>CP141142.1:20519257-25519257 GCA_035235625.1 Saururus chinensis
TAGTGAGTATGATGACCATGTTTCATCACACTTCATATTAATGCTAATTAACTTTGGAGGGTTAAAACCTCATGGCATTGATTAGCATAGAAAATAATATAAATTTTATAGGAAATAAAAAAGTTTAAGATCAATTTACTCCATTTTTTTTATAGCGTAAAAGAGGAGAAGATTCCCTTTAATTAAAAGACTAAATAAACAATGTCACAACCAAAGAACATAAACAAGATTACATACTCCACCTTTCAACAAGCAAAGGAAAACCCTAACAATCTTAGAGAGATGGGGATGGTTCCTCACATACAATTTGATTTGGCATTCACACAGTCTAAATAGCAATCTTTTGTGGAGTTCTTCATTTTGGAAGATACGAATATTCCTCTCCTTCGAAATAGAATAAACAACACAATTGAAAAAAAATTTCAGCAGAATTCCATTTAGGGAATAACCTGACTGAAGAAATTAATATGTTCCAGGGCTCGAGTAGCTTGATTATGAGGGATGTCTACCCTAAACAACTTGAAATTCATGGACATGATCCATTTAGAATATCCACAACAAAAGAAGATATGCATGTCAATTTCCATATCTGACTTGCACAAAATGCACATGGTAACAATGTGGATACCTCTTGCTTGAATGTTGTCCAGAGTCAACAGAAGGCCATGAAGCATAAGGCAACATATTAAAAAGTGACGAGGAATGTCATGTTTAAACCATAAAAAAGATGTTAGTTCAGTGTTGTTAAATTTTAATTGTTTACTCGCAAGCGCACAAATCTATAGTAGTTAAGCGGTTAAATCGAGTGTTAATCCCACAGAGACTTGAAATCGGAAAACTAAATTTAATCTAACTCAAGTAAACTCTAATCTAGTTAACAAATATAAAAATAATAATTGGACTCAAGTAACTAACAAAAACAAATAAGAGTTCAAGGCGATTAAACTATCTAAATCAAAATTCTAAAACTTTAATCTAAGAATAAGAAAGCAAAGCAAAATAAACAAAAAACTATTTAAATGAAGTAAACACTAAGAATCAAACAAAATACTAAGGCATAGGAATCCACATTCAATAAATCATAGAAACTCATAAGCATGATCATTGATCATATTTCCACATCATCTCATAATAATCTAAAATTCAATCTTTGTTATTATGGAAAATATCATCATTAAGCTCTCATCTATAATAAATAAATATTTTATTTCTCCTCACTTCAACGAATTAAAATCAAGTCATTAATTGTATCAACAATTTGTAAATCACAACTAATACCCAATTTCAATATTAAACAAGACAAAACCAAGTAAAAAAACTAATAAAAACCAATTTAAATCATGAGAGAAGTATGACTAAACTCATATCCAAATCAATTTCATTAATTAAAGAAGTAGAAACAAATAACATTAAATCCACCATTAACAAAAATTAATCCAGTCTCATAATCATGAAATTCTATAACTTAATGAAATTTCATCCAAGCTTTAGCAATGAAATTTAGCTACTCATTAATCTAAAAAAAAATAAAATCTTCATTAGAACAAATGAAAAGAGACTTACAATTTAGAAGAAAATTGAGAAAAAATCAAAAATTGAGAACTGCTACAGTCTCGGTGAACAGTAATCCGTAATTACTGTTCATCATCTTCAACCTCCAACCCGTGAACAGTTCTGCTACAGTAACCCCGCGAACTGTGATTTTGTTTCTGCTTCTTCTTCGTTCCTCTAGCTTGGGACTTTATCTCTATTACTTTCAAAGTATTCTCTCATCAATTTCAGAGGATAGGATTCAAAGAATTTGGCTCGTTCTATTCCCCTCTCTACTTCTCTGCAATATTCTGCCTTTAAATAAATTTCTGGACAACAACTATATTCCTTATTTAAGTCTCAATTCCGCCCCAAAATAAGAGCTCCTTACTATGTTTAAACATTCATGTAATATTCTTTCTTGTTGCTCAATTCTTTCCCACTTTATTTCCGGTTTCCTTTCTTCATTCTCTCTTGTTCGTGTTCAAGAATGGCAACTACAAAAATCAGCTTTCATTCTTCAATTCTACACTTTGAACACGTTATTCATTAACTAAGTTAAAATGGGTATTGAAATGCCCAATTTATTTATTCAAATTCGTATTCAATTTCACTCAAAATCAAGTAACCGCAATCTGGACATTTTTGTTCAATTTCTGTCCAAGAACTCGTCTAGATTTCTTTTCTGCTCATTAAGCACTTCTATTCATGTCCATATATATTTCCAACCTGTCTACTATTCTAGAAAATTGTCCAAATCACTTTTAAGCATGTATAGAGTATTGTAAATTTTTCTAAACATCGTCCATATACCTTAGGAAACGTGCATTACCTATATCACATAAACAGTCATAATTCAAATGTATAAGACATTTGGAGAACACTGATTTTATTCAAATACAATCTTAAATAATTAGCATTACCTAAATTAACTAATAATTAAATCATACTGCTAATATCTATCTTAACATACATAAACCCTAATTAACTCTTAATTAACCTAATCATACACTAGAAAATAAGGTAAATAGGCATATAAAATATATAAAAATCATGAATATCATTCAGCTTGGGAGCATGATTAACAATGGCTTTTACAAGCAGATCTAGTGGAGAAATTAACTAAAGAGTTGGGCTTCCAAATGATTTTTTCATCTTCTAAATTAAGAGATGGCCAATGAGTGCTGATAGTTTGAAGAAGATGATCATACCAAATATTTATTTTATAATCCAATTTCCAACAATCATTTATGAGGTAATTAGAAACAAAATAGTTTGAAAACGATGAACACACCTAATATTTATATTATAATCCCATTTCCATCAATCATTTATGAGGCAATCTCATTTTGGTGTATCAAACGCTTGCCACAATTATGTAATAGAATGAATATGCCAACATAAGTATCCAACCAAAAAAAGTGTTTTCCCATTGTTGATCTTATAAGAAACCAAGTCAATCATAATACTGCGGATGGAGAGAATGTTCTTCCACAAAGAAGAGGCATAGGAAGGTATATCACAATGCCAAATGGAAGAGTCTTGAATGTAATAATCATGAACCCACTTAATCCATAAAGAGCCCCTTATGTGTAAGAATTCTCCATAAAAGTTTTATCATACCAACTTGATACTAATCTTTAACGGATGTTAAGCACAAACCACCTTCCTCCTTTGGAAGATATAACTTTTTCCAAGTCAATGGATGAAATTTCAGACTGACATTAGTTACTCCATACAAAATTTGTCATGAGACTTTCCATATTCTTAATGATACTAGAAGGAATAACTATGCTTATTTGATAGAACTGATTTGATGAGCTTTAGCCTTCCAGCATAAGAGAGGAGTCTTTTTTTCTAGCCTGCTAAAGAAGAATGAAACTGATTAAGGATATGGGCACACATAGAGGCCTAATGGTCTACCTGAGAAAAGGGGGAGGCCCAAATATCTAATAGGAAGAATTTCTTCTCTAAAATTAAACAAAAGAAGAAAAAAATTCTTCTAAGTGTAGCTTGCAGAGAAGAATATACAACTTTTATCTGCATTTTCAATAAGACCACTAATATGATAAAACAAGTCAATGACCTCTTTTACACCCAAAGCAAATGCATTTCATATGCTTAAAGTATGTGAGAAATGCCAACAATGTTCCTTCAAAAGAGAACATCAATCCAACTGTCATTATGATACTCAGAGATAATATAAAATATTGCACAACCAGAACAAATAAAAGAGGAGAGAGGGGGCATCCTTGGTGCAATCCATAGTTAGGGAAAAAATCATAATTGCAGAGATGAACACACTAAAAGAGGCAATGGAAAGGCATTCTATAATCCAAGAAATCCAAATGAGGGGACAACCAATGTCTGAAAGAGCTTATTCGATAAAGTCGCATCTAAGTTTATCACAGGCTTTATTTAAATCCACCTTGATGCAAAATTTCTTGGCACTTCTTCTATTATGATAATTATGGAGCAACTCATGAGCTAGAAGAATATTATGAGAAATAGACCTACATTTTAAAAGAACCGCTTGATTAACACTAATGATAGATGGAAGGACAGAAGAAACCTATTTGCCATGATCATTGTGACTACTTTGTACAAGAAGTTACAAAAAGATATATATTTTTAATTTTTCTATTTATTTGCACATACAGCCCACCCTTCCTGGTTGGTCTTGTATTAATTTTTCTATTTATTTTAATGAACTATGATTTTGGTTTCCGAACAACCCCCGATCCGGGATGGTTTTCCAGGTTGGGCAAGTTATAGGATTATTGGCTTCTCTCATGACACGTGACTGCCGTTCCACACACTTGAACCTTGAGTATGATGTTTGGTCATGCCATCATGAGAAAGTGGATTACAGCCTAGCTCCCCTTCTCAATGTTTTGGACTATGCAGAGTAGATTTACATTGATTTCCCCTCCTTTGTCCTTGCACAGATGGTAGAGACCTTTTGATGCCTTGTTAGCTTACCCATTCATCCTGGAACGTATCGTTTTGCATTTCTAATTGGTCTTTCCCCATATGTGCCCATGAGCCATGGTATAGGGGTCATTGGCAAGGCAACCCTAAGCCGAATGATCACACAATCCCCACCTTGACTAGCAATAGGGGAGGAGGGGGAGGATGCCGCAGAGCTAGAGGTCGCAGGTTAGCAAAGCACTCCAACACCTTCATTTGATGGCAGCCACTTACTTCAGATGGAGCGTTGCCTTCTGGTCCATATAGATGCTTCACAGGCGCAACTACAGACATGGATGACCATGCAGATGGATGTTTAGATGGATGAGTTGTGTAGACTTGTATAGGGATTGACTTCTTTGATTTGTGGCTAGCCACAGTCAGCTGCAACATATGCGTATGAGAGTTCTAATGTGGAGGATGATTTCAATGGTTCATTGTTTGATTTTCATGATGTCGGCAACGCTGGTGCTTAGCTATGTAGGGCTCTTTCATTTATGCTTCCTTTCTTCTTTTATGTTACTTTTTATTCTAGTAGTAGTTTCTTTTCTGGAAGTGGTGTATTTTCAATTAGGGGGATGCTCATCACATGTATGTATCTATTGCCATCTCAAATCTATGTACTTCACTTTTAGCTTAGTGGATTAGTTTTGCTTTTAGGTGATATCTTTCATTCCCTCCTTTATTATTCTTGTCATTGAAGTTTTTATTTTCTTCAACAATGTGGACAATGTTTAGTTTAGATTTAGGGGTGCTGAAAGATATTTTCTTTTTTATTTTTCATTCTTATTTGAGGCTTTTTTTAGATTACTTTTTGTTATTTCTTTCATTTTTTATGTCATCATTTCTTTCATTGTTTATGTTGATTCTATCTCTTTTTTAAAAGCATATGTTTGTTTTTAAAGAGATCAATTTCACGAAGAAAGTTCAAGTACTAAATCAAATAAGTGATGAAAGTGATTGACTAAGTAAAATCTGTTCCATTTTCATTATCTTGTATAGTTTTCCTTATATTTTTAAAATCACATCTCACATGCTTGAAAATTGTAGGAATATAATTTCATGATTTATTTCTTGTACTCTTAGTTGGATATCTTAAACATAGCATATTTTTTAAACATAGCACATTCAATTAATTTTTATTGTTTCATTTTAGATCTTTATACTTGGCTAATGTTTGAAAAAATGGAATGTTTATATAATGAAAAAAATCATGAAGAAAAAAAAAAAAATAGATTGATTGAAAAAACAGTTTGTTTATCTATCGATTGAGTAACCAGGCTTCGTGCCTAGGTAAGAATAGGGGTTTGCGTCAAAAGGTAGAAAGTTGAAATAAATTATTTTTATAACTAGTATGGTTTTATATATTGTTTAATTTATTAAGCCCAAGGGGTGTCTCAACACCTAGTGCCATAGGCTAACTTGATTAGGGACACTGGCCTAATGCTTGTTACATGGACTATTTTGAAAGCTTAAGACAACTAAGTATTGCATGAGCCATAATTTGAGGTATTTTGTATTTTTATTCCCTACATTGTAAATTTGAAATCCATTACATGAGGTTTTATTATCAGATGTTAAGGATGAAAGATTGCCAGTGCTATATTTTTTATTTAGTGAACTTTAATACGTTTAGATAATAGGTCACATTAAGATATGGTATTTAATAAAGAATAAATTTGTATAACTACAAGTTTCTACACTTCATCTTTTTGAAACATATACATGTGTTGCATAATTATTTATATGATGAGGGTATAGAATGGATGATTCCTTTCCTTACTTGAAAGTGATCGGATCAAAATTATTTACTTGTTTCAAGTACTTGTGGTTGTTGCATATGCTAAATGCAATCGTGATTTTCTACAAAAGTGAGGTTTATTTTTTTAGATTAGTCATTTAGTTTTATTCAAGGACTAAAAAAATATATGTTTGGGGGTATTTGATACATGTGAAATATATCTATTTTATACACATTTTTACCTTATTTGCTAGTATAGTATTTTGGATTAATTATGGTTTATTTATGTTAAGATATACATTAATATTTTAATTTAGTTATTAATATCTTCTAAAAAAAGAAAAAGATCTTGTTGTTCTGTATATGACCATAGATCTAGTTGTGAAATTGATGAAGAAAGGAGATGGAGTAGTTTTGTTGGCGTTAGACATAAAAAGGAGGGGAAAATGGGAATTTTTCAAGATATTCTTCTCCAATCTAAGTTATGATACTAATGTTGGGTGGCATCCGTGAAAGCGTGGTAGTGAATCCCTCTAGTGGAGGTGCCAATGGGCGATTTTTCGTCTTTCAAGCATGTAGATCATATATAATAAGCATATGACAAAGAATCATAAGCAATAAGTCAATCAATGTGAAAATCTGCACAAACATAGATCAATCCAGCCCTATATAGGTTGGATTTACTTTCCTACATAGGCTATAGGCCCACTTGAACTCTCTCTTAGTTTGAACTCTCTTAGTTGAGCATGGCTAGTGGTGTCTTATTGGGTATAGGCTCAAGCCTATGAGCCCATGGGGGCCTAGAACACCCATCATGGCCATGCCAATGGTAGGGCGACCCTTAGAAGGTGCAAGTGGGTCAAGCATGTGTCGTGCACTTGTCTAGGGCCCATGAGGGGTATGGATGTATGCACACCTAAGATATATATGTACTATATAAATATAAGTGAGTGTGTGCATGCAACTCAAGCCCATCTTGTACATCGATAGGCAAATGATCGTCGGTCCACCCCCATGTTCCTAGACCCCAGTGAACATGTACCAGTTCACCCAAACCGGATTTGCACATGCACACCTATATAGGCAAAACCTATATCAAGGTCCAACACTAAATAGTGTCAATCATACTAATACACAATGTCTCTCATTTCATTATATTCTATCAATGCGACATTATTATCACCGCCCCCCTTGGTCATACTCACTTTTCTCGCTAAAAGCAGCAAATCTACTACCTCCAGATTTTTCTTTCTTTTATTTTTTTTATTGAAGAACTCTGTTCCATAATGTTAAGGCATGTAGTGCCTTATCGCATCTAGTTTTGATTGACATTGACCTTTCTTTTTGCACTCTAAGCTACAATGTCTTTTTTTTTTGGTATTTTTGTATTTATTTCCATTGTCATCATCATTTGTTGCTTATCTCGATTGTATAGGGACTGAGACAGGTTGACTCTTAGCTGTAATGTAGATTTTTACCATTTCAAAATACTCTCTCAATCTTAATTAATAGCTCTATTTGATAAAAAAAGTTTGTCTCATATTAATAGCATCATTTTGTTAAATTTAAGTAGTTTGTGTCACACCCCCAACCCAAAACAGTTAGAGGACGCAATAATTCCTAACCAAACCCTGGATTAGATCGGAATTGCACAGTTCATCTATTTCTTTCCTTAGAAACAACCTACCTTTATAATAATTATGATTAAACATCAACCTACTAGAGTTAGAGTGTAATGACATAAACATACGCCTCAAACTTAAAAAAATAAGCTACCAACAAGAAATGAAACACTATCAAGTAATATAATGTTTTGTAATGTATCTTCATTTTTTCTCTACTAACTATCTCTAAGTAAATCGTAATCCCCTCCTCAATTGCTCCTCAATTATCGTTCTATTCACAAAACAAGCTGTCATGAGCACCTTCGTGACACCATCACATAGGAGATCCGAAAGGATTCCCAAAAGTAGGAAAGGATGAGTATAAACTAAGTAAAGCTTTGAAAACACTTGCATTAATACCCTAACACTTGCATTAATACTCTATTCAAATCTTTTATACAAAAACATGTGCAAATAAATCTCAGCATTTCGATCATAAGTCTATCATGACAATCCGGTGTAAATGAATACAAAAAGTCATCACAAGATAATAAAATCGGTTACCTGTCGCTTCTTGCCTATTACATGTTACCGGGCATCCAAAATACCAGAAATCCCTAGTCACGTCGGTGCATAATAACCATGACCAGCCTAGAGTAAACTCCATAAGTGTGACGACCCGACCCGAGCCGGGCCCACAAAATCGCTAATAGGAAATTTTCTCTTTCCTTGAGCCATGAATCATCGTCTGAGTGCGAGAGGTACAACGTTCGTCTATGCACTACGGAGCTTTAAGGCTTCCTCGTACGTAGACTTAGGTTGTAACGAACACGTACACACAACGAAGCTTCATAGTTCATCGCGTGTAAAACAAAATAAAATATATTATTATAATGATTTGGATCGGGCCAACGTTGCCTTGCCGTTGGTTGCCTACGTACGTATTGGATATTATCCCAATACGATCGGATCCGAACGTAGTTCTGCCTAATGGCTACTACATACTACAAACATAACAAAATCATACGTATAAAATACATATCTCCAAATATTTAATCGGAGTATACAAACACTCATCATATATCGGAGTCAAGCGGAAGTTAATAAATTAACGGAATCGTACATCTCGCTCTACCATAGAGCGGGATCGAAATCTCATACACGTATCTCGCTCTATCACTTAGCCGAGACCGAGAACACAAATTACACGTCTCGCTCTACCCTAGAGCGAGACCACACACGTCATATAAGTATACATCATGGCATCTAGGCACATAGCATAGTATATAGGCACATAGCATGGCATATAGGCACATAGCATGATATATAGGCACATAGCATGGCATATAGGTACATAGCATAGTATATAGGCACATAGCATGACATATAGGCACATAACATAGTATATAGGCACATAACATAGTATATAGGCACATAGCATGGAATATAGGCATATAGCATAGTATATAGGCACATAGCATGGCATATAGGCACATAGCATGGCATATAGGTACATAGCATAGTATATAGGCACATAGCATGGTATATAGGCACATAGCATAGTATATAGGCACATAGCATGGCATATAGGCACCTAGCATGGCATATAGGTACATGGCATAGTATATAGGTACATGGCATAGTATATAGGCACATAGCATAGTATATAGGCACATAGCATAGTATATAGGCACATAGCATAGTATATAGGCACATAGCATGGCATATAGGCACCTAGCATGACATATAGATATATAGCATATAGGTATAGTAGCGGGATACAGAGTTGCTTACTGCCCTTATGTCTCGTATAGTAGAGGTACACGGAGTTGCTCACACGAGCATCCTTCCCTTCAGATCCGAAGATATTAGACGGAGCTTCCTCTAGCCTTCATACGTTCCTCGTCTTGTACAGAAAGACTACGTATAAATGTTCTCCTTGCCAGAGACTCTTCTCGTTTCCTGTGCTCGTGAGTGGCGGACAGAACTTCCCCTAGTCTAGATTACTTCTCTTGATGTAGCTTGGCAATTTCGGATAAAATCCCGTCTTGCTCCGGGCCCATATTTCTTGTTCGTTGCTCGAGGATGACGGGTGGAGCCTCTCCTTGTCTCGGGGCATTTCCTCCTTATACGGTTGCCGAATCAAAGAACGGACCTCTCCATCGCGTAGAACATACTTGATTTAGTCAAGAACACCTCTTGGACTGACTAAATCGGAGTTGGGATGGCCATAAACAGAGAAAACAAAGTTTGTCGGTACGGGTAGAACCTTTCTTTGTCTTGGGACGTTTCCTCTTCATACGATTGCCAACTCAGAAAACGGAACCCCACCACGTAGAACATACTCGATTTAGTCAAGAACGCCTCTTGGACCGACTAAATCGGAGTTGGGATGGCCAGAAACAGAGAAAACAAAGTTTGTCGGTACGGTTAGAACCTTTCTTTGTCTTGGGGCATTTCCTCTTCATACGATTGCCAACATAGAAAACGGGACCCTCCACCACGTAGAACATACTTGATTTAGTCAAGAACGCCTCTTGGACCGACTAAATCGGAGTTGGGATGGCCAGAAACAGAGAAAACAAAGTTCGTCGGTGCATGAAGATAACGGGCAGGACCTCCTCTTGTCTTGGGATGTTTCCTCATCATACGGTCTCCAACTCGAAGAACGGACAGCTCCATTGCGTAGAACATACTCGATTTAGTAGGAAACGGGTCTTGAACGGACTTAATCGGCCTCAGAACGGTCAGAAACGGGGGTAGAGAAGTTCTAGTCAAGAATGGAGAGAAATGGGGGTTTAAATAGCCCCCGAGCCGCCGAAACCGCGGCGCCACTGTTTCGGCGGCGGCGCCCGCCGAAAACGCGCGCGGGTCGCGCCCGCGCGCGAACCCGCGGCCCGCGCGGAACCGCGGCGCCCGCGGTAACGTGGGCGTGCGTCGCGCCGCGCCGCGCTGGCTCGCGCTGCGGCGCCCGCCAGCCGCGCGCCGGCTAACCCATTTTCCATATTTCTTTTTTATTTTTATACTTAAAATTACAAACACGCGCATCTTTCTACCCCGGAATCGGATTTGCGCGTTCTAGGTACCATTGGACTCGTATCGACGAGCCCTTTGATACCAACCCACTTAAAGTAGCAAACCACACTATTTCCAAGTGGGTCCCACCTATAAAGCACGTTTCTCAAATATCGTAATTTCCGGTCCCGACCTCTGTTTCGCGCGTTCTTCGAATCGTTACGCTCATTATGCCAAGCTCTACCTGGCTATGGGTATTTCATCTAATGAAAACCCTTAACATTAATCTTAAATTACCAAATTACCCTTAACCCTCCCGGGTTAAGCGTAATCGAAAAACGGGTCGTTACAATAAGTCTCAATAAATAAATAATCCCAATCATTTGAGCCCAGGGGAGGAATAAACTCATCCTTTTGAACGTAAATACCCACCCTATCAAACGTAAAACCGATTCGATTAACATCTGCTATGACTAATTCTGCAACATAGAAACCTCAACAAACCACAATTAACCTATAGTTTACAAATCATTTTCATGATGCATGAAACATAAGTATAGTTACAGATGAAATCCTAAGTAATCATATTATCTTATGTAACACATAATCCAGTAAATAAGATCATATGTTCTAAGATATGCATGAAACATGGATTTACAAAATTAACCTTAGATAAATGCGTGCATATCCTTTAAAAAGTTAAGCATACTAAAAGTATTAAGTCACAAAATCAACAATACAATATCTCATTTATTCTCATACTAGCTTAAGTAGATGTTTTAGTATAATCAAAGCATAAAGCTTATACATTTTAGGAAAATTAGCAAATAAACTCCAATCAATGTGAGAATTTGCAAAAAACTTACATCATACTCTAAATTATAATATAAATAAATATCATATGAAAATAGGTATGAAAAATAATTTTTATTATTTAATTAATGAATCTATGCAATTCTGCTAGAACTGTTGACCAACAAATTTGTGACTATGCCACTGACTTATCGTACTTCTAACAACTTGAAATTTTTATGACTTGATCATAACACATATATTAACCAATCTAAAAAGGACCCAAAACTCACTTTGAGGGAGGCTATGACACTACAAATTCTCAGCCAAATCTAAAAAACTCCAAATCTCTCTAATTGAGGCTCTTATGATTTATCTATAGAGGGTTGGGATAAGGATTTCTAAATCCCCTAGGTTTTAGGCTACTAAACTATTATTGGGCTACCTAAAATGGCTGTTAAATTACTATTCTCATAACACACTTGAAATGGGCCAAAAGGCTAAATAAAAGGCACAATTTTAAGTCTAACTTAGGTAATCGGGTATGGTGCATCTAATACAACTTCGAACAGTCATGTCTTACATATTCGAACTCCGATTTATACATTCTTTGTAGCATTTAAAAGCTCTTTATATCTAATTTGTAACCATACTAATCTCAGACCTAAATTTAACCTATTCAGAGAGTTACCTAAGTTGTAAAGCTAAGGAGTCAAACTTTTTAAGTTCCTACAAGTCAACCACAAATAGGACAATTGAAAACAAGAATTACCAAATCTTATAATTGAGTACTTGAAACAAGTTTTATAAACTTGTTTTTCCTTCTTTTATATGTAGGTTTCACCATTTAATGAAAAACATTATTTTTTGCATTATAACAATTAATATGGAATGGAGGGAGTAATATTTAGAACTCAAAATCTCTTCAAACAAACTCCTTGGAACATCCTTGGCAGTTACAAAAATTTCATTTTGCATAATTTATTTGCAACTGCTAAAAAAATCAATGCAAATAAGCCTTTATCAGCCCTCTGAAAAGGCGCATACTTCTTCGATCACTAACCTTCACCGATTGTACATTCATCGATCACCAACCTTCACATGACACTCTAATAGCAAGGCCCCAGATAGGAATAATTCCTAGGGCAGCAATAGACTTCTTGACAAACTATTTCATTGTCAAAGCATGACCAATCCTTAACGAGTATTGCATTCCTAATCTTTTTCTCCCTGTTAGACCAGGGCATGGTTCGGGCCCATTTTGGTCCACGTTGTTCGTGGTTTGGGTGAGCCAATACGGACCACAGTGTCCAAGGTTAGTGGGGGAGGTCACGCCGACCCACATGAGCCATCATGACATGATTTTTAATGGGACCTACATTCATCATACACACACACTAGGCATGTGATGAGGGTGTGCATTAACACATTGTGGGGCCCAACTCATAAATTAAGTGTGCATGGTCGAACCTGTGGTTAGCGAGGGGTCGACCCTGTCATAGGCTTGGCCATGTGGAGGGGGTCTAGGCACCCGCGGGATATGAGGAGTAGAGCCTACTCTAGTTGTGTCAGACTCTCTCAGAAGGACCCAAAAATTTAGTCAGAAGCCCAACTTAAAAAGCCCGTCAAAGAAGCCCACTTGATAGGTAAGTGAGAGGGGTATATAAGGGAGAAAAAAGAGAGCAGAGCTCGAGCTTTGGCTGTCCTCCCCCCTCTCCTCTCCTCTCCTCTCTCCCAATTCCACCCCCTTCTCCCTTGCTTGGTGCAGCTCCTCCCTTAGTTCATGAGAGATCTTTGCTGGCCACCCTTCTCCTCTCATCCTCTCTTGGGCATGGCGCTGGAGGGAGATCACCATCCTTGCTGATTCGTGGCTTCAAGGACAAGGTTTGGGACGCTTCTTGCTGTGATTTCCATCCAAGAATAGGGTTCAAGAGAGATGTACACATAAACAAGGTAAGACCCCTTCCTTTGCTTAAACGATTGTGATCGGACGCTGGTGAGATGACAAGAGCACGTCCAGGGGTAGATCAGTCCAAGGTCAGTTCGTATTGGCTCAAGTATTTCGTTTTGATTATTTGCATGCCCATGTTTACATGTTTTATTTCTTATGTAATTTCATGTATATGCTTCTTGTGGAGTTAATCGGTAAAAAGTTGGAACTTTTATACTCTGCGCCTCCCTTTGGGCTCAAGGACCACCACGCTTCCACTAGTCAGCCACTCTACAGTGGTATCAATGCCTAGGTTGGGGGAATAGGTCGCTAATTTGCATAAAGATAGGATCTTTTACCCCATTTAGGGTTTTGATGAATAAAAGGGGAAAAACCCTAATTTTACTTGCTTGAATTTTCTTGATTAGTCAATTTATTGGAATTTGTGTATTTGGCACATGTAGAGGCAAAATAGTAAATTTACTTGTGTGAATTTTTTGCCCAAATCAATTTTTCTAATCACTCTTTGCTCACACACTTACTTTCTTGTCAGTAGATTTAATTAATTATTTTGTGTTAATTGAATTAATTAATTCAATTAGAATATAGTGTAAATTGACTGTTTTAGCCCTAGGGGCATTTTGGTCAATTCACAAGGGCTGCTTGTGTGCATGAATTTTTTTGACCAAGATATTAATTATTGTCTTTTATGTTTGAATGATTATCGGGTGTTTTATTTTGGTGTGATTTTCAAGGCTGAAAAGATTGAATTAGCCTTAGGGCTATTTTTGTAATTTCACACTAATATATTCTGGACAGAACAATAATTATTCAAAAAACCCGAATAGGTATTTTTTCTATTTGGTGCTGATTGGGTGTGTTTAAGGAATTGCATAAGTCATAAACACAAGTAATTGCATAATTAAGTTAACTTACCTTAAGGGGGACTTAACGATAGTTAGGGCTTTTCACTTGCTAGTGACTTGAGCCTAATTTATGTGCAATCAAACTAAATGAATTAGCATAAAATACTTGTCCCTTTGTTATTTGTTAGAGTAAGTGAGTCTATATATCATTAACTAAGAAGCTATTGGTCATAACATAGTATTAATTCCGGTGTCTTTATCTTATTTATGTAGTTGTAAAATGACTTCGAAGATGATCCAGCTCTGAATTAGGAAAGACAGAAAAACTTAATGCTGATAATTATTTGGTATGGAAAAGGAGGATACATCATATTCTCACACTCTCTGACCTTGCTCATGTCAAAGAGCAGGTCAGTGAACCATGTCCAAAGAATTGTTCAGCAGCACAAAAGAAGGCCAATGACAAACTAAAGGACGATAATAACAAGGCCAAGTCTACTATTCTTATTTTTATGGAGCCTAAGATAGAGAGGCTCTATAAAAAGTATAAGACTGTCAGAGAGATGGTAGAGGTTATATCTATGAGGTACGGGGAGAAAACAAAGGTTCATAAGAGGATGTTGTACTCAAAATACCATAATTCTAGGATGAAGGAAGGTGATGACGTGAATGAGCACTTGAGTGTCATGTCCATCATTGTTGTGACTTAAAGACACTAGATAACCCCATCTCTGAGGGAGTCCAAGTGTCTACTGTGTTGATCAGCCTACTTAAGTCTTGGGAAAGTGTAGTAGTGTACCTCAACATGAGTGACCAGAAATAAGGGACCATGTTAGTGCTTTAGGTGCTGCTACTGCCAAGCTTAGTCTTGAGCAGGAAATAAGGAACCATGTTAATGCTTCAGGTGCTGCTACTGCCAACTTGGCACAAAGTTCTGGTGGAGGAAAGAAAGGTGGATAGGGGCTATGACCTTCAAGGAAGAAAGCCTTCAAGAGAAGGGGGAAGAAGCCTCAAAACAAGGGGAATGGCAAGGGGAATAACAAACCCAGGGTGCCTACTTCAAGTGTGGCCAGGTAGGCCACTTCAAGGAAAACTATCCCTAGAAGGATAACTAGGCTAGTAACAACAAGAGAAATAATAGAGAAATCATATGTGTTGTCTCAGAGGTCATGATAGCTGACATCAAGGAGAAGACTTGTTGGTAGGATTCTGAAGCTACAGTGCATGGGTCTCATTTCAGGGTGTCTAGGGGAGATGATCAATCTTCTCCTAGGCTAGAACAAAGTCTTCATGGGGAACAACATATACTACAATGTGGATGCCATGGGGACTTGCCGGATCCCTATGAAGAAAGGGTCTACTCTTATGCTTACAGATGTGCTTCTTGCTCCCTCAATGAGGAGGAATCTTATTTCAATTCCTATTCTAACTAAGAAGGGATTTGAAATTAGATTCAAAGGGAGTAAAGCTACAATGGGCAAGGGTGGCTCAGTTCTTTTTATTGTTTCTTTAGTTGATGGACTTTATTGTTTAGAGGTAGTAGACTCACTTATTGATAAAGAAATGAGTTCTTCTGAGTATATTGTTTTGTCTGTGGATGATGCCTAGTTGTGGCACATCTGTTTGTGTCATGTAAATGTAGACAAACTACATAGGATGTCGAATGCAGGGTTACTATCTAAAATAAAAACTTATGAGTGTGTGAGGATTGCTTATTAGGGAAAGGAAAAATGAACTATTAGGGGTAGTTCATTCTGACATCTATGGACCCCTAAATGTTCAGAGCCACAAAGGTATGACCTATTTCATAACCTTTATAGATGACTATTCATGATATATGTACATGTATCTAATAAATAGGAAATCCGATGCTTTAAGGAATTTAAAATTGAGGTAGAGACCAAGTTAGGTAGAAAGGTAAAAATCTTGAGGACTGATAGGGGTGG
The DNA here is from genome assembly GCA_035235625.1 of Saururus chinensis. Lineage (NCBI taxonomy): Eukaryota > Viridiplantae > Streptophyta > Magnoliopsida > Piperales > Saururaceae > Saururus > Saururus chinensis. The sequence goes on from CP141142.1 coordinate 20,535,652, forward strand.
CAAGTACACCTCCGACGTGTTAAAGGATTACCGTACCAATCAAGAAATAGTGCATCAATACACCCTACCCTACACTCTACAATAAAATAGAGTGGCAGAAAGGCATAATAGGATGCTTATGGACATAGTAAGGTCCATGTTAAATTACTCTAAATTAGGAACCAACTTGTGGAGTGAGGATTTAGACATCGTCGTGTACATCTTTAATCGTATACCCACAAAGGTAGTCCATCGGACGGACACCTTATGAGTATGGATGGGTCGATGTCCAAGCTTTGGGCATCTTAGAATGTGGGGGTCCAGGGTACACATAAAGGTACCTAATTAGCATAAGTATAAGTTGGATCCTAAGACCATAAAGTGTAACTTTATTGGCTATTGTGATCACTCTAATGGATACAAATTTGTGGTTCATCACACAGATAGGATAGTGGGAGTTGTAGAGTCTAGTGATGCTTATTTCTTGGAAGAAGAATTAACTAAAATACCTAATAAAAGAGTAGATTTATTTGAGATTGTAAAGGATATTGATCCTAGTACTATCCGAGAGGAAGTAATAGGATCAGGTCAAACCAAACTGAATAGGAACCAAGGGCATTGAGGGAAAGAAGACCTTCAACATGATTGAGCGACTTCTAAACAATGCTAGGGGAAGACAATGTCACATTAGATGAACATATTCTAGATGATCGTATTACCTTTTAGTAAGCTTTGAGGCTTCCAGATGCTCAAGAATGGAAAAATGATATTTAGGAGGAGATTGATTATATCCTAAAGAACAAGGTATAGGAGATGTGGATCCACCTAAAGGACAAAAGCTCATAGGGTTTAAATGGATCTTCAAAAAGAAGTTGAAGGCAAATAGGTCAATAGACAAGTAGAAAGTGAGATTATTGACACCCAGGTGTATGGGATGGACTTTAAAGGAGACAGACATACTCACATGTGTCAAGATTCGACTAAAATAGATGTCTCTTAGCATGGGTTGCTGTCTTTGATATAGAACTGCACCAAATGGATGTAAAGATTGCCTTCATAAATGGAGATTTAGATGAGGAGATATATATAGAATAACTTGAGGGTTTTGTAGTTCCTGGAGAAGAACACAAGGTGTGCAAGGTAATAAAATCATTGTATGGCCAAAAACAATCTCGAAGGCAATGGTACTTCACTTTTCACAAGGTGATTAGTGCATATGGGTTCATAGTGAATGTGCATGATCATTGTGTCTATACCTTCCAAGATGGGACTAGGTATATGATGTTGTCATTTATGTAGATGACATACTCTTGATGGGTATGACTTAAGTATCACTGTCAGTCCAAAGGAATAGCACAAAACCCAGTTTGAGATGAAAGACATGGGTGAGGCATCTTATATCATTGGGATAATAATTGACAGAGGTAGAAAGGCTAGAAAGCTTAGTATATCTCAAGAATCATATATAGAGAACGTGTTCAAACACTTCAATGTCATTGGTTGGAAGACACTCTTCGGATAGAGTTAGTGTCATATGCATAGGCTATTGGCAACTTGATGTATACCATGACCTATACAATACCTTATTTTAGTTTTGTGGTAGGCTTACTAAGTCATCACCAAGAAGATCATGGACTTCAACACTACCAAGTAGTGAAGAGGGTATTTTGGTACCTTTTAGGGTCTCAAAATTTAAAATGCACTTATCAGGCAGAGAGTATGTTATTGACTGGATATAGTGATTTAGTCTTTGCGGTGGATCTAGATAACAGAAAATCCACTTCCGAATTTGTCTTCATGTTTAGAGGAGGGGCTATATCGCAGGCAGGGAAGAAAGAAAATAGTGTTTCTAAGTCTATGATGGAAGCTAAGTTTTATGCCTACAGTATTGTAGCTTCCTAGGTAGTATAGATAAAGGAATTTCTAGCAAGATTAGGACAAAAAAACTAGACTGATACTCCTGTCCAAATATATTGCAATAATCTAGCAACTGTGTCAACACTTAAGAATGGAGATATCTACCAGGGGTAAGCACATTTAGGTGCATTACTATTATATTTTTGACATGTTATAGAGAGGAAAAGTGATTGTGAGTCATATTCCTACTACTGAGATGTTAGCGGATCCGTTGACTATGACCTTAACAACGGATCTATTTTCTAAGCACTCTCATAGTATTGGTTTTCGACAGGACTAGCGCAAGTTGTTGTTAGACTATACGAGCCCTTCACCCATAGTGGGGAATGTTGGACTAGGGTATGTGCTCGGGCCCATTTTGGTCCACTTTATTCGGGGTTCGGGTGAGCAGGTATGGGCCACAGGGTTCAAGGTTAGTGGGGATGGTCACGCCAACCCCACATTAGCCATCGTGATACGAATTCTAATGGGACTCGCATTTGTCACGCACACACACTGGGCATGTAACTAGGGTGTGCTTTAACACATTGTGGGGCCCGACTCATGAATTAAGTGTCGATGGTCAGACCGGTAGTTAGCGAGGGGTCGACCTTGTTGCGGGCTTGGCCATGTGCAGCAGGCCCCCACGGGCTCTGAGGAGCAGAGCCCGCTCCCTTTGCATCAAACTCTCTAAGAAGAACCCGTAAATTCAGCTAGAAGCCCCTTCTAAAAAACCCACTTAATAGGTAAGTGAGAGGGGTATATAAGTGAGAATAAAGAGAGGAGAGCCCTAGCTTTGGCTGGCTGCCCCCCTCTCCTCTCTCCCAATTCTGCCCCCTCCTCCCTTGCTTGGTGCGGCTCCTCTCTTGGTTCATGAGATATCTTTGCTGGCCGCCCCTCTCCTTCTCCTCTAATCCTCTGTTGGGAGTGGTGCTAGAGGGAGACCACCCTCCTTGATGGTTCGTGGCTTCAAGGAGAAGGTTTGGAATGCTTCTTTCTGTGATTTCCATCCAAGAAGAGGGTTCAAGAGGGATCTACACATAAATAAGGTAAAATCCCTTCCTTTGGTTAATCAATTGTGAATTAATTTTGATTGAATGCCGGTGTGAAGACAAGAGCACGTCCAGTGGCTGATCAACCCAATGTCAGTCCATATTTGCTCAAGTATTTCATTTTGATTATTTGTATGCCCATGTTTACATTTTTTATTACTTATGTAATTGCATGTATATGCTTCTTCTATAGTTAAATCGGTAAAAAGTTAGAATTTTTATGCTTTGCACTTCCCTCTATCCGCTGGTCAGCCACACTACACTCCCACAAAATAGACTTTAACTCAGCACAAAAACTTCAACTCATCCAGCCTCCTGTTCAGTAGTTTACTGCACAAATATGAGACTACTTGTCTAGTGGTATGCATCTTATATTATGCTTTTAACATAATTTTGTCTTTCCAATATAGTTCGTGTCATCGAGTGTAAGGGCAATCCTCGAGTTGGATGACTAGAAGAAGGCAATAAAACCTTTGTGAAAGTCTTTGCACATCCTTAGGACACTTTTACTTGAGACCCAATGACAGAAGAATTGGATTAAAATATAATACTCCTGGAATTAATCAAACTGGACGGCTGTAGTGGACATCACATCAGCTGATCAGCATCATCAATAATCTAGCTTTTCATTCCACTTTGCCGCTCGTGGGTATCAAAAAGCTAGGTGTGACGCAAAAGGAGAATAACATGATCAGACAATAAATCTGGGCACCGGCTTTATGCTGCAACTGAAAGAAAAAGCAAGAACAAAGGTTGAATTCCACAAAACTGCTTAAATTATAGCAACTCTTGCCTTCTCTTGGTCAATTTAATACCCAAAGCAAAGTCTATAAATTCTGAACTTTGAGGCCATCAGATTCCATATGTTGAGTGATAAGGCTTTAGGACTCACCTCAAGAGGTGACTGATCTCGGCCATGGGTTTATGATTTGTTCCATCTCTTGCACACTGGATGGTTTTCAGCATAACCAGTTTGGTGTGCAAGGAATGGAATAATTCACTAGCTCATGCAATCCAACCGGCAGATTTAGTGGCAAAGACTCTCAAAGCCGTAGACAAAGTAGTCTAATCTTTCCTTTATTTTCTTCCTTATATTGTATCCACGTTCTGAACAATCTCATTTGTTTCAATGATTTCAGGGTAGTTAATGGTTGATTAGGGATAAGAGGGTCAGAATCTTTTCGTTTACTCTACAGATTTATTGGTTTCCTTTTATGGAGGCTCATTCTGGCTCTGGTATTCTATTTTAATTTCATTTCCAAGATGTAATGGGAAGGTTGTATGTAAATGCTTCATATGTTGAAAAAATAGGTAGATAAGCAGACCTGTCATGAAGACTATGCCAAGGCAAGAAGCATTCTTGAAAGGGAAGGTTGATGTAAGTATTCAACAATCCGAACAAGACCATTAAAAAACGGACAGAAGAGTTGAATCTACTGGAGATAATTAGGAAAGACGGAAAACATTGTTAATTAAAAGAAATGAAATGGATGTAGGATGAGGTCTATTGCAGAAACTTCAAGTGGAGTTCAGTGAGTTTGGTGCAGAAGGAAAATCAATGAAGACACACGATCGTGGCCTACCAGCTAGCTGTAGCAGTGAGAAGCATCATCTCCTTGTGTTCAAAAGCATTCCAAGTTGTGCTCGACTCAGCTCGAGGCATAACACAACATAGCTTGTGTCAATGCTCGCATTTTTTTATATAAGTGAAAACTTTTATTCAGCACGAGCAGAGAGAAGAAATAGAATCAGAGATCACTATAAAGCCCACCCTTTCAAAAACAGGCTCAAAGGAAATCACCAAAACAACCAGCTCACCTCTTGCAAAAAGATAACCATATGAGCAGGAGAGATTCAGGAAATCCGCCCCAAAAAAACCTGTTAGTCTAGCCAAAATATATGGAGAAAATTACATTTGTCAAGAATGAACTCCTTAAGATGGAATGAGGATGTCACAAAACAAATATGTCGGATGATAGCCTTTACAAGACTATTCACTTTCATTGCCTTGCTGTCGAAAATCTTGTTGTTCCATTCTATCCAAGCAAATAACATATAAATTAAAAAGATATTAAGACGATCCCTCCATGAGGGTTCAAGTCCACCATATCAATAACCCATCTCAATTCCTCTTGGTAATTAAGCACCACCCTAATGATATTGCACTTAGCCCTCAATCTCTTCCAAACTAATTTGAACAGGGACATGTAAAAAACAAGTGATCCCTCCTTTCCTCATGACAACAACATTGCACACAAGAGTTAGCAAGTTAGAAATCGCATCTACATAATTTATCCCGAGTGGGATTCCATTATTTTGCGTCAGCCAAGCCAAAAAGGTGTATTTATCACTACAACAAAATTGGTTATTAATGAGGCTTATATAAGTAATGCAATAATATGTGTCGCTAAAAAGTGATAATAACGACATATAAAACAACGTCGCAAAAAACCCCTATTAGCAACGCATAATATTAAGCGTCGCTAATGTAAATATAGTAGTGACGCATAAATAAAAGTGTCGCTAATACGTAAACTTTTAGCGATGCTTTTATTTATGCTTCGCTAATACTTACGTTATTAGCTACGCTTTCATAAGCAACTCTAAAAGATATATATATTAATTTTAAAAAAAAATTTAAAACTATTAATGATGCATTTTTACAAATGTCGCTACTAGTTTCCACAATAGCGACACTTGTAAATATGTGTCACTAATAATTCTTAATTTTAAATACAAAAATTTAAAATTAAGAACTAATAGCAACGCATTGACTATGCGTCGCTATTACCCTAGTAGTAGCAACGCATAGACTATGCATCGCTAGTGTCCTTCATAGTACCTAATTTTTAAATAAAAAATTTAATGAGAGAGATAGGGGGGGGGGGGGGGGAGAGAGAGGAGGGGAAGAGAGGGAAGGGAGACAGAGAAAGAGAGAGATGAAAGGGAGGGAGACAGAGGGGAGAGAGAGATGAGAGGGAGGAGAGAGAGATAAAGGGGAGAGAGGGAGAGAGAGAAAGCAAAGGGAGAGAGAGAAAGAGAAGGGTGAGAGAGAAAGAGAAGGGAGACAGAGGGGAGAGAGGGAGAGAGATGGAGGGCATAGAGAGAGAGGGAGAGAGATGGGGAGGGAGAGAGAAGGGAGGGAGGGTAGAGAGAGAGGGGGAGAGAGAGAAAGGGGATGAGAGAAAAAATATTTTAAAAAATATAAAAAATTATAAAAATTAAGGGCAGTAGCGACGCATATAGGCATGCGTCACTACTGCCTTATGGTAGTAGCAACACATGTATCTATGCGTCGCTATTACCCTTGGTAGTAGCGATGCTTATGAACATGTGTCGCTACTACCTATGTTTAAAATAAAAAATTAAATGAAAAGTAGAGAGGGGAGAGAGAGGAGAGAGGGAGAGAGAGGGAGAGCCAAGGAGGGAGGGAGAGGGGGAGAGAGGGAGAGGGAGGGGGAGAGAGAGAGAGGAGAGGGAAGGAGGGAGGGAGGAGAGAGATATCGAGGGGAGAGAGGGAGGGTAGAGAGAGGGGGAGAGAGAGAAGAGGGACGAGAGAGAGGGGGAGAGATAGAAGAGGGACAAGAGAGAGGAGAGGGGAGAGAGAAGAGAGAAGAGAGAGAGGGGGTGACAGGAGAGAGAGAGAGAGAGAGAGGGAGAGAGGGAGAGAGAGGAAGGGTAGAGAGGGGGGAGAGAGAGGGGGGAGAGGGAGAGAAGGGGGAGGAGAAAGAGACAGGGTGCAAAGAAAATTATTTTAAAAAATATAAAAAATTACAAAAATTAAGGGCAGTAGCGATGCATATAGGCATGTGTTGGTAGTAGCCACGCATGTACCTATGCGTTGCTGTTACCCTTGGTAGTAGCGACGCATAGGAGCATGCGTCGCTATTACCTATATTTAAAATAAAAAATTAAATGAAAAATATTGGGGGGAGCGAGAGAGGAGGGGGAGAGAGAGGGAGTGGCAGGGAGGGAGGGAGAGGGGGTGAGAGGGAGAGGCAGGGAGGTAGGGGGAGAGAGAGAAGAGGGAGGAGAGAGAGAGGAGAGGGGAGAGAGAAGAGGGAGGAGAGGGGAGAGAGAAGAGGGAGGAGAGGGGAGAGAGAAGAGGGAGGGGGAGAGGGGAGAGAGAAGAAAGAGAGAGGGGGTGAGAGGAGCGAGAGGGAGGGCAGAGAGGGGGGAGAGAGAGAAGGGGAGGAGAGAGAGACGGGGAGGAGAGGGAAAATTTATTTTAAAAACTATAAAAAATTACAAAAATTAAGGGCAGTAGCGACGCATTTAGGCATGCGTCGCTACTGCCTTATTGTAGTAGCGATGCATGTACCTATGCATCGCTATTACCCTTGGTAGTAGTGACGCAGAGGAACATGTGTCGCTACTACCTATGTTTAAAATAAAAAATAGAGGGGGGAGAGAGCGGAGGGAGGGAGAGAGATATGGGGAGAGAGAGGGAGAGGGAAGGAGGGAGGGAAGAGAGAGAGAGGAGAGGGAAGGTGGGAGGGAGGGAGGAGAGAGAGAGAGAGGAGAGGGAGGGAGGAGAGATAGATCAAGGGGAGAGAGGTAGGGTAGAGAGAGGGGGAGAGAGAGAAAAGGGAGGAGAGAGAGGGGGAGAGAGAAAAGGGAGGAGAGAGAGTGGGGGAGAGAGAGAAGAGGGAGGAGAGAGAGGGGGAGAGACAGAAGAGGGTGGAGAGAGAGGCGGGAGAGAGAGAAGAGAGAGGAGAGGGGAGAGAGAAGAGAGAGAGGGGGAGAGTGGAGAAAGAGGGAGGGTAGAGAGAGGAGGGAGATAGAGAGAAGGGGGAGTAGAGAGAGACGGGAGGAGAGAAAAAATTATTTTAAAAAATGTAAAAAATTACAAAAATTAAGGGTAGTAGCAACGCATATAGGTATGCGTCGCTACTACCTATGTTTAAAATAAAAAATTAAATGAAAAATAGAGGGTGGAGAGAGAGGAGAGAGGGAGAGAGAGATGGGGAGAGAAAGGGGGAGAGAGGGAGAGGCAGGGAGACAAGGGGAGAGGGAGAGGGAGGGAGGGAGAGGGGTAGAGAGGGAGAGGCTGGGAGGGAGGGAGGAGAGAAAGAGAGGGAGAGGGAGGGAGGGAGAGGGGGAGAGGCAGGGAGGGAGGAGAGAGAGAGAGAGGGAGAGGAGTGGGAAGGAGGGAGGGAGGAGAGAGAGATCGAGGGGAGAGAGGGGAGAGGGGGAGGGTAGAGAGAGGGGGGAGAGAGAAAAGAGGGAGGAGAGAGAGAGGAGAGAGGGGGAGAGAGACAGAGAAACGGGGAGAGAGGGTGAGAGGAGGAGGGTAGAGTGATAGGGGGAGAGAGAGAGAGAGAGAAGGGGAAGGAGAGAGAGACAGGGAGGAGAGAAAAAAATTATTTTAAAAAATTACAAAAATTAAGGGCAATATTGATGCATATAGGCATGTGTCGCTACTACTGCCTTATGGTAGTAGCGACGCATGTACTATGCATCGCTATTACCCTTGGTAGTAGCGACGCATAGGAACATACATCGGTACTGCCTATGTTTAAAATAAAAAATTAAGTGAAAAATAGAGGGGGGAGAGAGGAGAGAGGGAAAGAGAGATGGGGAGAGAGGGAGAGGTAGGGAGGGGGAGAGAGGGTCAGGTAGGGAGGGAGGGAGGAGGGAGCGAGAGAGGAGAGGGAAGGAGGGAGGGAGGGAGGAGAGTGAGAGAGAGGGGAGAGATCGAAGAGGGAGGAGAGATAGAGGGGGAGAGAGAGAAGAGGGAGGAGAGAGAGAGGAGAGGGGAGAGAGGGAAGAGGGAGGAGAGAGACAGGAGAGGGGAGAGAGAAGAGAGAGGGGGAGAGGGGAGAGAGAAGAGAGAGAGGGGGAGAGGGGAGAGAAGAGAGAGGGGGGAGAGAGGAGAGAGAGGGAGGGTAGTGAGAGAGGGAGGAGAGAGATGGGAGGAGAGAAAAAATTATTTTAAAAAATATAAAAAATTACAAAAATTATGGGCAGTAGCGACACATGCAGGCATGTATCGCTACTGCCTTATGGTAGTAGTGACGCATGTACCTATGCATCGCTATTATCCTTGGTAGTAGTGACGCATAGGAACATGTGTCGCTACTACCTATGTTTAAAATAAAAAAATTAAATGAAAAATAGAGGGGGGAGAGAGAGGAGAGAGGGAGAGGAAGATGGGGAGAGATATGTGGAGATAGGGAGAGGCATGCAGGGAGGGAGGAGAGAGAGCGAGCAGAGAGGGAAGGAGGGAGGGAGAAGAGAGAGATCAAGGGGAGAGGGAGGGTAGAGAGAGAAGAGGGAGGAGAGAGAGGGGGGAGAGAGAGAAGAGGGAGGAGAGAGAGGGGGGAGAGAGAGAAGAGGGAGGAGAGAGAGGGGGGAGAGAGAGAAGAGGGAGGGAGGGAGGAGAGAGATAGAGGAGAGGGAGGGAGGGAAGAGAGAGAGAGAGGAGAGGGAGCGACATATAGTCCTATACGTCGCTAGTGGCATACATCAATAGCAACGTAGAACTATATGTGTCGCTTGTGATGCAGTAATAGCGACATATATGTATACGTCGCAACAAATGTTATTGAATTTAACATGTCATAACAGGTTCCACCACACTATGAAACAATATGTACATAACAAAGCACGACCAGAGGGGTCAATAGCTGAAGCTTACATTGCGAATGAGAGCCTCACCTTTTGCTCCATTTATCTCGAGGGTATTGAGACTATATTTAATCGTGAACAACGTAACTATGAAGGATGTCAATCCCAATCATGTGTTGGCCATTCTGTCCTCGGACAAAATGTACGTCCTCTAGGTTATGGAACTTTTCACCAACTCAGCCCAACGGAGATATGAGAGGCTCGATATTACGTGCTGAATAATTGTACAGAGATAGGGAATTACTTTCGGTAAGTGAACCTACACTTGCATGTACAAATAAAATTGAATTTAGGAATATAATACTAGTATGTGTTCATAATTTCTATGTTCAGTGAGCACAAGACAGAGTTATGGCGCCACCATTCTCATAATTGGCAACAACAGCAAGAAAATCAATTTAGTGATTGGTTTGCTAAACATGTAAGTGGCCTTAACAATACCCTATAAATACAACTTCTTATGATCGTATATGAAGACCATATTGGGTTAATTTGTTGTTTATCTAATGTTTTACCAACAAATAGAACACTTACGCCATGAAGGTCAGTTGACAACCACTAATGAAATGTATGCATTAGCGTGTGGTCCAAATTTACGAGTAATAAGATATACAGGGTGCATCGTGAATGGGATGAGGTTCCATACGAAAGAATGCGAAAAAAACCGTCATACACAAAATAGTGATGTCATTGTTAGCAGGAAGCACCAATCAAACCCTATGGATTTCTATAGTGTCTTGACAGACATTATTGAGTTACAATACTTATTTGGATTTCGGGTTTTTCTATTTAAGTGTGAATGGCGGAATACTGGAAGAAAGGCGGGTAGTCACACAAATGCCCACTTTACATCTATCAATACATCCGACACTTGGTACAAGGATGATCCGTTTATTCTAGCAAATCATGCTAGGCAAATTTTTTATGTCAAGGACACTAAACTGTGGGGCAATTGGTAAATTGTGCAAGTGTTGAAGCCAAGGAACATATTTGATGTGATGGAAGTAGAAGAAGGAGAGGGGCATACCAACATTGAATTGGCATATCAAGAAGAGGAGCATGATGCACACATTGATTATGTCAATCCCAACAATGAAAATGATGTTGCATTAGTCCCATTAAATAGATCAGACATAGGCCCGATTGATATTGATGCCCCTGAAGTTGTTGCCACTATGAGATTAGATGTTAGAGATGTGAATTTAATTGATGACAATGTGACTGATGAAGAAGATGATACTTTGAATGAATATTGCAGTGAGGAGGAAACACTCTTGTCGAGTGATGATGATTCTGACTAAACTCCGAATATACGTTCATAAGGGCATCTATATATAGATGATCAATTACCTGCTAAACTGCTGCACATGGGCTGGAATCACCTGCGACAACAATAATGGCATGTCACCAACTCCACAGCCCTTGCACAATTGAACTCATTACGGGATGGGCTGGAACTCCATACTCTATTAATGGAACTCTTGGTCTTCAGCGTTTGCATTTGTCTGCATATAGCCTTCAAAACATAGACCCAACTCCACCTATTGTAAATTCTACAACTCTGCGAGTGGTTGATCTAAGCTCTAACAACCTCCAACTCAAGCCTACTGCCTTGGCTGACTAATCTTCCTAACTTGGAAGAGCTAAAACTGTCACACAGCAGCCTCGCAACAAATGGTGTCACAACTGTTAGCAGGTAGGTGGAGGAAGATCATGATGATGGATATTAGCTCAAATGGACTATATTTCCCTAATTCTGTGGGTAAACTAACAGAAGTCATATAATCAGATCACAGGTAAACTAACAGTAACTAAAATTCATGCTTTGAACTACTTGTCCATCTCATCTAACAATATTGATCATGCCATACAAATTAGGAATATCACAAATTTGGAGTACCTAGATTTGGAAGGTAATGGATTAAGCCTCCTCTAACAGGACGTAGGAAATCTTGTGAAACTAGAGACAATTGATCTTTCTAATAACAATTTGACAGGGGTAGGCTACAATGGCTCTGCCCACTTGAAATGTTATTGAGTCCTCATCTTAGGGATTATAAACTAATAGGACCATACCCTTCTGCTTGGGATCTATGTCATCTCTGTCCGAGTTAATTTTGTCGGATAATAAATTAAATGGAACTCTTCCAGCAACACTTGGACAACTTTCTAACTTGGTACAACTTTCTCTTGGTTCAAATCATCTATGTGGGCCCTGTTTATGAAGCACAATTCAATGTTAAAATTGCATTATTACATGGCATCTACTTTTATTGTAGTGATATCGTATTAACTTATGTATTGTTGCTTAAATATGTTTATAGGTATGGCTCCAGGAGGGAAGCAAAACTTACTTAATGAATATGAGGACGAACAATACCCACATACACCAGAACCTTCGAGTACTGATGCAGGTACCATGTGTATTCGTATATTATGTTATTGTCCATTTAAATTACTTATACATATTAGATGTGTGTCTTTATAGGATCTTCACAGAAAAGGGGCCATAGTAAAGCAGTTAACAAAGCTTTACAGATTTGGTAAGAAAGAAGCGGAAAGTGACCGTCGAAATTCCCAATACCAAATGGAGGCCAGTTATGACTAAGTGTGGAGAATTAACACGCAAGGCGGGGCTCATATGCTGATATAATGTGCCACTACGAGATGGAAACGGTGAAGTCATCTCAGATTGGAGATGTGTGTCAGGGCCTAGCAAAGAGGTTGTACATAATAAGCAGAAGGTAAATTTCCTTCTACGTAATTTATTTATCCTTTTATTTCCTTATTTTGTTAGCATGTATGTTGTTTAATTTTTGTTTACACACAATTTTACAGGATAAATTTGAGGTCTAGGGAGACCAATGTCATATTACAAAGGCATTGAATAGGATTTTTGCTAAGCGATTTAAAGACTTCGATATCAAATGCACATGCACTACAAAAAATTTCATAATTGTGCTGATGCTAAAGCAAATCCCTACAATGCAATTCCATCTAATACATGGAATAAAATTTGTGATAGGTTTAATTCTCAAAAATTTGAGGTATAAAATTTATTACATATGTATATGCATATTTTTATATTATCATTTGCCAATATGATATGAAAATGTACTAAGATTGATGTTTGCTTTCAATGTAGGAAAGAAGTAACGTAGGAAAGAAAGGTAGAACTGCGTTGAAAGTCTAACATACAAGGGGGTCAAAACCGTTTGTATGTTATTTGGAGGAGATGGTAATTTTTAACACATATTATGTAATTTGTTTGAATTATCATTTATATGTTGCATTTAACATTTTGCATCTCCCATTGACTGATACAGCGAAAAGAGAATGAGAGTAGTGAAGAACAACATTCAATGATGAACTTGTATAAAAAAACACACTACTCAAGAAAGAAAGGTGACTTCATGAGCAACGAGGCTAGAGTGTTGCACGTGAGACCTAAAATTTGTAGTATTATGAGATGCATGTATTAAGCACAAATTTATAATTCAGATTTATTTTCCTCTAATGACTTCTTGTCGCACGTATGTAATTGCAGGATAAGATGAGGTATGAAGTGGACCGCGCTGCTTTAAGCGACAATGGTACTCCTCTAGAGATGCCTGTCCAGATAGCGTTTAGGCTTATAGGGGAGCAAAAATATTATGCCTGTGGCCTTGGAAAGGGTGAGGTGGCCCTAGTGCCCTCATCAAGTCATGGCATGGCTTCATGACTTGAGGCTGCAACACAAAGAGCTCAAATGGCAGAAACGACAGCCTCGCAAGCACATAAGATGGTAGAAGAATATCAAGGCTAGAACGTCAAGAAGCTTTGTGTGCGGAACAACAAAGCCAAATATCTGAGCAACAAAGCCAAATATCTTTGCAAAGGAGTCAACTTTCTGATCTTCAAAGTTGTATGCAGATTTTGATGACATTCATGAAAGAGCAACAAAGCAAGAAAGGATTGTGGTCAGTAGCTCTCTTGCGGAGTTCTCATTTGCTCTTTCTTAGTTATTTGATTCTAATATATTGTAATATGTAATGCGAATTTGTTGCATATTACTGTTGTAGTAATCTAGGCCACCTTTCTACATTCAACCAGTTTGTAACGTAAATGTTATGTCAAGTTGTATCATATGTTAAAAATTTTGTGCTGCATAATCTTTGCCTTCAATTTGTATGAGGAATTTATATGGTGAAGTAGCCCTTGATCAATGAAAATTGTTCAGTCTTGGTATGAATTATTTCTGTGACAGAATATGCAAAATTTTGTCCTGATATGAATTTCTTGTAATGTGAAATTTATGTGTTTATCACGTTTCTGATATACAAAATTAACATTTCCACCAGTTTTATCTCTTATTTTCAGCTTGCTCTCAACGCTTTAAGTTTCCCAATTGTATAAAAGAAATCTCTAAATAAAAATTTGCTTGCAGATTTGGAGGAGCAGATCTTCCCATTGATGATATCGCAGCAGTCTGCATTTTGGCAATCAAAATAATTTCATGAATAAAAAAACAATGAATGATCTAATTAATCAAAGAGTAGGTCCACATACTGCACTTGCATGAAACATGAATAAAGACTCACAAATTACCTTCTTTGTATGCTGATGTCAGCTCTTTTGATTTTCTTGAAGTCACTTATCATTATCATTATCAAGATGCATCTTTTTCCAACTCTATGGGACTAGAGATATGGGAACTAATTACATTTATATAATTATGTGACAATTTAGATTCATTTTGGAGTGTCCACCTTGCTGGAGGCTTCTTCAAGTGAAGGTTTGAAAGCAGAAGAAGAACAGAAAGAGGTAATGATTATTTACTTTTTGGGCGTTTCAAATATATGCATATGTAGCTCTAACTCTGATGTGATAAGTTACATTTAAAAAAAAAAAAGATGATAAATACAGGCGTTTCATTTTAGAGTATTGCCCCATACATGATTGAAAATTATAAGATGAAAATAAATTTGTTCTTTTAACATCTTAAGTTTCCACTACAGTTTTAGAATACTCAATCATCTGTGATGATCCTGAACTGTTCGTGGAGTTATTAAAACATGGCCATGAATTTATTGGGCTTCAATAATTTTTTTATTAAAACATGGCCATCAGTGGATTTTCTATAATGATATGCATATGCATTTGGATGGATTGATTGTCAAGCATCTCCTGATTCAAATATAAATCATCTAGCACCAGTTAACATTGCCTCCCTTGCGGGGGGTGAAAACAAGCTCAGCCAGCTTGATCAAACCATGGCTTGATTTGAGATTGAAAATTTGGCCTTTACGCCACTTCTATCCTAAAATCCAGTCTCAAACATAAAGTGAGCCTACCTTCATCGTTTTAGGACAGTTAGACAGTTAGGATGCTCTCCATCTTGGTTTTTTGCTTGAATAAATGTGGTTATCTTTTAATTCTGCGTTGGTTAGGAAGAGGAACTAAAAGGCCAAAAAAGTTCAAGGACAGGAAGAATTGTGTATGGATCAGCACACTGAAACAAAGACAATATATTGCGGGCCTGTTTAGATTTGTTGCACTGATTATGGAAATATAGAAAAGCTAAACAATTTATGATTATCACCTGGATTATAGCTTTATTGCATTTAACTTGAGCCCCTAATGAATCCTATGACTTGAGCTGAACCATAGGCTGAGGACTTGAATGAGCTCAAGCTTGGCTGTGAACTGGCTTGTATATTTATCGAAGTAAGCTCGCACAGGCTCAAGATTAAGAATGCTGGACTTGTCTATTCTTTTATGTTCTTATTTCTAAATAATTTCCTGCTTTAAATGTTGAGTTATTTTACTCTGCTTTCATTCAAAACTTAGATCTCAGAATAATATTAATTCCATAATCTTGTGATATTTAACTAACTAAATTTGGAGATTTTCAATTGTTATGAAGTTCAAACAATTCTTTCCAGTTACTACTTGTAAACATGTAATGTTACAGTGACTGATATTGATAGTTAGAAAGTGACCTTTACCCATACTACCTTCAACCCTCCAAGAATAGATATTATATGAACTGTTAGGGGTAGGAATTTATTTCAGTTTGTGAGAGTAACAAAATACCTAGTATCTATAAAAAAAATCTTGTGTTTCAATTAGGATATTAAGTGTGTGCTTGTTACTCTGCTTTTTCTTTTTTCACAATCATTTTTTCATATAGATAGCATGGTTGGGGGCTTGGGAATCAGGCTGTAAATTAGAGGAATGGCTAATTTAGTCTTTGAAGTAAATTGTGCTACGTCCTTTCTCAGTAGTGATGATGTATATGTTAAGGAAATAGTTAATAAAAACCATTTTCATGGGCTAATTAATTTTTTGCATCTCTTTTTTTTTAGGATTTAGTTTGGGATTGTGCTACTGTGACTAGTGGCCTTTCATTTAAGAGAAGTGAAACTTTTGTCCAGGATTTTAGGTTACCGGTTAGTATTTTTAAGGAGGAATGAAAATTTCACATACAAAATCATTCTCATTGCTGTTTAGCTCGCCAAACTCATCAAATGATAACTGCATTGGGATTTTCTCCCCTGGAAAATTCAGGTACTATGAGAAATGCAGTTCATCATCTATTGGAGATCTCAACGACGGTCTTGCATTTCAAAGTGAGAGGAGTATCTATCTTAATGATGCAGATGGGGGACTCATTCGTACTGTTTTAGACAACCAGATAAGCACATTGGTAAGAGTTCAGCTGGTGTTAATCTTTGACAATCTTTTGCTCAATTCCGTAACCTTGATCATGTAGATTGGATGAGGATTGGCGCATTCTTCTTTGCTCCCTAGTTGCAGTCCTGACTGAACAATTGTCATTGCCAGCAAAAATCCCAAAAGAGAGAACCACAGAGGAGATGGTATAGAGGAACGGGGCATGCATCTTAACAAATGTCAAAACCGGGATCTGGATTGCTGGTACATGATTGATCTTTCATTAAACAATAACTGTTATCAGTAGACCATTGGAACTTGGATCTTTTCAAATTGACCATAATTCCTCAAATTATACTTTCATTTCTTCAGCTTTATAACTAGTTCGCTGCCCGGTGTGCAATCTCTACCCCTGTGAAGGTGATTCCAAATTGACAGACTGCATCCAATACTATCCTCTACTGTTTTGCCTTTATTTGCTCTTCTTGTCTCAATGGAGTCCTTTAGTCCTCAGGACAGACATTTCAATTCTTTTAACTGTGGCCTTCTTCTGTAGACTAACTTTCCCTTTCATATTATGAAATTTTTTTATACTACAATCAGGCTTCATTAATTAGTAATAAATGTTAAATTTTTATACTACAGTTATATTGGTTACTTTGTTTCAATTTTAATATCTTCCTCTTGATTTCATTGAGTAGACACTTGACCTCTTTGCTTAACTTTGTCGAGAGAGAAGATATCCCTTCTTGAGGCTTGATGGAACAACTTCAATTGGCAAAAGGCAAAAATTGGTCACTCGTTTCAATGATCCTTCTAAGGTTCACAACGGCTCAATCAATCTTTAGTGTGTTGCATGTTTATATCGTATGTATTATCTCTGATAAAATTGTTCGTATTTCTTCATGACATTGTTTACTGAATTTTGGGTAGGAAGAATTTGCATTCCTCCTAAGTAGAAAGGCTGGTGGTTGTGGCCTTAATTTGATAGGTGGTAATCGTCTTGTCCTCTTTGATCCTGATTGGAATCCAGCTAATGACAAGCAGGTAATGTATATATTTGATGGGTTTGATGGGAGTTAAGAAACTGATAAGACTAATGTGCTATAAGCTAATTAATGATATTACCTTCCGCTACCATTAAGCATAGGCTGCTGCAAGAATATGGAGAGATGGTCAGAAGAAGAGAGTATACATCTATAGATTCTTGAGCACTGGCACAATTGAAGAAAAGGTACATCTTTCTGATTTAAAATGGTGTTATTGAAAGATTGTGCTTAATATCCCACGGGAAGATCAGTTTGAAGAGGGCTCATATGGTTTGCAATTTCTATCATTTCATTTTTCTTTGTATAATAGGTTTACCAGAGACAGATGTCGAAAGAAGGACTGCAGAAAGTTATTCAGCAGGAGCAAATGGATAACTTGATACAACAGGTTGTTGCATATCTCTTTGATCAGATTCTTTTACTTTTAAATCATAATCGTCTGTTTCAGTTGTAAAAAACTGTAATGCAAATGCAGGAGAATTTTCTTTCAATGGAAGACCTACGCGATCTCTTTACTTTTCATGCAGATGTCAGGTAATAGTTATTTTTTAGCAAATATTCTACAGAAGTTCTATGTGGAAGAAAGTACAACCAGTTAGGAACATTTGTTTGGATCATGAGTTGGCATGATGGCTCTAAATTTAGAAGTGGATAAGTGCTCCATTTTTTATTGGAAAAAGAGATTGCATTTGAAGTGGGCAGTCCTTTCTTTTAGGAATTACATCTCAAAGTCATTATCTTGGTTCTTATTTTTTTAGGCTCCACTACTTTCTGATTGATGTGAATTTGTAAAACGCAGTCTCTTTTCTCTTCAACTTTTTCTTTGCAGGTCTGAGATCCATGAAAATTTAAACTGTAGTCGCTGTAAAACAATTAGTTCTGATGTGGTAGACAAGTCAAAAGATGTTGAAGAGGTTGAGCAACAAAGCACTTCTACAAAAGGTGGCCATCAAACAAAGGGTGATGCTTCTGATTTGGATATTGTGGTTTTGCTGCGATTTCTGGATGCTTAGATAAGCTAGGAGGCTCAGAGAGACAGGTAATAGTTTTTGTTTTTTTTAATTTTTGAAAATGATGTTTTTTCTAATTTAACACTTATTTCCAGCTGGGTACTCCTTTAGAAGAGGATTTTGGAAGTTGGAGGCATCATGTCTCTCGAACAACTGTACCTGATCTTACTTCACAAGCTTCAGCCTCCCCGGTTTATCTTCTCCCGTCAAAAGACCCCGGAAATTTCATTCCAAGGCGCTAGCTCTTCGGCCATGGAGATTCGAGGAAGGTGAGTAGACCCAAATCTAGAGGCGTGGAGTAAACCCTAGAATGAGGGAACAATATGCTCTGTCGAATGACAATGAAGGAGAAGGAGAAGAAGAAGAAGAAGAACAGGGAGTGGTTTCTTATGAATCTCCAAGTAGCAATGATGAAGACGAAGTGTATGGTGAAGACGATAGGGAGGAGGCGAAAGATGTGGATTTTGTCATAGAATCCCGATAGGGAGGAGACGAAAGATGCAGCATCATTTTGTGATTTTTGCATCTAATGGGCTATGGGAACACTTGAGCAATCAAGATGCACCGGACAGGGGTTAAGGAACTTCGACTTCAACTTCTGATTCTTGTACATAGAGGGAAATAAGCGTAGATTGAAGAACTATGTAAGAGATATGCAAGAGATATGTGGCAATATGTTCATTTCATTCGTACACAAACAAAAAGCATTAGTGGTGTTGTTTCAACACATGATGTATTAATTCCAATGTAACAAATATTGTTACTATGATATTAAAAGCAGTAATTGTTAAAATAATTTCTTTCATTAAATTAAGCAAAATTTTTCATACCATTATCGGTCGTGTGGGAGTAGTCGGTACATAGGTTTGAGGCCTCAGAAGAGGGGAAGGGGTGAAATGTGCATTAGCTAGAGTTTTAGTATAAAATATAATTTATTTAAACTTTTAATATTAAATTAAATTTAGAGATGCATTTATAATGTCTCAATAAATATTTAAATAAGTAATTAACATTTATTTAATATTTTTCACGACGTATAATTTATATGTCGCTAAAAGTACAAATTAGCGACGTACATAACCAAACGTCGCTACAGTTACACCAAATAGCGACGTATAGTACTTAATATCGACGTATATATATAAATATATATATATATATGTTGTTATTAGATGCATAATAGCGACATAGTTTAATAAGTCACTATTAACTAATTGCGACGTATATTTTGCATCGCAATAACCTATTAAAGACGTATACAAATACGTCAATAATATTTAAGTATTACCGATTGAATTTATAAAATGTCAAAAATGTTTAATAGCGACGCTAATACATGTCTTTAGCGACGTATATTATATGTCGCTATTAAATGTATTTGCGACTAATAAATATTTGTCGCTATTAAAAGACCATTAGCGACAGATGCATATACGTCGCAAATACAGGTATTTGTGACATATATATAAATGTCACTAATGGTCTATTAATAGCGACGCAAACTATGTATCGCTAATAACCAATAGTAGCGACGATATTTATTATGCACCGTGAATTAGCAATTGCAACTATTGTTTTTTCGACATTTGTAGCAACATATAGTATACGTCGCTAATATGTATTAGCAACGTATAAGTGCGTCGCTATTAATCTAATTTGTTGTAGTGTATTTACCCTATGTTTGTGCCAAATCAGGTGGAACCAAGTTACTCTTTGGCAACCTTGCCTGACAATGTTCTAGACTGATTTATAAGAAAATGTTCCATTAATTAGAGAAAGCCAAAGGCCTATGGTGATTGAGAAAAACCATAGCTTCAAGTATGTACACAATTTGTCTTTCAAGAAGTTGTCAGACATTGTTATGTGGATGTGCTCAACCTGTCATTAGGATGGCCTCCTAGATTCAATATAATTTTTCTACCAAAGTGTTGGAGAATAGGGTTGCCAGCTCTTGGATCTAACTAGGTGAAGGAGTCATCACCATTGCCAATTTTTAGGTGGAATTGCCTCATGATAAGTTCCCTTGTCTCAAGAATACTCTTCAAGGCATAGGAGCAATTCATCGCGTTAACAATCCAAATAGATTAAAATTGAATTTAATAGACATGAGCCCACCTACATGAAAGAGCTTCCTTGGTTGTAAGAAGCCTCCGAAAGACTTTGATATGCTTGCATTGTTACAATCCTTCAAACTACATGTCACACCCTGAGATTTTTAAAATTATTTTTATAAATAAAATAGCTGAAACAAAACTTTAAAGACTTTTTGTCAAATATTCGACAAATTATCTCATGGTATGAACCAATCATTTTTTAATATATGAGTACTAAATTAGAGTACAATAATAATCAAAGTCAAATCATATACTAAATCACATAGGGTCTTTCCCGAGTACATGTTTAAATATCTTGATATACAAAAATATAAAAATATTGGCACTCATGTGCCGAAAATTATCTACCTTAAAGTATGAAAACATTAAACATGTCAAGTGGCCTAGCCACATCGTCCTTGCTAAAATATCTAAAGTCCTAAAGTAACTTTAACTTTACAAAGAATCTACATCATGCGGATGTTTAGTATACGAATATACCCAGTGGGATAGCTAAACAAATATCATAATACCTTCAAGAATTACTTCACAACAACATTCTAAAAGAATAAGTATAGTAACCAATATGAATTCCATATCAAGGATTATTATAATCCAAATCATTAAAAGCATAACATATAATCATGCTTAAACATTCTTTCAAATGTCATGTGACTCTTACTCATAAGTTTCTAACTTTTTAAGTGAAAGTCAAAGGGTCTCTATGACACGGTAAACATATCTGTGAGTATAGCCTAGCCTCACTAGACTATGAACTAAATACATTTGGTCCTCAGGTACCCTAGAGTCAATCTGCTTCATCCATGCTATGAAGCTAAAGCCCACAGTGGCTCATAGACCAAAGTGGTAAAAGTTTTAACTTTCATAATCATCAAAACCTCCTGAATTGTGCTACATAAGGCCAGTCATTTTTTAATACTCTAGTCTATTCAAATACAAGTTCCGAGCCAGGGAAATAATTCTACATAACTCTCATCCTTAGAGAGCCGAAGACCTTAGTCATATTTCATATCAAACTCTTTTTGTCTACATGGCTAAAGACTGAGGATACAAGGCATTGAGGGTTCATCTGACCTTATATATCAAAAGATATCATTCTTGGGGTTGCCATCAATTACAAAGATATTCACCCAAAAGGGTAGATATAAAAGCAATGAGGGTTCCTCCGACCTCATATGCTAAAAGATATAAGTCTTGGGGATGCAATCTATTGCAAGGATATTGACACACAAGGATACATACAACAATTATAATTAATCATATCATCACATGTAATTACAATTCATGCATTAAATAACATGATATTACTTATCATAATAATAGCCTAACAATTATAGTAATTCCTGCTAAAGATGTACAAACTGACTTGTGGTCGGTGGGCTCATCAACGTGTCGACCAAGTCACTAACGACCATCGATAATTTATCGATGCATTGAACCCTTGTCAGCACTGGGATGGCAAGAGCAATCATCCTCATTTATGCCTCACCGATGCATCGTCCTCACTCATGAATCATCAGTAACACACAGATGTGTCAATGCTCATCAATATTAGCACTGTCATCTCCTCTGTTACATCGGCAACGTCGTCAATCTGTTGATTAACATGCCGATGGTTAGGAAGAGATAATAGAGACTGTGATAACTTCCCAAAATCACTCCATATCATGACATATGATAATTTTTCCTATACATAGCATTCCCATAATGACAAATCATTATTTTTAATATCAATTAATCATTAAACATGGGAATAGCATGTTTATCTTAACATAATCATGACAAAATCTAATAACTATCCTTTACATGCTTTCATATCATGCTAGTAATCAAAATATATCTCATACAATCGCTTCAAAACCAAATCATGGAATCGAGGTTTCCAATCCAACATAAAATCATGATTTCTCAGCATTACTATGATAGATATTCACAAAAGATCCTATTTTCATGCTTTCATAATTAATGATTTCATAATTGAAATCAGACTTGCATATTCCATAATAAATCATGGTACAAGGTTAGCAATCTAACCTATTTTGTAACACAAAATCTTTTTTCACATGCAATGCTGACTAATTCCTGCTAGAAATATACTTGTTCCCTTAATTTCTTTTCATTTGGAGAGCCATTTATCTCCTCCTTCATTTGGAGAGGTATTTCTAAAAGAAAGTAGAGTCTAAAGGCCCTAAATGTCACTTATAAGGGAAAGAGGATGAAATTCTTGTTTAAAATAGTCAATCTAGATAGTTGTTAAGCCAAAACTACACAACAACCCTAACCATCGACATGTTAATGAACTCACCAATAGTAACTTCTAACTGTAGCAAATTCCAACTTTGGATAGCCATAACTTCGTCATATAAACTCTAATTAATTCGTTCTTAGTGGCATTACGATATTTTTGTCTACTTTTTAATACTAAAAATTTTAATCAAAATTCATCATGTCAAAAAAGTTATAATCTTAGGAATTACTAAGGTCAGGTCGGTTAGTGTCTTAAAGTTATGACTGCACCTCATTCCAACTTCAAACAATCATAACTCTTTCATCCAAACATTGATTTATACATTCGTAGATGAGTTTCAAAGCTATGTCTACGTATTTTCTATTTTTAAGGATTCACACTTAAATTCAACTCACAAAATAAGTTAATGTAATTAGAATGACCAAAGATCAAATTCACTATTTTCCACATGTACTCCAAAGCTTCCTTGATGTTTCATCTATCATAACTTCATCATCTGAGTTTCGATTTGTGTACTGTTAGAATATCTACGAAGATCTTCATGTCTAGTATTTAATAATAAAATTTCATATCCAAAATCCATGTATAGAGGAAGTTATTATGCCAAGAAGATCTAAAGCTTAAATTCACTTATATCCATGTAGCCAAGTATAGGGAATTTAGAAATTTTTCATGTGTTACATTCTTCCCTTCTTGAAGGAATTGCATCCTTGCAAATCATCATGGTCAATCTCAACAAGCTTGGATCTCTTCCAAACCTACTTAGTCTTCCTCAAAATTTGTGCTCTAATCGTGCTAGAACACCTACTTCTGCTGCACAACTCTACTTAAATGAATCATTACTAATTAGCATATCTTAGGATGTGCTTGAGAAGATACTTTCGAGTCAATACTAGTACTCGCTTTCCATACCATAAGTATTTCACCAAGTCACAAAAGCAATCTCTACTATGCACTAGTGCAACCAACCTTAGATCTATCCACTGACAAACTGCGTCCCATACCACAGGTGTCTGATGGTTTCTCTTTAAGAGTTCCACAACCCTTCATGATGTGTTCACCTAAGATTGTTTCAATACTTAAAGTCTATCAAAAATTCATAAAATCTCTCAAATGGTTTAAATGACATAACAAAGCATTAACTCAGCATATCATTTTCCCTTCAAACTTCATCACAAGCCTATATAATTTTCCCAAGAATTTCAAATCATGAAGAGTTTTTCCCTGACTTGTTAATCTTCTCATTGCAAGTAAACATCAACTCTTCTTTCATTAGTTATCTTTCTCCAACTTGTGGGTTGACCAACATTGTCTTTTGTATAGTGCTTCATATGGTGTCATTCCAATATTACAATGAAAACTATTATTGTAAGAGAATTATATGAGTGGTAAGAATGCATCCTAATTTCCTTACCATTCCAAGACATATGCTCGAAGCATATCTTCTAAGGTTTAAATAATTCTTTCAGATTGTCAATTTGCTTGAGGATGAAAAGTTGTGCTAAATTGTAGCTTAGTTCCCAAGGCGTCTTGGATGCTTTTCCAATACTTAGATGTATACTTGGGACCTTGATCTGACATAATTGATAGTGGAGTTCCTTGTAATCTCACTATCACTTAAATGTAAAACATTCCAAACTTTCAGGTGATTGTGTCCATCTAATGGGTAAAAAATGGGCAAATTTTATAAGATCCCTGAACTTGAATCAGTTTACTTTATTCTATTTAATTATTATTGTGTAGTTTAATGCTAATTCTGATCAGTTTTGACCATTTTAAAAAATAAAGTGGTTAACAAAGGTTTTAACCAAAATTTTCTTTACATTTCAGGTTTTTAAGTAATTTATGTCATTTGGAATTTTAACTATTTTTTCCAAAAATTTAGGGTGGCGGGACCCACTGTGGGCCCTACGGGAAAATTTTAAATTTTTAGCCTTAAATGTCCCTAACATCAACCAAAGACCCTAGGTAATTATTTCAAAAAATTTACACATCAAATTAGGTTTCAAATGAGCAAGTTTTATAATTTTTAGTATAAAACTATATTTGTACCCCACCAGTTAATTACATCTACCCCAGCCTTTACTATAAAAGGAAAGGCCCAACCATTTTCCCATTTAGGAAACGACTGAGACGTAGAGCTTAAAAACCTAATCCCCATTTTTCTAAAAGAGAAAGGAGATTAAGGTATGAATTTGCTTAATATTTTATTAATCCGTTAGGGTTTTGCTTAAATATTTTAAATTTCTTCTTTTCCTTTGAATAAATCTTGATTTTTACTCAAAAACTACTGATTTGGGCTTTTATTTCAAAACCTAATATTTGGAATTTCGTTTTTGAGTCTCTTGAACCCTAGATCTACATGTTCTAGAAGGTTTTAAGTGTTTTAAAATCAAATTTGAGAAGTATTAATAAAAATCATGTTTTTGGGTAGGTTTTGAAGGAGCTTAATGAGCCATTTCAAATCAAGAACTTTTTGGAAGGTAAGGGTTTTAGTCTCAAACATTGCTATGATTCGGATTTAAGTTTTGATGTGGTTTTGAAATAGGTTCCTTGATTATGAGGTATAATGGTGATTTGTGAAATGTGTAATTTTGTATGCAATTTCTTGGGGTTTATGTTTGGTAATGGCTAGATTTGATGTTCTGAAAGCATAGATTGGATTATAATGAAGTTTGGGGATGTTATTTGATGATTTATGGAGTGTGTGAGAAGTTTCAGTTTTGAATTCGAAGTGGGGAAGACAAACTAGAAATGGTCGTTGTGGCAATCGAACAGCCCTGCAGGCCGATCGATTGGCTCCGTTTGAATAGCCTTGCAGGCTGATCGAATGGTTGAACTGCAGTTTCGACTATTTTGATTTTTTTGCTTCTTTTTTATGTTTTTACTCTTAAATACCATTTCCAATGTTTATGTGGATTACTTTGAGCTAGAATGAGCCACTAGAAGGGCATGTTATTTATATTGGAAAGTATGAAGAGAATTTAAGTCCTATGTGAAATCACATTTTGTTGGTTACACATGTTAGGATTGTTTATCTTGAATTTATGATTAAATAATTTTTTATGTTTTAAGTATGATTCCAGTATGATTATAGCATGAGAATGAACTGATATATCTTCATATATTGTGGTTAAATTATTGGTGAATGATAGTGCTATGTCTAGAATCAAGCGTGGTGTGAATATGTTTGCATATGTTTATCATGTGGTTACACTTGACTTGATTGATGGTTTCTTATGGTTTTCACTCATGATTTCAATTAGGAACTATGATTAGGTATTAATGTGCATGTGTGGTATGATGATGAGTTAATTACAAAGCATGTTCATATGCTTAGAATTAAATATTTCTACCCTGTACACACACATGTGTGGGAATGATCATGATGATGTTGGGTATTATGATTATAAATGATGCACGAAGGGCTGTTGAGAACACTTAACATGAATTAGAATTCATGTTTGCCTTGCCCATGTATATACCATGCTGCATGCATCATGAAATGGATTTCTAATTAAGACTTTATCGAAATTAATCATGTTTTGATCGATTGAATTTAATGATGTGAGATTACGTACCAGATTAATCAATCGTTGGTTATCGAAAATTGGTTGGTGCTAAAGGACATAATTTTGATTTGAGTTCTTATGTGGAACATGGATACTCCTCAGGTTTAGTTGATTTGAATTAATATTGAGTTGAGATGAATGTAGACATGTTGTGTATGCATCTTGCAGTTGAGATTTCTTGAGATAGTCATCTGGGCCCTGAGAATCCAGAGTGGTACGCTTTTGTAAACTGACTACCATGTGTTCTAGGTTCCTAGTGTGGGAATTTAAACTCTTGCAGCTACAAAAGATGTTCCTGAGCGAACACACTTACCCAAGGTTCTCTGTGTGAGAATTCGGACGTCCTTGGCCAAGATTGTCCTCAGCAAGCATATTTAGGGGCCGATTACCCAGAACACTTTATGTTCCTTGTGTAAAAATTGGACTATGTCCAACCTCTTTGGCTTAATTGTATTTTCTCCATGATGGAGACATTCAATATTTGTTGATGATGCATGTGTATGAGATAATATTATGCATATGTTGTACAAGTTGTGTAGAGCTAATTTGAGATTATGCGATACATGTGAATATGATTTACTATACATAATTTAGTATCATGTGATTAAGACTTTTATCATGCAGGGTGAATGATCTATGGAGGAATGATATGAATATGAATTATGTGATTATGTGTTCCGTACATGTGTTATGCAAGTTGAATGCTATGAAGGAGAATGACTTGATATGCATGATTGTGAATGTGATTGTGTAAGAATCACTTATTATGCAGGATGAATGTTATGTCATGATGTGAATATTAAAGTCATGATTAGCATATATGAGATACTCGTATGCAGGATGATTACTTATGGAATTAGGGGTATGGAAAGGGGGATTAATTAGTAATGGGGATGTTATATAAAATATTAATATGAATTACCATGTCAATGTGTTGTAGTAGTTTTCTTATTAATGTTACCGTATTTCAAACCTTACTGAGTTTTACTAACCCCTCTTTCTATGTTTTGTTTTGGGGCTGCATGGTACGACATGCAGTTGATCAAGATTCCCTGTATGAGCGTGGGATTAAGCATAGATGCTACCATATGTTATTTTGTCTTCTTAGTTATGCTATTATGATCATAGAACACCATGTATGGGTTAGTATGTTTCTGACTCATGTGTATCTTCTACTTTTAGACTTGTCTCAGATTTTCTAATTCAAGCCACATGTCAGCTCAGTATTTTATGCATGTGGGTTATGAGCAAGGATTTATTTCAGAGTTGTTATCCTCTTTTCTTTTACCTTGTAACTCTTTCTCCAATAACTAAAGGTGTGTGACTCCATGTTTGTGTTAAATAAAATACCCGATTAAGGGGTTAAAGTCTTTTGCAATGCAATCTAGTCGTCCCCGTGTGTTTCAACCAACCCTTGGACCAAGCTCATCTCTGGTCGTGCCGGCGCCAGGGCGTGACAGATTTGGTCAATCTATCTAGTACTACCCAAATAGCATTAATTTTTTCTTTGAGTCTTAAGTAATCTTGCAACAAAATTCATTGTGATATCTTCCTATTTCCATTGAGGTATATATGAAGGATTAATGGTCCCTATTGGTCTTTGATGTTTGGCCTTCACTTGTTGACATGTTAAACATCGAGACACAAAATCTCCAATATCTCTTTCTATTCCTTTCCACCAAAATCCTTCTTTTAAGTCTCAATACATTTTAGTTCCTCCAGATGAATTGTATATTGTGAATAATGGGTTGCTTCAAATAATTCCCTTTTTAAGTTTATATATTAGAAATCACCAACTTGTTCCTATATTTTATGCCTCCATCAACTCCTTCTATGAAAACTTTATTCTCCTTTAACTTTGTATCTTCTTGTCCAAAAATCGTGCTTCTAAAATTTGTTTGTACCACTTAGGGCTTAATTTTGAAATTAACTAAAATTGGTTTCTCTTTGCTAGGTAATTCCTCAATGAGGGAGGTAGTTAACTCCTCAATTAAATCTCATTCTTTTAATAATAAATCAGTCATTATTAATTCCATCTTTGTACTCAATGAATCTGCTACCACATTAGTTTTACCAAGGTGATAAGAAATAGTAATCCTTTACTATTTCATCCATTTTCTTGTGAAGCTTCCATCCTCTCATGAAAACCTTCAGATTGTACAACCAAATTGACTAAAAAGGACTTCCTTCCTTCGATAAGTCTTTAATGAGTAATTTTCCCAATCTTTCACCGCCAAATGTATCACCAGACTTTCTGCTAAAACATATGTTACATCATTTGCTTTATTCTAGACCATTGAATGTTGTAAGTACTTGGAAGGTTACTCCACATAAGTAATGTTTTTTAATGTTCAAAGTAAATACTTTCATTAACAATTCAAGGTCATAGTTTTTTTATTGCCAAGGCACATATACCACAAATTTATCATTCTGCTCAAGTGTGCATTGAAAATCTTCCTCAAAGCATCATACCCACTTTATCCACGCCATGAAGCTAAGGCCATAGAGGTTCATGGACCCAAGTGGTTAAAGTTTTGACTTCTATGATCATCGAAACCTCATGTATTGCACTATGTGAGACCAACCATCATTTAATCCTCTAGTCTATTTGGACACAACTTATGGGCCAGGGAAGCGGTTCTATATAGCTCCTATCCTTAGATAGACAAAAGACCTTGATCCTATTTTATACCAAACCCTTTTGTCAACGTAGCTAGAGACTCACTTGAGGAGCCAAGGTAATTTAATAGAAAAATAATAGTCCTTATCATATTCTATCCTCTAACTTTGTTTCCTATTAAATTTACTTTGCTATTCTACATCAGCACACATCTGAGGACTGTTCTAGAAACAATACTATATACTTTGAACCCTCCATCGCCAGATGATAAGGCTAAGACTTATACTAGGGTTACCTTCCCTTTTGACTCTTGAAATCCATTCTCACATTCCTCATTCCATATAAACTTTGCCTCTTTCTAGTTAGCTTTGTCAAGGGTAATGCTATACTAGGAAATTCTTGAATGAACCTTTCTTACCGACAAGACCTAGAAAACTTCTTATTTTTGTAACTTCCTTGGGCCTTCCCCACCTTATTAAAACCTCTATCTTCTTTGGGTCAATTGACTCAACATCTTTAAAACAATAATTTGACCCAAAAGACATTTTCTTCTAGCCATAATGCACGCTTACATAGCTTTGCATATAGCCGATGATCTCCCAGAATTTTTAGAACTATAGGAAAGTGCTTTTGATACTATACTGAACTAGTAGAATAAACTAAAATAGCATCAACCAAAAACAATCACAATTGAGTTTAAAGAACTTGGTTCTTAAAACGACATACTAGAAAGATACATGTGACATCCCTTTGATATCCATCGTTGAGTCTTAATAGCAAACGTGATACATATCCCTGCGTGTTCCTTACTTCCACAAAAGGTGATGTTTTCATGTTCTTGCTTATGGAACATAAATTTTTTCCTTATAGGCATTTTCTCATTATTTTTCCTAAGTTAAGGGAATGGGCCCCACCATCGGGGCTCACGTCCATATAGGATGGCATGCTACCCAATTTGACCTCAAACCTTTTATAATGTGTTTAAGTGGATTTGGGTGCAATTATATTTGTTTTGCGGTCAAAATTACACTTAATTAAGCACTTAGGGTGTTTTTCCCTATTTTCTAGTACAACAATTCATATTCCTAACCCAAAACCCTAATATATAAGAAAAAACTCTAGCCATTTGCCAAATGGGGAAGAGTTATGTTTAGGAGGGAGGCTTCCTCTACCACCATTTCCTAAAGGAGGAACCTTAATTAAGGTAATTATTTTCCCTTAATGAAGCCCCTAATCTTTCAATTTTTGGTCTTAATCGCATATATCTTCTTTTCTCCTATCTTGATTCTTGATTTTCTTCTATCAAAATCTTATTTTTAATTTTGATTTAGAAACCTAATTAGGTTATTTTTATTTTTAACCTAAGGATGTCTTAGATCTATCCTTTTCCAAGTTGATTTGAGTCTATTAGCTAATTTTAATTAGGTTTTACTGGAAACCCTAATTGTTTGGTAGGATTTCTTGAGATTGAGGATCGTTCAAGGGATTCAAAAGCTTGTTAGAGGTAATGATTTTTACATTGAGTGGTTTTCTTCATTGGAATGCATGATTATAGGTTTATTTGAGTTCTTCCTTCATTTTGATGTATAATGGTGAATTGATAAAAGCATGTGATGTGTGGTTATTTCAATTTGAATAAGCATGAAAATGATTAGATTTATCATGTTCTAGGCTTAATTTTGATTATATAATGTTCTCTTGTGATTTTTGAATTTATATGAAATTTTAAAATATTTTTAGTTTGAATTTCAAGAATTTGAAGACGAACCAAAAAAGTAAATTGTTATGTGCATTTAAACGAGCTAACAGGTATTTGAACAACCTGTCAGGCCAATCGAATGGTCATACGACAATTTTGTGAAATAGATTATTTTGTGGATTTTCGGCCATTTATTATTCTCTTCTCATAATTTTAATACTCTATGACTATGATGAGTTATGAATACTTATAAATGTCACTCAATTGCATGTGAGCTTTCTTTAGATTATGATTTAGCTCATGCATGAAAATGACTATACATGTCTAGGTTTAGCATAATGTTCTGCTTGTCTTAAATTCGTATTTCGATAATTTTTTCATATTTACTTCATAATTTCAGTAGGTCATAACCATGATGAAATATGTGTCATTCATATTTCACTTTTTTTAGTTTAAGTATGAACATTACTATGTATGTATACTCTTCCTTATGCTTATATGATGTAAATTTGTCACAAATGAACCATGTTACACGCACGTATTGACTAACTTAAGTATACTTATTCATACTTACATTCATTAAACTTGCTCACGTATGTATCATGTCACATGCATCATGACAACCATTTATAAGCGATAATTTCTTGTGTTCAGCCATGATTAATCGATTAGATGCAATTCGATGTTATCGTTTTTCGAATTAGCCCCTCAGAGGTTTATTAAATTGGCTTTACATCCCTTGTGGGGTGGGGTTTTATGTCTAATAGTTAGTGTTTTCATCCCTTGTGGATAGTTCCTCCCTAGGTGAGAAGAGCGGAATGCTATAATGAGTTAAACTAATGTATATTATGGACTTGAGAATTCATGCTGGTTTGTCCATGTGTACCGGCTTACCAAGGGGTACTTTCCCAATTAGGAAACTTACCCAAACTGCTCTAGTTTTCCTTTTTAGGAATTCAATCCTTCCCCGTTATAGATTGTCCTAGGCGAGCAGGTTTGCTTATGCTTTGTCTGATTAAGCAAGGTTATTTTCTCAATTGAAATACATTCACTGGTGGTTTATGCATATGTATGGAATATAAACCTCATTTCATCCTTCTGAAAACCTATTAAAGGATGAAATCATATAATTTTTTTTAAAGAAAAGCCACGCAGGCGCCAACTGCTGGCGCCTGCATGGCAAAAAGCAACACCACTTTGGGAGAAATATTTTCCAAAGTGGTCCGAATTGGTAAATATTCTTTTACTTATTATTTAAATAATTTTCTATACATATTATTATATTTTAAAAATAAAAAATCTAAAATAAAATAAATACTATTAGCTACATATAGAAATATATGTCACTAATAGTAAAAGTATTAGCAACGTATATTGGTATACGTTGCTAATACATACACTATTAGCTACATATATTTCTATACGTCACTAATAGTATTTATTTCATTTTTTATTTATTTTTAAAATTAAATTTTAAAAATAAAAATATTTAAAAATTAAAATTAGAGGAGAGAGTGTGTAGAGAAAGAGGAGAGAGAGGAGAGGGAGAGAGAGAGAGGACAGAGTGGAGAGGGAGAGAGATAGGAGAGGGAGAGAGGAGAGAAAGGAGAGAGAGGGGAGAGAGAGGTGATGAGAGAGAGAGACGAGAGAGAGGAGAGGGAGATACTAGCGATGTATAGTGATATACGTCGTTACTAGTATACATATTAGTGACGTATATCATTATACTTCGCTAATACATGCCCTATTAGTGACGTATAGGGGTATACGTCGCTAAAAATGGTATTATTAGCAATGTATATGCTATACGTAGCTGATAAAATTACTAATAACAACACTCATGAGGAGCATCGCTAATAAATTTTTTTAAAAAAAAATTATTAACGCGGGGGAAATTTCACCCCCTGCTTATAAAGGGCCCATCGTCTAGTATATTTAATCGACCCCCCCCCCCGCCCCCCGCCGCCCACGCCCCATCGTTCTCTAGCCCCCGGCCCCCTTCTCGTGCCCCCTCCTCCCTCCCGGTCCTCTTTCTCCCCTCTCGCTCCGCACCTCATCCATGGGGACCTGACACCAATAGGGCGGCGCCATCCTCCACCCCCCACCCCTCCACTAGCCCCGCCACCACCGCCCCCGCCCATGCCCCACCGTTCTCCCGCCCCCCACCCCTCCTCCCTCAAGGTCGACCTTCTCCCCACTGCTCCACACCCCCTCCATGGGGACCTGAGGCCGGCGGGGCGGCGCTGTCCTCCACCACCCCACCCCCTCCGATGGCCCCTCTCCCTTCTCCCCCCTTTCCCCCTGCTCTGCCCCCCTCCCCTCCTTTGATTTCAGAGGAGGGGGGAGAAAGGAGGGGGCGGAACTAGGGAGAGGGGGCCGGAGGACAGTGGTGGCGGTGGCGCTGCTACCGTCCTCCCGCTCCCCCTCCCCCCTCCTCTAATTTTAAGAGGAGGGGGACCGGGAGTAGGCTTGGTGTGGGAGGACGGCGGTTGCGCCGCCACCCTCCAGCTCCCCCCTCTTTGTCAAGACCCCCCCTCTCCCCTGCATACCCCCTAGCCTTTTCCCCTTGCTCGCCCCCCCTTTCCCTTCCCTAGTGGGCCCGATTTTTTAAAAAATAAAATCATCTTTAGCGATGCATAAAAAAGCATTGCTAAATTATTTTTTAATTATTTGAAAATGTATTAGGGACACTTTTTCAAGTGTTGCTATCTAATTTAATTTTTTTTAATATTATGATATTAGCAACGCTTTAGAATTTTTTTATTTTATTAGCGACGTATAGAAAGTGTCGCTAATAAAGACTTATTAGCGAAACTTATAATTATATGTCGCTAATAAGTTATTTTTAATTTTTTTTAAAATATTTTTTCTATTAGTGACGTATAAGCAAGCGTGGCTAATAAATCCTTATTAGCGATGCTTATAGGTGTGTTACTAATAATTTATTTTTAATTTTTCTAAAAAAATATTTTTATATTAGCAATGTATAGAAAAGCATCGGTAATAACTTATTATTAGTGAGGCTAAAAAATAAATGTCACTAATAATTTATTATTAGCGATGTAGATTTATTAATAGTGACGCATATTTACACGTCGCTAATAGGCACTATTAACGACACATTTTGCTATATGTTGTGAATGGGTAATAGCGATGGTACGTTTTGCGACACTTATAGCAACATTTATTATATATCGCTAATAATAATTAGTGACGCTTATGAGACTCATTTTTGTTATAGTGACTATAATAATCCTCTAAGTTTAAAAGGATATTAAACTTTTATATACATGTGTTTTGCTCAGAGAACAAAGGAAAATAGAAATGACATCAAAATATTTTGAACAATCACTCAAATGGTAAACATTTTAATCTAGATTTCTAGTTGCAGCAGCCACGGTGTGTATGAAGACACCTGAGAAGACACACCTTAAGCTAGTCAAAGCAAATGAAATATGCACATTTACTAGATCATACAGATTAAACAAAAGGAGAACATGAGTTTAGCAAGTGATCATAATCCTCATCTATTTAGTAGTTACTCGGCGTTGTGACTTCATATACTCTTAAAAGACTAGATCCTATTTCCATAGCATAAAACCACTTCATTTCCAAAAACCTAAAAAATTTAACTCACCATTACTGTGTAAACTACAAAAAAATTGTACTTTTACCTCTTAAATTGCTATCAAATACAATCCTTTCATTTACAAACATCATGAAAATAATAATGACAAAAAAGGGGAGTGTGAGTAGCTACATATGACTAATGAAACCTAACGATGAACCCAAACTAATAATGAGGGAAAGAACATTGAACCCATACTAATGATGAATGTCTACAAATTTGCGCACAAAAAAACAAGTGAGTGTGAGAAGCTGTCAAACCATTAACCATATATGTAGTTCACATTAGCCAATTGACAAATTTCCCAGAAAAAGGTACAACTTAAATCACATGGATAATTGGACCTTTACAAAGCACGCTTCTTACAATATACCGACAACAATATTCTTAAAGCGCCTATAATTACCATAGTGAAGATACAGAACACCACAGTTGCTTAATTTCCTGCGGACGATCCCAAAGGACAAAATAAACAATTTGAACCAGTAAAAAGTCAAATTTAGACACAAATTAAAAAGAGTGGGCGGGCTCATCGACCTGGAGCATTCCGTCGCCACTAGTCCGCACCTGCTCTCTCCAAATAGCATGTAACAGTGAGGAGGGACCACAAACCAGGGGGAATGATTTGTCTTCTGGAGCCGAAGATGGGCTGGTAAGTGGGACTACGGAGTCGAACAGAGAGAGATGGAGGGGTTCAGGGAGGGTGAGGTCGAGGTTGAGGAGAGGGATGATGAATAGGAAGGTGGGAAAGAGCTGGACCTTTGAGAGGAGGAAGGATTGTGAAGGGCTACGGAAAAGTAAGAGGAGGTAGGCGGGTGCGGATTTGGCCGGGTAGGCAGGATCGTCGGCTCGAGTCGAACAACAAACAGGAAGGACGATGGATGACGATACTGTGTTTTTTTAATATGATAGACAAAGTTGGAACTTTGATTTCTTATTTCGAAATTTGAGCACACAACTGACGGCTCTGGTGTGGATAAGTGTTGAGGAGCACATGACTCACGACTCTGGTGTGGGATGAAGTGTTGCATAGTTACTGGTACTAAGCAAGCCAGCTTGTGGCCGTCTTAATATAGTATCCCCTATTTAATGCAATTTCTCCAAGATCCTTTCCTGAATCAGCCAATCAGAAAATTACATTTTCTTCCACCAAATTAACATTCGATATCCAAAAGGAAAAATTCTAAGATATTGATCATAAGCACACTGTCACTCCCTGTTTAGGCAGCCCAAAATCAAATATTCTTTTGCCAAACTGGGATTTTAATATCCAAAAAAACGTCTAAGGTATTTATCAACTTGCCACAAACTCACTACGTATAGGCGGCGAATGGATTGGTTCGAACCCACTTGTTAAACCATTTATCTGCTCCTTAAATTTTTTTTCCCTTGACATTTTAATTTTCAATAATAATTTTGTTGATCATTCAAATCATATTGGGTCCACTCTCGAGTAACTCTTGTTTGTCTATGGGTCCATGACTATACTCAGGTCACTATAGCTTGGTCTCGTACAAACCATGACCATGCTTGGGTCACTATAGCTGAGTCTTAGTACACTGGTCCTCTTAATAATCTAAGTTGAACCATTATATTAAGGTGCAATTCATTTACCCCTTTGGTACACTCAATCTAAGGCTTTGCTTAGCTGAGTTGATTTCTTAGCCTTTTGCTCTTGACTAAATTTAGAAAGTCCTATCTACTTTTATTCGTGGGCAAGGATCAAAACTTTCGTGCTCCCACGCCAGTTTGGGTTAACCACTAAATTTCACGTCCAAAATTCTAAGTATTCATTAATAAAAAAGAAAATTCAGGGGATTTTTCAGCGTGTTACATATTCTATTGACATACTCACCTTCCCCTTTATTTCATTGATTTTCTGCTTCATCATCTTTGTGGCATCAATGCAGCCAACAGAGTCGTTGGGCTCCCTTCCTCCTACACTTCCTAATAAATAGTCATCTAATTTGTTTTTACTTTTTAATTACTAATGAGACTTCACTCATCTTTGATCCATTGTCTCACACAAAAGAACTAAAATTTATGCAGTTAGTGATTTCTAATGGTGGAATGTCTATTTGAATGGTAATAGGATATATGAAATTCAATTCCGCACATACTAATTTTGTATACCCAATCATCCCGTATAAAGTATTCAACATTTTATCATAAATAATTTTACATTGAAACAAATATTAGTATAGACTTTTGCATCATTAAAATTATATTTCATCACATTGGATTCACCAAAAACTATCCCAAACACAAACGAGTGATTGTTTTTCTTCCACTCCCATCTACCTGTAAGATAACAGCCAACTGCTGACAATCCACCGGTGGCGGTCGGAAGTTCACAGCCGAAATCCATCAGCTACTAGATGCCAATAGACTATAGACAATTGTTACACTAAATAAATAGCCCCACATTCAGAATAATTCTTTGCTTACTATCAACTAGATCATTTATTCTTCTTCATATTATCATACCACTTTGTACTGTTGCAAAAAATTCAACAATGGCTTCACTCTGTACATTGACTATTTTTTT
Source organism: Saururus chinensis (assembly GCA_035235625.1). NCBI lineage: Eukaryota > Viridiplantae > Streptophyta > Magnoliopsida > Piperales > Saururaceae > Saururus > Saururus chinensis. Next base: position 20,572,351 of record CP141142.1, read on the forward strand.
AAGATGCAAACCTTGTCATGCAGCCCATGATTCCTTCGTGATGCAATTGTTCTTTCGTGAGCTACAGGTGTTAAGATGAGTTATAATGGTTAAAGCCCAAAAAAACACTACTTTTTCCAAATATGAGAACTTTCGATATTTGATGAGCCATCTCTACTATCTTTTGTAGTAAAACGACATCAATGATGATAAATAGTGTTATGTTGAGGAGCAAGGGAGGAGGGCAAAATTTTACTAAAGAAGAAACATTAAAGCCAATTCATATGTTGATCTAGCGCACGCCAATGCTCATATAGGTGGGGGTTAATCCGTAATTAGATCATTTTGCAACAGAAGCCACATTTGCTTTAGGCTAAAATTGTTGTCATTTCTCTATTATTGTGTATTTCAGAACTATTTGTGTACATAGCTCTAAAAAATTCACACCTACCTCGTGAGGCAACAAAACAAACTGGATCCCGGCCATTGTGTATGAACGAGAGAAAATCGAATTCCGGCGCATGACCTCGGCCATAAGAGTATCGCACGTGCGGTCCCCTCTCCCCTGGTTACTGCCCTAGTAGGCCAAACGGGAGGGCCGGTTTCCCCTCGTCGTGGCCGTTCAAGGTCACATAAATTCCCCTGAGCCCCAACATGGCTGCAGCGTCGAACGCCAGGTTCCACACACCAGTTTACTCCTCGGTCTACAGATGATATTCCCCCCCTGGGCCCACCACCGAATCCTTCACCGTTGCAATCCACCGCCTGGGACAATTCAGGCTGGTTTCATTGACATACCCTCCACAGGCTTAGGCATGTCAGTTCTGCTTATTTTTGAATGGAGTGGGTAATCGGCGTCTTCCATCGTGCCTTACTGATGCAGATTGCACTATTATAACCAGGTTTTTGAGGACCCTCTTTCCTTCCCAGGAAGTTTTTGGGTTCCACTAGTTGAACAGACTAAATGGAAGTGTAAAATAAGAAATTGGAAACTAAATGTAGATTGATTAGAATAATTGACCAAAGCTTTCTCTAGATTTATTAAGAGTTAAGTTTAATTTCGTGTTATATAATTTCAACTTTATATATATATATATATATATATATATATATATATATATATATATATATATATATATATATTACTAATATTTGTTGAGGATGTAATTAAGAGAAATAAAAATAGGATCATGAAAAATAACAGGCCATAAATTTTGTGTCTATGAGCCCCTTCATCGTAGCACTTTTAGATTATCATTTAAATTAACGACTAAGATTATATTTTCTAATTTAAATATTTAAAATTATAAAAATAAATTTGTAACTAATTATTAGAACTTATTTTTTTAATAACATCAAATTTAAGCAACCAATTTAATGTTAAAACCTTGACCAGATATTAATAGCGGATTCCACTCATCAAAATTAGCCTTAAATACATTAATCTAATTCTGCTAAAATTAGCCACTCATCCTCTTATATTCACATTTGATAGTGGGCCCATGAATATGAACCCTTTAAAAAATTAACCTAAAATAAAGTTTATAAAATTACATAAAACCCATCTTGCCTTGGAAAAGCAACCAGAAGCTATAATCTACCATCAAAGTGCCCCGGCGCTTACTGTTTCATAAGTTCCAACATTGATAATTAAAAATTACTTAAAACGAAACAACGAAATTATATATTCTAAAAGATTGAAACGTGACATAAAATAATGTTCTAGGACAATTTCGCTTGGAGGGATTAGTATTTGAAAATAAACATGTAAAGAAAAAAAGAGGGCCTCGCACAGCCTTTATTGCTGGAGAGAGAAAAAGTGACAAGACATAAACAGTTAGGATGATTGATTTATGTTTTAAACTAACAAACGCACAGGTTACTGAATGTTTATGGGGGTAAAGATTTGGGGGTGGGGTGGGGGGCGTGGGGGGGGGGGAGAGACAGTTCATGTGGTTAATTGTAGCGTGTACTTTTGCCCTAAAGTTCAGATTTGTTTGAACAGAATAACATTTACCGGTTGACAACAGGAGTTTGTTTTTGGACGATAAAGCTGAGCGAAAGTTTCTCTTTTGTTCAAAAGATGGCCGAAATTCAATAAAAACAGACTAAAGTCTTCAAGAATCAGGGGTTTCTTTTTCATAAAAAACTAGTGGTTTCAAAAACAAATTAAATGCACGAATAATAGAAAAATCACTTTCATCCAAAACAAATTGGAGAAGAATCAACATAAGAGAAAGGTTTTTGAATCCAAAACTAAAGACCAATACAAAAAAACTATGCACAAAGGAACTTCAAAAAAAAAATGCTTATTGTTTTTTATCTCGAACAATTTCACATTAGCATCCACTTCTTTTTTTAGAACCAAATTAGCTTATTAAAAAATGGGAAACACAGAAGCAAAGAGAAGTGTTGAAAACAGACACAGTAGATGAGCCAAAATCATAAAGGAGTAAACAACAAATCAGACAAATCCAATTTCCCATTTTCCATATCTTTTCATCAGGTTCTATTATAAAAGAGAAGATTTACAGATGTATTTGTGCTCTCTAATCTCCGTGTATACGAAAAATCCTTAAAATAGACAAATTAGACAAAACCCACTTCCCATTTTCCATAACTTTTCATAATTTCCTATCACAAAAGAGAAGATTTACAGATGCTAAAAGAGACATCCCAGAAAGTATTTACGCTCTCTAATATCCATATATAAGAACCCCATATAAGCAAAATCCTAATTGAAACATGATAGGTACACTCATTTCGCCTTGATGAAGAAGACTCAAAAGCCAAAAACCGACACAGAGAGAGCAACTCCAACCCAGTAAAACCTCCATGGAAGGCATTAAATTTACGAAAATGCAACTCCATGGGGCGCCAAAATAGGGAGAAGAGTGAAGAGAGGAGGGACTCACGGAAGGCCCTTCCCCGGGGCGGAAATGGCGAGCTCCGGCCAAGAGAAGCAATCTCCGGCGTCTGCGAAGCCTTCACCGCCGGAGGAGAGCTGCCACGTGATCCCACTGGAGTTAACCAGCTCCGGAGGCGGCTGCGCCGGGAACACTGCTCTGGTAGCCAGTCCGAAGCTCATCATCTCCTCGAGCCCAGGCGGCGCGAAGCCCAGGCCGAGCCCTGTGCGGCTAAGCAGAGGCTCCGCACCAAGCGCCAGGAAACCGCCGTAGGCGGCGGCTGACGACGGAAGAAGTGGGCAAAAACCGAAGTCCGCGGCCAGTGAGGTGGTGGCAGGGGCGAGGGCGGTGACCTCGGGGGCGTGGGAGAGGGAGGAGGCGGGGGAAGGTGCAGCATCGGAGGTGGCCGACTGCACAGAGCGGTGGCGCTTGGCCGAGGACTTACGGGAGCCACCACCAACGGGAATGTTGCGGAGCGCCCCACCCTTGGTCCAGTAGCGGCGGCAGTTCTTGCAGAAGTGACGGGGCTGCGACAGATTGTAGTTGTTGTAGTAGCAGAACTTCGTGTTGGTGGAGTCACACCGCGGGCACCGCAGCTGCTGCTGCGGTTCCGCCTGCGCGGGCTGAAGAAGAGGCGGAGAGTGGAGTAGCCGCACCGGGCGGCGGTCGCTGGTTTCAGCCATCGTAGTGGTCGCGGGCATGGTGGCCGAAATATGCGCCGTTTTTGCTGGGTGGGGACGAGACGGAACGCGATACTTGGGAATTTAAAGCGTTGGGGGGAATAGGGAGAGAGAGTGAGAGGGGAGAAGAGTGGGAACGTGGACCGGTTTAAGGCGGCGGACCGGAGCCGGATCGAGATTTTGCGGCTCAACGTTACAATGTAGCGCGTCTGTGCGTGTTGGACAGTTGGATGAAACACTGCGAGCACTCGTGGAGTTTTATATTTGAAATTTTGCATTCATAAATGCATTCACTGATTTCTGAATAATGAGGAAATTAGATGGACATGCACGCAACTTGTAATGGGACAAAAATTCTCAGTGGACCCTGCGAAGCAAAGTGGCTGAGAGTGATCTATATGAAAAGAATAAATGTTTTTCAATGAAATTTCAGAAACATGGCGTAGAAATTAGAAGTTTCTTAATTAGCGAATTTATAGCTGTATACCATCAATCGTAAGTAATGGTTCTTTTGTTAATTCGACATTTTGCATCTACTTGGGAATTCTTCTAAGCGCATTAATGCTTTATTAGTTCCTTCCTGTACAGAATCAGCACGCATTTACTACACTACCCGATCGTCTTCGACAACTTCATATCAAATTCTCCTTTTACGTGGGTTCATCTTAAGACTTAATTATAACCTACACGAGTGGGAATGTTAGTTGTTCGCATCCTACTACATGAACCCACATACCCTAGAAAGAATGTTAGTTGTTCCAGGCCTTTCTTTATTTATGCCACATTTAGCACAATACACACGCATGCTCCAATAGTCTTCACCGGGAAAAAATAATAGTGGCAATAGTTCCGTGCATCAGGAAGCAGCCAAAATCTGGTACAGGCAGAGAGTCTTGACCAGCAATCCAGAGGAGAGAGGGAGGGCCGACAGAATCATTAATGTCGGCCAGCGTGGGGAGCAATAATTGGACCCTTCGCTACGCACCCTCCCAACACCCTCTGAGCCTCCCGACCCCAGCATCAGATTCCTCTTCGTACCTGGCCAACCCCTCCCTGTCCCTGTCAACAGCAGCGGCCTCTCTCACTGCCGAAGCCGCTGAACCCCCCAGCCCATTCCCCTCGGATCGGCCTCTCGGTCGCCGAGGTGCCCGCAGCAGAGCGTACCACGACCCGGCGGACGATGATCAGCAGCAGCAGTAGCAGCCCTCTTTGCAGCCGTTCGCAGCAGGCAGCAGCGTCTGCTGGCGACGTGCTGCCGAATGGCGCGTGTCGAACGAATGGCGCGGGCGGGGGACAATGGATTCGGTGGGATTCGCATCTGCGGCACGCGCGAAGGCGCAGGCGCAGGCTCAGGCCGCACTTCCTCCCCCCCTCCCTCCGATTCTTCTCACACGTCGCTTTCGCATCCACGCACTCTGCGTTATCTGCGTTAGAGTCGTCTCTTACGTTCCACCTAACGAGAAACTCCGTTTAGAGCCTGCGGGCCTGGTCTTTATCCTATTATTGTTATTCACGGCTACTACTTCAGTCTACATCCTGCAGATCATGGACACGGTCCTCTCCCCACAAGGGTCTGCCATTTTTTGTCCTCTTCTGTTGTCTGTTTAGGGTTCGACCAGTTCCTTCCTGTGTCCTGATGGGTTTTTCTTTGGTACCTCTGGTCTGGTCGGTTCCCATGGATTTAAAGTTTTTTTATTTTATATGTGGTACATATGGATTTGAAGTTTGATCCACGGAAATGACTAGAAAAATGAATACTAAGTTTGGCGCAAGTGTAGCCGCCGCGCGTGGGGTTCGAGTTTGGTCCAAACTCGAACTTGAAACTACTTAAAAAAATTGTAACCCGAATTCGGTCCGACCTAAATTTGACCCGTTTGACTGAAATATAATAAAAAAATAATTTTAAAAAAAAATATAAAAAAAGTTGAATTTTATATTTATAAATATATTTAGGTCCAATTGGATTATTTAAAATCCGAACCCGACCCAATTAGTTATTGGGTCACTTCTTAAAAACTAAACCCGACTTATTAGAGTCAAGTCAGGTTTTATTATTTACCTGATCCGATATCCCTGTTTGGCATAGGCAATATAGAGAAAAATCTATTTTACCTGAAATGAAAAGGCATTCAAGTGATGATAGCTGCGAAGGGACCTACAAGCGCATGCATACATCGAGTAAGCATGAACTTGATTTGTAAAATTTTAGTTTTCCCATGTTTGTGGATTCTAAATGGTCCATGGCATATATACGCTTCCAACAAAAACCACTATATTGAGCTATTTATCTTGGATTTGTCTAATCTCACGGATCTAACAGTTCCCATGTACCCCTCCTCCGCATAATTAGGATGATTTTTTTCGTTTATTTTTGTGGAGCTCTACGTGTGCTTTTAATTTTGTGCAGACCCTGTGATACTACATTATTTTGTATTTTATGATTATTGGAAAAGACCGACATATATATATGTATGCTAGCTGTTTTCAATCAGCTTATAGCATGCGTGAGTTTATGTTAATTAATAGAAGCTAATCTTGACCAACACAGAGGATAGCCTGAACTTAACCAAACCCTGTTGTAGTTACCAGGTTTCCGATGGCTCATGTGTCTAATCCCTGATTCGCTTTAAAGATTTGATCATGCGCTATCACAGGTAAACTTTAATGTGTAATTCGACCAAGTGCGAACACAAGCGAATTTAGGGTCAAAAAGTTGAATCAATGCAGAATTGTATGCATATCGAGTATACACCAAGTAGGTAGAACACTTAGGAAACGCATTTAAAGTGTAACGAGAGGTCCACCAAACTTTATGTCATTGTGTTAAAAATTATAATTTCTTAGTGTTTTTTAAATGAATTGCTATTTCTTAGCTCTATGCTTTATTAGGACCTATATATTTAATACAGTGTTAAATGGGCGTGCTTCACCGTGCAGACGAATAGTGCATAGTAACTAATTCATTCACATTGCCTTCGGCGCCCATCACCTCTTGCCCTTTGCCCCTATAATTCTTCTAAACCTTCTCTCTTCACTTTCCCCCCTTCTAGTCCCTCTCCCTTTACCCCCTGCCCCTTCCAGTCCCTCTCCTTTTGCCCTTCGCCCCTTCTAGTTCATTGTCCATCACCCATCTTGGTCATCTAGCTATCGTTGTTTGTATGAGTGGTTCCAAACACCAATTTGTGGCGACAGATGCATATGTGGAAATAACTATTAGCAAGTACCTATTGTTGAAAATATATTATCGTCCAAGTGTTTAAATTTTTACACATTTGCTAAAAAAAATTTGATATGTTTTCAAACTATTTAAACCCTTGTGTTCAAATGTTTTGACAGATTTGTTTCAAAATTTTCAACTGTTTCATTTTGATGCTGCTATTTAAAAGGTTTATTTTTAACAAAATTGATTATGATTTTTATTATTCTAAAACATTGGGATAAAATTTTATGATTTTGACGTTGTTATATATAATTGGATTATTTTTAAAAAAAATTGAATTTTCTTTTATACCTTTAACATGATTGGATAAAATGTTTTGATTTTTACTTTTAGAAAGAAATAGTGTTAAAACGATTCGACAACACTGTCAATATTTTAATATTGTTATTAAATCATTTTAATACTATTTGTTAAATGATCTAACGTTGTGTTAATATATTTTGATGTAGTTGTCAAATTATTTTAATGCTATTGTGCTAATATTTTGATTATATTATTAAAATCTTATAACTTTGTTAAAACAATAGTGTCAAATCATTTTAATAACATTTTCAATTTGTTTTAACACTACTGTGAAAATAATGTAACAATGTTTAAACTATTTGACATTTTCATTAAAATAATTCAATGTACTATTTAAACATTTTGACATTGTATTCAAATCGGTTTGATACTATTGTTAGAACATTTTGTATTACTTGAGGAAGCGCATGCTAGTGCTACACTATTATCTATGGAAACGTCCGTCATCCAAGAAGCCTATTGAGTGTTGTGGTCATTTGAACTAGTGTATAGAATCACTCTGATAGATGGTGATAATTCTAGATGTTTGTATTACATATGAGGAAACACATATCTAGTGCTACATTGCTATATGCAGAAGCACCCTTCATTTAGGAAGCCTATTGAGTATTATGATTGTAGTTGCTATAAGTTTCGAGAATTATGAAATCATTCTTACAAACAATGATGATTATAAATTCTAAATTATCATATGTATTAATATAAGTTTCTAATGTTATTCTTGCAGTTGCATCTTTTTTATTTAAGATTTATGGTGTCATGCATTTGTGTGTTTAGTAGATATATCAAAAGGGCAAAACATTTAAACATCTATGTTAAAAAGTTTTCTTACATTTTCCAAATGTTTTGACATGTGTTTTTAATGTCAAAATGTTTTAACAAATATGTCAAAATATTTTAACCACATTAGTCAAACGTGTTTACACATCCTGCGACAAGCACTAAGCAAGCATGGGATAGGAGGATATAACAGATTAGAACATATATGTCATATGTTAGGTTAATTGACTAATTATTTTTCAAAATTATGTCAAAAACCTAAAGTATGTAATTAGTCTTAAAATTTAATTAGATTTTGTAGTGGTCGAGTTAGGTTCAAAATTGATTAAGTTGAAAACTAGGAGTAGACATGTTCTTATGGATAAAGATTAATGACTAAAGGATATTGATGGGTTATGAAGCTTATTCAGTTCACATTATCATACCAAAATCATTGAGAAAAGTTTTTGAAGTGATTGGAGAGGTTTTAGAGTAAAAATGATAAAACTGTCATTAAATAGTGTCATCGATCGATCGCTTGAAACATAACCTGATTGAATCAATTGATTGCTAATAAATAGTTGCACAAAATTGAAGAATTGATCAATCACCCCTATAAACAACCGATCAACACTTGAATCAAGAGTCACATGCTAAGAAAATAGTGAACAATTGATCACTATTTGAAACAATCAATCGCTAATAGTTTTAGTTGACCTAAAAAAGCCTTTCGAATTGGATTTCTTTCCTTGTTGAAGTCAAAGTGTCAAATAATTTTAGAGACTTATATAAAGAATAAGAAGTGACAAAATTGAAGAGTAGAAAACTTGGAAAAAATTTAGAGAAGAAAGGAGAGTCATCTTCATATTGTTTACCTTAAGAATTCACAAAGGAGTTTTGAAGAGAATATTAATAGTAAATTTATAATGTTGATACATAACTAAGAAGAGAAGATTTCACACAAAAATTTAAGAAAGAAGAGTCAGTAAAGTTTTTCAAAGGAATTGCATAATCTCAAGAGGTAAACCAACAAGAAATGAATGAGTTTTTATTTGAGTTGCAAGAAGAAGAAGACAGAGATCAAAACACGAAGAGGGAAAGTTTCAAGGTTTCAACGGAGGAAGAAACTTGAAGGCTAACAATAAGAGAAGATTAAACAAAAGTAGTTTGTGTCAACTCTTAAGGTTGCTTGGTTATTTTTTAGTCTTGTAAGATCTAAATCATTTTAGTGCATTGATTTAGCCTTTGGCTTGGGGTTGATATGGTTTTTTATCTGAGTTTGGGTTTTCTATGTTAAATCCTTGTGTGATTGTGTGGTTTGTTGATTGATTGATCATGGATGGAGCTTAATACTTAGATTTATTTATTCTATTTTAAAAACAAATTTTTGTGCATTGAGGCTAGAACTCATAGTATTTATCTTTAATAGATTATCAAACTAGGGGTAATCTAGTGATCTGCTATACTCTTCTAGATGGATATTAAACATACAAGTGGTAGTTGAGGATTTTCATTAATAATTGAGTTTGTTCCATGATATCAACATATTTTTGTATGCTAGTGAATTATTAACTTGCTTAATCTTCATAGTTTTTTATTTCTAGTGTTAGATATCTTGTGCTAGGGTTTGATTTCTCAATTGTTCTTAGTTTACTTATTTTTATTTTAGAATTATTTGCTAAATTTGCTAATTTATGTGCCTTCGTTTGTTAGTTTGCTTCTCTTATCAATCTCATTGCTTTGATTGCTTAAAGTGTGTTGCTTGTGTGAATTTTGTTAGATTAGTTTCAATGGTTGGATCAATTAACTCAATGAACGACACATGGAGATTTGGGTAATCCGATGAATCATCCATCATTGTTTGATGGTCAAAATTTTTTATCTTAGAAGCCTAGGATGTGAGTTTTTATTTAAGCACTTGATGAAAATGCCTAAAAAATGGCAATTGAAGGTTGAAATCCTCCAATGGCCAAAGACAAAAGTGGAAATTCAATCTTAGAAGATGATAATGAATAGGGTGAAAATGAAATAAGGTTTGCAAATCAAAACAGCAAAGCCCTTAATGCATTGTTCAATGCCTTAGGAAAATCATAACATAGGTTATTCAAATTGTATATCTGCCAAGGTTGTATAAGAAAAACTTGTAAAATATTATAAGGGAACTGAGGCTATTAAAGTGACTAGGCTATATATGCTTCCCTTAAATTTGAAAGCATGATAATCAGTGAATATGAGACTATTTTTGCATACTATGCTAAGATATCAAACATAGTAAATACATGTGATTAATTAGTGGAGCCCATACCTGAGTTGTCATGCCTTGGCACTGCTCGACCCGAGCCAAACCCAGTCTAAGGGTCGGACCAATGCACGGGGGTGATGAATTGAAAATGATTGAGGAAAATAGTTGAAGACTTGTGCCCCAACTACGGGCAATCTAATTTAAGGAGTTTACGCACTACTTTGAGCAAGAGTAAATAGGTAGAACCAAAAGAGTTAAACTCTAGATTAAACCATAATCTCAAACCCACATACTAATAATTCATAGCCACACACTTGGCTCCAAAACAAGTCTCAAAGAAACTAAAGACATAGTATATCATAAATCCAAGACAAAGATCGTCCACAAGGTTCTAACATCAAAATAAGGTAAACGAAGAGACATGCAAAACTAGGAGCCTCCACAACTACTCCCAAGCTCTCTCAACCTTTCCTCATATAGAGGATCTTGTCCATCTGTGTGTCACGCCACATAGCCCCAAAATAAAACAAGAAAGTGGGGTGAGTATAAAAACTTAATAATGATTTTGAATGTAACTATAAGGATCAAAAAACACGACGGCATGGCAATGAAACCAATCAGATCTAAGCTTAACATGCTATATCACTTTCTGATCATACATTCATATCACATAAACCTGCATAATAGTGTCTCAATCACACCATTTTTGATCATGCATTCATATCACATAAACCTGCATAATAGTGTCTTAATCACACCATCTCTGATCATGCATTCATATCACATCAAATTCATTCATCCTACACGACGAACGTGTCAAACACATGATACACAATCATGCATAGCATTCATAATAGACATGCATCAATACAAATAGTGAATGCCTCCATCAAGGAGTAAACACAAGTATTGCCACACAGGAAAGAAACGGTCAAGGCCACGAAGGCAAGACACGGTCAAATTTCCACACTGGAAATGAAAAAGAGTCGGGGTTGTCAATCCCTAAAGATGCTCGCCTTGGACGATCCTGGCCAAGGATGTCCCATTCTCACACAAAGAATCTAGAGCAGGGGTGTTCGCCCAGGGATATCTCCTGCGGAGGGGAGAGCCCAAATTCCCACACAGGGAACCCTAGAACACGTGGTAGCGGGTACACACGGCATATCACTCTGGATTTTCAGGGTCCAAATGACACTCATAATAATAATCTCAAATCCACAAGACAAGTACACAACTCGTCCCCACATAATTCTATTTTACTAGACTCAACCCGGGGAGTATACACGTTCGACAAAGGAACTTAAGTCGAAAACATGTCCTTTTGGACCAACCAAGTTTCGATTAATTCACCGAGTGATTAATCCGGCACGCAATCTCAAGCATTGCATACAATTGGTTAATTTCGGTTAAACATCGGTAAAACTTCGTCCATGAATAACGATCCATGATGCATGATAACATGATACATCCATGAGCAAGACCTACGTGGATTCCAACACATGGAACGTGGTCCTAATCAATCCCCTCATGCATCATAATCACCTCATAATTAACTACAATGTCGTAGTAGATTCCCCATACGTGTGTATTCATGTATATCCTAAGCATACAATTAATGTTTTGATATAAACTCACAAGACAACTTATGTAAGGACCCTCATCTCTAAACCGGGTTTTGGTTTTATTTAATTATGGGTTATCGTGAGACTTACGCGTTTTCTGATTTATTCGGCGATTTAGTAAATAAATTGTGTTTGTGATGGTTTTAAGTGATTTTAAAATAAATGTGAATTTTTGGGATTTTTTTGAATTTTCACTATTTTTCTAAAATTAGGGTTTTGGCGGGACCCCTGTGGGCCCCACTGTCGAAATTTCAGATTTTGGGTCAAATGAACCCAGACATCTACTTAAGGTTATACAAAACTTTTTAGAATTTTCCTAGACTTAATTAGTGCTTAAATTTACAAAATACCCATTTTTAGCCTACTTTTCCTATTTATACCCCATAACTTACCGATGCATACCCCAACCCTTACTATAAAAGGGCAAACCAAAGCTATTTCCATTTTTGGGAATAGGCTAAGGAGGGAGGTCTGGCCTAATCCCCAATTAGGCCCGAATTAGAAGCCGATTAAGGTAAGCCTACTCCAATTAAGCACTAAACCCTAGTTTCTTCTTAATCTTTTCCAAATCTACCATTTCCCCCTTATTTCAGTTCATTTTTGGACATCAAAAACTACTTATTTGTGTTTTACTACAAACCCTAACTTTCAAAATTCGATTTTTATTATCAACTAGCCCTAGATCTAAGTTTTAATTAGGGATTTCTTTGGTAAATCGATTTTTAATAGAGTTTGATTCAAACTCAATGTGTTTTTAAGGTTTTCAAGAAGGGTGATTCTCCAATCCGAGCTTAATAAAGTGCTAAGGTAATGGGTCTTCGAAATCACAGTTTATCCATGGTAAAACTCTTAATTTTTTGGCTTATTTCGAAAGGAGTTGCTTGATTTGGTGTGTTAATGGTGAGACTAGAAAATAGAATTATTTAATCCCGATTTCGTAGGGTTTTGCATTATTATGATATGGTTTAACATTATGGAAGTCAAGAAGGACTTTTGATAATGATTAGGGTGTTAGATGTGGATTTGAAGTGTTATCAATGATGTTTCAGTTTGGATTTGCGAAAGGAAGAAGATGATTCAGTTCTGCCTTGTTGGCGTTCGAACGGCCCTTCTAGGCGTTCGAATGGCAACACTGTCAGAACGACAGTTTTCTAGTTCAGCTGATCGAACGGCCTGCTAGGCGTTCGAACGACCAAACTATGAATTTTAAATTTTTACGTTTAACCGATCCAACGGCCTGAAGGGCGTTCGAATGGCTACACAGCAGATTGGTGTTCTAATGCATGATGTTTATTTTGATGATTCCACTTTAGCTTGCTAATTTCATATGAATGTGGTGTGTTTTAAGCTGTGTTATGCTACTGGAAAGACATGCTATTGAGGTTATGGAATTGAGATATATGCTTAGAAATTTGTGGAATGTCTTATGTTTTGTGGCATGATGTTGGAATTTGTCATCTTGAAATTATGAATGGTTGATTCCCTTGGTTGAGCATATTTTCATTTGGACTACAACCTATTAATGAACTGATTTGCCATGATAGAATGTAGTTAGTGGATGTGTGGGTGTTGGTGAATGCCATGACTCAATGATGAAATGAATGATCTTATATGTGTTTAACCTTTGTAGTTGAGTTTTGATTTGAGTTATGATTTCAACGTTTTTTCTCTTATGATTTCCGCTGGAATTCATGTTTAGATGGTAATTCACACGTGTAGTGTGGTAGTGAGTTTAATTTCAAGCATGTTGACATGCATTGTGTGAAATGCTGCAACTAGTTACACACACACATGTGGGAGTTAAATGATGATGTTGAAGCTTGATATTGTGATTATGAATGATGCATTAGGGGCTGATGAGAGCACTTATCATGGATTAGGATTCATGTATGCCTTGCCCACGTATGTACCATGCTGCATGCATTCATGAAAATGGATTTCAAATTGAGGCTTCATCGAGGTTAATTGAATTTGACCGATTGGATGCAATGTGGTGAAATTGTGTGCCGGATTGATCGGTCGTGGATTAATCATAAGTTGATTAGTCCAAAAGGACATATTTTGATTTGAGTTCCTGTGTGGAACGAGTGCACTCCCCGGGTTGAGTCTAATTAAATGGGATTATGTGGGGACAAGTTGTGTACTTGTCTTGCGAATTGTGAGAATGTTATTATGAGTGTCATCTGGACCCTGAGAATCCAGTGTGGTATGCCGTGTGCACCCCGCTACCACGTGTTCTAGGGTTCTCTATGTGAGAACTCGGGCTCTTCCCTCCGCAAGAGATGTCCCTGGGCAAACACCCCTGCTCTAGATTCTCTGTGTGAGAATGGGACATCCTTGGCCAGGATCGTCCAGGGCGAGCAGCATTAGGGATTAACAACCCCGAACTTTCTTTAATTCTTGTGTAGAATTTTAGACCATGACACGCCTTTGTGGCCTTGTCTATGTCCCGTCTGTGTGACACCAAATTTGTGATTACTCCTTGATGGAGGATGTTATGATATGATGCATGATGGAATATGTATGTTAAAGATACATCCATGCAGGTTGATTATGATATAATGCATGTGGGAATATGTATGTTAGAGATACATCCATGCAGGTTGATTATGATATAATGCATGTGGGAATATGTATGTTAGAGATACATCCATACAGGTTGATTATGATATAATGCATGTGGGAATATGAATGTTAGAGATACATCCATGTAGGTTGATTTTGATGTGATGCATGTGGGAATATGTATGTAGAGATAATTTCATGCAGGGTGGTTATGATGGAATGAAATTATGTGGATTATGCACCATGATGCAGTGTTAGGTGATGTGTATGCGTGATCAGAAAATGATGCACCATGTAAATCTTTGATCTGAATGACTATATTGATATGGTATCGTATTTTTCGATAATGATAGTTGTATTAAAACCATTGCTGAGTTTGTTAAACTCACCCCTCTTTCTTGTGTTTTAATTTGGGGTTGCATGGTGCGACACGCAGACGGACAGGATCTCCTCTTTGAAGAAAGGTCGGAGATGGCTTGGATGTGATCATGGAGATCGTTGTGTGACTTATTTTCTTTGGTTTTTATGCTTTATGTTAGAACCTTTGTGTAGGGTTCTTTGTGTTGGATTTATGTCACATTTCACAGTTGTAATGCTTGTGACTTGTTTTGAGCCAGTGTGGGCTTTAGTTAACTAGCATGTGGGTTTGAGATTAGTTGTTTACTTTGTGATAAACAACATTCTTTCTTTCCTTCTTATTTACTCTTGCTCAAAGGATTGTGCGTACTCCGTATTTCTGTCAATCACCTGTGGTTAGGGTTAAGTCTTCCACTAGATCATTTCTTAATTTTCCCTTCGTCGCCCCTATGCGCTTGACCGGCCCCTGGACCGGGTTCGGCTCGGGTCGGGCATCGCTGGGGCGTGACAACTTATGCATGCCTAACACATATGAAATAATGACTTCAAACTGAAATCAAGGCAATATCCACCATAAAACTTAAAATCCCTCAATATAGAATCGAACGCTCATTCCCACAAGCATGATTTTCCACACAATAAGCCAGAACGTGATCACATCAATTTCCCATAAACCATCCATATTATAGGAGAACACATCTCATCATTTCCTATATAACATCCCTACTGGAAACACATGCTAATCACAAGAATTCTAACATTCTAAGTTCCAACGTACTTCAATATCAACATGTATGATTATCAACACAATATGATGCCACAAGACAACACCTATACATAATCCATATACTTTCATCATCAATTCCACACCTCCAGTAGTCTAATTCAACATAATACACTTTCATAACCATTAGAAACATTAAATAGAGTAAAAACATTGAAATGAGCATAAATTCAAAAATAGCAAAACTGTAGTCTAGCTGTTTGAACGCCCTGCAAGGCCATTCAATTGGCTATATAGGAAATCAGTTGAAAATGTAGTGTTGCCAATCGATCGCCCTGGCAAGCTGTTCGATCGCCAATATAGCAATTTTGACCTTCTTCATTTCGAATTTCAAAACTGAGACTCTATTAAAACAACTTAGACCTTCATCTATATACCCAAATACCATTAAAACTTTACCAAACCTTCTAGAATGTTAATCTACACCATCTAAAGGCAAAACCCTAAGAAATTAGAACAAGAAATTAACATCTACTAATCCCACCATTAAAGCACTAAATCAAACAAATCCATTCCAAGTAAACCATAAAAATTGAGATTTTACTATAAGAAAACTGAGATTTGAAGACCCATTACCATGTCACCTGTTTAGATTCATATTTGACCTTCACCCTTCTAGAAACATAGTGTCTAAGCTAAACTCCATTAAAAATCGATTTAACATTGAAAACCTTAAAGAAATCTTAGATCTAGGGTTTGTTAAGCATAAAAAAACGAATTTAGATAAGTAGGGTTTGAAGTAAGGGAGTAAATCAGTGACTTTGATGCTTGAAATTGAATCAAATCAAAGGGGAAATGTTGGATTAAGAATGGATTAGGAGAAGATCTAGGGTTTAAGCTTAATTAAGGAAGAACATACCTTAATCCCTTCTAATCCGGGCCTAATTGGGGAGCTAGGCCTTAATCACCTCCTCCCAGCCTATTCCTGAAATAGGAATAACTCAACCCTTTTTCTTTAATAGTAGGGCTTGGGGTACACTTAATGAACTAATGGGGTGTAAATAGAATTTTGGGCTAAAAATGAGTATTTTAAAGATTTGAGCATTAATTAAATTCGATAAAATTCTAAAATTTTTTGTATGAGCTTATGTTGATGTATGAGGCATTTTGGTCTAAAAATCCTAATTTCATCTGTGGGGCCCATAGGGGGTCCCGCCAAACCCTAATTTTTAGAAAATTAATGAAAAATCAAAAAAATTCCAAAAATTAAGAATTGACTAAAAACTACTTAAAACTCATAAATGTATAGTTAGTTTTGCTTAAAACCTTTAGAAATCCCATTTATTTTAGAAAATTATAGAATTTAAATTAGAAAATGTGTAAACCACACAATAACCGATAAATAAATTGGTTCAAAAATGAGAGTCCTTACATGAGTACCTAGATGTGAGGAAACTTTTAAGGTCCTTTTTATCCAAATATAAAATTAACGTGTTCACATTGAGAAGTTGGTTGGTAACATTAGAACTTTTTAGATGTAAGTAGAATCTTATAAAAATAAGAAAGAGTTGTTTAAAAATTCAAAGGGAAAATAAACTACCCGAAAAGCATCTAAGTTTACACCTTAGAAGAATCTAAAGAGTCTAAAGATGATGAGGAATTAATATTTTTGTTTGCTAAAGACTTCAAGAAATTCATGAAAACTCATAACTTTATGTTTGGGAATAAGGTTCAAAATTTTAGGAAGAGACAAGAGGATAAGAGAGGTGCGAGGCAGAATAAACAAGATGAAAAGAATGTGAAATGTTTTGAATATGATAAGTTAGGGCACTTTGTTACAGATGATCTTAACAATGATTCTTACAATTCTTCTAGTCATAGGCCTAAGAAATGAAAGGGTTTTGATAACAAGAGAAAGGGCAAGGTGCTTCATGCAAATATTCTGATGAGATCTCTTCCAATGAAGATGAGTTGTGTAACTATACAACCTTCCATGTAAGTGTGAAGGAAGATAATTCTGAAGAAGAGCCTTATGAGTCTACTTCTCTTAAAAAGAACTCAAAATCTAACTTTGATTCTCATGAATACAAAAGATTCCTACAATAATTCATAGTTTTAACTAGGTAAACCAAAAACCATGAGAGAGAGCTAAAAAAGGAGGTTGAATTAATTTGGACTTCTCAAGAGGCAAATAGGTTAGTGGAGTTGAATATCAAACATGAGAAAAAAGTGAATGACCTTAAGAAAGACCTAGAGAAAGAAAAGGAGAAGTCTAGTGCTCTCAATAATGAACTTATGTCATTTAAAGAGAAAGTAGATGGATTTGAGTAGGAAGAAGAAGTTAGAACCATGTTGATCAATGGTCAATCCAACAATATGGGTTGAGGTTTTAGGAATTGCATGATTACCTCCCTAGCTAAACCTACTATCTTTGTGAAGGCAAAAGAGAGTGACAAAAACCCTAAGATAGTATCCAACCCAACTAGATCAAAAGTGAAAGGAGTGAGGATAAGTTCTAGTATTATGGGTGTGTATGAGATATGTCATAGTGATTCCCATACTAGAAGTATGTCCTAAGAATTATTCTTTTAAACTTAGGTCAAAGAAGAAGGAGAAGAAGCACATTGCCCATGTTACCCCTAAGCTGCCCCACCAAGTTTATGAAAAGAAGATCAAGAGAGTGTGAGTGAAGAAGACTGATCTTCAAGCTTTATAAGATCAATTAGGAAAAACACCTTAGATTGCCTTAGGATAAGATGGCTAGGCAAACTTAGGATCAATTAGGAACTTATTCTGATTTTTGTCCATGGTTTAATTCTTTCGATATTTTGGACATTTATGTTTTTAGTTTTTATCTCATTCTATTTTGTTTTTACACGTCTTTAAATCATACGTTTAAATTAAAAATTAAAAATTAAAAATAAAAAAACACAAAAAGTTTAGTGGAGCTTTTGCTTGTTTAATACAATTGGCATTGATATTATTTTTTTACTAGTTTAGCTCTTAAGACATATTGAAATTATTATTTTTAAGCTAAAAATAATATGATTAGTGGTCAAAATACCTTAAAAAAGAGAAGGGTACACTAATGAACATCAATTTAATTTTCTTTAGCTAGATTTTGCAATTCGCTAGTTTCAAAAAATTTGCACTCATCATGACTCAAGACACTTTTATATATAAATATCAATAGAGAATTCTTAAACATAAGTTGACTTAGGAGTTTGGATTCTAGTAGAGTCTTAGTGATCAAATTAGGTAATCTTTTGCTAGATTTCTATTCAAAATTCAGAAGAAAAAAATTTATGTAATAAGTACTTCAATGATTATGAGTCTCATATACCTCAATCACTACAACAAAGTGTACTATTAGCGACACATTTATTACTGACGCAAGAACAAGCATTGCTAAAAAACACTATTTGCAACGCATACCAAAGCGTCACAAAAAATGACATATTAGCAATGCATAATAATATACATTTCTAATACTTACCAGATTAGTGATGCTTCCCAATAAACGATGCTAATTATTAGTTATGCTATTAGCGACGCTTTAAGCGAGCGTCGCTAAAAGATATTTATTTTTTAACCAAAAAATTAACTAGTAGTGATGCTTTTGATTAAGCGTCGCTAATATGTTAAACAATAGCGATGTGTAATAGCTAGCGTTGCTAATAGTTGTGCTATTTGCGACACTTAATAAATGCATCACTAATAGTAATAAATTTTTTAAAAAAAAATTAGAATTATTAATGATGCTTGTAATTATACGTCGCTACTAACATTGATATGTGACAATTATTTACAAGTGTCGCTATTAGCTTTTTTAATTATTTTTGTTTAATAATTAATTATATAATAAATAAATATTTAAAAAATTAAAATAAACTTATTAAATATAATATTATATTTTATTCAATAATTACTATTTGTATATATAATAAATAAATATTAGATTTTCAATAAAAGGTAGTGAGAGAGGGGAGAGAGAGGAGAGAGAGAGGAGAGAGGAGGGTGAGAGGGGAGAGAGAGAGGAGAGGAGAGAGGAGGGAGAGAGGGGAGAGAGAGAGGAGAGAGAAAGAGGAAGAGGGGAGGAAGAGAGAGGAGAGAGAGGGGAGAGAGCAAGATAGAGAGAGAAAGAGAGAGAGAGGAGAGAGAAATAGAGGGGAGAGAGAGGAAGAGTGAGGGGAGGGAGAGGGGAGAGAGAGAAAGAGAGGGAGAGGAGAGAGGAGAGAGGAAGAAGAGAGAGGAGTGGAGAGATAGAGGAGAGAGAGGGAGGAAGAGAAAGGGTGGAGAGAGAGGAGGAGCGATAGAGAGAGAGGAGAGGAGAAAGAGAGGAAGAGAGAGAGAGGAGAGAGAGGGGGGAGAGAGGACGAGAGATAGAGAGAGAGGAGAGGGGAGAGAGGAATAGAGATAGAGGAGAGAGAGGAAGAGAGAGGGGAGAGAGATTAAGAGAGAGAGAGGAGAGGGGAGAGAGAGAGGAGTGGAGAGATAGAGGAGAGAGATAGAGAGGAGAGGAGAGAGAGGAGAGGAGAGAGAGGGGAAGAGAGAGAGAGAGGAGAGAGAGGGGGAGAGAGAGGATGAGAGATAGAGAGAGAGGAGAGGGGAGAGAGAGGAAGAGATAGTGAGAGAGGAGCGGGGAGAGAGAGGGAGAGAGAGGAGAGAGGAAGAGAGACAAAGAGAGGGAGAGAGAGAGAGGAAGAGAGAGAGAAGAGGGGAGAGAGAGGAAGAGAGAGAGGAGAGACAGAGGAAGAGAGAGAGAGAGATGAGTGAGAGGATTAAAATTGTTATTATAAATTATTTTTAAAAACTTAATTAAAAAAGTATTAGCGACACATATACGTATGACACATGTGTATGCATCGCTAATATCATAGTGTATTAGCGACGCATACACGCGTCACTACTACTCTAAGTTTGTAGTGACACATATGGTATGCATCTCTAATAGAAATTTTTTATTTTAAAAAAAATTAAATTAAAAGAGACAGAGAGAGAGTGAGGAGAGAGGAGGATGAGAGAGTTGGGAGAGAGGGGAGAGGAGGGAGGAGAGAGATGGAGGAGAGAGAAGTGAGGAGAGGAGAGAGAGGAGAGAGAGAAGAGATAGAGAGGAAAGAGAGAGGAGAGAGGGGAGAGAGAGAGTGAGGAGAGAGAAGAGATAGAGAGGAAAGAGAGAGAGGGATGGAGAGAGAGAGAGGAGGGAGAGAGGGGAGAGAGAGGAAGAGAGAGAGAGAGAGAGGAGAGGAGATAGAGATGGAGAGAGAGTTAAAATTTTTATTATATATTATTTTTAAAATTTAAAAAAAATAAAAAAATTGCATATTAGCAATGCTTATAAGTATTCGGTCCTACTAACCTGGGTAGTAGCGACGCATATGTATATGCGTCGTGTTGTGCCCGATGCAGGCACAAGTGGTACCTAGAACGATCACACAGATAAAGGGGAGAGAAGAAGAAGAAAGGGAAGAGATCTGGAATAATCAATTTGTATAACCCAAAACAAAAGGAGTCAACCCATATAGGGAACGACCACTCCCCTAGGGAGTCATGCCAAACACAGTGCACTCTCATAGGGGGGCGCACCAGTTAGTGGGCTAGGCTACTCTGGGGCCACTAGTTGGTCCAATAATAGTTCATCATCCAATTACATAATGAAATACTAAGCTAATACATAAGAAAGTAGCCTAATGCCCTAAAATAATAAGGAAATAAAATAGTCTGATGATAATGCACAACATGTCGCTACTATTCTAGTGTAGTAGTGACACATATTCGTATGCATAGTGATGGCGTCGCTAATAGGAATTTTTTTATTTAAAAAAAATTAAATTAAAAGAGATAGAGAGAGAGTGAGGAGGGAGGACAGAGAGAGGAGGAGAGATGAGAGAGAGTGAAGGGAAAAGGAAGAAACAGTGTTGAAAGAAAAAAATGGATTTTCAAGAAATCACTTCTTTTGCTAAAACCCAAATACCTGAGCTACAAAATTCAAATATATTCTTAGTGAAACAAGGAAAGTAAATAGTTTACCAAGATGACTGAAACATCTTTCCAGCAAGACCTATTGTTGCTCACACATTTCTTAGGACCATGACTTAAGTTCCTCCCGTTGTCCCCTCGTACACTCATGGGGAATGCTTCAGTAGGCACGAGAATTTAGGAGTGATCTTCCTTAAATATGCTCTGATTCAAGTCTGACAGGTCACTACTAGTTTGATGGTTGTAGATTGGAGAGGCAGAGTTTGGGTAAGGCATACACCTGAGTGATGGAGTTCGTCTGCGTCGCAGCTACGGTAGAAAATAGAAGAGAGGGAAGAGAGAGGGGATTGAGAGAGTAGAGAGAGAAGCTAGAGAGAGAAAGAGGTAGAGAGAGAGGATGAGGAGAGAGAGAAAGCGGGGTGAGAGGGGAGAGAGGAGAGAGAAAGAGGGGAGGAAATTTTTTTAATTATAAATTATTTTTGAATATTTAAAAAAATAAAAAAAATATATAGTAGCGACCGATACTTGTATACTCAGGTAGTAGCGACGCATAACCCTATGTGTCGCTACTACCCGAGTATAGTAGTGACGCATACCAGTATGCGTCGCTACTACCCGAGTATAGTAGCGATGCACACCAGTATGCGTTGCTACTATAATTTTTTTAAAAAAATTTAAATAAAAGAGAGGGAGAGAGAGAAGAGGGTAGATAGAGAGAAAGATAGTGGAGAGAGAGATAGAGAGATGGGAGAGAGAGGGTAGGGAGAGAGAGAGGATGAGGAGAGAGAGGCAGAGAGAGGGGAAGAGAGAGAAGAGAGAGAAAGAGGGGAGAGAGGGTAGAGAGAGAGTGAGGGGAGAGAGGGTAGATTTTCAACTGCGTGGTTAAATAAGACCCCCCCGCCCCTCTCTCCTCCAGCTCTGCCATCTGATGCCAGCCTCCTCACCGCCATCTCCATCGTTTGCCGTCCACCGGCCCCGGTGCCCCTGTCATGCCCCGGCACTGCCTGACCCGAGCCGAACCTGATCCAAGGGCCGGACCAATGCACGGGGGCAACGGAGTGAAAACAATTGAGGAAAATAGGGAAGACTTTTACCCCAACTACGGGCAATCTAACAACAATGGAGTTTATCCACTACTTTGAGCAAGAGTAAATAGGTAGAACCAAAAGAGTTAAACTTTAAATTAAACCATAATCTCAAACCCACATACTAATAATTCATAGCCATACACTTGGCTCCAAAACAAGGTCTCAAATGAAAACTAAAGACATAGTATATCACAAATCTAAGACAAGGATCATCCACAAAGTTCTAACATCAAAATAAGGTAAACGAAGAGACATGCAAAACTAGGAGACTCCACGACTACTCCCAAGCTCTCTCCGACCTTTCCTCATATAGAGGATCCTGTCCGTCTACGTGTCACGCCATGCAGCCCCAAAATAAAATAAGAAAGTGAGGTGAGTATAAAAATTCAATAATGGTTTGAATATAACTATAATCACTAGAAAACACAACGGCTTGACAATGAAGCAAATCTAATCTAAGATTGACATGCTATACCACTTTCTGATCTTACATTCATATCACATAAACCTGCATAATAGTGTCTTAATCACACCATTCCTGATCATGCATTTATATCACATAAACCTGCATAATAGTGTCTCAATCACACCATTTCTGATCATGCATTCATATCATATAAACCGGCATAATAGTGTCTTAATCACACCATTTCTGATCATGCATTCATATCACATAAACCTACATAATAGTATCTCAATCATACCATTTCTGATCATGCATTCATATCACATAAACCTGCACAATAGTGTCTCAATCACACCATTTCTGATCATGCATTCATATCATATAAACCTATATAATAGTGTCTCAATCACACCATTTCTGATCATGCATTCATATCACATCAAATTCATTCACCCTACACGACAAACGAGTCAAACACATGATGCACAATCATGCATAACATTCATAATAGACATGCATCAATACAAATGGTGAATGCCTCCATCAAGGAGTAAACACAAGTATTGCCACACAAGCAAGAAACGGTCAAGGCCATGAAGGCAAGACACGGTCAAATTTCCACACTGGAAATGAAAAAGAGTCGGGGTTGTCAATCCTTAAAGATGCTCGCCCTGGACGATCCTGGCCAAAGATGTCCTATTCTCACACAGAGAATCTAAAGTAGGGGTGTTTGCCCAGGGACATCTCCTGCAGAGGGGAGAGCATGAATTCCCACATAGGGAACCCAGAACACGTGGTAGCGGGTGCACATGGCATACCACTCTGGATTTTCAGGGTCCAGATGACACTCATAATAATAATCTCAAATCCGCAAGACAAGTACGCAACTCGTTCCCACATAATTCCATTTTACTAGACTCAACCCGGGGAGTATATACGTTCTACAAGGAACTTAAATCGAAAACATGTCCTTTCGGACCAACCAAGTTTTGATTAATTCACCCAGCGATTAATCCGGCACACAATCTCAAGCATTGCATACAATCGGTTAATTCCGGTTAAACATCGGTAAAACTTCGTCCATGAATAACGATCCATGATGCATGATAACATGATACATATGTGAGCAAGACCTATGTGGATTCCAACACGTGGAACGTGGTCCTAATCAGTCCCCTCATGCATCATAATCACCTTATAATTAACTACAATGTCATAATAGATTCCCCATACATGTGTGTTCATGCATATCCTAAGCATACAATCAATGTTTT
Source organism: Saururus chinensis (assembly GCA_035235625.1). Classification (NCBI taxonomy): domain Eukaryota; kingdom Viridiplantae; phylum Streptophyta; class Magnoliopsida; order Piperales; family Saururaceae; genus Saururus; species Saururus chinensis. The sequence continues at coordinate 20,596,455 of CP141142.1, forward strand.
GATATAAACTCACAAGGCAACTTATGCATGCCTAACACATGTGAAATAATGACTTCAAACTAAAATCAAGGCAATATCCACCATAAAACTTAAAATCCCTCAATGTAGAATCGAATGCTCATTCCTGCAAGCATGATTTTTCACACAATAAGCCACAACATGATCACATCAATTTCCCATAAACCATCCATATTATAAGTGAACGCATCTCACCATTTGCTATATAACATTCCTACTAGAAAACACATGCTAATCACAAGAATTCTAACATTCCAAGTTCCAACGTACTTCAATATCAACATGTATGATTATCAACACAATATGATGCCACAAGATAACACCCATATCTAATCCATACACTTTCATCATCAATTCCACACCTCCAGTAGTCCAATTCAACATAATACACTTTCTATATCCATTAGAAACATTAAATGGAGTAAAAACATTGAAATGAGCACAAATTTAAAAATAGCAAAACTGTAGTGTAGCCGTTCGAACGCCCTGCAATGCCGTTCGATTGGCTATATAGGAAATCAGTCAAAAATACAGTGTTGCCAATCGATCGCCCTGGCAGACCGTTCGATCGCCAACACAGCAGTTTTGACCTTCTTCTTCATTTCAAATTTCAAAACCGAGACTCGATTAAAACAACTTAAAACCTTCATCTACATACCCAAACACCATTAAAACTTCACCAAACCTTCCAGAATGTTAATCTACACCATCTAAAGGCAAAACCCTAAGAAATCGGAACAAGAAATTAACATTTACAAATCCCACCATTAAAGCACTAAATCAAACAAATCCATTCCAAGTAAACCATAAAAATTGAGATTTTACCATTAGAAAACTGAGATTTGAAGACCCATTACTTTGTCACTTGTTTAGATTCGAATTTGACCTTCACCCTTCTTGGAAACCTTCCAAGAACATAGTGTCTAAGTTAAACTCCATTAAAAATCAATTTAACATTAAAAACCTTGAAGAAATCTTAGATTTAGGGTTTGTTAAGCATAAAAAAATGAATTTTGATAAGTAGGGTTTGAAGTAAGGGAGTAAATCAGTGACTTTGATGCTTGAAATTGAATCAAATCAAAGGGGAAATGTTGGATTAAGAATGGATTAGGAGAAGATCTAGGGTTTAAACTTAATTAAGGAAGAACATACCTTAATCCCTTCTAATCTGGGCCTAATTAGGGAGCTAGGCCTTAATCACCTCCTCCCAGCCTATTCCTGAAATGGGAATGACTCAACCCTTTTTCTTTTATAGTAGGGCTTGGGGTACACTTAATGAACTAATGGGGTGTAAATAGAATTTTGGGCTAAACATAGTTATTTTGAAGATTTGAGCACTAATTAAATTCTAAAATTTTTTGTATGAGCTTATGTTGATGTATGGGGCATTTTGGTCTAAAAATCCTAATTTCGTCGGTGGGGCCCACAGGGGTCCTGCCAAACCCTAATTTTACAAAAAATAGTAAAAAATCAGAAAAATCCCCAAAATTCAGAATTGACCAAAAACGACTTAAAACTCATAAATGTAGAGTTAGTTTTGCTTAAAACCATTAGAAATCTCATTTATTTTAGAAAACCACAAAATTTAAATTAAATAATGCGTAAACCACACATTAACCGATAAATAACATTAAAATAAACTGGTTAAAAAATGAGAGTCCTTACATCCCCACCTCCATCCCCCTCCTTCCCCTCCCTCTCTATTTGCAGAGAGGGGCGGCCGCTGCCCCCCTCCCCCGGTCCTCCTCTCCCTCCCCCCATGGCCGCCGCTCCCCCATCCCACTTAGATTAACGGGAAGTTAATTAAAAATTCGTCAAAAGGAGCTTAACTATGCTTATTTTTACTCTTCGGTTTTTAATTTGAGTTTTGTTGGTCATTTTTTTTTATTTCAATGGGAATGTCTTGAAATATTTTTTAGAATTTATTGTTATTTTTTAGAATTTTTTAATTTCCTCACTTTCCCTTTGTATTTAAAAATAAAAAATTTTAATTTTCTCAAAACCGATCCCCTATTGCGATCAATCACTAGTTAGGTTTTCAAGCTGAAGCATAGTTTTAAATTTGGCCAAAACTAGTTCACTCTTATTTCAGTCCAAATTCTTCCAAAGAGTGTCACAGAGAGATTAGTGGTGATAGGAGTTATTTTTACATGAAACAAGACTAAATTTTATCATTAAAATTCTGATTTTCTCCGCATCCAAGGTATCTATCGAACCAAAATTTATATTTTTAGTGCATTTTCAAAGGATTTCAATGATTTTTGAACTAATAGGATTGTTAGGAATGACTGAATTTATATTTTCACAAGGTTTTATGCGATTTGATATATTAGGTTGTGAGATTTCATGGAAAATCCATTGTTGTTTCAAGTTCATTTCAAATTAAGGATTTATTAAAATTGGACGTTTCTCATCAAAATTTGCAGTAGATCTAGGTATAACTTTTGTTCTAATAATTGATATCTACATTGGGTGAAAACTTGAGGTCAATCAAACACAATTTTTTTAGGATTTTTACTTTAGTTCATGTTATGTAGATGTTGTTATTCGACATATGATGTCACATCATAGAGGTTTGTATGGAGACATAGAGGAGCCACAAGCACCAGTAGAGGCACCAACACTACATGATATGTAAGACAAATATGTTATCATTGCTGAGTTTAGAGCTTATCAAGATGCAGTGTTGCAGAGTCTAATAGATATCATATGTATGCTCAGAGATAGATTTCCACGAGCTGAGGGTGAGGGGGAGCAATCTGATGATAATGATGTTGTTGGAGCTATTTGATATTTTTATTATTGTATCAGTTTTTTATGTATTCTGTTATTAAACTTATTTCATATCAATTTATATTTCATTTGTCTATGGGATGTATTTTGAAAATGATTTGATGGATATGTGATTATGGATATGCTTATGTTATAGATTACTTATTTTCATGTCTATGGTGATATGTGTGACTTAATTGTGCTTAAGTGAATATTTTTGTTAACTATTGCTTAACTTTTTGTCTATTTGTGTCGAAAAGGGGGGAAATGATTAATGAAAATCAAAGTGCTTCTCTTTATACATGATTGAACAATACTATGCAAATTATTTTGATTTTAAGTGTACAAGATAAGTACAAGTTTTAATAAGGCTTTTCAAGATCAATTGTAATAAGTTTATGTTAAGTCTGTGTTGTCAAGTTATTTGTACAAATTGAAATTCAATGCACAATGGCAAGAGTTGTAATTTTATTTTTGATTTTCAATTATGTAGTGTTTTGACAAGAAATAACCCAAGGGGGAGGTTGTTAGATCATATGTATCAGCTGTTAGGTTAATTAGATAATTTCATTGTCAATATTTGTCAGAAACCTTATGTATGTAATTAGTCATAAAATCTGATTAGATGCAATTATGGTAAAGTGAGGTTCGGAATTGATTGACTTGAAAAATAGGGGTAGACATGTTTTTATGGATCAATATTGAAGGCTAAAGGATGTTGATGAGTTATGATGCTTATTTAGTTCACATTCTCATACCAAAACCACTTAGAGAGGTTTTAAAGTAATTGCAAAGGTGATGAAAAGGAATTCTCTCTAAAAAAATAGAAAAACAAGAGTTCGTCCAACATTGACTTGAACTTTGGTAAAACCTTCTATTGTGATAGATGTTCCTTAATGGACCTAGGACAAATTATGAGAATGGTTCTCATTCCTGATCCCTTTGTTCATTTCTCCTTAAAAGAATTGTGTTTATGGAAAAGTAACTAATTAACAGTATAATCACCTAGGCTGTTAATACCTATGACCATGATCGTAACCATGTCTAAGGTGTCTACAACCTGGTCCTACTTTGTCAGGTTTTGCATGAGCCACTGATATGGACAAAAAATCATTCGCATGTGCATCCGTCTAATGTGCTTTCAATTTTTTCTAAACTTTAGTGTTCTATACCAATACACAAATATTATAAAAGAGTTAAAAGTAAAATCAGAGCTTGCTCGGGTCGCAACCATAAACGTAACATGAAATATTTTATTCCCCAGGAAATATACTGTCTGTGTACAAACACATAAGTGAAGTTATAAACAAGTCTTCTCAAGCCAAAAATATGAAAATATACTTAGAAAACTATTGGTGTAATCGTAGACTCTGGGGTCACTAGTTGAAGCTCCCAAAAAGTATCTTTACTGCTTTCTTCTACACAAGTCTATTCCACACCAGGCCCTGCAAGGTCTGGGGGGGTGGTGAGTATTTTAAAATAATCAGTAGGAGTACTTATCCTATTAGACATAAATATAACATCTGGCAGTTTGTAAATCACAAGGTAAATAGACAATACTTTTCAAAAAAACTGTAAGGGTGTGCCTCTCACCCAAAAACTTCCCTAGGGCTTCTCCCTATGTATTGAAGATGCTTCTAGGGTTTATATTATTATATAAAGAATTTGTTGTGGATACAAAGCAGCGGCCTCTTACTCCTCTACAGATTTTTCGTAAAACACTATGTGCTTGTAGAGGGAAGAGCCACCCGTGCCCATGGGGCACCGGGATCTAGAGAGTAGAGAGTTTTCCCATGATACTCTCTACCCTAGTGCGCGTAGCCTCGATAGTTGCCCTTCGTTAGGGGCGAATTAGGGATTTTGCCCTTCGTTAGGGGCTCACTAGGCTAATGTGCATACCGTGTATCCGATTTCAAACCGGATTTACCTGTGTACTCTCAATTATAGAACTCTATTGGTACGTCTACCAAGTTGAGTTCCAAACAATTAAATCTCTTATATGCCCGACTCAAATGGGAATTTCTTTCTCTTTTTCTTCTTCTACGAAGATCAATCTAGCATCACCTTTACAAGTCATGGTCATGTTACTAACAACGATTATAAAGGTAGGGTTAGTTGCTTGTTCCAACGAGATAGTTACCCCTTTTCTATCTCATCTTAGTAACTTGGTGGTCATGATTGCATGTATTTTATAAAATCATTTTGATAGAGCAACAATTCCATAAAAACCGTCTTTCAATCTTACCATACTTTAAAATAATGGCGAAGCTAGATTTTCTCTATATCACATATAACATAAAGCATTATTCCTAATTAAATTCAAAAGATAAACACTTAATACGAGGCAATTCTAAAACATACACGGAAATTAAATAGAATATTCATATAAACTTTCAAAGACAACCAATGTAAGTATTTATGTCGTAAAAGAGAATAAAAGCCCTTACCTTGATTTCTGTGCGAGAAAATAACGATACTCTGGACAACCTGAAATTAAATGTTAGATTTCTGAGCTATAGAGATCTGAAAATAGAAAAAAATAGTGCCATGACGTTTAGCACGCTCGATTTAGGTAGAAACGCCTCTTAAATTACTTAAATCGGACTTGAAACAAGGAAGAAATAAAGAAAAGAAGTTTGGAGTGAATAGAATGAGAAACTAATGCTATAAGGAAGCGGAAGTGACGCGCGTCTGACGTGTGTCAGACGTGCGTCACGCATCTAACGCATGTTTGACATGCATCAGATGCATCACTGACGTGTGTCAAATTCCTGACGCGCACCTTTGACGTGGGTCAGATTTTTTATGCTTATTTAATATTTTATTTTTAAAAACTTAAAAATATTATATCTTCTTATCGTGATATCGGAATTACTCGTTCTTTGTACCGATGGACTCATATTAACGAGCCCTTCGAAACTAGACCAAAGTTGGATAGGTTATCTCATATTTTTAAATTGGGTCCTGCCCATACAACATGTTTCCCGAGGTCATAAGCTTTCATCCCGACCTCCGTTTTGTGCGTTCTTGGGTTCGTTACGCTCGTCTCACCAAGCTCTATTACATAAAAAAATTATAAAAAATATTTAAAAACTTATGGATGTTACAATCTTTCCTCGAAGATATTTTGCCTCCAAAATTTCCTGGTCGTCAAATAACTCAAGATACTTCCTTCTTATATCAACTTTGGTTTCCCACGTTGCTTCCTCTAATGAGTGGTGTTACCACAAGATTTTTACCAACAGTATTTTCTTGGTTCTAAGGACTTGTTCCTTTCTATCTAAGATCCGTATAGGCTTCTCTTCGAAAGTTAAGTCTGGTCTCAGCTCCTTCAGTATAGTATCTAGAACATGGGATGGGTCTTGAATATACTTCCTAAGCATGGAGACATGGAAGACATCATGAATACCTTCAAGTTGAAGAGGTAACGCCAACCTATAAGCTACGAGTCCGATCTTTTCCAATATCTCCATTGGCCCTACAAAATGAGGGCTTAACTTACCTTCCACTCCAAATCTCATAACCCCTTTTGTTGGTGATATCTTTAAGAGGACTTGATCACCTACTTCAAACTCAAGATCTCGACATCTTTTATCTACATAGCTCTTCTGTTGACTTTGAGTTGTCAACAATCGTTCCTTGATTAGCTTAACTTTATCAGCGCATTGCTGGATCAACTCTGATTTAATCAAATGATGTTCTCCCACCTCACTCCAGTAGGTTGGTGATCGACAAGGTCGTCCAAGCAGTGCTTCTTACGGTGCCATACCAATGCTAGAATGATAGTTGTTATTATAGGCAAATTCTACTAGTGGCAGATTTCGTCACAATTACCTTTCCAGTCCAATGTGCTGGCTCGCAACATATCTTCCAATATGTTCTTTCTGGCTGTCCATCTGTTTGCGGATGGAAAGTTGTGCTGAATTTTAATGCAGTACCCAAAGCCTCTTGTAAACTCCGCCAAAAATGTGAAGTAAATCGGCTATCCCTATCCGAAACAATGGATACAGGCATTCTAAGTAAACTGATTATCTCCTCAATATATAGTTGTGCCAAACTATCCAATGAGTGCTTCTTTTGGAGTGGAAGGAAATGAGAGGACTTAGTAAGCCGATCAACTATGACCCAAATCATGTCATTACCGCTTGAAGTCCTAGGTAGTCATGATATAAAATCCATTGTTATATGCTCCCACTTCCATTCAGGAATGTCAAGAGATTGAAGCAATCTAGAGGGTCTCTGATGTTCTGCCTTAACTTGTTGGCATGCTAAACACCGGGAAACACACTCAGCTACATCTCCCTTCATCCCGTCCCACCAGAAGTTCCTTTTTAAATCTTGATACATCTTGGTCCCTCTTGGATGAATAGTGTACTTTGAACTATGAGCTTCATCTAGTATTCTACACCATAACTCTGGAATAGCCAGAACAACCAATCTCCCAAGAAAGCGTATACCTTTATCATTTCCTTGACTGAAATCTGACTGTTCTAACAAAGCTTGAGTCTCCATATCTGTCTTCTAAGCCTCCAGTATTTACTCTATTACCACAGACTGTATCGACATGTGGGCGAAGAATGACTTTCCTCGTCTAATCTCAAGCTCAGGTTGGATTGTTATTACTTCTTCAAGTAACTTCCATTCTTTCATCATTAAATGTGCCATGAACCCATGAGATTTTTGGCTCAAGGCGTCTGCTACTACATCCGCCTTCCCTGGATGGTACTGGATGGTAAAGTCATAGTCCTTCAAGTATTCCATCCAACATCTTTGATGTATGTTTAGATATGGTTGGGAGAAGATGTATCTTAAACTTTTATGGTCAGTGAACACCACAAATTCCTCCCCTTAAAGATAATGTCGCCAAATCTTTAATGCAAAGACAACTGCAGCAAGTTCTAAATCATGAGTAGGATAGTTAGTTTCATGAATTTTCAACTGTCGCGAGGCGTAGGCTACAACCTTTCCATGCTGCATTACTACACAACCCAAACCTTCTCGCGAAGCATCACAATACACTACAAATCCACCGCTTCCACAAGGTAGAGTTGTTATTGGGGTAGTGGTAAGTCTCTTCTTTAATTCCTGAAAATTTTTCTCGCATTCCCCGTTCCATATAAACTTCATATCTTTGCGGGCTAATTTGGTCAGTGGCAGGGCAATCTTTGAAAACCCTTCAATAAATCTCCTATAGTACCCTACCAAACCTAAGAAACTACGAATTTCAAACACTGTTTTAGGCCTTTCCCACCTTAGCACCGCTTCGACCTTAGCTGGATCGACCATCACTTTGTCTTTCGATATAACATGACCAAGAAAATTTACTTGATCCAGCCAGAATTCACACTTGCTGAGTTTGGCATAAAGCTTGTGTGTACTGAATATATTCGATACTATTTGAAGATGTTTCCTATGGTCATCAACACTTGTGGAGTAAACCAAAATATCATCTATAAATACTATAACAAATCTATCAAGATAAGCATGAAAATTAGATCCATGAAGGCAGCTGGGGCATTCGTCAACCCAAAAGACATAACTAAGAATTCATAATGCCCGTACCTTGTTCGGAAAGCAGTTTTTGAGATATCTTCCTCTCGAATCCTTAGCTGATGATATCCTGATCAAAGATCGATTCGAGAAAATATTTTGGCCGACTGTAACTGGTTGAAAAGGTCATCAATATGAGGAAGAGGATATTTATTCTTTATTGTCACTCCATTCAACTTCCGATAATTGATACATAATCGGAGAGATTCGTCTTTCTTCTTCACAAAAGCACTGGTGTTCCCCAAGGAGAGACACTTGGATGGATAAATCCTTTTTCTAGAAGGTCTTGAAGTTGTTCCTTTAATTCTTTAAGTTCAGCCCAACCCATTCTATAGGGTGCTTTCGAGATAGGAGTGGTACCTGGGAGAAGCTCAATACTAAACTTAACTTCTCTTTTAGGTGGTAAACCGGGCAATTCATTTGGGAAAACATCAACAAAGTCCCGTACTGTGTCTATCTCATCCAAAATTATTTCTTTTACCTCATTTGTGATAACGGTAGCAAGAAATGCCCAACATCCTTTGCTCATTAGTTTTTATGCTTTAGTGGCTGATATAAAACAAGAGCTTGTTTTATCTTGAATTCCTTGGAACACAATGTTTCCTTTTCCAAAGACTACTTTCTTTTTACCACAATTTACTATGGCTCTATGTGTAGCTAACCAATCCATGCCGAGGATAATATCAAATTTAGCTATCTTTAGTAAAACTAGGTTAGCACTCAGCCAATTGTTACCTATCTGAACTAACACCTCTTTAAGAAACTCTTGTGTTAATAAAGAGTCTCTTCAGGTGTTGTGACTTCTAGTATAAAGGGTAACTTCAAAACTTGATCTTCCATATTTAAAGCAAATTCAATTGATATAAATGAATGTGTAGAGCCTGGATCTATCAAAACTTTAGCTAATCGATCAAAGACAAGAAGAGTACCTTCCACGACAACATTTGAGGATGAGCTTCCTCACTTGTGATGGTGTATACTTGTCTAGGAAATTTTAGCCTTTTGTTCAGTCTGAGGCTCATTTCGTGTATGCTTCCTTGGGCAGTCTCTAGCAAAGTGACCCTCAGCTCCACACACAAAGCATATATGATTCCTCTTCTTGCATGGTTGCCCTGGGTGAAACAATTTACATATGGGGCATGGGGTCCCTCCCCTACCTTGCTGATATTGTTGTTGTGGCCTTCTTCTAAAAGCTTGTTGTTGTGGTTGCGGCTGATAGGGTCGAGCTGGCTGGGTAGGTGCACCGCCAGAGTAGTTAAAGCCTCTCTTGTTGTTAGGGCATCTGAAACTACTATTTTGCCAAGCTTCCTTCCATTTTGCTAAAGCTCTCTGTTGATCGCGCTTTGCCACATAGGCAATCTCCACCACTTGACTCAAAGTAGTAGGTTGCAGAATTACTACTTGAGCTTTTAATTCAGGTTTTAATCCCGAGACAAAGTGGGTGGCACGAGAAAATTCTGCAGTGCATGCTCCCAAGGCAAAGTGCTGCAACTGAATAAATTTGGTCACATACTCCCGTACCGACAAACTTCCTTGCTTCAGTTCCATGAATTCCAACTCTTTTTGTTGCTTCATATGGAGTGGAAAATAATTATCATAGAAAGCTTCTTTAAAATCTTTCCAAGAAACTTGCTGAACCTCCACAAATTTAGTCTCCTTGATTATGGACCACCAATGATCTGCCTCTCCCGAGAAGACAAATATTCCAAGGGCAACTTTTTTATTCTCAGGTACTTCCATTGCTTCAAAAATCTTCTCAATTTCTTTTATCCACTTTTTTGCCTCCTCCGGCTCTCCTTCATCCAAAAAGGTGGGGGCAATTTTCCTAAACTGTTCAGCCAAATTATTCTCACCCTTACTCCTGCCAGATGAGTTATCACTAAAGGGAATTGGAGAAGGTTGTGCTGGTGGCAAAGAAAGAGTACGGTGATAACCTTCCTCAGCTAAGCGTTGAGCAAGATTTTGTAGCAACACACTCATAGCTTTGGGTGCCTACTCCTCCTCCCATTTCAGACGGGGTTGGTCCAGCCAAATTATTATTTGGAGTTTGTGGCTCTTGACCAAGTTGTTGTGATGACAACATCTAGGTTCAAAAAGATGGTTCAAAGTTATACTAAGTCTACTTATCTAAGTGAATTTTAGTGATAGAAATCATTTATTTCTTCACTTTATGCATTTATAGATAGAATTTCCTGGGCTCTGATACCAACTGTCACGACCTGAGATTTTATAAAATATATAAAGAGTTAAAAGTAAAATCAAAACTTGCTCGGGTTGCAACCATAAACGTAACGTGAAATATTTTATTCCCCAAGAAATATACTGTCTGTGTACAAACACATAAGTGAAGATATAAACAATTCTTCTCAAGCCAAAAATATGAAAATATACTTAGAAAACTATTGGTGTAATCGTAGACTTTGTGGTCACCAGTTGAAGCTCCCAAAAAGTATCTTTATTGCTTTCTTCTACACCAGTCTATTCCACACCGGGCCCTGAAAGGTCTGGGGGATGGTTAGTATTTTAAAATACTCAGTAGGAGTACTTATCCAATTAGACATAAATATAACATCTGGCAGTTTGTAAATCACAAGGTAAATATACAATACTTTTTGAAAAAACTATAAGGGTGTGCCTCTCACCCAAAAACTTCCTTAGGGCTTCTCCCTATGTATCAAAGATGCTTCTAGGCTTTGTGTTATTATATAAAGAATTTGCTGCGGGTACAAAGCAACAACCTCTTACTCCTCTACAGATTTTTCGTAAAACACTTTATGCTTGTAGAGGGAAGAGCCACCCATGCTCATGGGGCGCGAGGATCTAGAGAGCAGAGAGTTTTCCCATGATACTCTCTACCCTAGTGCGCGTAGCCTTGATAGTTGCCCTTCGTTTGGGGCGAATCAGGGATCTTGCCCTTTGTTGGGGGCTCACCAGGCTAATGTGCATACAGTGTATCCAATTCCAAACCGGATTTACTTATGTACTCTCAATTATAGAACTTTATCGGTACGTCTACCAATTTGAGTTCCAAACAATTAAATTCTTATATGCCCGACTCAAACAGGAATTTCCTTCTCTTTTTTCTTCTTCTACGAAGATCAATCTAGCATCACCTTTACAAGTCATGGTCGTGTTACTAACAACGATTATAAAGGTAGGGTTAGTCACTCGTTCCAACAAGACAGTTACCCCTTCTCTGTCTCATCTTAGTAACTTGGGGGTCATGATTGTATGTATTTTCTAAAATCATTTTGATAGAGCAACAATTCCATAAAAACCGTCTTTCAATCTTACCATACTTTAAAATAATGGCGAAGCTAGATTTTCTCTATATCACATATAACATAAAGCATAATTCCTAATTAAATTCAAAAGATAAACACTTAATATGAGGCAATTGTAAAACATACTCGAAAATTAACTAGAATATTGATATAAACTTTCAAAGACAACTAATGTAAGTATTTATGTCATAAAAGAGGATAAAAGCCCTTACCTTGATTTCTGTGCAAGAAAATAATGATACTTTGGACAGCCCGAAATTAAATGTTAAATTTCTGAGCTATGGAGATCTCAAAATAGAAAAATAACTCTGCCATGACTTTCAACACGCTTGATTTAGGTAGAAACACCTCTTAAATTACTTAAATCGGACTTGAAAAGAGGAAGAAATAAAGAAATGAAGTTTGGAATGAACAGGATGAGAAACTGACGCTATTTATAAGGAAGCGGATGTAACACGTGTCTGATGCATCACTGACGCGCGTTAGACGTGCATAAGATTTCTGGCACTTATTAAATATTTTATTTTTAAAAACTTAAAAATATTATATCTTCTTATCCTGATATTGGAATTATGCGTTCTTTGCACCGATGGACTCATATTAACAAGCCATTCGAAACTAGACCAAAGTTGGATAGGTTATCTCACATTTTTAAATTGGGTCCTGCCCATAAAACACGTTTCCCGAGGTCATAACCTTTCGTCCCAACCTCCGTTTCGTGCGTTCTTGGGTTCGTTATGCTAGTCTTTCCGAGCTCTATTACATAAAAAAAATTATCAAAAATATTTAAAAACTTACGGATGTTACAAGTAAACCACAATCTTAGTAACAAAGTTGGCATTTTAGTTCGTTTTGGTAGCACTCTATTTTGGGTTTAGTTTGTTTAGTTTTTAAAAAAATTTAGAAAATTTTTGTAGTGTAAAAAGAGGGAAAAGAAAGAGGAGAAAAGGAAGAAGTATAGGAGGGCGGTGGAGGCCCGAAAATAAACGTCTTGAAATGAGAAAATTCAATAATTACATGTCTAAATTATACGAAACTTTAAAATATTCTGCTGTAATAGTAAAAAGCCAAATATGAAGTGCATAAAATGTAAACAACTACAAAATAATCTCCCTAATGTGTAATCTATGCAAAATTATAAAAATTCTACAAATTTGTTAGTGTATATTTGGCCACACGTATATTGGAAATTTATTTTCTTGAACAAAAACATGTCAAATTGAGAGTTTGATATCCATCTAAATGGAAATAGTAGTAGATTGCTCTTCAAAATAGTACTTTGTAGAAGTAAGAATCAAGAGTTCTAGGGTATATGCGCAAGAATTTCCACTAAGCAATGGAAACTAATTATCTACGCATTCATGATATTCTAACAATGATTCAATCCACAAAGCTTGTAAATCACACAAAGAGAACACACATTTTTTAAGTGGAAAACCTCAACTAGGGTAAAAACTATGGCAACCAATCTTGGCCTAAAATCAATGCACTAGATAGTATGACACTACATAAACAAAAACAAACTACAAACCTTTGTTGTTTGACTCTAACCCAAAAATTCATTTTTTCTTACATCAACAAATTCCTTTCGTTGCTGGTCTTTAAGTCTTCTCCCTCAAGCACTTGAAACTTTTCTTCTACTTTCTTTGTCTTTGCCTTCTTCTAGCCACAAAACAAGCTCCTCTTGTTCTTCGACTTTAGCATCAATCCTTGTAACACCTTGACCCGGAAAACCATACCTGGACCGGGGGGTTATTTGGAAAATAGGATAGGAGTTTAGTAAATTAAAGATAAAAATTAAAACAAGACTGACCAGGAGGTGCACACACTATGAAGCTTTAGCGTTCTATTGTGCGTGGCTTAGAACAAACCTAATTTTATAACTAATTTGGATTGGGTTAACGTTGCCTTGTCATTGGTTGCCTACGTACATATTTGATAACATGTACGATCAAATCCAAACGTAGTTCTCCCTATTGACTATTACATGCATCACACAACAGAAAATCATATACGTTAAAATACATATATTCTTATATCTGAATAAATTATTCAAAATCAGACAAATATCTCATAAAACATTAGAGTCGAACAAAAGCTCATAAATCAGCAGGAAGACATATCTCACTCAATCGTAGAAGTGAGTAGAATATTATAAAAATCACACATGTCTCTTTATCACAGAGTAGTAGCAAAACACAAAACAGAGTAGATCATATCATATCATATCACATCAGACAATAACAGATTTCATCTGACCATAATAGATCATATTAGAACAAATCGGATCATATTAGATTAAATAGAGTATTCTAGAGCAAATCGAATTAGAGCATATCATAGAAAATCTAATCAGAATGTATCATAATCTACTAGATCATAGCAAATTATATATCTTAATTAGTATATTAATATTACTAATTCAGATGTGTATGTATATAAATCATGTTAAATTAGATGGTCAAAAAAGCTCACCCCCCTCTAGTTTCGACAATAGCGACGTTTAGAGTTGCTCATTTCCTCAGGATGTACTTCCTTTTAGGTTCGGAGATGACGAGCAAAACCTCTTCTAACTTTGGAACATTTTTCTCTTTATGTCTGAAGGCGGCGAACAGAACCTCCCCTACCCGGAGACACTTTTCTCTTTCTGTGCCTGTAGGCTGTAGACATAACTTCCCCTTAACCCGGGACACTTCACACTTCTCGTGCATGTAGGCGGTAGATAGAACCTCCCCTACCCAGAGATACTTTTCTCTTTCCATGCTCATAGGCTGTGGACAAAAATTTCCCCTTAACCTGGGACACTTCACACTTCCTGTGCCGTAGGCAGTACACATAACCTCCCCTACCCGGAGATACTTTTCTCTTTCCATGCCCATAGGTTGCAAACAAAACCTCCCCGAGACCTGGGGATGTTTCTCTTACTGCATGGCCCTTCGGTGGAGGACAGAGCCTCCCCTACTTGGGGCCACTTCCGTTGTTGTAGTCCGATGACGGAAGACGGAACCTCCCCATATTCCGGGCCACTTCTCTTTCCTCGGGGTTAGAGTGCGATGAGCAGAGTCTCCTCTTGCCCTAGGGCATTTCTCCCTTATGGAGATGCTAACTCAAGGAATGGACACTTCCATTGCCTAGAACACCCTCGAATTAGCTAAGAGCACCTTTTGAATAGAGGAAAACGGACTCAGAATGACTCCAAAAACTCCTTCGGAAATTTGAACATAAATGAGTATTTATAGGAGAATTCATGTGAGTGTGCAAAGGAAAAGGAAAGGCGCTCGCAGACACACACGCCACATGGTGTATTCCAATTGGACCATGTGATGTGGCGGTTCGTATCGAAGCGCACAATGAAGCAACGCATCCACGATGCGCATCCCGCGGGCATCGCGCGTTGAACTATGCAATATAATGCATGGACGGCCATGATCACTCCACATGGCACAACGCGGCTCTGATGGCTCAGCTCCGATTGTTGAATTCATCAGTCCTATTAATTATTATTATTTTAATCCAAATACAATTCCAACTTCAAAACATGATAACTTTTTATCCCAAAGTCGGAATCGTGTGTTCTTGGTACCAATGGACTCATATCGATGAGCCCTTCGAAACTAGACTCACATGGGTTAGTTATTTTGTAATTTTAAAGTGAGTCCCCAATGTGGCATGCTTTTTGAGGTCATAACTTTCAATTTTGACCTCCGTTTCGCGTGTTCTTAGATTCGTTATGCTCGTTACTTCGAGCTCTATTCATATACAGGGATTACATCCCTTGAAACCCCCCTAAAACTTAATTTAAAATTACACAATTACCCCTAACCCATCGGTTTTGGCATAATTGGAATAAGAGGTGTCACAATCCTCTTCAACTCTTTTGAAGATTTTGCTGCAACTCCTCTTTGAATTGATGTGTGGAACTCTTCTATTTCAGTTGTGTGTCTTCATAAAATTAGGATTAACATAAGCATGAAGCTCAAAATGATCACCTTTGGGAAAATAATGAAAACTGAACTCTCCTCTCTTCTCTATGATTTTCTAGATTTTCCTATCTTCAATTTCATGATTACCTATCCTTTAAATAGTACACTAAGTTGGTTCAAGTATTTGATTCCAATTAGGAATAAAATCTCTTCTAGAATGGCTTAATGTAGGTAACCAAAATAGATAGCGATTGATCATTTACTATTTCAATTAAGATGCGAGACAACTTGTGATCTATCTCTCGATGTGGTGATCGATCGATATACTCTTGGCTTAATATTACAAATGCCTAATTCAAGTGCCGATTGATCGCTTGGTCTTATGTAAGTTTTAAAGATTGATCGATTGAACATTAAAATAACAATTTTATCCTAATTAAGTTAGAAACTCCCAAAATCACCTAATTCACTCATTCTAAGCTAATCTAAGTGAATTGTGTATGTGAGTGTGAAAATTAATCTCTTTTACCTTCAACACTCTGAGTCTTCATACTTGATCGACAAGGACATGTCTACTCTTATTTTTCAAGCTAATCAATTCCAAATCTGACTTGGCCACTACTACATCCAATCAAATTCCTATGACTAAAAACATACATGAAGTTTCAACATAGTTTTGATCATTGAAATCAGCCAATTGCAATACATTTGCCTCATATATATTTTTCACAAGTGATATGTAATTTGAGTAACAAATAATGTCTATCTGTTGCTCAAGATCATATGCTTAAGGTAAAGCATAATATGAAGACTTAGAAGGTGTTTTAATAGATAAAATACACACACATGCATGACACACACACACACACACACACACACTTGGGATGATAGGATTTATCTTAAAAAGAGTGTGGGAAACAAATTGATGAAAATTCACATAAGAATGTGATTTTATTTGTCAACAATTGACCAGCTTTGAAGGTACAAAATTTTTATAGATAAATTTGTGATTGATCAGACCAAGTGGTGTGATATATCAATTGGAGTCATTAGGAGGAATGCTTGATCGATAGTGGTGTATGATTAATCGGTAAGGGTACTAGAGTTTATACTGTAAGGTATAAGACAAGGGCAATTGATTGGTCGGTGAATTGTTTTTGCTAAAGTAAGTCATTCCAAGTGGAATTTGATTCCTATTTAAAATCTTAGGGGTCTATAAATGTTTGGATGTGGAAAAGGTGATAATGAAGCCAAAAAAGGTTAGAGAATAGAACTTTGTGATTCTTCTCTTGTTATTTGGGAGAAGTGGGTTCTTCCTTGGCTACTAGGCTTTGAGAGAGAGTAGTAGTTAGCCATTAGAAACCAACAAAAATTTGTTTCTATGTGTCACACCCCCAATTTTGACAACCATTTCCCAAGAAAAATATTTGCATTCACTTAAAAATTTAGAAAACACTCCCCTTCACACTTAGTGGACAAAATCATATTATGCATTCACAAAACATTAAAATATAAAATTAGGGACTTGAGAACCATCTTTTCACAAAAGATTTATTGTGATATCATGATAAAAATTATCTAAATATCTAAAGTACTAAAATATTCACAGGACCCACTACTAAGTGCTTGTACCTACTACTAAGTACTTGTTTGCTACAAATGTACAAGCTAATTAAAAGATAAATAACACCCTCTCGTGCCTAACATCAAACCTAGGGGGATTAACAAGTCAATTATTATTGAGCTTTAGAATGTTTGGTCATGAGCTTGAAACTCAATTTCAAGCTCGAGTCGAATTGAGCTGCTCTACCTTTATGATCATTGCTTAGTTTTGTAAATGGTGACCCAATGGTTTAATGAAAAAAATCACTAATATGACTATGGTTTGAAAGTTGTCCAATGTGTTGGGATTAAGAAACCCAATAAATAGTCTTAGTTGAATTTGATTTCCCAATTTTGATTATTACTACAAGTTGGAGGAGTAAAGTTTCATAAAAACTGGTTCTAGTTCTAATGAGATATTACATATTTCCTCTAACAAAAATCCTCAGCTAGCTGTACATGAAAATTTTGAAATTGATAAATTTTATGGAAGGAGTTAAAACTTGGGAGGCATGAAATCTATGTATAATGTGTAATATATGCATGTATAAATTTGACAAAAGAACATACATAATATTTTGGGGTGTTAACGAGCCAAGCCAAGCTAAGCATTGGGCTTGCTCGGCTTGAACTCAAATTGTTCAAGCTCAACAAGAAGCTCAAATCTTCTAGCTCAAGCTCACATTGAGCTAGAAATCCAAAGCTAGGCTCGAGCTTGAGCTTGAACTACAATATGTCAATCATGAGCCTAGTCTTGACTTTGGCTTGTACTTAAAAAAAAGTAAAATATATCTAAATCTAAAGTATATGAAGTATCCCACATAGTCATATGCTTTTATTATTCAATTATATAAATACACTTCAACAAGTATTACAACTGCACCTCGAACAATTGACTACAGTCATCAGGAAAGAACAAAAATATGACAAATGAGTTTTGTTTACCGATACTCCAAAAAAGTAGCATTTCCATTTTTCTTTCTTCACGTTCATATAATCCCTAAAAAAGATGCAAAAGTTAGAAACCCACATAGGCATCATTACCATCTACTTCTTTATATGTTCTTTTCATTTCATGCTCATTAATTGCTCAAAAAGATGTAAAAAGTGGAAACCCACATGAAAGAATTATTCTTGACCCTTACTATGCCTAGGGGCAGCCCGCTTGCCTACACCAATGGATTGGGATTTGGCTTGGCCCGGCCTATGGTGTGTACAAGCCGGGCCGGGCCAACCTGCAGTGTGTACTAACTAGCCTGTGGGCTGGCTCATAGGCTCGATTAGCAAGCCTGGCCTCATCCAGTTCTTTTGTTTTTTTTTTTTTTAACTGATCTGGGGCAGCAGAGCGGGCTGCGCTGAGCTCCCCTTCTTCCCAATTGGGCTGGGCCTAGGTAGGCCCATCCTGTGAGAGGGCAGCTATAATGACCCTAATTTTCTGACATGATTTTTTTATAAAGATTTTTTTTTATAATTTCCTAAGTTTTAGTTAGACTCCTAGACACGTGTATAACAAGTCAAAAAATGCGTAAATCGGAGGTCAGGAATGGAAGTTATGACTTCGGGAAATGTGTTGTACCGGTGGGTCCCACTTTTATAGTGCAGGTAAACTGGCTCACAAGTAGCCCAGTTTCGTAGGGCTCATTAATATGAGCTCAACGGTACTAAGAACGCACAAAACAAAATCCGGGATAGGAAGTTACACTTCTTTAAAGATTAAGGTAAAAAAATCAATATAAAAAAATGATGATCGGCTCGGCTCGGCTCGGCACGCCGCGGTGCTGCGCGCGGCTCCACTGCATGGCGCACACTGAACGCTGCATCATGCGTGATGAACATACATTCATCACGTGTTTGTGATGAATGTGCATTCGTCACGTGCGCCCATCGATTTCAGCGGCACCCATAGTAATGGCGGCGTGGCACTGCCTTCACCACCTATAAATTCACCTCAGGTCATTTTCTTTCACACACAACTCATTCTTACCCCTTTCACTGTTTTCACTGCCTCTGACCCATTTTTAGTCCGATTTACTCGATCTAAGACTCGTTTCCTACTAAATCGAAGGTGCTCTAGACACTGGAAGGGTCATTTTCTCTAGGTGACCTCTCTAAAGTCAAGAAAACCCTACCCCTCTCCTAATCCTCCTCTTTCTTCTTTTTACTATTTCTGGACCGTTTGAAACACTTTTTAGTCCATTCAAAAGTCGTACCCCACAAAATCGAAGACATTCTACGTGTTGGGAAGGTTATTCTACTGAGTTGACCACTCGAAGACTAATATCTTAACGAGGGTTTTTCTTTATATTTTACGAGGGGATTTTCTTATACTCTGCATGCGTTAGAGGTAGGTAGTTTTGAATTCTAATTGTATGCTGAGATTTTGATACGCCAAAGTATTGTTAAAGGTCTTCTTCTTATGTTTCAGAAAGAAACTCTATCTTTAAAAGCATCTCCTCTTTTCGAAAGATTTCTTCGAGTTTTGGGTAACTACACCCTCTAGATAGTTCCTAGTTTCTCGAAACTAGGGATTATTATGATGATTCCAGATATTACCACATTTGGCCCTGGCGCAACAGGAACTTGGATATCATGGGAGATTCCCTTTCCTTCCATCTCCCGTTGCCTCATGAACACAGGTGTAAGTCGTCTGGTATTGCGACATTCTATGACCGTGTTTTTGGGCTTTTATTATTTTCTGAAGGAAAGATGGGACGATTTTTACCCCAATGAAGCATATTTTTAAAACTTAACTCAACCTACGAAGCATGAATTTACTCACCCACCCTCATATTCTATAGGTTTGTCACTCGAATCTGATGGAGCCTACGAAGAGCTTTCTTAAATTTTAGTTTATGTACTTTTTTTGTAATTTATGTAATGTTTGTAGTGACTGATGTATAAAGGCATGTTATGCCCAATTTTGGAAATCCTTGTATAATGCAAAGTGTGTTGTACTTACTGTTTTGGTACACAGTGATCCTTAGCATTAGGAATTAAATTTTGTTAAGTTTAAAAAAATTAATTTCATTTACCATATATTTTCCCTTTTGAAATTACTTAAATAATTTTTTTAAGTGAAATTAAAGTAGATGTTGCTGCACAAGCATAAGATGTATCTATCGAGCAATCTATATCATTCTACTACTTGTAAATTGCCACTTCCTAAGAAAGGAAGTTATAGCAAGAGTATGTGCTTTAAGTGTGAAACTCCCATTGAAATTTTGGACTCAGAGGATTCTGAAGTCTCTTATGTCCCTTGTTCACCTACAAAAAATGACGTGGACAAAATAATAGTTATCCCGGACTCGCCTACTCTAAGACAAGAGTATGAAGAAGACCCCTCCTTGGAAGAGGAAGAAGGTGATAATTCTGACAAGGATCACCTTGAGTATAAAAGGGACTTTGACCTGAATGAACTACCCTCAGGTGAGGTCGAGTGGGTGGAAGAGCAAGACGTCCAGCGTTGCCTCATACGGAAGGAAACTAGAAGGCATGTAATGCCCGAGCGGTGCACCTTTTGTGGGTATATGCCCACTTTATATTTGAGTGTTCGAAAGCAAAACCTTTCCTCTCAAAGAATGTCTTAACTACTTAGAGAAAGAAGGTTTGTAAAAATCTCGAGTAAATAGTTTTGAAGTGTATAACAATTTTGATGTGTACTTCGAGTGGTTTTATTATGTTAACTTAACTTTTGGGTGATGTAAATAAACTATAAAGCTGTTATGAAGTAGGCTTCTTTTTATCTAAAGATCTTGATGTTATCAATCTTTGTTTAGATGACGCACGTTAGTGGTAATGATGCTCAATTGGCAAGTAGCTCAACTCCACCAGATTTTACTACATCTGCTACTTTGACAACAGGGGATCCTATGACAAATTTCTTGGACTTATTAATGCAAAGAATGACTCGACCCCTTCAAGCTTTTGGAATCCAATTGAATCATTCTACTAGTTTGGGAGAAAATATCCACGGCGAAAAGGATAATCTGTTGGAACATTTTAAGAAGCTTGCACCAACGTTTATTGGGGAAGACGGCCCTAAGGCCACTGAAAAGTGGACCTTTGAGATTGAACAAATTTTAAGGCAATGAAGATTCCCGAAGATCGTAAGGTGCCACTAGCCACTTTCTCAATGACGGGAGAAGCTACTTTTTGGTGGCCTACAGCAGAAAGAAATTTCTTTCCAGATGGTGACCATATTAAGTGGGATGAATTTAAAGAAGTATTATATGATAAATATTTTCTTCCACATGTCCAAGAAAGAAAAGAAAAGAAGTTTTTAGACTTGCAGCAGGGAAATATTATTAGTGGCATAGGACGAAAATAAATTTGTACAACCACAGTGTTTCACCCCAGACTTTTGTACGACTGAATTAAAGAAGGTGCAGAAATTCGTAAGGGGCTTAAAAAATGGATTATGAAGCAAAATCATTTGCCATCAACCTACCATTTTTGCCAAAGCGGTAGAACTAGCCTCAATCCTGGAGCAAGACTACTAGGAGATTGTGCTCAGACGTAAAGATCGGGGACAAAATAGTGGTTTCCGACTTGACGAAAGGAAAAGGAAGCTTATGTTTAACAATCAGAATAATTGTAAGTTTCAAAAGACCTTAGAACTACCTTCATAGTTAAGGGGAGAGAAGAAGTTAGAAAAATGTCCTTGGTGTAATAGATTCCATCCATCCGGATCGTGCTATCTTACTGAAGGAAAGTGCTTTTCTTGTGGTGAACGGGCCATCAGATTAGAGACTATCTAAAGAGAAAAATTAAAGAAGAATCAAAACCAGAGCAGAAACCAAAAGCTCAGGGACATGTCTTCGCAATTACTACTGAGGAGACTCAAGCATCGACTGCTGTCATTCAAGGTACATTTCTGGTCTTGGATAAAATAGCAAAAATCTTGATAGATCCAGGGTCGACATATTCTTTCATATCATTCGATTTTGCTTTGAGCATTGGCTATCCTATTTTAAATTTAGGATGTGTCTTAGCGGTGTCCACCCCAATGGGAAAATCATTTTTAGCTCATCAATTTCTTCAAAGGGTACCTATCTCCTGAGAGAAATGTCAGTGGGAAATTGACCTCATTCTCCTAAATATGACTAACTTTGTTGCCATATTAGGTATGGATTGGTTAGTCAATAATGGGGCGTTAGTAGACTGTAAACAAAAGAAGGTGATCTTTAAACAAGGAGAGAGGAGTTTTACTTTTCATGGACTTAAGGATCATTCCAAGCCATGTATCATCTCGACAGTCAGGGCTCATCGGCTTTTAACCAAAGGATGTTAGGTTTATCTTGCCTATGTGGAAACTAGAGAGACTTCAACAAATAAGTTGGAAAGTGTTGTAGTACAAGACTTCTCTGATCTTTTTCCTGACGACCTCTATGGATAACCACCGAAAAGAGAGATAGATTTTTCTATTGAGTTGACGCTAGGAACAAATCCTATCTCTAAGGAACCCTACCACATGGCTCCTGTGGAATTAAAAGAGTTAAAAATTCAATTGCAGGACTTGCTGGAGAAAAGTTTTATTCGACCCATTGTCTCTCCTTGGGGAGCACTGGTCCTATTTGTGAAAAAGAAGGACGGGTCATTAAGATTATGCATTGACTACGGACTCCTCAATGTTGTCACCTTAAAGAACAAGTATCATTTGCCTCATATAGATGACTTATTCGATCAATTACAGACAGCCAAAGTTTTCTCCAAAATAGACTGTCATCGGGTTACCATGAATTGAGGATACAAGATGAGGATATTTCTAAAACATCTTTCCGTACCTGGTATGGCCACTATGAGTTTTTAGTGACTACAGACTCCTCAATGTCATCGCCTTAAAGAACAAGTATCCTTTGCCTCATATAGATGACTTATTCAATCAATTACAGACAGCCAAAGTTTTCTCCAAAATAGACTGTCGTCGGGTTACCATGAATTGAGGATACAAGATGAGGATATTTCTAAAACATCTTTCCGCACCCGGTATGGCCACTATGAGTTTTTAGTGATGCTATTTAGATTAACAAATGCCCCGACAGCCTTCATGGATCTCATGAATAGAATTTTTTGTCCCTTTTTGGTTAAATTTGTGATCGTATTTGTCGATGACATCCTCATCTACTCTAGTAGCTTAGAAGAACACCGAGTACATTTGCAAGTAGTTCTGCAAATGCTGAGGGATCATAAGCTATATGCTAAATTTAGCAAGTGCAAATTTTGAATGGAACAAGTGGTCTTCTTAGGACATGTCATTTCAAAGAATGGGGTATCGGTAGATGTGGTCATCAAATGGGAAAGGCCGAAGACAGTAACAGAAATTCAGAGCTTCTTAGGCATTGCTGGTTATTACCGAAGATTCATCCATGGATTTTCAAGCACTACCTTGCCTCTGACAAAATTGACAAGGAAAGGAGTAAATTTGTTTGGGATGAGGCATGTGAAAAGAGTTTTCTAGAGTTAAAGAAAAAATTAACAACTGCACTTGTTTTGGCGTTGACGACTGGCAGTGGAGGATTTGTCATGTACAACTATGCTTCTAAAAGAGGCATAGGATGTGTATTAATGCAAAATGGAAAAGTCATAGCATACGCTTCACAACAATTAAAGAAACATGAAGGTAACTACCCAACTCATGATTTGGAATTAGCAGGGGTAGTTTTTGCACTAAAAATATGGAGACACTATCTATATGGAGAAAAATTTGAAGTTCTTACTGATCATCAAAATTTAAAGTATATATTTTCCCAAAGTGATCTCAATATGAGGCAAAAATGATGGATTTAATATCTTAAGGATTATAACTTTTCTATTAAGTATCACTCTAGAAAAGCCAATGTAGTAGTTGATGCTTTAAGTCGTAAATCTGGGGGATTAGCCTTCATGCTTGTTAAGGAATGAAAACTATTGGAGTAAACAATAAGTTTCCAACCCAAAGTACAATCTGGAAACAAGAAATCTTTCATTGCCAACCTAGAAGTGAGATCGGTGCTAGTTGAATGTATTCTTGAAGGTCAAAAAGGTAATGAAGAAGTGCAAACTTTGCTTGAAAGATCTGACTTTATCAAAGGCTCAGATGGAGGTATTCGATTTCGAGGATGATTAGTAGTACTAGAAATACCTGAGCTAAAGGAAGACCTATTACATGAAGCACATTGGTCTCAATATACCATCCACCTAGGAGGAACAAAATGTATCAAGATTTGAAAAGGAGTTTTTGGTAGAATGGGATGAAGAAGGATATATGAGAATATATTTTAAGATGTTTAACTTGCCAGCAAGTTAAAGCTAACACCAAAAACCTTCGGGGTACCTTCGAATGATAGAGATCTCTGAGTAGAAGTGGGAACACATTACTATGGATTTTGTTTCAGCACTACCCAGGACTTCACAAGGCCATGAATCAATTTGGGTAATCGTAGACCAACTCACAAAGTGTGCGCATTTTCTTCCATTAAGATAGAAACAATCCCTAAGTTCTTTGGCAAAATGATACGTAAAGGAAATTGTGAGTCAGCAGTATCATTCCTTAGAAGAAACCACATGGGAGATGGAAAGTGAAATAAAGAAGTACCCTAAGTTATTCAACGAACGAATAATTCAAATTTTGAGGATGAAATTTCTCTAAGGAGGGTAGATTGTATTGACCCTAATTTTCTGACATGATCTTTTTATAAAGTTTATTTTTTAATAATTTCCTATGTTTCAGTTAGAACTTGGAGACACAAGTATAACAAGTCAAAAAACGTGTAAATCGGGGGTCAGGAACGAAAGTTACAACCTTGGGAAGTGTGTTCAACCGGCGGGACCCACTTTTATAGTGCGGGTAAACTAGCTCATAAGTAGCCTAGTCCCATAGGGCTCATCAATACTAGATCAATGGTACCAAGAACGCCCGAAACCGAATCTGGGATAGGAAGTTACGCTTATTTAAATATTATGGTAAAAACAAAATAATAATATAAAAAATGATGATCGGCTTGGCTCGGCACACTCCCGGTGCGCTCCGAACGCATGCGTCATGCGCAATGAATGCGCTTGACAAGCACGCATTTGTTATGAGTTTGTGACGAATGCACGTTTGTTGTTACGTCTGAAACATGACTTGAAGAAGTCAAATCTAGATTTGTTTTACTTGCCAATTGTAGTAGACAAGGTCGATCCACAGGGAAAGCCTTGTGCAACAAAGAAAAGTATTACGAAAAAGTAGAGGAATTAAAAATTTTAAGAAAGAAAGAGTAGAAGAGTATTGAGGGAATAACAAGTTAAGAAATCAAGAAGAGAAAACACTAAGACATTAAGGATCATTGTAACATCTAATGATGTTCTTCATGTATAATGTTATCTCAGGTAGAATCGAATGAAGATTCTATCTAACCAGAAGATATGAACATTAAATTTGAAATTAAAGATAGAAAATACTTTGGATAGATGAAGGATAAAAATAATTGTCTCCTAAAAATTTCTATGTGTCCAAATCATAAAAGATAGAAAAGGAGAGCCTTCAAGCATCTTATGCATCCAAATCACAAAGAAACAAGAAGAAGAACAATAAACATCACTTCAAATAAACCATACTTACTTCAAACAATTAATAAAACATGAATAGAACTCCATTAGATTGTTACAAATCACCTTTAGCCTTAGCTTGAGAGCTTAGAATGCCATTAAAATAAAACTAAAAACAAAAATACAAAAGAAGAGAAGAAAAATAGGAGAAGAGAGCTCCAAAGAGGAGGGTATGATCCATCTATCACGTCCACCCCTCTATTTATAGGAATAGAAGGGGTTGCTTCAAAGGGGAAAGTCAAATCATATCTCCAGATTGCATCCTGATTGATTGCCTGATTGGTTACTTCTTTGGCAATGATTAGATTCTAAATAAATCACATAAATCAATAATTTATTTAGCAAATAAGTATCTTTGAATCTTCTTTTAGTTATCCAATCAGCCTCATTGTCTTTCCTTATGTGTATCAATCATAATCAATGAAAATATTCTCCATGTGTTGGCCTCGGGTTAGTTTATTAGCTGTCCATTTGCATGCAAAATTCGACCCATAAGTCTTTAGAATTTGGAATTTCTTCCTGAATTAACAAATATAGCCACAAAAGTCTTCTTTCCAATGCCACTAGAATCGTATCAATCCAAATTATACAGAGAAGATATAGTTAAAATACTATGGCTGTGTCAATCTATCCGAATCAGCTTCTTTCCTAATTTAGTTCTCTTGATGCAAATCTCAAATCCAATGGGTTCACAACGTTGTGTTCGACCATTCCATATATGTTTAGACCATTAA
Source organism: Saururus chinensis (assembly GCA_035235625.1). Classification (NCBI taxonomy): domain Eukaryota; kingdom Viridiplantae; phylum Streptophyta; class Magnoliopsida; order Piperales; family Saururaceae; genus Saururus; species Saururus chinensis. Next base: position 20,622,906 of record CP141142.1, read on the forward strand.
GAGCCCATTCTTGACTTTTAAATAGCTTTGGGTAGTTGGGCTTCACTTCCTCTTCCAGTTGGATCCTATTGAAGCCAGTTTAGACATGTAAACTCAATTAAGGTCCAGCTAACCTATTCAAAACATAAATAGCCCAAATAAGCAATGACATAACATAAAATAGGATTGCAATTTGAAATTTTAAAATATTTTATTGAACATTATTTCAGTGCATCAAATACCCCCAAACCTACTTTTTGCTAGTCCTCGAGCAAAATAAAAATTAAAATAATAGAAAATAAAACTAACTACTCCACTTCCGCAGGAAATCTCGATTGCATTTAGCATATGCAACAAGCCTTTAAACCCCTAGCTTACACTAGTGGACGAGTTGTGTCTCGTGAGGGTTTGCAGTGAATATACCCACAAAATTCAAAATTTTAATGATAGAAGAAAATTAAAATTAAAACCACGTCAAATTTACAAATCAACTCCTCCTAAACATGTGACTTCATTTAGTAAAATCAATCATACGTAATACAACTTGTCTTCTTAAACAATAATTTATTCTGACAACTTCATATTGGTGGCAAGTACTACATATATAATAGTTTTAGAAAATTAGACATTGCTAAGTAATTATACAATCCCAATCTCAAGAATCGAACAACTCAATGTGTCTTATGTCCACTCAGCAATTTCAATTTTAACACTAAAAAATAAGCATTGACATCCATTCATCTTCAAGATATCATAATAGAGAATCATACAAAACCTTCCTTAAAAAGTAAAACACCCTAGATCACCTGACAACTCATTCAAGATACAATTACGTAATGTCCTACTAGAATTTTATGCCCATCTCACATGACATATGTAAGGCTTAGTCGTATTAAGCTTTATATAAGATTCATATAACAAGTGTTAGGCCAGTGACTCCCAATCCAGTTGGCTCAGGGCACTAGGTGTTAAAACACCCCTCAGGTTTAATAACTTGAACCAAATAGGCTTCAAGACTAAACATGTTATAAATTAGTCAACTCTACCTTTTGACTCAAACACCATATGCTTAGTGAGGCACGCTGAGTCCCGGACTACTCAATAGAGTGACTTTAATTCATTACAAATTTTCATTCTTTTTTCCACATTTTTTTCTCTTTTTTTTCTTGAGCACATTATACAATCAACTTGAATTATGTTGACAAAAAGTCCTCGACTGTTCTACAAACCAAGAATAGTGAAGCTCAAAACTCTATCATGATAACATGAATACTACTACATCATGCCAAAGTTTTACTCTCATAAGAAAATAATTACTTAGATTCAATGATATCCACCAAGATGTAAGACCATAATCAGGGGCTCGAATTCTCACTTAGGCCAATGTCTTTCTTTTTTTTTTTCAAAATAGGAGCACAAGAAACCAATATGAAATAATCAGAACTCAAAATCATTAAATCTGCCAAGTCATATTCTAAGTAGTCTAATGTTATTAAATAAGGTCACATGTCTAGAATAAGAATCAATGTAAATAAGCAAAAACAAATCTAATTAATTTTTTCAATTTTTCATTTTTTTAAGTAAAACTAAAAACATAAAAGAAAAATATCTTTCTACACCCCCAAACCTAAATTAAACATTGTCCTCAATGTTGCAATATAAGAAAAGAGGAAAGAATATATAATATATTGGTTGATGGGCTCATGTACATAGCTATCAAAAGAAAAATAATCAATAAAGCACAAACATAATCACATTAGGGTAAATCAATAATGAATCATATAAGCACACCCTAGTAATGATTAGAGCAATCGACAAAGTTAATAAACTAAAAACCAACTAAAGAAAATAAAAAAAAAACTAACTATTAAACAAAAATAACTATCAAAACCAAAAGTGGGTTGCCTCCTAGGAGCGCTAAGTTTACTGTCTTTAGCCAGACACACCTCCATCTAAACTCATCCAGGGTCCTTCAAAGCAATTATCTTCTCTTTATTAATTCTAATCAAATCAGAGTGAGTTAAGCAAATATTTAGTGGATCATCAGAATAAATAAAAGGAAAAGCATCCTCCACTAGACTCTCAACTATGTCAACCTCAAAAGTATCATCGAAGTCTGATGGTTGTCTACTGGCATCAAATACATTTAACTCACATGTCAAGTTACCAAAAGAAAGCCTTATCACTCTATTCTGACAATTTATTAGAGCATTAGATGTAGCAAGGAATGGATGACCCAAAATTATAGGGATTTGAGAAGATGCATTTGAAACCGGTTGTGTGTCTAAAACAATGAAGTCTACTGGAAAATAGAATTTGTCCACTTGAATAAGGACATCTTCCACTATTCCTCTTAGCCTTTTGATTGAGCGGTCAGCAAGTTGAAGTGTTATGTTGGTGGGTTTCAAATCTGCTAGACCTAATTGCTCATAAACAGAATAAGGTAAAAGATTAACACCTACCCCAAGATCAAGCAAAGCTTTTTCAATTCTATAATTCCCAATTATACAAGATATGGTTGGACAACCAGGATCTTTATATTTTGGTGGGGTGTTTTGTTGTAAAATTGCACTTACTTGTTCTGTCAAAAATGCCTTCTTTTGTACATTTAGCTTACGCTTAATTGTACAAAGGTCTTTCAAAAATTTTGCATAAGATGAAATTTGTTTAATGACATCTAAGAGAGGAATGTTAATTTTCACTTGTTTGAAAATTTCAAGAATGTCACCATTTTGCACCAATTTAGAAGAAGATTGTAATCTTTGAGGAGAAGGAGGAGGAATTGGAACAACACAATCAGAGTTGTTAAGTTCATCACCATATTTAGAATTCGAAGACTCCTTAGGTTCAACAACCTTCATTGGAATGTCTTTGTTAATGACTTTTCTATTTCTCAAAGTGGTGATGGACTTAGCATGCTCTTCTTGTGAACTTGAAGACTTTAAATTTTCAATTACAAATTGACCTTTAGGATTTGATTGAGGTTGAGAAGGAAACTTCCCTTTTTCTTGAGTGCTAAAAGTTGTGGTCAATTGAGTGAATGAAGTCTTCAAGTCATTGATGGCTTGCATTGTTTAGTTGTTGATTGTTGCTTGACTTTGCATGAATTCTTGCAATGTGTTTTCAAGAGTCTTCTTATGTGGTGGAACATAATTTGAAGAAGAAGGGGGTACCTGCACATTAGATTCATTTCTCCAACTAAAGTTAGAATGATTTCTCCAATTAGGAGTATAAGTTTCAGAATAAGGAGAAGAAAATGACCTTTTGTAGGTATTCATAGCATTTGCTTGAGTATGCAACACCTCTTGAAAAGTAGGGATTGTTAAACAATCCTGTGTTTGGTGTCCATCACTCTCACATATACTACAAATATCTTGTGCTTTTTGAGAAGCTTTAGACATGTTTTCCCTATTAAATTCCATAGCCTCAACTTTTCTAGTTAAACTTGTAATTTTTGCATTTACATCATTCTCTTCTTTAAGAAGGTACATGCCCCCCTTAATTGTCCCATTAGATATGATCTTATTAGTACTTTCATATTCATTAGAATCTTCCCATGATTGAGCATTTTTAGCTAACACATCAAAATAGTCCCATGCTTCCCCAGGTTCTTTACTCAAAAACTCTCCATTACACATCATTTCAACAAATTGCCTCATTTGAGAAGTTAAGTCATTATAAAGGAAACTAATTGTACGCCATGTTTCATATCCATGATGTGGGCACAACAACAAAAGTTTTTTAAATCTCTCCCAACATTAAAAGAAAGTTTCATTTTCTTTTTGTGAAAAATTCATGATGTTCTTTCTAAGTGTATTAGTTCTATGGGAGGGGAAAAACTTTTTCAAAAATTCACTTTGCATTTCTTGCCATGATCCAATGGATCTTGGCTTCAAAGAATTCAACCAATTTTTTGCCTTTTCCTTTAAAGAAAATGGAAAGAGTTTTAATCTAATAACATCATTTGAAACATTTTGGTTAGGCAAAGTTGCACAAACCTCTTCAAACTCTTTTAAATGCAAATATGGACTTTCCGAATCTAAGCCATGAAATTTGGGTAGTAATTGAATTACTTCCGGCTTGAGTTCAAAACCACCCACATTAGTTGGAAAAATCATGCAAGAATGAGAACTTGATCTAGTTGGTTGCAAATAATCACGTAAGGTTTTAACTTGAACATTTTGTGCATTATTATCCCCATTATCACTTCTTAGTTTCTCATTAGTTCGTAGATCCTCCATTGTATCAAAATAAAGATAATTTTCAACAGATTTGTTAATTCTTTTCAATCGTCCAAAATTATCATGTACCCATGTGAACATGCAACAACAATTTTTTTTTAGTAACAAATGAAAGTAAAAGTGAAAAAAATAAATGACAAAATATAAAAAGTTAGAGAGTTAGAAGTTTATAGACAAAATTTAAATTACAAAATAAGGCCAAAGGCACTATCAAGGTACATGTTTGATCCTGAAATTTTTTTGGTGGTAACGTCGGTAGCGCCTCCAGTCTCATAAAAAAATTGCAGAATTTAAATACTAAAAGAAAATGACATAAAGTAAATGACTGAATTTAAAGAGTTAGTGTGCAAAAATAAAAGTTAGAGAATTAGTAAAGTTAGAGTGAGTTTTTCGTAACGGATTCTTGTCACACGTTGCAATCCCCGGCAACGGCGCCAATTTGTTGTTACGTCTGAAACATGACTATGAAGAAATCAAATCCAGATTTGTTTTACTTACCAATTGTAGTAGACAAGGTCGATCCACAGGGAAAGCCTTGTGCAACAAAGAAAATTGTTACGAAAAAGTAGAGGAAGGAAAAATTAAGAAAAAAAGAAGTAGAACAAAAGCCGTATTTAGTCAAATTGAAGGCATGTTCAAAAGCCCCCCTTTCTTCTTTTTACTATTTCTGGACCGTTTCAAACCATGTTTAGTATGTTCAAAAGCCGTACCCCACAAAATTGAAGGCATTCTGTGCGTTGGGAAGGTTAGTCTGCCTAGTTGACCGCTTGAAGCCTAATATCTTAATTAGGGTTTTTCTTTATATTCTACGAGGCAATTTTCTTATACTCTACATGTGTTAGAGGTAGGTAGTTTTAAATTCTAATTGTATACCGAGATTTTGACTCACCAAAGTATTGTTAAAGGTCTTCTTCTTATGTTTTAGAAAGAAACTGTGTCTTTAAAAGCATCTCCTCTTTTCAAAAGATTTCTCCGAGTTTTGGGTAACTGTACCCTCTGGATAGTTCCTGGTTTCTTGAAACTAGGGATTATTATGATGATTCTAGATACCGCTACATTTAGCTCTGGCGCACACTAGAACTGGGATATCATGGGAGATTCCCTTTCCTTACAGATTGCCCCTTGAGAGCAGGTGTAAGTCGTCTAGTATCGTGACATTCTGTGACCGTGTTTTTGGCCTTTTAATATTTTTTGAAGGAAAGATGACACTATTTTTACGACTATAAAGCATATTTTTATAACTTAACTCAACCTACTGAGTATGAATTTACTCATCCACCCTCAGATTCTGTAGGTCTGTTACTCGAATCTGAAGGAGCTGACGAAGAGCTTTTTTAAATTTTAGTTTCTGTACTCTTTTTTGTAATTTATATAATGTTTGTAGTGACTGATGTATAAAGGCATGCTATGCCCAATTTTGGAAAGCCTTGTATAATACAAAGTGTGTTGTAATTACTCTTTTGGTACACGGTGATCCTTGACATTAGGAATTAAATTTTATTACTTTAAAAAAAAATATTTTCATTTATTTCAAAAATTCGAGAGGTGTTACAGTAGCAAAGGGTCTGGCCCTTGGCCATGTCGAAGTATGCCTCCAAAAAGAGAAACAATCCGTAAACTGAGGTTGGTCCCCCAGTGTCATGCTTTAGCTCTTCAAAAAATATTCTAATTAATCTTTAATAAATAGAGTTTGGTTCCCCTAGTGTCATGCTTCTTTTGAAAGAGTTATTGGGTACTTAGTCTGATATCATGTTGACCCACTATCCTATATTAATAGCTCCATTTTATTTTTCAAATGAACCAATTTTAGTTCACCTTGGAAACCCAAGTAGAGCTACAGAAGAAGTATATTAGTGTTTGTGTCTCCAATTTTTTTACTTTCAAAAAACATATATCATACGTAGAGAAATTATTTATCTATTTCAATTTATTGGGGGTATATATCATGAGGATGTATATATATCTTATGTCATAAATACATATTTAAATTAATAATTATGTATATATTTACATATACATTTATAATTTATTTTATATATATTAACAATATACAATTTCAAAATCATATTTGAATTCAAGTTCAAGCTCTACCTTGACCTCAAGCTGAGTATGAGTCAAGTTCAAGTGATATTCGAGTAGAGCCGAGTCAAGTAGGGTTATGCTTAAACTCAATACGAGCCAAGTTGAGCTTGAATCAAGTTAGAGCTGACCCCAATTCTAGTTGAGTTCAGTTCGATCCAAGCCAAGTCGAGTCTGCTCTACTCAACAAGCATGCTTGGCTCATTAACACCCCAAATCAAACCTATAGGAGAAATAAATAATCAAATTTAAAGTAGGCTCCATAGTATAACTACGACCTTTAGGGTTTTGGGTTTACTAACCCTTAGCTAGTACATGAGACCCATTTATTTAAATTAATTCATATTATAGCCATTGATTTGTGATTGAAAATTTGATTAACCTGATGAGTGGGTCTTACTCATCAAAATGGCCCCAACTAAACTATTACAGTCTCCCCACGATTCGTCACAATCCATCTCAATTCTGCACCCCTTTTTAATGGTGGCCTATAAAAATAGGCCCTCTTAAAAACTAACCTGAGAAATTTTTTCTTGGCTCATACATTTGGCCTAAATGTAGACATTAATGGACATATAAACAATGTACCTTATAATATAAGAACTTATTTAGCCCAATTAATTTTCATAATTATGACTTGGTGACTAACAAAAATAGTAAAGTAAAAACTTGCGAACTAGATCCAAGAGGTTCCCATGTTCACCCCCCACATATCTATTAGTCAAGCATCAAGGATCGTAATGAAAACATTTTTAAAATTTTGGCAGTAACAATTCTGGCTTTAGTATCCATTTGTGTAACTGGTCCCACATTCCATAGGCCCCAGGAAGAGCCGTAATATACACTTCCCCCCTCTTGGCCCCTGCAGTTGTTTCGGTTTAACCAATGGGACTACCATGGATTCAACCTTAGTCTTTGCTTAAAGCTTGCCCCACCTCATCTACAACACGAATAAAGACTCACTTGATCATTGAAACCTCTTGTATTGCTTTGCGTAGGACCAATTATCTTTTATGCTCTGGTATATTTAAACCTAACTTCCAGGCCAAGGAAGTAGCTCTACATAACTCCTATCCTTAGAGGGCCAAAAGACCATGATCCTATTTCATACCTGTCATGCCCCTGCGCTGCCCAACCCGAGCTAAACACGGTACAAGGGCCGGTCTAGTGCAGGGGGGCGACGGTACTGAAAATGGTGAAAGAAATAGCAGAAGACTCATGCCCTACCTATGGGTGGTCTTATTAATAGAGTTACACACTACTTTGAGCTAGAGTAAAGAAGTAGAACAAAAGAGGAGTTTAACTGTAAAATTAATCAACAAGTCTTAAACCCACATACTAATAATCTAGAGCCAACACACCTAACTCAAACCAGGTCTCAAACAATTCTAAAGACATAGTATATTACAAGTATGAAACAAGAACCACTCCATAAGGTGTTCTAACATTATAACAAAATAATCAGAAAAATATGCAAAGTCTAGAGGCCTCCACCCCTAATCCCAAGCTCTCCCTGACCATTCCTAATATAGAGGATCCTGTCCGACTACATATGAAGCCATGCAGCCCCAAAACAAAACAAGGAAAGTGGGGTGAGTATAAAAACTCAATAATAGTTTGAATACAACTATAATAATAAAAAAACATGATGACATGACAATGTAGCAAATCCGATCCAAAATTAACATGCTATACCACTTTCTGAGCATTTTCTAGCTAAAACCCTTATTTAACCAAAACATAAGAGCTAGCATGCATAAGGCATACCTATCATTTCAAGTCATAAATGTTCAAGTTAGAACCTAACATGCATCTTACATAGGTATTTATTCATATCTATTCAAATCAAGCATAATAATCTCATAAATCACATAAGAAGTGTCTTTCACACCCTTTTTGATCATGCAACCATATCACATAAACCTGCATAATAGTGTCTCATTCACACCCTTTTTGATCATGCATTCATATAAGATAAACCTACATAATAGTGTTTCATTCATATACTTTTTGATCATGCATTCATATCACATAAACCTACATAATAGTGTCTTATTAACACAATTCAGATTATGCATTCTTATCACATCCTCATTCACCTTGTACGACAAACGTGCCAAACACATGATACACAATCATGCATAACATTCATAATATACATGTATCAACACAAATGGTGAATGCCTCTATTAAGGAGTAAACACAAGTATTGCCACAGAGGCGGGACATGGTCAAGGCTATGAAGGCGAGACGCGGTCAAATTTCCACACCGGAAATGTAAGAGGGTCGGGGTTGTCAGCCCCTAAAGCTGCTTGCCCTGGATGATCTGGAAATGGATGTCCGATTCTCACATAGAGAACCTAGAGTAGATGTGTTCACCTAGGGAGATCTCTTGTGGTGGGGGAGAGCCGGAATTCCAACACAGGGAACCCTAGAACACATGGTAGCTAGTGCACAAAGCATACCACTTTGGATTCTTAGGGTTTAGATGACAATCTAAATAATCTCATCTGCAAGATAAGTACACAACTCGTTCCCACATATCTCAATTTAACTAGATTCAACCCGGGTAGTATACATGTTCCACACAGGAACTTAAATCGAAAATATGTCCTATCAGACCAACCAAATTCCGATTAATTTACCGAGCGACCAATCCAACATGTAATCTCAATCATTGCATACAATCGATTAATTTCGGTTAAACATGGTAAAACTACATTCATGAATACAAATCCATGATGCATGATATCATGACACATCCGTGAGCAAGACCTACGTGGGTTCCAACACAAGGAACGTGCTCCCAATCAGTCCCCTTATGCATCATAATGAAGCACAATTAACTACAATTTTATAGTAGATTCCCCATACGTGTATGTATTCATGCTTATTCTAAGCACATCATCAACGCTTTGACATAAACTCATAATGCAACATATGCATGCTTAAAAATATTTAAAACAATGATTCCTAATTGAAATCAAAGGAAAATCTACCATAAAGCTTAAATCCATCCATGTGAAATCATATGCTCACTCCTACAAGCATGATTTTTCTCCATATTAAGCCATAACATGATCACATCAATTACCCATAAAGCATTCTTAGTATAAGAAAATACATCTCATTATTTTCCATATAATATCCCTACTAGAAACATACTCTAATCACAAGAGTTCCAACATTCAATGGTTCAAGGTAATTCAATATCAACATGCACAATTATCACCATATAATATGATACCACATAACAACACGTAAACCTAATCTATAAACCTCTGTCATCAATTCCACACCTCCAGTAGCTGAATTTCAACATAACACACCTCCCACAACCATTATTATCATTAAATGGAGTAAGAAAATTGAAATGAGCATAAAATTTCCAAAATAGCCAAACTACTATATAGCCGATCGATTGGCCAACAAGGCAGCTCGAGACCTTCTGCTCCATTTCAAAATTCAAAACCGAGGCTCCATTGAACCAACTTAAAACCTTCATCTATATTCTCAAACACCATCAAAATCCCATCAAATATTCCAGAACACTAATTTAACTCCTTCTAAGATAAAACTCTAACAAATTGAACAAGAGATTAACATATGACAAACCCACCATTAGAGCTCAAATCAAGCAAACCTATTCCAAATAAAACCATAAAAATAAAAAATTTTACCACAATAAAATTGAGATTTGAAGACCCATTACCTTCCTTCTTGGTTTGGTTCAGATTAAACATTAATCTCTTCCAACACCTTCCAAAAACACAATTTTTAACTTAATACACATCCAAACTCGATTAAGCTTTGAAAAATCAAAAGTATACCCTAGATCTAAAGCTTTGGAAGCATCAAAATGAGATTTGAAGATTAGGGCTCGGAAAGAAGAGCAAAACAGTGATTTAATACTTTCAAAACGGATTGAAACAATGGGGAAAGACAAGATTAAGAACATTTTAAGAAAACCCCAAAGATTAAGCTAAACTCACCTCTAATCATTTCCCTTTTGGGCGTAATTGGAGATTAGGCTCCATTATCCTAGCTAAGCCTATTCCCAATTTGGGAATGACACAACCCTTTCTTTTTATAGGAGGGGTTAGGCTATCCCTAATTAAAATGTGGGGTAAAAATAGAGTTTTTAACTAAAATTAGAAAATTTAGCAATTTAACCAAAAATTTGGTCCAAAAAAAATCCAAAATTTTTATAGTGTATTTCATTGACATCTGGGGCATTTTGGACTAAAAACCTTAATTTTGTTGGTGGGGCCTACAGGCGGTCCAGCTTTCAGAAAATTGGTAGAAAATCAAAAAATCCCAAAAATTTAGACACTTTAAACTCATAAATGTGAACTTATTTTTATTAAAACCTTTAGAAACCCCATTTATTTTTGAAAACTACCGAATTTAATAAGAAAATGCTTAAACTACACAATAACTGATAAATAACATTAAGGGAAAATTATTAAAATAATAATTAAAAAAAATATTTACCAAAATAAACCACTTTGGGAAATATTTCCCAAAGTGGTGTTCCTTTTTGCCACGCAGGTGCCGATAAGTAAATGGCGCCACAAGTGGCTTTTTTTTTAAAAATTTTAAGTTGATTTTGTTATTTAGAACGACAAAATTGGTTTCAAAACAATTTTGTTGTTCTAAACGACAAAATCAACTGTAAATTGACCCGGTTTCATCGTTCTGAACGACGAAATCAACTTAAGCTGATTTCGTCATTCTGAACGATGAAACTGCCGCACTAACCCATTTCGTCCTTCAGTCTCGGAACAACACTAATTTCGTTGTTCTAAACGACGAAATCAAAATAATTTTTTTTAAAATTACTATTTGAAACTAATTTTATCACCTGTCCTTGTTCATTCATTCAAAACATACACAATACATACACGACTTCATTCATTCCACCCATAACAAATATCACCATAATAAATATCACCATAACAAATATCATTAAAGTACATCATAGATGAGTAACAAATATAGTACATCACAAGTAATGTCATAATCTCCTACGTCGTCATCCTCATCCTCGACCTCGACCTTGTCCTCGACTGTGGTGTACAAGCTCCTCATGATCTACCACTAGCTCTGGCTGTGGCTCTGGCTATGGTTGTGGCTCTGGCTCGGGCTGGGGCTGGGGCTGGGGCTAGGGCTAGGGCTCCTGCTCCGGCTCCGGCTATGACTCTAGGTCCGACTCTAGCTCAGCATAAGTAATAGATGGTACAATACGAGCTGGCCGATGTCGTCTATAATATAAAATCGGATCTGGTTGAGCTACATGTGCAGTGTCCGTAAATGATGAACCTGGAGGAGAGCTATACGCTGCTGATGATGATGGAATATCAGGGCATGAAGAGTGCATCGGCTGCGTCTGAGCGGCCTCGTTGACAAGATAATCTAGATGAACATCCATGATCACCGAATGAAACAGTGGCAAGCTACGAAGGACATCATCAGACGCTCTAATCACCGACTCACATGCTGCTGCTAAGTCCTCGTGCGAAGTACAGGTGACAAGTGCATCACTCAAATACGCATGCGTATGTAAAACCTGACGAAGCTATAAAAAAATAAATTAAATATTAGATAAATAATTAAAACAAAATAAGAAAATAATATATGCCTTAATTAACAAAGTTGTACTTACTAGATCTACCTCAGACACTCCCCTAGGCTGATATGTCATCTCCTCTACATCATCGCGCGGTAAAATATATCGTCGTGTAATCGGTAAATACCACTGCATATACGTACTACGAACATCTCGCAATGTCGTAGCCAGCTCCCCTCTAACAACAGTGGCTCTCCTATCCTCCCATCGAGAAATATACGATGCATGATGTATAGCCCAATCGGTAATATGGCGGCCCTGTCGAGTGATGCGATGGACAAACTCGACAATAGAAGGTGGGACCCCTTGCTCTGGGTTAAACTGGAGCATTACACGATCTGGCACATACATCTCGATAATCTCGTAACATATTAGAGGGGTTCGAGAAAGCCATACCTCTCGACTGTCTATGCAGAGGGGAGGTAACATAGCCAACAAGTCCTCCGAGTACGGCTGCCAAATAATCTATACAATATATAAAGATAATTTAGTTTAAATAACAACAAATTTTTTTAAAATCATTACATAAAAAAGTTCAACATGGTAATAAAATTACCTGGTATGGCCGCTAGTGGTCTAACTCCCTTCTATACAATCGGAGGACTCCTTGTGGATTTTTAGTTCTCTTTTTCTAAACATTCCACCTTAAGGAGTTAAATATAAAAAATGAGTTCAACATATGTACATAAAACGTTGCTAAAAAAGTAATGTGGTAAACATAAATACAACCTACCTGGCCCCTAATGGAGCACCCTCGACCAAGCGACCCATCTTAGCACTTGGTCGACCGACGTGTAAGTGCTCCCACAACCATAACTATGTCATAAAATAGTGATAACAAATATTAGAATTAAAAAATTATACGTGACTAAAACACCAAGTGAAGTTACACAATTAATTACCTGAAGAAGGGTCAGATAGCTTGCAATCCCCGAGGTCATGGCCTGGCATGCTTTTCCTAACTCTCGGTATAAGAATGCGAGAGTAGCACTACCCCATGAATAAGTGCCAGCCATGTCAACGTCGGCAAGGAGAGAGAGATACGAAACCAACACATGGCTGCTCGTGGTATCCACAAATATCGTGGCTCAAAGTAAATGTAATAGATAAGCTTGTGCATGTTGCTCAATAACTATCTCTGTAGCATCGGCTGGGAGCTTACGAAACTCCTGTAAGAGCCATCGTAGGCTCACTCGGCTACCACGCATCACTGTAGTAGGAGGAGCTCTACCAAGAAGTCTAACTAATATATCCATATGAGCTCCTACTGTCGTGCCTGTAACCGGATGTCCATCAATACGAAGTCCTAATAGAACTGCCACATCCATGAGTGTGATGGACATCTCTCCATATGACAAATGAAACATGTGAGTCTCCCTCCTCCATCTCTCAACAAGAGCTGTCAATAGAGGCCGATCGAGACGGACGTACTGTAGATGAATGAAATGGCTGAATCCCGCTCGCTCGATATAAGGTAAAATACGCTCATCTATGGGCCAATGGCAGAGATATTTAAAATGTTCGGTGCACTCAAGGCACCTGGGGGCCTATAATAAATTTTAAAATTATAACATAGCATACTATATCTTCCAAAAAATAAAACAAATTTTATAAAAAATTTATCATACCTGTCCTCTCCAAATAGCAGCAGACCTATGTGACTCCTGTTGTATAAGTACGGAAGTGTCACTCGGTCCTGGCCCGTAACAAGGCTCTGCATGATCCATATTTTCTGTGAAAAATTTCAATCATATCATTAATCGAAAGGAATGCATGCATAAGTAACTAAAAAAATCGAATAAATACAGAGGTTGATTATATGTTTACCAATCAACAGGAGGGTTTCTACATGATTTACTATTTTGCCCACTTTGTTTACACCTCCCGCATTTATATCCTCCTCTACCATCTCTTTCCATTGTTCTGTGGTCCATAGTATTCTTAATGCGAACAGACTATGGGTGACCGGGTTGCCTTGTTGCTATCGGTGGGTATAACACAAAAGGTATATCCCTCTCCCAATACTCCCGACCACGAGGAGAATAAAATTCTGCGGAGTACACATTTTTATAAATAGAAGATATGTAAAACAGTGATGCATGGATTGGTTCCCGCCGCTTTGCCCACACGGCGATAAGGTGCGAGCAAGGATAACCATAAACCTGAGGGATGTTGCATGTACAAGTATGCATCGCAGCATTTACCATAACCTTTGGGGCATGAATTGATGTCACTTCGTACTAACTCCTATTGATCCTATTAACTATATACTCCCCAATTTTTCTTGTTTGCTCTCTCAATATAGCTTCCACTCTGGGAGTATATGGGGTGGCCATGACAAAGGCGGCAGAAGATCGTTTAACAAAAAATTTTATGAGCCGATAAAAGATAGCTAACACTAAAGCCTGCATAGGTAAACCTCGTGCCCCCTTCAAGACGCTATTTAAACTTTCAGCCATATTTGTAGTCGTCATGCCAAATGTCATAAAACCACAGTGGGCAAGGGACCACTGTGCAGGATGCAATTCTCCTCCTAAGAGGAGATGTTTTGCCCTAGGACTCTCTTGACCAATCAAGTCCATTTTAGCATCAAAGTTTTCTACTGTGAGTGCACAAGCTGTTGCCCGAATCAAGTCCATCAGTGTATCATTTTTGAACTCCTTCTTAAAATTTGCTTTTATGTGACGGATGCAATAACGATGGTGGTAATCCGGCTCTGGAAGAACCTCAGGCACGACCTTCTGAAGCCCCTTATGTCGATCTGAAATAATGACGATGTTCGTCATGCCCATCAGTACATGTTCCCTCAATTCCATTAGAAACCATTTCCAATTGTCTCCATCTTCCTTCCCGACAAGCCCGAATGCAAGAGGAAATAACCCATTATTTCCATCTATAGCCGTTACAGCCATAAGAGCACCGGGGTATCTGCCATACAAGTGAGTGGCATCAACACCAATCACGGGGATGCAATGTTGAAACCCTGCTATAGACAGCCCAAATGCCCAAAATAATCGCTTAAATCTCCTACATATGGCACCATCTGCACGATGTACTTCATCAACCTCTAGGCGGTAGTAGGTGGTAGGATTCGCTTCTTGTACCGCCCTTAGGTACATTGGCAGCAGTTTATACAATTCTACCCAATCTCCATAAATAGCCTTGATCGCCATATTCCTTGCTGCCCATGCTTTCTTATAAGATATGTCAACATGATACTTCTCCTTCATTCTTTGAATAATAACCCCTAGTGTGAGAGTTAATTCAGCTTGGATAGCGGGCATTATGACCTTCAAAATAAAGGAGGCACTGCATTGCCTATGATCTGTGCTAAGCTGGGCATTCCAACATGTGTGGTCACCTTTGTACGTCTTCAAATTAAAGTACCCACCACACCTTTTGATTGAGCCATGCACTCTCCAAGGGCAAGTGCTACCAATACACTTCACTGTATACTCTGACGGATTTGTTCGTACAACCTTGTATTCGACATGATTTTGAATGAAAAACTCCTGCAAGGCTGTAACAAATGCTTCTTTATTCTCAAAGATGCGGCCAACATATAACTCATCTTCATTTTGTTGGTCCATATCCATTGTAGAATTAACTGCCGCGTCTATCTCCTCATCTGTGATGTGTGCATAAAGTGGCTCCACTTCATAGTACGACGACTCTTCATCATCTACATTCATATCATTCCCAGCAATAGCATTGTCTACCGCATCATCCCCCTCGCCGTCAACCATCTGTTGAGTGCTTTCTTCATCTCTAACCCCTTATACATTCATGTCAGAATCTTCTCCACTTACTTTGTCAATAGAAACTTCACCTTCATTATCCTCATTTTCATCAATATCTTCACTGTAGACATATCCCCCCCTACATATAAACATCACATATGTATTAAATTTCGTAAGCCTAAAAAAGTTAAATTCATTTATAAATATATATTTCACCTTTGATTAATGGTCTAGCATCGGTATGACCAACATACGTGTAGGGGTAATGAAGGCCCATCGAACTTTGAGTTTCATACCATGCACCGCCTTGAGACATTTGAACGCTAAATGGCTCGTGTGCATGCGTCGTGGACCTTCCATATTACACACCAAATCTCAAAATTTAGCTAAACAAATTTTCATTAAAGGATAATAAGATTCAAAACGTATTCACAACTAAATCAACCTTACCTCTAATTAGGTCCACTTCCATCGTAAATAGGGGCAGACGACCTATGACGTTCATTTGAAGCTACTGCCATAGATAAATTTCCTTCTTCTTCGTCGTCCACCGGCATTTGCATATGATTTTCATTGTTCCCATTTCTGTGAGAGCTCCTGTGTGAGCTTCTGTGAGATCTCCTATGTGAACTACTTCGCCTTTCACTAGTCACTCGGGCCACTTTTTGGAGAAATAACTTGAAAGAAATTTTGTCACATGAGTGGTGAAACATAAAAGCCATTGATGCATCATCATTTATGCACATTAGTATCATTCTCGATCCATAGGACGGAATATTGCATTTGATAGTAATTTTCCATCTTCTTCGATCCAACCCGACCTTGCTTTCTACGTGCATCTCAAATTCATCAAATGTAGACGGTTTATTAATTAATAATCCTTCTATGCATCCGTCGTAGTTAATTAAAAAACTAACCATTTCTTCTGCCATTTCTATTCAATTAATTCATAAACAATAAATTAAATTAATATTAGATTAAGCAAACTAATACTAATATCTACCCTAACCAATATATTTTCAAAATATATACGCATACAAATTAATAGATTTACCAAGTATATAAGCATATCATGAAGACTTCATATTAATGAGTAAATTTCCTAATCAATAAAATTACACAGTTAATGCGATAACAGATGCAATGTCACAAATTATATAAGCCGTAAAAAAACACTAAAGCCCCTCGACAAAAAATGCTCATTTTTAACTAAATCATCCAAATCGCACATTACACAAAAATACTGAATTAATAGAGAGTTCATAAGCTACTTACCAACACCAAAACAACTTGGAGTAGTACTTCCGTAAGAGGCAAAATGCAAAACCTAGACACATTGCAAATATTTAATTTAAGTACAGACTTTACATCAAGATATTTCTAAACCAATTATTTAACAAAATGGAGAATTAGGGTACCACAGATTGGGTGTGAATTGGGCGCAAGTACAATGGCAGCCAACGGAGAATGCTGTGGGAAGGAGAAAGGACGTCGGCGGCGGGACTGGCAGGACCGGACGTAGTATGAGTCGGCGGAGTGGAACGGTGGGACTGGCGGCGGGATTGGCTGCGGGATTGGCAGCGGGCTGGAAGGCGGGCCGGATGTCAACAAAGGCGGCGGAGCGAACTGGACGTCGTCGACAGAGGCGGCGGGGCGAAAACCAACTGGTCGAATGCACTGGAAACACGACTGGAGGAGGAGCAGATTTGCATCTATAACAACGATGATTTCGTCGTTCAGAACGACGAAATCAACTTAAGCTAATTTTGAAATCAGTGTTGTTGGCGAGACTGAAGAATGAAATGGGTTAAGTGTGGCAGTTTCGTTGTTCAGAACGACGAAATCAGCTTAAGTTGATTTCGTTGTTCAGAACGACAAAACCAGGTCAGTTTATAGTTGATTTCGTCGTTTAGAACGATGAAATTGTTTTGAAACCAATTTCATCGTTCTAAACGACAAAATCAACTTAAAAAAAAAAAAAAAGCCACGCTGGCGCCAGCTGCTTGGCTAGCACCTTCGTGGCAAAAAGGAACACCACTTTGGGAAATATTTCCCATGGTAGTATATTTTGGTAAATATTTTTTTTTTAATTATTATTTTAATAATTTTTCCAATAAAAGATAATTCAGTTCAAGATGAGAGTCCTTACATCCTCCCCCTCTTAGGAATTTTGTTCCCCCGAAATTCGCTAGAGGTTAGCTGCGAAAAGATGAGGGTACTTCTTTCTGGTCTCGTCCTCCATTTCCCACTTGGCTTCCTCGACCCTATGAATCCTCCACAACACCTTCATGAGTGGGATTGCCTTTTCCCGAAGTACCTTCTCCTTATGGTCAAGAATTTGGATAGGTACCTCCTCATAGGAAAGATTCTCCTGAAATTCCAATGGCTCAAAATCCAAGACATGAGTAGGATCCTGCTCATACCTCCAAATAAGTGAGATGTGGAATACATTATGGATATCAGCCAACCGGGGTGGAAGTGCTACCCGATATGTTGTGGCACCTATCTGCTCCAAGATCTCAAATGGTCTAATAAAACGAGGTGACAGCTATCCCCATTGTCTGAATCAAGCCACACCATGAGTCGGAGAGATCTTAAGGAACACATGGTCACCAACGCTAAACTCCAACTCCCGCCGTCTCCTATTGGCATAACTCTTCTGACGGCTCTCAGCTATCTGCAACCTCTCCCGAATGAGGCGTATCTTCTCTATTGACTGCTGAATAAGATCTAGGCTAGTGAGAAGGTGCTCCCCAACCTCACTCTAACACAAAGGTGATCGGCAAGGATGCCCGTAAAGCACCTCAAAGGGTGCCATCCTGATGCTCGTTTGGTAGCTATTGTTATAGGCAAACTCAACCAGAGGTAAATGTTGCTCCCAACTTCCTTTCCACTCGAGGGCACATGCTCAGAGCATGCCCTCAAGTGTTTGGATGGTCCTTTCGGACTGTCTGTCCGTCTGAGTGTGATAGGCAGAGTTGAGATGTAGAGATGTGCCCAATGCACCCTGAAAGCTCTGCCAAAACCTCGAAGTGAAATGAGGGTCATGGTCAAAGATTATGGATACAAGAATCACATGTAACTGCACAACTTCCCTCATATATAGAGCAGCCAAGGCATCCAAAGGAGTAGTCATTCTGATTGTGAGGAAATGAGCGGACTTCGTAAGTCGGTCGAAATCACCAATACCGCATCATTACCACCCGACGACCGTGACAGTCTGGAAATGAAATCCATGGTAATGTGCTCCCACTTCAACTCCAAAATCGGAAGTGGTTGTAGTAAACAGCCTGGATGCCGGTGCTTTGCTTTGACTTGCTGGCTCACAAAGCATTTGGACACATAGACCACGATGCCTTTCTTCATCCCTTTCCACCAAAATGTCCTCTTCACATCGTGGTACATCTTCATTCCTCTAGGGATAGAGAACTTAGAATGATGCACCTTTGATAGGATACGCTCTCTCAATACGATGGAGTTTAGAACACACCACTAACCCTTATACACCATACTCCCATCGACCTTTTCCTCGAAGCCCAACACTGCCTTCTCCCTTAGCTTGGCCTTAAGATCTAGAGTCTCTTTATCGCGTTTCTAAGCCTTGACCACATCATCCACCACACTAGAGCTGATAGAGAGGTTAGCAAACCAACTCCGTGTGTCCTCCAAAGTCAACTCTGACCTTAGCTCGATGGCATCCTCGTAGAGGAGCCACTCACGAACTCGCATGCAGGAAATTGTAGTGGCTGTTTTCCGACTAAAGCATCCTCCACCACATTCGCTTTACCGAAATTATACAACATCGTGACGTCATAGTCCTTTAAGAATTCTAGCTGCGATCACTATGAATGAATAAGTATTTCAAACTCTTGTGATCAATGAACACCTCAAACTTCTTACCAAAGAGATAGTGTCACCAAATCTTTAATGAAAAAACCACAACCGCTAACTCCAAGTCATGAGTGGGATAGTTCCACTCGTGCACTCTAAGATGTCGAGATGCATAAGCTACCACTCTCCCATGCTGCATGAGTACACAACCCAAGCTGCCAAGTGAAGCATCACTATAGACCACATATCCACCACTCCCAAAAGGCAAAGTCAAGAGCGGAGTTGAAGTCAACCTCTTTTTCAACTCTTGGAAACTCTCCTCACAAGCTGAGTTCCACTCAAACATCTCATTCTTCCTTGTCAACTTGGTCATAGGGCTTGCAATGCTAGAGAAACCCTCAATCAAATGGCGGTAGTACCAGCAAGTCCTAGGAAACTACGAACCTCAGATGTACTCTTCGGTTGCTCCCACTTAAGCACTGCTTTGACTTTCGAGGGATCAACCGCCACACCATCTCTCGATATCACATGACCAAGGAATTGCACCTTCTTGAGCCAAAATTCACACTTGTCAAACTTCACAAAGAGCTGATGTTTCCATAAAGTTTGCAAGACAATCCTCAAATGTGCTCCTTGCTCTTCCTCATTGGCCGAATAGATTAGAATATCATCCACAAATATAATCACAAACCGATCAAGATAAGGCCGAAAGACTTGGTTCATCAAGTCCATAAATGAGGTTGGTGCATTAGTAAGACCAAAAGGCATCACTAAGAAATCATAATGCCCATAATGGGTATGAAAATCCGTCTTTGCCACATCATTAGGACGGATCCAAAGTTGGTGATAACCCGATCTCAAATCAATCTTAGAGAAGACCTGTGCCTGCAGTAATTGATCAAACAAATCATCAATTCTAGGTAAAGGGTACTTGTTCTTGATGGTTATTTGATTAAGCATCTGGTAGTCGATACACAACCGTAGAGAACCATCCTTCTTTCGAACAAACAAAACCGGTGCACCCCAAGGAGATACACTCAGCTTGATATACCCCTTATCCATAAGATCCTGTAGATGAGTCTTAAGCTCTTTAAGTTCAACTAGAGCCATACGATATGGAGCCTTAGAAATAGGAGTAGTGCCTAGAATAAGATCAATGAAAAACTCTATCTCCCTCTTTGGTGGCAAACCCGCCAAGTCACTAGGGAAGACATCAGAAAATTCCACCACAACACGAATGGAATCTAAAGAAGGTAACTCCATGTTCAACCCCATAACACTAGCAAGGAAAGCCTCATATCCCCTATCGATCCACTTTTTGGCCTTGAAGGATGAGGCCAAAAGTTGCCACTAGGACACTTCACCCCATGGAAGATAAAAGGTTTAGATCCTGGCAACTCAAACTTCACTTTCCTCCCTTGGCAGTCTACATGAACATGGAATTTGGACATCATATCCATGTTTAAGATCACATCGAAGTCAATCATAGGTAATAATATCAAATCCATGTGCAACACATGCCCATCAATCACCATAGGAATCATCTCCACATACTCCTCCGCCCACAGAGAGGACGAAAGCGTAAACACACGTAACAGAAAATGTAACAGCTTAAAATCAACACCCATCTCAACGACAAAACATGGGGAGACAAAAGAGTGAGAAGAGCCAGTGTCAAACAATATTCTAGCATAGTGGGAGGCATTGAGGATCGTACCTTCCACCACACCAGAAGAGTTGGCCGCCTCCTGTGCCAAAATAGCAAAGACTCTCCCATCGTTAGCGGGCTTCTTCCCATTAACATCCTGCTACCCAGTAGGTGGTCTAGCATGTGGCCTTGCCTGAGGTGCTCCCGGCTGCCTGGGACCGGAGTTAAGTGTCATTGAAGGACATCTCCGAGCACGGTTAGCTCTATGAGGACACTCATTAGCATAGTGCCCCTTCTGCCAGCAATCATAACAAGTCACATTAGCATGGCGGTCATGAGGGTCTTGCTACACCTGCTAAGTGTTATGCCTTGCATGATGGGTATCTCACCACTTATGGTCTCAGCTGTTATGGTTATCCTCCGGCCTCGGCCTATTAGGTTGTTGCCCCTTCTTCTACATATAGTCATCCGAATTCCACTCCACAACAATGGCCGTCTCTAGTACCTCAGCTAGGGTCTTGTGCCTAAAGGGCACAACTTGGCCTTCGATGAAAGGCTTTAGACCATCGTCAAACTTGTGTGCTTGCTCATACTCATCACTGAAGAAATGAGGACCAAATCGCTCAAGCTCCACAAATTGGGTCTCATAAGCCAAGACTGTAATCGAACCCTGTTGAAGGTTGAGAAACTCCTTCTTCTCCTCCTGGACATGAAGAATGAAGTACTTGTAATTAAAGGCAGACAAGAACTCCACCCATGGGATGTCCACATGGCCATGGAATCTCTGATGCTCCATTGACAACCACCACCTCTAAGCCTCGCCCTCGAATGTGAAGACAGCGAGTCAAGTCTTCTCCTCGTTAGGGCAAAATCGAGCACTGAAGATCTTCTCCATATGAATTCTTCAGTTATCCGCCTCCAAAGCATCTAACCCACCCTTGAAGCTACGAGGGTTAAGCTTCTTGAATCCCTTGAGTGAGAGAGACTTAGAACAGCTACCACTCGCGTGCTTGGCCTGGACCACCTATGTCAACCCCTCAATGGCGGTCAACACATCGTCCACCCTTAGGTCTCTAGCACCGCGATGGTTATTAGTGCCTACAAAATTAGAGCCAGCCATCTACACAACAACTAGACATTAATCATACAGCCTAATAACACAAAACCATGCAACCAAATGATTAGAAAACACACAATCATGCAAGCCAGCAACATTCAAGACAAACAATTAATGGAATTCACATTGTGATAAGTATAAAATATATATCTATTTTATATGCCTTTTTACCTTATTTGCTAGTATATATTAGGTTAATTTAGAGTTAGTTATGGTTTATTTAGATTAAGATAGATATTAGTATTTTAGTTTATTTATTAATGATTTTGTAGTTATTAGTTGTTTAGACATGTATTTAAATCAAGTTGGAATTTTAGTTACTTTCTACATGTCTAAAGTATGATATTTTATGTTTTGTAGGTAAAGTACGCTTATCGAGGTACTTGGACGATATTTGGAATGATTAAAAATAGTTTTGACATGCTTTAAAGTGATTTGAACAACTTTTTGGAGTTATAAACAAGTTGGAAATTAATATGGACATGAAGAAAAACTTAATGAACAAAATATGGACTGTCCAGGAAAACTGTCCAGATTGTAGAAACACTATAGCCGTTTGAACGGGCGTCCAGGGCGTTAGAATGGGATAACATGATTTTGAAGAAAAACTTAGTATAAGCTTTCGAACGGGCGTCCAGGGCGTTATAACGCGCAGTTTCCTTGTTTGACCCAAATTTCAATCCTTTTCATATTGGGCTTCTTCCTACGGAACTTATGCCTATAAAAAGACATATTTGGCTTAAAATTGGGGGATTCTAGTAGATTTTATGAAGAGAAAAAGGAAGAAGAAGATGGAGAAGAACTCAAAGCTTTAATGAAGATTCAAGTGCTTTCTTCTACAATGGAAGGCTAGACTTTTCTTTTACTTAGGAGTTGATGAAGCTATAGATAAGTTTTAGTTTCTTTTCTTTTTAATTTATATCTCAGTTGTGAATGATGACAATTGTATGATATGGATTTCCTTTTTAATGGAAGAGCTTTTCATGTTTAGTCAAATCTATGTTGATTTATTGTCTTGTAGATGATAGATTGATGTAGTTTTGATATTTTCATTAATTCTAATTTCTGTGATTTAGATGAGATGGTCATACAATAGTTTTAATGTTCAGATAATTAATGACTTGGATGAGTTATACTAAGATTAGACGGGTCATGCCTATAGCTAGTTTAGTGTAGATGATTCGTGCTATTGTCGAAGATAGTTCATGCTATGGAAGTTAATTAATGATTCTTTTTGAAGTAATTCTAGCTTATAGCTGAGAATACTTGTTCATATTCACACTAGATTTAGATTAAAAGTTAAGGAATTGTTATGGTTTTATAGTGGATTCAATTTCCTAAGTAATTTCCATCATATTAATCTCTTATTCAAACTAGTTGATTCCTTTCTTTTGCTTAATTTAAGTTTAAGTTTATTTTAGTTTTTAATCAGCAAATTCCTCTTTAGATTTGGTAATAATTCATCCGTCCTTGAGGTTCGACAACCCTTAAATACTTATCCAAGTACAATTACATTGTACACTTGCAAAAGGTTTAATTATAAACGATCACATTGCTAGTTATTTCTAGACCTTGATCATCTCACAACCCTTTAACCCATATGACTTGTCACTCACTCCTTATTTACTCTTGGACAAAGAGGTGCTCTAATACCAAAAACATTATCATGCCTCGGCACTGCCCGACTTGAGCTGAACCCGGTCCAAGGGCCGGTCCAGCGCCCGGGGGCACCGGTATTGAAAACGGTTAAAGAAATAGTGGAAGACTTGTGCCCCACCTACGGGCGGTCTAATTAACAGAGGTACACATTACTTTGAGTAAGAGTAAATGAGTAGAACAACAGAAGAGTTTAACTCTAAAATTAATCCATAAGTCTTAAACCCACATACTAATAATCTAGAGCCAACACACCTAGCTCAAACCAGGTCTCAAACAATTCTAAAAAAGTAGTATATCACAAGTCTGAAACAAGAACTACTCCACAAGGTGTTCTAACATCATAACAAAATAATTAGAAAAACATGTAAAGTCTAGAGGCCTCCAGGCCTAATTCTAAGCTCTCCCCGACCGTTCCACATATAGAGGATCCTGTCCGACTGCATGTCACGCCATGCAGCCACAAAACAAAACAAGAAAAGTTGGGTGAGTATAAAATCTCAATAATGGTTTGAATACAACTATAATAATCAAAAAACACAATGACATGGCAATGTAGCAATTCCGATCCAAAAATAATATGCTATACCACTTTCTGAGCATTTTCTAGC
The DNA here is from genome assembly GCA_035235625.1 of Saururus chinensis. NCBI lineage: Eukaryota > Viridiplantae > Streptophyta > Magnoliopsida > Piperales > Saururaceae > Saururus > Saururus chinensis. Next base: position 20,647,437 of record CP141142.1, read on the forward strand.
TAAAACCCTTATTTAACCAAAACATAAGAGTTAGAATGCATAAGGCATACCTATCATGTCAAGTCATAAATGTTTAAGTTAGAACCTAACATGCATCTTACATAGGTATTTATTTATATCTATTCAAATCAAGCATGATAATCTCATAAATCACATAAGAAGTGTCTTTCACACCCTTTCTGATCATGCAACCATATCACATAAACCTGCATAATAGTGTCTCATTCACACCCTTTCTGATCATGCATTCTATAACATAAACCTACATAATAGTTTCTTATTCATACACTTTTTGATCATGCATTCATGTCACATAAACCTACATAATAGTGTCTCATTCACACAATTCAGATTATGTATTCTTATCACATCCTCATTCACCCTGCAAGACAAATGTACCAAACACATGATACACAATCATGCATAGCATTCATAATACACATGTATCAACAAAGCATTTCCCTCCCTTCCGGTTTCTTGTGCCCCAGTTGTCGGTGGCTGCTGGTGGGCCATAGGACCACTGCCATTGACTCTTGCCTGGCCTGGTTGCAGTAGGGGATTGTTGTACCTGGCCCAAGTTGCTCTCCCCGTCGCCCCACTTCTCTCCCCTGTTTCACCCAGTTCCTCCTCACTCTCTCTGCTCGTGACTGGGCAGCGTTGATGGTGGACGGTGGGCTCCGCCCGTCCTTCATCTGACCAGCCGTGGGCTAGCGACCAAAAGGTCGGCCTCCAGCTAGCGCCGCCGCCCCCTCAAGTTCCGTTTCCCCCGGTTAGCCATCTCCCCCTTCACTTTGTTTTGAGTTTTGGTCGCCGCTACGTGGTCCAGCAAGGGCTAGCTAGCCGCCCACAGCTCCGCCTTGGGCCACTGACGACAGGGGGACTTCCCCCCGGTATCACTTGGTCTCCTCCTCTGCCCCCTTCCTTCTCTCCTCCATCAACGCTTTCCACCCCTTTGTTTCGGTTTTCATTCGAAATTCTTCATTGGGACTACTGGCGCCAAAAGCTATCAGCTTTGGCCGAGGACAGCTCCATCGAGCTACCTTGGCCATGGAGGTGCCGGCCAAGGCCGCCACCTTCCCTCCCTGGCCCTCTATTCTGCCCTTTTCTCTTCTATTCTTCTACCTAGATCCATCCACCCTCTGTATTGGGCTCTGCAGCCGCTGGTGCCGGCCGGAAGTGGCTAGTCGGCCACCTTGGGTTCTGCCCCAGATTGGCGATGGCCCCGTCCAGGCTTATTCCAGCTCCAATGCCCTTCTGTGCTCCTCTACTTGTTTGAGCCATATGTTTTTTTTTGGTGCATCCCTGGCTGCCGCTGTGGCCTGACGACCACGAGTGGTCATTACCCTTGGTAGGTTTGACCTTCTTAGAGCCCCTCCCTTTGGCCCACAACCCCAACTAGTTCCACCTCATAGGCATGTCTTCCCGTTGACCGCTCTTGCCCATTTTACGCCGTCGGTACCGGATGGCCTCTAGCAAGATTCTGTATGGCCTATCTTGACCGAAGGTGGATAAGTTCCATGCAAAGGCCTTGGCCAATGACGGCCTCACAATCTTTGCTCAACCCTGAACCTCCTCCCTTTCCTATGTCGTGCAAGATGCACAACCACCTGTACCATGAATTTTGGTTGTGGTTGTTGATCGATGATGTCGTAGTTTCGATTGGCCACCACTAGGGCCTTAGTTCTGTCGGCCCCTTATGAGCCTTGGACCGCCTCTATCTAGCCTCTCCCCCTCCCCTTTTGCCACATGTGCATATATCCTCATGTTTGGTTTAGGATTTAGGCGCCGCGGGACCGTCGGATGGCTCTGCCATCATGTGGATTTGACCACTAGAGTCCACCTCTTCTCTGTCCTTGAGTGTTGCCCCACGCCCTCATTAGCAGCGCTTGGGATGATTTTAGGCTATGTGGGCCCTTGTAAAAGCGAATCAACGCCGTTGGGTGATGTCCATGGCTGATTTCGACGTCTTGTGATTGGTTGAGTATTTTTCAACTGCCGATCGAATTTTAGTATGTACATCTTCGACTTTTGGTTGCACAGCCCCTTATGTTGGCACGACCTTTCTTCTGGCCACTTCTAGTGAACCGCTGTGGATTGCGGATTTTCCGCATTGACTTCTGAAACCCCGTTTGGCCGTGAGTACTTTTGGTGCTTCCTAAACCCTTGGGATAACAGCTCTCTCTACTAGGCAATCCTTTTGGCCGCCAACTTTGCCGCCGACACCGCCACTGTCAGGTGCTTGCCATCAAACATCATGATTACAAGGTAGGGGAGCTTTGAACTCATAATTTCATGATAGCATGCTTTGAATGTATATTAGCATGTTAGGTTTGTATGATTCAATGCTTTGGATGTTAAATCATGATGCATTTGCATGATGTAAGAGAATGAATTATGCCATGTTGAAATGCATATGATATGTATGAGTTGTACGTATTTTTTTTGGATGTGGAATTTGTATATGCTAGTGATGGCTAGCGTGTATGTTAGTATGCTACATTTGTGTTTTATGTATGTGCTAGTGATGACTAATGAGTATGTTGGTAAGTTACATATGTGGACTATGTGTGTGGGAATAAGTTTGGGCGATGAATGGTAAGAGGTGACATAGGGTTTTGTATGGAGTTGAATGGAGGATGCAAGTTTTATAGATGAGGATTGGTTTGGTTTGGAGAGTACGTTAGGGGTTCGGTAATTAAGAGGACTTAGACTTGGAGCCTTATTGGGGGTTATTAGACAGTAAGAGTGCTACATAATTGTACAAGCATAATGTATAGATTATGAAGTGAATAGTAAGTATAATAAGTGAGGTATTAAGTAAGAGGATGATAATGGGGATCTACTATGCGGAGCTTAATTTGATGATGCCGAGTAAGATGTTTTGGTTGTAAGGTGGATGGTGGAGACTGTATAATTATGTAAGGATTTGATGTACGGTGAGTTATGATCATGATATGGACGGGTTAAGTGAAGTTTGCTGCCTTGATGAACTAGGGTTTCGGATCGGGCTTAGCTTTGATTTGGTAAGTGGAGTACTGTATGTTTGAGAATTTTTGGTGGCATAATTGTACCGCATAATGTACTTAATTAAACTTACATTATAAAAAAAGCTAATGATAGCATTGTAAGTTTGAGACTTGAGGGTTTGGTGGATTAAGTTCCGTGTTTGAGCTGGCCTATAATGTGTTGACTGAGCATTTCTTGTGTCTTGCCATGGTGTTTATTCTGCGGGATGTTGTCTGTATGCTGTATGGAGCACCAGACGTCTGATGCTCTGTTGAAAGTGATGCATGTTTTTTATTTGCTCTGTGTGCTGAAAGATGCCAAGATGTTTTATGCTCTATTGAGAGCAATGTATGATTCTAACCGAGAGTGACATTGTATGATTTTTGCCCAAGAGTGGCGTTGTATGATTCTGCCCAAGAGTGGCATTATATAATTCCTGGCCAAGAGTGGTGCTGTATGATTCTGCCCAAGAATGACACTATATGATTCCTGCCCAAGAGTGGCACTGGCACTATAAGACCCCTAGAGTGTGGGCAATCATATGACCCCTTATGTGTGGGTGTTTATGTTTGTGTGCTTAGGTAAGTAGTATCATGGAACTGCTCTTACCTGTTTGACCCTGTGCCCCATGAGCATTGGTGTGCCTTGCCTTCAAAAAAGTTCGTGACATCTAGTCACTCCCCTGAGGTTAAGGTGATGCCCCAGTGACATTCCTTTCTAGTTTGATGCTGGAGCTTATTAGTTGTAATAAGCTTCAGTAGTCGAAAGTATGTGTATGACTGTATGAGTGATTATGTATGTTTTTGATTAAGATTGTAATAGTATAATTCTGAGTAAGACTGTAAGAGTATGAGTATGAGCACGACTGTAAGCGTATGATTTTGACCAAGACAATAAGCATATTTTTATGAGTAAGACTATATGAGTAAGGTTGTATGAGTATGTGTAAGTATATGAGTAAACATACGGTTGTACGAGTAAGTTTGCAAGACCCTGAATAAGGGTGTTTGTGTAAGTTTAGTTTGATGGTGTGTCTGACATGATTATATGCATATGTGCATGATTATTATATGCTTGTTTGCTTCATGTTTGAGTAGCAAGAACGCATCTATGTATGGACTTACTGAGTTCACTATTTAGAACTCCCCTACTGGGTATTTTTCTACTGAGTATGAAAATACTCATTACCCTACTTTTTTAGCCTAGTTGTTTGGGAGGCTTTTGCAGGTTTGTGATAGAGAGGTCCTCGAGATGGATGCTCGTTTCCGTGGTGGATTGATTTTCTTTGATTCAAGTTATCCTTGACTCAATGCAAGTATATTTTGTGCCACGATTTGATGTATTGGGTGAGATGAGAATTAAATTGTAAACCTTTTGGACTTTTAATTTGGATTAGACAATGGACTATTTATGGGACTTGTACTCAAGGATGTCTAGGATAGATTTGTATTTAAAATCCATGATTATGATAATTTATTCATACGATTGTTTTCATGTAGCGAATGAGGATATTTGGTTTGGCCGTATGATGTTTGATCAAATGATGAAAAATTTTGATGGGAGAATTGATGTGTTGTGTTTTAAACTATAAGTTGCTTTCACAGGTTTTGTATTTCGTCATTTTTTACCAAGTTATAGTTGTTATATTGCAAAAAATTTCTATGAATTTTTAAGAAAATATGATGAAAAATCTCAAGCATTACATATTACTTGCCATAAATTACAATTGAAATCCAAACTTTAAGGCAGCATTGGTATGCTCATCGATAGGTTGGCCAGATAACCGATGACCCCCAATAGATCCAACGATGTATCCAACTTTCACTAACTGTGGATTGGCTGGGTAAGCCCATCTTACTGTCAAGTTGGCTACATCACTGATGACCAACGGTATATCCATCGACATGTAGAATCCTCATTGATAATGTATTAATTGGGTAAGCCCACCTCACTGATGCCTCACCTATGTGTTGGCCCCACTGCCGATGACAAGTCAACATGAATGATATACATGCATGCCAGAGTATTGTTGCCCTTCTCCTTTAGTTGGTGTAGTCATCGATGTTTTGATAACCTTACCGGTGATTGAAAAATTAAGAACACTCCTTTTTCATTCTGAACTCTTTTCTTTGAATAAAAGCCAATATAAATCATCCCAAAATAGGATTTTAAGCCATTTGAAACACAATATTAAAATTAAACTACTCATAATTTTAATTCACGATGATAGCACCTTCAAAACATGATATACTTCAAAATAAACAAATTCTTGAGTTCATGATCATAAGAACTTTAAGAAAATAATAAACTTGAATATTTTTCTTAAAAATCAAGTGTAGATTGCAATCCGAGCTATTTTGATGTAAACGTTTTTCCTCCTACGTGAGTCTTACTCCTAATTTGTAGTCAAACACTAGTCTCATGATGCGAGGACTCCTCTGACACTCCATTTTCTCTCCCAATTTTGGATTTTACTCTTTCTATACCATAATAATGGCTTATGGAGTCTCGTAACCACAAAACTACCTAGTTTTTTGAGATAATTGATGCATGCAGTTATCATCAGCAGAGCATCGATTCGTTGATGTGTGCCAACAATGATGAGCTTTAATTGAATTTTGCTTTAATTATGGATTCACTTTTTGTCTATTTATGTCAAAAAGGAAGAGAAATGATTGATGAAATCAAAGTAATTATTTTTATACATATTTTGGAAGTGTGCTATGCAAAAAAATTTCTTAAAAGTGTGTAGGATAAGTACCGGTTTTAAAAGGCTTTACAAGAAAAATTCCAGAAGGTCTTGTTGAGGGTCAAGTCATATGTATAAGTGAAAGTTAATGTACTACGTCAAAGAGTTTCAATTTTTTTTCAGCTTTCATTCTTGTAGTGTTTTGTTATGAAATAGCCAATTGGGGAGATTGAAAGAACATATCAAACATATGTATTGTAAATTGGCTAGTTTGGATGATCAAAATAATGTCTAAACTTCATGAACATTTTAGTCTTAAAAATATGACTAGATGTAGCTGTGGCTGATTTATATTTGGAATTGATTGATTATAAAATTTGGAGCAGACGTGTTCTTAAAGATCAAGAATGAAGACTATGCTAAGTGTCAAGGGTAAAATGCACTCACATTCACAAATCGCTTAGTTTTACTTAGGAATAATTAACTCAAGTGATTCTGAAAGTTTAAAGAAAAATTAGACTAAAATGTGAAAAAATATTATGAATCGAACGATCACTACAGAATGAACTAGATCCATCGATCGCTACCATGAAAAATTTGGCCGATTGTATATTAATTGATCACCACAAGTGAGAGATTGATCGCTAGAAGAGTTTTACCTTAATTATGACAATGAGCGATCGTTGTATGTGTAACTTAATAGTTTAATCATTCCGAGAAATAGTTTATTCCTCATTAAAGTCTAACACATAAGCCGATGTAATGGACTATATAAGGGCTAGGTAAACAAAAAATTGAAGAGAGGAAAACCTAGACTTTGAGAGAGAAAAGTGGAGAAATCCTTTCACTATATTTTCCTTGGAGATAATCATTTTGCTTCAAAGCTTAATTTTAATGGTGATTGTTTGAGTGATACACAAAAAATTGAGAGTCAATAGAGTTTAATGGGTGATTGATGACTCAAGGCTATATTCATAAATAAGAGGAGCTTTTCTGTGGAGGGTAGAAGAAGACGAAGATAAAGCAAGGAAGGAAAAAACTTTAAGACTTGAGGAGTGAAGACTTGAAGGCAAACAAAAAAAGAAGAGGTAGATCTAAACAAAGGAGGAGTTGTGTTAAGAGTCTTCACAAGAGGTTGGTGGCTTGTATATGTCATGTAAAGGTCTTGCTTACTAGTGCATTGATTTTATGCTAAGGGTGGATGTCTAAGGGTGGATGTCGAGGTTTTCTTACCCTAGTTAGTGTTTTCCCCACAAAAGTCTTTTATTTCTTATGTGCTTTCATGGTTTGATTGATGATTAGTTTAATTATGAATGCACTTTGTAATTAGGTTTTAGTTATTTTTGTTTTGAAACAAATTCCTGTGCAAAAGAGGCTAGAACTCATAATTTCTTACTTGTTGAAGTGTTAGGAGCAATCTAGTAATCCGCTAGGTCAATTAGATAGATATTAAACTCTCACCCTATTCATGTGGTAAAGAGAGGGGGGCAAGATGAGAGTGTGGGGGAGAGAGGGGCTACAAGCCCCTTTTATACTTAAGGCAACTCTTCCAACTTGTTGGGCTTAGACTCAAGCCCAACAAGTCTCTTCCAACTTGGACTTGCTAGTAGTGTCTCAATCAAGGTTATGGGATAAAGTCCATGAGCCCATGGAGGCTTAACACACCACTCATGGCCATGCCCATGGGGGGGGGGGGGGCTGGCCCCTAGCGAGTGCACGTGGGTCCTGCACTAGGTCAAGTAAAAGTTTGTGAGCCCACAAAGTGTATGCATGTATGATCACCTATAATATAACTAGCATAAATCTAAGTGAGTGTGTGCAAGTAACTTGGGCCCATGAAATGAGTGTCACAATGGGCACAATGTCTTAGGTCCACCCCACATACCTTAACCCCTAGAACATGAACCGGTTCACCCTAACTGGTTAACACACTACCAATATGGGCCGAGCCCAAAACATTGTCCAACATCCTCCACCTATGGGTGAAGTGCTCATATTGGCTCAACAGGTACTGACATCTAGTGCTATCACAACCCTAAACTATGAGTATAATATGAGAGTTTAATATTCGTCTAGAGGGCTATAGATCACTAGATTGTATGAGTTTATTATCCATCTAGATGGCAATAGCAGATCACTAGATTTTTTGAGTTTATTGTCCGTCTAGAAGAGTATGTATAGCAGATCACTAAATTACCCCTAGTCCAATTATCTATAAAAGATAAAGACTACAACTCTAGCCTCTTTTGCATAAATTTTTTATACATAGAGGAATCAAGTAAATATTATCTCAAAACTCACTCACAATATATCAATCATTCAAACCATAAGCTTTCAATCTACACATGAACACATAACAATTTTAAAGTGGAAAACTCAAACTCAGGTAAAAACTATGGCAATTCCAAACTGGAACCCAGTTAATGTACTACTCGAAAGCAAGACAATTGACATCGACACAAGCAAATGGCCAACCTTTGTTTTGACTCCAACAAAAACTCCTTTTTTTTAGATCTCCACAAATCTTTATTGTTGCTACTGTTCAAGCCTTTTCCCTCAAGAACTTGAAACTTCTTCTTCCTCCTTACTTTATCTTTGTCTTCTTCTAGCCTTCAACAAAATCTGCTTGTTGTTTTTGACTTTGGCCTCCTTTGGAGATCTTTAATCTCCCATCAAAGGTATGTTGTAATTGAAAACTCTGTGTGAAATCTCTTCTTAGTTGTGGAATAGTTTTACATATTCTTTATTGATCTTCAACTCAAAGCTTCATGTGAATCCTCCTTAGAAAACAAGATTCAAAATCCATAAACAATTCTTCTCTAATCCACTCTGGGTTTTCTCTCTCTCAAAATTCATGAGTTCTTATCATTTGTATAGCTCTCTAAGTTGGTTTAGGTCTTTGACTTCAATAAGGAAATAAATTTATTTTCAAAATGGCTTAATTATTGTAACTAGTTCTTAAAGTGATCGATCCTTCCAAATAGTGATTGATCGTTCACTGTTTGTTTTGTGAATGATACTTCAAGTGATCAATTGATTAATCAAGGTGATAGATCAATAATTCTCATCTTCATTTTACACAGGATGAAATCAGGTGCCGATTGATCGTTCCAATCAACTGTATGTCTAGAAATTGATCGTCTGTCTGTATTTTTACCATCTTGCTCTTGTCACCTTAAAACCTCCTTAAACACCTAAAATCACTGCTAAAACTTCTCTAAGTGATTTTGGAATGAGAATATAATCTAAATAAGCTTCAAAAACCTTCAACATTCTTTAGTATTCAATCTTGATCCATAAGATCACATCTGCTCCTATTCTTTAAGCCTTTCTATTCAAAATTTGACTCAGCTACAACAACCTTTCATCATATTTTAGGACAATACATAACCAACATATCTAGACATAATTTTGACAGCAAAATTAGCCAATAAACTTGACATATGATTAAGGCTAGGAGTTCTAGCCTCTATAGGCAAGAATTTCTAATTGACAATGGAAACTAGTTATCTACGCATGGACTATCAATCTCTCAGCCATTCAATCAAAGCAAGCATGCACAACACACATGAAAACACCAGCATTTGACGTGGAAAACCCAAACTTTGGTAAAAAACCACAATAGCCTCACAATGACAAATCAATGCACTAGTAAGAAAAAACTTACAAGACCCAAAGAACAACCATACAACATCTTTTGACTCGATATAAACAAAAACACCTTTTCATAGTTCAGTCCTCTTGGTTATTGGCCTTCAAAATTTTCCCTTTGTCAAATCCATGAGGCTTTCCCCTCTTCATGTTCTGCCTTTGTCTTCTTCCAGCAACTCAATCACAAACTCTTTCTTCAAATGTTGATCTCCCTTTTAGTTTTCTTCAACTCCTTTCAAGACTTTTCTACAACTCTTCTTTTGTGTGTTGTGTGAGATTCTTCTCTTTCAATTGCGTGCCTTCATAAAACCACCATTAACACAAGCTTGAAGCTTTTTGGGTGATCTCTCTTAGAAAATAATGGATAAGGAATTCTCGTCTCTTCTTTATGATTTTCTAGGTTTCCCTCTACTTAATTTCTCTATTCCTTAGCCTTTAAATGGGTCTATAAGTTGGTTTAAGACTTTAACTCTAATTAGGAATACAATCTCTTCTGTAAAAGCTTAAATTAGATAGTCATATCTGACAATGATCGATTGTTCCAAACATTGATCAATCGTTCACTGTTTCCATAGGGCATGACATTGCTAGTGATCAATCCATCAACTAGGTGATTGATCAATAAACTCTTGGCTTTATTTTACAAATGACTGTTTCAAGTGATGACCGATCGATTGGTTCAGTGTATTGTTTAGCAATCAATCGATCGATTGCACAATTTTTTTATAATTTTGTCCTTATTACCTTAATTTGGTCTAAAACTCCCAAAAATCGTTTTCTAAGCTATTCTAAGTGATTTGTGTTTGTGAGAGTGTGTAAAATCAATCTCTTTTACCTTCAATACTCATAGTCTTTAGCCTTGATCGATAAGAACATGTCTGCTCCAATGTTTCAGGTTTGTCAATTTCAAATCTTACTCGACTACAACTATATCTAGTTAGATTCCTAAGACTAATTACATATATAAAGTTTGACATAGTTTTGATTAACAAAATCATCCAGTGACATTACATATGACTCGTATGTTCTTTCATGTTGAACAAATAGATCTATAGGCAAAGCCTTAGTTAACATATACGACAACATCTCAGAGGTAGGAAAGTGATTGACTATCAACAATCATTTTTGTACCATGTTGAAAATAAAGTAGTAATTCACCTTAATGTACTCAGCCTTGGTACTGATCTCCACATTCTTCAGTGTCGATATTGTGGCAAGATAATCACAATACATTTGGACTGGAGAATGAAACTAGTCTTCTAACCCCAGCTTGGCTAGGAATTCCTTATTCCTCACTATTTCTAAAGTAGCCAAACTACGTGCGTAGAATTAAACTCCATAGTAGACATAGAAACACTCTTTTGTTTCTTGCTAGCTCAGGTTATAGCTGTGCATCTAAACTTGAAGACATAACAAATAATGGATTTCCTGTGATTTGGTTCCTCCCATAGTTCGAATCACTATACCTAGCTAATGGTAGATTCCTAGTATGATATGTGAGTTGTATCCTCTTAGTGCCTAGTAGGTACCATAACACCCGCTTTACGGCTTACCAATGTTGCAATCTTGCGGCATTTTGGTATCTACTCAACAAAACTTAGATTAGGTTGAGTACATGTGATGACATACATCAAGCTGCCAATAATAGCGTGTGCATATGACACTGAGTCTATTTTAGTCTTTCCTCATTGCTTGAGTGTGTCATGTTCTTATAAAGAGTAGTACCCTTGTATATAAGGGAATTATTGATCTTCCAACCAATGACACCAAAACATTAAAAATGCAATCAATGTAAGCTTCTTGATATATAATAATCTTACAAGTTTTTCTATCTTTTTCAATCCTCATCCCTAAGATGTAAGAAGCCTGACCCATGTCTTTCATCTCAAATTGGGTTTTGAGTCACTCCTTGAGACTGACAATCAAGCTTGTGTCATTCCCCATTAAGAGGATATCATCAACATAAAGGGAGGGTAATATAAATCTACTTCCATCTTTAAAGGAGTAGATGTAATAATTATAATAATTTGCTATGAACTTATACTCACTAATCACCTTGTAAAAAGTGAAATATCATTGCCTAGGAGAGAGACTATTTAAGCCCATATAGAGACTTTGAAGGTTTGTACACCTTGTGTTTCTTCACCTTGAATGATAAAGCCCTCAGACTTTCTATGTAAGACAACCTTTACATCTATCTGGTGCAACTCTAAGTCTACTCGAGTGACTATAGTTAATAGACACTTGATAAAACAACTTCTAGTCATATGCGAGTAGGTTTGTTTGAAGTCAATGCCCCTAACATGAGTGAAATTCTTAGCTACCAATCTTGCGTTATATTTATCTAAAGACCCATATGCCTTAAGCTTTTTCTTGAAGATCCACTTATAGTAAATAGAATTTCTTTCATTAGACAAGTCAACAACTTCCCAAACTTGATTATTCATAATGAAATTAATTTTTTCTTGGATAGATGTTTGTTATTCTTTAGAACCTGAACTATTCATTGCCTTCTCATTGGTCAAAGGATCATCAGACAAAGGTTTACCAATTATTACTTCATCCTCTCCTAACATGACATAGAAGTCCCGCAACAAGGTTGAAGGTATTCTTTCTCTCAATTCTCTTACTTCATATTCACTTGTAGGTTTAGATCCTTTAACCTTCTTAGTCAAAGTAGTAGAGTCTTGCACTTTCTCTACTTCAAACAATTTGGCTCTCTTACAAGGCAAGCTCGACAGTGAGGTCATCTAGTGTGAGTTTCTCATAAGAGATGTTAAGTGTTATGATCACTCTCTCTTAAGACTTAGGAAGACTATTCAGAATTGTGAAAATTTAGACACCCTCATTAATGGGGTTATCATGCACATCATCTCCTTCCCTCATATGCATGTTCTAATAGCGAGTTTGTAACATTCTTATGTGTGCCTCTATGAGCTCCTCATATTGCCTAGAAAATACCTCCATCATTTTCTTGGCAACCTTATGCTTCTCAAAAAGCATCTCAATGTTTGTCTCCATAAAATTGAGGATTGTGGCCTTTTCCTTTGCATCCCCGTGCTTGAATTTCTCATGGGCCCTTTTTTTAGCAAAGTGGAGGATTCAACAGGCAAGTCCATCACTTTGTCCAAAACATGGGTTAGTTTGTCCAGAAACAAAATATGCCTTATTCTTCTATTCTAAGAGATGTAGTTCATGTTGTTTATTAGTCTTTCTCAACTCACTTTGTGAAGCCATAAGTAAATAAGGAAGTATCTACAGTCTAGATTTCTATAAGTCAATATGTATGCAATCAAGAAATATTGCGCACACTAAATTAAAGGACCTAACAAAAAGTTGACTTATTAATGTCAGCAACGTAGACGTTTACTCTCAGCAAGATATGGTGTGTGTGTAGTGCTAAACTAGTGAGAATTTACTATTATGCCCTTAGCCTAGGGTAATAATGCAATAATTCATAAACAAAGGCAATATAGATTAAAACAACAACACTTGATAGTCAAATCAACAAGAATAAAGAGTGAACATCACAATTTCAATCAGAAAGAGGTTCTATCTAGAAATAAAATTTCAAAGTAAGTAAATTTGCCAAACTACCCTTGCACTAGGAATTCACAAAATTCACATATATAACTCGCGTAATTCAAACACATGCATGAAGCACTTCAAAATATTATAAAAGAGTATCAATAAATTATGGACAACAAGATTACATGTCTCAAATTGTGATTTGAACAAGCTGAAATTGATAACAATGACACTCTAAGCTTGTTTTAGTAAAATTAGGCTTTTATGGTTGAAAGATAGTTATGGAAAATTCGTATAACATAAAATCACCCAAAATTTAAAAAATTGAGTGGCTGAGGGTCTTGTTGAACCCTAAAATTTTTTTGGAAAAATAAAACATGATTTGAGAATGTTTGTGCAAAATGACCAAAATACCTCTAATCTCTCTATGAGCATTTGATACACTTCCCGAGATCCGATCAAGCCCAAATTTCACAAACACATTCAAGATAGTATAGAAGAATTAAATGAAAGTAGAAATTATATTGCAATTGTGTGGAAGGAGAAAAATAAAATGCAGGCCGCAACCTACTTAGGAGTGGGTAGTGGGAAAATAAAAAATTCTAGCATCTTCTTCACCACCCAGTGCTTCGATATCAATGTTGGGTGGCATCAGTGGAAGTCTTAATGGAGAACCCTTCGGTGGAGGTGCAAAATTTGAATTTTGGTCCCCCTCAACGATAATTCACATGCAAATCAACAATATACACATATATAAGCAATGACATCTACTTTAAGATTAGTTATCATTCAATAATGATAATAGCAAGGGCTAATCACATATATCCCTTCGGGGCTGAGCCCCAAGGGTATGGCCTATGCTCCGACAAGAAAAAAACATGTCATTTTCAAGATCAATTTAATTATATAAGAGGGGGATGTGAAATACTTATTTGAAGAAATGTTGAATGAGATCACTACAACCCTATAGCATGGAGGGGAAGAGGTCGCCTCAACAAAAACCTCCTTATGGCAAACACAAGCCACCAATAGAGCACCTTCTTCAACTTGCTCGCAGCCCAACTCAAGGGCCTAGCACGCCAGGGAGATGAAGGCTCCTCCCTTGATCACCAAATAAACAGGCAAGAAAGGGGAGGGGTGGTGGCTCATCCCAATGAGAGGGGAGTTGTAGCCAAACCAGGGGGGAAGAGTGGAGGTGAGATGAGAGTGTGGGGAGAGAGGGGCTACATGCCCCTTTTATACTTAAGGGCTGTTTGGATACAAATTCACAAAAGATTAAGAGGAAATCATGTTAATCATGTTGGAATGCACAAACTTATGGAAGAATCCCAAGTAATAAAAAACAGTAATTAAAAAAATTGTTGACAATTTTGTGCCTAAATGTGATACAATTTTCCCCTCCTCACACAATCTCCAATTTCTCCCAAGTCACAACTCCATGAACTCTATAGAAATCTTATTTCCCTATAGGTTTACTTGATTCTTACCACAAATCTCTTATAAACCATATTCACAAAACATGCACTACCAAACGTAAAAGCGATTTGTAGAAGAATATAACTAATTTGATTAAGATTAATCATGATGTGTTAAACCCACTAATCTGTATCGAAAGTACCCCTTTTATACTTAGGGTAATTATCTTCGTTGGGCTTGGACTCAAGGCCTAACAAGTCTCTTCAAACTTGGTCTTGCTACTAGTGCCTCGATCAAGGTTATGGGTTCACGTCCATGACCTCATGGAGGCCGGTCACATCTCTCATGGCCATGCCTATGGGGGTCAATTCCTAGCAAGTATACGTGGGTCCTGCACTAGACCAAGCACATGTTTGAGGGCCCACAAGGTGTGCGCATGCCTGATTATCTATAATAGAACTAGTATAAATATAAAGAGTTCCGTTTATATGGGCCCGGGCTCATATAGCCTATGTGAGCCCGGGCTCTATGTAAATTTGGCGGCCCATAATACTCATAGGTTTAAATGCCCATGTACTAGTATTATGGGCCGCCGGATGTAAATCCAACGGCACATAGATCCCGGGCTCATGTAGGTGTATATGAGCCCGGGCTCATATAAACTTTTCCTAAATATAAATGAGTGTCTACATGTGACTCCGGCCCACCAAACTAGTGTGACAATAAACACTAGGTCATGGGTCGACCCCCATGTACCTTGACTCCAAGAACATGAAATGGCTCACCTTAACTGGTTTAACACATAGCCAATATGTGTTGATCGCATAACTTGGTCCAACACTTGGACATCAACGAGAAGAGGCCAGGGTCCACTCCCACATTCCTAAGACATTTGCAAACATGTACCGGTTCAACCTAATTAAATTTGTACATGTTGACCAATATGAGTCGAATCTATATCTAAATTCAACATCCTTGCTGCACATAATAGCACAAGAACTTCAAGCAAAAATACAGACTATATATATTCATAAGGTCACGTATACACTATCAATTTTCCATGTTCGACGGCCGGTGGACATGATGGAGCCCATGTACAGTGGCTGGCCGGTGGAAGCGTGGCGGTCACAAGCCTGTGAGGGTGGTGCACCAATTAAAAATCAAGTCTTTAATCATAATGTACACCAACAAGCATATATACACACTTCTATAAGCAATAAACAATTAACCAAAGAGCATTCAAGAGGCCAAAATGAAATTGAGGAGCAAGGACATACTAACCTTGAGCTGATCAGCCCCTTCCACGTCCTTGATTCAATCAGCCTGCCCTCTGAAAGCAAAAGAAATGAAAGTAGAGAAGGGGATTACCTTTCATAAGTGTTGATCCCTCTAAACCTTATGCTTGGATGCAAAATAGCGAGGAAAGCACCCCAAAGCCTGCCCTTGATGTCCCGAATAATGAAAAGTCCTTTCTCCTTTGTCTTGCACATCAATGATGCGTGAGAGAGAAGAAGAGAGGGGCAGCTAGTTGTTTTTCCACAAAAATCTTGTATGGCCGCACCTAGGGAGAGAGAGGGGGCGAATTGGGAGAGGGAGAGGAAAGGTGGGGGTGGACAGCCTTAGGGCATTCTCTCCTCCTTTCCCTATTTATAGTCTGCTCTAAACCATCTAAAACGGGCCTATAAATGGGCTTTCCCTTCTGAGTTTTCTAGTTTAAATCAAGAGGGTCATACACAAAGGGAGCGGGCTATGTCACTTAGAGCCCACGGAAGCCTAAACCCCTTGCACATGGCCAAGTCAGCGACAGGGTTGACTCCTCACTAACCATGGGTCCCACCATTGACACATAATTTGAGCATCTAGACCATTATTAATGTGGACCAAAATGGGCCTGAGCCCATACTTTGGTTCAACATCCCCCACTATGGGTGAAGTACTCATATGGTCCAATTGCGACTTGCGCTAGTTCTGTCGAAGACCAATGCTATGAGTGTGTTTAGAGAATAGATTTGTTGTTAAGGCCTTACTAGACAGATCTACCTACATATCAGTAGCAAGAGTATGAATCATAGTCACTTTTCCCTTCTATAGCGTGTCAAAGATGTAATAGTAATGCACCTCAATGTGCTTACCTCTGACACTTATCTCCCCATTCTTAAGTGTCAACACTGTTTCCAGATTATCACAATAAGTTTAAACAAGAGCATGAGTCCAGTCTTCTAGCCCCAATCTTGCTAGAAACTCCTTTATCCATACTTCTTGGGAAGCTGCAATACTGCAAGCATAAAACTTTGCTTCCATCGTAGACTTAGAAACACTCTTCTATTTCTTACTTGCCCATGATATAGCTCCGCCACCAAACATGAAGACAAATTTGGCAGTGGATTTCCTATCATTTGGAACCCCCACATAGTTTGAATGACTATATCTAGCTAATGACAGACTTTCTGCCTGATAGGTGAGTTTTGAACTCTTAGACCCTAAGAGGTACCAAAATACCCTCTTCATTGCTTGCTAGTGCTAAAGTCGAGGGTCTGGCTTAGCATGCCTACCACAAAACTCAAATCAAGACTCGTACAGGTCATGACATACATCAAGCTGCCAATAGCCTATGCATATGGCACCAACTCCATCCGGAGTCTGTCTTCCTCAGTCCGAGGAGCCATACTCTTAGACAACACCGTACCCTTGTAAATGGGGACTCAATGGCTTTCTAACAAATGACATTGAAGTGTTTGAGAATGCTCTCTATGTATGACTCTTGTGATATTCTGAGCTTCCTAGCCTTTCTATCTCTTTCAATCTTCATCTCGAGGATGTAGGATGCCTCACCCATGCCTTTCATCTCAAATTGGGTTTTGAGCCATTTTCTTTAAACTAACAATCATACTTTGGTCATTCCCCATCAAGAGTATGCCATCTACATACAGTGACAACATCATATACCTAGTCCCATCCTAGAAGGTATATACACAGTGATTGTGTTTGTTCACTATGAACCCATACTAATCACCTTGTGAAAAGTGAAGTCTCATTGCCTCGGAGATTGTTTAAAGCCATACAATGATTTTATGAGCTTCCACGCTCCAGGAACTATGAAACCCTCAGGTTGTTCCATGTAAATGTCCTCATTTAAATCTCCATTTAGGAAGACAATCTTTATATCCATTTAATTAAGCTCTAAATAATAGTAAGAAATGCATGCTAAGACACATCTCATTGAGTTAAATCTTGACATCGGTGAGTATGTCTCTTTAAAGTCCATCCTATACACCTAGGTGAACCCTTTGGCCACTAATCTCGCTTTGTACTTATCTATAGACCCATCAGCCTTAAGCTTTATTTTGAAGATCCACAATTAAATCAAGTCAAATTCCTAAGACTAAAAATATACATGAAGTTCCAAAATTGTTTTGATCATCAAAATTATCCAATCACAATACATATGACCACATATGTTCTAACACATAACATGATAATGTATACATCATGCAATGTAATACACAAAAGAAAAAAGTGCATGAATAATGAATTTAGTTACGTGACAAGAAATATATCCTGTGTCTATTACATGCCTCTTATTTAGATTATCACCTTTTCGGGAACACGAAAGACTGATGTTTCATGTAATCCATAAAAATACATGCACAATGGAAATCTTGCTATAATTTTTATACATCAGAATAATAAAAAATTGAAATAACATATTACAATACAATTGTAATATCAATAGTATCTAACACAATCACTACCCTAATCAAATAACTCCACCAAAGAAAAGTCAATGATCTCTTTCAGTAACCAGTAAGTAATACACTTTCTCAAGATAATCATGACAATGCAAGTAAAGTTCTTAAAGTATATCTTTGCAATGAACCACACATATACACAAGTACATATCCCATAGTTGTGGCAATTAACTTGCTTCGGAAAGTCAACCACCCCAAATTTCCATGTAGCTACAACCGAACTCCATTCAAGTTTGTATAATATGACTGTACATAGTATTTGAGTGACACCACCCTAGGGAGATATGTGTCGACATCTTCACCGATGTAGCATGGGTCCATAAATAACATCTACCGTTGTTGAATGTCGAGGGTTACTAGCTAGGATCCAGTGGTTGTTGTTCAAATTCAGAGGAAAATCTTGAACTAAGTAGACAAGGAACTTCCTATCATTCACCATGAAGACCCTTCCCAACTACTTTGGCACACATCTCCATGATTCAGCTACCTCCAAGAAGGATGGCTCGTATGGACCCTTTTTGAGATTATCCTAGTGACGAGCTACCACATTCAGACTAAAAACCATTATATGAAACAAGTAAGAGAATATCCATCTTAATTTTGGTAAATTGTTGTTTAAGCTTGGCATTATGGTATCTCAGTTTGGTATTATGCTATTTAAGTGTATTATTTGGGTAGGTTACTAATGAAGATTTTTTGGTTGGTTTTCAATTTTTCTATTCTGGATTGTTAGTACGATGAAAAAAAGAAATAAATTATAATTAACAAAGAAATACAATGTAAACAAACTAAGAAGTGACTGAGTGAAAAACATGGGCAGGCTTCCTTGTCTATGGCATGTGGCACAACTAGCACATGTACGCATCAATATGTTGCATACATGACATCAAAAGATTTAGACAAAAATTATTATTTGTATATTAAAATTAAGACAGTATATATCTCATCTTATAGCCTAGCCAAGCTGTCAAAGATTACACACCCTTAACAAATTTAGGGTGCACATAATTTCTCCTTTATTGCTTGTGAGGTAAAACTTCTTCATTAACAACATTATTTTATAATAGAAATTAATAATCATGTTCACATAACTAATAATATAGTCAAATAAATGAAGTTACTCATCTTCACTTCTTCCCACAAATACAGTGAGCTCCCAATCTCCTTAAAAGGCGTTAGTTGTTCTATATTTTAAACTAATGTATTTCATATTTTTATTTCAAAATGCAAACTAAAATCCTTCATTTTAGATGCTCGATTTCAGACAACATACCAGAATCCTAGGTTTTTAGAATGCATGATAAAACGCACGACATAATTCAATTTTTATCTAAATACAAGATATAAAATATTAATTCCTCAAATCTTAGTTGGATAAATAAAACTAAATGATCAGTCCATAATAGGATGATATTATGCTCACTTTGTGATTTGTATATGTGTAACATCCTCGATTTTTTTGTAAATTTTATGCTATTTTTTGTTCATATTTTTTAGGGGAAATTTGTTGTTTTGACATATCTGTTTTCATGATTGACTTTGATATTCATAACTATAGAGTCGGGAGCGGTGCCTAGTCGCAGGTCATGGGCCTCGACACGCCACATAAACTTTCAGCATGAAAATGGGAGAGAAAAGGAAAAGACGCGAAGGAGAATACAAATAGAAAGAAAGGAAGAGAAAGAGAAATATATAAAAAAAATTCGGAGCGCCCGACCCGCTGGCGGAAAAGAGGAAGGGAACTACCCCTTCCTTCTGTGAAGCTGGAGGTGATGCCATCGCTGCCCGCTGGCTTTCACCCGGCTGGCCTCAGCTTGGAGCCACCCCACTGGTCGTCTGTCCTTCTCTCTCCTCTTTTCCCATTCCAGCCCAACAAAATGGCACATCATTCCTTCTCTCGATACACCACCAACCGATTGGCCTCCAGCCCTCCGCCATGGCTTCGGCCCAGCCAGGACGTCGTCCGAGCACCACCATCCCGGCCTCCCTGACCCTCCTTTACCGGCATGAGGTAAAACTCCATCCACTCCACTTTTTCCCTTTGTTTCTATGCGTTGCGACTAGGGGCAACACCACCAGTCGCCGGCCACCATTGGTTGACCTTTGGCCCCGTCTGCCTAGCAATCACAAGGTCGTCGCCCACGGCCTTTGAAGAATTTGTCTTTCTAAGGGGTTGCGGAGGACAATATGACGGAGAAGAGACCCCTGACCCAATGTGTGCATTTTCAAACCGCATGAGTTAGGGTTGGAATTCAAAATCCATGAGTGAAGGCTATTTCACATTGTAAGCTAGGGTTTGAAATGTATGAGTTTAAAAATCATTTTTGCATTGACTAATGGGGTAATATGAAATGCACATGCGAAATCTCGAACGACTAACACCTCATTCAAAAATGCGCACTCTAAATCCCAAATGACTAACCCTATATTTTTAAATCGACAAATTGTAATCTGAAATACAAAATGACTAATGACCTGTTTTAGTGTTGACCATCCAATTTGAATTAATTTCAAACAAGCAAATAACCTCTGACAGCCGAAACATTTTGTCCACCATTCGACCATGTAGTTTCACTTGAGTTTTAATTGACGATGGTATCACTGTAATCGGGTGTGTCTAATAGCTCGAGGGGCCTTCCATGCTTGGGTCAATTGGGACCGCCTCATTATGAATTGAATGCTTCTAATCCTTCTTCTTCATAGGGTTTGTGTAGGGTATCCGATTAAATTTATTTGATCCTCATTTATGCCTTGGTCTTGCCACCCTTGCCTCAAGCTATGATGGTTGGTTAATTGATGTCCCCGCTAACAAATCCAGTCTTGGGAGAATGTCCTCACTCTCCTTTAGTTGTAATGGCTCATGGAAGCCATACCCTGCTAACATAATTAATTGTCCGGAGAGTATGTTCTAACTCCCCTAGACTGTACACTTCTTATGCTCCCTTATTGTGCAATCTTAAAATGCATCTATCTTGGCCTCAGCCATCCCCATGAGGATGGACATTATCTCCAAGATGGTGTCCTAGGCTTCCTTTCTTGCCCCACCCTCCTCTATGGTGGCTGCATTCATAGACATATCTTCACACAATTGCTCACATTATGTGATTTTGTATCCTACTGTAATTAAAACAATTGTCAATTTAGTTGGTAATTTTGTGCATATTATTGAACACATACATGATACACTACATTATGAATGTACGAACTGGATTGGCACCAGTGACCATGTCGTTTGTGGTCTCCTCCACCAGTGTATCCTCCTCCTCATCCAACTACTACAAAGATTTGACAAATTAGTTCATACTATGCTGCCCATTATTGAATATGTACATGATACTTTTCAATTTATATTTACTAACCTGGTTGTCATTATTGACCATATCATCAGCCTCCACTACTGCACTTCCAAGTCCAACTACTACACATAGTTGACAAAGTAGCTGGTAATTTAGTGTACATTATTGAACACACACATGATACATTTCAATATATATGTACTGACCTGGTTGTCACTAGTGACCATATCATTAACAATTTCCTCCACTATCATATGCTCATCCTCGTTAAACCACTACAAACATATGATAAACATACCATTACTAACCTCAGTTGTAGCATTATCACCTCCTACATCCTCATCCCCATCCTAATACTCATCCTCTTCATCATTGGTGGATGGGGTACCCTTATTTAGAGCATGTTCATGTCTTGTAGAGTGTTGTCGCCCTTCCTCAGGCCTTGCATCATCCTCATCAACACAGATGTCTTCATGACTTGCAACATTCAATTCTACCTTTGGCATAGTCTCAGCTCTTTCATCATAGTCATCCCCATCTACAACTTTACAACTAATTCTTCCCACAAACTATCAAATCTTACTCTCATTCCTTTGAAAAAAGTTGTCAGATCACTTGCTTCCTTGACTATCTCCATCTCTCTCTATCTCTTCCTCAATCACCTGCAGTACTGACTTCATCATTGTAACCTGGGTAAACATGTTTGGGTTAAGAAGAGTTTATAAAATAGCCCTATCATAATTACTTGCCACTACCAATGCTTAAACACATTAACTAACCATTTAATTATAATTTTGTAATATACTATTCTAACTTATGCAATACACTTCAATTTAGGCACTTATGCACTACTATTTCTTGAGATTCCTAACTATCAAATGTTCTAGGATAGAATATCTTTGATGTCATGTTATCGATAACACAAACTAAAAAGTGTCATGTAATTGATAGTACGAACGATCAATTGTCCTGTTATTGATTACACAAACTTCATAAAACTATGAATATGATCACACAACAACAACTACACCTCGTACATTCATAGAACATGATAAAGTTAAAGACATGTTATGTAATAAACAAAAAAAATATCCTGAGTGTGGCTGCCTTCCTATGATGTAAAGAACGGAGGTGGATATGAACCTGCTATTTCTTGAAAATTGGCTCCTCGATTATCTTGTAGGAGGGCTTCCTAAACCCAGCCCAACTAACTGAGAATCCGCGGCAAAGAACTTCCCGAATGGGTGGTACAAACTTCCCTAAGTTTGGGGAGTCACTCCATTACCCAAACCTACAACATTACATTCAACAATTGAAGCATTTAATATTTTAGAAAAAATGGCTTTTAAACTTATATGAGACATGCAATAAATCAATGTACGAAGTCAATCATCTTACAGACACTTGTGAGCTACCTGATCCAATCTATGCAATGTATCCCAATAGCAAATGGTGCCCCAAGTATAGTTATTGAATGCATCTTAGTCATCAACTAAGGGTAAAAACCTCCTGTCTACTGAATGTTCCCAGTCCCTCATTATTAGACTCTCAAGAATCAGGACAAGGGCTAGTTTAAAAACATCTTCATCCACCTTGCACTCTCTAATCTTTTGGAGGAGAGCATCCTTAGTGATCTTGTGTCACCCTCCCTAAACACCCTATATAGTAGAGTGTGCCTTTCTAGGGTGGGAGGCAAAGTAGGAATAGAAGATATTGTGACAGCTATCCTCAATCTAGTCATGAAAAAAACTTTTCTTGATGATGTAATATCCTGGTTTTTTCCTAGGTTTCAAAAATTAAATACGTAGAAAATAAGGTGTTTGACCTATTGATACTTTCTATAGAATAACTTCCTCCCTAGATAGAATTTTTAGGTAAAACCTATGTGAGTAG
This sequence comes from Saururus chinensis, assembly GCA_035235625.1. NCBI lineage: Eukaryota > Viridiplantae > Streptophyta > Magnoliopsida > Piperales > Saururaceae > Saururus > Saururus chinensis. The sequence continues at coordinate 20,670,665 of CP141142.1, forward strand.
AAAGTAGATAGAAAGTGTAAGGACTCTCATTTTTTAACTGGTTTATTTTAATGATTATTTATCCGTTATCGTGTGGTTTAAGCATTTTTTAATTAATTTGGTAATTTTCAAAAATAAATGGGTTTCTGAAAATTTTAATCAAAACCAACTTCACAATTATTAGTTTTAAGTGATTTTGGGTTAGATCTGAATTTTTAGGATTTTTTTGATTTTTCACTAATTTTCCGAAAATTAGGGTTTGGCGGGACCCCCTTGTGGGTCCCACCGACGAAATTAAGGTTTTTAGACCAAAATACCCTAGACATCAATGAAGATACTATAAAAAAATTTAGAATTTTTCTAGACTTAACTTTAGGTTAAATTGCCAAATTTCCTAATTTTAGTTAAAAACTTTATTTTTACCCCACATTTCTTTTAGGTATAGCCCAAACTGTCCTATAAAAGGAAAGGGTTGTGCCATAAACATTTGGGAATAGGCTTAGCCAGGAGATTTGGAGCCTAATCCCTGATTAGGCCCAGAAAAGAAACGACTAAAGGCGAGTTTAGCTTAATCTTGTCTTAATCTCTAGGTTTTTCTTAAACTCTTCTTAATCTTAACTTACCCCATCATTTCAATCCATTTTGAAAGCATAAAACTATTGTTTTACCTCTATTCTCCAAGCTTTAATCTTCAAAATCTCATTTTTAGGCTTCCAAATCCCTAGATCTAACGTTTACTTTTGATTTTTCAAAGCTAAATCGAGATTACCTGTATGTTATCTTGAAATCGTGTTTTTGGAAGGTGTTAGAGGAGATTGAAGGTTAATGTCAACCCAAATTAACAAGGAAATGTAATGGGTTCTTCAATCTCAACTTTGGGTAGTAAAAATCTTGGTTTTTATGATGTTATTTGAAGTGAATTTGCTTGATTTAGACTCTAATGGTGGCTTTAATAAATGCTAATCTTTCACTTCGATTTCTTAGGGTTTTATCATAGAATGGTTTAGATTAGTGTTTTGGAAGGTTTGATGAGTTTTTGATAATGTTTGATACCATGGATGAAGATTTGAAGGTGTTTTCATAGTGTCTCGGTTTTGATTTTCGAAATGAAGAAGGTCAGAACTACTCTGTTGGCGATCGAATGGCCTGCAAGGCCGATCGATTGGCAACACTACATTTTTGGCAGATTTTCAATTTAGCCGATCGAACGGCCTTCCAGGGCGATCAAACGGCTACATGGTAGTTTTTGCTATTTTTGAAACTTATGCTCATTTCAATGGTTTACTCCATTTGATGATTCTAATGGTTATGGGAGGTGTGTTATGATGAAATTAGGCTACTAGAGGTGTAGAATTGATGATGGAAGTTTATGGAATGAGTTTAAATGTGGTCATGTGACATTATATTATGTTGATAATCATGCATGTTGATATTGAAGTACCTTAAACTTTTGAATGTTAGAATTATTATGATTAGAAGATGTTTCCAGCAGGGATATTATATGGAAAATAGTGAGATGTGTTCTCTTATAATGAGGATGGTTTATGGGTAATTGATGTGATCATATTGGGCTTGATGTGTGGAAAAATCATGTTCGTGGGAGTGAATGTTCAATTTCACATGGATGGATTTAAGTTTTATGGTAAATTTTGCTTTGATTTCAGTTGGGAATCATTGTTTTGAATGTGTTTAAGCATACGTATATTGTCTTATGAGTTTATGTCAAGCATTGGTCATGTGCTTAGATATGAATGAACACACACACATATGGGGAATCTCCTAATTGTAGTTAATTATGCATTGATTATGATGCATGAGGGGACTGATTGGGAGTAGGTTTCATATGTTGGAACCCACATAGGTCTGCTCACGGATGTATTATGCTATCATGCATCATGGATCGGTATTCATGGATGAAGTTTTACTGATGTTTAACCGTAATTAATCGATTGCATGCAATGGTTGAGTTTGCTTGCCGGATTAATCGCTCGGTGAATTAATCAAAACATGGTTGGTCGGAAAGGACATGTTTTTTATTTAAGGTCTTGTATGGAACATGTATACTCCCCGGGTTGAGTCTAGTTAAATTGAGTTATGTGGGGACGAGTTATATACTTGTCTTGTAGATGAGATTATTAAAATTGTCACGTGGACCCTAAGAATTGAGAGTGGTACGCCTTGTGCACTGGCTACCACGTGTTCTAGGGTTCCTTGTGTGGGAATTCGGGCTCTCCCCCACTGCAGGAGATGTCCAGGGGCGAACACACCTACTCGAGGTTCTCTATGTGAAATTCAGACTTTACATTGTGTACTGTCCAAGCAAGCAGCGTTAGGGGCTAACAACCCCGACCCTCTTACATTTCCTGTGTGGAAAACATACCGTGTCTCGCCTTCGTGGCCTTGACCATGTCCTGCCTATATGGCAATACTTGTGTTTACTCCTTGATGGAGTCATTCACCATTCGTATTGATGCATGTTTATTATGAATGTTATGCATGATTGTGTATCATATGTTTGACACGTTTGTCGTGCAGGGCAAATGAGTTTTATGTGATATAAATGCACGATCAGAAACTGTGTGATTAAGACACTATTATGCATATTTATGTGATATAAATGCATGATCAGAAAGTGTGTGATTGAGACACTATTATGCAGGTTTATGTAATACGAATGCATGATCAAAAATAATGTGACTGAGACACTATTATGCAGGTTTATGTGATATGAATGCATGATCAGAAAGTATGTGATTGAGACACTATTATGTAGGTTTATGTAATACGAATGTGTGATCAGAAATAGTGTGATTGAGATACTATTATGTAGGTTTATGTGATATTAATGCATGATCAGAAAGTGTGTGATTGAGACACTATTTTGCAAGTTAATGTAATGTGAATGCATGATCAGAAAAGGGTGTGAAAGAGACTTCTTATATGATTTATGGGATTATCATGCTTGATTTGAGTAGATATGAATAAATACCTATGTGGGATGCATGTTAGGTTATGACTTGAATATTTATGACTTGACTTGATAGGTATGTCTTATGCAAGCTAGTTCTTATGTTTATGGTTAAATAGGGTTTCAACTAGTAAATGACTAGAAAGTGGTATAGCATGTAGATTTTGGATATGAATTGCTACATTGTCATGCCGTCATGTTTTCTTATTATTATAGCTGTATTCAAACCATTATTGAATTTTTATACTCATCCCACTTTTCTTGTTTTATTTTGGGGCTACATGGCGTGACATGCAGTCGGACAAGATCCTGTTTATGAGGAATGATCAGAGAGAGCTTGCGAGTAGGAGTGGAGGCCACTAGTTTTTACATCTCTCTCATTATTTTGTTTTGATGTTAGAACCCTTGTGGAATGGTTCATGTTTTCACACTTATGATACATTATATCTTTAGTTTTGTTTAAGACCTTGTTTTGGGGCCAAGTATGTTGGCTATGGATTATTAGTATTTGGGTTTGAGATTTGTGGTTTAATTTAGAGTTTAAGTAACTCTTTTTGTTCTACCTATTTACTCTTGCTCAAAGTAGTACGTTACTCCGTTAATTAGATCGCCCGTGGTAAGGGAATAAGTCTTCCTCTATTTCTTTAACCGGTTTCAATATTGTCACCCCCCTGCGTTGGAACGGCCCTTGGATCGGGTTCAGCTCGGATCGGGCAGTGCCAGGGCATGACAGAAAGAGCTTTGAAACTCCACCAAGAACACATGAATTGGAGTTCGGATGAGGGAGATATGATTGTTCAAAGTAAACATATTGTATAGGTCCCGTTTACATGATTTAAACGTGTATTTGGGCCATTTAAGTCATTTTGCGGGCTCGATTAATTATAATTACGAAATTAATTATGAGAGGTCAAACTAGGTTGCCTAAGCAAGGAGATTTGACCCAACTTCTAGGGGGATTAGGAACCCTAATCACCATGCTTATAAAAGGGAGGCATAGGGCATAATTAGGGGGAATTCAGGGCCTTAGGGGAGGAAAGAAGGTCATGGACGGTGAGGCTCTGGCTGCAATGGATCGATGACAAATTGGCAATTAAGGTAGGATCGATGTCTTAATCTTCGAGTCGAGATTAGTGAGAGTTTTATTGATGAAAGGAATGTAATTTACATAAATAGGTATTTATGCAATCACTATTTACGTAATTTTGATAAAGTGTAATTTTTGCTTGTTGTACTTCCGTTGAACAAAACCTGTTGAACGGCCACCGGCGGGTCGGTCATTTTACACTGGACTCCATCTTCCAAAACTACCTTTGTGTGGAGGAGCGGAGGGCCAGGCTCCGGCAGGCCGTGGCCAGCCCTTTGGATGGGGAACGTGTCGATCAAGGGGAAAAGTGGAAGGAGCTTTGGCCTCTCGATGGAGGCCAGCCAGTCACCAGCTAGACACAAGTTTAGGGTGGTCATAATCACCGCTAGATGGCAAACCGACCAATCCTAGTCTTGCGGCAAGCCGAGGCCATTGAAGCGACGGCCGGCGTTGAGCAGTATGTTAAAGAGAAGGGAAGGCGGAGCCTTTGGTCACTGGGTGGAAGCGGAGCAGCCACCCATCGGCGGTGAGCCTTGTTCCATTGGATTTGCCGCTCATTAGTGAACCGGATAGGGCCGACCTCAAGCCTGGTCATGGATGCTAATGCATTCCCTAGAGGCTCTGGTTGTGTAGATTTCAGGGGCAGTTCAGGGGAGTGCAGAGGGGTAGGAAGCACCACCTTAGCTACCTAGTGGTCGCCGGAGGCCATTAAATTTACCTCCAGTGTGCAACCAAAAAGTGATTGGCCGGGTGGGGCTCTGCTGGAGATGACCTTTGGACCGGGGGAATTTATCCCCGGTCTAGTCCAAAAAAAAAGAGGGAAAGCTAAAAATGAGTATTCCCAGTTCAGTATGGTTTATTTATGGATTTTTTTTAGAAAGTACCAATGTACCTTGAGAGATGTATGAGTATCTTGACCACATTTTGGGCTGGGGAAAAATCCTACATACGATAAAATAACTATTTTACCCTTATAGTTGAGTCGTGATTCAATTACTCAGCTTAGGGGCTCCAGTTCAGGGGCCTATAATTGAATTTAAACATTGAGAAAAGCCCGAGTGATATTTTAATGTGTACCCTAATTATAGTTTGGACCAATTAGCAACCAACACCACGTATGGAGCGGTAAGAAATTAAGGGCTGCTAGACTTGCCGGCTTAGCCTTGACTTGGATGGTCTGGACTCCCCCCTTATGAATAACCCCCAACTTGGACTACCCTTGCTTAGCCTAGCTAAATGCCAAACTCCGCAAAGATTTAGGAGCCAATGCAAGATCTAGGGAAAAATCCGAATAATTATATATTTAAATATTTTGCCACTAAGGTTAAGGTAAGACTGCTAATTGAACTGGGGTCAGTTCAAGGGGTTTATGACCCTGTTAAACAGCAAAAAAATTACCTCAGGTTCATAACATTAAGGTGTACCTGTGGGATTAGTTTTGGATCCATCAAGGTTCAATTAGACAAAAATATCCCTATGCAAACCGATCCGCATTTACATGAATAAATTTAACGGGCCAATGTGATACGGAAACCTCTAAAGAGGTCACAAACTTACCCGAGAGCAGAAAGAACCATATCCAATGTGGGATAATTACTTTAATGCCCTTAGGTGCATTATGACCAGTTTTTATAACGACTTAATCAGTTAACTCAAGGAGGATTAGGGCACGAGAGCTCTAACAATTCTAATATCATTATTAAATTTGGTTATTGATATTATGATATGCTTGGACCTATGTGGTTCTGATTATTTATGTTGTTCATTATTTTAATGTTTGCTATTGATTTTGTGATGGTAATTTATCACTAGCTTAAGATTAATTAAAGATTAATCAGTAGGGCTAGATAGCTTTGGATTGGGCAAAAAATCCTAATCAAGATAAAGACTAAAATACCTCAGAGGGGTCTGGGACTAGTTCATAGAATGAACAAAGCCTTTGAACTGACTATTTGCCTTGGTTAATGAACCGATGATAGTTTCGAGTTTAAACCCCAGTCTAGAAGGGACTAATAGGGTTTGTGATGGTAATTCTGAATCTTGGCTTAATGATGATCAAGGTAGGGTTCAGAATGGTTTCCTGAGTCTTAACTCTATTGAGGAGCAATTGATTTGACCATGTAGTTGCACCTCCCCGTTAGAGGGAGCTCTGCGTGAGCCAAGCTCACCATTGATCTATTGAGGATCATTTAGTGTACACGCATTTAGATTAACTAACATCCTGCTTTGTTGGCTTCTCCCGCCATTTTTGTTTAGGTGCAGTTTTAGGTCATGCCCTTCCACTTTGGTCAGGTCCTTTATGGGCTAGGATTGGTGATGTTACTTCATGGTGGATTCGAGGGTCCTTGTGGATTCCAAGGTTTTTATCATGGATTTACCTTTGAGGGTAGTCTATGGTGAGTGTATCATTTGCCACTTAGGTTGACATTTGATGAGTCTGTCTGTCATTGGGATTAGACGGAGATATTAATTATCGAACAATTATTCGAGAGATAATTAATAACATTGTTTGATATTACTTATTTAATTAGAACAAGTGAAATAATTAAAGGACTTGTATAAAATGTAGGTTCCTTGAAAATACTTTAGCATTGCAAGTGTGATGCTATGCTTCTTAGGATAGTGTAGTTTTTAGGCAGAACTACATCTAGATCCAATCTTATTAGAAACATTGGAGATGTTGTTTAATGAGTATGTAGGCAACTAACATCGGTTGATATTGGTCCGATCCAAAAAGAAAAAATTTAAAAAGACTTACCGTTCATGATATTTAAAGAGTGTTTTAAAAATCCGGGCCGTGACAGATGATATCCTCAACAAATATGTCTTTGAGACTTGAAATAGGTAGTTTCCTTTGTAGTGCTGGAACATGTAAAGCTTGGATAGGGAACATCATCTGCCAGAGACCTGAAAGAGCTTGCAAAGTGCCAAGAACCACAAGATGAAGCCTTTCCTTTCACCATTACTTACTCTGTAAATACCAAAAACTTATATCATAACATTAAATCCATGATTTTTCTATGTTTGGTTGTTTATTATTGTGGAGGTTTGCTATTATAGAGGTTTCGTATTCTAGAGGTTGTGTATTATGGAGGTTTGTTATTTTGTGTCATTAGTATTTTGGATATAAGGAATTCTCGTAGTTTGCTATCATGGATGTTTGGTATTCTACTAATTGTGTATTGTAATATATAGTTTGGTACTGCTAGTTTGCACAACTAAAATACCAAATTTACATACTACAATACCAAAGTTACACATCAGACTACTAAATCTACCAATATTTTATCCTAAAGTAATATAATTAAACATAAAAAACAAAATTTATATCACTAAATACTATATGCGGCTACAAAAATATAAAAAATACCAAACTAAGAAAATCCCTTCAGGGGAATACCAAAATACCAAAAATTCCAAAACTCAACTAGCAAATTACCAAAATTATGTACAAAACTATCAAGTGTAACTACCAAAATACCAAAATCAGTTAATTTACTAGTCTGGCCATAATGAAATACAGTTCTCTTGTAAAAAGATGGAATGGAAAATCGCTAAGCATATATTATTCAATTGTACAAGAAATTCTTGAATACAAAGTGTTGAAGAGGAGGTGCATCTTTGGATCTTGAGGGGGCAACATCTCCTTCACCTTGCAAGGGAACAAAGGGAAGTGTGTCTGGCACACCATTCAATTCATGAGAAGAGAAGGAAAATTGGGGCCATGTAGAATTGCAACAATATATCCAGTTCTGCCTTTGAGCTCAAGAGAAGCGGATGCATAATGGGGTAGTGGTATAGATGGACGCCTTTTCAGGGGATTCTAGAAATGTAGATCGGGAAAAAGAGAACGGTTCGGTCAAGCTGGAGATGGAGAAGGAGAGGCTGGAGACCGAGAAGGAGCGGGGAAATCACAAGGTGGAGACTATCAGACATTAGTGGGGCAAGTTGGAGGGAATGTTTTAATTTTTGAAGGGGGTAACATGGTCATTTTTCCACACGCATGTAGGCTTCACATGTGCACAAGTCTATTTTGGCAATTACAGAAGACATGCACACATATTTGGTATTTCATGGGAGTACATATATATTTTGGTAAAAGTTTCTATAAAATAGGAACAAATTTTATTGAAGTATTAATTATGTTCCCACCAACATCCTCTTATAAAGTTGGCAAATGCTTCCCAAATTATACCGAAATAAACCCTTTGCCAAACCAAACCGAAATCTCAACTTGGTTACTATGTGTATAATATGACTTGCAATTTTACTTCATTGGCTGCCCCCAAGGATACATATATAGCTGTTTTATTGTATTCTTTCTTTTAAAGCACTCACTAATTTGTGTAAGCTAGGCAAATTTTATCAATAGAAGGATCACCATCTGCCTTTCCATCTATTCAAACAAATCTTCTACATCAAATACATGGAATAGTTTTTGGATAAAAAATACACACTATTTTTCTGGTTTCATGAATCGTTTATGATACGAGCACGCTAGAAACCAAAGATTACATATATATAACCAAGAAAATCACTTCATTGACAATTTACTGCAAACAGTGCTTTCAAAGCAAGGTCAAGTCACACATCTGCAAGGCAGTTTGGCATTGGCTTGTATAGGGAAAACTAAAAAAATCGAACACTTCCATCTGGGGCCGTTCCAAAAGGAAATTTTGATCATAAGTTCTTCAATTGTCTGATATTCATTGGGGTTATGTATTTAGTGTCCCCATCAATAAGCTTCTTCGAGATTATAAGATTCGCTGCTTCACTTGGATGATATGGGTCCCAAAACACATACTTTGAACGATCATCACACATTGAAGAAGTTGGTCCGCATGGAATGATCCCTGCAAATTGACCTCCATTACCACAGCATGCCCTACTAGCTGATTCAAAACCTGTAACAAGACATTGCATGACATTATTGGGTGTTAAATTGGAGTCATTTACCGACTTGCAATTCTCTCAAATATATTGATACTGATGAGAGAGGGAGAGAGGGAACATTTAGTACTAGGATTAATTTGACAAATCTTAATCAAAGATATATAATATATTTACCAAGGTAAAATTATTGCTTAGAAGTACAATGACTAAAGCATAAGTTACTTTTTTTTTGAGAAATAATATTTTAATGTTAGAGCAGAGAAGATGACAAGAAACCAATTTGTACTTCAACATGCCCACATTAAATCATTCATATAAAGCCGACAAGACCGTTTATGCAAGGCAGCCCTAGCCTTACGCTACAATAGACCAAATTGATCTAAGATATCATGCATTTTTGGCAATGGACTGTTTTTGTAAGTATTTAGCAGAGATAGATAATGAAGACTAAGAGAAACCAAAAGCATACCGTATTTTTGGTAATTTGTGATGAGATCAAAGACCAAATCATACACATTCGCCAACAGAAACGTGGCTCCGGGAAGATTATCATTTAGCTCCGTTAATAGATCCCTCAATTTTGCATTGTACTGTAGTGCAAGCTCATTGGGTAGTTTTACGCACTGGTCCGTGGTAACTTGGTTTATGGTTTTCTGATAAGGGATACAACCAATGGGCCCCACATTGCCCACCACAAACTTTCTAGCGTCCAGTTTGTACAGTCTCTGCATCCAGCCAGTCCCATCAATTATACAATTAGACAGCGAGTATAAAAGGGGAGAGATGTTTAAAACTTCAGACTTGGTTAGCATGAGCATGCATCACAATTTTAAAATATTATACTTTTTATTTTTATATTAATAATTATTTTTAAAAAATATTTAATTTTTAGTAAATGGTGAAACCTACATCTAATAATAGGTAAAATAAATTTATGAGTTTTTTTTTAAGTGCCCAACTACTTATATTTAACAAAATAGAGATATTAATATGGAGCAAACTTTTTTGCCAAATGGACTTATTAATTTAAGACAAAGGGAATATATGGATAATTAGTACTCCCTCTATCTTATATCAAATGTTCTATTTAAAAAATATTTATCCCATATAAATAGCTCCATTTAAATTGTTGAATACTTTTAAAGACATGTCAGAATCTTATTTTCTATTCTATCAGCCGTGGATATAAATATGAAATAAAACTTATACTTTTTTTAAATGGATGAGACAGTACCTACCTAATAACATAGCATTACCCGATGCATGAGACTTACAGACAGTGTATGTGTGAAGCAGATTGGTGGTTCGGACATGGGGTTAAAAAAATAAATAAATGAATATTAATACCAGTAAAAAAAAATCCATACATGCAATATTAAACTATATATTTCTCAATTACTATATTTTAAATAGATTTTTAGTATTCAATATAAAAGTAGAATTGAGATCATGATTGAACGAATTATATGATTTAATCCATCCGTCCTAGATATTACTTTGGATTAGAAAACTAGAATCAACTGATTTTATTTCATTTTAATTGACACTGTTAATTTAGAAGGGGAGCATGAATTTTGAGAAGAATGCATATTAGAATGTATGGTGTGTTGGTGTTTAATGGGGTTGGAAATACTGTTTTGTTTGATCGATTTCTTCTCTACCCTTCCGTTTTGCGCTTAATGCAGTTTTTTTTTAAGTAATGGGTATTTAACAACGTAATAAATGACTAGAAATGGAGTTATCTTAGATTTCATGGAGTTGATTTGGAGAATCTATGGAGTCATTTTAAGAGACAGCTTGTGGGACTTACTACGAGCTGACCCCTAAGATTGGTTATGAGGTGGTTGACGAAGACATCTGGTGACTCTGTGATCCTCTCTCCTATGGAAAGCACAGGGAGGAGATAGTTGTTGAGAAAGTCGTTGGCTCCAATGGTGATGGAGAAAATGGCCTTCTTCATCAGGTACTGTCGGGCCTTGGCGGGTCCCAGCACTTTGTCTATTTGCTTCCTTGTTATGTTGAAGTAATCAATCTGAATGTCCATGGAAAGCCGGTTCACCTGCATCAAGAGATCGATTATTTCTACATCAGTCCAGTTTCTAGTGAAAGATCCATGAACCACAAAAATGGCAGAAATGTTGTCATTGAACCGGTGGTTTGGGTGGGTGACCATCCAAAATTGAGCAAAGAGACCAATTGGTAATGGTAGTTGGCCTAACTCTAGATACTAATCATGGAGGTGTGGTAAATACAGGCAATAAGCAAAGTGCAAAATGCTTTGTGGATCAACATTTCAAAACTTGTTTATTTTAGCGAAGGATTGTTATGCATAATAGAGCACAACATTTGAGTATTTAAAAAAGGAAGTGTCTTTCATTTCTTACCCTCCTCCTCATGGGTTAGAGTAAAACGAAAATTGATCTCATTACTTTGACGTTTTGCACTATGAAGAAAATTTCATTCCTTTTTAAATAGGTTGCTTGATTAAATGGGTCTCAAACAGCCCCTTAATAAAAATGTTGTCACCCTTTGCAACAAAGATCGCTTGTCAAAGATGAGGCATGGGGCCTCCATTTGGTCACGGATTCAGGCATGCTATCCCTTAGTAGAGAAATTATTAAGTACGCAAAAGCATAAGTGAAAACGTGATCATCATCAATCAACTATGAACACATGCAGCGGCCAGTGGGCCTAAATTAAAAATGATGATTGCTGATGAGCACTATTTTCACATGCACTAACTAATAATTTCTCTTTGTGTAGTGTTACTTTTTCTTTTATGTTTTCTAAAAAATTGCTTTACTTGATGAAAAGTTGATTTACTTACAAATATTCTTCCTGTTGCATTCATGATTCCTCCTCCTCCAGAGGCATAGTTTACGCCGTTCAAGATGGACCTGCCTGTGGTGTTGGGCGAGAGAAACGGCTGCGCAAAGTTTGGCTGCCCTAGTTCCTGACCTGTGCATGCCCAAGAACAAAATTTATGTTTAGACATCCATTTCACTTACCAACATTGCCTTCTTTCCTCCATGGGCGGCTTACTTCATCTACTCACCTCAAATGATTCGAGCATTTTGCACAAGCTAGAAGGATAGACTCACCTACAATGTCCCCAATGGTGCGTCCATTTGTGTACCGGCCAGTGGGGTTCCCTCCGGAAGCCTCGAAATCTATCCCATTAGGGCGAATGTTGGCCTTAGACAATGTTGGCAGGAAATTATTGTTGCCGGCGTCAACAAGCGAATCTCCGAAGATGAACGATGCTCCCAAAGTCTCGCCGTCGTCGGCCGCAGCAGGGCAAGGGGAAAAGCCGGCTGACAGCAGTAATAACGCCAACCAAATGCTGGCTGCCATGGTAGAAGGATAAGAGGGGACAAGTACGGGGAGCCTGTTCTATGGAGAAGTTTATAACTGTTGAATGGAAACGGAAACCTTTACTAAAACTTGCAAGAATGAACCTAATATTAATGGAGACGCAGTTGGTTGGAAATAAATGTGCATGGTTGATCCAAGTCTATTGGGTAGTTTATCAACACTCACATCTGTCCTGACCTGCTATGGACTAGTGTTGTTGCTTCTGTAATAAGAAAGTGTCAAACAGGAGCCAAGGAGTTCATTCTTTTATTGGTTTTTTTGTAACTTGGGGTCAAAGATGTTGATCTAGTAAAACTATTCTATAATAATATTAATATCTTGATATCTTGTTGGATACTTAGGTTTAAACAGGTGGGCAGTTGAAAAGCCGCTATTCATAAGCTCTATTGTGCGAACACATGCTTTATTTGTTTCCTATAGATGCCGCTTGTAGTATGTCATGCATGTGAGAACTCGAAAGTAGTAAAGTTCTTTGTTTTCTTTGTTTCTTTTATATCAGAATGTTTCATTCTTATTGATTGTATCTCATGTTTTACCTTGAGAATGCTGGTTGCAACAGATCTCATCTCAAAGTCATAGGATGCGGAATGCAAATTATGGAGGTGAGGGAAGCTTCATGAATTATACTGCAATCAACACTTTGAACATAGTACGAACAAGTTGAGCAACATAAAACGCGCATGACTGAACATCCATGTGCATCAAATCTGAACTTTTCATGGACTGGACGGACAATCATGCACTTAAAATGCTATCTTATATTAATAGTTATATTTATAAAAGTAGTATTTTTTATTGAAAGAGAAAATTATAAATAATAGATAAAAAATATTTACCATTTTAAATCACTTTGGGAAATATTTCTCAAAGTGGTGTTCCTTTTTGCCAATTTATTTTTAATTTTTAAGTTGATTTCGTCGTTCAGAATGATGAAATTAGTTTTAAGCTGATTTCGTCCATCTAAATGATGAAATTGGTTTAAGTTGGCCTGATTTCATCGTTCTGAACGACAAAATCAACTTAAGCTGATTTCATCGTTCTGAACGATGAAATTGCCACACTTACACGTCTCGACATTCGGTAGGCAACAATGCTAATTTCTTCGTTTTAGTCGCAACTCCGCCTCCCCCTCTAGTCGCATTTTCAGTTCTTTCTGTGCCAATTCAGCGTTATGCTCCGCCGCATAGGCCTGCTTCTGTCATCCGGCCCGCCGCCAATCCCGCTTCCTCTAGCTCGCCGCCAGTCCCGCCTCCTCCTCTGCGCCGCCTTTTCCGTCGGCCCCTATTCTAACCATGCCAAATTTGCCCCGCCACTGTGGTACCCTAAATCTTTCTTTTTTAAGATAATTCCTTTAAAAATGTGTTGTTTTACAACGATTTTAATTTTATTAATTAGGAAATTTTTTTATTAATTTAAAGTCTTTATGATATGCTTATATACTTGGTAAATCTATTAGTTTCTATGCGTATATACTTTGAAAATATGTTGGTTACCATGCTTATATATTTGGAAAATCTCTTGGTTTTATTTAAATATTGTTGTGGTATTTTATGCTTCTATTGATTGTCATTTTTATTTAAAATCAAAACTTAATTTAGTAGAGAATATGAGTTAGCAATAGTTTGGTTAGGGTAGATGTCAAAATTAGTTTGCTTAATCTAATATTAATTTAATTTATTGTTTATGAATTAATTGAATAGAAATGGCAGAAGAAATAGTTAGTTTTTTACTTACCTATGATGGACACATGGAAGGATTATTAATTAAGAAACCGTCGACGTATAATGAATTTGAGATGCAAGTAGCAAACAAGGTTGGGTGGGATCAAAGAAGATGGAAAATTACTATCAAATATAATATTCCGTCGTGTAGATCAAGAATGACATTAATATGTATAAATGATTATACATCAATGGGTTTTATGTTTCACCACTTGCATCACGTAATTTCTTTTGAGTTATTTCTCAAAAAAGAGGCCCGAGTGCCTAGTGAAAGGCGAAGTAGTTCACATAGGAGCTCGCATAGGAGCTCACACAGGAGCTTGGATAGAAATGTGAATAATGAAAGTCATATGCAAATGCCGGTGGACGACGAAGAAGAAGGAAATTTATCTATGACAGTAGCTTCAAGTGAATGTCATAGGTCATCTGCCCCTATTTACGATGGAAGTGGACCTAATTGGAGGTAAGGTTGATTTAGTTGTGAATACGTTTTGAATCTTATAATTATTAATGAAAATACGTTTAGCTAAATTTTGAATTTTGTGTGTAATATGGAAGGTCCATGACGCATGCACACGAGCCATTTAGCGTTCAAATGTCTCAAGGCGGTGCATGGTATGAAACTCAAAGTTTGATGGACATTCATGACCCCTACACATATGTTAGTCATACCGATGCTGGACCATCCAATCAAAGGTGAAAATATATTCATAAATGAATATAAGTTTTTTAGGCATATGAAATTTAATACATATGAGATGTTTATATGTAGGGGGGATATGTCCATGATGAAGATATTGATAAAAATGAGGCTAATGAAGGTGGAGATAATATTGATGAAGTAAGGGGGAAGATTTCATTTTGACATGAATGCAGATGGGGTTAGAGGTGAGGAAAGTGCTCAACAGAATGGGTAGAGAATGCTATTGATGGAAATGATATGAATGTAGATGATGAAGAGCCGTCGTACTATGAAGTGGAGCCACTTTATGCACACATCACATATGAGGAGATAGATGGGGTAATTAACTCTACAATGGATATAGACCAACAAAACGAAGATGAGTTATATGTTGGCAGCAACTTTGAGAATAAAGAAGCATTTTTTACAGCCTTGTAGGAGTTTTCCATTCAAAATCATGTCAAATAGAAGGTTGTACGAACAAAGTTGTCAGAGTATACAGTAAAGTGCATTGATAGCACTTGCCCTTGGAGAGTGCATGACTCAATAAAATGGGGTGGTGAGTACTTTAAATTGAAGACGTACAAAGGTGACCACACATGTCAGAATGCCCAGCTTATCACAGATCATAGGCAGTGCAGTGCCTCCTTAATTTTGAAGGTCATAATGCCTGCTATCCAAGCCGAATTAACTCTCACACCAGAGGATATTATTCAAAGAATGAAGGAGAAGTATCATGTTGACATATCTTATAAAAAGCATGGGCAGCAAGGAATATATGGCGATCAAGGCTATTTATGGAGATTAGGTAGAATCATATAAATTGTTGTCAATGTACCTAAGGGTGGTGCAAGAAGCGAATCCTAACACCTACTACCGCTTAGAGGATGATGAAGTACATCGTGCAAATGGTGGCATATGTAGGAGATTTAAGCAATTGTTTTGGGCATTTGGGTCGTCTATAGCAGGGTTTCGTCATTGCATCCCTGTGATTGATGTTGATGCCACTCACTTGTATGGCAGATACCCCGGTGCTTTTATGGCTGCAACGGCTATAAATGGAAACAATGGGTTATTTCCTCTTGCATTTGGGCTTGTCGGGAAGGAAGATGGAGACAATTGGAAATGGTTTCTAATGGAACTGAGGGATCATATACTGATGGGCATGACGAACATCGTAATTATTTCTGATAGACATAAGGGGCTTCAGAAGGCCTTGCCTGAGGTTTTTCCCGAGCCTCTGTACCACCATCATTATTACACTTGTCACATAAAAACAAATTTTAAGGAGTTCAAAAATAATACACTGACGGACTTGATTGGGGCAGTAGCTTGTGCACTTACAGTAGAAAAGTTTGAGTCTTAGGAGGAGAATTGCATCTTGCATAGTGGTCTCTTGCCCACGGTGATTTTATGACATTTAGCATGACGACTACGAATATGTTGAAAGTTTAAATAGCGTCTTGAAGGGGGCACGAGGATTACCCATGCAGGCTTTAGTGTCAGCTATCTTTTATCGGCTCATAAAATTTTTTGTTAAACGATCTTCTGCCACCTCTGCCATGGCCACCCCGTATACTCACAAAGTGGAAGCGATATTGAGAGAGCAAACAAGAAAAATTGGGGAGTATGTAATTAATAGGATCAACAGGGGTCAGTACGAAGTGACATCAATTTGTGCCCGAAAGGTTATGGTAAATGTTGTGATGCATACTTGTACATGCAACATCCCTCAAGTTTATGGTTATCCTTGCTCGCACCTTATCATCGTGTGGGCAAAGCAGCGGGAGCCAATCCAAGCATCACTATTTTACACATCTTCTACTTATAAAAATGTGTACTCCGCAAAATTTTATTCTCCTCGTGGTCAGGAGTATTGGGAGAGGGATATACCTTTTGTGTTATACCCTCCGATAGCAACAAGGCAACCTAGTCACCCACTGTCTATTTGCATTAGGAATACAATGGACCGTAGAACAATGGAGAGAGATGGTAGAGGAGGATATAAATGTGGGAGGTGTAAACAAAGTGGGCATAATAGTAAATCATGTAGAAACCCTCCTGTTGATTGGTAAACATATAATCAATCTCTTTATTTATTCTATATTTAGTCACATACGCATATGTTCCTTTCGATTAATGATATGATCTTAATTTTCCGTAGATAATATGGATCATGAAAAGCCTTGTTACGGGCCAGGCCCGAGTGACACTTCCATACTCATATAGCAAGAGTCACATAGGTCTGCTGCTATTTGGAGAGGAGAGGTATGATAACTTTTTTAAAAATTTATTTTATTTTTTTGGACAATATAGTACGCTATGTTATAATTTTAAAATTTATTATAGGACCCCGGGTGCCTTGAGTGCACCGAACATTTTAAATATCTCCGCCATTGGCCCATAGATGAGCGTATTTTACCTTATATCGAGCGAGTGGGATTTGGCCATTTCATTCATCTATAGTATGTCCGTCTTGATCAGCCTCTATTGACAGCTCTCGTTGAGAGATGGACGTAGACGTTTCATTTGTCATATGGAGAGATGTCCATCACTCTCATGGATGTGGTAGTTCTATTAGGACTTCATATCGATGGACATCCTGTGACAGGTATGACAGGAGGAGCTCATGTGGATATATTAGTTAGACTTCTTGGTAGAGCTCTTCCTACTACAGTGATGCGTGGTAGCCGAGTGAGCCTACAATGGCTCTCACAGGAGTTTCGCGAGCTCCTAGCCAATGCTACAGAGATAGTTATCGAGCAACATGCACGAGCCTATCTATTACATTTACTTGGAGCCAGGATATTTGCTGATACCACGAGCAGCCATGTGCATGTTTCATATCTCTCCCTCTTTGCGAACTTTGACATGGCAGGTGCTTATTCATGGGGCAATGCTACTCTCGCATTTTTATACCAAGAGTTAGGGAAAGCATGCCAGGCCATGACCCCAGGGATTGCGGGCTGTCTGACCCTTCTTCAGTTAATTAATTGTGTAACTTTACGTGGTGTTTTAGTTACATATAATTCTTTAATTATAATATTTGTTATTATATTTTCTGACATAGTTATGGTCGTGGGAGCACTTACACGTCGGACGACCAAGTGTTGAGATGGGTCGCTTGGTCGAGGGTGCTCCATTAGGGGCAAGGTAGGCTGTATTTATGTTTAACACTTACTTTTTTTAGCAATGTTTTATGAACATATGCTGAACTTATTTTTTAAATTTAACTCCTTAAGGTGGAATGTTCGGAAAAAGAGAACCAAAAATCCACAAGGAGTCCTCCGATTATACAAAGGGGAGTTAGACCACCAGCGGCCATACCAGGTAATTTTATTGCCGTGTTTAATATTTTTATCTAATTATTTTAAAAAATTTCATCATTATTTAAACTAAATTATCTTATATATTGTATAGATTATTTGGCAGTTGTACTCAGAGGACGTGTTGGCTGCGTTACCTCCCCTATGCACGAACGGTCGAGAGGTGTGGCTATCTCGAACTCACTTGATATGTTACGAGATTATAGAGATGTATGTGTCGGATCATGTAATGCTCCAGTTTAACCTGGAGCAAGGGGTCACACCTTCTACGGTCAAGTTTGTCCATCGCATCACTCGACAAGGCTGCCATATTACCAACTGGGCTATACATCATGAGTTGTATATTGCTCGATGGATGGATAGGAGAGCCACTGTTATCAGAGGGGAGATGGCTACGACATTGCGAGATGTTCGTAGTGATTTTATGCAGTGGTATTTACCAATTACACGATGATATATTTTACCTCGCGATGATGTAGAGGAGATGACATATTAGCCTAGGGCAACGTCTAAGGCAACTCTAGTAAGTACAACTTTGTTAATTGAGGCATATATTATTTTCTTATTTCATTTTAATTATTTATCTAATATTTAATTTATTTTTTTATAGCTTCATCTAGTTCGATGTACACATACACATTTGACTAATGCACTTAACACCTGTACTTCGCGCGAGGACTTATCAACAACATGTTAGTCAGTGATTTGAGAGTCTAATGATGTCCTTCATAGCTTGTCATTGCTTCATTTGGTGATTATTGATGTTCATAGAGATTATCCTGTCGACGAGGCCGCTCAAACGCAGTCGATTCACTCTTCATTCCCTAATATTCCATCATCATTAGCAGCGTATAGCTCTCCTCTAGGTTCATCATTTCTGGACACAACACATGTAGCTCAGCCAGATCCTATTTTATATTATAGAAGACATCGGCTAGCTCATGTTGTATCATCTATTACTTATGCTGAGCCGGAGCTGCAGCCGCAGCCGCAGCTAGAGCCAAACCTGGAGCCGCAGCCCGAGCCAGAGCTAGAGGCAAATCATGAGGAGCTCGTACACCACCGTCGAGGATGTAGGAGATTATGACATTACTTTTTTATATATTTATTTTAAACTAAACATTTTTTTGACTTGTGATGTAATATATTTGATACTCGTCAATGATGTACTTTAATATTATATTTGTTATGCATGGAATGGGTGGAATGAATGCAATTGTGTATGTATTGTGTATGTTTTGAATGAATGAACAAGGATAGGTGATAAAGTTAGTTTCAAATAGTTTTTTTAAAAGAATTATTTTCATTTCGTCCTTTAGAAGGACAAAATCAGCATTCTTGCAACTGAACGCTGAAATGGGAGAAGTGTGGCAATTTCGTCGTTCTGAATGATGAAACCGGGTCAACTTAAACCGTTTTCGTTGTTTAGAAGGACGAAATCAACTTAAAACCAATTTCATCCTTCTAAACGACAAAATAAACTTAAAAATTTTAAAAAAAAACATGCAAGCGCCTGCGTGGCAAAAAGGAACACCACTTTGGGAAATATTTCCCAAAGTGGTTTAATTTGGTAAATATTTTTTGTTATTATTTATATAATTTTCCCTTATTGAAAAGGAAGAACTACATCTATAAGAATAAAAAATAACTTCCAAAAGCTTTTTTAATTACTCAATCACTTAAATTGAGCTAAATAGATGTATTTATATGAGCATTCCTTTTCTAAATCTATTAATATGGGAGGAAATGTTTCTTTTTATTTTATATGGCGGACCTAGTTCACATATCACTTTCTATAAGGGTATGTTTCTTCTTGAAACAGAAATTTTGCAAAAATGAAGCTTACAGCCCGTTTGGCATAGTTTTTTCTTTTGAGGTAGTTTTGTCCTCAAAATGTAGTACATTTTAATTTTTGTTCTAATTTTTAAAATTGTTGCATTTCAAGTTCTGATTTGTTTGGCAAAATAGAACTATTATTTGGAAAATATATGAAATATTTGGCAAAAAAACATTTTAGGAAGGATCAAATTGCAATAACTTTATGAAGGGATGCAAATAGGGTGCCTATATACTAGCAATCACTTTGTATATTCACTTCTACAACCTCAATACCCAAAAAATCAATTATCAAATTTACATAAGTACAAAACATGAACCCTTTTCTTATAGTATTGGACGAAACTTTTTTCAAAATAGACCTCACAATCAGTTGAAATTCAAATTTAGGCTAGGTAAATCGATTTTGTACAATTAGACTTATGCACGTTCAACTTTCCCACATGCACACTTGAATTGCCGATAATACCCTTAGGCAATATAAAAAGAGATGAAGCCCTCATGGGAGACAAAAAGAAAGGGAGTCGCCGTCCTCCTCTCCTCCTCCCCCATCTCCTCCATCATCTTCTCCTAGATATGGAAGCCGTCGTCTTCCTCTCCTCCTCCCCCGTCTTCTACCCTCAACTCCTCCTTGTTTCCACATCCACTCCGTCCAGTCAAACCCAGTTCATCTGTCATGGTAGGGTGACCGGAAAATGGCTGCAAAGTGAAGATGCATGGCGGGTTTGAGGTGTGTATTTTTTTGTAATATTGCATTGTTAGAGTCTGCATATAGGTTATGGAGATATTTCTTGATATTGAGTATATGTAATATGTAGTTCATGATTGTGCACTGTTTAGTTAAAAGCAGGGCGCTTTGTGTTTAGTTTGATTTTCACTAACATAGGGGTGCAGATCTTGGGTCTGGTGACTTGGTTGTGTAATTGTTAGTTCGATGACATCTGATGATTTATGGTTATATAGTTTATGCTGAAAAGTATATGAGAGAAAAGGGATTCAATATATGTTTTCTTTGTGTTTGGTTTTTTGCTACAATTTCCCATTAAATGGGTGGTCAAATTGTTTCAATTGGGTTTGTAATGTATGGTTGTATTTTGATAGTTTATGATGAATTATGTTCTTCCGAGGTTATATAATAAACCAACTCAGGGTAAAAGTAATGGATTATGTATTTTGCCTGTATGTTTAATTTAACTAATGATTTGAATGATTTGACATGGTATCTTGAGAGGAGGAGACAATTGGACCTAGTTTACATGGGTAGAACATAGTTAACTGATGCATCCTAACTATTGGCTGGTAGATGGTAGGAGGGTATTATTTGGTAAAGTACATTGCCTGGTCATTAGATTTGAGCAAGATAGGTTGAAAAGGTAGGTTTTCATGATGTGATCAGATATCTAGCAAGGAGGGGACCATATGACCTATTTTTATGGGTAAAACAAAGTTAATTGATATAGCCTAGCTATTGACTAGTAGATGGTAGGATGCTTAACTTTGGCCTAGCATATTTTGAGGTAATTAGATTCGAAGAAGATAGGTGTAGAAGGTAGGTTTAAATGGTGTGGCCTAATATCTAGTGAGGAGGAGACCACATGACCTATAATATATGGTTAAAACAAAATTAACTGATCAAACAATTTGTTGACTGGTAGATGCTAGGAAGTTTTTTATTTTTCGAAGTACATTATGTGGTCATTAGATTTGCGCAAGAGGGGTTTACAAGGTAGGTTTAAATGATGTTATCTGATATCTAGAGAGGAGTATACCATATGACCTAGTAGATGGAAGAAAACAAAGTTAACTAATACATCTTAACTGTTGACTGGTAGATGGTAGGAGACTTATATTTTTTAAAGTAAATTGGTTAGTCATTAGAATTGTGCAAGTTATGTTTACATATAAGTGGATTAATAAGAGTTATGTTTTAACCATATTTAAAACTAATTTAATAGTTAGGATACATCCTAACTATTGACTGGTAGATGGTAGGAGGCTTATATTTTTTTAAGTACATTAGGTGGTTATTAGATTTGCACAATTTAGGTTTACAAGGTAGGTTTCAATGATGTGATCTGATATTTAGCGAGGATGATACCATATGTCCTAGTTTATATGGTTAGAAGAAAGTTAACTGATTTTGACTAGATGTTGACTGGTAGATGGTAAATGGCTTATATTTATCGAATTATATTTTGGCTCCTTAATTTTATTATTAATTTCAAGGATGTCATATTGCGTGCAACTTGTTGGAAAAATTCAGTAGATTCTTCACTTCACCCCAGTACACTTATATCTCCACCTCCCTGAGGCATGCAAGGGGCAGCGGAGGAGGAGCCAGAGTAGAGAACAAGTCGGTGGAGGCTAACGTTGAGGTGTCGGACAGCTTCACAATGTATAGAGCGATTATGCTAGATCAAAAGATGGAATAGATTTTGAGAGCAAATATTCTGCACATAACAAAGTTTCTTCATTAGGTATTGGTGGTGGCAGGTGGAAGTATAAAATAATAATTAATATTGACTCAGATGTTGAAGATGTTAAATCTAAGGTGGGAAGCATAGATATACACCATATTTTCTAGACTTAGCCTACCAACAAAATTTCGATCCTCAAATAATTCCGACACATGCTTTTGCATTCCTTGAAAGCCATGCATGTAAACTAATCACCAATGTCATAAGCTACGTTTGACAAGATCATTGACATACAATCCTATTAATCTACCCATATATAGACCTATTAATATCAAGTCTAATGCCCAATAGTAAAATTTGCTTGTTTGAAACCCAATTTGATGTCTAAAAATTTTGAAATACTTACCCAAGTTCTTAAGTTAATACTAGGGACATTTAGGGTTAAAAATCCTAATTTTGATCGTGGGGCCCATGGCAGGTCCCGCAACCCTAATGTTTTGGGAAAATAGTAAAAAATTTGAAAATTCCAAAAAATTTCCAAATTACTTAAATTAACCTAAAAGCCTAAAATGTGAGGAAAATTTTACTTTAAAAACCTTTGCTAACCACTTTAATTTCAAAAATAGTCAAAATCGATCAAAATTGACATTAAACCACACAAAAGTAATTAAATATAATAAAATAAACTGGTTCAAGCTTAGGGATCTTACCGAGGGGAAGAGGGAGGGAGAGGGAGAGGGTGTGGGTGAGAGGAGCAGGGCTGGGAGAGGAATGGGAGATGGAGGAGAGTGAGTAGGGGAGGGGAGAGAGGGGATAAGAGAGTGATTGTGGGAGAGAGTGGTGGGAAAGGATGGAGGTTGAGGTTGGAGCGATGAAAAGAGGAAGGGAGATAGGAGTTGTGGGGCTTGTGGGAGTTGGGTGGTTGTGGTAGGTGTAGACATGATGGGAGATGGGATCAAGGCAAAAGTATCCTTTGGTGGTAGGGCAATAACTGAGAAAGATGCATGGGTTGGCCCGCATGGAGTGTTTATGGAGGAGTAAGGGCAGGTCCAAGGGAAGCAATGACAACCAAAGGATTTGAGGTGGGAGTAGTGGGCATGAGTTTGAAAGAGGAGTTGGTAGGGAGAGAGGTTTTGTAGGGAGGGAGTGGGAAGGCGATTGATAAGGTAGGTGTGGTGGTGCAAGTAGAGGGAATGGAAGAGAAGGGCAAGGGTAGTTTCGATGATGTGTTGGTGCTTTCTTTTGGCAACACCATTTTGTTCAAGGGTGTGGGGGAACGAGGTTTGGTGGGAGATGTCGTGATAGAAGAGGTAGGAAGATAGATGGTGGTTGAGGTATTCACAGCCATTGCTGGTGCAGAGGGTGGTAAGGGGTTTGTTTGATGGTCCGCTTGCCCATGGCATGGAAGAGGCAGAAGCATTCGATGACATCGGATTTAAGTTTGAGGGGGTAAAGCCAAGTGTAATGGGAGAAGTCATCAATGAAGATTACGTAGTAGCGAAAGCCGTGAAAGGATGTGACCGGAGAGGGACCCCAAATGTCCAAGTGGACAAGTTCAAGGTGGCATTAGGTGCTCTTTCGGGAGAGCGAGAAGGGGAATTTGTAAGCTTTACCAGTGAGACAACTATCACAATCTAAATATGACATTTTTTTTATTGAAGGCAACAAAGTAGAAGCAAGTAAATTAAACATAGTGGAGGATGGATGTCTGAGCTGATGATGCCAAAGGTTGGAGGAGGCGGAAGCAAGCAAGATGATGGGAGACGTGGCAAGGGTGGAAGATACCGGATAGACACCATGTCAGCATAGTCCTCGAAAGAGTATGCACCGAGAGCTAGTGTCCTAGATTGTAACATGAAAGATATCAAAGGTGAGTGAACAATTATTATGATGAGTGAGTTTATGAACGGAAAGAAGATTATGAGCGATGGACGGAGTATATAAAACATTGCTAAGGGAAAGAGTAGAGGTGCCAAGATGGAGGGTACCCATGGATGAGACGCGCAAAGCCGCCCCATTCCCGACGTCGACATGGTCAGATGTCAAGTGAGGCATGTGGAGAGAGAGGTTATGAAGATCAGCCATCACCTAGTCCAAAGCATCGCTATCAAGGAGCCACTCAATGGGAGCTGCCCAGGAGGAGGATGCGCCAACGCAGAGGGCGAGTGCACTCGAGAGAGAGCCACTGGGGCTGGAGTATTGCTCCCAACAAGTCTTGGCAGAGTGGTTGGTCCCGCCGCAAATTTGACAAGGGGGCTGAGGCCCCCGTCCATGGGGACACGAGCACCAACGTCTGCAAGAAGAGCCATTGCACGGCCCAGGGGTCCCATGGCCAGCAAGGGTGGGGAGAAGACCCCAGCCAAAACCCCCCCATACGGTGCAACAAGGGTGAGAACTATACCCCCGGCATGGGAGGAAGCTGTCAGGCCACCAAAGGGAGCCATCAAGAGGCCACGGAGAGAGGTGGGAGGTAGTCCATAGGGGCTGTTGACGGCGTGGGGAGGGGCCAGAGGCAGGGGCCCATAGGCGGGCAGCACCATAGGAGGAAAGGGGAGCACCACTGGCTAGAGGAGAGGCGCACCATGAGTGGAGGGCAGTGAGGCTGTCACCGGTGGCAAGCCCATGGTGGGGGCAGTGGAGGCGAGAGAGAGGATGGCTTCCTTGAAAGAAGAAGTGTCCAAAGCTCCAAAGGGGAATGGCGACACCGCGAGCATAGAGAGAGACAGAGAAGACGAAGTACATGCCGAAGAAGCATTCAATGTCTTGTGAAAGAGGTCAAGGTCCGAAATGGGAGAGCACCAACTGCAGCATGCTAATCCGCGTAGATTTTGAGGTCATCAAGGTATGTCGTCTTTGTGTCTTCGCCTTGGTGTGGGTAGAGAGATGCTATTTCACGTTGAGGATGTGAGCCGGGGAGGTGGAGAGGAAGCAAACCTCAGCGGCAGTCCAAAGGGGGCGGCAAACTCAAGTACGATGAAGTAGCCGAGCAAGAGAGGAGAAATGGTGGCATGAATGGCAATGAGGAGCATCCGATCAATACAATGACACTGGGTGGCCATGGGAAGGGCACCAAGATCACCAGTGGCGGGGCACTGAGCGGAGCCATCAAGGAAGCCCATCATGTTGTAGCCTTCTGGGAGGTCACGAACCTGAATCTACCAAATGAGAAAGGTGGCAAAGTCCCAATGCATGGGGACGAGTTGGGGAAGATGGGAGTTGAGGAACTGCACCACCACCGACACAAGAGCAAAAACGTCATCGAGGGTGGAGGAAGGTGGGGGAAGGGGGAGCCAAGAGACAAGGCAGAGGAGGCCATGGATCGGTTTGGAGAAGTTATGGAGGGTCATTTGGATGGAAGGGAGCTAAAAAAAAATAGGAGCCAAACGCTGGCAAGGAGAGTTTCTGGAGCGGGAGGCCGGAGCGTAGGGAGAGAGGTTCTAGAGTGGGGTGAGGGAAGGTCAGTGGGGAGGGCAGAGAGGAGGGCGGAAGTGACTGATGAGGGATGGAGGCCAACCAGGATGACGGGGAAAGGCTGGAGCGCAGGGAGCAACCCTGGTGGAGGCAGACCAAAGGGCAGAGAGAAGAGAAAGGAAGAGGAGGGGCATAGTTCAGCGACAGTAGCGAGGAAGAGGGCTGGAGCAAAACACCAGTAGGAGGGAGGTGGGGGGAAAGGGGGAGGACTTGGCGGCGGGGGAAGAGGGGGGAAGCTGGGGAAGAAGACTGGTCGACAAGGGTCCTGAGGGGGGAAAACTAGGGAGACAACCAGAAATGGGAGGCGAGTGGAGAGAGGGAAGGCCGATTGGAAAAGGGATGCCAGTGAAGAAGACGCTGGCACTAGCAACTCAACTGGGTAAAGGGAAGAAGGTGAGGAGAAGGGAAGAAAGGGGTGAAAGGGAAAGTGATAGTGTTGACAAACTGGCACTTGCTGGAAAGAAAAAAATCAAGTCGTTGGGTAGACTGGCTTTGATACTATCATAACAAATGGAAAAAAAATATATTACATTATTGTATACAACTATATATAAATACATGTTTTAGGGAAAAGACAAAGGAATAATGTACAAACAGAGAATGACAAGTGCATGGAGAAAATGGCAAGAAGTGGATAGTCCAGAATCTATGATGTGGTGTAGGAGGCATGTAGTTGGATTGCCATGGTGGCAAGTGCTCAGGTGGCCTTAATAGCCTAAACTACTAATAGTACCCAAATTAATTAATAATTAAACTAAAATATTAGTATCTATCTTAATATAAATAATCACAATCAACCCTAACTTAACCTAATACTATATTAGTAAATAAGGTAAAAAGACATAAAATAGATATATTTCACACTTATTAGATGGCATTGAGAATCTCGGGTTTAGCCCCCACTTGTAAGTCTCCACCAACGCAATCGCCCTCTATTCTGCTAATGAGTTGGTGATGAACATTAATTAAATGTAATAGAAATGATTGTAGATGTTTGTCAATTGGTCACAAGACCTTGTCATGGTCAGTGTACTCACCCGACCCAAACTTGAAGCACAACTCCTCTATAAATGCCTTCCATGTCATTGTCACAAACCTCCTCAATGTGCTGAAACCACATGGAGGCATTTCCGTCCAACTGAAAAGTAGCAATTGTCACACCCCAACACACGCCACCCCTGACCCAAATCACGTCCAAGGAGGAAGCAGTATACAGTGCAATGAAGTTAAGTGGAAATGCAGAAGACTTAATCCATCCTTGGGTGGAGACACATTGAAGTGAGCGCACAAGCCCTTTGTACAAAAGCAAATAGAGAAAATAAAGGACTACTTAATAATCTTAGTCCACACATACCTACATCATCTAGTTAACACATAATAATATCAAGCCTTAAGGCTAAACAAGTCTAAGCCAACAATGGCTAAATATAGAGTGAAGTTGAGTCAAATGTATAAGTTCAACATAACATAGATCCAAACTAACATAACACCAAGCATATATAGCCCCTGTCAATGAACATAGTCATCCTCATGCTCAACGTAGAGCCTATCCGAAATACCTGCATGGCACAACATGCAGGCCTAAAACAAAACCACAAACAAAGAGGAGTGAGCTCAGATCAACAAGGGTTCTAATATGGAATATAAACTCAAGAAAACACCACATGCATTCTCAATCTAAACATGCATTTTATATTTATTCTTTAAACCTGTATATCATGATATAGTTCATATTCCATAAACGCATAATCATGCTTCCCTTACATCATGACATAACTCACATCCATAAACATATAATCATGCCACTTGTGCATCATGATGTAAAATATATTCCATAAGCACATAATAATGCCACCTGCACATCATGGGTTAACCAATAGTTCATTATACATATACACATTCCGAGTAACCATAGGAATGTCATTATAACATTCACATCTTACATGAATCATTTATCAATATTCACATCCTACATAATCATATCTCAATATACATATTCACCTTGCGTAAAAAAGTGTATCAAACACATCTCATCCTGCATATTTATGCAAAACTATTTAATAATCATATGTGTAACATAAGCATCATTGTTCCTACAAAATATGTGTCAATGAGCATTATATTCCATACATATGCAACAACCATTAGGTAAATGTCTTACAATTAATAAAATCAATCAAACCCGCTTGCCCAGGACAATCCCTTGTGGGGAAGGTCCGAATTCCTAAAAAGGAAAACTAGAACGGTTTGGGTAGGTTCTCTAACTGGGAAGGTACCATTTGTTCACTCAGGACAATCCTTATAGGGAAAGTCTGAATTCCTAGAAAAGAAAACTAGCATATTCCTAGTCGCACAGGATAATCCTTGTAGGGAAAGTCCGAATTTCTAAAAAGAAAACTAAGGCAACTTTGTAAGCCAGTGCACACGGACATACCATCCTGGATTCTCAAGGTCTAGATAACTCATAAATTTAATTCATATAGCAAATCCCCTCATCTCAACTTGGGGAGGTAACACGTTCTCAAAGACCATAAAAGAAAAACTTTGTTCTTTCAAACATAAAACCGATTTGATAAGCCTCTAAGGGGATTAATTTGACAAGGGCATCCAATTGCATCCAATCGATCAATCATGACTAATCATGATTAACCTTTATTTATAAATTATTTTTATGATGCATGAAACATGATACATATGTGAGTAAATGATAAATGAGTACCAATATAGGTAAACATACTCTAATCAGTCCACACGTGTATGAAACATGGTCCATCTGTGTCAAACAAAATCATATGAGTTTATGCAAGAATGTACATATGTAGTAGTGTCCATACCTAGGCTAAAACATGTGAAACATGATAACCTATAATCAATGTTATATGTGCAAGCATCCATAATTTATCATAGTCATATCCTACTGGAATCATGGAGTAAATGCGAAGAAAACGTCAAAATATGGATTCAAGGCAAGTATAACATCATGCTAAACCTAGACAAGTATAGTTATATATATGCTTGAACTAAATCATCATTCAAAAATCCTTCACATTTAATTACAGTGACATTTATACATAACCATAACTTATCATAGTTATAAAGAATTAAATTTATGAGTAGAGAACAAGAAATGGCCGAAAATCCACAAAATATGTCAAAATAACAAAACTGCAATACAAGCATTTGAACACCCTGGCAGGCAATTCGAGCACCTAACCATTTGAATGGGTAGACAGTCTGTTAGAATGGTTGGCCGTTCAAATGCCTTTTTGCCCATTCAATTGGTCGGAACAATTCACTTCTCTTACTTGTATTCAACCTTCTGAAATTCAAACCAAAACCTTTCTAAAATTCTATACAAATTCAAAAATCACTCTAGAACATCATATAATCATAATCTAACCTTAGAACATGATAAATATAATCACTTTCATGCTTAATTACAAGAAAATAACCATAAATTACATGTTTTTGATAAATCACCATAAAACGACAAAATAAAGCAAGAACTCAAATAAATCTACAATCATGCATTCTAATGAAGAAAAGCACACAAGGTAAAAATCCCTTACCTCTATTAAGCCTTTGAACCCACGAAAGAGCTTCACTCCTCAAGAAATCCTACCCAAAATTAGGGTTTTTGTTAAAACCTAATTAAAATTAGCTAATAGACTCAAATCAAATTGAAAATAGATAGATGTAGGATATCCTTAGGTTAAAAACGAGAATCACCTAATTAGGGTTCTAAATTAAAATTAAAAGTAAGATTTTTAATGGAAGAAAATTATGAATCAAGTTAAGGAAATGAATATAGAAGTGATTAAGACCAAAATTGAAAGATTATTGGTGATTAAGAGTAGAAAACACACCTTAATCCAAGTTTCTCCTTTAGGAAATGGGGATAGAGTACTTCCTCCCTTCTAACATAGCCCTTCCCTATTTGGCAAATAGGCTAGGGTTTTCCTTAAATAGTAAGGGTTTTGGGTTGGGTAAACATATTGTTTGCCTGAAAAATAGGTCAAAATGCCCTAAAAAGCTAATTAGGATTATTTTTGTCTTAAAAAAAATTTAATTATGAAATAAAATAATAGAAGATTAGAGGGTCAAATGGGTTGGACATCATCTAACATAGACGTGGGGCCCACGGCAGGGTTCGCACCCATAATTAAGAAAAAATTAAGATAAAATACTATTAAATCTGTAAAAAATAGATAAAACAAGCTTGATACTAAATTCATAAAAAATAAGTTAAACCTCATTAAATTCATAATTAACTACTCATAACCCCAAAAATAAAATCAAACTGGAAAATGAGCAAAACCACACAAATTTACACAATTAAAAAGAATTAAATCAAAATCAAATTACAGGTCTTAAGCAATACACAACCATTCCTCTTCGTTGTTCTTCCCTTGGTATTTTTATAAAA
Source organism: Saururus chinensis (assembly GCA_035235625.1). Taxonomy (NCBI): domain Eukaryota; kingdom Viridiplantae; phylum Streptophyta; class Magnoliopsida; order Piperales; family Saururaceae; genus Saururus; species Saururus chinensis. The sequence goes on from CP141142.1 coordinate 20,700,846, forward strand.
AAATTTGCCTTATAGAGCCAATCCAACGAGTTGTCTTCTACCGTGTAGCGAGGGAATTGCATTTGAGAAAGATGTGGCTCCACTCCACTGGTGCAAACCCCAAATCCGTCCCCCCCCCTTCGGTTCTGGGAAAGCTATTAATAAACAATTCAGCCAATTCGTCATCCAATTCTTCAAGTGCATTTGTCGAACATGTGGTGGGTATTTATTTGTGCTCACATACTCAGCCCCATTCAGGACACAATGAGAGGTGTCTCCCGCCATATTAGGTTCATGTCCTCCCCTTGGTGGTTGGAAATGGAATCTGAGGGAAATGGTGGTGTGCTGTCTAGGTGTGGCTGTTGGTGGCGGAGATTCCACCACCCGCACTCTAAACGATGCTGTTGCAAGTGTCCATCAAGCAATCAGTGGACTTCTGCATATGCACCATTGGTTGTATTGAGGCATTGTGTGAGTTGTAGTTGTTGCTGAAAAAATCACACTTCTTTCCCCTTCTTTGTGCTAGCCAAGAAACATAATAAAAAACAACTTTACACATATAGAGTAATCTAAATGTGCCCTCTACACTTCTCAAGTGTAGAATATGCAAGTTAGCACACCCACAAAGTAAGTTTTCTAATGAGGCAATTCAACAAACACATGGAAGGCACAATATTTTACGTGGTTCACTACTAGTCCACGGGGTCTATATAGACCAACTTCACTATAAAGGATGAAGAAACACTCTACTTTATAGAGATTGAAAAATGAAGGGTCAATAACCTTTTCACCTACAATGTAGAAATCTCACCTAAAGATGGAAAAACAAAGAAGTAATGGGAAAGGTTTATCAAGAAGGATCACCTTGTTGTCTTCTCTATGCTAAGATGTATAACTTAAGCTTGAAAAACTTCTTCCTTTCATTATGCTTCTTCATCCAAGAAAACCCACTTTCTTGCTCTCCAAAGTCTCTCTCCCAAGTCCTTGGCTCTACCTCATCCCTTCTCAAAAGAGAACCCCCTTCTTTTAATAAGAATAGGCTTATTACAAAACGCCCCTTCACTTACTCAAATCACACTTAAACTTAAAATGGGCTAAGTGATGGGCCACCACATGAGGAGGGAAGACCATCAATGGGCTCCACAAGAGGATAGACCCAACAATTCTCCTCCTCCCTACTCATGTGGGGCTCCCCCATACTATACATGAGGCCCAACTTCACCCATACCGACCCAACCTCTCACTACACCAAAATGTAGTATTAGCGACATATTTATTAGCGACGTAATGATAAGCGTCGCTAAAAACCCATACTTGCGACGTACACAAAATCGTCCAAAAAAATAAACTATTAGCGACGCATATTATTATGCTTTGCTAATAGTTATGTATTAGCGACACTTAGTATAAAGCGTCGCTAATACTAATGATATTAACAACGCTTTATACAAACGTCACTAAAATACATATATTTTAATTAAAAAAAGAAAAAAAATCATAAGTATTAGCGACGCTTAATTCAAGTGTTGCTAATAATAAGACTATTAGCGACGTTTGGACCAAGCGTCGCTAATAGTCCTTATATTAGTTATTAATTTAAACCAAAAAAATAAAATTACTAGCGATGTATAGAACTATACGTCACTAATACCTGTATTATTAGCGATGTATATAGTATACGTCGCTAATAGTATTTATTTTATTTTTTATTTTTAAAATAAAATAATTAAAAATTTATAATTATTTAATGTTTCTCTCTCTCCCTCTCCTCTTTATCCTCTTTAAATAAGTGTTGTAATAGTATTTGTAATAGCAACAGTCAATTATAAGTGTCGCGAATAGATTTATTAATTAATTTTATTTAATAAATATTTTTTTTAATTTTATAAATATAATATATATTTTATTCAATATTCACTATTTGTATGTATAATAAATAAATATTAAATTTTTAATAAAAAGTGGTGTTAATAATAGATTAAACTTTCACTATTTAGATATATTATATTTTATTTCTTAAATTTTCTTATTCTTTTTAAAATATAATTTATAATAAAAGAGAGAAAGAAGAGAAGGATTGAAGAGAGAGAGAGAAAGGGAAGAGTGAGATGGAGGACAGAGAGGGTGAGGAGAGAGAGAGAGGATAGAGGGAGGAGAGAGGAAGAGTAGAGAGAGGGGAGAGAGAGAGGAGAAAGAGGAGATCAAGAGAGAGAGAGAGGAGAGGGGAGCGAGAGAGGAGAGGGAGTGGAAAAGGAGAGGGGATAGAAGAGAGAGGAAAGGGAGAGGAGAGAGAGGGGATAGAAGAGAGAGGAGAGGGAGAGGAGAGGGAGAGAGAGAGAGAGGAGAGGGGAGACATAGAGGAGAGGGAGAGGAGAGAGAGGGGAGAGGGAGATTATATAATTTTAATTTTTTACAGATTTTTTATAAATTACTTTATTTTAAAAATAAAAAAAATAAAAAACTAAATACTATTAGCGATGTATATTCCTATACGTTGCTATTAGTATTTACTTTATTTTATTTTCAAAATTAATTTTTAAAAATAAAAAATTATAAAAAAATTGAAATTAGAGGAGAGAGGAGAGGGGAGAGAGAGAAGCGGAGGGAAAGAGAGGAGAGGGAGAGAGAGAGAGGGAAAGGGAAAGGGAAAGGGAGGAGAGGGAGAGAGAGGAGTGGGGAGGGAAGAGAGAGGGGATAGGGGAGGGAAGAGAGGAATTTTATTTAGAATATTTAAAAAAATTTATTTATTTATTTTTTTTAAAGTAAAAAAATAATTAAAATAAAATATGAATAGCGACGTATAGTTGTATGCATTGCTATTAGTATATATATTAGCGACGTATAGGACTATACGTCACTAATACCTGTACTAATAGCAACATATATTTGTATACGTCGCTATTACTATTTACTTTTTTTTATTTTTTTATTTTCAAAATTAATTTTTAAAAATAAAAAAATTGTAAAAAAATTAAAATTAGAGGAGAGGGGAGAGAGAGGGAAAGAGAGGAGAAGGAGAGAGAGGGAAAGAGAGGAGAAGGAGATAGAGAGAGAGGGAAAGCGAGGAGAGGGAGAGAGAGAGAAAGAGAGGAGAGGGAGAGAGAGAGAGGGAAAGAGAGAAGGGGAGAGAGAGAGGGCAAGAGAGGAGAAGGAGAGAGAGAGGGGAAGAGAGGAGAAGGAGAGAGGAAAATTGAGTATACGTCGCTATTAGTATACGTTGCTATTAGTATTATTTTTTTATTTTTAAAATTAATTTTTAAAAATAAAAAATTATAAAAAATTAAAATTAGAGGAGAGAGGAGAGGGGAGAGAGAGGGTGGGAGGGAAAGAGAGGAGAGGGAGAGAGAGAGGGAAAGAGAGGAGAAGGAGAGAGAGGGAAATTGAGGAGAGGAGAGAGAGAGAGAGGAGAGGGAGAGAGAGAGGGAGAGAGAGAGAGAGAGAGAGGGGAGAGAGAGAGAGGAGAGGGGAGAGAGAGAGAGGAGAGGGGGAGAGAGAGAGAGGGAGAGAGAGAGGGAAAGAGAGAGGGGAGGGAAAAGAGAGATAGGACAGGGTAGAGAGAGAAAGAGGAGATCGAGGGAAAACACAAAAGAATATTATTTTAATTTTTTTTAAAAAAATTATTTTTAAAATAAAAAAATTAAATTAAAAAATTGAAATTAGAAGAGAGAGGGGGAGGGAAGAGAGAGGAGAGCGGAGGGAAGAGAGAGAAGGGAGAGGGGAGGGAAGAGAGAGGGGAGAGGAGAGGGAAGAGAGAGAGGAGAGGAGAGGGGAGGGAAGAGAGAAGAATTTTATTTAAATTTTATTTAAATTTTTTATTAATTTTTAAAATAAAAAAATTAAATAAAAATAAAATACTAATAGCGACGTATAATATTATTCGTCGCTATTAGTACATGTAGTAGCGACGTATAAGAGTATAGATCGCTAATATATGTACGAATAGCGACGTATATAACTATACGTCGCTATTAGTATTTTTATTTAATTTTTTTTATTTTTTAAAATTAATTTTACATAATAAAAAATCATAAAATTTTGAAATTAGAGGAGAGAGGGGGAGGGAAGAGAGAGGAGAGGGGAGGGAAGAGAGAAAGAGAGAGAGGATAGGGAAGAGAGAGGGGGAAGAGAGAGAGGGGGAGAGAGAGATGAGAGGGGAGAGAGAGGGGAGGGAGAGAGAGGGAGGAGAGAGAGGGGAGAGAAGGGAGAGAGAGGAGAGAGAGGGGTGGGAGAGAGAGAGGGAGGAGAGAGAGGGGAGAGAGGGGAGAGGGAGAGAGAGAGAGAGAGAGAGGGGAGAGAGAAGGGAGAGAGAGGGGAGAGAGAAGGGAGAGAGAGGGGAGGGAGAGAGAGAGAGAGAGGAGAGAGGGGAGAGAGAGAGAGAGAGAGAGAGAGGGAGAGAGAGGGGAGAGGGAGAGAGAGAGGGAGGAAAGAGAGGGGAGTGAAGGGAGAGAGAGAGGGGAGAGAAGGGAGAGAGAGGGGAGGGAGAGAGAGAGGGAGGAGAGAGGGGGAGAGAGAGAGAGGAGAGAGAGGGGAGAGAGAGGGGAGAGGGAGAGAGAGGAGAGGGGGAGAGAGAGGGGGAGAGAGGGGTGAGGGAGGAGAGAGAGGGAGAGAGAGGGAGGACAGTGAGAGAGGGAGGAGAGAGAGAGGGAGGAGAGAGAGGGGAGAGAGAGAGGAGGTAGAGAAAGAAGGAAGAGGGAGAGGGTAGAGAGAGAAGGGAGAGAGAGAGGGTAGAGGGAATAGTTTTTTTATAAAAAAATTTAAGACATTTAGCAACGGTGAGAATTACGCGTCGCTAATCATACCTATATTAGCAATGCTGAAGTTTCTGTTGCTACTTATATTCACAATTTGCGACATTTATTTCCACGCATCGGAAATGAAGTCAACTGCGACACTTTATTGCGTCGCAAATGAGAAATTGTTGTGACGCTTCAATGAAGTGTCACTATAGGTTTTACCCGGGCGGAAATTCACCCGAGCGCAAAGTTTTGCGCCGGGGTGAATTTCCTTAGGCGCGAAACTTCGCGCTCGGGCGAATTTCCCCTCATGCTTTATATTCTGCACCTCCAGCAAGATTTTGGAACTAGGCAGGGACAGAAAAGGCATCGCTTTGGGTCATCCGGCGTCTCCGACGAGCCGGACCAGTCACCTATGCGTGGTCGTCCAACCGCCCGTGCGTTGTCATCCAGCCTCCCTGTGCGTGGTCGTCTGTGCATCTCCGTGCGAGGGGAGTTCAGTCGTCTCGCCCCCGTCCGCTATCATCTCGCCGCAGTCCATATCATCTCGCCGCCGTCCGCTGTTTGTCTGTAATTGGGGCTGGATCTGGAACCTCCGCCGACGAACAAGCCTTTTTCCGGCAGCTCGGGCGGTTATGGTTGGCTGACGGCGCAGCGGTTCTAAAACCTCGCCACGGCAAGAGGTTGAAGACGACCCGCGCAGGCTGGTCGTCTCAGACTGGCCCACGCGGGTTGGCCCAAACCGGCCCACGCGGGTCGCTTCTGACCCGGCAGCGCGTGGGTCATGTATTAGACCCAGCCCAAACTGGGAAATTTAAAAAAAAAAATTTAAGCCACAATTTTTCGTTTGTTTATTTTTTTATTTATAAATCAATGTTTTTTAATAATTTTTAAAATAATTAAATTAATTAGCGACGCTTATGAAAACGTCGCTAATATTCTACTATTAGTGACGTTTACTAATAAGCCTCACTAATGATTATTTATTTAATTTTAAAAAAAATTTAAAAATAAAAAAAATTAAAATTTTATTTTTTTAACAATGTTTATAAATGTCGCTAATACTATAATATTAGCAACGCTTAGGAAAAAGCATCGTTAATATTTTACTAATAGGAACGTTTATAAACGTAGCTAATAGTAACTTTTTTCGATGTTTGAAGTAAGCATCGCTACTATGTAGTAGCGACGGCAGTTTTATCGACGCATTTAGCGACGGTAAATAACTATTAACGATGTTTATAGTACTATTAGCGACGCTTAAATGTGTCGCTAATAGTTAATTTTGTTGTAGTGTCTACAAAGCTCATGCTTCATCTTAGGGACGGACTTAGTCATCATATCCGATGGGTTTTTGTCGGTATGGATCTTCATAAACTCTAAGAGTCTTTTCTCCAACTCATTTCTTATCTAATGATACCTCACATCAATGTGTTTGCTCCTAGAGTGAAAACTTGTATTCTTGCTAAAATGGATGACACTTTGACTATCACAATGTATAACATAGTTGTTTTGCTTTAGATCCAACTCTCTCATGAATCTCTTCCTCCATAGCATCTCTTTGCACGCTTAGGTAATTTCAATGTATTCAGCTCCGTTGGACAATGTAACACACTTTTGCAACCTTAATTGTAATGACATGGCTCTCCCCGCAAAAGTGATCAAGAACCCCGAATTGCTCTTCCTTGAATCAAGATCTCCAGACATATCTGCATCTACAATGCCCTCAAGCTAGGATTTACCACATCCAAAGCATCCAAAGCTAGATGAACCTCTTAGATATTGAAGAATCCACTTAACTTCATTCCAATGCTCCGTTAGCGGCTTTGCAAGATGTCTACTAACCACTCCAATGGCTTGTGCAATATTCGGCCTTGTACATATCATTGCATACATTAAGCTCCCTACCACTGATGCATAGGGTATTTTTGCCATCTCTTTATTCTCCCTCACATTTGAAGGATTTTGCTTCTTGTGAAATTTGAAATGGCTTATAAGTGGTGTACTAATGGGCTTTGCATTCTTCATTTGAAATTTTCCAGCACCTTTTCAATATACTTTTCTTGTGATAGTCATAGCTTCTTAGCTTTCCTATCATGCTTGATTCATCCCCAACATTTGCTTTGTGGGCCCCAAGTCCTTGATGGCAAAGGAATTAACAATCTTGTTAGTGTCATGCCCAACAATTAACATATCATCAACATAAAGCAACAAGATAATAAAGTCACTATCATCAAACCTATTAGTGAAAACACAATGATCCGAAGTTGTTCTCTTGTACCCATTACATAACTGAAAGTATCAAACTATGCCTTAAAGCTTGTTTCAATCCATACAAACTCTTTTTTAGCTTGCATACTATGTGCTCCTTGCCCTTAACTTTAAACTCCTCTAGCTACCCATGTAAATCTCTTCCTCAAAATCATCATGAAGGAATGTGGTCTTGACATCAAGTTGTTCAACCTCAAATTTGTTCCTAGTTGCTAGATCCAACACAACTCAAATTGATGACATCTTCACAACGAGTGAAAATTTCTCATCAGAAGCAACATCTTTCTTTTACCCAAAGCCCTTCACAACCAACCTTGCCTTGTACCTTGGATGCGAACTATTTTCATCGGCCTTCAACTAGTACACAATTGTATCCACAAGAGAATAGACCCAACAATTGTATTTCTTGTTTATGGAGGAAGTCGATCAACATAACCTTCAAGGAAGATAGAGGCGCAAGGACTGATTCAACAGATGGCTGATCAGTGTCGTCAGTGGTGTCATTGGTGTTCATGGTTTGTTTGTTCTTGGGTGGCATGGCTGAGCTCAGTGGTTGTCATGCAACCTGGCTCTAATACAAATATTATGTACCATAATACACAATGCTAGGATGTAGGTGCTAGGGAAGATGGTAGAGACAACAGAAGGGAGAAAGGGCAATCCGGCCTCCAACACAGCTCTACCAAGGTTAGGGTCGCGGCGTGGGGACAAAGGAGGAGAAGGGGATGATGTGGAGAGATGAGAAAGAGGAAGGAAAATTGGGCAAACATTATTAGTTCATCACTTGGCACCTATGTGGCTATTTTAAAAAAAAATTAAATAATTTCATCCTTTGGAAGGACGAAATCATCGATTTCGTCCTTCCAAATAACGAAATCTATATAAATCACATGATCTTGTTTTTTAGAAGGACAAAATTAATACAACTGTACTCGTTTCGTCCTTCAAAAGGACAAAATCAATACATGTATTTATTTCATCCTTTTGAAGGACGAAATCAATAAAAACTCATGTCCTTCCCTCTTTTTCTCTCTCCTCTTTTTCTCTCTCCTATTTTTTCTCTCTCTCTCTCTTCTCTCTCTCTATTCACTCTCTCTCCTCTTTCTTTCTCCTCTCTCTATTCACTCTCTCCTCTATCTTTCGGCTATCTCACTTCTTCTCTCTCTCCTCTCTTCTTTCTCTTTCTCTCTCCCTATCTTTCTTAAATAGAACGTTTAATTTAAGAGAGAGTGAGTATTTTATGAGAAAGAGAAAGAAGAGAGGAGAGAGAATAAAGAGAGAGAAAGAGGAGAGAGAGAGTGTGTGTGTGTGTGTGAAAAAAGAGAGAGAAGAAGAGAGATAGCTGAAAGAGAGAGGAGAGAGAGTGAGAAGAGAGAGAGAGTGAATAGGGAGAGTGAATAGAGAGAGAAAGAGGAGAGATAGTGATGAAAGAGAGGAGAGAGAGTGAATAGAAAGAAAAAGAAAGAGGAGGAGAGAGAGAAGAGAGAGGAGAGAGAGAGTGAGAAGAGAGAAAGAGGAGAGATAGAGAGTGAAGTGAGAGAATAGAGAGAGAAGTGAGAGAAGGTGGTGAGAGAGTAAATAGAGAGAGAAAAAAAAGAGGAGAGAGAGGGAAGGACATGGATTTTTATTGATATCGTCCTTCATAAGGTACTAATTTCGTCCTTTCGTCCTTCATATATTGATTTTGTCTTCCTAAAGGACAAAACCAATACATTTAGAAGGACAAAATCATGTAAGAACGTGGCTATTTACACCCCGTTATTTTCCTCTATCCCCCGTTACTTAGGCACCCCGCACTTAAGTTATATAATCTCTCACCCACACCCCGGTTCTTAAAAATAATTGAAATTTTTTTAACTCGTGTGTACCCCCTTCACCCCCCTCACAGCCTCCCCCTGCCCAGTCGTCGCCCTTACAAAATCTCCAGTGACTTCGTCGGCTCCATCACCCCAAATGGGCAAATAGCTCAAACCTTTCATTCTGAAGCAAGAGCTGGACGAGATCTGGGTATTTCTATAGCATGTATCCGACAAATCCGAGGTGCGACCGGGTCGAAACCCGCAACCGAAGCTCCTCAGTGGCCCGCCACAGCGCCGCAAGCTGTCCCGCCGGTGCCAGCCGCCTCATCACCTCCATGAGGCAGTTCCATGGCAACAAACCCGACCCTCCCTCCAGACCCTCTTCTTCTTCCTCCTCCCCCGCCCCACCACCAGCGGCCCACAACACCATCCTCCGCCCCCTTCTTCCCTCTCCTCCACCTCCTCGCTTTCCTCATGGAAGGAGACACCCGGCACGGGACAACCACTCACTTTCCTCACAAAAGGAGAGCACCCGACACGGGATGCTGTGGTGGCTGTGCGTCAATAGATGAGTGTAGTTCATATCCCCTTTTCCTTGTTATTTGTGAACCATGCGTCAATAGATAAGTGTAGTTCATTAAGTCTGCAGCCTAAAAATATGAAAAAAGAAATTTTAATTCCAGACATATGACTTATCTACTGTTTTTATGCGTGATTGTTTCTGAATGACAGGTTCCATCCATGAGCGACATGATTGACATGTGGAGGAAGAAAAAAATGAACAGTTTTGGAATTTTATACAGCTGGTTTCTTGCTAAGGCATGTGAATTGTGTGCAAATTCTGGTAGTTCTGGATCTTCTTGTATTTTTGTTATGTTTTCTTTTTCTTTTCCCTCTCTTTACGTGTGCAAGTTGCTGATAAGCTTGAAGTTCTTCCTGGTTCTGCGTTTCGTGTGGCATTTGAAGCAAAAAAGAGTTATGGGGCGAAGGTTATACTGGGTGACCATCCAATGAATGTAAGATGTTATGCTTCACAAAGACAGTATAAGATGTGTGAAAATAAGATATTGGCAGGAAAAGAAAACCAAATGCATTAAGTGGTGTTTATATATGCATTTTATGAGCAGCCTTGTTCATTAAACTTCATGAATGTTGTTTGTTGGCCTTTGATTGCGGAATGCACCAGTTTTCATCCGAGCCTGCTCTTTACCTGCTTAGTTTTTGTTCAATTATTGAAGACGAAGTACATAAAGCTTAGATTTAAGTGGTTTCTTAGATCAAAATCAAGTCCTTAATCCAATTGGAGTGATAATCAAGCAACCACAGATTCAAATTGAGATAGCTTGCCACACTTTCTAGATGGCTGTGCTCAACTTGGTGTAAAGCATAGATGTCAATTACATTGCATTTTATCTATATGATTTCTTATCTATTATGTTTACACTCAATCTGCTGTGCTGATATATCACTCTTCGGATTATATGGGGGAAAATGTCCTTGTGGCACAAAGCGAAACTCATCTTCTACCTACTTTTCCAATCAGTGTTCTTACCCAGTCCCAATGATTTGATTAAAATGGTATATTGTGACACTTAGTATGTTTACTTGTATAAATCTTTTTTAAAGCTTGTGTACAATCTTTACTTCTATTATGGCTTCTTTGCTAATATTAAATGTAGAGAGTGACAAAGAGCTCTTGTTAGCCGAGATGCTATTTGTGCTTCAATAAAGGTAATGAGTTTTACAAATTCTCATGTATTTAAGAGTGTGGCTCCAGAACTGACTGAAAGGATGGCTTCAAAGATTGTTCTTGCTTTGGGTCTTCTCCTGGTAGTTATTCTTGCCATTTCATCTGAAGTGGCTGCTAGAGACCTTGCCGAGACTTCTGTGGAAGATTTCAAAGGTGAAAGAACTTATATAGTGGTGTTTTTACTTATTAACTGCTACTTTTAGCTACTAATCACCTTTGGGCCATATGTCTAACATCTATACCACCAACTGCCTACTCTATGAGCCCTGTCTTTTTAGTCGAATGACTTGGATTAACTATAATAGAAAAATTACTTATTGAGCAGCATTTTCTGATGCAGGTGAAACATCAGTTGAGGATGGCTACCGTGGAGGATATGGCGGTGCACCAGGTTATTTGTATGGTGCAAATAGTGGAATGAACATTATGACCAGGTTATTTGTATGGTGAAAACAGTGGAATGAAAAGTTATGTTGAATAAGATGAAAAATGTGCACCAGGTTATTTGTATGGTGAAAACAGGGGACAAGTTATTTGTATAAGTTTAATTATTGTACTGTTATAGGTTAGTTGTATGGTGAAAACAATGGACATGAAATTTTTGTTGAGCAGGATGAAGATTATGCCTGGCGTTTCACAAAAGAACCCTTGCAACTTACTTCACAAAAGAACCCCCCATTAATCAAGTTTACTGACTGTGAATACAATGGAACCCTTACATTCCTACTTCGCAAAAGAACCCCCATCATTCAAGTTACTGTCTTCGAGTTGACAGGGGGTACCCCCTGCCAAATTGTGTATGAAGTGGCAGGGGGCACCCCGTGCCCGTAACATTCTTTGAAAACAGACAGGGGGTGCCCCCCGCCACAAAGAAGACAATAACTCGAATATGTTACTGTCTTCGTGTTGACGGGGGTACCCCCCGCCAAATTGTGTATGAAGTGGCGGGGGGCACTTCGTGCCCGTAACATTCATTGAAAATAGACGGGGGGTGCCCCCCGCCACGAAGAAGACAGTAACTCGAATATGTTACTGTCTTCATGTTGACGGGGGGTACCCCCCGCCAAATTGTGTATGAAGTGGCGGGGGGCACTTCGTGCCCGTAATATTCTTTAAAAACAGATGGGGGGTGCCCCCCGCCAAGAAGAAGACAATAACTCGAATATGTGAAAAACGATTTGTGTGTCGATGTCATGCCAATTATGGATAGAAGTGGGAGTCCATATCTGTTGGTTTTATAAGTGCAATCCATGGCAAACACATGATGGAACAAATTTGCTAGCTGAACCGATAATGGATGAGCAAAAAATATAGATGTTATTGTGTCTGTGTCCTCATCCTTCTTATAGTAGCAAACATACCCTGATTCCTCAATCCGTTTTATCAACTCTTGTAGCACAATTCTGCCCTCTCTTTGAGTTAAAGACAAGCGACTACGGACATTGTAAATTGTTTTCATAGTTGTACAATTTGTATGGTCTACTTCCTTCAAAAATAGCAAAATTTGTCGAGGTTTCAACCCTACCTTTGACAAATACTTCACAATTTCTATCTCTCCTTCTTTAAGACGACTAACATATGCATGCCCTTCTCTAAATTGCCCTGGGGGGTGATTGTGACTACCACAAATTACTTTTAATTTCCACCCAACAACATTGTCAATATACATTTCCCTTGCTTGTAACTTGAATGGGCATCCACATTTCTTTGTGGTTGTTTGTTTACTATGAATATTCGACTTGGGCTTTTGAATAATACTTCTTTTGTAGTAACCCGCCCTTTCACAAGCTAAACTAATACGTGGTTTCCGCTTTTGGGCATCTGATTTTAGGATAATAAGTATTGTACCATGCCTCATACAACTTTCTTTGGCCCATTTTATTAGAGCGTCTCGTGATGGGAACACCTGCAAGTTGATAAAAATATATTAATCTTGACATTTCTTCAATTAATATGACATATTGTCACGACATTCATGATTTTACCTTATTATCAGAAAATGCAAAAGATATATCCATATTTAAGATGTCACCTGGCTTTGGCCTTCTCTTTCATATACATCCTGTTAACAAAGAGTTGCATCATAAGATTTTCATTTCACAACATTAGAAAATACTATAATTCTTTGTGTTGCCTTATATTTTTCTTTTAAGATAGAAAAATGGTCTATACCTATTTCGAAGACTGGTTTTCTACCTCACCATATGGTTCATTCGCCTCTATTTGTTTCAATGAACATGGAACAATCTCGTCTATTTCCTCGTTTGAAGCAATACACCCACTATTCTTGATAATAGATGATATCAAATACATAAAAGACGAAGATTCACCAGCAATATGATCCATTCTTGATTGACTTAATCAATAAGCTATAGTCACCTATAATAACACAAAATAAGGGTAATAAAAATCTAGGACGATCATAAATAGACAAATAGTACTTGGCAAGAACTAACAAAATTTTTTAGCCCATCAATATACATTATTGTTCTTAGAAGTGGGTTATCCCCATGTAGATATAATCACATTGTTGCGGGGTTTACCCTCCGCAAGTATACTATTTGAAGTTTTTACTTAGTTAATATGTGGCAGGGGGTGGTCCCTGTGAAGTGAAGAACAATGTGGCAGGGGCTAGCCCCTGCCAAAAAAATAATAGAAGGTTGCATCTGTAAACGTTCTAGCGGAAAAAAAAATCTGACTAACTTGTTTCTGGAAGTGTAAAGACGGTCTCTGGAAGTGTAAAGACGCCATTGATGAACAAAGGAAGAAAACTTACAAAAAGGGTTCAATTGGTAGGTCACCAGAGCTTTTCTACCCACCACTGGAATTTTTAAATCGTCGCCGGAGCTAGGGTGTATGCCGACGACAATAATACTCTCTGATAGCCAGCGGCTACAGTGCTCGCCGACAGTTATAGTGGTCGCCGGCGGCTACAGTGCTCGCCGGCGGCCTTGAGGAAGAGGAGAAAGTAAAAAAATTTTTTTATTAGGTTAACTCTTAAAGTAAAAACGTAGGGGAAAAAGGAGTAAGTCATGAAAAGGTAAATGGGGGATAAATGAGTAAGTTAGGGAGGGGAAAAGTGGGGTATAAAAGTAATAAAATATTCAGACTTTTTACTTTCGTTTGGGGGATAGTGGGAAAAAACAGGGGTTCAGATAGCCAGCTTCATCATGTAATTTTTATAAATTTTGTCATTTGGAAGAAATAAATCAACTTAAAGATGATTTTGTCTTTATAAATAATAAAATTATTTAAAATTTTAAAAAAATCCACGCATGCGTTAGCGCTTGGCTGGCACCTACGTGGCAAAATTCAACACTATTTTGATAAATATTTCCCAAAGTAGGTTATTTCGGTTATTATTTATTTTTTAATTATTTTTTAAATAAATTTCCCAATACTTTACAAATTACACTCAAGCTCAATCTTAAGTCTTATTCGAACCAAGTTTGAACGCAGGGTGAGTCAATTCAAGTCAAGTTGAAGTCTCTTCAAACTCAACTCAAAATTTTTTGGACTCAAGTTAAATTTGAGTCAAGTTTGTTTTGATTTAATTTCAGCTAGCTCTACTCGACAAGCCTGCTTGACCTAATAGCACCCTAGTGATCAACTATGTGCAAAATAGTGCATCTACACCACTAAAAAAAGTAAAAATTCACTTCACTTTGGCATGAATTCAATTCGATTTGGATTAGAATAATTTGGATAGCTTTAGAAATTTTGGGCAAAATTCTTGCCTCATGACTAGGGTTTATATATGGTTTAGAGGTCACATTTTTGTATGACTGCTTAAAGGTTCACAACTCATGCAGGATACCCATGTTAGTGTGCCTCATGGAGAATCTGTCAAACGTTCAGAATAGATTCTTAATATTTTGTAAAATTCGCAAATTTGATGAATTACGGAAAGTTTGAATGAGATTCGGAAATTTTTGTGGCAAGGATCTACCCTCCGTTTGGCCGTTTCGTACCAAGCGTCATGCAAACGTCCATACCAACAACGGCTTACCATGAATGGCCCTACCCATTGACCCAAGGTCATCCGTGGTTAGTAAATTAATAAATGAATAGAACACGCTGCACAGCCTTCATAAATTTTCTACCAAAAAAGAGAACATGTCGCACGGAAGAACTGACTATTCGTGCACGTTTTTTTCTGCACTTTTTTTTCAATGAACCTTTGTCAGGAAGTTAACGAGCATTGACAATGTCACAAGCCATATAATTTGGTAGTTGATCACAATATCCGTTGAAAAGATTTTCATTAACAAATTAGGCCAACTATTAATCTAAAATATGTAGCAAAGCACCCGCTCATGATCTGTGAAAATCTAAGGCTTGCATAGTTTTTTTATGAAAAGAGGTGTATATATATTGACTTGTACGTCTTCTCCTCTCCTCAGTCCTCCATTGTGCGTTAGTCATGGCCACCACACGGTGCCTGGTTTCCATGAAGTCAATTATTCTGGTTTTGATGGCAATCTCTGCCACCATGGCTGATGCGAGGAGCCTATCTAAAGAAGAGTACGTAGCAATGAAGCGGCACGTCAGGTCTTTGAATAAGCCGGCAGTGAAGACCATTAAGGTGCAGTTCCCTATTCCTGTAATGCTTTTTAATACTTAGAACTTGTCGTTTAATATATCACATTCAGCCAGTAGATTACTGCCATCTTTTATATATGTGCAGTATTTGATAGTTCGACAGAGGCTCCCTCTTGGAAGTCCAAAGTTCGATCTTTAGATATGGACGGTGGCAAGAGTGTTGGTTCAACACTAGCAATAGCCAAAATCTGATAAAGGTGAAGGCTCATGACGAAGAACATCTCTTGCAGTGCCTTTTAGCCTCTCTTGTCCTACTATCAACGATTCCAATCTGCCATGGTTTGCCTGGATGGAATGTCTCTTATACAATTTAAAAGAAAAATGATAAATTGTTTTTCTGACAACTCAATATGACCGGATTGCAAGACCAATGGACATGCGGAGGGGTGGAACATGGGAACTTTTAGATCTATTCTCAAAGTTTCTTTCTCACCACTTCTATAGCAGCCTCCTATTGTTGGTCATACGAAAATTTGTGGACAAGTCCATTTATACGTTCCTCTTTTAGTAAGAAGGAGAAACGCAGATCTCCTTTGAGGGAGACTATATTAATCTCGACGCCTTTTCTTCAAGGGAAATGAAACCTCCCAGAGGGCTAAGTCCCATTTTACACCAAAATCATTCTACTCATTCATTTTTTTGTTTCACATTTTTAAAGACTTACCAGAAAACTACCCACGTACATAACTACTCCCAAACAACGGTTCAAAATTTAACTACTTTAGTAACTAACTAAGATATGTTCCTACTTGCCTATAACTTACATAATAACAGGTATAAAGCACAATGGCTCATGAAGTTCTTTTGGAATTTTTGGTAGCACCAGTCACACTGCTCCGTCGCCTTGTGTTCTTCAGATGAATTCCACCGCTCGGGGGGACATGCAAAAAGAGAGCTGGACAAAAGATTCAATAGTAACTTTCATTGAATAGTAGATTACAACCAAGAAATGAAAAATAACTTTTGGGACACTTATTTAAGTACCCAGCCACCTAAATTGAGCCAATTTTAGCTATTAATAAACTACGGCAAATGAGAGTTAGATGATTTCATTGCATTCCTTACACAGAAGATGGACAATAAATGCATAATATTAACCACCAAGGATAATGAACAACGGCGTGCCTCTTCGTCTTCATGAATTGAAGAAGCTCAACTTAATCAAGATGTTCATTAAGGATATTGGGATTTTGATTTATCTTGTGGTTTATTTGCAGATGTCCATTACAGATATATTCGATTGTGTCGACATATACAAGCAGCCGGCGTTTGATCATCCTTTGCTGAAGAACCATACCCTCCAGGTTTGCTCATCTCTAGTTGAGTTCTATGCTCATTTTTCATATCAAATTGTGTTATGGTTAGTTTATGGCTATAAAGCTACCCAGTTTTCGATTGGTGCAGCCACTTATTTCCTTTGAGTTTTTACTACTGAGACCTAATTTTGCCAAATTAGTAAACTCGCAGATGAGTACGAGCTTCCACCTTAAAGGTTTGAGCAGAATCGCTGCCTCGGATGCATCTGATGCATTTGGGCTTCCAGATGGGGGCTGCCCAGAGGGAACTGTTCCCTTGAAAAGGGTTAGAATGCAGGACCTGTTAAGGGCTCGCTCTTATTTAAGCAGTAAATCTATTAACAGTGGAGGGGCCGGCCACCATCATGTACGTTGTATCATTTATCCTGAGTTTCATTTCAGCATTCTGTCCAAAGTTTCTTAATTAATTAAGAAAAATATTTTCTATTTTTTTCAGACAAAAAGAATAATTTAGCTACATTTTAAGAGCCTCTTAAAATACTAGATTTTCGGTAATTCCCTTGGGTTTGGGGGAAATTCCTATATTCCTAATTGGTTGCCATTTTGATTCCCTATCAAAAATTCTAGAGCTAATCTGAATTTTTGGGGAAATTTGGGTTGTTTGCTGAAAAAAAACTTTTATCATTATGTTTATGGATGAAAATGCATTCTTCCCAAAATTAAATCCTTAACTAAACAGATCAGTAGTTAATCCTTAACTACATGAGAACTTACTCGTCATGCTTCAGAATAATTAGAAACAATTCATTCTTCAAACGTTCAAACTGCACGTTTTATATAGAAAAGAAATCTTCATTTATTCATGCCCACAGGAAACTCCCAATTTGTCCTCATCTAGTTCCATCCTCTACGCAGGTTGCGAAAATCAGCACCGACCCTGGTGATTACTATGGAACATTTGCTCAAATGAACCTATGGAACCCAAAAGTTGGCGGTTCCAATAAATATAGCACCGCTCAGTTCTGGCTTAAAAGTGGCAAAGAAAGTGAACTGAACGCCATTGAAGTTGGATGGATGGTAAGTTATGGGCATTGTTTCTTTCTTTTTAATACAGATAAAAAATGCTGTTCAATTCTTCATACACTCTATCTCAAATTTTCAATCGAAATATTACATTTACATGCTCGTTGTATCTGATTTCTTTTCTGCAACTCAGGTCAATGAAGACTTATTTAGAGACAATCTAACCCGGTTCTTCACGTCCTGGACAGTGAGTTCCAATCAATCCCTAAGCATCCATAGTGTTATTCAAATTATTAACTTCGAAAATGAATGTTTTTTTGTCCTGATAATTTTATTCTTGAATTAATACAACAGGCGGATGGTTATAGGAATACAGGCTGTTTCAACACCCTATGCCCAGGTTTTGTACAAGTTAACCGGAAAATTCCCCTTGGAATGTGGTTCCTACCGGTATCCGAAAGAAATGGACAACAGATCTCCACATCGTTTAATGTTTACCAGGTTCTTGCTTGGTGCCTATTTTTCTCCTCTTCTGGATGACCATTTTTCTCTTTCATTTTTTTCAGCATTACATTTCTCCTTTGACACGAAGTTTAGTACATTATCTGTCTTGGGAAGTACTACACAATATATACAGTGGCTTCATAATAACCTTACTTCATTTTTTTTGTTTTATTTTTCTATCCATCTCAAAATAACTTCGTACCAAAGTTGACTGCTTAAGGTTTGTGTAAACGGCCAGTACTTATGAAAGAACAGAGCAAAAGGAAGAGTGAGAGTGGCTCATGTTAGTTAGGCTACCAAAGTTCAATAACCCACCATTGATTCAGGTCAAACAAACCTATTGAATCAATTTCATCATGAAAGCACTAGCTACATGTAACATTTACATATAACAAGCCAAAAGTTCTATCCTTAGATATATAGCATGGCTTCATACATGTCGTTACTGATTGTCATGTTTCTGTCAATACAGAGAGGGCAAAGCTGGTTTTTATTGTGGAATGACACAGCTATAGGCTTCTGGCCCAAGGTGCTTTTTAACCGCATGGCTGAGAAGGCTGAAGCCGTAGAATGGGGAGGTGAGGTTAAGACCCCATCAGAACGAGATATGCCCCAAATGGGCAGTGGTGACTGGCCTGATGCAGACTTCCTATATGCATGCTATATGAAGAACTTGCAAGTTGTAAATGCGAAGAGAGAGCTTGTGGATGCGCCTGATGATACTACTAGTTATTCAGATGTTCCAAAATGCTATGCAGCCAAGGATAAAGGAATGGGCGGGAATAACTGGTACAGGAACATCTACTTTGGAGGCCCGGGAGGCAATTGCAACTAGTCACATAAGAACAAATAAGAATAGCTAGAATTTTGTTCTAATAAATTGTTTTTTTCCCCTTTCATATCATTAACCCATGCAAATAATTTGACATTGTAGTACCCCTTTTGTCCCACATATTAATGTGGGACAGAGGGAATAAAATTAATCTTAGTATTCAAGCCAACATACAAAGTATTAATGGTAAAAAATACAAGATTGTTTGCCATTGGTCCATTGGCAAAGGAAATTTTCACCAAAATAGACGTGTGCTCTCATGGAATACTAAAATTGTGCCAAAATCTGTTGTAATTACCAAAGTAGACATGCACTTGTAAGGCTGGTGGCTCATATGGGAAAATAGCCTTGTCTACCCCTGGTGCCCTTCCTCATCATGCTAACACCTTGCCCAAAGTTTTATTATTTGAGGAACTTTCTAAATTCATTAGGTAACAACATAAGTTGCCCATCCTCACTTGAATCATCAAAATTTTCCTCTTCTAAAATGTTTACAACTTTGGATTTCTTATGAGATTTCCTCAAAGTTAATTGTTTTCCATTGCTCTTCTCAAAAGCTTCCATTTTCTTAAAATTTCAACTAGTTCCCAAATATCTAAGGTTGTCTATCTTTTTAGATTCATTTATTATAGCCACCTTGAATTTAAATTTGCAATTTAGAGATTAAAGAATTTTCCTCACAATTAAGGGTCTCTTTGGATTGGTAGAAAGTGGGGGAAATGAATTTTTTTAAAATTTTTTCATTTTTACTATTTGGTGCAATAAGGAAAGAGAAAGTAGAGTAAAAACTAAGAGAAAATGGATGAAAATTTAGCCCAAAAACTTTCCACCCATCAACATGGATTTTAAAGGAAAATCAGCATACCAAAGACTTATGTCCACCAATATCATTGTCCCCACTACCATCGCCGCTACTTCCACCACTGCTGCTACCATTATTACTGTTGTTGCCACCATTGCTGACACCACCACCACTATTGTTGCCATTATCACCATCGCCGCCATCACCACCCACGCCACCACTACTAATGCTACCACCACCGCCACCTCTACCACTGCCATTGCTACCACTTCTGCCACCACCACCACCTCCTCCGTTGCTACCACCACTGTTACCACCTCTACTGCCACCACCACTACCACCACCAGTACCCCCACTATCGTCACCACCGCCGCCACTACCACCCCCACTGCCACTGCCACTACTACCACCACTACCCCCACCATCATCAGTGCTACCACTACCATCACCGCTGCCACCACCACCTTCATCACTATCACCGCTGCCACCACCATCACTACTGTCACTACCACTAATACTACAATTGGTGAATTTAAGTTTTAATTTTCTCTAATATCATTTGTGCAACCAAATAGTTGAAATGTTTTTA
The DNA here is from genome assembly GCA_035235625.1 of Saururus chinensis. Classification (NCBI taxonomy): domain Eukaryota; kingdom Viridiplantae; phylum Streptophyta; class Magnoliopsida; order Piperales; family Saururaceae; genus Saururus; species Saururus chinensis. The sequence goes on from CP141142.1 coordinate 20,720,986, forward strand.
GGAATTTCCTAGTTTATCTTTCACTTTCTCTTTCCATTTCTCCTGCTTTCCACCAATCCAAATAGACAATAAGTGATAATTGATCACAAGTATTAACAATGTCAAAAAATTTAATATAGTACTTAGCAATTGACTCATCTTCTCGCATCATAATATTCTCGAACTCAAGATTGAGCATATGGAGCCTTGACACTTTGATGACATCAGTACGTTCATTGTATTCCACCAAACAATCACAAGCTACTTTCGATGAAATACAATTAGTATGTGTAACATCCAAGCATTTTCTAAAATTTTGAGGTTGGCCACATAAAACTCAAAATAGTGTGTTGTCCCCTCGTCCTTCTTGGAAGAATAACTTTCCCAATAGATGGAATTTGTGGCTGAGAATAATATAAATAGAAAGTAGACAGAAAGACCTTTGAAATGTCACTAAGAATACGAGAATCCGAGTTGGGATGAGGGAGATATAACCGTTCAAAGTTGAACATGTCGTGTAAGGCCTGTTTACCTAAATTATATATGTATTTGGGTTGTTTAAGTCATTTTGCGGAGCAAGATAATTAAAATGACGGGAATGAGTTTAGGAGGCCCATTTGGGCTACACAAGGAAAGTTTAGTTGGACCTAACCTCTTGGGTTATTAGGAATCCTAATCCCCTTTATTAAAAAAAGTTAATTAGGGCTTCTTTGGGGGGGAGCTTTTTGAACTTTGGGGATAGGGGAGCCATGGAGAAGAAGGGTCTCAATGAATTTCTAGGGAGTATGACTGGCGGCTAAGCTCCAGCAGTGGTGGATCGATGACAACCCAAGATTTGAGGTAGGATCACTATGAATGGGAGCTTTAATATGTGATTTAATTACACATTAAACCATAGGCACTAGGATTACACCAGATTGTCAGTTGGATCTTGCCAATGTGCTAGTTGGCTACAGGCCGGCCAGCCATGCACCGCCATGGCCAGGCCATTTCCGCCTGCAACACTTCGGTTGCTTGGTGGGCTGACAGGAAGGGGTTGGCCACTGGCCATCCTCCTTCTTCATTTTTTTCATTCCTAGCTTGTCTCGCAAGGTGGACGTTATGATCGTGGTGAGGAGGTGGCTATAGAACCATTTCTCCCCTTCTTCCTTTCCATTCTAGTCTCAAAAGGTTGGTCGGGGATGCTACAAGCAGAAAACCATCTTCTCCCACTAGTTCGGACTTTTTGGCATCACTGGGTCAAGAGGGTCAGTGTCACTGCGATCTTCTTATCCCCCAACATCCAACCATTAGTTTTGAGGCAAGGGCGAAGTCAACAGTTCATGCAGAGCCCTCCTGCTTCTTGGTTCAAAGAGAAAACAGAGAGGGGGTGGAGAGCTAATAGAGTAAGGGGTGTTGCTACTTAATAGCCACCCCACCGAGGTGTGGGTTGGCATGCACAGTAGAATGGGGCTGGGTGGAATGCTCTGCCATGGCCTCCGGTAGCCAGACTCCAATGGGAGGTATTGCCGGTAGTGGCTGGACACAGTCCAACGGTTGATGTACTTCCACCCCAAGGTCATGCCCACAAGGGAGATGGCTCTCACATGTCTAGGCCAGATTCCGAGACCAGAATCTAGCATATCTAGTGCCGGAGCTGGTGATCGGGGGACTACCTATGTGCGGGAGTCGTCTCCTATCTTTGTGAGGGAGACGACAATTGGACAGTGAAATTAATCCCCGATCCCATTTAGTTTTTTTAGAAAAAGGAAACAAAACAAAGATAAATGAATTAGGTCTGGTTCAAGGGGTCATAAAGCATTCAAACAATTTGTGAAAAGTACTGAACAACCATGAGATCATGTCAAGTGTCCTAACCAAGTTTTAGTTTGGCAAAAAGTTTTAAAGTATCTAAAATAACTATTTTACCCTTATAGTTAAGTCACAGTTTAATTACCCGACCCTAGCTCAGGTTCAAGGGCCAATGAGAGGAGTTAAAAAATGGGAAAAATCCCAACGAGAGGTTAATGTATACCCTAAGTATCGACCAATTCACGTGGTGGAAAAAAATCGTATTAAGTAGATAATTGACCATTTCATCCCTAGGATTAAGAGTGAACCATTAAGTGAACCAAGGTCAGTTCAAGGGGTTCATGTCCCCATGAAATGCTAGTAAAATTTCCAAAGGTCCTTGGCATCAAGTAGTACCCTTGATCCCAGTGTCAAACCCATTAGAATGCAGGAATACCCTGAACAAAATGACAAAAATACCCTTATGAGCATACCACATTACCAATCTACTCTGAAGTACACAATATATATATAGAAAATCGAAAGTAATCCTAATAGAACTAGGAGATAATATTTAATCTAATTCTAATTAAATAAGAAGTACAACTATTAGAAATTCTAATAGGAATTGAATATAACCTAAATTAGAAATCTAATCTAGTTTAGTCTAATTTAGGAATCTAATCCTAATTATTTTAAAATGCAATCATTAATAATTGAATCCTAATTGTACTATGAATCTTAAAGATGGGCCCGACCCCTTGGGCAGTTCATAACATTCCACCTCACTTGCGCTCCACCTCATCCTCGAGGTGTTCGTCGATGCTTGCAATGTAGGAAAAAATATGAACTTAGGCCCATCATTGCTCTGCGTTGAATGTGGAACAACTTGGGCACCATTTTGTATAAGGTTTGAAAATAAAGAAGATAGAAAAAGAAGATGATGCTTGTGTGGTGATCCGAATAAAGAGGAGATCAACAGTCCAACAAACAAAGGCTCCAAGAGAGCCATGTTCAGATTTGGGTCAGAAGAAAAAAATAAAGGTAGAACGGGAACTGATTCGGGCTAGAGCATAGAAAAGAGGCATGGTGGAAATAGAAAACACATTCTGGTTGAAAACCGAAAACATAGCCTCTTGGGTACCAATGGAAGGACCATGGTGTCACTGGACTTGGTGCAACTACGGGAGCCGGTAGTAGCATTACGATAGACCAGTGAAACAACACTGGTGGAATGTAGCAGACGGTGGCCTGCAGAAATTCCTACATCGAGTGGAGACAATGGCATGGCAGTAGTGTTGGACCATGGTATAGGCTCAGGCCCAGTTTGGTCCAACGTGTCATGGTCTGGGTGAACCGGTATGGGCCACGGGGTCCAAGGGTTGTGGGGACAGTCGCGCCAACCCCACTTGTGCTATTGTTACACTAATTCGAGTGGGACCCGCATATGTCACACGCGTACACTAGGCATACACTTAGGTTGTGCATTAACACGTTGTGCATACACCTAGGTGTCAAGGGTGGGACCCGTGGTTAGCAAGGGGTCGATCCTGTCATGGGCTTGGCTGTGTGCATGGGCTCCAGACCTCCGGGGGCTCCCTCTCCCATTGTGTTTGAAGCTCAAGAGAAACTGGAAGGAAAATAGCATTAAACCCATCAAGAATAGCCCAAATGAAGACCCGCCTAAATATGGAAAGGAGAGGAGTATATAAAGAGACAAGGAGAGGAGAACCCTAAGGATTTGGAATTGCAAGGGCCACCCCACCCCTCTTGTCTTCTCTCTCCCAATTTGGACCGCCCCCCTCTCTCTCTTTGGTGCGGCCTGCACAAGCAAGGAGGGCTTGCCGCTGGCCGCCCTCCTTCTCTCCTCTCCTAGTCTTCATTGGCAGGCTAATGAAGGGAGAAGCCTCTCCTTCTCTGCTGGAGTGTGGAGGCTGAAGCAAAGCTCAAACTTTGCTGTGATTTTCCTTCATCCAAGTGGTAGTTTGTGTGGGGTCAACACATAGGTAATCTCCTTCTCCATTGCTTGATTAGATCTTGTGTTTGGCATGAAAGGATTGCATCTTGGAGAGCATGCAAGGGCTGGAACACCCAGGTGAGTTCGTTTTTGTTCCGCATTGAATTCCTATTTGCTTGATTTATGATTGGGAATATGATTATTGCTTATTGATGGTAGATCTATGCATGTGTTCATTGTAGATTAATTAAAGATTTGATTTTTGATTGGTGCACCAATCCCCTCCCACTGCACTTCCATTGGTTCGGCCACTCTACAGTGGTATCAGAGCCTTTTTGGGGGGGTGTTTGATCACTGGTTTAATCAAAGATCAATTGTGATTAATCGATCTAGGTTAAGATTGCTAGAATTGGGGATCTTGTGAAAATTGATTAATCTACCTATTCCTTTCATGGGGCTTTTGGTTTATGATTCAAATTGGATATAAATTGAATGATATTGACTAATTTGTTTGCTTGTTGGACGTGATTTGGAGTTTTAATTAAGAGTTTGCATGTTTATATGCTTGTAGGGGCATTATGGTCATTTTGGCCTTATAGAATTGTGCATATTTAATTCTCTGGTGATGATCTGGGTACACACACTCTTTTTGGTCAGCAAGGGTCAATTGAATTTTTTTTTATAATAAATTAATTTGATTGGTTGTAAGGGTGTAAATTGATAATTTTAACCCTAGGGGCATTCTAGTCAATTTACACATGCCTTGTGTGTGCTGAAATTTTTTCTATTCAGAATTGTTATTCCATGTGATTTAAACTTTGTAAATTTGATTTGATAAAATTTTGGTGTGCCCTAAAGGGTGAAAAAGACTAAAATAGCCCTGGGGCATTTTGGTAAATTTGCACCAAAATTTTTTTGGACAGAAAATTAAAAATCTAGCAGCCTCTAAATTGTTTATTTTCTATGTTCAAGTGCTGAGTAGGGTATTTTGGGGATTCTAAAATAAAGAAAACCCCTAGATAACCTAATTAGGGTAACTTCCTTATGGGGTAGTTAGGGTTATATTCAGAAAGTGACCCAAACCCTAATTTAGGTGATTCTAAATAAGAAAACTCAGAATAATATACTCAATTTTCTCTTAAGCTTATTTTTAGATTGATTTCTCTAAGCACTTACCTTTCTTAGAAGCAATCAGGCTTCCATAAATAGTATTAATTTCCTGCTCTCTGCCTATTTCCTCGTAGATACACAATGGCTTCCAAAATAGTCACTTCTAAATTAGGAACACTGAGAAGCTCAGTACTGATAATTATATGGTGTGGAAGAGGAGGATTCACCACATCCTTACTCTTTCTGATCTTGCTCATGTACTTGTGCAGATCATTAAGCCACTGCCAGATGGTGCATCAGCTACTCAGAAGAAAGCACTTGAGAAATTGAGAGATGATGACAATAAGGCAAGGTCCACTATTCTGATTTTCATAGAGCTTAAGATAGAAAGGCTCTTTGAGAAATACAAGACTGCCAGAAAGATGCTGGAAGCAGTGTCTATGAGGTATGGGGAGCAGACTGAAGCTCATATGAGGATGCTATATAAGTATCAAAGTTCCAGGATGAGGGAGGGAGATGATGTGAATGAGCACCTGAGTGCCATGTCCATCATTGTTGATGACCTGGAGACACAAGAGGACCCATCTCTGAGGAAATCCAAGTGTCTACAATGTTGAACAGCCTTCCCAAATCTTGGGAGAGTGTAGTGATCTATTTGAATATGAGTGACTAGAAGATCACAATGGAGGCTCTAGTTGCCAAGCTAAGGCTTGAGTAAGAAAGGAGGAACCATGTGAAGGCTTCTAGGGGTGCTGCTACTACCAACCTGGCACATAACTCTGGTGGGGGCAAGAAAGGTGGATAGGGGCCTGGTCCCTCTAAGAAAGCTTTCAAGAAGAAGGGGAAGAAGCCCCAAAACAAAGGCACTGGAAAAGGGAATGACAAACCTAAAGGTGTATGTTTCAAGTGTGGCTAGGTGGGCCACTTCAAGGCTAACTATCCCTAGAATGATGACCATTCAAGCAATGATAAAGCCAAGAGAATGGAGATTGTCTCTGTTGTCTTTGAAGTGATGATCGCTGACATCAAGGAGAAGACTTGGTGGCTGAACTCAGGATCTACAATGCATGTTTTCCACTCTAGGGGAACCAGGGGAGAGATGGTCAACTTGATGCCTGGCCAGAGTAAAGTCTTCATGGGGGAACAACACACACTGTGAGGTGGAGGCTATGGGGGGCTACAGGGTTCCCCTAAAGGATGGGTGAACTCTTATCTTGACTGATATACTCTTTGCTCCCTCTATCAGGAGGAACCTGATTTCAATCCCTGTTCTGGCTAAGAAGGGGTTTGAAGTTAGGTTCAAAGGGTGTAAGGCTATTGTGGGCAAGGGTGGGACTGTTTTATTTACTGCTTCTTTAGTTGGTGGGTTGTATTGCTTAGATGTAATAAACTCGATTGAATCTAATGAAATAAGCACTTCTGAGTATATTGTTTTGTCTGTGGATGATGCCCTATTGTGGCATATGCATTTGTGTCATGTAAATGTAGACAAGCTACATAGGATGTCGAGCGCTGGGTTGTTACCCAAAATATCCAAAGACCTACGTGTGTGTGATGATTGCTTATCGGGTAAGATGAGCAGGCAATCCTTCCAAAAGGGACAAAGGGCAAATGAACTCTTAGGGGTGGTACATTCAAACATCTGTGGGCCCCTGAATGTTCAAACCCACAGAGGGATGACGTACTTTATTATGTTCATAGATGACTATTCAAGATATAGGTGCATGTATTTAATAAACAAGAAGTCTGATGCCTTAGATAAATTCAAGGAATTTAAAGCTAAGGTAGAGACTCAGTTAGGCAGAAAAGTAAAAATCCTGAGGACTGATAAGGATGGCGAGTACACCTCTAACCTATTTAAAGACTACTGTACTGATCAGGGAATAGTTCAGTACACCTTACCATACACTCCACAACAAAATGGAGTGGTAGAAAGCCATAATAGGATGCTTATGTACATGGTTTGATCCATGTTAGATCACTCTGAGTTAGGAACCAACTTCTGGGGTGAGGCTTTAGACACTGTCGTGTACATCCTTAATTGTGTAGCAACAAAGGTAGTCCAATGAACACCTTATGAGTTATAGATGGGTCGATATCCAAACTTATGGCATCTTAGAGTGTGGGGGTCTAGGGCACATGTAAAGGTGCCTGACCCACATAGGTCAAAGTTAGACCCCAAGACCATAAAGTGCAACTTTATTAGTTATTGTGACCACTCTAAAGGGTACCGATTCTTGGTTCACCACACGAATGGGATAGTGGGGGTAATTGAGTCTAGAGATGCTTATTTCTTTGAAGAAGAATTAAACGCTAGAATACCTAATAAAAGAGTTGTTTTATTCGAGGTGGTTAAAGAGGTTGGTCCTAGCACTTCCCCAGAGGAAGTAATTGGATCATATCAAAATCAAACTGAACCTAACCCAGGGCATTGAGGGAAAGAAGACCTTCAATACTATTGAGGGACTTCTATACAGTGCTAGGGGAGGACAACGTTACATTAGATGAACCCATTCTAGATGACCTGATTACCTTTGATCAAGCTTTAAGTCTTCTAGACGCTCAAGAATGGCAGGTTGCTATTTAGGAAGAGATGGACTCTATCCTAAAGAACAAGGTCTGGGAGATAGTGGATCCACCTAAAGGACGAAAGCTCATTGGGTGTAAATGGATATTCAAAAAGAAGCTGAAGGCTAATGGGTCTATAGATAAGTACAAGGCAAGATTAGTGGCCAAGGGTTCACCCAGGTGTATGGGATGGACTTTAAAGAGACATACTTATCGGTGTCAAGATTTGACTTGATTAGATGTCTCTTAGCATGTGTTGCTTACTATGATTTAGAGCTGCACCAAATGAATGTAAAGATTGTCTTCCTAAATGGAGATTTAGAGGAGGAGATTTACAAGGAACAACCTAAGGGTTTCATAGTTCCTGGAGAGGAACACAAGATGTGGAAGCTCATAAAATCATTGTATGGCCTAAAACAATCTCCCAAGCAATGGTACTTCACTGTTCACAAGGTAATTAGTGAGTAAGGGTTCATAGTAAATGAACATGATCATTGTGTATATACCTTTTGGGATGGGACTAGGAATATGATGTTGTCTCTGCATGTAGACGACATACTCTTAATGGGGAATGACCTAAGTATGATAGTCAATTTAAAGGAATGGCTCAAAACCCAGTTTAAGATGAAAGACATGGGTGAGGCATCCAACATCCTCGAGATGAAAATTGACAGAGATAGAAAGGCTAGGAAGCTTAGTATATCTCAAGAGTTATACATAGAAAGCATTCTCAAACGCTTCAATGTTATTGGTTGGAAAACCATTGAATCCCCTATTTATAAGGGTATGGTGTTGTCTAAGAATATGGCTCCTCAGACAGAGGAAGACCAACTCCAGATGGAGTCAGTGCCATATGTACATGCTATTGGTAGCTTGATGTATGTCATTACCTGTACACGGCCTGATTTGAGTTTTGTGGTAAGCTTGTTAAGCCGTTACCAAGCAAACCCTGGTCTTCAGCACTGGCAAGCGGTGAAGAGGGTATTTCAGTACCTATTAGTTTAAAACTCATCTATCAAGCAGAAAGTCTGTCATTGACTATGCAGGGCATCCAGATGACAAGAAATCCACTGCCGGATATGTCTTCATGTTTGGAGCGGTGCTATATCGTGGGCAAACAAGAAACAGAAGAGTGTTTCTAAGTCTACGATGGAAGCTAAGTTTTATGCATGTAGTATTGCAGCTTCCCAGGCAATATGAATAAAGGAGTTTCTAGCTAGATTGGGGCTAGAAGACTGGACTGATGCTCCTATCTAGATATACTGTGATAATCTGGCTACAGTGTAGATACTTAAGAATGGGGAGATCAGTGCCAAGGGTAAGCACATTGAGGTGCATTACTATTACATCTTCGACATGCTACAGATGGGGAAAGTGGCTATGAGTCATCTTCCTACTACTGAGATGTTGGCTGGTCCATTAACTAAGGCCTTAATGACGGATCTATTTTCTAAGCACGGACATAGCATTGGTCTACGATAGGACTAGTGCAAGTCACTGTTGGACCATATGTGCCCTTCACCCATAGTGGGGGATGTTGGACCATGGTATGGGCTCAAGCCCAATTTGGTCCAATGGGTCACAGTCCGGGTGAACCGATACGAGCCACGGGGTCCAACGGTGGTGGGGGCGGTCGCGCCGTCCCTACTTGTGCCATCGTTACACTAATTCGAGTGGGACCCGCGTATGTCACACACGAACACTAGGCATACACCTAGGTTGTGCATTAATATATTGTGGGGCCCAGACATGTGAGTTAGGTATCAAGGGTGGGACCTGTGGTTAGCGAGGGGTGAAAGCGGGCTTGGCCGTGTGCAGGGGCTCCAGGCCTCCGCGGGCTCTAAGAAATAGAGCTCGCTCCTGTTGTGTTTGAACCTCAAGAGAAACCGGAAGGAAAATAACATTAAGCCCTTTAAGAATAGCCCAAATGAGGACCCACCCAAATATGAAAAGGAGAGGAGTATATAAAGAGACAAGGAGAGGAGAATCCTAAGGATTTGGAATTGCAAGCGCTGCCCCTCTTGTCTCCTCTCTCCCAATTTGGGCCGCCCCCCACTCTCTCTCTTTGGTGCGGCCTGCACAAGCAAGGAGTGCTTGCTACTGGCCGCCCTCCTTCTCCCCTCTCCTAGTCTTCATTGGTAGGCTAATCAAGGGAGAAGCCTCTCCTTCTCTGCTGGAGCATGGAGGCTGAAGCAAAGGGCGAACTTTGCTGTGATTTTCCTTCATCCATGTGGTGGTTTGTGAGGGATCAACACATAGGTAATCTCCTTTCTCCATTGATTGATTAGATCTTGTGTTTGATGTGAAAGGATTGCATCTTGGAGAGCGTGCAAGGGCTAGAACACCCAGGTCAGTTTGTTTTTGTTCCATATTGAATTCCTATTTGCTTGATTCATGATTGGGAATATGATTATTGATTATTGTGTTCATTGTAGATTAATTAAAGATTTGATTTTTGATTGGTGCGCCAACCCCCTCCCACTGCGCTTCCACTAGTCCGGCCACTCTACAAATAGAAGCTTTGGATGTGGCGGCTAGAGCATAGTAATGACAAGGGCTAGAGTCGACAAAACCAAAATCGGCGAAAGTGGTGACATAGAACACGGAAGCATGATCGTTTATAACTAGTGTACAAGGTAATTGTACTACGATAAGTATTTAAGGGTTGTTGAACCTCAGGGACGGATAAATTATTACTAAATCTAAGAGAGGAATTTGTTTATTAAAAACTAAAAAGAACTTAAAATTAAGCAAAAGAAATAATCACTAAATTAAAAGCAAGAGATTAACATGATGGAATTTACTTAGGAAATTGAATCCACTATTGAACCATGACAATTTCTTAACTTTTAATCTAAATCTAGTGTGAATATAAATAAGTATTCTCAGCTACAAGCTAGAATTATTTCTAAAATAATCATTAATTATATTCATGGCATGAACTATCTTCGACAATTGCACGAATCATCTACACTAAACTAGCTATAGGCATGACTCGTCTAATCTTAGTATAACTCATCCAATTCATTAATTATCTAAACATTAAAACTATTTCATGACCATATCATCTAAATCACAGAAATTAGAATTGATGAAAATATTAAAACCACATCAATCTATCATCTACAAGACAATAAATCAACATAGACTTGAATAAACATTTAAAGCACTTCCATTAAAAAAGGAAATCTTTATCATACAATTGTCATCATTCACAACTAAGATCTAAATTAAAAAGAAAAGAAACTGAAACTTATCTATAGCTTCATCAACTGCTAAGTAAAAGAAAAGTATAGCCTCCATTATAGAAGGAAGCTCTTAAATCTCCATTAAAAGCTTTGAGTTCTCTTCCATCTTCTTCATTTTTCTTTTCTTAAAATCTACTAAAATCCCCCAATTTCAAGCTAAATATGTCTTTATATAGGCATAAGAACCGTAGGAAGAAGTCCAATATAAAAAGGAACCAAAATTGGCTTAAACTAGGAAACTGCACATTATCCCGATCGATCGGCCTACATACCAGTTTGATTGCCTATACTGAATTTGTCTTCAAAATCACGTTTAGCCGTTTGATACTTAAAATGCCCTGTTCAATCAGCTACATTGTTTCTGCAATTTGGACAGTTTTTTTGGACAGTGTCATGTCCAATTTCTGTTCATTAAGCTCTTTTTTCATGTCCATATTTGTTTCCAACATGTTTATAACTCTCCAAATCACTTTAAAGCATGTGAAGAGTATTTTGAATTATTCCAAACATCGTCCAAGTACCTCAATAAGCGCACTTTGCGTACAAAATAAAATATTATATTTTAGACATGTAGAATGTAATTAAAATCCCAGCTTGATTTAAATATATGCCTAAACTACTAAAAACTTCTAAAATTAATTAATAATCAAAATAAAATATTAATAGCCATCTTAATCTAAATAAACCATAACTAACACTAAATTAACCTAATATATACTAGCAAATAAGGTAAAAAGGCATATAAAATAGATATATATTTCGTACTTATCAAAGCATCATTGACGAAGCAAAAGGGAGCAACTTTCTAGTTGGATAGCGATGGCCTGATCTACCGAGGATTTTTGATGGGGTCGAATGGCTTCCGGTAGGAGGGCTCAAGATCGGTGAGGTGGTCGAATTCAGCGGTGAGGCGGGGGATCAGACGCGACAGTAGAGCAAAGGAGGTCAATGAGCTGCTCCATGCTGAAGGGCTAGAGGACCTTGTCGAGGTCGGAGACTGAGAAGACATAGGGCTTCGCACGTAGGAGGTCAGTAAAACTGATGCAGATGACCGCAAACAAGCTAGATGGAGCAGAGACAGGTGAACGGGAATGAAATTGGCGAAAGCGGTGACGCGGAATAGTTGATAGTAGGTGGATGATGGCAGAAGCCAAATGTAGAGGCCACGGTGGAGTTTCTGGTGTCGGTCTAGCTTCGTGAGGATGAGTAGCGATCCTTTCCACTGTCAAGGTCAACAATGGAAAGGATATGGGCAGGCAAGCAAGACAGGACCAGATGGTAAAAGGAGAAAATTTCACGGTGAACACAGGAAACTGCATGGCTAGCAGCTCAACAATCTTCACGTAGATTGCCATTGAAGATCTAGCTGACGGGAGAAGCAATATGCTGAGGTTGATGGGGAAGCTATCAAGGTAGAAAGCCGAGTTGGGTTCACTGGATACTGCAAGAAAAGATGGAGCATGTCTCAGTTGACCCGATTGGTGTGGGATTCTCTGTCCTGGATCGTGTATTTGCACCCATCAAGGGTGTTCTAGAGTTTGATGGAGTGGTTGTGGGTGGTGGACATGATCTGGCGATTGTCGATGGAGAAGAGGATGGAGAGGATGAATTGGCCATCAGAGGAAAGGACAACATCATCAACAAATTGCAAGTGGCCGGTGAGGCAGCGAGGGACGCCATAGGAGACCTCCGTGCCAAAGAGGAGTTGGGCAGAGGCTTCTATTTTCTATATGGGATGGAGACGTCATCATCCTCCTCATCATCAGTGAGGGGAAGGAGAACGGGTAGTGAGTCGACACTGGCAGCCTGCACTGGTGTCACTTCCGATTCAAGATACTCTGCAATATTCAATTCCAGCATTGTATGGTAATATGTTTCTCCAACGGACCGGTCACCAATGGAAGTTTGTTCATTTGTGATTTCAAGCGGTGAAGATACAACATGCAATAGAGAAAGGCTGGTCTAACCAACAGCTACAACTGAAGAAGAGGCACTCGAAGGCTCGAACAAACACGGATGTAGTGATTTGATGGTGAGTGTGAGGGAGTCTAAGGCATTCACAACCTCGTTAAAATGACGGTGGAGCTCAAAAAGATTGGTATCCATGATTGGGAGGGTGGGTGGTAACCGTTGGACTCGTATTGATGAACCCTACAAAAATAGATCCCACATGGGTAGCTTATCACACACTTTTCAAGCAGGTCCTACCCATTGGCATATTCTCGAGGTCATAACTTTCACTTTGGACCTCCATTTTAAGCATTCTTCGATTCGTTACACTCGTTTCTTTGTGATCTATCTATATACAAGGATTTCACCCCTCAAAACTCACTAATTATTATCCAAAAAATAATAATTAACATTCACCCCTTAGGTTAGACATAATGAGAAAAATTGGGTGTTATAGTTAATTAGAATAAGTGGAGCAATTAAAGAACTTGCATAAAATGTAGGTTGGTTAAAATACTTAAGCATTGCATATATTATGTTATACTTCATGAGTTGGTATTGGTTGTTAGTCAGAACTACATTCCGATCCAATCTTTTTAGAAGTGACATTGAAGATGTTGTCCAATGAGTATGTAGTCAACTAACATCCGATGGTGTTTGTAAGATCCCTAAACTTGAACTGGTTTATTTTATTTTATTTACTTGCTTTTATGTGGTTTAATGTCAATTCTAATTGATTTTGACTATTTTCAAAATTAAAGCGGTTAATAAAGTTTTAACTAAAAATTTCTTCACATTTATGGTTTTTAAGTTAATTTAAGTCATTTGAAATTTTTAAAATTTTTACTATTTTTCCCGAAAAGTTAGGGGGTGGGACCCATCGTAGCCCCACGTGTGAATTTGGGGTTATTAGCCCAAAATGACCCTAATATTAACCTAAGACCCTAGGTAATTATTTCAAAATTTTAGACATCAAATTGGGTTTTAAATAAGTTTTACCATTTTTAGTATAAAATTCTATTTTTACCCCACTAGTTAATTAGGTCCACCCTACCCTTTATTATAAAAGAAAAGGGACAACCACTTTCCTAATTGGGAAAGGGTGGAGACCCGAAGCTAAAGAGCCTAATCCCCATTTCCCTAAAGGAGAAAGGAGATTAAGGTATGATTTTGCTTAATATTTCCTAAATCCATTAGGGTTTTGTTTTAATCTTTCAAATCTCTTCCTTTGCTTTCAATTAATCTCAATTTTCACTCACAAATTACTGATTTTGGTTTCTATTTCAAAACCTAATGTTTGGAATTTCGTTTTTCAGCTTCTTGAACCCTAGATCTACTTATTCTTGAAGGTTTTAGGTGTTTTAAAATCATATTTGAGAAGTATTAATAAAAATTATGTTTTGGGTACGTTTTAAAGGAGTTTGAAGAACCATTTCGAATCAAGAACTTGTTGGAAGGTAAGTACTTTGGTCTCAAATATTGTTGTGATTTAGATTTTATGTTTTGATAGGGTTTTGAAATGGGTTCCATGATTATGAGCTTTAATGGTGATTTGTGAAAGGTGTAATCTTTGATAAGATTTCTTGGGGTTTATGTTTAGAAATGGCTTGATTTGATGTTCTGGAAGCATAGATTTGATTATGGTGTTGTTTGGGAGTAGGATTTGGGAGTTTAAGTAGTTCTTGAGAAGTTTTGGTTTTGATTTCGAAGTGGGGAAGATGAACCACAACCTCTGTGTTGGCGTTTGAACGGCCCTACAGGCCGATCGAACGGCTGTACTGCAGTTTTGGCCATTTTGCTACTTTTGCTTCTTTTTATGTCTTTACTCTTAAATAACTTTTCCAATGTTTATGTAGAGTATTTAAGTTTTATGTGAAATTGCATGTTGTTGGCTACACATGTTAGGATTGTTTATTTTGAATCTATAATTGAATGATTCCTTATGTTTTAAGCATGATTCCAACAAGATTATAGCATGAGAATGAACTGGAATGTCTTCATATAATGTGATTAAATTATGGGTGATGGATGGTGCCATGACTAGATTCAAGTGTAGTGTGAATATGCTTGCATAGGTTTAGCATGAGGTTACACTTGATTTGATTGATAGTTTCCAATGGTTTTCACTTGTGATTTCAATTAGGAACTATGATTAAATATTAAAAAGCATGTGTGGTGTGATGATGAGTTATTTACAAGGCATTTCCATATGCTTAGAATTAAATGTTTCTACCATGTATACACACACATGTGGGTGATGATTATGATGATACTTGACATTATGATTATGAATAATGAATGAGGGGTTGATAGGAGCATGATTCATGAATAGGTTTCATGGATGCCTTGCCCACGTATGTACCACATTGCATGCATCATGAAAAGGATTTTCGATTGAGACTTTACCGTGTTTAGTCGTGGTTGATCGTTTGGATGCAATGATGTGAGATTACATGCCAAATTAATCAATTATGGGCCTATCGGATATTAGTTGGTCCGAAAGGACATAATTTTGATTTGAGTTCCTGTGTGGAACATGGATACTCCTCGGGTTGAGTCAATCTAAGTATGTGTTGAGTTGAGTTGAATGGAGACGTGTTGTGTATGCATCTTGCTGTTGAGATTTCTTTAGATAGTCATCTAGACCCTAAGAATCCAGAGTGGTATGCCTTCATGCACTAGCTACCACGTGTTCTAGGTTCCCTATGTGGGAATTCAGACTATCCCCGCCACAAGATATGTCCAGGGCGAACACACCTGCTCTAGGTTCTCTGTGTGAGATTCGGACATCCTTGCCCAGGATTGTCCAGAACAAGCAAACTTAGGGGCTAACTACCCCAACCACTCTAGATTTCCATCGTGGAATTCATACTATGTCCATATTGGGCTAACACCCTAGGTTCCCTATGTGGGATTCAAACCTTTCTTCGTGGATCATCCAGAGTGGGTGATATGATTGTATTTTCTCCATGATGGAGACATTCACCATTCGTGATGATGCATGTGTATTAGATAATATTATGCCCTTGTTACACATGTTGTATAGGGATAATTGAGATTATGTGACACATGTGAATACGATTTATTATACATGA
This sequence comes from Saururus chinensis, assembly GCA_035235625.1. Classification (NCBI taxonomy): domain Eukaryota; kingdom Viridiplantae; phylum Streptophyta; class Magnoliopsida; order Piperales; family Saururaceae; genus Saururus; species Saururus chinensis. Next base: position 20,736,663 of record CP141142.1, read on the forward strand.
TTTAGTATCGTGTGATTGACACTCTTATTGTGCAGGGTGAATGACCTATGGTTGAATGATATATGCATTATGTGATTACATGTTGAAGACACGTGTTATGCAGGTTGAATGTTATGAAGGAGAATGTCTTGATGTGCATGATTATGTAGGTGATTGTGTGAGAATCACTTATTATGCAGGGTGGATGTTATGCCATGATGTGATTATTCATGTCATGATTAGCATGTATGAGATACTCGTATGTAAGATGATTACTTGTGGAATTAGGGGTAAGGTAAGGGGATTTATCAGAAATGGGGATATTAGGTGAAACGTTGAATTGAATCACCATGTTGATGTGCCAAGGTTATTCTCTGATTAATGTTACCGTATTTCAAACCTTGTTGAGTTTTACTGACCCCTCTTTCTATGTATTATTTTGGGGCTACATGGTATGACATGCAGTTAATCAAGATTCTATGTATGAGGGATGATCGGGATATGGATGGGAGTAGGAGTGGATGCCTTTGAACGTTATTTTGTCTTCTGATCTATGCTATTATGAATATCGAACATCTAGTATGGATGATTATGTTTAATACTCGTGTGTATCTGATGCTTTTAGACCTGTCAAGAATTTCTGATTCGAGCCATGTGTCCACTCAGGATGTTAAGTATGTGGGTTGAGTGTGAGGATTAATTTTTGAATTATTATCCTCTTTTATTTTACCTTATTTCTCTTGCACAAAGGACTAAAGGTGCGTGACTCTGTGTTTTTGTTACCTGATTAAGGTGTTAAAGTCTTCTGCAATGCAATTTTGTCACTCCTGTGTGCTCCAACCAGCCCCTAAACCAGGTTAGGCTTGGGTCAGCCAGGCACCGGGGTGTGACAGTGTTGATCTGATTCAAAAAATATTAATTAATCATTTGTTCTTTTGGAAAACTCTTCTCTTAAGGGTGGAGATGTTTCGTTGTTATTTGGCTGTTTGGTTTAATTGGTTGTAGGTTCTTCGGGCAAGGACTAGTATAACCAAATTTGAAGAGTGTGGGGTTTAGTTCCTTGATTTTGTAATTTTGGTAAGTAGTTGTATCTTTGGTGTGAGAGCCAACTTAGTTATTTCTTTTCATATTAATGATATACTTGTATTTAGATGGATAGCCTGTTCTTTATTGATTTTTGAGACATGCAGTAATATCATATGTTTTGATATTCGTATTTGTTAACCACAGTTATCATGACTTGGATATTTAATCGAATTGTTTGTTTTGCACTTAAAAAAAAATTGTGATTTACCATTCGTGTTATTAAAAATGGTTATAAAAATCTTGGTCGTGACAATGTGTGCCTATGTTGGCTCTTTCCAATGGCAATAAAGATTGCACTAAGTGCTTTGCTATTGTAATTTTTTATTTTCTATTCTAGCTTATACAAATCAAATTCTTCCTTATGAATATTGTTCCTATATTTATCCTTCATCATTGGAGGATTACAACATTTTACCACAACTTACCATGAATTACCATCGAGTGCTTTGATAAAGACTCATTTGATTTTTCCAATTGGGCCAAGCAAGAGAGTGGCAATAAATCAAGAGAAAAAACCAACTTTAGCCACAAGTAATTAATCAAAAAACAATTTCCTTAGATACCACTTGTGAGTTTATTACCCTTTAATTCTATGACGGTTACCACAGTGCCTATAGACTAAAACTGCAAAGGTAGAGAATTAGAAGTTGTGCCCTTTTCTACACAGAAATTACTAGCTACTAACATGACATATCAGTAAGAAAACACACGACAAAAAACCCTCGAGAGTTTTTTACATGAAAACCCAACTGGGAGAAAACTATGCAACCACTCTAGGCCGATTAATCAATGCATTATGAAGTTTAAGAAGTTACAAACTCAAGTTACCAACCTTCCAATCTAGAAGTCCATTCCTAGTTAACTTGGTTACAAAAGTCCATTCAATGCTTTTTGAACTTGTCTTTGTCTTCTTCTTCACTGGTACAATCCCTTTATCCTCGAGAAGCTTCAATCGAAGTCCATCATGATGTAGCATCTTCAATCACCTGTGTGTGATGTTATTGCGACTTCAGTATTCTACCCCCTTACCTGAACTGGAGTGAAGACATGACAACTTTTAACCCAAGCCTTGGGTTAAATCAAAATACACAACCAAGTCACCACTTTGTTCAAAAACAATTTAAAGAATATAAGATAAAGGGAACTACTACTTTTAAATAGTACTAAGCAACTTATTGTACAATTCTGAATTCAATGACATAAGGAATTGCATATGCTTATAAACTATAAGAAAAATCTACCATCAATTAAAGGCTACTATTATCAATGTAACTAAGAAGTCTTGCAAACATTCTTCAATTTATTTATACCTATCCTTTTGGAGAATTATGTCCCTACTTAGTGCCACTCTAAGTTTTTGTCTTGATCGCGGAATAAGTCATCATCCTAAGAACATACATAACACAATCACACAGGAGATCATAAAGGATTCCCAAAAGAAAAACAAGGGTGAGCATATTTTGAAATATAACAAACTTACATTAACTCAATAAAGCACATGCTCAAAAGGAATATATAATCCTTACACAAGATAGCATAATCATAATTGAGCATTTCCATCCTAAAAACTTACTCAACAATCCAGTGTAAATAATCTCAAGAATTCAACAAAGATACATCACAAGAGGGTAAAACCATAGTAACAAAAGAAATTGTTACCTATTACCTAGACTTGATGCATGTTGCTTGTAACCTGGCATTCCAAATCCCAAAAGTATGAGAAGTCCCCGATCAAGCCAGTGCACACAAACATGACCAAATCTTGTTGAACAACTCCAAATATTTCAATATTATATCAATAATCTCAGTCATCTCACGCAGGAAGGAAAACCCACCCTTTCAGAATAAAAAACCTTGCACTTTCAAATAGAAAACACTTCCCTTTTGGACTGAAAATGGATTCATTCACAATCCAATGCAGCTAATCCAAAAAGCTTCAAAAAGCTACGGCTTATCATTGGTAAATATGATTTAGCAATTATGATTATATGAGGCTAGAACACGATATATGTAACATGAATTCCTAAGAATAGCATTTGCATAAGTAACCCTAATATTCAACAATAATACTTCGCTAACTATGTGCAAAGGAATATCAAACGCTTGAAGATAGGACTTTACAATATGCATATAAGCCATTCACAAAAGTGCCTGTAATGTTTGGGAATTTTTTAAATATTTTTAGACAATTAGACCCCTCTAAACTAGAATTGGTGCATACCCCTATTTCTCTTTTTTTTTTGTGAACCATTTCCGAATAACCCTTGAACAAGACTAGGTACACGGGTCATCTTCTTCCTTTTTAGCCTAGAACAAAACACCTAGGAATAGACCACCACCCAAGTGCTCTATTCCTGGCTGGTTGTCCAAGGCTTCCGGAGGCCATGATCATGCAAGGCTGTCCTTGAGAATCCCCTCTCGCGACCAGAGACAATGAAGGGTAAGTTCCACCATCAATAATGGCCCCACCGATCAAACCACAGGCCACCCTCCTTTTTTACAGAGTTATGAAGCTCTCTTACATATCTTATTAGTTGATTACAAAATTGAATCTTTCTCCTTTGAAACATCCCAAAAGGAAAACCCAAAGCATAATTACCCATTTATTGTAATTTTTAATCATGATTTACTAAATTCTTAAAGGCAAGCATCTTGCAACAAACTGGAAAGTGCAATTGATGCTTGTGTATAGAGACACACACTAGTAGCATACTTGACATAAAGATTAAATATTAACAAGTTCAAGATGATAACAGTTCGCTGAACTTGCAAACCAAACATGATTCAATAAACTTAAGTCATTGTTGTGTAACTAATTGAACATACAAACTCATACCATCACCTCTCGAAACTACATTCCTTGTACTCACTCTTCTCCACTTTTGTTGTTGGCCATGCTTGCTCCCGTCGCTGGAAAAATCCATCTTCTCTAGCTGCTCATATCTTCTCCAACCTCAAAGCCAAAAGCTCCCCCCCATAGAAGCCCTAATTAGCCATTTTTATAATAATGGGGATTAGAGTTCCTAATTCCCTTAGAAGTTGAACCAAATAGGCTGCCTAATTGGCAAAGTTTTTAATAATTTTTGTTACCGAAATTACCCCGGCCTGCATCGCACCTAAAACAGCTCATTTGCACATCTAATTAGGGTAAACGGGCCCTACGCGATATGTTCATATTTGAATGGTCATGTCTCCCTCATCTGAACTTTGATTCGTGTGTTCTTGGTGGTGTTTGAAGCTCTTTCTATCTAATTTCTATCCACATTGGGTTCAATCCTAAATTTCATGTATTGAGGAAGTTAATCTTATAATAATGTCAAGGGGTTAAACTCCCTATTTTCTACATGGTCAACTTCGGCAATTTAGAAAATTCTTGGATGTTACATCCTTCCCCTCTTAAAAGGAATTGTATCCCTGCAATTCTCCAAGGTCAATACTAAACAAGCTTGGCCCTGAAGGGCACAATCTCCCACTCTAGGGTTTCACATTAATCCCACTTGAGAGTCAACTTCCATTGCACACTCAAGCTAAAAGAATCACCACTAGGTAATATGTCTCTAGGTGCGCATGTAAAAATAACTCTATGTTGATCCTAATACTCACATCCTATACCATGAGTATTTATGATGACACATAAGCAAATTTAACTATACACTAGCGCAACAAATCTTAGAGCTATCTATTGACATAATGTGTCTTATACCTCAAGTGTCTGATTGTTTCTCCTTTGCTATTCCACAACCCTTCTAACATGCCCTCCTAAGGGGTGCTTCTTATCCAAAACCCATCAAACTCAACTAGATCAAAAACTTCCAGATAAATTTAGACTTGCAGTTAGAAAAATGGCTTTGATACCAATTGCCAGTACCTGAATATTTAAAACACCTTTTTAATAGTATGAAAAGTAAGTCACGAGGAAATTTTTTCTTTCTTAATGCAAAATAAACCATTCGATTAATATCCATGTCATGATAACTAGGGTTCACAAATAAGAATATCAAATCATATGATATTATTACATGTCTCAAAATCCATAACAATAGGCTATCCATTTAAGTACAAGTCCATCATCAATCTGAAAAGAAAAACCAAGTGAGCTCTCATGCCAAAGATATAATTACTTACTAGAATTGTAGAAATGATGAACTACCTTCCACACTCATCAGTCATGTTCTCACTAATCCTCACTCAAAGACCTTGTAGCCAAACTAAATAACCAAACAACAATGGAACCTCTCAAGCTTTAGGACAAGAGTTTTCAAAAGAACAAAATGATTTACTAATGTTTTTTGGATTAGACGAACATCACCAGATGTTAGTTGTCTACGTACTCATCAGACAACATTTCTAATGTTAGTTCCAACAAGAACAAATCCAAATGTAGTTCCACCTAGAAACTACAGTATCTTAAGAAGCATAACATAAGACACACAATGCTTAAGTATTTTCAACCATGCTACATTTTATGCAAGTCATTTAATCATTCCACATGTTCTAATCAACAATTATAGAAATCTATGTAATTAATAATCTCACTACCCTTGTTCAATAATCAACAACCTTGTCTAATCCCATAGATAGACAAACACATCATATGTTAACTATAATGACACATGATACTAACCATCCTTCAATATTCTAACCCAACTCTAGGTTTAATAGAATGTAACTCTCTATGAAGGTTAAGACTACAATCGTAGTGTAAGGAAATAGGAACATAATATATGTCCACCCAGAGATAACTCCACTCACAAAGAAATTCTCATATACCCAACTCCAACATTTGACTAAAACTGCTTAAACAATAGCTTGACCGAAATCCCTAAGGCTCTCACTAGCCTGCCATGAATCTGGAGAAGTGGATCTCAAGTGTGGTCATGGACACAGATTGGCGAGAAACACAAGCCTTCCATGATGCTCATGCATCTCAGCTTTTCGTCCGCACTATATGGTCCTATGAAGACCTATGGGAAACCCACGGAAAAGACCTCTCTAGCCAATACCCAAATTGTCGTTGTTGTGAAGAAGGTATACAAGTGTCACAATCTCCACCTTCTTCAACTCTGGGAGAAATGTCCTCAATAACATAAATAATATAACCCATAGAAGCCTAAGGTCTTTATGACCATCAACTCCCCAAGGCTCAAAACTTAGAATTGATCAATTTTATCTAGTCGAGACTTCATCCATACCATTGGGTCCTCTTCACACTATGAATCAGCGCAATAAACAACTCATCCAATGAGTTGTGACTCAGAAATAATCTCAAACCCTATTAGTCTCCACGAGACTAGTATAAATTCTCATAACAATCCTCGGTTCATTAAGCAAGGTAAGTTTCTATGTCAGAGAGCCTTGCTCATTCCATGAACAGGACCCAAACCCCATTGAATGCATCAGAGTAAGTAAACATAATTAGCATGCACTCACTCAAGTCCTAACAGATAACACTAACAAGAGTCATGCTTATTAGTCATAAACAGAGGCCCATTGCACTCATTTGTAGGGGTAGGGCTAAACAAATTCAAGCCTAGGGATGTAAATAACTCCTATGCATCATGCAAGTTACGTATATACTATCATAGCAAATCGATGCACTAAGTTGTAAGCACATGTAATACACTACCTTCAACCCTATGAATGAAGGTTATTCCCCTTGTTTCCCATCACACTGCAACCTATAAAGGTCTTCGTGTCACCTACTAGTCACACCCCTTCCCTTTAATGACATTTATGATTATTATTATTATAGTGTGCCCTAACTCTCCTTGGGCTAGGGTATCCGTTTCGAAGAAAATGGGATAGATTGCCCCTAAAGGCATTAGTGTAATTCTATCACCTAGGTTATGGTACTCCCCCTTTGGTCATTCTGGTCACCTCAATGTCCTTCCATTGATTTTAAGCTATTGACCTCTCTACAGGCTATACTCTCAAACTGACTCATACTTCCATTCAAACGAATGTGGGTAGTCCACTTATATAGGTCTTTCTAACATTTTATTCAGGGCTTTCCCAAACTCTAGCGGTTCCATAATTAAGCTCAAGGGTACTCTTTGATGTCATGGACTAGGGTAATTTTAGGCGTTTCACGGGATCATGAACCCCTTGAACCGACCCTAGTTCACTTAATGGTTCATAGGTAACCCTGAGGGAAAAATAGTCAATTAACCCTTTACTCAGATTTTCCCCTCATGTGAATTTGTATAATTTGAAGGTACACACTCACCTGTCACTAGGATTTTTCCCAATTTTTAACTCCTCTCATAGGCCTTTGAACCAAAGCCCAAGTCAGGTAATTAAGTATTATACAACAATTCAACTAGAAGGGTAAAATGGTCATTTCAAAGCCTTTTAGATTCTTTGCATAAATGAAACTTGGTCAGAGCACTCACCTCTCCCTTCAAGTTGTTCCATAATTTTCTAATCATTTTTAGACAACTACACCCCTCTGCACCAGACTCGGTTCAGTACCCCTATTTCTCTTACCTGACCCAGTTCATAGGTTGTTTTCTTCCTTCAACCTAGAACAAAACACCCAGGAATAGACCACTACCCAATTGCTCTGTTCTTGGCTGGCTGTCCAAGGCCATTGGAAGCTATGATCATGTAAGGCCATCCATGAGAACCCACTCTTGCCACTGGAGACAATGAAGGGGTAAGTTCCACCATCAACAATGGCCCCACTAATCAAACACAAGCCACCCTCCTTGTTTACACAGAGTTACGAAGATCTCTAACATTTCTGATTATCTTATTGCAAGGTTAAATCTTTCTCCTTTGAAACTACCCAAAAGGAAAATTCAAATCAAAATTACCCATTTATGGTAGTTTTGAATCATGATTTACTAAATTCTTGAAGGCATGTAAGTGCAATTGATGCTAATATATAGAGATTCACACTAGTAACATACTTATGGATGTAAAGATTAAATGTTTATAAGTTCAAGATGATATCGGTTCACCAAACTTGCAAACCAAACATGATTCAATAAACTTAAGTCATTGTTGTGTTACTAATTAAACATATACAATCATACCATCGCCTCTCGAAACTCCATTCCTTGTGCTTGCACCTCCCTGCCTTTGTCATTGGCCATGCTTGCTCCCATTGCTCGAAAAATCCATTTTATATGGTGGCTCATTTCTCTAAAGGCTAAAAGCTCCCCCCTCATAGAAGTCCTAATTAGCCATCTTTATAATAATCAGGATTAAAGTTCCTAATCCTTTTAGAAGTTAGGCCAAATAGGCTACCTAATTTGGATAGATTTTTAATATTTTCAATCACCCAAATTACCTAAGCCCCCAACATGCCTAAAACGACCAATTTGTGCATCTATTTTAGGTAAACAGGCTCTATGCAACATGTTCAAAATTGAACAGTCATATCTCCCTCAACCAAACTCCTATTCAAGCATTCCTAGTGGCTTTTTGAAGCTCTATCCATCTCTATTAAAGGCATTATTCTTACAAGAAGTTCAAGGGGTCAAACACCCTATTTTTCATGTGGTCAGCTTCAAAAATTTAGAAAATTCCCGGATGTTACAGTGTCCATTGATCGAATCCCTAGACCAATCAATAGGAGATCAAAAAGAATAAAAAGAACTATAGTGTAGGCGATCGATTTCCCCATCTGGGCGATCGATTCGCTACATTGTGCCGATCACAATGACTTTTGGCTGTCGATCGCCAATATGGGGCATCAATTGACCAAACAAAGTTACAGAAAAAATGTAATTTTTGACGTAAAATCAATGCAATCAATATTTAAATCATCATTATTCTTTATGAAATCAATTCTCAACTCTTAGTTATGAAAAACCCTATCAAAATCATGCATAAGTATGCAAAAACAACATCAAAATGTATAAGATCTTTAAATTTATTACCTTTTGATTTGTGTGAAATTGTTCGTTTCAATTTGTTTTGATGTTTTTGAGGCAATGGGTTAGTTTAATTACAAATTTCTTAAGGTTTAATTTTATTTCATTTTAGAATATTAGTGTTCCACCAAATTTATACCTATTTAAGGGCATTTTCTATTTTCCTTGATCAAAGAAGTGTGCTCCACCGTTAGACCCATTCCGTATTGGATAGTGGGCTACTCTTTTTTGGTCGTCAACCGTTTATTGATTTGTCTAAGTAGTCTTGGGTGTGATTAAATTCATTTTTAAAGCTAAATGCGCACTTATAAGGCACTTAGGGCTTATTCACCTATTTTTTAGCTTAATAATTTATTTCTCAACCCACAAACCACTTATTATAAAAGGAAAAACACTAGTCATTCCGAAATAGGGAAGGGCTGAGATTAGGAAGGAGGCTAGGGCTCTACCCCCATTTCCCAAATGATAAACTCATCTTAAGGTAAGATCTTTCCCTAATCATACCTTAATCCTTTCAATTTTTGTCTTAATCATCTCATCTTTCACTTCTCCTATTTGAATTCTTAGTTTCTTTTCATCAAGATTATCTTTTTAATTCTGATTAAGAACCCAAATCTATGTGATTTTCATTTTTGACCTAAGTCTTGAATCTATCATTCCATGTCGATTTGAGTCTATTAGCTAGGTTTGGATTTGGACTAACCAAATGCCCTAATTTTTTGGTAGGATTTCTTGAGGTTGGAGTTCACTCAAGGGATTCACAAGTTGAATAGAGGTAAGGGGTTCATTTGAAGTAGTTTTCTTACATGTAACACCATGATTTTGGATAAAATTAAGCTTTTGAAGCTTCTTGATGGATCAGGGTGATTCCTTAAAAATATGCGATTTAATGTTATTTTTGTATGTTTAAACATTATAAATCTTAGATCTATCATGTTTTAGGCTTAGGTAATAATTATATGATCTTTCATGATGTTTTGGGAATTTATATATAAATTCAAAATGATTTTGGTTCAATTTTTGAGAGGAAGAAGAAGAACAATAAAAGTGAATTGTTCTAACTGTTCAAATAGGCTAATACGTCATTCGAACGTCCATATAGAAAATTTGATTTTGTGTGTTGCCATTTGAATGGCCTGAATGGGCATGGCTATACAATAATTTTTGGTACATGTGTATTTTATTGATTTTTTATCATTCCTTTATTCTTTCTCATGATTTTAGTATATTATGACCATGCTGAGTTAGGATTACTTACACTTGTCATAGTAATTTCATATGAGCTTGATATATGTGTTTTAGCTTAATTATAGAGATGGCTATATATGTTTAAGCTTAGTATAATGTTCTACTAGATTTAAATTGGTATTTCAGCTATTTCTTCTTCTTTACTTCATGACTCCAACAACTTATGATCATGAGAGGATATGAATGCTTGCACATGTCATTTAATTACAAGTGAGTAATGTTTCAATTGTTTTTAGCTCAATTAAGAACATATCCATAAATGTATCTCTTGCCCATGCTTACATGTTTTTTATTTGTCACAAATGGATCATGTTTCATTCATTTACGACTAATTAGAGTATGTCCATTAAACATTGCTCATGTATGTATCATGTTGCATGCATCATGAAAGGGATTTTGTTGAGTCATAATTAACTACATTTAGTCATACGTTTTTTTGAGGATGGATTTTATCCCTGTGTAAGAAGAGTAGAATGTTATAATAAGTTAAATTGATGAGTCTTTATGGACCTAAGAATCCATGCTGGTTTGTCTATGTAGACTAGCTTACTAGGGGTAATTCCCTATTAGGGATTTACCCAAACTACTCTATTTTCCTTTCTAGGAATTCAGACTTCCTTTTAGGATTTTCAGGGTGAGCATGTCTACTTGTGATTCAACCAGAATAAGGAGGATTGTTTTCTCCATTGTGAGGCATTCATTGGATTATTTATACATGTGTATGAATTGCAATGCTCATTTCTACAAGTTGTGTAGAGACAATGATGCTTATGTTTACACAAGATGCATACAGAATGGTTATACTTGAACATGTAGGATAAAATATGGTTTGATACACTTGATTATGCAGGGTGAATGTGAATATTAATACTTGATTCATGCAGGATAGGAATGAACCATGAAACTTAAATGTTTGCATAAGTTGTGCATGTTGTTAAGAAATATGAATATGTAATATCCCTAATTTTTCTATAATTTTTCTGCATTTTTCTGCATTTTTTTGCAATTTATGCAATGTTCTATCGTTTCTGGTCATAATTTCGAGAAAAAAATTTACACTTCGGCGTATTTGTATTATTCGTTACCGTAAGAGTCGAAAGTGGTGTTTCGTCACAGGTCATGGGCCTTGACGCATTACAGAAATTTTCAGCGCGAAAACGAACGGGAGGTGTGAGAACAAAAGCAGAAAGAAAGAAAGGGAATTAGAAAATAATAATAATAATAAGAAGAAGAAGAAGAAGAAAAAACGGAACGGGCGCACCTCAGCATGCCCGACCCTGCTTTGTGAATAGTGGGGGGCTTCACTGGGTGAGGCTGGAAGCGCCGCTGGCTTCTGCCCGACCGACCACGGCCTGGCGACGCCGCTGTCGCCTCCCTGGCCTGCCCAGCCGGCAACCGCTGCCCCTCTTCCTCTTTCCCGTTTTCGGCCCAGTGACTATTTTGAGAGGTTTTCACCGGATCCGCCATCGTCTTTGCCTGCATGGACACCACCCCGCCACCACAGCTCCGCCCCGGCCACGGTGACCTCCAGCAACTTCCGTCCCGGCCTCCCTGCCCCTGCTTCACCGTCGTGAGGTAAAAACCACCCCGCCTCTGTTTTTTGATTTTTTGTTCACTGCAACCTGCGGCTGTGCCGCTGGTCGCCGGCTGCCACCACCGGGCCTCTGGCACTCTTCCAGCCCGGCAATGACAAGACCACCTCCCCCCAAACTGGACCGCTGTCTCCCCAGCCAGCCACCTCTTCTTCAGCTGTTTTCCGATTAGATGGGCAATGTTTTGTTCTGTTGTTGGGTGTTGCGGCTGCCGGCTGTGCTGCCGGTGCCCGGCCACGGCGACTGGCCTTTGGCCATCCCCCCAGCCCGGCAACAGCAAGGCCACCACGTCGGCCGCCGCCTTTGCTGCCACCTCCCTCAACCGCCCTCTGTCTTATTCCAGGATCAAAAATCCCTCTTTTTTCCCATTTCTTTGCGTTGTGAAGCACGGCTGTGCCGTTGAGCCCCGGCCATTGGCCTTCTCCCAGACCAGCAACGGCAAGGCCGTTGCCTTGGATTGAACCGCTACCATCCCGATCTTTCACCCATTCTTCCGCCCTTTTCTAGTTCATACAAAATATTTATTTATTTATTTTTGTTGTTTTTCTGTGCTGAGTTATCAGAGGAGCTCAGCTCACCTCACTTGCTCCATCTCAAGCCGACGATGGCAAGGTGTCGAGGTTTGGCCCCGCTTGCCTCAATCTTTTCCGATTCCTTTGTTTGGCCGACCTACATCAAAGTATAGTTTTCAATCGTGACATTCATTTTTTGCTATCGGATGTCAGATGACATCGAGTTGATGTCCATTTGACTTGCCACAATCCGGCGATTGCCAGGTCCTGTCTTCTCCCAAGTCTAGCCCCCGGCCATGTCGGGCCGTTCGTAGCTCGGCAAGACGTGTTTGCTACCCCAATTTAGGGCATTGTCGCCCTACCTAAATCGGGTCTTGGGTCTCTTCAATTTTCTGATTGTTTGTTCTGTTGCAGACAACTGCAGATGTTGGCTTTACCCAATAATGGAAAGGGGTCACCTCTCCCGACCTCCTCTGCACGTCTTCTGCACACACCAGATGCCCCTAAACTTTGGGGTACATATCTGATTGCTGCTAATGGGCCCCACTCCAACCCTAGCCAACATGCCCAACTTGGGATTTCGTGAACTTGGGCTACATGTCCAACCAACATGGGCTTTGCCCCGGCCCAGTGACGGCTAGGGCCAGCACTTTTGGCCTGAATTTACCTTTGCATCCCACTTTTGTTACGCATGATCCAAAACCTACGGGAAAGAGTTCCCGAATTTTGATTCTTCCAAAGGGAAGTAAAATTGTCAGTCGTTAGACTCAGTCCATTGAACGCTTGACCGATGTCGTGGCCATATCCTCCACTGTAAGCCGTGCTTGATGCACGATTGTCCTTACAGTGAGTTGGTTGTGAGTAGCGTTTAGAAATGGTTCCGCATTGTCGGCCTCTTACGCTAGGCCTTAGTGCCTCCACGTATGTTTAGGAACGTCTCCACCACTAGGCAATATGGACGTTAAAGCCCTCCACCACCTTGTGAGACTTCAATGATGCGGAATTGTTACCGCTGGATGTAGTATGCTATCCATTTTAATGTTTTGTGGCCAACGAAGTGTTTTAAACCGTTGGTCGACCTCCAATCAGTTAGCCTCCATTATGTGGTCACTTTTGCCATTTCTAATGGCACGACCTTGTGTTCGGCCGCCTTAGTGCATCCAAACCTTTGGCTTCGAGTGAAATCAATCTAACTTTATCAAGATTAATTCCAGCACCTTTGAAAATCTTCGGGATATAACAACTCTCTCAGTGCGATGCTTTTGGCCACCTAGTCCGCTATCGACGCTACCACCATCATTTGCTCGCCATCAAACTCCTGTGGATTACGAGGTAGGGGACCTTGAACTCATAATTTCATTATAGCATGCTTTGATTTTGTAGTAGCATGCTAGGAGTTAATAATTTAATGTTTTGAATTATGCCGATTATAAAAGCATGTTGTATGTATGTGTATTATGTGCGTATGTTAGTGAATACTAAGGGCACGTAGTAAGTTGCTATGAAGCTTATGTATGTGACCAGAGTGTGTGATTTTTGTTGTGGATTGATAGTATACGATCGATGGGCACGAGTAGAAGTATTTGATAGTAAGTTTGGCTAAGGGGTACTTCGTAAGTTATAACGTGGAAACCGTGATTGTATGTTGGGCAAGGAAAGATAAGATTGAAAGACAAACACTGGATTTGATGAGATTAGAGAATTTGTTCAGTTTGAGTCGGACGGCACATTCGAGCGACAAGTAGGAGACGTGGGGGATGCAAGGAATTGAAGACTTAAGATTTGGAGCGCTTTTAGGGGATTGTGAGTTAGTAAGAGGTAATGGCATAATTATACATGCATAATGTATGTAATATGAATGGTAATGAAAGAATAATATGTATGGAATTAGTAAGGGTTTGATGATGGGACTTAGGTTTAAGGGTTTTACTCGAGCAGTTCAAGAAAGACAGTTTGGTTTTTAGGCGAATGGTGTAAGATGTAAGACTATAAGTATTTGATGGTAAGAGTGTGAGTATGGAATTCGAGTTCGACGAGTAAGACTGTGCAGAGATTGGTAAGGTTGTAAGTGTAAGAGTGGGGGATGAGTTAAGTAAAGAAATTCTACCTTTGTGGATTGGAACTTCGGAACAGGCGTATTTCCAGCCTGGTTGGCTGAAGAATGGAAGATAGTAGTCATTTCAAGCATAATTGTGCATGCATAAGTTATCTAATATAAACTTGAATGGTAATTAACCCTAATTGATAACATTGTGAGCTTGAGACTGAGGGTTTCGATGGATTAAGTTTCATTTTGTGCCAGTTGATAAGTAATTGATTGAGCATCCTTCCTAGTCTAACCATGGTGTCATCCTGCGGGATTTAGTCTTGATGTTGTATTTCGGCCCAGACGTTTGATGCTCTGTTGAGAGTGCTGTCAGTTTCTGCCCTTTGTGGGCTCTGTATGTTTTCTGCCTACATATGGCACTGTATGTTCTGCCTAAGAGCGGCACTGTAAGATTCCTGCCCAAGAGTGGCACTGTATGTTTTCCGCCCTTAGTTGGCACTGTATGGCCCCAAAGAGTAGGCATTTGTGCCCTCAGGTAAGTAGTATCATAGATCTACTCTTACCTGTTTGATCCTGTACGCCATGAGCATAGGTGTGCCTTGCCTTCGGAAAAGTCCATGGTGTCTAGTTGCTCCCCGAAGGTTAAGGTGACGCCCCAGTAGCATTCCATTCCTTTCTGACATTGGAGCTTATTAAAAGTAATGAGGTTCAGTTGTCGGTAGTATGTGTACGATAGTAAAAGTAAGTTATGTGTTTCACATTCTGGGTAAGTTGTACGTGCAAGATTTAGAGTAAGTGTAAGCATAAGCGTAAGTGTAAGTGTAAGCTTCTATGGGAGATGTAAGAGTACATTTATGTGTAAGAGTAAGATTGTACGAGTAAGGTCGTACAAGTGTGTTTGTACGAATAAGGTCATACGAGTATGTGTATGTTGTAAGTGTAAGCGTACGTTTGTACAAGTAAGCTGATAAGATTGATTCAGAGTGTAAGTGTAAGAATATGAGTAAGTGTAAGTTCGATTTGTACGATGATTTGTATGTGTGGCCATATTTATACTTCTTATTCTATTTGCTTCATGTGTGATTGCATGGAAGCATCTATATATGAACTTACAGAGTTCATTGATTTATATTTTTCCCCAACTGGGTATTTTCCTACTGAGTATGAAAATACTTGATAAGTATGAAATATATATCTATTTTATATGTCTTTTTATCTTATTTGCTAGTATAGATTAGGTTAATTTAGAGTTAGTTATAATTTATTTAGATTAAGATAGATATTAGTATTTTAGTTTAATTATTAATAATTTTGTAGTTATTAGTAGTTTAGATATGTATTTAAATCAAGTTGGAATTTTAATTATATTCTACATGTCTAAAGTATGATATTTTATGTTTTGTAGGTAAAGTGCGCTTATTGAGGTACTAGGACGATGTTTGGAATAATTCAAAATAGTTTTGACATGCTTTAAAGTGATTTTGACAACTTTTTGGAGTTTTAAACATGTTAGAAATTAATATGGACATGAAGAAACGCTTAATGAACAGGAAATTGGACTGTCCAGAAAAATTGTCCAAAATGCAGAAACAGTGTATCCGTTTGAACGGGGCATTTGAAGTATCAAACTGGATAACGTGAATTTAGACAAAAATACAGTATAAGCATTCAAACTGGCCTGCAGGGCGTTCGAACGGGATAACACACAGTTTCCTAGTTTTAGCCAATTTTCAATACTATTTCATATTGGACTTCTTTCTACGGCTCTGATGCCTATATAAAGACATATTGGACTTGAAATTAGGGGATTCCAGTAGATTTTCTAAAGAGAAAAAGGAAGAAGAAGATGGAAGAGAACTCAAAGCTGTTAATAGAGATTCAAGTGCTTTCTTCTACAATGGAAGGCTAGATTTTTCTTTTACTTAGGAGTTGATGAAGCTATAGATAAGTTTCAGTTTTTTTTCTTTTTAATTTAGATCTCAGTTGTGAATGATGACAATTGTATGATAAGGATTTTCTTTTTAATGGAAGAGCTTTTAATGTTTATTCAAGTCTATGTTGATTTATTGTCTTGTAGATGATAGATTGATATGGTTTTGATATTTACATCAAGTCTAATTTATGTGATTTAGATGAGATGGTCATACAATAGTTTAAATGTTCAAATAATTAATGACTTGGATGAGTTATACTAAGATTAGACGGGTCATGCCTATAGCTAGTTTAGTGTAGATGATCCGTGCCATTGTCGAAGATAGTTCATGCCATGGAATTTAATTAATGATTCTTTCTGAAGTAATTTTAGCTTGTAGCTGAGAATACTTGTTCATATTTACACTAGATTTAGATTAAAAGTTAAGGAATTGTTATGGTTCTATAGTGGATTCCATTTCCTAAGTAATTTTCATCATATTAATCTCTTGTTTTTAAACTAGTTGATTTCCTTCCTTTACTTAATTAAAGTTTAAGTTTGCTTTAGTTTTCAATCAGCAAATTCCTCTTTAGATTTAGTGATAATCCATCCATCCCTGAGGTTCGACAACCCTTAAATACTTATCCTAGTACAATTACCTTGTACACTTGCAAAGGGTTTAATTATAAACAATCAATACTCACCCCATCTTTTTAGCCCCTTCGACTGGAGGCTTTTGCAGGTCAATTGTTAGCTGTTGAGATTGGACTTTTCCCATGGTGGACAATTCTTCCTCGACATGGAGTGCAGTGAAATCGCGGTGAGGTTATGTGGAGTTTGGTGCTACAATTTCATGTGTTTGTTTAAGGTGAGAGAAATGTATTATATACTAGACTTGTGCATGTATGTACAAATAATTTTTAGACTGTGAAAGAACTTGTACTTAGAGATGCCTGGGAGGTTTTTTTTTTAAACCATAGCCATGGTAAGTTTTAATTGCATGCTTTTGTTTTAGGTCACACCTGAGAACGTTTGTTTGTTTTAAGATGATTTAATTTATGAAAGTTATTTTCACACGTTTGGAATTTTGTTAATTTATTTGATTTACCTCTGTGTTTTGAAAATAGAATTTTAGTAAAATTTTAAAGTAAATGTGTGGAAAAATGTCAGGCATGACAGAATAAGCCTATAATGCACTTGTGGTGTGAATGTAAATATGGAATATGTGATGTTATACTTAGCTTATGTGATGCATGTTTAAATTGATTTCTATGGGGAGAATGCATGAGGTTTTATATTGAGCTTATGTTTCATTTTAAAACCCTTACTGAGCTAAGCTCACCTCTCTTTGTTTTGTGGTGTTGTTTTGGGGCTATATATTGTGTCATGCAGGTCTCCAGATGGATTATATTTTGATCTTAAGGATGGGTATGTGCCATAAGCAGGTGCTAGATGCTTGGGTTTTTTTAGACTTGATGCAACCTTAAGGCTTATAACTACTTACTTTATGTGTTGATGTCGGTGTGATTATGACTAAATGAATTGTGCCCGGTTTAGGCACGATCGGTACCTCACACGAATCACGCTAAGAAGGATAGAAGAGAGTAGGAAAGGAGAGGGAAAGAACTGATTTCAATTGCATAAAAACATAAACAAGGAAGAAGACGACCCCTTATAGGGAAGCCGCGCCTCTCCTTGGGGGTAGTGCCAGCTAGTGGGCCCAATTAATGTCCAAGTAACTACAATTTATTACAGAAGCATAAAATAAATAAAGTAGCCTAGTGCAAACATATGGAAGGTCAACAGAGCTGGAGGTGTGCCTGGGTGGATGTGCACAACACTCCACCACGCTTCCGCTATTCGCCTTGACCTAAAGGCAACCATGTTGGATAGTGAGCCATAAACTCATCCTCTGACATCCATGTGACATCCTCAAGTGGCTGGCCCTGCCAAGGAATGAGCACCTCTATAATAATATGGCTAGAATGACGGGCCCGACACTTATCAAGCACCGAGGCGGGTGTGGGTTCATCAATAGAGGCCGGTCAAATCAGTGGTGGAGGTAGTACACTGGTAGCCAGGGTGGTGTGACCCACACATCGGCAGAGTTGAGAGACATGGAAGACTAGGTGGACCAATGAGCCAGGTGGTAGTGCGAGACAGTAAGCCACTGGACACTCCACAGTGGCATACGGCCCATGGTAACGTGGTGCTAGCTTGGAATGCTCTGCCTAGAATAAATTGGTCTAATGCTGAGGAAGGACTGAGATATAGACCAAGTCACCCATGTTAAACTCCCGATCAGCATGCTTCCTATCATACACCTATTTCATTCTATTCTGGGTTGAGGCTAAGTTCGACTTAAGCTAGCGGAGGACCTCGTCCTGTGTCTGAAGCATGTAGTCTCGATGACAATAGAATGGTGAGGAACATATGATAGTACGGTCGGTGGAGGACGCCCATACAACACCTCAAAAGGAGTGAACCATGTACTCATGTGAAAGGCGGTGTTATACGACCATTCCACCCATGGAAGAAGCTAGAGCCACCTGCTAGTCTAAGTCATGGCAAAGCACCATAGGTACTGTTCTAGGCAATGGTTCACCACCCCGATATGTCCATCCATCAGCGGATGATATGTTGTACTCATGTGAAGAGTAGTACCCTGTAGTACAAAGAACTCCTGCCAAAACTAAGAGAGGAATACCCTATCGCAATCAAACACAATAGTACGAGGCATGCCATGCAACTTAGCAACCTCCTAAACATAAAGCTCAGCCATAGTTTTGGTGTTGAAAGGGTGTTCGAGGACGCAAAAGTGTGCATACTTAGACAACCGATCCACCACCACTAGAATCACTAACTTGCCTTACACCAAGGGCAAAGCTTCCACAAAATCCATCGAAACATCCTCCCAAACCTTGTTGGGAATGGGCAGTGGCTGAAGTAATCTGGCAGGGGAAGTCGTGGCAGCCTTGGCTTGTTGGCAGACATCACAGGCGGCAACACAATCCTGAACAGCCCATCGAATTCCCTGCCATAGGAAGCTCTGGCTGATCCTCTTATAAGTTCGGAACACCCCTTTGTGGCCAGCCAATGGTGTGTCATGGAAGTGGGAGAGAATACGCCGGTAAAGGCCCTTGACATCGGGCACCATGAGGCAGTCCTTCCAGAATAGAAGGTTATCATGCCAAACAAAGAAAGGGCAGTTAGCAGGGTCTTCCTGGCGACATGTAATCAGTGACTTTGTTGAAGGATCATCCTTGTAGGCTCTCCGAAATTCAGCAATGAAGGGGCAGGAATGGGTATATAAAGCCATGCAAGAGCCGGAAGTAGAGCTACAAGAGAGGGCATCGGCGACAATGTTGCCTGCCCCTTTCTTGTACACCACCTCGTAGTCATAGCCCAACAGTTTACTAACCCATTGTTGTTGTGCTAGAGTGGAAACCCTCTGTTCAAGGAAGTACTTCAAAGGCTGATGATCAGTGTGAATAGTGATGTGATGCCGAGCAAGTAAGGTCTTCATTTATCAATGGCAAGGATTATGGCGAGCATCTCTTTCTCATATACAAATAGTGATAAGGAACGACTTACCAAGGCTTTGCTAAAAAATGCAATCGGCCACTCGTCTTGCAGTACAACCGCACCAAGGTCGGCCTCTGAAGCATCTGTTTCAACCATGAAAGAGTGGTTGAAATCTAGTAGAATGAGGATGGGGGCGGAGGCCATGGATTGTTTCAGTGTGTCAAAAGCCGCTTGGGTAGCCTCCATCCAAGTGAAACCACCCTTCTTAACGAGCTCTATGAGGGGGCGGGCGATCACTCCATATTGGCTAATAAAATGCCAGTAGCATCCAGTGAGGCCCAAGAAACCTTGAAGTGCGCAAACATAGGTGGGTGTTGGCCAAGAGAGCATTGCAGACACCTTAGAAGGGTTGGTGGTCACCCCATCTCGATAGATAATGTGGCCAAGATAGTCGACCTGTGGACTACCAAAAGAACACTTCAAATGTTTAAGGAATAAGAAATTAGCTCTTATAATGGAGAAGAGAGACCTGAGGTGCTCCAAATGTTCCACCCACAATTTGCTGTAGACAAGTATGTAATCAAAGAAAACTAGAATGAAGCGGCGAAGAAATGGCCGGAAGAGGTCGTTCATAAGGCTCTAAAAAGGTGGAGGGAGAGTTGGTGCACCCAAATGATATAACTATGAACTCGAAATGGCCGTTGTGAGTGCAAAAGGCGGTCTTATGAACGTTGGCTAGCTACACCCGAATTTGATGATAACCTGAACGGAGATCGAGTTTGCTAAACACGGTCGCACCAGCCAACTCGTCAAGGAGCTCCCCAATCACCAGGATAGGGTACTTGTCCTTGACGGTGATGGCATTCAAGGCTCAGTAGTCAAAGTAAAAATGCCTTGTGCCATCCTTCTTGCGAACTAGCAATACAGGAGAGGAGAAGGAACTCATGCTGGGGCGTATGATGCTGGACTGTAGCATATTAGCAATGAGGTGCTCTATCTCCCGCTTTATGGATGTGGGGGTTGCGGTAAAGACAGACATTGGCCGAAGATGCCCCTAGAATGATTGGGATGTGATGGTCATGATGCCGAACTATTGGAAAGCCTTTGTGCTCATCAACCACATCCTTGTGGTCCATCAGGAGGGCAAGAAGGTTCACAGGCAGCTTGTCCTGGCGCACCTCTTCCACAGCCTGTTGTTGCAGGAGGAACCCTTGGGGTGCAAACGAAAAGAAAGAGCTCACTGATTGGGCAGAGTGAAGGGTGCCTGGCTGAGACCCTTGAATCCACACCCGCTGTCCTTGGACTTTAAAGTCCATAACCATCTCACGGAAGTTCCATATCACATCCCCAAGTTCCTAAAGCCACTGAACCCCTAGCACCATGTCTGCCCCTTTTGTGGGTAGCAAGAAGAGGTCGGTGACAAAGGTGTGACCCTGGATAGCTAGCACGGCTTCTGCACATACCTCGGAGCTCCTAAGGTGCTTCTCATCACCGATCAAGACATTAAACGGTTTCAAATCCGACACTTAACAGCCTAGACGCTGGGCCACCTTATCGTTGAAGAAGTTATGGGTGGAGCCATTGTCGATAAGGATGGCCACTTGCAGCCGCTTGAGATGGCCTTGGACACGCATAGTACAAGGAGTGAAGGCCCCGGAAAAGGCATGGATTGAGATCTCTAGCAGCATGCCATCGTAATGGTGGGAATCATCCTTGTCCACATCCTCCATCTCTTCTTCAACCTCTTCCACCAATAGACTGCCCCTGACGGAGCAACGATGTCCGGGTACAAACTTTTCGTCACACTTGAAGCACAACCCCTTGGATCGACATTCCTCCATCTGGGCTGGCGTCAGGCAATGCACGAGCTGACCGGCTGGGGGGCCCAGCTGACCAGGGTGGCTGCTGGGTGTGTTGCTGGCCATGAGGGAAAGGGGGTTAGCACCAAGAGGGGGCCATGGGGAGGGTCCTAGCCAACCACCTCTTCGCTGTCTGGCTAGTTTATCTTCCTCCATTCATGCATGCCTCATGACTTCTAGCATTTAAGAGCATGCAAAATGGTGCATCTCATCCAATATTGCTGGTTTGAGCCCTCTCTTGAATGTCCCCACCAAGGCTGCCATCAGCCACTCAAGAAGATGGTTGGCGATCTTCATAAATTCCGTGTAATATGCCCTCATAGTGGTGGTTTTGTGCAGGGTGGACAACATCTCGTTGAAGTCATGGAACTCGTTGGGGCCAAACTGGATGCATAATTCATTGGCAAATGCGGTCTAAGTGGTGCAGCGAACCTCCTTCTCACAGCTCTGAAACCAAATAGAAGCATCACCGTCCAAGTGGAATGCGGCTATGCATAACCATTCAGCTCAAAGTGCATCCCTTGATAGGTGAAGAACTTCTCCACCTTGTACAACAACTCCACCAGATCCTCATCACCATTGTGACGTGGGAACTGCAGGGGGGCCAAACGGGGATCAACTCCTCCCCATGCCCCCCCACGAGAGCCCGAGTACTCCTCCCACTCATCCTCCATCTCCTGGAATAAATTTTTGGGTGGCGGCACCATAGGGGCATTTCCTTGAACACCTGGCAGCCCTCGCATATCCCAATCTATGCATCCCCCTTCATTGGGTTGTTCGAATGTGCCAAAGTGCACAAAGGGTTGGGGCGGGTGCACTTCCCTATCTATTGACGTCTGAGGACTGGGACAACGGAGTTCTTGGGCTTGGGACAACTCCCCCTTCTTGATGTTGGCTGGCTAGGGTTTGGGCAGCAAGGGCGCTGTTTGAAGCTAAGCCACGACCATGGATAGGGACTCTAGTTTGGCCATGATTTTTGTGACTACGAGAGGACTAATGGTCTCAGGGGCTGGTTTGGGGTTGACTTCTGAGATTTTGTTCTCTTTCTCGGGCTGAACTTCAGGGGCAGTGGCTGGCTGTTTGTCTCTCGTCATGGCTGGAGATCGTGATGACTTTGATAACAGTGTTGTGCCCGGTTCAGTACCTTGCACGAATCATGCTAAGAAGGATAGAAGAGAGTAGGAAAGGAGAGGGAAGGAACTGATTTCAATTGCGCGCCTCTCCTTGGGGGTCGTGCTAGCTAGTGGGCCCGATTAATCAACGGGGTCACTAGCTGGCCCATTACAGACTCCTACATTAATGTCCAAGTAACTATGATTTATTATAAAAACATAAAATAAATAAAGTAGCCTAGTGCGAACATATGGAAGGTCAACTGAGTGGAAGGTGTGCCTGAGTGGATGTGCACAACAATAATCATTATCTATTTTTTCTTTCATTTTTTGCTTTTGTAAAAAGGTCATGTGTTGTGTACTTCAATAAATACCCTTTTCGGTTAGTCATTTGAGCTTCATCGCGCCTTGTCTCGCCACCCTAGACCAAGTTTGGGTCAAGGGGGTGTGGCGGTGCTTGACAAAATCTTTCAAAGAGAATAATCAAGCCATATAATCATCAATCATAAAAAAACATGATTATCAACATCAAAATGGTTTTAATGCAATAAATCCTATCAAAACAAAGACCTCTTACTTAAAAAGAAGAGAAACACTTCAAATCCTCCTAAATCAAAGAATCTCTAATCCACAAAATTTAGGTTTTTCATTAGCCCTAAGCATAAACCATGATTTCTACCAACTAGAGACTAAACTATGACAGACAAAGTGATTTCAAGCACTTCTGTGTGCCTAATGAACTCTGAACATGAATCACAAAATATAAGATAAAAAAAAGATCCAGGAATTCACAAATTGCATGGAAATAAAAAAAGTTCGGGGATTTCAATAGAAGAAGGCATAGAGATCAAGATTATGCAAGAAAGGCCTTTGATATCTATCAAAATCTTAGAAATTAAGAAGAAAAATCAAGTTGACTCACCTTGAGAGAGCTAGTGCAAAATTCCGTGAAATTCTCAACAGCCCTAATTATGAAAAAGAAGGCCAAAGTGGACTATTTATACTAGTTTGGATAATTTGGCCCTTATGGGTCCATACAGGAAATAGAAATGAATTCTTTCTCAGAATTTTACTGAAATAGACATAATTAAGCCCAAGCCCATTTGGCAAAAAGTGAAGGACATTGCTCTAGAGGTTGACATAATGACGAGATGGGTCGTGGGACCCAATGTGGGGCCCACTTCAGCAAAACAAGGAAATAAAAAAATGTACCAAATTTCATAGTAACTTCATGGTTTATGCTAAGTGTTAATGTACCCATGATAATTTTGGCCTCATGACTATGAGAATCGGGTCTGCCACACCTCAGTATAACTTTTGATAAGTTGGGCCCACCAAGTTCTTCCTAAAAATTTCAACCCCAAATCATCAATTAAATGAAAATAAACAAAAATCTAAAATTTCCCAACCTTACATCCTACCCACTTTATAAGAATTTTATCTTAAAAAATTGCTACTAACAAATGGTGAAAATATGAGGATACTTTGCTTTAACTTCATCTTCATCTTCATCGCTTCCTCCATGTTGTGATTTTACCAAAGAATTTTCACTAATGAAATCACCTTGGTCTTGAGCATCTTCTCCTTCTAGTCTAAGATCTGCACTAGCATCTTGATGTAGGTAAGATAGCTCCTTAGCAACAACAGCTCAAAGTTGAGAACATGGGATGAATCTGGTTCAGACTTTTGCAAAAGAGAAACATCGAACAAATCATGTATGTTAGAAAGTTGTAGCGGCAAGGCCACACAGTAAGACATTAATCCAATTGGCTCTAATATTTTAAAAGTTCCAATGAACCTAGGAGAAAATTTTCCTCTCTTGTCGAATCTCACCACGCCTTTTGAGGGTGAAATCTTTAGGAAAACATGGTCTCCTATTTGAAATTTCTAGCACTCTTTGGCAGGTCTCCTATTTGAAATTCTAGCACTCTTCGACAAGTGTTAGAATAAGTCTTCTGTCTACTATGAGTCATCTTCAATCAATCCTTATTTAGTTGAATCTTCTCTATATAACTTGCACGAATTTTTGTCAGGTCAAATGACATTCTACAATTTGATCCAACAAAGGGGTGATCTACAAGGATGTCCATTTAATACTTCAAAAGGTGTCATTTGAATGCTAGCATGATATTTTTTGTTGTAGGCACACCCACCAAAGGTAAATGTTGCTGCCAACTTACCTTTTACTGTAGGACACTCACTATAAGTATATTCTCTAAGGTCTAGATAGTCCACTCGGATTGCCCATCCATTTAAGGATGATACATTATACTTAGGTGAGTTGTTGTCCCCAAAGCTTTCTGATAACCTTGCCAAAATATGGATGTGAAACAAGGATCTCGAGCTAATAATCTCCATAGTATCAATTGTATCCGAAAAATTGCCTTCATGTAGAGCACTCCCAACACATCCAAATAAGCCATCAACTCCTAAATCTAAAACTATAGCAAGGCAAACATTATTCTTTTCCCACGACAAACATGGCCATGATGCACCAACATCATGACCATGCCCAAAATCACATCAAAATTAATCATAGAAAAATAATCAAAATCAATTACTAACTCCTAACCTGCAATCACAATAGGAACATTCTAAAGATATTCCTCCACCTAAAGAGTGGAAGAAGAGGTAGAAACACACAAAGAAATTAACAATATTTGTTGCTCAATAATGAGCTCTTGAGCAAAAATAGGAGAAATGAAGACATGTGTATAACCAGTATTAAACAATACTCTAGCATGGTGGGAGGAAATTTCAAGCATACCTACAACAATTGCTACCCCGTTAGCTGCATCATGAGTTGTGATAGCAAGACCCTTCCCTGACCTACTAACTTCTTTTGATGATCACCTTGCTACCTTTTCCCTTGATTATGAGGGCTTGCTGATGCCTAAAGCTTCATCTTGACTGCTCTTAGGACAAGCCTTCTTGAAATGCCCTTGCTACCCACCCTTGCAGCATGTTAGGTTTGCACAATTATTATGGCAACCCCTTTGTTCTATCTCCTTTACTAAACAATGTTGTTGTTGTTTAGGCTGAAATTGTTTGACTTGTTATTACCCAAAGAGTTGCCATCGTTCCCATGAGACCTTTGATTATGGTCTCCTTGAAAATCACCCTTCTTATTATGCTTTGGTTGTTCCCTCCTTTCATGGTACTCATTAGAGTCCTTCTCAATGACTATGGTAGTTGTCATGATGACTCTCAAAATCCCATGCCGGAAAGGAACTACTCAACCTCTGATATATGGCCTTAGCTCGTCCTTGAACTTCCTTGCCCTCTCATACTCATCATTGAAGAGACAAGGTGCAAATTGTTCTAGCTCCACGAATTTGGTTTCATGCTTGATGACAGTCATAGATACTTGCTCTAAGTTCAAGAATTCTTTCTTTTGTATCTTCTCGCACATGCAAAGGGAAGTACTTATCATCGAAAATGACTAAAAATTCCCTCCAAGGAATATTCATCCGGTCATGGAACTAGTACCTCTCCACCAAAAGCCACCGTCGTTGAGCTTCACCCTCAAAAGTGAACACAGCAAGGCAGGTCTTCTCTTCCTCTAAACACTTTCTAACATTGAAGATCTTCTCCATATGAAGCTTCTAGTTGTTTGCCTCATTAGGATCCGTCTTGCCCTTGAAACTGGGGGGATTCAACTTCTTGAAGCCCTCCAAAGTCAAATGATTATGTCCGCCATTTTGCTGTCTACCTTATTCTGAGCATGCACTACTTGAGTCAATCTCTCAATGGCCGACAAAACATCATACATAGTGGATTGCTAAGAGTTTGACTATTGGATGGCCCTGAATGACTACAACCCACCATCGCCACAACATCTTGGTGTTAACTCTCATGATCTAACACCCAAGATCAAGCAAAACAACACAAAGGAAGCAACAAAACAATGAATTAATAGTACTAATGTTGCCAGCCTTGTCTAATTCTTTTATTATCTCACTCCCCATTATCCCTTATAATAACAACGTACTAGCTTTTATTTTTCTCCCTTGCTTTTAAACAAAGCCTGACTTTGATACCAATAAATTGTCACACCCCTGACATGAACAGGCGAAAGGACACAACAACTTTTAACCCAAGCCTTGGGTTAAGTCAGAATACACATCCAAGCCACCAATTTGTATAAAAACAATATGAAAATTATAAGATAAAGGGAAATTGAATCACTTGCATGACAAAGAGGAGGAGAGAAGAAACAAGGGAAGAAGACGCAAAGATGGAAGCTATGGTGTGGGTACATAGGAGAAGGGAGGTGGGGGAAGTGTGAAATGGAGATGGTGGTGACTCATGTGGGGGAGGCTATGGCCAGAGTGTCGAAAGTAATTAGATCAGGTCAGCGTTATGTTTCAATACGACATCTTGATAAAGGTATTGATCATTGTTTGACTTGTCATATGGAACTAGTTATTTTTTTATAATGGTTTTGTTCAACTCGAAGATTTGAATGCCATATCTAGTCTTTGCAAACGGTATATGTATATATGACTATTACATGCCATCATATATTTTTTCAATGATAATGGTGTTCATATATTTAAAAGATGGTTGAAAGATCATTCATAACAACATGGAGATTCCTAAATTTGGATACCTTTCTTTGTGATGCCTCATCCTGAGCATAATAGTGGTTCCAAACATTTGCAAGGGAGGTATGGATGTTAATTGTAGGGATTTAGAGAGAGAAACACGCATGATGTGTTAAAAAAGCAATAAACATGAAATATGATGTAGTAGAATTAATATAATCATGAAATAACCATGATGAAAAATCATCAATCGATGCATCATTAGTGGACCCATCACATGTCTGCCCAAGTGTCGATGATCATCATCACCCTCATTGATGTGCTGGACCCCTATTCATAGTGAGGGACTAGATGAGTCTCACTTGTTGACATCATCATTGATGCGTCTCACTGCTAATACCCAATATAACATCGACACGTACCTACATGTTGATGCCAGTAGAATTTCCTTCCTCTAGCCATCAATGTCATCACCAACATGTTGATGGTCACGTCGATTATTGGAATGAAAATAAACAAAGACCGTATTGGTTCTCTAAGCATTTCCTTCAATAAAACATCACATCATCTAAACCATTAAACTTCTATTTTAAAACATGAATAAAGCTATTCAATCCACATGATTCACAATCACCATTACTACTCTAAATCATGGCAAAATATCATAAAGCATCCAAATATGTACTGTAACACATTACTTATCATACATTCAAACTAAAAGCAACCAATCAAATCAGTATATGGTTACAAGGTTAGCAATCGATCTTCGATCCTGCACTTTTCTCTTTTGGCATGTACTCTCGTGCACTCCTGGTCAAAAGTCCTCCACTCATTCTTGGACTTTTTGATACTCCAAGTAGCTCAAATTCAAAGATTCTTGCCATTCATAAAGGGTGAAACTATCTCCTAGAGTCCTTACTGCATAACCACCCATGTTTCCCATCATAACCACGTCCTACGGTTTCATTGGCATGCTCAATGACATGTTGGTGACTTATCTACAAGTATTCCCATTTTCATTGACATGCACTCCAACACGTCATTGGCTTGCTAATGAAAAAGGAAAATAAAATTGATATAAAAGTCATATTTTTCTTAGAAAAATATAGGGTGTCACACAATGTTCAGAAAGAGTCTCAAGGATCCATTCAATTGTTTGTCTTCATGGGATGAAAATCTCAATTGCTACAATTGGAGAGGAGTTGGTTGTGACAAGAAAACTGGGTATGTTGTTCAATTGGACCTTCCATAACCCATATGTCCACTCAATAGAAGCTGATGTTTCCAAGCATGGTTACCGGAATCCAATCGGCCAAATATGGCTGCAATGAATATGGGATGGGGAGAAGGCTAAGAGGAGGAGAGGGGCATGTAAAGATGGCGGCTTCTCAAATGGAGGCATTTGAAGTGTAGCCAGCATGGAGGAGACACTAAGAAGAGAGGCATGCAAAAAAACAGGGAGAAGAAAATGGAGGAAAAGAGAAACAATGTATAAGAGTATCGGAGGCATTAAAGGAGCTTTTTTAATTAGTGGTTGCAAACTTATCATAAAATAAATTTTTAATAAAATTTCAATTGTAGCAATAGGAGCTGCTAGATAATGGACATGGACAAGGAGTTTCTCAATAAGTGATGCTTAGTCAAAGAGGCTAATGATAAAAAAACTTTAAATTTTTGTAAGATCTAGCTGGGAACACGGTAGCCCAACCACCATTCACTGGGCCAATTTTTAAAACAATGATTTTGACATGGGCCCCCACTAGGATGATGTGCCACTAAATGAGTGGTGAAGATACCATATTAGGGCATGTTTGACAACCCTTTATGTAACGTCTGGAAATTTTCTAAATTCCTGAAGTCGTACACGGGGAAATTAGGGTGTAGGACCCCTTGATCTTCTCATACGAATAACTTAATCATCAGTTGAAAGTGGTGGCTTTAATATATATTTATGGAAAATAGACGGAAAGAGCTTCGAAACGCCACCAAGAATGCACAAACCGGAGTCCGGATGAGGGAGATACGACTGTTCAAAGTTGAACATATCGTATAGGGCCCGTTTACCCAATTTAAAGGTGCAACTGAGCCGTTTAAGTTGTTTTGTGGGCCCAATTATTTACTATTCCGAAATTAGGTTTTTTGGGACCCAATTTCTCATGGGATTAGGAGCTCTAATCCCATGTCTATAAAAAGGATTAATTAGGGCTTTTGGGGGGGTTTTTGGGGGGATGGCAAAGTGAAGGAAGAAGAGGCGGCAAAGAATTTTTCGGCGAGACTCCGGCAAAGCGTTAGCAACGGTGGATCGATGACAACTCGGCCTTAGAGGTAGGGTTTTGAATACAGATCAGAGAAATTTTATTATTAAAATATAAACTATTTTGCTAATGACATGAATAGTGGTTTCTGCAATCACTGTTCACTTTGTACTATGTTTGTTTTCTAGCTACCGCCAGTCAGGGCCGCACCGGCCCTAGCCGCGGAGGCCTTGGCGGTAGCAGATCGGCTGCCGCCGGGTTGTTATAGTAGTGTAAAAAAAAAAGAAAAACAAAGAGGAAGACAGAGA
Organism: Saururus chinensis; assembly: GCA_035235625.1. Lineage (NCBI taxonomy): Eukaryota > Viridiplantae > Streptophyta > Magnoliopsida > Piperales > Saururaceae > Saururus > Saururus chinensis. Next base: position 20,766,525 of record CP141142.1, read on the forward strand.
TGGATGGCAGTGCATCCAGAACCACTGCATCGCTAGTGGCGGGGGCGGCATGTCTTGGTAAAGCCAGGGCTAGTCTGACTGCCAGATCAATGGACTTTCGCAGCCCATCTGAGAGTGGAAGAGGGTGCCAGGAGCAACTAGATGCCATCCAGTGGCTGCTAGACTTCCTCCCGAGGTCATTCCCGTGAGCGAGACAGCCTTGCGTGTTCGAATTATTCCTAGACTAGAATCCGGTGAGTCCAGAGATTCCGGTGCCGATTCGACGAGGAGTGAGGGGACACCAGAGGTGTGCCCAGGCAGAGTCGTCTCCTGTTTGCGCGAAGGAGACGACAACCGAATCGGGAAATTATTTCCGGTCTGGTTTAAAATATTTATATTTTCAAGATCCTACTGAACCGGGTCCGGGTCAATAGGTTGTGGATTTTGAAACAAATTTTAAAAATTACGTTTGGACCTAAAGACCTTCATGAGTATTCTAACCTAGTTTTAGCATAGGGTAAAATCCCAGTATCTAATAATTGACTTTTTTAGCCTTCTAACTGAGTGATGGTTCACTTACCCAACTTAGGGGCTCCGGTTCAGGGGCATGTGAGTTGATCTAAAAATTGGGAAAATTCTCAGTGAGAGTTTAATGGGTAATATAATTATAAGTCAACCTTTTGGTGAGGAAAAAATCCTAGTGAGTGGGTAATTGACATTTTTGTCCCTAGGTTTAATCGTAAACCGTCAAGCCAACCTAGGTCGGTTCAAGGGGTTCACGCCCGTCACACGCCAGAAAAATTACACAGAGTCCATGAAGTCAAGTAGTAAGCCTGAGTTCAATTTTGGACCCATCAGATGTCATTAATGCCTTAAACCAAATGACAGAAATACCCCTTTGAGTGGACCCACCCACATTCGTGTGAATTGAAGTGTGAGTCGTTCTGAGAGTGGAGCCTTGTGAGAGGTCAATGACTTAAATCAATAGAGGGGCAGTAAAATGACTAGAATGACCAAAGGGAGGGTATCATACCCTAGGTAGTAAAATTACCCTAATGCCCTTAGGGGCAATATATTCTGTTTCTGTCGAAACGGATGACCTAGTGAATCAAGAGTTAGGGTACCCTATAAATGACTTCAAAAGAAAGGAGCATGACCAGTAAGTGACACGAAGACCTTGTCGGGTCGCAATGTCATGAGAAATAAGGGGTAGAACCCTAATTCTCAGGTTTAAAGTAGCGTATTTTACGTGTCTGCAACTGAGTGCATCGATTGACTAGAGTGTCATATATGTGACTCACAAGATGCGCTAGAGTTGTTTATACTCTCGGGTTTGAACTCGCTAAGCCCTAGCTTTGCAAATGAGTGCAACGGGCCTTTATTCATTATTTATGCATTGGTGTGAATGCAAGTTATTTATGTTGATTGTGTTGATGTATGTTTTTATTATTGATGTTTTAAGTTATATCAGTAAGTTAAGGTTAATAAAGACTAATCAAGAGATTTTGGTTGTCGTTGGATTGAGGGGAGAACACCTAATCAAGATAATGACTAAAACACCCTCTTTAGGGTTGGGACCAGTTCATGGAGTGAACGGGGCCCTGACATAGAATCTTACCTTGGTTAATGAACCGAAGGTGATTTTGGGATGTTCTTCGAGTCATAGCTCAGTGGATGAGCTATTTAGTGGGCTGATTCATAAGGTGAAGAGGACCCACATGGTTGAGTGGTTACTTGACTGGATGAAAATAATCTAGTCTAAGTTTCAGATATTTGGGGGAGTCAATGGTCATAAGGACCCGAGGCTTCTATGAATATATTAGTAATGTCTTATGAGACATTTTCTCCCACAATTGGGATGGTGGAGATTGCAATATGCTTCTTCATCGCCACGATGGTTTGGGTATCGACTAGAGGGTCTTTACCGCAGGTCTCCCACAGGTCTTCCCAGGACTATTTAGTACGTATGAAAAGCAAAGTTGTATGAGCATCATGGAAGGCTTGTGCTTCTCGCCAATCTGTATCCATGAGCCCTGGGGATTTGGGTCAAGCTGTTGTTAAGCAGTCTACTCCAAGGTTGGAGTACTATGTTTGGATATTTCTCGAGGGGTGAGTTATCTCTGAGTTACAGATTTGATAGTTTTAATTATTGAACAAGGGATGTGAGATAATTAATAACATTGTTTGATATTGCTTGTTAATTAGACAAGTAGAACGGTTAAAGGACTTACTAAAATGTAGGTTGAAAATATCTAAACATTGCATGTGTGATGCGATGCTTCTTAGGATAGAGTAGTTTCTAGGCAGAACTACATTTGGATCCGATCTTGTTGGAAACATTAGAGATGTTGTCTGATAAGTATGTAGGTAACTAACATCGGGTGATGTTGGCCTGATCCGAAAAATATTAATAAAACCTTTTGTCCTTTGGAAGCTCTTCTCCTGTAGGCAGAGATGCTCCATTGTGGTTGTGGTTGTTGTTTGGTTTGCTTTGTTGCAAATTCTCCAGGCGATGACAAGTGAGACTAAGGCAGGCGAGCACAAGAGGTTTTCGTGTTTCTGCAACTTCGATACATAAGTGTACCTTAAGCGTGAGAGTCAACTTGTTATTTATTTTCAGACAGGTGACAGACTTGTACTTAGATGGATGAGCTGGTCTTTATGGATTTTCAAATGTTAATTAATATCATATGATTTGATATTCGTATTTGTGAACCCCAATTATCATGACCTAGATATTTAATCGAAGGGTTTGTTTTGTATTTAAAGGAAAAAAAATTTCTCGCTACTTACCGTTTGTGTTATTTAAAAATGCTTTTAAAAATCCGGGTCATGACACTTTAAAACTTAAAGAACCTTTCATTAACAAGCCTCTTCTTAAGGAGTGTTGTTTTTGTCACACCCTAGCTCCGCCCGACCCAAGCTAAACCCAATCCAAGGGCCTATCAATGCGCAGGGGCGACATAAATTTATGGATTAACCTATTGAGGAAGACTTATCCCTTCTAACAGGCGATTCAACTAACGGAGTAGTGCACATTACGTCCTTTGAGCAAGAGAAATAAGGATAAGGAAGAGGATAATAAACTATCATAAATCCTCACACACCCACATAATAATCTCCAGAGCCTACACATGGCTCAAAATCAAATGAGTTTAGACAAGCATAAGAACAACAAATAAACTCGAGCATAATACATAATCCACCATATAATGTTCTCTAAGGTCAACCATAAGAAAATTAGAAAATAAAACATCATTAGAATGCCACGAAGGCTAATCCGACAAGTACCCATGTCGTACCTCAAATAAGGTGTCCTGCACGTCTGCACATGGCATAGTGCAATCCCAAAATAAATCACAAAAGAGGGGTCAGTACAAAACTCAATAATGGTTTGAAAATTGTAACATTAATTAGAAAATCATCACGATACAACATCATGGCAATTCAAATCCATAAATGACATGGTATAACATTTTCTTATCATCCCCTTACTAAACCCCTACTTATCCATAAGTAAAAGATCTAGCATGCATATAACACATATATCAAGATCAGGGCATAACGATCATAATATGACCTAACATCCATCCTGTACAAATAGTGACTCTCACCCAATCACAAACATGCATAATATCCCACATAATCCGCATGAGAAATGTCTCTAACACACTTTCTGATCATGCACTCATATCACATAAACCTCCACGTGAGTATCTTAATCACACAATTTAGATCATGTATTCATATCACATAAACCTACATAATAGTGTCTCAATCACACAATTCCAATCATGCATTCATATCACATCCATTCCATAGCTCATTCACCCTGCACGACAAACGTATCGAACACATGATACACAATCATGCATAATAAATCATATACACATGTGTCACATTACCCCTACACAACTTGTACAATCCTGGGCATAATATAATTTCAGGCACATGCATCATTAACAAATGGTGAATGCCTCCATTAAGGAGTGAATAAAATCATTGCCACACAGGCTGGACATAGTCAAGGCCACACAGGCGGGACATAGTTCGATTTCCACATAGGAAATAAAAAAGTCGAGGTAGTCAGCCCCTAAGTCTACTCGTCTAGGACAATCCTGGTCAAGGATGTCCGATTCTCACACAGAGAACCTACAACAGGTGTGTTCGCCGTAGGACATATTCTCCGGTGGGGAAGAGCCCGAATTTCTACACAGGGAACCCTAGGACACGTGGTAGCCGGTGCATGAAGGCATACCACTCTAGATTCTCAGGGTCCAGATGACTATCAAAATAAATCTCAATTGCAAAACAAATACGCAACTCGTCCCCACATAACTCAAGTCAACTCAACCCATGGAGTATCCATATTCCACACAGGAAATCAAATCGAAATCATGTCCTTTGGCACCAATCGAGTTCCGATTAAGCCAACAATCGATTAATCCGGCATGCAATCTCATATCATTGCTTTTAATCGATCAACCACGGCTAAACATTGGTAAAGTCTCATTCATGAAATCCGTCTCATGATGCATGCAACATGATACATACGTGAGCAATTTCTATGTGAATTCCAACACATAGAATGTGCTCCCATCAGTCCCCACATACATCATATTTGAGTCATAAACAACCACAATTTCATAATAAATTCCCCACATATGTGTGTTCATACATCCCTAAGTACATTACCATGCTTTGACAATGACTCACAAGGTAATACACACATGCTTTGATGAAATCTAAACATACTTCCTAACTGAAGTTATGGGTGAAACCCATCCGAAAGCTGTCATTCTAATCATGTGAAATCTAATGCTCAATTTCCTACAAGCATATTTAATCTGCATATGAAACTAGAACATGGTATCACTATTCACCCATAATTTATTCATACTACAAGATGATACATTAGTTCATCAGCAGACCATAACCTTGCTGGAAGCATGCTTGAGACATAAGAATTCATCAACCATAGATTCAAGAAAATCATACTAACATGTCTAACCATCAACATGTACTTCCACATGATACTTAAACATGCTCCATAATTCCCAACATAAATAGCATATCTTCCCAGTAGCTTATTCTAACTCAAAATACTCCACATGAACATTACATACAACATTTGGAAGTAGGAATATCAAAATAAGAATAGGAAATAAAATGCCCAAAATCTATTGTGTAGCCGATCGATCGACCTGTGAGGGCATTCGATCGGTTGTCCTACAAATCAGTCTGCAATGGCGTTTGGCCGATCGATCGGCCTGTGAGGGCGATCGATTACCATAATGGAAGATCTGGTTCATCTTCTCCATTTTGAAAACCAAATCGAGACACCATCAATCGAACTTGAAACCTCCATTCAAAGCCTCAAACATCATAAAAATTTAATCAAACCTTCTAGAATACTAAATCTACCCATTCCCAATCAAAGTCTTAAGAAGTCAATACAAACGATTATGCTTTTACTAATCTACCATTAGAGCACTAAACATGGAATCAATTGAAGAAAAACACATCAAAAACCAAGATTCCATGTTTGGCAACCCATTTGATAGACAAAAGAGATTTTCTCTATAAGCGCAAAATGTCACATCATAGGGGAGATTTTCTTTTTCCTCCAACCATCCTTATAGTGTCTTTCATTCTCTATTTAAAAGGGTTGCCAAACAACCTATCAAATGATACTTAAAAAAAAAAACACATTTTTATGTAAGTATAAAATATCATATCATATGGATAGATGCGTTGAAAAATAATCCTCCTTGTGAGGAGGCTTGGAGAGGCAAGACCCTTAATCTTCAACTTTCAACACATTGTCAAACAACACCTTAGAAGGAAAGCCACTTTGTTAAAACAAAGTGGTTGCCAAACATGCCCTTAGTACGGTATGATGTAGGGTCTGGACTAGGGTTGAAAAAGTTCAACCCTACCTAATACCCTACCCACTTAACCAGCACTTGACCCAATTAAAAATAGGGTCAAGGTTAGGGTTTTAAAATTTTACCAATTTTAAAAATAAGGTCAAGTTGGGATTTACTTTTATAACTTGCATAACCCAACCCTGACTATATTATTTAATGATGTCATAACCCAAATTGGAGAGATTAGAAAAAAATTCTCTTAGAATTCTATTTTTATTTCATTTAATAGACAATTAGTAATTTGTGTAGGGTTTTTGTAGTTTTAGATGTGTGTCTTATAATGCTACAGTGCCCACTCTCCAATTCTAACTTTTTCAAATAATATTAAAAATAGTTTACAACTATTTATAATATTATAATGTATTTAAAATCTTTTTATGATTGGTCTCCCCAAAAAATAATATAGAAACAAAAGTAGAAATTGAAGCAGAATTTTTGAATAACTTACTACTAAATCAGAATTACGTTTAGTAATCAAAGTTTTTAGAATAAATTCTAATGTTGTATTAAACTTATTTTTAAAATTTTAAACTAATATAACTTTTTCTCTCAAACTTGAATATATACTTTCTTAACACTATTGCACTCCTAAATTCGAGGTTTATCAAATAAGAGCTCACAAGTTCGAGGTTTATCAAATAAGATCTCACGAGGGTGTAATTTTGAACTTTTAAAATGGGCTCCACCTATACAACACATTTCTTGAGGTTCAAATTAATACAAATATAACTCTTTTTTAGAACTTTAAACTAATAGAACTTCAAACCCCATTTTAAACCTATTTTTAAAATTTTAAACTAATAGAACTTTCTCCCTCTCGAATTCGAATATGCGCATTTTTAATACTATTACACTTCTAAATTCGAGTCATATCAAATAAAATCCTACACTGTTAAAGAATTTTAAACTTTTAAAATAGGCTCCACTTATACAACATATTTTTTATAAGAGGTAACTATTAAAAAATAATAAAATTAATAATTTTAAAATAGGAACAGGGAGTTAGAATGAACGAAATCACTTCGGAATGTAATTCGGTAATTCCGACCAATTTTAACTTAGAATGACTTAAAATTTACTTTTGAACCGAATTTTTAATTTTATCCATCTCTCACACTAAAAATGATTTCCATTATACGGACCAAAATTGAAATGGAATGAACGAAAATTCGAACATAGAAACAGCCCACCATTGAACCACCCGACCCGATTCCCAGCCAGTGTGGACGCATACGGCCCCTCGGTCGTGTCGGAGTGCGTCAAAACGGACCGCCATCTCAGCCCACTGGATCTTCATGCGATGCACTTCTTTTGATTTTTACCAGTATCTCTCCATGAGAACTGTGCACTGGTACGAGCACTGAGCACTGAGCACGGACAGGGGAAGAAGGAAAGAGGCAGTTAGCGATTACGATGGCGGAGGAGCGGATCATGGAATGGGCGGCGCGGCCGCAGCATCTGGGAGGGGTGCCACGAAGGCTCGTCATCGCGGCCGTCGGGGCGTTCGCCAAGGTCGTGACGTCGCTCCTGAATTCGACCTCCGTCCACAACACTGACACCCTCCTCCGCCTCGTCTGCAACCGTCCTCCTGGTCTTCCTCTCATCACAGTCAGCAACCACATGTCCACGTTAGTGCTTTCTCTTCTTCATTACAGTTTAACTAATTTTTTCTTTTCTTGTAGAGGAGCCCGTTTTAAATTTGTGAAATGCTGCACTTCAAAAATGTTGTTCGAAGGTTACAAATGGATATTTATATCTTCTTGTAGTGGTAGTCCTCTATTATCTCTGCGTTTTCTTACTTTCAATTAATATAGGTTTTAGATACCGTTTAGATCTTCTGATAATGTCTCTAAGAAAGAGTACCTGGGGCGAATTCGGTGTCACGTGGTAATCAAGTTGGTATGCTGAGAGTGATTTGTGTATATGGTTTGGTAGTTATATAACGGGCGTTTATTACCCATAATTTTTAAACCACTCTGGACATATGCGTGAACCGATCTCTTTACTTTTTAATCCATCATATAATCTGTCCACAGAAAAAAAAATTGATATGGTTGGCAATTTACATTTTTGGACGATGTCAACATCAACATCATTATCATGATTATGCTAATCCAGCTTATGTTGCTCTGGTTGGATCTCTCCCTTTTGAGGGAGGGGTCCTGGGGTCAAATCGCCATGGTGTGTGTGAAGGGTGCGTGAGTTCTTACCTATCAAAGAAAAATATCATCTTCATGATCATCATCCATTATTTGGCAAATTAATGTGATTTCCTGAGGGGAGAGATGATAATAGAGAGATCTGAAGAGAATCTTTAATGGTGATAATGAGCAAAGCTGATTGAGGTGGTTTGGTTGTAGTAAAAAGAATCGCCAACATTTTTTGTGAGGAAATGAGATAATTGGCTTCTAGTCATGGAGAAAGAGATTAGGAAGGTTCAAGAGGACTTGGAACGAGTCAGTGGGAAAAGACTGGGATATTCATGAATTTATACACAAAAATGGCATATAAATAGGATGGAATGGCCAATCAGATTTTATGTTGGAAGCCCTAGACTACTGGGAAAAGGTGTTGATCATGATTATGATGATGACGAAAGATTAAAGAAAATGTATGTGCACATAGAAGAACATGCAAAAAATCCGAAACTAATAATGGTCTAACACTTCATGGAGGAAACTCCTTGAAAGGGCAAAGATTAGGCGGCACTATCATTGGCTATGTTGATTTTCTTGGATGTGCTCCTTTTTCCCAAAGTGATAATAAATATTTACATTATCAGTCATTATTTCATGTAAGGCTATGTTTTTTTAAACTTAAGAAGAAGATCTAGAATTCCGAGACTGACATAAGAGTTATTACCACCAATGAAGGAGGAAACACATGGTAAATATTGGTTTGAAAGGCTTACTTTTGGGTAGAGCAGAAGTTCTTGCATAGGAAATCATTTATGCCAAAGAGACCTGAATAAAAATTTATGTTATGCCAAGTGGAAGTTGTTGATGGTTTCAATATTGTCAGAACTTTCACTACTGTATTCTTTTTTGAAAATCATTTGAACGCTGCTATTTTCCCCCCAATAATTTCTCACTTTCCCCAATTTCTTTTTATTTTTTGCTTTTTTTATTGCTCCCTTACACCTTGTGTGTCCCCCCTTCTTCTCCTTCTCTTCTTTCTTCGGCAGCGGTGCCGTTGCCTAGATTGTAACCAGCCATACTTTCACCCTCATTCCACTGCAGGCGGGAAGAGAAGGAGAAGAAGAAGAAAGGAGGAGGCGAAGAAGAAAGGAGGACCCGGAAGGGCTTGGTGTGGCCAAAGTTTGGCCACTTTGGTGCGGCCATGTGCAGCCTTCGTTGCTTTTGTGCTGGCTTCCAGGAAGAGGAGGAGAAGAAGCAGAAGAAATGAGGAGGAAGAGGAGGAGGAGAAGGAAATAGGAGGAGGAGGAAGTGGGTGGTGGGGGAGGGGCAGACTGGAAAGAGGACATCGGTCGGCTCCGGAGATGGCTCTGATGTCGGTTTGGATGGAGTAAGGTATTTGTGGGGAAGGAGAATAAGGTGGGTGTGAAAGATTTTATCAGTTCAACTCAGAAGCGAGTGGACTGGTCCTCATACCCGCTGGGGGTGAGTGAGCAAATAGACTGACCTTTGGGACAAGGCTATTACCCTAACACCGTTACCGTTTATAAAGGAGCGGCACATAATTTGTGGGGAAGGAGAATAAGGTGGGTGTGAAAGATTTTACAATACTAACTGGGGGGAGTGAATAATGGGGGGAAATAAGACATTTTGTGGATTTAGGGTTGGGGGTAGGGGCAAGCATTCAAAATTCAAATCATTTATGCTTTTGAAATAGAGGATAGTTACATATTTAAAACAGAAGCCCTTGTTGCAGGTTGGATGACCCCTTACTGTGGGGATTTAAGGGTTTTCCGTCAATGGATGCAAGATTAGCTCGGTGGGTACTTGCTGCTGAAGATATTTGCTTCAGAAATGTGGCACTTTCATACTTCTTTCGATTAGGTACTTTATTCTTATCTTAATTTAAGAGACTCAGGCATATTACTTTGAAGTATTAAAACCTCATGTATTTTTATCTTATCCAATCTTTTTAGCTTATAAACTATTACCTTGTTATTGTTTAGGTTGTGTGGCATGTCAATAGGTTAAATACTTTGACATTTACTATTTCATGAAGGTTGCTGAAAACATTTATGAAAGAAAAGAAAGCTGAATATTTTGGTGTCTATCTTAGCAGAACATGTATTTAACTGATGCTAGCTAAAAGATCAGTAAGTGGAAGTGCACATTATCTAAGTATTTCATATATAAGCAATTTTATGTTATCAACTTGGCATCTTTAGCTCATAACCCTAATTCTTTCTCCTCCTCGTCTTGCCTTTGCTATTGTCTCTCCTCATCCCCTGCAATTTCTTCCCTAAAACCCTTGTAACCCAGTGGGTTACATCAGATAATTATAAGTTTAAGGTTTTCACGTGCCTTTTATCTTCAAGTCTGCTATGGTAATTAGTTACTCCCCCATCCCATATTAATTGTCCCATTTCAAAGAAAAAAAATATTTGTCCCACATTAAGCATCCTATTTCCCATGCTTTTACCAAGTAGAAAGCTTCTTATATGCTTCTTGCCAAAGCGGGAGGAGCATGAGAATCTAAATTAGTCAGAGTGATGAGATTTTAAGTTAGTTAGAGTTTTTTTTTGGTGGTCTATGTTGCTTCTCACCTTTCTTTTAATTTATACTTTTTACAAATGAGACACTTAATATGGATGGAGTATTATTATATTTCTATTAGCTTTTTATGATTAATTACCTTTTTTAGGATCAAAATTCCCTGTGATTTTTCACAAACATAATTTTGCAGGAAAATGTATTCCTATAAGAAGAGGTTCGGGAATTTATCAAGAGCACATGAATGAGGCTCTTGAATATTTGGGCAGAGGATGCTGGGTAAAATATTTGAACCTTGTATATCATGCTTTTGAACTCTGTACTGTTTTTTCTTTTTATTTACATTTCTCCAACTACTTTTCTGAAGTTTTTCATAATTCTCGGAGAAGCAGTTGCATACTTTTCCAGAAGGAAAAGTGTCACAAGAGAATGGACCCATTAGGCGTTTGAAATGGGGGACTGCAAGTCTCATTGTCCGTTCACCTGTGACACCAATAGTTTTGCCTATAGTCCACTCTGGTTTTGAAAAGGTACACTATTCTTTCCTTTGTTTAAAAGTACGTTTATTTATACTATTAATGTTTTACCTTTCCACGAGGTCACAATAATAATTTAATGGCACCCATTTAATCATTTTTTCTTTGTATTTTGATGCTCCAGTTCTATAATTTTCTGCCTACTGAATTTTATTAGTTAAGTACTTTCTCCTAAAAGCTTAAGATGTCATGTAGCTTAAGTTGTTAGAGAAGGCATGGCTTTTTTATGCACATGCAAGCACCACAGGCTAAGCATTGCACGTGACACACATTGGGGGAACACACCTGTGCCAGAGGCTTTAAAACCCATTACTTTTGCTCTGAAACCGTGTTAGTAAATTACTTCCTAAAAGCTTAGGTTATTAGGGAAGGGATAAGCTTTTATATTGACACACTAATTAATTTATATATCTCAGCAATGGCTATAGCTAGTAAATATTGACTAGACAAATTAAGAATGTGGACATGATTTAGTTAAATTTAAGTTGGTTGTGTTCAGTCTGCTGTTTCTGATTGGCCATGTGAGAGGTACGCTTGGGCAAATTGATGGATGTGGCCCCTCTCTATATCGAAGGAGTGTGTGCCCTTGCTTGCATTCAGCCATTTCTGCCAACCTTATCTTTGTCCTTCTTCCTCTTACTAGTCCATTTTATTTGCTCCCAAGTCTTACTCATAACCTCTTCCAAAATTCATGTACGAAAATTATTTTTTATAAAGTTCCTTCAGATATTTATATAGGCGACTGATTAGAGCTGGAGCGTGCAACAAAGGCGACGGGAGTGGTGGCAGCAGGAGTGTTGGCAGCAGTTAGGTGGAGCTCAAAGTCTAGAAGAAGTCCAATCACTTCATCCAAGGAGGGGGAATCCCGCTTGGCATTGATGGCAGCAATCGGATCATAGTCAGATGTAAGGCCCTTCAAAATATATCATCATCAAATGTACAACAAACTTACAATGACCTTTGAGTTTGCTAGTACACCAATGCCTCTTACCTTAACCTTTCAGATGATAGATACACAAAGGCATAATTCATCGCCATGATAAGTTCATTTTCTAATCCAGACACAGGTCTGGTCATCAGGTATACAACATATTTTCCTGAAACTCCACCGGCAGCATGGCTGAATCCCACAGCCAACAGCAGCTGGCTATGCCAGGATTTTACCATCATAGCAGTGGTTGTCCCGGTTGTGGATGGTGATACACACCATGCTTTTCAATCTCGGCGAGATCTTGCGATCTTGCTTCGTTTTCCGATCTCGGTCCCTTGCAACTCTCCGTCCATGGGACCACCATTACCGAAGTCATCCTTGAAGGGCAACACTACCACAAATCTTCCACAGGTCTGAAGCCCCTATGGAGCTTGCACGCAGAAAACCCCCTTTTCTGCAACTTTCTAGGATTCTGTGGTTTGTGAACGTATTTGAAAGAAGAAGACGATGGTTCTAGGTTCAAGTCATTTGGTTTCCTACTTCAGGTTGGTTCACTTGATTTAAAATGAGTTCAAATTGTTCAAAACCCAGTTCATGTAGACACGAAGCCAGTTTAGACTTTTTTACCGAGTTTATGCTAAGGTTTGCAATCTTGGTCTTGGTCTCGATCTCAGTCAGATTGAATATAAGAGATCTTGGAGAAATCTTGAAGCGACCGCAAAAATAATCTTGATGACGAGGAAATTCTGGTCTCATATACAAAATTGATGTGCATATATATTTCAAACTTCTCTGCACTAATTCTACTATAAAAAATCACCAAATTGTGCTCTTCTTCAAAATAATAAGAGATTCAAAATAATTGGCTTATGAATAGCAATACAAATAGTTCCCAAACATCACTAGTATCACATTCTTACAACTCCTTGCTTGTCTAGAGGGCTCCCATGGGGGATAACTGCAAACTCCTCCCGAGATTAATCAATGAGCCTGCTGATCTGAAATTGCGCCATCGTCTATTTGATTCGTGCTCTTTGTGATGCTCTATGTTAATAATTTCATTCTGAGGTACTCAAAGGTTTCAGCTGCTGGAACTCTTTTCGGACATAGGCTGATTGAGTGAACACCACCCATACAAGCACCACCCAATGAAGGGGGGGTGGGGAAAGCTACAGGCCAAAACCCCTACCTTTCTTTCTGCCCTATCTCCCATTGTGTGATTTTGATTGCAAATCATGGTTTATACTATTTCTATGGTTCACCCCATTTGTAAGCCAATTTTCACTGCTTGAACCTAATTGACACTGGTCTTACTGTGTCCACATTTATTACAACTAGAGTCATGCTGTTTTTAACAAGATTTACATTTATTTAACCTGATTCGCACTGATTTTTACCTGGTTCACATGTCCTTTAACCTGGATTGGAATTTTTGAACTTGGTTCACATTGTTTTTATCAGTGTACACTGATTTAACCTAGTTAACACTGATTTTAAATGTTCCATCTTATTCTTTTCTTTTCACTTAGCAAATTTTTTACAAAGATTAACATTTTCACACAACTTGGGATCATTTCATGATAGTATTAACATTTATAAGTGTTATAATTGTACCTCGTATCGGAATAGAGGTTTTTAGGATTGAAAACCACACTTGATTCCCATTGACGTGAAGTGAACTCCAACTAATGATGCTATTTTTTGCATAACCGTTGCACATATTTGTATGACTTTTATGCATTAGTGGAATGACTTATATATGTTGTATGACCATTTGTACTGTCTATTAGACGACTGTTGAATGCATGAGTTGTATAGAGAATGGGCCCCCACTTTTGCAATATCATCTTGTTTAACCACATAAGGCGAACTGTATGTTAAATCTTCGGCCATTTGAATTGGTGCATTTACAAAATATGGGGAACAATATTGGATGTTTTATAGCCCTAGTGGGAGGTGATCGGGAGATAGTCTGTTCATTGAAATTTACTTACTTCTAAGGTAAATTATAGTTGTGTATATCATACTACTATTTAAAGTGCCAAGGGTGACAGTAGATTTTTGCCAAACTTTCTTTATTGCCCTCACATTTCTTATAATGCCCCTAGATATAAGTTTGAATTGGTACGTGGCTTGGGTGTATTTTAGTAAAACTCTTTGCATAGACTTTAAGCATTGGATAAGTATGATCATCCTACTTGAATGGGATCCTTTTCTACGGTTTTTGTGTGTAGGTGTACCGATTGTTCACATGATATGTGTCCATGCTTTTTACATTGTGTTGTTTTTAAATTTTCGAAGTTATATCTTGGATTCCCGAATTCGGATTTTCGCCTTCTTGGTTCTGTTGGAAAGCTCTCGACAAGCTCTATCAAATGTAACTCCATGAATATGTTTTCTCAAATTTTTTTATGGGTCCCATGCAACATGCTTATTGATAACAAGTTTTTATATTTTTGCCTATGTTACACATGTTTGGAGTCACACATTCTTAGACATCGTTTGGAAAACTCTCAATGAACTCTATCAAATGAGACCCACCGCCAAACTAGTCTTGAATATGAAGGGCGTGCTGCAAGGTGTAAAGTCTTTTTGACACATTGTCCTCTCTAACCTAGGACCTAATATTAAGTCCATGAGCTTTGTAGGAGTATATATAATTCTTATAGTTATGAGCATGTAATTTATGATCATTATGATCATGGATGTGTGCAATTGTAGTGTGCGATGGTGACCTTTGTTCGATATATACTTTATCTTGAATTTGTTCTATTTTTCTTAACTAATTTGTACTTACATGTGCAATGCACATGCACCCTTGCTAGTCAATTTGGGTATGTCTTGTTTGTAGTGGAACTAAGAACGTAATTGCAAATCTGACCAAAGCGGAGAAACTGGATGGATCTAATTATAACATGTGCCATTGTAAGATCCAGTATCTCCTTGATGAGCAAGGAATGCTGAGACCTTTATGGTGAAAATGACAACCTAAAACTGTTGAGACATGTAAATCCTATAGGATTTGGGAGAAATAGGATCGTTGATCATGCTTTACTATGCTTAGCGCAATGGACATTGATCTCATTGTCTAATTCTTTCTTTTTGGTACAAATCTCATTGTTTGATTCGATGAATATAAGATGGGCAATGATTTATGGACTGCATTACACCTCAAGTTTGCTAGCACCATAGCCACTTAATTGCGCACCATGACATTCCAATTTGAGACTTATAAGATGCCTCCCAATGTCAAAATGGTTGAGCATATGCAAAAGATACCTCAAATGATCATAGGCTTAAAGACTAGAAGAAATGTGTCGAATAACGAACGTGTTGGCTATTCTTCATTTTCTTCATGAATCTTGGGATCAAACGAAATGGTTGATCATTTATAAGGAGTGTGCATCACAACAGCTGATCAATTAGATCATCATTTGAGTCGAGGACGAGCGCAGAGCCTCTGAATGCATGAATGTAGTTGTACTTATGGCCAAGCCTAAATTCTGAAAGAACAAACCTAAGCATAAGGTTAGGCCACCAAGAATAGGGGAGGACAAGGTTAGAACAAGATTGCTAGGTAAAGATGCTGGAAAGAAACAGAGCTAGAATTGTGCTTCAACTACAAGAAGCCCAAACATTTTGATTGTGATTGCACTAAGCATAAAATAGTATTGATTAATACTTTTTCCTTTTCACACGTGTACGGATGTGTTACTTCCTCATTCACACGAATGTTTGATTGTGGATTCGGGAGCAACAAAATACGTTAGTGTAGTCTTCTTAGATTATTGTTGAGTCTCAAAAGGCAACCTAAAGATGATCATGGGTAATGAAATGCATGAAGACGCATTGGGCATTGATGCTTATGACGTTGTTTTTTGTACCAATCACACCTTGATACTCCATGATGTTTTATATGCACTTGGGATATAGTGTAGTTTGTTTTTAGTTACTGCAGTGACTAACCTAGTGTTTTAAATTTCTTTCGCATGTAATAAAGTTACAATATCTTTATATTTGATTTTGTATGATTATCAGTTTTTATTAGTTTCTTTGTTCAAGTTATGTGTTTTATGAGTCCAATTTAGCTTCTTATGTTTCACATGTTGACAATAAATTGGAGTCTCTATTATGGCATGTGAGATGTGGACACATTGTCAAGGTTAGCGGGAGAAAGATTACTGAGAAATCTATCTTATGTTAACCCCCTTGTTTTTCAACATTGTCTCGTTGGGAAGTCAACTACGAAGCCTTTTGGATAGGTTGTGAGGGCTTCTCAACTATTAGAGTTGATCCATTTTGACATAGTGGATCGTTTAATATGAGGGCTCGTCATGAAGCCTATTAAGTCATCACATATGTTGCTAATTATTCGTGTGTTGGATGTCTACATGATCTCACATAAAGTTGAGGCAATTAATTGTTTCAGGAGGTATGTGCTTGAGCTTCAAAACCAACTAGATTGTTAATATGTTTTAAGGGCAGATCAGTGGCGTGAATATTTGTCTAATCAGTTTCAGAAACTATATGATGAACATGGAGTAAGGCGTCAACTTGTGATTCCTTATGCTCTGCAGCAAAATGGTGTAGCGGAGAGAGAATCGGATTTTACTATGTTGTGCACATTGATTATAGATACGAATCATTCTATTTGATTTTAGGGAGATGCGATGTTAATGAGTGCATATATCTTAATAGAGTCTCCTCAAAATCTGCCATCTCATTCCCTTGAGTCATGGACGGGTAGGAAACCTAATTTAGGGCATCTTTGTCCTTGGGGTCTACTATTTTTGTCTATATTACTTCCCAAATGAGAGGAAAATTGAGTGAAAGAGCCTGTGTGCACAGTTATTAGTACGCCCTCATCATTGAGATCACTTTCCCAATCACTCTGAGATCCTTATTTCCGGTCAATAGAGATAGGTACCGAGACTGAAATGGAAAACCTTGGTCCACATTGACTAAAGTTTTCTGCATTTTCCTCCTCTTCCTCCTAATTTCTGTGTCTACCACTCTGCACTTCTCAATTCTTTATTCAATAACTGCCATTCAATTACACCCTCCCTTGAGTATCTTATTTGACAGAGGGAGTAATTCTTCACTCGAAACTTCCCAAAAGCCTGTCTCAAGTCTGTTGTGAAACATCCAGAATCTGACCGGACTGATTGCAGGTTCTAACAGGAAATTGCATATAGTGTCCAAAACCTTTCTGTCCAACCATCAAACCTCCCAAAACTTCATCTCTCTCCCTTCACTACATGCACAACAGCCAATCCAACTGTCGATTAAATTCTCTTCCCACATCATGGTGGGTTGGAAGTTAAGGTGGCGGGAAGACCAGTTGTATATGGTGAGGCTGGGTTGAGTGCGGGCTTTGTCTAAACTGGGAGAGATTTAGATTTGATGCAAGTCATAAACGATGATTCACTAGGAATAAATAACTCCAAACAGCAGCAGAATGGAGATGCGGAATTTGAATTGTGGAAGTGTTTTGAGTCATAGCAGTGCTACATTTATCAATGTGTTCTCTCTGAGTTTCTCTTTGAGACTTGTGTCCCGTTTTCTATCTATTGTTGGGAATTCAGGCTGTTTTCAATTTATTTATGTTGTTTTGGGGCAGAAGGGATTGGTCTGGAAAATTTCTCTCATCCATCTACTTCCAATGCAGTTGCTGTTCACTTAAAATGTGGGGCTATATTTTTGGAACTATTGAAGACATGTCTGTTGATAGATCATCTTAGTTCATTGTATATTTTCACGACTCCTGTTAGCACTAGTGTGGCTGATGAAAATATTGGCTGGGCCACCTATGACACTTCTTAATCTTCTTTTGAAGACTATTTTTAATTTCAATCTATGCTGCTTGTGTAGAAGTGACAGTTAAGGGCCTGGGACATGTGGCCTGTACTCTGTATGTCATTTCTTTAAGTTCTTTATAATAGTTTGATTGGTGTATTTCTGCATGATGATACTCTTACATGCTTTTTAAGAATTTTTTTTAATTCTATATTTTCCTTATATGTTATAGGTGATGCCTGAAAAGTCATTCTTTGGCAGGAGGCCACCATTTCCTCTTTCCAACAAGGAGTTACAAATTATTGTTGGAGAACCAATAGAGTTTGACCTCCCAAATCTGAGACGAACGGCTGTGTCCATGTCTGAGGACTCATCTTTCCGCAGCCTTGGGTGGCCTTCTGTGCATGGTCTTGATGAGGCAGCACAAAGATGGCTCTACGTGACTATCTCAGAACGAATTCAAACTGTGATGGAAGGCCTTCGATGTTTTGGCACCACTCTTGCAAGCATGAAAAAGTCGAGTTTTTGACTTTTTTTTTCATAATTTGAGTAGCAATGATGCAGCCACTATGGTGGTTTAGTATTTGCTGATCAAAAGTTCTATAGTCATTTCATGGTCTTAAATGTGATTAATTGTTTCAGAATTTAAGAGAAGCTATTTTTTTTATTTCCTCTCATTTTCTTTGTTGGAGGATGGATTACTAGTATGAAACAGAGGAATTGCGGAATCCATGAGAAAATGGGACACCATACCTACAATGCTCTACTTTGGTAATGCAGGGTGAACATGACGGAGCAGAAGTATTAGATGAATCTGGATAAAGGTGTATACAACTTTTCTCTCTCAAGTTACACAACTAATCTCACAAAGTAGAGGGAAAAGAGAGAGAAAAGGAATATCAAAATAACAAAACAATAATGGCCTTTCAATGTTGGCGCCAAGTCTTTACAGTTGATTGGTAATAAAATACCTAAAGTTTAATATATTTATTATAACTCATTAACCAATCACAAATGGTCCTATTAATGAAGAATACTATCTAAAGGTGCTCTAGTAAAATAAACTATTAGAGTCCACGATGAAAAAGACTACCAAAGATGGACTCTTAGATGTTTAAAACATTATCATATAAAGTCCTAACTTGAACAAACACCATGAAGGTGTCTTACATCATAATGACTCTAAGCCACTAGGTGCCCTGTGTCCGATGTCTCCATGTATGAGTATTAAATTTATGAGAGTTTTTTAGTAAATTATGTGTGTAAATTTTAGGTCTAAGATTTTGAACCTTTGCATTAACTTTCTTCAAGTTTTTACCCATTTATTTTATTTATTTAAGCAAGTTAATTTTTACTATTTTTTCTAACAATTGGTGGCATCTTTATTAATTTATTTTTATTAGATTCAAATTTAGTCACTAGTTCCTTCTTTGGCAATTATTGTCTAACCAATGGTTTAGAATTTGAAATACTAATAATATTATTTTCCAAATTTAGTGCATCTTAAGGAAATAGAGCTCTTATGTTACACATACTCTAGTATACTCTTATCACCTCTAAATTATCCAAAAGAGAGTATTTTATCATGTTTTTCTTTGCTTTTGACTTACTCTTTCAATTTTATATTAGAAGTTTTCAATTCCTCCTCTAATTTTTTAATTTTCTCAAGCAACTCATAGCCTTTGTCATCAATAAAATTTTTTTCAAACACAACTTGAGAATTTTCATATTCTATTGGACAAAATTTTGCTCTAAGTATTTTTAATTAATAAAAAATATAGTTATTCATAGCCACAACAAAGTTTGAAATAAACAGAGACAAGTTAAATATGTTTTTGAATTTCATGGTAATCAAAAATACAATCAATCCACAAAAATACTAATATAACCTCATTTACTATTTGTTGGTATGTGATTATATGTGTGATAAACAAACCAAGAAAAATAAACTACCTCTAACATGTAGTTAAATTACAAGATTTGTAAACCAAAATAAACAAAGATTTTGTTCTAATGACGTGAGCAATCGCTATGGTAGTGGATATGATGTTTTGTGTGAGGGTCACTAACATCCTATCGACTTGCCCATTGAGGGTCAAGTCCTCTATACGCCCCAAAGTACTGTAAAACTAACTAACTAAATGTGGGTACATCAGCGATGGGGTATTGCAAATGGAAAATAAATATGCTCACCATTGCAGTATAATGCTAACCACCTAATAGTATCCATGTGTGTCTCAATAACAATGGATCACTCAAACTGGATCAGTTGAGGCCTTTGCTCCCTTGTGAAGCAGACTTAGAAGCGCATGATTTGCTAGCCTATGTAGATCTTGATCAACCTCTAGCCATCTAAAAAGCAAGAAAAAACCTAGGGCTAAAGCTAAAAATATGGAAAAAAATGAATTATAATAATTTTTTAAATCTAAAGGAATTCACCAAAATTTTGATATTACAAAAATAACATTGACAAAATTTTCAACTCTTGATGTTCTCAAATTTTAGTATGTTGTGGACAAGGTTAATCTAATAATTTTCTATAGCTACAACATCAAGCAATTTGATCTAGATTGGCACAAATTTCAAAACCACAATTTTGGGCGAGTTTCAAACCCATCAAACAAAAAACATCAAAAACTTGAAATTTATCATATGAAATCATTTGAAATTATAAAGGAATGTAAATTTAATTATTTTGAACAATCATATCATTTGAAATATTTGAAAATGGCTTGAAATTCACTAAAAATAAAAAATTTGGGTTGGAGCTCATACCTTCAATCCAACGAAACATAAAATCAAAGTGAAAAATCAATAAAAACTCATGCAAATCAGCAAGAAATCACCTTGGCCTTCACCACTGGAGCTCCTCCAGAGGTTTGGAAGTGAATGGAGCCATGGAGGTGAAGTTAAGCTTTAGCCATTTTAAAAATGAGTGTTTGGGCATGAACCGTGAGGCTAGGAATAGAGAAGATCCAAAAAAGATTACAATAAATCAGAGGCTCATAAACAATAATTGGCAATTGAAAGTACCTCAATCGGTGTTGCAAAACTCAAATTAAAAGTAAACAAAATTTAGAGATAATTCAAAATTCAGCTAGTAAAGAAAATTTTGTTAATTTGACAATCAATCACTATACAACCTAGGAGTAATGATCTAATGTACTTTTCCCATGATTAGTCAGCTCCCTTAGATTGTAAAATTCAAAATTTCTCTTTATTTTGATATTTTAATCCTCTTTTATTATGTTTTGAAGAAACCATCAATTTTATCCCTTACCTCTTTCAATCATAAAATTCATAAGATCCTAATTATTCAAAAGAGAATTATCTAGACTCTAGCAAAGCTAAAGCTTTCATTGTCGACTAACTCAGATAGATTCTATGTACATCAAATTCTTCTAAAAAAAATTAAACATTCTTTACACATATTTTTCCCATGAATTTTCAATTTTGGGGTTTTTCTTTTCTCATTAATTTTTCAATGGGCTTTGGCTTTTCATGAATCATCTTACTTGCATCATTCATTTTTTTAGGTCATATCTTATTATCTTTTAATGTCAAGTGGATGGGAGTTTCATACTACCCTAAGCTGGTAGCCCTTCCCCATCATCTTTATGAAGACAATTTATTTTGAGAAAAATATTAACCACAAACAAGTACATAACTCATTATGAAAAATTTCAAAGCATTCAAATTTCCTAGATAGAAGTCTAGAAAGCTCCTCTAATTAGATTATGTGGACTCTAATAAAACCTGAATGCTTATGTCAACATCTATTTTAGAATTTTCTCTTGAATTGTACTCTTGAATTTGACTTGAGTTAATTATGATGCATGCATAATTTTTGAAATTAGAGAGTTGCAACATCAAGAAAAAGAAAATCAAAATGATCTTTACTTTCCTTGGTGCATTCTGTCTCAGTTAAAGCACATAACCACACATCATAGTGTTTTTAGCTCGATTATGAATTAACAATATTTACCCTTGAGATGATGAACATTTAAAAACTACAAAAAATACAACATTAAAGTCAAAGGCTAACTATTTTTTGTTTTTCTAATTTTGTTATTGAAATTTTCCATTTTTTTCATCCAAAACCTATGAAAGAAAGCATGTAAAAAAGAGTAAAGGAAACACTAAAAAAAGAATGAACATGTCCAAAGAATTGAAATAATTAAGCATGGTCAGATGAAGCATCATTTCTACTTATAGACATTTCCAGTTAGCCTTGCCTAACCATCTTATCTGAAGGCAATCTAGTGTTTCATGTTGATCCTTCCAAATTTATCCTTCAAAAATTGAAGATTAACTTTCCTCATCCACACCTTTCTAATTTTTCCTTCAAATGCTTGATGTGGCAACCTAGGGTATTTTCTCTAAGGGGTGTCTACTCTCCTCTTTCTCCTAGGGCTTGGCTTGTGTGGGTGGCTGCTGGAACAATTATATCTAGTGTTGTTCTCATTATGACAAATTTCAAAAGTCATCAAAACACTAGATTTCATCTTTTGGATTCTCCCTCTTCTTAGCTTTGGTGGGATGGGCATTACCATTACTATGTGATTACTCTCTTTGGTACTCACAAAAGTTATGGGTTGTATACTAACTACTAAGTGTGTGCTGAAACCCTAACCCTTTCTTGTTCTATTGACCAATGTTAATTATGGCCTCAAGAGATTATTTTCCACTCTTAAACCCATCTAGTTTCTCCTTGGAGGACTTAGTTCACCTTGAAGTGTACTAGTCTTGGCTCGCTCCTTCTCAAGTTCACCCTTGATGTCAACCTTCTCACACTCTAACCTATAATTCAACTCATGCACTCTAGTGGATTCATGAGAAAGAATTTCTATTCTTTCTTTTTTCTTCCTCAACTCTTTTTCAAGTTTACTAGTCTTCTTAATCAATAGCATGACTTGTTGAATCATGTTCTTTTGCTAATTATCTAAATCTCTATCTAAAGAAGAATTCGAGTCTAATTTAACGGAATTGGACTCACTTGATCCTCCACTAGAACTATCCTCCTTCACACATGCATGGAAGGCAGTGTAGTTGCACTTTTCAGTGTCTTCATCAAATGAGCTTCTTTAGATGAGTTGTCATATGAGAAAGTTATTTGAAGAACTTACCTTTTTTTTCTTTCAATCTTGACCCTTGAACTTCGTAGGTTTCTCATTAGAAGACTTGTCACTAGCCTAATTAGGATACTATGAAACAAAATTACCAAATTTACCTCACATAAAATATCTCATGCACTTCCTATCTATCTTGTATATCTATCCTTTCCTTTCATATGGTCTCCCTCTTCCTGATGTTAGGAACTTCCTAAATTTTTTAGTCAACATGACTAATTGTTCATTCTCACTCTCATCCTCAGAATCCTCTTAATCTAGGCTGTTTAGAGCTTTGTTATTCTTAGTCATTTTCTCTGAAGTTTTTAAAGCAATCTCTTTTAGCTTGTCCTTCTCAAACACTTCTCTCATATATTTACATGACTCTTCCTGCATCTCAAAAGTTTTTAGGTTACCTATCAACTCCTCTATATATGAGGTATCAATCTTTTTAGATTCATTAATTGCAACTACCTTGATTTTGAATTGAGGAGACAAAGACCTAAGTATCTTCCTTACTATAGGATGATAAGCTATGGAATCACCTAATTAGTCACATATATTTACAATGGTTTAGATTTTGACATAATGTTTAGCTTTTGTTTCATCTTCTCCTATCATTATGTTCTCAAATTATAAGGTTAACATTTGAAGCCTATAGATTTTTACTACATTAGTTGCCTCGTTATATTTTACTAAGCTATCTCAAGCAACTTTGGCAGAAATACAATTAGAGATAAGTCTCTATTGACACTTCCCTACAACATTAAATAAAGCACACAAGGCTTTGCAATTATAGTTGGCTAACTTCCATTCACTATCATCCCAATCACGCTTCAACTTGAGAACTTCAACCCCATATTTGTCTATGGTATGGGTTAATTTCAACCATTTACCATAACTTTCCAGGCATTGCCATCAAAAGCTTAGATAAAAGCTCTCATCTAATTTATCCAATAAGATAAATTTTGATTATCTAACAAAGGACCATTCATGGGATTTCCCAGGTCACCTTCCTCAACAATAGTAATATTCAAATTTTACATATAAAAATAGAGGAAAAACAAGTAGACAAATCACCAAGATAGACAATATAGTTACGAAGAAAAATTACTTTTCACAATAATTACCTAAAAAAGATTAGTAAAAAAATGTGCAACTTTGATAGAAAAAGCAAGAATTCAATCTAGATCATGCAAATCCTCAACTACTACTTGAGATTTTATTACCCTTATATATGTAGAGGGTAGAGGGTCACCATAGTGCCTCTAGCTCAAATACCTTGCTAACGTAAATGACTACAAAATGTGGCCTCATTTATACAACAAAAAAGTAGAATTGAAATATTGATGCAAATCAATCAAGCATGCAAAACACATAAACACATCAACGATTTTACAAGACTATCCCTTTGCCTGGATCAATGTACTATGAAATTAAAATCTTACAAGGCTCAAATAACCAACTACTCAACTCACTAGAAATCCTTTCTCTACCAATTTGTTGGCAACCAAGACACGTCCTTGATGTTTTTCCCTTCGAGTTTGATCTTTGTCTTCTTCAATAGTGCTCCACAATCAAAGCCCTCTTCAAATGTGTTTGATGAAGCTTCTTCAAAGTCCCCTTACGAATAAGCCTCTTTAGAAATTGTGTTGTGTATTTCTAATCTCTCTCTTCAAATCATAAGAAGATTATGAACCAAAGTATTTACTTCTCTATTTATTTTCTCTCAAATAAACATGGTGGTTTGGGAAGAACTTAGGCAAAAGCTCTCTTTTTTCTCTATGAAATTTCCCTCCCCTTGTGATCAATTCATCATAAAAAAGCCCTTATATAATCACCTAATTTGGCCAGGTTTTTATTATTCTAATAGGAAAGAAACTACTCTGAGTTTCACTTAAAATAGGTAACTGTGGCATAAAGAGCTGATCATTCCATAGTGTGATCAATTGTTCCCTATTCTATTTGAACTCAATTATGCAATCGATCAATAATTTTAAGCAAACAATCTATCAATTACCTTATTAGAGTTTTCCAAATCTATTGTTTAGCTTATTGGAGTCCTTTTGATCGATCCATTTACATATCGAACAATCGATAGGTCTTCGATAAAAAATCTCATAAAGCCTTGAAGCCCAATTGATCAATGTATCAAGGATGATATTTCACATTTGAATATGTAATTTTTGTCCTTTTTGTCCAAAATTTTCTAAAACACACAATAATGGTTTTTCTTTAACAAAAATTAAGTGTTTGCACATGTGAGTGCGTAAAACTTTTAACTTTAGATTTACGCTATGTTAAGTCTTTCACCTTGAAAATAAGAACTTGTCAATTCCGCCTTTTCAACTCAATCAATTCCAAATCTGTCTTGATCACATAACTAATCAAATAAGATTCCTATGATTTAAAACATATGCCAATTTGAACATAGATTTGTTCAATGAAATCAAGCCAATTGCAAAACATATACCCATATCTTTTAACTCCGTTAGTTAGATTCCTCATTTTATTCTAACCGAGATAGCATGATACATTAAGAGCATCATTAGATGTTCTAATGACCCTCAATGTCTTAGTATTTTAATTGCCTTAATACTCTTTTCCTACCCCTCTTAATTTTTCATTAATCCCTTCTATTTTGTAACCATTGTCATAGTCACACAAAGTCAATCTCTATGGATTCGACCTTGCAAGAGTACAACTTTTTGTACACTTACAGGTAATATAACTCTAGATCCTTAATCTATATTTTAATGCATTAGTCTAGCTGTAACAAGTTTTGAACACTTTTGCTAGAGCTTCCAATGTGTGACAAGAACATCAGTTACAAAATATTCTCCCTATTCACTTTTTCTTTTGTTTTTTCTTTTTCTTTTATTTTGTTTAAAGTAGCAAACATTTTATAAATAATATTTTAAAAATAAGTATCAAGATAGTAGAGAGATGAAAATATTTACTAAAATGGTGCTACTTTTGGCACGGAGGTGCTAACCAAGTGTTAGTGCCTGCATGGCTTTTTTTTAAATTTTGTTGTGATTTCATCCTTGCAAAGTAATGGTGAACGGTGATTTTGTTCTTGCAAATGACGATATATGATTCCGTCCATTGCAAGGATGAAATCACCATTATGGTAATGGTGAAGGGAAGTAATGGTGGATTGTGATTTCGTCCTTTGCAAGGACAAAATCATCGTTACTTTGTTAGGATGATCCCTTAATGGTGATTTCATCCTTGCAAAGGAAAAAATCACAAAAACATTTTTTTTAAAAATGCAAGTGCCAGCACTTGGTTGGCGTCTACATGGTAAAAAGTAACACCATTTTGGTAAATATTTTCATCTCTTTGCTATTTTAGTTATTATTTTTAAGCATTATTTATATACAATTCCCTTTAGAGTAGTGAGATGAAGAATCATTAAAGAAACACAATTAGAAAGATCGTTTAGGCTTATCATTGCTCAAAGAATTAAAAAAGAACACTTGAAGCATTCCAGGTAGTTATTGCACTTCTTTTGGTTATTAGATATTTTGTTAAAATTGTTTCTTTTAGATATCAAGATCGAATTGCATGTTTTGCTTTGGTTAATCAATAAATCTTCTTTCTTCTAGTTTTACTTTGTTAATTCTTTTGTTTTTGACATCTTAAAAAAAACTTAATTAAGCTTTCATGGAATATGACCAAAGTGGTCCCTTAAAAAGAGTTTATATATTTCTTAATATTTATGAGTTTTATCTTTTTTTGAATACTATGGATGAGGGTAAAAATAATAATGGTGTTAATGAAGTGCAAAATCATCCACAACTTAAAACCTTACATGATTATTTGCAACCAACTACAACAAGTTTTTCTTGCATGATTTTTTCTGACTAATGGGGTATTTTTTATCTCAAGCCGGGAGTATTTTAATTACTATATGAATTCCATGACTTAGACTTTGAATGCCCATATTTACATTTAAAAGTGGTTGAAGAAGTTTGTACAACTATGCAAAGCTAAAATATTTCTAATGATGTTACTCGACTAAAACTCTTTCCGTTTTCTTAAAAAAAAAGGTAAAAAAAATTAGTTGAATTCTTTGAAGCCATGATTAATTGGAACATAGCGAGAAATATAAAGAGAAATTTTGAAAAAAGTTTTTTCCTACACATAGAACTAATATATTTAGAAAGTATAATATGAATATTTCGAAAAAAGAAAATGCGACCCTCTTTTAATGTTGAGAATTATTCAAATAACATTTATTATTGTGCCAACATAATAAATATGAGATATGACGTACAATTAGTTTTTTACAATGGCTTAACATCTCAAATGTGCTAGTTTGTTGAAATGTTGTGCAATGGAGTGTTTTGTAGTAAAGACCCTGAGGAAGTCTGATACTAGTTTGATGGATTGGCTGAAAATGGCCAATTATGGGAAGTCTAATGCATTTGAAAGAACTAATAAGATCAAATTTAATATGCCAACTAAGGGGTATGTACCTCTTAAAGAAGAAGATGACGTGAAAGTAAAAATTGCAAGTTTAACTAGAAAGGTTGAACCTATGGAAATTAATAAGGAAAACATGTCTAAAGTATCTCAAAAAGCATAAGATATTGTAGTATATGCAAGAGTGACAGACACCAAATATAGGATTGTCCAAAATTCCCTACTTTTCAAGCGGCATTGCATATTCAAACGAATGCTATGAACACTTAAAAAGACATTTTTTTTCTCCTTATTATGAAACTTACATTCCTAATTATGGAGATTATTCTAACTTTAGTTGGAGAAACAAGTTTAATGTGTATGTATCTCCTTCTTTAACTTATGTACCACCACATAAGAAGACTCTTAATGACACATGGTAAAAAATCATGCATAATCCAACAAGCAACAAATAAACAATGCAAGTTATAAATGCTTTAAAGCTTTTATTACCCAGTTGACCATAACTTTGAGCACCCAAGAAGAAATGAAGTTTCCTTCTCATTGTCAATGAAATTCCAACGGTCAATTTGTAATTGAAAATTTGAATTCTTCAATTTTATAAGGGAAGCATGTTAAGTCCATCACCACTTTAAAAAGTGAAAAAGTTATTAACAAAGACATTATAAGTCAGATGATTGAACGCAAGACTTTGAATTATGAAAAAGGTGATGAACTTGACAATTCTAATTTTGTTTCATACATTTTTAAAATTTTTTAAAAATTAAATATTAACATTCCTATTTTTGATGTTATCAAACAAATTCCATCTTATTGAAAAAAAATATAAACCTTTGTACAATTAAGTTTAAGTTAAATTTACAAAAGAGGGAATTTTTTATAAAACAAGTGAATGTAATTTTGAAACATAACACCCCACCCAAATATAAAGATTTTTGTTTTGTAACCATATCTTGTATAATTGAGAATTATATAATTAAAAAAAATTTATTTGATCATGGGGCAAGTGTTAATCTCCTACCGTATTCTGTTTATTAACAATTGAGCCTTTATGAATTTATGCCCACAAAATTACACTTCAACTTGTAAATTAGTAAGTTAAAACACAAATATTAATTATTGAAAATGTGTTAGTCCAAGAACAAAAGTTTTATTTTTCTATTGATTTTATTGTTTTGGACACGACTAGTTTTGAATGCTTGTACTCAAATCCTTGTCATATTAGGTCACCAATTTGTTGCTACTTTTAATGGCCTTAATAGTTGTAGAAATGATGTTATGAAACTTTATTTGGAAATATGATGCTATAAATAAATATTTTTAATATATGAAAGAAACCAAGAGATGATGATGTTTATGAAGTGAATTTAATTGAAAGTCTTGCATATGACAAGTCTCTTATTTCTTCATTATCTGACCTTCTTGAGGCTTTTCTTGACCATTTTAATTTTGATGAGGAATTTGTACAATGATGTAAATTCTTTAAGAGAGTCTACTCCAATGTAAGAAAGGGAAAAGTAGAAGGCATGCTATTAGAAATTATCTCATCTCAATAGTGCTCCCCTCTCTTCATGTGTCAAAACAGCCAAACTTGAGTTAAAACCCATTGCAAATGAGCTTAAATATGTATTTTTGGTGAAGGAGAGACATACCATTTGATTGTTTCCTTACAATTGGACTATACAAATGAACAAAAATTGCTCCATGTCCTTAAAAACACAAAATTTCAATTGGTTGGACCATAGCTAATATTAAAGGAATGACCCCCTTAGTTTGGACTCATAGGTTGATAATAATGTCAAACCCTCTAGAGAAATACAATGTAGGTTGAACCCTAATATGAAAGAGGTTGTGAGGGCAGAGGTCCTAAAATTATTAGATGTAGGGATTATATGTGTAATGTCTCTATTTTTTCTACGTCTTTTTATTATTTTCTTGATATTTTTTTGACTATTTTTGGTGGAAAAATGTGATGTTTCGGCATATTTGACCTCAGTATTATACCCATAGAGTAAGGTGTGGGGCTTAGTCGCAGGCCACAGGCCTCGCTGCATACTTTCGGCATAAATTTTGGAAGTATAACGCATAAACAAGAGGTTAACGCATGATGGGGACATAAAAGGAAAATAAAAGAGTATAAAATAATGAATGTTCGGAACATGATGTATTCTTGAACATTTGGAAAGCTTGACCTTTGTCCAGAAAGAATGAAAGAAACCAGAGAGAGTTTTCAGTTGCTCTTTCGTGCCTGCTATATCATCAAGTTTCACAGGTTCTTGCCAAATATCCGTTGGTACCAGCTAGAACTACCTCTATATCCTCTTTGCTTCTCCATTGTGGTACAGGTCATGTCCTCAGTTTTTCTCACCCTCTAAATTTGTTTTTGGGCCATCAGAGGGCTATCTAGCCCCAATTTGCTGTCGCATTCCACTGGAATTATCTCCATTTGGCTGGTAAGATTCTGTAGGCACTGGCTAGGGATGCCACCAAGCTCTCCTTGCTCCTCTATGAGTTGCCAATACTTTTCCTCATTTTTTTTCTTCTCATTGTGCCAAAACTATTTTGGACGTTGGACAATTGTTTCATCACCTCTGTCAACTATTTCCAATTGGCCACCACCCCTCCATCCCATGTCCAACCAGATCGACCTCCTATGCCCCTCAACTCCTCTCCACCACAGGTTCCACCTCTGCCTTACTATTCCAATATTTTTACTTAGGCAAATGTCTTTCTTAGTTTTTTTAAAAATAGGAGCACAAGAAACCAATATAAAGTAATCAAAACTCAAAATCATTAAATATGTCAAGTCATGTTCTAAGCAATATGATGTTATTAAATACAGTCACATGTCTAAAATAAGCATCAATGTAAATAAGCAAAAACATAAAATAAAATAAATCTAATTAATTTTTTCAATTTTTCATTTTTTAAGTAAAACTAAAAAACATAAAATAAAAATCTCTTTCTACACCCCTAAATCTAAACTAAACATTGTCCTCAATGTATAAAAGAAAACAAATGTAATGTTTAAGGTAAGAGAAGAGGAAAGAAAAGATAGTACATCCATTGACATGCTTATGTACATAGCTATCAAAAGAAAAATAGTCAATAAAGCACAAGCATAATAACATTAGGGTAAATAAATAATGAATCATATAAGCACACCCTAATAATGATTAAAGCAATTAACAAATATAATAAAGTAAAAACTAACTAAAGAAAATTAAAAAAACTAACTATTAGTCGAAAATAACTATCAAAACCTTTTGTGTTGCCTCCCATAAGCGCTAAGTTTTCTGTCTTTAGTCAAACACACCTCCATCTAAACTCATCCAGGGTACTTTTAAAGCAATTATCTTCTCTTTTTCAATTCTATTTATCAAATCAGAGTGAGTTAAATAAATATTTAGTAGATCATGAGAATAAATGAAAGGAAAAACATCCTCCACTAGACTCACAATCATGTCAACCTCAAAACTATCATCAAAGTCTGATGGTTAACTAACATGTCAAGTTCCCAAAAGAAAGCCTCATCACTCCATTCCAATAATTTTTTAGAGCATTAGATGTAGCAAGGAATGGATGATCCAAAATCACATGGATTTGAGAAGATGCATTAGAAACCGGTTGTGTCTAAAATAATGAAGTCCACCGAAAATTAGAATTTGTCCACTTGAACAAGGACATCTTCCACTATTCCTCTTGGCCTTTTAATTGAGCGATCAGCAAATTGAAGTGTTATGTTGGTGGGTTTCAAATCCTCTAAACCTTAATTGCTCATAAACATAAAAAGGTAAAAGATTTACACTTGCCTCTAAATCAAGCAAAGCTTTTTCAATTTGAAAGTTCCTAATTACATAGTATATGGTTGGACAACCTGGATCCTTGTATTTGGGTGGGGTATTGTGTTGCAAAATTGAGCTCACTTATTCCGTCAAAAATGCATTCTTTTGTGCATTTAGCTTACTCTTAATTGTACAAAGGTCTTTCAAAATTTTTGCATATGATGGAACTTGATTAATGGAATCTAAGAGAGGAATGTTAATCTTAACTTGTTTGAAAATTTTAAGAATTTCACCATTTTGCACCAATTTAGAAGAATATTATAATCTTTGGGGAAAAGGAGGTGGAATAGGAGAAATACAATCGGAGTTGTCAAGTTCATCACCATGTTTAGAATTCAAAGACTCCTTAGGTTCAACAACCTTCATTGAAATGTCTTTGTTAATGACTTTTCCACTTCTCAAACTGGTGATGGACTTAGCATGCTCTTCTTGTGAACTTGAAGAATTTAAATTTTTAATTAGAAATTGACCTTTAGGATTTGGTTGAGGTTGAGAAGGAAACTTTCATTTTTCTTGAGTGCTCAAAGTTGTGGTCAATTAAGTGATAGAAATCTTCAAGTCATTGATGGCTTGCATTATTTGGTTGTTGATTATTGCTTGACTTTGCATGAATTCTTACAATGTGTCTTCAAAAGTCTTCTTATGTGGTGGAACATAATTTGAAGGAGGTACCTGCACATTTGACTAATTTCTCTAACTAATATTTGGATGATTTCTCCAATTAGGAGTATAAGTTTCAGAATAAGGAGAAGATAAAGGTCTTTTGTAAGTATTCATAGCATTTGGTTGAGTATGCAACACCTCTTGAAAAGCAGGGATTGTTGGACAATCTTGTATTTGGTATCCATCACTTTTACATATACTATAAATATCTTATGTTTTTTGAAGAGCTTTAGACATGTTTTCCTTATTAATTTCCATAGCCTCAACTTTTCTAGTTAAACTTATAATTTTTGCTTTTACATCATCCTCTTCTTTAAGAGGTACATGCCCCCCTTAGTTATCCCATTAGATTTTGTCTTATTACTACTTTTAAATTCATTAGAATCTTCTCATGATTGAGCATTTTCATCCAACACATCAAAATAGTCTCATGCTTCCTTAGGTTTTTTACTAAAAAATTCCCATTACACATCATTTTAACAAATTGCCTCATTTGAAAAGTCAAGTCATTATAAAAGAAACTAATTGTACGCCATGTTTCATATCCATGATGTGGGAACAACAATAAAAGTTCTTTAAATCTTTCTCAATATTGAAATAAAGTATCATTTTCTTTTTATGAAAAATTTATGATATTCTCTCTAAGTGTATCAGTTCTATGGGTGGGGAAAAACTTTTTCAAAAATTCTCTTTGCATTTCTTGTCATGTTCCAATGGATCTTGGCTTCAAAGAATGTAACCAAATTTTTGCTTTTTCCTTTAAAGAAAATAGAAAGAGTTTTAATTTAATAACATCATTTGAACATTTTGGTTTGACAAAGTTGCACAAACCTCTTCAAACTCTTTTAGATGCAAATATGGCTTTTTGATTCTAAGCCATGAAATTTGGGTAGTAATTGAATTACACCTGGCTTGAGTTCAAAAACACTCACATTGGTTGAAAAAATCATGCAAGAAGGAGAACTTGATCTAGTTGGCTGCAAATAATCATGCAAGGTTTTAACTTGAACATTTTGTGCATTATTATCCCCATTATTACTTCTTTGTTCCTCATTAATTCTTAGATCCTCCATTGTATTAAAAGAAATAGAATTTTCAAAAGATTTATTCCCTCTTCTCAATCGTTCTAAATTATCGTACACCCATGTAAACATGCAACAACAAAATTTTTTTAATAAATAAAAGTAAAAGTGCAGAAATTAAATAAAAAAATTTAAAAGTTAGAGTGCTAGAAGTTAATAGACAAAATTTAAATTACAAAATAAGGTCAAAGGCACAATCGAGGTAGACGTTTGATCCCGATAAATTTTTGGTAGTAATGTGGGTAGTGCCTATAGTCTAAAAAATAGAAAAATTATAGAATTGAAGTACTAAAAGTAAATGACATAAAGTAAATGACTGAATTTAAAGAGTTAGTTTGCAAAAATAAAACTTAGAGAATTAGTAAAGTTAGAGTGATTTTTTTCTTAACGGATTCTTGTCACACGTTGCAATCCCTAGCAACGACGCTAATTTGTCGTTACATCTGAAACAAGACTATGAAGAAGTCAAATTCAAATTTATTTTACATGCCAATTGTAGTAGACAAGGTCGATCCATAAGGATAGCCTTGTGCAACAAAGAAAATGATTACGAAAAAAATAGAGGAAAGAAAAATTAAGAGAGAAAGAGTAGAAGATTATTGAGGCAATAAAGAGTTAAGAAATCAATAAGAGAAAATACTAAGACATTAAGGGTCATTGTAACATCTAGTGATGTTCTTCATGTGTCATGTTATTTCAATTAGAATTGAATGTAAATTCTATCTAACCGGAAGATATGAACATTAAAAGTAAAATTAAAGAGAAGAAATACTTTGGATAGATGAAGGATAAAAATAATTGTTTCTTTAAGAGTTCTATGTATCAAAATCACAAAAGATCAAGAAGGAGAGCCTTCAAGCATCTTATGTATCCCAATTACAAAGAAACAAGAAGAACAATATTAAATGAACATCAATTCAAATTACCAATACTTACTTGAAACCATTGATGAAACATGAATAGAACTCCATTAGATTGTTACAAATCACCTCTAGCCTTAGCTTGAGAGCTTAAAAAGCCATTACAATAAAACCAAAAATAAAAATACAAAAGAAGAAAAGAAAAATAGGAGAATAGAGCTCCAAATAGGAGGGGATGATGTCTCTATCACATCCACCCCTCTATTTATAGGATTAGAAGGGATTGCTTTAAAGGAAAAAGTCCAATCATATCCCTTGATTGCATCCTAATTGATTGCTTCTTTAGCAATGTTTAGATTTTAAATTTATTAAATAAATTAATAATTTATTTATCAAATAAGTATCTTTGAGTCTTCCTTTAGTTATCCAATCAGCCTCATTGTCTTTTCTTATGTGTATCAATCACAACCAATGAAAAAATTCTCCATGTGTTGGCCTTGGGTTGGTTAACTAGTTGTCCATTTGTATACTGAATTTGACCTATATATCTTCGTAATTATGAATTTCTTCATGAAATAGAAATTGTAGCCACAGAAGTCTTCTTTCCAATGCCATTAGAAGCGTATCAATCTGAATTATACATAGAATGATATGGTCAAAATACTAAGATTGTGTCAATCTGTCTAAAGCAGCTTCTTCCAGAATTGAGTTCTCTTGATGCAAATATGAAATCTAACTGGTTCAAAAGGTTGTATTCAACCATTCCATGCATTCTTAGACCATTAGGGGCCCATTCTTGACTTTTAAATAGCTTTGGGTAGTTGGGCTTCACTTCCTCTTCTACTTGAATCCTGTTGAAGCCCATTTAGACATGTAAACACAACTAAGGTCCAACTAACCTATTCAAAACATAAATAACAGATATAACCATTGAATTAACATAAAATAGGATTAGTATTCAAGATTTCAAAGTATCTAATTGAACATTATTTTAGTGCATCAATATGTTTGAAATATGTGTGTGTTAGTGATGGCTAGCAAGTATGTTGGTAACCTACGTCTGTAGATTGTGTGTGTGCTAGTGATGGCTAGAGAGTATGTTGGTAAGCTATGTATGTGGACCATGTGTATGCTAATGATGGCTAGCGAGTATGTTGGTAAGCTATGTACGTGGAATATGTATGTGTTAGTGATGGCTAGCGAGTATGTTGGTAACCTACGAATGTAGATTGTATTTGTGCTAGTGATAACGAGTATGTTAGTAAGCTATGTATGGAATTGTGTGTATGAAATTATGCATGATGGACATACATATGTGTGATGGCTATATGCTTGTGTGATGGATACGTGTATATGTGTGTGTGGGGTAGATGTATGGGTGGTGGATGATAAGAGGTGACAGAGGGTTTGGTATGGAGTTGGATGTAGATGTGCATGTGTATGACGAAAGGCGATGAATATAAGTTTGATGGGTGAGGATTGGTTTTGTACAAGCATAACATATTTATTGTGAAGTGAAAAGTAAGCATAATAAGTTAGGTATAAATAAGAGGGTGATAACTGGGGTTGGCTCTAAGGAGCTCAGTTTTATGATTTTTAAGTAAGATGTTTTGACCATAAAGTGGATGATGGAATATGTGAGACTTTGTGGTACAGTGAGTTTTGATTAAGAGTTGAACGGGTTGAATGAAGTCTGCTGCCCTAGCGAACAAGGGTTTCAAAATGGACTAAGCATTTGTTTTATCAGTGGAAGACTGTAAGATTGAAGTTTGTGTGGCATAATTGTACCACATAACTTAATTCAAACTCTAATTATAAGCAAAGCTAATGATACTCTTATGAGTTTGAGAACTGAGGTTTTTGATAGATTAAGTTCTGTGTTTGAGCTAGCTAATAATGAGTCGGTTAAGAATTTCTCATGTCTTGCCATGGTGTTTATCTTGTGTTGTCTGTGTGCTGTATTTAAACATAGACATCTAAAGCTTTGTTGACAGCGATGTATGATTCTGCCCGAGTTGCATTGCATGATTCTACCCAAGAGTGGCATTGTATGATTTTTGCCCAAGAGTGACACCAGAACTATAAGGCCCTTAAAGTGTGGGTAGCTGTATGGCCCCTAATGTGTGGGCTTTTATGTTTGCGTGCTCAGGTAAGTAGTATCATGGAATTGCTCTTACCTATTTGATCCTATGCCTCATTAACATTAGTGTGCCCTGCCTTCAGAAAAGTCCATAGCGTCTAATCACACCCTGGAGGTTAAGGTGATGCTTCAGTGGCGTTTCTTTCCATTTTTACATTCCATTTCGACACTTGAGCTTATTAATTATAATGAGCTTTAGTATTTGGTAATATGTGTACGACTATATGAGTGAGTATGTATGTTTCTGAGTAAGAGTATGATTCTAAGAAAGATTGTTAGAATATGATTCTAAGAAAGACTATTAGAGAATGATTCTGAGTAAGACTATAATAGTATGATTCTGAGCAAGACTGTAAGCATATGTTTTTTAGTAGGATTGTACGAGTAAGGTCGTACAAGTATGTGCAAGTTATATGAGTAAGTGTACGATTATACGAGTAAGTTTGTAAGACTCTTATTAAGAGTGTAAGTGTAAGATTGGTTTGATGGTATGCACTTGACATGATTGTATGCATATGTGCACTTGTAATTTAGATTAGACTATGGACTGTTATGGGACTTTCACTCGGGATGCCTGGGAGAGATTTGTATTTAAAATCTATGATCATAGCAATTTATTCATACGTTTATTTTTGAGTAGCGCCTAAGGATGTTCGGTTTGGCCATATGATGTTTGATTGAATGAGCAAAAATTTGGATGGGAAAAATTTATGTATGATGTTTTAAAT
Organism: Saururus chinensis; assembly: GCA_035235625.1. Classification (NCBI taxonomy): domain Eukaryota; kingdom Viridiplantae; phylum Streptophyta; class Magnoliopsida; order Piperales; family Saururaceae; genus Saururus; species Saururus chinensis. The sequence goes on from CP141142.1 coordinate 20,803,239, forward strand.
TCTAAAGTGCTTTTACAGGTTTCATATTTCGTAATTTTTCTTGATTTACAGCCATTATATTGCAAAAAGTTTCTGTGAAATTTTTTTAAAAAAAATAGAAAATCTTAGGCATTACAATATGACATATTAATACAAAATAAATTATGAGTTAATACCCATTAGAGTTACCATCGACTATTGAATATAAGAAACTCAATTATTTCAATTGAAAAGATCACATCCCCTTGCTATTCATGGATCAAATCTTAAAAGGGGTGGTTTGCCAATACTTTTCTTATTTCCATGATGGTTATCTTGGGTAAAACCTAATTGAGATTGCACTTGGTGATCAAGAAAAAATAATTTTTATATGTCTAGTTAGTACTTTTGCTTATTGAAGGATGTCATTTAGATTATGTAATGCTCTTGCAACATTTGAAAGAAGCATGATGAGAATTTTTAGTGACATGGTAGAGCTCTTTCATGAAGTTTTTATGAATGATGTTTTTATCTTTGGAGATTGTTTTGAGATTGCATTACTAATTTGGAAAAAGTTCAAGTTAGACATGAGGACTAAAACTTTATTTTAAATTGGGAAAACTGTAATTTTATGGCCCATAAGGGAATTGTACTTGGTCATGTTGTTTCCATGTAGGGAATTGAAGTGGACAAGACAAAAATTGAATTGATTTCTAATTTGCCACGCCCAAAGATAATTCAAGATATTAGATTTTATTAGTGCTTGTTGGTCTTATGGAAGGTTCATTAAAGATTTTAGTGCTATATCTAGACCATTGTGTATCATTCTATCAAAGGATAACTCCTTTGAGTGGAGTGAAGCATGTGAACAAGCTTTCACAAAGCTAAAGAACATGTTAATTTATGCTCCAATTATGCAATCACCCAATTGGGGTTTTTCCTTTGAAATCAATTGTGACCTAGTGATTATGATGTTATGACTATTCTAGGGCAACGAAAAGATAAATGCCTTGTGTCATTCATTATGCAAGTAGGACTCTAAACAATGCTCAAATGATCTATTTAAGTCCTTAAAATGAACTTTTTCCTATAGTGTTTGCACTTTGACAAATTTAAGTAAATTTTTATTGGTTCATAAATTACGTTTTTTAACCATGTAGATCCAAAATACCTTCTATGAAAGAGGGATGCTAAACCCAGATTACTGTGATGGATTCTCCTACTCCAAGAGTTTGAACTTTCTATCAAAGACAATGAAGGAGTAGAGAATGTGGTCACACATTTATCCATTTTATACTTTTTTGATTCCCTAAAACCATTACAAATCAAAGACTCCTTTCCTAATTATTAGTTTTTTATCATTGCCCATCTTCCTTGGTATGCTCACATTGCAAACTATATAGTGATAGGTAAAACTCCTAATCATTTGAGTTAGCAATAAAGAAAAAATTTCTTCACAGAGGTAAATACTTCCTTTGGGATGATCCTTATTTGTTTATGTATTGTATGGATCAAGTAATTAGGAGATGTATGCCTCTAAGCATATGAATGTGGTGGTTATTTTTCTGCTAAAAAGACTAGTGCTAAGATTTTATGATATGATTTTACTAGCCACTCTCTTTGATGACACTCATAAATTATGCAAAGCGTGTGAGCGCTATCAAAAGCTAGGAGACCTATTTGAGAGTAATATTCATCTAATCGACCTAGAAAATCACTAGATTACTCTTAAAACTAGTATTTTCAACAAGTAAGAATTAAGAATTCTATCAAAAGTTAGGAGTCCTATTTGAGAGTAATATTCATCTAATCGACCTAACAAATCACTAGATTACTCTTAAAACTAGCATTTTCAACAAGTAAGAATTAATAATTCTAGCCACTTTGTGCAAAAAAATTTTATCAAGCGAAAATGATTAAAACCTAATTATTCTCTCAATCAGAAATCAATCTACACATAGACACAATAATTTACATGGAAAACCCCCAACTAGGGTAAAAAACTACGATAGTTCCAAAGAAACTAAATCAATGTACTAAAACTTAGACTTTTCATGGAAACATGCAATCCACCGACTTTGTTTAGACTGTAATATAATCTCGTCTTATTTAGATTGTTATTGTTATCCTTCAAGTCTTCTCCAAGGACTTGAAACTTTCTCATCGTTGCCTTGTCTCTGTCTACTTCTAGTCTTCAATAATCTCCTCTTGTTGTCTTGACTTAGGCCTTGTGGAAATCTTAGATCTCCCATTGAAGACATACTACAACTCCTCTTTGAATACTATATCTATAAGCTTCTTTAGTTGGGGATTTTATTTTTCAATTCACCATAGATCCTTAATACAAAACTCAAGTGAATTCTCCTTTGGAAAACAATAAGCAATGATGTAAACCTTATTTTCTCCTCTAGGTTTTTCTCCCTCCATTTCGTGATTTTATAACCCTTATACAGCTTAATAAATTGGTTTAAGACTTGCACTTGAATAAATAATGAAATAGAAATTAGAAGGTCTTAATTTAGGTAAACTGTTCTTGAAACAATCGATCGTTTTAAATAGCGATCAGTTGGTCACTGTTTCTTAGGCACATGTTTCTTCAATCAATTAATTGATTATGAGAGAGATCAATCGATAACTCTAGGCTTCGTTTTGCATAGGTTTGAATCATTAGGCAATCGATTGTGTCTCCTCATTCTTTTAGCGATGGATTGTTCTATGTATTTTTTATAATTTTTCCCTTTATAACCTAAATATTTTTGAAATCTTTGTAATTACTTCTTAAAATTTTCAAAAGTGATTTATGCATGCCAATGTGATCTAGATATGCTTCAAAACCCTTCATATTCTCTATCTTTCACCTTAATCAATAAGAACATGTATGCTCCTATTTTTCAAGTGTGTCAATTCAAATATGACTTAAACACAAAAACCTCAAATTAGACTTTAAGACTTCTAACATGTATATGGTTTCATGACATAATTTTGACAAAGAAATTAGCCAATATATGACTCATATGTTCTTACAATCTCCCCCTTCAGCTATTTTTTTTCAAAACACTACATACTTAATAATCAAAATAAAATTACAACTCTTTTCATGGTGCATTGACTTTTAAATTATACAAAATAACTTGACACTACAAAGACTCAATTAATGTAAAATCATTAATTTTGAATTGAGCTAGAAAAGCCTTGTATATAGCTATACTTATCTTGCACACTTAAAATCAAATTTATTTGCATAGCACTGTCCAACCGATTATAAAGATCAACACTTTGATCATCATTAGTCACTTATCCCCCTTTTCGACATAAATAGGCAAATAATTAAAGAAAAACAAGTAGTGAAATTGTCAATTAAGGAAATTAGTTAAGTACACAATCATCAAGACATAAAAATAAAATACTCATACTATATCTTATGTCCATCATCTTTAGACATTGACTCCCCCCTTAATCTATGGCCCTAATAGGTAATGTGATGTGATATTCATTGATAAGAACATACCCATATAAAATTGTTGAAAGAAACAAGTAAACATAGAGTTTAAATGTTCAACAATTTGAGCAATAACATTAGAATTTCAAATTATGAAGAATCATGTCAAATTAATAGTTAGACAAGAAAAATATAAGCAATAAAAACTGTCTAAAAATCTAGTTAATTTTGACTTTAACTTTGAAATACACCTTTTCACAAATGTTCTTTAAAAACTTTGAGCAATCAAAATTTTTGTTTTCAAATCATTTGAAAACAAAATCATGACAAATTCTAATGATAAAAAATATTGAATTCTATTGAAAGCATTTCAATATGAGATCAATAACTCAAAAGAAAAGTTCAAATACTTAAAATTAGTAAAGTTGATATCTTTTTGGTGATTTTTAAATCAATTCTCTTTTAATCTAAGTGAATCCATTAATTATACTAATTAATACCTTGCCTTATATCAGTTAAACTCATTGGTATGTGATTGTCAATTTTATTCTCTTCTTTTTGATGCATTAATCTTCTTGTATTAATTTTTGAGGAAAACCTCCAATATAGTCAACTCTTGTCTCTTTTCATCTTTAATATCACAAGATCACTCTTAACCACATTTAGACAAATTGTTCAGACCCTTGTGAAGACAGTTCACATTTTTTTACTTTCTTTAACTGGAATTTATGTATATGACTTTCCTACAATTATAAAAAACAATTAAAAGCTCATTATCAACAGGCCCCTTCTTTTATTTTTGAGTTATGATATTTTTCCTCAAATAATTTTGAAAGGCTTGGCCTTTTCTGAATCCTCTCTACTAGCATCATAATTTTTTCTATTTTTTTTCATCTATATTTTTCAATCCCAAGTGGATGGGTGCTTCACATTAGTTTTTTCATCATCTTTATTAGGAAAATTCCATTCTTTAAAGAAAGACTAAAGTACATAAGACTTGTAAACATTGAAGTACATTACATAGAATTTTTTTTTTAAATTATAAATAAAAATCTAGCCAAAGTCCTCTAATTTGATCACATCGACTCCATTAAAATCCAAACATCTAAGTCAACTTATGTTTAAGAATTTTCTCTTGATATTCATTCTTAAAAGTATCTTGAGTCTCAACATTATGTGTGCAAGTTTTACAAACAGAGTGTTGCAGCATTTGGCAAAAGAAAATCCAATTGATTTTCACTCTCGTTGGTGTATCCTTCTCTTAGTTAAAGTATGTTTGACCACCAATCATGTTTCTTTTCAGCTTTAAAGAAAATTAATTTCAAAATATCTCAAGAGCTAAACTTCATAAAAAAAACAAAGCTAATTGCAAAATCAAGCAAAAGCTACACTAATTGTGTTTTTTTATCATATTTCATTTTTTTAATTTTTTTCTTTCAAATCCTATGAATAAAAAGACATGAAAACAAAGTAAGTATAAAACTAAGACATGTGTGTCCAAAAGAGTGAAAGAAGTAATTCATGGACAAAAACAATAGGAAAAAATAAATAAATAATAATAATAAAAATATTTACCAAAATAAACCACTTTGGGAAATATTTCCCAAAGTGATGCTCCTTTTTGCCACGCACGCCCCAGCCAAGCAGTTGGTACTTGCGCGACTTTTTTTTTTAATTTTTAAGTTGATTTCTTTGTTTGTTAGGATGAAATTGGTTTTAAGCCGATTTCGTCCTTCTAAATGAAGAAACCGTTTATAAGTTGACTTGGTTTCATCGCTCTGAATGACAAAATCAACTTAAGCTGATTTTGTCATTCTGAACGACGAAACTACCATAGTTGTCCCATTTCGTCCCTCGGTCTTGGCAGATTTCGTTGTTATACACGCGAACCCGCTCAGCCTCCAGTCGTTTCTTCCTGCCGATCCAGCATTCTTCTCCACCGCCTCTGCCATCGTCCGGCCCGCCGCCAGTCCTGCCTCCTCTAGCCCGCCGTCGGTCCTACCTCCTCCCCAGAACCTTTGCCGTCGGCCGCCATTTTAATTGCGCCCATTTCGCACCCAATCCGTGGTACCCTAATGCTTCATTTTGTTAAATAATTGGTTTTAAAATGTGTTGATTTAAAGTCTGTGCTTAAATTAAATATTTGCTATGTGTCTAGGTTTTGCATTTTGCCTCTTACAAAAGTGCATTTTGCCTCTTGCGAAAGTACTACTCCAGGTTGTTTCGGTGTTGGTAAGGAGCTTATGAACTCTCTATTAATTCAGTATTTTGGTGTAATGTGCGATTTGGATGATTTAGTTAAAAATAAGCATTTTTTGTCGAGTGGCTTTAGTGCTTTCTTTTACGGCTTATATGGTTTGTGACATTGCATGCATTATCGCATCAATTGTGTAATTTTATTGATTAGGAAATTTGTTCATTAATATAAAGTCTTCATGATATGCTTATATACTTGGTAAATCTATTAGTTTCTATGCGTATATATTTTGAAAATATGTTGGTTACCATGCTTATATATTTGGAAAATCTCTTGGTTTTATTTAAATATTGTTGTGGTATTTTATGCCTCTATTGATTGACATTTTTATTTAAAATCAAAGCTTAATTTAATAGAGAATATGAGTTAGCAATAGTTTGGTTAGGTGTATTAGTTTCCTTAATCTAATATTAATTTAATTTATTGTTTATGAATTAATTGAATAGAAATGGCAGAAGAATTGGTTAGTTTTTTACTTACCTATGACAGAGGCATGGAAAGATTATTAATTAAGATGCTGTCGACGTATGATGAATTTGAGATGCAAGTAGTAAACAAGGTTGGGTGGGATCGAAGATGGAAAATTACTATCAAATGTAATATTCCGTTGTATGCATCGAGGATGGCATTAATATGTATAAATGATGATGCATCAATGGGTTTTATGTTTCACCACTTGCGTCACATATTTCTTTCGAGTTATTTCTCAAAAAAAGCCCGAGTGCCTAGTGAAAGGTGAAGTAGTTCACATAGGAGCTCGCATAGGAGCTCACATAGGAGCTCGGATAGAAATGTGAACAATGAAAGGCATATGCAAATGCCGGTGGACGACGAAGAAGAAGGAAATTTATCTATGACAGTAGCTTCAAATGAACGTCATAGGTCATCTGCCCCTATTTACGATGGAGGTGGACCTAATTGGAGGTAAGGTTGATTTAGTTGTGAATACATTTTGAATCTTATTATCCTTTAATGACAATACATTTAGCTAAATTTTGAGATTTTGTGTGTAATATGGAAGGTCCACGATGCATGCACACGAGCCATTTAGCATTCAAATGTCTCAAGGCGGTGCATGGTATGAAACTCAAAATTCGATGGCATTCATTTTCCTTGCACGTATGTTGGTCATACCGATGTTGGACCATCCAATCAAAGGTGAAATATATATTTATAAATGAATATAACTTTTTTAGGCTTATGAAATTTAATACATATGTGATGTTTATATGTAGGGGGGGATATGTCCACGGTGAAGATATTGATGAAAATGAGGATAATGAAGGTGAAGATAATATTGACAAAGTAAGTGGAAAAGATTCTGACATGAATGTAGAAGGGGTTAGAGGTGAAGAAAGTGCTCAACAGATGGTTGACGGTGACGGGGATGATGCGGTAGACAATGCTATTGCTGGGAATGATATGAATGTAGATGATGAAGAGCCGTCATACTGTGAAGTGGAGCCACTTTATGCACACATCACAGATGAGGAGATATATGCGGCAGTTAATTCTACAATGGATATGGACCAACAAAACGAAGATGAGTTATATATTGGCCGCATCTTTGAGAATAAGGAAGCATTTGTTACAGCCTTGCAGGAGTTTTCCATTCAAAATCATGTCGAATACAAGGTTGTACGAACAAATTTGTCAGAGTATATAGTGAAGTGCATTGATAGCACTTGCCCTTGGAGAGTGCATGGCTCAATAAAAAGGGGTGGTGGGTACTTCAAATTGATGAGGTACAAAGGTGACCACACATGTCGGAATGCCCAGCTTAGCACATATCATAGGTAGTGTAGTGCCTCTTTTATTTCGAAGGTCATAATGCCCGCTATCCAAGCCGAATTAACTCTCACACCAGGGGATATTATTCAAAGAATGAAGGAGAAGTATCATGTTGACATATCTTATAAGAAAACATTGGCAGCAAGGAATATGACGATCAAGGCTATTTATGGAGATTGGGTAGAATCGTATAAATTGTTGCCAATGAACCTAAGGGCGGTGCAAGAAGCGAATCCTGACACCTACTACCGCTTAGAGGTTGATGAAGTACATCGTGCAGATGGTGGCATATGTAGGAGATTTAAGTGATTGTTTTGGGCATTTGGGCCGTCTATGGCAAGGTTTTGACATTGCATCCCCGTGATTGGTGTTGATGCCACTCACTTGTATGGTAGATACCCTGGTGCTCTTATGGCTGCAATGGCTACAGATGGAATAATGGGTTATTTCCTCTTGCATTCGGGCTTGTCGGGAAGGAAGATGGAGACAATTGGAAATGGTTTCTAATGGAACTGAGGGATCATGTACTGATGGGCATGACGAACATTGTCATTATTTCAGATTGACATAAGGGGCTTCAGAAGGCCGTGCCTGAGGTTCTTCCCGAGCCAGATTACCACCATCGTTATTGCATCTGTCACATAAAAGTAAATTTTAAGGAGTTCAAAAATGATACACTGATGGACTTGATTGGGGTAGCAGCTTGTGCACTTACAATAGAAAAGTTTGATGCTAAAATGGACTTGATTGGTCAAGAAAGTCCTAGGGCAAACATCTCCTCTTAGGAGGAGAATTGCATCCTACACAGTGGTCCCTTGCCCACGGCGGTTTTATGACATTTGGCATGACGACTACAAATATGGCAGAAAGTTTAAATAGCAACTTGAAGGGGGCACAAGGTTTACCCATGCAGGCTTTAGTGTCAGCTATCTGTTATCGGCTCATAAAATTTTTTGTTAAATGGTCTTCTGCCGCCTCTGCCATGGCCACCCCGTATACTCCCATAGTGGAAGCTATATTGAGAGAGCAAACAAGAAAATTGGGGAGTATATACTTAATAGGATCAACAGGGGTCAGTACAAAGTGACATCAATTTATGCCCGAAAGGTTATGGTAAATGCTGCAATGCATACTTGTACATGTAATATCCCTCAGGTTTATGGTTATCCTTGCTCGCACCTTATCGCTGTGTGGGCAAAGTGGCGGGAGCCAATCCAGACATCACTATTTTTCACATCCTCTACTTATAAAAATGTGTACTCCGCAAAATTTTATTCTCCTCGTGGTCGGGAGTATTGGGAGAGGGATATACCTTTTGTATTATACCCTTCAATAGCAACAAAGCAACTCGGTCACCCACGGCCTGTTCGTATTAGGAATACAATGGACCGTACAACAATGGAGAGAGATGGTAGAGGAGGATATAAATGTAGGAGGTGTAAACAAAGAAGGCATAATAGTTAATCATGTAGAAACCCTCCTGTTGATTGGTAAACATATAATCAACCTCTGTATTTATTCTATATTTTTTAGTCATGTACGCATGTGTTCCTTTCGATTAATTATATGATCTTAATTTTTCTCAGATAATATGGATCATGCAGAGCCTTGTTACGAGCTAGGACTGAGTGACACTTCCATACTCATACAGCAGGAGTCACATAGGTCTGCTACTATTTGGAGAGGAGAGGTATGATAAATTTTTATAAAATTTGTTTCATTTTTTGGACGATATAGTATGCTATGTTAAAATTTTAAAATTTATTATAGGACCCCGGGTGCCTTGAGTGCACCGAACATTTTAAATATCTCTGCCATTGGCCTATAAACGAGCGTATTTTACCTTATATCAAGCGTGCGGGTTTCAGCCATTTCATTCATCTACAGTATGTCTGTCTAGATCGGCCCCTATTGACAGCTCTTGTTGAGAGATGGAGGAGGGAGACTCAGACATTTCATTTGTCATATGGAGAGATGTCTATCATGCTCATGGATGTGGCAGTTCTATTAGGACTTCGTATTGATGGATGTCATGTGACAGGCACGACAGGAAGAGCTCATATGGATATATTAGTTAGACTTCTTAGTAGAGCTCCTCCTACTACAGTGATGCATGGTAGCCGAGTGAGCCTACAATGGCTCTTACAAGAGTTTTGTGAGCTCCCAGCCGATGCTACAGAGATAATTATCGAGCAGCATGCACGAGCCTATCTATTACATTTACTTGGAGCCACGATATCTGCGGATACCACAAGAAGCCACGTGCATGTTTCATATCTCTCCCTCCTTGCCGACTTTGACATGGCTGGTACTTATTCATGGGGCAGTGCTACTCTCGCATTCTTATACCGAGAGTTAGGAAAAGCATGCCAGGCCATGACCTCAGGGATTGCGGGCTGTCTGACCCTTCTTCAGGTAATTAATTGTGTAACTTTACTTGGTGTTTTAGTCACGTATAGTTTTTTAATTGTAATATTTGTTATCACTATTTTCTGACATAGTTATGGTCGTGGGAGCACTTACACGTCGGCTGACCAAATGCTGAGATGGGTCGCTTGGTCGAGGGTGCTCCATTAGGGGCGAGGTAGGTTGTATTTATGTTTACCACGTTACTTTTTTAGCAAAGTTGTATATACATATGTTGAACTTATTTTTTTAATTTAACTCCTTAAGGTGGAATGTTCGGAAAAAGAGAACAAAAAATCCACAAGGAGTACTCCGCCTATACATAGGGGAGTTAGACCACTAGTGGGTATACAAGGTAATTTTATTGCCGTGTTGAACTTTTTTATGTAATGATTTTAAAAAAAATTGTCATTATTTAAACTAAATTATTTTTATATATTGTATAGATTATTTGGCAGTCGTACTCAGAGGACGTGTTGGCTGTGTTACCTCCCCTATGCACGGACAATCGAGAGGTGTGGCTATCTCGAACTCCGTTAATATGTTACAAGATTATCGAGATGTATGTGCCGGATCGTGTAATGCTCCAGTTTAACTTGGAGCAAGGGGTCCCACCTTCTATCGTCGAGTTTGTCCACCGCATCACTCGACAGGGCCGCCATATTATCAACTGGGCTATACATCATGCGTCGTATATTGCTCGATGGGAGGATAGGAGAGCCACTATTATTAGAGGGGAGATGGCTACGACATTGCAAGATGTTCGTAGTACTTATATGCAGTGGTATTTACCGATTACATGATGATATATTTTACCGCGCGATGATGTAGAGGAGATGACATATCAGCCTAGGGGAGCATATGAGGCAACTCTAGTAAGTACAACTTTGTTAATTAAGGCATATATTATTTTCTTATTTTGTTTTAATTATTTATCTAATATTTAATTTATTTTTTTATAGCTTCGTCTAGTTCGACGTATGCATGCGCATTTGAGTGATGCACTTATCACCTATACTTCGCTCGAGGACTTATCAGCAACATGTCAGTCGGTGATTAGAGAGTCTGATGATATCCTTCGTAGCTTGCCACTGCTTCATTCGGTAATCATGGATGTTCATCAAGATTATCCTGTAGATGAGGCCGCTCAGACGCAGCCGATGCACTCTTCATGCCCTGATATTCCATCATCATCAGCAGCGTATAGCTCTCCTCTAGGTTCATCATTTCCGGACCTGCACATGTAGCTCAGCCAGATCCGATTTTATATTATAGACGACATCGGCCAGCTCGTGTTGTACCATCTATTACTTATGCTGAGCCGGAGCTGGACTTGGAGTCGCAGCCCGAGTCCGAGCCAGAGCCAGAGCCATAGCCAGACTAGAGGCAGATCATGAGGAGCTCGTACACCACCTTCGAGGACGAGGTCGAGGACGTAGGAGATTATGACATTACTTTTTTTATATGTTTATTTTAAACTAAACATTTTTTCGACTTGTGATGTAATATTTTTGATACTCGTCTATGATGTACTTTAATGTTATATTTGTTATGGGTGGAATGAATGAAGTTGTGTATGTATTGTGTATGTTTTGAATGAATGAACAGGGACATGTGATAAAATTAGTTTTAAATAGTATTTTAAAAAAAATTTATTTTGATTTTATCATTTAGAACGACGAAATCAGTATTGTTGCTGAGACCGAAGGATGAAATGGGACAAGTATGGCAGTTTTGTCGTTCAGAATGGCGAAATTAGCTTAAGTTGATTTCGTCGTTCAGAATGACAAAACCGGGTCAACTTATAAACGGTTTCGTCATTTAGAAGGACGAAATCGGCTTAAAACTAATTCCGTCCTTCTAAATGACTAAATCAACTTAAATTTTTTTTAAAAAGTGCCTGCATGGCAAAAAGGAACACCACTTTGGGAAATATTTCCCAAAGTGGTTTATTTTGGTAAATATTTTTATTTATTATTATTTATATAATTTTCCCAAAACAAAATCTCTTACTTCTAGATATAAGACTCTTTAGCCTTGCCCTACCAATCCCAAGGCAACCAAAGGTAGACTTCCTTGCTTTAACCAATTGATCCTTCAAATCTTGAAGAACAACTTTCTTCACCCACACTCTCTTCTTCTCATACACTTGGTGGGGCAGCATAGGGGGTAGAGGAGGTAGTTTGCTTCTTCTTCTCATTCTTCTTTGACCTAAGTTTGAAAGGGTAGTTCTTAGGACATTCTCTTCTAACATGGACATTACTAAGGAAAATATCACACATACCCATAATGCTAGAACCTATCCTTCCTCCTTTCACTCTATACCTAGGTGGGTTGACACTATCTTAGGCTCTTTCACACTTTATTTTGCCTAGATAATTATTTTTGCTAAGGGGGTAGAAATATAATTCCTAAAACCTAAACCCATTTTGTTTGTTTGACCTAAGCTAAGTATAGTCTCCGACTTCATCTTCCCACTCTTAAGCCCATCTAATTTCTCTTTAGAGACCATGAGTTCTCTATTGAGAGCACTAGATTTTTCTTTTTCACTTTATAGGTCATACTTCAGGTCATTTATTTCTCTTTCTAGTTTGTCATTCAACTCAACTAACCTATTAGTCTTTGGTGAAGACAACTAATTCATCTTATTTCTTCTTCAACTATCTCTCAAGACTTTTGGTTCTCTTAGTTAAAACTAAGAGTTGCTAGATGAATCCTTTCAACTTATCAAACTCAACTTCAAACTCTGAGTTCTCTTCTAGAGAAGTGGACTCATGAGAATCTTCTTCTGAACTATTATTCTTCACACTTGCATGGAAGGCAATATAGTTGCATAGTTCTTCTTCTTCAGAAGAGCTCTCATTAGAGTAAGTTGTTTTAAACACCTTTCCCTTTTTCTTATAATCAAACCCCTTCTGCCTTTTGAGCTTCTCATCTGAAGAATGTCAGAATTCAAGTTAGGACAATCAGTAGAAAAGTGATCAAACTTTTCACATTTAAATCATTTCAAATTCTTCTTACCTTGTTTTGTTGGCCTCTCATATCCTTTTTCCCATTGTTTTTTCCCAAAAGTTTATCTCTTATTCCCAAATCTAAAGTTCTAAGTTTTCATGAATTTCTTGAAATTAAAAGCATTAGCTCATTATCATTGTCAGATTATTCATATTCCTCTAAGGTGTTTAAAACTTTATTTTTCCTAAAAGTTCTTTTAGATGCTTTTTGGGCATTCTTTTTTCCACGTGTCTAATTTTTGAAAATCTAGGATACAGAAAGTAAACATTCAAACCACTCATTATCTTGGATAGGTTGCTAAGTTTTGAATTGGTTTTTTGGTTATCTAAGCACCTCTTAGTGAGTAGAAAAACATACTACTTTAGGAGTTTAATCCTCTAGTTATTTTGTCAAAATATCTCATGTATTCACATCACATTGTTTCAAAAGTTCCTCTACATAGAAATTTAATTGTTTGGACTTTTATGAATTTTTTAAATAATTAAACCATAATAATTGTGCTTGAGTATTCTAGAGTTTGATTGTATAGTTTTGAAATTTGCTGAGCAATGATGAAGGGATTTTTGGTCTTGTTGTACAAGTATTATCTTATACTCTACCTCTTCAATTTAAGTTGATAGTATTGACACTCATTGTTCTTCCATTTTGCTTCTTCTTTGTTTTATTTGGTTGAAGACTCAAAACTAAATGCTACTTGGGAGGCAACCCATGAGTTTTTAAATTTTGTGGGTATATTCACCGCAAACCCGCACGAGATACATCCCACTAGTGCAAGCTTGGGGCTTAACGGCTTGCTGCATGCTCTAAACGAGTCGTCATGGCCTCTAAAAGTGGTATATTTTTCTTGTTTCTTTTAAATTTTATCTTTTCAAATGCATAGATTGCTAGTGACTACCAATATTTTTGTTGGGGGATATTGGATGTGCCTAAATTATGCCAAATTAAATGTCTTTAACTCTATAATTTAAATCATAATTTATGTTAATTTATTATTTATTTTGGGTATTTATATTTTAAATAAGTTCGTTTGAACAAATTTATGAGAAGAGTTGGACCTTTATTGTGATTATATGTTTAGCAGGCTTTGACATGAGCCAGCCTAAAGAGGAAGTAAAACCCAAATACCTAATAATATTGAACGGTCAAGAATGAGATCTTAGTGGTCTAGAAAGTCATAAAATAGTCGTCTACAACCATGTGGAGCCATTGGATTTCAAATTTGCATCAAGAGATCAAATTTGGGAAGGAGCTGATTTAGATAGATTGATACACTATTATTCTTTTGGCCATATTTTTTTATAGAAAGTTTTGATAGACATGATCGTAGTGGCATTTGGAAAAAGACTACCTGGACTACAATTATGTTTTAGGAATAAACTTAAAATTCTAACTATTTATGGGTCAAAATTGTGCGTAAGTGGACAAATAGTCCACCAAGCCGAGGCAAGAACATAAAGGATCTTTTTAATAGTTATGATTATTACACAATAAGGAAATATGATGAGGTTGACTGGATGAGTAGAGAAAGAGTAAATAACACTAAGTTGCTAAAGAAATCTTTGATCTATTTGATTAATCTAAAATCTAATTATTATCAAAGTAAGAAATTAATTAAGGGATGTGATTGAACCTTCCTCTTAAAAACAATCCCTCTACTCCTATATAAAGAAGGGAGAACACAGGAGAATGATCACCCCCTTCTATTTGGAGCTCTCATCTCCTATATTATATAGTTCTTTGTTGGTAATTTTTATTGTTATATCTTGCTAAGCCCTCTAACTAAACTAGAGGTGATTTGAAATAATTTGATGGAATTCTGTTCATGTTTCATCATTAGTTTCAAATAAGTATTGGTTATTTAAGTGATATTTATATAATATTGTTCTTCTTCTTGCTTCTTTGTGACCTTAATACATAAGGTGATTGAAGGCTCTCCTTCTTGATCTTTTATGGTTTTGATACATAAAACTCTTGAAGAAAAAATTGCTTTGATCGTTCTTTTATATAAAGCATCATATATATATATGTATGTATGTATGTATATTGCTTCTATGGTTCATATCTTCGGTTAGATAAAATCCTCATTTGATTCTGAATTAGATAAAATGACACATGAAGTGCATCATTAGATGTTACAATGACCCTCATAGCCTTATTATTTTATCTTATTGATTTTCATCTTAACACTTCCATTGCCTTGATATTATTTTCACATCCTTCTTAATTTTTCTTTAATCCTTCTATTTTGTAACCATTGTCACAGTCACACAAAGTCAATCCCTAATATTCGACCTTGTATGACTACAACCACTTGCGCACTTGCAAGTAATACAACCCTAGATCCATATTTTGACTTTTAGTACATCAGTCAAGGTGTAACAACTTGGTTGAATAAAACCCTTGTCAATAAGCTTTTGTAACTGATTCTTTTGGTTTTGTTGTCTATCAATCCTTGTTCACTTGTTGAGGTGTCCCAATTGCTTATAGTAGTTGCCATTATCCTTTTATGCTATTAGAGCACTTTCAACAACTTCCCTTGTGTCTCTTTGTCAAAGAGCATCCAATTTCATTGAAATGGACTACTTCAGCCCCCACAAGAACTTCTTTGCTCGAACAGATGGCCTTTGAACCTTGTCACTGGAAAAATGCTCCAACTCTAAGAATTTCACCTCATACTCAGCCATTAACATGTTTCCTTGCTTGAGTTCCATGAACTCCATCCTCATCTCATCATGAATTGTCTCCAAGAAATACTTCTAAATGAAAGCCTTTAGGAAATAATCCCAAACAATGGCCTCTTGGTTGGGAAAATGCTGCTACCTGTCATACTCGCAAAACCTCGGCTTCTCCTTCCAACAAGAAGGTAGGAAATTCAATCTTCAGAGTCTCAAAGCAACACATTAGACAAAAGATATTATTGATCTAATAATGCCAAGAGTCTGCCTCCTAGGGTTTTGGCTCTCCCTTAAAGATTGGAGGTCCAAGCTTCTTGAACTTCTCAATGGTGAACATCTCTGGTGCCTGACACTCTGCTGGTTGCTCATTGAGTGGAGGTTGCACTGCCACACTCTTCCGTTGCTTCTAGGCTTGGTGTAGCACTACTTGAGACTCAAGCAGTTCTTGCTGCTATACTTTAGTTTGTACAATACTAGCCAAACCTTAATTGATCCATCTACTATCTTTCAGCAATTGCCTGATTTGGAAAAATGTTATTCCTCCCACCATTGAATCCTTCAATAGAAAGTACTCTTCTCAAAACATAATACCCAAAAAGCAAAGCAAAAAGGGTAATTCTAGAGCATTTGCAACATCTCCTATCGCAGAGATTGTCAATTCTTTTGTTTTCAACTCTCATGCAATACTTACACCTGGGTTAGTTCTTTATATTTAAGTATAAGATCATTTTTCTCAACTACCACAAATTGTTAGGACCCCAACCTAAGGGTCCTCTACCTGAGATCACAATGGGAAAGTCATAGTGTCCCACCTGGAGATAATAATCAATTACTAACAATTTAGTCTCAAATTTAACAAAAAATAGCAAATCTACAAGTGCTAAAAGTCTTGCCAATGAATAATCAATAGAGGTATTATAGGCATCCAACATAATAAAATGACAAACTAAAGTCCTATGAATCTAATAAATCTCTACTGCATCTACCTTTGTCATTCCTGAAAATTGCTTATTCACACGTACTCTCGAGACTCCTAGCATAATGCATCTGAAACTCGAATGCATCTATGTGTACAAGTACACATAGTGCATAGTCCATGCAAAACATTACCACGTGAGCTTATGCTTGGTAAAAATACTTCCACACATAAGTTCACCACTTATGTTTTGAAAACATACATATAATACCAATAAATTCAACAAAAGTAAACATGAAGCATTACCACCTCGAAATCATGCGCAAATGACCACATATATGTATAAACATTGGAATTAATCTTCCTCATTACTTGGACACCCTTGACCCAAGGGGCCTCATCATGAACCACTAGTATACATTTGACACTAATCCTGAAGGCATTACATAGAGCACCACCAAAGTTCACAAGAGCTTGGTTGGACTAGTTTAGTGCAATTTTTCTTTGTGCACTCATCACATAGTTACTTACCAATTCATTAACTTGTTACCTAAGTTTGTATATTCCTATTCTCACCCTGTGGCATAACTACCGGTGAAAAAACATGTTGGAAACACATATAAACAACTATATGATACTGCACAAGTTAGTTACATATTTTGAATATAGGAAAAACCCTAGAATATGGAACCACAAAACTATGATTCATGATCCATGTGGATTCTAGAAATTTTGATATATAGATAATAATCGAACAAATATGTAAAAATATAGATTGAAACGAGACTCGTATTTGAATATCCCTCTCAATCTATGGATTTTGAGAGAAAATCTGCATACCAAAGACTTGTGCCTCCAGCATTCCTAGTGTTGACCTTGCTGACACCACCACCGCTGTCACCACCACCAATATTGCTGCCACCATCTCCATTGTTGATGTCATCTTCATTATTGTTGCAACCTCCATTGTTGCCACCACCACAACCATCGTCACTACTACCATTGCCACCACCACCATTGCCCCCGCCACTTCCATCACCACCACCACCTTAGTTGCTGTTACCACCACCATCACCACTACTTATTGTAGTCCCCACTACTACTGCCACCATCTCCACTACCACTACTATCATGAACTTTATGCCACTATTTTTGCCTCTCCACCACCACCGAAAGCGATCTGGTGGTGGTTGTGGTGGTGGCAACATAGGAGGGGTAGTTTTGTTATTAAAAATATATATGACCCAGTGTTATTTTTGTGGTTATGGTGGACATGTTTCAATTTTCTATAGCACCATTTGTGCAACCAATTCGTGGAAATTTTTTAGGCTTATCCTAATTTCTCTTTAACCAAGATTCACTTCCTCTTTCTATTTTGCTTCTCCTTTTTTCCACCAATCGAAACAGACCCTACGCATATCTAGAGATCACAAGTAATCAAATATCGATACTTTGCAAGTGAACGTATTGTAACTCACACCTAGTGAAAATCAAATAAATTAATATGCCTGACACAACATTTAAAAGAAAACTAATAAGGTAGAACTAAAACAGATTAATCCACTAAATCAAAATTGAAACTTGAGTTTTAGGAGTTTAATACATGCTACATTAGTACTTCATCTTAGCCTTAGTCGCAGGGTTCAGAACCACCATGATCATTACAGATAGAGCATGGGGTAAAAAGAAGAAAAAAAATAAGGGAGAAGGAAAGCTTTCTCTTTCCATCCTTACTGCTTCTGTCTTGAACTCATAGAAATTTTGCTTGCTCCAAGTTCTTTGAAACAAGCTTCTGGCTTTTGGTTTTGCTATTGGAAAAAGAAGTCCTTCACTAACTGCTCCTTGTCTTGTGCTTTCGGAAAAAATTCTAAAAATAAACTTCATTGCCAAAATACATATTTAGGCAAGGAAAGTTGATTTTGTAAAATTAGACCTGGCACATTTGTGTGAGCTACATGCTTACAAGAAATACCAAAAATGCCCCTCTAGCATTATAAAGGCCAACATTTGTGTTCGGAGTGAGTCTAACCCGATGGTTTACCTCCTCCGGTGTAATGTCTCTCCACAGATACCTCGATTCCTCTCTCAGACAAGCTTCGTCCCTCATCTCCTCCCCCATCACCCATCCTCCATGGCATACTCTTCCCTCAAAGTTGAGAGGCTAGGTGACTGCAATGAGAACATTTGAAGAGGAAGATGAATATGGTTGGTAGCTTGGAGAAGGGTGGATGTCTAAGAGCATCTAGTAAGGTGCCATCTCTCTTGAAGGCAAGGCAAGGGTTGTCATGTAATGAATGGTGGCCAAAACAATGGGGAGGTAGGATAAGCAGGATAGGTTTTGTTTTTTCCCTGTGGATGCACAAATATGGTGGGAGTGTGAAGCATATTGAGATAAAAAAAGTAAGCACAAATTTGGTTGTGTTATCAGAGTCAGTAAGGGAAACATATGTGGTATATAAAGGGTTGACGACAACGTGAACTAATAGTGTATATTTGATAACAGCTAGGGCTCGAAAGAGGTAACTGCCTAAGTTTTTTTCCTTGTGGGTACACTTATATGGTGGTGTGATGCATGTTGAGATGAAGGAAATGAAGCAAATAATTGAGTGTAGTATCAAAGTTAAAAATGTTAACATGCATGAGGAAAAAATGGAGGTCAAAAGAGTTAACTAAAAAGGAAAATCTAATAACTATTTATGCTAAAAAGAGGTAACTCTCAGGTACATTTAATGTTTACTTATGGATGTACTAATGGGGGTGTGAAGCATGTTAAGATGAAACAATGGAAGAAAATGATTGTGTGTATGATCAAAGTCATGAAGGGCAACATACATGATGAAAAAAAGGGAGGTGGAGACATGAACTGAAAAGGAAAAGCTGATAACTGTTAGGGCTGAAAAGAGGTAAATCTAAGGTACATTTAATTTTTCCTTGTGGATGCACTAATGAGGGTGTGAAGCATGTTTAAATGAAACAATGGAAGCAAATGATTGGGTGTACAATCAAAGTCATGAAAGGTCAAAAGTTTAACTAAAAGGGAAAATCTAATGACTGGTAGTGCTAAAAAGAAGTAACTCTCAGGTACATTTAAATTTTCCTTTTGTATGCGCTAATGGGGTTGTGAAGTATGTTTAGATGAATGAAAAGAAGCAAATGATTGGGTGTACAATCAAAGTCATGAAAGAAAACATCCCTATTGAAAAAAGTGAGCTCAAAAGCATTAACTTAAAAGGAAAATATGATAATTGGTATTGTTGAAAAGAAGAAACTCTCAGGTACATATAATTTTCCTTGTGACTGCACTAATGAGGGTGTGAAGCATGTTCAAAAGAAATAAATTAAGCAAATGATTGGGTATACAATCAAAGTCATGAAGGGCAACATACGTGGTGAAAAAAGGGAGGTAGAATGCACTAAATAAAAAGGAAAATCTGATGACTGGTGGTTCTAAAAAGAGGTAACTCTTGGGTACAATTAATTTTTTTTCCTTTTGGATGCACTAATAGGAGTGTGAAACATGTTTAGATGAGATGGATATAGATGAGTAGCCTGTGATTTGTGTGTGGGGTGGACTGTGGGATGTCAATACCATGATATTTATTAGAAGGTCATTGCCATATGAATCAATGGTGACTACATTACACAATGCAATAGGATGTTATAGCAAGATTACTCTTTGAAAATGAGTTTTATATATCCTTTGGCGATCTCTATGGACCTACCTCCAATGGAAATACAAGATACAAGGACTCTCCATTGTTTTCTACATTATGCTAAGACAAGGGATAATGTTGTCCCATTAATATAACAAAAGTGAGAAAAGAAATGGCTTGAAGGAATGTTAGCCTAAATTGGATGTCAGATGGGAGCTTAACTAGTTGAATATGTTGAATCTTGTAGTGGAAGTCCCTAGTAGTCATGGGGAAGAGATTAACCTAAAGGTTGAAGTTAAGGATGTAAGAGGGAGTGAGGGCACAAAAAGCAATTAATCATTGACAAATGTGGGGGTGGATAGGAACACAATGTACAAGACTACAGTGGATTTGAGTGACAACACAGAAGCTGATGACTTATTGCACAAGGCCATGGAGATGGAGGCAAAGAAAGCTCATATCGCTTACTTCTATTTGCAATCAAATTCTGATGAAGAACAGTAGAGATCCTCATTGCAAGGGTTAAAATTGATGATGCCAAAATATCAAAATATGAAGAGTTTGTGCCCATGACAATGGAGGACAATCCTATAGTTGTTAATGATGGATGGCAAGTGCATCAAGAGGAAGACATGTATTGGAATCAATTTGAATGGCAAAATTTTGATGAAGATCCCTACAGTGTAGGAGCACATAATGACATTGGGGATGCAACTAGATTACGTGTGACTAATGGAAGGAGGGATGTTGGAACTGGACCTCCTCCGACATTAACTCAAGTGGTAAAGCTAGAAATGAAAGAAAGACAATGGTAAGCATAGTGATTTATTGGTTTTAAAATATCTGTAATTGCAAACTTCACCATGGTTAGTAACTAGTAGGGGTGTGAAGTGCAAGGAAGATGAAGGTCTAAAAGGAGCAAAAGCCACCATTCACATACAATTGCCCTAGATGATAATGGGAGGAGACAAGCATCATGATCAGTTGGCTGTTTTGGAAAAACTCTGGCACCAAAACATAATTCAAGGTAATATCATCTCATAAATCATCACTGAACTGATTACACCTAAATTATAACTGCTGGGCTCATTCTAATTTGTATATAAATTTATTCCTTGAGTAGCTTAGATGTAGAGGTGTGTGTGAATGATGAACATGGATGAGGAGGAGAATTTTGAATTTGTCAAATATCCGAAGGTTTACTTAGGCAAGACTTTAGGGATAAGGAATCTCTAAAGCTATATGTACACAAGTTTTCTATGAGAACATTAAGAAGAAGTGAATACTTTCTCAAGATGAAGAAAAAAGGAGAGTGCAAAAAGTATGGTCACTATCACAATATTTGTACCGCAGTTATGGGAGAGGACCCTACCAAATGCGCATCTCAAGCTCCAGCTCCACCCCCAGCTCCACTTCCTCCTCCCCCACCTCGACCAATTCCTCCTCCTCAAGAGTACGCATAATGCAACTTCTATACAAGGCCCGTAGATAGTCAACAAGCGGGGAGGTAAAGCAGTTTGGAGGAAGTAGAATACATATCCAGCCGTAGCTAAGCTATCCCTGTAACTACAAAGTGGAAGAAAAGGAAGAAAATGAGAAACATGGCTAAGCTGAATGCTTGTACAAATCAGCACACATGTGCCAGTGAACAATAGAAGAGGGCAACTGTTAGTTGGGAATTTTCCATTGGTGGTAAACGTTATGCTTATGAACAACTCCCAAGTAAGAAGGATTCAATATTGTGTCATTTTTCGATACACTATGGGTAGATATTTTGTGTGTGTTTTTTTGGTTACATATAATTAAGTATAGGAAAATTTTGCTTGTACATTATAAGAACACATACAAAGTCATACCAGTGTAATGTTATAGGCCTTTTTTGTAGTATGAATGATTGTAACATGAACATCATATTTGTATCATAATGTTATTTTGATCAAATTGTATCACATTAGTTACAAATTTTATATTCTATGTCTTAAATGTTAACAACTGCATATTATTGGTAATGCTTATGGTGCAACTTGTATTATTGCATTTTCTGTCTTAGTTGTTGCATGTTGTACTTTTGCTTATTACACAAATGACTTGAATCAAGTTTCTTGTAGATATGGCGAGTCGCTTGTTGTTTGACTCATGAGCCAGTTGTTCGTAATAACTTCTTTGAATACATATAAAGGCCTATGAATGGATGGTGTAATGGTCAAGGGCATAAGTCAAAAGCTGGTCATGATATGAAAATTATTTAGTGATCCTTTCTCTAAGTACTTTCATTATTGTGATTGTTTTAGTTCTCCTTGTTCATGCAAATCTTATGTTAAAAAACTATTTTTCCTAATGCTCTTGAATTTTGTGTAGCTACTTAACCTATCTTTGAAGTTTACTAGCTTCATTTGATTTCTAGCTTATTACTGCTTGATATTGGACTTTATGTTTATTCAAATTGTATGAATACTTAAGTGTATAATTCCGAACTTGTGTTATATTTAATAATCATGTGTTACATAGGCCGAGTTTATACATGAATGTAGAGTTGTATTCATCTAGTTATTTACTTCCTCGTTGCTCCTATTCTTTTGGAGTTGTGTTGTTAAAGAATAGCTCTTGTTATGACCTTAAACTAAATCTTCTGATGTTGAGTATTTGAAAATGGATTGCTTCCCTTCACATTGAAGTGTCAAATGGAACATAAAATTGTCTTGTTATAGAAAGGAATTTTGGAGTAGCATATATTTTGAACTATGATAGCGTTTGGAATGTGGACAATAGTTACATGGTTTAATAATCATTATGATCATGCATCGCCTCTAAGTTTGGCGAGTTATATGGTGTCAGTAGATATAAAAAATAATGCTTGTATATGGGAAATTGTTTATAAGAGCCAATCATTTAAGAATTTCATGTTTTTCCTAGTGGTCCCCATGTGTTCTTGAATCTAGGTGCAGAACTAATATTTTCTTCATGTGACATAAAATTTTTTATATGTATAAGTACAAAAAAATAGTTTTTGGCCTTATGCTAGGTGTGTATTCTTGTGTTCATTGGGTCATCATTTACTTTGCACAATTTTTTATGCTGAATTTAGACAAAGTTTTGTTGATTCAGCCCTACTTCTGGCCAGTATTCACATATTTGTGGGTTGACTTTCTTCTAAAGGAAACTTAAGATAGAGAGAGGAGGGCTTCTGCCCAGGTGGATGTTGTTGCCTTCGAGAGTAGTAGTGCTAGTGCCACTAAAAGGATGTCACTGCTTTTTGAGCAGCAGTTGCCGCAAGCAACCACCACCAACTCCAGCATTGCATTCCGATTGGCCAAGTACAACTCTAATCACATTCATAGCAATTTGACTTCTGACATTAGTAACACTAAATATCATTTATATATGCAATCTTGCTGGTGTGATGATTTTCTTCATGTTTGGACAAAATGGTCAGATAGAAAATACTAAAAAAAACAGAAATTATTGCTCAAGCCATAAGAATCTAATGAATACCCTACTATGCTTCAAACTAGAATGTAGCCAAATACAAAGCTTTCTAATGAATCTAATGAATTTCATGTTGTGGACCACTTTCTAAATTATTAGATTCTAAGTGCTTCCTTGCTACATTTTGGGAAAAGAAAGGGCATTCCCATGACTTTTCATTGTGTTCCATGCAGATGCTGCATGAGACTATTGGACTATAGTGTATAATAAGGACTCCAAATTATGTCAATCAACAAGCTAAGTTCATCTAGCATGATTTGGCATTAAAAAGAGCAAAATAAGTCTCATATAACAACAACGAAATTAAAACAACTTCCAAATACAAAGCATTTTTGTTTCTCCCTGGAAGGAGTATTATTGAGATAAAACAATTCAAACATGTGGCCATCCAACCTAGGTAGGAGTGCTTGGCCAAATTCCTATGGCTTTTTCCAAGTGGCATAAACTGATTAGCCCCTTCACCACAATGGGTGGGAGTACATGGCAGAAGATATGAAAGCCTAAGTTGATGTTTGAATCACTTCCCACCCTCTATTGAGCCCTATGTTGTACTAAATTGTTACCAGTGCTATTTATGTATGTACTTTATTGGCTCTAAAATTAAAATTATATAAAAGAAATTATACAAATTTACACTCTCCCATAATCAATTGCATAACATCATCTCTAATTGCCAAGAGCTTCCTAAATAAGATTATCAGAATATCTACTTATAAGAAGAAAATGACCAATGTAGTGTGAACTTGTGTATTTTCCCTGATATGAAAAAAAAACAAAGCCATCATTCATCCTGTACCCAACCTTGGTTATCAACCATTTCCATTTTTGGTTGCTTCACACGGTAGGTTCTAAAATCTCATCACCTATAGTTCCACATTTGATTAAATCATAGCATAAAATTTTCATATAAATCACACACCCATTCAAGTCATATGCAATGAGTTATGAATGAAATCAAACTGCTCATCTTATGAGAATGAGTCCCTCTCACTTTCTAAAGTATTCACAAAAGGAATCTATCATGTCATCATCTTTAATTTGAAGCATAGTAGGAATCAAACACTATAACCAAATACCCAACATCACACACTTGAATAAAAATATGTGAAAAACAACACCCTAGACCTATAAGCAGTACGAAATCAACCATTTCTATTTTTGGATGCTTGACAC
Organism: Saururus chinensis; assembly: GCA_035235625.1. NCBI lineage: Eukaryota > Viridiplantae > Streptophyta > Magnoliopsida > Piperales > Saururaceae > Saururus > Saururus chinensis. The sequence continues at coordinate 20,828,005 of CP141142.1, forward strand.
AGTAGGTTCTAAAATAACATCACCTAAAATTCCACATTTTATTCCATAAATCATAGCATAAAATTTTTGTATAAATTACACAGCCATTTAAGTCGCATGCAATGAGCTATGAACTAAATCAAACTACTCAAATTACATAAGAATGACCAAAAGGAGAGAATAAATCCCTGTCACTTTCTAAATTATTCACAAAAGTAATATGGCATGTCATCTTTTACTTTGAAGCACAATAGGAATCATACGCTATAACCAAATACACAACATCTCAAATTTATATATAAAGTTATAAAAAACAACACCTCTGAACTTGTAAGTAGTACGTATAATCAAGAAATATGCTTCTTGTCCCCAAGATTGATTATCAACCACATCCACTAATCAATGGCACACGCATTCACTTCCATTCATGTTACACATTCAATAAGCAATGGCCCACACTTTCACATCCACATTCTCGTGCTATGACATAATCAAACACTGATTCACCAACCCCATTTACCAACCTCATTCATATGACAAAGTTAGAATTTTTTACATCACTAAGCATTTTATAATCAACACCCTGACCTGTGAGTAATTCCAAATCAACAAATATGCTTCTTGTACTCAAGGAACATGCTTATAGCATAAACACTCATCCACATCCACATCCACATTCACATATCAACATCCACATTGCCATCATACAATCATTCACCAACACATCCACATCAAATACTCATTCACATGACAAAGTCCTTAGTTTTTTAATAAAAGGTTAGATCATGTCTACAAAACAAATGCAAATGTTATCTACAGCTACACCAAATTGTAGTAGCACTATCTCATCATCATATTCAATGTTGCATAATTTGGTACGCATCCCTAAGCCTCATCCTACACATGTCATCACCAGTAATGTTAAATTCATACCCATGCGACAAGTACCACATATAAATGTAGACGCAGCTGGATTTTTTCGTGGTTTCTACTTTCATTTTTGTGGAGAAAATCATGTTTTTCCTCATGATATCTTGTATTTTGTTTCATATGTATGGGTACTTGGTGTCGTGTATGGGACCTAATGGTAGACGAAGAGGTTTTGTGCGTAAATTAAAGCTTTGGTGTGAAGAGAGGGTTTTGCATAAAAAATAGGCATTTGACACGTAAGTTGAGGCTTTGGTGCAGCAAAGCGAGGTCCCGAAGTGTTAACAGAATTTGGATGCATTTAGGAGAGGTTTGGTATGCGTAGTAGAGAGTTATAGCATGAGAAAAAGTAGATCGATGGGTGATGGAAATAATATATATATATATATATATATATGGTAAAGTGCATCGTGGCTGAAAACCACGACCACTTCGTTGCTTCCAGTGCAGTCCAAAAGCACCCATCACACAGGAAGAAACCGAGAGAGTTTTCAAACCCTGCATTGTGCCTTCTTCATCGCTGGACTCCGTCACTTCATGCCAGATTTAGCTCTGCCCAGCCACCATGGGTCCGGTGGTTCCGACTTCATCTATTGTCGTCTCCTCTTTGCTCCTCCTCGTGCTACCGAAATTACTGCCATCTCCACCCTGCATCTTGTCAAAGAATTCCTCCCCATGGCCTCCTTTCTCCTCTCTAACCATCCCTCTTGTACCAGTTCCCATTTTTACTCACTATCAAGACAGCAAAAAGATATTGTCTGGCGGTTGTGTGTGTAACATCCCCGATTTGTTTGTAATGTGTTTGTATTTTTTTGCTATTTTCTGTAACTTTCAGCAATGTTTTGCAGTTTTCTGCTCGTATTTTCAATAAAGAAATTTGACACTTCGGAGTATCCATATTTGTAATATTCGTGACCATAAGAGTCAGGTGTAGTGTTTAGTCGCAAGTCATGGGCCTTGATGCATCACAAGAAAATTTTTCGGAGCAAAAATCGGACGAGACGTGGGAGAACTAAAACGGGATGAAAGGAAGGGATGGAAAAAAAGGAAAAAAAATAATATAAAAACTGATCGGGCACAGCGAGCACGCCCGACCCACGGGGATGAACAGTGTCCCAGTTCACTGTGTGAGGCCGGAGGGGCTGCCGGTGTCTACCATCAGCTTCCACCCGGCCGGCCTGGGCCTGGTGATGCCGCTACCGCCTCCCTGGATTGGCTTCACCGGCTGGCCACCGGTCTTCCTCCCTTTCCTGTTTGGCCTGGTGACCTTTTCTAAAAATTTCCACCCAATCCACCGCCCCCCCACCTCCATGGTCATCAGCTCGTTGCCATGGCTTCGCCCCGGCCATGACCACCTCTTGACACCTCTGTCCAGGCATCCCCGCCCTTGCTTTGCCTCATTGTGGTAAAAACTCTGCCGCCCATTTTTTTCTCTTTGTCTATTCATTGCAGCCACCGGTGGCCGGTCACCACCGATTGGCCTTTGGCCTTCCCCCAGTCTGGCTACAGCAAGCTTGCAACCCCGGCCGCCGCCCTGACTACCACCTCCCTCAAGACCCTTTGCCTCTTTGCGAATGGGATAAAAAATCCTCCCCTTTTCTTTTCCCATTCTTGTGTGTTAAGAACCATGACTGTGCCACTGGTCTCCAACCACTGGCGACTGGCTGTGGCCGTCTCCCAGCTAGGCGATGGCAAGGCTGTTGCCCTAGCCTGAACTGCCACCTCCCCCAGCCCTTCACCCCTCCTTCTGCCCCTTTTTGATATGGAAAGATTGTGTTTCTTCCCATTTTTGTTTCTTGTGGCTGTGAGTTGCTGGAGGAGCTCTGGCTCACCGTCACCGGCTCCGCCTCTGGCCGACGATAGTAGGTTGCCACCACTCTTACGCTTATTCACTTGACTTCCACACCCCACTGCTCCGCTCAATCTGAAACACAGTTTCAGTCTAATGGTGTTGATTTGCCACCATTAGACTCCAAACAAACTCTGATCAGTTTTCATCCAGCTCGCCGTGGTTTGTGATTGCTGGGTTACCATAGTATTCCAAGTCCAGCCTCCGACCCCGTCTGGCTGTTCATGGCCCTGCGATGCATGTCTGCTACCCCAACTCGGCACTATGCCACCCCAGTTAAATCGGGTTTCTTCTTTTCTTTGACCGGCTGTTCTGCCGCCTGGCATCGGCAAGGGGCAGCTGTTCCCGGCCTCCTCTACACATCTTCTGCACACACCAAATGCTCCTAAACTCTAGGGTACGTCTCTGATTGTCACTGATAGGCCCCACACCAACCCAAGTCAATGTGTTCATCTTGATAGTATGCGGACTTGGGCCGCAGGTTCAACCAACATGGGCTCTGCCCCTACCGAGTGACAACAAGGGCCAACAATTCTGGCCCGATTCTACCTCTACACTCCCACTTTTGTTATGCGCAACCTAGAAACCTACGGGAAAGAGTTCCCAAATTCCAATTCTTCCAAGGGGAAGTAAAATTGTTAGCCATTAGACTCAGTCCATCAAAGGCTTGACCGGTGTCATTCCCATAACCTCCATCGTAGTTCATGTTTAATGCACGATCGTTTGTGCAATGATTTGATTGTGGTGCCACCTCTATCGACCACCTATGCCAGGCCTTAGTGCCTCAATGCATGTTTATGGAATGACTCCACCACTAGCCAATATGGTTGTTAAAGCCCCTCTGTCTCCCCTACGTCCGTGAGTACGAAACCAAGCCCTCTCTCATGTTGTGAGGCTTTGACATTGTGGAATTATTGCTGCTTGATGTGGTCGATGGTCTATTTTATGGTTTTGTCACCAACAAAGTGTTTTTAACTGTTGGCCGACCTCCTATCAGTCGCCCCCATTCTTTGGTCGCTTTTTCCATCCCTAGTGGCACAACCTTGTGTCCAGTCGCCCTAGTGCGCCCAATTTTATGGTTTTAGTGAAATTGATATAACCTTATTGAGATCAATTCCAGCATCTCTAAAAATCCTCGGGACAACAACGACTCCCTCAATGCAATGTTTTTGGCCACCTATTTCACTATCGACTCTATCATCGTCGTTTGCTCGCCATCAAACTCACGTAGATTACGAGGTAGGGGACCTTGAACTCATAATTTCATGATAGCATGTTTTGATTGTGTAGTAGCATGCTAGGAGTTTATAATTTAATATTTTGCATGATAAATGCTGACTAAATAAGCATGTTTGATGTATATGAATTGTGCGTATGTTAGTGAAGACTAAGGGTACGGTAGTAAGTTACAAATTATGTGTATGTGATCAGAGCGTGTGATAGATCTTCGTTGTGGGTTGGTGGTGTATGATCAATGGGCATGAGTATGTGTGTTTGTAAGTTTGTCAAAGGGGTACTTCATGGGCTACGACATGGAAATTGTGATTGTATGGCGGGTGAGGAAAGACGTAAGATTGACAGTCAAAGGTTGGATTTTATGAGATTGAAGAATTGGTTTGGATTGAGTCGGGCAGTACATTGATGCAATGAGCAGAAGACCTAAGTGATGTAAGGATTTGGAAGATTCAAGGTTCTTAATGTCTTTGGGAGTTTGTGAATTAGTGAAAATGGACAGCATAATTGTACCCGCATAATGTATGTAATATGAATTGTAACAAAAAATAATGAGTAAGGAATTAGTAAGGGTTTGATGACGGGACTTAGGTCTAAGGGTTTCACTCAAGGAGTTCGAGAAGGACTATTTATTTTTAGGCAAATGGTGTAAGATGTAAGACTGTAAGTATTTGATGGTAAGAGTGTGAGTATGGAATTCAAGTTTTACAAGTAAGGCTATGCTGAGATTCATAAGACTATAAGTGTAAGGTGGGAGATGAGCTAAGTAAGAGATGCTACCTTTGTGGATTAGAGCTTTAGAACGGGTGCAGTTCTAGCTTGGTTGGCTAAAGAATGTAAGACAAAAGTCGTTCCGAACATAATTGTACATGCATAAGTTACCTAATATGAACTTGAATGGTAAGTAACCCTAATTTGATAATGTTGTGAGTTTGAGACTAAGGGTTTCAATGGATTAAGTTTCATTTTTGTGCCAGTTGATAAGTAATCGACTAAGCGTCTTTCCTGGTCTAGCCATGGTGTTATCCTGCAGGATTTGGTCTTGGTACTATATTTCGGCCCACACGTTTGATGCTCTATTGAGAGCGCTGTAAGTTTCCACCCTTCGTGGGCATGATATGTATTTCTGCCTATAGATGACAATGTATGTTCTGCCCAAGAGTGGCATTGTAAGATTCCTGCCCAAGAGTAGCACCGTATGTTTTCCGCCCTTAGTTGGCACCGTATGACCCTTGTTGGCACAGTATGGCCCCAGAGAGTTGGCATTTGCGCGCTCAGGTAAGTAGTATCATGGATCTATTCTTACCTATTTGATCATGTGCCCCATGAGCATAGGTGTGCCTTGCATTCGAAAAAATCCATGGTGTCTAGTTGTTCCCCAAAGGTTAAGGTGATGCCTCAGTGGCATTCCCTTCCTTTCTGGCGCTGGAGTTTATTAATTGTAATGAGCTTCAGTTGTCGATAGTATGCATACGATAGTAAGAGTAAGTGGTATGTTTCAAATTCTGAGTAAGTTATAAGGAAGACCGTAAGAGTAAGTTTAAGAGTATAAGTAAGATTGTATGAGTAAGGTCGTACGAGTAAGTTCACAAGAATAAGGTTGTATGAGTATGTGTTTGTTGTAAGTCTAAGTGTTCAATTGTGCGAGTGAGTTAGTAAGACTTTGATTCAGAGTGTAAGTGTAATACTACAAGGGTAAGTGTAAGTTCAGCCAGTGTGATCGTATTTGTGTAAGATACATTATTTTTGCTTCCTGTACTTCTTGCTTCATGTGTGATTGCATGAAAGCATCTATGTATAAACTTACGAAGTTCATTGACTTATTTTCCCCTACTGAGTATGAAAATACTCACCCTATTTTTTTTAGCCCCTTCGTTTGGAAGCTTTTGCAGGTCGTTCGATCGCTTTCTGGACTGGACTTTTCCCCCCAGTGGACTATTTTTTACTCGACCCAGAGTGTCGCGAAATCATAGTGAGGCTATGTGGATTTTAGTGCCACAATCTCATGTATTGATTAAGGTGAAAGAAATGTATCATGTACTCGACCCAGAGTGTCGCGAAATCATAGTGAGGCTATGTGGATTTTAGTACCACAATCTCATGTATTGATTAAGGTGAAAGAAATGTATCATGTACTAGACTTGAGTATGTATATACAATTCATTTTTTTCAGACTGTGAAAGAACTTGTACTCAGAGATGCCTGGGAGGTATTGGTTTTTAAAGCCCATGTCCATGGCCATGGCCATGGTCACGCTTGAGAATGTTAGTTTTGTTGTATAATGAATTAATTTACAAAATTTGTTTTCATATAATTTTGAATTTTGTTAGTTCTTTTGATTTACGTCGGTATTTCAAAATAAAATATTAGCAAAGTTTTTAATTAAATGTAAGGAAAAACCTCGGGAGTGACAATGTGGCCTCACCGATAGCCGATGCTAGACACTGTCATCTTGTTTCTCCTCCTCACCTCCCAACCTTAACCCATGATGCTCTAGTTCTTATACTTGGATTTTGGCTTCCAGAACCACCACCATAGACCTCTACCCTAGACTGTTCTAGTTTTTTATGGTCCACCAAAACCTTCTAGTGACCAGCTATGGAGCTAGATGTCACACTAGATTTGGGTTTACATAACAGCCCTTTTGGGCATAGTGTCCACCCCTGACCGCCCCTTATGTGCATTGATGGGAGGCATGGAGATCTATGGGCATTGAACTGGGACCAAATCATTCATCATGTAAACCCCTAGCGAGCCTACAACACCTTCGCACCACAAGGGCAGCTCTATTTTATAGAAAGCGATGCTTGGGTCTTTTGAATTTTTTACCGACGCTGCCACAGTTGTGTTTACCGCCATCAATCGTGTGCTTGGAAAGTGAGGTAGGGTGCTTTGAAATGTTAGAATGCATACTAGGACCAGTGTAATTACATGCTTAATTATGCATAATGCTATGAATATCACATGCAATGTTATGATATTAGCTTATGTGAATATTAATTAAAAGGCATGTCTATTGACTCGACAAATGATGGATTGTACATGTTTGTAGGGGAAGTTTTTTGCATGCTAGTATGATGATTTATCTACATGCCTATGCAATGGTTTATGCATATGTTGGATGTTTTATATTGTAAGTAATGTCAGGTTGGATGTGTGTGATTAACATGAGGAATGGTGAAGGCTTATGTTGATAGCATGAATATGTGTATGCTTGATGAGTTAGAGTTAGTTTGTACTAGATAAGACTTTGATGCAATGAGTGGAAAGCTACAGGGTTCAATGGGCTGACGAACTTAGTTTCGATCTTACTAAAAGACTGCATCACAGTGTGATTTTAGAGGAAAATTACATTAGCATTAAGTATTTAATTCAATCTTGAATGTCAAGGAAAACTAAAATGCTAACCTTGTGAGTTTGTGACTTTAGAGGATTGATGGATTCGGTTTTGTGGTTGAGCCATCTGGTGATTAATCAGTTGAGCATTTCTCATGTCTACCCATGGTGTTTATCCTGGGGGATGTTGTCTTGGAGCATATTTAAGCCCAGACATTTGATGCTCTATTAAGAGCTCTCTATGCTTTTTTTGACTGGTGATGTCATTGTATGATTCTGCCATTATGTGGCACTGTATGATTCAGCCTAAAGGTCATGATAAATGGGGTTCACAAATACGAATATCAAAACAAAAGATATTACTATGCATGCAAAAAATCCAAATAGCATGTTAAGCCTCAAAGTACAAGTCTGTTATCCATCTGAAAATAAATAACCAAGTAAAGTTGGCTCACATGCTTAGTAATAACAATTACTTACAAAATTTGTAGAAGAAAGAAATTAGATCTCACTAATGCAATGTCATCCTGAATCCCCTACCAACATCTTAGTCTCGCTAGTTCTTACCTCACAACCTGCAACCAAGACCAAACAACAACGGAACATCTCCTCCCTTTGGAGGAAAGTACTATATCTCAAGATGTTAGTTTCATAGTACACATTGAACAACATTTCCAATGTTACTTTCAACAAGATCAAATTCATACATAGTTCTGCCTAAAAACTACTATATCTCAAGAAGCATAGCATCAAACATGTAATGCTTGTGTTTTAAGCTAGTATACATTTGATGCAAGTCCTTTATTTGTTCCTCTTATTCTAATTAAAATAATCAATAAAACACAATTCTATTAATTATCCCACGAGCCTTTGTTTGATAATTAATATCCTCGTCATCCCAAAGACAGACAAACTCATTAAATGTCAACCTAAGTGACAAATGATACAACTACCATAGACCACCCACAAAGGGTATCATCCATAGTGAAGCCTTGGAATTCACGAAGAAATCTATAACCCAACCTAACCCCTAAAGACCTAACCAAAGTGGAAGGGCATGGCCCAAAACTTCACTTGAACAAAAGTGTCAAGATAAGCCAAACAAGTAGGACATCAACTACTCCAAATGCATGTACACTAAATGATATTTAATATATTAGTTGTGAGCAAAGGCACGTGCAAAACTCCCACCAATGGGGAGATGCAATGACACAACCAAATCAATAGCTCCTCAATAGAGCTAAGACACACAAAAATCATCCCAAACCTTATCCTTGCTTGACAAACAAGCCAGGATTCAGAATGATAATCCCAAACCCTATCAGATGGTTTAATACTAGGATCAAGACACAAAATGGTTATTGGTTAATTTTCTAAGGCAAATTATCATGTCGAATGCATCATTCACTCAATGAACTAGTCCCATACCCCTCTGAGGATATTTTTGTATTTATCATGATTAGATATTCTCGTCTAATCTAAAAACTCTTAGCCCCTATTGATTAATTTTTTATTAACTTCAAGATAATGATAAGTTACTATCACAACATCAATTACAAACATTAAAGCAAATGAAAACATGAATAAAATGGCTCATACATGTCACACCCCGACACACACCACCCTTGACCTGAACTCGGTACAAGAGGAAGTGGCATGCGGCTCAACGAAGTTAAGTAAAAATACAGAAAACTTAACCCATTCTTGGGTGAAACACACATCCGAGTAAGCACACAAACCCTTTGTACAAAAGAAAATAGAAAATTATAAATGACTACTTAACAATCTTAGTTCACACATACCTACATCATTTAGTCGACACATAATAACAACAAGCCTCAAGGGCTAAACAACTCTAAGACAACAATGACTAATCATAGAGTGAAGTAAGAGTCAAATGTATAAGTTCAACATACCATATATCCCAACTAGCATAACTCCAAGCATCTGTAACCCCTCTCAATGAACATGGCCATCCTCATGCTCAACGTAGAGCCCATCTGAAGCACCTGCATGGCACAACATGGAGCCACAAACAAAGAGGAGTGAGATTAGCTTAGCAAGGGTTTTAATACGAAAAGTAAACTCATAAAAACATCAAATGCATTCTCAATCTAAACATGCATCATATATTCATTCTCTAAACCTGTATATCAAGAGATAATTCACATTCCATGAACACATAATCGTGCTACCTGTACGTCAAGATATAAAACATATTCCATAAACACATAATTATGCTACCTGCACATCATGGCATCTCACATCCCATAAATACATATTCATGCCACCTATGATTCATGATGTAAAACATATTCCATAAATGCATAACAATGCCATATGTGAATCATGGGTTTATCCATAGCTCATAAAATATATACACATCATGTGTAATCATATGAATCTCATTATAACATTCACATCCTGCATGGATTAATTCTCAGTATTCACACCTCCATAATCATATCTCAATATACACATTCACCATGCATAATCAAGTGTATCAAACACATCTCATCCTGCATGTTAATGCGAAACCAATTCATAATCACATGTGTAACATAAACATCATTATTCCTACACAACCTATGTCAATGAGCATTATATCCCATGAGAAAATCAATCAAACCCGCTTGCCCAGGACAATCTTTTGTAGGGAAGGACTAAATTCCTAAAAAAGGAAAACTAGAGCAGTTTGGGTAGATTCCCTAACTAGAAAAGTACCCCCTGCTCACCTAGGACAATATTTGTGGGGAAGGTTTGAATTCTTAAAAAGGAAAACTAGAATAGCTTGGATAGATTTCCTAACTAGGAAGGTACCCCTACTCACCTAGGACGATCCTTGCAAGGAAGGTCCGAATTCCTAGAAAGGAAAACTAGATTATCCTGGTAAACTAGTGCACATAGACATATCATCCTATATTCTCAAGGTCTAAATAACTCATCAATTTAACTCATATAACAAATCCACTCATCTCAACCCGGGGAGGCAACATGTCCTCAAAGGAACGCAAAATGAAAAACCTATCCTTTTGGATGTAAAATCTATTCGATAAGCCTCCGAGTGATTAATCTAGCAACCAATGACATCCAATTTCTCCCAATCGATCAATCACGGCTAATCATGAATAACTTTCGCTTATAAATAATTTTTTAGATGCATGCAACATAATACATACATGAGAAAATGTTAAATGAGTATAAGTAGAGGTAAACATACTCTAATCAGTCCATATGTGCATAAAGCATGCTCCATTTATGTCAAGTTAAATCATATAAGCCTATGCAAGAGTGTACATATGTAGTAGTGTTCATAACAAGGCTAAAACATGTGGAACGTGAATCATCTATAATCAATATGACATGTGCAAGCATCCATAATTTATCATGGTCATATACTACTAGAATCTTGGAATAAATGTTAATAACTCATCAAAATAAAGATTCAAGACAAGTATAACATCATGCTAAACCAAGATAAGTATAGTCATATCCATGCCTAAGCAAAATCATAATTCAAAGAGGGTTCACATGTAACTACAGTGACATTTATAGGTAATTATAACTCATCATAGTCATAAAGAATTAGATTTATGAGAAGAGAGGAAGAAATCATTGAAAATCCACAAAATAGGCCAAAAATAACAAAACTGCTTTGTTGCCGTTCAAATGCCTGGCTGATCAAACATCTAGATAGCCCATTCGAACGGCTATTAGCCCATTCTATCGGCCAGAACAATTTACTTTTCTAGTTCGTCTTCAACTTTCTAAAATTCAAACTAAAAACATTTCAAATTTCTATATAAATTCAAAAATCACTATAGAACATCATATAATCAAAATCTAACCTTAGAGCATGATAGATCTAATAATTTTCTTGCTTAATCACAAGAAAATAACCATAAATCACATGTTTTTAACAAATCACAGCTAAACCTCAAAATGAAGCAAGAACTCAAATAAATCTAAAATCATGTTTTCCAATGAAGAAAACCACAAAAGGTACTTCAACCCTCAAGAAATCCTACCCCGCAAATTAGGTTTTTTGTTAAAACCTACTTAAAATTAGCTAATATACTCAAATCAACTATAAAATAGATAGATGTAGGCTATTTTTTGGTTAAAAATAAAAATTACCTAATTAGGGTTTTAAATTAAAATTAAAAATAAGATTTTTGATGAAAGAAAATCAAGAATCAAGTTAGGGAATATAGGAATGATTAAGTCCAAATTGATAGATTATGGGTGATTAGGAGTAGAAAACATACCTTAATCTAAGTTTCTTCTTTGTGAAATGGGGGTAGAGCACTTCCCCCCATCTAACACAGCCCTTCCCCATTTGGCAAATAGGCTAAGATTTTCCTTAAATAGTAGGGTTTTGGGGTAGGTAAACAAACTATTAGGCTAGAAAATAGGTCAAAATGCCCTAAGTGGCTAATTAAGGTTATTTTTTGCTAAAAAAATGAATTTGATCACACCCAAATCCATTGAATAAAATAATATAAGATTATAGGGTCAAGTGGGTCACACATCTTCCAACATGGATGTGGGCCCACGGTAGGGTCCGCGCTCATAATTAAGAAAAAATTAAGATAAAATACCATTAAATTGTTAAAAATTGGATAAATCAAACTTTATACTAATACTTATAAAAATGAAGCTAAACTTTATCAAATTTATAATTAGCTAACCCATAACCCCAAAAATCAAATCAAACCGGCAAACAAGCAAAACCACACAAATTTACATAATTAAAATGAATTAAATCAAAATAAAATTAGAGATCTTACAATACAGGTCCCAACATATAGTACTATCAAGGCTTAACTTTAATTATGGCACTAGGAAACCTCGTGCTCTTGTGCCTTAACTCTACTCGGATTAGGAGCATATAAATTTTTTGAAAATGGGTTATAATGATCCTAATGGCATTAAGATAATTTTTACATGAGATATGGTCCTCTCCATTCTTAGGTAAGTCCTTGACCTCTTTCAAGAGGTTTCACTTTAATATTGACCCATTGATTCCAATCACAGGATGCAGGCTAGTCCACTTGTAGGGTATTTTTGTTATTTTGTTTAGGATTTTCATGATCTTTAATGGGTCCAAAATAAATCTCAAGGGTACTCCTTAATGTCATAGACCCATGATAATTTTCTAGACAGCTTATGGGGTTATAAACTCCTCAATCCCACCTTAGTTTGCTCTATGGTTCACCCTTTATGCTAGGGGCAACATAGCCAATTACCCACTTGTTTGGATTTCTCCCATGTGGCTTGGTCTAAATTTAGGGTACACACCCACCTCTTACTGAGATTTTGCACAATTTTTAACTCTCCTCATAGGCTTCTGAACCGAAGGCTCAGTCAGGTAAATATTACTACAGTTCACTAGTATGGGTAAAATGTTCATTTCACATACTCAGTAGCTGAAACTTGGTTAGAACACTTTTCATGTTTTCATAGTAATTCATTATTTTTATAAAGTTTTTTCAAGTCTTCATCTCATTGAACAAGACCTGGCTCAATGGTACATTTTTTTTTTATTTCTAGACTAGACCCATTAAAATAATCCGGCCCATAGAATTGGACCATAATCTTCTACCTTACTGTCTGTGCAAAACATAACAGATGATGCTCTATTCATGGCCAAAATAAGAAGAGTTTACCTTCATAAGCCTCCCACAAATTTACAATCATTCAAGCTATCATCTACTATTACATATTAATGTTACAATAAATCTTGCATCAAATGACACTAAGAGTTAGCTACATGTTCCTGAAATTAAATACCCACATTGAAAAATGAATGTCTGTACACTTATTCAAATTTCATAACACATTCAAATAAAGCTTATGTTGTATAGTCATAAGAAATTCCAACTTCTTTAAGAAAAAGAAATATGACTTCTTAAATCAGGGTTCTTCAATGAAAACATAATTATGGAACTTTTTAGATTTATCACAATCTTTCTTAACCCTTCAAAAATGTAGGAAAGGCCTATAGCTAAATTATCTAGTCTACTGTTATGTCACAAAAAGAGTCAACGTGTAACATCCCCGATTTTTCTGCAATTTTTCTGCTCGTATTTTCGATGGAGAAATTTTACGCTGTGACATATATGTATTTGTAATTGATCTTAATATTCATAACCATAAGAGTTGGGAGTGGTGTTTTGTCATAGGCCATTGGCCTAGACACACCACAAAAACATTCAGTGCGAAAATGGAAGAGAAAAAGGACGAGTCGCAATGGAAATTAGAAACAGAAAGAAAAGAAGGAAGAGAAAAAAAAATATAGAAATCGATCGGGCATGCCTCAACTCGCCCAACCCGTTCCAGAACAGTGAAGGGGAAGCCCCCTTCACTCTGTGAGGCCGGAGGAGCACCCGTCATCAGCTGCTGGGTTCTGCTTGGCTGGCCTTGGCCTGGTGAAGTCGGTGTAGTCACCCCAGCCTAGCCCCACCAGCCACTGCCCCTCTTCCTCCCTCTTTCCCCATTCCAATCCGGAGAGACACGCCTTCAATTTTTTTGCACAATCCACTGCCATCGCTGGCATCATGGGCTCCAACCCACTGCCACGGCTTTGCCCCGACCAAGACAACTTCCGGACATCACCGTCCAGGCCTCCCTGCCCCTCCTTCACCGCCATGAGTTAAAACTCCATTGCCCCTTTTCTTTTGTTTCTGTGTGTTGCGGCCGCCAGCTGTGTTGGGTGTGGCCGGCCGCCGTAGATTAGCTTTTTGCCCCACCTCAGCCCAGCAATGAAAAGGCCACCACCCCCAGCCTGGACCACCTCCTCCCCCAGCCCTTCACCCCTCCTTCCGCCCCTTTTTCTATTTGGAAAGATCACTCTTTTTTCCCCTTTTTTGTTTTTATGTGGCTGTGAGTAGCTAGGGAGCTCCGGCTCACCGTCACCAGGTCCATCTCGGATCGACGATGTCAGGTAGCCACCACTCTCATGCCCATTCTCCTCTCCTCCTGCCCATTTCTCCACTCAGCCTAAAACACAAAGACTTTCACTTGTTTCACTCTGTGGCATCGATTCACCATTGCTAGACTCCAAACAAATTCCGATCAATATTCGTCCAACTCGTTGCAGTTTGCGATTGCTGGATCACCACCGTCTTTCAGGTCCATCCCCCAATAGTGTCTGACCATTTGTGGGCTGGCGATAGTGTGCCTGCAGCCCTAATACCTTTGTTCTTTCTGCTTGCGGTTCTGCCACCATGGGTGGCAACCAGTGGATAGCTGTAGACGCCGACTTGACCCAACGATGGCAAGGGGCTGCTGCTTTCGGCCTCCTCTGTACATCTTCTACACACACTTGATGCCCCTAAACTTTATGGTATCTCTCTGACTGTTGTTGATGGGCCCCTCTCCAACCCAAGCCAACCTATCCAGCTTGATATTGCACAGACTTGGGCCTCAAGTCGGGCTGACATGGGCTCTGCCCCGACCCAGTGACAGTAAGGGCCAGCACTTCTGGCCCGATTCTACCTCTACACCCCCACTTTCTATAATGTATAGGAAAGAGTCCCCAGTTCCATGTTCTTCCAAAGGAAAGCAGGATTGTCAACCACTAGCCTCGGGCCAGTGAAGGCTTGACCACTGCCATGCCCATATCCTCCATAGTAAGTCATGCTTGATGCACAACCGCTCATTGTAAGTCAAGTTTGTTTAGGGAACTACTGCTAGTGAACCCGAACTATTCTATGTTCGACCACCCCAACCCCTAAAAGACCACCCTTTTTAGGGTTTGGCTGTGACAGCACATGCATATGTTGTTTGATAGACGATCCCACCCATGAGTGGTTGAATCCTTCTCCCATCAGCTTGAGCCGTAGGGGGACGAGCTGACAACCTGCCCCCTTTGGCTATCCTTTTTCCGCGCACACTTGTAGTCACGTGTGTAGCTTATGTTAAAGGCACCTCCCTTGCAGCATTTGATGATTGGCATACACCACCACTAGTCAAATATGACCGTCAAAGCCCTCATTTGCCTCTCATATGTCCACAAGTACTTAACCAACCTTTCCATCCTTTTGTGAGGCTTTGACAATGAAAAATGGTTGCATCTGGTTGTGGTCTGCGGCTGATTTTAGCGTCTTGTGGACAACAAAGTTTTTTTAACTATTGGCTGACCTCCAATCAATTCCCCCCATTCTGTGGTCACTTTTGCCATTTCTAGTGGCACGACCATGTGTCCGGCTGCCCTAGTGCACCAAATCTTTTGCTTTGAGTGAAATTAGCCCTGCCTTGCCAAGATTAATTCCTGCATCTTTGAAAATCCTTAGGAAAGCAACTCTCTCAGTGTGATGCTTTTGGCCGCCGATTTCGCCCTTGATGCCGCCACCGTCGTGTGCTCGCCATCAAACTCACTTGGATTATGAGGTAGGGGACCTTGAACTCATAATTTTACAATGGCATGCTTTGATTATATAGTAGCATGTTGGGAGTTTTCATTTAATGCTTTGTATGATAAATGCTGATTAAATGAGCATCTATTATATGTGAACTATGTGTATCTTAGCAAAGACTAAGGGTATGATCAATCTTTGTGGATGATGGGCACGGGCATGTGCACTGAATGGGATGTATTTGTTTTTAAAGCTAATGGCCATGGCAGGTTTCATTTATATGTTATCATTTTAGGTCACGCCTGAGAATGTTGGTTTGTTGTAAGATAGTTTAATTTATAAAAATTGTTTTCACATTTTTTAAATTTTGTTGTTTCATTTGATTTACATCTATATTTTGAAATAAAATTTTAGTAAAATTTTAAGTAAATGTAAGGGAAAACCTCGGGCGTGGCACAACGCCCTATCTTTCTCATTACATTCTTGCAAACCATTGATAAAAAGAAAACTAGAAGAATGAATATCTTAACTTAGAGGCGTCAAGCAGTAAGAATAAATATTGATTGGCCTAAAAGTTGGAGTCAATTTTGAAGATAGATGAGACGCTGAACATACAGCGGAGCTGTATTCAAGTTTTATCATTAATGGCTGCCACTAGTCCTGAATGAAGGAAGAGAAGCTTCCAACTGATGGGTTGACACGGTTGCGTAGGAGCTGTGTTAGAAGAAGGTCACATTAAGAAGGAGAATCATGGAGTCTAAACGTTGATGGAGTTATGAGGGAGAACTTAGAACTTGTTGCACATTTCACTTGAGAATCACATATATGAGAAAGAGTCCAGCCTGAAGCTGATATGAAGACAAGAGGGAAGGTGGACCCACATCAACTACCAATCAAAATAGAAGCAGAAATAGAATGGCTTAATTGGGAAGTTGGCTAAGGTCTCCACCTTAGGATAAATCACTTAAGAGGCTTATAAATACCGTATTTTGATGGATGACGTGAACAACAAAAATGGGAGAGCCGGCCACACTAGGCTACTGGGTAAAAAAACTCCAAAATTCAGAAGTTCTGAAGGTTGAAGTGGATCAAAGTATTTTCAAGATGTCTTCTTTTTATTTTATTTTCTTTAATTCTTGTAAGTTTATTTAATTTTTAATAGAGATTATGTTTTTAATTTTAATTAATGGCTAGTTTTCTTAATTAAGATTAGGTTGAACCTCTTATTAATTTGGTAGAGATATCTAAGCTATGAGATTTGGCTAAAATTCCAATGGGTTTTAATGTTAATTGTTCTTATCTCAATATAATTAGTGGAATTGATTTGGATATGAGTTCAATCATGCTCTTCTCATGATTTGAATTAGTTTTCATTAATTGAATGCTTAGTGTAAGATTGTTAATTATTAGAATTAGGTATGAGTTGTGATTTATTCATGTGGATACAACTTATGACTTTGTTTTATTTTGTTGAAGTGAGGAGGAACATAAATTTAGTATTTTGATTGAAGGTTTAGAACATGAAATTTTCCATGTTAAAGAAAATTGAATTCTAGTTTATTGTGAGTTAGATTTGGGAAATAAATTGATGAACATGGATGTGATTTTCTGCCTATTAATAAGAGGGTATTCTAAAAACTTGGTCAATTTTCATTTAATGTTTTCAACATTTTTAATTATTTCTTAATTTAATTAAATTTCAGCCTTTATCTTTTACTTGATTTTCTTTTTCTTAGGTGATTTAGTTCATTTTAGCAATTTGAGTTTGTTTTCATTTATTCTTTGCCTTAATTCCTCTTAGTTAAATTAGTTGTATTTTTATAAGTTGTTAACTAGATTAGAGTTTGCTTGAATTAGTTTAAAATTAGTTTTTCGATTTCAAGTATCTGTGGGATCGACACTCGATTGAGCTGCTTAACTACTGTAGATTTCTACACTTGCAAGTAAACAACTGAAATTTAATAGCAAGTTTTTGATGTTGTTGCCAGGGACTTGTAAGGGAAAATGAAGTCTAAACACCTTTCTACTAGTTTTAACTTAAGGTTTCAAAAAAAGCTTAGGGTTTAGCTTAGGATGAAAACAAAGGAGCATTAGAGAAGGGTTAGTTGTGCATGACCATGTGGCTATGTGATCAAACACCAGATAGTTGGAGTATATTAAAACCCCCTAGAAAGTTGTGAATTAGAAATTGATCTTCCATTCACAATGGAAGATAACAATGCATAGTCAAACCCCTTAGGGAGATATTTTCACCAATCTCCGTCAATCCTCCCTCATGCATAGTGTTACCTGCCACCACTACCACATACTTTCAGTTGAAACCTCAAATCATTCAACTTCTCCCCACCTTCCATGGTCTTGATAGAGAGGATCCTTACATACGTTTAAAAGATTTTCTTGAAATTTGTGCTACATTTAAATTTTAATTTTTTTCTAATGAGTCAATTAGTCTGCACTTGCTTCCTTTCTCATTGAAAGATAAAGGAAAGGCATGGTTTAATTCTTTACCAGCGGGATCTATTAACTCATGGCAGGGACTTGTTAACAAGTTCCTTTCCAAAAACATTTCAATGTCCAAAACCAATGCCTTAAGAAGAGAAATAGATGACTTTTGTCAAGAGGAGTATGAAAAATTTTATGAGAGTTGGGAGAAGTTTAAGGACTTGCTTTTGAAGTGTCCCTACCATGGTTTTGAAACATTGTGACTTGTGCATTATTTTTAAAATGGTTTGACCCAAACACATTGTAATATGATTGAATCCATGAACGGTGGGTGTTTCTTGAGTCTTAAATTGTCTAAGAGTTCTCAGGAATGGGATTTTTGGAAGTAAAGAGAAAAATAAACCCAAAACCCTTGACAATGAGGCTTATAGTAAGGGAAGATACTGACATGAAAGCTAGGTTAGACCAACTAACCAAAAAATTAGAAGCCATGACCCTTGCTAGAAACATGAATTCTGTCAACCAAATTCAAAATGAAGTGTGTTCTCTATGTGCAAGTACAATACATACTGCTCAAACATGTCCTTTCATGCTAGGTTATTCTAAATTCTTCACTAAGCAAATGAATGCATTAAATAATTATGGGAAACTATTTGGTAGTCTCTTCTCTTAGACCTACAATCCAAATTGGTAAAATCATCCAAATTTCTCTTGGAGGCAAAACCAGCCTCCCATAAATGGAGTAGTGACGCCAATGCAATAAATGCCCACTCAATTTAGGTAGCCTAATCCCTCCTACCCCTCTGCTCTCCAATTAGGTCTTCAAGTTGTTGCACCACCACATCAATAGTCATCACTTATAGTGTCTCTCAAAACATTCATGCAGTCTACTAACTATGCCATATTAGAACTAAAAAATTCTAGTCAAATGAACACTCAAGTCATAGATAAAAGTAAAACTCAAATTGGCCAGTTAGCAACTCATGTAGGGAAGAGAGAGAGAAAGGCAAGTTTCCCAGCTAGCATATGCCCAACCCTAAAGGTCAATATGCTATTAGTAATGTTTCAAGTTCATCACATGACCAAAGGAGTATCCAATCAATCACCATGCTTAGATTTGGGAGACATGTTGATAATCATGTAAAAATGCCTGAAGTAGAGGGAATGGAGAATATTGAGTTGGAGAGTGAAAAATAGGAACCCAATGGCTGCCCACCTATTTTAGTTGACCCTTCAGTTAGTAATTTTGTGCAAAATGCCCCATTTCCTGAAAGACTAATCAATCCAAAGAAAGGTGCTCAATTGGGAGATATTTTAGGTGTTTTAGAAAGTGCAAATAAACATCAAATTCCTTGACATCATCAAACAAGTGCCTTCTTATGATAAATTTTTAAAAGCCTTAATCACACTTAAGAAGAAAATAAATGTTCCTAAAAATACATTCATGACAAAGTAAGTCAGCTCTATCATTCAAACACAAATTTTCTATCAAATATAAGGGTCCTAGTTGTCCCACAATTTCATGCAAGATAAGGGATCATCATATTGGGCGGGCTTTGTTAGATTTAGGGGCTAATGTGAATTTATTGTCATATTCTGTGTATGTGCAATTGGGATTGAGAGAGTTGAAACCCACATCAATGACACTTCAATTAGCTGATGAATGTATAAAAATCCCTCAAGGTGTTTTTGACGATGTTCTAAGGTTGACACATTTTACTTACTAGTGGACTTTGTAGTCCTTAATACACAACTTGTTCACAATATCCATGGGCAAATTCTTATCATTTTGGGTCATCCTTTTTTAGCCACATCCAATGTTCTAATTAATTGTAGAAATGGGGTAATGAAAATATCCTTTGGTAACATGATGGTTGAGCTCAACATTTTTTACATAAGTAAACAGCCACTGAACATGGAGGCTACGAATGGAGTTAAATTGATTCATAGTTCTGTTCATTATACCTTCATCCAATAACATTCCGAGGTTTCCTTAGAGGTCTGCCTAGCACACTTTGATTGTAGGTTTGACATTGGCAAATCCGTTGAGGAGGTTAATTCATTGCTAAATTTTGTTCCTATGATGAATACTGAAAATGGCAACCCAAAGTGATTCCTCTTTCATTATCATCAACACCACCCATTCCATCCACTTGTAACCACCCAAGATGGATCTAAAACTATTACCTGGCACCATCAAGTATGTATTTTTAGTTTCTTCTAAAACTTTACCAAACATCATAGCTTCCAATTTATATGATAATCAAGAAAGATAATTAATTGATGTCCTTAAAGATCACAAGGAGGCTATATGGTGGAAAATTATAGACATTAAGAGTATTAGTCCTTCTGTAGTATGCACAAAATTTTGCTTAGAAAAAAATGCTAAACCTTCAAGTGAATCTCATATGCGCTTAAACCCTGTCATGCAAGATATTGTTAGAGCAAAAGTTTTGAAGCTTTTGGATGTGGGGGGTCATTTACCCAATTTCTAATAGTAGATGGGTAAGTCCTATTCAAGTTGTGCCATAGAAGTCTGTCATAAAAGTAGTCAATAATGATTCTAATGAGTTAGTCCCAACCCTTGTTCAAGCGGGTTGGCATTTTTGTAATGACTACAAGAAGTTGAATGTTATGATAAGGAAAAATCACTTTCATCTTCCTTTCATAGATTAAATGTTGGAGAGGTTAGCTGACCATGCTTATTATTTCTTTCCTGATGGGTATTACAGTTATAACTAGCTTCCCATAACACCTTAGGATCAAAAGAAGACTACCTTAACTTGTCTTTTTGGAGCATTTGCCTACCGTCACTTGCCTTTTGGGTTATGTAATACACCTTCTACCTTCCATTGGTGCATGATTTTCATTTTCTCGGACATGGTAGAACGCTTCCTAGAGGTGTTTATGGATGATTTTCCCATCTTTGGCTCTACATTTGATGAATGTTTGCATAACCTATCCCTAGTGTTAATACATTGTAAATAGAATAATCTTGTACTTCACTAGGAGAAATGTCATTTTATGGTATAGAAAGGGATTGTTCTTGGGCATGTCATATCACATAAAGATATTGAGGTTGATAAAGTTAAAATAGATTTAATTTCTCATTTTCCACCTCCATAAATTGTAAAAGAAATTATATCATTTTTAGGTCATGCAGGCTTTAGAGGAGATTCATCAAAAATTTTAGTAAAATTTCTAGACCTTTATGCAATTTACATGCCAAGGATTCTCCATTTGTCTTTGATCATGAGTGCCTTCATGCTTTTTTGAAAGGTTGAAAACTAAATTGACCTCTGCACCTATTATTAGACCACCTAATTGGAGTATGCCCTTTATAAGATTATGTGTGATGTCTTTCATTATGTTATTGGTGTTTTTTCAGGGCAGTGCATTGATAAACTTCCCCATGTGATCTACTATGCAAGTAAACTCTAGATAATGGCTCAACTCAACTACTCCACCACTGAAAAAGAGTTGTTGGTTGTTGTTTTTGCACTAGATAAGTTTTGATCCTATTTATTATGGTCTAAGGGTCTTTGTCTATTCAGATCATGTTGCATTGAAGTACCTTTTGTCCAAAAAGGATGCTAAACCTTGTCTTCTCCAATGGAAATTGTTGCTATAAGAATTTGATCTTGAAATGTGGTAGATCACTTATCAAGATTGACAGTTGTGTTTACTTATGATTTTGTACCTATTATCGAGTATTTTCCTAATGAGCACTTACTCCATATCTCTTAGTTGCCTTGGCATGCAAATATAGTGAATTATCTTGTTACTAAGCAAATTCCTTCTCAATACTTATTTTGGGACAACCCTTGTTCAAATATTGTCCAGATTAGATAATAAGGAGGCGTGTCCCTGAAAATGAACAACAAACTGTCATCTTCTTTTGTCATGATCATGCTTGTGGTGGTCACTTTAGTTTTAGAAACACTATTGCAAAGATTTTGTAGTCTGGATTTTATTGGACCACTATTTTTAGAGATTCTCACACTTATTGCTTAGCCTGTGAAAGATGCCAAAAGTTGGGGAGTATTTCACACTAAAATATGATGCCACTAAACCCAATTTTAATGGTTGAGATATTTGATGTTTGGGGTATTGGTTTTATGGGTCATTTTCCTAATTCTTTTAGTAATATGTACATCCTTGTCAGGGTAGATTATGTGTCTAAGTGGGTGGAGGCTATTGCATGCAAAACCAATGATCACAACGTTATGGTCTAGTTTTTACTAGAGAATATTTTTGCACCCTTTGGTACTCCAATGCCTTTATTAGTGATGGGGGGAAGCATTTTGTAATAGGGTTTTTGAGCAGTTAATGAAGAAATGTGGTATAACCCATTAAATTGCTACACCTTACCACCCCTAGATAAGTAGTCAAGTTGAGATTTCTAATAGGGGGATTAAACACATTTTGGAGAAAATGGTAAATCCTAATAAGAAAGATTGATCTTTACAACTTACTAATACATTGTGGGCATATTGTACTACATTTGAAACTCCCATTGGAATGTCTCCATGCAAAATTGTTTTTGGCAAGGCTTGTCATCTTCCTGCTGAGTTAGAACATACAACATAATGGGCTATAAAGCAATTGAATTTTCATCTTAACAAGGCAGGTGTTCATAGGAAGTTACAGATTAATGAGTTGGAGGAAATTCAAAATGATGCTTACGATTGTTATAAAACTTATAACGACCGAATGAAGAAGGTTTATGATTTGAACATTTTGAGGAAATATTTTACACCTGGTATATGATTGGGATAAAACTTATAAGGACCAAATGAAGAAGGTGCATAATTTGAACATTTTGAGGAAATCTTTTACATTTAGTCAAAAGGTCCTTCTTTATAATTATTGTTTGCATATATTTCCGATAAAAATGAGATCTCGGTGGACAAGTCCTTTCATAGTTCATACTATTTATTCTCATACAGTTGTTGAGATTGAGAATCCTAGGAATGGTAATGTGTTTAAAGTCAATGGTCACCATCTCAAACAATTTGTAGAGTTGAGCAGTCAAAAGTTGATAAATTACTTCTAGAAGATCTTGTTCATTAGAATAAAACTCAAGTGTAGCTGGCTAAAGACAGTAAACTTAACGCTCTTGGGAGGCAACCCAACTTTATGTTTTAAGTGTTATTTTTGTTTGATTTAGTAGTTAGTGTTTTTATTTACTTTAGTTATTTTTAGTTATTTTATCTTTGTTGACTATTCTAATCATTATGTGGTGTGTTTATATGATTCATTATTAATTTTCCACATTTAATTATGCTGCTTTATTGACTATTTTTCTTTTAATAGTTATGTACATGAGCATGTCAGCAGAAGTACTATCTCTTCTTTTTCCTTTTTTCTTATCTTAAGCATTGCATTTATTATTATTTTGACATATTGAGGACAATGCTTAGTTTAGGTTTGGGGTGTAGAAAGAAATTTTTATTTTTGTGTATGTGTCTTAGTTTTAGTGAAAAAAATGAGAAAATTGGAAAACAATTGAGATTTTTCTTATTTATGTTTTGCTTATTTACATTGATGCTTCTTTTGGACATGTGACCATATTTAACGATATCAAGTTGTTTTAGAACTTATTTATATAACTTGACAGATTTTATTATTTCGAGTTTTGATTACATCATGTTGGTTTCTTATGCTCCTATTTTAAAAAATTAGAAAGACAATTGTCTAAGTGAGAATTCAAACACTTTACTATAGTCTTACATCTAGGTGGATATCATTGAATTAATTAATTGGTTTCTTATAATAGTAAAACTTTGGCATGATTAAGTAGTACTCAGGTTATCATAATAGAGTTCTATGCTTGACTATTCTTGTTTTGTAGAATAATTTAAGACTTTCTCTCGTCACAATTAAGGTTCATTGTATAATGTCCTTAAAAAAAGAAATAAAAGGAATAGAAAAAAGGAGAAAAAAATTGAAAAATAGGTAAAAAGCTAAAATATTATAGTCTCTACATTGAGTAGACCGGGCCATGGCATGCCTCAATAAGTATAGTGTATTCGAGTCCAAAGGTAGAGTTGACTAATTTATGATATGTATAGCCTTGTAGCTTATTTAGTTCAAGTTATTAAACCTGAGGAGTACTTCAATACCTAGTGCCCTCAGCCAACTAGATTAGGAGTCATTGGCCTAACACTTGTTACATGGATCTTATATAAAGCTTAAGAAGACTAAGCCTTACACATATCATTTGAGATGACCATAAAAGTCTAGTAGCACGTTATGCAGTTATATCTTGAATGGGTTTTCAGGTGATCTAGGTGGTTTTACTTGTTAGGAAAGGTTTTGCATGAATCTCTATCACGATCTCTTGAGGATGAATTGATGCCAACATCTATATTTTTAGTGCTAAATTTAAATTATTGAGTGGACATGAGACACATAGAGTTGCTCAATTCATGAGATTGGGATTGTAAAATTACTTGGCAATGTTTGTTTTTAAAACTATTATGTATCTATGAGCACTTCCCACCAATATGTACTTGTCAAAATGAATTATTATTTCAGAAGAAAAGTTGTATTATGTATTACACTCACTTATGATTTACTTTTTTAAATAAAGTTGTGTTGTGCTCGATGATCATACTGTACTTTCTTATTTTTATTTGGTTGCATTAAACTATTTATTTATTATTGTAATAGTTTAGTATTTCGTATTGTGTTGGTTCAGTTAGTGCCCCGGGCTAGCCGACCCACTAACTGGTATAATTCCTAGGGAACCGGGCTAGTTTGGTCCAAGTGGAACGGCTCCCTAGGGGACTAGTCATTCCCTATATGGGGCGGCTGTCTCTTTTGTTTGAGGTTATGCAATTGAAGAACTCTGTGTTTTCTCCCCTTTCTTCCTTACTTCTCCCCTTTCCCTACGTAGATCTCCTAGGTGCCGATTGTGCCTACATAGGGCACATCATTGGTATCGGAGCATTTACGATCCCCGGCCATGGCCAGAGGTAAGCAAGCTGCAGTGGTTCCCGAGGTCCTTCCGGAGAAGGAAATTCCAGCATCAGCGGCCGCAGACAACCTAAAGGGGTCCCCTACGACAGCCATCAAACCCACTATGTCTGAGCTCATAGCATTGTTGTAGGCCATGAATGTTCGTCTGATTAGTATGGAAACTGCGCGAGCAGTGCCCATCCTACCTGGACCGCCCCACGCTGCCCCAGAGAGGGGTGGGCCATCGCAGCCTCTCGAGCCTATAGTTCCTTGTCCTCCAGCGCCGGCAGACATGGATGAGAGGGTCTTTCCAGGTCCGATGCGATTTGGCATTGGTAACCCAGCACTGGAAGGGAGACGCCAGGCCTGGGACATGTGAGGCACACCAGGTGTTCGAGAAAATGTCCCTGTGATGTCGCCCCCTCCAAATCAGTTTTAGGACGCTGAGGACGAGTGGGATGAGTATCTCGGGCATCGTGGCAGGCAACGCGGTGGGGCGGAACCCCATTTGGCTCGCCTACAGTTCCCCCGCTACAATGGGGATGATGATCCGGTGGAATGGCTGTACAAGGCAAAAAAGTTCTTCGCCTATCAAGGGACGCACTCCGAGGCTGAGCGCTTGCACATCGCAGCCTTTCACCTGGATGGAGACGCATAAGTTTGGTTCTAGAACTTTGAAAAAGATGTGCACTACCCTACCTAGGCGGCCTTCTCCGACGAACTCTGCATTCAGTTTGGGCCGAATGAGTTACAAGATTTCAACGAGTTGCTTTCCTCCCTGTGCCAGACCACCACCGTCCGTGCATACTATACCGAGTTCATGAAGGTGGCCAACCGACTTCCACATTGGCCGGTGGCCGCCTTGGTGGGCACCTTCAAGCGCAGCCTCAAGCCCGAGATTTCGAAGGAGATGTAGAATTTTCCTTGTGCCAACATGCGGGACATGGTGCGCCATGCTCGTATTGAAGAGGAGAAGCTCGCTAGATAGCACAGAGGAGGGCAGCTTGGACCTTTGGCTCGGTCTGCTTTCAACGCCAATCCCTTGGCCATGCCCACCAGTAGCTTGGGACCTGGCCGCCCAGGCCAGCCAACCGCCCTAGCTGGTCCTATTGTGTGTTGCCTCACACTGGCCCAGATGGAGGAACGACGTTCGAAGGGGCTATGTTTCCTAATTGATGAGAAATTCATTCCCAGGCACCGTTGTTCTGTCAAGGTAGTCTTCTAGTGGAGGAGATTGATGATTATGGTGGGGGTATGGATGGCTTTGCATCGTTGGCGATTGAGGCGGTCTTACCCGATATTTCTGTTCATGCTTTTTCGGGGGCTTTTACGCCTCACATGATGCGAGTCCAATGTTACCTCAAGCGGCAATAGGTAACTATCTTGATCGATAGTGGTTCTACTCACAATTTTATTAACGACAAGGTAGCCCATCGGCTTGGTTGTTTTGTATCAGATTCAAAGCCATTTGACATGCTAATTGGAGATGGCAAGCACCTCAGGTGCAATGGGGTGTGTACGCAGGTCACCCTGTCTATCTAAGGCCACACATTCATCACCGATCTCTTCCTGATGCCTACAAAAGGGGTGGACATTGTGTTGGGCGTACAATGGCTACAGGAGCTCGGTGATGTAGTATGGAACTTCCGTGACATGTGGATGGATTTCGAGCTTTAGGGGCAGTGCGTCCAACTGGAAGGCTCTAGGCTGGGCACCCTCCTCTCTACTCTTCCTTCAAGTACTCTTTTCCGGTTTGCCCCCCAAGGGCTCCTTTTGCAGCAGTGTGCTACCCTTGAGGTGTCATAGGACAGCATGCCGCCGGATCTCCAGGAGTTACTAACTGCCCACCAGGACTTGTTCGCTAAGCCGCAGGGTCTTCCTCCTACCTGCTCTCATGATCACCAGATTACTATCATACCTAGAGCGGCCCCGACCAATGTCTGACCTTATCAGTACCCACACATACAGAAGTCAGAGATTGAGCGTCTTGTAGTGGACATGCTTCAGGCTGGGATCATCCGGCCTAGCACGAGTTCCTACTCGTCGCCGGTGTTACTTGTGCGGAAAAAGGATGGTACATAGTGATTCTGTGTAGACTACCGCGCCCTGAATGCCATCATTGTCAAAGACAAATATCCCATTCCGGTGATTGAGGAGTTGTTGGATGAGTTGATGGGCGCCACAGTATTCAGTAAGCTCGACCTTCGTTCGGGTTACCATCAGATCTGGATGAAGGCCAATGATGTGCACAAGACCGTCTTCCGGACTCATGACGGCCATTTTGAGTTCCTTGTTATGCCATTTGGGTTGACCAATGCCCCCTCCACATTCCAGTGCCTCATGAACGACCTCTTCAGGCCATTCCTTCACCGCTATATATTGGTTTTCTTTGATGATATCTTGGTGTACAACTGGTCATGGACAGAGCACTTAATACATCTCAAGTCGGTCTTCTCTATTCTAAGAGACAATTCTTTATTTCTTGAATGTTCGAAGTGCTCTTTTGGCAGTTAGCAGGTTGATTATTTAGGCCATATTATCTTGGGGGATGGTGTAGCCACAGATCCAGCCAAGGTGGCCGCCATGTTGTCTTAGCCCGCACCTCAGTGCATTCGGGCGCCTCGTGGTTTTCTGGGCCTCACTGGGTACTATCGGCGATTCATTAGTCGCTATGGGGAGTTAGCTCAGACTCTCACAGAGCTGCTCAAAAAGGGGGGCCTTTGCTTGGACTGCGGCTGCTCAAGAGGCATTCGACGGGCTGAAGCGGGCTATGGCCACTGCCCCCGTCTTGATCTTGCCTAATTTCAGCCACCCTTTTGTGGTTGAGACGGACATGTCAGATGCGGGGCTTGGGCGGTTCTTCTACAAGACAAGCATCTCATTGCCTACTTCAGCAAGGCTCTGGCTGGCCATTCCTTGTCCTTGTCCGTGTATGAAAAAGAAATGCTGGTCATCATCCTTGCGGTTACCAAGTGGCGGCCCTACTTATTGGGTCATCGATTATTGATTTGCACAGACCATCAGCCCTTAAAATATTTCTTGGAACAACGGGTGTCTACTCCGTCTCAGCAGCGGTGGGTCAGCAAACTTCTGGGATATGATTATGAGGTCATTTATAAGAAGGGTTCGGAGAACACAGTGACCAACGCTCTTTCTCGCATCCCGTCCCCAGGCTCTTGCTTGGCTTTCTCAACATTATCCTGTCCGTTTATTGATGAGTTGAAGCAGGCCTACATTGATGATGCTTCGACGTAAGTCCTGATTGCTGCCCTCCAGACCGATCCTGCTGCCCGCCCATTCTATGCCTGGCAGGATGACCTCCTCTTTTGGAAGGACCATTTGTGGGTTCCCGATGTAGTTGATCTTTGCCGCCGCATTATTTCTCATTTCCACGACTCTCCAGTAGCCAGTCATGAAGGAGCTTTCCGCACCTATAAGCGGGTCAGCCAGAGTTTCTTATGGTTGGGTATTCGCCGAACTGTTCATGAGTATGTGGCCGCTTGTGATATTTGTCAGCAAGCCAAGGCAGCCACGACTTCTCCCACTAGGTTGCTCCAACCCTTGCCTATTCCGGATAAGGTGTGGGAGGATATCTTGATGGACTTTGTCGAGGCCTTGCCTTCAGTGCACGGTAAGTTAGTGGTTATGGTTGTGGTCGACCACATGTCAAAGTATGCTCATTTCTGTGCGTTGGGCCATCCTTTCACTACCAAGACCGTGGCTGAACTTTATGTTCGGGAGGTGGCAAAGCTTCATGGTATGCCTCACACTATTGTTTCTGATCGTGATCGCATATTCATTTCTCAGTTTTGGTGGGAGTTCTTTGCTTTACAAGGCACTTCACTTCATATGAGCACTGCTTATCACCTGTAGACAGACGGTCAAACCGAGGTGGTTAATCGTTGTCTGGAGCAGTATCTGAGGTGTTTTGCCATGACGTAGCCTCGCCAATGGCTTCAGCTTCTTCCATGGGCGGAGTGGTCTTATAATACCGCCTATCATACGCGTGCTGGCTTTACTCCTTTTGAGGTGTTGTATGGTTGTCCCTCGTCGACGATCTTGTCTTATGTACCTCACCGCTCTTTTGTGGCTGAGGTGGATTATATGCTTCAGACTCGTAACGAGGTCTTGCGTCAGCTTAAGACAAATTTAGCTGCTGCTCAGAACCAGATGAATTAGCTCTATGATGGTCGCCATACTAATCAGGAGTTTCAAGTGGGTGACTTGGTTTATGTTTTTGTTTTGCCACAGTGCCAGACTTCTTTGTTTCAGCTAGAGCACTCCAAGCTCGCACCCAGGTTCCATGGTCCTTATGCTATGGTGGAGCGCATTGGTCCGGTCACATACCGCCTTACCTTACCGTCTGATTCCTTGGTTCATCCTGTTTTTCATGTGTCCCGTCTTCGGTGGTTTGTGGGTGACAGGTCTTTGGCTGTGGGTGCTCCTCCTCCTCCCTTGATGGGCCCGGTTCTGCCGTCCGCCCCTGTTCCTGCGTCTGTTCTTGAGAAACACCGGGTACATCGCTCTAGTTGCATTCTTACTGAGGTCTTGGTTTCTTGGCAGGGTCAGCCGTTGGAGGATTCTACGTGGATGTCTGAGGATGAGTTTTTGGGCTCGTTTCCAGTTTGGTCACCTTGCAGACAAGGCGAATAACGGAAGCATGGTGGAGTGTTGTGCTCAATGATCATACTCTACTTTCTTATTTTTATTTGGTTGCATTGAACTATTTATTTATTATTGCAATAGTTTAGTATTTCGTACTGTGTTGGTTCAGTTAGTGGCCCGGGCTAGCCGACCCACTAACTGGTATAATTCCTAGGGAATCGGGCCGGTTTGGTCCAAGTGGCACGGCTCCCTAGGGGGCTGGTCTTCCCCTATATGGGGCGGCCCTCTCTTTTGTTTGAGGTTATGCAATTGAAGAACTCTGTATTTTCTCCCCTTTCTTCCTTACTTCTCCCCTTTCCCTGCGTAGATCTCCTAGGTGCCAATTGTGCCTACACCGGGCACATCAAGTTGCATGTTTAGAACAAGGTTGATTTGTAAATTTTTTGTGGTTTCAATTTTAGTTTCTTTTATTTTTTTCAGTTTTTAATTTTGTAGATAGATTCACTACAAACCCTCACAAGACTAAAACTCGTCCACTAGTATAGGCTAAGGGTTTAAAGGCTTGATGCATATATAAAATGCAATCATGATTTCTTATGAAAGTGAAGTAATTAGTTTTGTTTTCTATTGTTTTTATTTAGTTTTGCTCGAGAACTAGAAAAATATAGGTTTGGGGGTATTACATATGCATGGGTTTATATATTTTATATGCTTATTTACCTCATTTGTTAGTGTAGGATTAGGTTAATTTAGGGTTAATTAGATTTTGGGTATTAAGATAGATTTTAGTAGTGTGATTTAATCTATAATTAATTCGAGTGATGTTACTAGTTTAGTCGTTTATTTGAATAAAGTTAAAATTCAATTTATGTTTTACCTTTCTCAAATGGAACTGTCTATGTTTTGTAGCAAAGGCACACTTCTCGAGGTACTTGGACGATGTGTGGAATAATTCATAATGCGCTTACAAGTAATTTGGACAACTTTATGGATGTGATTTCTACATGTTAATAAGAGGGGAATCTAAAAACTTAGCCAATTTTTATTTAATATTTTCAACACTTCTAATTTCTTTCTTAGTTTAATAAAATTTCAGCCATTATCTTTTACTTGAATTTTTTTTTATTTGGTGATTTAGTTCATTTTAGCAATTTAAGTTTATTTTTGTTTATTCTTTGCCTTAATTCCTCTAACTTAAATTAACTATTATTTTTATAAGTTGTTAAATAGATTAGGGTTTACTTGAGTTAGATTAAAATTAGTTTTCCAATTTCAAGTCTTTGTGGGATTGACACTCGATTTAGCCGCTTAACTACTATAGATTTGTATGCTCGGGAATAAACAATTAAAATTTAACAACACTCCCTGCTTCCTTTGTTAGCCAAACTTGTCGGTCCAAAGGCTTCTTCTCTCTTTTCCCTTAAGCCCAAAAGCTCCCCAACAAAAAGGCCTATCTGGTATTTATAATTAATGTTGATTAGGGTTCCTAATCCCCTAAAGATTTTTGTCCAACTAAACCTCTATTTAGCAGCCTATTTGGTCCTCCTAAACCCATTAATTTAGTTAACCAGGCCTGTAGAGTGCATCCATTTGTGCATCTAATTCTAGTAAACAACTCATATGCATGATGTTCAACTTCGAACAATCATATCTCTCAAATCTAAACTCTAATTTGCATATTCTTGGGCACGTTTCAAAGCTATTTCTGTCTACTTTCTTTTAACATATTCCAGCCCTAAAATCTATCTATTAAAGAAATTATTCAACTAATAAGATTAAGGTGTTAAACACACTATTTTTCACACGATTAAGTTTTGAAACCTAGGAAAATCCTGGACATTACAATTTTGAGCCAATTGAAGTAACTAGTGACCTAACCGACAAGGAGAAGTCTTTCAAGATTCTTGACAAGAAGGAGCAAATGTTATGGACAAAAAGGATTCATCTTTCATGAGGTGGAAGAGGTGACATGGGAAAGTGAGGATATGATGAAGAAGGCACATCTGCACCTTTTCGCGACAACTCAGGTTCTAAACACCAAGGATATAGTTTCTTAAAAAGGTGTGTAGGATGTAACACCCTTGATTTTTCATTCTAGGATTTTTCTAAATTTTTTAGGACTGTTCTAAGTAGTTTAGATAATGTTTGAGAGAAAACAGGAAACTAGGAAAGCAAGTATGTGAGCTCGTGATATGAATTTGGGTTGGGCCAGGCATGCTCCAGCCAAGTCCATTGGACCGTCTAATAAGTCGATTTGGCGCCAAGCAACGGACAACCCCAAATTGGTATTGATTTTACCTAATTTGATAAACTTGGAAAGTAAATCAACCAATTATAGGAATTTCCTAATAAAGGCAGACCCCCCAAAAGAAGGCCACATGCCCATCTCTCATTCACTCCCCCCTTTGAGCCAAACCCCTCCCTCTCCCCTTCCCTTTCTTGTGTTGGCCGAACCAGCCCTCTCCCTTTTCTCTTTCACATTTTGTTCCTTCTCTTCTCTTCTATACACCATCTTCTTCCTCTTGCCTTACTCTGCCCTCTGTTACCATTAATCCTTTATAGAAGAACCTTGAGATTAACTCGTGAAAGCATTAGTTTGAGGGAAGATCCACTAGAACTTGTTTTTCCATTAGAGATGATTTCTAACTTGATCTTTGGACGATCGTTTCAAGGTAGGTTAAATCAGATCCTTGTTATTGTTTGATTAATTGTGTGATTTTAAGTAAGGTTCTTAGGGTTTCAAATGCTTAAACTAGGGTTTGATCATGAAAGGGGTTTTCTTCTTCTCTCTTCTTCAAGATTCAAGTTTTGGGATTTAATTTCAGGGTAAGTTACTTTTCACTTGCTGATCTATGATTTAATGGTTATTTTCATGTATGGTTTGAAATGATTAATGCCTAGGGTTTTATTAAAATCATGTTTCAAGTATGTTTTTACATGATTTGTATTGTTATTGGCATGATTGGTTTTGAAAATATGATGATTGATGTTCGTAGCTGATTCGTAGTCCTCTTTAATGTCTATTTTTATAGATATGATGTTGTTGATTGCTCTAGTAGTTGGTTGATTCCAATGCCGGGCAAATACCTTGATTCTTCTATCTTACGTTGTTCTCAGAATTCACCGTGTATTCGGTTTGGTAGATTTCATTCAAGGCCTTTCCAGCCTTCTTTTTATATGTAATTTCTCTAAGAGCATCTTGATTCATCACTCTCGATTTGGAAAAAAATTAGGAGCATTCTATAGCTTTTTTCTTGGTCAAAGAGTCTTCTTTTCTTGTGTATGATTTTTTGCCAGTTGGCATTGACTCAATTTTTGGGCTTCTTTTGGGGGCCTTTTCTTCATGAATGGACTCAGAAAATCATTCAAGATTTTTATTTATGTCAATTTTGATCTGGTATTTTTGGATATTTTTCCCGATTATTTAAGAATTATTAGTGTTTCTATAATTTGCACTTTTCTAGATTAATAAATATATAGTTTCATGTTTCATTAATTTTTCTGAATTCATTTGATCTATGATTTCTTTACAAAATTTTATGAGGAATATTATATATGTTGTATATTTAGCATAAAAAGTTTCACTTAATTTGGAGTCATTTTGAGTGTTTTATGTCAATTGTATTCCAACTATGTTGAAGTTCTAGAACTGTGCAACCATTTCCGAAATTCTAAATAAATTACTTTTATTGATCAAATTGTATACCCACTTTATTTCTGAGATCCAAATTAGGTTAAGAGCCAGTGTTCCAAGTTTGTTTGATTCCAATAATGTTACATATTTTTCCAAAAATTTGGAGTCAACTACTATCTAGAAATCAAAGTTTTGACCTAAAGCATGTAGTTAGGTATTTTGGCTCGCTCAATGTTATAAAATGATTTATATGAGATTTCAATTTATTTTGCCACAATATGGGAATTGGTTATATTCTTGTATATATAAAAAGATAATGAATCTAAAAAGGTTTTTTGCCAATGACACACTTTAAAATTATAGAAATAATCCAAGTGGACTCCTGAGGACATTATGGTTGCACAATATGTAATGCCATCAGAATTGGTGTCGGCTGCAGACATGCTGTCCTTTTCAGGCGCCTTGGCCAAGGGGTGCTGACAGAAAATGATTTTTTTTGTAAATCAAGGCATGCGATTTACTTAAATGTCGGTTAGAAGCAGAAAGCTTCATGTTAAGTTTTGTTATGAGTTTAAATGTTTTACTTATCTATATGATTTTAAAAGCATGATATTTAGCATGTGTGAGTAACTTAGTACGCAGAAGCTCATGGGCAGGTTTTGTTTTGCATGAACTTGTCCACCATGTGTACTTGTACATACAAATGTGTTCAACTTTGTCGACACTTTTAGAGGAGTTTAAGAGAGTTCATGAATCAACAATTGTCTCTTAGGAAAATGGTAGAAAACTAGATAGTTTTTTTTCTTTCCAAAGTATTGTAATAACTTCTCACGAGATGGATCTTGTGGTGGATTTATTTTCTTATAGTTATGTTAATCTAATTAATTATAATTAATAATAAATAATTATTGTTCCCTACTGGGCCACACTACATGTTCACACTCTCCCTTGTCGAGGCTTTGGGCTTTCGTGGTCAGGGTCATGACAGTTGCTGTTGGGGTCAAAGTAGGGGTAGGAAGTGTCAATCTTTAGAGAAGTATTGATACAGCATGCATGGTGCATATGTGTTACCTTATAAATATAGTGTAAAACATTATTTCTCCTTGCAACTTCTTTCATTTAAATTCCATGAACATTTAGGCATTTGTATTTGTAGGACACAACTTGTGTCTTACTTGTTAGCAAGGGTGACATTCCAAGAACATGTATACATTATCTTCCCTGGTAACAGGCTGTTTACATGGGTAAATATATTGCTGAGTGTAACCAAAAACAAGAAACTCGTCGCTCTACATGCTGAAATCTGACTAATACTTATTTCACCACTTCAAAGTGATTAATGCAGAGTTTTACATTAGTAGCTGTCTTCGACACTGATCAATATGCATAAAAATGGGGGGAAAAGCCATGCATGGTTGGTCAGCATGGCAAGACAACACACCTATTTGGTAAACAATTTTTTCCACAAAATGGTCAATATTTATTTTAAATAATCATAACAATTTTTCCTTAAAATTATTATTGCCTATGCTGTTATCATAGAGAGAGAATTCCCAATAATACATATATAATTTGTTCTAGGAACATCAAGATCAAAGTTGCCCCAAAAATTCACAAAAGCATCTTGAGAACCGAGACAACAAAACCTTTGTCTAAGTACAAGGATCTTCGAAATAGTTATTAGGAAAAGTTACTCAGCTCATTGAAACAATTCTAAAGCTATGGTTTGAGCAATTTCTGTCACTCTTGATACCCGTGGCATTTCTCTAATTTTAGCAAACTTAGCAGGTGTTTGAGAAATTGGTCCGGGAAAGTATGTTTTGATAATTAAAGGAAAAAAGGAAAGCCGGACAGGAAGCTGAGTATACTCGTCCAAGAAGAGAGTAAGGTAAGGAAAAGATGAAAGAAGAAGGCAAATGCGGGAAATATTATAAAGCAATGGTACATGGGTATTTTCATCTAAAAGGCCTTATATGTTGAAAACGTTTCTCTTAAATATGATACGACAATTTCCCTTTATATTTAATGTGAGACCAATCCTTCAAACCGACTTCTTCAATTGATTGACTCTCTCCCCCTTTGGTGCAACAAAAGCCACAATCAAAAAATATTTAACCACATTAGCCATCAGATCAATTATTTTGTATTTTACAACAATTAAAGATACACAGCAACGTACACAAACGTTCATCTTTTGCCTCAACTACAATGAGACGTGTGATGTAAAAGATATATATTATTGGCCCTTGCTTATTCGAATGAACTTACAGAAGGAAATAATGGAGAATGATATTGCTACAACTCTATATGGCAACCTCTTGCTCGTGTATAAATAATGACAAATAGTCCCTTGAATCCCAAGCAAGCTTTTTCCGGACTGAACTGTTTCTTGGTATAAATATTGCCCCTACGCAAACCTGAAACACAAATTTATGAAAACAATCAGTATATCCTCATTTCAGATGAAAAACTTATTCGTTAAAGGCAAATATACTTGCAAAAATCTACATTCAGAGCTTTATAAGAGCACCTGAATATTCAACAAAATATTAGTATCCTGTCTTTTTTTATTGCATTTCACAGCTTATGTTGCTCTCAATAAATATAGGCACAAGCACATGATTAATTAATATTATATTCCTGTAATTATATAACCATTGTCCTAGTAAATTTTAATAAGTACATATTATTTTTATTTGACATGTGTCAGTCGGTTACCAATCACTAGTATATACATCGCTTGTGCCACATCCAGCCATAACATTATTCTTCACTTTGCCCCCATCATGCACCATTCGATTTCCATCTTGGTTGCTCACATGGGCAAGCAAGCAGCTCACATGGGCAAGCAAGCAGCCGAAATTGAAAAACCAAAAGAAAAGAAAAAACTCATGTTGCATAAATCACTTGAATCCATCAAGCAATAAAAAAAAATTCTGCCGGTGTGCACATCAATATCAATGCAATACACTTCAGTGAGACACTGCATATGTTGATTGACATGTCCGTGTGTTCTGGTCGCCAGAAATTTCAATATAAACATCTGGTCACCAAAAAGATTCAATATAAACATCAAAAACCCTCAAACTCTCATCTAATCCCCTTAATGGAGTCTTCCTTGTATAACCCATATTTCATTATATAGTCAACTTTTTGTTTACATTTACCACCTTTCTCCTATACATATTAGTAAAGCTATGGTACCAAATATACCTGCCAACACTTTAAGATATTTATGATATACAATAGTGAGAAAATGCTCAAGTTGTTGGACGTGTCATTGTTGATAAGCCACGCCCGATTGGAATTACTCCATGATGCCCAGTAGCTGATTCTTCTTCTTCCAATGACGCTGTATAACAACCAATGTTAATGTAATGTAACAAGTTGCTTGAAAGTAACATAAAAACAAAGATCAACTAAATAATGGAACATCTATAATTTATGAACTTCGATAATTGAGATACATAGCAAAAAAAAAGAACTTGGATAAAATTGAGATCCTTGCATAGGAGACCTTGACACTGAGTTTGATGGGTAGATGGCAGATCCAATGGACTGCCTAATTTGGATGATGTGCTGTCCTTCACAGCCAATTACTGTGTGACCTTCTTATGGGCCTGAACTAGTCAACGCTAATTATCGCACACAATTTGTTGGCCCATTTTCAGAAAAGGATTGTTCAATCAGTGTGAGCATCCATCTCTTCCTTATTATTATTATTTTTTTAAAAAAGGTAAACAGGGGACAGAATGAAAACATCAAGAACAAGAGCAGTAAAGAGGAAAAAGCAAGAACGACACGGTAAATATTCATTTGCCAATTGTACTGAAAATGCATGTCTTGAAAACAATCAGAAAAATCGGGTTATTTTTATCTTTTGTATTGATTTCATATCATACTAGAAGTCAGAAAGTGTCAAAGCGAACAGAAATTTCGAAATTTCATATCTGTGCATATTCGCCCGAACATTTTCTTTGTATACTTCTCAAAGTCCATAACCCGTTGCCTGCCCCTCCACGGCCTCTTATACCTTTCTTTGCTCTTGCTCCTCCCTGCTGCCTCTCCTCCTATCTCTGCCTTGGCCTATACCCTCCCTCCCTCCCTCCTACCCCTTCTATGTTTTCTTCGCTCCAGCACCACCCTGCTGCCCTTCCTTCCCCTGCCTTGCTCCCACTCCACCACCTCCCTCTCTACTTCTACCGTCTCCCACAGCACCGCCTTGACATGGACATCATGCTTCTTTTGTGATGTAGATCAAAGGATCTGCAGGGAAAAATCGGTTGAATAGTGGAAGAAATTGTAGCAGGAGAGGATAGATGATTAAGGCCAGATGAAGAGAGGGAATTAGGGGTTAGAAGGTACTTCAGATGAAAGGGGGGAAGCAAGATGATAGGTTAGGCTAGACAATGAGAAGAAGGATAATCAGAGTTAAATGGTTGAACCGACAAAGAACTCACAAATCTATTCAATTCTATGATTTCTGAGACTAGGGAAATCCCTTACATTAAACAGAGCTCTTAAACAGACCTAAATACTAGCCTAAAATCCCATTAACACAATTTAAACAAAATTTACATCTAACTACACACTATTTGCTTAAACACATAAATGAGCTAATAATAAAGCAAATAATCCTATTCGGCCTCCATAACAGTTTCATGGGTCCATCCTCCCCTCTCAAGTCACTTTCTTGTTAGTGGGATATTTCATCGATGATGGTCTTTTCTTTTTTGCTGACTTCCCCAAAGCGAGCATGCCCCGACTAGCCACCTTGGATTGTGGCCAATGTGTCAAGCTCTGCCTTGGTGTTGGCTGTTGGTCTCTTCCACAGATGTTCACCATATATTCACTAATAGGCTGGGAAACGTTCAGTGCAGTGTGATTTCTGTAAGATTAAATTTACTTGTATCTATTTACTTTTGGTTGTCATCTTTCTGTTCGCCCCCTTCCCTTATAAAAATCTTCCTGCAGAGTTTTCAATAGACAGTTGGGTACAAGCTCTAAACTTTGCTCCTTTTATCTATTTTCGATCGCAGGACCCTGTAAATCCTACTGACCCCTGCAAAGACTATTAGTTTTATTTAGATTCTTATGGCACCATTTGAGATATCTGGTTAGCATTTACTTCAGTGTTCATTTGAATGGGACGAACTACGCCTATTGGAGTTACTTTATGTCTATTTTTTTAAAGGAAGAGGCTTTTAGAAGTATATTACCAGCAGAGCTTCTAAGGCCAGGATTTGTCCTGATGTGACACCCGAAGACAAGGAGTTGGAATGGGAGGCTAATAACAACAAAATGTT
The DNA here is from genome assembly GCA_035235625.1 of Saururus chinensis. Classification (NCBI taxonomy): domain Eukaryota; kingdom Viridiplantae; phylum Streptophyta; class Magnoliopsida; order Piperales; family Saururaceae; genus Saururus; species Saururus chinensis. Next base: position 20,866,639 of record CP141142.1, read on the forward strand.
GACTTGGATCAGTAACTCTGTAGATTTGTCCATTAGTGTTTAGTTGGCTAAGTTTAAGACTGCCAAGCAGGATTGGGATTATCTGGCATCATTGTATGTCTAGACTAATGCTCGTTGTTATCAACTGGAGATGGAAATTTGTTCTAGTTCTCAGGCTGATCATTCTATCTAGGAGTTTCATGTCACTATAATTGTTCCTTAAGATCGTGGCCCTGATGGAACTTGAAAAATTATTTACTGATCCTAAGCTTCATGTGTATAGAGAGAGAGAGAGAGACATCTCCTACAGTTCTAGTCATGCATGTGCACCTCACTCACTGACAAATTAGAACAAACTGAACAGAAAAAACAAAACGCCAAAAAAAAGAGAGACAATCAGACATCAATAGCAAGTTTCATGAACTGTGGTTTTACTTTTCTACAAAAAGTGGAGACTTGTTAAAAATATTAAGAATATCATGATGATTACCAGAAACACCTTCCCCTGCCTGGTCTCCAGCAATTCCAATGCAAGAAAACAAGGATTCTTCATCCACCTTCAAATGTTCATAAGCAAGGTGGACGTCTTCAATTGTAGCAATTTCATATAGCAAAATAAGGTCTTTAATGCATGAAATGTCCTGAATATCAAGTACAAATTGGATGTTAGAAACTATGACCTGCTTTATCCAAAATAAAAACCAAGAGAAACAACAATCATTTCCCAAAAGAACAAGGTTTAGGATTTTTGCCTGAGATGAATGCTAAAACATGTGAACATTTGTAATTAGTAACATAAAAAATAAAATTAAACAGCTGTCAAAAGCATGGTCATCTACTAAAAAAGAGAGAATAGAATGGAGCCTGCATATGAATTTAAATTACCTTTCTTGGAACAGAAGACGATTGCAAGTGAGCCAAAAGTCCAAGCCAATAGACATTTGACTTGGATTCAGCTTCATGTCTCATTTGCAATGTTTTCTTTGCCTGAAAAATCAATTCCATTAACATGAGAAACCACGACCACCTTAAACACAAAACCAAAGCAACCACGCATTTAGGCCAACTGGCCAAAAAATGCCAGTATTACTTTTAGCAATATATGCACAAGTCTTCTTTTATCATCTTCTGTATCTCTACTATTTTATAAAAGTTTAAGATTACATAATCCACAATTGGGTAAAACTTAAGTAAAGCAAATAATTTCTTAATTTAATTCCAAAGTACATTCCCCATATGAACCATTCACTAAATAATGCAAAGCAACCTCACTCGGTAAACACTGTAACACAAACAAATATTTTTTCAATAATAAGGGCATCATAAGTTTTTGAATATTTGCAGAACATAGTCCAAAGAAAGGAAAGAAGACACTAACTCGGTCCAGTTCTCTTTCTGTAATCTTGCTATCCCGGAAACCTCTAAGAACTTGTTTGCAAGCATCTACAGCTTTATGAACCTGAATGTAAATATAAATCGCAATGATGAAATAACAGTTTGACAATTCAAGAACATAGGTTTAATGGCACATATATTAAAGTGTACCTTTCCTGGTTGTGAAGTTACAGAGATCACATACCACCCAAAACTGAGCCTATCAAAAAGGCTCAATTCAAAGGATACATCATAAGTTAAGCCCAAAGAGTCTCGGACCGTAGTGAAGAGCCTGTTCTCATAAAATGAAACAAATTCACAATGTAGAAAATCTTATTCTGAACTTGACAAACACTTATCTTGTAAATCATGATTACACTTAATAAAACAAATCCATTATCCGAGAAATACATTGTGCCCCAATTCAGTTCCCTTGATTATTGGGCAGTTTGGTCCTTAGTAGGCTTGTTTCTTTGCTTCACTTGTTGGTTGCTTGAGAGGTCTTCTCTCTGATGGATGACCAATAGCACGTTCAAACGTGTGGTTGATCACCTTCATCCACCTTCTATTAAGAATGGCTAGGTTACTTCTGGAAGATTGTTTGTGTTCAATGATCATATGTGTTTGGCGTGTTTATGCAGTGGCCAATCAATTGCCTTAGTAGTTGATTAATTGATTGACAGTTTACATGTAATTATGTTGCCCCACTTGCTAGACCATGCATAGGCTGTATGGCCCTTGCATTAGTGAAGTTTTATCCCTTTACACCCCAATGGAGCAATTACAAACAGAAATTTTGACAGATTATAATGGAACCAGAAACTTGCGGCATAGCCAAGTCTGGTGAGGCTCCGATGACTATTCACAGACTGCAAGGGTAGGGATGCAGCAGCAAGAGCAACGCCAAAATAGGTAATAGAGGCAATGATGGTTAAATTGAATGACAGCACAGATGACATGATGCATCAGGAGTGCAAGTATGACATGTGTATAGGTGAAGGACAATTCACTTGCTGCCAAAGGAGGATGCGATCAACTTCTGTGAGCCGAAGAATGCATACATAGAGGAACATGATCTATTTAAATCTTTTAGTTTAATGGATGTCTAATCCAGTTAAAGTTAAAGACGAGCTCAAGGGTCTAATGTTCATCTTATAACCATGGATATGGCTATAGAGTTGCTAACACATCTGACTCTTCCAATACGTATGGCCATGGACAACCATATGGAGAAGTCTCATATAAAAGTTGGCCAACATGCACCTCTGAGGTGTAATGTACTGCTAAATGGCAATTAGTGGCAGTACCAATAACGACTCTACCAATGGCTAATCCAAGTATAGGAATATTGCTTCAAGTTTCTCTTTGAGAGAGTGACAGATATGTACATGATATGGCCACAATATTGTATCTACCTGCATCGCTGTACTCTCAAATCCCTCGTGGTGATCAAGGCTTTGAACAGCCACGTCATTCTGGTTTTATTGATATAATATAACTTTATGGAGGTGATATTGTTGTTCATAAATGATGTAACTAGGATCAATGCACACAATACAAAATAGAAAAATACAAATCTGGAAACAGATCTGGTGATATTGGCTAACTATGAACCCTTAGATGCTCACTAAGAGGATCTATGAATTGACTAAAATACCCTTAATAAGAAATTAAGGTTAAGTGCATTGAACTATCTTAAGACACATGATAAACTCTTAGTTTCTAACAATTTGAACTAAAGTTTCAACTTTCTAATGTGCATAGAAAGAAACCTTGGCCACTAAGATAATTTTGAGATTTCATAAACATGGGGTTAGGGCACGAGATCTTCAGGAATTGATGTTAGTCTTTATTAATTGTTATGATTAACTTATGTTTATGATTTAACTTTTGTATGTTTAGCATTAGATTTTCATGAATATAAGTTCATATATCATGTTGAAGTTATATAGTTGATAATGATTTTATACATTGCAGGTATGAGAATATGCTTGAAAGATGTTGCATTGAGGATGCTTCATGTATTGTAGAATCCATGCTTAGGACTATAGGATTATATGGTTCATGCTATACGTGTCCATTGTGATGAATGCATGTATTTGATGATGAATTAGGTGTATGTTGCACATGTACCATGGGTGGTAAAGGGTACTAAGTATTGAGTTTAAGGTTGACGTGAGAGTAACTAGGTTCAACAGGTTATGATTTATGGATGTTGTTGATCTTCATTTTGGGGTCAGGGAACTTCTCATGTCATCTATCTATTAAATCAGTAAATGCAGGGATAACTTCTCATGTTATTTTATTTAATACCTTTTATGGGCAGGTGAGAGATAATGATTAAGGTTAACAAAGGTTTTTTATGAGTGTTTCTGACTTCGAGTTTAAGATGAAAATACCTCAGTTATTACATCTATTGGGATCAGGGTGGAACCCAAGCTTTGTACCAATTCCCTCCCAGATTTCTACATATGATCACATTGAGTGCCGTGGGTTAACCAACCAAGGATACTTTGCGTCAGTGCATTCCACGTCACACATAGATATCTCTATGTGAGGAGGGAGTCAGGGTAATTGATGCACGGGGGTATTTTAGTCCTTTCAGCCTGTCACACATTAGTCACAGATTAATGTAAATTGGATTCTGTTTCACAGCATGTGCAGCTGTTGATTCCTTCAAAAGGTTGATAGGGGCATTTCTGTTCAAGCCTTTAGAGAATCTTTAGTCTGAGCCATTGGGAAGGGCAATCTTGTAATTTTATTCAGAGTTTGCTACACTGTCAGAGACCATTATTCCAGAGAGGCCAGAGAGGATAAGTAGGGGAAAAGGAGAGAAAAAGAGGAGATCGAATTTGAATGAATTTCTTCCAGAAATTTCCCATACTCATGGATTTGAGCTTAGAACTGTGGATTCAGTTCTTTTATTTTCTCTTTTCTATAACCTTCATGGATTTGGAGGTATTTTGGCTTGTGGATTCAAGCTTGTAATACTCTGCTCGTTGAAAAATTAATAGAAATCAGTCCTCTTCTTCCTCTCATTTTCCAGATTGTAGTTCGAAATTACTTTTGCTGGTTGCTAGTTGCTAGTTGCTAGTTGCTGTGATCCTGGCGTCTGTTCATCTTGCTACATCAGTAATGGGCTGTTAATAACATGGGGAGTGAGCCGAACCCTCTAGAGAAACAGAGAGGAAGAGGAGGCAGCTGCGAACCAAGAACCTAAGGTGGAAGTCATCTAGAGAGGGAAGAAGATCGAAGTGACCACTCACAAAATATTGTAGAAGCTACAGTACAACGCTACTCGTTTATCTTCTACTTCAGCAAAGGTCGGATGTTTTGTTTTTCGTTATTGTTCTACGTAAAATAACATACTAATTAGTTGGCCATGCTTCCATGAATGATAAGATTAAAAATACTTAAATCAAACGCATTACATCTTAGTATTTAAGAAGTGAATAAACAAAATTTGAGCAAAAGTTCATGTTTTTCTTATGCAGTGATTTGAGAAACAAAATTTGAATGTCTTAGACATGCGTTACATTCATAATGCTTGTATCACATTAATTTCTAGCAGAGTTTAGGAAATTAAGAACATCTAAGTAGAGGACATGGTGTGTAAACTCAACCATCTAATTAATCTTTGAATGGGTATAAATGCCAAGCATGATTAGGATTGTACTGCAGATTGATCTTTTGTGAATTAAGTGTAAATTTTCTTACAGAAGAGTGTTATGATTGTGGTCATGTTATCATACTCAGGGCCACCTACAGAGAGGTCACTGGAGCTGACCGGACAATGTTGTGGTACTACGCTTATTTAAGGGCTGTTCAGGTGTGGAATTTGGGTAAGATTCTATCAATTCCGCCCTAATTCTGGCTAGAATCACCGGAGTCTTGGTTGGGTGCAAAGGGTGGGTGAAATTAAAAATTCCACTCGAAAGTTTACTCTAAGCCGTTTCTAGCCAGAATCACTGAATTACCTCGCAAGGTGATTCCACCGATTCCAGCTCCCAACCGCTGTTTTGGAATTAAATATTCTTTTATTTTTTAATTCTTATCTCTCACATCCATTTGAGCCTCGAGAAGTGTCATATAAGTGGAGCTTAATTTAAAAGTTCAAAATTACATACCCATGTAGGGTCTTATTACATAGAGCTCATAAATACAAGCGCAACAATCTCAAGAATGTGAATATCCAAGTTCAAGAGAGATGTAATTTAAAGTTTTAGAAATGGGTTTGATATAACATCGTCATTTATTCTAAAAAATTCCATTACCAACCTTAATTCTCATTCGACGGTGAATCAATGGAATTCATTGCAAAAATTCTGCTGTCGTTTCTAAAAATTTCACACCCAAACAGCCCCTTAAGGAAAAACTTTACTTTATTTCTTGTTGTCTGCTCATTGGTTATTCACTTCTTTGGGCCAGGACGGATCCTAGACTTCCCTCTTTAGACTTTTGGTCTTGGGGCCCTGCCCCCAAACCTCTGGGCACCAGCAAAGGTGGGCAGACTTCGCCCTCAGCGCTCTGTCACTTCTAGAGCTACCAAAAATGGAGGGAAAGTGATGGCAAAGTACTTCTCTGCCGGCCTTTGATCCGGCAGGCGCATTTACATCAAGTTATGTAAAGTTTGTTTTTAAAAAAAAAACTGGCGGTGACCATTCACTGCAGGAAGCTATAAGATCACCTGCTGGCAGTGATTTTGAAAATGAGTTAGATTGTGAAAATACACAACCAATTGTGAGAATCCATTTTAAAATGTACTCTTAGGTTGTGAAAATATATACTTAGATTGTGAAAATAAACATTAATATACACTTTGATTCTCAAAATATATGTTAAAAAGCCTTTATTAGGTCAGCAATATCATAAATTATGATGCCTAAGTGTGCATTCTTGGTATCTTCTTCCAATTTGTCCCAGTCATCATGAGCCTTTCTCTTTTCCTTCTAAGGTTTTAGAAAGTCACTGATCCATAAGTGTACTACTTGCATAAAACCACGTCAACTCACATCCGCTTCGGAAATTCTGCATTGCAATCTAAGAAAAACAGATATACTCAACTTGTAAAGGCAAAGATTGATTACCTGGAATTGATTACTTCAGCCAGCAATCCCAGAGCAATACCAAAGAACAGTGGATGAGTGCGAATACTTTTACAGTGATTCTTTTCCAAAGTTAAGTGTTCCGATCTAGCTGATAACTCAGAAGTACATTGCTCATCTGTTTAACATTTAAATCACATTCAGAAGAAGCTATGACAAGAAATGAAACAATATTTAAACCACAGCTGATGCAAAAAGTACTGATAAAGATAGCAATCTAATTGCTTTATGTTCGAGTAAAGAAAAGCATACTAATTCAAGGAACTTGTAAATGCTATTGATAAGTAATTGAGGAATTCAAAGGTGTCTCTCATAACTGGAGAATAGACATCAAAGCACAATGAATATTTATAGATAAGGGGAGAAGATTTTGAAGTACGTGGTAAAACTTTCCAGCAATCAATTAGGAAGAGAATTCAAAGTCCAAAAGTGGCAAGATGGTAAATGAGATTGGATGAGGACCGGAAGTTGGGAAGTAGGGTGAGAAAGAAAAGAATAAATAAATCCTATGAAGCATTAGTATAATAGCTAACTGGACCATGAGTCATTCCAGTAAGTTTCCCTGGCTTTGTAGCCATTTTCAACCCCTATTTTATGTTGTTTTCTGCAGTATTTAAGAGAAATGTAAAAAAATACTTCAGCTGATCGTCTTAACATCTCAGCTAATTTATGTTTATAGTTACAACTGCAACTGTTAATTTGGCTGCCTCTTAAGAAAATTCCTTCTTCAATTTCTTCAACTGAAGTTAGTAACCAAAAAGGAAAAGAAGGAGAAAGAAACTCTAGTGTGAATGCTGTGGCCTGCCAACCACTTATCTCATCATAGGGTCCTTCGGCCCAATTATTCTTATTTACTTATTTCTGGTAGATTACATGGACGGCTGATATTTAGAAGATATTGGTTAAGTGATTGAGTAGGTTGTGGTTCACTCTTAGGCCAAGACCATGTAAGGCCGTACAGCCTCTTGTTTGGTTTAGAGAATAGTTATGCTCCTTAATCTCATTTCCTTTTCCTAAACATGTCTCCCTCTTTTCCCCCTTTCGTCCCCTCTCTTCTCACCCCATTCCCCCTTCATCCCATTTTCTCTTGGTTTACACCAACTGGTATCTCCCTGATAAATACAATGGTTTACCAGAGGAAGAACCATCTCCATGGCCAAAGTCCAGATAAGGCAGCAGCAGACCAGACAGATAATCTTAGTCAGCAGCCATCTCTGGACCCAACCATTGGCAGATGGGAGCCTCTCCTCTCTGCCTTATCCCAGATCCAACTTCAGGCCACCGAGAACGAATGCCAATTTTGCAAGACCTGCAAACTGATCTCAGGCATTGGCTGAGCGCCAGCAAGTAGCACAGGATTAAATCCACAAGGGTCAGGCTGCCTGTTTGATTCCTGTCACTTTCACTCAGACGATCCTCCCGAGGGAACAACCAGTGCAAGCTAGAGCTTGTTGCAGAGATCGCCGCCACCCACCATCCCAACAGCTGCGTCCAGCATTGCCACAAGTGAGCAGCCTATGCTGTCTTCACCTCGCAGCTTTCAGCCTCTCACTCCTGGTGCTAGAAGTCATTCTTCCACCCATGGGGTGGCTGCCCAGGCCAACCAACAGCGTCCACATCTGTTCACCAAAATGTCAATGCAGAGTTCTGACAAGACTACAGTGCCAAGAATCACTGGCAGGGTAATGAATTTTGGAAGATGAAGCATGGGACGATCCAACTTATGGGCTGGCACCCAAGGCTGGTACAGTCCATTTGAATTTTCCCAAATATGCAAGTGAAGAAGATCCCAATCAGTGGGTCCCTCAGATGGGGTGCTTCTTCAAATTTCAAGGCATTCACCCTGATTACCACATCCTGCTCGCCTTTTTCTATCTTAAAGGAGATACCATGGCTTGGCTTCAGCAACTTGAAAGACAAGACCCCCACTCACATGGGATGTATAGGTTGCAGAACTATGTTTCGCAGCTTCATACTTTGCATCAGGCATTTTCTCTACACACCTATTAGACATTTGCACGCCATTCCACTAGAGACGACTAGAACCCAGCAGCCCTTTTATCTAAATATTTGAGTGGCCTCAAGAAAGCTGTTCACCTGGCATGTATACAAGACAAGCAGCTTTCTTGTTTACACCGGCTTGGCTGCAGTGCTTCCCTTAACCAAACCTCACCATTTCCAGCACATTACCACCAAGCAGGGCCACACCCAGCGCCCTCCCACCTTTGGAGCCCTTCAAGCGGCTCCCCCTAGTTGAGATGGAGCGCCACTTCTGTGGCTTATGCTACAATTGTGATGAGAAGTATGTGCCCAATCACCGTTGCAAAAAAGCTAGGCACAATGATGATCATGGAGGGGCCTTCCAAGGAAGGTGATGCCTACGATTCCCTACAAGATCCCTCACTTGATATATCCAACGTGGTCCTGCAGATCTCCATGCAATCCTTCTCCGGCTCTTATACACCCCAAACCATACGTGCCCAAGGCTCCTTAAAGAGACAAGCAGTCGCCGTCCTTATAGACAGAAAAAGTGCACACAATTTTAACAATGATTGTGTGGCTAGCCAACTTGGTTGTGACATTAAGCAGTCAGCCTCCTTCGATGTACTCATTGGGGATGTTTGTCATCTCCGCAGCCACTGAAACCTCTGGCTCTGGACATATCAAATAGGCGACTCGGCCATGTCAATTGTTTATGAGTGCCGCATGGTGGACTCGATCAGGAAGAATAGTCTCCATGTAGATCCCATCACCAAAAGCAATGACAGCAGTAGCATTGACGCCCAAATCATCCATGACTATCGTTTCTGTTTTTTTTTTTCCTCACTTGATTGGACTTTAACCAAAAATTGCGAATAGTCAGTTCTTTGATACCAATGTTGTAGATAGATGGATCTACTGGGAAATGTTGGAAGAAATTGTAGAAGAGGGTAGAAGATAGTAAAGGCTAGACGAAGAAGGGGAAAGTGATTAAGGTTAGGGTTAGGAGAAATCAAATGAAAGGGGAGATAATAGACAACAGATTAATAACTGGGTCATAACATCTTTCATCAAAGTTTCAATAGGGTAGTTTAGTCTTTCATATGTAATCTTATTTTATGATTGGTCAGCCCTTCACATAAAATGAGGGCATATGATACTTTTCTTGTATTTGGTGACCCTAAGCCTATTAGAGGCTGGTCAACCACTTAGGTTGCATTATCTTCTTCATTATTTTGTGATACAGAGCTCTTCTTTCTCAAACCCTAATTCTCATGATTCCATCACTTTTTACCTCTAACTTGAAACCACATAATTTACTTAACATAGATTCATTAACCCTCTTTATATACAACTTTTACCACTTTTAATCCCGAGAGAAAACTTTTTCTTCCAAGATAATAGCTCAAATCAATCTTCTATCCTTTGAGGCTGGTATAACTGCTTATATGTGCGTTGTACCATGCTCATTTCATGAGGATTACATAACTATCATTCAAAACGAGAATTATGGCACTATCCTGTTTAGCCTTTTCATATATTGTAACTGCAAAAGGTATCTTACACCAAAAACACCACCAGTTTTGTTGAACAAATTTATGTCAATATTAACATCTACTCTTTTATTTTCCATAAGTGTATTGTCATAAGTTATTCTCAACAAAGATCTCATATTTTCTAAACAAAGGGCCACAATTTTTTTATGCAGCATCCTCAACAGAATAAATTTCTAAAATGCAAGATTGAACCATAAAAAACAAATTTCTTAATCTAAACATAGGTCATAGATCATATATACCAATGCCTTTTCACCTAATAGGCCAAACATTGAGGTTGATGTTCTATTGATGAATAATGTCATGCTTCCATGTCAAAGGAGATTGTTTTTATTGTTAAATATTATTCACTTCAAATGTGTTTACAAATTCCATGTTGTATTTTAGTAACCAACTAGTCAATTAACTGATTCTGTACACCATCCTTTCAATTATTGACAATGGGTTACACGTTTCAGTTTTCAAGCAGGTACTTTTCTTCACTTTAAATTTGATTTAATCTGATGTGAACAGCCAACTGTTATTTCCATAAAGGAGAGTGTATCTTTTCCTGTTATCTTACAAGGTGTACTAACCTTACCCAAAAACAACGCAAATTGTTCCATGTCCATAAGAACTTTTTAAATATATCTCATTACCACTAGTCTATAAGAAAAAATTAATTATTATACATATTGCGTAATATTCCTCAGTTAATATGGCTGTCTTCCACTTGGCTATATTGGCACTCCCCATTAGTTGCTACCTGTATTATCCTGTTAACAATACCGGTACTCAGAATGCTCACAACAAGTTGCATCAGCCATACATATTGGGATTGACTAAAATTATGTTCATTCGGAATGCCAAAATGGGTCAAAATCCTACTCATGCTAGAATTTTCCAATCTAAACACAAGCAGATAGTGCCGAAACTGGTTCAGGTCTGGACTAAAATACCAAAAATGAGTAAGTACAAAAAAGGTAGAGAAGAGACCACTGGACATGCTAAGCTATTATTTTTTCGGTAAGAAAATCATGTGATCAATGTTGTTTAGGCATGGCTAGGCGTTCCGCTATTGTGACTAAGGGTTTATATTAAAGAATATCACATTCTACATTATAAATATAAATATCATATATAAGTATGAATATCTACATATTTATATTTGGGGCATGCCCAGGCTTACGCACCTCCAGGCAAGCACCTTAATGCATCCGGTGTGACTGGGCAAGGTGATGAAATGGTTAGTAAAAGATAGAATAGTTCCTCAAGGATTAGCTAACTGGGACTCCAGCATGATTCGTAATCTTGTGTGATTTCAAATACTGAGATAAGAGATCATGCAATTTTTCCTTTGCCCACCCGTCTTCAACCGCAACCCCCCCCCCCCCCCCCCCAACCCAAAATCCCAATTTAACAAAGGAAGAAGAGGGAGTGTAAGGAGAAGAAGAGGAAGAAAAAGGAGAAAGGCGATGAAGAGGAAGGAGGCTAGGAGCGGGAACCCCGTAAATGCTGCTGAGCCCCGTAAAGTTAATTTCTCCCCTTCTCTTCTTATATGGGCACTCCCAAGCAGCTTCTTCATGCATTCTTCAATCTTTATTCATCATGTGGAAGATCCCAGCTTTTAATCTGATTTGGTTAATAAACTCTCAAAAATCATTTTTTCCACTAAATTAGCCCAAATTTTATTAATACAAGTAGAATCTCATAATTTTATAATTGTTTGTGATTAATAATATCAATGCTAGATTGTCACAAAATATGTAATAAACCTCTTCAGGACTGCCGAGATCATTTACATGATCTCATCTCTTTGGCCGACCAAGACAAGACCAAGATCTAGGATTGAGAATCTTTGACACCAGGTGTACCGCACAGGTTAGTATTTTTCTCCTTAGCAGTTGGTGTGCATGACTGTTTGATAGTAAGCTTGTTAATGGAATTTCTGGCAGCAACTCATCGGCAGAAGTTAGTGCTGACTGAGTCCTAAAATTCTAGATTTAAGACTGGTCACAGCTCAAAAAAGCGGAGAATAAACAGAGAGAAATGAAACAAGAGGATTAAAAAAGGGGCAGGTAAAAGTTGAATTAATCAAATTGCAATGTTTACAATACTGGGGATGCTCTTTTACAAGAGAAATGATGCCTTCTGATGTCAACAATACTAAACTTGGGTTTGCAACCAATAAATGAGAAAAATCTTTATTACATACGAAATGTGGAGCAAATTCCATATCAAATGATTATGATGGTGGCAAGACGACTCTATGTAAATGGGCTATAGAATCAATATAGTCACAAAAATGTTAGTTTCATCTCTGGACAGTCATAGAATTGACAACTAAAAAAATAAATTCTTTCAGTTGAAGCACCAGAGTTTACACCTGAATATAACAATGCAAACAATGCAAATCCGTGCAAAAACAAATAAAAAATGAAAATCCAGAGAATGTTCTGTAGTTAATTACCATTAGATAGGAAGCTGTTACTTATGGACTCAAAAAGATCTTGCCCATCAATTGTAAAACCCCATCGGTTAGGAGCTGGGCCTGCGATATATGCACATGCTCTCTCATCAGTGTCCTTCAAGAAAACCTGCCAAATAGCAATACACAAAGAAACTCTTAAGAACTAAAATCTGACGCTTTATTGTACAAAATTAACTGGTAAAACATTGCAGAACAAGACCAGAGCTTAGCAAGCAGTCTAGCTAAGTGTACATATACCAAAAATTAGATGGACACCAGAATATGTGTGAAGTAACAGTGTCGTGCTTTTCATCAGCCACATTCCTCTAGTAGATTGCCTAAAGTAATACTTTCTAACCGCCAGTTCAAGCAAAGGTAAAGGAAGAGGTTAGCATTAGGAAGATCATCCACTTGTTGAACTCATGATTTCCACAATCCTTAAACATTGTGCTATTTTGAGTGCAGAAGAGACAGCCAACAGCTCCCATAGGCAAATGTGATATGTGGCTTAAACCGGACAAGTAGAAGATCAAAGAGAACAAGGAAGAAGTTAGCAGAAGGAAAAGATGTACAACTTGGAAGTGGAACTGGTATAGAATAAAGTAAAATTCACTAGCAGGCACAACAAACTGAGGTATAGATCATAAGGATAGATATGAGAGTATCTCTGTGAAAGAATCATTATCCACTAGTATTAGTAGATTTACACAAATTGGCAACCATAAGGAGTAATGATCGTATCACAGATGTTTCTCCTAAAGGCAATCAACTAAAAGGCTCTTCAAATACCAAATGAAACATGTAGAAATTTGACTAATTGAATAACTGCTACCAAGGATTACTAGCTTCGTGCTCTCACCTGTTGAAAATGCAAGTCAGATGGAAATGGACGAAATCTAATTGGGCAAATCTCATTTTGTGCCATATTTCTGCTAGCATCAACAGTCCCCAAGTAATCAAGAAGACAAGACTCAATATCATCTTCGGTGAAATCACCTACAATGCTAACCTGAAAAGAGCATAAATTCCAAACATATAACACACTAAAAGATTCAAAGAAGTTGGAACCTAGAAACAATTTCTCATGAAGTTATAAATCGTTAAAATACTTCACAATAATGCAAACAAAATGAGAAAGTAAATACTCAGGAACATAAGAATCAGAAAAGCATTAACTTGAATCAGGCATATACCTCCATATTATCAGCAACAAATTGACTCATAACTGCATCTTTAACTGATTGAAGTGTTAGTTTCTGCAACGAATGAGGTGTGGGCTCCACAAAGCGCTCATCTCCATTCAGCATTGCCAGCATTAGTCTGTGAGCAGCTGAACGCTCCAAACTCTTGGGAACGGACCGGTAATATGATGAATAAACTTGGACTGCTCTGTCAAAAGCATCCTCTAACCATACACTATGCTGCAGGATCGCAACGACAACAGACATACCACACATATGTATTTAAGTTACATTATAAGTACAAAAAAAATATAGGCTGGAAAAATCACAGGTATGATAAGCTATATTTGGCAGTATAATCAACTCCATGTAACAAATTTTTCTCACAACAATGGACCATAAATAGAAGATCACCCTGAGAAGTATTTGCTAATGGATTTTTAGACCTTCACGTGAACCAAAAGGAACATGTCAATGTTGAGTAGTACAATCATGAATAGATGGCAGTCAAGCTTAGGTCAAACCAAAAGCAAGCAGAATGAAATTTTGATCTTTAGAATCAATGACACACAAGATCCTTGGATAACCAACCATAAGTTTGGTGTGATATCAACAGACTAATGTGAAAGTGATGTAATACATAGGCAAATGCAGTTTAAGAAGAGTTATATGGAAGCATTAATGTCCAAAGCATATAAAAACTTAAGGCGAAAGACGATTGGAACATACTGAAGTAGGAGTTTTTGAACAGTTAATTTTCAGCAAAAGTTAAAGCATGGTTCACAATCTCGTGAGATCTCAGCGCGCTCGGTGGATTCAACGAGACTAAACACTAGGTAAACTGGCTTTTGATCATTTTTACATCATCTTGGAGAGATATCACTGACCTCCGAGAGCTGGCTTGATTGTTGAAAACTTTTCTGTGCACAACAATCTCTTTTCTTTGGAGGAAGAGGAATAGCAAAAAATTTTATGGAGTGCCACCTCCATAAAACTCAGCTGTTTGCTCGGATCTTAGTTATCTTCTATCAGTGAACAGGATTCCGCTCTTTTCTATTGTGATATTGCAGCTGATTGGGATATTTTATTGCTATATGCCCATGAAATGATTATCACAGTGATGATTCAGCTGACATTTCTACACTTACAGTTCGGTTGCAGCATCTATTTGAGATGAAAGACATTAGTTATCCTCACTACTTTCTTGGTATTGAGGTAGCACATTCCTTTAGTGGCTACTTGCTCAGACCAATACTGTTGCTTGGTACAGACTATCTGATACTTGTCCTGTGGATACTCCTATTGAGCTAAACCTAAAGCTCACGCCTGCAGATGGTGTACCTCTTTGTGATCCTAATTCTTGGGAGATAGTTGGATCCTTGGTTTATCTCGTTGTTTCTTGCCTTGGTATCCAGTATGTGTCCATGTTGTTCGTCAGTTTTCCTCTTCTCCACGCTCTGTGCATTGGACTGCTGTGCCCCAAATGTTGCACCTATACTTAGGGTACTTTATCCAGTTTCCTTCTGTCTTTGTCAGCTAATTTATTGTTGCATGCCTATTCGGATGCTGATTGGGCTGGTGATGTAGTGGATTGTAAGTCCACAACTGGTTGTTGTGTGTTTCTTGGTGATTCTCTCAGCTCAAGGAAAATCAAGAAGCTGGATGTTGTTGCCATGTCTACTGCTGAAGTCAAGTATCATGCTATGTCTAGCACTGCCGCAGAGATTATTTGGCTACATTCGTTGTTGGCTGATATGAGCTTCTCTATTGCCACACCAACGCCTATGCATTGTGATAATAGAAAGCCATCCAGATTGCTTGTAACTCTGTTTACTATGAGCGCACAAAATATATCGAGACTAACTGTTATTTTGTGTCATTTTCATCTTGGCACTTTGACTCTTTTGTATTGTGCTCACTGCAGATTACAAGCTTCTTTAGGATACAGTGGCCCGATTTTAGTTTTTGTTGGGTAAACTCTCGATATTCAACACATCTAGAGTTTGGGGGGTGTTAAATCTATTTGCTCTCTTGTGTATTTTTGTTTTTGTTCAATTCCTTAGCATTAGGCTTTACATTATAGAGGGTAATTGAATCTTCGCTGTTTATTTCTTATTTATTATTGGTTAGCCATCTCTTTAGATGATGCGCATTATTATGTACACAATAAATAAATAGCAAAGACTAAAACTACCCTCTATATTGTAAAGCCCAATACTAAGGATTTAAACAAAAACAAAAATACACAAGAGGGCAAATACATTCTTAACAAATTCTATATAGTTTTTTAAGTTGAAATCGCTATAAAAGAGTAGACCTTGTGGCGAACCTCAACCTCTATAAATAAAGAGTTTGGATAAGGTCAAGGTTGTAGAAGCTTAGATTAGCTTATGGGTGAAGAGTGTATAGTTGTTAGTAAGACAAAGAAAAACTGAAATTTGCAAATGGTTTGGGGATAGCGATAAAGCTCACCTCAGCAAATGGTTGAGATCCCTTGGATCATATGTAATATCGTGAAATTTCTGTGAAATTTCATTAATTTCAGCGAAATGGACCTGCCCAAAATTTATTTCAAAATTTTGCCCATTTTTCTAAATTTTAGAAATTTCAAAAATTGAGCCAAATTTTCACAAAATTTATGTTTTAGGCAGGTTATTTTTGGTTGTTACGTTTTACGCAGGTTAATTTTTTATTTTTTATGGTTTAGGCAGGATGTTTTTAAGCTTTTCACAGTTTGGGCAATTTTTTGGGGAGGTTTTACATTTCTGGCAAATTAGTTTTTGCATCTCCTCCTTCCTGTACTTTTTCTCCTCTTTCTTCTTCCTCTTCTTACGCTTCAAAACTTTAAATAAAATTTTCCGACATGAAACGAACCGGACCCAAAATGATCCTCCACCAAAATGCCACTTTGCTACTAAGCCTTGGATTAGGTGCTCCAGAAGTGGATGTAGGCCATTGGTTCAGCTGAGTCACTATAAATTGTGTGTGATTTTCTTTATTGGAAATTTTTGTGTGGGGCATGGTATATCATTTATGTTTTTGCTTTGTTTCATGCAATCCATGAGCGAAGTAACAATTAGATTTATCTGCGATTGCTAGCGAATTATGTTTCCACTTTGCTTCATGTGTATGTACGCATTTTAAACCCTCTATAGGCGATTGCTTTGTAAAAGGTGTCACAAATAAGTTAAAAGAATTTTTTAATCAGTATCATCCCCCCTCCTCCCTTCTCCTCCTCCTCTAGAACTTAATATCTCATACATGCAATTTCAGTGACCCATCTAGGAGGTGGCCAATATAGAAGAACCTCTGCATAGGAAACGGACATGTGTTCAATGATTTCCAGGGTGGAAAACCTTGTGACTCTCAATCATTATATATCATGACATTATTCGAATAACCTTGAAACTTTTACACACAATTAAATCTCTCTTATCAACTCAATCAATTCCTCAAAAGACCTTTTTAATGCTGCTTCTGGTTGTTTGATGCACTAATTGATTGGAAAGCCCAATTCTCCTCTCAAATTGACTGTTTGTAAAATGGAACTTAAATTTTTGCTGCCAATTAAATACCTAGTTCAAACTTCAAAATAATCACAAATTTCAGGTTCATTATTCACTTCTAACAGCTGCAGACTTCTTCACTCCCCCCTCTTCCCTCGCATTTAAATAGATTTTTCCTTTTATCCACTATTGTGTTTGTTCTTAACAGAAACAATTGAGAATAACATCAATCAATGGACCTCACAACAGACCATTCACTTCAATATCAATTACCCTAATAACCACAAAACAGTCCATTCACTTTCATAGCAATTACCCTGATACATTCTCTGGTATGCTTGGATTGAAGGAAAGCACAGGAAAGGAAAGGAAGTCCTTAGAAATCACTGCCTTCCACTGTTTGTGTGACGGGGAAGGAGAAAATAGTGTGGAAACTGGGAGAAAGGGGGTGGAATATTGGCCCCAAAATATTCCACCCCTCAACCCATGGATTTTAGGAGAAAATTTGCACACTTAGGACTCATGCCTTCAACCTTGCAAGAGTCAACCTTAGAACTCATGCCTTCAACCTTGCAAGAGTCGACCTGGAGGTTGTCACCACCGTTGCTGCCGCCGCCGCCGCCACCACCGCTGTTGCAACCACTACCATCCTCGTTACCACAGTCACCGCTGTTGCCTCCAAGGCCACCGCCATCATCAACTTTGCACAACTGCGACACTGCCACCTCCACCAAACGTGGTAGTAGTGGTAACAGCTAGGAGTGGTAGTTTTGTCATTAAAAATTATAAGGCACAATGGTGTTCTTGTGGTTATGATGGATTGAAGTTTCAATGTTTTATAGCACCATTGGTTCTACCAAACAGTGGAAAATTTTTGTAGCACTTATTTTCTCTTTCGCCTTCTCTTTCCCTTGTCCCGGTTTCCACCAATCCAAACAAAGGTTACCATGGAAAGCCTCACCAAGGCCAACCATGCATGTTCTTGCAAGAACATGAAAACAAGAAGAAACATAGGCACATTTTTATTCTCTTTTTGATTCATTTTTATACTTTTTTCTCTATCTTTTGTGTATCATTTGGGTCTTACTCTACTTGGTATATTTCCATCAAGTCCAGCCTAGTCCTCGTTATCTACATAAAGGGTTCTATGGCAAATGGTGGAAGAGAAGAATGAAACTCCAATTTTTTGTTTCTCTCAATTTGCCTCAATCTTGTGCAGACACAAACAGAACAAAAATTTTCTCTTAAAAGGAAAACAATATATACACACTCAGAACGAAAATAATTGATAATTAAATGTCCAACTACCTCAAGAACCATATGAAGCAGCTGAAAAGCTGCATGCATGCCGTTATCCCTCAAAGTAAACCTGAATTCCAAAGCAATGAACTCCTCCGTTGACTCCAAAGAGCAATTAATCAAGTGATTCACACAGAAAAGTTCAACCTAAAGAAATGCATCATCAACATAAATTAGAAGGAAACCACAACTAAAAAAATTTTCAGAAAAGATCACATGCTCTAATGCCAAATCTTGTTCAATTAGGAATATATCAAAACACAATGAGAGTTGTTGATGCATTAGTAGAGTAATAATAATGCAAATCCTTCCAATTAATGTACAATGCATATTGTTGTTATAATTTACAGAATTAAGAAAAGGAAATGGTATGCTTTGGACCCCTTTCACCTCCAAAGATTGTAGAAACCACCAAGTTCAATGCCTTAGAAAAAGGGAGGGTAGGGGGAACCCGCCCACATTGGGCGCATACAGTTGAAAGTGGGACTACTTGGATTGAGGACTGCTGAACTTTAGCTCAATTTGATGTAGCCCACGCGATTCCAAAACATTGAATGCCAGTTGATAGTTAGTGACAAAATCGAAAATTAGTTAAGAGGCATTCAAGCACGGAGGGTCTCACATTTCAGATTGTGCAAAATCTTTGTAAATCAAGGCATCTCATTTCCACCTATAACAGTCACATGAGACCACCCCTAGTGTGCTCAACTTTGGGGCTCACACCTAAATTTGCACCTATGAGGGACACAAGATATTATCACTCTAGGGAGAAGAATAAATCTAAAGTCACACCCGAATAATGTCATTGCTCTTAACATCAATAGGTTGAAATCCCTTTAACAATCTAATGGTAGCTAACAGGTTGCTATGTTAAAAGTTCAATGATAGACTCAAAGAAATAGAAAACAGACATCAGAAAGCAAAGTTAAAAATAAGATTCTTCTTCAACTAAAAGTGCACTTTTTCTCTAACCATGAGTGGTGCCATGTATGGCAAATTATACAGATAACAGCAAAATGTGCTACACATTTAATGGGAAAGGAACTCCAACATGTTTATATACATTTATATAAATAGTAAAATTTCCCAAATTCATTATACTCTTCAGGATCGAGTAAACATGGTTAATAATGTATTATAATCACTTAAAAGCAGAATCATTGCTCTATATCAGTTCACTATTTTGAGGGCCTAAATGCCAACAATTCAGAGTTGCTTCAAAAAGTATCACAAAATAAGTTAAGCAACATGAGTTGGCCAAATCAAGAGACATCATTACAATTAGAGATAACAGGTTATACCCAAGAGCAGTTAAGTTACCCACATTGTACCCAATCTACAATAAAAAAACCTACTTAGTAATATGGACTACAATGATTAGATGAGTGCAGGGGATATAACAGGAAAAGCAGACCTGTTCTCTTGTAAATCTGCCAACACGTCCACCCTCACTAAGTGTCCGAACACCAACTATAACAGCACCCTTCAGATTAGAACTTTCAACTGCTCTGCCACCACCAACTATCAACCTCATAACCCCGCCCTTAGCTTCGTTTTTTGTGATCTGCCAACAAGAGTGGAAAAATAATTTCTAAGATCAAACAGACCTGCATAAATATGCAATTGTACACTACCAAATGGATTTTTTCTACAAATACATATTAAGTAAAAGAAGCTTGGAGGTGTCTCTTTGCAATCTTGCATAACAAGAGCACACCAGCTGCAAGCTGAATGATAATTGTGGATTCATCCATATACTGGTCACAGGATCCATGCTTCCCACCTTTGATAATATCTATTTTGCATGTTCTACAAAAGAAAGGGTGCCAAATGCCACACAACAAGCAAGCCTTCATATATCAGAAAGGAAGAAAATGTACCTTGTAGTTTACAGAAATTCCATTTGAAAGTTGTCGCTGTGTAATGCCTGTTTCCGTATCATAAACTTTGGTAGCATTCACATCTGGAATCAAAGGAGTAAAACAAGGCTTACAAAGCAACCTTAAATCCTGCAGCTGAGATGATGAGATGAGTTCTTTTGGCACCTCCATCTGTGCAACAGGCAAAGGAATAAAATAAATCAGTCAGCTTATTTATTCATTTCTTACTAGTTGAGATTTATCTCTCAGATATGATAAGCAATTAAACGTCAAATGGCTAAACAAGACTAAATCCTAGTATTAAATAATGCCCATGGGAAGGCCTGCATAGAAACAATCAATGCATATCTAAAAGATAGGGCATGAATTTGTAGATATATGTAGAAAAGATACGCTATTCAACAAGACTGAATCATGAACTAAACAATCCTACTAGTAAAATCTAGACAAAATCACATGTTTGCCATTATCATAATCAAATAGCGTATTTGACCAATAATTTGGGGCCGACAACATGGATCTTATACCTCCATTTTAGCCTATTTTGTGTCAATTCTTTTGTAAGAGATAGCATAATCATATCCTTCCCTATTAATTTCATCGAAGTGCTCTTAGGCCTCCCTCTCCCTCATTTAACATTATTTATGTAGAACCCTTCCAACCTTCTTAATAGGACATTTATTAGTTTTCTTTATACATGCACATACCAACACAACCTACACTCTCTGAGCTTCTCCCTTAAAGATGTTCCAGCTAAATTCTCGCATATATATTTATTTCTAATCCTATCTTTCCTGGTTATTCCACACATCCACCTTAGCATCCTAATTTTAGCTATATTATTTATCTATATGACTTTTCTTTGGTGCCTAATATTTTGTTGCATAAAGTATTGCAGGCCTAATAGCAATCTTATAAAATTTACCTTTAAGCCTATATGGGACTCGCCTATCACACAAAACTCCTGACGCCACCCTCTATTTTACATACCCCATATTAATCCTAAGCACCACATCACTAGTAATATGTGCCTCTTTGTGGATAATAGAGCACAAATAGTCATAATTGCTCACATCTTCGCACTTCTTACCCATCTATTTCGACTAAAGTTCGACCTATAGTTCTACAATCCTTAAAGTTAAATTCAATATACTCCTTCGTCCTGCTTATTTTAAAACCTTTTGATTTTAGAGTTTTCCTCCGTAGTTATAGTTTGGCATTTGACCCTGCTATAATCTCGTCAACTAAAACTACATCATCTGCAAAAAGCAGGCACCACAGTATCCTATCTTGTATATGTACAGTTAGTTCATCTATAACTAGAGTAGAAAGATAAGTACTTAGGCTAACCTTTGATATAGACCTACTATGACCAAGAACTCCTTAATTTCTCCCCCAATTGTTCGTGCATTGGTTACTACCCCATCATACATATCTTTAATAATATCGATGTAACCTCATAAAACTCCCTTCTTCCTTCAAGACACTCTAAATAAGCTCTGAACGCACTCTATCATAAACTTTTTCCAAATCAATAGAGGTCATATAGAAGTTGTCTCCTATCCTTATACTTCTCAACTAATTGACATAACAAAAAAATAGCTTCTATTGTTGACCTCTCTCGCATAAAACCAAATTGATTCTCAGTTACTCTAGTTACTTTCCACAAGTGTCCTTAAACCACTCTCCCAAAACTTTATAATATAACTTATAAGTTTTATACCCCTATAATTTGTACAACCTTGGAAATCCCCTTATTTTTATAAATTGGTATAAGGGTGCTTCTCCTCCACTCCTCTGGCATCTTGTTTAACTTCCAAATATTGTTAAACTCAGTCAACCAAGTTAAGCCAACACCCCCAAGCCACTTCCAAACTTCAATAAGAATTCCATTAGGTCATAGTATTTTACCTTTATTCATCTTCTTTAAAGCAACTTCTACCTCCTCTATTGTAAATCTCCTAAAATAAGTTATACCCTTAACAAGACCGGACTCAATATCAAGACCACCACCATAATCTTCATTCAAAAGCTGTGGTAAATACCCTCTCTATCTCTCATTAATTTTCTTATCTTTTACTAAAACCCTTTGATCGTCAATCTTAATGCATCTAACTTGATCTAAGTCCCTACTTCTCTTCTCTCTTAACTTAGCTCTCTTATGTATCCCTCTCCCCCTCTTCCATCCTAATTTATTATACAAATCATCGAACGCTTACAATTAACCATGTTTCCTCCTTTACATCCTTTCTCCTTGTTTTCCCTAGTACTTCTTTTCCCAACTTTGTAATACAATTAACCATTTTATCCTACATTGCTGTTGGTTCTTCATCCAACTGCCAATTTCTTCCACTCTCAATCTCTTCACAAAGCTATTGAGTACCATCACTTTTTAACATCATAAGAGAAATATCAAATAACTTCTACACAACTAGAGTGTTCACATATTCAAAAAGTGAATGATTCAAAAAGGAAAGCAACACTTTTTAACACCAAGAATTCTGAGTTACATCATGCAATATTTGAATATCCATTACTCACCAAAAAAGAAGCTAACAAAAAAAAAAGGCACAGATTTGTGAATGCTCATAAGAGGCAGACCTCAGGTTCAGCTTCTATGGGTTCTTGCAAACCTGCTCTTATTGCATCTGAGATTTCTTGAGGGTGAATATTGAACAGAGTCTCCCCAAATCCATCAACATGCAATTTCGTTGGGACACATGCAACAATTGCAGAAGGCAATGGTGCACCAGGATTTCCATAGTCAGAGACAAACTCCAATACTTTTGAACCAGTGGCATTGACCTAGAAGAAGAGCCATCACCTTTCTCAATCACATGTGGTTATCATTGATAAAAGCTCATGCATCACTTCCAATAAACAACACGAGGTTTACGTATAAGGTACACGCTATTATTAAAATATTTAAATGCCCATAATCTTATATACCTCCTGTTCCTACAAAATCCAATGACATCCCATCAGTCATAACTGTTTTGAAAGGTATTAAATTTTGTCTAATAACTACAATCTGCATATGTAGAGTAACTTTTAACCAGCAAGAGCAGAAACCAAGATCAATTACGAGATTTGTCCTAAATGAGTCTTTATATAGATAATCAGCTATTCCAACTGGATGAAACAAAAACTATATTCCATTGACTCAAGTTAAATCATATGATATTAAGACCACTATTTGTATCTTGCAAGACCAGTGTGATTACAAAATACAAAAAATGTGAAGGCCTTCTGCAGTTAAATCAATGTTATATTCAACATAAAATTCACTAGATTTGTTCTGCCATATTTCTTGATAATATTATCTAAAGGGCCTCGTTTATGATATAATTTTAAGAAGCTCTAAGCCAATTTAAGTTAGCAAGATAACGCATACTTGAAAATGGAAAACAAGTAAAAGTGCTTAAATGTAGCCATGTTAAGTCATATTACTTCTTCAAGCGTTACTGTCTCAGCAACAGCAACCAGACTTTCATGCCCCTGTCTCTGATCCATCACTGTATGACCAAGTGCCTCACTCTCCATGATGAAATCTAAATTATCCACAGAAGGCACATTATCTATCATTGCCGCCAAATGCTCACTATCTTTAATTAGTGCATCCATGTAACGGGCCAGCTCTCCTCTAGTAACCCCAAACTCTTTGAGCCTCCTGACCTGCTTTGAAGAAGTCATGAGAAACTTGACCAAAACTGGAATACAGGAAGATTCGACCAATTAAAGGTGCTTTTTTCTAGCACTTCCATATGTCCTCCACTTCAATTAGAAAGATACTAAGTTTTTTACCAGTTACTGGAATACCAAAGATAATAACCAATTCTCTAAGAGAACCAGAAAAGAGGGTCTTTTTTTGTGAGACCAGAAGGTAGACCTCCTGAACAGCAACTTTAATCGCATTCTGCCAGTTCTGGGGTTCAGCGGTAACAGTTAGCGTGGTAACAGTGCATCCTTCCCTTCCAGAGTCGCTGTGATCCAACTCAACAGAAATAAAAGGAGGATTTGAGCTCTACACAACATAGAATCAATTAGGTACTGAAATGTTGAATGCAAATCACACAAATAAAAAACTATCTAAAGATTGTTGTCATATAAATAATTAGAAACAAAAGATCAGAACCAGTCCTGTTAAAAGGGGTACAGACAAGGTGGCATGCATGCATTGTACGATTTTGTGGACAATTGTTGTCTATCCAAGGACATTAGCTGATGAACAAAGAAATAATGCACCTTATATCTGGTGTTAATTCGGAAGTGTAATGCTGACAGGAATATTCTCTTCATCAAAACTTTCCTTAGATCCCCATAAGTTTGAACCTTGTCAACTGGAACCTGCAGCAAATAACAGATGAAATTCAAGAATTTGTAGCTTATCAGAGTCTAGCAATACAACGTAAAAGAAGGTATAAAAACATCCACAACCCAAACCAGTTATCAGAAAATAAATGAACACTACCAACATTTGTACAACAATAGGTAAACAACACATCAAACAAGTACATAACCAGCACCTATGGATACTTAACAAGTTATCAAATGAAAGATATTACAATTATCAATAGGAGGTCCATCAATATAAAGCAAATAGGTAAATGATATTCCACATTGCCAATCCCAAACCAGAAACCAAACAGGACAAGTTATTAAAATCAGCACATAATTAAATCATTATGAAGTTATGAACAGGAAGGAAAGAAATTAGTAATGGGAAATGCATGTATGTGCCAAAACAGATAACAATTAGTGTTCCATGATATTACCTTACAGAACATATTGAAAGAGAAATTTTGGAGCAACTCGTGCTGGAAGATCTGTGGTGGCATTGCATCAGTACCAGCTCCAGGAAGTGACCATCTATGCTCCACCGGAGGACGAACTGCATGCCTTTCCCTTTTTATAGTTTTTCCTTGATCTGTACTAGCCAGTTGTTTATCGCTGGTGAAGCTACCACCAAGCCCCCCAGGCAACTTTGGAACCAAAAAACTTGCCATCCCAGCAAATGGACGAGGGGTAGGGACTGCAACCAACTCATTTTCCACAGGCAATCTGCCGAACACAGCCTGCAGAGTGTTAAAGAGCTCAGCATACAGAAAATTTCCTACAAAACAAAATCTGGCCTTTTGGTTATGAAACTGGTAAAATAATACACACCTCTATTTGATATTCTATTTTGGGAACATTCTCAATATCCCCCACAATGTATAGGGTGGCATTTGCTGGAAAGTACCAACGTTCATGGAATCTCCTGATTTTATCTGCATCCCATTTCTTAATTTGCTCCTCTAGTCCGATTGGAAACCTCTTACTCAACTTGTTTTCAGAATGTAAATGTTGTAGCAACTAAATGAATAAAAAGATCAGAAAATTAATTCAATAGCCAAAAGCAAGTAAGACGTCAATTTAGATTTGAGCATTATATGCAAAATGAGATAAGAAAAGTAAAAGAAAAATGTTAACCCGATCCCACGTGGGCAAACTTTTATGTCATGCAAGCTAGCAGGCATTGAAAGGGGGTAGGCAGCTTAAAAAAACCCATCAGCCCCATGATTTGAAATCAGATTGCAAGGCCCTAATACAGTGGGTGCAGATGCATGTCCGGACAAGGGATATTACGGCTCAAAGGAAGTAAATTAAATTAAGAAGTCTATTCCAATTCTTATAATTGCAGCAAAGAGAAAGCATTCAATTGTCCTCAGGAATATAAATGATAGAAAGATTCCATTTAAAAATTGCAAGGTATAGCCCATATTGCTATCATCAATTTGCCATAGAAAAAATTTATGGCCAATATATGGGATACATTGCACACTTTCCTTTGTGCTATCTCTCTCTTTTAGACAAGGACCAGGTATGAGGGAAAGTGTTCCAACAAAAAATCATATCTATAATCTATAACAGCTCCAAAAGTGCATTGAAGTGCATTTCCCACTCTTTACACCTGTCATCCCAGATATATTAAGATTTGCCTTTGAAGGTTTGTTGCACTATTTGCTTTCCAATCCAGAAACTTGCCATTTTCAATGGACATTATAAATTTTGAAGTAACCTCAACATTCAAGGTATAGAAAACTTGCCTGGCAATCCACGCGATATTCTATTGTGTTCATCATCTGCAATTCTGATAGGATTGCTCTCCTCTCCTTCTCAACCCGAGAAGAAAGGAATTTCGGGTGGAAAGCTATCTAAATGCATGACAAAATCATCAATTACAAATGTAGAAAAGGCAACATGTTTTTAGAAACATGACCTAAAATTGACAAAAATGTAACATAAAAATGAAAATAGTGAAGACAGACATAACAATCAAAATTCTTAAGTACCAGTATTCAGTCTGCTTACCTCATTCAAAGCATCAAGCACAAAGGGAAGCAACTCCCCATCTGAATCCTGGCAGTTTGTCAAAATGTCAAACATGTACAAATAATAGATATTTCCATAAAACCACGTCTCCTAAAAGCTTAAGCTACATAAGAAAGAATCAGCAATAGATATCAACCACAGCAAACCAAACTAAACCAAACCAGTACTCTTCACAGGCCCAAGCATGACAAACGCTTGCATCAAAACATGCAAGCATAGTGGTCTTGAATCAAACCCACTACCTCCCAACTATGATATCATGTTAGAACCCAGTCTCCTAAAAAGCTTCAGCTGCTAGGGAAGGACTAACAACAAATATCAACCACACCAACCAAAACAACCCCACATCTTAATGTTTATAACAACGTCTCCTAAAAGCTTCAGCTGCTAGGGAAGGACTAACAACAAATATCAACCACACCAACCAAAACAACCCCACATCTTAATGTTTATAACAACCGTCTATCAGTCTTAGAAAACAGAAATAGAAATATGAAAAGAACCTTTGTACTAGTAGGAGAATGGATATGAAACACGGTGTGGTGGAAGTCTGTGTAAGCATTTGATCTAGCACCAGTCCCTAGAAGTTTTTCACGCTTCTTACTTCCAAGGAAGGCAACATGCTCAATCATATGTGCAATCCCTTGCTCATCATCTTCCTCATCAATTGACCCAACATGAACTTCCATGTGTGCCTCAAATCTGTAATATGAAATGCGAGAAAGTATTGGATTTTCAAGCACCAAATTATTATCTTCGTATATAAATTAGTATGGAGAATAAGAACACAGATTTTTTAATGCTCATGGAGGCCTCTGTCAAAGAACACCAGCAAACTTGAACGACCAAAACCTACAGTCATTTACCACTTTAGCCACATTGAGATCATGTATATCATCTTGAACACTCTCCGATAGAAGATTGCTGGGTTTATACCTATGCATAACTTTTGTGAAGAGAACATGGACATTTTTAAATCCATGACATGACTTTATTAGACTCACCAATATAGTGTTTTTTTTACATGTCCTTTATAAGTCAATCATATCAGTGTTTGGGAGACACAAGACCCATTTCCAATGTTCATAAAGACTTAAGAGTTCAAACCTGTTTGCTGGAACCTTATTTGGTAGAATGAAGTAGGAAAGTCCATTCTTCAATTTACCACAATGCAGCTTAGGGTGATGTGGTAACCTAGAATTTAAGAAGCCTTTCAATTCTAACTTCTCCATTTCTGGATCCCAAAAGGTAGAACTTTGCTTCTCTTCGATGACATCTGGCCATGCTGTACTTGCAACATGGGGCTCCTCTGGACCTAAAGAAGCAGTTGGAACATGCCCCCGTAATACCTGAAAACATATATATGTCAAAGTAAGGCACTTTAAATCAATTCCAAGAACTAAGAGTTTCTAAAAAATTATACTTAATTGGGACATCCAGTAAGCATATTGTTGCCTGGACAAGTGCTAAGGAATTCAGCTTAGGAAACAGAAACATTCACTCAATCTTGCTGGTAATAGAACTTTAAATCAACTACTGTCAGGTAATATTCAGTTGCATTGCCAATAGCAATTAGAAAGGTTCTCTTAACATATCAGAGAAAGTAAGAACACGAGGAATATACAGGGTTTTAAAGGTAAGGAAAGGAAGAATAACCTCAATTCATTTTAGATAAACATGAGAAAGAAGTTAAATTTAGTTTTCCAATCCATGCCTTGACAAGAATATTGGCTAGGAAACAAAAACACTCAGTCAATCTTGCTGATAGAAAAAATTTAAAAACTACTGTCAGGTAATATTCACATTTATTCCTTTGGAAATAGAAATTAGATAGTTTTGTAACATATACTACAAAGACTACATATACATACACACATAAATATATATATATATATGAAAAAGTTAGTATGAGCCTGGGCTCATGCTGATGGTATTATCTCCACTATAGAAAGAAGGAAAGAAAGATCCAATTTGCTAGTAATGAGCCCACGCTCACGCTGATAAAATGAGCCCAGGCTCACGCTGATGGTATGATCCTGAGCTCACGTGCATGGAACGAGCCCAAGGTCACGCGCATGGTACGAGCCCGGACTTCAAGGGCAGTTGGATTTCAATTCAACGGCACACATGACTCAGGGGCAGGTAGGTTTTAATCACCGCCAGCACCAGCTCCCTTGTGCCGCCGGATCAAGATCTAACGGCTCGAGAGTATATACACATGTAAATGCAGAATAGATAAGAAAAAATAAAATAAATAGGGCATAAATTTTTTTTTACCAAAGGTCTTCTTAGCAAGTGATAGTTACATACTTTCAAGATCATAAATTCTATGCACGTAAAATTTAAAGTTCTATACTAAGCCAAATACATTCGTAGTAAGCAACTGCAAGTTCGTATCTCATAGGCTAAATATCAGGTCAGAGGTTGACAAAGACAATGGTGTCAAAAGACTTCATGTCATGGAGCATCCTGTTCATATTCAAGACCAATTTAGCAACGGGTCTCATTTGATAGGGTTTGTCGAAAATTCTCCATTGGCATGAAAACACAAATCCAAATATGTGATATAAGAAAAAATGCAAAAAACTATTATCTACAAGAGTGTTGTATGCATTGGAACCACAAAAAAGTATGAGAAAACAGTCATGTGGGATCTCATTTGAAAGAGTTTGTCAAGATCTTTCCAATCATACCAAGAATGCGCAAATCCAAGTTTGGAAGTGCAAAATATAACCTTATAAATTTAAAATCAATAAAATAAAAAGTAATCCTCGGTCAAATTAGCAACACGTATTAAGTTGACATGTAGCAAGTATCTAAAAGGATCTAATTAAATTATCCACAAATGGCACACCAATTCAAACTTTTATTAGAGGGCATATGGATATAAAACATGGCTAAAATCGGAAATAAGGGTAAAAACATGTATAAAAATAATCAAAATACGAAAGTTATATCTACAATCATATATATATAAATATATACATAGAGAGAGAGAGAGAGGTTAGCATGCAGAAAGAGCACAGGCAATGTTCCTATGTGCATGGGACAGGAGTCGCATATTCAAATCACGTGGTTCCTTGTAGATAGGAGCAGGCAGGTTATATTTAGCTTGCGTCACAGTGAAAAGGGACTTCTCCGTGTTGCCACACTACTCTAGCATGTAAAGAGTAGTGCAATAAAAACAACACTACAAGAGCACTAGGTAGGGGGCAGAGCCACCAGATCTGAATCTGGCGGCTCTCACACCTATAGCACAGGCACCTTGCCTTATATATAGTGAAAAGGTAATCTCAGCTCAACTAGGGGTGTAAATGGCGTCCGTTTGTCCGGTGTCCGTCCATGTCTGCATCCGTCCGCACTAAAATGGACAATATTATTTTTTGTCCGTCCCTAATACGAATGGACATGGATAAGGGTTGGCCATGTAAGCAGCCATCTATGTCTGCCAACTATATATTTTATTATTATTATTTTTAGTTTATACTAAATTACTAACTTATGTCACATAGTTAATCTTCATAAAAAGATTGTAAAAAATACATATTATACTCTCACATGTCTTCTATAACATTATTATTTATTAATTTATTAGATTAGACTATCTTACTATTATTATAATTTATTTTTTAATTAATTTTTTACTAACCACCCTTAATTTGAAAACAAAGTAGTATATGTTAAACTTCACCTTCATTCCATCTGTGTTTGTCCATGTCCGTCATGGACAAATACAAACAGACAAGCACATGGTCCCCATAAAAACGGGCGGCTGTGGACATGCCTTGTCCGCGTCCACATCCATCTGTTTACACCCCTAAGCTCAACCTGACAAAGAGTTTTCTCAGGTTGCTTTTCTAAATGTAGGCCCTACCAATGTTTGTAGAGGATGGTGCCAAGGTAGATTGAAAAGGCATCATAAAAAATATGGGCCCATTTGGACATGTGGGCCTCAATTTTTAAACTTCAATCTAACATTCAAATCAAGCGCAGATTGCATTTCTAATTGAGGTCTTAGAGGTGTAAGATTCATGGGGGACCAATAGGGATTTAATGACAACCTTGGATGATGGGAGCTTACCATATTCGAGGTCATTTCAATATGTAGGACCCACCCATTTAACCACATCAAATCTGATCATTGGATTTGGAGTTAAAAGTTTGACTGGCCTTGATGAGTGGGTCCCCACCCACGGAAATACTTGGGGTAAATTTAAAAGGAATGGTAAATTTGGTTTTTAATTATATCTTAAATTCATGTATTCTCCTATTCCTTATTTTCCATGAAGGTATTGTTCTTTATGATAGTTCTAAAGGAGTATCACCCAATTCATGAAAATTAGGACATTGAGTTTGTTTTATCATATTTTTTTTATCTTTGGGCAAGTTTAACTTATGAACAAAAAGTTTCCGTTTGTTATAAAAATCTTTTAACGTATGGGGTCCACTCTGTTCCTTTTCCCCTCGGGTTTATTCCCCTGTTTTTCAAATAGGCTGAGTTGCAAGTTGGAAGGTTTTAGGAGTGTGGCCTGTTTATAGCTGAGTTAGTAGGATGCTATAACTTGTGTTCTGTTTTTTCTTATGTTGGCACAGGTAATAGGATGTTTATAGCCGACTGGTTTTTGCCATTATGTTCTTTCTTAGTTAATACGAATGTGAAGTTGTGAACAATCAACAAAAGAAAGTCCAGCAGTTGGAACACTTACATCCCATTTTCTACCTTCTTTTCTTATTTGTTGTCAATATTCTCTACCTTCTTTTATCTCTACTCAGTGTATATGAAGTCTTTTTTTTTTAATCTTCATGGAGTCTTATTCTATTTTGGATTCTTCTCATCAATTTGAACTGCTTTTTATCGCTTTCACAATGGTGGTTTTCTCTCATTAAATTTCTTACGTTGAAGACTCCTCTCCAATTACAGCTCCTCTACAAAGGCAGCTCCTGTAAGGAGGAAGACCCAACCTACACAGCAACCCTTGAGCACCAGAAATCTTTTATTACTATTTTAGCGCTTTCTTTTGCTTCCAGATTCTTTTATTTTCTTTCCTACTGATGCACTTCTGATACAATCTTCTGAATAAAAATCAAAAGCTTAATTTTCTAAATTGAATGAGAATCACTGCAAAGGTCGAGATTTTTAATTCAGATGATAAAGTCCACCCTGCTCTAGCTGATAGGCATAACTTAGTGAGTAGGCCTACTATTGGAACAGCATGTGCAGTGAGAGGAGAAACCCAGGAAACGTGGACCAGAGAATATTGTTCTTATTACCCTTCAATATCAAATGAATTAGCATCACTTGACAACATGACCATGCCTATGTGAAGAGCTTTCTCAGCATTACATGCAATTGTCCATTCCACCCTTTTTATTTTTAATAGTAGTATAGATATAGATTAATAATAGGTTTACTATTAGAACAGCCTGTGTGCTGAGTGGAGAAACGCAGAGAACAGGGACCAAAGAATATTGCTCTTATCATTCTATCCTTCAATATCAAATAAATTAGCATCACTTGACAATGTGGCCATCCCTATGTGAAGGGCTTTCTCGGCATCACACATGATATTGTCCATTCAACCCCTTTTACGTTCAATAGTAGTATAGATATAGACTAATAGTAGTATATATATATATATATATATATATGCATACATAGTTACATTTATTATATTATATCATATATAGAAGACACGTATCCTATGCAGCTACAAAGGCTAGATGTTTTTGTGCAAACCACTGCTGGAGCTGAGGGTAAGAGGGTGACTCAACCTTAGCAACAATAGTAAGTCACCCCCGTCCAATGCTGTCACTTGGACGAGGATGACAAAAAGGGCGTGGTGGCAATAACAGTGGTAGCAGAAGAGGAGGAGGATGTTGTGGGTAGAGGGATTGAATAGTGAAAATGGTTTTTTCTTATTTTTTGTACTTGTTAAAATAGAATTGTGTATAGAGATACACTATATACATATATATAGCATGCATAGAGCGAGCGGAGAGATTCAGAAACAGGAGAGAAAGCAAGCGGTAAACAAACACAAAAATGCCCATCTGAGACCTAATTTCAATTTTTTTCTTACAAATCAAAGTGCACATGCAAATGCACGTGCGTTTTAGTGATTGTTATTTAAGCAAATTCTCCTAAAAAGTATTATGTAACCATAGTATTTTTAGTTTCTAAGAGTTTATAAATTATTAATTTTATAAATCATGTTCTTTTCCAAAAATTTTGTTTAAAATTTTAAATCATAAAAAAGTCTACTGTGTCCTCCCAAAAAAAAAAGAAGAAATTTTCCTCTATAGTAATTAATGACATTGTCCTATTCAAACAATGACAAAAATGTGGCAACAAAAAAGAAAACTTACCCCGTGAAGATATCATATTAGCATAGTCAAAGTGCACTTGCAAATGCTCGTTTTCATATAAACATTCATTATATATACAAAGATTCGCAAATTAATAGTATTTTCAAGACGAGCAGCTTAAAAAGAAATAACTACATACAAAAAAGAAATAAATCCTTGAATTTTTATCAAGGGGATAACCGACATAGAAGGGACAAATTTCACCTGTCCATATACAATAGTTAGGCCGCATACATGAAAAAACAAGGCATTTAAACCATTGGATCTATGATCTAATTTCTCATTATCATTCCTATTGTGTGATATTAATAAATATTAAATATTTTATGTTTGCAACTTCATAAGGAAACTTGAGATTTGTTGACAGAAATAGTGATATCGACTTCGATCTGACTTAAATGTTGCAATTCTTCCAATCTTGGAAACACAAATATACCTACAGCCAGATCTGGGCTGGATGCCATCTCCCTCGATTGGTAGCCATAATTTCATCACCTTTGAAGAGCAGGCCCTTGTTGCAGCACTAAATACAACCCTCTATAACCAGAAATTCTCCACTTCCTTCAAAACCTTGAAGTCAGCCCACCAATCACAGTACATTTATCCATTATCTCTCCAAAATCTTTGGAGCTTTGGGAAGTTCAATACTTATGTCGTCTAACATTGAACTGCAGTAACACCCAGACCAAGTCTAGATCTAGAACAACGAACACATTTTTAACAAACAAGAACTCCGAAAGCTTCACAACTGGTTCTAGACCAGGCAGACTCTTCTCAAGTGCAAGAGATATAGCATCTTGTAATTAGGAGCATTAGGTTGCTCAACACATGCAAAGCTCCATCAAGTTACAAACAATGAATGATTCCTCAATAAGGTCAAAGTCTTTCTACATAGCTCAACAAGGTTCATCCTTGCAGATGGTGCGGGTGTGACTTCTTAGAGATGGAAAGTATTAAGTACGCTTCTAAGACACAGGAAGCAATATATTCTTACAACTATGACTTTGGGGGCCCACATATATTGGATCAATGTAGTAGGTCCTTGTAAATAAGACTTTAGTGGTAAATCAATATACTCAATCAGCAAATAAGACCCTTTAAACAATACCTTAGGTGTATTAGGGGCAATTTGGGACTTTTATGACAAAAATCTCCATCCCCATTTTCACTTTCATAATAATATATATATACATACAGAGAGAGAAGATCAAAGAGTGTAAATTGCGTTGGTATGTGCATGTACAAAGAAGACCAATAAATGCCCCACTAAGAAGGTTGGAAGGGCCTTATGTAAATAATGTCAAAAGAGAGAGAGAGGCATAAGAAAACTCAAATAGAATTAATAAGGATAAGATTAAGCTATCTCTTACAAAAGAGTTGGCACAAAACAAGATAGAATAGAGGCGTAAGATTCACATCGCTGACACTAAATTGTTGGAAAAAGGCGCTACTTGATTATGATTATGATATATATATATATATATATATTCATCGTTATATTTATGATTTGACATTTGACATTGGTTCAAATTGTATGATTCTTAATAAACAAGATAACAAACAAGAATGATCCAGGTTATAGACAAGATGATGAATTGATAATTCATTTTGTACCAAGTGCACAACAAAAATTTTACATACTTCCACCGAGCTAGCTCCTATGGACTTTCAAAGGTGTAGGAATGCCTTCAAGGCCATGGTTTCTCCAGTGAAGTTTCTAGGGATTAACCAGTAAGAAGATTTGTTTAAGTAAAACTGATAGGTTAATCTCAGTTTGACTCGTCTAGAAGTAGGGATACTTCTTGGTATGAATCCGCGACACGTGGAATACATTGGGTAATCTCTAAACATGGTATGGTTGTTTTTTATGCATGAATATTCTTGATAGTAAATATGATGATTTGATTGTATACTTGAAGATGGATGGTATGGAATTCTTCAGTATGGTAACTGTATGAATTTTTCTGTTATTGGTATGCTTAAATTCATACATATATTGTTGTGTTGCATATTGTTATGATTAGCTATGCATGGCATAGCATAACATTGGCATGTTTCATTTAATTCAACGATTGCAATGGAATTGCATTCATACTATGTAGGACAGACGTATCTCTATATATGTATGTTTAGGATGCATATAGCTACATGTGTCATGGTTTATTGTAGACTTAAGACCACGAGTATTTTCTATATGCACTGGTTGTCGGTGAACTGATAGATGGATGCAGAGGCTCTACGTCGTGCAGTGCCCCAACTCACCACCACAATTCCTCAGTAAGCTAGCTTTATTTATGATAAATATTTTTCTTAAATACCTGGGGAGCTGGGTCGTGATTACAATATTATCATTTGCAATGGCAATGTTACATTCAATAAAAAAGGCACTAATAACATTTCATTAATTTTCAAACTTCAGACATAATATCCCCAGCCGCAGTTTCAGAAACTATATCAACTTTATAAGAATTATTTTCCCTAAATATTACGGTTACAGGCATCACCTGCCCTGTTGCTTTTCATAAGGCATGCATGAATTATGTGGACCATGTTGTATATAACTTGAATGAGCTGAGATATGGTCAAAATGTTTACACACATGAGCAGCTAGAGACTCATCTTTGGGCTAACTACATAGATATGAATTATTGAAGCAAATGGCACCTGAACCAATTTTCTTCATATATAACATGTTGAGGTTATTAAACAAGCATATATACAAGTCCCATAAAAAGTACCCAATACAAAGGGTACCCAATACAAAGGGGTCCTTGGAGAGATCAGCAAAATGATTTTGGTGATAAAAAAATGTTTTCCAAGTGTATGTATATTTAAGCATCTAGAAACACACATCACTATAAAACAATCATAAATTCATGAAAAAATGCTTATATTAAAAAAATACACTAAATGAGACATTTTTCACAACATGCCAAGAGAGGATTGCTTCATGGCCTTAGATGTCAATGATGACTTGCAGCATTTACTGGTAGCTATATTTGTCTATCATCTAACTTCTTCAAGGACTAAGCTTGTGTATTATGACTTGTCCATTATGCCACATGATGAGGTCTTTAAGATTCCTTCATTTGTTAGGTTTTCCCATAAAAAGTTTATGTTAGTTAGCTATTCAGTTGATTCTATTATCTTCCTCATAATTGTATTATTAACAACAAATCATGAAATATCATGCTCTTCCTGTGGCAAGTATTTTTTTTGCTAGATGCCAGCATGCAGCAGCTATGCTGCTTGTTGCATGCATGCTGCAGCTTGCATGTGGGCAGCAGCTAGCATAAAAAAAGGTTGCAGTTCATGCAGCTGCTATTTTTCTTTTCTTTCCTTTTTTTTTCCCTACTAGATGCTACCCATCTTGGCAAGTATAAAAATCATCTCTGCACAGTCTCGTTTTTTTGGAGTTATACAAAGATCTGAGAGTAGCATTGTTGAGATATCACAAGATTGCAAACCATGCCAAACACAACCCCACTGGTTTTGTAGTGTAGTCTTAGCACTGTTGTTAGTGTACTATTCTAACACAGTACATAAAGGCCACTTTCAAATTTGTAAATGTGTTTTTCAATTTTTTTGTTCATTAAAAGTCAGGAAGTGACTCAAAAGAAGAGGAGAGAATCACAAGGAAACAACTTTACTTCCGCTCCCAGCAGCCAGCGGTAAGAAAAAAATTACACTCAGTTAATGTTCCCTTTCCGGGAAGTTGTGGAACAATAGCACCCAAGAGATAAAGTTTTGGTTAGAAAAATGAATACTTTTTCAATATACTCATATAAAAAGTCTTCTAGTTCATTCTTCAGGTTATAATTATGACTAACAACCTCATATATAAACTTAAAAGACAACTGCTCTGCAAAACAAAGACGCAAAATTTAAAAATATTGTTAATTCAGCCAAATGACTCTCCATAGTTACATCTCTTCTAACATTATTTAAAAATTGCAAGTGCTAAAAAAATACAGCACGGAAAGTTGGACAAGACAAATAGGATATCCAAGACATAACTATCATAATCATAATCAAGTAGCACCTTTTCCCAACAATTCACGGTGCAACATGGATCTTATTCCTCCATTCTAGCCTATATTGTGCTAACTCTTTTGTAAGAGATAGCATAATCATATCCTTATTGATTATATCCAAATTCTCTTAGGTCTCCCACTCTCTCTTTTGGCAACATTTACGTAAAACCCTTCCAACTTTCTTACTAGGGCATCCATTGGTCTTCTTTATGCATATCCATACCAACGCAACCTACACTCTCTGAGCTTCTCCACTAAAGGTGATAACCCTAAGTTTTCACGTATATAAAAATTTATAATCCTATATTTCTTGGTTATTCCACATATTTACCTTAGCATCCTCATTTCAACTATATTCAATTTATCTACATGGCTTTTTTTGTTGCCCAACATTATGCTCCATTATAGATCATAACTAATCAAGATAATAATCCGTTTCAATCAATATTTGACATAGTAGACAATTGAGTAGCAGTAGCAATATTTTAAAATACCCAAATTGCTGGGATTAAATATTGAATAAAAATGTTAAATTATGCATGTACGAAACATGTACTCACAGAGTTTCTCCCAGCCGAATACCTACAAAATGCAGGAGTTGATTTGTCAAATAGGACTCTTCGTCCACCACCCTGTAACAAATACCCACGTCTACCAGAGCAACGGAAGCATGGCATGTGCACATGCAGACTCGGTAAGGTTGATAAACTAATTGATTTATTGTGTGACTGAATCTCCTGGTTCCTTCTACTGCTTCTTTTGTGCAATTGTAAAATTTTATTTCCACCCTGAAGCTTCCACCTTCACAGTGTAAAGATTGGCTTATGCAATTGTAAACACTGGATAGCAGATAATGAGAAAATAAATTTATTCTCCCATGTTATTAACTTAAAGGACTTATAATTTAGCATGCAGGTTAATAACAATCCCAGACAGATATTTAAAGAAAAGAAAGGATAACAGCAACCTAGTGGACTAATTACCATGTGACATTTATGAGAAAGAACACTCCTTTCCACATTATCAAAAAACTAAACTTAATAGTATCAAACTAGTTCAAAAAGATACAGTAAATGTGATGGAAGACGAAAAAGTCAAGAGGAAAGGTAGTAATCTCTTTAATTCATCAAATGTAAAGAATGTTAATGCGTAATAAAAGAAATATAAAACCGATACAAGTAAACCCTCACTAAATTCAGATGAAGAAGATGATTTAAATTTAGAAATCAGTTAAGTAAACGAATTCACATCAGAAAACAAATACCCATCCCGATATCCGTACGTGTTCAAAGTGAACCATTCAGCATCAAGATTACGAGAACTCCACAAAGTGCGGAAATATATTGTGTCATATTCCAAAAATCAAACTTCTGCAGCAAAAATTCTGCAAGGTAATACCTCTGCCTGCAGAAGGACGATCGAGCACCGGCACCGAATCCGTTGGGCGGATGGAGGCGGAGAAAAGATGAGTGGGATCCGCAAGGGAAGTCATCGCATAGCCTGGGATTGGGAGAGCAGGTGACGTGAGCAGCCGCCATGAGAGAGGAGGAAGCCATGGCAGAGATTGCAGAAGGGTGGACGAAGGATGAGTAAGCCGGGCAGCTGCTACGTTAGCTGCCGTCGCGGCTTTTAGTTTTAACCGGGCCGTGGAGATATTTTTGCCCTTCCGGCGTATAACGAGTTATGCTAGAGTATTATTTTAGAGACACACTCCAACAAATTAGAAGAGTCTCGTATACGGAGAGCATTGTATATGTAACACGTGCTGAGGCGTGTATATACATGAAACTACTCATAGTATTATATACCATATATATAGGTACTGCAGAGAAGGCCTATATTATGTAACGTTGCGCAAAAAGTATACAATGATATATATATAGTTAGCTATATTGGGACGCATAGCCAACTAGTATATATTTAGATTCTTAAGATGTCCCCTCTCCCTTAAATAGTGTTAGAGAGTCATTCAGAGTGATTTTGGGTTATTTGGCAAAGTTTGGATGAACCATACTCATATAACTATTTTTGGCTTTCACTCTAATAGAATGAAAAAAATCTCTTATGATATATAGCAGGGACATGGTGAGCTAAAATAATAAAGATGTTGGTATGATACCTAGTTTTGTAATTGCATGTCTCAAATGACAATGAAGGCTTGTTGTGTTACTAGCTATCATGGTAGGAGCCTCGTTTACTAGGGGATGGGGCTCGCCGACCTATCGGGCGACCGTCTGGCCTTATGGCCGTGTTGGATACAAGACCCTTACATGCACTTAGCTGAGGTGGAATGTTCGGATGTCCGAGTTGCCTAAGTTGGATCCATGCATCGTAAGGAAATGTCCCCCTCCAAATAGCCCGCTTGGGATTGTCCCGACACGTTTGCATGTCTGCCTTGGCACGGGTTCATTGCTTGGCTTCACGAGCTAGACGCTTAGTCAAATGGCATGAGGTCATGACCTTGATGAAGAATAGTTTACTCGCTTGGCTATTTGGCCTTGTGAGTGTCGCACGGTAGATGTATCCCGAGCGCCCCCATGACAATGAGCTCACAAAGTGTGCAGCCCATCAGATTTACATATGAGAGCCCACGTTACTAGGAGATCTAAACGTGGGTTGTTGGATCTAACTTCCACGAGTCACTTTTTGGGTGTTTGGATTTTTTTTAAAAAATAGAAGTGAAATTTTTTGGAATTAATTTTAAAAACTACCAACTATGAATGATGGTCAGTAATGGAAATTTTTTAGAACAAATTAAGATATTGCGTTAAACCTAATTTTAAACTTTAAACTAATATAACTTCATCTCCTGAATTTGGATATGCACATTTTTTATACTATTACGCTCTTAAATTTGAGCTCTATTAAACAAAATCCCCACAAGGGTATATAAATTTGAAATTTTAAAATAGGCCCCACTTATTATGCCACATTTCTCGAGGCTTAAATCAATATAAGAAGTAAATATTGAAAAATAACAGAATCTATAATTTCAAAATAGAGGTTGGGAGCTGGAATCAACAAAATCACCTTATGAGGTGATTTAGTGTTTCAGGTAAATGTTGAAAAATAACAGAAACTAAAATGTTTGTGTTAAATTTTGTGGAAATAGAACGGGAATTCTTTGGAATTAATTCCAAAAATTTATTGTTGAATTTGAATTACGTTTGGTAACGAAATATTTTAGAATAAATTCATATGTCGCCTCAAACTTAATTTTAAAACTTTAAACTAATATAACTCTCTCTCCTGAACACGGATATACACAATCTTGGAATTATTACTGTCATGACCTAGATTTTTAAAACCCTTTTTAATTAAAAGACAAGCAATAAATCACAATAAATCCTTTTTTCTTTAAATCAAATCAAATCAATCAACTAAAATATCTAGGTCGTGATAACTGAGGTTCACAAATACGAATATCAAAATATATGATATTATTACACATGTCAAATTTCGATAAACAATAGCTTCACCCTCTACGTACAAGAGTGTCACGCTAGTAATTACATTTTCTTACAAGATTGCAGAAGCAAGAAGCTAGATCCCATTGGTGCAATGTCGTCTTCAATACGCCCATCAACATCCTGATTGCGCAAAATCCCCATCTAAAGAACATGCAAGCAAACAGGACCAAACAAAACCAAACATCTCCTCCCCTTGGAATAGCGTTTCAAAAGAACAAAAATATTAATTAATATATTTTGGATCTGGCCAACATCACCCGATGTTAGTTGCCTACGTACTCATCAGACAACATCTCTAATATTTCCAACAAGATCATATCTAAATATAGTTCTGCCTAGAAATCTACACTGTCCTAAGAAGCATAACATCACACATGTAATGCTTAAGTATTTTAAAGCAACTTATATTTTATGCAAATCCTTTAATCATTCCACTTGTTCTAATTAAACAAGCAATATCAAACAAGGTTATTAATTATCTCCTAAACCATTGTTCTATAATTAATATCCCCATCTAATCCCAATGACAGGCAAACTCATCAAATGTCAACCTAAGTGATAAATGATAAACTCACCATAGACCACCCTCAAAGGTAAATCTATGATGAAACACCCTAGAATCCATCAGGAAATACCATCACCCCTCATAGCCCACAAGGACCTCACCAGAGTGGAAAAGCATGGCCCACAACTGACCTGAATAGAAATTGCGGGAAAAGCCAACCAAGTAGGATGCTAGCTAATTTAAATGCGTATACACTAAAAGATCCTCAATAGATCTATAGAGCTCCATCTAATGGGGAGATGCAACTACACAATCAAATCAGTGGCTCCTTAATAGAGCTAAAACTTAGGAAACCATTATGAACCCTATCTTGCTCATCTATAAGCCAGGATTCCAAATGACTATCCCAAACCCTATTAGTCCCTTCTAAACTAGGGTTTAAAACCCAAAAGTGTCATTGGTTCATCAACCAAGGCAAATCGTCAAGTCAAAGGCTTTTTTCACTCTATGAACTAATCCCAAACCCCTCTAAGGTATTTCAGTTTTTATCTTGATCAGGTATTCTCGCCCAATCCAAAGCTATCCACCCCATCAATTATTCTTTCAATAATATTAAGCTAATGATAAGTTATTATCACAACATCAATAGCAAATATCAAAACAATGAATAACATAAACAATCAGAACTACACAGGTCCACGCTAATCATAATACCAATAATCAAATTTAATAATGATATTAGAATTATTTGAGCTCACATGCCCTAACCCTCCTTGGGTTAACTTATTAAATCTCTTTAGAAACTAATCATAATGCACTTGAAGGCATTAAGGTAATTATTCAACATTGGATATGGTCCTCTCTGCTCTCAGGTAAGTTTTTAATCTCTCAAAAGGTTTCAATATCACATTGGCTTGTTAATTTTATTCATGCGAATGTAGGCCAGTACGCTGATAAGGGTATTTCTATCTTTTTGTTCAAGGCCTCCCTAAACCTCATAGGTCCAAAACTAATCTCAGGGTTACACCTTGACATTATGAACTCGAGGTAATTTTCTTGCCTTTTAACGGGGCCATAAATCCCTTGAACCGACCCTATTTCAATTAACCATCTTACCTTAATCCTAGGGGTAAAACAATCAATTATCTATTTATTGGGATTTTTCTCTACCTTATGGATTTGTCCAAATTTAGGACACACATTAAAATCTCATTTGGATTTTTCTCAATTTTTAAATCAACTCATAGGCCCCTGAACTAGAGGCCCTAAATTGGGTCATTAGCATTGTTCTACTATTCAACTCATAAGGGTAAATTAGTCATTTTATGGACTTTGGAATTTTTCTCCAGTCTGAAACTTGGTTAGTACACTTGTCACAACCCGGATTTTTAAAAGCATTTTTAAATAGCACAAATGGTAAGTAGCGAGAATTTTTTTCTTTAAATACAAAACAAACCATTCGATTAAATATCCAGGTCATGATAACTGGGGTTCACAAATACGAATATCAAATCATATGATATTATTTAACATCTGAAAATTCATAAAGACTAGCTCATCCATCTAAGTACAAGTTCGTCACCCGTCTAAAAATAAATAACAAGTTGACTCTCACGCCAAAGGTACACTAACGTACCGAAATTGCAAAAATGCAAAATCTCTTGTGCTCGCCTACCTTGGTCTCACTTGTCATCGCCTAGAGAATCTGCAACAAAGCAAACCAAACAACAACCACAACCACAATGGAGCATCTCCGCCTTCAGGAGAAGAGCTTCTAAAGGATAAAAGGTTTTATTAATATTTTTTGGATCGGGCCAACATCACCCGATGTTAGTTGCCTACGTACTCATCAAACAACATCTCCAATGTTTCCAACAAGATCGGATCCAAACGTAGTTCTGCCTAGAAACTACTCTATCCTAAGAAGCATAACATCACACATGCAATGCTTAGATATTTTCAACCTACATTTTAGTAAGTCCTTTAACCGTTCTACTTGTCTAGTTAACAAGTAATATCAAACATTGTTATTAATTATCCCACATCCCTTGTTCGATAATTAATACTATCAAATTTGCAACTCGGAGATGACTCGCCCCTTGAGAAATCCCCAAACAAAGTACTCCAGCCTTGGAGTGGACTGCTTAACAGCAGCTTGACCCAAATCCCCAGGGCTCTTAATAGCCTTCCACGAATCTGGAGAAGAGGATCCCAACTGTGCTCATGGATAAAGATTGGCGAGAAGCACAAGCCTTCCATGATGCTCATACAACTCCGCTTTTCGTACGTACTAACTAGTCCTAGGAAGACCTGTGGGAGACCCACAGTAAAGACCCTCTGGTCGATACCCAAACCGTCGTGGTGATGAAGAAGCATATCACAATCTCCAGCATCCCAACTCTGGGAGAAAATGTCTCATAAGACATTACTAATATATCCATAGAAGCTTCAGGTCCTTATGACCATTGTCTCCCCCAAACATCTAAAACTTAGACCAGATTATTTTCATCCAGTTAAGTAACCACTCAACCATGTGGGTCCTCTTCACCTTGTGAATCGGCCCACAAAATAGCTCATCCACTGAGCTATGACTCAAAGAACATGCCATAACCATCCTTGGTTCATTAACCAAGGTAAAATTCTATGTCAAGGCCCCATTCAATTTATGAACCGGTCTCAAACCCTATTGAGGGCATTTTAGTCTTTATCTTGATTAGATGTTCTCCCTCCAAACCAACAGCAACCCATGTCTCTTGATTAATCTTCATTAATCTTAAGTTACTAATATGAATCAATGCATCAATATCAAAAGCATGCATCATCATAAATAACATGCAATCATACAAATGTATAAACAATAAACAGAGGCCCATTGCATTCATTTGCAAGGCTAGGGCTCAAAAAATTCAAGCCCGATATGTAAATTAACATATTATACGAGTGACGTATATAATGCCCTAGTGTATTTCTGCGTTGTGTTACGGACACATGCAATACACTGCCCTAAACCCTGAGAATTAGGGTTTTCCATTC
The DNA here is from genome assembly GCA_035235625.1 of Saururus chinensis. Lineage (NCBI taxonomy): Eukaryota > Viridiplantae > Streptophyta > Magnoliopsida > Piperales > Saururaceae > Saururus > Saururus chinensis. Next base: position 20,910,731 of record CP141142.1, read on the forward strand.
GTTTCCCGTGACACTGTGACTTGTCAAGGTCTTCGTGTCACCTACCGGTCAAACCCCTTCCTTTTGAAGTCATTTATAGGGTACCTTAACTCATGATTAACTAGGTTATTCATTTCGACGGAAACAGAATATATTGCCCCTTAAGGGCTCAAATTGACTCGCGCTTCCATTCACATGAATGTGGGTGGTCTGCTCAAAGGGTATTTTTATCATTTAGTTTAAGGCCTTAATGACATCCAATGGGTCCAAAATTAAGGTCAAGGGTATACTTGACTTCATGGACTCTGTATAATTTTCCTGGCGTGTAACGGGTTCGTGAACCCCTTGAACCGACCCAGGTTTGTTTAACGATTTACTATTAACCCTAAGGGCAAAAAGGTCAATTATCCACTCACTGGGATTTTTTCTCATTTATTGGTTTGGCATATAATTAGCTTACTCATTAAAATCTCACTGAGAATTTTCCCAAGTTTTAAACCAAGTCATAGGCCCCTAAACCGGAGCCCTGAAGTTGGGTAAATGGTTTTCACACGATGATTTAACTACTAGGGGTAAAAAGGTTATTTTAGAGACTCTGGGATTTTTACTGGTCCTGAAACTTGGTCAAGACACTCGTAACCCTCTCAAAGTCTATGGGTAATTTTTCTAAATTTTTAGAACAAGTAAAGACCCTTGAACCGGACCTGGTTCGATCCCCCCTTTCTTTTCTTCCTTTTTTTTAAACCCGACCCGGGCCGGGTCGGTTTGGGTTGATGACCTGCAACGCGGGTCGTCTTCCCCACATCCGGCCAGAGGTGGAAATGCCTCTAGCAGCACCGCCCCTGGCCACCACGGCCGGGCAGCTGGCTGTGGTGCACCGGATTGCCACCATGCGGTGATCACAATGGGCCTGGCCCCCGCCATTGCCCGGTGGCCGGCCGGGGCAAAATACGCACCTTTCCTCTTTTCCTTTTTTTCCCCTCTACGCAATGATAGAAACCGCCGCCGCTGAGGCCACCGCGGCCAAGTCCAGTGCGGCCTGACCAGCACGGCCAAGGCCAGCACGACCATGGCCAGCGCGTCCAAGGGCTGCGGGGCTGCCGCTCTTCTCCATCATTCTTTTGTTCTAATTTGCCCATAAGAAAAACGCCCACCTCCGGTCAGTTTCATCTGGTGGTGATCGGGGTTCCTGGCCAAAAATCTAGTGGTCGACTGGCAGCCATCAAGTGGTCGTCCGGCGGCTTTCTAGTGGCTGGCCGGCGATCGAAAGCTTATAAATAAAATTATTAAAGAATCATTGCAGAAATTACTATAGTTGATTCATTAAATTGCAGAACGGATAATAACACAATTTAATCTTAATTTTTTAATACAGCACTCCTTAACTAATACAACGATCTTACCTAGTTGCCATTTTGCTATCGATCCACCGCCGTCGGAGCATCGCTGGAAAATTCTAATGACTGCTCGTCCTCCTTTCTTCCCAAAAGCTCCCCCAAAAAGCCCTAATTCTCTATTTTTATAGGCATGGGATTAGGGCTCCTAATCCCATGAGAAATTAGGCCATAAAACCCCAATTTCGGAACAGTAAATAATTGGCCCACAAAACAACTTAAACGGCCCAGTTGCACGTTTAAATCGGGTAAACAGGCCCTATACGATATGTTCAACTTTGAACAGTCGTATCTCCCTCATTCGGACTCCGATTCGCGCATTCTTGGTGGCGTTTCAAAGCTATTTCCGTCTATTTTCCATCCATATATACTTTAGCTACCAATTCCAACTGATTATTATGTTATTACCACTGGAAGATCAAGGGGTCCTACACCTTAATTTCCACTTGTACGACTTCAGTAATTTAGAAAATTCCCGGACATTACAACACTTGGCATACACTCATAGTCATTTATAATTTTTTCCAAAATTTTCTAACTACTATAACTCACTGAACCGGACCCGGTTCAATGAGTATACTTTATTTTATGTTTTTCAAGGACCGGACAAAATCGGGTCGGGTTATCCAACCCGGTCCATGGATTGATGATGACCCGCACTGCGGGTCATCTTCTCCAGTGTCGGCGCCTTTGGCAGTAGGTAGCCATGGCGGAGCGGGTGTGGGCCTCACCGGATAGCTGCCTAGCGGCAATCCCGATGGGCCTAGCCCCGTCGCCATCCCTTGTAGCTGCAACAAGGGGAGGGACTAGCCCATCTGGATCTCCTTTTTGTGACTATTCCGATGGGGCTGGTCCCACTGCCGGCCACACAACTGGCCAAAGTTTCCTTCTCTATCTTTTTTTTAAAACACAATTTCTGCCCGACAACCGTTTCCGGTGATAGACAGTTTTGGCCGGAAAGGGAGATCTGCTTGTCTGGTGAAAAGGGAGATGACGATCGGGGGGTGGGGTCCTTGCAATTTGCCACGGCCAACCCTTGACAAAGCTCGGCCTTTAACTCAAAAGTCATTCTACCCTCTCAATCTACATCAACTGCAACTTATAATTTAAGTAGCACACAAATTTAATATCCCGCAAAATTTAGGTCATTGCAATTACACTCCTTAATTAGAGCTCTATCAAATAAGATCCTACATGGGTACGTAATTTTGAACTTTTAGAGTGGGCCCCACATATATGACACATTTTTTATGACTCAAATTGATATGAGAGGTAGCTGTTGAAAAATTACGGAATTTGTAATTTTTGAAACAGGGGCTTGGAGCCGGAATTGACGGAATCACCTCAGTGGTGATTTAGTGATTCCGGTCGATTTTGGCTCGAAACTACTTGGAATCAACTTCTTTGCGGAAGTTTTAAATCCGCCCACATTCTACACACAAACATGATTCCGATAATTCAAGCTGGAATTGAGACAAAATCAATGGAATCTAACTAAAATTCAATACACAAACAACCAAATTTAGGGTAGAATTTTTAATTCCACCTACCCTCAACACACAAACATGATTTTGACAATTCAGGCCAGAATTGGAGCAGAATTGATTTAATCATTGCTGGATTCCCAAAGTCGGGCCATAGCAATGAGGCAAAATGCCCAAAGGCTCGTCCCCAAATATGAAAAATAATTATTTTAAGCTTATTAGAGATTGAAAAATTAAGTAAATAATATTAAAAAATATATGCAAAATGTCATAGAAAGAAACTTAGTTCCCAAATAATATTTAAAACATAGGCGCCTCCAAGGCAAATAATCCATGCATAGTTTTCTTTAGGAAAATTTATATAAATAATATTAAAAAAATATTTACCAAAATAGCAGAGAGAGGAAAATAATTACCAAAATAGTATTTATTTTGGCCACGTAGGTGTCAGCCAAGTGATGACGCCTACATGGCTTCTTTTTATAAAAAAATAAGTTTTCGTCCTTGAGAAAGATAAAATCATTTTTTAAGTTGATTTCATACTTCTCATGGATGAAATCCTCTTTAGGACAATTTTGTCCTTCACAAGGATGAAATCACCTAACTTGTTAAGTAGATTTCATCCTATGCAAGGATGAGAGATTTCATCCTTCCGAAGGACGAAATCACCTCCCTTGGCCCTTTTTTGGCTGAAATTGGAGTTTACACTAATTTCATCCTTGCAAATGAAAAAATCAAATTAATTTTTTTTTAAGATTCATTGAACTAGGATGCAACCCCTGTATAAAAATCATATGTAACACACTAATATCCACACAACCAACATATAGATCACATGAATATCCACACATCGAGTAATTAGAAAGTCTATAAAATATATAGATTAGATATAATGTTCTCAAAATATTTGTTTTACAAAACAAGAATATAACAACTCTAAGTAGCTCTCCCTTTCCTATCCCTATGACCTCAACCCCAACCTCGATGGTGCTCTATTGGCTCCTCCTGATCCTCTTGGTCTGCATAAGTAACAAATGGCTCACCCAAACATGCCTATGAAGATAATGGGATAGGATCCACATGATTTGCGGTTGTCGTCTAGTTTATACTATCGGATCAATTGATATATCAACTAGCTAGGGATGGGCTAGATCTTGAGCAACTGGAGATGACAAACGTGGACGATCATGCGAAGCTGAAGCTCGTGAAAATAAAGGAGGGGAGCCAGGTGCTGCAGATAAAGATGGAATATCTGTGAATGGAGCATCCCTAGGCGGTGTCTGATCTGCCTCGTTAATGGGATAATGTCCATGAATATATGTAATAACCGACTACAGTAGTGGCAAGCTACGAAGGACATCCTCATAGTGCCCGATGATTGACTAACATGATGTTAATAAGACCTCACCCAAAGTATAGATGTTAACTGTGTTAGTCAAATGTGTATATCTTCATTGCGCTAAACCAATTTATAAAAAAATTAAAATAAAAGCCAAATAAATAATTAATAAAAAATAAGAAAATATTATGATATAATTAAGATATACTTACCAAAGCTGCCTCAGACGTGCCTCTAGGCTAATAGTTATTTCCTCTGAATCATTGCGTGGTAGAATTTATCTTCATATAATAGGCAAATACCACTACATATACAGGCTACGAACATCACTCGATGTTGTAACCAACTCGCCTCAGATAAAAGTGGCTCTCCTATTAGCCCATCAAGTGATATATGTTGCATGATGTGCAGCCTAGTTGATAATGTGGCGGCCTTATCGAGTGATCTGATGGATAAACTCTACCGTACAATGAGGGATATCTTGCTCTAAGTTAAATTGGAGCATCACACGATCAGGGATGTGCATCTCTACAATCTCAAAACATATGAGGGGCATTTGAGATAGCCACACATCCATTCCCTCCGTACAAAGAGGAGGTAACTCGACTAACACCTTAGGCGAGTATGGCTGTCAAATGACCTGCACAATTTATGAGCATAATTAGTTTTTAATAACCTTGCATAGCTTATATTTATTATATTAAATGTGACAATAAAATGTAATTACTTGGTAAGGGTGCTGGTGGCTTAACTCTTCTTTATACAATTGCAGGACTCCTTGTGGATTTTTAGTTTTTCTACTCTGAACATTCCACCTTAAGGAGTCAAATTTAACACATAAATTCAACACATCCACATAAAACTATGTTAAAAAAAGAAGTGTAAACAAATTTATACATGGCTTCTAATTGACCACCCTCTACTACGTGCCCCATCTCAATAGTTGGTAAGCCGACATGTAAATGCTCCCATAACCATATCTGTGTCACAAAATATCATAAAAGAATTATTAAAAATGTGAAGTAATTTTACGTATAGAAAATATTAACTTCAACAAATTCATTTACCTAAAGAAGGGTTAGACAACCTACAATCCCGGAGGTCATAACTTGACAAGTTTTCCCCAACTCTCGATATAAGTATCAAAGGTAGCATTGCCCCATGTGTAGGTGCTCACCATATAGAAATCCACAAGGAGGGTGAGGTACACGATATGTATAACATCTCGTGTTCTGATTACACCTAAACCAAGGGGTTAGGGGTAATTATATACTTTTTAGTTAAATTTTAAGGGGTTTCAAAGGATAGAATCCCAGTATATGAGTAGAGCTCGAAGTAACAAGTGCAACAAATAAAGGAACACGCAAAATAGAGGTCAAAAATAAAAGTTACTACCTTGGAAAGTGTGCATGTAATGTCTGAGAATTTTCTAAATTCCCGAAGTTGTCAGTGTGAAGATTAAGGTGTTGGACCCCTTTACGTTCTCATGAGAATAACTTGATCATTGATTGGAATTGGTGGTTGATACCTATATGAATGGAAAAGATTTGAAATGCCTGAGGAATGCACAAATTAGAGTTCCAATGAGAAAGATATGATTACTTGGTTGACCATAAAATGCAAGGCCCGTTTGCCTGAATTGGACACGCATATTGTCCGTTTAAGTCACTATACGGACCCGATTAATTAAAGTGACGAAAATTATTTTTTAAGGCCCAATTAAGTTGCTAAAGTGAGGAGGTTTTGTGTAAGAACTCTTGTCTTAAACCAATTTACTTTAAATTTTATTTATTATTTAATCATCATTATGTGGTTTAAGTCGTTTTTGATCGATTTTGATGATTTTTAAAAATAAAGGTGGTTTCCAAAGGTTTTAAATAAAAATACCTTAATATTTATGAGTTTTAAGTGAATTTAAGTCAATTATGGATTTTTGGGAATTTTCTCAATTTTTTAAAAATTTGGGTTTGTCGAGACCCCCTGTGGGCCCCACAATCGAATTTGGGGTTTTTTTTATCTAAAATGTTTTAAAATTTAAAACAAGTTATTGTGAAATTTTTTAGAATTAATTTGGGATTAAATAGCCAAATTACCCACTTTTGGTTAAGAATTTTATTTATACCCCTAATTTTGATTAGGTCTAACCCCTTTATTATTATAAATGGAAAGGGTTGGCCTCTTTTCCATTTGGAAAGGTGATTTGAGGTGAGATTTTCCTAATCTTTCCTTAACTATTAGGGTTTTTCATAAGCTTCTTCTAATCTCATCTTTCTCTAAAGATTAATCTCATTTTTAAGCCATTAAGTCACTAATTTGCATCTTTACTTCAAACCCTAGTTTTCAAATTTTCATTTTTGAGTCCCTAAAGCTCTAGATCTACGATTTTTGCAATAATTTTCAAGTTCTAAATCAGATTTAGGTGGGTATTAACAAAAATTACACTTTTGGGTGGGTTTTGGAGGAGATTAAGGAGATAATCCAACCCAAAAAGAGGTGAACGGTAATGGCTTTAATCCTCAAGCTTGTTGTGTTTCAAATCTTGGTTTTTGGGGTGTTTTATTGAATGGATTCCATGTTTAGAGCTCTAATGGTAGATTTGTAAAAACTTAATCTTTTGTATTAATTTCTTAGGGCCTTGATTGGAAATGGGTAGGTTTAGTATTCTGGAAAGTTTGATTAAATTTTTATGATGTTTGAAGCTTTGAATGGAAGTTTTAAGTTTGATTGATGGTGTCTCGGTTTGGTTTTTAAAATGGAGAAGACGACACAGATTTACTGTTATGGCGATCGATCGGCCAAACGACATTGCAGGCCCATTTTAAGGCCCGCCGATCGAATGCCCTTGCAGGCTGATAAATCGGCTACACAACAGATTTTGGACATTTTATTTCCTTTGTATATTCCGATATTTTTACTCCTAAATGTGGTTTCTAATATTCATGTGGAGTGTTTTGAGTTAGAATAAGCTACTGGAAGGTCATGCTATTTATGTTAAGATTTATGAAGCGTGTTTGAGTATTATGTGGAATTACATGTTGATGGTTAGACATGTTAGTATTGATTTTCTTGAATCTATGGTTGATGAATTCTTATGTCTCAAGCGTGCTGCCACCAAGGTTATGTTATGATAATAAACTAATGTGTCCTCTTATAGTGTGAATAAATTGTGGGTGAATAGTTATACTATGTTTTAGTTTCATGTGTGGATTAAATATGCTTGTACAAATTGTGCATTAGATTTCACATGATTGGAATGATGGTTTTCGGATGGATTTCACCCATGATTTCAGTTAGGAATTATGTTTAAATTTCATCAAAGCATGTGTGTATTGCTTTGTGAGCTATTGTCAAAGCATAGTCATGTGCAACGAACACACACACACACATGTGGGGAATTAATTATGAAATCGTGGTTACTTATTACTTGAATATGATACATGTGGGGACTCATGGGAGCACATTCTATGTGTTGGAATTTATGTAGAGATTGCTCACGTATGTATCATATTGCATGCATCATGAAGCGGATTTCATGAATGAGACTTTACCAATGTTTAGCTGTGATTGATCGATTGGATGCAATAATGTCAAATTGCACGCTAGATTAATTTATCGTAGGCTTAATAGATACTCCCTAGGTTGAGTTGACTTGAGTTATATGGAGACGAGTTGTGTACTTGTCTTTCGGTTGAGATTCTTGAGATAGTCAAACCTAGACACTGAGCACCTAGGGTGGTAAGCCTTTTTTGCACCGGCTACTACGTGTTCTGGGGTTCCCTATGTAAAAATTCGGGCTCTCCCCTACCAGAGGAGATGTCCTAGGGTGAACACACCTTCTCTAGGTTCTCTGTGTGAGAATCGGATATCCTTATCCAGGATTGTCCTGGGCGAGCTGTAATGTTCGAGAATTTTCTAAATTCCTAAAGTCGTACACGTGGAAATTAAGGTGTAGGACCCCTTATTGTGGGAATAACTTGATCATCAGTTGTAAGTTGCAGCTAAAGTATATATGGATGGAAATTAGACAAAAAGAGCTTCGAAACGCCACCAAGAACGCGCGAATCAGAGTCTGGATGAGGGAGATACGATCATATGAAGTTGAACATATCATGTAGGATCTGTTTACCCGATTTAGACTGTATTTGGCCCATTTAAGTCATTTTGCGGGCCCGGTTGTTTATAATTCCGAAATTAATTTTTAAGGTCCTTATTAGGTGGCCTAATTGAGGAAGATTACCCAAATTCTAGAGGGGTTAGAAATCCTAATCTTATCTTTATAAAAGGCTTCTTAGGGCACAAATTGGAGGGGGGCTGGACTCTAGAAAGAGGTGGGAGCCGTCAATGAAGAGATCGAGGGAAGACACAATTTTTGGTTCTTCTTCGTCGGCATGTTTGGCCATGGCAGCAAATGAAGTTCCCCACAAAATATCAATTCTCGACCCACATAACGAGCCTCTCTATGGGCCTATGGCACTTCCGTCCCCCACAAATCTACGCTACAATTCAATTCCTAGGGTGTACCAAAATGAGGCAGTGGTGGAAGGCAATCCGGTGAGGGAGCATCGGCTTCCTTGTTGCGACATCGACATCTGGTGGATATTGCTTTGTATGGCTTCTTCATTACTGCTATTTCATGGTATATCGGTGCAATTATTTTACTCGGTGTTGGAGTTGACTACAGAGAGAAAGAGGGACTTATGGCACTTACTATTGGCTCTATCCTAGTTGCAATTGCTTTGTATTTGAGATTATCAGATGATAGCTCAGACTGAGGATGCCATCAGGGAAAAACATATATAGATATGGGAGGAATGGCAAGCATCTAACCAAGCATATCACATGAATGCTAAAGAACAACCTAATAGGTCTGAAGCTTGGAATGTGTGTTGCTATCGAAGTTGAAGTTGCGCCTTTTAAATTGGAAATCTGTATAAGTCCTATCGTCCATGTAGAGGATGCCTAAGTCAATATGTCTGGTGGCTGGAAAGGCAACTCTGAATTTCACAAAATTGCACAAAACTGGCTGCAAATCATCATTCGTTGGTACTCTTCACAAGAGGAGCAGAGGGAATATGGAGACAACCGTTGGAAAACACCGACACAAAGGTAAGGTAATGAATGTTCGCATTGGGGTTGGTTTTAGATATAATATAGTTCCCTCCAATATCCAACCTCCATTGCATCTCGGTGGTGGGTTTAATTGATTGGATAGCATATGCTTGAAAGTTTAGTGTTTTAATTAATAGAATTGTGATTTGAAGTATGAATGATATCATCCATGTTTGTAGTATGAGTTATATGAAGTTTTTAATCATATGAGTGTTCTCTAATGGATGGTGAACAGAGCATTCACAGCTCTGTTTTTGCGCAGAAGGTTGAAGACGACTGGTTCACGGGTATTATTTACCCGGTCCGGTTCAGTTTAAAAGGAAGAGAAATAATAGATGGAATGAACCGGGTCGGGTTCATGGGGCTAAAAGTGTCAAACAAATTCTAAAAAAAATACTTATATACCTGGAGAGGTTTGGGATTATTTTGACTGAGTTTCTGGTTGGGGAATAATCCTAGAGACTATGAAATGACCTTTTTATCCCTGGTAGTTAAATCATCGTGTGAAAATCACTTGCCCGATTTAGAGGCTCCGGTTCAGGGGCCTATGAGTTGATCTAAAAATTGAGAAAATTATCAGTGAGAGTTTAATGGGTAACTAAGTTATAGGTTAGACCTTTTGGTGGGAAAAAATCCCAGTGAGTGGGTAATTGACATTTTTGCCCCTAGGTTTAATCTTAATTTGTTAATAAACCTAGGTCACGACCCCGTCACATGCCAGGAAAATTACACAAAGTCCATGAAGGCCAGTAGTACCCTTGAGTTTAATTTTTGACCCATTGGATGCCATTAAGGCCTTAAACCAAATGATAGAACTACCCCTATGCAAATCGACCCGCATTCGCATGGATGTTGTTGACGGGCTAATATGATATTGAAATCTTTTGAGAGGTTAAAGACTTACCCGAGTGCAGAGAGGACTGTATCTAATGTTGGATAATTACTCTAATGCCCTTAGGTGCATTATAACCAGTTTCATAAAGATTTATTAAGATAACCCAAGGAGGGTTAGGGCACGAGAGCTCGAATAATTCTTATATCATTAATGAATTTTATTATTGATATTATGATCTGCTTGGGCCTTTGTGGTTCTAATTGTTTATGTTGTTCTTTGTTTCAATTTTTGATATTGATGTTGTGATAGTAATTTATCACTATCTTCAGATTATTAAAAGATTAATTAATGGGGTTTGATAGCTTTGGATTGGGCGAGAACACCTAATCAAGATAAAGACTAAAATACCTCAGAGGGGTCTGGGACTAGTTCATACAATGAACAAAGCCTTTGACCTGACGATTTGCCTTAGTTGATGAACTGATGACATGTCTCGAGTTGTAAACCTTAGTCTAGAAGGGACCAATAGGGTTTGGGATAGTCATTCGGAATCCTGGCTTATAGATGAGCAAGATAGTCATTCAGAATGGTTTCCTGAGTTTTAGCTCTATTGAGGAGCTGCTGATTTGACAGTGTAGTTGCACCTCCCCATTGGAGGGAGTTCTTTTTGATCCAAGCTCACCACAGATCTATTGATGATCTTTTAGTGTACACGCAATTAGGGTCGCAGACATCCTGCTTGGTTGACGTCTCTGACCACTTCTGTTCAGGTGCAATTGTGGGCCATGCCCTTCCACTCCGGTCAGGTCCTTGTGGGCTAGGTTGGGAGATGGCACTTCCTGGTGGATTCCAGGGGCCTGGTGGATTCCAGGATGTTTCGTTGTCATTTGTCAATTGGGTTGACATCTGATGAGTCTGTCTATCATTGGGATTAGACAGGGATATTAATTATCGAACAATGGTTCGAGAAATAATTAATAACATTGATTGATATTGCTTGTTTAATTAGAACAAGTGGAACGATTAAAGGACTTGCATAAAATATAGGTTGCTTGAAAATACTTAAGCATTGCATGTGTGATGCTATGCTTCTTAGTATAGTGTAGTATTAGGCAGAATTACGTCTGGATCCGATCTTGTTGGAAACATTGGAGATGTTGTCCGATGGGTACGTAGGCAACTAACATCGGGTGATGTTGGCCCGATCCGAAAAATATTAATAAAACCTTTTGTCCTTTGGAAGCTCTTCTCCTGTAGGCGGAGATGCTCCATTGTAGTTGTGGTTGTTGTTTGGTTTGCTTTGTTGCAGATTTTCAAGGCTATAACTAGTGAGACCAAGAAGGGTGAGCACAAGAAGAAGATTATGCGCTTTTGTAACTCCGGTACGTAAGTGTACCTTTAGCGTGAGAGTCAACTTATTATTTTCAGACGAATGACAGACTTGTACTTAGATGGATGAGCTGGTCTTTATGAATTTTTAGACGTTAAATAATATCATATGATTTGATATTCGTATTTGTGAACCCCAGTTATCATGACCTGAATATTTAATCGAATGGTATATTTTGTATTTAAAGGAAAAAAAAATTTATCGGTACTTACCATTCATGTTATTTAAAAATGCTTTTAAAAATCTGGGTCATGACACAAGCAGACTTAGGGGCTGCTACCCCGACTTTTATATTCCTGTGTGGAAATTGGACTGTCTCGCCTGTGTGGCAATGATTGTATTCACTCCTTGACATAGGCATTCACCATTTGTTGATGATGTATGTGTATGAGATATTATTATGCCCAGGATTGCATAGGTTGTGTAGGGATAATGTAACACATGTGAACATAATTTATTATGCATGATTGTGTATTATGTGTTTGACATATTTGCCGTGTAGGGTGAATGAGCTATGGAATGGTTGTATGGGATATGAATGCATGATTTGAATTGTGTGATTGAGACACTACCATGTAGGTTTTTGTGATATGAATGCATGATCTGAATTGTGTAATTGAGACATTATTATGCAGGTTTATGTGATATGGTTGCATGATTAAAAAGTGTGTGAGAGATACTTCTCATGCGGATTATGAGTGATATTATGCTTGATTGTGATTGGATGAGGATCACCACTTTATGCAGGATGATGCTAAGTCATAATATGATCATTTATGCCCTGACTTGATATATGTGTTATATGTTTGTTAGATATTTTATTTTTGGATAAGTAGGGGTTTAGTAAGGGGATGATTAGAAAATGGTATACAATGTCATTTATGGATCTGAATTGCCAAGATGTTGTATCGTGATGATTTTCTGATTATAGTTACCGCTTTCAAACCATTACTGAGTTTTGTACTCACCCCTCTTTTGTGATTTGTTTTGGGATTGCATGGTGCGACATGCAGATGTGTAGGACACCTTATATGAGGGACAACATAGGTACTCGTGAGATTAGCCTTCGTGGCATTCTAATGATGTTTTATTTTCTGATTTTCTCATGGTTGACATTAGAGAACATTATATGGTGGATTATGTATTATGCTCGAGTTTATTTGTTGTTCTTAGACTTGTCTAAACTTTTCTAATTTCGAGCCATGAGTTGGCTCTGGAGTTGATTATTATGTGGGTTTGTGTGAGGATTATGATAGTTTATTATCCTCTTCTTTATCTTTATTTCTCTTGTTCGAAGGACGTGAGGTGCGCTACTCCGTTAGTTGAATTGCCCGTTAGAGGGGCCAAGTCTTTTGCAATACGTTAATCCGTAAATTTCTGTCGCCCCCGCGCACTGACCTGCCCTTGGACTGGGTTTGGCTCGGGTTGGGCCCAGGGCATGACATTTTGGCCCAACTTCTAAGGGGATTAGGAACCCTAATCTCCATGCTTATAAAATGGGCTAATTAGAGCTTTTTGGGAGGAAATTTTTTTGGCCCTTAAAGGAAGAGAGAGGAGCCGTTGGGGGAAGATTTTTTGGTGACGGCAACTGATGACGGAGGTAGGGAGGAATGAGCTCAAAGCTCTAGACGTGGTGGATTGATGACAAATCGGCGAGTAAGGTAGAATCATGTAATACACTTTTAGTTTGAATTAAGAAAAATTATATAAATAATAATTAAAAAAAATATTTACCACTTTAGACCGCTTTGGAAAATATTTCCCAAAGTGGTGTTCCTTTTGCCATGTAGGCATAGCTGGAGCCTGTGTCACTTTTTTTAAAAAATTTTAAGCTGATTTCGTCCTTCTAAAGGATGAAATCGGTTTACGACTTGACCCGATTTCTTCGTTTAGAAGGACAAAATCAGCTTAAGCTGATTTCACCCTTCTAAATGACGAAATCGCGACACTTATCCCATTTCAGCGTTCAATTCTTTAGCATACTTAATCAAATTAATTTGTTTTAAAAAAACTATTTGAAACTAACTTTATCACCTATCCATGTTCATTTATTCAATACATACACAATACATACATAATTGCATTCATTCCACCCATTCCATGCATAACAAATATAACATTAAAGTACATCATAGACAAGTATCAAATATATTACATCATAAGTCGAAAAAATGTTTAGTTTAAAATAAACATATAAAAAGTTATTGTCATAATCTCCTACGTCCTTGACCTTGTCCTCAACGGTGCTGTACGAGCTCCTCCTCATGATCTGCTTTTAGCTCTGGCTGTCGCTCCAGCTCGATATGTGGCTCTAGCTCCGGCTCTAGCTCAACATAAGTAATAGATGGTTCAACATGAGCTGACCAATGTCGTCTATAATATAAAATCGGATCTAGCTGAGCTACATGTGCAATGACCAGAAATGATGAACTTGGATGAGAGCTATACGCTGCTGATGAAGATAAGATGGAATATAAGGGAATGAAGAGTGCATCGGTTGTGTCTTAGCGGCCTCATCCACAGGATAATCTCTATGAACATCCGTAATCACCGACTGAAGCAGTGGTAAGCTACGAATGACATCATCAGACTCCCTAATCATCGACTGACATGCTGCTAATAAGTCCTCACTTGAAGTATAGGTATTAATTGCATCAGTCAAATGCGCATGCGTACGTTGAACTAGACTCAACTATAAAAAAATAAATTAAATATTAGATAAATAATTAATAAGAAATAAAAAAATAATATATGCCTTAATTAACAAAGTTGTACTTACCAGAGTTGCCTCAGATGCTCCCATAGGCTGATATGCCATCTCCTCTACATCATCACGTGGTAAAATATATCGTCGTGTAATCAGTAAATAACATTGCATATAAGCACTACGAACATCTTGTAATGTCATAGCCATCTCCCCTCTGATAACAGTAGCTCTCCTATCCTCCCATCGAGCGATATATGACGCATGATGTAAAGTTCAGTCGGTAATATGGCAACCCTGTCGAGTGATGCGATGGACAAACTCGACGATAGACAGTGGGACCCCTTGCTCCAGGTTAAACAGGAGCATTACCCGATCTAGCACATACATCTCTACAATCTCGTAACATATTCATGGAGTATGAGATAGCCACACCTCTCGACCGTTGGTACATAGAGGAGGTAACACAGCCAACACGTATCTAAGTACGGCTGCCAAATAACCTATATAATATATAAAGATAATTTAGTTTAGATAAAGATGAAAATTTTTAAAATCATTACAAAAAAAGTTCAACACGACAATAAAATTACCTGATATGGCCATTGGTGGTTTAACTCCCCTCTGTACAATCGGAGGACTCTTTGTGGATTTTCGGTTCTCTTTTTCCGAACATTCCACCTCAAGGAGTTAAATTTTAAAAATGAGTTCAGCAAATGTACATAAAACTTTGCTAAAAAAAGCAAGTGTTAAACATAAATATAGCCTACCTCGCCCCTAATGGAGCACCCTCAACTCAGCGACCCATCTCAGCACTTGGTCGTTCAATGTGTAAGTGCTCCCACAACCATAACTATGTCAGAAAATATGATAACAAATATTAAAATTAAAGAATTATATGTGACCAAAACACCATTTAAAGTTACATAATTATTTACCTGAAGAAGGGTCAGACAGCCCGCAATCCCCGAGGTCATGGCTTGGCATGCTTTCCCTAACTCTCGGTATAAAAATGCAAGAGTAGCACTGCCCCATGAATAAGTACCTACCATGTTGAAGTTTGCAAGGAGGGAGAGATATGATACATGTACGTGGCTGTTCGTGGTATCAGCAAATATCGTGGCTCCAAGTAAATGTAATAGATAGGCTCGTGCATGCTGCTCGATAATTATCTCCATAGCATCGGTTGAAAGCTCTCGAAACTCCTGCAAGAGCCATCGCAGGCTCAATCAGCTACCACACATCATTGTAGTAGGGGGAGCTCTACTAAGGAGTCTAACTAATATATCCACATGAGCTCCGCCTATCATGCCGTCACCGGATGTCTATCGATGCGAAGTCCTAATAGAACTGCCACATCCCTGAGAGTGATGGACATCTCTCCATATGACAAATGAAACGTCTGTGTCTCCCTCCTCCATATCTCAACGAGAGCTGTCAATAAAGGTCGATCGAGGCAGACATACTGTAGATAAATGAAATGCCCGAATCCCACTCTCTCGATATAGGGCAACATACGCTCATCTATGGGCCAATGGTGGAGATATTTAAAATTTTCGGTGCACTCAAGGCACCCGGGGTCCTATAATAAATTTTAAAGTTATCATACCTCTCCTCTCCAAATAGCAGCCGACCTATCTGACTCCTGTTGTACAAGTAAAGAAGCGCCAATCGGGCCTGGCCCATGACAAGGCTCTGCATGATCCATATGATATGCAAAAATTTAAGATCATATCATTAATCGTAAGGAACATATGTTCATACCTAAAATATATAATAAATAAAGAGATTGATTATATGTTTACCAATCAACAGGAGGGTTTCTACATGATTTACTATTATGCCCACTTTGTTTACACCTCCCGTATTTATATCCTCCTCTACCATCTCTCTCCATAGTTCTACGGTCCATTGTATTCTTAATGCGAACAGACCGTGGGCCACTGGGTTGCCTTGTTGCTATCGAAGGGTATAACACAAAAGGTATATCCCTCTCCCAATACTCCCGACCACGTGGAGAATAAAATTCCGCAGAGTACACATTTTTATAAGTAGAAGATGTGTAAAATAGTGATGCCTGGATCGGCTCCCGCCGCTTTGCCCACACGACGATAAGGTGTGAGCAAGGATAACCATAAACCTGAGGGATGTTGCATGTACAAGTATGCATCACCGCATTTACCATAACCTTTCGGGCATGGATTGACGTTACTTCGTACTGACCCCTATTGATCCTATTAACTATATACTCCCCAATTTTTCTTGTTTGCTCTCTCAATATCGCTTCCACTCTGGGAGTATATGGGGTGACCATGGCAGATACGACAGAAGATCATTTCACCAAAAAATTTATGACTCAATAAAAAATAGCTGATACTAAAGCCTGCATGGGTAATCCTTGTGCCCCCTTCAAGAAGCTATTTAAACTTTCTGCCATATTTGTAGTCGTCATGTCAAATGTCATAAAACCACCGTGGGCAAGGGACCACTGTGCAGGATGCAATTCTCCTCCTAAGAGGAGATGTTTTGCCCTAAGACTCTCTTGACCAATCAAGTACATTTTAGCATCAAACTTTTCTACTGTAAATCCACAAGCTGCTGCCCTAATAAAGTCCGTCGTGTATCATTTTTGAAGTCCTTCTTAAAATTTGCTTTTATGTGACAAATGCAATAACGATGGTGGTACAAAGGCTTAAGAAGAACCTCAGGCACGGCCTTCTTAAGCCCCTTATGTCGATCTGAAATAATAACGATGTTCGTCATGCCCATTAGTACATGACCCATCAGTTCCATTAATAACCATTTCCAATTGTCTCCATCTTCCTTCCCGACAAGCCCGAATGTTAGAGGAAATATCCCATTGTTTCCATTTGTAGCCATTACAGCCATAAGAGCACCAGGATATCTGCCATACAAGTGAGTGGCATCAACACCAATCACAGGGATGCAATGTCGAAACTCTACTATAGACGGCCCAAATGCCCAAAACAACCACTTAAATCTCTTACATATGCCACCATCTGCATGATGTACTTCATCATTCTCTAAGTGGTAGTAGGTGTTAGGATTCGCTTCTTGCACCGCCCTTAGGTACATTGACAACAATTTATATGATTCCACCCAATCCCCATAAATAGCCTTCATTGCTATATTCCTTGCTGCCCATGCTTTCTTATAAGATATATCAACATGATACTTCTCCTTTATTCTCTGAATAATATCCCTTGGTGTGAGAGTTAATTCGGCTTGGATAGCGGGCATTATGACCTTCGAAATAAAGGAGGCACTGAACTACCTATGATCTGTGCTAAGCTGGGCATTCCGACATGTGTGGTCACCTTTGTACGTCTTCAATTTAAAGTACCCACCACCCCTTTTTATTGAGTTATGCACTCTCCAAGGGCAAGTGCTATCAATGCAATTCACTGTATACTCTGACAAATTTGCTCGTACAACCTTATATTCGAAATGATTTTGAATGGAAAACTCCTGCAAGGCTGTAACAAATGTTTCTTTATTCTCAAAGATGTGGCCAACATATAACTCATCTTCGTTTTGTTGGTCCATATCCATTGTAGAATTAACTGCCACATCTATCTTCTCATCTATGATGTGTGCATAGAGTGGCTCCACTTCATAGTACGGCGGCTCTTCATCATCTACATTCATATCATTTATAGCAATAACATTGTCTACCGCATCATCCCCCTCGCCGTCAACCATCTGTTGAGCACTTTCTTCACCTCTGACCCCTTCTTCATTCATGTCAAAATCATCTCCACTTGCTTTGTTAATATTATCTTCACCTTTATTAGCCTCATTTTCATCAATATCTTCATCGTGGACATATGCCCCCTACATATAAACGTCGCATATGTATTAAATTTCATATGCCTAAAAAAGTTATATTCATTTATGAATATATATTTCACCTTTGATTGGATGGTCTAGCATCGGTATGACCAACATATGTGTAGGGGTAATGAATGCTCATCGAACTTTGAGTTTCATACCATGCACCGCCTTGAGACATTTAAATGCTAAATGACTTGTGTGCATGTGTTGTGGACCTTCAATATTACACATAAAATTTAAAATTTAGCTAAACATATTTGATTAATAATTATAAGATTCAAAATGTATTTACAACTTAACAAACCTTACCTTCAATTAGGTCCACTTCCATCGTAAATAGGGGAAGACGACCTATAACGTTCATTTGAAACTACTGTCATAGATAAATTTCCTTCTTCGTCCTCCACCGGCATTTGCATATGTCTTTCATTGTTCACATTTTTATCCTAGCTCCTTGTGGGAGCTCCTATGTGAACTACTTCGCTTTTCACTAGGCACTCAGGCTTCTTTTTCAAGAAATAACTCGAAAGCAATTGCGTGACATGAGTGGTGAAACATAAAACCCATTGATGCATCATCATTTATGCATATTAATGTCATTCTCGAACTATACGATGAAATATTACATTTGATAGTAATTTTCCATCTTCTTCTATCCCACCCAACCTTGCTTGCTACTTGCATATCAAATTCATCATATGTAGATGTTTATTAATTAATAATCCTTCTGTGCGTCCGTCATAGGTATGTAAAAAACTAACTATTTCTTCTGCCATCTCTATTTACTTAATTCATAAACAATAGATTAAATTTGTATTAGATTGAGCAATTGTCTCAAAATTAAGAGTTTAAAATTAGATTAAGCAATTGCCTCATATATCAACGAGTAATAATCATCCACTTTATCACATATTTCTTCTCTTATCCAAACAAGACAACAAATATTCTCATACACTTCTTCAAATATTATATCTACCATATTGATAAAAATATTAAACTATTACTGACATCTACCCTATCCAAATTATTACTAACTCATATTCTCTATTAAATTAGGCTTTGATTTTAAATAAACTGAAGTAGAAATTCAATACTCACGAATCATAGTTAAGCCTATAAAACACCTATATTTTATCATAAAAAAGAAAAACTATGAAGCATAAGACTCACATAAGATTGAAAGACGAAGAACAAGACAAGTAGCTACTTATGAGCTATTGAATCCCATAAAAATACGAGTCAGTAGAGGTATAAAATATCACAACAAACAATAATAGAGCAGGTGGAGCATCCTCAAGTGGAAATAATCGATTCACAACAACCTAAATATATCTACAAAAGAAGTTAAAAATAGAAGCGTAAAAAGGACATGTGAGACTAAATTCTGTTTGAGAACGAACAAACAGAGCAAACCCAATTAAGCCACAACAACAGAAATAAACCTCTGCTAGCTGAACAAAATATAAAACACAAGGTAAATAGACAAAAAAAACTCACAAAACGCAGACTCATACATGCTATTTGATTTAGAGAAAATTAGGGTACCGGAGGATGGGATTAAGCACGGTAGCGGGGCGGATCTTACGCACTAGAAAAACCCAAAATTAGGGCAGACGATAGGAACGACGGTGGGGCAAAGGAGATGGGACTGGCTGTGGGGTGGAGGAGACGGGACTGGTGGCGGGCAAATCTAACACAACAGAAAAACCTGAAATTAACCCGAAATAAGGGCTGACGATGGGAACGGCAGCGGGGTGGAGGAGATGGGACTGACAGACACAGCGGTGGGCTGGACAATAGAAGGAGACAGGCATGGCGACGGGTGGAACGTATAGAAAAATGATCGATCAAAGTCATAAAGACAGAAGCTTACTGGAGGCAAAGGGGACGAATAAATAAAGATAATTTCATAGTTTAAAAGGACGAAATCAGAAACAACGAAATCATTTTCGGTTGAAATGGGATAAGTGTCGCAATTTCATTGTTTAGAAAGATGAAATTAGTTTAAATTGATTTCATCTTACCTTAAACCCGATTCCGTCCTCCTAAAAGACGAAATCAACTTAAAAATAAATAAAAAAAGCCAGCCAGCCCTGGTGCTGCATGGCAAAAAAAGAATACTATTTTAAAAAGTATTTCTCAAAGTGAATTAAAGTGATAAATATTTTTTAATTATTATTTATATAATTTTCTGTTAAATTAATGATAAATATAAATTAATTAATTAGCTAAGAAAAAATGGGCAGTCGGCTTCTTGTTACAACGGCAAGCTTTTGCCGGCTGACCAGCCATTGCCACCGACCAACCACTGGTAGCCCAGGGTTGGCCATTGCCAGTGAAGCTAGTCCTACCGACAGAAGGAAAACCATGTCCCTTTTATCTCTCTGCTCCGGCCAGTAGGAGGGAGATGAGTGCATCTTCCTCACCCAGCGACATCTCCTCCAGCTGGAGCCGTGGAGGGACTGTGCTCCAACCATTACCGGAGGCCGATGAGAGGAAGATAGAAAGACTGGCTTTGCACTCGCAACCGCCGTTACCTATCTCCTCCAGCCACAAACTGTCCTATTTCCGTCGATCCGGAGCACAGTGCAATGGCCGGTGGTGACGGCGTGGAGGGAGGCTGTTGGGCCGACTCTTTTCGTCTTATTATTTTTTCCCCTCTCCGAGGAGGTCCGGTGGTCCCGGCGACATGGATTCGCCTCTGTTCTCTTCCTCGTTCCATCACTATTCCAGTGACAGAGGTGTCGACAGCGAGTATGATTGGTCGTGGGAACCGCCGTTGGGGACACCTCCACCTTATGATTCTTCTGTTACCATCGAGGTTTGTTGGGTCTGCCGCCTGTTAGCCGCAGATCCGCCCTCGGGTGCCCAGGCAGAGTCCGTTCTGTCGCTGTGTCTCATCTCTCGTCTCCGCGAGCGAGACGACGACTCTACCGGGATTCGGTCCGGTTCAGTAATATAAACAACAAAATATAATATCCACTGAACCGGGTCCGAGGGAACATGATAAGTAAAATCACTAAAATCACATAATATCTGAGGGAACATGATAAGTAATTAGATGAGGTTTCAGACAGGGTAAAATCCTAAAATATATAAAATAATTAATTTACTCTTAGAAGTGAATAGAAGGAATATTTAATTACTGTTTCAGGCTTTGGTTTAGGGTGGTTTAAATGTTAGAGAAATGTAAAAAAAATACCTATCAACTGGAGGATCACGGTGAATGACCTGACCAAATTTCAGCTTAGGGAAAAATTATAGAGATTATAAAATAATCATTTTACCCCTTATTGTTAAATTAATGTACAATAACCACCTACCCGACTTAGGGGCTCTGATTCAAGAGCCTGTGAGTAGATTTAAATATTAAAAAAATTCTCAGTGAGAGTTTAATGTGTACCTTAAATATAAATATAGACCAAACCTCATAGTGAGAAAAAATCTCTATGAATGAATAATTGATTATTTTGCCCCTAGGGTTAAAAGTAAACCGTTAAGTCAACCAAGGTCAGTTCAAGGGGCACACAACCCTGGTAAATGCCAAGAAAATTACCCTGGGTCTATGATGTCAAGTAGTACCCTTGAACCCAATTTTAGACCTTTTGGATGTCAAAAAGGTTTTAAATAAAATAACAAATATACCTTTATGAGCGGACTGCCCATATTCATGGGGATGGAAGCGTAAGTCGATTTAAGAGAGAAGCCTTGGGAGAGGGCAATGACTTAAAATTAATATAAGGACGGTGAGATGACTCGAATAACCCAAGCGAGGGTACCATACTCCAGGTAGTAGAATTACCCTAATGCCCTAAGGGGCAATATGCTCCATTTTTGCCAAAACAGATGACCTATCTAACCAAGGGTTAGGGTACCCTATAATGACATTAAATAGCTTCAATTGGAAGGGATGTGACTAGTAGGTGACATGAAGACCTTTCTAGGTCACAGGATACAAGGGAAAACCTAATTTTTAGGGTTTAAGGCAACATATTACACGTGTCTACAGCAATCTAATCAGGTAGTATATATGTAACTCGCATGATGCGTTAGAGTTATTTACATTCTTAGGCTTTAATTTGCTGAGCCCTAGCCCTACAAATGAGTGCAATGGGCCTCTGTTTATTATTATGGACTTGTATTACCTTATGTTATTTATGTTGATCATTCTGATGCATGCTTTTATTATTGACGTACTAATTTATATTAATAACTTAAGATTAATGAAGATTAATCAAGAGATATTGGTCGTCGTTAGATTGGGGGAGAACATCTAATCAAAATAAAAACTAAAATACCCTCAATTGGGTTTGGGACCAGATCATGGAGTGAACAGACCCTGACATAGAATTTTACCTTTGTTAATGAATCGAGGGTAGTTATGGGAGTTTACCCGAGCCTCATGGAGACTATTAGGGTTTGGGATGCTCTTTGAGTCATAGCTCAGTGGATGAGCTATTTATTGGGCCGATTCACAATGTGAAGAGGACCCAAATGGTTGGGTGAATACTTGACTAGATGAAAATAATATAATCTAAGTTTCACATGCTTGGGGGAGTCAGTTGTCATAGAGATCCTAGGCTTCTATGGGTTATATATTATTTATGTCTTTGTAGACATTGCTCCTAGAGTTGGGGTGGTAGAGATTGTAATACACTTTCTTCACTGCCACAACGATTTGGGTATTGGCCAGCGAGGTCTCTACAGCATGTTTCCGACAAGTATTCAGAAGACTATATAGTGGATATGAAAAGTGGAGTTGTATGAGCATCATGGAAGGCTTCTGCTTTTCGTCAATATGTGTCCATGAGCATAGTTGGGATCTTCTTCACCAAATTTGTGGTAGGCTATTGAGAGCCCTGGGGATTTGGGCTAAGCTGTTGTTAAACAGTCTACTCCAATGTTGGAGTCTTTTATCTGGGGATTACTATGAGAGTCGAGTATTCTCCGAGTGAACACAAATTATATTATGTTAAACCTAGAGTTGGGTTAAACCGAGGATGGATGATTAGTGTCATATGTCATTTTAGTTTGACATATGATGTATTTATCTATCCAAAAGATTGGACAAGGGTATTAATTATTGAATAAGGGTTGTGAGATAAGTAATGATATTTTTTGCTGTTGATTGCTTAATTAGCACAAGTGGAACAATTAAAGGACTTGTATAAAATATAGGTTGATTGAAAATACTTAAGCATTGCATGTTGGATGCTATGTTTGTTGAGATACTGTAGTGTCTAGGCAGAACTACTTCTAGATCCGATCTTGTTGAAAACATTGGAAATGTTGTCTGATGAGTATGTAGGCAACTGACATTGAGTGATGTTGGCCTGATCTAAAAACATTAATAAAACCTTTTGTCCTTTTGGAAGCTCTTCTCCTAAAGGATGAGAGGTTTTGTTGTTGTTTTATTTGACTTGATTGGTTGCAAGTTCTCGAGGCGACGACAAGTGAGATTAGGATTGACGAGCATTGAATATAGTTCCTCATTTTTATAATTTCGGTATATAAGTATATCTTTAGCATGAGAGAACTTAGTTATTTATTTTTAGATGGATGAAAGACGTGCACTTAGATAGATAACTTATTCTTTATAGATTTATGAGACGTGTAATAATATCATATGATTTGATATTCATATTTGTGAACCCCGGTTATGATGACCTAGATATTTAATAGAATGCTTTGTTTTGTACTTAAGAAAAAAAATATTATGACTAACCATTCATGTTATTTAAAAAGGCTTTTAAAAATTTGGGTTGTGACAGTGTGACATGGGCAAGACCCACTTAAAAATTGTGGGATAACCTATCCATGTGGGGTCTAGCTCATCGACACGAGTCCATTGGTACCAAGAATGTGCGATTCCGAATTCAGTATAAAAAGTTATCGCGTTTTAAAATTGGAATTGTATTTGAATGAAATAACAATAAATATTGAAAAAAAGATGAAATAGATGACATCAGTAGTGTGAGTTGAGCCAAGCCATGCCGCCAAAACGGAATGCAGTGCGTAAACTACGCCACGCCACATGAGGTGGGGCCGCACGATCGCGGCCGTCCACACAACGTGGGGCCTGCATAATCATGTGATCAACTGCATGACATATGCACATGTCACACAGCATACGTGTAAGGACTCTCACTTTGAATCGGTTTATTTTAATATTATTTCTCAGTTATCGTGTGGTTTAAGCATTTTTTGATAAAATTCGGTGGTTTTCAAAAATAAATCATGTTTCTAAAGGTTTTAAACAAAACTAACTCTACATTTATGAGTTTTAAGTAGTTTTTAGTCAATTCTGAATTTTTGGGATTTTTTTGATTTTCACTAATTTTTTTTGAAAAAATTAGGGTTTGGCGGGACCCCCTGTGGGCCCCACTGACAAAATTAGGGTTTTTGGACCAAAATGCCCCAGGCATCAATAGAAGACACTATAAAAATTTTTAGAATTTTTTTAGACCTAATTTTGGGTTAAATTGCCAAATTTTCTAATTTTAGTTAAAAACTCTATTTCTACCCCACATTCCTATTAGGTATAGCCCAACCCTTCCTATAAAAGGAAAGGGCTGTGTCATTTCCCATTTGGGAATAGGCTTAGCCAGGAAATTTGGAGCCTAATCCCCGATTAGGCCCGAAAAAGAAATATTAGAGGCGAGTTTAGCTTAATCTTGGCTTAATCTCTAGGTTTTTCCTTAAAATCTTCTTAATCTTGCCTTCCCCCATCATTTCAATCTGTTTTGAAAGCATGAAACTACTATTTTACCTCTCTTCTCCAAGCCTTAATCTTCAAAATCTCGTTTTTGAGCTTCAAAAGCCCTAGATCTAATATTTACTTTTGGGTTTTCAAAGCTAAATCGAGATTAGTAGTATGTTAACTTAAAATCGTGTTTTTGGAAGGTGTTGAAGGAGATTGAAGGTTCATTCTAGCCCAAATCAACAAGGAAAGGTAATGGGTTCTTCAATCTGAACTTTGGGTAGCAAAAATCTCGATTTTTATGATGTTATTTGAAGTGGGTTTTACTTGATTTAGGCTCTAATGGTGGGTTTAGTAAATGCTAATCTTTCATTTCGATTTCTTAGGGTTTTGTTTAGAATGGTTTAGATTAGTGTTCTGGAAGGTTTGATGAGGTTTTGATAATGTTTGGTAACATGGATGAAGATTTGAAGGTGTTTTCATTGTGTTTCAGTTTTGATTTTCGAAATGAAGAAGAAGGTCAAAACTGCTATGTTGGCGATCGAACGGCCTACCGGGGTGATTAATCGGAAACACTAAAGTTTTGGCAAATTTCCAGTATAGCTGATCAAACGGCCTTGCAGGGCGATCAAACGGCTACATGGCAGTTTTTGCTATTTTTGAAACTTATGCTCATTTCAATGTTTTACTCAATTTGATGATTCTAATGGTTATGGGAGGTGTATTATGATGAAATTAGTCTACTGGAGGTGTAGAATTGATGATGGAAGTGTATGAAATGTGTTTAAGTGTGGATATGTGGCATTATATTATGTTGATAATTATGCAAGTTGATATTGAAGTACCTTAAGTTTTTAAATGCTAGAATTTTTTTGATTAGGATATGTTTCCAGTAGGGATATTATGTGAAAAATGGTGAGATGTGTTTCTCTTATAATGAGGATATTTTATGGGTAATGGATGTGATCATGTTGTGGCTTGATGATTGGAAGAATCATGTTTGTGGGAGTGAATGTTCAATTTCACATGAATGGATTTAAGTTTTATGGTGGATTTTGTTTTGATTTCAGATAGGAATCATTGTTTTGAATGTGTTCAAGCGTGTGTAAATTGTCTTATGAGTTTATGTCAAACATTGGGTATGTGCTTAGATATGCATGAATACACACACGTATGGGGAATCTACCATGAAATTGTAGTTAATTATGCCTTGAGTATGATGCATGAGGGGACTGATTGGGAGCTCGTTCCATGTGTTGAAACCCACGTAGGTCTTGCTCACGGATGTATCATGTTATCATGCATCATGGATCGGTATTCATGGACGAAGTTTTATCGATGTTTAACCAGAATTAATCGATTGTATGCAATGGTAGAGATTGCGTGCCGGATTAATTGCTCGGTGAATTAATCGAAACTTGGCTGGTCTGAAAGGACATGTTTTCGATTTAAGTTCTTGTGTGGAACATGTATACTCCCCGGGTTGAGTTTAGTGAAATGGAATTATGTGGGGATGAGTTGTGTACTTGTCTTGTGAATTTAAGATTATTATGAGTGTCATATGGACCCTGAAAATCTAGAGTGGTATGTTAACTTAAAATCGTGTTTTGGGAGTGTTGCAATGAATTTAATATGAATTATGAATTTGAACTTTCTATGACATTCATATTTGATACAAACATCAAATTTATGAATTTGATTTTGAATGATTTGGAAATTTTGTTATGAGTAAGTTGTATTGAGTTTTGATTTGTATTTCTGTTTTGTTGGTATGGCATCGAAATTGCTCTTAACTCTGGCATTTATGATTTTGGATTCATTTAATTAGAAATGAATTGAAATTATTTTCCTACTTAGGTTGTATAGTATTGATATAAACTCCAATTTTATAAATGTTGCTTTTGAAACAGTTATTATTTGAAAATTTTGTTTAAAATTTTGGTTTGATACGAATTTCGATTTTGAATCTAAATTAATTGGAAATTTTGTTTCAACAATGATAGTGGATTTAATATGAATTCCGAATTGCGATTTGGTTTGGTAATTTGATTTGTAATTCAAGAGAGTAGAATTGTGTAGAGGACACATTTCTATTAGAGGTTGATGTGGAACATACTCTTGTCTGTATAGGCTGCCGCCGCTTTCCCCACACGACAAGAAGATGAGAGTAAGGATATTAGTAGACTTAAGGGTAATTACACATACAAGTTCGATGAACCGCATTCACCACAGGCTTCCTTCAAATGCATGGTCATCAGTTCGTAATTGGTGTGGTTGATCCTGTGAACTATATACTCCCCAATTATATTTGTTTGTTCCCTTATTATCTCTACTACTCTGGGAGTATACAGGGTGCCATGGCATCGGATGTGCAAGATTGTTTCATAAAGAATTTTACTATTCGATAAAAAACAACTGACACTAAGGCTTGCATGGGTAATCCCCATGCCACCTTCAAAACGCTATTTAAAATTTCTGCCATATTTGTAGTAGTCATACCAAATATTCTAAAACCATCATGAGCAAGAGACCACTGTTCAGGGTGTAATCCTTCCCCTAGGAGGAGTTGGTTTGCCCTTTGACTTTCCTAACCAATCAAGTCTATTTTATCATCAAATTGTTCAACTATCAATACACATGCAGTTGCCCCAATCAAGTCCGTCAATGTTTCATTTTTAAACTCTTTAAAAATTGCCTTTATGTGTGGATACAATATTGATGGTAGAAGAATGGCAGGGGAAAAATTTCAAACACGGCCTTTTGAAGCACCTTATGTCAATATGAGATGACTGCGATATTCGTCATATCCATAAGTGCATTCTTCCTCAATTGACTTAAGAACCATTTCCAATTTTCATAACCTTTCTTTGATACTTTCCCAAATGCTAGAGGAAATAACCCATTGTTCCTGTTTGTTACCGTTGCAACCATAAGAGCATTGGGATACCTACCGTACAAGTGAGTGGCATCGACACCAATGGCCGGGATGCAATGCATAAACTCCAGTATAGACGGCCTAAATGTCCAAAACATCCTCATAAATCTCCAACATGGGCCACCATCCACTAGATCATGCTCCAACTTATATATAATACCAGGATTCACATCTTGTACTACCTTGAGATACATTGGCAATAATTTGTATGATGCAGCCCAACCTCTATAAATGGCTTTTATGGCCATATACCTTGCCACCCATGTTTTTTATAAGAAATGTCAACGTGAAACCTCTTCTTCATTCTTTGAATAATATCACCTGGTGTGAAAGTTAATTCAACTTGGATGGCAAGCATTATGACCTTGGAAACAAACGATGCACTACACTGCCTATGATCAGTGCTAAGATGGTCATTCCTACAAGTGTGTCACCTCCGTTTGTCTTTAATTTAAAGTACCCTACACCCCTCTTATCTAATCCATAAACTCTCCTAGCGCAAACACTATCAATGCACTTACCCATATATTTTGACATATATTCATGTAGAATCTTGTATTGGACGTGATTTCTAATTGAAAACCCCCTCAAGACTATCATAAATGCCTCTCAATCCTCAAATATGTGCCCAACATATAACTTCTTTATGATGTTGTTTCATATCCATACCCCAATTAACTACCTCATCTATTTGCTCATGTGTGATATGTGCATAGATTGGCTCCTCCTCATCATAGTACAGCAGCTCATCAGTAATTAATGCCCATCGAGCTTTGAGTTCCAAACCTTGCACTACCTTATGACATTCCAATGCTAAATGTCTCATGTGCAAGCGATGTGTACCTTACCTATTACGTACCAAATTCATTATTCAATATCCTAATTTTCATGGAAAATTATAAGATTCACACAGGATTCACATCTTAAGAAACCTTACCGCCAATTAGGCCCACTTCCATTGTCAATAGGTGTAGTCGACCGATGGTGTTCGTTTGATGCTACTATCATGGACAAATGTTCCTTTGCATTATCATCCACTAGCATTTGCATGTGCCTTCCACTGCTCACATTTCTTTGAGAGCTCCTATGCGAGCTCATGTGTGAACTCCTACTTACATTGCACCCTTCACTAGGCACTTGCGCCTCTTTTATGAGTTGATCTCGATCCAATATCATCATAATTAGAAGGTTTCTTGATGAATAAACCCTTTGATACCCTTTCATGGTGAAGCATAAAACTAACAATTTCTCCCGCCATCTCCTTTCACTTAATTTATAACCAATAAATAACAAAAATAGTACATTAAATAATTATTCAAAATAACTACTTTACTTAATGAAAGATGAGATTAGTCTATTACTCAAACTTAACCAGGCAATTCCACAAATATCTTTATATGGATATTAAAACCAAAAGGATTGACAGTAATGTAAACAACAAAATCAAACCAATTTTTTTCATCAAAATCTATACCTCCTAATGTAACGTCATCAATCATAATTGAGTAAAAAAAAGTTTATTAAGCAGATTTTTCAAGAGATCTTGGCCTAACATACATCAAAGGAAATGTATGTCCCTAAGTTAAAATCAAAGTAAAAAAGGTCACTTGTAGCTGTCAAGTCAAGCATATTAGCATTCATCATTAACTTGCTACACAATCATACATGACAACTAATAATTCGATTAACATAAGAGGCAAGGGAAGTAAAAAAAAAAACTATTGGAAATGAAATGGGGTAGATCTGAGTGAAATTGAGAATGCGGTTGACGACAAATTTGGGTGAGGCTCGGTGGTGGACGACGGTCTAGATGGCGGAGTTTGGCAAAAATAGTCGCTCACATCAAGGGGGAAAATGAAAAACGGCCAGGAGGGGAACTGGTGAGCAATTAAATAGCTTGTGGATTTCATCCTTTCGAAGGACAAAATCAGCATTTGCAAAGGACAAAATCAACTTTTGCAAAGGACAAAATCGACTTAAACCCTCAGCCCACTTCAGCTTAAAACCACAAGTTAGGTGATTTTGTCCTTGTGAATGTTCAGAAGGACAAGATCAACTTAAAAAATAATTTCATCCCTCTCAAGAATGAAATCTCGATTTTTTTTAGAAATCCATGCAAGTCAAAATGAACACCTTTTTGGTAATTATTTTTCTCTATCTGCTATTTTCATAAATATTTTTTTAATATTATTTATATAATTTTCCCTTTTTTTACTTTTTCCTGGTTTCATCTTTTGCACAGATGAAACTTAAGTTTCATCATTACAAAGGATGAAACTTAATCCAAACCATAATTTCTTCCTTTCAAGTGAAAAAACTATCACAGTTGGGATTTTCTCTAGCCCTTTATGTCATAAGGTAGTTGAATTTCACCTTAATTTCATCACTATGAGTGAGGAAATATATTTTTTCAGTTTTGTCAATGAAATTAATTATATTTTTTTAACACATCTATTTAGCCATGAAACATGTTTACCACTTACCTGTAAAAATATTGTATTGAGAAAGAGTATCAAAATGTAAATGAACTTAAGTGCAACGAAAATTCATCTTATTGTTGTGAACATTCTAAGGGCCTATTATTGGGGTCCATGTGCTAGTAGTTAGGGTTTTAATTAGGTTATGGTTAATAAGGGTATTCAGGTAATTAGGTTAATTATGATAGTAATGCTTTCTTTTAATTAAGCTAGTGGGCCTTAGGTGCTTGTTAGTGAGCCCACTTAGCTACTTTATTTAAATGTAAGGGCTACACCCTAATGGAGTTATGAAATATATGATTAATTGTCTTGTCTCTTCTCCCCTTTCCTCTCTACCTCTCTCCCCTGTCCGGCGGCCATGCTGCTCTTTCCCCCCTTTCCCAGCCTTCCTACACCGCTCCCCTCTCATTACTGGCTAGCCAGGCCATTGTGGACAACCGTCCACAATATTGGTATCAAAGCAAGCTAATAATGTTGTGCCCGATGCAGGCACAAGCGGTACCTTGAACGATCACACAGAGAAAGGGGAGAGAAGAAGAAGAAAGGGAAGAGAATTGGAATAATCAATATGCATAACTAAAACAAAAGAGAAGGGTCGACCCATATAGGGAGATGACCACTCCCCTAGGGAGTCTCACCAGGCACGGCCCACTCTCCTAGGGAAGCACGTCAGCTAGTGGACCAGGCTATCCCGGGGCCACTAGCTGGTCCAATGACAATTCATCATCCAATTACATAATAAAATATTAAGTTATTACATAAGAAAATAGCCTAATGTCCTAGAATAACAAGGAAATAAATAGTCTGATAATCGTGCACAACATAGCTTGATAATCATGTACAACACTCCACCACGCTTCCACTATTTCCCTTGTCCTCAAGGCGACTAAGTTGGATAACGAATCATGAATTCATCGTCAAGCATCCAGGTGGCATCCTCAAGTGGCTGGCCCTGCCAAGAAATCAAAACCTCTGTAATAATGTGACCCGAACGGCAGACCCGCCACTTATCAATGATCGAGGCTGGACCCGGATCTGTAGTAGAAATTGGTTTTGTCAAAGGAGGTGGTGGAGCATCTGTAGCGAGAGAAGCGTCCCCCATGTAGCGATGAAGACGTGAGACATGGAACACCAGATGCACCAAAGAACCCGGCGGTAAAGCAAGACGCTAAGCCACCGGACCAATACGTTCCACCACAACATAGGGACCATGAAGATGGGGGGTGAGCTTGGAGTGCTCAGGCTGAAACAATGAAGTCTGACGTTGAGGAAGAACCAAAACATAAACCAAGTCACCCACCTCAAACTCCCGATCAATGTGATGACCATCATAGATCTGCTTCATCCTGTTTTGAGCAGAGGACAAGTTTGCCTTGAGCTAGTGAAGAACCTTGTCCCTTGTCTGGAGCATGTAGTCCAACTCAGCTATAGAGGAGCAATGCGGAACATAAGACAATACGGTCGGTGGTGGTCGACCATATAGAACCTCGAAAGGAGTAAAACCAGCGCGAGTATGATAGGTGGTATTATAGGACCACTCCACGCATGGAAGAAGCTGAAGCCACTTGCAGGGCTGAGACATCGTGAAACAACGGAGATACTGCTCTAAACATCTATTGACCACCTCGATCTGACCATCTGTCTGGGGATGGTAAGCGGTACTCATGTGTAGCAAAGTGCCTTGTAATGTGAAGAACTCCTGCCAAAATTGAGATATAAAAATATGGTCATGATTGGAGAAAATAGTGTGGGGCATGCCATGTAGCTTAGTGACCTCCCGGGCATAGAGCTTTGCCACTGTCTAAGCGGTGAAGGGGTGTCCCAAAGTGCAAAAATGAGCATACTTGGACAACCGGTCCACCACCACCATATTCACCGACTTGCCTTGCACTAAGGGCAAGGCGAAATCCATCGAGACATCCTCCCAGACCTTATCAGGCACAGGTAAGGGCTGTAGTAACCCGACAGTTGAGGTAGTAGCGGCCTTAGCCCGCTAATAGACATCGCAAGCAGCCACATACTCCTGGACTGTATGTTGAATACCATGCCACAAAAAACTTTGGCTGACCTGCTTATAAGTGCGAAAAGCTCCCTTATGACCAACTATTGGGGTGTCATGGAAGTGAGAAAGAACTTGCCTGCACAGATCATCCACATCTGGAACCCAAAGGTGGTCCTTCCAATAAAGGAGGTCATCCCGCCACACAAAGAAAGGACGGGCAGCTGGGTCAGCCTGGAGAGCCGCAATCAAGGCCTGCGTCTAGGAATCCTCCAAGTATGCCTGCCTCAGCTCATCAATGAAAGGCAGGACACCGAAGAAATGGCTAGGCATGATCCCGGGACAGAGCTACGAGACAGCGCGTCGGCCATGGTGTTGTCCGCCCCTTTCTTGTACACGACCTCATAGTCATAACCAAGTAGCTTACTGACCCATCGGTGCTGAGAGGGAGTAGACACCCACTATTTCAAGAAGTATTTTAGAGGTTGGTGGTCAGTGCGAATCAAAAACCGACAACCAAGTAAATAGGGTCACCATTTGTCAACAGTGAGGACAATAGCTAGCATCTCCTTTTCGTAAACGGACAAGGACAAGGATCGACCTACCAAAGTTTTGCTTAAGTAGGCAATGGGGAGCTCATTTTGTAACAGCATTGCCCTGAGCCCCATCTCTAAAGCATCGGTTTCCACCACGAAGGGCCGGCTGAAATCAGGTAGGATGAGCACAGGGGCAACGCCAGAGCCTATTTCAATTCTTGAAATGCTACCTGAGCCTTTGCATTCTAGGCGAACTCCCCCTTCTTGAGAAGCATGGTAAGAGGTCGGGCCATCTCTCCATAATAACTTATGAACCGTCTATAACATCCTATAAGGCCTAGGAATCCCCTAAGTGTTTGCACATTAGTGGGTTGTGGCCAAGAGAGCATGGCGGCCACCTTTGACGGGTTTGTGGCAATGCCATCCTGCGAGATGATATGTCCCAAATAATCCACCTATGGGCAGCCAAAGGAACACTTCGAGTGCTTAAGAAATAAGGAATTAGCTCACAGAATAGAAAAGACCAACCTAAGATGCTCTAGATGCTCCACCCATGACTGACTATACACCAAAATGTCGTCAAAGAATACCAATATGTAGCAGTAGAGGTAAGGCCTGAAGAGATTGTTCTTGAGGCTATGGAAGGTGGAGGGGGTGTTGGTCAGCCCGAACGGCATGATGAGAAACTCAAAATGGCTGTCATGAGTTCGGAAGGCAGTCTTGTGCACATCAGCTGGCTGCACCCGAATGAAGGCCTAGTTTACTGGAAACCTGTGCACCAGCCAACTCATCCAGGAGTTCCTCGATCAAGGGTATTGGGTACTTGTCTTTGACGGTTATGGCATTCAAGGTGCGGTAGTCCACATAGAACTGTCACGTGCTGTCATTCTTTTGAACTAGCAACACCGGGGACTAGTAGGAACTCATGCTAGGGCGGATGATACCAGCCTGGAGCATGTCGGCCACGAGATGCTCTATCTCTGACTTTTGAATATGAGGATAGCGGTATGGGCGGACATTGGCCGGTGCGGCTCCTGAAATAATGGGAATATGGTGGTCATGCAGACGCATTGGAGGAAGGCCCGTCGGCTCAGCAAACACGGCCTTATGCTCCTCCAATAACTCAATAAGATCTGGAGGTGGCTCATGCTGATGCACCTTGACTGTCGCCTGCTGCTACAAGAGGAACCCTTGGGGCGTGAACTTGAAGAAGGAGCTTGCCGACTAGGCTGAAAGGAGGGTGCCCGGTCGGGATCCTTCGAGACGAACCTGCTGCCTCTAAATGTCAAAGTCCATCACCATGTCTTTGAAGTTCCAGACCACGTCCCCATGCTCTTGGAGCCACTGGACCCCTAGTACCATGTCCGCCCCCTTCGTAGGCAGCAAGAAGAGGTCAGTGACAAGTGTGTGGCCTTGGATGGAAAGCATGGCCTATTCACAAACCATGGTGCTCCGAAGATGTTTGTCATCGCCAATCAACATGTCAAATGGCTTTGAATTTGACACAAAGCAACCTAGCTGTTGGGCCACCTTGTCGTTGATAAAATTGTGAGTGGAACCACTGTCGATCAGGATGGCCACTTGTTGTCGCTTGACATAGCCTTGAACCAGCATGGTACATGGAGTAAACGTGCTTCCTGGTGTGACGATTCACCCATAATTGTCTCCTCGTTCTCTTCATCTACCTCCTCCAAGAGGAGGCTACCCTTGACAACACAACGGTGACCCAGGACAAACTTCTCATCGCAACAGAAGCACAGACCCTTAGACCGGCGTTCCTCCATCTGTGTAGGTGTAAGTTGATGAACCACATTGCTAGCCTGAGTGGGCTACTGGCCAGGGCGGCTGGTCACGGGGCTGTTGGCCAGGGCAGCAGTAGAGTTAGCGCCAACCACAGATCAGGGAAAGGGCCCAAGCCGCCCCCCTCGGCGCTGCCTAGCCAACTTTTCCTCCTCAATTCGTGCATGGTGCATGATGTCCAGCATGTTGGAGCAGGGAAAGTGGCGCATCTCCTCTGAAATCTCAGGCTTGAGGTCGCGCTTGAAGGTGCCCACCAAGGCGGCCACTGGCCAGTCTAGGAGGCGGTTGGCCACCTTCATAAACTCTGTATAATAGGCGCGAACTGTGGTGGTCTAGCATAGTGTGGAGAGCATCTCGTTAAAGTCTTAGAATTCATTCAGCCCAAATTGAACGCACAACTCGTCGGAGAAGGTGGCCCATGTTGGGTAGTGCACCTCCTTCTTGAAGCTTTGGAACCACATTGATGCATCCCCGTCCAAGTGGAAAGCCGCTATGTGTAGTTGTTTTGCTTCAGAATTCATGCTCTGATAGGAGAAGAACTTCTCCGCCTTGTATAGCATTCTACTGGATCGTCGTCCCCACTGTAGCAGGAAAACTGCAGGCGGGCCAGGATGTCAAAGTCCATCACCAAAAAAATTTACACTTTATACAACTAAAAAAAATGTATCCAAATATCTCTAGTGAGCTCCATGTCTCCTAACCTTACTATGATCTTGACTGTGACCTCATCCTTGACCATAAAAATGGATCTAATAGTCCCCATGGATAACTGTTGAATAATGCAAGCATGCCTATGATGGTCACTAGTTGAGAAGAAAAATATAACAAATAAGCTTTAGTTACATATACTCTGAAAAGGTAGCATTACCATTTTTATCGCTATACATATGTATAAATCACAAAAATATACAAAAAAACAAAAACCAAATTAAAACCCATGGTATGCCTAAAAAACTTTCAAAGTACATACACAAAGAGAAATAGTAAACTAAGGTGGGTGGAATGAAGATGATGATAACTTCTTGAATATGGATGTTTTAGAACAAAGCCAAGAGTTGATAAGTAATGAATTGTGCCACAGTGATTGTATAACCAGTTGTATCCCTTTAATAAACCTTGTTTTTGAGTTAAGACTGAGTTATGATGTTAAGTTATCTCCTTTGTCCTAAGTTTTTGTTTCAAATTTTGGAAGAGTTCTTGGGTATCTTAATTTAATATCATAGTGAAATTAATGTAATTAGACATGCTTATATATTTTATTTAGTTATATTTTATGATATATGTGAATTTCAAAACACATCCCATGTGTAGTATATATATGTATGCATATACTCCCTTTGTCCCAAATTAATAGCTCCATTTGGTTTTTCAAAACAAACTAAAAATTAGTTCATTTTGAAAAATCAAATAAAGCTATTAATGTGGGAATCATTTTGAAAAATCTAATGAATCTATTAATGTCGGACAAAGGGTGTATATTACTGTTTGTCTCCAAAAAATATACTTTTAAATTAAATATGTCATACGTAGAAATTATATATCCATTACAATTTAATGAAGATATATATATATATATATATATATATATATATATATATATCATATATTATACATAAATGATGTGTACTTATGTGTGATTATATGTCTTCTATATATGTCATCAATGCATATTTAAATTATTAATTATTTTTATATAATACATCTATATATATGCATTATATATATTATACAAAATCAAAATAATATTTGAGTTCAAGTTGGAGTTTTATTTGAGCTGAACTAAGTCGATAGGGGTATGCTCAAACACAATTCGAGTCTATTCAAGCTCAAGTCAAGTTCTAGCATAGCCCATGTTGTGTTAAGCCTAGTTCAATCCAAGCCGAGACTAGACTGCTCCAAGAGTAGGCTCGGCTCATTAACACCCCTAATTATGACCACTCATCCATGTTAGATTAAATTTGGGAAAATTATATGGATATTGCTAAAAAATTACCGAAATAGTGCATCATTAGAAATATTTACCGAATTGGTGTTGGTTTTTGCCATGCAAGCGCCAACCAAGTGTTGGTGTCTGCATGACATTTTTTTAATTTTTCAGGTGAACTTAATTTTTAATGTTGATTTTGTTCTTTTAATTTTTTAGGTTGATTTGAAAGACAAAATCAACACTTTTATATTTAAAGTTGATTTCGTCATGACCACGATTTTCAAAACCCTTTTGAAATAAAGGACATGTGATAAATCACAATAATTTTTTTTTCTTTCTTAAACACAAAACAAATCACAATTAAATATCCAGGTCGTGATGACTGGGGTTAATAAATACGAACGTCAAAATATATGATATTATTGCATGTGTCAAAATTTGATAAATAGTAGCTTAACCCTTTAAGTACAAGTCTGTCATCTGGTCAATAATAAACAACCAAGTAAAGTTGGCTCTTACGCCAATAATTACAATTACTTAAAAGATTGCAGAAGCAAGAAGCTAGATCCGACTAGTGCAATAATGTCCTCAAATGCCTGCCAACGTCATGATCTTGCAACATCCCCATCTAAAGAACCTGTAAGCAGCAAGACCAAACAAAAACCAAACATCTCCTCCCCTTGGAAGAGCATTTCAGAAGAACAAAAGTAAAATGTTATTCAGATCAGGTGAACATTACTCGATGTTAGTTGCCTACGTACTCATCAGACAACATCTCCAATGTTTCCAACAAGATCAGATCCTTGCATAGTTTTTCCTAAAAACTACACTATAATAAGAAGCATAGCATCACACATACAATGTTTATGTATTTGAAAGCAACCTACATTTTATGGAAGTCCTTTAATCGTTCCACTTGTTCTAATTAAGCAAGCAATATCAAAGAAGGTTATTAATTATCTCTCGAACCATTGTTTGATAATTAATATCCCCGTCTAATCCCAATGACAGACAGACTCATCAGATGTTAACGTAAGTGGCAAATGATAAACTCACTATAGACCACCCTCAAAGGTAAATCTATGACAAAACACCATAGAATCCACCTGGCCCCTGGAATATACCAGGAAGTACCATCACCCCTCATAGCCCACAAAGGACCTCACCGGAGTGGAAGGGCATGGCCCACAATTGCACTTGAACAAAAGTGGTTGGAAAAGCCAACCAAGTAGGATGTTAGCTAATCTAAATGCGTGTATACTAAAAGATCCTCAATAGATCTGTGGTGAGCTTGACTCACGCAGAGCTCCCTCCAATGGGGAGATGCAACTACACGGTCAAATCAGTAGCTCCTAAATAGAGCTAAAATTCATGAAACCATTCCGAACCCTATCTTGCTCATCAATAAGCCAGGATTTCCAATGACTATCCCAAAACCCTATTAGTCCCTTCCAGACTAGGGTTTTAAACTCAAAACTGCCATTAGTTCATCAAACAAGGCAAATTGCTTGGTCAAAGGCTTTGTTCACTATACGAACTAGTCCTAGACCCCTCTGAGGTATTTTAGTCTTTATCTTGATTAGGTGTTCTCGCCCAATCTAAAGTTATCCACACCATCAATTAATCTTTCAATAATCTTAAACTAGTGATAAGTTACTATCATAACATCAATTGCAAAATACCGAAACAATATACAACATAAACAATCAAAACCACACAGGTCCAAGCAGATCATAATATCAATCACTAAATTAAATAATGATATTAGATTGTTCGAGCTCACGTGCCCTAACCCTCATTGGGTTAACTTATTAAATCTCTTTGAAAATTGATTGTAATGTACCTGAGGGCATTAAAGTAATTATCCAACATTGGATATGGTCCTCTCTGCACTCGGGTAAGTCTTTAACCTCTCAAAAGGTTTTAGTATCACATTGGCCCATTAATATAATCTACGTGAATGCGGGCCGATCTGCATAGCGGTATTTCTATCTTTTTGTTTAGGGCTTCTCTGAACCTCAATGGGTCCAAAACTAATCTCAAGGTTACAACTTTACCTTATGAATTCGAGGTAATTTTTTTGCCGTTTAATAGGGTTGTAAACTCTTTGAACTAACCCCGATTTAATTATCTGTCTTACCTTAACCCTAGGGGTAAAATAGTAAACTATCTATTTACTGGGATTTTCCCTAGCTTATGGATTGGTCCAAATTTAGGATACTCACTATAATATTATTGGGATTTTTTTTAATTTTCAAATCCTCTCATAGGCCCCTGAACCAGAGCCCCTAGTCTGGTCACTAATCATTATTTTATGCTTCAACTCACAGGGGTAATTTAGTCATTTTAAAGTCTTTCGGATTTTCCCTATATTGAAACTTGGGAACAACATTTCGAATACATTCATGGTCATTCATAATTTTTTCTAAAATTTTATGACTACTCTAACTCATTGAATTCTAGCATAGGCTACAGCAGCCCTGGCCACGGCGGCTTCGCCGCTTTGGTTAAAAAAAAGGGGGCTGCTTCCACCCCGGCTGGCCGCCGGGGGGCGGCAGGGTTAGGCCCATCGGGATCACTTCCAAGTGGTGATCCAATGTGGCCTAGCCCCTGCCCCGCCGTGGCGGCGGGTGGGTGGAGCCACTTGCCGGTCATGGGGAAGATGACCTGTGAAATGGGTTGTCGGGCTGATCGTTTATAATTAAACCATTTGCAAGTGTATAAAGTAATTGTACTAGGATAAGTATTTAAGGGTTGTTAAACCTCAGGGACAGATGAATTATTACTAAATCTAAAGAGTAATTTGCTGATTAAAAACTAGAAAGAAACTTAAACTTAAATTAAGCACAAGAAATGAATCAACTAGTTTAAAAGCAAGAGATTAATATGATGGAATTTACTTAGGAAATCAAATCCACTATAAAACCATAACAATTCCTTAACTTTTAATCCAAATCTAGTGTGAATATGAGCAAGTATTCTCAGCTACAGGCTAGAATTGCTTCAGAAATAATCATTAATTAAATTCATGGCATGAACTATCTTCGACAATAGCACGAATCATCTACACTAAACTAACTATAGGCATGACTCGTCTAATCTTAGTATAACTCATCTAATTCATTAATTATTTGAACATTAAAATTATTATATGAACATCTCATCTAAATCACAGAAATTAGAATCGATGAAAATATCAAAACCACATCAATTTATCATCTATAAGACAATAAATCAACATAGACTTGAATAAACATTAAAAGCTCTTCTATTAAAAAGAAAATCTTTATCATACAATTGTCATCATTCACAACTGAGATCTAAATTAAAAAGAAAAGAAATTGAAACTTATCTATAGCTTCATCAACTCCTAAGTAAAAGAAAAGTCTAGCCTTCCATTGTGGAATAAAGCACTTGAATCTCCATTAAAAGCTTTGAGTTCTTTTCCATCTTCTTCTTCCTTTTTCTCTTCAGAAAATCTATTAGAATCCCCCAATTTCAAGCTAAATATGTCTTTATATAGGCATAAAAGCCGGAGAAAGAAGTCCAATATGAAAAGGATTGAAAATTAGCTAAAACTAGGAAAGTGCGCGTTATCCCGATCGATTGCCATGCATGCCCGTTTGATCGCCTGTACTGTATTTTCCTTCAAAATCACATTTAGCCGTTTGATACTAAAAATGCCCCATTTGATCGGCTACACTGTTTCTGCAATCTAAACAGTTTTTCTGGACAGTCCATTTTCTGTTCATTAAGCTATTCTTTTCATGTCGATATTAATTTCTAACTTGTTTATAACTCTGAAAAGTTATCCAAATCACTTTAAAGCATGCCAAGACTATTTTGAATTATTTTAAACATTGTCCAAGTACCTTGATAAGTGCACTTTACCTACAAATTATAAAATATCATATTTTAGACATGTAGAATATAACTAAAATTCCAACTTGATTTAAATACATGCCTAAACTACTAATAACTTCTAAAATTAATTAATAATCAAAATAAAATATTAATAGCTATCTTAATCTAGATAAACTATAACTAACACTAAATTAACCTAATATATACTAGCAAATAAGGTAAAAAGGCATATAAAATAGATATATATTTTATACTTATCACGGGCCTTGGTCATGTTCAGTGAGTTAGAGTAGTCATAAAAATTTAGAAAAAATTATGAATGACCATGAATGTATTCCAAATGTTGTGTAAAAGTTTCAAATGGGAAAAAATCCCAAAATGTTTAAAATAACTAAATTACCCTTGTGAGTTGAAGCATAAAATAATGATTAGTGACCAAACTTAGGGTCTCCGGTTCAGGGGCCTACAAGTGGATTTGAAAATTGAGAAAAATACCAGTGAGATTTTAGTGAGTATCCTAAATTTGGACTAAGCAATAAGCTAGAGAAATATCCCAGAAAATAGATAATTGACTATTTTACCCCTAGGGTTAAGGTAAGACAGATAATTGAACCGGGGTCGGTTCAAGGAGTTTACAACCCTGTTAAAGGGCAAGAAAATTACCTTGAATTCATAAGGTAAAGATGTAACCCTGAGATTAGTTTTGGACCCATTGAGGTTCAGAGAAGCCTTGAACAAAAAGATAGAAATACCCCTATATAGGTTGGCCCGCATTCGCATAGATTATGGGGTAAAAAAGGTCATTTTATAGGCTTTGAGAATTTTCCCCAATATGAAACTTGGTCAGGACATTCCCACTCCTCTCTAGATATATTAATAATTTTCTAAAAAAAATTTGGACACTTATACCTCCCTGGACCGGAGCCAGTGCAACACCCATTTTCTCTTACTCTTTATTTTTCAAAGAACGAAACGGAACGAACCGGGCCAAACATGGCCCAGCTGGGTTTTGGAGAAAGCGGTGGGTCACACTACTGGAACCCAAAACTAGACCCATGCAGAGTCATCTTCTCCTTGGGTCACTCACTTCTAGCTCACGGCCACGCCTGGAGTCGCACTCGGTTGTCATGATAAGCCAAGGGACTAGGCCTTATCGGATCGCCTTGGGGCAGCAAATTTGAAGGCCTAGGTCCCGCATCCATTAGGTGGCTGGCCAAGGAGATGCTGGCAAGCTAGGGGATGATGACCTCTCTCATTGGAGCCCTGCCGGGCTCTTTCTTCCTCAAACAATCAAAGCAGGAGGCCAGGGCAGCCTCCGGTGAACACAGGGTAGCGGCGGAGGAACCCACCGTGCTACTGTCCCATCCCTCTCTCCCTGGACCTCAGATTTTGCCGGGTGGTGAGCATTGAAAAATAGAGGCCATGCGATAGCATTGAGGCTTGCCGTGGTGGTCTCTGCTAGTCCAATTGGGTTGATGGTTGAAAGAAATTGACAATGTACCCAACTGCCATCCAACAGCAGGCACAAACTGCTCCTCTCCACACCTGTTCAGCGAACAAAGAACTGCGACCATTGAAATTAAGTCACAGATTCTGGCAGCCAACAACAGCAGGCTGCCTGCCCATTGAAAACTGGGAAAGAGAAAAAAGCAGACCTTTAGCTCACCATCTACTCTTTTCCTAGCCAGAACAAAACCACCGGCAACTGGCGGTGGCCAATGATCCTCGTGAATACTTTGATCTTCACGCTCACTTCTTTGCAACTCCATCATTGACCGGCTTCGCTAGAAAATCTCCCCCCGACTGCTCCTTCTCTTTCTTCCCTTAAGGCCAAAAACTAAGCACCCCCTTAATAGCCCTAATGAGCTCCTTTTATAGGTATGAGGATTAGGGTTCCTAATTGGGCCTCAAAAATTAATTTTCATCACTAATTAACTAGGCTCATATAGTAACTTAAACGGATAATTCACATGTCCAATTCTGGTAAATGGGCCCTTCGCGTTATGTTTAACTTCGAACAGTCGTACGTTCCTCATACGAACTTTGATTTGTGTGTTCTTGGTGGCATTTTAAAGCTTTTTTTGTCTAATTTCTATCCATTAGGTCTCAGCCATGAATTCCAACTATTGAGTATGTTATACTCATGAGAAAGTTAACGTGTACCCTAATTTCCACATGGTAAACTACAAAATTTTAGAAAATTCCTGGACATTACAAAAGAAATGTCCCAAACTTCTATCTTTGAAGCCCCAACCAGCAAGGAGCATGGTCGCCTTTAATAGCCAGGTCAAGGAGTGAAGGAGAAGAGATTAGAGGGGGCGGCCAGCAAGTTTTTTCCACCAAAAACAATGGAGGTCGCACGTAGGGAGATAGGAAGGGGGTGGAATTGGGAGAGAGGAGAAGTGAGTGGGGTGGCCCAATGCTTAGGGCTTCTCCTCACTTATTCTCCCTTAAATACCCCTCTTAATCCCTCTTTAATTGGGCTTAAGTGAATGGGCTTTCTTGTTGAAATTTTCAGGCTTTTCTTAGAGTGTCTGACACAACAGGAGCTGGCTCTGCTCCTCAGAGCCCGCATGGATCTGGACCCCTTGCTCACGGCCGATCCAATGACCGGGTTGACCCCTCGCTAACCACGGGTCCAACCATTGATACTAAATTC
This sequence comes from Saururus chinensis, assembly GCA_035235625.1. NCBI lineage: Eukaryota > Viridiplantae > Streptophyta > Magnoliopsida > Piperales > Saururaceae > Saururus > Saururus chinensis. Next base: position 20,953,717 of record CP141142.1, read on the forward strand.
ATGAGTTAGGCCCCACAATGTATTAATGCACATCCTAGTCACATGCCTAGTGTGCATGTGTGATAAATGTGGGTCCCAATAGAATTATTGTCACAATGGCATATGTAGGGTCGGCACGACCGCCCCCACTAACTTTGGACCATGTGGCCCATACCAGCTCACCCGAACCACGAATAACGTGGACCAAAATTGTAAGGACTCTCATCTCTAAACCGGTTTTTGTTTTCTTTTAATTATCGGTTCTCGTGAGGTTAACGCATTTTCTGATTTATTCGGTGGTTTCGTAAATAAATAATGTTTATGATGGTTTTAATCAAAATAAACTTTAAGATTGGTGGTTTTAAGTGATTTTGAATCAAATGTAAATTTTTGGAATTTTTTGGAAATTTCACTATTTTTCTGAAAATTAGGGTTTTGGGGGGACCCCTGTGGGCCCCACCGTCAAAATTTTGATTTTTATGTCAAATGGACCCAGACATCAACTTAAGGTTATACAAAAATTTTTTAGAATTTTTTCAGATTTAATTAGTGCTCAAATTTGTAAAATACCCATTTCTAGCCTATTTTTCTATTTACACCCCACAACTTACCCATACACACCCCAAAGCCTACTATAAAAGGCCAAACCTGAGTCATTCCCATTTTGGAATAGGATGAGGAGGAGAGGTCAGGCCTAATCCTCAATTAGGCCTAGATTAGAAGGTGCTTAAGGTAAGCCCATTCTAATTAAGCACTAAATCCTAGCTTCTTCTTAATCCCTTCTAAATCTACCATTTCCCCTTTGTTTCAATTCATTTTTAAATACCAAAACTACTGATTTATATTTTTACTACAAACCCTAGCTCTCAAAATCCGATTTTTATGTTCAACAAGCCCTAGATCTAAGTTTTTAATTAGGGTTTTCTTTGTTAAATCAGTTTTAATGGAGTTTAATTCAAACTCTATGTCTTTGTAAGGTTTTCAAGAAGGGTGACCATCAAATCTAAGCCTAATCAAGGGATAAGGTAATGGACTTTCGAAATTTCAGTCTTTCTATGGTAAAACTCTTGATTTTGAATGGAGTTACTTGATTTAGTGTGCTAATGACATGATTAGTAAATGGTAATTTTTAATCTCGATTTCATAGGGTTTTATCTTGTTATGATGTGGTTTAGCATTCTGAAAGTCATGGTGGACTTTTGATGGTATTTAGGTTGTTAGATGATGATTTGGAGTGTTATCAATGGACTTTCGGTTTGAAAATTCGAAAGGAAGAAGAAGGTCGTTTCTAGCTTGTTAGCGTTCAAACGGCCCTCCAGGGCATTCGAATGGCAACACTATCGGATCGACATATTTCCTGTTTAGCTGATCGAATGGACTGCTGGATGTTTGAACAACAAAACTATAAATTCAAAATTTTCCTGTTTATCCGATCGAACGGTCCTTTTGGGCATTTGAATGGCTACACAGCAGATTTTGTTCTATTTACATGATGTTTATTTCGATGATTTTACTTTAATATGTCAATTCCATATGAATGTGGAATGTTTTGAGCTATATTATGCTAATGGATAGGCATGCCATTTAGGTAATAAAGTTGAGGTATACATCTAAGAGATTTGTGGAATGACTTGTGGTTTGTGGTATGATGTTGGAATTGTCATCTTGAAGTTATGAATGGTGGATTCTCTATGGTTAAGCATGTTTTCAGTAGGATTATAACCTATTAATGGACTGATTTGTCATGATAGAATGTGGTTAGTTGATATATGAATGTTGGTGAATGTCATGGCGTAAAGATGAAGTGAATGATCTTATATGTGTTTAGCCTTTGTGGTTGAGCTTTGATTTGAGTTAGGATTTAAATGATTCTTCGTCTATGATTTCTGCTGGAATTCATGATTAGATGTTAATTCACATGTGTAGTGTGGTAGTGAGTTAATTTCAAGCATGTTGAAATGCATTGAGTGAAGTGCTTCTACTAGGAACACGCACACACATGTGGGAATTTATGATGATGATGAAGCTTGATATTATGATTATGAATGATGCATTAGGGGCTGTTGAGAGCACTTATCATGAATTAGGATTCATGTATGCCTTGCCCACGTATGTACCATGCTGCATGCATCATGAAAATGGATTTCCAATTGAGGCTTTATCGAGGTTAATCGAATTTGATCGATTGGATGCAATGTGGTGAAATTGCGTGCTGGATTGATCAGTCGTGGATTAATCGAAACTTGATTGGTCCAAAAGGACATGTTTTGATTTGAGTTCTTGTGTGGAACGAGTGCACTCCCCGGGTTGAGTCTAGAGAAATGGAATTATGTGGGGACGAGTTGTGTACTTGTCTTGCGGATGTGAGATTGTTATTATGAGTGTCATCTGGACCCTGAGAATCCAGTGTGGTATGCCGTGTGCACCCACTACCACGTGTTTTAGGGTTCCTTGTGTGGGAACTCGGGCTCTCTCCTCCGCAGGAGATGTCCCTGGGTGAACACCCCTGCTCTAGATTCTCTGTGTGAGAATAGGACATCCTTGGCCAGGATCGTCCAGGGTGAGCAGTTTTAGGGATTGACAACCCCGAATTTTCTTTAATTCTTGTGTAGAATTTTGGACCATGACACGCCTTCGTGGCCTTGTCTGTGTTCTCATCTGTGTGATGCTAAATTGTGATTACGCCTGGATGGAGGCTGATATGATGTGATGCATGATGGAACACGTATGTTAGAGATACATTTCATGCAGGATGATATGATGTGATGCATGATTGGATATGCATGTTAGAGATACATTTCATGCAGGTTGTTATGATGTGATGCATGATGGGATATGTATGTTAGAGATTGTAACGTCCCAACCCAAAAACCCGATCCGGACCGGGGGTTAGTTCAGAAGACAGAATCGAAGTGCACAAAATAAGCGGAAAAATTAAAACCGATGGACCAGGAGCTATAGACTTTGAGTGCAAGAGTCATAACGTTCATCTACGCATTGCAGAGCTTTAACGATCCGTTGTGCGTAGATCAAAACAAACCTAATTTTATAACTAATTTGGATCAGGCCAACGTTATTTTATCGTTGGTTGCCATGTACATATTGGATATCATCATTGACGTTATTCCAATAAGATCGGATCCGAACGTAGTTCTGCCTAACGACTAATACATTCACCAGACATCAGAAAATCCTATACGAACAAATACGTATACTTTATATCCGAATAATTCATTCGGAATCCGACGGAAATCTTATAACTCATCGGAGTCAAACAGAAGCCAATAAATCAGAAAATACACATCTCACGTAGGTGAGAAGAACACTAACAAAACACACATCCCACTCTATCATAGAGCGGAGCAGAACACACTACAGAGCATGTTGGATCATATCAGATCCTATCAGATCATATCAGATCATATCGGATTTTATCCGACCATACTGGTCATATCAGATCAGAGTATATCAAGTCATAGCAGAGAGCATTTTCAGATCACAACAGAATAAATCAAAGTAGATTAAATAGAAACATATTAGCATGTATCACATCATAGCAAATAATATATCTTAATTAGTATATATTACTAATGAAGATGTGCAGTCATATAAAGCATATTAAACTAGAAGGTCAGGAAAGCGTACTCCCCTCCAATTCTGGAAGTGGCGATGTTCGGAGTTGCTCGTTTCCTCAGAGCGTCCGCCCTTTCTCGGACTTCCTGTAACTTCGGAATACTTTACCCTTCCTGCGTCTGTAGATGGAAGACAGAACCTCCCCTTACCTGGAGACACTTTACCCTTACAGCGCCCGTAGGCAGCGGACAAAACTTCCCCTTGTCCACTTTTCCCTTCCCGTGCCCGTAGGCAGTGGGTAGAACCTCCCCTTGCCCCTGGGACGTTTCCCTTATATAGCGTTGCTAACTCGAGGAATGGACACTTCCATTGCATTGATCACCCTCGAATTAGCTAGGAATGCCTCTTGAATGACTCGAATCGGACTTAAAATGAGTAAGAAATGAAGAACGGAAGATGAGAAAACGTGGGAGAATTTCTCCTTACCCGGAGATATTTTACCCTTTTCGCGCCCGTAGGCGATGGACATAACCTCCCCTTGGCCCGGGATGTTTCCCCTATATAAGGTTGCTAACTCAAAGAATTGATGCTTCCATTGCGTAAAACACCCTCGATTTAGCTAAAAATGCATTTTGAACGGAAGAAAACGGACGCAGAATGACTCCCTAAACTCTCCCGGAAGACTGAATGCAAATGGCTATTTATAGGGACTGGAGTGCGAGCGAAAAGAAGAAACTATAACGTGCGCGCACATGATCATGCCACATGGCGCACGCTGAATGGACCATCCGCGTGGTTAGTGCGCCTGACGCGCGCGTCACAGCACTACATGCGATGCGCGTTGCAGCGCCGTGCATTCAATGCACGATGCGCGCATCGCGCGGGACCCGCATCACACGAATGGCCATGATCGCGCATCCGGCGGTGCGGCTCTGGCGCGGCGCGGCTCAGTTCTGGCGCTGATGATGTCATCTATTTTGTCTTTTTCTGAATATTTTATTATTATTTTCTTCAAATACAATTCTAACTTCAAAATGCGATAACTTTTTATCCCGAAGTTGGAATTGCACGATCTTGGTACCGATGGACTCGTATTGACGAGTCTTTCAAAATTAGACCCTACATGTGTAGGTTATCTTGCACTTTTAAAGTGGGTCCTGCCCATATGGCATGCTTCCCGAGGTCATAACTTTTGTTCCCAACCTCTGTTTTGTGCGTTCTTTGATTCGTTACACTCGTTACTATAAGCTCTACCTGGATACAAGGATTTTACCTAATGAAACCCCCTAATACTAATATCAAATTACCCTTAACCCCCCGGGTTAAGCATAACTGGAAGACGGGTCGTTACAGAGATACATTTCATGCAGGTTGTTATGATGTGACGCATGATGGGACATGTATGTTAGAGATACATTTCATGCAGGTTGATATGATGTTTGATGCATGGTTAGATATGTATGTTAGAGATACATTTCATGCAGGTTGATATGATGAAATGCATGGTTGGATATGTATGTTAGAGATACATTTCATGCAGGTTGATATGATGAAATGCATGGTTGGAAATGTATGGTAGAGATACATTTTATGCATGTTGATACGATGTGAATGACACTATGTGGATTATACACTATGATTCATGTTTAGGTGATGTGTCTGTGTGATCAGAAAATGATACATCTCATCAATCTTAGATCTGAATGAGTTTATTGCTATGCTACCGTATTTTCGATGATGATAGTTATATTAAAAACCATTGCTGAGTTTGTTAAACTTACCCCTCTTTCTTGTGTTTTTGTTTTGGGGCGCGTGGTGCGACATGCAGACGGACAGGATCTCCTCTTTGAGGAAAGGTCGGAGATGACTTGGATGTGATCGTGGAGATTCTTATGTGATTTATTTTCCTTGGTTATGCTTTATGATTAAAACCTTTGTGTAGGGTTCTATGTTAGATTTTTATGCTACTTTATACAGTTGTGATGCTTAAGACCTATTTTGAGCCGGTGTGGGCTATGGTTGACTAAGCATGTGGGTTTGAGACTAGTTGTTTACTTTGTGTTAAGCAACTCTCTTTCTTTTCTTCTTATCTACTCTTGCTCAAAGGAATGTGCGTACTCTGTATTTCTGTTAAGTCGCCCGTGGTTAGGGTTAAGTCTTCTACTAAACCGTTTCTTAATTTCCCTCTTCGCCCCCGCGCGCTTGACCGGTCCCTGGACCAGGTTCGGCTCGGGTCGGGCGATGCCGGGGCGTGACAAAAATGGGCCCAAGCCCATACCCTGGTCCAACATTTGCAATGCTAACACATTAAATAGCTAACATAGTACCCTAGTAACTATGTACCATATTAGGCATATTTGTGATATGCTAAACTAAGCCCCATATGTATTATATGGTCATGGACTTTCATGATTCGGCTAAAAAAAACTGAGCCACTTCCCCTTGTTGGACCATGGTATGGGCTCGGGCCTGGTTTGGTCCAATGATGTCGTGGTCCGGTGAGCCGATACAGGCCACAGGGTCCAAGGGTGGTGGGGGTGGTCGCGCCGACCCCACATGTGTCTTTGTTACACATAATTCGAGTGGGACCCACATATGTCACACACATATACTAGATATACATCTAGGTGTGCATTTACACATTGTGGGGCCTAGACGCGCGAATTGGGTGTCGAGGGGTCGACCCTATCGCAGCCTTAGCTGTGTGTAGGGGGTCCAGGCCTCCACGGGCTCTATGGGAACAGAACGTGCTCCCGTTGTGATTGAACCTCTAAGAAACCGGAAGGAATTATGCAAAGTAGGCCCAATTTGAATCAGCCTACATAAAAGCCCATTAAGTATAGCCAAATCTAGACCCGCCTTAATATGGTAAGTAGGGGAGTAATTAAGGTAGAGAATAAAAAAAGATTTATTTCATTTCTATAAGGTAGGGTCCCCCCCCTCTCTTGGAATTTTTTTTTGGAGATCCTCTCTTCCCAATTGTGATGCCCCTTCATCTCTCTCCCTTGTTCTTCTTGGTGCGGCCTGCACAAGCAAGAGGTGATCCTTGCTGTTGGCCGCCCTCCTTCTCCCTTCTTCAAGGCTTGTTGGTGGGCTGATGAAGGAGGTTTCATCCTCTCGAAGGTGGGGTCTTTGAGGCTGATTCAAGGGCTGAAGAGTTGTTGTGAGTTCCTTCATTGCAAGAGGTGGTTTGAAAGGAATCATCATATAAAAGGTATTCTACTAATCCTCTATTTGATTAGATCTCTTGTGGCATGCTATATATATATGTGGAGGGCGTGCAAGGGCTGAGAAAGCCCACGTCAGTTTATTTTCTTTCCATTATTCAATTATTCTTTGGTTGATTTAAATGAATACATGGTTATCTTGCTAATTGTTATTAGATTGATGCATATTTTGTGTAGATCAAGTTAAAGATTGAATTTTTGATATGTGCGCCCTCCTCCTCCCACAAAGCTTCAGCTGATCAGGCCACTCTACACCCCTCACAAACAATCACACCCATGATGCATTCTCGCCTAACAATGGGAAGGTCATAGGATCAAATTTTCGCAAAAATGAAACATAAAAAAGCTTTTGTCAAATATCATGTACAGATACAAGCATTTGATAAAAAATAAAAAACAACTTGTACAAAAGCAGGAATCAGACCATCATGGTCCTGAACTCCTCAAAACTCAGCACACCATCGCCGTTGAGATCGAACCGGCTGATCATGGCCTTGCACTGCTCAATGGTTTTCGACTCCCGGAGCCGACTCAGCATTCTCTTCAAGCTTTTGGGAGTGATGCACCCGGAGCCCTCCATCTCGTACATTCCAAACGCCTCTCTCAGGTCCCTTATCCTCTCCTCCTCCTCCTCAACCTGCACCAGCTTCACAAAATCATCCAATCCTAATAGGCCGTCTCCGTCGGAGTCATTTTCTTCGACCACTGCCAGGGCGTCTTCCAGCGACAGCTCCTGCCCCGCCGTCCTAATGCAGCTTCTCAGCTCCGCTGGCGATATCTTTCCATCTCCGTCCTCGTCGAAGCATTGAAAAACCCTCTCGAATTCCGAATTATGGGGAACATGTGGAAGCACTAAGAGGGACCTTTTCTCGTTCTTCTTCGGTGACAGTATGCGCTTCAGCTTCCCAAAAGCCCGAATGGGGGAGGAAGTCTCGTTCCCCTCAGCTGTTTTAGGTGGTAAAGCGCCGAACACTCCTGCTTCTTTCTTCATGTACAGGTTGAAACCGAATTACCAGTTTCTTTCTTATAATCCTCCTTCAAACTGTCTTCTGAGTATATATTGGGATAGCTGAGAGGAAAGAAAAGACAATCGTATGACCTTATCTCAATGAAAATATACAATCTTATCTATAAAGAATTACAGCAGAGATCCTAGCTATTGGGTTGTCGATTCTGCTGGAGAACACAGATTCAATGCCTTGTATTATACACACTTCCCATGGGCTTCGGTGGTTTAACGAAGAAACAACTTGCCTTGGACTTGGATGTTTCCTCTTTGTAGCCATTTCCTGGTAGTCGAATTGAATAAAACAGTCAAGGGTGATAATCGCAATTGCATTTTTCTACTTTCCAAGAAATCAATCTACACTTTTCCGCCCTAAAGTTTCCTATTTAAGGCGTGGAAGCTCTAGAATTGGTTATCTTTGTATGTGTTTTGCTTCCAGCACATTCTGTGAAAATAGGAAATTTCCACACCTGGAGATGATCAACCAACTGTCAAAATTGGCACCTAGGACGTGTCTCCAACGTAGTGTGATAAGTTTTTATTTGTATTTATCTGGCTGGCTGCGGGATTTTCTTCGATCGTTGTCAGCCAAAGCAAGAAAACGCTCTTTGCATACCACTATTTCTACGCGCTCCTATCACATAAAATGGTGGAAGGTTCCTTTCTTCAAAAAGAGTGGACTATTTCCTGTGTTTTTCCTGTATGTATATCAAAAGTCATCTTCTTTGGTACATCTGTATGTCAAAATTTATTTAGTTTTAGAATGATCGCAGTCATTTTTCAACATAAGACACCGCGTCCTATGGCTGCCCCATCTTGGCTTCGCTGGGATATTTTCCTCGCATCATAGCTCACACGCGGTCATGTTTAGCAAGTGAAATCTATTCATTTGCGCGACCTAGCTCTTAGCCATTCTTTGTTGACAAATATATAAATATAAATATATATTGGAGAAAGCTTTAAATTAACTAAAAAGTAAAATTTATTCTTAGTTTTAAGAAATAAAACATATTTATAGGTTCATTTTTGGATATTGTAGTTCATGAAAAAATTCAAATTTTAACTAGCTCCATAGCTGGTTCACAACTAATCCCATTAAATTTTGGAAAAGAGAAAAATAGGAGGAGATGTAGATGGAGAGAGATATATCATGTAATTTAATTATGAGTTAGTGGCAATTTATCCTTCTTGGTTTGTGTTTTTAATTTTTTGATACAAACTAACAAGCAGTAGTTAATGATCTTTTTTTTCTTTTGTGGTTTGCTTTTGTTTTGGTTATCATGGAATTTAAAAATGTGCTATGTTTGTCCTCTTAAATTTTGTTGTGGCTGGAAATAATGATATTTTTTATAACTTGAAATTTCTTAGATTTGAGCAAGATCACATCATTCATTAGAAGCTTGTACGCTCTTAAAGCCACCTAATTAGCTATTGCGCTAGGTGCATTTCGTCAAGGGTGTCCTAAAGTTCCTCCATTGAACTGTAGTACGGAATCATCCCTGAAGATCTCGGTCAGGGCAGACATATGCCAAACGTAAATACCCCTAGAAGCTAGCTTTATTTCTGTCCTAGTTGATCCTGATTCAACATTAGAAGTATATTGATTCTTCCCCAATAACCGAATACTTTTTTTCTATAAAAACTGTTAAATGGGCTGGGGTTGTGAACTTATAATCATGAAATTGACTTGATCGTCCAATTATAAGTTCATTCCATATCAAACCAGATTGGAATAGGGTTATGTTTTGTTTTATTTCTTGTTGTTATAACAGAAAATTTCTCAGTTCTCCTTTCATATTGTTCATATATATGAAAAAGTATTCTAGTTAGTTAAATGTATTTACCAAAATAACCCAATCCCTTTTTGGTAAGCCCCGCATAGAAATATGCCACTATCGTGGGTAGCCAGTCCAATAGCTGCTTCAGTAGCTACAATAGCTATAACAAAGATCGAAAAAATGTCTCCCTTTAATTGTTGACTATTAAATAAATAAGAAAATGTAACGAAATTTAGATTAACTGCATTTAGTATAAGCTCAATACACAATTGTCATAGAACATGAGCAAACTAAAAGTGTGTATGCTAAATCCTTGTGTGATGATAAGAATAATGAATTTCCCTTGAAAATTTAGAAATTTTAAAAGAAATTGAAAGTTTCTCTATAGTTTCATCAACTCCTAAGTAAAAGAAAATGTAGCCTTGTATAGTAGAAGAAGGCTCTTGAATCTTCTTTAAAAACTTTGAATACTCCTCCATCTTCTTCTCCACTTTTCTCTACAGTTTTCTTAATTTTAAGCCTCATATGACTTTATATAGGCATAAGAAGAATTGGAATAAGTCTAATAGAAAAAGGACTCAAAACTGGCATAAAATAGGAAACAGTACGTTCGAACAACTATGCTATTTATGCCCGCTCAAACGGCCATACTATTTATGCAATCTGGACAGTTTTGTTCAGTTTCATTCAAATTTTTGTTGAGGAAGCTGTCTGTTCACTAGACAGACCATATTGTCCAGTTTTCTATTGTGTTAAGTTTTTTCTTCACGTCCATATTAATTTCTAACTTTTTTGTAACTATGAAAAACTGTCCAAATCATTTTAAAGTGTGTCAAGAGTGTTTCCAAATATTTGCACATTATTTAATGAACTTGATAAGTGCATCTTATCTACAAAACATAAAAAAAATACATTTTAGACATGTAGTACACACATAAAATCTTAACTTGATTGAAAAACATGCCTAAAGTACTAATGTACCCAAATTAATTAATAATTAAACTAAAATATGAATATCTATCTTAACATCAATAAACCACAATTAACCCTAACTTAACCTAATACAATACTAACAAATAAGGTAAAAAAACATATAAAATTGATATATTTCACACTTATCAATTACACGCTCATGGTTTTTAGCATACTTTTGACAAATAAAATTAGCACATTAACATTACATATAACACATATGTTCTTATATATTGTTCCAAGAAATAAGTAAAAATAGAATTTACATGTTCAAAAATTAAAACAATCATATCATAATTTTAGATTAAGGAGAATCATATCAATTTGACTTTTGCACAAAAAAATTATAGGCAATCAATAATATGCCTAAAAATCTAGTTAATTATTACTTATCTTTAGAATACTCCTTTTCACAAATGTACTTTAAAAACGTAAGAGCAATCAAAATTTTTACTTTCAAAACATTTGGAAACAAAATAATAATAAATTGTAATGCTAAAAAAATATTGAATTCCATTGAAAGCACTTCGATTTGAGTTCAATAACTCACAATAAAAATCAAACAGTATAAACAAACAAGATTGAGCTCCTTTTGATTAATTTCCTTTTAATTTAAGTGCATTCACAAATTATGTGATTGTCAATTTTATGTTCTTCTTTTTGACACTTTAACCCTCTTTTATTATTATTTTTTATGAAACTACCAATGTTTTTAACTCTTGTCTCTTTTAATCTTAAACCTCGCAAGATTACGCTTATTCAAGTTGACAGAAGAAACAACCAATGTTTTTAACTCTCGTCTTTTTTAATCTTGAATCTCGCAAGATCACTCTTATTCAAATTGTGACAAATTTGTTCAAACCCTAGTATAGACCAAGTTCACTTTCTTCAACTCACGTTATCTAGAATCTATGTACATGTCTCCGTAAAAAGAAACAAAAACAATAAAACCTCATAAAAATATGCCCATGCTTTATTCTAAGTCATGATATTTTTTCTCAAATCATTTTTGTAGGGCTTTATTTGTTTTGAATCATTTCTACTTGCATCATTTTTTTTATTTTTTATTTATTTTTTATGTCAATCGGATGGGAGCTTCCTCATCATATTTATGAGGGCAAAATCATAAGAATAAAAGATATTAAATAACTAGGACGTGTCTCCAACATAGTGTGATAAGTTTTTATTTGTATTTTTTTGGCTGGCTGCGGGATTTTCTTCGATCGTTGTCGGCCAAAGCAAGAAAACGCTCTTTGCGTAAAATGGTAGAAGGTTCCTTTCTTCAAAAAGAGTGGACTATTTCCTGTGTTTTTCCTGTATGTATATCAAAAGTCATCTTCTTTGGTACATCTGTATGTCAAAATTTATTTAGTTTTAGAAAGATCGCAGTCATTTTTCAACAAAAGACACCGCATCCTATGGCTGACCATCTTGGCCTCGCTGATGGGATGTTTTCCTCGCATCATAGCTCACACGTGGTCATGTTTAACAAGTGAAATCTATTCATTGCGCAACCTAGTTCTTAGCCTTCTTCATTGACACACACACACACACACACACACACACACACACACACACACACACACACACACATATATATATATATACACTCAAGGGGCATTTTGCCCTTGAGTTACATGGGCCATTGGATTTATAGCAAATGGCCAGGTGGGCCTAGTCGTGAGCCCAGGCTCACCCCTCAACTAAATCCTATATATATATATATATATATATATATATATATATATATATATATGAGAAAGCTTTAAATTAACTAAAAAGTAAAATTTATTATTAGTTTTAAGTAGTAAAACATATTTATAGGTTCATTTTTATGATATTGTAGTTTATAAAAAAATTCAAATTTTAAATAGCACCATAGTTGGTTCACAACTTATCCCATTAAATTTTGGGAAAGAGAAAAACAGGAGGAGATGTAGAAGGAGAGAGATATATCATGTAATTTAATCATGAGTTAGTGGCAATTTATCCTTCTTGGTTTGTGTTTTTCATTTTTGGATACAAACCAACCAGTAGTAGCTAATGATCTATTTTTTCTTTCGTTGTTTGCTTTTGTTTTAGTTGCCATGGAATTTAAAACGTGCTTTGTTTGTCCTTATAAATTTTATTGTGGCTAGAAATAATCATGTTTTTTATAACTTAAGATTTCTTATATTTGAGCAAGATCACATCCTTCATTACGAGCTTGTATACATGCTTCTAAAGCCACCCAATTAGCTATTGAGCTAGGTGCATTTTCCCAAGGGTGTCCTAAAGTTCCTCCACCGAACTGTGGTACGGAATCATCCCTAAAGATATCGGTTAGGGAAGGCATATGCCAAACGTGAATACCCCCAAAAGCTAGCTTTATTTCTGTCCTAGTTGATCCTAATTTGACATTAGAAGTATATTGATTGTTCCCCAATAACCAAATACTTTTTTCTATAAAAACTGCTAAATGGGCCGGGGTTATGAACTTATAATCATGAAATCGACTTGATCATTCAATTATAAGTTCATTCCATATCAAACTAGATTGGAATAGGGTTATGTTTTGTTTTATTTCTTGTTGTTATAATAGAAAATTTCTCTCAGTTCTCCTTTCATATTGTTCATATATATGAAAAAGTATTGGAGTTAGTTAAATTTATTTACCGAAATAACCGAATCCCTTTTTCGTAAGCCCCACATAGAAAGATGCCACTATCATGGGTAGCCAGTCCAATAGCTGCTTCAGTAGCTGCAATAGCTATAACAAAGATAAAAAAAATGTCTCCCTTTAATTAATGACTATCAAATAAATTAGAAAATGTTATGGGATTTAGATTAACCGCATTCAGTATAAACTCAAGACACAATTGTCATGGAACATGAACAAACTAAAAGTTTGTATTCTAAATCCTTGTGTGATGATAAGAATAATGAATTTCCCTTGAAAAGTTAGAAATTAAAAAAGAAATTGAAGGTTTCTCTATACTTTCATTAGCTCCTAAGTAAAAGAAAATTTAGCCTTGCATGGTAGAAGAAGGCTCTTGAATCTTTGTTAAAAGCTTTGAATGCTCCCCCATTTTTTTCTCCATTGTTCTCTATAGTTTCCTCAATTTTGAGCCTCAAATGACTTTATATAGATATAATAATCATAGGAATAAGTCTAAAACAAAAAAGACTCAAAACTGGCATAAAATAGGAAACTGTGCGTTCGAACAACTATACTATTTATGCCCACTCAAACGGCTATACTATTTATGCAATATGGATAGTTCTGCTCAGTTTCATTCTAATTTTTATTGAGGAAGTTGTTTGTTAACTAGATTGACCATATTATTGTCTAGTTTTCTATTGTGTTCATTAAACTTTTTCTTCACGTCCATATTAATTTTTAATTCTTTTGTAACTCTGAAAAGTTGTCCAAATAATTTTAAAGTATGTCAAGAATGTTTCCAAATATTTGCACATTATTTAATGAACTTGATAAGCGCATCTTATTTACAAACATAATAAGTACATTTCAAACATGTAGCATACATAAAATCTCAACTTGATTTAAAAACATGCCTAAAGTACTAATGTACCCAAATTATTTAATAATTAAACTAAAATATTAATATCTATTTTAACATCAATAAACCACAATTAACCCTAACTTAACCTAATACAATACTAACAAATAAGGTAAAAAGACTTATAAAATTGATATATTTCACACTTATCAATTACAAGCTCTTGGTTTTTTGCATAGTTTTGACAAATGAAATTAGCATATTAATATTACATATAACACATGATCTTATATAAATAAAAATATAATTTAAATATTCAAAAATTAAAACAATCATATCATAATTTTACATTAAGAAGAATCATATCAATTTGACTTTTGGACAAAAAAATTATGTTTAAAAATCTAGTTAATTATTACTTATCTTTAAAATACTCCTTTTCACAAATGTGCTTTAAAAACTTTGAGCAATCAAAATTTTTACTTTCAAAACATTTGGAAACAAAATAATGATAAATTATAATGCTAAAAAAATATTGAATTCCATTGAAAGCACTTCAATTTGAGATCAATAACTCACAATAAAAATCAAACACTATAAACAAGCAAGATTGAGCTCCTTTTGATTAATTTCCTTTTAATCTAAGTGCATTCACAAATTATGTTCATTAATACATTGCCTTAGATTAGCCAACTCCAAGGTATGTGATTGTCAATTTTATTTTCTTCTTTTTGATAGTTTAATGCTCTTTTATTTTTATTTTTATGAAACTACCAATGTTTTTAACTTGTCTCTTTTAATCTTGAACCTCGCAAGATCACTCTTATTTAAGTTGTGACAGAAGAAATAACCAATGTTTTTAACTCTCATCTCTTTTAATCTTGAAGCTCGCATGATCACTCTTATTCAAACTGTGACAAATTTGTTCAAACCCTAGTAAGGACCAAGTGCACTTTCTTCAACTCACGTTATCTAGAATCTATGTACATGTCTCCATAAAAAAAACAATAAAATCTCATAAAAATATGCCCATGCCTTATTCTAAGTCATAAGAATAAAAGATATTAAATAAATAAACTTACAAATGTGAATCACATTACATGGAATTTTCTTTTTTTAAATTGTAATAGAAGTCTAGCTATAGTTCCACCACTAAGACTCCACTAGAATTCAAACACCTAAGTCAAATTATGTTTAAGAATCCTCTCTTGATTTTTAATCATAAATATTGAGTTGAGTCTAAACATGATATGTGCAAATTTTTAAAAAATAATAGAATTGAAACATAGCAAAAGAAAATTAAATTGATCTTCACTATCTTTGGTATACTCTTCTCTTCATTAAGGCACATTGACCACAATTCATGTTGCTTTTTTGCTTAAAAGAAAATTAATCTCATTATATCTCAAGAGCTGAATTAATCAAAAGCCAAAACTCAAAGCAAATTGCAAAAACAAGAAAAAGCTACACTATTTTTTTGTGTTTTTTATCATATTTTTTTTAAAAAAAAATTCAAAACTATGAATTAAAATAACATGAAAACAAATCAAAATGCAAGAAAAAATTTAAAGCATGTGTTGTCCAAAAACTTGAAAAAACTAAATCATGGACACAGGTCAATCTCTTTACTTAGAGATGATGCTCCTTAGCTTTGCATAACCAACCTATCATAAGACAATCTAAGATGCTCTTTCTTCCTCCATCAACTTGGGATCTAAAGTTCTCAAGCCTTCTTTTGTAATCAAAATTTTAAAAGTTTTATTCCTATTCTCTTGAATAATCTTCATAGGTGTGTGTTTTCATATACTTTTGTCTTGAGGTTTCTTATGATTTGAATTGATTTCTTTCATCTTCTTAGGAAAATTGTTCAAGTAAGAAGCACCATAACTTTCCTTAGTTTTGTATTTGTTCATGACACATTGACTAAGGCAATTTATTTTGTGTTTCATAGCTTGAATTTGTCTAATTAAAAAGGACTTATGATTATCACTATTTTGATGTCTCTTCCTATGTTTAGACTTTAGACTTTGATTCTTAGAAGCATTCTTAGGTTTTGACACTTTATCAACTTGTGAGACAACCTTCCTAGTGTGCATGGGTTCTTTAGCTTTGACAAACTTACTAACACCCTTAGAACTAGAATAATTTGATTCTCTAAATCTTAATCCTCTTTTATTACTTCTATCATGTCCCATGTACAAAATTTTGTCCAACTTCTCTTGCCCTAAAGTGAAAGTTTTTAATTTTTCTTGAGATGTTTTCAATTCACTCCCGAAATCTTCAATCTTTCTCAAATAAGCCTTATTTGTCTCTATTGTTCTTTCTAATCAAATGAGAGAACACTTGAAGCTTATAGGCTTGTCCTTCTCCTATGCAAGAGGGAGAAACTTGCTGCTTAGGGCTAGGGCAGGCTTCTTCCCCATCGACACACTCTTCTTACTCTTTCCCATCTAAACTTTACTAGGGAAATAAATCCTACGGCTAAAACTAAGACTAGGCATTATAAATAAATAATTAAAAATCTTAGAAAAGTTTAAAAAATTGAAAATTAAGAAACTTTGCCCAATTTATGACATACCCAATATACACCTAGCAAAAATATAACCAAATTGATTCCAAATATTAACATGTAGTAGCTCTCATTAAATTAAACATATTTCATAACTACACCTATAGTCAATTTTAATAAAATTGTCACAAATTTAAAAATCCCCAATTTTGGGAGTTTTTCAAGAAACCAAATATGAAAATTGTTGAAAACTTAAGTTTTAACTAATGAATCGCATGAAATTTGAAAGGAATGTAGACCTAGCATTCTAAACAATCCTACTTGTTTGAGTTCATTTAAAACAATATGAACAACTCTAAAATTTAAAAATTTGAGTTACAAGTGTTACCTTGTCCTTGACAAAAACTCCAAATCGATGCAAAAAAACACATGCAAAACCACACCAATCCGGTCAAGATTGTAAGATCTCAAATTTTATTTTATTTTAATTTCTTTTAATTGTTTGAATTTGTGTGGTTTTTCTTGTTTGCCGTTTTAATGGTATTTTATTATGAATTGGATAAGGTTTAATTTCATTTTTATAAGTTTGTGTCAAACATGATTTATCCAATTTTTACAAGTTTAATGGTATTTTATCCTAATTTTTCCTTAATTATGGGTGTAGACCCCACTATGGGCCCCACTTCCATGTTGGACGGCATGCGGCCCATTTATCCCTCTAACCATCTATTACTTTATTTCAGTGGTT
The DNA here is from genome assembly GCA_035235625.1 of Saururus chinensis. Taxonomy (NCBI): domain Eukaryota; kingdom Viridiplantae; phylum Streptophyta; class Magnoliopsida; order Piperales; family Saururaceae; genus Saururus; species Saururus chinensis. Next base: position 20,971,009 of record CP141142.1, read on the forward strand.
TGAGTGTGATTAACTTCATTTTTAAGGTAAAAAATAACCTTAATTAACCATTGAGGGTGTTTTGACCTATTTTATAGCGCGCAGTTTGTTTACCTAGCCAAAAACTCTTACTATTTAAGGAAAACCCTAACCTATTTGCTAAATGGGAAATGATTGTGTTAGATGGGAGGAAGTGCTCTACCCCTATTTACCAAAGAAGAAACTTAGATTGAGGTGTGTTTTCTTCCCCTAATCACCCGTAATCTTTCAATTTTGGTCTTAATCATTCTTAACTTCATTTCCCTCACCTTGATTTTCATTCTCTTCCATTAAAAATCTTATTGGTAATTTTGATTTAGAGCTCTAATTAAGTGATTTCCATTTTTAACCTAAGGATATCCTAGATCTATCTATTTTTAAGTTGATTTGAGTTTACTAGCTAATTTCAATTAGGTTTTAACTAAAACCCTAATTTTGGGTAAGACTTCTTTATGATTAAAGCTCCTTCGTGGATTCAAAGGCTTCATAGAGCTAAGGGAGTTTTACCTTGTGTGATTTTATTCATTGGAATTGTAACACGTCATGTTCCGATTACGCTTAAACTGATGAATTATGGGTCATATGTAATTTTATGTTAAATATTAAGGGATTTAAAGGGATATAATTCCTGTATATGAATAGAACTCGAAGTAATGAGAGTAATGAATTTAAGAATACACAAAATAGAGGTCGAGAATGAAAGCTATGACTTTGGGAAGCATGCCACATGGGTGGGACCCACTTAAAAAATGCGAAATAACCTATCCATGTGTAGTCTAGTTTTGAAGGGCTCATCAATACTAGTCCATCGATACTAACAATGCGTAATTCCAAATTCAAGGTAAAAAAATATCATATTTTTAAATTTTAAAAAATAAAAAAATATATAAATGATTAAATATATCAGCGTGTGGCGACATGTCAGAAATTTGATGCGTGTCGGACATATGCAACAAAAGATTGATGTGCATCGTTAGACGCATTACGTGTGTCATACACGCATCACTTCTTGTTCCCTATATAAACCCTAATATCGGTTCGTTCTCTGATGGCTTCCTTTCACATTCTCCTCTCCTCAATTTCAGTCCTCCTCAAGTTCTTTGCTTGGAGGAGAAACTTGTTTATGCTCTCAAGTTCCAACATTTATTTGATCTTGGTGCCTTCAACTATCGTTCCATTGTTCCTCCGGCCTCCTGCTGTTGTAATCTGAATTGTAAGCTCTACTCATGCTCGTGCCCCTTCAAGCTTGTTATTCTATTGCAAAAAGTTCCAAACTTTACCTCCGGACTGGGAGCTGAACAGTGGCTGCATAAACCTGGCTGAGGTGGAAAGAGTTTGATGGGGCGGCTGGATTTGGATTTTTCCACTGATTTTGTGGCTAAGGTACTAGAGTCTATGAGTGAGTGCCGGATTTTAGCTTTGCATTTATCACTTGGGTCAGGAAAATGCAAACCATTTTCACCCCCGACCCAGAAGTTATAACTTCGTGGTCAATAATTTGGGTCTGTTGGAAGACTTTGATTCAATGCTGACACTCTCTAGGCAATTATCAACAAAGTGACATTGTTTGATGGAAATAACTTTTGTTTTTTTTCTATATGTTTATAGTTCTAACTTCAGCCAGCTTGAAGAGTCTGTCTGAAGACTACTAGAAACGCTTAATGGAGCAAGAGGGTCGTGTCGTACTTATTGAATTTATAGCTTAATCAAGCTAAATGCAAGATGGGCAGCTTTGAAGAAGCCCTCAAGTTGTTTGTTGAAATGAAGAACTATGGTTGTGACCCAAATGTGAAATCCTATAACTACTTATTGGGTTAGTCTTTGTAAGAGAGGACGTATAGCTCAAGGATGTGAATTGCTGGAAACAATGGAAGGTTTGGCTATCTACCTAATGCAATTATATTTGAAGTCCTTGCTATTCATGCTTGTAGGCTAGGGAAGATTGAATATGCTTTAGATTTATTGTATCATATGCTATTAGAGGGAATTAAGCCTTGGCTGACGACCCATTCAGCTTTTATTAAGGACTATTTTTGATCAAGGAGGCTTGTAGATGCACACGTATACGTTGTTGATATGAGCGACTGGGATAGATACTCTAGGTGCATGAATTACAGTTTGCTTGCAAGACTTTGCTATAAATTAGGAAGGTTGGAGGAAATGCATAAGGTTCTCATGGAAATGATTGACAAAGGCCTTAAACCCAATTTTCTTGTATATGCCAACGTCAAAAAGGATTTCTGCATAAGGGGTAAAGGAAATTTGGTTGTAGATTGTTGTTACATCTAAACCAAGACTATGAAGTAGTCTAATTTGGATTTATTTTTTACTTATCAACTATAGTAAACAAGGTTGATCCACAGGGAAAGCCTTGTGTGAGAAAGAAAACTATTACGAAGAGAATAGAATAGAGAATAAGAGACAATCAAAGAGAAAGTGTGAAGGCATCAAAAATCCACTTGTAATAAATCTCTAATGTATATTTAATTTAAATGATAATTCAATTAAGATCAAATAAAAATTCGTCTAAATGAGAAAATTTATCTCTTAAAGAACATTGAAATAGAACAATAGCAATTGGTTATTTACTATGTGAAATAATTAAGTATATAATCACAGGGAATTATAAGTATTCGGCATGCCTTTCGTCAATGCCGAATCAAATAATTATATAGATTATAAACTCCTAAAATATGAAACATCAATTTAAAATGATAAAGAACTTACTTGAATCAAACTAGTCATTAAACATCAAGTACAAGCTTCATCCTTAGCCTTAGCTTGAGAGTTTAGAAAACCATTACAAGAAAACTAAAAAAATACAAAAGAAGAGAAGAAAAATAAGAGAAGAGAGCTCCAAAGAGGAGGGAATGATGCCTCTACCACATCCACTCCTCTATTTATATGAGTAGAAGGAGTTGCTTCAAAGGGGAAGGTCTAATGATATCCCTTGATTGCATCCTGATTAATTGCTTGATTGGTTGCTTCATTGGCAATGATTAGATTCTAAATCAATTAAAAAAATCAATGATTTATTTAGCAAAATAAGTATCTTTTATTCTTCCTTTAGTTACCTAATTAGCATCATTATTTTTCCTTATGTGTATCAGTCACAATAAATGAAAATATTCTCCATGTGTTGGCCTTGGGTTAGTTAACTAAATGTCCCTTTGCATGCCAGATTTGACCCATAAATCTTTGGAATTATGAATTGCTTCCAGAAATAACAATTGTAGCTATGGCAGTCTTATTTCCATTGCCACTAGAATCATATCAAACCAAATTATACATAGGAAGATATGACCAAACTACTAAGGTTATATCAATCTGTCCAAATCAGTTTCTTCCTAAATTTAGTTCTCTTGATGCAAATCTCAAATTCAACAGTTGTGTTCGACCATTCCATGCATGTTTATGCCATTAGAAGCCCATTCTTGACTTTTAAATAGCTTTGGGTAGTTGGGCTTCACTTCTTCTACTTAGATCTTGTTGAAGCCCATTTAAACATGTAAACACTACTACGGTCCAACTAACATACTCCAAACATAAATAGCCCAAACAAGCAATGAATTAAAATAAAATAGGATTGCAATTCAAAATTTAAAAATTTTTATTAAACATTATTTCAGTGCATCACTGATTTGTGAGGAAGGTATTTGAAATTCTGGCAAATCGAAAGTAAGGAAAAATAATTACTCTATGTTCACCGATACAAAGAAGGGCAAAAGAACTCTCCAGAGCTAGAGGAGATTGTGCCACCAACTCTAGACATGATAGGGAGGACGCTCCAAGAAAATGAGCAATATCGAATATCGCGACTTCCAAAACTACAGGGGAGTAAGCATTTCTACCTTCCTAATTTTATTTTATTTATATGCATACATATTTGAATTAGTAATATTATATTAATTAAGACATGATTATATGAATACATGTGTTACTTAAGATATACTATGCTCAGATTTGATGTTTTTTATATGCTTTAATCTGATATGATCAAATCTACTCTGTTGTGTATTTTGCTTCGTTCTATGATAGAGTGGCATGTTTGATTTTGTTGGTGTTATGCTCACCTCTGTGAATGGTATGATTGGCATGCACGACCACGAGGAATGGACGCTTCCATTTTGTAGAACACCCTCGAATTAGCTTAGAATGCCTTTTAAACAAAAGAAAACGGACTTAGAATGACTGTAAAGACTCCTCTCTTGGTATTCAAGGGTGACAGATAGGGTTTCATCTTACTCCTAGGCATTTCTTCCTTATGGATTTGCTAACTTGAGGAATAGACACTACCATTGCATTGAACACCATCGAATTAGCTAAGAACGCATTTTGAAAGGAAGAAAATGGACTCAAAACGACTGCAGCATCTCCTCTCTTGGTGTTTAAGGGTGACGGGCAGGGTCTCCTCTTACTCTTAGGCATGTCTTCCTTATAGAGTTGCCAACTTGAGTAATGGACACTTCCATTGCGTAGAACACCATCAAATTAGCTAAGAACACCTTTTAAACAACTTGAATCGGACTTAAAATGAGTGAGAAATGAAGAAAATGAGTTCTGGAATGTTCTTAATTAGAAAACCGATGAGTATATATTGGAGAAGAGGAGTGACGTGTGTCAGACACGCGTCAGACATGCATCATATTTCTGATGTGTAAGTGACGTGCATCAGACAAGCATTAGATGCACGTCAAATTTCTGACACATGCATCATTTATAACACCCCGACCCAGAAACCCGACCTAGACCAGGGGTTATTCTGAAGATAGAATGGAGTGTCTTAAATTATGATAGAAAAATTGAAACCAAGACTGACTAGGAGTGGCAGACTCTGAGTGTGACAGTCATAACGTTCTTCTATGCATTATGAAGCTATGATGTTCCATTGCACGTAGATCAAAACAAACCTAATTTTATAACTGATTTGGATCAAGCCAACATTGCCTTACTGTTGGTTGCCTATGTATGTATTGAATAACATGTATGGTATTATTCCAATATGAACAGATTTGAATGTAGTTCTTCCTATTGGCTATTACATGCATCACGCATCAGAAAATTATATACATTAAAATACGTATATTCTTATTTCTGAATAAACCATTTGGAATCAGACAAACATCTCATAAAACATCGAAGTTGAATGAAAGCTCATAAATCAGCAGAAAATACATATCTCACTCTATCATAGAAGTGAGCATAATATTATTAAAATCACACATGTCTCTCTATCATAGATTGGTAGCAAAATACAAAATAGAGTAGATCGAATCATATCAAATCACATAAGACAATAACATATTTCATCCAACTATAACAGATCATATCAAATCAGATCAGAGTATATCAAATTAAACAGAGTATTCCATAGAAAATCGGATTAGAGCATATCATATAAAATCGGTTCAAAATGTATTAGAATCTACTAGATCATAACAAATTATATATCTTAATTAGTATATTAATATTACTAATTAAGATGTGCATGCATATATATCATATTAATATATAGGAGGAGAGGAGTGACGTGTGTGATGTGTGTGTGACATGCGTCATGCGTCGACAATGAAAAATCCGAATTGGAGTTTGAAGAAGGGGAAGGAGAAGGAGTCCTTGACCGGCAATAGATGGAGGAGGATTTATTCAATAACATAGTGTGGGCTCATAGAATATGGCGCCCTTGTGGCAATCTATTTGATTGTATGGAAAGACCCAATGAATTGGGATTTCCCTATTGGTGGGCCAGGTCATTTTGGGGCAAACGATTCCATTATCATAGAGAGGGTGTGCTTCAAGAGAATTATTCATAGTTCTTGCATGGTGGAACTGTGCAGTACCAAAGACGAGATAGATCTTCCAAAGAACAAGGCTTTTTTCGAATAAGCCAATTCATTTGGGACCTTGCATATCCATTCTTTTTCCTATTCAAAGATTAGACCTTTATCTTTGTCTTTTCACATCGAGAATTCTTTGCAGATGAAGAGATATTACACGTAAGATGTGCGCATCTTGTCTGATGTGTGACTCTTGTCAAACACGCATCACTCCTCTTCTCCTATATATACTCATCGGTGTTCTCATTCAAAACATTCTGAAACTTATTTTCTTCATTTCTCACTCATTTGAAGTTCAATTCGAATCGTTCAAAAGGTGTTCTTAGCAAATTCAAGGGTGTTCTATGCAATGGATGTTGTGAACGTCCTAAGTGTCTACCATCAAGGTGACATGCTAGTGCAGTAAGCTTTACTTATGTTATTGTTAATAAGGGGTGTAGGCCTTGGGGCTGCTTAGGGCTATTAGTCTTTTCTTAATTATTAGGGATTTTATTGTTATTTCCTTTAAATAAAGTTTAGTGGGCTTTTAGGCTTATGTTAGTGAGCCCATTAATATTCTCTATATAAGTGTAAGGGATATGCCATAATTAAGTAGTGAATGAATTATTGAGTCTCTTGTCTTCTCCCCTTTCTTCCTTGCCTCTCCCTCCTTCATGGCGGCAATGCTGCTTCCTCTCCCCATTCCTGGCCATCAAGCACTGCTCCCTTCCCCTACCCTGGCTTCTAGGCCATTGTGGACACTGGTTCACAATAATGGAATTGTCCATTCCTTGAGTTGGCAACTCCATAAGGAAGAAATGCCTAGGAGTAAGAGGAGACCCTGCCCGTCACCCTTAAATACCAAGAGAGGACTTTCTAGAGTCATTCTGTGACTATTTTCTTCCATTTAAAAGGCGTTTTTAGCTAATTCGAGAGTGTTCTATGCAATGGAAGTGTCCATTCCTCGAGTTGAAGACTCCATAAGGAAAAAATGCCTAGGAGTAAGAGGAGACCTTGCTTGTCACCCTTGAACACCAAGAGAGATGTTATTGTAGTCGTTCTGAGTCCATTTTCTTCCGTTCAAAAGGCATTCTTAGCTAATTCGAGGGTGTTCTACATAATGGAAGTGTCTATTCCTCGAGTTAACAAATCTATAAGGGAGAAACACTCTGGGTAAGGGGAAGTTCTATCCGTCGTCTACAGACACGTGGGGAGAAAAGTGTCTCCGGGTAAGGGGAAGTTTTGTCCGTCATATGCGTATGCATAGAGAGAAAAGTATCTCCGGGTAAGGGGAAGTTTTGTTTGTCATCTACGGACGTGTAGAGGGAAAAGTGTCTCTGAGTAAGGGGAAGTTTTGTCTATTAGCTACGAACGCGTAGGGAGAAAAGTGTCTTCTGGTAAGGTGAAGTTTTGTCCGTTGTCTACGGACGCATAAAAGGAAAAGTGTCTCCGGGTAAGGGGAAGTTCTGTCTATCATCTACGAATACATTGAGGGAAAAGTTTCTCTGGGTAAGGGGAAGTTTTGTCCATTGTCTACTGATGCGTAGGGAGAAAAGTGTCTCTGGGTAAGGGGAGATTATGACCATCATCTTCAGACTACAACGAGGGAAACATTCTAGTTTAAAGGGAGTGTTTGTTTGCCACCTTCAAACGTAACTAGAAGGAGGTGCTGGAGCTTGAGGAGGTTTTGCCCACCATCTCTGGACCTGAAAAGGAAGACGCTTTGAGGAAATGAGCAACTCCGAACATCGTGACTTCCAGAATTGCAGGGGAGTAAGCGTTTCTGATCCTTCAATTTAATATGATTTATATGCATGTGTATCTTAATTAATATTTATATATAAATTAAGATATAGAAATTACTATTATCTAATATATGCTGATATATTCCGATTCAATCTACTTTGATATAATATGTTTTGATCATATCTGCTCTGAAATGTTTTGTGGTAATTGGATATGATCTGTTCTATTCTGTTGTGTATTCTATTTTGATCTGTAATTGAGTGGCCGTGTGACTCTGCTAGGGTTTAGATTTTGTTGATTTACTAGCTTCCATTTGACATTGATGATTTATAAGATTTCCGTTTGATTCTGAATGATTTATTTGGATATAAAGATATACATATTTTATTGGATATGATTTTTTGATATCCGATGAATGTATTAGCCATTAGGCAGAACTACGTTCGGATCCGATCGTATTTGAATAATGTCAGAGATGGTATCTAATACATATGTAGGCAACCAATGATAAAATAATGTTGGCCTGAACCAAATTAGTAATAAAATTAGGTTTGTTCTAATCTACGCACAATGGAAGGTTAAAGCTCCATACTATGTAGAAGAACATTATGACTCTCGCACTCGGAGTTTGCCGCTCCTGGTTGGTCTTAGTTTAATTTTTTTGTTTAATTTTATTTACTTCGACTTTTGTCTTCCGAATAACCCCCAGTCCCAGTCGGGGCATTACAAATGATACATTTGTAACGCCCCGACCTGAAAAACTGACCCGGACCAAGGGTTATTCAAAAAATAGAATTGGAGTGCATTAAAGAAGTGAAAAAAAATTAAAACCAGAAGAACCAGGAGCACCGGACTTTGAGTGAGAGAGTAATACGTTCGTCTATGCATTGCGAAGGTATAGTGTACCCTTGTGCATAGCTCAGAACAAATGTTTTATAAATAATTTGGATCAGGCCAACATTATTGTACCATTGGTTGCCTACGGACGTATTGGATACCATCTTTGACGTTATTCTAATACGATTGGATCCAAACGTAGTTCTACCTATTGGCTATTATATGCATCATGCATCAAAAAATCATATATGTTAAAATATGTATATTCTTATATCCGAATAAATCATTCAAAATCAGACAAAGATCTCATAAAACATCGGAGTCGAATGGAAGCTCATAATTAGTGGAAATACCTATCTCACTCTATTGAAGAAGTGAGCAAAATATTATTAAAATCCACATGTCTCTCTATCACAGAGTGGTAGCAAAACACAAAACATAGTAAATCGAATCATATCAAATCACATCAGATAATAACAGATTTCATCCAACCAAAACAAATCATATCAGATAAGATCAAAGCATATTAGATTAAATAGAGTATTCCACAGCAAATCGAATAAGAGTATATCATTTAAAATTGGATCAGAATGTATGAGAATCTATCGGATCATAGCAAATCATATATCTTAATTAGTATATTGATATTACTAATTAAGATGTGCATGCATACAAATCATATTAAATTAGACGTTCAGAAAAGCTCACTCCCCCGCAGTTCTGAAAGTAGCGACGTTTGGAGTTGCTCATTTCCTCAGGGCGTAGTTCCTTTCAGGTTTGGAGATGGCAGGCAGAACCTCTTCTAACTTCAGAACATCTTCCTCATTTTGACTGAAGGTGGCGAACAAAACCTCCCCTATGTGAAGACACTTTCCCCTTTCTGTGCCTGTAGGTTGCTGACAGAATTTCCCCTTCACCCGGGACACTTCACACTTCCCGTGCCCTTAGGCGGCGGACAAAACCTCCCCTAGACTGGGGCACTTTTTCTCTTTCATTACCCGTAGGCTACAGACAAAACCTCCCCGAGTCCCGAGGATGTTTCCTCACTGTGTGGCCTGTCACTAGAGCACAAAGCCTCCCCAACTCAAAGCCACTTCCCTCGTGCTGGCCCGATGATGGAAGATTGAACCTCCCCTTATTCTAGGCCACTTCTCTTTGCTCAGGGCTAAGTGCAACGGGAAAAGACTCCTCTTGCCCCGGGGCATTTCTCCCTTATGGAGACATTAAGTCGATAAATGGATACTTCCATTGCGTTGAACACCCTCGAATTAGCTAAGAATGCCTTTTGAACGGAAAAAAACTGACTCAGAACAACTCCAGAAACTCTCCCCTAGTATTTGAGGGTGACGGCTAGAGTCTCATCTTTCTCCTAGGTGTTTCCCCCTTATGGAGTCTCTAACTTGACGAATGAACACTTTTATTGTGTAGAACACCCTCGAATTAGCTAAAAATATTTTTTGAATTATTCAAATTGAACTTAAAATGAGTAAGAAATGAAAAAAAAGTTTTAGTATCCATTTCAATATGAAGGAATGACTATTTATAATCAAATAAATTTAACGAGCGTGTCACGCATGTCTAACATGCATCACACGTCTAACGTATGACTGACGCGCATCTGACATCCATCAGATTTTTGATGCATGCATCAGACACGCATTAGATTTTTGACATGCACATCTGACATGCTACTGCTTCCGGATGCGCCCACGCGCTACCATGTGGCAATTATTTATATTTATATTTTTTTTATTTTTCAAAACATAAAAATAGAATATCTTCCTATCCCGAAGTCCGAAATGCACATTCTTGGTATTGATAGACTCATATTGTCATGACCTAGATTTTTAAAACCCTTTTTAAAATAGCATAAACGGTAGTCACAATTTTTTTTTCTTAAATACAAAATAAACCATTCGATTAAATATCCAGGTCATGATAACTGGGGTTCAAAAATAATCAAATCATATGATATTATTACATGTCTCAAAATTCAATAAGAACAACTCATCCATCTAAGTACAAGTTCATCAACCGCCTAAAAATAAATAACTAAGTTGACTCTCATGTAATGAAATACTTACGTACCGGAGTTACAAAAACATAGAAACTTCTTCTTGTGCTTGCCTGTTTTGTCTTGTCATTGCCTGGAGAATCTGCAACTAACCAAACTAAACAACCACAACAACAGCAATGAAATCTCTCCGCCTTCATGAGAAGAGTTTCCATAAGGACAAAAAATTTTATTAATATTTTTCGGATCGGGCCAACATCACCAAATGTTAGTTGCTTATGTACTCATCAGACAACATCTCCAATGTTTCCAACAAGATCGGATCTAGACGTAGTTTTGCCTAAAAACTACACTATACTAAGAAGCATAGCATCACCCATGCAATGCTTAAGTATTTTAAAGAAACCTACCTTTTATGCAAGTCCTTTAATCGTTCCACTTTTCTAATTAACAAGCAATATCAAATAATGTTATTAATTATCTCTCGAACCATTGTTCGATAATTAACACTAACAAATTTGTATTCACTTAGAGATAACTCGCCCGTCGAGAAATCTCAAGACATAAAACTCCAGCATGCAGAACATCAATATACAGTGACACATGCAAAGTAATATACAGAGCACTGAATATAACATAGCTCAGAAACATGGGCTGACCTTTAACCAATGAAGACCAACACAATGCACAAGACAATGGACACCGTTTAGGGAACAATGCACTAATTGTTGCCTAAAAATACCAACGCCCACTTAAAGGAGTAATTGTATGCTAACAGAAATCCTAGCATCTCTAGAGATCCACTTGGATTAGCCATGGGCCTAGAGATGTAGGTACTAGCTGTGCTCATGGACACATTGGCCGGAGGTAGATGAGCCTTCCATGATGCTCAAAAACCTAGTTTGCGCATTTGCAAGGATCCACGTCCTGAAGAAATGGAGACCATGAAGGTTTGAAAGATTACTGCCATGGCTATTACCGTGAGCTTAAACTTTGACACCAAGAACATCCCATAACCACCCTTAGTTTATTAACCAAGGTAAAATTCTATGTCAGGGCCCCGTTCACTTCATGAACTGGTCCCAACCCTAAATAGGGTATTTTAGTCATTATCTTGTTTAGGTGTTCTTCCCCCAATCCAATTGCGAGTTAGAGGCACTTTATCTTTCTTGGTTTGTATTTTTCTTCTCCCCCTACAAACCAACAAGTGGTAGCATAGGTTGATCTTTATTATTGTGTGGCTTCGACTGTTTTTGTTATCATAGAATTGTAAAATATGCTTAGCTTGTCACTCTTTGTTTCAAATTTTGTAGTTGTTGGAAAGAACCATGTTTTTTAGGTGTTAAAATTGCTTAGATGAAGATTTTGTGTCATGGATCATGAAAAATAAGAAATTTTGCATGCTAAATCTTTATGTGATGATAAAAACAAGGAATTGCTCTTGATGATAAAAAAAATAGAGGATGAGTTGAAAATAAATATGCATTAGAGTGAAATCAAAGGTTGTTGGTTTGCCTATATTGATGAAATTGTCTTGCTTACTAATAGTGCATGTATTTGGTTATGCTTTGAAACTGTTGTAGTTTTTTCCCAGAGTTTGGGTTTTTCACATTAATTGTTGTGTGTTCATGTGTGACTAGAATGCTTATGGTTTGAATGATTGATATATCGTAAGTGAGTTTTTGAGAGAATATTTACTTGATTAAGTTACATATAAAAAATTTCTGCAAAGAGGCTAGAACTCAGTCTTTATCTTTCATAGATGTAAGATCTCTAATTTAACTTGGTTTAATTTTTATTTTTAATTATGTGAATTTGTATGGTTTTGTGTATTTCCTAGTTTGATTTGATTTTGTAGTTATTGGTTAGTAATTATGACTCTAATAAAGTTTAATTTCACTTTTTATAAGTAATCGTGTCAAATTTGATTTATCCAATTTTTATGGATTTTATCATAATTTTTTCCATAATTAAGGGTGCAGACCTAGCCATGGGCCCCACATCCATGTTGGATGACATGAAACCCACTTGGCCCCCTAATCCTCTATTTTTTTATGTCAGTGGATTTGAGTGTCATTAAATTCGTTATTTGACCCAAAAAAACCCTAATTAGTCACTTAGGGCATTTTAACCTATTTTACAACCCAATAGTTTGTTTATCCAACCTAAAATCCTTACTATTTAAAGAAACCCCAACCCATTTTCCCACATGGGGAAGAGCTATGTTAGGAGAAAGGAGGTGCTCTACCCCCATTTCACAAAGAAGAAAAACGGATGAAGGTGTGGTTTTTTGCCCTCAACACCCCTAATCTTTCGATTTTGGTCTGAATCCTTGTAATCTTCATTTCCCCCATTTTGATTCTTGATTTCTTACATTAAAATTCTTATTTTAAATTTTAATTTAAAACACTAAATGTGTGATTTTCGTTTTTAACCAAAGGATATCATAGATTTACCTATTTTCCAGTTGATTTTAGTCTATTAGTTAGTTTTAATTAAGTTTTAACAAAAACACTTATTTTTTGGTAGACTTTCTTGAGGATTGAAGCTTATTCATATATCCAAAGGCTTCATAAAAGTAAGGGAGTTTTATCTTGTGTGGTTTTATCCATTAAAATGTATGATTGTGGATTTATATAGGTTCTTTCTTCATTTTGAGCTTTAATGGTGTGATTTATTAAAAACATGTTATTTATGGTTATTTTCTTACGATTAAGTATGAAAATGATTAGATCTATCATGTTCCAAGGTTAGATTTTGATTATATGATGTTCTATGGTGATTTTAGAATTTATCTTAAATTTTGAAATATTTTTGGTTTGAATTTCGGAAGGTTGAAAACAAACCAAGGAAAAGTGAATTGTTAAGGGCATTCGAACAAACCAATAGGGCATTCAAGCACCCATCCATTGAAACGGCCTACTAGGCCAATCGAACAACCAAACAACAATTTTGTGCTTTGGCCTATTTTTGTGTATTTTCGGTCATTTCTTGTTCTCTTCTCATAAATATAATTCTTTATGATTACCTATAAATACTATTGTGATTGCACAGGAACCATCTTTGAATTATTATTTAGCTCAAGCCTAATTAGGACTATACTTGATTAGTTTAAGTATGATATTCTACATGTTCTAAATTCATGTATGATGATTTCCTCATAATTACTTGGTGATTCTAGTAGGTATTAACCATGATAATTTATGTATATGCTTGCACATATTATAATAATTTTAGGTGAATTATGTTTTACATATTTTAGCTTAAGTATGAGTGTGTATATACTTGTCTAGGTCTAGCATGATGTGTACTTGTCTTGAACCCATATTTCAACATTTTTCTTCACATTTACTCCATGATTTAAGTAGGATAGGACTATGATAAATTTATGGATGCTTGCATATATAACATTGATTATAGTTTGTTCATGCATTACATGTTTTAGTTTAGGTTTAAAAACTACCACTTATGTACACTCTCGCATAGACATTTATAATCTTAATTGACACAAATGGACCGTATTTCATGCATATATGGACTGATTTGAGCATGTTTACTTATACTTGGACTCATTTATCATTTGCTCACGCATGTATGATGTTGCATGCATCATCAAAATAATTTATAAATGAGGTTAATCGTGATTAGTCGTGATTGATTGATTGGATGATATTGGATGTCAAATTATTCGTTCAGAGGCTTATCAAATTGGTTTTGCATATAAAAGGACATTATTCCATTATATATTTTTTCTTCGAGTACATGGTGCCTCTCTAGGTTGAGATGAGCTGATTTGCTATGTGAGTTTTTTTGATAAGTTATATGGACCCTGAGAATCCATGATGGTATGTCCATATGCAGCGCCTTACCATGTTGCTCTAGTTTTCCTTTCTAGGAATTCGGACATTTCCCACAAGGTTTATCCTGGGCGAGTAGGTTGCTCTAGTTTTCCTTCTTGAAATTCAGACCTTCCTTTCTAAGGATTGTCCTAGGTGAGCAGGGGGTACCTTCCCAGATAGAGAACTAACCCAAACCGCTCTAGTTTAACTTTTTATGAATTCGGACCTCCCTACAAGGGATTGGTCAAGGCAAGTGGGTTTGATTATTTTTCTCAATTGTGATACATTCACCATTGATTGTTGCATGTGTATGAGAGATAATGCTCATTGACACAAGTTGTGTAGGAACAATGAAGCTTATATTACACCTGTGATTATAGTATGGATTTGCATGGATATGTAGGATGGTGTGTAGTTGATACACTTGATTTTGCTGGATGAATGTTTATATTGAGAAGTGATTATGCATGATATGAATAGTGAGAATTGATTCATGTAGTATGTGATTGTTATAATGAGATGCATACATTTACACATGACATGTATATGTTTTATGAGCTATGGACAAACCCATGATGCTCAAGTGGTATGATATGTTCTTATGAAATGTAGGTTATAGCATGATATGAAGGTGGCATAACTATGTGTTTATGGAATATATATACATTATGATATGCAAGTGACATGATTATGTGTATATGGAACATGAGTATATGTTTGTGGAATGTGGATGATAATATGATACATAGGTGGCATGGAGATATGTGGTTTGTCCCATGATGAATAGGCGTGGTGAATGATTACGTGATGAATGTTATGTTGATAATGTTTGTGATATCATTACGAGTTTACTTGTAAAATTAAAACCTTTTCTGAACATTGGCTCACCCCTCTTTGTTTTGTGGTTTTTTTTGGGGGTTGCATGTTGTGCCATGCAGGTACTTCAGATGGGCTCTACGTTGAGCATGAGGATGGCTCCGGTCATTGAGAATGGTTTATAAATGCTTGGTTTTACATTAGATCGATTGTATATTATGTTGAGCTTATTCATTTGACTCTACATCACACTTTGTTAGCTATTGTTGACTTAGACTTGTTTAGCCATTGTGGGCTTATTTTATTTTATGACTAGTTGATGTGAGTATGAGTGGACTAATATATTAATTAGTAGTCCTCTTTCTTTACTCTATTTATTTTTGTACAAAGTGGTCATGTGCTTACTCCGTTGTGTGTTCACCCAAGGATGGGTTAAGTCTTCCACGCTTCAACTCTACTTTGTTCCGCCGTGTGCCACTTACTCCTTGGACCGGGATCGGGTCAAGGGTGGCATGTGCCGGGGCATGATAATAGAAAATTGGAGTGGAGGTAATTTAGTGATCCGATATGCTCTTCTAGACGGATATTAAACTCATAAGTTGTAAATGAGGTTTAATTATTAAAATTTTGATTTTTCTCGATGATATCAAACATATTTATGTTAGTGCTTTATAATCTTCCATAGTTTGATATATTGTGCTAGGGTTTTATTTCTAATTTTTTGTTAAGTTTACTTGTTTCTCTTAGAAATACTTGATTAAACTTGCTAATTTGTGTGCCCTAGATTGCTAGTTTCTTCTCTTATAATTTTCCTTGATTTAAGTGCTTAAAGTGTGGTACTTGGGTTATTTTTGTTGGATTAAAGTTAATGGCTAGTTTAAATAAATCAATGACTGAACATGGTGACTTAGGAAATCCAATAAGTAGACCTCCCTTGTTTGATGGCCATAATTTCTGATATTAGAAAATTAGGATGAGAGTATCTATACAAGCTCTTAATGGGAATGCCTGGAAAGTAGTTGTTAAAGGCTGGAGCCCTCTAATGACCAAACACAAGGAAGGGAATTCAATTCTAAAAGAAGAAAATGAATTGGATGAGAATGAGACTAAGATTGCATGTCAAAATAGTAAAGCCCTTAGTGCATTATTCATTGCCGTAGGAAAATCACAAACACAGATTGATCTCTAATTATATACTATGCTAAGTTAAAATTTTTGAATGCTATGCTAAAATCTAAGACATAGTAAACACATGTGATCAACTATGAAGCCTATAATTGATTACCGTGTTGTGAGAAATTTGTTAGGGTCTTTGTGCTCTAAATTTAAAATTAAGGTGACTATCATTAATAAATCTATGAAGATTAACACCTTAAACATTCAGGAGTTGGTTGGGAACTTTAGAACTTTTAAGATGCAAGAAGAGTCCTATGAGTAAAAATGGAGTTGTTTGAAAAGTCCAATGGAAAATATAATGCCCTAAAAGCATCTGAAAGAACTTTCTAGAAAAATAAAGTGTTAAAACCCTTAGAAGAATATTAAGAGTCTAAGGATGATGAAGCACTAATGCTTTTATTAGCCAAGAACTTCAAGGAATTCATGAAAACTCAGAACTATAAGGGAATAAATTCAGGGAAGTAACAAGGAGATAAGAGAGATGAGAGGTAAACTAAACAAGATAAGAAAATTTTAAAATACTTTGAATGTGGTAAGTTAAGTCACTTTGTTGCTAATTGTCATAACATAATTCTGACAATTCTTCTTATGATAAGCCTTAGCAATCAAAGGGGTCTAATTATATGAAAAAGGGCAAGGTGCTTCAAGCAACTTACACAAATGAGAGCTCTTCCGAAGGAGAAGAACTATGCAACTATATTGTTTTCCATGAAAGTGTGAAGGATGATTATTCTGAAGAAGATCTCATGAGTCCACTTCTATTGAAGAGAACTCAAAGTCTTGGGTTGATTTCAATGAGTTTAAGGGATTCCTTCAACAATTCCTAATGTTCACTAAGAAAACCAAAAGCCTTGAGAGAAAGTTGAAGAAGAAAGAGGATGAACTAGGTTTTTCTTCAAAAGAGACAAATAGGTTTATAGACTTGAATAATAAACTTGAAAGAGAAGTCTTGTAACATCCCCGATTTTTCTGTAATTTTATGCTATTTTTCTGCTCATATTTTTGACGGGGAAATTGGGCGCTTCGCAGTATCTATTTTCATAATTGATCTCAATATCTTTAACCACAAGAGTCGAGAGTGGTGCTTAGTTGCAAGTCTTGGACCTTGACACACCACAGAAATTTTCAGCACAAAAGTGGAAGAGAAAATGGACAAGTCACAACAGAAATTAGAAACCAAAAGAAAGGAAGAGAAGGAAAAAACAAAAAAAAAAGTGAATGGATCGGGCGCAGAGCACCCAACTAGTTGGGAGTGGAGAGAAACCTCCGCCCTATTCACTGTGAAGCCAAAGGTGGCGCAGCCGCTGGCTAGTGGCTTCCGCCAGGCCGGCCTTGGCCTGGCGACGCTGCTACTGCCTTCCCAGCTTGGCTCCACCAGTCGTTGTCGCCCTCTTCCTTCCTCTACCCATTTTGTCAGTTAACCACCCCTTTTGCCCGATTCACCGCCGCCATCGACTGCATGGCCTCCAGCTCATCTCCATAGCTCTGCCCCTTCCATGACCACCTCCTGACACCTCCATCCTAGCCTCCAAGCCCTCCTTCACCACCATGAGGTAAAGCTTTGCCATCCTCTGTTCTTGTTTTTTTTCTATGTTGCTGCTGCCAGCTATGCCAGCGATGGCTGGTTGCCACTGGCTGGCCTTCAGCCTAAGTCAGCCTAGCGATGGCAAAGCCACCCCTCCAACCGGGACTGCTGCCGCCCCGGTCTATCATCCCTCCTTCCACCATTTTTCGATTCCGAAAAGATCTTTGCTCTGTTTTTTTCCTTCTTCTCCGGCAGCGACCGTTCTCCATTAATAGACATTGCATGACATCAAGCCAATGTCTATTCGAATCATCGTGGTCCAGTGATTGCTGAATTGCCACCATCTTCTAGGTTTGTCCCTTGGCCCCCGTTTGACCATTTGCGGCCCGTTGACAAGGTGTCCACCGCCCTAGCCCGGCACTCCATCACCTCCTTCTCAATCAAATCCATTTGTTCCTTTTGACCGGCGGTTTTACTGCAACCTACACCAGCCAATGGATAACCGCAAATGCCCGATCGTCCCAACAACATGAGGCTATCGTTCCTATCCCCCCATGCTCCTCTACTCTGCATGTCTTCTACCCAAACCATGCCCCCAAATTTCAGACTACATTTCTTAATGTTGTAGCGAGACCCACCCCAGCCTAGGGCCAACTATTCAGCTTGACATTGCATGGACTTGGGCTGCCTATCTGATGTCGTGGGCTCTGCCCCTACCTAGTGATGGCTAGGGCAAGCTTTCTTGGCCCGATTCTACCCCTACACCCCCACTTTTTGTTATGCACGACCTTGAACCCATGGGAAAGAGTCCCTGGTTCCCTATTCTTCTAAAGGAAAGTAGCATTGTTAGCCACTGGCATCAGGCTAGTGAAGGCTCAACTGTTGCCATGCCCATATCTTCCACCATAAATTGTGTTTAATGCACAACTGCCCCTATAATGAATTAGTTGTGGGTAGCAACTATAAATGTTACTGCTTTTGTCGGCAACCTAGCTTGGGCCCTTATTGCCTTCAACATTTGTTTAGGGGACCGTCACTGGTGAACCCCACCCCTTCTGTGGCTGACCACCCTAACCCCTTAAAGACCATCTTTTTTAGGTTTTGGCCATGACAACACATGCATATGCTATTCGATAGCCAATCCCGCCCATGAGTGGTTGGATCCTGCTTCCATCAGCTTGAGTTGCATGGGGACGGACCAACAACCTACCCCTTTTGGCTATCCTTTTGCCATGCGCGCTTGTGGTCGCGTGTGTAGCTTAAGTTAAGGGCACCACCCTTGCAGCATTTATTGATTGACCGACACCACCACTAGTCAAATATGATTGTTAAAGCCCTCTACTGTCTCTCCTATGTCCATTAGTACACAACTAAGCTCTCTACTATTTTGTGAGGCTTTGACAATGCAAAATCGTTACCGTTGGATGTGGTTCGTGATCGATTTTAAAGTCTTGTGGCCAACAAAGTATTTTAAACCATTAGCCGACCTCCATCCAGTCACCCCCCATTCTATGGTTGCTTTCGCCATTTCTAGTGGCATGACCTTGTGTCCGGCTGCCCTAGTGCGCCCAATCTTTTGCTTTAAGTGAAATTAGCCCAACCTTGTCGAGATTGATTCTGGAGTCTCTGAAAATCCTCGGGACAACAAATCTCTCAGTGTGATACTTTTGGCCACCTATTCCACCATCAACGCCGCCACTATCGTGTGCTCACCATCAACTCATGTGCATTACGAGGTAGGGGACCTTGAACTCATAATTTCATGATAGCATGCTTGGATTGTGTAGTAGCATGCTAGGAGTTTATAATTTAATGCTTTGCATGATAAATGTTGATCAAATGAGCATGTTTTATGTATGTGAATTGTGCATATGTTAGTGAACACTAAGGGTACGGTTGTAAGTTGTTATGAATTATATGTATGTGATAGACTTTGTTTGTGGGCTGGTGGTGTGTGGTCGATGGGCACGTGTATGTGCATTTGATTGTAAGTTTGTTGAAGGGTACTTCATGGGCTATGATGTGAAAACTACAACCGTATGTTGGGCGACGAAAGAAGTAAGATTGATAGGAGAAGGTTGCCTTTGATGAGATTGGAGAATTGATTTGGATTGAGTCGGGTATACGTTGGAGCAATGAGCAGAAGACTTAAGCGATGTAAGGATTTGGAAGATTTAAGGTTCTTAATGTCTGTGGGGATTTTTGAACTAGTGAGAGTGGACAGCATAATTGTACCTGCATAATGTACATAATATGAATTATCACAAAAAAATAATGAGTAAGGAATTAATAAGGGTTTGATGATGGGATTTAGGTTTAAAGGGTTTCCTTGAGGAGTTCGAGTAAGACGATCTAGTTCTAAGGCAAATGGTGTGGAATGTAAGGTTGATAGTAAGAATATATTGGTATGGAGTTCGAGTTTGACAAGTAAGGCTATGCTGAGATCCGTAAGACTATAAGTGTAAGGGTGGGGGATGAGCTAAGTAAAGAATGCTACCTCTGTGAATTGGAGTTTCAGAACGGGCATAGTTCTAGTTTTATTGGCTAAAGAATGTAAGACAGAAGTAGTTCCAAACATAATTATACATGCATAATTTACCTAATATAAACTTGAATTGTAAACAACTCAAATTCAAAAATGTTGTGAGTTTGAGACTGATGGTTTCGACAGATTAAGTTTCATTTTTTAGCCAGTCAATAAGTAATCAACTAAGCGTACCATGGTGTTATCTTGCAGGATTTGGTCTTGGTGTTGTATTTTGGCCCAGGCATTTGATGCTTTGTAGAGAGCACTGTAAGTTTTCGCCTTGCATGGGCACTGTATGTATTTCTGCCTATAGATGGCACTGTATGTTCCGCCCAAGCATGATATTGTAAGATTCCTGCCCAAGAACGACACCATATGTTTTCTGCCCTTATTTGGCACTGTATAGCCCCAGAGACTGGGCATTTGCATGCTCAGGTAAGTAGCATCTTGGATCTGCTCTTACCTGTTTGATCCTATGCCCCATGAGCATAGGTGTGCCTTGTCTTCGGAAAAGTCCATAGCGTCTAGTTGCTCTCCGAAGGCTAAGGTGACACTCTAGTGGCATTTCCTTATTTTTTGATGCTGGAGCTTATTAATTGTAATGAGCTTTAATGGTCGGTAGTATGTGTATAACAATAAGAGTAAGTTATATGTATCAGAGTTTAAGTAAGCAATATGTGTAAGATTCAGAGTAAGTGTAAGCGTGAGCTTCTAAGGAAGATGGTAAGAGTATGTTTATGAGTAAGAATAAGATTATATGAGTAAGGTCGTACAAGTAAGTTCATACGAATAAGGTCATACAAGTATGTGTATGTTGTAAGTGTAAGTGTATGATTATATGAGTAAGTTGGTAAGACTCTGATTCAGAGTGTAAGTGTAAGTATAAGTGTAAGAGTATGCTACAAAAGTAAGTGTAAGATCATCTAGTGCGACAGTATGAGTGTAAGACACTTTATTTATGTTGCATGTACTTCTAGCTTCATGTGTGGTTACATGAATGCATCTATGTATGAACTTATGAAGTTCATTGATTTATTTCCCTACTGGGTATTTTCCTATTGAGTATGAAATCACTCACTTACCCTATTTTTTAGCCCCTTTGTATAGAGACTTTTGCAGGTCGATCGATAGTTTTTACGATTGGACTTTATTCCCTATGGTGGACTGTTCCACCTCGACCTTGAGTGCAACGAATTCGTAGTGAGGCTATGTGGAGTTTGGTACCATGATCTCATGTATTGATTAAGGTAAGCATTAAATAAGTTATTCTTCTAGACTTGTGCATATATGTATGAATCAGAACACAGACTGTTGAAGAACTTGTACTCATAAGGCCTAGGATGTGTTTGTTTTTAAAGACCATGGCCATGACATATTTTGCTTTTATATTTTTGTTTTTGGTCATGTCTGAGAATATTGGTTTTGTTATGTGATGGACTAATTTATGAAAATTATTTTCACACATTTTGAAATTTGTTATTCATTTGAATTACATTTGTATTTTAACACAAAATTTTAGTAAAATTTTAAAGTAAATGTTTCAAAAAAAAAAAAACCTCTAGTGTGACAAGTCTAGTGTTGTCAATTGAAAACTTATGTCCTCTAAAGAGAAATTAGATGGATTCAATAGTGGGAAGAAGAAGTTAGAAACTATGCTTAGTATTTTTCAAACCAATAAATTAGGCTAGGTCTTTGTGAAGGATCAGTGAGCAAAACCCTAAGATAGTGTCGTTCAAGAGTGAAATGAGGAAGGGTAGGTTCTAGTATTGCTAGTGTGTGTGACATTTACCATAGTGATTCTCATACTACAAGAGAATGTCCTAAGAATTATCCTCTTTAACTTAGGTCAAAGAAGAATTAGAAGAAGCACACTACTCATACCACCCCTAAGGTGCCCCACCAAGTGTATGAAAAGAAGATGAAGAGAGTGTGGGGGAAGAAGATTGATCTTCAAGCCTTGGGTATCAATTAGGAAGAATAAGGAAGTCTACCTTAGGCTGCCTTAGGATTGGATGGCTAGGCAAAGTTAAGGAGTCTCAAATCTCTAAGTAAGAGATTCTTATCAGTGTCCATGGTTTAATTCATTCTACCATTTAGACATTCATGATTTTTGTTTACTCACATTTTACTTCGTTTTTACATGCCTTAAATTCATAGGTTTTGAATTGAAGAAAAATAAAAAAATAGAATTCGATAAAAAACACAAACAAATTAGTGTAGCTTTTGCCTAAGTTTGCAATTGGCTTTGTTTTAGTTTTTTATAACTACATCTATGGAGACATATTGAGATTGATTTTCTTTAAAGCTAAAAAGTAAAATGATTAGTGACTGAACATACCTTAACGAAGAGAATGATACACCAAGGAGAGTGAAGATCAATTTGATTTCTTTTGGTTGATGTTGCAATTCTCTGATTTTAAAAACTTACGCACATCATGTTGAGACTTGAGTCACTTTTATGTTTGAACATTAAGAGAGATTTCTATTTAAAATTCAAAAATAAAAAGAAAATCCCATGTAATGTACTTCAATGTTTATAAGTCTTGCGTACTTTAATATCTCTTTAGATAATGAAATTATCCTCATAAATATGATAGGGAAGGACTACCTACTTAGGTCGGCCTAGGCTAGTGTGAAGCTCTTATCTGCATGACATAAGAAAATTAATGAAGAAGAAAGAAAAGAATGAAAAAAATGAGTGATGCAAATAGAGAGGATTCAGAAAAAGCCAAACCTTAGAAAAATGAATGAGAAAAATTATTATAACTCAGAAAAGGTATGGCCATATAGATTATGAGTTTTTAATTATTTTTATTTGATAAGGAAAATCATGTACATAGGTTCTAACTAAAAAGAGTTAAAAAATATGAACTTAGTCTTTACTAGGGTCTGAACAAATTTGTTTCAGTTTGGTTAAGAGTGATCTTGCAAGATTCAAGATTAAAAGAGCCAAGAGTTAACTATATTGGTGGTTTTTCTTCAAAAATTAATAAAAGATGATTAATGTGTAAAAAAAAGAATAAAATTTGCAATCACATACCAATGGGGTTGACTAATCTAAGGTAAGGTATCAATAAACATAATTTGTGGATGCACTTAGATTAAAGAAAAATTGATTGAAAAATTATCAAAAAGAGCTCAATTTTGTTGAATTTTATTTATTGATTTCTGTGTTGCAAATATTTTATTTTGATGGGAAGTGTCTTAATAATTTTTTTGGAATTTTTATAATTTTTATTTTTTTAGAAAAGCAAAATTCATATTTATTTAAAGATCAATCATTGATCGGTATTTTTGTACCAAAGCACTATTTTAAATATGATAATACTTCATTTCAACTCTATTTCTCTCTAAACTCCAAAATGTTCGTCACGGAGAATAGAGGCAATTTGAGTGGTTTTTGGGTGCTAAACAACCGGATTCCCACGTCAAATTTACTCTTTTTATTTGTGCCAAGTGAGTATTGAACCTAAAATTTTTATTTTAAATTTTTTTCAATCAATTTCAATGTGATTTGAACCAGTAAGATTACTAGAAATTGTTAGATCTACATTTGTCTTAAATTTCATGCAATTTGGTATGTTAAAATTCATGATTTCATGAAAAATCAAATGCGTTTTCAACATTTTTGCACATATTAGGGATTTTTTTCTTATGAAAATTGACTTTATGTTTGGTTATAAAGTTTGTTCTGCTCATAAAATCTATCTTGGATTCAAATTTGGAATCAATTTGGCACAAATGTTTTTTAGAGTTTTTAAAAATTTGAATTTTCGAAGACATTTCAAGATTTTTGGGAATTCTAGGATATATATTACTATCACTTATTTATTCCTAATTTATGCTTAGCCCTTGGGTTTTTTATTGTCAATTTAATTTAAATGGGGAGAGTGAGGAAAAATAAGACATTTAAGTTAGGGTCAAGGGACCTCGAGACATTGTGCAGTGGCTCAGGTAGGGTTAGACCCATACAGTGTGAGTGTAGCTTAGTGCATGTTCCTTTAGAGACAACTATAGGTTGGATTGAAGCTTATTTGTACTAAATGGAGTATTTTAGTATGATTTCTATATCTAGTCAGTCAATCTACCCTAGACTTGTTCGACAGTTCTATGCATCACTTCGCTTGGAGGGTGATGGTTGGACAGTGAGATTGCTGGGAGTTTGCTTGGTTTGTTGAGAAGTCTGGAGATGGAGGTATCATTGTTGCTCACTCTATGATATGAGAGTTTCGTATGCTTCATGTCCTTGCTCAGTATGACATTTAGAGTGCTAGGAAGGAGAGAGTGGATAAGACAACAACAAGAATTCTACGTCTCCTAGCGCAACCGCAGATAGAGTTGGATTTGCCCTACATTATTTTTGGTAGGATAATAACATTCCTACATGGCCACACACATGAAATGTTACCTTACTTGTACATTTTGTATAGGATTTTTACTATTGTACATGTTAGGATTCCTCGAACAAAACCTATTATGATCAGTAATGGGGCTGATTGACATTGCAGTGGTTTGTCGGATGCTTTCTCACCACCAAGGTGATGTGCATGAGCTACAAGTAGCAAAAAAGGCATCGATGGATGATCCACACAGACCAGTTATTATTGTCGAGTTTAGAATTTTTCAAGATGTGATGTAGAGGCTTACAAACATTGATCGCATGCTCATAGCACGACTTCCTCATGCAGATAGTGGAAGGAGCATAGTGATGATGCTAAATAATTTTTTATATTTTGTATCACTTTTTCATGTATTCCTTTATTTAAAACTTGATCAATTCAGTTATGTTTCGGTCTAACTTTGAGATGTACCTCGAAACTGATTTTATGCTGGGATATATGATGGACATGTGATGTGTAGATTTTTTATATATGTTTTCATGTCTTTTAGTGATGGTGATAACTTGATTGTGATTTAATGAGTATTTTATTAATTATTGCTTTATCTTTTTTACCATTTATATCAAAAAGGGGGAGAAGTGATTAATGAAAATTAGTTCTTATCTTTACTTAATTGAACAGTATTATGCAAATCAATTTGATTTTAAGTGTGCAGGATAAGTACATGCTTATACAAGGCTTTTCAACATTAGTTCCATATGAGTCTATGACAAGTCTTTGAGTGTCAAGTTATTTTGTATAATTTGAAAGTCAATGCACTATATCAAGAGGTGTAATTTTATACTAATTTTTAAATATGTAGTGTTTTGATAAGAAATAGCCTAAGGGGAGTTTGTAAGAATATATGAGTCATATGTTAAGTTTATTGGCTGATTTCTTTATCAAAATTATGTCTAGAAACCTTAGGTATGTACTTAGTCTTTAAATCTGATTAGATGTGGTTGTGGTCAAGTCAGAATTGGAATTGAAAGACTTGAAAAATAGGACTAAACGTGTTCTTATGGCTCAAGACAAAAGGCAGGATGTTGAAGGTTTTTAAAGCTGATTTAGATCACATTTACATGCCAAAATAACTTGGAGAAGTTTCATAAGTAATTTCAGAGGTTTTAGGAGGTTTTTGGGTATAAAGGGTAAAAAAGTAAAAAGATAGACAAAACGATTGATTGCTAGACAAAAGGCTTGATGGAACAATTGATCTGCACTTGATTTCACATAGTGTAAATTGAAGCCGAGAGTTATCAATTGATCACTTAGATAATCGATCAATCTCTTGAAGTATAGTGGACAAAATAAATAGTGAAGCTTCAAAGTCTAGTTATCCTAATGAAGCTATTCTGATTTCAGTTTCTTTCCTTATTAAAGCTAAAAACCTAAATCGGTTTGGAGAGCTATATAAGGGATAAGAAATCACGAATTTTGAGAGAGAGAAAAACTAGAGGAGATTAGAAAAGAAGGGCTCATACCTTGTTCATATTGTTTTTCAAAGAGGATTCACATTAAGTTTTGAGTTGAAGATCAATGGTGAATTCATGAAACTTTTCCACAACTAAGAAGAGATTTCACACCGATTTTAAAGATGAGTTGTAGCATATCTTTGATGGGAAATTGAAGATTCTAAGGAGGCCAAAGTCAATACAAGATGAGCTTGTTGAAGGGTAGAAGAAGACAATGACAAAGTAATAAGGAAGAAGAAGTTTCAAGTGCTTGAGGGAGAAAACTTAAAGGCCAGCAACAATAAAGATTTTTGGAGATCTAAACAAAAGGAGTTTGTTTTAGAGTCAAAACAGAGCTTGGTGGTTTGCTTGTGTTGATGTAAACTATTTTATTGCTAGTAGTGCATTGATTTGGTTTTGCTTTGGAATTACCATAGTTGTTTTACCCAAGCTTAGGTTTTCCACTTTAAAATTGTTGTGTGTTCATGTATATGAATTGAATGTCTTTGGTTTAAAATATTGGTATATCATGAGTGAGTTCTGAGATAATATTTACTTGTTTTCGCTATGTATATAAATTCTGCGCAAAGAGGCTGGAACCTGTAGTCTTTATTTTTCATAGATAATCGGACTAGGGGCAATTTAGTGATCTACTATACTCTTCTAGATGGATATTAAACTTATATGGATAACCTTGGACCCTCATGGTGCTGGACATGAAGGCTTTAGAAAAGGTATAGTAGAAACCTCCTGTAAGACGTCTTCATAAGGAAGTGTTTCACCTTGGGTAGGGTAGCCATCATCCTCCTCTACTTCGACAAGAAAGCTGCCCCAAACGGAGCACCCGTCCGGGTACGAACTTCTCATCACACTTGAAGTAGATGCCCTTAGAACGTTGCTCTTCTATTTGGGCCAGTGTCAAGCGGCGGGCTGGAGGGGCTACATTAGTGAGGTTTTGGCCGGCCCGGTTGCCATAAGCTATGGCCCTAGGATGGAGTTGCCCGATGAAGCTTAATTTTTGTCACCAGAACGCACCAGGCCACCTCCCCCCCCCCCCCCCCTACTCCTTGTCGGGTGAGCTTCTCCTCCACAATATGAGCATGTTGCACCTTATAGAGTTATTCCACCATATCTTCATCCCCATTGCAGCGAGGGAATTGTAGAGGGCTAAACAGGGTTTAGCACTTCCGATTCACCCTCCATGGGAATTGGAGAAGTCCTCTCAGTCATCCTCGAACTCCCCAGCCACATTTTTGAAGTTTGGGTTCATAGTGGCATTTTCCTAAACACTTGGGGGCCTCGTTCCTTAGGCCAAAAAGACCACCTTCATTAATCTAATCATGGATCCAAAGCATACGGTGGTAGGAGGGCGAGCATGTCTTTCATACACTGATTGGAAGCTTGGGGTGTGAGAACCATGAAGCTGAGATGTCCCACCCACCTCAGTGCTAGCTTTCTGGGGCATGAGCATGACAGTGGCCGCAGATGCCGATTGAAGTTGCGCAAACTGTAGTCAAATTTTGAATTTCGGAATTAATCTTCTCGAACATCAAAAAATTGTAGTTGTGTCTAAGTTCAGGCTTGGACTGGTGCGTTCCTCCATGGTGTTGGCCTGGCCCTAGGGCCGAGTCTCCGAAACATTCACCACTTGCTTGCCTCTCACCATAGCGGATCAGTAAGGCTTTGATACAAATTATGTGGTCTAATGAGGAACACAACAATACCTTGGCCAAGTAAGGGATAGAGGAGGAAGGACAAAGTAAGGAAAATTAGAGCTTCAATTTCCAGATGAAGGAGAAGGCCTTCACGTCTTAGTACATATAGCCCCTAGGTGGGATAGTCCCCTTCAGTGGGCTACTAATCTCGCCCCTTACCTTGCACATTCCCCCTTTACATCCAATCTGATCCCAAATACATAATCAATATCATCAAATCATAAATACTGCCCCATAGATGTAATAATCAAGGATCTACGCACCTTCAAGGCCTACTCACATGGGCTAGTGACAAATCATTGCTGGACACAACAATAGCATTACTCTTTTTCAAAATGAATTAATTTTGGTTCCTTTTGAAAAACCAAATAGAGCTATTAATATAGGACAAGTGGAGTATTAACTTGTCTACAAGGTTGATTTTAAAAGATCAAAATCTTCAAATAATTTATACTAAATTTGCTCCAATTTATTATTGATGACAAATGGACTCATTTGTTAATATAAGTAGTAACTTATTTATCAGAAAAACATGTCCATGATTTTTCATTATTGTATTTTATATCAATTTATATGAATGGCAGAATAGATCCAATCCATTGTATCTTTTGTTTGTTTGTTTTATTGGCTTGTCACTGGGAATGTCAATTCTCAACTCGATTGTGTTGCTACCACATTGGTGCAACGAAGCTATCATTAGGTTGCAGTTATTGAGGCTTGCAGCTGAGCTCAATAATATAGATCAAATTTATGCTCATCTTAATTTAACTTATTTTCTTACAATAGATGTACCAGATATTTTTTGAATTATTCATGCAATAAAAACCTTTGTTTTGGGCAACATGTAGTAAGATCATTGTTATTATGATTATTTCCTTGTCATAGCTTCATAGTCATGTCAAATGATTTGCATACTTTTCTTCATAATAAAGTTATCACATGATTGAAATCCACACTAGTTTGTGAAAAGACATTTGATCCATATTTTTATTTTCTGATACAAGAATGTACCCTTGGCCTTATGGGCTAAATGACCAATTTATTGATCAGTCTCAGCGTGACAATAAGCCAAAAAGAAACTAGGAAAACAGGGGCTCAACTTTACATCTTCGTTATTTAACCAAGAGTTTGGTTCATAATTTCAGAAGTAAAAATGTAGAAACCTGACAGTCATCACTAAGGGAGCTGTCACCAGTGCAAGAGGGATGGAAGAACACGTGCATTTGTTTCCAATACACGAAAATCAGTCATTCTTCTCCCCAATAGATAAATTTCAAAGTATTTTATATATTATAAACAGCATCTTACAAACAATATACAATAGGTAAGCTTCAGTCATTTCTGATGAGGAGACCACAAATTATCATATATTTCTATCAGCATAAACACCAAAAAAGGAAAATGGGGTCAAAGTATACCTGGATACATATTTCATATTGGTATCCATGACAAAATTGATACTACTTAAATGCTCTAATTACACACAATTTTGTCATTCACATTCCATTAAGGGTGACCACAATCTTCCGAGGAGTTGCATGATCCCTATGCTCACAGAGCCATATGCCCTAGATAGAAGGAAAAAATGGAAATTAATCAGGTGGATTCAAACTATGGTTTGGTCAAACAGATTATGTACATAATAGAAGGAATACATGAAAAATTATACATAACACTTAAGTTAAATTAACAAAAATACACATTGAACATTTATAAGAATGGTCCTATACCATGAAACTTGTAGAAAATATACACAGCTACTCTCACTGTTCAAGTTTTTTAGAATGGGTATGCCACATTTGACAATCGTCCAGCCTCTACTACTGGTGGTGATCCAAAGTACAACACTGAATGAACATTCTTTAGAAACTAGCAAAAAAGAACGAATGATGAAAAGTGTACAAAAAACACATACATTGAGGGTATACGTGCAAATTATGAAGAGCTGTTGGATGTTTAGCATCTTCCAACCCTTGCTCGGCCTAGACTACTTTCTCAGTCATCGCCATACAAAGGAGACATCAACCAGATCACTGAGTCTAGCAGTAGGGACTACACTTTTCCTGTTTGACCAAGGAGCGAGCATTTTACCAAGGTGAACTCCTCTGGCAATCTGTTGGCCAGGACAAGGATGCAAAGCGAGGATCGCTGCAAGGGACGAGAAGTGGAAGTTCTAGGAACCTCCGGGCTGAGTGTCACTTTAGGATGGAGAGGGAGATCACTTTAAAGCTGGAAAAGAGCCATGATTGATTCAGGTATTATCCGGCTTTCTCAATCTTCTTACTCTTCTCAAATATTATTGGGGAGTAAAAAGGATGGCATCTTTTATGTCGATTATCAAGCACTTGGCACTATTACTCTCAAGCACAGGTTTCCTATTCCTATTATTGACGAGCTGTCCAAATTTGTCTCCAATCTGGACTCACGCTCCAGCTATCACCCTGATGAAGTGCACAAGACAACCTTTAAAACCCATGTTGGACATTATGAGTTTTGTGTTATGCCTTTTGGGTTGACCAATGCCCGAGCCACTTTTCAACATATGAGGAATGATATATTCTGAGTTTTTCTTCAACACTTTGTATTGATCTTCTTGATGACATTCTCATTTGTAGTCCTTAGGAACCACACTTAGAGCAATTGACGTTGGTTTTTTCTCTCTTACAGCACCACCATTTCTTCCTCAAGTGCTCCCATGTGTTCTTTTGGCTGGAAACAGGTGGAGTATTTCAGCCACATTCTCTCCGTGATCTATCCAACAAAGATAATTGCCATGAGAGATTGGCCTGCTCTGAAGACTCCTAATGCTCTTCATGGATTTCTGAGTTTGACTGGGTACTATAAGAGATTTATTCTTAGCTATGACATTTTCGCAGCCCTTCTCACTGCCCTCCTGAAGGGGCTTTCACTTGGACTGATGGGGCGCACTGTTTTTTCAATAGGCTTAAGGTGGCTATGACTTCATCCCCTGTTCAAGCACTTCCTGACTTTACCAAGAGTTTTGTGGTAGAAAGTGATACTTCATATGTCGAATTGGGTATAAATAAACAAGATAACTGCCCAATTGCCTCTTTTAGTAAGACTTTATCAGGTTGTTCCCTCTCAGGAAGCAGGCACAAGCTATTGTGCATGCCTTTACAAAATAGAGCCCTTAGCTACTTGGCTAACACTTTGTCATTCAAACTGATCATCTTTCTCTTAAGTACGTTATGGATCAGCATATTTCTACTCAGGCACAGCGCAGATGGGTGACAAAGCTGCTAGGAAATTTATCAAATCATGTAAAAGAGAGGCACTGACAAACAGGTAGCAAATGCTTTATCATGGTAGTTTGAGGACTCTTCCATAAATGCTTTGAGTGCCCCCATTTTCCCTTTTCCGGATGATCTCTGCCTCTCCTATTCCAATGACTTCGATGCTTCAGCTCTTATTGCACAACTTCATGCAGACCGTTTATGTTCACCGGGTTTTGTTTTGCTGGAAGATTTTCTCTTGTAACAAGGACGCCTGAGTACCCTAGGATGACCAATTGCGGCATGATATCTTTCACCATTTTCATTGTACACCTGTCACAGGTCATGAGGGCATCTTTCGCATGAGCAGGTGACCCCATGTTCTCCTGACACGATCTTAAGCACAATCTGCAGCACTCTGTCATGCAGTGTGATATTTGTCAACATGAAAAGGCTGATGCCACTACTATGTTCGGTTTATTTCTGCTTCTTCCGATTCATGAACATATCCGGAAGGATATTCAATGAATTTTGTTGAGGCTTTGCCGGTTGTACAAGGTAAGTCAGTGGTACTTGTGGGTGTGGATCGCCTTTCCAAGTGCGCACATTTCTATGTTCTTTTTCCTCCTCATACAGCCTGGATGATCACTGTTTATGTGTGATATTGCCCGTCTCCATGGCATACCACATACGATTATTTGTGATCAAGATAAAGTATTTCTTTCTGAGTTTTTAAAGTTACAAGAGACACTTCTACATGAGCTCCATATACCATCCAGACGTAAGGCCAAATTGAGGTGGTTAACATATGTTTGCTGCAGTAGTTGCGGTGTTTTGCTGAGGATCCCCCTAAGACATGGTTATCATTCTTACCCTAGGTAGAATGGTCATACAAAACTACTTATGATACTGTTGTCAGCTCCTCATCATTCCCAGTTGTCTGTGGCCACTCTCCTCCTATAATTCTCTCTTCCATCAGTGAGGTTGAGGTTGACAATGCACTGCAAACTCGTGATGAGATTCTTCCTCAACTTCAACACAATCTTGTGGCCGCCCAAAATCATATGAACAATGTTTATGATCGCCACCACAAGGCCAGAAAATTTCAGGTTGGTGATCTAGACTACCTTCGCCATCAGCCCTATTGATAGAAATCTATTCATTAGTAGGGTAATGAGAAACTTTTTCATTGCTTCAATGATCCGTCTCTTTCATCGAGCTGATTGGTGAGGTAGTTTATTGCATTTCGTGCCACCAGAAGTATGTGGGCAATCCGTTCATTGCCTCTTTGGCCCTTCCTTTACCTTTGCCCCCAGACAAGTCATGCCCAATTTTTCATGCTCTTTAGTGATGGCATGTTCGATGTGGGAGACGTGTTGTCCAAGAAATCTTAATTTCATGGTTGCACCAACCACCAGAGGATGCCACTTGGGTAGTGGAAGATGATTTCTATGAGTAGCTTCCAGATTGGTCGCCTTCAAGGTAAGGTGTATGCAGAGTGTGGTGGGATGTTATGACTCTTTGCCGACATCAGTTACTACTTAATTTAGGACCCCGAGACCTCTACTTAATATTGGACTTTACTACTTCAATCAATTCTATTTTAACCATGTTTTATTAATTTTAAGCTTCCTAGCTTTAGTTTATGCTTATTTCAATTAAGTTTCCTAGTTTGAGAAGGATTGGTAGAAGGAAAGCCTAAAACTAAATAAAGAGGCTTTTGCCCCATGAATTCTATACGGGATTTTCGGTTGAATAAAGTTACAATTCTTAGTTTATGCCTCTCTATTCTCTCTCAGTTTGTCCAGCACTCTCCCCTTTCTCTCTCCAACTCTCCCCATTCACTCTACTTTCACCTTACTCACCCTGTGTGGCCGTTCGGCAACACCAAAGTCATGGTACAGTAGTAAACTGGAGCAGCTACATGAACATCGCGAGCCAGCAGAAAATATGGGATTTAGAGGATGATAAAGATGAAGTTTAAAAGATTGAGATCTTTTGCGGAAGAAAAAAGATTGAGAATTGTTAGGGCTCATAGAGTAAGTGGAGAAGAAAAAGGAGAAGACTGGAAAGAAGAAGAAGCAAATGAGCTAGCAATAAGGCCAGGAGGTTGCAGACAAATGGACGAAAAGGGAAATCAATGGAGAAGAAGATAGACAGGATTAGGAGAAACAAATAAGAAAGAATAAAGAGTGGGAGTGGTAAATAACTAAAAGCTCAAAATCCAATCTCTGATATGTCTGATGGCCATAAACCAGTATTTAAAGAAGAAGCATGTATTCACTCACTGATTCACTTAGATTACTCTGTTTAGGTACATCAACCATGGTCAACCTCCAGCACCTAATAAAGGAGATCTATCTTACACAAATTACAAAATTACCCTTCTTGTGAAAGTATAAAGATGCCGCAAATTCAGAATTATAAAGATGCCCTTACACCTGAACTTGACAATGATAATCTGGAGCCAGAAAACTGCTCTACATCACTACCAATTGAAAAGAGACAAGTGACCCAAGACGCCCAACAAGAGAGAGAGAGAGAATGCCAGTGTGTGGTGCTGGGGAAGAGGGACAAAGGAAGAGAGTCTAAGGATCTATATCCCAACACTCTTGTAGAAGTAAGAACTGAGTACTTACATTATTATTAATTTCCAAGGCCAATTATGAAAAGAACTATAGCAGAAAAGCGGGAATAAAAAGAATTGCAACATATAAGGCCAAACAGAAATAATTACATAAATATAATGGTTTTACTATACATAATGAACTAACTAGCCCATTCATCAAAATAAGAACATCTGGCAAATAAATTACTTTGCAAGTCTGCTTGAGAAAATATATATTTGATTAGACAAAGAAATACAAGTTCAAGAGAGAGCCAATCAGGAAAAGAAAAAAGGTTGTAAACATTAGTTTACAACGATTTACAAGAAGTTACCTGCCACGTTCCCATGTTGAGACGTCCATCTGTAATTGGTATTCTGCAGCAACATAATACACAAAAAAGTTCGCAACCATCATGGCGCAAATAAAAAAAATCATCCCATAAAAAACTGATAAGCTTATTTCACATACGTAAGAGTGCAGCCAAACATTGATGATTTGATGTGTGCTGGCATGTCATCAGGGCCTGCAAAACCGAACCATTCAGCACCTTTCCAAATAGATTAAAATTTTCAGACAGCCTGCACTGGTTGTATGTGTCTTGAAAGTATAAAAAGGGTTTAAGACCAAAAATCACTCAGCAGCAACACAAACCTGCTGTTAAGCATTATACATTTGTACCTTTTGTTCATTTGTAAACTCAGTTTTACAATCATTTTCAATTAGAGTGGCCAGCGATACATATAAGGAAAATGCCTGCCCTCATGAAAAGAGATTGAAACTCTTCCACACATCGACATGCCAAAATCTGGTATCCTATTTGGAATAGTGTATGGTGTCTAATCGATGGAATAAATCCCTTCATGGTTATACTATAATAGTGGGAGTTTTTAAATATAACTTTGACAAGGGTGTGCTAATATAAGTTTATTAATATATGAGGGACCCAGCTTAGTTGCTTATTGTAGTTATGAAATAATGAGCTATTAGCTCTCTTTTGTAGAGTTTTCCTCCTTCCTACATAAATTATTCCCCTTTAATCCTTTTTCCTTTCCCAGTACTACTGGCTATATTTTTTGGCAACACCAGAAAATCTTGAACATGGACTGGATAACCAAAGCCAACTTTCAAGTATGGGTGGCAACCTTTAATTTGGTTTTGCTAGACTGAATGCTTGTTTGTCTTGTCTAGCAACCCATGCAGATATTAATGAATTGAAGTCTTCAATTTTGCAACGGAATGCTCCAGCCACAGTCAACACAAGAAATTTCAAGCTACCCCTTCAATCCAAGCTCGATTACCTATTCCATTCAATTTCCAACCACATACAGATAAATCTTCTACTTTCTTGGGGATATGCTAGTTGAGACAAACTCTAAAACAGATATTGTTCCATCTGGAGGAGAATCTAACACCAACACACATCATAGATTAATACAAATGAAGACACATCCATACAAGCATTATGATTGATACTTTAAGAGCATTTTTCATGCATATGAAGATCCCTATTCTCTCCTTGCATTTTCAAAGACATCCAAATATTCTCTCAAACTTATTCATACTAGCATGGTCTGAAGCTTATCGGTGTGCTTTAAATAAATGTGATACCAAGTTGTACAAGTTCACTATTCGCAACAAAGGATGAAGGTTCGTACATATGGTTCCCTATATCTGGAATTTTTATCCACAAGTGCTTTCCTTCAACGTCTTGCAATCAACAGAGGTTTTGGGATTTCAAGAGCAAGGGACCGATGTCAGCAAAGGACCATGCCTTGGGTTAAAAAGTCTTTTTGAAAATTTCCTATAAGAGTCTGTTTTTTAAAAGCATTTTAACTAGCATGTATTTGCATCAATAAGCTGGCATGCTTAATTAAAAACTCCATTTGGAATAGTTTAGCATGCCTACTGAAAGAAATAACCCTCTTAATAGTTATATTATAGTAGTAGTGGTTATCTTTTAGTAGTTAAGTAGTATTACGGGTTTTAAAAAGGTGATAACGTAGTATTGTAGCTAAGTGATCAGATTCCAATGAAACTTCTACTATTATCATAGAAAAAATATAAACCTCCTGCTATTACCATATGAAATATATAACATTTGACAACAGTAATAATAAGCAGGAGTTTCACATAAAATTGTTTTAAGATTAAACAAGGTAAATTTGAGGACGTTACTCACCTTCCATCGTGTGTTTCCAAGGTGCAGATCGCCCCTAATCACAATTTGACACAGGAATCATGTATCCTCTTACACAGAAGTACCACTATTATATATCTCGACAAGGTAAAGTAAATGTACTGACCTCTGGAACTATCCTATTTAGAAAAGTCTCAGTGTCATCCTGAACATCTGAATCATAATTCTCATTTATGGTGAGGGAAGCACTTGTATGCTGCACTGAAAACACATAAAATATAATCTGTCATCCATGACTGTTTGCAATTCAAGTATACTACACAGTAAAATTAATCCACAAAGTATATTTCTTACAAAAGATGTGTGCAAGCCCACATTTAAATCCTGATAAGTCTTGTCCAATTTCCTTAAGTACCTGATAAAGTACACTAATATCAAACTCACTGCATACAAAACAATTCCTCAAAGGACGTCATCGACCACAGTTAACAAGCAAATAGAGCTATACAATTTAAACAAAAGGTTTAATCTAAACACATCTTAATTAGGGGGTAAGTAGAGATATGACACATGCAATCTTATTCACTTAGCACCACTATGTTGTAGCTCATTGCTACAACAGGGTTCAATGTAGGAGAAAGGGGAGAAAGGACAGTAAGAGACAGATGGAAATAAACTAGACTACTTCTGGCTTTTCACAATTTATAGGCATAAGAGCCCTTCATTCTAAGGAAACTAATTTAATTAGGGAAACTAATCAAAATAAGCATCCTACCTTTGATAAAAGGTTAAATACTAAGGAACCTACTTATGATAGAAATCCTAATGAAGGAAACTAAAATCTAATTAAAGAATCCTAATTTTGATTCATAACAATCCACCAAGGCTACCACTAGGCCTTGTCCTCAAGGCCAGTGAAGGAGGTGTAACTTCTCTGGAGGTTGTGAAGTATGGGAACGCTTATCATCAGCAAGGTGGAAAGTGAGTTACATCGGATCAAATTTTCATTCCACTGTACACAGGGTACAAAGCCAATCAATCCCAAAACCCCCTTCAAAGGAAGAACGTAGAAGTCCACACTAATAGTGATACCTTGGGCAAATAAGGTGGCACCACAACAAACGCCCAAGCAACGCAATTTGTTACCATCACCAACCATACATCAAATAGAAAACAATCTGAAATATTAAGTCCCAATGTGCATGCAACTTCCTCATTGATGAACGAATGAGTGCTTTCGGTGTTTACCAATACAAGGACCCATTGTTTGGCCATTAACGTGCATGGTATAAGGAGCATCGACATCGACACCTTGATGTGCATGGAAGGATATGATAGGGTGGATGTGATTGACTAGCATGGCAAAATCTGCATCGAACTCAGAAACGGGGCCCTCATCCTCCTCGGCAATACATGTGAACAGTTTTGCAACAGTGGCTAGGGACATATTTTTTATCACAATTGTAATACAAGACCTCAGAGTGGCGAGTAGTCATCTCAGCTTGAGAGAGCTTTTTACCGGGAACTGTGGCAGTGGAGGACGTGGAGGAAGAGTACTCGAAAAGGAGAGCAAGGCGGGAAGCCGAAGGTGACACCGCTAGTTATTCATATTCTCTTCACAAGTACAAGCAACACAAATAGCCTCAATTAAGGTCTGAGGGTTGAGACTATCAACCTCATTGGCGATGTCGTTAGGTAATCTTCAATAAAGGTATTGACTATAGCATCTTCAGGCCAATGGCAGACCAGATTGGCCAGCTTCTTAAATTCATCCACAGTCTTGGACGGTAGCCTTTTGGCAAACCAACAAAACTAGCTAGTTGAAACTTTAATATGCAGAAGGGCCAAAGCAAACAAGCAAAGCCTACTCAAGATCATCCCAAGTAGCAAGCGATCCATAGCTGGCTGCCGAAGCTGGATAGACGGGTCGGACGGGGCAATGCACGGCAGAAAGGGGCCTGTCGTAAAGCCGTGTGACAACTGTAGGAGGAAAAACCCAAGGGCGGCAGTAGCCGGTGAGGACCCATGAGTAGAGGTGCTTGAGTAGACAACGGCATTGTAGGTGGAGGAAGGTGGGGGGCTTCAGATGGTCGGCAAGGGGGCGATGCCAATGTACTGGATGGCAGATGGAGAAGGCGCATGCAGTGATTCCGATGGATAGCTGGTTACCCACTGGCGGATCTGCTCGTATTGGGGCGATGCATGTGCGAAGGAAGCCACCTGTGGGGTAAGGGAAATTTTCTGACTTTGCAAACCAGGGGAGAAGACGACGCCATCAACAGATGAGACAGCAGTTGAGGGTGTAAAGGTGCCAAACCTCAGTGACAAGGAGGCAAGGGGGATTTTGGCAGTGGAAAACAGCCACAAGGTAGCTGAGCCACCTGCCAGGGAAGCAATCAGTGACGGGAAGGGTGCAGAGGAAGCAAACAAAGGCGTCGGTGCAGTGGCGAATGCTGGAAGATGCAAAGCAGACAGGGGATCAACTACCGACAATGGCAGAGGAAGACGGTCCTGAAGCAATCGGGCTAGGTCAGCTAGATTTTGATGCTGCTCCCCCAGACGTTCCAAATGCAGGTTCATATCTTCAATCTTTTGCAATGCTGATTGTACTTGGGTGGTGATGGTCTCCATGGATTGCTGGAGATTAGAGGTTGTTGAGCGGAGATCGTCCGTGTAGAACTCCAATTTTTGGGTGAGCGCATCCAAGTCAAACTACCACGGCAAGGATGAAGAGGAATCTGCTGTTTTAGATGCCAATTCTGATTTCATTTGTTGATATTGGCGAGTGCCAGACGCCATGGCGGAAAGGTCTTGGAAGGACAACTTTGGTACCAATGTTTTAGCTTGTTGCTACAATAGGGTACTATGTAGGAGAAAGGGGAGATAGGACAGGAAGATAGAGATGGAAATAAACTAGACCATTTCTGGCTTTTCATTCATTCTTCTCTTAAAGGAGAAGTGTCTTATAATTTATAGGCATAAGAGCCCTTCATTCTAAGGAATCTAATTTAATTAGGGAAACTAATCAAAATAAGCATCCTACCTTTAATAAAACATTAAATACTAAGGAACCTACTTATAATAAAAATCCTGATTAAGGAAACTAAAATCTAATTGAAGAACCCTAATTTTGATGCATAACACAATAGATATCAAACAATTGACATGATATTAGCCACCATTCTACTTAAGGGTAATTTAAAGCAGATGATGACAAAGATGCCTCTATATGATCAATAGCAAAGCCACTCACATGATAATTAGAAAGTAAAATATAGCAATAAACCGTGTATCACAAAACAAAACAAACATATGAAAAAACCATAAAAAATTATAATATGTGCTTCCTAGATGGATAAGGCATGAGAAAGAAGCACTTGACGTTCTGATCATAGATTCACATGAATACCAAACATTTTGAACTTGATTGGAAATTTGTTGACAACTTGCAGAGATTTCCAGTATAAAGTGCAGTCAAATAACCCCATATAAAAAGAAATAGTCCCATAATGCTAAACTAAACAATTTTTTATATAAAAACAATTTCTTCCTTCCAGAAACTTGAGTTTGATCATCACTATTCTGCCCTTAGCAATATCATTTAGCTA
Organism: Saururus chinensis; assembly: GCA_035235625.1. NCBI lineage: Eukaryota > Viridiplantae > Streptophyta > Magnoliopsida > Piperales > Saururaceae > Saururus > Saururus chinensis. The sequence goes on from CP141142.1 coordinate 21,010,458, forward strand.
AGCAAATATGGACCACGTGAGCATAAAATGAGCCACAACTATGTCAGGAATTTCCAGAATCGAGTTATATTTAGATAGTTGATTATACAAAAGTAAAGGCTCTTAATTTACTATTTTAGATATATTAAAACATAACTAAACGACCACAACAAATTCGGACCAAATAAATTGAAGTATACGGACAAAATCTCAGAAATTAAAACTATCATTAACTCCATTTCCACTCATTCTCTCCTAGCTCATCCAGCAAGAAACAGATAGATAAATCAAGGAAGAATGACTACTATAATCATTTGGTTATTAGTCATAACCTTGGATGTTATGAGATGACAACCACGTTTCTGCGGGGGGAGGACGACGGTCTTCTGAGCCCACTTGCCCGCCATGGATTCTCCGACCTTTGAAGGAAGTGTTGGAGAGACCTGCGATTTCACACGAATCGTTGTCGAGAGTGGCTTCGCCGGGAGGGAGAAAAAAGCTGAAGCCGCCTGCATCTTCCCCAGCCTCCTCGGGGACTGCAAGGGTATTATAGGAATTTTATCTTAAATAGCGCACTGTAAGATCACGCACCTCAGAAGACGAGACGAGAGTGGCAAATTGCAAACTGCTAAAAGGCAAATATTATTTGATACGGAGTTTCAAAATTTTTAAAGTGTGGTGGCAAGGATAAGCTCCTTTATTTGATTTTTAATGCCCACTTCTCAATCGATGAGTTTTTTCAGCACCTTAAAATTTTTAATTTTTTTTTTAAATTCCTTCTACACACCCCCACCTTTGGGCCTCTTATCCTCTCCTTCTCTATAGACAGCCCCTAAGTCTCATCATCTGGCTATTAGGGTTGTTGTTAGCCCATTAACCAGTTGCACAGATAAAGGGGTCGGTAACCCCTTAAATTTGGCAATGGACAGTCAAGTCCCCTTAGTAGCGAATAGTCAGGGATGCCCTTAAGCACTCGGGCAGCAACGTCGGATTCGTTAGAGCATCACTTGGTGCATTGGACAACAAAGTGGAGTATGTTGAGAGAAGTCCTAGCACACCTAAGACTTGGGTGGCGAGCTGGGCACCTACTACATGGAGACGGACTCCAATAATGGCCAAGACTCATCCATTCAGATTTTGCAATCTCCTAGCTCGAATAGAAGACGGGGTAGCAACTCCCCTTTAGCCACAAGACTCTTGGAGGCACTGGCACAAAGACTTCTATCTCGATAAGGAGTCTGTAGTTTTCCTAGTTTAGGCTAAGACAAGTTGCCTTAGGGGGCATAGTTGGAAAGGGAGTAAACCTCTTGTATGGGTAAGACTTGTAATGCCTAGATGTATTCAGACTTAGCATGGGCTAAGCCTATCTAAAGGGAGGGGCATCATGCAGGCTAGCCACTATGGACTTTGGATTTTGAGCAAGCCACTCCCTGCCATTGTTACAATGGATAGTAGCAATAAAACATAGGGTGGAGACCCATTGCATAGAGATAATTTTGTGTTGTTGAGATCATCTTCCTCATGTGCATATGAGTGGGAAGGATAGAATTGGTTGCTGGTTGCATAGTGCGGCCAAGCCATCACATGAGCGAATGCTAGGCACAACTTCATGCCCGTGACAGTTAGTTCCATTCCCTAGATACAAACGGGACCAAACAGGATGTGGAGGCATTCTAAAGGTTTTTGACAAGTAAGGATGGCAAAAATCCTTGGCAGCTTGACAGGAGACAAGTCGCTACCAATGACAGGTTCATTGTACATCGCCTTTCGGAGCTTGAAGGAAAGTGGGACGCGATGCAAACGACAAATGGAACTATGGCCAAAGTGCAAGCTTCCCTGTGTTATGTCCAAGATTCAACCAACACCGCTCTCTTGTAGAGATCGTGCCCTACTCAAATGAATGAAGAGAAGGCAGCTCTGCTCAGAGTGCTGCCGTTACAATACGTTGTCCAAAGACATGGCCGTGACAACAGATTTCTTGAAACAAAAATTGCAGGAACTAAGCAATGAAACAATGGGAAAGATCCAAGAGTTGGCAGACAATATGGCTCTGATAGAGATGTCTATTCTGAACATCACTCCTTCAATTGCGGAGGTGGATTCTAGAATCACGTCTATTCAGTCCATGAAGAAAGCTGAGGTGCCTGACCCAAAGTGTACTCTGGTTCACAAAGTGCCAAAGACAATGAAAACTTTATATGGGACATGGAGCAATTCTTTATGATCACCCACACCCCGGATGAAGAAAAGGTGAGTATTGCAAGCTTGTATCTTGCACAAGATGCTACGCTATGGTGGTTGACTAGGTTAAAGGACGATGCTTCAGTTGGGCATCCTCCTATTCAGACTTGGCTCATGATGAAGAATGAATTGAGGGAGCAGTCCCTCCCCACAAACACAGCATGGGTTGCACGAGAATTGCTCAAGAAATTTAAGCAGATGGGAACTGTTTAGGAGTATGTGAAGCAGTTTTTGTCCCTTCTCCAAGCATATGACAGAGGAGAACAAACTCTTCAAGTTCCTTACATGACTCCAAGGCTGGGCACAGAATGAGCTGCATAGGCATAATGTTAGAGATCTCCCTGCAGCCATTACAGTAGTTAGGATTACAAGATCAACTCCACTGGATAGAAGAAGGATAAGGCGTCTTCCTCTAAGGGCAGTCGCAGGCGCAATGGCAAGCGACGAAGGAATGGATACAAGGGCATGAAAGGTGAGCAGGCTAATTCTAACAAAAATAAGGGTCTGTCTTCATCTATCAAGGCCCTCACCGCACCAAAGAGTGCCCAAAGAGAGAGAAGTTGAATGCAATAGTGGCTAAGGACATGTCCTCTTCGGATAGGGAGGAGATCATGATGTGCATGAACTCCTTGTGGCTTGTCAGTGCCATCCACAAGGAGAAGGCGGATTACAATGGTTTGATGTATGTGGAGGCAATCCTTGACAAGCAATCAGTGCAGGCAATGGTTGATACTCATGGTTTGCATAATTTCCCGATGAACCGGTTAGTGGAGGCATGGGGCCTTAAGGTGACGAAGGCCCAAGCCCGTATAAAGGCTGTTAATTCATAGATAGCTAATGTCCTTGGCATTATCAATGATCTACTGGTGAGAATTGGACACTAGATAGGAAAAGTAAGCTTCCCGGTCATTCTCTAGACGATTTTAAGCTTATCCTTGGACTCGATTTCCTGAGAAGGGCAAAGGTGTCTGTGATGCCCCATCCCAAGAAAATTTTCATTTGTGATGAGAAGATCCCCTGCTTTGTTGCTGAGAACTAAGGGGATATGGTGGTAAAATTTGTGTCTTCCCTACAACTAAAGAAGGGCCTCGGGAAAGGCCACAAGACCTACTTGGTCTCTACGGTGGAGGGGGATGACAAAACACAACGGATGTTGTCCCTGAGAAGGTGGAGAACTTGTTGAAGGTGTTTGCATATGTGATGCTACCTGAACTTTTGCAATCCCTTCCCCCATGGCGTATTGTTGACCATGCTAGCCCGGGCTCCTTACTCATGGCTCCACCGGATTTGGCAGAACTCATAAAGCAATTGGAGGATTTGCTTAAGGCAGGATTCATTAGGTTGTCCAAAGCTCCCAATGGAGAACCAGCCTTTTTTAGAGGAAGCAGGATGGTTCCCATCGATTGTGCGTGGATTACAGAGCTTTAAATCAGATTACACTGAAGAACAAGTACCCAGGTGTACATTGCTGCTGGTGACAAGGCAAAGACAACAATGGTAACTTAGTACGGGTTGTTCAAGTTTCTTGTCATGCCCTTTGGCTTGACAAATGCCCCAACCACATTCTACACGTTGATGAATGATGTATTTTGGCCATAGTTAGATCGGTTTGTGGTCGTCTACTAGATGATATTGTAGCCTTAGTTGAACACATCAAGCATCTACTGATTGTGCTAGAACAATTAAGGGAGCACAACCTCTTTTTGAAGCTGAAGAAGCGTATCTTTGTCCAGACAGAGATAATGTTCTTGGGGAACTGCATTTTTGAAGGAAGGGTATAGATGGATCGAAGGAAGGTCAGGGCCATTATGGAATGGCCAGCCCCTACGAAGGTCAATTAGCTAAGATCATTCTTAAGACTCGTCAACTATTACAGATGGTTCATTAAGAACTACTCGAAGAAAGTTGTTGCGCTAACTGATCTTTTAAAGGACAAGCCTTGGTGTTAGGCCGAGGCATGCCATATGGCGTTTGAGTGGCTTAAGGATGCCATATTGTTGTGCACGATGACCAGTCTCTCAGGGGACTCCCCCAGACTCTACTTTATTGCTTTTACGTAGTTGCATTGAACTATTTATTATTGTAATAGTTTAGTATTTGCTTTGGTTTGGTATTTGGATATAAAACTGTATTGGTTCAGTTAGTGGCCCGGGCTAGCTGAACCACTAACTGGCGGGTTCACCTAGGGAACCAGACTGGCCTGGTTTGGGTTAGGCACGACGCCCTAGGGAACTGTTCATCCCCTACATGGGGCGATCCTTTCTTGTTTGATAGTATGCTATTAAAATTACTCAAACTTCTCCCCTTTCTTCCTTATTTATCCCCTTTCACTGCGTGAATACTCCTTGATATCGATTGTGCCTTCACCGGGCACATCATTGGTATCAGAGCATTTATGATCCCTAGCCATGGCTCGAGGCAAACAAGTTGCCGTTGTCCCCGAGATTCCTTCGGAGAAGGAGGTCCATGCCTCAGCGTTAGCGGACAGCCCGAAGGCCGTTCTTGCGGCAATTGAAGCCACACTGTCAGAAATTATGGCCGCGTTGCAGACCATGATTGTGCGTATGACAAGTATGGAGGCAAAGAACGAGGCACACACACAACTCCTGGCTGCGTGCGTAGCGCCCATCTTACTTGGGCCGCCCCCCGCTGCCAAGAGAAGGGCAGGCCATTGCAGCCTCCCGAACTGACCCTCCCCACCCCAACACCGGTAGGCATCGACAGGAGGGTATCCCCAGGTCTGGCGCGATTTGGCGCTGGCAATCAAAGCGCTGGAGGGGAGGCGCTAGGCTCGGGACATGTGAGGCATACCAAGTGTTCGAGAAAATGTCCCTATGATGTTGCCCCCTCCAAATCAGTTCCATGACATAGAGGAGGAGTGGGACAAGTATCCCGAGCATCGTGGTGGACAACGCGGGGGGGCTAAACCCCGTTTGGCTTGCCTATAGTTTCCCCGCTATAATGGTGATGATGAACCTGTGGAATGGCTGTACAAGGCAGAAAAGTTCTTCGCCAACCAAGGACGCATTCTGAGGCTGAACATTTACGCATCGTTGCCTTCCACCTTGATGGGGACGCTTCAGCTTGGTTCTAGAGTTTTGAAAAAGAGGTGCGCTACCCCACCTAGGCAGCCTTCTCCGACGAGCTCTGCATTCAGTTTGGGCCGAATGAATTCTAGGACTTCAACAAGATGTTGTTCACCCTGTTCCAGACCACCACCGTTCGTGCATACTATACAGAGTCCATGAAGGTGGCCAACCGACTCCCTGATTGGCTGGTGGCCGCCTTGATGGGCACATTCAAGCGTGGTTTAAAGCCTAAAATCTCTGAGGAAATGCGCCACTTCCCTTGCGCCAGCATGAGGGACGTCATGTGCCATGCCCACATCGAGGAAGAGAAGCTGACTAGGCAGCGTAGAGGCGGGCGGCTTGGACCTATGCTCCAGCCTGTTTTGAGCGCCAACCCACTACTGGTGACCACTAGCAACCCGACAGACTGCACTAGCCAACCAGATTGTTCAACGTCTTACTCCAACCCAGATGGAAGAGTGCCGGTCAAAGGGGTTGTGCTTTCGCTATGACGAGAAGTTTGTGCCTGGGCACCGCTGTTTGGTTAAGGGCAATCTTCTCGTGGAGGAGGTAGAAGAGGACAAAGATGGAGGGGCCAGAGTTGATTTGTTTGCACTGGAGGACGTGTTGCCCAAAATTTTAGTCCACATTTTTGGGGGCATTCACTCCACGCATGATGCGAGTACAGGGTTACCTGAAGCGGGAGCAGGTGACTATCTTGATCGACAGTGGGTCTACTCATAACTTTATTAATGACACCCATTGGCTGGGTTGTTTTGTATCGAACTCTAAACCATTTGATGTGCTGATTGGCGATGACAAGCATCTCCGGAGTGCAGGGGTGTGTGCTCAGGTTATGCTCTCTATCCAGGGCCACACGTTTGTTACTGACCTATTCTTGCTACCTACAAAGGGGGTGGATGTCGTATTGGGTGTGCAGTGGCTGCAGGAGCTTGGTGATGTGGTTTAGAACTTCCAGGATATGGTGATGGATTTCGAGCTCAATGGGCAATGGGTTCGAATCGAAGGCTCACGGTCGAGCACTTTCCTCTCAGCCCAGCCCGTGAGCTCCTTCTTTTGGTTCGCTCCCCAAGGACTTCTCTTGTAGCAGCATGCCACTATCAGGGTGATTGAAGACAAGATGCCTTCAGATCTCTAGGAGTTGTTGGCCGACCATCAGGATTTGTTCACAGAGCCACAAGGTCTCCCTCCCGTCCGGCCTCATGACCATCAGATTCTTATAATTCCAGGGGCATCCCTAGCCAATGTCCACTCTTACCGTTATCCTCACATACAGAAATATGAGATAGAAAGGCTTGTAGCGGACATGCTCCAGTCCTGGATCATTCGTCCTAGTATGAGTTCGTACTCATCCCCGATACTGCTGCTTCGCAAGAAGGATGGTTCGTGGTGGTTCTGTGTTGACTATCGTGCTTTGAACACAATTACTGTCAAAGACAAATGCCCATACTAGTGATTGAGGAGTTCTGTGATGAGCTAATAGGTGCCACGGTCTTTAGTAAGCTCGACCTACGTTTCGGATATCACCAGATTTGGGTGCAGCCCACGGATGTGCACATGACCGCATTCCAGACTCATGATGGCCATTTTGAGTTTCTCGTGATGCCATTTGGGCTTACCAATGTCCCCTCCATGTAACGTCCAGGAATTTTCTAAATTCCTAAAGTCGTACACAGGGAAATTAGGGTGTAGGACCCCTTGATCTTCTCATGGGAATAACTTGATCATTAGTTGGAAGTGATGGCTTAATCCTATATGGATGGAAAAGAGATGGAAAGAGCTTTGAAATGCCACGAAGAACATGCAAATCGGAGTCCGGATGAGGGAGATACAACTATTCAAAGTTGAACATTTTGTATAGGGCCCATTTACCCAATTTAAATGTGCAACTAGGTCATTTAAGTTATTTTGTGGGCCCGATTATTTATTGTTCCGAAATTGTGTTTTTAGGGCCTAATTTCTCATGGGATTAGGAGCCCTAATCTCATGCCTATAAAAAGAATTAATTAGGGCTTGTTGGGGGAGTTTTTTGGACGGTGAAGGAAATGAGAGAATTTTTTGGAGAAATTCAAATGAAGCGTTGGCGACGGTGGATTATTTTAATATAAATCATTTTGTAAATTATGTGAATAGTGATATCTGCAATCATTGTTCACATAATTTAATTTAAGTGTTGTTTATTTTCTGACTATAGACTAGTCACTGGCCGACCGCTGGTGGCTGGACCCATGTCTGGAGGGGTGTGCCAGTCCTAGCCTTGGCGGGGGTGGTCGGGGATGCTTAGTAGCGGCAACAGCATAAGCCGCTGCCGCACAGTAAAAAAAAAGGCCAGAGTTTTTGGCTCTCGGCAGGGCGGAGACGGCTGGGGATGGGCGGCGAGCCTAGGCCTCAGGAATCGCTGGATCCCTGTGATCCAGTCCATTCCGGGACGTTGCCTGACCATGGCGGCTAGCTGCCATGCCGAACAGTGTGGTAATAAATAAATTGAGCCGTCTTCGGCCCCGGCCGGCCACCGGGCGGTGGCGGGGGCCAGGCCCTTTGTGATCTCCGCCTAGCGGAGATCTGGAGGAGCCCGGCCCGTTGCCAAGCCGTGGTGGCCAAGAGCAGCACCGCCAGAGGCATTCCGCCTCTGGCCGGACGCGGGGAAGAAGACCCGCGTTGTGGGTCATCGACCCGAACCTCATTTTCGACAGTGCGGTTTGGGTCTGATGCTTTAAAAAAAATATGCAAAGAAGGGGGTGAACTGGGTCCGGTTCATGGGGATAAATATGTCAAACAAATCCTAGAAAATTAATGTTGCATCTTGAGAGGCGTGGGAGTATTCTGACAAAGTTTAAGTATAAGTAAAAATCTCAGAGGTTGTGAAATGACTTTTTTACCCTTGTTAGTTAATTATCATGCAATATTAACTTACCCGAGTTCGAGGCTCTGGTTTAGGGTCATATGTATAATGACCCGACCCGAGCCAGGCCTACAAAATAGGAAATTTTCTCTTTCCTTGAGCCAAGAATCATCGTCTGAGTGCGAGAGGTACAACGTTCGTCTATGCACTACAAAGCTTTAAGGCTTCCTCGTACGTAGACTTAGGTTGTAACGAACACGTACACACGACGAAGCTTCATAGTTCGTCGCGTGTAAAACAGAATAAAATATATTATTATAATGATTTGGATCGGGCCAACGTTGCCTTGCCATTGGTTGCCTACGTACGTATTGGATATTATTCCAATACGATCGGATCCGAACGTAGTTCTGCCTAATAGCTACTACATACAACAAGCATTACAAAATCATATACATATAACGTATCTCCGAATATTTAATCGGAGTATACAAAAACTCGTCATATATCGGAGTTAAGCGGAAGTTAATAAATTAACGGAATCGTACATCTCGCTCCATTACTGAATAGAAACTGAGCACACAAATTACACGTCTCGCTCTACTCTAGAGCGAGACCACACACGTCATATAAGTATACATCATGGCATCTGGGCACATAGCATAGTATATAGGCACATAGCATGACATATAGGCACATAACATAGTATATAGGCACATAGCATGACATATAGGCACATAGCATAGTATATAGGCACATAGCATGGCATATAGGTACATAGCATAGTATATAGGCACATAGCATGGTATATAGGCACATAGCATGGCATATAGGCACATAGCATAGTATATAGGCACATAGCATGGCATATAGGCACATAGCATGACATATAGGCACATAGCATAGTATATAGGCACATAGCATGGCATATAGGCACATAGCATGGCATATAGGCACATAGCATGGCATATAGGCACATAACATAGTATATAGGCACATAGCATGGCATATAGGCACATAGCATGGCATATAGGTATAGTAGCAGAATATAGAGTTGCTTACTGCCCTCATGTCTCGTATAGTAGCGGTATACGGAGTTGCTCACACGAGCATCCTCCCTTTCAGATCCGAAGATATTAGACGGAGCTTCCTCTAGCCTCCATACGTTCCTCGTCTTGTACCGAAAGACTACATATAAATGTTCTCCTTGTTGGAGACTCTTCTCGTTTCCTGTGCCCGTGAGTGGCAGACAGAACCTCCCCTAGTCTGGATTACTTCTCTAGATGTAGCTTGGCAACTTCGGACAGAATCCCGTCTTGCTCCGGGCCCATATTTCTTGTTCGTTGCTCGAGGATGACGGGTGGAGCCTCTCCTTGTCTCGGGGTATTTCCTCCTTATACAGTTGTCAAATCAAAGAATAGACCTCTCCATCACGTAGAACATACTCGATTTAGTCAAGAACGCCTCTTGGACCGACTAAATCGGAGTTGGGATGGCCAGAAACAGAGAAAACAAAGTTGGTCGGTACGGGTAGAACCTTTCCTTGTCTTGGGGCGTTTCCTCTTCATACGATTGCCAACTCAGAAAACGGAACCCTCCACCGCATAGAACATACTCGATTTAGTCAAGAATGCCTCTTGAATCGACTGAATTGGAGTTGAGATGCTCAAGAACGGGGAGAAAGAAGTTTGTCGGTGCTTGAGGATAACGTGCAGAACCTCTCCTTGTCTTGGGGCGTTTCCTCCTTATACGGACTCCGAATCGAAGAAAGGACTACTCCATCGCGTAGAGCACGCTCGATTTAGTAGGAAACGGGTCTTGAACGGCCTTAATCGGCCTCAAAACGGTCAGAAACAGGGGTGGTGAAAATCTGACTGAAAAACAGGGAGAATGGGGATTTTATAGACCCCGGCGCGCCGAAACCGCGGCGCCGCGCCGCCATTTCTGGTGGTGCCGCGGTTTCGGCGGCGGCGCCCGCCGAATTCACGCGCGGCTCGCGCCCGCTCGTTACGCGGGTCACGACTGAGCGCGGACCCGCGGGCCGGGCGAAACCGCGGCGCCCGCGGTAACATGGGTGCACGTCGTGCCACGCTGGTTCGCGCTGTGGCGCACGCCAGTCGCGTGCCACCCGCCGGCTCACCCTATTTTTTATTATTTTTTTATTCTTAAAACTTCAAACGTGTGTAACTTCATACTTCGGATTCGGATTCGCGCGTTCTTGGTACCGTTGGACTTGTATTGATGAGCCCTTCGATACCACCCCACTTAAAGTAGCAAATCACACTATTTCCAAGTGGGTTCCGCCTATAAAGGACGTTTCTCAAATATCGTAATTTCCGGTCCCGACCTCTGTTTCGCGCGTTCTTTGAATCGCTATGCTCGTTATGCCAAGCTCTACCTGGCTACGAGTATTTTATCTAATGAAAACCCTTAACATTAATCTTAAATTACCGAATTACCCTTAACCTTCCCGGGTTAAGCGTAACCGAAAAACGGGTCGTTACAATATGAGTAGATCTAAAAATTGGAAAAATTCTCAGTGAGAGTTTAATGGGTAAAAAACTTATAGAACATACCTTTTGGTAAGGAAAAATGCCAGTGAGTGGGTAATTAACCTTTTTGTCCCTAGATTTAATCATAAACTGTTAAATAAACCTGGGTCGGTTCAAGGGGTTCACGACCCCGTCACATGCTAGGAAAATTACACAGAGTCCATGAAGTCAAGTAGTATGCTTGAGTTCAATTTTGGACCCATCAGATGTCGTAAGGCCTTAAACCAAATGACAGAAATACCCCTTTGAGTGGACTTGCCCACATTCGTGTGAATGGAAGTGTGGGTCAGCTTGAGAGTGGAACTCTAGAGAGGATCATGTCTTAAAATAAATAAAAGGGTAGTGAGATGACCAAATTACCTAAGAGAGAGTATCATACCCTAGGTGGTAGAATTACCCTAATGCCCTTAAGGGCAGTATGTTCCATTTCTGTCGAAACTAATAACCTTAGCACTAAGCGTTAGGGTACGCTATAGTGACGTGGAATGGTTTCAAAAGGAAGGGTTGTGACTAGTAAGTGACACGAAGACCTTGTCAGGTCATAGTGTTAAGGGAAACAAGGGGAAGAACCCTAATTCTCAAGGTTTAAGACAACGTATTATAAGTGTCTGCAACTGAGTACATCGAATGACTAGAGTATTTTATATGTAACTCATGGGATGTGTTAGAGTTGTTTACACTCTTGGGCTTGAACTAGCTGAGCCCTAGCCCTGCAAATGAGTGCAACGGGCCTTTATTCATTATTTATGCACTAGTGTGAATGCATGTAATTTATGTTGATTATGCTGATGCATATTTTTATTGTTGATGCTTTAATTTATATTGGTAACTTAAGATTAATGAAGCTTAATCAAAAGACATGGTTGCCGTTGGATTGTGGGGAGAACACCTAATCAAGATAATGACTAAAATACCCTCTTTAGGGTTGGGACTAGTTCATGGAGTGAATGGGGCCCTAACTGGGATGTTCTTCGAGTATAGCTCAGTGGATGAGCTATTTAGTGGGCCGATTCACAAGGTGAAGAGGACCCAAATGGCTGAATGGATACTTGACTGGATGAAAATAATCTAGTCTAAGTTTCAGATGTTTGGGGGAGTCAATGGTCATAACGACCTGAGGCTTCTATGGATATATTAGCAATGTCTTATAAGACATTTTCTCCCAGAGTTGGGGTGGTTGAGATTGCAATATGCTTCTCCATCGCCACAATGGTTTGGGTATTGACTAGAGGGTCTTTACCACGGGTCTCCTGTAGGTCTTCCCAGGACTATTTAGTACGTACGAAAAGCGGAGTTGTATGAGCATCATGGAAGGCTTGTGCTTCTCGCCAATCTGTGTCCATGAGCACAGTTGGGATCCTCTTTTCCAGATTTGTGGCAGGCTATTGAGAGCCCTGAGGATTTGGGTCAAGCTGCTGTTAAGCAGTCTACTCCAAGGTTGGAGTACTTTGTTTAGGGATTTCTCAAGGGGCAAGCCATCTCTGAGTTACAGATTTGATAGTATTAATTATCGAGTAAGGGATGTGAGATAATTAATAACATTGTTTGATATTGCTTGTTAATTAGACAAGTGGAACGTTTAAAGGACTTACTAAAATGTAGGTTGAAAATATCTAAGCATTGCATGTGTGATGCTATGCTTCTTAGGATAGAGTAGTTTTAGGCAGAACTACGTCTGAATCCGATCTTGTTGGAAACATTGGAGATGTTATCTGATGAGTACGTAGGCAACTAACATCGGGTGATGTTGGCCCGATCCAAAAAATATTAATAAAACCTTTTTGTCCTTTGGAAGCTCTTCTCCTGTAGGCGGAGATGCTCCATTGTGGTTGTGGTTGTTGTTTGGTTTGCTTTGTTGCAGATTCTTCAGATGACGACAAGTGAGACTAAGGCAAATGAGCACAAGAGGTTTCCGCATTTCTGCAACTCCGGTACGTAAGTGTACCTTAAGCATGAGAGTCAACTTGTTATTTATTTTTAGACGGGTGACAGACTTGTACTTAGATGGATGAGCTGGTCTTTATGAATTTTCAGACGTTAAATAATATCATATGATTTGATATTCATATTTGTGAACCCCAGCTATCATGACTTGGATAATTAATCAAAGGGTTTATTTTGTATTTAAAGAAAAAAAATTCTCACTACTTACTGTTTGTGCTATTTAAAAATGCTTTTAAAAATCCAGGTCGTGACACTCCACCTTCCAGTGCCTCATGAATGATATTTTCTAGCCGTTCTTGCGTCGCTATATATTGGCCTTCTTTGAAGACATCTTGGTGTATAGCAGATCGTGGACTGAGCACTTGATGCATCTCAGGTCGGTCTTCTCTATCTTGCACGCTAACTCCTTATTCCTGAAGTGTTCGAAGTGTTCGAAGTGTTCCTTTGGGAGCCCGCAGGTTGATTATTTGGGCCACATTATCTCGAGGAGCGGTGTTGCTACTGACCCGGCCAAGGTGGCTGCCATGCTCTCTTGGCCGCCACCCACATGTGTCCTGGCACTCAGGGGTTTTCTAGGCCTTACAATTTATTATTGCCAGTTTATCAATCGGTATGGCAAGTTGGCTTGCCCCCTTACAAAGCTGCTTAAGAAGAGGGCTTTTGGGTGGACAGATGAGGCCCAAATGGCCTTTGAGGGCTTAAGTAGGCTATGGCCTCCGCCCTGGTTATGCTATTGCCAAACTTCAGCCGGCCGTTTGTGGTGGAGACAAACACTTTAGAGGCAGGCTTGGGGGAAGTTCTTTTGCAGAACGAGCACCCTATTGGTTACTTAAGTAAATCCTTGGCTGGCCACTCCCCGTCCCTTTCAGTGTATGAGAAGGAGATGTTGGCTATCTTCCTCGCCGTTGACAAGTGGCATCCTTACTTGGTCGCCGATTCCTGATTCGTACTGATCACCAACCACTGAAGTACTGTAGTTGAGCTCTATGTTTGCAAGGTGGCCTGACTTCATGGTATGCCCCGCATGATTGTTTATGACTGTGATCGGATCTTCCTTTCATAGTTCTGGCATGAGTTTTTCACTTTACAGCAGTCGTCTCTCCATATGAGCACTGCTTATTACCCCTAGACTGATGGGCAGACGGAGGTGGTTAACTATTGCCTTGAGTAGTACCTTCGATGTTTTACTATGACGCAGCCCCGTCGTTGGCTCCAGCTTCTTCCTTGGGCTGAGTGGTCTTATAATACTGCCTATCATATGTGCGCTGGGTTCTCGCCATTTGAGGTGCTATATGGCTGTCCACCACCGACGGTATTATCATATGTCCCTCACCATTCTTCTGTGGCTGAGGTGGACTATATGTTGCAGACATGCGATGAGGTCTTATGCTAGCTAAAGGAGAATTTGTCATCTGCCCAGAACCGGATGAAGCGGATTTATGGTCATCGCCATACTGATCGTGAGTATGTAGTGGGTGATTTGGTTTATGTGTCGGTTCTTCCTCATCGATAGCCCTCCTTGTTTCAGCCTGAGAACTCCAAGCTTGCTCTCCGTTTCCATGGTCTGTATGCTATTGAGGGAGCGTGTTGGTCTTGTGGCCTTGCCCCCTGACTCTTTAGTTCACCCTATTTTTCATGTGTCCCGTCTGCGGCGATTTGTGGGTGACAAGTCCTTGGTTGTGGGTGCCCCTCCTCCTCCCCTGATGGGCCCAGTTCCGCCTTTTGACCCTGTCCCTGCTTTGGTGCTTGAAAAGCATCGGCTTCGTCGCTTTGGTCGCATTATTACTGAGGTCTTGATTTCTTAGTAGGGGCAGCCGCTAGAGGATTCTACGTGGGTGCCTGAGGATGAGTTTATGACTCGATTTCCAGCTTGGCCGCCTTGAGGACAAGGCAAATAGCGGAAGCATGGTGGAGTGTTGTGTGCAATGACCAGTCTCTTAGAGGACTCCCCTAGACTGTACTTTATTGCTTTTATGTAGTTGCATTGAACTATTTATTATTGTAATAGTTTAGTATTTGCTTTGGTTTGGTATTTGGATGTAAAACTATATTGGTTCAGTTAGTGGCTCGGGCTAGCCAAACCACTAACTGGCGGGTTCACCTAGGGAACTGGACTGACCTGGTTTGGGTTAGGCATGACTCCCTAGGGGACTGGCTGTTCCCTATATGGGGCGATCCTCTCTTATTTGACAGTATGCTATTGAAATTACTCAGACTTCTCCCCTTTCTTCTTTGTTTCTCCCCTTTCACTGCGTAAATACTCCTTGATATCGATTCTGCCTTCACTGGGCACATCACATATTCTCTAAGCTAATCTTCAAACTCCCTAAGTTTGATGCGCCTTTTGAGGTGTAGACTGATGCTTCCGATTGAGGGATTGGAGGTATTTTGATCCAATCGGGTCATCCTATTTCATACGAGACTGAGCAGAGGTACTCAGTCCATGAGAAGGAGATGATGGAAGTCATCCATTGCCTTAGGATGTTGAAGCACTAATTACTGGGCAGAAAGATTCTAGTTTGAACTTATAATGTAGCCACAAGTTACTTCTCTATGCAGAAAAAACTTTCACCGAAGCATGTAAAGTGGCAGGAGTTCCTTGCTAAGTTTGACTTCTTATTGGAGTATAAGCCGAGCAAAGCAAGCATGGTTGTTGATACCCTTAGCTGAGAACAGACCTGGAGGCAACGATGGTGGCATTAGTGCGAGTATTAGGGGATATGCTGTATCGGATATGAGAAGCAACAACAAAGGATCAAGCCTGCCTTAGGCTGATCCAAGATGTGAAGGATAGGTCTACTTGGCAATTTTGGTTGGAGGAGGGCATGTTGTATGCAAAGAGAGGACACCCTTACATCCCCTTGGCTGACAATTTGAGGTGTTAGTTGCTGAAGGAGACTCATGCCTACACTTGGGCGGGTCATCTAGGGCAAGAGCGGACTCACACACTCTTAGCCCGGAACCACTTCTAGCCATGTATGCTGGAAGATGTGTAGTATGTGAGAACATGTATGGTATGTCAGCTAGAAAAGACTGAGAGATAGAAGGAACTAGGAAGGCTTCCGCCCCTTCTCATTCTGGACAAACCATGGGTAAGTCTATCCATGGACTTTAACACTAGTCTACCTATGGTGCTGGGTATGGATTGATCATGGTTGTTGTGATTGCTTCTCAAAGTATGGCACATTCATAGCAGCCCAAAAAATTTGTAGTGAAAAGATGGCAGCAGACTTGTTCTTTTGGAATGTTGTGAAGTTTTGGGGTGTGCCAGTAAATATTATGAGCAACCGAGACACCCAGTTCACGAGAAGGTTTTGGATGCAATTGTTTGAGTTGTTGGGCACTCAACCTAACTTTTCAACCAGCTATCAACCTCATATGGACAGGCAGATGGAGAGGGTGAACATCATTCTAGATTACTTGAGACACTATGTGATGGCTAAAAAGAAAAACTGGGTCAACTTGCTGGAAATCTCCCAATTATGCTACAACTTGCACAAAAGCTCAACAACAGACAACAATCCTTTTGAGTTAGTGACGGGCCTACAACTTCTCATGCCGGTGGATGTTGCTTTGCAGTGTATAGGAGGCAAGTGTCCCACTGCTTACCTCTTGGCCATGATGCGGATAGAGAGGATGGATAAGGCGTGAGACTGCTTGGCCAAAGCAGTCAAGAGGATGAAGAAATATGCACACAGAGATTACAGGGCACTAACTCCCCAACTGTGGAAGAAATTGCAAGGTAGTACAAAAAGGGCTCATTGAGAGATACGACAAACCCTTTGAGGTAAAGCAGAGAGTTGGATAGCTAGCATACCAACTCGAAATACCATAGTGGTTCAAGATTCACCCTATTTTTCATGTAAGCTTTCTAAAGTCTTTTCATGAGGACTTAGAGCATTCGAGCAGAAACACCTCTAAGTGAGCACCACCTAAAATCAGAACCTCTTTTGAGAAGCAAGTTGAAGACATTCTAGACTCGAGGGTCAAGGGGATGAGGAAGAAGAATCGAAGAGTCTCCTTCTTGGTTAAGCAGATAGATCTTCTTGTGTCAGAGAACAAACCTCTTTTGAGAAGGAGGTTGAAGACATTCTAGACTGGAGGGTCAAGGGGATGAGGAAGAAGAATTGATGAGTCTTCTACTTGGTTAGATGGAAGGATCTTCTTGTGTCCGAGAATAATTGGAAGTGAGATGTCGCATTGTGGTAGTTTGAAGACAAAGTTAGTGAGTACTTAGCCTCGTTGAGGAAAGCAGATTGGTTGGGGGAGGCCTATTAGCCCTTCAACCAGTTGCATAGACAAAGGGCCGGCAACCCCTTAGACTTGGCGATGGAGAGCAAAGTTTCCTTTGCAGTAGACAACTAGGGACGCCCTTGAGCACTTGGGCAGCAGCGTCATATTTTTTGGAGCATCACTTAGTGCATTGGATAGCATAGGGAGCATGCTAAGAGAAGTCATAGCGTGGGTAGGACTTGGGTGGCAAGCTGGGTGCCACTACCACATGAGGATGAACTCCTATGATGGCTGAGACTCAACCATTCAGATTTGGTAGTCTCTTAGCTCAAGTAGGAGACAATGCAGCAGCTCCCCTTCAGCCATAGGACTCTTGGAGGCATTGGCGCACAGAATTCTAGCTTGAGAAGGAGTCTGCACCTTTCCTTGTTTAAGCTAGGACGAGTTGCCTAAGGGGGCTGAATTGGAAAGTGAGCGAACCTCTTGTATGGGTGGGACTTGTAATGCCTAGTTGTAATCGGACTTAGCATGGGCTGAGCCTATCTAAAGGGAGGGAGGTCAGGAAGGTTAGCCACTTTGGACTTTGGATTTTCAGCTAGCCTCTCCCTGCCATTGTTATGACAATAGTAACAGTAAAGCATAGGGTGGAGACCCTTTGCACGGAGACAATTTTATGCTACTGAGATCATCTTTCCCCTAAACATACGAATGGGAAGGATGAAATTGGTTGTTAGTTGCACAGTGCAGCTAGGCCATCATCATGTGAGCAAACGTTAAGCACAGCTTCACACCCGTCACAACTACCATGGTTGTCAAGGCTGTACTGACTAGCCTAGCCATTAGACATGAAGGTTGTTAGGGTATTGGGGGTGCTAGTATTGGGTGTCAACTATGGAAGCTTGGTAGTGATCTCACATGGTAGAGGTACCAAAATCCAAACTTTCACTCCCAAGGGTGTAGATCATATGTAAATTATATATAAACATACACGTAAGCAACAATCTAATAATCAAAGAGCAATTAGCAATTAATTAAGGATCAATTAGAGCAAAAACTCACTAACCATTAGCGGCTTCGCCCCTATGATGTGGCCTTCAAACACCTAATAGATCAACATGCCCTTTTCATGTAAATCAATATATATTCAAGGGAGATATAGAAATATCTCTTATGGGACTTTA
This sequence comes from Saururus chinensis, assembly GCA_035235625.1. Classification (NCBI taxonomy): domain Eukaryota; kingdom Viridiplantae; phylum Streptophyta; class Magnoliopsida; order Piperales; family Saururaceae; genus Saururus; species Saururus chinensis. Next base: position 21,028,519 of record CP141142.1, read on the forward strand.
TAATCAAGATTGCCACAACCCTTTTTGCAGAATAGAGAAGAGATCACCTTAGAAGAACCTCCTCGCATCGTGCACAAGTCATTGCTCCTCTGCCTTCACCAATGCGCATGCAACTTGAGGAGCTTGCCATTTGTGTCCTAAGCGTATGAGATGGAGGGAATGGAGATCTCACTCTTATGCACAACAAGAAGGTAGGGAATAGAGGTGGTGGTGGCTCAACCCAAGGAAGAGGGGAGCCGCATGCAGCAAGAGGGGAAGAGAGGAGTCCAAGGGGGCAGCCGCTAGCTCTCAATGTGGGAGAGAGAGTAGAAACAATAGTGGGGGAAAGAGCCCTAAATAGGATGGGGTCCTCCTAGTTGGGCCCTAACTCTAGGCCCTAAAGGACTCTTCAATATAGGTATCACACCCCTTAATTTAATTTTTAAAACTCTTTTATCATAATAAAATCAGTAGAAACGAAATTTCTTTTTCAAAAATTATTTTGTCGATCCAACAAAATTATCTTGAGGCTAACTCACTCATTTTCAACTATTAGAATATTCAAATCATCATATTCATATATATGATAAGGCTAACTCACACATAAATTACACTGCGTTTTGCCTGAGTACCTACCAAGATCCATAAGACATACAACTATAAGTAATTGGTACTTACGTGCCTATGTACAAATTACATACCATACTAAAAGTTTGTTGTCAAAGATAAGGAATCTTATATTCCTTCTAATAGCTTGCCATCTTTTCCTTACTCAACAACCACTACCTAGTTACTCTTCCAGCGAGCCCCCATAATGAGAATGTTGAGTATATGAATATACCCGGAGGGATGGCTAAATAAGCACTATGAAATGACAATGCGTATGATTTAACTACATCACAAGGTTAACAACTTTTATATTAAATAGTAAACATGACCACAATCATACATGTGGAATAAACATAACATTCACAATTGTTTCACATGATTTCAAATCCATAATATGTCCTCACTTAGGAGTCTCTTGTTCCATAAGTATAAGTCATAAGGTTCACTATGATGCAATAGCCACATTTAGAAGTACAACCTTGCCTCACTAAACCATGAATTACTCACAATTGAGCTTCAATTACTCTAAGCCTTTCCTAGTCCATCCATGTCATGAAGCTAAGGCCCGTAGAGGCTCATGGACCTAAGTGGTTGAGATTCTGACTTGCATGATCATTAAAACCTGCTGTACTATACTATGTGGAACTAGTCATCTTTTGATGCTCTGATCCATTCGAACTCATCTCCGAAACCAAGGAAGCCATTCTCATAAATCCCATCCTTAGGAGTTGGAAGACCTTGGTTCTATTTCATACTAAACTCTTTACGTCTATATGGCTAAAGACTAACTGTCACATCCCAAGAATTTTAAATTTATTTTTATAAATAAAATTGCAAAATCAAAATTTTTAAAACTTTTTGTCAATCATTCAACAAGTTATCTCCGGGTAAAAGCCAACTATTTTAAAAACATACACATACTAAATCAAAGTATATTAATAATTCAAGCCAAATCATATCTTAAATCATATAGGGTCTTGTCCAAGTACATATCTGAATATCTTGATATGCACAGATACAAATATATTGGCTATCACATGTTCAAAGTCATCTACCTTAAAGTAATAAGACATTAAACATTCTAAGTAGCTTAGCAACATCATCTTTGCAGCTCATCTAAAGTCCAAAAGTAACTTTAACCCTGTAAAGAATATGCATCACATAGATGTTGAATATATGAGTATACCCAATGGGATGGCTAAACATATAATAACCATACACATGATTACACTACATCATCACAAAATTGTTAACTATCATATTCAATAGCAAACAACATGAGTAACACACATAATTGGGAATAAACAAAACATTCACAAATACTTTTTCTCATGATTTAACAATCAGCAACTTAGAAGTGTTCAACTTCATAAGTGCAAATCAAAGGTTCTCTATGACATGGTAGCCACATTTAGGAGTACAACCTTGCTCATTAGACTATGAATTACCTATATTAAGACTTTAGGTAATCTGAAGTCTGCCCACCTCATCTACTCCATGAAGTTAAGGCTCACAGGGGCTCATGGATCCAAGTGGTTAAAGTTTCTACTTCCATGATCATTGAAACCTCCTGTATTGTGTTACGTGAGATCAGTCATATTTTAATATTCTAGTATATTCAAATACAACTCCAAGGCTAGGGAAGCAGTTCTATATAACTCCCATTCTTAGAGAGACGGAAGACCTTGGCCCTTTTTCATAGCAAACCATTATGTCTACATGGCTAAAGACTTATTTTGGGATCCAAGGCATTGAGGGTTCCTCCGACCTTAGATGCCAAAAGACATTAGGCTTGGGCTGTGATCTAATGCAAGGATAATCACACACAATGGTACACATAATCATAATTCACCACATCACATATAGTAACAATTCATGCATCAATTAACATAGTATTGTTCTTATAATAATAGACTAACATTCATAGTAATTCTTGCTGAAAATACCTAAAACCAACTTATTGTCAGTGGACTCATTGATGTGTCGACAAAATCATCGATGACCATCATTAACTCATCGATGTGTCGAACTCTCACCGATAGTGGGATGGCAAGGACAACCATCCTCATTAACTCCTCACTGGTGCATTGAGCTCATTGCTAGTGACCCGTTGGCTACTTTCCAATGTGTCAATGCACATCGATAGCAATATTGTAATCTCCTTCATGATATCCATGACACCATTGACGTGTCGATGGTTGGGAATTAATAAAATAATTGTCTAAATTTCCCAAAATCACTTCATGTCATGACACATCGTAATCCTTCCCATACATAACCTTCCCATAATGACAAATGATAAATCTTACTATCAATTGATCATTAAACATAGGGAAAACATGATATTATGACATAATCATGCAAGTAAACAAAACATATCTTATATAATCATTTCAAAATTGGATCATAGAATCAAGATTTGCAATCCAACAAAAATCATGCTTGCTCAACATCACCATAACATGAATTCATAAAGAATATATTTTCATGCTTTCATATCCAATGATTCAATAATTCAAGTCATACATGCATATTCTATGTTAAATAATTGTAACAAGGTTAGCAATCCAACCTATTTCCTGATATAAAAATCCTTCCTTAAATGCGATGTCAACTAATCCCTGCAAAAATATACTCCTTCCCTTGATTTCACATGATTTGGAGAGTCCTTAATCTTCTCCTTTATTTAGATAGGCTTTTCCAAAAGAAATGAAGTCTAAAGGCCTTAAAAGTCACTTATAAGAGTGGGAAAATTTTAGTTTAAAACCATCAATCTAGGTGGTTTTTGACCAAAACTGCAAAACTACTCAAACCACCAGCAGGTCAATGCCACATTTATGAATCCGCCAATGGTAATTGCTGAATGCACCAATTCCCAACTTCATACATCCATAACTTCATCAAAGAAACTCCGATTAACCATCAATCTAGGTGTTATGAAGATATTTCTGTCTATTTTCTAATCCACAAATTTCAAATAAAAAATCATCCTTTAGAAAAAGTAATAACCTTAATAAAGTCCAAGGATCAGATTTGCAAGTATTTGCAAGTCATGATAGCACCTTAGGTCTAACTTGAAACAATCATAACTCCTTCATCCAAAATTCAATTTATGAATTCATAAATGTGTTTTAAAGTTATGTCTGTCTAGTTTTTATATTTTAAGGTTTCATACTTAAATCCCACAGAATAAGTTATTGTACTTAGGATGAAAAATGGTCAAATTCACTAGTTTCCACATGTACTTCAAAACTTCCTTGATGTTTCATCTTTCATAACTTCCTCATTTGACTTCCGTTTGCACATTCTTGGGAGAACTACAAAGCTCTTTATATCTAGTATTTAATAATAAAATTTAAAATCCAAACTCTATGTATAAGGATGTTATTATTCCAAGAAGAGCTAAGGCCAAACTCATTTATATCCACATGGCCATGTATAGGGAATTAGAAAATCCTCAGGTGTTACACGAACTTGAAGAGCTTTTTTGACACAAGGATCCTATGTCTTATGTGCTTTTATCTAACAGTTTCAGGGTGTGTTCCATTACAAGGATTTCCATACATAAGAGCACATATACTCAAACATCATTAATTACAACATCACATATACTTGGATTTCATGCATTCAATATCATACTATTATGTCTCATAATAAAAAGCCTAATATATATAATATTCATTTCTAAAATTTACCCAAAACCAACTTACTATCAATAGACTCATCGGCATGTCAGCTAGGGTCATCGATGCCCATCAATAACTTGCTGACATGTTAAACCCTTGCTGACAATGGGATGGCAAAAAAAGTCTTCTTCATCAACGCCTCACCAATGCGTTGACCTCACTACCAATGACCCATCAATAGCACCCCAACATGTCAATGCTCATTAATGTTAGTATATCATCTTCTCTACTACATCGGTAGCATCTCCGATGTGTTGATAGATGTGTCAATGGTCGAACAATTCGCAAAAACTATCACAACTTATTTAAAGTTCTCCAAAAAGTATACGGTAACATATTTAATCACTTATACTATCCTTTAACAATGTTATAAAGAGATTTCATATAGTTAAATACTCAATTTATATAAAACTCACAATCATCATCATCATAACAGGAACATTAACAAAATTCATTATTTCATGCTTTCAAATCCATTGATTTCGTAATTCAAATCATATATGCATATTCCATGTTGAATCACACTAACAAAGTTAGCAATCTAACCTCTTTTTAATGAAAAAATCAAGGTCTCCATGAATCCAATCTCTCTTCTTTTTTCTACTAAACTTTGATATGCCCTAGCCATCTTTTACTCCCAAAGTCAAACAACTCGTAGGATTTTGGTTAAGGTTTGTTAATGATATTTATCTGGGAATCAAATAACTCAATTATGGTCCGCTACATGCAACCACTTGAAACTGTTTTCAAATGCAATTATGAACCTATCGATAAAACTATTCTAAAAATCATCAATATGTCAAAGATTGCTAAATGCCTTTCGTACTTCATCAGTGAGTTTACTAATATGTCGAATCGTACCGGTATTGACTGTTATATTGGTAGGTTCACCAACGTGTTAGTGCCTATCGACAAAACTTTTTATTGAAAATAAAACTAAACAAACTTTATGCTTATTATTGTTGCTACTTTCTTGAGTTTACTACTCAATAATATTGTACTTATTAAAGGCATTCGTAGATTCAAAGATTACAAAGCCCTCTAACACAAGAATCACAAGAAAAACTATGAGTATAACTTATGAATAAATATGTATGAACTCCTCATAGAATTTATGAGTGTCACATCCTTCCCTCCTTAAAAGAAATTTTTTTCTCAAGTTTTGAGTACTTACTATCAAATAGATGAGGATAGGCCTTTTTGAACTTTACTTCCTACTCCCTAACTATCTCCTCTAATGCTTGGATTCTCCAAAGAACTTTAACCATAAGTGCTTCCTTATTCCTTAAGGTCCTATTTTCCTATCTAAACTCATCACTGGCTTTTCCTCATAAGTAAAGTCAAGTTGCAATTTCACATTTGAAATATCAATTACATGTGTGGGATGAAAAATGTACTTCATCAACATCGATACATGGAAGATGTTATGAATGTGTACTCAACTTGGAAGTAGAGGAAGTTTGTAGGCTTCTAGTTAATTATTTGCAAAATCTTAATTGAACCCACATATCTAGGACCCATTTCCCTTTTTACCAAACATCATCACTCTTTTCGAAGGTGATACTTTAAGAAATACATGATCTCCCTCTTCAAACTCCTATTCTCTTCTCCTCAAGTCAGCATATTTCTTTTGTCTACTTTGGGCTGCGAGAAGTTTCCTTTTGATGTCATGTATCTTTTCCACAGTGACTTATAAGCTCTTCCTTAAGCAGTTGTATTTCCCCAAATTCATTCCAACTCGTGGGCAGCCGACATCGACTACAGTATAATGCTTTGTGTGGTGTCATTCCAATACTAGAATGAAAACTGTTATTATATGGGATCTCTATAAGTGGTAGGAAATCATCCCAATTTCCCTTCCACTATAGTACACAAGCACGAAGTACGTCTTCCAAAGTTTGAATCATCATTTCAATTTGTCCATCTGTTTGGGGGCAAAAAGTTGTAATAAATTGTAGTTTAGTTATGAAAGCACTTTGAATGTTATTCTAATACTTGGAGGTAAATTTGGGATCAGTATTTGAAAATATTAATAGTGGAGTTCCATGTAATGTCACTATTTCTTGAATATACAGCTTTGTCAAACTCTTAGGAAATTGTGTCTATTTAATAGGTAGAAAGTGAGTAGATTTGGCCAATCTATTCACCACTACCCAAATAGCATCATTTTTCTTTTGAGTTTTGTGCAAACCCACCACAAAGCCCATTATGACATCCTCCAATTTTCATTGTGATATGTCCAAAGGGTTAAGTGTCCCAACAAATCTTTGATGTTCAACCTTTACTTGTTAACAAACATAACATCGAGATACAAAATCTCCAATATATTTTTTCATCCCATTCCACCAAAATACCTTCTTTAAGTCTCTATACATTTTGGTTCTACTAGAGTAGATTATATACTGAGAAAGTGAGTCATTTCCAACAACTCCCTCCCCAAGTCTTCAACATTAGGAACTACCAACCTAACCTTATGCATCCATCTGAACCTCTCAAGAAATCTTTCTTTCCATCTAATTCATGTGTCTACTTACCTAACAATTGTGACTCTAAAATCTTTTGCACTAATTGAAACTTAATTAATCTTGAAATTAGTTAGTATTGGTTTTCCTTCACTTGGTAATTCCTTAATGCGTGAAGTTGTTAATTCTTCAATTAAATATCATTCACTCAACATAAGACTTGCCATGACTACTTATGTCTTTCTGCTTAATGCATTTGCCACCACATTTGCCTCACTGGGATAGTAGAAGATAAAAAAACATAATCTTTAAATATTCTAATCATCTCCTTTATCTCAAATTTATGTCTTTTTGGGAAAATACATACTTTAAACTTTAATGATCACTGAAAATTTGAAAAGTCATACAATAAAGGCAATATTTCCATATTTTTAAGGCAAACAAAACAACAACTAGTTCAAGCTCATGGGTGGGATGATTCCGCTCATATGTTCTCAATTGTCTAGAGGCATAGGCTGCCACTTTTCCATTTTACATCAGAACACATCCCAATCCCTTTTTGGAAGCATCACTATAGACCACAAAGCTTTTTTCACCTTCTGGTAGTGCCATGATTGGAATTTTGTTGAGACTTTCCTTCAATTTCTAGAAGTTTACTTCACAATTTCATTTCATTCAAATTTGGCATTATTCCTTGTTAATTTGGTCTTTCGGAGAGCAATGGATGAAAATTTCCCAATGAATCTTCTATAATATCCAGCCAACCCCGGAAAACTCCTAACTTCCGTCACATTCTTCAACCTCTCCATATTCAAGACTGCTTTAACCTTTAAAGGATCAACTAACACACCTTCCTTAGAAATATTGTGCCCCAAAAATTTAATACTTTTAAGCCAAAAGTCACACTTACTAAACATTGCATGAAGGTTATGCTTCTGAATAATAGCAAGAGTTTCTTTTAAATGTTTCTCATGTTCTTCCATTGATAGCGAGTAGATATGTATATAATCAATAGAGACAATATTAAACTTATCTAAAGCAAATCTATGTATACGATTTATCAAATCGATGAATGCTATCGGGGCATCAGTGAGCCCAAATGGCATCAACAAAAACTTATAGTCCATATCTTGTTAAGAATGCAGTTTTGGATATATCCTCTTCTTTGATTCTCAATTGATGATATCTAAATCTAACCTAAATCCACGAAAATACTTTAGTTGCTTACAATTGATTGAAAAAATCATCAATGTGAGGTATGTGATACTTATTCTCAACCATAACTTGGTTGATCATTATATTGTCAATACACAATCTCATAGAGCCATCTTTTTTCTTAACAAAAAGAACCGGTGCACCACATGGGGAAACACAGTATGATAAACCCTTTCATTAACAACTCTTTAGGTTGGGTCTTAGGCTCTTCAACTCCGTCGGAGCCATTTAGTAAGGAGCCTTGGAAATAGATAGTGTTCTCAAAACTAAATCCTTGGTAAAGTATAATTCCCCCATTTGGTGTAGACTAGGCAAATCCTCTGGGAAGGTATCCAAAAATTGTCTCACCATGGCTATCTCTTCCAACCTACCCTTCTCCTTATTAATTTCCACTATACTAGCTAAGAAGTTGAAACATCCTTTCTCAATCAATGTTTGGGATTTAACTGTGGAAATGACAAAAAAGTTTTCTCTTCCAATCATCCCTTGAATTCTCAATGTTTAAACTCCCACTACACACAAATCTATTGTTTTCAACTTACAATCCACCTTGCTTAGTAAGTATAAAGTCCATTTATGCCCAAAATAACATCATAATCTACCATGTCCAAGGTGAGTAGATTATCACAAAATTCTTTCCACTCAAACAAAAATCATGTTCTTTAAATATTCATCTACTAGTATCACTTTTCCCAGTGTAGTGAAAACAACAAAGGACACATATAGATGACTTTTAGGATGTTTAACATCTTCCACAAACATTTTAAAAATGAATAAATGTGATGCACCTTGGTCATACTATTCAGCCGACAAATTGAATACTCATGCTCCCATGCTTTTTCTTTCCATCCTCGTTTGAATTGCCATGTGCTCCTTGAATTCCTTGGGGACATTGTTGACAAATGTGTTTGGGTTGCTTACAAATATAATACAACTTAATCTCTCATTCACAAATGTTACCTGCATGATTTTGACCACATAGTTTACATTTCCATCTAGTCTTTTTGTTCTCATGTGGCTCAAAATTCTTGAAGGATGGTTAAGCATTCTTCATTTACTTGAAGAGTCGATTCTCATATACATTTCCTCCTTTACCCCTCTTATGGTCTCTGCCTTCCGTAATTCTTGTTATATTCAGTGTTCTAGGTTGATGTCCTAGAATGGTTGAAATCTTCTTGTAAAATGGATTCTTGTGCTACCGCATTTGCAAATGAAGTAGGTCTAGAAGCCAAAATGCTGGAGTTGCACAAATTTGTTCTTATACTTGATCACCAATAGGTCCTTTTGCTGAATATTAAGGAACTTCATTTCCTTGTGCCTTCAGATATGAGGAGAAAAGTATTGCTTATTGAATGCTTGATGGAATTCTTCCCAAGTAATCACCTCCTTATCTTTAAACAAGGGATTATTCACCATCTTCCACCATAAAAATGCTTCTCCATTCATCATGAAAGTTATCATACACATTGTTGGTTTGTGAATTATGTGTGTAGCACAGACGAATCGAGACAAATAAAGTGCCTCTAACTCGTAATTAAGTTACAAAATTTATATTCCCCTTTTAAACAAAATAATCTTAGTTTTTGTTCAATTCAATGTGCCTAATTCCAATGTGTTCTCACAAGAATTTTCAATCAAATTAGCAAGCAACAAAAAAAAATTATGTGGAAACCAAACTACGGGAAAACCACAGGACACGATAACTAAATCAACTATGCACGATGTAAACTAGAGATTATATAATTATTGATTACAAAGAACAAAGGCTCCTTTTTCTTCAATTGCTGGTTTTTCACACTAGTGTTGAATTTTGAATCAACCACTCCTTGGTTGTTTACCGGCACTAGTTCGATCTTCTTTTCTTTGTTATTTTCAATCAAAGTAGATCTTTCATCTCCTTCTTTGGAATGAATCTTCTATTCTCTTTGATCTTCTAAGCAACAATCTTCATCAAACAACATGCCTCACACATGTGTTTTTGTGCTCTCATCTCACCTCTAATTACTATTTTGATTAAGGTAAACACTTTTTCCCTTCAAATCATGGTTCGCAGTCTCAGCAAGATCTCGTCGAGATCTCTGTCTCGGGATCTCTACCTACCACGAGATCCGGTAAAACTCTTTTTACACAATTTCGGCAAGATCTTGTCGAGATCTCACCGAGACAGCCAAGATCTGACGAGAGGCAATTTCAAGATTTGGCTAAACTACTCCAGAAGCACCAAAACAGCCCCCACGACCCTGCCCCCATCTTCTCTCGTTCATCAGTCAGGGGTGGCACCACCAGCCAATGGCCTCTAGCCAAACTCCATCCAACTAGCCACTAGATGGAGACAGTAGGGCCACTGCTTCTGATTGCTTTTGATTGAGCTTAGAGCCTTGATGCCAACCAGTCTTGAGCCACTTTGACCTGTGTCTGATGCCCCCCTCTGACAATCCCTCTAATGAACTTGAAGATGACCCAGTTCCTGAAACACCCATCTTCTTTTACAGTCCTCCGAGCTCCCAATCTACTTCTTTTTTTATTTGTTCTCAATTTCATGGCAATGCCCACAAATGAAATCAAGGAACCTATCTTCCCTTTACTTTAGAAGTTGCAATATCATATGAGAACATCTCTACCTATAACTCACTCATTGCGAAGTTGTCGAGAAGTGGAGATTTGGCGTTTGCGTGTTGGCTGTTCAACGAAATGTCGCGGAGAGACACTATGTCATGGAATTCTATAATGTCTGCTTGCTTGCATAGTTGCATAATGGGCAACCAGAGCAAGCTCTTTCCATCTTTCCAGTGATGCAGAGTCATGGCCTTAAACTCAGCCCGATATTGATTTCAGTTGCAATATCTTCATGTGGTGAGTCATGAGTGCAGTGCTCTGGATCAAGGTAGAATGGTACATGGGTTGTCACTTAAGAATGCTTATTTTTCCATTGTGTTTGTGGGAACCTGGTCTATAATACTAGGTGGGTTTGTCAATGCAGGACAATATGATATGGTGCTGGAGCTTTTCATTGAAACGCTAAATAATGGAGTTGAGGCTAGCCCATGTAGCATTATAATAGTAACTAGTGCAATTTCAGACACAAGGAATTGCAAACAAGGTAAAATGTTTCATGCATTTGCAACAAAACTAGGCCATGATCTTGATAAAGTAGTGGAGTCGTGTTTAGTTTGCATGTATACAAAGTGCCTTAACATAGACAAAGCGAGGATGGAGTTTGATAAATTTGAAGGCAACTATAGAGAGTATGAAACTCACTATTTTTTAGATGTATCTGTGATCACCTAATTGATGATGCCCAAATTTTATTTGATCATTTGAATGACAAGGACCAAGTTACCTTGAACTCAATGATTGATTGTTCTACACGATCTCTTCGAGATCTCTCTGAGATCTCGTCTCTTTAGGTTACCGAGACAAGACTGAGATCTGAGATGGTGAACCATGCTTCAAATGACAAATTCTCTCAAAACTTCATTAGAGCAACTCCGCACATGGTCTCTAATTTTCTAAGCCTTCTCTCTCTTTTTCATAATGTTCTAAACCCTTTTTATAGACCCCAAGTCTCAAAAGGAATGTGGCTCTAACTAAGAATTTGAATCAAACCGAAAAACCTAAACTAGGCAACTCTGCGCTCCATCAATTTATCGTTCCACATGGCGATCGATCTCTATTCCTATTCCTTATGACTCTTCCATAAAACAATCTCTCTATCATGAGATCAATCAATTCTAGGCTTTGCTTAACAAAGGCTATTTTTGGGTGCGGGTCGATCGCTTCCTCAAGCGATCAATTGCTCTTCCATATTTTGGAGATTGTTCTGAACATACTTTTATTTTTTTCAATATAAAAGCCTCCAATTCACAACATTCTTTCACCTAAAGTCTCTTTTTTACCCTAAAATGTGTGAATGTGATGTGTGTGTTTTGACTAGATGAAACATGAATTTGAGTCTTCCTTTCACTTTATCTTTATAATAAAATCTTCAAATTTAAACTAACTCCAATTTACACATCAATGACATTTTTTTGATAATTAAAATAAGCCAATACATGACATAAAGACACATGTTCTTACAATCTCCCCCTTTGGTAATTTCTTGACAAAACACTACAATTCATCATTTGAAAAATAAAAATTACAACTCCATAGTGCATAATTAGATTTAGACAGATTATTGAATGTTGACAATGATACTCCCTCTTAATCTATAACTCTCTAATCCTATTGTGGTGTAGTATTCAACTTGCAATTAACATGCACATCACAAACTATAACATACTCGTATAATATTTTTCTATGAAACAAATAAACACAAAATTTAAATATTCAAGTAAGTAAAAGATTAATCAAGTTGTAACAATATCAAGAATTTTCTCTTTGTATGAAGTTAGCCTAGATCTTTTTTTTCAAGCTCTATGTTAGCTCACTACCCTCAGGATTTAAGGTTTTTTCTAACCCAAATTTCTCCCCATTCTTTTCACAAATAGACAAAAGGAACTCGAGGTAAAGAAGAAAAAAATTGACAAAAAACTTGTAAACCAATTTCAAAACACATCTAAAATTAATTTTAGAAGAATCAAGGAAAAAACTTATTGAAAACAAAGTGTGTTGTTTACTATATAGCATTATCAGGTGTAAACATGCCATCCAAGTTTCAGAATAACACACCATGTGTATCCCATATTAGCATAACATAATCTCATTAGCCACCCGACTAAATAATCATAATTTCATTATCTAAAGCCTCATAATAAAAAAAAATGTAAAAGTGTCTTATTTCAAGTCAAACACTATACCATATTATTAAAACAATGATTAGGATATCAATGGATAATATGGTAAAAAACAACTTTTTGCTTCTACTACTTTAGTAAATGAGTATGTTGATAAACTTTCCCCATGCTTGCATTTCATTTTATCATTGATTTACATTGAATATGTAAGAAATATAAGCATTGATACTTTTATCTATTTCTTTTGTTGTTATTCTCTATGTACTTTGCCTTCTTCAAAATTTGACTATTTTTTTATACATTTGGGCTTTCAATAACGTTTTCTTAGTTCTCATAATCTTACGCTATATATATATTATTCTATGCCTTTTTTAGTGTCAAGGGGATGGTAGCTTTCACACTAACATTTATCGGGAGCCCTCTCCATCATCTTCATAAGAACTAACTATGAGAATGTTTACATCAAGTGTTCAAAGAAAACATAAACATATCAAATCTCATTCATCATGCAAAGAATTCCAAACTACTCAACTACCTTATACTACATAATAGCGCCAGAGTCGAGAAGTAAAGCAACCATATTATACATTTAAGGATAGATGATTTTGAATTCTCATAGTGTGTACTAAGTCTCTAAGCAAATAAAGAGTGCATAAAGAATTATTGTGAATCTTAAAACTTTACTAAATTGATATTCAATTAGTCCTCTTGACTTGATATTGCATCATGCATTACATGTGTGACCCATTATGTGCAATACTTCACAATTTAAGTGTGTTCCATATGATATATCTATTATATGTTTGAAAACATAAAACTTATTTTTATATTTCTGAACTTTTTTCTTACCAAACTAAAACAAACCAAAAACTTACAAAAAGAAAAAAATAGTTTTTGTTATGTTGGAAACTTGGCCCAATAGCTTTCCTAAGGCTAATAAACCAATTGAAATCCACAGGTTTTGTGAAAATATAAGCTATTGAAACTCTATTGTAATATGTTCGAAGTTAACAATTTGATCCTCAACCAAATCTTCAATAAAATGATGTCTAATATCAATATGTTTAGTATGAGAATATTGAACAAGATTTTGTGAATTTTAATTAAACTTAAATTATCACAATATAAAGTTATCTTGCCCTGACATATTCCATAATCAAATATATCTTCTGCAATTGATAAAGAGACAAAATTTTTCTTTTTAATATGCCAAGAAATTAAGCAATTTCCTACTTAAAAGCAACCACTTGAAGTACTCTTTCTATCATCTACATTCCTTGCCCAATCAACATCTAAATTTCCCACTAATTCAAAAGTAGTGTCAATTGGGAACCATAAGCAATATCTTGTAGATCCACTCACATATTTTATTATTCTTTTAACATCAACCATGTGTGATGCTTTAGGATCATCTTGATATCTAGCACATACTCCTATACTTAAAGCAAATATCTAGATGACTAGTAGTTAAGTGCAAAAGACTATCAATCATGCTTCAATACAAAGTTTGCTTAACATATTTACTTGAAACATCTTTACTCATCATAAGAGAAGGAGACATCAGTGTCTTGACATGTTTTGCATCTTAATAGTCTAAATTTATTCACTAGCTCTTTAGCAAATTTTGATTATGAGATGAAGATTTGTGAATGAGTTTGTCGTACATGCAAACCAAGAAAATAAGTTAGTAAACCTTCCATATTCATTTTAAATTCCTTATCTTAGCAAAAGCTTTGACAAGCTTATCATTGGTTGCAAAACTATGTCATCCATATTGATCTATGCCATCACCACATGCTTTTCATATTTCTTGATAAACAATGTCTTGCCAACACCACCTCTTGTATAACCCTGCTTTGTAAGATATTGTGTGAGTTTGTCATACCATGCTCTTGGAGTTTATTGTTGTGTACGATGATCATACTCTCCTTTATTTTTTTTATTTGCATTGAACTATTTATTTATTATTTTAATAGTTTATTGTTCGTACTGTGTTGGTTTAGTTAGTGGCCAGGGCTAGCCGACCCACTAACTGGGTTATCTTATAGGAACCAAACCGGTCTGGTTCAGGTGGCCCGGTTCCCTAGGTGATCGTCTCCTATATGGGGCGACCCTTGCTTTTGTTGGAGGTTATGCAATTGAAGAACTCTTTATTTTCTCCCCTTTCTCCTTTACTTCTCCCCTTTCCCTGTGTAGATCTCCTAGGTATCGATTGTGCCTACACCGGGCACATCATTGGTATTGGAGCTCTTGTGATCCCCGGCCATAGCTCGTGGCAAAGAAGTTGTTGTGCAAGAGGTGCCTTCAGAGAAGGAGGCACCTGAGTCAACGTCAGCGGACAGCCCGAAGGCCAATTTTGCGACTAGCAATGCCAAGCTGTCAAAGCTCATTGTGGCGGCGCAAGCTGTTACTACAGATATAGCCAGCATGAAGGTACAAAATGCGCAAATCCTGGCAGCGCGCGTCACTCCCATTCTGCCTGGGCCAGTCACTGCTACTCCGGAGAAGGGCAGGCCCTAGCAGCCTCCAGAGCCGACCCTTCCCGACCCCCCCAGCTCTGGTCGGCGTCAATGTGGGGGTGTTGCCATACCCTGCGCGCTATGGCACTGGCCAGCCAGTGTTGGAAGGAAGACGCCAGACCTGGGACATGCGAGGCACGCCAGGTGTTCGTGAAAATGCTCCCATGATGTTGCCCCCTCCCAATCAGTTCCACGACGCAGAGGAGGAGTGGGACGAGTATCCTAGGCATGGTGGAGGACAATGAGGGGGCGCTGAACCTCAACTTGTTCGCCTTCAACTTCCTCGCTACAATGGGGATGATGATCCAGTGGAATGGTTGTATAACGCGAAAAAGTTTTTCGCCTACCAAGGAACAAACTCAGAGGTTGAGCGGTTGCGCATAGCAACCTTTCACCTGGATGGAGACACATCCGTTTGGTTCCAGAGCTATGAGAAAGAGGTGAACTACCCTACATGGACAGCCTTTTTTGACGAACTCTGCATTCAGTTTGGGCCTAATGAGTTCCAGGATTTTAACGAGATGCTTTCATCCCTGTGCCAGACTACCACCGTCCGTACATACTATACCGATTTCATGAAGGTAGCCAACCGGTTTCCAGATTGGCCGGTGGCCGCCCTGGTGGGCACATTCAAGCGCGGCCTCAAGCCTGAAATTTCGGAGGAGATGCTGCATTTTCCATGTGCCAACATGCGGGACGTGGTGTGCCACACTCGCATCGAAGAGGAAAAATTGGCCAGACAGTGCAGGGGAGGGCGGCTTGGACCATTGGCTCGGTATGCTCTCAGCGCCAATCCCTTGACCACGCCCCCCAACATTTCCACACCTGGCCACCCCAACTAGCCGACCGCTCTAGTAGGTTCGCTTGTACAACGCCTCACACTGGCTCAAATGGAGGAACGCCGTTCGAAGGGATTATGCTTCCGATGTGATGAGAAATTTGTTCCCGGGCATCGATGTTCTGTCAAGGGTAGTCCGCTAGTGGAGGAAATTGATGATGATGGTGAGGGAACAGAGGGTTCTGCACCCTTGGCATCGAAGGAGGTCTTACCTGAGATCTCAGTTTATGCTTTTTCAGGGGCATTTACTCCTCGCAAGATGCGAGTACAAGGGTACCTCAAGTGGCAATAGGTAGCTATCTTGATCGACAGTGGTTCTACTCATAATTTTATTAATGACAAGGTCGGCCACTGGCTTGGTTGTTTTGTATCAGATTCTAAGCCCTTTGACGTGCTAATTGGGGATGGCTAGCACCTCAGGAGCAATGGGGTGTGTGCGCAGGTCACCTTGTCTGTCCAGGGCCACTCATTTGTCACTGATCTTTTCTTGTTACCTACCAAAGTGGTGGACATTGTGTTAGGTGTACAGTGGCTACAGGAGCTTGGCAATGTCGTTTGGAACTTTCATGAGATGTGGATGGATTTTGAGCTCCAGAGGCAGTGCATCCGGTTGGAAGGCTCTAGGCCAGACACTCTCCTCTCCGCCCTTCCTGCGAGCACCATGTTCTGGTTTGCCCCCCAAGGGCTCTTGTTGCAGCAGCGTGCAGCCTTCAAGGTGTCTCAGGACAGCATGCCGGCCGATCTCCAGGAGTTATTGACCAGCCACCTGGACTTGTTCGCTGAGCCGCAAGTTCTTCCTCCTGCCCGCTCTCATGACCATCAGATTACTATCATGCCTGGAGCAGCCCCAACCAATGTGCAACCGTATTCGTACCCACACATTTAGAAGTCTGAGATTGAGTGACTCGTGGCAGATATGCTTCAGGCTAGGATTATCAGGCCTAGTACGAGTTCCTACTCGTCACCGGTGTTACTTGTATGGAAGAAGGACGGTACATGGCGTTTCTGTGTTGACTACCGCGCCCTGAATGTCGTCACTATTAAAGACAAATATCCCATTCCAGTGATTGAAGAGTTGTTGGATGAGTTGATAGGCGCCACATATCCCATTCGTTTGGGTTATCATCAGATCCGGATGAAGACCGACGATGTGCACAAAATTGCCTTTCGGACTCATGACGGCCATTTCAAGTTCCTTGTTATGACGTTTGGATTGACTAATGCCCCCTCCACATTCTAGTGCCTTATGAACGACCTCTTCCAACCCTTCCTGTGCCGTTATATATTGGTATTATTTGATGATATTCTGGTGTATAGCCAGTCATGGACGGAGCACTTGACACACCTCAGGTCTGTCTTCTCTATTTAACGAGACAACTCTATATTTCTTAAACGTTGGAAGTGCTCTTTTGGCAGTCAGCGGTGGATTATTTAGGCCATATTATCTCGGGGAATGGTGTTGCCACCAATCCAGCCAAGGCGACCGCCATGATGTCTTGGCCCACACCCCAATGTGTTTGGGCGCTCCTTGGGTTTTTGGGCCTCACCGGGTACTATCGGCGGTTCATTAGTAGATATGGGGAGTTGGCTCCTCCTCTGACAGTGCTGCTCAAAAGGGGGGCCTTTGCTTGGACTGCGGCTACTCAAGAGGCCTTCGATGGGCTAAAAGCTATGGTCTCTGCCCTAGTCTTGATTTTGCCTGATTTCAGCCGCCCTTTTGTGGTCAAGATGGATGCATCGGATGTGGGGCTGGGGGCGGTTCTTTTATAGGACAAGCATCCCATTGCCTATTTCAGCAAGGCTCTGGTGGGCTGCTCCTTGTCCCTGTCTGTGTATGAGAAGGAAATGCTGGCCATCATCCATGCGGTTACCAAGTGACGGCCCTACTTATTGGGTTGTCGGTTCCTAATTCGCACAGACCATCAGCCACTGATGTATTTCTTGGAACAGCGGGTGCCAACTCCATCTCAGTAGCGGTGGGTCAGTAAACTTCTGGGCTATGATTATGAGGTTGTTTATAAGAAGGGTTCGGAGAACACAATGGCCGACGCTCTCTCTCACATACCTTTCCTTGGTTCTTGCTTGACCTTCTCCATGTTATCATGTCCATTTATTGAGGAGTTGAAGCAGGCCGACATTGATGATGCTTCGATGCAGGCTCTGATTGTTGCCCTCAAGACCAATCCTGCTGCTCGCTCATTTTATGCTTGGCAGGATGACCACCTGTTTTGGAAGGACCGGTTGTGGGTTCCTAATGTCGCTGATCTTCGCTGCTGCATTATTTCTCATTTCCACGACTCTCCAGTGGCCGGTCATGAGGGGGCTTTCCGCACCTATAAGAGGGTCAGCTAGAGTTTCTTATGGTTGGGGGTTTGCCGGGCAGTTCATGAGTATGTGACCGCTTGTGATACTTGTCAGAGAGCCAAGGCAGCCATGACTTCTCCCGCCGGTTTGCTCCAACCCCTGCCCATTCTGGATAAGGTCTGGGAGGATATCTCGATGGACTTTGTTGAGGCCTTGCCTCTGGTGCATGGCAAGTTAGTGATCATGGTTGTGGTCGACCGTCTATCAAAGTATGCTCATTTCTGTGTGTTGGGACATCCTTTCACTGCTATGACCATGGCTGACCCTTATGTATGAGAGGTGGCGAAGCTTCGTGGTATGCCTCACACTATTGTTTCTGATCGTGATCATATATTCATTTCTCAGTTTTTGTGGGAGTTCTTTGCTTTACAGGGTACTTCGCTTCATATGATCACTGCTTATCACCTGTAGACAGACGGGCAGACTGAAGTGGTTAATCGTTGTCTAGAGCAATACCTGCGGTGTTTTACGATGACGCAGCCTCGCTGCTGGCTTCAGCTTCTTCCATGGGTGGAGTGGTCCTATAACACCGCATATCACACGTGTGCGGGCTTCACTCCTTTTGAGGTGTTGTATGGCCACCCCCCACCAACGATCTTGTCTTATGTACCTCATCGCTCTTCTGTGGCTGAGGTGGATTATATGCTCCAAACTTGCGATGAGGTATTGCGTCAGTTGAAGATGAATTTGGCTGCGGCTCAAAACCGGATGAAACAACTCTATGATGGCCGCCGTATTGATTGGGAGTTTCAAGTGGGTAACTTGGTTTATGTTTCTGTTTTGCTACAGCGCCAAACTTCTTTGTTTCAGCCTGAGCACTCCAAGCTCACCCCCAATTCCATGGTCCCTATCCTGTGGAGGCGCACGTTGGTCTGGTCGCTTACTGCCTCACATTGCCGCTTGACTCCGTGGTTCATCTGGTGATTCATGTGTCCCGTCTTCGCAGGCTTGTGGGTGACAGGTCTTTGGCTGTGGGTGCTCCTCCTCCACCCATGATGGGTCCAGTTACGCCATCAGACCCGGCTCTTGCATCTGTGCTTGAGAAATGGCAGGTCCGTTGTTTGGGTCGCATTGTTACTGAGGTCTTGATTTCATGGTGGGGTCAGCCGTTGGAGGACGCTACATGGATGTCTGAGGACGAGTTTTTGTCTCATTTTCCAGCATGGTCACCTTGCGGTCAAGGCGAATAGCGGAAGCGTGGTGGTGTGTTGTGCACGATGATCATACTCTCCTTTATTATTTTTATTTGCATTGAACTATTTATTCATTATTGTAATAGTTTATTGTTCGTACTATGTTGGTTCAGTTAGTGGCCCGGGTTAGCCGACCCACTAACTGGGTTATCTTATAGGAACCGGACCAGTCTGGTTCAAGTTGCCCAGTTCCCTAGGTGGTCGTCTCCTATATGGGGCGGCCCTTTCTTTTGTTGGAGGTTATGCAATTGAAGAACTCTTTACTTTCTCCCCTTTCTCCTTTACTTCTCCCCTTTCCCTGTGTAGATCTCCTAGGTACCGATTGTGCCTACAAGGGGCACATCACTTATTTCAACCCATACAAAGCTTTCTTCAACTTATTTACAAAATCTGGATGGTGAAGGTCAACAAAACTCTTAGGTTGCTCAACATAGACTTCCTCTTTCAAGATTCCATTCAGAAAAGCACTCTTGACATCCATTTAATATACCTTGAATTTTAAATGACAAGCCATAGCAAGAATTAATCTATAGATTCAAGTCTAGCAATAGGAGAAAATGTTTTATCAAAATCATTCTCTTCTACCTATGTGTGACCTTGAGCAACTAATCTTGCTTTGTTTCTTACCACATTACCTTTTTCATTTATTATGTTCTTGTAAATCCACTTTGTACATAACACATTGCATTGTTTAGGTTTAGGGACAAGAAACCAAACATCATTCTTTATAAATTTACCTAGTTCCTCTTACATTACATTAATCAATTTTCATCCTGAAGAGCTACATCAATTTTCTTTTGTTATGTAAGAGACACATAATAAGAAAATTTTATTTGTTCTTCCAATTGATATCTTATTCTCACTCCTTCATATATGTCACCAATATTATTGGTTTCAAGATGGTCTTTTTGAACCCAATTATGTACTTGATCAGATTGAACTTGTGGTTCTTACTCTTCTTAATGAGCCTTTCATGTGTATGATCATCATCATGGACATCCACCTGTGTTCTTTTTGCTTTGAATTACTAAAATATTAGGTGAATCATCATAATCATAACAATCGTCAACTTTTTGTATTCCTTTCTCACTGTGAATCTTTTGATTTTCAATGATTTGTGAATCAATGACTACCACACTAGAAGATTCCATAATAGTTTGAGTTCTTTTATTAAAAACCATATATGCCCTACTTGTCAAAGAATATCTCAGAAAAATTTCATCTATCACTTCTACTATAAAAATTTCCTAAGGTTTCCTTATCTCTGAAGATGAAACTTCCAAAGACTCTAAAGTGTATGACAATGGGATTTTAACCTTTCCACAACTCATAAGGTGTTTGGACTGTACCAAGCTTTAAATGAACTCTATTAAGGGTGTATGTGGTTGTGATCATAGCTTCTACCAAAAGTGTTTTGCTAAATTGTTCTAATTAATCATCACCCTAGCCATTTCCTGAATAGTCTTATTATTCCTTTCTGCTACTCCATTTTGTTGAGGGGTTTTAGGAGTTAAGAACTCATGGTGAATCCCATTTTTTAATAAAACCTCTATAAACCTGTAGTCTATAAATTCACCACCTCTGTCACTTCTAATGGATTTGAAGTTCAAGGAACTCTTATTTAAAATAGATTGATTTCTACTCGAATCAGCACATATACCCTCAATTAGTCACACAGTGGTATTGATAAGTATGAAATCTATATCTATTTTATATGCCTTTTTACCTTATTTGCTAGTATAGATTAGGTTAATTTAGAGTTAGTTATGATTTATTTAGATTAAGATAGATATTAGTATTTTAGTTTAATTATTAATAATTTTGTAGTTATTAGTAGTTTAGATGTGTATTTAAATCAAGTTGGAGTTTTAATTACATTATACATGTTTAAAGTATGATATTTTATATTTTGTAGGAAAAATGCACTTATCGAGGTACTTGGATGATGTTTGAAATAGTTCAAAATAGTCTTGACATGCTTTAAAGTGATTTGGACAACGTTTCAGAGTTATAAACAAGTTAGAAACTAATATGGACACGAAGAAAAGCTTAATGAATAAAATATGGACTGTCCAGGAAAACTGTCCAGATTGCAGAAACACTGTAGCCGTTCGAACGGACTGCAGGGCATTCGAATGGGATAACGTGATTTTGAAGAAAAACTCAGTATAAGCATTCGAACGGGCATGCAGGGCGTTCGAACGGCATAACGCGTAGTTTCCTTGTTTGACCCAAATTTTAATCCTTTTCATATTGGACTTTTTCCTACGGAACTTATGCCTATAAAAAAACATATTTGGCTCAAAATTAGGGGATTCTAGTAGATTTTATGAAGAGAAAAAGGAAAAAGAAGATAGAAGAGCACTCAAAGCTTTTAATGGAGATTCAAGTGCTTTCTTCTACAATGGAAGGCTAGACTTTTCTTTTACTTAGGAGTTGATGAAGCTATAGATAAGTTTCAGTTTCTTTTCTTTTTAATTTAGATCTCAGTTGTGAATGATGACAATTGTATGATATGGATTTTCTTTTTAATGGAAGAGCTTTTCATGTTTATTCAAGTCTATGTTGATTTATTGTCTTGTAGATGATAGATTGATATGGTTTTGATATTTGCATCGATTCTAATTTTTGTGATTTAGATGAGATGTTCATACAATAGTTTTAATGTTCAGATAATTAATGACTTAGATGAGTTATACTAAGATTAGACGGGTCATGCCTATAGCTAGTTTAGTGTAGATGATCCGTGCTATTGTCGAAGATAGTTCATGCCATGAAAGTTAATTAATGATTCTTTTTGAAGTAATTCTAGCTTGTAGCTGAGAATACTTGTTCATATTCACACTAGATTTAGATTAAAAGTTAAGGAATTGTTATGGTTCTATAGTGGATTCAATTTCCTAAGTAATTTCCATCATATTAATCTCTTTATTTTAAACTAGTTGATTCCTTTCTTTTGCTTAATTTAAGTTTAAGTTTGTTTTAGTTTTTAATCAGCAAATTCCTCTTTAGATTTAGTAATAATTCATCCGTCCCTGAGGTTCGACAACCCTTAAATACTTATCCAAGTACAATTTACCTTGTACACTTACAAAGGGTTTAATTATAAATGATCAAGTTTTTGGCGCCGTTGCCGGGGACGGTGTTGATTTGTTACTCAATTAGTATTAGGATAATTCTATTTAATTTAGATTCAGTTTACTTTAGTTTTTAGGTGAATTCTTAGCTTCTTACCTTCTTTTAATTTGATCTTGTAGGCAGAGTTGAAGATCGTGCTCTCTACACTTGTGGCCACAAGTGGACATCGATAAGCATAGTGCTTTTCTTCGGTTTGCAAGATCCTTTTCTCCCTTTATTTTTAGTTCTTTTCTTAGTTTTTGTTTATTCTTCCCCTTTTTATACTTAAAATTGTGTGGTGTGTTTGTAGTGTATACGTGGTCGTCCCTCCTTACTCCCCCGATTAGTACCATTTGACCTTGAGCCTGAGCGGACATCTAGGAGAGCTGAGTTGCCCTCGACCTACATCCTTGTAACACCCCAACCTGCACCACCCGACCCGGACCGGGGGTTAGATCGGAAAACACAATCGGAGTGTTACAATCCTACACCCCCAAACTCTCCTACCAATTCTTCCACCCACACTACTTTTAGCCCCATCATGGCTAAACATCAGTTAGTAGATGCACCACTTAAAGCTCTAAGGAGTATTACACTCCCAATGAGTACACCTCTCCTTCATGCATTAGGTTGCCAGCGGTCGCTGCTCAAAATTATGAAATTAAGCCCAATGTCATTCAAATGCTTCCATCCTTTTATGGGCTTAATAATGAAAACCCGTTGTTGTTACATCCAAACTAAGACTATGAAGGAGTCTAGTTCAGATTTCTTTTTTTTACTTGTCAACTATAGTAAACAAGGTTGATCCACAGGGAAAGCCTTGTGTGACACAGAAAACTATTACGAAGAGAATAGAATAGAGAAGAAAAGTAAAATAGATAATAAGAGACAATTTAAAGAGAAAGTGCTAAGGCATAAAAAATCCACTTGTAATAAATCTCTAATGTATACTTTATTCAAATGATAACTCAATTAAGATCAAATGAAAATTTGTCTCAATCAGAAAATTTATCTTTTAAAGAACTTTGAAATAGAACAATAGTAATTGATTGTTTACTACGTGAAAGTATTAAGTGTATAATCACAGGGAATTATAAGCATTCGGTGTGCCTTTCGTCGACGCTGAATCAAATAATTATATAGATTATAAACTCCTTAAATATGAAACATCAATTTAAAATGATAAAGAACTTACTTGAATCAAAGTATCCATTAAACATCAAGTACAAGCTTCATTCCTAGCCTTAACTTGAGAGCTTTAGAATGCCCTTACAATGAAACTAAAAACAAAATAATAAAATGAGAGAAGAAAATAGGAGAAGAGAGCTCCAAAGAGGAGAGAATGCCCCATCTATCACGTCCACCCCTCTATGTATAGGAAAAAAAGGGGTTGCTTCAAAGGGGAAAGTTAAATCATATCTCCAGATTTTGTCCTGATTGATTGCCTGATTGGACCCATATATCTTCAGAATTTGGAATTTCTTCCTAAAATAACACTTGTAGCCACGGAAGTCTTCTTTCCATTTCCACCATAATCGTATCAATTCGAATTATACATAAAAAGATATGATCGAAATACTAAGGCTGTGTCAATCTGTCCGAATCAACTTCTTTCATAATTTAGTTCTATTCATACAAATATCAAATCAAATGGGTCCACAAGGTTGTGTTCGACCATTCCATGCATGTTTAGACCATTAAGAGCCCATTCTTGACTTTTAAATAGCTTTGGGTAGTTGGGCTTAACTTCCTCTTCCAGTTGTATCTTGTTGAAGCCTGTTTAGACATGTAAACTCAATTAAGGTCCAACTAACTTATTCAAAACATAAATAACCCAAATCAGCAATGAATTAACACAAAATAGGATTGCAAATAGAAATTTAAAAACATTTTATTGAACATTATTTCAGTGCATCAAATACCCCCAAACCTACTTTTTGCTAGTCCTCGAGCAAAACATAAATTAAAATAATAGAAAATAAAACTAACTACTCCACTTCCGCAGGAAATCTCGATTGCATTTAGCATATGCAATAAGCCTTTAAACCCCTAGCTTACACTAGTAGATGAGTTGTGTCTCGTGAGGGTTTGCAGTGAATCTACACACAAAATTCAAAACTAGAATGATAAAAGAAAATTAAAATTTAAAAACCACGTCAAATTTACAAATCAACTCCTCCTAAACATGTGACTTCATTTAGTAAAATCAATCATGCATTATATAACTTGTCTTCTAAAACAATAATTCATTCTAACAACTTCATATTGGTGGCATGTACTCATACATACATAATAGTTTTAGAAAAACAGACATTGCCAAGTAATTATACAATCCCATTCTTATGAATCGAACAACTCAATGTGTCTCATGTCCACTCAGCAATTTCAATTTTAATACTAAAAAATAGGCATTGGCATCCATTCATCTTCAAGAGATCATAATAGAGAATCATGCAAAACCTTCCTTGAAAAGTAAAACACCCTAGATCACCTGCCAACTCATTCAAGATATAATTGCATAGTGTCCTACTAGAATTTTATGCTCATCTCACATGACATGTGTAAGGCTTAGCTTTTTTAAGCTTTCTATAAGATCCATGTAACAAGTGTTAGGCCAGTGACTCCCAATCCATTTGGCTCAGGGCACTAAGTGTTAAAACACCCCTCAGGCTTAATAACTTGAACCAAATAGGCTTCAAGGCTATGCATGTCATAAATTAGTCAACTCTACCTTTTGACTCGAACACCCTATGCTTAGTGAGGCACGCCGAGTCCCGGTCTACTCAATAGAGTGACTTTAATTTTTCATTTTTCATTTTTTTTTTTTGCTTTTTTCTTTTCTTTTCTTGAGCACATTATACAATCAACTTGAATTATGTTGACAACAACTCCTCGATTGTTCTACAAACGAAGAATAGTGAAGCTCAAAACTCTATCATGATAACATGAATACTACTAGATCATGCCAAAGTTTTACTCTCATAAGAAAATAATTACTTAGATTCAATGATATCCACCAAGATGTAAGACCATAATCAAGGGCTCGAATTCTCACTTAGGCAAATGTCTTTCTTTGTTTTTTTTTTTTCAAAATAGGAGCACGAGAAACTAATATGAAGTAATCAGAACTCAAAATCATTAAATCTATCAAGTCATATTCTAAGTAGTCTGATGTCATTAAATAAAGTCACATATCTAGAATAAGAATCAATGTAAATAAGCAAAAAAAACATAAAAGAAAATAAATCTAATTAATTTTTTCAATTTTTCATTTTTTAAGTCTTGTTTGAGATCTTGTTTTGAGCCAACTATGTTGTCTATGGATTATTAGTATGTGGGTTTGAGATTTGTAGTTTAATTTAGAGTTTAAGTAACTCTTTTGGTTCTACCTATTTACTCTTGCTCAAAGTAGTGCGTAACTCCGTTAATTAGACTGCCTGTGGTAAGGGCATAAGTCTTCTGCTATTTCTTTAACTGATTTCATTACTGTTGCCCCCGTGCTCTGACTGGCCCTTCGACGGGGTTCGGCTCGGGTTGGGCAATGCCGGGGCATGACAACTATGCTCCCCCCACTATCTGCATGTGGAGGTTGGGCTATGAGCAAGTGATCAATGTTTGTAAGCCTCTAGATAATAGCATCCTAAAAGAATCTAAATTCAATAAGTAACTGGTCTATATGGATCATCCATCAATGCTGGTGCCTCTGCTGTTGCATCTGTTGATCTTTGTGGCTCATGAACATCACCCAGATGGTTAGATAGCACCCTATGAGCCACTGCACTGTCAATTGGTCCCATGTCGATAATAGTAGGCTCTGCTCTAAGTATCCTAACATGTACCACAATGAAAATCCGACACAGGATGTACAGGTAAGGTAACATCTCATATGTGCGGCCATGTAGGAATGTCATCACCCTAATGTAAATAATGGAGGGTAGATCAAACTCTATATGTGGTTGTGCTAGGAGGTGTAGAATCTGTCTTCATCCTATCCACTCTCTCCTTCCTAACACTCCTAATGTCATGCTGAGCAATGACACGAAGCATCCTAAAATCCTGTGTCATGGCATGTGCCAACAAAGATACCTCTTGGTAGACCAAGCAAACTCTCAGTAAGCTCATAGTTAGGTGGAAATACATATCCATCAAACTGAGGATATGTGAGATGCCTCCTCTCACATCCAATAACATCTACTATGATGTCAGGTGCCACTCTCACCTGAACACTGCCTGCTACTCCAACTAATGCATTATCAACTTCCAAATGAAGTAATACATGCCACAATTGGACCAACCTATGGTAAACAAACTGACCTGATGTAGAGATTGTGCTAAAATTCTCCATCCAATACAATTTTTCTATAAACCATTCTATAGAAGTCGCTAAGAGTACATGTACTAAACTCCATTCGCATTGAATTGGTCTTCTATTTCTTAGCTCTCCCCATCTAAATTGAATGACAATAAAACAACCTAGGGCTTAGCCTAAAGTAAAATTTTCAAAAACAATCTTGAAATACGTGCCAAAATTCAAATTTTAAATAAACCCTAAAAACATTTTGTGTCAGACTCCAAATTTGAACCCAAGATTGATCTTAGTGAATAGAACAAATTTTATAACAAGACCTACTATTAATTTTGATCAGAAATATCCAATTTTGAAAAGTTCCCGATTTGTGAAAAAACGTTGAAGACTTGATTTTTCATGGAATCTTTAAATTTAACGGATCAAATTGCATGAAATTTTAGACAAAGATAGATCTACCCATTTTTAACAATCTTACTGGTTCAAATCATGTTTAAATTGATTTAAAAGTCACTAAATATCAAAATTTTCATTTTAGTACTTACCTTTATTGAAGTGAAAAGCACGAATTTGATGTAGAAATTTGGTTGATTTTATGTATTAGAGATGCTTAAAAGCATCGCTAATAGTCTTTTTTCTTGTAAAAACAAAGCCAATTGTAAACTCAAGAAAATACTATACTAATTTTATTTTGTATTTTTGATCATATTCCATTTTTTTGTTTTTTCAATTCAAAACCTATGGACATGTAAAAATAAAGTAAAATGTAATAAAATAAAAATACACGAATGTCCCAATGATAGAAAGAATTAATCCATGGACACAAATAATAATTTCTTACTTAGAGATGCGAGACTCCTTAGCTTTGCCTAGCAATCCAATCTTAAGGCAACCTAAGGTACGCTTCCTTACTCTTCCTAATTTATCTTTCAATGCTTGAAGATCAAACTTCTTCACCCAATCTCTTCATCTTTTTTTCAGAAACTTGGTGGGACGACTCAGGGGTAGTAGGGGTAAAGTGCTTCTTCTCATTTTTCTTTGACTTAAGTTTGAACAGGTAATTCTTAGGATAGCCACGTCTAGTATGGGTATCACTATGGTAAATGTCACACGCACCTACAATACTAGAACCTATCCTTCCTCCTTTCCCTATTGAACTTGGTGGGTTGGGCACTATCTTAGGGACTTTATTAGTCTCTTTTACCTTCACAAAGATAGTCATTTTTGTTAAGGGGTTAGACAAGCAATGCTAAAATAGTTTTCAATTTCATTTTCCCACTCTTAAATCCATTTAATTTCTCTGTAGAGGACATAAGTTCTATATTGTGAGCACTAGACTTATCTTTCACACTTTTTTTATCTTTCTTAAGGTCATGCACCTCTCTTTCAAGTTTGTTATTCAACTCCACTAACCTATTTGCCTCTTGATAAGACAAAATTAATTCATCCTCTTTTTTCTTCATTTTTTTTTGCAAGGCTTTTGGTTTTCTTAGTCAACACTAAGAGTTGGTGGAATTTATTTAACTCATCAAGATCAGCCTCAAACCCTGAGTTCTCTTCAAGAGAAGTGAACTCCTGTGAATCTTCTTTAGAACTATCATCCTTCACATTTGCATGGAAGGCTATTTAGTTGCAGAATTCTTCTTCTTTAGAAAAGCTCTCATCATAGTAAGTTGCTTAAAGCACATTTCCCTTTGTTATATAATCAAACCCCTTTCATTTCTTAGGCTTGCCATTAGAAGAATTGTCAAAATTAATGTTAGGACAATCAGCAACAAATTGAGCTAACTTACCACATTCAAAGCATTTCAAATTATTCTTGTCTTGTTTAGTTTGCCACTCATTTATCTTCTCTCTTTGTTTCTTCCCAAAATTTTGTCCCTTATTGCCAAATCTAAAGTTATGAGTTTTCATGAATTTCTCATAGTTCTTAGCTAATAAAGCACTACCTCTTCATCATCATTAGACTCTGCAAATTCATTTAAGGTGTTTAACACTTTAATTTTCTTGAAAGTTCTTTTAGATGCTTTTAGGACATTTTGTTTTACATTGGACGTTGCAAACAACTTTTTTGTTCTCGTAGGACTCTTCTTGCATCTTAAAAGTTCTTAGGTTCCCAACCAACTCCTCAATGTCTAAGGTGTCAATCTTCTTAAATTTATTAATGGCAGCCACCTTAATTTAAAATTTAGTGGACAAGGACCTTAATAACATTCACACAAGAAGGCAATCAGGTATAGGCTCTCCTAATTGATCACATGTGTTTACAATACATGAAATAGAATAGTATTAAAAAATTATCTCTTCCTCACTCATTATCATGGTCTCAAACTCTAGGGTCAACATTTGTAACCTGGACACCTTCACAGCCCTAGTTCCCTCATTATCTTTTACTAATTTTTCCCATGCAACCTTGTTTTAACAATCAAAGATCAACTTGTATTCTAATTTTCCTATGGCATTGAATAATGGACTAATAAGGGCTTTACTGTTTTGATTTGTATTTTTACTCTTATTCTCAACCCATTCTGTATCATCTTTTAGAATAGAATTATCTTCCACATCTTTGGTCATTGGAGGACTGTAGGTTTTAACAATCGCTTTCCAGGTATTCGCATCAAGCGCTTGTATAAATATCATCATCCTTTTTTCCCAACATGAGAAATTCTAGCCATTAAACTAGGGAGGTCTATTCTTTGGATTACCTAAGCCCCCATGTTCATTCAATATGCTATTCAAACTAGCCATTGATTTTAATCCTACAAAACAACCCAAGCACCATAATTTAAGCACTTAAATATATAAGAATTATAAGAAAAGCAACTAACAATCTAGGACACACAAATCAACAAGTTTAATCAAGTATTTCTAAGAGAAAAATAAGTAAAGTTAAGCAAAATTTAGATTTCAATTACTAGCACAAGAAATCTTTCACAAGAAATTAATTTGGAAGATTAAGCAAGATTATGAAGTACTAACATGCCAAATCAGATTGATATCATGAAACAAAATCAAAGTTTCAATAATTAAACCTCAACTACCAATTGTGATTAATATTCGTCTAAAAGAGTACTACAGATCACTAGATTGCCTCTAGTTTAATTATCTATGAAGATAAAGACTACGAGTTCTAGCCTCTTTGTGTAGAATTTTTATACCTAGTGGAATCAAGTAAATATTCTCATGATATATCAATCATTTAAACTGAAAGCATTCAATCCACACATAAACACATAACTATTTTAATGTTCAATGTACTACTAGCAAGCAAGAAAATTTACATTGACACACCAACCTTTATTTTGTTTTTAAAACAAACTCCTTTTATTTAGATCTCCACAAATCTTTGTTGTTCCTGGCCTTCAAGTCTTCTCCCTCAAGTACTTGAAACTTCTTTTTCCTTAGTTTGTCTTTGTCTTCTTCTTGTCTTCAAGAAGCTCCTCTTCTTATATTAACTTTGGCCTCCTTTGAAATCTTCAATCTCCCATCAAGGATATACTATAACTCATCTTTGAAATCTCTATATAAAATCTCCTCTTAGTTGTGGAAAAGCTTTATTAATTCACCATTGATCTTCAACTCAAAGCTTCATGTGAATCCTCCTTGGAAAATAATATGTAAAAGGTATAAACTCTTCTTCTCTAATCTCTTCTAGGTTTTCCTCTATCAAAATTCGTAATTTTTTAACCCTCGTGTATAATATTAATTGGATAATTTTATTTGTTAAAACTATGTTAGAAACCTTGAGCATGTAATTAGTCTTAAAAATTTGATTAGATTTAGTTGTAGTTGATTAAGGTTTTAGAATTGATGGACTCAAAAAAATAGGAGCAGCCATGTTCTTATGGGTAAAGATTAAAGAGTAAAGAGTGTTGATGGTTAAAGAAGTTTACTGAGTATACATTCACATAAAAAAGTCACTTGAAAAATTTTTAGAAGTGATTTTAAAGGTTTTAGAAGGATTTATGGTAAAAAGGGTAAAACTCTAATTAAATAGTGTCATTGATTGATCATTAGACAACACATAGAAGAAAATGACTGATCGTCACTTGAATCAGCCCTTTGTAAATTAAAGGTGAAAGTTTATTAATTGATTGCTTCATAGACCAATCGATTGCTTAAGGTACCATGCCTTAGGAAACAGTGAATGATCGATCATTGGTTGGAACGATTGATCACTATCAATTCTAGTTTCCTAAGTTAAGTGTTTCTAGAAGAGAGCTCATTCATAGTTGAAGTCAAAGAGCTTGTTTGGCTCGGAGACTTATATAAAGGCTTAGGTATGACAAATTTGAAGGGAGGAAAACTTATAAAATATTGGAGAAGAAAGGAGAGTCCTTTACTCATTGTTTTCCTAGAGAATCCATAGAAAGCTTGAAGAGATTATTCATGGTGGATTCATAGTGATGCACAACTAAAGTGAAATGATTTTCACACAACAAATACAAGAGGAGTTTAACAAAATTCTTCAAGGTAGTTAATGAATTTCAAGGTAAATTAACAACAAAGGAGTCTTTGGTTGAGTTACTTGAAGAAGAAGACAAAGATAAAAAAATGAAGATGGAAAACTTCAAGTATTTAATGAGGAAGCATTGAAGGCCAACATCATCAATGAAGAGGATTGAATAAAGAAATTTGTGTTAAGTCTAGTGGTTGGTTGTTTTGTATCTTGTAAGTTGTATATCTTACTAATGCATTGATTTAGCCTTGGTGGAGGTTGTCATAGTTTTTTACCCTAGTTGAGGCTTTCCATGAAAAAATCCTTGTGTGATTACGTGGTGTGCATGCTTGATTTAATATTTTGATTGATCATGAATGGCGATTAGAAATTAGGGTTTACTTATTGTTTGTTTTGCTTCAAAACAAATTTCTACGCATAGCGGCTAGAACTCTTAATTTATTAATTCTGAAAGTACTATGGTTAGGAGCAATCTAGTGATTTACGTCACCATCTAGTTAGATATTAAGCTCTCAGGTTTAACTATATGGGTGTTATAGCTGATGCCTCACTTCCCCTCATTTCATCTCCAAACTCTTAGAGAAACTAGAGAGAGGCAGCAGAAGGCAATCTTTGTCATGCCACGACACACGTCACCTTGACCCGAACATAGTCCAAGGGGTATGAAGTACACGGCGCTACGAAGTTAAGTTGAAGTGCAAAAGACTTAACCGATCCTTGGGTGAACACACAACGGAGTAAGCTCACAAGCCCTATGTGCAAAAGAAAATAGAGAAATACAAAAGACTTCATAACAATCTTAGTCCACTCATACCCACATCATCTAGTTATCATATAAAAATAACTAGCCTCAAGGCTAAACATATCTAAGCCAACCACGACTAATAATACAGTGAAGTAGAGTCATATGTATAAGTTCAACATAACTTAGATCCAAACTATCATAACACCAAGCATCTATAACATGGCTATCCTCATGCTCAATGTAGAGCCCATCTAAAGCACATGCATGACACAACATTTAGCCCCAAAACAAAAGCACAACAAGGGGTGAGCTTAGCTCAACAAGGGTTTTTATTACGGAATGTAAACTCATGAAAACATTGTATGTATTCTCAATCTAAATATGCATCATATATTCATTCCCTAAATATGTATATCATGAGATAATTCACATTTCATAACATATAATCATGTCACATGTACATCATGACATAACTCACAATTCATAAACATATATTTATGCTACTTGTGCCTCATGATGTAAAAGACATTCCACAAACACATAATACTGCCACCTATACATCATAAACATAAACACATAACCATGCCACATGCATATCATGATGTAGAAAACATCGCATAAATTCATAATTATGCCACTTGTGCATCATGAAGTAACCCACATTTTATAAACACATAATCATGCTACCTATGCATCATGGGTTCATCCATAGTTCATAAAACATATATACATCACATGTAATTATATGAATCTCATTATAACAATTAAATCTTATAAAACTCAATTCTTAATATTCATATAATGCATAATCATATCTCAATATGCACATTCACCCTCCAAAATCAAGTGTATAAAAAAATACCATCCTGCATGTTCATGCAAATCCTTTTCATAATCACATATATAACATAAACATCAATGTTCTTATACAACCTATGTCCATGAGCATTATATCACATAAACTTGCAACAATCATTAGGTGATTGTCTCACAATTGAGAAAATCAATCAAACCCTCTCACCCAAGACAATCTATTGAGGGAAGGTCCGAATTTCTAGAAAGGAAAACTAGAGCAGTTTAGGTAGGTTCCCTAATTGGGAAGGTACCACCTGCTCACCTAGGAGAATCCTTGGAGGGAAAGTACGAATTCCTGAAAAGGAAACTAGAGCAGTTCCTACTCATCTAGGACAATTCTTTATGGGGAAAGTCCAAATTCCTAAAAAGGAAAAATAGAGCAGCCTGGTAAGCTAGTGTACATGAACATAACATCCTGGATTCTCAGGGTCTAGATAGCTAATCAATATAACTCACATAGAAATCTCCTCATCTCAACCTAGGGTGGTAGCACGTCATCAAAGGAACACAAAATGAAAAAATCTTGTCCTTTTGGACGTAAAATTGATTTGTTAAGCCTCCGAGCAATTTATCCGACAACCATTGACATCCAATTGCATCCAATTGATCAATCATGGCTAATCAGGATTAGCTTTCATTTATAAATCATTTTTATGATGCATGCACATGATACATACGTGAGCAAGAGATAAATGAGTACAAGTATAGGCAAACATGCTCGATGAGTCCATATGTGCATGAAACATGGTCCGTTTGTGTCAAATAAAATCATATGTCCATTCAAGAGTTTGCATACATAGTAGTTCATACCTAGGCTAAAACATGTGAAACATGAATAACCTATAATCAATGTTATACATGTAAACATCCATAATTTATCATAGGCATATCCTATTGGAATCATGGAGTAAATGTGAAGAAAACGTCAACATACGGGTTCAAGACAAGGATAACATCATACTTAATCTAGACAAGTGTAGTTATATCCTTGCCTGGGCTAAATCATAATTCAAAGAGGGTTCACATGTAAATTCAGTGACATTTATAGGTAATTACAACTCATCATAGTTATAAAGAAATCAATTTATAAGAAGAGAACAAGAAATGGACGAAAATCCACAAAAATATCCCAGAATCACAAAGTTGTAGTATAACCATTCGAACACCTTGCCGTTCGAATGGCCAGGTAGGCCATTCGAACAAC
Source organism: Saururus chinensis (assembly GCA_035235625.1). Lineage (NCBI taxonomy): Eukaryota > Viridiplantae > Streptophyta > Magnoliopsida > Piperales > Saururaceae > Saururus > Saururus chinensis. Next base: position 21,062,806 of record CP141142.1, read on the forward strand.
TAACCGTTCAAACAGCTCTTAGCCCGTTTGATCGGCCGGAATAGCTCACTTTTCTAGTTCGTCTTTAACCTTCCGAAATTCAAATGAAAAACATTCTAAAATTCTATATAAATTCAAAAATAACTATAGAACAACATATAATTAAAATCTTACCCTAGAACATGATAGATTTAATCATTTTCATGCTTAATCATAAGAAAATAACCATAAATCACATGCTTTTAACAAATCACCATTAAACCTCAAAATGAAGCAAGAACTCAAATCAATCTACAATCATGCATTCTTGTGGTGACTGTCATTAAATAATATATGAGATAATAGGCATAATTATTATTTTGCTCGACATGTGTTACATCACACATGAAACCGAATATGACAGTCATCAGTACATATCAAAGTAAAATAATGACACATAAAATATCATAATTTATAAAAAACTGGAGTTGATGCACAACCAAAAATTTACACAACACAATGATACATATAACAAAATATTCTCATATTAGAACATAACCCAGATACATCATTTGTAGAGTAGTTAGATCACCAAATATAGGCATAACAAGCCTTTACATAAAAGTCATATTATTACAAATTTTAATTAAAACATTCAACGAAATTATGCAAAAAATTCCTCAGTTGTCACTTCTAGTTTGATTTCACTACCTGCAAAGTCTGGAGGTGGGTGAGTACTTTTATACTCAATAGGTGGAATTAAAATCTAATTTAATGCTAAGTTGAAATACTCACGACGGTAATAATTTTTACTAAAACAGAATTTATTACAAAAATGAAATAAAAAATAATTCCAGTAAAATGTTAGTTCGCATGATGCTCATGGGCCAACAAGAAGCTCAAAATGCTAGGAGTTTTCACATGACACTCCACACCTATGTGCGTGCATCAGATACCGATTATTTCCTCGGTAGGTATCTAGACAAAATATAATTCGAGGTTTATCTCATAACTATTGAGAAAATATACATACCATAACATAATTCTGTGTAGGTAAAACATGGTACATGTATAGCATTTCTTCAGAAAACTCAAGCAAATAAGCATAACAGAATGAAAATGGTACATAAAACGTCAACCATACGAGTAGAGCATATGCTAGAGTTTAAGACCCCCTACCTTAGATTTGGGGTAAAAAATTCATAGTTCTATAGATCTTAAATGGAAAAATTGGCCGCATCACAGCGGCCGACACTTGATTTAACTAGAAATGCCTTTTGAATGGCTTGATTTGGACTTAAAACATCCCAGAATAGAGGAACAAAAGTTTTAACATTTGGTAGAAATGAAATTTACTTTGGAAATCAGGTTTATATAAAAAAAATTGGGTGATGTGGTGTTATAAGCACGCGATGGGTGTGCGACATGCATCGCATGCCACTTCGTGGATGACACAGTTCCGTTGCGCAGAACTGCATGTCTGACAGAGAACCCGTGCGATTGTGACCCACCATGCGGGTCCCGCATGCCGCACAGGCAAAATCTCACGTGGTAGTTTCGCCACACGGTTTTCTTCGCCTGAGCGGCGTGGTCCGGCCTTGTAGGCCACCGTGCGATGCAGGCCCACGATGCCACGTCGGCTGATGCGGCTAACACAATGCATACGTCAGCCCCCCAATAAAATATTTTTTTCTTTTTCCCAAAACTATAAAACGTTTTATCTTTTCAACCATAAGTCAGGATCACGCGTTCTTGGTACAGATGGACTTGTATTGATGAGCCCATTGAAACAAGACTACTCAAGGATAGGTTTTACTGCAAGTTTATCGTGGGTCCCGCCTATGAAGTATACTTCCCACAATCAATGCTTATGACTCTGATGTCTGATTTAATTGATTCGAAAGCCATTATGATCGTCTTTTAGAGTTTTATCACAACTCTTTAGGTACGAACTCCAAAATATCAATAAAATATGTTAAAATTCTATTATTGGTTAAAACAAACATGCCGAAAATCAGGGTTGTCACCCCCTTAAAGAAATCTCGTCCTCGAAATTGAACACATTAGACTTAAAATAGTTCAGGATATTTCCTTAACATTTTACTTTCTAATTCCCATGTGGCTTCCTCCAAAGCATGATGCTGCAATAATACTTTTACTAATGGAATCATTTTTGTTCTCAAGATTTGCTCCTCTTTGTATCGATGAACATAGAGTAATTATTTTTCATTACTTCTGATTTGCTAGAACTTCAAATACCTTCACGAAAAATCGGCAACTAAATTTCCTTTACCCCTTATGTAGAAATCCTTTTTGATGTTGGCATATACAAGAAAATTGGGCTTAAGGCCTCTGTTAATCATTTGCATGAGAACCTTATGCGCTTCCTCCAACCTTCCTAATTTATAGAAAAGTCTTGCAAGCAAACTGTAATTCATGCAACTAGAGTATCTATCCCACTCGCTCATATCAACGATGTATGTGTGTGCATCTACAAGCCCCCCAGACCAAAAATAGCCCTTAATAAAAAGCTGAATGGGTGGTCAGCCAAGGCTGAATTCCGTCCGATAGCATATAATACAATAAATCTAAACCATATTCAATCTTCCCTAACCTACAAGCATGAAGAGTAAGGATTTCAAATATAATTGCATCAGGTAGATAGCCGAACCTTCCTTCATTTCTAGCAATTCACAGCCTTCAGCTATACGTCCTCTCTTACAAAGACTACCTAATAAGTAGTTATAGGATTTCACATTTGGGTCACAACCATAGTTCCTCATTTCATCAAACAACTTCACGGCTTCTTCAAAGCTGCCCATCTTACATTTAGCTTGATTAAGCTATAAATTCTAGAACTACGACACAACCCTCTTTCTCCATTAGGTGTTTCTAGGAGTCCCCTGACAGATTCTTCAAGCTGGATGAAATTAGAAATATAAACATATAGAAAAAAATTGAAAAGTTATTTCCATCAAACAATGTCGCTTATGGTCAGTTGAGTCATCGAAGCCTTAAAATCATTTAGGGCCTGCATTGTTTGACTATTGATGGTTGTTTAGCCTTGCATGAACATTTGCAAGGTGTCCTCAAGTGACTTCTTATGTGGTGGCACATATGCTGAAGATGAGGGAGGTACCTGCACATTAGACTCATTTTTCCAACTAAAGTTGGGATGATTTCTCAAGTTTGGATTATATGTTTCTAAATAGGGAGAAGAAAATGGCCTCTTGTAAGTGTTCATGGCATTTGCTTGGCTATGTAAAACTTCTTGAAAGGCAGGGATTGTTAGACAATCCTGTGTTAAGTGTCCACTTGTTTCACAAATCCAACGAATACTTTGTGACTTTGCATCAATTTGTTTGCATTCTTCAATTTTTGTAGTTAGACTAGAAATTTTGGTGTTAACATCATCCTCTTCCCTAAGAATGTAACTTTTCATATTTTTCTACCTGACTAGAATTAGTCCATGACTAGGCTTTTTCTGCCAACCAATTAAGGTAGTCCCAAGCTTCCTCAGGCTCCTTTTATAAAAATTAACCATTGCACATCATTTCTACATGCTCACGCATTTGAGAACTCATTCCTTGATAAGAGATGCTCACGGTCCGCCAAAGTTCAAAACCATGGTATGGACACATAAGTAAAAGATCTTTAAAATGTTCCAAACATTGAAAACATGTTTCGTTTTCTTTTTGCAAAAATTCGGAAATATTTCTTCTTAAAGTATTGGTCCGGTGAGTAGGAAATTTGTTTTTAAAAAACTCACGTTGGATTTCTTGCCAAGTCTTGATGGAACTTGGTTTCAAAGCATTGAACCAATTTTTTTCTTTTTCTTTCAAGGAAAACGGAAAAAGTTTTAAGCTAGTGATATCCATTGAAACATTTTGATTGTGTAATGTAGTACATACCTGTTCAAATTCTTTCAAGTGCAAATATGGACTTTCCGAATATAAACCGTGAATTTTGGGTAGTAATTGAATTACAACCGACTTTAGCTCAAAAGTGTCCATATTTGGAGGAAATATCATACAAGAGGGGGTATAGTCCTTGTGGGTTACAAATAATCACGTAAAGTTTTAACTTGAACATTTTGAACATTATTATCCCCATTATTACTTCTTTGTTCCTCATTAATTCTTAGATCTTCCAATTTATCAAAAGAAAGAGAATTTTAAAAAGATTCATTCACTCTTCTTAATCATCCTAAATTATTGCGCGGCCATGTGAACATGCAACAACAATTGTTTTTTACAATAAAAGAAAGTAAAAGTGCATAAATTAAATGAAAGAATATAAAAAGTTAATGATTTAGAAGGTAATAGATAGAATTTAAATTACAAAATAAGGCCAAAGGCACTATCGAGGTACACATTTGATCCAAAAAAAATTTTGGTGGTTAAGTGGGTAGTGCCTCTGATCTTACAACAAAAAATTTATGGAATTTAAATATTGAAAGTAAATGACATAAAGCAAATGACTGAATTTAAAAAGTTAGTGTAAAAAATAAAAGTTAGAGAATTAATAAATTTAGAGTGAGTTTTTTTCGTAAGGGATTCTTGTCACACGTTGCAATCCCCGACAACGGCGCCAATTTGTTATTACATCTGAACCAAGACTATGAAGTAGTCAAATTCAGATTTTTTTTACTTGCCAATTATAGTAGACAAGGTCGATCCATAGGGAAAGCCTTGTGCGATAAAGAAAATGATTACAAAAAATAGAAGAAAAAAAATTAAGAGAGAAAGAGTAGAAGAGTATTGAGGCAATAAAGAGTGAAAAAATCAATAAGAGAAAACACTAAGGCATTAAGGGTCATTCTAACATCTAGTGATGTTTTTTTATGTGTCATGTTATCTCAGTTAGAATTGAATGAAGATTCTATCTAACCAGAATATATGAATATTATAAACAAAAATAAAGATAAGAAATACTTTAGATAAATGAAGAATAATAAGAATTATTTCTTCAAGAGTTCTATGTATCAAAACCACATAAGATCAAGAAGGAGAGCCTTCAAGCATCTTATATGTCAAAATCACAAAGAAACAAGAAGATAAATAATATTAAATAAATATCACTTTAAATAACCAATACTTACTTAAAATCATTGATTAAATATGAATAGAACTTCATTAGATTGTTATAAATCACCTCTAGCCTTAGCTAGAGAGCTTAGAAAGCCATTATGATAAAAGGAGTTGCTTCAAAGGGGAAGGTCCAATTATATCCCTTAAATTCATCCTGATTGATTACTTGATTAGTTCCTTCTTTGACAATGATTAGATTCTAAATTAATTAAATAAATTATTAATTTATTTAGTAATTAAGTATTTTTTATTCTTCATTTAATTATCAAATCAGCCTCATTGTCTTTCCTTATGTGTAACAATCACAACTAATGAAAATATCTCCATGTGTTGGCCTCGGTTAATTGACTAGCTCTCCCTTTACATGTCAGATTTGACCTATATTTCTTCGAAATTATGAATTTCTTTGTGAAATAGGGATTGTAGCCACATAAGTATTCTTTCTAATACCACCTGAATCATATCAAACCAAATTTATATAGAAAGATATGACCGGAATACTAAGGCTATATCAATCTGTCCAAATCAGCTTCTCCCCCAATTTGGATCTCTTAATTTAAATATGAAATCCAACGGGTCCACAAGGTTGTATTCGACCATTTAATGCATTCTTAGACCATTATGATCCATTTCCTGACCTTTGAATAGTTTTAGGTAGTTGGACTTCACTTCCTCTTCTACTTGGATCTTATTAAAGCCCATTTTGATATGTAAACACAACGGAGGCCCAACTCACCTATTCAAGATATAAATAACACATATAAGTAATGAATTACCACAAAATAGGATTGCAATTCAAGATTTAAAAATATTTAAGTGAACATTATTTCAGTGCATCAATGTTCATGTGTGGTTTGCATTCTTTATACTTTATGGGTTGATGATTGATTAATAGTGTGTGCGCTTAGAAATTAGGTTTTCATTGTTTCCGCTATATAAAAAAAATTTGTACAAAGACGTCATATCTCATAGTCTTTATCTTTGATAGATAATCGGACTAAGGGTAATCTACTAATTCTAAACTCACAAAAGAACCCATGCACACTAGGAAGTTTGTTCCACAAGTTGAGAATGTGTCAAAACCTATGAATTCTCCTAGGAATCAAAGACTAAACTCTAACCGTAGGAAGGGACATCATAAGAGTGATAATCATAAGTCCTTATTTAGACAAATTCAAGTGATGAAACACAACATAAATCGCCCTAGTCAATGTGTCATGAACAAATATGTAACAAAAGAAAAGTTGTGTTTGTTCATACTTGAATAATTTGCCTAAGAAGAGGAAAGAAATCAATTCACACCATAGGAAACTTCAAGCCAAAGGCACATGGATTAGAAGCACACAAAAAATTTCACACCTAAGAAGGCTATTCAAGGCAATAAGAAGAAAAAAATTATTCAAGGCAATAAGAAGAAAAAAAATTTCAAATTTGGATTAGAAATGATGTCTTAGAGATGCTTAGTTCCCAAGTTGATAGAGGAAGTAAGACCACCTTAGATTGCATTAGGATAGGTTGGCTAGGCAAAGCTTAGAAGCTTGTCATCTTTAAATAAAGAGATTGATTTGACTGTCCATGATTTAATTCTTTCAAGTTTTTGGACAACACTTGATTTTATTATTATCTCATTTTTTCTTTGTGTTCATGTCTTTTTATTCATAGGTTTTGAATGAAAAAAATACACAAAAAATAGTGTAGCTTTTGTTTGTTTGACGATTTGCTTTAGTTTTGTTTTTGATATTTTCAGCTCATGAGACTTAAAGTAATTAATTTTCTTTTAAGCTGATATGTAACATGATTTATGGTCAATATACCTTAATGAAGAGAAGGATACATGAAGGAGAGTGAAGATCAATTTGTTTTTTTTTGTTTGATGTTGTAATTCCCTTGTTTTTAAAATATGCACACATCATGTTTAGAGTTAAATCAATTTTATGAATGACGATCAAGAGAGAACTCTTAGACATGAGTTGATTTAGGCATTTGGATTCTAGTGGAGTCTTGAGGTCTATCTAGATTTGTGGGAACCGGGAGAAAATGAAAGTGTAAGTGAAAGTGAATCCAGGTGAATGAGAAGCTTGGAGATTAAAAAAAAAAAGTCAATGTTTGGTTGCACCAATGATGTTATAGAAAATTGAAACTTGAATCCATCAGTGGTAGTAGTGGTAGTGGAGTTAGATATGGTGGTGGAGGAGGTAGTGGCAGCAGAGGTGGCACCGGCAATGGTGGTGGCAGTGGTAATGCTAGTGGTGGTGGAGGTGGCAATGGTGGTGGTGATAGTGGTGGCAACGATGATGATTGTGGTGGTGGCAATGGTGATGGTGCTAACAAAAATGGTGGTGGTGGTAGTGATGGTGTGTTGTGCACGATTACCTAGACTCTTAGACTTTACTTCTTTGCATTGTTCTATTTCCTTTTGTAATAGCTTAGTATTTGCTTTGGTATTCTTATGTAAGTTGTTATTGGTTCGGTTAGTGGCCTTGGACATGCCTAGCCCACTAACTGGAGTGTCTACCTAGGGAACTGGGTAGGGCAGCATGACTTGTTTCCAGTTTATGCAATTGAGACTATTTTGAACTTCTCCCCTTTCTTCCTTTTTTCTCCCATTTCCCCATGTGAATCTACTTGATATCGATTGTGCCTACACCGGGCACATCATTGGTATCCGAGCTTTTACAATCCCCGGCCATGGCACGAGCAAGCAAGCTACTGCAGCCCCAGAAGTTCTCCTAGCGAAGGAGGTGCTCACCTCAGCGGACAGTCCAAAGACTATTCCAGAGACCACCAGTGAACCTACTTTGGCACAGATCATGATTGAACTGAAATCCTTGAGTGTGGGCATGGCCAAGGTGGATGCACTGAACTTGGCAATTGTGCAGCTTCTGGCAGAGTGCACAGCGTCTCTCCTACCCAGGCCACCATCTGCTTTCATGGAAAAGGGGGATCCATCCCAGGCCATTGAACTACATGCCCCTGACCCTCCGACACAGGCAAATAGAGAACCAAGGGTTTCCCAGGGTCTTGTGCAGTTTGGCACAGTTGACCGGGTATTGGATGGGAGGCACCAGACCTGGGATATGCGAGGCACACCAGGTGTTCAGGAAAATACCCCAATGATGCCGCCTCCTAGAAACCTATTCCAGGACATGGAGGACGAATGGGAGGAGTACCCTAGGCACCGCGGAGGACCACAAGGAGGGGTTGAACCTCAATTGACCCGCTTATAGTTCCCACGCTACAATAAGGATGACACCCCTGTGGAATGGCTATACAAGGCGGAAAAGTTTTTTGCCTACCAGGGGACGCACTCTAAGGCTGAACGATTGCGCATCGCAGCCTTCCACCTAGATAGGGACGCTTCTGTCTGGTTCTAGAGTTTTGAAAAGGAGGTACGCCACCCCACCTCGGCCGCCTTCTCAGACGAGCTATGCATTTAGTTCGGGCCTAATGAGTTTTAGGATTTCAACAAGATGCTCTCCACTTTGCGCCAAACAGCCACTGCTCGCACCTATTACACAGTGTTCATGAAGGTGGCCAACCACCTCCCTGATTGGCCGGTGGGTGCCTTCGTGGGTACTTTTAAGTGCAGCCTCAAGCCTGAGATTTATGGGGAGATGCGCCATGCTTGCATCGAGGAGGGGAAGATGGCTAGGCAGCGCAGAGGAGGGTGATTTGGGCCTTTGCCATGGCCTACTTCTAGCGCTCGCCCCCTTGCCGCGCCAACTAGCAGGCCGCTTTGGCCAACAGCCCTCTCAGGCAAGCCAGATTGTTCGTCACCTCACTCCTGCCTAGATGGAGGAAAGTCGGTCTAAGGGGCTATGTTTTTGTTGCGACCAAAAGTTCATTCTGGGGCACCATTGTTCAGTCAAGGGCAGCCTTCTCTTGGAGGAGATGGATGATGAAGGAGAAGGGGTAGACAGGGCTGACTCACTTCCCCCTGATGACATGCTACCAGAAATTTTTGTCCATGCTTTCTCGGGGGCATTCACTCCACGCACAATGCTAGTCTAGGGCTACCTCAAGCGACAACAGGTGGCTATTCTGATCGACAACAAGTCTACCCATAATTTCATTAACGACAAGGTATCCCATTGGTTAGGCTGTTTTGTCTCCTATTCGAAGCCATTTGACGTACTGATTGGCAATGGAAAACACCTTAGGAGCACCGGGGTGTGTGCTAAGGTTACAATCTTTGTCCAAGGCCACACATTTATCACTGACCTCTTCTTGCTGCCTATGAAGGGGCCGGACGTGGTGTTAAGAGTGTAGTGGCTTCAGGAGCTCGGGGATGTGGTCTGGAACTTCAAAGACATCGTGATGGACTTTTCAAGCTTTAGAGGGACAGCGAAGTCGGATTGAAGGCTCCAAGCCGGGCACCCTCCTCTCCTACCACTTTTCAAGTTCTTTCTTCTAGTTTGTCCCCCAAGGGCTCCTTTTGCAACAGTGAGACACCATAGAGGTGACTCAGGACGAGATGCCCCCGGATCTCCAGGAGTTATTGGCAGCACATCAGGACTTGTTCGCTGAGCCGTAGGGTCTCTCTCCCATCCGGCCTCACGACCACCAGATTCCCATCATCCCTGGAGAGGCCCTGGCCAATGTTCACCCTTACCATTACCCTCAGATGCTACTAAAATATTTTCAATCAAACTTCTATGGCCAAACCAAACATTCTCAGATGCTACTAAAATAACATACGAAATAAGTTTCCATGATCATGAGCTTTAAATACAAATCAATCCAAGTATCCCTAAGTACAAGTCCTATATATAGTCTAATCCAAATTACAAATCTAGAAAGTATAAGCACCTTAATTCTCGTCTCACCCAATACATCAGATCATGGCACAAATAATCATAAAGACTCACAATGAGTCCAATGGAAATTGATCCACCCATAGAAACAAGCATCCAACTCCATGAACTCTCTATCATAAACCTGCAGAAGGCTTCCCGAACATTGGGGCTAAAAGGAGGGAAAATGAGTATTTTCGTATTCAATAAAAAATACTCAGTAGAGGAGTTCTAAATAGTGAACTCTATAAGTTCATACATAGATGCGTTCATGAAACTTAAACATGAAGCAGGAAGGCATATAATAATCAAAACCTCACCATACAATAAAACAATACACATCCACATACAATCATGCCAAATATCTTTACCTAACTTACTCTGACACTTATAGTCATACTCATAACATTCTCACAGTCTTGCTCATACCATCTTACTCAAATTCTTACTCTTACAGTCTTGGTCAGAATTATATGCTTACTATCTTTCTCAAAAAATTACTCTTACAATCCTGCTTAGAAATTTACTCTTACAATCCTACTTGGAAACTTGCTCTTATAATCTTGGACAAAAACTTACTCTTATAGACTTACTTAGAAACTTACACTTACAGTCTTACTCAGAATCTTGCTCATAATCTTACAAACTTACTTAGAAACTTACTCATATTATCACATACTATTGACCACTGAAGCTCATAACAATTAACAAGCTTCAACATCAAAATGGAAAGGAATGTCACTAAGGAATCACCTTAACCTCCGGGGAGTAATTAGATGCCATGGACCTTTCCAAATGTAAGGCACACCTATGCTCATGGGGCACAAGATAAAATAAGTAAGAGCAATTCCATGATACTACTTACTTGAGTGCGTAAACACCCACACTCTAGGGGCGATAAAATACCAACAAAGGGCAGAAATAATACAATGCCACTCTTGGGCAGAATCGTACAGTGCCGACTAAGGGCATAAACATATAACGCTCTCAATAGAGCATCAAACGTCGAGCTTAATACAACACCAAGACAAAATTGGAGCTCTCAAGAGAGCATCAAATGCTAGGCTTAAATATAGCACAAAGATGACATAGCGCAAGATAAACAACATTGCAAGACATGAAAAATGCTCAAGTGACTCATTATCGCTAGCTCAAACACAGAACTTAATCCATTGAAACCCTTACCTCTCAAATTCACAATGTTATCATATTAGCTTTGCTCAAAATTAAATTTTGAATTAAGTAATTTATGCAACTACAATTATGCCATAGAAACTTTCAATCTTACAGTCTTCCACTAATCAATCTGAAACTGAGCCTGTTTTGAAACCCTAGTTCATTAGGGTAGCCAAATTTACTTTACTCGTCCAACTCATAATCATAACTCACTACAAAACATATCCTTACATATTCATACAATCTTTGCCATCCACCTTCTGGCCAAATCATCTTACTTGGAAGTCATCAAACTAAGCTCCTTGGAGCCAACCTCAGTTGTCACCCTTTTACTTATACCTCACTTATTGTTCTTACTTTCGACTTCATAATCTGTATGTTATGCTTGTACAATTATGTTGTGCAAGCTTACTATATAACAATCCACCATAATACTTCAAACCCTAAGTCTACTTACTTACTGAAACCCCAACATACATTCCAATTTAACCAACCCTTGCTTGTCACATTTACACCCTCCGACATCTGTCATACTAATACTGATCCACAACAAATCAATAACAAACTCTCTGTCACCTCTTACCATCCATTGCCCATTCATCAGCGCTACACATACTAATATCCATCTCATAGTATTATAGTCATCATACATATGTATGTCATTCACACATATTTATAGCATAACCATAATTCCATACATAGCTTACCAGAATACTCGTTAACCATCACTAGCTTACCAGCATACTCGTTAGTCATCAATAGCTTACCAGCATATACTTGTTAGCCATCACTAGAACACACATATTCCATATACATGACACATACTTATGCTAACATGTGTGACATATTCATAAGAAAATCTACCATATTTCATTTTCTTGCCCTCATTCATCATGAGATCAGATTATTATTTTGTATCAAAAGTATTGAATCATACAATCCTAGCAAGTTGCTAAACATTTAAAGCATGTTATCATGAAATTACGAGTTCAAAGATCCCTACCTTGTAATCCATGACATTGAATGTGAGCACATAATGATGGTGGCATTAGTGGTAGAGTTGGCCACCAAAAGCATGCCTCATCGAGAGAGCTGCTATCCCAAGGTTTAAGAAGTGTCCAAAGTAATCATAGCAGGATGGTGTGGCAGCAGTCTGTGCGGTGAAATTTGTGATCCATGGAGGCACACTAGGGGCGGCTGGGAGAAAGATCATGCCAACGAGTGGCAAGTGCAACTAGAAGTTGAGGGTGGACTAAATGGAAGTTGGCCAATAGCTAAGAGCGACTCGACTGGCCACAAGACATTGAAACAGCCAAAGACAACATGCAACAACAACTATTTCACATTTACAATGGCTCACATAAGGGGTGAAGGGCGTGGGTTTGTGCTTGTGTACAGAGTGATATAGGAGGACTCTGATGGTCAAAATAAATTTGGTGGCAGAGCCATTCAATGGTTTGGCGATGCAAAAACGACACCTAAACCCTGTATTGCACATGTGGCCACTTGCACATGTTGCCAAAGGGAGGGGAAGAGGGCTGGACTGTCACATCCCAAGGCCTAGAAGGGGGCGGTAGGGCCATGGCCAAAGGCGGTGGCCAACGAAGATGGCCTTCGCCATCAATTTGCTGAGGCAAGCTGACTAGAGGCCAATATACGTCTAGCAATGGTAGGACTCTGAATAGTGTGGTCAAACACATAACCGACAGAGGGGGAGTCTAGCTCATGCCAAAAAAAGAGGGGTGGTACTTTGCTAGCCATCTCTAAGCTAAAACCTATATGACAAGGGTGGTCCAAAGGTCGTCCGGCATCCAACGGGAGTACAGTGGCCCAAAACAAGCAAAAACATAGAATGGTTGGGGCCACAAGGAGGAACACGGGGATTCTCGATGGTTCTAGATAGCTCCTCCGTGGCCCTAGCAACTGGTCAGAGTTGGGTTCAATGGAGGGGGGTCAAAAAAGATGATGGCTACCTTCTAGTAGCCCAAAACACACCGAGAACATAGAGAGAAATAATAGAGGAAGCTGAGGTAATAGCCTGGGTTTTCATTTACATAAACATGAGGCAATGCAAACTCATGGTGTTAACTTGCATAGCCAAGCATCTCAAACCATCAAATAAATTACCTAATAAAGAGATCTAATAATCAATCCAAGATCTTGGCACAACCAAGTGCAAGTACCTTAACATAATAAAATAATATGACCTAAAATCTTAGGGCAATACAATGCCTCAATGCAATCCAGCATAAAAGTAAGAGCAAAAGTCCTACTAACTGAAGAAATCTACCCTGCTAGCAATGAGTAACGTCTACTAAAGAAGTCTTTCTACTCTGAATCGGGAGTGGAACCTGCATCACAAAGATGCATGAGTATTCCACTAATATTTAGTAGGTTGCATGAAAAACCACTCATAGTCAAAAGATTAAGATGATGTATTCAAAATAATAGAGATCATTAGGCAATGAACTACAAAACACCAAATAGATAGTGACACATGTAAAAATAATACTTGGAACACTGAATAACAAATTGAACCATACTCACAAGGATGACCTTTAACTAATAAATGACCGAAACAACTAAATTGAATGTAAACATTATTCAGGAAATAATTTACTTATTGTTGCCCGTAAAACCGACTCTGGCTCAAAGGAGTAACTCTATGCTAACAGTAAATCCTAGCATCTCTAGAGATCCAATTGGATAAGCCATGGGCCTAGAGATATAGGTACCAACTGTGATCATGGACACGCTAGCCAGAAATAGATGAGGCTTCCATGATGCACAAAAACCTGAATCTGCATGAGGTGCTCAAAGAGCTGGGAACCAAAGCCTAGTAAGCGTCAAGGCTACACAGGTCTAAATTTCTGCCATGGCTATTACGATGAGCTTACTTAAAACTCAACATATGATACAATGCAGCCACATAAGGCAAAGGGATTAAAGACTGATCACAGCATATCATGCATGCAATAGACTTACACAATCAGCAAGATAACATGCTGATTTTAGACTGAAACATGCAAGTCTATCAACAAGACTACGAATCAGAATTGATGCTGAGACAAACTAATCAAATTAGCAAGCTAACATAACGATTCAGACTGAAGTACCTGGCAACATTCAAAATGATAACAAAACAAATTTAGTCTGAAAAGACTAACAATATTCAGCAAGGTAACAAATCAAATAAAGGATGAAATGACTAACAAAAATCAGCATCATATTAACTCAAAGTGAAGCTGACACAACTAACAACATACCGCATGATCATAACTCAAGTGTCGCTGATATGACTCAATCTAATAAGCAAGGCATACATCTAAATATGGCTGAGATAGAATAATTAAATCCAGTAAGACATGAATCAGGATAAAGCTGAGAATGAATGATTAAATTCAGCATGGCAATGGCACTAATTGAGGCTAAAATCCTGAAGTCAAATTTAGCAAAGTGGGGCACTAATTATGCCTAAAAACCATGTGATGAAATCAATAATATAATCACATGAACTAAGGTTGAAAATTTGGGGATCAAATAAAAAAGACTTTAGGCACTAATCAGAGCTAATTCATGTGATGAAATCAATAATATAATCACACAAACTAGGGCTGAAAATTATGGATTCAAATATGATTCAAAAGATGTCAAATTAGGCTAACATGTGTAATCAAAATCAGCAAGGCATGGGCACAAATTAGGGCTACAACTTGTGATCAAAATCAGCAATGTATGGGCACAAATTAGGGCTAATACTTGTGGTCAAAATCAGCAAGGTATGGGCACAAATTAGGGCTAATACTTGAGGTCAAATTCAGCAAAGTATGGGCACAAATTAGGGTAAAAGCCTATAATTAAAAATCAGCAAAGTTCATGCACGAATCAGGGCTAAAACCCACGATTAAACTCAGCAAGGTCCATGCATGAATCAGGGCTAAAAGAGAAAACTCAGCAAGGTTCATGCACGATTTAGGGCTAAAACCTACGATTAAACTCATCAAGGTTCATGCACAAATCAGGGCTGAATGAGATAATTAAACTCAGCAAAGTTCATGCACGATTCAGGGCTAAAAGAGATAATTAAACTCAGCAAGGTTCATGCACGATTCAAGGCTAAAACCTATGATTAAACTCAGCAAGGTTCATGCACAAATCAGGGCTAAAACCTCCGATTAAACTTAGAAAGGTTCATGCACGATTCAGGCCTAAAACCTCTAATTAAACTCAGCAAGGTTCATGCACAATTCAGGCCTAAAACCTATGATTAAACTCAGCAAGGTTCATGCACAAATCAGGGCTAAAAGAGATAATTAAACTCAGCAAAGTTCATGCACAAATCAGGGCTAAAAGTGATAATTAAACTCAGCAAAGTTCATGCATGATTCAAGGCTAAAACCTACATTAAACTCAACAAGGTTCATTCACGAATCAGGGCTAAAAGAGGTAATTAAACTTAGTAAAGTTGATGCACGATTCGGGACAAATAGAGATGATTAAACTCAGATTCATTCATGCACAAATTAGGACAAATAGAGACGATAATAACCAGAATCATTCATGCATGAATTAGGGCAAATAGATATGATTAAAATCAGATTCATTCATGATTAAACTAGGCTGAAATATGAAATCAAATCTAGCACATTAAGGGTCGACCTAGGGCTGACAAGTATCATCAAATCATGATGACTATGGGTGTAAAAACTGCATGTACCTCTCTACCAGTCCACCTCCAAAGCTTGATGCCCTTGTTCCTATGCTTCTTCCGCCTCCAAACTGAGTCTAAAGGTGTCGCCTTTCCCCCTCCACAAGCTTCTTGTTGTGGTGCTCTTTTTGTGGGAGAAAGAAGAGAAGAAAAGAAAAGAGGAGGCCAATCCAAAAGCTAGGCCTCCGCCCTCCATAAACCTACTTATATACAAAATCCCTAGTTTCTAGGGGCTAAAATACATCAATTGGGCCAGACTAGAGGCTCCCTAGAGTCCTAAACCACCCTCCCTATAATCTAGGGCCGCCCCCTACTTTATAGGAGTGCCACCTACTTTATAGGAGTTGCTCCTACTAAGACTCTCTCTGCCTAATCCCTTATTCAATGTACTCTCCCACTCTTAAATTTTATTCCAAGGGAACCGAGCCCCCCAATTTCCAATTGGCCCACCCTTCACAACGAGGTCAGCCCCTTAACCCTAATTGGTTACTAGAGCTTGTTATTCATATGATTTCAAATCAATTGAAGCAAATAAAACAAACACACACACAAGTAAAAAAAAATTACCTAGAATTTGGGATGTTACATCAATCCCCCCTTAATAGGCATGTCATCCTCGAAATGGAGAGAGCTAATCGGCAAAAAGCTCTGGGTGTGCTTGCCTCATCTCCGACCCTACCTAAGTAGTGTAATTAAATATTCTACTCATATTATTTCATACAGTCATGTACATGCAGATAGCTTTAAGGCTCTGATACCAACAAGCATGAATTAGGGCAAATATAAGTGGTTAAACTCGGCATGATTCGAGCATGAATTGGGGAAAATATAGGTGGTTAAACTCAGCATGAATCAAGAATGAATTAGGGCAAATATAGGTAGTTAAACTCAGCATGAATCAAGCATAAATCAGGGTAAATATAGGCAGTTAAACTCAGCATGAATCAAGCATTAATTAAGGAAAATATAGGTGGTTGAACTCAGCATGAATCAAGCATGAATTAGGGTATATATAGGTGGTTAAATTCAGCATGAATCAAGCATGAATTAGGGCATATATGGGTGGCTAAACATAGCAAGAATTTGGGTAAATATCAGGGCAAATATAGGTGGTTAAACAGCCGAGCAGATTGTGCAGAGATGTAACGACCCGACCCAAGCCGGGCCCACAAAATCACTAATAGGAAAATTTTTCTTTTCTTTGAGCCAAGAATCATCGTCTGAGTGCCAGAGGTACAACGTTTGTCTACGCACTACGGAGCTTTAAGGCTTCCTCGTACGTAGACTTAGGTTGTAACGAACACGTACACACGACTAAGCTTCATAGTTCATCGCGTGTAAAACATAATAAAACATATTATTATAATGATTTGGATCGGGCCAACGTGGCCTTGCCGTTGCTTGCCTACGTACATATTGGATATTATTCTAATACGATTAGATCCGAACGTAGTTCTGCCTAATGGCTACTACATACTACAAACATCACAAAATTATATGTATAAAATACATATCTCCGAATATTTAATCGGAGTATACAAACACTCATTATATATCGGAGTCAAGCGGAAGTTAATAAATTAAAAGAATCATACATCTCGCTCTACCACAGAGCGGGATCAAAATCTCATACACATATCTCGCTCTATCACTGAGCCGAGACTGAGAACACAAATTACACGTCTCGCTCTACCCTAGAGCGAGACCACACACGTCATATAAGTATACATCATGGCATATAGGCACATAGCATGACATATAGGCACATAGCATAGTATATAGGCACATAGCATGGCATATAGGTACATAGCGTAGGATATAGGCACATAGCATAGGATATAGGCACATAGCATGGCATATAGGTATATAGCATAGGATAAGGCACATAGCATGGCATATAGGCACATAGCATGGCATATAGGTACATAGCATAGTATATAGGCACATAGCATGGCATATAGGCACATAGCATATTATGTAGGCACATAGCATGACATATAGGCACATAGCATAGTATATAGGTACATAGCATAGTATATAGGCACATAGCATGACATATATATATCGTAGCATAACACACATCATAACTTAGCACATGCTGTACGGAAGATCAGAAATGCTTACTTCTATCATAACCCATACAGTATCGGTATCCACGGATAGAACCCCGTCTTACTTCGGGTGTCTTTTTCTTGTTTCGTTGTTTGGGCAGGGCCTTGCTTAATCTCGGGGCATTTCCTCCTTATAAGATTGTCAGCTCAGAAAATGGAACCCACCATCGGGTAGAACACCTTCGATTTAGTCAAGAACGGCTCTTGAATCGACTAAATCGGAGTTGGGATGGTTAGAAACAGAGAAAACAAAGTTGGTCGGTACGGGTAGAACCTCTCCTTGTCTTGGGGCGTTTCCTCTTCATACGATTGCTAACTCAGAAAATGGAACCCTCCATCGCGTAGAACATACTCGATTTAGTCAAGAACGCCTCTTGAATTGACTAAATCGGAGTTAGGATGGCCGAAAACAGAGAAAACGAAGGCGATTGATGCTCGAAGGTAGCGGGCAGAACCTCCTCTTGTCTTGGGGCGTTTTCCTCCTTATACGGACTCCAACTTGAAGAAAGGACCACTCCATTGCGTAGAGCACGCTTGATTTAGTGGGAAACGGGTCTTGAATGGCCTTAATTGGCTTCAGAACGGTTAGAAACAGAGGAAAAGAGGTTCCAGTTTTACAATGGAGCGAAATGGGGGTTTAAATAGCCCCCGAGCCGCCAAAACCGCGGCGCCGCTGTTTCTACGGCGGCGCCCACCAAAAATGCTTGCGGGTCATGCCCGCGCGTGACGCAGGTCGTGACCGCTCGCGAACTCGCGGCCCACACGGAACCGCGGCGCCCGCGGTAACGCGGGCGCGCGTCGCGCCGCGCCACGCTGGCTCGCGCTGCGGTGCGCGCCAGTCGCGCACCGCGTGCCGGCTCACCCATATTTATCCATTTTTTATTTTTTTATTTTTATTTTTATACTTAAAATTACAAACGTGCGTATCTTTCTACCCCGGAATCGGATTCGCGCATTCTAGGTACCGTTGGACTCGTATCGTCGAGCCCTTCAATACAAGCCCACTTAAAGCAGCAAAACACACTATTTCCAAGTGGGTCTCACCTATATTACACGTTTCTTAAATATCGTAATTTCCGGTCCCGACCTCCGTTTCGCGCGTTCTTCGAATCGTTGTGCTCGTTATGCCAAGATCTACCTGGTTACGGGTATTTCATCTAATGAAAACCCTTAATATTAATCTCAAATTACCGAATTACCCTTAACCCTCCCGGGTTAAGCGTAACCGAAAAACGGGTCGTTACATTCTTCCCCCCTTAATAGAATTGTGTCCTCGCAATTCGCCTAAACTACTCTTCTAAACACAACTAAATTCAGTCATTAATCAAGCACAAATCACAGATAAAATTCCGTTAATCTAATATCGGGGGAAATCTTCACAAAGAAAATTTAATAGTTCACAAACGTATGAAATACTTTATACAAAATTTGATAATTTAGATCAGATAAAATCGTCACAACATAATCTGATAACTTATGACCGGATAAAACACTCTAAAACACAATCTAATGCTTATGTCAGAATCAGATAGATTGAAATTCAAACTCAAAACACAAACGGCAATTCCGGATTAATCAAATCCTGTCAAACACAATTCAAAACACTTCCGGATTCCTTTATCCGTTACTCACAATTCGACAATTTGGTCGAAAAATTGTTTCACAAAATTCAATATTTAATTCAAAGTCAAATAAATCTTCATTTAGAAATCTGATATGTCGTTCAAAATCAGACATATCATTCTTTCAAAGTTCAATAATTTGATCGTTCAACAAAATCTGATAAATTATTCATAAATGAAATCCAATAGTAATTTCAAAATCGGATAAATCATTATTCAGAAATCTGAAAACACAATCACAGAATGTCGCAATACCAGACGACTTACACCCGCGCCCATGGGGCGACGCGAGACTGAAAGGAAGGGATTTACCCATGACATCCCAATCCTGTGCGCACCAGATGCCAAATTTGGCGGTATCCAAAATCATAATAATTCTTAGTTCCGAGGAACCGAGAACTATTCAGATGACACGATTGCCCAAAACTCGGAGAAATTTTTGAAAAGAGGAGATGATTTTAAAGTCAGAGCTTTGTTTTCATAAAAGTAGTAGAAAACTTTTAGCAAAACTTTGGCGAGTCAAAATCTTGGTATAAATTTTTACTTAGTAGGTCGAACTAAGTTCTAAGTATATGTTTTGTGCACATAAGAAAATATTGTGTCAACTTTCTTTTGAAATCATTCAAAAAATCTGAAAACACGATCACAGAATGTCTCGATACCAGATGACTTACACCCGTGCCCATGGGGTGATGCGAGACAGAAAGGAAGGGATTTACCCATGACATCCCAATCTTGTGCACGCCAGATGCCAAATTTGGCAGTATCAGAATTGATAGCTTTTGGGCTTTATACCAAATAACTATCTAGACGGTCCGCAGACCCAAATCATCAAAAACTTCATTATCAAATCAAATCCTGAATAAACATTTTTGATTAAATCAGATTTGTAATTGAAATTCATTTCAATATACTAGCGGAAATAACCTTGGAGCAGTCCACTAACACCTTATGTCATATACCACGAGTATTTGATGGTTTCTTCTTAGCAATTCCGCAGGCAATTGAGATAAATTTACTAAATTTCAAATCTAATTTCAAATACTGAAGGATTTGAAATTAAAATTCCATATATAATCCACCAGTAGATTCAACCTTAGATTAATCCACTAACGCCTGATATTTCATATCGCAGGTGTTTAGTGATTTCTCTTCGGGATTTCTATTATTTTTCAAAACATATTTTAAACAAATTTTCAAAATACTCATATTTCGGAAATGAGATTCGTATAAATACATCGGTAAAATTTACTGCAGAGTTGTCCACTAACACTCCACCTTCTATACCGTGGGTGTTTGCTGGTTACTCTGAGATGGTTCTACCGCCTTTGAAATAATCAAAAATATTTTCTGAAATAGACAATTTGAAATCAAATTTCAATACCCGAGTAGAATTAACAGTAGGGTGTTCCACTAGCGCTTCATGTCCCATACCATGAGCAGTTAGCGGTTACCTCGTGGAAATTCTACCGTCTTTGAAAACATATTTCAAATCATATTTTGTTTAAATACCCAAGTAGAATTAACTGTTGAGTCTTCCACTAGCACTACATGTCTCATACCATGAGCGGTTAGCGGTTACCTCTTAGAAATTCTACCGTCTTTGAAAACATATTTCAAATCATATTTTGTTTAAGCATCCAAGTAGAATTAACTGTAGGGTTTTCCACTAGCGCTACATGTCTCATACCATGAGCGGTTAGCGGTTACCTCTTGGTAATTCTACCGTCTTTGAAAACATATTTCAAATCATATTTTGTTTAAGCATCCGAGTAGAATTAACCGTAGGGTTTTCCACTAGCGCTAGATGTCTCATACCATGAGCGGTTAGCGGTTACCTCTTGGTAATTCTACCGTCTTTGAAAACATATTTCAAATCATATTTTGTTTAAGCATCTGAGTAGAATTAACCGTAGGGTTTTCCACTAGCGCTACATATCTCATACCATGAGCGGTTAGTGGTTACGCTATGGTAATTCTACCGCGGTTTAAAATACATTTAAAATCGAAGTTGTTGAAAATATTTAAAAAGAATCATGTCAAAACAAAATTTTCGATTGAGTCAAATTCAAAATCACAATTTATAAAAATAAAGGTTTCCGATTAAATCGAAAGCCATATGAGAAAACAAAATTTCAATTCATAGTTGATTAAAAATTTGAAATTTAGAAAGATCAAAATCTGTCTGGAATTCAATGTAATACATGCAAAATGGAATTCTAAATGAATTCTAAATCAAATTATTTAGAAAGAAATTTCATATAACTTACGATTAAAATTATCATTCATAAAAATCATACTTCATATAAAATTCAATATCACAAAATGAAAGGTTCAAAAGCAAAGTTCATATTAAATCCAAAAAATTAAACATGATGCAACACATGTAGAATGAAATTCTAAATTAAATCTAAATCAACTTATTTAGAAAGAATTTTCATATAACCCACGATTAAAAATCAAATTTCATAAAATCGGGCTTCATATAAATCACATATACAAAATGAAAAGTTCAAAAGCAAAATTCATATGAAATCCAATTTCTAAATTGATTGAAATAAAAAAAAATTAAACAAGATGCAACAAATTTAGACTTAAGCTATAAACAAATTTCAATTGAAAAATCAAAATAATCAAATTGACGATTACATCAAATTTTCATGCAACACATGGCGATAAAAATCTCAATTAATTATACGATTAAATTTCATAATAAATTAGATGCACCATATTCAAAGCAAAAATTCTAATTCTAATTTAAAATTGACATCTATAAAGTATAAGCTTGTCATCAATCAGATACACATACATAACATAAAACTTTAAAATTACTTCTAATAAAGTAATTTAGAATTTGTCAGAATTAAAGTTCGAACTAATTTAGAATCAAATCTGATACGACTTGTTGATAACAACATAATCAAAACATTCTTTATTTAAGATCGAAATTCATAAAATAGAAGTCTATCTTAAATTAAAAATTATTGATAAAACAAAAATTCAAAATTAGAGTTTGTGTAAGATTCGATAACAAATGGGCATAACCACAAGAAGAAAATCGGATTTTATTTGAAATCCACGACACCACGTACAGAAGAGAAATAAAAAAAAACTCACAATTCATTTAAAAAATAATCAAAATGCATTCAAAAGAGAAATTCTATTTATTTCAAAATTCAAATGAAAATACTTATTAAATTAATAAAATATTACGCTCTCGCAGACAGATCAATGCTCCGATACCAATTGTAACAACCCGGCCCAAGCCGGGCCCACAAAATCACTAATAGAAAATTTTTTCTTTTCTTTGAGCCAGGAATCATCGTCTGAGTGCGAGAGGTACAACGTTCGTCTACGCACTATGGAGCTTTAAGGCTTTCTCGTACATAGACTTAGGTTGTAACGAACACGTACACACGACTAAGCTTCATAGTTCGTCGCGTGTAAAACATAATAAAACATATTATTATAATGATTTGGATCGGGCCAACGTGGCCTTGCCGTTGGTTGCCTACGTACGTATTGGATATTATTCCAATATGATCTGATCCGAACGTAGTTCTGCCTAATGGCTACTACATACTACAAACATCACAAAATCATACATATAAAATACATATCTCCGAATATTTAATCGGAGTATACAAACACTCATCATATATCGGAGTCAAGCGGAAGTTAATAAATTAACGAAATCGTACATCTCGCTCTACCACAGAGCGGGATCAAAATCTCATACACATATCTCGCTCTATCAGTGAGCCGAGACTGAGAACGCAAATTACATGTCTCGCTCTACCCTAGAGCGAGACCACAAACTTTATATAAGTATACATCATGGCATATAGGCACATAGCATAGTATATAGGCACATAGCATGGCATATAGGTACATAGCATAGGATATAGGCACATAGCATGGCATATAGGTACATAGCATAGGATATAGGCACATAGCATGGCATATAGGTACATAGCATAGGATATAGGCACATAGCATGGCATATAGGCACATAGCATGGCATATAGGTACATAGCATAGTATATAGGCACATAGCATGGCATATAGGCACATAGCATAGTATATAGGCACATAGCATGACATATAGGCACATAGCATAGTATATAGGTACATAGCATAGTATATAGGCACATAGCATGACATATATAAATCGTAGCATAACACACATCATAACTTGGCACATGCTGTACGGAAGATCAGAAATGCTTACTTCTATCATAACCCATACAGTATCGGTATCCACGGATAGAACCCCGTCTTACTTCGGGTGTCTTTTTCTTGTTTCGGTGTTCAGGCAGGGCCTTGCTTAATCTCAGGGCATTTCCTCCTTATAAGATTGTCAGCTCAGAAAATGGAACCCACCATCGGGTAGAACACCTTCGATTTAGTCAAGAACGGCTCTTGAATAGACTAAATCGGAGTTGGGATGGTCAGAAACAGAGAAAACAAAGTTGGTCGGTATGGGTAGAACCTCTCTTTGTCTTGGGGCGTTTCCTCTTCATACGATTGCTAACTCAGAAAATGGAACCCTCCATCGCGTAGAACATACTCGATTTAGTCAAGAACGCCTCTTGAATTGACTAAATCGGAGTTAGGATGGCAAGAAACAGAGAAAACGAAGGCGATTGATGCTCGAAGGTAGCGGGCAGAACCTCCTCTTGTCTTGGGGCGTTTTCCTCCTTATACGGACTCCAACTCGAAGAAAGGACCACTCCATTGCGTAGAGCACGCTTGATTTAGTGGGAAATGGGTCTTGATTGGCCTTAATTGGCCTCAGAACGGTCAGAAATAGAGGAAAAGAGGTTCCGGTTTTAGAATGGAGCGAAATGGGGGTTTAAATAGCCCCCGAGCCGCCGAAACCGTGGTGCCGCGCTGCCAAAACCGGCAGCGGCACTGTTTCGGTGGCGGCGCCCGCGCGTTACACGGGTCGCGACCGCGCGCGAACCCGCGGCGCCCGAGGTAACGCGGGCGCGCGTCGGGCCGCGCTGCACTGGCTCGCGCTGCGGCGCACTCCAGTCGTGCGCCGCGTGCCAGCTCACCCATATTTTTCCATTTTTTCTTTTTTTATTTTTATTTTTATACTTAAAATTACAAACGCGCGTATCTTTCTACCCCGGAATCGGATTCGCGCGTTCTAGGTACCGTTGGACTCGTATCGTCGAGCCCTTCGATACAAACCCACTTAAAGCAGCAAAACACACTATTTCCAAGTGGGTCCCACCTATATTGCACGTTTCTTAAATATCGTAATTTCCGGTCCCGACCTCCGTTTCGCGCGTTCTTCGAATCGTTGTGCTTGTTATGCCAAGATCTACCTGGCTACGGGTATTTCATCTAATGAAAACCCTTAATATTAATCTCAAATTACCAAATTACCCTTAACCCTCCCGGGTTAAGCGTAACCGAAAAACGGGTCGTTACAAGAGACTACCTTTATCTTTGTCGGGCCATGGTGGGCCAAATTGTCTCCAGGTAAGGGGAGGTTCTTTCCACCGCCTACGGGAGCAGAAAGTGAGAAGCATCTCCAAGTAAAGGGGAGGTTCTATCCGCCGCCTATGGGCACGGAAAGTAAGAAGTTTCTCTAGGTAAGGGGAGGTTTTGTCCGCCACCCACAGGTGCGGGAAGTATGTAGTGTCTCTGGGTAAAGAGAAGTTCTGTCTGTACAGGCACAAGAAGAGTGAAGCATCTCCAGATAAGGGGAGGTTCTGTTTGCTGCCTTCGATCATGCACAGCGTGATGCATCTCTAGGAAAAGGGAGGCTTTGACTGTCGCCTTTAGGCAAAATGAGGAAAATGTTTCAGTGCTAGAGGAATCTCTGCCTACCATCTCCGGACCTTAAGGGGGGGCTCCATGAAGGAAGGAGCAACTCTGAAGGTGGCTACTTCCAGAACTATAGGGGAGTAAGGTTTTATGATCTTCTTATAATTATATAAATGCATGTGCTACTGAAGATATATGATTACATGAATGCATGTGCTACTTAAGTTATATGCTATGCTCTGATCTGAGGTGTTTTCATATGTTTGATCTAATATTATCTAGTAAGCTCTGGAATGCTTTGTTCTGATTTGATATGGTCGGATGAAATCTGATATGATCTTATGGGATCTGATGTGATCCAATATGCTTTGTTGTGTTATGCTCTGCTCTGTGATAAAGCAAGATGTGTGATTCCACTGATTTGTTTAGTTTCCATTTAATTCAAATGATTTATGAGATTTTTGTCTGACTCTGAATGATTTATTCAAATATAAGGATATATGGATTTTAACGTATATTATTTTGTGATGCGATGTATGTATTAGTTGTTAGACAGAATTATGTTTGGATCTGATCATATTGGAATAACATCATAGATGTTATCCAATATGTGCATGGGCAACCAATGACAAAGCAACATTGGCTCAATCCACATTTGATATGAAAATAGGTCTCTCCTAGCCTACGAGCAACAGAGCGGTAAAAGCTCAGTAGTGTGTAGAGGAACATTATGACTCTCGCACATAAACTTTGCCACTCCTGTTTGGTTTATGTTTTTGGGAAACCAGATTTTGGGTTATCCCTGTGAACCCCCTGCTTGGGTCGGATATCGAGCTGGGGTGTTACAACCAAAAGGTCACATTTTCCTACCGAAAATTATCTGGGATGATACACAAACACCCTAAGATAGTGCTGAACCAATCCTAGGTGAAAGGGGAAAGAAGTGAGGATAAGTTCTAGTATTGTGGGTGTGAGTGAAATATGCTAGGGTGATTCTCATACTAGAAGAAAGTGTCCAAAGAATCATCCTTTCAAACTTAGATCAAAGAAGAAGGAAAAGAAGCACACTACCCATGTTACCCTTAAGTTTCCCCGACAAGTTTATATAAGAAGATGAAGAGAGTGTGGGTGAAGAAGATTGTTCTTCAAGCATTGAAGGATCAATTAGGAAGAGTGTCATAGATTACATTAGCATAGGTTGGCTAGGCAAGGCTAAGAAGCTTGTCATCTCTAAGTAAAGAGATTTTGATTTTTGCCCATGATTTAATTCTTTAAAACTTTTGGATACTAATGTTTTAGTTTTTATCACTTTTTTCTTTGTTTTCATGTCTTTAATTCATAGGTCTTGAATTAAAAAAAAATAAAAAAATTATATATGATGAAGAATACACAAAAAATTAATATAACTTTAGCTTATTTTTGCAATTGGCCTTGATTTTATTTTTGATTAGTTCAGTTCTTAATACAAAATGAAATTAATTTTCTTCCAATATGAAAACCAATATGATTTCTGGTCAAATATACCTTAATAAAGAGAAAAATACACCATGAAGAGTGAAGATCAGTTTTATTTTCTTTTGATTGATGTTGCAATTCTCTATTTTTAAAATATGCACACATGATGCTGAGACTCAAATCACTTTTATGTATGAAAGTCAAGAGAGAATTCCTAAACATATGTCGACTTAGGCTTTTCAATTCTAGTGTAGTCTAAGTGATCAAATTAGATGATATTTTGTTAGATTTCTATTTAGAATTGAAAAGAAAGAAGAAATTTCCGTGTAATGTATTTAAATGTTTGTGAATCTTATGTACTTCAATACTTTTAATTCAAATAGAATTGTCCTCATAAAGATGATGGGAGAGGCTACATACTAAGGTCAGTCTAGGCTAGTATGAATCTCCCATCTATTTAACATCGATAAAAAAATTAAAAGAAAAAAAAATTAAAAAATAAATGATGCAAGTGTAGAGGATTTTGAAAAAATCAAGCCGAAGAAAAATAATTTGAGAAAAAATATCATGACTTAGAAAAAATCATATGCATATTCTTTATTAAGCTTTTATTTTTATTAAGCTTTGAATTTGAGCTTTATTTTAATAAGTTAAAAAATGAAAACTTTGTCTTTACTAGTGTTTGAATAAATTTGTTTCAGTTTGAATAAGAGTAATATGTGAGATTCAAGATTAAAAGAGACAAGAGTTAAAAACATTGGTAGTTTCTTAAAACTTAATAAAAAAGAGTTAAAGCATCAAAAACAAGAAAGTAAAACTAACAATCACACACCAATGGAATTGACAATCTAAGGCAAGGTATCAATGAACATAATTTGTGGTTGCACTTAGGTTAAAGGGAAATTAATTTAAAAATAGTTAAAAGGAACTTAACTATGTTTATTTTTAATGTTTGATTTTTTTCATTTGAGTTTTGTATGTCAAAAATATCTTATTTTTATGGAAAATGTCTTGAGTTATTTTTAGAAATTTATTTGAATTTTTTAAATTTTCTCAATTTTCTTCAGTTATAAAAAAATTAAAAAATCTAATTTTGTCAAGATCAATCCATAGAGCGAATGATCATTGCTCATGTTTTCTGTTGTGCCTAGTGTAGGCACAATTTGGTATGCAGGAGTTCTACGCAAGGAAAGGGAAAGAAGTTGGAAGAAAGGAAAAGGAGTTCTTGGATTACTTCAAAACATACGAACAAAGGAAGAAGACGACCCCTTTATGGGGAGTTGCACCTCATGCTGGGAGTCACACCCCACACTGGGAGTCATGCCACTAGTGGGCCCAGTTCACCCGTGGTCCACTAGTGCGCTAGTTTCTAATAATCAAAATTACAATAATCAATTGCTAACTAGCCTAATGACATTATAAAAGTACTAAAATAAAGGGAAATACTATCCACTAGTGCACCCGTGCACAACACTCCACCACGCTTCCGCACACGCCTTGTCCTCAAGGCGACCACGAAGGAAACCGTAGCAAAAACTCATCCTTAGACAACCACGTAGCGTCCTCAAGTGGCTGGCCCTGCCAAGAGACTAAAACCTCCGTGGTAATCCGACCAGAACGGCGTACACGACGCAGCCGAGAAACATAAAAAACCGGATGGACCAACGAACCCGCCGGCAAAGTGAGGCGATAAGCAACTGAACCCACTCTCTCTTCGACAACATAGGGCCCATGAAACCGTAGAGCAAGCTTAGAGTGCACAGGCTGGAACAAGGAGGACTGACGCTGAGGAAGAACTGAAACATAAACCAAGTCCCCCACGGCAAACTCGCGCTTAGTGTGATGGCCGTCATAAATCTGCTTCATTCGGTTCTGAGCTATAGATAGGTTCTCTTTAAGCTGACAAAGGACCTCATCCCGAGTTTGGAGCATATAGTCTACCTCTGCCACAGAAGACCGATGAGGCACATAGGACAGCATAGTAGGAGGCGGCCAGCCATACAAAACCTAAAAAGGAGTGCACCTGGCACGAGTGTGGTAGGCAGTGTTATAAGACCACTCTGCCCAAGGAAGAAGCTGAAGCCAACGTCGGGGCTGAGCCATAGCGAAGCAACGCAAATACTACTCCAAACAACGGTTCACGACCTCTGTCTGACCATCTGTCTGCAGGTGGTATGCGGTGCTCATGTGGAGAGAAGTGCCCTGTAGAGTGAAAAATTCTTGCCAAAACTGAGAGATGAAAACCCGGTCGCGATCGGAGACAATCGTGCGAGGCATACCATGTAACTTGGCCACGTCCCGAACATAAAGTTCCGCCACTGACTTAGTTGTATAGGGATGACCCAGAGCACAAAAATGGGCATATTTAGATAGCCGATCCATGACCACCATAATCGCCGACTTGCCTTGAACCAATGGTAAGGCCTCAACAAAGTCCATGGAAACATCGTCCCAAACCTGATCCGGAATGGGCAAAGGCTGAAGTAACCCGGCCGGTGAGGTAGTGGCGAACTTGGCACGCTGACAAACATCACAAGCAGCCACAAAATCAGTCACTGCGCGACGTACACCCTTCCACAAGAAGCTCTGACTGACCCGTTTATAAGTACGAAGAGCACCCTCATGACCTGCCAAAGGAGAGGCATGGAAGTCATTGATGAGATGCTGGTGCAGGTCTGTAACCGCTGGCACCCAAAGACGGTCCTTCCAAAAGAGAAGGCCATCCTTCCATGCAAAACCAGGGTGCACCGCTGGGTTGGCCTGAAGGGCCGCGATCAGAGTGGAGGTCGGGAAATCATCCTTATAAGCCTGTTGTAATTCATCAAGAAAGGGATAAACTGGGCTGGAAATAGCCAAACACAAACCTGGGTTGGCGCGTCGAGACAGTGCATCAGCCACAGTGTTGTCTGAGCCCCACTTGTACACTACCTCATAGTCATAACCTAAGAGCTTACTAACCCACCGTTGCTGCGCGGGCGTGGACACCCGTTGTTCGAGAAAATACTTGAGCGGCTGATGGTCAGTGCGAATGAGAAACCGCCGGCCAAGCAAATAAGGACGCCACTTCTCGACCGCAAGGACAATGGCGAGCATCTCTTTCTCGTGGACTGAGAAGGACAGGGAACGACCAGCCAAAGCCTTACTGAAGTAGGCAATGGGACTCTCCTCCTGAAGTAGTACCGACCCTAGGCCGGCATCCGAAGCATCGGTCTCTACCACGAATGGCCGGCTGAAATCAGGGAGAATCAAAACAAGGGCGGTCGCCATAGCTTGTTTCAACTCCTCAAAGGCGGCCTGGGCAACGTCGGACCAACAAAAAGCACCTTTCTGTAACAGCTAAGTAAGGGGCCGAGCAATCTCGCCATAGCGGTGAATAAAGCGCCGATATTAGCCAGTAAGGCCAAGGAAACCCTGCAGCGCCCGGGCACAAGTAGGGGCCGACCAAGATAGCATGGCGGTCACCTTAGAAGGGTCCGTAGCCACACCATCATGAGAGATGACATGACCCAAGTATTCAACTTGTGAACTGCCAAACGAACACTTCAAGCGTTTAAGAAACAATGAGTTAGCTTGCAGGATATCAAAGACAGACCTAAGATGCTCAAAATGGTCGCTTCACAACTTGCTATAGACCAGAATATTGTCGAAGAACACCAAGATAAAGCGACGGAGGAAGGGCCTGAAGAGGTCATTCATAAGGCTCTGAAAGGTAGAGGGCGCGTTCGTGAGGCCGAATGGCATAACAAAGAACTCAAAATGACCATCATGAGTACGGAAGGTAGTCTTATGCACATCGGTGGGTTGCATTCGGATTTGATGGTAACTTGAATGCAGGTCAAGCTTACTGAATACAGTAGCACCAGCCAACTCATCCAATAGTTCCTCCACCACCGGTATAGGATACTTGTCCTTCACTGTGATTGCATTCAGCGCCTGATAATCCACACAAAAGTGCCAAGTACCATCTTTCTTACAGACCAGCAACACGGGGGAAGAAAAGGAACTTGTACTAGGCCGAATGATACCTGAAGAAAGCATGTCCGCTACCAGGCCCTCGATCTCAACCTTCTGGATTAATGGATAATGATAGGGATGCACATTTGCGGGAGCAGCACTGGGCAGAATAGGAATAGAGTGGTCATGAGCCCTCTCCGGCGGAAGACCTGTTGGCTCAACAAACACCATGCCATACGCTGTCAAAAGATCAAGAAGGTCCTGCGGCACATCATCTTGTACCACTTCCACAGACGCCCACTGCTGGAGAAGGAGTCCTTGTGCTGCAAACCTAAAGAAGGACCCCATTGCCTGAGCCGAAAGAAGAGTACCGGGCTGAGAGCCTTGGAGACATACACGCTGTCCATGCAATGCGAAATCCATCACCAATTCCTTAAAGTTCCAAAGAACGTCCCCAAGCTCCTGGAGCCACTGCCTCCCAACACCACGTCCACTCCCTTCGTCGGCAGTAAGAAGAGGTCGGTCACGAAGGTGTGGCCCTGGATGGAGAGTGCGGCCTATGCACAGACTCCTGAACTGCGGAGGTGCTTGCCATCACCAATCAATACATCAAAGGGGGTCGAGTTAGACACAAAGCAACCTAGCCGCTGCGCCACCTTATCGTTAATGAAGTTGTGAGTCGATCCACTGTCAATCAGAATGACGACCTGTTGCTGCTTGAGATAACCCTGTACCCTCATTGTGCAAGGAGTGAAGGCCCCTGAAAAAGTATGTACAGAGATCTCTGGCACTGTATCGGCAGGGTACGAAGAATCAGGCTCATCGGTTCCCCCGGACTCCTCATCGATCTCCTCCACTAAGAGACTCCCTTTGACGGAACAACGGTGCCCCGGAATCAACTTCTCATCGCAGCAAAAACAGAGTCCTTTTGCCCGGCGTTCCTCCATTTGGGCTGGCGTGAGACGACGGACAATCGGGCCGGCTAGGGGAGGAGTTTGGCCAACTCGGCCAGTCACCTGGCTGCTGGCTGGAGCGGCAAGGGGAGAGGCGGACACAGCAGCCCGAGGAAAAGGTCTGAGCCTGCCTCCGCGCCGCTATCGAGTCAACTTCTCCTCCTCAATACGTGCGTGGCGCACTACCTCCCTCATACTGGAACAGGGAAAATGGTGCATCACCTCAGAAATCTCAGGCTTGAGTCCTCGCTTGAACGGCCACCAGGGTTGCCACCAGCCAATCAGGGAGGCGATTAGCCACCTTCATGAACTCCGTGTAGTAGGCGCACACGGTGGATGTCTGGCGCAGGGAGGACAGCATTTCATTGAAGTCTTGAAACTCATTGGGCCCGAACTGGATGCATAATTCATCAGGAGAAGGCGGCCCAAGTTGGGTAGCGCACCTCCTTCTCAAAGCACTAATACCACACCGATGCATCCCCGTCAAGATGGAAGGCCGCTATGCGCAGCCATTCAGCCTCCGACTGCGTCCCCTGGTAGGCGAAAAATTTCTCTGCCTTGTAGAGCCACTCTACAGGGTCGTCATCTCCCTTATAACGCGGAAACTGTAGGCGGGCCAAACAAGGTTTTGCCCCACCCCGAAGTGCCCCGTGGTGTCCTGGATACTCCTCCCAGTCATCCTCCATCTCCAAGTGCAGATTTCGGGGAGGCGGCACCATTGGGGCATTTTCCCGAACACCTGGTGTACCTCACGAATCCTAGGCCTGGCGCTTCCCTTCCATGATATGAACGACAGTGCCAAAGCGTACACCATCCTGAGCAAAGTGCATCTCGCGGTCTGTAGGCTCTGAGAAGTCAGAGTGGAGGAGTTCGGGAGCCTGGGACGGTCCCCCCTTCTCCATGGAGGCTGGCGGCCTGGCCACCAGAGGGGGTGCGTGCTCAGCCTAAATCTGGGCTACAGCCAATCCCAACGCCTCAATCTTGGCCATGAGTTGTGCCATCGTGATCTCGCTGCCGGTCTCCAGTGCTGATTTGGGGCTGTTCGCAGAGACTAGAGTCTCTTTCTCGGGCTGACTCTCCGGGGCCGTGGCAACTTGCTTGCCTCGAGCCATGGCCGGGGATCGTAAAAGCTCTGATACTAATGTTGTGCCCGATGTAGGCACAATTTGGTACACAGGAGTTCTATGCAGGGAAAGGGAAAGAAGTTGGAAGAAAGGAAAAGGAGTTCTTGGATTACTTCAAAACATACGAACAAAGGAAGAAAACGACCCCTTTATGGGGAGTCGCACCTCATGCTGGGAGTCACACCCCACACTGGGAGTCATGCCACTAGTGGGCCCGGTTCACCCGTGGTCCACTAGTGCGCCAGTTTCTAATAATCAAAATTACAATAATCAATTTTTAACTAGCCTAATGACATAATAAAAGTACTAAAATAAAGGGAAATACTATCCACTAGTGCACCCGTGCACAACATTTTCATGCTAAATAACTGTTTTAAAATTTGGCCAAAGCCCATAAGCCCCTCATTTCACTCCCAACTCTTACAAAGCATGCAAAAGTGTGCTAGAAGGATGTTTTGCTTGGTTTTGCATGAAGAAACACCGGTTTCATTGTCATTTTTTGTGATCTAGCCCATGGTGAAGGTGAGTTCTAAAACTAAAATTTGAGTTTTAGTGACTTTTCAATGATTTTTGAATAGTGAGGATTGTTACAAATAGCTTGATCTTCTTTTCTACAGAATTTCATGTGATTTGAACTATCACATTTTGAGATTTTACAAAAACCCCAATTTGGTTTCATGTTTTCACATCAATTAAGGAGTTTTTCAAAATTAGACATTTATGGTAAAAATTAGGTGTAGATACAATTACAAATTTTGTTTCAATCATTGATATATACATTGTATCAAAATTTGAAGTCAATCATATAC
This sequence comes from Saururus chinensis, assembly GCA_035235625.1. Lineage (NCBI taxonomy): Eukaryota > Viridiplantae > Streptophyta > Magnoliopsida > Piperales > Saururaceae > Saururus > Saururus chinensis. The sequence goes on from CP141142.1 coordinate 21,096,340, forward strand.
AAAAAATTTTAGGGTTTTATTTAAGTTTAAAAATCTAAATTATTAATGAGTATTTCGATGATTTTTGAAATTCTAGAACTTTATTTATGTCTTTTGAATAGTTCCTAGTGATATTTATCCCTATGTTTATTTCTTTGAAATGAATTTAGATGGGAAGAGCAAAGAAGCAGAAGGTAAGGAGTGATTCAAGCTTAGGTGACTAGTGCATCATCGAGTGGGGGAGATAGGGTTAGACCTATATGATGTGAGAGTTGTTTTGTCCAGGTTCATTTAGAGACTTTTATGGATTGGATAAAGGCTTGTCCATTCTAGATGGAGCACTTTAGGACAATTTCCTCCTCTGATTAGCCCGCATAGCCACATCTAGTCAAACAATGGTATTCAACCCTTAGACTGGATGATGATGACTCACTGATAAGAGTAGCACGAGGCACACATGTGCGTGTTTCACCTCAGGTCATTTCTGACGTTATTCAATGTGAGACTAGACCACTCACATATCCACATTTTGTTGGATATGTTTTTCCATTAGATAGTGAGTTGACTGGGAGATTGACTAGACTTCCCAGATGCAGAGAACTAGATATTTCACTTCTTGCATGTTCTATAACTGCCAATTTTTTCGTATTGCATGTCATTGCTTAGTATGACATCTGGAGTGCCAGGAATAAGAGATAATCATACAATGGCTAGGATTGCATGCCTTCTTGCTTAGCCAAAGATGGAGTTAGATCTACCATCAATCATTTTTTGTTGTATCATGACTTTTCTTCATGTACATACACACAAGATGTTGCCCTATTCATACGTTTTGGGTACAAAATTCACATCAATTCATGTTAGGATTCTACGATGTGAGCCGATAATAGTGGGGATGGGTCCTATTGATGTTGCAGTGGTTTGTCGTATCATGCCTTATCACAAGGGATAGGAGGGAGATCTAGAGGAGCTTTAGGCACCAGTAAATGTGTCAACCTAGAATGATCATCCAAACCAACATGTTACATATGCAAAGTTTCGTGCATTTTAGGATGTTGTACTTCAAGGTCTTGCAGACATCAGATGGATGCTTTGCAACAGATCTCCACAAGATGAGAGTGGGGAGGAGCAGTCTAATGTTGATAACTATTCTGGAGATGCTTGATGTTATGTTTTTTATCACTTTGTCATGTATTCTTGGTCTTAATCTTGTTTTAGTTTAGTCTATGTTTCATTTAACTATAAGATGTATTTTGAATATGCTTATGGATATGTGATGGACATGTTTTACTTTGAGGATTATTACCTTTCATGTCTGGTGGTGATATTTATGACGATTGTGCTTATTTGAGTATTTTTTAAAATTTTTAGTTCACTTTTTGTCTATTTGTGTCAAAAAGTGGGAGAAATGATTAAATAAAAATCAAAATGCTTATTTTCTTTCTTGATTGGATAGTACTATGCAAATCATTTTCATTTTAAGTGTGCAGGATAAGTACGAGATTATACAAAACTTGTCAACATCAATTATAATGTGTCTATGTTATGTCTTAGTGTTGTCAAGTCATTTGTACAAATTGAAAGTCAATATACTATGTCATGTGGTTAAATTTTTTTATTTTTAAATATCTAATGTTTGTCATGAAATATCCAAAGGGGGAGATTGTAGGAACATATGTGTCATATGAAATGTTAATTGGTTACTTATGTTTATCCAAACTCTATCAGAAACCTTGAGTATTATAATTAGTATTAGAAATTTGATTAGATATAGTTGTGGTTAACGTTTAAAATTGATGGACTTGAAAAATAGGAGCATACATGTTTTTATGGATTAAGACTAAAGACTAAAAAGATGTTTATTAAGTACTGATCGTTTATGTAATGACCCATTTTCCGGTTACGCTTAACCCGGGTAGGGTTAAAGGTAATCTAGTAAATTGTGATTAAGTGTCAGGAGTTTCAAGGGATGAAACCCCTGTAGATGGGTAGAGCTCGTAGTAACGAGCGTGACGAATCATAGAACGCGTGAAATGGAGGCCGAGAACGAAAGCTACGGCCTCGGGAAGCGTGATGCATGGGCGGGCCCCCCTCGAAAAGAGCGGGATAACCTACCCATGTGTGGTCTTGTATCGAAGGGCTCATCAATACGAGTCCATCGGTATGTAGAACGCGCGATTACGACGTCGGGGTAAGAAGATATTGCACGTTGAAGTTTAGATATTTTTTTATTAAAATAATATAGAAAAATATTATTTTAATCAGATAGGACAAAATAGCTGGCATCATCATGACACCAGCAGCGGGCGTCAGCTGCGCCGCCCGACGCTCAGCACGGCGCCACGTGGCAGGAGGGCCCACAGGCCCGTGCGGTGACCCTCGCAACTCACGGTCATCCGCGCGTCGTCTAGTGCGAACGAGGGACGGGGCCCGCGCGACACGCGGGAGCAGCGCGTCGCGCCCCCGCGGTGCGGGGCCGGGCCCCATGCAATGCGGGGTGCAACCAGCGCGTGGCGCGCCACGCAGGCGCGCGACGTGTGGCACGCGCGTTCCCGGGGGCGTCTCGTACGCCCTCGGCTCCTCCCCTATAAATTGGATCTTGATCTATTTTCCGGAGGAGTTTCTGGACTCATTTGGAGTCTATTTTCTTCCGTTCTTGAGGCATTCCTAGCTAAGTCGAGGGTGATCTACGCAATGGCATGGTCCATTCCTCGAGTTGGCGCTCCTATAAGGGAGGAACGACCCGGGCAAGAGGAGGCTCTGTCTACCGCCCTCCTGCGCCGAGAGTGAGAGAGAGATGGCCCAGTGAGAGAGGAGGCTTCGTCCTCCGTTATCGGGCCAGATCAAGGGAAGTGGCCCGATGTAGGGGAGGCTCCGTTCTCCACCGAAGGGCCACGACATGTGAAGGACACCCCAAGTAGGGGAGGTTCTGTCCGCTGCCCGCGGGCACAGAAAACAAGGTTTCCGGGAAAGGGGAGAGTTGGTCGGGTTGTCTTTTAGTGGAAGGGGAAGAACATGCGGGGGCTAGAGGAGGCTCTGTCCACTGTCTCCGGATCTGAAGGGGAGGACACCCAGAAACGAGCATCCCGAATACCGCTACCTCGTGAGACATCAGGGGAGTAAGAGTTTCTTATCTCCTATTTTAATTATAGAATGACATATGCTAGTTATGAGGTGGGTTGTCTCACTCTGGGTTAGAGAGAGACGGGTTGTGCGTGTGTTATATTGTAATATGTGTTGCTTATATGACATGTTGTGTGCCGTCTTGCTCTGGGTGAGAGAGAGACGGGTTGTGTGTGTGTTTATATATTGTTATGCTATGCTTATATGCATGATGTGTGTTGTCTCCCTCTGGGTTAGAGAGAGACGGGTTGTGCATGTGTTTATATTATGGTATGCTATGCTTATATGCCATGATATGTGCCATCTCGCTCTGGGTTAGAGAGAAATGGGTTGTGCATGTGTTTATCTTATGATATGCTTTGCTTATATGCAATGATATGTGCCGTCTCGCTCTAGGTTAGAGAGAGATGGGTTGTGCGTGTGTTTATCTTATGATATGTTTTGCTTATATGCCATGATGTGTGCCCTCTTGCTCTGGGTTAGAGCGAGACGTGTTGTGTGTGTGTTTGGTCTCGGCTCAGTGATAGAGTGAGACCTATGATTGTGTTCCGTCTCACTCTATGATAAAGCAAGACGTGTGATGCGTGCGGTCTCGGCTAAGTGATATAGCAAGATGTGTGATGTATGTGGTCTCGGCTCAGTGATGGAGCGAGACGTGTGATGTGTGGTCTCGGCTCAGTGATGGAGCGAGACGTGTGATGTGTGGTCTTGCTCTAGGATAGAGTGAGGAATGTTGTGGTGGTCGTGTGGTGCTCAACTCTATGATAGAGCGAGATGTGTGTTACCGATGTTTTATCGGGCTTTTGTATAACTCTGATTAAATATTTGGAGATATGTATTTTAGATGTATGTGTTTTTGGTATGCCGGTTGTATGTAGTAGCCAATACGTAGAACTACGTCTGGATCCGATCGTATCGGAGTAACATCATGAAAGTGTTATCCGATATGTACGTAGGCAACCAACGACAATGCAGCGTTGGCCCGGTCCGAATTAGTTATATAATTAGGCCAGTTCTTGCCTATGCGTAACGGAGCGCTAAAGTTTCGTAGCACGTAGAGGAACGAGAAGACTCTCGCACTCAGAGTGTGCTGCTCTTAGTTCTGGGTTTGGTTTTTATCAATTTTTGGACCCCCGGCCCTGGTCGGGGCGTCACAGTTTATAATTAAACCCTTTACAAGAGTACAAGGTAATTGTACTAGGATAAGTATTTAAGGGTTATCGAACCTTAGGGATGGATAAATTATTACTAAATCTAATAGAGGAATTTGTTGATTAAAAACTAAAACAAACTTAAAATTAAAATTAAGCAAAAGAAATAATCACTAAATTAAAAGCAAGAGATTAATATGATGGAATACTTAGGAAATTGAATCTACTATAAAACCATAACAATTTCTTTACTTTTAATCTAAATTTAGTGTGAATATAAACAAGTATTCTCAGCTACAAGATAAAAATTACTTCAAAAATAATCATTATTTAAATTCATGGCATGAACTATCTTCGACAATAGCATGAATCATCTACACTAGACTAGTTATAGGCATGACTCGTGTAATCTTAGTATAACTCATCCAATTCATTAATTATCTAAACATTAAAACTATTGTATGACCATCTCATCTAAATCACATAAATTAGAATCAATGAAAATATCAAAACCACATCAATCTATCATCTACATGACAATAAATCTACATAGACTTAAATAAATATTAAAAGTTCTTCTATTAAAAAGGAAATCTTTATCATACAATTGCTATCATTCACAACTGAGATCTAAATTAAAAAGAAAAGAAACTGAAACTTATCTATAGCTTCATCAACTCTTAAGTAAAAGAAAAGTCTAGCCTTCCATTGTAGAAGGAAGTTCTTGAATCTCCATTAAAAGCTTTGAGTTTTCTTCCATCTTTTTCTTCTTTTTTCTCTTTAGAAAATCTACTGGAATCCCTCAATTTCGAGCCAAATATGTCTTTATATAGGCATAAAAACCGTAGGAAGAAGTTTAATATGAAAATGATTGAAAATTGGCTTAAACTAGGAAACTGCGCATTATCCCGATCGATTGCCTTGCATGCCCATTCGATCGCATGTACTGAATTTGTGTTCAAAATCACATTTAGTTGTTTGATACTTAAAACGCCCTGTTCGATCAGCTACACTATTTCTGCAATTTGAACAACTCTTCACCGGACAGTCCATTTTCTATTCATTAAGCTCTTTCTTTCATGTCCATATTAATTTTCAACTTATTTATAACTCGGAAAAGTTGTCCAAATCACTTTAAAGCATGTTAAGACTATTTTGAATTATTCCAAATATCACCCAAGTGCCTTGATAAGCGCACTTTGCCTATAAAATATAAAATATCATATTTTAGACATGTAGAATGTAATTAAAATCCCAACTTGATTTAAATACATGCTTAAACTACTAATAACTTATAAAATTAATTAATAATCAAACTAAAATATTAATAACTATCTTATTCTAAATAAACCATAACCAACATTAAATTAACCTAATCTATACTAGCAAATAAGGTAAAAAGGCATATAAAATAGATATATATTTCATACTTATCGAATACCCCCAAACCTTTATTTTGCTAGTCCTTGAGCAAAATAAAAACAAAACAAAACAACTAATCTAGAAAAATAAATAAATGTCACTTTCGTAGGGATTGACAATTGCATTTAGCATATGCAACAAGCCTTTAAACCCCTAGGTGTCCCTAGTTGGACAAGTTGTGTCTCGTGAGGATTTGTAATAATGATACCCACAAACATATAAACTTAAGAAAAGAAATAAAATAAAATAAGAAAATATAAAATATAAAAACAATCTTCTCTTAAAAACACATAACTATTTTTAAAAAGAACCAACCACAAATACTTGAAACAAGTAAACAATTTCGATCTAATCACTTTCAAGTAAGGAATAATCCATTCTATAACCCCATCTTAGAAATAATTGTGCAACTACATATATACATTTCAAAAACATAAAGTATCAAAAAATTTTAGTCATACAATTTCATTCTTTATTAACCAAAATATCTTATGTGACCCATTAACCAATCTCATTAAAGTTCACTAACTCAAAAATATAACAATGACAATTTTTTATCCTTAATATCTCATAATAAAGTCTCATGTAATAGCCTTCAAATTTTAATTAAATTCAAGGAATAAGAGCATAATATACTTCAAAATATGACTTGTGCAATACTTAGTTCTATTAAGCTTTCTAAATAGTCAATGTAACAAGCGTTAGGCCAGTGTCCTTAATCCAGTTGGCTCAAGGCACTAGGTGTTGAAACACCCCTCAAGCTTAATAACTCGAATTATAAAGGCTACAAAACCAAGCAAGTCATAAAATAATTTATCTCAACTTTTCACCTTTTGACGCGATCATTTATGCTTGCTTAGACACAAGGTCCGATTACTAAGTAAAAAGAGAAACAAACCTTTACTTTTTTTTCATCAATTTTTTTCATTCAATCTATATTTTCTTCTTCAACTTTTTTTTTATTCTTTTCTTTCATTATACAATTATCTCGAAAAAAAATTTCAAATAAAAGCTAAGCATAAAGATCTATAAAAAAAATTAAAAATTACTCAATTGTCAAGTTTTTAAAAAATATGCTTAGTTAAAGATATCCCACTGAGATTGCAAGTAATAAATCATAAAATTATATTCTTACAAGTTTCAAGTGTGTGAAATGTGATTTAAAAATATAAGCACAATTATCCAAGATAAAGAAAATAAAATAGAAATTGCTCACTTAATCATTTTCATCACTTAATTAATTACTTGAACATTCTTCATGAAATTGATCTCTTTGAAAATAGACATATGTTTTTAAAAGAAAATAAGCGATAAAACCCACTTAAAAGAAAAGGAAACAAAATAAATAACGAAAAAATACTCTAAAACATCCTAAAAGAAAATAGGAAAGAAAAATATCTTTTTACACCCCCAAACCTAAATTGAACATTGTCCTCAATGTTAAAGAAAATATATACTACAATGACAAGAATAAGTAAGAGAGAGAAAGAAAGATATCACCTGAAAGCATAACTAATCCACTAATTTGAAAGTGAAGTACATAGGATTGAAGAAAAGAAATAAATATAAGTGATGAGCATTCCCCCAAACCTAAAGTATTATATCCCATAAAAGAAGAAAAACTATAATGAGAAGAAAAAAATAAAAGCTAAGAAAAATAATTAAATAAAACCTAAATGAATCAAAGAAAATAAACAAAAGGAAGGAAAAGAAATATAGCAAAAACATGGGTTGCCTCCCAAGAAGAGCTAAGTTTATTGTCTTTAGCCAGACATTGCCAACATTCTCAAATATATCAGGGTGGCTGGTAGATATTAGCATTGGCTCTTCTCTTAGATCTCCAAAAAGATGATGCAGAAAAATTAAAAGGCATGACTTGATTATGGGTTGATGCTACAAAAGATGGACCTCTATCATAAGCATCAAACCTAAAATTGTCTACCATAAAACATTCAGCATTAGAAGTTGCAAGCAAATGGTTAGATACATCAAAAATATTTAGTTGCACTTTCATGTTCCCAAAGGTCATCTCCATTACCCCTATCCTACAATTTATCCATGCATTAGTTGTGGCAAGGAAAGGGCAACCTAGAAGGATGGGAATCTGATGTGTGGGGTTGGCAACGGTCTCCATATCTAAGACAATAAAATAAACAGGGAAAAGGAACTGGTCAACCTTCACTAAGACATCCTCAATGACTCCTAGAGGCTTACACATAGAACGGTTAGCTAGCTGCAAAGTAATTGATGTAGACTGCAAGTCACCTAACCCTAGTTTCTCATACACCGAGTAAGGGAGTAGATTAACACTCGGACTAAGGTCAAGGAGGGCTCTATGGATGGGGTGATTGCTTATGACACAAGAAATAGTAGGCATTCTAGGGTCCTTATCCTTAGGTGGGGTGTCAAACTTCAAAAAAGAGCTAACTTGCTCAGTGAGAAAGACCTTCTTAGACACATGGGTCTTAGATTTATACTTTTGAGTGCATAGGTCTTTGAGGAACTTAGCATAAGCAGGGACTTGCTTAATGACATCTAAGAGGCGAAGATTAATTTGACTTATTTGAAAGTCTCAAGAATCTCATTCGTCTTAGTCGTGCTCTTTCTAAATGGTGGGGCCATGTCAAGACACTAAGGAAAAGGTGCCCTAGGGATATAAGATCCCTTGGAAGTGGTCTTAGACTGTAGCTCTGAGGAAGGGGAAGGAGATACAAACTCCTCATGTGGTGCACTCACTTCAGCTTGAGGCTCATTAGGGGTTACCCTCTCTAACTCCTCACTCCTATCATCTGTCATTGGTGTCCCCCCAATATTCTTGTTAACAATCCTCCCACTCCTAAGGGTCATTATGGAATTAACTTATTCATTAAAGGGAGGAGCTCCCTCTACCCGAAATTGACCTTTAGGGTTTTGTAGAGGTTGACTTAGCAACATCCCCATATCTCGCTTATTGATAGTATTGGCTAGTTGTCCAATTTGGGCATCTAACTTTCCTTTAGATTGTGTGTGAGAGTTGAGGAGTTGGGATTGAGATTGAAGGCCTTGTAGGGCACTCAAGACCTTTTATTCAAAAGTCGGACTCCTATTAGGTTGGATATACGGAGGTTGCACTTGAAGTTGGTGGATAGGGGCTGGTAGGACTTGGAATGGTTGCCTAGGGGGTTGGTTGCCCACAACCCCTTAGTTTTGTGCCCGCCAGGAAAAGTTAAGATGATTCCTCCACCCAGGGTTATATGTGTTTGAAAATGGATTGTTCTCAGCCCTATGGAAGGATTGGGTGAAATTCACATGATCTTTGACAAGCTCAAGAAATTGAGATGTAGAGAGACACTCCATGATAGTATGGGCTGGGCTAAGGCATATTGTGCATGCATCTTGAGTGAAGGGAGTGGGCTGATGGATTGAAGTCATAAGAAGGTCTAGCTTCCTACTCAAAGTATCAACTTTGGAAGAGAGGTCTAATGGGTTTTTGACTTCATACAAGACACCCCTAGAGGGGGCATTGTTCAAGGTAAATAATCCACTCTCATTTCTATTAAATGCAGCATGTTGAAGAGAATTTTCACTCAAGTCCTCAAAAAGTTTCTGTGCCTCATTTTTATTTTCTAACAAAAAGGTACCCCCACAACTTGCATCAACAAGATGGTGGTTTTATTTAGTAAGACCCTCATAAAAATGTTGCACTAATTGACACTTAGGGACGGCATGATGAGGACACCTCCTAAGAAGGTCCTTAAGTCTTTCCCAACTCTCATGGAACTATTCAGTGGGAAGTTTGGCAAAAGTAGTTAGGGCCTTTCTCATTTGGTTGGTCTTACCTATGGGGAAATACTTTTTGAGGAACTCTTGTTGCATTTGGGCCCATGTTGTGATAGTGTTTGGCTCTAATGAGTGGAGCCATTCTTTAGCCTTATCTATCAGTGTGAAAGGGAAAAGCCAAAGTTTGACGGCCTTATCGGTTAAATTTGAGAGCTTAAAAGTTGTGCATTGTTCTAAGAAGTCATCTAGGTGACTATACGGGTTTTCATTATTAAGCTCATAAAAAGATGGAAGCATTTGAATGACATTGGGATAAATCTCACAATTTTGAGCAGCGACCACTGGCAACCTAATGCGTGAAGGGGAGGTGTACTCACTGGGAGTGTAATACTCCCTTAGAGCTTTGAGTGGTGCATCTACTAACTGATGTTCAGCCATGATGGGGGTAGAAGTAGTGTGGGAGGAAGAATTGGTGGGAGAGTTTGGGGTGTATGGATGTAGGTCGAGGGCAACTCAGCTCTCCTAGATGTCCGCTTAGGCTCAAGGTCAAATGGTACTAATTGGGGGAGTTAGGAGCAACGACCACGCATACACCACAAACACACCACACAATTTTAAATATAAAAAGCGGAAGAATAAGCTAAAACTAACTAAGAAAAAAAAGTAAAGAGAGAAAAGGATCTTGCAGACCAAAGAGAAGCACTATGTGTGTCAATGTCCACTTGTGGCCACAAGTGTAGAAAGCACGGTCTTCAACTCAACCTACAAGATCAAATTGAAAGGAGGTAAGAAACTAAGAAGTAACCTAAAAACTAAAGTAACTAAAACTAAAGTAGCTAAAATTAGCCTAATACTAATTTAGTAACAAATCAACACTATCCCCGACAACAGCGCCAAAAACTTGATTGTTTATAATTAAACCTTTTGCAAGTTTACAAGGTAATTGTACTAGAATAAGTATTTAAGGGTTATCGAACCTCAGGGATGGATAAATTATTACTAAATCTAGGAGAAGAATTTGTTGATTGAAAACTAAAAAGAACTTCAAATTAATACTAAGCAAAAGAAATAATCACTAAATTAAAAGCAAGAGATTAATATGATGAAATTTACTTAGGAAATTGAATCTACTATAGAACCATAACAATTCCTTAACTTTTAATCTAAATCTAGTGTGAATATGAACAAGTATTCTCAGCTAATCTTAGTATAACTCATCCAATTCATTAATTATCTGAACATTAAAACTATTGTATGAACATCTCATCTAAATCACATAAATTAGAATCGATGTAAATATCAAAACCATATCAATCTATCATCTACAAGACAATAAATCAACATAGATTTGAATAAACATTAAAAGCTCTTCCATTAAAAAGGAAATCCATATCATACAATTGTCATCATTCACAACTGAGATCTAAATTAAAAAGAAAAGAAACTGAAACTTATCTATAGCTTCATCAACTCCTAAGTAAAAGAAAAGTCTAGCCTTCCATTGTAGAAGAAAGCACTTGAATCTCCATTGAAAGCTTTGAGTTCTCTTCCATCTTCTTCTTCCTTTTTATCTTCATAAAATCTACTAGAATCCCTTAGTTTCAAGCCAAATATGTCTTTTTATAGGCATAAGATCCGTAGGAAGAAGTCCAATATGAAAATGATTGGAAATTGGCTAAAACTAGGAAACTATGCATTATCCCGATCGATCGCCCAACCTTGCATGACCACTTGATTGCCTGTACTAAATTTGTTTTCAAAGTCACGTTTAGCTGTTTGATACTTAAAATGCCCTATTCGATCGGCTACACTGTTTCTACAATTTGCACAGCTCTTCACCAGACAGTCTATTTTCTGTTCATTAAGCTCTTTCTTTCATGTCCATATTAATTTCCAACTTGTTTATAACTCCAAAAAGTTGTCCAAATCACTGTAAAGCATGTCAGGACTATTTTAAATTATTCCGAAATATCACCCAAGTACCTCAATAAGCGCACATTGCCTACAAAATATAAAATATCATATTTTAGACATGTAGAATGTAATTAAAATCCCAACTTGATTTAAATACATGCCTAAACTACTAATAAATTCTAAATTTAATTAATAATTAAACTAAAATATTAATAATTATTTTAATCTAAATAAACCATAACTAACACTAAATTAACCTAATCTATACTCGCAAATAAGGTAAAATAGGTATATAAAATAGATATATATTTCATACTTATCAAGTACATATTCTCATTTAGAATCTATTTATAGAAGTTTTAAAAGTGATTTTGGTGGTTTTAGAATGATTTATGGTAAAAAGGGTAAAACTATCTTTGAACAGTGTTAGCAATCGATCAGTTTTTGGAACGATCGATCATTAGCAGTTTTATTTGCCCTAAAAAAACCTTTCCTAAATAGTTTCCTTTCCTAGTTGAAATCAAAGAGCCAATTCGACTTGGAAGCCTATATAAAGGTTAAGTTGTGATGAAATTGAAGAAAGGAAAACTTAGAATTCATAAAGGAGATTGAAGAAATGGTTCATAGTGCATTCTTGCTTATGCACAACTAAAGTGAGAAGATTTCACATAGCAAATTTCCTAGGAGAGTAAGCAAAATTCTTCAAATGAGTTGAAGAAATCTCAATAGGTAAATTAATAAACAAGGAAGAGTTGCTAGAAGAAGAAGAGGGAGAGCAAAACATGGAGAGGGAAAATTTCAAGGATTCAATGAGGAAGAATTAAAGGCCAATATCATCAACAAAGAAGATTGAACAAAGGAGTTTGTGTCAAGTCTAAAGGTTGGCTAGTTGTTTTGTGTCTTGTAAGATCTATATCGTTCTAGTGTATTGATTTAGCCATTTGTTGAGGTTTTCATGGTTTTTTCCTAGTTGGGGTTTTCTATGTACAAATCCTTATGCAACATGCATGCTTAGTTTGATAATTGATTGAACATGAATGATGATTAGATTTTAGGGTTTGTTTATTCCACTTCAAAATAAATTCTTGCGCGTAGAGATTAGAACTCTTACTTCTTACTTATCAAAGTACTAGTTTTAGGAGCAATATAGTGATCTGCTAGGTCTATTAAACATATATTATACTCTCAATATGTACAAGTGAAAGTGAATACACTTTGTCAATACTTGTAATCTTTATTTGATTTTCAATCTTGTAGTGTTTTGTCATGAAATAACCAAAGGAGAAGATTGAAAGGACATGTAAGGAATATGTATTGTAATCGGCTATTTTTTGTGATGAAAATTATGTCAAAACTTCATGTATGTTTTTAGTTTTAGGAATCTAACTAGTTGTAGTTGTGTTCGAGTCAAATTTAGAATTGATTGACTAGAAAAATAGGAGCATATGTGATTTTATCAATCAAGATTGAAGAATAAGTAGAGTCGTGAAGCTAAAAGGTTAATCAACACACAATTACATACACAATTCACTTAGAATTTCTTTGAGTGAGTGAATTTGGGAGTTTTAGACCGAATTACGATAAAATAGAAATTTTACTAAAAAATACAGTAGCCTCAATTGATCGCAGTAAAATACACAAAACCAATGGATTGATCGGCACTTGAAAATCACTTTGTAAAACAAAGCCCAAAGTTTAGTGATCAATTACCAAATTGAATGATCGACCATTGGTACTGTCGTACCTAATGAAATAGTGAACAATCGATCATTGTCTTTTTAGTTTCCTAATTTAAGCCTTTCTAGGAGAAATTTTATTCCTAATTCGAATCAAACACTTAATCTAACTTAGTGTACTATTTAAAAGGTTAGTGAATCATAAAATTGAAGAGAAAAGTACATAGAATTGTGTGTTCTCTTGTGTGATTTCCATGCTTTGTAGATTGAATGGTTGATAGAATGATCATGAATGTACATAGACATTAGGCTTTAATTGTTTATATTATATAAGAAAATTTTGTTCAATGAAGCCATCTCTCATAGTCTTTATCTTTATAAGATAATTGGACTAGGGGTAATGTGGTGATCCATTAAGCCATCTAGACAAATATTAAATTCTCGATACAACCCCTACGATACCCCACCAAGTGTATGAGCATAAGAAAAAGAGGATGTGGGTGAAGAAGATTAATCTTCAAGCATTGAAGGATCAACTAGGAAATATGTTCAAGAGAACCTTAGATTACCTTATGATAGGTTGATTAGGCAATGCTAAAGAACTAATCATATCTAAGTAAAGAGATTCAGTTGATTTGTCCATGATTGAATGCTTTCTAGCTTTTGGGACACACATATTTCAGTTTTTACTACATTTTAATTTTTTTTTTATGTTGACTTTCTTTATAGGTTTTGAATGAAAGAAACAAAATAAATGAAAAATAGTAAAAAAACAACAAAAACAACTTTGTTTTGCTTTATTTTATTTTTTATATGTTCAGCACTTGAGACTTAAATGAATTAATTTTCTTTTAAGCTAAAGAATAACATGATTTGTGATCAGTGCACCTTATCTAAGAGAAGGATACACAAAGGTAATTAAGGAACAATTTTATTTTGCTTGATGTTATGATTCTCTATTTTTTCAAATATGCACACATCTTGTTTATGGGAAAGTCAATTTTATAAGTGAAGATCAAGAGAAAATTCTAAGACATGCATTGACTCAGGAGTTTAGATTCTAGTGGAGTTAAGGTAATCAAATTAGAGGAACTTAAGCTAGACTTCTATTGAAGATTTAATGAAAGAAAATTCTTTGTAATGTGCTTCAATGGTTGTAAAGTTTATTTACATCAAAATAATACTCAAAGGAATTGTCCCCATAAAGATGATGGGAAGCTCTCATCTGCTTGCCATTAAGAAACATTAATGGAAAAGAAAGAAAAAGAATGAGATAAAATGAATGACGCAAGTTGAGGGGATTCAGCAAAAGCCAAGGCCTAGAAAAAATATTTGAGAAAAAAATATCATAACCTAAAATAAGGCATGGGCATTTTCTTTATTGAGCTTTAAATTTTTTCTATCCTTTTTAGAAGACAATGTACCTAGATTCTATCTAAAATGAGTCAAAAAATGATAACTATTTCTTTACTACGGTCATAACAAATTTGTCTCAATCGAATAGTCCCTCATATATATAATTTGGCACTCTCATAAGCTTTGTGACACATCTCTTCCAATTCATTATGTTGGAATTTGCAGTGGAAACTTGCTTTGTCCATATTGAAATTAAATGATTTAATGACCCAAAAAGCAGGGTGCTCTAACTCAACGAGTAAGTGACACACCCTACCAAAAATAAGACAGTAAGGAGACATACCAATGGGGGTTTTATAAGTGGTCCAATACGTCCATAAAACATTGTTAAAATGCATGGACCAATCTTTTTATTCCAGGTACTCCATTTTTTCTAGAATTTTCTTAATCTCACCATTAGACACCTCGACTTGACGACTAGTCTAAGGATGGTAGGAGGTGGCAACTTTGTATGTGATGGAATATTTTTGAAGAAGAGCCTCAAAGTAGCAGTTACAAAAGTGGCTACTGATGCACTGAAATAATGTTCAATAAAATATTTTCAAATTTTGAATTGCAATCCTATTTTATGTTAATTCATTGCTAATCTGGGCTATTTTTGTTTTGAATAAGTTAGTTAGACCTTAATTGAGTTTACATGTCTAAACAAGCTTCAACAGGATACAACTGGAAGAAAAAGTTAAGCCCAACTACCCAAAGCTATTTAAAAGTCAAGAATGGGCTCCTAATAGTCTAAACATGCATGAAATGGTTGAACACAACCTTGTGGGCCCGTTTGATTTGAAATTTGTATGATTAGAACTAAATTATGAAAGAAGCTGATTCGGACAGATTGACACAGCCTTAGTATTTTGATTATATCTTTTCATGTATAATTCGGATTGATACGATTCTAGTGGCAATGGAAAGAAGACTTCTGTAGCTACAAGTGTTATTTTAGGAAGAATTCCAAATTCCAAAGATATATGGGTCCAATCAGACAATCAATCAGGATGCAATCTAGAAATATCATTTCACTTTCCTCTTTGAAGCAATCCCTTCTATTCCTATAAATAGAGGGGTGGATGTGATAGATGGATCATTCTCTCCTCTTTGGAGCTCTCTTCTCCTATTTTCTTCTCTCATTTTATATTTTTGTTTTTAGTTTTATTGTAATGGCTTTCTAAAGCTCTCAAGCTAAGGATAGGAATGAAGCTTGTACTTGATGTTTAATGGATACTTTGATTCAAGTAAGTTCTTTATCATTTTAAATTGATGTTTCATATTTAAGGAATTTATAATCTATATAATTATTTGATTCAACGTTGACGAAAGGCACATCGAATGCTTATAATTCCGTGTAATTATACACTTAATACTTTCACGTAGTAAACAATCAATTACTATTGTCCTATTTCAAAGTTCTATAAAAGATAAATTTTCCGATTGAGACAAATTTTTATTTGATCTTAATTGAGTTATCATTTGAATGAAGTATACATTAGAGATTTATTGTAAGTGGATTTTCAATGCCTTAACACTTTCTCTTTGATTGTCTCTTATTATCTATTTCACTTTCCTTCTCTATTCTATTCTCTTCGTAATAGTTTTCTGTGTCACATAAGGCTTTCCCTGTGGATCGACCTTGTTTACTATAGTTGACAAGTAAAAAAAAGAAATCTGAACTAAACTCCTTTATAATCTTGTTTGGACGTAACAACAAATTGGCGCCATTGCCAGGGATTGCAACGTGTGACAAGAATCCGTTACGAAAAAAAAACTCACTCTAACTTTACTAATTCTCTAACTTTTATTTTTGCACACTAACTCTTTAAATTCAATCATTTACTTAATGTCATTTACTTTTAGTACTTAAATTCTGTAATTTTTCTTTTTTTTGAGACCAGAGGCACTACCCACGTTACTATTGAAAATTTTTCGGGATCAAACGTGTACCTCGATAGTGCCTTTGGCCTTATTTTACAATTTTAATTTTTGTCTATTAACTTCTAACCCTCTAACTTTTTATATTTTGTCATTAAATTTTTGCACTTTTACTTTCATTTGTTACTAAAAACAAAAAAAACAAAAAAAATTGTTGTTGCATGTTCACATGGGTGTGTGATAATTCTGGGCGATTGAGAAGAGTGAACAAATCTTTTAAAAATTCACTTTATTTTGATACAATGGATGATCTAAGAACTAATGAGGAACTAAGAAGTGATAATGGAGATAATAATGCACAAAATGTTCAAGTTAAAACCTTGTGTGATTATTTGCAACCAACTAGATCAAGTTCTCCTTCTTGCATGATTTTTTCAACTAATGTGGGTGGTTTTGAACTCAAGACGGGTACAATTCAATTACTACCCAAATTTCATGGCTTAGATTTGGAAAGCCCATATTTGCATTTAAAAGAGTTTGAAGAGGTTTGTGCAACTTTGCCAAACAAAAATGTTTCAAATGATGTTATTCGATTAAAACTCTTTCCATTTTCTTTAAAGGAAAAAGTAAAAAATGGGTTGAATTCTTTGAAGCCAAGATTCATTGGAACATGGCAAAAAATGCAAAGAGAAATTTTGAAAAAGTTTTTTCCCACCCATAGAACTAATACATTTAGAAAGAACATCATGAATTTTTCACAAAAAGAAAATGAGACTTTCTTTAAATGTTGGGAAAGATTTAAAGAACTTTTGTTATTGTGCCCACATCATGGATATGAAACATGGCGTATAATTAGTTTCTTTTATAATGGCTTAACTTCTCAAATGAGGCAATTTGTTGAAATAATGTGTAATGGAGAATTTTTAAGTAAAGAACCTAAGGAAGCATGAGACTATTTTGATGTGTTAGCTGAAAATGCTCAATTATGGGAAGATTCTAATGAATTTGAAAGTAGTATTAAGACCAAATCTAATGGGACAACTAAAAAGGGCATGTACCTTCTTAAAGAAGAGGATGATGTAAAAGCAAAAATTACAAGTTTAACTAGAAAAGTTGAGGCTATGGAAATTAATAGGGAAAACATGTCTAAAGCTTCTCAAAAAGCACAAGATATTTGTAGTACATGTGAAAGTGATGGACACCAAACACAGGATTGTCCAATAATCCCTACTTTTCAAGAAGTGTTACATACTCAAGTAAGTGCTATAAATACTTACAAAAGGCCTTTCTCTTCTCCTTATCCTGAAACTTATACTCCTAATTGGAGAAATTATCCAAACTTTAGTGGGAGAAATAAGTCAAATGTGCAGGTACCCCCTTCTTCCTCAAATTATGTTCCACCACATAAGAAGACTCTTGATGACACATTGCAAACATTCATACCAAGTCAAGCAACAATCAACAACCAAACAATGCAAGCCATCAATGACTTGAAGACTTCTATCACTGAATTGACCACAACTTTGAGCATTCAAGAAAAAGAGAAGTTTCCTTCTCAACCTCAAGCAAATCCTAAAGGTCAATTTGTAATTCAAAATTTAAATTCTTCAAGTTCACAAGAAGAGCATGCTAAGTCCATCACCACTTTGAGAAGTGGAAAAGTCATTAACAAAAATATTCCAATGAAGGTTGTTGAACCTATGGAGTCTTTGAATTCTAAACATGGTGATGAACTTGACAACTCTAGTTGTGTTGCTCCAATTCCTCTTCCTTTTCCTCAAAGGTTACAATCTTCCTCTAAATTGGTGCCAAATGGTGACATTCTTGAAATTTTTAAACAAGTGAAGATTAACATTCCTCTCTTGATGCCATTAAATAAATCCCATCTTATGCTCAATTTTTTAAAGACCTTTGTACAATCAAGCCTAAGCTACATGTACAAAAGAAGGCATTTTTGACAGAATAAGTAAGTGCAATTTTGCAACAACACACCCCACCAAAATATAAAGATCCTGGTTGTCCAACCATATCTTGTATAATTGGGAACTATAGAATTGAAAAAACTTTGCTTGATCTTGGGGCAAGTGTTAATCTCTTACCTTATTCTGTTTATGAATAATTGAGACTTGGTGAATTGAAACCCACAAGCATTACACTTCAACTTGCAGATCGCTCAGTTAAAACACCAAGAGGAATTGTTGAGGATGTGCTAGTACAAGTAGAAAAGTTTTACTTTCCTGTGGATTTTATTGTTTTGGACACATAACCAGTTTTGAATGCTTGTACTCAAATTCCTGTCATATTAGGCTGCTCATTTCTTCCTACTTCTAATGCTCTTCTTAATTGTAGAAATGGTGTTGTGAAGCTTTCTTTTGGAAATATGACTTTGGAACTAAACATTTTTAATATTTGCAGGCAACTAGGAGATGATGATGAGGATGTGCATGAAGTGAATCTTTTAGAAAGTCTTGTTGATGACATGGCTACTATTTCTTCATTTTTTGACCCTCTTGAAGCATGTCTTTCTTATTTTAACTTTGATGATGATGTTATGATTAATGATGTAAATTCCTTGTTGGAGTCAACTCCATTATTGGATACTGATAGGTGGAAGGCCTGCTTTGAGGAGTTACCTCCTTCTAATAGCGCTCCTCTCCCCTCAAGTGTCCAACCACCCAAGCTAGACTTGAAACTCCTCCCTACTGAACTTAAATATGCTTATCTTGGTGAGGGAGAGACATTTCCTATGGTTGTCTCTTCAATGTTGGATAGGGAACAAGAGCACAGGTTGCTCGAAGTCCTTAGAAATCACAAGAATGCATTGGGTGGACCATTGCTGATATCAAGGGGATTAGTTCCCTGATTTGTATACATAGGATCTTCATGGAAGAAAATGCAAAACCTGTGAGACAAATACAACAGAGGTTAAACCCCAATATGAAAGAGGTAGTGAGAGCAGAGGTCCTAAAATTATTGGATGTGGGTATCATTTACCCCATTTCTAACAGTCCATGGGTGAGTCCCACCCAGGTTGTCCCCAAAAAGTCTGGAGTGACAATGGTAAAGAATGCTAATGATGAGTTAATTCCCACTAGAGTCACCACCGGTTGGCGGATGTGCATAGATTATAGGAAATTAAATTCTATCACTAGGAAATACCACTTCCCCTTACCATTCATGGGCCAAATCCTAGAGAGGGTGGCCGGTCATCAATTTTATTATTTTCTAGATGGTTATTTAGGATACAACCAAATTGCGATTGCACTTGAAGATTAAGAAAAAACAACCTTTACATGTCCATTTGGTACTTTTTCATATCGAAGGATGCCGTTTTGATTATGTAATGCTCCTGCCACATTCCAAAGGTGCATGATGAGCATCTTTAGTGACATGGTGGAGCGGTTTTTGGAAGTTTTTATGATTTTTCTGTTTTTGGTGATTCTTTTGATGATTGTCTTGATAACTTAGAAAAAGGTTTGGTGAGATGTGAAGAGAAAATTCTAGTTTTAAATTGGGAAAAGTGTCATTTTATGGTTACTACTAGAATAGTACTTGATCACAATGTTTTTGTGCAGGGAATTCAAGTGGACAAGGCAAAAATTGAATTGATTGCTAATTTACCTAGTCCAAAGTCCCCAAAAGATGTTAGATCCTTTCTAGTGCATGCCGGTTTTTATAGAAGATTTATCAAGAATTTTAGTGTGATATCTAGATCATTGTGTAATCTTCTATCTAAAGAACATTCTTTTGAGTGGTCGGATGCATGTGAAGAAGCTTTCCCAAAGTTTAAGAACATGTTAGTGTCTGCACTCATCATGCAGCCCCCAGATTGGACCCTTCCTTTTGAAATTATGTGTGATGCAAGTGATTATGCCGTTGGGGTTGTTTTAGGGCAAAGGAAAGATAAGAAACCTTGCGTAATTCATTATGCAAGTAGAACTTTAAATAGTGCCCAAATGAACTACTCCACCACTGAAAAAGAACTTCTTGTTGTAGTTTTTGCACTTGACAAATTTAGATCCTACTTGATTGGCTCTCAAATTATCATTTTTACTGACCATGCAGCTTTGAAGTACCTTTTGAGAAAAAAAGATACAAAACCTAGATTACTCCAATGGATACTCCTACTCCAAGAGTTTGATCTCACAATCAAAGACAAGAAGGGAGTAGAGAATGTGGTGGCAGATCATCTTTCAAGATTGGAATTTTCTGATTCTTCGGACAACATTCCAATCCAAGACATATTCCCCGATGAACAACTTTTTGTCATCTCACATCCTCTATGGTATGCCGACATTGCCAACTACTTGGTGACAGGTAAAGTTCCCCACCATTGGTCTCCTCAAGATAAAAAGAGATTCTTCACCGTGGTAAAGCATTTCTTTTGGGATGACCCTTATCTCTTTAAGTACTGTCCAGATCAAATAATAAGGAGATGTGTGCCTGATTCTATACAAGTAAGTATCATCACTTTTTGTCGTTCTGAAGCATGCAGTGGTCACTTCTCCTCTAAGAAGACCACCGCTAAAATTTTACAATGTGGTTTTTACTGGCCGACGCTTTTCAAAGATGTTCATAAATTTTGCAAAACTTGTGAAAGGTGTCAAAAGTTAGGAGCCATTTCTCGTCGAAATATGATACCCCTTAACCCCATATTGGTTATTGAGATTTTTAATTGTTGGGGCATTAATTTCATGGGACCTTTTCCTCCTTTTGGCTATGTTTACATTTTAGTTGTCGTCGATTATGTTTCCAAGTGGATTGAGGCTATTCCAAGCAAAATCAATGACCACAAAGTCGTTGTGCACTTTTTAAAAGAAAATATATTTTCAAGGTTTGGAACACCTTGAGCCATTATAAGTGACGGGGGGTCACATTTTTGCAATAAGCCTTTTGAGGCTTTGATGAGGAAGTATGGGATTACCCATAAAGTAGCTACCCCCTATCACCCACAAACAAGTGGACAAGTTGAGATTTCTAATAGGGAAATTAAATATATTTTGCAAGAAACGGTAAATCCAAATGGTAAAGATTGGTCTTTACGGCCAACTGATGCTCTTTGGGCTTACCATTCCGCTTTTAAGACCCCAATTGGCATGTCTCCTTACCATTTAATTTTTGGAAAAATCTGTCACTTGCTTGTGGAGTTGGAACATAGGGCATATTGGGCAATCAAAGCTTTGAATTTTAACTTTGATAAGGCTAGCTTAAATAGACAACTGCAAATCAATGAGTTAGAGGAAATTTGACGTGATGCTTATGAGAGTTCAAAACTTTACAAAGAGATAATGAAGGCTTTTCATGATAAAAATATTTTATAAAAAACTTTTGAGCCCTTTCAAAAAGTTTTATTGTACAACTCTCGACTTTATCTCTTTCCAGGAAAATTAAGATCACATTGGACAGGTCCTTTCATTGTCAAAATTGTTTTTCCTTATAGAACTGTTGAAATTGAAAACCCAAAAAATAGTGATGTTTTCAAAGTTAATGACCAACATTTGAAACCATTTTTAGACCATTTTGTCCCTAAAGTTGAGTCTACATCTCTTGAAAATCCAAATTATGAGGGTTGATTTTCTTTTCATGATTTTTTTCCAAAAAAAAAAGCAAAAAACAAAAAATTTTACATTGAGGACAATGTTTAGTTTAGGTTTGGGGGTGTAGAAAGTTATTTTTTTATGTTTTTTTAAGTTTACTTAAAAATTGAAAAAATTAATTAGATTTATTTTATTTTATGTTTTTTATTTATTTACATTGATTCTTATTCTAGACATGTGACTTTATTTAATGACATCAGACTACTTAGAATATGACTTGACAGATTTAATGATTTTGAGTTCTGATTACTTCATATTGGTTTCTTGTGCTCCTATTTTTAAAAAAAAACTAAGAAAGACATTCGCCTAAGTGAGAATTCGAGCCTTTGATTATGGTCTTACATCTTGGTGGATATCATTGAATCTAAGTAATTATTTTCTTATTAGAGTAAAACCTTTGCATGATCTAGTAGTATTCACGTTATCATGATAGAGTTTTGAGCTTCACTATTCTTGGTTTGTAGAACAGTCGAGGACTTTTTGTCAACACAATTCAAGTTGATTGTATAATGTGCTCAAGAAAAAAAATGTGAAAAAAAATGAAAAAAATTGTAAAGAATTAAAGTCACTCTATTGAGTAGACTGAGACTCGGCATGCCTAACTAAGCATAGGGTGTTTGAGTCAAAAGGTAGAGTTGACTAATTTATGACATGCATAGCCTTGAAGCGTATTTAGTTCAAGTTATTAATCTTGAGGGGTACTTTAACACCTAGTGCCCTGAGCGAACTGGATTGGAAGTCACTGGCCTAACACTTGTTACATGGATATTATAGAAAGCTTAAAAGGCTAAGCCTTACACATGTCATGTGAGATGAGCATAAAATTCTAGTAGGACATTATGCAATTATATCTTGAATGAGTTGTAAGGTGATCTAGGGTGTTTTACTTTTTAAGGAAGGTTTTGCATGATTCTCTATTATGATCACTTGAAGATGAATGGATGCTAATGTCTATTTTTTAGTGTTAAAATTGAAATTGCTGAGTGGACATGAGACACATTGAGTTGTTCAATTCATGAGAATGAGATTGTATAATTACTTGGCAATGTCTGTTTTTTCTAAAACTATTATGTATATATGAGTACTTGCTACCAATATGAAGTTGTTAGAATGAATTATTGTTTCAGAAGACCAGTTATATTATGAATGATTGATTTTACTAAATAAAGTCACATGTTTAGGAGGAGTTGATTTGTAAATTTGACATGGTTTTAATTTTAATTTTCTTTTATCATTCTAGTTTTGAATTTTGCGGGTAGATTCACTGCAAACCCTCACGAGACACAACTCGTCCACTAGTGTAAGCTAGGGGTTTAAAGGCTTGTTGCATATGCTAAATGCAGTCGAGATTTCCTGCGGAAGTGGAGTAGTTAGTTTTGCTTTCTATTGTTTTAATTTTTGTTTTGCTCAAGGACTAGCAAAAAGTAGGTTTGGGGGTATTTGATGCACTGAAATAATGTTCAATAAAATATTTTCAAATTTGGAATTCCAATCCTATTTTGTTTCATTGCTGATTTGGGTTATTTATATTTTGAATAAGTTAGTTGGACCTTAATTGAGTTTACATGTCTTAACAAACTTCAACAGGATACAACTGGAAGAGGAAGTTAAGCCCAACTACCCAAAGCTATTTAAAAGTCAAGAATGGGCTCCTAATGGTCTAAACATGCATGAAATGGTCGAACACAACCTTGTGGGCCCGTTTGATTTGAGATTTGTATGAATAGAACTAAATTATGAAAGAAGCTGATTCGGACAGATTGACACAGCCTTAGTATTTTGATCATACTTTTTATGTATAATTCAGATTGATACGGTTCTGGTGGCAATGGAAAGAAGACTTCTGTAGCTACAAGTGTTATTTTAGGAAGGAATTCCAAATTCCAAAGATATATGGGTCCAATCAGACAATCAATCAGGATGTAATCTAGAGATATCATTTCACTTTCCTCTTTGAAGCAATCCCTTCTATTCCTATAAATAGAGGGGTGGACGTGATAGATAGATCATTCTCTCCTCTTTGGAGCTCTCTTCTCTTATTTTCTTCTCTCATTTTGTATTTTTGTTTTATTGCAATGGCTTTCTAAAGCTCTCAAGCTAAGGCTAGGAATGAAGCTTGTACTTGATGTTTAATGGATACTTTGATTCAAGTAAGCTCTTTATCATTTTAAATTGATGTTTCATATTTAAGCAGTTTATAATCTATATAATTATTTGATTTAGCGTTGATGAAAGGCACGCCGAATGCTTATAATTCCCTATGATTATACACTTAATACTTTCACGTACTAAACAATCAATTACTATTGTCCTATTTCAAAGTTCTTTAAAAGATAAATTTTTCGGTTGAGACAAATTTTTATTTGATCTTAATTGAGTTATCATTTGAATGAAGTATACATTAGAGATTTATTGTAAGTAGATTTTCGATGCCTTAGCACTTTCCCTTTGATTGCCTCTTACTATCTATTTCACTTTCCTTCTCTATTCTATTCTCTTCGTAATAGTTTTCTGTGTCACACAAGGCTTTCCCTGTGGATCAACCTTGTTTACTACAGTTGACAAGTAAAAAAAAGAAATCTGAACTAGACTCCTTCATAGTCTTAGTTTGGACATAACAACAGCTACCCCGTCACTTATAATTTCCCTAGGTGTACCAAATCAACAAAAAATATGTTCCTTAAGAAATGGCACCACTACCTTATGGTCATTTGTTTTTGTGGCTATGGCTTCAATCCATTTGGAGTCATAATCGAGGGCGACCAAGATGTAAGTGTAGCCAAGGGAGAGTGGAAATGGACGAATAAAATCAATCCCCCAAACATAAAAAATCTCAATAATGAGGATGGTTTGGAGATACATCATATTTCTCTGAGAAAAAGCCCCTAGACACTGACATCTATTGCAAGACTTACAAAACTCATGAGCATATCAAAACAAGGTGGGCCAATAAAATCCACTTTGAAGAACCTTTGCAACTATTTTAATTCCCCCAAAATAACTGCCACATGTGTGAGAGTGAAAAAATGTGAAAATACTATGCAATTCACCCTCGAGCACACATCGTTAGATAATCTAGTTTGAACAAAACTTAAAAAGATCAAGGACATCCGAATAATAGTGCTTAACATGAGAAAAGAATAAATCTTTGTCCTATATAGTCCAATTAAAGGGAATGCATTCCACATCAAGATAATTGACAATGTGGGCAAACCAGGGGGTGAGTTGGTAGAAACAACAAAAAGTTGCTCATCCGGGAAAGAATCATCAAGTGGTTTAAGGGTTGAAGGTTCCTTGAGTAAGATCTTAGACTATTGATTAGCCACAACATTCTCAACACCCTTATTGTCCATAATTTTGTAATCAAACTCTTGGAGGAATAAAATCCATTGGATGAGCCTAGGCTTGGTATTTATCTTGGAAAGAAAGTAGCGTAAAGCTACATGGTCAGAAAAGATAATAATTTTAGACCCTAAGAGGTATGATCAGAATTTATTAAGGGCATAGAGAACAACTAGAAGTTTTTTTTCCATGGTGGAGTAGTTCAATTGGGCATCAGAAAGGGTCTTGCTAGTGTAATAAATGACATAGGGGACTTTGTTCCTTTGGCTAAGGACTGCACCCACAACATAGTTTGAGGCATCACACATAATCTCAAAGGGTAGGGAGTAGTCGAGGGGCTGAATGATAGGGGTGGTAGAGAGAAGTGTACAAAGCTTGGTGAAAGCTTTCATACTTACATCATCAAAATCAAAAGATACGTCCTGAGCCAACAAATGATACAATGAGCAAGAAATCTTACTAAAGTCCTTCATGAAATACCTATAAAAACAGGCATGGCCAAGAAAAGAATGAACTTGTCTCACTATGGTGGGGGGTGGTAGGTTGTCTATAAGGTCAACTTTGGCCTTGTCTACTTCACTACCTTGTTTGAAAACAACATGACCAAAAATGATTTCCTCTTGAACCATAAAATGGCTCCTCTGCCAACTCAAAACCAAATTGGTCTCCTCACATCATTAAAGCACAAGGAATAAATTATGGAGACACTCATCAAACAAAGCACCAAAAAAGAAAAATTATCCATAAAAACTTCTAAAAATTTATCAATCATATCGAAAAATATGGATATCATGCAATGTTGAAATGTAGCAGGAGCATTACACAAACCAAATGGAACATCTATAAGCAAATGTACCAAATGGACAGGTGAAGGTGGTTTTCTCCTGATGCACCGAAAATATGGGTACATTGTAATACCCATAGTAGCCATCTAGAAAATAGAAGTCTTGACCTACTAGTTTCTCTAAGATTTGGTCAATGAATGGCAAGGGGAAATGGTCCTTTCGGGTCATGGAATTCAACTTCCGATAGTCTATACACACTCTCGACCCTGTGGTTTCCCAAGTAGGGACTAACTCTCCTGATGAATATCTCTTGACAATGAGTCTCGACTTCTTGAGAACAACCTGGGTAGGGCTCACCCACTCTCTATCAGAGATGGGGCATATGATGTCCGCATCTAAAAATTTGATGACCTCCTTCATGAAAACCTCTCGCATGTTAGGGTTCAACCTCCACTATCCTTCTCTCGAGGGTTGGGCCTTGTCCTCTAGGTTGATTCCAAGAAATGCAAATGAATGGGTCAATCCCTATTGTGCACAATCACCCAGACTGCCAAACTTTACTTTATTTTTTTTACTTCTTTGCATTGGAACTATTTCCTTTTGTAATAGCTTAGTATTTGATTGTTATTTCCTTATGTAGGTTGTTATTGGTTCAGTTAGTGGCCCCGGACTAGCCTGACCCACTAACTGGCGTGTCTACCTAGGGAATTGGGCTAGCCTGGTAAAGCTTGGTGTGACTCCCTAGGGGACTGGTTGTCTCCTATAAGGGGCGATCCCCTTCTTTGTTTTATGGTTATGCTATTGGAATTACTTAGAACTTCTCCCCTTTCTTCCTTTTTTCTCCCCTTTCACTGCATGAATCTACTTGATATCGATTGTGCCTACACTGGGCACATCATTGGTATCGGAGCTTCATCGATTCCCGGCCATGGCACGAGGCAAACAGGTTGTTGTCGCTCCTGAAGTAGAGCCCACGAAAGAGGTTGACGCATTAGCAAACAGCCCTCCTGTCGCTTCCGCTCCTGCTCCGGCAACATCAGACGGCCCCACGCTGGCTCAACTCATGGCCAAGGTCGACGCCTTGACCCTAAAAGCCGCCCAGATCCAAGTAGCACAGTCAGCGCCTACAACACCACTTCTTGCCAGACCTCAGGCCACCCCCATGGAATTCAGGGAATCGTCTCAAGGCCCTGACAAGTTCGTCCCCGGTCTCCAGGCCATGGTGGACAAGGAGGGACAACAGAACCAGGCCCCCCTATGCATTGGACCGACCGAATTGGCTAAAGAAGAGAGGCGCCAAGCCTGGGTGCCGTGAGGCCCTTCAGGTGTTCGGGAGAATGCCCTAATCGTACCACCCTCGTGGAACTTGTTTCAGGAGATGGAGGACGACTAGGAGGAGTACCCGGGCCCTCGCAGTGGTCCTTGGGGAGGTGCTGCCGCCTACAATTCCCACACTACAATGGGGATGATGACCCAATGGAGTGGTTGTACAAGGCTGAAAATTTCTTTGCTTATCAGGGCACATAGTCAGACGCTGAGCGACTGCGCATCACCACATTCCATCTGGACTGAGACACCTTTGTCTGGTTTCAGATCTTTGAGAAGGAAATCCGCTTTCCCTCCTGCTCTTTCTCCGATGAGCTTTGTATTTTGTTTGGGCTGAATGAGTTCCAGGACTTCAACAAGATGTTGTCCACTCTACGCCAGACCACCACTGTACGTCCTATTACACAAAGTTTATGATGGTAGCCAACCACCTCCCTGACAGGCCGGTGGCTGTCTTGGTGGGCACGTTCAAGTGTGGCCTCAAGCCAGAGATTTCTGAGGAGATGATCCACTTTCCTTGCACCAGCATGAGGCATGTCGTGCTCCATTCTCGTATCAAGAGGAGAAGCTGGCTAGGCAGCACAAAGGTGGGCAGCTTGGACCTTTGCCTCAGCCTGCCCTCAGCACCAACCCCCTGGCCGCGCACACCAGCAGCATGGCCAGCAGTCCGCTCAGGCAGGCCAGATTATTTGACACCTCACTCCGGCCCAAATCAAGGAATGTCAGTCTAGGGGGCTGTGTTTTTGCTATGACAAAAAGTTCATCCCAGGGCACAGCTGTTATGTCAAGGGCAGCCTTCTCGTGGAGGAGTTTGATGCCGAGGGGGCAGGCTGAGTTGACTCATTTTCCCCTGAGGACATGCTGCCCGAAATTTATGTCCATGCCTTCTCGGGGATATTCACTCCATGCACGATGCGAGTCTAGGGCTACCTCAAGTAGCAACAAGTGGCAATTTTGATCTATAGCAGGTCTAGCCATAATTTCATTAATGACAAGGTAGCCCATCGGCTAGGCTATTTTGTCTCTGAATC
The DNA here is from genome assembly GCA_035235625.1 of Saururus chinensis. Lineage (NCBI taxonomy): Eukaryota > Viridiplantae > Streptophyta > Magnoliopsida > Piperales > Saururaceae > Saururus > Saururus chinensis. Next base: position 21,124,724 of record CP141142.1, read on the forward strand.
AAAGCCGTTTGACGTGCTGATTGGCAATGGAAATAACCTCCGGAGCACCAGGTGTGTGCTCAGGTTATGCTCTCTATCCAAGGTCACACCTTTGTTACCGACCTCTTCTTGCTGCCTAAGAAAAGGGCAGACGTGGTGTTGGGAGTGCAGTGGCTTCAGGAGCTTGGGAATGTGATATGGAACTTCAGAGACATGGTGATGGACTTCAAGCTTTGGGGCAGCAGGTTCGAATTGAAGGATCCAGGCTGGGCACCCTCCTCTCTGCCCAGTCTTCGAGCTCTTTCTTTTGGTTTGCCCCCCAAGGGCTCCACTTGTAGCAGTGCACCACTATCGAGGTGACTCAAGACAAGATGCCTCCAGATCTCCGGGAGTTGTTAGCAGCCCATCAGGACTTATTTTCTGAGCCTCAGGGTCTCCCTCCCATCCGGCCTCATGACCACTAGATTCCTATCATCCCTAGAGTGGCCCCGGCCAATGTCCGCCCTTACCGTTACCCTCATATGTAGAAATCAGAGATTGAGCGTCTCGTGGCTGATATGCTCCAGATACGAGATGAGGTCTTGCGTCAATTCAAGGAGAATTTGTTTGCAGCCCAGAACCGGATGAAGCATATTTATGATCGTCATCACACAGCTCGGGAGTTTGCAGTGGGTGACTTGGTTTATGTGTCTGTTCTACCTCATCGCCAAACATCCTTGTTTCAGCCCGAGCACTCCAAGGTCGCCCCTCATTTCCATGGTATCTATGTTGTAGAGGAGCACATTGGTCTAGTGGCTTACCGCCTTACCTTGCCTCCTAACTCCTTACTTCACCCTGTTTTTCATGTATCCCGCCTGCGCCGCTTTGTGGGTGACAAGTACTTGGCTGAGGGTGTTCCTCCACCCCCCTTGATGGGCCCAGTACTAGCGTCTGACCCTGTTCCTGCTTCAATGCTTGAGAAGTGTCAGGTTTGTCGCTCTAGTCACATTATTATAGAGGTTTTGATTTCTTGGCAGGGGCTCCACTTGAGGATTCTACATGGATGCCTGAGGATAAGTTTATGGTTCAATATCCATCTTGGTTGTCTTGAGAACAAGGCGAATAGAGGAAGCATGGTAGAGTGTTGTGCACGATCACCTAGACTGCTAGACTTTATTTCTTTTACTTCTTTGCATTGGAACTGTTTCCTTTTGTAATAGCTTAGTATTTGCTTGTTATTTGCTTATGTAAGTTGTTATTGGTTTAGTTAGTGGCCCCGGACTAGCCTGGCCCACTAAATGGTGTGTTTGCCTAGGGAATTGGGTCGGTCTGGCAAAGGTTGGCATGACTTCCTAGGGGACTGGTCGTCTCCTATAAGGGGCGATCCCCTTCTTTGTTTTATGGTTATGCTATTGGAATTACTCAGAACTTCTCCCCATTCTTCCTTATTTCTCCCCTTTCACTACGTGAATCTCCTTGATATTGATTGTGTCTACGTCAGGCACATCAATTCCCCTAAGGTTAGCTACCATCCATCCTATGGCTCTCCTATGTGTGACAAGGATGGTTAGTAATTTGCTCTATTGGTCATTAGTCAAGTGAGAGGAAATAATCACTAGGAGAGTATCCTTGGGTCCTAAGAAGGCAAACTTGAGAGAGCTACGTAGGTTCTTTAACTCAAGCATAGGTGGAGACTTTATTGAGGGCTTAAGGGGCGGGGAGGCCGAGATAGGTAGGGGCTCGGCCTGAAGCCTCCAAGAAGAAGAGTTGGGGACACTAGCAACCGCTAGTAGTTGTGGGCCTCTTATAAAGATGGGTTACTAGTGGACTCCTCGAACCAAAAGTATAGTAAAGTCATTTCAAGCACGTCTCTCATTAGGGTAAGAGGGAGGGTTTCATTGACTAAGTCATTCAAATGGTCAATTACAAAACATTTGGAGTCACACTCAATAGGTGGTTGGTTAGATGCATGAAACACATTGAACCTTACCTTCAAGTTCCCAAAGGACATCTCCATCACCCCAGTCTAACAATTGATACAAGCATTAGCAGTGGCAAGGAAGGGGTGACCTAGAAGTACAGGGATTTAGTGTGTGGCATTGAATGCAGGTTCCATATCTAAGACAAGAAAGTCTATAGGAAAGAAGATCACTCAACACCAACTAAGACAACTTTAATGACTCCATGAGTACTGAGGTTTATGACATGGAATGGTAGGGTAATTTAAGAAAAACCGATGTGGGCTACAAGTCTCCTAAACCTAATTGCTCTTTCACTAACTAAGGGAATAGATTGATGCTCACACAAAGGTTAATGGATGGAGTAATCGCCTATGACACAAGAAATAATGGGCACTCCAGGGTCCTTAAACTTAGGTGGGGTGTCAAACTTCAAAAGAGCACTAACTTGCTCGGTGAGGAAGACCTTCTTAGACACATGGGTTTTTGATTTACGCTTGTGAGTGCATATTCTTTGAAGAACTTAGCGTAAGTGGGAACTTGCTTAATGGCATCTAGGAGGGGGAAATTAATTTTGACTTGTTTAAAAGTCTCAAAATGTCATACGTCCAGTTGTGCTCTTGCTAAAGGGTGGGGCCATGTCAAGACACTGGGGAATAGGTGCCCTAGGAATATAAAATCCTTCAGAAGTGGTCTTAGATTGTGGCTTTGAGGAAGGGGATGGAGACATAAACTCCTTTGCTTTTGGCTCACTCTCTGACTCGTGAGGCTCATTAGGGGTGGGTTGCTCTAACTCCTCATTCATGTTACCCGAGGAAGCACCCCTAACCTAATTCTCAATGTGTTTCCTACTCCTAGAGGTAGTTATGGACCGAACCTGTTCATTAGAGGAAGAGACTCCCTCTACTCCAAACTAAACCTTAGGGTTTTGTAGGGGCTAAGTCAGCAACGTACCCATCTCTCGCTTATTGATAGCATCAACTAGTTGTCCAATTTGGGCTTTTAACTTCACGATGGATTTTGTGTAAGAGTGTAGGACTTGGGATTGAGATTGAAGCCCTTGTAAGTCACTCAAGACCTTGTCTTTGAAATTTGGACTTCTATTAGGTTGGACATACGGGGTTGCACTTGAGGTTGGTGGAAAGGGACTGGTGGAACTTGAAATGGTTGCCGAGGGGGTTGGTTACCCATAACCCCTTGGTTTAGTGCCCTCCAAGAGAAAAGGGTGATTCCTCTACCTAGGGTTGTATGTGTTTGAAAATGGATTGTTCTCACCCCTAGGGAAGGATTAGGTGGCATTGACATGGTCTTTGAAAAAGCTTAGGGAATTGAGAAGCAGAGGAGAACTCGATGACAGTATGGCTAGACTAAGACATATTACACATGCATCATGAGTGAGGGCTGTTGATGGTTAGAAGTCACAAGGATATCTAGTTTTCTACTCAAAGTATCAACTTTGAAGGAGAGGTCTAATGGATTTTTGACTTCATACAAGCCACCCTTAGAGGGGACATTGTTCAAGGTGGATGGTCCACCCTCATTTCTATATAACACGACATGTTGAAAAGAATTTTCAATCAAGTCCTCAAAAAGTTTCCATGCTTTATTTTTATTTTTTTAACAAAAAGGTACACCCACAACTTCAACAAGGTGGCAATTTTGTTCAGTGCAACCCTCATAGAAGTGTTCCACTAATTGCTACTTAGGGATTGCATGATGGGGATACATCTTAAGAAGGTCCTCAAGTCGGTCCCAACTCTCATTGAACTATTTGGTGGGAAGTTGGGCAAAAGTGGCTATGGCCTTTTTCATCTGGTTGGTCTTGCCTATGGAGAAGTACTTTTTGAAGAACTCTTGTTGTATTTGTGCCCATGTCGTAATGATGTTTGGTTATAATGAGTGGGTTCATTCTTTAGCCTTATCTTTCAATGTGAAAGGGAAAAGCCTAAGTTTGATGGCCTCATCAAACAAGTTAGAGGCTTGAAAGTTGTGGATAGTTCCAAGAAATCATCTAGGTGCCTATATGGGTTTTCATTATTAAGTTTTTAAAAAGATGGAATCATTTGAATGACATTAGGCTAATTTTGTAATTTTTAGTGGTGACCGCAAATAACCTAATGCATGAAGGAGAGGTGTACTTATTAGGAGTGAAATACTCCCTTAGGGCTTTGAGATGTGCATCAACTAATTGATGTTCTACCATGGTGATGGGAGGAGTGGTGGGAGGAGTGGTGGGAGAAGTAGTGGCAGATGTGGCAGAATTGGTGGGAGAGTAGGTAGAAATGAAGGTCAAGAGCAACTTAGCTCTCCTACGCATTCACTGGGGCTTAGGGTCAATTTGTGCTAATAGGGTGAGTAAGGAGCGATGACTATGCATACACCACAAGCACATCACACAATGTAAAGCGTAAAAGGGAAAGAGTAGGAAAAAACTAAGGGGAAAAAGAATCTAAAAATAAAGAGAGAAGAGGATCTTGCAATTTGAAGAGAAGAACTATATATGCAGGTGTCACCTTGTGGCCACAAGTGTAGAGTGCACGGTTTTCAACTCAGCCTACAAGATCAAAATAAAAGAGAGTAAGTAACAAAGAATTAACCAAGATAGTGAAGTAAACTGAAACTAAAACTAAAACAAACAAGAACAATCCTAACTACTAATTTAGTAACAATATTATGACACTATCCTTGGCAACAACGCAAAAAACTTGATCATTTATAATTAAACTCTTTTCAAGTGTATAAGATAATTGTACTTGGATAAGTATTTAACGGTTGTCAAACCTTAGGGATAGATGAATTAATTACTAAATCTAAGAGATAATTTGTTGATAATTGAAACTCAAAAGAAAACCTTAAATTAAACAAATGAAGTAATCAAGTAAATTAAAAGAAAGTGATCAATATGATGGCAATTACTTAGGAAATTGAATACACTATAGAACCATAACAATTCCTTAACCATCAATTTAATTCTAGTGTGAGTATGAATAAGTATTCTCAGCTACCAGCTAGAATTACTTTTGAAAGAATCATTAATTCAATCTATGACATAAACTATATTTGACAATAGCACGAATCATCTACATTAAACTAAACTATAGGTATGACTCGTCTAATCTTAGTATAACTCATCCAATTTATTAATTATATGAACATTAAAACTATTGCATGACCATCTCATCTAAATTATAGAAATTAGAATCGATGTAAATCTCAAAAACACATCAATATATGATCTACAAGAAAATAAATCAACATAGAATTGAATAAACTTAAAAAGTTCTTCCATTAAAAAGGAAATCTTTGTCATACAATTGTCATTTTCAACTAAGATCTAAATTAAAAATAAAAAGAAACCGAAACTTATCTATAGTTTTATCAACTCCTATGTAAAAGAAAAACTTAGCCTTGCAAGGTACAAGAAGGTTCTTAAACCTTCATTGCAAGCTTTGATGCTCCTCCATCTTCTTCTCCCTTTTTCTATTCACAAAATCTACTAGAATTCCTTAATTTCGAGGTCCGTATGGCTTTATATAAGCATAAGAGTTATGGAAGAAGTTCTAATAGGAAAAGGACTTGAAACCGGCTTAAAATAGGAAACTACATGTTGTGTCATTCAATGCCTTGCATGCTCGTTCGAATGGGATAATTGTTTCTATTTTTTTTTTCAAAATCACATATAGCCATTCGAATGGACTTATACCCCAATCAAACGCCAATAAAGAAACTGCATAAAAATACACAAGTTAGCCAATTTAATTTAAAACATCATACAAGTCTTCCCTAACCTAATTCAACTTATTTTGTAATTATCTAAGCTATATTAACTCTTAAAAAACACTAAAAATAAAATAATTTAGGGGGAAACAACATATAAATTATACTTATCGGGATGACTAGATGTAGTTGTAGTCCAATCAAATTTGGAATTGACTTGAAAATAGGAGCACACGTGTTCTTAAATATTAAGGTTGAAGACTAAGCTGAGTTTCAAAGGTAAAAAGTTTATTTTCACACACTCACATGAACAAATCACTTAGTTTTACATAGGAATAATTAATATAAGTGATTTTGGAAGTTTAATGCAAAAATTAGGGGAAATTTTGAAAAATTATTGTACATCGATTGATCTTTGCAAAATACACTGGATAAATAGATTGATTAGCCCTTGAATTAGAAAATGTAAATTTTGGCCAAGAGTATATCGATCACCACAAGTGAGAGATTGATCGTTTATAATTAAACCCTTTGCAAGTGTACAAGGTAATTGTACTAGGATAAGTATTTAAGGGTTGTTGAACCTCAGGGACGGATGAATTATTATTAAATCTAAAGAGGAATTTGCTAATTAAAAACTAAAAAGAACTTAAACTTAAATTAAGCAAAAGAAAGGAATCAACTAGTTTAAAAACAAGAGATTAATATGATGGAAATTACTTAGGAAATCGAATCCACTATAGAACCATAACAATTCCTTAACTTTTAATCTAAATCTAGTGTGAATATGAACAAGTATTCTCAGCTACAAGCTAGAATTACTTCAGAAAGAATCATTAATTAAATTCCACGACATGAACTATCTTCGACAATATCACGAATCATCTACACTAAACTAGCTATAGGCATGACCCATCTAATCTTAGTATAACTCATCCAAGTCATTAATTATCTGAATATTAAAACTATTGTATGAACATCTCATCTAAATCACATAAATTAGAATCGATGTAAATATCAAAACTATATCAATCTATCATCTACAAGACAATAAATCAACATAGATTTGAATAAACATTAAAAGTTCTTCCATTAAAAAGGAAATCCATATCATACAATTGTCATCATTCACAACTGAGATCTAAATTAAGAAGAAAAGAAACTGAAACTTATCTATAGCTTCATCAACTCCTAAGTAAAAGAAAAGTCTAGCCTTCCATTGTAGAAGAAAGCACTTGAATCTCCATTGAAAGCTTTGAGTTCTCTTCCATCTTCTTCTTCCTTTTTCTCTTCATAAAATCTACTAGAATCCCTTGGTTTCAAGCCAAATATGTCTTTTTATATGCATAAGATCCGTAGGAAGAAGTCCAATATAAAAAGGATTGGAAATTGGCTAAAACTAGGAAACTGCACGTTATGCCGTTTGAACACCCTGCATGCCCGTTCGAATGCTTGAACTGAGTTTTGCTTCAAAATCAAGTTATCCCTATCGAATGGTAAGTGACCCCGTTCGAAGAGCTACAGTGTTTCTGCAATCTGGACAGTTTTTCTAGGCAGTCCATATTCTGCTCATCAATCTTTTCTTCATGTCCATATTAATTTCCGACTTGTTTATAACTCCGAAACGTTGTCCAAATCACTTTAAAGCATGTCAATACTATTTTTAATTATTTCAAACATCATCCAAGTACCTCAATAAGCGCACTTTACCTACAAAATATAAAATATCATCCTTTAGACATGTACAATATAATTAAAATCCCAACTTTGTTCAAATACATATCTAAACTACTAATAACTATAAAATTACTAATAATTAAACTAAAGTACTAATATCTATCTTAATCTAAATAAACTATAACTAACTCTAAATTAACCTAATCTATACTAGCAAATAAGGTAAAAAGGCATATAAAATAGATATATATTTCATACTTATCATAGATCAATCGCAATAAGAGTTTTACCTAAATTAGAACAGTGACCTATCGATCACTGTTTGAACCAATCAATCGTTGTATGTGTAACTTAACTGGTTTAAGCATTCTACGAAAAAGTTCAATCCTAACTGAAGTCTAATACCTAAACTGACTTACTCTATAAAGGCAACATAAACACGAAATTAAAACATGAAAACCTAGAATTTGAGAGAGAAAAGAGGAGAAGTCATTTTGTCATTGTTTTCTAAGAGATCGTCATTGTGCATAAGAGTTTAGCTTTAATGGTAGTTGTTTGAGTGACACACAATTAAAAGAGAGTTTTCACACACTAAAACCTAAAAAAAGAGTCAACTAAGTTCAAAGGGAGATTGAAGAGTCAAGGCTAATGTCATAATCAAGAGGAGCATTGTTGTAGAGTCTAGAAGAAGACGAAGAAAAAGTAAGAGGAAAAAAGCTTCAAGACTTATGGAGAGAAGACTTGAAAACTAGCAACAAGAGAAAATAAAGATCTAAACAAAGAAGGAGTTTGTGTTAGAGTCTCAACAAGAGGTTCATGGTTTTCTTGTGTTGTGTAATCTCTTGCTTTCTAGTGCATTGATTTTAGGTTAAGAGTGGCTATCATAGTTTTTTTTCCTAGTTAGTGTTTTCCACATAAAAATATTGTGTATTCTAGTAGGATTTGTGGTTTGATTGATAATTAGAATAATCATAAATGTGTTTAGTAATTAGCATTTTGTCATTTCAACTTCAAAGCAAATTCCTGTGTAAAAGATGCTAGAACTCTTAATTTCTTACTTATTGAAGTACTAGGGTTAGAAGCAAGCTAGTGATCCGCTAGGTCGATTAAATGGATATTAAACTCTTAGAATCAGCTTCTCAAGAGTCCAATAGGTCGATGAAGTTGAAAAGAAACCTAGTGATGGAAGTGAGTGTCCATAAGGTTGACCTTGAACAAGATAGATAGAAATCTAATTGCTCTCAATAGAGAACTTTTGTTCTCCAAAGAGAAATTAAATGGGTTCAAGAGTGGGAGAAAATCTTTGGAGACCTTGTTGGGCATTGGTTAACCCAATAAAATGGGCTTAGATTTTAGAGCATGTTTGTCAACACCCATAATAAAACCTCCTATCTTTATGAAGGCAAGAGAAAGTACTCAACAACCTAACTTAGTGCCCTACCCATCAAGGTCAAGAGGGTAGGAGATGAAATTGAATTCAAGGATTGTGGGAGTTTGTGAGGTGTTCCATAGAGATACTCACACTAGAAAAGAGTGCCCTGATAACCATCCTCATAAACTTTACTCAAGAAAGAAGAAGAAGAAGACCCCTACATATACAACCCTAGACTACCCCACCAAGTGTATGAGCATAAGATGAAGAGGGTGTGGGTGAGGAAGATTGAATTTTAGGCCTTAGTATTAATTAAGTAAGATAAGCAAGTCCACCTTAGATTGCCTTAAAATTGGTTAGCTAGGGAAGGCTAAGGAGCTTAACATTTCTAAGTAAATAGATTGATTTGATTTTTCCATGATTCAATACTTTCTATCTGATGGTCACACATGTTTTAGGTTTTATTTCATTTTTACTTTATTTTTCATGTTGATTTTATATCATAGGTTTAAAAAAACAAAAAAATATAAATTTTGTCAAAAACAAAAAAAACAACTTTGTTTTTAGTTTTCTTTTGTTTTTGATATGTTCAGCTCTTGAGATTAAAGAGAATTAATTAACTTTTAAGCTAAAAAGCACCATGATGAGTGGTAAATGTACCTTAACTAATAAAATTATATACCAAGTAGAGTGAAGATCAATTTGATTTTTTATTATTTGATGTTGTAATTCTCTGTTTTTAAAAATTTGCACACATCATGTTTATACTTAAGTCAATTTTATTAGTGAAGACTAAGTGAGAATTCTTAGACATGAGTTCACTTAGAAGTTTAGATTCTAGTGGAGTCATGGGAATCAAATTAAGGGAACTTAAGCTAGACTTCTATTTAGGATTTAATGCAATAGAATTCCTTGTAACATGCTTTCAATGGTTATAAATTTTATTTTCTTCATCAACTTATTAAACCATGGCTAAGCATAATTTGAATTAAAGTCAAATGTATAAGTTCAACATGTCACAAACAAATCTAACATAACCCTATACAACTATAGCCCCTCTCAGTGAATGTAGCCATCTTCGTGCTCAATGTAAAGCCCATCTAAAGCACTTGCATGGCACGATATGTAGCCCCAAAACAAAACCACAAAACAAAGAGGGTGAGTTTTTAATCAGCAAGGGTTTTAATATGGAAATGTAAACACATAATGATATCACGGACATTATAAATATAACAATCATCACATATTCTTTCACCGAACCATTCATCAAGGGATAAATCACATATATCCATGCCACATGTGCATCATGTTGTAAACCATATTTAATAAATATATACTCATGTCATGTCACCTGTGCATCATATAGAACACATTTCATATATACATAATAATGCCAACTGCATATCATGATGTATAATACATTCATAAGCACATAATCATGCCACCTGCATATCATGATGTAACCCACATTCCATAAGCTCATAATCATTCCACCTATGCATCATGGGTTCATCCATAGTTCATAAAAACATATGCGCATCCCATGTAAGCATATGAATCTTATTATAACAATCACATCCTTGCATGGATCAATTCTCAATATTCATATGGTGCATAATCATATCTCAATATACACATGCACCCTACAAAATTAAGTGTATTATATACATACCATTGTGCATATTTATGCAAATCCATTCCATAACCACATGTGTAACAGAAGCATCATTGTTCCTACATAACATGTGTCAATGAGCATTATATCTCATACACATGCAATAATCATTAGATGAATGTTTCACAATTGAAAAAATCAATCAAAGCCACTCCGCCAAGACAATCCCTTGCGGGAAAGGTCTGAATTCCTATAAAGTAAAACTAGAGTGGATTGGGTAAGTTCCCTAATTGGGAAGGTACCCCGGCTCACCCAAGACAATCCTTAGAAGGGTAGGTCTGAATTCCAAGAAGAAACAAAGAAGAAACACTAGAGCAGTTCTTGCTCACCTAGCACGATCCTTTGCGGGAAAGTCCGAATTCCTAGAAAGGAAAGCTAGAGCAACCTGGTAAGCCAGTGTACACGGACATACTATCCTGGATTCTCAGGGTTCATATAACTTATCAAATTAACTCACATAGCAATCTGCTCATCTCAATTTGTGGAGGCAACATGTCCTCGAAGGAATGCAAAACGAAAACCATGTTCTTTCGGACGTAAAACATATTTCGACAAGCCTCTGAACAATTGATCTGACAACCAATTGCATCTAATTGCATCCAACTGATCTATCACGGCTAATCACAATTAATCATTACTCATAAAGCATTTTTATGATGCATGCGTCATAATACAGCGTGAGCAAAGTCTAATGAATGTAAGCACGATTAAACATACTTAAATCAGTCCCTATGAGCATGTAACAAGGTCCATTTGTAATAAATAAAATCATGTAGTCATAAGCAAGAATAAACATATGCATGGTAGTGTTCGAACTTATGCTAAAACATGTGAAACATGAATCACCTAAAATCAATGTGACATGTGCAAGCAGAAATAAATTATCATGGTTAAGACCTACTAGAATCATAGATTAATTATGAAGATATCATCAAACATGGATTTTAAGCAAGTAGAATATACACTAAAACTAGACACGTACAGTTATATTCATGCTTGAGCTAAATGATAATTCAAAGATGGTTCTCATGCAATCAGAGTAGCATTTATAGGTAATCATAACTCATCATAGTCATAAAAAATTAGATTTATAAGAAGATAGCAAGAAATGGTCAAAAATCCACAAAAATAAGCCAAAAATAGAAAACTGCCTCGTTGCCATTCGAACACCCAGTCAGGTCATTCAAACGCCTGGCTATTTGAACGGCCAGATAGCCCATTCGACCAGCTCGAACAGTTCCAAAATTCAAGATAGATTCCAAAATTCACAATTAAACCTCAAAATGAAGCAAAAGCTCAAATAAATCTATAATCAAGCATTCCAATGGATAAAACCACACAAGATAAAACTCCCTTACCTCTATGAACCCTTCGAATTCACGAAAGAGCTTCAATCCTCAAGAAATCCTACCTAAAATTAGGGTTTTTCTAAAACTAAATTAAAATTAGCTAATAGGCTCGAATCAAATTAAAAATAGATAGATCTAGGATATCCTTTGGTAAAAAACAAAAATCACCTAATTAGGGTTCTAAATCAAAATTTAAAATAAAATTTTTAATGGAAGAAATCAAAAATCAAGATGGGGGATATGAAGATATTGTTGATTAAGACCACAATCGAACGATTAAGGGTGATTAGGGCAATAAAACATACCTTAATCCAAGTTTCCTCTTTGGAAAATAGGGGTGGAGCACTTCATCCCTTCTAACATGGCTCTTCCCCATTTGGGCAAATTGGCTAGGGTTTACAAATTGTTAGGCTGTAAACTAGGTCAAAACTCCCTAAGTTACAATTAGGCTTATTTTTTGTCCAAAAATAAATTTAATCACCCAAAACCACTTAAATAAAATAATAGAAGGCTAGAGGGTCAAATGGGTCGCACACCGCCCAACATGGACTTGGGGCTGATGGGTTTGCTCCCATAATTAAGGAAAAAATAGAATAAAATGCCATAAAATCGGTAAAAATTGGATAATTCAAGTTTGACACTAATACTTAAGAAATGAAATTATACCTTATTAGAGTCAAAGTTACTAACCCATAACCCCAAAATTAAGTCAAACCGGTAAACAAGCAAAAGCACACAAATTCTCGTAATTAAAAAAGAAAGTAAAACAAATTGAATTAGAGATCTTGTAGTATTAAATCCAATGTAACACATTCAGCACAACAAAATCAATTCTGATTTAAAATCAGAATTTGCAAAATCAGAGTTCATATCAAATTTGATGCAACACAGACAAACAAAATTTCATATTAATTCATAATCGGAATTCATAAAATAATAATTTATATCAAATGCTATATAACAGAGTTAAAAAAATTAGATTAATTCCCATTTACAATAGGAATTCCAATCAAATTAATATATATTCTTAAAATATTTTCATCTCACATACAAAGCAAAACTCCAATAACATTTGTAACAACCAAACACGAGGCCAACCCTAACTAGAGATTCAAAAAACAAAATCGAAGTAATTAAATTTAAAAAATAGACTAGGAGCAGCTATCGTGCTGTTAGTTGGCTAAGCATGTATTAGATAGCATCAACAATGTTATTCCCATATGATCAGATCAAAACATAGTTTTGCCTAATAGCTAATACATAAGTCACGTAGTAAAAAATCATATACATCAAAATACAAATATCTGAATATTTAATCAAAGTGAGACAAAAATTAGATAGAAATCATTGAAGTCAAACAGAAGCTAACAAATCAGCAAAAATACATCTTGCTCTATCACAAAGCGGAGCAAAACACATCAGAGTAGCTTAGATTATATCAGATCTCATCCGACCATATCACATCATATCATATCATAACATATCATATCAAAATAGTGTGTTTCAGTTCAAATTGAATCAAAGCAAAGTAGATTAGAACACATCGAATTAGAGTAAAGCATATATATTATTTAGCATCTTAAGTTAACTACTTAAGATGCACACACACTCATCTAATTATATATCAAAAGGTAAAAAATGCTTACTCCCCTGAGGTTTCCAAAAGTAGCGGTGTTTAGTCCTCCAAGGTGTCCTCCCCTTCAAGTTCAGAGATGGTGGGTGAAGACTCCTCTTTCCTCAAAACATTCCTCACATTGTACCTGAAGGCAACAGACATACACTTCCCTTTCCCAGGGCTTTTCTCACTCTTTACTCCTAAAGCCGACAGGCAAAACCTCCCCTTTTCTAGAAACACATCACTCTTTACACGCTCAAAGGTGGCGGACAGAACCTCCTCTTACCTATAAATGCTTCTCACTTTCTGCAACTGTAGGCGGCGAACAAAACCTCCCCTTACTTAGGTATTTCTCTCTCTTTGTGGCCTAAGGCAACTGATATAACCTCCCCTTTCTCGGGGACGTTTCTCCCACTATGGCTGTCAAATTTTAAAAAAAAATATTTTTCAGTCCCGCCGCTTTAGTGGGTCTATTTGTGACGCTAATGGATATGCGTTCCAAATTTTTTTTACAAAAAATAAATTTGTATATTATATAATATATAACGACAAAAAAAACTCGGGGGGCAGGTAGGTTGCATGGCTCCTTACATCGTCAGACATAAAAAAAATATTACTGAGTCTTGTTTGTATTAGACTGGGCTAACACCCCAAATCTGTGCGCCATCGAATTTCAAAAAAAAAAATTAATATCTTTGATCCCGATTGTGTGAAAATGAGCTTCTGTGCATCAACGTGAGTTCGGCTATTTGGACTATCAGATTTCATTACGATGAAGCACATAACTCACAAGGCAAACAGGTTGAATGCCCCCTTGCACCTCTGGATCTCGATTGAACTAGTCTCAAAAGTTCGAGCTCACACTTATGGGATTAATAAAGAATTTAATTTATTTTTTTGTAATTTTTTATCTTATATTTTTATATATATTAAACAATATATTATTTGATCTAAATAAAATGTAATAATATTATTTCTAATTATTTACTTATACTTTTCTTTAAAAAATTAATATTATGTATTATTTGAGACATTAGTAGGAAACGTTGCAAATACAAGGATTATTTACAACATTTAATACTAAATGTGGAAAATACATAGACTATTTGCAACGTTTAATTTCACAATGTTGCAAGTATTTATGATGTTTTTAATTAAACATCGCAAATAGTATTATTTTAAATATTCATTTACATTTAATATATACCATTTAAATTCTATAATATATTATAAAATACATAAATAAATGATATATAATTACTCAAAATATAAAATTAATTTCTTAAGTCTTATTTCTATCAGAGTGAGCTTACCCGCATCAGCATGAGCCTTGACACTTTAGGCAGTCGAATTTCAATTTGACCATAAACATAACTCATATGGCAAGTAGGTTGCATGCCCCCTTCTACCATCAGATATAAAAAAAATTAATTTCGTTAGTCCCATTTGTGTGAGGCTAGGTTCTAACCCCGACCCTATGGACTATCAGATTTTAAAAAAAATTAATTTTTTCAATCCCATTTGTGTAAGCCTCAACTATGTGGAATTGTCGAATTTCAATCTCGTTCGTGTGAGATGGGTCATGCGCATTATTCTTATCAAGTGAACTATTAAATGACTTTGATAGGACTTTGGCTATGGAAATGGGGAAGGGAAAACAAAAGCATGTTGAACTTCATATGAAAATGCAGGTAAGAGGATCAACTGAGGCTCACTTGTGGTAGCTACCATTTATATATATATAGAATAATAATCATAATAATAACTATTATTGTTGTCCGACATGTGCAATTATCATGCACGTGTCCAAATGTGATGACCGTCGGTGCATAACAAACATAACATTCAAGTATATTATTAGGTTAGTAATCATTGAATATAACAGAGTAATTGCACAACCAAAATATTTATATAATATCATAATGCATAACAAAAGAACAGATTTAGCGGAAGTTCAAATGATATAATACATAGGCCAAGGACCACTGTGCATAGAGCAAATAGTTATACAGAGTTCACAACCCACAAGGCCTATCGTTCCTTTCAACATCAATCATATGAAAATTTACAAAAATGTCTATTACAGCAACCTGATAACTCAATCTGAATTCTCTTCCATTTTCACCTCCATCAAAGCCATAATACTTGTAGTGTCTGGGGGTGTGTGAGTATATTTATACTCAGTAGGTTGAATCAAAATCTAAGGTAGTGCTAAGCATAAATCCAATAAAACAGATATAATCTTTTTGAAATATCTTTCATCAGAAAAATGCTAATTATTTAGAAGAAATATGATTCAGTAACAGATCCAAAACTTGTCAGTTCGTCCAATGACGATAAAAATCAAGAGACATGATACCAAATGATGTTCTCCCCAACGCTCATAGGGCAATCAAAAGGCTCAAGAGGATAGGAGTTTTCTCATGATGCTCTACACCTTTTTGCGCACACATCAAGGCTGATTATTTTCCTCAGGAGGTATCTAAGTAATGGTACATTCGTGGTTCTTTAGCCAAGGAACTACCATGGTAAAGTATGCAATATAAACATAATACAATGCATGCTAATCATTTCTCACATGCATCATATTTATTTCTAGAAAATATAGGTCATAAGTATGACCAAGCAAAATCATTCAGAAGAAATAACTTCTCTAGGCAGAGCATGTATTTAGAGTTTAAAACCCCCTACCTTAATCTTGGGATAGCAATTTCATAACAGTAGAGCCTCGAACAGTGAAAGTGACCGAGCCAAGGCATGCATCATGATTAATTTAGTGGAAATGCCTCTTGAACGACATAATTTGGAGTTAAAATGGCTCAGTGCGGAAGAAAAGAAGTTTGAGGAGTGGAAAACTGCTATAAATTACCCCCTAGCACTATTTATAGTGTGTGTGCAAGGGGACCACACGTAATGTTGGGCGCTCATGATGTGCATGTCACGCAGTTGTGATGCGTGCGCATAGCGCATTACACGTGCACCGCTCATGCCACTAGGTCCCAGTTGCGGTACCATTGCATCTATGCATAGCGCCCCACGTCATACAAACACGTGGGCCCGGTCCCACACGACGCGTACCCGGTTCCATGTGGTGGGCCAGCTATGCATCAGCTTGCATTAGCCACAATTTTTATTATTTATTTTTAAATTCCAAAACTTTAAACATGCATAACTTTCTCTCCCGGACATTGATTCATGCGTGGTTGGTACCATTGGGCTCGTGTCCACGAGCCCTACAAAACTAGACCTCAAATGAGTAGTTAGCCCATACTTTTTAAATGGATCCCACCCATGTGTTACATTTCTCTAAGCCGTAACTTTTGACTCTCGTATCTGATTTGAGTGGTTCAAGACCCATTACACTTGTCTTTCAATGCTCTACCACATTCTTATAAAACTTTATACCTAAAAATCTTCAACTAAATAAAATTGCTAAAAACTCTAAAATTAGCTTATTAGAAGCTAAAAAAACATACTAAAAATTCGGGGTCATTACATTAGTTACCATAATTAGAAGTCGAATGTCAAAGGTTAACTAGAAACCAAGTTAGTAAGAAAATGTGGGCACAAGCTGCAGACAATTGCAAATTATGACAATTAAAATCGAAGTTGAAACCTTATATGGCAATTTTTTACAATGATATCAAAACTCCAAAGGTAAAAGTTGCATCTTTACAAAAAATTAAATTAATATCTACAATCATGTTTGTGTGAGATGGGGTCACATGCATTCATGTAAGCACCGGCCATATAAGATATTAGATTTTGATTCGAAGATTCAAATAACTCAAGGGACAAGGTTGCATGCCCCTTTTTTGCCGTCGGATCAAGATCCGACGGTTGTCAAGGCCCGGGCTCACAAAACAAATAACTATTAGCGACGTTTACTTATAAATGTCACTAATGTGTCCTATTTGTGACGTTTAGAAGAAAATGTCGCCAATATGTGTCCTATTTGCGATGCTTATATACAAATGTTGCTAATGTTTACAAGTAAACGTCACTAATAGGATCTCTATTTGCGATGTTTATGTGTAAATGTCACTCATAGAGTAACTGTTTGAGATGTTTACTTGTAAACGTCACAAAGAGATGACTATTTGCAAGCTTAATACATGTGTTGCAAATAGTCACCTAATTTCCAAAACGCGGGCAAAATTTTGCACTTGTGGCCAAAATTTTGCTCGCAACGCACATAAATTCCACCCCCACCCCTAGACCCCCCCCTCCCTCTCCTCCCTTCTGCTGTGGCGCCTTCACCTACTTCCGCTTCTGCCATACTCCTACCCCTACCACCCCATCCGTCGTGCCACCCGCTACCCTTCTTCCCCCATCACCCCATCTACTGTGCTCCTCTACCCGTGGTCCCTTTCGCTGCTCTAGTAAAAGGATGAGGAGAGGTGGGGTCTGGTGCCCTTCACCCTTTCTCTCCCCAACCTCCCCTCCCCTGCTTCGCCCCCCCTCCTCTGCTCCCCCATCCTCCCCTACTACCGGTAGGAGGGAGGGGGAATCACTTTTATGACAAAGCATCGCTAATAGTCTTTTTTGTTGTTATGACTCCTATTTTAATATTTTTGGTCTCTAATGGCTCCAATCGATCGGAGCCAAGTATTTCCACTATCGTCTTCGCTTCTGGGGTTTCCTACTAATGGTCACCATCTCCCCTCCGATCAACTATTTGCACTATGAGTAGATGGCTCCTCTTCCATTGTTACACAATCACCTCTTCATCAATTGTCTTCATCACACATCGTTTTTCCCACCATCCTCCTTGCCATGGTGTCCATCTCCTCTCTACGCCCTAACTTAGCCTCTTCCATTCTATGATCAGTGCTTGGATGGTCGTCTCCTCTTTCCCCCAAATCGCACCCATCTTTATTCTTTCTTCCACTAATCGTTCTGAATCGAAATCACTTCACCACCTGCCTTCGTCATCCTTGGCCAAACCACCTCTGACACTAGCCAACCCTCAAACCACTCTGTCTGCCACCTCTATTCCTCATTAGCTCCCTACCTTTTCTAGAGTGCCAGTCGAGGACCAAACCAAGTCTACTACATGGTATAGCATTACCTGCCTAGCCAAAATCCTTCTTCAACAAATCATCAGCTTCCACAAGTGGCCCCACAGCTACTGCCACATGATGAACCTTCCGGTTTGCCACCTCATCAATTTTATCGTGCTCAAGGCTCTTTTCTAGATGCTCTAGTACCCTTTCCACAAGATTATGGTCATATGGATAACTAATATGACTATGACAATGATTTTCATGATGAAACTAACTACTGTGAACAAGAAGTTCGTGTTCACTTCTGTGGTTATGGTCGTGTTGATCGTCCTTTTGGTGGTGCTTCTAGTGATCAAAACCCCACTCTTCAAGCTTGTATGATTTGGGGGACTTTTCCAATATTCAAAGGTGACAACCTAGATTATTGGGTTTCCTAGGCTAAGTGATTCTTCCACTTTCCCATGAGCAATGCGAATTTGCATCTTTTTATATGGAGGATTGTGTTATGTTGGGTGGACTATTTCTTATTCAAAACCTTATGGCTACATGGTAAAAGTTTGAGCATGCTTTTCTTTTCTGTCAAGATGAATTTAAGTGCTTAGTTAACCATGTCCAAGGCTGGTCAGAGCTTATACTTATTGGTATCTTTGAAGTAGGTCTTAAGTTTGATATTAAAGTAAAATTGTAAACATTCCTTGATAGAAACGAAGCATTAGACTCGCATATGTGAGGAAAAATTAGCACAACAAAGACTTACTTCATTCTCTCATTCGAACTCTAAAAAAACTATCCCATCACCTACTTCTAGTCTTCACCTCTAGCTATTCCATTCAAGAAGCCCAAGCAAGCTGAAATGGATGCCCCCTAAAAAAAGGGATTTTGCTACAATTGTGTTGAAAAGTATGTTCTTTAGGCATCAATGCAAGTCTCTTCGTATGTACATTATTAATGCCCACTTTGACTAGTAGTAGAATTCAATGTCAATTTGGTGATGTTAGTTAATGACATGCATCCTATGTTTCAAGCATTTGAAAAGTAGTGGCCTTTCGGAAAAAGCCATGCAAAAGCAGTGAGAATGTTATGACCCTTGCTTAGACTTAATTTCCACTTTTAGCTTTGATTTCTAAATTAATTAGTAGTTAGTCTTCTTATTTAATTATAATTGGATTAATAGTAATATTAAGGGTTAGAAATCCAATTTCAAAAGCTAGATTAATTTTTCTTTGCTCTGTCAATTATTCTCTCCTCTGTCTCTCTAAATCCCCTATGTAGACCACCCGGTCTACAACAAATACCCTATATGCTAATGCTAGGGCCATTTTGGTAAATCGTTACGGGGAATAAATAAGATAAGCGATAAGATAGTGGAATATGTGAAGTATTTTCTTCCACTTCCTATATTCAATGGTTGGTTTCTTCTTTGCTTTTCATAGAATTTTGCATGGTATCGTGTGTGGCCTCCATATGTGTGGTCCTCATGGATCCGAGAGGGTGAGCCTACCAAAACTGATCTACGACAACGAGGGTGCCAAAGTTTTGACCAACCTGGATAATAGAGCTCACACCTCAATCCAAGCAAGTGAAAATTTATCCCTTATTTAAGAATTGAATTATAGCATTAGACTTGCTTTGGACAGCCGATTACTAATCATCGATGGAGGGAGAGCGTAATTTTATTGGTTCTTTTATATGCATAAATAAATCTTAATTAATAGCTAACAAGTCAATTAAGCATAAGTTTATAGAGATCGATATTGGCGCATGCTACAGTGGGGATTCCCACGTAGATATGGGCTGAATTGAATATTACTAGTGCCCAACAAACGAAGACCTCAAGCCTAGTACAGCCAAGTATAGTTTAAATAACTCAACAACTCAGATCACTGAATTAAAAGATAAGTTCATGAAAGCAGTTTATACATTGCTGAATTGAATATTACATTAGTACATTATGCGAATATAATGATCACTGAATTTAAACATAATTGCTTCAAGCAGCACTTGCAATGAGCTTCTACAACTCTGCTTTTGCTCCATGAATAGTCTGTGACATGAATGAACATCTACAAATAAACCTACGTAAAGCTAGTATAAGATAAGTCGATAGCACAATAATCTTCAATCAGTCAAAAACGCCATCTGCAACCAGTTGTGATACTATCTTCTTATAAGCCTGTTGTGTGAGATGAATGCCATCCCAACTGATATGTGATGATAGATCCTCGCAAACTGAAGACGAAGAGTCACACATTTTGATTGGATTGAAGTTGTATTTCGCTCCGGCTTCACAACAAGCAGTTAAAGCCTTTTCAGATCCTGGCATTCAAAAAAGAAGACATACACCATTATGAGAACAACCCATACCAGTAACTACGAGTGAAATTAATTAGAGGTGTTGGAAACTTGCCTGGACCAGATACTGCATTATCAACCAGCTTCAAGACTGCACTATAATGGTCAGCATACTTGATATCAATATCTGGAAATTCCGCACGAGGCGTATTATGGCCATCTGAAGCTGTTTGTTATGAACCTCGGCCAAAGCGTTGTAATCAACTAAGCAGTTCCTTTGATCATAAGCCGAAGTATCATTGGTTTGAAACTGAGTGAGGTAGATAGGAAAACATCCAATGGGGAAATTCCCAGGTATCACCAAATGACTGGCTCCATAATTAATCAATTTCTACAAGAAGCCCAAGCAAAATTGAAGCAAGATGCCATAAGTTGTTAAAGAGGATTGTGGATGTGCTACATTATGATGATACAAATTTGACAAAAGAGATGTATAAACTTACCTTAGCAGCATCAATTATAGTTTGTACTACAGATGGCACCAATTGAATCACCTCCTCAATTTTCTTGCCCCCAACAAATGCGTAATTGTAGTCATTACCTCCACCTCGCCTAACATAAAGAGGGAATTGGCAAACTTCTCCTTGCACTCTGCAAGTCGGATGGCTGTATAGTTAGGATGGGCAAAAAAGCAATAAGAGCTAGCATTTTAAATATTATGATAAGCAAATCAGTATGTACCTGAATCTGAAGAACAGATGGACTTGACATAGTTGTCGAACCAGGCAAGTTGCACATTAAGGGAGCTGTTTGTGTAAGGAATTTGGATGCCATTACTGTTTAGGTTTGAAGCATCAAGGGCAGTGGCACCGGCAACAGCAAAGTTGATACCATTCTTGAACTCTGCGTTTTGCTTTAGATATGGGCTGAGCTAGGGGAGACCGAAGTGTTTGGCTGTGGAAAGTGGTACACACAGTCAGAAAGCAATCTAATGGTTTGTTAGATGCTCATATAGGATTCATGATGTCTTCGTAGACTATCAAAATTAATAGCGAAATTAACTACACATGCTGTAGTTATAAAATCACATGCATGATGCATGCGGATTAGATCGGCAAAGATGTCTTTAAAACCAGACATGAAAAACAAAATCTGAGATCAGAAAAAGAAAGTTACCTAAAAGGAAAACAAAATCAGCGAAAGAAGAAAAGGAATCAAGGCAGAGGTTCTTTACCAATGAAATCTATCATCAGTAGCCCATCAGAACACCTTCCTGTAGCCTTGCCAATGCTCATCCTGTAAGGCAAGCTTGCTATGGCCTGAAACTGTCCCAGGTCGCCTTGCCTTATTAAGTTCCCTGTGTCCGTCAGCGAGTTGCCGAGGCTGTAGATGGAATCGAACTGTTTGGCTTGTGACGAACCAGGAACAGAAACAAGCAACAAGAAGACAGTAACGAAGAAGCCAACACCGCGAAGCAGAGGAAGAACGGCCATTGCTGAAGCTAATGGAAAGAAAAGAAGTTGGGCGAGACAAGTGAAGAAGAACATGATACCCATTGATATATATAGAGATGAATTGTCGGTTGGATCTTCTGAGTCGGTTTAGTGCAATGAACCATGTTCAACTCGAAGTACTCAGAGGAAGACTGGCCTTCACGTTTAGTGGAAAAATATTTAGAAATAGACTCAACAAATGTCAGAATTACAAAAATAGGTCAGGTACTCCGATTTTGCACAATTAGACTTGTGCACGTTCCATTTTCCCACATGCGCGCTTGAATTGCCGATAATACCCTTAGGCTATATATATATAATATGAAAAGCCCTCACTCAAGGAGATGAAAAGACCCAACGGCGGCTCCACCTCTCCTCCTTCCCCGTATCCTCCCGCATTTTATCCTAGATACAGGAGTCGCCATCCTCCTCCCCCGTCTCAAGCATCAGCTTCGAAAAGACTGGAGGGAGGCACCATCTCCCTCTCCTCCTCCCCTGTCTTCTCCCGTATTTTCTACTAAATATGGGAGTCACTGTCCTTCTCCTCCGTCTTAACTATCAGTTTTTCCTAAATACGGGAGTCGTCGTCTGCTTCTCATCGTTTCGACATTTGAAACTGTCTAGTCGAAGAAGGTCTGTCGTCCGCTTAGATCGTGCACCGGCAGGATCGAACCGAGTTTGTTTGTCGTCACAGGGTGATCGGAAAATGGCTACAAAGTGAAGACTCATGGCGGGTTTGAGGTGTGTATTTTTTGAAATATTGCTTTGTTAGAGTCTGTTAAAAGCAGGGGGATTTGTGTTTGGTATGATTTTCACTAACATAGGGGTGCAAATCTGGGGTCTTGTGACTTGGCTGAGTAATGTTAGCTTGTGGCGAAAAATAGATAGTTTGTGAAATGTTTAGTTATATGGTTTGTGCTAAAAAATATGTGAGAAAAGAGGGATTTGACACTTGTTTTCTTTGTTATTAAGTAAATATGTCAACTTGATTTTCTGTGTTTGGTGCTTACTATGCTTGTAATATACTTTAATAGATGGAAAGTAAGTAAATGAATTATATGTTTTGTTGTTAGGGTAAGTAAAGAGAATATGTATAATTAGTTTTACTTATGACTATGATGTGATCTGATATCTAGCGAGTAGAAGACCATATAACCTAGTTTATATAGTTAAAACAAAGTTAACTGATGAATCCTAACTGTTGACTGGTAGATGGTATGAGGTTTTTCTTTTTTCAAAGTACATTGTGTGGTCATTAGATGTGCTCAAGATGGGTTTATAAGAAAGGTTTGAATGCTGTGATATGCTATATAACGAGTAGTATATCATATGACCTAGTAGATGGAATAATACAAAGTCAACTGATACATCGTAACTGTTGACTGGTAGAAGGTAAGAGGCTTATATTTTCCAAAGTACATTGCGAGTTCATTAGATTTGTAATAGTTATGTTTACATATGGGTGGATAAATAAGAGTGTTATTACGTAAATATGTCAACTTGATCTTTTGTGTTTGGTGCTTAGTTAGTATGCTTGTAATATATTTCAATAGATAGAAAGTAAGTAAATGAATAATATGTTTTGTTGTTAGGGTAAGTAAGGAGAATATACATAATTAGTTTTACTCATGATTATAATGTGATCTGATATCTAGTGAGTAGGAGACCATATAACCTAGTTTATGTAGTTAAAACAAAGTTAATTGATGAATCCTAACTATTGAACTGTAGATGGTAGGAGGTTTTTTCATTTTTTAAAGTATATTGTGTGGTCATTAGATGTGCTCAAAATGGGTTTACAAGGAAGGTTTGAATGTTGTGATATGCTATATAACGAGTAGTATACCATATGACCTAGTAGATGGAATAATACAAAGTTAATTGATACATCCTAACTGTTGATTGGTAGATGGTAAGAAGCTTATATTTTCCGAAGTACATTGCGAGTTTATTAGATTTGCGCAATTTGTGTTAGACTATCATGAGTATGGTGTGATCTAATATTTATTGACGACAATACCGTATAACCTAGAATATATGGTTAGAAGATAGTTAACTGATTTCGATTAATTGTTGACTGGTAGTTAACTGATTTCGACTAAATCTATCCCTTCACTTCACCGCAGTACACTTATATGTCCACCTCCCCGAGGCATGCAAGTGTCACGCCCGGGGTTTTCAAAATAAATTTTATAAAATTTAAATAAAAATTCTGCAATATAACGGCTGTAAATTGGTAAAAATTGACGAAAATACGAAACCTGTGAAAAACATTTTTTTATAATCCTCATTCATTTGTATCAAATCCATCACAACACTTTCTTTTCAATTCAAAATAGAGATATAACAACAATAAAACATTTAAAGCTTGTAGATCATTCATCCCTCGGCGTGAATAACGAACAAAAGAAAAAATTTGCCATGGCCATGGGCTTCCAATGTATTTTCCCAGGCGTAGCTGGGTACAAGTTCCATAACATTCGAAAGTAATAATATAGTCCGTGTACAAGTCCAAAATTATACATGTAAAAGCGCTCACCTCACTTAATACATGTACTTCAAAATTTATTTACAACAGATCGTGGCATAAATTAATCAAGGAACAATAGAGTCAAAAATCAACCTGCACTCCAAAAAGTGTATCCTCAAATGCTACGCAGCTCTCAAACTAGGTCCCACAGAAGTCCCTGGAGTGCCTGAGGATTAGAGACAAAGAGAACATGAGTATTTTCATACCCAGTAGGAGAAACAAAATCAGTGAACCATAAAAGTTCATGCCAAAGTTGCTCTGCAAGACAGTAGCAAACCAAGAACCAGGAGAAGATAAATACAGTCTCAATCAGAGTACTAAAATTCCTCTGAGCTTTCCAAACTTACAAATTTTTCTCTTCACCTTACGTATAACCAGACACAACCTATCAAACTCTCATTCTCACATGCATACTACTTACACTTACAATCTTACGTTTATTATCTTGCACTTACACTCGACGAATAGAACTAATTAAATCTCAATTAGCTCTACTGTCGAAAGGAAAGAATGCCACAAGGGCGTCACCTTGACCTTCGGGGAGAAACCTACGCGTTAAAAAGATTCCGAAGGCAAAGTACACCGGTGCTCATGGGGCACAGGATCAAACAAGTAAGAGTAGATCCATGATACTACTTACCTGAGCGCGCAAATGCCCACTCTCTGGGGCCATACAGGGCTAGCAAGGGCCTAAAAATGCCAATTAAGGGAGGAAAACTTACAAAGCCACTCTTGGGCAGAAAACTTACGATGCCACTCTTGGGCGGACAACTCACGGTGCTCTCAACAGAGCATCAAAAATCCTAACTTACACAAACCTTACCTCCAAGGTATGAACTACGTTAATTTTATAGGTAAAACTGACCGTCCGTCAGTCATCAACCAAACGGAATTTAATCCATCAATCTAGCTAAGGACTCCCTCTTATTATCAACTACATACTTTAATTATGTTGCAGTTTATAGTTTATACATCATGCAGATACCAATATGATTGTACCTTTACTTGCAGCTTAAGTCTAAGCTTCGACCCTAATCTGCCTATTTACTAAACCTTGAAGTCTTTGCCTCACTTTTCAGAAATTCGAATCAGTCGAAACTGATCGTCACTTATTAAGCATACATACATCATCTGCACATGTGTAACTACTCATAGTTCTGAACTATACACCACACATGCATCTTACAACATGCTTTATAGCCTTTATAGCATGAAAACATAATTCTTACATAAGCATAACGACCACTCATGCAATTAACGAGAAATATAATTAATTACTAGGTCTTCTGCACATCTAACTATCCAATGCGAGCCATCATGTGAGCCTATGACTAATCTACTAATTAATACACAGATAATTTTAAAATACACAATATGACCATTAAAATTAAACTCTGCACTTAACATCCTCCGCATTAAAATCCATCTAAGCATCATGCAATTAGACATCTTAGTCCTAGCATGCGTCCTATTAGAAAAGCACGCTAGAGTGAATTTCTAAGGTTCAAAGTCTCCTACCTCGTCGATCGGGCCAAAATTGATGTTAGGGTGTACCACAAAGGCCGCATTGGTGCGTACCCAGTAGCCCACACACCCTTACACTACAAGAGACGGCTTTGGGTGGAAACTGCAGTGCAGGTCTCCAATTAGCGCCCGCGGTTAAGAACGTCTCTCACAACACCCGCACCGGTGATTTAGATGCCTGCACGCCGCAAAAAGAGCTTAGGTCAGTCCAATAGTGTGGGCAAAACATTGTCATGGAGGTGGTCTCTAGCCGTTGGCAAGGTGGAGCGGTCGCTGGGCAACCTCCCTGTGAATTATTCTAATGGATGAATATGCAGAGATTGCTGGAGAAAATTTAAGAGGTAAACAAAACATGCAAGGAGATAAATCAAAGTCTAAGGGAAAGATGGCGTCGGGACCGGCGGAAGATGGATCAAAAAGGCAACTTTCGCCGGTCCCAAAAGTGGTTTGGCCCAAAAATAGGGTAGGCCTATGAGGAGCCGTTGATCGGATTGAAAAATCTGATTGCATGGCATCCCAACAGTAGCCCCATGAATTGGCAGGGTGGTCACTGGCCAGAAAATAGCTCACGGAGGCCAATCCCACCGGCTACAATGTCGGTTCAGCAAAAAAAATAGAGTAAAACAGTGAGGGAGGATGGATCGGAGTGGAAACTCCGAGTGCATGGTAGGTCCACAGTCGCCCAAAGGGTCGACGGAGTAGTCGCCGGCCAAAAATAGCTCACGGCGACAACTCCGTCAGCCATAGCAGTGGTTCAGCCCAGAGTGAAGGGATTCCCCCAAAACTGTCCGCGACAAATTTCTGGAGGAAGGCCGACCGGAGTAAAATTGGAGAAAGGAGTGGTACCTCCCGGTTCGTGGTGGTTCAGCGGCTGCTCCGGCAGATTTCTGCGGCTCACCACAGCTCCAGCAGCGTTTTGCCCAAAAATAGAGCTTTCCCTATTTCCACTGGTGAAACGCTGTGCATGGAAGAAACGACGATGGCCAACGATGGTGCGACCTGTGCCATAGTGTAAGGACCCTCATCTTTAAACCGGGTTTTGATTTTCTTTAATTATTGGTTATCGTGAGATTAACGCGTTTTCTGATCTTATTCGGTGATTTCGTAAAATAAATAGTGTTTGTGATGGTTTAACCAAAATTAACTTCAACATTAGTGGTTTTAAGTAATTTTAGACCAAATGTGAATTTTTGGGATTTTTCAGAATTTTTACTATTTTCCCAAAAATTAGGGTTTTGGCGGGACCCCCACCGTCAAAAATTTTATTTTTGGGTCAAATGAACCTAGACATATACTTAAGGTCATACAATAATTTTTAGAATTTTATTAGGCTTAATCAGTGTTTACATTTGCAAAATACCCACTTTTAGCCTACTTTTCCTATTTACACCCCAAAACTTACCTATGCATACCCCAACCCTTACTATAAAAGGGCATACCTGAGCCATTTCCATTTTTGGGAATAGGCTAAGGAAGGAGGGCTGGCCTAATCCCCACTTAGGCCCGAATTAGAAACCGATTAAGGTAAGCTTGCTCTAATTAAGCACTAATCCATGGTTTTTCTCTTAATTTCTTCGAAATCTACCATTTTCCCCTTGATTCAATTCGTTTTTGACCATCAAAAGCTACTAATTTGTGTTTTACTACAAACCCTAACATTCAAAATTCGATTTTTACTACCAATAAGCCCTAGATCTAAGATTTAATTAGGGATTTCTTGGGTAAATCAATTATTATTAGAGTTTAATTCAAACTCATTGTGTTTTCAAGGATTTTAAGAAGGGTGACTCTTCAATCCGAGCTTAATCAAGTGCGGAGGTAATGGGTCTTCAAAATCTCTGTTTGTCCATGGTAAAACTCTTCATTTTTGGCTTATTTTGAAATAGTTTGCTTGATTTGGTGTGTTAATGGTAAGATTAGAAAATGGAATTATTTAATCCCGATTTCTTAGGGTTTTGCATTATTATGGTTTGGTTTGATGTTCTGGAAGTCAAGGAGGACTTTTGATGATGATTAGGGTGTTAGATGTGGATTTGAAGTGTTATCTATGGTGTTTCGGTTTGGATTTGCGAAAGGAAGAAGATGACTGTTCTGCCGTGTTGGAGATAGATCGGCCCTGCAGGGCGATCAATCAACTAAATTGTAAATTTCAAAATTTTGCGTGTAACCGATCGAACGGCCTAAAGGGCGATCGATCTGCTACACAGAAAATTGTATGTTGTGCATATGAGGTCTATTTTGATGATTCCACTTTAGCTTGCCAATTTTATATGAATGTGGAGTGTTTTAAGCTATGTTAGGCTACTGGAAATACATGCTATTAAGTTTATGGAGTTGAGATATATGCTTAGAGATGGTGGAATGACTTATGTTTTGTGGCATGATGTTGGAATCGTTATCTTGAAATTATGAATGGTTGTTTCCCTTTGGTTAAGCATATTTTCAGTAGGACTACAATCATTGTTGGACTGATTTGTCATGATAGATTGTGGTTAATGGTGTGTGAATGTTGGTGAATGCCATGACTCAATGATGAAATGAGTGATGTTATATGTGTTTAGCCTTTGTGGTTGAGTTTTGAATCTAGCTATGATTTCAATGATTCTTCTCCTATGATTTCCGCTGGAATTCATGTTTAGATGGAAATTCACATGTGTAGTGTGGTAGTGAGTTTAATTTCAAGCATGATGGCATGCATTATGTGAAATGCTTCTACTAGATACACACACACATGTGGGGTTAAATGATAATGTTGAAGCTTAATATTGTGATTATGAATAATGCATTAGGGGCTGATGAGAGCACTTATCATGGATTAGGATTCATGTATGCTTTGCCCACGTATGTACCATGCTGCATGCATCATGAAAATGGATTTCCATTTGAGGCTTCATCGTGATTAATCGAATTTGACCGATTGGATGCAATGTGATGGAATTGTGTGCCGGATTGATCGGTCGTGGATTAATCGCAAATTGATTGGTCCGAAAGGACATATTTTGATTTGAAGTTCCTGTGTGGAACGAGTGCACTCCCCGGGTTGAGTCTAATTAAATGGAATGATGTGGGGACGAGTTGTGTACTTGTCTTGCGGATTGTGAGAATGTTATTATGAGTGTCATCTGGACCCTGAGAATCCAGTGTGGTATGCCATGTGCACCCCGCTACCACGTGTTCTAGGGTTCTCTGTGTGAGAACTCGGGCTCTTCCCTCCGTAGGAGATGTCCCTGGGCGAACACCCCTGCTCTAGATTCTCTGTGTGAGAATGGGATATCCTTAGCCAGAATCATCCAGGGCGAGCAATATTAGGGATTGACAACCCCGATCTTTCTTTAATTCTTGTGTAGAATTTTGGACGATGACACGCCTTCATGGCCTTGTCCATGCTCCCATCTATGTGACATTAATGTGTGATTATTCCTTGATGGAGGTTGATTGTGATGATATTATGCATGTGGGAATATGTATGTTAGAGATACATCCATGCAGGTTGTGATGATATTATGCATGCGGGAATATGTATGTTAGAGATACATCCATGCAGGTTGATTTTGATGATATTATGCATGTGGGAATATGTATGTTAGAGATACATCCATGCGGGATTGGTTATGATGTGAATGCATGTGGGAATATGTATGTTAGAGATACATCTATGCAGATTGTGATGATATTATGCATGTGGGAATATGTATGTTAGAGGTACATCCATGCAGGTTCATTATGCACTGTGATGCAGTTTTAAGTGATGTAAATATGTGATCAGAAAATGATGCACCTTGTACATCGTTGATTTGAAAGATTATATTGCCATGCTATCGTATTTTTGACGTTAACAGTGATATTAAAACCATTTCTGAGTTTGTTAAACTCACCCCTCTTTTTGTGTTTTGATTTGGGGCTACGTGGTGCGACACGCAGACGGACAGGATTGCCTCTTTGAGGAAAGGTCAGAGATAGCTTGGGTGTGATGATGGAGATCGTTGCGTGACTTACCTTCATTTGTTTCATGCTTTATGTTAGAACCTTTGTGTAGGGTTCTTGTTTTGGATTTATGTCATATTTTACAGTTGTGATGCCTATGACTTATTTTGAGCCGTATGGGCTTTACTTAACTAAGCTTGTGGGTTTGAGATTATTGTTTACTTTGTGATAAGCAACACCTTTTTCCTTCCCTTTTATTTACTCTTGCTCAAAGGATTGTGCGCACTCCGTGTTGCTGTTAATCGCCCGTGGTTAGGGTTAAGTCTTCCGCTAGAATCGTTTCTCAATCTTCACTTCGTCGCCCCTGCGCGCTTGACCGGCCCCTGGACCGGGTTCGGCTCGGGTCGGGCATCGCCGGGGCGTGACACACATTGACCAGACGGTCGAAGTCCGGCGAAGGCAAGGGCGGTGGCAGAGCTCCGGTGAAAGAAGTGGGGGGGGGGGGGGAAGTTCACTCCTTTCCACCGGCGGAAGCACTATGCAGAACGCAAAACGCGATCTGCATTTTGTGCTCTATTTTTTATTTTTTTATTTTTTTTTCAATCGTGCACCTCTAACTTGCACGTCTCCACTTCTTCTTCAAGCGTGGAAGCTCCCGACGCATGCGGAACTCCCCCTAAGAACACGCCTTGACCAAACAACTTTACTTTTAATCTAAGAGCCTTAATTTAAGGAGCGAGTTTTTAAATTAAGCTCCGCAACCTTAACTTACGCATTTAAGCTCTTAAAAACGTACAAACCTTTTTTACCTACGACCGAGGCTACACACTACACTAACACATAATAATCAAGAAAAATAATATGGAAGCTTAAGACAAATAATTAATTTCCCAAGAAGCAAATAAATAACCACAGAAAAGTCGAGGTTATTACAGCAAGAGGCAGCGAAGGAGAAGCCAGGGCAGAGACCAAGTAGGTGGAGGCCAACATTGAGGTGCCAGACAGTTTCATAGTGTATAGAGTGATTATGCTAGATCAAAAGATGAGATGTATTTGGAGAGTAAACATTCTGCACATAACATAGTTTCTTCATTAGGCATTGGTGGTTGCAGGTGGAAGTATAAAACCATAATTCCTATTGACTCAGACAATGAATATGTTAAACTTAAGGTGGGGAACATAGATATGGTGTTACACCTTATCTATGTTTCCCACCTTACATTTAACATCTTCATCGTTTGAGTCAATAGTAATTATGGTTTTATACTTCCTCTTGCCACCAGCAATGCTTAATGATTAAACTTTGTAATGTGCATGACTGATTGCTCTCCAATTCAATTACATGTAATCACATGCCGCACATCATAGACTTAATTATATTTTGTATCTTTAGCCATCACTTGGTCATGGTGGATAATGTATACCGAAATGTATTTAATGGTTAGCAAATGCCTTTGTATACAATTTCGTTGATATTGTACATGCGAATATTTCATAGGGTTAGAACTGCCATAATTTATTGATTATGGTGAGTGGATTGGTGGAAATATAAATAGTTTTTAATGCATTCATATACAATTCCGTTGTTATAATGATGATGATAAATATTATTTAGAACAATATAAAATGAAAAGCTACGGCTTCACATAGACGTCATTAAAAACACATAGAGAGTTAAATAAGTTCAATATCGATGGTCAAAAATGTTATTTTCGTTGGCTGGGGCAATTACGAAAGCATCATGTTAATATGAGCCCGGGTTCACGCACACTCGCATCTGGCCCTGCTCTATGGGCAATCAAATATACATCTGTATGGGGTATAATACTCATATAACCAGCCTCATACAGCCCGGGCACACGCATCTGTGCATTAGCCCAGGATCATATAAATGGTACTGAAAAGGAAAATGTTTATAAGAGCCCGGCCTCACGCACATCTACGTGAGCCCGGGCTACACGGCCAATCTGAAGTACATCCAATGGCCCATATTAATCATAAAAACGGGGCTAATATAGCCCGGTGACATGCATTTGTGCATTAGCCAGGGCTCATAGAAATGGTACTCTAAACGAAAAATTAATAGAAGCCCAGAAATGCGCGCTTCTACTTGACCCGGGCTCGGTCAATCGGATGTACATCCGAATATCTGATGGCCCATAAAACATAGGGTCATTTAAACCCTTAGACTATTATGGGTCATCGGATCTAAATCGATCTAATTGCCCATAGAGCCCGGGCTCGGTCAATTGGATGTACATCCGAATATCCGATGGCCCATAAAACATAGGGTCATTTAAACCCTTAGACTATTATGGGTCATCGGATCTAAATCGATATAATTGCCCATAGAGCCCGGGCTCACGTAGATGCACGTGTGCGCGGGCTCCTATAAATTTTTTCCTTAATAATATATGCATTTCACATCATATTTCCATGGTGTATCAAGAGAATCAATAAGCATCGCCACGTTCGATAAGTCCACACACGCGCTGCATATAGCAGACATGGGCCATACCTCGTCATAAATGTGAAAACCGTGAAAAACCCCGACGCACTTTCTTAACATCCCTCCGAAGGTTTCTTCCCAGGCTAACTGCTGAGGTATTCTCTTACGGTTCCATATTCTCATCTTCCTACTGGCAGATCAGATTACTTAGGTTGGTAGAAGGTGGATGTCGAATAGCAGTCTCTGAATATGGACGCATGGAGGAAGACACGGATAGTCATGTTTCTACCTAAAGGTGTCCCTACCGGAACAATGGTAATGTTGGATGTGGAGAATATGTTAATGTTTGTACTTTTGGATGAACTACTTCTTACCTGATATGCTCTGCAGATGAAACAACAACGACAGCTAATTTTTCGGTGTGGAGATGGTGGACGAAAGCTTTAACTGATCCATCTCAACTAATAACTGTTAGTAGCGTTTAACATAGGTAACTCGCGGGTACACAAAATCTAATCTTGTGTATGTACTTATATGGGTCGGTGTGCCACATGTACAGTTGTAATACATGAAGTTATGTTTGAGGTTAAGAATGAAATTGATGCCCGTTCACACAAAGTTGTTTCAATTTTGCGACGGATATCATTGACTGATAAGTATCGATTGATAACTGGTAGAGCCTAACTGACATAACTATATGGTGTATTCAGATGGATACAGATGAGCAGCCTCTATTATGTGTGTGGGGGGGAGTGGGATGCAAGTCGACACAAGTATGATTGCTCCAATGCCAAGTTAGATCTCATATTTGTTAGAAGCTCATTGACATATGAATCCTTGGTGCCCATGGTTTACAAATTAATAGGATGTTGTAGCAGGGAATACTCTTTAAAGATGAGTTTTACATATCCTTTGGCAATCCCCCTGGACGAACCTCTAACGAAAATATGTGATACTAGGACTCTTCAATGTTTTCTGCGATATGCCAAGACCAGGCACGATGGTCTACCATTGATAATAACCAAAGTGAGACATGTACATGTGTTCCATGAATGTGAGCCGAATATTGATGTATCCAAATTAAAGATGAACGAGTTGATTATTTTCAATGATGTCGAAGAGCTTAGTAGACATGCAAATGAAGTGAAGCATACGGTGGAAGTGAAGGAAGTAGGAGTGAGGAATGGCATTGAAACCGATGATAATTTGGCTAGTGCTGCTTCGGATATGGACATATTGTACATGAACACAATGGATTTCTGTGACGACTGGGAAGTAGATGACTTACTACGTGAGGCCAGGGAGTTGGAGGCAAAGAAACCTCCTCCTGTTTACGTAAATTTGCAATCCGATTCTGATGAAGAACTAGTAGATGTCCCCATTGTAAGGCTTGAACTGGATATGGTGAACATCTCAAATGTTGAGGAGAATAATGCCAACTCAAATGAGGGTAATGATGCCGGAGGAGCTAATGATGAAGTTACTGGGCCAAACACGATGTATAACATAGACGAAGAAGATGTCATCTACAATGGATTGCAGGAGCAGCTTGAGGAAGACATTAAATGCGATAAATTTGAATTGCATGATTATGATGAGGATGCCTACATTGTCAGAGGGGATGATGACATTTGGTATGGAAATGGTCAAAATGAGACTGCCACAAGGACGGCCGGTGGAAGAAGTCCACCTCCGAACTCAAATAAAGTGACCAACATTGACATAGCTGAAAGAAAGTGGTAAGAAGTATACAATCATTATTATTATCTATTTTGTTTGCAAATTTATGCATGTGTAGTAACGGTTTAGTGGTTTTAAATGCAGTGACGATGAAGTACCAACAAGAGCTAATGCAGTAATGTCACTCATAAATGAAGGAGATGGTGGTGGGAGGGGGAAAGCACCACCATCAAGTAGCAATTTTGGGAAAACTTCAGCACCAAAACAACTTCAAAGGTCATTTCATGTGCTGACGTAGTTAGTTAACTGATTATGCCTAACTTATAATTGTTTGTCTCATTCTAATACCTATATAAATATAATCATTCAGTAGATTGGATGCGAATGTGTGTGTGAACGAAGAGCACAACATGGATGTGGAGGTTGATTTGTATGACTATGGCAAAGATCCGAATGTGCTTCTAGTTGGGCAAGAGTTTATAGATAAGGACTCTCTGAAGCTACATGTACACAAGTATGCTATGTATAATAACTTTGAGTTCAAGGTAAAATATTCAAATAAATCTTGATTCACAGCTGTGTGCAATGTGTCAGGATGTCCATGGAGGTTACATGCTGCGATAACTAATGGGTGTAGTATCTTCAAAGTGAAAGTTATGAACAATGTTTATACATGTGGGAAACCAATATTTGGAGGAGATCATAAACAAGTAAAAGCAAGTATTATTGTTGACTCTGTAGTGAAACAACTTAGGAAATGTGTTCCTTATACTCCCAAGGATATTCAAGTTGATGTCAATTTGGAATATGGAGTTAAGATGAATTATTTGAAGGCATATAGGTCAAAGGTTGCGGCGTTTAACAAGTTAAGAGGATCCTACAAGTCATCATATGCTGAGTTAGCTACATACTTATATGAGTTGGAGAAGGCAAATCCGGGCACCTCAACTGCTATCCAGTACGACTCATCGGATCTAACATTCAAGCGATGCTTTGTTTCCTTTGGTTTAGCCATGAAGAACTTCAAGAGGTACATGCGACGTGCTATATGTATAGATGGCACATTCTGGAAAGGAAGGTACAAAGGGACTTTGTTCGTGATATCTACATTGGATAGTGAGAACTATATATACTCAATTACTTGTGCTATCGGAGGAGAGAATAATGATGCATGGGGATGGGTCCTTGCACATTTGGAAACCCGACTTGGTTACTTGGAGGGCCTAGTGATACTTTCTGATCGGCATAGATCAATCAAATCACAAGTAGCTCAAATGTTTCCATATGCCACACATGGATATTGTGTATTTCACATATCTCAAAACATGTTTGCACATTTCAAAGACAAAGGTTTGAATAGTAACTTCTTCAGGGCGGCTAAAGCATTTAGGCCGGAGACATACATGGAAGAAATGGCCATCATTGAGGAGAAAAACCCTGAGGCCTACAAGTGGTTAACTAGAATTGATAAGTCACGCTGGGTTAATGCTTACTTTCCATCGCCCAGGTATAATATAGTCGCATCCAACCCATGCGAATTCTTCAATGGAATGCTTAGTGAGCAGTGACACTTCCCCATTGTCATGATCATTGAGACAATCCATTTGAAGGCTCAAGAGATGTGGTACAAGTGTGGATTGGAGGCACAACAATGGAAGAGATACTTGACTAAATATGCCGAATCAAAGATTCAGAAGTGCAATGAAGTAGCTAGAGGGATGATTTGTTATCCCATAAGTGGCCATGAGGTCTTAACTAGGTCCAAAAGAGGGGATGATCAAGTTGACCTTATTGTAAAGACTTGTACATGTGGAAAGTTTCAACAAATGGAGTTGCCATGTGAACATGTGTTGGCAGCATGTGGCCACCGAAGACTAAATTATGTTGACTATTGCTCCCCGTTCTACACAATGGAAACTTATAGGCAAATTTATAGTAAGGGAGTTTATCCGGTACTCGAACATAAAAGATGGGAGACTCCTGAAGACATGAAGAGCCTTAAGTTGAGGCCTCCAAAGGATAAGGCACGACCGGGCCGAAAAAAGAAGAAGAGAATTCTATCTTGAGGTGAAGAAAAATGGAGGGTATAATGTTGTATGTGCAAACAATATGGTCACTATCGCAATACATGTACTACGGTAATTGGAGAGAACCCGGACGGGGGCCATACTCCTCTTCCATCCATAGCTACACCCGCTTCATCTCATGGCCAGCCCCCATCACCAACTCATGCTAACCAAAATTGTCAACATCTAAATTGTAAGCACCCTCATCTCTAAACCGGTTTTTGGTTTTCTTTAATTATGGGTTATCGTGAGATTAACGCGTTTTCTGATCTTATTCGGTAATTTCATAAAATAAATGGTGTTTGTGATGGTTTTAACCAAAATTAACTTTAATATTAGTGGTTTTAAGTGATTTTAGACCAAATGTGAATTTTTGGGATTTTTTGGAATTTTTACTATTTTCCCAAAAATTAGGGTTTTGGCGGGACCCCTGTGGGCCCCACCGTCGAAAATTTTATTTTTGGGTCAAATGAACCTAGACATACACTTAAGGTCATGCAAAAATTTTCAGAATTTTCTTAGGCTTAATTAGTATTTAAATTTACAAAATACCCACTTTTAGCCTACTTTTCCTATTTACACCCCAAAACTTACCCATGTGTACCCCAACCCTTACTATAAAAGGGCAGACCTGAGCCATTTCCATTTTTGGGAATAGGCTAAGGAAGGAGGGCTGGCCTAATCCCCACCTAGGCCCGAATTAGAAGCCGATTAAGGTAAGCTTACTCTAATTAAGCACTAATTCATGGCTTTCTTCTTAATTTCTTCCAAATCTACCATTTTCCCCTTGATTCAATTCGTTTTTGACCATCAAAAGCTACTAATTTGTGTTTTACTACAAACCCTAACATTCAAAATTCGATTTTTACTACCAATAAGCCCTAGATCTAAGATTTAATTAGGGATTTCTTGGGTAAATCGATTACTATTAAAGTTTAATTCAAACTCATTGTGTTTTCAAGGATTTTAAGAAGGGTGACTCTTCAATCCGAGCTTAATCAAGTGCGGAGGTAATGGGTCTTCAAAATCTCTGTTTGTCCATGGTAAAACTCTTCATTTTTGGCTTATTTTGAAATAGTTTGCTTGATTTGGTGTGTTAATGGTAAGATTAGAAAATGGAATTATTTAATCCCGATTTCTTAGGGTTTTGCATTATTATGGTATGGTTTGATGTTCTGGAAGTCAAGAAGGACTTTTGATGATGATTAGGGTGTTAGATGTGGATTTGAAGTGTTATCAATGGTGTTTCGGTTTGAATTTGCAAAAGGAAGTAGATGGACTATTCTGCTTTGTTGGCGATCGAACGGCCCTTGTGGGCAATCGATCGGCAACACTGCCAAATTGTCGGTTTTCCAGTTCAGCCGATCGAACGGCCTGCTAGGCATTCAAACGGCCGAACTATAAATTTCAAAATTTTGCGTTTAACTGATCGAACGGCCTGAAGGGCTATCGATCGGCTACACAGTAAATTGTATGTTGTGCATATGATGTCTATTTTGATGATTCCACTTTAGCTTGCCAATTTTATATGAATGTGGAGTGTTTTAAGCTATGTTAGGCTACTGGAAATTCATGCTATTAAGTTTATGGAGTTGAGATATATGCTTAGAGATGGTGGAATGACTTATGTTTTGTGGCATGATGTTGGAAACGTCATCTTGAAATTATGAATGGTTGGTTTCTCATTGTTAAGCATATTTTTAGTAGAACTATAATCTATTATTGGACTGATTTGTCATGATAGAACGTGGTTAGTTGGTGTGTGAATGTTGGTGAATGCCATGACTCAATGATGAAATGGGTGATGTTATATGTGTTTAGCCTTTGTGGTTGAGTTTTGAATTGAGATATGATTTCAACGATTCTTCTTCTATGATTTCTGCTAGAATTCTTGTTTAGATGGAAATTCACA
This sequence comes from Saururus chinensis, assembly GCA_035235625.1. Lineage (NCBI taxonomy): Eukaryota > Viridiplantae > Streptophyta > Magnoliopsida > Piperales > Saururaceae > Saururus > Saururus chinensis. The sequence continues at coordinate 21,162,921 of CP141142.1, forward strand.
TGTGTAGTATGGTAGTGAGTCTATTTTCAAGTATGTTGGTATGCATTGTGTGAAATGCTTCTACTAGTTACACACACGCATTTGGGGGTTTGAATGATGATGTTGAAGCTTGATATTGTGATTATGAATGATGCATTAGGGGCTGATGAGAGCACTTATCATGGATTAGGATTCATGTATGCTTTGCCCACGTATGTACCATGCTACATGCATCATGAAAATGAATTTTAAATTTAGGCTTCATCGTAATTAATCAAATTTGACCGATTGGATGCAATGTGATGAAATAGTGTGCCGGGTTGATCGGTCGTGGATTAATCACAAGTTGATTGGTCCGAAAGGACATATTTTGATTTGAGTTCCTGTGTGGAACGAGTGCACTCCCTGGGTTGAGTCTTGTTAAATAGAATGATGTGGGGACGAGTTGTGTACTTGTTTTGCGGATTGTGATAATGTTATTACGAGTGTCATCTGGACCCTGAGAATCCAGTGTGGTATGCCGTGTGCACCCCGCTACCACGTGTTCTAGGGTTCTCTGTGTGAGAACTCGGGCTCTTCCCTCCGCAAGAGATGTCCCTGGGCAAACACCCCTACTCTGGATTCTCTGTGTGAGAGTGGGACATCCTTGGCCAGGATCGTCCAGGGCGAGCAGTATTAGGGATTGACAACCCCGATCTTTCTTTAATTCTTGTGTAGAATTTTGGACCATGACACGCCTTCGTGGCCTTGTCTATGCTCCTGTCTGTGTGACATTAATGTGTGATTACTCCTTGATGGAGGCTGTGATGATGTAATGTATGATGAAATATGTATGTTAGAGATACATTCATGCATGGTGTTATGATATAATGCATGTGAGAAATATGTATGTTAGAGATACATTCATGCATGGGGTTATGATATAATGCATGTGGGAATATGTATGTTAGAGATACATCCATGCAGATTGTTATGATATAATGCATGTGGGAATATGTATGTTAGAGATACATCAATGCAGGTTGAATTATGCACTATGATGTTGTGTTAGGTGATATGTATATGTGATTAGAAAATGATGCACCATGTAAACCTTTGATCTGAATGATCTTATTACTATGCTATCGTGCGTTCGACATTGATTGTGATACTAAAACCATTGCTGAGTTTGTTAAAACTCACCCCTCTTTTGTGTTTTGATTTAGGGCTGCGTGGTGCGACACGCAAACGAACAGGATCGCCTCTTTGAGGAAAGGTCAGAGGTAGCCTGGGTGTGATGATGGAGATCGTTGTGTGACTTATCTTCTTTGGTTCTATGCTTTATGATTTGGACCTTTGTGTAGGGTTCTTTGTTTTGGACTTATGTTACGTTTTACAGTTGTGATGTTTATGACTCATTTTGAGCCGGTGTGGGCTTTATTTAACTAAGCTTGTGGGTCTAAGAATTGTTGTTTACTTTGTGATAAGCAATACTCTTTATTTCCCTTTTATTTACTCTTGCTCAAAGGATTGTGCGCACTCCGTATTTTTGTTAATCGCCTGTGGTTAGGGTTAAGTCTTTCGCTAGATCATTTCTCAATTTTCACTTTGTCGCCCCCGCGCGCTTGACCGGCCCCTGGACCGGGTTCGGCTTGGGTCGGGCATCGCTGGGGTGTGACAGAGTTTTTGGTATCGGAGCACATCTTTGTCCAAGAGTAAATAGGGTTTGTGTGACAAGTCTTGCTTGTTTGCTTGCTTGCTTGTTTGTGTGCTTTCTGCTTGTTTGGCTGTGTGCTTTCCGGTTGTTAGGCTGTATGATTAACTTCTGGTCGTTGGGTAGATGGCTGGTCCTAATCATGCAGGCACTAATAACCATCGCGGTGCTCATGACCCAAGGGTGGACGATGTGTTGACCGCCATTGAAGTGTTGACACAGGTGGTCCAGGCTAAGCACGCGAGTGGTAGCAATTCTGAGTCTCTTTCACTCGAGGGATTCAAGAAGCTTAATCCCCCTAGCTTCAAGGGTGGATTGGATACCTCTATGGCGGATAATTGGAAGCTTCATATGGAGAAGATCTTTAGTGCCCGACTTTGCTCGGACAAGGAGAAGACTTGACTTGCAGTCTTCACGTTCGAGGGCGAAGCTCAGAGGTGGTGGTTATCGATGGAGCGTCAGAGGTTCCATGGCCGAGCGGACATTCCTTGGGAGGAGTTCTTGTCAGCCTTTAACGACAAGTACTTCCCTCTTCATGTCCTAGAGGAGAAGAAGAAGGAGTTTCTCAGTCTGCAGCAGAGTTCTATGACGGTCTTGGCTTATGAGACCCGTTTCATGGAGCTTGAGCGCTTTGCTCCTCGCTTCTTCAGCGATGAGTACGAGCAAGCACGTAAGTTTGAGGACGGTCTTAAGCCTTTCATCAAAGGCCGAGTCGTGCCATTCAGGCACAAGACCCTTGCTGAGGTACTTGAGATGGCCATCGTAGTAGAGCGGGATTCTAAAGAGTATATCTGGAGGAGAGGGCAGCAGCAGCAGCCTAAGAGGTCGAGGGCGGAGGATAGCCGTAACCGCCAAGATCATAAGCGGCGTGATACCCGTCATGTGAGGCATAACACTCAACATGTGCAGCAGGATCCTCAGGACCGTCGTGCTAGTGTGACTTGCTATGATTGTCAGCAGAAGGGGCACTATGCCAATGAGTATCCGCAGAGGGCTGGTCGTGCTCAGAGACGTGCACCGATGACACCTAATACCGGTCCCAAGCAGCCGGGAGTACCACCGGCGAGAGCACCTACCAGGCAGCCCGATGGCAAAGGGAAGAAGCCGGCTCATGATGGGAGAGTCTTTGCTATTTCAGCGCAGGAGGCGGCTAACTCTTCGGGCGTGGTGGAAGGTATGATTCTCATTGCCTCCCACTATGCTAGAGTGTTATTTGATACCGGTTCCTCTCATTCTTTTGTGTCTCCACATTTTGCTCATGAGTTGGATGCTTGTTATAAGTTGTTGCATGTTCCTTTGCGTGTGTCTACACCTTCATCCTCTCTTCAAGTGGAAAAGTATGTTGAGATGATTCCTATGGAGATCGGTGGGCATGTGCTACATATGGATCTTATTATATTGCCGATGATTGACTTTAATGTGATCCTAGGCATGGATATGATGTTCAAGTTCCATGTGCATGTAGACTGTTGCAGGAGATGTGTGAAGTTCGAGTTGCCAGGAGCTAAGCCTTTTATCTTTCAAGGGGTGAAGTGTTCTAATGGCAAATTCTTGGTCTCTTCCTTCAAGGCCAAGAAGTGGATCAATAGTGGATGCGAAGCTTTCCTTGCTAGTGTTACAGGGTTGAACATGGAGTTACCTTCTTTGGATTCCGTTCGTGTTGTGGCGGAATTTCCCGATGTCTTCCCTAGTGACTTGGCGAGTTTACCACCGGAGAGGGAGATAGAATTTTGCATTGACCTTATTCCAGACACTACTCCTATTTCTAAGGCTCCCTATTGTATGGCTCCAGCCAAACTTAAAGAGCTTAAGGCTCAACTGCAGGATCTTATGGATAAGGGGTATATTAGGCCGAGTGTATCTCCTTGGGGTGCGCCGGTCTTATTTGTTCAGAAGAAGGATGGTTCTCTACGGTTGTGTATTGACTACCGAATGCTTAATCAGGTAAGCATCAAGAACAAGTACCCTTTACCTAGAATTGATGATTTATTTGATCAGTTGCAGCAGGCACAGGTATTCTCTAAGATCAATTTGAGATCGGGTTATCACCAACTTCGGATCCGTCCTGATGATGTTGCAAAGACGGCTTTCCGTACCCGATATGGGCATTATGAGTTCTTAGTTATGCCTTTTGGTCTTACTAATGCACCAGCCTCATTTATGGACTTGATGAACCGAGTCTTTTGGCCTTATCTTGATCGGTTTGTGATTATATTCGTGAATGATATTCTGATCTATTCGACCAATGAGGAAGAGCATGAAGCACATTTGAGGATTGTCTTGAGAAATTTACGGGAGCATATGCTCTTTGCGAAGTTTGACAAGTGTGAATTTTGGCTCAAGAAAGTGCATTTCCTTGGTCATGTTATATTGAGAGACGGTGTGGCGGTTGATCCCTCGAAAGTTGAAGCCGTGTTGAATTGGGAGCAACCGAAGAGTGCATCGGAGGTCCGTAGCTTCCTAGGACTTGCCGGGTACTACCGTCATTTCATCGAGGGTTTTTCTAGCCTTGCAAGCCCTATGACTAAGTTGACAAGGAAGAATGAGAAGTTTGAGTGGAACTCAGCTTGTGAAGAGAGTTTCCAAGAGTTGAGGAAGAGGCTAACTTCAGCTCTGGTTCTAACTTTATCTTCCGGGAGTGGCGGATTCATGGTCTATAGTGATGCTTCTCTTCGCGGCTTGGGTTGTGTACTCATGCAGCATGGGAGAGTGGTGGCTTATGCATCTCGACAGCTTAGAGTGCACGAGTGGAATTACCCCACTCATGACTTGGAGTTAGCGGCCATAGTTTTTGCATTGAAGATTTTGGCGGCACGATCTCTATGGTGAGAAGTTTGAGGTATTCACTGATCACAAGAGCTTGAAGTACTTATTCACTCAGTGAGATCTTAATTTGAGGCAAAGGAGGTGGCTTGAATTCTTGAAGGATTATGACTTCACGATATCGTATCATCCGGGCAAAGCGAACGTGGTGGCGGATGCTTTGAGTCGGAAATCAGCCACTACGGTTGCTTGCATGCGAGTTCGTGAGTGGCTCCTTTACAAGGATGCCATTGAGCCAAGGCCAGAGTTAACTTTGGGGGACACACGGAGCTGGTTTGCTAATCTCTCTATTAGCTCTAGTGTGGTGGATGACATGGTCAAAGCTCAGAAAAGTGATGAAGAGATCCTAGCTCTTAAGGCTAAGCTAAGGGAGAAGGCAGTGTTGGGCTTTGAGGAAAAGGCCTATGGGAGTTTGATGTATAGGGGTCGTTGGTGTGTGCCGAACACCGTTGAGCTGAGAGAGCGTATCCTATCGGAGGCACACCATTCTAAGTTCTCTATCCATCCTGGAGGAACGAAGATGTACCACGACGTGAAGAGGACATTTTGGTGGAATGGGATGAAGAAGGACATTGCGGTCTATGTGTCCAAATGCCTTGTGTGTCAGCAAGTCAAGGCAGAGCATCGGCATCCAGGCGGTTTACTACAACCACTTCTGGTTTCGGAGTGGAAGTGGGAGCACGTCACTATGGATTTCATCTCCGGATTGCCATGGTCGCCGAGTGGTAATGATGCTGTTTGGGTGATTGTTGATCGACTTACTAAGTCCGCTCATTTCCTCGCGATTAGAATGACTACTCCTTTGGATGTCTTAGCTGCTCTATATTTGAGGGAGATCATGTGGTTACATAGGATTCCAGTATCTATTGTCTCCGATCGTGACCCGCGGTTCACTTCGAGGTCTTGGCAGAGCTTTCAGGGTGCTTTGGGCACATCTTTACATCTTAGCTCCGCCTACCATCCTCAGACGGACAGACAGTCCGAAAGGACCATTCAGACGCTTGAGGACATGCTTCGGGCTTGTATCCTTGAGTGGAAAGGAAGTTGGGAGCAACATTTGCCGCTGGTTGAGTTTTCTTATAATAATAGCTACCAAGCGAGCATCCAGATGGCACCTTTGAGGCGCTTTATGGGCGTCCTTGCCGATCACTGTTGTGTTGGAGTGAGGTTGGAGATCACCTTCTCACTGGCCCAAACCTTATTCAGCAGTCAGTGGAGAAGATACGCCTTATCCGGGAGAGGTTACATGCAGCTCAGAGTCATCAGAAGAGTTATGCCGATAGGAGACGGCGGGAGTTGGAGTTTGGTGTTGGTGATCATGTCTTCCTTAAGATCTCTCCGACTCGTGGTGTTGTTCGATTTGGACAATGGGGGAAGTTGTCACCTCATTTTATTCGTCCATTCGAGATCTTGGAGCAGATTGGCGCCACAGCTTATCGGGTAACACTTCCACCCCGACTGGCTGATATCCATAATGTATTCCACGTCTCACTTCTTCGGAAGTATGAGCCGGATCCTACTCATGTCTTGGATTTTGAGCCGTTGGAGCTCTAGGAGAATCTTTCCTACGAGGAGGTACCTATTCAGATTCTTGACCGTAAGGAGAAGGTACTTCGGCAAAAGGCAATCCCACTCGTGAAGGTGTTGTGGAGGAATCATGGAGTCGAGGAAGCCACATGGGAAACGGAGGATGAGATCAGAAAGAAATATCCTCATCTTTTTGTCGCTGACCACTAACGAATTTTGGGGGACCAAAATTCCTAAGAGAGGGAGGATGTAAGGACCCTCATCTCTAAACCGGTTTTTGGTTTTCTTTAATTATGGGTTATCGTGAGATTAACGCGTTTTCTGATCTTATTTGGTGATTTCATAAAATAAATGGTGTTTGTGATGGTTTTAACCAAAATTAACTTCAATATTAGTAGTCTTAAGTGATTTTCAACCAAATGTGAATTTTTGGGATTTTTCGGAATTTTCACTATTTTCCCAAAAATTAGGGTTTTGGCGGGACCCCTATGGGCCCCACCGTCGAAAATTTAATTTTTGGGTCAAATGAACCTAGACATATACTTAAGGTCATACAAAAATTTTCAGAATTTTATTAGGCTTAATTAGTGTTTAAATTTGCAAAAAACCCACTTTTAGCCTACTTTTGCTATTTATACCCCAAAACATACCCATGCGTACCCCAACCCTTACTATAAAAGGGTAGACCTGAGCCATTTCCATTTTTGGGAATAGGGTAAGGAAGGAGGGCTGGCCTAATCCCCACTTAGGCCCGAATTAGAAGCCGATTAAGGTAAGCTTACTCTAATTAAGCATTAATCCATTACTTTCATCTTAATCTCTTCCAAATCTACCATTTTTCCCTTGATTCAATTCATTTTTGGGCATCAAAAACTACTGATTTGTGTTTTACTACAAACCCTAATATTCAAAATTCAATTTTTAGTACCAATAAGCCCTAGATCTAAGATTTAATTAGGGATTTCTTGAGTAAATCGATTTTTATTAGAGTTTAATTCAAACTCATTGTGTTTTCAAGGATTTCAAGAAGGGTGACTCTTCAATCCGAGCTTAATCAAGTGCTGAGGTAATGGGTCTTCAAAATCTCTGTTTATCCATGGTAAAATTCTTCATTTTTGGCTTATTTTGAAATGGAGTTGCTTCATTTGGTGTGTTAATGGTAAGATTAGAAAATGGAATTATTTAATCCCGATTTCTTAGGGTTTTGCATTATTATTGTATGGTTTGATGTTCTGGAAGTCAAGAAGGACTTTTGATGATGATTAGGGTGTTAGATGTGGATTTGAAGTGTTATTAATGGTGTTTCGGTTTGAATTTGCGAAAGGAAGAAGATGGACTGTTCTGCTTTGTTGGCGATCGAACGGCCCTTGTGGGCGATCAATCGGCAACACTGCCGAAATGTCAGTTTTCCAGTTCAGCCGATCGAACGGCCTGCTAGGCATTCAAACGGCCGAACTATAAATTTCAAAATTTTGCGTTTAACCGATCGAACGGCCTGAAGGGCTATCGATCGGCTACACAGTAAATTGTATGTTGTGCATATGATGTCTATTTTGATGATTCCACTTTAGCTTGCCAATTTTATATGAATGTGGAGTGTTTTAAGCTATGTTAGGCTACTGGAAATTCATGCTATTAAGTTTATGGAGTTGAGATATATGCTTAGAGATGGTGGAATGACTTATGTTTTGTGGCATGATGTTGGAAACGTCATCTTGAAATTATGAATGGTTGGTTTCTCATTGTTAAGCATATTTTCAGTAGAACTATAATCTATTATTGGACTGATTTGTCATGATCAAACGTGGTTAGTTGGTGTGTGAATGTTGGTGAATGCCATGACTCAATGATGAAATGGGTGATGTTATATGTGTTTAGCCTTTGTGGTTGAGTTTTGAATTGAGATATGATTTCAACGATTCTTCTTCTATGATTTCCGCTGGAATTCATGTTTAGATGGAAATTCACATGTGTAGTATGGTAGTGAGTCTATTTTGAAGCATGTTGGTATGCATTATGTGAAATGTTTCTACTAGTTACACACATGCATTTGGGGGTTTGAATGATGATGTTGAAGCTTGATATTGTGATTATGAATGATGCATTAGGGGCTGATGAGAGCACTTATCATGTATTAGGATTTATGTATGCTTTGCCCACATATGTACCATGCTGCATGCATCATGAAAATGGATTTCAAATTGAGGCTTCATCGTAATTAATCGAATTTGACCGATTGGATGCAATGTGATGAAATAGTGTACCGGGTTGATCGATCGTGGATTAATCGCAAGTTGATTGGTCCGAAAGGACATATTTTGATTTGAGTTCCTGTGTGGAACGAGTGCACTCCCCGGGTTGAGTTTTGTTAAATGGAATGATGTGGGGACGAGTTGTGTACTTGTTTTGCGGATTGTGAGAATGTTATTACGAGTGTCATCTGGACCCTAAGAATCCAGTGTGGTATGCCGTGTGCACCCCGCTACCACGTGTTCTAGGGTTCTCTGTGTGAGAACTCGGGCTCTTCCCTCCACAGGAGATGTCCCTGGGCGAACACCCCTACTCCAGATTCTCTATGTAAGAATGGGACATCCTTGGCCAGGATCGTCCAGGGCGAGCAGTATTAGGGATTGACAACCCCGATCTTTCTTTAATTCTTGTGTAGAATTTTGGACCATGACACGCCTTCGTGGCCTTGTCTATGCTCCCGTCTGTGTGACATTAATGTGTGATTACTCCTTGATGGAGGCTGTGATGATGTAATGTATGATGAAATATGTATGTTAGAGATACATTCATGCATGGTGTTATGATATAATGCATGTGAGAAATATGTATGTTAGAGATACATTCATGCATGGGGTTATGATATAATGCATGTGGGAATATGTATGTTAGAGATACATCAATGCAGATTGTTATGATATAATGCATGTGGGAATATGTATGTTAGAGATACAACCATGCAGGTTGAATTATGCACTATGATGTTGTGTTAGGTGATATTTATATGTGATTAGAAAATGATGCACCATGTAAACCTTTGATCTAAATGATCTTATTACTATGCTATCGTGCTTTCGACGTTGATAGTGATACTAAAACCATTGCTGAGTTTGTTAAAACTCACCCCTCTTTTGTGTTTTGATTTGGGGCTACGTGGTGCGACACGCAGACGGACAGGATCGCCTTTTTGAGGAAAGGTCAGAGGTAGCCTGGGTGTGATGATGGAGATCGTTGTGTGACTTATCTTCTTTGGTTCTATGTTTTATGATTTGGACCTTTTTGTAGGGTTCTTTGTTTTGGACTTATGTTACGTTTTACAGTTGTGATGTTTATGACTCATTTTGAGTCGGTGTGGGCTTTATTTAACTAAGCTTGTGGGTCTGAGAATTGTTGTTTACTTTGTGATAAACAATACTCTTTATTTCCCTTTTATTTACTCTTGCTCAAAGGATTGTGCGCACTCCGTATTTTTGTTAATCGCCCGTGGTTAGGGTTAAGTCTTCCGCTAGATCGTTTCTCAATTTTCACTTCGTCGCCCCCGCATGCTTGACCGGCCCCTGGACCGGGTTCGGCTTGGGTCGGGCATCGCCGGGGTGTGACATAAACAATTCCCACATGTAGTAGACAAGTTGGGTGGTAAAGAAATCAGGAAGATGCATCATCCATGTCCAATCCAGTCAAAGATCAGCCATCTAACCCGAAAGGGGAAGAGAAAGAAGAAAATGAGACAAGTGGCTAAGCTCAATGCATGTACGCTTGAGGACAAATTGTGCAAGAGACCAATCACAGTGGACAAAGTTGCACCATTGTAGTTTGCTTGATGGCATATTTTGGAAAACCTTTATTTCTGATTGTGGCACAATATGTTGGCAATTCAACCATAAATTCCATGTGCTGAAACTTCATTTCTTAATGTGTTTTTGTTGTCTAAATTAATATAAAGCAATACTTCAAGTACCAGTTTATAATAGCAATCTCCTTATTTATCACTAGGCAAATTGGTTTAAGGGTTAGAAGCTGTAAATCAAAACCCAATCAAGTCATGCCTCCAGATTTGAGTTCCATCCCAAAGGGATTTCATAGGCAAATCCCATGTTATCTGAACGAATACAATTTTTAGCAATGACACATCTTTATCGGCTGAATGAAATTATAAACGTATTAATTCTTATGAATCACAAATTCTTAACTGCTCAACGGCCTTCATTACTGCACATGCACAATTTGGACCAAATCTAACCAATCAGGAATAATATATCATTCATATCGTACCATCAAATACCGCAATGTCACCTGTCCATTATCATCTACAATTCCGATGTGTTATCAGAACAACGTCATACAAAGAATATTGATTTCTCATCAATCAACTTCAGCCAAAAACTATACGAAACCATCAAATTCTATTAGTCTTGTAACAACACAAATAACTTCAAGATTCACCTTAAACATTAATCAATTATGGTACTCCTCCATAAATTATTCATATAAACCATCAGTGAAACACAAACCAAATCACATAGTCAAGGACAAACACTATCAAGTTAATCCACATCTACTATCAAGAAAATAGTCGTCATATGGAATTTTGCAGAATTTGGTATGCAACCCTATGTCTCATGATGCGCATGTCCTCTCTGGTAAAGCTAAATCGGTACCCATGCGACAGGTACCACATATAAATGCATACTCAGACACCGCAATCATTGTTGTTGATTTGTTGTGGGTGTCTGGTTATCTCTCTCATCGGGAGGCACAAGATAGCAGCTGCTGCATATCCCAATTTCAACAAAACTATTGGCAAAACATGTCTGAGAATCGCCAATTTCTTGTAGTACTGCTCTACCTCAATGCCAGAGCTAGAAGAATGAGAGTCCAATGGTTACCGTTTACATGAAGAGGGAAGTGGTGGACCTCATATTTCGAGAAGTATTTTTCATTCACCTTCATCAACTTCATCATACTGGTCAAAACTTTTGGCCATGCATCTACAACGGCAGCTCTAGAGACAGTTGCATCCTTTTCCTTCATCGATGCGTAAATACTGAGGAGGGTAGATGCATCCATCCTCATAAGCTCCTGTGGAATTAGAAATAGACATCAGTCAAGTAGTTAGCAGTTGTCAGTTAAATATGATATTAAAAACAAATGAAGGCCTACCATAAAATGTACAAGATGGAAGGCTTGCTTATTAGTTGAGTTCCTAAGGGCCTTCTTCCGCAATGCTAGCACATACGCATCAATATGCTATATTAGATGAATTAAACATCGAATTAGTATCGTATATAATAGGGATAATAATTTGAATCACTATTATTGTGTACAACTGAAATTTGCACATATATTATCCCAAAGCCACCTATGTTGCTGCATAATGGACCGTATAAACTCCGATGTCAACTGGATTCCACCAATTGCTGGCCTGCTGCTCAATTATGATTGCTCCGAATTTTAACACATATTTATGGCAATGAAATATGAAATTAATCGATATTGAAATGAAATGTGTATGTAACCGAGTACTATGCTATAACTCACTCAGATTTCCAACCCTTTCTTCGAATGGTGTTTTCTTCTTCCGGTGTTAACTTATGTGGTTTAGGACATGCAAACTCCAGCAATGCTATCTCTGAGAGAGCAACGAGTCCACATATCTTGCTTCTGTGGACTTCTTGCCTTGCTGGATTTTGTCCCTTAGATTGGTTGGCAGTACCTAAATGTCCCCCTTCTTCAATTTGATTTAGTAAATGGTTAGCCAATTCAATGTTAGCCTGCCCATCTTCTTCTCCCTCGCATTGAACATCGTTGTCGTTTAAGGGCTCGCTAGCAGTCTCATCCTCTTCCACATCACTTGGTCCCCTCATCAACCTCCTCTTGCTTCTCCTTGGCACCGTATAAGGGGTCCTTACATATTTGCTGGCAATCCTCTTCCTCCCAAGGACATCGGAGGGCACAACCTCTTTGACTCTTGGGGCATCACTCCTAATGTCAACCCTTGCCTCCCCAACCGCCACACCAGATGCACCATTAAATGGGAAAACTACATCTGTGACTATTTCCTTTAAAAAATTGCATGTGTGAGTAAAAGTGCACATCATAATATAAAAATATTAGCATAATGTGCGGCAATAATGAAATAAACGTATAGCATTGAGGTATTCAAACCCACGTTCTTCATATAAATAAAATTGTGAGGTAACTAACTTGCGGACAAGAAGATTCATTGATGGGGTTTTCATGGGCTCCATCGTCAGCAACATAATCATATCCAGCATCCTTCCTGTCTTGGTAAATATTATAAACCATACTATGATTGTCACGCCCCGGCGATGCCCGAGCTGAACCCGGTCCAAGGGTCAAGCGCACGGGGGCGACGAAGTGAAGATTGAGAAACGATCTAGCGGAAGACTTAACCCTAACCACGGGCGATTAACAGAAATACAGAGTATGCACAATCCTTTGAGCAAGAGTAAATAAAAGGGAAGAAAGAGTGTTGTTTATCACAAAGTAAACAACTAATCTCAAACCCACATGCTTAGTTAAGTAAAGACCACACCGGCCCAAAATAAGTCATAAGCATCACAACTGTAAAATGTGACATAAATCCAAAACAAAGAACCCTACACAAAGGTTCTAACATAAACATGAAACCAAAGAAGATAAGTCACACAACGATCTCCATGATCACATCCAAGCCATCTCCGACCTTTCCTCAAAGAGGAGATCCTGTCCGTCTGCGTGTCGCACCACGCAGCCCCAAACCAAAACACAAGAAAGAGGGGTGAGTTTAACAAACTTAGCAATGGTTTTTAATATCACCAGCAATATTGAAAATACAATAGCATAGCAATATAGTCATTTAGATCAAAGATTTACATGATGCATCATTTTCTGATCACACATACACATCACCTAACACTGCATTATAGTGCATAATCCACAAAATTTCATTCCATCATGACCACCCTGCATGAATGTATCTCTAACATACATATTCCCACATGCATCACATCAAAATTAACCTGCATGGATGTATCTCTAACATACATATTCCCACATCCATTATATCATAATCAACCTGCATGGATGTATCTCTAACATATATATTCCCACATCCATTATATCATAACGACCTGCATGGATGTATCTCTAACATACATATTCCCACATGCATCATATCATAATCAACCTGCATGGATGTATCTCAATCATACATATTCCCACATGCATCATATCAAAATCAACCTCCATCAAGGAGTAATCACAAATTTGGTGTCACACAGACGGGAACATAGACAAGGCCACGAGGGTGTGTCATGATCCAAAATTCTATACAAGAATTCAAGAAAGTTCAGGGTTGTCAATCCCTAATGAAACTGCTCGCCCTGGACGATCCTGGCCAAGGATGTTCCATTTTCACACAGAGAATCTAGAGCAGGGGTGTTCGCCCAGGGACATCTCCTGCGGAGGGAAGAGCCCGAGTTTTCACACAGAGAACCCTAGAACACGTGGTAGCGGGGTGCACACGGCATACCACACTGGATTCTCAGGGTCCAGATGACATTCATAAAAACATTCTCACAATCCGCAAGACAAGTACACAACTCGTCCCCACATAATCCCATTTAATTAGACTCAACCCGGGGAGTGCACTCGTTCCACACAGGAACTCAAATCAAAATATGTTCTTTCGGACCAATCAACTTATGATTAATCCACGACCGATCAATCCGGCACACAATTTCACCATATTGCATCCAATCGATCAAATTCGATTAACCTCGATGAAGCCTCGATTGGAAATTCATTTTTTCATGATGCATGTAGCATGGTACATACGTGGGCAAGGCATACATGAATCCTAATTCATGATAAGTGCTCTCATCAGCCCCTAATGCATCATTCATAATCACAATATTAAATTTCAACATCATCAATTAATCCCCACATGTGTGTGTAACTAGTAGAAGTACTTCACTCAATGCATTTCAACATGCTTAAAATTAACTTACTACTACACTACTCATGTGAATTTCCATCTAAACATGAATTCCAACGGAAATCATAGAAGAAGAATCGTTGAAATCGTATCCCAATTCAAATCTCAACCACAAAGGCTAAACACATATAAAATCACCCATTTCATCATTGAGTCATGACATTAATCAACAACCACACACCAACTAACCATACTCTATCATGACAAATCAGTCTAATAATAAGTTGTATTCTTACTGAAAATATGCTCAACCTATAGCATGCAAAGGAGACATTTGTTTAATATATATTTTATTTTATTAAAATTTAATATATATGTATATATATGGGTAATATATATATATTTTAACTAGAATTTATAACATAAGTTGGAAGCTTATAAGTAGACATTATATGTAGAAGAATCACATAGAGAGTAGACAGGATGAAGGTAAGCATACCTGCCTTAGAAAGTGACCTTTCGAACTTAGTAAGTCTAGCCTAAACTTTAGAAACAAGATCCGCATAAATAATGGGCTTTTCGCATGTCACCATGATCATTAGGTACTTGTCAAAATCACCCTGAACATAAAATACATCTTTCAACTTGGCAATAAGGGAACTAGATAACCCACACATCATCTTGGTTTTAGCTAAAACCGTTTTTTATAAACACATGCTTGAAATTCACCAAAAGGACCTCGAAGTGTGACATAAATGACAACTTAGGCAGTTTGTAATTTCCAAATAAAATCCAGGTTATTGTGTAAAAATATCTATAATAATAAAACAAAAAATAAAACATATTACGAGGTGCGAAGAGTCTTCTTAACTATTGTTATAAAACTCGTACCGGACCGGAACCTTTATGTGCCGGTTCCCTCAAATTACCAGGTCTGGGTCACACTTTTATTATGTTTAAGTAAATATTTATAAATTATTAGTAAATATACAAAAAATTATTATGAAAGGGATTCAAATTTCTCTTCTCATCTTGTACACACGACGCACCTTAACCAACTGAGCTATTATTATTTTATAATATGTATTATCTAATTATTATATAATTATAAAATTTATAAAAAATATAAGTTATTTTATTTAATAATATCAAAAATAGATTAACCTCCAGTTAAACTATGGTCAAATTGGGTTAACCCGACCCGACCACTAATTCAGCCGACTTTTAAAATACTGTTCCTAAACTCCTCTCAAATAATAAGCCAAGCGTAAATTAGCAGTTGATATCTACGTCACCTCTGGTTCTGAACTATCAACGGCTACCTCAGTTGTCAGCATAGAAATTGATAGACGCTTGACGCGATAAGGTGGCGGCCTGATGAAGAATGATGCTATTTTGGCGTGAAGTTTCACGTGTCTAAAACCACGCCCCATGTGGTTGGGTGGGTGGCCGCGGGATGAGCGTTATTGCGGCGTGAAATTTCGTCGAAACATTGATGAGGGAGAATTTTGACGTGTACGTCCCGGCCGGATAGCTCTTGTTGCCGCATGCTACGGACGCCATATGATAGAAATATAGGAAGCCAAGAGAGCACAACGGTAGTCTTCAATGGCGGACGCCGAAAATGCTGGTCTTCGAAGTCCTTTGCTGGAGCCCTTGCGGCCTGGCACGGCTTCCTCTATCCAGACGCTGGGTAACATCATCGTGTCTGTCGTCGGCACGGGCGTCCTGGGCCTCCCTTTCGCTTTCCGCGTCGCCGGTTGGCTGGCAGGTTCTATCGGAGTCGTTGTCGCCGGAGGATTGACCTATTACTGCATGACTCTCTTTGTTGGTTCTATTTCCTCTCCTTTTTCTCGTTCTCCCTCTACGATGAATAGCTTGATTGGCTGAAAATACTCTCTCTCTCTCTTTCTCTTCTCTCTATTGGTTTTGAAAGCTGCAATTTCGACCTTTGTTTTATGAAATGCCATGTTTTGAGTTTCAACTTTTTCCTTTTTTTCTTATACTAAGCCATAAGAATGTAAATTTTCTTGAGTAAGAAACTGAAAATGGTGTCTACAAGATTAGAGCCTGCATTCCTTGAATAGAGTTCTTAACCAATATCATTTTTCATTCTAATTTATCAAGAGACAAAAGCCATTAAATTACAATCCTAATTCTACATGATTATGGGACTTTTCTGCTCAATTTATTCAAGGATTTTCTTTTCTCTATTGCTTATTTATGGATTTTCTTGTGAAGTAACAGGTTGAATGCCGGGACAAGCTAGAATCCCAGGGATGTACGGAAGTCCGGACGTACGGAGACATGGGTGGCAAGGCTTTTGGGCCCGCCGGCGGTCACCTGACAGAGCTCCTCATCATTGTTTCCCAGTGCGGTGGGGCTGTGGCCTACCTTGTCTTTATTGGCCAGAACCTCTCCTCCATCTCTCACACCCTCAATTCCTCCACCTTCATCTTCCTCCTTGTCCCTGTCGAGCTTGCCCTTGCTGCCATCCGCTCCCTGGCCTCGCTTGCTCCGTTCAGTGCCTTTGCGGATGTCTGCAATGTTTTGGCCATGGCAATTGTGTTGCGGGATGACCTCCAGCTGTTTGATGGAATGTCTGAAAGGCCGGCCCTGGCCGGGGGCGTGAGTGGGCTGACGTTTGCGGCGGGGATGGCTGTGTTCTGCTTCGAGGGATTTGGGATCACGCTGGCGCTGGAGGCATCTATGCAGCAGCGGCGGAGGTTCAGGCACGTGCTGCTGGTGGGCCTTGTTGCGGTCACCGTTGTCTACTTGTGTTTTGGGTTCTTTGGTTACTTGGCCTATGGGGACGAAACCAAGGACATTGTCACCCTCAATCTGCCCAGTGACTGGTCTGCAATTGCGGTCAAGGTGAGGGGCCTTTTCTGTCATTCAATTCCTTTTTCTTACCTCCTTTGCTTGTGGTTTTTGTTATTTATGAGATAATAATGATTGTTTAGAATCTCTGAGCTATCAACTTATCTAGTGTTAAATGTCAATGAAAAGAAATTCATGGGTGATGTGGCTCAAATACCGTTCATAATTGAGATTGAGTATCTCGGCCAACCTTTTTTTTCATATCTTCTTGTAATGAGCCTTAATTCTTACAAAGAAGGCACTTAAAAGTTTGCTGCCAAATCTTGATTTAGATTGCAAGAATGCACACACATTACACAGGTAAATACAAATTGGATAAGAAAAAGTAAAATAAATTGAAAATAAAGATTGCATCAAACAAAGGTCTCCCTTGCATACTTTAATTATAATACACGCTTTCAAGATCATAACGATCGTAACCTACACTTACATATAATTATAAACACTACACTAACTTATATACTCTTGTAGTAGGCAATGGTGAAGACAATGGTGAGTCTAAATCTTATAGGCTAAGTATTAGACAATAGGTTTGTGAAGACAATGGTGTTGAAAGACTCAACACTGTTAAGGCGGTAGGTCTCATTCGATAAAGCTTGTTGAGAGTTTTCCAAAGGCATCAAATATACATGAATCCGAACATGCATAATATATGTAAAAATGCAAAAATTAATTATCATAAAGCGTGATGTATGCATGGGATCCACAAAAAAGTTCAAAAAAATGTACTGGATCTCATTTGGATAGAGACCGTCGAGAGCTTTCCAATGATACCAAGAACACGAGTCTGAGTATCAGAGTGCAAGATATAACCTTATAAAGTTAGAATCTACAGAAGATAAAAAGTAGGGCCCATGTCATATCAGCAATTATTAGGTTGACATGTTGTAGCTATTTAAAAGAATCTAAGTAAATAGTTTTACTAATATACCCTCATATCACATACCAATTCAAACTTGAATTAATGGGCATAATAGGAAAATGTGAGGGCAATATAGGAAGTTGGGCAAAAATCTATCATCACTCATTTTGCTTTATATTGTAGTATGATATCTCTAGAAAGAAAAACCTAACCTTTTAGATGCCAAAATTAGGACATCAGTAATTGTACCACTTCTCTTTGATACATGATCTCACTTGCACATCTCGTTGAACATTTCATTTTGATAATTATTCAATACATAACAAGGTAATGTATTTACCTGTATGAAGTTGCATTCTATCTGTACATATATAATCTGGGCACATGAATTTGATAAACAGCTTATATATGGGCTAAAAATGAGGAAGCTTTTTTATTCAAAAACTGCTCATTGGTGCATCTAGTTTTCAATGAATTTGTACTTTCTATAGCTTCCTTCATACCTATGATGAATTGTTAGTAAAATTTATAAGGAAAAACTTTTTATATGATAAGTGGTTTAGTAATTTTCAAAGGAAAACACTTTAGTTGTCACATTTCCAGTCAAACAGTGGCTTTTTGTGGAAGATTATGAGAGTGTTTAAAAAATGCTGACACACTTTATTCACTTAGGGTTATGGGTCCTTTCTATTGGTTTGTTTAGTGGTTGTGATTTTATGGATGTTGATGAAGGAAGCCATGCCTGGGTATTGGGAGCCACTATGGTTTATTCGTATTGTTAGTGCATGTATCACATCGTTATGTCAAACTCAATTTAAGACTTAGTCATCACCTCATTCCAGCTAAGATTAGCCAGCTTTATGGACTCTTTTGTGGTCGGATGGAGATAGTGAATCTGTGTAAGATGAAGTGGCTTAGTAATGCAGGACAGAGTGTCAAGGATCACTGGAAGTCTAGAGATCCCAATTGGCTAGGGGAAATTAGGGAGAAAAGTCTGAAATTGGGTTTGTGAGAGAGGAGGTTGGAGAAATGATGGTGGTAGGAAGAGGGAAAATGAATGTGAGGTGATGGGATAACTTGCTACCGGTGTCTACACTGAAAGTGGCTCTAGGAGTCTGCATCTAGAGGGTTCCTGCTGGAGTGCCCACCATAGGAAGGATAACTTCCAAAGTCTGCACCAGAAGGTCGTGAATGGAGTATGCACCGAACACAGGAGAGACTTTTCAAGCTCTCCAGAATTTCTATCTCAAATCAGTGGCTGATCCATTCATTCAAGAAATGGAGTCCCCTAATACATTAATGACCCACCTACTACCCAACTATGGTTTTCAAAATTGATTATTCATAACAATGCATAATTTCCAGAGATATGTTTTAAAGTAACATAAGTTACTAAAGATAGAACCAACCAACTAGTCAAACTAAGTAAAAGACTGATAATCAAAGGTCATGGGCCTATAACCTAATTATTCACCAGAAGACTTAGGTCAAATGGACCTTGGACTTGTTCCTAAATGGTTTGGGCCTGATGTCTGCACTCTTCCATGTTAGGCCCCACATGATGTCCGCATCACTTAGATTGTATATATACTTTCTAAGGGCCCTCATATGAAAATGATTTAACTAGATAGGAAAATAACTTAAGGTGCTCTGCTTTTGTCAAGAATATATTGTGGTGAAACTAGGGGATGGAATAGAAACAGGATCCTCAAAATATATTAATCATATTGAGGTTTAGGTCAATGAGCTAGAAATTTGGACCACAAATAATCAATTGTTACTGACAAAAATACTCTGCAACAGGCTCTTAATAACGTAATTACCTGCTAAGATTTATTTTTCTGATTTAAACAAAAAAATACTCTTCTCTCTAGCAGTTTATTACACATTTATGGGCTGATTTATTAGTTAAAAATTGCAGTTTATAATTGATATGGGGTTAATTCAATCAATTATTGAGGGAAAAGTGTATATTAGATTAACTTGGATTAACCGCTGTGGATATAGTGGAAAAATGGTTGGTGAGGGAAGCAACAGGATCAGTGAAGGGCATTCAAGATAAAAATTTAGTGAAGAATGCGACATTCTATACCCGAACACAGAACATTGGCATAAGGTGCTACTATATTAGATCACTAGTGGAGGAAGGCGCCATTAAGAGGAAAATTTTTACAAAGAAGAAAACCGTAGATATGTTCACTAAGGTTGTATTTGGTGAGAAGCTCAGGTTTTGTGCAGCAGTGAAAACATTTCCACAATGAGCGACAGTGACATTGATATGTCGGGCCTGAAGTGCATCAACTACAAGCAAGAAGTTGTGTTCAAGGTGGAGCACACAGGCACACGTATATATCTATTTGGAGCTAGGTACAAGGTTTTCTTTTGGGTGACTTGTTGAATTCAAATCAACTGAAATTGTTAGAATGCATTTTGGCAAACACGTATAACATCATGTGACTTGAATTGGAAAGGAGTAAAACAAGTGAAATTCTTGAACCAACATCATCTCTTATAAAAGCGAATATGGGTCTTATGGGTGAGTATGTCAGGTACCTTTTTTTGCTTTTTAGAGGAGAGGCAGTCAAAGGGTTATGGGTGTGACTTTTGTAAGGGAGAAAAGTGAGCGTTTTTTGTCTTCTTTCTTTTGAGAGCTTTCAAGTTAGGGAGAAGGGAAGAGACTCTTTGTTACCGGTTCTACTCATCGAGTGGAATTTTTTGTTGTTGTTTGTAGAGGTATAGGCATTGCCGAACCACAGGGTAAATATCTCACTTTCTAGTTCAATTTTTCTGCTACTTGTGCATTGTTGTACTTGTTCATGTTAACAGATATGTGCTAGCACTTGTGTTCGCACACACTGTAATATCTGTTAGTTGAGGCTAGGGATGGGAAGACCTTTAGAAGCCTAACTTGTCCCATTGATGGTGCTACAGTCTGCTGGTCTCTCTTCCGTGGCGGGTCTCTTCTATAGCTGGTCACTCTTCCGCAGTTCTGGCAGGCTACCAGCTTTTCCCTTTTGGTCTCTCTTTCATCGTGTTTGTTTCATGGGCCGTTGTGTCTAGTTCTGCCATGCGGGCAGATGTTTGCCTCTTATCTTACTTCATAAAATACTGTTGATGATGATTCTAGTCTGGAGCAAGATGTTGTTTTAAAAGGCTGAATCTGTGGAGCATGTGGTTCATGTGACTCGTGAGTTCTACTGGTTTCTGTGCAGTCTCCAAATATCACGTGATATGGCATTGGGTTGTTTGACCCAGTCCCACAACAGATAGAATGGGTGTCTGCTACTGTTTCTGGCTGCCAGTTTCATTTATCCCTACATCACTGGTTCTCAGCCTGACTGAAGTTGCTCTTGGTGTGTAGGTTTCTTTTTTGGTTATTGGATTTTTTGTTTATTTATTGGATTTTTTGTTTATTGCAGGTTATCTTCTGGTACTTGATTGCATTATTTGGTTTGTGCATTGTGCTTGATTTTGATTCTAAGTCTGATCAAGCTATTAGTGTCAGACTAAGTGATACTAATTATTCTTATTAGAGCTAATTATTCACTTGGAGCATTGCTCTGTTATTTGCTTCAGCTGTAGACCGAGCAGCCCAATCTTGCTTCTTGTTCTTCCCCATATTTCGTCCTCCTTGTAGCTTGCAAATTTCTTGACGAAGACGCATACTGTGGCCAGATTTCAGTTTTCATTGAACAAACTCTCGATGATGGACACATCTAGAGTTTGAGGGAGGGTGTTTGAGTATATTTTCTCCTTTTGGTCTTTCATATTTGGTTGTCCCTAGTTTTAAACTTTTACATTATAGAGGTAGTTTAGTAGGTCTCTTCTCTTTTTTGTTGGAGTTATTTCCTAGTTTAAGACTTTCTTGTATTAGGAGATCTGATATCTATAAATAATGATAGATCCTTCTCATCTATAAATAGACTCTATTATTAAGGAATATAATTTCTCTGATTCCTTATTTAAGCTTTTCTATCACACGTTGATGCAAAGGTATTAAATGTTATTCAATTGTACTTATTAAGATGACTTATTAGAGTCCAACAGTGTACATACTCATTTGCATTTACATGTATATTAGGCAAATCATATATATGCAATGATGCTCATTTCAAACAAATTGTATCTATTGATATATAAAATTTTTTGTACATGATCATGGTTTGGATATCATTTTCACTTTTTGAAATGTTTTATCAAATCATGGTTGTGCTTTTACATTCAGAATCCTGCAGGTGGTAATAGCAAGGTAGCAATCAGTTAATGCCATATGTTGTTGTTTATATCTTATATTCTATTAAATTACAGTTCATGGTAAGCTTATCATTTTAATAACTTATTCTGCATTAGAAAATTGGCAGTCAACCTGGATGAGAAGTGGATCTTTTCGTAATCACTGACATAATATTTCCCTTCAAACTTCTATTAGCTTATGAATTTTACTGATTTTTTTTAAATTTACAGATTGGCCTCTGCATTGGGTTACTATTTACTTTTCCAATCATGATGCACCCGGTACATGAAATTATAGAGGAAAGAGTAAGAGAAAGGCCATTGTTCCAGAAACTTTGCGGCAATTCACATGCCATGCGGAGTATGAGTCTGTATTTTGTTCGTTCATTGGGAGTAGTGGTGCTCGCCATTGTTGCCTCCTTTATACCAGTCTTTGGTGCTTTTGTCTCGCTTGTAGGGAGCACAGTTTGTGCTCTTCTTTCCTTTGTCCTACCTGCTGCTTTTCATTTACTCTTCGTTTCTTCTTCTTTGAAGCTTTTTCAAGCAGTCTTGGATGTCATGATAATTGTTCTCGGACTAGCTTTTGCATGTTATGGAACTTATAATACAGTATCAAGAACCTATAATTGATTTTAGAGTGTTTTTCATATTACTTGCCTAATATACAAATATTCTATATACTCGGGTTTTATAAAAAATATTCATAGAACTTGGGTTTATACAATATTTAAAAAAATTAGACCAAAATATCCTTATAATAAGGGTTAGGGTTTAAAATCATGTAAAACAGTTGTGACGACATATAAACAAATAAGAGATTGGAGCTTAGTGACGATTTGTGATTTTTATTAATAATAAATTTTAATTTCTATTCGGTGATTGTTAGCGTCCTTCACTTTATTCGCGATCATTTTTCTTTAATTTTTATCCAAATTTTTTTAACCACATAAATTATTTATCCCTATAAAGGAGATCAAGATAACACTGTAACTCCAAAAATGAATCTTGAAGGACTATTCAAGAAGAACAAGGATATATAAGAATTGACACTGTATAATAGGATCTTAGAGGTTTATATCCCTGACTTCATGAACTGTATCAATAACAAATATTGGTGAATATTGTGTTATCGATAACATGTTATGATAAATATCGTGTTATCGATAACACGTTATGATAAATATCGTGTTAATAATACATTATGACAAATATTATGTTATCGATAACACGCTAGGGCGAATATCGTGTTATCGGTAACACGTTATGCCAAATATTGTGTTATCCATAACACACTTTTAAATATCGTGTTATTAATAATATGTTATGTGCGAATATCGTGTTATTGATAATACACTATACCAAATATCGTGTTATTGATAATACACTTTGGCAAATATTGTATATGCGATATAGAGGATATTGTAGTATATTGTATTATTAATAACATGTATTGTTAGCATATCGTGTTATCGATAACACGCTATGACAAATATCATATTATATTATATGCGATATAAAAGAAAATAAATAATATGTCTTATTGGCATATCGTGTTATCGATAACATGTTATAGCGAATATCGTGTTATTGATAATGCTCTATAGCGTATATCGTGTTATCGATAACACGCTTTGGCGAATATCGTATTATCATATATTCGATATAGAGGATATTGTAGCATATTGTATTATCAATAATACGCATTGTTGGCATATCGTGCTATTGATAATAAGTTATGGTGAATATTATGTTATCGATAACACACTTTGGCAAATATCGTATTATCATATATACGATATAGATGATATCGTAGCATATTGTATTATCAATAACACACATTGTTGGCATATCGTGTTATTAATAACATGCATTATTGGCATATCGTGTTATTGATAACATGTTATGGTGAATATTGTGTTATCAATAATACGCTATGACGAATATCGTGTTATCATAAATGCGATATAAAGGGTATCATATTATAAGTTGTCGGCTCAAAGAATACATACCATATTATCAATAATACATTTTATTGACATATTGTGTAATTGTATATGCATTATGAATTAAGTGTTGGGCACGGACTATGCAGAGAGAGATCTTTAGTCCATTTAGTGGGAGCCATCTTCTTGTTCTCGCATTCTCAGAAGTCTCGTGAGTCATGCAGAGTAGATGTACTCCACCCGATTTGCTTCGAATTTGTTGTATTCCCAAAAAAATTTTCTTTTTGCGGCGTCTAATCCTTATTTATGGCAAGTCTCCGGAGTCATTCATTTCATTCTAAATACAACCCAATTTTTCAGATTATCAGAACAATCTGTTTGTTGTAATTCAGTAAGCACTAAAGTGACTACCTTTGATTCCTCGTTTTGAATTATGCTATTTTCATGTTTTTTTTAACTAGGAACCAGTTTTTGGATTGAAATTGGGAGGTGGCTTGATTATGGTTTATTCTCTGGAACACAAGATTGAGAAGGAGAAATTTTTTACTTTCTATTGATCATCTTTAAGTTAGTGTTTTGTTTTCTGTATGTTATATGTTTTGATTTTTCTCATACAAATTTATACCATCGTCTGTAACATCACCAATAATGAGTAAAGAACTTGGGTATGGGTTTATTTGTGACCTAATGGTATATTTCTCCTAAACCAGGTCATATGGGATTAAGTGTTAAAATTTAGAGAATATGAAATATTTGTATATCTAGCCAGGTAATATAGAAAAAAACTCTTGATTTTAATTTGGGCAGCCTACATGGTGGTTGTTTGTTTATAGGAATGTGTCTTTTAACATTACCTAGCAAATTTCTTTATTTTTTCCTTTTTTTATCTTTAAATGTTTGAATTTAATGAGTAGATTGAGAGAGGATGATGGATGTAGAGTATCATAAAACAACTATATGAAGGTGTAAATGAAGAAGCTATAGAAAAACTTTGAGGATCAGTAGACCAGCAAGAAGCCACCTATAAAATTGCAAAAGCAATTGAAGATTTGGAACTAAATTGTCAATAAGTAGATGCGCCTTGATTATATATTGAGATGATTGTTGTCATGTTTATGTTATCATGTTATCATGTTTATAATTCTAATATCATACCAAGAGTCAAAATCCAGGCCGTGAGATTCATATCATTCCGTCTTCCACACATTAGTCCAAATGTGCCACATCATCAAGTTAAAATGACATTAACGTATTGAAATAACATCACAATTGAACAAATAAAATAAATTTTAATGCCTCTTAATATTATGAATTACATCCTACTGATTGTATTAATCATAAAGAGATATAAACTCCAACAAATTACATTTTCATAATTCTAATTTGGGATTTTGAATGCTAACACTTAATCAAAGAACTAATCTGATTATTATTTTGAGTCAATCTTTATTTAGACCAATCATGACACCTATTACTAAAAGACCAAATTACCCCTATGCTATTTAAAGGAAACCAAAGCATTCCCCATTTCTAATTTAATCTCATTTGGAGTTTGGACTCTCTTATGGATTCACAACAATGGCATCTCTCCCTTACCTCCAATGGCACCCCCTTGCTCACCTACCTCCTTCAATTAGGTGTCAACACCACTCTGACCTCCTATGGGTCGGCCATATGAGGTGTCTTAGCTTATTTTGGTGATCAAAATAGTGTCAATGATGTGTATTTTTTAGTTAAAGTATTAGTGAAGATCACATAGTGAGGATAAAGCATAACAACATACTCAAGAAGTAGTTTTTTCAGGTAAACACACACACACACAAAAGGAGTGATGAGAACATTATGTTATAGTATGGGTGAGTGTAGGAGACAAATGGACAAGAATTTACAAAAGAGTGATTTTTGTTCATCAGTGATCGATCACTTTTAAATGTCTAATCGATCAACCTTCAGTGAATTTCATAAGGTTCTTTAGGACATTGAACGGTCAATTGTTGGGTGGTGAGATCGATTGAAGGTAGTCTCATATGATTCTAGAATAGTCAATCGATCATTATTCCATATGATTGATCGTTTGCAAGTCTACATGCAAACAATACAAGGAATAATCAATGCCTTGTGGAATGATTGATTGGTGAAGTGTGTAGTTTCTTGAAATAGGCTATTATGAATAAAATTAGGTTCCTATTCAAGGTATAACTCCTTAACTGACTTGGGGGTCTATAAAAAGAAGTTGTGAACATGAGAAGAGGGAGATAAAGTATTAAAAAACCTAGAGAAAAAGTGTAAAACATTTCTAAAAACTTGAGGAGTGAAGTAACTTCCTTGCCCAAGAGACTTTGATTGAAAAATCAAAAGAATAGTTAGAATTCATGTCTAACCCTTAGCTTAATGTATTAGTTGATGAAAAGTACATACACTTGAAGGCCAAAGTGTTTGCTTGAAGAATTTTTGAGAAGATCAAAGAAGGAGATCATTCATGTTAAATGAGTTGTAGTGAATATCAAGAACTATTACAAGCAATCAAGGCAGAGAAGACCATGTTGATGGAAGCAAACAACTAGGGAAGTGATATAAGAGTTTAGAGTGGTGTTGGAGCCAACCAAGAAAAGACAAGGATTTTTCATTGTAAACCAGTAACTTTGTATCTTTGAATACAATAGTACATACTTTGGTTTTTCTGGATGAGAGTTGTCATGCAAATTTTTTTTGTGTTTTTATTTGCTTCGGTTTATATGATTCACTAGATACAGAAATTTGTTGATGCCTTGGGATAGAAAAATATATTTTTGATTTTAGATGAGGGAGGATTAGGGCTGTAAATGAGCCGAGCTGGCTCGTGAGCAAACTCGGCTCGGTTAGGCTCGGCTCGAGTTAAACTCGACTTGAATTAGGCTTGACTTGAGCTCGATTCGAGCTCAAATAAGTTCGAGCCGAGTTTGAGCCGACCCCTGCTCGACTCGGCTCGACCACGAGCTTGAGCTCAAACTTGAATATAATTTTTAAATTATATATAAATAATATATATAATAAATAATATATATATATATATGCATATTTTATATAAACATAATTGTTAATTTAAATATATATTTATAACATACTCCCTCCATTCTTAGATTAATAGCTCTATTTGATTAGTTCATTTTGAAAAATTTAATTGAGTTATTAATCTAAGACGAATGGAATATATAAAACGATATATAATCACATATTTATATACTAATACTATGTATCATATTGATATATGAGACCCGTTTATATGAGTCAAGGCTCACTCACGACTATGTGAGTATAGATGTCATACATCAACATATTACGATATAAGAACACACATAACTCGGGAGGTAGATTAGTTTATGTCTTCTTGTGCATTTGGATCTCGATTTAATGGCCTATGATGTCTTTGCTCATACTGACGTACGAGAGTCTAAACTCATATAAAAAAATTTCATGATATATCCTTGTTAAATTATAACGGATATTTTATATATGATATATATTTTATAAAAATAAAAATATGGGAGATGCAAACACTAATATACTCCTTTTTTCCCCAATTAATAGGGCTATTTGATTCTTGAAGATGAACTAAAATTAGTTCAATTGAAAAACCAAATGAAGCTATAAGTATATGACAGATGGTCAACATGATATCACACTAATATACTTAAAAATAATTCTAAAAGAAGCATGACATTTGTGGATCAACCTTAGTTTAGAAAAGAATGATTAGATGTTCTTTTAAAAGTTGAAGCATGACATTGAGACCATCCTCATCTTACAAAATGTATATCTTTTTACATGTACTTTAGAATTTTTTAGAGGCACACTAAGATTATAGAATAACTTTTTTATTAGTGATTTATAAGCATGTAAAGAAAAGAAAACATAAAAAAGTAGATGACAATGTTGCCTAAATAATTTTTTAGTTTTTACATCTTTTTTAGTGATTATATGTACATAAAGAGAGAAAAATAATAATGTTGCATTTTTTTAACATATGTAAGTAAAACTTATTTGTCATAGTTTTCTTCTTTCATAGTGACTATACTCAAATGTTCACGGTGTAGTCGTAATACTTGTTGAAGTGTATTTATTAATATTTAATACTAAAAGTATATTAGTATATGTGATACTTCATATACTTTATATTTATATATAGATTATTTTTATTTTTTTAGTTCGAGCCCAGTTTGAGCTAAGGTTTATGATTCACTTATTCAAGTTCGAGCTTCGAGCCGAGCTTCAGCAGTTCGAGCTCGAGCCGAAACAACCTAATACTCGGCTCAGCTCGGCTCGTTAACACCCCTAGGGAGGATATATATCTTGTAGTTCTTAATTTATTTTTCAACAAGAGGCTTTCTTTAAATATGAATTCAAAAAGATGAATAATTTATCTCTCTTTATTTCTAATTTCCTTATTGCTAGAAAAACCATATCTTTGTAGAGTTGGAAACTCTTTGGTTAAAATTTTATACTACTTATTGTGAAAATATGAAATCTTGCATGCTAAAAATTTGTGTGATGTTGAAAATAAAGAATTGAGCTTGAAAGTTGAGAAGTTGGAGAGGGAACTTAAATTCTCTAATAAAAAATTACAAGAATTCTTTAAAGGCAAAGAAAAACTTGATAAAATTCTTTCTGTGGGACAATATAGAAGTGATAAGAGTGGATTAGACTATGCCTATTACAAGAACTCTAACTTTCTAGGAAGTACTAAATTTGTTGAAGCAAGTAAACTGAATGTGAATGATGCTACTTCTTCGAATTCTAAACCTTTAATTAGATATCAAACTCCTAAGAAAGAACTGACTGTTAGAACATATTGGGATATGTCTTCTAATTGGTTGTATGTTGATGATCAAAAACTATGTCTTGTATAAATTTAAGTCTTTAGAATCTAATTAAATTAGTGATGTAATTACAGTCAGATTTGGAATTATTTGTCTTGAAAAATAGGAGACCGACGAGTTTTGAATTTCAAGGTAGAAGACTAAATTGAGTATGTTTATTTAAGGTAAAATTTACACACAATTACATACACAAAAAACTTAGATTTTACTTCTAAATACCTTAGGAAGTGTTTTCAGATGTTTTTGACATAAAGGAGAAAATTGCAATAATTGTTCATAAGATATTGGTCAACCTTGAGGAAAAGATGATCGGGTATGATTGTTGGGTTTTTTTACAATTGTATAATTGATTGAACAGTTGATTGATGGATCGATTGGTTGTATATTCTTCCATCACAGTAACTTGAACAATCGATCATAGGTTCAATGGATTGATTGGTATGTAATATGTGGATTATAGTATATGATCATTAGATTGCTTGATATAAATGATAGATCAATTAGGTGTCTAGATTTAAGTAGAACAGGGAATGATCGATTGCCCTATAGAATGATCGGTTGATATGTGAATTAGTTATCTAGTTTAAGAAATATGGAATGAGTTACTTACCAAGTAGGTGAATAAAACCCTAGCTACCTTGGAACACTAGGTAAAGGCTAGTATTGGAAAAATAATACAAGGGGAAGCAAATTTTCATAGAGAAAAAAAGAATTTATTGCAAAAGTGTTCTTCCCTAATTCACCTATGAATTTAAGAGAAAATTAAGAGAGGTGAAGACTTTTTGTCATAACTATCTTATGAAATAGAGTTCGAGTGATTAACACACATCACACTAACACAAAGGAGCTAAGAAAAACTTCTTCACAAGATATATTGAAGAAAATTTTACCTCAACAATCAAGGAGGGCTTTGCTTGGAGTGCTTTGGAGAAGACAAAGAGCAAGCTCAAAGGGAAAAACATCTAGGATCAAGCAAGATACTTGATGACCAACAACTTCACATAGAAAAGGGTTTCTAGTCTTGGGTTAGAGGTTGATGGCTTTGTGTCTTCTAATTCTACATCTATAATGCCTTGATTTAGCAGAGAGTGGTGATCCATGGTTTTTTTTCATGTCGGGTTTCTACATAAAAATCTTTGTTTGATGTGGTGATTGCATGTTTGTGTAATTGATAGCGATTTTTACTTTATAATTCTGCATAGAGGCCATATCTTGTATTTCATCTCTTAATTGTTTAAGTATTTAAACTATGGGCAATGTGGTGACCGCTAGGGTTAGGGATATTAAACTCACACTAGTGACAAAATTTAATTATAACATTAACAAGTTTGTGAAAAAGACACAAACTTTGAGAAACAATTTTCAAAAGGATTTGATAAAAGAATAACTTGGATGGACAGAAACCTTAAGAGAACTTAGTGACTAGGTTCAAAACTTAAGACATAGGGCACACACACACAAAATTTACTAAAATTTACACAAACATTGAATGCTTATAATTCATGTGATAATCCTGACTTATTTGCCATTTCATTGCTGAATTTTTGCTTGTTTTTTACTAGAAAATTTGATATTTGGTTGTATTTGATTTTCTATTTCACCTTGAGACTTCCAAAGAAGCGAGGGAGGTGTAGCACCAGGTGATTTTTCTGATTTGGCATCGATTTCTTACAGATGTTTAGTGCTAATTTCATTTTTTACTCGAATTGTAGGTAAGTGTCCAATACACGAAGTTTGATTTTTAATGAATTCCAAGTAGATTTCAATGATTTTGAGCCACTAGGATTGTTCTTAATTGTCATATGTACATTCTTTGGCAGTTTCAAGTGATTTCGTAAGTTAAAACTCAAGATTTCAAAGCTTTTTCAAATAGAGTTATGAAAACTTGACCAAAATTAAGGATTTTACAGATTGTGCAGTTTTTTACAAAATTGATAGATGTTGTAGTTATGAATATTGTTTATCTTACTATTGTCTACAACATCAAAAAATTTGAGATCAGTCTAATATGATTTTTTGAGGGTATTTTGGTAAATTCAAAAAATGGTTTAAATTTTTTGAAAATTGTTATGATTCTTTAATGGGAAAATTATTTAAATAATAATTTAAAAAAATTTAATTACCAATATGAACCACTTTGGAAAATATTTCCTAAAGTGGTGTTTTTTTTTGCCACGCAGGCACTAGCCAAGCAGCTGGCACTTGCGTGGTTTTTTTGTAAAATTTTAATCAATTTCATCGTTTAAAAGGATGATTTCGTCCTTTTAAGTGACAAAACCCTTAATTTTAAATAATTTCGTCGTTTGAAATGATAAAATTAACTAAAGTTGGTTTCGTACTTCCAAACAACGAAATCAACTTTACATCATCCATCACTCGTCTCAGTCGTATTCCTCATTACTTTAAATAGACCCGATGGTTCTGTTTGATCCGCAGCCGTATCCAATGATGGACCCGTCTCAGTCGTCTTCCTCGTTACTTTAAATAGACCCGATGGTTCTGTTTGATCTGCAGCCGCATCTAATTAATTTTGCTGCTCGTAGTGCTACTGAACCAGACCAAACTTTTCTTAGCCAGGATTAAATTTGCTTTAGCACATCCCATGTTTTGACAACCCATGTTCGTCTGAGGTCGACGAATTCACAAAAATTGATGCTTCCCACCTGAACCCATGCAGCTGGTTTGGCTTGGGCTTCTCCTATTACGGACATGGTTTCTATTGATTTGGCAGTCATCTTTTGTCCAAAAGCATTCCGACCAGCTTCAAAAACCAGCTTCAAAAACTTATCGGGCTTGCAAGGTCTTCAGCTTAGCGTCAATCAAATCATGAGCGCCATCCCACTTAAGCTCTTCAACTGCATTTCTCCGTGCATGCGGCCTTACCACCGTCCGGCAACGACACGTACGAACATGTAGAGAGTCAAACAAATGTAATCATAGTGCGGGATCCTTACGTAGTCCAAACAAACTATAAATAAATATCCTTTACTAGATTCACCTGATATGATAGCATTCCATGAAGCAAGATCCTTATGCCAGATCTTTTCAAACAAATGCCTAGCATGGTCCATCTTCCCCTCCTTGCAGTACCCAGTAATCATAGTTGTTAGAGCCATAATACTCTTCGTTGGCATCTGATCAAACAACCTTTTTGCTTCCTCAAACCTGTCATTATCAATATAGCCACTGATCATGACAACCCAAGAAACCTTCTTCTTGCACGGTATCTCATCAAAGATCTCCCTGGCCCTTTTCACCTGTCCATCCTTGGCATAACCGTCAACCATTGCAGTTTAAGATATCACATTCTTCCTCGGCATCTCCTCAAAGAGCCTGGCAGCTTCATCAATCTTCCCATACCTCTCACAAATCCGGAAATCATGTCATTCCACAACGCTACATTCCTTTCTAGCATATTATAAAAAAAATCCCACACCTTTCCAAACTCACCATTCTCAATGCAGCCTGCAATCATTAAATTCCACGAGATGACATTCCTTTCCGACATCAAACCGAACACCCTCTTCGACTACATCATGCGAAATGAAGAACCTGCACAAGGACGACCCATGCAACTTCATGCAGCGGGCATAGATCCACTGTGCCTACTGCAACGAGGCCTACGACTAGGTGGGCTTCCCGGGCATCCTCTGTAGGTGCACTTCAGCGCCTCTTCCAACCATGGGACAGGTGGTACGTCTACTTCAGGACGACTGTGATTTTGCTTTGTTTTAAATAAATGAACAGAGAAGATCATCGACGACGACACCTTCGCCTTCCCCTTCTGGAACTACGATGTCGAAGCGGGGATGCTAGTGCCCGAGGTCTACAAGGATTCGTCCTCGAGCCTGTATGATGCTAACAGGAACCAGAAGCATCATGGCTCCTACGTCTTCCTTGCCACTGCCACCCTCTGTTACTCAGTGTCTCGCCGATGCCACCTCCTTCATCAATGAGACACTGAGTAACAGAGGGTGGCAGTGGCGGTGGCAGTGTCTCAACGATGCTCTTGAGTTGCATAACCAAATGCTAGAAACAGGTACGAGGCCAGATCATGTAATACTGGTGGCAGTTCTTACTGCCTGCTGTGCTCTACTTTCCTTGGAGCAAGGAAAACAAGCCCATGCCATTGTCATAAAAATTGTGCTTACATCAGATATATCAGTCTGTAATACTCTGGTAACCATGTACAGCAAATGCGGAAGCCTTCATGACTCCGAGTTGGTCTTTGAACGGATAGTCACACCCAACTTGGTCTCTTGGAATGCTATAATTGCAGCATATGGACAACATGGCAACTATGACAAAGCACTTGAAATGTTCAAGGACCTGGAGCAGAATGGATTTAAACAAGTTGGAGTCACTTTCCTGAGTATCCTTTCCGCTTGTGGGCATGCGGGCAAGGTCATGGAGAGGTTACATTTGTTTGACTCGGCATGTTCATACATGGCGTCGCCGGAGAGTTTCAGGGTGGTGGTGAGGCTGGTGCACCTGCTGGCCTTCTCGGCCACGTATGGGACGTGCATGGAGAAATGCAGTTGGAGAGCTTAAGTGGGATGGCGCCCGTGATCTGGTTGACGCTAAGGGTCTGTTTGGATTGGTGGAAACCGGGAGAAAATGAAAGAGAAAGAGAAAGTGAATCTAGGTGAAAGAGAAACTAGGAGATTCCTAAATATTTTTCACTGTTTGGTTACACAAATGATGTTAGAGAAAATTGACAAGGATGGGGCAGGTAGCGGCGGCGGTGGTGGTAGTGGCGGTGACAGTGGTAGTGGTAGTGGTTGTGGCGATAGCAATTATGGTGGTGGCGGCGACGACGGTGGCGGTGGCAGTGGCGGCGGCGGCGGTAGTGGTGGTAGTGGTGGCGGTGGCAGCGGCGGTAGTGGTGGTGGTGGCGGCGGTAGAGATGGTAGTGGCAACGGTGGTGGTGGTGGCAGTGGCGATGGTATCAATGGTGGTGGCGGCGGCGGCGGTGGCAACGATGGTGGCGATGGCGGTGGCAGTGGCAGAGATAGTGGTGGCGGCGGTGGTGGAAGCAGTAGTGGGGGTAGCGGCAGCGGTGGTGGCAGTGGTAGTGTTGGTGGCAGCGGCGATGGCGGCAATGGTGGTGGTGGGTAGTGGCAGATATAGTAGTAGTGGCGGCGGCGATGGTGGTGGTGGTGGCCGGCGATGGTGGTGGTGGCAGTGGCATCGGTGGTGGTGGCGGCGGCGGCGACAATAGCGGTGACGATGATAGTGGTGGTGGTAGTAGCAGTAAGACATAAGTGTTTAGTACAATGATTTTCTCCCAATCCATGGGTTGATGGGTGAAAAATTTTTGGGCCAAATTTTCATCCATTTTCTCTCACTTTTCACTCTAGTTTCTCTTTCCCCGTTGCATCAAACAGTAGAAACTGGGAGATTTTAAGAAGATTCTTTTCCTTTCCCCCGCTTTCCACCAATCCAAACAGACCTTAAGCGGACCTTGCAAGCTCAACAAGTTTCTGAAGCTGGTCAGAATGCTTCCGGACAATAGATGACTGCCAAATCGATGGAAACCATGTCCGTGATGGGAGAAGCCCAACCAGCTGCATGGGTTCGGGTGGGAAGTGTCAGTTTTTGTGAATTCGTCGTTTGAACCTCAGACGAACGTGGGTTGTCAAAATATGGGGTGTGCTAAAGAAGATTTTGTCCCGACGAAGAAAAGTCTGGTTCAGCGGCTCTACGAGCAGCAAAATTAACTGGATGCGGTTGTAGATTAAACAGAAT
The DNA here is from genome assembly GCA_035235625.1 of Saururus chinensis. NCBI lineage: Eukaryota > Viridiplantae > Streptophyta > Magnoliopsida > Piperales > Saururaceae > Saururus > Saururus chinensis. The sequence goes on from CP141142.1 coordinate 21,197,410, forward strand.
CATCGGGTCTATTTAAAGTAACGAGAAAGACGACTGATATGACTGATAGACAATGTAAAGTTGATTTCCTCATTTGGAATGACGAAATCAAATTATTTTAGTTCCAAACGACGAAATTATTGAAACCACCAGTTTCGTCATTTAAAAGGATGAAATTAACTTAAGTTGATTTTGTCCTTTTAAACAACGAAATTAATTAAATTTTTTTTTAAAAAAGCAACGCAAGCACCAGCTGCTTGGCTGGCGCTTGCGTGGCAAAAAGAAACACTACTTTGGAAAATATTTTCCAAAGTGGTCTATATTGGTAATTAAAATTTTTTAATTATTATTTAAATAATGTTCCCTTCTTTAATGCTTTTGTAAGATCCCTAACCCTAACCTAGTCTATCTTAATTAATTATATTGTTATTATGTGGTTTTGGTGTTAGGGGCCGTTTGGAAGGCAATTTTTGTGAGTGGAAAGTGATTTGTTTACATAGGAAATGACTTTCTAAGCCAAAAAACCTTATGGAAGTGTCATTTAACCTTAAAATCGCTTTCCTAGTATAAGTTAACTTTTGGGTCAATTCAAAAGGAATTGACCCAAAATCTGCTTTCTTCAAGAACTCACCTCTTGAGAGAAAGCCATTTCTTTTTTGATATGATATGAAAAAATATTTTACCCATAAGTCAAATACATTTTACTCATTATATTGGAGGATATTTTTGTCAATTTTACATAAAAATCAAAAGTGAGCTAAAATCCAATTTCTTTTTGAAATCATCTAATAAAAACCCTATCCAAACGTCATGTACTTTTGTTTTTTTTGTCAAAAATCAATTCTCTTACAAATTGATTTTCTTTCTACTTCAAATTGCCTCCCAAACACCCCCTTAATTGGCCGGTTTGTCTTGTTTTGGGGTTAAAAGAGGATAATGATGGTTTTATTGCGGTTTTCATTTGATTTTATAAGTTTCTATACTAAACTTAATTTTTGTGATTTTTCCAAAAAATTAGGGTGCGGGTCCCACCATGGGCCCTACGTTTGTGTTTTAGGATGAGGGTCCCATGAGACCCTAAACCCAACTTATTTTAGTATTAAATAATCTTAAAGTTTTTAAATTTCATTTTAGACCTAAAATGAGTAACTTACCTATTTTTAGTACAAAATTCTATTTGTACCCCAATTTCCAATACATATATCCCGTAACTTACTATAAATAGAAAATCCCAAGTCCATTCCCATTTGGGAAGGGCTGAGATCTGGGAGGTTGACAAGCCTTAATCCCCATTTCAAAAGAAGAAAAGCTTGATTTAGGTAAAATTAGTCTTGATTTTTCATTAATATCTTATTTTGCTTAATCTTTCTTAATCCCATCTTTTCTAAGGTTGAATCTTATATTACCCTACTAAAGTTTTTTATTTGAATATCTATTTCAAACCTCTAACGAGGAATTTTTATTTTTAGACAAAGAAAGCCCTACATCTACAAGTTTTCAAGTGATTTATTAAGGTATTAACGAAACCCTAATTGTGGGTAGGGATTTTAAGAGATTGAGTTTCAATTTTCAACCCAAAGTTTACTAAAGGTAAAAGTTTTTCTTCCAAAATGGGTTTATGTATTGAATTTGTGGTTTGGAATGGTTTATGTGAGTTTTTCTTGATGTTGAGCTTTAATGATTGGTTAAGTAAAACATGTTCTTTTTAATGATTTCCTTGTGGTTTAATTTACTTATATTTTAATTTTGTGATGTTTGGAAGTGATATTGGGATGTTCTTGTTGATTTTGTGTATTTTCGATTTTGGGTTCACAAGGTTGAAGACAAACGAAATTTAACTGTATAGGTGTTCGAATGGCCCTACAAGCACACGAATGGCTATTTAGCCAATTGAATGGGGCTTTCGAATGGTCATCTTGCCAATCGAATGGCCAAATGGTATTTTTTCCATTTTGAGTATTTTTCCATTTTCATGTTCTTCTTCTTAAATCTTATTTATTATGATTATGAGGAGTTATTTTTATTTGAAAATGCTACTGTGAAGACATGAATTTTATCTTGAAAGTTATGATGTTGTTTATCACAACCGGATTTTTAAAAACCTTTCTAAAATCGTATGAACGGTAGTCACATTTTTTTTTAAAAAATAAAAAACAAACAATTTAATTAAATATCCAGGTCATGATAACTGGGGTTTAAAAATACAAATACCAAATCATATGATATTATTACACGTCTCAAAATTCAATAAGAACAACTCATCCATCTAAGTACAAGTTCATCAACCGTCTGAAAATAAAAAACCAAGTTGACTCTCACACTAATGAAATACTGACGTACCGGAGTTATAGAAATGCAGAAACTTCTTTTTGTGGTTACCTGTTTTGTCTTGTCATCGCCTGGAGAATCTATAACTAACCAAACCAAACAACCACATCAACAACAATGGAATTTCTCCACCATCAAGAGAAGAGTTTCCATAAGGACAAAAGATTTTATTAATGTTTTTCGAATTGGACCAACATCACCCAATGTTAGTTGCCTACGTACTCATCAAACAACATCTCCAATGTTTCCAGCAAGATCGGATCCAGACGTAGTTCTTTCTAAAAACTACACTATACTAAGTAGCATAGCATCACCTATGCAATGCTTAAGTATTTTAAAGAAACCTACCTTTTATGCAAGTCCTTTAATCATTTCACTTATCTAATTAACAAGCAATATCAAATAATGTTATTAATTATCTTTCGAACCATAGTTCGATAATTAACACTAACAAATCTGTATTCACTTAGAGACAACTCGCCCAAGACAACTCACCCGTCGAGAAATCTCCAAACATAAGACTCCAACATGTAGAACATCAATATACAGTGACACATGTAAAGTAATATATAGAGCACAGATTATAACAATGCTCAGAAACATGGGCTGACCTTTAACCAATAAAAACCAACACAATGCACAAGACAATGGACACCGTTCAGGAAATAATGCACTAATTGTTACCTGAAAACTACTGACTCCCACTTAAAGGAGTAATTGTATGCTAACAGAAATCCTAGCATATCTAGAGATCCACTTCGATCAGCCATGGGCCTAGAGATGTAGGTACCAGCTGTGCTCATGGACACACTAGCCAGAGGTAGATGAGCCTTCCATGATGCTCAAAAACTTGGTTTGCGCATTTGCAGGGATCCATCATCCCGAAGAAATGGAGACCATGAAGGTTTGAAAGATTACCGCCATGGCTATTATAAAAAATCCTAGCATCTCTAGAGATCCACTTGGATCAGCCATGGGCCTAGAGATGTAGGTACCAGCTATGCTCACGGACACACTGGCCGGAGGTAGATGAGCCTTCCATGATGCTCAAAAACCTAGTTTGCGCATTTGCAGGTGTCCATCATCCCGAAGAAATGGAGACCAAGAAGGTCTAAATATCTGCCATGGATATTATTGTGAGCTTAAACTTTAACTCCGAGAACATCCCATAACCACCCTCATTTCGTTAACCAAGGTAAAATTCTATGTCAGGGCCCAGTTCACTCCATGAACTGGTCCCAACCCTAAAGAGGGTATTTTAGTCATTATCTTGATTAGGTGTTCTTCCCCCAATCCAAAGACAACCAAAATCTCTTGATTATTCTTTATTAACCTTAATTTATTGATATAACTTAACACAACAATGATAAATGTAGGCATCAGAATAATCAATATGACAAGAACTCAAACTTATGCTGAGATGAACTAACCAATTCAACATTATAATGAAAAGGGCTGAGATGCATAACTCAAGTTATACACCTAACATGACAAGGTTAGGCTAAAAAAACCATCAACATTCACCCTAATGCATATTACAATCAAGGCTAAAATTCAGGGCAAATTATGCTGGATTTCAAAGGCATCTTAGGCTGCAATTCAGAGACTTAATACACATGAATATATCATGAACTAAGGCTCAAAAGTCAGCGATTCAATCAGCAAGATTAAAACCTAAATCAAAGCTAAGAATCAAGTATTAGGTAGGCAATAATGCAACCTAAACTAGGGCTGAAACTTATATGTTCTCTCAGCATGATTATAACATAAATTAAGGTTGAGAATTTGGTATTACTTTGGCTAAAATAGAGCCTAAAACGAGGCTGCAAAATAGGGATCTAAGTAAGCAAAAGCAGAGCCTAAACCAAGGCTTCAAATCAGGGATTTGAGTAGACAAAGTATGGCCTAAACTAAGGCCAAGAATCAAGGATTAAATTGGCCAAAGTATGGCCTAAGGTAAGGCCACGAATCTGGGATTAAATTGGCCAAAGTATAGCCAGAAGCAAGGCCACGAATCAGGGATTAAATTGGCCAAACTATGGACTAAAGTAAGGCCACGCATCAGGGATTAAGTTTGCCAAAGTATGGCCTAAAGTTAGGCCAATAATCAAGGACTAAGTTGGCCAATGTATGGCCTAAAGTAAGGCCTCGAATCAGGGATTAAGTTGGCCAAAGTATGGCCTAAAGTTAGGCCACGAATCAGAGATTAAGTTGGCCAAAGTATGGCCTAAAGCAAGGCCACGAATTAGGGATTATGTTGGCCAACGTATGGCCTAAAGCAAGACTATGAATCCAGGATTAAGTTGGCCAAAGTATGGTCTAAAGTCAGGCCACGAATCAGGGATTAAATTGGCTAAAGTATGGCCTAAAGTAAGGCTACGAATCAAGGATTAAATTGGCCAAAGTATGGCCTAAAGTAAGACCACGAATCAGGGATTAAGTTTAGTAGAGTTTATGCCCAAATTATGGATAACAAACATGGCTAGAAACAAAATCATTCATGCCTAACATAGGGCTAAGATAGATTACAAAAATTTGTAACATGCTTGCATGAATTAAGGATAATCTACTTGACAAAAATCAGAATCATACATGCACAATTCAGCCATATAAACATGAGATAAAATCACAATCATTTAAAACAAGTAGAGGCTAATTCATGACATGGAAAAGCCCCTTTGAACCAGGCTGACTATCGCTGAATTACATCTATATATCCTCATGCTTAAGGGTGTAAAGAGAAGCACCTACTTGTACCAACTTGTCCCCAAAGCTCCTAGCCCTTGCTCCTTCACTTCTAAGCCTTGAATTCAATCCAAAGATGGCTGCTTTGTGCTTTCTAAAGCTGCTAGTTATGGAGGTCCTTGCTGAGAGAAGGAAGAGGAGGGAAGAGATGGAGAAGAGGGAGGGTGAACTAAAATCAATCCCTTTCTTTTTTTCTTATATAAGGCTTCCCCTCTTCAAACTCTTGGGTACCCTCCCCCTCTAGGACTCAACCTTAATTACAATCCTAGAATTACAATCCCTGCCCCATTAACAATAGGAAACCAACCCACAGACATGCTCAAAACAGTCCCAAAAGAGTTCTAAGCCAACTAGATGTATAGTTGATCCCTCTTCTAACTTTTTCCACCACTCCTAGCACTCCTCAGACTCCTACTTGGGCTAGAAGTCCTAGGCTTGCATGCTATCTCATCTCAACAAAGTTCTAGTTGCGTCCTCTTCTTGCTTGGAATCCTTGTCCTGCTATGACTCTCTCCCTCTTTCAATTCCTAGTTCTTTTAGGACTTCTAATTCCTAGTACGTTTAAGGCTCCTAACTCCTAGTACATTTAGGACTCCTAACACTTAGCACGATTATGACTTCCAACTCGAAGCATGAGTAGGATATCTAACTCCAAGCAGAAGTAGGACATCCAACTCTAAGCACGAGTAGGACATCCAACTCCAAGTACGAGTAGGACATCCAACTCCAAGCACGAGTAGGACATCCAACTCGGGTAAACGGGCCCTGTGCGATGAACTCAACTTTGAATGGTTGTATCTCCCTCATCTGAACTCCGATTTGCACGTTCTTGGTGGCATTTCGAAGCTCTTTCTATCTACTTTCTAACAACATAGGTTCATCCATCACTTATAACTTATGATCAATTTATTCTAACAAAAAGGTCAATGGGTCCAACACCCTAATCCCCACGTGGTCGACTTCGGGAATTTAGAAAAACCTCAGACGTTACATTGTTCAAGTATGAAATGGGTTACATATTATTAAATGTTAGCATGCTATTCTTCTTATCCTAAAGTCATGTTGAGTGATTATCCATGTTTTACTTTGGATTCTAGCAAGTTTAAAGTATGAGAATGGGCATGTATACTTCCACATGACATGTTAAATTATGGGTGAATTATATCTCTATGTCTAACTTAAGTGTAGTGATGATTATACTTACCTAGGTCTAGCATGAAGTTGCGATTGACTTGGACTTGTGTTTTTTGAGGTTCTTACCGGATTTCATTCATGATATCAGTAAGAAGGAACCATGAAAGAATCATGAAAGCATGCATATTGTATAATGAGGGATTGATCATAATACATATGTCAATGCTTAGATTTGAGCATTATTTCTATGCTCACACTATGTGGAGGTAATTGTGGTGACTATTTGACACATTGAATAGAAATGATGGACATATGGATTGATTTAAACACGTCTCATGTATTAGGATTCATGTAGTGTTGCTCACGTATGTACCATGTTATATGCATCATGAAATGAGTTTTATGAATGAGATTTATTGAGATTAACTGAGATTGATCGATTGGATGTAATTGAGTGATATTGCTTATTAATCGATCGATGGCTTACCGAATTGGTTGGGTCCAAAAGGACATGTTTTCATTTTGAGTTCCTTTTGGAATATGGATCCTCCCCGGGTTGAGTTACGTTGATATGAGTTAATTATGGTATGAGTTTATTTATTGAGCTTATCTGGACCCTGAGAATCAAGCATGGTATGTCCGTGTGCATCGGCTTACCACGTACTCTAGCTTTCCAATTGGGAAATCAGACTCTCCTCCACAAGGATTGTCTTGGGTAGAACATTGCTTGAGTTTCCCTTGCGGAATTCCGACATCCCTGGCTAGGTTTGTCCCAGTGAGTAGGTTGTTCTAGTTTCCCTTGTGGAATTCGGACTCTCCCAGCAAGGGACTGTCCCGGTGAAGCTTACCCAAACCGCTCTAATTTCTTTTATAGGAACTCAGACCTTCCCCGAAAGGGATCGTTCCAGTGTGTAGGTTTGATTGTTTTTGTAATGCCCAAGATTTTTCACACATTTTTCTTAAAATCCATGAAATTTTTTTGCAATATAACGTCTGTAAATCAGAGGAAAAATGATGAAATCAAAACCTGATAAAACAATTTATAATTTAAAATACTAAACATCAATTTTCCATCTAAATATTCCCATTATAGGGTCAAACATCGTATGACCAAAGCAAATATCCTCAAGCGCTACTCGAAAACATATGTACGACTAAATTGCTATGATCATAGACTTTAAATACAAATCTTTCCCAAGCATCCCTAAGTGCAAGTCCTGTAACAGTCCACAGACTAATCCAAATGAAAGTCCAGAATGATAAACATCTAATTTCTCATCTCACCCAATACAAGAGATCATGGCACAAATAAACTGGTAGTGAGTCAAGCATATACCTGAGTCAACGGGAATCAATCCACCGCTGAAATGAGCATCCATCTTCAGGAGCTCTCCGCACAAACCTGCAAAACCTCCCGTACAACGGGGCTAAAAAGTAGGGTAATGAGTAATTTTCAGTAGGAAAATACCCAGTAGGGGAATCCAAAACAGTGAACCCACTAAGTTCATAAATGCATGCGTTCATGCAACTCAAACATGAAGCAGATAGACATATCAATATCATGCTCATACACATGCAATCATACCAAATGCACCATCATGCCAAAGTCATACCAAATGCACCATCGTGCCAAAGTCATACCAAATGCACCATCGTGCCAAAATCATACCAAATGCACCATCATACGCATACTCGTACAACATACATATACTTGTACGACCTTACTCGTACAATCATATGCTCACTCATATAGCTTACACATACTTGTACGACCTTACTCGTACAATCATACTCGTAATCATACACTTATTGTCTTACTCAAAAACATACTCTCACAATCGTACTCATACACATACTCTTACAGTCGTGCTTATACTCATACTCTTACAGTCATGCTCATACTCATACGCTTACAGTCGTGCTCATACTCATACTCGTACACATACTATCGACCATTGAAGCTCATTACAACTAATAAGCTCCAACGTTGAATGGAAAAGAATGCCATTGGGGCAACACCTTAACCTCCGGGGAGTGACTAGATGCCATGGACTTTTTCGAAGGTAAGGCACACCAATGCTCATGGGGCACTAGATCAAACAGGTAAGAGTAGATCCATGATACTACTTACCTGAGCACACAAACATAAACACCCACACATAAGGGGTCATATAGTTGCCCACCATAATGGGTCTTATAGTGTCAGTGCCACTCTTGGGTAGAAATCATATAGTGCCACTTGGGTAGAAACATACAACGCCACACTTGGGCGGAATCATATAACGCTCTCAACAGAGCATCAAACGCCTGAGCTTACACAGACAAATCAAAAACATACTTCACTCTCAATAGAGCATCAGACGTCTGGGCTTCATACAACACACAGACAAAGTCGGAAATGTACATCGCTCTCAACAGAGCATCAAACGTATGGGCTTATACAACACGCAGACTAAATCAGAAACATATGTCGCTCTCAGCAGAGCATCAGACATCCGGTGCTCTAAACAGCACACAGACAACATCCCGTAGGATAAACACCATGGCAAGACATGAGAAATGCTCAGCCGACTCATTATCGGCTAGCTCAAACACGAAACTTAATCCGTCGAACCCTCAAGTCTCAAACTCACAACGCTATCATTAGCTGTGCTTATAATTCAAGTTTGAATTAAGTAAATTATGTGGTACAATTATGCCACACAAACTCACAGTCCTCGACTGATCAAACCAAAGTTGAGCCCGATCGAAACCCTACTTCGTCAGGGCAGCAGACTACACTTAACCTGTCCACATCATGATCATAACATATCGTACATCAAACCCTTACAGTCTTACATACTTCGCCATCCATCTTATGGCCAAATCATCTTACACTGACATCATCAAATGAAGCTCCTCAGAACCAACCCAGTTGTCGCCCTCTTACTTATATCTCACTTATTATGATTACTTTTCACTTCATAATATGTACGCTATGCTTGTACAATTATGAACACTCTTACTGTCTGACAATTGCCCAACATACAATCCAACCCAAACCGATCCATTCTAATCCTTGCATGTCATACTCATATCCTCTGTCATCTGTCATACGCTTACACACCCATATCCAAAGCCAAACAAAACCTCTGTCACCTCATACCATCCATAGCCATACCTCTGCTCACATGCGCATACACATATCCATAGCACAATCAAATAGTCATCATACATATGTATGTCTATCATACATACATATAACATACACATAATGTCATACATACGTAACTTACAAACATGCTCACTAGCCATCACTAGTGCATACATACACATTTATACATACGTCAAACATACACGCTAGCCATCACTAGCACATGCATAATCCATACATACTTCAAACATGCACGCTAGCCATCACTAGCACATGCATAATCCAAACATACTTCAAACATGCACGCTAGCCATCAGTAGCACATGCATAATCCAAACATACTTCAAACATGCACGCTAGCCATCACTAACACATGCATAATTCATACATACTACAAACGTGCACGTTAGCCATCACTAGCACATACATACATCCAACGTACTTACAACCAACATGCATTTCATATGCATTTCAACATGGCATAATTCATCCTCTTACATCATGCAAACGGATCATAAGCTAACATCCATACCATTCAATCACATAGTCCTAGCATACTCCTACTCATTCAAAGCACACTATCATGAAATTACGAGTTCAAAGCTCCCCTACCTTGTAATCATGACGTTCGATGGCGAGCACATGATAGTGGCAGAATCAGTGGCGTCGGCAACAGAGTTGGCAGCCAAAAGCTTTGCCAAGTAGAGAGAGTTGTTGTCCCGAGGATTTTAGGAAGTGCCAAAAACAATCACGGCCAAATAGGGTGTCAGAAGTCAATGCAGCAAAACCCGCCATCCACGGTGGCACACTAGGGCGGCTGGGAGAAATATCATGCCAACATATGTGGCAGTACGACCAGAAGTTGATGGTGTACTCACTAAAGATGGGCCGGTGGCTAAGACATGCTTAGCTGGCCACAAGACGTCAAAATCGGCAGTGGATAGCACACAACGGCGACGATTTTGGTCAACAAAGGCCCACATAAGGGCGGAGAGCGTGGGGCAATGCTTGAGGACAGAGGAGAGGTGGAGGAGGGCTATGTGTCAACTCCACTCGGTGGCAAAGCCAACCGATGGTCAGGCGGCACGAATGCGGCGCCTAAACCCAAAAACACATGCATGGCCACATGCACACGCGACCCAAAGGGGCGGGGGAGAGGGCTGAAAGGAGGCGACTCAAGGCCCACAAAAGAAACCAACAGGGGTAAGGCTCTAGCTGTGGCCAAACTAAACTGCGATGTTGCCGATCACTACCCACAACCAAAACTAATGGTGCGGGTAGCTGTGCATCTTGCACGACAGAGAGCAGGGGGAGGGTTCAGGGTCGAGCAAAGGCCACGAGGCTGTCACTAGCCAAGGCCTGTGCAGGTGAACTCATCCACCTTCTATCAAGGTAAGTCATACAAATTCTTGCCAGAGGCCATCTGGTACCGACGACGTAAAATGGGCAAGAGGGGTCAACAGGCGAACATGCCGGTGAGCGGAACTAGTAGCGGCTACGGGCCACAAGGAAGGGCACAGGTCAAAGGCGATAAGATCGGGTTAGGTGGGGCCAGGCTAGGGTGGCCCTAAAGGGTGGCTCATTGGTGTCACCGGGCCGAGGCGGAGCTGGACAAAGATCCGCTAAATCAAATCTGGTGTCCGACTGATAGCGACAGTCACACGGTCCAAAACAGACGTAGACCAAAAATAGGGGATGACCGATCTGAGCAGATGAGATACGGAGGGGACGGAGGCTGAACCGGTCTGAGTGGGGCCGTCCCTGGGCCATCGCCAAGCCAGGGCGGAGCCCACAGCAGCCGGGCTGCCCTCACCAGCCAACGGCGGTGGCGGCAACCCACTAGAAAATCGTACTGCAAAACGTACTAGCCGGAGTAGAGGACGGCGGAGGAGATGGAACTGCATCAGGTAGGGTGTCCCTCTGACTTCGCCAGACCACAGAGGAGTCGAAAGAAGGTCCTGATGGCCGTGGCTCACAGCCGCCGGCCACTATTTGATCAAGGTAGTGCACTGGCAGCAAACAGGGGAGGAGATGGGGAGAACGATGGAGTTGCAGGGAGGCCAACCGGGGCTGGGAGAGATGGCCCATCGCCATCACTGGACCAAGGCGGGGCCAGACGGAGGTCCGTCGATAGTGGCTCACCACTGGCGGCCACCAATTCGTCCAAAATAGAACTTCAGCGATAACAAGGCAGAAGGAGGAAAGAGGACATGGCGGCGGAGGAGAGGCCCTCTGGGGCCGGGAGGGGTGTCCTCCCACTGTTGCTAGCCCAAGGCGGAACCGTGGGCGGCCGGCCGGCCCTTGCTGGCCCACGATGATGACGGTACAAATGAAACAGAGAGGGGAGAGGACAAACTGGGGAGGAGGCGGCGCGGCCGTAGGCGGCTGGGGCGGTGGCCCCTTGGCATCGCACCACCGGGGCAGAGCTGGTGGCGGCGGCCCTGTGGCCCACTGGCGGCCGGTGGTGGCCGGGCACAAGGAATCAGACGGGGGGGGTGGTCGCAATGTTCACTTCCAAGAGGTTCTGGATCGGGGTCGCCCGATCCCGATCCCCTCTTTTATTTATTTATTTTTCTTCTTCTTTTTTGTTTCCAATCATTCCCCCAACACACACTTACCTCCTGTTCACGCGTTATAAGTCCAAAACTACATTGAAAGCGCGCAGCGAGGCCCGCAGCCCACAACTAAGCCCTATGGGTAAAAATACAGGAGAAAATACACAAATATAAATACGCCGAAGTGGCACATTTTCCCACCGAAAATGACTAGAAAAACAGCGGGAAAATCCCAAAAAATCATAGAAAAATCAGGGACCTTACATTCTTCCTTCCTTGGAAAAATTTTGTCCCCGAAATTTCACGATCAACTTACAACGTACAGCTGAAATAGCAAATACCTCGGGGTATCTCTCTCACATATCCGCCTGAACATCCCAAGTCACCATCTCGGGAGTATGATATTTGTCAAATTATCTTCGCCACAGGATTGACCTTTGTCATCCAAAGCTTACCTTGTCCATCAAAGGATCTGATTGAAGTGATCGTAACTGAACTGGAGATCACTTCGCCTCCAATTAGCATAACTCACTTATCAGTATTGAGCTGTCTGAAGCCCTTGCCTGGCTAACTTCAACCTATTCATACAGTTCCAGACAATTCACATTTGAGCATCTACATCTCACTTACTTCAGCCCAACATGTCGGTGAATCAAAATGCCCTTTCATACAAGACCCCTCAAGAGTCGTCCAACCTGAGCAACATACTTATTTTCAAAAGTCGCTTAGTTACACATACAACATCGATGCATAATCGTAGGAATACAACCTACTTCTTCACCGACACAATCTAGCGTACCCCCAAGACCATACTCTTGGTCAAACAATCCTCTTAACCATAAGTTCTGCAAACTCATCCTTGAGTTCATTCCACTCTAGCAAGTCATCCCGCACGATGCCCTAAAGGTAGCGTGCACGAAGCACTAACTCAACGAACTCCACCATTCTCTTCGGCGGAAAACACGGTAAGTCATAAGGGAACATGTCTGAAAAATTTCTGACAATGTCTAGCTCTTCTAGACTAATCCCTGAGACAACTTCTCAAAAAACCCACCAAAAGGCTCTACAACCTTTAGTTGTGCATCGCCTGGCCTTAACAGTTCACCCAAAGCATAGGGCTGACCGTTAACAAACACCCTGTATATGACATTTGAACCTCTAGGGCACATAAACATCGCATGTTTCTTGTGATGGTCTACCACTACTCTCTGAGCGGTCAACCAATCATCAAAACCACACCGAACTCACACCCTCCTTCCTCAAAATTGTAACCACCACACTCACCAGTGTCGAAGTAGTTACCTCAAAGGCTGTCCACAATCTTGGAGGCTTGAAATTTCATCCTTTTAACCACGAATCTCCGAAAGGAGGTGCAAAGAGTCTCAACTCCACCGCATACAAACTCCCTTGCCTCTAGCAAAAGGGATTTCAAAACCTTCTGACAACGAAGGTCACAAAAACACCCTCCATCTAGGTCACAAGCTGACCAAATAGGAAGAAAATACGTCCGACAGATTTTCACTAGTCAGAACGTAAGTGGCCATAACCACTCTCCGGTCATTCGGAGCTTACAAAACCTCAACGAGGTGCTTCGTACTCTCAATTCAAACACTAGCAACCTCTGGCTCTCTTAACAGCCATTAAGGTGCTAGCAACCTTTCAAAAACTTAACATAAACAAAAGCAGCCAATGGCTCTCCTTAGCCAACAAGCATGCAATCCAACCGACCAAAACCCTCGATGGCGGAGGCACTTCAGCTCAACTCTGCCCAACGGCAGAAACAAATGGAATCAAGGGAAAACACTCACCCTGACCCATTCCCAAAACCAAAACTCAACTTACTCTTACATGCCACAACTCTGGACTTGTAGTCAAATTGCCTAGGCTCCGATACCAACTGTAACACTCAAGATTTTTCACACATTTTCCTTAAAATTCAAGGAAAATTTTTGCAATATAATGTCTGTAAATCAAATGGATGTATGCATTGAGAATGAATCATGAAAGATATGATATTCTGATTTGCTATGTGGAATGGTATACAGGAGATATGTTGATGATATCATGAGTATGTGTATGTGCATGAGTAGTCATGATATAGAGATGCATAGGTCATGAAATGTCCCATGATGAATGGGTGTGTTTTATGTGATGGATTCTATATGAAATATTTGTGATGATTTCGAATTTACTCTCTTGACATATAAAACCTTGTTGAGTATTTTTACTCACCCCTCTTTCTCGTGCGTTTTGTATTTTGGGGCTACATGGTGTGACATGCAGGTGATCAGGACTCCCTGTATGAAGAGCGAGTCATGGATGGGTTTGGCATAGGAGAGGATGCCTCGAGACTTTGTGTTCCCTGCTTGTTTATGCAGCATACTATCTTGAGTTTTATTCCATGTTGATTTTGTTATATACTTTATTTGTCAGTTTGGCCTTTGACTCATATTGACTATATGACTTAAGCCATGAGAGGGCTTAGTGACATAAGTATGTGAGTATTTTGTGAAGACTAATTGTTATATGTTGTCCTTTATTTCTCCTTATTTTCTCTTGTACAAAGTGTATGGTGCACTACTCTATATAGTTTCACCATGCGAGGGGTTAAGTCTTCCTCATAGATCAATACTTCGTCATCCCCATGCGTACCGACCTACCCTTGGACCAGGTCTAGCTTAGGTTGGGTGGGTGTTGGGGTGTGATAACTTTATTCTCTTCCTATTTATAGTTTTATTCACAGGTTTTTGTTCAATTTTAGATAGCTAAAGGGATGAATGTTGTAGCCCCTACTTAGATTAGCACATCTAGTTCATCATCATCTACTGTCCAACAAAAGATTTGACCTATTAGGTTTGAGACATCCATTCATCTTGCCACATACTCAAAGATTATTATATGGTTGCATGCCATACCATAGTGGATGCATATTTAAAGTCCATATGTCCCACCCCACCCCAGTGTACTTTAAGCTAGTACATAAATTTTATGGGTCTTAGAATAGTTAGGTAGACGACATTGACTAGGAAAGTCAATGGGACCACAATGATAGTGACCATTTGGGATCGCCAGATGGAGATCATTGGACATGTCCATCATGGTTCATTTTATGTCTCTGTCTTTCCATATTTTGTACATTGTAGCCCAATATGATATATGGAGTTTGTGCAAAGAGAAAATTGACAGGACGATGATGTAGGTTCTCTATCTATTGTCTGAGTTAGAGGTTGATTTAGATCTCCATCTATTATTGTTAGAAGGTTTATAACATTTCTTCATGGTCATACTCATTAGATGCTTGCATACCTGCACATCTTGTCTTGGATCTTTGAGTAACAGGGAGTTTGAATTCCTTGTGGTAAGGTTTCATAGATTGAAATGGGGCTGATTGATGCTACTATAATTATAGGATGAGGTCTTGTAGCTGTGATCAGTTTTTGTGATGTTGCTATTGCGGAGGATGAGCATATGTCAAACGGTGAGGAGTAACCTACTACAGAGGATGCTGAAAATTTGATTTTCTACTTATGATGAGGTTATGACTATGCATTATGAGCTTGTTGATCATCTGCACTACATTGAGGATTTAGTTCGCCGATGGTCTATTAGTTTTGCTCCTTTAGATGTTGCAACTTATGATGATGAGGAGTGATTTTTTCCATGTATTTTAATTTTAATCAAACTTTTGTCGGTTCATGACAGGTATTCATTTGACTATTTTCATGTATTATGGAATTGATCTATGGATGATGGATGGTGGATGATGGGTTAATTTTTTTTGAGACATTAGATATTTCTAGTTTCTATCTTTTTAATGTCTTCATAGATGTTTGCTTGACATGTGAGTTTTAGTGTTGTTTTCTATATTTTTGGTTCAATTTTTTACTACTTCAAACAAAAAGGGGGAGAAGAAATTATGGAAAATTAAATTGATTGTGCATATTTCATACTTAATTGAGTAGTGCTTTGCAAATAAATTTTGCTTAAATGTGCAACTTAAGTACGATTTCAAAGCTTTTCAAGATCAATTTTAAATGGTTTTAGTGTATCTTAGGGTGTCAAGTGTATGTTTTTGTACAAGTTAAAGTCAATGTACTATATTGTCATGAGTTGCAATTTTTTTTTCATAACTTGTAGAGTTTTGTTATGAAGTAGCCAAAAGGGGTTTGAAAGAACATATGGGTACATATCTTGTAATTGACTTGATTTTAATGAACAAAATTATGACCAAAGGGTATATGCTTAAAATCTTAGTTATCTTATAAAGATTACATACGCAATCAAAGTTAGGTTTTGAATTGATAGACTTAAAAAAAGGAGTTGTCAAAATCTGATTTTCAAGGTGGAAGACTTAACAAAATGATAAGCCTCAAAGGTAAATTATAAACTTGCTCACACGCACAACCCTTTGATTTATCTTAGAAAACCTTAAATAAGTGTTTTGGACAAAAATAATAAAACTTGCAATTAATGTTCAAAAGTCATCAACTGTCCTTGAGAATCAATCAATCAACGTTGAATAATTTTTGAGATTTTTGACAATAGAACTATTGATCATCCAATTTGAGAACAAACCAATTGGTTGTACAATTCATCGATCACAATGACTTGAACAATCAATCACAGGCTTAAAGGATCAATTGGTACTTAAACAGATGAATTCCAGTAACTAATTGGTGTTACGTCCAAACTAAGACTATGAAGGAGTCTAGTTCAGATTTCTTTTTTTTACTTGTCAACTATAGTAAACAAAGTCGATCCACAAGGAAAGCCTTGTGTGACACAGAAAACTATTACGAAGAGAATAGAATAGAGAAGAAAAGTGAAATAGATAATAAGAGACAATTCAAAGAGAAAGTGCTAAGGCATCAAAAATCCACTTGTAATAAATCTCTAATGTATACTTCATTTAAATGATAACTCAATTAAGATCAAATGAAAATTTGTCTCAATCGGAAAATGTATCTTTTAAAGAACTTTGAAATAGAACAATAGTAATTGATTGTTTACTACGTGAAAGTATTAAGTGTATAATCACAGGGAATTATAAGCATTCAACGTGCCTTTCGTCAACGTTGAATCAAATAATTGTATATATTATAAACTCTTTAAATATGAAACATCAATTTAAAATGATAAAGAACTTACTTGAATCAAAGTATCCATTAAACATCAAGTACAAGCTTCATTCCTAGCCTTAGCTTGAGAGCTTTAGAAAGCCATTACAATAAAACGAAATAAAATTGCAAAATGAGAGAAGAAAATAGGAGAAGAGAGCTCCAAAGAGGAGAGAATGCCCCATCTATCACGTCCACCCCTCTATTTATAGGAAAAGAAAGGGTTGCTTCAAAGGGGAAAGTCAAATCATATCTCCAGATTTTATCCTGATTTATTGCCTGATTGGACCCATATATCTTCGGAATTTAGAATTTCTTCATAAAATAACACTTGTAACCACGGAAGTCTTCTTTCCATTGCCACCAGAATCATATCAATCCGAATTATACATAAAAAGATATGATCGAAATACTAAGGATGTGTCAATCTGTCCAAATCAACTTCTTTCATAATTTAGTTCTATTCATACAAATCTCAAATCAAATGGGTCCACAAGGTTGTGTTCGACCATTCCATGCATGTTTAGACCATTAGGAGCTCATTCTTGACTTTTAAATAGCTTTGGATAATTGGGCTTAACTTCCCCTTCCAGTTGTATCTTGTTGAAGCTTGTTTAGACATGTAAACTCAATTAAGGTCCAACTAACTTATTCAAAACATAAATAGCCCAAATTGACAATGAATTAACACAAAATAGGGTTGCAAATAGAAATTTGAAAACATTTTATTGAACATTATTTCAGTGCATCACTAATCAAAGCTAAGGAGCTTGTCATCTCTAAGAAAAAAGATTCTAATTTTTGTCTATGGTTTAATTCTTTTGATCTTTTGGACACTCATGTTTTTAGTTTTTATCGCATTTTACTTTTTTTTACATTTATTTAATTCATGGGTTTAAATTTTATAAAAAAACAAAAAAATGGATTAATTCAACTCTTTAGACGTATTGAAATGATTAATGGTCAAACTTATGTTAACGAAAAGAATGATGTACGAAGAAGAGTGAAGATCGATTTGATTTTTTTTTGCTTGATATTGCAATTCTCTGTTTTCAAAAGTTGTAAATATCATGTTAAGACTCAAATCACTTTTATGTATGAATGTCAAGAAAGAACTCTTAAACATAAGTTGACTTAGGTGTTTAGATTCTAGTGGAGTCTTAGTGATCAAATTAGAGGATCTTTGGCTAGTTTTTATTTAGAATTCAAAAGAAAAAGAAATTTTCATGAAATGTACTTCAATGTTATGAGTCTAATGCACTCCAAAAAAATTTAGTTAATGATACTTAGGTCGGGCTAGGCTTGTTGATTTGTAGACTGCATCTGTGGCATAGACAAACTAAGAAAATTAGTGCCTCTAACTTGCAATTAAGTTACAAGATTTATCTTCCCCATTTAAACAAAATAAGCACCAATTTTATTCAAATTAACATTCCTAATTTCAATGTATTTATCTAGAATTTTGCAATCAAATAAGCAGACAAAACACACAAGAATAATTCTTCAAGTCGAAACCCAACTAGGGAAAAATAGGGAAAAACCACAGGACACTCTATTCAAATCAACTATACACTATGTAAACCTAAGATTATTGAATTACTATTTACAAAGATAAAAGACTTTTTTCTTCAAATATCTCATTTTTCAAACCACTCTTGAATTCTAAATCAGCCACTCCTTAGTTATTTACCAGCTATAACTTGATTTCCTCCTCCTTTGTGCTCTTTTGATCAATATAGATTTTTCATCTCCTCTTTGGAATGATCTTTTTAGCAACAATCTTTAGTAAACACCATGTATCACGTGTTTTCTGCACTAATCACACCTCTATTCACTCATTTGGATTTATGGTTAAGATTTTTACATTCTAGAAGACAACTATCTCACAACACCATTAAAGCAACTCCACAAAAGCACTTTAGGTTATTTAGGTTGAATAGGACTCCATTTTGGAATCTAAACCAAACCAGAAAATCTTAAATTAGGAAACTTGTTGCTCTAGCGATCAATCATTTCCATAGGGTGATCAATCACTCCCTATATTTTCTCTCACAACTCTTCAGTTGATCGATCATTCTACTTAGCCGATAGATCACTCTCTTGGCTTTGTTTTACATAAAGAGTTTTCGAGTGCCGATTAATCGTTTCATAGAACCAATCAATCATTCTGACCAATTTTTTATTATTATTTAATATTCAAATATTTAATTCTCACCACTCTTTCGCCTAAGGTCTCTTTTACCCTAAAGTGTGTGAATGTGATGTGTGTACATGTTGTAACCTTTTGAAAACAAGGATATTATTCTTCCTTTAGTTCCACCTTCAAAAACCATTCTCTAGATTAGAAACTGACTCAAAATACACATTAATGACATTGTTTTGATCACACCAATAAGCCAATACATGACATACAAGGCTATTGTGTGGCTCCCTTTCGCTTGACATTAAGAAAATGAATGAAAATTTTGAATGAAAAAAAGGAATGATGCAAATTGAGAGGATTTAGAAATGCCAACCTCTAGAAAAATGATTTGATGGAAAATGTAAAAACTAAGATAAAGGCATGGGCAAGTTATGACCTTTACTTGTTTTATTTCTTTTAGGAAAAACATGTACATAGATTCTAGCTAAAATGAGTAAAAAATTATGAACTTAGTCTTTACTAGGGTCTACATAAATTTGTCTCAACTTCCTTGAGTGATATTGCAATAAAAAAAATTAAAAGAGATAAGAGTTGAAGACATTGGTGATTTCCTCAAAATTAATATACGTTGATTAATGTGTCAAAAAGAAGAAGATAAATTTGGCAATCACATGCTAATGGAGTTCACTAATCTAAGGCAAGGCCTTAATGAGCATAATATGTTGATGAACTTCAATAAAAGGGAAATTAATCACAAATTCGTCATAAGGAGCTCAATTATGCTTATTTTGACTATTTGATTTTCAATCTGAGTTCTGTTGGTCAAAAACTTTTTATTTCAAAGGGAAATGTGACAACTGTGAAATATATCTATTTTATATGTTTTTTACCTTATTTGATAATATAGTATTAGATTAATTTTGGATTAATTATGGTTTATTTATATTAAGATAGATATTTATATTTTAATATAATTACTAATTAATTTGGGTACTATTTCTAGTTTAGGCATGTATTTGAATCAAGTTGGGATTTTATGTATGTACTACATGTTTAAAATATTTTTTATGTTTTGTAGGTAATGTGTACTTATCAAGGCCCTTAGACAATGTTTGGAATAATTCAAAACACTCTTGACATGATTTAAAATTATTTGGACAACTTTTCAAAGTTACAAATTTGTTAGAAATTAGTATAGACATGAAAGAAAGAGCTTAATAAACATAGTAGAAAACTGGACACGAATATGGGTTGTCGAGTGAATAGACTTAGCTTCCTAAACAAAAATTGGACACAAAATTGAATAGAATTGTCGAGATTGTTGAAATAGTATAGTTGTCCAAACGGGCATGCAGAACATTCAAATGGGATAAAGTGCAATTTCCTCTTTTAGGCAAGTTCTGAGTCCTTTTCATAATAGACATCCTCCTATAACTCTTATGCCTATATAAAGCAATATGGGGCTCGAAATTAATGAATTACAGTAGATTTTCTGAAGAGAAAAAGGGAGAAGAAGATGGAGGAGCATTCAAAGCTTTCAATGGAGGAGCATTCAAAAGCCTTCTTCTACCATACAAGGCTAAATTTTCTTTTAGTTAGGAGTTGATAAAACTATAGATAAGTTTTAGTTTCTTTTTCTTTTTAATTTAAATCTTAGTTGTGATTAATGACAATTTTATGACAATGATTTCTTTTGTAATGTAAGAGCTTTTGAAGTTTATTCAAATATATGTTGATTTATTGTCTTATAATGATAGATTGATGTGGTTTTGATATTTATATCAATTATAATTTTTGTGATATAGATGAGATGGTCCGCAATAGTTTTAATGTTCATATGATGAATGAATTGGATGAGCTATACTAAGATTAGACGAGTCATGCGTATAGTTTAGTGTAGATGATTTGTGCTATTGTCGAAGATAGTTCATGCCATGGATTTAATTAAGGATTCTTTCTAAAGTAATTCTAGCTTGTAGTTGTGAATACTTATTCATATGAACACTAGATTTAGATTAAAGGTCAAGAAATTGTTATGGCTCTATAGTGGATTCGATTTCCTAAATAATTTACATTATATTGATCTCCTCCTTTTAGTCTGGTTGCTTATTTTCTTTATTAAATTGGAGGTTAAATTCTTCTAGTTTTCAATCAACAATTTCTTCACTTAGATTTAGTAATTAATTCACCCGTCCCTGAGGTTTAACAACCCGTAAATACTTATCTCAGTACAATTAACTTGTACACTTGCAAATGATTTAATTATAAACAATCATGTTGTTGGCCTCATTGCAGGGGATGATTTTGGATTGTTACTAAATTAGTAGTTACGATAGTTCTTTCAATAAAATTTTAATAGAGAAGAGAGTGCAAGCATGGCACGGCCAATGCTTTGGAAATATTTTTTTCCGTCCCAGCAAAGCTCGGGTGAGTAATCAGGGCACTGTTGGATATCGGGGAAAAACTCCTCTGTAGGTTGGTCGATCCATGCTTACCCCTCGTTTCAACAAAGGGGTAGACCTATGAGTAGTTCGTTGATCGTAGCCAATGGCCAACGGATACACCCTGGGGTGGCCGAGAAGTGATGGAGTCGCCCTTGGCTTCCTCTGAGTTGGTTTGCCTTATTCGTGGCAGTAGGGACACTGAAAGAAATCTCTACTACCCTTTCTTTTCAAACTTGCTGTGATGGCCAAGATTGTGATGAGATCGGCGAACTAGGGTTGGGGTTAACAGAGGAGGTCTTGCTCCTTAGACTAGCCGGCTGAAGAGTCTCCATTTCACTTGCTAGTAAATATAGAAGTGGCTTTGTTTCACTTGTTGGTGCTTACAGATGGGGTTGGCCGGTGGAGTCTAAAGGATTAAATGCCTTTGTGGTTCCAGGGTGATGTAAGGAGTAGTTCACTGGACCGGCGGCTATTCACCAGCCGCCGCCTTCTCCTTTGAGTGCATGGGATGGGAGTGAGATGGTTAGAAGCCTAGAGATTTGGGTTGGCATGGTTAGAATCACCCAGAAGGGATGGGGGGTCAAGGTGGATTTTTTTAAGCAGTTCGGCCGACCCATCCATTATTTACCCCTGAGCCGGCCCAGTTCAAAGAATATTGGACCGGTTCAGGCCAAACTACCTTAATTTCTTGTATTTTGTTAAAATACATCTACTGGTATATATTTATAAATGGTAAAATGTAATAAATAATTAGTTAAAACCTTGTTGTGCGACATGAAGGGTTTTAATTGATTAATAGTACCCTCATTAACATTCTAAACATACTAATTTACCTTCAAGTGTGATTATGGGTTAATGAACAGTGTGAGAATGTAATCGTTCATTTGAGTGAACATGTGGCCTAAATAAATTATTTTGGACTATGCTTGTTTTATGCTGAACCTTGAGCCATAATGTCTTAGGTTCCTTGGAAATTTATCTGAAAAGTCTGCAGAGACTTACTTTTCCTAGTGTTGGGGAATGGTGGAGATTGCGATACACTTCTCCATCACCACGATGGTTTGGGTATTGACCATGGGTCTCCTGCAGGTCTTCCCAGGACCATATAGTGTATACAAAAAGCGGAGTTGCATGAGCATCATGGAAGGCTTATACCTCTCACCAATTTGTGTCCATAAGCACAGTTAGGATCCATTTCTCCATATTTGTGCAGGCTATTGAGAGCCTTGAGGATTTGAGTCAAACTGCTGTTAAGTAGTCTACTCCAAGGTTGGAATCTAGTATCCTAAGTTGTTGCAGAAATTAATCTCTACATCAATTTTATTTGTTTTGATGGTTTAGTCTCTGATATTGAGACTTGATTGTTTTAAGGCCTTAACACTGTGAGAACAGGTTGAGGGCTGGGTTATTACATAGCTAGATAATATTAGGGTAATTATCTATGGCTTATGGATAATAATTAGAATCCATACTCCCTCAATGGGTTTTATAAACTTGTTTGATCCTACTGAGTATAAGTGGGTATACTCATTCATCTCAGTGATGCAGGTACCTCAGAGGAGGAGTAGCAGAGTAGCTGGATTCGTGGAGCAGGAACTCACTATTTCAGAGTAGGATTTGTTTTATTTTAGTAGATTGTAATAAGGCACGTGACTTGCCATAACATACTTTATTTGTTATTCTCTGTTAGTTATCAAATTTTGCACATGGACGAGACCTAGCTCTTTATTTAATGAATTCTATCGACTATTATGATTATTCATGGTTTGATATTATCAATATGTTGAAAAATAGCAGTCACGGATTGGGGTTTATTTTAGTCTACGGTTTGCATGATTTGACATGAAGAAAAAAAATTATTACTCGAATTTTTAGCTGCATTTACTTCAAAATGTTATTTACAAATCCCCAGTTGTGACAGTTGGTATCAGAGCCCAGGTTAATTCCATCTGCAAGTTGATGACTAATGAGAGTGATAATTAGAGCATGGAATGGAAGGTTTATAGGTAGAATTTCTATTCTTAGAATCTATGTTATCTTGTAGGTAGAGATGGCACCGAATCAAGTTTATTATCATACTAGGAGAGTTGCTCCAGAGATGAATGTGCCAGAGAACCCTCCTATGGTGGCTACCACTGCTGCAAACGTTACCATGACTGGTGGACAGGATGGAGGATCTAGTACATCTTCTTCAGGTATTGTTGCACAAGGTCAAGATCTGAACCTTGCAAAGATGAGGATTATGTTTCAGGAGATGACTAGAACAATTCAAGCCCAGACAAAGCTTATCCAGGCACATGCAGCACATGCACAAACTTTGCAAGAACAAGCAGTGCAAGCCAGAGAGGTTCAGGTGTAGGCTCAACAACGTGCTGAGGTGGAAAGGCATGAAGCAAGTGACTTTGCATTGGTAGAGCATTTCAAGAAGCTGACACCCCCATTTACAGGAGAGGATGACCCTGAAGAGGCAGAAAAATGGGTGGAAGCGGTGGAGAAGACATTTGTGGCTATGGCCATGAACTCTAAACGAAAGGTTGATGTGGCCTCTTTCATGCTTATAGAGGAGGCACACTTTTGGTGGAAGATGGTCAAAGACACTCAGATTCAGGGTAGAACTAATATATCCTAGGACGAGTTCATTGATGTCTTCTATAAGAAATATTTTCCCCCACAAGTCAAAAGAAGAAAGGAAAAAGAGTTATTGGATTTGGAACAAGGAGAGATGTCTGTGGTCCAATATGAGACTAACTTTGTGCAGCTTTTGAGGTTTGCAAGACAAGCTGTGCAGACTGATGATCAGAAGAAGGAGCACTTTGTGTGGGGTCTAACAGAAGGATTGAGGTCTAAGGTGCTGCCTTCCAGACCGACATCTTTGCTGATGTAGTAGCTCAGGCCTCTATTCATGAGGAGGATTACTTGAGGTCTAAAAACCGGAGGAGAGGGTCAGAGACCAAGAAGAATGGGAACAATGTTGACTTTAAAAGGACTAGAAATGATAATAAGAACTGGCAACCATTTAAGCAGCAAAAGGGTACTAGTCAGGGTGCAGGTGCTAACCAAAGCTTTAGTCAGGGTTCTAGACAGCAACAGACAAAGAAATCTGACAAGTGTGGTACATGTGGAAGATATCACCCTGGCCAGCCTTGCCCAAGAGAAACCAGGACTTGTTTTGTATGTCACAAGCAAGGACATATTGCCAAAGATTACCCTGACAAGCAAGTGAAGATCAAGGTTGAAGACCCCTTAAAAGAAAGTGAAGGCTAGAGTTTTCTCTCTTTCATCTAAAGATGCAAAGAAGAATGATGTCGTCAAAGGTACACTTTCTATCCTTGATCAGTTTGCTAAGATTCTTTTGGATCCGGGTGCAAGTCACTCTTTTATATCCATTGTGTTTGCTTCATACACCTATTGGAAATCCAATTCATGCATTGGATTACCTTCAAGAGGTACCTATTTGTTTGGGTAAGCAAGAATTACCAACTGACCTAGTTATCCTTGATATGGTGGATTTTGATGTCATCCTAGGGATGGATTGGTTGTCTAAATTTTATGCTTTGGTTGATTGTAATAAGAAAAAAGTTACCTTTAAAATTCTTGGCGAGAGTGAAATTGTATTTCAGGGGATTAATGAGAGAGAAAATTCTTGTATCATTTTAGCTTTGAAGGCCAACAAACTCTTGGCAAAGGGTTGTGTGGCCTACCATGCTAGTGTAGTCACACTAGAGTTTACCAGAGCATGGAGGACATAGAAGTTGTCTCTGAGTTTTCAGATGTCTTTCCTGAAGAACTTCCTAGTCTCCTACCTAAGAGGGAGGCTGATTTCACCATCAACCTCATTCTAGGAACATCCCCAAGCTCCAAAGCACCTTATAGGATGGCTCTAGCTGAATTAAAGAAGTTGAAGGAGCAGCTTTAGGATCTGCTAGAGAGGGGTTTCATTCATCCTAGTGTCTCTCCTTGGGGGGCACCTGTCTTGTTGTGAAGAAGGATGGTTCACTTCGCTTGTGCATTGACTACTGAATGTTGAATCAAGTGACCATAAAGAATAAGTATCCACTTCCTTGGATTGATGATCTCTTTGACCAGCTCCAGTCAGCAAAAGTCTTTTCCCGTATTGATTTAAGATATGGTTATCAACAATTGAGGATCCGAGAAGATGATATACCAAAAACTACTTTTAGAACTAGGTATGACCAATATGAATTTTTCATTATGCCTTTTGGACTGACTAATGCCCCTGTAGCCTTCATGGATCTTATGAACATGATATATAAACCTTGGTTGGATAGTTTTGTGATAGCGTTTGTGGATGATATATTAATTTATTTTGCCACTATTGAAGAACACAAAGATCATTTAAGAGGTGTTGCAAACTCTCAGAAACCATAAGTTATATGCCAAATTCAGCAAATGTGACTTCTAGTTAGAGAGCATCAACTTCTTGGGGCATGTCATATCCAAGGGGTTGCCGATGATCTTCCAAAAGTAGAGGCCGTGATGAGATGGGAAAGACCTAAATCTATCACCAAAATTCATAGTTTCCTTGGTTTAGCAAGTTATTACAGGAAATTCATTGAACGATTTTCCACTTTAGCCTTACCTATGAACAAGCTGACTAGGAAGAGTGTTAGATTTACCTGGGATGAAGCATACAAAAACAGTTTTCAAGAATTGAAGAGAAGGTTGACTAGTGCTCCTATGCTTACCTTACCTTCAGGAGAAGGTGAGTTTGTGATTTATAGCAATGCCTCTAACAAGGGGTTGGGTTGTGTATTGTTGCAGTGAGGCAAAGTCATAGCATATGCATCCAGGTAGTTGAAGGTTCATGAGCAAAACTAGCCCACAAATGATTTAGAATTGGCTGTTGTGGTTTTTGCTCTAAAGATATGGCAGCACTACCTTTATGGCAAAACCTTTGAGGTTTACACTAATCATAAAAGCTTAAAATATGTGTTTTCTCAGAAGGACCTAAATATGACATAGAGAAGGTGGCTTGAGTACTTAAAGGGCAATGACCTTACCATTTTGTATCATCCTAGAAAAGCTAATGTGGTGACAGATGCTCTGAGTAGAAAATTTGAAACCATGGTGGCATAAATAATGATTAAAGAATGGGAATTACTATAGTGTATGTTTAGCCTTTATATAGAAGTTCCTTCTAGAAGGGGAAAACCAATGTTGGCTAATTTTTCTATCCAGTTAGTGCTAGTGGAGGAGATCATTGCAGCCCAACAAACTGATGATGAGGGTTCAGAAACTAGTGGAAAGACCTAACTTCTCTCTGGGAATTGATGGTGTGCATTTTAGCAGAACACTAGTTGTTCCTGCCATCCCTAGCTTAAGGCAGGAATTACTACATGAAGCCCATTATTCTAAATACACTAAACATCCAGGAGGAAATAAGATGTATCAAGATTTGAAGTGGAACTTCTCGTGGGAAGGCATGAAGAGAGACATCAGGGAATTTGTGTCAAAATGTTTGACTTGCCAACAGGTTAAGGCATAGCATCAGAGGCCTGTAGGTTTATTGAATTCCTTAGACATTCCTTAGTGGAAATGGGAGCATATCACAATGGACTTTATGGTGGGATTGCCTAAGACACAGAGGCAGCATGATGCAATATGGGTTGTAGTGGATAGATTGACAAAGATTGCACACTTCTTGCCCATCAGATGGAAGCAGTCACCAGAGAGTTTGACTCAACTTTATGTTAGAGAAATCGTAAGACTCCATAGCACACCGATATCGATTGTTTCTGATAGAGATCCTCGCTTCACTTCTAGATATTAGAAGAGTGTGCAAGAAGCCTTGGGGACAAAGTTGAACTTTAGCACAACTTTCCATCCTCAAACTAACGGTCAGTCAGAGCGTACCATCCAAACTCTAGAGGATATGCTCAGGGCATGCATCTTGGACTGGAAAGGTAATTGGGATGAATTTCTACCCTTAATAGAATTTCCCTAAAACAACAACTATCATTCTAGCATTGACATGGCACCTTATGAAGCCCTTTATGGATGACCATGTCATTCCCCAATATTCTGGGATGAAGTAGGTGAGCGGAGGATTCTCAAGTCTGAATTTTACAACAATGTGCAGACAAGGTGAAGGGAATCAAACATAAATTGTTAACTGCACAAAGCAAGCAGAAAAGTTATGTAGCTCGGAGGCAGAGGGAGTTGGAATTTGACATTGGAGATCATGTTTTCCTCAAGGTCTCACCGACCAAAGGGTTTATGCTGTTTGGGAAGAAAGGCAAGCTTAGTCTGCGCTATGTTGGACCCTTTGAAATCCTTGATCGGATTGGTCCAACAGCTTATAAGCTTGCTTTACCCCCTAACCTGGCTGAAGTGCATAATGTATTTCAAGTATCAATGCTAAGGAAATACATGCCAGATCCATCACATGTAATTGACCACAATATGGTTGAGTTGCAACCTAATCTTACATTTGCGGAAAGGCCTGTGAAGATATTGGATAAAGAGAAATAGGTCCTGAGAAACAAGACCACTCCATTGGTCAAGGTTTTGTGGCAAAGTCAAGTTTTTGAAGAAATGACTTGGGAGCCAGAAGAAGAAATGTAGAGTGCTTACCCTAAACTCTTTGTGGATGAAGCCGTATGAATTTTGAGGACAAAATTCTTTTTAAGGGGGAAAGGATGTAGCATTCAGGATTTTCTAGGTAATTTTTTTGAATTTTTTTAAAGAATTAGCATAGTTAGGGTTTTTTTTTATTAGGAGCTTAAATTGAGTAGGGTCATCAAGTGGGGACCACTTAAGGATGACTTGGCATAGGGGTAATTGGCATCACGTACCACTACCTTCTCCATATACAACAAGGCTTCTCCCCTCCTTTTTTTATTTAAAACCACCTCAAACAAACCCTAGCCTCCATCTCCTTCTTCATAAGATGTGAGAAAGCCATTAAGGCTGAGGGCTTAGAGGTTCTAGTGGTCGGAAAAGAGGGCTTGTCGCCAAAAAAGGAGGCAAGGAGGAGGAGCGTGCACAAAGACACCGTCGGGAAAGGTAGGATCCTGGTTTATAATCTCCAAACATGGGATTTTGCTTGAATATGAATGCATGATCGTTACTTCTTTCAACAAAATTTTAATAGAGAAGAGAGTGCGAGCATGACTTGGCCAATGCTTTGGAAATATTTTTTTTCCATCCCAACAAAGCTCGGGTGAGTAATCGGGGCATTGCTGGATGCCGGGGAAAAACTCCTTTGCAGGCTGGTCGATCCATGCTTACCCCTCGTTTCAACGGAGGGGTAGACCTATGAGGAGTTCATTGATCCTGGCCGATGGACAATGGATACACCCTGGGGAGGATGAGGAGTGATGGAGTTGCCCTTGGCTTCCCCTGGGTTGGTTTGCCTTATTCGTGCAGCAGGGACACTGAAAGAAATCTCTGCTGCCCATTCTTTTCAAACTTGCTACAATGGCGAAGATTGTGGCTAGACTGGCGAACTAGGGTTGGGGTTAAAGGAGGAGGTCTTTCTCCTTAGATTCTCCAGTTGAAGAGTCTCTATTTTACCTGCTAGTAAATATAGAAGTGTCTTTGTTTCACTTGTTAGTGCTCACAAATGGGGTCGGCCGACGGAGTATGATGGATTAAATGCCTTTGTGGTTCCGAGGTGATGTAAGGAGCAGTTCACTGGACCGTCTGCTATTTGCCAGTAGCCGCCTTCTCCTCTGAGTGCATGGGATGGGGGTGAGATGGCTAGAAGCCCAGAGATTTGGGCTGGCGTCATTAGAATTGCCTAGAAGGTCTGGGGGGTCAATATGGATTTTTTCAGCAAGACCAGGGCAGAAAATCCGGTGGAAGAGCACCAGCCGGATTTCCTCTGCTCTGGTCTGCCTATTATTTGAGTCGGCAGGGACATTGTGAGGTAGATGATGGGTCGGGGAGCAATTCGGCCGACCCATCCGTTATTTACCTCTGAGCCGGCCCGGTTCAAAGGGAATTGGGCCGGTTCAGGCCAAACTACCTTAATTTCTTGTATTTTGTTAAAATACATCTACTAGTATATATTTATAAATGGTAAAAAATAATAAATAATTAGTTAAAACCTTGCTGTGGGACATGAGGGGTTTGAATTGATTAATAGTACGCTCATTAACATTCTAAACATACTAATTTACCTTCATGTGTGATTATGGGTTAATGAATGGTGTGATTATGGGTTGATGAACGGTGTGAGCTCGAAGGGCTAGATTCGTGGAGCGGGAACTCCCTGCTTCAATGTAGAATTTGCTTTATTTTCAGTAGATTGTAATAAGGCACATGAGTTGCCATAACATACTTTATTTGTTATTCTCTGTTAGTTAACAGATTTCGCACATGGATGAGACTTGGCTCTTTATTTAATGAATTCTATCAACTATTATGATTATTCTTGATTTGATATTATCAATATGTTGAAAAACAACAGTCACGGATTGGGGTTTATTTTAGTCTACAGTTTGCATGATTTGACTTGAAGAAAAAGAAATTATTACTCGAATTTTCTGCTGTATTTACTTCGAAAATGTTATTTAGAAATCCCCGGCTGTGACATGGTCTATATTCAAAGTGATCGATATAAGGTATGACTCAGAAAATTAATACCCAACCCACATACCTGACTCGCTTAACTTACACCGAGCCGATTAAAAATAAGGTCAAGGTTAGGGTTTTAAAATTTTACCCATTTAAAAAATAATATCATGTCACCATTTACCTACATAACCAGCACAACCCAACCTCAACCCTATTATTTAATTAGAACATGACCCAAGGTCAAAATATTAGAACTTTTTTCTCAAAATTCTATTTTTTGTTAGTTTATAATTTTATTTGATAGTCAATTATTAAATTTCGTACGATTCTTAAGATTTTAGTCTTGTAGTTGATAATACTTTTGTCTCTTAGTTCTCTCTTTTAATTGTGTGAATTGTGTGATTTTTTGTTGGTTTATCGGTTTGATTTGATATGGGGTTATGGGTTAATTAATTATAAATTTCTTGTGGTTTAATTTCAATTTTAAGAATTTTAGTATCAAACTTGATTTACATAATTTTTACCGATTTAATGACATTTTATCCTATTTTCCCCCTTAACTGAGGAGTGGGACCCATGTTCATGTGGGTGGATGTGCTACCCATTTTATCATCTAACCTTCTAGTACTTTGTTTAAGTGGGTTTGGGTGCAATTAATTTTTAAGTAAAAAATACCCTTAATTAGCCATTTAGGGCATTTTCTCTATTTTTTAGCCCAATAATTCATATTTCCAACCCAAAACCCTTACTATATAAGGAAAAACCATAGTCATTTGCCAAATGGGGAAGGGTTGTGTTAAGGAGGGTAAAATTGCTATACCCCCATTTCCAAAAGGAGAAGCCTTGATTAAGGTGAGTTTTCTTTCCTCAATCACCTTTAGTCTTCCAATTTTGGTCTTAATCACCTTTATATTTATTTCTCCTATCTTGTTTCTTAATTTTCTTCTATCAAAATCCTGTTTCTAATTTTGATTTAGAACCCTAATTAAGTTATTTTATTTTTTAACCTTAGGATGACCTAGATCTATCCTCTACCAAGTTGATTTGAGTCTGTTAGTTAGTTTCAATTACATTTTATTAAAAATCCTAATTTTTGGGTAGGATTTCTTAAGGTTGAGGATCATTCAAAGGATTCAAAGGCTTGTTAGAGGTAATTGGTTTTTACCTTGGTAGATTTTCTTCATTGGAATACATAATTATAGGTTTATTTGAGTTCTAACTTCATTTTGATGAATAATGGTGATTTATTAAAAGCTTATTTTGGTACGATTAAATATGTAAATGATTAGATTCATCATGTTCTAGGCTTAGATTTTATTTATATAATATTTTATGATAATTTTTAAATTTATATAGAAATTTGAAATATTTTTTGTTTGAATTTTGAGAGGTTCAAGATGAACCAGAAAAGTGAATTGTTATGTGTGTTTGAACGGACTAACAGATATTCAGCCAGGTGTTTGAACAACCTTTTAGGCCGATCCAACTGCTAGACGTTCAAACAACCTATCAAGCCGATTGAACGACCATATGGCAGTTTAGTGAACTTGGACATTTTTGTGTATTTTTCGGCCATTTCTTCTTCATTTCTCATAATTCTAATTCTTAATGACTAGATGAGTTATGATTACCTACAAATGTCACCTTAATTGCATGTGAACTTTCTTTTAATTATGTTTTAACTTAAGTATGAAGATGACTATACTTGCCTAGGTTTAGCATTATGTCCTACTTATCTTAAATCCGTATTTCAATGATTTCTTCGTATTTACTCCATGATTCCAGTAGGCCAAAACCATGATAAATTATAGATATTTGCACATGCTATATTGATTAATGTTCGATATGTTTTAGCTAGTATGAACACTAACATGTATGTATATTCTTGCTTATGCTTTACGATTTTTTTGTCACAAATTGACCATGTTACATGCACATATGGATTGATTAGAGTATGCTTATTCATGCCTACATTTGTTAAACTTTGCTCATGTATGTATCATATCACATGCATCATAAAAATGCTTTATAAGCAATAATTTCTTGTGTTTAGCCATGAATAATTGATTAAATGCAATTGGATACCATTGGTTGTCAGATTAATCGCTCGGAGATTTATTAAATGGGTTTTACGTTTGAAAGGACAGGGTTTTACATCCAATGGATGTTGTTTTACGTCTATTTGAGGATGGCTTGCCTCCATGTTAAGAAGAGAGGATTTGCTATATGAGTTAAAACCGATGTGTTATCTAGAACTTGAGAATCTAGACTAATATGTCTATGTCACCGGCTTACCAAAGAGTATTTTCTAATAGGGACTTACCGAAACTGCTCTAGTTTTCCTGATTGTCCAGGGTGAGCAAGGTACTTTCCCAGTTAGGGAACTTACCTAAACTACTCTACTTTTCTATTTTAGGAATTCGAACCTTCCTTGCAAGGGATTGTCTCAGATGAGCAGGTCTACTTGTTCTTCGGCCAGAATAAGCAAAATTGTTTTCTTAATTGTGAGACATTCACCTAGTGGTTGATGCATGTATATGGAATATAATGCTCAATGACATAGGTTGTGTAGGTACAATTATACTTAAGTTACACATGGTGCGTATGACATAGTTATACTTGAACATGCAAGATGGAATGTGAT
Organism: Saururus chinensis; assembly: GCA_035235625.1. Taxonomy (NCBI): domain Eukaryota; kingdom Viridiplantae; phylum Streptophyta; class Magnoliopsida; order Piperales; family Saururaceae; genus Saururus; species Saururus chinensis. The sequence continues at coordinate 21,230,173 of CP141142.1, forward strand.
TTGATATAATTGATTATGGAGGGTGAATGTGTATATTGAGACATGATTATACAATATGTGAATATTGATACTTGATTCATGTAGGATGTGAATGCTATAATGAAATTTATATGATTACATGTGATGTGTATGTGTTATGAATTATGAATAAGCCTATGATACATAGGTGACATGAATGTGTTTATAGAATGTGATTTTTATCATGATGAATATGTGGCATGAATGTGTTTATGGAATGTGATTTATATCATGATGCACATGCGGCATTAATGTGCATGAATGTGATTTATATCATGATGAACAGGTGGCATGAATGTTTCTATGTAAAGTGATTTATGTCATGATGCACATGTGTAGAGAATAGATATATGGTGCATGTTTAGATTGAGAATACATGCGGTGTTTTCATGGGTTTACATTCCACTTCAAAACCCTTATTGAGCTAAGCTCACCCCTCTTTTTTGTGGTTTTTGTTTTGGGGTTGTACATTGTGTCATGCAGGTGCTTCGAATGGGCTCTATGTTGAGCATGAGGATGGGCTCACTTCATGAGAGGGGCTAGTTATTTGGGTTATGATGGACTTGTTATGTGTTATGTCGAACTTATACTTGACTTTACTTCACACTAGGGATAGCTGGTGTTGGCTTTAGACTTATGTAGCCCTTGAGGCTTGCTATTATGTTCCTATTTAGATGATATGGGTATGTGTGGACTAAAATTGTTAATTAGTCATCTTTATATTCCTCTATTTGCTTCTGCTTAAAGGAGTCATGTGTACACTTCTATGTGTTTCACCTAAGGATGGGTTAAGTCTTCCGCATTTCCACTTCACTTTGTCGCGCTCCGTACAACCTCTTCTTTGGACCAGGTTTGGGTTAGGGGTGGCGTGTCACGCCCCGGCGATGCCCGACCCGAGCCGAACCCTGTCCAGGGGCCGGTCAAGCGCGCGGGGGCGACGAAGTGAAAATTGAGAAATGATCTAGCGGAAGACTTAACCCTAACCACGGGCGATTAACAGCAACACGGAGCAAGAGTAAATAAAAGGGAAGAAAAAGGTATTGCTTATCACAAAGTAAACAACAATCTCAAACCCACAAACTTAGTTAAGTAAAGCCCACACCGGCTCAAAATAAGTCATAATCATCACAACTGTAGTATATGACATAAATCCAAAACAAGAACCCTACACAAAGGTGGAATGACACAGTTGATGAATATTCATCTATCGGTGAGCTTCGGCGAGCTGCTGGGGCAAGTCAAAGCACGACTTTCCGTCAATGGTAATGTCAGTTTGAAGTATTTAATTTCATCCTCCCAATCATCCATGATATATGAATTACAAGACGATGAGGACCTCCAATCAGTGTTCTCCATTCATAAGTAGGCGAATAAGGAGGTGTTATCATTGTATGCTGAGATGAAACAACCCGACAATGGTGATAAATCACCATCACCCTCCATAGAAAGGAACCAGACAATCAATAGAGCTGAATCACCTGTCCTAATGGCTCATCCTAGCTCTAATGTCGGATTTCATTCTGAATTCAATGAAACTTTTTACCTTTGAAACTGTCAGGTAACAATAAATCTTTAGATTATACGCAATTGGAATATTTTGTGTACTCGACACCATGATATTGAACATATCGTGTTAAGGGTAAATAATATCATGTGAAGTAATAAACACGATGCATAATATATCGCATTAGTAATTGCACGATATACACATGCGATATGGCAATTATGAATTGTAATGTAGATATAATAACATGACATGCATTCATGTCGTGGTTTTGATAACACGTTTTGAAATTTAAGCGTGTTAATAGAATACATGATGTCAACTGATGTTGCATTTTTTTAACACGATAATGTGCAATGCAGATTGGGAGAACCGGGAAACTTGCCCTCAACAAATCCATGTCAATCATCTTTCACCAATCCAACGAGTACAGAACCTGAAATAGAAGTCAATTAGAATAGAGCAGAGGAATGGTCACCAAAGATGGGTGGGACAAGGACTTCATTTGATAACTATGAACCTCCATACAACTCTTGTAATTACGACGGTGGACAAGGCGAAGAAGTTGAAAATATGTGGGGTGAGGATCTGTGGTACGATAACGATATAGTGGGCATGGAAAGTATGTCCGACCATGAAGAATTTGGAAACAACGAGGTTCCCAGTAATGTTGGTGTTGAGGCAGAGGCAGATTGGGATACAGTTGATGATTTAAACATGTTGGAACCAAATATTGGTGAAGGCCAGCTAATGACGGGTAGTTTGCAAGCTAAAGATTACTAGAAGCTCCTCAAATTGGGTGCATATTTTCTGAGCCTGTTGCATTTCAAGAGGGTCCTGATCAACTTAGCAATAAAGGCAAATTTCACATATCATGTTGTGGATGAAAACCGAAATATGTACTCCGTAAAGTACTCCAATGATTCTTGTTACTGGTACATCAGGGCTTCAAATATAGGAGATCATGTGACTGTCACGAGGTTAGTGTTGACTCATTCATGTGGAACCCAAAGGAAGTCAACTGACCATCCCCTAGCATCGCACCTATGGATAGAGAAAAAATTTTATGGCCTCTTTAAAGACTCAATGGACATTACACCTAAGAGCATAGCAAGTTATATATCAAAGCACTAGGGCATAACTGCCAACTACAAGAAATGCTTGTGCGTAGGTAAATGAGAAGAATCGAAGTGTTGATTTAGTGTCACGATATGTTAGTCTAGTGTGTTATCATTTACATGCTTAAACTATAGTTGGAATATGCACTCACATGACATACGTCAATATCGTGTTACCATAAACATGACCACTCATCGTGTATGGATTCTGATCACATGAAAACATAAAATGTTGTGCGATCGGGAACACGATGTGAGGCAGTGTCGTATAACATTTACTAAATTGTATTCAGTTGTGTAGATAAATCTCTGACTGATTTAATAGATGGTGACCCAGACGAATCCTACCGCTTATTTCCTGCTTACAGGAGGCAGATAGAATATATAAATTTGGGAAGTGTAGTTGTGTCACGCCCCGGTGATGCCCGACCTGAGCCAAACCCGGTCCAGGGGCTGGTCAAGCGTGCGGAGGCGACGAAGTGAAAATTGAGAAATGATCTAGCAGAAGACTTAACCCTAACCACGGGCGATTAACAGCAACACGGAGTGCGCACAATCCTTTGAGCAAGAGTAAATAAAAGGGAAGAAAAAGGCGTTGCTTATCACAAAGTAAACAACAATCTCAAACCCACAAACTTAGTTAAGTAAAGCCCACACCGGCTCAAAATAAGTCATAATCATCACAACTGTAGTATATGACATAAATCCAAAACAAGAACCCTACACAAAGGTTCGAACATAAAGCATGAAATAAACGAAGGTAAGTCGCGCAACGATCTCCATCATCACACCCAAGCTACCTCTGACCTTTCCTCAAAGAGGCAATCCTATCTGTCTGCGTGTCGCACCACGCAGCCCCAAATCAAAACACAAAAGAGGGGTGAATTTTAACAAACTCAGCAATGGTTTCAATATCACTGTCAACGTTAAAAATACGATAGCATAGTAATGAGATCATTCAAATCACAGATTTACATGGTGCATCACTTTCTGATCACACATTCATGTCATCTAACACTGCATCATAATGCATAATTCAACCTGCATGGATGTATCTCTAGCATACATATTCCCACATGCATTCACATCATAACCAATCCCGCATGGATGTATCTCTAACATGCATATTCCACATGCATAACATCAAATCAAACTCCATCAAGGAGTAACCACACAATGATGTCACACAGACGGGAGCATAGACAAGGCCACGAAGGTGTGTCATGGTCCAAAATTCTACACAAGAATTCAAGAAAGATCGGGGTTGTCAATCCCTAATACTGCTCGCCCTGGACAGTCCTGGCCAAGGATGTCCCATTCTCACACAGAGAATCTAGAGCAGGGGTGTTCGCCCAGGGACATCTCCTGCGGAGGGAAGAGCCCGAGTTCTCACACAGAGAACCCTAGAACACGTGGTAGCGGGGTGCACACGGCATACCACACTGGATTCTCAGGGTCCAGATGACACACATAATAACATTCTCACATATCCGCAAGACAAGTACACAACTCGTCCCCACATCATTCCATTAAACAAGACTCAACCCGGGGAGTGCACTCGTTCCACACAGGAACTTCAAATCGTTCCACATAGGAACTTCAAATCAAAATATGTCCTTTCAGACCAATCAACTTGCGATTAATCCACGACCGATAAACCCGGCACACAATTTCATCACATTGCATCCAATCGGTCAAATTCGATTAATCACGATGAAGCCTCACTTGGAAATTCATTTTCATGATGCGTGTAGCATGGTACATACGTGGGCAAAGCATACATGAATCCTAATCCATGATAAGTGCTCTCATCAGCCCCTAATGCATCATTCCTAACCACAATATTAAGCTTCAACATCATCATTTAACCCCACATGTGTGTGCGTGTATCTAGTAGAAGCATTTCACATAATGCATATCAACATGCTTGAAAATCAACTCACTACCACATTACACATGTGAATTTCTATCTAAACATGAATTCCATCGGAAATCATAGCAGAAGAATCGTTGAAATCATAGCTAAATTCAAAACTCAACCACAAAGGCTAAACACATATAACATCACTCATTTCATCATTGAGTCATGACATTTACCAACATTCACACACTATTAACCACAATCTATCATGACAAACCAATCCAACAATGATTGTAGTCCTACTGAAAATATGCTTAACCAAAGGGAAACAACCATTCAACATTTCAAGATAACGATTCCAACATCATGCCACAAAACATAAGTCATTCCACCATCTCTAAGCATATATCTCAACTCCATAAACTTAATAGCATGCATTTCCAGTAGCCTAACATAGCTTAAAACACTCCACATTCATATAAAATTGGCAAGCGAAATTGGAATCATCAAAATAGACATCATATGCACAACATACAATTTTCTGTGTAGCCGATCGATCGCCCTTCAGGCCGTTCGATCGGTTACACGCAAAAATTTGAAATTTACAGTTCAGCCGATCGATAGCCAATACAGCAGAACAATCATCTTCTTCCTTTCGCAAAATCAAACCGAAACACCATAGATAACACTTCAAATCCACATCTAACACCCTAATCATCATCAAAAGTCCTCCTTGACTTCCAGAATATCAAACCAAACTATAATAATGCAAAACCCTAAGAAATCGGGATTAAATAATTCCATTTTCTAATCTTACCATTAACACACTAAATCAAACAAACCATTTCGAAATAAGCCAAAAATGAAGAGTTTTACCATGGATAAACAGAGATTTCGAAGACCCATTACCTCAGCACTTGATTAAGCTCGGATTGAAGAGTCACCCTTCTTGAAATCCTTGAAAACACAATGAGTTTGAATTAAACTCTAATAGAAATCGATTTACCCAAGGAATCCCTAATTAAATCTTAGATCTAGGGCTTGTTGGTAGTAAAAATCGAATTTTGAATGTTAGGGTTTGTAGTAAAACACAAATTAGTAGCTTTTGATGGTCAAAAACGAATTGAATCAAGGGAAAAATGGTAGATTTGGTAGAAATTAAGAGAAAAGCCATAGATTAGTGCTTAATTAGAGCAAGCTTACCTTAATCGGCTTCTAATTCGGGCCTAAGTGGGGATTAGGCCAGCCCTCCTTCCTTAGCCTATTCCCAAAAATGGAAATGGCTCTGGTTTGCCCTTTTATAGTAAGGGTTGGGGTAAGCATAGTAAAGTTTTGGGGTGTAAATATGAAAAGTAGGCTAAAAGTGGGTATTTTGCAAATTTAAGCACAATTTAAGCCTAATAAAATTCTGAAAATTTTTGTGGGACCTTAAGTTTATGTATAGGTTCATTTGACCCAAAAATAAAATTTGACGGTGGGGCCCACAGGGGTCCCGCCAAAACCCTAATTTTTGGGAAAAATAGTGAAAATTCCAAAAAATCTCAAAAATTCACATTTGATTTAAAATCACTTAAAACCACTAATGTTGAAGTTAATTTTGATTAAAACTATCACAAACACTATTTACTTACAAAATCACCGAATAAGATCAGAAAACGCGTAAATCTCACAATAACCCATAATTAAAGAAAACCAAAACCGGTTTAAAGATGAGGGTCCTTATAAGTTGTGCTAGTGAGAGCATGTGATACTCCCAGTCTTATGGGCGGGTACAATTTCAAAAGAGTATTCTGGATGTTTGGCACCGTTGCAAGAGCTTTTAGAACAATCCTGAGGCCGTTGCTAATGGTTGATGCAAATTTCTTGAAAGGAAAGTACCTTGGATAGCTATTGATAGCAACTGCACTAGACGAGAACAATAATATGTTGTGCATTGCATTTGCAATGGTTGAGAATGAGTGCGACAAAACTTGGTGCTGGTTTCTTGAGTTGCTTAGAAATCATCTATTCTTTGATCCTCTAGCCGAGTTGGATACAGAAGGGATTGGCAAATGCTGTGAAGAAGTTTTTCTCATCTACACACCACGGATATTGCATCTGTCACATGGCAGCAAATATGCTGGACATATTCAAGGACAACTACCTAAGGAATCAGCTCCATGTTGCAGCCAAAATGTTCAGACAAAATGTGTACGATGAAACAATGAAAAGCATTAAATAACATAATCCAGAAGCATATGCTTGGCTAAAAATGATAGATTTGGAGCACTGGGCCAATGTATCATTTCCTAGGAAAAGATATGGGACCCTTACCTCAAATAGGCCTAAAAGTGCAAATGCAATGTTCAAGAAAGCCAGATCGATGCCTATAACTCATTTAATTGAGCACACAAGGGATCACACGACAGCATTACTTGAAAAACGTCGGACGGACTGTCAAAATATGATGGAAGAGTTAACTCCATTTCCCCAAAAACACATTGAAAACAGGCGAGAAGAAGCCAGGAATGTGATTGTATTGCCTATGTCAATGTATGAATTCCAGGTTAACTCGTTATATCACCAGGTATGATGCATTTATATGGTGATGTACATAGCGTGTGTTCGTTTATGGATGAGGGCTTCATATAGTGTTAGTTTAAACACGTTAGTTTCATTCATCGTGTAAGTGGATACGATTTTACTAAACGATCATATGACACATCGCGTACTTGAGAACACGAGAAAGTCATTTATCGTGTTCTCATACTCACAATATTTTCTTCACAGGATGTGGTTAACCTAGTTGATCGTACCTGCGCATGTGGAAGGTTTCAACATATAGGTCTACCATGTAAGCATGCAATTGCAGCAATCGATAATAGACACTTCTACGTGTTTGAGTACTGCGAAAGATGGTACTCTATTGAAATGTATAAACTAACCTATCGAGAGCCCTTACACCCAATGAAGGATCGGCACCAATGGGCACCGACTGGAGTTATGCCTACATTCAACCCAGCTATCCCTCAAAAGCAGCAGCTGCCCACAAAAAAATCGGATAGAGTCACAATTGCCTCTCAAGGCCCCACAAAAATGTGGAACATGCGGTCAGTTGGGTCACAACCTCAAACGATGTACCAGTGTACAAAGGGGGTCCCCCAATGTGGCAGATGTCCCATCGATAAGCCAAAGGAGGTCAAATAATAGAGTATGCAAACGGCATAAGGAAGGGGTGCATCGATCAGGCTTACCTTTTCCACCCCCTTTCTTTAGCTGAAATTTTTTATATATCCATCGTGTTATCAACAATACGAAATATGTAATTAACGTGTTCCTAAAACACAATAGCTGTACACAGGGTATAATGTATATGTGTATCATGTAAGCGACAACACGGCCAAAAGGGATTACGTGTTACTAACTACACAACAATATATATATATATATATTGATTATTAATTCTTATGTCAAAGTGTCCTTTGCATACACGATGTCAAAGTGTCATTTGGTTACACAATGTCAAAAGTGTCCTTTGCTTACACGATGTCAAAGTGTCCTTCAATTACACGATATTGGTCATATCGTGTGTTCGAACCCACGACAATTCCATGTTCGTAACTGAGGCATCAATACCTTCAATAACCTAGCGGTGTGTAACCGTCTCACCCTGCCTATATATATATTAGGGTTAGGGTTTGCAGAATGCTCACTCAATAGTTCTTTGTAGAGATTGCTTTAGCGGCAGATGGTGAATCAGTCCATCATCAGATACGGTCCTCACCTATATCCGACGATAGACTTGTTTCACTAGACGACAATTTACCAATGACTTTCTCACAATGATATTCTTTGCGGAGACATAACATTTGAGAGATTGCTGTAGCGGCGGCTGGTGAATCGGCCCACCATCGGATACGGTCACCACCTATATCCGATCATGGGCATGATTCACTAGACGGTGATATATCAATGTCTCCAATGATCCATCGCATTTGCTCCCTATTCTATAGACTGCGATTTAGGGTTTGCAAATGCTCACTCACTAGTTCTTCGCGAAGACGGGTCATTTGGGAGATTGCTTTAGTGGCATCTAGTGAATCGGTTAGCCATTGGATACAGTCCTCACCTATATCTGATGGTGGGCATGGTTCACTAGACAGTGATATATCAATGTCTCTAATGATTAGTCGCATGGGTCTGAGAGTCTGCAAGAAGATCGCACACCAATTGATAGTTGGCGATGATATGGATTGTTATTTTCTTTGTATTTTTAAAGTTTTATAAAGATTAGTTTTTTGGATGTAATAAATTAATAGCAGTTATATCTTTGTTTCCATTGAAAGTTGCCTTTCCCGTATATTGAGAGTAATAATGTGACGATTTTTTGCTTTCTAACAAACTATCAATATTGGTCCTAACAACAAGCCGAAGGAGGTCGAATAATACAAAATAAGTAATTAATGTGTTCCTAAAAACAAAAAATACGTAATTAACGTGTTCCTAAAAGCAGGACATGTTGTATGTAGGGCATAGTGTATATGTGTATCGTGTAAGAGACAACAGGACAAAAAGGGTTACATGTTACTAATTACACGATAATATATATCAATTATTATTTTTCATGTCAAAGTATCCTTTTCTTACACAATATTGGTCATATCGTGTGTTTGAACCCACAACAATTCCGTCGTCGTAATGTTCTAACTACCATGGCATTATTCCCGAGGCATCAATACGTTCAACAACCTGGCGTTCATAACCGTCTCACCCTGCCTAATATATATATATATATATATATATATATTAGGGTTAGGGTTTGCAGAACGCTCACTCACTAGTTCTTCACGGGGATAGGTCATTCAAGAGATTGCTTTATCAGCAGCTGGTGAATTGGTCCCCCATCGAATACGATCCTCACCTATATCCGACGATGGACTTGTTTCAGTAGACGATGATATATCAATGTCTATAATGATCGGTTGCATTCGTGCCTTATTCGATAGACTCCGATAGTGAATATTTTTGCACTATATCTAAGAAGATTACAGGGAGATCGCTCGCATAGTGATGTTCTTCGCGGAGACATATCATTTGGGAGATTGTTGTAGCGATGGCTGGTAAATCGGCTCACGTTTGTGATGTGCCCGATGTAGGCACAATCGGTACCTAAGAGAATTACACAGGGAAAGGGGAGAAATACTGAAGAAAGGGGAGAAACTGGAATACTTCAATTGCATAACCCAACCAAAAGCAAGGGCCGCCCCATATAGGAGACGACCACCTAGGGAACTGGGCCACCTGAACTAGACCGGTCCGGTTCTTACAAGATAACCCAGTTAGTGGGTCAGCCAGCCCGGGCCACTAACTGAACCAACATAGTACGAACAACAAACTATTACAATAATGAATAAATAGTTCAATGCAAATAAAATAATAAAGGAGAGTAGGATCACCGTGCACAACACTTTGGATATGGTCCTCATCTATATCCGATGGTGGGCATGTTTCACTAGAAGGCAATATATCAATGTCTCTAATGATTTGTCGCATTCTCGCCCTATTCGCTAGACGGCACCCTATTCTTGAAATGATGGGTCTGTGAGTCTGCAAGGAGATCTCATGCCAATTGATCACTGGCGATGAGACGGATTGTTATTTTCTTTGTATTTTTAAAGTTATGTAAAGATTAGTTATTTGGATGTAATGAATTAATAACAGTTATATCTTTCTTCCCATTGAAAGTTGTCTTTCCCGTATAGTGGATGTAATGATACTTGTTGAAATGTGTATTCCTTAACACGATATGTTTGTATATCGTGTTACCGACCACACACCAATAATGAATATTTATGCTAGGCATGTAATCAATTACACGATATTGGTCATATCATGCGATCAAACACACAACAACTGCATTAATTTAACACCCAATTCCCAAAGCGTCACCACAATTTCCGGGATTTCAATTAAATTAGAATCACCAATTCGGGAGGAGTCATTTCCAATTTCTAATTACACTATATATGGAATAATTTCCATATATATTTAATGGTTTGTATCCCTCGTATCCTGCCTATATATATCAAAGTGACCTTTGGGCTAACCCACTTCGCGAAGAGCACTAGATGGAGCCTTTGGGACATTGATATAGTGCGAGAAGGTAATTCATCCCCTTCAGTGGCGCCGTCCTAACCAGCCTCTAAAGGGGGGCGATTTACTACCCGGCGCTATTTCAATGTCGCGAATGTTTCGTCACAATTGAACTTTATATGTAGATTAATCGGATAACACAACCTACACTATTATGATCCGTCGCTTTCGCAACATATAGGTCATCAACATCCTTTGCAAAGGTCATCCAAAAACATATTTGATTTCAGTTAATGTTTGAAACTTTCCTATGACCATCCTCATTCGAGAACGTTCGGTCATCGGTTATGATCAACGACATGCATCTTTTTCATGTGTTTGATTACACAATATCAAAGATGTCCTAATACGAGATGTCTTGTCCATGATAACATGACCTAATACAAGGTGGCGTGTATGTGATAACACGGCCTAATAAGCAATCGTGAGAACTATAATACGATCGGATATATGTGTGCTTCCGTTACATGCTATCGAATACACGATATTGGTGCAAATCGTTTGATCGATTATACGCCATCTGACATTGGTACATATATTTCTATTCCAGTAGTTAATTACAAAATAATTGGTTAAATATTGAATTTGTCAGTTAATCAAAGCGTGAAAGAAGTCTATTTTCTTTTTACAATTCATCTATCTCCAGATGAAATTCCTCTTCGATTCGGGCCTGAAGTATAGCAGCGTAGATCATCGACCTGACCAAGCCTGTTACCTTTAGTTGTCTAAAATCTGGCTGAATGACACCCCCTACTAGTTTTTCTACGTAGTACATGATGAACAAACCACAATCTTTGTTTGTTTCTTGGTACGGGCATTTGTTGATCTTAGTCATTGTCCACACCCGAGCGCCCTTTATCTTAAGTGCCTTCTCCATTCCATGGCAACATGTTTCCTAACACTGTCCACCTCGGCGAAGTGGTGACTATGTTCACCCTTTAGAGGATTGTACCACCTAAATCGCTTCTCCCTGCAGAGGACAATAAGCAAGAGCAAGTAGCCCTTGACATAGATAGGAATGAAACTCCACTTCGTGTTAACATTCAGGCCTCTCAACAATATGCCAGAGCATTTGCCCTCCTTCTTCGCCGGCCCTTACGTTGTGTCAACATTAAAGTAATGCTGAATAGAAAACTTGCTGAAATAATAGTTGGGTACCTGCCTGGATGTCTCAAATTTTGTTCATCAAGAAGTTGAAAGAAGACGTCGATGATCTACACAAAACCATACGTGTTAGTAATGACACGTTAGTCGACCGATTGTGACATTGTTTACACGATAAGTGATTATATCGAGTTAACGATAACATGATGCATTTACAAGTCGTGTATGAATTAACACGCTAGTTTTACTTAAGCAATTACAGTCAAAATTTAGCATATAAGGAAAACAACGATATGATCCTAGGTTGAGTAATTGATAAAATGATAAATAATTGTAATCTGCGTCAGTATTCAATCGTTTGATTGATAACACGATAGATGTTAAAATGTATGAGAAATAAAATGGTATTACCTCATTCATTATACACTCCTGCTTTAACAGAGATAGGTAGTTGGTGTAGAGGAGTGTCTCTATGGGCCATGACTTGTTTGGGTTTGTCAGAAATTCGATGATAATTTCCTTATTTGCCTCTTTCTGAACCTCCATGTGGAACACCAACTATAGTCATTTGGCAGCAGACTATGCTCCTCCTTATTCGTCTTAATAGTAGTATCATCTTCAACATCTACAACATTGTCGATACTCTCCATTACATGTACATCAATTGGAGGAGTATCCAATAAAGTGCCTTCACTGGAAACTACGATTGAGGCTACTGGTTCCGGGGTGGGAGACTTTGGATGTTCCATATGGATAATGCTTGGGCTAGGGACCGTTGCCAAAGGTACTTCGTCACTAGGCTTTCTAGGCTGGGCAATGTATCCAAACTTTGCTATCTTCTCATCAATGTAGCTGCTGAAATGCTTCTGCTTCTTCGAGCCCTAAGCTGAGGCTTTCTTCAAAGGCTCCTCACCTTCAGCAAGTTGTTCAACTGTAGTGTACCTCGACTTCTGTGGCACAGGAGGTAAGAAGGGAGTGCCATGAGCAGCTTGCCACTTCAATATGAGTTTTATTGCTTGTTTCGGGACTACTCCTTTATTTGCTTCCTGGGGTGCTTTCAGTCCCTCCAAGGGTTGTTCCAAAATCTCTAGTTGTTCTGCCAATCCCTCATGGGGTTGTTCCAGCCTATGGCGGACTAGAGCCATGACCTCCTGGGCAAGGTCTGGTTCCTCTACCTCCCGGGGTTGTTCTTCGACATCCCAAGGTTGTTCTTCCACCTCCTAGGGTAGTTTTATGACACCCTGTAGTTGTTCTACAACCTCCTGTGGTTGTTCCATGAATTCTACATTTATTTTCATCAAAAATCTATTTATTACAGTCCTTTGCAACTTCGGACCAATCTTCTTCTTTGGTTTGGTGGCTGCTTGCGGTTACCGTTTCTCTATATTTAAGAAGTAAGTCATCGTGTTAGTAAACACATGCTATGCATGCTATGTAAGGTCCCTGATTTTTCTACAATTTTCTGGGATTTTTCTGCCATTTTTCTGGTCATTTTTGGCAGGAAAATGTGACGTTTCAGCGTATGGGTATTTGTGTCTTTTCCCCGTATTTATACCTGTAGAGTCGGGTGTGGGGCTTAGTCGCGGGCCACTGGCCTCGCTGCGTGCTTACGGTGCAAATTTTGGAGGTTCGACGCGTAACCAATGGGTTAACGCGCGTTGAGCGTACGTTTGGAAAAAATAAATAAAAGAAAAAAAAAGAGGGATCGGGATCACGATCCCGATCCACTGGCTGGATGAACAGTGGCCGCCCCCCCATTTCCGCTTGTTCACTGTGCCCGGCCGCCGCCGGCTGCCGGTGGGCCAGTGGGCCAGTGGGCCGCCGCACCGGCTCCGCCCCGGCCGTGCGACGGCAGGGGAGCCGCCGTCCCGGCCCCACGGCCGCTCCGCCCCCACTTTTCCGGTGAGCCCCCCTTTTCTGATTTGTGCGGTTCCGCCGCCGCCGTGAGCCGGCGAGGGCTGGCCGGCCACCCACGGCTCCGCCATGGGCCGGCAACGGCGGGAGGATACTCCCCCCGGCCCCGGACGGCCCCAGCTCCGCCGTCCCGCTCCCTCTCTCTGCTGCCCTGTTTGCCGCCCCCTGTGTAGCGCCGTTCCGCCGCCGCCACGGGCCGGTCGGGCCCGGCCGACCACAGCTCTGCCCTGGGCCGGCGACGGCAAGGAGCCCCTCCTCCCGGCCCGGTGGGCCTCGGCACCGCCGCCCCACCCTCTTTCCTCCCTCTGTGCACTGTTCCGCCGACGGACTGTTTTGGGCAAACAGTGGCCGCCGGCGGTGATCTGCGGCCGATTCGGCCTTCCCCCAGCCTCGCCTTGCTCCGGCGAAGGCAGTGGACTACACCCCCGTGCCCGATTCAGCCGCCGCCCCCATGGCCGCTCCGCCCTTATGGGTTTTCCCCGGTCATCCCTTATTTTTGGCCTATGTCCGTTTTGGACGTTGTGACTGACGTTATCAGTCGGACACCGGATTTGATTTGGCCAACCTTAGTTCGGCTCCGCCCCAGCCCGGTGATGCCAATGGGCCACCCCTCTGGGTCTTGTTCAGCCTTGCGGCCCGGAGCCGCAGCTAGTCCGCCTTACCGGCATGTGTGTCGTTGACCCTTCTTGCCCATTTTACGCCGTCGGTACCGGACGGCCTCAGGCAAGAATTAGTATGTCTTACCTTGACAAAAGGTGGACGAGTTCACCTGCTCAGGCCTTGGCCAGTGACGGCCTCATAGCCTTTGCTCGCCCTTGAACCCTCCCCCTGCTCTCTATCGTGCGAGATGCATAGCCGCCGCACCATGAGTATTGGTTGTGGGTGGCGATTGGCGATTGGCGATGTTGCCGCTTAGATTGGCCACAGCTAAGGGCCTTAGCCCTGTTGGCTTTTGTGGGCCTTGAGTCGTCTCATTTCAGCCCTCTTCCCCCGCCCTTTGGGCCGCGTGTGCATGTGGCCAAGCGTGTACTTCTGGGTTTAGGCGCCGCATTCGTGCCGCCTAACCATCGGTTGGCTTTGCCACCGAGTGGAGTTGACCACTAGAGCTGTCCTCCACCTCTCCTTTGATTCTCAAGCGTTGCCCCACGCTCTCCGCCCTTATGTGGGCCTTTGTTGACCGGAATCGTTGCCGTTGGGTGCTGTCCACGGCCGATTTCGATGTCTTGTGGCCGGCTGTGCACGTCTTAGCCACCGGCTGATCTTTAGAGTGTACACCCTTGACTTCGGGTTGCACCGCCACTTAGGTTGGCACGATATTTCTCCCGGCCGTCCTAGGGTGCCGCCGTGGATCGCGGGTTTTACCGCATTGATTTCTGACACCCTGTTTGGCCGTGACTTGTTCCGGCGCATCCTAAAACCCTTGGGACAGCAGCTCTCTCAGCCAGGCAACGGTTTTGACCGCCAACTCCGCCGCCAATGCCGCCACCGTCGTGTGCTCGCCATCGAACGTCATGATTACGAGGTAGGGGAGCTTTGAACTCGTAAATTCATGAAGCATGCTTTGAATGAGTAGCAGCATGCTAGGATTGTATGATTCCATGCTTGGATGTTAAGTAACGATCCGATTGCATGAGGTGCGTGTAAGCATGATTGTATGGTATGATTGATATGCATGAGATGTATGCATGTTTTATGGATGTGGATTATGTATGCGCTGGCGATGGCTAGCAAATATGTCAGTATGCTATGTATGGGTTATGCACGTGCTAGTGATGGCTAGCGTGCATGTTTGAAGTATGTATAAATGTGTGTGTGCACGTGCTAGAGATGACTAGCGTGTACGTTTGATGTATGCATGTGCTAGTGATGGCTAGCGTGCATGTTTGACGTGTGGATGCATGTGCTAGTGATGGCTAGCGTGCATGTTTGACGTGTGGATGCATGTGCTAGTGATGGCTAGCGTGCATGTTTGACGTGTGGATGCATGTGCTAGTGACGGCTAGCATGCATGTTTGTAAGTTATGTATGTATGACCGTAAGTGTATGTTGTACGTATGTGTGAGACATACGTATGTATGATGGCTTTTGCCTATGCTTTGGATGTGCGTATGTGTTTGTGGGCAGAGGTATGGGCGATGGACAGTAAGAGGTGACAGAAGCTCTGTCTGAATTTGGATGCGGTTGTGTAAGCATATGACAGAGGATAAGAGTATGACGGGCAAGGATTAGAATGGATCAGTTTGGGGTGGATTATATGTTGGGCATTTGTCAGACAGTAAGAGTGTTCATAATTGTACAAGCATAACGTACAGATTATGAAGTGAAAAATAAGTATAATAAGTGAGATATAAGTAAGAGGGCGACAACTGGGTTGGCTCTGAGGAGCGTTATTTGAGGATGTCAGTGTAAGAGGTTTTGGCCATAAGATGGATGGCAAAGTGTAAGACTGTAAGGGTTTGTTGTACGATGAGTTTTGTCCATGATGTGGACGGGTAAGTGAAGTCTGCTGCCCTAACGAACTTGGGTTTCGGATCGGGCTCAGCTTCAGTTTGATTAGTCGAGGACTGTGAGTTTGTGTGGCATAATTGTACCGCATAATATACTTAATTCAAACTTGAATTATAAGCACAGCTAATGATAGCGTTGTGAGTTTGAGACCTGAGGGTTCGATGGATTAAGTTCCGTGTTTGAGCTGGCCGCTGATGAGTTGGCCGAGCATTTATCATGTCTTGCCATGGTGTTTATCCTGCGGGATGTTGTCTGTGTGCTATATAGGGCACCGGACGTCTGATGCTCTGCTGAGAGCGATGTTGTTTCTGATTTGGTCTGCGTGCTGTATAAGCCCAGACGTTTGATGCTCTGTTGAGAGCGATGTACGTTTCTGACTTTGTCTGCGAGCTGTATGAAGCCCAGACGTCTGTTGCTCTGCTGAGAGCGACGTATGTTTTAGATTTGGTCTATGTACTGTGTAAGCCCAGACGTTTGATGCTCTGTTGAGAGCGTTGTATGTTTCCGCCCAAGAGTGGCATTGTACGTTTCTGCCCAAGTGGCACTGTATGTTTTCTGCCCAAGAGTGGCATTGGCACTATAAGACCCATTATGGTGGGCAATTCTCTGGCACTATAAGACCCATTATGGTGGGCGATTCTATGGCACTATAAGACCCATTATGGTGGGCGATTCTATGGCACTATAAGACCCATTATGGTAGGCAACTGTATGACCCCTTATGTGTGGGTGTTTATGTTTGCGCGCTCAGGTAAGTAGTATCATGGATCTACTCTTACCTGTTTGATCCAGTGCCCCATGAGCATTGGTGTGCCTTACCTTCGGAAAAGTCCATGGCGTCTAGTCACTCCCCGGAGGTTAAGGTGTTGCCCCAGTGGCATTCTTTTCCATTTCGACGCTGGAGCTTATTAGTTGTAATGAGCTTCAGTGGTCGTTGATATGTGTACGATTATGAGTACGACTGTATGAGTGTGAGCAGGACTGTAAGTGTATGAGTATGAGCAGGACTGTAAGTGTATGAGTATGAGTAAGACTGTAAGCGTATATGAGTAAGACTGTAAGCGTATGAGTATGAGTAAGACTGTAAGCGTATGAGTATGAGTAAGACTGTAAGTGTATGAGTATGAGCACGATTGTAAGAGTATGAGTACGATTGTGAGAATATGGTTCTGAGTAAGACAGTAAGTATGATTTTGTGTAGACTGTACGAGTGAGGTCGTACGAGTCTGATTGTACGAGTAAGGTCGTACATGTATGAGTAAGCTGTATGAGTGAGCATACGATTGTACGAGTAAGGTCGTACAAGTATGCGTATGTTGTATGAGTATGCGTACGGTGGTACGAGTAAATTGTATGACCCTGGATAAGGGTGTTTGTGTAAGTTGTTTGGATAGTATGATTCTAGCACGATGGTGCCTTCGGTATGATTCTGGCACGATGATGCCTTGATATGATTTTGGCACGGTGGTGCATTTGGTATGTCTTTGGCACGATAGTGCATTTAGTATGATCGTATGCGTATGTGCACGATATGATTATATTATGCTTCTGCTTCATGTTTGTGTTGCATGACGCATGATTTCTGAACTTGTGAGTTCACCGTTTGGGATTTCCCCTACTGGGTATTTTCCTACTGAGTATGAAAATACTCACCCTACTTCTTTTAGCCCCGTTGTACGGGAGGTTTTGTAGGTTGTGCGAAGAGCTCCTGGTGATGGATGCTCGTTTCAGCGGTGGATTGATTCCCGTTGACTCAGGTATCAGCTTGACTCTTTGCGAGTTTATTTATGCCACGATCTCCTGTATTGGGTGAGACGAGACGTCTTGATGTTTATTCTGGACTTTCGATTGGATTAGTCTGTGGACTGTTATGGGACTTGTACTCAGGGATGCCCGGGAGTGATTTGTATTTAAAAGTCTATGATCATAGCAGAATTTATTCGTACGTGTGTTTTTGAGTAGTGCCTGAGGATATTTGATTTGACAGTACGATGTTTAACCGTATGATGTTTTAAATCATAAACAGGTTTTGATTTTATCGTTTTGACTCCGATTATGGGAAAAAAAAATTCTATGAGTTTTGAGAAAAAGGGATGAAAAATCTCGGGCGTTACATGCTAGTCGTCTTTTACCGAACACGATGAAACTGCATATTGTATTGTTGGAAAAATGAAAAGAGGACTAATTGTGCTCACGATCACACTACCATGCAAAGATTTTTTCCAGAAGTACCAATATTGTCTTTCTTAATAAACAACATGATCCCCTATCATGCACTCAACTACACAAAGATCCCCTAACAAAACATGATACAATAAAATGTCGTACTTACTCAAAATTAATCCCTCTTCCACTAGTTCAGGGACATGTACTGGTTGATCTTCGGGGGGCAGATGGTTGGAGAGCTTCTCTAGATTTTGAAGCTCTTGTCTTTAAACGAACCGACGGCAATCCTTCGGTTCTTGGCGAAGGGGTTGATGCTTGGGCGACCTCTGGCTGAGTGGGTTCAGGTGGCCGTTTTGTCTCCAGTTCCTAGGAGGGTTGCATCTATTCTATGAGGCTAGTTGCCACCTCAAGATCATTCTTAACACGCTGGAGTGCAGCTTTAACACGCTTCGTGTTCCATCCCCGCTCACTGTAGATCACAGCCTTCTCCAAAACAACTTCACATATTCCCGTCATGACATCAATTGGCATGACAAATGTTTCAAGGACGTCATGGCTGGAATGTACATGCCCCGACATCTTGCCGTGGAGGGCGTGGGTGGGTCTCATTGGCTAGAAAGTCTGCGTAACCGCCTTCTTAGCTTTTGGGGTCACCCTTTGGACATCCATCAAGTGCACCTCTTCAGGAATTGGTGTGATGCGCATAATAATTTGGGAGTCTGGCTTTTAGCCTCATGAAGACATCCTCATACCACTCCCTCATCTGGTGATGAGCTAGAATCTTCTTCCTCCCCTTTTCTTTGGTCACGGCCTTCTCCACGTCTCTCAAAAGTTTCGTAAATTTGGCCACCTCTTGCACCTCGGGCTACATGGAGGACCATTGGGAGCCCATATGGACGTATGCTCATAAAGTCATACCTAGCGGACAATACATAGTGCAAATTGTCAGTATCTTCACTATAACAAACTAGTCGAGTTATTGATAACATGCTTTCAACCCCATTGTGTTTCCGGTAACACGATACGGACTGATCGTCTAATGTCATATCCACAATATTATACTTAGTCGTGTTACCAAGAACACAATATGTCTACATGCATGTTATATGTCGTATGTCCGATAACACAATTTAGTTCATATCGTATGACCAATATGACAATATTCATTTGCTTGTAAACATATTGTGTCATTAGTGATATGATATTAGAATTCTTGTGGTATAACACATATGAGGCTTACCTGGAGCACTAATGAAGCCCCAATAAGAATTCTGGCAGTGGCGGAATGCTCATCATGTTTGCTTATGATGTTCCAGTAGGCTACAGATATGCCTCTCATCAGCATCTCATGTACGACACCTACCCAATTGTAGCTCCCCACAACGAACATGTCATCAAGTAATCACACAGAGCTGGGGATACGGCTCTATTGCTCTGTGTGAACAACACGAGGACACCCATGTGCATGATCGCTAACCGTGCAAAGTCCTCGTCTTAAACAGTCCTTGTTTTGTTAGTCACTTCATTCAATATTTCTTCAAGTCCTTCCTTCTCCGGCCGCTTCCCTTAGAAGAACTTCTTATAGAATTGCCCCGTGCCTTGGGTAGCCTTCCCTTCACTACTTTTCAATTTACACAGGTTCCCTTTTCCACTCAAACCTGTGATCATAGCCACTTCAGCAACAGTAAGGGGTAGTCTTGCCCCTTATGTTGAAGACCTCACAATCACCAATGAGTATAACCAACAATGGTCTGGAGATGATGATGGGCTTGCAATCATATACTGGGTAGAACCCAGTCTCCACCAATATGGCCTTGCATCTCGGACGTGAATCTATAAGGTCTTTTGATAGACACAGTCCAGCAGGGAAACTATTCGTTCCGAGACCCGGTCTTCTCCTGTAGATTCTCTTCTTCTTCTCTTTTGCAACCTTCACTGACTCTGCCATTTGATGTAATACTCTAACTTTACGTATGCAAAATTGGATAAACATATGTCAATCAACAATAGGTCGTGACCATAATCAATAAACACATCGATTCATATTATCTAACTAACTTGTATTTATACGATAGGTATATTTATCGTGTGCTCAAACATACGCTACAAGGAAGTCACATACATGATATTATAATGGTTGAACATCGTGTTTCCAACACCTTATTGAACATATGATATATGACTCATTGTCTTTCTGACCCAACGATAGTCTGATTATACTGCCTATGTCGTGTGCTCTAATACATGCTAAATAAAAAATCGTGCATACAAAAATCCGAAATGCCTTACCACGAAACCGCCGCTGTTGTTCTCTGAGCCAGATTAACCACTCATTCAGCCACTACTTTTCTACAAAGTTTACTCCTTTACCCGGATCATAGCAAACCCGAGCCCACGCTACAAAGAAGAACCACCTTTGAGGCGTAATGTTTCAAAACTCAACTTCGCAAACTCGTTCCAAAACTCGTTCTTCGCAAACTTGTTCCAAAACAAAAAAAACCTAATCTTCCATGTCTTGTCGAATAGTTCACAAAATCTTCTCCCACGTTGCGTGAACGGTGCTCAACCAGAGTACTTTGCAATCGGAACGGAGTTTTGAATTGGAACGTTTTCAATCAGAGGAATCGCCTGCGTCTAAGGTTGTATGCCAATGAAAGCGACTTTATGAGGGTTTTACATGATATAAAACCCTACCTCCGGTCAAGGGTATTTTAGTCCCAAATTTACCTTATATTGTGTTATTCTAGGTTATATGGCACTTCCATTTAAAATCTAGAGAATATGGAATATTTCATTCTTTAGCCAGACAATATGGAAAAAACTCTTGAATTGTTAATAGCCAAAAACTTTGATGTAACTGTTTGCCAAAGTAAATAGTTAAGGATAGTGATATTCCCACAATAAAAATATCCACAAAAATTCACACACGAGTTTTGATTGGACTTTACAAATAGGCCCTACCAAAAGTGCACATAGGTTCACTTATCTAAACAAATCAAAATTTGTGTGTGAGTGTTTGATGTGATAATATCATTTTCCAATAGTTAATAACTGCTTGACACATGTGTGCCTAGGCGATTGGGAGCCATTCATTCTGTAGCTCATGAGGGCAAATGAGTTTTTTTGCCCCCCACCATCCTATGTGGATGGTATACATTTTTAGTGCTTTACTCTGATAATGAGCTTAACATAAAATATGCAAGTGTCTTTCATCTATGAGATCGATAGTACATATATTATTAGTACCAATAATACTAGCACTAACATGCGCTAACATATATACGGTCAATCTCAAATATCAAGGGCCCTGTTTCTATACGTTTTTTATGTTGGGCTCATTATCATAAATGAATATGAAAAACTCTTAGGTGTAGACAAAAACATTTTTCATGCTCCTTGCTTATTGTGAGCCGAGTGTAAAGAATGCCTGTGAAGTGTCCATTTTCATGATTGAAGACGCACGCGCTAGTGCATGTTAATATAAGTATTATTTGCACTAATATGCACTAGTGTATATATCATCGATCTCAAAAATATATGCTTTATAGGCATTCCTTATGCTCAGCTTATTGTTAGAACGGAGCATAAAAAATACTCCTCGTGTAAACAAAATGGGTGTGCATAAGAGGACTATTTTCCCAATACAAAAACGTACCATTTAAAAATGCAGAAGCATAGGACTTTTATTCGGGGGAGCTAAACAGGATAATGCCTTGGGGTGGGCAGCCTAAGATATGGGGTATAGATAACACTTGTAAACTATCTATTTTTAAGATTAATGACACAAATATTAATGTACGTTAATATAAATATTACTTACATTAATATGCACTAATTTCTTATGTTAAACTCATCGTAAAAAAGGGGCATAAAAGATGCTTCCGATGTAGATGGCTTAACTCTTTCCCCAATAAAAAAAAGGTACCATTTAAAGCACTTTATTCGTGGGACTAAACAGGATAATGTCTTGGGGTGGGCGTCCTAAGATATGGGGTGAAAAACCAGCCTTTTGTTTTTCTCCTCCTCCCTCCACTTTTAACAAGCTCCAAATCGGAGATAAGGGAGGCTGCCCGGTCCTAAGCCCCTGTCTCTTCCGTCCCCCCTCCCAGTAGTGTAGCTAGTGCCATCCAGAACCATGCGCACGTTAACCTCTCCTCACTTGCTCGGCACATCGTATACCCCTCTTCTTCCCACTCCGACATTGTCCTCTCGACTTCCTTCTCAAATTTCTCTTCTCCCCAGCGGCCGGCGCTCCCACCTTTTACAGTCTCAGAGACGACCCGATAGTGTACGTCTTTAGTTAACTCTTTCTTTTTCTTTTTGCAGTTTATTCTGTATGTTGGTTTTCTTCGTGTGTTGTTTTTCCTCTGAAAATGGACTCTCTGATGGACTGTAGTTATGATTACCCAATGTGGTATATTTTAGGTGATAGTTTTGTATGGATGATAGTGTTGACTTTGCAATGTCCAATTTGTACTTCTATCTTTTTTTTATAAGTCATCTTTACTTCAATCTTTTCAATTATTGAGAAGCTATTTTTTTTGGTGAACTTCTGTATTCTTTTGATCAATTCTCCTAATCTTGGTGGTAGTGAGTCTGGAAACTATGTGAGAACTGCTTTATTTGCTGATATTACCTTCTGGAAAGTCCTAAACTTTTCACCCTAGATCGAAAAATGACCAGAAAGCATGAAAGGTTTTTCAGTTCAAATGCGTGTGACAGTGCTTTTCGTCCCAAATCTTGTCAAATCTTTTCCTTGGAAACTTAAAGTGTTCGATCAATAATTGTGTTGCTTTTTTCCCCATTTCTTTGTTTTTTTTTAATTCATCGGATGTCAGTTTATAAGTGCTAAAACGAAGCTCTTGACAAGCCATGCGTTACATATAGCTTGATATTCAATTTTTCATTCCAATGAATTTATCCTACCTTGAAATTATCTCTTTATTGATTCAGATCCTGATAAATTTTCTGTGATCCACTATCCACTGCCTAGATATTGAAAATTTGCATTTTCCCTATAGTTTTCCTTGCAGTATATGGTGGCAATGATTTTTTTATTTACTTATTCATGCTAAAACTCTGAAAAGTAGTCTGTTTGGGTATTGATGAGTTAATGATTTGCTTAACTTTTATGATAATAAATATTCATCTTTTACCGAACAAAAAAACACAAGTATTTGTCTTTTAGTTGATGTTAATATAGGTTTTTCATGATACCTCATTAGCAGTTCGGTCTTTGTCTCATTTATTTTCGAGTTGTTCTTCCTATCAATTTTTTATATAGAACACTGTTCTAAAAAAATTTGTGAAGCTTCCTTTTTGCATTTGTCCTCTAAAATATATTTGTGTCCACTTCTTATTACAACATAATATATTATACTTCCTCTGTCCCACATTAATAGCTCCATGTGGTTAACTTTTAGTTCATTTTGAAAAGCCAAATGGTGCTATTATTGTGGGATGGAGGGAGAATAATTTTTTTCTAATTTCAAAATTGAAATTTTTTTAGGGCGCATAGCCTGTGCATGTGTGCCAGCTACTGTCCGATTGGCTCTTGTCCTCCTCCCTTAGAACTGGTATTGCGCACAGGACACAAGTAATCCGCACTTGTGGACAAGTTACTTTTCTCCTTTTTTAGCCAGTGAACTTGTTACATGGTTGTTGGTTGCCAAGTGTGAATACTCGTCTTGTGATATTGTTTAAGATTTTTAGAAAATTCTTTGATAATTGTCTTTTCTTTTATACTGAATATTCAATTTTTTTTGGAAAAAACTGCTGTTCAACGAACCTTGGTTGTAAGAGAACCTTCTATAATATTCTTTTTGCTATATGAAGTGTATTCCTGCCTTGAAAATTAATGATCATCGCTTTGTCCAGTGATGCACCTGATATCTAAAATTTCAAATATAAAATGGCCATTTTTTTAAAGAGTGGCAGGGAAGATACTGATGACGTGTTAGATGATTTGTTGAGAAAGCATGGAAAGGTGATATTCAGAAGAAGTGATCAAAAGTCCCTCACTGCAGAAGCAGATGATGATGCAGAAAGCCTATCATGTGAGCAAATTTTTGTTCTATCCCACTTCTAAAAACGTTGATGGTTATTCTCCTTAAAATTCTGCGTTACTAATTTTCTAGGGAGCCTTTGTTAATAATGAATGGATGTACCGCCCCACCACTTTTTCCTTTGGGTGGGCAGATGTTTGAATGAACTCCTGGTCAGGAGTATGGTTTCTAGAGAATAGCTTGCACGTTTGTTTTTACCTTGAAAAGTTGTTGATAAGACTCCAAAAGATAATTTTTCTTCTCAAGTAAAGATTGCTAATGCTGAGGATTTTGATGATGGAATTCTGGTCAGACTTTGTTAGTTGTACTCTGGGCATGTTTACTGGGCCCAAAATGTTTATAGTTAATTAAATGGTAATCTGTGCACTTTCCAATTTGGAGAACATGCCTTATATCTATGTTCCCTAATTGGTAACCTCCTGAAAAACCAATTTCCCTCATATTTGAGCGACTTAGTGTGTTCTGGCTTCTAATGGAAACCATAGGTAAATGCTGGTTGTTTCCTATTTATTGTTATAACATCAACTTGGTTGTTTTCTTCATGAGTCTTCTTTATTGATATTAACTTCATTTTTTCATTGGGGCAGTTGCTGTTGCCTTGGCCAAGGTAGCAAGTGAAGTGAAAGCTGCGGATATCCGAGTGCTTTTTGTGAAGCCTCTGGTGTACTGGACTCGTTTCTTTATTATTGCCACAGCCTTTTCACGCCCCCAGATTGATGCTATGGGGTAAGTTCTCTATCTCATCTTTATGAAAAGGTTACTTGCTTTTTCTATTTATAGAGATTCTACTTGGTGCAGATGCTGTGATGCTGTTTTTTATATGAAGTAAACTGTAGCCAAATCAGTTTTTTAGATAGCATTTGCATATTGTGTGTGGAAAGAGGGATATTTAAACGAGGTTGTAGGAAATTTGTCCATCCAGAAATTTCCTTCACACTGCAAAATTTTAGCATCTTGTTTTTAATGTTTCTGAATAATAAAACTATTAGATAGGATCTGCATATATTTTATATGAAGTAAACTGTTGCCAAATCAGTTTATTAGATTGCATCTGCATATTTTTTTGGGGAAAGAGGGATATTTAAACGAGGTTGTAGGAAATTTGTCCATCCAGATAGTTTCCTTCACACTGCAAAATTTTAGCCTCATATATGTAATGTTTCTGATATAATAAAACTATCTTGCGTTTGTTTGAGAGGCATAAAATTGGGAGTTTGTTGGGGTTACCCACACATTAGAGCGGACCAAAATCTTTGGCCAAGCTGTTACCGATCATCCTCTTCTAATCCGACTCACTGACATCTCCATTGATTCCTTTCCATTACAGGCCCACAAATAAATAGTTTAGAAGTCATATGTGGAGAGTACTCTGCTAAAAGCTTTTATTCCTTATCCTTTTTCTTATATTTTTAATTCATTCAATGCACTGAACAAATTAAAGATGATAACTTTACTCATGCTTGACGAATTAGAAATCTAAGTTCATTTATTACCTTTATACGCAGGTCTAAAATCCGAGATACAGCTGAAAAGAAGTTCAGAAGGTTTGCAGCTGGAGATACTAAACCCAATTCCTGGACATTATTGGATTTTGGTAAATCTTTTTGTGTTTTTCCCTATCATCGTGTCATTAGATACAATGCAAGTAGTCTGTCAACTATGACAATTATAAAATGTTTATTTGGCTTTAATTGCTTAGTGAATCTTTCTTTTTCTACCTGTTTCAATTTTTCTGATAATTTGTGTTGACTGTGTTCTAGGTGATGTAGTCGTACACATATTTCTCCCTCAACAACGAGAATTCTACAATCTGGAAGAATTTTATGGCAATGCTACTCTGATTGAACTTCCATTCGATTCTCAATCATCGTCATTTGCTAATTGAGAGGGATCTCACCTTGCTTCTGGAAGGAATTATTACAGAGATTCGTTCGATGGCATCATCAGATGTTACTTTTGACGCAGCCCAATACCATGTAGAGTATCTGATATTGATGGGCCCGCCATGTAGTGTCACAATGCTCTGGATTGCTTACTTTAGCCCACTAAAGGTCCTTGTATTTTATTTGTTTTTATTAGGTCTATTATTTGTGCTTCGCATTCATCCCGTGGGATTTCAAATTTTTGTAACGTATATAGCCCTTAGATTCAACTGTGCATGTTACTCGTAATACGCATTGTTGGATCTCAATGGAAAAGATGTGCATGATTCTCATCGATGTTTGTTTGTGGCCCGGTCGTTGAAACAGTGCCTCCTTGTTAACAGTCACTGGCCAGTTTTTCTTCAAAGGAAAAGATGGCCAACTCCTCTTATTTACTGCTGTCCTTAGGTCTGAAAATTTTTTGGAGCTTCTATCGGGTCAATCAATCTCTTGAAGCTAGGAGGTCCCAACTTCGTGAAGTTTTTCCAAGGGAAGTGGATCATGCTTCCAATGTTCACCATTGTTTGTTATGGTTAACCGATGCCTCTATTATTTGCTCTTGATGTTGGATGTTCTGCTGCTAGTGTTGGGCCTGTACGTAGACCACCCTGGTTAGTACTACCTGATCCACACACGGGTCCCCCTCAGTAGACCCATTTGACGATGCTCCATCTGGGTTTGATATAGCCATTTCCTAATCTACCCAGCGCACCTATGTTATTAGGCCACATGATCTAACCCCACACTAGAACAATTATCAATACACTATCAAAGACAAGCACTTCTACCATAATTCAACTTTCGCTAGGTTTTTATAATCTCTCCCTACTGTTCAGACCTTAGGTTTGCACTTTATTTCCGGATGGTGATATGCACCCAACGTGTTACGACCAGAGCTTTTATGTTAATAATTATAATTAAAATTACCTAGTTTGAGAAGAAGGTGTTGGCCATAATCATGATATAAAAATTTAATTTTGCAAGAAATATATTGTTTGTGTATAAATACAAAAGGGAATATAAATAAGGCTTCATTAGTTGTCAAAATGATACATTCTAACTAAAATACTAAAACCTATGAATATGGTAGTAGACCTTCTATTACTCCTTGAAAGCTCTATTACGTACTAACTTCATGACTAGGCCTTGCTGGTTTTGAGAGGTCTTGGGGTGGTGAGTATATTTATATATTTTATAGGAAAACTTATACTAATAGACATCAAATGTAACATTTGGTGGGGTTAACATGATTACATAATTCAAATTGCATAATTTATACAAATCGAAGAAAACGATAATACTTTTCGAAAACCAGGGTGTGCCTCACCCAAAACCTCCCCTAGAGCTTTTCTCTACATATTCAAGGTGATACTATGGTTTGCAAGCTCTTATGACTTGCTATTATCCCCGAAACCTACTCCATCCTAAGTAGCTTTGCTACGGATACTAAACAAATATCTTTTACTCCTCCACATATCATATAACAAATAACCAAATGTTTGTAGAGGGAAGAGACACTTTCTCATGGGGCCTTGGGATCCGGGAGTGAAGAGTATTATCATGATATTGTCCACTCTATTGCGCGTTCCCTTCATTGTTGGCGGCTTTGTCTTGTGAATCTAAATTCCCTCTTTTTGGGAAGTTATAGATCTTAACCATAGGCTTGTGAAATCATGGAATTTTGTTGGTATGTCTACCATGCAAAGCTCCGGAAAACCAATTTTTAATCATTAAGGATGATTTCCTTTCAAACTATCTCTTCCCAATTTTTTTATGTTGCCATGTTAACTACCAATAACCTTTACGAGCCATGGGTTGGTCACTCATTTCAACAAGACAATTACCCTTAATTTTGTCCCAATAAATCACCCACATGCTTGCACATATTTTTCAAAGTATTTTCAAAAACTATGTTTTATCAAGAAAACAATTATTTGAAACTATCACATCCTAAGATTTTTTACATTTTCAAAAATACGATAGCGGAATAATTTTTTTATCAAATCATCTATCAAGATATCTAAGGGTGCGAGTGATTATTAGCACCTGCATGGTTAGAGCCAGCCATCTACACAACAACCAAATATTAGTCATGCAGCCTAATAAGTCAAAGCCACTTGAGCAACCAAACAAAACAAACAACACAATCAAGCAAGCAAGCATTTAAGACAAACAACTAACGAATTCCATATCACTAGTTAAGTCTAGACCTTTATCATTTCACATCGTATTAACCCTATTAGATTCATCACCTAACCTTATTTACTCTTGGACAAAGAGGTACTTTGATACCAAAACTTTCTATCATGCCCTGGTGCCCGCCCGACCCGAGCAGAACCCTATTACATTCTGGAAGACTTTAACACCTTCATCAGGTATTTAACACATACACGGAGTCGCACACCTTTAATCCTTTGTGCAAGAGTAACAAGGTAAAATAAAAGAGGATAATAATTCTAAAATAAATCCTCACTCTCAACCCACATACATAACAATCCTGAGCCGACACGTGGCTCGAATAAGAAAATCTCAGACAAGTCTAAAAGTAGAAGATACACATGAGTCAGAAACATAGTAACCCACACAAGGTGTTCTATGATCATAATAGCATAAATTAGAAGACAAAATAACATTCGGAAACATCCATGCTTAATCCCACGCATATCCCGGTCATCTCTCATATAGGGAATCCTGATCAACTGCATGTCGTACCATGCAACCCCAAACCAAAACATAGAAAGACGAGTGAGTTAACTCAGTAAATTTGAAATACAGTAACATTAATCAGAAAACAACCAAGGCACATCAACATAGTAATTCATATCAACCTTTCACATAATATCCCTATTTTTTATTAATCCCCTTACCGTACCCCCTAAATTCCATAAATAATCAACCTGCATATAAGTATCTCATTCATACTAATCTTGGTATGCATAACCACATTATGGCATAAAATCCATCCTTCATAATAAGTGATTCTCACATAATCACATTCACAATCATGCATATCAAGTCATTCTCCTTCATAGCATTCAATCCTGCATAACACGTGTCCTCAACACATAATCACATAATGCATATTCATATCATTCATCCATAAATCATTCTCTCTGCATGATAAGAATCTCAATCACATGATATACTAAATCATAATCACATGTGTCACATAATCACATTTATCCCTACACAACATGTGTAACTTGGGCATAATATTATCTCATAGACATGCATCATTAACAAATGGTGAATGTCTCCATCATAGAGAGAAATATAATCATATCACCTGCCCTAGACAATCCACGAAGGAGGGTTTGAATCCCACACAGGGAACCTAGGGTGGTAGCCCATTATGGACATAATCTGAGTTCCATGAAGGAATCATAAGTGTTTGGGATAGTCAGCCCCTAAGTCTGCTCGCCCAGGACAATCCTGGCCAAGGAATGTCCGAATGTCACACAAAGAACCTAGAGCAAGTGTATTCGCCATGGACATCTCCTAAGGTGGGGGAGAGCCCAAATTCCCACACAGGGTACCTAGAAAATGTGGTAGCTGGTGCACAAAGGCGTACCACTCTGGATTCTAAGGGTCCAGATGACTATCTCAAGAAATCTCAACAGTAAGACGCGTACACAACACGACTCTCATTCAATTCAACTCAATCTCAACTCAAATAGACTCAACCTGGGGAGTATCCATGTTCCACACAGGAACTCAAACCGAAATCATGACTTTTCAGACTAACAAATTTTCAATAAGCCAATGATCGATTAATCTGGAACACAGTCTCACGTCATTGCATCTAATCAATTAAACACAACTAAACTCGATGAAGTCTCAATCGAAAATCCATTCAATATACATGCAAACATGATACATACATGCGCAAGACATACCTGAAACCTATTCACGAATCGTGCCCCCATTAACCCCTCATGCATCATTCATAATCATAATATCAAGCATCATCAAAATCATCTGCCACATGTGTGTGTACATGATACAAACATTCCACTTTAAGCATATAAACATGCCTTGTAAATAACTCATTATCACACCACACACGCTCTTTGACATCTAATCATGGTTCCTAACTAAAATCATGAGTGAAAACCATAAAAAATCATCCATCAAATCAAGTGTAACCTCATGCTAAACCTATGCATGCATATTCACACCACACTTGAATCTAGACATAGCACTATCATTCACCTATAACTTAGCCACATTATGTGAAGACATATCAATTCATTAGTATGCCATAATCCTTCTAGAATCATGCTTAAAACATAAGGAATCATTTAATCATAGATTTAAGATAAGCAATCCTAACATGTGTAGTCAACAACATGAAATTTCACATAAAACCTAAATACTTTTCATAATTTTCAACATCAATAACATTCCATTCTAGTAGCTCATTCTAACTCAAATTACTCCACATGAACATTGAAAATGGTATTTAAGAGCAAAAACATAAAAGAAGAAAAAAAATCATAATGGCCAAAATAACTGTAGTAGAGTCGTTCGATTGGCCTGCAAGGCCGTTCGATCGGCACAACTTATTTTTCTGGTTCAACTTCCCCACTTTGAATTCAAAATCAAAACTTCACAAATCATCAAAGAACATCCCCAAAATTAATTATAATCCAATACATGCTTCGAGAACATCAAATTTAAAATTACTAAACATAAACCCTAAGAAATTTCATCAAAGATTACTCTATTATGAAATCACCATTAAAGCTCATAATCATGGAACCCATTTCAAAACCACATCAAAACTTAAATCCGAATCACAATAATATTTGAGACTAAAACACTTACCTTCAAACATGTTCTTAATTGAAAATGACTCTTCAAACTCCTTCAGAACCTACCCAAACATGATTTTTATTAATACTTCTCAAATCCGATTTTAAAATACTTAAAACCTTCAAGAACAAGTAGATTTAGGGTTCAAGAGACCCAAAAACGAAAATCTAAATATTAAGTTTTGAAACAGAGACCCAAATCAGTAGTTTTTGAATGAAAATTGAGGTTAATCCAAAGCAATGAAAGGGTTTTGAAAGATTTAAGCGAAACCTTAATGGATTAATGAAATCTTAAGCAAAATCATTCCTTAATCTCATTTCTCATTTAAGAAAATGGGGATTAGGCTCTTACGTTCCAGGTCTTAGACCTTTTATAATTGGAAAAGTGGTTGGGCCTTTATTTTTATAGTAAAGGGTGGGGTAGGCCTAGTTAATTAGTGGGGTACAAATACAATTTTATAATAAAAATGGTAAAACTTGCTTATTTAAAACCCAATTTGATGTCTAAAAAATTTAAAATAATTACCAAGGGTCTTAGGTTAATGCTAGGGTCATTTAGGCTAAAAATCCTAATTTTGTCCGTGGGGCCACGGTGAGTCCCACCAACCCTAATTTTTGGGAAAAATAGTAAAAATTCTGAAAATTTCATAAAAATTCCAAAATAACTTAAAAACTTTAAATGAGAAGAAAATTTTTGTTAAAACCTACGTTAACCACTTTAATTTTGAAAATAGTTCAAAACCGATTAGAATCAACATTAAACCGCACAAAAGCAATTAAATAGAATAAAGTAAACTAGTTTAAATTAGAGATCTTACAAGGATGTTACACATGCAGTGCTAGTACTTTGCAAGATTAGAGTTCTTTTCGGAATTTGTATGCACGACAAGGATGACTTTGCTCTGTCACTTGGCATGTATAAATGTTATCTTACTCAAAAGTGCATAACTAAAGGCACATGAGTACTAATCTATTTATATGTGTGTATATAGGATATTCAAACATGTACTTGAACTAGACCCTAATTGATTTATGATATGATATTAACGATTACTTAAGTACTTTGATTGTTATTCATATGTTCAAAAAACAACTGAAGAATGCATTGGAGGTTTGCAGTTTCTTAGGACTTGCCGAGTACTACCATCGGTTTGTTGAGGGATTTTCTCGCATTGGAAGCCCTATGACCAGGCTGACCAAGAAGAATGATAAGTTTGAGTGGAATCAATCTTGTGAAGAGGGTTTCTAAGAGTTGAAGAAGAGGTTGACTTCAGCGCTGGTCTTGACGTTGCCTTCCAGGAGTGGTGGATATGTGGTCTATAGTGATGCTTCACATTGTGGTTTGGGTTGTGTTCTTATGCAGCACGGAAGAGTGGTAGCTTATCATCTCGATAGCTTAGAGTGCATGAGCAGAACTATCCCACTCATGACTTGGAATTAGCGGTCGTGGTCTTTACATTGAAAATTTGGCAGCACTATCTCTACGGTGAGAAGTTTAAGGTGTTCACTAATCACAAGAGCCCGAAGTACCTATTCACTCAAAGACTTGAACATGAGGCAAATGGGATGGTTAGAGCTCCTTGAAGACTATGATTTTACTATCTCTTATAATCCCGGTAAATCTAATGTGGTGGTAGATGCCTTTAGTTGAAAATCAACCACTTCGATAGCTTGTATACATGCTCAAGAATGGCCCATGTATGAGGATGGCATTGAGCTTAAGCCGGAGTTAGCTATAGATTACACATGTAGTTGGTTTGCCAACCTTTCCATGAGCTCTAGCTTGGTTGATGTGGTGGTTGTGTAATATCCCAAATTTTCCTGAGTTTCAAAAATTAAATAGTAGAAAATAGGGTGTTTGACCTATCAAATTTTTTCATAAAATAATTCCTCCCTAGATAGAAATTGTAGCTAAAATAATTCTATTAGAAAGTAGACAGATAGAGCTTTGAAACTCCACCAAGAACACGTAAATCGGAGTTCAGATGAGGAAGATATGACTGTTCGAAGTTGAGTATATCACATTAGGCCCGTTTACCCGATTTAGACTGTATTTGGCCAGTTTAAGTTGTTTTGCGGGCCCGGTTGTTTATAATTATGAAATTATTTTTTAAGGTCCTAATTAGGTGGCCTAATTAGGTGAGGGCACAATTTAGGGGGATTGTTTTGGGGGGGAGGAAAGAGAGAGGGCAAAGAAGGCTGCCAAGGGAATTTTTCGGCAAGGCTTCACCAGCGGTGGATTGATGTTAACTTGGCCACAGAGGTAGGATTTGAAGTGTAGATTATTATCAATTTTGTTAACTGATTAAATGAAAATTATAGTGGTTTCTGCAAATACTGTTCATGTAATTACATGAATAGTATTTTAAATTTTCAGTTGCCAGAATAGCTGTCGGAAAGGGGCCGCACTGGCCCTGGCTGTGGTGGTCCTTGCTATGGCTGTAGCGGCTAGTATCCGGTGGCCGAAAATAAAAAGGAGAACCTGCAGCGGCGAAGCACAGCCGTTGACCAGAGGATGGACCAGGGCTGTCAGAATCACCGGACGATGGCGATCTGCTCAAGTCCGGTCCATCAGCTGGTAGTGGCGGCCTGCTGTTATGACGCCTCCACCGTTCTTTTTTTTGTTAAAAAAAAGGGACATTTTTGGTGTCCATTGGATGGCCACGGAGAGGCAGTCGGCCTAGGCTTAACAGGATCGTCGCCTGGAGGCGATCCGGTGGAGCCCAGATCGCTGCCATACCGTGGCGGCTAGGGGTGGTGCCGCTAGAGCCATTTCCGCCACTGGCTAGATGTTGGGAAGACAACCCACGTTGCAGGTCATCGACCCGAACCAAACTAGTTCGGTTTAAAAAAAATGAAAGAATGGAGTGAACCGGGTTCGATCCATGGGGCTAAAAGTGTCAACAAAATTCTAGAAAAAATACTCAAGGACCCCAAGAGGTGTGGGAGTATTTCGACCAAGTTTCAAATTGTGAAAAAATCCCAGTGATTGTAAAATTACCCTTTTAACCTTTGTAATAAAATTGTCTTGTGAAAACTACTTACCCAACTCTAGGGCTCCGGTTTAGTGGCCTATGAGTGATCTTAAAAATTGGGAAAATTCTCAATGAGAGTGTAATGGGTAACCTAAATTTAGACCAATCTACAAGGTGGGGGAAAATCCCAGTATGTAGATAATCCCAGTATGTGATTAAGAGGAATAGTTGACAAAGAGTATGGTCTTTGGGGTACGTTGGATTGGTGTCGGTGAAGAAGTAGGTTATATCCCTATGTTTATACATCAACGGCGTATGTGTAATTGAGCAACTTTGAGAATAAGTCTCTTGCTCAGGTTGGATGACCCCTTGGGAGGTCTTTTATTAACAGACATTTTGATTCGCCGACATGTTGGGCCGAAGTAAGTGAGCTGTAGATGCTCAAATGTGAATTGTCTGGCACTATGCAAATAGGTTGAAGTTAGCCAAAAAAGGGCTTCAGATAGCTCAATGCTTATATGAGAGTTATGCTAATTGGAGGTGAAGTGATCTCAAGTTGAGTTGCGAGCATTTTAGTCAGATCCTTTGATGGGCAAAGTAAGTTGTGGATGACGAGGTCAATCCTGTGGCAAAGATATTATGGTAAATATCATACTCCCGAGATGGCGACTTGGGATGTTCAGGCGGATATGAGAGAGATACCCCGAGGTATTTGTTATTTCAGCTGTACGTTGTAAGTTGATCGTGAAATTTCGGGGACAAAATTTTTCCAAGGAGGGAAAATGTGATTTTTCTATGATTTTCTTGCTATTTTTTGGTCATTTTTGGCGGAAAAATGTGATGCTATGACATATTCATATTTATGTATTTCCCCAAAATTTATACCTGTAGAGTCAGGTGTGGGGCTTTGTCGTGGGCCGTAGGCTTCACGCGTGCTTACGGCACAAATTTTGGAGCTACAATGTATAACCGGGAGGTAAACGCGTGTTAGGGACATAGATGAAAAAATTTAAAAATAGTTATGTATAAATGTTAAATCCGTCAACCGGATTCCAGTTGTGACTTTGAGAAGAAAAAAATTTACGTCTAGTGAGATGAGAAAACCCGAGCCCATTTTTGGCCGCTCCGTTCTCCCTCTTTCGTCATCGGATTTTGCCAATTCTTGTTAGGATCCTCTTTGCCTCACCGCCACGAGTCCATAGGTACCGGCTATGACCACCGCCATGGCCACTTCGCTCCTCCACGTGGTACCAAACTTTTCTTCGGTTTTTCTCTCCTTCAAATCCCGTTTTTGAGCCATGTGGGTAATATTTTGATGTCGTTTGTGGCCGCCCTCAACTAGACTTATGTTTAGTTGGCCGCTAGGAACCCGTAGGCGCTGGCTAGAGCCACTGCTATGCTTTCTTCGCTCCACGGTAAGCTACCGGTACTTTGGTTGAGTTTTGTTACTATATTTCATCTCACTGTCTGTGGCATTTTTTTGACGCCGGTGTGTTTCTGGTCGTCATTCGGCCACTGGATGGACTCCTCCAACCTACTTTGACCTAGTGTCGGTAGGGGGTTACCATTTCCAACCCTGCTTCGCCCTATTGACTTGCTCCGCCCAATTAGACGCTTTGGGTGCGTCTCGGGTTGTTGTCATCGGCGAGCCATGTGCCATTTGGCCATCGTGAGCTTTGCCCTGGCTTGGCGAAAGTGAGGGTCAGCTCCACTTGGCTCGATTATACCTCCGCTCGGAATGGGCTGCCTGCCTTTGCCCTATACCGTACGAGATGCACAGCCACCCGCACCACGTGTATTGGTTTTGGGTAACGATCGGCAATGTTGCCGCTTTGATCGGCCACCACCTCCTGGCCATAGCTCAGTTGTCCTTTTGTGGACCTTGGGCCGCTACCGTCTGACCCATCTCCCCCTAGAGTGGCACTTTTTGGCCGCGTGTTCATGTGGCCACACATGCATTTTTGAGTTTAGGTGCCATATTTGTGCCGCCTGACCATCGGATGGCTCCGTCACCATTTGAGTTGACCACTAGAGCATCCACCACCTCTCCTTTGTCCTCGATCATTGCCCCACACTCTCCGCCCGTATATGGGCCCTTGTTGTCGCTAAATCGTCGCCATTGGGTGCTGTCCACGGCCGATTTCAACGTCTTATGGCTGGCTGAGTACGTCTTATCCACTGGCCGATCTTTAGTGAGTACACCATCAACTTCTGGTCGCACTGCCACTTATGTTGGCTTGACATTTCTCTCAGCCGCCCTAGTGTGCTGCCATGGATCGCGGATTTTGCCGCACTGATTTCTGACACCTCGTTTGGTCGTGATTGTTTCCGGCACTTCCTAAAATCCTTAGGACAGTAGTTCTCTCGAATTGGCAATACTTTTGGCCGCTAACTCCGCTGCCGATGTCGCCACCGTCTTGTGCTCACCATCAAATGTTATGATTACGAGGTATGGCGTCTTTGAACTCGTAATTTCATGATAGCATGCTTTAAATGAGTAGCAGCATGCTAGGATTGTATGATTCCATGCTTTGGATGTTAAATAACAATCCGATTGCATGTAAGCATCATTATATGGTATGTTGAAATGCATATGACATGCATGTGAGCTGTAAGTATGTTTGATGGATGTGGAAGTCTGTATGTGCTAGTGATGGCTAGTGTATTTATTAGTAAGTTTTGTACGTTGATTGAGTATGTGCTAGTGATGGCTAGCGTGTTTATTGGTAAGTTTCGAATGTTGATTGAGTATGTATGAGTGATGGCTAGTGTGTTTGTTGGTAAGCTTCGTATGTGTATGTATGTGCTAGTGATGACTAGCGTATATGTTTGAAGTATGTATGGATTATGCATGTTCTAGTGATGGCTAGCGTGCATGTTTGAAGTATGAATGGATGTGTATGTATGTGCTAGTGATGGCTAGTGTGCATGTTTGACGTATGTATAAATGTGTATGTATGCGAGAGTGATGGCTAGCGAGTATGTTAGTAAGCTATGTATGTATGAAAGTAAGTGTGTTATACAAATGTGTGATGGACATACATATGTATGATGGCTATTTGCCTGTGCTATGGATATGTGTATGTGCATGTGGGCAGAGGTATGGGCTATGGATGGTAAGAAGTGACCGTGTTTGGTATGGATTTGGATATGGATGTGTAAGCGTATGACGGATGACAGAGGATAAGAGTATGATGGGCGAGGATTAGAATGTATTATTTTGGATTAGAGCACATGTTGGGGAATTGTCAGATAGTAAGAGTGTGCATAATTGTACAAGCATAACGTACAGATTATGAAGTGAAAAGTAAGCATAATACGTGAGATTTAAGTGAGCTCAGTCTAAGGACTTCCGAGTAAGATGTTTTGGCCATAAGGTAGATGGCGGAGATTGTAAGACCATAAGGATGTTGTTGTATGGTGAGTTATGTTGTAAGATGGACAAGTTAAGTGAAGTCTGCTGCCTTGACGAACTTGGATTTCGGATCAGGCTCAGCTTTTGTTTGATCAGTGGAGCACGGTATGCTTGAGTGCTTGTGTTGCATAATTGTACCGCATAATTTACTTAATTCAAACTTGAATTATAAGCACAACTAATGATAGCATTGTGAGTTTGAGACCTAAGGGTTCGACGGATTAAGTTCTGTCTTTGAGCTAGCCGATAATGAGTCGGCCGAGCATTTCTCATGTCTTGCCATGGTGTTTATCTTGCGGGATGTTGTCTGTGTGCTTTAAAGAGCACCGGGCATCTAATGCTCTGTTGAGAGCGACATATGTTTCCGATTTGGTCTGCATGCTATATAAGCCCAGACGTCTGATGCTCTGTTGAGAGCGATGTATATTTTCGATTTGGTCTGTGTGCTGTATAAGCCCAGATGTTTGATGCTCTGTTGAGAGCGTTGTATGATTTCTACCCAAGAGTGGCATTGTATGATTTCGCCCAAGAGTGACATTGGCACTATAAGACCCATTATAGTGGGCAATTCTATGGCACTATAAGACCCATTATGGTGGGCAATTGTATGACCCTTTATGTGTGGGAGTATGTTTGCGTGCCCAGGTAAGTAGTATCATGGACCTGCTCTTACCTGTTTGATCCTATGCCCCATGAGCATAGGTATGCCTTACCTTCGGAAAATTCCATGGTGTCTAGTCACTCCCCGGAGGTTAAGGTGATGCCCTAGTGGCATTCTTTTCTGTTTCGACGTTGGAGCTTATTAGTTGTAATGAGCTTCAGTGGTCGATAGTATGAGTACGATTGTAAGAGTATGAGTATGAGTATGACTGTAAGAGTATGAGTACGATTGTAAGAGTATGTTTCTGAGTAAGATAATAAATGTATGATTTTGAGTAAGACTGTACGAGTAAGGTCGTACGAGTATGATTGTACAAGTAAGGTCGTATAGGTATGTGTAAGTTATTTGAGTAAGTGTATGATTGTACGAGTAAGTTTGTAAGACTCTGAATAAGGGCATTGGTGTAAGTTTGATTCGATGGTATGATTTTGGCATGATGATTTGCATGATTGTATGCGTATGAGCATGATTATGATATGCATGTTGTTCATGTTTGAGTTGCATGAATGCATCTATGTATGAATTTGTTGAGTTCACTATTTAGAACTCCCCTACTGGGTATTTTCCTACTGAGTATGAAAATACTCATTACCCTACTTTTTAGCCCCATTGTTCGGGAGGCTTTTGCAGGTTGTGACAGAGAGCTCCTGGAGATGGATACTCATTTCAGTGGAGGATTGATTCCTGTTGACTCAGGTATATGCTTGACTTATTGCGAGTTTATTTATGCCACGATCTCATGTATTGGGTGAGATGATAATTAAGATGTTTATCTTTCTGGACTTTCGGTTGGATTAGACTGTGGACTGTTATGGGACTTGCATTTAGGGATGCCTGGGAGAGATTTGTATTTAAAGTCTATGATCATAGCAATTTATCCGTACAGTTGTTTTCGAGTAGCCCCTCTGGAAGTTTGGTTTGGCCATACGATGTTTGATCGAATGTGTAAAAATTTGTATGGAAAAAATGATGTGTTATGTTTTAAATTATAAAACTATTTTCACAGGTTTTGTATTTCTGATTTATAGCAGCTATATTGCAAAAATTTTCCGTGAGTTTTGAGGAAAATGTATGAAAAATAGTGGGCGTTACACCATCACATGGTGTAGTTTGTTTTGGCCAAAGGGGCAAGTTGTCTGCTAGGTTTATCTGACTGTTTAAGGTCTTGCAGCGAGTTGGTATTATGGCCTACCATGTAGCTTTGCCACCTTGGCTTGCTAACATCGACAACGTGTTTCATGTATCACTTCTTTAGAAGTATGAGCCAAACCCAACACGTGTTGGATTTTTAGCCGTTGGAGCTATGAGCAGATCTTTCTTATGTGGAGACTTCCATTCAGACCTAGACCAGAAGGAAAAGATTCTCTAGAAGAAGCTGATCCCACTAGTGAAAATCTTATGGCATAAACACGAGGTCAAAGAGGCCATGTGGGAGAGAGAAGATGAGATCAGAGGGAAATACCCCAAGCTATTCGACGCCGATCTTTAGCAAATTTTGGAGGACCAAAATTCCTAAGAGGCAAGGATGTAAGATCCCTTATCTTGAACCCGTTTACTTTATTCTATTTAATTGTTTTTGTGTGGTTTAATGTTGATTCTAATCAGTTTTGAACTATTTTCAAAATTAAAGTGGTTAACATCGGTTTTAACCAAAATTTTCTTCACATTTCAAGTTTTTAAGTTAATTTAAGTCATTTAGAATTTTTCAGGAATTTTTAGAATTTTTACTATTTTCCCAAAAAATTAGGGTTGGCAGGACCCAACTTGGGCCCCACAGATGAAATTGGTATTTTTAGACCTAAATGAGCCTAACATTAACTTAAGACCATATATAATTATTTTAAAAGTTTTACACATCAAATTGGGTTTCAAATAAGCAAGTTTTACCATTTTTAATATAAAATTATATTTGTACCCTACTAATTAACTAGGTCTATCCCACCCTTTACTATAAAAAGGAAAGTCCTGGCAACTGTCCCAATTGGAAAAGGTCAGAGATCTGAAGCTTAAGAGCATAATCCCTATTTTCCTGAAGGAGAAATGAGATTAAGGTATGATTTTGCTTAAGATTTTATTAATCCATTAGGGTTTTTCTTAAATCATTCAAATCTCTTTCATTGTTTTGGATTAATCTCGATTTTCACTAAAAAACTACTGATTTGGGTCTCTATGAGATAATATTATGCCCGGGTTACACATGTTGTGTAGGGATAATTGTGATATTGTGATTATGTGACACATGTGATTATGATTTAGTATATCATGTGATTGAGATCTTATCATGCAGGGTGAATGATCTATGGATGAATGATATGAATATGCATTATGTGATTACTTTTTGAGGACAAGTATTATGCAGGATTGAATGCTATGAAGGAGAATGGCTTGATATGCATGGTTGTGATTATGATTATGTGAGAATTACTTATTATGCAGGATGGGTTCTATGCCATAATGTAGTTATGCATACCATGATTAGTATGAATGATACTTGTATGCAAGTTGATTATTTATGGAATTTAGGGGGTATGGTAAGGGGATTAATTAGAAATGGGGATATTATGTGAAAGGTTGATATGAATTACTATGTTGATGTGTCCCGGTTGTTTTCTGATTAATGTTACCGTATTTCAACTTTACTGAGTTTACTCACTCATCGTTCTATGTTTTGTTTTGGGGTTGCATGGTACGACATGCAGTTGATCAGGATTCCCTATATGAGGGACGACTGGGATATGCGTGGGATTAAGCATGGATGTTTCTGGATGTTATTTTGTCTTTTGATTTATGCTATTATGATTATAGAATACCTTGTGTGGCTTACTATGTTTCTAACTCGTGTGTATTTTTTACTTTTAGACTTGTCAGAGATTTTCTTATTCGAGCCACGTGTTAGCTTAGATTGCTATGTATGTGGGTTGTGAGTGAGAATTTTTTTTTAGAATTATTATTCTCATTTATTTTACCTTGTTACTCTTGCACAAAGGACTAAAGGTGCACGACTCCATATATGTGTCAAATATCCGATTAACTGGTTAAAGTCTTCCGCAATGCATTCTAGTCACCCCCGTGTTGTTTGACCGGCCCCTAGATTGGGTTTGGTTCGGGTCGGGTGGGCGCCGGGTCGTGACATCCCTCATATATCAAAATCATGTAGTTCAAAAATATATACTCAAACTGCAATGGCCCATAAATTTTATACTCATTAAAATAACACATCAGCATTGCAATAGTAGGTGCCTAGGATTACTGTGCATAAAGCTAGTAATTATATTGAGTTCTAACTCTAGATATCTCTTGCAGGTAAACATTAGTCAACATAAATAATTATAGTGATTTACTTCAAAACAATACAGATACATAGAACAAAAGTTTTTTTTTCTTTCACCTCTGTCTTTGCTGCAACTCTTGTAGAATTTGGGGGTGGGTGAATATATTTAAACTTAGTAGTTTCTACTAATTGTATAAGCATGCTATTCAAGAATCTTTGTAAAATAATCCTAATCATAACATAATTATAATATTTTTAAAGTCATTCGAAAAATCAATCATCCATTGTAAAACAAATCAATCTGTGAGTAATCTTGGATTGATCTTGTATCAAACCTTGACCAATCTGGGATCAGTCTTGGATCAATATTGGTTCAATCCTAGACCAATATTAACCTTAACGTAGAATCTCTCATTAGAAAACATATCTTAGAGAAATCATAATCTTTTCATTTAATCATTTAGAAAATAAATCATTCAATATTAGATTAATCTTGGAACAATCATTATTTTAACATAATCATAATCTTTTCATAGAAGCATTTATTAGAAAGCAAATCAATCTTAGAATAATCTAAATCTTTTTACAAAATCTTTTGGAAAATAAATCATCTAATAACAGATCAATCCAGAAGCCATGATACCTAACACCCTACTAGAATGATAAGATTCTTCCCATGAAGCTCCACACCTATGCACGATAAAGCCTAATATGCCAGGCCTCCAGAATATCATCATAATTCCTAGTTTATTTACCAAGGAATCATTCATAGTGAAAGCACCCAAAACATATCATGACATAAATAAATCATTTCTCAGACAATTTTTTTATAGAAAATAGAGCCATAAACCTTATAATATCACAATATTTCAAGATAATTAAAATACTCTATCAACATAGGTTTAGAAGTTAAAACTCCCTACCTTAAGTTTTAGAAATTAATCATGAAACCAGCATCTCCACGATGTTTGGCACATTTGATTTATAAAAACTCATCTTTTAACGACCCAAATTAGACTTGAAATGGCTTAGCAATAGAAAAAGTTTGAGGGTCTAACCAGAAGAAGGGGTGGAAAACTAGAAAAGCCCATATTTAAAACCCCGTTCACGCCTTTTAAAGGCGCTCCATTACGAGCCTCATTAGCATGCCTATTGCATGGTGTGTGACTCACATTTGACGCGCACCGTGTGGCAAGGCTAGCCGCGAGCCCCGCGTGATTATTTTACATTATTATCTTTTTTATTTTTAAAAATACTCAAAATTTTAAAATTCGTAACTTTTTACCCCAAAGTTTGATTCGAGCATTCTTAGTACCATTGAGTTTGTACTGACGAGCCCTATGAAATCAGTCCCTACATGAGTAGGTTATCCCTCACTTTTCAAGTGGATCTCCCCCATGTAACGTGCTGGTCAAGACCATTACTTATGACACCAATGTCCGTTTTGTGCTATTCAAGACCCATTATGCTCATTTTTTATAGCTTTATCATATCCTTAAAAACATCCACTGAATAACAACCACTAAATAATTAAAATTTACTAAAAACCCTAATATTAACATTATTAGAGGCAATAAATTATATAAAAAATTTAGGGTCATTACAATCTAGCCCCCTTAAAGAAATTTTGTCCTCGAAATTTATATCTTTTAATCACTGAAAAGTTCAAGATACTTCCTTAACATTTCACTTTCCAACTCCTAAGTTGCCTCTTCTGACAAGTGGTGTTTTCTTAATACCTTTATTAATGAAATCCTTTTTGTCCAGACAATTTGTTCCTTAGGATCCAAAACTCTAAGGAAAGAGGGTAAGTGCTCTTGAATTCTAAGTGATGATAGTATTGATTGAATTTGAAGGGAATCTTCTTGGGCTAAGCCCAGAAATCTGTCTTTAAAAGAGGTGTCATTAAGACAATTTCTAATGACACATTTTATGAGATATTATATATTATTTTGAAAAGACATTATGTTCAATTAATGAATGATCTATCTAATGATTTTTTGAATGATTAATGGAATTAAGATGATTTGGGATTTTGGACTGTCTAGATACCTACCAAAAATTGGCTCTGCACACACAAGATGTGGAATATCATAGGCATTTCCTA
The DNA here is from genome assembly GCA_035235625.1 of Saururus chinensis. Lineage (NCBI taxonomy): Eukaryota > Viridiplantae > Streptophyta > Magnoliopsida > Piperales > Saururaceae > Saururus > Saururus chinensis. Next base: position 21,273,728 of record CP141142.1, read on the forward strand.
TCCTCTTAATTCTTTAGCCCCCTGAGCGTGGGAGGTCACCGTTAGGTATCATGGCTTAAAATAATGATGCCTGCCACAATTGGCTCTAGCATGCACATTTTTGAAATATTATATGCAATTCCTATCCTTCTAGCTTTCATGGTCTCATGTGAGTAGGCGTAGGCCATTAGGCATCACGGCGTTTAAAAGATCCCTAAACTTGAACTGGTTTATTTCATTCTATTTAATTGTTAACGTGTGGTTTAATGCTAATTCTAATTGATTTTGACTATTTTTTAAATTAGAGTGGTTACCAAAGTTTTAGCTAAAATTTTCTTCACATTTTTGGTTTTAAGTTAATTTAAGTCATTTAGAATTTTTATGGAATTTTTTGAATTTCCATAATTTTTCCCAAAAAGTTAGGGGGGCAGGACCCATAGTGGGCGCCACGTGCAAAATTGGGATTATTAGTCCTAAATTACCCTAACAACATCAAAATATAAAAAATAATTATTTCAAATTTTTAGACTTCAATTTGGGTTTAAATAACAAAGATTTTACATTTTTAGTGTAAACCCTATTTGTATCCCACAAATTAGTTAGGTTTACCCCACCCCTTACTATAAAAGGAATGACACAACTAGTTTCCCAATTAGGAAAAGGCTGACACCAGGAGCTTAGGAGCCTAATCCCCATTTTCCTAAAAGAGAAAGGAGATTAAGGATTTGAACGTGTTGGAGGAGCGATTAAGTGAGGAAGCTTGTTGAATGTAAGTGTTTTCATCTTTAACGTAGCTGTGATTTCATATTCGAGTTTTGATGAAGTTTGAAGTGGGTTTCATGGTTATGAGCTTTGATGGTGATTTGTGAAATGTGTAATCTTTGATGAGTTTTCTTGGGGTTTTTCCTTAGTAATAGCTAGATTTGGCGTTCTATAAGCATTGATTGGATTATTATGATGTTTGGGAGTGTGATTTGGTAGTTTAAGATTTGCATGTGAAGATTTGGTTTTTATTTTGAAGTGGGGAAGACGAACCAGAGCCACTATGTTGGCGTTTGAATGGCCATGCAGGCTGATCAAACGGCAGTACTGCAGTTTTAGCCATTTTGTTTCTTTTGCTTATTTTTATGCTTTTACTCTTAAATACCATTTTTTAAGTTCATGCTTAGTAATTTATATTAGAATGAGCTACTAGAAGGGCATGATAATGATGTTGAAAATTACAAAGAATATTTAAGTATTATGTTGAATTGCATGTTGTTGGCTAAACATGTTAGGATTGCTTATCTTGAATCCATGATTGAATGATTCCTTATGTTTTATGCATGATTCCAACAGGGTTATGGAAGAAGAATGGATTTGTATGCCATTATTTATTATGATTAAATTATGGGTGAATGGTGGTGCCATGTCGAGCTTTAAGTGTGATATTAAATATGCTTATATAGGTTTAGCACGAGGTTGCACTTGAGTTAATTGAAGTTTTCCGATGGTTTTCACTCATGATTTTAGTTAGGATCCATGATTAGATGTTAAAGAGCATGTGTGTAGTGTCTTAGTGGGTTGTCTATAATGCATGGTCATATGCATAAAAATGAATGTTTCTATCTTGAACACACACACACATGTGGGGAGTAATCATGGTAATTGTTGTTATTCATGATGAAATACAATGCATGTGGGGGTGATGGGAGCAGTTCCATGAATTAGAATTCATGTAGAAATTGCTCACGTATGTATCATGTTGCATGCATAATGAGATGAATTTACGAATGAGATTTTATCGAGATTAGCTGTATTAGTTGATTGGATGCAACTGTGTGATATTGCCTACCAAATTAATTGATTGAAGGCTTATCAATTCGGTTCTACATCCGAAAGGACAGGGTTTTACGTCTGAAAGGATGAGGTTTTACGTCCCTTGAGGACAGGTTTTCCTCCCCGGTTGAGAAGATTGGCAATGCTATAAGGAGATAAACTATTGAGAGCATCTGGACCCAAAGAATCTAGGCTAGTGTAGTCGAGTGCACCGGCTTACTAGGGGTATTCTTCCCCGTTAGGGAATTTACCCAAACTACAGAATTCCTTCAGACTTTCCTATTGGGGATTGTTTGGAATGAGAAGGGACTTCTTATGCTTCGGTCGATTAAGCAAGGTTGTTTTTATCGACTTGCATGGTTATGAATGTGTGGTAAAGACACTTTATATGCAGGTTGATATATGTAATATTTATGCATGATCTGAATATATGTAGAGACATTTCTCATGTAGGTTATATGTGATGACTATGCATGATATGAAATGTGTGTTAGAGACACTTCTTGCGTAGGTTTATGTGATGTTATGCATAACCTGAATGTGTGGTAGAGACACTTCTCATGCAGGTTTGTATGATGTTATGCATGATCTGAATGTGTGGTAGAGACACTTCTCATGCAGGTTATATGTGGTGATTATGATGATGTGATTATATGAGAATCACTTATTATGCAGGATGGATGTGATGCCATAACGTGATTATTAATGCCATGATTAATATGTATGAGGTACCTGTATGCAGATTACCTATGAATAATTAGGGGTATGGTAAGGGAATTAATCGAAAATGGGGATAGTATGTGAAATGTGGATCTGAATTATCATGTTGATGTGTCATGGTTGTTTTTTTATTAATGTTACAATATTTCAAACCTTATTGAGTTTTACTCACCGCTCTTTCTTTGCTTTGTTTTGGGGTTGCATGGTACTACATGCAGTTGGACAAGATCCCTTGTATGAGGGACGATCGGGATATGCATGGGAGTAGGCATGGATGCCTTCGGACATTATTTTATCTTTTGATTTATGATATTATTATTATAGAACATATTGTGTGGTGGTTTATGTTTCAAACTTATGTATATCTGATGCTTCTAGACCTATCCAGGATTTTCTGATTCGAGCCCTGTGTTTACGCTCAGGATTTTAAGTATGTGGGTTCAGTTGAGGATTTATTTTAAAGATGTTATCCTCTTTTATTTTACCTTATTTCTCTTGCACAAAGAATTAAAGGTGTGTGACTCCGTGTTCGTTAATCGCCCATTAGAGGGGTTAAGACTTCCACAACACATTAAACCAACAATCTCGTCGCCCCCATGTGCTTTGACCGGCCCCTGGACTAGTTTCGGCTTGGGTCGGGAGGGTGCCGGGACATGACTACTTTGCTCTAAGAAAGAATGAGATGAATGCTCTGATCTACTCTATTTTGCTATGATTTATTCTATTCAGTTTTGATCTGTGAAAGAATGATATGTTTGACTCCAATTGATTTATTAAATTTTGTCTCTCTGATTGATTTATTAGATTTTGTCTGACTCTAAATGATTTATTATATTCTGTCAGACTTTGATTGATCTTGATCTACTCTACTCTGCTTTGTGAAAGAATGATACGTTTAACTCCAATTGATTAGATTCTATCATACTCCAATTGATCTATTAGATTCTCTGGATGATCAAGTTATTCTACTCTACTAAGTAAATGAAATATATGATTTTATGATGCATGATGAAGTATTGGCCGTTAGGCAGAACTACGTTGGGATCCGATCTTATTGGAATAATATCTGAAATATTATCTAATAAGTACATAGGTAACAAACGTTATGACAATGTTGGCCTGGTCCAATTAATAATAATATATAGTTTTGTTCTAGTGAGCACATAGTGAAGTGTTGAAGCTCTGTAGTGCCAGAGGATGCTGCAGCTCTCGCAAATTGAAGATGCTCTTGGAGGAAGAAGAAGGAAAATTTTTATTCCAATAATTTTGGACCCCTAGGTCAGATTTGGCCATTGAGTTTAAGGTGCCTATGGCCCGGGATGTTACAACATGGGATGCTGAGCCAAACAAGAAATCTCAAAATTCATTAGGTTCATAATGTATTCATACATATATAATTACATAATTTCTTAATTTGTCATTCTAAACCCTAATATGGGTCACAAATAAGTGAAAACAATCTAATACCTGAGAGTTTAATAACCGTCTAATTGACCGAGTGGATCACTAGATTGCTTCTAACTCTTGTATTTCAACAAGTAATAAATTGAGAGTTTTAGCCTCTTTTGCGCAGGAATTTGTTTTGAAGCAGAAACGGCAAAGGCCTAATTTCAATCAAACCACAAATCATGCAAAGAACACACAAGATATTAACAAAGAAAACCCCAACTAGGGTAAAAAAATTACGATAACCACTCATGGTCTAAAATCAATACACTAGCAAGCAAAACCTTGTATAAGACAAGCAAACCGCCAACCTCTTGTGAAGATTAACACAAACTCCTCCTTTATTTAGATCTTCATCATCTTTTGTTGTTGCCCTTCGAGTCTTCTCTCTTCAAGTCTTGAAGTTTTTTTCCTCTTTTCTTTGTCTTCATCTTCTTCTAGCCTCTACAATCAACCTCTTGATTATGAATGTAGCCTTCTATCTTCAATCACCATTGAACTTGCATGACTCTCTCTTAGGTTTTTGTGTATGAAAAACTCTCTTTTAGTTGTGTGTCACTCAAACAATCACCATTAAAACTATACCCTTAAGAATAACGATTATCTATTGGGAAAATAATAGCAAAAAGACTTATATTTTCTCTCTCAAATTCTAGGTTGTCCTTGTAAGGACATAAGTGTCATTATATTATGTATTGGCTTACATTTGTGATCAAAACAAAGTCATAAATGTGTGTAATTTTGAGTTCACTTAAGTATGAAGACTTTATATTCTAAAGATGGAGCTAAAGGAAGATTCACATCCATGTTTTGTTAGATAAAAACAAGCATACACATCGCATTCACACATTTTATGGTAAAAGAGACTTGGTGAAAGGATGGGTGAGAGATGGAGACTTTTTGATTGAAAATTCAAAATTTTGTCTAGAGCAATTGATCACAGAATTGCCCCGATCGATTGGCCTTGAATGTCTCAAGATTCTTCAGAAAATTATTGGCCGAACAATCGCTTAAATTTATCGATCAATCTGAAGGTTGAAAGGTTACACTAAAAACTTAACCAAGATAGGAGCAATCGATCTTTGTATGAAATCGAGAGAAAAATATAGGGAACCGATTGATCGTTGTTACACAAAATGCTTAGATTAGACCTTTCAGAGTTTATTTAGATTCCTTTGAAGACACATTCCTTTTTAAGACTTGGGGAGTCTATAAAAAGGGCTACGAATGGGAGGCCAACAGAGAGGAAGACTTTGAAAGTTTAAAGAACTTGTGTGGAGTTGCTATAATGGTTTTTATAGAGAATTAGTTAATTTAGGGATGACATATTAATGTAAGTCTGGTGAATGATCTATCCACCCCTTCCTCCGCCAATGTCTTGGTTTTTTTTATGAGATATTGATTTATAGCACATCATGGGTGGACAACTTGGAGCATCTCAGGTCTAACTTCTCTATTTTACAAGCTAATTAATTATTCCTTAAGTACTCGAAGTGTTCCTTTGGCCATATCATTTCTCGCAAGGGGGTTGCTAGTGACCATTCAAAGGTGGTTGCTATACTTTCATGGCTGATAACCAATTGTGTATGGGCACTCGATGGATTTTCTGGGACTTACAGTGTATTATCAGTGCTTCATCAGTTAGTATGATTCAATTGCCAATCCCCTCAGGGCCCTCCTCAAGAAAAGGTCCTTTATATGGACAGAGGTGGCCCAAGAGGCCTTCGAAAGGCTGAAGTGGGCCATGGCTACTGCCCTAGTTTTGCTTCTTCCATATTTTGGCCATTCCTTTGTGGTTGAGAGGGACGCTTTAGATGCCGAACTTGGTGCCATTCTACTTCAGTATGAGCGGCCTATTGCTTTTTTCAGCTAGACAGTTTCTGGCCACTCTATCTCTATTAGCCTATGAGAAGGAGATGCTTGCCATAGTGCATGTAGTCACCAAATGGCGCCCTTACTTGCTCGGATACTGTTGTTATGTCTGAAACAAGACTATGAAGAAGTCAAATTCAGATTTATTTTACTTGCCAATTGTAGTAGACAAGGTCGATCCACAGGGAAAGCCTTGTGCAACAAAGAAAATTGTTACGAAGAAATATATGAAGAAAAATTAAGAAAGAAAGAGTAGAAGAGTATTGAGAGAATAACAAGTTAAGAAATCAAGATGAGAAAACACTAAGGCATTAAGGATCATTGTAACATCTACTGATGTTCTTCATGTATCATGTTATCTCAGTTAGAATCGAATGAAGATTCTATCTAACTGGAAGATATGAACATTAAAATTAAAACTAAAGATAGAAAATGCTTTGGATAGATAAAGGATAAAAATAATTGTCTCTTCAAGTTTTCTATGTATCCAAATCACAAAAAATCAAGGAGAGCCTTCAAGCATCTTATGTATCCAAATCACAAAGAAACAAGAGAAAGAACAATATTAAATAAACATCACTTCAAATAAACAATACTTACTTGAAACCATTGATGAAACATGAATTGAACTCCATTAAAATGTTACAAATCACCTCTAGCCTTAGCTTGAGAGCTTAGAAAATCATTTCAATAAAACTAAAAACAAAATTACAAAATGAAAGAAAAAAATAGGAGAAGAGAGCTCCAAAGAGGAGGGGTTTATTCATCTATCATGTCCACCCCTCTATTTATAGGAATAGAAGGGGTTGCTTCAAAGAGGAAAGTGAAATCATATCTCTAGATTGCATCCTGATTGATTGCCTGATTGGTTATTTCTTTGGCAATGATTAGATACTAAATAAATTAAATAAATCTTTGATTTATTTAGCAAATAAGTATCTTTGAATCTTCCTTTAAATATCCAATTAGCCTCATTGTCTTTCCTTATGTGTATCAATCAAAATCAATGAAAGTATTCTTCATGTGCTGGCCTCAGGTTAGTTTACTAGCTGTCCGTTTGCATGCCAGATTCAACCCATATATCTTCAGAATTTGAAATTTTGTCCTGAAATAAGACTTGTAGCCACGGAAGTCTTCTTTCCAATACCACCAGAATCGTATCAATTATACAAAAAAAGATATGGTCAAAATACTACAGCTGTGTCAATCTGTCCGAATCAGCTTCTTTCCTAATTTAGTTCTCTTGATGCAAATATCAAATCAAACAGGTCCACAAGGTTGTGTTTGACCATTCCATGTATGTTTAGACCATTAGGAGCTCATTCTTGACTTTTAAATAGCTTTGGGTAGTTGGGCTTCACTTCATATTCCAGTTGGATCCTGTTAAAGCCTATTTAGACATGTAAACTCAATTAAGGTCCAACTAACCTATTCAAAACATAAATAGCCCAAATAAACAATGAATTAATACAAAATAGGATTGCAATTTGAAATTTGAAAACATTTTATTGAACATTATTTCAGTGCATCAAATACTACTTCTTTATCAGCACAGATCATCAGTCCTTGAAATATTTCCTCGACCAACAGGTGTCCACTCCAGCGCAACAATGGTGCATTAGCAAACTCTTGGGTTATGATTATGAGGCGGTGTACAAGAAGGGAACGGAAAACATGGTGGCAGATGCACTCTTTCACCGACCTTCTGAGGGTTCTTGCCTAGCACTTTCTATACCCTCTTGCCTATTTGTTCCAAATCTGTGGCAAGCTTAATTGGAGAATTCATCCATTTGTGAGCTGGTTACTCGTTTGCAATGTGACCCTGCTACCTTTCCATTCTTTGTGTGGCGAGATGAACTCCTCTTTTAGAAAGACTTTGGGTGCCAAATGCTTTTGACCTCCGATGGCACATTCTCTCACTTCCATCACACGCCACTTGCTGGCCACGAGGGTTCTTTCTAAACGTATAAGTGGGTTAGTCAGAACTTCTTATGGTAGGGCCTTTAGGGGTTGGTTTAGGACTATGTTGCTGCTTGCAACGTTTGGCAACGGGTGAAGACCACTATGTCAGCCGCTAGGTTACTTCAGCCCCTTCTAGTTCCAGATAAGGTTTGGGATGATGTGTCTATGGAATTTGTGGAAGCCTTGCCAGTGGTACTCGAAAAATTGATAATATTGGTGGTTGTGGATTACTTGTCTAAGTATGCACATTTATGTGCTTTGGGCCATCCATTCACTGCCAAACGGTGGCTGAGATCTATGTTTGTGAGATAGCCAAGTTGCTTTGCACCATTATCTCTGATCGGGATTGGATCTTTCTCTCTCAAATTTGTCGGGAGTTCTTTGCACTTCAGAGCACCAAGCTTCATATGAGCACCACTTATCACCCGCATATGAACGGTCAAACTAAGGTTATTTACCGCTGCTTGGAGTCGTACTTGCGATGCTTTGTCGGGGATCAGCCCCGCCAATGGCTCCAACTCCTACCTTGGGCAGAATGGTCCTACAACACAACCTATCATACTTGGGCTGGGTTCACTCTATTTGAGGTGGTATATGAGTGCCCTCCTCCTACCGTGTTGTTCTATGTGCCTCACCATTCTTCCATGGCTAAGGTTGATTATATGCTCCAGACACGAGATGAGGTTATTCGATAGCTTAAACTCAATTTGGCATCTGCTCAAAACTATATGAAGCAAGTATATGGCAAGAAGCATTCCGATCGGGAGTTCTAGGTGGGCGATCTTATTTATGTCTTAGTGATTCCTCAATGGCAGACTAGTTTATTACAGGCTAAGCATGCTAAGTTGGCTCCACAACCCTTATTCTATTATCGAGCGCATTGGACCGGTTGCTTATAGCTTGGCATTACTCGCTAGATCATTGGTGCACCCAGTCTTTCATGTCTTTTGCCTTCGTTGCTTTGTTGGGGATCCGACCCTCATCTCTAGTGCCCCACCTTCGCCATTGATGGGTCCTTTGGAGCCTGATGTGCCCGCACCCGCCTTTGTGATTGATAAGCAAGGAATGCGTCATTTTGGATGCATTGTCACCGAGATACTCATGCTTGGCAGGATCAGCCTCTAGAGGATGCCACATGGATGATTGAGGATGAGTTTATGGAGCGCTACCCTATGTGGTCGCCTTGAGGACAAGGCAAAAGCAGAGCATGGTGGAGTGTTGTGTACACCAGCCCAGGGGCGGGGCATATCCTGCCTTGCACTACTTTCCATTCTTAGGACCTACTATGTTAAAGTTTGCTTTACTTTTTTGTAATTTTCTTTTACGATGTAATAAGCTGTAATGGGGGGGGGATTATTCAAAATGTAATAGACGAGCTGGTGGCCCGCCAATTGGCATGGGGCCCACTAGCTGACGCAATTCCTAAGGGAGCCACACGCCTCCCATAAAGGGGGCTGACTTCTTCCTTTGATGGTTATGCACAACTGGAGTTATTTCTTCTTCTCCCCTTTCCCCTACATGAAGCTGGGTACCGTTTGTGTCCAATTGGGACACAACACAGTTATGATGTGATTTGACTTTGAATATTATTACATTAGGATTTAATACTATTTTATACAAAAAATGTATAAATACCTTGATGGATGTCTTGTCAAAAGTTTTAAAAATTTGTTTCACTATTGAATTTAGGAAAAATAAATACCGAAATCTTGGCGTGTGACATGCCTACTACAAATGTATATAGGTTGGTATAATCCTTCCTATAAAAAGAGTTGCGGCCAGTTTGACTTTTCAACAGGCGAATAACAGTTTTGGTCATGAATGAGCGAGTAATTACATACTTACGTAGTGTACTTTCTATGAAAATTTATGTGATTCATAGGGGTATTCCCAGAATTTAGGGGCAAAACTAATGGTGTCCAAGTCCTTTTGCCATATCCGGATGAAAATGCCCTCCATTTTTTGCCTCTATTTTGACAAAAATGCCCTCCATTCCATACTCAGCATGAGATGTAAATATTTAATGCTGATTAATGAGAATGATGAAACTAACCTTGATACATATGTTTTGGTTTAGTATAATGGTGTTCGTAATTATAAAGTTTTTTTTTGATAGTTTTGGCATTGACGCCATTATTGGTTGTCAAAAATTAATGGGATATTTATGGGCTTTGCTTAATTTGGTAAGTTTGTCTAGTTAATTTAGGGGCAAAATTAATGGTGTCTGATTCATTTTGCCATATCCGGATGAAAATGCCCGCCATTATTGGCCTCTATTTAGACAAAAATGCCCTCCATCCATTGGCTTCTATTTCGTACTCATTTTGATGTTAATTTTGTGAATTCCAGGGTCATATCTGGATGAGACGTAAATATTTAATGCTGATTAATGAGAATGACACAACTAACCTTGATACATAAGTTTTGGTTTAGTATAATGGTGTTCGTAATTATAAAGTTTTTTTTGGGTAGTTTTGGCATTGACGCCATTATTGGCTGTCAAAAATTAATGGGATATTTATGGGCTTTGATTAATTTGGTAAGTTAGTCTAATTAGTGGCAAATTAATAGATTCCAATTTGCCTTAAGTGGGCCGTTGGGTTTAATTTATGAATGGTGAGCGTTTAAGAATGGTGAATGTTCATTGCCTTTTCAAATTCCTTTTGTTCATATACCCGGTTGTGAGTGCCTTTTGAACTCCTTCTAGTTTGATACACTAGTGAGATGCATTTAAGAATGGTGAGCATTTAAGAATGGTGAACGTTCATTGCCTTTTCAAATTCCTTTTATTCATATACCCGGTTGTGCATGCCTTTTGAACTCCTTCCTGTTTGATACACCAGCGAGATGCATTGCTCTCATGGTTCGACATTTAGGTGTTTAGGACCAATGGACGCCTGTACCTCTCTCCCAGTTCATCAAATGGGGTGGCAACGATGGCTGACAGGCCAAAGTTGGAGACCTTGAGGTCACCATGCTCGTTGAATAGCAGGTTCTCGGGCTTGAGGTCGCAGCCCTTCTGCAAATCAAAACATCATTAACCACCGCCTCCAAATTGATCTACTTCTGTGAACTAGGTAACAAAATTTTGTTCTATCATTTTCTTCTCTTCTTGTTTGATTTCGTCTTCTCTTCTTCATCGCATACTTTGTTGAATTTTATAGCAGTATCTGTTGATTAAGTCGATTCCTATGTAAAATTTTTGTTTTTTATGATTTTGCAGACTGCAAGTTTGAAATTCACGCAACTCTTTTTCGTCCAATCCACCCCATTACTCTCCAAGTTGGTGGAAAATTGAAAACTTGGTTCTCCTGGTTTTATGTTTGCCTCTTGATCTGTTTTCTATTTCGCCTTCTTTGATTGGATCGGTAAATGACAGTGATATAAACTTCTATGAATTGATTATATGGAGTTATTATATTCTTATCCACTGCTCGTATAGTTTTTGGCCTAATAGAAATTGGTGTGCACGATGTTGTAGGTTCTGCTATCTGTGATTGACGATATTAAGGAGTCGGGATATGGATACTATGTGGTGATTGGAGGCATTACTTCCACACCTCTTGGTGAGATCTAGCAAGATGCATTGCTCTCATGGTTCTGTGTTTGGGTGTTTAGGACCAATGGACACATGTACCCTCTCCCGGTTCATCAGATGAGTGGCAACAATGGCGGGTAGGCCGAAGTTAGATACCTGGAAGTTGCCATGCTCGGCAAGCAGCAGGTTCTCAGGCTTGAGAATGCGGCACTTCTGCGAATCAAAGCATCATTGACCGCTGCCTCCGAACTGATCTACTTCTGTGAACCAGGTAGCACCATTTTCTTCTATGCTTTTCTTCTCTTCTTGTTTGATTTCATCTTCTCTTCTTCATCGCATACTTCGCTGAATTTTTTGGCCCTGCATTTTGATTAGGGCGATTCCTATGTAAAAAATTATTTTTCCTGATTTCGGAGACTGCAAGTATGGCAATCGCCCAACTCTTTTCCGTCCAATCCACCCCATTGCTCTCCAAGTTAGGTGATCGGTAAATGACAGTGATCTAAAGTTCTGGGAATTGGTTATTTGGAGTTTTTATCTTCTTATACATGGCTATATAGATTGTGGCCTGATGGAAATTGGTGTCCACCCCATTGCTCTCCAAGTTGGGTGAAAACTGAACTTAGTTCTCTTGATTTTCTGTTTGCCTCTTGATCTGTCATCTATTTCACCTTCATTGTTTGGATCGGTAAATGACGGTGATCTAAAGTTCTGAGAATTGGTTATTTGGAGTTATTATCTTCTTATCCATTGCTCGTATTGATTCTGGCCTGTCGGAAATTGGTGTGCACGATGTTGTAGACTCTGCTATCAGTGATTGGCGATCTTAAAGAGTCGGGAGATGGATACTATATGGTGGTTGGAGGCATTACTTCCACACCTCTTGGTGAAGGAAAGTTTACTACAACTGTTGCGTTTTGTCAGCCTTTAGATGCTTTCCTCGATAAGAAGGTGTGCTTCGTTATCCATGAACTTGACACTTATTTGAATCTTTTGTTTTTGATGAGCCGTTTATATATAGTGGAAGTTTGATTTGTATGTTGTATATAGTGGAAGTTTGATTTGTAAGCTGTATATAGTGGAGGTTTGATTTGTAAACTATGGAATTGCTCTTCAAATGAAGAGAGGAAGAGTGTGTGTAACTGGGTGTGCTAATGTTTGAATGGTTTAACTTAATCATGATCTTGTATCAACATGAATTCTCTCTCTATATCTCTCAGACTCTCAGGCACACACATCCAACTCGCTATTAACCATGATGCATGTTTAATGTGTCCACTGGTATTTGATTGATGTGTCTGTTATTCATGATTACTGCTTTTTTTAATGCTAAAGTTGGGTGTTTGGGGATGCAAGTTGATGTGAAAGGATGGTTGGAAGCGTTTGCTACTCATCTCCAGATCGTAGATCCAGTTTCCATGGCCTTGAAGAAAGAGACCGGTGCATAGTTATCCTTTATACTTTTGCTTTTTTCCTGTTATGTTGATTTGTTATGCCATGTTGTATGTGGATTCTTAGAAGACTATGGCGGGAAAGTGTTGTTCGTTGCTAGACAACTCATGTCAATATTATCAATTTATTTGCATAGAGCTTGGGTTGCAGTTGGGAGAAAATGGCATTGTGAAATATAAATTCTACAGTGAAAAGTACTTGATGATAACATAGCTCATTGATGGATTGGAGCTTTGGTTTTGTTTTGTTATTATTTTTGATAACTTGAGTGCCCAGTGTGATTAGAAGTGTCTTGCATCAAAATTTTGTCATTCACGCTTCTTTTGTCATGAATGCTCCCTGTTTTTTAAATATTGGGTCGTAAAAATGGCCGTGGTATTATTTCAATTATTGAAAATTTTGATTAATGTGTGCACAAGAATTTGATTGGTTTGCCCTTTATTCGTGTTTATTGCTTTTTTTATTATCCTAGGTTGGGTGTTTGGGGCTCCAGGATGATGTGAATGGATGGTTGGAAGTGTTTGTTGGCCATCCCAAGATTGGAGACTTAGCTGCTGTGGCGAAAAAGGGTGAGACCAGTGCATGGTTATCCTTAACTTGACTGCGAAATCACAGTCACTTGTGCACTATAATTTTAATACTTTGATGGATTCAATAGTATAGAAACATAAATATTGTATCTAATTTTGCAGAGTGAATACTTTTCTTTAACCTAAGTTGCCAAAGGCCCAAGTGAAAGTTTCAGTCACGAATGAGTGAGTGCAATTCATTCTCTATTAATTTCAGTGGTTGTTTTAGATAGCTGGTTATTCTATCTTTAGAAGTTTGAAAATTTATTTTGTTGTATCTGTGATATAGATATAATTTGTTATTAGTGAATTCATTTTAGTTTTTTTTTATTATCTTCCCTTTTTTATCATTACTTACACTTGCCTTCAAATACCTTAATACTGGTATTCTTTGCTCGTCGTTTGAAATGGTGGTAAATATTTGTGGTTACCATATCCTTATTATGAACAGTTTTAGTTTGTACGTGTTTGTTGTTCACCCATTGTCATGTTTGTTTACGTTTTAACCAGGTAGGGGTTACATTGCATCAATTGTGTTCCTTCTATGATTGCTAATTTTGTAGGCGGTGGATAGTTTGTATCTGTTGTACTTTGTTGCTCTCTCAATGGGAACTTGATGAGCTGATCCACCGACACATCTTTCTTTATTGCTATATCAGGAGTTACTCCCCGTATTGTTTAACATAAAACAGTTAGTGGTTTTGCTTCTGTCTTTTGTTGATTTTTTCATATTCAGGCATTTATGTTATCTTAGTTATTGTTTTCGTACATATCGTATAGTACATTGATGCATGAGCTTTTTGGATGGCACTGTACAATATTAAATTGGAAGAGAGGAGGAAGATGGATGACAATAAACAAACTTGAGGCTGTTGTTCAATGTGGATTACTATAGATGGGACTCATATGGAGTTGCTTTATATGTGATATGTTACACGGCTCACATACGCATGTTTAAGCCTTGGCGCAAATGTGATAAATCCATAATGCTTGTTGTACTCGACATGTTCCAATTTATTGGGCGCAGAGACATGGCTGAATTAACAAGCTTAGAGGTCCTAGATGTTTGACGGTGGGTATTATCTGTATGGTCTTTGTATCGTTCATTTCGTTAAAACTTGGTGACTGGCACTGAAAGGAAGCCCTTAAGGGCTTAGATTTACTTGATATGTGATATTTTATATGGCTCACGTGCTGCATCTTCAAGACCTACCGCAAATGTAAGAAATGCAGTACGATTTTTGTTGACAACATCTTGTTCCGGATTGTTGGGCATAGTAATATGTGTTTTGGGACGTAGTTTTGTTTCAGAATGTTTGGGCGAAAAAATTTACCGACATCTGTAAACATGACCCATCAAGCCTTACCGCAAATGTAAGAAATGCAAGGCTAGCATGCACGCACCTTCAAGCCTTGGCACAAATGTAAGAAATGCAGTATGATTTTAATTATTGACGTCTTGTTCTAAATTGTTGTGCAAAATGATATGTGTTTTGGGTCGTAGTTTTGTTTTAGGAAGTCTTTAAATTTTTCGATTTGCAAACTCAAGATCAATATGGTTGATTTATTAGACAAATGTACATACATGACTGCAGCCCTAAGTACTAGAGCCTTCTTATGGGCATGGCATGGTAGATATGTATGACAGAGTAGTATTTCCGTGGAGCTCTATCTAGTTTTTCCCTATATATGCCAACTGCTTTTAAGAATTGTGTCTGTGAGGTATGTCTGTAACTAATTTGGACTACACGTATATAAATCTATGTGTATATATTATTGTATTAAAACATGTTTCCCTTCATCAGTGTGGTTATATTGTAGCATGTTCAAGAATATATTGCTTGTTGATACTGGTTTATGAATAGGTAGGAATTTGTATATTTGGTGGAATAATTATATGCAAAAACCATATAATCTCAAAAGAAAAACTCTCTTTGATTATCACTTCTTTAAATTTCGAAATTCACATGTTGAATGATAAGCTTGATTCTTCTGTTAAATTTCTCTTTAAAACACTTAAAGTCATTGTATCCAATTACTCAAAATTCGGGTAACCATACTTTTAAAAATTTTAAACGAATTATTATATCAATTAATATTTACTTATAGAGGTCATGTCATACAATTTTTCGATAGAATGTTGCTTCAGGATATCTTCAAAATTTTCGATTTGCAAACTCAAGATCGATATAGTTGATTTATTAGACAAATGTACATACACGACTGCAACCCTAAGTACTAGAGCCTTCTTATGGGCATGGTGTGGCAGATATTTATGACAGAGTAGTATTTCCATGGAGCTCTATCTGATTTTTCCCTATATGTGCCCACCTCTTTTTACAACTGTGTCTGTGAGGTATGTCTGTAACTAATTTGGACAACACGTCTATAAATCTATGTGTATATATTATTGTATTAAAACATGTTTTCCTTCATCAGTGTGGTTATATTGTCGCGTGTTTAAGAATTGTATATTGCTCGTTGATCATGGTTTATGAATAAGTAGGAATTCGTATATTTGGTTGAATAATTATATGCAAAAACCATATAATCTCATAAGGAAAACTCTATTTGAATATCACTTCCTTAAATTGTGAATTTCACATGTTGAATGATAAGCTTGATTCTTCTGTTAGATTTCTCTTTGAAACACTTAAAGTCATTGCATCCAATTACTCAATATTCGGGTAACCATACTTTTAAAAATTTTAAATGAATTATCATATCAATTAATGTTTACTTATAGATGTCATGCAGTACAATTTTCTGATAAAATTTTATTTCAAGAAGCCATTAAATATTTCAATTTGCAAACTCAAGATCGATATAGTTGATTTATTAGACAATTGTACATACACGACCACAACACTAAGCAGTAGAGCCTTCTTACGGGCATGGCATTGCAGATATCTATGACATAGTAGTATTTCTATGGAGCTCTATCTGATTTTTCCCTATATATGCCAACTACTTTTTAGAACTGTGTCAGTGACGTATGTTTGTAACTAATTTGGACTACACATATATAAATCTATGTATATATATTATTGTATTAAAACATGTTTCCCTTCACCAGTGTGGTTATATTATAGCATGTTCAAGAACCGTATATTGCTCGTAGATCCTGGATTCTGAATTGGTAGGAATTCGTATATTTGGTGGAATAATTATATGCAAAAACCATATAATCTTAGAAGGAAAACTCTATTTGAACATCAGTTCTTTAAATTTCGAATTTCTCATGTTGAATGATAAGCTTGATTCTTCTGTTACATTTCTCTTTGAAACACTTAAAGTCATTGTTTTCAATTACTCAATATTCGGGTAACCATAATTTTAAATATTTTAAAAGAATTATTATATCAATTAATCTTTACTAATAGAGGTCATGTCATACAATTTTTCTATAAAATGTTGTTCACATAATTGCTAAGAAATAGATGTGCCCTGTAGCAGTCCAAAGAGATGTACACCAATCAAGTGTGTCAAAATTCCACAAGTTTCTACTTTAGTTATTATATTCACTAATGGTCCATTCTCAACTGGATACAATGCGGCATAATTAGGAAGTTTGAACCGCAATAGTGTTTAATAAGCGAACAATTATTTTTCACATGGTTTCAAACTAACTTAAACATAGAATTCTGTTTTTTAACCACACCATCTGCCATTTTTTTATAAGATTTGATTCATTCCAATAGATCGACTGACAAATTGATGGTCAAACTTGAGATTCTAACTTATCTTTGATGTTGCATGGAAAGTATGATACTTATATTTGAACCCCTATGGTTATGACATAGGTTAAGTATCATTATATGGTATGAAGTTATGCGTTATGATAAGTAGGTGTTCATGTATATAATATTACCAAAATTTATTAAAAAAATATGAATCAGTTCATGTTTTGTGATATGATAGACATAGATTTAATTACGTTTAGTTATACTTACTATTTTAATTTACGTAATTATGGGGATATGTTTATGATTTATGCTCTGGATTCTATATGTTCGAATTCGATTTAATTTCCGCAATTTAGTGTGTGATGTGATTTTGAGGTTGTGGTTATATTAGGTATTCTTCATTCATATGTTATAAAAAATGATTTAGCTTCCATGATTTTGGTACGTAATATGTGGAAAAATATGCTTGTTTAAGGTAACACTAAGTATTTTTTGAATTGGCATAATTATGGAGATACATTCATGATTTATTCCCTGGAGTCTATTTGTTCAAATTGGGTGTAGTTTTCATAATTTAGTGTGTGACATGATTTTGGCATTGTGTCTATATTAGGTGTCCTTCATTGCTATCTTTTCAAATTTGATTTAGTTGCCTTGATTTTGGAACGTACTATATGACGAAATATGCCTGCTTAAGGTCTAATTAAGTATGTTGCTTTTTTAACTATAACTAGGTGTATTAATTTGGGAATTGGTTTGATTTGCTGTGTAACGTGATGGGTTGAATAATTTTCTGATTATTCTATAGATGAACATTCCATATTTGGTACTAAACGTTTGCGTATAAAATTGTATTAGTATTACGCTAATTGAAAAAGAACCACTTATTTGAAACGTCCCCCACATATAGATCACCATCTTTGAGCAAATGCATGTTTCAATTAATTGGTACGTATATATTATTGTTTTCATTGTTTTTCGATATTGTTAATTCTTGCTATACAATTCTCTGATATGTGTATGCTGGTCAAATACTTATATTGTTGGTTTTTACCAATCTACATGCTAAAGCTGTTGATCATATTAAGTTAATTTGTTTATGTTTAGATAAAGAATTTTTCCAACGATCATTTTGAGGGGTGTGGGACGTACAGGGAAGCAGTGATGGGTTGGGTGAGTAGCACTTGTGAGACAACTAAGATAATCAAAGTTTGTTTTGGTTTGTGAGGTTAGGATTTTCTACTGTTTGATCTCTAAACTTTTTTTGAGAAAAATTCTTATTTAGAGCTTATGAATAAATGAGTACGTCAAATTGGTTATAAGCTTAGTTTGAAAAAAAAACTAATTAAGAATGTCAATATATATTGCTTAAGTAATGTTGAATATTATTGTACTAATGCACAAAATTATTTAACCTGTTTATTTGTATATGAATAAAAAATTAACCAAAAAATTACACAAGAACCTAAATATTTTATATGAAAGTCCTATCCAATAAAACCTTTTTCCAATTATTGTCATAGATAGCTTGATTCAATTGGGACATGTTAGACATCAATTGAACTTGATTAGCACATCAATCACATAGTTGGGATTTAAGAATATGATAGTGAATATGCTATGTTTAATGAAAGACAACGTTTGGTAAAAGTTTTATGAGAAAAAAAATAGTTTTATCTTCTTTTGCTCTTTCTTTGTATTTCATTAATCTATTTCAAGCTATATTTATAGATTATCTTATTTTTCAAAGAGTAGTTTATCTTTTTCTATCTGCCATATCCTACTGCTTGATATTTTCATAGTTAATGTCTCTCTTCTTGAAGAAAATGAAAGTGTGGTACCTCTATGGATGATTCACATACCTTTGCTCGATATTTAACACCTTACCAGTCCACGTGAAGTAAATTTAGATGTGTGTTCAAACTTTAGTAATGCCATGGTTAGTCCATCAAACCTCAGTTGAGTCTTTGGTAGAAAATTGATTTTGGATGTCTACCTTGACCAAGAATTTATTAATGATAAGTTGCTAGCATGCTTGTATTAAATATAAAATATTGTGGGAGATGGAACCTTTTTTTAATAGAAAGGGAAATAGAACTTCTTTGGTCTGATTGATTATATAATAAAATAATTTTATTTAATAAAACCTACAGTTAAGGAAATTTAAAATCTGTTTATGAAAGGCTATTAATATATGGCAAACTTTTTTTTCCAAATTTAACTACACTTTTATGTAGTATTTTGATTAAATAAAAATCTTTAAGTTTTTCATACTTCTCATATTTGTATTCAAACTTATATCCTGTATTCATTATTTGTGTGATCGAGTTAATTTATCTACTTGTTACTGCTTTTCATATCCAGACTCATATATATGTTTAACATACTTTTTTACTCAAAAAATATTTTCAAACAAAGGAAACACCTTAAACTTCAAATATGTGGTCACAAGAAAAAATAGTATAAATCCAGCAAGGGTGAGAAAGATAGAATGATTGGTTTATTGGAAAAAACAAATGGAGTGCTTTTTTATTCTTGGAGTTAAAAGAATCTTGAGATATTTGTGTGAAAGGAGCTTGATTTAGTAGGTTTTTTTTCACTTAGAAAAAATTAAGATAGGCTTTGTATAGTAGGCGAAGACTAGGAAACAAGAAGATAACGTCGTGAGGAGGACTAAAAAAGGGATATTAAAATATATTGTGTCAACTTGCACATTTCCATAACATTAATATATTGTACTGGCACATAAGGTAAGTTTGTCTATATGCGTTTGGTAGTCACATTTAGGTGTAATGTTAATTTATTTTAACAAGCTATACTATAGAAATATATTTGAATTTTCCATGTAGAAAAATTGGGTGCTGCATTTCAGTGGGGCCTTCGGCAACTCCGGTTAAAGAAAAATATTCACTATGCAAAATTAGATATAAAGTTCACATTTCTATACTATTGAATCGATCGAAGTATTAAAATTATAGTGTACAAGTGACCATGATTCCGCACTCAAGTTATTTTGTAGCATCTAGGGAAAGACTTAATTGCTACTTTAGTTCTAAGTACTAACATGAGTGGTATGGCATATGACTTATCGTAATTGGCGTAATTATGGCTTTGTAAAGGTTTGGGTTCTATCACTGTCATGGTTGCTTTATATGCTTTTTTTGTTGAAATATGGTTCTTGATAAATACTTGAATTCTTTTTCCATATTTATATATATTTATGTTCATCAATTAAAAAAATTGATCTCAATTTTTATTTCATATTTACAAAAATCTTAAATAAATTACTTTGATACTCTCTTTGTCCCATGTTAATAATTGCGTAAAAAAATTTAATTTATAGAGCTTACACTTAACAAAAAATTGCCTCATAAAAGGCCATTAATATAGGACAAACTTTTTCTGAATTTAACTATAATATTCTATATTATTTTGATTTAGTAATGAGCTTTAAGTTTTTGATACTTCTCATATTCGTATTCAAATTTATATTCTCTATTCATTATTTTTGTGATTAAGTTAATGTGTCTACTCGTTCCTGCTTTTCATATCCACACTAATAGAGCTTTAAGTTTTTGATACTTCTCATATTCGTATTCAAATTTATATTCTCTATTCATTATTTTTGTGATTAAGTTAATGTGTCTATTCGTTCCTGCTTTTCATATCCACACTAATATATATGTTTAGTAGTATTTTTTACTATAAAAGTATTTTTAAGAAAAGGAAACATCTTCAAATTGAATTCTATGCTTACAAGAAAAAATAGTAAAAATCCAGTTAGGGTGAGAGATAGGAGAGTTGGATGTTTTGGAAAAACAAATAGAGTGTTCTCTTGATTATTGGAGTTTATAAAAATTGACAAAGTTGTGTGAAAGTAGCTTGATTTAGTAGGTTTTTATTGGCTTCAAAAAAATTAAGGTGGACTTTGTATGGTAGGCAAAATATAGGAAAGAAGAAGATAATCCTAATAAGGAGAACTAAAAAAGGAATATTAAAATATATTGTGTCAACTTGCACATTTTCATAAACTGTGTTTTCGCAATAAATATGTGTAGACATTAAATTATTCAATATATAGGAGTTGAACCCCATAACATGAGGGATTAAAAGCCCAAATAAAAAAACTACTCTAATGTAGAAGTATATGGTAGTTAAATAATTCACTTATTAAAAGGGCAAATAAAAAATGATTACTTGAATAGTTAGTAATCATTTCCAATTATAATAACAAATATTATTAACCAGTAGTTATTTTTTTTATTATCAATGTAAGTAAATGCTATAACACATCATAAAAGTTAAGTGAAGAAAAAAGTAAACTAGACACTAGGTTTGGGAATACAAAGAATGTAAGCGTTCACCTTGTGACGTTGTCTGACACTTACGGCCATGAGCACTAAGTGTTAGTCTAAGTCCCAAGTATAAGTTCATTTAGCGATGGAAAGGAAGTTCACGATTAAAAAAAAGGATGATAGGTTTTCTTCTCCCTCAAGCTTAGGGGTTTGTTGTATATTGGACCTCTGTTCGGGATCGATCATGTTTATAGTCTTAAAAGAGATATAACACCTACATAGTGCGTTTGAATTAGTGGGGTTTCAATAAAAATGGCACGATGAGTTTTTCAACTACATGGGTTCATTAGCCAATGTAAGTGTTAGTTTTGTGGCATAGATGGAGTTGACAAGAGTATAAAGGTTCTTTATAGAGTGGTAAACAATAAGAAGATCCTTGATGTTGTCACAACATTGGTATGACATTTCACTTTGGAAATAAATGAATGGATTATGAATGATTATTTATCAATTTGTTTACTACTATAATTATAGTGTAAATCATAAAAGCAACCTTCGTAGTGTTGCTGCTAGATTAGTATGGCATTCACCTTAAAAATAAAAGAATGCACTCAAAATTCAGGCGGAACAGATACTTTGGATGAGTGAGCTTAATTTGGGTAATTGTTAGGTATGGCGTGGACGTTAGTTTCGTGTCACTTATCAAATAAAATTTTCTTTATTCAACAAATTATTATTAGACTTATGTGTAAAGGTTTATAGGCATGTTACTGTCTATTTATTTTCAATTGGTTTTATTATGATTCTCATAAATGTATTATCGTAGGACATGTTAGTTTATGTTGTGGTTGGGTATACTTAATAATATATTGTGATTTGGACTTTGTACCCCATCAAATGTTGACAAATGTTTAACAATATAAAATATTGCTCACAATGTATGATTATGATAAAAAACATATATTCTAATTTGTAATGTTATTGGCTATGATTTTCTTTAATTCACATATCACTAGGAAAAATATAATACATAAAATCGTAAATACTAGCATAGAAAATCTTGTTAATTTTTCCTCATATTGTTCTCTTTGTGGACAACTTTGAAGTTTTCCACTCATAGCAATTTTCCTTGGCGGCCATGTACATGCCAACAAGTCAATATGCACAAAATCATTATATGCATTTGGCAAAAGTAGTTGTACGGATATAACAATGATTAACCATTTATATTTAATTTTATTACAGTAGATAGACAACAACTATGATTTTCATGGTCATAAGAATTACTATTCTATTGTTGTATGTTTTAGAATGTCAATTAATTTAGTTTGTCCATATTTTATTGAAATTATATGTATGGCAGTTCGAAAATGATAGTTTCAATTTAATTTCAAATATCATATTTTACCATGTTTTATGGTAGAGTTGATAAATTTTATTTATTAATATCACTTTGTTATTTCCTCTATAGTCTCACATTGAATTTTGTTTTATCCATTTATCTTTTTGATATATTAGTTCAAATTATTTTTTTTGTAGATTTAAATAATGTTGGCACTTCTTTATTTGGAATTGGATGTTTATGGTGAATATGAATGGACCCCTATTTTAACGACAATATATATCCCAAGTGATATATTATTTTTAATATTTTTGATGATGAATATTCATGGAATTTTACTAATTCAGTGTGAATCATGGAGGTGGAGGTGTGCACTTAGTACTTCAATGTTTATTATCGAGCGGTGCATTCATTACTCAAGTACATTTGGTTATTTTATACAAAGGAATAGGTCTTCTTCATTGTCAAGATGGTTTCTTCCCATTGATCCATGGTTGGCGGTAGAAAGTATTTGCACTTTAACATTCCTGAGCTTCTTGTTGTTGTTGCATCATCTATACATGGGCAATTGTTCGTGAAATCTACTAAGTCTTTGCTGCCAAGATATTATGTCTATCATACTACCACAGAGATGTGGGCGGTTCTCCAACGTTCGTGTATACTGTACCCTACTGCTAAATACATTATGGTTGTCAATCCATTTGAAGAATGGCGCTACAAGATTATATGGTTTTTTTGGCCAGATTGTGATAATAGCCTTTGTTGGTGTGAATATTTTGATTCAATGACTTATAAATGGCGTTGGGGTAGTTCAACGTGCGTTCAAGCACCCTCTTAATTTGGTAAAGAGCCGCCCATTGTTGTTGGTCGTTTCTGTTATATATTGATTGATTACTGTTGGATTCTTGAATTTGATGCTGGTAATCTTAAATCTAACTCGATTGTTTTGCCTGAAAATACTTATCCTCCAAGAAGTGGAAGAAGTGTATTTATTGGGAGTAGAGAAGGGTCTTTGAATGTGCTACACATATATGACAATGTGTTGAATGTCTATACAATGGGTACTTATCCATCCCGCTCATGGAGTGTCCCACGCTGGTTTTCTATGGATTCTATTGAGTCTATCTTACCTAGAGTTACATGTTTTCTATTTTACACTGTTGACAGGATTCTATTGGTTGGGCTAAAACACAACTATGTGTGGGATGTATACACGGAAGTATTTTATGAAGTAAGTGGAGTTTGCTTAAAGAGCTACAGTTCTAACATCTTTATATATCAAAGTGCTATGACAGATACTCTAATGCCACATAGCCATTGTAAACCTTGCAACTGTAATGTTGATTGGAATATAATCGCTGGTCACTTGGAGCCCCTTGATTAAATTATCATATTGTTTTATGTGGGAAGGTTGTGGAAATGATGTGTTAAATTTTATTTTGTTTTGCATTGCAGTTTTTAGATTACTCTTCAGGAGTGTATCTTAGGAAGATACTTGCTTAGTGCATATTTTAATTCCATAGCTTATCTTTATTCTTGTAATAATAACAATATGTTTGTGAACATTTCTCTAGCTAATTGTGGTTAATTTTATTTGGTCTTTTAAACCCATTGTATTATGGGATTCAATTTATATATTCAAAATTTATGGCTTCTCAATATGCAGGGCCTCATTATTTGTAAGTTACTTGATATGGTACTGCTTTAACTTCTTCCCCTTTGGAATTGCACATTTTGATTAAGAACTGGTAGTAAATATATAATCATGTCATTGGATAGAAATTATATGTACTAATGCATTTTTCCTTCTATCTCTTGAGCGTCCACTTACTCTCGGCACCCCCCCTGCGTCCCCCCTCCTCAACCCCTGCTCATCCCCCTCCTCTCCCAATGCAACCCCCCTGCTCCTCAACCACTACTTGCCCCCCCTCTCCCCTTGGTCCCCCCTTGCTCCAGACCAAATGGTTTTTTTTTTAATTTATGTTCAATATTTTCGGTTGTGCAACTCAAGATTTTAGGTATGCAAGCCGCGTGCTTGTTTTTGTTTTGAGTGACACCTTGTTTGTGTAAATGTGTGTTATCATCCAATTTATTGTATCATATATTTCATTTTGGACGTGTTCGTTTGGGGTTTATACTTTTTTTATGATGAACCAAAATCGTACCATGTCGTGATAGACATGTCTTTTTATGACAATATGTTGTCTTCGTAATGTTAAGATGGTTCTCGCTCTTTTGTTCTTGGAAAATTGGGATGAAATTTATGGGGGGTTTGAAATTCCATATGATATACTTTTCATCATATTTACAATGATGACGTGGATGCACTAGCACTAACTCGTCGCACATGTTGGAGATGGAGACGTACAATTTCTACTTCAATGTTTATTGTTGAAAGATGCATTCTCTCATTTGGGACTTTCCACTACTTTCTTCAGCTACAAAGGTGCATTTCAATAGGTAGGCACTTTACACCCATAGATGCACGGTTACCATAAATGGCATTTGCAATTTCGATATTCTAGAATGTGTCATTGGTTGCATCGTCCATTTATGGTCATTTGCTCTTCAAATCTTCTTTTGTTGTTTGAAAAAGGGACTACATATATCATTCAACTATAAAAAAAAATCGGCAGTCATTCCACGTCCTGCAATTCGTTTCACATCTTGAAAATTACAGTATGTGCTTGATGACTTTCACGAAGAATAGCTTCAATATGTTTGACTTCCTAATTTAGGAGAAAAAAAGGAAGGTTTTAACACAAATGCTTAAATGCTTGAATGCACTTTAGCAGACATTTTATTTTGTGTGAACAAAGGGCGATTTTATGTTGTTTGCTCCTACTATTTTGTCAATAGTAAGTGCAACAAATATTGTTGCGCCAAATGAATGATGGAACCTACCAATGTTGAAATGATTGGTCCAGTAATTCTTATTAGCAACAATGTAAAGACAAATATCCTATCTATTGTATTTTTCCTTTACCAGCAACATTGTTATTCAAGTCATAGACCCTCTACATGTTGCCAATGTCCAATGAACGATGGGGAGAAACTAGAGAAGTTTAGCATAAAAGATTTTAAGCACGAGGAGGAGAAGATGTTGTTTCATTTGATTACGTGCAACTTGTTTGATTCTTGATAGAAATATGTTTTGTCCTCGAAAAGGAAGAAACCAACTGGCACAAAGTTTATGCTGTCAATGTTTGGAAGCATTCTATTTTTTTGTATTGTATTTATGTTTTGAACGGATGAGATAACTCGTATAATGTATACTGAGCATTGAAAACTATGAAATAGTTACGACATTCACTATAAAAGCATTCATATACCTAAATCCTTAAGTTCTAAGGAGACAGTGCCCACAGTCTGGTGGATGAACCATGATTGTGTTCAAGGCATTATTAATGAGCTTTGGGCGTTGACCATACGGGCTGGGTCCAGGCAGTAGAGAATTGTTCTTCATAAGCCCAACCCACTTTTGGAGGGAAGGCTATCAGATAACCATGTGACCATGCCAAGCAGGGCGATCCCAGTTGGGAACGATCCTTTGTAGCTCATACTTCCAGGCCAATGAGGTAGTACCTAATAAATAATAAGTATGTGTTTCATATGAAAAGCATATAGTTGTTACTTAATATATATGGTAACCGAAAGGTTGTTTTTACTCAACATTGATGGTTGCTCATTATGAAGGATCACATTATTTGTAAGTTAATTGATAGGGTAGTACTTTACCTTCTTGCCCTTTGGACTTCCACATCTTGATCAACAACCCTTAATACATATAAATCATGTCATTGGATATAAATGATATGTATAAATTCATTGATTTTAATTATTTCTTCAGCTTCTGCTTACTGTTGGCGAGTTCATTGTGGAAACTTTTGCATGTGGTACGAGATTGGTTAAGCTTTCAAGAAAATTATCTCCTTTCAAGGTTCGTCCCAATTGCTTTTGGTGATCTTTGTATTTGTTTGACATGTAGTTTTACCTAAGTAATTATATCAAGTAGCCAAACTCATATGGACCCTTTCTATACATATCACAATCAATTTCCTAGATTTTTGTTTTCTTAAACTAATCATAGTCACGTAGAGATATTTTTTTTGGATTATAGAAGGTGCTTGTTCGTTTTCAATAATGCCTTTTATTATTCTTTTCCTTTTTAATTGTTCGTAATATGTCTTTAACATTCCGCTCATATTCCATTGAATCCGGGCTAGATATGGTCAGTAGATCTTTTTTTTAACCTCTAAAATCATATCCATAGAATCATATCCATCTTTATCTAACGTTGGCCTTTGATTCTTACTTGAGTTGTTCAGTTATTGCTTCACTAATATGCGATATATATTAAGAAGTTATGCAATACAATATGACATTTCTTTTTTTATTTTAAGATTTGTTTATGCATATAAAAAATCTAGATAGATGTTTGTTATCCTGCTTTATAGTCTTCATGGGAATTTTCAAATATATTAAATAAAAGTTTTTATCCTAAGTTACGGTAAAAACCACTAAAATAGCACAAAATTATATGTAATCAAGGAAAGTGATGATATCTAAGTTAGAATTGTACATTTAATTTAACCTCAAATAGTCAAATCCCCAAAAGAATTTCCAGATAAAAAAGGAAACTCAACTGATAATTCAAAGCCTCGATTTAACATAAAGAAAGAAACCTAAAAAAAGATTGTCTATCAAATTCCCCCAAGATTTTTCATCGTTAACTCCATAAATATAAGGGTGTATTGTTTTGAATAATATTCATAAATAAAACATAAAAAACCTTTCGAATAAATTGCACCATATGTTAGTAACATGGTGTACATATGATTTCTTAGGGTTGTCAAGTTCCACCTTGTGCTTGTTAATAACACCTATTCTTTTTTGTTTATAAGATAAATTTAAATTTAAATCACAAATCGGACTTAAAATTTAAATATGTACTCTATGTTTGCGTATATAATTCTTTATATAGGCAAAATGACTGAATGGTTCTAAATATGTTATTAGTGTGTGTGTGTGTGTGTTCGCTATGTGAAATAAATATGTACCATTACAACACATTTATGAAAAGCATATAGTTGTTATTTAATATTTGGTAACCAAAAGATTGTATGTTATTTAATATTTATGGCTTGACATTATGAAGAGTCGCATTATTTGTAAGTTACTTGATAGGGTACTACTTGAGCTTGTTTCCCTTTGGACTTCCACATGTTGATTAATAACCATTAGTAAATATATAATCATGTCATTGGATATAAATGATATGTATAAATGCATTGTCTTCAGTATTTTTTGAGCTTCCACTTACTGTTGGCGAGCTAATTGTAGAAACACTTGCATGTGGTACAATTTTAGTTAAGATTTCGAGAAGATTTCTCCTTTCAAGGTTCGTCCCAATTTCTTTTCGTCATCTTTGTTTCTGTTTGACATGAAGTTTTACCTATGGTTTTTCAATTTAATTTAGATGTGACAAGTTTGAGTGGCTTAAGAGATGGTACTGTAACATGATTCAATAGGTTTAAATTTGAACAAACATTGTTGTTTATTTTATTATATTTTAATTTTTTTTCCTAATAATATTTTTTATATATAGAAACTATAGACTAAACTTGTTGTCTTCACCCAGAATTTATCATCATTGGCTCCATAAATATAAGAGTATGCCATTTTGAATGATATTAAAAAATGGAATTTAAAAAACCTTTCAAAAAATTGCTCCGTACGTTAGTAACATGGTGTCGATAGGATTTCTTAGGGCTGTCAAGTTCAACCCCGTCCTTGATAATAAACATATTTTTTTTTCTATTGATAAGATCAGTTTAAATTTAAAATGGGAAATTTGTCTTAAATTGAATTGTATAGTATATCTTAGTGGTATACAATTCTTTAGATGGGTTAGATGTCTTTGTTTCATGTATGGCCAATATTTTCAGTAGTGCAAGCCATGATTTTGGGTACACACGGCACGTGCTTGTTTGTATGTTCAGTGACACCTTCTTCACGTAAATGTGGGCTTTCATCCATTTTATTGTATGCCCTATTTTGTTTTGTACATGTTTCTTTGGGGTTTATACTTTTTAGATTATCAAGCAAAATGGTACCATGTCATGATAGACACGTTCTTTTATGACAATATACCTTTTTTTCTCATCAGGTTATAATGGTTCTCCCTCTTTTGTTCCTAGCAAATTGGGATGAAATTTATGAGGGTTTTGAAACTCCACATGATATCCTTTTCATCATATTTACAATGATGACAGTGGATGCACTCGCACTAACTTTGTGCACATGTTGGAGATGGAGGTGTGCAGTTTTGACTTCAATGTTCATTGTCGAAAGATGTATTTGCTCATCTGGAACGTTTGGCTACTTTCTTCAGCTACAAAGGTCAATTTCAATGGGTAGACGCTTTATACCCATAGATCCACGATTACGCATAAATGGCATTTGCGATTTCAATATTCCAGAATCTATGTCATTGGTTGCATCGTCCGTTTATGGTCATTTGCTCTTGAAATCTTCTTTCGTTGCTCAAAAAAGGTATTATATATATCGTCCAACAATTAAAAAATGGGCTGTAATTCCACGGCCTACGACTCGTTTCACATCTTCCAAATACATACTTATTGTCAATCCAATTGATGGGTGGCATTATAGGATTCTTCGTTTCATATGGTCACATACAACTTTTGAGTCATATTGTTGTGAGTGCTTTGATTAGCGGATTTGGAGATGGATTTCGGTTGGGCCAACTAGCATTTGAGTGCCATCTTCTTTTGGGAGGGAACCACTTGTTGTCGTCATCCAAGTTGCATACATGCTTATTAGTTGCTCATGGATCTTTGCATTTGATGCTTAAAACCTTGAATTTGATTCTATTGCTTTGCCGTATGAGACTTATCCTCCAAGAGTTGGTAGGCAAGTTTTCCTTGGCAGTAGAGAGGGATCTTTAGATCTATTATATGTGTGTCACAATGTGTTAGACATCTATACACTATCTACCTAACCCAGTAGATGTTGGACTCATACTGCTAGGCTCTCGATGGAGTTAATTTCATCGATTGTACCCAGGGTATCTTGCTTCTTATTTCATACTTTTGATAAAATTGTTTTGCTTGGACTACAAAACTGCTATGTATGGGATGTTGTCAAAGAAGAGATATTTGAAGTTGTTGGTGTTGGTACGAAGAGGTTCAGTTCTACTATTTTCCTATACCAAAGTGCTATGATGACCACGCCTATTCAACACAGTGGCCGCAAGCCTTGCAATTGTTACACACAATGGGCTTTAGTAGACTGTCATCTTCAACCACTGGATTGAACTCTTTTTATGCTATGTTCGTCTGTAGTACGATAGCATGTAAATGACAATATACTAAGTAGTACGTAAGTACGTCGTTTGTTTTATTTGACCATTTTTACCAAGCATGTTACTTGTATTTTGTTATTGCAATGTTCAACATGTTCGAAGTTATATAGCTATTTTCTAATAATTTTGTAATATCGAAACAACTTCTTCATGTGTAGTTTGTGGATTAATTAATTGAAGTTGTATAGAGATAAAGTGGACATTGATCCTCATGGCCAGCATATTTATGGTCTGAATGGCATTACTCTTGCCAATATCCTTAAAATATCATCACTTACTTTTTTGGAAATCCAAATGATTTTGTTGATCCCTGCATACTATATTTACGTCAGTTGATTATTCTCTATGTTTTGGTCTTCTCCATAGCCCTTTGTATTTTAGTCACTACTATTGACTCATCTATCATCGTTCATTCATGGTGGCATATTGTTCAGATAGGCCACTCGTTGTCACTTTAAACTGCTTAATCTTTAACAAACTCGTCCTTAATTTGTCAACCTTCGTGTGCATGTTACCAAGTATGGAATACAGAATATCAACGCCATTGTTATTGTTACAATGTTTATTTTAGACATTTTTTTTGTTATAAAATCATGTACGCTTGAAACATGTAACTGCTACCACTCGTACCAGCAATAATACCCGCATCCAGGACACGTATTGCTTTAGTATCCTCTATGATGGTGGTACTTGCAGCAGCTTATTCATGGAGTGTTTTCTCTATTATCATACTTTGTTGAGACGAAAGCCATCCTTGATGCATGGGCTACTCCCTATATTATTGCCAAGTACGCGTTGTGTGACCATGATTGCATTGTCACTATCCCATGAAACATCATTTTTAACAAACGTATTCAAATTCATGTTACCTTGTATGCAACTGTAGAAAGAAATTTCCCTATATTTGAATATGACAACTTGAATAAACTTTATATTACACGCTAAGATGCTTGAGATCTACAGCACATATCCATTTGGCATGCCAATCTATTGATACAAAGAACATATCTATTCGGTTATGGAATGATTTTTCAACATTGTTAAATATTTCTTTTAGACAAATTTTATATTAAACGTTTAATAAAAAATAAATTCTTCTACTAGGCCCACAAACCAGTTGTATTCTATATAGATGTAGTATGTAATTAATGTTTTCATTGTTTTTCAATGTTGTTAATTATTGCTATATAAATCTCTGATATGTGTATGTTGATCGTATACTTCAACTCATGATATCATTCTTGTATGATTCTATTCTATAGTTAATATTGATTATTTGTACAACTTTTGGTTATCCATATTCATATATTGAATGTCTTTTTTTATTGAAATTGTGTACATGAATTATACTAAATGAATTTTCAAGTATGTTTGAAGCTTGTTTATACTAAATGCCACTTGTGCCATTCATTCTTAATATATTCAATATGACTCATTTCTTTAAATTAAATACTTAGATTATACTCAATGAACTTGCAGATTACAATTAAATGAATATTTTCATATTAAGTAGGCATACATTATCAGTTTTATATTCGCCTAGAAATTAAAATAACGTGAATATAGTATAACTGCCAAAAAATTTTGGGATATGAAACGTAATTTTCTGTTTAGTGAAAACGCATATTTTGATAATTAATAGTTTAGTTAGAATGATATATTTTACAAACAATATGTCAAGGATAATTCTCTAAATAGTGTCGAATTAATAATTTTTTGTATAGTTATTTTGAATGCATGGTTGTACAATTAATTTACCTTTCTTTCTTGGTTTTCCTTGCGTAATGACTTTTTGCAGTTTTCTATTTATATTTAATGAATGAATTCAAAATATTTGTAATGTTCTATCTATTAGATACAATAAGCAATTATAGCATTTAATTTAGTCACAAACACATATGGTATTTATAGTATTTATACCTTTTTTGAAACGTTAATAATAATAGTAGCGTCCTTCAATGCCAATTTAAGTTATTGCCATGCACATTGATGGTTCCATTATTTATATACCATTCATTGTATTTAAATACGTGTAGTAGTGGGCATTTAGAAATGTTTATTGATTAATAACACATATGTCTTTTCATTTTCCAGGTCGACATTTGAAAGAGGTATAAAGTGTGTATTTGTCTAGATGAGATGCACGATCTAATTATAATTTGCTTCATTTGTCTAGGTGTGCATGCCAATCCAGGTATATGTTCTTGGTAATATTTTTCAATTTCCTATTACGATGTGCTATGATTGCGTATACATGGGATATTCTTGATCAATTGAAATTTTATGTTCCATATGTTCTTGATTTACCCATATTTTATAGTCCACTTATATGGGGCATTCACTACTTTAATAGTATGTTAGTGTATGTGTGTTATGTTATAAACCGTGTGCTATGGCTTTCAAAGGTTTGATAGTTTGTGTAGACAATGGTCCGTACTTTTAGAGCCGCGCAAAAGAATACATCGCGGTCCGTTTCCTTTGATTTGAACACACTTGTTAGCATCGTACCAATGTCTACTGCGAGTTATAGTTCTGTTGAAGTTGAAGTCGGATCTAATCTTGGGTCAGATGATACTAAAGAAATTAGTTCGGATGTTGGGTGCATGATTAGTACTTATTCTTCAACTCAAGACGATTCAGCCAATGCATCTCCTGGCAATACATCAATCCCGATGGGCGTAGTATCAGTCGAGGAAGACGATAATGTTGTTGTTATTAGTGATTCAGAGGATGATCTATGTGAGACAAATGGTAACACTTATGTCCCAGCTAGCGAAACACATGGTTGTCTCAAGCTTGATAATCCATGTGTGTTATGTTAGTTTTGTTTCATATATTGCATATATATATATATATTTGTTTGCTAATTTTGTTTTTTATATAAATATGTTTTTAATGTCTTCGGCCTCTTTGGCTTAGTGGTTGCAGAAAGTTTTGGTTGCAGTGGTCGTGCATGTCATGTGATGATGACTAATCCGATTTGGGTTATCTTTTGTTCAATGGATCTATTCAAGCCCAATCCACAATGCCCGCATTTTGAACCGTTAATATTATATGATGTGAAAGACCGTGAAGACAAGGGTATAATGCTCATGCTTGATTATATAAATATTGTACATAGCTTCACTGCAACCAACTACATGGGAGTTGATTCTATCTCGAACATTAACACTTCCAAAATGACTGAGTTGGAGGCAAATGGATTTGATTTGGAACATCTAAAGAAACATATGCAAGAGTTGCATGATGGTCAATTGCATGGTGTTGATAATGGCTATGAAACAACATTACTAGCTATTCAAATTGCTGGATTTCAAAGGAAGAAGGTAGAATTCACTCGTGAGCTTAATGACATAGATGCCAAAATGCTTGCATTGGCCCAGCGAAAGGAGGAACTCCAAAGTGAGAATGCACGATTTGATGAGCAAGAAACTTATTTACGTAATAGGCTTAAAATGTTTGAGCCTGGGAATTTGTCGACGCCATAAGTTAATTCAATGTTCTTGTTTTTCATATGTGTGTTATAGATAGGTTTTTATCATAAGTCTCATATTTCATGGCTTCTTAGCTACTTTCTTGTTGTCTTCTTCATGTGACTCTATAGTCATGTTCTTCTAAGCAAGTATTTAGTACTTGTTGCTATCAATCACAAGTTTGTTAGTGTATCAAATCGTCCATTTAAATTATTTTTGGTAGGTTCTATTTATGAGATACTTGACATATTTATGTCGGAAGTGTAAACCATGAGCGTAACGCAACATTTTTTTGGGTTAACCATAATCAGTGTAACGTACCATAAAGGAAAAAAAAGGAAGCTAACCCGTTCTATATGTATTTCCAAACTATTGAATGTTGACTATTTTCAATTTATTTTTTCATAAATATTCTTGTTATTCGTCTTTGCCTCTAATTATATCGGCGTGTGGCTTGGGTTTGCAATCTTGATAATATATTAATATTAATATGTTCTTAATGGATTTTGACATCCATCACTATTGCCCCATATTACTTTTACCAAGAAATTCAATCAAATTTGGGTGTGCAAGCTAAATCATATCAGCCATTGGATAATTATTTGAAATTTTAAATATTTTTGTTCATTCAGACTAACATGTTCTATGTAGATGTGTTCTGCAAATTAAAAACGTAACAATTTTAGAAGTACTTGTAGCCATACGCCTTCTTCACATACATAATTGTTCACTCTGTCTAGAATGACAAAGAAATTAAAATGAGTGGACACATGAATGTGAAGGCCATGGAATCTACTATGTAGTTTTCGTGGATAAAAGCAAATGGTTGTAAACTGACATATCATCAATATTAAAATAGGAGTTAATTTACTACTTTTTTTGTGAAAATATGAAGTCGACTTAGTTATTTCTTGTTGATCATTAAATCATATTCATGAAATGTGGGTTTCTTGACTCTTCATATACTTTGCGTTGGTGTAATGATTGATATGCGTTGTTATTTTCGGTCGATGTGGCCTTTATGTTAAATTAAGTTAAGTGAAATGCATTAAATGTATTCTTTGTACAATAACATCTTGAAACTGCCATTTTAAATATTTGAGCATGTGCTCCAATATTGCATGTCCAATTGAATTTTGTTGTCTATAAATACATTGTACTTTTCACTTTTCATATACCTATATATGTTGTTTCTTCTCACATTTTGAGATTAGTATTCCTTGTTCCAAATTGCTTATTCAATTTCCGTTGATTCCATGTGTAAAATCTGTAAGTTCATGGTTGATCTAAATATGTTTTTCTCATATTAATTTAGGCAAATTCTACCTTGTTCTTTAGTGGAGTCATGAAGAATAACCTAATTTATTATTGACATGCCTCATAGTTTTTTCTCAGAGTATTGTTTATTTTTTTATAAATTTTTGAGTTACATTTAATTCAATTGTACATATTTTCAAATAATTTAAACTCTCTTCTACTTATTTCTAATATTATATTGATATTTTTGGTTAATTTGACACACTAGAAAATAACTTGAACTGTTTACTAGGCATTTATAAACATCAATCTGTCAAAACATAGCTGATCTAATTTTTGTGCTTAATGAAATGGTAGATCATGTATAAATAGTTGTACCGTGAGAGGTATAAACAACTCTTGATTAGAATTTATTAGACACTATTGTTAATCGGTAAATGTTTCATTCTATGGCTTCCGAGATTGCTTTTGATTTTTTTCTTATTTTGTGCCTGTTCATTCAATGCTACAACTAAGCAATACATCAAATTTTGATTTACCTGAGCCTATCTCAATGATTGCCTCGTCTTTGCATGGTTATGTATTGTCGAAAGGTTTGAGGGGAGTTCGAAGAAGATATTAGATATCCCACCCAACTACACATGATTGGGTTTTCGTTCCTTATCCTTCGATTAGAGCTTCAGTGGTGAAATACATGTTAATTGTCAATCCATCAGATAATTGGCAGTATAAGATTCTTCGGTTAATTTGGCTTTCACCTATTTTTGAAAATTATTGTGTTGAATGCTTTGACTCAACAAATTGGTGTTGGTCTTGGGTTGGGGTCTCATGCCTCTAATGTACATCTACTTTTGGGAGAGAACCACCTATTGTGATTGGATTGTCGGTTTTCATGTTGGTTGATTCAACTAAAGTTTTTGTGTTTGACATGGATTCTTTTCAATCAGCTACAATTGGGTTACCTAGCAATTGTTCGTTTCCAGATACGAATGGCAAATTATTTCTTGGTAACATGCAAGGTTCTCTCAATCTATTACATTTACATAATGGCATGCTCGATATTTACACGATGTTTAGAAGCGAGAAAAAACAATGTTGGGTTCGTGGAGTTAGTATTGTATTGGTTCCAATTTTGCCAGTCCTTCCAACATTGGTTTCTTTGCTATGTTATTCTATTGATTTATTCATCATTGTTTCTACTCATAATGTGCTTGTATGGAATGTTGGGACCGGTGAATGTCACAAGGTTCACAAATGTGGAATTAACAGAGCAAGGGAAAATGGCGTGTCTTGACGTCGATTCAAAGTGTCATGTTGTCGATTCAAATACCGTGTCATCCAGATACTCCTAACAGCTACTCTGGAAAATGGTGTATTTTCAGACAACATCTTGTACCATTAGCTGGATTAATGTTTAGACTACTCTGATATATCAAATTCATTATGTAGTTTTCTTTTTTTATCCAATTTTTTTAACAAACAAAATTTCATGCTTATATATATATATACTGCCTGTTTTAGATTCGTGTGATGGTGATTAATGTTGTTCGATTTCAAATCCATGTGAAAGAAAGATTTTTGGGACTACTTTCATACATGCATTTATAGAAAAAAAAATTCTACAATTCATTCGTGTTTTCCTCGTAGCAGTTTTTGAGTATCAATTTCTTTCCTAATTTACTTTTCTCATGTTATGTACTATTGGATCCATCGAAGTACTAACATTATATTGCACAAGTGTCCATGATTCCACAATCAACTTATTTTGTAGCATGTAGCTCAAGGAACTGGGGTTGTTGTGGATTAGGCTTGAATAAATCCATTGAATTGAAGACCTCGCATATTGGATTTGTCATGTTCACATGACATACACAACCACCACAATGAGAATCCACTATAAAATATCGATATAAAAAAGCAAGTGAATAAAGGAAATATATTGTATGTGATTCGTGTAATTAAACAAGGAAAGATTAGACACCTCCATATGGATTATCAGGCTTGAGACAAACATGTGCTTTGTCAGCTCAGACGTAACGGTTACCATTGGTTCTAGATTCCCCCTACTCCCATAGCAAAAACTTCATAAACCTACCACCTTGAACCATATAAAACATATAATTTCTTGATCATCAGACGACTATAATCCCATCAAGACAACCATATTTTAAATAGTAATAAATTAGCTACACTATGTTTTTTGTGCTTGCTCATATTCATTCTTTTATTAAAAAGCTATGAATGATTATGGATTAGCCTTGAATAAATCCATTGATCTGAATACCTCCCATATTGGATTTATCATATTCACATGGCATACACAACCACCACAATGAGAACTGTCTGTAATCGTTAAGGTAAATAGCTCCAACATAGTTAAAAATATCGATATAAAAAAGCAGGTGTATAAAGGAAATATATTCTATGTAATTCGTGCACTAAAAACAAGGATAGATAGACAACTGCTTATGGATTACCAGTATTGGGACAAACCCTTGCTATGTCAATTGTGACATAACTTTTACCATTAGTCCTACACAACTCATCAGTAGTAAATATTTCTTAAAATTTTTGTAGACATTGTTCGTGAACTGCATATAAAAAATATAAATTGTGTCTCTCGAATTCGATGACTATTTTTTGAATTGGTTAAAAACCATTCTTATATGACTTATTTTTGCTTATTATATCCTAAATATAGTGTGTAGCATGTAAAATAGTAATTAGGATTATCTGATCATAAATATTAATTTAATCCAATATTATTTTTTTATGATCACTACAAAATTGTTCGTTCTATTTGGCATCTATGATGGAAATTAAAGTTGATAAAAAAATGAATATAAATCCAATATTTAATTGGACGACATTAGTGTCATTATTATTTTTGACACCGTATGTATATAGTCTATGTATTTATATGTGCTTATTTATGGCAGCAAATCAATGGGTGAATAAATAGAAAGAATTTCAAAACCTAACTTTAAGGTAAATTGATAACCGTTATTTTTAATGAGCTACAAATATGGAAATTTCTTTTGTTAGCAGTTATGCAAATATTCACACTAAAAGTGATGTGATGATAATTGGGTCTTTATTTTAGATAACTTACCTTAAAATTGATTTTTTTGTCCTCATTTTTATTACGCATGTATGCAAACATGTGCCTATTTAAGGAAAATAATAGATATGCTACCTAATTTGAATGTCTTACTTGTTCTAGCTATTAATTATGTGAATTAATATGGGAACGTATCTATTTAGGGATTCCACATGATTGATATACTTATTTTATACTTGAATATATTTCGTTTCATTGCATAAATATTGCTAACACAAAATCAGTCATTTGCCTTACAATCGATAATTCAGCATATTGAAGAACATATGCACCTTGATTGACTCAATATTTGTGCATTCAAAATCAACAAGTGAGTGCATGTGTCTCATTATTTATTTATTTTTTTGTTGAATTTTATTATCTTCAACGTTTCCACCCTATATGACTGAATTTTAATTCCATTTTGCATACATGTTTGGATGTGAACGAGTTGCTTATCTCGTAATTAGATTTCATTTATGCATGGTGTTTACTTTCTCACTATTAGATATTATGTGGGTGGAATTAGGATTATAAAAATCAAAATAACTTGATGATATTGAACAAGTTAGATAGGAAGCATTAGCATTTGTGTGATTTGGTCTTTTCCCTCTTATTTTTTATAAATATATATATTATGAATTGCTCAGTATGGCTTAGTATTTTCATTGCATTGGCAGCCATGTCAAATGTGTAAATGTTGTTAGGTAGCCATTTTTTTGGAGAATTGCAAAAAATCAGCAGATGGATGTTTCTTTATCATTTAAATTTGTACTAATTTAACTATTTTACATACGGTCTCATTTTTCCCAAAAGAATATATTGTCTAGGGACTTTAGGGAACTCATTGATAAAATACTTAGATTTAGAAATAATGTTAGAAGTAAACCATGACGTGGAAAAGATCCCAGTATCATTTTCGCTAAGAACTAAAATTGCATCTGGTTGGTACAACAGATTGAGAATTACTTACATTTATATTGCAGGAAAAGTCGAAGAAAGAACAAGTTAGGCTTTATAACAACTGTTGAGGTGTGTTTCAAGACATCCTTCTTTTAGTGTGCATGACCTCAACCATTCGTGAAGCTAGACAATTAATTAATTTAAGTTTTTGGATGGTTAAACCTTTGTCTGTTAATTAATGTCTTGACTTCCAATGATTTTTTATTAAAACGATTTGTGCTTTTTTGTGCATTATTTTGGCTATATCAGATTTTGTTCATATAATAGTTTACAATAGCAATTCCATGGGAATTCCAAAGATGTTGAACAATATTTTGAACATACCATTTTGTTTGATTTGGATAACCTACAATTGCATAAATATGATCAAGAGAAAGACTGCTTACGTTAAAGAATGGATACTTTTCATTGAAGTCTTTTATCAGCTTGCACATAGTAATATAGTGACCACTTATATGTATTTATATGTTGTTTACTTTCATACTAATATCTTAAGAACATATATTAACAACAAAAAGGAAAACAATAAATATTTCGCTCAATATTAAGTGTGTTCATGATTGATGGAATATTCTTTTTTCTAGATTTTTGATATATGAAAATTAGTTTAGGCTTGTACAATTAAGTTGATACTTAGTCATTTGTACGTAATTTAATATAAATTCTAGGATATTAAATAAAACCATTTTTAGAATAAATTTTTTTATTTGTTTTATTCTTTATAGTTTTTAATTAACTAAAACATTCTTATGCAAATATATTATGTAACTAAAAGATTTGTGGCCCTTTTTTGTGAAATTTGGTTCAAATAAGTGAGGCAAATAAGATTGTGTGATGACAGGTAAGATTTTATGAGACATATAGCTGATGCTTATATGATACTCCCTCCAGTCTGAGATTAGTTGCTCCATTTAGTTTTTTAGAAAAATTAAAGTTATTTATTTTATAAAACTAAATGAAGCTACTGATTCCGGACAAAGCGAGCATAATACTTTTGGTAGATGGAATAAAGTAGTGTCATCTGTTATATATATATATATATATATATATATATATATATATATATATATATATATATATATATATATATATATATATATATATATATATATATATATATATATATATATATATATATATATATATATATCTGTGTGTGTGTGTGACACACACATCATAATTTAACATATTCACAATATTGCTAAAATTGGTGTAGTGTATTGATGTTGGTCTTAACATATTTTTAATGAGTTTTGATTATACTGTATCATATTAATAGTTTTAGTATAGATTCAAGGATATTAAATAAAACCATTTACAGAATCAAAGTACTTTTTTTTATTGTCTTTTATTACTGCAACATTCTTATGCAGTGGCTATGTGGCTTAATATACGTAGGTTAAATCATATACTATTACATTTCTATTGGATCTACATATGGTTCATTTGTAGAATAAAATATGATCACATGTACAAATTATTAGCAAAAATATGTTTATAAGGCTCATTTATATGTTAATGTATATATATATATATATCATAATTTAACATACCCATGATATTGCCCAAATTGGTTTAATGTATTGATGTTGGTCTTAACATTTTTTTAAATGAGTTAGTGGTTTGATTATACTGTATCATATTAATCGTGTAAACTGACTCCATTTTGTTTTTTGTTTTAGGTTATAATGGACCAAGTCTTATTGTATTTAGAACAAGCTGAATGTGGAAATAATTTTCCCACCCAGTCTTTGTTAGAAACACTTATTCTTCAGATTTTGTTGAGAACAACAGGGTTTAATTTTAAGCATTGTAAGATGGCTTGCAAAGGTTGGAAACGTGCTATGAGCACTTCCAATTTTATTATTGAGTGGTGTTCTACTAATCATCAAACATACGATTATTTCCTTCAGTGTTTAACCCATATGCAGGCATTTCGAAGTTATCTTCCATTTCACCCTTCACTTGCAATAGATAGTAATTTGGAAGTATTTTTTCCTGAAGACATGGTTTTTTTGGCAACCTCTCTCTGTGGGTTGGTTCTATGTAAAAATGATGCTCAACGGACAGATAGGTACTACATTGTTCGGCCAATGGTTGGAGATTAGGTTCTTATTCCAAGTCCTAGATTGAGGTATATGTCAATTGCTTATGTTATTATGGAAAATCATATAAATGGCTACTGTTACAAGATATTCAGATTTTGTTTATCTGACAAGCATGAGAATTATCTTATCGAAGTGTTTAAATATGACAATTGGGGGTGGAAACATATTGGTGAATCAAACATAGAGAATTTCGCTTTAGTTAGATCAGATGCACCTGTATGTGTTGGTAAGTATGTGCATTTGCTTATAGATGAAATGAAGATTTTTGTTTTTAACATGGACACATGTGATTGTGGTTATATTGAACTACCTACCAATGTCATAAGGATTGTTGGGAATCAGATTTTGGTTTTAGCAAGCCGTGAGGGACGTCTTAACCTTGTCTCTCTTATTGGAGGGGTCATGAATGTTTATACATTGGATTGTCGGGAAAAATCGGTTTGGGCCAAAGTTCTGAGCTTTCATATATCAGATTTAGTCACCAAGAATGTTGAAATAAATAGTATTCTATACCACTCGTTTGATGTATTTATTTTGGTTACAAAAAAGGAGGCCTTCTTTTCTGAAGTAATTAATAGAAGCATCAGAACTGTGAAACTAGAGTATTCTTTTCGTGAGCCTGGTATTTTGCTTTTCATGAGTGATTACAACATCCATCCAATTCCTCATAGTGGTGAAGATCTGACAAGCTACAATGGCAGGTGGATTGTTGAAAATTGAGTCCTTGTTCGTCTGCTAGACGAGGAGCGGACTTGAAATTTGTGTGGTGGCCCGAGTTATTTTTGTGTTTGTTATGAGTGTTTAATTTCTTTGCACAAGGTATGTTTATTTTTCCATGTATGCCAAATACTATGCAAGTACTTTACAATTATTTTGTTTTTAAAAAAAACTGGTATAATATATGATACTTTGTCTTTTATTATTTTTGTTACTTTTGTATCTAAATATGTGAGTTGTTACCCATTTGATATAGCAAATTATTATTTTGTGTTCCTATTGTAGACCATGTATGCATGTGCTACTTTTTAAACTAATGGTAGATGGAACAATATTATTTGTATTTTCTTATTTATTATTCTAATTTAAATCAATCGAAAAATGTCAGTTTATATTGAGTTTGATAAAGACTAGAGTGCCATTCTTTGAAATTAATGGTTTCTATTATGGAATAACCAATTGTATATGTCATTTTTTATATTTATTAGTTATATATACAATATCCATGTGCTAAAAATTTAGATAACTAGAAATTGTGGCAGTCATGAAGTTGCATCCTTCCAAATATGAACTATCCAACTCTATGTATGCCATCAAGTAATAACACACTGAACCAACCCACCTAGGACAAAATAAGCATACTATCCAACTCTATGTATGCCATCAAGTAATAACACACTGAACCAACCCACCTAGGACAAAATAAGCATAATCAAAGAGCAATAGAATGGACCGACAAACATGTACCTTCAAGGTATGGAACTGAAGGAAAAAAAGATTCATATATAAAAGGTTCTTTTCATGACAAATATTAGACTTCAATGTTCAATATATGTTCAACATAATATATTACCAATAGACTATTAAAGAAAATATGATTTAATTCAAAAGCAGTTATATACATATATATATATAAGTGATTGCAAGACTACAATAATTTTTTAAAAAACTACTTAGAAAATACAACTTATGTATGTAATAATTACACAATTAGAATACTATCTTATTTCATCTAAAAGATCATTTAGGCAAAATTGCACCTTGAAAAGGTGTTGCCTCATGTAAGTGACTTTCTCGATTAGCACATTGTGCATTTTCCCTTTCAGTGTTGTCTAAGTTCATTTAATCTCAATTGTTCTACGTATATATTGTTCATTTCATGAGTATAGTGTGCCCTTTTATTGTAAATTTTAACAATTTTCACTTTAATCAAGGTCTAATCATAGCTGCATTCAGAAGGAAAGATAAAGGAAATGAACATACATTTCTATTACTAATGATTGGAATTTTCTAAATGCCCATTACTATATGTATTTAAATACCAATGAACGTTGCATAAATAATAAAACCATAATTGGCGTTGTAATAAATTATATTGAATTCAAAAATGATCTTTATTATGAACGTTTCAAGGTGGGAAATTAATATAAATACAAAGTGTGCGTAGGACTAAAATACATGTTATAGTTACACATTGGATTTAATAGATGAAACATTACAAAAGAATTCATCATAGTAATGCTCTTATTTAACTAATAGTTTCCAATATTTAGTAATACCTATAAGTAAGTTTTAATTACTATTTTAAATAGCTTTTGGATAATTGTACAATTAGTGTATCATTTAATGTGATGAATAGAAATAAATGATAGTAATTACAATTTCTAAACCAAACATGCTATTAATTACGGAACATGGAAAGTTTCA
This sequence comes from Saururus chinensis, assembly GCA_035235625.1. Taxonomy (NCBI): domain Eukaryota; kingdom Viridiplantae; phylum Streptophyta; class Magnoliopsida; order Piperales; family Saururaceae; genus Saururus; species Saururus chinensis. The sequence goes on from CP141142.1 coordinate 21,317,116, forward strand.
CCATGATCCAATGTCAATCAATTGATCATCAATTAATGCTATAAGTTATGACATACAATAAATGTAAAATTTATGGTAATTGAATAGGGTAAAACTCTTCATTGCCATATCTATGTGCTCTTCATTTGGTACATGTCTTCACAACTTACAAGTTTCACCCCTACACGTTTGTTAAATCAGATTTATTTGCTTCTTTTGGTGTCTTATAAGAGGTATTGCACTCAAACTTGAAATAAATCTATTGTATAAGTTTTAAACTTCTTGAAATTTCCAACACTTTTCCTTACAAGATCGACATACTTATTATATAAACGTGTAATACGGTGGTGCAATATTTCTCTTTTAACCCCTATGTTATCACTTCTTCAAAACCTATGCTGCCTTCATATGGTTAATCTTTCTCCTAAACTTGTAACTATTTTTTTGATGTTCGTATGGTAGTAGCAATTGCTCATAATTACATGTAGATTAATCAGTAGTATATGAAAATTAACTAAGCCTTTCCTCCTCCCAAAACTGATTTATTTTTTGTTAAGTTGTTCTTAGCTATATGGTTGTCCTACTTGTTATCAAAGATTATATGTTCCTTCGTTTTTTATATTAGGTTCCACATTGTTCTTTTTTAAAAATTGAAGTCTTGATGGTTACATCCACTTCTATATACAATTATTTGTATACATCTTTTTCTATTAGATTCATATGGAAAATCAAATCCTATATTATTCCCATATTGAATAAACAAAAACTTGATTATAAATGAAGTAAATATGTGCTCTTTTATTTATAAACGGTGTATTCATTTTTGAAATGATATTTACATAGAACATGTGTGATAGGTATATTATTAGGTTATTTTTTGTTTGGGATTTCAAATGTGTTAGATGGTGTCAGATAAATTGACATCACATAAAGAAGCAAACAATGCTAGAAAATGTGCATGGTATGCTGATCGTTTATAATTAAACCCTTTGCAAGTGTACAAGGTAATTGTACTAGGATGAATATTTAAGAGTTGTCGAACCTCAGGGATGAATGGATTATCACTAAATCTAAAGAAGAATTTGCTGATTGAAAATTAAAACAAACTTAAACTTAAATTAAGTAAAAGAAAGAAATTAACTAGTTTAAAAGCAAGAGATTAATTCGATGGAATTTACTTAGGAAATTGAATCCACTAACAATTCCTTAACTTTTAATCTAAATCTAGTGTGAATATGAACAAGTATTCTCAGCTACAAGCTAGAATTACTTCAAAAAGAATCATTAATAAACTTCCATGGCATGAACTATCTTCGACAATAGCACAGATCATCTACACTAAACTAGCTATAGGCATGACCCGTCTAATCTTAGTATAACTCATCCAAGTCATTAATTATCTGAACATTAAAACTATTGCATGACTATCTCATCTAAATTACAAAAATTAGAATCGATGCAAATATCAAAACCATATCAATCTATCATCTACAAGACAATAAATCAACATAGATTTGAATAAACATGAAAAGCTCTTCCATTAAAAAGGAAATCCATATCATACAATTGTCATCATTCACAACTGAGATCTAAATTAAAAAGAAAAGAAACTGAAACTTATCTATAGCTTCATCAACTCCTAAGTAAAAGAAAAGTCTAGCCTTCCATTGTAGAAGAAAGCACTTGAATCTCCATTAGAAGCTTTGAGTTCTCTTCCATCTTCTTTTTCCTTTTTCTCCTCCTAAAATCTACTGGAATCCTCCAATTTTAAGCCAAATATGTCTTTTTATAGGCATAAGTTCTGTAGGAAGAAGTCCAATATGAAAAGAATTAGAATTTGGGTCAAACAAGGAAACTGCACGTTATGCCGTTCGATCTCACTGCATGCCCGATTGATTGCTTGAACTGTATTTTTGTCTGAATTCATGTTATCCCAATCAATCGATAAGTGACCCCGTTCGATTGGCTACATTATTTTTGCAATCTAGACAGTTTTCCTGGACAGTTCATATTCTGTTCATTAAGCTTTCCTTCGTGTCCATATTAGTTTCTAACTTGTTTATAACTCCGAAAAGTTGTCCAAATCACTTTAAAGCATGTGAAGACTACTTTGAACTATTCAAAACATCGTCCAAGTACTTCGATAAGCGTACTTTACCTATAAAACATAAAATACCTTATTTTAGACATGTAGAATATAATTAAAATTCCAACTTTGTTTAAATACACATCTAAACTACTATTAACTACAAAATCATTAATAATTAAACTAAAATACTAATATCTATCTTAATCTAAATAAACTATAACTAACTCTAAATTAACCTAATCTATACTAGCAAATAAGGTAAAAAGACATATAAAATAGATATATATTTCATACTTATCAAATACCCCCAAACCTATATTTTGCTAGTCCTCGAGCAAAACAAAAACAAAATAAAACAACTAAGAAAACCCCTAGGTGTCCCTAGTTGGACGAGTTGTGTCTCGTGAAGGTTTGCAGTAATGATACCCACAAACATCTAAACCTAAGAAAAATAAAACAAACAAACAAGAAAACAAAAATTTGAAAAAATAATCTTCTCTTAAAAACACATAACTATTTTTAAAAAGAACCAACCACAAATACTTGAAACAAGTAAACAATTGAGATCTGATCACTTTCAAGTAAGGAATAATCCATTTTATAACCCCATCTTAGAAATAATTGTGCAACTACATATATACATTTCAAAAACATAAAGTGTAGAAACTTTGTAGTCATAGAATTTCATTCTTTATTAACATAAAGTGTAGAAACTTTGTAGTCATAGAATTTCATTCTTTATTAACAAGCATATCTTATGTGACCCATTAACCAAGCTCATTAAAGTTCACTAACTCAAAAATATAACAATGACAATCTTTCATCCTTAACATCTCATAATAAACCCTCATATAATAGCCTTCAAATTTCAATTAAATTCAGGGAATAAGAGCATAATATAGTTCAAAATATGACTTGTGCAATACTTAGTTCTATTAAACTTTCTAAATAGTCCATGTAACAAGCGTTAGGCCAGTGTCCCTAATCCAGTTGGCTCAAGGCACTAGGTGTTGAAACACCCCTCAGGCTTAATAACTCGAACTATAAAGGCTACAGAACCAAGTAAATCATAAAAGAATTTATCTCAACTTTTCACCTTTTGACGTGATCCCTTATACTTGCCTAGGCACAAGGTCCGGTTACTCAGTAAAAAGATAAACAAACCTTTTTTTTTCTTTTTTCATCATCATTATTTTTTTCATTCAATCTATTTTTTTTCAACTTTTTTTTTTCATTTTTTTATACACACTTATCCCATTTTTTTTTCAAATAAAAGCTAAGCATAAAAATCTATCATAAAATATTAAAAATTACTCAATTGCCAAGTTTTCAAAAATATATGCTTAGTTAAAGATATCCCACTAAGACTACAAGTAATAAATCATAAAATTATATTCCTACAAGTTTCAAGTGTGTGAAATGTGATTTAAAAATATAAGCACAATTATCCAAGATAATGAAAATAAAATAGAAATTACTCATTTAATCATTTTCATCACTTAATTAATTACTTGAACTTTCTTCATGAAATTGATCTCTTTAAAAACAGACATACTTTTAAAAGAAAATAAGCAATAAAAACCACTTAAAAGAAAAGAACAAAAGAAAAATGGAAAAAAATACTCTAAAACATCCTAAAAGAAAAATAAAGAAAAATATCTTTCTACACCCCCAAACCTAAACTGAACATTGTCCTCAATGTTAAAGAAAATATATACTACAATGACAAGAATAAGTAAGAGAGGGAAAGAAAGATATCACCTGAAAGCATAACTAATCCACTAATCTGAAAATGAAGTACATAGGATTGGAGAAAAGAAATAAATATAAGTGATGAGCATTTCCCCAAACCTAAAGTATTATATCCCATAAAAGAAGAAAAACTATAATGAGAAAAAAAATTAAGAAAATAAGTAAATAAAGCCTAAATGATGCAAAGAAAATAAACAAAAGGAAAATAAATATATCAAAAACATGGGTTGCCTCCCAAGAAGCGCTAATTTTATTGTCTTCAGCCAGACATTGCCAACATTCTCAAATATATCAAGGCGGCTGGTAGATATTAGCATTAGCTCTTCTCTTAAGTTTCCAAAAAGATGATGTAGAAAAATTAGAAGGCATGACTTGATTATGGGCTGATGCTACAAAAGATGGACCTCTATCATAAGCATCAAATCTAAAATTGTTTACCATAAAACATTCAGCATTAGAAGTCGCAGGCAAATGGTTAGACACATCAAAAACATTTAGTTGCACTTTCATGTTCCCAAAAGTCATCTCCATTACCCCCGTCCTACAATTTATGCATGCATTAGCTGTGGCAAGAAAAGGACGACCTAGAATGATAGGAATCTGATATGTGGGGTTGGCACTGGTTTCCATATCTAAGACAATAAAATCAATCAGGGAAAAAGAACCGGTCAACCTTCACTAAGACATCCTCAATGACTCCTCGAGGCTTACGCACAGAATGGTCGGCTAGCTGCAAAGTAACTGATGTAGGCTGCAATTCACCTAACCCTAGTTTCTCATACACTGAGTAAGGGAGTAGATTGACACTCGCACCAAGGTCAAAGAGGGCTCTATGGATGGAGTGATCACCTATGACACAGGAAATAGTGGGTACTCCAGGGTCCTTATACTTAGGTGGGGTGTCAAACTTCAAAAGAGAGCTAACTTATTCGGTGAGAAAGACCTTCTTAGACACAGGGGTCTTGGATTTACGCTTTTGAGTGCATAGGTCTTTGAGGAACTTAGCATAAGCAGGGACTTGCTTAATGGCATCTAAGAGGGGGAGATTAATTTTGACTTGTTTAAAAGTCTCAAGAATATTATCCATCTTAGCTGTGCTTTTTCTAAATGGTGGGGCCATGTCAAGACACTGAGGAAAAGGTGCCCTAAGGATATAAGATCCATCGGAAGTGGTCTTAGACTATGGCTTTGAGGAAGGGGAAGGAGATACAAACTCCTTCTCATGTAGTGCACTAACTTCTACTTGAGGTTCATTAGGGGCTGCCCTCTCTAACTCCTCACTCCTATCATCTGTCACTGGTGTCCCCCCAACACTCTTATCAACAATCCTCCCACTCCTGAGGGTCATTATGGAATTAACTTGTTCATTAGAGGGAGGAGCTCCCTCTACCTGAAATTGACCTTTTGGTAGGGGTTGACTTGGCAACGTCCCCATCTCTCTCTTGTTAATAACATTAGCTAGTTGTCCAATTTGGGCTTCTAACATTGCTATAGATTATGTGTGAGAGTGAAGGAGTTGGGATTGAGATTGAAGGCCTTGCAAGGCACTCAAGACCTTTTCTTCAAAACTTGGACTCCTATTGGGTTGGACATATGGGAGTTGCACTTGAGGTTGGTGGATATGGGCTGGTGGAACTTGGAATGGTTGCCTAGGGAGTTGATTACCCATAACCCCTTGGTTTTGTGTCTGCCAAGAAAAGTTAGAATGATTCCTCCACCCAGGGTTATATGTATTTGAAAATGGATTGTTCTCCGCCCTAAGGAAGGATTGGGTGGCATTCACATGGTCTTGGACAAGCTCAAGAAATTGAGAGGCAGAAGGGCACTCAATGATAGTATGGGCTGGGCTAAGGCATATTGTGCATGCATCTTGAGTGAAGGGAGTGGGCTGATGGGTTGAAGTCATAAGAAGGTCCAGTTTCCTACTCAAAGTATCAACTTTGGAAGAGAGGTCTAATGGGTTTTTGACTTCATACAAGCCACCCCTAGAGGGGGCATTGTTCAAGGTAGATAATCCACTCTCATTTCTATTCAACGTAGCATGTTGAATAGATTTTTCACTCAAGTCCTCAAAAAGTTTCCATGCCTCATTTTCATTTTTTAGCAAAAAAGTACCCCCACAACTTCCATCAACAAGATGACGGTTTTGTTCAATAAGACCCTCATAAAAATGTTGCACTAATTGCCACCTAGGGACAGCATGATGAGGACACCTCCTAAGAAGGTCCTTAAGTCTATCCCAACTCTCATGGAACTGTTCAGTGGGAAGTTGGGCAAAAGTAGTTATGGCCTTTCTCATTTGATTGGTCTTACCTTTGGGGAAGTACTTTTTAAGAAACTCTTGTTGCATTTGGGTCCATGTTGTGATAATATTTGGCTCTAATGAGTGAAGCCATTCCTTAGCCTTATCTTTCAATGTGAAAGGAAAAAGGCAAAGTTTAACAGCTTCATCGGTTAAATTTGAGAGATCAAAAGTTGTGCATAGTTCTAAGAAGTCATCTAGGTGCCTATACGGGTTTTCATTATTAAGCCCATAAAAGGATGGAAGCATTTGAATGATATTGGGCTTAATTTCATAATTTTGAGCAGCGACCGCTGGCAACCTAATGCATGAAGGAGAGGTGTACTCATTGGGAGTGTAATACTCCCTTAGAGCTTTAAGTGGTGTATCTACTAACTGATGTTCAGCCATGATGGGGGTAGAAGTAGTGTGGGTGGAGGAATTGGTGGGAGAGTTTGGGGGTGTAGGGATGTAGGTCAAGGGCAACTCAGCTCTCCTAGATGTCCGCTCAGGCTCAGGGTCAAATGGTACTAATCGGGGGAGTAAGGAGCGACGACCACACATACACCACAAACACACCACACAATTTTAAATGTAAAAGGGGAATAACAAGCAAAAACTAACTAAAAATAAATCAAAATAAAGAGAGAAAAGGATCTTGCGAACCGAAGAGAAGCACTATGCTTATCGAAGTCCACTTGTGGCCACAAGTGTAGAGAGCACGATCTTCAACTCAGCCTACAAAATCAAATTAAAAAAAATGGTAAGAAACCAAGAATTAACCTAAAAACTAAGTAAACTGAATCTAAAGTAGCTAGAATTATCCTAATTCTAATTTAGTAACAAATCAATACCGTCCCTGGCAACGGCGCCAAAAACTTGATAGTTTATAATTAAACCCTTTGCAAGTGTACAAGGTAATTGTACTATGATGAGTATTTAAGGGTTGTCGAACCTCAGGGACGGATGGATTATCACTAAATCTAAAGAAGAATTTGCTGATTGAAAATTAAAACAAACTTAAACTTAAATTAAGTAAAAGAAAGAAATTAACTAGTTTAAAAGCAAGAGATTAATTCGATGGAATTTACTTAGGAAATTGAATCCACTAACAATTCCTTAACTTTTAATCTAAATCTAGTGTGAATATGAACAAGTATTCTCAGCTACAAGCTAGAATTACTTCAAAAAGAATCATTAATTAACTTCCATGGCATGAACTATCTTCGACAATAGCACGGATCATCTACACTAAACTAGCTATAGGCATGACCCGTCTAATCTTAGTATAACTCATCCAAGTCATTAATTATCTGAACATTAAAACTATTGCATGACCATCTCATCTAAATTACAGAAATTAGAATTGATGCAAATATCAAAACCATATCAATCTATCATCTACAAGACAATAAATCAACATAGATTTGAATAAACATGAAAAGCTCTTCCATTAAAAAGGAAATCCATATCATACAATTGTCATCATTCACAACTGAGATCTAAATTAAAAAGAAAAGAAACTGAAACTTATCTATAGCTTCATCAACTCCTAAGTAAAAGAAAAGTCTAGCCTTCCATTGTAGAAGAAAGCACTTGAATCTCCATTAGAAGCTTTGAGTTCTCTTCCATCTTCTTCTTCCTTTTTCTCCTCCTAAAATCTACTGGAATCCTCCAATTTTAAGCCAAATATGTCTTTTTATAGGCATAAGTTCCGTAGGAAGAAGTCCAATATGAAAAGGATTGGAATTTGGGTCAAACAAGGAAAATGCACGTTATGTCGTTCGATCGCACTGCATGCCCGATCGATCGCTTGAACTGTATTTTTGTCTGAATTCACGTTATCCTAATCAATTGGTAAGTGACCCCGTTCGATCGGCTACAGTGTTTTTGCAATCTAGACAGTTTTCCTGGACAGTTCATATTCTGTTCATTAAGCTTTCCTTCGTGTCCATATTAGTTTCCAACTTGTTTATAACTCTGAAAAGTTGTCCAAATCACTTTAAAGCATATAAAGACTACTTTGAACTATTCAAAACATCGTCCAAGTACCTCGATAAGCGTACTTTACCTACAAAACATAAAATACCTTATTTTAGACATGTAGAATATAATTAAAATTCCAACTTTGTTTAAATACACATCTAAACTACTAATAACTACAAAATCATTAATAATTAAACTAAAATACTAATATCTATCTTAATCTAAATAAACTATAACTAACTCTAAATTAACCTAATCTATACTAGCAAATAAGGTAAAAAGGCATATAAAATAGATATAGATTTCATACTTATCATATGCCCAACTCTTGGTTGCAGAAAAAGATCGAATATGCAAGAAGAGGGCTTTAAATAAGGCTGCCGCAAAGGATCGATTGAATATAGAAAATAGGACTTCATCAAGTTCGCTAGTGGATTCCAATCCAATCGGTGCTTTAACAAGCCATGATGATCAAGTTATATATATATATATATATATAAATAATGGTAACTTGACTATATATTTGATAGCTTCCTAATATAATTTTTAGCAATTGATTTTGAGAATAACATTTTTTGGATCTTCCTCATTGGTAGACTGAGTGGGTGATCAAATTGTTGCTACTCATGATCGTCTTCCTTCCAATGAGAAGTTGACAAAGAGTATAAGAAAGGAGGCTAAGGTCCATAGTATAGACCTAGCTACTGACTGCATATATTGTGGAGCAAAAAAATTTAGGACGGAAACAAAGGCGTTTTGCTATCAAAATGGGGGCGTTATGATTCATCTTAATGGAATTCCACTAGAGTTGGAGGAACTTTATCTTGGAACCTCAGACGAGTGTTGGGCTTTCAGTGATTGTGTTAGAGGCTATAATAGCCTCTTTTCTTTCACATCAATTCATGCTGAGATCGATGAGAGTGTCAATAATATGAGAGTTGGGACATATACATATCAAATCCATGGTCAAATTTATCATTCCCTCCACTCTCTAGAACCAACGGATTTGGGTCCCCGGTTCTTGCAACTGTATTTTTATGATACAGATCATGAGGTAGAAAATTGCATGTGCTTAATGTCGAACTTGTCCCCACTATTGGTACAAAAGATTATTGATATTCTCAATATGAATCCTTGTGCACAATTTTTGCAGCAGCTTAGACACATGGGGGATGTTCGTGAACTGAGAATTGGTGTTCAAAAGAGTAGTGGTCATGATCAACGTATCTACAATGCACCATCTTCATCTCAAGTGGTTGCTATTTGGATTGAAGGAGATGAGGTAACAGGTGAACAAGAATGACATATTATTGTTCTTGGAAAACAAGGTGAATCATATAAAGTTCAACCTTATTATGGGTGCTATGACCCTTTTCAATACCCATTGTTGTTTCCAGGTGGAGAGACTAGTTGGCATGCTGGGATTAAATGTTTCAGAGGCCAACTTTAGAGGCGTCGCACTGATGTGACTTGTAGAGAATATTATGCTTATTTATTCCAGATGAGATCTAACCCGTCATGGAGTATTATCAATGGTGGGCATTTATTTCAACAACATATAGTTGACATGTATGTGAAAATCTAAACAAATAGATTGAACTTTATACAACATAATCAACGTGCTTTAAGGGTAGAATTTTACCAAGGTGTAATTGATAGTGTTGCTGCTGGAGAATTAGAAGGAAGAAGAATAGGTAAACGAGTTGTGTTACCTGCATCATTCATTGGTGGACCACGGACATGAGACGAAGATATTTGGATGCAATGGCTCTTGTTCAAACATATGGTAAACCGACTTGTTTATTACAATGACATGCAACCCAGAATGGCCTGAGATTACCAGTTATTTGAAACCTGGAGAAGCTGCATCTAATAGACCTAATATTGTCTCTTGAGTTTTTAAGGCCAAGATAGATGATATGAAGGACCTTATTATAAAATCAGGTTTCATGGGTAGAGTTATTGCCCACATGGATGTTATAGAGTTCCAAAAATGAGGGTTGCGACATAAGCACTTATTGGTTATAATGGAAAAAGAAGACAAGATAATGGGCACTAATGCATATGACAAGTTTGTTTGTGCAGAAATTCCAAAAGTTGAAGAAGACGCATTATTACAAAGCCATGTGATGAAACACATGATGCATGGACCTTATGGGATTTCTAGAATGAACTCACCATGTATGACACAAGGAGGTTGTCGTTTTAGATATCCAAGAAGATTTACAGATGTCACTATAGAAGGTGATGATTCATACCCAGTACATAGGAGATGAAACAATGGTTAGTTTGTATATGTATGTGGTCACACATTGGATAATCAATGGGTTGTTCGTTACAATCCTTTTTTGTTGAAGTGTTATGATTGTCACGTGAATGTTGAGGTATGTTCAAGTAGCGTCATGATCGTATCTCTATGCAATTGATGAACAACTTACATGTTGATGATGTTGATAAAATTAAAAGTTATCAGAATGCACGGTGGGTATCTCCACCTGAAGTAGCTTGACGAATTTTTGCATTCAGCCTTAGTGATAATCGTCCAACTGTTATCAATTTGCAACTTCACTTACCCAATAAGCATATAGTCTCTTTTTATGATGGACAAAATTTAGCTGATTTTCTTGATAAAGAGGTGAGTTGCCAGACAATGTTGATAGCTTACTTTGATAGAAATAAGGTTGATCCACATGCTCGAATGTTACTCTATCGAGAATTTCCAACCTTTTATGTGTATAGTTGTCAAGGTCGTTCATGGGATCCTCGAAAATCTGGTTTTGCAATTGGTAGAATAAACGTTGCAAATCCAGTTGAAGGATACATATATTATTTAAGGCTTTTGTTGAATCATGTTCATGGAGCATAATCATTTGATCATTTGCAATGTGTTAACAACATGCAACGTAAGACATTTTGTGAGGAAGCACATGTGATGGGATTATTAGTTGATGACAATGATATATTACTATGTTTGGAAGAGGCATCAATGTTCTCAATACTAGCTTCTTTAAGAACATTGTTCGCAACAATTTTAGTATTATGTGAACCTGTTGATGTAAGAAAATTATGGGATACAATGTTTTTGGATATGTCTAATGACTGTGTTCTCGCGAAAGGAGTTTCAGACACTGTACGTATTGCTTATGTTCTGAAAGAAATTGGTGAGTGTATTGCAAATTTAGATCGTTCTTTAGAAGATTTTGATTTACCAAGAATTGAAATTGATTCTTTTAGAAATAGCCGAGAAAGGGAGGTCATAGAGGAGGGATTAGTTCCAATATCCTATCAAGATTTGGAAGTAGTTAATTATTTAAATGAAGATCAACAAAAAGCATATGACATAGTTATTGCACGAGTGGAAGCTAGGTCCACAGGTGTTTTCTTTGTTGATGGTCCTGGTGGGACGGGTAAGACTTTCTTGTATAGATTCTTGCAACAATTAAGTAACAAGGGAAGAGTGCACTTGCAATAGCAACCTTTGAGGTTGTTGCATTAATTTTGCCTAGAGGATGTACTGCTCATTCTAGATTTAAGATACCAATTGAGATTAACATTAATAGCTCATGCAATATTTCAAAACAAAGTGGGATAGCACAATTATTTACACAAGAAACTTTGATTATTTGGGACGAAGCGCCAATGACAAAGAGGTATGCAATTGAGGCATTGGATCGCATGCTTCAAGATATACTAGATTGTTCGAAACCTTTTGATGGAAAAGTAATTGTGTTTGGTGGAGATTTTCGGCAAGTATTGCCGGTGGTTCCCAAAGGTACAAGAGAAGAGATAGTTGATGCATGTTTGGTGCGCTCAAAGATTTGGCAAACTGTTGAGATATTGCCTCTCACTAAAAATATGCGAGCAAGAAATGATCCATATTTTTGTTCATATTTACTTCGGATTGGCGATGGAGATGAAATGTGTTTTCAAGACGATTACATCAAAATGCCATCTGATATGTTGATTGAAGCACAGATTTCGAAAATGGAACTTGCAAACCGATTGCAGAAATATTCCCATCTTTAGAAGCATGAGTTTTGGAATCAAGTTACTCGGCAGAGAGGTGCATATTGACAACAAAAAAATGAATATGTTGATCAAATAAATTCAAGAATTGTTTCAATGTGCAGTGGCAATGCAGTAACATACTACAGTTATGACACGGCAATTGACGATACAAATAATTTTTATCCACATGAGTTCCTTAACACACTTACTCCGAACGGTTTGCCTCCACATAAATTGGTACTCAAGCAAAATTGCCCAATTATGTTATTTCCAAACCTCTATCCAAGGGATGGTTTGTATAATGGCACATGGTTGATTTGTATCAAGTTTGATCATAATGTTATACACGCTCAAATTGCAACCGGGGAATATAAGGGAAGAAAATTTTTTTTGCCAAGGATTCCACTCATGCCAGCAGATAATGAAAAGTGCCCATTTAGATTTAAACGTAAACAATTTCTGATAAGGCTTGCATTTGCAATGACTATCAATAAAGCTCAAGGTCAGACCATTGAAAATGTAGGATTGTATTTACCAGAACCTATTTTTTTGCATGGCCAATTATATGTTGCTTTGTCAAGAGGTACTTCTAAGTCGAAAACAAAAATCTTGATCAAACATTCTTTAGATAAGACTATGCCACATGGAGTGACACGAAATGTTGTATTTAAAGAAGTGTTTACCAAATAACTTGAGAGTTGTATAACAATTTGTCTTCCTTTTTGTTTATGTGGAATTAGATAGATTATTGTTTAGTGATAACATTTACATTATTTACTATTTTCATAGGTTTACTATGGCAATGACCTGCATTCCAATATCTAAATTATCAACAAGTAAGGTTCAATGGACAATAAAATGTCTAATATTAAAAAAAACCAAAATACGATCATTTGACAACTCAAAGGGTTCTGGAATCGCTATGAACATACGTGTTATTGATGAAGAGGTTAGTCCCTAAGAACTTCCTTACATATAGTTGTTGTTCTTATTTGCAATAATTTACATTTATGTTTATCCAAATTTGAATAAATTGTTACAAAAAAAAATTGATGGATATTGGTGTTTACTTGATTGTCTATTTTTATAGGGTTCTAGAATTCAATTGTCTGTTTTTAATGAGTTAGTTGAATAATTGAAGACTACTACCTTGGAAGGTAAAATGTATTGCATATCAGATGGGTTGATCAAATGTTCAAATCCAAGATTTTGGTGGGGTACAACTAAGTATGAGATAATTGTTCAGAAGCATACAACAATTGTTCTTGCACCAGATGAATTTGCTATAACGAGTTATAACGATTGTGGAATAACTTGTCTTGATGCACTTCAAGTCCCAAAAAATATATAAGAAACAATCAGTAAGAAAACATACTTGAAAAGTAAATTTTTTACATATATGCATTGAGTAAGCATTTTGGTCCTTTCTTTTGGCAGATGTACTTGGAGTTGTAATTAGTACTGGTAATTGAACCATTGTGTGTAGGCGTAATGGAACTGAAGTAAATTGTCAGTCACTTGAGTTGATTGATAAAAAGTAAATTCACAACCTAATTTCGTAGTTTATGAAATGTTGGTTTTCTAAACATTTTTCTTTCCAGGTGTACAATGCCGATTTCCATAACCTTATGGGGTGATATCGTAGAAAATGATGTACCCATTCTTGAGGAATGTCGTGGCAATTATCCAACTATTTATTTAACAGTTGTGCGAGTCCAAGAATTTTGAGGTATACTTATTTTGTTGGCAATCTAAGGTATTGTGTGAACAACTTTTATATATAATATTATTTCACTATTATATTTGTAGAGCGACTAACATTATCATCGACAACTGAGACCAAAATAACCATGAACCCAATGTTTGAAGTGACTATAGAACTTAAAAGTTGGTAAGTTTTACGTAAATATTTCCCATTGTAAAAAAAAATGTTTGCTTTAAACTAAATTGTTCAATTTATTTGTTTTTTGCATAAAAAACATGTTAGGTACATCAATAATATGTCAGAAGTTTCAAATATGGTGGACACAGAGATGTCACGTCGAAACAATTTGCAAAGACCTGCGAAAAAAATTATGGATATCATGAACATTAAAGAAGACCTACTACAAGTTATTTTACTTGTTATTTCAATAACGTATATATAATTATCATTTTTTTATTATATATATATATGTATGTATATATATATATATATATATATATTTATATAGACAAAAATAGAGGGAAAGTTGTTTGTAATATTTAACTTTACTTTCATGCCCTTCTTTAGCCTGAATTTGTTGTCATTGATACATGGGTTTTAAAGATAAGTTTGGATCAAGATATTTGGTACATTGCATGTTCAAAATGCAACAAAAAAGTTGCAATCATATGCGTGTAATAAATGTCATGTTACTCCGATAGTGAAAGTCCAAGGTATATTTCATATTTATCTTATATATTTAAAATTATTTCGCAATGTTCATAACTATTTTGTTATTATTATTCATATATAAGTTTTATTTCCGAGCAAATATAGGAAATAGTACTGGTAACATGTGGATAACTGTTTTTTATGCACAAGAAAAAAAAATGTTTGGATACTCAGCCGATACAATGCATAATTTAAAGGTAACTCTATGATATGTTGTAATATTTAATAATATACTTAATTCATATTTATACATATCAATATAAAAGTTAATATATGCATTTGCTACATTATGAAGGTATCTAATGAGCGTGGATTCATATCAATTATAGATGATATCATTTGGAAATCATTTATGTTTGTCCTCAAAATAGATCAAAAGATTATTGAAGACGAGGTCGTTAGGTCGACCACCTGTGTCTCGGTTACAGCAACTAAAAAGGGTGTTTTTTGTTTCCCAAATGTTTATAACCCACATTTGTTTAACAATTTATGTTGAGGTTATTCTTAATTTTAATGTTTGTTTGGTTTTTATTTCCAGGTACAATTGAACATGAAGATGACAATGATTCCCCAACAAAATAAACTGCACCTTCTTTTTCTTTACTATTTAATTTCTACTTTTTTTACTTTTATAAAATATTGGCTTGTCTTATATATCCTTTCTAACTAATTTGGATGAATTAGATTGTAACACTTGGGATTGTTATGATTTATGATCGGTCTACGTAATTTCTAACTTCGTTTTTAAATAAACTTATTAGGCAGAATAACAAATGCAATATATATGTGTTATTTAGAAAAGTATATAGATTTTACCGCAATAATATCTTTCATGTTTGTCCAACATGTGAGATTATTTACTCTTTTATACAAGGAAAAATATGATTATATCTTTACTTATGCAATGGTTTTCATTTTAAATGCACTAAAAACGACGACCATAACATGCCTACTCTCATTATTTTTTGTTAGGCCCTATCTATGTGTTCAGTTAAGGGACACTACATTGTTCAACTTTGTTATAAAATACAAAAAAGTAAAAAAAAATGTAAAAGTACTTAGTTATTGATTTTAGTCGTACAATAGTTATAATCCCTTATATTTAATACATGTTTTCTACACACTTTCGCTAAAAAATTTGTTTATAACTTTAATTGGTCAGACTAATAGCTCAATCATCATTGGAATAGTAACACAAAAAGTAAATTACACTTATTTTAAATGTTCTATTTGCCACACTTGCTATGCCATATTTTTTATTATACCAATTATAGATAAAACGTATGCCATTGTATTATATATATTTAATTTAATTCAAAGATACATCGAATTTGTTGAACTTATTTTATATTTTATGTAACGACCTGAATTTTGTGGGTTATTAAGTTTTTGTCCTACTTAAATTATAAGTTGCAGTTGATGTGGTTTGAAAGGGTAAAACAACTTTTGAGTTAGAGGCCGAGCTTGAAAAGGGTTGGCTGTGGCAAATTGCGAGGACGCAATTCTTTTAAGGAGGGAAGAATGTAATATCTAATTTTCCTGAGTTTCAAGATTTAAATAAGTGGAAAATAGGGTGTTTGACCCATTAATATTCTTATTAGAATAACTTTCTCCCTAGATAAAATTTGGGGCTGAAATAATTCTATTAGAAAGTAGAAAGATAGAGCTTCGAAACGCCACCAAGAACACGTAAATCAGAGTCCGAACGAGGGAGATACGACCGTTTGAAATTGAAAATATCGTGCAGGACCCGTTTACCCAAATTAAACTGTATTTGGCCCATTTAAGTTGTTTTGCGGGCCTGGTTGTTTATAATTCCGAAATTAATTTTTAAGGTCCTAATAAGGTGGCCTAATTGGGGAGGATTACCCAAATTCTAATCCTTATCTTTATAAAAGGCCTACTTAGGGCACAAATTGGGGGGGTCGACTTTTGATTTTCTCTATGTTGTCATGGGGACACCAGTGATCTATCGTGAAGGAGATGGCCGACTACATGGCCCTCTCCATCCACCCCAACTCAAAAATCTGTGGTCCATTGCTCCCGCCGATATACTTGCTCTAGACTTATAGAAGGTGCCGTTAATTGGCTCATGCGATCGGTAATTGATCATTTATAATTAAACCCTTTGCAAGTGTACAAGGTAATTGTACTAGGATAAGTATTTAAGGGTTGTCGAACCTCAGGGACGGATGGGTTATTACTAAATCTAAAGAGGAATTTTCTGATTTAAAATATAAAAACAACTTAAACTTAAATTAAGCAAAAGAAAGAAATCAACTAGTTTAAAAATAAGAGATTAATTTGATGGAAATTACTTAGGAAATTGAATCCACTATAAAACCATAACAATTCCTTAACTTTTAATCTAAATCTAGTGTGAACAGTATTCTCAGCTACAAGCTAGAATTACTTCAAAAAGAATCATTAATTAACTTCCATGGCATGAACTATCTTCGACAATAGCACGGATCATCTACACTAAACTAGCTATAGGCATGACCTGTCTAATCTTAGTATAACTCATCCAAGTCATTAATTATCTGAACATTAAAACTATTGTATGACCATCTCATCTAAATCACAGAAATTAGAATCGATGCAAATATCAAAACCACATCAATCTATCATCTACAAGACAATAAATCAACATAGAATTGAATAAACATTAAAAGCTCTTTCATTAAAAAGGAAATCCATATCATACAATTGTCATTATTCACAACTGAGATCTAAATTAAAAAGAAAAGAAACTGAAACTTATCTATAGCTTCATCAACTCCTAAGTAAAAGAAAAGTCTAGCCATCCATTGTAGAAGAAAGCACTTGAATCTCCATTAGAAGCTTTGAATTCTCTTCCATCTTCTTCTTCCTTTTTCTCCTCCTAAAATCTACTGGAATCCCCCAATTCTAAGCCAAATATGTCTTTTTATAGGCATAAGTTCCGTAGAAAGAAGTCTAATATGAAAAGGATTGAAATTTGGGTCAAACAAGGAAACTGCATGTTATGCCGATCGATCGCCCTGCATTCCCGATCGATCGGCTACACTGTATTTTCATCTGAATTCACGTTATCCCGATCGATCGGTAAGTGACCCCGATCGATCGGCTACAGTGTTTCTGTTTTCCCGGACTGTTCATATTCTGTTCATTAAGATTTCCTTCGTGTCCATATTAATTTCTAACTTGTTTATAACTCCGAAAAATTGTCCAAATCACTTTAAAGCATGTGAAGACTATTTTCAAGCATTTCAAACATCGTCCAAGTACTTCAATAAGCGCACTTTACCTACAAAACATAAAATACCATATTTTAGACATGTAGAATATAATTAAAATTCCAACTTGATTTAAATACATGTCTAAACAACTAATAACTACAAAATCATTAATAATTAAACTAAAATACTAATATCTATCTTAATCTAAATAAACCATAACTAACTCTAAATTAACCTAATCTATACTAGCAAATAAGGTAAAAAGACATATAAAATAGATATAGATTTCATACTTATCAGGAACCTCTCCATTGGCTTTGGCAAGAGGGTTGCTTTGTGGTTGACCAAGAGTTCTTCTCGCTGGCAGAAAAGGCATTAAGGAGGTTGGGCGAAGAACATGGAATCCCGAAGGAAAGAAATGTGAGAGAAGTCAGGAGCGTTGAGAGCATAGAAGAATAAGAGGGAAGAGAAAAAGATAAAAAAGAGGAATCCCTAAAAACTGCTCGCCCTGGACGATCCTGGCCAAGGATGTCTCATTCTCACATAGAGAATCTAGAGCAGGGGTTTTCGCCCAGGGACATCTCCTACGGAGGGGAGAGCCCGAATTCCCACATAGGAAACCCTAGAACACGTGGTAGCGGGTGCACACGGCATACCACACTGGATTCTCAGGGTCCAGATGACACTCATAATAACAATCTCACATCCGCAAGACAAGTACACAACTCGTCCCCACATAATTCCATTTCTCTACTCAACCCGGGGAGTGTACACATTCCACACAGGAACTCAAATAAAAAACATGTCCTTTCGGACCAATCAAGTTTCGATTAAGCCACGACCGATTAATTCGGCATGCAATTTCACCACATTGCATCCATTCGATCAAATTCGATTAACCTCGATAAATCCTCAATTGGAAATCTATTTTCATGATGCATGCAACATGGTATATACGTGGGCAAGGCATACATGAATCCTAATTCATGATAAGTGCTCTCATCAGCCCCTAATGCATCATTCATAATTATAATATCAAGCTTCAACATCATCATTAAACCCCACATGTGTGTGTGTACCTAATAGAAGCACTTCACTCAATGCATATCAACATGCTTGAAATTAACTCACTACCACACTACACATGTGAATTAACATCTAATCATGAATTCCAGCGGAAATCATAGGAGAAGAATCATTGAACTCATAACTCAAATCAAAGCTCAACCACAAGCTAAACACATACAAGATCATTCACTTCATCTTTAAGCCATGACGTTCACTAACATTCACACATCAATTAACCACATCCTAATATGACATATCAGTCTATTAGTAGGCTGTAGCTCTACTGAAAATATACTTAACCATAGAGAATCAACCATTCATAACTTCAAGATGGCAATACCAACATCATACCTCCAACCATAAGTCATTCCACATAACTCTAAATATATACCTCAACTTCATAACCTTAATGGTATGCCTTTCCAGTAGCATACTATAGCTCAAAACACTCCACATTCATATGAAATTAGCATATTAAAGTAGATTCAATGAAATAAACATCATGCACCTAATACAAAAATCTATTGTGTAGCCATTCGAACAGCCAGGAGGGACGTTCGATCGGCTAAACAAGAAAATTTTGAATTTACAGTAATGTCGTTCAAACGCCAACAAGGCAGAATCGACCTTCTTCTTCATTTCGAATTTTCAAACCGAAACTTCATTGATAAACCTTAAAATCTCCATCTAACAACCTAAATACCAATAAAATTCCACCAAAACTTCCAGAAAGCTAATCTACATCATAATAAGATGAAACCCTATGAAATCGAGATTAAAGATTACCATTTACTAATCATGCCATTAAAGCACTAAATCAAGTAAATCCATCCAAAATAAACCACAAAATCAAGAGTTTTACCATAGGAAGACTGAAATTTCGAAAGTTCATTACCTTATCCCTTGATTAAGCTTTGATTTGATGGTCACCCTTCTTAAAAACCTTACAAAGACATAGAGTTTGAATTAAACTCCATTAAAACCGGTTTAACATAGAAAACCCTAATTAAAAACTTAGATCTAGGGCTTGTTGAACATAAAAATCAGATTTTTAGAGCTAGGGTTTGAAGTAAAGACGCAAATCAGTAGTTTTGATGTTTAAAAATGAATCAAAACAAAGGGGAAATGGTAAGTCTAGAAGAGATTAAGAGAAAAGCTAGGATTTGGTGCTTAATTAGAAAAGACTTACCTTAAACACCTTCAGAATCGGGCCTAATTGGGGATTAGGCCTAACCTCTCCTCCTCAGCCTATTCCCAAAATGGAAATGGCTCAGGTCTTGCCTTTTATAGTAAGTTTTAGGGTGTGTATGGGTAAATTGTGGGGTATGAATAGAAAAATAGGCTAAAAATGGGTAATTTAATTATTTGAGCACTAATAAAACCTGGAAAAATTATGAAAATTTTTATAAGGGCTTGTGTTGATGTCTGGGTTAATTTAACACAAAAACCAAAATTTTGACAGTGGGGCCCATAGGGGTCCCGCCAAACCCTAATTTTTTGAAAATAATAGTGAAAATTTAGAAAAATCCCAAAAATTCACATTTGACTCAAATCACTTAAAACCACTAATTGTAAAGTTGATTTTTAATTAAAACCATCATAAACACCATTTATTTATGAAACCACCGACTTAATAAGAAAATGAGTTAACCATGCAATAACCGATACTTAAAAAAAACGAAAACCAGTTTAGAAATGAGAGTCCTTACAGCATGTCTGCTGCATACGGGAGGTAAATTAGTTTTATCAGCTAAACTTAGTAGGGTGTTGATAATCTCTAGAATTGATAACGTATGTTGGGATCTTTTATTTCATTGCTTGAATCTTATTCCAGTAGATTTATAGCCTTACGAAGCATACAATTCAAGACATTTGATTTGAAAATAGAACACGCAGAAGGCATGATGTAGGATGAATGATTCACATTAGTTCATGTAAGATGGGAATTATCTAGTTTTTGTGGCCTTGGATGAGATTTATGATAACAAGAATTGTGTTCAAGTTACTTAACTCTAGTAGGTTCAAAGATTTTTAAGAGTAAAACAGGGAACAGTGAGATGGGGAGGAAGGGTTATGTTGTCCATGGGGAAGAGGAAGTGGGCTCTCTCTATAACATCCGTAAGTTTTTAAGTACTTTTTTTATAATTTTTACATGTAAAGTATATTAAATAGAGCTTAGTGAGACGAGTATAACAAACCAATAACACCCAAAACGGAGGTCGGGATGAAAGGTTATAACCTCGGAAAATGTGTCATATGGGTGGGACCAAATTTAAAAATATGAGATAACCTATATAAGTTTGGTCTAGTATTGAAGGGCTCATTAATATGAGTCCATTGGTACAAAGAACGTGTAATTCTGACATCAGGATAAAAAAATATAAGATTTTTAAGATTTTAAAATAAAAAAGGGAGCGTCAGAAATCTGACGTGCATCAGTTTTCTAACGCACATTTCTGATGTGCATCTGACGAGTGTCTGATGTGTGACGCGCGTCACACGCGTCACTGCCTTTTTCCTATAAATAGCGGCCAGTTCTAATTCAATTCATTTGAAAACTTTTTTTCTTCATTTCTTCCTCGTTTTAAGTCCGATTTAAGTGATTTAAGAGGCGTTTCTACTAAAATCGAGCATGCTGAACGTCGTGGCAGAGTTATTTTTCTATTTTGAGATCTCTACAGCCCTAAAATCTGCTATTTAATTTTAGACTACTCGGAGTATCATTTATTTTCTCACTCGGAAATCGAGGTAGGGGCTTTTATCCTCTTTTATGACTTAAATACTTGCATTGGTTGTCTTTAAAAGTTTATATGAATAATTCTAGTTACTTTCTGTGTATATTTTATAATTGCCTCGTATACTTGATTTATTAAGTGTTTATCTTTTGAATTTAATTCAGAATTATGTTTTATGTTATATGTGATATAAAGAAAATCTAGCTTCGCCTTTATTTTAAATATGGTAAGATTGAAAGACGGTTTTCATGAAATTGTTGCTCTATCAAAATAATTTTAGAAAATACGTACAATCATGACCAATGAGTTGTTGAGAAGTGATAGAGAAGGGGTAATTGTCTCGTTGGAACGAGCTATTAACCCTACCTTTATAATCGTTGTCAGTAACACGACCATGACTTGTAAAGGATTGGCTAGGATTTTGAAAGATTGATCTTCATAGAAGAAGAAAAAGAGAAGGAAATTCCTGTTTGAGTCGGGTATAAGAGGTTTAATTGTTTGGAACTCAAATTGGTAGACGTACCGACCGATAGTGTTCTATAATTAAGAGTACACAGGGAAATCCGATTTGGAATCTGATCCACAGTACGCACATTAGCCTGGTGAGCCCCTAACGAAGGGCAAGATCCCTGATTCACCCATAATGAAGGGCAACTATCAAGGCTATGTGCGCTAGGCTAGAGAGTATCATGGGAAAACTCTCTGCTCTCTAGATCCCGGCGCCCCATTACCACGGGTGGCTCTTCCCTCTACAAGCACGGAGTGTTTTACGAAAAATCTGTAGAGGAGTAAGAGGCTGCTGCTTTGTACCCGCAACAAATTCTTTAATAGTAATACAAACCCTAGAAGCATCTTCGATACGTAGGGAGAAGCCCTAGGGAAGCTTTTGGATGAGAGGCACACCCTTACAGCTTTTTCGAAAAGTATTGTCTATTTACCTTGTAATTTACAAACTGCCAAATGTTATATTTATGTCTAATCGGATAAGTACCCCTACTAGGTAGTTTAAAATACTCACCACCCCCCAGACCTTGCAGGGCCCAGTGTGGAATAGACGGGTGTAGAAGAAAGCATTAAAAGATACTTTTTGGAAGCTTCAGCTGGTGACCACAGAGTCTACGATCGCACCAATAGTTTTCTATGTATATTTTTATATTTTTGGCTTGAGAAGACTTGTTTATATCTTTACTTATGTATTTGTACATATACAATATATTTTCTAGGGAATAAAATATTTTCTTGTTACGTTTATGGTTATCCGTGTATGGTTGCGACCTGAGCAAGCATTGATTTTACTTTTTAACTCTTTATATATTTTATAAAATCTTGGGTTGTGATAGTTGGTATCAGAGGCCCGGAAATTCTGTCTATAAATGCATAAAGTGAAGAAATAAATGATTTCTATCACTACAATTCACTTAGATAAGTACTTAGCATAACTTTGAACCATCTTTTTGAACCTAGATGTCGTCATCACAACAACCTGGTCAAGAGCCGCAAACTCCAAATAATGATTTGGCCGGACCCACCTCGTTTGAATCAGGAGGAGGAGTAGCACCCGAAGTTATGTGTGTGTTGCTACAAAATCTTGCTCAATGCTTAGCTGAGCAAGGTTATCACCCTACTCTTTCTTTGCCACCCTCACAACCTTCCCCAATTCCCTTTAGTGATAACTCATCTGGTAGGAGTAAGGGTGACAATAATTTGGCTGAACGGTTTAAGAAAACTGCCCCCACTTTCTTGGGTGAAGGAGAGCCGGAGGAGGCAGAAAAATGGATAAAAGAAATTGAGAAGAGTTTTGAAGCAATGGATGTATCTGAGAATAAAAAAGTTTCCCTTGGAACATTTGTCTTCTCAGGAGAGGTAGATCATTGGTGGACCATTATCAAGGAGACTAAATTTGTGGAGGTTCAGCAAGTTTCTTGGAAAGATTTCAAAGAAGCTTTCTATAACAATTATTTTCCACTCCATATGAGGCAACGAAAAGAATTGGAATTCATGGAACTGAAGCAAGGAAGTTTGTCAGTACGGGAGTATGTGACTAAATTTACTCAATTGCAGCGCTTTGCCTTGGGAGCATGCACTGTAGAATTATCTCGTGCTACCCGATTTGTCTCGGGATTAAAACCTGAATTAAGAGCTCAAGTAGTAATTCTACAACCCACTACTTTGAGTCGAGCGGTGGAGATTGCCTATGTGGCAGAGCGTGATCAACAAAGAGCATTGGCAGAATGGAAGGAAGCTTAGCAAAATGGTAGTTTCAGATGCCCTAACAACAAGAGAGGCTTTAACTACTCTGGCAGTGCACCTACCCAGCCAGCTCGACCCTATCAGCCACAACCCCAACAACAAGCTTTTAGAAGAAGGCCACAACAACATAATCAGCAGAGCAGGGGAGGAACCCCATGCCCCATATGTAAATTGTTTCACCCGGGGCAACCCTGTAAGAGGAGGAATAATCTATGCTTTGTGTGTGGAGCTGAGGGTCACTTTGCTAGAGACTGCCCAAGGAAGCATACAAGAAATGAGCCTTAAACCGAACAAAAGGCTAAAATTCCGGGGTGAGTATACGCCATCACAAGTGAGGAAGCTCATGCCTCAAATGCTATCATGGAAGGTACTCTTCTTGGCTCTGATCGATTAGCTAAAGTTTTGATAGATCCAGGCTCTACACATTCATTTATATCAGTTGAATTTGCTTTAAATATGGAAGATCAAGTTTTGAAGTTACCTTTTATACTAGAAGTCACAACACTTGTAGGAGACTCTTTATTAACACAAGAGTTTCTTAAGGAGGTGTCAGTTCAGATAGGTAACAATCAGTTGAGTGCTAACCTAGTTTTACTAAAGATAACTGATTTTGATATTATCCTGGGCATGGATTGGTTAGCTACACATAGAGCCATAGTAGATTGTGGTAAAAAGAAAGTAGTCTTTGGAAAAGGAAACATTGTGTTCCAAGGAATTCAAGATAAAACAAGCTCTTGTTTTATATCAGCCACTAAAGCACAAAAACTAATGAGCCAAGGATGTTGGGCATTTCTTGCTACCGTTATCACAAATGAGGTAAAAGAGATAAATTTGGATGAGATAGACACAGTATAGGACTTTGTTGATGTTTTCCCAGATGAATTGCCCAGTTTACCACCTGAAAGAGAAGTTAAGTTTAGTATTGAGCTTCTCCCAGGTACCACTCCTATCTCGAAAGCACCCTATAGAATGGGTTCAGCTGAGCTAAAAGAATTAAAGAAACAACTTCAAGACCTTTTAGACAAAGGATTTATCTGTCCAAGTGTCTCTCCTTGGGGAGCACTAGTGCTTTTTGTGAAGAAGGAACATGGATCTCTCCAATTATGTATTGATTATCGGAAATTGAATGGAGTGACAATAAAGAATAAATATCCCCTTCCTCGTATTGATGACCTTTTCGACCAGTTACAGTTAGCCAAAATATTTTCTCAAATCGATCTTAGATCAAGATATCATCAGCTGAGGATTCGAGATGAAGATATCTCAAAAACTGCTTTCCGAACAAGGTATGGGCATTATGAATTCTTAGTTATGCCTTTTGGGTTGACAAATGCCCCAGCTGCCTTTATGGATCTAATGAATCAGATTTTTCATGCTTATCTGGATAGATTTGTTATAGTATTTATAGATGATATTTTGGTTTACTCCACAAGTGTTGATGACCATAGGAAACATCTTCAAATAGTATTGAATATGCTCCGTACACACAAGCTTTATGCCAAATTCAGCAAGTGTGAATTTTGGCTGGATCAAGTAAACTTTTTGGGTCATGTTATATCAAAGGATGGAGTGATGGTCGATCCAGCTAAGGTCGAAGCGGTGCTAAGGTGGGAAAGGCCTAAAACAGTGTCTGAAATTCGTAGTTTCTTAGGTTTGGCAGGGTACTATAGGAGATTTATTGAAGGGTTTTCAAAGATTGCCTTGCCACTAACCAAATTAACCCACAAAGATATGAAGTTTATCTGGAATGAGGAATGCGAGAAAAATTTTCAGGAATTAAAGAAGAGACTTACCACTACCCCAGTAATAACTCTACCTTGTGGAAGTGGGGGATTTGTAGTGTATTGTGATGCTTCGCGAGAAGGTTTGGGCTGTGTATTAATGTAGCATGGAAAGGTTGTAGCCTATGCCTCGCAACAACTAAAAATGCATGAAACTAACTACCCTACTCATGATTTAGAACTTGCTGCAGTTGTCTCTGCATTAAAGATTTGGCGACATTATCTTTATGGGGAGGAATTTGAGGTATTCACTAACCATAAAAGTTTAAGATATATCTTCTCCCAACTAGATCTAAACATCCGTCAAAGACATTGGATGGAATATTTGAAGGACTATGACTTTACCATCTAGTACCATCTAGGGAAGGCGAATGTCGTAGCAGATGCCTTGAGCTAAAAATTTCATGGGTTCATGGCTCATTTAATTATGAAAGAATGGAAGTT
The DNA here is from genome assembly GCA_035235625.1 of Saururus chinensis. NCBI lineage: Eukaryota > Viridiplantae > Streptophyta > Magnoliopsida > Piperales > Saururaceae > Saururus > Saururus chinensis. The sequence goes on from CP141142.1 coordinate 21,343,126, forward strand.
ACTTGAAGAAGTAATAATAGTCCGACCAGAGCTTGAGATTGGACGAGGAAAGTCATTCTTCGCCCACATGTCGGTACAGTCTGTGGTAATAGAGCAAATACTAGAAGCTCAGAAGATAGATATGGAGACTCAAGCCTTGTTAGAACGGTCGGATTTCACTCAAGGAAATGATAAAGGTATACGCTTTCTTGGGAGATTAGTTGTTCCGGCTATTCCAGAGTTAAGGCGTCGAATACTAGATGAAGCGCATAGTTCAAAGTATACTATTCATCCCGGAGGGACCAAGATGTATCAAGATTTAAAAAGGAACTTCTAGTGGGACGGGATGAAGCGAGATGTAGCTGAGTGTGTTTCCCAGTGTTTTACATGCCAACAAGTTAAGGCAGAACATCAGAGACCCTCTAGATTGCTTCAATCTCTTGACATTCCTAAATGGAAGTGGGAGCATATAACAATGGATTTTATATCAGGACTACCTAGGACTTCAAGCGGTAACAACATGATTTGGGTCATAGTTGATCGGCTTACTAAGTCCTCTCATTTTCTTCCACTCCGAAAGAAGCACTCATTGGATAGTTTGGCACAACTATATATTAAGGAGATAATCAGTTTACATGGAGTACCTGTATCCATTGTTTCAGATAGGGATAGAAGATTTACTTCACATTTTTGGCGGAGTCTACAAGAGGCTTTGGGTACTACATTGAAATTCAGCACAGCTTTTCACCCGCAAACAGATGGACAGTTAGAAAGAACCATCCAAGTATTAGAAGATATGTTGCGAGCTTGCACTTTGGAATGGAAAGGTAATTGGGACAAATATTTGCCACTAGTAGAATTTGCCTATAATAACAGCTACCATTCTAGCATTGGTGTGGCATCGTATGAAGCACTGTTTGGACGACCTTGTCGATCACCAACCTGTTGGAGTGAGGTGGGAGAGCGTCGTTTGATTAAATCAGAATTGATCCAGCAATGCGCTGATAAAGTTAAGCTAATCAAGGAGTGATTGTTGACAGCTCAAAGTCGACAAAAAAGCTATGCAGATAAAAGACGTCGAGATCTTGAGTTTGAAGTAAGTGATCACGTCTTCTTAAAGATATCACCAACAAAAGGGGTTATGAGATTTGGAGTCAAAGGTAAGTTAAGCCCTCATTTTATAGGGCCAATGGAGATATTGGAAAAGATCGGACTCGTAGCTTATAGGTTGGCATTACCTCCTCAACTTGAGGGTGTTCATGATATCTTCCATGTCTCCATGCTTAGGAAGTATGTTCAAGATCCATCCCATGTTCTAGATATGATACCGAATTAGCTGAAACCATACTTAACTTTCGAAGAGAAGCCTATACGGATCTTAGATAGAAAAGAACAAGTCCTTAGAACCAAGAAAATACCATTGGTAAAAATCTTATGGCAACACCACTCATTAGAGGAAGCAACGTGGGAAACTGAAGTTGATATAAGACAGAAGTATCCTGAGTTATTTGACGACTAGGAAATTTTGGGGACAAAATTTCTTCAAGGAGGGAAGATTGTAACATTTGTAAGTTTTTAAGTACTTTTTTTATAATTTTTATATGTGAAGTATAGTAAATAGAGCTTAGTGAGACGAGTATAACGAACCTAAGAACACGCGAAACGGAGGTCGGGACGAAAGGTTATGACCTCGGGAAATGTGTCAAATAGGTGGGACCTAATTTAGAAATATGAGATAATCTATCCAACTTTGGTCTAGTATCGAAGGGCTTGTTAATACGAGTCCATTAGAACAAAGAATGCATAGTTCTGATATCAGGATAAAAAGATATAAGATTTTTAAGATTTTAAAATAAAATAGAAAAAGGGAGCGTCAGAAATCTAACGCACATCAGATGCGCGCATCAGAAATCTGAGAAATGCATGTCAGTGACCTGCCTGACACGCGTCAGATGCATGACGCATGTCTGACATGAGTCAGACGCACATCACTGCCTTTTTCCTATAAATAGCGGCCAGTTCTAATTTAGTTAATTTCAAAACTTTTTTTCTTCATTTTTTCCTCGTTTTAAGTCCGATTTAAGTCATTTAAGAGGCGTTTCTACTAAAATCGAGTGTGCTGAACGTCATGGAAGAGTTATTTTTCTATTTTGAGATCTCTACAGCCCTGAAATCTGCTATTTAATTTCGGACTACTAGGAGTATCATTTATTTTCTCACTTGAAAATCGAGGTAGGGGCTTTTATCCTCTTTTATGACTTAAATACTTGCATAGGTTGTCTTTAAAAGTTTATATGAATAATTCTAGTTACTTTTCATGTATGTTTTATAATTGCCTTGTATACTTGATTTATTAAGTGTTTATCTTTTGAATTTAATTCGGAATTATGTTTCATGTTATTGTGATATAAAGAAAATCTAGCTTCGCCATTATTTTAAAGTATGGTAAGATTGAAAGACGGTTTTCATGAAATTGTTGCTTTGTCAAAATGATTTTAGAAAATACGTACAATCATGACCAACGAGTTGCTGAGATGAGATGGAGAAGGGGTAACTATTTCGTTGGAACGAGCGACTAACCCTACCTTTATAATCGTTGTCAGTAACACGACCATGACTTGTAAAGGCGAGGCTAGGATTTTGAAAGATTGATCTTCATAGAAGAAGAAAAAGAGAAGGAAATTCCTATTTGAGTTGGGTATAAGAGGTTTAATTGTTTGGAACTCAAATTGGTAGATGTACCGATAGAGTTCTATAATTAAGAGTATGTAGGGAAATCTGATTTGGAATCGGATCCATGGTATGCACATTAGCCTGATGAGCCCCTAACGAAGGGCAACTATCAAGGCTACGCGTGCTAGGGTAGAGAGTATCATGGAAAAACTCTCTCCTCTCTAGATCCCGACGCCCCATGAGCAGGGTGGCTCTTCCCTCTACAAGCATGGAATGTTTTACGAAATATCTGTAGAGTAAGAGTCCGCTGCTTTGTACGCACAACAAATTCTTTAATAGTAATACAAACCCTAGAAGCATCTTCGATACGTAGGGAGAAGCCCTAGGGAAGCTTTTGGATGAGAGGCACACCCTTACAACTTTTTCGAAAAGTATTGTCTATTTACCTTGTAATTTACAAACTGCCAAATGTTATATTTATGTCTAATCAGATAAGTACCCCTACTAGGTAGTTTAAAATACTCACCACCCCCCAGACCTTGCAGGGCCTAGTGTGGAATAGACGGGTGTAGAAGAAAGCATTAAAAGATACTTTTTGGAAGCTTCAGCTGGTGACCACAGAGTCTACGATCGCACCAATAGTTTTTTATGTATATTTTTATATTTTTGGCTTGAGAATACTTGTTTATATCTTTACTTATGTATTTGTACACAGAAAATATATTTCATGGGGAATAAAATATTTTCTTGTTACGTTTATGGTTATCCGTGTATGGTTGCGACCCGAGCAAGCACTGATTTTACTTTTTAACTCTATATATTTTACAAAATCTCGAGTCGTGACACTCTCCCCCTCACCTGAATATGGGCCGTTGGGAAACATTTCGAGAGAGAGCCCTCCGGGTATAAATGGGAGTCAACTAAGATCTGCATGGATCTTTGTGGTCCTAATTGTTTATGTTGTTCTTTATTTCGATTTTTAATATTGATGTTGTGATAGTAATTTATCACTAGTTGAAAATTATTGAAAGTATAATTATTTGGGGTTTGATAGCTATGGATTGGGTAAGAACACCTAATCAAAATAAAGACTAAAATACCTCAGAGGGGTCTGGGACTAGTTCATACAATGAACAAAGCCTTTGACCTGATGATTTGCCTTAGTTGATGAACCGATGGCATGTCTCGAGTTGTAAACCTTAGTCTGGAAGGGACTAATAGGGTTTGGGATAGTCATTCGGAATCTTGGCTTATAGATGAGCAAGATAAGGTTCATAATGGTTTCCTAAGTTTTAGCTCTTTTGAGGAGCCGCTGATTTGACCATGTAGTTGCACCTCCCCATTGGAGGGTGTTCCTTGTGAGCTGGGCTCACCACAGATATATTGAGGATCTTTTAGTGTACACGCAATTAGGGTTGCTGACATCCTGCTTGGTTGGTGTCTCTAACCACTTCTGTTCAGGTGCAGTTGTAGGCCATGCCCTTCCACTCCAGTCAGGTCCTTATGGGCTAGGTTGGGAGATAGCACTTCCTGGTAGATTCTAGGGGCCTGGTGGATTCCAGGGTATTTCGTTGTCTTTTGTCACTTAGGTTAACATCTGATGAGTCTGTCTGTTATTGGGATTAGACAGAGATATTAATTATCGAACAATGGTTCGAGAGGTAATTAATAACATTGATTGATATTGCTTGTTTAATTAGAACAAGTGGAACAATTAAAGGACTTACATAAAATGTAGGTTGCTTGAAAATACTTAAGCATTGCATGTGTGATGTTGTTCTTCTTAGTATAGTGTAGCATTAGGCAGAACTACGTCTGGATCCGATCTTGCTGGAAACATTGGAGATGTTGTCTGATGAGTACGTAGGCAACTAACATCGGGTGATATTGGCCCGATTCAAAAAATACTAATAAAATCTTTTGTCCTTTGGAAGCTCTTTTTCTATAGGTGGAGATACTTCATTGTGGTTATGGTTGTTGTTTGGTTTGCTTTGTTGTAGATTCTCCGGGCGACGATAAGTGAGACTAAGGCAGGCGAGCACAAGAGGTTTCCACGTTTTTGCAACTTTGATACGTAAGTGTACCTTAAACGTGAGAGTCAACTTGTTATTTATTTTCAGACGGGTGACAAACTTGTACTTAGATGGATGAGCTGGTCTTTACAAATTTTTAGACATTAAATAATATCATATGATTTGATATTCATATTTAGTTACCCCAGTTATCATGACCTAAATATTTAATCAAATGGTTTGTTTTGTATTTAAAGAAAAAAAAATTCTCGCTACTTACCGTTCGTGCTATTTAAAAATACGTTTAAAAATTCGGGTCGTGACATTTTATGTGGTAAATTATATTATAATTATACAACAAAAAACATTGTGTACACTATTGTTTACCGTAAAAGTTTTCACGTGCTTTTTGCTGCACTATTCCTAGTATTTATAATTATATGTATACATAATTTATGATTATTGTGATCTTAAAAATATGTATTGCAATTGTAGTGTGCATTTTTTTGTTCTATACATCTTTATTTTAATTTTTAATTTTTTAATTAATTTATATTTATACTTACAATAAATGTGTATTCTTGCTAGTATAGAATAATGAATATAGGTTGGAAAATAAAAAAAGGGTAAATTATTTTAAATTGCTAGTCACGAAGGGTACCTATAGGTCGCAAATATGCGGACCGACGTAAGGCTCACTTGCCAAGCCGGGGTAACCAGGCCATGCTAGGCCTGGGTGTTCAGGCCTATGGGCCGGCAGGCTCGATACCCTCAGGAGCCGAGTGACAACCCATGGGCCGGCATGGCAGCTGTCCAGCTCGCTCGATAGGCCCTAGTCAGCCCTCCTCCTCGGCCCCACCCAGTGCAACTAGCCACCATGTCCATAGAGGCTGCAGCTAGGCTCTTTGGTCATGACTCATAACCCATCTTCTTTGGCCAAGGCCAAGCTCTTTGGTAGCAGGCCGCAACCTCTCATGGCCGCTCCGCCAGTGGGCCACCCCCAAGCCTGGGCCGGCCCGGCCTGTCCAAAGTGGGCCGCGGGCCCTCTACAAGTTGGGGGGTTATTTGTAATTCTCTTCGAAATCGGGGTGGGTACATGTAAAACTTGAAACGTCCCTCGTGCGCATGATCAGAATAACGAAAAACCTTCTGATTCTGCTTGCAGAAGATGCCGCAGCGATTTGATTCTATTTTTGCCTCGAGAAGGAGGGAAATGCCCGCAGTTCATCGCCTGATTTTCGCTCCGTTCATGACTGAAAGGGCGGGTGCTGCTAGCCAATTGATTGCTTAGGCTTCCAAGGTTCGATCTTTTACAGACATTTTGATCCATTTTTCTTGCTTTCGCTTTCAGTCTACTCCAATTTAGTAGCTTGTGATTGCTAGTAGGTTGTCTAAGGATACTCTTAGTCATTGTTTAGTTTGGTCAAACTTTATTGTGTGTGTGTGTTCATAGGGTTTTAGCTTAAAATGGTTGTAATTTTGGTCCTAATGACTGAGATATTTGGTTTAAATGTTTTCTATTCTGGTGGTTTTGAATTATGAACTGCCACTCTCTTGTAGCATCTTGTGCTAGGTTTTGTTGTGCTGTTTGGAGGATAATATTCTGTTACCAAGACATAATAAGATACAATTTCCTGAACGAAATATGGTGCTCAAGCTTTCTACATGTAACAACAATCGCCGTCCATTAAATTAACTCTGTACCAGAGTCCAAGTCAAGTTTATTATTGTTTTGGCTGTCTGCTCAAATGCTACATAATGCTTCAAGTGTCGTGTTGCTCAAATTTTGATTGTTAATGTGGTTATTTATTTCTTTGTTGAAAAATTTCATAGTTGAAATGGGTAAATCGCCTGAACCTTGTTGTTGTGCGTCCTCTCTCCTTGTAGATTATTAAAAGGGATGGTTAGGTTCTTCACTGTTGTGCGTCCTCTCTCCTTGTAGATTATTAAAAGGGATGGTTAGATTCTTCACTGATCTGATAAACGCTTTTATATAGATTTACCTAATATGTTTTTAATGGAAATCTTAATGGTCTATATGCTTTGTATAAGTCTCCTGTTAATTACACAAACTAAGGCAAAGAATGTACCTGCTGACACAGGTAAATATTTGTCAGGGTTGGGGCCATTAGTAATTTTATTAGCTTTCCCTGTTATAAATATTATTATTGCCAGATATGGTGGCAGTTGCTGATATTAGATTTAGGAATATATGAATAAAGAGGCATTTAATTTTTCTCAGTTAGCTCATCGCCGAGAAGATTATATGAAAGCTGCCAATATTAGTAATCCTAGTCTTTAAGGAATGAACCAGTAGTGAATCATGTTGATCTCTTGTCACGCATCGCTCCAATGCAATGTTTTATGTGTGAATAATAATGATGTAAAATCTAGGTTGTTCAAAAGGATTTCAATTGAGAAGAGGGACAAATGAGCGAGAAGAAGCCTATGCTAGCTATGGCAGCAGCGTGAGATGAGAGAAAGGGAAGGACTCAGAGAAGACAGAGGAGAGAGACGAGATTAGGGAATAATTTCTTGCAAAATCAGAAAAGAGGGCTACACCCCTTGCATAGTTCTAGCCCAATTATTGGCCTGGGCCTTTAAACCAACTCTCCTAATCAAGACCTTGTATTATGTGACAATGTTAGTGCCACTAACATGGCCACTAATCCATCACCGCTGGGATTGATCAGCTTGTTGATTTCTTTACAAAAGCTTTTCCTCGCCCTCGGTTTCGTCTGCTTAGGACGAAGCTGCAGGTTGACTCTGTCCCCCCTTCAGCTTGTGGGCAGGTGTTAGACAATTTGTAGTTGTGCTGGCCTCCAATTCAGATCCTTCCACCCCGACACCCCCGTTCCCCCCCCTCCCAATTTGTGTTAAATTTGATTGTCAATCTTTCCATTCTGCATTCTGTTTTGATCTTTGTAAGAACTCAGCATATCTTTCTCTGCCATGTATAACACTTAACCTTTCAGAGAGAGCAAATCTCTCATTGGTGTAATCACAAAATATTCTGTTACACTTGTATATCAGGCAATACATACCACCCTGTCTCGTAGCGGGCTACTATTCTCACAGTTACTAGAACCATCCTATTGTTTTCCACACAAATATAAAACATGAAAAAAATTGACCAAGGCCCTCAAAATGGCTGCTCTTTCTTTTTCACAGAGAATAGCTGTATCCAACTGGAGCAGTCAGTTCCCTTGCAGAAGTTGCATTGATTTGAGGTGTAACTACGACCCAGATGTCCTCGGAGCATCCATGGGGAAGGCTCAGTGGACCTCACAGTCAGAACCTCTCACTTATTTGTCCGAGTGAGTGGATCATATTTTACTGTGGTTATCCTCAGAATCACCTATTATTTAGTAGTTTGCTATTTCAACTGTTGATACATCCGAATTGATGACACAAATCAGTTAATTTTCTATTATTTTGAAGAAACCAGTTAAGAAGATTATGCGCCTAAATTTTAAAATTTTGAATTAGGATACAAGGATATAAATAAATTGTGCTAAGAGATGAATTGAATGCTATTTGAACCAAACATTGCAGTAAGTTACCCACTTCGAACACGGTTTGCAAGAAGTCAGGTTCATGTATTAGGTGTCACCCCACAAGACGGATAACCAGGTCTAAAACATTGTCTGTATTTGACAGTAGCGCAGTTCTCTCTCTCTCTCTCTCTCACTGTCTCTGTCTTTCTCTCCTACCTGTTGAAGATATTAAATGGATTATTTTTTATGAAGTGGGTTCAAGGCTGATTGGGGATTTTAGGTTAGTGAATTGGGAAGGTAATAAGCTGTTGCTGGTGTATCCTTTTAATCTTTCGAGATATTTTCTATAGTTGCCTGAAATGCTATGACCTCTTGTTTTCTTATTTCATGTTTTCCAAGTTACTGTGGTTACTTTGCCACGGGAAAAGATATTTCATAAATTCATGTTTATCATTTTTGTTTCGCTTTCCAAATCTTCTTTTGGTTTTCCAATTGGTAAGTAAGATTTCTTGCATTCGTTAGCGTGACTTTTAGTATCAAAAGTTGGGGTGTCAACCATTACATGAAAAAGTTAGATAGTTTACAGTTGCTCATGTCTGAAGTTTACTGATGCAAATACCCTTCTGTTGTTAATTGATGTATCTGATTCTGGAGAACTGAAACACTTTTCAGTACATGTGCCTCTGCTTTTGCCTAAGCTTATTATTTTAGCAGTGAATTTTGGAATAATTATTTTTTTATGTATAAGTTAAAGCTTACGGTTACATAATATATGCTGGTAGAATGTCTATGCTTGATGTTGCATCTGGGGATCTGCCCTCTTCTCCTGTACATGAAAGTTCAGTGAGATTAAAATGGAACTTTACACGGGAGGCATACTTGTGTGAGCAGTTGGTTGAGTACAAACGTGCAGGGAAAAAGTCTGGTACTTCGTGGAAGCCTGAAGTGTGGAAGGCGTTCCGTCAAGATTTTAGTGCAAAGTTTGGAGTTAGTTCCACTCCAAAGCAATTAAAGGCTCATGTACAAGTTCTCAAAACAAGATTTTTCTTATTGAAGGAATGCATATGTCAACCAGGGTTTGTTTGGGACGATGAGCGCAAAATGGTTGAAACCAGTGACAAGGATTGGGATGATTATCTTAAGGTACATGTTCTTATTAAATATTCTAGGTGAGAAGTTTTCTTTCTTTACTATTTGCCAAAGATAAGTTTTGCTAATACTTAAAACTGTAACAGAAGCAACCTGCAGCAAAATGCTTCAGGAATGCGAGAATTCCTCTTTACAATGAGTGGGTATTCATGTTTGCAGGTATGTTTCAACTTGATTCTAAAACCATGCCATTTTGTTATTGTATTATTCTTTCATGAATCGTTTTCTATCCTATATATGTAATAAAGGACAAGTCAAGAGCCAGCCAGGAACGATCCTTCCTTCACAATCTAGCTGTGGTGGTGGTGAATATGCATTGCATACACCAACTGATCCCTCTGATATACATGCTGTAAAAGGGGATATTGAGGAGGCTTTTTCAAATGAAGACTTAAATGGCGAAAGCAGTGGCTGTGGGCATTCAAAGCGTCGGGCTGGTAAAAGATCTTCCTTAAACAAGGGCCGCAAAATGCCACGACTTGCTCTGGAAACTCCTTATGCAGAAGCCATTAAAGAGGTGGCTGATGGATGTATTAGCTCCTCGCGCCCATCTGCACATGTGGATTACAATAATTGTATGGATGTAGTGATGGGAATGAAAGAACTTTCAACTATCGAGAAGATACAAGCTGCAGAGCTTCTCAAGGATGAGAAAGATGCTTTAATGTTCTTGAAATTTGATAAGGAGTGTCGGTTGGCGTGGCTAAAGATAAAGTTGGGAAAGAGTTAGTTCCGGGTTATAATCATTTGTGCTCCATTTTCTTTTTCAAAGTTATGAAACTACCTGGCACATAAAAAAACTGTGAATGGTTACATATAGTGGAATGGTGCAGAACGTTTGGCTTACGGGAGTTATTTTTCCCTTTCTGGGAAAAGTGTTGGTGGGACTTGCTAGCCTGGTTGTTGTCAAATTGAATGAAGCCAAATGCTGTACAACGTGTCTTTTTCTGTTATAAGATGAAGTAACAATTATCAAGTTCTGATTGTTATGCGTTGTGAGTTGCGACATGGCTGAACATGAACCACAACAGGAAGGATATGATTTGTTTATTCTTCAAATAAAAAACAAAGTTCTTACCAAAAAAAGGCATGGGAGTTTATTCGGCAATCTTTCAACCCGCAAGACATTGGAAATACATCACTTGCATGGGTCAATTACTTTGCACGCACTTGTCTCACATTGTTCTTTGTTTGCATCTACCGTCCAACCCTTCTAAAAAGTGGGTATTTAGTCTATTGTATACGGCAGTATAGAGAATTATAGTCATCATGGACATGAGTATTTTACTACATTACTAATTAATGTACCGCTCTCTATGTTACATAAAAACATATTTGCATTATTGTAACTTATCAAGTTAACAAAATGCAACAATACTACTTATTAAAGATATAATAATATACACAACACTAATACTCTTCATCTCAAATTAATCGCTATATCTAGTTTTTTAAAATGAGCTAAATTTAGTTCATTTTAAAAAACTAAATGGAGCTATTAATGGAGGACAAAGGGAGTATAATATTAGGATGCGATAATATACACACCACCAATACTCCCTCCTAAATTAATAGCTCCATTTAGTTTTTTAAAATGAACTAAACTTAGTTTATTTTAAAAAATTAAATGAAGCTATTAATGTAGGACAGAGGGAGTATAAATTTAGGGTAGGCAATGTAATAAAGCACTGGACACAATATTTTGCCTCTTTGAAAATTCTGTTTATTTATTGATGGCAGGAAATGATGACAACAGCCCATGAGTTCTATTCATGTTGTCCTATTTTATACTCTCTTTGTTTAGTAATAAGTGTTTGGATTAGTTGACAATTTTGTTTTCTAATCCATATTGTTATTACGGTTGGAAGGAGTAATAACTGGATGGATATTAACAAAAAGAGCTATGTGAAAAAAATTATAAAAATGGCGCAGAAGTTGAAATCCCCATATTTGGTACTTGAAAAAATGAAAGAATATCAAGGGCCTCAACCATGATTATTATCACGTGGACAAAGCTTTTGCTATTACCTAGTAATAGCTTACACAAATATAACATTTTTCAAGATACTCACAACTTCACTAGTCATGTAAATTTACAACACTAGGCAAAGTAGGTGTGACACCCATGATTTTCATGTGAAATTCTTGTATATCATATTTAATATTCCTACTCATGGTTGTTGAGTTTTGTAGTCTTTGTGTTCAACAAGTCAACAAACTCCTTTGATAAAGATAAAATTATTGAGTAATAAGCTCAAGAAAGTAGGAAGAATGATAAGTATAAATTTTATTTTTCTTAATTAAAAAAGAAAAAAATTTCTGTAGGTAGGCATCGACATGCCAATGACCTTATTGATGAGACTCGGGGTCACTATTGGTAAGGTTCAATCTACCAATGAACTACCTAAAATAATGTAGATAGCCATTGACACATCAATGTTTTGGGAAAGGTACTGATTGGTTCAAAACTACACTTGAAAATGGTTTTGAGCAGTTTTTGGAGTTAGTTATGCACCATAACTTGGTTAACTATTCCCCTTCCCCATATATATACCTTGATAATCCTTGACCCAAAACCTTTGGATTCTTCAACTTTGGGAGAAAGGTGGATGACTTTGGGAGTGTCAAAGTTAGAATAAAGGGGAAAAAACCAAATTCGTGGAGACCTTGACATTGGTGTTAGATAAGAGGTCGGATTGCTAATCTCACTACTATGATTTGATTGTGTGAATAATAATGTTTTAGTATAAATATCTTTATGTGTGAGAATCCTTATAATAGATCATGCCCTTTACTCATAATAAATAAGGACAAAGGATCTTAGTGTTTGGTTGGCTCCTCAAGTGAGTCCTTAGCCACATAATAGAAGGGCTTGGTATAAAAAAGGATCAAGGCCTTCTGGCTCTCGAAGAGTGGGAGTTAGGTAGACATGCTTCCTTGGCACGAAATTCAGGTCCAAATGGACTAGAACATTAAAAAATATTTGGTTATGTGTAGTGCAATATAGGAGGTTTTGACGATTATGATAGTTGAGATCTCAATTATGATAGAACTTAAAAGATGACTATTCCATGGGGGCTTGTGGGCCTTGGCTTCATGGCTTAGATGAAGTGGGTAGAATCTAGAAGTACTAAGGCGTGATTGTGAGTAGTCGATGGTCTAGTGAGGTGTGGTTGAACCCCTAAGCATCACTATTTTGTCATAGCAAACCTTTATGACTTACACATGGAGCAAGTGACTCATAGTTCAGTCACAATATTGATTATTAATCAAACAAATTTATTATTATTACGTATGTTGGTTTAACTTGTGGGTGATTATATTAATGTTTACTAGTGAATGCCATAGTTCATAATGCATTCAATTACATTGTTAATTCATAGTAATTATTTAGTCATCCCATTGGGTATATTAGTATACTCAGCATACTTGTGATGCAGGTTTACTAGAGGAGTAGTTGGGTTAGGAACATTGTGCTTGGAAAAGATGACAAGCTCTCTTGTAGTTAATGTAGGACTTCTACTCTTTATTAGCAAACTTTTACTATGATGTGTATTTGAACACACACACACATACATATATTGTGATGGTTTGACTATTTGTACATTAAAAAATGACTGGATCACCCCAAGATAGTTTTGTCAATGATTGTCACAAAAAGTTTTGAAAAATTCATTTTGCTAATTGAATTATGAGAAAAATGGTTTCAAAATTTTGGGGCATGACAACTTTGTATTAGAGACAAGGTTTAATCTATCTACATGTCATGAACCATATTGTGTTGCAATTTTAATTGATTCGATGGAATAGAAGTTGTAACTTAGTATATACCTCAAATTTGTAGAAGCCTATGACACAAAATATCTCAAACTGTGTGAGGCAAGTGACAATGGAACTTAGTGGTGTAGGCGATCCATCAGCTACGAATGTAGGTGTTGCTATTGTTGCAACACCTATCTTGGATAGAATGTGGAGTAGGGGAACCAAGGGAATAACTCCATAACATCCTCATTAGTAGTTGCTAATAATATCCTAATCCCATTGAAAATGATAAATATGCTTCATAGCATGACTCAAACTCTCCAACACTAGCCTCAGGCTATTCAGACTCAAGTTCACCAAGTTAACTTGAACAACCTTAACAAGATGGAAAAGACAAGATATTAGAACATTAATTTTGCTTCCTTTGAAAGGTTTAAGAAGATGACTCTGGCATTTAATAGAGAATGTGTGTTGGAAGAGTCAAAGAAATGGATTGAAGAACAAGAGAAAATATTTGAACCCATATATGAACCCAAACCACAAGGTGATTATCATAAATTTTGTCGTGAATGTAGATACTTTCTTTTGGTGGAAGATGGTTAAGAAATTCATTGTTCAAGAATAAGGAAGTAGTTACATGAGAAGATTTTCTTGAAGCGTTCAATAAGCAATACTATCCTCCTCATATTTGAAGGCGCAAAGAGATGAAATTCCGGGATCTCCAGTAGAAGGATTAATCTATGAATAAGTATAAGAAGAAGTTTGTCAACTTCAGCATTTTGCCCAATAAAGTTGAATATGTTGTGTGGGGCTTAAAAAGTGGACTTAGGTATAAAGTTTTGGCCTCAAGAACTACTTCTTTTGCGGATGTGGTGGCTCAAGCATCTATCTTGGAAGAGGATTTTAACGGATCTCGATCATCACCAAAGAACATCGAGCCTAACAAGTGCTATGGAAGAGGAAATAACAAAAGTGAAAAAGGTGGAAACTCAAATGAGAATCGACCTTTCAAACTAATGAAGAATGTTGAATAGTTGGTGAAGAATTTTGTGCCATATGAAAACAAGAGTATTGAATGGAAGTGTAGGTTGTGTAGTCAAAATGATCGGGGTAAGACTTGTGATGGAGAAATCAAATTGTGTTACAATTGTAAACAACATGGGCATATAGCACGTCAATGTCCTCAAGGAACTCAAAGATATTCAAATGAAAACGAAAAGAAAAGGACTTGAGCACGCATGTTTGCCTTGTCAGCTGAAGATGTGAGAGATAATGTAGTCCTTGATGGTATCCTCCCAATTTTAATTGATTGGCTAGAGTTTTGCATGATCATGGTGCATCACATTCATTCATTTTTAAAGTGTTTAAGGGGGATTTAGACATCCTAAAAGTAAAGTAGATGTGTCTTTTGTTGTGTTCACACCACTAGGAAAAGTAATTTTACTGCATGAATGTTTGAAGAATGTGACTTTTGAATTGGGTGGAGAGAGCTTATTTGCTAATTTACTCATCCTAGAGAGGGCAAATTATGATGTTATTTTTGGTATGGATTGACTTTCGACTTACAACTCAATAGTGGATTGTAAGATGAAAAGAGTAAACTTGTGTGTACTAGGAGATTGGAAAATAAAGATTCAAGGAATGATTAGAAGGGAAAACATTTTTATAATTTCTGCTGTAAAGGCTTAAAGATTAATAGAGAAAGGATGATTTGTCTTTTTGGCTAGTAAAGAGGAAATGAATTGAGAGAACTGTAAGTTGGAGGAGATACGAGTGGTAAGAGAATTCTTAGATGTTTTCCATGAGGAACTACTGGGTCCACTAAGTATAATTTATACATTATTTTACCCTTAATTATTCTATTTTTTAGTCTTGTTTTGAATTAAATTGGCTCACTTGATTATTTTTAATGAAGTTTCTTCATTGGAGTTTGAACAGGCTATATGTGCATTTGAATGACTACAAAGGATTTTTTTTTAAAAAAAAGAAAAGTGTTGGTGTTTGAACAAGAAGCCAAGGCATTCAAACGGCATAATGCACAATTTCATGTTTTAATCTGGTTTAGATTCCTTTTCCAATTGGAACTTCTTTATGACTCTTATTCCTATATAAAGTCATATGGTTCCCGAAATTGATGAATTCCAGTAGATTTTCTTAAAAGAAAAAGGGAGAAAGAGATGGAGGAGCAAAATTTTCAATGAAGATTCAAAAGCCTATTTCTACCATGCAAGTCTTTCTTTTGCTTATGAGTTGATGAAGCTATAAATAAAGTTTAGTTTTTTCAAATTTATATCTCAATAGTGAATAATGATAATTGTATGAAAAATATTTCTTTTTTAATGGAAGAGTTTTCATGTTTATTCAATTCTATACTGATTGATATAGTTTTGAGATTTATATCGATTCTAATTTCTACAATTTATATGAGGTGGTCATGAAATAGTTTTAATGTTTTTATGACTAATGAATTGGATGAATTATACTAAGATTAGACAAGTCATGCCTATAATTTTATGTAATGTAGATAATTCGTGCTATTGTTGAAGATAGTTTAAGTCATGGATTTAATTGATGATTTCTTTTAAAGTAATTCTAACTTGTAGCTGATCATACTTATTCATGTTCACACTAGATTTAGATTGAAGGTTAAGGAATTGTTATGATTCCATAGTGGATTCGATTTCCAAAGTAATTGCCATCATATTGCTCTCTTTTCTTTAGTTTAAATAATTATGCTCTTTGTTTAATATAAAATTAAGTTCTACTTTTCAATCAACAAATTCATCTTTTAGATTTGGTAATTAATTCATCCATCCCTGAGGCTCGACAACCTTTAAATACTTATCCTAGTACAATTACTATATACGCTTTCAAAGGGTTTTATTATAAACAATTAAGTTTTTCCATTGCCGGTGATGGTGTCAGATTGTTACTAAATTTGAAGTTACAATAGTATGAGTTTAATATTTGTCTAAACCTAGCAGATCACTAGATTAGTCTTAAAACTAGTACTTCGATAAGTAAGAATTAAGAGATACAATCTTTGCACAAATTATTTTTATCAAGCGCACTCTCATGATGAATTAATAAACAACCATCATTCAATCAATCCACACAAGAACACAGTAGTTTACGTGAAAAAGCCTAACATTTAAGTACATTACATGAATTTTTTTTCTTTTTAAATTCTAAATAGAAATCTAGCGAAAGATCTTCTAATTTGATCACCTATACTCCACTAAAATTTAAATACCTAAACTTATATTCAAGAATTATCTCTTCATGTTCATACTTAAAAGTGACTTAAGTCACAACATGATGTGTGCAATTTTTTTTTAAAAATCAGAGAATAACAACGTCAAGCAAAAGAAAATAAAATTGATCTTCACTCTTCTTGGTGTATCTTTCACTTAGTGATATTTGACCACTAATCATGTTGCTCTTCAGCTAAAGGAAAGTAAAACTCAAAATATCTAAAGAGCTAAACTTTATTAGAAATAAAAACAAAGTTAACTCCAAAACCAAGGAAACTCTACAATAACCTTTTTTTGTATTTTTGAACATATTTCATTTTCTTCTCAATTTTAAAACCTTTGACTTAAAACCATGTAAAAACAGAGTAAAATAAGATAAAAGTAAAAAAATAAATGTCCTAATGATAGAAAGAATTTAACCATGGACACAAATTAAAATCTCTTACTTAGAGATGTGAGACTCCTTTGCCTTGCTTAGCCAACCAACATTAGGCAACCTATAGTAGACTTCCTTATCACATTAACTTAACGTCTACAGTTCTCTAAGATATCTTTTCTAATCCAAATTTATAAATTTTTCTTCCAATTGTCTTGACTAACCTTCTTTTGTGTAAAGTTATGTGTGCTTTCTAATCCATGTTCTTTTGTCTTGAGGTTTCTTATGATTTGAATTAATTTCTTTCATTTTTTTTGGCAAATTGTTCAAGTACGAAGCACCATAATTCTCCTTAGTTTCTGATTTGTTCATGACACATTAACTAAGGCGGTTTATGTTGTGTTTTGTAACTTGAACTTGTAAGAAAAACAAGATTCTCACTCTTTTGTTGCCCCTTCCTATGGTTAAACTTTGGACTTTGACTCCTAGGTGGATACTTAGGTTTTGACACATTGTCAACTTGCGGAACAACCTTCCTAGTGTGCATGGGTTTTTTAGCTTTGAAAAATTAGTGTTACCCTTAAAACTAGTAGAATTTGACTCTCTAAACCCTAGTCCTCGTTTATCACTCTATATTGTCCCATGTAAAAAATTTTGTTCAACTTCTCTTTCCCTAAGGTAAAAGTCTTCAATTTTTCTTGAGAATTTTCAAATCATTCCCTAGATCTTCAATCTTCTTTAATAAAGCCGTATTTGTTTCTAATCTCTGATGAACTTCATCATCTAAAAATTTTATTTTGTCAAGAAGATTACTTTTCTCAGATTTGAGGGCATCAACTTCTTCATTAATAGACACAAGTTTTTCTTTTAATGACCTAATTTTTCACCTCACTTTCTCAAGTTCACTTATCAAAATTTGAACATCTTTCTCTAGTTCTTCTTTATCTTTAGCTAATTATAATTTTTTGAAAGAAATAGATTCAATTGTTTCCACATTAGCTTTGACAATTTTATCTAACTTATTACACTTTTTACTCGATTCAATAGCTTGTCTAAAAGGACTATCAAAATCCAAAATGTTCATGATTACAAGAAGAATAAGAACTAGATATGACGAACTAAATAAGCACAAGTAAAGAAATTCAACAAAACACACCTTTTAAGAAAAACAAGTTGTTAAAGCACATGCCAAATCAGATTAATATAATGAAGCAAAATCAAATTTAAAAAATGAAACCTTTGTTACCACTTGTAAGTTTAATATCATCTAAATACTTAGCGGAGCATTAGATTGCTCTTCAAACTAGTACTTCGACAAGTAAGAATTAAGTGTTCTAGCCTCTTTGTGTATATTTGTTTTAACAAGCGAAAACGAATAAATATTCTCTCAAAGTGCGCTTTCATAATGAATTAATCCATCAACCATCATTCAATCAATCCACAGATAAACACAACAATTTATGTTTAAAACCCTAACACGGGTTAAAAGCCACTACAATTCCAAAGGAACCAAATAAATGCACTAGAAACCAAGACTTTACATTTATACAAGTAAACTACTAACCTTGTTTAGACTCTAATACAAGCTCCTCTTGTTTATATCATTGTTGTTAGCCTTCAAGTCCTCTCCCTCAAGCAATAAAAACTTTCTCCTCCTTGTCTTGTCTTTTTCTCCTTCTAGTCTTTAACAAGAACCACCTGTTGTATTGACTTTAGCCTTGTAGAATCCTCAATCTCCCATTGAAGATATGCTGCAACAAGCATTCGAAATCTCTGTACATTATTTCCTTTTGTTGTGGATTGTCTTCATCAACTCATCATAGATCTTTAACTCAAAGTATCATGTAAATTCTTCTTCAGAAAATAATAAGTAAAGGTGCAAACCATTTTTCTGTAATCTCCTTTAGGTTTTCCTCTAGATTTCATAACACTTATATATTTCCTTAAGTTAATTTAGGACTTAAACTTGAATAAGGAATTAAATTAAAATCAAAATGTCTAAATTAGGGTAACCTATCCTTGAAACGATAAATCATTCCAATTAGCGATCCATCGTTCATTGTTTGCTTTCTGCATGATACTTCAAACGATCAATCAATTCACAAGAGCAATCAATTGATAACTCTCAGCTTCATTTTGTATAGGGCAAAAACAAGGTGCGATCGATTAGTCTGTTCTTCCTTATGTTCAGTGATCGATCATTTTACTTGTCTTTTTACTATTTTTTCCTTTTTAACCTAAAACCTTCTAAAACCTCTAAAATAACTTTTGAAACTTCTCCAAGTAATTTTTGTATGTCAATGTGATCTGAATAAGATTTAAATACCTTCAATATTCTTTAGCCTTCTACCTTGATCAATAAGAACACGTCTGCTCCTATTTTTTAAAGTATGTCAATCCAAATTTGGCACAACCACAACAACCTCAAATAAGATTCTAAAATTCAATACATACACAAGGTTTTTTAACATAATTTTGACAAAAAACCACCAATCAAATGAACAATGACTCATATTTACAATCTCCCCATTTTTCTATTTCTTGTCAAAACACTGCACATTTGGAAATCAATATAAAATTACAACTCTTGACATAGTGCATTGCCTTTCAAATTGTTAAAATAATGTGACACTACAAAGACTCAATAGACTCAAGTAACTTAAATTCATTAATTTGGAATTGAGCTTGAAAAGCCTATTAAAAACTTGTACTTATCTAGCATACTTAAAATCAAATTTATTGTATAGCACTATCCAATCAATTACAAAGATAATCACTTTGATTTTTATTAATCACTTCCCCCTTTTTTGACATAAATAGAAAAAAAGTTAAAGTAACATGAAATAAAAATGTGAAGTAAACAAAATAGTCAAATACACTATCATCAAGACATGATACTAAAATAATCATAACATATTACATGTCTAACATCTTTTGACATTGATTCTCCCCCTTCATCTATTATAGTCATATCTAAGTGGTGTAGTAAACACAAACAAGTACATACTGCTTCGTGAAGTAAGTCAACAAATAATTTAAATGTACAACAATTTAAGCAACAATATTAGAATTTCATATTAAGAAGATTAATGTCAAATTGAATTTTAGACATAAAAGATATAATCAATCAAGACTATGTCTATAAATTAAGTTAATTATTGCTTTAACTTTGAAATACTCTTTTCATAATTGGGCATCAAAAACTTTGAGCAATCACAATTTTTTCTTTCAAAACAAATCATGATAAATTTTAATGCTTAAAAACATTGAAGTTCATTGAAAGCACTTCAAATTTAGATCAAGAACTCAAATTAAAAATCAAACAATGAAAATCAGCAAAGTTGAGCTCTTTTTGATGATTTTTTAATTAATTTCCATAGATTATGTTCATTACTACCTCGCCTTAGATAAGCTAACCCCACTGGTATGTGATTGCCAATTTTATTGTCTTCTTTTTGACACATTAATCCTCATTTATTAGTTTTGAAGAAAAACCACCAATATACTCAACTCTTGTCTCTTTTAGTCTTGAATCTCTCAAGATTACTCTTAACCTAACTGAAACAAATTCGTTCAAACCCTAGTAAAGACTATGTTCACAATTTTTGACTCTCTTTAACTAGAATCTATGTACATGATTTATCTGAAAAAAATATAAAGCTCATAATTAACATGCACATGCCTTTTTCTGAGTGATGATATTTTTCTTCAATTCATATTTCTAGGGTATGGCTTTTTCTAAATCCTCTCTACTTGCATCATAATATTTTTTATTCTTTTCTTTCTTTTTCATTCATTTTTATTGATGTCAAGTAGATGAGAGCTTCACCCTAGCCTAGGCCAACTTAAGTAGGTAGTCCTTCCCCATCATCTTTACAAGGACAATTCTATTATTTAAAGAGATATTATAGTTCATAAAATTCACAAACATTAAAGTACATTATATGGGATTTTCTTTTCTTTGAATTCTAAATAGAAATTTAGCCAAAGATCCTCTAATTTGATCACCTAGACTCCACTAAAATCGAAACACCTAAGTCAACTTATATTTAAGAATTCTCTCTCGGTGTTCGTACTTAAAAACTTAAGTCTCAACATGATGTGTGCAAGTAGTTTTTTATAAATTAGAGAATTGCTACATCAAGCAAATGATAATGAAATTGATCTTCACTCTCCTTAGTGTATCATTCTCTTAGTTACAGTATATTTGACCACAATCACATTGCTTTTCAGCTTAAAAGAAAATTAATCTCAAAATATCTCAAGAGCTAAACTTTATAAAAAAAAAGCCAACTGCAAAACCAAGCAACATCAACACTATTTTTTTGTGTTTTTGACCACATTTAATTTGTTTTATTCTTTTCAATTCAAAACCCATGAATTAAAACCATGTAAATACAAAGTAAAAATGAGATAAAAATAAAAAATATGAATGTCCCAATGATAGAAATAATTTAACCATGGACATAAATCAAAATCTCTTTCTTAGAGATGTAAGACTCCTTAGCCTTGCCCAGCCAACCATTTCTAAGGCAACCTAAGGTAGACTTCCTTGTCACATCAACTTGAGATCTAAAGTTCCTTAAGACATCTTTTATAATCTAGTTTTGTAAAGTTTGCTTCCAATTGTCTTGAGTAACCTTCTTTGGTGTGAAGTTTGGTATGTGCTTTCTAATCCACGTGCTTTTATCTTGAGGTTTCTTATCATTTGAATTGATTTCATTCATTTTCTTAGGGAAATTGTTCAAGTATGAAGCACCAAATTCTCCTTAGTTTTTGATTTGTTCATGACATATTAACTAAAGCGATTTATGTTGTCTTTCATGGCTTGATTTTGTCTAATTGACAAGTACTTGTAATTGTCACTTTTTTTATGCCCCTTCCTATGGTTAGACTTTGGATTTTGATTGCAAGGTGGATACTTAGGGTTTGACACATTGTCAACTTGCGGATTAACCTTCCTAGTTTTCATGGGTTCTTTAGCTTTGATAAACTTAGTGACACCCTTAGAACTAGTAGAATTTTACTCTTTAAACCGTAGTCCTCATTTATTACTACTATATTGTCCAATGTACAAATTTTGTCCAACTTCTTTTGCCCTTAGGTAAAAGATTTAAATTTTCTTGTGAAGTTTTCAAATCATTCCCTAAATGTTCAATCTTCTTTAAGGAAACCTTCTTTCTCTCTACTCTTTCATGAACTTAATTCTCTTATTGTTTTATCTTGTCAAGAAGATTACTTTTCTTAGAGATGAAGGCATTAACATCTTGATTAGTAGACACAATTTTATCTTCTAAATATCTAGATTTTCTCCTCTCTCTCTCAAGTTCACTTATCAAAGTTTGAGCCTCTTTCTCTAGTTCTTCTTTATCTTCAGCCTATTAAAAAATTTTAATAGAAATGGATTCAATTGTCTCTACATTATCTTTGAGAATTTTCTCTAACTTCTTATACTTTTTACTCGATTCAATAGCTTGTCTAAAAAGACTATCAAAATCCAAATCCTCATTATCACTAGAAAAGTAAGAACTAGATATGATGAACCCAATAAGCACAAGTAAACAAAGTCAACAAAACACATCTTTTAGGAAAAGCAAGAAAGATGATAAAGCACTATCATGCCAAATCATATTGATATAATAGAGAAAAATAAAATTTTTAAAAATTAAACACCAACTACAACTTGTGAGTTTAATATCCATCTAATTACCTAGCGGATTACTAGATTGCTTTTAAAACTAGTAATTTGACAAGTAAGAATTACGAGTTCTATCTTCTTTGCATGAATTTGTTTTATTAAGCAAAAGTAAGTAAATATTCTACCAAAGTTCACTCTCATGAGAAATCAATCAATCAACCATCATTCAGTCAATCCACACATGAACACAACAATTTACATAAAAAACTAACAAATGTAAAAAACCATGACAATTCTAAAGGAAGCAAGTCAATGTGGTAGAAACCAAGACTTTATATTGACAAAAGTAAACTACCAACCTTGTTTAGACTCTAACACAAGCTCCTCTTGTTTATATCGTTAGTGCTGTCCTTCAGGTCCTCCCTTAAGCACTTGAAACTTTCTTCTCTTTAACTTGTTTTTGTTTCCTTTTTGTCTTCAACAAGCACCTCTTATTGTATTGACTTTGGTCTTGTGGAATCCTCAATCTCCCAGTGAAGATATGCTGCAATAAGCATTTGAAAACTCTTTGTATAAGCTCTTTTAGTTGTGAATTGTCTTCTTTAATTCACCATGAAAATTCAACTCAAAGCTTCATGTAAATTCTCCTTTGGAAAATAATACGCAAAGGTGCAGGCCCTTTTTCTCTATTCCTCTCTAGGTTTTGTTCATTCAAATTTCGTGATTTCATAACCCTTATCCTTAAGTCGGTTTTGGACTTGTACTTTAATTATGAATAAAATTGAAATTGGAATGTCTTATTTAGGGTAACCAGTCTGTGAAACGATCAATCGTTCTAAACAGTGATCGATCACTAACTGTTTGTTTTATGCATGATACTTAAAGCAATTGATCATTCTACCTATCTTTTTACTATTTTGCCCTTTTTACCCTTAAACCTTCTAAAACCTTTGAAATCACTACTGAAACTTCTCTAAGTTATTTTTGCATGAGAATGTTATCTCAATCTTCGGTCTTCTGCTCTGATCAATAAGAACATGTTTGCTACTATTTTTAAGTGTGCCAATTCCAAATTTGACTCGACCCCATGAACCTCAAATTAGATTCTAAGACTTAATACGTACACAAGGTTTGTTAACATCATTTTGACAAAGAAATTATCTAATAAACTAGACTAGACATATGCCATATGTTCTTATAAAAATCTGTAGTTATTTTAAGTTTTAGTTGTAGTTCTCTTTACTTTCTAGGTTAAGTCTTAGTTACATACTTTTTTTTATTGTGATCTTGTAGGTTGAGTTCAAGACCATGCACTCTACTCTTGTCGCTACAGCCGACATAGGCAAGCATAGTTTTTTCTTTGGTTTGCAAGATCTTCACCTTTCTTCATTTTTAGCTTCTTTTTCCTTTTAATTTATTTTTTCTTACTCTTTCCTTTTTTTATGCTTTAAATTGGGTGGTATGCTTGTGGTGTTTGTGTGGTAATCTCTCCTTGCTCCCCCAGTAGTACCACTTGGTTTTGAGCCCAAGTTAACGCGTAGGAGAGCTAAGTTGCCCTTGACCATCATTTGTACCTAACCTCCCAACAATTCTACCACATCTACCACTACTTCTCCCACCACTCCTAGTATCACCATGGCCGAAGGTTCTCCAAAAGAGTACACATCTCCTTCATGCATTAAGTTGTAGGTGATCACCCCTCAAAACTATGAAATTAAGCCTAATGTCATTGAAATGGTTCAATATTTATATGGGCTTAGCAATGAAAACCCATATAGGCAGCTAGATGACTTCTTAGAACTATATACAACTTTCATGTTCTCTAACTTGACCGATGAGGACACCAGTCTTCAAATTTTCCCTTCCACATTGAAATATAAGGCTAAAGAATGGCTCCACTCTTTAGAACTGGGTGCAATCACAAGATGGGCACATATGCAACAAGAGTTCCTCAAAAAGTACTTACTCATAGGCAAGACCAACCAAATGAGAAAGGTCATAACTACTTTTGCCCAACTTCCCACCAAACAGTTCCATGAAAATTAGGATAGACTTAAGGACCTTCTTAGGAGCTATCCAATCATGTTGTCCCTAAGTGGTAATTAGTGCAATGCTTCTATGAGGTTCTTACGGAACAAAACCACCACCTTGTTGATGTGAGTTGTGGGGGTACATTTTTTGTTGAAAAATAAAAATGAGGCGTGGAAACTTTTTGAGAACTTGAGTGAAAATTACCTTCAACATGCTACGTTAAATAGAAATGAGGGTAGACAATCTACCTTGAACAATGCCCCCTCTAGGGGTGGCTTGTATGAAGCCAAAAGCCCATTAGATCTTTACTCCAAAGTTGATACTTTGAGTAGGAAACTAGAGCTCTTTATGACTTCTACCCATCAACCCACCCCCCTCACTCATGATGCATATGTCATATGTTTTAGTCCAGCCCATACTATCATAGAGTGCCCCTCTGCCCTCAATTCCCTAAGCTTGTCCAAGACTATGTTAATGCCACCCATACCTTCCCTAGGGCTACGAATAATCATTTCTCTAACACATACAACCATGTGTGGATGAATCACCCTAACTTTCCATGGTGGGCCCAAGAAGTTATGGGCAACCAACCACCTAGCCAACGATTCCAAGTTCCACCAGTCCCTTTCCATGAACCTCAAGTGCAACCCCCTATATGTCTAACCTAGTAGGAGCATAAGCATCAAAGACAAGGTCTTGAGTGCTTTGCAAGGCCTTCAATCTCAATCCCAACTCCTACCCTCTCACGCACAATTCATCATGAAGCTAGAAGCCCAAACTGGATAACTAGGCAATGCTATTAATAAGCGAGAGATAGGTATGTTGCTAAGTCACCCCCTACAAAACCTTATAGATTAGTTCAGAGTAGAGGGAGTCTTTTCCCCTAATAAAGAAGTTTAATTCATAACTACCCTTTGGATTGGGCGAAACATTAACAATCAGGTTGGGGCTGATTCCTTAGGTATCACAAATGAGGAGCTAGAGAACCCAGCACCTAAGGAGCCTCAAGTGATAGAGAATGAGCAAAAAATAAAGGAGTATGTCTCTCCTTCCCCTTCCTCAAAGTCATAGTCTAAGACCACTTCCGAGGGATCTTATATCCCTAGGGCACATTTCCCCCCAATGTCTTGACATGGCCCCACCCTTTGGCAATGACACGATTAGGATTGAAGTGATTTTTGAGATTTTTAAACAAGTCAAAATTAATCTCCCCCTCCTAAATGCTATCAAGTGATTCCCCACTTATGATAAGTTCATGACAAACCAATGCACTGAAAAGCATAAATCAAAGACCCATGTGTTTAAAGAGGTCTTCATCACCGAGCAAGTAAGCTCTCTTTTGAAGTTTGACACCCCATCTAAGTTTAAGGACCATAGAGTGCCCACTCTTTCTTGTGCATCACTCAATTCATAAAGCCCTCCTTGACCTTGGGTGTAAGTGTCAACCTACTCCCTTACTCGGTGTTTGAGCAATTAGGTTTAGGAGATTTGCATCACATGCCAATTACTCTTTAGTTAGTCTACAATTTAGTGTAAACCTCAAGGAGTCATTGAAGATGTCATAGTTGGTGTTGACCAATTATTCTTCCCTGTCGTCTTTCTTGTCCTAGATATCGATTATGTCTTTAATTCCACACATCAAGTCACCATAATTCTAGGCCACCCCTTCCTTGTCATAGCTAATGCTTGTATCAATTGTTAGGTTGCGGTGAAGGAGATGTCATTTGGGAACATGAACATTGGGCTTAATGTGTTTTATGTTGAGTGTGACTCTGAAAGTTTCGGGGTTAACCAATCACTATGCTCCCACTCACTTTGAGTGCTCAAAGTGTGTAATCCTTTGAAACACAACATTTTGAAATGCTCTAAACTCAGCAATAGATACTAGCCGATCTGGATCATCCATTAGTACTAGTGCATTTGTTGCTGCATCTGTTGCTCTATGTGGCTCATGATCATCACCCTGATATGAGATAACATCCTCCAAACTACTCCAAGGTCAATCAGTCTCATGCTAATCATAGTGGGCTCTGCTCTAGGTATGCACACATATGTAACAGTGAAAATCTAACATAAGATGTATGAATAAGGCAACATCTCATGTGTGTGGCCATGGACAAATGTCATAATCTTACCAAAAATGATAGATGGCAGATCCAACTCATGTTGTGGTTGTGTAAGGAGGTGTAGAAACCATACCATCGTCCTTCCTACTCTCTCCTTGCTAGCACTTCATATTTCATTTTGAGCAATGACATGAAGCAGCCTTAAATCCTGTGTAATAGAATGTGCAAGTAATGACACTTCCAGTTTTGGTCCTCTCGGCAAACCCAATAACCTACTAGTTAGGTAACTATTATTTGGAAAGTCATATCCATCAAACTGTGGAAATGTGAGCTCTCTTCTCTCACAAACAATAACATCAGCAATGATGTCAAGTGTCTCTCTCAGCTAAACTCCTTCTCCAACTACAAGTCCACTATCAACCTTCAAAAGGAGTGACACATACCACTGCCTGGGTAACCTTGGGTACATAGTCTAGCCCGATGTAGATATAGTGCGAAAGTACTCCATCCAATATAGATGAGCCTCAATCCACCCTACACATGTCTCTAGGAGTATATGGACTAAACTTCTCTCATATCTAATTGGTCTCAACCTATTTGACCCACTGCTAGATGTCCCTTGGGTCCCTTGAGCAAGACTCGAATGCCTTTTGCCTTTTAGCTCTCCCCATCTATATTAAATGATAGTAAAATAACCTAAGGCTCAGCATAAACTAGAAATAAAGAAATGACAGTAATAAACATCCTAGAAATTTCAAAACTCCATGAAATGCTTGTCAAATTTTAAAATTTGAATTTTAAATAAACCCTACTAAATGTTTTTGTTAGCATGACTACAAATTTGAACCTAAGGTACATCTCAACAAGTAGATCAAACTTTCTAACTAGACAAATTGTCAATTTTGATAAGAAACACTCGAATTCTAAAAAACCCCAATTTTGTACAAAAACATGAAACAACTATTGATTTTTCGTGAAATCTCAAGTTTTAATAGAAATTGCATGAAATTTTAACCAAAGATAGATCAACCTATTTTTAACCATCATATCGGTTCAAATCTCATAAAAATCCATTGAAAAATAACTAAAAATCAAAATTTTGTTTTGGAACTCACCTTGCCAGCAAAGAAATTCAAGATTTTTCTTAGGGTTGCGTCTTAGGTAGGGTAGGATCGGGTGCAATACCCTGCCCTACGCAAGATAGAACCCGTGATTGTTAAACTAGACCCTACCCGAGTTAAATCTACCATACCAATACCCTTCCCGAGCTGAGACAAAACCCGACCCCCGCTCGAGATAAAACCCGACCCCCACCCAAGAAGCCAAATTAAAACCCGGGTCAAATTAACCTCTGACTAATTTCTATCAAAACAAAAGGATCATACATATGTATGATAATTCTTCAAAAAGTGGGAATAAACACTAAGATATAAAATACTCGAAACAAAAGCAACACAAAACTTGTTGATGAAATTACAAGAAACTATTTCATTGAATCAGAATCTAGACATTTTAATACATTGAATTAGAATCAAGAAAAGGAAAGAAAATACAATATTTTGTAGTATTTGAGTGACATATAAGATGGGTGGTGTTTATGGAGTTTAGAGTTGCAGTTGGCAACACTATTTCAGATGGGAAGCATGAGATGGAAGGGCACAAGCACCCCAGCACACATGTACTTGAGGATGAAGGCCTTGTGCTTAACCTCCTGGAGCTGGAGAAAGGTGAAGGCAAATTTACTCAAAGGACCTAGACCAGACCGAGTCCCAGCCCTATAAATGGGCCTCCCATCATTAACAATCCTGCAAACCCGCATGAAGAAAATAACAGTAAAGAAAAAAGCAATAGTATCTCTGGAAGAGAAGAAGAAAAAGTGAACAAGAAGACTAATGGGTGATGAGAGCTAAACTGGGGGCATCACAAGGTTCTGAGAAATAGGTGAGTTTGGCAGGTGGTTTATCAACTTCCATTCGAGTCTTTTTTTCTTCACATAAGGAGGAAGTGCCTGAAAGACCTATAACTTTACTGCGACTCTCAGATCCAACACTAGGGAGGGAATGAGAGACAAATGAAGAGGTGGGCTTTTAATGGGGAGGAATGGGAGGCTGCAGATGGGGAGAGAATGGTTAGTGGTGGAATGAGAATAATGGATGGGTTACATAGGGTTTAGGTAAGGTTATAAAAAGTCGGGCCGGGTCGGATCCGATTTTGGGTTTTTTTGTATTAAGCCCGACCCGACCCAAAAATGATGCAGGTTTTTCTAAAATTTACCCACCTAGGGATATTACTGACCCAACCTAAACCCGGTCAATTTTGTGTCAATTTACAGGGGTCGGGTCAGGTTTGGGTTTTTTGTGCAACCCTAATTTTGATGCGGAAAGATGGCCTTTGATCAAGCAAAAAGACATCAATTCGCCTCTAAGAACTCTTTAGGAGAGTTTAAAGTGATATTGACTTTAAATGAAACGAGATCAAATTTAAAACTAAGCTTCAACATGAAAAAATCAACTAGCGATCAATTGTTCTTGAAATAATTTCAATTTTTATTTTTTAAAAATAAAAAATTCTAAAAATTCTCAAAACATTCCAATAAATTTCTACAAATATTTTAAGAAATTTGCCATCAAAATAAAAAATTTCTTAGACTCGAATTTCAAACTAAAAATCAAACACAAAAAATCAGCAAAGTTGAGCACTTTTTGATAATTTTGTAAAAAAATCTCTTTTAATCTAAGTGCATCTACAAATTATGTTCACTAATGCCTTGCCTTCAAGCAGTTAACCCCATTGGTATGTGATTGCCAATTTGTCCTATTCTTTTTGACACATTAATCCTTTTTTATTATTTTTTAAATAAAAACCACCAATATAGTCAACTCTTGTCTCTTTTAATCTTGAATCTTACAAGAATACTTTTAACCAAATTGATACAAAATTTTATGACCCCAGTAAATAATAAGTTTACATTTTTTGACTCTCTTTAATTAGAATCTATGTACATGATTTTCTTAAAAAGATAAAAAATAATTAAAAAGCTCATAATCAACATGCCCATGCCTTTTTCTAAGTAACAATATTTTTTCCTCAATTCATTTTTCTAGGCTTGGCTTTTTCTAAATCATCTCTACTTGCATCAGTTAGTTTTTATTCTTCCTTTTTTTTCATTCATTTTTCTTGTTGTTAAGCAGATAGGAGCTTCACACTAGCCTAGACCAACCTGAGTAGGTAGCCCTTCCCCACCATCTTTACGAGGACAATTCTATTATCCAAAGAGATATTAATGTACATAGGACTCATAAATATTGAAGTACATTGCATGAAATTTTTTTTTCTTTGGATTCTTAATAGAAATCTAGCTATTAAGTCCACAAAACTCCACGAAAATCCAAATGCCTAAGTTGTCTTACTTTTAAGAATTCTCTCTTGATGTTCATACAAAAAAATTACTTGAGTTTCAACATATTGTGTGGAGGCTTAAAAAAAATAGAGAATTGCAAATCAAGTTAAAAAATAAAATTGATCATCTCTCTCCTTGGTATATCCTTCTCTTAGTTAAGGTATATTTGATGACTAATCATGTTATTTTTCATCTAAAAAGAAAATTAATCTCAATATATCTCAAGAGATGAACTTATTAAAAACAAAAATAAAGCCAATTGCAAACTCAAGGAAAAGTTATACTAATTTTTTTTGTGCTTTTTTTATCATATTCCATTTTTTTTGTTTTTTTCAATTCAGAACTTATGAATTAACATGTAAAAACAAAGTAAAATGCGATACAACAAAAAAAAAACATGAATGTCCAAATGATGGAAAGAATTTGTGAGTATAATATCCATCTACTTAACCTAGCGGATAACCTCATTGCCTTTAGTCTAATTATCTAACGAAGATAAAGACTATGAGATATGACCTATTTGTGTAGAATTTTTATACATAGTAGAATCAAACCAATATTCTCTCAAACCTCACTCATGTTATATCAATCATTCAACCACAACCATCCAATCCACACATGAACAGAGTAATTCAATGTGGAAAACCCTAACATGGGTAAAAAATTATGGCAGTTCTAAAGGAACCAAATCAATTCACTAGCAAGTAAGCCATCACACTAACACATGCAAACCTCTAACCTTGTTTAGACTCTAACACAAGCTCTTCTTTGTTACATCATTGTTTTTGGCCTTCAAGTCTTCTCCTTCAAGAACTTGAAACTTCTTCTTCCTCCTTACCTTGTCTCTATTTTTTTTTAGCTTTTAACAAGCACCTCTTGTTGATTTGACTTTGGCCTTGCGGAATCTTCAATTGCCCATTGAAGATATGCTACAAGTCCTTTGAAATCCACATGTAAAATTTCCTTTAGTGATGGATTAGCCTCATGAATTCACCATTGATCTTCAACACAATGTTTCATGTGAATCTTCCTTGGAAAATAATATGCAAAAGGTATAAACCCTTTTTCTCTATTCTCCTCTAAGTTTTCCTCTCTCAAATTTGTGATTTCTTAACCCTTATATAGCTTCTTAAGTTAGTTTAGGACTTGGGCTTGAATAAGGAAAAAAATTGAAATTGGAATGACTTAATTAGGGTAACCTATCCTTGAAGTGATTGTTCATTCCAAAAGCAACTGATCATTCACTATTTGCTTTGTTCACGATATTTTAAGCAATTGATAAATTTATGAGAGAGATTGATCGATATCTCTTAGCTTTATTTTGCACAGGACGAAATCAAGTGCTGATCGAACATTTTTTTCTTCATATTGTGCAGTGATCGATCATTCTGCTTATAATTTTAGTATATTGGTATTTTACCCTAAATCATCTAAAATCTCTTTTGAAACTTGTCTAAGTGATTTTTGAATGCGAATAAGCTTCAACAACCTTCAATATTCTTCAATCTTCTATCTTGATCCATAAGAACAAGTATGCTCCTATTTTTAAGTATGTTACTTGCGAATCTCACTCAACCACAACAACCTTGAATCAAATTCTAAGACTCAATACATACACAAGGTTTCTAAACATAATTTGAACAAAGAAATCAACCAATAACCTTAACATATGACTCATATGTTCTTATTGACCCTAATCTTTTTAAGTTTTGTTTTGACCAAATTATTCGACAATGTATGCCTGAGAGTGAATTCCATAGTATTCTCACATTTTGTAATTCTCAAGCGTGTGGTGGACATTTTGGGGGAATGAAAAGAGCTGCAAAAGTTCTTTATAGTTTTGGCCTTGCTTGTTTCTGGATGCTCTTGAGATTTGCAAGTCTTGTGATAGATGGTAGCGTCTAGGGGTTCTTTCTCATAGAGACATGATGCCTCTCCAACCTATCCATAATGTCGAGGTTTTTTATGTTTGGGGGATCGATTCCATGTGTCCATTTCCACCCTCCTAGCTATCGTGGTCACCATCGATTATGTCTCAAAATGGATTAATGCCATTGCGACAAAAACATAAAAAATATTTTTCCAGGAATATATTTTTTATCAATTTGGTACACCTAGGGCAATCACTAGTGACGGGGGTAGCCACTTTTGTAACTACTTTTTTGAAGCACTTCTTAAAAAATATTCCTTCAAACAAAGTAGCCACCCCCTACCATCCTCAAACTAGTGTTAAAGTCGAGGTGTCCAATCTTGAGATTAAGAAAGTTTTTGAGAAAATGGTGTACCCTGATAAAAAGCATTGGTCCATTTTACCTTATGGATGTATTAGACTACTTACAAAAACCCCATTGGTATGTCCCCTTACCATCTTGCTTATGGTAAGGTGTGTCACTTACTTGTTGAGTTGGAGAGCTGTGCCTTTTGGGAGATTAAATCATTTAATTTCGATATGGACAATGCCGGTTACAACTACAAACTTGAACTCAATGAATTGGAAGAGATGCATCACAAAGCTTACAAGAGTGCCAAATTATATAAACAAAAGGCAAAGGCTTTACACAACCGATTAACCCATCGAAAGTCCTTTCAACCTAACCAGAAAGTTTAGCTCTTTAATTCTAAATTACGCCTCTACCCCAGTAAGCTCAGATCTGAATGGGATGGCCCCTATGTAGTTACTTAGGTTTTGCCTCATGGAGCGATTGAAATCTCTAACCCATGTGACCCGTGCGATAATCGGATTTCAAAGTTAATGGTAAGAGACTGAAGCTTGTCATCGAGAGAGATGTTGAGAGGGGTATCATTGACTCTATTAATTTGAATGATCTACTGATACATTGAGCCCCGACACATGTGACCCCTAACCCAAACCTTGTCTAAGGAGGACGTGGTACATGCAACCCCAACACAATAAAGTTAACTAGAAATATGGAAGACTTAGCCTACCCTTGGGTGAACACACATCGAAGTGAGTTCAAGAGCCCTTTGTGCAAAAGGAAATTGAGAAAGTAAAGGACTACTTAACAATCTTAGTCCACTCATGCCCACATCATTTAGTTAACACATAATAATAACAAGCATCAAGGCTAAACAAGTCTAAGTCAACAATGGATAAACATAGAGTGAAGTAGGAATCAAATGTTTAAGTTCAACATAACATAGATCCAAACTAATATAACACCAATCATCTATAACCCTTCTCAATGATTGTGGCAATCCTCATGCTCAACACAGAGCCCATCTGAAACACCTGCATGGTACGACATATAGCCCCAAAATAAAACCACAAACAAAAGGGGTGAGCTGAGCTCAGTAAGGGTTTTTAACACGGAATGTATACTCATAAAAATACCGCATGCATTCTCAATCTAAATATGCATCATGGATTCATTCTCTAAACATGTATATCATGAGATAATTTACATTCTATAAACACATAATTATGCCACATGTACATCATGATATAACTCACATTCCATAAACATATATTCATGCCACTTGTGCATCATGATGTAAAAAACATTCCATATGCACATAATCATGCCATTGCACATCATCGTGTAAAACACATTCCACAAACACTTAATCATGCCATCTGCACATCATTGTGTAACTCGTATTCCATAAATACATAATAATGCCACCTGTGCATCATGAGTTCATCCATAGTTCATAAGACACATACACATCATGTGTAATCATATGAATCTCATTATAACATTCATATCCAACATGATTTAATTCTCAATCTTCACATCTTGCATAATCATATCTCAATATACACATTCACCTTGCATAATCAAGTGTATCAAACACATCCCATCCTAAATACTCATGCAAATCCAGTGTAACAAAAGCATCATTGTTCCTACACAACCTATGTCAATGAGCATTATATCCCATACACATGCAACAATCATTAGGTGAATGTCTCACAATTGAGAAAATCAATCAAACCCACTCGCCCTGGACAATCCTTTGCGGGGAAGGTCCAAATTCCTTGAAAAAAACTAGTGCAATTTGGATGGATTCCCTGACTGGGAAGGTACATCCTGCTCACCGAAGACAATCCTTGCGGGGAAGGTCCAAATTTCTAGAAAGGAAAACTAGAACAGTTCCAGCTCACCCAAGACAATCCTTGCTAGGAAAGTTTGATTTCCTAAAAAGGAAACCTAGAATAGCCTGGTAAGTGGTTGCACAAGGACATACCATCTAGGATTCTTAGGGTCCAGGTAGCTCTTCAATTTAACTCATAGGAAATCTACTCATCTAAACCCGGGGAGGCAACACATCCTCAAAGGAATGCAAAATGAGAACCTTGTCCTTTCGAATTCAAAACCAATTCAATAAGCCTATGAGTGATTAATCCGACAACCAATGACATCCAAGTCCATCCAATCGGCAATCACAATTAATCTTTGTTTATTAATCATTTTTTTTAGATGCATGCCACATGATACATATGTGAGAAATGATAAATGAGTACAAGTATAGGTAAACATACTCTAATCAGTCCATATGTGTATGAAACATGGTCCATTTATGTCAAATAAAATCATATAATTCCATGCAATGCAATTGTGATTCCCTACTAAGGTGACATTTATTTTTTTTAGATTAGTTTGTTAGTTTTTCTTTTGTTTTGCTCAAGGATTAGCAAAATTTAGGTTTGAGGGCATTTGATAAGTATATTCATATGTTATTTTTTCCTTAATTATTATGTTTCTAGTCTTGT
This sequence comes from Saururus chinensis, assembly GCA_035235625.1. Classification (NCBI taxonomy): domain Eukaryota; kingdom Viridiplantae; phylum Streptophyta; class Magnoliopsida; order Piperales; family Saururaceae; genus Saururus; species Saururus chinensis. The sequence goes on from CP141142.1 coordinate 21,377,698, forward strand.
TTAAGAGTTAATATAGTATAAATATTTATGAATTAAGGTTAATTATCAATAAGTTTGGGCTTCATTTTGCAAAGGGTTGTAACATATAGCAATCAATTGTTTTTCAGGGCAATTGATTGATTCATTAGTCTTTCAAATATGATCCTACAATCTATCATTTCATTCAATGTTATATGTAGCGATCAATCGTTCTACCTGACACTTTACAATTTTGCCATTTCTATATAACAACCTTCTAAAATCTTTGTAATCACTTCTTAACCTTTTCGAAGTGATTTATGCATGCCATTGTGATCTAGATATACTTCAAAATCCTTCGTATTCCTCAGCCTTTTACCTTGATCAATAAGAACACGTATGCTCCTATTTTTAAAGTCTGTCAATTCAAAATCTAACTTAATCACAACAACCAAAAATCAGATTCTAAAACATCCAACATACATAAGGTTTTGTGGCATAATTTTGACAAAGAAATTAGAAAATAAACTAAACATACAACTCATATGTTCTTACAATTATAACAGTGTTTGTAATCTTGAACTTTGTCTTTAGTCTTTTTCTTCTAGAGAACAACCCTACTAAAGTTTCAATCAATGTCCATCTTGATTATCCTCTTCTCCATGTTCGAAGATCTTGATCTTCGCAACAACTCTATAGCTTGTATGATCTTTATTCTTCTCAGGAACACTTCAATGAGACTTGGACTAAGGACTAAGGTTTCAATCTCAAGGTTCTTATTCTTCCCCACATTGCCGTTCAAGTGTACATGTGAAGAATGTTCTTCCTCTTCAAGTACAAGCGTGTATGTGATAAGTAATCTCACAAAATATTCATGAAGCTAAAGGAATATATATGATCAATTGTAGGATTCAATGGCTAGTGAAGATATCTCTCTCAAACACCCCTTATGTATACATCTATGTCATTTTAGGCATTAGAATCCTAATAGAAAATGAATTCTACTTAGAATGACTTATTTTGACTAAAACTGCATTTGGCCTATTGATTGCTACAGTAATCATTCAATCATTTGCTATAGTGATTGTTGTAGTACCAATTCCAAAAACACAAATGATTGATCATGCAATGCTCCCAATCAATCAGTGCTACAATATTGCTATATTAAAAACATACAACTCATTTCCAATTGACGACAGTTTACATATCTTCAGGACTCATTATCAAAGGGAACGTCCATATCTAACCCAAGCGAGACAAGCATGACCTCCTTGCTACCGTTAGGTCCTCACCAGGAGGGTCCACCATGAGTTCAACCATGCCATATAAGCCACCTAGTGTCCTTGGGGCAGCTAGCACTCTAGGTGTACTAGGGAACTGTCCAACAACTAGATTACTTAGCTCCCACAATCAATCGACTAATTAAAGAATTGTGCACATTGACAATAGTGTCTGATCAATCATTGTTTAAAATGATCGATCATTTCAAGAGCAGTTTACCTAAATTAAGACATTTTGATTTTATTTCATTCCTTATTAAAGTAAAAGTCCTACACCGACTTATTGGGCTATATAAAGGTTATGAAATCATGAAATTAGAGAAAGAAAAACCTATACGAGAAAAGAGAAAGAGGGTTTATACCTTCGATTATTGTTTTCCAATGGAGAATTCACTTAAACTTTGGATTGAAGATCTATGGTGAATTAAAGTAGACAATCCACAATTGAAGAAGCTAATACACAGAATATTCAAAGAGGAGTTCTAGTATGTCTTCAATGGGCAATTAAAGATTTCCACTAGGCCCAAGTCAAGACAACAATAAGAGATCGTTGAAGACAAGAGGCTGATAGAGACAAAGCAAGGATGAGAAAGTTTCAAGTGCCAGGAGAAGACTTAAAGGCCAACAATAATGTTCTAAACAAGAGGAGCTTGTTTTAGAGTTTAAACAAGGTTGATGGTTTTCTTGAGTCCTTATAAAGTTTGAGTTTTAGTGCATTGATTTGGTAACTTTGGAATTGCTATGGTTTATTCCCCTAATGGGGGTTTTCCACGTAAATTGTTATGTCTACGTGTGGATTGCTTGATGTTTGATTGATTGATAATTTGAGAGTGAAATTGAGTGAACAATCAAGATTAAATATTTTCCACTTAATAAAATAATTTTACACAAAGAGGCTAGAACTCTTAATTTTTACTTATTAAAAGTACTAGTTTTAAGAGCAATCTAGTTATCCATCCACTAGGTTGTTTAGATAAATATTAAACTCTCAATTGGTAGCTGAGGATTAAATTTTATTAAAAAATTTACTTTCTACTTGATATCAATCAAATCTTCCATGATATTGCTTTAGAACCTTGTTTATTTTTTATAGTTTAATTTCTTGTGCTAGGGTTAGAATTCTTATTTGTGCTCAAGTTTTCATGTGTTTCTCTTAAAAATACTTGATTAAAACTTGTTGAGTTAGGCCCAAGGTTGGTAGTTTATTCTCTCTTAAATTTCCTTGATTTTAGTACTGAATTTGTGGTGCTTGGGTTGATTATTGTTAATTGAATTCAATGGCTATTTTAAACAATTCAATGAATGAGCATGGGACTTGGGAAATCCTATGAACAAATCTCCTTTGTTTGATGGGCAAAATTTCTCATATTGGAAGAATAGGATGAGAGTATTTATACAAGTACTTGATGGGAATGCCTGGAAAGCAGTTGTTAAAGGTTGGTACCCTCCAATGACAAAAGTTGAAGATGGAAACTCAATTCTAAAAGATGAAATTGATTGGAAAAAAATGAGACAAGATTTGCCAATCAAAACTGTAAAGCTCTGAGTGCTTTATTCAATGCTATAGGAAAATCATAATATAGGTTAATCTCTAATTGTGTGTTTGCCAAAGTTGCTTGGTTGACATTGGTGAAACATAATGAGGAATCTGAGGTTGTGAAGGTGTCTAGGCTTTAAATGTTGAATCTAGAACTTGAAAATATAATAATGAGCGAAAAAGAATCAATTTATGAATAGTATGCAAAAATTTTATACATTGTTAACATGCGTGATAAACTAGGAGAGCTTATTCCAGAATACATTGTTGTGAGAAAATTTTTAAGATCCTTATCCTCAAAATTCAAATTAAGGCAGAAACTATTAATGAATAAAAAAAATTGACACCTTAAACATAGAGGAGTTGGTTAGGAACCTTAGAACCTTTGATAAGTAAGAAGAGTCCTATGAGAATAAAAAGGAGATGATTGAAAAGTCCAAATGAAAACAAAATATCCTAAAAGCACAGAAGAATTTTTAGGAAAAATAAAGTTTTAAACAACTTAGATGAATCTAAAGAATCTGAAAATGATGAAGAACTCATTCATTTATTAGCTAAAAACCTCAAATAATTCATGAAAACTCAAAGCCTTAGGTTTGGGAATGAGGAACAAAATTCTAGAAAAAAACAAGGGAAAAGAAAGATGAGAGTGCAACAAAACAAGATAAAAATAATTTGAAGTACTTTGAATGTGGAAAGTTAGGTCACCTTGCTGCTGATTGTCCTAACTTTAATTTTGACAATTATTCTGATGAGAAGCCCAAAAATCAAAAGAGGTTTGATTATAAGAAAAAAGGAAAAGTTCTTCAAGCAACTTACTCTAATGAGAGAGCTTTAGAGAGAGAGTTGAAGAAGAAGGAAGATGGACTAGTTGTGTCTTCTCAACAGATTAATAGGTTAGTGGTGTTGAATGACAAACTAGAAAGAGAAGTGCATGACATGAAGCAAGACCTAGAAAGTGAGAAAGAAAAATCTAGTGCTCTCAATAGAGAACTCATGTCCTCCAAAGAGAAGCTAGATGGGTTTAGAAGTGGGAAGAAGAAGTTGGAGACTATGCTTAGCATAGGTCAAAGAAACAAATTGGTTTATGTTGTAGGAATCTCTATACCCTTAGAAAAACCAATCTTTGTGTAGGAAAAAGAAAGTGTGAAAGAGCCTAAGATAGTGCCCATGCCACCTAGGTCTAGAGTGAAAGGAGGAAGCATAGGTTCTAGCATTGTGGGTGTGTGTGATATTTGTAATAGTGATGCCCATGTTAGAAGAGAATGTCCTAAGAACTACCATTTCAAACTTAGGTCAAAGAAATATGAGAAGATAAAGAACACTACCTCCTCTATCCCTAAGCTGCCCCATCGAGTATATGAGAAGAAGATGAAGAGTGTGTGGGTGAAGAAAGTTGATATTCAAGCTTTGAAGGATCAATTGGATAAAACAAGAAAGTCTCTTAGGATTGGTTGGCTAGGCAAGGCTAAGTAGTCATATATCTCTAAGTATGAGATTTTATTTTTGTTCATAGTTTAATTCTTTTGATTTTTTGGACACACATGTTTTTAGTTTTTATCACATTTTACCTTGTTTTCATAAAAATTTATTCATAGTTTTTAAATGAAAACAAACAAAAAAACATGGGATATGATCAAAAAAAAAATTAGAGTATCTTTTTCTTGATTTAGCAATTAGCCTTAATTTTTGGGTTTGTTGGAGTCTTGCTCTTGAGATATTTTGAAATTCAATTTTCTTTTAAGATAAAAGGCAAGATGATTTGTAATCAAATATACCTTAACTAAGAGAAGGATACACTAAGGAATGTGAAAATTAATTGGATCTTTTGCTTGATTTTGCAATTCTCAATTTTTGAAACTTGCGCACATCATATTAAGGCTCAAGTCATTTTTAAGAATGAATATCAAAGATGATTATAACTTAATGGAGTTTTATTGATTTCAAGCTAAATTCCAAATAATTTGTTTTTGGTTGAGTTTATGTTGAGTCTTTGTAGTGTTAAGCTACTTTGTACAAATTGAAAGTTAATGCAATATGACAAAGTTGTAACTTTATTTTGATTTTCAATTGTGTAGTGTTTGGACAAGAAATAGCCAATGGGGATGATTGTAATAGCATATGAGTCATATGTTTATTTTATTGGGTAATTTCTTTGTCAAAATTATGTCATGAAACCATATGTATGTTACAAGTCTTAGAGTCTAATTTGAGATTTTTCTGGTTAAGTCACATTTGGAATTAACATTTTTGAAAAATAGGAGCAGATGTGTTCTTGTTGATCATTGTAAAAGAAAGACTGAAGAACATGAAGAATTTTTATGTATATCCAAATCACATTGTGATGTATAAATCACTTGGAAAAGGTTAAGATTACAGAGATTAAGAAGGTTTTTAGGTAAAACGGGAAAAAGTATAAAGTGTCAGGCAAAATGATTGATCGCTACACATAACATTGAACATAATAATTGATCGTTGGATGATATTTTATGAATACTGATAAATTGATTGATTGCCTTAATAAACAATTGATTTCTACATGTTATAATGTTACACCTAAACTATTGATTCATTAATTTGAGCCAAAGCTTAGGGTTATATTACTTGCAAGTGCACAAGTGGATGTAGTCTTACAAGGTCAAATCCACAAAGATTGCCTTTGTGTGACTATCACAATGATTACAAAATAAGAGGAGCAAATAAAAAATAAGAGAGAAAGATTAGAAGAGTATTGAGGTAATAAAATGTACTAAGGCATTGAGGGTCATTGTAACATCTAGTGATGCTCTTTATGTATCATGTTATTTCAATTATAATTAAATAAGGAATCTATTAGCCGGAATATATGAACCTTAAAAACAAAAACAAAGAATGAGATTACTTTGGATAGATGAAGGATAAAAACAATTGTTTCTTCAAGTGTTCTATGTATCAAAACTAGATAAAATCAAGAAGGAGAGCCTTCAAGTGCCTTATGTATTAAGATCACAAAGAAACAATAAGAAGAACAATATTTAATACATATCACTTCAAATAACCAATACTAACTTGAAACCATTGTTGAAGCATACATAGAACTTCATTAGATTGTTACAAATCACCTCCAACCATAGCTAGAGTGCTTAGAAATCTATTACAATAAAACTAAAAATCAAAACTACAACGGATGTCCATCTCACCTATTCAAAATATAAATTGCCCAAATAAGTAGTGAATTAACATAACATAGGGTTCTAATTCAATATTTCAAAACATTTAATTGAATATTATTTTAGTGCATTATATAATCCTGTGCAAAATGAAGCCAAGAGTTATCGATTGACTACTCTTGCAATCGATTGACTGATTGAGGAATCATACACATTAAAACTAGTGACCATCAATCGTTTTAAGAGCAATTTACCTAAATTTAGACATTCCAATTTTTATTTCATTCCTTATTCAATACAAGTCCTAAACCAACCTATGGGGCTAAATAAGAATTATAAACTCACAAAATTAGAGATCAAAAAACCTAGAGGAGAAAAGAGGGTTTATACCTTTGGTTATTGTTTTCCAAAGAAGAATTTACTTGAACTTTGTATTAAAGAACTATGGTGAATTGTAGAAGACAATCCACAAATGAAGAAGCTGATACACAAATGATTCAAAGAGGAGTTACAATATGTCTTCAATGGGAGATTAAAGATTTCCACATGGCCAAAGCCAAGACAACAATAGGAGATTGTTGAAGACTAAAAGTAGATAGAGACAAAGCAAGGAGGAGAAAGATTCAAATGCTAGGAGAAAACTTAAAGGCCAGTAACAATGATCTAAACAAGATGAGCTTATGTTAGAGCCTAAATAAGGTTTGGGGTTTGCTTGTATCTATGTAAAGTCTGAATTTTAGTGTATTAATTTGGTTCTTTTGGAACTGCCATGGTTTTTTACCCTAGTTGGTGCTTTTCACGTAAATTATTGTGGATATTTGATTGATTGATAATTTGAGGATGAAATTGAGTGAACAATCAGATTTAAATTGTTTCCTCATAATAAAACAAAATAAAGATACTAGAACTCTTAATTCTTACTCGTTGAAAATATTGATTTTAAGAGTAATCTAGTAATCCGTTGTGTTGTGTTCATTAATCTTTCTAATTTAAAATTTAATACATGTCCCCTCATGTTATAGGGTATGTGGGATTGGGGTGTTACAAGTATTCCCCTTTAAAGAATTGCATCCCCGCAATTTGGTAGAGACAAATTTTCTATAAGCATACCATTTTTTCTATAACTCAACATTAAGAAAATCACTATGAGGCGACATATCTTAGGGTGTGCCCATAATGATACATCTTGTGAGTTTAAAACCCTTTAATACTTGAGGGCCACCATAGTGCCTCTAGTCCAAGACCACAAGGTAGAGAGCTAAAAGATGTGGCCTCTTTGTGCAAGAAACAAGATTGCTATTAATGAGAAAATCATGCACAAAATCACACAAATTTAAATAATTAATATTTGTGTGGAAACCCAACTAAAAAAATGCAACCACTCTAGGCTGATTAACTAATGCACTTTCAAGATTTAGAACTCACAAGACAACATGTTCATTCACTATTATGGAAATGTTGAAATATATCCAATCAATCTCTTCACCAAAACAATCAATCATCCAATCATCTGTAAAAAATCTCAAACCTTATTTAAGATCGATCTATAACTATTCAAGGACGATCAATTGCTTTTAAATCAATTGGTGATTTCTATCCTGTTTGATCCATTCATTTCCTAGCACTCACATAAGGTGTTTTCTATTATAAAAGTAAGTGTTTTTTACTTGTGTGTGCATTGTTTTACCTTTTATCCTTCAATCTTCAATCATCTGGATAAAGTCTTCTTGCTTGAATCTTCTTAACAAGTCTACTCTTATTCATCAAGTCATTCCATTCAAATATGACATGATAGAACATGAATCTATTCAAACTGCTCAAGACTTGTTTATACACATGAATGGATATATTTTTTATCATCCAAATATAGCCATTTACAATAAATATTCTACATATGTTCTAACACGTCTAAGTCAACACTAGTACACATTGGCACAATTTAGGGCTAAAAATACACAATAATATCTTTTTTTCTCCAATATTGGGGATCCTTATTTAGAGTTTAGCATCCTGTAAGAATATGTGTCCTTATGTCATGTGTTGGCTTATTTTTGTGATGAAAACAATGTAACAAATGTGTAAATTTTGAGTCATTTTAAGTTTGAAGATTGAATTATGAAGATGGAACAAAAGGAATACTCAAATCCATTTTTCAATAGATAAAAACATGCTTAGGCATCATATTCACACATTTTAGGGTAAAAGTGACCTTAGGTGAAAGAGTGGTAAGAGTTGGAGGCTTTTTGAATGAAAAATCAAAACTTTGTTCATAGCATCATTGAGCAATAAGGATCAATCAGTTTTGAACTCTAGCAAAACTCTTTGGAACATTGTTGATTGATCGATCACGTCTATAAATTTATTGATCTACATTTGAAAAAGTCTTTGCTAAATTAAGTCGAGAGTTTATCAATAGTTGGAAATAGAGAATTGATTGATCACCCTGTGGAACGATTGATTAATGGAACACAGAGTTGCCTAAATTAGTGTTTTCAGGTTTGCTTTAGATTCCTAGTTGAAGAAATTTTCTTTTTGAGACTTGGGGAGTGTATAAAAAGGGCGAGGAACATGAGAAGAATAAGAGAGAAGGCTTAGAAAACTTATGTGGAGCTACTATAATGGTTTTTAGAGAGAATTAGTCTTCTAGGCTTGCTTTTGACTACCTTAATCAAAAGAGTAATTAGAGGTGACATGAGCGTACAAAAACACATGTGATGCATAGTATTTAGTGTTGATTGTTGCTCAGAAGAAAAGGAAATAGAAGATTTATTCTAAAAGAAGAGAAAAAAGATCTACATTAATCAAAGAACACAAAGAGAAGGAGAAGATAAAACTAGTGCTTGTAAAGAACCAAGGAATAGTTGATTCAAAATCAAGGTAGTGTTAAGAACAAGCTATGTGAAGAAAAAAGTGTGTTTGTTCTTTATAATCGGTAATTATGCAATATCAACTTTACATGGTGCATAGTTGATTTGGATAGTGTGTCCCATGGTTTTTCTTTAGTTGGGTTTCTACATAAAAATTATTGGGTATTTTGGTTGTTAGAACACATAGGAATTAGGCACATTGAATTTGAAAAATTCAGTGTTTATTTTGTTTAAAAGGAGAAGATAAATATTGTGACTTAATTTCAAGTTAGAGGCACTTTATGTTTCTCAATTTGTATATGCCACACACATTGATCATAACCCAACAAGTGGTAGCTAAGGTTATTTTTGTATTTCTGAGATTATTCTAGTGTTTTTAGGTGTGAATGTGCTTTTGGTTGTTATGTAATTTAAAAACTTGCTTGGCGTGTATCCATTTGTCTCAAAGTTTGTTGTGGCTAGGAATAATCATGTTTTTGATGAATTGAAGGTCCTTTTGTAAGAATACATGGGTCATACGTCTAGTTTATTGGCTAATTTCTTTGTAATAAATTATGTGAAGAAACGATGAGTGTATATTAAGTCTAAGAATATGATTTGAGGTTGGTGTGGTCCAGTCAAATTTAGAATTGGCAAACTTGAAATATAGGAGTAGACGTGTTCTTATTGATCAAGACAAAAGACTAATGAATGTTGAGGGTGCTCAAAGCTTATTCAGAACACATTAACATACAAAAATCACTTGGAAAAGTTTAAAAAGTATTTTAGAAGGATTTAGGGTAAAATGATGAAAAGCCAAAAAGATAATGATAATGATCGATCGCTGCACATAAGGAAGAATAGAATGATCAATTGCATCTTGATCACTTGAAGTATCGTGCACAATATAAATAGTGATTGATCGACGCTATGTAAGACATTCTGATTGCAATTTCATTCCTTATTTAAGTACAACTTTTAAATCAACTTTAGGAGCTATATAAGGGTTATGAAATTATGAAATTTTAGGGAAAAAATCTAATGGAAAAAAAAGAAATGGTGTACACATTTACTTATTGTTTTCTAATGGAGAATTTACATAAAGCTTTGAGTTGAACATCCATGGTGAATTAAAGGAGACTATCCCAAACTAAAGGAGTTAAAATACAGAGTTTTCAAAGTTTTGTTGCAGCATATCTTCAATAAGTGACTGAGGATTCCATAAGGAAAAAGTCATTACAACAAAAGGTACTTGTTGAAGACTAGAAGGAGAAAGAGACAAGATAAGGAGGAGAAAGTTTCAAGTGCTTGGAGATGACTTCAAGGCCAAAAACAACGATCTAAATAAGAGGAGCTTGTATTAGAGACTAAATAGGGTTGGTGGTTTGCTTGTGCCATTGTAAAATCTTGGTTTCGTGTTCATTGATTTGGTTCCTTTGGAACTACCATGATTTTTTACCCACGTTAGGGTTTTCCACATAAATTGCTATGTTCATGTGAGGATTGCATAATGGTTGATTGATTTATTCATCGTGAGAGAGCTCTTTGAGAGAATATTTACTAACTTTCATTGAACAAAATAATCTATGCAAAGAGGCCAGAACTTTTAATTTTTACTTGTCCAAGTACTAGTTTCAAGAACAATTTAGTGCTCTGCTAGGTCAATTAGAGGATATTAAACTCACAATTAGTAGTTGAGGTTTAATTTAGTGTTTTGCTTTTCCCAAAAGGTGTGTTTAATTTAATTTGTTTACTTGTGCTTATTTGGTTCATCATGTCTAGTTCTTATTCTTCTAGTGATATTGAGGATTAGGATTTTGAAAGCATTTTAAGACAAGCCATTGAACCGAGTAAAAAGTATAAGAAGTTAGAGAAAATTGTCAAAGTTAATGCAAAGACAATTAAATAAATTTCTATTAAAAAAATTCAATAAGCTGAAAATAAAGAAGAGCTAGAGCAAGAGGTTCAAACTTGGAGAGATGAACTTGAAAAAGAGAAGAGAAAATCTAGATCTTTAGAAGATAAACTTGTGTCTACTAATGAAGAAGTTAATGCCTTCAAATATAAGGAAAACAATATTTCAGACAAAATAAAACTCTTGGAGAATGAAGTTCATTAAAAAGTAGACACAAATAAGGCTTCTTTGAAGTAGATTGAAGATCTAAGGAATGAACTGGAACATTATCAAGAAAAATTGAAATCTTTCATTTCAGGGCAAGAGAAGTTTGGCAAAATTTTTTATATGGGAAAAAATAGTAGTGATAAATGAGGACTAGGTTTTAGAGAGTCAAATTACAATAGTTCTAAGGGTGTCACTAAGTTTGTCAAAGCTAAAGAACCCATACATACTAAGGAGGGTGTTCTACAAGTTAACAAAGTGTCAAAACCTAAGAATCCTCCTAGAAATCAAAGTCAAATGTCTAAAGATAAGAAGAGACATCACTAGGGTGACAATCATAAGTCCTTAATTAGACAAATTTAAGCTATGAAATATAACTTAAATTAGCTTAGTCAATGTCTCATAAGCAAATATAATACTAAGGAGAGTTATAGTGTCTTATACTTGAATAATTTTCCTACAAAGAGGAAAAAAATTTATTCAAATCATAAGAAACCTCGAGATAAAAGCACATAGATTAAAAAGCACACACCAAACTCCATACCAAAGAAGGTTACTCAAGACAAACATGAGAAAACTTTGCAAGATTGGATTAGAATAAATGTCTCAAAGAACTTTAAATCTCAAGTTCATAATGCAAGGAAGTATACCTTAGGTTGCCTTAGAATTTGTTGGCTAGGTAAGGCTAAGGAGTCTTGCATCTATCTGCATGAGATTTTAATTTGTGTCTATGATTTAAATCTTTCTATCATTGGAACATTCATGTTTTTTGTTTTATCTCATTTTTTATACATTTTTAGATGGTTTTAATTCATAATTTTTGAATTGAAAATAAAAAGAAACAAAAAATAAAATATTATAAAAACACACAAAAAAATAGTGTAGGTTTTGCTTGGTTTTGTAATTGGCTTTGATTTTGACAAAGTTCAGCTCTTGTGATATTTTGAGATTAATTTTCTTTTAAACTAAAAAACAACATGATTAGTGGTTAAAAATATTTTAACTAAGAGAAGGATACACCAAGGAAAGTCAAGATCAAATTGATTTTCTTTTACTGGATGTTTCAATTTTTTGATTTGAAAAACATATACATGATGTTTAAACTTAAGTCACTATAAGGTATGAACATCATGAGAAATTTTTTAAACATAAGTTTACTTAGGTGTTTGCATTTTAAAAGAGTATAGACGATCAAATTAGAGGATCTTTGGCTAGAAAATTCTATGTAATGTACTTCAATGTTTATGAATCTTATGTACTTTAAAATCTCTTTAGATAATGGTATTATCATTGAAAAGATGACGGGGAAGGGTGTTGTGTATGCCAGCTCAAGGTCGGGGCCTATCCCAACTTGTTTACTATGTTAGGACTTTACTTTTCAATATTTTTCTTTTATGATTAAATAAGCTGTAATTTGGGAGGTAGATTTGATTTTTGATTGAACGGACTGACTATGGGTCCCCCAGTTGGCACATGCCCCACAGCTGGCTTGGCCACCTAGGAAGTCATGCCCCCCTAGAACTACTTCTTCCCTCTTCCTTTGTCATCTCTTCCCCCTTTCCTTGCTTGAAGTTGGGCACCATTTGTGTTCCAATCTAGGAACACAACATTGGTATCAAAGCCCCAGTGATCAGCCACATTGCGAGGCAAGCAGCCGGCACATGCCCTAGAGACGCAGCCCGAGAAAGAGAAGGAGAATGTGGCTGTGTTCTCCATGTTTGAAACCACAACCTCTCAAATTCAGCAATTAACCAAGGAGGTCACTCAACTACAGGCAATCCCTGCAAAGCCCCTCTTGCCCAACCCACAGGCAGCCCACACTAAGAAGGGCGAGCCCTCCCAGCCTCTTGGGTCTTGCACTTCTGGCCTTCCAGCATCATTTGAGAGGGATGTGCACCCTCCTCACCCTTCTGTCCCTTGGCACCTTCGTTCAGATCATAGAAGAAGGACGTGCAGGCCTAGACACATGAGGCCCCCCAAGGGTTCAGTTAAATGCCTCAATAACGCCAAACCCTAGAAATGTGTCCCATGAGTTCGAGGAAGACTGGGAGGAGTACTCCAGGGCTCATGGAGGACCTCAGGGTGGGGATGAACTCTGTTTGTCTTGCCTTCAGTTCCCTCGCTATAATGGGGACGAAGACTCGGTGGAATGCCTCTATAAGGAGAAGAAGTTCTTCACCTACCAAGGGACACACTTTGAGGCTAAACTTCTGCACATAGACACTTTTCATTTAGACAATGATTCTCTCATATGGTTCTAGAGCTTTGAGAAGGAGGTCTGCTTTTCGACTTGGCCTTCTTTCATCGACAAACTCTGTGTCCAGTTTGGTCCAAATGAGTTTCAAGACTTTAATAAAATGCGCTTCACGTTTGGCCCGACCACCACAGTGTGAGCCTACTATTTGAGTTCATGAAGATTGCCAACCGTCTTCCCATTTGGCTGATGGCAACCTTAGTGGGGACCTTTAAGAGGGGGCTCAAACCTAAAATTTTAGATGAGATGCGCCACTTTCATTGGACCTTGATGAGAGAAGTAGTGAGTTATGCATGTATTGAAGAGGATAAGCTTTTCTGGCAACAATGTGGAGGTTGACTTGGTTCTTTTCCATGGCCTACACTTAGTTTAGTGTCATTTGCCATCACATCACCATGTCTCTCTACCAACCGAACCATGTAGCCTTCAGCCTTGCTGTCCCTTCAGTTCGTCGCCTCACTCCGCCCCAAATGGATGAGCTTCACCCTAAGGGTCTGTGCATTAAGTGTACTGAAGAGTCTGTTCCCAGCTACCATTGCTCTGTTTGAGGTAGCTTGCTCATCAAGGAGGCCGATGAGAAGGATCTATCCCCTTCCTTGATGCACTGCCTCCTTATGACATAGTGCCGTTGGAGATCCCTGTGCATGCCTTCTAGGGGCATTTACTCCTTGTACCATGAGCATTCCAGGCAATCTCAAGTGGCAATAGGTAGCCATCCTAATCAACAATGGGTTCACCTACAATTTTATCAATGATATGGTGGCATAACGATTGGGATGTTATGCGTCGGATCCAAGCCATTTGAAGTTTCGATTGGCAATGGAAAGCACCTTTGGAAAACCGTGTGTGCGTGCAGGCTTTCTTGTCTATTCAGAGCCATACCCTCACCACTGATCAATTCTTGCTGCCCAAGAAGGGGGTAGATGTGGTGTTGGGTGTCTAGTGGCTACAACAACTTGGTGATGTGGTGTGGAACTTACATGTGATCATGGACTTTGAGTTGTGGGGGCAGTGGGTGCGCATCAAGGGCTCTCAGTCGGGATCCTTGCAGTCAGCCCAATCAATGAGCTCACTCTTTCTCTTTGCACCACAAGGATTTTTTCTTCAGCAACATGCAATGTTGGATGTGCATCGGGATAGCCTTCCAGTGGACATGCTTACCCTCTTGGCTTAGCATGAGGACATATTTGCTGAGACTAAGGGACTGCCACTGGTGCGACGCCATGATAATTAGATCCCTATCCTTCTAGGAGCCTCACCTACAAATGTCCACCCTTACCGTTATCCTCACATATAGAAGGCTAAGATTGAGCACTTGGTGTTCGAAATTCTTCAGATAGGTATTATTCAGCTGAGCAGCTCTTTCTATTCTCTAGTATTACTTGTCAGGAAGAAGGACAAGACTTAGGGTTTTTGTGTTGAATACAGTGCACTCAATGTTATCACGCTCAAGGATAAGTATCCCATTCCGGTGATCAAGGATTTACTTGATGAGTTGGCTCAGCAAACTTGATCTTCATTTGGGTTATCATCAAATGTGAATGCAGCCTAGTGACATTCATAAGACGGCCTTTTGCACTCATGATGGACATTTTGAGTTCTTGGTCATTCCGTTCAGGTTGACCAATGCACCTCCCACCTTCCAGAGTCTCATGAATGATCTATTCCTTCTTTTCCTCCGTCAATTTTTTTTAGTCTTCTTTAATGATATATTGATCTATAGCACATCATGGGCAGACCACTTGGAGCACCTCTAGTCTGTTTTCTCAATTTTGTGAGTAATTCCTTGTTTCTTAACAACTTGAAGTGCTCCTTTGGCAGTGAAATGTGGAGTATCTTGGCCATATTATCTCTCATGATAGGGTTGCTACTAACCCTTTGAAGGTGGCTGCTATGCTCTCATAGCTGACACCCACTTGGGTACGGTCACTCTACAGATTTCTAGGACTCACAAGGTATTATTGGCACTTCATCAGTCAGTATAGTTCGATTGCTAGTCCCCTCACTACCCTTCTCAAAAAAGGGGCATTCATAGAGGCAGCCCAAGAAGCCTTCGAGAGGCTAAAGTGGGCCATGGCTACCACCCCGGTGTTGGTTCTTCCAGATTTTGACCTTTCCTTTGTAGTTGAGACAGATGCTTCAAACACTAGTCTTTGTGCCATTCTACTTTAGAATGAGCGACCTATTGCTTTCTTCAGCAAGACACTTTCTAGCCGTTCTTTATCTCTATCCGCCTATGAGAAGGAAATGCTCGCCATAATGCATGCCATCACCAAATGGCATCCTTACTTTCTCGACTGCCACTTCCTCATCCACACAACTCATAAGCCCTTGAAATATTTTCTCGAGCAGCAGGTATCCACTCCAGCGCAACAGTGGTGGGTCAGCAAGCTGTTGGGTTATGATTATGAGGTGGTATACAAGAAGGGGGTGGAAAACACTCTAGCAGATGCACTCTCATGCCGCCCTTCTAAGGGTTCAAGCTTTGTGCTCTCTATACCTTCTTGCCCATTTGTTCCAGATCTGTCATGAGCTTCTTTGGAGGATTCATCTACACGTGAGTTGGTTGTTTGTTTGCATTCAGACCTAGCTGCTTCACCCTTCTTTGTGTGGCAAGATGAACTCCTCTTCTAAAAGGGGCGACATTGGGTGCCGGATTACTTATGACATTTGATGGCACATTCTTTCTCACTTCCATGATACACCATTTTCTGGCCATGAGGGTTCCTTCTAGACATATAAGCAAGTCAGCCAAAGCTTCTTATGGCAGGGTCTTTGGGGGGCGGTCAAGAACTATGTTGTTGGTTGTGACATATGTCAGTGTGCGAAGACTATCACTATGTCACTAGTGGGTTTACTTCAGCCCAATCCTATTCCCGATAAGGTTTTGGAAGATGTGCTATGGATTTTGTGGAGGCCTTGCTAGTGGTGCAGGGCAAATCTAGGATATTGGTATTTGTTGATTGTTTATCCAAGTATGCACATTTTTGTGCTCTGGATAATCCATTCACTACCAAAATTGTAGCCGAGCTCTATTTTCATGAGATAGCAAAGCATGCCTCGTACCATTGTCGCCGATAGAGATTGGATCTTCCTCTCTCAGTTTTGGTGAGTGTTCTTCGCATTCCAAGGCACTGGACTTCAATGAGCATCGCTTATCACCCACAATTAGATGACCAAATTGAGATGGTTAACTATTGCTTAGAACAATACTTGTGATGCTTTGTACAGGATCAACCCCGCTAGTTGCTTTAGCTCCATCCTTTGGCGGAATGGTCGCATAACACAACCTATCATTCTCTAGCTGGGTTCATTCCGTTTGAAGATGAGTTTATGGTGCACTTTCCTACTTGCTCGCCTTGAGGACAAGGGTAAAGCGGAGCATGGTGGAGTGTTGTATATGCCAATACAGGGTCGGGGCCTATCCCGACTTGCATTTCTTTCCATTTCTAGTACTTACTATGTAAAGCCTTTACTTTTTAGTATTTTCCTTTTATGATTCAATAAGCTATAATTTGGGAGGGAGCTTGGATTTGATTGTAACGGATTGGCTATGGGCCTGCCTAGTTGGTGCATGCCCCACAGTTGGCACATCTCCCTAGGGAGCAATGCCCTCCCTTATAAGGGAGTCTCCTTCCTTCTTTGTGTTTTTATGCAAAAAGAGAACTGCTTCTTCCCTCTTCCATCGTCATCTCTTCTTCCATTTCCTTGCTTGAAGCTGGGTACCATTTGTGTTCCAATTTGGGAACACAACAAGGGACTACCTACTTTGGTTGGCCTCGGCTATTGTGAAGCTCCCATCCACTTGACATCAAGAAAAAAGAAAGCAAATAAAGAAAAAAATGAGAATATCATGATGCAAGTAGAAAGGATTAAAAAAAATCCAAGCCCTAGAAAAATGAGTTTAGGAAAATACTGTAGCTCAGAAAAAGACATGGGCATGCTAATTATGAGCTTTTAGATGGTTTTTACCTATTTAGGAAAATCATGTCCATAGATTCTAGTCAAAGAGAATCAAAATTGAGAACTTATTCTTTACTAGGGAACAAATTTGTCTTAGTTTTATTAAGAGTGATCTTTCAAGATTCTAGATTAAAAGAAACAAGAGTTAACTACATTGGTGGTTTTTCTTCAATACTAATAATAGAGGTTTAATGTCTTAAAAAGAAGAGAATAAAATGATAATCACACACCAATGGGGTTAACTAATCTAAGGCAAAGTATTAACGAATAAAATATGCAAATGTACTTAGATTAAAAGAGAATTGATTACAAAATCATTAAAAAACCTCCACTTTGCTAATTTTCATTTTTGGTTTTATTTTTGTGTCTTTAAAAAAAAACGTTGTCAATGGAATTCAACGTTTTCAAGTATTAGAATTTGCCATGATTGGTTTTTGAATGTTTTCAAAACAAAAATTTTGGTTGCTCAATGTTTTTCAAAGTTAAAGCACATTTGAGAAAAAAAAATGTATTCCAAAGTTAAAGCAATAATTAATTAAATTTTTAGGCATAGTCTTGATTGCTTATATCTTTAGTATAAAAGTTAACTTGATATGATTCTTCTTAATCTAAAATTCTTATGTGGTTTATTGAATTGTCGAACATTTAAATTCTGTGTTTACTTGTATCATGGAACAATATTATACGGGTATATTGTTATTTTGTGATAACTACACCACATTAGATATGAGTGTCATAGATTAAGGGGGAGAGTCGTTGTCAAAAGATGTTGGACATGTGATATGTCATGATTATTTCATTTTCATGACTTGATGATTGTGTACTTAATTAATCTATTTAATTCACATTTTTCATTACTTGTTTACTCTAACTTTTGTTTATTTATATCAAAAAGGAGGAGAAGTGATTAATAAAACTCAAAATGCTTATCTTTATAATTAATTGACTAATACTAGGTAAATCAATTTGATTTTAAGTGTACAAGATCACTATAGGGTTATACAAGGCTTTTCAAGTTAAATTCTAATTAATGAATTTATGTTAATTGAGTCTATATTGAATCTTTGTAGTGTCAAGTATTTTTATACAACTTGAAAGTCAATGCATTGTGTTGAGAGTTGTAATTTTGTTTTGATTTTCAAATGTGTAGAGTTTTTACATGAAATAACCAAAGGGGGAGATTGCAATAACATATGAGTCATATGCCTAGTTTATTGGCTAATTACTTTCTCAAAATTATGTCAAGATTCCTTGAGTATGTATTGAGTCTTATAATTTGATTTGAGGTTATTGTGGTCAAGGTAGATTTGGAATTGACATACTTGAAAAATAGGACTAGACATTTTCTGATTGATCAAGACAGAAGACTGAAGAATGTTAAGGCGTTTGAAGCTTATTTAGATCACATTTGCATACAAAAATTACTTAGATAAGTTTCTTAAGTAATTTAAGTTTTTAGAAGATTTTAGTATAAAAAAGGAAAAAGTAAAAAGATTGGGAGAAAGATTGATCGTTGCGCATATAGAAGGTGATGCATTGAAAGAATATTGAATCAAATATGTTTAAATCTTGAATTATAATCCTATTTTATGTTAATTCATTACTTATTTCGTCTATTTCTATATTGAACAGGTAAGTTGGACCTCTATTGTGTTTACATGTCTAAACGGGTTTCGATAGGATCCAAGTAGAAAAGGAAATGAAGCACAACTACTTAAAACTATTAAAGGGTCAAGAATGGGCTCTTAGTTATCTAAACATGCATAGAATGATCGAACATGACTATGTGGACCTATTGGATTTTAAATTTACATCAAGAGAACCAATTTCAAAAAGAAGCTGATTTAGACATATTGACACAACCTTAGTATTTCTATCATATCTTCCTATGTAAAATTTGGGTTGATATGATTCTAGTGAAGTAAGAAAGAAGACTTCCGTAGCTACAATCTTTATTTTAGGATAAAATTCATAAGTGCAAAGATTTATGGGTCAAATATAACATACAAAAGGACAACTAGTCAATTAAGCTAAGGCCAACACATGGAGGATCTTTTCAATTGTTGTTATTTATACACATAAGGAAACATAAAGAGGTTGATTCGATAAGTAAAAGAAGAATAAAGGATGCTTATTTGCTAAATAAATCTTTAATTTATTTGATTGATTTAAAATCTAATCACTACCAAAGATGCAACTAATGAAATAATTAATCAAGAAGTAATCAAAGGATATGATTAGACCTTCCCCTTTGAAGCAACCCCTTCTACTTCTATAAAAAGAGGGCTGAATGTAGGAGAGGCTTCATCTCCTCCTCTTTGAAGTTCTTTTTTCCTATTTTTCTCCTCTACTTTTGTAGTTTTTGTATTTATTTTTTATTGTAATAACTTGTTATGCCCTCTAGCTAAGGAAAGAGGTGATTTGTAATAATCTAATGAAGTTCTATTCATGTTTCATCAATGGATTTAAGTATTAGTTATTTAAAATGATATTAATTTAATATTATTCTTCTTATTTTTTTATGGACTTAATACATAAGATGTTTGAAGGCTCTCCTTCTCGTTCTTTAGTGATTATTATATATAGAACTCTTAAAGAAACAATTGTTTTTATCTTTTTATCTATCCAAAGTATTTCTTATTTTTATTTTACTTTTAATATTTATATCTTATGGTTTGCTGGAATCTTAATTTTATTTTAGCTAAGATAACATGACACATGAAGAACATCACTACATATTACAATGATCCTTAATGCCTTATTATTTTATATTATTAAATTTCATCTTAACACTTTCATTGCCTCAATTCTCTTCTACTTTCCCTCTTAATTTTTCTATACACCTCTTAGTTTGTAATGAATATGATAGTCACACAAAGGCAATCCTTGTGGATTTGACCTTGTAAGACTACATCCACTTGTGCACTTTGTTATTACGTCCAAACCAAGACTATGAAGAAGTCAAATTCAGATTTGTTTTACTTGCCAATTGTAGTAGACAAGGTCGATCCATAGGGAAAGCCTTGTACAACAAAGAAAATGATTACAAAAAACATAGAGGAAAGAAAAATTAAGAAAGAAAGATTAGAAGAGTATTGAGGCAATAAAGAGTTAAAAAATCAAGAAGAAAAAATATTAAAACATTAAGGGTCATTATAACATCTAATGATGTTCTTTATGTGTCATGTTATCTTAGTTAGAATTGAATAAAAATTCTATCTAACCAGAAGATATGAACATTAAAATTAAAAATAAAGATAGGAAACACTTTGGATAGATGAAGGATAAAAACAGTTGTTTCTTCAAGATTTCTAGGTATCCAAATCACAAAAGATCAAGAATGAGAGCCTTTAGGCATCTTATGTATCCAAATCACAAAGAAACAAGAAGAAGAACAATATTAAATAAATATCACTTCAAATAACCAATACTTACATGAAACCATTGATGAAACATGAATAGAATTCCATTACATTGTTACACATCACCTCTAGCCTTAGCTTGAGAGCTTAGAAAACCATTACAATAAAACTAAAAACAAGAATATAAAAAAATAGAAGAAAAATAGGATAAGTGAGCTCCAAAGAGGAGGGGATAATGCCTCTATCATGTTCACCTCTCTTTTTATAGGAGTAGAAGGGGTTGCTTCAAAGTGAAAAGTCCAATCATATCTCTAAATTGCATCCTGATTGATTGTCTGATTGGTTGCTTCTTTGGCAATGATTAAATTGTTAATCAATCAAATAAATCAATAATTTATTTAGCAAATAAGTATTTTTAAATCTTCTTTTAGTTATCTAATCAACCTCATTGTCTTTCCTTATGTGTATCAATCACAACTAATAAAAATATTCTTCATGTGCTGGCCTCAGGTTAGTTTACTAACTGTCCGTTTGCATGCCATATTTGACCCATATATATTCAAAATTATGAATTTCTTCCTTTAATAGAGATTGTAGCCACGGAAGTCTTCTTTCTAATTCCATTTGAAATGTATCCATCCGAATTATACATAGAAAGATATAGTCAAAATACTAAGGTTGTGTCAATCTATCAAATCAGCTTCTTCCCAAATTTAGTTCTCTTGATGCAAATCTAAAATCCAACAGGTCCACAAGGTTGTGTTCGACCATTCCATGCATGTTTAGACCATTAGGAGCCCATTCTTAACTTTTAAATGGCTTTGAGTAGTTGGGCTTCACTTCCTCTTCTAGTTGGATCCTTTTAAAGTCTGTTTAGACATGTAAACTCAATTAAGGTCAAATTAACTTATTCAAAACATAAATAGCCCAAAATAAGATTACAATTCAAAATGTAAGAACATTTAATTGAACATTATTTCAGTGCATCACACTTGCAAGTAATATAACTCTAAGTTTTGGCTCCAATTAATGAATCAATTGTTTGGGTGTAATGTAAGGACAAAATGACCAACCACACCCTGATTCATCCCTGTGTAAAACAAACCTGAGAGTTATCAATCAATCGCTTGAAGTATCATGCACAATATAAAAAGTGACCAATCAATTGTTGTTTAGAATGATCGATCATTTCAAGGACAAGTTACCTAATTAAGACATTCCGATTTCAATTTCTTTCTTTAGTCAAGTACAAATTCCAAATTGACTTAAGGAGCGATAGAAGGGCTATGAAATAAAAAAATGTGAGAGAGGAAAACCTAGTGGAGAAAAGAGAAAAAAGGGCTTACACCTTTCCTTATTGTTTTCCAAAGGAGAATTTACATGAAACTTTGAGTTAAAGATCCAATCTGAATTGAAGAAGATAATCCACAACTAAAGGAACTACAACATAAAGTTTTCAAAGTCTTATTTCAACATATCTTCAATGAGTGATTGAGGATTCCTCAAGACCAATGTCAATACAATAAGATGTGCTTGTTGCTGACTAGAAGGAGACATAGACAAGACAGGTAACATCCGGGAATTTTCTAAATTCCTGAAGTTATCCACGGGAAATTAGGGTGTTGGACCCCATAATCTTCTCATTGGAATAATTTATTCAATGCTTTGAATTGGTGTCTGAGCCTATGTGGATGGAAACTAGGCAGAAATAGCTTTGAGACGCCACTAAGAATGCGAGAATCAAAGTTTGGATGAGGGAGATACGACCATTTAAACTTATATATAAAGCGCAGGGCCCATTTACCCGAATTTGACTTGTAAATTAGTGGTTGAAGTCAGTTTATGGGCCTGATTATTTTTGTGACGGAAATTAATAAAAATAGGCCCAATTAGCCCAACTCTTAATGAGATTAGAAAACCCTAATCTCTATGGATATAAAAATGTTAATTAGGGCTCTTAGGAAAAAAAGGTTTTAGCGAAAGAGGACGAATTGCCATTTGAATTTTTCGGCAGGACTTTAGCAAGGCTCTGGCGGCGGTGGATCGATGACAACCTCGAACATCAATGTAAGATTTTGAGTCGAGATTAGCAGATATTTCATTATAAAAATATGAATCATTTTTGTAAGTTATGTGGATAGTGATTTCTGCAATCACTGTTCACAAAATTTCATTGAACTATTGTTTATTTTATGACTATCGGCCAGTCACCGGCCGCCTGCTGATGGTTGTAACCATTGCAGGGGGGTGTGCTAGTCTTGGCCGTGTTGGCATTGGATCTGGTGGCCTTGACGGCGGTGGATTGGATGTTGCCGGGTCGTCACAGAAAAAATAAAGGAACCTTGCAGTGGCGTGGCACAGCCGCCGGCCGGAGGATGGACCAAGGCTATTGGAATCGCCGGAAGATGGCGATCTGGTCAAGCCCGGTCTATTGGTCGGCGATAGCAGCCTGCTGTCGCAATGCCACTACCGGATTCACAAAAAAAAAGGACAGAGAAAGAAAAGGGGGCCTTTTGGCCACTGGCTAGCCACCGAGTGGCGGCACAACCGATGTCATTGGTTCCGTCATGCATCGGCAGTCTGGGACACTTGTTCCACCTCAACCTCTATAGCGGTGCCAGTAGCAGAGAAGATGACCCACGATGGCGGTCATCGGCTGCTGGACCGGTCAGGTTTCCCATCCTGATTTGGTCCGGTCTAATAATATATATATATATATATATATATATATATATAATGAACCGGGTCTAGTTCAGTGAGCTAGAGTTGTCAGAAAAATTTGAAAAAAAATTACAAATTACCATGGGTGTACAAAGGGTGCCCTACCAAAGTTTCAGATCGTCATAAAAAACCCAGAGTTTCTAAAATGACCTTTTTATCATTTGGAAACCATTTACCCAATTTTGGGGCTCCAGTTTAGGGGCCTATGAGTTGATTTAAAAATCAGTAAAATTCTCAATGAGAGTCAAATTGGTTACCTAATTATAGGCTAAACCTCTTAGTGAAGAAAAAATCTCAGTGAGTGGTTAATTGACCCTTTTGCACTTAGGGTTTATAATGAACTGTTAGTGAAAATCTGGGTCTGTTCAAGGGGTTTACACGAAGTCCATGAAGTCGAGTAGTACGCTTGAGTTCAATTTTGGACCCGCCAGATGTAAATAAGGCTTTAAACCAAATGATAGAAATACCCCTTTGAGTGAACTGCCCACATTGGAGTGAATGCAACCTGAAGTTAGTTTGAGAGTGGAGCCTCCTGAGAGGATTATGACTTAAAATAAATAAATAGGTACTGAGATGACCAAATGACTTAATGGAGGGTAGAATACCCCAAACGGTAGAATTATCGTAATGCCCTTAGGGGGTAGTATGTTCTGTGTCCGCTGAAACAGACAACCTAGCAACCAAGCGTTAGGGTGCCCTAGAATTACATTAAATTGCTTTAAAAAGAAGGGGTGTGACCAGTAAGAGACACAAAGACCTTGACACATCACAGTGTCATGGGAAACAAGGGTAAGAACCCTAATTCTCAAGGTTTATGGCAGCATATTACACGTGTTTGCAATCGAGTACATTGATCAACTAGAGTGTTATATATGTAACTTGCAGGAGGTATTAGAGGTGTTTACAATCTCAAGCTTGAACTCACTAAGCCCTAGCCCTGCAAATGAGTGCAATGGGCCTCTATTTATTGTTATGAACTTGAATGACTTAATGTTATTTATGTTGCTTACTTTAGCGCATACTTTTATTATTGATGTGATTTATATCGTTAACTTAAGATTAATGAAGTGTAATCAAGAGACATGGGTTGCCATTGGATTGGGGGGAGAATATCTAATTAAGATAAAGACAAAAATAAACTCAATAGGGTTTTGGACCGGTTCATGGAGTGAACAGGACCCTAACATAGAATTTTACCTTGGTTAATGAACCGAGGGTGGTTACGGGATGCTCTCTTACTCATAGCTCTGTGGATGAGCTATTTGTTGGGCCGATTCACAAGGTGAAATGGACCTAAATGGTTGAGCGGATACTTGACTGGATCGAAATAATCTAGTCTAAGTTTCAAATGTTTGAGGAGTGAATGGTCATAAGGACCTGAGGCTCCTATGGATACATTATTAATGTCTTAGAAGACATTCTTCCCAAAGTTGGGGAATGGTGGAGATTGCAATATGCTTCTTCATCGCCATGACGGTTTGGGTATCGACCAGAGGGTCTTTACTGCGGGTCTCCTGCAGGTCTTCCCAGGACTATTTAGTATGTATGAAAAGCTGAGTTGTATGAGCATCATGGAAGGCTTATGCTTTTCGCTAATCTGTGTCCATGAGCATAGTTGGGATCCTCTTCTCCAGATTCGTGGCAGGCTATTGAGAGCCCTAGGGATTTGGGTCAAGTTATTATTAAGCAGTCTACTCAAAGGTTGAAGTACTATGTTTGGAGGTTTCTCAAGAGGTGAGTCATCTTTGAGTTAAAGATTTGATAGTATTAATTATCGAACCAAGGATGTGAGATAATTAATAACATTGTTTGTCATTGCTTGTTAATTAGACAAGTGGAATGATTAAAGGACTTACTAAAATGTAGGTTGGCTAAAAATACCTAAGCATTGCACATGTGATGCTATGCTTCTTAGGATAGAGTAGTTTCTAAGCAGAACTACGTTTGGATCCGATCTTGTTTGAAACATTGGAGATGTTGTCTGATGAGTATGTAGGCAACTAACATCGGGTGATGTTGGCTTGATCTAGAAAGAAATATTAATAAAACCTTTGTCCTTTGGAAGCTCTTCTCCTAAAGGCGGAGAGACTCTATTATTGTTGTTGTGGTTGTTTCATTTCATTGGCTACAGATTCTCCAGGCGACGACAAGTAAGACCAAGACAGGGGAGCACAAGAAGTTTCTATATTTCTACAACTCCGGTACGTTAGTGTACCTTTAGAGTGAGAGTCAACTTGTTATTTATTTTTAGACGGATGACAGACTTGTACTTAGATAGATGAGCTGTTGTTAAAATTTTGAGACGTGTAAATATCATATGAATTGATATCCATATTTGCGAACCCAAGTTATCATGGCTTGGATATTTAATCGAATGATTTGTTTTGTATTCAAGAAAATAAATCTCACTACTTACCATTCGTGCTATTTAAAAATACTTTTAAAAATTCGGGTCGTGACAAGACAAGGAGGAGAATGTTCAAGTGCTTGGAGAAGGCTTGAAAGCCAACAACAACGTTCTAAACAAGAGGAGCTTGTGTCAATCTAAACAAGCTTGGTGGCTTGCATGTGTCAATGTATAGTTATGGTTTCTAGTGCATTAGTTTGGTTCCTTTGGAACTGTTGTGGTTTTTACCCGTTAGGGTTTTCCACATAAATTGTTGTGTTCATGTGAGGATTGAATGATAGTGCATTGATTGATTCATCATGCAAGTGTGCTTTGAGAGAATATTTTCTTGCTTTCATTGAATAAAAAATCTACACAAAGAGGCAAGAACTCTTAATTCTTACTTGTCAAAGTACTCGTTTCAAGAGTAATTTAGTGTTTTGCTAGGTTGATTAGACAAATATTAAACTTACACTTTCAACAAAATTTTGTGCTATGGAGCATGAAAATTTTTAACTTGTTCATGACAAATCTTTGTGTGATAATAAAAATCTTGAATTGCTTGAGAAAATATAAAAGAGTTTGTTAAAGGCAACAAAAAAGTAGATAAAATTCTCTCTTTTGGACAATTTGGAAGTGATAAAAGTTGTTTAGGATATGTAGGACACGAACACAAATTCCCTAGCATGCACTAAATTTGTTTAGGTTAGATATTTGAATGATAATGATGCTACTACCTCAAATTCTAGACCTTTGGTTAGAAAACTATTGGTGAAGAAGAAACTAGTGACTAAATTTGAGTCTAACAAAAACAAATTAGTGAGGATGCCACAAATTGTGAGAGATGATGTTAAATTTGACTTGCTTAGACATACTACATGGATGGGTAGAAACTTAAGGGAAGTTAATGCAATAGTTTAAAATCTTAAACATTGGGCTCACATACATGTTTCAATAAGGAACTTTTATAAGTTTAATCTTGAACATTGGGCTCACATACATGTTTCAATAAGGAACTTTTATAAGTTTAATCTTGAACATTGGGCTCACATACATGTTTCAATAAGGAACTTTTATAAGTTTACTCATAATGGTTATCACAAGAAGGAATAAAAGTTGAATGCAAAAACACTTGTAAAGTAAAACATGATAAAAAATTTTGTGGTCTTCAAGAATTTGTGAAAAAAAAAAAAATTTACAAACAAAGAGGATGAGAAATGCAAGGTAGTGCACCCCACTAAGAAAACTCACATTCTAAGATATGGTACCTAGATAGTGGATGTTCAACAAATGAATAATGATAAGTTTAGGTTTACTAAATCAGTAGAGAAATATGATCACAAAGTTATATTTGGAGATATAAGTACCATAAAAATAGATGAGATAGGCACACTAAGAGTTTCTGGATTACCTAACTTTGATAATGCTTTCTATGTGAGTGGTTTGAAAGCTAATCTTTTAAGTAGTCAAATTTATGATAATGGGTTTACTATTAAGTTTACATAGAAAGCTTCAATTTCATTGATAACTTGTAATGACTTGTGTTATAGGTTTAAGAGCTCATGAAAATTTTATTTCCTTGATCTAGTTTACTTTTCAAACTTGTCACTGTTTGATAATAATTTTAGAGATTTGACAAATATAACAAAGAATAAGATCATTTGAGGTGCTCTAATTTTTAAAACCCCTAAAAGCCTTGTATGTGATTCTTGTCAAAAGGTTAAATAATCAAAATCACATCATAAACAACTATATAATGTGAGAATTAAGAGACCATTGGAGTTGATACACATTGACCTTATAGGAGTTGCCAACAACTAGCTTATGTAGCAAAAGATACATCTTTGTGACTGTATTACGTATCAAGACTCCCTTGGGTAGATTTTCTTAGAGAGAAAGAAGTTTGATGCTTTCAAAGCATTCAAAATAATTGCCCTTACCATTTAAAATAAAAATGGTCTAAACATCAAAATCATTGCAATGATAGAGGTGGTAAATTTACTATCTATAGGTAACTTTTGTGTGTCATGAGTTCTCAACCCTAAAGCCCCTCAATAAAATAGAGTAGTTGAAAGGAAGGATATGACTATTTAGGAAATGACTAAGGTGATGCTTGAGGAGAAAAACAACAAAATATTTTTAGGAAGAAGCTGTGAAAACTTCTGCATATACCCTTAATAGGATTCATTGAAGGCCTGACATAGTCCAAACACCTTATGAGTGGTGTGTTATGACTTGCCCTAGGGGCTGGGTCCCGTCATCAAAGTCTACTTAAGTTAGGATTTAGTTATTATTAAAAGATATTTTAGACTCATTAGGATTATATTCTTATTAGCTTAGGTTAATGTTAGAAGCCATTTTACTAGAAGTTCTATTAGCATTAGGAATAGGATTCTTAATTGCCTACAAATATGTAGGGGCTACACCCTTGCTGGATCCATTGCGGTGCTGGCACTCGTCTCTTTCCTATCTGGCTCACCCTCGGCCGCATGCACCTAGTCTTCTTTTGGCAATTCAAGAAAAATCCACCTATTTCGACTGCAAGTCTACCCATCCCATCCTTTCCCATGACGCCGCTCACTTCTTTGGCCAAAAGCCGGTCTTGATGCACTGCCACTACCTGTTCGGCAAGATGCAACTTTGGTTCGCTAGACCCCTAATTTGGCACTCTGCCTACTCTACTCCGATGATATCCATTCTCATCATGCTGGTCATTTTCATTGTTATTCTTCTATAGTAGATTATTCACAACACCTCCAGAGCCTCGGCCTCCTCTCGATTGTCTCCCAGAACCACTTTGCTTCTCCAAGACTCAGCTCCTTATTTCAATTAGGACTCCTCCCTTTTGCATCTTCCGCATTTGGCATGGCTAACTTGTGTAATGTTTGCTTCTTGTCCCATTTCACAAGTGGGTTTAAGCATGGATGGCTATTTGGGAGGGACTGGTATCCATTCTTTTTCTAGGGTTTTCACCATTACTCCAGCACTGTGGGTTATCCATCCATATTGCACCTACTTCCCACATCTCAAACTTCAATTGATATGTTCGCCAAGTTACCCATCTTCCCTACTCAGTCCTTTTCTAGGTTGAATTCCTTATATCCTCCTTACCTATTTGTGACTATGCAAACTCTGCATTATGTGGGCACATGTTGCGTTATTTTGCATCATAGCCTTGGTGGGCTCATGAGCCATCGTTCACATAAGCTACACTTTGTTTGGATTCATTATTCTTTCTATGAATCGAAGACAACCTCGAGGATGAGGTGGAGTAAAAGCAAGGTGGAATGTTATGATTTGCTCTAGGGGCAGGTCCCATCTTCAATGTCTACTTAAATTAAGATTTATCTATTATTATACAATATTTTAGAGTAATTAGGATTATATTCTTATTGGGCTTAGGCTAATGTTAGAAGCCCATTTTAATTAGAAGTCTTATTAGCATTAGGATTAGGATTCTCAATTGCCTATAAATATTTAGGGGTTAAGCCCTATTTTAATAATTCAAAAATCAAATCCAGAAGATATTTTATTTTAATTGTCTTTCAGTTATTTTTCTCTCTAATTTAATGTGTAGACATCGGTCTACAACATTGTAGAGTGGTGAAAAACCTGCTGTCAAACACTTCAGACACTTTGGAAGTCCTTGTGCTATCTTGAGAGATAGAGAAGCCTTAGGGAACTTTGATAGCAAGAGTGATGAAGAGATCTTCCTTGGATATTCTTTGACAAGTAGGACATATAGAGTGTTCAACAAAAGCGCTCAAACTGTCATGGGGTCATCTATTATTGTAGTAAATGATGCAATATTTGAAGATCAAAAGATTCAGAATGAGAAAGGAAAATAAAAAGTTAATGATTATTATGATTATGATGATTCACCTAATGTTATTAGTGGTGCAGATAAAAATAACATGTAGATGTGGAAGTTCATGATGAAGATCATATACATGAAACTCAAGCTCATGAAGAGCAATAACCACAAGTTAAAACTTGTCAAGTACCTAATTGGGTTCAAAAGAGTCATCTTAAAATGGATGTGATTGTAGATATTAATGGAGTGAGAACAAGAATCAATTGGAAGAACAAATAAAATTTTTATGTTCTGTGTCATTTACAAAACCAAAGAAAATTGATGAACCTCTTCAGGATAAAAATTTGATAAATGCAATGCAGGAGGAATTAGGTCAATTCACAAAGAATGATGTTTGGTACTTTGTTCCTTAACCGAAACAATGTACAATTATAGGTACAAGTGGATCTACAATAGGCGATTAAGGTAATATGGTTAGAAACAAAGCAAGATTGGTTGTTCAAGGCTACATAGATGTAAAAGGTGTTGATTTTTATGAAACATTTGCTCATGTTGCTAGACTTGAATCTATTAGATTTATTCTTGTTATGGCTTATCATTTAAAATTCAAAGTATATCATATAGATGTAAGAGTGCTTTTCTGAATAGAAACTTGGAAGAATAGGTCTATTTCGAACAGTCTAAGGGTTTTGTTAACCCCCACCATCTTGATTATGTGTATAAGATGAAGAAAGTTTTACATGGATTAAAATATGCTCCAAGGGCATGTTTTGATAGATTGACACAATATCTAATTAAGTATGGCTATACAAGAGGAGGTGTTGGTAAGACATTATTCATCAAAAAAATTTTGAAGCATGTTGTCATGACATAGATCTATGTAGATGACATCATTTTTTATCTATAAATGATAAGCTATCCAAAGGTTTTGCAAAGAGGTGAGTGAGGAATTTGAAATTAGCATACAAGGTTAACTTATTTTCTTAGCTTGCAAGTATAATAAACTAATTCTAGAATCTTCATTTCAATATTAAATTTGCAAAAGAGCTTGTGAAGAAATTTAGACTTCAAGATGCAAAATATACCAAGACACTGATATCCCCTTCTATAAAGTTACGTAAGGATGCTTCAAGTAAATCTGCTGAACAAACTCTATATAGAAGCATGATTTGTAGTCTCTTGTACTTAATTGCTAGTTGTCTTGATATTTGCTTATCTGTAGGAGTATGTGCTAGATATCAGGCCGATTCTAAACAATGATACATGTTTCTGATTAAAAGAATAATAAAGTATGTGAGTGGCTCTATGGGATATGTCATATGGTACCTATTTAACATTACATCATAACTAGTAGGATATTCAGATGTTGATTGGGCTAGAATGCAGATTATGGGAAGAGTACCTTGGGTGGTTCCTTTTATGTAGGTAATTTCTTAGTTTCTTTACACAATAAAAAGTAAACTGTGTTTCTTTAACAACTGTTGAACCTAAATATATAGCTTTTAGTAGCGGCTCTACAAAACTAATGTGGATGAAAAGAATGATAATTGATTATGAAGTCTATCAGAGAAAAATGATTTTATCCTATGATAATCTAAATTCTATTAAAATTTTACAAAACCCTATCCAACACACTTATTTAAAACACATTGACATTATACATCATTTTATTGAAGGTTTAGTTGAAGATCAAAATTTTTACTTAGAGCATAATTCAATAGAGTATCAATTACCTGATTTATTTATAAAACCATTGGATTTCAATAGGTTCAAGAACCTTTGGAAAGCCATTGGACTTGCTTGACTAGAATAGCTCCATAAAAGATTTTGTCTCCTGTTTGACAAGAAAGTCTTTTGCAACATCAAACACAAAAAAATGTTTCTAATTTCTTTGTAGAAGTTTTTGGTTGATTGGTTTGCTTTAGGTTTTTTAGTTTTAACTTTATGAGTTTAATATTTATCTAATCAACCTAGTAGATCACTATATTGTTCTTAAAAGTAGTACTTTAAACTAGTAAGAATTAAGAGTTCTAGCTTATTTGCGCATAACTTTTTTATTATGTGGAAACGATTAAAACCTATTTATTCAATCAATCTCTCTCAAATTATCAATCAATCCACACATAGACACAATAATTTATGTAGAAAATCCCAACTAGGGTAAATAACCACAGTAGTTCCAAAGGAACCAAATCAATGCACAAAAACTCACACTTTACGTGGACATAAGCAAACTACCAACCTTATTTAGACTCTAACACACGCTCTTCTAATTTAGATCGTTGTTGCTGGCCTTGAATTTTGCTCTAAGTACTTGAAACTTTCTCCTCCTTGCCTTGTATCTATTTTCTTTTAGTCTTCAATAATTTCCTATTGTTGTCTTGACTTTGGCCTTATTAAAATCTTCAATCTCTCATTTAAGGCATGCTGCAACTCCTCTTTAAATACTATGTGCATCAGCTTCTTCAATTGTGAATTTTCTTCTCCTTTCTACCATAGATGCTCAATACAAAGCACAAGTGAATTCTTCATTGGAAAATAATAAGAAAAGGTGTAAACCTTCTTTTCACTTTTGTTATATAGGTTTTTCACTCTTCAATTTGATGATTGCATGACCCTTATATAGCACAATAAGTCAAGAGGTGGAATAACACCTGAGACAATAAACATGTTGTTACCAAGTTCAACACTTAGCTGAGCAATTTCTCAAGTTGAATCTTAAGTTCCTTCAACTCTGCTGGAGCCCTCTAGTAGGGAGCTTTCGAAATGGGTAATGTTCTAGCAATTAAATCCATGGTAAAGTCTACTTCCCTCCTTGAAGGTAGATGATCATTTATAATTAACCTTAGGGATGGATGAATTAATTATTAATCTAAGAAAAGAATTTATTGATTCAAAACTAAAAAGAACTTAAAATAAATTAAACAAAGAAAGTAATCAATTAAACTAAATGAAAGAGTGCAATATGATGGAAAATACTTAGGAAATCAAATTCACTATAGAATCATAATAATTATTTAACCTTTAATCTAAATCTAGTGTTAATATGAACAAGTATTCTAGTCTAGAAGCTAGAATTACTTTAGAAAAAATTATCAATTAAATCTATAGCATGAACTATCTTCGACAATAACACGAATCATCTATACTAAACTAAACTATATGCATAACTCATCTAATCTTAGTATAACTCATCCATTTCATTAAACATATGAACATTAAAACTATTACATAACCATCTTATCTAAATTATAGAAATTAGAATTGATGTAAATCTCAAAACCGCATCAATCTATCATCTACATGATAATAAATAAACATAGAATTAATATTAAATAAATATGAAAGCTCTTCCATTAAAAATAAAATCATTGTCATGCAATTGTCATTATTCACTACTGAGATATAAAATAAAAATAAAAAGAAACTAAAATTTATGTATAGTTTTGTCAACTCCTAAGTAAAAGAAAAACCTAACCTTGCATGGGAAAAGAAGGCTTTTGAATCTCTATTGAAAACTTTCCTTCTCCATCTTCTTCTCCCATTTTCTCTTTAGAATATCTATTAGAATTCATCAATGTTAAGCCCAATATGACTTTATATAACCATAAGAGTCGTGGAAGAAGTTCTAGTTAGAAAAGGACTCAAAACCAGCTTAAAACAGGAAAGGATGTGTTATGCCAACACCTTGGCAGCCCATTGGAATACCGACACTGTTTTATTATTTTTCAAAATCCTTTGTAGCCATTCGAACACCCATATAGCCCGTTCGAGTGCCAATGAAGATGTTGCATTAAAAATACACAAGTGAGCCAATTTAATTCAAAACATCATACAAGTAAACCAATCCTTGAGTTGTCTTATTTAGAAGGGTTCATTAATACGAGTCCATTGGTACCAAGAACATATAATTCCGATTTATAGTTAAAAAGTTATGTCATTTTAAATCTAAAAATGGAAAAGAAAAAATATATTATTTTTGGTTGGCTAACGTAATGCTTGCCTCAGCGCAACATCGCGCTACTCGGCCGCACAATGTGGCATCACGTGGGTTGTGCATCGGTCCTGCATGATGTAGGTCATCACGCCACACACGGGTCCCATGGTACCACATGCAACACCGTGCACCCCATGGGTTCCGCGTGGCGGAACGGCACCATGCACAATGCCAATGCGCGATGCATATTAGACACGTGTCACGCGGTTTGTCCCTTCCATATAAATCTTCCATTTTTTTACCCATTTGCATTATATTGTGTGTTAAAACTTTTGACCCTCTGTTATGAGTCATTATAAGTCCAAAACAGGCTGTTCAAAAGGCATTTCTAATAAATTGATTGTGTCAGACGCTTTATGAGGCTAGTTTTTCTGTTTGAGCTCTCTACAACACGAATTTGCAACCTAAACCTAAGGTGGGGGTCTTACACTCTAGCTCATGCCCTGCTAGTATCGTTGACTTTTTATGCACCATTTTTTGTTATGCATATTTACTTGAGTTATCTGAAAAATGCTATACATGTGCTATGTTTTACCTCCACAAAATAATGTTACAATATGTATATTTTTTGGATAATTCTGGGATTAAACCTAGAATTGTCATATTTTATCTGGATATCTACCAAGGAAATAATAAGTATCTGGCACACTAACATAGGTGTGGAGTGTCATGGGAAAACTCATAGTCTTCTGAGCTTCTTGTTTCCCAATGAGCATTAGGAGGAACGCCGTTTGGTATCACGACCCTGGATTTATCGTCATCGGATGAACTAGTATTTTCTTGAATTATTTATGAATTCATTTTTGTAATAAATTTTGTTTTAGCAAAAATTCTTATCATCATAAGTATTTTTACTTAGCATTAAATTAGATTTTAATTCCACCAACTCAGTATAAAAATACTCACCCACCTTCAAACTCTACATGTAGTGAAATCAAACCAGAGTGTTTTAGCTAATCTTTATAATAATGTGACATTTATGTAAAGACTTGTTATGCCTATATATTATGATCTGATTGCTCTACAAACGGTGTACCCAGAATATGTCCTAATTTGATGATGTTTTGTTAAACAATGAGTTATTGTTTTCTATAAAATTCTAGTTATGCATTGGCTCCAGTTTTACTCTAGTTTATGTTATTTTATGTGTCTTTATTTTGTGATGATACATACTAACAACCGCCACAT
The DNA here is from genome assembly GCA_035235625.1 of Saururus chinensis. Classification (NCBI taxonomy): domain Eukaryota; kingdom Viridiplantae; phylum Streptophyta; class Magnoliopsida; order Piperales; family Saururaceae; genus Saururus; species Saururus chinensis. The sequence continues at coordinate 21,412,272 of CP141142.1, forward strand.
TTGGTTTCACATGTGATGTAACACGTGCCGAGCTAAATAATAATTATGCTTATTATATTATATATTATTTAATGGAGATCGTTACAATAAACCCAAAAGATTATGAAACCTAAAATACTAAAAATAAGATGTCTTCTTCCTTAAAAATAATACATTGAAAAATGACAACTTCTTTATCATAAATTTAGAGAAGGTTAGTGGATAAAAAATATCACTAGAGTGCTCATTCGCAAACTAGAGCCAAAAGATTATGGAATCAGATGAAAAAATTGTCAAAGGGTTGTGTAACAAAGTATGGGTATAATACGTATTTTGAACATGAAGTATGGGAAAAAATAAAATACGGGAAAAAATGTGCAGTACACATTTTTTTAAAGAAGTGAATTGTCATGCCTCGGCACCTACCCGACCTGAGCTGAACCCGGTCCAAGGGATGGTCAAAGCACACGGGGGTGATGAAGTGTTAAATTGTAGAAGACTTGACCCTACTAACAGGTACCACACATACGGAGTAATGCACTGCTTTATCTTTGTGCAAGAGAAATAAGTAAAAATATAAAGGACATTAAATCTAAATTAGTCCTCACGTCTCAACCTACAAACTTACAACACTAAAGTGACAATTATGGCTCAAGTCATAACATCTGAAGCACGTCTAAAGCCACAATGGCAAATAGAGTATGGGACAAAGTCAACCAAATATGAAGTTCTACTAAAATAGCAGAATAAATCAAAAAAAGATAGTAAGATCTATAGGCTCCCACGCTTACACCCGATCATCATCCACATGCGCCTCATAATGAAGGACCTGATCGTCTACGTGTCGCACCATGCAACCCCAAAATAAAAAACACAGAGAAAAATGGGGTGAGTATAAAACTCAGCAAGGTTTTGGATGCTAAAACAATAAATTAGAAAACAACCATGGCATTCTATATAGTCTATCACATCAACATGTCATATATTATCTCATTTCTAGTTACTTTCCCTTTTCTTAACTATACTTACCCATAAGTAATCATCCTACATGAAAGTATATCAAAAATACTATTCATAGAATGAATAATCACATTATAACATAAACATCCATTCTACATAAAGAGTGTCTCCAACACACCATACATATTTATGCATATCCATTCTCCATCATAGACATTCATCCTACATGACAAGTGTCTCAAACACACTATACATATCCACGAATATTCATAAACAACCATCATACATGATAAGTGTCTCAAACACACTATACCTATCTATGTATACTCATAAACATCCATCTTGCATGAAGAGCATCTCTAGCATACCATACCTATTCATGCATATCTATTGTCCTTCATCAACATTCATCCTGCATAACAAGTATCTCAAACACACCATACATATCCACGCATGTTCATAATAACCATCTTGAATGAAAAGTGTCTCAAATGCACTATACATATTATGCATATCCATAAACATTTAACATGCATAAGAAGTGTCTCTAACATACAATCATATCATGCATATCCATAAACATTCAACCTGTATGAGAAGTGTATCTAACACATAGTCATATCATGCATATCCATAAACATTTAACCTGGATGAGAAGTGTATCTAATGCACAACCATATCATGCATATCTATAAATATTTATCTTGCATGCAAAGTGTCTCTAACACACTATCACAACCATGCATATCAATGAATCAACCGTACTTATGCAAATTATGCAGTTTAAGCAAATTCTTTAACAGGGAAGATTAGCCCGTAATAAGCCGGTGCACTCGGCTACACTAGTCTGGATTCTCAAGGTTCATATGGTCTCAATAGTTTTATTTCCTTATAACATTGCTGCTCTTCTCAACCCAGGGAGGAAAACTTGTCCTTGAGGGATGTAAAACCTCGTCCTTTCGGACATAAAACCGAATCGATAAGCCTCCAATCAATTAACCTAGCGAGCAATATCACACAATTGCATCCAATTAATTAACCAAGGCTAATCTCAATAAAATCTCATTTATAAATCCATCTCATGATGCATACAACATAGTACATACATGAGCAATAACTACATAAATCTTAATTCTTGAAACATGCTCTCATAAGCCATACATGCATTATTTCTAATCATAAGTGTCAAACAATCACCATAATTAAACCCACATGTGTGTATACATGGTAGTAGGATTCAATCCTAAGCATATGGATATGCATTATGAACAACTCATCAACATACCACACACATGGTATTAAAATTAAATCATGGCTTCTTATTGAAATTGTAATATCCCAAATTTTCTTAGGTTTCAAAAATTAAATACGTGGAAAATAGGGTGTTTGACCCTTTGACCTTCTTAGTAGAATAAATTATTCCCTAGATGGAATTTGTTGCTGAAATATGTAATTAGAAAGTAGACAGACAGAGCTTCAAAATGCCACCAAGAACACGTAAATCGGAGTTTGGATGAGGGAGATACAACTATTAGAAGTTGAACATAACGTATAGGGCCCATTTACCCGATTTAAACATGTATTTGAGCCGTTTAAATCTTTTTGCGAGCCCGATTAATTACAATTCCGAAATTAATTTTTAGTGGCCCAATTAGGTGGCCTAATTGAGGGGGATTAGGAACCCTAATCCTCATGCTCATAAAAGACTTGATTAGGGCACAATTAAGGGGGCTTTTGACCATTAAGGGGAGGAGGAGCCACCGATAGAATTTTCAGCGATGCTCCGGCAAGGCTACGGCATGGTTTCGATGGTGGTGGATAGTCGGCAAACCGTCTATGAAGGTAGGATGGCTGCTAATTTTTAAGTTTAAATTACTGTGTGGTTTGTTAAATAAATTTAGATATATATTACATTATTAGTAATCTCTGCAATTTACCAATTTATGTGTATTGTTCTTGTAATTACGAGGAATAGTGTTCTATGCAAGACATTGTTCCCATAGTTACGAGGAACAAAGATATGCTTGTTGCCGACCGGCAACTGGAAACATTCTCTCACCAAAACCTTCATGGGCGAGGGGCCGCCCTGGCCCTAGCCACGGAGGTCCTAACCGTAGTGGCCAGGTCGGTTGCGGTCATGGCGGTGGTAGTTCAGCTACTTAAAAAAAAGAGAACAAGCAGCGGCACGGTGCAGAACCTGGCGGGTGGCGGGACCGAGGTTCCCAGGATTGCCAGATGAAGGCGATCCCAGTTGAGCTGGGCACCGCCCGGCCATGGTGGCTACTGCCACGACCTCTTCGGTCTAACTATAAAAAAAAAGAAGGAAAGTGGCCCTTTTGGCCATCGAACAGTGACAGGACCGACGGGTGTCTGTCCCACCGTGCGCCAATGATCCGGAAACCCGTGGGCCACGCACCCCTCCACCACTAAAGGCCAAACATCCTCTGGCCGATTGCAAGGAAGATGACCCGCGATGTGGGTCGTCTGCTCTTGGGACCTGGTTAGGTAACCCGACCCGGTTTGGTTTGGCTAAGAATGTTAAAAAAAACTAACAAAACCTAACTGAACCGGGTCCGACTCATTATTTTGTAGATGGGAAATAAATTTGAAAAAAATATAAATGACTATGAGCATATGTTGAGTGTCTTGGCCATGTTTTAGGTCTGGGAAAAATGTCCAAGTATGTGAAATGACCAATTTACCCTTATGAATTGATGCATAGACTAATAATGATTAATGACAAGATTTCGGGGCTCCGGTTCAGGGTCCTATGAGTAGATTTGAAATTGAGAAAAATTTTAATGAGATTTTAGTGTGTATCCTAAATTAAGATCAAGCCATAAATTAGAGATAAATTCTAATAAATAGATAATTGACTATTTTACCCCTAGGGTTAATGTAAGACTATTAATTTGAATCGGTTCAAGGGGCTTACAACCCTGTTAAATAGCAAGAAAATTACCTCAGGTTCACAATGTCATGGTGTACCCCTGACATTAGTTTTACACCCATCAAGGTTCAGGGTGGGCCTGAATAAAAAGATAGAAATTCCCCTATGTAGATTGGCCGGCATTCACGTGAATGAAATTATCGGGCCAATGTGATACTGAAACCTTTTGAGAGGTTATTGTCTTTCTTGAGAATAGAGAGGACCTTATCAAATGTTGGATAATTACTTTAATGCCCTTTAATTCATTGTGACTAGTTTTTAGACAGATTTAACAAGTTGACCCAAGGAGGGTTAGGGTGCGTGAGCTCGAACAATTCTAATATCATTATTAAATTTTATTATTGATTTTATGATCTATTTGGACTAGTGTGGTTCTAATTGTTTACATTATTGTTTGTTTCGATATTTGATATTGATGTTGTGATAGTAAATTATCACTAGCTTAAGATTACTGAAAGATTAATTGATGGGGTTGATAACTTTGGATTGGGCGAGAACACTTAATCAAGATAAAGACTAAAATACATCATACGGGTTTGGGACTAGTTCATAGAATGAACAAAGCCTTTGACCTGATGATTTTCCTTGGTTGATGAACCGATGGTAGTTTCGAGTTTTAAACCCTTGTCTAAAAGAAACTAATAGGGTTTAGGATAGTCATTTAAAATCCTGGCTTAATGATGAGCAAAATAGGGTTCAGAATAATTTTTTGAATTTTAGCTCTATTGAAGAGTCACTAATTTGACCATGTAGTTGCACCTCCATATTGGAGGGAGCTCTACGTGAGCCGGGTTCACCATAGATCTATTGAGGATCTTTTAGTGTACATGCATTTAGATTAGCTAACATCCTGCTTGGTTGGCTTTTCCCGCCACTTCTGTTTAGGTGCAGTTGTGGGTCATGCACTCCAGTCAAGTCCGTCGTGGGCTAGGAGGGGTGATGGTACTTCCTAGTGGATTCCAGGGTGTTTTGTCATAGATTACCTTTGAGGGTGGTCTATGGCGATCATTTGTCACTTAGGTTGACATCTAATGAGTATGTCTATCGTTGGGACTAGATGAGGATATTAATTATCGAACAATGGTTCGAGAGGTAATTGATAACATTGTTTGATATTGCTTGTTTAATTAGAACAAGTGGAACGATTAAAGGACTTGCATAAAATGTAGGTTGCTTTAAAATATTTAAGCATTGCATGTGTGATGCTATGCTTCTTAGTATAGTGTAGTTTTAGGCAAAACTACATTTGGATCCGATCTTATTGGAAATATTGGAGATGTTGTTTGATGAGTACATAGACAACTAACATCGGGTGATGTTGGCCCAATCCGAAAAACATTAAATTTTACCTTTGTTCTTTTGAAATGCTTTTCCAAGGGGAGGAGATGTTTTGTTGCCTAATTGGTCTTGTTTGCTTGTAGGTTCTTTAGATGGGGACGTTGCGAGATCAGGATGTTGGTGGGCATTTGAGGACGACATTGCATTAGTGGGATCTAATTTCTTACTTCTGCAATCATATAAATATTTGTAATTAGTGACGTGAAAACTAACTTTACTTGGTTGTTTATTTTTGAAAAAATGACAGACTTATACTTAGAGGGTTAACCTGCTATTTATAGAATTTTGACACGTGTAATAATATCATATGTTTTGATATTCATATTTGTAAACCCTAATTATCACGACTTGGATATTTTAGTTGATTAATTTGATTTGATTTAAAGAAAAAAAATATTTTGTGATTTATCGCTTGTCCTTTAATTAAAAAGGTGTTGTGAACGTCCTAAGGGCTGCCAGGGGGTGCCACTGGGGCCACGTACTTAGGTATTTAGGGCTTTTTATATAATATGGGTATTTAGGTAATTTGGTAATTAGTGTTTTATTCTAATTATGTTAACGGGCCTTAGGCATCTATTAGTGAGCCCATTAGTTTGGTTATTTAAGTGTAAGGGCTATGCCCTCATTTGATTATGAAATGAATGATTAGTTCTCTCTTCTTCTCCTCTGCCTCTCCTCCCTGTCCAGCGGCCATGCCGCTATCCTTTCCCTTTCTCGGCCTCTCTGCGCCACTGCCATCCCGTTACCGGTTAACCAGGCCGTTGTGCCACTCCGGGCACAACATTGGTATCGGAGCCATTGATCCCCGGACACCACACTTGCCAGAGCCGCCGGATCCCCCTCAGCCATTGCCGCCACCCTCATTTGATTATGAAATGAATGATTAGTTCTCTCTTCTTCTCCTCTGCCTCTCCTCCCTGTCCAGCGGCCATGCCGCTATCCTTTCCCTTTCTCGGCCTCTCTGCGCCACTGCCATCCCGTTACCGGTTAACCAGGCCGTTGTGCCACTCCGGGCACAACATTGGTATCGGAGCCATTGATCCCCGGACACCACACTTGCCAGAGCCGCCGGATCCCCCTCAGCCATTGCCGCCATCAGCTAGAGCTCCGGCCGTCCTCACCGGTCCCCGATCCATCAACCCCGGAAAGCTGCCCTAACGGGGGTGCGTTCTGTTGGATCTGCTCAAAACTGAGAGCAAGGTGGTGCTCTTCCATGAAGGATCTGTGGTTTCGTCACCCGAGCCGAAGTCATCTCCTCTGCTGTTGTCGACCACTGGCCAAGGCGTGGCTCTGCTGCTGGCCAAGGTCCAGGGGCCTTCCAAAGCCTCCAGAGATGTGTCTCTGGCAAAATTGTCGCCTCCAACAAAGCACGGCCAGCAACAGGGGACATGTCCGACGCCGGAGATCCCACGGGTTGGAATCAGCCCGGCCAACATCTGGTCGGGTTGGGGTCTCTCCTGTGCAAGCCATGACTGTGGATCTCTCACTGGTTCTGCAGAGGGTGTGGAATGTCCTTGTTCGGCAAAGGAGAAGGTGTTTCTGGAAGGCACGCCGGACTGCACAGCTGGCCGTCACAGACAAAGCTGGCTGCTTTGCCCCGCCCTCTTGCCGCCGGAGTGGCCTGCGCTCCAGTCGCCGCTCAAGCCAGCAATGGCGAACTCCCAATGGATCTGCCTACCACCCTGGCCGCGCTTGTGTCCGCATGGCAACCTCCCAGTCCGCTGTCTCACCGCCGTGGGATCAGACCGCAATTCACCGAGGAGGGCAACTCCTTCCGTCTTCGCATCACAGGGAGGACCCTTCTGCAACGTCCCCACCATCTCTAGCTCCGGAAATAGGGGATGCATTCTTCAAGCAACTGGGGTCTTAGTGACTACCCCAGTGCCGATGAGCACTCTCCAGCGCCGCCTGCCGCCACTAGTCCAGACGATGGAGCAGCCTGCGCCTCAGATGCCGGAGCGGCCTGCGCCTTAGAAGTCACAGCGGCCCGCGCTCCAGATGCCAAAGCAGCCCACGCTCCAGTCGCCAAAGCGGCTTGTGCTCCATCACCTGAGCCCCGGTCTCCTCTGCCCACCACCGCCGTCTCCATCCTCTCCGCCGATCGATTCCACCGTCTCGCTAGCCTTCCATTATGCTCTGCCTCAGAGCCACAGCAGCCTGCGCTCCAGTTGCCGGAGCGGCTTGAGCTCCATCGTCTACGAACCGGCCTCATCCTCCTCCGCTCATTCACTGCCGCCAGGGATGCCGCCGCTGGTGTGATGCCGGAGGAGCCATCTGGATCGCAATCTCCGGGCCAGCGAGGTTCCCTGCTCACACGGGATTTTCGGGATTTGCTTTCCCAGTTTGGAGATGCCGCTCAAATGGTGAACCGGGATTTTCTTTCCCGTGTGCTTTTCATTGGCAGCTGGACCGCTTGCCATCCTGATTTATGGTGGTTCAACAGCAAAGGGGACTCCAGTCCAGTGGTTGCCCAGGATTTTTGGGATTCGAACACAGCAACAACCGACGTGCAACCCACCTTCCTTTTATCTTGGTGAAGATTTGGGCCTATACCCTTATTTTCACCAGGATTTTACAAAAAAACGAGTTATGCTTGCTTTCTTCAATCTGCTGGGCATTTACACCATATGTGTCGGTGTTGAACTTGTATGTGGTACGTGTGTACCCTGGGCTTTACCACAACTTGGCAGTCCGTTTGGGTGGGCCTTTCATACATCTATCCTACTTCGGTCTATAAGCGGCTATGGGCATGGACTGGGCCTTCTATGGGCTCTAGAATCTGGGTGGTCAGATGGGTCTAGTATGTCTCCTCTGTCCAAGGTTGTTACATTGCTTATGCCTCTGCTGTCGGCTGCCCTCTCTGGGCAAACCATGGTGCTGTCTGATGCCCTTTATGGGCTGATCTTAATGTTGTCTCCTGCCTTTTGTGGGCCAACCTTGCTGCTGTCTGCTGCCCTCTGTGCGCCGACCTTCTTTGCTGTTCTTTGCCCTACGTGGGCCGGCTTTCTTCTTTGCTGATGCCCTCTGTGGGCCAAGTTTATTGCTGTCTAATGCCTTCTGTAGGCCGACCATAGTGTTGTTTGATGCCCTCTGTGGGCCGACCATGATCTCGTCTACTGATGCCCTCTGTGGGCCCACCATGCTCCTGTCTATTGATGCCCTCTGTGGGCAGTCTTGGGGTGCTCTGTTGTCGTTGGGATGACCCCGCTTGTTGGAGACCTGTGTGGACCATCTGCTTTGTCCTGCATCCAACAAGTCGAGGCCGCTCCTTTGTCTTGCCCTTGGGTTTCGTAACTGTACTCCCATCATGTTTGTGCTGGCTTTTACATGTCTCCTTTTGAGTAGCGACCTACTATCTTCATCATTCGGTGTGTCTCAGTGGAGCTTTGGTGGACTCGATGCCTGGAGTTTTAGGTCACCTCGAGGATGAGGTGATGCGCAAGCGAAGCGTGGTGGAATGTTGTGAACGTCCTAGGGGCTGCCAGGGGGTGCCACTGGGGCCACGTACTTAGGTATTTAGGGCTTTTTATATAATAAGGGTATTTAGGTAATTTGGTAATTAGTGCTTTATTCTAATTATGTCAACGGGCCTTAGGCATCTATTAGTGAGCCCATTAGTTTGGTTATTTAAGTGTAAGGGCTATGCCCTCATTTGATTATGAAATGAATGATTAGTTCTCTCTTCTTCTCCTCTGCCTCTCCTCCCTGTCCAGCGGCCATGCCGCTATCCTTTCCCTTTCTCGGCCTCTCTGCGCCACTGCCATCCCGTTACCGGTTAACCAGGCCGTTGTGCCACTCTAGGCACAACAAAAGGGTTTTAAAAATCCGGGTCATGACAGAAATAATGGGTTAAAACCATCGAAAAACACAATTTAAGTAGAATACAACCTCATGCTAGACTTAATTAAGCATATTCATTGTTATGCTTTAAGCTAGACATGGAACCATTATTCACCCATAATTTAAACATAACATGCGAAGTCAAACAAATTCATTCTCATGTTGTAACATTGCTAGAATCCTAATTAAAAGATGAAGAATCACTCAACATGGATTTAGGATAAAAAATCATAATCTGCTTAACCAAATAACATGTAATCTACTTTGCTTAATCGTCATTTATCAATTAAAACATGAAGTAATCGCATGAAAAATTAAGCTTTTCATAACCCACCATTAAAGCTCAACTTCATGCAAACCCATAAAACTTCACCAAACATCAAATCCAAAAATACAGACCTATTTTGGAAGAAAACCCTTACCTTCAGTGAGTTTCTTGGTCTAAAATCGATGCTCCAACCTCTTCAAATCCCTACCCACATTAGGGTTTTGTTAATACATTGATAAATCCGATTAACGAAGCTTAAATCCCTTAAAAACTCATAAATCTAGGGTTTATTTAGTTCCAAAATAAAAATCCCTCATTAGAGGTTTAAAATAGAGGTCAAAATCAGAAACTTTAGTAGTAGAAATCAAGATTGAACAATGGAAAAGATGAGATTTAAAAAGATTATGAAAAACCCTAGGTGATTAGTGAAGAAATCAAGATAAATTTATCGTAATCGAACTTTCCTCTTCTGGAATGGGGATTAAGGCCCCTTAGCCTTCCAGATTCCAGCCCTTCCCAAATGGGAATGAGGCTATGGTTTTCAATTTATAATAAGTCATTGGGTATACCTAATAGGATTTTCGGGTACGAATAAAATTTAACACTAAAAATGGGTAATTTATTTATTTTGAGTCCAAAATGAAGTTTAAATATTTTGAAACACTTAATTACTTAAATAAAATCTTTTTAGGGTCTCATGGGACCCATCATCCTAATTTACGAATGTGGGGCCCACGGCGGGACCCACGCCCTAACTTTTTTAGAAAAATAGCCAAAATTCTAAAAATTCTAAAAAAATTGAATTGACTTATTTTAACATAAAAACCAATAAAATGAAGGAAATGTAAATTAAAACCATAGTTAACCTTAAATTCCAAAACAAGTCAAAACCAACCAAATTTAACACTAAACCACACAATAATAATAAAACAAATTAAACAAACCGGTTTAGGATTTGGGGATCTTACATGAATAGTATGACATTTTTGTGGTATGATGAAAAGATGTGAAGTACGTATATAAAATACTATCACTTAGATTAGCACTAGTGGTATTGGCACTAACGGGCGTTAGCGTGTGCACCGTCGATATCAATTATCATGGATTTTCATGAATTCTTACACTAAGCTCATTGTCAGAGTGGAGTATGAAAAACTCTTCTCTTATATTAAATGGGTGTTTCAAAATTCGAGATTGAGACTCAACACCAAAACTGTTTCAAAAAAACCCATGGCTCAACCCAAGCCTTCTTAGGGCTGGGCTATGGATTGACTTTTGAAAGCCCACCCAAAGTTAAGATCGGGCTAGAACCAAGAAATATGCTAACAAGCTAGGCTAGGGCCTAGGCATGGTTTCAACACTATCTAAGACCTCTTGAAGAAGTGCGACTACCAAACCAACTTATTATTAAAAACAACTTGGTTGAAAAAATAAACCAAAACATAAAAGACGTAATATTCAGTTCCAATTGATTGAGCTATCTTAATCAATTGCAATATTGAATAAGTTGTAGATCAGAAAAAGAGAGAAAATGTCATCCACGGGATGACCTCTGAGCTCCGTATCAAAATGATTGGGACTGTAATTTGAAAACATGGCCTCACTAATCAGTCCTACATATGCCTCTGGTTCTCCAGATTGAAACATAATGTCAATGCGACGTGACATACTAAAGCATCCTCAATTTAATTGATATGGATGATATATGCAATTTGTCCAACTAAAGTCAAGTTAGGGGTTTTGTTAGGTAGATTATAACGATTATCATTTTCTAAAGCAAAAAACACCCATATGTAAGGGTGTTAATGAGTCCCAAGTAGAGCAAGCACCCCTGGATCGAACTAAACATGACTCAAGTTTGGATTAAATTTATTAGTTTGAACTCACCTCAATTTTACTCGACGTGAATTTAGTTCAAAGTCAGCTCAAATAAAAATCAATCTCAAATATAATTTACAAATTACAATACTTAATTTGTATTAATTAGGATAAATTATTATAATAAATATATTTTGGGCTACACCCAAGTTTCTTATATAAGAGATTTGACCTCAAGTTCAAGTTAAGCCTCAAGTTTTCTAATCAAGTCAAGTTCAAGCTAAAAGGTATAGAGTCTTTCTTAACAATTCAAAATTGGAGTTTAAGTTAAATGAAACTAATACTCAGGTTGGCTAGTTAACACCTCTCTTAGCCCTTATTGCTCCTGATCCTCCATTTCAGTAGCCTTGGCAAAAGTATAAAGTGCATGCATGCTTCAAGGCGTTCAAGACATGCATAAGAGGATTCCGAGCTGCAGCAGTGAGTTTTCTTTCTACTTTCACATTGCCAAATGAGGTCATTATGTGAAATTGGTGGAATAGCGGCGCACATTTTTAGGAATAACCATGAGTTTGATTCCAATTGGTTTTTTTTCATTGTAGGCATACTCTACATAAGCTAGGATCGATGTTCTAAGAGGTTTGAAGAAAATACACGATGAATGAATACGATGGCTTAGCTTGTTGGACTAGGGTATGGGCTTGGGACATTTTGGTCCACATTATTCGTGGTCTGGGTGAGCCAGTATGGGCCAGGGGGTCCAAGGTTAGTAGGGATGGTCATGCCGACCCCACATGAGCCATCGTGATACTAATTTTATTAGGACCCACATTCGTCATACATGCATACTAAGCATGTGAGTAGGATGTGTATTAACATGTTATGGGGCCCGACTCACAAATTAAGTGTCAATGTGATGTGCCTGATACAGGCACGATCGATATCAAGGAGAATTACGCAGTGAAAGGGGAGAAGTAATGAAGAAAGGGGAGAAACTGGAATTCAATACTTACATAACTCAAAATAGTGAGGATCGCCCCATATAGGGGATGACCAGTCCCTTAGGGAGTCGTGCCAACCCAACCCAAGGCTGGCCCAATTCCCTAGGAACGCATGCCAGTTAGTGGTTTGGCTAACCCAGGACACTAACTGAACTAACCCAAATTACATCCAATTATCCATAATACTAACTATTACAATAGCAAATCGTCCAAGGCAACTATGAAAATAATAAAGTAAAGTCTAAGCACTAGTCCTTCGCGAAAATGGTTGAGTCTAGTCATCGTGCACAACACAATGGTCGGACCTGTGGTTAGTGAGGGGTCGACCCTGTTATGGGCTTGGTTGTGTGTAGGGGGTCTAGGCCCCCGCGGGCTCTGAGAGACAGAGACTGCTCCCATTGTGTCAAAGCTTCGAAGAAAAGCCCAAAAATTTCAGCAAGAAGACCCTTTTCTTAAGCCCAGTGAGAAGCTCATTTAGGAGGTGATGAAGAAGGGGTACAAAAGGGAGAAGAGAAGCCCTAACAACTGCTGGCCACCGCCCTCTTTTCTCCTCTCTCCCCAATCCGCCCCTCTCCCAAAGCTTGGTGCGGCCCCATCTTGTTCTTGAAAGAATTAGGGCTGACGTCCCCTTCTCCTTCCTCCTATCCCCTCCTTGGTGCATGGTGCAAGAGTGGAGGACTTTTGCTTACTAGTTCATGGCTTGAAGGATGTGGTTTGGGGCATTCATTTGCTGAGTTTTTAAGTCAATATCAAGGCTTAAGAAAGATCTACACACAAGAAGTAAAATCCTCATCCCTTCTTCTTTTGATTATGTTTAATTTCAAACCAATGATCATGTGAAGGCTTGAGGATATGCTTGGGCTGATCAGCCCAAGCTTAGTGAGTATTTGTTCCCAATTTTTGTATTGATTACTTGCATGCATTGATTTGGATACATTATTACCGCCATGCTTCCGCTGGCCAGCCACTCTTCACAGCTAGCCCACCTACTCGATGGAGTAAAGTGAATTTTATGACTGAAGCATAGGAAAAGCTATTATTCGTTCTCATTGTGTGGCATCTTGCGGCGCCCTCCATGGATGGTTATTGTTCTTGGCTAGGGCTTCGGCCTCTATTATATGAACATGGACTCGTCTAGCTTGACTAAGTTTTCTTATTAAGTTTAGGTGACCAATAATGAGAAGCTATCATATCAACAACAGAGGAAGGGTGTGAGAGAAACTTGGAAACCCAATCCAGTAGGTTCTTAATTAGTTCCCCCTCCCAGTACACAAGGAAACCATTTTCTTTTGAATATGAAAAAGAAGTTTCAATTGCATTGGCTTTTCAAATACTGCTTTTGTCAAATTATTTTATTTTGAAAAACTAAACGAAACTATTAATGTGAGATATAGGGAGTAATATATATTGTTTGCCTTTCAAAGTAGACCGCTAGAAAGAGAAATTGTCGAGCAAAGTAAATTGCTTTTCAGCAAGTTGCCTGCATGTCAACCAACAATACGATGTATCATTGATACAGAACCAATATTGCAAGCAGTTATAAAAAGTAGCTGCACAGTTTAGCAGTCTTGAGTAATGCATATCTGCATGACAATTATAGTGACCATGAATAAGGACTACGTCTCTTCGTTGGGTCAGGCCGGCCGAACAAGGACTCATCTAGCTTGATTAGGGTTTTTTATTAAGTTTAGTGACCAATAATGAGAAGTTATCATATCAACAAAGGAATGGTGTGAGCGAAACTTGGAACCCAATCCAGTAGGTTCTCAATTAGTTTCCCCCTCTCGGTATTCACTAGTCATTAGAGTGTGATCATGGCCGGTAGTCAAGAAAAAACATTTTCTAATGAACATGGAAAATAAGTTGTTTCAATTACACTGGCTTTTTAAATACTGTTTCTGTCACATTATTTCATTTTTGAAAAACTAAATAGAATTATTAATGTGAGAAATAGGGAGTCGTATATATTCTGTGTTTCAAAGTAGACCGCTGGAATGAGAAATTATAGAGCAAGGTAAATTTATTTTCAGCAAGTTTCCCGCATGTCAACCAACAATACGATGTATCATTGATACAAAGTAAATTTATTTATTGCAAGCTGTCTTGAGTACTGCATATCTGCATGACAATTATATTATATCACACACAACAACTTGTCTACATATATCAGACGATCGACCAATCAGGTTCAACTTATTTTATATATACCCAGGAAACGTGAACTTGATAAATCGACTGCATGCATGCTGCAGGCTGCAGCTAGTTACGGAGAACGATGGCAGCTTCTGGCCTAGGCTCCTTGTACTCTTCAACGGGTTTATCCTGCTTTGCTTCCAAGGAGTCGTCGTGGTAGATACTGATATCACGCCAAGTGTCGAAATCCTTGAGGAAACTATACTCATATTTCTTCTTGGTGGGTTGATCATCGGATGAGATGAAGTACTTGGCTTTCTCTCCTAAAAAGCCTTCAGAGTTGGAGGCGATGAAGTTCCGAATGGCCTCCAACATGGGCCGGTTCACCATCACATGCTTCCATTCCTCACCTGGGGCCTCTCTTCCCATGGCTGTAGGCATGCCCACCTGCACACAATGCAAATATATATTGATTACATGAAAACTGTTTTCTTGACCATGTTTCCTAACCAGCTCCGGGACTAACCTACTAGGCTTGGGACATAATACATAAGAGGGCAGCTGTGCACAAAAGTTAATGCCCCTTATGTGCTATGTTAAGAGCACCATGTGGCCTGGTCAGGTGTTGCTGGTCAGGGAGACAGGTCAGGCTATACAAGCCCATTATAGAGCAATGCTAAACGCCATGAAGCAAATCGTCAAACAAACTTGCGGGGCCTTGAGCAACACACACAACTCTTTGCATATTGTATGACAATCGCTCATCATGTACTACAATATGACTCGTATGACGTGTAACTTAGAGAAGTCTACGTGAAAAATGTTACAAGGTGGACTACCAACAAAGAATTATCTTTCTAATGGATGGCAAGTAAATTGCAAGTGAACTAATTAGTAGTCACCAGGAGAATGGCGATGATCGTGATACTGACGGTAAAAGGGGCTGCCATTGCTCGAGTCTTTGTAAGAGTACTAGAAGAATAGAAGGCTGGTTGGTTGAAATTTTATCATGCTCATCCCCTTTTATACTAAGCTGTATATATGTGGCATAAATTAAAAATAAAAATGTGTATCGTTCCGAACCAGCTTACATCAACTATCTCACCTAATCAATATATATATATATATATATATATATCAAGGGTCCCATTTTAAGTTTATTTTGAAATATTAAATGGGACACTTAACGTGAGACGAAAGGAGCATATCTTACAACAATTGTATTATGGAGATATCATAAGAGAACGTGTTTATCTAACCCCATCAATCCCATGAGCACCATGTTTCTTATTTAGACCTTCTAACTTCTTTAAATTTTCTAATATATACACACTATATGGTACTTTTTTTACTTGGACCCTACCCCTTTCCACTGCCTCTTCTTCTTTAGTGTTCTACGCGCCAATGTTGGCATTGGCAACACGCCAGTGACCTCCTCCTCCTCCGGCCTCGAACCATGGTTGTGGCCAGAAGAACCTCTAGATGCGGCCAGCTGATCTGCTCTGAGCCAGGCTGGGAGCTCTAGCCAAGTACAAATGCTTTGGCTGCAGATAGTTCTCCAACTACCTACGATCAGAGTGACCAAAAATTGCTAGAGGAGAGGGGGAGAAGGATGACCTAGGAGTTGCTGCCGTTGCCTTGTTGGGGTTGGAGGTATGGGGTTTTGTTGAGGGGGTAAGAAGGGAGAGAAATAATAAAGTGTTTGGGGTTTGAAAGTGAAAAAAATTATTAGAATTTTTTTGAAAGCAGGGTATTTAAGGCATTAATGGGATGTATATAGATGCATTCGTCATAAGAAAAGAGTTTTTTCTACTAATCACTAACAATGAACCCAACATAAGCTAGTCATGAGAGTTGTTCATTCATGAGTTTGATGATACACAAGCAACAACATATTAGTGTTAGTATTACTTACCTTAATGTGAGCTAGCATGTGCCATCAATTTAAAATATTAATGACTCTCATGAATAACTTACATTGGGCTTATTGTGAGTAGAAAATATGAAAAACTCTTCACATCTCAAGATATAAGATAGGAAGTCAAGATTCACATGTGTTAGTAATTATTTCGTGCCCACCCTCTTCCGTGAGTGGAATTCTCAACTTCATCATGAGTTGGCACATTTTAGTTAACACAAAAGCTCCATCAACTTTCAAATTCAGGTATATTATCTTAAATTAGGAAGTGTTTTTAATGCTCTCATCTGACAACGAGCCCAATGTAAAGAATATATAACCCAAAAGATTATGTAACCTAAAATATTAAAAATAAGGTGTCTTCTTTCATTAAAATAATACAATGAAAATTAATAACTTCTTTATCATAAATTTAGAGAAGCTCGGTGGCTAAAAAATATCACTAAACTGCTCATTGGCTAATCATAGCCAAAAGACTATTGAATGGGAAGAAAAAAATGGAAAGGGCTATGTAACAATGTATAAGTATAATACGCATTTTAAATGCGAAGTATAGGAAAAAATGTGAAGTACACATTTTTTTAAAATGTGAACAATATGGCATTTTTTGTGGTAGGAAGAAAAAACAAGAAGAACAGGTATAAAATATGTATTATACCTATTTTTGTCACTTAGATTAGCATTAGTGGTATTGGCGCTAGTGCGCACTAGCGTGTGCACCGTCAATATCAAATATCAAAGGTTCCCATGCGTTCCTTACGCTGGGCTCATTGTCAGAGTATAAAAAACTCTTCCCCTAAATTAAATGGGTATTTGAAAACTCATGATTGAGACTCAGTACCAAAATTATTTTAATTGAGTCAATTTATATATAAAAAAATATGTGCCTCAGCCTAAGCCTGCTTAGGGCTGGGCTATGGCCTAACTTTTGAAAGCCCACCTAAAGATAAGATCGGGCTAGGACCTAGGACTGAGAAATATGCTAACAGGATAGGCCAGGGCCTAGGCATGGTTTCAGCACTATCTAAGACCTCTTGAAGAAGAGGTGTGATTAACAAACATAGTTAAAATTAAAAAACAACTTTATTTGAAAAATAAACCAAAATATGAAATATGTAATATTCCTTCCAGTTGGTTGAGCTATCTTAATCAATTGCGATATTGAATAAGTGGTAGAAAAGAAGAAAAAATAGAAAATATAATCCACGTGACTAACTCGGAGCCCTGCATCAAAATGATTGGGACTGTAGTTTGAAAACATGGCCTGATAAATGTTTCTTTAGTTTGAAACATAACATCAATGTGGCGTGATATCCTAATTTGTATTAATTAGGTTAAATTATTATAAAAATATATTTTGGGTTAGATTAGCCCAAATTTCATATACTTCCTCCTTCCTATATTAATAGCTCCAACAGAAAATAACAGTGTTCTATATTAATTGCTCCATTCGACTTAATTTGAGCCTCTCCTGTTCTTCTCATAATTACAACACCTCGACCACTAGCAACCGTGAATCAAATCGGATTTTTAGAAACCCAGTTACTTTATCTAGAGCTCTTCATTCATGGTGGGACTAGGCAGGGCCTCTGTTCCTCCATGACTTTTCCTTCACTCATGAATCATGATAACTCTAGACTATCGACCTTGGGCATTTAAGTCCCCTCCCTACCTCCAGAATGCAAGTCCCCGACACTACGTCTCCTCATTGGGCCATGCGGGCTGAACAACGACGATGCATGAACAAGGACTCGTCTAGCTTGAGTAGGGTTTTTTATTAAGTTTAGTGACCAATAATTCGAAGTTACCATATCAACAAAGGAAGGGTGTGAGCAAAACTTCGAACCCAATCCAGTAGGTTCTTAATTACTTCCCCCCTCTCGGTATTCACTAGTCATAGAGTGTGATCATGGCCGGTAGTCAAGAAAAACATTTTCTTATGAATATGGAAAAGAAGTTGTTTCAATTACATTGGCTTTTTAAATACTGTTTCTGTCACATTATTTCATTTTTGAAAAGCTAAATGGAATTATTAATGTGAGAAATAGGGAGTCGTATATATTCTGTGTTTCAAGGTAGACCGCTGGAATGAAAAATTATCGAGCAAAGTAAATTTATTTTCAGCAAGTTTCCCGCATGTCAACCAACAATACGATGTATCATTGATACAAAGTAAATTTATTTACTGCAAGCTGTCTTGAGTACTGCATATCTGCATGACAATTATATTATATCACACACAACAACTTGTCTACATATATCAGACGATCGACCAATCAGGTTCAACTTATTTTATATATACCCAGGAAACGTGAACTTGATAAATCGACTGCATGCATGCTGCAGGCTGCAGCTAGTTACGGAGAACGATGGCAGCTTCTGGCCTAGGCTCCTTGTACTCTTCAACGGGTTTATCCTTCTTAGCTTCCAAGGAGTCGTCGTGGTAGATAGTGGCATCACGCCAAGGGTCGAAATCCTTGAGGAAACTATACTCATATTTCTTCTTGGTGGGTTGATCATCGGATGAGATGAAGAAATACTTGGCTTTCTCTCCTAAAAAGCCTTCAGAGTTGGAGGGGATGAAGTTCCGAATGGCCTCCAACATGGGCCGGTTCACCATCACATGCTTCCATTCCTCACCTGGGGCCTCTCTTCCCATGGCTGTAGGCATGCCCACCTGCACAAAATGCAAAATATATATTGATATATAGATAGACAATTTTACATTAAAACTGTTTTCTTGACCAAGTTTCCCGATCAGCTCCTAGACTAACATACATAGGCTCGAAACATAGTACATAAAGAGCAGCTGTGCACAGAAGTTAATGCCCCTTATATGCTATGTTAAGAGCACCATGTGGGCTGGTCAGGTGGTGCTGGTCACTAAGACAGGTCAGGCTAAACAAGCCAATTATAGAGCAATGCTAAACGCCATGGAGCAAAACTTGTGGGTCCTTGCTAAGTAACGCACACAATTCTTTGCATATTGTATGACAATCGCTCACCATGTAATACAATATGACTCGTATAACTTGTAAATGAAAGAAGTCTACGTGAACTAGCTAGACTCTGAGGAGCTCTGTTCATTCAAGCGTGAGAATTTTTAGAAGGTGCACTAACACCATGGAATCATCTTTCTAATGGATGGCAAGTAAATAGCAAGTGAATTAATTATTTACCAGGAGAATGGCGAGGATCGTGATACTAACGGAAAAAGGGGCTGCCATAGCTCGAGTCTTTGTAAGAATAGAAGAATAGGAGGCTGGTTGGATGAGATTTTATCATTTCATCCCCTTTTATACTCAGCTGTATATATGTGGCGTAAATTCAAAATAAAAATGTGTTTCATTCCAAACCAGCTTACCTCAACTATCTAAACTAATCAATACTTCCTCATCTTATATATATATATCAAGGGTCCCATTTTAAGTTTATTTTAAAAAATTAAATAGGATACTTAACGTGAGACAAAAGGAGTATAACTTACAACAATTGTATTATAGAGATATCTTAAGAGAACTGGTCTATCTACACCCCATTACTCCCATGAGTACCATATTTTTCATTTACACCTTCCAACTTCATTAAATTTTCTCATATATATTATATATCCCACCCTTATTATAATTAGATTGCACTAGGTTTCAGCTTTTTGAAATTAGGTCTTATTTCCTAGATTAAGTAGAATTTGATATTTTGATTTAATATCAATTCACAATTAGATGCTAGTAAGATTAATTTTTAATTCTCTTATAAATTATATTGCACAACCATGTGCTAGGCAATCTATGTAAATATTGCAATTAGTATAGTTAATTAGTTTTCTTTTTCTCTCATTCTTCTTTCCCCTTTGACCTTAAATTTTCTCTATGTAGACTATGGTCTACATCACTGGTATCGGAACGTTCTCTCCTGTGCCCTTTACCCTCCCACCCTCCCTCTTAACACTATGACCGGCCCCTATTGGAAGAGCCCAGACACAATGACAAAGCCCTCCTCCACCGCATTGGACCTGTCAACACTTCGAGACATACCTGTCTTAGAGTCCTCTCCTACTTGGCTTTACTCGTATTTCTTAACTCGAAAAAGGCATTAACGACGAGGGTCAAGAACTTACCAAGGTTAATCGATCGTTGATGTTCCCTGGCCAATAGTCAAATTATGTTGACTATTGCTTTGAGCTCATCAGCCACCACCTTGACCAACTCTTGCAAGCTCTCCAGCAAGCAACCTCTCTTCTCCGGATTCGGGTTCTCCCCCTCTGCCGCAGAACACCAGCCTCTCCCCAAAGCCTCGTCATCTATCTGAGACTTCTTCCTCTGGCAGCTCGCAATTGTCACTTGCCTCCCATCTGCTTATGCAAGGCCTCCTTCCAGTCCCGGTCACTCCTACATGAATCAGGCTTGCACTGACTGATTTCCCTGATCCTCTTCCGCTAGATACCCCTGCCGCCAATACTCATGCGCTCGCCTCTGGCTCTGATTCCAGTGTTGTGCCGCCACCTTTTCTTTCTTCGGCCACACTCCTTCCGATTGATCCAGTCACCCTGGCTGCTCAGAATTCCTTTGACCAATCACCGACTCTAATTTCTTTGGGCTCTCACTGGCCCATGGTAGTCAAGGCCCTCTCTTTCCAATTGCACTCACCGCCGATGGCCTCCCTTAATGCGGCCATTGTTTCGTCCACTATCGCTGCCACTCCGACTGCTTCCTCTATTGCCTCTGCTTTTGCAACCATACTAGCTTCTGGTTCAAGTGGTGCATTGCCGCCTTCTTTATCATCACTACATCGCTTCCACTCAATTGGGTCACCGAAGTCGCTTTTGTCATCCTAGCTGCCCTATTCAACAACCTTCTTTGCATCCATTGGAGTTTCACCGGCCCACAACTATCAAGGCCATCATTTTCCAGCCTGAATCGCTAGCGATGAACTCCGCCAGTGCGCACCTCGTCCTATCCGCCGCCACTGCCTCTCTGGAAACTCTATTCCGGTTGGTCATCTCCCAATGGCTGTTCGATTTGTTGTTCCTTCACCACATGAAACACGTATCCACATTCTGGTATCGACACTGCATGACTCAACTATTGGGGGGGGATAACTCACCAGACCTCTGATCCCTGTCGGTAGCTCCTGAGTGATATTGCCCTTCTCTCTCCCAACTTGTTATTGTCCAACATCCGCCACACGCCCTTGTTCCTTTGGCATCCATGACGAGCCCTTTCCAACATCTTTCGCTACATCCCGCTGCTCGAGCCAGCCGTCATCCACTTGCGGCACCGTAGATTTCCTTTTCTGCCACCATGACTCTGCTCCCCATTCCTCATGATCACATCACGCAATCGGTTGGGGGAGGTGATTTTGTTCATGATGAATTTCACTCAAGTTTATTTAGACCCGATTCTCCTGTTCATCCGGCTGCACATCCCTTGGGTAATGTGGGTCACAACCACCCTTTTACCCAACCCGTAGCTTGTTTGCCGCCTCTGAGTTTTTCCCTTGCAACTCTGTCTAATCCAAACCCGCCCCAACCAGCTCATGACTTGGCAGTTGCTAACAATTATATAATGCAAACAAATGATCTTCCCGCAAGGCTAATTTCTACCATAGGTTGCTTCCCCCTCATGCACCAAGCTCTGGGCGTGGTACTCACCGACCTAGCGGGTGACCATTCAGGTATGATATAGAGGCCTACGACTATGAGGGCTTCAACTAACTTTCCCAATCTTCAAAGGTGATGAGCCAGTGGAATGGATATCTCGCACCCGAAGATTTTTTCCTTTCCATCGGACTCTAGCTCATGAGCGTATTGATCTTGCTTCCTTTCACATTGAAGGACATGCATTGTAATAGCTCGGGCACTTTCTTTCTCCTACTCTGCATGCTACGTGGGATGACTTGGAGCTAGCCCTCCTCGTTTTCTTCGAACCGACTGATTATGAAGATTATAATCTCTATCTTTCTCGTGTTCGCCAAACTACCACTATCGAAGCTTACCAGGATGAGTTTGAAAAGTTATCTAATTGGTTTTCCAACAGGTCAGAAGCCATGCTTTGGTCGACACTTTCCTTGGTGGTTTGCGATCCGACTTGCATGCTTCATTGTGCATTTTCAAGCCCTGTACCTTAACGAAGACATTCTGTATCGCTCATATGTGTCAAGAGCAACTTCAACATCAACAGCATGTTCCACGGGCCCCACAATCTTCTTCATCTTCAATTGATTCACACCTCCTAGTTCAACCACTTTGATTCCTCTTAAGAGATTATCCCAGTCTGAAATTGAGGCTCATCATTTAAAGATGTTATAATTGTGATGAAAGTATGGCCTTAGCTATTGATGCAAGGCCCTTCATGCTAATTTAGTTGAAGATGTGTCTGCCTCAGTGGATTCTCCAAACCCTATGGTTGAGTTTGACCCTACCCTAGCTGCCTTGGTGAATGATGTCAACCCATATTTGTCTTTTAATGCCTATAAAAGTTGTAATGTTCCCAACACTATGCACATCAATGGTCAAATGGAGAAAGAACAAGTCATGGTTCTTATCGATATAGGTAGCACCTATAGTTTTATTATTGAAGTAGCTGCTAAAGAGTTAGATTTGCAAATCCCAAATGTCCTACTTTTGATGTCGGAGATAATGCAGAGTGTCGCAGTATGAGGGTTTGTAGTAAGGTGTGTTTGCTTGCTGAAAGCCTTACTATCACATTTGATTTCTACATTCTACCTATCAAGGGAGCTGATATCGTTCTTGGCATGGATTAGTTCTGCACTTTGAAAAAGGTTGAAAGAGACTTGAAAACATGTAGATAAGCTTTGTGATTAATAGAGTCAAGCACCTCCTTACTGCTCAACCTCTAGATAAGTTGCACATTATTCAACGACAATAACCAAATCATGCTTGGGTTATACAACCATTTGTAGTTAATGAGAATATTGACACTTCTCGGCCTTGAGGACATGGCCTAGCAAAAGTAATGGTGGAATGATATGTCCCACCCTTATTAGAATTAGATTGCATTAGATTTGAATTAGATTTTAGCTTTCCTAAATGAGGTCTGCTTTCCTAGATTAAGTAGGATTTGATATTTTTATTTAATCGGAATTCCCAATTAGACTACAATTACTTTCCTTATGCTAGATAAATTTCCAGTTCTCTTATGAATTATTGTGCACGACCATGTTCTAGGTAATATTTGAAAATTCAGCAAATAGTATAGTTAATTAGTTTGCTTTTTCTCTCATTCCTCTCCCCACATTACCCTTAAATTTTCTATGTGTAGTCTACATCAATGGTATCAAAGCGTTCCCTCCTGTGCCATTTCTCTTTGCCCTTTCCCCTCCCACCCTCTCTCTTGACTCTATGACCAACCTTCGATGGAAAGAGCTCAAACACAATGACTGAGCCCTCCTTTGCGGCAATATTGGACCCGTTAGCACTCCTAGACATACCCATCTGAGGCTTCTTCCTAAAGCCTCATTGTCCACCTGAAGCTTCTTCCTCCAGTGGCTCGCAGTTGTCACTTGCCTCCCATCTACTGATGCAAGGCCTCCTTCAACTCCCAGTTGCTCTGGCACGTTTTGAAGCACTATTGATGCATAAATTAGACTCTGCACTGATTTGATTTCCCTGCTCCACCTCCATCGGATGCCCCTGCCACCTCTACTAACGCATTTGTCTCAAACCTTTGATTTCGATGGTGTGTCGTTACCTCTTCTTTCTCCTGTCACACCCCTTATGGCGGATTTAGTCACCCCAGTTGCTTTAGCAACCCATATATCACTTGTCCAATCATTGTCTCCGATTTCTCTAGGTTCTCATAGGCCCACAGAAATCAAGGTCCCCACTTTCCAGCAGCTCTTGTCTCAATGTCCTCCACTGTTGCAGCCCTCATTCCGCCAGCCATTGCCACTCTGATCGCTTCCTTGGACGCCTATGTTTCTGCAATCGTACTAGCTTCTTGTTCCATGGTGCGTTGCCACCTTCTCTGTAGCCAGCCGCAATGCTTCTACCCGATTGGTTGCTGCTTCCGCCATCCCTATCACCCCATTCAACAGCCTTCTTAGCAGCCTTCGGAGTTTCACTACCCCACGGCCGTCAAGGCCATCATTTTCCAGCCCAAATTACCAGCGATGAATGCTAGTGCGCACCTTGTCCTATCCGCCACGGCTGCCTTTCCACCATCTCTATGCCAGTCGGTCATCTTCCAACCGTTTTTCGATCTACCGTCCCTCCACCCCATGAAATGCGTAGCCATGTTCTGGCAATGGCACTGCATGACTCTGCTATTGGGGGGATGCCTCACCACACCTGCAACTTCCTGGGCGAGATTGTCGTTCCATCTCCTAACTGGTTACTATCCAGCAACTTCCACATGCCCTTGTTCCTCTCGCATCTATGACGAGCCCTTTCCAGCACATTCTGCCACATCCCGCTGCTCTGGCCGACCATTGTCCACCTGTGGCACTGCAGATCGCCTCTTCTACCACCATGACTCTTCTCCCTGTTCCTAAGGAACACGTCGGGCAATTGGTCAAGGGAGGTGAGTTTGCTCTCTATGAATTTCACTTGAGTTTATTTGAACCTGGTTCTCTTGTTGATCTGGCTGCACATACCTTGGGTAATGTGTGTCACAACCACCCTTTTAACCAACCCATGGCTGGTTTTCCACCTCTGAGTTTTTCCTGTGCAACTTTGTCTAATTCACACCCGCCCCCACCAGCCCGTGATCATATGTGAAAAAACTTTCATAGACAATTTCATAGCTCACTTCTACATTCTGGCACTTGTGACTTGGATGTTTCTAACAATTATATAATGCAGATAGATGATCTTCCCGTAGCCCCGGACTACAGTAGGGCCAATTTCTACCATAGGCCGCTGCCCCCTCATTCACTAGGCCATGGTTTGGCACTCATTGACCTGGTGGGCTTCCATTCGGGTATGATGCAGTGGCCTATGACTATGATGGCATTGTCCAAGCCAATCCAGCTCGACTCACTTTCCCAATCTTCAAGGGTGGTGAACGAAAGGAATGGATATTTCACGCCCGAACATTTTTTCATTTCCATCGGACTCCAGCTCACAAGTGTATTGATCTTTATTCCTTTCACACGGAAGGTTGTGTGCTACAATGGCTTGAGCACTCTCTTTCTAATACTCCGCATGCTATGTGGGATGGCATGGAGCAAGCTCTCCTTGTTCACTTTGGACCAAATGATTATGAAGATTATAATCTCTATCTTTCCCGTGTTTGCAAGACTACCACCGCTAAAGCTTATTAGGATGTGTTTGAAAAGTTGTCTAATCAGGTTTCTAATTGTCCTGAAGTTGCTTTAATCAATACTTTACTTTATGGTTTGTGATTTGATTTGCAAGCTTCGGTAAGCATTTTCAAGCCCAGTACCTTGACAGAGAATCCATATCGTCCGTATGTGTCAAGAACAACTTAAGAATCAACAGTGTGTTCCACAGGCTCTTCAATCTTCTTTTATTGATCCATACCTCCTATTTCGAGCACTATGATTCCTCTTAAGAGGTTATCCCAGGATGAAATGGAGGCTCATTATTGAAAGGGCTTATGTTATAATTGTGACAAAAAGCATGCCCTTGGCCACCGATGCTAGATCCTTCATACTTATGTGGTTGAAGATGTGCCTCCCTCAGTGGATTCTCCAGACACTATGGCTGAGTTTGACCCTACCCTAGCCACCTTGGTGAATGATGTCGACCCATATTTTCCCATTCATGCCTATAAAGGTGGCAATATTCCCAACACTATGCACATCAATGGCCAAATGGAGAAATAACATGTCATGGTTCTTATCGATAATAATAGCACCCATAGTTTTATTAATGATGTCATTGCTAAAGAGTTAGGTTTTCAAATCTCTAAATGTCCTACTTTTGATGTTATGATCGGAGATGGTGCAAAGCTTTGTAGTATGGGTTGTCATCAGGCATTTATGCTTTTTCAAGGCCTTACTATCAAATTTAATTTCTACATTTTGCCTATCAAAGGAGTTGATATCGTTCTTAGCATTGATTGGTTGTGCACTTTGAGAAAGGTCGAATAGGACTTTGAACGCAAGCATATGAGCTTTGAGATTGATGGAGTCAAGTGCCTCCTTATTGCTCAACCTCTAGATAAGTTGCTCATTATTCAACAAATGCAACCACAGTGTGCTTGGGTTCTATAGCCATTTGCAGTCAATGAGAGTATTGACACTTCTCAGCCTTAAGGACAAGGCCTAGCAGAATTAGATTGCATAAGATTTGAATTAAATTTCAGCTTTCCTAAATTACGACTACTTTCCTGGATTAAGTAGGATTTGATATTTTGATTTAATTGCATTTTACAATTAGACTAGTATTACTTTCCTTATGCTAGTAGGATTAATTTCCAATTCTCTAATAAATTGTAGTGCACTGTAGTGTTCTAGGCAATCAATGAAAATTCAACAATTAGTATAGTTAATTAGTTTGCACTTTCTCTCTTTCTTCTCTCCCCTTTTTCCATAAATTTTCTATGTAGACTATGGTCTACATCAATTTACCCACACGATATGATACTTTTCTTACTGGAACCCTACCCCCTTTCTTCTGGTTCTTTTGATTGGACATAATACACAAGGTTTAGGCATACATGTAGCCATTAGAGCCTTCAACCAAGCTTAATCTTCTTAAAGGAGCCTTGTCTCTTCTAATCTTCTTTAGAATGACACAATGAGTTTCTGGTTTACAACTTGACAGAGAATAATATTGCTTAAGGCACTGTATTAGGAAGGCTTAATGGGTATTTGGACTCAGGCCCATTACCCGGACCATTTTAAAAGCCCAAAACAATGTCAATTGAGACAGTTGAGCCACTTGATGTTTTCAATATAAAAACAAGCCCAACATCTTCTTCTCTAGTGTCGGCAGGCCAATGTTGGCATTGGCAACACGTCAAAAACCTCCTACTCTAGTCGTGGCTAGAGTGGAGAACCATGGCTGTGGCAAGAAAATCTACTCCTAGTCGGGCTGGGAGCGCTGGTCGGGACCAAAAGCTTTGGTTGTGGCCAATATTCCAGCAGCCTATGTTCAGAGTTCTAACCACAACTCTAGGGAGGAGAGGGGAGGAGAAGGATGACCAGGGTTGCATTTGTCGATGTTGTCCCTGTCACAGTAGTTGGGGTGGGAAATGTGGGGTTTTGTTGAGGTGGGGTAAAAGGGAGATAAATAATAGGTTATTTGTGGTTTCAAAGAGTAAAAAAAATACTATAATTTTTTTGAAAGAGGGGTATTGAAGGGATTAATGGGGTGTAGATAGATGCATTCATCATAAGAGAAGAGTTTTTCTTGCTCATCACAGACAATGAACCCAACATAAGCTACACATGGCAAGCATTCATTAATGAGATCAATGTCACACACGCTACAACAAATTAGTGTCAGTATCAGTTACATTAATGTTCATGAGCATGTGTGCCGTTAATTTTAAATATCAATGACTCTCATGAGTAACTTACGTTGGGCTCATTGTTAGTGGGGAGTATGAAAAATTCTTCCCATCTCAAGATATAAGATAGGAGTACGAGATTCACATGTGTCAGTAATTATTTTGTGCCTGTCGTTTTCCGTGAGTGCAATTCCCAACTTCCTCATGAATTGGTGCATTCCAGTTAACACAAAAGCTTCATCAACTTTCAAATTTATCTATATTAAATTAGGAACCATAATCAGTACTCCCATATGACAGTGAGCCAAGTGTAAGGAACGCATGGGAGCCTTCATCAATGAGATCGACAACACACATGCTAGCGTTCATTAGCACATAAGGGAACAAGTACGAGTACAACAATAATGTGGTTAGGGGAGACGTATGGAAAACATATAAAAAAAATTCAAAATAAAAAATGTAAAAATTATGGAGAAATAATAAAAATAAACAATATATGATATATATATATATATATATATATAATCCAACAGATTAAAAAAGATCACTTGAGTGCTCATTGGCTAAGCAGATCCAAAAGATTATGTAACAAAGTACGAGTATAATAAACATTTTACGCATGAAGTTTTTAAAAAATGTGAATAATATGGCATTTTTTGCAGTAGGATGAAAAAATGTGAACTACATGTATAAAATACATATTATACACATTTTTTGTCACTTAGATTAGCACTAGTGGTATTGGCACTAATCGGCACTACCGTGTGCACCGTCGATATCAAATATTATGGTTTCCCATGCGTTCCTTATGTTGGGCTCATTGTTAGAGTAAAATATGAAACACTCTCACTACAAGAAAATGGGGTATTAGCAACTGTCAAAGAGTTGCTAAAGGTTATTTGCAAAGCTTATTGACCGTCGCAATAAGCGTCGCAAATAAACCAGTCGCTACTACTTACTAATGACAGAAAAAAAGAACCGTCAGTAATAGTACCTTTAGCGACACTTTTGCAAACCGTCACTAATATATGCTTATTAGCGACGGTTACAATATCATTGCTACAATGTCATACATTTGCGACAGTTAGATATATGTCGCGAATGAAAGTATGCACAACGCTTTTATTAGCGACGGTTTACATTAGCGTTGCGAATAATGTTTGTATTAGCGATGTTCAATTAAATTTTTCATAAATATTTAGAATAGCAATGCTCTCTAAAAGCGTTGCTAATAGAATTGTTAGCGACAATTTGAGAGCATTGCTATTGAATAAAATTAAAATAAAACAATAGCTTCGCTAATAGAATTGTTGGCGATAGTTCATGAGTGTCACTATTGAATAAAATTAAAATTAAACAATAGTTCCGCTTGTGGAGCATCACTAATATAATTATTAGCCATCAGTAGTGTTGCTAATGAACAAAAAATTTAAAAAAATATATAATAAAATGTTAAATAGAAATAAAGATTATTTTTTTCATTTCTAATTATATCCATACAATCATATCTCGAATACAATTAAAAATCTTTACTTACAATACAAGTTGAGTTCTTTCCTATTAATGGCATATTTAAAGCAAAACTATGTTAGGATCCTTGAAGGAATTTTCGTCCTGCAAATCAGAGTCATTTGAGCTGGGAGCATCAACATGTATATGATCAGTTTCATGACACTCACATAAGTCTTGAGCAGTTGAGCTTCCTGGCAACTACCTCTGCATTCCAATATTCCTTTCTTTAGCAACAGCCTTCAAAATGTGAGCCATTTTTTATTTGTACAGTGGCCTGTTGACCATCAGAGCATGCCCTTTTCTCCAAAGCTCCATCTTAATGGCATTTGAAGTGTCATGGTTAAGTATCCAGGCAAATGTGGCTTTCTCCTAGTATGTCTCTAGGAAGTTTAGTTGCTCTTTCCATATATCTGTGCTCAAGTCCAGCAGAGCAATGTCCACCACAATCACAAGATATGGAGTTTTCATGGTCTGGCTGTTTAATGCGCTAACATGCTCTAATATGTACCCCGCAGAATAATGTGGCCAGCTGCAGGGTGGAAGCTGTAACTATGTAAGCATGATTGGATGATAGTAACATCAGTTTTTTTTGTAATAAAATTTGATTATAAGTATTTCATTTCTTGTTCATGTGCAACATTTGCTCCATCTCTTATGATGTCGAGAAACTTCTTGGAGGAAAGTACCATGTAAAAACTTAATAATTCTAGACCACCTGCCGATAAACTTTAATGGTAAAAGTAACTTCTACCTAATATGACTGCTTAACATATAGAATAAATATAAACCAAAGTGGTACTTACATGAAGTGAACTCAATAGAATTGCTGATCAGGTTTGCAAAAATCTGAACCACTGGGGAAGAGTCTCCCCGAACAAACTTCGGCATATCATCTAAAAGTATAAACTACAATCTCATCAAAGCTTTTGCCTGAGAAACTGTTAACCTATGCTTTTATCGTGAACAGATAATTATTGCTCCCAGAGCTTCATCTTTATGACATAAATTGATAAAATGGCATACCAGAGAGATCTAGAACAGTCCCTGCATTCTGGTTGATGTATTGTACAGAGAACATATCCACGATTCCTTCAAGTTCTCGGCCCAAGTCAAATTCAGCCTCTTCCAGTACTAGTTTCCCCGACTCAACCTACCCATTTTGTGAAACAGAGCCATAGGATGTTTTCTTATCAAAATAAAATAAATAATTTGACTTTTACCTCATATTTGCCAAAAAATGGCTTTTGTAGTTGCTGGAATCTTCTGCCCTTCTTCTTGCTTCAAGGTGACTTATCACTTCTGCTCTTAATTTCATTTCTTTTGAAACTCCACTGGTTAATATCATAATGCAAACACACCCAATCACAAGAATGCAAATAGATGCAGTAATCAATATCAGCAAAGCTGTGAGAGCACTTTCATCAACCTTCCCCTTTATATATTTTCTTGGAATTATAACTACTCCTACCTGCAATTCAGACTTTACCAATAAGAATTAACTTCATAAGTTCTTGATCACTAAAGTACAAATTTTCTAACTATTTTTTTTGTTGGATTATCTAAAATGTTTCGTCACATACATACATTTACTGATTGTGAAAATATTTTAAGTAGAGTTTTCATAAGCCTCTTCACAATATGACTTAAAGAAAGAAAGCTAATGAAATACATAATTAGAGAACTCACCAAAGGTAGCCTTTTCAAACCCAGGAAAAAGGAATCAATATAATATTTCTGATGTCCTAGTACTACATTTTCCATATGCAGCTCATTATTCAGTAGGAATTTATTTTTGTAAGCTGAACAATGATAGAATAATCATTTGACTGACTGAATAACTACTCAATGTGATGCAGAGATTAATAGGAAATAGTAACTAGAAGAACACACATTAGACATTTTCAAAGATAAAACATAGAAAGGTGTTATCCTCTGTAGCTACTCAATGCCATTTCTGGCCACAGAAAGGTGTTACGTAGTAAAAAATCTTATCCTTCAACTACACAAAAAAAAACATAACAAACACAACTAAAGTGGTTGTGTGATCTGTATTTTCAATGCGACTTCTGGCTACAGAAAGGTGTTGCATTACTTTCAGCGGGGTTAATCTGCAATATAAACAAAGGCAGAAAATTTCCATTTACAATGTTCATCACGGAATCTGCAAAAATAGTCCTTAAATATTTAAATTTACCAACAAATGTTAATCAACTGATTAGAACAATAACCACCAAGGGAAAGTTCTTCCCTTGTTGGTCTAAAAGTTTCACAGCTAGGTATTACAAGTATCCAACTCACAAGTTTGGTACTACATTGCACCAAATACTACCAACAAACAGCCAATCTAGCCTAAGTCTAATTGTCTGGATCTCATCCTATTGAGTGAGATGTATGGGGGTAAAATCTCTGTGGCATCATGTGCGTGTGAGGCAGTGGTGGTGCGCGTTTACTATAGAAAAAAAGACATATAAGTTATCCAACCAATCATAACCATTGAGTATAATCAACTCCAACTTAATTCAAGAAAAATATTAACTACCCTTCATATAAGTACGTGACCGCTATAACAGAGGATGGAAAAATTAAATAGAAGAACACACATTAGACATTTTCAAAGATAAAACTGATTATATTGCCAATTAAAACCAAAATTGACTATAGCTTAAGGCCGTGAGACGAGCACTATTATTTACTAGTCAGAAACCAAAATCGACTCTGAGAATAAATTTCTGACCTTGAAGAATTTCTGGACTACGAAGAAATTTGGGCTATGAGAAAACTTGGACGCTGAAAGGATATACAAATTTGCTGTTTTTCTGGCCATTATAGGATATGGAATGAAGATTTAGATTCTACTAATTGAAAAATGAAGATTGAAGACAAATTTTCATGAAGACGTAGTCTACTTGCGGTGTTTTCTGGCCGATGTGAAGAAATCCCTCCATGGCGTGTAACTCCTCTTCATCGTGGGATTCCTAGTTTAGGGTTAAATTTTATTTCACACGATTCTTAAGGATACCATTGCTCAGTAGCATATCTATTTTTAGTAGATCAGTCGCAAAACGCGGGAGTGGGAGCGGGAGTTGGATTTTTTAGCGAGAAGGATTGCCAGTTTATTTTAGGCTTTATTAAAAAAATTAGGAGCAATTCTACGTGGGCCCATGCATCATTATATTAAAATTTGTCTTTTTGATTAAAATCTAACACTTTTAATGCTGAGCTAATTATAATATATGTGAGCCCAGGTCATCCAGGGTCATATGTGATATGAGTCTTTATGGTTAATATTTAACCATTCAAGAGAAATTAAACATGAGTAAACGTAGCCCAGCAAATTAAGACTTGAGTAAACGTAGTACAACTCAAAGCCTAGGGCATACACTCACCTAAACTTTTATTTCCAAAATTTTATGTTTTTAATTTAAAATTTTATCTTATAAATTTTATATGGGTAATAGATAAATTTTATAAATTTGAATTTATTTTGGTAATTAGTCAATTAATTTTTAAAAATATTTTAAAAAAAATCTAACTTGATCTTGACCAAAACTTGTGTGCCATACTTTATGTATACATCCACCCAATTGTCATCCATACAATTCATATATAGTCGCACATAGGCCCATACATCATAAGTTATCACATCAAAATTTGAAAACATAATTAAGTGTTCGCGCAGTTGCTTGAGCCCAAGCTCTATAGCCTAGCAAATTTAGATTCAATGATGCATATTACTTTAAGACTTGAGTAAACGTATTACAACTGATCAGAGCCTAGGGTACTCACGTAAACTTCTTTTACCAAAATTTTATGTTTTTAATTTAAAATTTTATCATATAAAATTTATATGGTTAATAGATAAATTTTATAAATTTGTATTTATTTTGGTAATTAGTCAATTAATTTTTAAAAATTCTAACTTGATCATGACCGAATCTTATAGGCCATATTTTATACATCCACCCAATTGTCATCCATACAATTCATATATAGTCGCACATAGGCCCATACTTCATAAGTTGTCACATCAAAATCTGACAATATAATTAAGTGTACTGCATGTATGAACTCATACTTTACGGGTCATTTGATCTAAGGTCTGACGATACAAACATTTTATTTTGATATTTATATTTACTCACAAAAATTTTACAAGTTAATAGGTAAAATTAAAAAATTATTTACACTTTTTTTGTATTTATTTCCATAATAAGGTTATTTTTTAAGTTTTTTAAATATTTAAATTAGGTCATGTTTAGGTATGCATAGATCATGCTCAAGTTACTATATCTAAAATGAAAACATATTCAGGCTTTAGATAACCCAACCCGAGCTCGAAGACCAAACATATGTCAGGTTGGGTTAGGTCCAACAGATTTGATTCATATCTCAAGTTAGGTCATGCAAAACTCGACCTAACCCGACCCGAGATGTAGCCCTAGTCTTGTAGAGTATTAAAACTCGGACCGAATATGATACTATTAGCTTAATTCCCACCCCAACCCAATGTAGACCGTTTAGGAAAAAATATATATTTTAGATTTTAATATACTATTTAATATAATATTGAGAGATAAATTGGAATACATCTTGGTGGTTTTTCATAATTCGTATTGTTTATTACTAGTTATTATGTTTTCAAGAAAGAGAAAGAATATCAAATGTATGTATGACATCGATCATCATAGCTTTTTAAAATTCATTGTTAAGCGGGACATGATATTCCTTTGACAGGAGTCTAGAATTTGAGGCAGTTGTCTGAGCAATTTTGTAAAAAATTAGTCTTTAGTAACATGTTATAGCACATGACTCGTTGAAAAGGTATAGCAAACAACAAATTAGTTTCACTATGGTCATAAATAGAATAAGTTGCAAGACTAAATATTAATTACCATATTAGAAATATTTTTTATTATATTTATATAATTTAATATTACTAGCAAATAGTTATTTTTTAAACTAAAAATAAATTATTATATAATATAATAAATAATTTTTAATGAATTTTATTAAATAATATAATAATTATGTACTTCTTATTTTATATTAATTATTCCAATTTTAATATATAGATAATTAAAATTAATAATAATTTGATACTATTTATAACTACTTTATCATCATTTTTTAAGAGAGAAATAATATTATCAATGCACGATGATGAGGAATATCATCAAAGTTTTTCATTATTCAAATTATTTAATTTAGAAGTAAAAATAATATAATATTCCCTAACAGGAGTCGAGAGTTATGTAGGCAATTGTCTGCTCATGTTAAAACACACTCGTCGAAAGGACAAATTACAACAAATGATTAATAACACTATGGTCCTAAATAAATTAATAAGTTACAAGCTTTTGTGCTAATGTAGAAGTAATGTTTTTCATGATATTTATATCAATATAATTTAATAGTACTAGTAGATAGTTCATTTTTCAAAATAAATAAATTTATATTATAACATAATAAATAATTATTTAATTTTTTTTATTAAATAGTATATTAACTTACGTATTTTATAATTAATATTATTTAATTATAATATATAAATTATTAAAATAAATAATAATTTATTCATATTTATATAATTTAATAGTACTAATAAATTGTTATTTTTTAAAAATTTATATATAATATAATAAATAATTATTTACTAATTTTATTAATTTATGTATTTCATAATTTATATTATTCAATTATATTGTATAAATTATCAAATTATCGTAACTTTTTAACAAATTATTTTTAGTATATCAAAACATTATCACATCTTTAAACCTTGGAATAGGTTGGGTTTACATTGTTTTTTTTAAAAAAAAATTAATTTTAAAATGAAATCAATAAGAAATTAATTAAGTATCGATTATCGCAAATTCATGGATGTACCACCCCTTAAACCATATTGTTATTTTTATTTTTTTAAAATTTCAAACAGGTTCTTTGTACATTTGTCAAGTGTCGAGGCAAGTAACTAATACACCATGCTTTTTATTAAGCGTATTTAATGACCTTTTATTATGGCAAATCTCTACAAGTTTTTTTAAAGAAAGTAACTATTAGTGATGGTTTTGTAAATCGTCGCTACAAGTTTTTTATTAGCGACGCTATTTAAAGAAGTCGCTACAAGTAAAATTAGTAACGATGCTTATTATAGAGCGTCACTAAAAGTATCCTGAGTAGCGATGCTTCATAAAACTGTCCCTAATAGCTATTTTAAAAAAAATTTAAAATATAACTTATAGTGACGCTTCACAAAAAGTGTCAATAATAAGCCAGGAAGCATCACTACTAAGCCAACTTGTCGCGATGGTTCGCAAGAAGCGTTGCTACTAAGCCAACTTGTAGCGACGCTTTCTGTAAAGCATTGCAAATAAATTATACTTTTCGCCACGTTTTACAAAAGCATCACTAACCTTTCGCGATGGTTTACTAAAAGCATCGCGAGAAGTATATTATTAGCGATGCTGTTAGTAAAGCGTCGTGAAAAGTATAATTTATTTGTGATGCTTTACAAAGTGTCGCAAATGATAGTTAGTAGCGACGCTTTTAATAGCGTCGTTACTACCCAGTTTTGTTATAGTGTCTTCCCTCAAATTAAATGGGTGTTTCAAAACTCGAGATTGAGACACAGCACCAAAACTGTTTCAATTGAGTCAATTTGTATATAAAAAGACTTGTGGCTCAGTCTGAGCCTGCTTAGGGTTAGGCTATGGCCTGACTTTTGAAAGCTCTAAAGATAAGATTGGGCTAGGACCGATAAATATGCTAATAGGCTAGGCCAGGGCCTAGGCATGGTTTCAGCACTATCTAAGACTTCTTGAAAAAGAGGTGTGACTACCAAACCAAATTATTATTAAAAAATAATTTTGTTAGAAAAATTAACCAAAATGTAAAAGACGAAATATTCCTTCTAATTGGTTGAGCTATCATAATCAATTGCAATATTGAATAAGCCGCATATCAAAAAAAGGGAAATTGTCATCCACGGGATGACCTCCAAGCCCAGCATCAAAATGATTGGGACTATAGTTTGAAAACATGGCCGGATAAATGGTTCTCTAGTTTAAAACATAACGTCAATGCTGTGTTATATGCAAAACATCTTCTATTTAATTGATATGGATGTTGTATGCAGTTTGGCCAACCAAAATCCAGCTAGGGGTTTTGTAGGTAGATTATAACGATTATTATTTTCCAATGCTAAAAGCACCCATGTGTAGGGGTGTTAAAGAGTCCCAAGGAGAACTAGCTCCGCTAGATCGAACTGAACTTGACTCAAGTTCGAATTAATTTTATTAGTTCAAACACACCTCAATTTCACTCGACTTGAATTGAGTTCAAACTCAACTCAAATCAAGACATGCATTAGAGGATTCAGACCTGCAGCAGTGTGATTTATTTCTATTTTCACATTGCCACTTGACATCAATGGCCAATGATATTAATTTCTTCTGGGTTATTTGAAATTGGCAGAATAGTGGCATTTTTAGGAATATCAGAGTTAGCCTTGAGTTTGATACCAATTGGCTTTTATTCATTGCAGATAGACTCTACTTAGGCGTTGTTTGGTTGTGTAATCTAGAAAGCTGCTTTTGGTTGAAATCGATTTTTGGAAAACAAAGTAAAAGTAGGTTATGTTTGGATATACATTATAGAAAATCAGATTTTCAAAAAAAATTCCAAAAATCTTGTTTGGGTAGCCATTGTATTACATATCATCTTCATTATGAAAAATACATGTTTTGACCTCAAATAATTAGAGGAAAAGGGGTGGAGTCGACGAGGGTAGTCATCAATGGCAGATGTTGGTGGTCATAGTTGGAGAAGTGGAAGGATGTTTTACTGAAGAGGAGAAAAGGGAAGGGTGTTAGCACTGGAGAGAATAAAAAAATGTGCATGGTGGGAAGAGAAGGGAGAAGGGTCGTTTATTGGATAGGGAAATGTGCGCATGTAAAAAAAGAAAAAATGCAAAAGTGTTATAGCAAGAGGGAAAAGAAGGATAAAAATGTCAACTTGTAATATTTTTACCTTTTTTCTATATGCTTTTAGTCTAACCCTCCTCAGGAGGAGAGTTAGGCAGAAAGCGGATTAAAAGCAAAAGCGAGTCAAAAACGGGGTTGAAGGCGCTTTTGAAACAAAGTGAGGCTGTTGGTCTGCCTAACTAGACAAGATTTATATGCAAAGCAATAAAAAATAGACAGAAAGCGGTTGTAAAGCATCATCCAAATGATGCCTTAAGCGGGGATCGATGTTCTAAGAGGTTCAAAGAAAATACATGATGGTCCAGCTAGCCCACCTACTTGATGAAGTAAAGTGAATTGGATGGCTGAAGCTTAAGGAAAGCTATTATTAGTTCTGACTATGGGGGCATCCGGCCGCGTCCTTCATGGATCTTGATTGTTGTACTTGGCTGAGGCTTTAGCCTCCATTGCATGTCTTTATCAAAAAGAACTCGTCTAGCTTCATTAGGGTTTTTTTATTATGTTTCAGTGACCAATAATGAGAATTTTGTGGGGAATAAAATAGCCCTCTCGAGGCTAATACCAAACAGCAAAAGAATGAATAGTAGGAATGCCAACAAGAAAGTAAAGAACACAAGGGAATTTAACATGGTTCGGCCTTGCTGCCTACATCTACGGGATCACACAATTCCACTAGATAGAGAAACAATTATAAGGGAGAATTACAAAGATTTCTCTCAGCACCTCTCACACAATTCATAGACGAAATAGCAGCCCCTCTTCTTCGCAAAGACTTGCTTTTTTTCTCTTGGTGCGTAACGGCCTCTTCTCTGGTGCGTGGCGGCTTCTTTCTCCCTAGTTCATCATCCCACGTCTTGCCCTCTCTAATCTCTTTAATTAGGTTTTCAGGGAAAAGGACTAAACTTCCCTTAATGACTTATAAAAGCCAAATAGGGCTCACCGTTCACAATCTCCCACTTGAGACCTATTTGCTTGAAATCTTCATCAACAACTCTCCCACTCAAAATTGATCCCTATCGAATCAATTTTTCAAATAGAGCTAATTGCAAACAAGACAATTACTTCACCCTTTTCTAATGTTGTAATGCCCGAGATTTCTCATCACATTTTATCAAAATTTACGAAATTTTTTTGCAATATAACGGCTATAAATTGGGGAAAATGACAAATACAAAACTTGTGAAATTAGTTCAAAATTTTAAAACATCACACATCAATCATTTTCCCATCCAAATTTTTGCTCATTCGATCAAGCATCGTACGGCCAAACCAAACATCCTTAGGCACTACTTGAAAACAAACATATGAATAAATTGCTTTGATCATAAACTTTAAATACAAATCTCTCCCAAACATCCATGAGTGCAAGTCCCATAATAGTCCATAGTCTAATCCGAATTACAAGTCCAGAAAGATAAATATTTTAATTCTCATTTCACCCAATACATCATATAGTTGCACAAAATAATACTCGCAGTAAGTCAAGTATATACCTGAGTCTAAGGGAATCAATCCACCGCAGAAATGAGCATTCATCTCCAGGAGCTCTCCATCACAAACATGAAGTTAACAACATATAATAATCATGCACATACATATACAATCATGCATACCATCGTGCTAAAATCACATACCATCAAACCGAACTTGCACAAACACCTTTAATCAGGGTCTTACAAACTTACTCGTACAATTGTATGCTTACTCATATAACTTACACATATTTGTACGACCTTACTAGTACAATCTTATACTTACTCATATGACCTTACTCATACAGTCTTAATCATACTCATGTTCTTACAGTCTTGCTCAGAATCATACTCTTACAGTCTTGCTAAAAAAACTTACACTTATAGTTGTGCTCATACTCATACTCTCACAGTCGTGCTCATACTCATACTTTTACAGTCGTACTCATACTCATACTCTTACAGTCATACTCATACTCTAACAGTCGTACTCATACTCTTATAGTCGTACTCATACTCTTATAGTCGTAATCATACTCTTACAATCGTACTCATACTCTTACAATCGTACTCATACTCTTACAGTCGTACTCAT
The DNA here is from genome assembly GCA_035235625.1 of Saururus chinensis. Lineage (NCBI taxonomy): Eukaryota > Viridiplantae > Streptophyta > Magnoliopsida > Piperales > Saururaceae > Saururus > Saururus chinensis. The sequence goes on from CP141142.1 coordinate 21,451,476, forward strand.
ACTCATACTCAAACAGTCGTATTCATATTCTTATAGTTGTACTCATACCCATACTCTTATAGTCATACTCATACTTATACTCTTACAATCATACTCATACTCTTACAGTCATACTCATACTCAAACAGTCGTACTCATACTATCGACCATTGAAGCTTATTACAACTAATAAGCTCCTGTGTCGAAACGGAAAAGAATGCCACTGGGGCATCACCTTAACCTTTGGGGAGTGAATAGATACCATGGACTTTTTTGAAGGCAAGGCACACCAATGCTCATGGGGCACAGGATCAAATAGGTAAAAGCAGGTTCATGATACTACTTACCTGAGCACGCAAACATAAACACAAATGCCCACACTTTAGGGGCCATGCAGTTGCCCACCATAATGGGTCTTATAGTGCCATAAAATTGCCCACCATTATGGGTCTTATAGTGCCAGTGCCACTCTTGGGCAAAATCATACAACACTCTCAATAGAGCATCAAACGTCTGGGCTTATACAACACACAGACCAAAACGAAAACATACATCGCTCTCAACAGAGCATCAGACATCTAGGGCTCAATAGAGCACACAGACAACTTTCCACAAGATAAACATCATGGCAAGACATGAGAAATGCTCAGCCGACTCATTATCTGCTAGCTCAAACATGAAACTTAATCTGTCGAACCCTCAGGTCTCAAACTCACAATGTTATCATTAGCTTTTCTAATAATTCATGTTTGCATGAAGTAAGTTATGTGGTACAATTATGCCACAATGGTACTCAAACATACTGTGCTCCACTGATCAAACCAAAACTGAGCCCGATCTGAAACCCTAGTTTGTCAGGGCAACAGACTTAACCCGTCCATCTCATAATCATAAATCACCGTACATCAAATCCTTACATAATCATACAATCTTTGCCATCCACCTTACGACCAAAACATCTTACTCGGAAGTAATCAAACTGAGCTCATCAGAGCCAAACCTAGTTATCACCCTTTTACTAATACCTCACTTATTGAGCTTACTTTTCACTTCATAATTTGTATGTTATACTTGTATAATTATGCAACACTCTTACTGTCTATCAATCCCCCAACATACACTCTAATCCAAACCAAACAAACCGCTCCAATCCTTGCCTTTCAAACTTACCTCCTTTGTTTTTTGTCATAAGCTTACTAATCCACATCCAAATCCATACCAAACACTGTCACTTCTTACCATCCATCGCCCAGACATGCCCACATACACATATCCATAGCATAGGAAAATAGCCATCATACATAAGTATGTCTATCACACATACGTATAACATACATATACTTCTATACATAGCTCACCAACATACTCGCTAGCCATCACTAGCGCACACACAATCCACATACATTAGCTTACCAGTGTACTCGCTAGCCATCACTAGCACATGCATATATATCCACACACATAGCTTACCAACATACTCTCTAGCTGTCACTAGCACAAACATACAAATCCATACTCGCTAGCCATCACTAGCACAAACATACAAATCCATACTCGCTAGCCATCACTAGCACAAACATACACAGCTTACCAACATACACACTAGCCATCACTAGCACATGCATAATCCATATATGTAGCATACCAACATACACGCTAGCCATCACTAGTACACACATAATTACAACCCACATGCACGTCATATGCATTTCAATGTGGCATAATATATCCTATTACATCATGCAAACAGATCATGATTTAGCATCCAAAGCATTGAATCATACAATCCTAGCATGGTGCTACTCATTTAAAGCATGCTATCATGAAATTATGAGTTCAAAGCTCCCCTACCTTGTAATCCATGACATTTGATGGCAAGCACACGACGGTGGCAGTGTCAACGGCAGAGTTGGCAGCTAAAATCATTGCCAAGTTCAGAGAGCTACTGTACCAAGGGTTTTAGGAAGCGCCAGAAGAAATCACAGCCAAATGGGGTGACACAAATCAATGTAGCAAAATCCGCGATCCACGACAGCACACTAAGGGCGGCCAGGAAAAAGTCATGCCAACATAAATGGTGGTGTGACTAGAAGTCGAGGTGTACTCATTGAAGGTCGGCCGACGACTAAGAAGAACTCGGTCAACCGCAAGACGTTGAAATCGGCCATTGATAGCACCTAACAGCATCAATTTTGCATCATCAAGGGCCCACATAATGGTGGAGGGCATGGGGCTACGCTTGAAGATAGAAGAGAGGTGGAGGAGGGCTCTAATGTCAACTCTATTCGGTGGCAGAGCCATCTAACGGTCAAACGGCACAAAAGCAGCGCCTAAGCCGTAAATTGCACGCACGGCTACTTGCACATGCGGCCAAAGGGAATGGGGATGGTGTTGGCCCAAGGCCCACAAAAGGGCAACAGAGCTAGGTCAGGAGGTGGTGGCTAACCGAAGCGGTGACATTGCCAATCACTACCCATAACCAACACATTTGGTGCGGGCAGCAGTGCATCTCGCACAATATAGGGCAAGAGCAAGCGGCCAATTCCGAACGGAGGTGTAATTGGCCAAGTGGTGCTGGCCCTCACTGTCGCCGAGCTGGGGCAAAGCCCATGATGGCCAAACGGCTCACAGCTCGCAGATGGAAATGACCCAAGACGCACCCAAACCGTCTAATTGGGAGGAGCAAGACAATAGGGGAGAGGCGGGATCGGAAATGGCAACCCCCAACCGACACCAGGTCAAGGTAGGCTTGACGGAGTTTGTCTAGTGTTTGGACGACAACAAGAAATGCACCAGTGTAAAAAAAATGCATTGGACAGAGATGAAAATAAGAACAAAAATTGACCAAAGTACTGGTAGCTCACAGCGGTGTGAAGAAAGCATGGTAGCGGCTCAAGCCAGTGCCTATGGGTGTTGTGCACGTACACTTGATTCAGCAGTTATATTTATTTCAGTACATTATTACTTTATTTCGGTTCATTATGCTAGTTTCCCTTATGTTAGTGGTTAATTGTCATTTGTATTTCGTTATGAAACTGTGGTAGGCACGCTAGTGGACCACGGGATAGCCGGGCCCACTAGCGGCATGATTCCCAATGTGGGATGGCGCGACTCCCCATAAAGGGTCGTCTCCCTCCTTGGTTTGGCATGCTAATACAATTCCAGTTATTTCTCCCCTTTCTTCCTACTTCTTTCCTTTTCCATGCGTAGAACTCCTATGTACCGATTGTGCCCACATTAGGCACAACATTGGTATCGGAGCTCTTACAATCCCCAGCCATGGCTGGAGGCAAACAAACTGCCACAGCCCCGAAAGTTCAGCCCGAGAAGGAGGCTCTCGCCTCTGCGAATAGTCCGAGAATAGTGCTCGAATCCAGCGGCAAGCTTACTATGGTGCAACTCATGGCTGAGATTAGTACCTTGAGCATGGGTGTAGCCAAGATCGATGCTCTGGGCTTCAAGCAGAGCGCGCAACACCTCTTTTGTCCAAGCCGCCAACATTGTCCATGGAGAAGGGGGGTCTGTCCCAGGCTCCTGAACTGCACCACTTTGACCTCCCGACACCGATGGACCATGATATGCGCTTTCCCCAGGATACTATGCACTTTGGCACTGTCAATCAGGCCATGGATGGGAGTGCCAGGCTTGGGATTCGCGAGGAACATCAGGTGTTCCAGGAGATGGAGGATGACTGAGAGGAGTACCCAGGGCCCTGTGGAGCACCCCGTGGAGGGGCTGAACCTTGTTTGGCCCGCCTACAGTTCCCACGTTACAATGGGGATGACGACTCAGTGGAACGGTTGTACAAGGCAGAGATATTTTTTGCCTACCAGGGAACACATTCAGAGGTTGAAAGACTGCGCATGGTGGCCTTCCACCTAGACGGGGATGCTTCGGTATGGTTTCAAAGTTTTGAGAAGGTGGTGCACCTGCCTTCTCCAACGAGTTGTGCATCCAGTTTGGCTCAAATGAGTTCCAAGTCTTCAACGAGATGCTCTCCTCTCTGCGATAGACATCAACCATTCGGGCTTATTATACGAAGTTCATGAAGGTGGCCAACCGCCTCCTTGACTGGCCGGTGGCAGCCTTGGTGGGCACATTCAAAAGGGGGCTCAAACTAGAGATTTCTAAGGAGATGCGCCATTTTCCCTATTCCATCATGCGGGATGTCATGTGCCACGCATGCATTGAAGAAGAGAAACTGGCTAGACAGTGGTGTGGAGACCGGCTCGGGACTTTTCCTCGTGCCACTGTGACTACCTCCCCTCTTGCCGCCCCAGCCAATAGCTTAGTGGCTGGCCGCTCTGGCCAACAACCCCCTCAGGCCAGTCCGATTTTCTGCCATCTCACTTTGGCTCAAATGGAGGAACGTCATTCGAAGGGGCTTTGCTTTCACTGCAATGAGAAGTTCATCCCGGGGCACCGTTGTTCCATCAAGGGCAGTCTTTTAATGGAGGAGATCAATGAGGAGAGGGAGGTGGCAGACGGGTATGACTCATCGCACTATGATGACATGCTACCATTGATTTCTGTCCATGCCTTCTCGGGGGCATTCACTCCACGCACAATGTGAATACAGGGCTACCTCAAGCAACAACAAGTGGCCATTCTCATTGATAGTGGGTCCACCTACAACTTCATTAACGACAGAGTAGCCCAACGGCTAGGCTGCTTCGTGTCTGCTTCGTGCCCTTTGATGTGCTGGCTGGCAACGGAAAGCACCTCCAGAGCTCAGGGGTCTGTGCCCAGGCAGCGCTCTCCATTCAGGGACACACATTTGTGACAAACCTCTTTCTGCTTCCTATGAAGGGGGTGGATGTGGTGTTAGGGGTGCAGTGGCTCCAAGAGCTCAGGGACGTGCTATGGAACTTTAAGGACCTGGTGATGGATTTTGCGATTCAGGGGCAGCAAGTGCGCCTCCAAGGGTCTCAGCAAGGCACCCACCTTTCTGCTCAACCAACGGGGTCCTTATTTTGGTTTGCCTCCCAGGGGCTACTCCTTCAGCAGCGGGCATCGGTGGACGTCCTTCAAGATGAGTTGCCACAAGATCTCCTTGACTTATTGGCGGAGCATGGTGCAGTGTTTCCTGAACCACTGGGCCTTCCTCTGATGCGGCCACATAATCACTATATCCCTATCCTTCCAGGTGCCTCCCTAGCCAATGTCCAACCATACCGCTACCCGTACATTCAGAAGGCAGAAATAGAATGTCTTGTAGCTGATATGCTTCAGTCTGGTATCATTCGCCTGAGGACTAGCTCATTCTCTTCCCTAGTGAAGGACAAATACCCTATACCGGTGGTTGAGGAGGTTTTGGATGAGCTGGCTGGCACTACTGTCTTCAGCAAACTCGACCTCTGGTTGGGTTACCACCAGATAAGGGTACAGCCCACCGATGTGCACAAGACCGCCTTTCACACTCATGACGGCCACTTTGAGTTCCTTGTCATGCCGTTCGGCCTGAAAAACGTCCGCTCCACATTTTAGAGCCTCATGAATGATCTCTTATGGCCCTTCCCTTGCCACTTCATCTTGGTTTTCTTTGATGATATTCTTGTCTATAACAAGTCATGGGGGGAACACTTGGAGCATCTCAGGTCTATCTTTGCTATTCTGAAAGATAATTCATTGTTTCTTAAACATTCGAAGTGTTTGTTTGGGAGCCCACAGGTGGAATATTTGGGCCATATCATCTCTTGTGACAACGTCGCCACTGACCCCTCAAAGGTTACCGCCATGCTGTCCTGGCCATCCCCTACTTGCATTCGGACGCTTCGGGGTTTTCTCGGCCTTACTGGCTACTATCGGCGATTCATTCACCCCTATGGCAAGATTGCTCGTCCCCTTAGTGAGCTGTTGAAGAAAGGGGCACTGACACACTGAAGAGGGCTATGGTGTCCACCCCTGTTCTTACCCTTCCTAATTTCTGCCAGCCCTTTGTGGTGGAGACCGATGCTTCTGATACTAGCTTAGGGGCGGTGCTACTACAGGAGGAGTGTCCCATTGCTTATTTCAGCAAAGCTTTCGCTGGCCGCTCACTGTCCTTATCTGTATATGAGAAAGAGATGCTGGCCATCATCCTCGAGGTCGACAAGTGGTCCCCTTATTTGCTGGGACACCAGTTCTTGATTCGCATTGACCACCAACCCCTCAAATGTTTCCTCAAATAGCGGGTGTCCACTCCATCATAGCAGTAGTGGGTTAGCAAGCTTCTTGGCTATGATTATAAGGTTGTGTACAAGAAGGGATCAGACAACACCGTGGTCGACACCCTTTCTTGCCATGCCTCTCCAGGTTCGTGTTTGGCTCTTTCTAGTCCGACTTGTCCCTTCCTTGCTGAGTTGAAACAGGCATACTAGGATGATCCCCCAACCTGCACTTTAATTTCTTCACTCCAGACTGACCCAGCGGCATGGCCATTCTTTGCATGGAAGGATGCCCTCCTCTTTTGGAAGGACCACCTATGGGTTCCCAAGGTTGCTGATCTTCGATGGCGTATTATCTTCCACTTCCATGACTCTCCCATGGCTGGTCATGTGGGTGCACTCCGCACTTATAAGCGGGTTAGTCAGAGCTTTCTGTGGCAGGGCATTTACTGGGCTGTTACTACGTATGTGGCCACTTGTGATGTCTATCAGAGAGCTAAGGCCACCACGGCGTCTCCTGCAGGGTTGCTTCAGCCTTTGCCTATTCTAGATAAGGTATGGGAGGATATTTCTATGGACTTTGTGGAGGCCTTGACCCTGGTACAGAGCAAGTCGGTAATTATGGCGGTGATGGACAGGTTGTCCAAGTACGCTCATTTTTGTGCTCTGGGACACCCCTTCACCTCCAAGTCAATGGCTGAACTCTATGTTCGGGAGGTGGCCAAATTACATGGTATGCCTTACACTATTGTCTCTGATCGCGATCGGGTTTTAATCTCTTAGTTTTGGTAGGAGTTCTTCACCTTACAGGGCACTTCTTTGCACATGAGCACCGCGTATCACCCTCAGACGGATGGTCAAACAGAGGTGGTGAACAGATGTTTGGAGCAATACCTGCATTGTTTTACTATGTCTCAGCCACGCCGATGGCTTTAGCTTCTTCCGTGGGCGGAATGGTCTTATGACACCGCTTACCACACTTGTGCCAGTTTCACTCCTTTTGAGGTATTATATGGGAGGCCGCCCCCGACAGTGTTATTGTATGTTCCTCATCACTCGTCGGTGGCTAAGGTTCTCCACCAGCTTAAGGAGAACTTCTCTTCATATGAAGCAAATCTATGATAGTTATCACACTGATCGTGAGTTCGCGGTGGGCGACTTGGTTTATGTCTCTGCCGCCTGGGTCGATGGTCCACCCTGTCTTTCATGTATCCAGGCTGCATCGTTGCATAGGTGACACGTCTTTGGCCACTGATGTTCCACTACCTCCCTTGATGGGCCTAGTTGTTTCTTTCGACCCGGTTCCTGCCGCAATGCTCAATAAGGGCTGTGTCTGCTGCTCTGGTCATATTATTATGGAGGTTTTGGTTTCTTGGCAGGGGCAGTCACTTGAGGATGCTACATGGCTGTCTGAGGATGAGTTTATGTCTCGATACCCATCTTGGTCACCTTGAGGACAAGGCGTATGTGGAAGTGTGGTGGAGTGTTGTGCACGTGCACTTGATTCAGCACTTATCTTTATTTAAGTGCATTATTTCTTTATTTCGGTTCATTAGGCTAGTTTCCCTTATGTTTGTGGTTGATTGTCATTTGTATTTTGTTATGAAACTATGATAGGCACGCTAGTGGACCACGGGATAGTCGGGCCCACTAGTGGCATGATTCCCAATGTGGGAGGGCACGACTCCCCATAAAGGGTCGTCTCCCTCCTTGGTTTGGCATGCTAATAGAATTCTAGTTATTTCTCCCCTTTCTTCCTACTTCTTTCCCTTTCCCTGCATAGAACTCCTATGTGTCGATTGTGACCACATCGGGCACAACAATGGGTTCCTAGCGGCCAAACAAAGATAAGTCTAGTTGAGGGTAGCAGCAAACAACATCAAATTTGCACCCCCATGGCCCAAAAACAAATTTAAGTGGGGAGAAAAACCGAAGACAAGTTCGATACCTCATGGATGAGCGAAGAGGACATGGCGATGGTCATAGTCGGTACCAATAGACTTGTGGCGGTAAGGTGAAGAGAATCCCGACAAGAACTAGTGAAATCCGACGAAAGAGGAGGGAGAATGGAGCGACTAGAAATGAACTCAGGTTTTCTCACAATGTTACTAAACATGAAATGTTTTTGGAAGAAGAAAGTTTCTAGAATCCGTTCTTGGGGTTCCAAATTTATATAATCTTTTTTTCCACTTATATCCCCATCGCGCGTTTAACTCTTGTTTATGCATTGTATGTCTAAAATTCATTCCGAAAGCGTGCAGCAAGGCCCGTGGCCTGCAACTAATCCTCACACCCGACTCTACGAGTATAAATATAGGGGAAAATGCACGAATACAAATACACCAAAGCGTCACATTTTCCAGCCAAAATGACTAGAAAAATAGCAGAAAAATCAGTGACATTACAAATGCAACTATGTGATCACCACCATCCTTCTAATGTAGAAGGCCGATTGCAGTTTAGCAAATACTCAATTTCTCCATCGTTTCCACTTTATTGAGCATATCCGTTGGATTCTCCTTAGTATGTATCTTCTCTAGGAAGACCTTGTCTTCAACAACTTCTCTCACAAAATGATATTTGATAAAAAAAATCTAGATTTTTTTGGAATTTTTTTGAGTAGTATAGACTCCACTGGAGTGAAAATAGGTAATTAGTTAAGTGGCTAGGCAGGCTTGCAAGACTGGGGCTAAGCAGTAGTTAACCCAAAATTGGAACCGATTTGATCTCCTTTGATTTTGTTTGATGTAATTGGATAAACTTGGAAAAGAAATCAACAAATAAGAAAACTTGCCTTGTGAAGGCAAATCCCCAAGATAGGCCACCTGCCCTCCCTTTCTCTTTTTCCTCCCCTCTTGGTTGAGCCCTATAATTGCCAGCCTTTCTTGTGGTGGCCAAACAAGCCCTCCATTGTCTCTTTTATTATTTGCTTCCTCTTCTATTCTAATCCACTATCTTATATCTCTTATTGGCCTAATCCCTTACTACCATTGAGCCTTCATTTTGGACCTAAGCTTACTTGAGAAAGCATCAGTTTTTTTGGGGGGGGATTCCACTTCGGCTTTGTTCACCATTAGAGAAGCATTCTAATGAGATCTTTGAATCGATTTGAGGCAGGTTTTGTGGATCCTTTTTATGGTTTGATTGATTGTGTGATTTCAAGTTCAATTCTTAGTGTTTAAATTCTTGAACTAGGATTTAAGCAAGAAAGGGATTCTCTTTTTCTCTCTTCTTCAAGATTCAAATTTTGGGATTCGATTTCAAAGTAAGTGACTTCTCACTTTTTGATCCACTATTTCATGGCTATTTTCATGTATGATTTGAGAGGATTAATGCTTAGGGTCATGTTTCAAGTAGGGTATTACATGATTTGTGTAGTTATTGAGAAGCCTAATTTTGAAAGCATGATGATAGATGTCGTAGCTAATTCTTAGTCCTCTTTCATGTCAATTTTCCTTAGATATGATGTTCTTATTTGTTTTAGTTGATGGTTGATTCAGATTCCAGGCTTATGTCTTAATTGTTCTATGCTATGATGTTCCCAAAATTCATTGTGTCTCCGGTTTGGTCAATTTTGTTCAAGGCTGATATGATCCTAATTAGACTAGATTAATTTCTTCTCCTATATTCAATAAGATTAATGAATTCTTATTGTAGTGCACAATCAATTGTAAGGATGTCAATAAAAATCTAAAGTTAGCTTATCTGTCTTAATCCTTCTCTTCACTTCCCTTTCTCCTTAATTTTTCATTTGTAGACCCCTTCGTCTGCATCATTGGTAGCTGAGGGAGATTTTGCTCCCTATGCCCTCCCACCCACCCTATTGCCACCAGGAGTGACCCATAGAAAAGACCACTTGCCTACATCAAGAAGCCCCCCATGGCAGCAGATTCCTCGACTCTCTATGACGTGCCTTTCTTGGAGTCCTCCCCCACTCGCCTTCACACCTGCACACAACAACTGAAACACCAATTCAAAGTGATAGTTTTCGAGCTAACTGAATTGAAGGCTGACCTTGCTGCCAACCAAGCTGAGATGTCCCGCCATTTTGACAGGAACAGAGAAGAGAATGTTTGTCGTTTCAATGAGGATATAGAAGAAATCGGTCACCACTTTGATGAGGTGATGCGATCCTTATCTTTGTTCGCACTCTCTGTCCACTCGCAATAGTCGCGTTCATCAGAGCCTTTCAGCACCTCTTCCTCGATGGCGACTGGCCGACTACTTTTGTAGAGGCATTAGTCGTAAGAGCATATGTATCATATGTCTTAGTTTATTGCTAGATTTCTTTGTCAATAAGAAAGTAGTTACACATTCAATACAAAAACACTAGGCATGCATATATAATCAATTGAAATAATAAAAGTTATCCTTATCATGCTTGAACGTTTATCATTAGTGTCTAAATCCATAGAACATGAATTTTAGCAATATCCGTCAACAAACATCATACAAACATGAATTTAAAGTTTTCTTTTGATCTACTTCCCCAAATTGGAAACCTATTTGCCGATTTGTTGCAAGATATAGTATGCTGAAATTCGATTGCGCGCTGCCCCTTTCTGCTTGCTCCTACTTTGATCTTCAAAGTTAATGTCCTACAAAGACACAAAATAAAAACAAGTTAGAACCCAATGATTGGTAAACTAAGAAAAAACCCTAAAATTAAGAATTATGATAAGTAAAATTATAGAACTCGGTTGAATCATCACTCAATCCTTGGCAATGGTGCCAAAAACATGATGTAAAATTTACTAAATATACTCGCAAGTGGATGAATCAAATGTAGAAAAGTGGCTAAATGAGGTCGATCTCACTAGGATTGATTCAATTCAACTAAATCTAAAATATTACTTTACTAATTCAAGCAAATAAATTGATTTTAATTAACTAAAATGACTAAAGTGTAATGAAAAATCAATGTAAAAGAATACCAAGGCATTGAATCCAATTCTATCTTTACTTGAATTTATAAGTCTCAAATTGATGTACCTGTCTTGTTCCTCTCAGACACATGCATCAAAAATTGCGCATACTCTTTTTGCACATATGCAACTATGACTGTCAAACCAGATTAGAAAAACCTCTCTCTCAAGCATAGATTTCAAATAAAAAAAATTTAAAACTTCATTCAAAAAGTACCTTAGAGTGCACCCACTCTTCTTTGACACGAGCATTCTTTGGTTCGATTTCATCTACTAAACAACCCTACCCTCTTCAAGCGCATAGAATTGAAAAGAATAAAATTTTCATTAAACACATGGAATAAAGTCATACATCAATTCAAAACATAAATAAAAACAAAGAAAGAGTAGAATCAAATTTGTTTAGGGCTTCATTTAAGCCTTGGCAATGAATTTAACTAGCCATGAATGTTGGAGAAAAGATTTGATTCGAACAATAACTCATGAACAGTGTCATCTTCCTCCTCAGGTGCTATAGTAACCACAACTGAGGTTTTTTCTTCTTCTATTTTGGTTCTGAAACTTTCCCTTTATTAACACTCCTTGGCTATCTCAATCTTCCACACTTCCCTTCTAAATTGTTTCTTCCTTTCTTTCCACACTTCCCTTCTAAATTGTTTCTTCCTTTCTTTCCTTTGATTCGAACTTGCTATTCCTTGTTTTCCTCTTATTTGAACTTCCACACTTGTTGCTTCATTCCAGCTACTACTCTCCACCTTCATCCACTTAGTTTTAGCTTAGGAGTTTTTCAACTTTGAACTAGTTTAGGACACTTGCATATAAATTCATCCTGAATGCTCCAAAATGGCAATTTTATCGATTAAGCTCGTCAAGCCCTATAAAACATAATTAAACTCTAATTAGCCAACAATAATATAAAAAAAAGTCCTAAAATGAATGAAATAAGGATAAATGGTTATATTACATGCATATCAAATACTCCAAACCTACATTTTTTTAGTCCTCGAACAAAACTAAAATAAAAAATAAATAGAAAACAAAACTAACAACTCTACTTCTATACGAAATCTCGATTACAATTAACATATGCAACAAGCCTTTAAACCCCTAGCTTACACTAGTGGATGAGTTATAGTCTTGTGAGGGTTTGCATTAAATGTGCCTACAAAATTCAAAACTAGAAAACAAAATTAAAATCAAAACCAATGGAAATTTTGCATATCAGCTCCTCTTAAATATGTGACAACATTTAGCAAATCAGTCATACTATGTGCAATTTATAGTAAAACTTGACTTATGAAATAATAATTCATTTTAACAACTTCATATTGGTGGCAAGTACTCATACATAATATAAATATTTTAAAAACACAGAGCCAAGTGATTACACAATCCTAATCTCATGAATCTAACAACTCAATGTGTCTCACATCAACTAAGCAATTTAAATTTGACACTTAGAACATACATTGGCATCCATTCATCTGAAAGATATCATAATAGAGAAACATGCAAACCATTCCTTGAAAAGTAAAATAACCGAAATCATGATATAACTACATAATGTGCTACTAGACTTATATGCTCATCTCACATGACATGTATAAGGCTTAGCCTTCTTAAGCTTTCTATAAGATCCATTTAACAAGTGTTAGGCACCCCCAATCTAGTTGGCTAAGGGCACTAGGTGTTGAAACACCCCTCAGACTTAATAACTTGAACCAAATAGGCTACAATGCTACGCTTGTCATAAATTAGTCAACTTTATCTTTGGACTTGGACACAGGCACACCAAAGCTTGGTTTACTCAATAGAGATGCTTAGTTAGGCTTGCCCCATAAAAGATGCTGAATGAGATATATATTTTTCTCTAATTCAATATGCTCTGATCTACTTTACTGTAATCCTATTTGTTTTGATCTATTTTGCTCTATCCAGTGAAAGAAAGAGATGTCTGACTCCTATGACTCCAATGATTTAATAGATTTTGCCTGACTACAATGATTTATTAGATTTTGTCTGACTATGATGATACGTTAGATTTTGTGACTCCAAATAATTTATCGGATTATAAGTATATAAAATATATGATTTAATAATGCCTAGTAAATGTATTAACCAATAGGCAAAACTAAGTTGGGATCCGATCTGATTAGAATAACATTGGAGATGTTATCCAATTAGTACGTAAATAACCAACGTTATGACAATGTTAGCCCGATCTAATTAATAATAAAATATAATTTTATTTTAGTTAGGGCATAGTGAAGTGTTGAAATATATAATGCCCAAAGGAACATTATAACTCTCGTACAAAGAATTTATTCATGAAAAAAAAAATTGCCCTCATGTTTTTTAAGCCTAGGATCACATTAGTCCATTGAGTTTAAGGGCCTCTGGGTCTCGGAAGTGTTTTTCATGCTCCCTCTTTAATATGAGCTAAGCGTAAGGAACAACGCATGGGAGCTATAGGATTTCTAGATCAGTGGCGCACACGCTAGCGCACATTAGCGTAAGCCACCGATCTTGAAATCCTACGGCTCCTATGTGTTCCTTATGCTCGGCTCACTGTTAGAGTGGAGCATAGAAAATGCTTCCCTGCGTCTCGGGATGGCATGACCCGTCATCAAATTTTGCCCCCAACCTTCTTGAGTTGGCCATGCTCTTCCCATGTTCTACCTACTCTTCTCAATTTAGCCACCAGAGAACAAATTTGCCATCGCAGCCATCAGCCATTGCCCTCCACCGGTTTCCACCTTTTCCAGCTATCATGGCCATGACAGAGTCTTCCATGGCCACCACTACCTCACCCATCCCTTTACCCATGTCTGCCAAATCTCTCTCCCTCTGCTTCATCATCACCTTTTCTCTTGACACCACTCCTTGTAGCTTTGTCCCATCCTAGAATAGACAATGGGCACAAAGAGCGTGAACCCAAAGGTGTACCAATTGGCTGACACCCAGCTCACCATTACATTCTTGATTTGATTCTGTAAGCTGCCAACTACAAGAAACTGAAGAAGGGCGCCTATGAAGATACGAAGACACTAAGTAGGGGGATCTAGGAGTTTGTTGTGATGACGGCAGGCACTGAGCCTCTTGAAATTCTCCTCCATCTGCCCCTCCTTGCTGAATACCCATCTAATCAACTTAGCAGATCACTAGCTTGGTCTCGAAACTAGTACTTCAATAAGTAAAAATTATGTGTTTTAGCCTCTTTGCACAAAAAATTTTAATTAAGCAAAAACAATTAAAAATTAATGATCACTCCCATAGAGTTGGGCACACACTTACCCCTTCCATATAAGCCACCTAGAGTCCTTTGGGCCTCTAGCACTCCAAGTGTTCTTGAATTCTCCAATGAGTAGATTGTTGATATCCGTCTAATCGACCTAGCAGATCACTAGATTGCTCTTAAAAATAGTACTTCAATGAGTAAGAATTAAGAGTTCTAGCCTCGTTGCATAGAATTTTTTTATTAAGTAAAATGATTAAAACCTAATGATAAATCAATCAATCCACACATGAACACAATAATTTACATGGAAAACCCCAGTAGGGTACAAAACTATAGCAGTTCCAAAGGAACCAAATCAATGTACTAGAAACCAAGATTTTACATGGAGACAAACAAACCACCGGCCTTTTTTAGATTCTAATACAAGCTCCTCTTGTTTAAAATGTTGTTGATGGCCTTTAAGTATCTTCCAAACACTTGAAACTTTCTCATCCTTGCCTTGTCGCTAACTCCTTCTAGTCTTCAATAAGCACCTCTTGTTGTCTTGACATTGGCCTTGTAGAAATATTCAATCTTACATTAAAGACATGATGCAACTCCTCTTTGAATACTCAATTTATAATCTTCTTTATTTGCAGATTGTCTTCTTTAATTCACCATAGATTTTCAATACAAAGCTTAGGTAAATTCTCCTTTAGAAAATAGTAAGCAAAGGTTTAAACCATCTTTCTCCTTTTTCCTCTAGGTTTTCATCTCTAAATTTTTTTGATTCATAACTCTTATATAGCTCATTAAGTTAGTTTAGGACTTGTACTCAAATAAGGAATGAAATTGAAATAGGAAGGTCTTAATTTGGGCAAATTATCTTTGAAACGATAGATCATTCTAAATAACGATTGATTAGTCATTGCTTTTAATGTGCACGATACTTCAAGCGATGGATTGATCACAAGAGAGATCGATCAATAACTTTTTGTTTTGTTTTGCATAGGGCTGAATTAATAGGCGATTGATCGTTCTTCTCTTCATTGTTTGCAGTGATCGATTGTTCTGCAAAATTTTTACCTTTTTTCCCTTTTTGGCCTAAATCCTTTTAAAACCTCTTAAATCACTTCTGAAACTTCTCCAATAGATGTTTGTATGCATATGTGATCTAAACAATCTTAAAAACCTTTCACATTCTTTATTATTCCACCTTAAAAAATAAGAACACTTCTACTCTTATTTTTCATGTCTTTCGATTACAAATCTGGTTTGACCACAACAACCTCAAATCATATTCTAAGACTCATTACATACATAAGGTTTCTTGACATAATTTTGACAAAGAAATTAGACCATAAACTAGACATATAACTCATATATTCTTACATTGGGGAACTCAATTTGCACTAGACAAACATGAAGAAACTCTCAAGGATAGCTCTTTTGGTGCATTCAAGGCCAGAGAAGGGTGCGGGATGGGAGGAGAAGAGGAATAGAATCCTGACTAGCCCATATATAGTCCCATACTTCAATGGGGACAACAACCTGGTTGAATGGATGTAGATGGCTGAAAATTTCTTTTTCTACCAGGGTACTAGCCAGGACATGGAACAACTGCGAATTGCGGCCTTTCACCTTGACAAGGATGCATCTGTTTGGTTCCAATTGAGAAGGAGATCTACTTTCCTTCTTGGGTAACCTTCACTAATGAGCATTGTGTGTAGCTCGGGCCAAACAAATCCATTGATTTTAATGATCTCATCTCCACCATTCAGGAAACTACCGTGGTGAGGCCGCATTACACCGAATTGATGTGCATCGCCAATCACATGTCGCACTAGACACCGGCCATGTTGTGGGAACATTCAAGCATGGCTTGAAACTGGAAATTGACAATGAGATCTGAAATTTCCATTGCACTACCATGCTATAGGTGGTCTGGCATTCCCACATTGAAGAAGATAAGCTATCTCGCCAAAGGCATATAGGTTGCCCCACAAGTGTTGCGTTTTCCTACCCACCACCTGTTCGATAGCTCACTCCCACAAAGATGGAAGAGTGCAGAGACAATGGCGTATAATTTAAATGCAATGAGCGCCATGTCCTCGGCCATCGCCACATAAGCTTTGGTATTATGACCTTGGAGGAGATTGATGAGAAGGAACTTGTAACACCGTGTTCTCTGATAACATTTAACATGAGGGTTAAGTTTAATATTCTTTAATGTGAAATCTACTTTATAAGCGTGGATCATAGGCCATGGCCTCAAGGAGCTTGTCTTGGATGGACCTCACTTTAAAAATGTGACATAACTAATCTGTAACAACCCTCATTTTTCTGTAGTTTTTCTGCTATTCTCTGCAATATTATGCAATTTTCTGCTCGTGTTTCCGATAGTGAAATTTAACACTTTGGCGTATTCGTATTTGCAATATTGTGATCGCAACAGTCGAGAGTGGTGTTAGTTGTTGGTCGGGGGCCTCGATGCATCACAAAAATTTTTGGCGCAAAAATCGGACGGGGCGTGTGAGAACAGAAGCAGGAGAAAAAAAAACATATATAGCGGAATGGGCGCACTGGGCATGCCCGACCCGCAGTGTGAATAGTGAAAGGTCCCTTCACTGTGTTAGGCCAGAGGCGGCACCACCAGTGGCCGCCGGCTTCTGCCCGGCTGGCCACAGCCTGGCGACGCTGCCACCAGCAACTGCCGCCTCTCTCCCTCTTTCCCATTTTCGGCCAGTGAACGGTTCTGAGTTTTTCTGCCAAATCTGATGCTGTCTCCGGCTGCATGGCCACCAGGCCATCGCCACACTTCCGTCCTGACTAGAGCAACCTCTGGCCACTGCCATTCCAGCCTCCCTGCCTCTTGTCGCTGCTCCGCCCCCTTTTTCTGTTTCAGCCCAACAGAGATCCAATTGTGTTTTTTCACTCCGATTAGCCGCCGCCAGCTGTAGCATGGGTTCCAGATCGCCGCCACGGCTTCGCCCCAGCCAGAATGTCTTCCGGCCACCGGCGCCCTGGCCTCCCCACCTCCGCTTTGCCACCGTGAGGTAAGAAACACCGCTGCCATCATTTTTATTCTGTGTCTGTTCGTTGTGGCCGTCGGCTGTGCCACTGGGGCCGGCTGCCATTGATTGGTCTTTGGACCTACCTCAGCCCGGCAACAGCAAAGTTGCCACCCTGGCTGCTGCCTTTTCCGCCATTGTGGCCTAAACCACCACCTCCCCGGCCCTTCACCCCTTCTCCAGCCCTTTCCAGTTCGGACAGAAATTTAGTTTTTTTTTCTTTGGTTGTTTTTCTGTGCTGAGTGATTAGAGGAGCTTCGGCTCACCTCACCAGCTCCGTATTGAGCTAACGATCGCAGGGTGCCGAGGTCTGGCCTCCCTTGCCTCGATCTATTCCGATTCGTTTGTTTGGCCAACCCGCGTTAGAGCAAAGTTACACTTTTTCTCCAGCTGTGTCCATCCTCCGCAATTGGCTGTCAGACGATATTGAGCCGATGTCCATTGGACATGACACTATTCGGCGACTGTCGGATCCTGTATTTTCTCAGGTCTAGCCCCCGGCCATGCAGGGCCATTTGTGGCTCGACGATGCTTGTCTGCCGCCCCAACTCAGCACACTATCGTCCCAATTAGATCGTGTCTCTTCAATTCACTGACCGGCTATTATGCTGCCCGACAGTGGCTAGCGGACAGCTATAGATGTCGGCATGACCCAATATCATTAAAGGGCCGCCGCTCCCTGCCTCCTTTGCATGTTTTCTGCACACACGAAACACCCCTAGCTTTGGGGTAGGCCTCTGACCGTTGTCAAAGTGACCCCTCATCCTAGAGCCAACTTATTCTGCCTGTCATTGCGCGGACTTGGGTTGCAAGTCCAACCAAAATGGGCTTTGCCCCAGCCCAGTGATGGCAAGGGCCAGCACTTTTGGCCCGATGCTACCCTTGCACCCCACTTTTGTTACGCATGATCCAAAACCTGTGGGAAAGAGTCCCCAAATTCAGATTCTCCCAAGGGGAAGTAACACTGTTAACCATTAGACTTGGTCCATCGAAGGCTCGACCGATGTCATGCCATATCTTCCACCGTAAGCCATGCTTGATGCATGATTGTCTATACGATGAATTAGTTGTGGGTAGCGTTTAGAAATGATGCCGCCTTTGTCGGCCACCTACGCTGAGCCTTAGAGCACCAACGTATGTCTATGGAATGTCCCCACCATTAGGCAATATGGCCGTTAAAGCCTTTGTCCCTCCTATGTCCGTGAGTACACAACCAAGACCTTTGCCATGTAATGAGGCTTCAACGATGCGGAATTGTTACCGCTGGATGTAGTATGCTGTCCATTTTAATGTTTTGTGGCCAATGAAGTGTTTTAAACCATTGGTCAACCTCCAATCAGTTAGCCTCCATTCTGTGGTCACTTTTGCCATTTCTAGTGGCACGACCTTGTGTTCAGCCGCCTTAGTGCATCCAAACCTTTGGCTTTGAGTGAAATTAATCTAACTTTATCGAGATTAATTCCAACATCTTTGAAAATCCTTGGGACACAACAACTCTCTCAGTGCGATGCTTTTGGCCACCTAGTCCACTATTGACGCCGCCACCATCATTTGCTCACTATCAAACTCCTATGGATTACGAGGTAGGGGACCTTGAACTCGTAATTTCATTATAGCATGCTTTGATTGTGTAGTAGCATGCTAGGAGTTAATAATTTAATGTTTTGCTTGATTATGCCGATTATAAAAGCATGTTGTATGTATGTGTGTATTGTGTGCGTATGTTAGTGAATACTAAGGGCAGTAGTAAGTTGCTATGAAGCTTATGTATGTGACCAGAGTGTGTGATTTTCGTTGTGGATTGACAATATATGATCGATGGGCATGAGTAGAAGTATTTGATAGTAAGTTTGGCTAAGGGGTACTTCATAAGTTATAATGTGGAAACCGTGATTGTATGTCGGGCAAGGAAAGATAAGATTGAAAGACAAATGCTGGATTTGATGAGATGGAGAATTTGTTCAATTTGTGTCAGACGGCACGTTCGAGCGACAAGTAGGAGACGTGGGGGATGCAAGGAACTGAAGACTTAAGATTCGGAGCGCTTTTAGGGGATTGTGAGTTAGTAAGAGGTAATGACATAATTATACATGCATAATGTACATAATATGAATGGTAATGAAAGAATAATGTGTAAGGAATTAGTAAGGGTTTGATGATTGGACTTAGGTTTAAGGGTTTCACTCGAGTAGTTCAAGAAAGACAGTTTGGTTTTTAGGCAAATGGTGTAAGATGTAAGACTATAAGTATTTGAAGGTAAGAGTGTGAGTATGGAATTCAAGTTCGAAGAGTAAGACTATGCAGAGATTGGTAAGGTTGTAAGTGTAAGAGTGGGAGATGAGTTAAGTAAAGAAATTCTACCTTTGTGGATTGGAACTTCAGAACGGGCATATTTCTAGCCTGGTTGGCTGAAGAATGTAAGATAGTAGTCATTTCAAGCATAATTGTACATGCATAAGTTATCTAATATAAACTTGAATGGTAATTAACCCTATTGATAACATTGTGAGCTTGAGACTGAGGGTTTCGACGGATTAAGCTCTATTTGGTGTCAGTCGACAAGTCATTGATTGAGCATCCTTCTTGGTCTAACCATGGTGTCATCCTACGGGATTTAGTCTTGGTGTTGTATTTCGGCCCAGACGTTTGATGCTCTATTTAGAGCGCTGTAAGTTTCTATCCTTTGTGGGCTCTGTATTTTTCTTCCTACATATGGCACTGTATGTTCTGCCCAAGAGTGTCACTGTAAGATTCTTGCCCAAGAGTGGCATTGTATGTTTTCCGCCCTTAGTTGGCACTGTATGGCCTTTGTTGGCAATGTATGGCCCCAAAGAGTAAATAGTATTATGGATCTGCTCTTACCTGTTTGATCCTATGCCCCATGAGCATAGGTGTGCCTTGCCTTCGGAAAAGTCCATGGTGTCTAGTTGCTCCCCGAAGGTTAAGGTGACGCCCCAGTGGCATTCCATTCCTTTCCGACATTGGAGCTTATTAATTGTAATGAGCTTCAGTTGTCGGTAGTATGTGTACGATAGTAAGAGTAAGTTGTACGAGTAAGTTTGTGAGACTTTGATTCAGACGGTAAGTGTAAGTGTAAGTGTAAGCATAAGCGTAAGTGTAAGTGTAAGCTTCTATGGGAGATGTAAGAGTACATTTATGTGTAAGAGTAAGATTGTATAAGTAAGGTCGTACAAGTGGGTTCATACGAATAAGGTCGTACGAGTATGTGTATGTTGTAAGTGTAAGCGTATATTTGTATGAGTAAGTTGATAAGACTGATTCAGAGTGTAAGTGTAAGAGCATGATATATGAGTAAGTGTAAGTTCAATTTGTACTATGATTTGTATGCATGACCATGTTTATACTTCTTATTCTATTTGCTTCATGTGTGATTGCATGAAAGCACCATATATGAACTTATGGAGTTCATTGATTTATATTTTTCCCCTACTGGGTATTTTCCTACTAAGTATGAAAATACTCACCCCATCTTTTTAGCCCCTTCGACTGGAGGCTTTTGCATGTCAATCGTTATCTGTTGAGATTGGACTTTTTCCGTGGTGGACAATTCTTCCTCGACCTGGAGTGCAGCAAAATCGCAGTGAGGTTATGTGGAGTTTGGTGCTCAATTTCATGTTTTGTTTAAGGTGAGAGAAATATATTATATACTAGACTTGTGCATGTATGTACAAATAATTTTAAGACTGTAAAAGAACTTGTACTCAGAGATGCCTGGGAGGTTTTTGTTTTAAAAATCATGGCCATGGTAGGTTTTAATCGCGCGCTTTTGTTTTAGGTCACGCCTGAGAATGTTTGTTTGTTTTAAGATGATTTAATTTATGAAAATTGTTTTCACACATTTTGAATTTTGTTAATTTATTTGATTTACCTCTGTGTTTTGAAAATGGAATTTTAGTAAAATTTTAAAGTAAATGTGTGGAAAAACCTCGGGCGTGACATAGTCCATGTGTTGTCGTGTTTCTTGGCATATGGGTGGGCATTGACACATGACATGTGCTACATCCTATCATGGGGACGGTGCTGCATAGTGCGCGGTGATGTGTGCCATGTGGCATCACATGGCATGCGCACATTTGTGCTTATAAATATGGAGTTCTTCATTTTTGGATACCCCCAACACGTTTCCAATTCTCTTTGACCCCATTACCAAATGCTATTTTCCTCAATATGAGACATTTTAAGTCCAATTGAGCCCATTAAAAATGCGAACATAGCTAAATAGAGGGTACTTACGCCGTGGGAGGGTCAGATTTGTGAGATAACCATCCTCCAAAGGGGATCACCTTGTCGTAAGAGGAGACTCTATCCACCATCTTCCGAAAATATGTCCCAAGGAAAGGGAAGACTTTTATTCACCACCTCTAAGCCCATGAGGTCACAACTCCTAGAGAAAGGAGAGATTATGTACACCACCTTTGAAAATCCCAGGGAATTAAATATTTATAGCTTTATGGCTTTGATGCATGCTTATTGATTTGAATATGTGGTTTAAATTCATATTTTCCTAAATCATAGGTTAGTAATTATACGTGAATCCATGATATGCAAATTTTAAAAAAATGTTGAATGAATTGTGATCATTTGACGAGTTTTCCATGTGTTTTGGGTGTTCGGACTCTCTGGATAGTTCTTTGTTGTAAATTCCAAAAACTATTAATTATGGATACCTACCATACTTGGCTTTAGCGCACACAAGAATTCAGATATCATGGGAAAATGCATTTCCATCCTTCTCCCATTGCCTCGTGAGAGCATATATAAGTCATTTTGTATCGTGAGATTCTCTAATTGAATGATTTATAGAATTCTATGATTGAATGATTTATCTGATTTAACAGATTTTGTGAATGAATTATTTATTTGATTCTTTGAATGATTTATCAAATTCCATGAATGAATAATTTATCTAATTTGTTGGCAGTTATTTTTCTTTGTCAACCTTGACATATACGTTCATCCTTAGTTAAAAATACTTAAGCATTATGTGTATGATACTATGGTTTATTAAATGGCCCTAGTTTTTAGGTTAAACTACGTTTGGATCCAATCTTATTGGAGTAATATTAGAAATATTATCCAATAAGTACATAGGCAACCAATATCATGGTGATGTTGGCCCTGTTCGAAAAACATTAATAATTAACCTATTAGAAACTGTTGTTGGTGGATCATTACAACTCTTGCACTCATATAAGAATCTGGGTAATAAAAAAAGATATTGTAATTTGACCCCCTCAGTTTTGTCCTTGAATTTAAGGTGCATGTCGACTTGAGGCATTACAAAATGGACGTGGACGCCATGATATGTGCCGATTCCACGAAGAGGGTGACAGAAGAGATATCCATCCATGAATTTGCCTGTGCATTTACCTATTGCACTATGTGAATACAAGGCCAACTCAATCATCAACCTGTTGCAATTTTCATTGATAGCAGGGACACCAATAATTTTGTTACTGATCAAGTGGCTCAACGCATGGGCTGCCATGTCTCAAACTCCCCCCATTTGACATCCTCATCAGTGATGGAAAACTTTTTCAGAGTTCAGGTGTCTTCCTACAAGCGACTCTCTCCATCCAAGGCTAGTCCTTCATCATGGACCTCTATTTGTTGCCCATAAAGAGAGTAGGCATTGTTCTGGACATGCTATGGTTGTAGGAGTTGGGTGATGTCAATTTGAACTTCAATGAGCTTGTCATGGAGTTTGACCTAGATGGCTAGCATGTTCGGTAACATAGTTCAAGTCTAGGAACTCTTCAATCCACCCAAGTCGTGGGCTCCTTCTGCTACACATCACAAGGAGCCAAGGGCCACCTAGTCTACCACTAGCATTTGATGACCTCTTGGATGCCCACTCTAACTTGCTCGCGGGGCCATCCAGATTGCCCTCCTATTAGCTCTCATGATCATCATATATCATTCTCCCTAGTGTCGTGTCGGCTAATGTCTAACGCTACCACTACCCAAAGGTCCATACAACGGAAATTGAGTGGTGTTATCTTTAGGTATTATCCATCCTAGTGCTAGCTCATTTTTTTCTCTTAGTGCTCCTTGACTAAAAGAAGGATGGGTCATGGCACTTCTATGTGGACTACTCTGCATGATTGCCCTCATAGACAAAAACCTCATTCCCGTCATTGAGGGATGCTTGATGATCTATGCAAAGCATTGGTATTCTCTAAGTTGGACCTCCACTCCAATTACCATAAGATATGAATGCATCCTACTAAAATCCACAAGATGGCATTCACAACTCATGATGGCCACTAAGAATTTGTTTTCATGCTCTTCAGACTAATGAACGCTCCTTCCACTTTCTAATCTCTCATGAATGATCTATTCTGGCCTCACCTGTGCTGCTTTGTTCTGGTGTTCTTTTATGACATTTTTTTATACTATGCGATGTGGGCTAACTACATTGCTCAACTCAGGTTCGTGTTCAATGAACTCTATGCTCGTTCTCCTTTCTCGAGTGGTCAGAATACATTTTGGGCAGTGAGTAGGTCGAGTATTTGGGCCATCTAATCTCCAGTCAGGGAGTGGCCATGAATCCATCCAGTGTGGTGGCAATGACGTCCTACCCAACTCCAACCATTGAACCTGAGCCTTGTGAAGTTTCTTGGGACTCGCTATCTATCACTGTCACTTTATTGCACAATATGTTCCTTGGCCACCATGCTCACTACTCTTCTCAAGCCGAGTTCTTTCATATGGTTTGATGTTGTCAAACATGCCTTTGTTTCTCTTAAGGCGGCCCTGACTTCCACCCCAATCTCACCTTGCCCAATTTTTCAAAACCCTTTGTAATGGAGAGCGTTTCGTTAGCCAGTGGCCCTAGGGCTATGCTTCATCAAGATGGGCATCCTTTTGCCTTCTTTATTAAGGCTTTATCTAGCCAATCACTGGAGTTATCCACTTATGGAAGGAAATGTCAGTGGTCATTCATGCGATGACCAAGTGGCAGCCTTATCTCCTTAGGTGGTACTTTATCGTTTGAATAGACCATCAGCCCTCTAAGTTCTTCGAGCAGTGCATTTCTACCTTGGCTGAATAATACTTGGTGAGCAAATTATTGGGTTATGACTACAAGGTCATATATAAAGAGGGAGTTGACAACAATATGCAAACACATTAGCCCAACGTTCCGTGAGGGAGATGATTTTAGCATGGCCATCCGTGTAGTTCCCTTCTTTGGCTAGTTGTGATAGATATATATGGAGACGCTGAGACCACTAACATTCTTACTCGCCTTCATCCAAACCCTTTGATCTTACATCTGCTTCTTTCATAGGATGATATTCTATATTACAAAGGGCATCTTTGGGTGCCTATGGCGTCTCCAGGCCGCAAAGGCTCTTTTCGAACCTACAAGGTTTAGTGACATATATTTTATGGAGACGAATCAAATGGGCTGTCAAGTACGATGTGCCTGAGTGCAACATCACCAGCATGCAAAGCCATTCACCCTTACCCCCAGAGGGCTTTTGCAGCCATTGCTCATTCCATAGCAGGTTTGGGAGGACGTCTCCAAAAATTCCATCAAATCTTTGCCTTTGGTGTGTGGATAGTGTGTACTTATGGTGGTGGTTGACTGACTATCCAAATATGTACGTTTCCATGCCCTTGGCCACTCTTACTCTAATGCACGGGAATTTTTAGCATATTTTCTTAAAAATTATAATTTTTTTTAAATAACTACTATAAATAGGGGGAAATGACAAAGTACAAAATCTGTAAAAGCAGTTTTATAATTTACAGCATCTCACATCTATTTTTCCCATATAAAATTTTCTTTTTACAATCAAATATTGTATAGCCAAACTAAACAATCTTAGACACTACTAAAAAAACAAGCATGCAAAAGAAATTAACATGATTACAAATTTTAAATACAAATCTTTCATAAACATCCTTGACTACAAGTCCCATAAATACTCCACAGTCTAACCCATTACACAAGTCCAGAAAGTATAAAAGTTTTAATTCTCATCTCACCCAATACAATAGATCATGGCAAAAATAAAGCCTCGCAATGTCTCAAAGAGTATAGCTGAGCCAATGGAATTCAATCAAGCATCCATCTCCAGGAGCTCTTCGTCACAAACCTCCAAAGAACCCCAAACATCGGGGCTAAAAAAATAAGAAAAATGAGTATTTTCATATTCAGTAAGAAAATACTTAGTAGGGGATTCTAATCAATGAACTCTACAATTCCGTACATAGATGTGTTTAAGCACTCAACCATGAAGTAAAAAAATATACAAACAAATCATAGTCATATAATATAACAACTATGCACAAACATATACCATGCTTACACTTATTCTTACATTTACAGCCTTGATCATACCATCCTTACATTTATAGTCTTACTCAAAGCATTCTTACAGTCTTACTCATGCCATATTACTCAAATTCTTACTCTTACAGTCTTTCTCAGAAACATATGCTTAATGTCTTGCTCAGAACATACTTTATAGTCTTAGTTAGAACACTCTTACAATCTTACTCAGAGCTTATTATTGACCACTAAAGCTCATTAAAATTAATAACCTCCAGCATCGAAATGGAAAAGAATGTCGTTGTGGCATCACCTTAACCTCCAAGAAGTAACTAGATGCCATATATTTTTCTAAAGCTAAGGCACACCTATGCTCATATGGCATAGGATCAAAATGGTAAGAGCATTTCCATGATACTACTTACTTGAGCACACAATCACCCACACTAGGGGCTATATAGTGCCATTCTAGGGCTAGAATCTTACAGTGCTAAATAAGGGCAAAAACATATATCGCTCTCAATAGATCATCAAATGTTTAGGCTCAATACATCACACAGACAAAACCAAAAGCATACATCTCTCTCAACATAGCATCAAACGTTTAGGCTTAGCTACAAGACAACATCCCACAGGATAAACACCATGTCATGACATGAAAAATGCTCAGTTGACTCATTATCAAGGAACTTAATCCATCATAACCCGTAGGTCTCAAACTCAAAATGCTATCATATTTACTTTTACTTATAAATCAAGTTTGAATTAATGTGGGGACAGTTATGCCATAAAATTCTTTTAATCTTCCAGTGATCAATCTGAAGCTATGCCTATTCTAAAACCCTAGTTCACTAGAGCAACAAACTTCTCTTAATCCATCAAACACACAACATAACTCATCGTAGGCAAAATTCTTACATATTCGTACAAGATTTGGTAGGTTGGTCCTCCTCATTCCAAGTCTGGTCAAACAAAATCAGCTTATGGCCATAGTGAAATAGCACTTTAGTGGCCAATTTGCTCTACCCACAGAAGGAAAAATAGGGGCAAGGGGGAATCACTGGCTAGGAGGAGGCTAGGAGGGGTAGTGGAGGCCCTAACCAGAACCACAATTCTTGTGGCAGCTAGGAGGAGCCAAGCCAATGGAGGACAACGGCTTCCAATGTTAACACTCCTCCGACGGCCCAAACCATAGAAAGGAGGATAGAGAATTGTAAAAAGGGACAAGCAGGAACACAAAGGGCTGAATCTCAGCGAGGAGAGAAGGGTTGTGGAGGAGGAACCAAGCCAAATGGAGTGTCCCACCACTAGCACCAAACCAAGGCACACCGAACTAAGCTTGGCCGGCCACATCCACCCACTGGCAACAACAGAAACACAACCAGAGGTGGATGGTTTTGACAAAAAAATAGTGGGCCAAAGCCAAAATGAGTGGGGGAGACTAGAGCAGGTGGAGTTGGCCTGAGTGGGGTGGCCCATTGTTGTCGCCTCGCCGGTGCAGAGCCGTGGGTGAACCGGCGGCCTTGACTGGCCAATAGTAGCAGTGGTAAATCAAAACCACAGAGAGAGGGAAGGAGAGGCCCTACCGTTACTGACTCAAGTCTGGCCAGACTAAGGTCGGGTGGAGCCCACTGGCCACTGCTGATGCCGCCTCAACTTAAGACAGAGTGAGAGGGAAGAGGGAATGGAGCATTCCGAAAGCTTCTGGAATAGGCACGTCCAAGCTTGATAAAAAAAGTTCCTTTATTTCTTCTCTTCTCTTTTTTATTCTTCCTTTTTGTGCCGAAAATCATTATAGCCTGTTGAGGCCTAATGACTGCAACTGAACCGTACGCCTAACTCAATAGGTATGGATAGTAGGGTCAAATACATGAGAATAAATATGCCGAGGCGTCACATTTTCATGTCAAATGCTTTAAAAATAGCAAAAAATCACTAAAATTGTAGAAAATTAGGGTGTAATGACCGCAAATTTTTAGTACAATTTTATGCGTACAATAAATTTAATTTTTGAGTTTTCAATAATTTTAAATTATTTAGAGGTGGTTATTTGGTGAGCATTCTTAAGGTTGTGATAGAACTCTGAAAAATGAGCATAACAAGCCTTCAACCACTCAAATTAGATATCCAGGTTGAAAGTAAGAACCTTGAGAAATGTGACATAGATGCGAGACCCATTTGAAATGTGACATAAATGTGACATAGCTTGAGAGGCCTAGTTTCTTAGATCTCATTGAAACGAGCTCAATAGTACCAAGAATGCATGAATCCGAGTCCGGGGTAGAAAGTTACTACTATTGTAAGATTAAAATGATTTATTAGTTAAAAAAATTGCACGTGAGATGCGTGTGTGTAGCAAGCAATAGGTGCATATGACAGGCCGTGATCCAACGCGTTGCGGGGAGGACCCTTGCGTTATAGCATGAGTGGGCTTCACCATGCCACACACACCTGTGAAACCACGGGCGCACTGCCAAAATTAGTGGCACTACCAAAAAAGGCAGCGCAACAATGCTAATTTCGCACACCGCAGCCTATGAAAAAGGGTTTAGGGTTTTTGCTAATCGAGACTTCATTTTCTCTATTTTTGGTTATTCTAAGTCCTATTTAATCAGTTCAAAATGCGTTCTTGACTAAATTGAGAGCATTCTACGCAATGGAGGGTTTTTTTTAAGCTTTGATTACTCTAAAGAAACCTTATGAAAGATCCCTTTACCTCGTATTCAAACTTCTTTTATGAAATTCTAAGTCATTTTTAGTCAGAATTGAGTCATTCAAGAGGTGTTCTTACCTAAATTGAGAGTTATGGACATTATGGCGAGATTATTTTTCTAATTAGTGAGCTCTAAAGCTCAAAAAATGGATGTCCAATTTCATGGAGTCTGATTCGTCATCTTTAAAACTTTCAGCAAGAGTGAGGTAGGGATTTTTATCCTATCTTATGGCGTCAATGTTTACTTTGGTTGTCTTTTGAACTTAATATACGTATGAATCTAGCATGCTAAGTATTAGGGTTGGTTTCAAGTTATGTTTTATGATTTTGACACATATGTGATTTATCGAATAATTATTCGTTAGAGTAGGATATCGGTTATATGCTATATATTTTATCATATGATTTATATACTTTGATTTTATTACTGACTCATATATTCATTTTATCAAATGGTTTATCCTTTTAATATAATTATGAATTATACACATGGTAGCGTGTCAGATAGAGACAATCTAGCTTTGCCACTATTTTGATTAGGAATGACTAAAGTAGGTTTGAAAAGTAGTTTTAGATAATTATTCCTTGTAGAAGGATGACTCAAAATTATTTTAGATAATACGTACAAGAATGGTGATCGAGTTACTAAAATGGGCAGAAGAAAGGGTAATTGTCTCGTTGTACAAGCTACCAACCCTATATTTGTAGTCGTTATTATGGCGGTCCCATGGCTTGTAGAGGCAAGGCTAGGGTTTTTGAAAAGATAAACATTAGAATGGGATATTTTGAATGAAAAACTGCCCTTTATGAGTCTAGAACTCGGGATTGATTTATTTGTTTGGAGCTGTTATTGGGTTCCCCGATAGAGCTCCATGGATTATATGAGGGCACGATCATAACCCAGTTTGAAATTGGATGCATAATACACACTTTGGCCTGGTTAGCACCTAATGATGGGCAAGAACCTTTGTTAGCCCATGACAAAGGGAGAGAACTATTAAGAAGGCTATATGCGCTAGGGTAGACAATATCATCTAAAGACTCTCCACTCTCTTGATCCTGGTGCCCCATGAAGACAGGTGTCTCTTCTCTCCACAAGCATAGTGGTTTTGCGATGATCCATGGAGGAGTAAGTGGAGACATCTTTGTACCCATAGCAAAGTTAATAGGATGGAATAGGTGTTTAGGACACTTGTAGCAAGTAATGAGAGCTTACAAACTCTGGGAGCATCTTTGATACTTAGGAAGAAACTCTAGTAGTGGTTTTGGGTGAGAGGCACACTATATTTTTTAAAAAGGTACTATTTATATTGTGTGTTTTGAAACTGTCATATGTTACTTTATACCTAATAGTATAAATTCTCCTACTGAGTATTTTAAAAGACTCACCACCCTAGACATTACAGGACTGACAAAGCTTAGTTAGTAGGTAGAAGGGCCTACTTGGAAGTTTTTGAGATTATTTCAAAGATTTTAAACCACACTTGAATCATAGTAAGAAGTTTTAATATTTTTCAACTTCTGTGTTTGTACATAAATGGTCTATTTCTAGGAAAATAATATTTTACAACATGCTTATGGTGAGTAGCTCCAATCGCAGGCCTAGGGAAACTCTGATATTTTTATTAAAACTTTTATACATGCTTCTAAAAATCCTAGGGCGCGACATAGGGACATTACATTCTTCCTTAGAAAAATTTTGTCCCCAACATTTCAAAATCAACTTACAATGTACAACTGAAACAACAAATACCTCAAGGTATCTCTCTCTCATATCTGCCAGAACATTTCAAGTCACCATATCGGAAGTATGATATTTGCCACAAGATCTCCGCCACAAGAATAACCTTTTTAATAAAAAACATACCTTGTCCTTTCAAAGGATTTGGCTAAAGTGTTCCTCAACTGAAAATTGAGCTCCCTTACGTCCAATTAGTATCTCTTTTATCAACTTTAGAGATGTTTGAAGCCCTTGCCTAGCAAACTTCAATCCGTCCCCATAGTGCCAAACAATCAATATTTGAACATCTATAGCTCACTTACCTCATCCAAGGCCTCGCAAGGGCCATCCAAATGCCATAGTGAGTTGTTACTAATAACAAACTCAAATCAGTGGCAAGTGTCACTCCAAAGAACCCTTCAGAATTCTTTCAAACCAGTAATCGGTCAAGGAAAGGAAACCGCAACTTCATCAATCAGTTCACATTGACCTAAATGGTCTCAATCCTCTTTCGTGTACAATGAAACTTGCAACACAATCTATCTAATGAGCTTACTTCCACTCATGAATTGTTACACCTAAACTATTTATTCACTAATTTGAGCCAAAGCTTGAGGTTATAATACTTGCAAGTGCACAAGTGGATGTAGTCTTGCAAGGTTGAATCCACAAGGATTGCCTTTGTGTGACTATCACAATGATTACAAAGTTAGAGGAGTATAGAAAAATTAAGAGGGAAAGTAGAAGAGTGTAGAGGCAATGAAAGTGTTAAGAAGAAATTCAATAATATAAAACACTAAGGCATTAAGGATCATTGTAACATCTAGTGATGTTCTTTATGTGTCCATGTTATCTCAGTTAGAATCAAATGAAGATTCTATCTAACTGGAAGATATGAACATTAAAGGAAAAATAAAGATAGGAAACACTTTAAATAGATGAAGGATAAAAAGAATTATTAGTTCAAGAGTTAAGGACAGCCTTCAAGCATCTCATGTATTATGATTACAAAGAAACAAGCAGAACAATTTTAAATGAACATCATTTCAAATAACTAATACTTACTTAAAACCATTGATAAAATATGAATAGAACTCCATTAGATTGTTACAAATCACCTCTAGCCTTAGCTAGAAGGCTTAGCAAGTCATTACAATAAAACTAAAACCAAAAGCTACAAAAAAAGAGAAGTGAAATATGAGAAGAGAGCCACAAAGAGGAGATGATATCTCTCCCATGTTCGCCCCTCCTTTTATAGGAGTAGAAGGGGTTGATTCAAAGGGAAAGGTCCAATCATATCCCTTTATTGCTTCCTGATTGATTGTTTGATTGGTTGCTTCTTTTGCAATGATGAGATTTTAAATCAATCAAATAAATTAAAACTAGTGAAAAGATCCTCCATGTGTTAGCCTTGGGTTAATTAACTACTTGTATATTTCCATGGCAGATTTGACCCATATATATTCAGAATTATAAATTTTATCCTGAAATAGTGATTGCGGCCATGGAAGATAAAGATATAACAAAAATTCAAAGGCTATGTCAATCTATCCAAATCAGCTTCTTCCTGAATTGTGTTCACTTGATGAAAATGTGAAATCCAATGGGTCCACAAGGTTGTGTTCGACCATTATATGCATGTTTAGACCATTAAGAGCCCATTCTTAACCCTTGAATAGTTTTAGGTAGTTGGGTTTCACTTCCCCTTCTACTTGGATCTAATCGGAGCCCATTTGGATATGTTAACACAACAGAGGCCCAAATAAGTAATGAATTAACATAAAATAGGATTGCAATTTAAGATATCAAAATATCTAATTGAACATTATTTCAGTGCATCAAATACCCCCAAACTATCATATTGCTACTTTCTAGCAATCCATGCATTCGAAAAGAAAAATCATTTAAAAGAAAATAAGAAAACATGTCGCTTTCGTAGACTGTCATGAGTACATTTAGCACATGCAGGAAACTATTAAACCTTTTACTTGCGCTAGTGGATGAGTTGTGTCTCGTGAGGGTTTACAATGAATATACCCACAAAATTTAAAAAAAAAAACTCATGGGTTGCCTCCTAAGTAGCTCTAAGTTTTGTCTTTAGTCAGATATGTTGTCCTTTATTTTATTTTATTTTTCCTTGTACAAAGTGTATGGTGCGCCACTCCATATAGTTTCACCCATATGAGGGGTTAAGTCTTCTACATAGATCAATACTTCATCACCCCCATGCTCACATGCCTACCCTCAGACCGAGTCATGCTCAAGTTGGGCGGGTGCCGAGGTATGACAAAAATGACATGTCCATTGTCTAAATCTAAGGTGTAGAAGAGGTACCCCCATGTGCAAGGATAAAACTTAGAAGGCGTTCATCCCTTGGTCAATCTTCAATGACATCTCTTCATGCTCTCATTATTATCTCTATAGCTCTATCCATAATAACTTCAAAATTCTTATCAAAATTCAAATGGGTTCCATACAAAGCATTTTGAATTGTAGGCAACTCAATAGAAGAATTTAATGGGAAACTAGACATTACTCTCACAATCTTTTCCGATGGGTGACAGTTCCATTTATAAAGTCACTCCACTGTCACCTCTTGGAGGGGGTGTTTGTTGGCATAAAAAAAATCAAAATTCAAATGCCATGATTTTGGAGTTTGACTAGCTCTGAATGAGACCAAATTTTTGAAATAGACAAAGTCTCCAGAGTGGACAAAGTTGAAAAAGGAAAAAGAGATGAAGAATAATCTAATGCTATACACAAAGGAATGTGTTGACATAAAAAAAAATCAAAATTCAAAGGATAAGATTTCGGGGGTTAGCGAGACCAAATTTTCAAATTGGATAAAGTCTCTAAAGTGGACAAAGTCAAAAGAAAAAAAGACAAGAAGAAGTAAAATTTAATCCTACATACATAGAGATGGGTTACGACTTCTAACAAAATTTTATGTAAGGACCTCATGAGGCTTCCTTACACTGAAAGATAGCTACAACAACTAAATTGGCGAAGATAGGCTTCGTAAGCCGCACTAAATTGTAAAAGGCTATATGAAACCCCATAAATCTCACATCAAAATAAGTAAAAGGTTAAGTGAAACTCGTGGACCCCACGATAAGTCTTACTAAAAAAATTATTAATCAACCATAAATGGCTAAAAATATAAAAAGTTAAGTTTGAAAGAACTTAAAGTTCAAAGAAAAAAAAGTAAAGTAAAGAGATTATGTGGAAAACCTCCATGGGTCCCACATAGAGAATGGGAAGACTAAGTCAGAGCCATGAGGCTCGTGATCCCCTATTCTAAAAAAAATGAAAGGAAGAAATGAAATAAAAAAATGAATGAAATTATAAAACAAAAAAAATGAATGATGATGTATTAAGAGAGTGATAAAGTGGAGGGGACTAAGTCAAAGGTATAATGTCCGGACTTCTCACACTCCCCACTTTTCACTAATTCACTCCCCACCAATCAATTTAGTTCCCTCCAACCATACCACTAACTTACTCTCTACTTCTCATGAACTGCCCTTCCAACTCACCCCCACTACTTTGCTTAACCGTACAACCCCTAATGTTATAAATACCCCTTTATTTTTATAAGGAGGAACATTGGCTTTCAAGTTTAAGGAACCTCTAAAAAAAGAAATTCAGAAGTCCATCACCCACTAAAAGACGTCCAAAAATTCTAAAAGCCTTAACTTTTTAAAATTAAAGAAGTTCGAGGAATTGGAAGAAAAGCAATACTCAAGAAGAAAGAAGAATTTGTACAAGGGAGCTCTCATCTTCCAAAAGGTGTTTATTTGGAAGTGAGATTGGGATGTTCTTGTCGATTTTATGTATTTTTGGTTTTGGGTTCGCATGGTTGAATATGAACAAGATTTAACTATTCAGGCGTTTGAATGGCCTCTGGTTGATCAAATAGCCAAACATCAGTTTTATCATTTTGTGTATTTTGTTCATTTTCATGTTCTTCTTAAATCTCATTGATTAAGGCTATGATGAGTTATTTTTACTTGGAAATGCTACTGTGAAGACAAGAATCTTATCTTGAAAGCTATGATGTGGTTTAAATATGAAATTGGTTAAATGTTATTAGATGTTAGCATGTTATTCTTCTTATCCTAAAGTCATGTTGAGTGATTCTCCATGTTTTACTTAGGATTCCAGCAAGCTTAAAGCATGAGAATGGGCATGCATGCTTTCACATAATATGCTAAATTATGGGTGAACTATATCTCCATGTCTAGCTTAAGTGTAGTGAGGATTATACTTACCTAAGTCTAGCATGAAGTTGTAATTGTCTTGGATTTGTGTTTTTTGAGGTTCTTACAGGATTTTATTCATGATTTTAGTAAGAAGGAACCATGATAGAATCATGAAAGCATGCATATTGTATAATGAAGGTTTGATCATAATGCATATGTCAATGCTTAGATTTGAACATTATTGCTATGCACACACTATGTGGAGGTAATTGTGGTGACTATTATTGAATCGAAATGATACACATATGGATTGATTGGAGCATGTCTCATGTATTAGGATTCATGTAGTGTTGCTCACATATGAACCATGTTGCATGCATCATGAAAAGAGTTTTATGAATGAGATTTATTGATATTAGCCGGGATTGATTGATTGGATGCAATTGGATTATATTACTTGCCAGATTAATCAATTGATGGCTTTTCAAATTGGTTGAGTCTGAAAGGACACAATTTTATTTTGAGTTCCTATTTGGAACATGGTTCCTCCCCGGGTGGAGTTGATATGAGTTAATTACAGTATAAGTTTATTTATTATGTTTATCTGGACCCCGAGAATCCAACATGGTATGTCCATATACATCGGCTTACCACATGCTCTAGGTTTCCAATTGGGAAATCGGACTCTCCCCCGCAAGGATTGTCCCGAGTAGCACACTCCTCGGGTTTCCCTCATAGAATTCAGACAACCCTGGCCAGGTTTGTCCCAATGAGCAGGTTGTTCTAGTTTTCCTTGTGGAATTTGGACTTTCCCCGTAAGGGACTATACCAGTGAATAGTGGGTATTTTCCTACTTGGGAATCTTATCCATACTATTCTAATTTCCTTTATAGGAACCCAGACCTTCCCGCAAGGGATCATCCTGGTGAGCGGTTTTGATTGTTTTTATAAAACATTCACCATCGATGTTTTTCATGTGTATGGATTATTATGCTCAGTTACACAAATTATGTAGGAAAAATTGAGTTTATGTGACACATGTGGATATGTTTTAACATTCATGATTATGGATGGTGTGTTAGAGACACTTCTCATGCAGGGTGAATGCTTATGATTGAGAACAATTATACATATTATGGATAGTGTGATTGAGACACTCTTATGTAGGATGAATGGACTAATATTGTGATATACTATGTGGAATGATGTGCATGATGAATGTACGCATTGAAAATGAATCATGAATGAGATGATATTATGATATATGTCATGTATTATGATATGCAGGAGATATGTTAATGATATCAAGTGTATGTGTATGTGATGAGTAGTCATGATATAGAGATACACAGGTTATGCAATGTTCCATGATGAATGAGTGTGTTGTATGTGATGAACTTGACGTGAAATATTTGTGATGATTTTGGATTTACTCTCTCGACATATAAAACCTTACTGAGTATTTTTACTTACCCCTCTTTCTCATGTGTTTCTATTTCTTGGGGCTGCATGGTGTGACATGAAGGTGATCAAGACTCCCTAAATGAAGAGCGAGTGGTAGAGGGTTTGGCATAGGAGAGGATTACTCGAGACTTTGTTTTCTACCTTGAGTTTTATTCCATGTTGATTCTATTATATACTTTATTCACAAGTTTGTCTTTTGACTCATGTTGACTTTATGACTTAAGCAAAGAAGAAGAGAAAAAATAATTATGAGTGACAATGCTAGAAAGTTATGTTGAGGAAGTAAAGACTAAGATAATAATTGTAAAGCAAGACCAAAGAATCCCTTCGTCCCCACTTAGTAGATATCAAACCTTATAATTAACTCTAAAATACTCAAGCACTAGTTTTTGTAGATTAAGTATTAACAAATATTCATGAAAGTTCAAACCATTAAATTTCTATGTAGAGGAACTTTGAAATAATGTGTTAGTGAATCCATGTCATATTTTGACAAGATAATTAGAGGATCAGTCTCCTAAAGTAGTATGTTCTTCTACTCACTAAGAGATGTTTAGATACCCAAAAGAACCAATTAAAAACATAGCAACCTGTCTGAGATAACAAGCAATTTGGATGTTCACTTTAATACCTCATGGGCTTTATATATGATATTACAATGTATTTGCCCTGTTAAGACGATGACTTTGCCCTATCTTACAAAATAAAATATTATTTAGAAGCTTTATTTTCTTTCTTTTTTTCATATGATCTCCATCACTTCTTTTTTTAACTCCCTTTCTTTCTTTTTTTGTTTTTTTAAAAGCAGCCCTTTAGGAAGTACTCGGTCTAATTCATTGGTTACTTTCCATAACAATAATAATCCACTAATTTTTTCTTCTTTCTCAGCCAACAAAGTGAGAAAAGAGGCTAAAGTTCATTGAATTTGATGTCTCTCAACATTCTGGATGAGAATTAGAGCAACAATTACATAGTTCAACTTCAACTCTAAAAATTAGTCAAGTGTGAGTGAAATTTTGAAAACTAACATTAGTTTTTAAGATCCTCTCATGAAAGTTAATTGAAAAGACTCATCACCAAAGTAAAGATTAATTAAAAATATCCAAGTGCTATCATTATCTAGAGATCAAAGCAAAGAAGAAGAATACTAAGAAATGATGATGGTTATCACAATCAATACTATTAACAGAAATTATCAAAACTCACCCCCAGCCCAAATGAAACTTTGTCGTCAATGTTTGAAAAAAAAAAATTCTTTTGGTTTTTTTATTTTTTTGAGAAAAATCATGAAAAAAAATAGCCCTCATATTTAGGATCTTCAAGAGATGTGGACTCAAATTTAGGGACAAAATATTCTAAAAATTGTTTCAAACATTGACCATTAACTTTTAAAATATTACCATTATGGGGGTTTTCAATTTTAACAGATCCATAAGGATAAAAGTTTTTACAATGAAAGGACCTGTCCAACGAGATCTTAATTTTCCTTGAAAAAGATGGAGTCTAGAATTATACAAAAGAACTTTTTGAAATGGTTTAAAAATCTTACAAAGTATGTTCTTACCATAAAATGCCATCATTCTTTCCATATACATTCTAGCACTCTCATAAGCATCATGTCAAATCTCATATAATTCATTTAGCTATAATTTTCTATGCAACCCAGCCCTGTCAATATTGAATTTGACAGCCTTGATTACCCAATAAGCCTTATGTCCTAACTCCACATGTAATCACAAGCCTTTCCAAAAACTAATCAACAAGGGGACATTCCAATCGAGGTTTTGAAAACAATACGATAAGCCTAAAGAACATCGGTTAGTCTTAATGACCAATCCTAACCATTTGGATTCACTATTTTTTGCAAAATATTTTTAATTTCCTGATCTGAAATTTCTACTTGTCTAGTTGTATGTGGGTGATAAGTTGTGGCAACTTTATATGTGATTCCATATTTTTTCATCAAGGCTTCAAAAGAACTATTGCAAAAGTGTGTACCCTACTCACTTGTAATGGCTCGAGGTGTTCCAAATCTTGACAAAATATTTTCTTTTAAAAATTTTACAACAGTTTTGTGATCATTTGTTTTGCATGGAATAGCCTTAATCCATTTAGACACATAATCAACAACTACTAAAATATACAAATAGCTAAAAGAGTGAAAAAATGTCCCATGAAATCAATGCGCCAGCAATCAAGAATTTCAACAACCAAAACTGGGTTAAGAGGAATCATGTTCCTATGGGATATGGTTCCTAACTTTTGACAACATTCACATGCTTTGCAAAATTCATGAGTGTCTTTCAAGAGAGTTGTCCAATAAAAATCACATTATAAAATCTTGACAATAGTCTTTTTAGTAGAAAAATGATCACCACATGCTTCAGAATTGCAGAAGGAGATAACATTTGTATGCTCAGAATTAGGCACACATCTCCTAAGTATTTGGTTTGGATAATATTTAAATAAATAAGGATCATCCCAAAAGACATTTTTTACCTCTGTGAAGAATTTGTTTCTATCTTGTTGAGTCCAAGGAATGAGAGTTTTAACTGTCACCAGATAGTTTGCAATATCTACATACCATGGAATATGAGAGGTGTTGAAAAACTATTCATAAGGAAAGCAGTCCTTGATTGGCAGTGCTTCCAAGGAATCATAAACTCTAATCTTGACAAGTGATTGCTAACCACATTCTCTAATCATTTCTTGTCTTTGATAGTGAGATCAAATTCTTGGAGTAGGAGGATCCACCTAAGCAATTTGGGCTTTTCATCCTTCTTTCTCAGAAGATATTTGAGAGCCACATGGTCAGTAAAAATAATAATTTGGGAACTAATCACATATGATCTATGTTTGTCAAGTACAAATACTACAATAATAAGTTTTTTTCAATAGTTGAGTAGTTCATTTGAACGCTATTTAAAGTCCTACTTGCATAATGAATGACACAAGGCTTTTTATCTTTTGGTTGCCCAAGAATAGCCCCAATAGCATAATCACTAGCATCACACATGATTTGAAAAGCCAAACTCCAGTCAGCTTGCATAATAGGAGCATAAATGAGCATGTTCTTTAGTGTTGTTAATGCTTGTTCACATGCTTCACTCCATTCGAAG
This sequence comes from Saururus chinensis, assembly GCA_035235625.1. Taxonomy (NCBI): domain Eukaryota; kingdom Viridiplantae; phylum Streptophyta; class Magnoliopsida; order Piperales; family Saururaceae; genus Saururus; species Saururus chinensis. Next base: position 21,490,334 of record CP141142.1, read on the forward strand.
GAGTTGTCCTTTAATAAAAGGTTGCACATGGTCTAGATCTAACACCAATATTTTTAATGAACCTTCTATAGAATGCTATATGCCCCAAAAAAGATCTAACAGCTTTAACTATTTTTGTGCTAGGCTAATTAGTAATCAATTCAATTTTGGCTTTATCCACTTGAATTCCTTGTTTAGAAACAATATGACCAAGTACAATTCCCTTAGTGACCATAAAATGACATTTTTTCCCAATTTAAACAAGGTTTTTCTCCTCACATCTAACCAAAACTTTTTTCTAAATTATTAAGACAATCAACAAAAGAATCTCCAAAGACAAAAAAATCATTCATAAAAACTTAAAAAAGACGCTCCACCAAATCACTAAATATACTCATCATGCATCTTTTAAATGTGGCAAGAGCATTACACAATCCAAATAGCATCCTTAGATAAGCAAAGGTACCAAATGGACATGTGAAGTTATCTTTTTTTATCCTCAAGTGCAATCTCAATTTTGGTTATACCTAGAATAACCATCAAAGAAACAATAATATGATGACTAGCCATCCTTTGTATTTGATCCATGAATGGTAAGGGAAAATGATCTTCCCTAATGACATACTTGAGTTTCCTGTAGTCAATACACATGTACCAACCAGTGGTGACTCTAATTGGGATCAACTCTTTCTTTTCATCTTTTACTATAGTCACACCGGATTTCTTGGGTACCACTTGGGTAGGACTTACCCACGAACTATAAGAAATAAAGTGTATTATCCCTACATCTAACAATTTTAAGACTTCTGCTCTCGCAACCTCTTTCATGTTAGGGTCCAACCTACATTGCATTTTTCTAGAGGATTTGGCATTATCTTCCAAGAAAATCCTATGAGTGCAAACTAAGGGACTAATTTCCTTAATATCAACTAGGGTCCAACCAATTGTATTTTTATGCACTTTAAGGACATAGAACAATTTTTTCTCTTGTGTGTGGTCCAATTGTGAGGAAAAAACTATAGGGTATTTCTCTCCTTCACCAAAAATGTATATTTGAGCTCAGTAGGAAGGGGTTTTAACTCAAGTTTAGGTGTTTGGATACTTGAAGGGAGTTGAGCACTATTGGAAGGAGGTAATTCCTCAAAACATGCCTTCCATTTTCTAGTATCCAATATGGGGGTTGACTCTAATAAAGAATTCACAAAATTAATCACATATTCATCATCAAAATTAAAATGAGCAAGACAAGCCTCAAGAGGGTTAGAAAATTAAGAGATAGGAGACTTATCATGCACAAGACTTTCAATTATGTTCACTTCATGGACATCATCATCATCTCCTAGTTGCCTATATATATATATATATATATATATATATATATATATATATATATATATATATATATATACATATATATATATATATATATATATATATATGTTAAATGTTAAGTTCCAAACTCATATTTCTAAAAAAAACGCTTCATAACACCATTTCTAAAATTAATAAGAGCATTAGAAGTAGCAAGAAATAGGCAGCCTAATATAACAAGAATTTGAGTACAAACACTCAAAACTGGTTGTCTGCCTAAAACAATAAAATCAACAAGAAAGTAAAACATTTTTACTTGTACTAGCACAGCCTCAGCTTGGTCTTTTAACTGAGCGATCTACAAGTTAAAAGTGTAATTATTGTAGGCTTCAATTCACTAAGTCCCAATTATTTATAAATAGAATAAGGTAAGAGATTAACACTTGCCCCAAGATCAAGCAATGTTTTTTTCCATTCTATATTTCCTAAATATAAAAGTTATGGTTGGACAACTAGGATTTTATATTTGGGTGGGGCGGTTTGTTGCAAAATTGTACTTGTTCTGTAAAACTACTTTCTTTTGTACATTTAGGCTACTCTAAATTGTATAAAGGTCTTTCAAAAATTTTGCATAAGATAGAATTTGTTTAATGGCATCTAAGAGAAGAATGTTCATCTTAATTTGTTTAAAAATTTCAAGAATGTTACCATTTTGCACTAGTTTTGAAGAATATTGTAATCATTTAGGAAAAGGAGGAGAAATAGGAGAAACACAATCAGAGTAATCAAGTTCATCACCATGTTTAGAATTCAAAGACTCATTGGGTTCAACAACCTTCTTTAGAATATCTTTGTTAATGACTTTTCCACTTCTCAAAGTGGTGATGTATATAGCATGCTCATCTTTTGAACTTGAAGAATTCAAATTTTTAATTACAAATTGACCTTTAGGATTTGGTTGCGATTGATAAGCAAACTTCCCTTTTTGTTGAGTGCTCAAAGTTGTTATCAACAGAGTGATAGAAGTCTTTCAGTCATTGATAGCTTATATTATTTTGTTGTTGATTGTTACTTGACTCTGCATGAATGTTTACAATATATCTTCAAGAGTCTTCTTATGTGGTGGAACATAATTTGAAGAAGAAAGAGGCATCTGGGCATTAGACTCATTTATCCAACTAAAGTTAAGATTATCATCTCCAATTAAGAGTATAAGTTTTAGAATAAGGATAAGAGAAAGGCCTTTTGTAACTATTCATAACATTTGCTTGAGTATGAAACACCTCTTAAAAAAGCTACGATTGTTGGACAATCCTTTGTTTAGTGTCCATCGCTCTCACATATACTACAAATATCTTGTGCCTTTTGATAAGCTTTAGGCATATTTTCCTTATTAATTTTCATAGCATTAACCTTTCTAGTTAAACTCATAATTTTTTTCTTTCACATCATCATTTTCTTTAAGAAGGTATATTCCCTCCTTAGTAGTCACATTAGATTTTTTCTTATTATCTCTTTCAAATTCATTAGAATCTTCCCATGATTAGGCATTTTTAGCCAATACATCAAAATAGTCTCATACTTCCTTAGGTTCTTTACTTAAAAAATCTTAATTATATATCATTTCAACAAATTGCCTCATTTGAGATGTAAGGCCATTATAAAAGAAACTAATTGTACATCATGTTTCATATCCATAATGTGGGCACAATAATAAAAGTTATTTAAATCTTTCCCAACATTGAAAGAAGGTTTTATTTTCTTTTTGTGAAAAATTTATTATATTCTTTCTAAGTATATTAGTTTTATGAGTGGGGAAAAACTTTTTCAAAAATCTTTTTTCATTTCTTGTCATGTTCCAATAGATCGTGGCTTCAAATCATTCAACCAATTTTTTGCCTTTTCTTTTAAAGAAAATGGAAAGAATTTTAATCTAATAACATCATTAGAAATATTTTAATTTGGCAAATTTACTCAATATAAGTTATAAAATTTGGTTAGTAATTGAATTAAACCTAGCTTGATATCAAAACTACCCACATTAGTTGGAAAAATGATGTAAGAAGAACTTGTTCTAGTTGGTAGCAAATAATCATGCAAGGTTTTCACTTCTTGATTATTTTGCACCTCATTAACATCATTATTACTTCAACTCTCATCTATAGAGCTCAAAGAAAGAGAAAGTTCAGAAATTCTAAGAGGAATATGAACACTTTTTAAGCAACCACTTTGGTCATGTTGCCATGAGCACATAAAAAAATTAAGAATTTTTTTTTACAAATATGATAAACAAAAAAATCAACAAAGTAAAACTAAGAAAAGAAGATCTATTGATTAACCAAAAAAAATGTTTGCAATTCAAGGTTGATAGATAAAAGAAACAATTATCAAAACACTAAGATTTAAAAGAAATGAAGTGAAGGAAGTTGAATGAAACTACTCAAAATCCTTCAAGTGGTCTTCTTTAATTCATTGAGCAATGATATGTCAAAGAGATCTTTCTAGTTGAGCTTCATATATGATTCTTCTTCCCAATACTCTCACTTTTAAATAAAGAGAAAAGAAAAGAACAAAATAAGAACAAAAAACATTGAATAGGGAGAATATTTTGTAACCGGTGTTCTCATCAGACGTTGTAATCCCTGGCAACAATGCCAAAAACTTGTTACACCTAAACTATTTCTTCATTAATTTGAACAAAACATTAGGGTTATATTACTTGCAAGTTCATAAGTGGATGTAATCTTACAAGGTTGAATTTACAAGGATTGTCTTTGTGTGACTATCACAATGGTTACAATATAAGAAGTGTACAGAAAAATTAAGTGGGAAAGTAGAAGAGTATTGAGGCAATGAAAGTGTTAAGATGAAATTCAATTATATAAAACACTAAGGCATTAAGGATCATTTTAACATCTAGTTATGTTCTTCATATATCATGTTATCTCAGTTAAAATCAAATAAAGATTTTATATAACTGGAAAATATGAACATTAAAAGCAAAAATAAAGATAGAAAATATTTTGGATACATGAAGGAGTAAAAGAATTATTTTTTTAATAGTTCTATGTATCAAAACAACAAAAGATTAAGAAGTAGAGCCCACAAGCATCTTATTCTTTAAGATCACAAAGAAACTATAAGAACAATATTTGTCACACCCTGGTGATGCCCCGACTCGAGCCGAACCTGGTCCAAGGGCCAGTCAAGAGCACGGGGGCGATGAAGGGAATTAAGAAATGGTTTAGCAGAAGACTTAACCCTAAATATGGGCAATCTAACAGAATTACGGAGTACACACATTCCTTTGAGCAAGAGTAAATAAGTAGAAAAGAAAGAGAGTCGCTTATTCAAAATAAATGACTAGGCTCAAACCCACATGCTTAGTCAACCATAGCCCATTCTGGCTCTAAAATAGGTCTTAAGCAACACAACTGTATAAAGTAACATAAATCCAACAGAGAACCATACACAAAGGTTCTAAACATCAAATTATAAACAAGGAAAATGAGTCACACAAGAGTCTCCACAATCACATCTAAGTCGTCTCCGATCTTTCCTCAAAGAGGAGATCCTATCTGTCTGCGTGTCGCACCACGCAGCCCCAAAGCAAAACACAATAAAGAGGGGTGAGTTTAACAAACTCAGCAATGGTTTTCTAATATACTATCATCATCGAAAATATGATAGCATAGCCATAAAATCATTCAGATCAAAGATTGACAAGATGTATCATTTTCTAATCACACATACACATCACCTAAACCTGCATCATAGTGTATAATCAACATAGTGTCATTCTCATCATATCAACCTGCATGAAATGTATCTCTAGCATACATATCCAATATGTATCACATCATATCAACCTGCATAAAATGTATCTCTAATATACATATCCAACCATGCCTCACATCATATCAACCTACATGAAATATATCTCTAACATACATATCCAATCATGCGTCACATCATATCAACCGCCATAAAATGTATCTTTAACATACATATCCAATCATGTGTCACATCATATTAACCTACATAAAATGTATCTCTAACATACATATCCAATCATGCATCACATCATATCAACCTGCATGAAATGTATCTCTAACATACATATCCAACCATGCATCACATCATATCAACCTGCATGAAATGTATCTCTAACATACATATCCAATCATGCGTCATATTATATCAACCTGTCTAACATACATATCCAATCATGCATCACATCATATCAACCTGCATGAAATGTATCTCTAACATACATATCCAATCATGTGTCACATCATATCAACCTGCATGAAATGTACCTCTAACATACATATCTAATCATGCATCACATCATATAAGGAATGTCTCCCTCAAGGAGTAAACACAATCATTGCCGCAAGGTTGGACGTGGTCCAAATGTCCTAACTGGACACCTGGGGCATTGCCCGCTTAGGACACAGTCCGAATTCCATAAGAGAAACTAAGATGTAGGGGTAGTCAACCCCTCTACTCGCGAAGGATAATCCACACAGGAAATCCAAATTCCCCAAAGGGAACCTAGAGCAGGTCTGCTCGCTAAGGACAATTCTGGCCAAGAATGTCCAAATTCCACATAGGGAACCTAGAGCAAGGTGTTCGCCAAGGACATCTCTGCGGTGGGGAGAGTCCAAATTCCTGCATTGGGGACCTAGAACACGTGGTAGCCAGTGCACAAAGGCATACCACTCTAGGTGCTCAGTGTCCAGATGTGACTATTCTCAATAAATAAATCTCAACCGCAACAAGTATACGACTCGTCCTCATGTAATCTCATCTTGACTCGACTCAACCCGGGGAGTGCACATGTTCCACAAAGGAACTCAAATCAAAACATGTCCTTTTGGACCAATCAAGTTTCGATTAAGCCAAAGAACCGATTAATCCGGCACGCAATTTTAACCATCGTATACAACTGATCAATTCTGATTAACCAACTGTAAAACCTCGTTCATGAAGTCCGATCCATAATGCATGATGTCATGATATTAAACCAAACATAAACCATGAATTCCATTTAACTAGACTCAACCCAACTCAGAGTGTGCACGTAAAAATACCTCTATGTCGACTCTAGTCCTCACGTCCCATACCATGAGTATTTGTGATGCCATAGAAGAAAATTTAACTAAGCACTAGCGCAACGAACCTTAGAGCTATCTATCAACATAATGTGTCACATACCACAAGTGTCTAATGGTTTCTCCTCGGCTGTTCCACACAACCGATCAATTCCGATTAACCAAGGGTAAAACCTCAATTGGAAATACATTTTCATGATGCATGCAACATGGTACATACATGGGCAAAGCATACATGAATTCTAATTCATTATATGTGCTCTCATCAGCCCTTCATGCATCATTCATAATTATAATAGCAAACCTCATCATCATCATTAAACCCCACATGTGTGTGTGTGCACATAGTAGAAGCACTTCACTCAATGCATATCAACATGCTTGTAGTTCACTCACCATTACAATACATATGAGCATTAACATCTAATCATGAATTCCAACGGAAATTATAGGAGAAGAATCATTAAAATTATAACTCAAATCAAAGCTCAACCACAAGCTAAACACATATAAGATCATTCACTTCATCTTTGAGCTATGACATTCACACATCAATTAACCACATCATTTTATGACATATCAGTCTGTTAGTATGTTGTAGCTCTACTAAAAATATACTTAACCATAGAGAATCAACCACTCATAACTTCAAGATGATAATTTTCAACTTCACATAACCAACCACAAGCCATTTCACATAACTTTAAATATATATACCACAACTTCTACCATCAATAGAATGCTCTTCAAGTAGCTTACTATAGATCAAAACACTTCACGTAAACATAAAAAATGATATTTTGAAGTAGATATGAAATTGTTAATTTCTGCAGTGTAGCCGTTCGAACGCCCTGTAGAGCTGTTCGATCGGCTATAGAGGAAAAATGCCAAAACTGTAGTGTTGTCATTCGAACGCCCTACATGGTCGTTCGAACGCCAACGAGGCAGATTCGACCTTCTTCTTCCTTTCGCATTTTCAAACCGAAACTCCATTGATAAAACTCAAAATCACCATCTAACAACCTAAATGCCATTAAAAGTCCACCATAACTTCCAAAATGCTAATCCACATCATAACAAGATAAAACCCTATGAAATCAGGATTAAAGATTACCATTTACTAATCATGCCATTAAAGCACTAAATCAAGTAAATCCATTCAAAACAAACCACGAAATCAAGAGTTTTACCATAGGAAGACTGAAATTTCGAAAGTCCATTACCTTATCCCTTGATTAGGCTTGGATTTGATGGTCACCCTTCTTGAAAACCTTACAAAGACATAGAGTTTGAATTAAACTCCATTAAAACTAATTTAACATAGAAAACCCTAATTAGAAACCTAGATTAGGGCTTGTTGAACATAAAAATTGGATTTTGAGAGCTAGGGTTTGTAGTAAAGATGCAAATCAGTAGTTTTGATATTTAAAAACGAATCAAAACAAAGGAGAAATGGTAGATCTAGAAGGGATTAAGAGAAAAGCTTGGATTTGGTGCTTAATTAAAATGGACTTACCTTAAACACCTTCTAATCCGGGCCTAATTGGGGATTAGGCCTCACCTCTCCTTCTCAGCCTATTCCCAAAATGGGAATGGCTCAGGTCTAGCCTTTTATAGTAGGGTTTGGGTTGCACTAACTGAACTAATGAGGTGTAAGTAGAATTTTCGGTTAAAAATGGGTATTTTACAAATTTGAGCACTAATTAAATCTGAGAAAATTCCAAAAATTTTGGTATGAGATTAAGTTGATGTCTGGGTTATTTGGTCCAAAAACCCAAATTTTAACGGTGGGGCCCACAGGGGGTCCCCGCCAAACCCTAATTTTTGGAAAAATAGTGAAAATTCAAAAAAATCTCAAAAATTCACATTTGATTCAAAATCACTTAAAACCACTAATTGAAAAGTTAATTTTGATTAAAACTATCATAAACACCATCTATCTTTGAAACCACCGAATAAATCAGAAAACGTGTTAACCTCACGATAACCGTATAATTAAAGTGAACAAAAACTAGTTTAAGATCAGAGATCTTGTAATATTAAATGAACTTCACTTTAAATAACCAATACTTACTTGAAACCATTGATAAAACATTAATAGAACTCACTTAGACTGTTACAAATCACCTCTAGCCTTAGCTAGAAGGCTTAGCAAATCATTACAATAAAACTAAAAACAAAAGCTATAAAAGAAGAGAAGAAAAATATGACAAGTGAGATCTAAAGAGGAGAAGATGATGCCTCTCCCACATTCACCCCTCTTTTTATAGGTGTAGAAAGGGTTGCTTCAAATAGGAAGGTCCAATCATATCCCTTCATTGCTTCCTGATTGATCGTTTGATTATTTCCTTTTTTGGCAATGATTAGATTCTAAATTAATTAAATAAATTAATTATTTATTTAACAAATAAGTATCATTTAGTCTTCATATAGTTATCCAATCAACCTCATTATATTTTCTTGTGTGTATCAATCATAACTAGTGAAAAGATCCTCCATGTGTTGGCCTCGAGCTAATTGGCTAGTTGTCGCTTTGCATGTCAAATTTGACCCATATATCTTTGGAATTATGAATTCCATCCTGTAATAAGTACTATAGCCACAGAAATCTTCTTTCTAATTACACAAAAACCATATCAATCCAAATTTTATATAGAAATATTTGACAAAAATACTAAGGCTGTGTATATCTATCCAACTCAGCTTCTTCCCGAATTGTGTTCTATTGACGCAAATGTGATATCCAATGGGTCCACAAGGTTGTGTTTTACTATTCCATGCATGTTTAGACCATTAAGAACACATTATTAACCCTTGAATAGCTTTAGGTAGTTGTGTTTCACTTTCTCTTCCACTTGGATCTTCTGAAATCCTATTTGGACATGTAAACACAACGGAGGTCCGTTCACATATTCAAAAAATAAGTTGCCTAAATAAGTAACAAATTAACATAAAATAGGATTGCAATTAAAGATTTAAAATATTTAATTGAACATTATTAAAGTGCATTAGGAATCTCCATAGAATGTAGGGATCATGACGGCTTAAGATGTCCTAACTTAGGATTCTGACAAGTCAGACATCAAGCAACACATTCACCAATGTCCCTCTTCATACTACTCAACTAAAAACCACCCACATAGCTTATTCAACAAGTCTATACTCACACCCCATCACATGGTGGCAAAATCCTTGGATTTTCTACTCATTGAATACACCATTTACTTTTTTTAGATGGTTGAAATGAAGGAATAATAACCCTTCAATATAGTAAGATGTCATCATCAATTATTATGACAACTCTATCAAAACACTTCTTAACACCACATTCATCATATCAATACCTTCTACAGGGTGTTAGTGAGTCCAAATGACATCCATCAGAATTTGTAATCACCATACCTAGTTTATGAGGCTGTCATAGGAATATCTTCATCACAAACCCTAAGTAGCATATAGCCAAACCTCAAATCAGTCCTTGAAATGTCTTGGTTGACCATAACTTATTGAAAAGGTCATCCAACCTGAGCATAAACTTATTTTTAAAAGTTGCTTAATTAAACATATAGTGTCAATGCATAAACATGGGGATACAACCTACTTCTTCACCGACAAAAACAAATGTACATTAAGACCATCCTCTTGGTCAAATAATCCTCTTAAGCATAAGTTCTGCTAACTCATCCTTGAGTTCATTCACCTCTAGCAGGTCATCCCGCACAATGACCTATAGATGTGGAGTGCACTAAGCACTAATTCAACGAACTCCACCATTCTCTAAGGCAGAAATTCCACTCAATCATTAGGGAACAAGTTGGGACAATCCTTGACAATGTCTAGATCTTCTAGACCAAATCCCTGAGATGGCTTCTCAAACAACTCGTCAAAAAGCTCTACAACTTTTAGTCGTTCATTGCCTCACCACGCCTTAATGGCTCACCCAAAGCATAAAACATACCATTTTCAAACACCCTGAATACAACATTCAAACCTTCAAGGCACACAAACATCATTTATTTCTTATGACTATCTACCACTACTCGTTGAGTGGTCAACCACTCATCAAATTCACACTGAACTTAACCCTCCTTCAAGGCACACAAACATCATTTATTTCTTATGACTATCTACCACTACTCGTTGAGTGGTCAACCACTCATCAAATTCACATTGAACTTACACCCTCCTTCCCAAAATCATAAGTGGTAACAGCAACACTCGCAAGTGTCAAAATAGTTACCTCAAAGGCCATCCACAATCTTGGAGGATAAAAAATCTTCCATTATCCACTCTTAACCATGAATCTCCAGAAGGAGGTTAAAAAAGTCTCATAATCCACCACTTACAAACTCCCTTGCCTCCAGTAAAAGGGATTTCAAATCCTTCTGACAATGAAGCTCATAGAAATATACATTCCAAAAAGACCCTCAATAACTCATAGGTCATCGACTGACCAATTAGGAAGGGTACATCTGACATATTTTCACTAGTCAGAGTGTAAGTGTCCATAACTACTCTCCAATCAGTTATAGTTTGCAAAACCTCAACAAGGTGTTGCATAATCTCAGTTTGACACTAGCAGTTGTTGACTTTCTTAACAGCCCTTAAAGGTGCTAGTTAACCTAGTTGAAAGTCAAAATATTCCCTAACAGCCCATAGCTTTCCTCAGCCAATAATGTGTGATCTAACTGACCAAATCTCTCGACAACTGTGACACTTCAGCTCAACTATACCTAATGGCAAAAAGAAATGGAATCAAGGGAAAACATTCATGTTGATCCCTCCAAAACCAATTCTCAACTTACTCTCACATGCCACGACTCTGGACTTGTGTTTGTTATAGACTTGTAGTAAAAAAGCCTAGGCTCCAATACCAACTGTAATGCAAGAGGATTTTTAACATATTTTCTAAAAAATTCATAGAAAATTTTTGCAACATAATGGCTATAAATTGGGAATAAGGACAAAATATGAAACTTGTGAAATAGTTTTATAATTTAAAACATCCTACATCCATTTTTCCCATATAATTTTTTTTCTTTTTAAATCAAACATCATACAGTCAAACCAAATAATCTCAGCACTACTCCAAAACAAACATATGAAAGAAATTACCATGATCAAGAATTTTAAATACAAATATCTCCAAGCATCACTAAGTACAAGCCCCATAAACAGTCCATAGTCTAATCCATTACACAAGTCTAGAAAGTATAAACACTTTAATTCTCATCTCACCCAATACATTAGATCATGGTAAAAAAAAGACTCGTAATGAGTTAGAGAGTATACTTGAACCAATGGAATTCAATCCATCTATGGAAACATGTGTCCATCTCTAGGGTCTCTCTGCCATAAACTTACAAAAGACTCGCAAACATCGGGGCAAAAAAATAGGAAAATGAGTATTTTTATACTCAGTAGGAAAATACTTAGTAGGGGAGTTCTAAACAGTGAACTCTACAACTCCATACATATATGTGATCAAGAACTCAACCATGAAGCATAAAAGTATACAAACAAATCATAGTCTCATAATATAACAATAATGAACAAACATATACTATCTTATCAATTTTACACTTACAGCCTTACTGTCATACTTACACTTATAGTCTTACTTAGAACATTCTTACGGTCTTACTCGTACAATCTTAGTCAAATTCTTATGCTTATAGTCTTGCTCACAAACATATGCTTACAGTTTTGCTCAGAACATACTCTTCCAGTATTACTCAGAACATACTCTTATGGTCTTACTTAGAACATACTTACTCATATAGTGGTACACATACTATCGACCATTAAAGCTCAATACAATTAATAAGCTCTAGAATCAAAATGGAAAAAAATGTCAGTAAGGTATCACCTTAACCTCCGATGAGTAACTAGACACCATGGACTTTTTCAAAGGAAAGACACACTTATGTTCATGGGGCACATGTTAAAAAAGGTAAGAGCAATTTCATGATACTACTTTCTTTATCGAACAAACACCCACACTCTAGGGGCCATGCAATGCCAACTGAGGTGGGAATCATATAGTTTTACTCGGGCTAGAATCTTATAGTGCCACTCTTTGGAAAAATCATACAGTCCCAAATAAGGGATGAAACGTACAATGCTCTCAATAGAGCATCAAACATCTAGGCTTAATATAACACACAAACAAAATTGAAAGCATACATCTCTCTCAACAGAGCATCAGAGGTCTAGGCTTAGATAAAGAACACAGAGAACATCCTACAAAATAAACACTATGGCAAGACATGGGAAATGCTCATCCAACACATTATTGGCTAGCTCAAACACAGAACTTAATTCATTGAAACCCTAAATTCACAATGCTATCATATTAGATTTACTTATAATTCAAGTTTAAATTAACTAATTTAAGCAGGTACAATTATGCCATAAAATTCTTTTCATCTTATAATCTTCCACTGATCAATCTAAAGTTGAGCCCATTCTAAAACCCTAGTTCGTTAGGGAAGCAAATTTCTCTTAACCCATCAAACTCACAACATAACTCGTCATATGCAAAATTCTTACATATTCGTAAATACTTTAACATTCACCTTATGGCCAAAACATCTTACTCAAAAGTCATCAAACTAAGCTCCTTAGAGCCAACCCCACTTATCACCCTCTTATTTATACCTCATTGATTATGCTTACTTTTCACTTTATAATATGTATGTTATGCTTGTAGAATTATGTAGCACTCATACTGTCTGATAATCCCTCGTAGGGCTCCAAACCTAAGTTAGCTTACTTGTTGAACATCTAACATACGCTCCAATTCATATCAAACCAATCCAATCCTTGCTGTCAAACATATGTCTTGCGCCTTCCATCATGTGGTTACAAATCCACAACGAGTCCATACCAAACCCTCTATCACCTCTTACCATCCATTATTGCCCATCCGTCTGCCCACACACATACACATATCCATCATATAGACATATAACCATCATACATACATATGCCCATCATACATACGTATAACATATGCATAACTCCATACATAGCTTACCAACATACTCGCTAGCCATCACTAGCATATACATAATCCATATATATCAAACATACTTTTAGCTCACATGTATGTCATATGTATTTTCAAACATACCATATAATCATGCTTACCTACACATCATGCAATTAGATTGTTATTTAGCATCCAAAGCATTGAATCATACAATTCTAGCATGTTGCTAAATATTTAAAGCATGCTATCATGGAATTACAAATTCAAAGCTCCCCTACCACGTAATCAATGACGTTTGATGGTGAGCACAAGATGGTGGCCAAAAGCAACTCCTAGTTGAGAGAGCTTCTATCATGAGGTTTAGGAAGCACAGGAAGTAATCACGGCAAAACAAGGGTGACAAAAATCAATGTGGCAAAATTTGTAATCCACGGAGGTGCACTAGGGGTGGCTAGGTGAAAGGTCATACCAACAAAATGGCAAGTGTCATGGGAAACCAAGGTGGCCTAATTGAAGGTCGATCGGCAACTGAGAGGCATTAGACTGGCCATAAGACACAGAAATTGGCCATGGACAACACCCAATAGCAGTAATTTTGCATTGACTATGGTCCACATAAGGGGTAGAGGCCGTGGGGCGACCTTGAGGATGGAGGAGAGGTGGAGGAGGTTCTAGTGGTCAAATCCAATTGGTGGCGGAGCCATCTAATGGCCAAGAGGTGCAAAATCCGCTCCTAAACCCTAATCTCTAAACTGCACATGCCAATACTTGTACACGAGGCCAAAGTGGAGGGGAGAGGGCTGGATGGAGGCTGCCCAAGGCCAAAAGGCGTAGTAGGCCATGGACAAAAGGTGTGGCCAACAAAGATGGCCCTTGTCGTCACCGTGCTGAGGTAGGCCAACTAGAGGCCAATGGGCATCCGGCGATGGTAGGACGGTGGTGCTCTAAATGGCACAATCAACCACACAATGGGTAGAGGGTCAGAGCTAAGGCTAGCCAAGAGTTGGCGAGCTGGTCCCACTGTGCCAAGGCCGATCAGCCAAAATTGGCTCACGACCATGGCAAAATAGCACTTCGGTGGCCCAGTTTGCTCTACCCAAAGAAAGAAAAATAGGAGAGAAGGAATGATGGGCTGGGAGGAGGCTAGGAGGGGGTAGCAGGAACCACAACTCTTGTGGCAGCAAGGATGAGCCAATGCTGGTGGAGAACAGTGGCTTCCAATGATGACAGTCCTCCAAAGGCTTAAACACAAGAAAGGACGACCGAGAATGGAAAAAGGAATGGGCAGAAACATAGAGAGTCGCATCTAAGTGGAGGAGAGGAGGGCAGTTGAGGAGGAATCAGGCTTTGTGGAGTGGCCCACCGCTGGAGCCTTACCGAAGTGGGCTGGACTGAGTCTAGCCTACCCACATTCACCCATCGGCAGCAGCAGTGGAAGCATAACCAGAGCGGATGGTTCTAACAATAAAACCAGTGGAGCGGCACTAAAATGAGCTAGGGGAGACCGGAGCAAGTGGATTCGGGCTGGGTGGGGTGGCCCATCGCCATCACTAGGTTGTGGCAGAGCTATGAGCAGCTGGCTGGGGCAGAGCCATGGGAGGCTGGCATGCCCTCGCCAGCCAAAGCTAGCAGTACTAAATTGAAAACACAATAAGAGGGGAGGAGACGGCTAACTGAGGGTGGAGCGGGCAGGGAGACAGTGTGGCTGGCCAAGGCAATGCCTCTGCCTTCGCTAGCCTGAGGCTAGCCAGACAGAGGCCAAATGAAGCCCACCAGCCATCAGTGACACCGCCTCATCTTAAGACAAAGTGAGATAGAAGAGGGACCAGGACATTCCGAAAGCTTCTAGAATGAGCTCAACTTAGCCCGATCCTTTTTTTCCTTTATCTCTTCTCTTTTTTGTTCTTCCTTTTTTGCGCCGAAAATCACTGTGCTGCGCTGAGGCCCAATGACCACGACTAAACCCCGCGCCCAACCCTACGTGTATGAATATCATGGTCAAATACATGAAAATAAATATGCCAAAGCATCACATTTTCCAATAAAAAATAATCAAAAAATCACTAATAAATCATAGAAAAACTCTAGGGACATTACACTTACACTGCAAAGATGGTTGTGGAACTCCGTGTTCAAGAGGTGGTGCTGATTCATGGCATGCCATGTACAATGGTTTCTGATTGGGGCCATGTCTTTGTATCTCATTTTTTTCTGGAGTTTTTTAAGATTCAAGAACTATCACCCAAGGAAAAATGGATATACTAAAGTTGTTAACCGCTACGTTGAGCAATATTTGCATTGTTTTACAAGTGATCAGCCCCAACATTACCTACAGATGCTCTCATGGGTGTAATGGTTTTATAGCACAACATACCATAACGCCATTGGCTTTACTCCATTCTAGGTAATCTATCCCCCTCCCTCTGTTCTTGCTTATGTCTAGTACTGAGCTATTGTGTCTAATTTGGATTACTTACTTTAGACCTATGATGAGATCTTGTATCAACCCAAGTGTTTATTTGTAAGCATGGACAAACCGAGAAAGATAAAGTGTCTCTAGCTTGCAATTGAACTACAAGTTTTTCTTCCCCCTACTAAAACAACCAAACTTGGATTTTTATTCAAAGCACCAAATTCAAGTGTCTAGTGGAATCATGCAATTCAAATCAACAATCAACACAAGATTTTTTATGTAGAAACCCAACTTTGGAAAACCCAATAGACACTCTATCCAAACCAAATATGTACTATGCAAACTGATATACAGAGTTAGTAGTTTACAAAGACAAAGAACCTTCTTTTCTTCACTCGGCTAGTTCCAAAACCACTCTAAACACTTGTATTAGCACTCTATACTTGTTCAGTTGCATCAGCATGGTATTCACACCTTGTTTTGCTTTTGATAGATCCAAATTTTCATTAGACGTCCCTTTAGCATGAACAATCATTTGGCTTATAAATTCTCATCAAATCACTTCAGCAACACACTTAGTCCCTTCAAGTGTTTTGTTCTTTTACTCCACTAAAAATCACACTTTTGATTTTGGTTGATCGGTCCATGATTGAGGATGCTAATTTACTCTCAATTCATTAGAGAAGTTTCACTCTTTTTCTCTAGGGTTTACAATCCTTCCTCTCTCACTTTCCCTCAATTTTAGACCCCTCATATAGATCCCCAAGTCATCCAAGGAAATCTACTTTGAATAGGAATTTAATTCCATTTAGAATAGCCTATTTTAGGAAACTATGCATTGATGATAGTGATCATTACCACAAGGCAATTGTTCGTTCCATGTTCTGTTTGAATGCAAACACACAATTGATTGATTCTTTCTTCAAAATGATCTAGTGATAAAGTTAGTATAATATGTCTGATCTAGTTGCAATTGATTTATGCATAAAGTGATCTATCATCAAAGTTATTGGAACCCTCCGATCAACATCTCGATTGATCTCACTACTGAGCAATCTGTCATGGAAAAATGTTGTGTGTGGCATGCTAGCCGCATTGTTACAAAAGTCCTTGTTGCATGGCACAACTGGCCATTAGAGGATGCAACTTGGGTCATGGAGGACAAGCATCTGGCCCATGAGGCCTCTCTCTTGTAGTTAGTGTAGATTTGTCTCCTCTCCTCCATGTCCTCTCGCTTTTCCCTCCTCTCAGCCCTCAATACCTTTCCAACCTTCAGGGCACAATAGTTTATTTGTCAAAATACTTCTTTAGTCTTCATGTTATGCTTCATCTTCAACATGTGATCTTCATCATCAAACAAGCACTTCTTTGACTCAAAATTACATATCACTTGACATTATTTTGTTCATCAAAATAAGCTAACAATACATATGACCAAATGCGTACTTACAATCTCCCTTTTTGGCCATTTTGTTCCAATACACTACAACCCATAAATCTAAAAAAGAAAAGTACAAACCTTAGTGCATTATTTGAGTTAGATCAAGATAAGAGCTTAAATTTGCCACCTTGACCATTGGGGGTAGGGGGCAAAACTTTCTTATTTTAGCTAAGAATGTGGGGTGCACAGTCAACCTAGTCAACTAAGTTAGGTAAAATTGTAGTGCACTAACAAAGGTTTGGGAAAGGGAAAAAGGAAACACTATTAGCCAAAGGTTGCCTTATAAGTAGATCATGTATTTGATTACCTTAATGACCTGAGTACGGGTGTCCATCTGTAGACAAACGAGTCTTATGTAGGAAGGTATCCAAGAAAACATTAGCCTTGTCATAGAGGCTATTAGTGTTGATTGGGAGAAAACAAAGTAGAAACATGTTTAAAACAAAGGAGAATGGGGTTGATCATTTAAATCTATAAACCGGACTTGGATGGGAAAGGCGGCTAGAACAAACTACCAACTCGCCCAATTGGCTTACTTTAGTGCCAAGTAGGGTGGATGACCCAAAATCTTCTAATTTGGGTAGAGATTGATTCAAATAGGGAAGGTCAAATGTTGATTAGTACAAAAAGAGATTCAGAATGACTCAAATTAGTAATCCACCCAAAGAGGGAAAACCTCCTCCTATAGGTGGCCTATCCGCTCTCTCTTTTTCCCCTACACGCCAATTTATCTCTCTCCCCCCTCTCCTTTGTGGTAGCCACCTCTTTCTTTTTCTATCTAGTACCCCACCCATCTCCATCTACTCCTTCATTTCTTGCTTGAACATCCAATTAATCCATTGAAGCCTATTGAAGAAGAAGAAAGCAAATCAACAACATTGTAGGAGTGAATAGAAGCAT
This sequence comes from Saururus chinensis, assembly GCA_035235625.1. Lineage (NCBI taxonomy): Eukaryota > Viridiplantae > Streptophyta > Magnoliopsida > Piperales > Saururaceae > Saururus > Saururus chinensis. The sequence goes on from CP141142.1 coordinate 21,508,489, forward strand.
TGTCTACAAGTTGGAAGAGTTTGTCATCAACATAAGGTAGGAACAACTCTTCTTCTACCCTAAGTTATGATGTGAGGGTTAGAGATGACTGAATTGAATGATTTATGGATGTTTATAAGGTGATTTTATGAGTTAGTAAATTGGCATGAACTGGGGTTTAATATACGAGTACATGTTTTTGATTTTCTTGGTTGTGTAAGGTATATGTAATGACATAGGCTCAATCATCAAGTTTTCCATGAGTGTCTACCATTTAGAAATTATGATAAGGGTTATCTATAAGAACATATGTGTCATATGTTAGGATAATTGAATAATTTCTTGGTCCAAATTATGTCAAAAACCTTGAGTGTGTACTTATTCTTCAAATTTGATTAGATATAGTTGCGGTCGAATTAGATTTGGAATTGATGCACTTAAAAAATAGGAGCAGACATGTTCTTGATTTGCTTTTGATTTGCTATGTAAAACAATGCTGAGAGTTTATCAATTGACCACTTTATACACCAATCGATCACTCAAAGTATCGTGTGTTTAGAAAATAGTAAACTATCGATCGCTATCTAAAAAGATCGATCACTAACAGTTATGTTGTCCTAAATAAGCCATCGAATTGGATTTCTTTCCTTGTTGAAGTCAAATACCAAAATCATTTTAGAGACTTATATAAAGGATAAGAAGTGACAAATTTGCAGAGAGGAAAACCTAGGAAAATTTTGAGAATAAAGGAGAGACCTTTGCTTTTTGTTTTCCTTGGGAATTCACATTGAGCTTTAAGAGGAGATTAATTACTCATGATACTATTCCACAACTAAAAGAAGAGATATTTCACACAAAAGTTTCAAAGAGGAATTGCAAAATTTCTTGAATAAGAGATTGAAGAATCCAAAGCAAGGAGGAAAAAAGTTTCAAGTGCTGGAAGAAGATGACTTGAACACCAACAACAACAAGAATTTTTGGAGATATCACTATGAGATATGACGTCTTTGTGCAAAATTTTCTTATATAACAAAAACAATTAAATCTACTCTCTATGTACACTCACAATGAATCAATATATCAAACCATCAAGCATAAAGCATTCAATCCTCACATGAACACACAATAATTTAGCATGAAAAACCCAAACCCAAGTAAATAACCAGAACAATTTTAACAACAAACCAAACCAATGCACTACTAGTAAGCAAGACAATTATCTTACATAAGCAAACACTAACCTTTATTTTGAGTCTAAAAAGCATCAAAAAGAACTTTCAAGAATTAAACACTTTACAATAATATGAAGATGATGAAGAATTAATGCTTTTGTTGGCTAAAAACTTTATGTAAGATCTCTAACTTTAACCCATATTAATTTCGATTTAATTATGTGATATTGTGTGGCTTGGCTTAAATTGCCAGTTCGACTTCATTTTGGAGTTAAGGGTTAGTAATTATAGTTTTAACAAGGTTTAATTATATTTTTATAAGTTTTAATATCAAACTTAATTTATCTAATTTTTATAGATTTTATGGGATTTTATTATAATTTTCCTTAAATAAGGGTGTGGACCTTGCCATGGGCCCCACGTCCACATTGCACTGTGTGTGACCCACTTAACACTCTAAACCTTTATGAATTTATTTTAGTGATTTTTGGAATGATTAAACTCATTATTAGCCTAAAATAACCCAAATTAGCCACTTAAGGCTTTTTTACCTTATTTCACAGCCCAAAAGTTTGTAAACATGCCCAAACATCTACTATTTATGGAAAAACCCTAACCACTTCCCCATTTGGGGAAGGTCCATATAAGGGAGAAGGAGGTGCTCTATCCCCATTTCTCAAAGAGGAAAAACAAATTAAGGTGTGTTTTCTAGCCCTAATCACCCCTAATATTTCAATTTTGCTCTTAATCCTTTTTATCTTCAAGTCCCCCAATTTGATTCTTGATTTCTTCCATTCAAAATCTTACTTTTAATTTCGATTTCAAACCATAAATGGGTAATTTTCGTTTTTAACCAAAGAAAATCATAAATCCACCTATTTTCAAGTTGATTTGAGCTTATTAGTGACTTTTAATTAAATTTTAACAAAACCCTAACTTTTGGGTAGGATTTCTTAAGGATTGAAGCTTCTTTGCAGATCCAAAGGCTTCATAGAGGTAAGGGGTTTTCTTTCTCAGAGGTTTTCTTCCTTAAAATGTCATTATTGTAGGTTTCATTGAGCTTTTGACTCATCTTAATGTGTAATGGTGATTTATTAAAAACAAATAATTTATGGTTGTTTTTGTACGTTTTAACATGAAAATTGTTAGATATATCATATTTTAGGCTTGGGTAATGATTATATGAAGTTTTAGCATTTTTTATAGATATTTAGAAGAATTTCAGTACAGTTTCGTGAGGTAGAAGATGACTGTTTTGATAGTTTTGTCCTAACCGTTTGATTGCCAGTGGGCCAATCTAACAGCTAGCTACTCGAACAGGATGACAGGTTGTTCAAACAGCCAACCATTCAAATGGACCACTAGGCCGTTCAAAAATCCCACATAGCTCTTTGTTTTGGATTCACGATTATGTCTCGGATACTTTTAATTTGACTTTTTCTCTCAATTTTTTCTAGAAATATATTAACATGTCTAGATTATATTCCTGTTCATTCATATTTTTCTAGAATAATATATATTTATAATATTTTTTTGGAATATGTGTTGAACAGTAAAACAACTCTCTATTTCTGTGTTTAGAAGCATGTTTAGGGATGAAAACATGTGATTTTTGGTTCCTTCTTTCTATGATGGATTGATATATGTGTTATGAGTATGCTCTAAAAAATGCAAGTTGTTCAGAGCACAATAAATCAATGGCCTAGTTATAAATTTGAAGGTCGATGATTATGGCAAAACTACATAGTCTCATTAATTAAATCATGAAAATTACTTTTTGTACTTATTTTCATACGATATTTATTTATATGTTAACTAAGCCTATGATGTAAGTCTTCATAAATTTTCACATTGATTGGTGTTTATTTGCTATTTTTTCTATAATGTATAGGTTACATGTTGTGATTATGCTAAAACATAATATTAAGCAAGTATGGGATAAATGAGTATATGCGTAATTTTAAGTGAGATTTTGAAGATTTCTTCATATTTACTCCTCAGGATTTAGCTCAAATATGAACACGACCATATAAGTTAGTTTTTACTCATTCTTATATAATATTATTTGTCACGAATGAACTAAGTCTCGTGCATATTAGGATTGATTACAGTATATTAGATGCACTGAAATAATGTTCAATAAAATATTTTTAAATTTCAAATTGTAATCCTATTTTGTGTTAAGTCATTGCTTATTTGGGCTATTTATGTTTTGAATAGGTTAGTTGGACCTTAATTGAGTTTACATGTCTAAACAGGCTTCAACAGGATCCAACTAGAAGAGGAAGTGAAGCCCAACTACCCAAAGCTATTTAAAAGTCAAAAATAAACTCATAATGGTCTAAACATGCATGGAATGGTCGAACACAACCTTGTGGACCCGTTGGATTTGAGATTTACATCAAGAGAACTAAATTAGGAAAGAAGCTGATTTGGACAGATTGACACAGCCATAGTATTTTAACTATATATTTCTATGTATAATTTGGATTGATACAATTCTGGTGGCATTGGAAAGAAGACTTTCGTGTCTACATTTATTATTTTAGGAAGAAATTCCAAATTCTAACGATTTGTAAGTCAAATCCGGCATGAAATTGGACAGCTAGTTAACTAACTCGAGGCCATCACATGAAGAATATTTTCATTGGTTGTGATTGATACACATAAGGAAAGACAATTAAGCTAATTGGATATCTAAAGGAAGATTTAAAGACACTTATTTGCTAAATAAATCATTGATTTATTTGATTTATTTAGAATCTAATCATTGCTAAAGATGCAACCAATTAGACAATCAATCAGGATGCAATCCAGAGACATGATTTTACTTTCCTCTTTGAAGCAACCTATTCTATTCCTATAAATAGAGGAGTAGATGTGATAGAGACATCATCCCCCCTCTTTGGAGCTCTCCTCCCCTATTTTCTTCTCTCATTTTGTTTTTAGTTTTATTGTAATGGCTTTCTAAGCTCTCAAGCTAAGGTTAGGAATGAAGCTTGTACTTGATGTTTAATGGATACTTTGATTCAAGTAAGTTCTTTATCGTTTTAATTTGACATTTTATGTTTAAAGAGTTTATAATTTATACAATTATTTGATTCGGCGTTGACAAAAGGCACACCGAATGCTTATAATTCTCTGTGATTATATACTTAATGCTTTCACGTAGTGCAATCTATTACTAGTGTTCTATTTCAAAGTTCTTTAAAAGATAAATTTTCTGATTGAAATGAATTTTCATTTGATCTTAATTGAGTTATCATTTGAATCAAATATACATTAGAGATTTATTACAAGTGGATTTTCGATGCATTCGCACTTTCTCTTTGATTGTTTCTTATTCTCTATTTTACCTTCTTTCTCTATTTTATTATCTTCATAATAGTTTTCTTTGTCACACAAGGCTTTCCCTGTGGATTGACCTTGTTTACTATAGTTGACAAGTAAAAAAAAAATTTGAACTAGACAACTTCATAGTCTTCATTTGGACGTAACAACAATGTTTACCTATGCTTATATTCATTAAACATTGCTCATGTATGTATCATGTCTCATGCATAATGAAAATGATTTATAAATGAGATTAATCATGAATAGCTGTGTTTGATCGATTGAATGCTATTGGTTGACGGTTAATCGATCAAAGGCTTATCGAATAGGTTTTACATCTGAAAGGATGGGGTTTTACATCCAATGGTCGGGGTTTTACATCCCTTTCAGGATGGGTTTCCTCCTTGGGTGAGAAGAGTGGAATGTTGTCATAAGTTAATTGATAAGTTATCTAGACCCTAAGAATCCAGCTAGTTTGCCCATGTGCACTGGCATACCAAGGGATATTTTCCTTGCTAAGGAACTTACCCAAACTACTTAGGGCTTCCGCTTTAGGATTTCCCAGGGAGAGCAGGTCTGCTTAGGCTACAGCCAGGGTGAACAGTAGGTTCGCTTAGGCTTCAGCCAGGGTGAGCGGGATAGTTGTTTTCTCAATTGTGAGACAACCTCCATTTATTGTTGCATGTGTTCGAAAGATAATGCTCATTGACACCGGTTGTGTAGGAACAATGAAGATTATGTTGCACATGTGATTTTGGTATGGTTTGCATGGATGGTCAGGATGGTGTGTGTGGTTGATGCACTTGATGTAGGACGGTGAATGTTTTTATTGAGGAATGGGTATGCATTATATGTTTATGTTAATAAGTGATTCATAAAGGATGTGATTATAATAATGAGTTTTCTATGTCTACACATGAGGTATATATGTGTTATGAGCTATATGTGAGCCTATGATGCATAGGTGGCACGGTATGTGCTTCTAGAATGTGGGTTATAGCATGATATGTAAGTGGCATGGCTATGTGATGATGAAATATGTTATATATAGCATGATATGCAGGTGGTATGAGTATGTGTTGATGATATATGTTATACATAACATTATATACAGGTGGCATGAGTAGATGCTTATGGAATATAAATTATGACATGATACACAGGTGGCATAGGTTTATGTGATTATTCCAAGATGAATGGGCATAGTGTTTGATTAAGTGATTGATGTGATGATGGTTATGCTTGTGTAGTCATTATGAATTTACTTCCATATTAAAACCCTTGTTGAGCTTTGACTCACCATCTTTGTTTTGTGTTTTGTTTTGGGGTTGCATGTCATGTCATGCAGGTTGTTCGGATGGGCTCTTTGTGGAGCATGTTGATGGTGTTGATCATTATGAGGGGATGTATGGAGATGTGTTTTATGATAGCTCTGATATCATGCTATGTTTAGATCTATATACTCTTGACTATGCTTCACACTTCTATATAGCCATTGTCGGCTTAGACTCTTATTAGTCATTGTTGGCTTAGATTTATTTTAGTCATGTGTAGGTTGTTTATGACCAAGTATGTGGGTTTGTGTGAACTAATGCTTTTAATTAGTAGTCTTTTTATTGCTCATTTTTGTTTTTGTACAAAGTGTATGTGCACAACTTTGTAGTGTTCTACCCAAGGATGGGTTAAGTTTTTCGCAATCCAACTATACTTCACCGCGCCGCGTGTTGATTCCTCATTGGACCGGGTTTGGCTCGTGAGTGGCGTGTGCCGGGGCATGACAAATAAGTTTTTGGTATCAGAGCACGACTTTGCTCAAGAGAAGATGAGTTTAAGTATTGCGTCTTAAATGATAATGGGATATGAGGTGATAAAAGATCTAGACAATGCTAGAGACATTGAATTTCGTTAGTTGATTGCCTTGTTGTTTGCATGCATGTTGTATTGCTTGAAGTTTGTATTTGCTTGTGATATTAGACCTTATGATTTAACGTCTAGTTGTTGTGTATATAGATGGACCTAATCATACATGCACTAATAATAATTGCATGGCCCGAGACCTGAGAGTTGATGATGTGTTGACCGCAATAGAGGGGTTGACACAAGTCATGCAGGCGAAACATGCGAGTAGTAGCGGGTCAGAGCATCTCTCCTTGGAATGCTTCAATAAGCCTAATCCTCCTAGCTTCCAAGGGAGGATGGATGCTTCAGAGGTGGATAATTGGAGGCTCCATATGGAGAAGATCTTTAGTGAAGACGGTGCTTGGAGGAGGAGAAGACTCACCTTGCCGTCTTCACAATCAAGGGAGAGGCTCAGTGTTGGTGGTTGTCTAAGGAGAGGCAGTGGTTCTAGGGACGTGTTGACTTTCCTTGGGAAAAGTTCTTGTCAGCCTTTAATGACAAGTACTTCCCAGCATGTGTGTAGGAGAAGGAGTTCATCAGCCTCCAGCAGGGTTCCATGTCGGTATTGGCCTATGAGACTAAGTTCATTGAGCTCGAATGCTATTCTCCTTGCTTCTTTTGTGATCAGTATGAGCGGGCGAGGAAGTATTAGGATGGACTAGAGCCTTTCATCAAAGGCTGGGTGGTTCCCTTCAAGCATAAGACATTGGCAGAGGTTCTTGAGACTGCCATTGTGGTGGAAAAAATTGGAAGCATACATGAAGAAGAAGGGGCAGCAACCGAAGAGGTTAAGGCAAGAGGACTCTCATGCACATCAGAACCAAATTCATCATGGTGGTAACTTTGTGAGGAACAACACCAACCACATGCAACCAAATCGCCTCCACCACCTTCCAACATCACTTGTTTCTTTTGTAGGAAAAAGAAATTACAAGAATCAGTGCCCTAAGAGAGCTCGTGGTGATGCACCGAGGCGCCAACCTATTCCACCAAATCAAGGCCCAAGGTAGTAAGGAGGGCAACAAGGAAAACCTCAAGGGAGACACATGGTGGGCAGCAAGAGGGACAACAAAAGAGGCCAGTCAACTAAGGGAAAGTCTATGTCATTTCAGCTCATGAGGTGGCCAACGCTTCAGCAGTGGTGAAAGGTATGCTTGTAATCGCGTCCCGCTATGCTAGAGTGTTGTTTGATACCAAATCAACTCATTCATTAATTTTACCACATTTTGCTCATGAGCTTGATGTTGAGCATAAGATGTTGTCTATTCTCTTGCATGTGTGTAGCTGCTTCATCTTCCCTTCGGGCAGAGAAATATCTTGAGAAGGTCACTATGTTGATTGATGGGCATGAGTTGTATGTTGATTCGATTATCTTGCCTATGATTGACTTGATGTGATTTTAGGCATGGACACGATGTCGATGTATCATATACATGTTGATTGCCGCAGGAAGAAGGTTGTGTTTACTTTGCTGAATGTTGAACCTTTCATCTTCCAGGGTGTGTGGTCTAGTGGAAAATTTGTGGTGTCTTCCTCTAAGACAAGGAAGTGGATTAACAAGGGGTGTGAAGCATTCATTGCAAGCATCTTGGGGACGAGTGCGGCATTGCCTTCTCTTGAGTCCGTGCAGGGACGTGTCGGAGTATCTACCTATTTTCAAGTTGATATAATCTTATTAGAGATTTTTAATTAAGTTTCAACAAAACCCTAACTTTTGGGTAGGATTTCCTGAGGATTGAAGTTTCTTCATAGATCCAAAGGCTTCATAGAGGTAAGGGATTTTCTTTCTAAGAGGTTTTCTTCCTCGAAAATGCCATTATTGTGGATTTCTTGGAGCTTGTGATTCATCTTGATGTGTAATACTAATTTGTTAAAAACACATGATTTATTGTTGCTTTTGTATGTTTAAGCATTAAAATTGTTAGATATATTATATTTTAGGCTTGGGTACTGATTATATGAAGTTTCATAAAGTTTTAGTATTTTTTATTAATTTTTAGAAGAATTTTGGTTCAATTTCGTGAGGTAGAAGATGGCTATTTTGACAGTTTTGTCATGGCCGTTCAATCACTAGTCAGACAATCTAATGGCCAACTGTTCAAAAGGGGTGACAGGCCGTTCAAATGGCCAACCATTCAAATGGGCTGCTAGATCTTTCAAACAACCCAAATAGCTCTATGTTTTGGACTCACGACTATGTTTCTGATACTTTTACTTTGATTTTTGCTCTCAAATTTTTTTTGAGAATATATTAACATGTCTAGATTATATTCCTGATCATTCATATTTTTCTAGAATAATATGTATTTGTTATATTTTTTTGTAATACATGTTGTACAACAAAATAGCTCTCTATTTATGTATTTAGAAGCATGTTTAGGGATGAAAACATATGAATTTTGGTTACTTCTTTTTATGATGGATTGATTTATGTGTTATGAATATTTTTTAAAAATTGCAATTTGTTTAGAGCACGATAAGTCAATGGGTTAGTCATAAATTTAAAGGTCGATTATTCTAGTAGAACTGCATAGACTCATTAATTAAATCATGAAATTAGCTTTTTATATTTGTTTTTATATGATATTTATTTATTTGTTAAATAAGCCTATGATGTAGATATTCGTAAATTTTCACATTGATTGGAGTTTATTTGTTATTTTTTCTAAAATGTACAAGTTACATGTTGTGATTAAGCTAAAACATCTACTTAAGCCAGTATGGGATAAATGAGAACATGCACAATATGATTTATTCATATTTACTCTATGGTTCTAGTATATTATGACTAGAATGAATTATGAATACTTGTACATGTCACATTAATTATAAATGAACCATGTTCCACATGTTTTAGCTCAAATATTAACAGGATCATGTATGCATATTTCTACTCATGATTATATGATTTTATTTGTCACAAATGAACTATGTATTATGCATATTAGGACTAATTAGAGTATGTTTACCTATTTTTACATTCATTAAACATTGTTCTCATATGTATCATGTCTCATGAATCGTGAAAATGATTTATAAACAAGATTAATCACAATAGTTGTTTGATCGATTGAATGTAATTAGAAGTCATTGGTTGTTGGATTAATCAATAGGAGGCTTATCGAATTTATTTTATGTCTGAAAGGATGGGGTTTTGCATCCCTTTGAGTACGGGTTTCCTCCCAAGGTGAGAAGAGCGGAATGTTATAATAAGTTATTTGATAAGTTATCTAGACCTTGAGAATCCAACTCGTTTGTCCATGTAAACTAGGTTACTATAGGGTATTTTCCCTACTAGGAAACTTACCCAAATTGCTTAGGGCTTCCTCTTTAAGATTTCCCAAGGAAAGCAAGTCTGCTTAGGCTACAGCCAGGGTGAGCAGTAGGTTTGCTTAGGCTTTAGCCAAGGTGAGTGGGATAGTTATTTTCTCAATGGTGAGACATTCACCATTTTGTTGCATGTGTATGGGAGATAATGCTCATTGACATCAGTAGTGTAGGAATAATGAAGCTTATGTTACACATGTGATTTTGGTATATTTTGCATGGATATGCAAGATGGTGTGTGTGGTTAATGCACTTGACATAGCACAGTGAATGTTTTTATTGAGTAATGGATATGCTTTATATGTTTATGTTAATAAGTAATTCATGCAAGATGTGATTATAATAATGAGTTTCTCATGTCTACACATGAGGTGTATATGTATTATGAGCTATATTTGAACCAATTATGTATAAGTGGCATGGTACATGTTTCTAGAATGTGGGTTATAGCATGATATGTAGGTGGCATGGATATGTGGTGATAAAATATGTTATATGTAGCATGATATGATATGCAGGTGGCATGGCTATGTGATGATGAAATATGTTATATATAGCATGATATGCAAGTAGTATGAGTATGTGTTGATGAGATATGTTATACATAGCATGATATGCACGTGGCATGAGTAAATGCTTATGAAATGTAAATTATGACATGATAAGCAGGTGGCACAGGTTTATGTTATTATTCCAAGATGAATGGGCATAGTTTTTGATTATGTGATAGATGTGATGATGGTTATGCCTGTGTTGTCATTACAAATTTACTTCCGTATTAAAACCTTTGCTGAGCTTTGATTCATTCCTCTTTGTTTTGTATTTTGTTTTTGGGCAGCATGTCGTGCCATGTAGGTTGTTCAGGCTCTTTGTGGAGCATGTCGATGGTGTTGATTATTAAGAGGAGATGTATGGAGATGTTGTGTTTTATGATAGCTTTAATATCATGTTATGTTGAGATCTATATACTCTTGACGATACTTCACACCTCTACAAAGTCATTGTTGGCTTAGACTTATTTTAGCCATGTGTAGGTTCTTTATGACCATGGATGTGGGTATGTGTGGGCTAATGCTTTTAATTAGTAGTCTTTTTATTGCTCATTTTGCTTTTGTACAAAGTATATGTGTGCACCTCCATAGTGTTCTACCCAAGGATGGGTTAAGTGTAAGGACCCTCATCTTTAAACCGGTTTTTAGTTTTCTTTAATTATGAGTTATCGTAAGATTAACGTGTTTTCTGATCTTATTCGGTGATTTCGTAAAATAAATAGTGTTTGTGATTGTTTTAACCAAAATTAACTTCAATATTAGTGGTTTTAAGTGATTTTAAACCAAATGTGAATTTTTGACATTTTTCAGAATTTTCACTATTTTCCCAAACATTAGGGTTTTGGCGGGACCCCTGTGGGCGCCACCGTCGAAAATTTTATTTTTGGGTCAAATGAACCTAGACATATACTTAAGGTCACACAAAAATTTTCAGAATTTTATTAGTCTTAATTTGTGCTTAAATTTGCAAAATACCAACTTTTAGCCTACTTTTCCTATTTACACCCCAAAACTTACCTATGCATACCCCAACCCTTACTATAAAAGGGCAAACCTGAGCCATTTCCATTTTTGGGAATAGGCTAAGGAAGGAGGGCTCGCCTAATCCCCACTTAGGCCCGAATTAGAAGCCGATTAAGGTAAGCTTACTCAAATTAAGCACTAATCCATGACTTTCTTCTTAATTTCTTCCAAATCTACCATTTTCCCCTTAATTCAATTCATTTTTTACCATCAAAAGCTACTGATTTGTGTTTTACTACAAACCCTAATATTCAAAATTCGATTTTTACTACCAATAAGCCCTAGATCTAAGATTTAATTAGGGATTTCTTGGGTAAATCAATTTCTATTAGAGTTTAATTCAAACTCATTGTGTTTTCAAGGATTTCAAGATGGGTGACTCTTCAATCCGAGCTTAATCAAGTGCTGAGGTTGGTAAGATTAGAAGATGGAATTATTTAATCCCGATTTCTTAGGGTTTTGCATTATTATGGTTTGGTTTGATGTTCTGAAAGTCAAGGAGGACTTTTGATGATGATTAGGGTGTTAGATGTGGATTTGAAGTGTTATTTATGGTGTTTTGGTTTGGATTTGCGAAAGAAAGAAGATGACTGTTCTGCCGTGTTGGCGATCGATCGGCCCTGCAGGGCGATCGATCGGCCGAACTGTAAATTTCAAAATTTTGCGTGTAACCGATCGAACGGCCTGAAGGGCCGATCGATCGGCTACACAGAAAATTGCTTGTTGTGAGTATGATGTCTATTTTGATGATTCCACTTTAGCTTGCCAATTTTATATGAATGTGGAGTGTTTTAAGCTATGTTAGGCTACTGGAAATGCATGCTATTAAGTTTATGGAGTTGAGATATATGCTTAGAGATGGTGGAATGACTTATGTTTTGTGGCGTGATGTTGGAATCGTTATCTTGAAATTATGAATGGTTGTTTCCCTTTAGTTAAGCATATTTTCAGTAGGACTACAATCATTATTAGACTGATTTGTCATGATAGATTGTGGTTAATGGTGTGTGGATGTTGGTGAATGCCATGACTCAATGATGAAATGAGTGATGTTATATGTGTTTAGCCTTTGTGGTGGAGTTTTGAATTGAGATATGATTTCAACTATTCTTCTTCTATGATTTCCGCTGGAATTCATGTTTAGATAGAAATTCACATGTGTAGTATGGTAGTGAGTTGATTTTCAAGCATGTTGATATGCATTATATGAAATGCTTCTACTAGTTACACACACACATGTGGGGGTTAAATGATGATGTTGAAGCTTGATATGGTGATTATGAATGATGCATTAGGGGCTGGTGAGAGCACTTATCATGGATTAGGATTCATGTATGCTTTGCCCACGCATGTACCATGCTGCACGTATCATAAAAATGGATTTCCAATTGAGGCTTCATCGTGATTAATCAAATTTGACCGACTGGATGCAATGTGATGAAATTGTGTGCCGGGTTGATCGGTCGTGGATTAATCACAAGTTGATTGGTCCGAAAGGACATATTTTGATTTGAAGTTCCTGTGTGGAACGAGTGTACTCCCCAGGTTGAGTCTAATTAAATGGAATGATGTGGGGACGAGTTGTGTACTTGTCTTGCGGATTGTGAGAATGTTATTATGTGTGTCATCTAGACCCTGAGAATTCAGTGTGGTATGCCGTGTGCACCCCGCTACCACGTGTTCTAGGGTTCTCTGTGTGAGAACTCGGGCTCTTCCCTCCGTAGGAGATGTCCCTAGGCGAACACCCCTGCTCTAGATTCTCTGTGTGAGAATGGGACATCCTTGACCAGGATCATCCAGGGCGAGCAGTATTAGGGATTGACAACCCCGATCTTTCTTGAATTCTTGTGTAGAATTTTGGACCATGACACGCCTCCGTGGCCTTGTCTATGCTCCCGTCTGTGTGACATAAATGTGTGATTACTCCTTGATGGAGGTTGATTTGATATAATGCATGTGAAATATGTATGTTAGAGATACATCCATGCAGGTTGATTTGATATAATGCATGTGGAATATGTATGTTAGAGATACATCCATGCAGGTTGATGTTGATGTTGATGTTATGCATGTGGAATATGTATGTTAGAGATACATCCATGCAGGTTGAATTATGCATTATGATGCAGTGTTAAGTGATATGAATGTGTGATCAGAAAGTGATGCACCATGTAAATCTTTGATCTGAATGATCTCATTACTATGTTATCGTATTTTCAACGTTGACAATAATATTAAAACCATTGCTGAGTTTGTTAAACTCACCCCTCTTTTGTGTTTTGATTTGGGGCTACGTGGTGCGACACGCAGACGGACAGGATCTCTTCGAGGAAAGGTCGGAGATGGCTTCGATGTGATCTTGGAGATCATTGTGTGATTTACCTTCTTTTGTTTCATGCTTATGTTTAGAACCTTTGTGTAGGGTTCTTGTTTTGGATTTATGTTACATTTTACTGTTGTGATGCTTATGACTTATTTTGAGCCGTGTGGGCTTTACTTAACTAAGCTTATGGGTTTGAGATTGTTGTTTACTTTGTGATAAGCAACACCTTTCCTTCCCTTTTATTTACTCTTGCTCAAAGGATTGTGTGCACTCCATATTTCTATTAATCGCCCATGGTTAGGGTTAAGTCTTCCGCTAGAATCGTTTCTCAATCTTCACTTCGTCGCCCTTGCACGCTTGACCGGCCCCTGGACCGGGTTCGGCTCGGGTCGGGCATCGCCGGGGCATGACATTAAGTCTTTCCCAATCCAACTATGCTTCATCGTGCCGCATGCCTCCTCCTCCTTTGATTGGGTTCAGCTCGGGGGTGGCGTGTGCCAGGGCGTGATACTTTAGGTTTGGAAGTTAAAAATTCTAGGAAGAGACAAAGGGAGAAGAGAAATGAGAGGAAAAATAAATATGACGAGAAGAATTTGAAATTTTTTGAATGTGGTAAGTTAAGTCTCTGATTGTTGATAGTCCTAGCATTAACTCTGACAATTCTTTTGATGTTAAGCCTAAGCTTTTAAAGGGGTTTGATAATTAAAGAAAGGGCAAGGTGCTTTATGAAACTTACTCTGATGAGAGTTCTTCAAAAGAAGATGAACTGTGTAACTATACAGCCTTCTATGGAAGTGTGAATGAAGATAGTTATGGAGAAGCATTTCACGAGTCCACTTCTCTTGAAGAGAACTCCACCTAACTTTAATTATGATGAATACAAAGGATTCATCCAACAATTATTTGTCTTAACTAATAAAGCCAAAATCCTTGAGATAGAGTTGAAGGAAGAGGATGAATTAGTTTTGTCTTCCCAAGTGGTAAATAGGTTAGTGGAGTTGAATGTCAATCTTAAGAGAGAAGTGCATGAAATTAAGAAAGTCCCAAAGAGTGAAAAAGATAAGTTTAGTGCTCTCAATGGAGAACTTATATCCTCTAAAAAGAAATTTCATGGGTTTAGAGTGGGAGAAGAAGTTAAAAACCATATTAAACATTGGTCAAACCAACAAGATAGGGCATAGGTGGAATTGCTTGACTACTCCCATAGCAAAACTTACTATCTTTGTAAAGGCAAAAGAGAGTGACAAAAACCTTAAGTTAGTGTCCAACCCACTTACGTCAAGAATGAAAGGAGGAAAGATAGGTTCTAGTATTGTGGGGGTGTGTGATATTTTTCATAGTGATTCTCATACTAGAAGACAATGACCCAAGAATTACCCTCTTAAACATAGGTAAATGAAGAAAGAGAAGAAGCACACTACCCATGTCATCGCTAAGTTGCCCCACTAAGTGTATGAAAAGAAGATGAAGAGAGTGTAGGTGAAGAAGATTGATCTCTTTGAAGGATCAATTAGGAAGAGCATCTTAGATTGCCTTAGGAGAGGTTGGCTAGCCAAAGCTAAGGAGCTTGTCATCTCTAAGTAAAGATATATTAATTTGTGTCCATGGTTTAATTCTTTCGATCTTTTGAACATTCATGCTTTTAAATTTTATCGTATTTTACCTTGTTTTTACATGTCTTTAA
This sequence comes from Saururus chinensis, assembly GCA_035235625.1. NCBI lineage: Eukaryota > Viridiplantae > Streptophyta > Magnoliopsida > Piperales > Saururaceae > Saururus > Saururus chinensis. The sequence continues at coordinate 21,523,780 of CP141142.1, forward strand.
TTCATAGGTTTTGAATTGAAGAAAAAAACAAAAAACAATGATATGAACAAAAACACAAACAAATTAGCGTAGCTTTTTGCTTGAGTTTGCAATTGGCTTTGTTTTGGTTTTTAATTAGTTTAGTTCTTAAGAAATATTGAAATTAATTTTCTTTTAGGTTGAAAAGTAACATGATTAGTTGACAAACATACCTTAAAGAAGATAAGGATACACCAAGGAGAGTGAAGATCAATTTTATTTTCTTATACTCGATGTTACAATTCTCTTATTTTAAAAACTCACACACATCATGTTGAGACTCAAATCATTTTTGTATATGAACATCAAGAGAGAATTCTTAAACATAAGTTAACTTAGGTGTTTAGATTCTAGTGGATTTTAGGTGATCAAATTAGAGGATTTTTGGCTAGATTTCTATTTAGGACTCAAAAGAAAATACTATTTCATGTAATGTACTTCAATATTTATGTCTTATGTACTTCAATATCTTTAGATAATGGAATTGTCCTCATAAAGATGATGGGGAAGGGCCACCTACTTAGGTCGGCCTAGGCTAGTGTGAAGCTCCCATCCACCTTATATCATGAAAATAGAATGAAAAGAAAGAAAAAATTAAAAAAATGAATGATGCAAGTAGAGTGGATTCAAATAAACCAAGCCCTAAAAAAATGATTTGAGAAAAAATATCATAACTCAGGAAAACACATGGGCATAGTTTTATGAGGTTTTGATTGTTTTATCTTTTTAAGCAAATCATGTGCATATATTCTAGCCAAAGTGACTTGAAAATGTGAACTTGGTCTTTCCTAAGGCATGAACAAATGTTTCAATTTGGTTAAGAGTGATCTTGCGAGATTCAAGATTAAAAAAGACAAGAGTTGAATACATTAGTGGTTTTCTTTAAAAATTCATAAAAGAAGATTAATATGTCAAAATGAAGAGAATAAAATTAACAAGGGAAAATTATTTAAATAATATTAAAAACAAATATTTCTCAAATTGGTGTCCGTTTTGGCCATGAAGGCGCCAGCCAAGTGCAGGCGCCTGCGTGGCTTTTTATTTTATATTTTTTCGATTTCGTCTTTCAGAAGGACGAAATCAGCTTTAAGTTGATTTTGTCCTTCCAAATGACGAAATCCTCTTCACAGTGATTTCGTCCTTCGAAAGGATGAAATACTAACACTTCTTTCATATTGAATTGAAAAATATGGCTTTTAAGTGGATTGCATCCTTGCGAAGGACAAAATCCACTTACAAAGTATTTTGTCCTTCAGAAGGACGAAATCTGCTTAACAATATATTTCATCCTTGCAAAGGAAGAAATCCTCTGAAAATGTTTTTTTAGATAACTTAAAATTGGAAGCAACCCCTGTCCCTGTATAACATTATATATGTTCCACACAAAATGTAATACCCCGCTTTTCTGATTACGTCTACCCAAGGGGATTAGAGGTAATTAGTATTTTTTTCTAGTAAATTATAGATGGTTTCAACCTTTGAAACCTCCGTATTTGAGTAGAGCTCGAATAAACGATCATAACAAATCAAAGAACAGGCGAAACAAAGGTCGGGACCGAAAATTATGACCTTCGAGAAGCGTGAAAAATAGGTGGGACCTACTTAGAAAGAGCACAATTTATTAATTTAAGTGTGTTGGTAACGAAGGGCTCGTTGATATGAGTCCAACGGTACCTAGAACGCGAAAATCTGAATCCAGGGTAGGGAGATACGTAGGTTTGAACATTTGGATATTTATAAAAAAATAATAGAAAAAGATAACGGTGCGCGGCTGGCTCGCCGTAACGCAGGCCGGTGCACAACTGGCGCGCCACGGCATGGGCTGATGCGGGGTGCGTGCACCATGGAACCGTGGGTGTCGTGGTTTACTTCTGTGGGTGCCACAGTTACTCGGGCGCGACCCACGCCACGCACAGTGATTTCGGCACGCCTGGAGCTTGAAAACCCCCATTCATTTCATTTTTCGAACAATTCTTCTTCTCCTCCATTTCAAACCGTTCTAAGTCCGATTAAGGCCATTCAAGACCCGTTTCCTACTAAATTGAGTGTGCTCTACATGATGGAGGGGTCCTTTCTTCGAGTTGGAGTCCGTATAAGGAGGAAATGCCCCAAGACAAGGAGAGGTTCTGCCTGTTATCTTCCAGTGCCGACCAACTTCGTTTTCTCTGTTTCTGGTCATCCTAACTCCGATTTAGTCAATTCAAGAGGCGTTCTTTATTAAATCAAGTGTGTTCTACGTGATAGAGGGTTCTATTTTCTAAGTTGGCAATTATATGAGGAGGAAATATCCCGAGACTAGGAGAGGCCCTACCTGTCATCCTCGAACACCTGAGCAAGAAAAAGAGACCCAGAGCAAAACAGGGTTTGTTCGTAGTTACTAAGCCTCAACAAGAGAAACAATCTAGAGTAGGGGAGGTTCCGTCCACCACTCACGGGCGTAGAAAACAAGAAGAGTCTCTGGTAAGGAGAACGTTTGTACATAGTCTTTCAATGCAAGACGAGGGACATATAAAGGCTAGAGGAAGCTCCATCTACTACCTTCGGATCTGAAGGGGGAGGATGCCCAGAAGGAATGAGTAACTCCGAATATTGATACCTTACGAGACATGATGGGAGTAAGCATTTCTAATCTCCCGTTTTAATTATAGAACGGTATGTGCTAGTTATGATGTGTGCTATGCTACGATCAATATGCTTGCTATGCTTATATGCCATGGTGTGTGCTTATATGTCATGATTTGTGCTTTATATGCCATGATGGACGCCTATATGCTATGTGGTGTGTGGTCTCACTCTAGGGTAGAACGAGACATGTAATATGTGTTTCTGTCTCGGCCCAGTGATAGTGTGAGATGTGTATATGTGGTTATGATCCCGCTCGGTGGTATAGTGAGATGTACGATTTTGTTGATTTACTAATTTCGCTTTCTCCAATAAATTACGAGTTTCAGTATGATTTTGATTCAATTTTAGTATATATATATTAACGTATATGATTTTGTGATGTCTGACGTATGTAATAGCCGTTAGGCAGAACTATATTTGGATCCGATCGTGTTGGAATAATATCCAATACGTACGTAGGCAACTAACGACAAGATAACGTTGGCCCAATCCAAATCAATTATAAATATATATGTTTTATTTTGTTTTACACGCAACGAACTATAAAGCTTTGTTATGTGTATGTGTCCGTTACAACCTAAGTCTACGTATGGGAAAGCTTGAAGCTCCATAGTACGTAGATGAATGTTGTACCTCTCGCACACAGATGATGATTCCTGGCTCAAGAAAAGATCCAATTTTTTAATTAGTGATTTTGTGGGCCTGACTCAAGTCGGGTTGTTATACAAAACATACAAATTTGTCTTGTATAAACATCACATATGTTCCACACAAAACATATAAATTTGTCACTATATAACATCACATATGTTCCACACAAACAACATATAAATCACAATAATATCAACACATCAAGTAATAAGAAAGTCCATTGTTCTCTTCTATAGTCCTTGTAGCCATAAGAGCTCTGGGATAACTGTCATACAAGTGAGTAGCATTCACACCAATCACCAAGATGCATTTGGCAAAACCCCAATATAGACAGTCCAAATTCCCAAAACATCTGCGTGAATCTCCAACATAGGATACCATCTACATCACACTCTAACTTGTAGTAGGTACCAAGATTCTCATCTTGCACTGCCGTGAGGTACATTGGCAATAATTTGTATGATTCAACCCAATACCCATAAATGACTTTTACAACCATTTTCCTTACGGCCCATGCTTTCTTATAAAAAAATGTCAATGTGGAACCTCTCCTTCATTCTTTGAATAATATCAAATGGTGTGAGAATTAATTCGGCTTGGATGGTAGGCAATATGACCTTGGAAACAAATGATGCACTACATTGCCTATGATCAGTGCTAAGCTGGGCATTCTTACAAGTGTGATCACCTCCATATGTCTTCAATTTAAAGTACACTACACCCCTCTTCATTGATCCATGAACTCTCCAAGGGCAAGTAATATCAATGCACTCAACTATATGCTCTGACATATTTGTGCAGAAAACCTTGTATTCGACATGATTCCTAATTTAAAACTCCTTCAAGGCTATGACAAATGCCTTTTTATCCTCAATTATACACCCAACATATAACTCTTCTTCGTTTTGTTGCTCCACATCCATAGCACAATTAACTGCCACATCTATCTCCTCATTTGTGATATGTACATAGATTGGCTCTTCATCGTTATAGTATGGTGGTTCTTCATCATCAACATTCATGTCATTTGCGGCAATTGAATTATCTACCACATCACCCCTCTCGCTATCAACCATCTATTGAGTGTTTTCCTCACCTCTAACACCTTCTTCGTTCATGTCATACTCTTCTTCACTTGCTTCACTGATATTATCTTCACCTTCATTGGCCTCATTTACATCAACAACATCATCATGAACATAGGCACCCTTACATATAAATATCACACATGTATTGAATTTCATGTTATTTAAACACTTCTTGAAAAACTAAAAATGTCATTCATTTATAAATATATATTTCACCTTGGATTGGATGGTCCAGATCAGTATGTCCAACACCTGTGTAGGGGTAATGAATGCCCATCAAGTTTTGAGTTCCAAACCATGCACAACCTTGAGGCATTTAAAGGCTAAATGTCTCATGTGCATGCGATGTGTACCTTCCACATTATGTACAAAATTCATAATTCAATATCCTAATTTTCATTAAAAATTATAAAATTACACAAGATTCACATCTTAAGAAACCTTACCTCCAATTAGGTCCACTTTAATTGTCAATACGTGCAGATGACCTATGGCGTTCATTTGAAGTTACTGTCATTGATAAAGTTTCTTCTTCATTATCATCCACTGGCATTTGCATGTGCCTTCCACTACTCACATTTCTTTCAGAGCTCTTGTGTAAACTTCTACTTTGATAGCACCCTTCACTAGGCACTCGGGCTTCTTTTTCAAGAAATAACTTGAATATAAATACGTGAGACGAATGGTGAAACATTTGCCTAAATGATTCCTCATCATCTACACATAGTAGTGCTAATCTCAATCTAAATATCAGAAGGTTACATTGTATAGTAATTTTTCATCTCCTTCTATCATTTACCCAGAAATTGCGGCAGATTTGTCTGAAATAGCGACAGATTTGGGCGAAATTGCGGTTTGGGCGAAATTAAGGCGGCTGATGGTTTTGAGCGAAGCAGATGGTGGATCTAGCTGAAGTCAAGTGGCATATGGCGGATCTAGTCGAAGCTTTAGACAGTGGAGCAATGCGCACACAATACTAGAAGCAAAGAGGGCAAAATAGGAGACGAAGAATGGCCGAGAGGGGGGACGATCGAGTATTAAGCCACAAATTTCGTCCTTTCGAAGGGCGAAATCCATTTATAAGCTGCATCCTTCAGTTGAGTTTGAATTAAGTGTTGGTGTTTCATCCTTCAAAAGGATGAAATCAACTTAAAATTGATTTCGTCCTTCCAAAGGACAAAATTAAAAAAATATTTTAAAAAAAGCCACGCAGGCACCAGCGCTTGGTTGGCACCTCCGTGGCCAAAACGGGCACCACTTTAGGAAATATTTTTCTCTCTCCGCAATTTTTGTAATTATTTTTTTCATATTATTTAAATAATTTTCCCAATTAACAATCACATACCAATGGGGTTGACAAATATAGAGCAAGGTATTAATTAACATAATATGTAGATGCATTTCGATTAAAGGGAAATTAACTAAAAATTGACAAAAAGAACTCAATTATGCTTATTTTCATTATTTGATTTTTAATTTGAGTTTTGATTATTAGAGAATTTTTATTTTGATGGGAAGTGTCTTCAAATACTTTTAGAAATTTATTGGAATTTTTTTATTTAATTTCTTATTTTAAAAAATTAAAAATAATTTTTTTAAGATTGCTTGATCAATGCACCCTAGTGATCGATTGTTGCTTGGGTTTTTGTGTCAAAAACACTGTTTTAATTTTGGATGAAGCTCATTTATTTTCTATTTTACTCCAAACTCTCCCAAAGAATTCTTAAGAGAGATTAGAGGCAATTTGAGGCATTGTTGCATGTTTAAAGACCAAATTTGCACATCAAAACCGAGTTTTTTTTGTCATGGCCAAGGTGACCACCGAATCCAATTTTTTTTATTTTTAGTGCATTTTCAATGGATTTCAACAAAATTTGGACTGATATGATTGTTAGAACTAGCTTGATCTACCTAATTCTAAAATTTCATAGAATTTCGTTTGTTAAATTTTTAGATTTCATGAAAAATTACACGCAGTTTCAACTTTTTACATAAAATTGGAGATTTTTCAAAATTAAATGTTACTAATTAAAATTGTTTGTAGGTCTAGTGATGACTTTTGTTCTACTCATTGTGATCTATATTGTGTCAAAATTTGGAGTCAATCGGACATAAAATATTTTTTGTGTTTAATTAAATTTCAAATTTTTATTTTTAACGTGCATTTTAATAGTTTTTGAAATTCTAAAACATTTATTACTATTAGTTTCTTTGTTCCTAGTTTAATTTTAGCCTTAGGTTGTTTATTTGGAAATTATTTAGTTGGGGAGAGTGAAGAAGCAGAAAATTGTTGAGTCTAGGTCAAGGGATCTAGGTGCTTCGACTATACGAGCATATAGGGTTAGAACTATCAAGTGTGAGCATAGCTTAATGCATGTTCCCCTAGAGACTACAATGGGTTGTATTGAGGCACGTCCATACTGGATGGACTATTTTAGGACTATTTCCACCTCTAGTCAATCAGTCTTTCCATGTCTAGTTAGATAGTGGTGGTCATCTCTCCGCTTGGAAGATGATTTTTTGGTTGGTATAGCGTAAGGAGTATAGGTGAGAGTTTCACCTAATGTGATTGCTGACATCATTGGATGTGAGATAGAACTGCTAATTTTTCCATAGTTTTTCATATACAAGTTTTCACCAGACAATGAGTTGATTGGGTCTTTGATTTATCTACAATGAGGTCCAAAGATGGATATATTATTGTTTTCTCATTCCATGACACCTAATTACCATCTACTACATGTCATCGCTTATTATGACATCTGGAGTACATGTAAGGAGAGAGTGGATTACACGATGGCACACATGCTTCATCTCCTTTTACAACCTGAGCTTCATATGCATTTGCCCTTTATGAGATTTGGATGCATTATTACATTTCTACATGGCCACACGCATGAGATGTTGCCCTACCCTAACATATTGTGTAGGATTTTTATATTGGCAGATGTTAGGATTCCTCGTGGAGAGCCTACTATGGATGATATGGGGCCTATTGATGCTCAGTGGTTCAACGGATGCTCTCTCACCACAGAGGTCAAGATGGAGATGTAAAGGAGCCACAGGGATGAAGACAAGCACCAACATAGGCACCAGCACCACATGATTATCCAGATAAACCTATTACTATTGCAGAGTTCAAAGCCTTCCAGCATTCGGTGTTACATAGCCTTACTGACATCAGACGCATGCTCAAAGCCCAATTTCCACATGATGATAGTGAGAGTTGTCCGATAGTGATGATGATGATGTTGTTGCTAGAGTTGATTGATTAATTTTTTATATTCTTTTGTATCAATTTTTTATGTATATCTTTATTTAAACTTGTTTTAGTTCAGTTTATATTTCATGTGATTACGATGTAGTTTGAAACTAATTTTGTGATGGGATATGTAATGGACATGGTTATGTGATAATTTTTAAACATATTTTCATGTCTTTTGGTGATAACGATAACTTGATTGTACTTGAATTGAATAATTTTTTTTTATTGCATTCACTTTTTGTCTATTTGTATGGAGAAATGATTAATGAAAAATTAAAGTACTTATCTTTACTTGATTGAAGAGCTTTATGCAAATCTTTTTTATTTTCGGCCTGCAAGATAAGTATAGGGTTATACAGACTTTTCAAGATCAATTCCAAATGAGTCTCTGTTAGTCTTTTTGTGACAAGTTATTTTTTACAATTTGGAAATCAATGTCCTATGTCAAGAGTTGTAGTTTTATTTTGATTTTCAAATATGTAGTATTTTAACATGAAATAGCCAAAGGGGGAGATTGTATGGACATATGCATCCTATGTTAGGATAATTGGCTAATGTGTTTGTGAAAATTATGTCAAAAACCTTTAGTATGTACTTAATGTTAAAATCTGGTTAGATGTTGTTGTGGCCAAATCAGATTTGGAATTGATAGACTTAAAAACAGAAGCAGGCGCATTCTTATGGCTCAAGCACGAAGTCTAAAGGATGTTGATGGTTTTCGAAGCTTATTTAAATCACATTCTCATACCAAAATCACTTGGAGAAGTTTCAAAAGTTGTTTTAGGTTTTAAGTCAAAATTATAAATAAGCAAAACCATCAATCGATTGCTGGATATTATGAAGAATAGATTTGAGCTGCACTTGAATCAGCCTTGTGTAAAACGAAGCTCCAATAAATCGCTCAAGGTATCGTGTGTTAAAAAAATAGTAACTGATCAGTCACTGGCTAAAATGATTGATCCCTAATAGTTCTAGTTGCCCTATATAAGACATTCCGAATTGGATTTCTTTCCTTATTAAAGTCAAAGACCAAAATCGTTTTAGAGACCTATATAAAGGATAAAAAGTGATGAATTTGAAGAGAGAAAAACCTTAAAAAAATTAGAGAAAAAGGGAGAGACATTTGCTTATTGTTTTCCTTGAGAATTTACAGAGAGCTTGAAGAGAAGATTAATGGTGAATTCATGAATCTATTCTACAAATAAAAGAATCTATTCTACAACTAAAAGAAGAGAGATTTCACACATAAGTTTCAAAAAGAGTTGTAGAATTTCTTCGATGAGACAATGAGAGGAGCTTGTTGAAGGTTAGAAAAAGACAAAGACAAAGCAAGGACAAAAAAAAGTTTCAAGTGATTAAGGGAGAAGATTTAAAGGCCAACAATCATAAGAATTTATAGAGATATAAACAAAAGAAGTTTGTGATAGAATCAAAACAAAGGTAATTGGTTTTCTTTTGTGGACCGATGTCCACAACGGCCTAACAGTCGAAGAAGGGGAAGGGAGCGGCAAGGCCGCTACGAAGGAGGAAGAGGTAAAGGGAAGAAGACAAGAGAGGCTGACTAACATGTGCCTAAGGCCCATTAACTTAATTAAAAGAAAGTATAAATAACCTTAATTAACCTATTAACCTAAATACCCTTATTAAACAATAATATAATTAAAACTTATCCCACTAGCATGTGGGCCCTAGTGGTAGACTTTTAGGATAGTCACAACATTCCACTATGCTTCATTCGCGCATCACCTCATCCTCGATGTAGCCTAAAACTCTTAGCATCAGGCCCACCATAGCTCCGCTATGAACAACCGATCTGGAACTTGTGAGGCAGGTGACAGCACGAACACAAAATTTGAGGACAAGGGTATCTTTGCAATCGTTATGGATGACTAGAGATGATGGAGGCGGTAAAGCAATGGAATGGGTACGACTTGTTGGGTGCGGGACAAACTAAATTACCTACAAAAGTCTCGAACAAGCAGGGGTCACCAAGGGGATAGCAAGGTGGCCCGAGATAGCCCACAAAGGGCATTAGATAGCAACAATAGCAAGGTCAAATTAACGTCCAATGCAGTAACGGTGCAGAGATAGGCCCAATGTATAGTAAGGACTCGCTAACAACAACAGAGGATGGTAATACCTTGCAGCAAAGGAAGGATGCCCGCTCTGAATAAATGATAGGGTAGAGAGATCAAGTTGGCAGCATAGATGACGCTGGCTGCTGGAGGCTGGTAGCTGGGCGAACTGCACTGGAAAATGAAATCCTTAGGATGCAGTTGTATCCAGATATATATGGGTGGACTGAGCTCATACGGCTCACGGCCCATCCTCAGCCCAGGAGAGCGCATACCATGCCAAACACTGGTCTGCGGCTCCCAGACATGGGCAGTGACTGCTAGTTGGCCCACGTGCTGTGTTGCAAGCCCTAAAATGAAAAGTCTTCTAGTGCGAAAATGGCTTGAACTGACCTAGATAAGTTGAACCGTACCCGGGGAAAAGGAACCTCCCCGTATCTTGCGGACCTATTGGTGTGCCCGTTTTGGGCCTCATCCATACCTCAAACCCGTATATATTATTAGAGCAGAAAATGTGTTTCCTGGAGCTTTCTCTCGCAATTTATTGGTTCCATCCATTGGATGATTGGCAACTTCATCAGCTATTCTTCTTAGAACTAAAATAGTTGGCGAATCCACGAAAACCATGCGAAGAACAGTGGAGATGGGAAAATTCAATGGCTACGCATGCAAAGGAAAGGAGCAAGTTATGGGCAAGATTCATGGAAAACTTGCCAAAGGCGCCACTTGTGTTGTGCGGGATGGAGCTAGTGCAGGAAATCCCAGAAGGGAAATTATGCACTCATACGATAGAAGGTGGACATAGCATGAAGATGTTGGCGAATCCAGGATATTGGAAGATCTCGTGCATTTCAATTTGCACGTGGAATGCTTCCCACAAAAGCCCGAACCAACTGTGAAGACAACTGTAATTGTCAGCAATGAAAGGATGTGTTCCCCCAAAACTTGCTCCAGCGAGATGGAACAGAAAACACCGGCATCGGCAGAAATTATAGGAGCACAAATCTCTCGAAATCCAGAATTAGAGTCCAAACATGCGCAACAATAGGAAGCATTTTTGGTGTGGATGTTCTTTCCAACTTGGTCATCAGCAACTTTGGGCAGAAGGCGACTGCAATTCTCACCGGAGAATAGAAGAAAGGATATCAAACATAGGCCAGGTTCAAGAGTGAAGATGGGAACGCCAAACCCAAACTGGAAGAGATGGCAGGGCAGCGGTTGATCTGCTTTGGTAACTATAACTTGGACTAATGAAACACCTCCGACAAATTTTCCCCATCTTTCTGGCGAAAGAGGTTTGCCTTCACAGATGTGATTGGGGCCTGGCTGGGTGTGGATGGGAGACATCGTTGAGGCTGGAGTGGGCGGCACCAAGGTGGATGAAGACCTTGGGCCCGCTAGACAGATCGTATGCGAATAGGGCCATGATGCGACGTGCTAAAGTGGGCGGCCACATGCTATTTGGCACAGATCACTTTAGAGCACTATATGAAAGGTCTTAGGCAGCATGTTCTGTCACGAATGGTCTGTCACGATTTGGATTTTTAAAAGTTATTTTAAAATTATATTAATAGTAATTAAAAAAAATTATAAATATAAATTAAATATTTAGGTTATAATAACTATGGTTTACAAATATGAATATCAAATCATATAATATTATTACATATTTCAAAATTTAATAAAAACAGCTTATCTGTCATGCCCCGGCGATACCCGACCCGAGCCGAACCTGGTCTAAGGGCCGGTCAAGCACGCGGGGGCGACGAAGTAAAGATTGAGAAACGATTCTAGTGGAAGACTTAACCCTAACCACGGGCGATTAACAGAAACACGGAGTGCGCACAATCCTTTGAGCAAAAGTAAATAAAAGGGAAAGGAAAGGTGTTGCTTATCACAAAGTAAACAACAATCTCAAACCCACAAACTTAGTTAAGTAAAGCGCACACAGCTCAAAATGAGTCATAAACATCACAACTGTAAGATATAACATAAATCCAAAATAAAAACCCTACACAAAGGTCCTGAACAACATCATAACTAAGGAAAATCAACCACACAAAGAACTCCACGATCATATCCAAGCCACCTCCGACCTTTCCTCGAAGAGGCGATCCTGTCCGTCTGCGTGTCGCACCACACAACCCCAAATCAAAATACACAAAGAGGGGCGAGTTTAACAAACTCAGCAATAGTTTTAATATCACTAACAACATCGAAAAATGCGATAGCATAGCGATATAATCATTCAAATCAACGAATTACATGGTGCATCATTTTCTCATCACATATACATATCACCTAACACTGCATCATAGTGCATAATCAACCTGCGTGGATGCATCTCTAACATACATATTCCACATGCATAACATCAACATCAACCTGCATGGATGTATCTCTAACATACATATTCCATATGCATAACATCAACATCAACCTGCATGGATGTATCTCTAACATACATATTCCCACATGCATTACATCAACATCAACCTCCATCAAGGAGTAATCACACATTAATGTCACACAGACGGGAGCATGGACAAGGCCACGAAGCCGTGTCATGATTCAAAATTCTACACAAGAATTTAAAGAAAGATCGGGGTTGTCAATCCCTAATACTGCTCGCCCTGGACGATCCTGGCTAAGGATGTCCCATTCTCACATAGAGAATCTAGAGCAGGGGTGTTCGCCCAGGGACATCTCCTGCGGAGGGAAGAGCCCGAGTTCTCACACAGAGAACCCTAGAATACGTGGTAGCGGGGTACAAACCGCATACCACACTGGATTCTCAGGGTCCAAATGACACACATAATAACATTCTCACAATCCACAAGACAAGTACACAACTCGTCCCCACATGTCATTCCATTTAACAAGACTCAACCCGGGGAGTGCACTCGTTCCATACAGGAACTCAAAATCAAAATATGTCCTTTCGGACCAATCAACTTGCAATTAATCCACAACCGATCAATCCGGCATACAATTCCATCACATTGCATCCAATCGGTCAAATTCGATTAATCACGATGAAGTCTCAATTGGAAATCCATTTTCATGATGCATGCAGCATGGTACATACGTGGGCAAGGCATACATGAATCCTAATCCATGATAAGTGCTCTCATTAGCCCCTAATGCATCATTCATAATCACAATATCAAGCTTCAACATCATCATTTAACCTCACATGTGTGTGTATCTAGTAGAAGCATTCCACATAATGCATGCCAACATGCTTGAAATTAAACTCACTACCACACTACACATGTGAATTTCCATCTAAACATGAATCACAGCGGAAATCATAAGAGAAGAATCGTTGAAATCATATCTCAATTCAAAACTCAACCACAAAGGCTAAACACATATAACATCACTCATTTCATCATTGACTCATGGCATTCACCAACATCCACACACAACTAACCACAAGCTATCATGACAAATCAGTCCAATAATAGATTATAGTTCTACTGAAAATATGTTTAACAATGAGAAACCAACCATTCATAATTTCAAGATGACGATTCCAACATCATGCCACAAAACATAAGTCATTCCACCATCTCTAAGCATATATCTCAACTCCATAAACTTAATAGCATGCATTTTCAGTAGCCTAACATAGCTTAAAACACTCCACATTCATATAAAATTGGCAAGCTAAAGTGGAATCATCAAAATAGACATCATATGCACAACATACAATTTCCTGTGTAGCCGATCGATCGCCCTTCAGGCCGTTCGATCGGTTAAACGTGAAATTTTGAAATTTACAGTTCGGCCGTTCGATCGCCCAGCAGGCCGTTCGATCAGCTAAACTGGAAAACCAACGTTTCAGCAGTGTTGTCGATCGATCTCCCACAAGGGCCGTTCGATCGCCAACAAGGCAGAACTGGTCATCTTCTTCCTTTCGCAAAATCAAATCGAAACACCATAGATAACACTTCAAATCCACATCTAACACCCTAATCATCATCAAAAGTCCTTCTTGACTTCCAGAACATCAAACCATACCATAATAATGCAAAACCCTAAGAAATTGGGATTAAATAATTCTATTTTCTAATCTTACCATTAACACACTAAATCAAGCAAGCTCCATTCGAAATAAGCCAAAAATGAAGAGTTTTACCATGGATAAACAGAGATTTCGAAGACACATTACCTCAACACTTGATTAAGCTCGGATTGAAGAGTCACCCTTCTTGAAATCCTTGAAAACACAATGAGTTTGAATTAAACTCTAATAGAAATCGATTTACCCAAGAAATCCCTAATTAAATCTTAGATCTAGGGCTTGTTGGTAGTAAAAATTGAATTTTGAATGTTAGGGTTTGTAGTAAAACACAAATCAGTAGCTTTTGATGGTCAAAAACGAATTGAATCAAGGGGGAAATAGTAGATTTGGAAGAAATTAAGAAGAAAGTCATGGATTACTGCTTAATTAGAGTAAGCTTACCTTAATCGGCTTCTAATTCAGGCCTAAGTAGGGATTAGGCCAGCCCTCCTTCCTTAGCTTATTCCCAAAAATGGAAATGGCTCAGGTTTGCCCTTTTATAGTAAGGGTTGGGGTATGCATAGGTAAGTTTTGGGGTGTAAATATGAAAAGTAGGCTAAAAGTGGTTATTTTGCAAATTTAAGCACAAATTAAGCCTAATAAAATTCTAAAAATTTTTGTGTGACCTTAAGTATATGTCTAGGTTCATTTAACACAAAAATAAAATTTTCAACGGTGGGGCCCACAGGGGTCCCGCCAAAACCCTAATTTTTGGGAAAATAGTAAAAATTTCAAAAAATCCCAAAAATTCACATTTGGTTTAAAACCACTAATATTGAAGTTAATTTTTGGTTAAAACCATCACAAACACTATTTATTTTACGAAATCACCTAATAAGATCAGAAAACGCGTTAATCTCACAATAACCAATACTTAAAGAAAACCAAAACCGGTTTAAAGATGAGGGTCCTTACATCATCCATCTGAGTACAAGTTCATCAACCATCTGAAAATAAATAACTAAATTAACTCTCACGCTAATGAAACACTTACGTACCAGAGTTCTAGAAATGCAAAAACTTTTCTTGTACTCACTTATTTTGGTCTTACTTGTCGTCGCTTGGAGAATTTGCAACTAACCACAACAACAACAATGGAATATCTCTGCCTTCAAGAGAAGAGCTTCGATAACAACAAAAGATTTTATTAATATTTTTCATATCGAGACAACATCACCCGATGTTAGTTACCTACGTACTCATCAGACAATATCTCCAATGTTTCCAATAAGATCAGATCCATACATAGTTCTGCCTAAAAACTACACTATACTAAGAAGCATAGCATCACCCATGTAATGCCTAAGTATTTTAAAGAAACCTACATTTTATGCAAGTCCTTTAATCGTTCCACTTATCTAACTAACAAGCAATATCAAATAATGTTATTAATTATCTCACAACCCTTATTCAATAATTAATACTAACAAATTTGTATTCATTCAGAGATAACTTGTCTGTCGAGAAATCTCCAGACATAAGACTCCAATATAAAGAACATCAATATACAGTAACACATGTAAAGTAATATACAGAGTACTGAATATAACACAACTTAGAAACATGGGCAACCTTTAACCAATAAAGACCAACACAATGCACAAATCAATGGACACTGTTCAGGAAACAATGCACTAATTGTTACATGAAAATACTGACTCCCGCTCAAAGGAGTAATTATGTACTAACAAAAATCCTAGCATCTCTAGAGATCCACTTGGATCAGCCATGGGCCTAAAGATATAGGTACCAGTTGTGCTCATGGATACACTGGCTAGAGGTAGATGAGCCTTCCATGATGCTCAAAAACCTAGTTTGCGCATTTGCTTGGATCCATCAACCCAAAAGAGCAAAGACCACAAAGGTCTGAAAGATTGCCACCATGGCTATTATTAGAAATCTTAGCATCTCTAGAGATCAACTTTGATTAGCTATAGACCTAGAGATGTAGGTACTAACTGTACTCATGGACACACTGGCCAGAGGTAGATGAGCCTTCCATGATGCTCAAAAACCTGGTTTGCACATTTGCAAGAATCCATCAACCCAAAAGAGCAGAGACCACGAAAGTCTAAAAGATAGCCGCCATGGCAATTATTAGAAATCCTAGCATATCTAGAGATCCACTTGGATCAGCCATGGGCCTAGAGATGTAGGTACCAACTGTGCTCATGGACACACTGGCTGGAGGTAGATGAGCCTTACATGATGCTCAAAAACCTGGTTTGCGCATTTGCAGGGATCCATCAACCCAAAAGAACGGAGACCACAAAGGTCTAAAAGATTGACGCCATGGCTATTATTAGAAATCCTAGCATCTCTAGAGATCCACTTGGATCAGCCATGGGCCTAGAGATGTAGGTACCAACTGTGCTCATGGACACACTAGCCGGGGGTAGATGAGCCTTCCATGATGCTCAAAAACCTAGTTTGCACATTTGCAAGGATCCATCAACCCAAAAGATGGGATACCACAAAGGTCTGAAAGATTGCTGCCATGGCTATTATTAGAAATCCTAGCATCTCTAGAGATCTACTTGGATCAGCCATGGGCCTAAAGATGTAGGTACCAGCTCTGTTCATGGACACACTGGCCGGAGGTAAATGAGCCTTCCATGATGCTCAAAAACCTGGTTTGCACATTTGTAGGGATCCATCATCCCAAACGTGTCGATGCCGCGAAGGCCTAAATATTCGCCATGGCTATTACCATGAGCTTAAACTTTGACTCAGCATGTGATACAATGCATCCACATAAGGCAAAGGGATTAAAGACTATTCACAACATATGCATGCAACAAACTTACACAATCAACAAGTTAACATGCTGATTTTGGACTGAGACATGTAAGCATATCAACAAGACTATGAATCAGAATTGATGTCGAGATAAACTAATCAAATCCACACAACCATGAATTTGATTGTGGTTGAAACATACTAATCAAATCAGCAAACTAACATAACGAATCAGGCTAAAGTAACTAGCAACATTCAGCACGATAACAAATCAAATCAAGGCTGAAAGACTAACAATAATCAACATAAATAATCAAAACCACATAGGTCCAAGTAGATCATAATATCAATAACCAAATTCAATAATGATGTTAGATTGTTCGAACTCATGTGCCTAACCCTCCTTGGGTTAGCTGATCATGTTTTTGTAAAAATAGTTCATAATGCACATAAGGGCATTAAAGTAATTATCTAACATTGAATAAGGTCCCTCTACTCTCGGGCAAGTTCTTATCCTCTCAAAAGGTTTTTGTATCACTTTGACCCCTGTTAATTTCTTTCACATGAATACAGGCCGATCTACACATAAAGGTATTTCTGTCTTTTTATTTGGGGCTTCCAAAATGTTGATGGGTCCAAAATTAATCTCAAGGTTATATCTTGATGTTATAAACCCTAGGTAATTTTTTTTCTATTTAACAGACCCGTAAACCCCTTGAACCGACCCTAGTTCAATTAACCGTCTTACCTTAATCCTAAGGGTAAAACAGTCACATATCTACTTACTGAGATTTTTACCTAGCTTATGGCCTTGTCAAAATTTATGATACACATTAAATTATAACTGAGATTTTTCTTAATTTCTAAATCCACGCATAGGCCCCTGAACTGGAGCCCCGAAATCTGATTATTAAACATAATACTACGCGTCAACTCACAAGGGTAAATTGGACATTTTAGAGACTCTGGGATTTTTCCCTAGTCTGCAACTCTGTCGAAGTATTCAACATACATTAATAGTCATTCATAATTTTTCCTAAATTTTTTTGATAAATCTATCTCATTGAACCGGACCAGGTTCAGGGTTAGAGTGTAATATTTTTTACTTTTAAGCTGACCCAGTCCGAGGAGCACAAACTAGTCATCCCCCGCGACCGGCCAGAGGCCTTTCGGCCTCTCGCAGCATAGCCCTTCCCCCCAATCACCCCGTCTAGGTGAGGCTGAGGCTGGTTGGATCACCATCACCCGGCCAATCCAACGGACTCGGCCTTGCATCAGTCCAGTGGCTGGCCGGGGACAAAGCGCCCCCCCCCCTTTTTTTTACAAACTGAGCGGCAAAGGCGGCTCTGGATACTAGCGCAGCCAAGGTTAGTACAGCCATGGCCAACACAGCCATGGTCGGCACGGACACAGTTGGCACGGTCACGGCCGGCGCGGCCACGGCCATTGCGGCCAACGCCTTTTTTTTCTTTTATTCACCAGCCCGATGGCCTGCTCTGCAACGGCCACATGCTAGAGCTTGGCCCTCCACTAAGAGGGTCCGAAGTGAATTGAACAACCAGTCTCTAGCCAGTCGATTATCAATCGTCGACCGGTCAGTTCAGAGAAATTTGCATAACAGTATACAGCAAATTCAATGAAATTTGCAGAAAAGTTATTCTATGTAACGAAATTACGGAACAGCAGAATAATGTTCAGCGAAATTACAGAACACTAGAATAATGTTCAGCGAAATTACACAACAGTGATTTCTGCAATCACTATTCATGAAAGTTATGTAGTGTAGTGTAGAGATCTAATTTTCATTCAAATTTATTTAATAAATCTTCATTAATCATTAGTCAAAGACAACGGCAATGGTCTTACCTTACTCGCCGATTGATTGTCAATTTACAACCGCCAAAACCTCACCGTTCCACCTTCTCCGCCCCTTCCGCCCTCTCTCCTTCCTCAGCCAAAAAAATATCCCCTTAATTGTGCCCTCGAAAGCCTTTTTATAAGCATGGGGATTAGGATTCCTAATCCCCCTAGAATTTAGGTAATCCTCCTCAATTAGGCCAACTAATTAGGACCTTAAAAATTAATTTTGGAATTATAAACAATCGGGCCCGCAAAATGACTTAAATGGGTTAAATACAGTTTAAATCGGGTAAATGTGCCATATGCGATATACTCAACTTCAAACAGCCGTATCTCCCTCATCAAAACTCCGATTCGCACATTCTTGGTGGCATTTCGAAGCTCTATCTATTAACTTTCTAACTACGACTAACTTATGATCAAGTTATTCTCATAAGAAAGTCAATGGGTCCAACACCCTAATCCCCACGTGGTTGACTTCGGGAATTTAGAAAAATCCTAGACATTACATGTTCTTAGTAGCAATGAATGGTAGTGGTTTATCTATGGTCCTCCCAAACAGCAGGGGTGACAAACTTTTGGATTCAACAAACTCATGAGCAGCCAGAATCGGCTTCAGCAAGCACCCAATGATAGGGGTGCCCAGCTGCAAGGGGCTAAGTCGTCTAGAATGGGTTCCTTTGCAGCAAAAGGATGTTCATTTGAATTGTTGCATCTTCTTCTTCCAAGCAATAGATAATAGAGGCATTGGGTCAGCCCGAGGTGACACCTTGGCAGGTGTGGACGCTGTCATGGCCATTACAAGCTTTTCCCCCTCCTCGATCATAGCTATAATTTTTACTAACATATCCAAGATGACAGCCACATCCAAGGAAAGAGGAGCCGGTGAAAGCATCTCTGCCTATTGCTCCATGGACTATTGGGCTTTGATACCATTGTTGCAGACCAATGTCCACAATGGCCTAATAGCTGGGGAAGGGGAAGGGAGCAACACAAGATGTTCGGGAAAGGGGAGAGGGAGCAGCAAGGCCGCCATGAAGGAGGGAGAGGCAGAGGGAAGAAGATAAGAGAGGCACAAAAGTTTATTTATTCACCAATCAAATTAGGGTACAACCCTTACACTGAAATGGATTAACTAGTGGGCTCACTAATAGGCACCTAAGGCCCGTTAACTTAAATAATAGAAAAGTACTAATAACCCTAATTAACCTATTGAACTAAATACCCTTAGGCCGATCACAACATTTTCTTATGTCATGTAATTGTCTTGCTTACTAGTAGTGAATTAATTGGTCCCTTGTTGGAACTGCCATAGTTTTTTACCAAAGTTTGGGTTATGCTTGATGGGTGGTTGATAGATTGATTCATTGTGAGTGTGCACAGAGAGTAGATTTATTTTTTTTCACTATATAAGAAAATTTTGTGCAAAGAGGTCATATCGTAGTCTTTATCTTTGATATATAATCAAACTAGGGGCAATGTGGCGATCTACCTAGTTGATTAGACAAATATCAAACTCACATTAACATTGTCATCGTTCATCAGTCATGAAGTTATATTTATGAAAATTTTGTTTAAAGCATGCATAGTTTCTTCTCTACCATGATGTCCTATTTTTGAATTCATTGCACATGGCACCTTCTAGTCGTCTTTTTACTTCCAAAATTTCTTGAAATTTTAATAATTTCCTCAAGGACCAATGGTAAAAAAATTCTATTTTTTGTGAATTTTTTACAGGTCAATTGTTATGGTTTTCTTGATTTCTGCTAGTTGGCATTGTTCCATATTCAGGATTTTTTCTTAATATTTTACCCCTTAGAAAATTTCCCAAAGATTTCCTAATGAGTTTAGTTTGAAGCCCTAATTTTTAAAATTTTTAATTCATTATTCTCAATTTTTTTGATTTTCTTTAAGTCATGCAAGTCGAATTTCATATATTTGTAATCCCATGTTTAAATGTGTCTCCCTTTTTCCAATCAAATTAGAATGCAATCAAATCCTTATGGATTTAGTTCAATGATTCCCTAGCCCAATGCAAAAGATCTGAGTTGATTTGGAGTCCTTACTATTCTATAATTATTACACTTCACAATAATTTCCAAAATTTTTGAATAATTAGTTTCAATTATCAAATTAAACTAGTGATTTAATTCTATGTTCGATGCTTGATTTTGGTTGTGGTCAAAATATACTATAAGTCTGACATTTCTAGGTATTTTTTCAAAAAATTAGAACTTTCAGAAAAATCAAAATTAGGGTTTCAACCTATTGACCTCTAATGGGTAATTTGATGTGTCAATTTCACTGAGTTTTACTCGATGTCCCTCGATACTTGAAATAGTAGATTCTACTTGATTAATCATGAAAAGAGATGGGAAGATGCATGTAAAGTACAAATAAGTAATAGTGAGTTGTGTTATCATGTGAAAGTTGTGAATTTCTATGTGGGTTGTACGGGTAAGTAGTATAGCATTTTGGGTAAATGTATGTGGGTAAAGATCTACGGATGGAAGCATGAGTATGACTAATGTTTATTTTATGATATACTCATATGTGTTATGCCCTGACTATGTGTGAATTAGGATGGGGTATAGGATTAATAAAATGTGTAAACACAATAACAAGTGGCAAGGAAATGGATGTTAGATAAAAGCACGTTTATTTATTGAATGTAGCAATATCTTTTGGTTGTTTGATAGAATGAGATTATTTACTTGTTGTATCGACATGTTTTCCACTTTCCTAGTTTACCATGAGGTGGGAATGAGATTATCTAGGTTGGGTAACAAGAGGAAAATTTGATAAGGTAATATGTGTTGTGTGCACAACAGAAGTTGTATAGAATAAGTCCAAGTGGGCTCCTGAGGGCTTTTGGAGAATGAGTATGTAATGATTTGAGGACCACTACCAGATGCATCAAAGTAGTCGAGGACGTGGCCCCTAGGGAAAATTCAGGTGAGTTTACTTTGATATTGTTAGAAGGCAAAAGGTCTTCAAGTTTATTTTCTTGCAACATATGTTTAATATGTGTTTTTAAAGTATAAGTGTACAATTCAATGTGTGTGTAGTCACAATGCATAAGTATCAAGAGTATTTCTTTATATGATTTGACACATTGTGATTGTTTTCTTAGTGTTTGCAATTAAGATACTTGATATGCCTAAATTCATTGTTATGTGAATATGATATTATGATTAGCGTAATGCATGGCATAGCATATTGCATGTTTACCTAAATTAAGGATATAATTGGAATTGCAGACATATTTTCATGTCGCATGTAGTTGCATGTGCATCATAAATTAGTGTAAATTAGGGGTAAGACTATTGTGCATTGTCTCATGAGTAGTTTCAAGTCAAAAGACCGTGTTGCGAGAGATATATAAGTCAAAAACCCTATATTTGATAGGGCAGGTCTAGTAGTGTTTCTAAAGGTTCTGATAATTCCAAAGCTCAATGAATAAGATATAAATATTCCAAAATCAATCTAACAATCAATCATGAAAGAAAATTAGTTTTCCCAAGTCTATAGAAAATCCAAAGTGATTATTGAACTCCTTACGAATAAAATCATGGCCCACAATGTAGCAAAAAAAACTTTATGAATCCAAAATTTTGAAGTAAATAATTATTTTAAAATAATTTAAATTTTTTTAGTTATTACACTATAAGTCTTTCTTTTTCATCCAAACCAACTTAATTTTCACCTCATTGACTCGTGGAGCCTTAGGTGCAAGCCATATTGTTTTGACATTTGATCCACTAATTTGGAAATTCATGGAAGGTCTAGGTTACTTAGTTGGAAATTTCTTTTGCTTAGTCTTAGACACTTCATTCAAGTTAGAAATCACAAAACATTTCTTACTTTTACATTTGTTCATCATATGTTTACTATGGTGTTTTGAGTTATACTTCATAGTTTGAATCTATCAAATTAAGGAGTGTTTCAAATTTTCTATTTTATGAGCACTCTTCCTTTTATTAGACCTTAGATTAAGACTCCTAAGAAGTTCTTTTGGCTTTGGTGTGTAATCTACTTGTGAATTATCGTTCCTAGTGTGCATGTGTTCTTTGGCCTTTACAAATTTTGTGACACCTTTAGACTTTAAAATTTTTATCTCATTTATGTCATAGTCCTCTTTTATCACTACTTTTTTGTCTCATGTCTCTTATCCAAATATTTTGAACCTAAGGTGAAGGTTTTTAATTTTTCTTAAGAAGTTTTTAAGTTATATATTACACCTAAACTATTGACTTATTAAATTAAAGCAAAGCTTATAGTTGTATTACTTACAAGTGTACATGTGATGTAATCTTGCAAAATCAAATCCACAAAGATTGCCTTTGTGTGACTATAACTATGGTTACAAAATAGGAATAAAAGAAGATTAAGAGAGAGAGAAAAATGATTATTTAGGTGAAAAAAGTGTCATGACCTAGATTTTTAAAAGCCTTTTTAAATAGCATGAACGGTAAGTCACGAGAATTTTTTTTTCTTAAGTACAAAATAAACCAATTGATTAAATATTCAGGTCATGATAAATGGGGTTCACAAATACGAATATCAAATCATGTGATATCATTACACGTATCAAAAATCAATAAAGAGTAGCCTATCCATCTAAGTATAAGTTTGTCATCCATATGAAAATAAATAACTAAGTTAACTCTCATGCCAATGATACACTTACCAGAATTGGAGGAATGAAGAACCACATCTCGTGCTTGTCAATCCTAGTCTCACTTATTGTTGCCTCAAGAACCTACAACCAATAAAACCAAACAACCAAACAACAATGACAATGGTTCCTCTCCACCCTTAGGAGAAGAGTTTCCAAAAGAACAAAAGGTTTTATTATATTTTTTGGATCAGGCGAACATCACACGATATTAGTTGCCTACATACTCACCAGACAATATCTCTAATGTTTCCAACAAGATTGGATCTAGATATCATTCTGCCTAGAAACTACAGTACTCAAGAAGCATAGCATCCAACATGGAATGCTCAAGTATTTTCAACTAACCTACATTTTTTGCAAGTCCTATAATTGTTCCACTTGTTTTAATTAAATAAGCAATATTAAAGAATATCATTAATTATCTCACAACCCTTGTTCAATAATTAATACCCATGTCTAACCTCTTGGACAAAAAGATGACATATGACATTAATCACCCTTCATTGTTTTAACCCAACTCTAGGCTTAAAATAATGTAAATATGTGTTCACTCAGAGATAACTCAAGTCTCAGAGAAATCCCCATATAGAGGACTCCAATATTGGAGTAGACTGCTTAACAGTAGCTTAACCCAAATCCCCAGAGCTCTCAATAGCCTGCCACGAATATGGAGAAGATGATCCATCTGTGCTCATGGACACAAATTGGCAAGAAACACAAAACTTCTGTTAGATCCCTAGCTTCGAAATAGGCTAAGGGGCGGAGGAATCTCAGCTTGGTGAGCGGACAGCCAAGGGAAAGCTGAGAAACAATGGTGTTAGTGCGTTGGTGGTCTCATATCCAAGTACTACTCGGAGTAGGATTTGATGGCGGCTAGGCACCATCACCTAGGGTGGTTCCTCAGAAGACCGGGACTTTCACAGACAACACCTACTTGAAGTAGGAGAGATGTTAGTGGTTGTTTCTGATTCATTCCCATGTTTCCTAGCATGACTAGGAGTCACCTCGAAGGCCTAATGCAAGTAGGAAACCCGGACAAGGAGTTGTGCTCAAGTTGGATTGCTCAAGACGACCGAATTCTAGTGGGACATGGACTCCATGCAAGAAGAGGACGTAGTCAAGGCTTTGCTGAGACGAGATGGCATGTGAGCAAAGAACTTCTAGCCGGGGTAGGAATCTGAGGAGTGCTAGGAGAGGCGGGACACTTGAAGGAGGGTTCAGCTATACTTCTAGTTAGGTTAGGACTCTTTTGGGACTACTTTGAGCATGTATGTGGGTTAGTTTCCTATTTGTAATAGGGAAGGGATTGGGATTCCAAATTTGTAACTAAGGTTGGGCGAGTCCTAGTGGTACTAGGCTTCCTGACCTTTCCTCTATATAAAGGGGGTGTCATGGCAGGTTGAAGGCAGGTTATTCAAGCATTCAAAATTCATAAATCTATAAGGGTCAGATTGGAAGCTTTCGTCACAATTCCAGAGGACTATTGGGCAACAAACACTTTGTTGGCAACTTGGAAGAGCTGCTGGGAGCGCACTAAACCAAGGGGTGAACCATCCTTAGCAATTCAGCGAGGCTTGAGGCAATTTTCAGCTAGGGGTGGACTACTTTGCAAGATAGCTGAGTCGGTGTTGGGTTTGGGAGCACAGCAGGGGCTTTGTTAGTGTAAGTTGTGTGCCAAATAAGAAGGTTTTGGAGGTGGTCCTCCTTTTTCCTTATCTTTCCCTGCATTGTGCTTTGTTTGGATTTGCATAAACTTGGGTGAAAGAGGGCGGATAGGCTGCTGGTTGTTTAGTGCAATCACACCATCACGTGTGTGAACATTAGGATCAACTTCGCACCCGTGATAGTTGGTTCCATTGTCGAGATACCCGAAAGAGGTGAAACCTCTATAAGGACTTAGCAAAGGAGTTGGCTGAAGGTTGCTGAAGCACTGAGACCACCCGGAAGGAGGTGAAAGTTCTTGATGAGTTTGGTGCTAGGCAGGTCGGAGATTTTTTCTAAGGTCCTTAACTTGGTGAGTTGTTGGAAAACAAAGAGTTAGTAATGGTAGGCTCGATGTTGACTTGAATTACTGAGCTCGAGGCAAAGATGGATGTGATGGCCATAGCGAATGGGACGTTGGCTGAAGTCCAAAGCTCTCTGTGTAATATTCAAGAGCGTTTGGTCCTCTTCAACTAATGAGTGTCTCTGCTTGAAGTAGCAATGCACCTTGACGAATCATAGAAGGAAGTACAGCTGAAGGGGCAATATGTCTCACCACATTGTGGTTGACATGGCTACGACAACTGATTATCTCAAGCAGTGTGTGCAAAAGGTTGAGGATGAAATGGCAGCAAAGACCAACTAATTGGTGGATGAAGTGACAATTCTGAAGAGGGCAGTCATCAACACTCCATCCCAAGATGGGGGCGAGTCCTCATCTCAGCTTACGGCAATGAAGGCAAAGGTGCCTGAACCGAAGGCATATGCGGGGACACAAGGTGCCAAGGAGATTAGGAACTTCCTTTGGGATATGGAGAGCTATTTCTTGCTGGTCCATACCCTAGAGGAAGAGAAGGTCACAATGGCAGCGATGTATCTTGAGGGAGATGCAAAGCTATGGTGGCAGACACAGTTGGAAGATGATACAAGTGCGGGTCAGCCAAGGATAGGGATGTGGCATACATTCAAGAAGGAGTTGCATGCACAATTTCTTCCTAAAAATGTGTCTTGGATAGCTTGGGAGGCATTACGGAACCTCAAACAAACAAGGGCAGTCCAAGATTATATTAAGGAGTTTCAATCGCTGATTTTGGAAGTGATGAAATGATAGAGGATGACAAGCTCTTTTACTTCATGTCGGGCTTGCAAGCATGGGCTCAAAATGAGCTGAGATGGAGGGAAGTGGAGGACCTTCCCACAGCGATTGCAGCGGCAGATAGCTTAGCAGATTTTAAACAAACTTCCACTGAGCAAGGGAAGAAGGATGGGAAAGAGAAGTCATCCCACAAGGAGGGCAGCAAGGGTGGTAGTGGTGGCAAGGATAAGGGCAACGAGCAGTTTGGCCTGCAGTTTAGAGGTGGTGGCTATTTCATATGAAACGGGTCGCACCGTGCTAAAGTCTGTCCAAAATAGGAAAGGCTGAATGCACTTGTCGCTGAAGAGGAGAAGGAGGAATCCGAGCATGAGGAGCTAGCAAGGATGAATCCTATGCAGCAAATTGGGTGTGTTAGGTTTCTAGAGCCCCCATCCAAGGCGGCAGCTTCGGGTCATTAAGAACTCGAATGGAGGAGGGGAGAAGACTCCCCAAAACTTGGCTGATCGAAGCAACCAAGGAGTAGACTGATGGAGAAGTACGCAGGATACCTGGGTGGCTGGAGTCGCCAAACCTAGCCGGAGGAGAACTTAGGCTAGGGGAACATGACATAGTCTTGGTGTGATGGGAAGTGTTGGCTACTTGCTTAACGGGCTCAGCAAGGTGGAAGGCTTAAGAGCTTCAATCAGTGCACTTAGGAAGTCAGGGGCTTCGATGAGGGCGTCAAAGGATTTAAGTGGGGGAGGCCTATTAGACCCCTATCTTCGGAATAGGCTAAGGGGTGAAGGAATCTCAACTTGGTGAGTAGACAGCCAAGGGAAAGCTGAGAAATGATGGTGTTGGTGCATTAGTGGACTCATATCCAAGTCCTACTCAGAGTAGGATTTGATGGTGGGCAGGGCGCCATCACCTAGGGTGGTGGTTCCTAGGAAGGCTAGGAGTCTCAAGGACAACTCCTACTTGAAGTAGGAGAGATGCTGGTGGTTGTTGCTGATTCATTCTCATGTTTCCTAGCATGACTAGGAGTCACCTCGGAGGCCTAATGCAAGTAGGAAGCTCAAACAAGGAGTTGTACTCAAGACGACAGAATCCTAGGGAGACATGGACTCCATGCAAGAAGAGGACACATCTAAGGCTTTGCTGAGATGAGATGGCATGCGAGCAGAGGACTTCTAGCCAGAGTAAGAGTCCAAGGAGTGCTAGGAGAGGCGGGACACTTAAAGGAGGGCTCAACTATACTTCTAGTTGGGTTAGGAGTCTTGGGACTGATTTGAGCATGTATGTGGGCTGGTTTCCTATTTGTAATGGGGCAGGGATTGGGATTCCGAGTTTGTAACTAAGGTTGGGCGAGTCCTAGTAGAACTAGGCTTCCCAACCATTCCTCTATATAAATGGGGTGTCATGGCAGGTTGAAGGCAGGTTATTCAAGCATTCAAAACTCATAAATCTGCAAGGGTCGGATTAGAAGCTTTGGCCACAGTTTTGGAGGACAGTTGGGCAGCAAACACTTTGTTGGCGACTTGGAAGAGCTGCTGGGAGTGCACTCAACCAAGGGGCGAACCATCCTCAGCAATTCAATGAGGCTTGAGGTAATTTTCAGTCAGGGGGGGACTGGTTTGCAAGATAACTGAGTTGCTGTTGGGTTTGGGAGCATGGTAGGGGCCTTGTTAGTGTAAATTATGTGCTGAATAAGATGGTTTTGGAGGCGGTCCTCCTTTTTCCTTATCTTTCCCTGCGTTGTGCTTTGTTTGGATTTGAATAAACTTGGGTGAAAGAGGGCGGATAGGTTGCCGGATGTGCGGCGCAGCCAGGCTATCACATGTGCGAACATTAAGATCAACTTCGAGCCTATGACACCTTCCATGATGCTCATGTAACTCCACTTTTCATACACACTATATGGTCCTGTGAAGACCTGTGAGAAACCCGCAGTAAATACCTCACTCGTCAATACGCAAATTGTCGTGGTAGTGAAGAAAGTGTATCACAATCTCCACCATCCTAACTCTGGGAGCAATGTCTGCAAAGACATAAATAATATATCCCATAGAAGCCTAAGGTTTTTATGACCAGTGAATCCCCCAAATATTCAAAACTTATACTATATTTTTTTTATCTAGTCAAGTATTTGCCCAACAATATGGGTGCTCTTCACATTGTGAGTCAGCCCAATAAATAGCTCATCCACTAAGCTATGGCTCAAAGAACATCCCAAACCCTAATAGTCTCTATAATAATAGGGTAAACTCCCATAACTACCCTAAGTTCGTTAACCAAGGTAAAATTCTATGTCAGAGCACAATTCACTCCATGAATTGGTCCCAAACCCTATTGATGGTATTTTAGTCTTTATCTTTATTAGATGTTCTCCCCCCAATCTAACAGAAACCAATATCTCTTGATTAATCTTCATTAATCTTAAGTTGTCGATATAAATTAACGCATTAATAATAAAAGCATGCATCAGAATAATCAACATAAATAACCTGAAGTTATACAAGTCCATAATAATAAATAGAGGCCCATTGCACTCATTTGCAAGGCTAGGACTCAATGAATTCAAGCCCGAGAATGTAATTAACTCTAACGCATCACGCGAGTTATGTATATAACACCCTAGTGGATCGATGCACTGGGTTGCAGAAATGTGAAATACTCTACATTAAACCCTGAGATTTAAGGTTCTTCCCCTTGTTTCCTGTGACACTGTGACTTGTAAAGGTCTTTATGTCACCTACTAGTAACACCCCTTACATATGTAGCTATTTAATATGATTATAAGGTACATTAACTCTTGGTTAACTGGATTATCCGTTTCGATGGAAACGGAATACACTGCCCCTAAGGGTGTTAGGGTAATTCTACCACCTAGGGAATGATAACCTCCCTTAGGTTATTCTGGTCATCTCACTACCCCTCTATTGATTTTAATTCATTGCCCTCTCCCAAAGCTTCACTCTTAATCGACACATGCTTCCATTCACACGAATGTTGGCGATCTGCTCAAAATTCTGTTATTTTATTCAGAGCTTTCCAAAACTCTAATGGATCCATAATTGATCTCAAGGGTATTCAATGACATCATGGACCGGAGGTAATTTTCCTAGTATTTAACGAGGTCATAAACCCCTTGAACAAACCTTGGTTGACTTAACGGTTTACCCTTAACTCTAGGGGCAAAATGGATGTTTATCCACTCATTTGGAATTCTTCCTCATTATGTGGTTTGGTCTATATTTAGGGTACATATTAAACTCTCATTGGAATTTTTCTTAATTTTTTAATCCACTCATACACCCCTGAACCAAAGCCCCTATGTCGAGTAAGTGAACCACGACTTGGCTAAAAGGGTAAAATTGTTATTTCATAGCCTCTGGGATTTTTCCCCAGCCTGAAGCTTGGTCAAAATACTCAAACACTCTCAAGGTCGATTCATAATTTTTCTAATTTTTTTTAATACTTATAGCCTTTTAAACAAGACACGGCTCAATGTTCCTCTTTTTTTATATAAAAAGAGACTCGGGTGAGGTCTTAAATCACGTGGTTCGGGTCTTAACTCAGGTGGTTCGAATTGCAATCACCTGGCGATTCCAAACTCCCTGGCCTGGCCTTTGCCCAGTGACCTTTTTTTTTGTTTCTCTCGTATCCCCTCTAGCTCCGCCTCCACCTGCTGGAATAGATTGAGGGCAATGGCGGCGGTCTGCGCCCCCCCCCCCCCGGTTCTCCCTCAAGGCTCTGTGGAGAATTTCTGCGAAAAGAGGGGTGGGAGGGAAGCTTCAGTCCTAACCACAGGCGAGAACTCTGCCTCATGCCAACTAACCAACAGAGGCTGCGAAGCATTGAGCTTTGCTCATATATTAGAATGGGATCTCAGCCGCCAGAGGTTCCTCAACCTAGCATGCGCTGGTCAGAGTGTCGGGACGAGTCCATGGTGGCCTTCCTTAGGTGTATGCAGCCCCACAATGGTGAGCAGAAGGGGGAAAGTGTTTAGCAACCGGCTAAGCCCTCTTCTGTCAGCTAGATCTGGGCATGGTCAAAAAACTGTGTCCGGTTGTCACACCCCCAGCACCCTCCCGACCTGAGTGGAAGGTCCAAGGGAACGATCGTAGCGCATGGGGGCAATGAATTGTTGAATAGCAGAAGGCTTTAACCCCTCTATCGGGTGTTTAATATGTAAGATCCCTGATCATAAACTGGTTTGAATTCATTTTGTTTAAATGTTTTTATATGGTTTAATAGTAATTCTGATCGGTTCAAGATGATTTTATAAATTTGAGTATTTTCTAAAGGCTTCAATAAAAAACCAATTTTACATTTATGAGTTTTAAGTGGTTTTGGGTCAAATATGAATTTTTTGATTTTTCACTAATTTTCTAAAAATTAGGGTTTCGCGGGACCCCCCCTGTGGGCCCCACCAACGAAATTGAGGTTTTTGGACCAAATTGACCCAAGCATTAAAATAAGTTTATATAAAAAAATTTAAATTTTTTCCGCATTTAATTAGTGCTTAAATCATCAAAATATCTATTTTTAGCTAGAATTTTTATTTATACCCCACTAGTTCATTAGGTATACCCCAAGCCCCACTATAAATAAAAAGGGCTGAGCCATTCCCAATTTGTGAATAGACTAGGAGAGGGCGATTAAGACCTAATTTACCAATTAGGCCCAAATTAGATAGGGATTAAGGTACGTTTTTCTTTAATCAAGCCTAAACCCTAGGTTTTCTTTTAATCAATTCTTAATCTTGACTTCCCCCATCATTTCAATCCATTTTAAAAGCATAAAACTATTGTTTTACCTCTCTTCTCTAAGCTTTAATCTTCAAAATCTCGTTTTTAAGCTTCTAAAACCCTAGATCTAATGTTTACTTTTAATTTTTTCAAAGCTAAATCGAGATTAGTTGTATGTTAACAAAAAATAGTATTTTTGGAAGGTGTTGTAGGAGATTGAAGGTTCATTCCAACCCAAATCAACAAGGAAAGGTAATGGGTTCTTCAATCTCAACTTTGGGTAGTAAAAATCTTGGTTTTTATGATGTTATTTGAAGTGGATTTGCTTGATTTAGGCTCTAATGGTGGGTTTAATAAATGCTAATCTTTCGCTTCGATTTCTTAGGGTTTTATCTTAGAATGGTTTAGATTAGTGTTCTGGAAGGTTTGATGAGTTTTTGATAATGTTGTTACCATGGATGAAGATTTGAAGTTGTTTTCATGGTGTTTCGGTTTTAATTTTCGAAATGAAGAAGGTCAAAACTGCTTTGTTGGCAATCGAACGGCCTTGCAAGGTGATCAATTGGCAACACTATATTTTTGGTAGATTTTTATTTTAGCCGATCTAACAGCCTAGCAAGGCAATCGATTGGCTACACGGTAGTTTTGCTATTTTTGAAACTTATGCACATTTCGATGTTTTACTCCATTTGATGATTCTAATGGTTATAGGAGGTGTGTTATGATGAAATTAGGCTACTGGAGGTGTAGAATTGATGATGGAAGTTTATGGAATGTGTTTAAGTGTGGTCATGTGGCATTATATTATGTTGATAATTATGCATGTTGATATTGAAGTACCTTGAACTTTTGAATTTTAGAATTCTTATGATTAGAATATGTCGAGAAGGGATATTATATGGAAGATGGTGAGATGTGTTCTCTTATAATGAGGATGGTTTATGGGTAATGGATGTGATCATGTTGTGGCTTAATGTGTGGAAATCATGTTTGTGGGAGTGAACGTTCGATTTCACATTGATAGATTTAAACTTTATGATGGATTTTGCTTTGATTTCAGTTAGGAATCATTATTTTGAATGTGTTTAAGCATGCATATATTGTCTTATGAGTTTATGTCAAACATTGGTCATGTACTTAGATTATGCATGAATACACACATGGATGGGGAATCTACTATGAAATTTTAGTTAATTATGCCTTGATTAAGATGCATGAGGGGACTGATTGTGAATACGTTCCATGTGTTTAAACCCATGTAGGTCTTGCTCACGAATGTATTATGCTATCATGCATCATGGATCGGTATTCATGGACGAAGTTTTGCCGATGTTTAACCGAAATTAATCGATTGTATGCAATGGTTGAGATTGCGTGCAGGATTACTCGCTCGGTGAATTAATCAAAACTTGGTGGATCCAAAAGGACATGTGGGGACGAGTTGTGTACTTGTCTTATGAGTGAGATTAGTTATTGAGATTATCTGGACCCTGAGAATCCAGCTAGTTTGTCCGAGTGCACCGGCTTACAAGGTATTGTTGCTTGGGACTTCGGTCTTGACAAGCAGGGTTGCCCGAGTGTTTAGGCTTGATGGGCAGGAGTTGCTAGAAGGCTTTGGCCTTAAGGAGCAGGAGTTGCTCGAAGGTTTTGGCCTTAAGGAATAGGAGTTGCTTGAAGGCTTTGGCCTTGAGGAACAGGGGTTGCTCAAAGGCGTTGGCCTTGAGGAACAGGGGTTGTTCGAAGGTGTTGGCCTTAAAGAATAGGTTTATTCTCTTTGTATGTGGACTTGCATGTTAGACTAGTGTGTGTGTGTGTGTGTGAGACACTTATACATCCATGATGAATGAGAATGTTAATGCATGATATGAAATGTATGTTAGAGATACATCTCATACAGGTTTATATGATGTTGATGCATGATCTAAAATGTATGTTAGAGATACATTTCATGTAGGTTTATATGATGTTGATGCATGATCTGAAATGTATGTTATAGATACATCTCATGTAGGTTTATGTGATATGAATGCATGATCAGAAAGTGTGTGAATGAGACACTATTATGTAGGTTTATGTGATATAAATGCATGATCAGAAAGTGTGTGAATGATACACTATTATGCAAGTTTAAGTAATATGAATACATAATCAAAAATTATGTGCGTGAGACACTATTATGCAGGTTTATGTGATATGAATGCATGATCAGAAAGTGTGTAAATGAGGCACTATTATGCAGGTTTATGTGATATGGTTGCATTATCAAAAAAAGGGTGTGAAACACACTTCTTATGTGATTTATGGGATTATCATGCTTGAATTGAGTAGATATAAACAAATACCTATGTGGGATGCATGTTAGGTTATAACTTGAATGTTTATGACTTGACTTAATAGGTATGTCTTATGCAAGCTAGTTCTTATGTTTATGGTTAAACAGGGGTTTCAACTAGTAAATGATCAGAAAGTGGTATAGCATGCTAATTTTTGATTTGAATTATTACATTGCCATGCCATTATGTTTTCTTATTATTATAGTTGTATTCAAACTATTATTGAGTTTTATACTCACCCCACTTTCCTTATTTTGGGGTTGCATGGCGTGACATGCAGTCGGATAGGATCCTCTTTATGAGGAAAGGTTAGGGAGAGCTTGGGAGTAGGAGTGGAGGCCACTAGATTTTGTATCTCTCTCTAATTATTTTGTTATGATATTAGAACCCTTTGGAGTGGTTCTTATTTCAAACTTGTGTTTTATTATATCTTTAGTTTTGTTTGAGGCCTTATTTTGTGCCAAGTGTGTTGGCTATGGATTATTAGTATGTGGGTTTGAGATTTGTGGTTTAATTTTGAGTTTAAGTAACTCTTTCGATACTACCTATTTACTCTTGCTCAAAGTAGTGCGTAACTCCGTTAATTAGACCGCCTGTGGTAAGGGCATAAGTCTTCTCCTATTTCTTTAACCATTTCCAATATCATCGCCCCCGTGAGCTGGACCGGCCCTTGGACCGGGTTCAGCTCAGATAGGGCAGTGCCGGTGCATGACATAATACATACGGAGTCACACACCTTTACAACCTTTGTGCAAGATAAATAAGTAGAATAAAATAGGACTTTAACTCTAAACCATTCCATAAGTCATATACCCACAAACTTAAAATATTGAGCCGACACGCATGGCTCTAATCAGAAAGTCTTACAAATATAAAAACATAAGATATACATGAGTCTGAAACAAAAACTACCATACATGATGTTCTATTATCATTATGGCATAAATAAAAAAACATAACAAGGTCTAAAGGCATCCACGCCTACTCCTATTCTCTGCCCAATCGTTCCTCATACAGAGGATTCTACTCGACTGCATGTTGCACCATATAGCCCCAAAACAAAAACACAGAAAGTGGGGTGAGTAAAACTCAGTAAGGTTTGGGTATGGTAATTATAAATTAGAAGACAACCATGGCACATCAACATGGTCTATCATATCTACATATCATATAGCATCCTATTTCTGATTACTTTCCTACCATATGCATACTTAAACATAAGCAATTACCCTACATGCAGATATCTCAAGCATGCCTTACATATCCATGCACAACCATCCTCCTTCATAATATTCAACCTGCATGACACATGTCTCCAACACACAATCATATCTTGCATATCCATAACCATAACCCGGCATGAGAAGTGTCTCTACCACACATTCATACCATGCATAATCATCACATTTAACCTATATGAGAAGTGTCCCTACCACATAATCATATCATACATACTTATCACATTTAACCTGCAAGAGAAGTATCTCTATCTCACAATCATATCATGTATAATCATAAGCCATCAACCTGCATATTAAGTGTCTCTAACACACAATCATAATCATGCAAGTCAATAAAACAACCCTGCATAATTGGTCAAAGCTTATACAGTCCTTACTCACTCCAAACAATCCCCAATTGAAAAGTCTGAAGGAATTACTCAATTTGGGTAAATTTCCTAACGGGGAAGAATACCCCCTAGTAAGCCAGTGCACTTGGCTACACTATATGGATTCTAAGGGTCTAGATAGTCTCAATAATTTTATCTCCTTATAGCATTGCCGCTCTTCTCAATCTGAGGAGGAAAACCTATCCTCGAGGGACATAAAACCTCATCCTTTTGGACGTAAAACCGAATCGAAAAGCCCCCGACCAATTAATCCGGCAAGCAATATCACACAATTGCATATAATCAATCAACACGGCTAATCTTGATAAAATCTTATTTATAAATCCATCTCATAATGTATGTAATGTGGTACATACGTGAGCAATGACTACATGAATTCTAATTCATGAAACATGCTCCCCATCAGCCATACATGGATCACTTCTAATTATAAGCATCAACAACCACCATAATTACTCCCACAAGTGTGTGTACATGGTAGAAACATTCTATTCTAAGCATATGGACATGAATTGTAAACATCTCATTAACATACTACACACATGTTATTTAACATTTAATCATGGCTCCATACTGGAATCATGAGTGAAAACCATCAAAAAATACAAATCGATTTAAGTGCAATCTCATGCTAGTCTTAAATAAGCATAATCATTACTACACTTAGGACTAAATATGGTGATAAGTATAATTTATACGTTATTTTACCCTTAATTATTCTATTTTTTTAGTCTCATTTAAGAGTTAATGTAGGTTAAATAATTAAAAATTAAATTTAATTAGGTTAGAAAAAGCTTCCATGATGATTTGAATTAAATTGTCTTATTTTGCATATTCTTCATTGGTGTTCAAACGGGTCACTTACCATTCGATTAGGATAACGTGATTTTGAAAAAAATATAGTTCAAGTATTCAAACGGGATAACACACAGTTTTCTTGTTCAAGCCAATTTTGAGTCCTTTTCATCTACAACTTCTTTCTCCGGCTCTTATGCCTATATAAAGACATATTTTGCTCAAAATTAGGAGAGACTAGTAGATTTTCTAAAGAGAAAAAGGAAGAAGAAGATGGAAGAGAACTCAAAACTTTCAATGGAGATTCAAGTGCTTTCTTCTACAATGGAAGGCTAAACTTTTCTTTTACATAAGAGTTGATGAACCTATAGATAAGTTTCAGTTTCTTTTCTTTTTAATTTAGATCTTAATTGTGAATGATGACAATTGTATGATAAGGATTTCCTTTTTAATAGAAGCGCTTTTAATGTTTATTCAAATCTATGTTGATTGATTGTCTTGTAGATGATAGATTGATGTGGTTTTGATATTTGCATCAATTCTAATATCTGTGATTTAGATGAGATGGTCATACAATAGTTTTAATGTTCAGATAATTAAAGACTTGGATGAGTTATACTAAGATTAGACGGGTCATGCCTATAGCTAGTTTAGTGTAGATGATTCGTGCTATTGTCGAAGATAGTTCATGCCATGGAATTTAATTAATGATTCTTTCTGAAGTAATTCTAGCTTGTAGCTGAGAATACTTGTTCATATTCACACTAGATTTAGATTAAAAATTAAGGAATTGTTATGGTTCCATAGTGGATTCGATTTCCTAAGTAATTTCTATCATATTAATCTATTATTTTTAAACTAGTTGATTTCTTTCCTTTACTTAATTAAAGTTTAAATTTGTTTTAGTTTTCAATCAACAAATTCCTCTTTAGATTTAGTGATAATCCATCCGTCCCCGAGGTTCAACAACCCTTAAATACACATCCTAGTACAATTACCTTGTACACTTGCAAAGGGTTTAATTACAAACGATCAAGTTTTTGGGGCCGTTGTCGGGGACGGTGTTGATTTGTTACTAAATTAGTATTAGGATAATTTTATCTAATTTAGATTCAATCTACTTTAGTTTTTAGGTTAATTCTTAGTTCTTACCTTCTTTTAATTTGATCTTGTAGGCTGAGTTGAAGATCGTGCTCTCTACACTTGTGGCCACAAGTGGACATCGACAAGCATAGTGCTTCTCTTCGGTTTGCAATATCTTTTTCTCTCTTTATTTTTAGTTCTTTTCTTAGTTAGTTTTTTCTTATTCTTCCCTTTTTACATTTAAAATTGTGTGGTGTGTTTGTGGTGTATGCGTGGTCATCGCTCCTTACTCCCCCGATTAGTACCATTTGACCTTGAGCCTGAGCAGACATCTAGGAGAGCTGAGTTGCCCTTGACTTACATCCCTACACCCCCAAACTCTCCCACCAATTCCACCTCCCATACTACTTCTACCCCCATCATGGCTGAACATTAGTTAGTAGATGCACCACTCAAAGATCTAAGGGAGTATTACACTCCTAATGAGTACACCTCGCCTTCATGTATTAGGTTGCTAGCGGTCACTACTCAAAATTATAAAATTAAGCCCAATGTCATTCAAATGCTTCCATCCTTTTATGGGCTTAATAATGAAAACCCGTATAGGCACCTAGATGACTTCTTAGAACTATGCACAACTTTTAAGCTCTCAAATTCAACCTATGAAGTTGTGAAACTTCGCCTTTTTCCTTTTACATTGGAAGATAAGGCTAAGGAATGGATTCACTCATTAGAGCCAAACATTATCACAACATGGGCCCAAATGCAACAAGAGTTCCTTAAAAATACTTCCTCATAGGTAAGACCAACCAAATAAGAAAGGTTATAACCACTTTTGCCCAACTTCCCACTGAACAGTTCCATGAGAGTTGGGATAGACTTAAAGACCTTCTTAGGAGGTGTCCTCATCATGCTGTCCCTAAGTGGCAATTAGTACAATGTTTTTATGAGGGTCTTACTGAACAAAACCATCATCTTGTGATGCAAGTTGTGGGGGTACCTTCTTGTTAAAAAATGAAAATGAGGCATGGAAACTTTTTGAGGACTTGAGTGAATATTCTCTTCAACATGCTGCGTTGAATAGAAATGAGAGTGAATTATCTACCTTGAACAATGCCCCCTCTAGGGGTGGCTTGTATGAAGTCAAAAACCCATTAGACCTCTTTTCCAAAGTTGATACTTTGAGTAGGAAGCTAGACCTTCTTATGACTTCAACCCATCAGCCCACTCCCTTCACTCAAGATGCATGCACAATGTGCCTTAGCCCAGCCCATACTATCATTGAGTGCCCCTCTGCCTCTCAATTTCCTGAGCTTGTCCAAGACCATGTGAATGTCACCCAATCCTTCCTTAGGGCTGAGAACAATCCATTTTAAAATACATATAACCCTGGGTGGAGGAATTATCCTAACTTTTCTTGGCGAACACAAAACCAAGGGGTTATGTGTAACCAACCCCCTAGGCACCCATTCAAAGTCCCACCAGCCCATATCCACCAACCTCAAGTGCAACCTCCGTATGTCCAACCCAATAGGAGTCCAAGTTTTGAAGAAAAGGTTTTGAGTGCGCTGCAAGGCATTCAATCTCAATCTCAACTCCTCCACTCTCACACACAATCTATAACAAAGTTAGAAGCCCAAATTGGACAACTAGCCAATGCTATCAATAAGCGAGAGATGGGAACATTGCCGTGTCAGCCCCAACAAAATCCTAAAAGTCAATGTGGAGTAGAGATAGTCAATTCCTCTAATGAACAAGTTCAATCCATAACTACCCTTAGGAGTGGTCAACACATTGATAATCAGGTTGGAGGGGAGTCCTTGGGTACTACAAATGAAGGGTTAGACAATCTAGCCCCTAATGCATCTCATGAGTTAGAGAGTGAGCCAAATTCAAAGGAGTCAGTCTCTCCTTCCCCTTCCTTAGAGCCACAGTCTAAGAACTCTTCCAATGGATCTTATATCCCTAGGGCACCCTTTCCTCAGTGTCTTAACATGGCCCCACCATTTAGAAAGAGCATGACTAAGATCGAGGATATTCTTGAGACTTTTAAACAAGTCAAAATCAATCTCCCCCTCTTAGATGTCATTAAGCAAGTCCCTGCTTATGCTAAGTTCCTCAAAGACCTATGCACTCAAAAACGTAAATCCAAGACCCATATGTCTAAGAAGGTCTTTCTCACCGAGCAAGTTAGCTCTCTTTTGAAGTTTGACACCCACCTAAGTATAAGGACCCTGGAGTACCCACTATTTCTTGTGTCATAGGTGATCACTCCATCCATAGAGCCCTCCTTGACCTTGGTGCGAGTGTCAATCTACTCCCTTACTCGGTATATGAGCAACTAGGGTTAGGAGAATTGCAGCCTACATCAGTTACCTTGCAGCTAGCCGATCGTTCTGTGCGTACGCCTCGAGGAGTCATTGAGGATGTCTTAGTGAAAGTTGACCGGTTCTTCTTCTCTGTTCACTTTCTTGTTTTAGATATGGAACCTGTCTGCAATACCACACATCAAATCCCTGTCATTCTAGGTTGCCCCTTCCTTGCCACTGCTAATGCTTGTATCAATTGTCGAACGGGAGTGATGGAGATATTCGTTGGAAATATGAATGTGAGGCTCAATGTGTTCTATGCATCTAACCAACCACCTGTTAAGTGTGACTTTGAGTGCTTAATGGTTGACCATTTAGATGACCTAGTCAATGAAGCCCTCCCCCTTACCCTAATGAGAGATGCTCTTGAAATGACTTTACTACACCCAGGGTTAGAGGAGTCCATTATTGACCCATCTTTGGAGGAGGTCCATAGCCAACTAGCGGCTGCTAGTGTTCCTGAGTCTTCCTCTTGGAAGCTCCAGGTAGAGCCCTTACCTATATCAGCCTCCACACCTCTTAAGCCCTCCATAGAGTCACCACCTAAGCTTGAATTGAAAAACTTATCCAGCTCTCTCAAGTATGACTTCTTGGGACCCAAGGAC
The DNA here is from genome assembly GCA_035235625.1 of Saururus chinensis. NCBI lineage: Eukaryota > Viridiplantae > Streptophyta > Magnoliopsida > Piperales > Saururaceae > Saururus > Saururus chinensis. The sequence continues at coordinate 21,563,193 of CP141142.1, forward strand.
ACTCTCCTAGTCATTATTTCCTCTAGTTTGACTAGTGACCAAGAGAGTAGATTGCTTACCATCCTTGTCACACATAGGAGAGCCATAGGATGGACGGTAGCTGACCTTAGGGGGATTGACCCATCCATTTGTATGCATAGGATCCACTTAGAGGACACGGTCAAACCCTCGAGAGAAGGACAACGGAGGTTGAACCCTAACATGTGGGAGGTAGTCATGAAAGAGGTAGTCAAGCTTTTAGATGCAAGTATCATATACCCTATCTCTGATAGTGAGTGGGTGAGTCCTACCCAAGTTGTTCCCAAGAAGTCTGGATTCACTGTTAAGTCAAATTCGTCAGGAGAGTTAGTCCCTACTAGGGAAACCACAGGGTGGAGAGTGTGTATAGACTATCAGAAGTTGAATTCCATGACCCGAAACGACCATTTTCCCTTGCCATTCATTGACCAGATCTTAGAGAAACTAGCAGGTCAGGACTTCTATTGCTTTCTAGATGGCTACTCAGGGTATAATCAGGTACCTGTGTTTTCGGGGGATCAGGAGAAGACCACCTTCACTTGTCCGTTTGGTACATTTGCTTATAGACGTATGCCATTTGGTTTGTGTGATGCTCCTGCTACATTTCAGCATTGTATGATGTCCATATTTTCTGATATGATTGATAAATTTTTGGAAGTTTTTATGGATGATTTTTCTGTTTTTGGTGCTTCATTTAATGAGTGTCTCCATAATTTATCTCTTGTGCTTAAACGTTGTGAGGAGACTAATTTGGTTTTAAGTTGGGAAAAGAGTCATTTTATGGTTCAAGAGGGCATTGTTTTAGGTCATGTTGTTTCCAAACGTGGTATTGAAGTAGACAAGGCCAAAGTTGACCTAATAGCTAACTTGCCTCCACCCACTACGGTAAGACAAGTTCGTACCTTTCTTGGCCATGCCGGTTTCTATAGGCGATTCATCAAGGACTTTAGTAAGATTTCCCGGCCCTTGTGTCATTTGTTGGCTCAGGATGTTCCTTTTGAGTTTGATGATGCCTATACGAAAACTTTCACCAAGCTTCGTACACTCCTCTCTATCACCTTTATCATTCAGCCCCCTGATTACTCCCTACCCTTTGAGATTATGTGTGATGCCTCTGACTATGCTATGGGTGTAGTCCTTGGCCAAAGAGTGAACAAAGTCCCCCATGTCATTTATTACGCTAGTAAGACCCTTTCTGATGCCCAATTGAACTATACCACTAAAGAAAAGGAATTGCTAGCTGTTGTCTATGCCCTTGATAAATTCCGATTGTACCTTTTAGGGTCAAAAATTATTATCTTTTCTGACCATGCAGCCTTACGCTACCTTCTTTCTAAGAAGGATACCAAGCCTAGGCTCATCCGATGGATTTTGCTCTTTCAAGAGTTCAATTATGAAATTAAAGACAAAAAGGGTGTTGAGAATGTTGTGGTTGATCATTTGTCTAGGATCTTACTTGAGAAACCTTCCAACCCTAAACCACTTCATGATTCTTTCCCCGATGAGCAACTCTTTGTTGTCTCTACCAATTCACCCCCCTGGTTTGCCCATATTGTTAATTATCTTGTTGTGGGTTGCATTCCCTCTAATTGGGCTAAACAGGACAAGGATTTATTCTTTTCTCATGTTAAGCACTATTATTGGGATGACCCCGATCTTTTTAAGTTTTGTTCTAACTAGATTATTCGCCGATGTGTGCTTAATAGTGAATTCCATAGTATTCTCACATTTTGTCACTCTCACACCTGTGGCGGTCATTTTGGGGGAAAGAAAACTGCTACTAAGGTTCTTCAAAGTGGATTCTACTGGCCCACCTTGTTTAGAGATGCTCATGAGTTTTGTAAGTCTTGTAATAGATGTCAGCGACTAGGGGACCTTTCTCGAAGAGACATGATGCCTCTCCAACCCATCCTCATTGTTGAGATTTTTGATGTTTGGTGAATCAATTTTATGGGACCATTTCCACCCTCCTTTGGCTACACTTATATTTTGGTCGTTGTTGATTATGTTTCCAAATGGATTGAAGCCATAGCAACGAAAACCAATGACCATAAGGTTGTGGTGGCATTTCTCAAGGAACATATTTTTTGTCGATTTGGTACACCTAGGGCAATCATTAGTGATGGGGGTAGCCACTTTTGTAACTGTTCCTTTGAAGCTCTTCTTCGAAGATATTCCGTCACACATAAAGTTGCCACCCGCTACCATCCTCAGACTAGTGGTCAAGTAGAGGTGTCCAATCATGAGATTAAGAAAATCCTTGAGAAAACAGTGCGCCCTGATCGAAAAGATTGGTCCATGCATCTTAATGATACCTTATGGGCATATCGGACTGCTTATAAAGCCCCCATTGGCATGTCCCCTTACCATCTTGTTTACGGTAATGTGTGTCACTTACCCGTTGAGTTGGAGCACCGTGCTTTTTGGGCCATTAAACCATTTAATTTCGACATGGACAAAGCTGGTTCCCACTGCAAACTCCAACTTAATGAATTGGAAGAGATGCATCATGAAGCTTATGAGAGTGCCAAATTATATAAACAAAGGACTAAGGCTCTACATGACCGTTTAATCCATCGAAAGTCCTTTGCACCTAACCAGAAAGTTTGCCTCTTTAATTCTAAATTACGTCTCTTCCCAGGTAAGCTTAGATCTCGCTGGGATGGCCCCTATGTCGTTACTCAGGTTTTCTCTCATGGAGCAATTGAAATCTCTGTCCCACAAGATAATCGGGTTTTTACAGTTAATGGTTAGAGACTTAAGCCTGCCATCAAGAGAGATATTGAGAGGGGTTACATTGACTCCAATGATTTGATTGATCCATTAATACATTAAGGGAGTGCACACTGTCTAGCTGAAGACAATAAACTTAGCGATTTTAGGGAGGCAACCCTTGTTTTATTCGGTTTGTTTTTATGTTTATTTTCTCTCTTTTTCTCTAGTTTTAGTTAAATTTCCTTTATTTAATTCATGTAATGATTTTTTGTTTTTATTAAGTAGTTTTAGTTGATTAACTGGATATTTATTTTTATTTTTATTCAAAAAAAAATTGTGTTTAACCATTCGATCGGGACTGTTCCCAATCAATCGGTAAGTGTGCTCTTCGAACGGTCGAGTCGTCACTTTCAACGCGCATGCCGGCCAGTTCGGTTCCACTGTGTTTTTCCTCCGCGGCGTTGTCTTTGTTTTCCATCGTAGTCCATACATTGTCCGGTGAGATTTTTGGTTCAAAATCATCCCTCTCTTCCGATTTTTCATGTAGAATCTATTTCCGGAGTCAATTTGAGCGGAATCGGCCTCTATTTCGCGTTGTTCTTTTGTTAACCCGGTAAGCCCCAAATTTGATTTTTGCATTTTTCTTTCAATTCTTGACCGAATCAGATGCAATTTTTTTGTGGAAATTTGTTAGAATCGACTTGTATATTTCATGTTCATGATTTGATACAATTTGATTGAATGAATGATGCATTGTGTAAGTTGGATTTCAAAATTTTCATTCCCCACTGTTTTTGTCAAAAATTCTAATTTTTGAGGCTTTAATGAATCAGTTTATATGTACTTGTTGTACTAAATATGCTTAGTTTTTACTTGTACATATTATACTCTGATTTGGGATATTTCTGCTCATGTTTTTTTCTCTAGGGGTATTTTCATAATTTGACATTATTGGGCGTGTACAAAATTTTTCTGCTTTCTAGTCGCTTCCATATCACTTTTAGCACTTGTTTTTAGCTTTTTGCATATCTATGGCGCACGGTTCTCATTTTAAAGCCCCGGAGAAGAGGAAGGGCGCCCTATCTACTTTGCATGCTTCATCTTCTACTACCACCGCTGCCGATCTACCTCTTTGTGCTATTGTTTACGAGCGACAAGTGGAGTTTGTCCCCACCATTACTGCTGCCCAGTCATGGCTTATGGAGCGAGAGGATTGGCACTCATTTTTCTCACAGATAGCAGCCCCTGACACTCATATACATCATGAGCAGGTTCGATCTTTCTATGCATCCGCTTTTCTTAATGAGAGGGGATATATTGTCAGCACCATTGAAGATATTACAATCACTGTCACACCAGATCTCATAGCTTCAGTGATGGGTCTCACGCGCTCCAACTTCACCTATCCGTCTTTTGCTGATTTTGCTTTTCCTGATGAGTATACTATCATGGGGACTCTTATGGGACAGGAGCGAGGCCCATCCCTCACATCTGGCTTGCCAGCTTCTCTCATGACGCGGGACTATGATTTTGCACATCTGATATTGGAGTATGACATATGGTTCTGCCATCATGAGAAGGTTGACTTCACCTTAGCTCACCTTCTTTATGTTCTGGGTTGTGCGGAGCAGATTCACATCGATTTTCCCCCCTTTGTCTTCGCACAGATGGCAGATATAGTTTTTGGACCAGTGGATGCTCGATTAGATTTTCCTTTTCTTTTGGAGCCGATTTTTGTTCACTTTCAGTTGGATTTTCCTTCATATGCACCCACGAGCCAAGGTTTAGGGGTCATTTCCCAGGTGACCCTAAACTGGATGATCACACATTGTCCACCTCGATCAGCATTAGACGAGGAGCACGAGGTGGAGCCAACCACAGCGGGTGTACCAGAGGTTGCAGCTAAGCCACACATTCCACCACATTCTTTTGCTAACGATTCTTTCCTTCAAATGGAGCATCGTCTTCTCGCACATATTGATTCTTCTCAGGCAAGTTTCAGACAAGGCTTACTGCCCATATAGATGCTCAGATGACTGAGATGAGGGGACTTATACAGGGACTGGCTGATTTGATTCGTAGCCAATCAGCTCTGGCAGATGCGGATGATAGTGACTAGAGTTATATTGATGCCGATGATTCTGATGATGGGCTACTTTTATCTTTTCTTTTCTTTGTTTTTTATTTTTTTTATTTTTATTTTTTTCTTTTCTCCTTTCTGGGAGCTTGGTATTTTAGGTTTGGGAAATTGCTCTTGATATGTATGTTTCTCATGTTTTCTCAATCCTATGTACTTCATTTTTAGATTAATGGATTAGTTATGCTTTCAGGTGATATCTTTCTTTCCCTCTCTTACTTATTCTTGTCATTGTAGTATATATTTTCTTTAACATTGAGGACAATGTTCAGTTTAGGTTGGGGGGTGAAGAAAGATATTTTTATTTCTTTTTTTTAGGATGTTTTAGAGTATTTTTTTTATTTTTCTTTTGTTTACTTTTGAGTGGGTTTTATCGCTTATTTTCTTTTAAAAGTATATGTCTCTTTTTAAAGGGATCAATTTCATGAAGAAAATTCAAGTAATTAATTAAGTGATGAAAATGATTAAGTGAGTAATTTCTATTTTATTTTCTTTATCTTGGATAATTGTGCTTATAGTTTTAAATCACATTTTACATACTTGAAACTTGTAGGAATATAATTTTATGATTTATTACTTGTAATCTTATTGGGATATCTTTAACTGAGCATATATTTTAAAAAACTTGACAATTGAGTAATTTTTAATGTTTTATAATAAATCTTTATGTTTAGCTTTTATTTGAAAAAAAATGGGATAAGTGTGTATAGAAAAAAGAATGAAAAAAAAGTTGAAAAAAATATAGATTGAATGAAAAAAAAAATTGATGAAAAAAATATATAAAGGTTTGTTTCTCTTTTTACTAAGTAACCATACTTTGTGCCTAGGCAAGTATAAGGGATCGCGTCAAAATGTGAAAAGTTGAGATAAATTCTTTTATGACTTGCTTGGTTTTGTAGCCTTTATAGTTCGAGTTATTAAGCCTGAGGGGTGTTTCAACACCTAGTGCCTTGAGCCAACTAGATTAGGGACACTGGCCTAACACTTGTTACATGGACTATTTAGAAAGCTTAATAGAACTAAGTATTGCACAAGTCATATTTTGATGTATATTATGCTCTTATTCCCTGAATTTAATATAATTTGAAGGCCATTACACTAGGGTTTATTATGAGATATTAAGGATGAAAGATTGTCATTGTTATATTTTTGAGTTAGTGAACTTTAATGAGCTTGGTTAATGGGTCACATAAGATATGCTTCTTAATAAAGAATGAAATTGTATGACTACAAAGTTTCTACACTTTATGTTTTTGAAATGTATATATGTAGTTGCACAATTATTTCTAAGATGGGGTTATAGAATGGATTATTCCTTACTTGAAAATGATCAAATCGAAATTGTTTACTTGTTTCAAGTATTTGTGGTTGGTTCTTTTTAAAAATAGTTATGTGTTTTAAATAGATGATTATTTTTAGAATTTTTGTTTTCTTGTTTTATTTTATTTCATTTCTTAGGATTAGATGTTTGTGGGTATCATTACTGTTAACCCTCACAAGACACAACTCGTCCAATTAGGGACACCTAGGGGTTTAAAGGCTTGTTGCATACGCTAAATGCAATCGTGATTCCTTACAAAAGTGGCATTTACTTATTAGATTAGTTGTTTTGTTTTGCTCGAGGACTAGCAAAATATAGGTTTGGGGGTATTTGATAAGTATAATTTATACGTTATTTTACCCTTAATTATTCTATTTTTTTAGTCTCATTTAAGAGTTAATATAGGTTAAATAATTAGAAATTAAATTTAATTAGGTTAGAAAAAGCTTCCATGATGATTTGAATTAAATTGGCTTATTTTGCAGATTCTTCATTGGTGTTCGAACGGGTCAATTACCGTTGGATGGGGATAACGTGATTTTGAAGAAAATATAGTTCAAGCGTTCAAACGGGATAACGCGCAGTTTCCTTGTTCAAGCCAATTTTGAGTCCTTTTTATCTACAACTTCTTTCTCCGACTCTTATGCCTATATAAAAACATATTTGGCTCAAAATTTGGAGATTCCAGTAGATTTTCTAAAGAGAAAAAGGAAGAAGAAGGTAGAAGAGAACTCAAAGTTTTCAATGGAGATTCAAGTGCTTTTTTCTACAATGGAAGGCTAGACTTTTATTTTACTTAGGAGTTGATGAAGCTATAGATAAGTTTCAGTTTCTTTTCTTTTTAATTTAGATCTTAGTTATGAATTATGACAATTGTATGATAAGGATTTCCTTTTTAATAGAAGAGCTTTTAATGTTTATTCAAATCTATGTTGATTTATTGTCTTGTAGATGATAGATTGATGTGGTTTTGATATTTGCATCAATTCTAATTTATGTGATTTAGATGAGATGGTCATACAATAGTTTTAATGTTCAGATAATTAACGACTTGGATGAGTTATACTAAGATTAGACGGGTCATTCATATAGATAGTTTAGTGTAGATGATTCGTGCTATTGTCAAAGATAGTTCATGCCATGGAATTTAATTAATGATTCTTTCTGAAGTAATTCTAGCTTGTAGCTGAGAATACTTGTTCATATTCACACTAGATTTAGATTAAAAGTTAAGGAATTGTTATGGTTCTATAGTGAATTCGATTTCCTAAGTAATTTCCATCATATTAATCTCTTATTTTTAAACTAATTGATTTCTTTTCTTTACTTAATTAAAGTTTAAGTTTATTTTAGTTTTTAATCAGCAAATTCCTCTTTAGATTTAGTGATAATTCATCCATCCCTGAGGTTCGGCAACCCTTAAATACTCATCCTAGTACAATTGCCTTGTACATTCGCAAAGGGTTTAATAATAAATGATCACATGTCAGCATCATTCTCCCCTAATTTAATCATAACATGTAAAAACATACAATTCCAATCTCATTCTATAACCTTGCTAGAAATATACTTAAAATATGAGGAATCATTCACATGGATTCAAGACAAAAATCTATAACATGACTAGTCGAATAACATGTAATTCACATAATACTTAAACATTCATCATAACTTCCATCATTAAATCCATACCCTTCCAGTAGCTTTACCTAGCATATATTACTCATCACAAACATAAGAAATAGTACTTAAGGATAAAAACTCAAAAATAAGCAAAATAGTAAAAATATCCAAACTACTATGTTGAAGTTCGAACGCCTTATAGGGCCATTTGATCGGCCTGCATGGCCGTTCGATCACCATAATGGCAATTTCTGGTTCGTTTTCTCTACTTTGAATCCAAAATCAAAACTTCACATAAACATCTCAAGCCTTCAAATCTCACTCCCAAACACTATAATAATGAAATCCATGATTAGAAAATAGTAAATCTAGTCAGTTACAACCAAAAACACCAAGAAATCACAGGAAAGATTAAGTTTTTCTAAATCCGTCATTAAAGCTTCAAATCCATGGAAACCCACATCAACTTTATGAAACATCAAATCTAAAATCACAGATCTACTTAGGACGAAATCACTTACCTTCAGTAAGCTTCTTGACTTAAAATCGATCCTCCAATACCTTCAAATCCTACCCAAAATAGGGTTTTTGTTAACACCTTCATAAATATGATTTAAAATACTTAAATCTCTTGAAAACTAGTAGATCTAGGGTTTATTGAGTTCAAAAGCAAAATTTCTTAAATAAGGGTTTGATATTGAGTTTCAAATTAGTAGTTTTTTAGATAGAAATTGAGATTAAACCTTGTCAAAAGATGAGATTTGAAAAGTTTAGGAGAAACCCTAAGAAATTAGTGGAAGATTAGGCTAATCTTTACTTTAATTACCTTTCCTTCTTATGAAATAGAGATTAGAACTCCTAAGCTCCAAATTTTCAGCCCTTCCCAATTGGGAAAGTAGATGAGCCTTTCTATTTATAGTAGGCTTTGAGGTAAACCTAATAGATAAGTTGGGTATAAATAGAGTTTTATACTAAAAATAGAAAACTTGCTTATTTTAAGTCAAAATCAATGTCTAAAACTTTTGAAACATTTAAATACTGTCTTAAGAAGTTTTTAGGGTCATTTGGGACCTATCATCCCAATTTTGCACGTGGGGCCCACAGTGGGTCCTGCCCCTCAACTTTTTGGGAAAATAGTCAAAAAACTCTAGAAAAATCCCATTTAACTTATATTAACATAACAATCACCAAAGTGAAGACAATTTGCTTAAAACCCAATGTTAACCACTTTAAATTCGAAAATAAGTCAAAATCGATCAAAGTTAGCATTAAACCACATAATAAATAATAAATTAAATAAAATGGACCAGTTAGAGTTTAAGGATCTTACACCAATTCCCAAGAAGATAGTTTACATTCAAGAAGAAAAGTGGAAAAAGGGGGAAAATGAAATATATCTCCCTCCCTGCCGCAACCCACCTGTGGTGAAGGGTAGCCAGCCAACAATTGGCATTGTTCACCACTCATTCAACACCGGTCTTCATGCTTACTCCTCCTTCTCATCTTCGTCGCTGACCAAACTCATTGGAACTCCTTTGGCGGCTCTTTCTTCTTCCCCATAGGGCCAAAAACTGTCATCCCCCTTTGAAGCCCTAATTAGCTCCTTTTTATAGGCATGGAGATTAGGGATCCTAATCCCCTAATTAGAGACTGAACTTTTGTATTTAAAAATTCTACTTAGGCAACCAAATTAGGCATCTAAAAATTAATTTTGTCACTTTAATTAATCGGGTCCGTATAGTGACTTAAACGAACAATTCGGGTAAACGAGCCATACGCATTATGTTCAACTTGAAATGATCGTATCTCTCTCATCCGAACTCCAATTTATGTGTTCTTAGTGGCGTTTTGAAGCTCTTTCTATCTATGTTCCACACATATAAGTCTTAGCTACTAATTCCAACTATTGAGAAAGTTATTATCATGAGAAAGCCAATGGGTTAAATGCCCTAATTTTTACGTGGTCAACTTTGGGAATTTCAAAATTTCTCAGATGTTATAAAAGTGTTAAGAAATTGAAAAGATAAAACACTAAAGCATTAAGGGTCATTGTAACATTGAATGATGTTTTTCATGTGTCATGTCATTTCTGTTAGAATCGAATGGGGATTCTATCTAACTAGAATATATGAACATTAAAAGCAAAAATAAACATAGATAATACCTCAAAAGATGAAGGATTAAAGGAATTACTACTTCAAGAGGAGAGCCTTCAAGCATCTTTTGTATTCAGATCACAAAGAAACAGGAAGAAAAATAATATTAAATAAACATCACTTCAAATAACTAATACTTACTTGGAATTAATGATGAAACATTAATAGAACTTCATTCAATTGTTACAAATCACCTCTAGCCTTAGTTAAAGGGCTTAGCAAGTCATTGCAATAAAAATTGAAAATAAAGAACTAAGAAAAGAAGAAATGTATAAGTAGAGAGCTCCAAAGAGGAGGAGATGATGCTTCTCCCACGTTTTCTCCTCCTTTTATATGAGTAGAGGGGGTAATTTCAAAGGAGAAGGTTCAATCACATCTCTTGATTATTTTTTGCTTAGTTGCTTCTTGATTAGATTATATATTAATCAAAAAAATCAAAGATTTTTTTATCCAAAAAGTATCTTTTACTATTTCTCTAATCAACCACATCATCTTTCTTTATGTGAGCAATTACAACCATCAAAAAAATCTTCCATGTGTTGCCCTCAACTTGATTAATTAGCTATTCTTTTCCATAGTCTTCTTTTCAATGCCACCAACATCATATCAATCCAAATTTCCTATAAGACGATATGACCAAAATACTAAGGCTATATCAATCTATCCAAATTAACTCCTTCCTGAACTTGGTTCTTTAGATGCAAATTTAAAAGCCGATGAGTCTACGTGGTTGTGTTCTACTATTCCATGCATGTTTAGATCATTAATAACTCATTATTAACTCTCGAATAGCTTTAAATAGTTGAGCTTCACTTCCCCTTCTAGTTGGATCCTATCAAAGTCCGTTTATACATATAAACACAACAGAGGTCCAACTCATTACAAGATCTTCAATCTTTTGCAAACATGACTTATTAGTGTTTGTTTTTTCATACACATCATTCTCAAAGAATTTTACGTTATCCAAAAGATTAATTTTTTATATTTAAAACCTTCTAACCCCTCATTGAATAGCAAAAGTTCATCTTCTAAAGTTCTTGTCATTGACCTATCCTTCTCAAGTTCATCTTTCAATTGTTTAATCTCTTTTTGTAATTCTTCTTTTCGTACATCCAATTGTAAATTTTACTTGAAAAGTGAGTCAATTGTCTCCTCATTAGATTTGATAATTTATCAAATTTTCTTATTTTTCCACCCCAAGCCATGGCCTTCGTGAAGAGTTTTTCATGTTTATCAAAGAAATATTCTTCATTGGATGGTTCATGATTACACTATTATATCTTTTAGATTCATCTATTTCAAAATCATTTATCTCTATTCTAGCACGAAAAACAATATTATTGCAAATAAAATCATTATGATCACAAAAAAGGTTTATAACCATGATATATCAACCAAGTACAAGCAACCAAAGGAGAATCAATTTAGGAGAGAACACAAAGTAGTATCAAAACAAAGCAAATAGGAAATATATCAATCAATACACTCCTTAGCTATCAATTGTGAGTTTAATGCCCTTCAATTATAAAGGGCCACCATACTGCATTTGGCCAAAAACTAAAAGGTATATAGCTACAAGATGTGGTATCTTGCATAGGAAATTAATCTACTACGTAATTAATCAAGTAAGATAAAGGTCTCAGCAAATTTTTTACGTAGAAACCCAACTCTAGAAAAACCACACGACCACTCGAGGCCAATTAATCTTATGCACTAAGAAGGTATAGAACTTATAAAGACCCAATAGTTACCATGACACTAGAACTCCATCTCTCCATGTCTATCGGCTACCAAAGTCCTTGGTACTTTCATACTTTGTCTATAGTCTTCTTCTTCCATAGCTTAACCCTATTGAAACTTCAATCAATGGACATCTTGTAACATCCGGGAATTTTTTAAATTCCTGAAGTCGTATATGGGGAAATTAGGGTGTAGGATCCCTTGATCTTCTTATGGGAATAACTTAATCATTAGTTGCAAGTAGTGGCTTAATCCTATATGGATGGAAAAGAGACAGAAAGAGCTTCGAAATGCCACCAAGAATGCGCGAATTAGAATCCGGATGAGGGAGATACGACTGTTCAAAGTTGAACATATTATATATGGCCTGTTTACCCAATTTAAACATGCAACTGGGCCATTTAAGTTGTTTTGTGGGCCTAATTATTTACTGTTCCAAAATTGTGTTTTTGGGGCCCAATTTCTCATGGGATTAGGAGCCCTAATCCCATGCCTATAAAAAGAATTAATAAGGGCTTTTTGGGGGGGAGCTTTTGACGGTGAAGGAAAGGAGGAAATTTTCTGGTGAAACTCCAGTGAAGCGTTGGCGATGGTGGATCGACAACAACACGACCGTAAAGGTAAGATTTCAATTTGAGACTGATGGAGATGCTTTAATTAATTTTAATAAAAATTATATTGATCTCTGCAATTACTGTTCACGTAATTTTGTGAACAATAATTGATTCTTTTTTTTTGGTAGTCGGAACAGTAACGGCCTGACCTGGGCCGCAGCGGCCTTGGCTCCGGCAGCTTTGGCAGTTGTAGATTGCCGTTGTGCAGGCCACCGGATCTTTACTTTAAAAAAAAGGACAAAGCGATGCTACGTAAGTCCGGCCACGCTCACCCTGGCTACGCCGGCCCCGGCTGCCTGGGCTGCGTCGACCCCGGCTACATCGGCTTGGGTTGCTGCGGCCCTGTCATCGGCGGTGGTGGCTTTTGCTGCCACCTCATAGTTAAAAATAAAAAGAAAAGAGAAAGGGTGGCCTTTCTCCGCCGGCTAGCCACCAGGCGGCAACAAAACAGATGTCGTCAATTTCGCAGTTCGCCGGCGGTTTGGGAACACCTGGGCCGCCCCCTCCTCCGCCGCAGTGCTAGCAGCGCTGCCAGAGGCCGATCCGCCTCTGGCCGATCGCGGAGAAGACAACCTGCGATGCGGGTCGTCAGCCACTAGACCGGGTCGGGTTTCCCAACCCGATTCGGTCTAGTCTAATTTGAAATAAAATAAAATAAATTTAACATTCACTGAACACCGGTTTAGGTGTGGGGAAAATCCTAGAAAATTACTATTGAACCTTTAGAGGCGTGAGAGTATTCTGACAAAGTTTCAGCCTAGGTAAAAATCTCAGAGGTTATAAAATGACCTTTTTACCCTTGTTAGTTAATTATCATACAATATTAACTTACCTGAGTTCGAGGCTCTAGTTTAGGGTCATATGAGTGGATCTAAAAATTGAGAAAATTCTTAGTGAGAGCTTAATGGGTAACCAAATTATAGGCCATACCTTTTAGTGAGGAAAAATCCCAGTGAGTGGGTAATTGACCTTTTTACCTCTAGGTTTAATCGTAAACTATTAAATAAACCTGGGTCACATGCCAGAAAAATTATACAGAGTCCATGAAGTCAAGTAGTATGCTTGAGTTTAATTTTGGACCCATCAAATGTCATAAGGCCTTAAACCAAATGACAAAAATACCCCTTTGAGTGGACACGCCCACATTCGTGTGAATGGAAGTGTGAGTCGGTCTGAGAGTGGAGCCTTGTGAGAGGTCAATGACTTAAATCAATAGAGGGGCAGTAAAATGACTAGAATGACCCAAGGGAGGGTATCATACTCTAGCTGGTAAAATTACCCTAATGCCCTTAAGGGCAATATATTCTGTTTCTGTCGAAACGGATGACCTAGTGAATCAAGAGTTAGGGTACCCTATAAATGACTTCAAAAGGAAGGAGCATGACCAATAAGTGACACGAAGACCTTGTCGAGTCGTAGTGTCATGAGAAATAAGGGGTAGAACCCTAATTCTCAGGTTTAAAGCAGCATATTTTATGTGTCTGCAATCGAGTGCATCGATCGACTAGAGTGTTATATATGTAACTCACAGGATGCGCTAGAGTTGTTTATACTCTCGGGCTTGAACTCGCTGAGCCCTAGCCCTGCAAATGAGTGCAACGGACCCTTATCATTATTTATGCATTGGTGTGAATGCACGTTATTTATGTTGATTATGTTGATGTATGCTTTTATTATTGATGTTTTAAGTTATATCAGTAACTTAAGGTTAATAAAGACTAATCAAGAGATTTTGGTTGTCGTTGGATTGAGGGGAGAACACCTAATTAAGATAATAACTAAAATACCCTCTTTAGGGTTGGGACCAGTTCATGGAGTGAACGGAGCCCTAACATAGAATTTGACCTTGGTTAATGAACCGACGGTGATTTTGGGATGTTCTCTGAGTCATAGCTCAGTGGATGAGCTATTTAGTGAGCCAATTCAAAAGGTGAAGATGACCCAAATGGTTGAATGGATACTTGACTAGATGGAAATAATCTAGTCTAAGTCAAATGTTGGGGGAGTCAATGGTCATAAAGACCTAAGGCTTCAATGTCTTATAAGACATTTTCTCCCAAAGTTGGGATGTTGGAGATTGTGATATGCTTCTTCATTGCCACGACGGTTTGGGTATCGACCAAAGGGTCTTTACCGTGGGTCTCCCGCAGGTCTTCCCAGGACTATTTAGTATGTACAAAAAGCGGAGTTATATGAGCATCATGGAAGGCTTGTGCTTTTCGTCAATCTGTGTCCATGAGCATAGTTGGGATCCTCTTCTCCAGATTTGTGACAGGCTATTGAGAGCCCTGGGGATTTAGGTCAAGCTGCTGTTAAGGACTTACTAAAATGTAGGTTGAAATATCTAAGCATTGCATGTGTGATGTTATGTTTCTTAGAATAGAGTAGTTTCTATGCAGAACTACGTCTGGATCCGATCTTGTTGGAAACATTGGAGATGTTGTCTAATGAGTACGTAGGCAACTAACATCAGGTGATGTTGGCCCGATCTGAAAAATATTAATAAAACCTTTTGTCCTTTGGAAGCTCTTCTCCTGTAGGGGGAGATGCTCCATTGTAGTTGTAGTTGTTGTTTGGTTTCCTTTGTTGCAGATTCTCCAAGCGATGACAAGTGAGGCCAAGGTAGGCGAGCACAAGAGGTTTTCACGTTTCTGCAACTCCGGTACGTAAGTGTACCTTAAACGTGAGAGTCAACTTGTTATTTATTTTCAGACAGGTGACAGACTTGTACTTAGATGGATGAGTTGGTCTTTATGAATTTTCAGACGTTAAATAATATCATATGATTTGATATTCATATTTGTGAACCTTAGTTATCATGACCTGGATATTTAATTCAAGGGTTTGTTTTGTATTTAAAGAAAAAAAAATTTCGCTACTTACCATTCATGCTATTTAAAAATCTGGGTCGTGACACACCTTGATTAGCCCCATCTCTCTCTCTTTAAATATCTTAATCTTCACAACAACTCCTTTAACTTAAATGATCTTCAATCTTCTCAGCAATACTTCAATGATACTTGGATGAAGGTTCCAATCTCAAGGCTCTTCTTCTTCACCACTTTGTCCTTCAAGTGTATATGTAAAGAATCATCTTCCTCTTCAAGTGCACAAGTGTATATGAGAAGTCTCCCAACAAACTAACAAGAAATAAAGGCATAGACATGAACAATTGTAGAATTCTAATTGTTAATGTAGATATCTCTGTCAAATCACATGCAATAGCCATGGAAGCTCTCTTTTCTCTCAAACCAATAGAGAATTTGTTTACTCTTTCTAGGCGCTTCCTTTATCTTTTCTCAAGTCCAAAACACCCTTTATATAGACATCTAAGTCAGTTTAGGTATTAGACTTCTAATAAGAAACGAATTCTACCCAAAATACCATATTTGTATGCAAAATTTCATCTCACCTATCAAATACTAAACTAATTGATTGATTGGTTGCTAAATAATATGATCGATCCCATTTCAATTTTGATAGATAACATACAAAAATTTGGCATACTTATGCAATTTTTTACTCATTTTGTTTCTCACACTTTTGTATAATAAGCCCTACCATTCTTAAGTGTGTATGACGTGTGTGTGTGTGTGCGTGTTTGTGTGTTTTACTTATCAAAATGCTTCTTGAGTCTTTATGTTCTACTTCATCTTCAACAAGTGATCTTCAGTAGCAGGCAAACACATCTTTGACTCAAAATTATACCACTTGACATTGTTTTGTTTACAAAATAAGCCTACAATACATATGACTAAATATGTACTTACAATTCATTTCTTTTTGAGAGCTTGCCCCTACACCATTCTATAGTGATAGACGTACATAGACATCATAAGGCAGATCAAACACCGACAACGCTAATTTCATATACGGATTTCTAACTTCATCTACAACAACCCTCTCACCTCCTATATTTACACTAGCTTTAGATTTACCTGATAATCCACATATATCATCTCTAGTTGCTCTAGATCCACTTGACCATCCTCCTCCAAGTTTAAGGGTATAAACTAGACAATAGTGGGCAGCATGTAAGGCTTCATTTGCAGTTCCTATAGACAATTTACTTCCATCATCTTCAATAACATGTTTGGATGATTTAGCAGCTTTCCATATGGACTCTTGGTCAAGGGCAAAGTTGGATTAGGGGTAAGAGAAGTAGAGCTCATTAAAGATGTATTGATACAGTTTCTCAGTTGTATAAATTTGTTCCCTTATAAATATTGTATATGTAGGTTATTTTTGTGGAACATTGTTTTTAGTTACAATTTTGTTTATGTAAATGTTGATATAAATTTCAAATACTTGTCTCCATAAGTGGCAAGTTAATTTCTCTAGTAAATTGATGTAGTTTAAAATAATAACACAAATTATTTTGTTTATTCATCTGACGAGATTTTGTCACTCAATTGTCATGAAATATTATAGGCCCACTCGGCAGGGAAATGTTCCTAAGTATTTTCATTTTGTCATCTAACTTGATGAAATATTATTTTGTAATAGTTTTATCATTTAGAAGGATGAAATATGGTATTTAGAAGGATGAAATATAGTATTGCAACTGTTTCGTCATTTGAAAGAACAAAATATGAGAGGAGAGGTAAACCCTCATTTCACAAGACCTATCCAATGAAGAAACCTAAATATTAAGATATGTCTTACACATAAGGTAAATTACACTTACTTTTATAACCTTCTTAAAAACTAGTGTTTTAAAAACCGGACCGGACTAGCCGGTCAGACCGGGTTGAACCGGACCCATTGTAAAAAATGGCCGGTTCGGCCTGATTTGTGGGTCTGTTTAACCCAGCCAGGTTAGCGTGATCCAGCCGGTTAAACTGGTTACCCGATGTTCCAATCTGATTCGGTTAAAAAAAAACTTACAGATCACGATCGAGGAACTGATTGCGATCGGGATTTTGGACTCTGGAGGAGTTCGGAGTTGGGAGTCTGGATTGAGGGTGACTGTGAGCGGCAATCTTCTCCTGCGATTCATCCTCTCCACGTTCCAGCCGCAGCCACCTTTGCCTCATCACCATCCATGACCTGAAAGCCGGTTGGGGCAATTTGGACTTGCAGCTGGCGATCTTCTCCGGCAAAAATTCGGCGATTCTTCCTCTCCACATTCCAAACAAATCCCAACAACTCATCTTCCAAGAAATTTCTGGCCCGGCTGAGCACCCAGATTTTGCATTTCAGCACAGCATCATGGTGGGTTATTTTCATTCTGAGGCCTTCATTGAACTCTGGGTTTTTGCCACCACCAGCCACAATTGTGGTCAAGAGGGTCTTGTCTGGGCTGCAAGTCAGGGAGAACTTGGTATAGACATCCTGGTTGTCGTAGATACAGATGTTGTGAATATTCCTGGCATAGTGGACAAAGATATCCAGAATGCCGAAAGACCCATCACCGCTCACCATGGACTCCGAGGTATGGTCATAGCAGAACCTAGTAGCCCGGTTGTACGTTTCCATCCAAGCGGAAGCAGTGAATTCTGCTTCAGAATACAAAAGGTTTAGGAGGGATGTGCCGACTGCCCCTACAAAGTTGTTGGTGCAATTGAAAAACCCGGCCAATGGGAGGAAATTGACTTACTATCAATGAAATGGAAAGGCCTTCTTTCCAAGGGAGTAGGTGGGAAAGGAAGGAGAGAGGAATTGGTGATGGCGAAGATGATGGGTATTATGGTTTTGCCTGGTGACTTTGCTCTTGTTTACTGGTGTAGTTAGGTGAGGTCGAAGGTTGTGTGGATATTTCGGTGTGGTTTGCTTGACATTGCAGAATGGAATGAGGTCAGTGTCTTCTCCACCACGAAAATGGAGGACTCCGAGGTATGATCATAGCATAATATTTGTGGATTATTTTAAATAAGTAGAATTCATGTTGTGTTAATGGTTGCAAGTTTTTGGTTTAGTGTAAATGCATCCACCTTACGCTGTGGAATTGGGAAAATCTTTTGCTTCAGGCGATCGATGGCATGAACTATGATGTGATAGATTTTAAACGAGTTTTTGAGTCACATGAGTATATTTGATGAATAGGAGCTGTATAAACTTTTACTCGTTGAGAATGAGTGATTTATGGCTTTATCGTGTGCATATAATGCGTTTATGTTATTATTTATATTATTTTATGTTAATAGAAAATGTGGAATGATAACTTATTGATATATTAGAATTGGACAATATTTTGAATAGTTAAATAGGTTAAAGTGAGATTTTGAATAGAATTTGTACAGGTTTAACTAAATTTTTTTAGTATTACAGGAAAACTTTTGCAAATTTTTTTAGGTGATGATGTTATCCTCCGGGTCAACCCAGGTCAATCCAGCCTAGCCATTAATCTGGGTCGGGGGGTAGGTTTTAAAACATTGTTAAAAACTGCGCATACGCCCACCTAATGTATTAGAAACAACACTTACATCCCCTGAAACTTATGAACTTATTAGTGTTAGAAGTGGGCATTACACTTAATGACTTAAGCCCATATTATTAAGATGGGTATAATATTTATATGGGTTAAGCCCATAATATTTATGTGGGTCAAACCTATATTACTTAAGTGGATCAAGCCCATATGGTAGAGAGTCTAAGCCCATTTTGTGTTGAATGAGAATCACACATGTGAATTGGTTGAAGAAATGAATAGTCTCACATTGCCTAATAGAAGGTGATGGTATTGGTATATAAGGTATTAGTTTGGCCTTTCAAGTTAGGCCCTTGGGCCAACCTACTTTTGTAGAGGAGAGAGATGTTAGACCAATGCACCTACGTGGGCTAACCCACGCGTGCACTACCGTCCAGTCGGTTCGGTTTGGTTCAAACGCGCAACTGGCTAGTCGAGTTGGGTCAAGTCAACAAAATAATATTTTTGGGACAAATTCATTTGGTTTGATTTTCTATTAACCAAAATAGGTCCGGTTTGTTTTCACTGAAGAATGTGACATTGGATTTTCATCCATTTCCATTTCTGTAAGACCATAAATACTGTAGTTTGTTACATGTACTATGTTCAAGGTGCTCCTACAGTACGTAGTTGATCGTTTTATCCTAGGAAGCAGACCCCCAAGAAACCTAAACACCGTTAAGGAGGGTGAATTCTATCTTAAGGACAGAGTGACTTACTTCATTCGATCATAATCTTTCCAGTAAGATTTCTCATTACCATATTTGTAAAGGTACGAAAATAATAATCAGTAGATATTTTGATGTGACAAAATAGCCTCAGCTTTGAAAGACACAAAGAAGCCAAAATATTAAGAGACGACTTACACATAGGGTAAATTACACTTGCACCTATAACCTTCATGAAAACTATTCATAAAAATGTATTTTCATTAATAATTATAAGATTCAAAACGTATTCACAACTAAATCAACCTTACCTCCAATTAGATCCACTTCCATCGTAAATAGGGGCAGACGACCTATGACGTTCATTTAAATCTACTATCATAGATAAATTCCCTTCTTCTTCGTAGTCCACCGGCATTTGCATATGACTTTCATTGTTCACATTTCTATCTGAGCTCCTATGCGAGCTCCTATGTGAACTACTTCACCTTTCACGAGGCACTCGGGGCTCTTTTTTGAGAAATAACTCGAAAGAAATTATATGACGTGAGTGGTAAAACATAAAACCCATTGATGCATCATCATTTATGCATATTAATGTCATTCTCGATCTATACGATGGAATATTACATTTGATAGTAATTTTCCATCTTCTTCGATCCCACCCAACCTTGTTTGCTACTTACATCTCAAATTCATCATACATTGATGGTTTCTTAATTAATAATCCTTTCGTGCGTCCGTCATAGGTAAGTAAAAAACTAACTATTTCTTCTGCCATTTTTATTCAATTAATTCATAAACAATATATTAAATTAATATAGATTAAGCAAACTGATACTAGCATCTACTATAACCAAACTATTGCTAACTCATATTCTCTATTAAATTAAGTTTTGATTTTAAATAAAAATGTCAATCAATAAAGGTATAAAATACCACAATAATATTTAAATAAAACCAAGAGATTTTTCAAATATATAAGCATGGTAACCAACATATTTTCAAAATATATACGCATAGAAATTAATAGATTTACCAAGTATATAAGCATATCATGAAGACTTTAAATTAATGAACGAGACCGGTGGGGGGCCAGACAATGGAAGCGGTGGCAGAGTGAAACGCTGGATTGGCAGTTTGGCACAGAAAGAACTAGAAACACAATTGGATGCAGAGCGGAGTCACAACTAAAATGAAGATGATTTCATCGTTCTAAACGACAAAATCAACTTAAGCTAATTTCATCGTTCTAAATAACGAAATTAGCATTGTTGCTGACCGAACGCTGAAACGGGATAAGTGTGGCAATTTTGTCGTTCAGAAAGACAAAATCAACTTAAAATAAATTTTGTCCTTTTAAATGAAGACATTAACTTAAAAATTAAAAAAAATTATGTAGGCATCAGCTGCTTGGCTGGCGCCTACATGGCAAAAAAGAACACTTTAAAAAATATTTTCCAAAGTTGTTTAAAATAGTAAATATTTTTTTTATTATTATTTATATAATTTTCCCTAAAAACTACTCACATACCCACCGATGTATTAGAAAAGCCACTTGCAGCCCCCAAAAGCTTCCAGACACATATTAGTAGATCTTTTGATATGACAAAAATTGCCGCAGTTTTGACAGACCGTCCCGAAGTTCAATCTCTCTTAAACAGGCAGGCGCACCATACACAGCAGCTTCATGTTCCTCTACATCACCTCCGCTTGCACCCAAATTAGAACTTATTGGCTTCAAAATAGGGGACCTTGTGGATATGGTTCATGCAAAATTGGTGGAATTAAGATGCTCAGTCCTTCCTCGTAATATTATTTCCAAAGGAAAAAATCCCACTACCGTAGGAGCAAGCTAAAATTTCTTAAGTTAAAAAATCTAACGTTGGCCTAAATCATTGAAAAAAGATGACTTTTGATATTGATTTGAGTGTTTGTGTTGTTGAATGGATGCCTCCACCGAACGAGCTCACCATTAAGCATTTGTTGCACCACCCAATGCTCATCTTCCTCTTGTATTCTTCTTGACTGTGAGCCGGCCATCTTTGGTGTTGGATTCTAGAACGTTGCGATTGAAAGTCATCTGCAGTTGGAGTTTTAGACCATGCTCCAAGCTTCACCTCGGCAATGGCCAAGTCTGTGATTGCATCTGCTCCACTAGGTCATCAATGGAGCTCGTCTTGTCTCTACGGCTAGCTTCTCAACAAGCGGTGGCCCGTCCACTAAAGACCACCTCGGACTTTGGAAGACCGACAACGGGGGATCATATAGAGAGTGCTAAAATGCACTAATTAACTATTTTCCTAGATGTATAAAGTGCTTTCTTGGCAAAAAAATTGTTCTCTCTATTGGGCCCGTGTGGTTAAGAAGGGTGAAATGGTGGAAAACGATGTTTTGTTTGTTAATGTTGATGGCATTTTCATCATATCAAAAGATTTATTAACATTTCACTTAGTTAAAGGGTGTAAGTGCAATTTTTGATACACGAGGATCTATGTGCATTTTTCACAAAGGTTAGAGGGTATAAATGTATTTTACCCTAAATTAAATATTGGGCTGGTTGGATCTCTCTAGAGGAAGTACTTAGGATTGAACCCCATTGGCATAAGCACGTAAGGGTGCATGAATAAAAGGAAAAAATGAATAATATAATTAAATAGTAAATGAAGTTAAGTACAATATATTTATATAGAAACTTGTAATTAGTTAAATTTCTATTGCTAGATAGGCTTCCACTTGTATATCTAATCATATATAACAATTTCTAATAAGAAACTAGGGAAAATTATATAAATAATAAAAAAATATTTACCAAAATAAATTACTTTGGAAAATATTTTTTAAAGTGGTGTTCCTTTTTGCCACGCAGGCACCAGCCAAGTAGCTGGCACCTGCGTGGCATTTTTTTTATTTTTTAAGTTGATTTCGTCGTTTCAAAGGACGAAATTGGTTTTAAGCCATTTTCGTCCTTCTAAACGACAAAACCTTCTTAACTTGACCCGATTTCATTGTTCAGAACGACGAAATCAACTTAAGGTGATTTCGTCGTTCTGAACGATGAAACTTCCACACTTCTCCCATTTCACTGACGTGACGGGAACAATACATATTTTGTTGTTCTAAACGATGAATCACCTTAAGTTGATTTCGTCGTTTTGAACAACGAAATCATCGTCATTTTAACATGAATTCGCTCCGCCTCCAGACAGATTTCCAATGAGTTTTTCAGTCCGCCGAGAAAGTGTTCCACTCTGCCGCCTCTAGGCTTCCGTCGTCCGGCCTACCGCCAATCTCGCTTCCTCTAGCCTGCCGCCGGTCCTACCTCCTCTTCCCCGCATCCTGTTGTCGGCCCCCATTTTAACCACTCCAATTTCGCACCTATTCCGTGGTACCCTAATTTCTCTAATTTTTTTAATTAATTGCTTTAAAAGTGTGTTGGTTGAAAGTATGTGCTTAAATTAAATGTTTGTTGCATGTCTAGAGAATATAGTTTATGACATTGCATGGTTTGTGACATTGATTCGGTATTTTGGTGTAACGTGTGATTTGGATGGTTAGGTTAAAAATGAGCATTTTTTGTTGAGTGGCTTTAGATACTTTTTTTTACGGCTTATATGGTTTGTGACATTGCATGTTTTATCATATCAATTGTGTAATTTTATTGATTAGGAAATTGTGTAAATGTTAGTATTAGTTTGCTTAATCTAATATTAATTTAATTTATTGTTTATGAATTAATTGAATAGAAATGGCAGAAGAATTGGTTACTTTTTTACTTACCTATGATAGACGCACGGAAGGATTATTAATTAAGAAACCATCAACGTATGATGAATTTGAGATGAAAGTAGCAAATAAGGTTGGGTGGGATTGAAGAAGATGGAAAATTACTATCAAATGCAATATTCTGTCATACGCATCGAGGATGACATTAATATGCATAAATGATGATGCATCAATGGGTCTTATGTTTCACCACTCGCGTCACATAATTTCTTTCTAGTTATTTCTCAAAAAAGAGGCCCGAGTGCCTTGTGAAAGGTGAAGTAGTTCACATAGGAGCTCAAACAGGAGCTCAGATAGAAATGTGAACAATGAAAGTCATGCAAATGCCGGTGAACGACAAAGAAGAAGGGAATTTATCTATGCTAATAGCTTTAAATGAACATCATAGGTCATCTGCCCCTATTTACAATGGAAGTGGATCTAATTGGAGGTAAGGTTGATTTAGTTGTGAATACATTTTGAATCTTATTATCCTTTAATGACAATACGTTTAGCTAAATTTTGAGATTTTGTGTGTAATATGGAAGGTCCACTACTCATGCACACGAGCCATTTAGCGTTCAAATGTCTCAAGGTGGTGCATGGTATAAAACTCAAAGTTCGATGAGCATTCATTTCCCTTACACGTATGTTGGTCATACCGATGTTGGACCATCCAATCAAAGGTGAAATATATATTTATAAATGAATATAACTTTTTTAGGCTTATGAAATTTAATACATATGCGATGTTTATATGTAGGGGGGATATGTCTACAATGAAGATATTGATGAAAATGAGGATAATGAAGGTGAAGATAATATTGACGAAGTAAGTGGAGAAGATTCTGACATGAATGTAGAAGGGGTTAGAGGTGAAGAAAGTGCTCAACAGATAGTTGACGGCAAGGGGGATGATGCGGTAGACAACGCTATTGCTAGGAATGATATGAATGTAGATGATGAAGAGCCGCCGTACTGTGAAGTGGAGCTACTTTATGCACACATCATAGATGAGGAGATAGATGCGGCAGTTAATTCTACAATGTATATGGACCAACAAAACAAAGATGAGTTATATGTTGGCCGCATCTTTGAGAATAAGGAAGCATTTGTTACAGCCTTGCAGGAGTTTTTCATTCAAAATCATGTCAAATACAAGGTTGTACGAACAAATTTGTCAAAGTATATAGTGAAGTGCATTGATAGCACTTGCCCTTGGAGAGTGCATGGCTCAATAAAAAGGGGTGGTGGGTACTTTAAATTCAAGATGTACAAAGGTGACCACACATGTCAGAATGCCTAGCTTAGCACAGATCATAGGCAGTGCAGTGCCTCCTTTATTTCGAAGGTCATAATGCCTGCTATCTAAGCTGAATTAACTCTCACACCAGGGGATATTATTTAAAAAATGAAGGAAAAGTATCATGTTGACATATCTTATAAGAAAGTATGGGCAGCAAGGAATATGGCAATCAAGGTTATTTATGGAGATTAGGTTAGAATCATATAAATTGTTGCCAATGTACCTAAGGGCGGTGCAAGAAGCGAATCTTGACACCTACTACCGCTTAGAGGTTGATGAAGTACATCATGCAGATGGTGGCATATGTAGGAGATTTAAGTGATTATTTTCAGCATTTGGGCATTCTATAGCAGGGTTTCGACATTGCATCCCCGTGATTGGTGTTAATGCCACTCACTTGTATGGCAAATGCCCCGGTGCTCTTATGGCTGTAACGGCTACAGATGGAAATAATGGGTTATTTCCTCTTGCATTCGAGCTTGTCAGGAAGGAAGATAGAGACAATTGGAAATGGTTTCTAATGGAACTGAGGGATCATGTACTGATTGGCATGAAGAACATCGTCATTATTTCATATCGACATAAGGGGTTTCAGAAGGCCGTGCCTGAGGTTCTTCCCAAGCCGGATTACCACCATCATTATTGCATCTGTCACATAAAAGCAAATTTTAAAAAGGAGTTCAAAAATGATACACTGACGGACTTGATTGGGGCAGCAGCTTGTGCACTTACAATAGAAAAGTTTGATGCTAAAATGGACTTGATTGGTCAAGAGAGTCCTAGGGCAAAACATCTCCTCTTAGGAGGAGAATTGCATCCTACACAGTGGTATGACATTTGGCATGACGACTATAAATATGGCTGAAAGTTTAAATAGCGTCTTGAAGGGGGCACGAGGTTTACCCATGCAGGCTTTAGTGTCAACTATCTTTTATCGGCTCATAAAATTTTTTGTTAAACGGTCTTCTGCCACCTCTGCCATGGCCACCCCGTATACTCCTACAGTGGAAGCTATATTAAGAGAACAAACAAAAAAAATTAGGGAGTATATAGTTAATAGGATCAACAGGGGTTAGTATGAAGTGACATCAATTCGTGCCCGAAAGGTTATGGTAAATGTTGTATGCATATTTGTACATGTAATATCCCTCAGGTTTATGGTTATCCTTCCTCGCACCTTATTGCCGTGTGGGCAAAGCGGCAGGAGCCAATCTAGGCATCACTACATTTCACATCTTCTACTTATAAAAATGTGTACTCCGCATAATTCTATTCTCCTAGTGGTCAGGAGTATTGGGAGAGGGATATACCTTTTGTATCATACACTCCGATAGCAACAAGGCAACCTGGTTGCCCACGGTCTGTTCATATTACGAATAGAATGGACCGTAGAACAATGGAGAGAGATGGTAGAGGAGGATATAAATGCGGGAGGTGTAAACAAAGTGGGCATAATAGTAAATCATGTAGAAACCCTCCTGTTGATTGGTAAACATATAATCAACCTCTATATTTATTCTATATTTTTAGTCACGTATGCATGTGTTCCTTTTGATTAATGATATGATCTTAATTTTTTGCTAATAATATGGATCATGTAGAGCCTTGTTACAAGCCAAGACCGAGTGATACTTCCATACTCATAGAGCAGGAGTCACATAGGTCTGCTGCTATTTGGAGATGAGAGGTATGATAATTTTTTTATAAATTTTGTTTCATTTTTTGGACCATATAGTACGTTATGTTAAAATTTTAAAATTTATTATAGGACCTCGGGTGCCTTGAGTGCACTGAACATTTTAAATATCTCCGTCATTGGCCTATAGACGAGAGTATTTTACCTTATATCGAACATGCAGGTTTCAACCATTTCATTCATCTACAATACGTCCGTCTAGATCGGCCCCTATTGATAGCTCTCATTGAGAGATGGAGGGAGACTCAGACGTTTCATTTATCATATGGAGAGATGTCCATCACGCTCATGGATGTGGCAATTCTATTACGACTTCGTATTGATGGACGTCCTATGACAGGCACGACAGGAGGAGCTCATATGGATATATTAGTTAGACTCCTTGGTAGAGCTCCTCCTACTACAGTGATGCGTGGTAGTCGAGTGAGCCTACGATGGCTCTTACAGGAGTTTCGCGAGCTCCCAGTCAATGCTACAGAGATAGTTATCGAGCAGCATGCACGAGCCTATCTATTACATTTAGTTGGAGCTACGATATTTGCGGATACCACGAGCAGCCACGTGCATGTTTCATATCTCTCCCTCCTTGCTGACTTTGACATGGCTGGTACTTATTCATAGGGCAGTGCTACTCTCACATTCTTGTACCGAGAGTTAGGAAAAGCATGTCAGGCCATGACCTTGGGGATTGTGGGTTGTCTGACCCTTCTTCAGGTAATTAATTGTGTAACTTTACTTGGTGTTTTAGTCACGTATAATTCTTTAATTGTAATATTTGTTATCACTATTTTCTGACATAGTTATGGTCGCGGGAGCACTTACACGTCGGCCGACCAAGTGCTGAGATGGGTCACTTGGTCGAGGGTGCTCCATTAGGGGCGAGGTAGGTTGTATTTATGTTTACCACGTTACTTTTTTAGCAACATTTTATATACATATGTTGAACTTATTTTTTTAATTTAACTCCTTAAGGTGGAATGTTCAGAAAAAGAAAACTGAAAATCCACAAGGAGTACTCCTCCTATACAAAGGGGAGTTAGACCACCAGCGGCCATACCAGGTAATTTTATTGCCGTGTTGAACTTTTTTATGTAATGATTTTAAAAAAATTTGTCGTTATTTAAACTAAATTATCTTTATATATTGTATAGATTCTTTGGCAGCCGTACTCAGAGGACGTGTTGGCTGCGTTACCTCCCCTATGCACGGACGGTCGAGAGGTGTGGCTATCTCAAACTCCATTAATATGTTATGAGATTATCGAGATGTATGTGCCGGATCATGTAATGCTCCAATTTAACCAGGAGCAAGGGGTCCCACCTTCTATTGTTGAGTTTGTCCACCACATCACTCGACAGGGCCGCCATATTACCGATTAGGCTATACATTATGCGTCGTATATTGCTTGATGGGAGGATAGGAGAGCCACTGTTATTAGAGGGGAGATGACTACAACATTACAAGATGTTTGTAGTACTTATATGTAGTGGTATTTACCGATTACACGATGATATATTTTATTGCGCGATGATGTAGAGCAGATGACATATCAGCCTAGGGGAGTGTCTGAGGCAACTCTAGTAAGTACAACTTTGTTAATTAAGGCATCTATTATTTTCTTATTTTATTTTAATTATTTATCTAATATATAATTTTTTTTTTATAACTTCGTCTAGTTCGACGTACGCATGCGCATTTGAGTGATGCACTTATCACCTATAATTCGCGCTAGGACTTCTCAGCAGCATGTCAGTCGATGATTAGAGTCTGATGATGTCCTTCGTAGCTTGCCCCTACTTCATTCGGTGATCACAGATGTTCATCAAGATTATCCTGTTGACGAGGCCACTTAGACGCAGCTAATGCACTCTTCATGCCCTGATATTCCATCATCATCAGCAGCGTATAGCTCTCCTCCAGGTTCATCATTTCCGGACGCTGCACATGTAGTTGAGCTAGATCCGATTTTATATTATAGACGACATCGGCTAGCTCGTGTTGTACCATCTATTACTTATGTTGAGCCCGAGCCCAAGCCCGAATTAGACCTGGAGTCGCAGCCCGAGCCAGAATCGGAGCCAGAGCCACAGCCAGAGCTAGAGGCAGATCATGAGGAGCTCGTACACCACCGTCGAGGACGAGGTCAAGGACGTAGGAGATTATGACATTACTTTTTTTATATGTTTATTTTAAACGAAACATTATTTTGACTTGTAATGTAATATATTTGATACTCGTCTATGATGTACTTTAATGTTATATTTGTTATGGGTGGAATAAATGAAGTCATGTATGTATTGTATATGTTTTGAATGAATGAACAGGGACAGGTGATAAAATTAATTTTAAATAGTATTTTTAAAAAAATTTATTTTAATTTTGTCGTTTAGAACGACGAAATCAATATTGTTTCCGAAACCGAAGGGTGAAATGGGATAAGTGTGGTAATTTTGTCGTTCAGAACGACAAAATTAACTTTTAGAACGACAAAACCAGGTCAGCTTAAAACGGTTGTCATTTAGAATGACAAAAACGGCTTAAAACCAATTTTGTCCTAAATAACGAAATCAACTTAAAAATTAAAAAAAAAAAACCATGCAAACGCCTGCATAGCAAAAGGGAACACCATTTTAGAAAATATTTTTCAAAGTGATTTATTTTGGTAAATATTTTTTATTATTATTATTTATATAATTTTCTAATATTTCTATTCTATTTTCTCTAGTAACTTTACACCATTTTTAATTAGATGAGAAAGTAAATCACATCTGACAACAAAGAAAACCATTTTTTTCTGTCCAATCAAAGATTGTACGACCTTTAATGTAAAAAAAGTAGGGTACAAATATCATTTTCTTTCCCAAATTAAAGGTGTCATGTTTTCCATAAGTGCTTATTAAATATAGAGAGAACGGAGGGGACGTTTCAGGTAGGGTCATGACGGGCTGTGAAACAAAACAAACTTCAATTTAATCGGTGGTTTCCAAGGACTTCAATGAGGGGAAAGCTGGTCAATGAAAAGCAGACTTTTGTGGAAAAAACTCTTTGCCCGTCGGGGCTAAAATGGGAGTCAATGTCATTCCATGAGCACATAAATGGCCTTATAAATGGCAGCCAATGTCAAGACAATCAGGTCTGCTATTTGAGAGCCATAAGGATAACCATGTAAATAATAAAGAAAACCAGGCATCTTCTCAATAAAAATTTTTAGGTCATTTAAGGTGGGAATTGTTACTCCAAAGCCGAAAAGAATTTGGATTTGTCATATTCTTAAAACCAGAAATAGAGAAGCCGAAGCAAACACAATGCCTGTACTCATTAAAAGTATAAGGCATATGAGTAAATGAATGATTTGGATACGGTAGAATTTATTTTCTGGTTCCTATAACTAATGTTTTGCACTACAACAATTAAAACTTTCAGCCTCTTTTATTCTGATATGCACATTAACAATGAAAATTTAGATGTGAAAGTTTGATGCTAAACCACTGTTATAGTCCTTGAGAACTGAGAATTGAAGACGGGTGTTGGGAAGGAGAAGGAAGAGGAATAGAGGAGAAAGGATGAGGCGCACTTACAGATTACAAGTGCGATCTCACCAGAGAGATAGGTCGGGGTTCAGAGGGAAGAAAGAGTCGAACAAGAGAAGAAAAATACTTTTTAATTAATGCTTAATCCCAATTACAACGACCCAGCCTATTTAAGGCTGAAGACTACCAAGCTACATAAATAATACTATCTAACTACATAGGCTAAAATTGACTATTAAATAAACTGCCTAATAACTGATTGAAAATAAACAACGTGCACATTCCAGGGAGGCCTTCATGCACCTTATTAAGAGTACCAAAGTAACTACTAACAAAGTAACCGCATAACATAACAACCTCGCTAAGGCAACTGCTTCCCTCAACATTCTAATCTTGCACAACTCATAAAGGAATATATATACATATATATACACGTATATATATACACACACACACACACATATATATATATATATATGTGTGTGTGTGTGTGTGTGTAATTCAATTTACATCTCACAGATTGCTTCCACCGTTAATTACTAAGTTGGTATAAATGGAATTCCAGACAGGCTTTCATAACAGCTGGATTAGGTCTTTATGACAGAAATCCACCAGATGGCATGTTTGGAAGGCCCTGCGATGAGAGTTGCCCCTGAGACATGACCTGAGTCCTTCCAGGCCCCTGAAGAAACGGCTGATTCATGCCTACACCAACCATTTGCTGCTGTTGCTGTGAAAGCTGTTGCTGTTGCAGCTGTTGCTGTTGCAGTTGTTGCAGTTGTTGAGGCTGCTGTTGTTGCTGTTGCAACTGCTGCTGCTGCTGCTGCTGTTGTTGCTGGCTTGATACTTGAGGCTTGAATACCACCATGTCCTGGATGATATGCACATATGAATGATATGGTTCTGGTAAAATTAACAAAATGGACTAGTGATCAAAATTTACGACTAGCTCATGCATCATAAACAATAGTTGGAAAACTTACCCCAGGAAAAAGCATACCAATCAGCCGACTTGCTTTATCAGACACAGAGAGTAACAGTGTCTGAGAAGGAAGTTGAATAACTGCACACTAAATAATCACAAACAATTTTCACATTAGATTTAAGAGTTACAACTACTTAATTCAAGAATAAAATAGAGCTTATGTGCAATATGAGACACCACGTCTCAATCATGAATGATGTTGCCATATTCCAACAATTCTGACAGAGAACTGTTTAAATTTATATATGAAAGAATCCATGGAAAATGACAGATTCAGCATTACTCACAAGTTTCTTTTCTTGTAATTGTGAGAGGAATCCATGCGGGTTTAATGCACGAAAAACTAGAAAGTCTGCCTTGCCGACGTACTGCCTGATATTAAAGAGAATCAAAACCAGTAGTCAAAAAAAATGAAGAAGTCAATGCAGACAATGTAATATCATAAGTGACAAGGGTAGCTAATCTTAAAAATAAAAAAATATAGAAGTGCTTTTACTTAAGGAAAACAAAATTATACATAACTTGTTATTCATGTGGTCCTGAGATATAAGGCGCACAATTTGCATAGTTGGAGGCCAGTCAGATGCAAGCCTAAAAGAAAAGAGGGATAGAAGGAAGAAATGAATAAAGGAATTGAGAAACTTGTTTATAATCAAAACCCATCCAAAGGAATTATAAGTAGCATCCTATATTGCCACTATGTTTATGATGACGAATATAATAGCCCAGCTATGAGGTGCCTAAACTTCAGAAATTTCTGGGCAGCAGTTTTCTAGCGGTTATCATAAACAAAACTACAGAAATATTTGCAAGTGTTCCCTCCATGTCATATTACCAGCAAGAAGAAGAAAAGCCAAACATAAAATATTTCCTAAAAGTTATAGATAACTTGAGACTTACGTCTCTGATGCAGTTGCATTCCTATAACCCTGCAATAAAAAACCAGATCCATCAATGACATGATGCAAAGAAAGCTAAATTACTGAAAAATATCCGTTTTCAATCCCTACAAGTAGGGCTGAAAGTTTAGCAGGCTGGCTCGTCGGCTCGGCCCTAACCACCCCACAAAATGGTGGGCTAGGATCTGGAGATTGTCAGGCCTGAAAAGTTCAGGCCCGTTCTTGGCTCGGGCCCAAGTGCAAGCCGTAGGCCTGCTGGCCTGCCCCAAATGTGAAGCCTGCTTTTTCATTGTCCAACAAAAACCCACCACCTCAGGAGCATATGGGTTTGTTGTACAGATTCGACATAACATTATCCTTTTCCTTTACGAAGGTGCAAATCTTGTCAGCCACATTCCTTGCTATGAGGAACCCAACTCAAAGGGCAAAGGCTTTTGATGGGACCACACCCAAAGGCAAAAAATATTAGTTTTTCAAATAAACAAAGAAAATGAGAAATAAGCTAGGGCTGGGCTTAGAATCAGGCCCAAGAGCCCCAAGGCCAGGCCCTAGTCAGCTTAGAAACTGGCCCAGGCTGCCCTTTCAAAAGCCTCTTTGGGCTAGGGCTGGGCTTGGGCCTAGAAATAAGCTAGCAGGCAAGGCCCGTGCCCAGCTCAAGCTCGCCCAGCCCCAGCCCAGTTTCAGCCCTACCTACAAGTTGTACATAGGACAGAAAAATATGGGAAATGACCGGAAAATTCCAAAAAGAAAATAGTTCATAGAAAGCCTTTTTAAGTGAGAAGATCTTAAATTCAGTTAGAATATAGCACAGCAACATCCACATGTTGGGTTAATAAAAAGCCCAATCCGGCTTCAGATTGAGCTCCAATTGTAAGGTAAAGCCAGGCATAAAATCACTTTTCACACAGGTCTTTTGGCCAGCTGAGCGCCAGCCACATGGGGGGGCCAGCTCAACTCAACTCGATACAGGGTCAATAGCAGTTCATTGCCAACTTTCTACATTCTAGTTCTATGTTCATCAATATTTACAGTTGAACACAAAAGTTCAAACTCTAAAAGTATATATTGCTAAATAACTGTGGACCATTGCCAGTGTATGCAAGCAATAACTTTGAAGAAGTCTAACAGTTCAACTTATAACTTCTCTAGCTATGAGTTTTCTGCTTAGTAGAGGGCATGTATGAAAACCCTAAATAGGACATCATACACAAACACAAGAACTCATTCTACCATCTTATACTCCTCTTCATAACCATCAATTTCTACATGATACAAAGCCAAATATCAAGAATAATAAAAGACCAACTACTTTTTCTTAATCCTTTTATCATTTTTCTGAACGGCCTTGCGATTTTCTCATGTTTAATTGGCATTTAGAATTTCTTGCTGCTTCACTGAAATTAGGTTCGTTGTCTATTAGCTCATTTGTTGGCGGTAGCACCAATTCCTTTTGTTAACCCTTTGATGGATCTTATTTGCACTAGTTATAGTCAATTTTATGTTTTTATTGCTTTTTGCCATCACTTATAATGTGTTTATGGGCATAGAAGTTTGTATGTTCATTGTTTGACCTATGTGGTTCCACCCCAGATGTTTAACCGCCATCTCCATTCAAAGTGTCCATGCAATCTACTATCCCTCTATTCTGAATATTGGTGTTTGTGTCCCTACGTAACCATGGAGATTATCATGGCACAATATCTAATCTAGCATCTTTGTTCCGCTGACTGATGATAAATTTCTTTTTTCATTTATGTTTTACCCAATCTTTCTTCCTTAGTTGATGTACATGGAAGCACCACTAAAACCTTCAATTAAATGAAAAAAAGAAGAGACGAAGTCTGGCTTGTGCTACTCGGTGCACACTGTGCAGCATCCCTAGCCAGCACCTTTCCTGGCAACAACAATGGAAATAGAGACTGAGGTTTAGTTGATAGGAACGAGGCAGGGAAACTCAACCCAGGCTGTCAAATGGCACCACCACCATTGGTGCCATTCACAAGTGTAGCATTGGGGGGCCGGCATAAAATTTTCATCTGACAGCCCTGGCTCCCTAGTGCCATTTCTGCCAAGGCCCGCTCATAACAAAATATTCCTTGATGGGCAATTCTCATCCATACTTTGCTCACGCCAAAGATCATGTGAAATTTATCACTGTGGTAACCCCAGAATTCCTGATTTTAATAAAATGTGAGAACATGCCGTGCTAACATTTAAATCCAGTGATAGTACTTTCCTGTCTATTCATAAAGAGGTTTGAGATTAATTATTATTTGATCCCCATAACACGGATGACAATGTTATCCAAATGTGGAACATTAATATGTACTTTATTATTCATGAATCTAACATCATCTTTTTCTTCTGCAGTGTTTCAAAGTACAACCAAGACATTTAAAAAAAAGGTGATGTCACGGCATACACACAAGGTTTGAATAATGGAATAATTTATCACATCACTCCCTCACGATTTCCAAACAATTCACTATGAATTGGCCAATTTAATCAATATCCCTAGATAGATGAGTTTGTTTTACTAAGAAATGACATAAAGCAGGCAAAAAGTAGAAACAGATTTTGTCAGCCTGTAGTCAGTCGTGCATCCCAATTCAAAAGTATGTAAAAACATAAAGCAAGTGAGATCTTACTTCCAGCTTACAAATAAATACTGGTTGCCCTTGTCTCTGTCCAGATAAAGCTCCCTACATCATAAAAGATTCAGTAATCTGACAACATGGTAGTAAAGGGAATATGACAATCACGGACTAAAACATTATCAATTAAAGATCACTTAGAAAAGAGCCATCTCATTTTATTAAGTTTTAGGGATTGTTCTTAAATAAGTAACGTAAACAAGAAAAAAAGGAGTTAATTGAAGACGAGCTGAGCACATGGTTGTTTGCCTATGTTCCACAGATGAGTCTAGTTTATTCAAAGAAAGCAGATACAAAAATTGAAGCAAAGGAAACAACACTTAAGTGGACTGGTTTCCAGCTGAACCAGATTCAAATTGTGACCATACAAGCAGCAGTAAGAAAGAAAAATTCAACAATTTGAAATCCAACAACATAAGACCAGTATGCAGAAAAAGAATTAAATGAAAGTTTACAAATGAAAAGGAACATGTAAATAAGAGAAACGAATAGACCTTCAATGGTTATGCCACTATATTAATTTGTGTCTTCGTTTAATGCGTGGACACATGATAAAGACAGTTCCCTAATGCAATAGTTAACTGGTCATTCATGTTTCTACATCCTAGTTGTAGTAATGAAAACTCGTATTGGAGCTTAATACTACAGACATATCTTATTACATGTTACCTTCATTAACATAAATCCAAACAAATATAACCATCCACTGAAGACCAAAATATGATTTCTTTTTTGGGGGGGGTAAAAAAGGGTCTTACTAGTCCTCTCATAAAAATTCTCAATTTACAAAGTCCACAAAGACATTTCTCATGTACAATCTATCTACATTTAATTAGTTCATTTTTTTTTATATTTTTTTCACAATGAAAAAAATTCATGCAAATATGGGCAATAGTTTTCTCCTTTTATTTTCTTGACACGTACTCTACGTATCCAACAGTGAGAATCTCAATTCTTATCACTTAACATATACTTGAGCTACTAAAAATTCCCACACACCACCCCTCTAGACCAAATATGCAATTATCCACACAACAGCCACGTTTCACATATTAGTCAACTTAAAGCAAGAATTTTCCTATAGGTTGTGCATCTTAAGTTTTTTAGGAACTACATACAATTATCAAGAAAATTTGAATTATGAACTAACACGTAACTCTATGTTATACTTTCACATCTGATAGGTGTTTTTCTGTGTCCTTCCCCCCTCCAAGATCATTCAATTCAAAGTGGTAAATGAACAAGTTTAAATAAACATAAAATTGAGGCGGCTAGAAGCATTGAAGTTATACCTCCCATACTTTGAGATATTTAGATTGTGATGGAAGAGCTCCTGACGTATTTTGTGGCAAAGGAATATTTGCTTGAGAACCACTACTAGCATTATGAGACTGCAATCCCACCTGTGGTTGCTGAGACATTCCTGGGGTTGGAATCATTGTGCCAGCTCCAGATGAAATTCCTGATGAACCAAGGCCAGTCACCCCAATACCATTTTGTCCCATCTGTACTCCTGATGTAAGATTTCCAGGACCCATACTCGGCAAAGACTGATTCATACCGGTGACACCTTGAACATTATTAGCTGATTGTGGTTGAATTCCATGATTTGGGTTTCCAGATATATTAGAATTGGTCGAAGTAAACAAATTAGGGGCTGCATTTTGTGAAATTTGTGCATTACCCACCAGTGTTCCAGATCCAGAAATGTTTGTGATACCAGATGACACAGATGGAAGTGATGATTGGGCAGTAGACAAGGCAGATGAAGTCATCCCAGTTGAAATCATGTTTGACACATGCATGGTCATTGGTGGGCCTACCACAGTTTGACGCCCAATAGAACTTGCTCCGTTTAGAGATGCAGAGTTAATTACTCGTGCTTGAGAAAGGTTGTTTAGAATGTTGACATTTGCTGCAGTACCTCCTGGGGGACGAATTGGCTGTGACATCCCGCCAACCACAGGTTTAAATTCTTGCACAGCATCATGGCCTGGCATTGTCTCTTGAGGTGCTAGAACTGGAGCTGAAGCTGGCAAGCTCTGGGCATCTTGAGAGGTGTTATGTGATGGCAAATGAGGGAAAACAGGTCCTGGAGCGACAGAAGGAATAGTGCTAGGCTCCTGAATAAAAAAAGAACAGTCGACAAGTCAGCATTAAGAGGTACATGTCTACACATTTCCTTAAATTCAATCTTTTTTAAATTTTCTTATTGTTATTCAGATGTACCATATCATGGGAATTGCTGTTTGCAACTATACATATCTAGCATTTCAAAAATAACCGGACACTTCAATTTTACAAAGCATAGCCAACTCTTGACCGCCTCCAATCACCGTAGTGCACAAAATTTGTGGAAAATCATAATCTGTGTAGATCTTGTGCAGTACACTCTGCGCCATCAATCGGAAGCCACCAACAACTGGTGAAACTTCACCGACAACTCCACTGGTGAAGCCTCACCAGCGGATTTGAATTCCTTATAAACTCAAGCAGGGGTTGAACAATGGTGGGCCCCCATGCAGTGTGGCAGGATTTTGTGGTGGCACAGCTAGCGGCATTACAAATTAATTATAATGGCCTCACTACCTATGTAAAAGTTTTATAGCCTATCATCAAGAGGATTTCTATCCATAGCCGCAGCTTCTTAGCTGTCAGGCCATGATCTGATGGCCAGAGAGCTGCACCTCACTGAAGCTGTAGCTCTGGCTGGTTTTTTCCTATCAAAATATGGACTAGCCATGTTGATCCCCTTTCTATCCCTTGGTTGCGTGGCTATTTGCATTTACCAAAATGGATTATAATAACTCAGATTAAAAAGTACATTGTACATTGTTATACCAGCATATTTTACAAAACTACTCACTATAGGTAGTAGCAATAAAATATACTAGTAATACTCTTAATTCTTAACACACAATAGAAAGTTCATTCAGCTATTTAATTATAGATCTTGTGGCAAGTTGGGTTCTATGAGGCTAGGTGGCATCTTAAAGAGGAGAAAAGAAAAGGAATGGAGGGAGGGGTTGCTTCATACAGAACTTGTATAGACAGCAATTCTCGTGATGCAATGAATTTCCATGACTTATAAAATGAAGAGAAACACACAATTTGAGCTTCCCACCTACAGATAGCATATTGCCATGTTTTCATTTTACAGACATATTTGTCTTTTTCAAAAGCAAAAAGAAATTGAGCAGTGCCGCCGCCAAATTCTTACCACTTTTACAATTGCTGTTGGCATATTGCCGATAGGAATTGATTGCCTATTTATGATTGAACCATTTGCTGAGAAAAAAGCACACAACATGAGTAAATTAGCAAATAAACGAGGAAGAAAGGGAACTGAAAAAATAAGACACAAGCACATTATAAACACACAGAAATCTCTTGTAAATGATGGTAAGCGTGATTACACTTGAAGTTTCGCCGTTATTTCTTAAATTAGTAAAATATCCAAATCCAAAGAAGCATACATGTTCCTGTCCAGCGTTGACCACGTTTTTGTAGTCACAAGCACAGGGCACATATACTTTTCAAAGAGTTGCACCAGCAGCCTTCCAGTTCATAAAACAATTAATTTTTTTCTTTTTGTGTAAAAAAACAACAAAATTTCACTCAGTATATATAGCTTACAAACAAAAGAAGAAAATAAACTAACAAATGGCCAAACTCAAACACACTTTTCTTATCCAACTGCTTTAAGCCACTAGTAAACACCTTGAAAAGTATGGAAAACTTTGATGCTTCGTACTAATAAATGTACACGTTTCAAATAAAAGAAATAAATTTGTTGATCACACTCCTATTAAAGTATTATTGGAGTACAATTTACCTAACATACAACTAACAAAGAAAAATATGCTATGATGAAAATTGCACCAGGTGTGTGCAATGCATGCATTTATGCATAAACATCTGCCCATGCAGTGCATGCATAAACATACAAATAGAGGAAAGAGCAACCAAACTTGCTCCAGGAAAGAAACAAGATAAGAAACAAATCATCCATTCATCAAAGTATCCACGCATTGTGACTAGTTTTATAGCTAAAATATAGGAATCCACGCACAAAAGAGTAGCTATACCTGAAGGGATTGGAATTGTAGAAGGCCCTGACATAGGAGGGCCAGACATTGCATCCATCTTCAATGGAATCTGATTTGATGACAAATTGGCTGTTCCAGAGCGAATCAAAGCAGCATGGGCCTCCAGGAAATTTTCTGAGAGTAAAATAAGGAAATGAGGGTATTTAACATTATCAACCGCAAGATCAGTTGCTCGAGGGCTACGCTTTCCCTGCAATTACAATGTGGTACAGTCAGGTATATTAGATTGAGTAAAACAGAGGCATCCAGTAGAGTTGCAATGTTCCTGCAATACACATTTCAGTGTAAACAGAAATAGATTTCATCTTGAGGCAACAAAATGACATAATATAACTTCAAACAGCCTTTACACAGGGTATGGAACCCAGAGATGTAGCATAGGAGAATGTACAAGAAGAAGAGAAGGCTGTGTGTTAGGACTAATTTCATTCTTCATACAAGAGGATACAATTAATCTAAGCAAATTTAGGTGGGAAAAAAAAGGCAAATAGCCAGCATAAAGTATTAAAGCTTCAGCATATAATAATAATATGACTATGCTATCTTTTACAAAATAGTTAGTGCAAAACAGGCTCGAGTGGAGGAATAAGATCCATGTCGCCGAACTCAAACACAACCTTAACTCCCTCATATTCTCCCTTAAAAGTGCTACCTTTAAATTCTCACAAATATGCTCATTTCTAATTTTATCCCTCCTAGTCATCCCACACATCCACCTTAACATCCTCAATTTGACTATATTTAGTTTATCTATATGACTTTTCTTAGGGCCCCAGCACTTCACTCCATATAGA
The DNA here is from genome assembly GCA_035235625.1 of Saururus chinensis. Taxonomy (NCBI): domain Eukaryota; kingdom Viridiplantae; phylum Streptophyta; class Magnoliopsida; order Piperales; family Saururaceae; genus Saururus; species Saururus chinensis. The sequence continues at coordinate 21,602,332 of CP141142.1, forward strand.
GCATCGCTGGCCTAACTATTGTCCAATAGAATTTAACTTTAAGCCTATTTGAAAATCGTCTATCACACAACACTCCTAACGTGGTTTTCCACTTTGCCCACCCGGCATCAATCCTATGTACCACATCACTATCTATATCACCCCCTTGGGGTACAATGGAGCTTAAATAACAGAACTGCTCACATCTTGGCACTTCTTGCCCATCTATTTTGACTAAGGGGCAGCCTATAGTTCTAACTTCCCTAAAGATGAACTCCATATACTCATTGTTTTAGTTCTAGTTACTTTAAAACTTTTTTATTCTAAACTTCCCTCCACATTTCTAACTTTCTAACTTAACATTTAATCCTGCTTTACTCTCATCAATTAAAACTACAACATCAGCAAAAAGCATGTACCAAGGAACCTTAATCTTGGATATGTGCAGTTACTTCATTCATAACTATGGCAAAAAGATAACGGCTTAGTTACATAGTTATGGCCCCAGCACCGAAAACAGAAACGGAGACCATGGTTGAATCATCCAGTCAGGGTGACTCAACCCCCTGCTGTGAACTGCTAGTCATTCCCTTTCTAGGGCGTTCACAGCTGTAACACATCCAACTGCCACCTTCTCTTCTCCCTACAGGTATGAATGCCCTAAAATGAGGGGGATGACAGGCAATTCACAGCTGGGTTTGGTTGCCCTGGCCCCGATGACTCAACCCTTAGCTCTGTTTCTGTGGCTGGCACCAGAGGAGGTGTAGGCAACAGAAATCGATTTTCGGAGGGGGGGGGCACTGGGAGCACCCACCACAGCATATCAAAACTCTTTCTCTATCTAGCTAGCTATCTCAATATATACTGCAAATTCAAATTCAACATGTTAAACAAATATAAATGGTAAAGAATAATATTTAACTAATGCCACTACACATGTAAATAGCAAAGAATAATAGATAGAATATTCACAACTGTAAGCAGCAAAAACTTCTAACTACAAATAAAAGTGTAATATAATGTGAGAGAAATGCGCTAGGATGACAGAAGAAGAATAGTACATACTGCAGAGTAGATTGATTTAAGTTTTGGAAGCTGCTTTGGGGAAATGATCGACAAAGAAATTAAGCACTGCAATTCAGATTAAAGAAAATATAAGACAAACTCAAAGAGGAAGTGCATCATATAGTCGAATAGATGCAGACTACAATGAGAGAAAAATGTGGGAAAAAAAAGTAGAACCTGAGCAAATGATTTCGCCACAGCCTCTGCATCAAACAGACGACTCTCTGTCGATACTTCAGACCCATCCTTCTGTTCTATGTTTTTAATAGGTAATCGGGGAACTGGGGTAGGCAAGGGGTATGGGTTGCTGGCAGCAACAAGAATACAATGTTTGTGTCCATCCCCACTTTGTTGAGCTTGGTTCCCATGTGAAGCAAGAGAGAACATCTTCAAAGAAAAACAGAAGTATTAAAACTTAACAAAGTAATATTTCAATTGCAAGGTCAGTAATATTACCACCCCCTGAACAAAGTCAGTAATATTTGGCTCTAGTGAATGGAAGGACAATGTTCCACTGTAGAGACTTTACAAAAGTAGAAAAATGGGTGAAGGGAGTGGTATTACAAAGTTCAGTTGCAATTATTGTCATACAGGAATTAGAGTGTGTTCTAAAGTAACACAAGAGTATCTTCATGAGATGCAAAAAAATAGAAGCAGAAAAAATAAAGCATCTTAAGCAAATATCTTTCGCCAGTAGTCAAGGTAGCTCGGCTACGGACAGTAGTATATATGAGGGGGTGTTGCTTAGAAAGAGCAAAACGGTTGGGATTCTCCATTGGGGAAGGCATGAAATAATGAAGAGCATGAATATTTGACAAGTGAAATTGCTATAGGATGTTTTACTCTAGTGGCTCACCATTCCATTTTGCTAAGAATCCATACTATGTTGAATCTTACAAGTTTGCAGCTAACAAGTACCTTGTTGGTTTTGTTCCTCCGACCTATAATTTTTTTAAGAACTACTTTGTTGCAAAAAGAAAAGGCTCAAATAGAGAGGTTATTGCGACCAATGAAGAGGATTTCAAATGAAACAGTGCGAGTATAGTGTTTGATGAGTGAACTAATGTACAAAGACGACCATTTATCAATTTTATGGTTACATTAGTACCTGGGCCATTTTTTAAAAAAACAGTCAATGGCACAAAAGAGCACAAGGACAAACACAACATTGCTGGCTTAATTAAGAATATCATTAGTGAGGTAGGACCTCATAATGTTGTTTAAATCATAACGGACAATGCACCAGTTATGAAAGCAGATGGTTTTATTATTGAAGCTGAGTACCCTCACATTTTTTGGGCATGTGTTGTACATACTTTAAATTTAGCTTTATATGCAAGCAAAAACAATAAGAGGAATGAGATTGTTAATGGTGAATGCCATTGGATTACTTATATCGCAGATGATGCCTCTTTTATACGGACTTTCATTGTGAATCACTCTATGATGATAGCAATGTTCAATGAATTTAGCCCTATGAAGCTTCTTGCTATTGCTAAGACATGATTTGCTTCAATAAATAGAGGTTCTCAAGTATTGGTGATCAGTAAGGAATGGTTTTCTTATAGGGAAGATGATGTTGGAAACGCTCAAAGTGTTAAATGATTTTTTTTAAATACTTTTTGGTGGGGTAAGGTTGATTTCATTCTCCTTCACTAGCCCTATCTATGATATGCTCGTCAAGCCTACTCTTCACATGGTGCATGATATGTGGGATATAATGATTGAAGTAAAGAAAACAAGAAAGTAAAATATTATCCTTTTATAATGTGATACACAGCATAATCATTGATCCGTGGACTAAAAGGTCCACTGCACTTCATTGTTTGGCTCTTTTAATCAAATTCTAGGTGAGTTTTACAATCAATATAAAGTTATTAGCTATAAATTATTACTTTTTAGCTCTTTATTTTTCTTATTTTTTTTAATCTAAACTTTAATGTCCAAATTTTATAGTAATGGTTTAATAAAGCACCAATCGTGTTCCCCAGACAAGGATACAAAAATTTGTGTGGAAAGGAATAAATGTTTGAAGAGGTATTTTCATGCACTAAAGGTGAATGTGGAGTATGCCAGATTTTTGGATATAAGGATCAATTTTGGGAATATGATTGCTTAGAAGATAGGTGGAGGTTGGAACCAAAAATTTGGTGGTATACTTATGGATCTTCCTTGCCATTTCTCCAAAGCCTAGCCCTTAAGTTTCTTGGACAACCTTGTTCATTTTCTTGTTGTGAGAGTGTAATATGATAGATTTTCCTTTCAAAACTTAACCACCTGAAAACTTATCAGTTGAATAACTTCCCCAATAAAAAGAATTTAAGGCTAAAACATATATTCTTAAAAGGTAGATAGAAAGAATTTTGAAATGCCACCAAAAACACACGAATCAGAATTCAAATGAGAAAAATATGACCATTTAAAGTTGAACATGTCGCAGAGGGCCCTTTTACCTTAATTAAATGGGCAATTGGACCATTTTAAGTGCTTTGCAGGCCCGGTGAACTGAAGTGACAAAAATGGGTCAAAGAAGCCTGATTAAATTACTTATTGGAGGTTTAGAAGACCCAAAATTCTTTGCATATTAAGAACCCTAATCCCTAATAACTGTAAAAACCAACCTATGACTTTTGAGATGGGAGATTTTTAAACTGGAAGGGAAGATAGAGGAGCTGTCAGAGAAGTTCCTACGAGTCCAGTCAGTGACGACAAGGAGGAGCTAGGTCGATGACCGATGTTGGCAAGGTAAGCTTAATTACCTGATCCTTAAATGCGATTAGCGATAATTAATTATATTTATTGTGAATGCAAAATTAGAATGAATAAATTAAATAAATTAGTTTTTTTTTTTTATTTGGGCCATCGGAAGGCGAGCCAAGCACTGGGCAGCCAAGCTTCGACCAGTTGCTTACGTGCTGGTTATGCGCCTACCCAAGCCTTGCCGTGCTATCACATAGTAGCAAAGTGGACTATCTGTGACACGTGTTGGGGCACACACATGTGGAAGTATTATATACTAAGTATGTATGCATTATAAGAACTGCTTATAGTATTGCACATCAAGTATGTAGGCATTGCAAGGAAGGCCCGCAACATTGCACAACATGTGTGCTCAATGTTGTGCAGATAACACGCAACGATGCGCACACATAGTTGGGACACATGGCCGACTAGTACATATTTGGATCCTTAAGATATCCCCTCCCCCTTAAATAGTGTAAGAAAGTCCTTCAGAGTATTTTTAAGCCGTTTGGCAAACTTTGGAGAAACCATGCCCATACAGCCACGTTGGCCGCCACTCCAACATAATGGAGAAAAAATTTTATGCTAAGGGGGGCATAGTGAGCCGAAATGACAAAGTTGTTGGTACGATGCTTAGCCTTACAACCAATTATCTCAGATGGCAACGAAGGCTTGTTGTGTTGCTAGCTATCATGCTAGGAGCCCCGTCCACTGAGGGATGGGGCTCTCCAACCCATCGGGCGGCCATTTGGCCTTATGGTTATATTAGATATAAAGACCCTTACATGCACTTGGTTGAGATGGATTGTTCGGGTGTCCGAGTTGCTTAAGTCGGATCCATACATCGCAAGGAGGTGTCCCCCTCCGGCCAACTCACTTAGGAAATGTCCTAGCACATTTGCGCGTCTGCCTTGGGACTGGTTCGTTGCATGGCTTTGTGGGCTGGACACTTGGTCGTATAGCACGAGGCCATGACCTTGACGAAGAATGGCTTACTTGCTTGGCTATTTGGCCTTGCGAGTGCCGCACAATAAGCGTTTCCCAGGCGCCTCCATAACAATGCGTAGGCCTTAGTTGCATCTTCCATGGCCGCAAGGGACAGTCCTCGCTTACATGGCACAAGTTTCAAAATAAAAAAAATAAACCAAAGCCATTTCGAAATGGCTTTGGGCGATGCAAGACCAGCCAAAGGCCCGTGGCATGGCCAAGCTCCCAGAATAGCCGGACTACTACAACCCGATTGAGCCCGGGCCCTCGTTCAGTCGTGGCAACCGTGGCAGCCGACCGCTACACTGGGAAGGCATTGCAAAAAAAAAAGCAAACGGTACTTGTTTGGATGTCAAAGGAGGGCGGCCAGCCATTGGATGACTATGGGACCAACCTCTTCAGAATCGCCACTAGAAGGCAATCTAGAAGAGCCAAACCCTAGCCTTTTCATGCCGCGTTTTGGCCCCAGGCAGCGGTAGAGCTGGGACCGAGCTGGGACCATCAGAATCATTCCTGGCAGCAATCTAGCCCGGCCCTCGCACTGCCATGGCAGCCAAGACGACGCCCTACCTGTGAAGTAGGTCATCGGGTCGGGTCCAAGTCGGGTGACCCAACTCATTTGGCCATGAACTGGCCGGGCTGAGCTTGGCCCATGTCCAAGCGAGTTCGAATAAAAAAATATGAACCAGGTCCGATTCAATGGGTTAAAGAATTGGAAAAAATTTGTAACAATTATCAAACGACAAGCATATTGAATATTTTGACCAAGTTTCAAGCCACAAAATAATCCCAAAAGTTGTGAATTGACCATTTTATGCTTAAGTGAACAATAATAATATTTATTTACCTGGCTCAGGCTTCGGTTCACGGGCTTATGAGAAGTGAAAAAAATTAAAAACATCTCAATGATAAGGGGGAAATTGATCATTTTGTCCGTAGAGTCAAAGGTGAACCATAGAGCAAACCAATGTCAATTTAAAGGGTTTATAACTATATAAAATGTCTAAAAAATAACCTAAGGCTCATGATATTAAGAAATACTCTTGAGATTAGTTTTGGACCCAATTGAGTTCATAAAGGCCACGAACAAAATAATAAAAACACCTTTATTAGCATACTAGCCCGCATTTTCATGAATGGAATCAACGGGCTAACAAAAGAGTAAAACCCCTTAAGAGGTCAAGAACTTACCTAACAATAGAGGAAACATTGTCCAATGTGAAAAAACTACCACAAAGCCCTTGGGGGTATTATAACTTGTTTTCATAAAAATAATTGCTCTTAACCCGAGGACAATTAGGGGACCATAACACAAGGTTTTTCATGTCATAGTTGTGTTGATAGTACTCTCTATTGGGACCTATGTGGGCCCATATTATTTATGTTTTTATTTACTTTAATATTCGATATTATTGTTTTGATAGTATTTTATCATTAGCTTAAGATAAATAAAATATTAATCAATGGAGAATAAGTACCTTTCAATTGGGCAGGAACACCTAATCAAGAGGTCTGGGGCTAATTCACAAAGTAAGCAAGACCTTTGACCTGACAATTTTGTCATGGTTAATGAACCAATGGTAATTTTGATGATTTACCCTATACTAAAAAAGACTTGGTAGGGTTTAGGATAATTATTTAAGATCTTTTTTCGTTTCTTGAGAATAAGTAACTTTAGATTTGGGCAGGAACACCTTATCAAGATAAAGGCTAAAACATTCTCTGAGAAGTCTTGGGAGTAGTTCACAAAATAAACAAGACCTTTGACCTAATGATTTTATCATGGTTAATGAACCAATGATAATTTTGAATCTTGACTCAAAGATAATTTTGAATCTTGACTCAAAGAAACTGATAAGGTTTGGAATAATCATTTTAAATCTTTTCTTATTTGTTGAGCATGAATAGAGTTCAAGATAATTTTTCTTAGTTTTAAGCTCCATTAAGCTATTGATTTGGTCATGTCGTTGCACCTCCCCATTTGAGAAAATTTTGCATAAGCCTTCGCTCACAACATGATCTATTCATGATCATTTAGTGTACACATGTCTAAAGTAGCTTATATTCTATTTAGTTGGCTTTTCCGATTGCTTCTATTCAAGTGCAGTTGTGGGTCATGCCCTTCCACTTATATAAGTCTTTAGGAGCTACGTTAGGTTGTGGTACTTCCTGGTAGATTCTAAGGTCGCACTCCATAGTGATTGTGTCATTTGTCACTTAAATTAACATTTAACAAGTCTATCTTTCTATGAAATTGGATAGGGTTATTAATTATTAAATAAAGGTTCATAACATAATTAATGAAATTATTTGTTATTGCTTGTTTAATTAAAACAAGTAGAACACCTAAAAGACTTACATCAAATGTACACTAGTTTAAAATACTTAAACACTGTATGTTTGATATTATGTTTTTTGAGATATTGCAATTTCTAAGCAAAACCACATATAGATCCGAAAAATATTAATCAACACTTTTGTTCTTTTGGAAGCTTTCCTCCAAACAAAAGAGATATTTCATTGTTGTTTGGTTTTATTAGTTACACGCTCTTTAGGCAACGTTGACGGGGGATTGAGAATGACATTGCACTAGTGAGATCTAATTTCTTAGTTCTATAATTTTGTAAGTAATTATAATAAATGGCATGAGAGCCAACTTTACTTTGTTATTTATTTTCATACGGATGACAAACTTATACTTCGCAGGTTAACCTGGTATTTATAAACTTTTGACTCATGTAGTAATATCGTAAGCTCTCATTCGTATTTGTGAACCCTAGTTATCATAACTTTAATATTTAATCAAATAATTTATTTCATATTTAAAATAAATTCCTCTTGATTTATCATGTCCTTTATTAAAAGGAATTTTAAAAATCCAAGTCATGACAGAGAGGATTTGGAGTACATACTTCATCCATTGAGGAACAAAATCATTCCAAAACGTGTTGAAGATTTGCTATTCATGCATACTAATCTTCAAATTCTATCAAGAAAGAATGATGAGTACAAGAAAGGAGCAACCATGATGTGGGATATTGCAAGAGACACATGGGATTACTACAAAATAGATTACTACAAAACTTTATTGGAGCTTACCAAGACACCATATAACTAAGGGTAAATAATCCCCTCAAAGCTCACAAAGGAGACCACATGCAACCCCTTTAAATAATGGGACCCACACTATTATGGCTTGCCATGCCATAGTATTACTTGGGCTTTCCTTGTTTAATTCCATACAGTTGATTCGCTTTGGGTTTATTAGGCAGGCCCATAATGCCTAATAGGTTTAATTTAGTTAAGCATCTAATAAGGTCCAAGTCCAGTTGGCGGGTGACTATGTAAGAGCTTATGCCCCTCTCTTTTGATTAAGCAAGAATTAATTAACCCTAATTCCCCTTCTATACCATCTCTCCCCCCTCCCCATCCAACCCCCCCCCCCCCCTTACAGGAGGGTCTTGCATACCACCTTCATCAGATATCTCTCCCAATTTGCTGTGTACTTCATACACAACACACTAAGGTCTCTTGAGGGTGGGACCAATTGGATTGAAAGACAAACTCAAGGAGCCCGCTAAATGTGGGCCCCTTCCATTTTGGCACCTAACCTGCTAGCTTTCACATTTTAATCAATGACTCATATTTGTCCTGACTTTAAATGACAAGCCTCCCTTCCTCCACCCAATTTTGAAATCCGGCATTCAATCACAACTGGTCCTGAGTTTACCTGACTTATGTGGGGCACACGATTTACAGGGTAGGAATATGTTACCATTTGCAAGAACTCGCAGGAGATCATTTTCCTATAATAAAGTTCCAAGAAGAAAAGATTATATACCATCAATGCTTCAGCAAGCCCTTCTGCTATGGCAACTTCACCAAAGCCACCACCACAAAATCGAAGACTTGATAGCCAATGAAGAAACACATCCACATCTCTCGTCCAGCCACTCCTTTGTACCAAACAAGCTGCATCATAAAGTCACAATTACTCAATTCTAGAAAATATTAAAATTGGAACGACAGGAACTTATTAGATCAAATAAATGATTCGCAATAAAACTACACAATATGTCCAGAATAAAATTTCCAAAGATCATTGTTGATCCAACCAATACATCACCTAAGTCTCACAGAGTCTCTGGAAAACAAACCAAGCAGTAGTTGGGTAGGACGACAGGAAAAAGAGGGAAAGGAGGAGAAAAAGATGGAAGAGAGAGAGAAAGGGGGGGAGAGAGTGAGAGAGTGAGAGAGAGAGGCAATTCAAAAGCCATGCTTTTCCATTCCACTAAGCCAATATGTGACTAACCATTCCATTAATTGCTATGCAACTGCCACCTACTAATATTATTAAAAAAAACAGAAATAAGCTCCTCAAATTCCCCAATCAAGGTAGCAGCCATATCAGGTATGTGCAAAATTAAAGTTTAAAACAATTCAAAAGAAAGATCCTCCCCAACAAAACTCAAGTGAGAATAGCTGCTGCTATTTAACATTTCACAACTTTTTCTGAATGGAAGATAAAAATCTATGAAGCAATGAATTTTAAAAAAATAAAGGGTAACATATCACCAACTTCGGGGGATCACTGTTCTTCAGCTATGGCAACAACTACAATGTGAAAATCTCATTATGGAATACAAACACAATGTGGGATGATCGAAATATAGGATTAGAATTGGTGGTTCTTTTGGGGGGCTCCCCTATTATTGATAGTAAGGGGCACCTGTTATATCTAATTGTCACAGCAGCCACTGACCAGAATTATAAATCTTGTATGATGCATTAACAATAAAAAAAAAGAAATTTGAGTCCCCTTATTGTTAAAACAGGGGGAGGAGGGTTCAAATCAGTTGTCTTATGTTTTTGTTTGTACTATGTTGCACAATAAATAGTGACCATGATTTGCAATATGATATCCGTGGTATTTCATTTCACCAAGAGCTCATGAGACATCAATATCTCGGTCAGGGACTAAGATATAAATCTTTTTGCAGTTCAGGATCCATGGTATTCCATCTAGCCAAGATCTCAGTGAGATATCAGATCTTGGTCAGAGACTGAGATATAAAGAATAAGTTCCATTGGAGACCTTTTCCTAGTGTTCTTTTCTCTCCCTAAGATCTCGTCAAATCTCGCTGAGATGGACTAAATAGCCTTTTACTTTCACCAATTTGCAGAGACAGTAAAGTCGTCTGCTGAGGAGGATTCCTGCCTCCTAAGCAGCACCAGCAGCTGCTGCATGAGCAAGCGCATCAGCAAGTTTACTGAGCTGTCAGGCAGAAAATTATGGAGCTGCCTGCAAAGCATGCTCCTGTAATTTTCAACTTAGATTCAACCCCTGCAATTTTATGCACTTAGATGAAATATCCTACATTTGTAGCCCCATCATCTGAGCCATTTCTCTCTTGGTCCACACTACATAATCTCTCCCCTGAGGGACCCATTACAAAATGAAATATCTCAGATCGATATCGGTCCCTTGACTGATAAAAGATATGGGAAAGATTGTACCTTCCCCATATTACAGATATATCATTGATATTGGCCCTCCCTCAAAAGCTTTTTTGACCCATCTTTCCCCACTGGCCCCACCCCTCTTTCGCCGGTCCCACCCCTCTTTAACCCTATATATACCCTGTGAGGCCCATCACGGAATGAATATCTGAGATCCGTATCAATCCCATGACAAATAAAAGAAATGGGGGAAGCTTGTATGCTCCCCAAATCGCAGATATATCACTGATATTGCCCCTCCCTCAAAAGCTTTTTTTACCCTTTCTTCCCCACCAGTCCCACCCCTCTTTCACCCATGGTACTTCTTTGCCCCCACCACATTTGAAATGGAGTGGCCCCACCTTCCAATGAAAAAGCAAGCACCCAGCTGCGGTGACTGCTATCCCCAACAAATATTCCCGAATCTCCCCTGGTGATGGTGACCTTCCTGGAAAAAACGTATACTTCTTTTTCTTCTTCAAATTTTAGCGTGTTCTTCTGTTCTGGCCATATCTGGTCTTCTTATTGCCTCATCAGTTCTGGCCATTATATTGCCTTGTCAGTTCTGGCCTATTTTTTCACCAACTACCTGACAGTTCAAAATTTGTAGACAGTTCTCGTGGTATGTTTATCTGCTGGTAGTTCATAGCTTTGGCAGTGAAGAATTGATGCCAGATCTAACCTGCCAATAGTTCATCGCTATTAGCAGCATGTCGACAGTGCAGAATCAGTCAGTTCAAGGTTGAGTTATTGATCGTAACGAAAGGTTGGCATATTCTGAACTACAGCAAGATCTGAATATTACTGCTGGCACTTCAAAGGAGCAGGCAGATGAGAATTTGTCAGCAGTTGGTCATCACGAACAATATATCTCAGATCATTATCGGTCCCTTGACCAATAAAAGATATGGGGGAAGATACAATCTTCCCCATAACACTAATATGTCAAAAACATTTTTTCACATTCTCCCATCATAACTCTCTCACCTCTTCTTCACCTGTTATTCAACCCCCTGCCCCTCTATATCAAGTGGAGTGCCCACCCCAACTTCAGAGTTGAGCTGCCAGCTGTAATAAACTACCAACAAATTCTGAACTGAACTTTAGAGCTGCTGGCAGTTTCATGCCTTTGCCTTGTGCTTCTAATATGCATCTTTAGCTATGAAGTGCCTCTCTTGAATGGAATCTACGTGCTAGATAAGGAGTAATACTGGTGTAATATGCAGGGAGTTTCAGGTAATTTTCGGAAAATTTTCCCTTTTTTCTAGAATTTTTTGAGCAGGAGTATATGGAGCAATTTTTGGGTTGAACAAAGGGGAACGGGGAGCCACTTGGGAGCCAGCTGGCTGGAGTCATATGGCTCATGGGAGAGAGATTCTCTCTCTTTCTTCTCCCTTCTTTTTCCTCCTTGATTAACCCTTACCCTCTTTATTTAACTAGCCCTAACCCTAGCCTTAATTATACTCAATTTGAGAACCATAAGGGGCTTTGGGAGGAGGAAGGTGGTGGTTTTGAGGGATCTACAACAACCCAGCATTCAAGGTAGGACCACTCAATAACCCCAATTTGTACATGTGATTTGTACTAATTGGCGGTAATTGTGACTTGTTGATTTTGAGAGGAAAATTGATTCTTTTAATATAAATGTTTTGGGATATGGACTATAGAGCAGTCTTGCCAATAGCCAACAAACAGCCAAGCTGGATCGGACTGGCTACACACCATCAGCCTACACGGTTGAAGGGGCATTGAGCAATGCTTTTTCCCCCTCTTCTTCCTCCACTCAGGCAACAGCACACAATGTTGGCCACACACAGACAACTGGCAAGGGCGGCAACATGGAGGAGGCTACAGTGCCATCCTTCCCCCTCTCTACTCTTTCCGATCGAGGCCAACAAGATGTGCACATCGGCTGGAGGCCGCCACTTTCCACCCCCTCCCCTCTCTGGTTCAGCTAGCCGAGCACAACAAGAGGAGGTTACCGGTGAGCTTCATCTTCCTTAGTGGGGTATGGGACCAAATCATGGAGTGAACAGGGGCCGACTGATAGGGTTTGGGACTGTTATGTTGAGTCACAGCTCTATGGATGAGTTGTTGATTTGGTCGTACCTCCCCGATGGTAGGAACTCTGCATGAGTCCAACTAGCAATCGGCCTTCACATGATCTTTCAATGTAGATGCAATTAGGGTTTGCTGACATCCCTCATGGTTAGCATCTCTCACTACTTCTGTTAAGGTACAGTTATGGATTTAACCCTTCATCAGGGGCTATTTCAGGTTATAGCACTTCCTAGAATCCAAGGTTATAACATGGGTGATACCCCTTAGAGGATAATTCATGGAGGGTTTTGTTACCTGTCACATAAGATAACATGTGATGCCTCTCTATGGGATTGGATAGGTTACCGGCTTTTCTAGGGAAACTTGTGGGATTATTAATACATGAATTATTTACTATAAATTGTAACACGTGGAAAACTTATAACAACTTGGATAAAATGTAATGTTCCACATGAGTTTATGTTTTATGCTACTAGGTATTTGTATACTCAGTGACTTGGTGTTGCAAATTCTTCTAGTAAGGACTAGCAGGATTGGCAACAAGCGGCTGATTGAGGAGAGCATAGTACTAATAGGATTTAATTTCATTATTTTAGTAACTTCAGCGATTATTATTATAATGGCGTGAGAGCCAACTTTATTTACCAATTAATTTCTAGAAAAATGTAAAACTTGCACTTAGATGCATGCCTTGGTTGTTTATGGATTCTGAAATCGTTATGATATAATATGTTTGCTATCCGTATTATCAAGACCTGGATAATTAGTTGTTTAATTTCTAGAAAAATGTAAAACTTGCACTTAGATGCATGCCTTGGTAGTTTATGAATTCTGAAATCGTTATGATATAATATGTTTTACTATCCGTATTATCAAGACTTGGATAATTAGTTGTCTTTGTCTTGTTGTAAAAAAAATATTCTACATGATACATCGTGCGCTATGTAAAAAAGGGTTTTGAAAATTTGGGTCATGACAACTGGCATCTGTTTTTTGAAAAATTTACAAATAGAAAGATATCAACCTTATTGTTACTGGTGAACGGAACTAGTGTTTTTACAGGTAAATGACATATTGCATGCTCCCTTTGTTTCTTTCATCCTTATTCATAATCATATTTTCTCTACATGTGTTAATGTACATCTTATACATGTAAAATTTCAAAGATAGAAGAACATTTTAGTTAATGAATTTGATAGTTTACTCAACTTCCAGAAGGCACAATGTTTCATTTTGTTTATGTGCATTACTAGCTAGTTCTCTAAGCCAGCACAAGGCCTACTATATGCTTACATTGTAAAGATACATGCGAAAACATTATTTTTGGGTTATACCAATTTCATTTTTCCCCATATCACCAATAAATCTTAACACCGACATATCTCTAATATTCAATATTACCAACCATGGGACCCATATAGGAAACTTGTTAATCGGTAAATTACTTATTAAAGTATATATATATATAAGTAATTTCCACCCTCCTGGGAAAGGATTTTCTCATGTTGATTTTTAAAATATGGGGCCAAAAACATTTAAATGGGACTACGAAGAAATGAAAGATCAAGATCATAAAAAATAAGGCATACACGGTTTGAGGTCATTTAGACATGCGGGCCCCGTTCGTCATGACATTTCATTCTCACCTTCAACACAATAGTCTAGATTGAATTTTCTATTTTGAGACCCTATAGACAGTAGGTGTGGGACCAATTGCAATTTAAAAATCCTCTTTAATAATAGAAATCTACCAAATTCTGGGTCATTCAAATATGTGGGGCCCATCCATTTAACCTCATCAAACTTCAGCCATCAATTTTGGGGTCAGAATTTTGACCAGCCTCAATGAGTAGGTCCAACTCAACAAAATGGATCAAACTTCACAATGAACACACACCGGTGATTTGCCACCCATCACCATGTCCAATGCCTGCTTTGATGATGGTCTCACAAAAGTGGGTCTTCCAAAAGTTCAACCTGAGAAACTCTCTCTCAGCCTCTCCCTTCCTCCCTCTCTTTCTCACCCGCTATAGGATTTAGTTAAATATAGATGTGTATATACATGAGTAATTTTTTATGTTTATTATAATTTTCAAGTAGTTTTCCCCTCAATTTTTCCATGAGAGAAAATATTTCAAACAATAATCTCCATGACAACCCCTAATAGCATTAATGGCTGAGGCTAAGGAAAATTTCTTAAGAGGAAATTTTATTTTTTCAGAGAAAACAATACTTTGTAAATATTTTTTCCCCAAAAACTTAACCCCCAAATATCATCTTAAGTTCGATTTAATTGGGGCACTCTCAAATAATAACCTACTATGTGTTGTTAATATGAAGCTGCTACTAGGGAAGGGCCTAATATGATTTGCAGTCTCTCCAAGATTCAGGCTAGACCTCTCTCTTTGCCATCACCGAGACACGAGATTGTGTAAAAAAAGACTTTTACACTGTTTGAGTAAGATTTCGCCTAGATAACAAAGATCTCTGCCAAAATGATGAGATCTCTCTAATGCTTAAAAAACGACCTTTCTACCTCGGGAAATAAAACTTTAAATAGAAATGTATTGGAGTATTGTATGGCTTTAAGTAATGGGGCACACACCACCATGTGTCCCTCTCCACATCGTGTTTTTCCAATAACTACCTACCAGTTGGGTGAATTATTGTAATGTGGACCCTATGATAATTATAGTGGGTAATGTAATTATATTATCATGGTCTTATAATTGTTTGATATTAGTATTAGAGTTTGTAGATGTTAATATATACTTCGTCCAATATATATGTATTGAAAACTTTTCTAGCATCACCAAGATTGATGATCTATCTGAAATCACTCCAAAATCTCTTTGAGATCTCATCTCTTTAGCTGCCTGAGACAAGACAGAGATTCGAGATGGTGAACCTTGGGCCTAACTATTTATATCAACCACTTGCATGTGCAAGCACCACTAAGCATTGCATGTGACGGACATGTAGGGGCACACACAGTAGATAACACTGCTCACCCTCCTCTCTCACTTGAACTCAGAACCCTGGTCTCCAATATGGAATCGGTTGCCCACTTTTCCTTAAAACAAAAACTGTTATGGAAGGAACTTTCTATATTGACCTCACCAACATAAATGAATAGCTGATGTACTCAATTTACATCTGATGGGAACGTTATGTACAGTGTTTGCACTTTTATTATGCAGGAACTATACTTCACCATATAGTATGTCTTATTCAACAAAACAGAAGATATTAATAGAGCAAATATAGAAATGCCCTTTTTTACATGGATACAAGTCGTCCACTCTGAAAATATGCATAAGAAAAAGTATTCCAATTATGTAGCTGCAGGATATAAATACAAGAAAAGAAGATCATCCAGAGGAAAGAATGAGAAACTACATACCACTAAGAGGCCCATGTGCATTGAAGACAACCAAAGAAAGCTCAACAGCAGCAGAATTCTTCTGTAATTTGATAAAAAATTATGAACAAAATAAAAAAACAACTTATTAAAGAGTCAGAGCCAGAAAATTGAAAGTGAGAATTGTGCACTCCAATATCAAAACAGGACATCTGGTTCATTATCATTCATTTTGTGCCCTTGGCCAATGCACACAATAATAAAGCACCGCTTCTAGATTGCATTTCATAAACTTGATGACTGGAAATGTTTTAAATACAAAAAGGAAAACCTTAGAATGGTTGGGATTAAGAACCGGAAATGGAACCTAGCATTTTTGCCACATTAACTAAAAGTGGATTGTGGTTTTTCTGTGATCAGGGGTTGCTAGTGCAAAATTTCGTAGGTGATCGTGAGAAAAAGAACAAGATGTGGAACCTCATGTGAAGTTGTAAGGTAAAAATGATAGTGGCAGTAGTTAAAGTCACCATGATTATCACTAAACCCAATTATATAGTAGCCCCTTAGGATTACAAGGGAATTGTCTTAAAGAGTGTTGGATCAAGAGGAGGATAATTGATGAAATGGGAGAAGTAATAGACGAAGTGGAGAGGAGGGATAAGGCTGAGCCAATGCACAATTCTAATTCATTCATTGAATAACTGCAATTAGGGCTACTGCCTTACATTAAACAGAAATTCTAAACAGGCCTAAACAACTAACCTAGAAGCCCACTACCACCAATTAAATAGAAATTACAAAAAACTCCTTCATAATTTCTTAATTAAATAACTAACCAATTCCCTAATTAAATAGCCCAATAAGTGGACCAGACCCCTAACATATTTCCCCAACCAACTTGGTTATATTACTTCATTCATACTCAGACTATTCATCTCCACAACTATTCTCTTACATAGATACATAATACCTCAGTTTACATCTTCCCCTCTTAAGACCTTCTAAAGCTATGTATGAATTATAACGTACCCATAGTGGCAGGTATTAACAGGAACATAGGCCATTGTGCCTATCCTACATAGATAAGATCTCTACAGCAGGGGCAGACTCCCAGGGGTAGAGTCCAACCCATCCCCAATGTTCTCTCCAGCATGGTGATCTCCCTTTTTTAGGCAAAGCCTACAGTACTTTGTAGCAAATAAGAGGTATTAGTATGAATATATAAAGAGGAAAAATCTCCTATTCTGTTTGAAATCAATGAAAACATATGAAGAATCCTGAATAGAGTCTCCACGTCTCATTTGATTTTGCAGTAAATTTGTTTCATGGGACCATAGTCATTAAGACATGACTTCAAATAGATATGGACATGAAATTAGGAGGCATAGTTTCCAAGTAAACACTGTTAGATCAGCTAATTCTCCAGGTCTGGGACAGATACCCACAGGTCGATTCCTCCCCAACCCCAATGTTATCTCCAACGTGGTCATCCTCCTTCTGCAGGTGATGCCTATGGTATTTTGCAACAAAAAAGGGTACATTCAATGAGAGGAAATACCTCCTGCTCAGTTCAAAGTCATCTTGCCAAGATCTCACAAGGTCTCAATGAGATTTCAAACCTCGCCAAGGTGGCAAGATATATTTTAGGAAAGAAAAATGCCTCTGTGATGTCAAACTTCACACGTGATGCAGTTACTTCATCAGGCAAACACCGTTCATTGGTGGGCCCACTAATCAATAGTGTTTGCCTAATGAAGTAGCTTGGTCACATATGAACCTTGACATCAGCGTAGCATTACTCTTTGGGAAATATTTTCTTAATTACTCAAGGCCTCTTATGTCAACCTAACTTTTTTTTCAAAAGGGCTTTCCTTAAATCTCAATGAGGTTGAATTTCCCTCTTTAGGTCAACCTTATTTATAAAGATATATTTTCCTTAACTAACATAAAGGTCAATTCAAATTTAACTTTCTTAACATAATTCTCATTTAATTTCTTTAACATCCCTAAAATTTCTTCAATTTTCCTTAAAAAAATTCTCACTCTCAGCAACATCTCAAATTATTAGCCTATCAAAATGGCAGCTGAGAGTGAGATGACATACAATGAGCCAGAGTTAGATTCCCACCTGCAAAAAGGTAATCTAAAAATAACAATTTAGTAAGATGAGAAGAAAGTATCAGTAAATGGAAGTGCGCACACACACAAAGAGAAGTCAATGCCCAATCAGCTGCAGAGCAGAAAAAAGATATATAGACAATTGGCAGAATCGTTTCATTGCAATCATGCAGAATTCAGAGGTGATAAGCATTAAATGCAGGACGCAAAAAAGACAAGGAAAGATGAGAAATTAAAGAGAATTTGAAAGCCATAAGTACAGCATAGATCAAAGGCCGTCAGACACAATAGGTGCTACCATATGCAAATATTTCCTTATCTGTGAGAGCCTCTGAAAATATTACGAGCAAGGTAGTAAATCTGGAAGCCTCTTATCATACTTACCTTATGTAAACTTTAAATTCAAAAACTTCCCTTAATTACTCAAGGGGCACGATCCTCTTCAATTTCACTCGTATCGCAAGCTTTTTACTTTAAATTAAAAACTTTCCTTACCTTATGATTGAAAGTCATTTCCCTAACTTAATTGTCCTTAAATTCATTAATTTTATTTAAAAAAACTTTCTCAAACCTTTTTCAATCTTGCCGAGATATTGGCAAGATCTCAGATTTTCAGGCCACCACAGTGGTGGCCAAGACCAAGATTACTGCACTTGCATTCCGGTAAAGAAGGGATTTTATTTAGTTCTGTTGTTTGACCTTTGTGCCAAATAGTAGGGTCATTTTTCTCTTTATCCATATTTTATTTGAGGCAACACTTATTTATATTCATCGAATGTTTCTTTTCCACTTTCTCTCAATTTCTACACAGCAATAAATTTCATTATCATATAACATGTTTATGGCAGTATATCAATGTCTTCAGATCAGATTATGTTATGAGGTAGTACCTGGCCTGTCACATCATTTCCATAGAAGTTTCTGCATGTTAAAAAAAAATAGAAATATTGAAATATTTTAAAGCTCAAATATTACATAAATTGTATGACAATTTAACAGTCCTAGGACAAAAGAAATAACACATTGAAAGACAAATCTGAAGTAGCTAGATCAGCTTATTCAACAGGATCGTCAAATGACAAAGCAAGGCAAATGCGACAGAATCCTGGTTTAAGTTGGATTTTGGATTTATTAAGAAGATAAAATATCATTATCAGTCGTTGCTTCTGACAGGCTAATGTAGAAGAGAAAGGGGTGTCACCATTCGCATTTTAATAATTAATCAGCTGAAAGTTTCCTGCTCTAACAGCAGGAGTAGCATTTATCTTGTTTTAAGTAGACCTACTGAAAAAGTCTATGGTCCATCAAATAAAAAAAAATTAATTTCCATTCTAAAATTATTGAAGTTTAAGGAAAATAGTCAACACCAAATACAAAAGATTCAGAGTACCATGAACTTCCATATGACTAACAGAATTCAAAACTTGGAAAGCATGATAAGAAAGCGCATCAGTTGAATGATCACATAAAATGGTAAACCAAAATCACTCCACAAGGAAATGATCTCCAAGCTCTTAAATGCTATTAATGGACAAAACTAAAATTGCCCAAACCCCAATCCCCTCCAGGGATGCCCCTACACAAAAACTCAGATAATGTGGCAGAAAAGAAGCATAGAAATATGAAGAAACTGGACATCTAAAATCCTA
The DNA here is from genome assembly GCA_035235625.1 of Saururus chinensis. NCBI lineage: Eukaryota > Viridiplantae > Streptophyta > Magnoliopsida > Piperales > Saururaceae > Saururus > Saururus chinensis. Next base: position 21,621,793 of record CP141142.1, read on the forward strand.
CCCTAGTCTTCCATCATTTGTCGAAATCAAAAAGGCAGTAACGATAATCCACTTCGATTCAACGTTAACGGGAGTAAATTAACCGCTACCAACAAAGTAGAACGAAAAAAAAAAAAACAGTTTCAGCATAAAAAGGTATCTAGAAAAAGAAGAAGAAGAGGCGGATATGTTGTAGAAATTCCAAATACGAGGGAAGTGAGGAGACGAACCGAATGATCTTGTCGAGATAGTCGGAGACGATGGAGTTCCAGAAAGGTCCCATGGCAGCAGTTCCCTCCACCACTACGATTAGCTGCCTCTCCGCCATTTCCACCGCCTCCCTCCCCCGGTCCATCGCCCGATCGAGACTTGAAGAAGCCAAAATTTTCTCCGCCTTGTCGGGTTCCAGACTTCGAAGCTTGACCCAAGTCAGGTTGGTCGGGTTCCGGGTGGCCACAGCCCACATCAAAAAATTGGTGGGCCTTTATGGGGCCCACTATCCAAGCCTGATAGCAGGCAAGCCCGGCAACCTTAACTCGGACGGATTTCAAACTTATTCCTCAACTTCAACTTCAAAAACTTTAACCTTAAAATATCTCTCTTCCAAACACATATATGTACTTATATTAACGAGCCTTATTAAACAAAACCTGGTCAAGTTATTAAACAAGACCTGGTCAAGTTATCTTGAACTTTTTAAATAGGGCTCATGTATATAGCATGCTGCTTAGATTGATATAAAGGTAATAATTCAAAAATAACATAATCCAAAATTCCAAAACATAAAGTTGAGAGCTGGAATCAATTCGGTGATTCCATCATAATTGAGTTTAAATCTTCTTTCCACATAATTTTTAATTTTGTATGAGTTATTTTGTACTACTTCTACATCCAATCACAATTCTATTAATATATGAGAATCTAAGAGGAATTATATACCCAAACAACCCCTAAATCACCTTCATGACTAATTGGTCAGCATCTCTTCTCCCCTCTTGAGTGCAGTTGCACACATCATAGGCTAGCCCATTGGTCCGGCATAGAAAAAAGGGCTAGGGCCTATGTTTGGCCCAAGGAGAGGGGTGGGCCTGAAATTATCTCTAGCATATGAGAATTTTTAAAATTTTTGAAGTTGGCCACACCAAAAAAATATTGTGTAGACCCCTTGACTTTCTTGGGAGAATAAATTTTAAAGTAGAAAGATTTTAGGTTTGAGACCTGTGTGTATAAAAAGTAAACAGAAAGAGCTTTGAAATGCCACTAAGAACATATAAATTAGAGTTCGAATAAGGGGATATGACCATTCAAAGTTGAATATATTGTATAGGGCCTGTTTACCCAAATTATATGTGTATTTAGGTTGTTTCAGTCATTTTACCGGCCCAGTTAATATTGGTTAACCTTTGAGGGATCCACCAAAACACCTTTTTTAGAAATAACATGTACTAAAAAGTGATTACTCCCAAGCCAAAAGTCACACTTACTAAATTTTATATAAAGTTTATGTTTGACAAGTACAACAAGAGTTTCCTTAATATGTTTCTCATGTTCTTCTTCAAATGGTAAATAGATAAAAATATCATCTACAAAGATAATCACAAACTTATGTAAGGCAAATTGGTATATTCAATTCATTAAGTCCATAAATGCCATTGGAACATTAATGAGCCCAAAAGTAGGGCTACTAACGATACCCATTTTACCATTTGTACCATACTGTTAAGAAATTAAATGGTACGATTAAATTAATTCAACGGGAAAATAAAAAAATAATTTTATCTGACCATTATCTAAATAAAAGGTAATGAAAAAAGTTTTTCCATACCCGTTTATCCATTACCCATATGTCATATTTAAAAAATATATAAATATTATACCTATTAGTTTTAAGTAATTTAATTTCGAAAGAGATTGGCTTATGGTCTTTTACAATATTTTTTATATCATGATTTACTATTGTAATTTATTCAACAAAAGAAATCATTCGAATCCCAAACATTTATTGAATTAATTCAACTACTTACAACCATTCATTATAATTGTTACAAGCTACAAGTTTGGAAGATAATTTACTCTTTCTAGCATTTCATATCTAATTGTATTTTTTTGATAAAAAAATATTCATTTGAAATTTACATTTTATATTCTCATAAACTCACTTCGCTTTAATGTTTTCCATTTAGATGCTTTGTCTAATTTCTCTGGTCTCATTATGTTAGGATTCTTCTTTAATCATATGTTTTAGAATATTAAGTAGCTACACAATCACTTTGTACAAAATGTTTTTGTAGCTCTCAGGTTAGTTTAAATTCAATTTTGATAACTCAAATACAAGAGTGTTTTTTTGTTTTTGATAATTAAACTTATGGATTATTTGTTTATGCAAGTAAATGATTGGTAGGTTGAGAGAAAGATTGCTAAGTCAAGTCTATTATGCTCAAGGCTAGATTCAAGTTAGCTCAAATCAAAGCTCAAAGTTGGGCTAATAGAACCAAATTCTTGTTTGGCCCAACTCGAACTAGTTTGGTTTAAGTGTTAACTGGCTTAACTTTGAATGAATGGTGTAGGTAGTTTATTTTGAGATTTGATATATATTGGTTAAAATCATAATTATGTTACAAATCATGTTTATATATGAGATTGCATGTCACGACCCGGATTTTCAAACAAGTTGTCTTCAAAATTTGCCACTTGAGAGCATTTTCAATTATATATACCAATTCTCATCTAGCATCCCTATTGTTAGATTTGGCATACCTAGATCGAATATTTCACTCCAATGGTGGATTTGACATAGCCTCTTGGTAAGTCAAATTTGTTATACCAAAAAAGTAGTATGACAAATTTACTTTTATATTGACTCCATCCTGAAATAAGCGTCCAATTTTAAATAAGTCAAATATTTAATATACCTCATATTGCCCAAAAGTTTTTAGACTTACCCTTTTTCTATTACACATATAAAAAGTTGATAGAAGGTATTGCATACCATATTTTGGTATTATCGCAAATTTGACTTACCAAGAGGCTAATAGCATTTGGCGTTGCTCATTGGAGTGAAATATTTCTTTCGGGTGGCATACAACCTCCAACCAACTATGTCAAATATTTGCTTAGGGCATCTCTAACCAACTATATCAACTACTTGTTTAGGTGTGAAAATTTGACATATCAATATGTTTGTGGCAATTTGACTCACAAAACGAACTTCAACCCAAATACTTGAAATTCATTATTTTATACAAAAAAATAAAACAAACAAAGAAAAAAGAATATAATAATATTTTTTTAATTTACCATAGAAAAGTGAATAAAATAATACTCCTTCCATCTTGGAATACGTGTCTCACTTGGAAAATTAATTTCTCTTGAAATAAGTATCTCATTTGCATTGATGTTGTAACGTCCGGGAATTTAGAAAATTCCCGATGTCGTACACGTAGAAATTAGGGTACTAGACCCCCTTGACATTTCCGTTAGAATAAATTAATCCATGCTTGGATTTGGTGGCTAATATATATATGGATGGAAAATAGACAGAAAGAGCTTTGAAACGCCACCAAGAACGCGTAAATCAGAGTCCGGGTGAGGGAGAAACGACCGTCTGAAGTTGAATACATTGTGCAGGACCCGTTTACCCGAATTGAACGCTCGAACTGTCTGTTTAAGTTGCAATGTGGGCCCGATTAATTACTGTTCCAAAATTGGGTTTTTGAGGCCTAATTTCTCATGGGATTAGGATCCCTAATCCTATGTATATAAAAGGTGAACTAGGGCTAATAAAAGGGGGTTCTTTTTTTTGGACGGTGAAGGAGCTTTTTGACAGAATTTTCCGGCGTGAATGGTGGATCGACGACAAATCGGCAATTAAGGTAAGATCTTTGTGTTAGACTTTAAATTAAACTTGGCGGTGGTTTAATTGATTAAATCTTAATGTAAAAAGGGACTTCTGCAATTGCTATTCTTATAGTTTTAATGAAAAGTTACCTGTGAACAATTACGTCAGAGCAACTGTTCTTCATTCCGTAGAACAGTATTTTCGACCGGTTCTTTCGTACCGGTGACCAGCCAGTCACTGGCTGGACTCAGGGCCAAAGTGGTCAGAATTTCCATTGGACGACGGGCCGACCAGTCCCGGCCCTGCACCCAGCCGAGGCGGCGGCTAGAACGGCCAGCAGTAGATTGCAGGAAGGCGGAACCTTTGGGCTACCGGACGGAAAGGGATTAGCCACCAACCGCCGGCGGGGCCAGAGCCAATAGAATCGCCGCTTGACGGTGATTCATCCCGGCCTGGCCCTGCGGCTGGTGTTACACCGGCGGTGGCTGATAGATGCGGCTGGAGGACACGGCCAAGTCGAGGGATCCAAATCCAATATGGGCACCGCCGGACGGAGCACAGGATATTGGGCTTCCGCCTCAGCAGCCCTGGCATGGGCGACCTTGCCTGTGCCGGAAAGCCTGACCGGCGACAGCGGACGTGCAGTCCAGCCATCGCCAGCGACCCTGCGGGTGTCTCCACGAGGAAGACGACCCGCAGGTGGGTCAGCGGGTCTGGCCCGATTTCGGGCTGAACCGCTAACCCGGCTCGGGTTGGTTTAAAAAAAAATGGAAAGGAGAAGAATGGAGTGAACCAGGTCCGGTTTATAGGGCTAAAAGTGTCAAAACAATTTTAGAAAAAAATACTCATGTATTTGGAGAGGTTTGGAATTATTCTGACAGAGTTTCAGCTCAAGGAAAAATCCCATAGACTATAAAATGACCTTTTTACCCCTAGTAGTTAAATCATCGTGTGAAAACTATTTACCCAACTTCGGGGCTCCGGTTCAGGGGCCTATGAATTGGTTTAAAAAAATTGGGAAAATTCTCAATGAGATTTTAATGGGTAAAATATTTATAGACCAAATATCTTGGTGAAGAAAATACCAATGAGTGGTTAATTGACTATTTTACCCTTAGGGTTTATAGTAAACCGTTAGTCAAAACCTGGGTCGGTTCAAGGGGTTCACGACCCCGTCACATGCTAGAAAAATTACACAGAGTCCATGAAGTCAAGTAGTACCCTTGACCCTAATTTTGGACCCATTGGATGTTATTAAGGCCTTAAACCAAATGACAGAAATACCCCTTAGGGTGGACCTGCCCACATTCGTGTGAATGGGAGCGTGAGTCGGTCTGAGAGTGGAGCCTTGTGAGAGGTCAATGACTTAAATCAATAGAGGGGCAGTAAAATGACTAGAATGACCCAAGGGAGGGTATCATACCTTAGGTGGTAAAATTACCCTAATGCCCTTAGGGGCAATATGTCTGTTTCTGATGAAACAGATGACCTAGTGAGTCAAGAGTTAAGGTACCCTATAAATGACTTCAAAAGGAAGGGGTGTGACCGGTAGGTGACACGAAGACCTTGACAGGTCACAGTGTTATGGGAAACCAATGAAAAGCCCTAATTCTAAGGGTTTAGGGCAGTGTATTACATGTGTCTATAACACAACACAAAAATCCACTAGGGCATTATATACGTCACTCGTGGAATATGTTAATTTACATTTTGGGCTTGAAGTCTCTGAGCCCTAGCCCTGCAAATGAATGCAATGAGCCTCCGTTTATTATTTATACATTTGTATGATTGCATGATTATTTATGTTGATGCGTGCTTTTGATATGAATGCATTGATTTATATCAGTAACTTAAGATTAATGAAGATTAATCAAGGGACATGGGTTGTTGTTGGTTTGGAAGGGGAACATCTAATCAAGATAATGACTAAAATACCCTCTTTAGGGTTGGGACCAGTTCATCGAGTGAACGGGGCCCTAACATAGAATTTGACCTTGGTTAATGAACCGAGGGTGATTTTAGGATGTTCTTTGGGTCATAGCTCAGTGGATGAGCTATTTTGTGGGCCGATTCACAAGGTGAAGAGGACCCACATGGTTGAGCGGTTACTTGACTGGATGAAAATAATCTAGTCTAAGTTTTAGATGTTTGGGGGAGTCAATGGTCATAAGGACCTAAGGCTTCTATTGATACATTAATAATGTCTTATAAGACATTTTCTCCCAGCGTTGGGAAGGTGGATATTGCAATATGCATCTTCATCGCCATGATGGTTGGGTATTGACCAGAGGGTCTTTACCGCGGGTCTCCCACAGGTCTTCCCAAGACTATTTAGTACGTACGAAAAGCGGAGTTACATGAGCATCATGGAAGGCTTGTGTTTCTTGCCAATCTGTGTCCATGAGCATAGTTGGGATCCTCTTCTCCAGATTCGTGGCAGGCTATTGAGAGCCCTGGGGATTTGGGTCAAGCTGCTGTTAAGCAGTCCACTCCAAGGCTGGAGTACTTTGTTTGGGGATTTCTCGAGGGGAGAGCCATCTCCGAGTTGCAGATTTGATAGTTTTAATTATCGAACAAGGGATGTGAGATAATTAATAACAATGTTTGATATTGCTTGTTAATTAGACAAGTGGAACAATTAAAGGACTTACTAAAATGTAGGTTGAAAATATCTAAGCATTGCATATGGGATGCTATGCTTCGTAGGATAAAGTAGTTTCTAGGCAGAACTACGTTTGGATCCGATCTTGTTAGAAATATTGGAGATGTTGTCTGATGAGTACGTAGGCAACTAACATCGGGTGATGTTGGCCCGATCCGAAAAATACTAATAAAACCTTTTGTCCATTAGAAGCTCTTCTCCTGAAGGCGGAGATGCTCCATTGTGGTTGTGGTTGTTGTTTGGTTTGCTTTGTTGCAGATCCTCTAGGCGACGACAAGTGAGACCAAGGCAGGCGTGCAAAAGAGGTTTCTGCGTTTCTGTAACTCCGGTATGTAAGTGTACCTTAAGCGTGAGAGTCAACTTATTATTTATTTTCAGACGGACGATGGACTTGTACTTGGATGGATGAGCTGGTCTTTATGAATTTTCAGACGTTAAATAATATCATATGATTTGATATTCGTATTTGTGAACCCCAGTTATCATGACTTGGATATTTAATCCAAAGGTTTGTTTAGTAATTAAAGGAAAAAAAATTCTCGCTACTTACCGTTTGTGCTATTTTAAAAATGCTTTTAAAAATCCGGGTCGTGACAGATGTCAACCGTGTTCTCCCCTATGCAGTCTTTTTTGTGATGACCCAAAAATTTTAAAGTCTTTTAATTAGCATGAACGGTAAGTCAATTGAAAAATATATTTTTTCTTAAGTGTAAAATAAACCATTTAATTACATATCTAGGTCATAATAATTGGGGTTCACAAATACACTTATCAAATCATATGATATTATTACACAACTTATAAATTCATAAAGAATAGCCTATTCATTTAAGTACAAGTAAGTCATTAGTCTGAAAATGAATAACCAGGTTGACTCTTACACCAAAGATACAATTACTTATCAAAATTGCAGAAACGAGGATCTACATCCCATACTCACCTATCTTGGTCTTACAAGTCTCAGTTTAAAGAACCTGCAACCAACCAAACCACCAAACAACAACGGAACCTCTCCACCCCCCAAAAGAAGAGTTTTAAAAAAAACAAAAGAATTTATTAATATTTTTCAAACCAGGCTATCATCTCTCGATATTAGTTGCCTATGTACTCATCAGACAACATCTCCAATGTTACTCCAACAAGATCAGATATAGATGTAGCATCGAACATGTAATGCTTAAGTATTTTTAATCAACCTACATTTTTTACTAGTCCTTTAATTGTTTCACTTGTTCCAATTAACAATCAATAGCAACCAATGTCATTAATTATTTCACAACCAATAATTAATAACCATGTCTAAACCCTTAGATGGATAAACACATCATATGCCAACTAAAAAGACACATGATACTAACCCCCCTTCATTGTTCTGACGCAACTCTAGGTTTAACATAATATAAATCAAGATGAAGGTCAATACACTACAATTGCAGTGTAAAAAAATAGAAACATAATATAAATGTGTTTACTTAGAGATAACTCGACTCTAAAAGAAATCCCCAAATACCCAACTCCAATTTTAGAGTAGAATGCTTAAACAACAACTTGACCCAAATCGTAGGGGCTCTCAATAGCCTGCCACAAATTTGGAGAAGTGGATCCCTACTATGCTCATTGACATACTTTGGCAAGAAACAAAAGCCTTCCATGATGCTCATGCAACTCTGCTTTTCGTATGCACTATATGGTCCTATGAATACCTATGAGAAACCCGCGGTAAAGACCTTACTAGTAAATACCCAAACCGTCATGGAAGTGAAGAAAATGTACAAGTATCACAATTTTCACCCACCCAACTCTCTGTGAAATGTCTTCAAAGACAAATAATGTAACCCATAGAAGCCTAAGGTCTATATGACTACTAACTCCTAAAACACTCGAAACTTAGACTATATTAATTTTATCTAGTCACGTATTCGCTCAACCATTTGAGTTATCTTCACTTTATAAATTGGCTCAATAAATAGCTTATCCAATGAGCTATGACCCAGAGAACATCCCAAAACCTATTAGACTCCATGAGACTAGGGTAAACTCTCATAACTACCCTTAGTTCATTAACCAAGATAAAATTCAATGACAAGGCCTTGTTTACTCCATTAAGCAATCCCAAACCCCATTGAGGGTATTTTAATCTTTCTCTTTATTAGATGCCCCCCCCCCCAAATCCAAAAGCCAACTAATCTCTTTTGATTAATCTTCATTAATTTAATTTTAGAAATACAATACTAACAAATCAACATCAAAAGCATGTATCAGAGTAAGTAAACAAAAATAACATGGGCTTGCACAAGTCTTAATAGACAACACTAACATGATTCAAGCCCATTAGTCATAAACGGAGGCCCGTTGCACTCATTTGCAAGGCTAGGGCTAGACAAATTCAAGCCCATAAATGCAAGAAACTCCTATGCATTGTGGAAGTTGCATATATACTACCCTAGTAGATCGATGCACGACGCTGCATGCACGTGTAATACACTACCTTAAACCCTATGAATAAGGGTTCTTCCCTTTGTTTCCAGTGATACTGTGATTTGTAAAGGTTTTCATGTCACCTACTGGTCACACTCCTTCCATTTAAAGACCTTACTTATTATTGGGTGTCCTAACTCTCCTTGGGCTAGGGTATCCATTTCAATTTTTAAACCCACTCATAGGACTCTAAACTGGAGCCCCTAAATTATGCAAGTGAACCATAACTTAGCTACAAGGGTAAAATAATTATTTCATAGACAGTGGGACTTGTCCCTAGCCTAAAACTTTGTCTTAACACTTGTTACATTTCCTTGGTGATCCCATTATTTTTCTAATTTTTTATCAAGTCTTTAACTCACTGAATCGAACCAGTTCAATGGTACCTCTTTTGTTCGAACTGGTTTTGGTAAGAACGAGTTGGGTGACCCAACCCAAACCTAGACCCGATGACCCATGTTGTAAGTCGTCTCCTCAGTAGCCGGGCCTACTGGCCTCTAGCGGCGCTGTCCCTGGCCACCATGGTGGGTAAATGTCACGACCCGAGATTTTATAGAATATATAAAGAGTTAAAAAGTGAAATCAGAGCTTGCTCGGGTCGCAACCATAAATGTAATACCATAAACGTAACAAGAAATATTTTATTCCCCAGGAAATATACTGTGTACAAACACATAGGCAAAGAAATAAACAAGTCTTCTCAAGCCAAAAATATATGAACATATACTTAGAAAATTATTGGTGTAGACTCTGTGGTCACCAGTTGAAGCTCCCAAAAAGTATCTTTATTGCTTTCTTCTACACCCGTCTATTCCACACCGGGTCCTGCAAGGTCTGGGGGGTGGTGAGTATTTCAAACTACTCAGTAGGGGTACTTATCCTATTAGACATAAATATAACACTTGGTAGTTTGTAAATCACAAGGTAAATAGACAATACTTTTTGAAAAAAACTGTAAGGGTGTGCCTCTCACCCAAAAATTCCCTAGAGCTTCTTCCTACGTATCGAAGATGCTCCTAGGGTTTGTATTACTATTAAAGAATTTGCTGCGGGTACAAAGCAGCGACCTCTTACTCCTCTACCGATTTTTTGTAAAAAAACACCATGCTTGTAGAGGGAAGAGCCACCCGTGCTCATGGGGCGTCGGGATCTAGAGAGCAGAGAGTTTTCCCATGATACTCTCTACCCTAGCGCGCGTAGACTTGATAGTTGCCCTTCGTTAGGGGAGAATCAGGGATCTTGCCCTTCGTTAGGGGCTCACCAGGCTAATGTACATACCGTGTATCCGATTCCAAACCGGATTTACCTGTGTACTCTCAATTACAGAACTCTATCGGTACGTCTACCAATTTGAGTTCCAAATAATTAAATCTCTTACATGCCCGCCTCAAATAGGAATTTCCTTCTCTTTTATTTCTTCTACGAAGATCAACCTTTCAAAATCCTAGTCTCGCCTTTACAAGTCATGGTCGTGTTACTGACAATGATTTATAAAGGTAGGGTTAGTCGCTCGTTCCAATGAGACAATTACCCCTTCTCTATCTCATCTCAGCAACTCGGTGGTCATGATTGTACGCATTTTCTAAAATTATTTTGATAGAGTAGCAATTCCATAAAAAAACCGTATTTCAATCTTACCATACTTTAAAATAATGGCGAAGCTAGATTTTCTTTATATCACATATAACATAAAGCATAATTCAAAAGATAAACATTTAAGTATACGGGGCAATTCTAAAACATACACGAAAATTAGCTAGAATTATTTATATAAACTTTTAAAGACAACCAATGTAAGTATTTATGTCGTAAAAGAGGATAAAAGCCCCTACCTTGATTTCCGTGCGAGAAAAATAACGATACTCTGGACATCCCGAAATTAAATGTTAGAGTTCTGAGATATAGAGATCTCTAAATAGAAAAATAACTACGCCATGACGTCCAGCACGCTTGATTTTGGTAGAAACGCCTCTTAAATCACTTAAATCGGACTTAAAACGAGGAAGAAAGGAAAGAAACAAGTTTGGAATGAACTGAATGAAAACTGACTACTTTATATAGGAAAACGGAAATGACGCACGTGACACGCGTCACGCGTCTGATGCGTTACTGACACGCGTCACTGACAAGTCTGATGCGCGTCAGTCTCTGACGTGCTTCCCTAAGATGCTTCAGAAATCTGACACACGCGTCTTGACATGCGTCAGATTTCTGACGTGCACATCTGACGTGCGTCAGATTCTGACGCACTAAAAATAAAATATATTTTTATATTTAATAAAGTTTACAAATATCATAACTTCTTACCCCGATGTTAGAATTTTGCGTTCTTTGTACCGATGGACTCGTATTGACGAGCCCTTCGAAACTAGACTAAAGTTGGATAGGTTATCACACATTTTTAAATTAGGTCCCGCCCATATGACACATTTCCCAAGGTCATAGCCTTTCGTCCCGACCTCTGTTTCATGTGTTTTTAGGTTCGTTACGCTCGTCTCACCGAGCTCTATCTAATATACTTCACATATAAAAAATATAAAAAAAATATTTAAAAACTTACGGATGTTACAGTAAAGGCCAAACTTGGTATGATCACCCCCATGTGGTGAATCCAGGGGACATGAGTGGAAAAGGCTCTGGTTTTTCGTCTTCCATCATTTGTGTGGGTATGGCCTTCGTAGCCAAGGCTAGACTAGCATGGCTTGAACCTGTATTGCCGACGAGTACTTGCATGAGTGCTTTGTGCATTGTCGATGCATGTCTTTCTCCGGCAAAGCTAATTAACTTTTGAACCAAATAACAGGGTTATTCCCCTCTTACTCAAGCACATGGCCACTAGCCAGCACGTGCATATAATACTGTTGGTAGGTATAATATGCACCTTTTCCATGAATATTCAACAATAAAATTATAACAAAAACTCAAAAAATAAAAATAGGGAGTAGATTATATTTAGGCAAAGCCTCCTACCTCACTAAACTACCAATATTAGAGCAAGCTCCTCCCAACCATTGCTAACCAGCCTCGCTGAAACTTCTCCGACGGCTCCTCTTTCTTCCCCCCAGAGGCTCTCCCCTTCTAAAGCTCTAATTAGCCCTTTTATAAGTATGAGGACTAGAAACCCTAATCTCCTTATAAGTTAGGCCAAAACTCCCACTTGGGCAACCTAATTGGGTCCCTAAAAATTAATTTTTATCATTTTAATTAACCGGGCCTTTATAGTGACTTAAACGGTCAATTTGCATGTCTAATTCGGTTAAATGGGTCATGCACGCTATCATCAACTTTGAACGGTCATTTCCCTCATCCAAATTCCAATTGATGCATTCTTAGTGGTATTTCGAAGCTTTTTCTGTCTAATTTCCTAACTATTGAACAAGTTCTTTTTACAAGAAAGTAAAAAAAGTCAAATATCATATTTTCACGTGGTTAACTTTGAGAATTTAAAAAATTCCTAAATGTTACACTTTTTACCTATTTTTTCTATGAAATAATAAATTTAAGGGAAAATTATTAAAATATTAAAAAAAATATTTACCAAAATATATCACTTTGGGAAATATTTCCCAAAGTGGTGTTCGTTTTTGCCACGCGAGCGCCAACAAGCAATTGCGCCCAGCGTGGCTTTTTTTTTTATTTTTTAAGTTGATTTCGTCATTTAGAACAATGAAATTGGCTTGAATACGATTTCGTCGTTCTAAACGACGAAACCTTTTATTACTTGACCCGGTTTTGTCGTTCAGAACAACGAAATCAACTTAAGCTGATTTCGTCGTTCTGAACGACGAAATTGCTACACTTAAGCTAATTTCGGCCGTGGGCCATGGAACAACACTGATTTCGTCGTTCTAAATGACGAAATCAAATTAAGCTGATTTCATCGTTCAGAACGACGAAATCAAATTAAATTTTTTTTAAATTACTATTTAAAATTAATTTTATCACCTTTCCCTGTTCATTCATTCAAAACACAGAACACAAGTGTATATGCACGACTTCATTCATTCCACCCATAACAAATATCACCATAACAAATATTACTATCACGAATATCACCATAACAAATATAAGTAAAGTACATCATATACGAGTAACAAATATAATACATCACAAGTAATATCATAATCTCCTACGTCCTCATCCTCGTCCTCGCCCGCGTCCTCGATGGTGGTGTACGAGCTCCTCATGATCTACCTCTGGCTGTGGCTCTAGCTCTGGCTCCGACTGGGGCTAGGGCTCGGGCTCCGACTGGGGCTGGGGCTCCGGCTGCGACTCCATGTCAAGCTCCTGCTCGGGCTCCGGCTCAGCATAAGTAATAGATGGTACAATACGAGCTGGCCGATGTCGTCTATAATATAAAATTGGATCTGGCTGAGTGACATTTGTAGTGTCTGGAAATGATGAACCTGGAGGAGAGCTATATGCTGCTGATGATGATGGAATATCAGGGCATGAAGAGTGCATCGGCTGCGTCTGAGCAGCCGAGTCGACAGGATAGTCTCAATGAACATCCGTGATCACTGAATGAAGTAGTGGCAAGCTACGAAGGACATCATTAGACGCTCTAATCACCGACTTACATGCTGCTGCTAAGTCCTCACGCGAAGTACAGGTGACAAGTGCATCACTCAAATACGCATTAGTATGTCGATTCTGACGAAGCTATAAAAGAATAAATTAAATATTAGATAAATAATTAAAAGAAAATAAGAAAATAATATATACCTTAATTAACAAAGTTGTACTTACTAGAGCTGCCTCAGATGCTCCCCTAGGATGATATGTCATCTCCTCTACATCATCGCATGGTAAAATATATCGTCGTGTAATCGGTAAATACCAGTGCATATAAGTACTACGAACATCTCGCAATGTCGTAGCCAGCTCCCCTCTAATAATAGTGGGTCTCCTATCCTCCCATCGAGCAATATACGATGCATGATATATAGCCTAGTCAGTAATATGGCGGCCCTATCGAGTGATGCGATGGACAAACTCGACAGTAAAAGGTGGGACCCCTTGCTCCAGGTTAAACTGGAGCATTACACGATCTGGCACATACATCTCTATAATCTCATAACATATGAGAGGGGTTCGAGAAAGCCACACCTCTCAACCGTCAGTGCAGAGTGGAGGTATCACAGCCAACAAGTCCTCCGAGTACGGCTGCCAAATAATCTATATAATATATAAAGATACATTAGTTTAAATAACAACATTTTTTTTTAAATCATTACAAAAAAAAGTTTAACACGGTAATAAAATTACCTGGTATGGCCGCTGGTGGTCTAACTCCGCTCTATACAAACGGAGGGCTCCTTGTGAATTTTCGGTTCTCTTCTTCCGAACATTCCACCTTAAGGAGTTAAATTTAAGAAATGAGTTCAGCATATGTTCATAAAACGTTGCTTAAAAAGTAATGTGGTAAACATAAATACAACCTACCTCGCCCCTAATGGAGCACCCTCGACCAAGCGACCCATCTCAGCAGTTGGTCGGCCGACGTGTAAGTGCTCCTACGACCATAACTATGTCATAAAATAGTGATAACAAATATTAGAATTAAAAAATTATACGTGACTAAAACTCCAAGTAAAGTTACACAATTATTTACCTGAAGAAGAGTCAGACAGCCTGCAATCCCCGAGGTCATGACCTGGCATGCCTTTCCTAACTCTCAGTATAAGAATGCGAGAGTAGCACTGCCCCATGAATAAGTGCCAGCCATGTCAAAGTCGGCAAGGAGAGAGATACGAAACATGCACGTGGCTGCTCGTGGTATCCGCAAATATGGTGGCTCCAAGTAAATGCAATATATAGGCTCGTGCATGCTGCTTGATAACTATCTTTGTTGCATCGGCTAGGAACTCACGAAACTCCTGTAAGAGCCATCGTAGGCTCACTCGGCTACCACGCATCACTGTAGGAGGAGCTCTACCAAGAAGTCTAACTAATATATCCATATGAGCTCCTCCTGTCGTGCCTGTCACCGGACGTCCATCAATACGGAGTCCTAATAGAACTGCCGCATCCATGAGCGTGATGGACATCTCTCCATATGACAAATGAAACATCTGTGTCTCCCTCCTCCATCTCTCAACAAGAGTTGTCAATAGAGGCCGATCGAGACAAACATACTGTAGATGAATGAAATGGTCGAATCCCGCTCGCTCGATATAAGGTAATATACGCTCATCTATAGGCCAATGGCGGAGATATTTAAAATGTTCGGTGCACTAAAGGCACCCGAGGTCCTATAATAAATTTTAAAATTATAACATGTCGTACTATATCAACCAAAAAACAATGAAACAAATTTTAAAAAAAGTTATCATACCTCTCCTCTCCAAATAGCAGCAGACCTATGTGACTCCTGCTCTACGAGTAAAGAAGCGTCACTCGGGCCTGGCCCGTAACAAGGCTCTGCATGATCCATATGATTTGTGGAAGATGAAGATCATATCATTAATCTTAAGGAATACATGCGTACGTAACTAAAACAATATAATAAATACAGAGGTTGATTATATGTTTACCAATCAACAGGAGGGTTTCTACATGATTTACTATTATGCCCATTTTGTTTACACCTCCCGCATTTATATCCTCCTCTACCATCTCTTTCCATTGTTCTGTAGTCCATGGTATTCCTAATGCGAACAGACCGTGGGCGACCGGGTTGCCTTGTTGCTATCGGTGGGTATAACACAAACGGTATATCTCTCTCCCAATACTCCCGACCACGAGGAGAATAAAATTCTGCGGAGTACACATTTCTATAAGTAGAACATGTGTAAAACAGTGATGCATTGATTGGCTCCCGCCGCTTTGCCCACACGGTTATAAGGTGCGAGTAAGGATAACCATAAACCTGAGGGATGTTGCATGTACAAGTATGCATCACAACATTTACCATAACCTTGTGGGCACGAATTGATGTCACTTCGTACTGACTCCTATTGATCCTATTAACTATATACTCCCCAAATTTTTTTGTTTGCTCTCTCAATATGGCTTCCACTCTAGGAGTATATGGGGTGGCTATAGCAGAGGCGGCAGAAGATCGTTTAACAAAAAATTTTATGAGCCGATAAAAGATAGCTGACATTAAAGCCTGCATGGGTAACCCTCATGCCCACTTCAAGACGCTATTTAAACTTTTAGCCATATTTGTAGTCGTCATGCCAAATGTCATAAAACCACCGTGTGCAAGGGACCACTGTGCAGGATGCAATTCTCCTCCTAAGAGGAGATGTTTTGCCCTAGGACTCTCTTGACCAATCAAATCCATTTTAGCATCAAACTTTTCTACTGTGAGTGCACAAGCTGTTGCCCCAATCAAGTCCGTCAGTGTATCATTTTTGAACTCCTTAAAATTTGCTTATATGTGACAGATGCAATAACGATGGTGGTAATCCGGCTCTGGAAGAACCTCAGGCACTGCCTTCTGAAGCCCCTTATGTCGATCTAAAATAATGACGATGTTCGTCATGCCCATCAGTACATGATCCCTCAATTCTATTAGAAACCATTTCCAATTGTCTCCGTCTTCCTTCCTGACAAGCCCGAATGCAAGAGGAAATAACCCATTATTTCCATCTATAGCCGTTGCAGGCATAAGAGCACCAGGATATCTGCCATACAAGTGAGTGGCATCAACGCCAATCACAGGGATGCAATGTCGAAACCCTGCTATAGACAACCCAAACGCCCAAAACAACCGTCTAAATCTCCTACAAGTGCCACCATCTGCACAAGGTACTGCATCATCCTCTAAGCGGTAGTAGGTGTCAGGATTGGCTTCTTTCACCGCCCTTAGGTACATTGGCAACAATTTATATGATTCTACCCAATCTCCATAAATGGCCTTGATCGCCATGTTCCTTGCTGCCCATGCTTTCTTATAAGATATGTCAACATGATACTTCTCCTTCATTCTTTGAATAATATCCCCTGGTGTGAGAGTTAATTCAGCTTGGATAGCGGGCATTATGACCTTCGAAATAAAGGACGCACTGCACTGCCTATGATCTGTGCTAAGCTGGGCATTCCGACATGTGTGGTCACCTTTGTACGTCTTCAATTTAAAGGACCCACTACCCCTTTTGATTGAGCCATGCACTCTCCAAGGGCAAGTGCTATCAATGCACTTCACTGTATACTCCGCCGGATTTGTTCGTACAACGCTGTATTTGACATGATTTTGAATGGAAAACTCCTGCAAGGCTATAACGAATGCTTCTTTATTCTCAAAGATGCGGCCAACGTATAACTCATCTTCATTTTGTTGGTCCAAATCCATTGTAGAATTCACTGCCGCATCTATCTCCTCATCTGTGATGTGTGCATAAAGTGGCTCCACTTCTCAATACGGTGGCTCTTCATCATCTACATTCATATCATTCCCAGCAATGACATTGTCTACCGCATCATCCCCCTCGCCGTCAACCATCTGTTGAGCACTTTCTTCACCTCTAACCCCTTATACATTCATATCAGAATCTTCTCCACTTACTTCATCAATATTATCTTCACCTTCATTATTCTCATTTTCATCAATATCTTCACCGTAGACATATCCCCCCTACATATAAACATCGCATATGTATTAAATTTCGTAAGCCTAAAAAAGTTGAATTCATTTATAAATATATATTTCACCTCTGATTAGATGGTCTAGCATCGGTATGACCAACATACGTGTAGGGGTAATGAAGGCCCATCGAACTTTGAGTTTCATACCATGCACGCCTTGAGACATTTGAACGCTAAATGGCTCATGTGCATGTGTCGTAGACCTTCCATATTACACACAAAATCTCAAAATTTAGCTAAACGTATTTTCATTAAAGGATAATAAGATTGAAAACGTATTCACAACTAAATCAACCCTTACCTCCAAGTAGGTCCACTTCCATCGTAAATAGGGGCAGACGACCTATGACATTCATTTAAAGCTACTGTCATAGATAAATTTCCCTCTTCTTCGTCGTCCACCGGCACTTGTATATGACTTTCATTGTTCACATTTCTATCCGAGCTCCTTTGTGAGCTTCTGTGAGAGCTCCTATGTGAACTACTTCGCCTTTCACTAGTCACTCAGGCCTCTTTTTCGAGAAATAACTCGAAAGAAATTATGTGATGCGAGTGGTGAAACATTAAAGCCATTGATGAATCTTCATTTATGTTCATTAATATCATTCTCGATCCATAGGACGGAAGATTACATTTGATAGTAATTTTCCATCTTCTTTGATCCAACCCAACCTTACTTGCTACATGCATCTCAAATTCATCAAATGTAGATGGTTTCTTCATTAATAATCCTTTTATGCGTCCGTCGTAGTTAATGAAAAAACTAACAATTTCTTCTGCCATTTCTATTCAATTAATTCATAAATAATAAATTAAATTAATATTAGATTAAGCAAACTAATACTAATATCTACCCTAACAAATATATTTTAAAAATATATACGCATAGAAACTAATAACTTTACCAAGTATATAAGCATATCATTAATACTTTATATTAATGAGTAAATTTTCTAATTTGTAAAATTACACAATTGATGCAATAACGCATACAATGTCACAAATCATATAAGCTATAAAAAAAGCATGTTCAAAAACTCAAATCCTCCTCATTTTCTAAAATTTGAGAGACTTGGCATCTTAAAAAATAAAAACTCATTAATTAAAAATCCATCTCAATTCAATAATCTTAAACAAAAAAACACACAAAATGACTGAGAACAATACTTTTAAAACTAGGGCACAATGATGGTACAATTAAAACTTCAAATTTATTCAATATAGCATATAAAAGATAAACTACTTCAATTTAACATATAAAAAATCCTTTACAACGATTGAAAAAAAAGATAAAAAAAATGAAGGCAAAAGATCGCACCTGGAGCGGGTTGGACGCGGGCAGTGGATGGACTGGATGTGGGCGGTGGCGACGGTGGGCTGGACGGTGGTGACGGCAGGCTGGACGTCGGCAACGGGCCGTATGTCGGCAGAGGCGGGTGGTGGATCGCTTGACGGAGGCGGAGCAGAGAGTAGTTCAGTGAGGCGACTAGAGGCGGAGCGGATCAGGAAATATAAGCCCGATGATTTCGTACTTCAGAACTGTAACACCCCGACCCGCACCACCTGACCCGGACCGGGGTTAGATCGGAAAACACAATCGGAGTTTCAAAATTTAGCGGAAAAATTAAAACCTACTGACCAGGAGCTGCAGACTCTGAGTGCGAGAGTCGTAACGTTCATCTGCGCACTACGGAGCTTTAACGTTCCATTGTGCGTAGATCAGAATAAACCTAATTTTATAACTAATTTGGATCGGGCCAACATTATTTTATCGTTGGTTGCCTACGTACATATTGGATACCATCTCTGACGTTATTCCAATACGATCGGATCCGAACGTAGTTCTGCCTAACGGCTAATACATTCACCAGACATCAGAAAATCATATACGATAAAATACGTATACTTTATATCCGAATAATTCATTCGGAATCCGACGAAAATCTTATAACTCATCAGAGTCAAACGAAAGCCAAAAAATCAGTAAAATACATTTCTCACATAGGTGAGAAGAACACTAATAAAACACACATCCCACTCTATCATAGAGAGGAGCAGAACACACTACAGATCATTTTAGATCATATCAGATCCTATCAAATCATATCAGATTTTATCCGACCATACTGGTCATATCAGATCAGAGTATGTCAAGTCATAGCAGAGCATTTCAGATCACAACAAAATAAATCAAAGTAGATTAAATAGAAACATATCAGTATGTATCACATCATAGCAAATAATATATCTTAATTAGTATATTACTAATTAAGATATGCATTTATATAAATCATATTAAACTAAAAGGTCAGAAAAGTGTACTTCCCTCCAATTTCGAAAATGGCAATGTGCGGAATTGCTCATTTCCTCAGAGCATCTGCCCTTTTTGATTCGGAGATGGTGGCCAGGATCTCCTCTGACTTCGAAACACTTTACCCTTCTTTCGCCCGCAGGTGACTCGATGTAACCTCCCCATGCCTTGAGACATTTCCCTTAGATAGGGTTGCTAACTTGAGGAATGGACGCTTCCATTGCGTAGATCACCCTCGAATTAGCTAGGAACGCTTCAAGAATGACTTGAATCGGACTTAAAATGAGTGAGAAACGAAGAACATAAGTTTCTAAATATGGGAGAGAATACAGAAACGTGGGAGAGTTTCTCCTTTTTCTTTCTTTTTTTCTCTGGATGCTGTGGATGCTATTTATAGAAAAACTCGATGGATGTGAGGATGACACGTGTCAAACCTATCCACTTCCATCATCAATCTATCCGCTTTGTCAGCAATCCTATCCACTATCAACCTTATTCACTTTGTCAGCAATCCTATCCACTATCAATCCTATCCGCTTTGTCAGCAATCCTATCCACTATCAATCCTATCTGCTTTGTCGTCAGTCTTATCCACTGCGTCGTCGATCCTATCCATAAAGATATTATTCAAAATAATATCTTAACTTCAAAACGCGATAACTTCCAACCTTGACGTTAGAATCGCACGCTCTTGATACTGATGGACTCGTGTTAATGAGCCCTTCAAAATAAGACCAAAATATGGGTAGGTCATCCCGCACTTTCAAAGTGGGTCCCGCCCATAAGACATTTTTTTCCGAGGTCGGAATCGTACGTTCTTAGTACCGATAGACTCGTATTGACGAGCCCTTTGAAACTAGACCACACATGGGTAGGTTATCCCGTACTTTTCGAGCAGGCCTCGCCCATGTGGCACACTTTCCGAGGTCGTAACTTTCGTTCCCGACCTTTGTTTCGTGCGTTCTTCGATTCGTTACACTCGTTACTTCGAGCTCTACCCGGATACGGGGATCACCTGAAAACCCCCTAACACTGGTCATAAATTACCAAATTACCCTTAACCCCCCGGGTTAAGCATAACCGCCACGCGACGCGCGCGGGACGCGCAGGGAACACACGGACGGCTGCGTTTGCATGCCGTTTCCGCTGCGCGGCGACCTGGCTCCATCTCTGGCTCAGCTCGGTTTGGTTTGCTGACATCAGCTATTTCGTCTTTTCTTGAATATTGTCAAAACACAATAACTTTTTATCCCGAAGTCGGAATTGCACGATCTTGGTACCAATGGACTCGTATCAACGAGCCCTTCAAAACTAGACCCCACATGGGTAGCTTATCTTGAACTTTTAAAATGGGTCCCGCCCATATCGCTCGCTTCCCGAGGTCGTAACTTTCGTTCCCGACCTCTGTTTTGAGTGTTCTTGGATGCATTGTGCTCGTTACTTCAAGTTCTAACCAAATACGGAAGTTTCAACTCTTAAAACTCTTAAAGAATTAACATATATTACATAATTACCCCTAACCCTTTGAGGTTAAGCGTAATCGGAACACAGGGTACCACAAGAACGACGAAATTAGTGTTGTTCCACTCACAACAGCCGAAATTAGCCAAGTGTAGTAGTTTCGTCGTTCAGAACGGCGAAATCAGCTTAAGTTGATTTCGTCGTTCTGAACGACGAAACCGGGTCAAATAATAAAAGGTTTTGTCGTTTAGAACGACAAAATCATATTCAAGCCAATTTTATCGTTCTAAACGACGAAATCAATTTAAAAAATAAAAAAAAAACCATGCTAGCGCCAGCTGCTTGGCTGGCGTTTGCGTGGCAAAAACGAACACTACTTTGAAAAACTATTTTGAGAAATATTTCCCAAAGTGATATATTTTAATAAATATTTTTTTTATTATTTTAATAATTTTCCCTAAATTTAAAGTATTTGGGTTAGAGTTTAGTCAAATTTCCAGACACGTTTTTGTCACTTTTGCCACCTAAATTTTTGACATGGTTAGGTGGAGATGCTCTAATGATCCAACAAATTTGTCCAACAAAATTTCTAATTGTGATGTGACATTTTTAGTTAAACAGTACAAAAATAATCCATTTTGTCCATCTAACCAAAATCCATCATCTTACATTAAAGGGTTTTGTTGAACATATTCGTTAGATGTGTATCAACTGAAGGAAATTGCTCACGGATGTGCCCAACAAAAACCCTCCAACTGACAAATTCTATGGTTCCAAGGGTACGTCTTTCGAGCCCATTTTTAGCCTAAATACCCTTGCAATGTTCAGCCCAAAAAGCCTCAGATCTGAAAACATGGGCCTCAGCTTACAGTTGGGAGGGTGTATGCCTTTAGAGCCCATTTCAGCCCAAATACCTCTTCAAATGTTCGGCCCAATAAAACGTCTGATCTGAAATACGAGCCCAAGAAACATCTGCGTGTTAGATTTTCGTAGCTCCTATAAAATTCGTCCCCAGTCTGGACAAAACCCTAACGCTCGACGCCGTTGCCCGCCCCCTCTTACCTCCACCTGCAAACCCTAAGCGAGGAAGCTCACCGGCGGCAGCCATGGTAGGTTCGCCCCAAACCCCACAGTTCGTTGTATTTTGTTTATCTTTTAATTTGTGAGATCTTTTGCAGGCGGACGCGGAGATGGATGTGGGAGGAGCCCAGCCGAAGCGGAGGACGTTCAAGAAGTTCTCCTTCAGGGGTGTGGATCTCGACCAGCTCCTCGACATGGGAACTGACGAGCTTGTGAACCTCTTCACCGCTCGGGCTCGCCGAAGGTATATCGGATCTTTCATGTTCAGCGGTGTTCGTGCATTGGATGCTGCTTTGTTTTCTTTGTTTATATAAGCTTTCCTGTGATTTTTTTGCAGGTTTCGGCGTGGTTTGAAGAGGAAGCCAATGGCGCTGATCAAGAAGCTTCGCAAGGCAGTAAGTTATCTGGATACCTAAACTTATTTTCATTATCTTCTACAATTGAATTAATATTTGGTTTTATCGTGACTTATTTTCGAAAATGGTTTCATGTGGTTCTTTTCTTTTTGAGTCAAATTTATTAGGGAAAATGGGCTGGAAATTGCTACTGCATAAACTTTTATTTTAGAACTTGGGGGGGCAGCTGCCATTGAAATGGCAAGTAGGAGGGTTTCTTTCATGTGAAGGGACTTCGTCTCCTCAACATTCAAAAGTGGTATTTTTAATGGAAAGGTTCTGAAGTGGTGTGAATGATGATATTTGTTAAATAGATATTTATTTCTTGAGCCCTTGTGCACATGCGTCTGTGTGCACTAGGCTCGTTTGGGCTGTGCGATATCGAGCATTGTGCAGTGGACTTCAAAACAGGAGGGGGCAATCAGGTTTGGCTGCCCCTGCCCACCCCATGGACGGCTGCCTCCTGGGCGCCTCCATAACAGCTTGCTTATCTTAACTATTTCCTTATATTTATCCTTATCCCTTAAGGTATGATACTTGAAAAATTCAATGGCTGCCATTGATCTTAGTATCGAATTTATTTTCCTTGATCAATTGAGAGTAGAAAAAAGAGGCCCCTGCTGGTGAAAAGCCCGAGCCTGTCAGGACCCATCTGCGAAACATGATCATTGTGCCTGAAATGATTGGAAGTATCATTGGTGTCTACAACGGAAAAACCTTTAACCAGGTTGAAATCAAGGTATGTATACCGCAATTGTACAATTTCTCTTGCATTGGCATTAAGAAGTGTTTCCTTCTCATACTTCTAATTTATGAGGTGTCTGAGTGTGATCTATAGTTAAAAAGATTGTTTTGTCATTAGGGTGTGTTTATATCACATAGTTTTTAAATTTGCTTAAAGTAGAACCACGAACTTTATATTTCAGTTTTTGAAACTACTGTATGCAAGAATAAATTATTTGCCCTAGTTCGAACAATTGTTTCTGAAAATGCTTTTTGGGTCATAGGCTATATTTCTGTATATATTTGTTGCCTGGTTGTTTGCTGTGATGTAATTAGGTTCACTGTTCACGCTGTAATTATCCAACAGTCAAATCTTTTTTGTGAACATGTCTTTCATAGATTTGCTTTCGTCCTATATTGAAAATCTAACTTGTTGACATTAACTACATGCAGCCGGAGATGATTGGTCACTATTTGGCTGAGTTCTCCATCTCATACAAGCCGGTAAAGCATGGAAGGCCTGGTATTGGTGCTACTCACTCCTCCAGGTTTATTCCTCTCAAGTGATCTGCCTGTGGAAGGACGGTGCTGTTACTTGTTTTAGTGATCTTATATGCAGACTTCATCTCTCCTTTGAAGGGCTTGTAGTTCACTGTTTCTTTTTTTGTTTTTTCGAATCTTTTAGTTGAGTTTTGCAATTAAACTTTCTTTATTACTGGCAACGTCTATACCAAGTTATTGTCCTTGTGGATTTGAGTGGCGTGTGTAAGCAAGTTTTGTTTGGAAAATGAGATTCTTATAGGGCACCTTATATTCAATCGAAGGCTGACTAGGATTTTGGTATTAAGAGGAAATGGAGTAGAAATATCAGCATCGAGCAAATAGATTCTAGGAAGTTTAGCTGGGAGTAGATAACTAGGGCTAGCCATGTTTGAAGAGTTCGAATTTGGTAGAATTTTTTTCTGATGGAATTCGGTAGAATTAACTCTTTCGTTATTTGCGTTATGCGGCCTTCCAAGGAGTGGCCGGAGGTGGGTGTAGTGACTCAATAAAGGAAGATGCTATTCTGACACTTTTTTACACTGAAAGCTTACTCGAACTTTTGCCTCTGACTAGTGGTCGGGGGTGTAGCGAATCCGTAAAAGAAAATGCCATCCTTGACTTTTTTACACGTAAAGTTTACTTAATATTTATATTTTCCCATCTAATCATGGTTGGAGTAGGTTTTTGTTATAAAAAAATGGTGGAATTTCGGGTTCCTTTAATAAACGTGGAAAGCTTAGTCTGTTAGGCGCCATTGGGTGAGTTGCATTAGATGTGGTGACTTTTGTCCCACAGTTTGCCTCCATCCTCCCCTTGTCTCTTTTACCCCAATGTCCGAATGGGAACAATGATCATGCCCTGCCCTTTTCTGTGGCGCCTCTGGCCACCTTTGAATACAGTGGCTCACGGTGCTGCGTTGTCCTATCGCAAGGCATCACAACAATATTACAGATTTGAAAGCCCGGTGAGTGGCTTCAGAATATTCTGTCAACTCTTCAATCCCAACATTATACTTGTTCTAATGCTTCTTGCTAGCCTGCGGAATCCATGGAAGAGTCCTAAAAAAGGCTTAGCAATGATGCCAATGCAGTATTAGCCTAATTATCCATAAACAGGTCAATGATGCCAATAGAGTATTAGACTAGCCATCCATTAACGGATAAATAGCAATAAGCAAGCATCCAAGTTGCCATTGTGTCACTCCTCAAATTTTCATATGAATACTAAGCATTCTCATACCAAGATTTGTGATTTTAAAATTTTAAAATTCATGCTGGTTAAGTAAAAATCTAGCATACCATCATTATATTATCTTTAGGGTATGTTTTGATTGGTATTCTAATGTTTGGTGCAATGGAAAAAAAATAGTGAAAACTAATTGAAAATATATGAAAAATTGGCCCCAAAATTTTTTACCCATTTACCCATAGATTTTAGGAAAAAATTAGCATATCAAATACTTATGTGTTTTTGCCACCACCACTACTACCACTGCCCCCACCACCATGGCTGCTACTGTCACTACTACCACTACTACCGTTATTGCTGCCGCTACCACCACTGTCGCCGCCACCCCCGTTACCACTACCGTCACCATCACCACTACCACTATCGCTAACACCACCACCCAACCATTACCACTACCACTACCCCTATTGGCACCACCACCGTCGCCGCCACTACTACTCTCATTGTTGCCACCACCACCACTGCCCCTGCTACCACCACCACCACCACTGCCACAACTACGACCACCGCTGCCGCCACCACCACCACTGCCACTACCACCGCAACCACCACCACCCCGCTACCATCACCACCACCACCACTATCCCCACTGTCGCCACCACCACCACTGCCACCGCAGACACCGCCATTACGACCACTACCATTACCACTGCTGTCACTGCCACCACCACCGCAACCACCACCCCCCTGCCACCATTACTACCCCCACCACTACCCCCACTGCTACCACCACTATCACCACTGCCATCTTCATTGTCGTCTCCACTGTCACCACCACAACTATCACTGCCACTTCTATGTCCACCACCACTATCACAATTTGTGGATTGAAGTTTAATTTTCTCTAACATCAAATAAATAGTTAATTTTTTTTAGGAATCTCCTAGTTTCTCTTTCACATGGCTTCACTTTCTCTTTCTCTTTCATTTTCTGTCAGTTTTCACCAATCTAAACAAACCCTAAATTTTTAGCGATGATGACAACCTAAATTCATATGTTCACCATCTCGTTATATTGGTGTCATTAAATTAGTCAAAAAAAATTTCAATTTCTAACTATTTGTCCCACATACCATTAATATTTATTTTACCCCTATTGGGCCATCCTAATTCCTAACAAACTAAAAATACTAGAATTCTAATTTTTGTTTTTTAGGTTATGTTGATTTTTACTTTATAATATTATATCTTGCACTCCAAAACTTGGATTCACACATTTTTGAAATTCTTAGAAAGCTCTTAACAAGCTCTATTAAATGAGATCTTACATAATTATGCTTTCTCCAGCTTTTTTGGAGGCCCCACAACACACTTCTCAATGATAATTTTTTTAGAAATTTTTATATTACCTGGCCAAAGATGGCAAAATTTCATATTCCTTGGTTTATTGAAAGAAATACCACAAAACCCCATTTTACACGATATTCAAGAAAAAAATGGATGGAAATACAACTTAGTGCGGGTTTAGGGCTTAATATCGTGTTATCCCATCACAATGGTGCACAAACACAGAAGAGATTGATCATCGAGAGCAAGCTCTGATTTTCAAAGTTTGACTAGTGAAAAGCAAAAACCCAATGCGAAGCCTGATTTTCGACCGCACATTTCCAAAATCTGACCAATCAAAAGTGAGTTCCGGCCGTGAAGTGATTTTCAAACATAGGGTTCTCCTATTGCACTCAGAAGTGATTTTGCGCTAACACAATAAGGGTGGCCATCAAGAAGTCAATCCGGCGAGGATCAGTGAAAGTAGTCTGCTAGCAACTTTTGTGGTAGATGCATCTTCAAACTCTAGTATTATTTTCGTGGTTATGAATACATGATAGTTCATATATCGTGTTATTGCTAACAAGATAGTCAGTACTTGCATATACATGTGTAGTACATATATCATGTTATCAATAATAATGTGTATATTGTATTAGCAGTGCATGTCTTTTTGATAGGTCGTGTTATTGTGTATGGGAAAGCAAACATATCATGTTATCAATAACATGACAAGTGGACGTAGCATGTAAGTGACTGTTATTTGTGTAGTTACAAAATCTTAAAGAGCACTTCATTTTTTGGCCGTTATAGTAGTAGTTAAATAATTTAAATGAAGTCAACACATCCATTGTTGGTGACATTTCTTCAAATCTAGTGTGAATACCTTCTATAAAAGATCGTGTAAGCATTGAAATGCCGAACATGTGTGATATGGATTTGTTGAGTTGAACTCTCTTGGTTCTCCCAATCTGCAACGAATATTAATGTGTTAATAAATATGTGATATCACTAAACACCATGTGTTTGGTTACATGCTTCCAAATTTTATTGTGTCATCGATGAGACGATATTCTTATGTCATGTTATCATATATACACTAACACAAATATGTGAGATATTGTTTTTGTATTTTGCATAAGTAATCAAACGACATTGTCAATATCATTTTTTCCTGAACACGATTGTTTAAATTAGTGTATTTTTGAGAACATGATAAAGTATAATGTCGTACGATCTATAATTAAAGGTTACCTGACTACTTCACAAGTGAATGGTGTATCATTGACTCCTGTTTGAAATTTATCATTTATGTTAAGGTAAGGTAATACCAGTAGTTATTTATCTCTATTCACAGTTTGGTTCTTTTCAACTAATGGTGATTT
Source organism: Saururus chinensis (assembly GCA_035235625.1). Classification (NCBI taxonomy): domain Eukaryota; kingdom Viridiplantae; phylum Streptophyta; class Magnoliopsida; order Piperales; family Saururaceae; genus Saururus; species Saururus chinensis. Next base: position 21,649,756 of record CP141142.1, read on the forward strand.
GTCTCCATTGTCAGGCTCGTTCAACTCCGCATAGAATGATAACATTTCTTTATTTGCCATATCATGAATGGAAAACACATTGCAAGTCTTCATCAACTTCTAATTCAACAAAATGGATGGTTGCAAAGATGGAATCAAGTACTTCAAAGTTAGATTACCATTCACAACAAATCTTTCTTTTACTTGTACCAAGCTTACCGAATCTCACCCGGGGTTCAATGTTTATCAACCACACATTTCCACCTACCTATTCGTCATCATGTGCTATCTCTCTATTGTAATATATGTAAATATTAATTCTTTCCATTATGATGATTAAAGGGGTAATTGGGTCGGCCGAAATGAAGGCTTTTTCAACCAATATAACTTCTGTTGTCATGCCCCACCACACCCCCTTGATCCGAACCATGTCTAAGGAGATGTGACAAGGGGCGATAAAGTAGAAAAGCTAATGCAAATGGGCTAGATTGAAGTACACAATATTTGTAACTACCACGATGAATGTCTCACAATAGTTTGGGCAAATCTTGATTAAAAATTGCCTCTAGTAAGCTGGTGTATATGGACAAATAAGCTTGAACCCTCAGTCCAGAAAGTCACAATAGTTTATTTCATTATAGCATTCTACTCTTTTCTCATGGGGAAGAAACAGGTTCTCAAGGACTAAAGTGCTTATTGAATATCCTGTTGAGTGGGTATGATGCTCAAATGTAAAACCCTACTCATAGGACAAAAGGACTTGCCCATTAGACAAAAAATCGGTGACTAACCTCCGATATGACTAATCTAGAAAACTAACCATCCAATTTGTTAATCACGGTTAAACCCGATTTATCATGGTTTAACAAGTCATTCTTATGATGTATGCAACATGATACATACGTGAACAAAGCTATGTAAGCAAACATAAGTAATTATACCCTAATCGGTGCTTGAGACATGATCCATACATGACAAATAAGGTCATGTAAGCATAAGTAAACATAAATATGATTATATTCATGACTAAGCTAAAACTTGTGGGACATGGAAAACACATAATTAATTTAGCATGAGTATAGGCATTTATACTTTAGCATGATCATATTTTACTGATAAAATGAATAAATTATGAAGAAATCATCAAAATGCCACTTAAAATTAAGCTTACACACATTTATCTCCATATTAGCTTAAATAGATATTTTAGCATAATCACAACATGTAATTCGTACATTTTGAAAAAATGACAAATTAACTCTAATCAATGTAATTTTTTTTTAAAACCTACATCATAGTCTTACATTACAAATAAATTTCATATGAAAATAACTACAAAAAATAATTTTTGTTATTTAATTAATGAGATTGTGCAGTTTTGCTAGAAGTGTCGACCTTCAAATTTATGACTATGGCATTGACTTATCGGGCTCCAAATGACTTGAGAAATTTTTACAGTATGCTCATAAGACATATATAAAATCCATTATAAAAAGAAGGAACTAAAACTCATATGTTTTCATCCCTAAACACAGAAACAAAGAACTATATTACTGTACATAAGTAATTCAAAAAAATATAATACATATTATTCTAAAAAAATCCCACCACAACCTAAATCTATGTGCAATCAACTATCTATATTTTTAAATCTACCTGACCGAATTAGTATCACAGCCTAGGTGACTCAACTAATCATGTCTTGCCTAGGACATCACCTAACCAAACACATGGAGCTTAGCCAAGAGCCCAAAATTCACAACCTTAACACCCGCCCAGAGGTGGAAACGGTCAGGCTGAAATGCCACCAACAAGCCCAGCCCGTTCACGACTAGGCTGGGGCTGGCCCTATTAAATGTGGCCGTGCAAGCCCAATATTTGGGGTGGGGGCCTAAATAGGCCCGGCTTGGGCTCCAACTGAGCCTGGTTGAGGCCTAAGGGCCGCGCTAGGCCTTGCCTTTGGGTGTGCCAGCCCCGCCAACATGCAGGTCTCCAAAGGGTCCAGCTTGTTAAGTAGACCCGGCTTTGCTCGATCGAACAAACCCCTGTTTGACTCGGCTTGGCTCGAATAAAACTTAAACTCGACTCTATTCGGCTTGAGCTTGAGCTCGAATTAATTTTTAAATTATTTATAAATAATACATATATAAAATAAATAATACATGTATATATATTATATAGACATAGTTATTAATTAAAATATGTATTATGACACACACACACACACACACACACACACACACACACACACACACACACACACACACACACACACACACACACACACACACACACACACACACACACACACACACACACACACACACACACACACACACACACACACACACATATATATATATATATATATATATATGACATATAATAACATATATGATACATATGATATGTGACACTCATTTATATGAGCCTGGGCATCACGAATCCTTGGGTTTCAATCCGATGACACACATAACACAAGGGGCACATTAGTTTCTGCCCCCTTGCACTCTCAGATCTTGATTCGATGACCCATGATGTGTGGGCTCACGTTGACTTCCATGAGCCTAAACTCATATAATATTTTTCCATGATGTATACCTCATTAATTTGTAATGGATGCATAATTTATATGTATGATATATGTTTTTTAGAAATAAAAATTTTGGAGACACAAATACTAATATAGTCTTTTTGTCCTAAATTAATAGCTCCATTTAGTTTTTGAAGATCAACTAAAATTAGTTCAATTGAAAAACAAAATGGAGCTATTAATATAGGACAAAGGGTGAACGTGATATCACACCAAGATACCCAAGAACTCTTATAAAAGACGTATGATACTGGGGCGACCAACCTCAATTAATAAAAGAATAATTAGAATATTCTTTCAAAAGTTGAAGCATGACACTAGCGGATTAGCCCTGATTTGCTGATTATTTATCTTTTTACACGTGAAATTTTTTCATAGCATACTAAGCATGAAGAATAGTTCTTTTATGAGTGATTTATAAGTACGTTTAGAAAAGATTATACGAAGAAGTAGATGGTAATTCTGCCCAAGTAGGTTTCTATTTTGTACATCTTTTTAAGTGATTATATGCACATGAAGAGAGGAAAATGGAAATGTTATCTTTTTGGAACATCTATGGCTAAAACTCATTTAACATAGTTTTCTTCTTTCCTAGTGACTATGGTCAGTTGTTCGAGGTGAAGTTGTAATTCTTGTTGAAGCATTTTTATTATTGTTTAATACTAAAAGCATCTTACTATGTGTGATACTTCATATATTTTAGATTTGAATATATCTTACTATATTTTTTAGTTCAAGCCTAGTTCGAACTTAGACTCATGATTCGCTTATTGCAGTTTGTGCTCTAGCTCAAGCCGAGCTTTGAATTTCTAATTTGAGCTGAGCTCGAGTTAAAAATTTTGAGCTTGTTTGAGCTTTGAGCCAAGCTTGAGCAGTTCGAGTTCAAGCCAAAGAAGCCCAATACTTGGCTTGGCTCGTTAACACCCCTACTTAAAAACAAAGTTTAAAGAATTAAAACCTTGCTAACTGTACAATGTTTTCAAAAACTCTTAACACAAAAATAAAGATAAAAGTAACCTCCTCCATCTTGTTATTTAATTGCAACCACCGTAGTTGGCCTCGCCATAACTTGCCAAGCTAGTTGCAGGTTGTTTTTACCACAACAAGACCAATGACAACCAGGCCAGCCTATGCTTGACTAGATTTTTTTAAAGAAAAAATTTAAACCTAGTTTGAATATGTGAACATATGGGTAAAGTTTTCATTTTATAAATATTAATAAAAAATTGTAATTAAATAAAGTATTTTAAAAACAACTTTTTAGGAAAAAGATTTATTAGGCTTCCAACTTGTTGTTAGGGTTATGAAATGAACAACCATGGAAAATTGTGTTTAGTTGGCAGATTTCTAAACCAATTTAATAGTTCACTTCATGCTTATAATGATAACTATGAGTGTCATATTTTATCCTATCTGGTCCTATGCATTAGATCCAACTGAATCTCTCATATCTTATGATTAAAGGTTTAATGCATCATATCTTTTAATTGAAGTAAAGTGCATGAAAACATGTAGGGAAAATTATTTAAATAATAATTAAAAAATATTTGCCAATTCGGACCACTTTGGGAAATATTTCCCAGTGATGTTGCTTTTTGCCATGCAAGCAGCTACCGCCTGCGTGATTTTTTCTTAAAAAAATTTATATGATTTCGTCCTTCTAAAAGAAGAAATTAGGTTTAAGTTGATTTCGTCATTGTAAAGGATGAAATCGGTTTAACGGTTTATAAGACTTAACCTAATTTTGTCATTCTAAATGACGAAATCACAATATATAGTGATTTCGTCCTGTATAAGGTGATTTCGTCCTTCTAAAGGATGAAATCATGTAACTTTGCATCTCGAGAAGGACATAAGAAGCTTATGTACTAATTTCGTCCTTTAGAAGGATGAAATCAAAGTAAATTTTTTTAAAAAGACTATTTTAAACTAACTTTAACCCCTATCCCTGTTCATTTATTCAACACGTACACCTGTTCGTTCATTCATTCAACATGTACACCTGTTCGTTCATTCATTCAACACGTACACCTGTTCGTTCATTCCACACATTCCATGCATAACAAATATAACATTAAAGTTTGGCTATAGTTTTTTCCTTTTATAGTAAGGGTATTGGGCTATAAATTGAATTCTTGGGCTAGAAAATAGGTAAAAATGCCATATGTGACTAATTAAGGGTATTTTTGACCCAAAAATGAATTGAATCACACCCAAACCCACTTCAACAAATCAATAGAATATTGAAGGCTAAAACAAATGGCATGACATCCCACACAAATTGGGTCCCACGGTGGGGTTTGCTCCCTTAACAAAGTAAAATAGAAGGAAAATATATTTAAATAGGTAAAAAATTGGGTAAATCAAGCTTGATACTAATACTCTTAAAATAAAATTAAACCTTAAGAAATTTATAGTTAAACTAACTTGTTACCCCAAAAATCAAATCAACTAATAAAAATAAACATAAAATAGAAATGTTTATCAAATATATTACATCACTTGTTAATAAAATGTTTAGTTTAAAAGAAACATATAACAAAGCTAATACACTCAATGTCACGATCTCCTACATCCTCGACCTTGATGGTGCTGTATGAGCTCCTCCTCATGATTTGCCTGCTCCGACTCTAGCTTTGGCTCCGGTTGTGGCTCTATCTCTAGCTCAGCATAAGTAATATATGGCTCAATACGAGCTGGCCGATGTCGTCTATAATATAAAATTGAATCTGGCTGAGCTACATGTGTAGTGACCGAAAATGATGAATGGGGAGGAGAGCTATGCGCTGCTGTTGAAGATGGAATATCATGAAATGAATTGTGCCTTGACTGTGTCTGAGTGGCTTCGTTAATAAGATAATGTGTATGAATATCTGTAATCACCGACTGAAGCAGTGACAAGCTACGAAGGACATCATCATGATCCCTAAGCATCGACTGACATGATGCTAACAAGTCCTCACCCAATGTATTGGTGTTAATAGTGTCAGTCAAATGCTCATGTGTATGTCGCGCTAAACAAAGCTATAAAAAAATAAATTAAAGATTAGATAACTAATAAATAAGAAATAAAAAAATAATATTATATAATTAACAAAGTTATACTTACCAAAGTTGCCTTAGACGCACCCCTAGGCTGTTATGACATCTCTACATCATCGCACAATAAAATATATCATCGTGTAATCGATAAATACCACTGCATATATGCTCTACGAACATCTATTATAGCCATCTCCCCATGGATAACAGTGGCTCTCCTATCCTCTCATCGAGCGATATATGATGCATGATGTGTAGCCCAATCTCTAATATGGTGGCCCTGTCGAGTTATGCAATGGACAAACTCGATGGTAGAAGGTGGGACCACTTGCTCCAGGCTAAACTAGAGCATTACAAGATATGGCACATACATCTCCACAATCTTGTAACATATCAATGACGTTTGCAATAGCCACACTTCCCGATCGTCAGTGCATATAGGAGGTAACACAACCAATACTTCAGGTGAGTACGACTGCCAAATAACCTATACAATATATAAAGATAATTAAGTTTAAATAACCTTATATATTTTATAATCATAACAAAAAAAGTTCAACATAAAATAAAATTACTTGATAGGGCCGCTGGTCGTCTAACTCCCCTCTATATAATCGGAGGACTCCTTGTGGATTTTTGGTTCTCCTTTTCCGAACATTCCACTTTAAGGAGTTAAATTTTAAAAATGAGTTTAGCATAATTAAATAAAACCTTCCTACAAAAATTTAAGTATTAAAAATAAATATTCCCTACCTCGCTCCTAATGGAGCACCCTCGACTAAGTGATGGCCCATCTCAATACTTGGTCGACCAATGTTTAAATGCTCCCACGACCATAGCTATATCACATAATATGATTAAAGTTATTAAAAAAAGTAAGAAATTATATGTGCAAAAACATATTTGAAGTGACGAAATCATTTACCTGAAGAAGGGTCAGACATCTTGCAATCCCAGAAGTCATGGCCTGGCATGCTTTCCCCAATTCTCGGTATAAAAATGCAAGCGTAGCACCGCCCCATGAATAAGCACCCTCTATGTTGAAGTCTGCGAGGAGGGAGAGATATACCATATGTACATGGTTGCTCGTGGTATCCGTAAATATCGTGGTCCCAAGTAAATATAATAAATAGGCCCGTGTATGCTACTCGATAACTATCTCCGTAGCATTGGCTGGGAGCTCACGAAACTCACCTAAGAGCCATCGAAGGCTAACTTGGCTACCACACATGGATGTAGCAAAAGGAGCTCTACCAAGGAGTCTAACTAATAAGTCTAAGTGACCTCCTCCTATTGTCACAGGAAGTCCATCGATATGAAGTCCTAAGAGAACTACCACATCTATAAGTGTGATGGTCATATCTCTAGAGGGTAGGTGAAATGTCTGTGTTTCCCTCCTCCATCTCTCAATAAGAGGTGTCAATAAAGGCCTATCGAGACAGACATACTGTAGATGAATGAAATGTCTAAAATCCTGCCCGCTCGATATACGGTAACATAAGCTCATCTATGGGCCAATGGTAGAGATATCTAAAATGTTTGGCCTTCTGAAGACCCTTATGTTGAACTGAAATGACAATGATGTTCGTCATTCCCATCAGTACATGATCCCTCAGTTCCATTAAAAACCATTTCCAATTGTCTTCATCTTCTGTTTCGACAAGCCCGAATGTTAAAGGAAATAACCCATTGTTTCTATCTATAGCCGTTGCAGCCATAAGAGCACCAGGATACCTACCATACAAGTGAGTGACATCAACACCAATCATAGGGATGCAATGTCGAAACTCCACTATAGACGGCCCAAATGCCCAAAATAATTACTTAAATATCCTACTCATGCCACCATTTGGATGAGGTATTTCATCATCCTCTAAGTGGTAGTAGGTGCTAGGATTCGCTTCTTGCACCACCTTAAGGTACATTGACAACAATTTATATAATTCCACCCAATCCCCATAAATAGCCTTGATAGCCATATTCCTTGCTGCCCATGCTTTCTTATAAGATATGTCAACATGAAACTTCTCCTTCATTATTTGAATAATATCCCCTGGTGTGAGAGTTAATTCAGCTTGGATAGTAGGCATTATGACATTTAAAATAAAGGAGGCATTGCACTGCTTATGATCTGTGATAAGCTGGGCATTCTGACATGTGTGGTCACTTCTATATGTCTTCAATTTAAAGTACCCTCCACCCCTTTTTATTGAACCGTGAACTCTCCAAGGGTAAGTACTATCAATGCACTTCACTGTATACTCTGACAAATTTGTTCATACAACCTTGTATTCAACATGATTTTGAATGAAAAACTCCTACAAGGCTGCAACAAATGCTTCTTTATTCTTAAAGATGTGGCCAACATATAACTCATCTTCATTTTGTTGGTCCATATCCATGGCAGAATTAACTGCCACATCTATCTCCTCAACTATGATGTGTGCATGGAGTGGCTCCACTTCATAGTGTGACGGCTCTTCATCATCCACATTCATATCATTTGTGGCAATTGTATTAGCTATCGCATCATCTTCCTTGCCGTCAACCATCTGTTGAGCGCTTTCTTCACCTCTGACCCCTTCTTCGTTTATGTCAGAATCTTCTCTACTTGCTTCGCCAATATTATCTTCACCTTCATTAGCCTCATTTCCATCAATATCTTCATTGTGCACATAAGCGCCCCTACATATGAACGTCACATATGTATTAAATTTTATATGCCTAAAAATGTTATATTCATTTATGAATATATATTTCACCTTTAATTAGATGGTCCAGCATCGGTATGACCAACACCTGTATAGGGGTAATGAATGCCCATTGAACTTTGAGTTTCATACCATGCACCGCCTTGAGACATTTGAAAGCTAAATGGCTCGTGTGCATGCGATGTGTGCCTTCCATATTACACACAAAATTCAAAATTTAACATCCTAATTTTCTTTGTAAGATTCAAAAAGGATTCACAACTTAATAAACCTTACCTGCAATTAGGTCCACTTCCTTCGCAAATAGGGGCAGATGACCTATGACATTCATTTGAAACTACTGTCATAGATAAATTTTTGTCTTCTTCATCATCCACCGACATTTGCATATGTCTTTCATTGTTCACATTTCTTTTAGAGCTCCTATGTGAACTACTTTGCCTTTCACTAGGCACTCTGGCCTCTTTTTCGAGAAATAAGTCGAAACAAATTATGTGACATGAGAGGTCAAACATAAAACTCATTGATGCATCATCATTTATACATATTTGTCTCGAATTCAATCCATATGTTGGAATAACATATTTTATAATAATTTTCCATCTTCTTCAATCAAACCTGGCCTAGCTAGCTACTTGAATCTCATATTCATCATATGTAGACAATTTCTTAATTAATAATCCTTTTGTGCGTCTGTCATAGTTAAGTAAAAATCTAACTATTTCTTCTGCCATCTCTATTCACTTAATTCATAAATAATAGATTAAATTAATATTAGATCAAATAATTATATCAAAACTAAGAGGCTAAAATTAGATGAAGTAATTAATATTAGATTAAGCAATTGCCTCAAAACTAAGGCTATCAGAATAAGATGACGATGATCTGGAGCGGAGAAGCAACAATGGGTTAAGATGATGATGATTTTGTCCTTTAAAAGGACGAATGTCTTTGGCTATCAGAATCTAATGGATGAATTGCCCAAGTACAGCAATTTCATCATTTAGAAGAACAAAATTACCTTAAGGTGATTTCGTCCTTTTAAAGGACGAAATCGGGTTAAGTCTTATAAATAGTTAAACCGACTTCGTCTTTTAGAAGGACGAAATCAACTTAAACCTGATTTCGTCATTCATATAATTTTTTTTTTTAAAAATACGCATGCACCAGCTACTTGGCTAGTATTTGTGTGACAAAAAGCAACACCACTTTGTGGTCCGAATTGATAAATATATATATTTTAATTATTAATTAAATAATTTTCTCAAACATGGATTTACTGTAGCTGTTAATATGATACTCAAGATATTTTAAAGTGATGTTTAAGTGATTTGAGGAATAGATGAGAAATTATTGAGGATTTTTGGGATAGTTTAAGGAATAAAGAGTTGGTCATCACCTCCTTCAGCGTGTCAAAGCCGATGGGACATTAGTCAGGTGGTGTGGACTTGAAAAAATATCTTCTTTCTTCAAAAAACTTTACTATAAATTAGTTGGTTTCCTGGGAAACTGGATTTACTTCCAGATCCTAGCTGAAGATGCTGGTAACATCCAGTAATCACAAAATTGATGTTTTATTTAAAAGTGTACAATCATTAATATGTCAGCACATAGAGGGATTATGGTAGAAGCTATTAATTATTTGCTATAACCTATGATCTCTCTATTTAGCTAAGATCTACATGTGTTGCCATCTTGAAGCGGAGGTCATTTCTAATGCAACCAAACTCTCGTAGGACTTCATATAAATGTGTCAAATTTCAGAACCTGTAACTACTAACAATCCCCCATGGCCTGTTTTGTCTCTATTACCACTTTTCTTTATTAGGTAAAAACGCAGATAAAACTCCATATAAATGTTTCAAATTTCAGAACCCGTAACTATCAACAGTCATCCATGATCTGTTTTGTCTCTATTGAGACTTTTCTTTAATGGGTGAAAACTTATATAAGAAGAATGAAAACAAGGAAGTGGCTGTGAACGATTTTTTGCCAGCTTCAACTGCATATGAAGCTATCCAGCACTCTATGTGAGTCTCTCTTTCCTTTTTTCTCCATTTTTTTGGAGTTGCATAGTCTTAGTAGTATCCTCTCTTTTAATTTTAGTGTAAGTAGAAAAAGGACAAACTGCATTGCTTGATCAAGACACCGAAAGTTTGGAATTCTTCATTATTAATTCTACCCAGTACAAAGCTTTTCCTCGAAATCTGGCTCTCTTAAAATTAAGCATATAAATGACTGCAATTATCTATGTTTTTTCTTAGTATTGTTTATTCTTATGCGTAGCTTTATGCGAACTATGTTGTGGAGACTCTGAGGAGGTAAATGTGTGGTCGGGAACTGGAAAATGGAAATTTACGAGTCATTTTTATAAAGGATCTCTCTGCCCGTGGAGACAAGGTTTGATAAAGCGGTAAAAAACAAAAAAAGAAAGGATTACAGAGGTGGCATGCCATTCTATTGGTATTGCACCTATTAATGCTTTGTGCTATGATTTTGTGCTTGGAAACTGTGCCTTTGGCCAAAACAGTGGAATTACATATTGAATTGAATTTTGTGCTTCACATTTGGTTGCCACGAAACCACCGTCAACAAGGTGAAACTTTTCATGATTCCAAATCCCACTCTGAATCTTACCTTTGCCAAAGGTAAAAAAATTTCCTCGGCGGGGGCAGGAGACCCTCAGGCTAACCAGTATTCGAGCCTTACATTCTTCAGCCACAGTCAAGTCTGAGCTCCAATCTGTCAGTTTAGATGAGGAACAGGCTCGGGTATTCACTGCCAGTGGGTAGGTTTGGCAGTGGTAAAGGAAGAGAAAATTGGTATTCAAAGGGATTGAGGACTGCCGGTTGATGAGGGCTATTCCTCGTCTCCACTACTACCGAGTTCGCCGAATGAACATGGCTCTACCTTGTCTCCATTACTATCGAGTTCGTGCAATGGACAACTTGCCAAAAATTTACGGTGGCAGAATTGGAAAGAAAATTGATATACTCTTTCCCACATTAATAGCTCCATTTGAACCCAAATGGAGCAATTAAGGGAGTATTAGTTTTCTCTATTTGGCAAATGGGTATATCAGTTGATGAAAACTAATAAATAAATTTACTCTTTCATCATTTTGTCTTGAAATTTGTCAAAATTTACCACCAGTAAATCAACGTAGAACAATAACGAAAAAACATAACATGAACCACCTCAAGGCTCGTGCGATTGGATATAGATTTGCCACTTCTATTATGGGCACCTCACATTATACATTGAGGCATATTAGCAGGTTTCAAATAAATATACCCTTTACCTCTCTTGATACGCATTGGCGGAATATTAGAGGGTCTTTAATTAAAATTATAGTACCCCTTATGTCAAACTTGCCCCCCGATGCCTCCATCAAATATATGGCTCCAGTCTCTGCTCCTCACTGACCCTTTTTGCTTTTGCTTACAACTTCTTCAATGCTTCTTTCATCTTTGCTGACAAGGAAGAGACACATTGAGCATGCCTACACCCTTTACTGTTTGCCTTCACTAGTCTCAATAAGGACTATTGTCACGCTGAGAGGATGATACCATAGTGGACAATTTGCATAAAAAATTGGAAAAAAATGCGAAAAGCGAGAAAACAAAGAGGTAGGAATAATTTTGTTTTACTCCAATGATAGCTTTATTCACCCATTTATCTCCTTGCCCCACTTTGAAAAGATTTTAAAATTGTTTATTACACCCATTAAAGGCGGTATCTGTTGATACGGCCCTGTATCGAGTGATACAAATATGAAAGGTGGTATGCCCCCCACACTAAAATTCGATGCATAACGGTCATATTGTATTGATACGGTCGATATATATATATATATCGATACAATATTAAAAAATACTTTTTTATTTTTTAAAATATTTTTAAAATTTAAAAAATAATTCTTTTTTGAAAATTTTTTTTCTTAAAAATAAAAACACAATTCAAACCCAACTTATTTAAAATTTTATATTTTTTTATATTAAAAATAATATTTTAAAGTTATATGAGATGAATATAAGTAAGTCTATATAATTTACATAATTATCTTTTTACATATAGTGCTCTACAAATATACATTTATTTAAACATATAACTTAGACTCATATTACACATATTATTTATTTTTAAAATAAATTAAATTAGAGTACTTAATATTGGAAAGAATGAGTAATAATTTATGTGGGATGGAAAACATAATAGTATATGGTTCCAAATGAACCAATTTTAAAACACCCGTATCGGTTAATATGACATTCTACGGTCTTATTATGCTTTAAAAGAAATATTATAATGATACATTATTAGTTATAATATTTTTTTATATTTATAAAAGGGTTTATGCCCTTTTTGGCACATATCATCGGCGTGTACCTGTATTCATAATCATCGATGTTGTCATTTGTATCGATACGGCCTTCAATAATTACGCCCCAACTCACCCACCCCTTTTTGCCATATACACCAAACCTTTTTCCTTTATACTCACCATTTGACAAAAAAACATTTATCTCACAATTTTGCTGCCTCCTTTCCCAGCTCCGACCCAGCCCATCTCCCCCTCATTGATACCTTCAACCCTTGATACGCCAAGGGGAGGGTATACTACAAAACAAGGCCAAGGCAAAAGAGGGGCTAGCACCCACCAACATCAAGAGTGGGGAGCCGATAGCTACATCAACGCCAAGGAAGGAGGAGGAATAGGGGGGTGAGGTGGGATGGCGAGCTTAAAAAAAGAAGGGTTAGGGACAAAAATAATGGGGTGAAATGGGGTGCGGTGATCACTTTTAAAAATGTGTAATTGTGTTCAATGGCTAAGGCAGTGTAGGGTATTCTTGTAAAAAAAATTATTGTTTCTTCAATTTGTCTATCAGTGTTAAACATAAAGCCCTACCTCCAATATATTTTTTAAAAGTTTCGGCCTAGCCAGTGTGAAGCCAAATTTTAATGGGACCCCTCATAATTTTGTAGTCCAACCAAGCACCCAAAAAAAAATCCTAAAGCTCAACTTCTGATCTTACTCGTCTAAGATGAGAAATGATGTCAACAATTCAACTATTTCTGTTACTAAAACATGGCAAAAGAACTAAAACGCAAAAAACGACAAATATTAGGGACTAAATTTGAAGTACAACAATGAGGGACTAATTGAATTCAAGGACTCATTTACAACACAAAAGAAAAATCTATGTGGAGCAGCCAAGGTGATTAAGTGAACATTTAAAACCAAATTTGTAAGATAGTTGCAACCATTTTAGAAAGAAAAAAGTTAGCATAACTCTAGGTACACGTACATCACCATGAGCCAAAGCATTACAAACCATCATATTAAAATTTGACTCCACACATCAATTGAAGGGACGAGCTCGTAATTCAAACCCACCTACCCCCAAGTAATGCGAAGGAAAGGAGAAAAGATTGAAGACAGTGCTTCAATCTATTATAGATGCTGGAATTGATGTTAAACTCAAGCTTAAGCAAAAGATGCATATGAAGGTATAGAGATATAGTTATTCTATGTATAAATATGTCCGTTAATGTTTAAGCCTGTTCCCTAGGTCTCATTTATGTGCTTGCGCGTAATATGCAGGACGGAACTTCTGATTGATTATCTTCTCCAATGCTTTAGCTAATAAAATTTAAGCTATAGATCTTTCCTGAAAGTTTTGATCTTACCTGGTTTAATCTTGGTCAATGTACAAATGAAAAGTTCCACTGTGATCTTGTGTTTGGATTCCGTATGCTGAGTTGTATAATAGTTTATGCTTTTTGGAAGAGCCACATAAATTTCTGGATAGGATGCAACTGGACAAACTGGATGAAGAGATGGGGAAATTAGTTGCCCAAAATGTTGACAATTACACATACAAATTTCAAGAAAGTTCTCTCTAATAACAGGAGTGATATAGAACATGTCCCATGCAAATAGAATGTCCATAAGCTTAAGAATCAAATAAACACAAGGAGAAGAATGCTAGTTGTGATATTTTGACATAACAAGGTATCCAGGAAATTTGAAGAAAAATGGCAGCATTTTGAAAGGTCGGCTGAGTTTGATCTAATTTGGCCATGATCTTTATTGAAGTTGTGTTCTTATTCTATCACGAGGAGACTAAAACAATTTTATTAGTGGCAATTTGTACAAATTAAGGTCTTATTGGATAGTGTATGACATTCTAAATTAGCTTTTTTATAACTTTTAGATAGTTTGCTTTGCAACTTTTCTGGAATCCTTCTTTCTTTATACTCTTCTTGTTTCTTTTCCTCTTCCATAACGTTTTGATTATCCTGAATATAGGCTTTACGAATCTGACAATATTGAAATAAACTGAAATAAAAAGCTAGTGAAATCAGTACATCATAGTGACTGATTTACAGTATATTATTCAGGAGAGCCTTTCACCTACGCTAGGAGCTTATTCTCCTTCTTATTACAGTTTTGGCCAAGTCTATTCTGCTGCAACTCATCCATAATTATGTTTTGGTTGGATTTGAAAATTGTACGTAGAAAGCTATCTTTGTAAATAATCTTATCTTATTTATTTAAGATGATATATTTTTTGGGGATTATATTTTTGCTGTCGTGATATCTCATTGTTGTAAATTATTCTAAAGGTAAATTGCACTTGACCCCTGTCAATTATGGAGAAAATGCACATAACCCCTATGTATTATAAAATTCTGCCCATAGCCCTTGTCAAGTTACCTTAGGGAAATTCCTTTTTTAGCTTTCTTACCATTCCCCTCCATCCAAGCTAGCAGGGGCTTCTTCACCATCCACATCGACATCCCCCTCAAAGACCCACAAACAGCTGCAGCGTCAGCTCCTAGGATATATTAGAATGGGGTGGCTACATATGGGATCTCACCCGTGTTTTGGCTAGAACTGGAGGATCTTACCTTGCTTTACTGTGATGGGCATTGGTCAAGACACACCTTTTTTAGCGTTGCACCTCACCGCAACAGATTTGTTGTTGAATAAAGTCTCTTTGGACACATATTCACTATCCCAACAGATATGTCATTATACCCAGAACTCTCTTTTTCTTTTGTCGCTTCTAACTCTTGGATTTGGTGCACCCTTTATTGCTGCTAGAAGTAGGATCTTTGCTGAGTTGGTCTTCCGAATGGAGTTTTACAGTATGCGAGTTGCCATCTCCCTTTTTAGCCAGCTCCTCAAAATTGGTTCCTCTATCAGATTGTGGCATTAAGTTATAAAAACAACTACAGTTTCAATGAATCATGTTGGTCTATGTTCTTGGACTTTTCACTTTTACCTGGTGAGAAAACGAAAATGCTCATGGTACATTGAATTCGTACAACGAACTCATACACCCCTGAGGTGGTGGATTTTTGTTGGACAATAAAAAAATGGGCTATGATAAGCCCACTTTTACTATCCAACAAATATTTGCCACATCTCACAAATGTATAAATTTGTTATACAAATTTGATGTATAGCTATCAGCTTTAATGAAAAAAGCCAATGTTTTCTTCCCGTTTCATTGTTGCTTTGAGCCTATGTTACAGTCTCAATTTTACACCCTGCTGATTGCAGTACCGGGAGCCCAATCCTCCAGCCCATTTTCAACCACTATTTAATTTCCCAGTCAGAAATGGCTTCTGGAAACAAAGGTCATAAAATCAAGTACTGGCCATAGAGCACCGTCAGATGTACAAGGGATAGAGTGGCTGGTCGGTGATGAAATTCCTGGCATGCCAGATGGAGGGGAAGGCTAAAAGTGTCGTAAAAAAGGATTTTCTTTAGTTAACTTATCGTGATGGGGCTATGTGGAGGTTTTAATTTTACCTAGGGTTCTGTGCATTTTCTTCAAAATTTGGGTTAAGTGTAATTTATTTTTAATTTTAATTATCAATTTTACACCAGACGATTTTAGGTGCTCAAGCAGCATTGTTATAAACAACTGATGTTATTCATGCCGGCAGTGGACAGACACAACCAACACTGTGTGGGCCCCATATGGGCCACGCATAGGATTCTCATCCATGTGAGCAGTGTTGGAAGTGATCTTCCTAAAAATGTTGGCAGTTTTGGGTTTCATAAATTGAAACTTATAATATTGTTTTCACTTCTAGTGATAAAGATTTCAAAGCATAATTGTGCTTTATTTTTGTTTCCTTCTATTTATGTCTTCAAGAAATTTTTTATCATAAGATGTACATATTTATTAGACTGGCACAATGTCTACGTACATATTTATGTCTTCAAGAAATTTTCTATTGTAAGATGTACATATTTATTAGATTCGCACAATGACTATGCAAAGTGAGAGGTAGGCGACTGGACTAAGGAGCATGATGTTTCATAACAACTTTGTGTATGAAAGAATCCACAAGAGAAACAAAATTGCCTGTGAGATGGCAGAATTCTTTCAATTTTTTTGTAAGCTTGATGAGACAGTGTCTCCATTACAAAATTAAAGGAAAGGTTTATGCCAAATGAGCAGGGGTCCAGCCCCAAGGGAATGAATAGCACGAATAAAAACCAGAGCAAATTGTAAAAATAAGGCCCATTAAAGGAGAGGCTCCTCCCTCCTGGCCATACACACCTCGTCATTTTGGCAGCCCTCATTGAGTTCTCCTCCCCCCATGACCTCCTCTTTCCTCTTCCTCGTTCTTTTTCATTTCTTCTTCATTTCTCAATCAATTTCATCCCTTGCTTCGTACACAATCACCTCTATATTGGACCTTGTTTAGGCAAATTGTGTCCTCCTATTGTCTTGCCTAACTTTGTTTTAAATTGGTTTAATCTTTTAAGGCTTGATTGAAGTAAGGTTATTATTTTTCTTTGAGAAAATCACAAGGCAAGATATGGGGACTTAATCAACTAGTCTTAATCTCTATTCTTCGATGTTTGCATTCAATGATATGAAAGGTGCATGCCTAGGTTGGGATCACAAGTCAATTGAACAAGTTCTAGTGTAATTTTCGATTCTAAATATGTTTATAATGCAAGTTTCTTATTTAATGCCAATTACATCATGTTTAATCTTATTTTACATGCTCTCTGATGTGATTTATAGTTGATCATAGTCATGCATATTTTGTAATTTTTTTGTGGTCCAACGTAATTTGGTATCATTTGATCTGTTCATGCATGAAATGAATGATTATAAGTCAATAGTGATATGTGTGATTTAATCAGTTCATTTGTTGGTATATCTATGGTATGATGAGTGATAAATCCCTTGGGATGCTACTGGTAAGAGGTGAATTAGGATCATATCATTTTATTATTATTATATTTTATCAATAAGATATGTTGGTCAGGTTTCAGGTATAATGTACATTAGCATGTAAATTTCTGATTACACCCTTTGTATTGGTTTTTGCCTATCTAATTAAATTATGTACAAAATGATATGAATTTTTTTCTTCTAATATGGTATGCTTATTATGTATAATATCTTTTGCTTTTTGGAATTTTTGCAAAAATTTTAGTATTTATCTAGTAATTTCCCAAAATTTTTAACATAAGTGGACCTTGGTCATTTCATATATTCACCTATAAGATTGCACTTTGTTGATTTTTCACCATTGTTTACTAATGCCTTCAAGATGGTTAATTGTATATTCTTGATATGTTTATCTCAATTTAGGTGTGGCTAAATGAGGAAATTATCATGAGTTATGTTTGTACCTAATTAGGGTATGCTTATGTATGTGTACCATGTTCATGTATTCTCTATGCCTCTAATAAAATGTACATTGATATATGTGTATGTTTATATTACCCTAAATAGGAGTTGATTGTTTAACTGTAATGCATAAACAAGATAGGGAAATGTAATTATAGGAGTAACAAAGAGTAAAGACTCTAAAGAAGTATCATTGTAGTGTTGTGTGTTGATCAGTGCTAAGATAAAACTAATGAAAATGTTTAAATTATGTTTATTGTGCATTGAACGAAACTTCACGTGGGAAGCTCCAAAAACCCTCTAGCCACTTAACATTTTAGCTTTGTCCATTTGCACATAGTTGACCAACCATGGATGCTTGGCATTTACAAGCAAATCGTGTTAAGTGGAAACATGAATTAGTTAAATGAGCATACATGTTCACTTATGGGTGATGTTCCAATTTTAATGTTGTGGTGGTCAAACAAAAGGACTCCCAATTTTAAGGAGAATAAATAATGGTGTTTAAAAAATTAAATAATTGTTTATGATGATGAATACCCTTACGCTAAACATTTTCTATATATATTAGCTTGTAGCTTGGATAAGTTTTAGGGATCCTAGCTACCACTTATATATTACTATTTAGTAGAAGTGTTGATAAGGAGCATGCCATACATATAGGAGAAAGAGTGATGGACAATTTGTAGAAGATAGAGTAAAATACAAGACATGTTTAGCATGATGGTATTATAGTATGATGCTTCTTATTAGTGTATTATGTAATAAATATTACTCTAATTATCATACTCGCACTTATTATATTACTTCTCATTTTAATGTCATGTCATGTACATGTGGTGCTACATGTATGTTATTTATCGAATACTAGTATAACCTAGAAATTCTTGATTGGACGTTTTATATATGTTGTTAGGATTAATGACAGTGATACATTATAATTTGATGCATTTAATGTTCTATTGTGGAAATATATGATTATTATAATAATATGAAGTGATACCAACCCTTAATTGTGACTTTTTGTGACTTATGTATATGTAGTTCATGTGACAACAAGCTTGTATTTTTGAGTTGATATTGCATGTCATTAGCTTGTATTCTCTTATTGGGTGTTTTCCGGCTCACCCTTCAAAGTGTTTGGGGATATTCCTTATGTATTTGATGCAAAAGTTCTTGCAACAAGATGTAGCAGCAGAAGCATTTAGGCAGGTGATGAATAGTATCTCGAGGTTATGACTTGAAAATGGCCAAACCTGAGCATCACATTTAAGGTTCATTACTAAATGGTTTCTTTTAGAGTTATGTAAGGTTAGTAGTTTTGCATATGCACAAATGATTACATATTATAAATAAAATTCTACTCTACATGAAGTATATTATGTTAAAAAAAAACAAGAAAATTAGGTTGTGGCACTATTCAAGCCGCGTCTCTCTCTCTCTCTCCACCTTATATCTTCTTCTTCTTCCTTCAATAATCTATCTCTCTATCTCACTCAAATTTGCACCTCATATTTATCCCTCTTTGGGCCCACAAGGGACCAACATGAGGTGGAATGTGGTCCCAAAATGTGGTAAGACTCTTGCCATGTGCATAACACATTTGAAAGCGTTTCAATGACATGTAACATGTCTATATAAGTGTTTCAATGACACCTTAGGAACTATGAATGGGTCGATGCCCAAGCTTAGGACATCTTAGAGTGTAAGGGTCCAGGGTACACGTAAAAGTATCTGACCAACATAGCTCTATGTTGAACCCTAAGACCATAACATACAATTTTATTAGTTACTGTGACCACTTTAAGGGGTATAGATTTATGGTTCACCATATGGATGAGACATTGGGGGCTATAGAATGTAGATATGCTTATTTCTTAGAAGAAGAATGAAATCCCAAAATACTTAATAAAAGAATTGATAAAATTAGTTCTTGCCATATTCGCTGCAATTTTGGGGAAATTCCCCTCCAAAATGTGTATGTAATTCCCTCTCTTCGCAAAACCTACTTTCTAGGGCACAATTTACACAAGATTATAATTGCATGTTTATGTTTACTCCTCTTGGATTTCTTGTTAAAGATCTAGAATCAAAGAAGACCCATCTCCAAGGACCAGTCAGAGATGTTTTATATCCAATTCCACAAGGCCCCCTATCGGTGGCTTCTGGCATTAGTGGGAGTTGTTTCACTAGAATTAGTTCATCAATAAAAACATGGCATGCACGCTTGTGTCACCCATAGCTTGCAGTGCTCAAGTATCTAGCATCTAAATTGTCATTGAACTCTAATATTTTAATAAAAAAAATTGTGAACCCTGTGTTCTTGGCAAAGGGAAGAAATTGCCATTTAGTAAGGTTATAGATCATGCTTCCTTCCCTCTTCACACAATTCATTGTGATGTGTGGGGGTCAACACCTATTTACTCCATAGAAGGTTATCACCTTCATGTGAGCTTTATTGATGCATATAGTCTTTTCAGTTGGATATTTCCTTTATTTTGAAAGTCGTTGTTGCCACTATCTTTCCTAAATTTCAATCACTTGTGGAGAATATATTTAATTGACGAATTCAGTATATTCAAAGTGATGGTGGTAGAGAATTTCTTAATCATACCCTCATGGCCATTCTTCAATACTGTGGAATACACTATCGTATATCTTGTCCCTATACGCCCTAATGAAATAGACATGTAGAGCGGAAGCACATACACATCACTGAAATGGATCTTACTCTTCTATCTCAGAGTTACTTGCCCAAAGCCTTTTGGTTCCATGCCTTTTACACTGCAATGTATCTTATCAATTTGCATCCTACCCCTATTCTAAAAGGTGATAGTCCATATTCTCTATTATTTGAACATAACCCAAATTACTTGGGCCTTCGTTCATGTGGGTGTGCATGTTATCCTCTCCAACCCTGGGCTACCTGTTCTAAGTTGGACTTCAAGTTTGTTAAGTGCATAGCTGTGGGCTATAATAGCTCTCACAAGGGCTACAAGTGCTTCAATCCTTCTAGTGGAGATATATTTATCAGCCGGAATGTGTTTTTTTCTGAGAATTCTTTTCCACTTAAATAGGGCATCTCCTCTCATGTTTACTGGGCCTTCTTCTCGTAAGGCTATGGTTTCTTTTCTTCACCAACTTAATAGCTCTATTTGTGGCCTCAATCCTCCTTCCACGCAACGGCCAACCCAACTTCTTCCCTTTGTGTCACTGGTGTCTCCACATGGGCCAACCTTTGTTGTGTGCCCCCTTCAGCTATATCTCCTAAACCTATCCCAATTCCTAGCTGCCTCCCCACAACTTTTATCAAACACATCATCTCTGCCTACTCCAACACCAATAAGCAATATTCACCCTATGGTGACCCATACCAAGGATGGTACACATCGGCCCAAGGCTCTTCTTGCCTCCTACTATCCTCTTCCATCGTATCTTGTTGTCATAGTTGATTTGATGTTGAACCTTCATGCTACACTCAAGCCTCCCATCACCCTCATTGGCATGCTT
This sequence comes from Saururus chinensis, assembly GCA_035235625.1. Lineage (NCBI taxonomy): Eukaryota > Viridiplantae > Streptophyta > Magnoliopsida > Piperales > Saururaceae > Saururus > Saururus chinensis. The sequence continues at coordinate 21,671,265 of CP141142.1, forward strand.
TCATGCTTGAGGAATTTAATGCCCTCCTACGGAATGACACTTGGTCTCTTGTTCATCCTTCCCATACAAAAATTCTTGGCAACAAATGCTCTCTCTCTCTATCTTGTCTCTGTTTTCTCTCCCTCTCTTGGATAATCATCCATTCAATTTTGATTTGTTGCTCATTTTGTTTCAGCATTGTTTACAACGCTACTGAATTTCTGACTATTTATATGTGCTGTTAGATAAATGAATTGTAACTGGATCAAAGCCCAGGAAGAGTTGGCTTCTTGTCTTTGTTAGGCTTAATATATTATTTTCGCTTGCTTGCCTACTTGACCTTGCTTAAACTTAAAAATTTTTGTTGTTTTAAACTTTAGAGGACAAATTTGCTGGCAGTACTGTAAATAGAAGTCTCACAAAGTTGAACCAATGGGCACATACTAAATTTTTTATAATGCAGCAAATGGTCTAGTTAATTACACTATAAAGAAAAAATGTGCAGAGAACATACCACAAGTTGAGCCACAAAATGGACGATAGTAGATTCTGGAGGTGACTTAACCAAGTATTTGTACATATAATATTAGGCAAGATAAATGGTAGAGCAATTGACAACTGTAGTTGGATTTAATCTAGCTAGTTTTGCTCCTTCTAAAGTAATCAAGCTAATTTAGCAAGATATGTTTAACTAAAACTCTTTTAATTCCCATCATGACACATTGATGTTTAGTTTGACTATATCTGGAAGCTTTTTTTTTATCCAAGAATTACAAGTGCTTGTTTTGTCACTTGGAAATGTTAATGTTACAACTTATGATGATCATTATCATTTTGCCTCTTTGGATTAATTGGACAAACTGTCTATCCTTGTAAAGAGTTCATTGAAATGAACAAGTAAAATTATATGTGACCATAGTAGTACTCACTTTAAATGTGTTTATTCCAATTGGTTGTCCAACAAGCCATCAACGGATGTTAGCAATAGTTGACCAGCATTAGTCTGACCTTTAGGCCAAGCCGAGATGCTGATGCAGTCACAATGAGGGTTTCCTTAATTTATAAGAAACATACATTTAGATGAAGCTAGTTCTAAACCTAGAGCTGAATATCTTTGTGAAGTATCTATCTATACCAACTATTCAATGGTTTGATTTTTCATTTTACATCTTATATTGTGGTTTTACTTGTATTTCTGTTGGCATGTCTATTATGGCTCAAGCTGAGTTGTCAATATCTTGATGATTTTTTTCTAGTATTATTCTTATCATATTATTATTTCATATTATTTTTAATGTTTTATGAATTGAAAAATAAAATTAGAAACTTAGGTAAATTTCAGGTTCCCAAACAATGGTATTCAAAATCCCACTCTTGCAATCACACTATTCCCAAACACCAAATATCTCAAATACAAATCTCACATATGCCATGATTTAACAATCACATCTCTAAATCCAAAGCAAGGTTGCCAAAAAGACCCTTAGGTTAGGAAGGGTCGTTCAAATTATGAGTACATTTAGAAGTTACCTTGTAGCATTGACTTGAAGTAGTAGTTACTTGATCTATTATTCATTTTGATACAACAAAAAAAAATGTTGTGCTATTCTTGGAAATTTTACCTTTTTTTTCTCTGCATGGCCATCTGTGAAGGGGAAGGTTATGGATCAACCACCTCCACAAGGACATCTACAACATCTATATTATCTGCCACTAGAGGAGCAGGTTAGGCATCAATGACCTTATTTCTCACCTCCACAGTGGCATCATCCACCTATATGTTATCCACCGACTCAAGGGAATGTTATGCATTAGCCACCTCCATATGTCACACATCCACAAGAGCAGGCTATGCATCAACCACATTCTTTTTTTCTTCTATTTCCTTTCATAAGTCAGGCGCAACCAGAACAATATGTGCAATCTAAGGTTTTTTTTTTGTGAATGCTATTAAATTTGAGCAACCTGACAATGTTGCAATGATATAATAGATCACATCCCATGCAAAACAAGATGATGTCTCAATATCTTGTGAGCCTCCGAATGGAGAATTAGGAGGCTTCAAAGAAATTGACAAGAAAGGGGTGGTCAATATGGACACAAATGAAGTATCTAGAGGATTGGAAGAAATTAGTGAGAAAGAGGTGCTCATTATGGATGCGAATGGAGAATCAGGAGCCATACAAGAAATTAGTGAGAAAGGAATTGACATTAGTGAAAACATCGAAAAAAATGTTATTGATAATGTCATACCAATGAAAGAAGGAACAATATTTGCCACCGCGGAAGAGGGGTTCCAGCACTATAAGAAGTATGCAACTAGTATAGGTTTTTGTGCTATAAAGCGATCAAGCAAGAAGGATTTAGATGGTAAGTACATTGTGCACCTATTTTGTTGTCGTAAGCATGGGAAGCCTAAAGAAAAGGAGACAATGTTGGGTACTAGGAGGAGGCCCTATGCACAAACAGGTTGCAGAGCAAGAGTTATGTTGAGATTATCATATGTGGATGGTCTATTTCATGTCACAATGATGATTTTAGAACATAACCATGAGTTGCTTGACAGATCAGAAATGTGGTTCATTCAGAATAACAGAACTTTAGGGGTAAGTGTGAAAATGCAATTAGAATTGAATGATAAAGTTGGCTTGGCTCCTAGCAAATCGTTTCACACTTTTGTCACATGAGTTGGGGGGTATGATAATCTAAATTTCATAGAAAGGGATTGTAGAAACCATATTCAGAAGACTAGACACCTAAACTTGGGTGTAGGGGATGCTGAAGCCCTTCTTCAATATATTTTTCACCAGAGTCAATTGAATTCTCAGTTTTTTTATACAATTGATATGGATGATGAAGGACACCTAAGAAATGTGTTTTGGGCCAATTCTAGGTCAAGAGAGGCATGTCAATATTTCAGTGATGTGATAACATTTGACACGACATATTTGATAAACAAATATGATATGCCTTTCTCACCTTTCATAGGTGTTAATCATCATGGGCATTCCATACTGTTAGGAGGTGGCTTGATTTTAGACGAAATGACAAAGACATGTATTTGGTTATTTAGAGTTTGGTTGTCATGTATGTCTAATTGCCCCCCTAAGGCAATTCTAATGGATCAAAGTAAAGCTATGGCTAATGCTATTGCAAAAGTATTTCCAACAACTCGACATCGACTGTGTATTTGGCACATAATGAAGAAGGTGCTAGAAAAATTTGGCACTCATGGTTCTTACAATGCTATACGGAAAAGATTAAGTCGAGTTGTCTATGAAAGCATGACTACAAGTGAATTTGATGAAGAATGGAAGAACATGATTGACAATTTCCATCTCCATAATAACCAATGGTTGTTATCACTCTATGAGGAAAGGGAAAGATGGACACCTGTGTATGTGAACAACATATTTTGGGTAGGGATGTCTAGTACTCAATGCAGTGAGGAGATGAACTCTTTTTTTGATGGGTATTTGACATTGAAATCTTCACCACAAGAATTTGTGCAACAGTTTGAGTCAGCACTGAAGTATGAGAAAGAAGCGAAAGAGGACCGTCACGCAAAAGACAATACCCCAACACACATTTCCTCTTTTGAGTTTGAAAAGCAATTGGCAGAAGTTTATACAATAAACATGTTCAACTTATTTCAAAAGGAGATTATGAAGTTGTTGGGATGCAATGCTACATTAGTAAAAGTTGAAGGGGCAATTTTATCTTATCAAGTTGAAGAAAGCATTGAGGGTAAAACGAGAGAATATTATGTTTTCTACAATGATGAAGAGGCAGAACTCAAATGTATTTGTCGTTCATTTGAATTTAAAGGGATATTATGTCGACATGCATTGCGGGTATTACTGGTGAAGGGGATGAGAAAATTACCGGAGGGATACATGCTTGACTGGTGGAGGAAGGATTGCAAGAGGCAACTTTCAATGCTCTCATTTTCAAGTACTTTTGTTCCTCAGCCACAGTTGGAGCGATATGATATAGGTCAAATGAGTGAACTTAAATATACAAGGAATGTATCCCTGTGTTGATGGAAGCAGCCGATATAGGTCAAATGAGTGAACTTAAATATAAATTTGTGTTGAGTGCTATGCAATAGATGATTAAAACTATTTGATCAATGGATGCAACATCTGGAAGTATGATTGACCTTAATTCCATTCCATTTTCATCCAATTAGACACTTGTTGGTCGAGATGATGCATCACCCTTTATGACCATACGAAGTCTAGCCAAAAAGAAGAGAATAGGACGTCCACCTGTTAATAGGAAGGTTGGTGCTGCAGAGAAAGCAATAGAGAAGTCTAATGTAAATAGTTTGCATGTTACTATCTTGCTAATAAATTGATATGTGACTATTTTAGCTATTAATTTGCTTGTGATGCAGAAACTTGCCAAAAAGATACTGAATGATGGTGCCAAAAGAAAGAGGAATTCAAATGCCACGTTTGGCGCACAAGTGTCGAGTGTATGAACACATATAAAGGATTTTTGTTGTAAGTTTTCTCAATGCTTTAGTTGTTGTAGAATTTCTCTTTACATGGCTTTGATCCTTAATATATTTTCCATTAAGTGAATGGACTCTAAGCTATATATATTTCTTGAACAGTTTTGTTAACTTGCTGGTACATTTGATGATGGCAAAAGTTTTGACTTTTGAAGCTTAGGAAATTAGTCTAGCTTGACTAGTTTTTTGTTGCTTCCATAATTGTTTTTAATTTTGTTGTTTGCTTCAAGGGAAGGGACATTAGCAATGAATACAGGTATGTTCACATGAGTTAACACAACTACTTATTTTTTAGTTGATGTGATCAAAGAAAATCCAATCTCGAGTGTTCACATGTATCTATATTTAGATGATATCTTGGAAGTTAATTGCCCCTGAGGCACCAGTAATGCTCCATGGCATAAGTGCTCACTTTGACATGTTGTGTCAGGTGCTTATAGGAAATTCACAATTTCTGCTATACCGTGTGGAAATTCACAATTACTTTTTAGGCAAGCATGTGGTACTCATAACTAAACCTTTAAATTGTTTGGTGTAACTTGATTTTGTTTTTATTGATTTAGTGACTTGTATGCATTAAGGAGTGTGAACCTGGCTTGGTGATTGCAAGCTCTATGTTGGAGATCATTCCAAGCACTTCAATGTTCCAAGGAGTCGTCAGGTAGTATGCTTTCTGGCATTTCTATGCATGCTTAATTGTGTAAAACCTGGTAAGTTCTTTCATAGGTAACCCATCTTGTGAACTCCTCAATTGCACAATCAGCTTGCCTCCACTGTAAATGTGGGGAAATCTGTGTTGAAAACTTTACTTAACTAGTGTTTGAGTCTTATAGTAGTTTTCAACCTTAATTTGACCTTATTTTGTTAACCAATCTGTTATGCAATAATTTTCTAAATTGTTTAATCAGCACATCTTCCCTTACACGTTGTATGCTTTGAATGATTTGAGTATCTTTAGGTTCTCAACTTTCCATGCTTGTGTCCTAAATTGTTAACTCTATAATGTGCTGGATATACACCGTATGTGGTTCTGTTTAACTACATAGAAGTTCTTTTACAACAAGGTAATTGCAGAGTATATTTCATGTCCCTGCTTGTTACGTCCAAATCAAGACTATAAAGGAGTCTAGTTTAGATTTCTTTTTTTACTTGTCAACTATAGTAAACAAGGTCGATCCACAGGGAAAGCCTTGTGTGACACAGAAAACTATTACGAAGAGAATAGAGAAGGAAAGTGAAATAGATAATAAGAGACAATTCAAAGAGAAAATGCTAAGGCATCAAAAATCCACTTGCAATAAATCTCTAATGTTTACTTCATTCAAATGATAACTCAATCAAGATCAAATGAAAATTTATCTCAATCGGAAAATTTATCTTTTAAGAACTTTGAAATAAAACAATAGTAATTGATTGTTTACTATGTGAAAGCATTAAGTATATAATCACAGGGAATTATAAGCATTCAACATGCCTTTCGTCAACGCTGAATCAAATAATTGTATAGATTATAAACTCTTTAAATATGAAACATCAATTTAAAATGATAAAGAACTTACTTGAATCAAAGTATCCATTAAACATCAAGTACAAGCTTCATTCCTAGCCTTAGCTTGAGAGATTTAGAAAGCCATTACAATAAAACTAAAAATAAAAATGCAAAATAAGAGAAGGAAATAGGAGAAGAGAGCTCTAAAGAGGAGAGAATGCCCCATCTATCACGTCCACCCCTCTATTTATAGGAAAAAAAAGGGTTGCTTCAAAGGGGAAAATTAAATCATATCTCCAGATTTTATCTTGATTGATTGCCTGATTCGACCCCTATATCTTCAGAATTTGGAATTTCTTCCTGAAATAACACTTGTAGCCACGGAAGTCTTCTTTCCATTGCCACTAGAATCGTATAAATCCGAATTATACATAAAAAGATATGATTAAAATACTAAGGCTGTGTCAATCTATCCGAATCAACTTCTTTCATAATTTAGTTCTATTCATACAAATCTCAAATCAAATGGGTTCACAAGGTTGTGTTCGACCATTTCATGCATGTTAGACCATTATGAGCCCATTTTTGACTTTTAAATAGCTTTGGGTAGTTGGGCTTAACTTCCTCTTCCAGTTGTATTTTGTTGAAGCCTGTTTAGACATGTAAACTTAATTAAGGTCCAACTAACTTATTCAAAACATAAATAGCCCAAATCAACAATAAATTAACACAAAATAGGATTGCAAATAGAAATTTGAAAATATTTTATTAAACATTATTTCAGTGCATCACCGCTCAGACATGTGTATGCTATGTTCCAACATCAATTCCTGGTTTGGATTGCTGTCTTTATTTTTATATCCTTGGGATGGTTGGCGTCCTTTCATATTAATTGTGGAAGTAATGTGGCTTCATGAGATCTGCTTTTTGTTAAAAACTATACTTTTAAACGTACATCTAGGTACATATAGTCCTGATGAAGACAAAACAAACTTCTCAGGTTTAAAATATGATATATTTGAGGCTGTATTACATGGCAAGTTCTGCCAGTGAAAAAAAATGTGCTTGCAAAATTAGATTGATGGCCCAATTATTGTGGACTAACATGAAAGCATTTAGGGATTTTTGACTGTCTGCAGTTTAAAATGACTTCATTTAAATGTGGCTATAATATGTATTAGTTACACATTTTCATGTGTAGATGTAGCCGCCCCAAGTATTTGGACAAGATTCAAGAGACAGTGAAAACTATCTTGCAGGTAGTAAATCTATTTAAAACTCCAGTGGATAAATCTGGTAAGAATTTGAATTTTACTGACTTTTTTTATTCATGTATCAAAATTGATCATTTACAACACATATCTTCTTCAGAGGCTACTCAAGTCCGAAAAGAATATGATGAATCTAGCTCAAAGTTGTCCAAACTACAATCAAGAAGATCAACTCTGACAAAAAAATTGGGCAATGATTATGGTAATTTTTAGATTTTGTGTGTTTAAAAAGCATGAACTTGAGATGATTTTTCTTACTGGTTCACTAATTTCCTGCTGCTTGCGTTGCTGCTTTTCCTAATCAAGTTCCTACTTGTGGCAGGGCCAGAGGAAGAGTTTTACTCATTCTATGACCAATACTTTGAAAACAGGGAGAATAAGTATGTAAAATGATGCAAACAGAAAATTCATCTTTTGCTAATATTTTTTTATGCATTTTTTCCTTCCAAACCTGATTCCTGGGTCTTTAAATTTAATTGTGGTTCTGTTTTGCTTTTTAGGTATGTATATAAAGTTTGTCCTTTCAAAACTATCAGGCGTTGGGAAAAGTTTGAGGACAGGGTGATGCTATTCTTGCATGGTGATAAATGTTGGAATGGCTTTGAAGGTGACATGGCAAGTTTTTTATATAATGATATTGTAAGAGTGGATACTTCAACATTTATTTTCTTGATTTCTTGTTACCATTTTTTATTTCTTGCCATCTTAAAGGTCAAGCTTAGGTGTGGCCTAAAGAAGAGTAGATGCTTCCATAAGATTGACACTTGGGACTTCATTTCTCTCCCTCTTTGAAGCATGCTATTGGTTTTAAGTGGGTGTACAATATTAAAATTGTCCCACAGTTCTCTTGAACAGTATAAAGCTAGGTTGGTTGCGAAATGGTTTGGTTAAGAGTATGGGATTAATTATGAGGCAACATTTGCTCTAGTAGCCAAAATCACTTTTGTTTGTACCCTCATATCGATTGCCTCAATTTGGCAGTAGACCTTAATATCATATGAATGCGAAGAATGCATTTTTTTTAATAGTGATCCTGATGAGTCATGTACATGAAGCCCCCTCTTGGTCTTCCTCACCTACATGGTTAGGGTTGCCAATTGTGTCATGCTTTATATGGTCTCAAACAAGACCCAGGGTCTAGTTTGAGAAGTTCATTGCAACCCTGTGTCATGTGGGATTCTATTATAATGCTTATGATTCAGCTTTGTTCTTTAGGTATTCTTTTGCAAGTCATATTATTCTTTTGCTCTATGTGGACGGGATGATTATTACTAGTGATGATTCTGTCTAGATTACTTCTCTCAAGACTTAGCTTCAAGAGCTCTTTGAGATGAAGGATTTGAGTTTCTTGTGATATGTTATGAATCGTCATAATTTGAACTATTTGGGTTTTATATGCATTTGGTGACCTTTTGCCTATTAGAGCCTTTGTTGACTATATTCCTTTGTACAATTGTTCCTTCTAATGAATACACCAGGTCTTCTTTCTCATAAAAAATCCTAATTCTATCACTGCATTCTGTAAGCTACTGTTGAATTTAATCAAGTGTGCAGTGTTACATTTGATTGTTGCAGGTTTTTTTTGTGTTATTTTTAAGTGAAGTTAAATCTTGTTTTATGCAATATTAATTTTAATTTCTCATATTGCCCTCAATTAGCTTATAGTTACATAAAGAAACTAATTGCTGATGTAAACTATCTAATGCAAAGAACTTAAATTCTACATTTTTATTTCCTGGCATCTATATTGTACTTTTAATCATTTTATAAAGTAGATTTCACTTGTCAATCTGATTTTTGTGCTGGATTGTTTGATGTGCATGATGAGCCAAGGGACTTCATGTATATGTAATGCACATAAAATTGGTTTAGACAGGTTGATACCAAACTGTTATTTGGCTCATATACTGATTGGTTTGTCAAATATGTGGCTTTGCTGTTAGCACCAGTTGTATGCTGGGAAGAGAACTTTTGGTAAGCTGTCAAAATAAGCTATTTGGTAAGAGGACATGTGTCTTAAAAAATGGGTGTACCAGAATGTGTGGAACTTTTGTGGCTGGGAAGAACATGCAAGACAAGATCTCATTTATCCAAATGTGTATGGAGCAAATTCTTAATTTTTTTTTGTAAAGAATATGCAGGACAAAATTACATTTATATCCAAATGTGTACAAGTCTGCTAATGGTGAATTTGTTATCAAGGGAATTTTCTTTTCCTTAAATTGCTATGCCCACTAAATGATTGGAACACATTTGTTTAAAAATAAGTGTTTTGAAATGTGCATTTTTTTTCTTTTTTTTGCTGGAAAGAATGTGTAGAACAAAATCTTGTTCATCCAAAAATAAAAACATTCTTTAGACAAAACTTATCATGGGTGAATTTATTGTTGCCACTTAGCGATCGCCGGAGGCCATCCTGGCTAGCAGTGGTGGGTTTAGGTCCTTGGAAGGCTAGATAGCTAGGTTTTGTAAGGCGACGACTGTTGGATTGGGTAGGCCTGGTTAAGCCATTATTAAAAAAAATAGTTCCACTAAACCAATTCCCTTTCAAGTAGTGCAGTTGTTGATGGGAGCCTGCCCTCACCTCCTGTAGTGGAGTTGTGAGCTTCATCAACGAGGTTTGGGACCCCATCTTCTCATACCCACCTTGCTGGCCAGATCGTTGCCGAGTGAATGTCACTCCGTACAATTGTTCCTTCCACTTCCAAATGGCTGGGCCTTCTTCCCACGCTGCAATGATGCTAGCCAAGCCATAGGCTCCCTCCTCCATGGTGGCTTGGTGTTCATCTCCACTGGCTAGCAATCCGTTGCGGTTGTGTGTCAACCCCATCATTTCTGCCCACATTCATCTGTCCCAATTCAGCAGATGACAAACCACCACCTCTAAGGAATAACTTTCTTTGCAAGCTTATCATTGGTGTTTGCCAAAATTAATTGAATTGAAGGTAAGCTAAAGCTAAAAGGCCATTTATGGCACCCATTTTGTATTTATTTCCATTGATATAGAGATCAATTCTCTAAATTAGGTGATTAGCAGACCCCATACTCACTTAAACATCAATTTGCTATATATATATCTTTAGCTTGCAATTGACCTTTAGCAGAAACAAGAAACTTGCTTTTATTATTAAAAAAATGCATTTGATAATTTACATCTACTGCAAATAGGAGGAACCCCTAGTACAAGGGCTGTTTGTGTGCATGAGGGGGAAATACCAATTGAAATCTGTTTTCTATTAGAGCAACTTTTGGAGTAATTTGCAAATGGGAGGATAACTAATTCTAAGCATATACCTCAAGTTTAAAATAATATGGAATGAACATTGTCTTTAGCATGGTCTTAGAACTAAGTAGTACTATACTTTCAATCAATGAAAAAAAAACTCCCTTCATCCATTTTAATGTTGCTGAAGCACCCACAAACTGCCCCACTTACGATTTGAGAGGGACCATGAGCGTGTACCCAGACTCCCAGTCACTTAGCTGTAGAAGTCACATAGCAAGAAGCAGAATTTTGCAAATAAATTTATACATTAATCAAAGTAAAAACATAATTTTTCAAGGTTCAGTCACACTAATATAATTTTGCAGAGATCAATATCAAATTTGAACAACGATTAAAACCATCAAACCAAAATGATATTACAAAATTTTCATCAAAGATGAGGCAGAGTTTAGTCAGCTTCCCCCATAGATATCCTTTAGAAACTTAGAGGCTTTTAAACTTTGTTGTTCTTAACAAAATTCCGCTGCCACCTGCAGCCCAAGCTTCATCTCATGAATAACATAATATGAATACTGAAGCTGAAATAACAAAAGGATTTGGACATTTCTAAAGGACAAATTCTTCCATCCGGTGGAAGCCAAATCCTAGCTTCTGCCACAGGCTGATAATCAATCAAATTGAGCCAAAAAGCTAGAAACAAAGTACGCTAGCTTCTTTCATGAAACTAAACTTCAATTTTATGCTACAATGCAATGTTTAACCACAGAGACATATTTGACAGCCTGCACCAGTGGGGATTTAAAGATATAGCCAAGCGGGATCTAGGACAAGAAAGCACGCAATGTAGCAAGTGTGGCTTGAATGAGTATTGTTCTTTGGGATGCCGATAGTACATATAAACATGACTCATGAATGAGCAGAAATTCACTATATCAAAATAGAAGAAATACTTTGTTATTATCATCATTTATAAATATGATATACAATAAGCATATTAATGACATGGGAGAGCCCGCAAACTTGCGTTGGCATAACATTAAGCCAAAACCAAAACCAAAGCTACAAGTTCATGTTACACCAAAAGTAATAAGAAATTTCACGCCAACATATCACTTGTTTAGAGATTGTTTAAGCTCTTTGATCTTCTGTTGTGTCATCTCTCCTCTTGAAAAGTCAAAAAATTCTTCACTGAGGAGTTACACTATTAACTTTTTATGCTACATTTCAAAACCAATTTGAAGAAATTCTGGGATAGATAGAAAGCAATAAGATTAACCTTGAATATGGCCATGCAATTTTCACATATTGTTTTATTGATTTTTGCAGCTGAAACAAGATTAGGAATAAAAGTCCTCCACCTTGGAGGCCATTCATGTTTCAACACTTGAAATTTTAGAAAATAGAATAGCTGGCAAATGTAATAAAGGAAGCAATAAAAAAACTAGAAATTTTCAATAAAGAAACTTGTTATCCTAATATATAACTTGCACCTAAAAAGAAGTCTCTATGAAGAGATTGCGTTCTACTTCCCACACTAAGAAATTTGAATATGGAAAGAAACAAAAATTTATCAATCACTTGAACCAATATGATGTTAAGTTTAATGACATAAAGCCTCTCTTGCCTAAAAGAACCTTCATTGCTAGAAAGCTACAAATTAAAGGGTAGAACATATGAGACATCATCGTAATTCAGATGCCAAAGTATAGATATATGGAACTATCATCAAAACCGTGATAAAATCAACTCCTAATGAATTTCGTATAAATTTTTTGAGGTACCTATACAATTAGATCAAATATATAATTTTTTATTCCATCATGCTGTTCTATGGGAAATGCATTCCGTGGATACTTAATGACACCTTCAAGAACCTTCACATAGTTAAGGCATTAGATTCACAAGATATACAAACAAGACATATTATGTATCAATTTTACACTACATTCAAAAGAAGGGCATTGCTAAGGACACTATTAGAAGTAAACATAATCACTATGCAATCCACTTCAAATGTGTGAACAGATTTGTACACCAACAGGTTACAAATTACGCATTAGACTTTACAAATACCAAGAACATAGGAGAGCTTATCATCAAAATCAACCATTATTGTCATCACCATTGTTGTCGTTATCCTAATTCTCTTCTAAGCGCCTCTATAATCCATTAATCACATCTCCTTTCAAGATTTGTTTGTGGCTTGCTTTTACATGGACAAACCATTTCAATCATCTTTCTCTCAACTCTGACAAATTGGAGCTACCCCTAGGTTCCCCCTAGTAAGATCATTTCTTATACAATCTCTATCCCCTAATAGTTTCCCTATTTATGCACCTTAATGCTATCACCCATGTAACACTCATAATCATCAATACAACTTCCTTTCTTGCCCATCATTTTGCACTTAATTAGGTATGCATTTATCACAATTTCCCCTAAAGTTATTCTCCACTCCAAGCATCCGAACCTAATCCCATGAGCCATATCTTCATCTATTTCAACCTTTGCATCAAGGATGTGGTTTGTTGTATTTTCATTAAATAATTATAGTTGAATAGATGGCCTCAATCCAACACCATTGCCAGTTCGACAACCTCTTGATTCTTCATGATCTGATACAAATCACATTTTTTGAATTGAGGAAAGTTGTAAAACAAAATAGTCAATTAGACTTAATAGGTAAATTAGTTAGCAATCACCTAGATTTAATTTCTAGATATATAATGATTCATTTACATATTCTCCAAATCTAGAAACTTAATTAGTAACACTCAACTAGCCCAAGTCACAATTCTAGTTCCTTCGGTCGTGTAGAGAAAACTTTGCAAAAGCATTTGAACTTTAATCCTCAAAAACTAAAAATATTTTAGAAAAAAAGTTTCATTAAAGTCGCTGGTGAGATGATGAAGAGACAAACCTTCCCTAAACCATCACTCGTCTAATGTAGATGTCTTACATTAGGCTCTGAACTCAGGTGTGCTTTGATGCTTTTAAAGACAACTAATCAAACAAACACCAAAAAAAAATTTCCTTCTACAAATATATAACAAGTCAATTTGGAAGAAATGGAGTCAAGATAATGGTCAAAAAGATTCAGGGAGAAATTATCTTCAAGTTATATAAGGAAACAAACCAAGCAAATGACACTAATACAGAACAAATTATGCAATTGTGCAAAGTATAACTACAAATGCAATGATGAAAATACAAAAATAACATATGAACAATGAAATTTTTTTAGAAATAAACTCAATAAATGTCAGAATTACAAAAATAGGCTAGGTACTTTGATTTTGCACAGTTAGACTTACGCATGTTTCACTTTCCCACACACGTACTTGAATTTCTAATAATACCCTTAGGGCAATGGAAATGAATAGACTCGACCCTACTTTACCGGTTGCATCCCAAATTTAGATTTCGGTTTTCCCTCTGGTGCTCACGACCGCTGTCGACCGTTACGAGAATAACATTCCCTTCCAGCAACCCCTCATCCATCCTTTTATATCCCATCCGTCACCTTCTTCTTCTTCGCTATCAATCATCTAGTCCCACATTTTTTGCTCCTTCGGTATTACAGAGAAGGTTCTCATTTTGTTCCATCCTTCGCAATTCACTCCTGCGATCTCACTGCGGCAGTCATTTGACAACCGGAGACATACATTGCGGTCACCTTTCCCCCCTCCGAAGACATTTTGCTAATCTCCATTCCTGCCATCACTCTCTTCCAGCCGGTCGCATGCCGCATTTCAGTGTTTGGCCCTAATCTATATTCTGCCTCTTCACTTGGCCATCTGACCAATCTCCCCATCCATTGATCAATAGAAGACGACATAAATGGCAAGGTGAGATCCTACAACTTTGTATGGTTAATTGAAGAAGCGAATATCTTGTTTAGCTGTATTATATGGTTTGGTTTGAAATTTATTGAGATTGTGTGATGAAATTCATAATAGGTGTGTAAATTGGCCATATGTACTGCTAAGATTAGGGTATTTGATGTCGTAAGATAAATTTAATTTAAATATTTGAAGGATGTGATAGCATGATAAATTTTGAAAAGGAAATCTTTGATGAAAAAAATATTGTAGGTAGGATAAGGAAGAAAAATATAGTGGATTAGTTAAGTTGGACCCATGCTCTGTTATATGATATATGATCAATATTAAGAGGGAGACCATAAAAACATTATTGTATGCTACAGACGAATTTAACTGATATGACCTAACTGTTGACTAGTACATTACAGGTTAGTCTTGAAAATAAATTGTGTGGTCAATAAACTCTATATAGTCTAGTATATACATGGGTAGATTGATCTTGTCAAACGTAGATTGTGTGTTTGGTGCTTAGTTTGTGGTCACGACTCTGAAGAACTATAGAAGAATGGGCCAAAAGTCTTTGAGGATAGAAATTGAGTTGCTAGGCTAAGTCTCTATGATATGTGATGCGATATGATGAAAATCAAGGGTAAACCATTTAAGCAAGTACACATGTTTAAAACAAGGTTAACTGATAGGGCCTAACTGTTGACTAGTAGGTTTTCAGCATCTTTTATTGTTTTGCAAAGTACCTTGTGCCGACTTTAGACAATATAGTTAGGTCTATATTTGTGTAGATTAATACGAGTGTGGGTCTTTCATGTTCTCGATTGTATAATGTGTGTTTGGGGCTTAGCTTACATGGATGACTTTTACGGAATGCAAAACAAAGTGACAAAATTAATGAAGGGTCGAAATGTAGTTGCTAGGCTACATCTGTAAATTGTTTGCTCACTAGTGACTTTTTTACCATTCTCTATGATATGTGATATGATAAAAATCAAGGGTAGACCATTTAAGCAAGTATACATGCTTAAAACAAAGTTAACTGATAGGGCCTGACTGTTGACTGGTAGGCTTTAGGCATCCTTTATTGCTGTGCAAAGTACATTGAGCCGGCTTTAGACTTGATATAGTTAGGTCTATATTTGTGTAGATTAATACGAGTGTAGGTCTTTCATGTTCTGGATTGTATAATATGTGTTTGGGGCTTAGCTTACATAGATGACTTTTACGGAATGCAAAACAAAGTGTCAAAATTAATAAAGGGTCGAAATGTAGTTGCTAGGCTACATCTGTAAATTGTTTGCTCACTAGTGACCTTTTTTTACCATTCTTTGTGATATGTGATATGATGAAAATCAAGGGTAGACCATTTAAGCTAGTACACATGCTTAAAACAAGGTTAACTGATAGGGCCTAACTGTTGACTGGTAGGTTTTAGGCATCTTTTATTGTTGTGCAAAGTGCATTGTGTCGGCTTTAGACTTGATGTCTTATGATATAAGTTTCTTACATAGTCAATTGATAGTGCATTACAATTAATAATTATTTTTGTACTAATATTACATTGTGAGGTAAGTTAATTTGATCAAATGAGGTTTATATAAGTGTAGATAAGGATTTTTTGGAGAGTGTATGTAAGTTATATTGTCAAACTGATATTGTGTTTGGTGCTTAGTGTGCATGCATTTGATATACTACAAATTTTGATTATGGGATGCAAAATAGGTGTTGTTTAGTTAAATATTTGCCAATATGTATGTGGGGCGTGTGGGTTACATGCCAAATTATGACCCATGCTCAGCTTGAAGATACCAAGTAATGCCCATTTGGAATTGTTAAACATTGCAGGGTGAAGATACCAAGTAATGTCGAAGTGATCTTCAAGCCAGTGGAAAGTGATAAGGGTAGAACCCATGAGGGTGAGCCTCAACCCAAATCAACATATGCTTACATACGGAGGCTCAAAGAACATTTCAATAAGCATAGACGACAAGCAACACTATTTGAAAGATCATGTTTCGGCAAATACTTGTAGCTAGACATAGAGAAGTTCATGTTCCCCCTTCAAGCCTTGCACCACATCATAAAAATGCATCAGGGAGAGTATAGGTTTCAAGTGATGGAATCCTATTCGATGAAGTTGTTACCCACCGAATTTGCCCAAGTAACCGGTCTGCGTATGGCTGATGTGCTCCCATCCCTTCCAACATTGCCAAAAGTTTTGAGAAAGGACTCCCTACTTTGTAGGGTGTTCGACAAGGAGAAGCTTCACATTACGAAGGAGCAGATATACCAGAAGATCATCATAAGCAAAAGTGATGAAGATGCGGTGAAGTTGGCCCGATACTGGTGTTGGCTTCTTTCATTGTGGGCAGAGGGTGGCAGCATAAGGTAGACCGGTGGTTTTTTTTGTTGGCTGATGATGTGGAGGAGTTCGATTCATATCCATGGGGTAACATTGCATATTGGGACACCCTCCATGGCTTGGAGGAAGCAAGGAAGGCCCTAACCAAAACCATTTACATTGTGCATGGATTTGTACCGGCATTGTTGGTACATTTTTTGGGTATTTTGATTGAGGTTTTAATGTAATATGCTGCATATGCGATTATGACATTTATGTCCATGGTTTGAATATGCAGGTTTGGGCAATGAAAAGGATTCCTCTGCTTGGGGACTTATGTACGAGATGTGTACAAGATGTTTATCCTAGATTGCTAAATTGGGCTAACTATAAGAAGCCCAATTATGATGCAATTAACAAAGCAATTTTTGGCGGGGAGAAGGTAATATATTGTCATTTGTTGTCTTACTATGACTTATTATTTGCAAACGACATATATGATGACTGATAATGAAAATGTTTTGTCTTTTAGGTATTGGTGCACAAGCGCTTGGAGTTGACCCAGGCTGAGTTTGATGAGGAGATTGTCCAATCAGCCACAGGGCTGAAGAATTTTCTTAAGGGGGACAGGATAATTTTTGATAAATCTGAGGTCCCCGTTGGTGGTGCCTTGCAAGGGGCAAAGGAACATGTAGAAGTGGATATGGAGGAGGAGCCTCGGCGAGCTCATGAAACAATTATTTCTTTTGTTGATGAGGTGTGGCAAGATGGAAGTGGAAAACCCCATGCTACAGAAAGACAAAATGTGCATATCCAATTGGACTGGATAAAGGACACATTAGTCAAGCTTGCTGGCACAATTGACCTCATTCAACTAATACAGGATGCATTCGACCGGTTGGAAGCCAAGGTAGACAAATTGTCTCAAGATGTTTCAACTTTGCTGTCCACGAATGGGAGGTTATTAGACTCATTTGAGGTTAGCTACATTATATTAATTATTATGACTTCTTACTAGTGTTAAGTTTTATTATTCTTGTATTTCGACAATAATCATAGTATGGTTTACAATATTTAATAATGACCAGGACGGGAAGGATGCTAGATATGATTATGTTAATGAAGATGGAGCCCATGAAAACCCCATCAATGAATCTTTTTGTCTGCAGGTTAGTGAATTCAAACTTTTTTCATATGAAGGACATGATTTTCTTGCCTCAATGTTATATGTTTCTTTCTTTATTGCCGCACATTGTCCTAATATTTTTATATTATGATTTGCACTTCTACTCATACGTGCATTTTTTCAAAGGAAATCGTCGCAGATTTAGTTCTCCCATTTAATGGTGCATATGGTGTGGCAGTTGGGGAGGCAGGGGTCGACATTAGGAGTGATGCCCCAATAGTCAAAGAGGTTGTGCCCCCCGATGTCCATGGGAGGAAGAGGATTGCCAGAAAATATGTAACGACCCATTATACGACGCCAAGGAGAAGCAAGAGGAGCTTGGTGAGGTGCCCAAGTGATGTGGAAGAGGATGAGATTGCTGGTGAGCCCTTAAACAACGACAATGTTCACTGCGAGGGAGAAGAAGATGGGCAGGCTAACATTGAATTGGCAAACCATGTACTGGATCAAATTGAAGATGGAGGAGATTTAGGTACTGCCAACCCACCTAAGGGACAAAATCCAGCAGGGCAAGAAGTCCACAAAAGCAAGATATGTGGACTCGTTGCTCTCTCAGAGATAGCCTTGCTAGAGTTGGCATGTCCTAAACCACATAGCCTAATACCGAAAGAAGAAAAAACCATTCGAAAGAGCCTTAGAAAGGGTTGGAAATCTGAGTGAGTTATAGTATAGTACTAAGTTACATACACATTTCATTTCATATCAATTAATTTCTTTTTCATTGCCATAAATATGTGTTGACATTTGGAGCATTCATAATTGATCAGCCAGTCATCAATTGGTGGAATCTAGCTGACATCGGAGTTTATACGGTCCATTATGCAGCAGCATAGGTGGCTTTGGGATAATGTATGTGTGAATTTGAGTTGTATTTGTAGTAGTTGGTTGTGTTGTACACAATAATAGTTATTCTATTTTCATAGATATTATATACTATACTCATTCAATGTTCGATTCATCTGATATATCATATTGATGCGTATGTGCTGGCAATGCAGAAGAAGGCACTTGGGAACCCAACTAATAAGCAAACCTTCCATCTTGTCCATTTTAGGTAGACCTTCATTTGTTTTTAATATCATATTTAACTGACAATTGCCAACTACATGATTGACGTCTATTTCTAATTCCACCGGAGCTTAAGAGGATGGATGCATTTACTGTCACGCCCCGGCGATGCCCGACCCGAGCCAAACCCGGTCTAGGGGCCGGTCAAGCGCGCGGGGGCGATGAAGTGACATTGAGAAATGATCTAGCGGAAGACTTAACCCTAACCACGGGCGATTAACAGAATTACGGAGTACGCACAATCCTTTGAGCAAGAGTAAATAAAAGGAAAGAAATAGTGTTGCTTATCACAAAGTAAACAGCGAATCTCAAACCCACATGCTTAGTTAACTAGCCCACACTGGCTCAAATAAGTCTTAAGCAAACATAACTGTAAAATGTGACATGAATCCAAAACAAAGAACCCTACACAAATGTTCTAAACATAAGCATGCAACCAAAGAAGATAAGTCACACAACGATCTCCAAGATCACACCCAAGCCATCTCCGACCTTTCCTCAAAGAGGAGATCCTGTCCGTCTGCGTGTGGCACCACGCAGCCCCAAATCAAAACACAAGAAAGAGGGGTGAGTTTAACAAACTCAGCAATGGTTTTTAATATCACTATCAACATCGAAAATACGATAGCATAGCAATAAGATCATTCAGATCAAAGATTTACATGGTGCATCATTTTCTGATCACACATACACATCACCTAAAACTGCATCATAATGCATAATCCACATAATTTTATTCTCATCATAACACCCAGCATGAAATGTATCTCTAACATACATATTCCATCATGCATCGTATCAAAATCAACCTGCATGGATGTATCTCTAACATACATATTCCCACATGCATCATATCATAATCAACCTGCATGGATGTATCTCTAACATACATATTTCCACATGCATCATATCATAATCAACCTGCATGAATGTATCTCTAACATACATTTTTCATCATGCATCATCTCATAATCAACCTGCACGGATGTATCTCTAACATACATATTCCACATGCATTATATCGAAATCAACCTGCATGAATGTATCTCTATCGAAATCAACCTGCATGAATGTATCTCTAACATACATATTCCACATACATCATATCAAAATCAACCTGCATTAATGTATCTCTAACATACATATTCCATCATGCATTCACATCATAATCAACCTCCATCAAGGAGTAATCACAAGTTGGTGTCACATAGATGGGACATAGACAAGGCCACGAAGGGGTGTGTCAAGGTCCAAAATTCTACACAAGAATTCAAGAAAGATCGGGGTTGTCAATCCCTAATGCTGCTTGCCCTGAACGATCCTGGCCAAGGATGTCCCATTCTCACACAGAGAATCTAGAGCAGGGGTGTTCACCCAGAGACATCTCCTGCTGAGGGAAGAGCCCGAGTTCTCACACAGAGAACCCTAGAACACGTGGTAGCGGGGTGCACACAGCATACCACACTGGATTCTCAGGGTCCAGATGACACTCATAATAACATTCTTATAATCCGCAAGACAAGTACACAACTCGTCCCCACATAATCCCAATTAATTAGACTCAACCGGGGAGTGCACTCGTTCCACATAGGAACTCAAATCAAAATATGTCCTTTCGGACCAATCAACTTACGATTAATCCACGACCGATCAATTCGGCACACAATTTCACCACATTGCATCCAATCGGTCAAATTCGATTAACCTTGATGAAACCTCAATTGGAAATCCATTTTCATGATACATGCAGCATGGTACATACGTGGGCAAGGCATACATGAATCCTAATCCATGATAAGTGCTCTCATCAGCCCCTAATGCATCATTCATAATCACAATATTAATCTTCAACATCATCATTTAACCCCCACATATGTGTGTGTGTAACTAGTAGAAGCATTTCACACAATGCATGTCAACATGCTTGAAAATTAAACTCACTACCACACTACACATGTGAATTACCATCTAAACATGAATTCCAGTGGAAATCATAGGAGAAGAAACGTTGAAATCATAACTCAAATCAAAACTCAACCACAAAGGTTAAACACATATAAGATCATGCATTTCATCCTTGAGTCATGGCATTCACCAACATCCACATATCAACTAACTACATTCTATCATGACAAATTAGTCCATTAATAGGTTGTAGTTCTACTGAAAATATGCTTAACAATGAGGAACCAACCATTCATAATTTCAAGATGACAATTCCAACATCATGCCACAAAACATAAGTCATTCCACAAATCTCTAAGCATATATCTCAACTCCATAATCTCAATAGCATGCCTTTCCAGTAGCATAACATAGCTTAAAACACTCCACATTCATATAAAATTGGCAAGCTAAAGTGGAATCATCAAAATAAACATCATGCATTAGAACACAAATCTGCTGTGTAGCCGTTCGAACGCCCTTTAGGCCGTTCGATCGGCTAAATGCAAAAATTTGAAATTCACAGTTTAGCCGTTTAGTAGGCCGTTTGATTGGCTGAACTAGAAAACTGTCGTTCCGACAGTGTTGCCGTTCGAATGCCCAGAAGGGCCGTTCAAACACCAACAAGGCAGAACTGAACCATCTTCTTCCTTTCGCAAACCCAAACCGAAACACCATTGATAACACTTCAAATCCACATCTAACACCCTAATCATCATCAAAAGTCCTTCATGACTTCCAGAAAGTTAAACCATACCATAATAATACAAAACCCTAAGAAATTGGGATTAAATATTTTCATTTTCTAATCATGCCATTAACACTCCAAATCAAGTAATCTCCATTCGAAATAAGCCAAAAATCAAGAGTTTTACCATGGATAAACTGAGATTTCGAAGACCCATTACCTTAGCACTTGATTAAGCTCGGATTTGAGAGTCACCCTTCTTGAAAACCTTCCAAAAACATTGAGTTTGGATTAAACTCCATTACAAATCGATTTACCAAAGAAATCCCTAATTAAAACTTAGATCTAGGGCTTGTTGATTGTAAAAATTGAATTTTGAAAGCTGGGGTTTATAGTAAAACAAAAATCAGTAGTTTTTGATGTCCAAAACGAATTGAAACAAGGGGGAAATGGTAGATTTGGAAGAGATTAATAAGAAACTAGGGTTTAGTGCTTAATTAGAGTAGGCTTACCTTAATCATCTTCTAATCCGGGCCTAATTGGGGATTAGGCCAGACCTCCCTCCTTATCTTGTTCCCAAAAATGGAAATGGATCAGGTTTGCCCTTTTATAGTAAGGGTTGGGGTATGCATGGTTAAGTTATGGGGTGTAAATAGGACAAGTAGGCTAAAAATGGGTATTTTGCAAATTCACATTTATTTTTAAAATCACTAATCTTAAAGTTGATTTTGATTAAAACCATCTTAAACACTATTTATTCAAGAAATCACCGAATAGATCAGAAAATGCACTTATCTCACGATAACCGATAATTAAAGAAAACCAAAAACCGGTTTAGAGATGAGGGTCCTTACATTTACCCTCCTCAGCATTTACGCATTGATGAAGGAAAAAGATGCAACTGTCTCTAGAGCCACCGTTGCAGACACATGGCCAGAAGTTCTGTCCAATATGCTGAAGTTGATGAAGGTGAAGTTCTGTCCAATATGCTGAAGTTCTGTCCACCACTTCCCTCTTCATGTAAACGGTAACCATTGTACTCTCATTCTTCTAGACTTGAGGAAGGATGTCCTATACATAATGGACCCATATTACTCTAGCGTTGAGGTAGAGCAGTACTACAAGAAATTGGTGATTCTCAAACATATTTTGCCAATAGTTTTGTTGAAATTGGGATATGAAGCAGCTTCTACCTTGCACCTCTCGGTGAGAGAGATAACCAGACACCCACAACAAATCAATAACAATGATTGTAGTGTCTGCGTATGCATTTATATGTGGTACCTGTCGCATGGGTACTGATTTAGCTTTATCAGAGAAGACATGCGCATCATGAGACATAGGGTTGCATACCAAATTCTATAAAATTCCATATGACGATCATTTTCTTGTCAGTAGATGTGGCTTAACTTGATAGTGTTTGTCCTTGACTATGTGATTTGGTTTGTGTTTCACTGATGGTTTATAGGAATAATTTATGGAGGCATATCAGTTTGTTTAATGTTGATGGTGAATCTTGAAGTTATTTGTGTTGGTACTTGACTAACATAATTTAATGGTTTCTGTTGGTTTTTGGCTGATGTTGAATGATGAGAAATTAATATTATTTGAATGACGTTGTTCTGATAACACATCGGAATTGTAGATGATAATGGACAGGGGTCATTGCGGTATTTGATTATACAATAAGATTGAGATATTGTTCCTGATTGGTTAGATTTGGTACAAATTGTGCATGTGCAGTAATGAAGTACGTTGAGCAGTTAAAGATTTGTCATTCATAAAAATCAATACGTTTAGAAGTTTGTTGAGTAGATAAAGATGTGTCATTGATAAAAATCAATGCGTTTAGATAATAGGTGATTGGCCTATGAAATCCCTTTGGGACGGAACTCAATTTAGGAGGCATGTCTTGACTGGGTTTTTTTTTACAACTTCTAAACCTTAAATCACTTTGCTTGGGGATAAATAAGGAGATTGTTATTATAAATTGGTACTTGAAGTATTGCTTTATAAAAATTTAGACAACAAAAACATGTTGAGAGATGAAGTTTTAGCACATGGAATTTCTGGTTGAATTGCCAAAATATTATTCTCCAATCCGAAATAAAGGTTCCCCAAATAAAGGTCAAGCAAACGACAATGGTAAGACTTTGTCCACTATGATTGGTCTCTTGCACAATTTGTCCTCAAACGTACGTGCATTGAGATCAGCCACTTGTCTCATTTTCTTTTTTATCTTCCCCTTTGGGGTTAGATGGTGGATCTTCAACTGGATTGGACATGGATGACACTTCTTCCTGATTTCTTTACCACCCACCTTCTCGACTACATGTGGGACTTGTGTAAATGCTGACAACTTTTGGTTAGCATGAGTTGGTGATGGGGGCTGGCCATGAGAAGAAGGGGGTGTAGCTGTGGATGGATGAGGAGTATGGCCTCGACCGGGTTCTCTCCAATTACCGTGGTACAAGTATTGCGATATCAAGCTCTTCACATCTTCAGGAGTCTCCCATCTTTAATGTTCGAGTACTGGATAATCTCCCTTGCTATAAATTTGCTTATAAGTTTTTGTTATGTAGAACGAGGAGCAATAGTCAACGTAATTTAGTCTTCGGTGGCCACATGCTACCAATGCATGTTCACAAGGCAACTCCATTTGTTAAAACTTTCCACATGTACAAGTCTTTGCGATAAGGTCAACTTGGTCATCCCCTCTTTCGGACCTAGTTAAGACCTCATGGCCACTTATGGGATAACACATCATCCCTCTAGCTGCTTAATTGCACTTCTAAATCTTTTCTTCGGCATATTTAGTCAAGTATCCCTTTCAATGTTGTGCCTCCAATCCACGCTTGTACCACATCTCTTGAGCCTTCAAACGGATGGCCTCAATGATCATGACAATGGGGAAGTGTTGCTATTCACAAAGCATTTCATTGAAGACTTCATATGGGTTGGATGTGACTATATTATACCTGGGCGATGGAAAGTAAGCACTAATCCACCGTGACTTATCAATTTCAGTTAACCACTTGTAGACCTCAGGGTTTTTCTCCTCAATAATGACCATTTCTTCCATATATGTCTCCAGCCTAAATGCTTTAGCTGCCCTGAAGAAGTTACTGTTCAAACCTCTGTCTTTGAAATGTACAAATATGTTTTGAGATATGTGAAATGCACAATATCTATGTGTGGTATATGGAAACATTTGAGCTACTTGTGATGTGTTGATCTATGCCGATCAGAAAGTATCACTACGCCCTCCAAGTAACCAGGTCGGGTTTCCAAATGTGCAAGGATCCATCCCCGTGCATCATTATTCTCTCCTCCGATAGCACAAGCAATTGGGTACATATGGTTCTCACTATCCAATGTAGATATCATGAACAGTCTATTGTATCTTCCTTTCAAGAATGTGCCATCTATACATATAACCCATCGCATGTACTTCTTGAAGTTCTCCATGGCTGCTCCAAAGGAAACAAAGCATCTCTCGAATGTCAGATCCAATGAGTCGTACTAGATAGTAGTTGAGGTGCCCGGATTTGCCTTCTCCAACTCATATAAGTAAGTAGCCAACTCATCATATGACGACTCGTAGGATCCTCTTATCTTGTTAAATGCCGCAACTTTCGACCTATATGCCTTCGAATAATTCATCTTAACTCCATATTCCAAATCGACATCAACTTGAATATCCTTGGGAGTATAAGCAACATGTTTCCTAAGTCGTTTCACCACTGAGTTAGCAATAATACACGCTTTTGCTTGTTTACGATATCCTCCAAATATTGGTTTCCCACATGTATGAACATTGTTCATAGCTTTCACTTTGAAGATACTATACCCATTAGTTATCGCAACATGTAACCTCCATGGACATCCCGACACATTGCACACAACTGTGAATCGAGATTTATTTGAATATTTTACCTTAAACTCAAAGTTATTATGCATAGCATACTTGTGTACATGTAGCTTCATAGAGTCCTTATCCATAAACTCTTGCCTAAGTAGAACAACCTTCGGATCTTTGCCATAGTTATACAAATCAACCTCCACAACCATGTTGTGCTCTTCATTCACACACACCTCCACATCCAATCTGTTGAATGATTATATTTATATTGGTATTATAATGAAACAAACAATTATAAGTTAGGCATAATTAGTTAACTAACTACGTAAGTTATGATATGACCTTTGAAGTTATTTTGGTGCCAAAGTTTTCCCAAAAATGATACTTGATGGTGGTGCTTTCCCCCTCCCACCACTATCTCCGTCATTTATGAGTGACATTATTCCATTAGCTCTTGTTGGTACTTCATCGTCACTGCATTTAAAACCACTACACCATTACTACACATTGATAAATTAGCAAATAAATAGATAATAATAATAATTGTATACTTCTTACCACTTTCTTTCAACCATGTCAATGTTCACCACTTTATTTGAGTTCAAAGGTGGACCTCTTCCACCGTCCGTACCTGTGGCAGTCGCATTTTGACCATTTCCATACCAAATGTCATCATCTCCTTCGACAATGTAGATATCCTCATCATAATCATGCAATTCAAATTTATCCCATTTAATGTCTTCCTCAAGATGCTCTTGCCATCCATCGTAGATGACATCTTCTTCATTAATGTTATACATCGTGTTTGGCCCACTTTCTTCATCATTAGCTCCTTTGGCATCATTACCCTCATTTGAGTTGGCCTTATTCTCCTCAATATTTGAGATGTTCACTTTATCCACTTCAAGCCTTGCAATGGGGACATCTACTAGTTCTTCATCAGAATTACATTGCAAATTTACGTAAATAGGAGGAGGTTTCTTTGCCTCCAACTCCCTGGCCTCACGCAGTAAGTCATCTACTTCTGCGTAGTCACTGAATCTATTGTGTTCATGTGCAGTATGTCCCTATCCAAAGCATCACTTGCCAAATTATCATTGATTTCAATTGCATCCTTCACTCCTACTTCCTTCACTTCCACCTTATGCTTCACTTCATTTGCATGTCTACTATGCACTTCGGCATCATTGAAAATAATTGACTCCTTAATCTTTGCTTCGGATACATCAAAATTTGGCTCACATTCCTGGAACACATGTACATGTCACACTTTATATATTATCAATGGTAGACCATCGTGCCTGGTCTTGGCATATCACAGAAAACACTGAAGAGTCCTAGTATCACATATTTTCGTTGGAGGTACGTCTAGGGAGATTGCCAAAGGATATGTAAAACTCATCTTCAACAAGTATTCCTTGCTACAACATCCTATTAATTTGTAAACCATGGGCACCAAGGATTCATACGTCAATGAGCTTCTAACAAATATGAGATCTGACTCGACATTAGAGCAATCATACTTGTGTCGACTTGCATCCCACTCTCCCCCCCACACACATAATAGAAGCTGCTCATCTGTATCCATCTGAATCACCCGATAGTTATGTTAGTTAGGCTCTGGAAGTTATTAGTTGATACTTATCAGTCAATGCTATCCGTTGCAAAATTGAAAGAACTTTGTGTTTACATGCAACAATTTGATTCTTAACCTCAATCATTACTTCTTGTATGACAACTGTACATGCGGTACACCCACCCATATAAGTACCTCCAAAAGACAAGATTTTGTGTACCCGTGAGTTACCTATGTCAGCCACCACCAGTTATCAGTTGAGCCACATTAGTTAAAGCTTTCGCCCACCTTCTCCACACTGAAAAATTAGTTGTCTTTCTTGTTTCATCTTCAGAGCATATTAGGTAAGAAGTAGTTCATCCACAAGTAAAAACATTAACATATTCTCCACATCCAACATTACCACTGTTCCGGTAGGGACCCCTTTAGGTAGAAATGCGACTGTCCATGTCTTCCTCCATGAGTTAGGGTACAAATGGGGAGGCTGCTCTTCAACATCCACCTTCCGCCAACCTAAGTCCCATGATTTGCCAGTAGGGAGATGAGAATATGGGGCCGTAAGAGAATACCTCAGTAGTTAGCCTGGGAAGAACCCTTCGGATGTTAAGAAACTATAGGGATTTTTCACGGTTTTCACATTTATGACGAGGTATGGCCCATTTCTGCTATATTCAGCGCATGTGTGGACATCTCAAGCGTGGCAATGTTTCTTGATTCTCTTGATACACTATGGAAATATGTAGCAAAATGCATATATTATAAAGGAAAAAGTTTATAGGAGCCTGTGCACACGTGCATCTATGTGAGCTCGGGCTTTATGGGCAATCAGATTTAAATCTGATGGCCCATAATAGTAAAGGGTTTAAATGGCCCTATGTATTATGGGCCATCGGATGTACATCCGATCAGTGGCGGACCCAAGATTTTTGGTGAAGGGGGTCATGATTTAACAAAGCTTAATTTTTTTTATTAGAATAATAAAGCTAATAATTAAGAAATACTTAAGTAAAACATAAAGTTAAGATAAAAAAATATAAGTAATTATAAAAATTGTTAACAAAATATAATAAGCATTTAATATGAGTAAAATACATACCCAATCGACATCCTTGTAAACTTTATTTGCAATGATTTTTTATATTTATGAATCATATATCTCAATCCCAAGAAATTAAACGCTTCCTATTTCAAAAAGATAAATATTAATAGGAGATTAATTTTATTTTAAAACCTAACTAGTATAAACCTCATTAATGCAAAGAAAAATAAGAATACACAAATAAAAATTAAAAAATAACAAATAAATAAATATAATAATAAAGACAATATTACCATTGAGATGGCAATTGCCCTCGTCGAGGCTTCATATTTTGGAAGCGTTCAATGATCTTCTTATTATTAATTTTCTTGAAAATGTCATTCTCAATATATGTAATCAAACAATCACTCATCAACTCATCTCCCATTCAATTACGAAGCTTATTCTTCACAATATTCATTGCAGAAAATGCTCTTTCAACTATAGCAGTTGCAATTGCAAGGGTTAATGCCAACTTTATGAGCAAATAAACCAATGGAAATCGTAAATTTTTTTTCTTCTCCACCATTTTCTTAGCAAGATCAACAATCCCAATTAAGTTTGAGAACTCATTATCAGACTGCATATCCACAATATAAATATCCAATTGATCATTAAGGGTTGAGATATCCATTATAGAGAATTCACGTGGATAAATTCTGGCTAGAGAAAGTAACTTATGTTTATCATAAGCTAAGAAAGAATCTCTTGGATTAAGACATGATATACAAAGAAGCAACTTTGTATTCCTTTCTATGAAACGAGTGTTAAGTTCTTGGAGTTGTATATCAATAACAGTGTAGAACAAACCAACACGATAATAATGTAGGTTTGTAATTTGCTCTCCACGTCGTGACCTTCCTCGTGCTATATACTTGCCATCCATACAAGGAATATCAATATCATGTTGGTTACAAAATAAACAAATTTCAGTCATGATAGAGTCTCATCCATTATCTCTTAGTTTCAGCAATGTTTCCTTAGATGATTCAACCAAAGCCATCACATTAACAATATCTTGGTCCTTTCGTTGCAATGCTTTTGATAGATCATTGGTTACCCCTAAATCTTCTTCATAATATGTAAATTGAAAATAAATTCAAAAGATAGCATATTATTAATTAAGGAATTTGCTTTGGCTCTCAACTCTCGTTCTTCACATCTTTATCAATAATATCAAGTACTCGAATCACAGCAGAAAACATGATGATAAAGCTTTGCAATGTACCATAATGTGAGCCCCAACGAGTGTCACATGGTCTTCTCAAGTTTGTTTCTTGGTTAAGTCCTTTCCCGGTCGCTAAGTCACCACTCTCAACTGCTTTAGTAATATCTTTTAGTTGTTGTTCTCTGAGATTATCTCTACGCTTACATGAAGCTCCAACAACATTTATTATAGTGGAGAGCAAGTCAAAAAAATTACTTATTGTCTTGTTATTTTTTGCAATGGCAACAAGTGTTAATTGAAGATGATGAGTAAAACAATGAATATAGTGTGCATATTCATTCTCATTCAAAAAGTGCTTTTAGACCATTAAACTCACCTTGCATGTTACTTGCACCATCATAACCTTGTCCTCGCAATCTTTGTATACTTAATCCATGCTTGGAAAATAGTTCTTCAATTTCCTTTTTAAGCTCCACAGCTGTTGTTTCTTTAACATGTATAAAGCCAATAACATGCTCAATCACACAACCTTGTTGATCTACATAACGTATAACAATAACCATTTGTTCCTTAATGGACATATCACGAGATTCATCAACGAAAATAGTAAAGAAGGCATCCCCAAGATCATTTATGATAGCTACTACAGTCTCCATTGCAAATGAATTTATAATATCTTTCTGAATACTTGGAGCTGTCACTTTGTCATTTTGAGGAGCATTTTTTAGCACAACCTTCCTACATCTCCATTTTTATGTGCAAAAATTTTTAGAAGTTCAAGAAAATTTCCTTGATTATCTGAATCTTCTGATTCATTATGACCACGAAAAGGTAAACCTTGATTTAAAAGAAATCTAGTGCACTCAATTGATGCCTCCAACCGAGTAAGATATTCAAGTTTACTTTGCTCTTCTTGCTTCTTTAAAATTGTTCTGATGTGTTGCTCTTAATTTAATAAGTCTTGACCCATCTTGTAAGCTTTATTGTGAGAACTGTCCACTCCTCCTACATGAGCATCAATTTTTTCATATTTCTTCAAATTTCTAAATCCTTTGACTACAAAAGCATCTTTACCCCCCCCACCTCTCCAAAAAGATAACAATATAGACAAAATATTGCATCTTTATCCATGCTATATTCTAGCCAAGTGGGATGCTTATCAAACCAAATAGGATTAAAAAATCGTTGTACTCCTGAAAATTCACTTTGAGGGAAACAGTGATTGCAAGGTTGACAAGGACCTTTTTGTAAATAATATCTCCTAACAATGTCTTGGTCATTGGGATGAAATCTTGAAATCGGAGTTCATAACCCAGGATCTACTATTAATTCATCTACATTAACCCTTGACATATGTCTTTCATTCTTTTCAGTTTGATCTTTATCACCACTAGAAGTTGATGGTGTAGAACGAAGACACTCAGACTTTCTTTTGAGAAATTTATCCATTATTTAGGCAACAAGACCTGCTACTATAACATGTTAAAAATCTATTATAATACAAAAAGATGCACAAAGATCTTTAATTACTAGCAATCATGACTTTTAACTTTTAATAACTAATAACTATAATGAATAGAATAGAATAATAATTCAATCATAAAAAATTAAATGGTTAAATAATACCTAAAATAGCGATCAAGTCATTCAAATAATTGAATAGTCAAAGAGTAACTAAGTGAAATAGTGATTCAATAAATTAAATAGTAAGTGAAATAGAGTAAAATAGTGACTTAGGCAATGAAAAATCAAATAGGAATATAACAAAGACCTACAGATATTGCATCTTATTTATTAAAAACCTATTAAGTAAAAGCACATATTTATCTCTCTTAACCCAGAAATTTATTATCATTGCTAAAACTATCAAAATTTGTTAAAGTGTTGATCTTCACATATAATTATAGTTTAATTGTCACAAATTTTCTAAACGTTGGCTTGGTAAACTATATTATTTCAAAAAATGTAATTAAATAAAAACAAAAACTACACATATTTTATCTTAATCGTTATAAATCTATCAAGCAAAGACAAAAAATAATAATAATTTTTTAACAAACAATAATACGGATGGCATCATATTTGCTGCTTGAATTCATTCAATTTTAATCAAACTATCAAAGCCCTATCAAGTAAAGACAAAAGCCCTAGATAGAAAACAATAATTATTTTTTAATATACAATAGTGTTGTATGGCATCATATGCTGCTTCAATTGAATTAATTCAATTTTAGTCAAAGCCTTGTCACGTAAAAAACAAAAGCCCTATCAAGTTTATGACAAAAATTATTTAAAAGTGTAGATTGATACTTCACTTTTAGGAATAGGGATTTAATAAAAAAATATTATTATAAAGAAAAAGACAAGGTTAAATCATACCTTAATGAAGCGTGCTCCTGCGGAAATTTAAAATAGAGTAGGACTGTAGAAGAAACGAAAACCGGGAAGCACAGCACATGAAAGAAATGAGTTTCACCCGATAATTAATTTATAAGATTGAATTGGGGTTAGCGTGGGATTTGAGATAGCAAGGGGTCAAATAAATTGGGGTCAAAGATGGGTCCGGGTCGGGGTCAACATGGGTTAAATACTACATACTTAACTTAAAGTATATACAAATTTAAGAGGGGGGGGGGTCTTAAACAAGTCAAAAGTCAAGGGGGTCATTTGACCTCCTACCCTATAACGTACATCCGCCCCTGCATCTGATTGGTCGTGCAGCCCAGGCTCACGTATACGTGCATGTGCCCGGGCTCCTATAAACTTTTTCCTTTTGTGTACCATTTATATGAGCCCTGGCTAACGCACACATGTGTGTGCCCAGGCTGTATGAGTTCCGTTTTTATGAGTAATATGGGCCATCAGATGTACATCCGATTGGCCATAGAGCTTGGGCTCACGTAGATGCACGTGTGCTTGGGCTCCTATAAACTTTTTCCTTTTGAGTACCGTTTATATGAGCCCTGGCTACATGCGTGTGCCCGGGCTGTATGAGTCCCATTTTTATGAGTATTATACCCCATCAAATGTATATCTGATTGCCCATAGAGGCGGGGCTCATATTAATATGACGCTTTCTTAAGTGCCCCAGCCAACGAAAATAACATTTCTGACCATCGATATTGAATTTATTTAACTCTATCTGCATTTTTAATGACGTCTATGGGAAGCTGTAGCTTTTCATTTTATATTTTCTAAATAATATTTATCATCAAGATTATAAGAACAACTAAATTGTATACGAATGCATTAAACACTATTTCTATTTCCACCAATCCACTCACCATAATCAATAAATTAAGGCAGTTCTAACCCTATGAAATATTTGTTTGTACAATATCAACCAAACTGTATACGAAGGCATTTTCTAACCATTAAATACATTTGGGTATACATTATCCACCGTGACCAAGTGATGCTGAAGATACAAAATATAATTAAGCCTATGATGTGTGGCATGTGATTATATGTAACTGAATTGGAGAGCAATCAGTCATGCACATTACAAAGTTTAATCATTAGGAGGTGGTGGTGGCAAGAAAAAGTGCACACCTATAATTATCATAAACTCAGAGTCGGAAGATGCTAAGTCTAAGGTGAGAACCAAATACTATCACTGAGTTATTTAATGATTGTATAACATATCATTTCTCACATTAGATTTAGCACCTTCAGACTTTGAGTCTATGATAATTATAGTTTTCTTCTTCTGCATGCCACCACCACCGCCTAACAAAGAAACTTTGTTATGTGTAGAATGATTGCTCTCTAAGTCCATCCCATCTTTTTATCTAGCATAATCACTCTATCCACTATGAAGCTTGCCGACACCTCAACGTCCAACTCCAACGACCTATTCATCAACTCTAGCTTTTCCTCCACTGCCCCTTCAAATCAATAATAAAATTAATGAGCCAAAATTTAATTTGAAATATATCAGCTAGCTACCATCAACCAGTCATCAGTTAGCCAGTATCAGTTAACTTTCTTTTAACTATATACTCTAGGTTTACTAGACTTGTCCTCACTAATATCATATCACATGATTGTAACCTACCATGTAAACCTATCTTGCTCAAAACTAATGAACACACTACAAATAATAACCTACTAACATCTACCAGTCAGCAGGTAGCCCGTATCAGTTAACTTTGTTTTAACCATATATATATTCTAGGTCATATGGTTGCATCATCTTGAATAAAACTAATTACATATATTCCTGCAAAATATCATTAACTCTATCATGTGAGGCATATGATTCAATATTGGCAGTATATGGCAACATGTTCATACCTTTTCTTTTGTTGATTATATTGAGTGATTATTCTGGATCAGATAATGTAGTTGATTTGGAGAGTAATCAGTCATGCACATTACAAAGTTTAATAATTAGGAGGTTGGTGGTGGCAAGAGGAAGTATAAAACAATAATTACTATCGACTCAGATGATGAAGATGTTAAATTTAAGGTGGGGAACATATCTATGCCTCCCACCTCAAATTTAACATCTTCATCGTCTGAGTCAATAATAATTATTGTTTTATACTTCCACCTGCAACCACCAACGCCTATTGAAGAAACTATGCTATGTGCAGAATGTTTGCTCTCCAAATACATCTCATCTTTTGATTTAGCATAATCACTCTATACACTGTGAAACTGTCTGGCACCTAATTGTTGGCCTCCACCGACTTGGTCTCTGCTCTGGCTTTTTCTCCGCTGCCCCTTGCATGCCTTGGGGAGGTGACATATAAGTGTACTGCGGTGAAGTGAAGGGATAGATTTAGTCGAAATCAGTTAACTACCAGTCAACAATTAATCGAAATCAGTTAACTATCTTCTAACCATACAAACTAGGTTATATGGTATCGTCGTCAATAAATATTAGATCACACCATACTCATGATAGTATAACACAAATTGCGCAAATATAATGACCGCCCAATGTACTTCGCAAAATATAAGCCTCCTACCATCTACCAGTCAATAGTTAGGATGTATCAATTAACTTTGTTTTATTCCATCTACTAGGTCGTATAGTCTACTACTCATTATACATCATATCACAACATTAAAACCTACCTTGTAAACCCATCTTGAGCAAATCTAATGACCACACAATGTACTTTGAAAAATAAAAAGCCTCCTACCATCTACCAGTCAACAGTTAGGATGCATTAGTTAACTTTGTTTCAACCATATAAATTAGGTTATTTGGTCTCCTCCTCGCTAGATATCAAATCACATCATAGTCATGAGTAAAACTAATTACATATATTCTTCTTACTTACCCTAACAACAAAACATATATATTCATTTACTTATTTTCTATCTATTAAAATATATTACAAGCATACTAACTAAGCACCAAACACAGAAGATCAAGTTGACATATTTACTTAATAACGCTCTTATTTATCCACCCATATGTAAACATAACTATT
This sequence comes from Saururus chinensis, assembly GCA_035235625.1. Classification (NCBI taxonomy): domain Eukaryota; kingdom Viridiplantae; phylum Streptophyta; class Magnoliopsida; order Piperales; family Saururaceae; genus Saururus; species Saururus chinensis. The sequence goes on from CP141142.1 coordinate 21,705,940, forward strand.
ACAAATCTAATGAACTCACAATGTACTTCAAAAAATATAAGCCTCTTACCATCTACCAGTCAACAGTTAGGATGTATCAGTTAACATTGTTTTCTTTTATCTACTAGGTCATATGGTATACTACTCGTTATATATCATATCACAACATTAAAACCTACTTTGTAAACCCATCTTGAGCAAATCTAATTACCACACAATGTACTTCAAAAAATAAAAAAACCTCCTACCATCTACCAATCAATAGTTCGTTTGATCAATTAACTTTGTTTTAACCATATATTATTGGTCATGTGGTTTCCTCCTAGCTAGATATCAGATCACACCATTCAAACGTACCTTCTACACCTATCTTCCTTGAATCTAATTACCTCAAAATAAGCTAGGCCAAAGTTAACCATCCTACCATATACCAGTCAACAGCTAGGCTGTATCAGTTAACTTTGATTTGTCCATAAAAAATGGGTCATATGGTCCTGTCCTTGCTAGATATCTGATCACATCATGAAAACCAACCTTTTTAACGTATCTTACTTAAATCTAATGACCACACAATGTACTTCAACAAAAAATACCCTCCTACCATCTATCAGACAATAGTTAGGATGTATCAGTTAACTATGTACTACCCATGTAAACTAGGTCCAATTGTTTCCTCCTCACTAGATATCATATCAAATCATTAGTTAATCTAAACATACAAGCAAAATACATAATCCATTACCTTTACCCTTAATTTGTGTATTATATAACCCCGGAATAACATAATCCATCATAAACTATCAAAATACAACCATATATTACAAACATAATTGATACAATCAAACCGCCCATTTGATGGGAAATTGTAGCAAACAACCAGACACAAAGAAAACAAATATTGAATCCCTTTTCTCTCATATATTTTTTAGCACAAACCATATAACTAAACATTTCACAAACTATCTATTTTTCAGCACAAACTAACATTACTAAGCCAAGTCACAAGACCCCAGATCTACACCCCTATGTTAGTGAAAATCAAACCAAGCACAAATCGCCCTGCTTTTAACAAACTCTAACAAAGCAATATTTCAAAAACTACACACCTCAAATCCGCCATGCGTCTTCACTTTGTAGCCATTTTTCAATCATCCTGCGACGACAGACGAATTGGGTTTGATCATGCCGGTGCACGATCTTAGTGGACGAGGGACCTTCTTCGACTAGACGGTTTTAGATGTCGAAATGATGAGGGGCAGACGACGGCTTCTGTATCTAGGAGAAGCTGATGGTTGAGATGGTGGAGGAGGACGGTGACTCCCGTATTTAGGAGAAAATGCGGGAGGAGACGGGGGGGGGGGGGGGGGGGAGGGACGGACGGCGGCTCCCTTGGGTCTTTTTAAAGTTGATGGTTGAGACGGGAGAGGAGGATGACGACTCCCGTATCTAGGAGAAAATACGGGAGGATACGGGGGAGGAGGTGAGGCGGATGGGGTCTTTTCGTCTGCCATGAGGGCTTTTCACATTATATATATAGCCTAAGGGTATTATTGATAATTCAAATGCGCGTGTAGGAAAGTGGAACATGCATAAGTCTAATTGTGCAAAATCCAAGTACCTGACCTATTTTTATAATTCCGATATTTGTTGAGTCTATTTTTGAAAAATTTTCTACGAACAATAGCCCCAAGATCCAGCACCTAGTTTAGATTTTAAAACAATGTTCTACAATCAAATCACCCTACATACCTCAGGGGGGGGGGGGGAGGAGAGGCGGACGGCGGCTCCCTTGGGTCTTTTTAAAGTTGATGGTTGAGACGGGAGAGGAGGATGACGACTCCCGTATCTAGGAGAAAATGCGGGAGGATACGGGGGAGGAGGTGAGGCGGATGGGGTCTTTTCGTCTGCCATGAGGGCTTTTCACATTATATATATAGCCTAAGGGTATTATTGATAATTCAAATGCGCGTGTAGGAAAGTGGAACATGCATAAGTCTAATTGTGCAAAATCCAAGTACCTGACCTATTTTTATAATTCCGATATTTGTTGAGTCTATTTTTGAAAAATTTTCTACGAACAATAGCCCCAAGATCCAGCACCTAGTTTAGATTTTAAAACAATGTTCTACAATCAAATCACCCTATATACCTCACCCACAGAGAATGTTCATTAGAAAAATGTTAAGGCTCAATATAAAAAATGATAGACAAAAGCTCACCATAAACAAGTGGCAGAGATAGACCAATAACCGCTGGAAGTAGCGGTCCCCGTTGAAGTAGATGAGGATGTAGTAGTATAGGCCAGATCCGAGGCGGGCTCATGCTGGAGATGGACAAAATGTAGCCTTAAGAGCATGGGAAGATGTGGGAAGTCAGGCTAGATCCAATGCAGGGTAGAGGTAGACTGCCGGTGTGCCTGAGATCAAACTAGATGGGGGCTTTGATTCCCGTCTGCTCATCTCCTCCCTCAGTCCCTCCCCACCGATCCTTCGCCCCCCTTCAATTTCCCCCTAGTAATCGCCGGAACCCTACATTTCCGCCAGACCCGAGATCCATCTCCTGGACCGGACCCTCCACTGCAGTTGATAGACTCTCCATCGACTTCAATCTCGATCTCTGCCCCCAGCCCAATCGACTTCCCTGGCGTTTATGCCATCGTTTGCAAACTCTTTACACCCCTGGCGAGTCTAAAGCCATCCTCCCCGAGTTAAGGGGTGCCATTGTCCTGTGAGGCAGTTGTGAGCGCAGCTTCTGTTAGAAGTGGGCATTATAAATGGGTTAAGCCCATATTATTTAGATAGGCATATTAATGGTTATGTGGGTCAAGCCCATATTACTCAAGTGGGTCAAGCCCATTTGGTAGAGAAAGCCCAAGCCCACTTCATATTGAATGAGAATATCACATGGGAATTGGTTGAAGGAGTGAATAGTCCCACATCGCCTACGTGAAGGTGATGGTGTTGGTATATAAGGCTTTAGTTTGGCCTTTCATGTTAGGTCCTTGGGCCAACCCACTTTTGTGGGGGAGAGAGATGTTGGACCAATGCACCTAGGTGGGCTAACCCACACGCGCGCACCGCCGCCGCCGTCCATCCGGCCGGCTCGGTTCGGTTCGGGTCGGGTCGGGTCGGGTTGGGTTGGTTCAACAAGATAATATTTTGGGACAAATTCATTTGGTTCGGTTTTCTATCTGGTTTGGTTTTCTATTAACCAAAATGGGTCTGGTTTGCTTTCACTAAAGGAAGTGTCCGTTAACGGATGGACGCATCCGTTTGAACGGGTAAGATTGTCTTCAACGGGATTTTCTATAAAACCATGAAAAAACTCTTTCTGCAAACAATCCGATTTGGGATTTTCCTGTCCGTTCCGTTCATCTGTGTTATGTGTTAGCATACTCACTGTGGTTCGCTGCATATACCATGTTGGAGGTGTTCCTACGGTATATGGTTGATCGTCTTATCCTGGGAGGCAGACGTCCACGAGTCCTAAACACCAGTAGGGAGGGCGAATTCTGTCTTAAGGACAGAGCTGATTACTTGATTCGATCATAAACATTCCAGTAACGTTTCTCATCACATATAAGGCGAAGGTACGAAATTATAACAATCTTAAGACAGAATTCTTGTGCATTTTCGTATTTCACTGTTATGCATGCAGAATAGTATTCTTATGTAAAATTTTGGAATTTTTCTTCACTGTGCAAATAAGATACAGTGGAAAATTTTTCTATTTTTTTTACCATGCTTATAGTGCTAAAATCATACTATTCTGGACATGCATGTTTGAACCGTTATTGTTGTACGTATAAATTTTGAAAATTTTTCCTCCTGTGTGTGAAGTTTTCAAAATTTTGTACTGTTTTACTATTGAGTACGTTAAATTTCTTATGCTTCCTGTTCATTCATTTTGAACTTTACTGATTACGACTTTTTCAGAAGTTTACTGTTTTACAAATTTCTGGAAAGTCACTGTTCAGAATTTTTGACAGTTTACTATTCATTAAATCATATAGTTTACTGTTTAGCGTGAACTTTAACCCCTGATTCACTGTTCATTAATTCCTGAAGGTTACTGTTCATCCTATTACTATTTCGTATGTAACATGTCTGAAGTTTACTGTTCATGAATTTTTTATATATTACTGTTACTTACGTAAAATTCATGTAAAGTTACTGTTTTGGGAGTTTTGTGCATAGATTTTGCAATTCTCTGTTCTGTGCATCGATTTCGAAATTCACTGCTTTGTGCATTGATTTTGAAATTTACTGTTCTGTATATGTATTTCGAAATTTACTGTTCTACATAGATTTCGAAATTCACTGTTCTGTATATGTATTTCAAAATATACTGTTCAGCATAGATTTCGAAATTCACTAATTTTTTAAGACTGAGTTAATCTTCTGTTCTTTGGAACAGAAATGGCTGCTAAAGGTACCCACTTGATGTCGGTACTTGTTCCCACTCCGGTGACTGCTCCACTTCCCATTAAAGGGGAAAAACCAGAAAAGTTCAGTGGTGCAGATTTCAAAAGATGGCAGCAGAAAATGCTGTTCTATCTCACCACACTGAACTTAGCCCGCTTCCTTCAAGAGGACGTACCCATTCTCACTGAGGAGAAAAGAGAGGACAAGACGGTTGTTGCGGCAGTAGATGCATGGAAACATGCGGATTTCTTATGCCGTAATTATATCCTTAATGGGTTGGACAACACATTGTATAATGTGTATAGTTCAATGAAAAGTGCTAAGGCACTGTGGGAGTCTTTAGACAAGAAGTACAAAATAGAGGATGCTGGAATGAAGATATTCGTGGTCGGCAAATTTTTGGACTTCAAAATGGTGGACTCTCAAACTGTGATCAGCCAAGTTCAAGAACTCCAAGTGATTCTGCATGATATTCATGCAGAGGGAATGACTTTAAGTGAGTCTTTCCAGGTGGCAGCTCTAATTGAAAAATTACCACCTTCCTGGAAGGATTTCAAGAATTACTTAAAGCATAAACGAAAGGAGATGAACATGGAAGATATGATTGTGCGATTAAGGATTGAAGAGGACAACCGGGCTTTTGAAAAGAACACCAAAGGCCATGGCCTAGAAGCCAAAGTAAATGTTGTGGAACAGGGGCATAAAGGCTCTAACTTCAACAACAAGAAGAGGAAGTATCCTGCTGGACAGTCAAACAGTGACTCCAACAAAGCCAAATTCAAGGGCAAGTGCTACGTGTGTGACAAGATAGGCCACAAGGCTAAGGATTGTCGGAAACGGAATAAACAAGATGATTCCAAGAAGAAGAAGGCACAGGCCCACATGACTGAAGTGGAGAATCTCTCCACAATTGTGAGTGACATCAACCTTTCTGCTGTTATTTCAGAAGTGAACATGGTTACCAACGCTCGTGAATGGTGGGTGGACACCGGGGCTACTCGCCATGTTTGCTCTAATAGGAAGATGTTCTCCACTTATCAGCCCGTGGAGAATGGTGAACAGCTGTTTATGGGTAACTCCTCTACTGCGAAGGTTGAAGGACTTGGCAAGGTGGTGCTGAAGATGACTTCAGGCAAAGAGCTCACACTCAACAATGTGCTGCATGTTCCTGAAATTCGAAAGAATTTAGTGTCTGGATCCTTGCTGAGCAAGAATGGCTTCAAGTTGGTTTTTGAGTCAGACAAATTTGTCTTGACCAAGGGTGGGATGTACGTGGGCAAAGGGTATTTAAATGAGGGGCTTTTTAAGCTCAATGTACTCACTATTGTACCTATTTCTGTTATTAAGAATGCAAATGCTTCTTCATCGTATATGATTGAGTCATGTGATATGTGGCATGGTAGATTAGATCATGTTAATTATGATGCTTTACGTAGATTGATTAATATGGAATATCTGCCTAAATTTAATATTGACTTTAATCATAAATGTCAAACTTGTGTAGAATCAAAATTAACTAGGAAATCTTTCCAAAGTATTGCGCATAGTACTGAACCTCTTGAGTTAATTCACAGTGATGTCTGTGACTTAAAACTTGTTCAAACAAGAGGAGGTAAAAAGTACTTTATTACATTTATTGACGATTGCACTCGTTATTGTTATGTTTACTTGTTGAGAAGTAAAGATGAGGCCATTGACATGTTTATATTATATAAAACAGAGGTTGAGAATCAACTTGGCAAGAAAATTAAAGTTCTAAGAAGTGATAGAGGTGGGGAATATGAATCACCTTTTGGTGATTTCTGTTCACAACATGGTATAATACACCAAACAACGACACCCTATTCACCTCAGCAAAATGGAGTTGCTGAACGAAAAAATAGAACTTTAAAAGAAATGATGAATGCCATGTTAATCAGTTCTGGGTTACCCCAGAACATGTGGGGGGAAGCTTTGCTTTCAGCAAATTATATTCTCAACAAAATACCTCATAAGAAAACCTTGCAGACACCATATGAATTATGGAAAGGTCAAAAGCCTTCCTACAAATTCTTAAAAGTGTGGGGGTGTTTGGCAAAAGTGGCGGTCCCTAATCCCAAGAGGATTAAAATTGGACCAAAGACCATTGATTGTGTATTTATTGGTTATGCCAATAATAGCAGTGCATATCGCTTTCTTGGTCATAAATCGGATATTCCTAATGTTAATGTCAATACTGTGATTGAATCCAGGAATGCTTCGTTTTTTGAAAATATTTTTCTGTGGAACTCTACACAAACGGAAAGTTCTCTTCAAAGAACTTTGGATGTTGAAAAGGATAATAGTGAAGACCAAGAGGGAGAGGATGATGAACCTAGATGTAGCAAACGTGCTAGAACATCAAAATCCTTTGGTCCAGACTTTCTGACTTATTTGTTGGAAAATGAGCCTCAAAGCTTTAAGGAAGCCATGTCATCTCCTGAAGCACAATATTGGAAGGAGGCAAGATGTTGAAATTGAATCCATTATGCAAAATCATACTTGGGAGTTGGTGGATCTACCGCCAGGGAGTAAACCTCTAGGATACAAGTGGATATTCAAGAGGAAGATGAAGGCTGATGGATCAATTGACAAATATAAAGCCAGACTTGTTATCAAAGGATACAAGCAAAAAGAAGGTCAAGATTATTTTGATACTTATTCACCTGTCACAAAGATAACTTCCATTAGGATGTTAATTGCTATTGCTGCTTTGTATAATCTTGAAATACATCAAATGGATGTGAAAACCGCATTCTTGAATGGTGACTTGAATGAGGAAATTTATATGCAACAACCTGAAGGGTTTGTTGTACCGGGTCAAGAAAACAAAGTGTGCAGACTTGTTAAATCTCTTTATGGACTTAAACAAGCACCTAAGCAATGACATGAAAAATTTGACAAAATGATGATGTCAAATGGATTCAAAATCAATGAATGTGACAAATGTGTTTATGTGAAAGACAGACCTGATGGCTATGTCATTGTATGTCTTTATGTGGATGATATGCTAATTATTGGTAGCAATGATGATATCATTAAAGCTACCAAGAAGATGTTGAACAAACAGTTTGACATGAAGGATATGGGTGTTGCAGATGTCATACTAGGGATGAAAATCTCTAAAACATCTGATGGATATGTATTATCTCAATCTCATTACATTGAGAAAATATTAGAAAAATTTAATCAGAATGATAATTGTCCAGCAAGAACACCTGTGGATGTGACATTGCACTTAAGCAAAAACACGGGAGAGAGCATATCACAACTTCAATATTCTCAAATTATTGGAAGTCTCAATTACATTATGAATTGTACGAGACCGGACATCGCATACTCAGTGAGTAAACTGAGTAGATTTAATAGCAACCCAGGGGCAGACCACTGGAAGGCTGTAGTCAGGGTTCTTAGATATCTAAGATATACCTTGAACTATGGGCTGCATTATACAAGGTATCCAGCAGTATTAGAAGGTTACTGTGATGCAAACTGGATACCTGATACAAAAGACTCAAAATCCACAAGTGGATATGTCTTTACACTTGGAGGTGCAGCAGTGTCTTGGAAATCCTCAAAACAAACGTGCATAGCAAGATCCACCATGGAATCTGAATTCATTGCACTAGATAGAGCAGGCGAAGAGGCTGAGTGGCTTCGTAATTTTTTAGAGGATATTCCAATGTGGGGGAAACCTGTGCCACCTATTTGCATACATTGTGATAGCCAATCGGCTATAGGAAGGGCACAGAGTAACTTGTATAATGGTAAGTCTCGACATATACGTCGGAGGCACAATACCATAAAACAATTGCTCTCTAGTGGAATAATTTCCATTGAGTATGTTAGGTCAAAAGAAAATATTGCGGATCCGCTTACTAAAGGTTTGACCAAAGAACAAGTGAGCAGTTCATCGAGGGGAATGGGCTTGAAGCCTATACATTAAGAATCACCATAATGGCAACCCAACCTTGTTGACTGGAGATCCCAAGATCTAGGTTCAAAGGGACAACCGAATTGTGGGGGATTCAAGGGGAATCACTATTGAGATAAAATCTCGTCCCCATTCCTATGATGAGATAGTGATGCCTGCAGAGTGAATCAGGATAAGCTTTGCTTTTAATGGTTCTTATAGCTTGAATTCGTTCGAGTGGGGTATTGCAGGATACTCCTAATGAGAATCACCTATATGAGGATTTTAAGGCTAAATCTTCTAGAGCACTCATGAAAACCAGGTTTGTTCAGGGCCGAAATGAACACAATCATGAGAACCACAGTGTGTCTGAGAAGTGATTGTGTGAATTCTATTGTCTTGGTTTACACAAACAGCTGAACAGTTCAAGACATCACGTTCACTGATTAGCCAGTAGACCCGATAGTTTTCACAAGGGAAGGTTCAAAGCCAAAAGCTACCTCACCCCCATGCATGATCTTTTCAATATTGCTTTCACGGTTTACCTTCATAGTTTTGCATAGTTATCCAGCCAATTCTCATTCATGTGGGGGATTGTTAGAAGTGAGCATTATAAATGGGTTAAGCCCATATTATTTAGATAGGCATATTAATGGTTATGTGGGTCAAGCCCATATTACTCAAGTGGGTCAAGCCCATTTGGTAGAGAAAGCCCAAGCCCACTTCATATTAAATGAGAATATCACATGGGAATTGGTTGAAGGAATGAATAGTCCCACATCGCCTACGTGAAGGTGATGATGTTGGTATATAAGGCTTTAGTTTGGCCTTTCATGTTAGGCCCTTGGGCCAACCCACTTTTGTGGGGGAGAGAGATGTTGGACCAATGCACCTAGGTGGGCTAACCCACACGCGTGCGCCGCCGCCGCCGTCCATCCGTCCGGCTCGGTTCGGTTCGCACGCGCGGCCGGCCGGGCCGGGCCGGGTCGGGTTGGGTTGGGTTGGTTCAACAAGATAATATTTTGGGACAAATTCATTTGGTTCGGTTTTCTATCTGGTTTGGTTTTCTATTAACCAAAATGGGTCCGGTTTGCTTTCACTAAAGGAAGTGTCCGTTAAACGGATGGACGCATCCGTTTGAACGGGTAAGATTGTCTTCAACGGGATTTTCTATAAAACCATGAAAAAACTCTTTCTGCAAACAATCCGATTTGGGATTTTCCTGTCCGTTCCGTTCATCTGTGTTCTGTGTTAGCATACTCACTGTGGTTCGCTGCATATACCGTGTTGGAGGTGTTCCTACGGTATATGGTTGATCGTCTTATCCTGGGAGGCAGACGTCCACGAGTCCTAAACACCAGTAGGGAGGGCGAATTCTGTCTTAAGGACAGAGCTGATTGCTTGATTCGATCATAAATATTCTAGTAACGTTTCTCATCACATATAAGGCGAAGGTACGAAATTATAACAGCTTCAAGCTCAGTTGGATGTAGACCCACCAGGCAGCGGCCGCAGAGGACAGGGTTTGTGGGAACTGGGCACACGGCTTAAACCCTTAGCAAGTTGTGGGCTTATGGCCACTCAAAGCGGTCTGCACATTTGGGAGAAGAGATCGCACACATAAACTCACTTGACAGAAGGGGGAGAAGAGGGAGTGGAGGAGAGTCGGGTGGGTGGGGAGGAAGAAGAGCAGGAGGAATGGAAGCTAAGGAAGAAGAGGGGGACTTTTTATCTCAAATTTGAAATGCCCTGACGTGTTTTTTTTCAAGAGTAGTATCTGATGTGGTATTCTGTGATTGGAGACACCCTGGTGGTGTAGGGATGGTGTATAATATATGGATAGTGATATTTTCACAACAAAAGTACCCACAAAAACTCACACAAGAGTTTTGATTGGCTTGCACAAGTGGGCTTCATAATAAACTCACGTGGGCTTGCTCATCTTAACCAATCAAAAGTCATGTGTGAGTTTTTATTGTGTACTTTTAATGTGAAAATATCATTTTCCATAATATATATGGAGTAGGGATATGAGCTCATCTAGGATGTCAAGCTCGCAAAGAAGGCATGGATCAAGCCCAGCCACTTTCACCGTTCTCGACCTTTCCCCAGCGAACTACAAGTTCTATGTGCACGCCATGAGCGCCGAGAAGCTGCCTTTCATGCTACCGGCAGTCTTCATCATCGGGCCCAAGGTGGATGACGAGGAGTGTCTCTACCTCTACGCCAAGCTCATCTCCCTCCATGACAAGAACCCAATCCATGTCCACGACCTTGTCCAGGGGATCATCGAGGGGGAGACTCGTGTCCTCGACACCTCCATGACCATGGAGGAGATCTTCAAGGGGACCAAGGAGTTCAAGAAGCAGGTGTTCGTGAAGGTCCAGCTCGAGCTCAACGAATTCGGTCTCTACATTTACAATGCCAAGTTGAAGCAGCTAGTGGACGTACCGGGGCAGGAGTACTTCTCGTACCTGGGGCGAAGGCCCAGATGGAGGCCGAGAACCAGGCCAAGGTGGAGGTGGCCGAGGCCAGGATGAAGGGCGAGGTGGGGTTCAAGATCCAGGAGGGACAGATGAAGCAGAACGTTGCCAGGATTGACGCGGAGACAAGATCTACTTGACACATAGGGAAGGAGGAGATGGAGGTATAGACAAAGGTGCAAATTTATGAGAACCAGAGAGGAAGGCCGACGTTGCCAAGGCCAACGCCGAGCGTGCCACCCAGAAAGCCGCATGGAATCAATAGGTGAAGATGGCTGAAGTTGAGTCGACCAAGGCTGTGGCAATTAGAGAGGCAGAGCTTCAGAGACAAGTAGAGAAGAGGAACGCCATGAGATACATGGAGAAGCTCAAGGCTCAGTTTCTAAGCAAGGACAGCATAGAATACGAGATCCATGTACATCACCCAATAACTATCTCAGCTTAACAACTAATTCATTATCAGATAGACACGCATGACTAAAATCATCCAACAAGCCAAGTGGGAGCTCTACACGAAGCAGAAGGCAGCTGAAGCTGTGCTCTAGCAGAAGGAGAAAGAAGCATAGGCCTGTCGAGTTGCTGCACAAGCAAACTTCTTCAGACAGCAGCAGGCGGCAAATGCAGAGCTGTATGCAAAGCAGAAAGAGGCAGAGGGCATGAAGATCCTTGCGGAAGCACAGGAGCTCTATGTGAAGAAGCTGGGAAGGAACTACAACGCGCTGAGGGATTACATGATGATCACTGGCGGAATATTCCAAGAAATTGCTAGGATCAATGCTAATGTTGTGCATGGACTTCAACCCAAGATTAGCATCTGGGGGTGGCGCCACAGGCGGCAACGGTGGAGAAGATGCTGTGAATGGCGGGGCCATGACGGAGGTGGCGGGGCTGTACCGGATGCTTCCAACTCTGTTTAATACTGTGCAGGGGCAGACTGGTATGTTGTCAGCGGCTTGGATGGGTTCCCTTGTGGTAGAGGTAGAAGACAAGAACTGACCGGAAGATGGTTCATATACCGATATAATGCCATGTTAGCAGTGTATGAAAAGTTGTATAGATGCCGGTAGCATGAAAGGCAGCTTCTTGGCGCTCATGGTGTGCGCATAAAACTTGTAGTTCAGGCGTTGGATCCGCTGTGGAGCACTCACATGTGAGTGCTCTCACAAAAGCCCAGCGAGCCATGAAAACTCATGCGAGCATTCATAGCTCGCTTGGCTTTTGTGAGAGCACTCACATGTGAGTGCTCCACAGCGGATCTGAAGGGTGTAGTTCACTGGGGAGAGGTCGAGAACGGTGCAAGTGGCAGGGCTTGATCCATGCCTTCTTTGCCAGCTTGACATCATTATTTTAAATTAGTGACACGCTAGCGGTGTGGGGATGGTGCATTAAGATTCGGAGTTGAGATATAGCTTCCTTATTTTAAATTAGTAGCACGTCAATGGTGTGGGGATGGTGTATAAGATTTGGATTAGAGATATCAGCTTCCTTCTAACTTCTTCAACTTAAGTTTCCCTCCTCCCTCCATAACTGACACAGAGATGGCAATTCGAAAACTGTGCCTCTTCTTCCTTGTTGTGCATGTTGTCCCTTGGGCTGCCAAAGCTCAGCAAGCATCCAACGTGCTGGCCACATCATTTGTACAACCCAGAGCAGAATGGGTGGGATCTCAATGCAGTGGCAGCCTACTGTTCAACCTGGTATGCTGACATGCCTCTGGACTGGCGACAGAGGTATGGCTGGACCGCCTTCTGTGGCCCATCTGGGTCCTCCATTGATGATGCCTGTGGCAAATGCTTGAAGGTTAGAATCTTAAAATGCTAGTGCTAATTTTTTTGAACTCTTACTGTTAGTAATTGTTTAATTTTCCTCCTCTGTAGGCCAAGTGCATTAGTACTGGTTGCTTAAGTTAGAAAGAGATCAGTTGAATCTAAAGCCATTTCCGAATTTATGGCACGTTGACAAATACTGCTACTGGCGATGAAGCAATAGCGAAGATAATTGACCAGTGCTGCTATGGAGGGCTGGACTTAAACTCTGCAATGTTCAACCAAATTGACAGCAATGGGCAAGGCTACGCTCAGGGGCACCTCGTCATTGACTATGAGTTCGTGGATTGCGGCGATTAAACTCAACTCACATGTCTTTTTTCCTTGGAATAAACAAACAAACAAGCAAATGTTGTTCCAATATGACTACTTGTCAGAAGTTCAATTTTTTCTTAACCATTTAGCATTAGTGAAGATTATTTTGATGAAAATTTTCCTATAATAAAAAATTCCAAACAAAACACAATCAACCGAGACAAGGTCCCGATAAATAGCATCACCCAAAAATCTTGGGCAACAATCCTTTCGGAACAAAAAGACATGTTCACCTAAAGCAGATCTTACAAGGGAATGAGCTGAACTGTTCGTTTCATTGAACACATTATTAAAATGGACTTCTTGATCTGAGATCGAATATCCAAATCGCCACATGGTTATTAATAGAACTATGCCACCTTTTCCATGCAACTCTTGAATCACCCCCATTGCATCTCCTTCAATAATTACATCTGAAAAACACCAACTCCAAAGCCACCTCTATAGCTTTATTAGTTTTAAAATAAACTGATAAAGCTATAAAAGTCTTATGATCTCTAGAGACATCGGTTGCAAAGCGTTTCTTAGCTCTTCTAACTTGACTACTTCTCAGAAGTTCAATTTTTTCTTAACCATTTAACCTTAATGTGAGCTTTATTGATGCATATAGTCTTTTCAGTTGGATATTTCCTTTCTTTAAGAAGTTGGTGTTGCCAATATCTTTCCTAAATTTCAAGCGGAGAATATATTTAATCGGGAAATTAAGTACATTCAAAGAGATAGTAGAGGAGAATTTCTTAATCAAACCCTCATGGCTCACTTTAAAAGATGTGGAATATACCATATATATCTTGTCCCTATACGTCTGAACAAAATGAATATATAGAGCGGAATCACAGGCACAACACTGAAATAGGTCTTACTCTTCTATGTTAGAGTTACTTGCCCAAGGCCTTTTGGTTCCATGCCCCTATTCTCAAGGGTAATAGTTCATATTTTCTATTATTTCAACATCACCTGGATTATTTGGGCCTTCGTTCATTTGGTTGTGCATCCTCTCCAACCACAGGCTACCCATTTCAAAGTTGGACTTCAAGTATGTTAAGTGCATATTTGTAGGCTATAGCGGCTCTCACAAGTCATAAGGGCTACAAGTGCTTCAATCCTTCTAGTGGAGATATATTTATCAGCTCGCATATGCTTTTTTACGAGAATTCTTTTCCACTTCAAAATGGTGTCTCTACTCCACTCATGTCTATAGGCCTTCTTCTCATATGACTATTGTTCCTTTTTATTCACCGCCTTCATATCTCTTTTTGTGGCCTCACTCCTCTTCCACACAACGGTCAGCCTAGCTTCTTCCCTTTGTGTCACTGGTGTCTCCACATGGGCCAACTCTTGTTGTGTGCCCCCTTCAGCTATATCTACTCCACCCAACCTAGCTGCCTCTCTGCCACTTTTATCGGACACATCGGCTCCGCCTGCCGTAAACAATATTTACCCTATGGTGGCCCGTACCAAGGATGGTACATGTCAGCCCAAGGGTCTTCTTGCCTCCCACTATCCTCTTCTATCATGTCTTGTTGTGGCTGATGCAATTGTTGAACCTTCATGCTACACTCAAGCCTCCCATCACTGTCATTGGCGTGTTACCATGCTCGAGGAATTTAATGCCCTCCTCCGGAAGGGCACTTGGTCCCTTGTTCCTCCTTCTACACCTATGAACATTCTTGGCAACAAAAGGGAGTCCGCATCAAATGTCTGGCTCATGGAACTATTGAGCATTACAAAGCTTGCTTCATCGCCAAGGGACATCATCAACATGGCTATGACTATGAAGAAACCTTTAGTCCTATTGTTTAGCATGAGACTATCTGCATCATTCTCTCTTTGGCCCTATGAAAAGGTTCGTCTCTATGCCAACTTGACATGTAGAATGCTTTTCTTCATGGTGATCTTCACAAAATTATCTACATAGCTATGCCTAGAGGCTTTCTTGATAAATCTCGCGCTTATCATATGTGCATGCTTCACAAATCTCTATATGAGCTTAAACAAACCTAAGGTATCGCTGGCTCAACTCATATATTCTCCGGCTTGGCTTTTGTGAATGTCCTATGATGCCTCTATTTCATTTGTGTCACGGGGCCCACGCTTCTTGCCATACTTGTCTATATGGATAATATTATTTTGACCGGCAATGATAACTAAGTTATTCAATGTCTTATTGCTACGCTTAACAAATAATTTGAAATTAAAGATCTTCGAGATCTTATTTTTTTTGGGCATGAAGATTTGGCCCAGAAGGAGTGAAGACCATCAACATTCGGATGGCACCACTCAGCTTTCTAGTGACTATGGCTACCCCCTACCCGACCCATCTGTCTACCAGCAAATGGTGGGTGCACTATCTCACACTCACGGAGACTTGACATTTCCTATGCCATCAGTAAGGTCTGCCAGTTCACGCATGCACCTCGCACGGAACATTTCATGGCAGCTAATCTCATTCTTTACTGTATCAAATCAACCCTAAATTATGGCCTCAATTCTCATTCTTCCTCTGGTTTTACTATCTAGGGCTTTAAAGAGGCCGATTGGGCTAGTGACCATGAAGATCCTCGTTCCATTATAGGTCTATGTAATTGGCCCTAATCTTGTTACCTGGACGTAAGCTCAAATAAATGCAGAGGCGAGGAAGATATGACACAAGGTTTGGCTTCTCAATCTCCCCGGAAACACATCTTGATTTACTTAGAGATTGTGTAAGGAAATAATTCCAATGTATAGTAATTTGATTATTAGAAAGGTTTTCCCCCTTGAAATATGTGAATTATGGAAGTGTGAGCATGCGCAGTCTATATGGAACCTTGGTCTGGAAAACACCTCATAAGAGATGTATGGTACTGCTATTTAATAAATATGTTTCGAAGAGTTGTGAAGAATTTATCTGAACCAAATGTCAAAGTAGAGAGAGAAGAACTTAATAAACTCTCACTCTTTATATATGATATATTTTATTTCTTAATTTTTTTTATTAATTTTAAAATATAATTTATAATAAAAGAGAGCGTAAAGAGATAGCAGAGTGAGTGGGGGAGGTGAGATAGTGAGGTGAGAGAGAGAGAGAGAAAGGGAAGAGTACGATGGGGGAGAGAGGGTGAGAGAGAGAGGGTAGACAGTAAGGTGAGCAGAGAGAGAAAGAGAGAGGGACATAGAGGAGAGAGAGAAGAAATTTTTTTATTTTATTTGTTTTATATTTTTATTTAAAAATTAATTTAAAATAAATAAATAAAAATATATTAGCGACATATAAGAATCTACGTCACTAATACGTCATAGTATTAGTAATATATAGAAATATACATCGCTAATACCCTATTAGCGACACATATTCCTATGCGTCGCTAATAACATACGTAATAGTAATGCTTATTCCTATGCGTCATTATTATCTTATAATTTATTATATTAATTTTAAAATATGTAAAGAGAAAAAAATAGAGAGGATATAGAGAGAGGGGGGCGAGAGGGAGGAGAGAGAGAGGGAGGGAAAAAGAGAGAGAGGAGAGGGAGGAATGCGCCGCTGATAATATTTATTTTATTTAATTTTAAAATTATTTTTTAAAAATAAAAAATTATAAAAAAATTAAAAAAAAGGAGAGATAGTGTGTAGAGAGAGGAGAGGGAGAGAGGGAGGTGAGAAAGAGAGGAGAGGAGAGAGGGAGGAGAGAGAGAGGAAATGGAGATTAATTATTTTATAAATTTTAAAGTTTTTTTATAAATTATTATATTTTAAAAATAAAAAATAAAATAAATATTATTAGCGACACATAGGAATATGCGTCTCTAATATTTATTTTTAAAATTATTTTTTAAAAATAAAAATTTGAAATAAAGGAGTGATAGTGTGTTAGAGAGAGGAGAGAGGAGAGAGAGAGGAGAGGGAGAGAGAGAGAGTGGAGAGAGGAGAGGGAGAGAGAGAGGAAGAGAGAGAGAGAGGGAGAGAGAGGAGAGGTAGAGAGAGGGAGAGGAGAGAGAGGTAGGATAGAGAGGAGAGGGAGAGGAGAGAGAGAGGTAGGATAGAGAGGAGAGGGAGAGGAGAGAGAGAGGTAGGATAGAGAGGAGATAGGGAGAGTGAGGTGAGAGAAAGAGGAGAAAGGGTGAGGGGAGAGAGAGAAAAGGGGTGAGGAGAGAGAGGGTAGAGAGAGAAGGTGAGGAGAGAGAGAGGGAAGAGAGAGAGAAAGGGTAGAGAGAGAAGATGAGAGGAAGAGAGAGAATGTGAGAGGAAGAGAGGGTGAGGAGAGAGAGAGAAAGAGGATGAGGAGAGATAGTGAGGGTAGAGAGAGAGGAGAGAAAGAGAGAGGAGGTGAGGAGAGAGAGAGAGAGAGAGAGGAGGTGAGAAAAAGAGGAAAGAGAGGATGCGGATAATAGTATTTTTTTAAAAAAATTTAAGACATTTAGCGACGGTTAGAAGAAAGCGTCGCTAATATTACTTGTATTAGCGACACTACATTTTTTTCTGTTGCTAAGGATTTTACAATTTGAGACGTTTAGTTACTAGCGTCGCAAATGAAGTTAATTCGCAAATGAATAAAATTTTGCTACGCTTTTATGTGGACGGAAATTCGCTCAAGCGCGAAGTTTTGCACCCTCCAACACCTTCGGCGAGACTGCAGAACCTGGCAAAGAGGGAAAAGGCATCGCTTTGGGTCTGAGGATGATGATTTGTTTGGCATCTCCAATGAGCCGGACCAGTCACCCGTGCATGGGCGCCCAGCCGCATGTGCATCTCCGATGACTTGCTGCGTGGGAAGTTCAGTCCTCCAACCTCCATCCGCTGTCGTCTCGCCGCGGTTTTGTTTTCTGGCCACTTACTTTGTCTTGAATTATATCCGTCGCCGCCGGACGTTGATGCTTGTGATAGGGGCCGGATCTGGAACCTCTAATGTTGGGCAAAACTTCTTCCGACCCCTTGGTCTGCCAGCAGGTGTGGCGCATAGTCGCCGAATCTTTTATCTCTTGCTGTGCATTTTCCGATCAGCCCTTTCTAGGCTGACACCACCAGTTTTTCCACTGGAGCTAAGATCGCTGCTGTTGGGTGGCGTGTTTTAAAGTATCGGGCACCGGCGGTTGTCACTGGCTAGCAGCGCCAGTGGGTTTGAGACCTCTCGTTGCGATGAGAGGTTGAAGACGCAGACTGGCCCGTGTGGGTCATTACTAACCCACGCCGCGGGTTGCTTTTGACTTGCGCATGTGGTTGCTTCTAACCCGGCCACACGTGGGTTAGGTTCTAGACCCGACCCAAACTAGGTCTCCAAATTTGGTTTGCTCCAATCTGGGTAATTAAAAAAAAAATTCTTTACTTGTTGATTTTTCTTTTTTTTTATTTAGTTTTTTTAGCGACACTATGTAAGAGCGTCGCTAATATTTTTTTATGATATTAGTGATGCACTAATCAAGCGTCACTAATAGTGTTAAATCATTTATTTATTTATAAATAAATAAAATTTTTTTTTAAATAATCACCGGTTCGGCTAAAATGAGGATGCCTGGCTGAGATCCTTGAATCAAAATCCGTTGTCCCTAAATCTCGAAGTCCATAACCATATCTCTGAAGTTCCAAACCACGTCCCCAGATCCTATAACCACTGGATTCCTAGCACCATGTCGGCCCCCTTCATGGGCAGTAAGAAAAGATCGGTGATGAAGGTGTGGCCTTGGATGGAGAGGGTGGCTTGAGCACATACTCTGGAACTCTTGAGATGCTTCCCATCACTGATTAGCACATCAAAGGACTTTGAATCAAACACGAAGTAGCCAAGTCACTGAGCGACTTTGTCATTGATGAAGTTGTGGGTGGAACTGTTGTCGATCAAGATGGCCATGTGTTGCTGCTTGAGGTGGTCTTGAAGCCACATCATACGAGGAGTAAATGCCCCATGTGCCCGATGCGGCACAATCGGTACCTTGGAGTTTTACATAGGGAAAGGGAAGGAAGAAGGAAGAAAGGGAAGAATAAAGTGAATATCCAATTGCATAACCAACAAAGAAGTGAGGGGTGACCCATATAGGGAGCCGACCCACCGACCTAGGGAGTCGGACCAGCTAGTGGGTCCGGCTATCCTACGGTCCACTAGCAGCCCAATACAATTATTTCTCCTAATTCATAAGCAAATACTAAGCTTATACATAAGAAAATAGCCTAATGCCCTAAAATAACAAGGAAATAAAGAATTCTGGTAAACGTGCACAACACTCCACCACGCTTCTGCAATTCGCCTTGACCTCAAGGCGACCAAGCTGGGTATCGAATCATAAACTCGTCCTCAAAAATTCACATGGCACCCTCAAGGGGCTGACCCTGCTAAGAAACAAGCACCTCGGTAGTGATCCGACCCGAATGGCGGACCCGATGCTTACCAAGCATCAAGGCCAGAACAGGATCTGAGGCTGGACTGGTCCCATCAAGGGAGGTGGTGGAGCATCAGTGGCCAAGGATGCGTCACCTACGTAACGGCACAGCCTGGAGCATGGAAGATGGGGTGGACTAAAGAGTCAGGCGGGTAGAGCAAGGCGGTAAGCCACTAGGCTGATACACTCCTCCACAGCATAGGGACCATGGAAACGGGGGGAAACAAGGATGTCTGGCGCTGAGGCAAAACAGAGACATAAACCAAGTCACCTAGAGCGAACCCCCTGTCTATGTGATGACTATCATAAATTTGCTTCATCCGGTTCTGAGCAGAGGACAAGTTCTCCTTGAGTTGTTGAAGAACCTCATCCTGTGTTTGGATCATATAGTCTACCTCCTCCACAGAGGAGTGGTGAGGAACATAACACAACACTGTCCGGGGGGGGGGGGGCATACAATACCTCTAACGGAGTGAAACTGGCACAAGTGTGATAGGCGGTGTTATATGACCACTCGGCCCAAGGAAGAAGCTAAAGCCATCTGCGGGGTTGAGACATTATGAAACAACATAAGCACTGTTCTAAGCATTGGTTGACCACCTCTGTCTGGCCATCCGTCTGGGGGTGATAAGCGGTGGTCATGTGTAGAGAAGTGCCCTATAATGTGAAGAACTCCTACCAAAACTAAGAGATGAAGATCTGGTCACGATCGGATACAATAGTGCTAGGCATGCCATGTAGTTTGGCCACCTCTTGAACATAGTTTCTGCCACTATCTTGGTGGTGAATGGATGTCCCAACGCACAAAAGTGAGAGTACTTGGACAACCAATCCATCACCACCATAATCACCAACTTGCCTTGCACCAAGGGCAAGGCCTCCACGAAGTCCATAGAAACATCCTCCCAAACCTTATCAGGGATAGGCATGGGCTGAAGCAAACCCACAGGAGAGGTGGCGGTGGCCTTAGCTCGCTGACAGACATTGCAAACAGCCACATACTCCTGGACTGCCCGTCAAATACCATGCCACAAAAAACTCTGGCTGACCTGCTTATAAGTACAGAATGCTCCTTCATGACCGACTACTGGAGTGCATGGAAATGGGAGAGAACACGCTTGCGAAGATCATCAACATCGGGAACCCAAAGGTGGTCCTTCCAAAAGAGTAGGTCATCCCACCACACAAAGAAAGGACGAGCAGTTGGGTTGGCCTAGAGAGATGTAATCAGGGTCTGCATTTGAGAATCATTCATGTATGTCCACCGCAACTCATCAATGAAGAGGCAAGATGGAGTAGAAAGGCCCAAGCACGATCCCGGGGGAGAGTTGCGAGAAAGGGCGTTAGCCACTGTGTTTTCCAACCCTCTCATGTACACGACCTCATAATCATAGCCGAGCAACTTACTGACCCACTGCTACTATGAGGGAGTGGACACTCGCTGCTCGAGGAAGTACTTCAGAGGATGGTGGTTAGTACGAATCAAGAACCTGTGGCCAAGTAAATATGGCTGCCACTTGTCAATGATGAGGACAATAGCCAACATCTCATTCTCATAAACGGATAGGGACAAAGAGTGGCCAGCCAAAGCCTTGCTAAATTAGGTAATGGGGTGCTCATCCTGCAGCAGAACCGCCCCTAGACCGTCTTCGAAGCATCTTTTTTAACCACAAAGGGGTGGCTGAAATCGGGTAAAATCAGTACTGGGGCCGATGCCATAGCTTGCTTTAGCTCTTCAAACACTGCCTGGGCAACCTCATTCCAACTAAATCCCCCCTTCTTGAGAAGCTCTATAAGTGGTTGAGCAATCTCTCCATACCGACTGATAAACCGCCTATAATAGCAATGAGGCCCAGAAAACCCAGAAGCGCACGAACACATGTGGGTGGCGGCCAGGAGAGCATGGCCGCCACCTTCGATCGGTCAGTGGCGACGCCATCCTGCAAGATGATATGTCCCAAGTAATCAACCTGGGGGCTACCAAAGGAACACTTCGAACACTTAAGAAATAATGAATTAGCTCTCAAAATAGAGAAGACCAACCTGAGATCCTCCAAGTGCTTTGCCCACGACTGGCTCTAAACCAAGATTTTGTCAAAGAAAACCAAGATGTGGCAGCGGAGGAATGGCCTGAAGAGATCGTTCATGAGGCACTAGAAGGTGGATGGGGAGTTGGTCAGCCCGAATGGCATGATGAGGAACTCGAAATGGCCGTCATGAGTCTGGAAGGCAGTCTTGTGCATGTCAAGCTGCACCCGAATCTGATCGTAACCCAATAGTAGGTCGAGTTTACTGAAGACCTTTGCACCAGCCAACTCATCCAAAAGCTCCTCAATCACGGGTATGGGATACTTGTCCTTGACGGTGATGGCATTCAATGCTCGGTAGTCCACACAAAACTGCCAAGTACCGTCTTTTTTGCGAACTAGCAACACCGGAGAAGAGTAAGAGCTCGTGTTAGGGTGGATGATACCGGATTGAAGCATATCAGCCACTAGATGCTTGATCTCAGACTTCTGGATGTGAGGATAACGATAAGGCAGACATTGGCCGGTGACGCACCAGGAATGATGGGGATATGGTGGTCATGAGGCCGCACTGGAGAAAGTCCCTGTGGTTCCGCAAACAGATGTTGATGCTTCGCCAATAACTCAAGGAGGTTCGGGGGCTGCTCATCCTAAGGCACCTCAACTGTTGTCCACTGCTGCAAGACGAACCCCTGGGGGGTGAACTGGAAGAAAGAACATGCCGGCTGGGCTGAGAGGAGGGTGCCTAGTCGGGACCCTTAAATCCGAACCCACTGCCCTTGAACTTCAAAATCCATAACCATGCCCCTAAAGTTCCAAACTACATCACCTTGCTCCTGGAGCCACTGAACCCCTAACACCACGTCTACCCCCTTTGTGGGTATTAGGAAAAGGTTGGTGATGAAGGTGTGGCCCTAAATGGTAAGGGCAGCCTGAGCACAAATGCCAGAGCTCCTGAGATGCTTCCCATCTCCTATCAGCACATTGAAGGTCTTCAAATCTGACATGAAGCAGCCAAGACACTGAGCCACCTTGTCATTAATGAACTTGTGGGTAGACCCGCTGTCAACCAAGATGGCCACTTGTTGCCACTTGAGGTGGCCTTGAACCCTCATTGTGCGAGGCGTGAATGCTCCCGAGAAGGCATGAACAGAAAACTCGGGCTACACGTTCCCATAGTGGGATGAGTCCGCCCTATCCTCTGCGTCCTCCTCCTCAATCTCCTCCACGAGGAGGCTGCCCTTGACAGAACAACGGTGTCTTGGAACAAACTTCATGTCACAACAAAATCATAGTCCATTAGATTGATGCTCCCCATCTATGCCGGCATAAGACGCCGAACAATCTAGCCTGGCGGCGGTGCTGGCTGGTTAGGTCGGCCTGGCGTTGGGATGTTGTTTGGGCTGGCAAGAGGGCCAGGCTGACACTGGAACATGGGAATGTCCCAAGCCTCCCTCCTTGCCACTATCTAGCCAGCTTCTCTTCCTCAATTCGTGCATGGCGCATGATGTATCGCATGCTGAAGCATGGAAAGTGGTGCATCATTTCGAAAATCTCAGGTTTGAGACCTCTCTTGAGCGTGCCCACCAAGGTGGCCATCGGCCAGTTGGGAAAGCGGTTGGCCACCTTCATGAACTCCGTGTAATAGGCCCGGACGGTGGTGGTTTGGCACAGTGTCGAGAGCATCTCATTGAAGTCTTGAAACTCATTTGACCCAAACTGGATGGACAACTTGTTAGAGAAGGCGGCCCAAGTAGGGTAGCACACCTCCTTTTCAAAACTTTGGAACCTCACAGAAGCGTCCCCGTCGAGGTGGAAGGCCGCTATGCACAGTCACTCAGCCTCCGAATAAGTTCCTTGGTAGGCGTAGCACTTTTCCGCCTTGTACAACCATTCCACTGGGTCGTCATCCCCATTGTAGCATGGGAACTGTAGGTGGGCCAAATGAGGTTTAGCCCCTCCTCATGGTCCGCCATAGGGTCCCGGGTACTCCTCCCATTCGTCCTCCATCTACGGAAACAAGTTTCTAGGAGGCGGCATCATTGGGGTATTTTCCCAAACACCTGGTGTGCCTCACATATCCTAGGCTTGGCGCCTCCCATCCATGGCTTGGTCGACTGTGCCAAAGCGCATAGG
Source organism: Saururus chinensis (assembly GCA_035235625.1). Taxonomy (NCBI): domain Eukaryota; kingdom Viridiplantae; phylum Streptophyta; class Magnoliopsida; order Piperales; family Saururaceae; genus Saururus; species Saururus chinensis. The sequence continues at coordinate 21,729,415 of CP141142.1, forward strand.
ACCTTGGGGGAAGCATAAATCCTTGTCCGTCGGTGCTGGAAGGTCAGAGGTGTGCATTTCAGGGGCTTGGGATGGATCCCCCCTTCTCCATGACAGCAGCCTGGGCAACAGAGGCATTGCGCACTTTGCTTGAAGTTGAGCAATGGTCAGGCTCAAAGCATCGACCTTGGCCACGCCCACGCTCAAGGACTGAATTGCCGCCATGAGTTGAGCCAGAGTAGGCTTACCGGTGGTCTCTGGAATTGTCTTTGGGTTGTCTACTGAGGCGAGAGCCTCTTTCTTAGTTAGAACTGTCGGGGCCGCAACAACTTGCTTGCCTCATGCCATGGCTAGGGATCATAAAAGCTCTGATACTAATGATGTGCTTGATGCGGCACAATCGGTACCTTGGAGTTTCACATAGGGAAAGGGAAGGAAGATGGAAGAAAGTGAATATCCAATTGCATAACTAACAAAGAATAGAGGGGTGACCCATATAGGGAGCTGACCCACCCACCTAGGGAGTTGCACTAGCTAGTGGGTCTGGCTACCCCGCGGTCCACTAGCTGTCCCAATACACTTATTTCTCCTAATTCATAAGTAAATACATAAGAAAATACTAAGCTTATACATAAGAAAATAGCCTAATGCCCTAAAATAACAAGGAAATAAAGTACTCTGGTAAACGTGCACAATAATGCTCCTGGGAAGGCATGAACAGAGATCTTGGGTAGCACGTCATCATAGTGGGAAGAGTCTGATCTATCCACCACATCCTCCTCCTCAATCTCCTCTACGATGAGGCTGCCCTTGATAGAACAACGGTGCCCTGGGATGAACTTTTCATCGCAGCAAAAACATAGCCCCTTGGACCGACGTTCCTCCATCTGTGCCGGTGTGAGATGACGGACAATCTGGCCTAGCAGAGGGGGCGGATGGCCACGACAGCCTGACACTGAAGGGCTGGTTGAGGTGGGAAGGGGACTAGCACTGACAGTAGAACATGGGAAGGGACCAAGCCGCCCCCCTCTCTGCTATTGAGCCAATTTCTCCTCCTCAATTCGTGTATGCCTCACGATGTCCCGCATACTAGTGCATGGGAAATGGTGCATCTCCTTCGATATCTCTGATTTGAGCCCCCTTTTTAACGTTTCCACCAAGGCTGTCATTGGCCAATCGGGAAGGTGGTTGGAAACCTTCATGAACTCAGTGTAGTAGGCCCGGACTGTGGTGGTTTGTTGCAGTGCTGAGAGCATCTCGTTGAAGTTCTAGAACTTGTTGGGGCCAAACTGGATGCACAGTTCATCAAAGAAGGCGGCCCAAATGGGGTAGCACACCACCTTCTCAAAACTCTGGAACCAGATAGATGCATCACCGTCCTTGTGGAACGTAGCTATGCACAACTACTCAGCCTCGGAGTGCATTCCCTGGTAGGCAAAGAACTTCTATGCCTTGTACAACCACTCTACTAGATTGTCGTCCCCATTGTAGCGTGGGAACTGTAGGCATGCCAAACGAGGCTAAGCTCCTCCCCGTGGCCCTCCGCGAGGTTCTGACTCCCGAGTACTCCTCCCAATCGTCCTCCATCTCCGAGAACACATTTCTAGGTGGCAGAACCATTGTGACATTCTCCTGAAAACCTGGCAGGCCTCATATACCCTAGGCCTGAGGCCTCTCTTCTCTAGCATAGTCGATTGTGCCAAAATGCAGAGGAGCCTGTGGAACTGGTGTCTCCATGTCCGCCATGGCCAGGATGCTAGGGTAGTGCTATTCAGGTGCCTACAAAGTTTTCTGCTTCTCCATGTTGGCGACCGGTGGTCTGGGGAGAATTTGTGCTAATGGCGTTGAAGGTTCTGTCTGTTACTATGCAACGGCCATGGTCAGGGACTCGATCTTTGCCATAATCTGCGTCAAGCTAGGGGCGCTGTGGTCTCTGGAATAGTTTTGGGGTTGTCCGCTAAAGATTTGGCCTCCTTCTTGGGCTGAACTTCTGGGGCGGTTTGCTTGCCTCGTGACATGGCTGGGGATCATGAAGGCTCCGATACTAATATTGTGCCCGATGTGGGCACAAATGGTACCTTGAACTCTCACCTAGGAAGAGGGAAGAGAGGAAGAAGAAAGAGAAGAAGTTATGAATATTCAATTGCCTAAAAGAAACACAAGGAAGGGGACAACTTATAGGGAGTCGTGCTAGCTAGTGAGCCCGGCTATCCCCTGGGCCACTAGTTGGCCCAATACAGTTATTTATCCTATTACATAAGCAAATATGAAGTAAATATAAAAGAAAGTAGCCTAATACAATGCAATGAAAGGGAAATAAGTAGTCTAGGGTGATCGTGCACAACAGACTTATCAAGATTCACTTAGGTAGATTTTATTAAAGAGAAATAAGATGTTTTTGAAGCATTCAAAACAATTGCCCTTACTATACAAAATACATGTGACCCACACATTCAAAACTTTAGAAGTGACGGAGGTAGTGAATTCATTAGCTTTAGGTTTAAAAAGTTTTGTGACCCTTTAACCAAATAGAATAGGTAAAAGAAATAAAAGGACGATCTAGGAAATGGCTAGGGTGATGCTTAACTAGAAGAATTAAGCAAAATAATTTTGGGTAGAAGGTTTGAACATTGGAACTTACACCCTCAATAGAGTCTATCTAAGACCTGGAATAGTTCGAACATCTTATGAGTTGTGGAAAAACCCATTGTCAAATACTTTAAAGTCCTTGGAAATCCTTGTCTCATCTTAAGAGATAGGGAAGCTTTAGAAAAATTTAATAGCGACAGTGATGTTGGAATTTTCCTTAAATATTCTTTGACAAGTAGGACATAAAGAGTTTTTAACAAAAGAATTCAAACTATCATGGGATCCTTTAATGTGGTTGTGAATGATGTATACAGTTTTAATAAAAGGATATTCAACATGAGAAAGGAAAATAAAACGTTGATGATTATTATGGTTGTGATGATTCAACTAATGGTTTAGTGATGTAGATAAGAAAGAACAACAATAAGTGGATGTTTATTATCATCATATACATGAAACTAAAGTTCAAGAAGACAAGCAAAAACCACAAGTTCAAGCTGGTCAAGTACCAAATTGGGTTCAAAAAGACCATCCTGAAACCAATGTGATTGATGATTCAAAATCAATCCCTTCTACATGTGCATTGGAAGAACAAATAAATTTCTCTTGTTATGTATCTCTCACAGAACCAAGGAAAATTGATGAGGCACTTTAGGATGAAAATTAGATTAATGCAATGCAAGAGGAATTAGGCCAGTTTATTAGGATTGATGTATAGTTTATTGGTACTGGACCTAAGCAATGCATTGTCATAAGTACAAAATGGATTTACAAGAAGAAGACAAATGAACAAGGTAATGTTGTATGTAATAAGCCAAGATTGGTTGCTCAAGGCTACACATAGGCAGAAGGGATTGATTTTGATGGAACATTTACTTTTTTTGCTAGAGTTGATTCTATTAGATTGCTTGTTGCTATAACCTATCATTTTAAATTCAAGGGATATCAAATGGATGTTAAGAGTGCTTTTCTAAGTGGGAATTTGAAAGAGGAAGTCTATGTCGAACAACCTAAGGGTATGATAGATAACAAGCTTTGAGAGAATGATATGATAGAATAACCCAACATCTTGCAAAGACGGGTTATAGAAGAAGAGGTGTTGATAGGACATTGTTTGTCAAGAAATTTAGAAAACATGTAGTGATGGCACACATCTATGTATATGACATTAATTTTGTATCTAAAAATGACAAGCTTACCAAAGCTTTTGCAAAAGAGATGAGTAACGAATTTGAAATGAGTAAGGAAGGTTTACTAATTTATTTTCTTACTTTGCAGGTACAACAAATTGATTCAAGAATTTTCATCTCTCAATCAAAGTTTGTTGAATCATTGGAGAAGAAATTTGGACTTCAAGATGTAAAACATTCCAAAATACCTATATCTTCTTCTATCAAGCTAAATAAAGTTACTTCACGTAAATTTGTTAAATAAAGTTTGTATAGGAGCATGATTGTACTTAATTGCTAGTTGCCCAAATATTTAATTAAGTATAGGAGTAAGTGCTAGATATTAAGCTAATCCTAAAGAATCCCACATGATTGCTATTAAGAGAATAATAAAATGTGAGTGGATCTATAGGATATTATTTATGGTTTCTATTTGACACTAATTTTGAACTAGTTAGATATTCATATGTTGATTGGGCAGTGAATGAAGATGATAGGAAGAGTACCTTAGGTGGTTGTTTTTATGTAAGAAATTGTTTAATTTTTTGGCAGAGTAAAAAGTAAAAATGTGTTTCTTTTCAATTGCAAAAGCTGAAAATATAGTTGTACTATATTAATGTGTAGGGATGCCACTCAGGTTAGTTTTATGACAAAACCTGACACTAATGGGTAGGGTTTGGTTTTTAAACCTCAACCCAAATAGCTATTCAGGTTAGGTTTAGGTTTTAGGTGATTCAACCTGACCCGACCCAAATAATTTTTTAAATATAAATTTTATATTTTTATATGTATTTTAATAATTTTTTTAAAATTAGAAAAAATATAAATAGTTTTTAATTCAAAATGGGTCGGGTGGCTAAAATTGTATCGGGTTTAGGTTTAACAAAACTTGACCCGACGACATCACTATTAGTGTGGATGAAAAGAATATTATATGATTATAAAATACATCAAGGAAATTTTACTTTATATTATGATAATCTAAGTTTAATTAAAATTTCACAAAATCTTGTTCAACATTCTAATACAAAACATATTCATATTAGACATCATTTTATTTAAGATTTGATTGAGGATCAAATTATAAAATTAGAATATATTTTAATATGGTTTAGATTGACTCACATTTTTTACAAAACCTTTGGATTTCAATAGGTCATTAACCTTGGAAAAGTCATTGGACTTGCTTGCCTAGAATTGTTTCGTAAGAGTTTTCTTTTGTCCTTTATTTTGAATGTAAATCTTTTGGGACATAAAACACAACAAAAAACTATTTTAAATCTTTAGAGGTCTTTGATTGCTTGCTTTGCATTAGTTTATGTAGTGTTTTTTTATTTGTTTTTAGAAAAAGTTCAAAAGCATAAAAAATAAATTTGTGAGTTTTCAAACATATAGCTCACATATCATATGGAACACAATTGAATTGTGAAATATTGCACATAATGGGTCACATATGTAATGCATGATGAATAAATTATTAAGTCAAGAGGACTAATTGCATATCAATTGAGTAGAGTTTTAGGATTCATAATAATATTTTATGCATTATTGGTTTATTGAAAAGTACTAACTGTGGATATTAAAGATTATCTATTCTGTTAAATGTATAATATGGTTGAAAAAGCAAAGGGCATAGAAAATGACAACATCAGAAATAGATTGTTGCATCATTGATTATATCTTTCACTTATTTACTATAAATAATGATAAAACAAAATGCAAGTATGGACCAAGTTACTCGACAAACTCATTTATCAAAGAAGTGGAAGAGTAAACTTGATTTTGACTATATTATCCATTGATTTTTTGATGATTATTTTGAATAATTATGGTACAGTCTTTGACTTGAACTAAAGCACTATTACATCTTTTATAATTATGAGGCCTGAAAGTTGAAATTCTGATTTTCTAGTTGAGTGTTTAATGAAATATGTTATGCTAATGTGGGATGAAAAGTGTGTTACTATGAAACTTGGAGAGTATGTTCACAATTGATACTACTATATGTTCCACAACACACTTTGTTTTCTACCAAGTTTTATTTGATTCTCCTAAAATAAATTCTATATCTGGTTTCAAATTGGTTTACAATTTTTTTCTCTATTTTTTCTTTCTTACCACGATTTCCTTTTGTCTTTTTGTGACAAAAAGTGGGAGAAATTTGGTTTAGAGAAAACATTAAATCTTGAGGTTAGAAAGCTAATAGAGATTTTTAAAAAGAAGATCTAGGTTGAATTGATAAAAAGAGAAGTTCTTAATATGGTTACAACTTGTTTAATCTTTTCCTTGCTTGAACATTTAAATTATGTATTTACTTGTTTCTTATAATAGTATTATGCGGGTATGTTCTTGCTGGTGATGTGCAGGTGTTAGTTTGTGAGCTATGTGTGTGGCATAGACAAAATGAGAAAAATAAAGTGCCTCTAACTCATAATTAAGTTACAAGATTTATCTTCCCCTTTTAAACAAAATAAGTACATATTTTGTTCAAATTAATGTGTCCAATTCCAATGTGTTCTAACAAGAATTTTCCAATCAAATAAGCAAACAAAATGCACAAGAATTTTTATGTAGATATCCAACCTAGGAAAAACCATAGGACTCTTGTCCATATCAACTATGCACTACGTAAACTTGAAATTACAAAATCACCGATTACAAAGACAAAAGACTCATTCTTTCTCTTCAAACGACTGGTTCTTCACATCATTCTTGAATTCTGAATCAACCACTCATTGGTTTTTTATTAGCTATAGCTTGATCTTCTCCTCCTTCGTGCTCTTTTATCAAAATAGATCTTTCATCTCATCCTTTAAATAAACTTTTAATCTCTTGATCTTCTCAGCAACAATATTCAACAAACACTGTGTCCCAAATATTTTTTATGATCTAATCTCACCTCTAATCACTTTTTGATTTATGGTAGAGATTTTCTCATTCTAGAAGACAACTATCTCAAAATTCTATTACAGCAACTCCACTCGCTTTGTAGGTTTTCTAGGTCTTCTTTTTTCCTCCATCATATTTCAATCCCTTTATATAGACTCAAGTCCTAAAAGGAATAAGTCTCCAACTTAGAATCTAAATCAAACTAGAAAATCTTAATTTAAATAACCTACTACTCAATCGATCAATCGTTTCCATAGGGCTCCCTCACGACTCTTCCATCGATCAATTGTCTCAACCCTACGATTGATCGCTAACTCTTTGCTTCATTTTACACAGTGCTTTTGGGTACCGAGTGATTATTCATAGAAGCAATTGATCTGTCATACATCTTTATAGAGATTTTGCTATAATACATCAACGATCGATCGTTACAACCTGGTGATCAATCATTGTGACCAGATTTTTTATTCTTTAATATTCATATCTCCAATTCTCACTATTGTAACCTGACTCAAAATACATATTAATGACATTGTTTTAATCATGATAATAAGCCAATATATAACATAAGGACACTTATGTTCTTACAATTTCCCCATTTGGCTATTTCATGACAACACACTATAACCCATCATCTGAAAAATAAAAATTATAACTATGTAGTGTATAATCGATTTAGATAGATTATCCAACAATAACTCTCCCCTTTTATATATAACTCTCTAATCCTATTATGATGTTCTCTTTAACTTGTAATCAACCTATACTTTATAAACTAGAACATACCCGCTTCATATTGTTCCAAGAAACAAGTACATATATAAATGTTAAAGTAAGTAAAATATCAATCAAGTTATAACCAAATCAAGAAGTTTTCTCTTTTTAACAATTTAACCTAGATCTTCTTTGTTAAGCTCTTTGTTAGCTTTCTGCCCTCAAAACTTAAAGTTTTTTCTATCCCAAAGTGCTCCCCCTTTTTGTCACAAATAGACCATAGGAAATCAAGGAAGACAAGAAATAAAGTAGAAAAAAAACTTGTAAACTAATTTGAAATCACATTTAGGATCAATTGTAAGGAGAATCAAAGAAACAACTTAATTAAAACCAAAGTGTGTTATTGGGCATATAGTATTACCAATTGTGAACATACTATCCAAGTATCAGAATAACCCACCATGTGTATCCCACATTAGCATAATATAATATCATTAGCCACTCGACCAAAAAAATTGAATTTCAAGTTCCAAGTCTCATAATAAGAGAAGATGTGAAAATGTTTACTTCAAGTCCATGACTATACCATAATCATTCAAAATAATCATCAATATATCAATAATTAATATAGTAAAAAATAAACTTTCTCCTCTACTACTTTGGCAAATGAGTTCATCGAGAAACTTAGCCCATTCTCATATTTTGTTTGATCATTGATCTACATTGAATAAGTAAGAGATAAGAGCAATGATACAAAAATTATAGTGTTCGTTGTCTTCATTCTTTCTGCCCTTTGTTTTTTTTTTTAAAATGATTTTTCATTCTTTTCATAAATGGGCTTTCAATGGCTTTTTCTTAGTCCTTGCAACTTTGCACTATATTTTTTTAATTAATCTAAGCATTTTTCAGTGTTAAGGGGATAGTAACTTCGACACTAATACAAGATATCTCATGCAGACGCTCTTCATCATCTTTATGAGAACTATTCATGATAAAGTTTACTTCGATTGTTCAAAATAGAGTCATAAACATATCAAATATTATCTAGCGTGCAAAGAAATCCAATATGCTCAACTACCTTATACTACCTCATAGCATCAGAGTCAATAAATAGATCAAACATATTATACATTTAACCAAATAGATGATTTTGAGTTCCCTTAGTGAGTACTAAGCCTTTTAATAAATCAATAATGCATAAAGTATTATTATGAATCTTAAAACTCTACTCAACTGATATTCAAGTAGTCCTATTGACTTAAGATTCTATCTATTATGCATTACATGTGTGATCAACTATTGTGCAATACTTCCACAATTCAAGTGTGTTCCATATGACAGGCCATCTATATGTTTGAAAACACACAAACTCATTTTTTATTTTTTTTCTATTTTTTCCTAAAAAATTCAACTAGACTCCAAACAAACTATAACAAACTATTTAAAGCTTAAAAATTAAAAATAGTTTATGTTGCTTCTAATGTCCCAAAATATTTTCATTCAAAAAAGGGACAAAAATCTCTTATGAAATTACTTTGGGTAAGAAAGTGCAATGACTTTTCTAAGGTTGATGAACCTATTGAAATCCAAAGATATTATGAAAATATCAACCAATTAAAACTATGTTGAAATATATTCTAAGTTAGCAATTTGATCCTCAACCAAATCTCGAATAAAATGGTGTCTAATATCAATATGTTTTGTACGAGAATGTTGAATAGGATTTTGAGAAATTGTAATTAAACTTAGATTGTTACAATATAGAGTCACTTTTCCCTAACGTATGTTATAATCAAATAACATCATTTTCATCCACATCAATTGTGTACATCCACTACCAGCAGTATATATTTAGCTTCTGTAGTTGATAAGAAAACACAATTTTGATTTTTACTATGCCAAGAAACTAAGAAATTTCCTACGTAAAACATCCACTTGAAGTACTCTTCATATAATCTATATTTCCTACCCAATTAGAATCTGAACATCCTACTAGTTCAAAAGTAGTGTCAAATGGAAACCATAAACCAAATCCATTAGAATCACTCACATATTTTGTTATTTGCTTAATAGCAATCATGTGGGATTCTTTAGGATCAGCTTGATATCTAGCACATACTCTTAAACTTAAGCAAATATCTACGTAACTAGTAGTTGAGTACAAAAGACTACCAATCATGCTTTTATACAAGGTTTGTTCAATAGATTTACCTAAAACATCTTTACTTAACTTGAAAAAAAGAGACATAAGTGTCTTGGAATATTTTGAATCTTGAAGTCCAAGCTTCTTCACTAGATATTTAGCAAACTTTGACTATGAGATGAAGATTCCAGAATCAGTTTGTTATATTTTCAATCCAAAAAAATTAGTTAGTAAACCTTCAATATTCATTTCAAATTCCTTATCTCCTTTGAAAAAGATTCATCAAGCTTATCATTTGTGAAGCCAAGGAAAATGTCATCCACATAGATCTGTTCCATCACAACATACTTTTCATATTTTTTGACAAACAATGTCTTGTCAACACCTCCTCTTGTGTAACCCTTCTTTGTCAAATATTGTGTCAATTTATCATACCATGCTCTTTGAACTTGTTTTAATCAATACAAAGCTTTCTTCAACTTATACACATAATTACGTCGATGAGGATCAATAAACCCTTAGGCTATTTGACGTAAACTACCTCGTTCAAATTTCCATTCAAAAAAGCTTTCTTGATATCCATATGATATACATTAAATTTTAAATGACACGCTATAGCTAGAAGCAATCTAATAGATTCAAGTTTCGCAACATGAACAAATGTTTCATCAAAATCAATGCTTTCTATCTGTGTGTAACCTTGAGCAACCAATCATGCTTTGTTTCTTAGCACATTACCTTGTTCATCTGTTTTGTTCTTATAAATCTACTTTATACCTATGACATTGCATTGCTTAGGTCTAGGGATAAGAAACCATTTATCATTCATAGTAAATTATCCTAGTTCCTCTTGCATTGCATTTATCCAATTCTCATCCTAAAGAGCTTCATCATTTTTCTTTGGTTCAGTAAGAGACACATAACAAAAAAAATATTTGCTCTTCCAACTCATCTCTTGTTCTCTCTTTCATAGATGTCACCAATTACATTGGTTTTAGGATGGTCTTTTTGAACCCAATTAGGCAATTGACCTGCTTGAATTTGTGGTCCTTGTTCTTCTTCTTTAACTTCAATTTTATGAATATGATCATCATGAACTTCCACTCGTTCTTGTTCTTTATTGTCTACATCACTAAACACATTAGTTGAATTATTACAATTACAACAATCATCAACCTTTTGTTTTCCTTTCCTGTGTTAAATGTTTTGATTTTAAAAAATTTGTACGTCATTCACAATCACATTAAAAGACTCCATGACAGTTTGAGTTCTTTCGTTAAAAACCTTATATTCCCTACTTGTCAAAGATTATATAAGGAAAATTCTATCATCACTCTTGCTATTGAATTTTCTTAGAACTTTCCTATATCTCAAGATATGACAAGGGCTTCCAAAGACTCTAAGGTGTTTTACAGTGGGTTTTTTACCTCTTCACAACTCATGGAGTTTGACTATGTCAAGTTTTAAATAGACTCTATTGAGGGTGTAAGTTGTAGTAGTCACAATTTCTACCCAAAAATGTTTAACCAAATTCTTCTAATTCAGAATAACCCTAGTCATTTACTGAATAGTCCTATTTTTCCTTTCAGCTATATCATTTTGTTGAGGAGTTTTAGGGGTTGAGAACTCATGATGATTGTCATGTTTATCACAAAACTCTTTAAACCTAAAGTCAACGAATTCACCACCTCTGTCACTTCTAATATTTTGAATGTGTAGACCACTTATGTTTTGTATCATAAGGACAATTGTTTTGAATGCCTTAAAAGCATCTAACTTTTCTCTAACAGAATATACCCAAGTGAATCTGGATAGATCATCTACCATCACCAGGATGTACTTTTTACTGCCCAAACTAGTTGTTCTCATTGGTCCTATAAGGTCTATGTCTATCAATTTTAATAGTCTCTCACTTTTCACATATTTCATCTTTTTATGATGGGACTTTAACTGTGTACCCTTTTGTCTATCACCACATACAAAGTTTTCAAGAGTTTTCAAAATAGGAGCACCTCTGATTTTCCCTTCCTTTGTTATTTTTGTCAAATCTCTAAAATTCACATGTCTTAACCTTTGATGCCACAAATAAATATTATTAAGTAAGGACAAATCCGTAAAATAAATAGGATCAATCAAATAACAATTATCATGTACTCTTAAGCCTTTCACATAAGTCATTCTAGATTTGTCAACAATGTAACAAGTTTTCTTTGTAAACTTGACAACAAAACAAGAGCAACAAATTTGACTAATGCTCAAAAGATTAGCTTTCAAACCACTCACATATAGAGCATGATCAAAATTAGGTAATTTAGAAACTTTTGAAGTAACTATACTCACATATAGAGCATGATCAAAATTAGGTAATTTAGAAACTTTTAAAGTAACTATCATATCTATTTTTATGGTGCTTTCATCTCCAAATGTAACTTTGTCATCATGTTTCTCTACGAAATTAGAAAACCTAGATTTCTCATTAGTCGTGTGTTTTAAACATCTACTATCTAGGTACCACATGTTAGAGTGTTGAGTTTCCATAGTGGTATTCACTACAAGACATTTCACATCCTATTTCATTACCTAAATTGTCTTAGTTTTCACAAATTCTTAAAACTCAATCAAATTTTTTTCATATTTTGCATTCTCAAAATTTTTTGCACCCTTTGTTCTTTCTTGTGATAACCATTATGAGAAAACTTATAAGAATCTCTTAGTGAATCATGTGTGTGAACCTTATGTCCATGATTTTGAAACTTTTCACTAAGTTCCCTTAAGTTTATTCCCATCCATGTGATTTGTTTAAGCAAGTCAATTTTAATATTATCTCTCACAAGTTGTAGTTTCTTCACTAATTTGTTCTTGTTTAGCTCAAATTTAGTTACTAGTTCCTTCTTAAGCAATTATTTTCTAACAAAATATTTAAAATTTGAGGTACTAGGAGCATGATCATTCACATTTTTAGCCTTAAAAAATTTGGTAATTCCTAGAGAATTTGCATCCTTATGTCTAACATATCCTAAACCACCTTTATCACAACCAAATTCTCAACAAGAGAGAGTTTTGTCAAGGTTTTTTTGCCTTTTGACAAATTCTTTCAATTTTAAACTTGAGGTTTTAAATTATTCTTCCAACAATTCAATTTTCTCAAGCAACTCAATATTTTTGATATCACATAAGGATTTGCCATGCACAAGTTAAGAATTCTCATGTTTCATAACACAAAATTTTGCTCTAAGCATCTTCAATTCATTAAAAACATAATTACTTGAAGACAAAACAAAATTTGAAATAAATAGAGACAAGCTAAGCATGTTTTTGAATTCCATGAAAATCAAAATCACAATTCAAGCCTCACTCATAAAAGAAAAACTTAGAATTTTTCATTATAACCTCAGCTACCACTGGTTGATTTGTGAGCTATGTGTATGGCATAAACAAATTAAGAAAAATAAAGTGCCTCTAACTGGTAATAAGTTACAAGATTTATCTTCCCCTTTTAAACAAAATAAGAACATGATCATGCTTTGTATGTGAGTGGTTTGAAAGCTAATCTTTTGAGCATTAGTCAAATTTGTTGCTCTAGTTTTGTTGTCGAGTTTACAAAGAAAACTTGTTACATTATTGACAAATCTAGAATGCATAAATAAGCACAAATTTTGTTCAAATTAATGTGCTTATCCAATATTAGTTGAAAACATTGTGAATCAACCACTTCTTGGTTGTTTACTGCCCAGAGTTTGATCTTCTCTTCCTTTGTGATCTTTGATAAAATTAGATCTTTCATCTCCTCCTTAGAGAAACTCCACACACTCTATAGGTTTTCTAGGTCTTCTCTCTTCCTCCTTGTTTCAAACCCTTTATATAGACTCTTAAGTCCTAAAAGGAATTAGACTCCAACCTGGAATCCAGACCAATTAGAAAAATCTCAAATTAAGCAGCCTACTACTAAATTGATCAATCATTCCCACAAGGTGATCGATCGATCTCTATTCCTTTCCCTCAAGACTCTTTCATTGATTGATTGCTAACTCTCGGCTTCATTTTACACATGGTGTTTTTGGGTGTCGATTGATTGTTCACAATTGCAATCAATTGCTCATATAGCTTTTCAAATATTCTGCTATAGTACATCGTCGATTGATCATTACAATTTGGTGATGATCATTTTACCAGTTATTTTTATTCTTCAATATCTAGATCTCCAATCCTCTAATTCTTTCACTTAAGGTCTCTTTTACCCTAAAGTGTGTGAATGTGATGTGTGTGCATATTTTTACATGTAGAAAAAAAATAGATTTGAGTCTTCCATTGGTTCCACCTTTAGAAGTCATTTTTCATACTATAAACTGACTCAAAATACACATTAATTGTCATGCCCCAACACACGCCACCCCCGAGCCAACCCCGGTCCAAAGAGGAAGCGGCATGCACCATGACAAGGTGGAGTTTGATTGCAGAATACTTAACCCATCTTTGGGTAGAACACACTACAGAATTTCGCACGTATACTTTGTACAAAAGCAAATAGAGCAAAGAAAAGACTAACAATTTAAGCATTAGTCCACTCATACCTGGATACTAGTCATAAACAAGCCCACACATGACTAAAATAGTCTAAGCCAACAATGGCTAACTAGAGTCTAACCCAACAATGACTATATAGAAAACGTAAAATAGAGTCAAGTGTATATATATTTCAACATGACATAAACAAAACTAACATAGCAATCCAACATATGTATGAATCTTGTTAAATTTTAATTGTTTACTCACAAGCGCACAATCTGTAGTAGTTAAGCGGCTAAATCGAGTGTTGATCCCATAGAGGCTTAAAATAAGAAAACCAAATTTAATCTATCTCAAGTAAACCCTAATCTAGTTAACAAATATAAAGATAATAATTAGACTAAAATAACTAAAAAAAGCAAATAAGAGTTTAAAGGTAATTAAACTATCCAAATCAAAATTCTAAATCTTTAATCTAAGAATAAGAAAGCAATACAAAATAAACAAAGCACTATCAAATAAGCAAAACACTATGGCATAGGATTCCACATTCATTAAATCATAGAAACTCATAAGCATGATCATTGATTATTTTTCCACATTTGTCATAATAATATAGAATTCAATCTTTGTTATTATGGAAAATATCATCATTAAGCTCTCATGCACAATAAAAAAATATTGTTCCTCCTCACTTCAACATATTAAAATCAAGTCATTAATTATATCCACAATTTGCAAATCACAACTAATACCCAATTTCAATATTAAACAAGATAAAACTAAGTAAAAAATTAATGAAAACCAATTTAAATAATGAGAGAAGCATGACTAAACTCATATCCAAATCAATCTCATCAATTAAAAAGGTAGAAACAAATAACATTAAATCTACTATTAAGAAAAATTAATCAAGTCTCACAATCATGAAATTTTTATAACTTAATGAAACTTCATTCATGCCCTAGTAAAGAGATTTAGCTACTCATTAACCTAAGAAATAAAATCTCCATTAAAAAAATTTGAAAAGAGACTTACAAGATGTGAAAAAGAGGGGAAATTTTTAAAAAACATTGTTGCTACAATACCATGAACAGTAACAACAGGTTATAGTTCATTATCTTCAACCTTCGGCTTGTGAACAGTTTGCTACAGTACCCACGAACTGGATTTTTTTTTCTTTGCTTCTTCTTTACTCCTCTAGCTCTGGGGCTTCAATTGTAACCCCTCAAGTTCTCTTTCAGCCCTTTTCTGGAGGATGGAATAGACTACTTCATTTCATTCTTCCCCTTCTTTTCTTTGTTCTTTTAGTTATGAAACTCTGTTTTATAGCTTTGCTGGCTGCCCTTCTTTTCCTTATTGCATAGGCTACTCTAAATGGGAAGTTGGAGTTCTTTGGTTTGCAATTGACGTGAAGCTGCTCTTCCTTATTGTTTTGGCAGAACTTTCCTTTAGTTGTTCTTTCCATTCTTTTGCCACTAATTATGAACGCGGCATTGGTTTTGGATTTCTCTTGTTTGGTATGTCAGTTAAATATTTCCTACTTTAAACTCCAAATGAATGGAAACTATCTTCTACTTGCCAACATAAGTCCAAACAATAAAAACTATATCAAATTGATAGATTTGAGCACAAATAGAGAAACACTAAGAATTTCTTCCAAATCCAAACAACATATTGACAAATTTCCTCTATGTTCATTAAGCTCTTCTATTCATGTCCATATATATTTCTAACATGTTCGCAACACCAAAAAGTTGTCCAAATCATATGTAAGCATGTCAAGAATATTGTAATTTTTTTGAACATTACCCACATGCCTTGAGAAGCGTGCATCACCTATAATGCATAAACAACCATAATTCAAATGTGTAAGACATATGCATAACACTAATTTTATTCAAATATACTTCCTAAACAATTAACATCGCCCAAATTAACTAATGATTAAATCACACTACTAATATCTATCTTAACATAACTAAATTCTAATTTACTCTTAATTAACCTAATTGTATACTAGAAAAAAGGTAAATAGGTGTATAAAATGTATAAAAATCTTGCATATCAAATCTCCTCTCAATGATCGGCACCATCCTTATGCTCAACATAGAGCCCATCCGAACAACCTACATAGCACGACATACAGCCCCAAAACAAAACACTAAATAAAGAGGGGTGAGCCAAAGCTCAACAAGGGTTTTAATACAAAAAGTAAATTCTTAATAGCAACACAGACATAATCAACATAACATTCATCATATAATCAATCACTATGCCCATTCATCATAGAATAATCACATAAACCTGTGCCACCTATGCATCGTGTCATAATTTATATTTCATAAGCATCTACACATCCACATGCATGTCATTTATAGGAAATCGGACGTTGTCCTTGGTGGGAAAATTACTCTAGTTTCCCTTATGGGATTCAGACCTTCCTTTTAGGATTGTCCTTGGTGTGTAAAGGGGTAAATTCCCCAATGACCTAGTTTTCCCTTGTGGAATTTGGACCTTCCCCTCAAGGGATTGTCGTCAGTGAGCAGTATGATTGTTATTTCTCTCTATGAAGGAGACATTCACCATTGTTGATAATATATATGTATGAGATATTATTATGCACAGTTACATAGGTGGTGCAGGGATAATTAAGTTTATGTGACACATGTGGATATGGTTTAATATGCATGATTATGGATAGTGTGTTAGAAACACTTTTTATGCATGGTGAATGTTTACAATTGAGAATGCTTATAATTGAGAATAGTTATGCATGATAATGGATAGTGTGTTTAAGATACTCTTATGCAGGATGAATGTAAGCATTTAGAATGGATTAGGAATGACATGATATTATCTATGTCATGCGGAATGATATGCAGGATGAATGTATGGATTGAGGATGGATTATGAATGACATGATATTGTGATATGTCATGCGGAATGATATGCAGGATGAATGTATGGATTGAGGATGGATTATGAATGACATGATATTGTGATATGTCATGCAGAATGATATGCAGGATGAACATATGCATTTAGAATAGATCATGAATGAAATGATATTATGATTTTCTATGTGGAATGGTATGCAAGATGAATGTTGCATCGAGAATGGATCATGAATGAGATGATATTGTGATATGCCATGTGGAATGGTATGTAAGTGATATGTTGATGATATCATGAGTATGCGCATACGATGAGTAGTCATGATATAGAGATGCATAGGTTACATAATTGTTCCATGACGAATGGATGTGTTTATGTGATGAACTCTTTGTGAAATATATGTAATGATTTTTGATTTATCCTCTCATAGTATAAAAACCTTGCTGATATTTTTACTCACCTCTTTTTCTCGTATATTTTTATTTTGGGGTTGCATGGTGCAACATGTAGGTGACTAGGACTCCCTATATGAGGAGCGGGTGGAAAACGATTTGGCATAGGAGAGGATGCCTAGAGACTTTATGTTCCTTGACTATCTATGTTGCATGTTATCTTGAGTTTTATATCATGTTGGTGATGTTATATACTTTACTTGCTAGTTTGGCCTATTGACTCATGTTAACTTTGTGACTTAAGCCGTGAGTGGGCTAAGTGATACTAAGATGTGGGTATTGAGAGGACTATTTCTTATGTGAGGTCCTTTATTTTTCTCATTTTCTCTTGCACAAAGTGTATGGTGCACTACTCCTTAATGATTCACCCGTATGAGTGGTTAAATCTTTTGCGTAGGTCAATACTTCATCACGCTGCGTGCACCGATCTTCCCTTGGATCTGGTCTGGTTCGGGTTGGCAGGTGTCGAGGTGTGACAAGAAAAGTTGGAACACTTCATTTTGGGATCTAAAAATGGACTTTGGTCCAAGGTCTACCTATTTTGCCGATGTCATAGCTCAAGCTTCCACCATGGAGGAAGACTTTATTAGGTTGAGAGTGCCTCCAAAGAATCTTGATCATACTAAAAACTTTGGAAAGAGTGGGGTGGACAAAAGAGAAAGGGGAGGCAATGCGGGAAACAACAAATCCTTCACACAAATGAAGAATTCCTATCCTCTAGTCAGAGACTTTGTGCCTTCAGAAAATAGAATGCAGATGGGAAGTGTCAGTTATGTAGGTAGTATCATCTAGGGAAGACTTGTGGAGGAGAAATCCACTTATGCTACACTTGAAAGCAGCCATGACATATTTATCATTTGCCAAAAGCCTCAAGAAAATTTTAATGAAGATAATAGAAAGAGGACAAGTGCGTAAGTTTTCACTTTGACCACTGAATATGCAAGAGACAACTCCATGGTAGAAGGTGCACTTCCTATTCTCAACGAATTAGCTAGAATACTTTACGATCTTGGTACTTCACATTTGTTTATTTCGAATATTTTTGCTTGGGGTATGGAATATCCCATGAGTCAATTTGAAACATCGTATGTTATTTACACTCCTATATGTAAAACAATTATATCTAGGAAAAATGCATATATATATATATATATATATATATATATATATATATATATATATAATAGGGAATTAGTGTTAATGGATTATCTTTGTATCCTTGAATTATTAGACTATGACATAATCATGGGCATGGATTTGTTATCAGCTTATAGTGCAATAGTAGATTGTAAGCTAAAGAGAATAAATTTACACTTACCAGGAGAACGGATGTTTAGGATTCAAGGAATTATAGGAAGAAAAAGTTTCCACATTTTCTTTGCCTCTAAGGCGCAACAACTTATGTAAAAATGCTGCACAACCTTCTTAGCAAGCATAGTAGAGGTGGAAAACAAGAAATTGAAGTTGGAGGACATATTGTTGGTTAGTGAATTTCATGATATCATTCATAAAGAACTACTGGGTTTGCCTTCAAGGAAGGAAGTAGACTTTAGTATTGATTTAGTGTTGGGAAATTCACCTATCTGGAAAGATCTTTCTAAATTTCTCTAACGGATTTGAAGAAGTTTAAGACTTAATTACAAGAGTGGTAAAATGAAGGTTATATTAGATCTAATGTGTCACCTTAGGGTGTACTATGTAAGAACATATGAGTCATATGTCAAGTTTATTAGCTAATTTCATTGCTAGAATTAAGTCTAGAAACCTTGGGTATGTAATGAGTCTTAGAATATGATAAGAAGTTGTTGTGGTCCAATCAAATTTGGAATTAGTAGACTTGAAAAATATGAGCAGATGTGTTCTTATAGATCAAGATAGAAGACTAAAGAATGTTAAAGGTTTTTGAAGTTTATTCAAATCACATTCACATGTCAAAATTACCTACAAAAGTTTCAAAAGTGATTTTAGGGGTTTTAGAAGATTTTAGAATAAAAAGGGCAAGATGGTATGTAGAAAACAAATAGTGAACAATCGATCTCTATTTGGAATGATCGATTGCTTCAAGGACTAGTTACCTTAATTAAGTCATTCTAAATTCAATTTCTTTCCTTGTTCAAGTCAAAGACCTTAGAGAAGAAGGCTTTATACCTTTTGCATATTATTTTATAAGGAAGATTCATATAAAGCTTTGAGTTGAAGATCAATGGTGAATTCAAGAAGCTATTTGACAACTAAGAAAAGATTTCACACAGAGATTTTAAAGAGGAGTTGCAGCATATCTTTGATGGGGATTGAAGATTCCAAAGGAAGCCAAAGTCAATACAATAAGTGCAACTTGTTGAAGGCTACATGGAGACAAAGATAAAGCAAGGAGGAAGAAGAAAGTGCTTGAGGGAAAAGATTTGAAGGCCAGTAGTGGCAAAGATTTGTGGAGATCTAGACAAAAATAGTTTGTGTTAGAATCAAAACAAAGCTTCGTGGTTTACTTGTTTCTATATAAATTGTCTTACTTACTAGTAGCGCATTAATTTGGTTCTAGTTTGAAACTACTGTGGTTTTTTTACTAAATGTGAGTTTTCTCTGTTTAAATTATTGTGTGTTCATGTGTGGATTGTATGCTTATAGTTTAAATGATTGATATATCATGAGTGAGTTTTGAAAGAATATTTACTTGATTCCGCTATCTATAAAAATTTTGCACAAAGAGGCTAGACCTCGCAGTCTTTATCCTTCATAGATAGTCAAACTAGGGGCAATCTAGTAATCTGCTGTACTCATCTAGATATTAAACTCACATACTTGTCCTTTTTTGTCAAGAAGAAAGATGACTCAAGGAGGCTATGTATCGATTATTGTGCAACCTTCCATCAAAGGAGAACTCCATTGAGTGGAGAGAAGCATGAAAACATGTCTTCACAAATGTAAAAAACATGCTAGTTTTTGCTCCTATAATGCAACAACCATATAGGAGTTTGCCCTTTGAAAGCATGTGTGATACTAGTAATTATGCTATTGGGGCTATTCCTTGGCAATGAATAGATAAACAACCTTGCCTCATTGATTATGTGCATAGGACTTTAAATAATGCTGAAACAAACTATTCAACTACAAAAAAAGAACTAATTTGGGTCATATTTAATTGGTTTCCAATATTATTTTTACTAACAATGCAGCTCAAATACATTCTCTGTAAGAAGGATATAAAGCTTAGACTGATAAGGTGAATCCTCTTACTTCAAGAATTGGATCTCATTATCAAAGACAAGAAAGGAGTAGAGAATGTGGACGCCAATCAATTGCACATATTAAACTTTTCTAATTCCCTAGAACTACTACCAATCAAAGATTCCTCTCCTAATAAATAGTTATTTAGCATTGTTCTTCTTCCAATGTATGTTTACCTTGCAAACTATCTAGGACAGGTAAAACTCCAAATCATTGGACTCAAGATGATTGAAAAAGATTCTTCACAGAGGTAAAACACTTCTTTTGGGATATTCCTTATTTGTTTGTATTGTTTGAATCAAATAATTATGAGATGTGTGCCTAATTTTGAGCATATGAATGCTATCTCCATCTGCCATTCTAAATCAAGTGGTGGACGTTTTTCTTGTAAAAAAACTACTGCAAAGATATTGCTATGTGGTTTATTTTGTCCAACTATAATCAAAGATACTCATGTGAATGTTGTCAGTAGTTAGGAGTCATATTATTACATCCCGTGTTCCGATTACGCTTAACCTCAGAGGGTTAGGAGTAAATATGAAATGTTAGTTAACTTTTTAAGGGTTTTAAGAGTTGAAATTATCTTAGTTGGTTAGAGCTTGAAGTAACAAGCACAATGCATCTAAAAACACTCAAAACAAAGCTCAGGAACAAAAGTTATGACCTCGGGAAATATGCCACATAGGCGGGACCCACTTTAAAAGTACAAGATAACCTACCCACGTGTGGTCTAGTTTTGAAGGGCTCGTCGATACGAGTCCATCGGTACCGAGATCGTGAAATTCCGACTTTGGGATAAAAAATTATCGCATTTTGAAGTTTGAAGTGTATTTGAATGAAATAATAATAAAATATTCAAGAAAAGATGAAATAGCTGACATCAGCAAGCCGAACCAAGCCTCCGCGCCATGGAAATGGCACGTGAACGCAGCTGTCTGCGCAATTCGGGTCCCGTGCGCCGTGCGCAGTGCGGTGACGCGCGCATCACGCACGGGTGATATGCACCGACCTTGATAGCAGCCCAATCAAAATGTGCCACATTGCACAAGCGTGTGCACGTGCACACTTCTTTCCTCTTCCTCCGTTCGCTCGCATGCCAATTCCCTATAAATAGTCATTCTGTTCATTCTTTTGGGGAGGTTTCAAGAGTCATTTTGTGTCCGTTTTCTTCCGTTCAAAAAGCGTTCTTAACTAATTCGATGGTGTTCTACACAATTGAAGTGTCTATTCTTCGAGTTAGCATTGCTATATAAGGGAAACATACCGGGGCAAGGAGAGGTTATGTCTGCTGCCTACGGGCGCAAAACAGGTAAAGTATCCACAGATGAGGGGAGACTCTCCCACGTTTTCTCATTTTCTGTTCTTCATTTCTTACTCATTTTAAGTCCTATTCGAGTCGTTCAAGAGGCATTCCTAGCTAATTCGAGGGTGATCAACGCAATGGAAGAGTTCATTCCTCGAGTTAGCAATGCTATATAGGGGAAACATCCCAGGGGCAAAGGGAGGTTCTGCCCTGCTCTATGATGTGATCAGTATGGTCGGATGAAATCTAATATTATCTGATAGGTTTTGATATGATCCAACATGCTCTGTTGTGTGTTCTGCTCCGCTCTATGATAGATTGGAATGTGTGGTTTTGCTCACCTACATGAGATGTGCATTTCACTGCTTTATTGACTTCTGTTTGACTCCGATGATCTATAAGATTTATGTCTAATTCCAAATTAATTATTCGGATATAAAGTATACGTATTTTATCGTATATGATTTTCTGATGTCTAATGAATGTAATAGCCATTAGGAAAATCTATGTTTGGATCCGATCATATTGGAATAATGTCAGAGATGGTATCCGAATACTTAGTATTTCAAAATACTTAGTGCCCCATACCTTGTAGGACTTAGTGAAGCTTAGTGTGCTGGTAGAAGAGCCTACTTGGGAGTTTTTGAGATAATTTTAAGGTTTTCAACTGCATCATAAATCTTAAGTAAGAACTCTTATTATTTTTCTCCTTGCGTGTTTGTACATGGATGGTAATTCCTAGAAAATTAAATTGTATACCATGTTTATGGTGAATAGCTCGAAACGCAAGTCTGGGCAAACTCTTATACTTTTATTAAAAAATTTATATATGTGTTTGAAAGTCCTGGGACTCAACGGCTTGAATATACAAAGAAAGAATTGAGGCATTTCATGATAAGAACATACTTCGTAAAACTTTTTAACCATATCGAAAAGTCTATTTGTATAATTCTGGGCTTACACCTATTTCCAAGCAAATTGAGATCTCATTGTACAAGTCCTTTTATTGTAAAAATGTTTATGCTTATGAGACTAGTGAGATTGCATATCCAAAGAATTGCAATATTCTTAGTCAATGATCAATGTTTAAAACTGTTTTTAGACATTTTGTCCTAGAACTTGAGTCCACAACTTTGGAAGATCCTATTTACAAGGGTTAATCTTTTCATTATTTTTAGTTTATTTGCTTTTTCTTTTCTTTCTCCAGAATAAATAAAAAAATTACAAAGCCAAAATAACTCCTTTTAAACATTGAGGACTATGTTTCATTTGGTTTGGGGGTGACTCTTAATCATTTTTGTTAATAGTATGACTAAGAAGTTAACCTTCTTCTTGTTTTGGTACTCTTCTTGCTTGCTTTGAGATCAAGATAATTATGCCACTTGGTTATTCTTTAAAATAAACTAACTTTTGTGATGAGTCATTGCTATTAATTTTCATGAAGAGGATCTTAGAAATTAATATTGATTTTCAAAATTTCACTCACACTTGACTAATTTTTAAACTTGAAGTCGAATTTAGTGGTTGTTGCACAAATACTCACCCAAAATGTTAAGAGACATCAAGTCTAATGAACTTTGACCTCCTTATTCACTTAGTTGGCTAGGAAAGAAGAAAAAAGAAACTAGAGTATTTTCATTATGGAAAACAACCATTAAATCAGACTTGGTACTTTGAAAAGGGCTTCCTATCAGAAAAAAAAAAGAATAAAAAGAGGGAAGGAGTCACACACAAAAATTGTGTTGGAGATATTGTAAAAAAAAGTTTCTATAATAATGTTTCATTTTGTAGGATAGCGCAAAAGTCATTGTTGTAGCAATGCAGGCAAGCTGGAATATCACAAATAAAGCCCTCAAGGTATTAAAGTGAACATCCAAATTGATTTCTATCTCATATAGGTTGCTAATTTTTTAATTTGTTATTTTAACTACATAAGAACCTCTTGATGAGTATAAGAGCACTCCACTTTAGGAGACTGATTCTCTAGTTATTTTGTCAAAATTTCTCATGCACTCACATAACATTATTTCAAAAGTTCCACTACATATAAATTTAGTGGTTTGGACTCTCACAAATATTTTAAAATAGATAATCCATGATAACCAATGCTTGAGTATATTGGAGTTTGATTGTATAGCTTTGAATTTTACGAAGTGGTGATGAAGGGGCTCCTGGTCTTACTTTACATTTATTATCTTATAATCTACATCCTCAATTTAACTTGACAACATTGTCACTTAGGTTTTCCGATTGTTACTTCTTTGTTTCATCTAGCTAAAGACGTAAGAGTTAGCGCTACTTAGGAGGTGGCCATTGAGTGTTTAAATTTTGGGGATATATCCACTACAAATCCTCACAAGACATAACCTATCCACAAGCACAAAATAGGGGTTTAATAGATTGTTACATGTGCTAATGGAAGTTGAAATGGCCTAAAAAAGTTGTAACTCTTTCTTGTTCTGTTCTCTTTTCAAACACATAGGTAGGTAGAGACAATCAATGTGCTAGTTGGGAAGGAATTTGATGCACTCAAAAAAAGTTGAAGTAAATATTTTTTAAATCTAGAATTTAAACCTTAATTTATGTTAATTTCTTTCTTAGTTGAGTTGTTTGTATTTGAATAGGTTTACTTGAATAAATTCAAGAAATGAGTTGGACTTTTACTATGTTGACATGTCTATGGGCCTCGATGGGATCCATCTTGGAGAGGAAGTGAAGCTTAAATACCTAAATCTATTCAAGGGTCAAAAATGGGTTCTTAATGAGCTAAATATTTATGAAATGATCGACCAAAGCCATATGAACCCATTGGATTTCATATTTGCATCAAGAGAACTAAATTTAGGAAGGAGTGGAATTAGACAAATTGGAACGATATTAGTAGTTCAACTATAACTTTTTATAGAAACTTTTGATTGATATGATCTCAATGGAGTTTTAAAGAAGACTTCTATAGCTACAATCAATATTTTATGAAGAAATTTGAAATTCCAACTAATTCTAGGTCAAAATATACAAAAAAATGGACAAATAGTCAATCAAGTCGAGGCCAACACATAGAAGATCATGTTAACAATTATGATTGCTACACATATTGAAAGGTAATGAGTTTGATTGGAACACTAGACAAAGATGAATTGATACTTAATTGTTGAAGAAATCTTTGATTTATTTGATTGATCTAGAATCTAATAATTACCAAATAAGTATTTAATCAAGGATTAATCAAGGGATGTGATTGGACATTTTCTTAAAGCCAACACTTTTACTCCTATATAAAAATGAGAGAATATAGGAGAATCATCATCACCTCCTCTTTGGAGTTCTCCTCTCCTATATTTTATCTCATATTTTCTCTTTTGTGGTTTTTTCTTTTATTTTCATTGTAATGGCTTACTAAACCCTCTATTTATACATAGAGGTGATTTGTAACATTTTAATAAAGTTATATTTATATTTTACCATTGGTTTTAAGTAAGTATTTTTCATTTGAAGTATTTTTTACTTTTGTTTTTGTTGTTCTTAGTTCTTTGTCATCTTAATACTTAAGATGCTTGAAGTATCTCTTTCTTGGTCAATTGTGGTTTTGTTGTATAGAACTCTTAAAGAAATAATTGCTTTGATCCTTATTCTATCCAAAGTATAAGTTATTCTTAGTTTTACTTCTAATTTTAATACCATCAAATTTGATAGAATTACCATTTGATTCTAATTGAGATAACATAATACATAAAGATCATTAAATGATACAAATACCCTTAATGCCTTAGTGTTTAATCTTATTAATTTCTTAGCAATTTCAATGCCCTAATACTCTTTCCCTCTCCATCTTTATTTTTATTTAATCTTTATACTTTGTAATTGTTCATATAATTCTATTTATACTTCACCATTGGTTTCAAGTAAATATTGGTTATTTAAAGTAATTTTTCTTTAATATCATTCTTCTTCTTGGTTCTTTGTCATTTTAATTTTTAAGAGGCTTGGAGGCTCCTTCTTGGTTTTTGTGGTTTTGATATAAAAGTTATTAAAGAAATAATTACTTTGTTCCTTCTTCTATCCAAAATATTAGTTATTTTAAATTTTGCCTGCAATGTTCATGTCATCTAATTTGATAGAATTATTATTCAATTCTAATTGAGATAATATGATATATAAATAACATCGTTAAATGTTACAATGACCCTCAATGTCTTAGGGTTCAACTTATTGATTTCTTAACACTTTCATTGTATTAATACTCTTTCCATCTCCATCTCATTTTTTCTTTAATCTATCTACTTTGTAACTATTGTTATAGTCACACAAAGGCAATTCTTGTAGATTTGACCTTGTACGACTACAACCACTTATGCACTTACTAGAAATATTGTAATATCCCTAATTTTCCTATGTTTCAAAAATTAAATATGTGGAAAATAGGGTGTTTGACCTATTGATATTCTTAGTAAAATAACTACCTCCCTAGATAGAATTTGTGGCTGAAACTAATTTTATTAGAAAATAGACAAAAAGAGCTTCGAAACGCCACTAAGAACGTGTGAATCGGAGTTCAGATGAGGGAGATACAATTGTTCGAAGTTAAGCTTATTGCATAGGGCCCGTTTACCCGAATTAGATGCCCTATTCGTGTTTGGAGTTGGATGTCCTACTCATGCTTAGAGTTAGATATCCTACTTGTGCTTAGAGTTGGATGTTCTACTCGTTCTTGGAGTTGGATGTCCTACTCGTGCTTAGAGTTACTCGTACTTAGAGTTAGATGTCCTACTCATGCTTGGAGTTATATATCCTACTCGTGCTTGGAGTTGGATGTTCTAATCATGTTAGGTATTAGGAGTCCTAAATGTGCTAGGAGTTAGGAGTCCTAAACGTACTAGGAATTAGAAGTCTTAAAAGAACTAGAATTTTAAAGAGGTAGAGAGTGCTAGCGGGTTAAAGACTCCAAGGAAGAAGGAGGATGCAACTAGAACTTTGCTGATATGAGTAGCTTGTGAGCATATGACTTCTAGCCCACGTAGGAGTCCGAAGAGTGCTAGGAGTGGTGGAAAAAGTTGGAGGAGGGATCAACTATACATCTAGTTGGGTTAGAACTCTTTTGGGACTGTTTTGAGCATGTATGTAGGTTAGAATCCTATTGTTAATGGGGCAGGGATTGTAATTCCGGGATTGTAATTAATGGAGAGTCTTAGAGGAGGAGGGCACCCAAGAGTTGGAAGAAGGGAAGCCTTATATAAGAAAGGATTGATTTTGGTTCAGCTCTCTCTTCTCCATCTCTTCCTTCCTCTTCCTTCTCTCAACAAGGACCTCCATAACCAGCAATTTCGAAGGCACAAATCAGCCACCTTTGGATTGAATCAAGCACTAGAAGCGTAGGAGAAAGGGCTAGGAGCTTTGGGGATGAATTGGTACATGTAGGTGCTTCCTTTTACACCCTTAAGAATGAGGTTTTGATAGATGTAATTCAGCCATAATGTAGCTTGGTTCTAGGGGTTCCTTTTGATGTCATGAACTAGCCTTAATTCATTCAAGCATGATGCTGATTTTTATCATGAATCATGATTTGGGCATACACTCTGCTGAATTTATTCCCTGATTTGTGGCCTTACTTTAGGCCATAGTTTGTTGATTTTATTCCCTAGTTTGTGGCCTTACTTTAGGCCATAGTTTGGCCAACTTAGTCCTTGGTTTGTGGCCTTACTTCAGGCCATAGTTTAGCCAACTTATTCCCTGGTTTGTGGCCTGACTTTAGGCCATACTTTGGCCAACTTATTCCCTGATTCGTGGCCTTAGTTTAGGCCATACTTTGACCAAGTTAATCCCTGATTCGTGGCCTTACTTTAGGCCATACTTTGGATAAGTTAATCTCTGATTCATGGCCTTACATTAGGCCATACTTTGACCAAGTTAATCCCTGATTCATGGCCTTAGTTTAGGCCATACTTTGCCTAATTAAATCCCTGATTTGAAGCCTTAGTTTAGGCTACACATTGGTCAAGTAAATCCCTGATTTGAAGCCTTAGTTTAGGCTTCACATTGGTCAAGTAAATCCCTGATTTGATGCTTATGTTTTAGGCTCTACTTTGGCCAAATTAATACCAAATTCTCAACATTGATTTATGCTATAATCATGCTGAGAGAACACCTAAATCTCAGCCCTAGTTTAGGTTGTATTGTTGCATATCTAATACTTGATTCTCAGCCTTGATTGTGTCATACATTAGGGTGAATGTTGATGGTTGTTTCAGCTTGAACTTGTCATGTTAAGTATATAACTTGAGTTATACATCTTAGCCCCAAATCCTTTTCATTATAATGTTGAATTGGTTAGTTCATCTCAGCATGAATCTAAGTTCTTGTCATGTTGATTATTCTGATGCTTACATTTATTATTATTGTTTTAAGTTTTATTAATAAATTAAGGTTAATAAAGAATAATCAAGAGATTTTGGTTGTCTTTAGATTAGGGGAAGAACACTTAATCAAGATAATGACTAAAATACCCTCTTTAGGGTTGGGACTTGTTCATGGAGTGAATGAGGCCCTGACATAGAATTTTACCTTGGTTAATGAACCGAGGGTGATTATGGGATGTTCTTGGAGTCAAAGTTTAAACTCACAATAATAGCCATGGCGGTAATCTTTCAGACCCTTGTGGTCTCTGTTTCTTCGGGACGATGGATCCCTACAAATGCGCAACCCAGGTTTTTGAGCATCATGGAAGGCTCATCTACCTCCGGCCAGTGTGTCCATGAGCACAGTTGGTACCTACATCTCTAGGCTCATGGCTGATCCAAGTGGATCTCTAGAGATGCTAGGATTTCTTATAATAGCCACGACGGTAATCTTTTAGACCCCTGTGGTCTCCGCTCCTTTGGGACGATGGATCCCTGCAAACGCGCAAACTAGGTTTTTGAGCATCATGGAAGGCTCATCTACCTCCAGCCAGTGTGTCCATGAGCAGAACTGGTACCTACATCTCTAGGCCCATAGCTGATCCAAGTGGATCTCTAGAGATGCTAGGATTTCTGTTAGCATACATTTACTCCTTTGAGCGGGAGTCGGTATTTTCAGGTAACAATTAGTACATTGTTTCCTGAACGGTTTCCATTGTTTTGTGCATTGTTATGGTCTTCATTGGTTAAAGATCAGCCCATGTTTTTGAGTTATGTGTTCTATATATTACCCTTATGTGGTACAGTTTGCAGGATGCAAGCATTAATTATTGAACAAGGGTTGTGAGATAATTAATAACATTGTTTGATATTGCTTGTTAAGTAGACAAGTGGAATGATAAAAGGACTTGCATAAAATGTAGGTTGTTTTAAAATACTTAAGCATTGCATGGGTGATGCTATGCTTCTTAGTATAGTGTAGTTTTTAGGCAGAACTACGTCTGGATCCGATCTTGTTGGAAACATTGGAGATGTTGTCTGATGAGTACGTAGGCAACTAACATCGGGTGATGTTGGCCCGATCCGAAAAATACTAATAAAACCTTTTGTCCTTTGGAAGCTCTTCTCTTGAAAGCGGAGAGATTCCATTGTTGTTGTTGTGGTTGTTTTGTTTGCTATGTTGCAGATTCTCCATGCGATGAGAAGTGAGACCAAGGCAGGAGCTCAAGAGGTTTCTGCATTTTTGAAACTCCGATACGTAAGTGTACCTTAAGCGTGAGAGTCAACTTGTTATTTATTTTCAGACGGGTGATAGACTTGTACTTAGATGGATGAGCTGGTCTTTATGAATTTTTAGACGTTAAATAATATCATATGATTTGATATTCGTATTTGTGAACCCTAGTTATCATGACCTGGATATTTAATCGGCTGATTTGTTTTGTGTTTAAGAAAGGAAAAAAAAATTATTATCGTGATCTATCGTGTGTCCTTTATTGTAACAAGGGTTTTAAAAATTCGGGTCGTGACAAATATAAACTTAGAACTTATTCTATTTTTTAATGCATTAATCTTGGTGTAATATAAATGTAGATGGACTCATACATCATGATGGTGCAAGTTGGGCTACAAGTGTAGGTGGTGGATGGATGCATCTCCAAAGGTGGTGTGGTGTGAGGTCGTCTAGTGTAAAGGTATAACCGCTATTATATAGAGTTTAGGTATGTGTAATACTAGTTTTGAATTACACTTTATATTATGAGATTATGGTGTGGCATGTATGTGTTAGACTACGTGGCTTTGTTTAATGTTTGAATTGACACTACTAAAGGTATGTTTAAATATGATTATTTCATATTTAGGAAAATAACGATTATGGCCCAAGATATAATTAAAAAAGAAATTTACTCAAATTTTTATTTATTGTGGCCACTCCGATGTTTTCAAAATATATTTAAAAATTACGGACTCTAACAATTAATCACATTCTTAAATTGACATCTAAAATTATGTGATGAAGGCAAAATAATTATTACATCCCAATCATCATATTAAAATATTATATTTGCCCAATATGTATATCATGCATTACATTGTGTTAATCATGGAATTTTAATCTAAGCAAAAAGGATTCATCAAAGTTAGTACAAAAAGTAAAATCACTAAAATGCCTCTAAATAGTAGTCTTGAAAATATAATTGTTTTAAAATTATTGAAATGTGTCAACTAGGTAGATGTGTATAATATGAACACTAACTTGAAATTATACCACAAAAATTAATTGTGCATAACTAGAGGGAGTTTTAGCCTTATAATAACCAATTATACCACCAACAGTAAATTGGAATTTGAAAACTCAACTATCTAAGAATCACATGATAATTTGTGGAGTGCTCATGTTAAAAGGGACCTAAGCATGGTAAAAAAAATTGAGGAAAACAAGGTATCATAGTAAGGCAATATATCAAATTTAATCATCATTAATAGGCAATAATCATTCTATTAACTTAATAAAATCTTAATGTTCTTCTAATTAAATCATATCACACAAGCAAACATATTTTTCAGTAGCCATAACACATCCAATTGATCCATTCATGGAGTTGACAATGTCGGTAGAAAACTCTTGACTTCAATTGTTTGATTCAATCCCGCTTTGGAAAAATTGGCAAATTAAGATGTTAATACATGTATGCTAATTAATCCATAAAATTTCTAAGAAAATATAGGGATTTCCCTCGCATATTGAACTCCATAAAGTTGTTGAACAAATCCAATGCTCACCTCTCACTTGAATAGACAATTTCAAGGGAAATTTATATTAGAATTGAACAAAGGTAAGAAAATGACTAAAGAGAAGGTGCACTTGTGCTTCAATGGAGTTGAGAGGGCCCCAACTAGTAGATAGAGAGGCGAGGGGTATATGGAGATGATGTGTCACAACCAAGGATTTTATAATACTTTTTCAAAACACAATCTGTACTTTACTTTTTGAAATTCATCTTAAAACTATATATCATGGCTCAAACTTTCCTGGCTCCCTCATCCCTCTCTATAGTGGTTTGTGTTTCTCTCCATTTCTCTTCTTTCTTGAATTGTTATTCCCTAGAAGTTATGTTTTCTCATCTATCTCTTACTTTCTTTATAATTATCCATCTTTCAACCCTCTTCTTCAATCATTATTCTTCAATTCTATTCTTGTTCCTCATTTTGATTTATTATTCCACTAGTATTTATTGTAGTTTTCTTTCATTCATAGGAGTCAAATATATAAAGCTGATTTCACCTTGGTAATTGGATGTAAGGGGACTTACCTATGATTTGTGGTGTTATGAAGCAATATTAGCTTTTCAAGTATCAATGCTCAGATTTGTATGTTTGTTCTATGAATTTTTTTATTTCTCTTAGGTTTTAAAATTATTTAATTCTCATCCTATTCTCAACATAACTTAATAAATTCATAATTAATATATAAATAAAAAATCATCAAATTTTAACTATGATCCAATTTGCTTGATTTGATCTTCCATAATTTTTAAAGTTTGTTGGATAGGTCAAATGACCATATTATTCTTGGATTGATTTCATAGTTTGGCTACTCATATGACTCATTTTTGTGGGATCATAATTTTCATAGACATATTATAATATCAATAGGATATTGTTAAATTTCCATGAATTTTTTAGCCATATTCTATTTTCTAGTATTTAATTAGCAAAATATTGCTTTTTATGGTATTTTTGTGCTATTCACATATTTTTATAATTATGCTACAATTACCAATAAATTCATTCTAAAGCTTAGGTATTGTAGTTTTATGATATTTTGATTTTTGTATGTTCAATTTAGTAGCTTTCTTAGTGGTATATTTATTTTTAGTGGATTTTTAACACTATTTTCCATGTGTTGCCTAAATAGTATGTATACGACTATTTATAATTTATTCTTTTAAATATTGTTCCATGATATGTTCATTTGGAGCATGTGTATTTCACATATGAATGCTTATACCCCGCCTCCAAAAAGTTGTCCTAGTGAGGGGGGAAACTATCTACCACCTTCAACCCCTTAAAGGGATAAAGTCCTAAGTGAGAGGTGAGACTTTGTGAGCCCCCTCCAAACCTTCAAGGATATAAAATCCCATATAAAGGGGAGATTTTGTCCAAGGGAATAAGCATTTATTACTTTATGTATAGTTTTGATGCACACTTATTGATATAAATGTGTGTTTAAAAAGCATATTTTCCTAAATCATTGTTGGCTTATTTTGCATGTTATGCATGTTTTAAGATAATTCTGATTGGTTTGTGATCATTTGACAAATTTGCATCTGATTTAGGTCTTTGGACTTTCATATTTGAAAGGTAGTTCTTTGGCTAGAAAACTAGGAACGATCAGAGTTATGATTCGTAGACACCGGGTATTGAGGCATATGGCACGCTCATGAATTGGGATATCATGGGAAGATCCCTTTCATTCTGATTTTATTGGCCCACAGGCACAGGTCTATGTCACTTCAGTATCAGCTGCATTCTATTGTTGAATGATTTATCCAATTTTGTAAATGATTTATTGGAATCAGTGAATGAACTATTTATCCAATTTATCAAATTCTATGAATAAAATATTTTCCTTGATTTTGTGAATGATTTATCAAATTCCATGAATGAATGATTTGTTTGGTTGTCAGCAGATGTTTTCTACATCAACTTTGACATATGAGTAAATATTTAGCTAAAAATATGTAAACCTTGCATGTATAATGTTGTGTTAGTTAAATGGCCATAATTATTAGGCAGCATTACATCTAAATCTTATCTTATTAGAATAACATTGGAGATGTTATCCAATAAGTGTAATGCCCCATTTTTTTTATTAGGTCTAACTTGAGGGATTAGTGGGAATAATGGACTTCTGGATAGGAATTATGGGGTGTTGAAGGATGAATTCCATGTAAATGGTTAGAACTCAAAGTAATGAGCATAACAAATAGAAGAACAAGTAAAACGAAGGTTGGGAGATAAAGTTACGACCTTGGTAAACATGCCACATGGACAGACCCACTTAAAAAGTTGAGGATAACTTACCCATGCGCGGTCCAGTTTTGAAGGGCTCATCAATACAAGCCTATCAGTATAAAGAATGTACGATTCTAACTTTGTAGTAGGAAGTTAATGCATTTTGAAGTTATATTATTATTTGATTAAAATAATAATAATAATAATAATAATAAGACAAGTTAGTTGGCGTTAGCACTACTAGCAGCAAATGGCGTCAGCTACGCTGAAGATGCATGTTGCTCACGATAGTAGTGTGGGAGTCATGCATCACATCCACTCAGCGTAGGGCTAGGCCCGTAGACATGCAGTTGTACACTGCCTACAAGCACTCAAAGTGAGAAAGAAAGAAGCCCTGGAAAAGGGGAGAATGTGACCATCACCTTTGGGTGCAATGAGAGAAATGCCCCAGGTGAGGGGAAGTTATATTTGCCACCTTCGGGTGGGAATGAGAGAAACATTCTAGAGCAAAAGGAAAGTCTTTGCCCAACATCTTCAGACCTAAAGGAAGAAGCAACGCTAAATGCCACTATTTCTAGAAACTTTTGGGGAGAAAGCATTTCTGATATTCTAATTTAAATAAATGTATGCACATCTTAAGTGGTTAACTTAAGATGTTGAATGAGATATATGTTTTTCTCTGATCTAATATTCTCTGATATGTTTTGATCTGTTCTAATCTGATTTGCTTTGATCTGCTTTAGATTTGCTTAGTTCTTATATGATACGCTTCGCTCTATGAAAGAAAGAGTTGTTTGTCTCTGATGATTTATAAGCTTCCATCTAAC
Source organism: Saururus chinensis (assembly GCA_035235625.1). Taxonomy (NCBI): domain Eukaryota; kingdom Viridiplantae; phylum Streptophyta; class Magnoliopsida; order Piperales; family Saururaceae; genus Saururus; species Saururus chinensis. The sequence goes on from CP141142.1 coordinate 21,763,520, forward strand.
TCTGATAATTTATTCATTTCTATCTGACTCCAAATGGTTTATTTAGATGTAAATATTTTGACGTATATGATATCTGATGCTTGCTACATATATTAGTTATTAGGTAGAGCTATGTTCATATCCGATTGTAAGAATGGTATTTTGAATCCCGGGTCAGGTTCGCCCTTGCAGATGCTTGCACACCCGGGGCATTTTAACAAGAATCTCTGCACCTTGACTTATTTCTTAAAGTCCACGCATCCTTGCTTATACTCCTTATCGGGAGAAATTTCATCGCCTCCAAATCAGGTGTTCTCAATCCATCCCATAGGTCCTCAAGCCACCCAAAGAATCCAGCATCTACAACTTCTATCTCAGGAACTAACAGTCACATTGAGTGGCTAGCAAAACCTTATGCCTCAATCAGGCTGAACTCATCGAGCATGGACATCGATAATGGACAAGTCTTAGGTTTTTCATGTTACCCACAAATTCTTTGGGAAATGAGTGCGATAGGCCATGCTTTGGGCCGATAACAATAAGCCTCCAACATAACACTTACCCATGACTTCAATAGTCATTATTACTACATCTTCTTACAAGGCATTTCATGAAAACAACCTTTTCATTCAGTGATGTATCTCAAAAGCATTTTTGGCTTGATGATCTCGTTGGTCCTTACTACTTCCCAATTTGATCTGGTCTCTTAGTCTTGTACTCAACCTCAAAGCTTTCATTAGACTCCACAGGTTTGGTCCATGCCTCAACCATCACAAAGCACAGGCTCTCTCTAGTTCATGCTTCCCTTAAAAGCCCAGCCTTTCCCATTGGAGAAGAAACCTTAATTCACGTTCCTAGGGGTTTCTTGCCCCGGCTGACCCTGTCAATCCTCAAGCTACTCTTTAAGCTTATTTAATCACTTTCCTCCCACTAGAATTTATTAGTAAATTTTATTTAATTCTCTAGAGATTCATCATCTTTCTTGCTCTTCTGGATCTCATCTGTTAGAGGTGTCTTATGATCTTGCATTACTTGTTATGCATCAATTTTTTTATGTTCTTTATAAATCTCCATCAACCCAACTTGTTGGATTCCCACCTCATGAACATACCTACCTATCTCTCTTGCGCTCATTCTTATTATTTGCTTGCTAGTTTTCCTTAAGGCTTAATTAGTTCTAGCTCTTGTTTAATTTACCTAGATTAAAGAAGCTTAAAATGACTAGAAAATTCAAAAATGTTGAAATTACTTAAAAATTTTATATAAAAGATCAAAAAGGAAAATTTTGAGGTCATTCATCGGTAATCACCATTTATTTTGGCAATTTCATTGAATTTTGGGTAGTTCCCTAATTCCCCTAAACTGCCCAAAACACAAACCTTCGACTACCACACAACACCAAACGAAGGATTTGAAGTGAACAATCAATTATAGTCCTGAATTGATCAATTAGAACCAACAGAAACCACAATCCAATTCAAAGCACACCAAGCAATTGTCTTTATTATTGATCATGTGCTTGCATGTGGGATCATGCACAGGCTGACCACTAGCCAGCATTTATCAATGTTTTGGTTGGACTTTGGGCAGCGGGCAGGAAGGGTGTCTGACCTCTCAGCTCTACACTTCACCCTAAAAATAGAAAAGAAAAGATAAAGAAACCTCGCACCACACATATTTCAAACGAAGAGGGAGGGACGGGTGGAAGAGAGGCCTTGCTCAGCCGTATGGAATGTCAAACACAAAACCTCAAAAGTAAAAGAGGCAAAGAACATCTAGATTTCCAGGTTGAGTCATACACCGGGATTGCGAATTGTGCAGACAGATCATGTGGAGGGGATCCATGCAACTATCATGGACGTGCACCAATACATGACCGATGTGCATTTCAGGTTTCATCAACAGAATGCACAATGTGACATCCAAGAGCATAAGATGGCATAGAAAGAACAATCACAAAAGATGTTAAAAGTACAGCATACACAAACATTAACCAGAAAAAAGAGAGCAATTAGGATATATCAACAGACACTGAGGTTTCGACCACAGGAAAGTGCGTTCTTGCATAGTAGATCTAGGTTAGGTTAATTTTCAACCAAAAATTAACTGCAAACAACCCATGGATTCTCAATGCGTGAAAGCATTGAGATCAAAACTAAAAGGCAGGCAAAGACTTTATAAGATCAACAGACCACATGGTTTTGACCACAGGAAAATGTGCATTTGACATAGTTGATCTAGGTTAGGTCAATTTTCACACAAAAAAAGCAAACAACAACAGGTGGATTCTCAAAGAGTGAAAGCATTAAGATCAAAACTACTAGGCAGGCATAGGATTTATAATATCTAAGGCCAAACAAGATTTTTGTTTCCTTCTTTTCTGCTTCTCCCTCTTCTATAATCAATCTCTGCATCAGACATCGACATGCCAGATGAACGGCTTCTCTTAATAACTTTGGCATCCTCCATTTTTGATATGAGCTCTTCTTCACTTACCGGACGATGGTCACTGGTCCCAGTTGACTTGCAAGGTTTAGGATCTGACAATATGAAGAACAAAAACATGTTAGCTTACAAGTAGTTGATAGAAGCTTATAAGTGTACTACAATCCTCATGGTTGGTTGTGGAATGTAAAGATACAACTCTTGCGGAGACTGAATCAGCATGGTCAAGAGTAATGGCATAAACAGACTAAACTAATAAAAAGTAAACCTACACAACTACAAAGCTCTCACTTTGACTGTCTACTTTATCAACAACATATGGAAGGACTTTCCGCATAAAAAACATATAGACATGCAAAAAAATTCCACAGCAATTACTCTGAAATATGAACAACCTTCTAGTATGTCCAACAGAAATATGACCAAGAGGGCAGGAAAGGTAGGGTAGGAAATTTCAATCCATTCTGAAGTCTCAATTTCCTCCATCTTATTAGTTGAACTGAAATCTCCATCATTAAAAGTCAAACTGGTCAGATGACGGGGTCCACACATCAAGATGAGCTGAAATTTCATGGACCACTGTTCTGACGATTCCCTTTCCACACTCATTCAGCGGGCCCTTCCAGGGGGTGAATATATTTTACTCTCTTGTAGTCTTTTTTGCAGGGGAAATTTCTGATTCCTAGGAAAGTATAATCAATGGATAATAGTTTCATTACAATGTGATGCATGCCATGTCAATGGTATACCACTAGCAATTAACACAATAAAATTTGCCCATATTGCTTACTAGGACCGATCAAACTTTGTCGGATTCACTCATTATTACTCAAGACGACTTTGATGATTAAGTTATCCAGTGCTGCTGAATTTTGCACAATTAGTAAAAAGATCAAACTAACAAGGACATTACCATTAAGTGAAGTGCATGTCTCATCTTGTGCTTTCTTTTCCGTATCATTAGCATATGCAGGGTTTAGTATTGCAGGGATAACAATTAAGGGAGCCTTTTCAGTCATTGAATATTCATCCAGGACCAGCTTGTTGGGGGCTAGGGGAGTTATGGTGAAGGAATCATCCAAAGCATCAGAAATCTCCACATAATGGGATGTACTGATAATTTCATCCGCACTGAACCCAAATGAAGCCCTGTAAGCTTCAATTTCCTCTGCATCTGCAACACAAGCTTTACTGCTTCTATTTTGATGGGCATTTCCCCCATTGTATGCATCTCCCTCACGGGAAAGACTCAACCTGCCTCCACAATGAGCATAAGATGGGAAAGACTGTTGAGCCTGGTCTAGGTAAAACTGTGCAGAGGTTGCAGGGCAAAAGAAACTAGAATCTTGAGCCAGCATGAAATTCTTTGAAACAGAATCAAGTGCAAATAGATTGGAAGACCCACTTCTCGGATATGAAAGAGGGGCTTCTAAGGTAGACACTGGAGGTCCCCATTGAGGGTATTCACGATCATTAATTGATGTGGATAATCCATCCGCAGAAGCACCAGACATAGGTGAAATTAGACTACTAGCAGGGCTTTCAGGATAAAGTGGGTAAGTTGCTTGAAGGTCACTAGCTCCATAACTGGATGACGTAAAAGGCACTCCTCTCTCTTTGCCAGTTGCTTTTAAATCTGTAGAAGAAGACAGGAATCGTGCAAATGGCACATCTGGAGAAGATGGAGTTGTAAGGTGAGCTAACTCTGGTGGAGGAGTGAGTGGAGCGGTAGATGGCTCTGTTGTGAAAGTTGAGAAGACAGGAGGAGAGACTAGTTGGGTCTCGTGGGCATATGGACCCGTAGCAAACACATTTGCAGGGCCACCAGGAGAGCTGGCAGACATTGACAAGAAGCAACTTGGTGATTGAACTGTAGAAGGAAGAGCCGAGTTTGTAAAGGATGCTGGTGAAGATGGAGGAGCAAGAAGAGATGGTGTTATTGTTGTAGTTTGGTTGGACAGCCCGACAGGTTGAGATCCATTTGCCCGATTTGCAGAGGGGCTTCCATCTGGGATACGAGATGCTGGCACAATGCGTTTTGCTCTTTTCTGAGATCCAAAACAAGATAACCCAGCCCAGCAACCTCCCCATCCCCTTCTCTGCAAAAGATAATAAGCATAACATTAATCTGTAATAGATAAAAGCACGGCTAGTCAACCATACAAACAACAAAAGACTCCAATCAGTATACTAGATTACCCTTGGCTAGCCTATGTCATGTTCATGCAATTCTATGCAGATCTTTGTATTATATTCAGAAGCTGAATTTATCAGCAGACTTTCATGACATCCCACTGAACCACATGGCCAACATAGTTAGCAGTAATCCTATTGAACATTCCACCAATTCTTCAACATCTAGCTAAATTACAAAAGTATAGGATTTCAGGAAAAGAAAAATAAAGAATGTATTAACTGAGATGAGTACAGCGTTACATGCTTGAAAGGAGGCAGATAATTAGCAGCTCATATAATAACTAGTGAATAGCTTTAGTCAACGAAGCAATCAAATAAATAAAAAGTAACATGTGAATCCACTCCACTATATAGAATGCAAACACATCTCCATAAGAAAAAACGTAAGTATATTGCAGCACTAGTGAGAGTACTAAATTTATAATATAACTATAAACAACATCTGGTGTTATACAAAACAATAATTTTGGACAGAATAATTATGATACTGCTAAGTACTAATGTTTCTAAGCTTGATCAACAAATAGGAATTGTCGTCGTTCTAAAATTTTACATGAGCAATTAAATGAAAACAGAAATCATTTTGAAGCATGATTTTAAGCATATGCTAACTCAAATTTCAGTTTGTATGCTTGATTTCTGCTTCTAACATTTATACTCGCCATTGCAATCCCCTCTAACACCATGAGAGATAAAGAATTTTGACATTTCATGGAATTATATAACTGACAAATTTTCACCAGGTATGACACAAGTGGTATAAAGTAAGACAGTTTTGTCCATTTACTCGTGAAACTGACTTCAACACAAAATTTGCATCACCAGCAAAGATCAAAGTGACTCAACTAAGGCAATCAGCAAATTCCATGTCCTCATTTACAAGGATGAAACAATCATACTTTCAGAAAAGAAAAAAAAAAGAAACTCAAATAAATAAGCCGACAGATTAGCCTTAACTTTAACAATCAGTTATTTAAAACATACACACAAATTGAAACAACTCGAAGGAAAATACATGATTCTGTCACAGTAGTTTCTAGGAAGAACTGCACCAGAGTGTGCTCACACGGATGTAGTTCAATTTCAGTAACAACTAACAACATAGGGGGGGCTTGCAGAGATTCATAGGAGTAGGTGCCTGAAACTTTTTGTACCCATTGGGATGTATGAGCCCTCTTATCCAACTATCTCAGATTCATATTTTGAAAAGGGAAGGAATCAGCTGATATTCCCAAAATTAGATAGAAGGGGCCCACAAATTGGAGTCTATCTTTTTTTTGTGGGCCCTGTCATCCGATGCAACTTTCAACCAGCTTAAGGGCCATCCCGTGGGGCTAGCTGTGGGACCAATGTACACAGGGTGGACTGGCAAAGGGGGGAGGGAGTTGAGTGGAGGTGCTCCAAGGATTTCGGGGGTTCCTAATATAGATCTGAACCAATGGCCACTATTTATAGTGGACTTGGCCCTCCTGAATACCATACTGGAAAGCCGTCCATCTTGTGCCCCCTTCAGAAATTTTACTCTGGTTCCATCCCTGAATGTGCAGAACTGATAACAAGGATTGCTTCATGTACTCTCCCACGAAGGCAGTATCAGTTGCATTATTTAAGTGTTTTTTTTTTATTTTCACGGCAACACTTATATCTAATTGCATAAGAAAATTAAGAATATAATGTATTACATTTCAGAGACAAATTATATATAAGGCAAAAGATGCAAATTTGCACTTACTTGTAACGCTCAGAGTGTAACCACATTAGTTAAAGCCAGATACCAATAACGTGGACATAGAAGAAAAATTCTAGGAACTCAAAATCACCATGCCAAAATCTTAAAGTGTTGCAGCACTATGACGGGATGCAAGCTAAAAGTCACATCATAAAGAAGCAAACTTTGACATTTGGCACCAAATATACAATGTTTGCTTGCCAATTTTTGACGGGACTCAAAGCTAGTGGAAGGCATAGACAAGGATTTCCAGCTTTTCAGATATCAAACCCATTTGTACTCGCTTAAAACCTAATATGAATACTAAACTCTGTATGAATAAGAAACCTGTCAAGAGATAAAACAATGAGAGGGTAAGAGAACTGTTCCTTGGAGTACAAGAAGAAAATAATTAGTCACAAACTCCTCCTCGTGATGACCACAAAAGTCAGCACCAAATCCATTAAAAAGATGAGTTTCCTAGATCAGATAATAAAAAGGATAACAACACTACTTGCACAAGTAACCCAGTGTGAACAAATCCATAAAGGCCTAATTTCAAGTTTTCAACAACATTTGCTGAATTGCATAGTTGGGAATAAAATTTAATCAGACAAATAATACCACTACATTCAACCTTAGCCCTTCCAACACTATATCCTCGATTTACAAAGAAGATAAAGGAACTCATCTCCACTTAAAATATTACTACCTCCACCCCATTTTAATTGTTCTATTTGGTTTTTGAAAATGAACTAACTTTAGTTCATTTGGAAAAACCAAATAGGGGTAATAAAGTGGGACAGTGGGAGTAATATTGATCTAAATAATCACACATTGAAATTAACAAGCTGATAATCAGTCAAGCCTCTGAAGTTACCACTTGAGGCCCTAGATCCACAACACAATATCACCAAAGTCCAATGCACATTTGTAACGCTATACCCCCAAAATAGAAAGAGTGAAGGAGATGAACAATTGGTCTCCACGAGCAATAGTAATATTCAACAAACTAAGTCACACAGGATGATAAATTAACCAAACAATCCAAAGTTACCGTTTGATGCCCTAGATCTAGGCAGCAAGTAATAATCACGACAGTCACAATCACTCACATCGCAATCAAACAACAAACAGCAGAAGAGTGTCAACTCATCTGATGAGAGCTGGAAAGCATCATACCCCCTCCGCGGGTCGAAATCTTGTCTCCGCCGACCCCACCGCCGTGGCGGCGGCGCTGATCGAAGCGCCGCCGCTCCTGCTGCTGCTCCCCGCCCCGTTTCCCGCCATTTCAACGCGATCTCCTCTTCACATTTTCCAACTACGAGCCCGGTAGCAACGACAATATTCCTCCCCCGACCAAGATGGGCAGAGATCCGGCACCACCAGAGAAGTCTACTCCTCCAAAAACAGCACAACTCGAACCCCTCCCCTCAGTTCACTTCAAGAAACGGCCAATGCGCTCTCACTGGGGCCGATGACCGCCATTGAAGCAGAATTCGAGCTTCAAGAGCTGAACATCCCGGCCCGAGATAGACCAGAGGCGACCCAGACGGAAAATGGAGTCCAGGAGTGTCGCAGATTAAGAAATGTGCGCGACCAGCGCAAGTCAACCAGAACCCGGCGAGATCTTCGGCTCTTGAGTGAGTTCGTCTGAAGAAGAAGTGCGCAGGTTAGCAGCAAAGCTCTCCCCCCTCAAGCAGAATGGAAGAGTAATGAAGTTCATAAAAAGAGTTTAGGTGCGTAGGTTAAGAATCACAGCACCTCCTGCGCAAAATAGGAGAAGCCGGGCGAGATCGTTGGGTTCTCTATGAACGAGTGCGCAGGTTACCAGCAGCTTTTTTTTTCTGCAGAGGCGAAAGAGAAACGGATGAAGACTAAAAGAAGAGGCGGTGGCGACCGGGGGAGTGCGCCGGTTAAGAAAGATGCGCCTTCCGCGTAAATCAGCAGAAACCGGTGTCTTTTGTGTAACAGAAGCGCAGGTTAGTCAAGGGAGTGTGTGAAGTGTGAACTGCGGAGAGGAATAAAACGGTAATGATGCAGAGAGAGGGGGATTAGGCTCGGTAGAAGGTGCGGAGGTAGGCTCGGGTGGGCCCGAGGGGTGGTCTTTTTGGCTCCGCCTGCCGTGAGGGCGAAAGGGGGGGCCGTGTTACTACGGTAATGGCCCTGCTTTATTTGGGCGGCTTTCTTTTTCCCAAAGCGTCGCCTGCCATTGGTGGCTCTCTTCCCCATTGTTCGTCTTTCCGGTCTACTTCGGCTGGTGTCCTCTTAATTACGTAACCGCCACTTATTCTGAGTATCCTCTGTTTTCGTTTTCTTATTACTTTTAAGGGTGTTAACGAGATAGGCATAGTTAAGCTTTAAATTATTTGGGTTAAGTTTTAAAACTATAATTTTAAGTTTAAGCAAAGTTTAAGTTGAGTTCGAATGCTTTATTTTATGATTATTATTTAGTTTTGTAATGGGTGGCCCGTAGTTATTTAGAGGAAAATTACGAATACGAACACGGTCTATGAATCAGTCTAATGTGTTAAGATTAAAAAACCAATTAAACTAGTTTAAGTTATTTTTAATTTTTTAATTTAGACTATCAATACAAAAAGAAGGGAGTGAAATTTTATAAAAAATAGTTAGTTCTCACGATACATTATATATTTCATCTAATAAAAAGCCTAAAGTAATTGTACATAAAAAAAAGTAAAAATAATATATTTTATAAAAAGAGTTGAAACTTGAGAGATGTGAAATTTATATATATGATGTGTAATATATATATATATATATATATACACACACACACTGTGAGTAAGCTTTTCTCAAGCTTTAAGCCGAGTTGAGACAAAGACAAGTATGTTTGAGCTTATTTGACTAACTTTAAGTTCGAGCTCGAATGCAAACCGAGTCAAATTTTCGAGTTTGCTTTAACGCCTAATGTGTTCCTTTGTTATTTTTTTTATTTTTGGCATTTTAAATTATATATGAACATTTCAATATGATATATAAAGCCCACTTATAAAAAAAAAACAAAGCAATCATGTCTCCTTATATTAGCAACTACATAATAAAAATTAGATGATTAATTTTGTAAAAGCCATAATAAGTAATGCCCTTTGAGGCATTTCATCAATTTAACATGAAATCAATTGGAAAACACAGTAAACATGTATTTTGATCATCAAATAACATCACAACTTTATAGCAACATGTATCTAAAAACCTTAATCATGATACTATATGAATATGGAAATTTGTGCTCACCTCCACACCAAGCAATGGCATGGCAGTGATCACCCCCAAAAGAAAAAGGGTCAATGTAGGGCGAGTATACATCAATTGTTTTGTCAAGGCCATGATGTAATGGATTTCTTTTCTTTTTTTATTTTCCCTTTTCTTGTGGGAGAAAGCTCTACAAAAGGGGAATGCAGGATGGATCTAAGAAGCGTCTCAAAGATGAACGATAAGAATCTCTCATATATGAGGTCAGGATATGTTGACAAAGCTACCTCCCAACCTTTGTGTATAAGTTGGGATATCAAAAATTACAATAACAAAAATTGAAGGATAAAAAAACATTCAACAACACTCCAAAGAACATCAAGATTTAACGTTGAAATTAACACCCTTTTGGAGAAGGTAAAAAGATGAAGAAAATATCCGCTACATGAGCCTAAATAATATAACTTCTTGTCTAGACGCCACTAGAGGATTACATACATCAAGAAGAAATCTCGATTCCCTTGGATTACACAAGTCATCACTCACACAACAATGGATAGAATGTACTTAATTATAGATGAAAGGAACATATTGAAGTACTATGAAAAAGACAACCCTTTTTTCTCATCTTCCCTTATGGAAAATATTCTCTACAAAAGGGGCTTCTACTTCTATGCAAAGTGGATGACTCCACTTCTCTGCCTTCAATTCTCTTCAGCTCTTTTCAGTCTACCCTCTTTCAGCCCAAAGAGGCAACAAATACCTTCTACAACAAGCTCCAATTTTACCTATATATGTTTAATAAATGCTCTTGAGAGATGAAACTCTCTCTGATTGGCTACCTCTTCCATTTTCAAAAAACCCACATGACATGTAACACCCCAAAAAGTTATTCAAATTTTATTTTTGTATTTTTATTTTAGTGTGAAAATTAATCCATTGAGTTAAAGTAGACAATAATGGGAACACCAACTTTAACCCTTAACCACTAGGGGCAAGGGATGAAACTTTCTTATTTTAGCCAAGAGTACGAGGCTGGGCAGTCAACTCGACTAAGAGAAACCCTAGTACCCTAATCGAGAACTTGGGAAGGAGAAAATGACATATGACTTGACTAGAGGGTTCACTTTAGGTTAGTAATATGACTTGCACACAACATAACCATAGTGACCCAAGTATAGACGTGCACCCATAGTTTGACAAGACTCACCCCAGACTAGACCCAAGAAGCCCTAGCTGAATGGTATGGGCTATTGGTGATTGGATGAGTAGAAATGAGATAGAAAAACTATCATGCCCCGGCAAATGCCAACCTTGACCCAAACCCAGTCCAAGGAGGAAGTGGTACGTGACACGACAAAGTGAAGTGAAAATGCAGAAGACTTAACCCACCCTAGGGTGAAACGCATCGAAGTAAGTGCACGTGCCATTTGTGCAAAACCAAATATAAAAATAAAAGGAGACTAATTATCCATCTTAGTCCCCACATACCTACATTATCTAGTTAACACATAATAACAAGCCTCAAGGGCAAAACATGTCTAAGCCAACAACGGCAAATATAAGTTCAACATTACATAGATCCAATCTAACATAGCCCAAACAAATATAGCCCCTCTAATGAAGCACTTTCATCCTCATGCTCAACGTAGAGCCCATCTGAAACACCTGCATGGCATAAATGCAGCCCCAAAACAAAAATTACAAACAAAGAGGGGTGAGCTTAGCTCAGCAAGGGTTTTTGATATGGAATATAAAGTCATGAAAAACATCACATGCATACTCAATCTAAACATGCATCACATATCCATTCTCTAAGCATGTGCATCACAAGATAAATCACATTCTATGAACACATATTCATGCCACCTATGCATCATGATATAAATCACATTCTATAAACACACATTCATGTCACATGTGCATCATAATATAAATAGCATTTCATAAACACATATTTATCCAATTGTGCATCATAATATAAATAGCATTTCATAAACACATATTTATCCAATTGTGCATCATAGGTTTATCCATAGTTCATATCACATATACACATCACATGTAATCATATGAATCTCATTATAGCATTCACATCTTGCATGAATCGAGGATCAATATTCACATCTTACATAATTATATCTCAATATACACATTCACCCTACATAATCAATTATATCATATCACATTCTATCCTATATGTTCAAGTATAATCATGTCATACACACTATGTGTATCATAGCATCATTGTTCCTATACAATTTGTGTCGATGAACATTATCATCTATACACATGCATACACAATTAGGTGAATGTCTCATAGTTGAGAAAATAATTATGCTTAATTCTAGTTGAAGCATAAGCAGACCCACTCGCCCAGGACAATCCCTTGCAGAGAATGTTCGAATTCCTAAAAGAAAAACTAGAATGGTTTGGGTAAGTTCCCTAATTGGGAAAGTACCCTCTGCTCACCCAAGACAATCCCTTGCAGGGAAGGTCCAAATTCCTAAAAATAAAAACTAGAGTAGTTTAGGTAAGTCCCTAACTAGGAAATACCCCCTCGTAAGTCGGTGCACATAGACACCAACCTGGATTCTCAGGGTCTAGATAACAGATCAATTTCTCACATATCAAATCCATTCTTCTCAACCGGGGGAGGCAACTCATCCTCAAATGGACATAAAATAAAAACTTATCCTTTTGGACATAAAACCAATTCGATAAACCTCCAAACAATTAATTTAGTAACCAATGACATCCAATCGATTAATCACGGCTAATCAAGATTAATCATTATTTATAAAGCATTTTTATGATGCATGCGACATAATACATATGTGAGAAAATGTTAAGTAAACATACTCTAATAAGTCCATGTGCATGAAACATGGTCCATTTGTGACAAATAAAATCATATAAGCATATGCAAGAGTGTACATATGTAGTAGTGTTCGTACTTAGGCTAAAACATATGGAATATAAATCACCTATAATCAATGTGACATGTGCAAGCATTCATAATTTGTCATAGTCATAACCTACTAAAATCATGGAGTAAATGAGAAAAAATAATCGAAATACGAATGTAAGACACGTAGAACATCATGCTAAACCTAGACAAGTATGGTCATCATCATGCTTAAGCTAAAGTATAATCCAAAAAAAGTTCACATGCAATTAAGTGACATTTATAAGTAATCATGCCACGGCCCGGATTTTTAAAACCCTTTTTAAATAAAGGACACGCAATAAATCAGAAAAAAAAATTTCTTTCTTAAATACAAAACAAACCACCCAATTAAATATCCAGGTCATGATAACTAGGGTTCACAAATACGAATATCAAAACATATGATATTATTATACATATTAAAATTATATAAATAGCAAGTTAACTCTCTAAGTACAAGTTTGTCATCTATCCGAAAATAAATAACCAAGTAAAGTTGGCTCTCACACCAATAATTACAATTACTTACAAGATTGCAGAAGTAAGAAGCTAGATCCCACTAGTGCAATGTTATTCTCAAACGCCCACTAATGTCCTGATCTTGCAATGTCCCCATCTAAAGAACCTACATGTAAACAAGACCAAGCCGCAACAAAACATCTCGTCCCCTTGGAGGAGCATTTCAAAAGAACAAAAGTATTAATTAATGTATTTTGGATCTGGCCAACATCACCTAATGTTAGTTGCTTACATACTCATTAGACAACATCTTCAATGTTTCCAACAAGATCTGATTCAGACGTAGTTCTGCCTAAAAACTACACTATCCTAAGAAGCATACCATCACATATGCAATGTCTAAGTATTTTCAAGCAACCTACATTTTATGCAAGCCCTTTTATTGTTCCACTTGTTCTAATTAAAAAATTAATAACAAATAATGTTGTTAATTATCTCTCAAACCATTGTTCGATAATTAACATCCTCATCTAATCCCAAAGACAGATAGACACATCAGATGTCAACCTAAGTGACAAATGATACAACCACCATAGACCTTCCTCCAAAGGGAACTATCCATAGTGTAGCCCTAAAATCCACCAAGAAGTACCATCACCCATCCTAGCCCATAAAGAACCTGACCAAAGTGGAAGGGTATGGCCCACAACTTCACCTGAACAAAAGTGGTGGAAGAAATTAGCCAAGCAGGATGTTAGCTAATCCAAATGCATGTACACTAAATGATCCTCAATAAATCAGTGGTGAGCCCGGCTCACATAGAGCTCCCTCCAATGGGGAGGTGCAACTACATAATCAAATCAATAGCTCCTCAATCTAAGACTCAAGAAACCATTCTGAACCCTATCTTGCTCATCAATATGCTAGGATTCTGAATGACTATCCTAAACCCTATTAGTCCCTTTTAGACTAGGGTTGAAATTCAAAACTGTCATCGGTTCATCAATCAAGGTAAATTGTCATGTCAAAGGCTTTGTCCACTCTATTAACTAGTTGCAGACCCCTCTAAGGTATTTTAGTCTTTATCTTGATTAGGTGTTCTTGCACAATCTAAAGCTATCTAACCCCCTTGATTAATCTTTCATTAATCTTAAAATAGTGATAAATTAGTATCACAACAACAATAACAAACATTAACATAATGAACAACATAAACAATACAGGCCCACACATGTCCAAGCAAATCATAATATCAAGAATCAGACTTAATAATGATATTAAAAATGTTCAAGCTCTCATGCCCTAACCCTCCTTAGGTTAACTGATTAAACTTTATGAAAACTAGTCATAATGCACCTAAGGACATTAAGGTAATTATCCCATATTGAACATGAAGCTCTCCATTCTTAGGAGAGTCTTGACCTCTCTAAAGGTTTTAGTATCACATTGGCCCGTTAATTCCAATCACACGAATATGGGCTCACATTGGCCCGTTAATTCCAATCACACGAATATGGGCTAGTCTGCAGATAGGGGTATGTCTGTTATTTTGTTTAGAGTTCCTTGAACACTAATGGGTCCAAAACTAATCCCAATGGTACATCTTGATATTATGAACCCGAGAAAATTTTCTTGCTATTTAACGGGGTTGTAAACCCCTTGAACTGATCCCGGTTCAATTAACAATCTTACTTTAACCTAGGGGTAAAATAGTCAAATATCTATTAATTTATTGGGATTTCCCCCTAACTTGTGGCTTAGAACAAATTTAGGATACACATTAAAATCTCACTGAGATTTTTCTCAATGTTTTAATCCACTCATAGGCCCCTGAACCGGAGCCCCTAAGTCTGGTCAACAACCATTATTCTACGCTTCAACTCACAAGGGTAAATTAGTCATTTCAAAGCATCTAGGATTTTTCCTCAATTTAAAACTTGGTAGGGCACTCATCATCCTCTCATGGTCATTTATATTTTTTCATAATTTTTTTTACTATTTTAACCTATGCAATTGAACCTGGTTCAGTTGGTATGTTATGTGTTTATTTTTTCGTGTTGAGCCGGACCGAACTAGGTTGGGTTACCCGACCTGGTCTAGGGTGTGACAACTTGCATCGCGGGTCACCTTCCCCCCACTCTAGCAGCACCACCCAAACTGTAGCAAAGGGAGGGGGGGCAGCCCAGGGCTTCCGAACCGCCGACGCACAATGGAACCGACAGTGTTGGCCCGCCATCGTCCGATGGCCAAAGCCCTTTTTTTTAAATAGTGCAGCAGAGCCACCACCACCGCCAAGGCCGACACAATCACGGCCAGCGTGGCCATGGCTAGCACCTTCTTTTTTTTCCTATGCACAGGCATGGCGGCCACGTACCAGAGCCTGGCCCTTCGCTGAGGATCGTTGTCCGGTTGCGGTATGCCAGCAGGATCAAAACAAATTACAAAAAAAATGTATTGTATAACAAAATTATAGACTACCAATTATTGTTCATGTAAATAACAAAAAAAAAATTAATTGCAAAAATCTAATTTACATTCAAATTTAGTCAATAAAATTTTCATTAATCTTAACTCAAAAATAACGACAATGATCCTACCTTAATCACCGATTATTATAGATCCACTGCCGGCGGAGCCTCACCGTCCACCACCTTCTCTCCCCCCTTAAGGTCTTGAAAGCCCCCCTAATTATGCCTTAAGAAGGATTTTTATAAACATGGGGATTAGGGTTCCTAATCCCCTTAGAAGTTGGGTCAAACCCCTCAGTTATGCAACCTAATTGGGCCTCTAAACATAAATTTCGTAACTCTAATTAATCGGGCCTGCAAAACTACTTAAATGGACCAAATACACATTTAAATCAGGTAAACGGGCCCTATATGATATGTTCAACTTCAAACAGTCGTATCTCCCTCGTCAGAACTCTGATTCGCGCATTCTTGGTGGCGTTTTGAAGCTCTTTTTGTCTACTTTCTATGTTTCAGCCACAAATTCTATCTATTGTATAAGTTATTATGACGATAAAGTCAAGGTGTCAAATAACCTAATTTTCACGTGTTTAATTTTCAAAACCTAAGAAAATCCGGGATATTACATTCTTCCCCCTTAAAAGAATTGCTTCATCGTAATTCGCCACGTCCAATCCTTGACAAGCCTGACCTTCAACTCGAAACTCATTCTACCTCTCGAACCACATCAATTGCAACTTATAATTTAAGTAGCATACATAAAGAAATTAAAGAATTAAAATCCTAAAAATCATAGTTATAGAAAATTAGAATCATGAGAAAAGAACAAGAATGACCGAAAAAATCAACAAAATAGTCATTTTGTACACAAGAATATACATACATGGTAGTGTTCATACTTAAACTAAAATATGTAGTACATGAAACACCGATAATCAATGTGACATATTCAAGTATCCATTTTTTATCATGATTATGACCTACTGAAATCATAGAGTAAATATGAAGAAGTCATCGAAATACGAATTTAAGACAAGTAGAACATCATGCTGAACCTAGGCAAGTATAGTCATCTTCATGATTAAGCTAAATCATAATCCAAACAAGGTTCATATGCAATTGAGTGACATTTATAAGTAATCATAACTCATCGTAGTCATAGAGAATTAGAACTATGGGAAGAGAACAAGAAATTGCCAAAAATTCACAAAAATGGTCTATTTCACCAAACTACAATATGGTTATTCGATCAACCAGACAGGCCATTCAAACACATAACCGTTCAAATGGGCTGTTAGCCTTTTTGAATGCACGTCACAATTCACTTTTCTGGTTTGTCTTCAACCTCTCGAAATTCAAACCGAAAATATTCTGAAATTCTACATAAATTCAAAAATCATCATAGAACATTATATAATCAAAATATAAGCCTAGAACATGACGGATCTAATCATTTTTTCATGCTAAATAATACCAAAATAACAATAAATCACATGTTTTATCAAATCACCATTATACATCAAGATAAAAAAAAACTCAAATAGAACTAATAATCATTCATTTCAATGTAGAAAACCACTCAAAGTAGAAACCTCTTACCTCTAACAAGCTTTTGAATCCTTGAAATAGCTTCAATCCTCAAGAAACCTTACCCAAAAATTAGTTTTTTTAGTTAAACTTAATTAAAACTAATTAATAGAATCAAATCAACTTGGAAGAAGATAGACCTAAGGCATCTTTAGGTTAAAAACAAAAATAACCTAATTAGGGTTCTAAATGAAAATTAAAAATATGATTTTGATGGAGGTAAAATCAAGAATCAAGATGGGAGAAATGAAGATAGAGGTGATTAAGATAAAAAATCAAAAGATTAGGAGGTTGATTAAGGGAAAAACTTACCTTAACCAAGGTTTTTCCTTTGGGAAATGGGGGCAGAGCAATCCTCCCTTCTAAACATAGCCCTTCCTCATTTGGCAAATGACTAGGGTTTTTCCTTATATATTAAGGGTTTTAGGCTGTGAATATAAACAATTAGGCAAGAAAATAGGTATACATGTCTTAAGTGACGAATTAAGGGTATTTTTCACTCAAAATTGAATTTAATCACACCTAAACCCACTTAAATAAATTACTAGAAGGTTGGAGGTTAAAATGGGTTGCATTCCATCCAACACAAATGTGGGGCCTACGGTGGGGTTCTTTAACCATGGAAAAATTAAAAGAAAATACTTATAAATTCGTAAAAAATTGGGTAAATCAAGCTTGACACTAAAACTCTTAAAATGAGATTAAACCTTAAGAAATTTATTACTAAACTTGCCCATAACCCCAAAAATTAAATTAAACCGTCAAACCAATAAAGTTCACACAATTCACACAATTAAAGAAAAGGAAATTAAGAGATCTTACATCCTACCCACCTTATAGGAATTTTGTCCACAAAATTCACTATTGGCTGATGGTGACTAGGTGAGGATACTTCTCCTTGACTTCATCCTCGGGCTCCCATGTTGCCTTTCCACATTGTGATTCCGCCAACGGAATCACCTTGTTTCTGAGGGTCTTCTCCTTGTCCAAGATGTGCACTAGCGTCTCAACATAAGAAATATCACTCAGCTCCACGGCTCAAAATCAAGAACATGGGATGAATCTGGCTCATACATCCATATAAGATAAACATGGAACACATCATGCATGTTAATGATAAGTATGAAATATATATCTATTTTATATGCTTTTTTACCTTATTTGCTAGTATAGATTAGGTTAATTTAGTGTTAGTTATGGTTTATTTAGATTAAGATAGTTATTAATATTTTAGTTTAATTATTAATTAATTTTAAAAATTATTAGTAGTTTAGGAATGTATTTAAATCAAGTTGAGATTTTAATTACATTCTACATGTGTAAAATATGATATTTTATATTTTATAGGCAAAATGCACTTATCGATGTACTTAGACAATGTTTGGAATAATTCAAAATAGTTTTGACATGTTTTAAAGTGATTTGGACAACTTTTCGGAGTTATAAACAAGTTGGAAACTAACATGGACATGAAAGAAAGAACTTAATGAACAAAAATTTGACATGATATTGTCCAAAAAAATTGTCCAAATTACAAAAACAGTGTAGCCGATCAAATGGGGCAGTTAAAGTATCAAACGGATAAACATGATTTTAAGACAAATTCGGTACAGGCGATCGAACGGGCATGTAGGGCTATCGATCGGGATAACGCGCAATTTCCTAGTTTAAGCCAATTTTGATTCCTTTTCATATTGGACTCCTTCCTACAGCTTTTATGCCTATATAAAGACATATTTTGCTCGAAATTAGGGGATTCTAGTAGTTTTTCTGAAGAGAAAAAGGAAGATGAAGATAGAAGAGAACTCAAAGCTTTTAATGGAGATTCAAGAGCTTCCTTCTACAATAGAATGCTAGACTTTTCTTTTACTTAGGAGTTGATGAAGCTATAGATAAGTTTCAGTTTCTTTTCTTCTTAATTTAGATCTCAGTTGTGAATGATGACAATTATATGATAAAAATTTTCTTTTTAATAGAAGAGCTTTTAATGTTTATTCAAGTCTATGTTGGTTTATTGTCTTATAGATGATAGATTGATGTGGTTTTGATATTTTCATCGATTCTAATTTATGTGATTTAGATGAGATGGTCATGCAATAGTTTTAATGTTTAGATAATTATTGAATTGGATGAGTTATACTAAGATTAGACAAGTCATGCCTATAGCTAGTTTAGTGTAGATGATTCGTGCTATTGTCGAAAATAGTTCATGCCATGAATTTAATTAATGATTATTTCTGAAGTAATTCTAACTTGTAGCTGAGAATATTTATTCATATTCATACTAGATTTAGATTAAAAGTTAAGTAATTGTTATGGTTTTATAGTGGATTCAATTTTTTAAGTAAATTCCATCATATTAATATCTTGCTTTTAATTTAGTGATTATTTCTTTTGCTTAATTTTAATTTTAAGTTTTTTTTAGTTTTTAATCAACAAATTCTTCTCTTAGATTTAGTAATAATTTATTTGTCCCTGAGGTTCGACAACCCTTAAATACTTATCCTAGTACAATTAGCTTGTACACTTGCAAAGGGTTTAATTATAAACGATCAGTTAGCAAGCTGCAAGGTAGAGCCACTTGATACACCATTGCTCCAATCTGCTTAAGGACTTCGAAAGGTCCAATGAACCTAGGAGATACTTCCCTCTCTTGCCAAATCGCATGACGCCTCGAGAAGGTGATATCTTCAAGAAGTCATGGTCGCCAACTTCGAATTCTAGATCTCTCTGCCTCTTATACACATAACTATGTTGCCAACTTTGAGTAGTCTGCAACTGCTCTCGAATAAGTTGAATCTTCCCCACTAATTATTGCACAATCTCAAGCCTGGTTAGGAGATGCTCTCCGACTTCACTCTAATAAAGAGGAGATAGACAAGGTCGTCCATACAATGCCTCAAAAGGAGCCATCTTGATACTCGCTTGGTAATTATTATTGTAGGCATACTTCACCAACAGCAAGTGTTGCTCCCAACTACCCTTCCACTCGAGGATGCATGCTCAAAGCATATCCTCTAAGGTGTGGATAGTCCTCTCAAATTGCCCATAGGTCTGAGGATAATAGGCTGAGCTAAAGTGAGCCGATGTAGCCAAAGCCTTCTAAATACTTTACCAAAACCTGGATGTAAATCAAGGATCTCGGTCAGAAACTATGGATACAAGAACTCTATGTAACCAAACAATCTCCTTCACATAAATTGCTGCCAACACATCCAAAGAAGTGGTCATCCTCAAAGCAATGAAGTGTTCCGACTTAGTGAGTCAATCAATGATAACCCACACTGCCTCATTACCACTAGGAGATCTAGGAAGCCCTGAAACAAAGTCCATAGCCACATTCTCTCACTTCCACTCCAGAATAGGTAGAGGTTGTAGCATGCCTCCAGAATGACGATGTTTTGTTGTCACTTATTGACACACCAAACACTTGGACACAAACGAAGTAGTATCCATATTCATTCCACTCCACCAAAAAGTTTGTTTCACATCATGATACATCTTATTTCCTCCTGGACGGATTGGATAACCTACAATAATGTGCCTCTTAAACAATGCACTCCTTTAACTCTAAGGAGTTTGGCATACACAACCGTCCTCAAAAAGTTAAGCTTCTATTGGCCTTTTCTTCAAAATCAATCACCACTTTCCCTTGAAACTTACCCTTCATGGCTTGAATTCCTCATCCACCTTTTGTGCTTCAACCACCTTATCCGACGAATTAGAGCTTATGGAAAGATTAGCAAACCACTTGCTTGTATCTTCCAAAGCAAACTCCGGTTTGAGCTTGATGACCTCTTCATATAAAAGTCATTCTTGTACATGATCACAAGCTACAGAAGTGGCTGATTTTCTACTCAAGGCATTCCCCAACACATTATCTTTTCCGGGATGATAGGAAATATTGAAGTCATAATTTTTAAGGAATTCCAACTATTTTCTTTGCCTCATGTTCAATTCTCTTTGAGCAAAGAGATTTCTCAAACTCTTCTGGTCCGTGAACACTTTAAACTTGTCACCATAGATATAGTGCCGCTAAACCTTCAATGCAAAGACCACTGCTTCTAGATCTAAGTCATGTGTAGGATGGTTTTGCTCATGCACTCTAAGCTGATAAGAAGCATAAGGTACCACTTTCCTATGCTACATCAACACACAACCCAAGCCTCTTAGTGAAGCACTATAGACCACAAATCCTCCATTCTCTGAAGGTAAAACTACGACCAACGCTAAAGTTAGTCTCTTCTTTAACTCTTAGAAACATTCCTCACATGTTTGACTTCATTCCAACTTCTCATTCTTCCTTTCAACTTAGCCACAAGAGTAGCAATGCGAGACAAGCTTTTGATGAACCTCCTATAGTATCCCACAAGACCTAGGAAACTTTGGACTTCAAAAGTATTCTTAGGTTGCTCCCACTTCAAGACTGTCTCCACCTTATATGGATACACCACTACACCATTTTTGGAAATGACATGGCCTAGAAATTACACTTCTAAAAAAAATTCACACTTGCCAAACTTTGCATAGAGCTTGTGATCTCTTAAAGTTTGCAAGACAATCCTCAAGTGTTTCTCATGTTCTTCCTTGTTAGTTAAATAGATCAATATGTTATCTACAAAAATAATGACAAACTAATCGAAATAAGGCCTGAAAACCCTGTTCATCAAATCCAAAAAGGATGTTGGTGCATTGGTAAGACCAAAAGACATAACCAAGAACTTATAATGCCCATAATGTGTCCAGAAAGTTGTTTTAGACACATTAACGGGTTGAATATAGAGTTGATGGTAGCCTGACCTCAAGTCAATCTTGGAAAACACTTGATCCTGCTACAATTGATCAAACAAATCATCAATATGTGGCAAAGGATAATTGTTCTTGATTGTTACCTGATTCAATATCCTGTAATTAATGCAAAGCCTAAGGGAACTATCCTTATTCCTTATGTATCCCTTGTCCATCAAGTCTTGATTGAGTCTTAAGCTCTTTCAATTCAGCTGGAGTTATGCAGTAAGGAGCTTTAGAAATAGGAATTATACCTGGAATAAGATCAATATTGAACTCAATCTCCCTATTAGGAGGCAATCCCGACAAATCATTTAGAAAGACATCAACATAATCTGACACCACATGAATGGAATTAATAGGAGGTAGACCCGCACCCTTCACCAAGATACTTGTAAGAAAAGCCACACATCTACTATTAATCCACTTCCTTGCCTTAGAAGAAGACACCAAGAACTTGTCAATAGCCCATTTTATACCCTGAAAAACAAAAGGCTCAACATTCGGCAAATCAAATGCAACCTTCTTCCTATAACAACCAACATGTTCATGATAAACCGACATCATAGTCATGCCCAAAATCACATCAATATCAATTATAGGCAACACAATCAAATCAATAACATAATGCCCTTCAACCAATATGGAAACCTTACCAATATAACCTTATCCCTTGTTGCCCTCCTTGCTACCTTGAGCCTTGGTTTTGTGGAACCAACTAATGCCTAGGAACTTCACCTTGAGTGTTCCAAGGACACTCATTCCTGTAATGCCCTTTCTGCCCACACAAGTGGCAAGTGATGTTGGCATGGCAGTTGGGGCGATCAGGTTGCACATGGTTGTTGTTGTTCCTCCCAAAGTTATCACCATGAGGCTTCGGATTACACTATGCCTAAGAGTCCTCTTGCCTAGCTCGCTTAGGCTGCCTCCTTTATAACGTCCGGGAATTTTCTAAATTTCTAAAGTTGACCACGTGGAAATTAGGATGTTGGACCCTCGACCTTGTCATAGGAATAACTTGATCATTAGTTGTAATTGGTGGCTAAGACCTATGTGAATGTAAAGTAGACAGAAATAGCTTTGAAATGCCACCAAGAACGCACAAATCAGAGTTTGAATGAGAGAGATATAACCGTTTGAAGTTGAATATAGAGTGCGGGGCCCATTTACCCAAATTGGATGCATAAATTGACCGTTTAAGTCACTATACGGGCCCGATTAATTATGGTGACGGAAAATTTTAAAAAAAAGGCCCAATAGCCTATCTAGCCTAGCTTCTAATGGGATTAGGAACCCTAATCCTCATGCCTATAAAAAGGGATAATTAGGGCTTCTAGGGGAGCTTTTTGGCGATACGAGAAGGAGAGAGGAGGGGGGTTTCTTTCGCGAAGGCAGTTGGCGACTAGAGGGAGGGGGTCTCAAAGAATTTTTGGTGAGTATGACTGACAACAAAACTTGGGCAGTGGTAGATCGACAAAAATTTAGTGTTGAAGGTAGGATCTATTATTTAACAATTATTTATTTATGTTGTAAAGGTAATTATCAATTTCAACCAAACCGGTTTAAGGTTACCAACGGCCAATAAATTGCCGATTAGTATACTAGCCAGCCATTGGTTAGTCGTTGCACTCAGCTGGTGATCTGGCTACTGTTGACTGGCTTGTTCATCACCCAAGTGTTGTTGGCGGGCCTGTTCGTAGAGGAGTGGCTGGCCACAGGTTGTCACTTGACAGCCCGATACGATGTGAAATCACAGAGAGAACGAGGAGTGATCTGCACAGTGTAGCCATCATTGGGCGATAGGGTTGAGGCTCCCGGAATCATTCGATGCTGACGATCCAGTCAAGCTTGGTATTTTTCCTAGCTGTGATTGCTTGCCACCGTAGTGGCAAGATGCCATATTCACACGAAGAAATTCCCCTATTTTGGTCTCGACAGCAACCAGTGGCCACAGGAAGGAGGTAGGGCTAGGTTCATCAAATCCATTGCTTGGCAGCAATCCTACTAGACTTGGCCTCGTGCCTAGTCATGACAGTCGGTGCACTTGTCGACAGCCTGAGTTTACTATACGGTGAAACTGGAAGCCGTAGAGGAGTCTAGCTTGCCACCGGCCAGCGGCATCAAACCCGAGAGACCGGATTTGGTCGTTTTCCCTGCATAAGATTTTCGTCGGTGGCTGGTGGGCCAGGCAGGCGGCAACTAGATTCAATCAAGCTGCCTCCTGCAACTCTGCGAGTGTCTCCACGAGGAAGACAACCCATAGGCTGGTTTGCGGATTGGGCCCGATTCCTGGCTAGAATTGCAGACCAGGCCCGGGTTAAAAAAAACTCCCACTGAACCAAGTCCGGTTCAGTAGGTTTTAGACATGGAAAAAAATTCAAAAATTTTACATAATGTCCAAGTGAACATGATAACTAGACCAAGTTTTTGACTGGGGAAAAATCCTAAAATAAATAAAATGAATATTTTACCCTTAGAAGTGAACCGTAATAATATTTAATTACTTGTCTTAGGCTCCGCTTCAAGGTGGTTTAGATGTTATAGAAATTTGAAAAAAATATCTAATGACTGGAAGAGCATGGCGAGTGACCTGACTAAGTTCCAACCTTTGGAAAATCCCATAAACTATAAAATGACCATTTTACCCCTTGTAGTTAAATTATTGTGTGATATCCACCCACCCGACTTAGGGGCTCCAATTCAAGGGCCTATGAGTTGGCTTAAAACTTGGGAAATTTTCCAGTGAGATTTAATGTGCACCATAAATATAGAACAAACCACATAGTGAGGAAAAATTCCAGTGAGTGAATAATTAATCGTTTTGCCCCTACGGTTAATTGTAAATTGTTAAGTTAACTAAGGTTGGTTCAAGGGGCACACGATCCCGATAAATGCCAAGAAAATTACCCTAAGTCCGTGACATGAAGTAGTACCCTTGATCCCAATTTTGAACCCTTCGGTGTCAATAAGGCTTTGATCAATATAGTAGAGACACCCCTATGAGCAAACCACCCACATTTATGTGAATGGAAGCGTGAGTCGATTTGAGAGAGAAGCCTTGGGAGAGGACAAAAACTTAAAATCAATAGAAGGGCAGTGAGATGGCCAAAATGACCTAAGAGAGAGTGTCATGCCCTAGGTGATAGAATTACCCTAATGCCCTTAGGGGCAGTTTATTCTGTTTTCTCTGAAATGGATACCCTAGCCCTAGGAGGGTTTGGGGCGGGCACCCTAAAATAATATGGATTTTATATGGAAGGGGTGTGACCAGTAGGTGACACGAAGACCTTTACAGGTCACATTGTCAAGAGAAATAGGGGGAAGAACCCTAATTATTAGGGTTTAAGGCAATGTATTACACATGTCTACAACCTAGTGCATGGATCCGCTAGGGTATTATATATGTAACTCGTGTGACATGTTAGAGTTATTTACATTATCAGGCTTGAATTCATTGATCCCTAGCCGTGTAAATGAGTGCAATAGGCCTCCGTTCATTATTTATGTACTTGTGTGATTGCATGTTAATTATGTTGATTATTTTGATGCATGCTTTTATTATTGATGTGTTAATTTATATCGGTAACTTAAGATTAATCAAGAGATGTTGGTTACCATCGGATTTGGGGGGGACAACACCTAATCAAGATAAAGACTAAAATACCCTAAATAGGGTTTCAGATTGGTTCATGGAGTGAACTGGGCCTTGACCTAATAGTGTTACCTTAGTTAATGAACTGAGGGTAGTTATAGGAGTTTACCCTAGTCTCGTAGTGACTATTAGGGTTTGGGGATGTTTTGTGAATCATAGCTGAGTGGATGAACTATTTATTGGGCTGATTCACAATGTGAAGAGGGCCCAAATGGTTGTGCGAATACTTGACCGAATAAAAATAATCTAGTTTGAGTTTCAAATGTTTGGGGGATTTAGTGGTCATAATAACCCTAGGCCTTCTATGGGTTATATATTATTCATGTCTTTGCAGATATTGCTCCCAGAGTTGGGATGGTGGAGATGACAATATGCTTTCTTCACTGCCACGACAGTTTGGGTATTGGCCAGCAAGGTCTCTACCGTGGGTTTCTCGCAAGTCTTCACAAGTCCATATGGTGCATACAAAAAATAGAGTTTGTATGAGCATCATTGAAGGTTTGTGCTTCTCGTCAATTTATGTCCATGAGCACAGTTGGGATCCTCTTCTCTAGATTCGTGGTAGGCTATTCAAAGCCCTAGGGATTTGGGTCAAGCTATTGTTAAGTAGTCTACTCCAATGTTGGAGTCCTATATCTGGGGATTTTTTTGAGAGTTGAGTTATCTCTGAGTGAATATAGATTTGATAGTATTAATTAGTGAACAAGAATTGAAAGATAATTAATAACATTGATTGATATTGCTTGTTTAATTAGAAAGTGGAACGATTAAAAGACTTGCATAAAATATAGTTTGATTGAAAATACTTAAGCATTGCACATTGGATGTTGTGCTTCTTAGGATAGTATAATTTCTAAGCAAAACTATGTTTGGATCCTATCTTGTTGGAAACATTGGAGATGTTGTTTGATGAGTATGTAGGCAACTAATATCGGGTGATGTTGGCCCGATCTAAAAGACATTAATTAAACCTTTTGTTCTTTTGGAAACTCTTCTCCTGAAGGTGGAGAGGGTCCATTGTTGTTGTTTGGTTGTTTAGTTGGGTTGGTTGCAAGTTCTCTCAGTGACGGCAAGTGAGACCAGGACAGATGAGCACAGGACGTAGCTCCTCGATTCTACAATACTGATACGTAAGTATATCATTGGCGTGAGAGTCATCTTAGTTATTTATTTTTAGACGGATGATAGGCTTGGACTTGGATGGATAGGTTGTTCTTTATAGATTTTTTAGATGTGTAATAATATCATATGATTTGATATTCATATTTGTGAACCCTAGTTATCATGACCTGGATAATTAATCAAAAAGTTTGTTTTGTATTTAAAAAAAAAATTCTCACGACTTACCATGCATGTTTTTCAAAAAGGCTTTTCAAAATCCGGGTCGTGACATCCTTCCTCTTGTGGTACTCCTCTAAGTCCTTCTCCACCACAATGGTTGTCTCAAGAACCTCTGCCAAAGTCTTGTGCCTGAAGGGAACCACCCTGCTTCTTATGAAAGGCTTTAGCCCATCTTTGAACTTCCTGGCATGCTCATACTCATCATAGAAGAAACGAGGAGCAAAGCGCTCTAACTCGATGAACATTGTCTCATAGGCAAGCACAGTCATAGAGCCCTGCTAAAGGTCAAGGAACTCCTTCTCCTCCTCCCGAACATGAACATGAAAGTACTTATCATTGAAGACTGACAAGAACTCCTCCCATGGGATATTCACTTGGCCCTAGAATTTCTGCCGCCCCATGGAAAGGCACCACTTATGTGTCTCTCCCTCAAAGGTAAAGACAGCTAAATAGGTCTTCTCCTCCTCTAAGCACCGTCTCTCACTAAAGATCTTTTGCATGTGAAGCTTACAATTATCAACTTCTGAGGCATCCATCTTACCCTGAAAACTATGAAGATTGAGTTTCTTAAAGCCCTCTAGGGTTAGATGCTCCTTCCCACTGCCACTAGCCTGCTTTGCCTGTTGGGTCTACATGACTTGAGTTAACCCCTCAATGGCAGTCAACACACCATCTATCCTCAGGTCTTTAGAAACTTGGTCATTATTAGCATTAGCATGATTCGGTCTAGCTATCTACACAACAACTAGACATTCAATCACAAGGTTTAACAACAAAAGTAACATCAAGATCAAGCAACACATCACACAAGCAATCAACAAGACAACAACCAACAAAAATCATTTACCTTGGTTTCCATTTATTGGAACTATGTTTCTATTCATTTTTGTTTCTAACTAGTCAGGTGCCCTTTTACCTTGAAAATTCATACAATTATCTCATGGAGAGTTAGTTGCACTCCACAAATAATATAAATGCTACTATTGCTTTAGCTTTACCCATATTAGTGGCATTTTTCTTTGCAGGGCTTACCAAAAAGGGATTGTGTTATTTTGGTAAATACATTCAACCAACTCCAATACTATTACGAATTAACATCCTAGAAGATTTCACAAAACTGGTATCACATAGTTTTTGACTTTTATATTGGCTGATGAATTAGTAGTTATTTTTCTTGTTTCATTAGAACCTTCAATGGTTAATATACCTGTCATGTTCCTTGGATTATTTACAAGCGGGATTCAAGCTCTTATTTTTGCAACCTTAGCTATGGCTTATATAGGTGAATCCATGGAGGGTCATCATTAACTAGTTTCCAAAACAATTGTTTCTTTTTGTTTTGAAAAAAAAAGTTTATTCCAACAACTCAAGGGTGATTCAAGATAATCTAATGTCGGGATTATAAATTCTACCATTGTAATCTGTTAAATAATATTGAATGTCTTGAAAAATATTTTTTAAACTGTCAAGTATCAAAGATTTACTTAATAATATCCGGTTATAGTTATAATAGTTTCTTGAATCAAAATAATTCATAATTTTAGCTATAGTCCCTAAGCAACCCAAGGAATTCCTAATTGAAATTGTGGGGACGCCCTTAATCTTAATTAATTCTTTTCTCCCATTGTAAGATTTCAAACCATTGTATAGACCATGAGATCAATAAAAAAATTTGTGCCCCAAAAATCAGTCTTTTGACTGGTAGAAAATAGTAGAAGTCGGATGATTAGATCAGTCTTTTGACATACCTAGAGGCTTCTGAAAATTCTCAAAAAACTCACATAGAATTATTAAAATCATGATAGCATCACGGTTAAAATTTCAAGATTTTTATAAACATATATAGAGTGCCACAAATTTTCCAATACTAAGACAAGAATATTGGATGAATAAAAAATCCACAAAAATAAAAAAATTACAAGAAAATCCAAATCATAAAAGAAATCTAATAAATTCTATTCTAATAACCAAATCATCCTAATAGTTCTAATAAGTACTCATAAATATTTAGATTCATCTGTAGGTTCCCTTACCTTTGATTTCCAATCCAGATTCAACCTCCGCGCACTCGGATCATATGAAAATCAAAGAAATTTCTAAGCAATGATTCGTAGTACAAAAGAATTCAGAATGAAAGAAAAATTTATTATGATGGAGAAGTTTAAATCATTGTAGCTTGAATTGGAAGAAAGAATGGAAGAAGTCGAAAAGAGCTTGAAAAGCAAGCAAGAGAGAGAGAGAGAGAGGGAGAACGGGGCATGAAGAGAGAGAAATAGGGGGTGGCACACACCAGTTAAGGGAGAGGGAGGGATGTGATGGAGGGGAGAGGGGAGGTTATTTGCCCCATTTTATGGTAATTTCACAAAAATCTTTTCTAACCACAAATGGTGCCAAGTCAAGTTGTATTTGGTCAAGCCAAAAGGTTAGTTTTTGAGTCAAAGATTAAGTGGTTAGGAGGTTTAGAGACTTAGTCAAAGGATTTCAAAAGAAAACATGTGCGCTACTTGTTGGCCACAATTTGATTGTTAAGGCTATTGGTGTTGCAAAATTTCATGTAGGCTCTGAATTATACTATTTCCTATCTTCAAATGGTCATAACTTGGCCATCCAAAGTCCGTTTTAAATTTTCTTGGGTTCGTTCTCTTCATCATTGAGTCTAGTTTCTAATACAAAAGGTTATGTAGTAAGAGATATATTATTTTTAATATTATCAAAAGCCCTAAAGTCAACGAGTCATGTCTACTAATGTCTAAAGGTTCAACAATGTCTCAAGCACAACAAATAAGCACACACTCTAAAATCAATAAAATATGAAATCAAAACATTTGGAGGTCAATTTTTTATGTAAGAAAATATGTAAAAATACATTTTAAAAATTTTCAGTTATTACACCTCCCCTTCTCCCCTTCTTCCCTGCTCTATCCCTCTCCCCTGCTACCCCTGTTGCCAGCCAGAGGAGGAGGAGAGGAGGGCCTCCCAGATGCCGGACTCCTTCTCCTCCAACCAAAGTCCAGGGCCCCTCCCTTCTCTCCAATGTTGTCGGTCAAGGAAGAGGAGGGGCTTCGGGTTACTGACTCCTCCTCCCTTGCAGAAGTCCAGCATCCCTCACCCTGCTTTCAATTGGAGGAGGAGCTCCAAGGGCCGGAGCCCCTCCTCCCATCTAAGTCCAATGTGCCCCCTCCCCTGCTGCCCTACTACATGTCAGAGGAGGCAAAGAGGAGGGGCTTCTAGGCATGTATGACTCCTTCTCCATGTTGCTCCCCCCTCTCCCCTCTCCCCACACCCCCTACTCCCCTATTGCCTGTCAATGGAGGCGGAGAGGAGGGGCTCCTGCACGCCGAAGTTAGGAGCTGCTCTCCACATTCCCTACCTCTCCCCAGCTCCCCTCCTCCCATTGGCAGCATTTTTTATTTTTT
This sequence comes from Saururus chinensis, assembly GCA_035235625.1. Lineage (NCBI taxonomy): Eukaryota > Viridiplantae > Streptophyta > Magnoliopsida > Piperales > Saururaceae > Saururus > Saururus chinensis. The sequence goes on from CP141142.1 coordinate 21,793,725, forward strand.
TCTATATTATATGTGTAACACCCGAGATTTTTCATACATTTCCCTTAAAATTCACGGAAAATTTTTGCAATATAACGTCTGTAAATCGGAGGAAAATGACAAAATCAAAACTTGATAAAATAATTTATAATTTAAAACACTAAACATCAATTTTTCCATTTGAATATTTCCATCATACAATCAAAAATCGTACGACCAAAGCAAATATCCTCAGGCACTACTCGAAAACACACGCATGACTAAATTGTTATGATCATAGACTTTAAATACAAATCTCTCCCAGGCATCCCTAAGTGCAAGTCCCATAACAATCCACAGTCTAATCCAACTGAAAGTTCAGAATATAAACACTTGTTTTCTCATCTCACCCAATACATCGGATCGTGTTACAAATAAACTCGCAGTGAGTCAAGAATATACCTAAGTCAACGGGAATCAATCCACCACTGAAACGAGCGTCCATCTCCAAGAGCTCTCCGCACAACCTGCAAAACCTCCCGTACAATGGGGCTAAAAAGTAGGGTAATGAGTATTATCATACTTAGTGGGAAAATACCAAGTAGGGGAATCCAAAACAATGAACTCACTGAGTTCATAAATACATGCATTCATGCAACTCAAACATGAAGCAGATAGGCATATCAATATCATTCTCATACGCATACAATCATACCAAATGCACCATCGTGCCAAAATCATGCCATCAAATTAAACTTACATAAACACCCTTATCTAGGGTCTTACAAACTTACTCATACCATCGTACGCATACTCGTACAACATAAGCATACTTGTACGACCTTACTTGTACAATCATACTCATACGACCTTACTCGTACAGCTTACACAAAATCACACTTATTGTCTTACTCAGAAACATACTCTCACAATCGTACTCATACGCATACTCTTACAGTCGTGCTCATACACATACTCTTATAGTCGTACTCATACTCATACGCTTACAGTCATGCTCATACTCATAATCGTACACATACTATCGACCACTGAAGCTCATTACAACTAATAAGCTCTAGCGTGGAAATGGAAAAGAATGCCACTGAGGCATCACCTTAACCTCCGGGGAGTGACTAGACGCCATGGACTTTTCCGAAGGTAAGGCACACCAATGCTCATGGGGCACTGGATCAAGCAGGTAAGAGTAGATTCATGATACTACTTACTTGAGCGCGCAAACATAAACACCCACACATAGGGGTCATACAGTTGCCCACCATAATGGGTCATATAGTGTCATAGAATCTCCCACCATAATGGGTCTTATAGTGCCAGAGAATTTCCCACCATAATGGGTCTTATAGTGCCAGTGCCACTCTTGGGTAGAAATTACACAGTGCCACTTGGGCAGAAACATACAGTGCCACTCTTGGGCAGAATCATACAATGCTCTCAACAGAGCATCAAACGTCTGGGCTTATACAACACACAGACCAAATCAAAAACATACTTCGCTCTCAATAGAGCATCAGACGTTTGGGCTTCATACAACACACAAACAAAGTCGGAAACGTACATCGCTCTCAACAGAGCATCAAACGTCTGGGCTTATACAACACGCAAACCAAATCAGAAACATATATTGCTCTCAACAGAGCATCAGACGTCTGGTGCTCTATACAACACACAGACAACATCCCACAGGATAAACACCATGGCAAGACATGTGAAATGCTCAGTTAACTCATTAGCGGCCAGCTCAAACACGAAAATTAATCCGTCGAACCCTCAGGTCTCAAACTCACAACGCTATCATTAGTTGTGCTTATAATTCAAGTTTGAATTAAGTAAATTATGCTGTACAATTATGCCACACAAACTCACAGTCCTCGACTGATCAAACTGAAGTTGAGCCCGATCCGAAACCTTAGTTCGTCAGGGCATCAAACTTCACTTAACCTGTCCACATCTTGATCATAACACATCGTACATCTAACCCTTACAGTCTTACATACTTCGCCATCCATCTTATGGCCAAATCATCTTATACCAACATTATCAAATGAAGCTCCTCAGAGCCAACCCAGTTGTCGCCCTCTTATATCTCACTTATTATGCTTATTTTTCACTTCATAATCTGTGTGTTATGCTTGTACAATTATGCGCACTCTTACTGTCTAACAATCGCCCAACATACAATCCAACCCAAACCGATCCATTCTAATCCTTGCCTGTCATACTCATATCCTCTGTCATCTGTCATACGCTTACACATCCATATCCAAATCCAGACAAAAACTCTGTCACCTCTTACTGTCCATCGCCCATACCTCTGCCCCCATACACTTACACATATCCATATCATAGGCAATTAGTCATCATACATATGCATGTCTATTACACATACATATAACATACACATACGGTCATGCATACACAGCTTACAAACATGCTCACTAGTTATCACTAGTGCATACATACACATTTATACATACTTCAAACATACACGCTAGCCATCACTAGCACATAATCCATACATACTTCAAACATGCACGCTAGCCATCACTAGCACATGCATACATACGTCAAACATACACGCTAGCCATCACTAGCACATGCATAATCCATACATACTCCAAACATGCACGCTAGCCATCACTAGCCATCACTAGCACATGCATAATCCAAACATACTTCAAACATGCACACTAGCCATCACTAGCACATACATACATACGTCAAACATGCACGCTAGCCATCACTAACACATGCATAATCCATACATACTCCAAACATGCACGCTAGCCATCACTAGCACATGCATAATCCAAACATACTTCAAACATGCACGCTAGCTATCACTAGCACATGCATACATACGTCAAGCATACATGCTAGCCATCACTAGCACATGCATAATCCATACATACTCCAAAATGCACGCTAGCCATCACTAGCACATGCATACATATGTCAAACATACACGTTAGCCATCACTAGCACATACATACATCCAACGTACTTACAGCGAACATGCATGTCATATGCATTTCAACATACCATATAATCATGCTTACATGCACATCATGCAATCGGATCGTTACTTAACATCCAAAGCATGGAATCATACAATCCTAACATGCTGCTACTCATTCAAAGCATGCTATCATGAAATTACAAGTTCAAAGCTCCCCTACCTCGTAATCATGATGTTCAATGGCAAGCACACAACGGTGGCAGTGGCGGCGGCGGAGTTGGTGGTCAAAACCGTTACCTGGCTGAGAGAGCTGTTGTCCCGAGGATTTTAGGAAGTACTAGAAATAATCACGGCCAAACAGGGTGTCAGAAGTCAATGCGGAAAAACCTGCGATCCACGGCGGCACACTAGGGCGGCCGAGAGAAATATCGTGCCAACAAAAGTGGCGGTCCGACCAGAAGTCGATGGTGTACTCACTGAAGAACGGCCATTGACGAAGACGTACTCGGCCGACCACAAGACGTCGAAATCAGCCATGGATAGAACCTAAGGGCGACGATTTCATGACTACAAGGGCCACATACGGGCGGAGAGTGTGGGGCAACTCTCAAGGACAGAGGAGAGGTGGAGGATGCTCTAGTGGTCAACTCAAATGGTGACGGAGCCATCCGATGGTCAGGCGTCACGAATGCGGCGCCTAAACCCAAAAGCACACGTGTGGCCACATGCACACGTGACCCAAAGGGGCGGGGGAGAGGGCTGAAAGAAGGTGAACCAAGGCCCACAAAAAGCCAGCAGGTCCAAGGCCCTAGTTGTGGCCAATCAAAGCGGTGACATCGCCGATAGCCACCCACAACCAAACCCCATGGTGCGGGCGGCTGTGCATCTCGCACGGTATAGGGCAAATGGCAAGCGGCCCATTCCGAGCGAAAGAATAATCAGGCCAAGTGAGGCTAACCCTCACTGTCGCCGAGCCAGGGCAGAGTCCACAATGGCCAAATCGCACACGGCTAGCCGATAGCAACGACTCAAAACGCACCCAAAGTGTCCAATCGGGCGGAAATGCAAACCCCTACAGACACCGGGTCGAGGTAGGCTGGACGGAGTCCTACTGGTGGCCGGACGATGACCGGAAACACACCGGCGTCCAAAACATCCCACAGACAGTGAGATGGAAATAGAAACAAAACCCAACCAAAGTGCCGGTAGCTCACCATGGAGCGAAGAAAGCATGGCGGTGGCTCTAGCCAATGCCTATGGGTTCCTAGCAGCTAACTAAACATAAGTCTAGTTGAGGGCGGCCACAAATGACGTCAAAATTGTACACCCACAGTTCAAAAACGGGATTGAAGGAGAGGAAAACCCGAAGAAAAGTTTGGTACCTCGTGGAGGAGGGAAGAGGCCGTGGCGGCGGTCATAGCCAGTACCTACGAACTCATAGCGGTGAGGTAAAGTGGATCCTGATAAGAATCGATGGAATCCGACGTCGGAGGAGGGAGAATGGAGCGACTGGAATCAAGCTTGGGTTCTCACAAAATGTTACTGGAGGTGAAAACTTTTCTAGAAGTCGCTATGTGGAATCCGATCTTTGGATTGATTTTTATATAAAATCTTTTTAATTTTTACATCTACGTCCCTAACACACGTTCATCTACCGGTTACGAGTTTTAGCTCAAAAATTCGCGCCGTAAGCTTGTAGCGAGCCCCACAGCCCGCGACTAAGCCACACCCAACTCTACGGGTATAAATATGGGGGGGAAATACATAAATATGAATACGCCGTAGCATTACATTTTCCAATCGAAAATGACTAGAAAAATAGAAGGAAAATTACAAAAAATCATGGAAAAGTCAGGGACCTTACAATATGTTTATTAGTGCTGCTTCAATTAAGCATTGCTAATAAGATGGTTTTTATTTTTCTAAATTATGTGTTTATTAGTGACATTGTATTAAAGCGTTGTTAATATTATTTTATTAGCGACTTTTAGAAAAGCATCGCTATTAATGCTTGTAAGCGTTTACCAAATCTTCATTATTAACAATGTTTTACATAAATTGTCGCTAAATACTTTACTTTTAGTGACATTAAAAACTAAATGTCACTATAAAGTAAGATATTAATGATGTTTAATAAACATATGTAATATGTATTGTGACATAAATACAAACCGTCACAGATAATTATTTGTGACAGAAATGTAAACATCACAAAAAAAAGTGTCGCTAATAACAATTATTAGCAACGCTTTTTCATAGATGTCATAAGTTACCAATTAAAACATGACATTTTGCAACGCTTATGGTGATGCTTTCCAAGCATTGCTAATAGGCATTAGCGATGCTTTTTAATACTATTAGTGATGCTTAAAAGTGTTGCTAATAGTCTCTCCATCAAAATTACTTGGTCTCCAAAATCCCGTCCTTTCCTTTCTCATCTTCCTCTAAACTTTGATGTGACCTACTCAAAGTCATAATTCTGAAAAGCTTAACTTCGTAGAGTTTCAAAGGTATTTATTGGGGAGGACAACAATTGAATTTTGTTGCATATCATATCAATAATTGAAAATGGCTGCATCATATGGTAGTTTCACACCTGTTAGTACATTTGTTAGCTTTCACCGACGTGTTAGTGGTTCCACCAATGAACTAAAGCATAATTGCCGATTTTATTGCCGACATGTTGTCTTCCACCGACAATAAAAATTGGGCTTTGCAAACATAATCATCAATGTGAGAATGTCTGCCAACAGTGTACTTAGGTTTTCACTTATGTAAGCACTGACATGTCGATGTTTGCTGATATAAAATTCTTAATTTCAAAAAGTAATATATTCTTACAAATAAACTTTTCTTTGCCTGTTTTAAACTTATCACTATTGCTACCTTCTTGAGTTTTGTAATTATTATTACATATGTCAACATGTTTGCAAATAAGTCAGTGTCAACATTGATGGTGTTGCAAATAAAATAAAATAAAAAATATTTCAATCAATCTAACACATAAAATACCTCACAATGCCTAGGTGTCACACTCATCATCCTCATGATGCAGGTCCTTTGGAAGAGTAAGCATGTAGAAGGCTTTAGGGTGAGTTGAGGACAACTACTAGACTTCATAGCAAGCGTAAGATTTTAAATTTTTCTTTAGTTGAACTTTTAGATTGTTTGAATGACTTTAGGCACATGAGTGCCAATTTGTTATCATTGTATGCATATTATTTTTTTTTGGACATATACTTGGGCAAGACTTGCTTCTTAATTTCATGAATGGTTTAGTGATCGATATTATGTCCATTTTTTAATATTTGTAGTTTAAAAAAACAAGGAATTCACATCTAAGTTATTCTTTATGTAAGGTTTGACCTATGATGTAATTATTCATCTTTCTATTGTCAGATTAATTTTATGAAAAATAAATTTTAAAATCTTGGGGTGTGATTTTTTTTGAGTTCTAGGGTGATGTGAAAACAATGCATATGATTAGAAATAATTTACATAATGTGTTCATTGAATTTGGAAGCTCGTGAAGCATGTTTAAGGCATCCATGTAGCTTTACAATGACTTAAATCTTGAATCTATTCATCTTCTTCAATGTATAACTTCAAAGAAAATCTTCATGTTGATATCACACCTCAAGTTTTCAATTAGATACCAATTATTACATCATTATTTCCGACGTTTGAACTATGTTTTTGTCATGGGATTTGGCAACACATTTATTTTCCTTTAAAAGGCCATAGATTAATGAATTTTAAGGCAAATAACGTTTTAGGATTAAATTTCAATTCTCGTGGGAGTTTCATTTCATAAGTTTGAAGGGAACTCATAAGTTCTTCAACTTTCATTGTGGTAGCGTCCCTTTACTCCTTAATTAATGTCACCTTAGCCATAAACCTTGCTGAAGGGATCTTAAGATTTTCTCACAAACTTGTCGAAGGTCAGATCCAATACCTCTTATGTAATTTACGACATCTCTTAATTTGGCATTAAATTTCATAATGGTCTAATCCTCTTTCATTTTCATGTTATCTAGGTTAGATACAAGGAGTTGGATCTTCGATTGTTTGAGAAGGAGAAATCCCTCATATACTGTATGCAAATTAAAGCTCCCAAACTTTATTGGCATAATCACAATGGGGGATGTGTTTGTATTCATCTTTTATTTATGCAGATGCAATGGCATTTAAGGCCTTGTCATTACCCCACTACAACAAAAAGGACTTTTAGCGACGCATTTATGCGTTGCTAATAGTCCCATAAGTGTCACTAATGATTATTAGCGACGGATAAAAAATGTCACTATATGTGTCGCAAAAAGTGCCGTCGCTATTGCCTATTAGTGCTATATAACAAAAGTGTCACTAATAGTTCATAATAGCGATGTTTACATATATGTCGCTAATAATAAATTATTAACGACGCTTATTTTGTAGCGTCACTAATGATTAGTTATTGGCGACGTTATTCTATACATTGTTACTAATAAAACTATTTAAAAAAATTAAAATTACTTATTAGCGATGTATAGATTTATACATCTCTAATAAGTAATTATTAGCGATGTTTATCTATACGTCGATAATAAAAAACCATTTTAAAAAAAATAAAAAAAACTCATTAGCGACGTATAACTCTATATGTCGCTAATAAGTCTTTATTAGCGACGTTTGAGTATACATCGCTAATAAAATAAATGTTTTTTAAAAAAACTTATTTAATGTGTCACTAATAATATAATATTAGCGATGCAATAAGTGAGCCTTAGCGACGTTTATATAAGCGTCTCCAAAGACATAATTTCTTTTTTTTAAAATCCCCAGTGGGCTACTAAGCCCATCGGGGAAGGGATAGGGGGGCGGAGGACGGCAGGGCGTCGGAATCTAGCCCCCTCTTTCACCCCTCCTCTGAAAATCAAAGGAGTGGGGGTGGTGGGGGCGGAGAGGGGGAGGAAGGGGGAGGGAGGAGGGGGTACGGTGCCAGAATCCGGCAGGAGAACCGGCTTCTAATAGCAGGAGCCCCCTCCTAGGGCGGAGGCAGTGAAAGAGGGGGGAGAAATGAGGATGAGAGGGGATGAAGGAAGAGGGGGAGGAAGGGGTGGGGTGCCGGAATCCGTCAGGGGAACCGGATTCCGGCAACCCCTCTTCCGGCGGCAGCAAATGAGGGGGGATGGAAATAAGTAGATGGGACGAAGGGAGAGGGGGGAGGGAAGGAAGGGAGGAGGGCAGCAGGGAGGGAGGAGAGGGTGGGGTGCCGAAATCCGGCAGGGGAGCCGGAATCTTGAGGGGAGCCGGATTCCGGCCCCCATAGCCCCTTCGTCTGGTTTGTCGATCGGAGGAGGGGGGAATTGGAAGCATGGGTGGGGGAGGGGGAGAAAACAGAGAGGGGAGTGAGCATCGCTGGGGAGAGAGGGCAGGGGGTGGAGGGGGGAGCCAGAATCCGGCGGTGACCTAGATTTCGGCCCCCACAGCCCCATCCTTCTGCCTGTCGGTCGGAGGGGGAATCGGAAGCAGGGGGGGGGGGGGAAACAGAGAGGAGGGGGTTCACTGGGGAGAGAGGGGAGGGGGAGCCGGATTCCGGCCCCCACATCCCCTTCCTCCAATCGACATACTAGAGGAAGGGGGAAACCGAGACCATTGCTTAGGTGGGGGGGGGGGATTGAAAGGGGAGCCGAGGTGGTGGAGGGGGAGCCGGGGAAAGGGGCAGGAAGAGCCGGGGGCGATCTCCGGGCGAGGTAGCTGGCGATGGTGAATGGTGGAGGAGTGGGGGAGGGAGGGATTTATAGGAGTAGAACGCACCGGCAAAATTCACCTGCGCGAATGTTCTTGTGACACTTCCATTGGAAGCGTAGAAAAAAGGGGGGAAAGAGATAGGGAAAGAGAGAGGGAGAAAGGAGGGGAGAGAGAGGGAGAGGAGAGAGAGACGGAGGGAGGGAGGAGAGGAGACAGAAAAGAGAAGAGAGAGAGAGAAGAGAAGAGACAGAAGTAGAGAGAGGGAGTAGAGGAGAGAGAGGGAGGAGAGGAGAGAGTGGAGGGGAGAGAGGTGAGAGAGTGAGAGGGAGGGAGGAGAGAGAGAGAAGAGGAGAGAGAGAGGAAGAAGAGGAGATCCGGTCTATCCTCTCTCTATTCTTTCTCTCCTCACCACACTCTCTCCTCCCCTCTCTCCCCTCTCTCTCCTCTCTCTCCCCTCCCCGTCTCTATCCCCTCCTCTCACTCTCTCCCTACCTCCCTCTCCTCTCCCTCTCCCCTCTATCCCCTCCTCTCTCCCTCCTCTCTCTCTTCCCTCCCCTCTCTCTCTTCCCTCTCACTCTCCCTCTCCTCTCTCTCTTCCCTCTCCTCTCTCTCTTCCCTCTCTCTCTCCTCTCTTTCCCTCTCCTCTCTCTCTACCCTCCCCTCTCTCTCTTCCCTATCCTCTGTCTCCCTTCCCTCCCCTCTCCTTTTCTCTCCCCTCTCTCTGTCTCTTCCCTCTCTCTCTCCTCCCTCTCCTTCTCTCTCCTCTCTCTCTTCCCTCCCTCTCTCTCTTCCCTATCCTCTGTCTCTCTTCCCTCTCCTCTCCCTTTCTCTCCCCTCTCTCTGTCTCTTCCCTCTCTCTCCTCTCTCTCTTCCCTCTCCCTCCCTCTCTCTCTCTTCCCTCTCCCTCCATCTCTCCCTCTCTCTCTTCCCTCTCCCTCCCTCTCTCTCCTCTCTCTCTTCCCTCTCCCTCCCTCTCTCTCCTCTCTCTCTTCCCTCTCCCTCTATCTCTCTTCCCTCTCCTCTCCCTCTCTTCCCTCCCCTCTCTTTCTCTCTCCTCTCTTGCTTCCCTCTCCCTCTCTCTCTCTCTTCCCTCTCCTCTCTCTTCCCTATCCTCTCTCTCATCACTCTCTCTATCTATTTTAATTTTAATTTTAATTTTTAAAAAAATTTAAAAAACCATTAGCGACATATAGTTATATACGTAGCTAATATTATAGTGTATTAGCGATGTATACATCTATACGTCTCTAATACACTATAATATTAGCGACATATATATGTATACGTCTCTAATACACCATAGTATTAGCGATGTATAAATGTATACATTGCTAATACTCTTTTTTTTTAAATAAAATTAATATCCCCTCTCCTCTCTCTCTCCCACTCCTCTCTCTCTCCTCTCTCTCTCGTCCCTCTCCTCTCTCTCTTTCATATCCTCTCTCTCCTCACTCTCTCTATCTATTTTAATTTTAATTTTTTTTAAATTTAAAAAAGACATTAGCTAAGTATAGTTACATACATCGCTAATATTATAGTGTATTAGCGATGTATACGGCTATATGTTGCTACTACACTATAGTATTAGCAACATATATATGTATATGTCGCTAATACACTGTAGTATTAGTAACATATACATGTATACGTCACTAATACTTTAAAAAAAAAATTAATAACCCCCCTCTCTCTCTTCCCTCTCTCCTCTCTCTCTTCCCTCCCATCTCTCTCTCTCTTCCCTCTCTCCTTTCTCTCTTCCCTCCCATGTCTCTCTCTTCCCTCCCATCTCTCTCTTCCCTCTCTCCTCTCTCTCTTCCCTCCCCTCTCTCTCTTCCCTCTCCTTTCTCTCTTCCATATCCTCTCTCTCCTCACTCTATCTATTTTAATTTTAATTTTTTTAAAATTTAAAAAAGACATTAGCGACGTATAGTTGCATACGTCGCTAATACTATAGTGTATTAGCGATGTATACGGCTATACGTTGCTACTACACTATAGTATTAGCAACGTATATATGTATATGTTGCTAATACACTATAGTATTAGTGGCATATATATATATATATATATATATATATATATATATATATATATATATATATATATATATATATATATATATATACGTCACTAATACTGTTTTTTAAAAAATTAATATCCCCCTCTCTCTTCCTTCCCCTCTCTCTTTCTCTCTTCCCTCTCCTCTCTCTCTCTTCCCTCCCCTCTCTCTCTCTCTTTCTCTTCCCTTTCTCTCTCTCTTCCCTCCCCTCTCTCTCCTCTCTCTTCCCTCTCCTCTCTCTCTCTCTTCCCTCCCCTCTCTCTCTTCCCTCTCCTCTCTCTCCTCACTCTCTCTATCTATTTTAATTTTAATTTTTAAAAAATTTTAAAAAGCCATTATCGACGTATAGTTACATACGTCGCTAATAATATAGTGTATTAGAGACGTATATAGTTATACGTCACTAATACACTATTGTATTAGCGACGTATATATTTATATGTCGCTAATATATCATAATATTAGCGACGTATATCTATGCATCACTAATACTTTTGAATTTTTTTTAAAATAAATTAATAACATAACTTATAGAGACGTATTATGTAAAGCGTCACTAATATGTTTTGTATTAACGACGTATATTATTATGCATCGCTAATAGATTCTCTATTAGTGACGCTTAATATTATGGGTCGCTAATAGATGACTATTAGCGATGTTTAATATTAAGTATCATGAATAGTAAAATTATTGGCGACGTTTAATATTAAGTGTCGCAAATAGTAAAATTATTGGCGATGCTTTTGTATATGTGGCTATTATTAGTTTTTAGTGATGTTTATTGTTACGTCGCTAATAAAATAGTTGCAAATAGTGAAATTATTGGCAACGCTTTTGTATATGTCGCTATTATTAGTTTTTTGCAACGTTTATTATTGTGCTGCTAATAAAAGCATTACTAATTGTACGATTCTATATTTTTGTCCTTTGAAATACATTTGGAGCAATGTAGAAGCTCAATGGAATTTTCACTAATTACTTCAACTACTTTAGTTGGGGGTGTACTGCACACCTTTCAATACTTAACCAAGCTATTAGGTAAAGGGATTTCAAAAAAGTTCTCATCCTAGTTTTCTAGTAGGCAAAATTATTTCCGTCAAAAGGAGGATGACTAATTATGGGACCACTATCAAATTTTGACATCTTGGCCAACCCCAATTCCAGTCTAGGTGGTCACATTTATCAAGAGTGCATGCTCCAATATGAATTGAAAATGTATGCCCATGATGTTTAGGTACATGGGGGGGGAGGGGGTGAATGACATCATTAGTGAAAAGCTAACTTCTAAAATTAATCGGGCAAATTCACACGTAAATGCCTACTACATTAAATCTACCAATCTAAATAAGGACTGCGCAAGGGGGAAATAAATCTAATCATGCATGCATACAAATTTGCAAGTAAATTAAACACGCATACACAAACATGATTTACAGTGGCTCATTGTCGAGAACCAGATGACATATACATCCACTGATCTTAAATCACCCAATCCAAAGGTGGCATGTCCACTAAATGGGGTTGTTGATTGACCAACAAACCATCTACAATCGGTTTCCATGGCCAACCAAGATCCACTACAAGTTTGTTTCCTAAGGGCTCATCAACAACCTATAAATATATACTTGGTTTTGTAAGGCTGACCAAGAATCAATTCCTGACTTGGTTTAGGCTAATAAAGAACCACTACATGGATTTTGAAAACCTAACCAGAACAACTAATTACATGAAGATTTGCCACTCGATTAGGTGTAAGTTACATGCCAAATGGGCAAAATTTTATTTATAAAAAACCTCCCCACGACTATATAATAGCTTTCTATCAACAAATCGACAATGCACTGTCGACTCGTCAACAGGTCCTAGAAAACTCTAGCAGGTTACAGGAGCTGTCAAGAACAATCTGTCGGTCGGTTGGTAGTGAACAGTCATTACTCTTTTAAAGACATGTTCATGGCCAAGGAACCTAATGGTGTCCTCCAAAGTTTAGGGTTCCTAGTACATAAACTAAGTGCATAAAAGACTCACAAACTCATACCTCAAGGTCCGGAAGAAGATCTTGAGCTTGGTCCGGAAAGGAGTCTTGAGGAGAGCTTCAACCTTGAATTTTCTTTATATCTTCTTCAAGCCTAAACCTCTAAGACTCATAACACTTTCTCATGAAATTAGAACACAAATTTTGCCTATGGCATTAACAAAACCTCGTTAAGGGCAACTGTTATTTCAAAGATATACAATAAGAGTTATTTCTATTTATTTGTTACTTATTATTTTTATCTCTATGTACCTGTTTTGTTGTGCTTTTATTGCTTTCCTTATTGTAATTTTGTTGTATATGAAAAATGTGTTCAATTATGCTAATGAATAATTTGGAAATTGCCTTGCCACTTATATTTGTCTGCTCAAAACGTCAAGGAGAGAATGTTGTCATCTCTTCATTAGTGCTCCTATCAGTAAAGATGTAGTTTCCTTTCTCTAATGTTTCGTTGTCTTGCCTTCGTATCAAAAAAATAAATGTTAAGAAAATTGTTTTAGACAAAGTTAAAAAGATGTAAATTGATTTTTAGATCCATTAGTATAGGTTGTCAATCGGGCATGCATTTTAATGTAAATTAAACACTTATTGCATTTTTCATAATCAATGTTTTCTTAATTTCCTTTATATTTTACTTGGTTACAGTTGTTAGTCTAAGTATTCTTTTAAATCTTATTCAACTTCTTAAAAAATGAGCGAAATTATTTCTCCATGGATGTGAATTTCAATTATACAATATTAGACAAGGGTTCATCAATATTCGCTTAAGAATCTTTACATCATAGCATATAAAGGATTTTCTCACAACAAAAAGTCCAATATCTCATGGAACAAAACACAATGTAGACCATGATCAGCTTCCCATGTGCAGTCTCACTATATTTCGCATACAATTAACTCCCGTATTATAATGTGTTCAATAATCAAGTCTTGTGAGTCCTTTGGAGCCTGCCTTATGCCCAGTAAGCCATCAAGTTCACATGCATGCATGGAAAAGACTCAATTTTTAACCATCACAATGTCTTGATTACCTGCCCTTTATCCCCCCGAGCTGGGCGAACAGGTCGTTGGCCACCCCCGTCCCGGAATTCTCAACCAGGTGAGCCCCCTGCGTCGGAGATGCTGTGGTGGAAGCAGGGTGGTGTCTCTCTTCCTGCTCCGTCGACCTTGTAGGAGTCTTGGGTACCTGCTCGACTGGGGCCGAAGTGGACTTCTCCGCCTCGGCCCTCCCCTGCATGGCGACCTCCTGCAGTTGCAGCGAGTATTCGAGGTTCCATAGTACGTCACCCATGGAGGGGCGGTCCACGCCGTGCTCAGCGAGGCACTTCTCGGCTGCTTCGGCGAATTTTCGCAATGACTCCGGGATGATGTCGCCAACTAGGTGGGTGTCGATGATCTTCTCGAGCAGTCCTTTCCGCTTGCATTGCATGGCCCACTCGGCGAGGTTGACCTGCTCCCGGGGGAGGGCCGGGTTAATGGCCGGGCGGGAGCAGAGAGCCTCTAGAAGGACGACGCCAAAGGAGTAAACGTCAGACTTGTCAGTGAGCTGCTGGCGGCGGAAGTACTCTGGGTCGAGATACCCGAAGCTGCCTTTGACGGCGGTGCTAACGTGGGTGCCGTCCAAGGCGACGTTCTTGGAAAGGCCAAAGTCTGAGACCTTGGCAACGAGGCCGTCGTCGAGGAGGATGTTGGTGGTCTTGACGTCGCGGTGGATGATGCCCTGAGCGGCACCGGTGTGTAGATAGTGAAGGCCGCGGGCGGCGCCGATGCAGATGTCGAGGCGCTGCTTCCAGGATAGTGGTGGGAGGCCCTTGCCATAGAGGTGGTCGCGGAAAGGGCCTTGGGCCATAAACTCGTAGACGAGGATCATCTCAGAATTTTCGTCGCAGTAGCCGATGAGGGAGACGAGGTGGCGGTGCCTGAGCTTGGACAACATCTGGATCTCCGTCTGGAACTCGGTCATGCCCTGCTCCGACTGCGGGTTCCCCCTCTTCACTGCCACCTGCAAACCCGTTTGGAATTTTTTTTATATTAAAACATGTACAACGCAGGAGAAGATATCAAAGGTAAAATTGCATATATGATACCAAAGAATGGGTCTATATGCACCTAATAACTTAATAAACTCATCGTAAATTTCCCGATCACTACCTGAGCAGTGCTAAGAAATACTTCTAATGAAGAGTCTTCTCAAGATTATTATGGATGGATAATCAGAATGTCCAGGTTCTCTGACAATTACAATACTTCATAACGAAAAATGTCTTCATTTCAGTGATCTTAAAAATCTTTAAGTGTTGCTTATCTCAATAAGATTCATAGGGAAGGACGCAAGCAAATGGCAAGGTCACATGACTTGCAATTTGTATTTCAAAACCAAGATAGAGGGCAAAAGAAAATCCCTTGCTATTTTAGCTTCTCACGCCCATTATTATGAAAACGAATGTGTGTGTTTTTTTACAAAATGCAATAATGCCATGAGCAATTAGCATTTGAGTGAGACACTTAAAACCTTAAGGTGTTACTTCACGAGAGGATAGACATGCAGGCAGGAAATTTTAGTCATTAACATTGTTTTTATTTATTATAACATTCAATGCTACATATAATTACTACATATCTTATCCTAATGTCAACTATTTAATAATGCATCAGTAATTAAAAAAGTATAAAGTTGATGACATGTAGTTCTTTAGTTACATCCTTCTTTTGCATGTTGCGACTTCTTCAAGTTTGTTTCTTCTTTTAAATCAAATCCGAAAGCAAAAAAGCAGGAGCTACCTTAGTCCCATCGTCCAGGACGCCCAAGTAAACATTCCCGAACCCACCCACGCCAATCACGTTCTTCTCGTCGAAGTTCTTGGTGGCTTCCTGCAGCTCATTCAGGGAGAAGTACCTCCCCAGCCCCATCGTAGATGAGTAGAACCCACTCCTGTGCGACCCAAACGTCGACCCTTTGCTGGTGAGGAAGCTCGAGTTGCCGGCGTGCAACGGCAACAGCCACGACGAGAAGCTGTTCCTCTTCTCCCAGTCCTTCGGCCGCCTCGACCACTTCACCACCATTGCCCCCAGCCCCACAAACGCCCCGAACATCATCGCGAACCCCACCGCCGCAACAGTCCTCCTCGTAGGCCCTGCTGCAGATCCAGCCGCTGACCGCCCGTTGACCCCAAACTCCCCGTCCAGGCTCCCCACCGAGTTGCTCATCCTCATCACCTCCACCCCGTTCAGGATGGCGTTGGCCTTCCCCGTGTCGTCCCCCGTCGGGCCCACCTGAACGATCACCCGGCCGGAGGCCATGGAGGCGTTGAGGACGAAGTCCCTGTAGTAGGGTGTGGCCAGGTCGGAGGTGATGGTGGAGAGGTCGAGGCCTGATATTGCCATTTTGCCATTGATGTAGACATTGAAATAGAGGTCGTTGAGGGCCTTGCTCACGATGTCGCAGAAGTGGAGGCGGATGAGGTGCCCGTAGGCGGAGTCCACGTCCATATTCCACGTGATGTTGAATTTGGGGTTTGAGACGCGAGCGTCCGCCATCTCCACAGCCGTGGCGTAGACCCAATTCGGGGCCACCAGCGGCGTCGGCCCATCCTCCTCTGCCGGGTAGTTGACACCGCTGGGAGACATGGAGACGGACTTGGCCGTGGCAGTGCTCTGGAGGAACTTCCGGTCAGAGTCCCATGTCCGGCCGAGGGTGTCGTTCTTTGGTGTGACCTTCGGACCGCCGACGTTGAGCCGGTAGACCGTCTGGAAGGCGTAGGCTGATAGCCCAGGGAAGTCGCCGACTGGGGCGACGGTGGAGGCAGAATCTGAGATTAGGCCGGCCGGAGCCGAGACGAACTCGATCGCGTTGATGAAGGCATAAGAGTTGCGCATGGGTGAAAAATGCAGGGACAGCTTCTCGCCGCTGGCGTTGAGTAGGTACTCACGGAAGACCGGAGTGGAGGGGTCCGAGGCACTAAAGCTGTGGAGAAGGACTATGTCATCGGTGTAGACAGAGAAGACGGCAGCAGATAGGTCGTAGCCGGTGGCTTTCACGGGGAGGAAATGGAGTCGGAGCCAGTGCCACCCGGGCTTCGACACAGGGAAAGCGTAGATGGCCTCCTGGAGGAAGACTCGGGCGGTGAGGTACAGCGGGGAGGGAGCCTGGGGTGCGGACGCGGCAGGGACGGAGACAGAGACGCCGTCCTTGGCAGAGAGGAGAGAGGCGGACTGGGGTTCTGTGCGGAAGATGCGGCCATCAGAGAGGTCCACCGGAGAGGGGGCGCCGCAGTCGACGAGGTAGTTATCCTCCGGGAAGAAGGACACGGCGGTGGAGGCGGTAAGGAGGCGGAAGCAGGCGGAGAATAGGAATACGAAAGGAAGGAATCCCATCATTTTCTTCTTCTTCTTCATCGGTGGTCCTTTTTCCCAGCGTTCCCTTTCTCTCTCTCCATGTATGATCGCTGGTGGCTGTGGCTGTATCTATCCGCATGAAACGGGGTTCAGTTTCTTAGGATGCCAAAAGACGCGGGTGCTTCATGGCCCTGCTCCGTCCGTTGCTTTTGTGCCCTTTTGGCGGATGGACGGAGCTGTGTTCAGCCGGCGAGCCAACTACTTACCCAAGGCACGTGAGACTACGGCATGACCACGAAATCTGCCGTTTGCTTATCCTTCGCACAATCATAAAATAACTCGTTCGTTCATGGTCGTTTTCGTTGACTCTATTAGCAAACATGAGTATCTTTCCTACGTAACATCTCTGCCTCCAATCCTCTCCCTCCCTTCACTAACCCATCTCTCGCCATGACGCCTGGGCCATCCATGTCTGCCCCTCCGCGACCGCAAAGTCACCCAACCTCCTCTGATTAGGGTGTGTTAAAAACTGGGACCGAACCGATCCGATCCTTATAAAACCGACTCTAGATCACTTCGGGTTGGGTTAGGTTAGGTTGGGTCCTATATTAGGTTGGGTCAAGTTTAAGGAAAAAGTACTTAGGTAAATCTCAGGCAGGTCGGGTCCAACATGTAAAAACTCATATTCTTAATTCACTGATAAAATTATATTTAATTTTAGTTATATAAATTTTTATAATTTTTTATAGATAAAACCAATTCAATATAATGTCATATTAGTTTGAATTATTGGAACCAACCCGACCCAAAATAGAATCTTGATTCCTATTTTGGTTCTCAGGTTTTTTGGGTTTTATTTTAGGTCGAGTCGGGTCCAACAATTCGGTTCTTATCTCGGGTCAGGTCCAAGGAACTTGGTTCCTATCTCGAGTTAGGTCGGGTCCTGCAAAATTTAACCTAACCTGACCCAGGATGCAACCCTACCTCTAATGTTGACCAACATGGTGTCTACAGGGGTTTATACAAGAAAAATTAAGAAAAAATGGAGAGAAGGGAATGATTAAGGCAAAATATTAAATAAATTAACTTTTAATTTTTATTGACATGATGTGCACTATAACTTATAGAGATCTAAAGTAAAATTACTATTCAAATAACGAAAGTAAAAGAAAATACTAATTTCATTGAATTTATGAGTAGAGACTAATCTAGAAAAACTAAATTCTAGTCTAATTAAGATCATATTATCTTATCACGCTCCACATCACCTTATCCTCAAATGAACTATTTTAGATATTATTGAGAAAACTCATCTTCTTATATCCAAGTAGTATCCTCTAAAAACGGTGTAATCAAGAGATAAGAGTCTCTGAAATGACGGCAAATATAACGTTGTTCCAAAATAGCATGAGGCATTGAAAGGACTAGATCAGAAGAAATCGGTTGTGGAATCAATGATGGAATAGATGAAGGATCACCAACAAACTTCCGAATGTAAGAAATATGAAATACTGGGTGAACTTGTGCATCGAGTGGCGTTTGAAGATGATAAACAACCTTAACAATATGCTCAAGAATCAAATATGGACCATGAAAGTGATGGACAAGTTTCTCATTGGATGGTTTATGAACAAATGTTTGGCTATATGGCTGGTGACAAAGATAAACAATATCACTTAATTCGAACTCGCAATCTATATGACGTGTATAATAAACTTGTCACATACAATTTTATGAAACTGCCAAATTAATACGAAGCTGGTGTAGAACGTCATCACAAATTTGAATAGCATTCACGACATCAACAAAAGCATGGAGTTGCACATAATGGAGCAATGTAGGAGGTGAGCGGCCTTAAACGAGATAAAATGGATTGTGGCCCCGCGACTGTATGAAAAGTGGTGTTATAAGACCATTCTATCCAAGGAATGAATGATAGCCACGTCTAGGGCCAATAACCTAAAAAACATTGTAAATATTGCTCGAGATTCAACAATTTACCACTTTCAAATGTTTATTTGTTCGTGCAAAAGGAAATCCCTTGTAGGCGGAAAAACTCCTGCCATAATGTAGATAAGAATGCCTTATCACGATCATAAACAATAGTCTTATGCATCCCATAAAAATGAGTAATGTCGCACATGAAAACCTCGACAATAATCTTGGCAGTAAAAGGGTAAGAGAGAGCAACAAAGTGATCATACTTGGAAAGCCTATCGACCACTATGAAGCTAACGGATTTACCATAAACCTTAGGTAATCCCTCTATGAAATCCATGTTGATATCCTCCCAAATTTGCTAAGGAATAGAAAGTGGCTGATGAAGAGAGAAATGAGTGGTATAATCACTCTTAGGTCGCTAGAAAATGTCGCATTGGGCCACAAATTGTTGGACTGCCCATTTAAGACCATGTCATGCAAAGTTTTGAAATACCTATTTATATGTGCATAATATCTCTTCATTTCCAGTAGCAAACATAGAATTACAAAGATGGAGAATATCCCGATGCAACTGCTCAGAGTCATAAACCAAAGACAACCACGTCATAATAGAAAACCATCATGGAAAATGAAATTAAGTGAGGAAGAAATATCCATTTATAAGCATGTAACAATAGCACATGTAGCCATGTCAGTCTCATAGGTTGTCCATAAGTTCGTTAGAAAAGGAAAGATCATAGCACAGAGGGCCTAAAAAGTGGCATCCTCAAACTATCAGGATAAAGCAATAGTGGCATGATTCTTGAGACCACACTTACATACTAATTCATAATCATATCCCAATAACTAAGAGACACAATGTTGATGAGCTAGAGTTGTCACATGTTTATCCATAAAGTATTTAAGAGGTTAATGATTTGTTTGAATGATAAAGTGATGACCTAAGAGATAGGGCTATCATTTAGTCACATAATGGACAATAGCAAACATCTCATGCTCATATGTAGATAACAAAAGACAATGTCCAAACAAAGCCTTGCTAAAATAGGCAATGCGGTGACCATCTTACATAGAGATTGCTCTAAGACCAACATCGGAAGCATCACTTTTAACAATATATATCTTAGCAAAGTCTGGGAGGGAAAGAACAGGAGTGGAAATGAGAGCCACTATGTCCAACTAAGGGCACCTAAGGGTTCAAAGGCTTGTTGCATATGTTAAATACAATTGTGATTCCTTATGAAAGTGGTATTTATTTTTTTAGATTAGTCTTGTTTTGTTTTATTTTGTTTTGTTTTCCTCAAGGACTAGCAAAATTTAGGTTTGGTGGTATGATCCAAGGATCAAAGCAATGCGCATCGGTGGGTTGTCAACATCACCTCAAGTAAAACTTAGAAGAGCCATAAATTCTTCATCGGAACTCCGATTCATACATTCTTGGAGGCATTTTGAAGTTGTTTCGATTAAAATTTTAACATAAAATTTTCAACATATGTTTTTATATTCACATTTGTGAACCCCACTTATCATGACCAAGATATTTAATCGAATAATTTTTTTTGCATTTATGAAAGAAAAAAATATTTCTTGTGAATTACCATTCGTGCTATTAAAAAGGGTTTTAAAATTTTGGGTTGTGATAGGGCATCCACACAAGCTCATCTTCTTAAATTCATTATAAGACATTTGCAGCCATTCTAATATGTAATTCGTCTTTGCAACAGAACAATGTCAGTAGGGCCATGGAGATATATTTGTCTTTCAAAGGTACGAAAAAATGGCCCCTCACACAGAATCGCTCGTACCAAGAGAATAGTGTGGATTGCGGGTTCTTCATAATGGAGATGGTAAATAGGATGTGTACAAGCAAGGATGTCATGTTCAAGCAGCAAGAAGTCACCAATTTGATGCGGCCTTGAATTATGGCCAAGTTGTTAAGAAGCACAACGGATGAACCCAATAAAAATGATTGATTAAGTAACACTCTAACAATAGTTTTTGTGTTTTCCATATTGTATATTTTGTACCCTTTGGTTATTTAATAGCTTGATTTGCATGCTATATACGGTATGTATAATTTTTGTGAGTGTAGTCAGGCCATATCATGCATTTAGGCTAGCGATATGGGCCAATAACGAGTTTGCATATGGCAAGTAATGTTTGTTCAGTCATGCAATAGCAGACTGAAGCATGTCCATACATAGACTTTTTTGTATTTGGTCCATACGCCTCACATGTTTGATCAAATTATTTGGGTACATACAATATGTATAATGTTCACCATGACAATCGGGCTAGCAATATGGGTCAATAACATGTGCGTATTTGGTGGGTAACATTTGTTCGGTCATGCGATAGCAGAATGAAGCTTGTCCATACATCGACTATTGTGTGTGTGATTAAGTGATTTGGGTAGTGTTGTGCACGTTCACCCGGGCTCTCTATTTACCTTTTATTTTAGTATATTAGGCTATTTTATTTCATATTTGCTTATGTAATATGACAGTTATTTATATTGGACCTAGCTAGTGGCCCATGGATTAGCCGGACCCACTAGCTAGCACATCCCCCTAGGAGAAAGAAAGGACATGACTCCCTATATGGGTCATCCCCTTGTATTTTGGTTGTGCAATATAAACTATTTTGATTTCCTCCCCTTTCTTCTTCCTTTCTCCTCTTTCTTGCGTGAGAGTTCAAGGCACCATCTGTACCTACATTGGGCACAACACTGGTATTGGAGCCTTCACGATCTCCGCTCATGGCACATGGCAAACAGCCCGTCGCGGCCCTTGAAGTTCAACCCGAGAAGGAGGCCACAACCTCAGCGGACTACCCAAAAACTATTTCGGAGACCCTCAACGCTCCTACCTTGGCACAGATCATGGCTAAGATCAAGTCCTTGAGCATGACCGTGGCCAAGGTTGACTCTCTGAGCCTAGCCATGGCTCAACTTTAGGCAGAATGCACAATGCCCTTGTTGGCCAGGACGTAGCCATCCACCATGGAGAAGGGGGAGCCATCCCAGGCCCCCCGAAATTGCTCTGCCCTAACCCTCAGGCGTTGATAGACAAGGATGCATGCATTCCCTAGGGCCATGTGCGGTTTGTCACAATCGATCAAGCTGTAGAAGGGAGGCACCAGGCCTGGGATATATAAGGCACGCCAGGTGTTCGGGAAAATGCCCCAATGATGCTGCCACCCAGAAATTTATTTCAGGAGATGGAGGATGACTGAGAGGAGTGCCTGGGGCCTCGCGGAGGCCCACGAGGAGGAGCTAAGCCTCGTTTGGCCCACCTATAATTCCCACGCTACAATGGGGACAACGACCCAGTGGAGTGGTTGCACAAGGTTAAGAAGTTTTTCGCCTACTAGGGAACACACTCCGAGGCTGAACGACTGTGCATAGTTGCATTCCACCTGGACGGTGACGCTTCTGTTTGGTTCCAGAGCTTCGAGAAAGAGGTGTGTTACCCCACTTGGTCTGCCTTCTCTGGCGACCTATGCATCCAGTTTGGCCCCAACGAGTTCTAGGACTTCAACAAGATGCTCTCCACGCTACGCCAAACCATCACCATCCGGGCCTATTACACAGAGTTCATGAAGGTTTCCAACCGCCTCCCCAATTCGCCGGTGGAAGCCTTGGTCGAGACGTTCAAGAGAGGTCTAAAACCGAAGATATCTAAGAAGATGCGCCATTTTCCATGCTCCAATATGTAGGACATCGTGCAACATGCATGAATTGAAGAGGAGAAATTGGCTAGACAGTGGAGAGGGGGGCGGTTTGGGCCCTTCCCATGGCCTACTGTCAGCACTAGCCTGCTTCCCGCCCTAGCTAGCAGCTCAATGTTAGGCCGACCTGTCATGCCCTGGCACCACCGACCCGAGCCGAACCCGGTCCAAGGGCCAATCAAGCGCGTGGGGGTGACAGAAAATTGAACGAGATGAAAGGATAGCAGAAGACTTAGCCCCTCCTACGGGTGGTTTAACTAGTGGAGTTACGCACCTCACGTCCTTTGAGTAAGAGTAATAAGTAGAACAAAAGAGGACTTTAACTCTGAACTAGTCCACAAGTCTAATACCCACGTACTTAGAATCCCGAACCAACACAAATGGATCGAATAAAAAAGTTTCAAATATATCTAAAAACATAAGATATCCATGAGTATGAAACAAGAGCTATCAAACATGATGTTCTATTATCAGAACAGAGTAAATCATAAAAACATAACAAAGTCTAGAGGCAACCATGCCTAATCCCATGCTCTCCCCGACCATTCCTCATATAGAGGATCCTGACCGACTGCATGTCGAACCGTGCAGCCCCAAAATAGAAACAAAGAAAGTGGGGTGAGTAAAACTCAGTAAGGTTTGAATATGACGACAATAATCAGAAAACCATCACGGCATGGCAACATAGCAATTCAGATTCATAATTGACATGGTATACCCTTTTCTGATCATTCCCTTGCTAACCCCTATTTACCCATAAACAAAAAAGCTGGCATGCATATGACACACCTATCAAAGTCAGGGAGTAAATGATCATATCATAACTTAGCATCCATCCTGCATAAGTAATGATCCTCATCTAATCAAATCAAGCATAATATCACCATACACTGCATGAGAAGTGTCTTTCACATGCTTTCTGATCATGTGACCATGTCACATAAACCTGCATAATAGTGTCTCATTCATACCATTCAGATCATGCATTCATATCACATAAACCTGCATAATAGTCTCAATCACACGATTCAGATCGTGTATTTATATCACATCAACCTGCATGAGTAGTGTATCTAACACATAATTCAGATCATGCATTCATATAAATCTCATACATTCCATAGCTCATTTGTCACGCCCCGGCACTACTTGACCCACACCTGGTCCAAGGGCCGGTCCAGTGCATGGGGGTAACGGAATTGAAAAATGATTAAAGAAATAATGGAAGACTTATGCCCCACCTACGAGCGGTCTAATTAGCGGAGTTACACACTACTTTGAGCAAGAGTAAATAAGTAGAACAAAAGAGAAATTTAACTTTAAATTAATCTACAAGTCTTAAACCCACATACTAATAATCCATAGCCAACACACTTAGCTAAAAACAAGATCTCAAACAAATCTAAAGACATAATATATCACAAGTCTGAAACAAGAACTACTCCACAAGGTGTTCTAATATCATAACAAAATAATTAGAAAAACATGCAAAGTCTAGAGGCCTCTACGCCTAATCCCAAGCTCTCCCCGACCGTTTCTCATACAAAGGATCTTGTCCGACTGCATGTCACGCCATGCAGCTCCAAAACAAAACAAGGAAAGTGGGTTGAGTATAAAAACTCAATAATGGTTTGAATACAACTATAATAATCAGAAAACAAGATGACATGGCAATGTAGCAATTCAGATCCAAAATTTACATGCTATACCACTTTCTGATTATTTCCTAGCTAAAACCCCTATATAACCATAAACATAAGAGCTAACATGCGTAAGGCATACCTATCAAGTCAAGCCATAAATATTCAAGTTATAACCTAACATGTATCTTACATAGGTATTTGTTCATATCTACTCAAATCAAGCATGATAATCCCATAAATCACATAAGAAGTGTCTTTCACACCCTTTCTAATCATGCAACTATATCACATAAACCTACATAATATTGTCTCAACCACACAATTTCTAATTATGCATCCATATCACATAAACTTGCATAATAGTGTCTCAACCACACAATTTTTGATTATGCATTCATATCACATAAACTTGCATAATAGTGTCTCAACCACACAATTTCTAATTATGTATTCATATCACATAAACATGTATAATAGTGTCTCAACCACACAATTTCTGATTATGCATTTATATCACATAAACCTATATAATAGTGTCTCGATCACACAATTTCATATTATGCATTCTTATCACATCCTCATTCACCCTGCATGACAAACGTGTCAAACACATGATGCACAATCATGCATAGCATTCATAATTCACATGCATCAACACAAATGGTGAATGCCTCCATCAAGAAGTAAATACAAGCATTGCCAGATAGGCGGGACACAGTCAAGGCCACAAAGGCGAGACGTGGTCTGGTTTTCACGCAGGAAACATAAGTGGTTAGGGTGGTCAGCCCCTAATGTTGCTCACCTGGACAGTACACACAGTAAAGTCCGAATCTGACACAAAGAACCTCGAGCAGGTGTGTTCACCCTGGGACATCTCCTACGGTGGGGGAGAACCCGAATTCTCACATAGGGAACACTAGAACACGTGGTAGCTGGTGCACGAAGCGTACCACTCTGGATTCTCATGGTCCAGATGACAATCTAAATAATCTCATCCGCAAGACAAGTACACAACTCATCCTCACATATCTCAATTTAACTAGACTCAACCCAGGGAGTGTACATGTTGTACACAGGAACTTAAATCGAAAACATGTCGTTTCGGACAAACCAAGCTCCGATTAATTCACCGAGCGATTAATCTAGCACGCAATCTCAATCATTGCATACAATCGATCAAATCCGGTTAAACATCAGTAAAACTAGGGCTGGGAAAAACCAACCCGACCCGCTTAACCCTGCACCTGACCCGACTACATATAGGATCAGGGTTAAGGTTTAGGTTCTTGACCCGTTTTAAATTTAGGGTCGGGTCGTACCCGACCCGCACAACCCAACTTTTACCCGACTACAAATAATAAACAACCTTATTATTATAACGTTGGTCTATTGGACTTATATATATTATTATTATAGTGTTTGTTTAATGCATACTATGTTGAATTAGAGGTGCTTAAACATAAATTTAGGCATAAATAAGATGTTTAAAGTATATGTGTGATCATATATATTTTGCTTTGTAGTAGACATCCATTTTGGGATAACAGGGGACAATATCTTCAAAGTGTGGTTAATTTATATATAATTTAATCTTTTTTCTATTATTATTTTAGGTGTGGCGAATGGAATGAAAAGATGTTATATTTTGTTGTATTCATTACTTATCCTCTCTCCTTCAGAAGGACACATCACACACTAGATTTAGCTCTTTGTTAAAGGCCTGACATTCATAATAGGGAGCAAGTTCGGAACATGTAACCAGATAGGAGGATAATAGAGTTTGATGAGGGATAGTTTTTAGAGGAGGAAAATTGTAATCAAGTGTCATCTGTTGCAAAGGAAGGTAGGGTTATGAGTAGCCATAGAGAAGTAGTTATTGGAATTTTGAAATTAAGACATGTTGAAATGCATGATACTCACTCGCCATCAAAGAAATAATGTTTAATCTATTTTGCTTTGGTATGTGAGTTATCGAAAGCCAAGTGGGCTGATCATGAGTAAATAAATGTTGAAGGTCTATTTTGTTATCATTCTCTTAGAATGGACGAAATGCAACATTATACCTCTAAGGTCTTCGTTGATAGCTACTACAAAAAAGGTATAAGCCACAAATTAACCAAAGAACCAAACAATTCAAATTAATATTGTAATGTGTTTAATTTCATTTGTGTTTGCCCTTTGCAAAGAGAGGAGGTATATAATACAAGTCTAACAAAAAAATTGAAGAAAAAAAGTAGGGTTACCCGCATACCCGACTCGACCCGACTCAAGTAGGGTTAGGGTTTGGATTTTCGACCCGATTTAAAAATAGGGTCCGGTCATGACCTGACCCGATTTCAGTGAGGGTCAAGGCCAACCTGACCCGATTTGACCCGACCTGACCCTATTCCCAGCCCTAGGTAAAACTTTGTTCATAAATACCAATCCATGATGCATGATATCATGACACATCTATGAGCAAGACCTACGTGGGTTCCAACACATGGACGTGCTCCGAATCAGTCCCTTCATGCATCATAATCAAGCATAATTAACTACAATTTTATAGTATATTCCCCATACGTGTGTGTATTCATGCATATTCTAAGCACATGACCAATGCTTTAACATAAACTTATAATACAATATACGCATGCTTAAACACATTCAAAACAATGATTCCTAACTGAAATCAAAGTAAATTCTACCATAAAGCTTAAATCCAATCATGTGGAATCGTACGCTCACTCCTACAAGCATGATTTTCCTCCACATTAAGCCATAACATGATCATATCAATTACCCATAAACCATTCTCATTATAAGAGAACACATCTCATCATTTTCCATATACTATCCTTGCTGAAAACATACTCTAATAACAAGAATTCCAACATTCAAAGGTTCAAGGTAATTTAATATCAACATGCACAATTATCAACATATAATATAATACCACATAACAACACTTACACCTAACTCATAAACCTTCATCATCAATTTCACACCTCCAGTAGCCTAATTTTCACATAACACACCTCCCATAACCATTAAATAGAGTAAGAATGTTGAAATGAGCATAAATTTTTCAAAAATAGCCGAACTGCTATATAGCCGATTGATCTGCCACAAGGCCCGACCGATTGCCAACAAGGCAGATTCGAGACCTTCTTCCCCATTTCGAAATTCAAAACCAAGGCTCCATTGAAGCAACTTAAAACCTTCATCTATATTCTCAAACACCATCAAAATCCCATCAAATATTCCTGAACACAAATTTAACTCATTCTAAGATAAAACCCTAACAAATCAAAGCAAGAGATTAACATATGATAAACCCACCATTAGAGCTCAAATCAAGCAAACCTATTCCAAATAAGACCATAAAAATTAAAATTTTTACCACAATGAAACCGAGATTTGAAGACCCATTACCTTCCTTCTTGGTTTGGTTCAAATTAAACCTTCAATCTCTTCCAACACCTTCCAAAAACACAATTTTTAAGTTAATACAAATCTAAACTCAATTAAGCTTTGAAAATCAAAAGTAAACCCCAGATCTAGAGCTTTGGAAGCATAAAAATGAGATTTTGATGATTAGGGCTTGGAAAAGAAGATAAAAATAGTGATTTAATGCTTTCAAAATGGATGAAACAATGGAGAATGACCAGATTAAGAATATTTTAAGAAAACCCCAAAGATTAAGCTAATCTCACCTCTAATCATCTCCCTTTTGGGCCTAATTGGGAATTAGGCTCCAATATCTTGGCCAAGCCTATTCCCAATTTGGGTATGGCACAACCCTGTCCTTTTATAGGAGCAGTTGGGCTATACTTAATTGAAATATGGGGTAAAAATAGAGTTTTTAACTAAAATTATGAAATTTGGCATTTAACACAAAATTAGGTCCAGAAAAATTTTTAAAATTTTAATAGTATCTTCCATTTATGTCTGGGACATTTTGGACTAAAAACCCTAATTTCCTCAGTGGGGCCCACAGGGTGGGTCCCGCCAAACCCTAATTTTTGGAAAATTAGTGAAAAATTAAAAAAATCCCAAAAATTTTGATTTGACTGAAAATCACTAAAAACTCATAAATGTGAAGTTAGTTTTAATTAAAACCTTTAGAAACCCCATTTATTTTTTAAAACTACCGAATTTAATCAGAAAATGTTTAAACCACATGATAACCGATAAACAACATTAAAAATAATCCGGTTTGAGATCAGAGTCCTTACATCATTCACCTATATGACAAGTGTCTAAACCACACTACATCAAGATCATGCATAATAAATCGCATCCACATGTGTCACATAATCTCAAATATCCTTACACAACTTGTGTAATTTGGGCATAATATTATTTCATGCACATGCATTATCATCAAATGGTGAATGTCTCCATCATGGAGAGGAATACAATCATGTCAACCACTCTAGACATAGTCTGATTTCCTAACCGGAAACCTAGGGCATTGCCCACTCTGGACACAGTCCGAATTCCATAAGGAAAACTAGGGTGTAGGGGTAGTTAGGCCCTCTGCTCGCTCTAGACAATCCACACGGGAAATCCGAATTAACTAGAGCAGGTCTGCTAGCTCTAGACAGTCTAGGCCAAGAACGTCGGAATTAACTAGAGTAGTGTGTTCACTTTGGACATCTCTGCGATAGAAGAGTCCGAATTAACTAGAACACGTGGTAGCCGGTGCACAGAAACATATCACTCTGGATTCTCAGGGTCCAGGTTTGACTGTCTCAATAAATAAATCTCAATGCATTAACAATTCAAATTGACTCAGCGCGGGGAGTATCAATGTTCCACATAGGAACTCAAATCGAAATCATGTCCTTTTGGATCAACCAAATTTTGATTAGGCCAACGATCGATTAATCTGGCATGCAATCTCTCATCATTGAATACAATCGATCAACTACGGCTAATCATCGATAAAAATCCCTTTCATGAAATCCATTCATGATGCATGCAACATGATGTATACGTGAGCATTCTCTACGTGAATTCCAACCATGGAATGTGCTCCCATCAGTCCCCTCATGCATCATAAATAACCATGATTTCATAGTAAATTCCCCACACGTGTGTGTTCATGCATTTCCTAAGCACATGACTAATACTTTGACATAATCTCATAAAGCAATACACGTATGCTTAAACACATTCAAATCATAATTACCAACTGAAATCTAGGGTGAAGTCTACCATAAACCATAAATCCGTTCATGTGAAATCAAATGCTTAACTCCTACAAGCATGATTATTCTACACATAAAGGTATAACATAATAGCACCATTCACCCATAATTCATTCTCATTATATGATGACCTATCTTATCATTTACCATGTAATATCCCAGCTGGAAACATGCTCCAATCATAAGAATTCCATCATCCATAGATTCAAGATAATTCAATGTTAACATGTATAACTATCAACATATAATTCCACATAACAAGTACTTAATCATACTTCATAAATCTCCATCACAAATTCTACACCCTTCCAGTAGTTTAATTCTAGTATAAAACACTTCCCATAAACCTTGGAAGCATCAATCGGGAGGAAAACACTGAAATAAGCATCAAAATTGAAAAGGGAAAAAAACTGTTGTGTGGCCAGTCAATCGACCTAGCAAGCCGTTCGAACGGCCCGTTCGATCGCCAACAAGCAGTTCGAGACTTCTTCTTCCTTTCAAAATTCAAAAGTGAAACACCATTGTTGAACAATAAAACCTTCATCCCAAACCTCATATACCATCACAATTAAATTAAACATTTTAGAATAATAAATCAACTCATTTCAAATCAAAACCCTAAGTAATTAAGTCAAAAGACTAACTTTTTGCAAATTCATCATTAAAGCCCTAAATATGAAACCCATTCAATCAAAACACATAAAAATCGAGATTTACATACATATTATGGCTGAGATGAAAACCCATTACCTCTCCACTTAATTTGGGTCGGATTTATACTTCAATCACCTCTGAAACATCTAATCACTTCCTCTTTGGGCCTAATTGGGGATTAGGCTTCAAATCTCCTTGTTCAGCCCTTTCCCAAATAGGAAAGGGTCAGCCTCATTCATTTTATAGGAAGAGATGGGCTATACCTAATTAAAACTTGGGGTGAGAATATAATCTTTAACTTTTAGTATTTTAACCATTTAAACTCTAATTAGGGCTAGAAAAATTATATAATTTTTTATAATGACTTCCTTTGATGTCTGGGACATTTTTTACTAAAAACCCCAAATTCGATTGTGGGGCCTACACGGGGGTCCCACCAAATCTAATTTTTGAAAAATATGCAAAAAATCTAAAAATTCACAAATGGTTTGGATTCACTTAAAACTCACAAATATGAAGTTATTTTTCTTTAAAACCTTTAGAAATCACCTTTATTTTTTGAAAATTATCAAAATTAATCAGAAACGGCTTAAACCACATAAAAGCAATTAAACATAATGAATTAAAACTGGTTCAAGTTCAAGGATCTTACATGACCTGGCCAACATCCCCCTCAGCTAGGCAAGATTGTCCATCATCTCACATCAGTGCAAATGGAGGAACACCGGTCCAAGGGGCTTTGCTTCCATTGTGATGAGAAGTTTGTTCTAGGGCATCGTTGTTCCATCAAAGGCAGCCTCCTCGTGGAGGAGATCAAAGAGGAGGATGTGGCAGACAGGGCTGACTCTTCCCACTACAATGACTTGCTGCACAAGATCTCCGTCCATGCCTTCTGGGGGCATTTACTCTTCATACAATGAGGGTTCAAGGCCACCTCAAGCGGTAGCAAGTGGCCATCTTGATCGACAATGACTCCACCCACAACTTCATCAACGATAAGGTGGCTCAATGACTAGGCTGCTTTGTGTCAGATTCGAAGTCCTTTGATGTGTTGATTGGCAACGGGAAGCATCTAAGGAGTGCCGGCATATGTACTCAGGCCGCCCTATCCATCCAAGGACACACCTTCATCACCGACCTCTTCTTTCTGTCCACGAAGGGATAGGATGTGGTGTTAGGGGTTCAGTGGCTACAGAAGCTTGGGGACGTGGTATGGAACTTCAGAGATATGGTTATGGATTTCGAGGTGCAAGGGCAGCGGGTTCGGATTCAAGGGTCTCAGCCAAGCAACCTTCTCTCGGCCCAATCAGCGAGTTCCTTCTTCTAGTTCACACCCCAAGGGTTCCTCCTACAACAACATACAGTGGTCGAGGTACATCAAGACGAGCTGCCTAAGGATCTTCTTGACTTATTGGCGGATCATAGTGATGTGTTTGCTGAGCCAAAGGGCCTCCCACCAGTGCGGACTCATGACCACCACATCCCCATCATTCCTAGAGCATCTCTGGCCAATGTCCGCCCTTACCACTATCCTCACATCTAGAAGGCGGAGATAGAGCACCTCGTTGCCAACATGCTACAGTCAGGTATCATCCACCCTAGCACAAGTTCTTTCTCCTCCCCGGTGTTGCTGGTTCGTAAGAAGATTGACACTTGGCAGTTTTGTGTCGACTACCGGGCCTTGAATGCTATCACCATCAAGGACAAGTACCTCATTCCTGTGATTGAGGAGCTTCTAGATGAGTTGGCCGGTGCAATAGTCTTCAATAAACTCGACTTTCGGTCAGGTTACCATCAAATTTGGGTGCAGCCAACCGACGTGCACAAGACTGCCTTCCGAACTCATGACAGTCATTTCAAGTTCCTTGTCATGCCGTTTAGGCTGACCAACGCCCCCTCCACCTTTCAGAGTCTTATGAATGATCTCTTCAGGCCTTTCCTCCGCCGATCCATCTTGGTTTTCTTTGATGATATCCTTGTTTACAGCAAGTCTTGGGCGGAGCACTTAGAGCAACTCAGGTCTGTCTCCTCTATTCTGAAAGATAACTCATTATTTCTTAAGCATTTGAAGTGTTGTTTTGGCAGCCCACAAGTTGATTATCTAGGACACATCATCTCTCGGGACAGGGTCACCCGGCTCCCTATATGGGTCGACCCTCTCCTCCCTTGTTTGGTTATGAAATAGAAAACTCAGTTCTTCTTCCCCTTTCTTCTTCACTTTTTCCCCTTTCTTGCGTGATTGTGCGAGGTAACTTGTGCCCAAACCGGGCACAACACTGGTATCAGAGCCATCACGATCTTCGGCCATAGCACGAGGCAAACAGCCAACCGCTGCCCTCAAAGTTCAGCCCGAGAAGGAGGCCGAAGTCTCAGCAAACAGCTCAAAAACCACTCTTGAGACCCTCAGTGCTCCTGCACTTGTGCAGATCCTTGCCAAGATCGAGTCCTTGACTATGGCCGTCACTTAGCTGCAGGCAACGCCCTTAGTGCCAATGTTGCCCAAGCCACAACCCACCATTGTGGAGAAGGGGGAGCCGTCCCGGGCCCCCGAACTGCACTGCCTCGACCCTCAGGCAACATCTTACAAGGATGCACATTTTCCCTAGGCCCCCTTGAGCTTTGGCATAGTCAACCAGGCTGTAGATGGGATACGCCAGGCATGGGATATGTGAGGCCCGCCAGATATTCGGGAAAATGCCACCCAAAAACTTATTTTAGGAGATGGAGGATGACTGGGAGGAGTACTCGGGTTCTCAAGGAGGGCAACGAGGAGGAGCTGAGCCCCGTTTGGCCCGCTTGCAGTTCCCATGCTACAATGGGGACGAAGATCCAGTGGAGTGGCTGTACAAGGTGGAGAAGTTCTTTCCCTACTAGGGGATGCACTCCGAGGCTGAACGATTGCATATAGCTGCATGGTCTACTCTTGGAGCTAGCCCCCTTTCCACCATGGCGAGCAGCTCAATATCAGGCTGACCTGGCCAACAGCCCCCTCCACCAGGTCAACTTGTTCGTCGTCTCACACCGGCACAGATGGAGGAACACCGGTCCAAGGGGCAGTGTTTCAGATGTGACTAAAAGTTTGTTCTTGTGCATTATTGTTCCATCAAAGGCAGCCTCCTTGTGGAGGAGGCTGACAAAGAGGAGAATGTGGCAGATAGCACTGATTCCTCCCACTACAACAATGTGCTACCCGAGATCTCAGTCCATGCCTTCTCGGGGGCATTCACTCCTTGCACGATGCGGGTCCACGACCACCTCAAGCATTAGCAAGTGGTCATCCTTATCGATAGTGGCTCCACCCACAACTTTATCAACGATAAGGTGGACAAGAGATTATGCTACTTTGTGTCCGATTCAAAGTTGTTCGATGTCTTGATTGGCGACGAGAAGCATCTAAGGAGCTTCAAAGTATGTACTCAGGCCACCCTCTCTATCCAAGGTCACACTTTCATCATCGACCTCTTCTTTCTACGCACAAAAGGAGTGAGTGTGGTGTTAGGGGTTCAATGGCTATAGGAGGTTGGGTGACATGGTATGGAACTTTAGAGAGATGATTATGGTTTTCGAGGTTCAGGGACAAAGGGTACGGATTCAGGGGTCTCAGTCGGGCACCCTTCTTTCCGCCCAATCAGCAAGCACCCTAGGGGTTCCTCCTGCAACAAAGGGCAGTAGTCAAGGTACACCAAGACGAGCTACCTCCGGATCTTCTTGACTTTTTGACGGACCATCATGATGTGTTTGCCGAGCCCAAGGGCCTTCCACCAATGCGGCCTCATGACCACCACATCCCCATTATTCCTGGGGTGTCTCTGGCCAACGTCTGCCCTTACCGCCATCCACACATTCAGAAGGTGGAGATCGAGCACCTTATGGCTGATATGCTTTAGTCCGGCATCATCCACCCTAGCACGAGCTCCTACTCCTCCCCGGTGCTGTTGGTTCTTAAGAAGAATGACACTTGGCGGTTCTGTGTCGACTATCAGGCCTTGAACGCTATCACAGTCAAAGACAATACCCCGTTCCCATGATTGAGGAGCTCCTAGATGAGTTAGCCGGCACAACAGTCTTCAGTAAACTTGATCTTCAATCCGGTTACCATCAGATTCGGGTGCATCCAGCCAATGTACACAAGACCGCCTTCCGCACTCACGACGGCCATTTCGAGTTTCTGGTCATGCCTTTTGGGCTAACCAACGCCCCCTCCACCTTTCAGAACCTTATGAACAATCTCTTCAGGCCCTTCCTTCACCGCTTCCTCTTGGTTTTCTTCAATGACATCCTTGTCTACAGCAAGTCGTGGGTGGAGCACTTGGAACATCTCACGTCTTTCTTCTCCATACTGAGAGATCATTCCTTATTTCTTAAGCATTCAAAGTGTTCTTTTGGCAACCCACAGGTCGATTATCTGGGCCACATCATATCCCAGGAAGGGTCACTTCTAACCCACCGAAGGTGTCCGCCATGCTCTCTTGGCCGATGCCCACATGTGTTTATTGCACTAGAGGCTTCTTGGGCCTCACTGGCTATTACCGGAGGTTTATTAGCAGTTATGGAGAGGTCGCCCACCCCCTCACAGAGCTACTACAGAAGGGGGGACTCAGTTGGACAGATGTTGTCCAAGCTGCTTTTGATGCACCGAAGCATTCTATGGCCTCTGCACTTATCCTCACTCTACCAGATTTCAGCCGCCCTTTTGTGGTTGAAATTGATGCTTCAGAGGCGGGCCAGGGGGTCGTGCTCTTGCAGGGCGAGAGACCCATTGCCTACTTCAGCAAGGCTTTGGCTGGCCATTCCTTGTCCCTATCCATTTATGAGAAGGAGATGCTAGCCATCATTCTTGTCGTCGACAAATGGAGACCCTACTTGCTCGGCCACTTCCTCATCCGCACTGACCACCAGCCCTTGAAGTACTTTCTTGAGCAGTGGGTGTCCACTCCAGCACAGCAGAGGTGGGTCAGTAAATTGCTCGGTTATGACTATGAGGTAGTGTATAAGAAAGGGTCAAACAACATTGTGGTCGATGCCCTTTCTCGCAGCTCTACCTCCGGTTCTTGCATGGTCCTCTCTACTCCGTCTTGCCCCTTTATTACCGAGCTAAGAAGAGCATACCACGAGGATCCTTCAACAAAGACGTTTCTTGCATCTCTCCAGGCAGACCCTGCTAGGCGCCCTTTCTATGTATGGTGAGATGACCTTCCATTCTTGAAAGATTGCCTTTGGGTGTGATGTTGACAACCTTCGCAGGCATGCTCTCTCCCACTTCCACGACACCCCCTTGGCAGGTCACAAAGGAGCATTCTGCACCTATAAGAGAGTTAGCCAGAGCTTTCTATGGGCGGGCATTCGATGGGCTGTTCAGGACTATGTTGCCACTTGCGACATATGTTAGCAAGCCAAGGCTGCCATGACATCACTTGCCAGATTACTCTATCCCCTACCAATTCCCGACAAGGTTTGGGAGGATGCTTCGATGGACTTCGTGGAGGCCTTGCCCTTGGTGCAAGGCAAATCAGTGATCCTTGTGGTGGTGGATCAATGGTCCAAGTACGCGCACTTCTACACCCTAGGACACCCCTTCACCGCCAAGACGGTGGTGGAGATATATGTTTAGGAGGTGGCTAAGCTCCATGGCATGCCTCGTACTATTGTGTCTGATCGGGATAGGGTCTTTATATCTCAATTTTGTCGGGAATTCTTTGCATTATAGGGGACTACTCTCCACATGAGCACAACCTCTCATCCACAAACGGATGGCCAAACCGAGGTAGTGAACCGCTGCTTGGAACAGTACCTCCGCTGTTTCACCATGTCCCAGCCCCTCCAGTGGCTCCAGCTTCTCCCCTGGGCGAAATGGTCATATAATACTGTCTATCACACTCACATAGGGTTCACTCCTTTTTAGGTATTGTATGGTCGCCCACCTCTGACTGTGTTGTCATATTCCTCACCAATCTTCTGTTGTCGAGGTCGATTACATGCTACAGACACTGGATGAGGTTCTTCGCCAGAAATAGGTCTATGAAAGAAAGCATGCTGATCGGGAGTTTGCCGTGGGCGACTTGGTTTATATCTCTATCCTTCCTCAGTGTTAGACCACCTTGTTCTAGCCGGAGCATACCAAGCTCGCCCCTCGTTACCATGGGCCATATGCTGTTATCAAGTGCATTGGTCCGATGGCCTACCATCTCGCCCTACCGCCTGGTTCATTGGTCCACCCCCTCTTCCATATCTCCAGACTCCGCCGATGTGTGGTTAACACTTCCCTTGCTACTGATGCTCCACCACCCCTGTTGATGGGACCGGCCCCTCTTGCAGACCCCATTCCAACTGCAATGCTTGATAAGCGTCAGGTCCACCATTCTGGTCGTATCATTACCGAGGTGCTCATTTTCTAGCAAGGACAGCCCTTGAGGATGCTACTTGGATGTCAAAGGACGAGTTCATGGCCCGCTATTCAGCATGGTCACCTTGAGGTCAAGGCGAATACCGAAAGCGTGGTGGAGTGTTGTGAACATTCACCCGGGATCTAATTACTCTTTAATTGATTACATTAGGGTACTTTATTCAGTATTTGCTTATGTAATAGTTTGGTAATATGACAGTTATGTGTAACAGATCAGCTAGTGGCCCCACAGATTAGCCAGACCCACTAGCTAGCGCAACTCCCAAGGAGAAGGTGCGGCTCCCTATATGGGTCGACCCTCTCCTCCCTTGTTTGGTTATGCAATAGAAAACTCAGTTCTTCTTCCCCTTTCTTCTTCCTTCTTTCCCCTTTATTGCATAATTGTGCGAGGTACCGCTTGTTCCCAAACCAGGCACAACAATTTTTATCAATTGAATTTGGTATGAATTATGCACATTGAAGTATGTGAGATAATGACAATCTAACTTCGCTACTGTTTTCATTGTGAATGAATATAGTATGTGTAAAAGACAATTTTAGAGAACTCGACCTTATCAAAAAGAGGATTCACATGATTATTTTCAAAAATAAGTATAAGCATGGTGATCATGTCACTAACGCGGGACAAAGAAGAGGTAACTATCTCATTGGAACGAGCGACCAACCTTGCCTTTGTAGTCATTCATAGTGGCGTTCCCATGACTTGTAGAGGTGAGGCTAGGGTTTTTAAAAGAAAAATGCCCTTTATGAGTCTGGGAACTCTAGATTGTTTGGTTAAGTCTGGGACTCAAGCTTATGAGTTTAGGACTCTTAAGAATATTTTGGTTGTTTGGAGCTATTGTTGAGTGCTGCAATAAGGCTCTGTGGATTAGAAGAGGGCACAATTAAAATCTGGTTTGGAATTGGATGCATGGTACCTAAGTTAGCCAGGTGAGCCCCTAATGAAGGGCAAGACCCCTAATTAGCCCTTAATGAAAGACACTCATCAAGGCCACACGCTCTAGGGTAGAGAGTATCATAGGAAGACTCTCTATTCTCATGATCTCGGCTCCCAATGGGCATGGGTGGCTCTTTTCTCCACAAGCATGAAGCATTTTGTGATAATTCGTGGAGTAAGAGGTTGCTGCTTTATACCTGCAGCAAAGTCCATACAATGGAGTAGAAGTATGGGACACTTGTAGCAAGACATGAGAGCTTGCAAACCCTATGAGCATCTTTGATATGTCGGAAGAAGCTCTAAGGGTGGTTTTGGGTGGGAGGCACACCCTATTTTTGTGAAAAATAGTATATATCTTATGTGTTTTGAAATTGACATGTTTTTACTTCATGGTTGATAGTATAAACTCTCCTACTAAGTATTTTAAAATACTCACTACCCCCCAAACCTTGTAGGACCCATCAAAGCTTAGTGTGCAGGTAGAAGGGCCTACTTGGGAATTATTGATGTGATTTCAAGTATTTTGAACTGCACATAAAAATCACAAGTAAGAACTCTTTTTATTATTTTTATCTTGTGTGTTTCTACAGGGACGGTAGTTTCTAGGAAAATACGATTTTATTATCGCTTATGGTGAGTGGCTCCAGTTGCGAGCCTGGGTAAACTCCGATATTTTTATTAAAAGATATTTTTATGCTTCCAAAATCCCGAGGCATGACAACTGCTCTGTTTTGTTTGCTAATATTGATGATGGTAACGCTATCATCATATTCACAGTCACCTTATATTTCCCAACAATTTTGAAATGAGATTCCTTTTGCTATTGTTATCATCATGGTAATTGTTAAGTTTCTTGAACCAGATCGATTTGATGGCAAAGATTTTAAGAGGTAGCAGAACAAAATGAAATGTTGGCTGATCACTCTTAAAATTTCCTATGTTTTAACTGATCCAGTTGATGAAAACTCCAAAGAATATGTACTGGAAAAGTTAGCCTCCGATAAGAACTTCAATAGGGATGACAATCTTTGTCATGGTCATATCCTTAGATGTCTAAGTGATGAGTTGTATGATCTTCACATTATAAATTGCCCAAGGCTAAGGAGCTTCAGGAAGCTTAGAAAAAAAATTTGGCCAAGTGCATGTTGGTGAAGAAAAATATGTAGTTGGAGAATATTTTAACTTTAAAATGGTAGATGACAAACTAGTTTGTGAACAAGTAGTGGAAATTCATAACATTGTAGTTAAAATAAGTGGAAAAGGAATTCCAACTGATGAGAGGCTACACATTTCAACCTTGATAGACAAACTACCACCATCTTGGAGTGACTTTCAAGTTCCTCTAAAACACAAGAGAGAGGCGCTGTCAGTGGATGATCTCATTGTTGCCATCCAAATAGAGGAAAGGCATAGAGAGAAGAAGAAGAAGCTAGTTGAAAACTCTTCTGCTCAAATAATTGATCAGTCCAATGGGAATGCAAATGTGGCAGAGAACCGCTTAAAACACTTTGGCAAGAAGAAAAACAATAACTCCAACAAGAAGAACAACAACTCAACCAAGCCTAATGGGAATTCCCAGAAAGACAAGAAGAATAAAGTCTATTTTGTGTGTGGTCAACTTGGACACTTTGCAAGGCAGGCTCGCAAAGGAAGGGAATTGACAATGAAGGTCAAAACCCTCAAGTCAATATGGTGATCATAGGGGATAGCTCAGCTGAACCCAATGACAGTTATGAATCCACTGACCTAGTTTTAATTTTGTCTTGTCAACAATAGATTGGTAGGTAGACACAAGACCTAGTCCACATTTGTCCTAATCTATCGTCCTTTTCCTCGTAACAGGAGGTGAAAGAGAGAGTTGTAACAATGGGGAATGGCTCTATAGCACAAGTGGTTGGAACACTTTGACTCTCCATAATGTGAAGCTTGTGCTAGATGTTAGGAAGGACTTAGTCAATGGAGTACTTCTTAGTTAAGAGGGTTATAAATTAGTGTTTGAGTCAAATAAAGTTGTAATTTCTAAATTTAGAGTGTTTGTAGGAAAATATTGTCTTTGCAATGGCTTGTTTAAGTTAAATGTTATTAGTTGCAATGACACTTCTTTAAATGATAAGAGTTCATTTGTCTTCAATATTAATGCTTGTGATATGTGGTGTATGAGACTTGGACATGTGAATGTTCACACTTTAAAGAGAATGATGAGACTTGATTAGATTCTCAAATCTAATGTTGAAACTCATTCTAAGTGTGAAATATGTGTTCAATTTAATAGCTTAGAAAACCGTATAAATATCGTAATAACAATATAATGGTTCTTACTTAAATCAAAAGATGATGCTTTTGAAAAGTTTAAATTTTTTAAGAATGTGGTTGAGAACCGAATTGATTTAAGAATCAAAAGGTTAAAATTCGATCGTGGAGGAGAATATTGTTCACATGAGTTAAGCAAGTTTTTCTAAGACTATAGGATAATTCATGAAACCATGGCCCCATACTATCTGTGTGTTCTATTCTGAATAGAGTTCCATTAAAAGGTCAAAATAAAACTCCCTTTAAACTAATGAAAAAAAGAAAACCTAATTTGAACTTTCTAAAAGTGTGAGAATGCCTTCCCAAGGTTAAAATTCTCAATATAAAGGTAAACAAACTAGGACTTAAGACTTACGATAGAGTATTCATTGGTTATGCGCACAATAGTAATGAATATAGATTCTTGGTATTAAGGTCTAAACACTCAAATTATGTGCATAATACCATAAAAAAATCCAATAATGCAGTGTTTTTTAGCACAACATCCCTCTCAAGGAAAAAGGTAAAGTGATTGTACATAATCAAAAACATCATCATCGAGTCCTAGGGTTGGAAATGAAGTTGAACCTTGGAATAGTAAAAGACCAAGGATTGAGAAGACCTTTGGGAATGACTTCTAAACCTTCTTGGTGGGAGATGACCCTATTACTTATAGTGATGGCAACTAATGATGCTTTTCTTTAGAAAGAGGTTGTACAAAGTGAGATCGATACCATATTTGCACATGAGACATGCATCTTAACTAATCAGCCACCTGGGTGCACCATTGGATGCAAGTAGATAATTTAAATGAAATTGAACCTGGATGGGTCTATTGAAAATTACAAAATAAAGCTAGTCGCCAAAGGCCATAGTAAAAAAGAAGGTCTAGATTACTTTGACATTTATTCTCCTGTGACTAAAATAACTTCTATCAAAGTGCTTTTAACACTGGCTGCTCATTACAACCTTGAAATTCACCAAATGGATGTGAAGATAGTATTCTTACATGGTGAATTACAGGAAGAGTATATATGGATCAGCCAGAGGGATGAGGAATTTGTAGTGCTTGGTCAAGAGAAGAAATTGTGTACATTAATTAAATCTTTATATGGTATAAAATAAGCTCCTAAACAATGGCATGAAAAATTCAACTCATTATTCTTTCTGATGGATTTGTTGCATATGTATATGATAAATGTCTTTCTTGGGAAAATGTTGGCAATGCATATATTATTTTATGTCTAGATGTTGATGACATTCTTATTTTCTTTAATAATAATGGTAAAATTATGCAAGCCAAAAGATTTTTGAATAAGCATTTTGATATGAAAGATCTTGCCCTAATGTGCCACCCTGATAAAACTCAACAAGGAGTATATGCTATGAGTTTGATATACTATAAGTCTTTCCTAAAAGGTTCAAGTTCAATACAAAGTTCACTTAGAACTTGGAGAGCGGGAGGTATATCAATTAGGTGGAGGTTCAAGCCTGAAAGCCACCTTTCATAAAAAACGTAGGTTATTGTTGCCCTATTGCTACCAAAAGGATTTTAAAATCTCTTTTCTATTTTAATGAACCATGTGGGGAATATTGGTGTGTAATCTATTAAAACAGAGGGCCAATCAATTGGCAAAATGGTGTAATCGATTGGCACCAATTTTGGTCTACTGTTATTTTTTAGCTGAAAGGTCCGTCAATTGATTAACAATGTAGAGTGACCGATCAACACTATTTTTGTCCTTTGTTCATTTTGGCCGAGAAAAAATTTTCATTTTTCCCTTTGAAGTGATCAATTGCTTGCTAAGGGCAATCGATCACCAACCATGGATTTTGTTACAAAATCAATCAAATTGATTGGTTATGCATTTTTTCCTCAATAACTTCTCTAGAACGTGGGTTTTGGGACTCCAAGTATAAGGGGATGTCCTAAACCCTTATTCTATGAGAGAAAACCTCTTCTCTATTAATTTTCTCTCAGATTTTCCTCCTACAATAGAGGTTTTCATCCCAAAGAAGTAGATTTTCAGCAATTCTCTGTGTGGGGCAATAGTTCCCATCTCTAATTCATTTCTAGATCATTGGAGTGCACCAAAGATTCTAAGAAGAGGTCTATTATATCTTGGGAGCGGGTCACCGGAGAAGCCTTGCACTGAGGTGGCAAATCGCGTTTCAAAGTCAGTCTCTTGGAGGCGCCTCGGACTTTGATCATGGCTCTGATTTTTTCTTGGTATTCATGGTGGTAACTCTAGCACCAAATTCACGGTAACCCTATATTAACCAACAGAAAGAAGTGAGTAGCAAGAAAAAAGAATAAGCGGAATGATACAAAAACATAAAAAAGTTATTCTAGGTTGAAATTGGGAGCAAATTAAGAATAGAGTGCAATAAATTTAGAAAACAAAGAGGAGGAAGAAACCCATGAACCAGGGAAGAATTCATCATCTTCCATCCTCCAAAACAAGCAAAAACAATAGCGATCCAAGAAATTCAAGTCCAAGCCATAGGAAACCAAAGAACCAGAGAAATTTGTTGACTCAAAATTCTTCATTTTCTCCAATTCTTGTAAGTCTCTTTTCACTTAATTCAATGGAAGTTTTGATTTTTAGAGTAAAGAGTGGCTATTTTTTTATCTAAGGCTAGGATGATGCCTTGTTAATTTATATGAATTCCAATTTCTGAGACTCTATTGAGTTCCGTTACATGTGTTTTAATGCTTAATTGTTCTATGTATCTTCAATTGATAAAATCTATCATTGATATAAGACTAATCATGCTCTTCTTATGATTGAGGTAGTTTTTTTAGTTTGTTGATTGGATTTGTAACACTTGAATTAGGGTTGGGTATTAATTGTGATTTGCATATTATGGATACAATTATGGACTTAATCTTAATCTTATTAAGTGAAAGAGAACGTAATTTATACTCTTGAAAGTATATTTAACGATGATATATTATGTAATACATAAGATTGAATTCTAATGTATTATGAGATAGGTTGTGGAAAGTGAATCAACAATCATTGACATGATTTTTACAAATTAATTCGTGTGGATTCCTGTGCCTTAGTAATTTTGTTATTTGGATATTTGAATCGTTTAATATTACTTTCTTGGTTTAGAACTAATTATTATAACTTTGATTCTTGTTAGTTAAGTAGTTCTTTGATTTAACTTTGGATTTCATTACTTGTTTTTGGTATTATTGGTGGCTTTAATTTTAGTTAATTTGCTTGTTATTCTTACTTGCTTTAGGTTTTTTAAAGTAGGTGATTACTTGATAATTCATTAACTAGATTAGGGATAGAGTCGATTAGATTAAAATTTAGTTTTCAGATATCAAGTCTTTGTGGGTTTGACACTCAAGTTAGCCGCTTGTCTACTATAGATTCTTGCACTTGTGAATAAACAAACTAAATTCAACAAATTTTTGGCACCATTTCTAGGGACTTGTAAAGGAAAATAAATTAAGCCTAAACTAAGTTTGCCCTTCTACTAGTTTCAACTTAGGGTTACAACTCCTTTCCACCTTGCATGCTCTTGATAGAGAGGACCCTTACATTCATGTTAAGGATGTACTTGCTTCGTTTCTCATTGAAGGACAAGGCAAAGGTATGTTGAATTCTCTGCCAATGGGATCTATTAATTCATGAGAAGGATTGTTAGCAAGTTCATAAAAAAAATTTCCCAATGTCTAAAACTAATGCCTTATGGAGACATATAGCTAACTTTAGTCAAGAGGAGCATGAAAATTTTTATGAGAGTGGGGAGATGTTTAAGGACTTGATTTTGAAGTGTCCCCACTATGATTTTGAAACATGGCTGCTTGTACAATACTTTTATAATGGTTTAACTCAAACACACTATAATATGATCAATTCATGAATTGTGGGTGTATCTTGAATCTGAATGATGATGTCGCTTGTAAGTTCCTAAAGGGTTTATCTGAGAGTTCCCAATAATGTGATTTTTTCATTCATAGATAAAAACCAACCCAAAACCCTATGAAAAGAAGCTTATATGAAATAAGGGAAGATACTAAC
Source organism: Saururus chinensis (assembly GCA_035235625.1). Classification (NCBI taxonomy): domain Eukaryota; kingdom Viridiplantae; phylum Streptophyta; class Magnoliopsida; order Piperales; family Saururaceae; genus Saururus; species Saururus chinensis. Next base: position 21,837,659 of record CP141142.1, read on the forward strand.
ATGAAAGCTAAGTTAGACCAGCAAACCAGAAAAGTAGAAGTCATGGCCCTTACAAGAAACTTGAATTCTACCAACTAAATTAAAAATGAAGTATGTTCTCTGTGTGCAAGTCCAAAGCACACTACTGAAACATGTCCTTCCATGCTATGTTATTTAGAGTGTTTTACTGAGCAAGCTAATGCACTAAATAATTATGGTAAGCTATTTGGTAGTCCCTTCTCCAAGAAATACAATCCAAATTGGCGGAATCATCCAAATTATTCTTAAAGGCAAACCCAACCTCCCATAAATAGAGTAGGACCACCAATGCAATAGGTATCCACTCAATTTTGGTGGCGAAACCCCTCTTATACCTTTGTTTCCCAATTAGCTCCTCCAGTTGTGCACCACCACATCAATAATCCTCATTTGAAGAGTCCCTCAAAGCATTCATGCAATCTACTACTAACTAGGCCATATTATAACTTAAAAATTCTAAAATGAACACTCAAGTCATTACAAAACTAGAAACTCAAATTGGCTACTTAGCAACTCATGTAGGGGAGAGAAAGAAAGGCAAGTTACCTAGTTAGCCTATCCTCAACCCCAAAGGTCAATTTGTTGTTAGTAATGCTTCAAGTTCATCACATGCCCAAGTTCACGTCCAATCTATCATGACTCTTAGATCTAGGAGAAAGGTTGACAATCATGTAAAAATACTTAAAGTAGAAGGAAATGAGGATACTGAGATAAGTAGAGAGAGAAAAAAACCCAATGTCTCCCCACCTACTTTAGTTGAACCCCTAGTTAGGAGGTTTGTCCCTAAAGCCCCATTTCTTCAAATACTAGTCAATCCTAAGAAAGGTACACAATTTGGAGATATTTTAGAGGTGTTTAGGTAAGTAGGTAAGTGCAAATAAACATCTTATTCCTTGATGTTATCCAACAAGTACCCTCTTATGTTAAATTTTTAAAAGACTTGGTCATAGTTAAGAGGAAAACAAATGTTCCTAAAAAGACATTCTTAACAGAGAAAGTAAATTATATTATTCAATGCAAATTCCCTAATAAATATGAGGACCTTTGTTGTCCCACAATTTTATGCAAGATAGGAGATCATCATATAGAGCAGGCTTTGTTAGATTTGGGGGAAAGCATGATTTATTGTCATATTCTATGTATGTGTAATTGGGATTAGAAGAATTGAAACCCGCATCAATGGCACTTCAATTAGTTGATAGATCTGTGAAAATTGCTAGAGATGTTGTTGAAGATGTTCTGATTAAGGTTGACACATTTTACTTTCCAATGGACTTTGTAGTCCTTGATACTCAACTTGTTCAAAACGTTCGTGAGAAATTTTCTGTTATTTTGGGTCACCCTTTCCTTGATACATCTATTGCTTTAATCAATTGTAGGAATGGAGTGATGAATCTTTCTTTTGGGAACTTGACATATGAATTGAATATATTTAATACAAGTAAGGAACCATCAAACCAAGATAATACTTTTGAGCTTGACATGATTGAGAGTCTTGTGGAGGATTTTTTCCTTTTATTTATTTTGATGATCCACTAAATATTTGTTTAACTCACATTGATTTTGAGTAGAAAAATTAATAATGAGATTATTAATGCTATAAAGAACCCTAGATGAGATTATTAATGAGATCATAAGACATTAAACTTAGTGCTATGGGAGGCAACCCAACTTTATATTTTTGTGAGTTTTTTGTTTTGTTATAGTGGTTAGTGTTTTTATTTTCTTTAGTTAGTTAGTTTTTTATCTTTGTTGATTGTTCTAATCATTATTTGGGTGTGCTTATATGATTCATTATTAGTTTCCCATATTTGTGCTTTATTGACCATCTTTCTTTTGATAGCTATTAATATAAGCATATCATTTTTTTTCTCTTTTATTATCTTCATCATTATATTTATTTTTATTTTACAAATTAAGGATAATGTTTACTTTAAGTTTGGGGGTGTAGAAGGTGATTTTTTATAGTGTCTGTGTCTTAGTTATAGTGAAAATTTGAGAAAATTAAAAAAAATATTTTTTTTAGATTTTTCTTGTTTTATCTTTTTGTCATAATGTGTATAAGTGTCTCTGTTATGCTTCTAAGTGCACTTTGTTTGGCCTTAGGTTAGACAGGTCCAAACTATCATGTCACTCTAGCATTGGGGGTGTGACAATTTTGAATCTTAAGTTTGGCTAAATTTGTCAAGTATCTTGTCTAATTCTCTGCCTCCATTGCACACTCCTACCACATCTCTTGAGTCTTCACACGAATAACCTAAATAATCATAATAATGGGGAAGTGTTATTTCTTCTTATTCATTCCATTGAATACCTCGCATGGGTTTGAAGTAACAATATTGTACCTCCTCAATGGAAAATAGGTACTTACCTACTTTGTCTTATCAATTTATGTTAATCATTTGTTGTCTTTAGTGTTTTCCCCCTCAATGAGAGCTATTTCTTCTCTAAAGGTCTCAACCCTAGTTGCCTTGGCCTCCTTGAAATTTTTTTTATTCAAGCCCATGTCTCTAAAATGTGCAAACATGTTCTGAGATATATGAAATGCAAAATAGTTATGTGCAACACAGGGAAATATTTCAGCCACTTGTGATGTTATTGTTGTAACACCTCGATTTTTGTTCTAGAATTTTTCTAGATTTTTTGTGAACATTTGTAAGAGTTCAAACTCCATCAAAGAGAAGGGGTAAGTTAGTTTATGAGACTGGGCCGGACCAAGAGCAACCAGTCAAGCCCATCTAAGAGGTTGCTTTGGCACTAAGCAGTGGATAACCCCAAATTAGAACTGATTTGATCTCTTTGGATTTGATTTGACCTACATTGATAAACTTGGAAAGGAAATCAACAAATTAGAGAAATTTCCTTGTGAAGGAAAACCCCAAAAGGAGGCTACACACACCCTCTCTTTATCCCTCTCCCTAGGTCGAACTCCCTATTTCTCTTCCCATTCTTGTGGTGGCCAAACCAGCCCTCTCTCCCTTCTCTTTCACACTTTTTTCCCTCTTTTCTCTTCCAATACACCATCCTATACCTCTTTCTTTGCTCAATATTTTGCCATCATTGATCCTTTATTGGAAGAACCTTGAGTTCACTTGTGAAAGTGTCAGTTTTTAAGTATGCTACTACATGATTTGTGTGGTTATTGGCATGCTTTATTTCGAAAGCATGATGATAGATGTTTGTAGCTGATTCTTAATCCTCTTTCACATCTATTTTTCTTAGATATGATGTTCTTGATGTATCTAGTTGTTAGTTGATATAGATGCCTTACTATACCTTGATTCTTCTATGTTATGTCGTTCTCAAAATTAACTATGTCACCGATTTGGTTGATTTTGTTCAAGGCCTTCCTCGACTCTTTTTGACCAAAAATTTCTTTGAAAGCATCTTGATTCATCACTCACAGTCTTGGTAAAAATTTTGGGACATTCCATAGCACTTTGCTTTGTCGAAGAGTTCTCTTTTCTTATGACTCAATTTCTTCCAGTTGGCATTAACTCAATTTTTGGGCTTTGTTTTCGGATCTTTTCTTCACAGAATTGACTTAAAACATTTATTTAGATTGGTATTCATGTCTATTTTGATATGATATTTCGGAGTATTTTTCCCAATTAAATTGGAATTATTAGATTTTCTATAATCCATTATGTTACAGATTAACATATATGTTGTTATGTGTATCACTAATTTTATTGAATTTATTTGGTCTCTGATTTCTCCCAAACTTCTTGTGAGAAATATTCTATGTGACATCTATTCAAAATAAAAGGTTTGGCTTGATTTGGTGTCTTTTTTAGCATCTTATGTCAGTTTTATTTCGACTGTATAGAAATTAGAACTCTACAGCCATTTCCAAAATTCCAAAAAAAATAATTTTATGGATCAGATTATTCTCCCAATTTATTTATGAGTTTCTAATTGGGTCAGATTCTAGTATTCCAAGTTTCATTTAATTTTGATAAGGTATTTTTCCAAAAAATTGTAGTCAATGACTGTCCAGAAATTAGGGTTTTGATCTAAAGTGTGTAGTTTGGCATTTTTGCTCATGCAGTGTTATAAAATGATTTATATGAGATTTCAGTATGTTTTTCCAATGGTTGTTTATGCCACAATGTGGGAATGAGTTATATTCTTATATTGGTAATAAGACAATCAATATGGAAAAGTTTTGTGCCAAGAACACTTGAAAATTATTGAAATAGTTTAAGTGGGCTCCCGGGGAATTTATGGTGGCTGCAGATGGGCAATCCATTTCAGGCCCCTTGGCCAAGGAGTGCTAACAGGAAATGGGGTAACATATTATTATATTTGTGTAAATCATGGTATGTAATTTGCTTAAATACTGGGTAGAAGCAAAATGTTTCACGTTTAATTTTGCTAGTTAAAATACTTTACTTATATATATGATTTTCAAAGATAATGTTATGGTTTAGTGTGTGAGAGTCACTTATTGGGTGTTAACTAACAGGTGGGTTTTGTTTTGCATTAAACTTGTCCACCATGTGTACTTGTACACACAAATGTGTTCCGACTTTGAAGACGTTTAGCGAGGAGTTGGCAAGAGTTCATGAATCAATAATTGTCTTCCAGGACAAGGGTAGAAGAGTAGTTGCTGCTATGGTTTTGAAACATTAAGTTAGATGTTCCTTTTATTTTCATAGTATTGTAACATCTTTTCACAAGATGGATCTTGTGTTGGAACTATTTCTTTTGTAGTTGAATTAATCTAGTTGATTATAAATTGCAATAAATAATTATTGTTCCCTAGAGGGCCACATTGCATGCTCGAACTCCCCTCATCATGGCTCTAGGCCTCTGGGTCAGGATCATGACAATTGCTCTGTGCCGATTTGAAATTATCACAAGACCCTCCAGATAGCCAAGTTGGAATTGTAAATGTGGAAGGACCTCACTCCAAAAATCTTTATTCTATGTTTCTCTTACAACACAAGAAATTGGGTATATGTTGTCACTATCTATAGTGGATATCACAAACAAAGTCCTTTGTACCCTCCTTTCAAGAAGGTGTCATCTATACACATCACTATTCGTATGTACCTCATGAAATTAGGCTGCTCTAAATGAAACAAAGAATCTCTTAAAGGATTTCTCAAGCTAGTCAAATTGGAGAGCAGTTTTGGTTCTCGGACTTGCCTTCTCCAACTCATATAAATAGGCCGGCAATTCTCCATATGATGCCTCATAGGATCCTCTTAACCTATTAAAAGCAGCAACTTTGGCTCAATATGCCTTCGAATAATTCATCTTCACTCCATACTCCAAATCAACATCAACTCAAATATACTTTGTAGTACAAATAACATGTTGTCTAAGGCTTTTGAAGACTGAATCAACAATAATACATGCTTTGCTTGTTTATGATCCCTATCAAATATTGGCTTCTCACATATATGAAAGTTATTCATTGCCTTGACTTTGAAGACATTGCACCTGTTGGTTATCGAAGCATGCAACCTCCATGTATAGTGCAACGCAACTATGAATTAATATTTATCTGAATATATACCTTGAACTCTAAGTTATTGTACATGGCATACTTGTGTACATATAGTTTGAGAGATGACTTATCCGTAAACTCTTAGCCAAGTAAAACCACCTTCGGATCACTGACAACTTCAAAATCATCATCATAATGCTCATCCATGTTGTGGGCATCATCCACATGCACATCCTCATCCAACTTGCACAAGAAATATATTTCTTTACACATGAGTGACTCTTACAGTTGGAAGTCAGATGGTTTAAGTTGACTGAAGGTAATTCATAGATAGCAATTGGCTTTAAAAAATCTCATGTGGATACCTGTAAAATAAATGACATTTTTATTGTCTATGAAATAATATCACCTCATCATTTGTTTTGGAGTGGGTGCTTTTCCTAAAATGACATATGATTATGGTTTCCTACTCCCATTAGTGTAAGACCTAGATTTTTTTTACTTCATTTGGTTTAGTTCGGTTCTTCTTAGGAGCCATGTCTTAAATCTTTTTGGTTTAATTAGGAGACCTGACCTGTCGACTCTAGGGTTTCTAATACTCATACTTTATTACTAGTATATCTTTTACTAGACATAGTATTTTGACTAAAAACCTGATGGATTAAAAAACTAGACTCGAAAACGAAGTGAACACGTGCAAGAATACGTAAAACAAACGTCATATGGCTGATTTATGACCATTTGAAGATAGGGATATATTATAATTTTGAGCCTACATGAATTTTTTCATGACCGACAGTCTGACCAATCAGATTGTGGCACTCCATTCTCTCACTCTCTCTCTCTCTCTCTCTCTCTCTCTCTCTCTCTCTCTCTTGGCACCAACAAGTAGTTGCAAGTGATTTCTTTTTGAAACCCTATGACCAAGTCTCTCAACATCTTAACCACTTGATCTTTAACTCAAAAACTAACTCCTAGGTTTGCCCAATTAGAATTCATTTGGCTTGGTGACTAACCACTTTTGGATAAAGAAGATTTTTGTAAAATTACCATAAAAAAAGGCAAAAAAAATCCCCTCTCCCCTCCCACACGTGCCTCCCTCTCCCTTGTGGTATGTGTCTCTCTCTGTCCCCCCTCTTTCTCTTTCTTCATGTTTCCTCTCTTTTCTCATTTATCTTTTTCTTTATCTATTTTCAAGTTATTTCAACTTCTTCCACACTCTCTTTCGAATCAAGAAACATTGATTTAAACTTCTACCTCATACTAGATCTCTCTCTCATTTTGAATTCTTTTGTACTGCAAATCGTTGGTTAGAAAGATTTTGAGTGAGTGAAAGTCAAGCCCAAATAAGAAATCAGGAGTAAGGGAACCGACCCATGAATCTAGATTCTTATGAATGATTATTAGCACTTTTAGGGACTATGATTGTTAGAATATGGTTTGAATGATTTCTGTACAATATGGATTTTCCTGTATTTTTGTGAATATTTAATTAGTATGATATTCTTAGCTTACTATTAAAAAATCAATAAGGCACTCTATACATGTCTACAAATCATGAAATTTTTACAATTATGTGTTACCTTTTAGAGGGATGTTCTATGATTTTTATATATTTTTCAGAAGCTCCACGGTAGGTCAAAAGACCAAATTACCCATCTGAATTCTATTATTTTTATATTGAATAGAGATGATTGATTTTTGGGTTAAATTTTTTTATACCAACCTACTATTATGTTATTAGTTCTTAGTAAAAATTTCGTTAATTTTTAAAGCTTCTGTGATTTATTATGATTCTATCTCTAAAGACTATAGTTTTATATACTCTATGCATGAATTCCATACAATTAAGGATAATAGAGTAGATCTTCTTATTTTATTCCTTAATAATGTATGTTTGATGATACGATATCAGCAAATATGATATATCGCATGTCCATATAAGAATAAGAGGTTTACTATTATCATGCTTGTATGTATGAGCATGCATTACATGAAGAGATAGATGAGGCGTATTAAACGAATTAGACCTTTAATTTCATATGATTATAAAATTATGCATCCTCTTATTTTTTATGATATGTCAATGCATTATTATTAGGAAGGGTTAAGGGATTTCATGTAATTTACCTAATAGGATTACGAAATAATTTGGGCAATAGCTAACACGACGCACAACTCGTCACTCTCCCCTTTCTTATATAAAAATGGTGAGTGTGATATTTGCTGATTGAATGACCAAATACATTAATGAATGTATGGATTCCATGCCCCAAAAGTTCATAAGGATGGGGGTCCAACCTAAGGTGCAAGACTCCAAATCCCCAGAGTCTTTTCTTTGAGATTTCAAGTGGACTTAGCAAAGCGTTGTTATTTCGTAGTGGACGCAATGGGTTTTAACAACACTTAAGTTAGAAAGAATGATTCAATTGAATGGGGTTCGATTAGGATTTCTATCTTATCGAAATGAATTGATTGATTGAATAGGTTCAACAATAGTCACTATAATTTGGAATTGATATCATGTATGGTTGAATTATATGTGTTCTCATATGTTAACGAGTATTTATAATTATCTTTCCTCTCTCTCCCTACCCTCTCTCCTGTCTTTATCTCTCCTCCCTCTCTCTATCTACCCTCTCTCCTCCCTCTCTCTACCCTCACTCTCTTCTCTTTTCTCTCTCTTCCATCCTCTCTCTCCTCCCTCTCTCTACCCTCTCTCTCTTCCATTCTCTCTCTCCTCTCCCTCTCTCCTTTCTCTGAGTATCTCTTTAATTTTAATTTTATTAAAATAAAAAAAATAGTAGCCACGCTTAACGGTATGTGTCAGTACTACACTAAGTAGTAGCAACGCATATAGTTATGTGTCACTACTACTCTAGTGTAGTAGCTCATATAAAAGTTTTTATTTTAATTTTTTTTAAAAAATACATTCTCTCTCTACCCTGTCTCCTCTCTCACTCCCCCTCTCTCTCCTCCTGCCCTCCCTCTCTCTCACACACTCTCTCTCCTCTGTTCTCTCTTCTCTTTTCTCTCTCCTCCATCTCTCTCTCTCGTCTTTTCTCTCTCCCTCTCTCTTCTCTCTCTTCCCTTCCCTCTCTCTCTAACTATCTCTCCGCTCTCTCTCATCTCTCTCTCCCCCCCTCTCTCCTCAGTATCTCTTTAATTTTAAGTTTTTTTAAAATAAAAAAATAGTAATGATGCTTAACAGTATGCGTCGCTACTACACTAGGTAGTAGTGACGCATACGGTTATGTGTCGATACTATAGCGTAGTGACGATGCATAACCTTATGCGTCGATACTGGCCTAAGGTAGTAGCTACGCATATGGATATGCGTCGCTAATATAAATGCTTTTATTTTTAAAGAATTTTGAAAATAATTTCTCTCTCTCCTCTCTCTCTCTACCCTCCCTCTCTCTCACTCCAATCTCTCCTCCCTCCCACCCTCTCTCCTCCCTCCCTCTCTCTCTTCACTTTTCTCTCTCATCCCACTATCTCTCTTCTCTCTCTCCCTCTCTCCCTCTCTCTCCCCTCCTCTCTCTCCTCTCATTCCTCTCTCTTCCATTATCTCTCTCTATTCTATTTCATCTCTCTTCCCTTCTCTCTCCTCTCCCTCTTCCTGTTCTCTCTCTTCCCGTTCTCTCTCTCCCCTTCTCTCTCCTTCCCTCCATCCATCTCTCTCCTCTCTCTCCCTTCTCTCTCCTTAGTATCTCTTTAATTTTAATTTTTTTTAAAATAAAAAAATAGTAGTGACACTTAATAGTATGTGTCGTTACTACACTAGGTAGTAGTGACGCATACGGTTATGCGATGCTACTACACTAGAGTAGTAGCGCCGCATAACCGTATGCATTGCTACTGGCCTAAGGTAGTAGCGATGCATATGGATAAGCATCACTAATATAAATGCTTTTATATTAGAGACGCTTTGTAAAGCGTCGCTAATATATAAATATATTTTTTTTAAATCTATTTTTTGATTAGCGATGTTCCCCCCTAAGCTAATGCAAATGCCAACCAATACAATGATGAACAACCCTTAGAGTTTATTCAGCCTAGAAAATATGATAGAGAATGGAATTGGCATTATCTCATTTGGCATTGTTAGTTGAGCAATATTTTAATCTGAAGCCTATAAGAAGTCACTTACCATCATCTCACATGTCCCTGAGTACTAGGTCAAAATATGAGACAAAGGATAGGCGCCATGAGATGATGCTTGACAAGCACTAACATTGGTGTATATTGCTAAATTGGGTTACTTCATTTGAGTTTTGAGAATTTCATATGATAAATAGCATAAAGGACACAATTGCTCCAATTCCGATGTGTTATTACTCTCATATTCATAAATCCAACTGGAAAACAATGATATATGGTTGGCTTCATATTACCAAATTTTTTCATACTAAAATATATTATAGAATTTGGTTACTTCTAGTTCTAATCAGCTACATAGGCTGTAAGAGCACACCGTTCTAGACCATGGTTGTCTAAGACCTTCATGTCCCCTAATTGAAAAATTAACATAGGAGAAAAAAATGATCAAGTTCTCACAAAATTTGGATAATAGCATGGGGCTTGCAGAAGAAGCCGAAGTAGTCGGTTTCGACCTTCTACATTAAGGCCGATTAGAAGATGAGAGAAGATTATAATAGGTAGAAGGGGGGACAAATATTTGGAGGCCAAAAACTACATACATCTGGAGTAAACTTGTAAGAAAATACCCCAGTTCATATTAAATGCACAAAAAAAGGGCAAATAATAGCCTCCTCGATCAATTTTAAAAGAAAGCCCTACTTTGCATAATCTCTTTGATAAAAAGGCTTACATACATAATACAAAACACAAAAGCAAGCAAGTACTAAATTGAAGTAACGACGTCGACAAAACTTGCATCAGACCTATAAGTCAAGCTAAGATATTAAGCATGATCAAAGCTAAATCGTCCAAATAAATTAATTTTACAACTTTGAAGAGGAAAACCAAAGTAAAACATTACCATGAAAGCACCTCCACAATGATGAAAAAAAAATGAATTACTGGTGCTCAAACTAAAAGCCATTACCTTAAATACATAATCTTCTTAAGCTTCACTCACAAAACCTTAGAGAGAACAGTAGAAGAAGGAAAGGCAAAGAAAGCACAAACATTTTCTTGGATGGGGTAGGGCGAAAGCGGGAAAGTGATTGGGAGCGAGAGTTGGAGTGGAAGACTAGCCGGATGGCAATAAAGATTGGTTGAAGAATGGCGGAAGAGACGGAATGGCAGAATGAAGGGAACAAGAGTGGAATGGCAAATAGTGAAGGTAGAAGAGATGGGCAACTGGGGTAGTAAAGAGAGTTGATTTCGTCCTTGCAAAGGATAAAATCAACTTTAAGTTGATTTATGCTTCATAACACCAACTTAAGTTGATTTCGTCCTTTTAAAGGATGAAATCACTTAAATTTTTTTTTTTAAAAAAAAGTCATATTGGCACATGCATGGCAAAAACCAATATCATTTTAGTCAATAATTTTATCTCTCCACTACTTCAAAAAAAATTTAACATTATTTATATAATTTTCCTTGTGCTTAATCGCCATGGTCGGCCTAAAAACTGCTATTGGAGTAAAAGGATCTTCCCACCTTCAAGCTTTAAAGAGTGAGGTTTTGACCTAACAAAAATTTGTCATTATTGAAATTCTTTTAAACTAGCTTTGTTTAATTATAACTTCATGTTCCCTAAATTATGCTCTAAAGAGAAGTATTACAATAAAGGGAAAATTATATAAATAATAAAAAATAATAATTACCATTTGGACCTCCCAAAAGTGGTGTTCCTTTTTGCCACGCAGGCACCAGCCAAGTAGCTGGTGCATGCTTGGCTTTTTTTAAAATTTTTTAGATGATTTCATCGTTTAGAAGGACGAAATTGGGTTTAAGTTGATTTCATCCTTCTAAATGATGAAATTGGTTTAAAACAACTTGACCCGATTTCATCGTTTAGAAGGACGAAATCAACTTAAACCCAATTTCGTCCTTCTAAACGACGAAATCACCACCCTTAGCAAATTTCAGTCGTTCGGTTCTTAACTGAAGTTGATTTTGTCCTTTTGAAGGATGCAATCAATCATGTACTGATTTCGTCCTTTAGAAGGACGAAATCAAATTATTTTTTTCTAAAAAATCTATTTTAAACTAACTTTATCACCTATCCTTGTTCATTCATTCAATACCCATTCCATGCATAACAAATATAACATTAAAGTACATCATAGATAAATGTTTATCAAATATATTACATCACAAGTCAAAAAATGTTTAGTTTAAAATAAACATATAAAAAAGTTAATGTCATAATCTCCTACGTCCTCGACCTCATCCTCAACAGTGTTGTACGAGCTCCTCCTCATGATCTACCTCTAGCTCTGGCTCCAGCTCTAGCTCCGACTCGGGATGTGCCTCTAGCTCCGGCTCCGGATTTGCATAAGTAATAGATGGTTCAACACGAGCTGGCCAATGTCGTTTATAATATAAAATTGGATCTGGCTGAGCTAAGTGTGCAGTGACTGGAAATAATGAACCTGGAGGAGAGCTATGCGCTGCTAATGAAGATGGAATATCAGGGAATGAAGAGTGCATCGGCTATGTCTGAGCAGCCTCGTCGACATGATAATCTCTATGAACATCTGTAATCACCGATTGAAGCAGTGACAAGTAAGAATGACATCATTAGACTCCCTAATCACCAACCAACATTCTGCTAATAAGACCTCGCCTGAAGTATAGGTGTTAATTGCATCAGTCAAATGCGCATTCGTACGTCGAACTAAGACGAAGCTAAAAAAAATTAAATATTAAATAAATAATTAATATGAAATAAGAAAATAATATATGCCTTAATTAACAAAGTTGTACTTACCAAAGCTGCCTCAGACGCTCCCGTAGGCTGATATTGTCATCTCCTCTACATCATCACGTGGTAAAATATATTGTTGTGTAATCGGTAAATACCACTACATATAAGCACTACGAACATCTCGCGATGTCGTAGCCATCTCCCCTCTAATAACAGTGGCTCTCCTATCATCCCATCGAGCGATATATGACGCATGATGTAAAGTCCAGTCGGTAATATGGCAGCCCTGTTGAGTGATGCGATGGACAAACTCGACGGTAGTTGGTGGGACCCCTTGCTCCAGGTAAAACTGGAGCAATACCCGATTTGGCACAAACATCTCTACAATTTCGTAACATATTAATGGAGTACGAGATAGCCACACCTCTCGACCGTCAGTACATAGAGGAGGTAATGCAGCCAACACTTCCAGTGAGTACAACTACAAAATAACCTATACAATATATAAAGATAATTTAGTTTAAATAATGACAAAAAAATTTACAATCATTACAAAAAAAGTACAACACGGCAATAAAATTACCTGATATGGCCGTTGGTGGTCTAACTCCCTTCTATACAATCGGAGGACTCCTTGTGGATTTTCGGTTCTCTTTTTTTAAACATTCCACCTTAAGGAGTTAAATTTAAAAAATGAGAATGTACATAAAACATTGCTGGTATGTCCAATTGTCTCCATCTTCCTTCCTGACAAGCCCAAATGCTAGAGGAAATAACCTATTGGTTCCATCTATAGTCATTGCAGCCATAAGAGCACCAAGATATCTGTCATACAAGTGAGTGGCATCAACACCAATCACAGGGATGCAATGTCAAAACTCCACTATAGATGGCCAAAATGTAAGGACTCTCATTTTTGAACTGGTTTATTTTAATGTTATTTATCAGTAATCGTGTGGTTTAAGCATTTTCTGATCAAATTCTGTGGTTTTCAAAAATAAATGAGATTTCTAAAGGTTTTAAGCAAAACTAACTCTGCATTCATGAGTTTCAAGTAGTTTTTGGTCAATTCTGATTTTTTGGGATTTTTCTAATTTTTCACTAATTTCTCAAAAATTAGGGTTTGGCGGGACCAAAACGCCCCAGACATCAATAGAAGACACTATGAAAATTTTTAGAATTTTTTTAGACCTAATTTTGGGTAAAATTACCAAATTTCCTAATTTTAGCTAAAAACTCTATTTCTACCCCACATTTCCATTAGGTATAGCCCAACCCTTCCTATAAAAGGAAATGGCTGTGTCATTTCCCATTTGGGAATAGGCTTAGCTAGGAGATTTGGAAGCCTAATCCCCGATTAGGCCCGAAAAGGAAATGATTAGAGGTGAATTTAGCTTAATCTTGGCTTAATCTCTAGGTTTTTCTTAAACTCTTCTTAATCTTGATTTCCCCGATCTTTTCAATCCATTTTGAAAGCATAAAACTACTGTTTTACCTCTCTTCTCCAAACCTTAATCTTCAAAATCTCATTTTTAAGCTTCTAAAACCCTAGATCTAATGTTTACTTTTGGTTTTTCAAAGCTAAATCGAGATTAGTTGTACGCTAACTTAAAATCGTGTTTTTGGAAGGTGTTGGAGGAGATTGAAGGTTCATTCTGGCCCAAATCAACAAGGAAAGGTAATGGATTCTTTAATCTCAACTTTGGGTAGTAAAAATCTCGGTTTTTATGATGTTATTTGAAGTGGGTTTTGCTTGATTTAGGCTCTAATGGTGGGTTTAATAAATGCTAATCTTTCATTTCTTAGGATTTTATCTTAAAATGGTTTAGATTAGTGTTCTGGAAGGTTTGATGAGTTTTTTATAATGTTTGGTACCATGGATGAAGATTTGAAGGTATTTTAATTGTGTTTTGGTTTTGATTTTTGAAATGAAGAAGAAGGTCAAAACTGCTTTATTGGTGATCGAACGGCCTACCAAGGCTATCGATTGACAACACTACATTTTTAGAAAATTTTTAGTTTAGCCGATCGAATGGCCTTGCAGGGCGATCAATAGCCTTGCAAGGCGATCGAACGGCCACACAACAGTTTTTGCTATTTTTGAAACTTATGCTCATTTCAATGTTTTACTTCATTTGATGATTCTAATGGTTATGGGAGGTGTATTATAATGAAATTAGGCAACTGGAGGTGTAGAATTGATGATGAAAGTGCATGGATTATGTTTAGGTGTTGTCTTGTGACATCTTATTATGTTGATAATTATGCATGTTGATATTGAAGTACCTTGAATTTGTGAATGTTGGAATTCTTATGAATAGAATATATTTCCAGTAGGGATATTATATGGAAAATGGTGAGATGTGTTCACTTATAATGAAGATGTTTATGGGTAATGGATGTGATCACGTTGTGGCTTAATGTGTGAAAACCATCATGTTTGTGGGAGTGAATGGTCGATTTCACATGGATGGATTTAAACTTTATGGTGGATTTTGTTTTGATTTCAGTTGGGAATCATTGTTTTGAATGTATTCAAGCATGTGTAAATTGTCTTATGGCTTTATGTCAAACATTGATCATGTGCTTAGATATGCATGATTACACACACATATGGGGAATCTACTATGAAATTGTAATTAATTATGCCTTGAATATGATGCATGAGGTGACTGATTGGGAGCATATTCCATGTGTTGAAACCCATGTAGGTCTTGCTCACGGATGTATCATGTTATCATGCATCATGGATCGGTATTCATAGACGAAGTTTTTACTGATATTTAACTGAAAATTAATCGATTGTATGCAATGGTTGAGATTGCATGCTGGATTAATCGCTCAGTGAATTAATCGGAACTTGGTTGGTCCAAAAAGACATGTTTTCTATTTAAGTTCTTGTGTGGAACATGTATACTCCCCGGGTTGAGTCTAGTTAAATGGAATTATGTGGGGACAAGTTGTGTACTTGTCTTGCGGATTGAGATTATTATGATTGTCTTCTGGACCCTAAAAATCCAAAGTGGTATGCATTGTGCACCAGCTACCACATGTTCTAGCGTTCCCTGTGTGGGAATTCGGGCTCTCCCCACCGCAGGAGATGTCTTTGGGCGAACACCCCTACTCTAGATTCTCTATGTGAGAATGGGACATCCTTGGCCAAGATCGTCCAGGGCGAGCAGCTTTAGGGGCTGACAACCCCGACTCTCTTACATTTCCTATGTGGAAATTTGACAGTGTCCTACCTGTGTGGCAATACTTGTGTTTACTCCTTAATGGAGGCATTCACCATTTGTATTGATGCATCTTTATTATAATGCTATGCATGACTGTGTATCATGTGTTTGACACGTTTGTCGTGTAGGGTGAATGAGGTTTATGTGATATGAATGCATGATTAGAAATGGTGTGATTGAGACACTATTATGCAGGTTTATGAGATATGAATGCATGATCAGAAAGTGTGTGATTGAGACACTATTATGTAGGTTTTATGTGATATGAATGCATGATCAGAAAGTGTGTGATTGAGACACTATTATGCTGGTTTATGTGATATGAATGCATGATCAGAAAGTGGTATAACATGTTAATTTTAGGTCTAAATTGCTACATTGCCATGCCGTCATGTTTTCTGATTATTATAGTTGTATTCAAACTATTATTGAGTTTTTATACTCACCCTACTTTCTTGTTTTGTTTTGGGGCTGCATGGTGCGACATGCAGTCGGACAGGATCCTCTTTATAAGGAGAGGTCGGGGAGAGCTTGAGAGTAGGAGTGGTGACCCCTAGACCTTGCATGTTTTTCTTATTATTTTGTTTTGATGTTAGAACCCTTGGAGTGGTTCTCGTTTTCAGACTTGTGATACTTTATATCTTTAGTGTTGTTTAAGACCTTGTTTTGAGCCAAGTGTGTTGGCTATGGATTATTAGTATGTGGGTTTGAGATTTGTAGTTAAATTTAGAGAGTAACTCTTTTGGTTTTACATATTTACTCTTGCTTGAAGTAGTGCATAACTCCATTAATTTAGATCGCCCGTGGTTAGGGCATAAGTCTTCCTCTATTCCTTTAACCGTTTTCAACTTCGTCGCCCCCGTCTGCTGGACCGGGTTTGTTGTGCACGAGTGCACTTGGCTCAGTACTTACCATTATTTCAGTACTTTATTTCTGTTCATTAGGCTAGTTTCCCTTATGTTAGCAGATGACTGTTATTTGTATTTTGAATGAACTGTAATGGGCACACTAGTGGACCACGGGAGAACCGGTCCCACTAGTGGCACGATCCCCAATGTGTGGGGGTGCGACTCCCCATAAAGAGGTCATCTCCCTCTTTGGTTAGTATGCTTAATGAAATTCCAGTTATTTTCTCCCCTTTCTTCCTACTTTTCCTTTCTCTGCGTAGAACTCCTGTGTACCTATTGTGCCTACACCGGGCACAACATTGGTATTGGAGCTCTTACGATCCCCGGCCATGGCTCGAGGCAAGCAAGCTGCCACAGCCCCTGAAAGTCAGCCAGAGAAAGAGGTTCTCGCCTCTGCAAACAGCGCCTAAACCCAACAGCGAGTTCACAATGGCATAACTCATGGCGGAGATCAAGGCTTTGAGCGTGGGAGTAGCCAAGATCGATGCTTTGGGCTTGGCCATTGCCCAGCTTCAAGCAGAGCGCGCACCACCTCTTCTGTCCAAACCGCCACTAGCTTCCATGGAGAAGGGTGGTCCGTCCCAGGCTCCAGAACCTCTTCGCTCTGACTTCCTAGTGCCGGCAGACCACGATATGCGCTTTTCCCAAGATGGAGGCGCCAGGCCTGGGACTCGCGAGGCACACCAGGTGTTCGGGAAAATGCCCCAATGGTGCCGCCTCCCCAAAACTTGTACCAGGAGATGGAGGATGACTGGGAGGAGTATCCAGGACACCGTGGAGCACCCCATGGTGGGGCGGAACCCCGTTTGGCCTGCCTACAGTTCCCACGTTATAATGGGGGCGACGACCCTGTGGAGTGGTTGTACAAGGCGGAGAAGTTTTTCGCCTACCAGGGGACACAGTCAGAGGCTGAATGACTACGCATAGCAGCTTTCCACCTTGACGGGGATGCCTCAGTATGGTTTCAGAGCTTTGAGAAGGAGGTGCGCTACCCCACTTGGGCCGCCTTCTCCGATGAGTTGTGCATCCAGTTCGGCCCGAATGAGTTCCAAGACTTCAACGAAATGCTCTCCTCCCTGCGTCAGACATCCGCCGTTCGAGCATACTACACGAAGTTCATGAAGGTGGCTAACCGCCTCCCTGATTGGCCAGTGGCTGCCTTGGTGGGCACGTTCAAGCGAGGGCTCAAATTAGAGATTTTTGAGGAGATGCGCCATTTTCCCTATTCCAGCATGCGGGAGGTCGTGCGTCATGCACACATTGAGGAAGAGAAATTGGCTAGACAGAGGCGTGGGGGCAGACTCGAACCCTTCCCTCGGGTTGCTATGGCCACCTCCCCGCTTGCCACTCCAGCCAGTAGCTAAGTGGCTGGCCGCGCTGGTCAAGCACCCCCTTAGACCGGGCCGATTGTCCACCGTCTCACTTCGGCACAAATGGAGGAATGTCGTTCGAAAGGGCTCTGTTTTCGCTGCGATGAGAAGTTCATCCCGGGGCACCGTTGTTCCGTCAAGGGTAGTCTCTTAGTGGAGGAGATTGATGAGGAGACAGAGGTGACGGAGGGGCCTGATTCTTCGTACCCTGCTGATACACTACCGAAGATTTCGGTGCATGCTTTTTCAAGGGCATTCACTCCACGCACCATGTGAGTACAGGGTTACCTCAAGCAGCAATAGGTTGCCATTTTGATTGACAGCGGGTCTACTCACAACTTCATCAACGACAAAGTTGCTCAGTGGCTAGGTTGCTTTGTGTCAGACTCGACACCCTTTGATGTCTTGATTGGTGATGGCAAGCATCTACGAAGTTCTGGGGTCTGTACCCAGGCCGCGCTCTCCATTCAGGGCCACACATTAGTGACCGACCTCTTCTTGCTTCCGACGAAGGGGGCGGACATGGTGTTAGGGGTGCAGTGGCTCCAAGAGCTTGGGGACATTCTCTGGAACTTTAAGGACCTGGTGATGGATTTCGCACTTCACAGGCAGCGGGTGCACCTTCAAGGCTCTCAGCCAGGCACTCTCCTTTCTGCTCAGGCGACGGGGTCCTTATTCCGGTTCACATTGCAGGGACTACTCCTCCAGCAGTTGGCATCGATGGACGTTGTGCAAGATGACTTGCCGCAGGATCTTCTTGATCTCTTGGCGGAGTATGGTATGGTGTTTGCTGAACCGCAGGGCCTTCCTCCGGTGTGGGCACATCACCACTCTATCCCTATCATTCCAGGTGCTTCTCCAGCCAATGTCCACCCATATCGCTATCCGTATCTTTAGAAGGCTGAAATCGAACGTCTAGTGGCGGACATGCTTCATTTTGGTATCATCTGGCTGAGCACGAGCTCCTTTTCTTCCCCAGTGTTGTTGGTTCGTAAAAAAGATGGTACTTGGCGTTTCTGTGTTGATTACAGGGCTCTCAATGCTATCACAGTGAAGGATAAATATCCTATTCCGGTGGTGGAGGAGCTTATTGATGAGCTATCGGGTGCTACTGTCTTTAGCAAACTTGACCTCAGGTCGGGTTACCATCAAATACGGGTACAGGCCGCCGACATGCACAAGACCGCTTTTCAAACTCATGACGGCCACTTCGAGTTCCTGGTTATGTTGTTCGGCCTTATGAACGCTCCATCTACATTTCAGAGCCTTATGAATGACCTTTTCCGGCCCTTCCTCCGCCGCTTCATCTTGGTTTTCTTCAATGATATCCTGGTCTATAGCAAGTCATGGGGGGAACATTTGGAGCATCTCAGGTCTGTCTATAAGGATCCTCATCTCTAAACCGGTTTTGGTTTTCTTTAATTATTGGTTATCGTGAGATTAACGTGTTTTCTAATCTTATTCGGTGATTTTGTGAATAAATAGGGTTTATGATGGTTTTAACCAAAATCAACTTTAGTATTAGTGGTTTTAAGTGATTTTAAACCAAATGTGAATTTTTGATATTTTTCAGAATTTTCACTATTTTCCCAAAAGTTAGGGTTTTGGCGGGACCCCTGTGGGCCCCACCGTCAAAAATTTTATTTTTGGGTCAAATGAACTTAGACATCTACCTAAGGTTATACAAAAATTTTCAGAATTTTCCTAGGCTTAATTAGTGCTTAAATTTGCAAAATATCCATTTTTAGCCTACTTTTCCTATTTACACCCCAAAACTTACCCATGCATACCCCAACCCTTACTATAAAAGGGCAGATTTGAGTCATTTCTATTTTTGGGAATAGGCTAAGGAAGGAGGGCTGGCCTAATCCCCATTTAGGCCCAAATTAGAAGCCGATTAAGGTAAGTTTACTCTAATTAAGCACTAATCCATGACTTTCTTCTTAATCTCTTCCAAATCTACTATTTCCCCCTTGATTCAATTCATTTTTTGGCATCAAAAACTACTGATTTGTGTTTTACTACAAACCCTAACATTCAAAATTCGATTTTTACCATCAACAAGCCCTAGATCTAAGATTTAATTAAGGATTTCTTGGGTAAATCGATTTCTATTAGAATTTAATTCAAACTCATTGTGTTTTCAAGGATTTCAAGAAGGGTGACTCTTCAATCCGAGCTTAATCAAGTGCTGAGGTAATGGGTCTTCGAAATCTCAGTTTATCCATGGTAAAATTCTTGATTTTTGGCTTATTTCGAATGGACTTGCTTGATTTGGTGTGTTAATGGTAAGATTAGAAAATAGAATTATTTAACCCCAATTTCTTAGGGTTTTGCATTATTATGGTATGGTTTGATGTTCTGGAAGTCAAGAAGGACTTTTGATGATGATTAGGGTGTTAGATGTGGATTTGAAGTGCTATCAATGGTGTTTCGGTTTGAATTTGCGAAGGGAAGAAGATGGACTGTTCTGCCTTGTTGGCGTTCGAATGGCCCTTCTGGGCGTTCGAACGGCAACACTGCCAGAACGACACTTTTCCAGTTCAGCCGATCGAACGGCTTGCTAGGCATTCGAACGGCAAAACTGTGAATTTCAAAATTTTGTGTTTAACCGATCGAACGGCCTGAAGGGCGTTCGAACGGCTACACAGCAGATTAGTTTTCTAATGCATGATGTTTATTTTGATGATTCCACTTTAGCTTGCCAATTACATATGATGTGGTGTGTTTTAAACTATGCTATGCTATTGGAAAGGCATGCTATTGAGGTTATGGAATTGAGATATATGCTTAGAAATTTGTGGAATGACTTATGTTTTGTGGCATGATGTTGGAATCGTTATCTTGAAATTATGAATGGTTGATTCCCTTTGGTTAAGCATATTTTCAGTAGGACTACAACTTATTATTGGACTGATTTGTCATGATAGATTGTGGTTAGTTGTGTGTGGATGTTGGTGAATGTCATGACTCAATGATGAAAGGAGTGATGTTATATGTGTTTAGCCTTTGTGGTTGAGTTTTGAATTGAGATATGATTTCAACGATTCTTCTTCTATGATTTCCGCTCGAATTCATGTTTAGATGGAAATTCACATGTGTAGTGTGGTAGCGAGTTTAATTTCAAGCATGTTGACATGCACTATATGAAATGCTTCTACTAGTTACACACACACATGTGGGGGTTAAATGATGATGTTGAAGCTTAATATTGTGATTATGAATGATGCATTAGGGGCTGATGAGAGCACTTATCATGGATTTGGATTCATGTATGCCTTGCCCACGTATGTACCATGCTGCATGCATCATGAAAATGGATTTCCAATTGAGGCTTCATTGTGGTTAATCGAATTTGACCGATTGGATGCAATGTGATGAAATTGTGTGCCGGATTGATCGGTCGTGGATTAATCGCAAGTTGATTGGTCTGAAAGCACATATTTTGATTTGAGTTCCTGTGTGGAACGAGTGCACTCCCCGGGTTGAGTCTAGTTAGATGGATTTATGTGGGGACGAGTTGTGTACTTGTCTTGCGGATTGTGAGAATGTTATTATGAGTGTCATCTAGACCCTGAGAATCCAGTGTGGTATGCCGTGTGCACCCCGCTACCACGTGTTCTAGGGTTCCCTGTGTGAGAACTCGGGCTCTTCCCTCCGCAGGAGATGTCCCTGGGCGAACACCCCTGCTCTAGATTCTTTGTGTGAGAATGGGACATCCTTGGCCAGGATCGTCCAGGGCGAGCAGCATTAGGGATTGACAACCCTAATCTTTCTTTAATTCTTGTGTAGAATTTTGGATCATGACACGCCTTTGTGGCCTTGTCTATGTTCCCGTCTGTGTGACACCAAAATTGTGATTACTCCTTGATGGAGGTTGTAATGATATAATGCATGATTAAATATGTATGTTACAAATACATTCATGCAGGTTGGTTATGATATAATGCATGTGGGAATATGTATGTTAGAAATACATCCATGCAGTTTGATTTTGATATAATGCATGTGGGAATATGTATGTTAGAGATACATCCATGCAGATTGTTATGATATAATGCATGTGGGAATATGTATGTTAGAGATACATCCATGCAGATTGATTTTGATATAATGCATGTGGGAATATGTATGTTAGAGATACATCCATGTGGGAATATGTATGTTAAAGATACATCCATGTGGGAATATGTATGTTAGAGATACATCCATGCAGATTGATTTTGATATAATGCATGTAGGAATATGTATGTTAGAGATACATCCATGCGATTGTTATGATATAATGCATGTGGGAATATGTATGTTAGAGATTCATCCATGCAGGTTGATTATGCACCATGATGCAGTGTTAGGTGATATGTATGTGTGATCAGAAAATGATGCATCATGTAAATCTTTGATCTGAATGATCTTATTACTATGCTATCGTATTTTTGATGTTGACAGTGATATTAAAACCATTGTAGAGTTTGTTAAGCTCACCCCTCTTTCTTGTGTTTTGATTTGGGGCTGCGTGGTGCGACACGCAGACAGACAGGATCTCCTCTTTGAGGAAAGATCGGAGATGGCTTGGATGTGATCTTGGAGATCGTTGTGTGACTTATCTTCTTTGGTTTTATGTTTTATGATTAGAACCTTTGTGTAGGGTTCTTTGTTTTGGATTTATGTCACATTTTACAGTTGTGATGCTTATGACTTATTTTGAGCCGGTGTGGGCTTTAGTTAACTAAGCTTGTGGGTTTGAGAATTGTTGTTTACTTTGTGATAAGCAATACTCTTTATTCCCTTTTAATTACTCTTGCTTAAAGGATTGTGCGTACTCCGTATTTCTATTAATCGCCCGTGGTTAGGGTTAAGTATTCCGCTAGATCGTTTCTCAATTTTCACTTCGTCGCCCCCACGCGCTTGACCGGCCCCTGGACCGGGTTCGGCTCGGGTCGGGTATCGCCGGGGCGTGACACTGTCCTTGCTATTCTGAAAGATAATTCCTTGTTTATCAAACATTCGAAGTGCTCGTTTGGCAGCCCACAGATGGAATATTTTGGTCATATCATCTCTCGTGATGGCATCGCTACTGACCCCTCTAAGGTGACTGCCATGCTGTCCCGGCCATCTCCTACTTGCGTTTGGGCGCTTCGGGGCTTTTTAGGCCTTACGGGCTACTACCGGCGATTCATTCCCCACTATGGCGAGATCGCTTGACCCCTTACTGAGCTACTGTAGAAGGGGGCCTTTCTCTGGTCTCAGGCTGCCCAAGAAGCCTTTGACGTGCTGAAGCGGGCGATGGCGTCCGCTCTTGTTCTTGTCCTTCCTAATTTCAGCCGACCTTTTGTTGTGGAGACCGATGCTTCTGATACAGGCTTAGGGGCAATGCTACTCTAGGAAGAGCGTCCCATTGCCTACTTCAGCAAGGCTTTGTCTGGTCGTTCACTGTCTCTGTCTGTCTACGAGAAAGAGATGCTAGCCATCATCCTTGCCATCGACAAGTGGCGGTCTTTTTTGCTGGGACGCCGGTTCTTGATTTGCACTGACCACCAGCCCCTCAAGTATTTCCTTGAACAGCGGGTGTCCACTCCTTCACAGTAGCAGTGGGTTAGTAAGCTCCTTGGGTATGATTATGCAATGGTCTACAAGAAGGGCTCTGATAACACTGTGGCCGACGCCCTTTCTCGCCGGGCCTCTCCAGGTTCGTGTTTGGCTCTTTCTAGTCTGGCTTGTCCCTTCCTTGATGAGTTAAAACAGGCATACTAGGATGATATTGCGACGTGCACTTTGATTTCCTCACTCCAAACTGACCCAGCGGGCCGGCCTTTCTTTGCCTGAAAGGATGGCCTCCTCTTTTGGAAAGAGCGCTTATGGGTCCCTGAGGTGGCTGATTTCGACGTCGTATCATCTCTCATTTTCATGACTCCCCTATGGCTGGTCCTGAGGGTGCCCTTCGCACGTATAAGCGGGTCAGTTAGAGCTTCATGTGGCAGGGCATTCGCCAGGCTGTTACTACATATGTGGCCGCTTGTGATGTCTGTCAGCGAGCTAAGGCTACTACGGCGTCTCCTGCGGGGTTGCTTCAGCCATTACCTATTCCGGATAAGGTATGGGAGGACGTTTCCATGGATTTTGTGGAGGCTTTACCCGTGGTACAGGGCAAGTCGGTCATCATGGTGGTAGTTGACAGGCTGTCTAAGTACACGCATTTCTGTGCTCTGGGCCACCCCTACACCGCCAAGTCAGTAGCGGAACTCTATGTCCGGGAGGTGGCCAAGGTACATGGTATGCCTCACACTATTGTTTCTGATCGCGACCGGATTTTCATTTCTCAGTTTTGGCAGGAGTTTTTTTACCTTACAAGGCACTTCTCTGCACATGAGCACCGTGTATCACCCTTAGACGGATGGTCAGACAGAGGTCGTGAACTGATGTTTAGAGCAGTATTTGCGTTGTTTCACCATGTTGGAGCCACGCTATTGGCTTCAGCTTCTACCTTGGGCGGAGTGGTCTTATAACACCGCCTACCACACTTGTGCCAGATTCACTCCTTTCGAGGTCCTATATGGGCGGCCGCCCCCGACAGTGTTATCGTATGTTCCCCATCGCTCCTCGGTGGCTGAGGTTGATTATATGCTGCAGACACGGGACGAGGTTCTTCATCAGCTTAAGGATAACTTGTCATTGGCTCAAAACAGAATGAAGCAGATCTATGATTCTCACCACACGGATAGAGAGTTCGCGGTGGGCGACTTAGTTTATGTTTCTGTTCTTCCTCAGCACCAGGTCTCCTTGTTTCAGCCGGAGCACTCCAAGCTCACCCCCCGTTTCCATGGGCCTTATGCTATAGAGGAGCGCATTGGTTCGGTTGCTTACCACCTGACTCTTCCGCCTGGGTCGCTGATTCACCCTGTTTTTCATGTATCCAGGATGTGGCGTTGTATTGGCAATCCATCTTTGGCCACTGATGTTTCACCACCCCCTTTGACGGGTCCTATGGTTTCTGCCGACCCGGTTCCTGCTGCCCTGCTTGATAAGCCTCGTGTCCGCCGCTCTGGTATTATGATCACGGAGGTTTTAGTTTCTTGGCAGGGCCAGCCACTTGAGGATGCTACTTGGTTGTATGAGGATGAGTTTCTACTCCGGTATCCTTCATGGTCGCCTTGAGGTCAAGGCGTGTGCGGAAGCGTGGTGGAGTGTTGTGCACGAGTGCACTTGGCTCAGTACTTACCTTTATTTCAATACTTTATTTCTATTCATTAGGCTAGTTTCCCTTATGTTAGCAGATGACTGTTATTTGTATTTTGAATAAACTGTAATGGGTGCACTAGTGGACCACGGGAGAACTGGGCCCACTTAGTGGCACGATCCCCAATGTGGGGGGTGCGACTCCCCATAAAGGGGTCGTCTCCCTCCTTGGTTAGTATGCTTAATGAAATTCCAGTTATTTTCTCCCCTTTCTTCCTACTTCTTTTCCTTTCTCTGCGTAGAACTCCTGTGTACCTATTGTGCCTGCACCGGGCACAACGGGGTTCAGCTTGGGCCGGGCAGTGCCGGGGTGTGACACCATGTCACGACCCGGATTTTTAAAAGCATTTTTTAATAGAATGAACAGTAAGTAGCGAGAAAAAAAAATTTCTTTAAATACAAAACAAACCTTTCAATTAAATATCCAGGTCATGATAACTGGGGTTCACAAATACGAATATCAAATCATACGATATTATTTAACATCTGAAAATTCATAAAGACCAGCACATCCATCTAAGTACAAGTCCATCGTCCGTCTGAAAATAAATAATAAGTTGGCTCTCATGCTTAAGGTACACTTACGTATCGGTGTTACAGAAACGCGGAAACCTCTTGTGCAGGCTTGCCTTGGTCTCACTTTTCGTCGCCTGGAGAATCTACAACAAAGCAAACCAAACAACAACCACAACCACAATGGAGCATCTCCGCCTACAGGAGAAGAGCTTCCAAAGGACAAAAGGTTTTATTAATATTTTTTGGATCGGGCCAACATCACCCGATGTTAGTTGCCTACGTACTCATCAGACGACATCTCCAATGTTTCCAACAAGATCGGATCCATTCGTAGTTCTGCCTAGAAACTACTCTATCCTAAAAAGCATAGCATCACACTTGCAATGCTTAAATATTTTCAACCTACATTTTAGTAAGTCCTTTAATCATTCCACTTGTCTAATTAACAAGCAATACCAAATAATGTTATTAATTATTTCACAACTCTTGTTCAACAATTAATACTACCAAATCTGTAACTCAAAGATAACTCGCCCTTCGAGAAATCTCCAAACAAAGGACTCCAACCTTGGAGTAGACTGCTTAACAGCAGCTTGACCCAAATCCCCAAGGCTCTCAATAGCCTACTACGAATCTGGGGAAGAGGATCCCAACTGTGCTCATGGACACAGATTGGCAAGAAACACAAGCCTTCCATGATGCTCATGTAACTTTGCTTTTCGTATGTACTAAATAGTCCTGGGAAGACCTGCGGGAGACCCGCGGTAAAGACCCTCTGGTCAATAACTAAACCGTCGTGGCGATGAAGAAGCATATCGCAATCTCCAGCATCCCAACTCTGGGAGAAAATGTCTCATAAGACATTACTAATATATCCATAGAAGCCTCAGGTCCTTATGACCATTGACTCCCCCAAACATCTGAAACTTAGACTAGATTATTTTCATCCAGTCAAGTAATTACTCAACCATGTGGGTCCTCTTCACCTTGTGAATCGGCCCACAAAATTGCTCATCCACTAAGCTATGACTCAAAGAACATCCCAAAATCACCCTCAGTTCATTAACCAAGGTCAGATTCTATGTCAGGGCCCCGTTCACTCCATGAACTGGTCCCAACCCTAAAGAGGGTATTTTAGTCATTATCTTGATTAGATGTTCTCCCCTCAAACCAACAGCAACCCATGTCTCTTGATTAATCTTCATTAATCTTAAGTTACTGATATGAATAAACACATCAATATCAAAAACATGCATCATCATAAATAACATGCAATCATATAAATATATAAATAATAAACAGAGGCCTATTGCATTCATTTGCCGGGCTAGGGCTCCGAGAATTCAAGCCCGATAAGTAAATTAACATATTCCATGAGTGACGTATATAATGCCCTAGTGGATTTCTACGCTGTGTTATGGACACGTGCAATACATTGCCCTAAACCCTGATAGTTAGGGTTTTCCATTAGTTTCCTATGACACTATGCCCTGTCAAGGTCTTTGTTCCACCTACCGGTCACACCCCTTCTTTTTGAAGTCATTTATAGGGTACCTTAACTCTTGATTAACTAGGTTATTCATTTCAACGGAAACAGAATATATTGCCCCTTAAGGACATCAGGGTAATTCCACCACTTAGGGGTATTCTACCCTCCCTTAGGTCATTAGGTCATCTCACTACCCTTTTATTTATTTTATAACATAATCCTCTCCGGAGGTTCCACTCTCAAACTAACTCGCGCTTCCATTCACACAAATGTGGGCGAATCCACTCAAAGGGTATTTCTGCTATTTGGTTTAAGGCCTTAATGACATCCAATGATCTAAAATTAAAACAAGGGTACTACTGGCCTTCATATACTTTGTGTAATTTTCTTGGCATGTAACGGGGTCATGAACCCCTCGAATCGACCCAGGTTTGCTTAACGGTTTACTATAAACCCTAAGGGCAAAAGGGTCAATTAACCACTCACTAGAATTTTTCTTCACTAATAGATTTGGCCTATAATTTGGTAACCTTTGGACTCTCATTGAGAATTTTCCCAACTTTTAAATCAACTTCTTGGTCTCTGAACCGGGGCCCCAAATTCGGGTAAGTAAATATTATATGATAATTAATTGATAGGGGTAAAAAGGTCATTTTGCATCCTCTGGGATTTTTCCCCAAGCTGAAACTTGGTCAGAATAATCCCAAGCCTCTCCAAATCTATAATTATTTTTCTAGAATTTATTTGACAGTTTAAGCCTCATGAACCGGACCTGGTTCAGTCTATTCTTTATTTTTATTTTATTTTTCAAACCCAGACCGGGTCAGTGGTTCCAGCCCAAAAACGAGCCGGACCCGCGGACCAGTTTGGGGGTCATCTCCTTCCAGGAGACACCCGTGGGTGCAGGCATAGTCCAGCCGCCGCCGGTCCAAGCTACGGCCGGCAGCGGAAGCGGAGTTGTCACTTCGGGGCCTAGATGGTGGTGCCCCGGCCCGGGCGGCGTCCAGGCTCTCTTGGCCGCGCCCGCCCAGATCGGCAGATAGACTGCGCGGCCAGCATTTGCTAGTCGCCGATGGTGTTGCGGCCGCCGCCATTGACCTTAGGGAAATGGCGGCCAGAACATCGTCGAGAGGCAGTTCGTATCTATAACAAATGCTTCTTTATTCTCAAAGATGTGGCCAACATATAACTCATCTTCATTTTGTTGGTCCATATTCATTGTAGAATTGACTTCTGCATCTATCTCCTCATCTATGATGTGTACATAGAGTGGCTCCACTTCATAGTATGGCGGCTCTTCATCATCCACATTCATATCATTTGCCAAAATAGCATTGTCTACTACATCATCCCCCTCGCTGTCAACCATCTGTTGAGCGCTTTCTTCACCTCTAACCCCTTCTTCATTCATGTCAGAATCTTTTCAACTTACTTCATCAATATTATCTTCACCTTCATTAGCTTCATTTTCATCAATATCTTCATTGTGGACATATGCCCCCCTACATATAAACATCGCATATATATTAAATTTTATATGCCTAAAAAAGTTATATTCATTTATGAATATATATTTCACCTTTGATTGGATGGTCCAACATCGGTATGACCAACATACGTGTAGGGGTAATGAATGGCCATCGAACTTTGAGTTCCATACCATGCACTGCCTTGAGACATTTGAAAGCTAAATGGCTCGTGTGCATGCGTTGTGGACCTTTCATATTACACACAAAAATCAAAATTTAGCTTAACATATTTTATTAATAATTATAAGATTTAAAACATATTCACAACTTAATAAACCTTAACTCCAATTAGGTCCACTTCCATTATAAATAGGGGTAGACGACCTATGACGTTCATTTGAAGCTACTGTCATGGATAAATTTCCTTCTTCTTTGTCATCCACCGGCATTTGCATATGCCTTTCATTGTTCACATTTCTATCCGAGCTCTTGTGTGAGCTCCTATGCGAATTCCTATGTGAACAACTTCGCCTTTCACTAAGCACTCAGGCCTTTTTTCGAGAATTAACTCGAAAGAAATTACATGACGCGAGTGGTGAAACATAAAACCCATTGATGCATCATCATTTATGCATATTAATGTCATTCTCGATCTATGCGATGGAATATTACATTTGATAGTAATTTTCCATCTTCTTCGATCCCACCCAACCTTGCTTGCTACTTACATCTCAAATTCATCATATGTAGACAATTTCTTTAATAATCCTTCTGTGCATCTGTCATAGTTAAGTAAAAAACTAACCATTTCTTCTGCCATCTCTATTCACTTAATTCATAAACAATAGATTAAATTAATATTAGATTAAGTAATTGTCTCAAAACTAAGAGGCTGAAATTAGATTAAGTAATTGCCTCATATATAAACGAGTGATAATCATACACTTATTCACATATTTCTTTTCTTATCCAAACAAGACAACAAATATTCTCATACACTTCTTCAAATATTACATCTACCCTATTGATAAAAATATTAAATTATTACTAACAAGCTTTCTATATAATATCAAAACTAAATTTGAGCTAACTGAGTGAATTCTTGGTCCCCTGAGTGTTGGGAATCTAGTCAAAGTCAATTCGCATTGTTAGGTATAACTCATATTCTCTATTAAATTAGGCTTTGATTTTAAATAAAGTGGAGTAGAAATTCAATACTCACGAATCACAGTCAAGCCTATAAAACACCTATATTTTATCATCAAAAAGAAAAATTATGAAGCATTAGATCTACATAAGATTGAAAGACGAAGAACAAGACAAGTAGCCGCTTATAAGCTATTGAATCCCATAAAAATGCCAGTCAGTAGAGGCATAAAATACCACAACAAACAATAATGGAGCAGGTGGAGCACCATCAAGTAGAAATAATCGACTCACAACAACCTAAATGTATCTACAAAAGAAGTTAAAAATAGAAGCGTAAAAAGGACCTGTGAGACTAAATTCCGTCTAAGAACGAACGAACAGAGTAAACCCAATCCAGCCCCAGCAATAGAAATAAATCTCTGCTAGCTGAACAAAATACAAAACATAAGGTAAATAGACAAAAAAAACTCCCAAAACGCAGACTCATACAGGCTATTTGATTTAGAGGAAATTAGGGTACTGGAGGACGGGATCGAGCATGGCGGCGGGGCAGGTCTAGCACAGCAGAAAGACCCAGAATTAGGGCAGACAATAGGAACGATGACAAGAACGGTGGACACGAAGGCAGGCTAGACGATGGAAGCAAAAAGACCAGCGGACAGACATGGCAGTGGGTGGAACGTCTGGAAGAACGATTGAGCGAAGACAGAAAATGACTGGAGGCGGAGTCGATGAATAAATTAAGATGATTTCATCATTTAGAAGGATGAAATCAACTTAAGATGATTTTGTCTTTCTAAACAACGAAATCGTCTTCAACCGAAATTTGCTAAGAGTGGCGATTTCATCATTTAGAAGGACGAAATAGGGTTTAAGTTGATTTTGTCCTTCTAAACGATGAAATCGGGTCAAGTCGTTTTAAACCGATTTCGTCGTTTAGAAGGACGAAATCAACTTAAACCCGATTTCGTCATTCTAAAGGACGAAATCATCTAAAATTTTTAAAAAAAAAGCTACACAGGCGCCTGCTGTGTGGCAAAAAGGAACACCAGTTTTGGGAAATATTTCCCAAAATAGTCCAAAATGGTAATTTTTTTATTATTTATATAATTTTCCCTACAATAAAATTTGTTACTTTCACTAATTTTATGTGTATTAGAGGGGTGTTTTTGCCCATCTCAAGAATACCCACCATATTATGGGCACATACCTATTACTGTATCTGTAGTCATTAATTACAATCATGGAAGGCCATATCGATACGGATGAGAGTATCGTTGACTATGGATACGGGTACGTGCCGATGATACGCTTGCTATGCGCCGAAACTGGCATAAACCCTTTTATAAACATAAAAAAATATTATAATTAATAATATATCATTATAATACTTCTTTTAGAGCATAATAAGACCATATAATGCCGTATTAATCGATACGAGTATTCTAAAATTAGTTCATTTAACTATACACTATTATGCTCTTCGTCCCATATAAATTTTTTCTCATTCTTTCTCAGTGCTTTAAAATTAGTTTATTTTAAAAATAAATAATATGCTTAATATGAGTTTAAATTATATGTTTAAATAAATGTATATTTGTGAAGCACTATATGTAAAAAAAATAATTATGTAAATTGCCTGAACCTACCCGTATTGATTACATATAATTTTAAAAATATTATTTTTAATATAACAAAAACTTAAACTTTTAAAGAAGTTGGGTTTGAATTGTGTTTTTGTTTGTAAGGAATTTTTTTTAAAAGTTTAACTTAGACTCATATTAAGCAAAATTTTAAAGAAGTTTAAGTTTCAATTTTTTTTCCTTACAAACAAAAACACAATTCAAACCCAACTTCTTTAAAAGTTTAATTTTTTGTTATATTAAAAATAATATTTTTAAAGTTCTATGAGATCAATATGGGTATGTTCAGACAATTTATATAATTATTTTTTTACATAATGCTTCACAAATATATATTTATTTAAACATATAACATAGACTCATATTAAACATATTATTTATTTTTAAAATAAACTAATTTTAAAGTACTGAGAAAAAATGAGCAAAAATTTATATAGGACAACGAGCATAATAATATATAATTTTAAATGAACTAATTTTAGAATACCCGTATCGATTAATACGGCATTATATGATTTTATTATATTCTAAAAAAAATATTATAATAATATATTATTAATTATAATATATTTTTTTATATATAAAATAATTTATTCCTATGGTGCATATCAAATATATCATCAGCACATACCTATATTTATAATTATCTATACTCTCATATATATATTGATACGGTCTTCTGTGATTACAATACGGCCTTATGGTGATCGAGGAGTGAGTACATGAAACGCGCGAATAGCCATAGCGGAGTTTGGATTTCGAAAGCCTTTTGAGTGCCATTTTTTCGTCGGTTCCCGCGCGACAACTTAGAAAGAGAAAGCGAGAGAGAGGGATCTGCAAATTTCGACCGCTTCGAGGTTCCGACCCCAGCATTTTCCGGCGCGTTATCGACCAAGGCAGTGATGCCGGCTGCGGCGGCATCAGCGGAGGTGGAGTTGAGCCCCACCTCATCGGGCGGAGGCCGGCGCCAGCAGCGGCGAAGCCAGCCCCGGCTGTTTATCAGGGAGATGGTGTCAGGAACTTCAAGTCCTACGCGGGCGAGCAGCGGGTCGGCCCCTTTCACAAGGTGCTAACCGTTAGGGTTTCGCATTTTACTTCATCCCCGGTCTAGCAAATGGGGTGCCTTTGATTGATGATTAACACTTAATGCCAATTCTCAGGACATGTTTTTAAATTGAAAATACGTTTTTTTTTTCTGATTCTTAGTAGGATTATAGCTAGAATGCTGACTAGATTGAAAAATAATTTTTAGCTCTTACTAGAATAGAGAATTTGCTTACGGGCAATGGTCCGCTGATATTAGGTGATCATGTCACATGCAGAGCTTTTCGGCGGTTGTGGGTCCAAATGGAAGTGGGAAGAGCAACGTCATTGATGCCATGCCTTTTGTTTTTGGAAAACGAGCTAAGCAGGTAAAATTTTGTTGTTACATCTGCAAAAATTAATTTTTTGTAGTTTTGCATTGTATATGATGTTTCTTTTCTTTTAATATTTAGTAATTAAGATTTGGCCACAGAGTAGGCAGTTTATTCCAGTCATATAAGTTCTACATAATTAGTCAGCTAGTTAGGACTAGTATAATCTCTGTTCATATTGGGCATGGGTTTTCCATTTGAATTATATCTAGGTTGATGCGAGGCATTGTCACAGGGGCTTAAGTTCCTAATTTATCCATCATTAACACTTATCAGCATAAAGTCTTTATATTATTCCTCCATACCGTTTTTTAACGGTAAATTTAAGCCTGTAGGTTTAAAATTCACTGGTGTATTTTATGTAAGTGTCTCATTTTGCCATTCATCTAATGTGGGTTTTAACTTTTGCAATATTTTAAGATGCGACTGAACAAAGTCTCTGAGCTGATACATAATTCCTCAAATCACCAGAATTTGGACAGTGCCAGTGTTTCTGTTCACTTTCAAGAGATTGTTGATCTGGTAAAACTGTTCGTATTCTTCTGCTATTACTGGTTGTCCTTTTATGCAAATTGGCATAGTTGAAGAGAAAGAGTACATGTAACTTGGGTGCGATACAACTAAGATTTTATATCCTGCTCTCAAGGCTACCTTTTTTGCAGGAGGATGGCTCGTATGAAGCTGTTGAGGGAACTGATTTTGTGATAACAAGAACTGCTTTTAAAGATAACTCCTCAAAGTACTATATAAATGATCGTGGAAGTAATTTTACAGAAGTCACAAAGAAACTAAAAGGAAAAGGAGTTGACTTGGACAACAACCGTTTCTTGATTCTTCAAGTATGAAATTAGTTTGAAGGTTATTCCATTGTGATCTATAGTGCAACATACTATAAAATTTCTTCTTGTTGATGCATTGGATATCAGGGTGAAGTTGAACAGATTTCATTGATGAAACCAAAGGCACAAGGACCTCACGACGAAGGGTTCCTTGAGTATCTTGAGGATATTATTGGTACAAATCAATATGTTGAGAAGATTGAAGAGTCCTACAAACAGTAATTTCTACATCTGCCTCATATTTTACACCCAGTATAGTTATTCTTTTGTTGGCATTCAAGTATTGCCTTGTATGTTTTTTTTTCTTTCAAAATTTAATGTTTGCAATCTAGTACGCCCATGCATTCACATTTGACAATTTTATACTATAGTTGCTGGTAACTTATACTTGAGCTTTAAAGCCCTCCAAGATCGGTTGGCATAAGGATTTATGAATTTATTTCTCTTTCTTGTGCAAGCTTTCTTTATCTGTATGATTCATCATATTCCTTTTTTTTCTGGATTATTAAAGTTTTATAGTGAGTTGGTGTTGTAATTGGAAATACCCTGATAATTTTTTTGGTACCCCATTTCTTCTGTTTTCATTTAGTCAACTGGAAGTTCCCCTATCTACAATGCTGTAGTCCTGTTGCTAAGTTTTCTTTAAAGAGCTTATATGTTCTAACTTCTAATGAGAGTGATTTGATAGTATCTTAAAGCACAATTTAAGAGTCTTGGTTCTGTTGAAATTTAAGAAAACTGAATCAAGAACCAAAATCTTGAGAAGCTGGCTTAAAAGTTATGTTATGAAACTCCTATAACATTAGAATGACTGATATAAATTTAACATTGAATTATCTAAGATTAATCACAAGTAGGCCTGTTTAAATTGTGCTGATTAAACTGTAGATTAGTTAGTTTTGTCTTTTCTTTAGAGGTCTTTTTTGGAAGTATGTAGTATGTATTCCTAGTAGAGAATTTTTTTCTCATATTTAACAATTTGAACCTACTGTTTTAAGATGAACATGAAAAAAACTGGTTTGTCAGATGTTGCTTATATTACTTAAAGAGAGCAAAAGTAACGTTGAATATCACTTATTTCTGCAAGATATAAGAATTAAGATTATATTTTTGTGATAATATATTTGGTTTTAGCTTTCTTGTTGTTTAAGAGGATCTTCAATACAATGTTAACGAAATCGGCCTGGTCCATGAGGGTGTAAATGCTTAGCAATTAAGAAGAGCCATATTGATGGATGTATCTGAAATTAGGTTGGCAGGAGTAGCCTTATTAGCTGTAAGTGATAGGGGGCTAATCAAGATGGCATGGACTCATCTAAGGAAGATCTCTGATCACACTGCTGTGACGTGGCCAACAGATTATTGATGGTTTCTATAGGAAAAGGCCAATGAAGACATTGATTGGCTTTGTTAAGAAAGGCATGGGCTTGTTCAAGTCTTGTAATCTTGTGATATCTTTAAAACCAATGATTTAATTATATATAACTCATTTAACCTTTAAATTTTCAGAATTATATTCTACCTTGTGCATACATAGTCATTGCTTAGTTGCTGAATGTGTTCCAAGACATAGTTTTTTTTTTAGTTTGATTAAAGGTACTCATTTGCAATTGTACCCCAGTGATTTTGATATCTTCTGCAATGCAGATTGAGTTTCTGTTTTACCAATATCCTGGAATAAAATTTCTCATTCAGAAATTATGATTTTTCTAAATCAGAAATTATCTTTTTTCCTACTAGGCTAGAAATTCTCAACGAGAAAAGGTCCGGGGTAGTGCAAATGGTAAAGTTAGCAGAAAAAGAAAGGGACAATTTAGAGGTACGTGTTGCTTGCAATAATTTTTACTGACTTGCAAACCTCACTTTGGTTAACATCATTATACTCCCATATCGCAGACTGTAAAGAATGAAGCAGAGGCTTACATGTTGAAGGAGCTTACTCTTTTGAAATGGCAAGAGAAAGCCACCAAATTGGCTTGTGATGATGCAGGTTCTCATGTGATTGAATTGCAGGCAAATTTGACTTACATGGAGGAAAATCTAAAAAATGAAAGGTAGCTTTTTCCCCAAAAAAAACACTATTCAGTATTTTCAATGTCTGAATATATTGCAATTTATTACAGGGATAAGATTCGTCAAAGTTCAAAGACATTGAAGGACCTTGAGCTCGTGCACAATAAATACTTGAAAAGACAAGAGGTACATACATCATCAATATGATACTTGTCTTCATACATAAATTTTCCATCTGTTGTATAGACGTGATATATCACTTAATGTGGCTGGAACATCTTCATTGACAAAAACTAGCCAGTAGGATGATAACCTAGTACTGATTTGATATAATCATTGTTTACTTTATTAGCATTCACACCTACTAAATGTGCAATTTGAGTGGCTTTGTTTCTCCTTCGATTTAAGTATATAAATCTGAAATCAGTATAGTTTTAGATTAGCTGAATGACCAGGATAATCGAGAAATCTTTTCCACATAACTTTAAGCATAATTTGCAGATATTTGTCCCACTTGGCATTGAGGTTCAAATGGGAAAAGGTTATCTTACTGTGTACTTTACTGTAAAATTTGATATATACTTGGAAGGTATAGCTAAGCTAAGAAAGTATCAATGCCATGAATGTTTTTAATCTTGAATTTGAGATAGTGCTCAGAACATATACGCACCCAGATATGTGGCTGTTTTCTTTTAAACTCCTTGAATTCTGTCATTCTGCTCCATTTTATTCACTTCAAGTGAAATCACAACATTGATGGGACAACAATTTGGGTTCATTCATCATTTAGGAGCTTGATGGTAATCTTAGGGCTTGTAAAGAGGAATTTAAAGAGTTTGAAAGGCAGGATGTGAAATACAGAGAAGACTTGAAGCATATGAAGCAGAAGATCAAGAAGTTGGATGATAAGCTTGAAAAGGTAGATGATTATTTTTCTGTGTGGCTTTTATGTTTTTAGAATTATTATACTATCTAACTGTTCATATACTATGTTTGAAGGATTCTTTTAAAATTGATGAAGTTGAGAAAGAAAATGAGGAATCAACAAATTTGATTCCAAAACTTGAAGAAGAGATACCCAAGTTGCAACAAGTTCTTTTGGATGAAGAAAAACTCCTTGAGGAGATGAAGGAGCAGTCTAAAGGTTTTTGTCATTTGAATTTTTAATCGTTTTTGAAATTAATAATTCTCGCTCACAAACTATGAAAACAAAAGCATTTAATTGATGAAATTGCTAGTAAAATAGCTACAATACATGGTCCCATATGTATATAATGCATATTGTACAAGTAACTTCGATGTTACTTTTTTATTAAGATGATGCTTGTTGTGTTTCCAGTTTTTCCATATTGGTTTCCTTTTATGTTTCCTTTGTCCTCTAGAGTATTTGTATGATACTTGTTTGATTTGCAGGTGAAACTGAAATGTACCGATCTGAGCTTGTGGAGGTATGAGCTGAGCTGGAACCATGGGAGAAACAGCTGATTGAGCACAGGGGGAAATATGATGTTGCATGCACCCAATGCAAGCTCTTGAAGGAAAAGGTAATATTGTGTTTAAGTTTGGTTTAATAATTCCGTGATTGGTGTTTAATATATGTTCTTGAGAATTGCAGAACTAAGCAATCTGGTGGTTTAATTTTCTTTTGAAAATATTGTCATTCACGGATGCTATATATTCTTATTGTTACTTTCAGCATGACACCAATCTGGCAGCTTTTAACGATGCTCACAAGCTGATGAATGATATAAAGGACAAGATTAAAGCAAAGAGTGGAGACGTTAAGAGTCTTCAATTGGATATAGAGAAAAATAAGATGGAAGCACTGGAAGCTCACAGAGTGGAGCAAATACACATTTATACTTGAGAAGTGCAGAAATAAAAAGTTTTAGGACATAAATTAGAATAAGTGTGCATTTTCAACAAATGCTTTTGTTTTCACTGTATTCTAGGGTTTGGATTGCTTACTGGAATGTCAATCTGTTTACAGGAATGTATGAACCAGCAGGAATCACTGATTCCCCTTGAAAGGTCGGCTAGGCAAAAAGTTTCTGAGCTTCTGTCACTCATGGAGTCAGAAAAGAGCCAGGGTTCTGTTTCAAAGGCAGTATTGCATGCCAAGGAGACAAAGCAGATTGAAGGGATTCATGGACGTTTAGGGGACCTGGGGGCCATTGATGGTGAGAGTATTTTACCCACTTTATGCATTTAGATAACACATTGGGTTGACAAATAAATTGGGTTGTTCAGGGTTTGGGTGAGTCAGATCAAACATGGGTCATAAAGAGGTCAAAGCTTGTCCAAGTTTAACTTCTGCTTTGGTAGTAGTCAAAGCTTACAAACTGAATTATCATTTGCAACATATAGTATTAGCAAATTCATATAAATTTAACAACTTTGTACCTTTAAATAGAGATGAAATTACTACAGGTGTTTTAATACCATTTAATGTGTAAAAATTTTAGATAAAATAATACCTTTAGAGGAAAAGTTAAGGGATGTTGTCGACCCAAAAGCTGAAAGCACAGTTTATTAAAACAGAGGTGCTACACATCAGGTCTTCTTAGACCTGTCAGGCAAGTCAGGTTCTGTTTTTTTTGAATTGGGACGATCAATGGGAGTGTTGAAATTATTTAGTCCATTTACTTCCATAGATTATAAATCCCTACTTTACATGACCAAAGCTTATTAAGATTTAAAAAGTGGAAACTATGCCAGAACAAATTCATTTACTTAGTTTAAATGAAAAACAATTCCTTTGTATGATGCCAATAACATAAATTCCATTGCTGCCACTCTCATTCTGTTGTGTGATTAGTTTCCATGTTGAGAAAGTGACTAGAACAAAATTTTATTACGTAAAAACTACTACATTCACTCAGAACATGTTATAGATGAATTCTGGTGTTTTGTATCTATAATGGTTAAGGAAGTCTCAATGCTTTTGGTTTTATTTTATTTGGGAAAAGAAAATGAGGGAAATGAGTAAGGATGCAAGGTGCCATTGGATAAGGGGGATCATGACTGAGATACATAAGAGTTAAGAGTCACAGCTGAGGTTTCTTTTGGCCTTGAAAATATGTTGACAATTCCTTCAAGTGGAGCTATGATATGCCATTATTGTGCATCTGTTCCTCAGAGTTATTATTAGATTGATGATTTTAAATGGTGTAAAGGGCAATAGACAAAATAAAACCTATGTTTGGGGTTGGAGCTGTGGCAGATGGATAGGATTTCCTCTCTGTTTTATGGCTGTTGCTATTATGTGCTTTGTGATTGCATCTTTCCTAAGTGTGCTGTCAATACCTTATTTCTTCAAGTGATTTTTTCTAGTAAATGTTAGATTTACTGTTTGCAAACAAAACTCAAAGTACAAAGAGAACTATACCAAGTTTTAGCTTTTAGATGTCTTGGTGTAGCCTTTTGTCACGTTTCTTAGTGATTCTTGGACAAAATTTTGCACTGAAGGGATGCTTGGCAGTTCATTTATTTATTGTTGTCTACAATTTCATGGTTCTAGATAAAACTAACATGTGTAAAGTGCAATTCTCTTCACTATTTGATTTTTTCAGCACAGTTTTTCTGTATTTAATTTGTAGGGTTTCTTAGAGTACTTTTTTATAGAAGTGATTACTATTTTCCATTGATTTTCAATGTTTATTTGACACAAAAATTCTAACTGTGCTGCAAAATATGACATTGCCATATCAACAGCATGCCCTGGTTTGGATTATATTGTTGTAGAAACAACTACTGCTGCACAAGCATGTGTTGATTTGCTTCGCAGAAAAAATCTTGGTGTTGCAACTTTTTTAATATTGGTAATTGCTTAGCCCTAATTGTTTCTTTCCATTCCTTTCCTTTTAAAAGTGTTGATCGAAAGCCATAGATGTTGGATAGGAACTGGAGTAATTGCCTTTGCATGCCTTCTTCTTTTGTGATAGACTTTTAACTTACTAAGGAATGCATGTTTATCTTATGGATTATGTATCAATTTGAAGATTTACTAGTACTGTTGGCATTTAGTAGTGGGAAATAAAGTACTACCTAATTTTACGCCATATGTTGGATATTTGGTTCTCAATTTGAGAGTATTCTTTGATAAAATGACACTTCTATGCATTCTGTGACAATAGACTTTTTAAGTTCCATAAAGATTTTAAATCTAAGTATGCTGTATGTTAGGGGAATTCCTTGAATTCGAAAATTGGTACATTACAAAGGAGGCAGGAGGTTTAGGTGTTTATTTAGAGTATGATGGTTTGTAGATTATTATGAGATGGTGGACTTTCTTATTTAGTTTATCATATTTTCTTTTCCTTGTTTCTTTTTTTGCTAACAAATGCTCCTCATCTCTGCTATTGTATTATTTGCAGGAGAAACAAGTGCATTATATGCAGAAGTTGAAAGAGAAAGCCAATACTCCAGAAGGTGTACCACGTCTTTTTGATCTGGTTAAAGTTGCAGATGATCAAATGAAGTTGGCATTTTTTGCTGTACTACAGAATACTGTTGTAGCAAAAAATCTAGATCAAGTATGTTCTTCTTCTTGTTGTTCATAGG
This sequence comes from Saururus chinensis, assembly GCA_035235625.1. Classification (NCBI taxonomy): domain Eukaryota; kingdom Viridiplantae; phylum Streptophyta; class Magnoliopsida; order Piperales; family Saururaceae; genus Saururus; species Saururus chinensis. The sequence continues at coordinate 21,877,825 of CP141142.1, forward strand.
TTTGGTATCACTTATTTTTCTCAAATTTAAACCAAACTAAATAAGCCACCATATCATTGCCAAAAATGTAAGTGAAGAAAATGAAAAAATTATGTAAATAAATAATTTGTCAATGACAAAAATTGATATTTGGAAAAAAACAGGGCAACCAAATAATTATATTCATTCACCACTGCAGAAGTTATTGAATCAGACAAGATTGGACTTCGAGATTGGGAAAAGTCATGTTAAAATTTTTTGCTAAAGAAGAAGCAGTACAGATAAAAAGTAAAGATATCCCTAGGTAATTGGATTCATTGTTGGTTATATAGGTATAGATATGTAATTTAAAAGGTTGACTCTGTTCTTTTGCACAAGAAGGTGCCGTATCACTGGAATTTCAAAGATAACTGTTCATGTGGGTCCTTATGGCTTGCTTTGCTTGCAAATTGCATTCTGCTAAAAAAAAGACAACTTCTCTGTTCTTGATATTATCAGGCAACAAGAATTGCTTACAGTGGAAGCAAGGACTTCAGGCGTGTGGTTACACTGGATGGAGCTCTTTTTGAGAAATCTGGTACAATGAGTGGAGGTGGGAGAAAACCCCGTGGTGGAAAGATGGGTACATCGATTCATGCCAGTGTCTCAAGTGAAGGTGTTTCACAGGCTGAAAGAGAGCTAGCTCAAATAGTTGATGAGTTAGACAGTTTGCGGCACAAAATCAGTGATGCAGTGAGGTGCTATCAAGCTGCAGAGAAGGCTACTTCTCATCTAGAAATGGAGGTTGCCAAATGTCAAAAAGAAGTAAAGCTAGTAGCTAATTCTTTATGGCCATTAACTGTGATATATTTTGTGCATTTATTCTCATCATGAGTGTTTTGAAGTCCTCATCCATGTTTCTCCTTCTAACAGATAGACAGTTTGAATGCTCAATACGGTTATATAGGGAATCAACTAGATTCTCTTAAAGTTGCATCCAAGCTGAGCAAAGATGAGGTGCAGCGGATGAAAGATGTAGAAAGAATTATATCTATCAAAGAAAAGGAACTTGACAAGCTTACTGAGGGGTCTAAAAAACTTAAAGAGAAGGTGTGTTAGAATTGGCAAATTTTCTGTTATGGAGGTCCCTTGTTTTTGAGTTTTTATAGATGCAAATGCAACAAGGAAGAATTGGCAAATTTTCTGTTATGGAGGTCCCTTGTTTTTGAGTTTTTATAGATGCAAATGCAACAAGGAAGAATGATGTAAATTATCATTTTCTGTCCAGTTCTGACGTAATATATAGGATTTCCTGTGCATTTAAGTTCTATCTTATATTACCACTCGTCCAAATATTCCTTTAGACATCAACTTCCAGGAATTAAATCTAGCTGAGATCTTGGTGAGATCTCTGTTTTGTTAAGGTGGCAGGATAAAGTTGCGAGGAGAGTATCTTGGCTGAGATCCCATCCAATTCCTACCAAATTACGTAATTTGTTTTTAAAGTTTTTAATTTGACTAGGATATCTATGTGTAGACCATTTTTTTATTGCATATGTTTATATGCAATAAATTATTAATTTATGCATGGTATGCATACATGCCTTTCAAAAATAATTTGTCTTTTGAGAGCTCAAGAGATTTCTAGTCTCTCTAAGATCTTGTCGAGTGTTTTTACCATCCCGTCTCTCACTCATCCAACAGCCAGCCTTGCATCTGCTTGTTCAGCATTTTGTGATTAACTTTTGCATTTATTGTTGATGAATGTTTTGTTGTTTCCATCAGGTTTCAGAGATACAAGTTAAAATAGAGAATGTGGAGGTGAAAAGCTGAAAAATCAAAAGTTGAAAGTGAAGAAGATTCTGTCTGTAAGTTCTTGCTGCAGTGATGCATTTGTTGGCCTTTTATGGGGTCATGCGATGTTATTTAAAATCTCTCTTCTCAGGAAATTGACAAAAATAATTCTGAGATCAATCGTCGACAAGTTCAGATAACTACTGGTCAAAAAATGTTGAAGAGGTTAATGAAGGCAATTGAGGAGTCAAAGAAAGAGAAAGAAAGAGTAATTGAAGGAAAGGAAAAGTTGATGTCCAGCTTCAAAGAGATAGAACAGAAAGCATTTGTTGTTCAAGAAAATTACAAGAAAACACAAGAGGTTTTGATCACAGCCTTTTCAGTCCTTTTGCCTCTTAGCTTGTTTAAAGAAAAGTTTTCAGTAATTTGTGGCATATTTAACAGCTTATTGATAAGCATAAAGATGTACTGGATGAAGCCAAAACTGAATATAATGCACTCAAGAAAATTGTGGACAATTCACGGGCTGCTGAGGTTTGTGCACTTTTCTCATTTTCCACAAAATGTTGCTAAGAAGCTTTATCAAATAATTTTTATTTCTGTTGAAGTAATCTGATGATGCTACCTCAGGTTGATGCTGAGTACAAACTAGAAGACGTGAAGAAGGTTTGCAAGGAATGGGTGATGAAGGAAAAAGGATACACCAAAAGACTTGATGATATAAAACATGATATTGAAAAACTGATGGAACAGTAAGTTCATTTTACATTAATTGATATATTTTGGTTTTTGACAGTGTGATCCCTTGTTAGAGCTTCATTTTTTCCTTTTGTAGAAGTATACAAGAAGTGGTTTGAAAAATTGGGGTTTCTATTTGTTTTATTACAATATACAAGAATGAAGAGAAAGGAAGATAACAGTATGACCATAATTTTATATCATTTTTTTTAGATAATCAGCTGCAATTTGAAATGCAGAATTCATAATGATGGCATAGATGCAGAAAAACTTGAAGCAACTTTAAGTGATGATACATTAAGGGAGTCCTGTGAATTAGAAAAAGCACTTGAGATGGTGGCATTGTTTGAAGCACAATTGAAGGACTTGAATCCAAATCTTGACTCAATTTCAGAGTATAATCTTTTTTCTCTGGGGTTTATGTTTCATGTTGTAAATTGTAAATTATGTCTGACTTATAAGTCAATGTATTTAGATATCGAGAAAAAGCTTCCTTGTATAGTGCACGTGTTGAAGAATTAAATGCAGTCTCTCAAGAGCGTGATGATTTAAAGAGACAATTCAATGAACTTAGAAAGAGAAGGTAAGTGCATCTTATGTATATTAAGATTTGTATATCTATTTTGCTTCTAATGTAACAAACATATGAATGTCATTTTTTAAACTGTTTATATAGCCTCTTTTACACAATCCCTGATGTTATGTTAGCTGATGAAACGCTACCTGATAAAACCAGGTTAGATGAGTTCATGGCAGGATTCAATACAATATCTCTAAAGTTGAAGGAAATGTATCAGGTCAGAACAATGCCTCCACTTTTCTATGTTATATCTTTTTAAACTACTTTCTGTATTTTGGGATGTAATTTTTGGATATACGTTGTATGAAGCTGATGTTTGGATGACAAAACTTGCCAAGTCAAAGAAATTGAGTCAGTTAGAGGCATAACTAATGGTCAGCTGGTTCCATTTCGTCCATATTTTTAATTGTTAATGAAAGAATTGTAAATGAGTATGAAATTTATGCTGTAAATTATATGTATATTGTTGTGATGCGTTAAATAGTAGTGAATCATGAACATCTCCTTAATTTGACCGCTTCCATTTCACGTTTCTTTTGCTTTCTGTATTGTTGTATTACATTGAATAATATTGATTCAGGTCATAGTTTTTTGACAACTTTATCTGATTCTCTGGTCTAATTAAATTTTAGCCTCATTTTTCAATACATGTTTCTTTTGCTTTATTCTCTTCTTTCTAATGTGGATTTTCATATTTTGCATGGAAAACTTCATGTTCTAGTATTTGTTAATGTACATAACTGTAGTTGTTTAGAAGCATTCTGGTCTATTCCAGTGCATAAAAATGTGTAAGCTGTGGGTTTTATAAGACCGATGTAGATTGATAATGCTGCTTTCCCTTATTATTCTTTCCTGGCATGTATTCTGTGTTATAGATGATCACACTTGGTGGCGCAGAATTGGAGCTAGTTGATTCTTTAGATCCCTTCTCTGAAGGTGTTGTTTTCAGTGTCCGCCCCCCTAAGAAGAGCTGGAAAAACATAGCTAACTTGTCAGGTGGTGAGAAGGTATCAAGTAAAGCAGCTAGATTGTGCCTTGAGTAAAATAAATTATGCTAATTTTGCTTAACTCATCTTTTAGGGGGCAAAGTGCTTTGCCTCATTTTACACATATTTCCTTATTTTGGTACTTAAATATAATAGTAATTTCAACATCTCTTTGTCATTGGTATGCTAATTGTACTTTTTGGCACCAATGTTGTACTTAGATAATATTAATTTGGTATAATCTGAACTAAAACCATCTACACTGTATAGCATGTTGTCGGGTGAGATTTGAGATATTTGGTCTTTGGAAAGATATGGCCTAAACCTCATGTTTATAATGGGATAACATATACATAACTATTTAAAATATTAATAGTTTACATAATAATGAATGTAAGGTTATTAAAAAATAACAAAGAAGCTAAAAACTTCTTTAGCCTTGGCCCCTTGGGCATGTTAAGGAGAGTTTCTTGCCTTAAGGATACCTTCTTAGAAACAATGATATTCTGCTTTCTAAAAAATGTTATCTTTGTTCTTGTCAAAGGCTATGTTTCCACAATGCATTATTTTATGTTCTTGCATTTAACATTTTTTTCCTGAACACAGACATTAAGCTCTTTAGCTCTGGTTTTTGCACTACATCATTACAAGCCAACTCCACTGTATGTGATGGACGAGATAGACGCTGCTTTGGGTATTTATGCATATCTTCTGCTCACTAATGACTTAATTTGTTTGTTTTGTTATCAAACGATGTCCTTAAGAAAATTTATATGATCTGATCACAGATTTTAAAAATGTTTCAATTGTGGGACATTATGTGAAAGACCGAACAAAGGATGCCCAGTTTGTAATCATAAGGTACCATGTATACAGATGTTTGTAAAAATATGATTTTATTCATATCTTGCCTGCTTTATGTTTTTGGTTCATGTTCACTCATTCGCCATATTTTTACTTTTTCCTTATTTTTTTATAGCTTGCGAAATAACATGTTCGAGTTAGCTGATTGCTTGGTTGGAATCTACAAAACTGATAATTGCACAAAAAGCATTACCATCAATCCTGGGAGTTTTGTTATATCTGCAAAAGTAGCTTGAGATGTTCTTCAGAGGAAGCTCGCTAATGCACTGTGTATTGTTAATTGTTTGTTGTATTTAAATGTTCAACTAAGTTTTTCACACATGAAGGAGCTTACTACTTGTAATTCTCAACATGTGCCCCTACGGGTTGTTAGAATTAGGTCAATGAAGTATGTAAATATCTTTATCAGGGTTTTTGCCATTGTGTACTTTTAATGGTCAGGATTCTATTTGAATATGAATATTGTAAACTGGCATGTAGAACTCCGCAGAAAACATAAATCAAATGTTTGATGTAAGTTGGAAAGATGAAAGAAAGTAATTCCACATTTTGTTTTCTAATTTGTTTAATTTTCTGAATTTGCTCGATCAGATTAAATCTTCTTAAATTAGATACTAGATGCTATGGAGGTTATTGTCTTTATATAAATTAGGCTTGTGATTTGGCCAAGCTTTTCTATTGTCTCACTATGTTAGTTCTGCACAAGAAAGGTGGGTTGTGTCAAGTTGACAGTTGACTGTAAAAACACAAGTGAACCGTATAGGAGTCTAATGGACTTTTAGAAGGGAGGATAGATTTCTTTGTAAGAATTGTAAGGTTGTTTTTGGAGAACCCTTCGCACTTCAACATGAAAAAACCTTCTTAGAGCCATAGCTCACTACAGCTCTGGGAAGTGGGCTGTTAGATCATGGTCTCTCATACTATGGTTTGACGGCCTATTTGCTAGATTGGTAGCTCTAGCTAGCCTTTCTCCTTCGTAGCTTAGTTTTTTTAGATCTCCACATGAAAGGAATAATAAAATGCAAGTGTTTTGAAATTGTGCATATTAAGTGGTGTAAGTTGAAAGGTGAAAACTAACCACCTTTGTGGAAAGGTTGAGAGGGTGGAAAGAAATTGGAGATTGGATGATGAACTAACAATAATGTGAGTTAACATGGATAGTTGCATTAAAAATATAGGAAAAGAAGTGTTTTTTAATGGAGTGGCAAAAAAACAAAAGCATAGAGTTGATAGATACATACAAGATTTAGAAGAGAGGCTAATCAAGTAGTTAGTGAGGCTAGATTTAAGGTGTTTGATGAGTTTTATAATGGGTTGGGAACTTTCAAAGGGAAGACAGGCATATATAAGATATCGAATTTAAGAGAAGTAGGGATTTAGATTAAGTTAGCAGTAACAAAAGTAAAGATCAAAGGGTATTAGTAAAAGATGAGGACATTAAGAAGAGATGATGAGGGTATTACTTAGCATTTATTGAATGAAGATTATGATAGTGGTCAAGATATTGAGTCTAGACCAATTAAGGGTATAGCCTTTTCTATGAAATTTAGAGTACAAGAGGCAAGAGTAGCCTTAAAGATGCAAAGGTAAAGCTTTAGATCCTAATGAAAGAGGATGCTAGAGGAGCCAAGGAGAAGTGCTCTCAAATCTTTATATCATACTATATTAAAAAGATAGAAGACAACTAAAACTTTTCAAATCTGACTATAATACCCATATTTTTAAAAAAATATTCCTATATTACCCTAAGCCAGCTATGATTAGTAAGACTCCACGGCTAAGATGCTCTATTGAACTTCATGATGGTATGCGGTAATTTTGATGAGAGGATAAATCGGTTACGAAGATTACACTTTCATACAAAAACAAAAAATTCGTATGAACGTTCCACAGCTGCCACCAATTTTTAAATGGGATAACAAAGCTAGAATTGAAGGGTATTGTTCCTGTCTGGCCAAGCTGACATGAATCCATGAGACATGTTTCTTGTCTATAGAGGTCATGGTAAATTCCTGTGGAGGCAATGAACCACTGACACTGGAATTTGGCACAGAGAAGGTTGAGAGGGGAGTAGAAGACAGACACAAAATTATACATAGAATCTGTAGGAACCTAATTTGACAAAGATTGTAGCAGTTCTGTTTCGGGAAACTTTAATCTGTTGTGGTGAATTCAAGCATTTACACAACTTGCCGAACTTGGGCTCTTCCGTGCAAAGGCAAGTGAGCAGCGTATGCCTATAAAGAGTAATCCTAAGTGGAGAAGTCGATGAAAATTGAACTAAGGAAAGAAAGGAGTGTGACACTGGTTGGAGAAGAGGCATGAATCATAATAGAAGAGGGAAGTAACTTGGACTTGATGAAGCAAAGAGATAACTTATAAAACGGGCAACCGGACAAATCTGTAACACATCTCTACAACACTATCGAGATTCAACACCTCATATCTCCATTACCAACACTCTCCACTCCCTTGATAAATAAATATCAAGGCCCTTTCCCTCTTCTCTCAGTTTCTCTCAGAACTTCTCATGATTTAGCAAAACTAAGTTCTATTCTTCTTCCTGTTCAACTCGTCTATTTTTCTTTCTCCTCTTCAACTCCTCTATTTTTCTTTGAAGTTATAAAACTCTTTTCTCTTTTTACTCCGTTCGCCTCTCATGAGTAACTTCATTTTAGTTCATTTTGAAAAGACAAATGGTGCTATTAATATGGACAAAGGGAGTATAAGTATGATATCTGATATTCAATAATTATGGTTAGAAGTATGTTTTTTATGGAGAGTTTTGTTCTTCTTCTTTGTCATCTTTTTTTGTTCTTCGTATTTTTTAGTTTGTTGTAATAGAAGTATTGAGTTTTATGAAAGGGTGATATAAAGCAGGAGGCGTGTGACTATAGCATCTCTAGCGCTACCCATTAGTGGCTTGTAGCAAAGAATCACCCTTCGTCAATTGCCTGAGTTATAAGGTATTGATTCCAGGAAGTCTTCTTTGTTCTACAAATCAAAAGCACGTGCAAGATGCTCGTGCACACTTACTAGAAAATAAAAAAGACATTCAAAGTTGTAGTTATTAAACTCTGGAGAAGGGAGAAGGTAGAGAGACTCAGCTCATATAAACTATGTGAACTGCGGTTAAATAATAGATGTTGGATATTATCGAACGACCCTATGTCTAGGCTATTAACCAAAGTTTGACTCCCTTGTCTTCCCCCCAAAGTGGTCTCATCCATACCTGCACGCACACCATGTCTCATTTGGAGACAAACAGCAGATTGCTCCCTCTTGCAGCTAGATCCCCTCTCATCAGACGATAAGTCCCACTTTTTGAGTTACGTTTCCCACCCGCTAACTGATTCCCTCATCCCTTCACGCTGCTGCCACACGAGCTATGAAACCTGCCTGCCATCCCATTTCATCATCCTATCACAAACCTTCATTGTTGCAAATTGCCGCTATGGCCACCTCTCGTCAAATGTTAGCGTTGAGTAAAGAGCACAGCAGTGCTCCCAAGCCCTCCACACTAGTTATATCACGTCCATGCGTCCTGGGAATGTTCCTCTAAAAGGATGACAGGTAGCGTAGATCATTGAGGTATAAATCATGCCTTGCAGCACTTGCTTTCTAACTCTCGGTGTCGGTATCATGTAATGGGGTTTCCATATCACTTCAAATATGTAATTTTTATTTCCTCGTTGAAAGCCTTTAAGCTGGCTCATTAGTGCCAAAAAGGGTCAAAATGGTTTGAGCTGATCAAGTAGTAAAGCTGAAGTACCCAAGGACTTTAATAGATGCGCTAAGGCTCTCTTCAAAATGGCTGGTGATACGGCCAATGGAATGGACAAGCGGTATGATCGGACCGCTAGCAGGGTATAACCATTCCAAAGTTATGGTGCTCGATTCAGACTGGGGACTGAGGTAAAATTGCATAAGCAGGAAATGTTTGATGTTAAAACTATCATATCAATATACTAAAGCTTGGTATTGACTTCTTCATGTTGATTTTTTATGAGATTTCATTAAGAGGTTTATAGTGAAATCAATCTAGGATGGGCAGGATTGAACTAAATATTTATTTTAAAAATTAACTTTAATCCATGGAGGATTAAATACCCTAAATTAAAATTACACATTAATGATTTTTACAGAGAAAACCTAAACCAGGGTAAAAAGCTACATGACCACTGTAGGCCAATTAGCCAATAGATTAGAAAAGTAAATTTCATACTACATGCACAATTAACAAATCAATTGCTCATAATCCCTGACCCAACAATTTGGCTATAAATACTCCTCAAGTTGCGTTGTTCGTACACCATTGCTCCTTTGTGGCTTTGTCTTCCAATGAGTGCAAAAGAAATCTCCTTCAACTTCAATAGCAAATATCTTTGTTGGTGTAAATTTTATGCTTTGCAGTGAAAACTCTTAACCAAATACGATAATCTAACTCCCAGAACAATTACATGATGTTCTCAAATTAATGCTTCAACAAATTCATATGAGGAACACAAATTTTTGAACAAAAAAGACCAACTTTTCTAAAAAACAAAAACCTATGATTTTCTATCAAAACAATAAGAAGCTCTCGTGTTTCCTATGTTCAAAAAGCCATTATATGCCTTGGCATGCTGGTGGACTAGGTTGGAATTGAATTAGGTAAAAATTCTAACCGGAATAAACTAAATTATGTAAATCTCCATCAATTGCAGAAGATGCCAATAGATCACTAACACAACAAAAATTCTTCAATGAAATTCCTTTGGACGATGTTGTTTGATTGCAGACAAGGCTATTTGAATTTGTACGTTTCCTCCTGATTGTCCAAATTGACCACATAAATTTTTCTTGAAAATCAAAATTTTAACTAGAATTAAATTGAGAATAATCCCTCTACTACAAAAATTATATGCAATATCAAATCTGAGTGAAATATGTGCATGATCAATTTACCTAGGATTTTTTTCAATCTCTTATTTGACCACTTTTGGATCTTCAGAACTCCTTTCTTCGGGCTATTAATTCCAAAGGCTTTGACTCAAATATGTTCACGGACTATGTCAATTGCCTCACTTAGAATCTCCCCATATGGCTATTCCTTGACAAAATATCACTCTTTTAAAAATAAAAAAAAGAAAATTATTTAAATAATATTTAAAAAATAATTCACTTTGAGAAATATTTCATAAAGTGGTGTTGGTTTTTGCCACGTAGGCGCCAGCCAAGCACTGGCTCCTGCATGACTCTTTTTTTAAAAAAGATTTAATTATTTCATGCTTTAGAAGGATGAAAAATACATATCAAGTGATTTCATCCTTTAGAAGGATGAAATCAACTTAAGCTAATTTCATCCTTCCAAAGGACGAAATCACGCTTAACGTTGCCTCAAACAGGAGGCCCAAACGGATTTCGTCCTTTGGAAGGACAAAATCAACTTAAGGTGATTTCTTCATTCCAAAGGACGAAATCACCTTCTTTTAAAATACGATACTGCATCCAGTTCTCCTCATGCGCTGTCCCCAATCTGACTCTGTTGTGCTTCTCCTCATGTGACGTCCCCAAATCCGACTCCGCCGTGCCCTAGGAAGTGCACCACCGTCCCAAAATCGCCGTCCCATCGGCCTCCTCCTCTCCTTCTCCCGTCTGCTTTCTGTCTCTTCATCTCCTCGTCTGGAATCAGCTGCCACTAGGAGCAAATGCCACCAGGAAGTGCGCCGCCTCCTCTCTCCTCCATTCCTTCCTTGGACGTCGACACCTAGAGTGCCACCAGCATTTGATCTAGTTCCTCCGGCCCTTGGTATAAGGTACCCACTTGACGATTCATTGTGCATTTCATTTTTTGATTTGGGATTTTTTTAAAAAAATTTGGCACATGAATCTTAGATTTTGTTTGTCCGTCTATATAAAAAAGATGAATTTTGCAGTGAAATTTGGTAGGCATGTATGAAGAATTGAGGAACTATGTCTGTTCATAAGTTTTTGTTGTTTCTGCTTTCACTATTGTGTTTAGTTCATTATAATGAGATTGACTTCAAATTTTTGTCTTGCCTACTTTCTTTGCCAAGGATTTAAATTCACTTGAATGGTTGAATTGAAGTTCTGATAAAGTAATCTTCTGTATAATTTTTGTTAAAGGGGAAAAATAGATGTGCATAGGGTGAGGGTTTCAGCTATTGGGTTCGGGTGGCTAGTTATAATCAGAAGTTTGAGAAATGGTAGTATAATGACATATTCTCTCTGTCCCATCATTTTAAAAATTAACTTTAATTCATAGAGGATTAAATAGCATAAATTAAAATTACACATCAATGATTTTTATAGAGAAAACCTAAACCAGGGTAAAAAGCTACATGACCACTGTAGGCCAATTAGTGAATGGATTAGAAAAGTAAATTTCATACTACATACACAATTACCAAATCAATTGCTCATAATCCATGACCCAATAGTTTGACTATAAATACTCCTCAAGTTGTGTTGTTCCTATACCGCTGCTCTAGTGTGGCTTTGTCTTCCAATGAGTGCAAAAGAAAATTCCTTCAACTTCAATAGCAAATATCTTCATTGGTGTAAATTTTATGCTTTGTAGTGAAAGCTCTTATGCACATACGATAATCTAACTCCCAGAACAATTACATGAAGTCCTCAAATTAATGCTTCAACAAATTCATATGAGGAACACAAACTTTTGAACAAAAAACCCTAACTTTTCTAAAACACAAAAACTATGGTTTTCTATTAAAACAATGAGAAGCCCTCGTGTTTCCTATGTTCATGTTCAAAAAGCCATTATAAGCCTTGGCATGCTGGTGGACTAGGTTGGAATTGAATTAGGCAAGAATTCTAACCGGAATAAACTAAATTATGCAAATCTCCATTAATTGCAGAAGATGCCAATAGATCACTAACAAGGCAAAAATTCTTCAATGAAATTCCTTTGGGCTAGTTGTTTGATTGTAGACAAGGCTATTTGAATTTGTACGTTTCCTCCAAACTATCCAAATTGATCACACTAAATTTTTCTTGAAAAATCAAAATTTTATCTAGAATTAAATTGAGACTAATCCCTCCACTACAAAAACTATATGCAATATCAAATCTGAGTGAAATATGTGCATGATCAATTTACCTAGGATTTTTTTCAATCTCTTATTTGACCACTTTTGGATCTTTAGAACTCCTTTCTTCAAGCTATTAATTCCAAAGGCTTTGACTCAAATATGTTCATGGATTATGTCAAATGCCTCACTTAGAATCTCCCCATTTGGATATTCCTTGACAAAATATCACAAACTCTTTTAAAAATAAAAAAAATTACATCTCAATTTAGTGCATTGATTTACAAAATTTACTAACAAGACTTTGACAATTTGAAAATAAACTTAAAGAACTTTCAAAACCTATGTTTTTTCCTGATATTACAAATAATAAAAATACCTTTTCATAACACTAATCAAATATTCATACAAATGTCAATTTGAATTTGATTACCACCCCTTTTCATAGGGAATTGACAAAGGAAGAGTGTAGATAATCACATTAAACACAAGTTGTAGATAAAAAATCTAAGATATGTAGATAATAATTAAAGATAACATAAACTACATCTTTGAGATATAACAAATAGTTTGATTAGTACATCTCAACATACAAAGTTCACTACATTTAAGAAACATAAGCAAAAAGACTACTGATCAGTTTTAGTCTCTGAACCCATATCCATCTCATCAACCCATTGTTCTGAGTGAATCAATATTGTGACGTACACCCTCAAAACTCGTATGAACAAAGCTGAAAACTAGAAATTTGAGACAACTAATCTTGTGACAGCTCAATTAGCCGACACAAAAATTGGAGTCTAATTATCAAGTGCACGATCTGGAACTTGACATGGTAACTCCTCTTTTTTTATCATTGTCTGGATCAAATGAGGCTGAATGTCTAACGCGTTTCTAGTGTAATCCAAGGTGTCATGAGTGACCGGTCATCCTAGTCGATGATGCAATGTCTATATGCTCCTATCCAAATTCTATCTTCCCATGTGGATGTATGTGAATATGATCATATGATAGTAACATCCTAGAGATGATAATAAGAAAAGGCAACTGTTAAATAACAACTATCATAAAAAATATGAAGGAGACTAAATCTACATATGTCTTTATCAAATGAAGTTTAGAAGAGCAACACATGTCCTATCTATCAATTCTCCTATGATCGGCCAAATATCATATACCTCATAATCAAATGTAGAAAGCCATACTTCAACGTTATATCATGATTCTAGAAAGTATGCTATAATGTATATCCAAACCTAGGACTAGTAAACTCATACATATACTTTGATCATCTGGAAACATAATTCTTTGATTATATTGTTCAAGAAGTAATATAATACTTGAACATTGGTAAGGAATCATGCAAGCATCATCAATGTGTTATCTAGTAAAAATTGTAACACCCTTGTTTCTAATTTCAATTTAGGAGTCGTGATCATTGAATTTTGGTCTAGGTAGGCTGGTAATTGGGTAAGTGGATAAACGGGTGTGTGTACCTTAGCTGGGTGAGGTGCATGCTAGGCAGGTCTGACGATTGCCCAATAGGTAGCAATGTGGTGCGAAGCTGAGGAGAAGGCCAATTTATCTTTTATTTTGATATGGAATCTCAGCTTTGGATAAGATTGGATACGATCTTAGATGTTGATTAAGAATGGATAGAGTTCTATTGGTGTTGGAAGATTACCCAATATAAGATAACCCTATCCTATCCTCTATATGGGACTTGACTCCTTGAATTTTTGTATTGAGTAGAGTACTTTCAAATGAAGGTATTCTTGTTGTCACTTATATGCATGCTAGAATTTTGTTTGATATTAGTTCTTCTCATTCGTTTATATCACTAAAGTTTTATGTCAAACTAATGGTTAGATTGGTTAAGATTATGAATGCTATGGTTGTTTTGACTCCATCTACTTCAATGAAGGCGGAGTAATGCATTATAGATGCAGTGTTAGAGATAGATGAGCAAGAGTTGCCCATGGATTTGATTATCCTGGACATGACCAATTTTAATGTATTGTTTGGCATGAACTTTCTGTCTAAGTTCTATGCGAGTGTGGACTGCCATAAAAAGCAAGTCACCTTTCTTCTTATGGGACACACATCTTTTACTTTGCAGGATCTTCTTTGAACCCATATTTTGTTTATCATCTCACCTTTAAGGGTTGTAAAACTCTTGAGGCAAAGATGTACTGCATTTGTGGCTTTCGTTGTGGTAGAAAAGGTACCCCATTGAAAACATTCCAATTGTTTGGGAATTTGTGGATGTATTTTGTGAAGACTTGCATGGTTTATCACCAAGAAGATAGATCAACTTCAACATTCGTATTGCCTAAAGAGACACCTATCTCTAAAGCACCGTATGAGATGACACTAGTGAAGTTGAAAGAGCTAAATAGTAGTTGAAGGAACTGCTAGATAAAGGATTCATCCAACCAATCATATCTCTGGGTCACAACAGTTCTTTTTATGCAGTAGAAGGATGGATCATTCTGATTATGCATTGACTATCTACTTTTGAACCAGGTCACTATCAAGAATAAGTGCCCTTTGCCTATGATGAACTATTTGTTTGATTAGCTGCAAAATGCCAAGATTGATCTTCGATTGGATTATCACCAACTGTGAATTAAGGCGGAGGATGCTTAAAAGATAACTTTTAGTACATGCTATGGTCATTATGATTTCTTGGTCATGCCTTTTAGATTGACCAATACGCCAACATCATTCATGGACCTAATGAACAAAGTTTTTCATCCTTTCCTTGACCAATTTATTATAGTATTCATTGTTGAGATTTTGATTTACTCTTTGAGTCAAGAGGTGCACGAGGAGCATCTTCGAATAACACTTTAGACGTTGAAGGATCACCATCTCTAAGCAAAGATTAACAAGTGTGAATTTTGGCTGGACGAAGTTATATTTTTTGGTCATGTCATCTCAAAGGATGAAATCTTAGTATACCCAACCAAAGTGGTGATACTTAATTGGGAAAGACCTAAGACGATAAATGAGATAAGAATTTGTTTGAGCTTATCAGGATATTCAAATGGTTTATCCTATGGTTTTCAGTTATATTGTCTATGATGACGAAGTAAACTTGAAACAACATGAGATTTGATTGGAATGAGGAGAGTGAGACAAGTTTTTAGGAGTTGAATGAGAAGCTGGCATTAACACCAGTTCTTACTCTACCTTTAGGTACAAGAAGTTTCGTTATCTATAGAGATGCTTACAAGAAGGGAATCAAATGCATCTTGATACAAAGGGATAAGGTAGTGGCATATACTTTGAGACAACTAAGGTACATGAGCAGAGTTACCCAACACATGTTTTGGAACTTGAACCGGGTTGTCTTGCGTAAAGATTTGGCGGCATTACTATATTGTAAACAATTTGAGGTTTACACTAGCCATAAAAGCTTGAAGTATTTATTTTCTCAAAAGGATCTCAATATGAGACAAAGGTGGATCAAATTTTTTAAGGATTATGACTTTATCATTACTTATTATCCGAGGAAGGCTAATGTGGTTGCAAACGCACTTAGCCATAAGTCTAGTTCTAAAGTTAAATTGGTACGACTGCAGGAGTGGAAATTATTGGAAAATATTTTAGATTACCAACCCGAGATATCGTTGGAGAGTACTTGAAGATTGTTAGCAAATTTATCCATCAATTCATACATTTACACCAAAATTGCGGAGCTACAAAAAGAAGACAAAGCAATGCAGAGATTGAAGGTGAAGATTTTGGAAGGGAACTTGGCTTTTCTTTCCATTCTAGCCGATCAATTTTTGTTATTTAAGGATCACTTGCTATTTCCAACAATATAGATTTGAGGAGGGAAATTCATATGGAGGTGCATTGTTCTAAGTTCTCCATTCATCTTGGTACCATGAAGATGTATATAGATCTTAGACAATTTTTTGTTTTGTGGGAAGGAGTGAAGCGTGAGTAGGGGTGGGCATTGTGCAGGCTACTCATGGGTGGCATGCAGGCTTGTACCAGTGGGTCGAGCTTTGGTCCTGCCCGCATTGGGCATGGACGGGGACTGGGAATTATGGCCATGGCTCATAATGGTGAGGACCGGGCCCCAATGGCTAAGAGCCATTGGGGTTGGCCCCCAATGGTTAGTTGGGGGCAATGCCTCCAACGTCTATGTCTTAGAGATGTTGGGTGCAATCCCATTTTTTTTTAAATTTTTTTAGAATAAATTTGAACTAAGTTAACTACCCATATTTTTACAAAATTGCCACCCCCCCCATAAGACAATTCTAACCCTAATAACAATCAAATAATGGTCTTATTCAAGGGTTGGAGGGGTAATTATCACATTTAAAAATCTATAATAAGGGGAGTTTAACCTTCTCTTCACCTTTGCCTCTACTATCCAAGTATCCCTTTCTCCTATCCTCCCATACTCTCTAAGTCTCAAGCTCTTAATCACTTTAATTTTTATTTTATTTAAAATTTAAAATTAAGTTCTCACACTCTCAAGCCTCAAGATTCAAGTTTTCAATTCTCAAGCTTTTTCCTCCTCCATCACGTGGGTAGCCGACAACTCGTCTAAACTCTCAAGCATCAAGGTAAGTAAATTTGATTTAATAATTTAATTTTTAGTTTAATTTGGCCTCTTATTTCTCTTACTAATTTTTTTTTAAAGATTATGGCATCCCAATCAACCTACAATGCCTCCTCCTCGGTCACTCCCTAAGTCCAATTGCCAATTTTCGCGAAGGAGGAATTCCCAACATAAATGAAGCTGACTACAAAGGAATTCCATCAATGCCTTTGACGGTCGGGGAGAAAAAGAAGTGGAAACCTTTTATGGTATGAAACCATATGAAGAAAATAAGGGTGAACATGTCACGCCCCGGCGTTGCCTAACCAGAGCCGAACCCGGTCTAAGGGCTAATCAAGCGCACGGGGGCGACGAGGGGAAAATTGAGATACGGTTTAGCGAAAGACTTAACCCTAAATACAGGTGATCTAACAGAATTACGGAGTACGCACATTCCTTTGAGCAAGAGTAAATAAGAAGAAAAGAAAGAGAGTCGCTTAATTCCAAAATAAACGACTAGTCTCAAACCCACATACTTAGTCAACTATAGCCCACACTGGCTCTAAATTAGGTCTTAGACAACACAACTGTATAAAGTAACATAAATCCAACAGAGAACCATACACAAAGGTTCTAAACATAAAACATAAACCAAGGAAAACAAGTCACATAAGAGTCTCCATGATCACATCCAAGTCGTCTCTGATCT
This sequence comes from Saururus chinensis, assembly GCA_035235625.1. Lineage (NCBI taxonomy): Eukaryota > Viridiplantae > Streptophyta > Magnoliopsida > Piperales > Saururaceae > Saururus > Saururus chinensis. The sequence continues at coordinate 21,895,067 of CP141142.1, forward strand.
TTCCTCCAAGAGGAGATCCTGTTCGTCTGCGTGTCGCACCACGTAGCCCCAAAGCAAAAACATAAGAAAGAGGGGTGAGTTTAACAAACTCAGCAATGGTTTTTAATATAACTATCATCATCGGAAATACGATAGCATAGAAATATATTCATTCAGATCAAAGATTGACAAGGTGCATCATTTTCTGATCACACATACACATCACCTAAACCTGCATCATAGTGTATAATCCACATAATGTCATTCACATCGTATCAACCTGCATGAAATATATCTCTAACATACATATCCAACCATACATTTCATCATATCAACCTGCATGAAATGTATCTCTAACATACACATCCAATCATGCATCACATCCTATCAACCTGCATGAAATATATCTCTAACATACATATCCAATCATGCATTACATCCTATAAATGTATCTCTAACATACACATCCAATCATGCATCACATCATATCAACCTGCATGAAATGTATCTCTAACATACATATCCAATCATGCATCACATCCTATCAACCTGCATGAAATGTATCTCTAACATACATATCCAATCATGCATCACATCATATCAACCTCCATCAAGGAGTAATCACAATTTAGTGTGTCACACAGACGGGAACACAGACAAGGCCATGAAGGCGTGTCATGGTCCACAATTCTACACAAGAATTTAAGAAGATCACATCACATAAAGAATGCCTCCACCAAGGAGTAATCACAAATAGCGTCACGAAGACGGGAACATAGACAATGTCACGTAGGCGTGTCATGGTCCAAATTCTACATAAGAATTTAAGAAGATCACATCATATAAAGAATGCCTCCACCAAGGAGTAATCACAAATAGCGTCACGAAGACAGGAACACAGACAAGGCCACGTAGGCGTGTGGTGGTCCAAATTCTACGCGAGAATTTAAGAAGTTCGGGGTTGTCAATCCCTAATTGCTGCTCACCCCAGACGATCCTGGCCAAGGATGTCACATTCTTATGAAGAGAACCTAGAGCAGGGGTGTTCATTTTGGAACATCTCCCACGATGCGAGAAGTCCCAAGTTCCCACGTAGGAAACCCACGAACACATGGTAGCTGGTGCAAAGAGCATACCATAGTAGATTCTCAGGGTCCAGGTTCGACTGTCTCAATAAATAAATCTCAACCGCATTAACAATTCATAACAACTGAACTTGACTCGACTCAACCGGGGAGTGCACTCATTCCACGAAGAAGCACAAATCAAAACATGTCCTTTCAAACCAATCAAGTTTCAATTAAGCCACGACCGATTAAACTGGCACGTAATTTCACCACATTGCATCCAATTGATCCAATTCGATTAATCTCGATAAAGCCTCAATTGGAAATACATTTGCATCCACTTAACTAGACTCAACCCGCCTCGGAGTGTGCACATAAAAGTACCTCTATGTTGACTCTAGTCCTCACGTCCCATACCATGAGTATTCGTGACACCATAGAAGCAAATTTAACTAAGCACTAGCGCAATGAACCTTAGAGCTATCCATCGACATAATGCGTCTCATACCACTAGTGTCTAATGGTTTCTCCTCGGCTGTTCCACACAACCGATCAATTTCGATTAACCAACGGTAAAACCTCGTTCATGAAGTCCGATCCATGATTCATGATGTCATGATATTAAACCAAACATAAACCATGAATTCCATTTAACTAGACTCAACCCAACTTGGAGTGTGCATGTAAAAGTACCTCTATGCCAACTGTAGTCCTCACGTCCCATACCATGAGTATTCGTGATGCCATAGAAGTAAATTTAACTAAGCACTAGCACAACGAACCTTAGAGCTATCCATTGACATAATGCGTCCCATACCGCAAGTGTCTAATGGTTTCTCTTCGGCTGTTCCACACAACCGATCAATTCCAATTAACCAACAGTAAAACCTCAATTGGAAATACATTTTCATGATGCATGCAATATGGTACATATGTGGGCAAAATATACATGAATTCTAATTCATTATAGGTGTTCTCTTCAGCCCTTCATGCTTCATTCATAATCATAATATCAAGCTTCAACATCATCATTAAACCCCACATATGTGTGTGTACCTAGTAGAAGTACTTCACTCAATGCATATCAACATGTTTGTAATTCACTCACCATTACACTACACATGAGCATTTACATCTAATCATGAATTCCAGCAGAAATCATAGAAGAAGAATCATTAAAATCGTAACTCAAATCAAAGCTTAACCGCAAGCTAACTACATATAAGATCATTCACTTCATACTTGAGTCAAGATATAACACTAGTATTCACACATCAATTAACCACATCTTAATATGACATATCAGCCCATTAGTATGCACCTAACCATAGAGAGTCAACCATTCATAACTTCAAGATGGCAATTTCAACATCGTATATCCAACCACAAGCCATTCCACATAACTTTAAATATATATACCACAACTTCTAACATCAATAGAATGTTCTTCAAGTAGCTTATTATAGATCAAAATACTTCACATAAACATAAAAATAATATTTTGGAGTAGATATGTCGGAATAAGCATCATACATAAAATTGTGAATTTCTGCAGTGTAGCCGTTCGAACGCCCTGTAGGGCCGTTCGATCGGCTAAACAAGAAAAATGCCAAAACTGCAGTGTTGCCGTTCGAACGCTCTGCATGGCCGTTCGAACACCAACAAGGCAGATTCAACTTTCTTCTTCCTTTCACATTTTCAAACCGAAACTCCATTGATAAAACTCAAAATCACCATCTAACAACCTAAATGCCATTAAAAGTCCACCATAACTTCCAGAATGCTAATCCACATCATAACAAGATAAAACCCTATAAAATTGGGATTAAAGGTTACCGTTTACTAATCATGCCATTAAAGCATTAAATCAAGTAAATCCATTCAAAATAACCACAAAATCAAGAGTTTTACCATAGGAAGACTGAAATTTCGAAAGTTCATTACCTTATCTCTTGATTAGGCTTGGATTTGATGGTCACCCTTCTTGAAAACCTTACAAAGACATAGAGTTTGAAATAAACTCCATTAAAACCGATTTAACAAAGAAAACCTTAATCAAAAACTTAGATCTAGGGCTTGTTGAACATAAAAATCGGATTTTTAGAGCTAGGGTTTTAAGTAAAGATGCAAATCAGTAGTTTTGATGTTTAAAAATGAATTAAAACAAAAGGGGAAATGGTAGATCTAGAAGGGATTAAGAGGAAAGCTAGGATTTAGTGCTTAATTAGAAGGGACTTACCTTAAACACCTTCTAATCCAGGCCTAATTGGGAATTAGGCCTAACCTCTCCTTCTCAGCCTGTTCCCAAAATAGGAAATGGCTCAGGTTTTCCTTTTATAGTAAGCTCTTGGGGTGTGTATGGGTAAATTGTGGGGTATGAATAGAAAAATAGGCTAAAAATGGGTAATTTAGTCATTTGAGCAATAATAAAACCTGGAAAAATTATGAAATTTTTTTGTAAAGTCTTGTGTTGATGTCTGGGTTCATTTGGTCCAAGAATCCAAGTTTCGACGGTGGGGCCCACAAGGGGTCCCGCCAAACCCTAATTTTTGGAAAAATAGTGAAAATTCAAAAAAATCTCAAAAATTCACATTTGATTCAAAATAACTAAAAACCACTAATTGTAAAGTTAATTTTGATTAAAACCATCATAAACACCATCTATCTTTGAAACCACCGAATAAATCAGAAAACGTGTTAACCTCACGATAACCGATAATTAAAGTGAAACGAAAACCGGTTTAAGATCAAAGATCTTATAGAACAACCCTAACAACCCCAACAAGTTCCTCCTCAAATCCGAATGCATTATTTTAAAAGTATTCTAAGTGTCGAATTGGGGAAGGAGGGGGTACCAGACATCTTCTTCGCCATGCTAGATCATGCTTCACTGTGTATGACTTAAAGACCTCAAACAATCACAACTAAGTGCCATGAGTGCTCTTCTACCTCTCTTAGTAATTTTTATTTTAATCAAGATACAAATCAAAGGGAGCTTGTGAAGTACATTGCGAACGCTGAGCAACCCTTATCTTTTGCCGATGACTCCAAGTTCGAGACATATGTGAGGGAAGCTATCAATCTGGCATTAAAAAAAAACTTGTCCACCACATTTAGGAGAGATGTTTTCAAGCTACACAGGAGTAAAAAGTAAAACTTATGAAATCCTTACAAAAAATTCGGGTAAGATTGCTCTAACTTTTGATATTTGGACTAGTATCAAAGATATTGGCTATGCATATGTTACCGCTTATTTTATGGATGAATCATGAAGATTAAATAAGAGAATAATATATTTTAACATTATAGAATAACCTCATTCCGCTTCAATTATTGAAAATCATGGATGTATGTTTTAAATGAATACTCAATCAAAGATGAAATTATGTCTATTACTTTAGATAACGCCTCTAATGATAATTTAGTGGTATAACTTTTAGAATCTCATTGTGATCACATTGGTTTAATATAATCAAATATATTTTGTATTAGATGTGCATGCCACATAATTTATTTATTTATTCAAGATGGTTTAAATGTAGTAAAATCTCATCTTCAATTAATCAAAAATACTTTGTTACATATCACCTATTCACCCTCTAGAATACAAGAATTTAAAGTCCTGTGTAGATTGCATGGTAAGAAATATAAAAATTTCAATTGAATGTTCGTCATAGGTGGAATAGCACATATTTAATGTTAGAATCTTGCGAACGATTAGAAAGCTTAATTATATGTTGGGCGTCACAAAAGTTACCTCATCTAGTACTTAATGAAGGTCATTTTGCCATATCTACTTGTTTGATGCATTTTCTATACACTTTTTATAATATTATTAAAGATTTATCCAGTTTTTACTATCCTATTTCTTATTCAATTCTAAACCACTTGTATGACAAAACTGATGCATTTGTACAATATAGAGATAATGAAACATATTCATATCTTAAATGAAATGAAAATAAAATTTAAAAAATATTAGTCTCCTAACCCTTTAATTTATTGTTTAGGGGATGTAATGGATCCTAAGGTTAAATTAGGTGTAAAATTTTTATTAGCTAGTATATAGGAGAAAATGAGTCCCTATGAAAAAGATAATCTATATAAAACTATAGAAACTACTTTTTATTATTTATATAATACATATGAAACAACCCATGGGTCAAGACAAAATCAATCAACTTCTTCTATTCATATACATCTTCCACGTAACACTAAGTCTTGGTTGTTACATCACAAAAATAAACAAAAATATAGTGCTAATATTAATGAATTAACTAACTATTTAAATACTAATTTGAACCTCATTATATCCTCCAAACATCTTAGTAATATAAATTTTTTAACTTGGTGGTAGACATTTGGAAGTAACTATCCTATAGTCTGGCTTATCACATGATTTACTGTAACGACCATGAATTTTTTGTACTATTTTTTGCCTCTAATAAAGCTATTTTATGAGCTTTTAATAATTTTTAATTATTTAAAGGTAGATATTTAGTAAGTTTTTGTATGAGTGTGTTAGAGCTTAGAGAAACGAGCATAATGAGCCTCAATCTGCGCAAATCGGACACTAGGGTCAAAAGTTATGGCTTCAGGAAGCATGTCACATGGATGAGACTCACTTAAAAAGTACAGGATAACCTACCAATGTGAGTCTAGTTTTGTAGGTCTTATCAATAGGAGCCCAACGGTACCAAGAATGCGTGAATTAGAGTCTGGAAGAGAAAGTTACGCATATTTAAAATTTTAAAATTTTTGAAAAAATAAATACTAGAAATATTATTTATTGTGTCAACTGGAGTCATCATGCTGACACTAGCAACAATACGTGTTAGTGCGACGTGCGATGCTTGAGTTACGAGCATAGCGCATCAGCACGAGGCATGCATGGGTAGGGCCCGTGCGAGGCGTCAAGAGGCGCGCCATGCGGCACAACACAGTGCATCATGCATGTGACACCCAATTGCTTGTTAAATCACCTCATGTGGCTATTTAAAGCACATATGGGCTTCATTTTCCCAGTTTTCTCTCCAACTCACGAAACTTCATTTTTGCTGTTCTAAGTTGTTTTAAGTCTAATTTGAGTTGCTCAAGAGGCGTTCTTATCTAAATCGAGTGTGCCAAACATCATCGTGGAGATAATTTTCTGGTTGGAGATTTCTAAAGCATAGAAAGTGGATGTCCAAGTGCATGAAGTCCAATGTGTCATCTCCGAACTCGTGCAAAGAGCGAGGTAGGGTTTTTTTATCCTTTCTTAAAGCATGATTATTGACTTTGGCTGTCTTTTTAACTTAATATTTATATGACTCTTGCATGTTATGCGTGAGAGTTATTTTTAAGTCATGATTTATGATTTTGGCACGTATATTCGATTTGTCGAATGATTAATCATTAAAGAAGCTGATAAATTATATATTATATGTTCTATGATCTGATCATATATGTGATTTATCAAATAATTATCCTTTAATGTAGGAATATATTTATGAGTTGTGATTGTTATGATTGCCTCATATATAATAGTTTTATCAAATGTTTATCCATAGAATTTGGTATGAACTATACATGTTGAAGCATGTGAGAGAAAATCTAGCTTCGCCACTGTTTTCATTGCGAATTAATACAATATGTTTGGAAGACGGTTTTAGAGAACTCGTCCTTGTTGAAAGGAGGATTCTAAGGATTATTTTTAAAAATTCATATAAGCATGGTGATCGAGTCACTGAAGCGGGACAAAGAAAGGGTTTCTATCTCGTTCGAATGATTGACAAGCCTTGTCTTTGTAGTTGTCAATAGTGACGCTCCCATAGCTTATAGAAGCGAGGCTAGAGTTTTCAAAATGATAAACATTGGTAGAAAATGTTTTAACAGAAAAACTACCCTTCATGAGTTTGAGAACTCAAGAATGTTTTGGCTATGAGTTTGGGACTCAAGAATATTTTGGTTGTCCGGAGCTATTGTTGGGCGCTTTGATAGAGCTCTATGGATTGATGAGGGCACAATTATAATCCAGTTTGGAATCCGATGCACAATACCTATTTTAGCCTAGTGAGCCCCTAACGAAGGCAAAACCCTTGATTAGCCCCTAAAGAAGGGCACCTATCAAGGCTATGCACTAGGGTAGAAAGTATCATAAAAAGGCTCTCTACTCTCTTGATCGTGGCGACCTATGAGATGTTTTGTGAAGATCTGTGGAGGAATAATAGGATGCTATTTTGTACCCGCAAAAATTCCATAGGATAGAGTAGGTGTCTGGGACACCCTATTTGCGAACTACCTCCTAGACCTTGCAAGAGGTGGTTTATAAAAGAAAAATTACATGAGAGCTTGCAAACCTATGATCATCTTCGATAAATAAAAAGAAGCTCTAGGGGTGGTTTTGGGTGAGAGGCACACCTTGTTTTTATGAAAAATAGTATATATGTTGTGTGCTTTGGAAACTTCCATGTGTTACTTCATGTCTAATAGTATAGACTCTCCTACTGAGTATTTTAAAATACTCACCACCTCCTCGATCTTGTAGGACTTGATGAAGTATTAGTGTGTGGGTAGAAGGGCCTACTTGGGAATTATTGATGTGATTTTAGGGTCTGTCTGGATTGGTGGAAATCGGGAGAAAGAGAAAGAGAAAGTGAATCCAGGTGAAAGAGAAACTAGGAGATTCCTAAAATTTTTCCACTGTTTGGTTGCACAAATGATGTTAGAAAAAATTTATGGTGACAATGATGGTAGTGGCGGTAGTGGTAGCGTGATGTTGGCGGTGGTGGCGGCGGCAGTAGCGGTGGTGGCAGTGGCAGTAACAGTGGCGGCTGTGGTGGTGGTGGTGATGGCGGCGGCAGCAGTGGTGGTGGCAGTAGCAACGGCGGCGGTGACAACAATGGTGGAGTGGGGGTAGTGTCAGTGGCGGTAGTGGTGACAGTGGTGGTGGTGGTGGTGGCAGGGCTGGTGATGATGGAGGCAGCAATGGCAGTGAGGGTAGTGACAGTGGTGGTAGTGGTGGTGGTGGTAGTGGTGGTGATGGCGGCGGCGACATTGGTGGCGGGGGTGGTGGTGATGGTAGTGGTGGCAGCTGTGGTGGTGGTGGTAGTAGCGGTGGTGATGGCAGCAGTGATGGTGGCAGCAGTGGAAGTGGTGGTGGCAGTAGTAGTGGTGGTGGTGAAGGCAATGACAGTGATGGTGGTGGTGGTGGTAGTAAGACATAAGTTTTTAGTACGATGATTTTCCCCCAAAATCCTTGGGTTGATAGGTGGAAAGTTTTTGGGCCAAATTTTCATCCATTTTCTCTCAGTTTTCACTCTAAGTTCTCTTTCCCTGTTGCACCAAACAGTGGAAATGGGTAGATTTTAAGAAGATTTCTTTCCTTTCCCCCTCTTTCCACTAATCTAAACAGACCCTTAAGGATTTCAACTGCACCAAAAATAAGTAAGAACTCTTATTATTTTTCAACTTGTGTGTTTTGTACACAGATAATAGTTCCTGGGAAAATTACTATTTTATACCATGTTTATGGTGAGTAACTCCAATCACAGGCTCGGGTAAACTCTGATATTTTCATAAAAAGATTTGTTATATGCATCCAAAATCCTAGGGTGTGACATTAGACTAACCCCCCAATGTTCATAGTTGAGTTTTTTGAAACTCTATGTGGGACATTTATAGCAAAGAGTGACACTAAAGCATAGGAATTTTTTGAAACTGTATGTGAAAATTCTCTGCAATGGGATTATTCAAGTGGAGTTGATAGAAACTCTCAACTTTAGAAGAGAGGTGGTCTTTATGAGGTAGGAAATTCTCCTAATTTGCTAGTGAAAATAAAGAGTTTGACACAGAAAGTTGATTCAATAGTCTTGGCTAATGTTCCCCACATGCCATCCCCTGCTCATGTGTGTCATATGCTCTAGCCATGACCAATCTACCCACAATTGCCCTTTTAGTGCCACATTCCCTAGTTATTTTAATGACCAAGCCATTGCAGCTGATATCTTCCCTAGACTTGCCAACAACCCATATTCTAACACATACAACCTAGATTGGGTTAGGCATCCTAATTTTTCTTGGTCAGAGGGCACATATCAAGGAGAACTTCTAGGGTACACTCCTAATTAGTTACACCCTTCCTAGGTTCAGTCATTCTGTTCACAACCTAAGAAACCATCCCTTAAACATACCTTAAACATGTTTATGCATAGTTCCCTCCAAATCCAAAAAAATACCCATAGCAATCTACATGCCAACTCACAAGCAATTGCAAAGTTTGCACTTTAAATGGGTCAACTTGCATTTGCATTGAATAAGAGAGAAAATGACAAATTTCCAAGTTAACCTATAGCATACCCTAAGGGACAGTATGGAGATGGCTCTAATTCTTGTCAAGACCAAATTCTATGAGGAAGGCCAAGGTCATAACTACCCTAAGATGTGGCAAACATTTGATAACAAAGTAGAAATGCCCAACAATGCCTTTAAATTTGTGCTAGAGGTGGGTAAGGAGGAAGAGAGTGAACCTAGACCAGCCCAAAGTAGTGAGAATTCCAAGAAGAGCTCAGAGCCTTCTACCATTTTTGAGTCTAGACATACGACCCCTTATGTGCTAAAAGTCCCTTTTCCTCAAAGACTGACCATGGGCATGCAAGAGAACAACTTTAATGAGACAATAGAAATCTTGAAGAAAATCCAAATTAATATTCCATTGCTCAATGTCATAAAGAAAGTTCCTTCGTATGCAAAATTCCTTAAAGACATGTTCACCCAAAAAGAAATATGAATGCTCACAAAAAGGTCTTTCTTATTGAACAAGTTAGGTCAATTCTTCAGTATAATACTCCACGTAAGTTTAAATATCTAGGATATCCTATAATTTCTTGTGTTATTATAAATCATGTCATCACTATAACAAAAATGACTATTAGTGACACAATACAAAGCATCACTAACAATTACTATTTGCGATGTATACAAAAGCGTCTCAAGTACAATAACTACTATTTGCAATGCTTATAAAAAAGCATCACAAATAAATAAGTTTTTTTTTTAAATTTGAACTAATTGCGATGCTTTTTTTAAAAGCGTCACTAATAAAATAATATTTTAAAAAATTTTATGACTATTTTTAATGTTTTTTACATGTGTTGCAAATAGTACTATTTGCAACACACATAAAAAAGTATCACAAATAGTACTATTTATGACACATGTAAAAAAGCATCACAAATAGTCATAAAATTTTAAAAAGTATTACTTATTTGCGATGCTTTTTATAAGTAGCAAGTAGTACTATTTGCGACGCATGTAAAAAAGCATCGCAAATTGCAATACATGTAAAAAAAGTCACAAATAGTTTTATTTTATTTTAAAAAATTATTTTATTTTGATACTTTTTATAAGTGTTGCAAGTAGTACTATTTGCAATGCATGTAAAAAAATGTCTCAAATAGTATTACAAATTTATTTAAAAAACTTATTTTATTTGTGATGCTTTATTATAAGTATCACACATAATTCTAAATTTTTTAAAAATTTTATTATTTTATTATTTAAATATATACAATATGATAAATAAATATTGAAAAAAATAAATTAAAAAGATTCAAAAATATATTATATTTTACTTAATATTTATTATTTTAATATATAATAAATAAAAAAGAAATAAATAAATAACAAATTAAATTCCCATACTTTCTCCCCACTCCTCATAGTTGGGGTTCATGCTAACGTGCATGAGAGAGAGAGAAAGATATTAGGAGAGAGAAAGAGGAGAGAGAGTGAATAGAGAGAAGAGAGAGACAAGAGAAAGAAAAGAGAGAGAGGAGAGAGGAAAGAGAGAGAAGAGAGAGGAAAGAGAGAAGGGAGATGAGAGAGAGTGGTGAGAGAAGAGAGAAGAGAGAGGAGAGTAGATAGAGAGAGTGAGAGGAGCGAGAGATGAGAGAGAGAAGAGAGAGGAGAGAGAAAATGAGATGAGAGATGATATATACTGAAAGGAATTAAGAAGAGAGGACAGATTGAAGGAATATTGGGAGGAGGATCAGTAGGAGAAGTGGGATGTAGGAGAGGAAGAGAAGTGTCAGGGAAGAGAAAGAGAGGAATCGGGGAGAGAGAAAAGGGAGATTAGGCAAAATATCACTTAATTAATCATTGATTACAAAATCAAACACCTAAAATAAGCTAGGCTAACCTACTTGAGTACAAAAGAAAACTATCTTGCTACATAGATAAAATTAATTGATTACAACCAAAACTAATCACTAATCCCACGACAATTCCTAACTACAATTTCTAACTGCCCTGCAATTCCTCAATGCCCTAACTAACACATCATTAAGGGTCATAACAAGAGAGAAGAGGGGAGAGAGAGGGGCGAGTGAATAGAGAAGAGAGAGGAGAGAGAGAGAAAGAGGAGAGAGAGAAAAGAGAGAATTTGAGGTTTTTTTTATAAAAATAAGTATTTACGACGCTTACGGTTACATGTCACAAATAGAGGTTTTTTTTGTGATTTTTATCTATAAGAGTCGCAAATATAAGCAATTTGTGACGCTTTAAGCATTGCAAATATAAGACTATTTGTGACGCTTTCTTATAAGCATCACAAAATAGATATTTTTGCAATGCTTAGTCAGAAGTGTCCCAAATACATACTATTTGGGATGCTTTTGAAGCGTTGCTAAAAAAATTGGCTCATGTGCGAAATGTAGTATGCACACCATTTTATATTGCCCACATTGCTCGACGCCTAGCTTCGGCTCCCCATGTCCTGGCCTGCTTTGGCTCCCCACCATGCTATGCCATCGCTTGCCGCCTAAGCTCCGCCTTGATTCCAATTGCAGCTCTGCCTGCTGCCTCCCCGAAATCCTCCTCGCTCATCTCCCTCATGTATCTGTGACCCCCTGGCGCCGGAGGCACCATCCCCCTCTTCCTCCCCCACTGCCCTCCTCTTCTCCCCCTGTCTCTTTGAGAGGAGAGAGACAAGAGGAGAGAAGAGAGAGAAGAGACGAGAGGAGAGAGAGAGATGAGAGGGAGGATTTGACTTTTTTTAGATAATAGTATTTGCGACGCTTATGGCTAAGCGTCACAACTAACAGTGTTTTTTCGATGCTTATCTTTAAGCGTGGCAAATATAAGCAATTTGTGATACTTTATAGACAACATCACAAATATAAGACTATTTGCTATGCTTCCTTATAAGCGTCACAACATATATATTTTTGCGATGCTTAGTCAAAAGTGTCGCAAATACATACTATTTGGGACACTTTTGAAGCATCGCTAAAAAAATCTGGTGTGTGCGCAAAATTTTGTGCGTGCCCCGTGTTATTCACCCGTGCCACTCCGCTTTGGCTCCCCACCCTACTACGCCACAGCCTACCGCCCCGGCTCAACCTTTGTTCCAATTGCAACTCTACCCGCCGCCTCACCGAATGCTCCTCCCTCATCTGCTCTCCCGTATATCTATGATTCATAAGTTTTTAATGAAAGCCATGTAGTATATTATATAAGAACATGTGAATGATACATGTTTCATAAGTTTTTTTTTCATTTTAAGAGAGTAAAAAAGGTAAGTGAATAGTTTCGCTATCATTCCTTTCATTTTATAAAAAACAAATTGAAGTATTTTTTTTCCTGAGATGATATTGAAGTATTCTCATCTCCACAAGTGAGCCCCTAATTTTTCCACGTCTACCAGTTCATGCATAACCTTTCCACCTTGAAGCTATCAAACACACTTTTTTGCCAGAAGGGGGACTCTATCTCTCTCTTGGACTACAATTTCATAAGGCGGGCTCTCTTACTCTATGCATTTTTTTTTAATGTTGTCAAGGCTAGTTGGCCTTGTAGCCGGTGCTTTACTTCAGGCTATCCTATTTACTTGGGCCCCAATCTCATGTCTTTAAAGAAAAGCTGAATATCGATCTCTCGCCACAACCACTGATAAAATTCTCTTGCTCACTCATCTCCTATGGCATCTCAGAGTTCCACTTGCCACTCCTCTTACCCTTCATAGCGACAATATCAGCGCACTTCATAAGGAAAAAAAATCCTATTTTTCATAGTCTCACAAAGCATATTGAAATTGTTGTGCATTTCATTTGTGAGCATATTTTAAATGGAGAAGTTCAGGTTGCACGTGCGCTGGGTCTTCAAAAAGTTGCTTACATCTTAATGAAGTCCTTGCCTACCCCAAGTATTCTTTTACTCCGGGACATCCCTCCTTGACCTTGAGGAGGGGATGTGCAGACTATTTGGTAAGTTCTTATCTCTTGCGTTCTAAATCTTCAAATTGCATCTCCTTGTTATCTTCAAAGGCCTTGCTCTTCTTCTTGGAATTATGTAATTGTATATAGGAAGTTTAGACATCGAAGAAATTCAAATCCCCATAATGATGTAGACTGGGAAGGCCAAATCAGGCTGCTCATAATAAGGTATTGAAGATAATTAACCATTGCCGATACACTAAGGGGTCTATGAGAGTCTTTGAGCCACAGATAGAAACCTGTAAATCAGCAACAAGAGGCTGAAACGCTCCAACACTTGGATAGCATACCTGAGCCTATGATAGAATTATGGTAGTGGGAGCGTTGTTTACATGCATACCAAAGAGTATATGTAGAGGGCCCAAATCTTTCATATCAAATTGTTGGGATAGCTGTTGAATAGGAGGCTGGATGAGAGTTGCCCAATTGCTAGTTAAGACGATATATATTAACAAAAGTAAGACATTAGACCCTTTTTACCAAATAAAGAGATGTTCATGTGAACATCTAAGAAAGCCGAGGCAAAGAGAGGTTTATGTGACCCTTTTTGCCATAAGGCCTGCTTGAGCCCATATGGCACCTTGTGAAGATGGAAAATGCTGTTAGGGTGGGACATTAACAAAAGCATAGGGTTACTGAAGATAAACCTCCTCATAAAGATCACCATGCAAGAATATATTTTTTACATTGAGCTGATGTAGTGGCCGATCAAAGGAGGCATATAAGGAGACAATTGTTAGATGACTTAGAGCTTTTAGAAAACTTGGTTATCTTACATAGTATTAAAACTCTAGGATGGAGTTTCATATTCAACTAAACGGCTATAGTAGATCAGTAGATTAACCCTAGTCCGATTATCTTTGAAAGATAAAGACTACGAGTTATAGTCTCTATGCGTACGAATTTACTTTGAAGAAAAATAAATAAACTTTAATAATTAAATGTCATTTATGATTAATCTATCTATCAAAAATTAAACTAAACATGCACACCCTGTAATAATCACCCAAAGATTTAACGTAGAAAATCCTAACTCGGGTAAAAAAATTATGACAGCCTCAAGGCCAAATCAATGTACTAATAAATAAGAACTTACAAGATACAAAAATAATTGACCAACCTCTAGACTTAACATAAATGACTTTGTTCAATTCTCTTCTGTTATTGGCCTTCAATTCTTCCTACTTAAATCTTTAATGTTTTCCCTCTTCTTGTTTTGTTATTTGTCTTATTCTTTTAGCAACTCAAGTAAAAATTCATTCTTTGATTGTTGATTCACATTTGGGTTTCTTCAACTCTTTTAAAGAATTCGCTAACACTCATCTTCTATTTGTTGTGTGAGAATCTTCTTTTTCATTTGTGTATCTTTATGAATTCACCATTAATATGCACTTAAAGTTTTTTAATAAATTCTCCAGGAAAACAATGATGAAGGACCTCTCCTTTTTTCTTTATTATTTTTTAGGTTTTTCTCACTTCAAATTTATCATAGGCCTTAGCCTTTATATAGGTCCTCAAGTCAGTTTAGATATTTGACTCCAACTAGGAATAAAATATCTTCCGGAAAGGCTTAAATTATGCAACTAAAATTAATAGCGATTGATTGTTCATTATTTTCTTAGTGCATGATACTTAGAGTGATTGATCGGTCATTAGGGAATCAATCTATTAACTCTCAATCTATTTTTACAAAGGGCTGATTCTGGTGGCGATTGACCACTTTTTCTTGTGTAATGTTCAACAATCGATTGATTAATGCTATTCATTTACAGTTTTACTATTTTTATACTAATTTAGTTTGAAACCTTCAAAACCATTTATAAAACTCTTCTAAGTGACTTTTGTATGAGAGTGTATGTTCTTTAAATATCCATAAGAACATGTCTGCTCCTTTTTTTGAAGTCTATTAATTCCAAATATAATTCGACTATAACTAAATCTAGTTATAATATCAAGACTAATTATATGCTCAAAGTTTAGATATAATTTTGATCAACAAAATTAGCTAATAACATTATATATGACACATATGTTCTTTCACAGGAGGTCTTAGTTTCAAGTCTAATTGGAGGCATTTATACCAATAATTGTCTTCTACATGTCACACTCAATGGATGCTTGCATGCGGGGGTGTTAGAATATAAAATAAATATATTTTATTTCCCCTTCTTAATGGCTCAAGCTTTTAAGAAACTTGGGTTATCTTACAATAACAATGCGAATGGTGTTATATTTATCCACTAGGATGAATGTCTCCTCAAAATCAAACCTAATTCACTATCTTTATGTGGTTCAGCAATACCATCAACATGAAGCTTAGGCTTATACACCCACATGCACATGACCATATTCATGGATGGCCGAAAAGTAACAAGTGACCACATGCTAAAGCGGATAATTCCTTAGTCATAGCTTGAACCCATTGAGGGTTAGTATCAACCTTTTTACAATATATGGGTTCTTAGTGGATGAGGATGAAAGATCGCAAGGAAGCCCATGGGAATTGGGTGGCGAGCTAGGAGAAGCTTGGGCCATCGAGTCATATTATGGTCCAAGTGACCATGGGATGATAATTAGTCGAAGTTGTGTATGGAGGATTAGTTGGGACTAGAGGTATATGCGAGTTTAGTATATATCCAAAATCTAATGGATCACTACATTGCTTCTAAAACTAGTACTTTGAACAAAGAATTAAGATTTGAGGTTGTCTACTCAATCCCCTAGTTATGTCAATATCTTTCCAATTTACTTTTTTATTTTTTAACACTAAAGTTGTCAATTTCATAAGATTAATAAGTTCACTAAATTGGTTGGATAGTATGAAAGTAGGATGGCAGAGTAAGCCAAAGCTTACCAAATTGGTTGCAACTATTGTCTGACCAAATTGATAATCTTGACATCAAATCTAGCTTTGGTAGATTAGACACAAAACGAGGGAGAATTCAAGATGGTTTTTAATAATCCTAGGCAGCATTAAACTTGAATTCTGTACTCACATATGCAGAAAAGGTTTAGCACCACCTTAAATTGTCAAAAACTGCCAGCTCGTAGGGCAATGAAAAGTAAAAAACCATTCCCGATGGCAATTGCAGAAAGCTCAAAGGTCATACAGCTAGCATATTAGCTTATAATGCTCTATCAAATATTAGATGGTGAGTCATTTTTCTGAAGGAAGTATCGTTTTGGTACTCCCTAAAATACATTGCCACATGTGATCCAAATTTCCAAACATTCTATTACTGAATTAAAATGAAGGAGGACGATGACTAAAAGGTCTTTCGATGAGGTGTCCTAGCTCCTATATATATATATATATATATCTTAGTCACATACCTTCGTCGTTTGGCTTTGTCATTCCTAGCAGTCATGATTTCATGCAAGAAGATTACGATGAGACACACAAAGGAAGCAAAAGTTTGAATTACCCTTGAAAATGTGATAGAGCCAATTTCTTCATCAAATTTTAAATTTCAACTATAAAACAAGGTAGAAATGAGATCATAATCCCATGAGCAACTCGACATGTGGAGGAGATACATATGAATGGGCGAGAAAAATTGACAATCAACCTTGAAATTTTTTATGTTTAGTGTTCAAAATGACATTATGGAGGTTTGCCCTTTATAAAAAGAAAGATCCATGATTGTTGTGGAGTTTTCTCCATGCATCATATGCAAATTGGGAGAGGTGGAACACAAGGGGGGTTAGTGGGTACAGGGAGGGTAAGGCAACACCAGCTCTAGGTAGGGAGAGGTAGGCCGGTGATGGAAAAGAGGGGCGTAGATTAAGGGGGAAAAAAGAGAACAAAAGATAGATGATTTGGCATTATGAGGTGGTGTCATAAGACAATGAGGTGGGAAAATGCGTACCCTTTAAGTCTTAGAATCTCCACTTATCATAATTAGTTTCATTTCACACTTTAACTATTATAATAAGTATTTTATTATAAGACGTTACTTGGATGCACTCTAGATTGCTTCCTTTTAAGAGTTCTCCAAACCTTTTCTCTTCGAAGTTCATGCATGATATTTTAACAGAGCCTTCTTGGTCTTGGGGTGTAAATTGGAGAGTGGTTTACTATTTGTGGGAAATTAATTGCGTTGATGGCAAAGTGGTGTGTGGAGGAGCTTCCCTTTGTTTTGAGATGTATGATAAGAGGTGAATATATGACAGAATGGTGGAAGAACATGAATGAAGAAGCTGATGAGACAGATTTTATGAAAGAAAGTAATTAGTGTTTAATTTGTATGGGGTTTTAGGAAGGTTGTTTAAGTGGAGAGGCATAGAAGGTAGGGGGTGGTCTTTGATGTTCCAACTAGGCCCTGGGGCATTACTAAAGGAATGTGACATTGATGTTCCAACCCCTGGGGCATTACCAAAGGAATGTGACATTAATCATGGAAGAGTGTAAATGCCTTTTCTTCTTTGAGTGATAAAAATCGTTTTGTCAGTGCTCAAATCATTATACGTTGCTGTTATAGGTAGGCATAGGCTATCATGCGGCCTTCATGTTGATCATATTTGACCTTCACATCATTTAAACCAAACCAACAATGGCCATTTCTTAGAGCTCACCAAGTTGAATGGCCTTGGTGTATGGGATGTTGATTGTGTAATTATGTGCTTTCCTATTTTAGACTCTTATGCTCACATTCAGGATTGTCTATATAAATATGGACATGGTTTTTCTTGCTTGATGGCCCATTAGTCCCTTTTTTCTTGGTTGTAATTGACATGATTGGTGTTTTTCCTTCTTAAACACCTGCCTTTTTTCCTTGTAAGGTTTGAGGTAAAAGGTATACTAGGGGGAAGATATCCTATGCATTCATGTTCGAATGACCAATTTGCTCATTGTTCTTGCATATGGAATATAGAGTGGTGGCCTTTGTTTTTGTTTATTTTAACTTTATGATTATTTACTTATGCTTTTTTATGTGTTTTGCAACTAGAGAACTGGGTTCAGAGGGTCCGTGAACACGAAAATTGTTCGAGATACGGTTATGCACTTTAATTGGATGGTAAAAGTAAAGATGTTTATTTACACTTGCAAAATGATTTTGGCATTATGCCCCTCATCTTAGCAAGACGATAAGGCTCATAACTAAATGTTAAAGTAATTTGTTAAATATCATTTTCAAGAAATGTAATAAGTAATTCCAGGATTAATATATTAAATTTAGCTAACATAGGCCCCTCAACTTTGATTTGTTCTTCATTTAAATTTCCTATCTATTTACAATGAATATATAATGATTGAACTTTGTTGAAAAGTATCGTTAACATGCATCTGGTGCATGTCATGGTCGCAATTGTGCAAACAAGGTAGCAAAGGGCAAACAACCTTATCTGCCCCCATGATCCAACAACTCCCAACCGCCCAGATACATGTATGCCCGGCCACTAATTAACTATTCCGTGACCTTTTTGTATAAACTGACACAACACGAGCAACTTAAGCCCATAAGATTTCGATTCAACAATACACAACTTAAAAAATACACATAACTTGAAAGGAAAACATATTTATATTACTGCCAACCCCCTTCACAATCAAATCAAGATTCAAATGGCTCAAGATGCACCGATTCACCCTAGCACACGTGAGCCCAACCTACTGAATTTTTCCAATTGCTATATTATGAGCTAAAGTTTACTTTTTCAAAAAGAGAAATTATCCCATGAAACGGATTCACCACACTGTTGGTGGATTGTTTCACTCATATTTTGACACATTAAGATTGCCAAAATATGATATTATTATGTTTAGATATGTGGTATGTTAAATTGTAAGTGAAACAATCCACCAAACACTTAAAAATAGTAAATAATTCAAATTCAAATCATACGGGCAGAGAGTGTACATTTTTACTAGTGTTGCTAAAAAAGGGAAATAAAAAAGTTCAGCTCAATCAAAACGAAACCAACAAGCAATCACTAAGTGAAACAGCCAGCTCCAAATGTTCTGCTTCTGTAAGATGGAAATGAATAACCACATCATTTTCGTTATTTTGAAGTTTGCTTCGACTCCCAATAACCCCCAACGGTGACTCAGCCTTCGGCTCTTTCTATTTTTCAGCCGGTTTCTCAAGAAATGTCTTTTTTACCCAGTCGAATGGCTACAAAATGAAACATTCCCAAACATAAGTTTGACCTGCGAATGCTAGTTCAGGGATGCAGAATGGCCCACCACGCAACAGCAAACAAGGAAAATGACTAACCTTCAAGTTTCAGAATATCTACTTAAAAGAAGCAAGTCCCTAAAACAAAACAAAGATATGTGACGCTACTCACTCTTCAACAAAGAAGAGCGTGGGGGAAAGAAAATTAAATAAATAATTATAACACCACATTTTGTGCCTGCCACTTATATTTCTCACTAACCAACTTTTTACAAACAAATCTCCAGGAAAATCAGAAGAAACACAGACAATAATCACATAACTCAAAACATTATGAAGTTTAAGCATCTATGTGAACTCCAACATATACAACATAATTTATTGTATCAAACTATTTAAGTATCTGACTGAATTCAACTTTCTAGTTCAACACGATTGTAAACATCGTTAAATATAAGGAAAAATATGCTAGGATAACTAGATATATAAGTATAACAAATTGATCTTGTTCTAGTGAAAAGATCTGTCGTATTACCTCTGATGGAGTTAACTTACAAAGCAGAAAATCATTCTTATTCTCTTTAAATTGAAACGTAAAACAATTTCAAAGGTTATCAAATATGTTAGATCTTGCCAAGAGGTCTCAAATAAACATGAAACACCCCCCGTAACATTTGTCTTAGAACACCAGGCTTCAAATACATGAGTTAGGGAAACAGAGCCTACCTCTTCATTCAATGTATATTTCATTATATTGATCAATCTTGTAATTTATAAAATTAATGATTCAAAAAGCTTTTATACCAGTGTTCTAAAAAGCATTTACGAGGCATGATCAAGCTGAGTTGTTGCCAAAGTGCCTCAAAGGTGGGGGCACGTATCATAAAGCACCAAGGGTGTCAACCTCATCAACTGAGTTGCCTAAAAATGTTAATTTTAGGCAAGAGGTGAACCTTGAAAAGAATAATTGTCAAATTTTTGCAATAAATTTCAATAGTAAATTTTTCTACTTTTTTTATTTCTCTTGACTTCCATACTGGTCACCCCTCCCTTTCTACTGGTCAATAGGCCTTACCTCAATCGTTGCACATTTTAAACATTCTATCTAGTAATAAAATAATGGCTATAACAAAAAAAAAGCACCACACTGGAAACCTATGACATTATTTGCCACAGCTTATAGGAAGATGATAAAGTAGACAAAAGAAAGACATTTTTTAGAAAAGTTTTCAAACAACATAATGTTCAGTTAGGATCTTCCACACAGTGGCGTCCTTCTAATCATAGAAACAGACCAGGGCCAGCTTCCACTTTTAAGTCAAAAGCTCTTTACAGATTACAGAAAGCCACTTTCCCATTTAGTTAAACTTCTAACTTTCAAACTGGAAAAAGATAGAAAAGCCCTTCTTTTTTAAGCTTTACCAAATGCAGCCTAGAATACATAGTCAACCAGGATTCTGAGATCCACAAGTTAAAAGTTCCATACTAACAATTACCTGCCCAAAAATAATTATAAAAATAACTTGATTGATATCCTTTATTTTGAAAAATTGAAATAAAAATAACATATTTTAGAAAAAAACATTTAATTATCTCATTAACGAGCAATGAAGAATACAGAAGAACATCAATCACAGTAACATTTATAATCACGAGAGTTGAAACTTGATACAAATTTTAAATTATAGGTGTATCCTTTCAAAGGCTGCCTAATATCTGATTTGTACCTTTTACATCTTTATAAAAATCTGCACATATTTACACCTCTTAGTAAACCATTTGCTTTAGTAACCAACATTTTGTAGTAGTTAGTTTCTTAATGGTGCCAATCTTATTGGTAATTGACACCATCAATGACAGCATTACGTCAAGCCAAGATGTAGGTGGCAGTGAAATGCAAGAACTAGAATTGGGTCAACTAACTTTGACTAAAATCCAAACTGAGACTTGAAGTCCATTTACAATTGAGTTTTAAAAAAGTTTAAATATAGAAGCGTAACCTTAACAAGTTCTAAAAACAATGAAAGTAACAAGAAAATGGAGTCAGCTTTTGTAAAGCCACCAAGAAAATGGAGTAAGCTCTAAAAAACAATGGAAGTAACAAGAAAATGGAAGCTCTTGTAAAGCCACCAAGTATAGGTGTTCTTTCCCCACCATCCCTGTGCCTCAAAATGCTGTACACAGGGATGAAACTTAAGTAAAAGCTAAAACTAACAAGTGACATAAAGTTGAAGGTTCTGTCCTTCCACATCTTGCTTGCTTTGTTCTATTATTATGCCAAGTTGGACCATAACAATGGATGAACATGTTGTTTTCAGACCAAATTAATCAAATAATTAAAGAAGAAGAGTAAGGACAACTCGAGAATAGAAAGAAAAATAGAAGGAAAAATTTAGAATGTATGCACAAAATTAAATTTATTCTCCCATTTTTAATAATTTAACCTTTACCTATTTAGCCATCTGCTGAGTTCCAAACACATAAAAACATCAACCAAGATGGTCACAGAGAAGCATATTCACACAAAATTCAATTTATTCTTGGGAAAATTCAATAAATAATAATAATAAAATTTAATTCACAAAATAGTGGAGAGAGAAACTTAATTCCTAAAATGGTGTTCTCCTCACCAAGCAGGCGCCAGCGTGGTAACTGGCACTTGTTTTTATAATTTGTATAGTTATGTTCTTAGAATGATGAAACATAGTTTGGTTATCTAGCACAGCGAAACTGATGTTTTGTCATTCTAAAGGACAAAATTAAGCACTTCACCATTCAACCCAGCCTCCCCCGGCGTGTGCATGCATGCAGGCAACCACGTAAGTTGCAACTCTTTCCTGCCGGCACAACCATCTGACTTTGGTCCTGAGATTTGCTCACTATTTTAGTTTGTCATTGTCTACATGGGCCTCAACAACGTCATGTCTGCCTTGTTCACTTTCTGAGTTGGCAGGACTCTTTTCGAGCCTCCTTCACACACTGCTCTCTTATTCTTCCCCACACATCTGGTGTCTAAATTGCCTGAGCACCAGACAATTTCTGAATTGTGGGAATGAATTATTCAATTCCGTGAAAATTCAGCATAATTGTATGGAAATTGAGGTAGTATCGCAGCGGAATCAAGGTCAATTCAATTCCAAACAGCCCCTTATGGCACATGACATTAGTAGCATCTGACCCACTTATCTAACTGAAGCATTTAAGTGAGCATATGATACAAACTTCACTTTTGGTCATTTAGGGGCCGTTTGTGTATGGAATTTCTATAAGATTCCATCGATTCCACCTCAATTCCGGCTCGAATGATCGGAATCATGTTTGTGGGTAGGTGAGCAAAATTAAAAATTTTGCCGAGAAGTTGATTCCAAGCCATTTTAAGCTAGAATCGGCCGAAATCATTGAATTAACTTATGAGGTGATTCCGTCGATTCCGGCTCCCAGCCCCCGTTTTAAGATTACAAATTTTATTATTTTTCAATGGTTACCTCTTATATCGATTTGAGCATCAAGAAGTGTACCACAAAATTATCTACCATTGTGGGATCTTGTTTAATAAAGCTCGAATTTAGGAGCATAACAATATCAAGAATGTACATATCTAAGTTCGAGAGAGAGAGTTATATTAGTTTAAAGTTTTAAAATTGGGTTTAACGCGACATCCCAAATTATTCTAAAAAATTTCATTACCAACCATAATTCACATTCGGCAATGAATTTTTGGATAATATTCCAAAAAATTCCACTTCCTTTTCTAAAAAATCCAACATCCCCTTAATGTGAAACCACATAGTTAATGTAGGACAAAAACAATTTTAGAATCCAAACACAAGGATGGAGTATATATCTGATGTGCAATGTTTTTTTATATATGTGCATATGAAACAAACTTCACTTTTGGTCATTCAATGTAAAACCACAATGTCCAATTTTTTTTTTTTAGAATCCAAACACATGGATGGAGTATGTATTTGATGTGCATTGTTTTTTATATATGTGCATACATCATGCTATAGAAACTTCATATATACATCATTATCTACTTTTCTTCATGTACAAGAAATAAGTAACACGTCTCATTAGACCTAAGGGTGTGGCTCACAGACTTGAGGGTGTTAACAAAACCAAGCCAGCTTGCAAGCTAAACCGGCTGGAGCTCGATGTGTACTCGAAGTTGAAATTTCAAGCTCAAGCTGAATCAGCCTAAAGATTGACTTGCCTCGGCTCCTGTAACCTTTCTTAAGGGGATAGAGATGTAACAAATTTTCAACAAATGAACCTGGTCATGGTTTGTAATATCTCATATAGGTATCGATCACTTTATGGATACGAGATATTGGAACAAAATATATTTTGCTCATTTGAGATATTGGCAAAATATCACAAATATTCCTAATATCTTGGATATCTTGGACCCCTTCCAGGCCTCACCCATGACGTTTTTCCCACCTATGATTTATTGGCTCCAATCTTTTTCTCCTATTTTACACTCCAGTAGCAGGCCAAAACCGGTCCATTTGTTTCATCATCTACCTAAGTATGAGAGGCATGTACATGAGTATTTAAGTACCTACCACATTATGATGGCGTGGATTCTCTACATGTTTTTCTAGTGGTCAGGCAATTTTCCAACCTCCACGTCACTCCAGCTATTATTGATACATATTCTAGTATGACTTCTAAGTTTTTGTTTAGATGTACACCATCATGTTATCCACTTATTTATTGACATTATCTTCAAGCTTCTTGTTCTCTATTATTATTATTGATCATATATTATGCACGATCAGTGCAGTTTATACTAAGTGTATTAACAAGGTATTATGATTGTGTAAGATTAGTACTAGATTTTTTAGATGTCAACACATGCACTAGTAAACAAAATACATGTGAAAACATGGTCAGCCAGGGGCCAAATATATGATAACAAAATTTTACATATACAAAAATATGATTGACCAATGACATTTATAACTCATTACAGTTTTCCATTTCAAGGAATTGACAAAATATATGAATATGTAATCTATTGCTACTTCACTGATTCTCGATTTTATAAAACATAAATCAACACAGTCATCATCTCATGAAGCCAATCCACGAAATGGGAAAGGTGTATGATAATGATGATGATGATGAACCTTCACCGAATTGTCCCCACTTCAAAGGGTTGCATCAAGAAGGGCATTCAGCATAAAAACTTGTCACTATGTTTCTTCACATGGATTTTATACCATCATTGTGATTTTCATACCAGTCAAATATGGTATAGAATCCATGTTGTCGACCCCAAATAGCTTAGATAACCCGTAGGATGATGATGATGAATCAACACAATCAGAAATAGGAATACCCAAAATCTGCAGTTGTAATAAAACAGACGATTGACATAAACTACACAAATTTTATTCTTTGCAGCGCTAGCTTGCTTTTGTTGTGGCTACTTTTGTCATTTCCCCAAGTTTTAGCAGTTAATGTAGTTTGGAGGTTATCTCAAAATAGCAACTTTGAGCCAAAAATCATCAATTTCATAACTGCATGATTAATACGAAATAGAATCAAAACATCAAAAACATGATTTCTTCATCATCAGAGAGCACTTAAATTACAACCGACCAGATAATAACGGCCACCACAAATAATAACGAACCAGTGCTCACAAGAAAGATAATAATCACACCCTACACAAAGAGATTCCATAAACAACTAATAAATGCCCACCACATAACCACATGATGCATAAAACAAACATGGATTTTTCCTAAAACCTATGAGCGAGAACTCTAGCATATGACAATAACGCATCAATTTTAAAAAAAAACACAAAACAATTAACAATAAAAGCGCTTAAGACCTGAATCAGCCAGAGGGCAGCGGTGGTGGCAGCAACGCCCCACACGACCGCGGTGGATATGTCGGTCGACTGAGGCCTACGGGAGGGACGGACGAACTTGAAGAGCCCTGATCCGGCCGCAGATCCAGCTGCCATTTCTATCTCCTTTGATCTTTGCTGGTTTGGAAGGGCAAAAATGAAACACAAGCAAAACTCACGATTTATCTGAGCAGCGCAAACCCTAGAGACGTAACGATCTTCTTCTTCCGTCGCCAATTCTTTCCCGTCAAAACTCAAAACAAAATGCGAGGAATGGCAGAAGAGTCCTCGTTTTTCTTAGTTGGCCGTCTTTGGCGCGTAGAAAAGTGCTGTATGGGCCTTACAATCGCAGGGCGTTTACGGGCCTACAGCAGATATTCTTCGGCCCAGTCTGGGCAGGTCTTCCAATCCCTCCTTACTAGCCCAATTCTCACCCAGTGTCTTCGGATGCCCTTTTTATCACGAGGATGAGTAGTTCCGTCGGACCCTCTGTTAGTTCGCCTGCCTTTTTTATGCACACGTGTACTATAGGGATTGGTTGACTAAATGAGATGGTGGTACACACATGTACGATAGTGTTAAAAGGATGGGCAGGCTAAACAAGGTGGTGGTAAACTACTCATCCCTTTTATAAATAAAAAGTATTTTATATGCTCCTTATTAATAAAGTGCCTAGTGTAAGAAAATGATGGCACATATGCTAGTACATGTTAGTATTAGCACTTTTGATGATAACATTAGTATTAGTACTTTTGATAGTAACGTGCAGTAGCATATGCATTGTCAATTTCAAGGATGATCGACAGTAGGGAACATAGAAAATGTTTCTTTACAAATGTGGTGGATGAACACTCCTAATATGCTTTTGGGATCCCTTCTAAAATTAGTTGTAGAGAGGCCTCTCTATACTTTAGTGTCGTGTCAGCATTAGTGAGCAAAATAAATGTTAGATTGGAGAGGGACCTATTCTTACTATTTAGAGCATTTATGAGTGTATCATATGACCTTCCACTTTCTTTCTTACTTTCTCCCTCTTTTCCTCTTTATAATGGTAAATGCCCTTAATAAAAGGAGGGACAATGTTTGAAGTATACCCCATGACATGCCCCGCACAACAACAATGTAGACCTTTTGCAGCAAACTCTTTTACCACAAATAAAAAAAATCCCTAAATGTTCTGTTTTGCTACAAATATGCAAATTTGTTACAATAAGGTAAGATTTTCAAAAAGATGAACTCATTTGTAATGAAATATATAATTTGTGGCACCAAATGTACGATCATTTGCCATAATAGCTTATGTTTGTTGCAAATATGTATTGTTTGCAAAGAAATATATAATTCATTGCAAATGGTAGAAAAATTATATATTTTAAACTAAAAATATAATATACTCATGATCTTTTTGAAACAAATTACTAATTTGTGGCAAATAATTTCATTTTTTGCAATGACTTTTAGAATCCATCTCAAATAGTTTCAATTATATTATATTTATAATAAATAAAAGCAAATTATTTACTACAAAATATGCCATTTGCAACATATTTCTATTTTGTGGGAAATGATTTTGACAGGGGCTAAAATTGTACTTTACGCCACAAATTATACTCTTTGTTGCAAATAGTTTATAATGTTATACTAGAAATGAGGAAGGAAAGGTTACTTATTATTAGTTGCGACAAATTGTTAATTATTATTATTTGAAATGAATTGTTAATTTTGTTGCAAAAGGTTGTGTTATTTGTGATGTATTTTATATATTGTGGTAAATTGTATAGTTTTTGCAATAAGTTACCTAATTATTGTAAATTATTTTTTCAGAAAATAACATTAAGTTGCACAAGTATTTTTTTTCAATGTATTTTTCACTTAATTTATAAAATATAAATATATATTAGATAAAGTTAGCTTGACCTAAGGCAACGTGAGCCATCAAATCTTGAGATGATAGCAAGTGTTACCGCCTACTGTTAAGTGGTGATACCATTTGGTTGGCTTTATCCAAATCTAAATCATTGACATTTAAGAATAGGAAAATTAAATAAATATTATTGAAAAAAACAGTTCCCAAAATAACAAAGAGAGAAACTTGTTTTCCATTATGGTGTTGATTTCTTCCACGCTAGTGCCAGTCGAGTGGTGGTACCTGTGCCACTATTTTAAATTTTTTTTCATGACTTTCATCATTTTAAAGGAATAAACTCATTTTTTATAGATTTCATCATTCTAAAAGGCGAAATTCATATACTTCATACGAAACTAGAGTTTTATATTTTGTTTTTGTCTAATTTTATCCTTTAAAATGACAAAACCCAAGTTTTATTTTTCTGAAGGACGAAACCAAGTCACTTATGCTTACAATAATTTTTTTCCTATTTTCTACTAATTTAGTCTTTTTAAAGGACAAAATTAAATGCAAATTTTATTTTTAAATATTTATTTGGCCATGAAACAAACCCCTATGAAAACAAACCCACATTGTTACAACCTGGATTTTTAAAAGCATTTTTAAATAGCACGAATGGTAAGTAGCGATAAATTTTTTTTCCTTCAATACAAAACAAATAATTCGATTAAATATCTAAGCTATGATAACTGGGGTTCACAAATACGGATATCAAATCATATGATATTTACACATCTCAAAATTTCAACAACTCATCCATCTAAGTACAAGTCCGTCACCCGTCTGAAAATAAATAACAAGTTGACTATCACGCTAAAGGTACACTAACGTACCGGAGTTGCAAAAATGCAGAATCTTCTTCTTGTGCTCGCCTTTCTTAGTCTCACTTGTCGTTGCCTAGAGAATCTGCACCTAACCAAACGAAGCTACCACAATAATAACAATGGAATCTCTCCGTCTTCATGAGAAGAGCTTCCAAAGGACAAAAGGTTTTATTAATATTTTTCAGATCGGGCCAACATCACCCGATGTTAGTTGCCTACATACTCATCAGACAACATCTCCAATGTTTCCAACAAGATCAGATCCAGACAAAGTTCTACCTAGAAACTACTATATCCTAAGAAGCATAGCATTACGCATGCAATGCTTAGGTATTTTTAACAAACCTACATTTTAGTAAGTCCTTTAATCATTCCACTTGTCTAATTAACAAGCAATATCAAATAATGTTATTAATTATCTCACATCCCTTATTTGATAATTAAAACTATCAAATCTGTAACTCAAAGATAACTCACTCCTCAAGAAATCTCTAGACAAAGGACTCCAACCTTGGAGTAGACTGCTTAATAGTAGCTTGATCCAAATCCCCAGGGCTCTCAATAGCCTGCCACGAATCTGGAGAAGAGGATCCCAACTATGCTCATGGACACATATTGGTGAGAAGCACAAGCCTTCCATGATGCTCATACAACTCCGCTTTTCGTACATACTAAATAGTCCTGGGAAGACTTGCAGGAGACCCACGGTAAAGACCCTCTGGTCAATACCCAAACCGTTGTGGCGATGAAGAAGCATATTGCAATCTTCATAGAAGCCTCAGGTCCTTATGACCATTGACTACCCAAAACATCTGAAACTTAGACTAAATTATTTCTATCCAGTAAATTATCTACTCAACCATTTGGGTCCTCTTCACCTTGTGAATTGGCCCACTATATAGCTCATCCACTGAGCTATGACTCGAAGAACATCCCGTAACCATCCTCGGTTCATTAACCAAGGTAAAATTCTATGTTAGGGCCCCATTCACTCCATGAACTGGTCCCAACCCTAAAGAGGGTATTTTAGTCATTATCTTGATTAGTTGTTCTCCCCACAATCCAACGATAACCCATGTCTCTTGATTAAACTTCATTAATCTTAAGTTACCAAAATAAATTAAAGCATCAACAATAAAAATATGCATCAGCATAATCAACATAAATTACATGCATTCACACCAGTGCATAAATAATGAATAAAGACCCGTTGCACTCATTTGCAGGGCTAATGCTCAACGAGTTCAAGCCCAAGAGTGTAAATAACTCTAACGCATCACATAAGTTATGTACATAATGCTCTAGTTGATCGATGTATTGGGTTGCATATACTTGTAATTCACTGCCTTAAACCCTGAGAATTAGGGTTATTCCCCTTGTTTCCCGTGACACTGTGACCTGACAAGGTCTTCGTGTCACTTATTCGTCACACCCCTTCCATTTGAATCCATTTAACATCACTATAGCATACCCTAATGCTTGATAGTTAGGTTATCTATTTCAGCAAAAACAGAACATACTACCCCCTAAGGGCATTAGGGTAATTCTACCACTTAGGGTATGCTACCCTCCTTTGGGTCATTTGGTCATCTCACAACTCTTTTGTTTATTTTAAGTAATTAGCCTTTCAGAAGGCTCCACTTTCCAACTGACTCACGCTTCCAGTCACACGAACGTCAGTTGTTCACTCAAAGGGTATTTCTGTCATTTGGTTTAAAGCCTTATTAACATCTGACGGGTCAAAAATTGAACTCAAGCATACTAGTTAACTTCATGGACTCTGTGTAATTTACCTGTCATATGTGAACCCCTTGAACCGACCCAGGTTTTGACTAACAGTTTACTATAAACCCTAAGCGCAAAAGGGTCAATTAACCACTCACTAGGATTTTTCTTCACTAAGTGGTTTGGTCCATAATTAAGATACACCTTAAAATTTTAGTGGAAATGTTTCCAATTTTTAAGATAACACATAGGCCACTGAACCGGAGCCCCGAAGTTGGGTAAGTGGTTTTCACACGACAATTTAACTATAAGGGGTAAAAAGGTCATTTTATAGTCCCTAAGATTTTTCCCGGTCTTGAAACTTGGCCAGGATACTCCCACACTTCTTAGGGTCTTTTAGTATTTTTCTAGAATATTTTTAACATTTTACCCCCTTGAACCAGACCCGGTTGATCCCCCTTTCTTTTTTTATTAAACCAACCCGGACCAGGTCGGTTTGGGTCGACAACCCGCAATGCGGGTCATCTTCCCCGCATCCGGCTAGAGGCGTATTTGCCTTTGGCGGTGCCGCTGCTTGCCGCCATGGCCAGGCGACAGGCTGGGGTCCACCGGATCGCCGCCAAGCGGCGGTAACAATGGGCCTGGTCCCCGCAGCCGCCCAGTGGCCGGCAAGGGCCAAAGTCACCCCATTTATTTTTATTTTTATTCTGCTGTAGATCAACGAAAACAATCGCTAGCCACTTGTCACGGCCTGGCAAGAGACTAGATCAATCATACCACTGTTGCACGACAAGTCCGGATGCCCAGATCCCATCGCAGGCCGAGAAGCATGCCTCCAACTGTTTCCCCCTTTTTTTATAAAAAAAAACTGACTGTGACGACCCAGCGGCAGCCGATCTGCCACTTCCAAGGCCGCCGCGGCCAGAATCAGCATGCCCCTCCTGCAATGGGTCCAGCCACTAGCAGTCAGCCGGTGGCTGGCCGGTGACTGGCCGGCAGTCCGAAAACATCCACAATACAATGAAAGTGAACAGTGATTGCAGAAATCACCATTCACAGCATTTACAAAATCAATTTATATTTTAATAATAAAATATATCTAATCTAAATTTAAAATCCTACCTTGAAGGCAGAGTTGTCATCGATCCGCCGTCGCCAACGCTTCACCAGAGTCTCGCCGCAAAATTTCCTCCTTTCCTACCCCGTCCAAAAGCTCCCCTCAAAAGCCCTAATTCTCCTCTTTTAAATCCATAGAGATTAGGGTTTTCTAATCTCCTTCATAGTTGGGCTAATTGGGTTTATTTTTATTAATTTCCGTCACAAAAATAATCAGGCCAGTAAAGTGACTTAAACGGCCAATCTACGCGTCTAATTTGGGTAAACGGGCCCTATTCGTTATTTTCAACTTCGAACGGTCATATCTCCCTCATCTGAACTCCGATTTGCGCATTCTTGGTGGAGTTTCGAAGCTCTTCTTGTCTACTTTCTATCCATATAGGTTTCAGCTACCAATTCTAAGCATTGAATAAGTTATTCCAACGAGAAAGTCAAGTGGTCCAACACCCTAATTTCCCATGGTTAACTTCAGGAATTTAGAAAATTCCCGAACATTACACACATATAACTAGAAAGCATATGAAAGAACCTTCTAGAAAGATGAGTAACATGTAAATGAAAAAAAATGTTCCCAAAAATTATGTTATAAAAAAAGATTTACGCTTTATACAATCATAACAACTCTAATGAGCTCTAGCTCTCCTACCCCTACTATGACCTCGACCTCAACCCCAACCTCACCTTTGGCCATGAATATGGTCCTCCTGGTCCTCGTCATAACTAATGGATCATCCAAATACGACTAGTATTTTGTTACACACTAATAAAATGTCTTAGTTTCAAAATTTTAAAAATATTCCCTTCTTTTCTTCATAATCTTATTATGAGCTTTGTAGGGCAATGGCAAGAGAGGGGTCATGTGTTCGATGTGATGGACAAAATGACATTCAAATAGGGACCCAAGTAAACTCTGCTTGTCGGAAATTAGATTTTCATGAAGTAGAAAAAAGAGTACCAAATATTGGAATGGAGTTTGCAACATAGGAGATGGCTTACAAATTCTATAATGATTATAGTGCAAAAATTGGATCTAGCATTCGAAGAGGATGGAAATGGAAAAAAGATGACATAATTAGGATGTGAAGCTTTTGTTGTTCAAAAAAAGGTAAAAGAGTTGAAGATAAATGAAATAGAGTGGTGAATAATCCTCGTCCAAAAACAAGAACTGGTTGTTTAGCTTTGATGGTTATCAAGCTTGTAGGTGATATGTATAAAATGGATGAATTTGAGCCAAGTCATAATCACATGATTGTGACCCCAACAAAGGTTCCATTCTTGAATTCACATAGACGCATGAGTATGTCTTAATCTGTGTTGGCTGATTCAATAGCAAGTGTAGGCATTCCACCGAAAGATTCTATAGCTTTGCAAGCAAGCCAAGCTAGTGGTCAACAAAATGTAGGGTTTCTTACATTGGATCTGAAAAATTATTTACGTACTAAGCGTCAAAAGGTGATGGAAAAAGGAGAAGTAGTGGCTTTGTTAGAATACTTCAAAAGAAAACAAAAGGGTAATCCATCTTTCTTCTACACAATGCAGTTAGATGAAGTAGTCTGATAACTAATATCTTTTGGGCAGATGCAAGGATGATAGTAGACTATGAGAATTTTGGGGATGCGATCAGCTTTGATATCACGTATAGAACTAATAACATAAATTGGTTGTGTGCATAGTTCACTTGTGTAAATCATCATTGATAAAATACCATGTTTGGGGCTGCCTTGCTATATGATGAGACTGCTAATTCTTTTATTTGGTTACTTGAGACTTTTCTTGTGGCAATGTCTGGTAAGAAACCGGTTACTATCATTGCAGACTAATGTGCAACAACGGCTAAAGCTATTCAAGTTGTTATGTCGAAAACCCATCATCTCTTATGTATATGATATATATATCAGAATGCAACTAAAATCTTAGCCATGTTTTTAAAAAGTTTTAGTCATTTGCAAGAGATCTAAAACAATGCATATTTGAGTTTGAAACAGAGGAGGAGTTCTTAGAGGGATGGAATATAATGATTGAAAAATATACACTTCAAGATCATCCTTGGTTGCTTCAGTTGTTTCGTGAGAAGGATAAATGGGCTATGGCATATGGTCGACATCATTTTTGCGCGGGAATGAAGTCCACACAGTACAGTGAATCTATGAACAGTATTTTGAGGAGGTATGTAACTTCTAAAATAAACCCCATGGAGTTTCTTCATCATTTTGATAGATTAGTAGATGATCGACGATTTCAAGAGTTACAAGCTGATTTTAAAATATTGGATAGAACTCCTAGATTACTCATGTTTTCTAAAATGTTAGCACAAGTGGCAAAAATATATACCCCAACAACTTTTGAAATATTTTTAATTGAGTATCAAGATCACTTGGATTGTGAAATTCATGAATATATAGAGAAAGGAACAACAATGGAGTTGAAAGTTGTAGGAAAACATGGTCAACACAATGTCACATTTGATTTACAAGATCACACAGTTGTTTGCAGTTGTAAGAAGTTTGAATTTTCAAAAATACTATGCAGTCATTCATTGAAAGTGTTTGATAATAGATGTGCGAAGATGCTCCCACAATACATAATCAGATCGTGGTCAAGAGATGCAAAAGTTCAGGTCATAACGAATTCAACTTCAACAACTAGTGACACTGTAACACCCCGACCCGCATCACCTGATCCGGACCGGTGGTTAGATCAGAAAACACAATCGGAGTGTCGAAAATAAGCGGAAAAATTAAAACCGACTGACCAGGAGCTGCAGACTCTGAGTGCGAGAGTTGTAACATTCATCTGCGCACTACGGAGCTTTAACGTTCCATTGTGCGCAGATCAGAATAAACCTAATTTTATAACTAATTTGGATCGGGCCAATGTTATTTTATCGTTGGTTGCCTACGTACATATTGGATACCATTTATGACGTTATTCCAATACGATCGGATCCGAACGTAGTTCTGCCTAATGGCTAATACAATTACCAAACATCAGAAAATCATATACGATAAAATACGTATACGTTATATCTGAATGCTTCATTCAGAAACCAACGGAAATCTTATCAGTCATCGGAGTTAAATAGAAGCCAATAAATCAGAAAATACACATCTCACGTAGGTGAGAAGAATACTAACAAAACACACATCCTACTCTATCATAGAACGGAGCAGAACACACTACAGAGCTTGTTGGATCATATCAGATCCTATCAGATCATATCGGATCATATCGGATTTTATCCGACCATACTGGTCATATCAAATCAGAGTATGTCAAGTCATAGCAGAGAGCATTTTAGATCACAACAGAATAATTCAAGATGTGCGGTCATATAAAGCATATTAAACTAGAAGGTCAAGAAAGCATACTCCCCTCCAATTCCGGAAGTGGCGATGTTCGGAGTTGCTCGTTTCCTTAGAGCGTCTACTCTTTCTGATCCGGAGACTGCGACCATAACCTTCTGTAACTTTGGAATACTAACAGAACCTCCCCTTACCCAGAGACACTTTACCCTCACAGCGCCCATAGGCAGCGGACAGAACCTCCCCTTGTCCGAAGACACTTTTCCCTTCCTGTGCCTGTAGGCAACGGGTAGAACCTCCCCTTACCCGGAGACACTTTATCCTCACAACGCCCGTAGGCAGCGGACAGAACCTCCCCCTGTCCGAAGACACTTTTCCCTTCCCGTGCCCGTAGGCAACGGGTAGAACCTCCCCTTACCCTTGGGATGTTTCTCTCACCTAACATTGATAATTCGAGGAGTGGATGCTTCCATTGCGTTGCTCACCCTCGAATTAGCTAGGAAGGTCTCTTCAATGACTCTAATCGGACTTAAAATGAGTAAGAAACGAAGAACAGAAAATGAGGAAACGTGAGAGAATTTCCCCTTACCCGGAGATATTTTACCCTTGTCGCGCTCGTAGGTGGCGGACATAACCTCCCCTTGGCCCCGGACGTTTCTCCTATATAGAGTTGCTAACTCGAAGAATTGATGCTTCCATTGCGTAGAGCACCCTCGATTTAGCTAGGAACGCATTTTGAACGGAAGAAAACAGACGTAAAATGACTCCAGAAACTCCTCCAGAAAAATGAACGAAATGAGCTATTTATAAGAAACTGGCGTGCGAGCGTACGGGAGAAGAGGAAAATTGCGCGCACGCGCTCGCGCCACGTGGCAGATCGCAATTGGCCCAAAATTGGAGGCGGTGCGCATAACACGCGCGTTAATGCGCTGCGTGCAGGACCGCGCCGCGCGTCTCCCGTGCGTCATGCGGACGGCCGAGATCGCGCACCGCACGGTGGCACGCGGCTCCCCGGCACGGCTCGGCTTGACTCGGCTGTTGACGTCATCTAATCTGTCTTTTTCTGAATATTTTATTATTATTTCACTTAAACACAATTCCAACTTCAAAACGCGATAACTTTTTATCCCGAAGTCGGAATTGTACAATCTTGATACCGACGGACTCGTATCAACGAGCCCTTCAAAACTAGACCCCTCATGGGTAAGTTCTCTCGCACTTTTAAAGTGGGTCCCACCCATGTGGCACATTTCCCGAGGTCGTAACTTTCGTTCCCACCCTCCATTTTGAGTGTTCTTGGGTGCGTTGTGTTTGTTACTTCGAGCTCTACCCAGATACAGGGATTTCTCCTAATAAAACCCCGTAACCCTGATATCAAATTACCAAATTACCATTAACCCCTCGGGTTAAGCATAACCGAAAGACGGGTTGTTACATCTTCCCCCCTTAAAGGAATTGCGTCCTCGCAATTCTCCTAAAAATACTTGTCAAAATACAAATTTGACAAGAATGCCAACCGTTAATCAAATAACTAACATGAATCCGATAAATTAATAATCAGAGATAACATTCAGCAACATATCATAATCCGATAACTTATCAGATAAAACTCATTAGAGAAAACTATTTCAGAAACAGAATCAAATAAAATACTTAAAACATAATATAGCAACATAGGGTTTTTGAACTCTATTGGCAACCCTTCAGAAACATAATCTGACAACTTATGATTTGGGTAAAATTCAACTATTTGAAATGCAGATAACTCAAATCAGAATGGATTTATAACATCGGATAAGTAGTTTTTCGGAAATAGAGCGAATCAAATCATAACAGATAAATCAATCTAGACTTTGGCAGAATTAAATCACCCGATAATCACATAATCAAATTTGTTTTTTATATATATCGGATATCAAAATCTGACTATTATTTTCAAAATCAGATAATTTTTTTCAGGATCGAAAAAGAACAAACAGATCAAATGGAATGGACAGATCAGACAGATCAAATAAACAAATCAGAACAGACAGAATATACGTATCAGACATGCTGGACAAATGGAACGAATAGAAAGGACATAATAGATTGGTCAGAACAGATAGATTATATAGATTAAACCGAATTGACAAAACTGATAGATCAGACATAATTGTCATATCCGACAGAATAGACATATTGACATATCAGACAGATAGACCGAATGGATAGATAAGACATATTAAAAACTTTAGACAGATCAACTAGATCAGACCGAACAAAATGATGGGGAACAGATCAGATATATAGCAGATAAAACAGACAAATGAGACAGAACTGATAGATCAGTCAAACAGAACAAACAGAATAGACCAAATGGACAAAACACCAGATCAGACAAAACATACATAATAGACAAAACGAACATAGTGGACATAGTAGATATAACAAACAAAATGGATAAACATATCAGACAGAACATATAGATTACACAAAACAGAATAAATAGACAAATCTGATACATTAAACGGAACAGACATATCTGATCAAACAAATTAGACAGAATTGACAGAATGGATAGATTAGAACGGACAGATCAGACAGAACAAATAGATCAAACAGATTTGACAGATTTGAACAGATCGAACAGAACAAACAAATCAAAAAGACAGATCAGATAGATCGGGTAGAACAGAGCCGTGATACCGAACAGCGTTCCCCTCGACACTCATGGGGTAGCGTGAGGCTCAGAAGGATAGGAGCTTTCCCATGATGTTCCACTCCTATTTGCATGCACCAGAACCGATTTTTCGGTGGGTATCCAGACAGAGAGTGCACTAATAGTTTCAGGTTTTACCCTAAAACTACTCAGAAAGTGCACATATTCAAAACATAATGCAGTATGTATAAATTATTTCTCCAATATCATATTTTCCTAAAAATATGTGTAATAAGCATAAATTTAGAATTTAAAACCCCCTACACTGTGGGTTGAGTTAAAATCTAAAATAATGCTAAGCAAAAATATATGAAAACGATTATAATCTTTTTCAAAAAATCATTTATCAGAAAAGACTCATTCAGAAATAATTTTGATGCAGAAATAGATGCACAATTTGTCAGTTCGTCCGAGTGACGAGAAAACCAGATCCGTGATACCAAACGGCGTTCCCCTTGTACTCATGGGGTAGCAAGGAGCTCAGAAAGTGAGGAGCTTTCCCATGATGCTCCACACCCGTGTGCATGCCAGAACCGATTATTTTTCTCGGTGGGTATCCAGAGAGTGCAAGCACTCGCGTATCAGTATACGCATCAGAGCAGAAATTTTTATCAAAAGTAGTTGCTACTCAGAATCTTTTCTCGGAATCATTCAGAATTGAAAATATCAGACAGAAAATATATCAGACATCATTCAGACTCTTTTCATAGAGTTCTTTTATATATAAAAAAAAATCAAGTCATCTGACAGAAAACATTTTTTTTTTATAGAGGTATTTCGTCAGATATCAAAACGTATGACAGTAAATAGATTTTGCACATTTAACTCAGAACATATAATCCTGGTTAACATGGTACTCGGAACAAAATTTCAAATCAAACTTGAAGTCAAAAATTGTCTCTATACACTAGAAGAATTAACAATAGAGTTATCCACTAACTCCCATTTCCATATTACAGGTGTTTGATGATTACTCCTTGGTAATTCTACTATCGTAAATTTGACAGATTATTTGAAATTTAAGTTACTAAAATAATAATGTAGCAGATTTAGAATAAATATTCTCTATTGATTCAAAATCAGAATTTGTAAAAACATCAGAGTTCAGATAAAGTCCGATACTATATGGGCAAAATAAAAATTCAAGTCATCAGAATTCACAAATTTGGAGTCCCTTGGAATTTTGTTGTAACATATGCAACATAGGATTTTAAAACAAATTAATACAACTAATTTTAGAACAAATTTGTTAAATCATTCCCAAAAATTTATAGCTTTGTAGTTCGTATTAAATCTGATGTCGCATAGACCAGACAAAAAGTTCAAACCCAGAATTCGTAAAAATCAAAGTTTGAATCAAATCAGATACTACACATACAAAACATAGTTTCAATTTATAAATCAGAATAAAATCCGAGTCCATTGGCAATCTAATGCAACGCACACAAACATAATTCCCATCAACTTCGATATAACAGAAGGTTCGTATTATATTCAATTGCAGATATATCAAATAGAAAGTTCAAATATCGGAAGTCGTATTAAATTAAGTATCACAGTTGAAACGAAATTTCAAATTAATTCCTATTGAAAATCAGAATCTATTTCAAACCGATATTCAGAACAATAATTTTAAATAATAACAATTCAGATGCGAAATTTGTATTATCAATTTGATATAACATAAGTTGAACAGAAATTCTGAATTACTTATAAGTAATTGAATCATATTTTATAAATATTAAAGTTGAGAGCAATTCCAATGTCTCACATTCCTAAATAAAAATTACGAATCAAAACCTAATACAATTTATTCAATGTAAAATTTTCAAATCAATTTAGATTCAGAATTAAACTTTTATAAGAAGGATTGATGTATCAAATCCTTATGTAACAAATTCAGGTAGGAAATCAAATAGTTTCTAACTTGAAATTAAAATTCACAAAATCGACATTTAGCTTCAATTACTTACAAAGCTTGTAAGACAGAGATTTAAAATTATTTCTCATTCAAAATCAGAAGATGAAAAATTGAAATTCATATTAAATCAAATGCAACACTCGGAGAACAGAAATTCTTAATCGGATTCATCTTTATCCGAAGCAACACAAGCGGAAGTTCAAAAATCAGAAGTTTGAAACCTGATATTACACGAATTAAATTCAAAATCGGAATAATCCTAAATTCTGATAACAAATTTGCAGAACGGACACTGACAATCAGAATTCATATTAAATCTGATGTCACTCCTGTATAAAGAAATTTAAAATTGAAGTTTGTAGAAAATCAAATAAAACATTTGGAGAACAAAAACTCATAATCAGAATTCATCTTGAGTCTGATATAACACATGCAGAAGTTCAAAAATTGGAATCTACAAATCCTGTATCATAGATAAATAATAAAAGGTTCACAATCGGAATTTTCTTCGAATCCGATATAATACATGTGGAACATAAAATTCAAAAATGAGAGTTGGCATTAAATATGATGTCATACGTATGAAACAAGAATTCAATATCAGAGTAAGCATTAAATCCGATATCAGTCGTAGAGAATGGAGGTTCACGATCGGAATTATCCTTAATTCCAATGTCACATACGCAAAACTAACATTTAGAATTTTTTTTTTGTTAACATGCAGGTGGAATCAAAACTTATATTAACTTCGATGTCATAGCTACAGATTACAATCGGAATTCATCATAAAGCTGATGACACATGTGCAAAATGACAAAAATCACAATCGAACTTTATATTAAATCTGATAACATATTCGTAACACAGAAACTCCAAATTAAAAATTCGAATATGAAACAAATCACTATATATTTTAAAATACTTTGCTCTCGTAGACAGAGTAATGCTCCGATACCATTCTGTAACACCCCGACCTGCATCACCTGATCTGGACCGGGGGTTAGATCAGAAAACACAATCGGAGTGTCAAAAATAAGCGGAAAAATTAAAACCGACTGACCAGGAGCTGCAGACTCTGAGTGCGAGAGTTGTAACGTTCATCTGCGCACTACGGAGCTTTAACGTTCCATTGTGCGCAAATCAAAATAAACCTAATTTTATAACTAATTTGGATCGGGCCAACGTTATTTTATCGTTGGTTGCCTACGTACATATTGGATACCATTTATGACGTTATTCCAATACGATCGGATCCGAACGTAGTTCTGCCTAATGGCTAATACATTTACCAAACATCAGAAAATTATATACGATAAAATACGCATACGTTATATCTGAATGCTTCATTAAAAAACCAACGGAAATCTTATCAGTCATCGGAGTTAAATAGAAGCCAATAAATCAGAAAATACACATCTCATGTAGGTGAGAAGAATACTAACAAAACACACATCCTACTCTATCATAGAACGGAGTAGAACACACTACAGAGCTTGTTAGATCATATCAAATCCTATCAGATCATATCGGATTTTATCCAACCATACTGGTCATATCAGATCAGAGTATGTCAAGTCATAGCAGAGAGCATTTTAGATCACAACAGAATAATTCAAGATGTGCGGTTATATAAAGCATATTAAACTAGAAGGTCAAGAAAGCATACTCCCCTCCAATTCCGGAAGTGGCGATGTTCGGAGTTGCTCGTTTCCTTAGAGCGTCTGCTCTTTCTGATTCGGAGACTGCGACCATAACCTTCTGTAACTTTGGAATACTAACAGAACCTCCCCTTACCCGGAGACACTTTACCCTCACAGCGCCCGTAGGCAGCGGACAGAACCTCCCCTTGTCCGAAGACACTTTTACCTTCCTGTGCCTGTAGGCAACGGGCAGAACCTCCCCTTACTCGGAGACACTTTATCCTCACAACGCTTGTAGGCAGCGGACAGAACCTCCCCTTGTCCGAAGACACTTTTCCCTTCCCGTGCCCGTAGGCAACGGGCAGAACCTGCCCTTACCCTTGGGATGTTTCTCTCACCTAACATTGATAATTCGAGGAGTGGATGCTTCTATTGCGTTGCTCACCCTCGAATTAGCTAGGAAGGTCTCTTCAAGGACTCTAATCGGACTTAAAATGAGTAAGAAACGAAGAACAGAAAATGAGGAAACGTGAGAGAATTTCCCCTTACCCGAAGATATTTTACCCTTGTCACGCCCGTAGGTGGCGGACATAACCTCCCCTTGGCCCCGGACGTTTCTCCTATATAGAGTTGCTAACTCAAAGAATTGATGCTTCCATTGCATAAAGCACCCTCGATTTAGCTAGGAACGCATTTTGAACAGAAGAAAACGGACGTAAAATGACTCTAGAAACTCCTCCAGAAAAATGAACGAAATGAGCTATTTATAAGAAACTGGCGTGCGAGCGTACGGGAGAAGAGGAAAACTGTGCGCACGTGCTCGCGCCACATGGCAGATCGCAATTGGCCCAAAATTGGAGGCGGTGCGCATAACGCGTGCGTTAACGCGCTGCGCACGGCGCGCAGGACCGCGCCGCACGTCCCGTGTGCGCCGCGCAGCTCCCCGGCGCGGCTTGGCTCTGGCTCGGCTCGACTCGGATGCTGACGTCATCTAATCTGTCTTTTTCTGAATATTTTTTTATTATTTCACTTAAACACAATTCCAACTTCAAAACTAGATAACTTTTTATCCCGAAGTCGGAATTGTACAATCTTGATACCGACGGACTCGTATCAACGAGCCCTTCAAAACTAGACCCCTCATGGGTAAGTTATCTCACACTTTTAAAGTGGGTCCCGCCCATGTGGCACGTTTCCCGAGGTCGTAACTTTCGTTCCTGACCTCCGTTTTGAGTGTTCTTGGGTGCGTTGTGTTTGTTACTTCGAGCTCTACCCAGATACAGGGATTTCTCCTAATGAAACCCAGTAACCCTGATATCAAATTACCAAATTACCCTTAACCCCTCGGGTTAAGCATAACCGGAAGACGGGTTGTTACAGACACCGACCCACATAAGGCTTTGGGAACACGCTTCATAGAGTTGTCACGTATTTTGATTGTCATAGCAGCACGGGGTGCTGAATCTAAAGCGGCATATAACATAACAATGAATCAAACTAAAATTATGTCCCAAGTAATAGTTGAGGAATTGAAGTGGACTCATAAAAATGAGCTTCAAGCTAATGCTGCAAATATGCATGAGACCCAAGTAGAAAAGGATATCAATGAAAAAAATATTGAGGTAGCTACATCATAGATAAAAATACAAGAGAAACATGCTCGTGGTGGTAAAGCAGCTGCGAGGAAGAGGGGTGCCTTGAGCAACATCGAAAGAAAAAAAAACAATCAAGCCTAATCACTCAGTAGTCTCCTACCTCATTTACTCAATTGCAGTTTGGACCTCATATCCCAATGTTTCAGCCACCTCAAGTAAATATATTTATTCACTGTGTTATAGATACTATCACATGTATTTTTTTATTCTATATAATTCTAAATTAATGGCATGTATTATAGGATTCATTTTTTTTGCGAAGATAATCCTAGAGGTATTTTAACTTTTTCCAACTTACTTGAGGTAAGTTTAATCATTTGCTTTAACTCTAGCATTTTCTTTGATAGTTTTAGCAAAATATGATGTTGTAAATTTAATTAGATTGTGCAGCAACAAGTCAGTATGTCTCCCATACAATCAAGCCACTTGAAGATTCTTGAACCTCAATTGAGGTTCAATTGAAGCTAATTTAGGTAAAAGTAGATATTAATTTAATATTATTAATTGACCATGAAGTTTTATTGAAGTTTTTATAAGCTTTGACTGATTAAAATTTTAAGTGATGTTTTATGAAGGAGGTTGAAAACATTTTTTGCCAATTTGCTAAGTGATGCTATATGCAATCGCAGAATGTTGAAATCATTTTGTGCAATTTTGTTAAGTCAGGTCATAGAGCTAAAGGTTGATAACATTTTGTACCATTTTGTTAAGTCATGTTATATGTAATCTTGGATGGTTGAAAATAATTTATACGATTTGCTATAGAGATGAGGTAATTTTTCCTAGATGATGCTACTATTTTGTTAGTTTAATTCCTTTTATATGTGCAGTTTGACTACACTGTGCATATATGAAGTTTGAAGGTTGGATAGCTATTTTCAGAGGGGTTGTGGAGAACTGAATAAAAAGGGATATGTGCTTGATGTTTTGGTGGCAAACAATGGTAATATGTTTCACGTTTGTAGAGGCATATGCTATTGTTTATTTGTGTTTAAGTACTTCACTTGAATCTTGTTAGCCTTACATTTTGTATATCATAATACCTTCAATATATTGACATACAAGTCATTTGTCTATGGAAAGAATTCTGTGTATATCAAATTTATAATGTGATATTTTTTCTTTAATAAATGAATAACTTTTGATCTCCTTAGTTTAGAAAATTTATAAATTACTATATATGTTGTTGGATCCAAAACCACTGTATAGTATGCACGATTGTTGAGGACTAAAAGGTCCACAACCGGTTTTTCTCTGCCTTCATTAGCATCTGAGGGGGTTTTGCAGCTGTTTGTATTGAATCTAATCTTTGGAATCGAGTTCATAAAAAAAGATAGACAAGTTATTTGGTAGAGATTCTAA
Organism: Saururus chinensis; assembly: GCA_035235625.1. Taxonomy (NCBI): domain Eukaryota; kingdom Viridiplantae; phylum Streptophyta; class Magnoliopsida; order Piperales; family Saururaceae; genus Saururus; species Saururus chinensis. The sequence continues at coordinate 21,938,504 of CP141142.1, forward strand.
AAAGAGGTGGTGAATCCAATTCTAACTTGGGCTTAGCTATACTTGTTTTTGTATTCTCTGGGGCTAGTTACTAATGGCTTCAAGACAGGGCAGTATAAAATTTTCAATATTTATATTGCTTGTGTTTTATTTTTGCCCATGTTGTTCTCAATGCTAAAATATTTATTGTTAAAGTTGGGAAAAATATTTGATTCTAAACTACTGTCAAAATTTTTATTTGTGTACTTATTTCTGCTTTTTATTTGTTAAATTTATACTACTTGTGTTTTTTATTTGGGCATGAACAATTTGTGTTTTCAAGGTGGTAAGATTTGTTCAATATATGGTGCTGTAATCCTAAAACCTTTGTGGCAGAAGAGTTGACTCAGATGGTTCAGAACAGAGCCTTGAGGCCTTTGCAATATAGGTGTACTATAGAATTAGAAGTTTTTTTTATGTGAAGACTAACCAAAAGATCAAGTTAGATAATTACTTATGCTTTCTTGCAACAATGTGTAGTTATTTGGTCGTCTCCTGACCATAGTGGATCGCTCTAGACAATTAGATGTAAGCCGACTTTATATATGTGGTTTCCTTCACTGGAAGTTGTCTTTGAGATCAATTTCTTGTGGAGTTTATATTGATTTTTTTTTCAATCTGTTCCAGATCATTGGGAATTATGTCAAAGAGCTAGTTTATTATATTGTTGCTTACTTGGATATGACAGATGAACAGGCACTTTGAAGGAGTTCTTATTCCATCAGCTGTTATATATTCATGATATTTTTGAAACCTTTTTAGGTGTTTTTGTGTGATCCACCATTTATGTAATATCCCTAATTTTCCCGAGTTTCGAAATTTAAATATGTGGAAAATATGATGTTTGACCCATTAATATTCTTAATAGAATAATTTTCTCTTTAGATAAAATTTTAGTCTGAAACTAATTCTATAGAAAATTAGACAGAAAGAGCTTCGAAACGCCACCAAGAATGCGCAAATCGGAGTCCGGATAAGGGAGATATGATCGTTTGAAGTTGAATATATCGTGCAGGACCCGTTTACCCGATTTAGACTGTATTAGGCCCGTTTAAGTCATTTTGTGGGCCCGGTTGTTTATAATTCCGAAATTATTTTTTTAAGGTCCCAAATAGGTGTCCTAATGGGGCACAATTACCTAAATTGGAGAGGGGTTAGGAACCCTAATTTCCATGTTTTTAAAAGGCCTTCTTATGGCACAATTGGGGGGATCTTTGCCGATTGAAGGGGTGGACAGTGAAGGAAAAGAAGGAATTTTCTGGCGAAACTCCGACAAGGCTCCGGCAGTGGTGGATCGACGTCAACTCGGCCACAGAGGTAGGTTGAGATTATTAGGAAATTATTAGCTAATTTTATTGAAAATTATGTTAATAGTAAATTCTACAAATTGTTTAATTTCTCTCCAAACATTCTTCATCGTAATTACGATGAACAGTGATATCTGCAGCTTTGCCTACTGTTTGACGGCCGCTGATCGGCTGCTAGCCTTCATCCGGCCAGAAACCCTAGTCACTGGGCGAAAGCGACTGGGGGGCGAACCAGCCGGCGGCAGATTCCGCCGCTGCCGCGCAGGTTACAGAAAAAAAAAGAGGGACAATGGCGGCGCAGTGGAAGCCCTGGCCGGAGGCGGATCCGAGGGTACAGGAATCGCTGGAAGATGGTGATCTGGTCGACCCCGGCCGTGGTGCCTTGCAGCAGCCATGCTTCGGAGTGACGGCAGTTGCAGAAAAAAAAGGGGATCTTTTGCCCCGGCCGGCCGCCAACCAGCGGCGATTCCAGGCCCATCTGAATCGCCTTCGTGCGGCGGTCCGAGGAGGCCTAGCCTCACTCCGCCATGACAGCCAGTGGCGGCACTGCCAGAGGCTTTCCAGCCTCTGGCCGGACGCGGGGAAGACGACCTGCGTTGCGGGTCATCGACCCAAACTGATCCGGTCTGGGTCGGTTTAAAAAAAAAGTCCCACTGAACCGGGTCCGGTTTAGTAGGGTTTAGACTTGGAGAAAATTTAAGAAAATTGTATAATGTCCAAGGGAACGGGATGAGTAACTGGACCAAGTTTTAGCTCATGGAAAAATTCCAGAGTCTCTAAAATGACCTTTTTACCCCTGTTAGTTATTATCATATAATATTAACTTACCTGAGTTCGAGGCTTTGATTCTGGGGCCTATGAGTGGACCTAGAAATTGGGAAAATTCTTAGTAAGAGTTTAATGGGTAATATAATTATGGACTAAACCACTTGATAAGGAAAAATCCCAGTGAGTGGGTAATTGTTAAATAAACCTGGGTCGGTTCACGGGGTTCACGACCCCGTAACGTGCCAGGAAAATTGCACAGAGTCCATGAAGTCAATTAGTATGTTTGAGTTCAATTTTAGACCCGTTGGATGTCATTAAGGCCTTAAACCAAATGACAGAATTACCCCTATGCAAATTGGCCCACATTCGCGTGGATGTTGTTAACAGGCCAATGTGATACTGAAATCTTTTGAGAGGTTAAAGACTTACCCAAGTGAAGAGAGGACTATATCCAATGTTGGATAATTACTCTAATGCCGTTAGGTGCATTATGACCAGTTTCATAAAGATTTATTAAGATAACCCAAGGAGGGTTAGGGCACGAGAGCTTGAATAGTTCTTATATCATTAATGAATTTTATTATTGATATTATGATATGCTTGGACCTTTGTGGTCTGAATTGTTTATGTTGTTCTTTGTTTCGATTTTTGATATTGATGTTGTGATAGTAATTTATCACTAGTTGAAAATTATTGAAAGAATAATTATTTGGGGTTTGATAGCTTTGGATTGGGCAAGAACACCTAATCAAGATAAAGACTAAAATACCTCAGAGGGGTCTAGGACTAGTTCATACAGTGAACAAAGCCTTTGACCTGACGATTTGCCTTGGTTGATGAACCGATGGCATTTCTCGAGTTGTAAACCTTAGTCTAGAAGGGACTAATAGGGTTTGGGAAAGTCATTCTGAATCCTGGCTTATAGATGAGCAAGATAAGGTTTAGAATGGTTCCCTGAGTTTTAGCTCTATTGAGGAGCCGCTGATTTGACTGTGTAATTGCACCTCCCCATTGGAGGGAGTTCTTTGTGAGCCGGGCTCACCGCAGATCTATTGAGGATCTTTTAGTGTACACGCAATTAGGGTCACTGACATCCTGCTTGGTTGGTGTCCCTACCACTTCTGTTCAGGTGTAGTTGTGGGCCATGCCCTTCCACTCCGGTCAGGTCTTATGGGCTAGGTTGGGAGATGGCACTTCCTGGTGGATTCCAGGATGTTTCGTTGTCATTTGTCACTTAGGTTGACATCTGATGTGTCTGTCAATCATTAGGATTAGACAGGGATATTAATTATCGAACAATTGTTAGAGAAATAATTAATAACATCGATTGATATTACTTGTTTAATTAGAACAAGTGGAATGATTAAAGGACTTGCATAAAATGTAGGTTGCTTGAAAATACTTAAGCATTGCGTGTGTGATGCTATGCTTCTTAGTATAATGTAGTATTAGGCAGAACTACGTCTGGATCCGATCTTGTTGGAAACATTGGAGATGTTGTCTGATGAGTACGTAGGCAACTAACATCGGGTGATGTTGGCCCGATCCAAAAAATATTAATAAAACCTTTTGTCATTTGGAAGCTCTTCTCCTTAAAGCGGAGAGATTCCATTGTTGTTATTGTGGTTGTTTCGTTTGGTTTGTTGTAGATTCTCCAGGCGACAACAGGTGAGATCAAGAAAGGTGAGCACAAGAAGAAGATTCTGCATTTTTGCAACTCCGATACGTAAGTGTATCTTTAGCGTGAGATTCAACTTGTTATTTATTTTCAGACGGGTGACAGACTTGTACTTAGATGGATGAGCTGGTCTTTATGAATTTTCAGACGTTAAATAATATCATATGCTTTGATATTCGTAGTTGTAAACCCCAGTTATCATGACATGGATATTGAATCGGATGATTTGTTTTGTATTTAAAGAAAAAAAATTTATTATTGTGATTTATCGCATATCCTTTATTGTAAAAAGGGTTTTAAAAATCCGGGTAGTGACAACCCGGATTTTTAAAAGCATTTTTTAATAGCACAAACAGTAAGTAGCAAGAATTTTTTTTCTTTAACCTGCGCGGCAGCGGCAGAATCTGTCGCCAGCTGGTGCGCCCCCCAGTCGCTTTCACCCAGCGACCGGGGTTTCTGGTCAGATGAAGACCGGCGGCCGATCAGTGGCCGGCCGGCGGCCTTCAAACAGTAGGCAAAGCTGCAAATATCATTGTTCATCATAATTACGATGAAGAGTGTTTGCAGAGAAATTAAACAATTTGTAGAATTTACTATTAACATAATTTTCAATAAAATTAGCTAATAATTTCCTAATAATCTCAACCTACCTTTGTGGCCGAGTTGACGTCGATCCACCACCGCCGGAGCCTTGCTGGAGTTTCACCGGAAAATTCCTTCTTTTCCTTCACTGTCCACCCCTTCAATCGGCAAAGATCCCCCCAATTGTGCCATAAGAAGGCCTTTTAAAAACATGGGGATTAGGGTTCCTAACCCCTCTCCAATTTGGGTAATCGTCCCCCATTAGGACACCTATTTGGAACCTTAAAAAAACAATTTCGGAATTATAAACAACCAGGCCTGCAAAATGACTTAAACGGGCCTAATACAGTCTAAATCGGGTAAACGGGTCCTGCACGATATATTCAACTTTAAATGGTCATATCTCCCTCATCCGGACTCTGATTTGCGCGTTCTTGGTGGCGTTTCGAAGCTCTTTCTATCTACTTTCCAATAGAATTAATTTCAGCCCAAAATTATATCTAGGGAGAAAATTATTCTATTAAGAATATCAATGGGTCAAACATCATATTTTCCACGTATTTAAATTTTGAAACTCGGGAAAATTAGGGATATTACATTCTTCCCACCTTAAAAGAATTGTGTCCTTGTAATTCACCACGACCAACCCTTTTCAAGCTCAGCCGCTAACTCAAAAGCCGTTCTACCCTTTCAAACCACATCAACTGCAACTTATAATTTAAGTAGCACATACTTAAAATCCCACAAAATTGAGGTCGTTATAATTTATGTTTATACTTATATTCACTTGTTGAACTTAGGAACATTGTGATCTGCTCTGTGTTTCAGAACTATAGAATTGCCCTTGTTGGAATTTTCTTTTAACCTTTAATTGTCCCTCTTTCGCCCTTCAATGGAACCACCTCCCCATGAACTTCCAATTTCATGTTATTTCTATGCTTTTGTTTTTCATTTTTTCTTGCTCAATGCTGAGAACTGGCATAAATTTCTAATAGTGGCCTGATTGAAACCCCTAGATGTACAAGATATTTGAGAATTATCATTGAAGGTGACATGCATGAAAATTTAATTTTTGGGAAGAGACCAAGACAAGAAGCAATCTATAGAACAAGACCAAATTTTTATAGTGCTATTTGTTTCATCGGGTTAAAATTGAAATGTATGTGGAATGGATATAAGCAAGTACTAATACTTATGCAATTGGGAAATTGAGGCAGACTTAATCTGGACCATAAGATATTTGATTTTTTTTCATAATTTATTAGCTTGATTTGCAGAAATATTGTTTAGAAAATTATTGATATGAAGCTCCTTATTTTCTCAACTGAACTTGTTTCTAAGGCTTTCTGAGGTTGCCATATTGTGCTTTCTTTGTGTTACAATAAACTATTTCAAATGAACTGTGACATCCATTTGAATTAACTAGGGTATATCCTCTCTTTACAGTGACCCTATGCCTTGTGAAAAAATTTGACGAAGCTACATTCAAACTCAACGAGCTCCTTAAGAAGCTATGTAGATTTGTCCACATCCCTACTGTTTTTCCTCTAAGCATTGGAATTCGGCTCTAAAGTGCGCTGTAGGTTAGACTTGCTAAATTTTACAATGTCATCCATTGTCTGACGAACTGCACAAAGATTTCTTACTTGAATTGACCATTTATGATAAATTTTTCTACATTAATTTCCACAATTAAAACTGTAAATATCTACTATAAATATTGGTTCTAATTGCTGGTTTTGGGAGGACTCCTTTGCACGTTGAAGTAGATGGACAGGTTGTAGGGAATGGTAATGGTTTGAGCAAAGAAGACGCCAATTTACAAGTTGTTTTTATAATATCCCATTAATTCTACCATCATTATGTGATATTGTTTGGAATGACACCAAGATTTCTAGTGCTGCTACTTTTGCAATTAGCAGTATTGTGATGAAGTGATTTTGTATCAGATCAGTACAAAGTTTAGTGACAAAGCGTTCAAATATGAAGTTGCTTGACAGTCAGAGGGATTATGCTGATGTTCTTCTGGGGTTAAATATGTAAAACGGTTTTTATTGGAGTCAATTGTGGCACAATTTTATAACTTGCCTTATATTAAAGCATTGTTGTAGTTTCATGAAATATATGTAATATACTTGTTAATCTAGTGTATTTGTGTATTTGCATGAATTGTTGCCTCATCTATCGCATGAAGAAAGCCTTAAGTATTTTAAGTACTCTTGTTTCTTGAATCCTACATTCTACGAAAAAGATTATTCATATGGTGGAGAACCGGTACATAGAAGCAAATAAGTGTTGAACAATGGAATAAGAGGATGTCAAAAGATGAAACAAACAAGAGGAAAAAGTTTATTCATATGGTGAAAACACTTAATATGAAACAAATTAATCCTTTTCAAAAGGTATAGTATGACTATTGCTATACCAGCCATTTTAATGCGTCAACTTCCACTATTAAAATTGTAAATATATGAATCAAATTAATGGTGAGGAACATCAATTATATTTGTCATTTATTGCACTGAATTTAATAATTAAAATTGTAAAATAATGCTACATTATTGGAGCAATATTGTTGCAATGTTGGAGCAATATTGCTCCACCATTGGAGCGATGCTGTGGCAAGTTTAGAGCAATATTGCTACGATGTTGGATCAATATTGCTCCAACATTAGAGCGATATTGTGTTAAGGTTAGAGCAATATTGCTCCAACATTGGAATAATATTGCTGCAAGGTTAGAGCAATATTGCTCCCACAATAGCAATATTGCTGCAATGTTGGAGCAATACTGCTCCAACATTGGAGCGATATTCCTGCAAGGTTAGAGCAATATTGCTCCAACATTGGAGTGATATTGCAGCTAGGTTGAATCAATATTGTTGCAACATTGGAGCAATATTGTGGCATGGTTAGAGCAATATTGCTCCAACATTGGAGTAATATTGCTCCAACAATAGTAATATTGCTGTAATGTTGGAGCAATATTACTCCAACATTGGAGCGATATTGCTGCAAGGTTAAAGCAATAGCTAGTTGATTAACTATCTATCCCATTCTTTTAATTGCAACTAATTTTGTGGGTAAGGTGTTTGTAACATATAAACTACTAAGTTGAGTGAGTTGAAATTGAATTTCTCGCCTATTTTCTTGAGAAAAAGGAAATGAACCGGCAATTGAAAAACATTTTGGCTAAATTTATGTTACAATAGACCATTCAAACTGCAAATCCAATTTGAATTGCATTCTACCAAACAATTAGTATAAATATTCAATCAACTTACTGAAAACTTCAATATGTTTGATTTAGCAATTGCAACTATACATCGGCTTACAACTTACAATAAACCAGTAGCCCCGCGGTTATTTTTCACAATGAGTACATCCCTTAGGCACTAGTTTATTGAATTTGATTGGAAAAGTACCCAGTCTTCAAGTTAACCCAAACATAACTAATAGACAGTAGCCACTACATTCAAATTTACCACCACAAATTCACCTTTACATTCACATTTAAAAAAAAGAGGTTGTGGCTCTTAAACCATAGACATTCAACTAAAATTTTTTAGCTAAGTAGGGATCAGGAAATAAAAAAGAGGTCTCGCCCTTTCACACTCGCTCCCAACAATATGGCGATGAAAAATGTTGGAGAGCCCCAAAATGGAGATCATGAGTTCAACATTCTATAAATGGAGGCTCAGAGCCGATTTCTCGTGCAAGACCAAAATATGCAATCTTGATTATATCCTATGTCACCAATAGATCCTCTGTAAAGCAAAACTCACATGTAAGAAGCATCAATATGATTTAAAACATTAAAATGAAACCATCTATGACATGTAAAATAAATGGATTAATTTCTTCTACAACAAAAAATAATCAATATTTAGTACAATCTACATCAAGTTCATGAACATAATTCCTAAATCATCATGAAGAAAATAGGTACAAAACAAGTTCCCAAGAATTGAACCAAACAAATAACTCACACCAGAGACAAAAATAAAAACAAAAGAAAGAAGGAAAAACATCTGAACTGGCAAAAAGAACTTTAAATAACCCTTACTTCATATTCTACATATTTCCTCTTGTGCATGTAGGCAAGAGTATGAAACACCTGAAAGCACCAATTTCTCACCTCTGACTCCGAAAATAGTTTGCATCGATTCTTAATTAGCTGGTAGAGGTTGCTTTCCTTAATTGATGATCCAAAATCAAGCAGATTCAAAAGCAAATTGAAAAAAAGAATCTCTATGTAAATTCTTTTCATAAGTGATTAAACTGCATAATAGATGTAAAAGCTTGCTTCAACTCACCGTGTACTCAAATATGAAATATAGAGTATCAATTTCTCTAATGACCTCCTTGAGCTTCACAATGTTATGATGGCTCATTTTTCTTAGGGACTGCAAGGGAAAAAAATTATGTAAAATAATTGAAACCAATATTTACTACTTAAAGAATGAATCAACAGCTGTATACTTTCACTTCCCTCATATTCATGCACTCTTCCCACGAATAATACTTCTTAATCATTATCTTGATTGAAACCTGTAAAATTTATGGTGACCAATAATTATAAAGAGAAAGTGCCACTTGACATATACCAATCAAAATGCCCATGAATAGGACACTTACAATTTCACCAAACTACTTATTCATTGCTCACTACACACTCCCAAATGTGCCATCACCAACTTCCCTAATCAACTATACCTGTAGTGGTAAAATTATAGTGTCAGCACATAAGTACTTACAAGAAAAGAATAAGTAAAACCAACTCACCGATCCATTGCTCTTGCAGTAACCCAATTACTTCCACTAGCCAGTGACTGTCACTTAGATTTGAATCATCACAACATCCCAATCTACTTTACAGTTAGCTTCAAAGCCTTATTTACCATTTACTTCCACATATGGCAAAGAAAGACATTCGTATTCTAGGCTAGAGAATTCTCATTATTAATTGCTGGACTTGACACAAATCTAACCTACACATAAAAAAGCCGATGAATTCAACACAAAAATTGCCAAAGAGTGATCAAAATGAACACATTGAACTAAGATTATCGTCTCGCTCTAATGTGAAGTCTTTCTAATATGATTTCACTGAAAAATTCCTCTCCGTTGATCCACTCTAGCTATAGTGTTCTTTTAGAAACACCAACTAGTCTTGCAAGCTTCTGAGATGAATCAAATTGATTATCGGTGCCATTTGATGAATATGACAGAAGGGATGAATTTTTTTTCTCAATCTCAACATTATTGATTGGAAAGTTTTGACTCAAGAGATGAAATCATCATAAAGTTGCCAAGCAGTAAGACAAGACGTAGAAATAATTAAAAAAACAGCCTTGCCAAACCCTTCAAATGCAAAGTGGCCACTTCCCATTGCGGGAAAGTTCTCCTTTGGTGATGGGTTGTAAGTAGTTCTAGACCATACAACTGCATAGGCTGGATGAGTAATTGATAGATTGAGCGTTTTATCAACAAAAAGGCTGTTCTTTTATGAAACAAAATAATATCTTACTATCCAATATGCAAAAATTCGTGTTATACTGTCCCCATACTCCAATGGATGAACCTAACATAAGAATTTCAGAGGGTGGATTTAAATAAATTTCTCATTAAATTGTCATGGAGTAAAATTACTAGAAACTTCTAATAACACTAACAGTTACCTATCGTCCACTCAGCTTGTACCAAATTAGTATTTGTTCGATCATCAATTGTTCCATCCTAGCTCATGAGTTTCACGCACATATTACTGTACTGAGTGTTTGAAACATGAAAATTCCACACATTGATTATGCCCAAGGCTCCAAGGTATTAGCCTTATTTTCTTTTGTGGTACAACCAGCATGCCTGATGAATAAAAAGAAAAGCCCAAGCAAGTGTTAGATTCACCCCTTTCATATATATAGACCTATGGATCTAGGAAATATTTGAATCAGTAATACATACCATTTAAGGTTCTCACCATCACCATAAGGACTCATACTCAATCAATAGAGACTCTTAGGATCTCTGCAGCCATTCCAAGTCTCAAACGCTGGGAGATATCTTCCTAAAATAGTTGAAACAAATAATTTTTTTAGTATCCCATTTTGACTGAAGGAATAATGAAGAAATAAAAAAAACCTGCAATTGGCCCATATATCTTATTAACCCCATTATACTTGAGTATAATCAATCGGCAAACTAGAACTAGTGCAATATATAGTACACATGAAGAAGAACCCACAATCAACCCCGTTGGATTGGTATGGTTCCTTCTTACTAATGATCTTCCACTTTTTAGCATGAGGGACTTTAAGGTGCACCTCAAACAATATTCCAATGTTATCTATCTATCATTCACATATTTTCGAATTAGTTTCAAAGAAATTGCTTTAAAAAAAAATAGTTTTCACTGAATCATACAATTACTCACCAATTTTCTCACATTAGGCTGCCATTTCTTATGGCCATACGCAAGCATTGAATCAAACCATTTCACTTCAGTCTTGTCAATGTCTACGACCAACAAGTGAAAATGTGCATTGTCACACATTTGTATAAAGATGAAGTTAGGACATTCTTTATAAGCTCCGAAACAAATGGTTGTGAGGTCCTCCATTGCGTCATTTGCCATAACCTTCAATTGCAATTGGTATGGATTTGACTTAGTCCATATCCTAACTTAATCCCATACATAAATACTAGACTTTGGACCATACCTGGGCGAAATAAAATTGTAATGCAAAGCTCCAAAAGTGGCATTTGGGGAAGGCATTTCAAGTAGATCTGGAGGTCCTTTGTTGTAGCATATACATGTAAGCATCTATTACCTACATATATCAAAGCATACACTTAATATAAAATGAATATTGAATAATTAAGATTTAAATAGATAGAAATTGTAGTCTTACATTAGAAGAGATGTACTCTATAAGGGCCCTCATCTCTAAACCGTTTTTGGTTTTCTTTAATTATCGGTTATCGTGAGGTTAACACGTTTTCTGATTTATTCGGTGGTTTCGTAAATAAATGGTGTTTATGATAGTTTTAATCAAAATCAACTTTAAGATTAGTAGTTTTAAGTGATTTTGAATCAAATTTTAATTTTTGGGATTTTTCAGAATTTTTACTATTTTTTAGAAAATTAGGGTTTTGGCGGGACCCTTGTGGGCCCCACCGTCGAAATTTGGGTTTTTGGACCAAACAAACCTAGATATCAACTTAATGTTATACAAAAATTTTCAGAATTTTCTTAGACTTAATTAGTGCTCAAATTTGTAAAATACCCACTTTTTAGCCTACTTTTTCTATTTACACCCCATAACTTACCCATACACATCGCAAAGCTTACTATAAAAGGCCAAACCTGAGCTATTCCCATTTTGGGAATAGGCTGAGGAGGAGAGGTTAGGCCTAATCCCTAATTAGGCCCGGATTAGAAGGTGTTTAAGGTAAGCATACTCTAATTAAGCACTAAAGCCTAGCTTTCTTCTTAATCTCTTCTAAATCTACCATTTTCCCTTTGTTTCAATTCGTTTTTAAACACCAAAACTACTGATTTGTATTTTTACTACAAACCCTTGCTCTCAAAATTGGATTTTTATGTTCAACAAGCCTTAGATCTAAGTTTTTAATTAGGGTTTTCTTTGGTAAATCGATTTTAATGGAGTTTAATTCAAACTCTATGTCTTTGTAAGGTTTTCAAGAAGGGTGATCATCAAATCTAAGTCTAATTAAGGGATAAGGTAATGGATTTTTGAAATTTCAGTTTGTCTATGGCAAAACTCTTGATTTGTGGTTTATTTTGAATGGAGTTACTTGATTTAGTGTGCTAATGGCATGATTAGAAAATGGTAATTTTTAATCCCGATTTCATAGAGTTTTATCTTGTTATGATGTGGTTTAGCATTCTGGAAGTCATGGTGGACTTTTGATGGCATTTAGGTTGTTAGTTGTTGATTTGAAGTGTTATCAATAGAGTTTCGGTTTGAAATTGCGAAAGGAAGAAGAAGGTCGAATCTGCCTTGTTGGCGTTCGAACGGCCTATAGGGCGTTCAAACGGCAACACTGTAGTTTTGACATTTTTCCAGTTTAGTTGATCGAACGGCCTACTGGGTGTTCGAACAGCCAAACTGTGAATTTGAATTTCCCCCGTTTAGCCGATCGAACGGCCCGCAGGGTGTTCGAATGGCTACACAGCAGAATTTTATGTTGTTCACATGATGTTTATTTCGATGATTCCACTTGAACTTGCTAATTTTATATGAATGTGGAGTGTTTTGAGCTATATTACACTACTGGAAAGGCATGCTATTGAGGTTATGAAGTTGGGATACATGACTAGAGATTTGTGGAATGACTTATGGTTTGTGGCATGATGTTGGAATTGTCATCTTGAAATTATGAATAGTTGATTCCCTATGGTTAAGCATATTTTCAGTAGGACTACAACTTATTAATGGACTGAATTGGAATGATAAAATGTGGTTAGTTGATGTGTGGATGTTGGTGAATGTCATGGCTCAAGGATGAAATGAATGATCTTATATGTATTTAGCCTTTGTAGTTGAGTTTTGATTTGAGTTATGTTTTCAATTATTCTTCTCCTATGATTTCCGCTGGAATTCATGTTTAGATGAAAATTCACATGTGTAGTGTGGTAGTGAGTTTAATTTCAAGCATGTTGACATGCATTGTGTGAAATGCTTCTACTAGGTACACACACATGTAGGGTTTAATGATGATGTTGAAGCTTGGTATTATGATTATGAATGATGCATTAGGGGCTAATGATAGCACTTATCATGGATTAGGATTTATGTATGCCTTGCCCACGTATGTACCATGCTGCATGCATCATGAAATTGGATTTCTAATTGAGGCTTCATCGAGGTTAATCGAATTTGACCGATTGGATGCAATGTGGTGAAATTGTGTGCCGGATTGATCGGTCGTGGATTAATCGAAAGTTGATTGGTCCAAAAGGACATGTTTTGATTTGAGTTCCTATGTGGAACGAGTGCACTCCCCGGGTTGAGTCTAGATGAATGGAAGTATGTGGGGACGAGTTGTGTACTTGTCTTGCGGATTGTGATAATGTTATTATGAGTGTCATCTGGACCCTGAGAATCCAGTGTGGTATGCCGTGTGCACCCGCTACTACGTGTTCTAGGGTTTCCTGTGTGGAAACTCGGGCTCTTTTCTCCGCAGGAGATGTCCCTGGGCAAACACCCCTGCTCTACATTCTCTGTGTGAGAATGAGACATACTTGGCCAGGATCGTCCAGGGCGAGGAGCTTTTAGGGATTGACTACCCCGATTCTTTCTTTAATTCTTGTGCAGAATTTTGGACCATGACACGCCTTCGTGGCCTTGTCTATGTTCCTGTCTGTGTGACACTAAATTGTGATTACTCCTTGATGGAGGTTATTATGATATGATGCATGATGGAATATGTATGTTAGAGATACATTCATGCAGGTTGTTATGATATGATGCATGATGGAATATGTATGTTAGAGATACATTCATGCAGGTTTTTATGATGTGATGCATGATGGAATATGTATATTAGAGATACATTCATACAGGTTGTTATGATGTGATGCATGAGGGAATATGTATATTAAAGATGCATTCATGTAGGTTGTTATGATGTGATGCATGATGGAATATGTATGTTAGAGATATATTTCATGCAGAATGTTATGATGAGAATGACACTATGTGGATTATGCACTATGATGCAGGTTTAAGTGATGTGTATGTGTGATCAGAAAATGATGCACCTTGCCAATCTTTGATATGAATATGTAAGGACCCTCATCTTTAAACCGGTTTTGGTTTTCTTTAATTATTGGTTATCGTGAGATTTACGTGTTTTCTGATCTTATTCGGTGATTTCATAAATAAATAGAGTTTGTGATAGTTTTAACCAAAATCAACTTCAATATTAGTAGTTTTAAGTGATTTTAAACCAAATGTGAATTTTTGGGATTTTTTGGAATTTTTACTATTTTCCCAAAAATTAGGGTTTTGGCGGGACCCCTGTGGGCCCCACGGTCAAAAATTTTATTTTTGTGTCAAATGAACCTAGATATATACTTAAGGTCACACAAAAATTTTTAGAATTTTATTAGGCTTAATTTGTGCTTAAATTTGCAAAATGACCACTTTTAGCCTACTTTTCATATTTACACCCCAAAACTTACCTATGCCTACCCCAACCCTTACTATAAAAGGGCAAACCAGAGCCATTTCTATTTTTGGGAATAGGCTAAGGAAGGAGGGTTGGCCTAATCCCCACTTAGGCCCGAATTAGAAGCCGATTAAGGTAAGCTTACTCTAATTAAGCACTAATCCTTGGTTTTCTTCTTAATTTTTTCCAAATCTACCATTTTCCCCTTGATTCAATTCGTTTTTGACCATCAAAAGCTACTGATTTGTATTTTACTACAAACCCTGACATTCAAAATTCGATTTTTACTACCAACAAGCCCTAGATCTAAGATTTAATTAGGGATTTTTTGGGTAAATCGATTTTTATTAGAGTTTAATTCAAACTCATTGTGTTTTCATGGATTTCAAGAAGGGTGACTCTTCAATCCGAGCTTAAACAAGTGCTGAGGTAATGGGTCTTCGAAATCTCTGTTTATCCATGGTAAAACTCTTCATTTTTGGCTTATTTCGAAATGGTTTGCTTGATTTAGTGTGTTAATGGTAAGATTAGAAAATAGAATTATTTAATCCCGATTTCTTAGGGTTTTGCATTATTATGGTTTGGTTTGATGTTCTGGAAGTCAAGGAGGACTTTTGATGATGATTAGGGTGTTAGATGTGGATTTGAAGTGTTATCTATGGTGTTTCGGTTTGGATTTGAGAAAGGAAGAAGATGACCGTTCTGCCGTGTTGGCGATCGATCGGCCCTACATGGCGATCGATCGGCTGAACTGTAAATTTCAAATTTTTGCGTGTAACCAATCGAACGGCCTGAAGGGCGATCGATCGGCTACACAGGAAATTGTATGTTGTGCATATGATGTCTATTTTGATGATTCCACTTTAGCTTGCCAATTTTATATGAATGTGGAGTATTTTAAGCTATGTTAGGCTACTGGAAATGCATGCTATTGAGTTTATGGAGTTGAGATATATGCTTAGAGATGGTGGAATGACTTATGTTTTGTGGCATGATGTTGGAATCGTTATCTTGAAATTATGAATGGTTGTTTCCCTTTGGTTAAGCATATTTTCAGTAAGACTACAATCATTGTTGGACTGATTTGTCATGATAGATTGTGGTTAGTGGTGTGTGGATGTTGGTGAATGCCATGACTCAATGATGAAATGAGTGATGTTATATGTGTTTAGCCTTTGTGGTTGAGTTTTGAATTTAGATATGATTTCAATGATTCTTCTTCTATGATTTCCGCTCGAATTCATGTTTAGATGGAAATTCACATATGTAGTGTGGTAGTGAGTTTAATTTCAAGCATGTTGGCATGCATTATGTGAAATGCTTCTACTAGATACACACACATGTGGGGTTAAATGATGATGTTGAAGCTTGATATTGTGATTATGAATGATGCATTAGGGGCTGATGAGAGCACTTATCATGGATTAGGATTCATGTATGCTTTGCCCACGTATGTACCATGCTGCATGCATCATGAAAATAGATTTCCAATTGAGGCTTCATCGTGATTAATCAAATTTGACCAATTGGATGCAATGTGATGGAATTGTGTGCCGGATTGATCAGTCGTGGATTAATCGCAAGTTGATTGGTCCGAAAGGACATATTTTGATTTGAAGTTCCTGTGTGGAACGATTTGAAGTTCCTGTGTGGAATGAGTGCACTCCCCGGGTTGAGTCTTGTTAAATGGAATGATGTGGAGACGAGTTGTGTACTTGTCTTGCAGATTGTGAGAATGTTATTATGAGTGTCATCTGGACCCTGAGAATCTAGTGTGGTATGCCATGTGCACCCCGCTACCACGTGTTCTAGGGTTCTCTGTGTGAGAACTCGGGCTCTTCCCTCCGCATGAGATGTCCCTGGGCGAACACCCCTGCTCTAGATTCTCTGTGTGAGAATGGGACATCCTTGGCCAGGATCGTCCAGGGCGAGCAGTATTAGGGATTGACAACCCCGATTGTTCTTTAAATTCTTGTGTAGAATTTTGGACCATGACATGCCTTCGTGGCCTTGTCCATGCTCCCGTCTGTGTGACATTTATGTGTGATTACTCCTTGATGGAGATTGTGATGATATTATGCATGTGGGAATATGTATGTTAGAGATACATCCATGCAGATTGTGATGATATTATGCATGTGGGAATATGTATGTTAGAGATACATCCATGCAGATTGTGATGATATTATGCATGTGGGAATATGTATGTTAGAGATACATCCATGCAGATTGTGATAATATTATGCATGTGGGAATATGTATGTTAGAGATACATCCATGCAGGTTGATTATGCACTGAGATGCAGTTTTAAGTGATGTGAATATGTGATCAGAAAATGATGCACCATGTAAATCGTGGATTTGAATGATTGTATCGCTATGCTATCGTGTTTTCGATGTTGTTAGTGATATTAAAACCATTGCTGAGTTTGTTAAACTACCCCTCTTTTGTGTTTTGATTTGGGGCTGCGTGGTGCGACACGCAGTCGGACAGGATTGCCTCTTTGAGGAAAGGTCGGAGGTGGCTTGGGTGTGATGATGGAGATTGTTGTGTGACTTACCTTCTTTTGTTCCATGCTTTATGTTAGAACCTATGTGTAGGGTTCTTTGTTTTGGATTGATGTCACATGTTACAGTTATGTTTGCTTAAGTCTTATTTTGAGCCGGTGTGGGCTTTACTTAACTAAGCTTGTGGGTTTGAGATTGTTGTTTACTTTGTGATAAGCAACACCTTTTCTTCCCTTTTATTTACTCTTGCTCAAAGGATTGTGCGCACTCCGTGTGTCTGTTAATTGCCCGTGGTTAGGGTTAAGTCTTCTGCTAGATCATTTCTCAATCTTCACTTCGTCGCCCCCGCGCGCTTGACCGGCCCTTGGACCGGGTTTGGCTCTGGTCGGGCATCGCCAGGGCGTGACAGAATAATTATGTTGCTATGCTATCGTATTTTCGATGTTGATACTGATGTTAAAAACTATTGTTGAGTTTGTTAAACTCACCCCTCTTTCTTGTGTTTTTTATTTGGGGCTGCGTGGTGCGACATGTAGACGGACAGGATCTCCTCTTTGAGGAAAGGTTGGAGATGACTTGGATGTGATCATGGAGATCGTTGTGTGACTTATTTTCTTTTGGTTTTATACTTTATGTTTAGAACCTTTGTGTAGGGTTCTCTGTTGTTTTGAATTTATGTCACATTTTACAGTTGTGTTGCTTAAGACTTATTTTGAGCCGGTGTGGGCTATAGTTGACTAAGCATGTGGGTTTGAGTTTAGTTGTTTACTTTGTGATAAGTAACTCTCTTTCTTTTCTTCTTATTTACTCTTGCTCAAAGTGGAATGTGAGTACTCCGTAATTCTGTTAAGTCACCCGTGGTTAGGGTTGTCTTTTGCTAAATCATTTCTCAATTTCCCTTCGTCGACCCCGCGCGCTTGACCGGCCCCTAGACCGGGTTCGGCTCGGGTCGGGCATTGCCGGGGCGTGACATACTCCGCCTTCAACATATCCACTAAGTCATTGTTAGCGACACCGACACCTGCCACAGAATGGCTCCTATATGTAATGAATTTTTTAATAGTTTCTTGATCTTGCTTACACAAATTAGATAGAGGACTTCATAAGTTAATCTTCAATGGCCGGAGAGGGATGGTAGGGGTTGCTTGTTTGGCTGAGGCTTGGGAAACTAATATGGTTGTGGCCTCCTTGTCTGCAGTCATTTCCTTCTTCTCCCTCCTCGTCCTCTTTGTCTCTTGTGTAAAAGGGGTCCCATACTTCTTGCTTCTATATCTTAACTGTACAAGTTTTTTCGAAGTGAGACCCTCTTTATATCCCTTCCCCTCTCCCTCCTCGTCATTCATTCTCTCCTCCCCATCTCGTCCCTCCTCTCTCTTATCCTCCCCTTGCTCCTCTCCCCCCTCTCCCTCATCCTCTCTCCCCTCCTCTCCTGCCTCTCCCCCCTCCTCTCCTTCCTCTCCCCCTCTTCCTCCTCTCGTCCTTCTCCCCCCTCTACCTCCTCTCCTCCTTCTCCCCTTCTCCACCTCTGCCTCCTTCTCCCCCCTCTTCCTCATCTCCTTGCTCTTCCTCCTCTTCCCCTCCCTCCTCCTCACCCTCACCTCCATTATCATCATTATTATTTCCATCATCTTCATCAACTGCTTTGCCACCTTCATCCTTGTCTGCAACTATAGGGGAGGTATGCCTCATCCTCTTTGCTTGCCTCTTCACCAAATGATTGGCCATATTTTTAAATGTCGATAAATTTTCTGAAATGGTGTCCATGACACCATGTAGATGGTCAGTAGGGTAGCCCTCCTCCTCCAATATATATATGGCACTATGTACAACTCCAAGTGCAGAGGCCATATTATCTAGTGTTGACTTCAAGACCAACAATCCTCCCCCAATCGCCTTCACCTGCTCCCCAACTTCCATTCCTACCTTCCTTTTTTTCAAAGCCTTTCCTGCCCCTTCAATGAGATATGCCTCATTTGCAGCAGGAACCAACACAAACATAACATGTGGTCAACATATGCATAATTATTTAACATGCAAAGTTCAATAAACTATAAAGTTGAATCGATTTTAAAAATTCAAACATTTCAATATAAAAAAATAGTGTCCTAATTACCTCTTGTGGTCTAAAAAATTTAAACATTTTTGCTTATTTGCTCACCGACCTGTGGTGCTTAGCCTCTTTTTTCCCCTTTACCAGGCCACAATCAGGCCACTTGGCACACCAGGGTAGCTTATGCGGCACAAGGGATATGAATATCTTAAAGTGCTCAAACACCCAAACCTATAACATATAAATGATAAAAATTAGTATTTTGTAGCTCCCATATAATCATGTAAATACAATTATGTACCAAGTATAAAAGACCTGTAGGACAAATGCTGTTCCAATCAATGATCCATAGCCCTCAGACTTGTCTGCCTCCTTTGACATAATCTTCCTATGGAGGGTTGAGGTTGAGACTACTAAAAAGTCATAAACAGCTTGTGGCCAATCATACCAATGAAGGCTACCCATGTCTTCCACTAGGTCAATTAATGTGTTCTTGACCACAATGTGGGTCTGAGGAAATAGGAGGCATGAAAAAATGTGCAAGATGATCAGTCTTGCACAATCCTCCACCAATTTAGGGTTAGTTGTGTAGTTAATACGTCCATGGTCTTCTCAATTTTGAACCTATTAACCTACTTCTTCCCAAAATGACGCTTGCAAAAAGCACCCCTCTCCTCCCATTCTTAGGCGAAGACCACCCAGTCGTCCCCCATCTTTAGGCCAGTGATGAGGGCCACATCCTCCATGGTGAAGTCCACTCTGCATCCTTTGAATGTGACCCCAAGTTGGGTCTTAGTCCAATAACCCAAAATGACTTCGAAGAGTGACGCTTGACAAATGATGTTACTGGCGTCCAACAATTTGATGAAGTGGGTTTGGCCAACAAGCGTCTTCACCTTTGGGAATGTAGAGAGTATGTTGACCGACTTTGCTAGTCCCGAGGGGGCGCAAGGCACTTTTAGTGCCTCTCGCCTATTTCTTCTTGATCCTCCTACAAGGTCTGGGCCCCTCTTCTTCAATTCAAGAACTTCTGCATCAATACATATCGAAGTATTAGTAAGACGGTACATAGACATATAATACAAGTGTTGAATATAACCCCGTGAATAACATAGCCATATTTAAAATATACATTGGCATCAAATTCAAGATGGTATGAGCATAGCTGAAATAATGCTACAACGTTTTTAGCTAGTGTGCTATAACAACTTACCAATAATGCAGAAATGTTATAGCAATAATGTTTTTAAAATGTCGCATATAATTCAATTATTGATAATAGGATTAACATTTGAAATATTGCTATAACAAGAGCAATAATCCTAATGCATAAGCAATAATATTAGTACATCAACAACATCCATGAACATTTTAAACTTAGGGATTAAAAAAAACTTACTTGATTTATTCGCCATGGTAGGTATTCAACGAAGGGAAGCCCGACAATAGTGTAGACACTGTTCCTGAAACCTCATAAAGCACATTGAAAAAGTTATAATGTTGTCAATAATTATTAAGGATATTTATAATTTACAATAGGGAATCACAACAGTGTAGCAATATTGCTCCAACGGTGTAGGAATATTGCTCGAACCCTGCAGCAATATTGCTGCAAGGTGGGAGCAATATTCCTACACTTTTAGAGCAATATTGCATTAACATTGGTGGAATATACTAAATCCCTATCATATTACAAATCAAATGCAGAAGAATAGGCACATTTTTTTTAAAAGGTGAAAAGATATAAAAAATAATAATTCTGATTCTGTGATCATATTTGTTCAAGTGGCAAAATGGAATTCCATGAATTGTAATACAATGCCAAAGAGTCAAATGTGAGTAAAAATTGAACAAACTAAGTATCAAACAGACAAGAAAGTATTAACACAAGTAAAGAAAATTTTTGGGGCCAAAAATCAAATAATATGTCATGTCAGTAAAATGGTTTATCTACCTAGGTGAGAAACTCTTCGTGCTAATTGTCAAGGTTATCAAATGACTAGCACATTAACATCGCAAATAAGGACACAACAATCTGCCCCTCAATAAAATGCAACCCCAAAACTTTGAAACCTTTCCTGCCCCGTTGTGTCCCAAATCTACCACCAGAAAAGGAATAACATCCAAGATGAGCATTAGATAACTTTCTTCAAAATAAATAAAAAAACCATAATGGAGACTCACTTGCAAGTTTACAAGCTTGTGATCAATTTGGAGCTCTTTCATCACAAAGTCAACACCAATAGTAACTTTATACTATGAAGGTGTTGAACTTCTTATTGTATTTCCAACCCCTCGTCTAAAACCAAGCTCCTCCTCATATTTACCTCAGGCCAGCCACCTTCACCTTCAGGGGTGCAACTTTTAACTGGCTGAGCCCAAGAGAAAGAAGCCTTCAGAATAAACCCCAGACTCTAGAGAATAAACCTTCAGAATTGAGTCGAGACTTGAGAGAATGAGCTAGGCTACGAACCAATCGAATGAGGATTGAAGAGGAGTGCTCCGCGGTCCCCTGATTGGCAGAAGAGTCTCTAGTCACGATTGGAAGAGCCGGATGCCTCTGGTTAGAGGAAGCTTTAAGTCGGAGCTTTTAGTCGCAATGGGGAGGACGTTGAGTCTGGTGGATGCTGATTTCTCTTGTCACTGATCGGCAGAAGAGTAGCCTGAAAATTTTTTGGATTCTACTGTCATCGCCCAGAGAAAATTACAGCTTGAGAAATTTCCTCCTGCATCGATCACCTTGCCTTTGGTCACCGAAGAGGAGGGGGAGTTTAGGATTGGGTTCTGTAAAACATTCTCCACTTGATGAGCTTTGATAAAATAATTTTGCCCGGTCGCCTAACAAACCCGAACCAAATCCGAAACACACTTCACCTAGGTTGTCAGTTAACTCAGTCTCCTCCTAACTAAAGCAACATGTCCTCTATTTATTGGGCACTCCCACCCGATCCGGGTTGCATGGCCAGGCATGTCATGTTACTGTAGAGAGAGCAGACTCGTACGGTCTGTAGACTCTGGAATAGGGACGGCTGGGCTGCCCTCGGTTTTGCCGAGGGGTGACAGATGCTTTCCAAGGGTCGGCTTGGCTCTGTCTCTCGGCAGCCGAAACACAGTGTGATCTCTACTGCCCAGTTCATCCAAAATACGCTGTAGCGGTGGAAACGGAGAGGAAGACTGGCGAGCCACGATTAAAGTTGACAAACCATTTCAAGCGAAGATTTTGTTCGACCGGTCATTAAACTCACTGGCAGAGGCGTCAATTCTGTTTCAACCGCCGGAGTTCGCAGAGAAGACTGGCCGGCTAAGTCTGTGGGTTGTGTGAATATGATTCCGGGGATGACCAAAGGATGGCAGCGGAAGTTTCGACAGAAGCTTCGACGGCCCTAATGGCCAGACAGACGGCATCCAGGTGAACGTCCTAACGCTCTATTTTTTTTGCTTGAACCCGTAGTGAAGAACTAGATGTGACGGAGAGTGGGAAAAGAGTCGTCAGTCACACCAGAGGGAGGACACGAGTTTTTTCGGCAGCCCTTGGGTGGCCGGACTGACGATTGCTCACCAGCCGCGCAGCCTCCTCCTCTCTGTGCGTGGAATGAAGACGCGAATAGGGAGACACCACACCCTCCGTCGGGGGTGGCATTTGGGGTCTTAAAAACCACCCAGAAGGACCGAAGGATGGGCGGCAGAAAATTCCAGTAGGCCTAGATCGCCGGACCGGTTCAAGTGGAATTAGGCCGGTTCAGGTCCATTTTACCCCTATTTTAGTATTTTGTTAATAAAAAATAATATATATAAAATAAATAAATAGTTAAATCATATTATGGGATGAGAGGGGTTTGGATTGCTAACAACACTGGTACTACTATAGTAATTTTACTAATTTACCCTCAGGGTTAATTGCAAGTTGATATATGGTGTGAAAATGGATTTGTTCCTTCAAACGAATGCGTGACTTAATTAAATTCTTATGTACTATGTTGGGGGATAGTGGAGATTGCAATATGCTTTCTTCACCTTTACGACGGTTTGGGTATTGGCCATAGAGATTTTTACTGCGAGTTTCTTGTAATCAAGGGCTTGATCGTGACAAAACTAAATAACAATAGAATAATCTATTGGTGGCTTATGAATAGTAAAAACAACCAAAGCTTAATCCCTCAATGGGTTTTATAAACTTGTTTGATCTTATTGAGTATAAATGGGTATACTCATGCATCTCCGTGATACAGGTATCTCAAAAGAGGAGTAGTAGAGTAGCTGGATTCGTGGAGTAGGGACTCACTGCTAGAGAGTAAGATTTGCGTTATTTTTATTAGATTGTAATAAGGCATGAAAGTTGTCATTTCATACTTTATTTGTTATTCTTAATTGTTATTCGATTTGCACATAGATGAGACCTGGCTTGTTATTTGATGAATTTCAACGACTATTATGGTTAATTATGGTTTGATATTATTGTTATGTTGAAAAATGGTAGTCACATATTGATTTTTATTTTAGTCGTTGGTTTTGCATGATTTTTTTGATAAAAAAATTATTCAATTTTCTACTACATTTACTCCAAAAATTATATCTAGAAACCCTAGTTGTGATAGTTAATATCGGAGCCCACGTTAATTTCATCTGCAAGTTGATGACTATTGAGAGTGATAATTAGAGCATGAAATGGAAGGTTTATGGGTAGAAAATTTACTCTAGAATTTGTGTTATCTTATAGGTCGAGATGATACCAAATCGAGTTTATTATCATACTAGAAGAGTTGCCCATGAGCAGAATGTGCTAGAGAACCCTTCTGTGTTGGCTGCTAATTCTGCAAATATTACCATGATTGGAACACAAGATGGAGGATCTGGTGCATTGTCTTCAGGTATCACTCCACAAGGTCAAGATCTGAACCATGTTGAGATGAGGACTATGTTTCAAGAGATGACCAGAACAATACAAGCTACAGACAGAGCTTATCCAGGCACATGTAGCACATACACAGGCTTTGCAGGAACAAGCAATGCAAGCAAGAGAGCTTCAGGTGTAGGCCCAACAACGTGCTGAGGTGGAGAGGCATAAAGCACTTCACTCTGCATTGGTAGAGTATTTCAAGAAGTTGACACCATCTTTTATAGGAGAAGACGACCCTGAGGAGGCAGAAAAATGGGTAGAAGCTATGGAAAGGACATTTATGGATATGGCCATGAACCCTGAATGGAAGTTTGATGTGGCCTATTTCATCATGATTGGTAAGGCTCACTTCTGGTGGAAAATAGTCAAAGACATTTAGTTCTTGTCATGCCCTGACACCCGCCCAACCCAACCCAAACCTATTCTAAGGGAAAGTTGGTGCGCATGGGGGCGACGAAAGATTAAACTAGCAGAAGACTTAACCCCTTAAACAGGTGAAACAACACAGAGTTGCACACCCAATTACTTTGTACAAGAGGAAATAAAGAAATATAGAAGATTACATAATCATAATTAGTCCTCAACAAGTACTCACGTCCATAAGTCACAAAGCACTATGCGGCTTAAGTTAAAAGTCAACATGAGTCTGAAGCCAAACTGGTAAACAAGGTATATAACATAATCATCAACACATAAAACTCTAAACAACAAGCTACATAGACAAGTAAGACACGTAGGGCATTTAGGCGCCCTCGCCTACTCCAAACCACCCACCAATCTGATGTGCCTGGAGTAGGCATAATCGGCACCTAGGAGATCTACACGGGGAAAAAGGAGAAGTAATGAAGAAAGGGGAGAAAATATGAGGAATTCTAATTTCATAACTTCAAAACAGAGAAGATCGCCCCATATAGGGGACGACCAGTCCCCTAGGGAGTCATGCCAACCCAACCCAAGGCCGGTCCGGTTCCCTAAGATCGCATACCAGTTAGTGGTTCGGCTAGCCTAGACTACTAACTGAACCAATATGGTTTTACATCCAAATACCCAAACCAAAGTAAATACTAAACTATTACAATAATAAATAGTTCAATGCAACTAAGTGAAAGCAATAAAGTAGAGTCTGGAGGAGTCCTTTGAGGGTCTGGTCATAGTGCACAACACTCCACCATGCTTCCGCTATTCGCCTTGTCCTCAAGGCGACCACACTGGAAAGCGAGTCATAAAATCGTTATTAGGCATCCACGTAGCGTCCTCAAGTGACTGCCCTTGCTAAGAAATCAAGACCTCAGTAATGATGCAATCAGAGTGACAAACCCGACACTTGTCAAGCACTGAAGCAGGGATAAGGTCAGAAGGCAGAACTGGGCCCATCAGGGGAGGAGGAGGAGCACCCACAGCCAAAGACTTGTCACCCACAAAACACCACAGACGAGACACATGAAAGATAGGGTGAACCAAGGAGTCAGGTAGCAAAGCTAGGTGGTAGGCCATAGGGGCTAACACGCTCCTCAACAACATACAAACTGGACACATGAAATGGGGAGCAAGCTTAGAGTTGTCCGGCTGAAACAAGGAGGTTTGTCTATGAGGGAGAACATACACATAAACCAAATCACCCACTGCATACTCATGATCCGTATGGCGACGATCATAGATCTGCTTCATCCGGTTTTGGGCAGATGAAAAATTCGTCTTCAGCTGGCATAAGACCTCATTGCACGTCTGTAACATATAGTCCACCTCTGTCACAGAAGAACGATGAAGGACATATGATAAGACTGTCAAAGGGGGATGACGATAGAGCACCTCAAAAGGCGAGAACCCAGCGCGAGTATGATAGGCAGTATTATAAGACCACTCGGCCCAAGGAAGAAACTGGAGCCAGTGATGGGGCTGCGTCATAGTAAAGCATCGAAGATATTGCTCCAAGCAACGGTTAACCACCTCCGTCTGGGGGTGATAAGCAGTACTCATATGGAGAGAGGACCCCTGTAGAGTGAAAAACTCCTGCCAGAACTGCAAGAGAAAGATCCGATCCCGGTCAAAAACAATCGTACGTGGCATACCATGAAGTCGAGCCACCTCACGAATAAAGAGCTCAACTACAGTCTTGGCGGTGAAGGGATGGCCCAGAGTGCAAAAATGAGCATACTTAGACAACCTATCCACCACAACCATAATGACAGACTTACCCTGCACCACGGGTAAAGCCTCCACGAAGTCCATTGAAACGTCCTCCCAAACCTTATCCGGAATAGGCAAGGGTTGCAACAACCTGGCTGGCGAGGTCATGGTTGCTTTAGCCCTCTAACAAACATCACAAGTAGCCATGTAATCATGGATGGCTCGACGGATGCCTTGCCACAGGAAACTCTGGCTAACCCATTTGTAGGTGCGGAAGGTGCCCTCATGACTAGCCACAAGAGTGTCATGGAAGTCTGAAATGATGCGGCGGCGGATGTCAACAACATCGGGAACCCACAGGCGGTCCTTCCAGAAGAGAAGGTCATCTCGCCACACAAAGAAAGGCTAGGTAGCAGGGTCGGTTTGGAGGGCGGCATTGACCTCCTGTGTCCAAGAATTCATACCATAGTCTTGCCGTAACTCCGCAACAAATGGGCAAGAAAGAGTGGAGATTGCCAAGCAGGAACCCAGTACCGGACTGCGAGAGAGCGCATCGGCCACTATGTTCTCTAAACCTTTTTTATACACAACCTCTAGTCATATCCCAACAACTTGCTCACCCACCGCTATTGAGAGGGAGTAGACACGTGTTGTTCCAAGAAGTACTTTAGTGGTTGGTGATCGGTACGAATCAGAAACCGGTGACCCAATAAGTAAGGACGCCACTTGTCAACGACGAGGATGATAGCCAACATCTCCTTTTCATATATTGACAAGGACAGGGAGCGACCAGCCAGAGCTTTACTGAAGTAAGCAATAGGGCACTCATCCTGCAAGAGAACTGCTCCAAAGCCCGCCTCCGATGCATCCGTCTCCACCACAAACGATCGGTTGAAGTCCGGTAAGAGTAGAACCGGGGTGGAAGCCATAGCCTGTTTAAGCCCCTCAAAGGCCGTTTGGGCCTCAACCGACCACACAAAAGCCCCCTTCTTTAAAAGCTCTGTAGGAGGGTGAGCCAACTCGCCATACCGATTGATAAACCAGCGATAATAACCTATAAGGCCCAGAAAACCCCCGAGTGCCCGAACACATGTGGGTGGCGGCCAAGAGAGCATGGCGGCCACCTTAGCCGGGTCAGTAGCAACACCGCTCTGAGAGATAATGTGGCCCAAATAATCAATCTGCGGGTTGCCAAAGGAACACTTCAAATGCTTCAAGAATAAGGAGTTAGTGCGCCAGATAGAAAAGACCAACCTGAGATGCATCAAGTGTTTTGTCCACGATCTCTTGTACACCAATATGTCATCAAAGAAGACCAATATATATCGACGTAGGAATGGCCTAAAAATATCATTCATGAGGCACTGGAAGGTGGAGGGGGTGTTGGTCAACCCAAAGGGCATCACGAGAAATTCAAAATGGCCATCATGAGTCCAGAATGCGGTCTTGTGCACGTCCCCAGGCTGCACACGAATCTGGTGATATCCGGAATGTAGGTCGAGCTTACTAAAGACCCTGGCACCTGTCAACTCGTCCAACAGCTCCTCTATCACTGGTATGGGTATTTGTCTTTGACGGTGATGGCGTTCAAAGCTCAATAGTCAACACAGAACCGCCATGACCCATCCTTCTTGTGAACCAACAGCACCGGGGACGAATATGAGCTCGTACTAGGACGAATGATCCCAGACTGAAGCATGTCTGCCACAAGCCTTTCTATCTCAAACTTCTGTATGTGAGGATAATGGTAAGGGCGGACATTGGCTGGAGCCACCCCTGGGATTATCAGAATTTGATGGTCATGAGGCCTGATGGGAGGGAGACCCTGCGGCTCGGAGAACAAATCCTGATGGTCGGCCAACAACTCCTGTAGATCTGAAGGCATCTCATCATGAGTCACCCCGATAGTGGCATGCTGCTGCAAGAGAACTCCTTGGGGAGCAAACCGGAAGGAGCTCACGGCCTGGGCCAATAGGAGAGTGCTTGGCCACTAGCCTTCATGCCAAACCTGCTGCCCATTAAGCTCGAATTCCATCACCATATCCCGGAAGTTCCAAACCATATCTCCCAACTCTTGCAGCCACTGCACGCCCAATACGACATCTGCCCCCTTCGTGGGCAGCAAGAATAGGTCGGTAACAAACGTGTGACTCTGGATAGAGAGTGTAACTTGAGTGCACACCGCTGCACTCCAGAGATACTTGCCGTCGCCAATCAGCACATCAAATGGTTTCGAGTCCGATACAAAACAACCCAGCCAATGGGCTACCTTGTCGTTAATAAAATTATGAGTAGACCCACTGTCGATCAAGATAGCCACCTGCTCCCGCTTAAGGTATCCCTGTATTCACATCGTGCATGGAGTAAATTCTCCAGAAAATGCATGAACTGAAATTTTGGGCAGCACGTCCTTTGAAAGCAACGAGTCAATTCTAGCCCCTCTTTCAATGTCATCTTCTACCTCCACGAGAAGGCTGCCCTTAACAGCACTGTGGTGTTCGGGAACAAACTTCTCGTCACAGCGAAAACACAGTCCCTTTGACTGGCGCTCTTCCATCTGGGTGGAAGTAAGGGATTGGACAATCTGATTGGAAGGTGCAACCTATTGGCCAAGGCGGCCATTTGCTGGACTGCTGGCAGAAGCCGCCATTGGATTGGTGCTCAAGACAGACCAGGGTGGAGGTCCCAGCCACCCGCCCCTGCACTACCTAATAAGCTTCTCTTCTTCGATGTGGGCATGACGCATGACGTCCCACATGCTAGAGCACAGAAAGTGGCGCATTTCCTCAGAGATGTCAGGCTTTAACCCATGCTTGAACTTGCCCACCAAGGCAACCATAGGCCAATCAGGGAGTCGGTTGGCTATCTTCATGAATAATGTATAGTATGCACGGATGGTGGTGGTCTGGCGCAGGGTGGACAACATCTCGTTGAAGTCCTGAAATTCATTCAGCCCAAACTGAATGCAGAGCTCTTCGGAGAAGGCTGCCCAGGTGGAGTAGCTCACCTCTTTCTCGAAACTCTGGAACCAAACTGATGCGTCCCCATCAAGGTGGAAGGCAGCGATGCGCAGGCGCTTAGCCTCGGAGTGCGTTCCTTGGTAGGAGAAGAACTTTTCCACCTTGTACAGCCATTCTACAGGGTCATCATCACCATTATAGTGGGGAAACTGTAGGCGAGCTAAGCAAGGTTCAGCCCCCCCTCGTGGTCCTCCACAATGCCCTGGATACTCATCCCACTCCTCCTCTGCATCTTGAAACTAATTTGGAGGGGGCGGCATCATAGGGAAATTTTCTTGAACACCTAGTGTGCCTCGCATGTCCCAGGCCTGGCGTCTCCCCTCTAGCGCCTGAATGCCAATGGCAAATTGCACCGGACCAGGAAAGGCTCTTGTGTCAATGTTTGCCGGCGCTGGAGGGCAGGAGAAAGCTGGCTCGGGGGGTTCTGATGGGCTGCCCCTCTCCAGGACAGCTGGAGGCAGCCCTGGTAGAATGGGCGTTGTGCATACCGTCGCCTCGCCCTTCGCTGCTCTCGCCATATATGTCATTAGGACTTCCAACACAGCCATGATTTTGTCGAGCTTGAGTTCGCTGGCTGTAGGAGGAGGATCTGCCTTTGGGTTGTCTGCAGTTGCTAAAGCCGAAACCTCCTTCTCCAGAGTAACCTCGGGGATGGCAGTAGCTTGCTTAGCTCGAGCTATGGTCTGGGATTGTAAATGCTCCGATACCAATGATGTGCCTGGAGTAGGCACAATCGGCACCTAGGAGATCTACACAGGAAAAGGGGAGAAGTAATGAAGAAAGGGGAGAAAATATGAGTAATTCCAATTGCATAACTTCAAAACAGAGAAGATCGCCCCATATAGGGGACGACCAATCCCCTAGAGAGTCATGCTAACCTAACCCAAGGCTGATCCGGTTCCCTAGGAGCGCATGCCAGTTAGTGGTTGGGCTAGCCCAGGCCACTAATTGAACCAATATGGTTTTACATCCAAATACCCAAACTAAAGTAAATACTAAACTATTACAATAATAAATAATTCAATGCAACTACATAAAAGCAATAAAGTAGAGTCTGGGGGAGTCCTCTAACGGTCTAGTCATCGTGCACAACACAATTGTTCCTCATAGAGTTTCCTAGCCGTCTGCGTGTCGCACCATGTAGCCCCAAAACAGAAAACACATGAGAAAGAGGTGTGAGTAAAGATACTCCGCAAAGTTTTGTATTTCTAGAGAATAAATACGAAATTATTATAAATATTTTACACACAATCCATCACATATAACACACCCATTCATCATAGGACAATTGCATAACCTTTGCATATATCATGACTATTCATCATATACACATGCTCATAATATCATCAACATATCTCTTGCATATAATCCACATGACATATCATTATATCATCTCATTCATGACTTATTCTCAATGTATACATTCATCCTACATAGCATAATACAATATCATCTCATTCATGATCCATCATTGTTGCATATCACCATCCTGCATAAGAATGTCTCAATCATAATATCCATAGTATGCATAATTATTCTCAATCATAAACATTCATCCTGCATGAGAAATGCCTCTAGCACACTAACCATAACCATGCATAACCATACTCAATCATAAGTAATCATCCTACATGAGAAGTGTCTCTAACACACTAACATAATCGTGCATAAAGAAATCAACACTGCTTAATTAGCTGAAGCATAAGTGGTCCCTACTCACTCCGGGCAGTCCCCAATTGGAAAGTTAGAAGGAATTGCGCAGTTTGGGTAAAATCCATAACATGGAAGATACCCCCTGATAAGTTAGTGCATTCGGCTACACCAGCTTGGATTCTTAGGGTCCAGATGGTCTTAATAGTTTAGTCTCCTTATAACATTGCCACTCTTCTCAACCCGGGGAGGAAAATCTGTCATTGAGGGACATAGAACCCTGTCCTTTCGAACATAAAGCGGAATCGATAAGTCTTCGATTAATCAATTCGGCACGCAACATAATCCAATTGCATCCATTCAATTAATCACGGCTAAATTCGATTAATCTCATTCATAAAAACTTTGTTTATGATGCATGCAACATGGTACATACATGAGCAACACTACGTGAATTCTAATTTATGAGATATGTTCCCATCAGTCATACACGCATCATTCCTAATTCATATGTATCAAATAATTACCACCATTAATTTTACAAGTATGTGTACATAGCAATAATGTTCAATTCTAAGCATAGACATATGCATTATGAACAAACATCATTAAACTACACACATGTTCTCATATTTTAATCATAGCTTCTTATTGAAATCATGGGTAAAAATTGGTGAAAACCTTGAAGAACACGTTCAAGTCAATCATAGCCTCATGCTAGACTTAGGTAAGCATACTCATTACTATACTTAAACTAGACATGAAAATATAATTCACCCATAATTTAGCATGACATGTAAAACCATACAAACCTATTCTCATCCTTTAAACTTGCTGGAATCCTAAGTGAAACATGGAGAATCAACATGAATTTAGGATCAAAATAATAACATGCTAAAATCCAATAACATGTAACTAATTTCATACTTAAACAATATCATAACTTTCAAACTAATATTCATGCCTTCACAGTAGCATTTTGAAGTAAAATCACTAATTATAATCATAATAAATGAGATTTAAGAAGAACATAGAAATGAATAAACATACTTAAAATGACAAAAATGTCGTTTGGCCTTTTGATCGGCCAGAAGGCCGTTCGAACGTCTAGCCATTCAATCGGCTTAGAGGGCCTTTTGAACGCCAATGCAGTAGACTCTAGTTCGTCTTCAACCTTGCGAACCTAAAACCGAAAATACACAAAATTAACATAAACTTTCAAATCTCACTTCCAAACATCACAATATTGAAATATAAGCATAGAAAATGATAGATTTAGTTATTCATTAACTAAAACACAAGGAAATCAATGTACCAATGTTACGTACCATGTACTGGGTCTATTAGGATATGTCAAGGTTTCTCTTTTCCTCACCTATTTAAACCCTCTTTCTAACCCGAGCCTCTATCATCCTTCTCAAACTCTTGAAAAAAACCATTAAAGTTAAGAGCGTAGAGGTTCCGATGACTAGAAAAGGGAGTACATTGCCGACAAAGGAGGCAAGGGAAAGGAGCATGCGTAAAGACATCACCAGGAAAGATGTAGAATCCTTGTTTATAAAGTTTGTTTGTGGGAATTTGCTTATGAATATGTGCTTAAATGTTAGATCATTAGTAATTTCATGAAATTATTGTAAAGGAGTCATTGACATCGGCGTTGGCATCCTCTCACCAATGGTTGCCCGGTTCTGTTTAATATATATATATATATATATATATATATATATATATATATATATATTAAACAGGCTATTCCGAAGCCATGGTCAACACTATAATGCATAAAATTTTACCGGTCAGCAACCATTGGTTGTAGAGGGAATTTCACTTCGGTTGCATGGCCTCCGCGAAAGCACAGGGCATGATGAACTGATGGGGATGTCCATCCACGACCCTGGCCGGCACTTAGGGCTCGTAACTTCATTGTTGCTAGAGGAATGTTATTGTGGAGAGAGCAAACTCATATGCTCTGCAGACTCTAGAATAGGGATGGAGGGGCTGCCCTTGGTTTGCCGAGGAGTGATAGAGCCGCCCTTGGCTTTCCAAGGGTCGGCTTGGCTTTGTCTATCGGTAGTAGAGACACGGTGAGATCCCTACTGCCTAGTTCATCCAAAACACACTGCAGCGGTGGAAACAACGAGGTAGACCAGCGAGCTAGGATTAAGGTTGACAAAGGAGCCATTTCAAGTGAAGATTTTGTTTGACTAGTCATTAAACTCACAGGCAGATGAATCAATTCTATTTCAGCTGCTGGAGCTCGCAGAGAGGACTGGCCGACATAGTTTGTGGGCTGAGTGTGAATATGATTCTGGGGATGACCAAAGGACAACAGCGGAAGTTTATATAGAAGCTTCGGCGGCCCGAATGGCCAGACAGACGACATCCAGGTGAACGTCCTAATGCTCTGTGTAACACCCGAGATTTTTCATCCTTTTTTCTTAAAACTCATAGAATTTTTTTTTCCATAAATCGGAGTCAAAATGACAAAATCAAAACCTATATAAACATTTTATAATTTAAAACATCATACGGTCAAACATCTTACGGCCAAAGCAAATATCATCAGGCGCTACCCGAAAACACACATACGGATAAATTGCTATGATCATAGACTTTAAATACAAATCCCTCCCAGGCATCCCTGAGTGCAAGTCCCATAATAGTCCACAGACTCATCCAAATAAAAGTCCAGAATAAACATCTTAACATCTCGTCTCACCCAATACAAGAGATCGTGGCACAAATAAACTCGCAATGAGTCAAGCAGATACCTGAGTCAACGAAAATCAATCCACCGCTGAAATGAGCGTCCATCTCCAGGAGCTCTCCGCACAACCTGCAAAACCTCCCGTACAACGGGGCTAAAAAGAAGTAGGGTGAGTATTTTCATACACAGTAGGAAAATATTCAGTAGGGGAAATCCCAAACGGTGAACTCAAAAGTTCAAAAACATGCGTCATGCAACTCAAACATGAAGCAGTCAACATAATATAATCATATCGTGCACATACGCATACGATCATACCAAAGGCACATCGTGCCATAGACATACCGAAGGCACCATCATGCCAAAATCATAATATCCAATCAACTTACACAAACACCCTTATCCAAGGTCATACAAACTTACACAAATACCCTTATCCAGGGTCATACAACTTACTCGTACCACCGTAAGCATAGTCATATAACATACACATACTTGTACAACCTTACTCGTACAATCGTATGCTCACTCATACAACTTACACATACATGTACAACCTTACTCATACAATCAGACTCGTACGACCTTACTCGTATAGTCTGCACAAAATCATACTTACTGTCTTACTCAGAAACATATTCTCACAATCGTACTCATACTCTTACAGTCGTGCTCATACTCATACGCTTACAGTCCTGCTCATACTCATACGCTTACAGTCCTGCTCATACACACTCTTACAGTCCTGCTCATATACATACAGTCCTACTCACACTCATACAGTCGTACTCATACACATAATCGTACACATATCAACGACCACTGAAGCTCATTACAACTAATAGGCTCCAACGTCGAAAAGGAAAAGAATGCCACTGAGGCAACACCTTAACCTCCGGGGAGTGACTAGATGCCATGGACTTTTCCGAAGGTAAGGCACACCAATGCTCATGGGGCACTGGATCAAACAGGCAAGAGTAGATCCATGATACTACTTACTTGAGCGCGCAAACATAAACACCCACACATAAGGGGTCATACAGTTGCCCACCATAATGGGTCTTATAGTGCCATAGAATCGCCCACCATAATGGGTCTTATAGTGCCATAGAATTGCCCACCATATGGGTCTTATAGTGCCATTGCCACTCATAGGCAGAAAACATACAGTGCCACTTGGGCAGAAACGTATAGTGCCACTCTTGGGCAAAAACGTACAACGCTCTCAACAGAGCATCAAACGTCCGGGCTTATATAGCACACAGACCAAACCGAAAACATACTTCGCTCTCAACAGAGCATCAGACGTCTGGGCTTCATACAGCACAGACAAAATCAGAAACGTACATCGCTCTCAACAGAGCATCAAACGCCTGGGCTTATACAGCACGCAGACCAAATCAGAAACAACGTCGTTCTTAGCAGAGCATCAGACGTCTGGTGCTCTATACAGCACACAAACAACATCTCGCAGGATAAACACCATGGCACGACATGAGAAATGCTCGGCCGACTCATTAGCGGCCAGCACAAACACGAAACTTAATCCATCGAACCGTCAGGTCTCAAACTCACAACGCTATCATTAGCTATGCTTATAATTCAAGTTTGAATTAAGTATATTATGTGGTACAATTATGCCACACAAACTCACAGTCCTCGACTGGTCAAACCGAAGCTGAGCCCGATCGAAACCCTAGTTCGTCAGGGCAGCAGACTTCACTTACCCGTCCACATCATGGACAAAACTCATCGTACAACCAACCCTTACAGTCTTACACACTTCGCCATCCATCTCATGGCTAAAATATCTTACACTGACATCCTCAAATATCGCTCCTCAGAGACAACCCAGTTGTCGCCCTCTTACTTATATCTCACTTATTATACTTACTTTTCACTTCATAATCTATACATTGTGCTTGTACAATTATGCACGCTCTTACTGTCTGACAATCGCCCAACATACAATCCACCCCAAACTGATCCATTCTAATCCTTGCCCGTCATACTCATATGCTCTGTCATACATTTACACAACCGTTGTAAGGTCCTTGATTTTTCTACGATTTTTTGGGATTTTCCTGCTATTTTTCTGGTCATTTTTGGCGGGAAAATGTGATGTTGTGGCGTGTTTGTATTTGTATATTTTCCCCCGTATTTATACTCGTAGAGTTGGGTGTGGGGCTTAGTCGCGGGCCACAGGTCTCACTACGCGCTTACGGCGCGAAGTTTGGAGCTATAGCGCGTAACCAGTGAGTTAACGCGCCTTAGGGACATGAATGTAAAAATTGAAAAGATTTAACTATATATATGAAATCCATTTCATCGGTTTCACAGAACCGACATTCCAGTAAGATTTTTTTCACGTCCAGTGGTTTTGTGAGAAAACCCGAGGGCATATCCGGTCGCTCCGTTCTCCCTCCTCTGTCGTCGGATTTCGCCGATTCTTGTCGGGATCCTCCTTGCCTCACCGCCACAAGTCCGTAGGTACCGGCTATGACTGCTGCCACGGCCTCTTCGCTCCTCCACGAGGTACCGAACCTTTTTTCGGGTTTTTCTCTCCTTCAATCTCGTTTTTGCACTGTGGGTGTATGATTTTGACGTCGTTTGCGGCCGCCCTCAACTAGACTTATGTTTAGTTGGCCGCTAGGAACCCATAGACACTGGCTGGAGCCGCCGCCATGCTTTCTTCGCTCCGTGGTGAGCTACCGATCTTTTGGTCAGGTTTTTGTTACTATTTACATTCCACTGTCCGTGGGATGTTTTGGACGCCAGTGGGTTTCCGATTGTCATCCGACCACCGGTAGGTCTCCGTCCAACCTACCTCGACCCGGTGTCGGTAGGGGTTTGCCGTTTTTGACCCCGCCTCGCCCTATTGCCATGCTCCGCCCGATTAGACTCTTTGGGCGTGTCTCGGGTTGTTGCTATTGGCGAGTTGTGTGCCATTTGGCCATCGTGGGCTCTGCTCCGGCTCGGCGCCAGTGAGGGTCAGCCCCACTTGGCCTAATTATATTACCGCTTGGAATGGGCCGCTTGTTGTTTGCCCTATACCGTGCGAGATGCACCGCCGCCCGCACCACGTGTATTGGTTGTGGGTGGTGATCGGCGATTCGCCGCTTAGATTGGCCACAGCTAAGGGCCTTAGCCCTGTTGGCTTTTGTGGGCCTTGGTTCGCCTCATGTCAGCCCTCTCCCCCGCCCTTTTGGGTTGCGTGTGCAAGTGGCCACGCGTATACTTCTGGGTTTAGGCGCCGCATTCGCGCCGCTTGACCATCGGTTGGCTTGGCCACCGAATGGAGTTGACACAGAGCCGTCCTCCACCTCTCCTTTGATTCTCGAGCATTGCCCCACGCTCTCTGCCCTTATGTGGGCCTTTGTTGACCAAAATCGTCGCCGTTGGGTGCTGTCCACGGCCGATTTCGATGTCTTGTGGCCGGCTGTGCACGTCTTAGCCACTGGCCGATCTTCAGTGTACACCCTTGACATTTGGTCGCACCGCCACTTATGTTGGCACGATTTTTTCCCGGCCGCCCTAGTGTGCCGCCGTGGATCGCGGGTTTTACCGCATTGATTTCTGACACCCTATTTGGTCGTGACCAGTTCCGGCGCTTCTTAAAATCCTCAGGACAGCAGCTCTCTCAGCCAGGCAATGGTTTTGACCGCCAACTCCGCCGCCGACGCCGCCACCGTCGTGTGCTCGCCATCGAACGTCATGATTATGAGGTAGGGGAGCTTTGAACTCGTAAATTCATGAAGCATGCTTTGAATGAGTAGCAGCATGCTAGGATTGTACGATTCCATGCTTGGATGTTAAGTAATGATCCGATTGCATGATGTGCGTGTAAGCATGATTGTGTGGTATGATTGATATGCATGAGATGTATGCACGTTTTATGGATGTGGACTATGTATGCGCTAGCGATGGCTAGCAAATAGGTCAGTATGCTACGTATGTGTTATGCATGTGCTAGTGATGGCTAGCGTGCATGTTTGGAGTATGTATGAATATGTGTGCATGTGCTAGTGATGACTAGTGTGTATGTTTGATGTATGCATGTGCTAGTGATGACTAGCGTGCATGTTTGAAGTATGTTTGATGTATGCATGTGCTAGTGATGGCTAGCGTGCATGTTTATAAGTTACGTACGTATGACCGTATGTGTATGTTATACGTATGTGTGAGACATACGTATGTATGATGGCTTCTTGCCTATGGTATGGTTATGTGTAAATGTATGTGGGCAGAGGTATGAGCGATGGACAGTAAGAGGTGATAGAAGCTTTGTCTGAATTTGGATGCGGTTGTGTAAGCGTATGACAGAGGATAAGAGTATGACGGGCAAGGATTAGAATGGATCGGTTTGGGGTGGATTGTATGTTGGGCGATTGTCAGACAGTAAGAGTGTTCATAATTGTACAAGCATAACGTATAAATTATGAAGTGAAAAGTAAGTATAATAAGTGAGATATA
Organism: Saururus chinensis; assembly: GCA_035235625.1. Lineage (NCBI taxonomy): Eukaryota > Viridiplantae > Streptophyta > Magnoliopsida > Piperales > Saururaceae > Saururus > Saururus chinensis. The sequence goes on from CP141142.1 coordinate 21,976,485, forward strand.
AGTAAGAGGGCGACAACTGGGTTGGCTCTGAGGAGCGATATTTGAGGATGTCAGTGTAAGATGTTTTAGCCATGAGATGGATGGCGAAGTGTGTAAGACTGTAAGGGTTGGTTGTACGATGAGTTTTGTCCATGATGTGGACGGGTAAGTGAAGTCTGCTGCCCTGACGAACTAGGGTTTCGATCGGGCTCAGCTTTGGTTTGACCAGTCGAGGACTGTGAGTTTGTGTGGCATAATTGTACCACATAATATACTTAATTCAAACTTAAATTATAAGCATAGCTAATGATAGCGTTGTGAGTTTGAGACCTGAGGGTTCGACGGATTAAGTTCCGTGTTTGAGCTGGCCGCTAATGAGTCGGTCGAGCATTTATCATGTCTTGCCATGGTGTTTATCCTGCGGGATGTTGTCTGTGTGCTGTATAGAGCACCAGACATCTGATGCTTTGCTGAGAGCAACGTTGTTTCGATTTGGTCTGCGTGCTGTATAAGCCTAGACGTTTGATGCTCTATTGAGAGCGATGTACGTTTCTGACTTTGTCTGTGTGCTGTATGAAGCCCAGACGTCTGATGCTCTGCTGAGAGCGACGTATGTTTCTGATTTGGTCTGTGTGCTGTGTAAGCCCAGACGTTTGATGCTCTGTTGAGAGCGTTGTATGATTCCGCCCAAGAGTGGCACGGTACGTTTCTGCCCAAGTGGCACTGTATATTTTCTGCCCAAGAGTGGCATTGGCACTATAAGACCCATTATGGTGGGCAACTGTATGACCCCTTATGTGTGGGTGTTTATATTTGCGCGCTTAGGTAAGTAGTATCATGGATCTACTCTTACCTGTTTGATCCAGTGCCCCATGAGCATTGGTGTGCCTTACCTTCAGAAAAGTCCATGGCGTCTAGTCACTCCCCGGAGGTTAAGGTGTTGCCCCAGTGGCATTCTTTTCCATTTCGACACTGGAGCTTATTAGTTGTAATGAGCTTCAGTGGTCGTTGATATGTGTACGATTATGTGTATGAGTATGACTGTATGAGTGTGAGACTGTATGAGTATGAGCAGGACTGTAAGAGCGTGTATGAGCAAGATTGTAAGCATATGAGTATGAGCACGACTGTAAGAGTATGAGTACGATTGTGAGAATATGTTTCTGAGTAAGACAGTAAGTATGATTTTGTGCAGACTGTACGAGTGAGGTCGTACGAGTCTGATTGTACAAGTAAGGTAGTACATGTATGGGTAAGCTATATGAGTGAGCATACGATTGTACAAGTAAGGTCGTACAAGTATGTGTATGTTGTATGAGTATGCGTACGGTGGTAGGAGTAAGTTGTATGACCTTGGATAAGGGTGTTTGTGTAAGTTGATTGGATATTATGATTTTGGCACAATGGTGCCTTCGGTATGTTTGTGGCACGATGGTGCCTTTGGTATGATCGTATGTGTATGTGCACGATATGATTATATTATGTTGACTACTTCATGTTTGGGTTGCATGATGCATGTGATTATGAACTTATGGAGTTCACCATTGGGATTTCCCCTACTGGGTATTTTCCTACTGAGTATGAAAGTACTCACCCTACTTCCTTTAGCCCCGTTGCACGGGAGGTTTTGCAGGTTGTGCGGAGAGCTCCTGGAGATGGACGCTTGTTTCAGCGGTGGATTGATTCCCGTTGACTCAGGTATCTGTTTGACTCTCTGCGAGTTTATTTGTGCCACGATCTCCTGTATTGGGTGAGACGAGAAGTTAGATGTTTATTCTGGACTTTCATTTGGATGAGTCTGTGGACTGTTATGGGACTTGTACTCAGGGATGCCTGGGAGTGATTTGTATTTAAAAGTCTATGATCGTAGCAATTTATTCGTACATGTGTTTTCGAGTAGCGCCTGAGGATATTTGCTTTGGCCGTACGATGATTGACCGTATGTGGATGTTTAATGTTTTAAATTATAAACTGTTTTATCAAGTTTTGGTTTCGTCAATTTTCCTCCGATTTACAGACGTTATATTGCAAAAATTTTCCGTGAATTTTAAGGAAAATGTGTGAAAAATCTCGGGCGTTACAACCGTATCCAAATTCAGACAAAGCTTCTGTCACCTCTTACTGTCCATCGCCCATACCTCTGCCCACAAACACATACACACATCCAAAGCATAGGCAAAATGCCATTATACACACGTATGTCTCACACATACGTATAACATACACATACGGTCATACATACATAACTTACAAACATGCACGCTAGCCATCACTAGCACATGCATCCATACATCAAACATACACGCTAGCCATTACTAGCACATGCACAGACATTCATACATACTCCAAACATGCACGATAGCCATCACTAGCACATGCATAATTCATACATACTCCAAACATGCACGCTAGCCATCACTAGCACATGCATACATCAAACATACTTCAAACATGCATGCTAGCCATCACTAGCACATGCATAACACATACGTAGCATACTGACATATTTGCTAGCCATCACCAGTGCATACATAATCCACATTCATAAAACATGCATACATCTCATGCATATCAATCATACCATACAATCATGCTTACACGCACATCATGCAATCTGATCGTTACTTAACATCCAAGCATGGAATCATACAATCCTAGCATGCTGCTACTCATTCAAAGCATGCTTCATGAATTTACGAGTTCAAAGCTCCCCTACTCGTAATCATGATGTTTGATGGCGAGCACACGATGTTGGCGGCGTCGGTGGCGAAGTTGGCGGTCAAAACCATTGCCTGGCTGAGAGAGCTGCTGTCCCGAGGGTTTAGGAAGTGCTGGAACTATACACGGCCAAACGAGGTGTCAGAAATCAATGCGGCAAAACCCGCGATCCACGGCGGCACACCAAGGCGGCCGGGAGAAAAGTCAAGCCAACATAAGTGGCGGTGCGACCAGATGTCGAGGGTGTACTCACTGAAGATCAGCTGGTGGCTAAAACGTGCACAGCTGGCCACAAGACATCAAAATCGGCCGTGGACAGCACCCAACGGCGACGATTTAGGTCAACAAGGGCCCACATACGGGCGGAGAGCGTGGGGCAACGCTCGAGAACAAAGGAGAGGTGGAGGACAGCTCTGGTCTACTCCACTCGGTGGCAAAGCCAACCGATGGTCAGGCGGCGCGAATGCGGCGCCTAAACCCAAAAGCACACGCGTGGCCGCATGCACACGCGACCCAAAGGGTGGGGGAGAGGGCTGAACGGAGATGACCCAAGGCCCACAAAAGCCAACAGGGCTAAGGCCCTAGCGGTGGCCAATCTAAGCGGCGACATCGCCGATCGCCACCCACAACCAATACCCATGGTGCAGGTGGTTGTGCATCTCGCACGACAGAGAGAAGGGGGAGGGTTCAGGGTTGAGCAAAGGCCATGAGGCCGTCACTGGCCAAGGCCTGTGCAGATGAACTCGTCCACCTTCTGTCAAGGTAAGACATACAAACTCTTGCCAGAGGCCGTCCGGTACCAACGACGTAAATTGGGCAAGAGGGGTCAACGGCACACATGTCGGTAAGGTGAAACTAGCTGCAGCTACGGGCCGCAAGGCTGAACAAGGCCCAGAGGGGTGGCCCATTGACATCACGGGGCTGGGGGGAGCCGAACTAAGGTCCGCTAAATCAAATCCGGCGTCCGACTGATAACGTCAGTCACACGGTCTAAAATGGATGTAGACCAAATATAGGGGACGCCCGAACTGAGCAAGGGACATACGGAGGGGACGGAGGCTGAACCGGTTTGGGTGGGGCTGTCCCAAGACCGGGGCGGAGCCCACGGTGGTCAAGTCACCCTCACCCACCAACGATGGCGGTGCCAGCCCACTGGAAAATCCACCCACAGTACCGCGCAAATCGGACTGGGCTGAGCAGAGGACGGTAGAGGGGATGGAACCGGGTTGGGTAGGGTGGTCCACTGCCCTCGCCGGAGCAAGGCGAGGCTGGAAGAAGGCCGAATCGGCCACGAATCACCGTTGGCGGCCACTGTTTGCCCAAAATAGTGCGTCGGCGGAACAGTGCAGAGAGGGGAAGTGGAATGGGGCGGCGGTGCCGAGGCCCACCGGGCCGGGAGGAGTGGCTCCTTGCCGTCGCCGGCCCAGGGCGGAGCCGTGGCCGACCGGTCGGGCAGTGCCGGCCCGTGGCGGCGGCGGAACGGCATGACACAGAGGGGGCGGAAAACAAGGCAGTGAGGAAAATGGAGCGGGACAGCGGATCTAAGGCCGTCCGGGGCCGGGGGGAGTGTCCTCCAGCTGTCGCCGGCCCATGGCGGAGCCGTGGGCGGCCGGCCGGCCCTCGCCGGCCCACGGTGGCGGCGGAATAAAAAAAAGACAGTGAGGGGCGGCTAACCGGGAAAAGTCGGGGCGGAGGCGGCGCGTCAGTAGGCAGCCGAGACGGTGGCCCCCTGCCGTCGCACGGCCGGGGCAGAACCGGTGCCGGCGTCCTGCGGCCTGCCGGTGGCCGGTGGCGGCCGGGCACAAGGAACAAGCGCAAAAATGGGGGCGGCGCACTGTTCACCTTTCGGGTTCTGGATCGGGCGATCCCGATCCGAATTTTCTTTTTATTTTTTTTCTTTTTTCTTTTTCCAAACGTATCCCCAACGCGCGTTAACCCACTGGTTACGCGTCAAACCTCCAAAATTCATGCCGTAAGCACGTAGCGAGGCCCGTGGCCCGCGACTAAGCCCCACACCCGACTCTACAGGTATAAATACAGGGGAAAATACACAAATACAAATACGCCGAAGCGTCACATTTTCTTGCCGAAATGACCAGAAAAATGGCAGAAAAATCCCAAAAAATCGTAGAAAAATCAGGGACCTTACACTATATTTTTTGCCTGAACCCGTAATGAAGAACTAGATGCGGCGGGGAGTGGGAAAAGAGTTGTTAGTCACACTAGAGGGAGGACACGAGCTTTTATGACAGCCCTTGGTTGGCCGGATGAGTGGCTGCTCACTTGCTGTGCAACCCTCCTCCTCTCTGTGCATGAAATGATGACACCAATAGGGAGACACCCTCTTTCGGGGGCGACATATGGGGTCTTAAAAACCACGCAGAATGGCCGAGGGGTGGGCAGCAAAAAATTCTTGTAAGCCTAGATTGCCAGACTGACGGCGGTGCTTTTGGCGCATAACCGCTTCACCCTGTGTTTTTCTGGGAAGGAAGTAATGTCTGTGAGGAAGACGATTTGACAAAAAAAAGTCATCTTACCCGCACCAAATTCTTTCTCCTGTGCCGGCATGGTTTAAGTGGAATTGGGCTGGTTCAGGTCAATGTTACCCCCATTTCCATATTTTGTTGATAAAAAGTAAAAATATATATAAATAGTAAAAATAATAAATAAATAGTTAAAATCATATTATGGGATGAGAGGGTTTGGATTGTCTAACAACACCTATACTACTATAGTAACTTTACTAATTTACCCTTATGGTTGATATATGGTGTAAAAATGTACTTGTTCCTTCAAACGAATGCATGACCTAATTAAATTCTTATGGATTGTGTTTTGATTATTTGGAACTCTGAGCCATATGGTCTTAGCTTGCCTAAGGGTATGAAAGAAAAGTCAACAAAGACTTATTGCTCCTAGAGTAGGGAGATGGTGGAGATTTTGATACATTTTCTTCATCACCACGACAGTTTGGGTATTGGTCATAGAGGTCTTTAGCGCGGATTTCCCGCAGGTCTTTACATGACCATATAATGTGTATGAAAAATGGAGTTGCATGAGCATCATGGAAGACTTTTATTTCTCGTCAATCTGTATCCAAGTGCACAGTTGGGATCCACTTCTCCAAATTCGTGGCAGGCTATTGAGAGCCAAAAAGATTTTGGTCAAACTACTATTAAGAAAAACCTTAGCCCATTTCCCAATTGGGAAAGGGCTGGGCTAGGAGGCAAGGTGGTGCCCGAAGCCCACTGCCGAAAGAGGAAAATCCAATTTAGGTGAGTTTTTAGCCCTAATCTTCTGAATTTTCTCTTAATCTCTCTTATCTCCACTTTCCCTCAAATGGATTCTTGATTTATTTTATTAAAAATATTATTTTTAATTTATATTTCAAACCCTAAATAGGTGATTTTCGTTTTTAATCAAAGAAAATCATAGATATACTTGTTTTTAAGGTTATTTAAGCTTAATAGTTAGTTTTAATTAAGTATTAACTAAAACCCTAATTTTGGGTATGGTTTCTTGAAGAGCAAAGCTTCTTTTTCGATCCAAGGACTTCTTGATGGTAAGGGGTTTTCATCTCACATGGTTTTATGCATTGGACTGCATGTTTGAATGGTTTAGGTTCTTGCTTATTTATGTGCGTTAATGGTGGATGATTAAAAATATGTCATTTATGTAGACTTTCTTGTGATTAAGCTTAAGAATGGTTAGATCTACCATGCTTTAGGTTTATATTTTGATATCATAAAGATGTAGGGTGATTTTAGAATTTTTTTAGAGTTTTTAGGTATTTTTGGTTTGATTTTCATGACGTTGAAGATAAACTAGAAATGGGCATAAAGTAAGTGAACTATTAATGGCATTTGAACGGCCAAACGATAGATTTTGCCATTTTGTGTATTTTGACCATTTTTTGTTCTCTTCTCTTAAATCTAATTTCTTATGATTAAAATGAGTTATAATTACATATAAATGTTGTTATGATATCATGAAGACCATCTCAGAATTTGACTTAACTCAAGCATGATTTATGCTATGTTTGTTTAATTTTAGCACAATATTCTACTTGTCCTAAATTCATGTTTGATGACTACATGATTTCTTGATGATTATAGTAGGTTTCACCATGATGATGAATATATACATTCTTGCACATGTTATACGAGTTTTTGGTGAATCGTGTCTTCTATGTTCTAGCTTAAGTATTACGATATTTATCCTTGCCTAAGTCTAGCATGATGTTATATTTGTCTTGAAGTCATATTTTAATGTTTTCACCAAACTTGCTTCATAATTTTAATAGGGAAGGACTATGATAAAATCATGGATGCATGTATATAGTATTGATTATGGTTTGTTCATATTTCACATGCCTTAGCTTAGACTTGAACATTGCCACTTATGTACACACTTGTAAAGATATTTGTGATGTTATTTGACACTAAGGGGCTATGTTTGATGCACATGTGGACTATTTGAATATGACTCTTATATTTGGACTCATGTAGAATTGCTCACATATATACCATATTGCATACATCATGAAAATAATTTAGAAATTAGATTAATCGTGATTAGCTTTGTTTGATAGATTGGATGAAATTGGATGTCATTGGTTGGCGAATTAATCAATGAAAGGCTTATCGAATCGACTTAGGGTTTGAACGGACATGATTTTGTTTTGAGTTCTTTGAGAATTCGGTTTCCTTCCCAGGTTGAGATGAGCGGAATGCTTTATATATTTAATGAGATATCTTAACCCTGAGAATCTAGGAGGTATGTCTGTGTGCACTGGCTTACCACGTATAGTACTTGGGATTGTCTTGATGAGCAATTGTGCTCGAGAATGTCTTAATGAGCAGTTGTGCTCGGGAATGTCTTGATGAGCAATTGTGCTTGCGACTTAGGTCTTGATGAGCAGTTGTACTCGGGGCTTTGGCCTTGTTGAGCAGTCGTGCTCAAGGTTTTTAACCCTAATGAGCATGTTTATTTCTCATAATTTGTAAGAAATTCACCATTTATTATTACATGTGTATCAAAGGTTATGCTTTTTGACACAGTTGTTGCGTATGGATAAAGGAGCTTATATTACACATGTGGTTATGGCTTCATTTGTATGATATGCAGGATAGTGTGGTTGAGACACTTAATTTGTAGGGTGAATGTTTTCCATTGAGAAATAGATATACATGATATATTTATGTTGAGAAATTATTCATGCAAGATGTGATTATGTTAGTAAATTTCATATGTTTATACATGAGGTGTATCTGTGTGATGAGTTAGTTTGAATCCATGTTGCATAGGAGGCATATATATGTGATGATGAGATAATATAGGTTATAACATAATATGAAGGTAACATGAATCTGTTATGATGAGATATGTCATATAGCATGATATACAAGGGACATGAAAATGTGTTGATGATATATATTATACATAGCATGATATATAAGTGGTATGAATGTGTGTTGATTAGATGTGTTATGGATAGCATGACATGCATATGGCATAAGAAGATGCTTATGGATTGTAAATTATGACATGAATGCACAGGTTCATGTGGATATCCCATGATGAATGGGCGTTGTAGTTGATTTTGTGATGATGCTTGTGTTTTCATATTTTGATTTACTTTCCGTATAAAAACTCATGCTGAGCTTGTGGCTCATCCTTCTTTGCTTGTGTTTTTTATTTTGGGTCTGCATGTCATGCCATGTAGGTTGCTTAGACAGGCTTTTTATGGAACATGGGGATGGTGTTAACCTTTGAGGGGATAGTTTTTATAGAGATTCCTTGATTATGTTAGTTGATTACATGTCATGTTGAAATTATATTTTAGACTATACTTCACACTTCTATGTAGCCAATGTTGGCTTATACTCTTATTAGCCATTGTGGACTTAGACTCATACTTTAGCTATGTGTTATCACGCTTGAGGTTTTTTCTTAAATTTAATTAAAATTTTTGTAAATATTTTATTTTGAAATACAAATGTAAATAAAAAAACCAACAAAATTCATATGTGAAAACAATTTTCATAAATTAATTCATCATACGACAAAACTAACATTCTCAGGCATGACTCGAAATGAAAACATAAAAGTAAAACTTGTCATGGTCATGGTCTTTAAAAACCAATACCTCATAAGCCTTTCTAAGTACAAGTTCTTCAATAGTCTATGTTCTAATTTATACTTATATACACAAGTACAAAAAATAATACATTTAACTCACACCTTAAATAATACATGAGATTGTAGCACCAAAATCCCCATAGCTTCACACAAGTCCATTGTACTCAAGGTCGAGTAAGAACGGTTTGTCACGGGGAAAAGAGTCAACTCCAAAAAGCTATTGATCGACCTGCAAAAGCCTCCGAATGAAAAGGGCTAAAAAAAATAGGGTGAGCATTTTCATACTCAGTAGGAAAATACCCAGTAGGGGAAATAAATCAATGAACTTCGTAAGTTCATACATAGATGCATTCATGAAGCTATACATGAAGCAAAAAGCACATGCAACATAAATAGATTGTCTTGCACTCAAACTATCGCACTAGCTGATCTTACACTTACTTTTATAGCGTACTCTTATACTTGACTTATATTTACACTCTAAATCAGAGTCTTACCAACTTACTCATACAATCATACACTTACAACATACACATACTCGTACGATCTTATTCGTATGAACTTACTTATAAGACCTTACTTGTACAATCTTACTTACGCATAAACATACTCTTACATTTTCCTTAAAAGCTCACAGTTACACTTACTCTAAATCATACACATGTTGTTTACTCAAAATCTGATGCATACAACTTACTCTTACCTTCGTATATATACTACCAATAATTGAAGCTCATTACAATTAATAAGCTCCAGCGTCGGAAAGGAAGGAAATGTCATTGGGGCGTCACCTTAACCTTCAGGGAGCAACTAGATGTCATTGACTTTTTCAAAGGCAAGGCACACCTATTCTCTGGGGCACTGGATCAAACATATAATGGCATATCCATGATACTACTTACCTAAGCACGCAAATGCCCACTCTATAGGGCCATACAGTGCCAACTAAGGGCAGAAAACATATGGTGCCACTCTTGGGCAGGAATCTTACAATGTCATTCTTGGGCGGAACATACAGTGTCATCAGTAGGCAGAAGTACATAAAGTGCCCACAAAGGGCAGAAACTTACAGTGCTCTCAGTAGAGCATCAAAAGTCTGGGCTGAAAATACAAAACTAAGACTAAATCCCTCAGGATAACACCATTGCTAGACAAGGAAAGACGTTCAATCAATTACTTATTAACTGGCTCAAAATGGAACTTAATCCATCGAAACCCTCAATTTCAAACTCACAATGTTATCGTATTAGGGTTACTTATCATTCAAGTTTGTATTAGGTAACTTATGCATGTATAATTATGTTTAGAATTACTCACATTTTACATTCTTCAGCCAACGAAGCTAGAACCATGCCTGTTCTGAAGCCTTAGTCCACAAGGGTAACATACTGTTGTGGATGTTTGTCCACAACCGCGTGGTGGCGGGCATGGATGACGGGAGCGGCGCAGGGAGGCCGGGAAAGGGGAGGGAAGATGGCGTGGCCATTAGACAGAAAGGGGAGAGACACAGAAGAAATGGGAGAAGACAGAACTCAATAATTCATTTCATAATCCAATGAGGGCCTAGCCCTTACACTTAAATAAGCAAACTAATGGGCTCACTAACAGATGCCCAAGGCCCGTTAACATAATTAAAGAAAACCCTAATTAACCTAATTACCTAAATGCCCTTATTATATAAAAGACCTTAAATACCCTAATACGTGGCCCCAGTGACACCCCCGGCAGCCCCTAGGACGTTCACAATATTCCACCATGCTTCGCTTGCGCATCACCTCGTCCTCGAGGTGGCCTAAAACTCCTGGCATCGGGCCCACCGAACATATAGCATGCACCACTCATCGACCAGCTCACGAACAGCTGGTAGCGATCTCATCTCCGCCCTGCTCGACGTCACATACTGGACGAAACCGAGCGACCACCACAAAAAGAGACCAAGCACCTCGGCCAGCCCCCCTACAAGAGTTGGGAACGCGTGGCAGTGAGCATCGGCCATCAAGAGTGTGGGAATCCGGCTTCCGGTGGGGCATAGATTAATCATAAAGGACGCCCACTTGAGCACGAAGAAGACCTCCTTAATGCAGACCGCGGCAGCAATGTGTTCCTCTGTCCTTCGAAACGTTTGGAAATGGAAGGAGATTCGCCAACTGCGGCCAATGGAACTTGGACCCACACGGAAAAGAAGATCCTGCATGAGCAGGGCTCTCTCCCGGAGCTCCTCTGATTTCATATCACCAGCTCCATCAAGAACAACGGGATCATCCTTAGATACTGTCACCTTCTTGCAGGAGCCTAGCATATCCAGATCAACCTTCTCCAGGTTCTTCGGTTATTAAGTGACCCCCTGTTAGAGTAGCAAGGTCCTGTAGGCCAGCTTTCCTATTTTCTCCAAAGCCTGGTGCTTTGATGCAATTGACCTTAATCCCTGCACGAAGTTTATTTAAAATCAGCGTAGCCAATGCATCACTTTCAACATCGTCAGCAACAATCAACAAAGGCCTTTGCCTCTTCAGAGCCAGTTCCAGCACTTTTACCACAGCATTAATACTGGAAATTTTCTTCTCATGTATTAGAATTAAAGGATCATCAAGTTCACATTTCTGGGTCTTCTGGTTAGTGAAGAAATAGGGAGAAATATAGCCACGATCAAGCTTCATCCCGTCCACGACTTCCAATTCATTGTACAGAGTCTTTCCATCAGCAATGGTTATAACTCCTTCATTGCCAACTTTTTCCATGGCTTTTGCTATCAGCTCACCAATCTCTCTCTCACCATTTGCTGAGATAGTACCAACCTGAGCTATCTCTTCTAACGTGCTAATCATACGAGTTCGACTTGTCAGATTGGTCTCCACAGAATCAACAGCCATTGTAATGCCACGCCTCAGATCCATTGCATTCATTCCAGCTGCAACTGACTTGCACCCTTCAGCAAATATGGCGCGGTTGAGGATTGTGGCACAAGTAGTACCATCTCCAACCACATCATTTGTAGCATTAGCAACTTGCTTCACAAGACTTGCTCCAAATCGGGAAAACAGAATCGAAAAATCCCGTCTGAGCAGGGACGCACCATCTCCAGCATGTAAAGAATCCTCCAGAAGATTGGCCGAAAATCTCCGGAAGATCTTTCCTGCCGGCTGGTAAAGGAACAGATTCTCCCGAGCCGAAGATCGCGGCGGTTCTGCAGGAGGAGATGCCGACGGAGCAGCTGGAGGCAGAGCATAGTGGAAGACGGACGAGAGGATGGAACGGGACGGCGGAGAGGATGGAGACGGCGGCGGCGGGCGGAGGAGGAGACCGGTGGTCAGGTGAGGAGTTTTTGAGTTCCCGACGGCTGCAAGATCACCTCCCTTGTTTTCGACTGTGAAACAGGGAGTTGATCTGACGGAGGAGAAGAAATCGACCGGGTTGCCGGCGCCCAGAACTCTGGCGGAAGGCGGAGCACAGAGGGAGGCGGCCGTTTTCTGTGCCTCCAGCTTCAGACGGAGCAGAGAATTCGCGAGGGAGCTCTCACTGTCGACGAGCTTGTCACCTGCAAGGCGGCTCATGCGCTTGGAGTCGAACTCAAGGAAGAGGCGGCCGACGGACTCTGGCGCTGGCGCGGATTTCTCGCAGGCCAGTGGCGGCCGGCGGTGCTGGGGGGTGGTCATCGGGCTGGACGAGAAGACGCTGGGCGCGTCTGCGACGTTGCACAGCACAGCGTCGGGGATCAGTTCATCTGCGAACATCGCATAGGCTGCGCCTCTGCCAAACGCAACGAATGGACGCTGGCTGTCTCTCAGCAAAGCCACCACTTTTCTGATTCGAAGGTTGTCGACGGCTTCCAGTTTAGTAATCGTCTGGTGCAGCCCGCCCGTGAGAAGATCCAGAGAACACTCACCCCCAATGACGACCAGTAGCTCGTTCCGTAAGAGCAAGGCCGGGCCGTTGCAGACCGCACAGACTGAATGCCTGCAGGTCCAGAACCCCACCGCGCCATCGTTGGATCCAGGAAGGTCGAGGCGGTGGGTACCGGCGCCGGTGGTAACGATGACGGAGTTGGCGACACTTTGGTTATTTACTAAGGTCGTATCCACCTTGTCCTGTTCCTCACGACCAACTGCGATGTTTGCCCACGCAGCAGCCTTTAGCTCCTTTCTGCCGCTTGCTCCAGCACTCCTCCCGTCCAGTGAGTGGGAAGTTGGGCTGGGTAGAACCGGCAAGAGTGGTGGAGGATCCGCTGATGGTGGAGGAGGCGGGGCGGCCTGGGGCAGCACCTTGGCTGCTTGGGATGCCGCCAGGGACCTTACCAGCCCCTGTAAATGCTCGAGGCTCTCGTCAGCCTTCGTGAGCAAAGCGGTCATCTCTGCCTGTAGATCTGGCGGCTCTGGTACGTATGATGGCCAAGGATTGACGGCTCCAATATTAATATTATGGACATTTGTCCATAATGGCGTGGTGGCCGGCATGGATGACGAGAGCGGCGTAGGGAGGCCGGGAAAGGGGAGGGAGGATGGCGTGGCCATCAGACAGAAAGGGGAGAGGCACAGAAGAAATGGGAGAAGACAGAACTTAATAATTTATTTCATAATCCAATGAGGGTTTAGCCCTTACACTTAAATAAGCAAATTAATGGGCTCACTAATTGATGCCTAAGGCCCGTTAACATAATTAAAGAAAACCTTAATTAACTTAATTATCTAAATACCCTTATTATATAAAAGATCTTAAATACCCTAATACGTAGCCCCAGTGACACCCCCGGCAGCCCCTTGGACATTCACAACACATACTCTAACTTAACTCATCCAATCGCACTTAGAACTCGCTTTTACCTTTACAGTCTTATAGATCTCTGTGTAACCTTACTTGTCAAACTCATATTCTATGCCAATGTATGTTTACCAATATATACTTAGAGCCTTACATCTTGCACCGTCCACCTCAAAAGCCTTTGACGAAGAGAGTTGTCTTGGGGAGAAGAGGGCCAAAAAATGATGAGCTATAGCTCAATGGCTAAGGCCATTATCTAATGGGCAGATCGTTGTTGGCACCCAATGGCGGCTCAAGGGTGGACAAAGGCAAAGATTCTTTAATAGGGCTATTATCCATAAACTTGGAGGTGGAAAAGGTGATCAGTGATCAACAATGGCACGACAGCCAATGAATATGGCTAGCTGCACCGGATTAGCAAAATTAAGGCCCAAAATGGCCAGAAATGCTATGCATGAGGGGTGAGATTTAAGGGATGGACGAAGCCCTACAACGAGGTCGATTCCAGATAGTGGCAGGGCAAATCGGCGCTTTAAAGGCCCAAATGGAGCTCCTTGAGTGCTGATCACATGAGGGTGAGGGGACAACATGCTTGTTGGAGAAATATCGGCAATGGGTCTACAAATCTTGGCATGGTGGCTAGATTGTGGCAGCCCTAAATGGCATACAAAAGATGACCCAAAGCATTAGGGGAGGTGTTGTTTGTAGGGGAAAGGAGAACAGGGATAGATGCATTTGTATGTTGGATCGAGGCCAGTAACTGTGTCATTCAACAGTCAGGTGGCACAAAGAAATCAAATTTAATTTGAACCGCACATACAGCTAGCATGCACGCTAATCAAAAGGGGAATCAAGGGGTTGATGTAAGATCTCTAATTTTATTTTGATTTAATTCTTTTCTAATTGTGTGAATTTGTGTGGTTTTGCTTTTTTGCTAGTCTAATTTAATTTTTGGGGTTATGAATTAGTTAATTATGACTTTATAAGTTTTAACTTTATTTTTATAAGTTTTAGTGTCAAACTTGTTTTATTCAATTTTTACCTATTTAATGGTATTTTATCTTTATTTTTCCATAATTATAGGCGCAGACATCGCCGTAGGTCCCACATCCATGTTTGACAGCGTGTGACCCATAAGTGTAGAGTGTCATGGGAAAACTTCTATCCTTATGAGCCTCTCGCTACCCCATAAGTGTCGAGGGGAATGCCATTCAGTATCACGGTAATGTTCTGTTCGTTCTGTCTGATCTGTCTATTTTTTTCTGATCGTGAAAAATTATCTGATTTTGAAAATAATATTCAGAATCTGCTATCCAATATGAAATTATCAGATGTTGATTATGTGATTTATCATATAATTTAATTCCAACAATTTTTGAATTGATCAGTATGCTTTGCTATGATTTGCTTTGATTCCGAAAAATGACTTATCCGATGTTAAAAGTCCATAATCGGATTTTGTATGATATGATTTCTCTGAATTAGTTGAATTTTATTTAAAGTATTTTATCCAATCATAAATTATTGGATTGTGTTTCATAAGAGTTTTGGAATTGTGTCTATAGATTTCATTAACCTTGTTTTGCTACATTGTGTTTTGACTCCGAATTATGACCTATGTTTTGTAAAAATCATAATCTGAATTGTGTTTTAAGTGTTTTATCCGAATATAAACTATCAAATGTTGTTTGTGAAGGTCCTATTTGATCCTAAAATATTGAATTCTATTTATAAATGTGAAAGCCAAATTTTTTAGTTTGTTCTGTTTATGAGTGTTTAGTCCAATTATAATTTATCGGGTTTTCGATTTTTGTTATCCAAGTAGTTATTGGATTATGTTATCTGATTATAAATTATCGAATTATGTTATCCGATTATAAATTATCGGATTGGGCTTCTAAATGTTGTGTCTGCTTATAAATTAAATCGATTCATGATTGTACTTGCTCTTCTGACTAAAGGTCAGATTTTATTCCAATTTTGTTATATTTTGAATAGTATTATTGGGGAGAATTGCGAGGACGTAATTCGTTTAAGGGGAGAAGAATTTCATACCCCGTGTTTTGATTATGCCTAAACCGATGGGTTAAGGGTAATTACGTAACTTTTATAAAATTTTAAAGGGATTAAATTCTTGTATCAGGTTAGAGCTCGAAGTAATGAGCGTAACGACCTCAAGAACATGCAAAACGGAGGTCGAGAGCAAAAGTTACTACCTCGGTAAGTGTGTAACATGGTCAGGACCCACTTTAAAAGTATGAGATAACCTACCCATTTAAATGGCTCATCGATATGAGTCAATCAGTACCAAAAACATGTGATTTCGACTTCGGGATATGAAGTTATCTCATTTTGAAGTTGGAATTCTATTTGAATGAAATAATACTAAAGTATTGCAGAAAAGATGGAGTAGATGATGTCAGCTAGTTGAGTCAGAGTTGAGCAATGAACATGTCATGTGATCGCGGCCATCCACGTGCCGACCAGTTTTTTGGTACAATTAAAATGTGCCACATGGCACGAGCATGTATGCTCGTATTCTGCCTTCAATCGTACGCTTGCACGTCCTTTGCTTCTGAATTCTCATTTCTGTTCAAACTTTCGGAGGAGTTTCTGGAGTTGTTCTAAGTCCGTTTTCTTCTAATAAAAAGGTGCTCTTAGCTAATTCAAGGGTTATCTACGCAATGGAACATTTATTCCTCGAGTTAGTGACTCTATAAGGGGCAACACCCCAGCACAAGAGGAAACTCTGCCTATCGCCCTTGAGCCCTAAAGAGAGAGAAGTGGCCCGGAGTAAAAGGAGGCTCCACCTCCATCGTTGGGCCACAGTGAGGGAAGTGGCCCCAATTAAGGGAGACTCCATCCTCTATGGAAGGGCCACATAGTGAGAAGTACATCCCTGGGTTAAGGGGAGGTTTTGTCTGTTGTTAAATTTTAATTGTTTACTCGCAAGCGTACGAATCTATAGTAGTTAAGCGGCTACATCGAGTGTCAATCCCACATAGACTTGAAATCGAAAAACTAAATTTAATCTAACTCAAGTAAACTCTAATCTAGTTAACAAATATAAAAATAATAATTGGACTAAAGTAACTAACAAAAGCAAATAAGAGTTAATGGCAATTAAACTATCTAAATCAAAATTCTAAAACTTTAATCTAAGAATAAGAAAGCAAAGCAAAATAAACAAAATACTATTTAAATAAGGTAAACACTAAGAATCAAACAAAATACTAAGGCATAGGAATCCACATTCATTAAATCATAGAAACTCATAAGCATGATCATTGATCATATTTCCACATCATCTCATAATAATCTAAAATTCAATCTTCGTTATTATGGAAAATATCATCATTAAGCTCTCATCTATAATAAATAAATATTTTATTTCTCCTCACTTCAACGGATTAAAATCAAGTCATTAATTGTATCCACAATTTGTAAATCACAACTAATACCCAATTTCAATATTAAACAAGACAAAACCAAGTAAAAAAAAACTAATGAAAACCAATTTAAATCATGAGAGAAGCATGACTAAACTCATATCCAAATCAATCTTATTAATTAAAGAGGTAGAAACAAATAACATTAAAACCACTATTAAGAAAAATTAATCAAGTCTCATAATCATGAAATTCTATAACTTGATGAAGTTTCATCCAAGCCTTAGCAATAAAATTTAGCTACTCATTAATCTAAAAAATAAAATCTTCATTAGAACAAATGAAAAGAGACTTACAATTTAGAAGAAAATTGAGCAAAAATAAAAAATTGAAAACAACTACAGTATCGGTCATCGTCTTCAACCTCCGGCCGTAAACAGTTCTGCTACAGTAATCCACGAACTAAAAATTTTGTTTCTGCTTCTTCTTCGTTCCTCTGGCTTGGGGCTTTAACTCTATTACTTTCAAAGTGCTCTCTCATCAATTTCGAAGGATGAGATTCAAGGAATTTGGCTCTGGTTCGTTCTATTCTCCTCTCCCCTTCTCTACAATTCTCTGCCTTTAAATAAATTTCTGGACAACAACTATTTTCCTTGTTTAAGTCTCAATTCCGCCCCAAAATAAGAGCTCCTTGCTATGTTTAAACATTCTTGTAATAAACTTTCTTGTTGCTCAATTCTTTCCCACTTTATTTCCGGTTTCCTTTCTTCATTCTCTCTTGTTCGTGTTTAACAATGGCAACTATGAAAATCAGCTTTCATTCTTCAATTCTACACTTTGAACACGTTATTCATTAACTAAGTTAAAATGGGTATTGAAATGCCCAATTTATTTGTTTAAATTCGTATTCAATTTCACTCAAAATCAAGTAACTGCAATGCAATATGGACGTTTTTGTTCAATTTCTGTCCAAGAACTCGTCCAGATTTCTTCTTTGCTCATTAAGCACTTCTGTTCATGTCCATATATATATTTTCAACCTGTCCACAAGTCCAGAAAATTGTCCAAATCACTTTTAAGCATGTATAGAGTATTGTAAAATTTTCTAAACGTCGTCCACATACCTCAGGAAACGTGCATTACCTAAATCACATAAACAGTCATAATTCAAACGTATAAGACATTTGGAGAACACTGATTTTATTCAGATACAATCTTAAACAATTAACATTACCTAAATTAACTAATAATTAAATCATACTACTAATATCTATCTTAACACAAATAAACCCTAATTAACTCTTAATTAACCTAATCATACACTAGAAAATAAGGTAAATAGGCATATACAATTTATAAAAATCATGAATATCACTGTTCATAGCCTACGGGCACGGAAAGGGGAAAAGAGTCTCTAGCTAAGGAGAAAGTCTATATGTCGCCTACCGGCAGTTTGTGAGAAAAAAATCTCTAGGTAAGGGAGGTTATGTCTGTCGCCTATGGGCATGAGAAATGTAAAGTGTCCCGAGTCAAGGGAAGGTTATGTCTGTCGCCTTTGGGCCACATTAAGAAAAATGTTCCTATTTAAAGGGAGTGTATGTCTGTCGCCTTCAGACGTAATGAGAAAGACGTTCTGGAGCTAGAGGAGGTTCTGGTTGCAATCTCCAGACCTGAAAAAGAAGACGCTTTGAGAGAATGAGCAACTCCAAACACCACGACTTCTGAAACAAAAAGAGGAGTAAGCATTTCAGGCTTTTCGATTTAATTAGATTTATATGCATGCATATCTTAATTAATAATATATATTAAATAAGATATATGATTTGCGATGATCTAAATATATGCTGATATGTTCTGATTCGATGTGCTTTGATATACTTTGTTGTGATTCAATCTATTCTGAGATATTATGTTTAATCTGATATGCTTTGATCTAATCTGGTATGATTTGCTATGGTTGGATGAAATCTGTTATCATCTGATGTGATATGATATGATCGATATACTCTATTTTGTGTTTTGCTATTGCTCGGTGATAGAAAGACACATGTGATTTTAATAATATTATGCTCACTTGTATGATAGAGTGAGATATATATTTCCACTTATTCATGAGTGCCCATTCGATTCCGATATTTTATGAGATTTTGTTTAATTCTGAATGATTTTTTCGGATATAAGAATATATATATTTTAACGTATATAATTTTCTGATGCGTGATGCATGTAATAGCCAATAGGCAAAACTACATTTAGACCTGATCATATTGGAATAACATCAGAGATGGTATCCAATACATATGTATGCAACCAATAATATAATAACATTGGCCCGATCTAAATTAGTTATAAAATTAGGTTTGTTTTGATCTATGTACAACAGAACGTTAAAGCTCCGTAGTGTATGGAAGAACATTATGATTCTTAAACATAGAGTTTGTCGCTCCTAGTTAGTCTCATTTTAATTTTTCTCTTTATTTTAATAAGCTCCAATTTTGTATTCCGAATTACCCCAGGTCCGGGCTGGGTTTTTGAGTCGGGGTGTTACACCTAGCCCAAAACCCTTACTATTGAAGGAAAACCCTAGCCTATTTGCCAAGTGTTGAAGGGCTGTGTTAGGAAGGAGGATGTTCTTTACCCCCATTTCCAAAATGAGAAACTTGGATTAAGGTGTGTTTTCTTCCCCTAATCGCCCCTAATCTTTCAATTTTGGTCCTAATCAGTCCTATCTTCATTTCCCCATCTTGATTTTGATTTTTCTTCCATTAAAAACCTAATTTTAAATTTCAATTTAGAACCCAATTAGTTGATTTTCGTTTTTAATCTAAGGATATCCTAGATCTATCTATTTTTAAGTTATTTGAGTCTATTAGCTAATTTTAATTAAGTTTTACCAATAATCTTAATTTTGGGTAGAATTTCTTGAAGATTAAAGCTTTTTAATGGATTCAAAGGCTTCATAGAGGTAAGGGACCTTGTGTGGTTTTATTCATGGGAATGCATGGTTGTATATTGATTTGAGTTCTTGCTTCATTTTGAGGTTTAATGGTGATTTGTTAAAAACATGCGATTTATGGTTATTTTCTTGTGATTAAACTAGAGAATGTTTAGAACTATCAAGTTTTAGGGTTAGATTTTGATTATATGATATTCTATAGTGATTTATGAATTTATATAGATTTTTAGAATGTTTTCAATTTGAATTTCGGAAGGTTAAAAATGAACTAGAATGTGAATTGTTTGAGCTGATCGAATGGGCTAACAACTATTCAAACGGTCAGCCGTTTGAACGGTCTGCCAGGGAGTTCGAACGCCAACACTATAGCTTTGTGATTTTGGCCCATTGTTGTGGATTTTTAGCCATTTCTTGTTCTCTGTATATAAATTTAATTCTTTATGTTTATGATTTGTTATAATTACCTGTAAATGTCAATGTAATTACATGTGAACCCTCTTTGATTTATGATTTAGCTTAAGCATGAATAAAACTACACTTGTCTAGGTTTAGATAATTTTTTTGCATTTACTCCATGATTTTAGCAGGATATGACTATGATAAAATTATAGATGCTTGCAAATATAACATTGATTATAAGTTATTCTTGTTTCATATGTTTTAGCCTAGGTATGAACATTATTACATATGCACACTCTTGCATAGACTTGTATTATTTTTTTTGACATAAATGGACCATGTTTCATGCACATATGGACTGATTAAAGTATGTTTACTTGTAGTCATTTATCATTTGCTTACATATGTATTATGTTGCATGTAGCATGAAAATGATTTATAAATGAAGTTAATTGTGATTAGCTGTGATTGCTCGATTTGATGCAATTGGATGTCATTCATTGCCAGATTAATCACTCGGAGGCTTATCAAATAGGTTTTACATATGAAGGGATAGGAATTTCATTTTGTGTCCCTTTGAGACGTGTTGCCTCCGTGGGTTGAGATGAGCATATTGCTATATGAGTTAAATTGATGAGTTATTTAGACATTGAGAATCCAGGATGGTATGTTTATGTTCACTGGCTTACTAGGCTACTCTAGTTTTCCTTTTTGGGAATTCGGACTTCCCCGCAAGGTTTGTTCTGGGCGAGTAAGAATTGCTCTAGTTTTCCTTTCTAGGATTTCAGACTTTCCTCGTAAGAATTGTCTTGGGTGAGCAGGGGTACCTTCCCAGTCAGGGAACTTACCCAAATGGCTTCAGTTTTTCTTTCAAAGAGTTTAAACCTTCCCCTCAAGGGATTGTCTTCGGTGAGCAAGTTTGATTGATTTTTTCAATTGTGGGACATTCACCTAATGATTATTGCATGTGTATGGGATATAATGTTCATTGACAAAGGCTGTGTAGGAACAATGATGCTTATGCTACACATGTGATTATAGAATAGATTTGCATGAACATGTAGGTTGGTATGTGTTTGATACACTTGATTTTGTAGGGTGAATGTCTATATTGAGATATGATTATACATGATACGAATATTGAGAATTGATTCATGCAGGATGTGATTGTTATAATGAGGATTCATGTGATTGTGTGATGTGTATATGTTTTATGAAATATAGTTGAATCCATGATGCACATGTGGAACGATCATATGTTTATGGGATGTGTTTTACATCATGATATGCAGGTGACATGATTATGTGTTTATGGAATGTCTTTTACATCATAATGCACAGGTGGCATAAATATATGTTTATGATTGTGAGTTATGTCATGACGTACAGGTGGCATGATCATGTGTTATAAAATGTGAATTATATCATGATATGCAGGTTTAGAATATGAATATATACTGCATGTTTAGATTGGGAATGCATGCTATGTTTTCATGAATTTACATTATAAGCTATGTTCACCCCTTTTTGTTTGTGGTTTTTTTTGGGGCTGCGTGTTGTGCCATATAGGTGCTTCGGATGGGCTCTACGTTGAGCATGAGGATAGCCATTTTCATTGAAAGGGGTTATAGATGCTTGGTTTTATGTTAGTTGGATTTATGTTATGCTGAACTTATGCATTTAACTCTACTTCATTCTATGATTAGCCGTTGTTGGCTTAGACATGTTTAGCCTTGAGGCTTGTTATTTTTATGTGATAACTAGACGATGTGGCTATGAGTAGACTAAGATGGATAAGTAGTTCTTTATAATTCTCTATTTACTTTTCCACAAAGGGCTTGTGTACTTACTCCATTATATGTTCACCCAAGGATGGGTTAAGTCTTCCATACTTCAACTTAACTTCATCGCACCGCATACCGCTTACTCCTTGGACCAGGTTTGAGTCAGGGGTGGCATGTGCTGGGGCCTGATAGTCGAGGGACTGCCAAAGATGTTCAAGGTGGCTTAGGCCGAGCCACTAACAAGGCTGGTTGGCTGTCAGACTGCACACACACATGTTGTCCTTGCCGAATAAGCAAAATGGGCAGTTTTCCCAGCAATGAGAGGCTGGTTCAAATGATGATGTGGTGAAGGGGCAATGGCCAGCTGACGCAGCCTACGACAACAACAATTTGGCTGTTCAAATCGTGTTGTAAAAGGGAAAGACATGTGGTAGATGCAAGGGGAGGCATAATAATAAAGGAGAGTGGAAAGGATCATAGGACAGCGGTAGATGCAAGGGGAGGCATAATAATAAAGGTGAGTGGAAAGGATCATAGGACAGCGGTGGCACGTTGTCTTAGAGGGGTAGCAGAGTTGTGCCCAGTCAGTAGTGGTTGGCAAAAGGTAGTGGTGGCACCCATCAGGGCCGGTGAAGTGGGCAAGAATAGGGATATTTAGGGCTGGTGGCAGCAACTCTTTCCATTTCCCTACCAAAGGGGTCCAGTCAGTGGCAGTTGGCCGTTGCCGACAGTGACAAAAGAGAAAAATAGAGAGAAGAGGGGATGAGTACCTGGTTAGGGGCAAACAAGTGCAGAAGGGGGGCGTAGAAGGCAGGTGGTACTAGGTCCATCTGTCACCTTGCTGAGGCAACCAGATTCAACAGAAGGGAAAAAGGTAGATGGGGGTTTGCATATCTATCGGGTCGGGCATGCCAGTCATGCCCGATCCACGCTATATATTTATTTTCTTCTTTGTTGTTCTTTATTTTTCTTTCCATTCTTCTTTCTCCATTTTTTTATTCCTTTTTTGATCTAGCGGCTTTTGTGGTGCACTGAGGCTCATTGTCCATACTAGGTTCCACACCCGACCTTGCGGGACCAAAACTCAAGGTGAAACAAATAAATCAAATACGCCCAATCGTCAAATTTCCCGTCAAAATATAACCAGAAAAAATATAAAAAATAACAAAAAAAAATTAGGGGTATGACAATTAGTCTCCCTTCCTCGTTCAATGGTCTTGGGCCTTTAGGCACATTAAATTACATAATTACATGGTTTTACCAAGGCGTCTCAATCAAGTATATGGCTCAAACTTCTTGAACCCATAGAGGCCTAGCATGTAACATTCAGGAATTCCCTAATCATGGCCATGTAGAAAATAATGATTTTGACCCTTGGGTCTTCTTAATGTAATAACTTTCTCAGAAGATGGATTTTGGGTCTGAAACATTGATATTAAAAATTAGATAGAAAGATATTCAAAACACCACTAAGAATGTGTGGATCAAATTTTGGATAAAGAAATTATGGTTGTTCAAAATTGGATGCATTGCATTGTCGGTAACCCACCAACAAAACACCAACTTGACCCTTGAACTTTGTAAGTTAGAATAACTTCTACTATAGGTTGAGTTTAGGTCATAAACTTTGGGGTTAGAAAGTTGTTGCACCCCGGAATTTTGAAAGCATATAAAAGTTTGAAAAAAATATCAGAGTTTACCCCAACCTATGATTGGATCTACTCACCATAAGCATGGTATAAATAGTAATTTCCAAGGAACTACCATCTGTGTACAAACACACAAGCTAAAAGATAATAAGAGTTCTTATGATTTATGGTGCAGTTGAAAATCCTTAAAATTAACTTAACAACTCCCAAGTAGACCCTTCTACATGCACACTAAGCTTTGCTAGGTCCTACAAGGTATGGGGAGTAGTGAGTATTTTAAAATACTTAGTAGTTTATACTATCAAACATGAAGTAATACATGGATGTTTCAAATCATATAATATATATACTACATTTTATAAAAACATAGTGTGCCTCTCACCCAAAACAACCCCTAGAGCCTCTTCCTATGCATCGAAGACGCTCTCAGGGTTTGCAAGCTCTCGTGGCTTGCTACAACTGTCACAGAAAGTTACTCCATCTTATAGAATTTATTGTGCGTACAAAGCAGCCTCCTATTACTCTTCCATGGATTGCAAAACACCCTGTACTTATGGGGAGAAGAGACATCCATGCTCATAGCTAGCCAGGATCATGAGAGTAGAGAGTCTTCCTATGATACTCTCTACCCTAGCGTGCACAACCTTCTTAAGCGGTCTTGCCCTTCGTTAGGGGCTTACTAGGAGTATTTCCCTTCATTAGGGGCTCACCAAGCTAAAATAGGTACCATGCATATGATTCAAAATCAGATTATAATTGTGCCCGCATCTAATCCACAACGCTCTAACAAGGTGCTCTCACAAGAAACAAATTAATCTTGAGTTCCCAAATTCATAAAGGGAAAAGTTTCTTTCACAACATTTGTATCCCATTGTTTATCCTTTCAAAAAACCAAGCCTTGCCTCCACAAGCCATGGGAGCATCACTATTAACGACTACAATAACAAGATGGGTCACTCGTTACAATGAGATAATTACCCTTTCTTCATCTTGTTTCTGTAACTCGATCACTATGCTTGTACATATTTTAAAAAATAATCTTGAAAGTCATCCTTCTACATAGAATGATTCTCTAAAACCACTTTTCAAATGTACTTTAGTCATTCCTAAATAAAACAATGGTGAAGCTAGATTTTCTCTATCTCATACGTTACAACGTGTATATTTCATAATCAAATTAAAAAGATAAACACTCGATTAACCGAACATATGAGGCAATCATAAAAATCACAACATATATTTATATCCTACTTCAAAGGATAATCATTCATTTGATATATCGAATATATGTATGGAAATCTTAAAATATGACTTGATATTAGCTCTAATGCACAACATGCTAGAGTTGTGCATATATTAATTTCAAAAAGACAACCTATGTCAACAATCATGCCCTAAGAAGGGATAAAAATCCCAACCTCGCTTTTCGTACATGTTTGAAGATGATGAACAGAACTCCACGAACTTAGACGTCAATTTTTTAGCATCACAACGTCTAGCACGCATGATTGTAATGAACATAACCTCCCCTTACCTTGGGACATTTCTCTCTTTCTACACCTATTGGCGGTGGACAAAGCCTCCCTTTCTTGAAGATGTTTCTCACTTTCCATGTCAGTAGGTGGCAGACAAAACCTCCCCTTACCCGGAGATGTTTTTCTCTCTGTGGCTTGTCAGCGGGGGGCAGAACCTCCTCTTCCTTCAGGCTGCTTATCTCTCTTTGGGACCGAGGACATTGAACAAAGCCTCCTCATGCTCCCAGTCATTTCCCACCTCTATATTTGCTAGCTTGAGGAATGAACTCTTCCATTGCGTAGGACACCTTTGAATTAGCTAAAAATGCCTCTTGAATGGCTCGAATCGGATTTAAAATGACTTAGAATGAGAGAAATGAAGTTTGAGGAGTGTGTGAGAGAGAAAACTTGAAACTCTAAAGCTCGCACTCCTTTAAATAGGTGTGAGGTGGTTTGTGTGAGCCACACATATGTTGCAAAAGCCAACTACGTGACTCACAACAGCGCTGCATGTTGTGGGCAGGATCTGCCCCATGTGCGATTAGTGCGCTACGGGTCAAGCTAACGCATCGGTTGCTAACACCAACCTGATGCAATAAATCCTTTTTTCTCTTTATTTTTTTAAACAAATCTAAAACTTCAAATACGCGTAACTTTCTCACCTAAACTTGGATTCATGCGTTCTTCGTATCATTGGGCTCATATCGACAAGCCCTATAAAAGTAGACCCACATGGATAGGTTATCCTGCACCTTTTAAGTTGGTCTAGCCTATGTGTTGCACTTTCTGAGATTGTAATTTTTTACCCTGGTGTCCAATTTGTATGGTTCAAGGCTCGTTACTTTTGTTTTCATAGCTCTACCGCATTCTTAAGAAAGCCCATTGATTAAATCCTTCTAAATAATTTTAAATTACTAAAAATATAAAAAATAGCTTTATTAGAGGTATAAAATGGTACCAAAAATTCACGACCATTACAAAAGTAGACAAAAAATTCTTTGAAACACTATGAAGAAAGCATGAATAGAAGTTCGGACGAGGAAGTTATGTCTATTCAAAGATTGACCATAGGTGCTATCAGCGGATCATCCTTGCATATGCCAAATTGTTGATCATCAGGACAATTTTGTTGGAGGACTAAAAACTGCCCAGTTTGACTTTTTTGTATCATAATTTCATTCTTTTCCCCTTATACATACCCTTTGAAGCCCCCTTAGACTACCATTTCTTTAAAAAATTGTCAAAATCAACAGAGAGGTGGTTGAGGGCAAACCAAAACCCAGAAAAAGAAAGGAAGGGAATGAATTTTGCATAGAATAATCGACAATGAATGTGAAAAGGGGTTTCCTTTTTGAGAAAAAGGTCATATTGCTAACCATAAACCTTCATGATTTAGACAAGAAAAAAACATATCCGAGGTCTTATAGATTATGCAATCAACATAAATTTGTGGTTATGTGTATAAGTATTACATATGAGAAGACTATATGATGGATATCATAACCATAGCTTGAAATTATGAATCTAGACTTCCAAGGCTTATTCTTATCTTGCAAAGGCATGAATCTAAGGCTTTGTACATGTACAATTTTTATTTAAATGATTCTATTTAAGGAAATTGTATTGGCACCAATTTATGAACAATTTATTCTTCTCTAGCCATCGGCAAGTTCAATGATACATCAATGATGGTGTTGATGGCTAGGAGAAGATAAACAATTATTGCCATCAACACATGGGGGTGTGTTGGTATTATATTGAACATCAACGTAGGGACCGGCACGTCGATGACGTCGGTGAACTAGACTTGTAGTAGTCTACCTACTATTGGAGGGACTTATATTTATGTGGTGACACTGATGCATCGTTGGCGTGACCGACGTCAGTTTGGTCTCTATGGTTTTTTTCGGTCCAATGAGAAATGTCTTGGATAAACCTTACTTACATAATGAACATAAGTAAATTATGGAACACATGATACAATACATGTCAAGAGAAGGATAATGAGAAATATTATTTGCATAATGAACATAAATAATCATTATAATATATGATTAAAGACATGTTAAAAGAGGGTAATGCAAACCCTAGGTGTGGGCTCCATGTGTGGGTCAATTTAGTCACATAGTGGGAGATGTTCTTGGGCCTTCTCCCTCAGGATTGGGAGTTGTTTTAGAATGAAAATACTATGTTTGGGCATATAAAGAGGATAGTGAACTTGACCTATTGATGAATGACAAGGAGGGTCATAAGTACCGAGGTCACAGTAGTCTCCAAGAGTGGGTTCGTGAACCACGTAGAGTAGGGTCATAGTAAGGAAATAGACCATGGGTTTCTAGCTCCCCTAGGCTTAGTAGTTTGTTTGTAGAACCTCTTTATTTGGCCAAGGAGTTAGTTTCAATGGGTTATTGCTTTAAAAAAACATGACTCCAGTGCAATTCAACAAATAATTTCCCAGTAATCATGAAAGACTGAGAATCTCAACCACTTGGGTGAATAAGCCCTTGTAAACCTTAGCTTCATGGTTTGGATAGAGAAGAGAGGAGTTTGAGGGACCTCCTTAATGTTGTCGTCTATATTAGATTCTTTTCACTTATTTGTGACCCATGTTAGGGTTTAGAATGACAAGTTGAGATATTATGTATATATATATATATATACATACATACATACACACACACATTATAAGCATAATAAATTGTATCTTGTTTAGCCATCACACTGGGTATACTCATATACTCTGTATCTGTGTAGTGCAAATACCTTACAAGATTAAAGTTCAATTTGGAATTTGTATACGTGATAAGGACGACATTGCTAGGCTACTTGGAATGTATAAATGCTATCTATATATATTAGTGTATATCAAGACATTTATTCATGTACATAGGATGAACCTTATTTGATTTATGATATAGTGTTGGCGATTACTTGTGTTAATTTAATTTAATATTTGTATGTTCAAAAAGCAAGTGGCTTGCACCCCGTGACATTTCGATGGATTCTTTGACAAAAAATTATTTTTGTTGTTGTATTTTTTAAAATGTACTTTAAAAATCTTGGGGTGGGACATAACACACCTCTCATGGCCATGCTCATTTAGGGGGCAACCCCTTGTGAATCCTTTGAACCAAAGTCTGATCATCAAAACCTTAATAATTCCTTACTCATTATTATTTCATTACAATTCTTATTACGTACATTATACATGTACAATTATGTTTTTATCTCTTACTAACTCATAAGCCCCCAAAAGCTCTCTGAATCGTAAGTCTTCAAAATTCCTGCATTCCCTAAGTCTCTTGCTTGTAGCTCCATTGTACCCTTCAACTCAATCTGAACAGATCCTCCAATCTCATAAAGTCCAACCTTCGCCTTTCATTCATAAGTCTTTCCTCGCCCGGCATACCGTTGTAATTTCCACATCATAATCCTTGAAATATCACTTTGACAAACTTACAATCAAACGTCCATAATCGTGCCCATCGACCACAATCCACCAGCCCACAAATGACGATCTATCACACGCTCCGATCACATACACATAGTTCATAACAACTTACTACCGTACCCTTAGTCTTCACTAACATAGGCACAATTCACATACATAAAACATGCTCATTTAATCAGCATTTATCATGCAAAACATTAAGTTATAAACTCCTAGCATGCTACTAGCAATCCACGTGAGTTTGATGATGACCAAACGTTGGTGGCGGCGTCGATGGCGGAATAGGCCACCAAAAGCATCACACTAAGAGACTTGCTATCTCGAGGATTTACATAGATGTTGGAATTAATCTCAATAAGGTTGGACTAATTTCACTCAAAGCATAAGACTGGGTGCACTAAGGTGGCCGGACACAAGGTCATGCCACTAGGGATAGCAAGAGCGACCACAGAATAGGAGGTGACTAATTGCAGGCTATCCAACAACTAAAAATACTTTGTTGGCCACAAAACGTTAAAATAGACCATGAACCACATCTAGCGACAACAATTCCTCATTGTCGAAGCCTCACAACATGGCAGAGGACTTGGTTGCGTACACACGGACATAAGGGAGATAGAGGAATGGACATATTGTCTAGCGATGATATCATTCAATCGTCATAGGCCACAAAGGCGTGCTTTTAGCCTAAATTGAGTGTGCAACACAAGCGTGAGCGATAAAAGGGGAACCCTAGGGGAGGATAGGTTGTCGGTGTGTCTCAAAGCATCTCATGCTAGTGGAAGCTAGATCCAACCACTCCTAGGCAGGATCAGCTGTCGAACAACATAAGCATGTGCTGTGACAGCCAAACCCTAAAACAACAATGGTCTTTTAAGGGGTTAGGGTGGTCGGTCACAGAAGGGGTGAGGTTCGCTAGCAGCAGTTCCCTTAACAAACTTGAGAGCATTAAGCGTCAGAGAAAGTGGCCGACAAAGGTGGCGGCATTTCTAAATGCTACCACAACAAAATCATCGTACGAACGGTCGTGCATCAAGCACGGTTCACGGTAGAGGATATGGGCACAACATCAATCAAGCCTTCGATGGGCTGAGTCTATTGGCTGGCAATATTATTTCCCCTTGGAAGAATTGGAATTTAGGAACTTTTTCCAGTAGGTTTTGGGTCATGCGTAACAAAAGTGAGGGTGTAAAGGTAGAATCAGGCCAAAAGTGTTGGCCCTTGCCATCACTGGGCCAGGGTAGACCCATGTTGATTGGACCTACAGCCCAAGCCCACGCAATATCAAGCTGAACACGTTAGCTTATGCTGGAGTAGGGACCATTAGCAGCAGTTAGAGATGTACCCCAAAGTTTAGGGGTGTATGGTGTGTGCAGACGATGTGTAGAGGAGGCCGGGAGTGGCACCCCCTTACTGTTATTGGGTCAAGCCGGCATCCGCAGCTGTCTGTGGTAGAACAGTTGATCAGTAGGTGGCAGCCAACGATGAAAATAACGATAGAAAATTACATATGACATTTTGACTGGATCAGAATTGGGCAAAGGGGATCGGAGAAGAAATGATGTTTCAGGTCGGCGGTCTGGTCAGGGGTGGCCTTGTTGTTGCTTGTCTGTAGTAGGCCGAAGTGGCAGCTGACATAAAAAATAAACGACACACAAATCAAGGAAAAAGGGAAATTTTTTGGTCCCAATCAGAATAGGGCAGAGAGCTGAGGAATGAGGTGGCCAAGGTGGAAGCCTTGCTGTCATAGGGTTGGGGGAGGGCCAAAGGCTGGTCGCAGTGTCTAGCCACTGACGGCACAGCTGGCGGCTGCAACACACAGTGAAAATAAAAGAAAATAGGGGGCAATGGAATTTTACCTCACAGCAGCAAAGCAAGGGCGGGGAGGCCGGGACGGAGGTGTGAGGAGGTGGTCATGGCTGGGACAAAACTATAGCAGTGGGCTAGTAGCCATGCAACCGCTGTCAGCAGCAGATCCTGTAAAAAAGTAAAAAGGAGTTGCTGGCCAAAATGGGAAAGTGGGAGGAAGAGGGGCCAGGCTGGGGCAACGACGGTGGTGTCGCCATGCCGAGGCCGGTTGGGCAAAAGCTGGCCGTTATGGCACTTCTCGCCTCATAGAGGGAAGGGCATTGCTCTTCCCTTGTTCCACCAATGGGTCGGGCCCATCACTCCCTATCCATTGTTTTTATTTTTGTATTTTTTTCCATTTCTGTTCTCCTTCGTGTTGTGTCCTTTTCTCTCCCATTTTCACTCCAAAATTTTTTTGTGGTGCGTCGAGGCCTATAATGTGTGACTGAACACCACTCCCGACTCTTACGGTCATGAATATGACAAATACGAATATGCCAAATAGTCAAATTTCTTCATAAAAAATACAAGCAAAAAACTGCAGAACATCACAGAAAATAGTAGAAATATGCAAAAAAATTACAGAAAAATTGAGGATGTTACATGTGTGGGCTGATTATGACTAAGTATGTGAGTATGTGTATGGACTAATGTTTAATTTTTAGTCCTTTATTGCTCATTTTGTTGTTGTGTAAAGGGTACATGTGCAAATCCATAGTGTTTTACCCAAGGATGGGTTAAGTCTTCCACAATCCAACGATACTTTGTCATGTCGCATGCCGCTTCCCCCTTGGACCAGGTTCAGCTCAGGGGATAGCGCATGCAAGGGCATAACATTAGCGAACATATAGTGCCAGCTCATTGTAAAATCATACAATGCCACTCTTGGGCCAAAATCTTATAGTGTCACTCTTGGGCAAAGTCATACAGTGCTCTCAATAGAGCATCAAATGTCTTGGCCTAATATAGTACATAAACAAAATCGACAACATATATTGCTCTCAATAGAGCATCAGATGTCTAGGCTTAAACACAACACACGAACAACATTTCACAGGATGAACACCATGACAAGACATGAGAAATGCCCAGCCGACTCATTATCGGCTAGCTCAAACATAGAACTTAATCCGTATAAACGCTTAGCTCTCAATCTTACAATGCTGACAAGTTAGTTTTTCTTATAATTCAAGTTTGAATTAAGTAATTTTTGCGGGTACAATTATGCTAGAAATTCTTCTTACAATCTTTCAATTACCAATCCAAAGCTGAGCCTGTTCTAAAACCCTAGTTCGTCAGGGTGGAAAACTTCACAACCCATCCATCTCATAATCATAACTTACCGCTAAACATATCCTTACATATTTATATAGTCTTCGCCAACCACCTTATGGCCAAATTGTCATACTTAAACGTGATCAAACTAAGCTCTGTAGAGTTAACTCAAGTTATCACCCTCTTAATTATACCTCACTTATTATTCTTATTGTTCACTTCATAATCTGTACATTATGTTTGTATAATTATTCAACACTCTTACTCTTTGACACTCCCCCATAAGGCACCAAACCTTAAATTTGCTTACTTGTTGAAACCCCCAATCTAAGCTCCAATTCACACCAAACCAATCCACTCCAATCCTCACCTGTCAAATTTACATCCTCTGTCTTCCCTCATATGCTTACACATTCACAACAAATCCATACTAAACGCTCTATCACCTCTTATCATTTATTGCCCATACTTATGCCCACACACACATACATATCCATCACATAGGTGTATAGCCATCATATATATGTATGTCCATTATACATACTATCATACATAGCTTACCAACATATTCGTTAGCCATCACTAGCACATACATAATCCACATATATTAGCTTACCAACATACTTGCTAGTCATCATTAGCACCAACATGGTCCACATATATCAAACATATGCATGTCAAATGCATTTTCCACATGGCATAACTTATCCTTTTACATCATGCAAATAGATCATGATGTAGCATCCAAACATCAAATCTCAATCATCATAGTATGCTTCTACGCATTCAAAGCATACTATCATAAAATTATGAGTTCAAAGCTCCCCTACCTCGTAATCCATGATGTTTGATGGTGAACACACAACAGTGGCAACATCGGTGGTAGAATTGACGGCCAAAAGCATTGCCAAGCTGAGAAAGTTGTTGTCTCGAGGGTTAAGGAAGTGTCGGAAGCAATCATGGCCAAATGGGGGTGACACATATCAACACAGAAAAATTTATGATCCACAGCGGCACACTAGGGAAATAGAGAGAAAGGTTGTGCCATAAGAAGTGGTAGTGCGACCCGAAGTCGAGGGTGTACTAACTGAAGGTCAGCTGGCAACTGGGAAGTACTCGGCCAACCGCAAGACATCAAAATCGGTCGTGGACAACACCCAACAAGGTGGAGGAACTGGTGTCAAATCTCTTCTGTGATAGAGCTAGCCAATGGTCAGGCATTACAAAAATGGTGCCTAAACCCCGAAATGCATGCGCAACCACTTGCACACACGGCCAAAGGGGAGGGGGAGAGGGCTGAACAATGGTGGCCTAAGGACAACAAGACGACCATGAGGTGGTGACCAACCAAAGTGATGACATTGCCAATCGCCACCCACAATCAAAACCAATGGTTGGAGTTGAGCCTAGGTGGAGAGAAGGATACGGGGCCATTGCCATGCCAAGGCCAATAGAGGTAACCCCCACTATCGTTGGATCGAGGCAAACTGAACCAAATTTGGTCAGAGCCCATTGAATGTAAACTATGTATAAGAGGGTCAACATACAGATTGGTGGAAGTACCAGTAAGGCAAAACCAAACTGGGGAGTGTCGGTGCTGGGCTGGGACACCCTACCATCATCGTCGGGCCAAGGCGAAACCCCCAGCGGCTAGACAGCGAAAGGACCCACATAGATGGGTGATTTGGTTCGGGTGAAAGGGGAAAGGAGTAGTGCAGGGGTCAGAGACAGGGCCAAAGATGTGGTGGGGAGGAAGGTTTCGGCTAGACATCTGATGGAGAGGTGGTGGCCGAGCTGAAATGGTCAATGGAGGGGATGAAATAGTCATCTGATGGCCAAAATAGTTTTGACACAGTGAGAAACCGGGAAAGTACCAGCAGCTCATGGAGGAGCAAAGAGAGCATGGAGGCGGCCATGGCCGGTGCCTATGGTCCTAGCGGTCGAACAAAGCTAAGTCTAGTGGAGGGCAGTAGTAAATGGTGGTGAAATTGCCCTTCGGCAGCCCAAAAACAAATTTACACTGTGAGAAAAACCAAGGAGAAGATCGGTACCTCGTGGAGCAGTGAGGAGATGATGATGGCGGTTCTAGCCATTACCACTGGACTCGTGGACGAAGTAGATTCAGCAAGAAGTGGTGAATCCGGCAATAGAGGAGGCACGACGGAGTGACCAAAAACTCTCTCAGGTTTCTTCTCCATGTTTTGGACATCTGGAATACATTATGGATGTTCTAGAAGAAAACTCACTAGACACGGCTCTTTAGCTATACACACACACACACACTAATACCTCTTACGTGTCGTTCCACTTCTTTACGAGTTGTTCCTCCAAAATTTATGCAGAAAGCAAGTATTAAGGCATACGGCCTCCGACTAAACCCCACACCTAACTCTATGGGTACAATACTTAGGTCAAATATATAAATACAAATATGCCAAAGCATCACATCGTTTTACCAAAATTGATAAGAAAATTAGGAGGAAAATCACAAAAATCATAGAAAAATTAGGGACATTAGAGAGTTGTGATGTAATAGGAACAAAAATCAATCTATCACCCTATGGAACGATTGATTGATGGAGGGTAGAGTTGCCGAGTTTAAGTTATTCCTATTTAATTTAGATTTCTAGTTGGAGTTATATTCCTTTTGAGACTTTGGAGTCTATAAAAAAGGATTATGATGTGATGAAAAAGAGAGCAAAGGCTTGAAAAAATTAAAGAGCTTGTGTGAAGTTACTCTAATAGAGTTTTGAGATATTATTCTTTTAGAGAGAGAAAATATTTACCTTAATTAAAAGAGTAATTTGAGGTGAGATGAGAGCACATAAACACATGTGAGGCATGACGTTTGATAAGATTGTTATTGAGAAAATCAAAGAGTATAGAAGTTTTATTAAAAAATAAGGTGATGAAAGATCTACATTGATGGAATAACATAAAGAGGAGAAGACCGAATTATTGCTGGTAAGTAACCAAGGAGTGATTGATTTAGAATTTAATAGTTATGTAAAGAACCAACTGTTTGAAGAAAAATGAGTCTTTGTTCTTTGTAATTGGTAATTCTGTAATATCAAGTTTACATAGTGTATAGTTGATATAGACATAGTGTCCCACGGTTTTTTCCTTGTTGGGTTTCTATGTAAAAAATTCTTTTGTGTTGCTTGCTAATTTGATTGTGAAATTTTTGTTAGAACACAATGGAATTAGGCACACTAGAATAGAATTTATAATTATTTTATTTTAACAAAGGAAAATAAATCTTGTAACTTAATTACAAGCTAAAGGCACTTTACTTTTCTCGCTTTGTCTATGTCACACACACTTCACAAACCAACATTGCTCCCATGATGAAAAAATTTAACTCGCTTAGTCTAGAACAAGGGAGGAAAACTGACCAGCTATCATCTATTTACATTTAGTTTTTGCCCACATTACCATCATTTTATAATTTGTATCTTCATTCATCTATCTTGCATCTCCTAGGTCAAATAACTCAGCATTCGTCACTTTTTAACGTTTTGCCCAAATGTTCTCCTTGATTGTTCAACAAGAAGGAACCTTGGCTCTCATACTAGTTGTCACAGAGGCACTTGGGAGGTGGCCATTTATGCAACACTTGAAAGGCAAATCAGCCAAGCAAGTTAGCCTTACTCATCATAGACATGGCCTTGTGCCATGCAATCATTCATCTAGCCCATAATCCCAAGTGACGAACCTACCCCAATGTGGAGATGTGAAAGTGTCGGGACATTTCCTGTCATGCCCCCAATTTTATGCATGTATTTTCTAAGCATTTCCTTTTGTAAAACATACACCATAAAACATTGAATGAGATCTAACATAATAATCATTTGTCGTGAATTGTAGAAATAAACTAAATCACATTAGGGATACAACATTCACTTTTTCACAATTCAAGATGCATGATAAATACTATAAATACATCACTAGAATATCTATGTCACTTTAAAATAACTACAAGGTCTATTGTTGGCCACTTGTTTGTTATATAATTCTCTAATTAATACTAACAATAAATGGCACTTTCACATAACTAGAAACAAGTTTAAGAAAATGAAACAAATCTGAATTTGAAAGGAGAAGACACTTCATTATGGCCTACCCAAAACTCTTAAAGTGAACTCTTCCTACTAAAATACAAGTCGAACCCTTAGCGACACTGGGTTGGCTATGAGAGCCCAACTAACTGATACCTCACTGACGTGTCAATCTCACTACAGGTGACCAATTAACACTAAAACGGCTTAGCATATTAGTGTTGGTAATGTTCATCTTCCTCCCTTCACTAACATGATCACTGACATGATGATTGGGAAGAAAAATAAACAAATACCACATTGGTTTTTTGAACCACTTCTTTTGACAAAATAGAGTAAAACCTTAACAAATACTGAATTTTGTATAGTTTGTACCAAAAATAGATGATGAAACCATCGTAAAAATCACCATTGTTGCACTATGTATGATCGAAATCTTCATAGAAATTTCTCATGCATACATTTATTGAATTATGTATAGTTTGTACTAAAATAGATGATGAAACCATTGTAAAAATCACCATTGTTTCACTATGTATGATAGAAATCTTCAGAGAAATTTTTCATGCATACATTCAAATTTGTCAAGAACTTGAGGGAAGACAAATATCATGTAAACTAAACTATTACATAAATTAGAAGGGTGCAATCAGACCTTTAATCCACACGAGACTCTCTTCTTGGCGTAAATCCTATGCTGCTCTGATCTCAAATATGCCACTCACATTTGGACTCCAAAGAGACTACCCCAAAACACGAAATTCTGTCATATTCTCCCTTTAAATAGGGCATAAACAGCCAAAGAGTACAAAATCGCGAAAACAACCACAATTTTTGAATTAATCAAAACTTTTGGTTTCACCTATGCGACCATCAACGGGTTTATGCTTATCAACATTTAGAAACACACTTCACTAATGCGAGCATGGACTTGCCAATGAAAAAGAAAATGTCAAAATAAAGATTACATTTTCTTAAAAAATATGGGGTGTCACATTTCCTAAGAGAGCTAGCCGAAGAGGGGGCACGACGTTGCAATGCACATATCCAACTTACACAACTTCAGCAGTAAAATACATCATTTCAGCACCGTGCATGCAAAGGCTATAGAGGTTTTCTTTCTAATAATGTCAGAACATCTGACTTTTGAGTCTGAGAGCCCCATCTCCTAAATAATAGGGCTCTTAGCATAATTGCTAACTAACTATCCTTGTAGCCAAATTATAAGGTTAGGCATCATACTAACATCTCAACATTCAAAAAATATTTATATTATTTTCTTCACAAAAATAAATTTAAAAAATCTTAGTGTGACAGAAATACTAATGGAGGGTTTTTAAGCCCAATTTATAAGAGACACTAAAGAGATGGAGATTGCATGGGCTATAGTTAAATCCAAAACCAACGGCCCATCTGCCTGGAACCAAGACTCAAACGGGTTGGACTTCTTATGATTACTATATACACTAGAGAAGAGGGGCTAATCATTGGCGGACAGCACACATATGGTGCAGGACTTTTCTATTGGCTGTGAGAGGGAGTTGGGTTGTTTTTTGGTACACAAGAGAGTTGGTATTAAAAGAAATAGCTTATAGGTCATTGTGGTACATAGGAAGGAAAGGTGGAGCTGAGATGTTCTATGGTTTAAAAGTGAACGACAGCTTGATTTCTCTCATTGGCAAGGATGTAAACGCAGAGAAAGGAAGATGCAGTACATGATTGCCTACTCTTTATTTATTCTTTTACACTGTCGTGATTGTCCATTCCATTCTATTAATTGGCTAAACAGAAAGAAGACAAAATAGTTTTAAAGATGAATAGAAGGATATGAATTTTGCAATGAACCCCAACATATCAATTCAGCTTGCAAAGGGAAGCTTCCCATTGGAAAAAAACTTGCGTGCCTGCAAAGTTGGGACTATTGAATGCAAGGAAGTCTCTACAGCAATCGGAGGAATTTTCTCTCTGACAACTCTCCTCAGAATTCTTCATGCGAGCAACAAGCCGAGAGGCCCGTTCTCAGCATCCTCCGCTACATTTGCTCATCTCGCCACCACCTCATTTGTTTCCACCTCAGAGGGCCCAACGCCAACTCCAGAACCTGAGAGGCAGAACTTGCCAGGTCTAGTAGAACAGGGGGTAAAAGAAGCACTTGCTGTGCAAAGGAAAATTCAAAATCCCATGAACATAGCTGTCTCCAATTGATGATTTTGCTTCTTCACTAATGGCTCTCTAAAACTTCTAGCCCCGACTGAAATGAAGGCCTAACTAAATTAATATTATTTATTTTTTTTCATTTAAATATTTACTTGAGGTCTGTTTGGATTGGTGTAAAGTAGGAAAAAGAAAAAGAATCTTCTTAAAATTCTCTAGTTTTCATTGTTTGGTGCAACGGGAAAAGAGAAATTGGAGTGAACACTAAGAGAAAATCGATAAAAAATTAGCCCAAAAATTTTCTACCCATTAACCCTTGGATTTTCGAAGAAAATCAGCATATTAATGGCTCTCTAAACTTCTAGCCCCTGCAGAAATGAAGGCCTAACTAAATTAATATTATCTATCTTGTTTTCATTTAAAT
The DNA here is from genome assembly GCA_035235625.1 of Saururus chinensis. NCBI lineage: Eukaryota > Viridiplantae > Streptophyta > Magnoliopsida > Piperales > Saururaceae > Saururus > Saururus chinensis. The sequence goes on from CP141142.1 coordinate 22,014,979, forward strand.
ATTTACTTGATCTATGATGATAAGGGGAGACACGAAATTTTTAGTGAATATTATTGTAATTATTATAAGAACATATGTATTATATATCATGTATTGGTTATTTGTGTGATTAAAACAATATCTTATGGGTGTAATTTTGAGTCAAATTATGTCTAAATATCATATGTTGAAGATGGAGTGAAGAATAAGACTTAAATCAATGTTTCGAGAGGTAAAAATATGCATACATATCACACTTATACCTTAGGGCAAAGGAAATTTTAATTGAGAGTGTAGTTGAGTGATGAAGACTTTTTAAAAGAAAATTAAACCAAAGCGATCAATGTTGGGTAGATGGATCGATTGGCCTTGAATGCAATACACAAGATTCTCCAAGCTTCATAATTGAACGATTTCCTGTTGGACAGATCAATTGGTCAATGAGAGTTTGATTGAAAAATTCAACCAAGAGGTGAATCGATCAATCGCTTGGTCAGTGGATCAATCGACATCTGTCCAGGTTGGATAGAACAAGAAAATGATCGATTATTTCAATTAGCAATTTCGTAAATTTGACCATTTTGGTTTGTTTTAAATACCTAGCTGGACTAAAATTCATTACTGGATTTGGGGGTCCTATATAAAAGATTTAGAGCATAAGAAGAGAAGAGATGAAGGCTTTCAAAATATAGAGAAGAAGGGCGAAACTTCTCTAATAGTTTTGAGAGAAAATTAGTCTTCTTGCTCCGATTTTGATTTTGTTTGTCATAATAAAAAAGAGTGATGAGTGGTAATTTGAGAGTACAAAACACTTATAGAAACAAAATGCTTGTTAAAGATTGTTACTAAGAATATCAAAGTGAAAAGTAGATTCATGCTAAGAGAGAAGACATAAAAATCTGGATCTGTCGGAAGCACAATGAGATGTGAAGATTATGCTAATATCGGTAAACAACTAAGGAGTAGTTGACTCAAAGTTTAAAGTAGTGTGAAGAGCCAATTGATTGAAGAAAAATACAAGTCTTTTGTCTTTATAAACTAGTAACTCGATAATATCACATTTACATAGTACATAGTTAATCAGAACAAAAGCATTCTATGTACTAGCTTAAGAAAAATAAAATTTATTTTTTTGTTTAATAGAGAGGATATATCTTGTAATTTAAATATGAGTTAGAAACAATTTGTCTATCTCGGTTTATTTGCCGCATTTCCCCATACTTTTCCCACTTCTCCCTCCCTAAAACAAAAAGGCTCGACACCCCCATTACTCATTGCCTCCATTTAATGTCTTAAAATCTTTAACTCACACTCATTCCTCCTTCTCCATCGTACAAATACCACATTCCTTTGTATTTTACATTAGTGTCAAAGCAATCATGTCATGCCAAAACAAGAAGAGAAGAAGAAAAAAGGGTTACATCGAATCATGAACGCCCAAATGGAGAAAAGCTCAAACATTGATGTCAGATTCAAACACCCAAATGCCAAAACAGCATCCCTCCCAAGCTCTCTCTCTTTGCTCCAACTCAAATCACGCAAACCTTCAGAGAGAAAAGCTCAGGTTTTGATCTCCGATTTGCATACCCAATTGTAGATGAAGAGCTCATATTTTGACCTCAAATTTGCATACCCAATTGTACAAGAAGATCAAATAACACATCTACTACACAAATCTGTTTATTCACTGATTCCATATTCAACCATCTCGGTACAGAAAAGAAGAAGATTAAAACTTTCTTATCCCAAATGGGGTGGGGGTGGAGCTGGGCTTTGGGCATGGGAGTCATGAATTGGAAATAAGAGTAAATAAAGGGTGGGCAGGGCGAACTTGTGAAGGAAACATGGCTTCACAATTGTTCAGGCATTCATACTCCAAAAGGGAAGACAAAGAAAACGTAGAGGGAAAAGATGAAGTTGTTGTGAGACAATGATGATAGAGAACAAAAATTAGACCCAGGCTGTAAAAGTTGCCTAAGTGACATAGCAAGCGCATGACACATCGAAAAGCATCCAACAACTTTTTTGTGATTTTGACAAGAACGTGTCTATCTGCACCCTGCAAAACCCCTCAACACCCCGTAAGTGAGGAAACTCTAGGTATTTTCCTATTTCTCCTATACCTCATCTACCCCATGAAATTTCCTATTTCATTACCCCAATTAAACCTAGAATAGAATATGGTGCTCACAGTGGGCACCCCTCGACAAAGTATGAAGTTTTATATGATGGGCACCCACCATGAAGTAGTAAGGCCTCTACGCATTGTGCGGGATAACTTCTGGAATAGCTCTCATGGTGGGCACCCCGACAACGTACAAAGTTATATACAAGAGGTGCCTACCACGAGGAAACTTTTAGAATGGAGCTCTCATGGTAGGTGCCCCTTAACAATGTATGAAGTCATATATAGGGGTGCCCCCCCCCCCCTCCCCCTCCCCTCCCCCGACAATGTATGAAGTTATATATAAGGGTGCCCACTGCGAAGGAATAAGGACTCTACAAGGGTAAAATGTGACTAAGCAAGGGGGTTTCATGGTATACTGAGAAAATTTTATTAATACAAAAGGGTAAGAGAGATATGGGGTACTAAATGGTTTTTGGGGTATATATAGCCGCATTCTTTTGACAAATCTTTCCATGGTCTCTCACTAAAACTGTCATGGGAGATATGGCCAATGCATCCACCAGTGCCCGAGGAAAAAGAGAACACAAAAAAGGTGGATACATGGTAATAGAGAGAGAATAGGGGGGCACATGGAGGGAGAGTGCAATAAAAAATAAATAATAAAAATTATTAAAGGATATTGAGCCATTATTTAAGATAACAAAACTTATATATTTTTTCTACATTAAAATAATTATCTTAAAATTAAAATGTATTAAAGTAAAACATATAGGAAATTTATTATAATATGTAGTCATGACCACTACAAAAAAAATTGGTTTAATATACATAAATCCATACCCATTTGTCATCTTGTTAACTTCTTGAGCAACAATTTCCACAATTCATCTATGATGGGGAAAGGGAGTCGAAACTCGAGATAGAGGAGGCTGGAGAGTCGCTAACTCATAGTACAAAGGCCAGGAGTAGGGGCAAAAACTAGATGCAAGATGTCAATCAGGAGGGAGGGGGTTGGAATGTCTACCATCTAAATCATGTATTTCAGGCAACAATTTCTACAATTCATGTATTTCATGTAGAGAAAGATGCCAGTCTGAACTCAGGATGGAGGAGGTTGGAACGTCACTGACTTGCCGTCGTTGGAGTACATAGGCCAAGAGCAAGGGTAGATACAAGATGCAAGATGTTAATTGGGAGGGAGTGGTTGGAACGTCTACCTTCTAACGGTGTAGGCTTGAGGCGCATAGGTGGGCTGGTTGGGAGGGACAAGGCTAAAGCATCGCCGCAAGCCACATCTAGGGGATGGAGGCTGACAATAGAGGAGGAAACTGGTCAAGAATAATGAGGGACGGAGTTTTGGCTCCGTTAGCCTCTGGTCGGGAGAAGGAGCACGAGCTAGGGTTTTATTTGGGATTTTGGAGAAGAAAGGAGAGGAAAGGAAAGTAGGAAGCTAGTTCCAATGGAAATGGGTTTGGCTTTTAATTTTGGGATTTAGTATTTTGGAAACTTTCTAAGCCAAATTAAAAATGTAAAGTGCTATTTAAAATGGGTTCAATCCAAGCTTGTTTTTTAATGTGGTAATTCATTGGGTTTAAATTAAACCAAACAGGTGTCAATGGATTTTGAGATGGGGCTGTTAGCCCTTTTTTTTTTCTTAGATTGAAGAAATATAGAAGAGGAACGAAGCATTTTTTATGCTCCGCGTTCAGCGTGAGCCAAGCGTAAGAAATGTCTGTGAGGCGTTCATTTCAAAGATCGATGGCGCATAGGGTGGCACACATTAGCACACGTAATACTTGTGCTAATGTGCGCCACCATGTACGCTGTCGATCTTGGAAATGAACGTCTCCCAGGTGTTCCTTACGCTCGGCTCATGCAGAGCGCAGAGCATAAAAAACTCTTTTGAAGAGGCGGGTATTAAAAAAATTCAAAAATGAAGAGGGCCATCGACTCCCTAGCTCATAATGTGGGTCTATCCCTGTGTATGACTTTATTCTGTGTTTTCATGAAAGTTTCTTTAAGTTATATTTCTATACACTAGAGAATGGGTAGAGTGAATTTATATATAATTGATATCAAATTGAGGAACCACCTGTGTATGGGAGGATTGAGTGTACTCCAATGTACTTGAGTGAATTAAGATTTAATTTTTATTTAGGATATGTGCTTGAGAGAGATAGGTATTTTGTCATTGTTTAAATTTAGGTAGTTGTACACATTAAAGAGGAGAGTATGCGCAATTTTTTATGCATGTATCGTAGAAGAACACGGGATATACATCAATTAGGGTTTTAATGAATTCAACTAAGGATAAAAATTAATTTGCTTAGGCTAGAATTGATGCCCTGATACTCATTTATATTGTTTTTCATCATATTTAAGTTGCTTTAATTAATTAGAATCAATTTCTCATGTTGAATTAGTTAAGTAACTTCTTAGAATTTAACTGAATCAAACTAATCCTCATAGGATTGACCTCGATTTAGCTTCTGAACTAGTCTTGGTTCGTCCACTTGCAAGTAATTACTTCAAATTTACATTTGGGGGTCACATAATTAGCTAGTTATGTTTCTTTGTTTAACTACCCAATGGACATAAGGTATTCAGTGTCATGGGTACTTAAGCCCTTACGTTTTGGACATGGTCAAGGGTATTTTGAAGTCATTTTCGTCACCAAGGTAGTTTGTGAGGGAAATACTATGGTGTGTGCACTAAATATTGATAATCTCTAGGTTATGTTATCCATGCACCCATCCTTTTGGCTATGTATCTAAGATTTAATAATGAATGAAAATGGAAGTCTTTACATTATTCTAAACAACACAAATTTGTATTTTTCTCTCTTGAAGGTTGTATCAGCGTGAACTGAAGATTTGTACCTTAATCATCCACATTTTTCATCCCAATCTCTGTGCCCACATGCTCTTGCATCACCGTGACTAGCTACAAGTGAATTTTTTTTAAAGCCTATAACTAAATCTGGAATGGTTGGTGAACCCTAGGGGTATTTGTGTTAATTTTAAAAACTAATGGCATATTGGATTAAAAAGAGAGTTTTTTAGGGAATAGTAAGTTCTAGACATGTTGCATGCAGCCTGCCAATGGCTGTCGGGGTACAATTATTGTCTAACAGCCATTTTGGGATCTCTTCGTGAAATTTCCTTTATATTTCCAGTTTTTTAGATGAAACGGAAATGGTACAAAGGGGGTATGCGCAAAAATGCTAGCGCGAGAGAGATTACTTTCCTTGTCAAGTTAGGGGTGTAAACGAATTACACAAATGCGGCCAAGGCATGTTTGCATCCATCCGTTTTCATTTAAATTACATGTTTGTCCATTTGCACATGTCTATCACATACAAATAGACAGAGACAAACATAAACAAAATGAAGGTCTGACAGACTACTTTATCCTCAAACTAAGTTTGGATAATAAAAAATAATTAAAAATGAGGTAATAATTATAAGATGGTCTCATCTAATAAATAGATAATAGTGCTATGGAGGTCATTTGAGAGTATGACATGTATTTTTGACAACCCCTATAAATAGCCATTTGCATTAGGGTTAGGCAAAAAATAGTAGCGTCCATTTTAGAGTGGACGACACGGATGGATATCGAACAAACAAATGTCATTTTACACCCCTATTGTCAAGTTGATGCACATCGACATGACCCCATAAATATAAATATGCCTTGGGCCCGCATTACAATGGCATAACTCAATAATTTAATGCCTCACCCGGGGAAAAAATAATTTTATTTCTAATTTATACCATGTTTATTATATATCTTCTTATCGGTTGTCAATACAAGCATGCACAACAATACAAGCATCAAAACCCTTCATTCATTTTTATCCCATCATGTTATGTAAAACCGAATTTGTTCTCGTTATGCTTAGTTCTTATGAAGATATCCAATCCTACCTGTATGATCATTAACATACTATTTAACACATAATTTTGTACTATACTAGACTAACATAAAACATCGTAAACTTAAAATAAATACAACATAAATGACAAAAAAATATGAAATCAACATAATCATATGAGAAAATAATAAGTAGAGTAATTTGTTACACATATAACCAACTATATAGGCGAACATACTACTTGATAATAGTATGTTATGCTTATAGAACTCATTTCGTACAATTAAATACTCAAATGTGGCTACATATTCAATCCAAGTTAAGTAATAAAGTATAGAAATTTAATAGTTAATGGTATCATGTGAAACTATGAAACTTACCTTGTTGACTAATTATAAGATAAATTTTGTTAAAAACATAGAAGCAAGGAAATTTAAGTATAATCATATGAGTATCAAAAACATGGAACTTAAGGGGCCATTTGAAAATAGCTTTGTTGGAGCTTTGTGGGAGGATTTGACAAAAGTTTTCATGGGAACAACAAAATTTGATTGTACATGAAGCTACTCTGTTTAGGAAGAAGTAGATTTAGGAATATCCTAGCATCAAAATTCTTGTCAATCACCTATAATAAAGCACCTCAAAATATGGGAAGATTAGATGCACCCACTCACAAATTGGGCATGTGCCAATCAAAACTGGCTATAGTCGTTACGTCCATAAGTTGATTGGCTACAACTAATTTATATGGCCACACACTCGCAATAGTTGGCTCATTGCAATTGGATGCATTTAATAATCTTCTCAAAATATAATATTTGTTGACAAAAACAACAAAACTGCTTTGTTGCTAAATGCCCTCAGGAGGAGATTTTAGAGGCATGAAGTTGCTTTGTTGTTATTCCAAATTTCAAGGTGCAATATTAGCTTTCACAGTGCCATTATTAAAAGGAATCTAGATTGTCAAGAAAGTAACGTTGTCGATAAATGTTGTTGACAAAATATTTTCTTAATCCCTTGAGTAAGAAAAATAATTAAGCCCGATTAAAAGGTGCTTGAATACCCCAAACAGGGGTGTAAATGACGTCTGTTTGTCCAGTGTTTGTCCACACTAAAATAGACAATATTATTTTTTGCCTTGTCTCTAATACGGATGGACATAGGCAAGGATTAGTCGTATCTGCAACTGTCTGTGTCTGCCAATTATATATTTTATTATTATTATTTAATTATGATAAATTACTAACTTATGTCACAGTTAATTTTCATAAAAAAATTATAAAAAATAATTATTATATTCTCACATGTCTCCTATAACATTATTATTTATTTATTTTTTAGATTAGACTACTTTAATATTATTATAATTTATTTTTAATTAAATTTTTACTAACCACCCTTAATGTGAAAATAAAGTGGTATATGTTAAACTTCCACCTTTATTCTATCTGTGTCCGTCATGGACAAATGCGAATGAACAAGCACATAGTCCACATAAAAATAGACAGCTACGGATATGTCTTGTTTGCATTTACGTCCGTCGGTTTATACCCCTAACCCCAAACACTTAATTGGTTTGGATGTGTAGAATAACTAAAAAAGATAAAATTAAAAATAAGTACATAATCAAAAACTTATGGGTAACACATTTAGGGGAGAAACTTATGGAGTATCAATTGCGTCGATATAAACATGTACAAAGAAGACCAATAAATGCTTCAATAAGAAAGTTGAAAAGATTTATATAAATTATGCAAGACGAGGGAGAAAGACAGAAAAAATTAGATGGAGTTAATAAGAAAATAACTAGATAATCTATTACAAGACACAAAATATACTAAAATGGAAGCATATGATCTATGTCTGCCAACACCAAATTGCTAAAAAAGGGTACTAGTGAATTATGATTATGATAAAACAAGAATGTTATAGCAATGAGAGATTATTGTAGGACCCCTAAACCAGTATCAACTCCCACCCAGTCTCAATTATAAAATCATGCTGCGTTACCCTAGCCATAAATTTATTTCTTATATGGTATTATTTTACAAGCATTAGGCACAGTTTCTATAATTTTATACTTGGCAATAGTAATGTGATTGAGAGTATATATACAAAATGTACTCCATACAGTAATGTAGAGAGAATGTATCTTTGTAATGAAGAAAGAAGGGCCGCCAGATCTAATATCTATGGCCCTAGGGCTGTAGCATAAGAGTAGTCGAGGAAGTGAAGGGATGACATTGTTAACTCGTCATTACAAACCAATTAAGTGCTCTTATCATAATAAAAAATAAATAATCATTGCATATGACTAGCTGATTTATTTAGTTTTTTATCTTTACACTTTCCACCCCCGTCACACACAACATGAGACAAGGCCGGGATTCAACCCGAGTACCGATTAGCTAGACAACCTAATTTAGAAACACTATCAAAACTTTTGTGGCCGTTTATAAATAATCCGTAACTGTTTCCGTGAATGTAATATCTGGTTCACCAAAAAGTACCAAATCAAGCAACCAACTAGGAGTGGGACACAGAAAACGGTAAAAAACAATCAACTAGGGCAACATCAGAGAACAATAAAGAGGCATCAAGTTCAATATAGAAACTCACTGGATAACGAAATAAAAATGGTCCCCTAGAACAATAAGAAAAATCGAAGGAAACAAATCAACAAGAACAACATGCATCGTGCTAGATTAATCCTTTCCCGCCCCACAATTGTTACAGGAAATCAGGCTTCAATTATGATTTTCAATGCTGGTACCTTTTCCAATTACCGGAGGGCGACCTTTGTCAGGCCCACCAATAACCCCCCACGTCTCAAACTGCCTCTGTCGAGCTCTCGCCCTTTCTTTTTCTTCTTCACATTTTGTGGAAAAACAGTACGGACATGACACTCCATACTCCCATTCTGGAGATTCCATGTCCTCCTCACTAACCGGCTGCTTGCACCCATAACAAAGCCTGAAATTTCCCTGCACCAGCCCATGGTCTACAGAGACTCTCTTGTCAAACACAAAGCATTCCCCCTCCCATAGGCTTTCCGCTTTTGGAACATCTTCAAGATACTTCAAAATTCCACCTTCCAAATGAAAAACCTATTAAAAGTAGAGCTGGGTCAACTGAATTGCGATTATACTTTAAAATTGGTGTTCCCAATCAAAAGCTATATACTATACTCAGCTCGAACACAATGGTCATTCTCTCTGTTCATTATTCTGCTTCCTTCAAAATTTAACCAAAAAAAATTGAGGGTAAGCATATGAATGCATGCATTTGCATGCCAAATTGTTATTAGATAAGCTAATCTACTATTCGAACAGTTAAAACAAGACCCTACTTTCAGTTGTAATGAATGTGAATATTACATTCTTCTAGAAGAAGCAAGTGGAAGCAACAATTTAAACTTTTTTCTATAACAAGCATGTTTAAGGAAGCTATCCGGACACAAGACACTTTTCTAACAAGAATCCTTTATAATAGTGTCTGACTTAGCAGATGTAAGTGACTCTATGCGCTTTTAATCATGACAGGCTCCACATTGGTCAATATAGTTTCCTCTACAAAGATTTAATTATTTCTGATGCAGACATGGTCATAGTAGCTTTTGATAGATTGTTAATTTAAGTGACTTTGATTAGGAGTTCACGATTCAGTGGTCTTTGTTTAGAAATATTGATTTGGAGTTTCTTATATTATTTCAGGAGTAGAGTATCAAAAGGAAGTAGATTTTAATAGAGAATATTGTTTTTAGCTTAAATCGGTTGTATCTTATTTCCTATTTAGAACATACTGTACGCCTATTTAATGGCCTAAAGTTATCAATGAGAGACAATGCTTATGTTTTTATCTTTGAGTGAGTCTCTATTAAAGAGTTTCTCTTCCTTGCTGTGGACTCCAGGAATTGCCGGCAGGTACTCCAAGGAACTATCCCTCCTCCCATCTCCTTTCCCATCCACCATCATCTACTTAAAGTCGACTCACCATCATTACCAAAACTGCCGTCTCAGTTCTGCCAAATGACCATAAATTAAAGGAGTGACTAGTGAACCTATCAAGCTGAATCCTAGGATCTGGTAAGAGTGATGAGATCAGTCATGTAGCTAAAAAGTGTCCTAACAAACCCCTCCCCATTAATGAGCAAAAGCAAGACCACGAAAAGAACGAAATGCATGAATTGACTTTTGAGCCTAATAGAAATGAATTTAGGGGTGTTAACAAGCCAAGCCAATCCGAGTATTGGGATCGCTAGGCTTGAGCTTGAACAATACAAGCTCAGCTCGAAGCTCAAACAAACTCGAAAGTTCTATCTTGAACTTGGCTTGAGCTGAAAATCCAGTCGAGCTCGAAGACAAACTTCAATATAAGAATCACAAGCCCAGGCTCGACTTGGGTTCAAACAAAAACAAAAGTAAAACAATCTATATCTAAAGTATCTCATATAATAAGATGTTTTTGGTATTATATATTAATAAATATCCTTCAACAAGTATTAATACTACACCTTGAACAACATAGTATAGTCACTAGTTGAGAAGTATAAAAATAAATTTTATCTACATATAGTCCAAAAGGTAGCATTACCATTTTCCTCACTTCACATACATATAAATCGCAAAAATATACAAAAAAAATAAAAAGCAAAACAATAAACTAAGGTAGGTGGAATGAAGATAATGATAACTTCTTGAGTATGGATGTTGCAAAATAAAACCAAGAGTAGATAAGTAGCCAATTGCGCCACAGTGATTGTATAGCCAATCGTGTCTATAAATCTTGTTTTTGGGTTAAGACTTAGGAGTTATAATGTTATGTTATCTCCTCAGTCCTCAATTTTTGTTTCAAACTTTGAAAGAGTTCTTGGGTATCTTAGTGTAATATCACAACAAAATTAATATATTTAGGTATGTTTATTTATTTTATTTGGTTATATTTTTATGATATATGTGAATTTCAAAACACATCACATGTATAGTGTATGTATGTATATACTCCCTCTGTCACAAATTAAAAACTCTATTTGGTTTTTAAAAGGAACTTAAATAAGTTTATTTTGAAAAATCAAATGGAGCTATTAATGTGGGACAAAGGGAGTATATTAGTGTTTATGTCTCCAAAATTTTTACCTTTAAAAACACATATCATATGTAGAAATTATATATCCATTACAATTTAATGAGGATATATATAATATATTATACATATATGTTATATGGTATTAGGATATATATGTGATTATATACAAATGTCATAAATGCAAAATTAAATTAATAATTATGTCCATATAATATATACATATACATGTACTATTTATTTTATTCATTATTTATACACAATTTCAAAATCATATTCAAGCTCAAGCCGAGTATGAGACGGGTTTGAGTTTCATTCGAGCCGAGCCAATCGATCAAGGGTATGCTCGAACTTGATTCAAGCTTATTTGAGCTCAAGCCCAATTCGAGCCGAGCCCAATTCGAGTTGAGTCCAATTTGAACCAAGCCAAGCCTGGTCAGCTCGACGAGTAAGATCGGCTCATTAACACCCTTATTAATATCCATATTACATATGAAGAATGTGAGGATAGACCTATTCTAGGTTGCCTTCGAGTTGCATCTCTTCCTATTGAGTCCCCTCGACAGCAGTGGGATGAAAAAGGTATTTGCGGCTGTCGTCAAAATAAAGGAAGCCTCCAACCTTGCTGTGAAACAAAGTCTGGACTTGGGAAGTGTTATGTTCTGCAGAGTTAGAATGTTATGTTTTGCCGTAGTTAGATATTAGTTAGGTAGTTATGATAACGTGCACATATGTAGTGATGTTAGGTGCATGTGGCTTTGTTTTTTATCAGTTATTAGTTAGTTCTCATCTATGTAGCCAGTTCACTTTTTCTATGTAGCTTGATGGCTTAGGTCAGCCTTAAATAGGCTTTAGCGTGTAATTCAGAATTAATGAAAGATTAGTACTTTTCTTCTCTCTGTCGTTTCTCTCTCCCGACTCTTCTTCCTATTCAGGATCGCACCTGCAACTGCAAGTGCGTCCCTTTTCTCTCCCCTCAACGCCTCTACCGCAATCTCTAAGACTCTTTTCTAAATCCTCAATAAATCTCTGTTAGATCTCTGGTTCGTTCATAACAATTGGTATCGGAGCCTGACCTTCCTCGGATTTTCTGTCCATGGCCAACCGAAGAGTCTACGAAAGAAGAACCCAACCCGTCGGCCAAGATAACACTGGGGCGGAACCAATAATGATCCCGACCCAGCAAGTCGCCGCCGCCCAGTCCTCTTCCGCCGCCGCTCCACACTTTGGCGTCAGCCCGTTTTCAGAGATGGCGGCGGAAATACCTCAGGCCGCCGCACCCCATTCACCCGCTGGAACAGGCCAATCGCCCAGCGGCTGGGACCAAATTCTGGGGGCGCTCTCATCGCTTCAGGTTCAAACCATGGAGGCCCAACGAATATTTCTCCAGGAATTAAAGGCAGATCTTCGTTCGTCTACAGATCGCCAACAAGCAACCCTGGACCCAATACGCAAGGATCAGGCCGCTTGCCTGGTCGCGTTCACAGCAGGGTCAGCGCCTGTTTCTCCTCCGGTCGCTTTTCCCCCAACGGCAGCAGCACGACCCCATGGCAAGGGCATTCTACAGCGCCCATCTGCAACTCTGTTTCCCCAAGGATCAGGTCGACCTGCACACAGCCCCTACCCACAGACATTCACCAATGATGTGCGTATGCCAACCCCTTCAGCAGGACCAAGCCGCGTCCCGTCTGCATCTGTGTTGGGCAATGAACCCGCCCCAATTCCTCAGTGGCATGACAATGACGTATATTCAGAGGAAGTAGCAGAGGAGGGAACCTATGGACCTACACCTAAGGCAAGCACAGTTCATCTAAATTTTCCTGAATATTCTCGAGAAGATAACCCGCATGAGTGGGTTTCCCAAGCTGAGCGATTTTTCACCTATCAAGGCACTCGACCCGACCAGCGTGTGCTGTTAGCGTCCTTCCACCTTAAGGGGGATGCTCTAGTATGGCTACAGCAGCTCGAACAACAAGAGGGCATTATCTCGTGGGATTATTTAGTAGCTGAATTATGTGCTTGTTTTGGGCCCAACGAATATGAGGATTTTGACTCTCGTTTGCACAATCTCCGACAATCTTCTTCTATCAGAGCATATCAAACTGATTTTGCTAGATTGGCAACCAGAGTGGAATGGACGGCATCAGCCCTTCTCTCTAAATTTATCAGTGGACTGCGAGAGGACATTCAGGCTGAGGTAAGACAGTTTGAGCCAGCCAGCCTTCGCTAAGTTATCCGTCTTGCCCGCATTCAAGAGGAGCAACTTCAGCGCATGCGAAGGGGTAATCATGCCCTGCCAGTGAACCGCCCCCTCCCGGCTCACCCCGCCTCCACTCCGAGCCAGGTCAAGCGCCTTACCCCGGCTCAAATGGAGGATCGTCATTCCCGTGGACTTTGCTTTAATTGCGATGAAAAGTTTGTTCCGGGACACAAGTGCAAGCGGCCAGGCTCAGTTTTAATAATGGAAGAGGGACAGTATATAGGTGATTGTTCAGCGTTTGATGAGATAGAGAGTGTGCCGGAAATCTCTATGCATGCATTTGATGGCTCTTATGAACCCCGCACCTTTCGCATGGCTGGGTCTATCAAACAGCAAACAGTCTCCATCTTTATTGACAGCGGTAGTACGCATAATTTCATCAATGACAGAGTGGCTCGCAGGTTAGGGTGTATGATTCAGCCCTCTTCTTCCTTTGATGTACTGATCGGAGATGGTAGGTATTTACAGAGTAGTGGGGTATGTCTTTCTATCCCCCTGCTGATCCAAGGTCATATGTTTCCTATAGACTTGTTCTTGCTGCCTACCAAGGGGGCGGATATTGTGTTGGGCGTACAGTGGCTCCAAGAGCTGGGACCGATTACTTGGGATTTCAAACAACTGCACATGGATTTTCTGTATGAGAATGAGCAAATTCAGTTATGTGGCCAGCAGCCAGGTACACTCCATTCAGTTCAGCCTATCAATTCTTTTGCTAAATTTGCGGCCAAAGGACTTCTTTTGCAGTTATGCACTGAACCGGCCCCTGAGTCCACAATTCTTCCAGCGGATTTGGGCTCTCTCCTAGCTGAGTATGACCACCTCTTTCAGGCGCCCACAGTTTTACCACCGGCTCGTAAGCATGATCATCGGATTTATATTCAGCCAGGCTGCCCACCAGCTAATGTCCGTCCCTACCGATACCCTCAGTTGCAAAAAGATGAGATTGAGCGGCTAGTCCAAGACATGCTTACTTCAGGGCTTATTCGACCCAGCACCAGCCAGTACTCTTCTCCCGTATTGCTTGTCCGCAAAAAGGATGGTTCATGGCGCTTTTGCGTGGATTATCGGGCCCTGAATGCTATTACTGTTAAGGACAAGTACCCCATCCCCGTGATTGAAGAGTTGCTTGATGAACTAGCTGGGGCGACTGTCTTTACTAAGCTAGATCTTCGTTTGGGGTACCACCAAATTCAGATGCACCCACCCGATATACATAAGACAGCTTTCCGTACACATGATGGCCATTATGAGTTTATGGTCATGCCCTTTGGTCTCTCTAATGCACCTTCCACTTTCTAGAGCTTGATGAATGATATTTTTCGACCTTATCTAAGGCGATTTGTATTGGTATTTTTTGACGATATTTTGATTTATAGTCGCTCGTGGTCGGACCATCTGCAGCATATTCGTGAAGTATTCTCTACCCTGCTTCGTCAGGCTCTCTTTCTAAAAAAATCCAAGTGTGCTTTCGGGTTACCGCAGATTGATTATTTGGGGCATGTCATTTCAGCTGCAAGGGTGTCTACAGATCCTTCCAAGATTGAAGCTATTCTCCAATGGCCAACTCCAAAGAATGTTCGGGCACTACGGGGGTTTTTGGGCTTGACAGGTTATTACAGGCGTTTTATCAAGGGGTATGGAACCATAGCCGCCCCCCTCACTGCACTCCTCAAAAAGGGCGCTTTTCATTGGACCTCTGAAGCACAATCCTCTTTTGCAGCTCTGAAGCAAGCCATGTGTTCCCCACCGGTACTAGCACTGCCGGATTTCTCCCACCCATTTGTCATTGACAGTGATGCCTCTTCTCATGGATTGGGGGCAGTGCTGATGCAGGAGGGTAGACCTATTGCTTATTTCTCTAAGGCAATATCCGGCCGTACTGCCCACTTATCCACCTATGAGTTGGAGATGTTAGCCATTGTTCATGCTGTGACGAAGTGGAGACCTTATCTCTTGGGGCGGAAATTTCTTATTCGGAATGATCATCACAGCTTGCGTTACTTCCTCGATCAGAGAGTGGCCTCTCCTCAGCAGAGATGGGTCTCAAAACTTCTGGGATATGATTATGAATTGGTTTATCGGAAGGGGCGTGAGAACCAAGCTGCGGATGCTCTTTCTCGCCAGTCAGAGGGTTCTTATCTTACTACTATATCCATACCTACTTTTCCATTTATGGCTGATTTGCTTCTCGCCTATGAACAGGATAAGGAGGTCGCTGCACTTATTCTTAGGTTGCGTGGTGACCCACTCTGCTCTCCTTTTGTTCTACAGGGTGATATACTGCTCTGGCGGGATAGATTGTGGATTCCTGCTGCTCCTCCGCTAAGGGAGCGACTTCTTCATTATTTTCATTCTTCACCTCTAGCTGGGCACGAGGGACAATTTCGGACATACAAGCGAATTTCTCAGAATTGTTATTGGAAGGGTCTTAAAAGAGCTGTCCATGATTTTATAGCCGCTTGTGATGTCTGTCAGCGGGCTAAGACCCTTACTTCCTCTCCTGCAGGATTACTTCAGCCGTTGCCTATTCCCAAGCGCATTTGGGAAGACATATCTATGGATTTCATTGAGGGTTTACCCCTAGTTCATGGCAAAAGTGTCATTTTGGTTGTTGTTGATCGCCTATCCAAATATGCACATTTTTCTTCCTTGGGTCACCCGTACACTGCAGGCCATGTGGCAGAAGTTTTTGTTCGAGATATTGCGAGACTTCATGGCATGCCACGTTCTATTGTCTCTAATCGCGACCCTGTCTTCTTATCCAAATTTTGGACTTCATTCTTTGAGCTCCAGGGCACCTCCTTGAAGATGAGTACAGCCTATCATCCTCAAACAGACGGTCAAACAGAGGTTCTTAACCGCTGCCTTGAGCAGTACTTGCGCTGTTTTGCAGGTGATCATCCTCGTAGGTGGCTTGCCCTCCTCGGGCCGAGTGGTCATATAATACTGCTCATCACACATCACTAGGATCCACGCCTTTTCAAGTGGTTTATGGCAGACCTCCACCTACCATTCTCTCTTATGTGCCACATCGGTCAGCTGTGGCAGCTATTGACCAATCCTTACAGGAGCGAGATGAAGTACTACGTGCCCTCAAAAGAAACTTGACAGCAGCCCAAAATAGAATGAAACAAGTTTATGATCGTTCTCATACTGATAGAGAATTCTGCGTAGGTGATTGGGTTTATGTGCGGCTTCAACCTTATCGGCAAGTGTCAGCCCGTTCTACTAGCCACCACAAGCTGCTGCCTTCTTTTTATGGTCCCTATTTGATTGTGGAAAAGGTGGGTGCAGTTGCTTATAAGCTTCAGCTGCCTCCTACAGCACGCATTCATCCTGTCTTCCACGTCTCCCGGCTTCGTCGTTTCGTGGGAGATCCCTCTACTGTGTCGCCCATTCCACCACCATCAGTTCCCCAGTCGGTTCCTACTCCACTTCTGACTCCAATTGCTATTCAAGCCACTCGAAGAATTCGCTGTCAGGGTCGTCTCGTCACTAAAGTCCTTGTTGCGAGGACAGATCAACCATTAGAGGACGCCACCTGGATACTTGAAGAAGACTTTCTCAGCCAATTTCCTAATTGGTCGCCTTGAGGACAAGTCGTTTTTCAGGGGTGGAGAAATGTTATGTTCTGCAAAGTTAGAATGTTATGTTTTGCCGTAGTTAGATATTAGTTAGGTAGTTATGATAATGTGCACATACGTAGTGATGTTAGGTGCACGTGGCTTTGTTTTTAATCAGTTATTAGTTAGTTCTCATCTATGTAGCTAGTTCACTTTTCTATGTAGCTTGATGGCTTAGGTCAGCCTTAAATAGGCTTTAGCGTGTAATTCAGAATTAATGAAAGATTAGTACTTTTCTTCTCTCTGTCGTTTCTCTCTCCCGACTCTTCTTCCTATTCAGGATCACACCTGCAACTGCAAGTGCGTCCCTTTTCTCTCCCCTCAACGCCTCTACCGCAATCTCTCATACTCTTTTCTAAATCCTCAATAAATCTCTGTTAGATCTCTGGTTCGTTCATAACAGGAAGGAAATTGTTGTCTGCGCTTCTACTCGCGTGTCCAATCTCCAATATGCAGCTAAGGGGTGACGAATAGATTAGCAACAATGCTGGACCACTCAGCCGTTGCTGGAGGTAATGCAGCAGAAACCGTAGTGAAGGTTCAGCAGAGCTCATCAGAGGTTGAACTCAGCAGTCATGGGCAGAAAGTAGAATGGCAGCAAGCAGTCGCTGAAACTGGAAACACAAAGTCTTAAAAAGGTGAAATCAGTCGACACTAATGGAGATGTGACCACCACATTAAAGCAACTGCTGCTTGATGGAGGCAATTGCCAGTGATCAGATGGTGGAGGATGACACAGTAGCCATCGCTAGAGATGACACAACAGTGACTGCGGTTTGAGACTTAGAGGCAGTTCAAAACACTGAAACAATGGCATCAGTTCCATTTTGTAATTATGAAAAGGCAATGACTTAGGAACTTTGAAGACTGTTGCAAGAGAAGAGGGAATTGATGACCTTGGAATCTGCACCAAGAGGAAGGTCACTGAATTCAGCACCAGGCCGCAAGGTAAATTTCCGGCTTTATCACAAAAATGGGTTTAAATTTCTGGCTTCATCACAAAAATGGTTTTGGAATCAACACCAACCAGGAGGAAAAACCTTCAGTGCTACTTTGATAAAACCACATAACATGGTCTGCTTCATTGATAGAGTTAAGCCTTTAAATAGGCGCACTAGGCCTCTTAAAGAGGAAACACAAACCAAACTGTTATGACCTGTCCTAAGGGTCCAGACCACCACTAGGGATCCGCATGCTAGTGGGTTAGGGTTGAATTATGTTATCGGAATAAGAGCACTTAGGTCATTAGTTAATTAGGGTTATTAGCACTTTTCTTTAATTAAGTTACTAAGCCTTAGACACCCCATCAATTCATCAATTTAAGTGTAAGGGTTATCAGCAAATGGCCAGAAGAGGAGGAAGATCCAACAGGTAGCCCTTTGCAAAGGGAACCCCTTCCGAAGGACTCCACTTCCCTGCTGCCGTGACTATGGTCACCCCAGTCCGGAAACACAACAGGGACATTGTGGGCATCATGCCAAAGGCCTTGCTTCTGGAATCGTTGCTGCACTACTGGCCATTTCATCTTCCCTGGTCTATGCAAAAGATCTTTGGTCAGTCTAAAGATGGAAGTTGGCAAAATGATGGTGACCACATTGCGGATAGATCATACGGTGGTGGCCTCACCGTGCCCAGCCGCTTCCTCAACCTTCATCCACACCATGGTTCTGTTGCCGTCCAGGAGATTCAGCTTCCGGTGTTGCAGTTCCTCCATCTCACAAGCCACCACCATCATCAAAACCACTGCCGTGGGTTTCTGCCCGGGTTTTTCCTTGTTTCGGCTGCTGCATAGCTGCCCCAATAGCACCATTGCCGCTCTCCTCTGTTCACGGACCAGCCTCAAACCATCACTACCCCTTTGTGCAAAAATCTCAGTAATATCCTGAATTTTCTTAGGTTTAAAAAATATATAAATGGAAAATAGGGTGTTTGACTATTTGGCATTCTTAGTAAAATAACTTCCTTAATTTGATTAGAAAATAGATAAAAAGAGCTTCGAAATGCCACTAAAAATGCGCAAATCGGAGTTTGGATAAGGGAGATACGACTGTTTGAAGTTGAACATATCGTATAAGGCCCGTTTACCCGATTTGAACTTGTATTTAGGCT
The DNA here is from genome assembly GCA_035235625.1 of Saururus chinensis. NCBI lineage: Eukaryota > Viridiplantae > Streptophyta > Magnoliopsida > Piperales > Saururaceae > Saururus > Saururus chinensis. The sequence continues at coordinate 22,034,037 of CP141142.1, forward strand.
ATTTAAGTCGTTTTGCGGGACCGATTAATTAAAATTCTAAAATTAATATTTAGTGGCCCAATTAGGTGGTCTAATGGAGGAGGATTTGCCCAACTTCTAGGGGGATCCCCATGCTTATAAAAAACCTTGTTAGGGCATAATGAGGAGGGGGGGTTTACCGTTAAGGGGAAGAGCGGCCGATGGAATTTTTCGGTAGGGCTAAGGCAAAGCTCCGATGGCAATGGATTGACAAAAAATCGGCAGGATCGTTATCTTAATTTTTAAGTCAAGGCTAGTGGTTATTTATTGAATAAAATTAAAATATAAATCTGTGTTATTTAAGAGTTCTGCAATCATCATAGTATAATGTTTGTGATTAGAGCATGTTTCCGTAGTTACTGTTCTCATAAATTACAAGAACAGTGATTCTGCAATTGATGCACCGGCCCACAACGCAGGTCATCTGCGCGCCCTGGACCAGGTCGGGTAACCCGACCCGGTTCAGTCTGGTTCTTAAAAAAAATAAACACATAATAGACTGACTGAACTGGGTCTGGTTCAGTAGGATAAATTAGTCAAAAAAATTACATAGGATCATGAGTGTATGCCAAGTGTCCTTCCCAAGTTTCAAACTGGGGAAAATTACCAAAAGCTTTGAAATAACTAATTTACCCTTGTGAGTTAATGCGTAGAATAATAATTATTAACCAAACATAGGGGCTCCAATTCAGGGGCCTATGAGTGGATTCAAAAATTGATAAAAATCTCAGTGAGATTTTAGTGTGTATCCTAAATTTGGACCAAGTTGCAAGTTACGAAAAATTTCCAATAAATCGATATTTGACTATTTTACCCCTAGGGTTAAGGTAAGATTATTAATTGAACCGGGGTCGGTTTAAGGGTTTACAACCCCGTTAAACAGCAAGAAAATTACCTCAGGTTCATAACGTCAAGATGTACCTATAAGATTAGTTTTGGACCTAACAAAAAAACAAAAATACCCTTATGAGCAAAGCAGCCTGCATTCACATGAATTGAATTAACGGGCCAATATGATATTGAAACCTCTTGAGAGGTTAAAGACTTACCCGAGATCCTAGAGGACCATATTCAATGTTGGATAATTACTTTAATGTCCTCAGGTGCATTATGATCAATTTTTAAAGAGGTTTAATAAGTTAACCTAAGGAAGGTTAGGGCACAAGAGCTCGAACAATCTAATATCATTATTTAATTTAGTTATTGATCTTATGATCTGCTTGAACATGTGTAGTTCTGATTGTTTATGTTGTTTATTGTTTCGATATTTGTTATTGATGTTGTGATAATAACTTATCACTATTTTAAGATTATTTAAAGATTAATTGATGGGGTAGATAGCTTTGAATTAGGCGAGAATACCTAATCAAGATAAAAACTAAAATACCTCAAAGGGGTCTGGGACTAGTTCATAGAGTGAACAAAGCTTTTGACCTGACGATTTGCCTTGGCTAATGAACCGATGACAGTTTCGAATTTTAAACCTAGTCTAGAAGGGACTAATAGGGTTTGAGATAGTTATTTAGAATCTTGGCTTATTGATGAGCAAGATAGGGTTCAAAATGGTTTCCTGAATTTTAGCTCTATTGAGGAGCTACTGATTTGACCGTGTAGTTGCACCTCTCTATTGGAGAGAGCTCTGTATGAGCCAGGCTCACCACAGATCTATTGAGGATTTTTTAATGTACACGCATTTTGGATTAGCTAACATCCCGCTTGGTTGGCTTTTCTCGCCACTCTATTTAGGTGCAGTTGTGGGCCACACCCTTCCACTCCGGTCAAGTCCTTTGTTGGCTAGGATGGGTGATGGTACTTCCTAGTGGATTTTAGGGTGTTTTGTCGTTGATTGACCTTTGAGGGTAGTCTATAGTGAGTTTATCATTTGTTACTTAGGTTAACATCTGATGAGTCTGTCTCTCATTAGGATTAGACGGAGATATTAATTATCGAATAATAGTTCAAGATAATTAAAAATATTATTTAATATTGCTTGTTTAATTAAAACAAGTGAAACGATTAAAGGACTTTCATAAAATGTAGGTTACTTGAAAATACTTAAACATTGCATGTGTGATACTATGCTTCTTAAGACAATGTAGATTTTTAGGCAAAACTAGATCTAGATCCGATTTTGTTGAAAATATTAAAAATTTTGTCTAATGAGTACATAGGAAACTAACATCGGGTGATGTTGGCCCGATCTGAAAAATATTAAATTTTACTTTTGTTCTTTTGAAATGCTCCTCTAGGGAGAGATGTTTTGCTGCCTGTTTAGTCTTGTTTGTTTGCTGGTTTTTTAGATGGGGACGTTGCAAGATCATGACGTTGGTGGGCATTTGAGAACGATGTTGCATTAATGGGATCTAGTTTCTTACTTCTGCAATCTTATAAGTAATTGTAATTACTAGCGTGAGAGCTAACTTTACAAGGTTACTTATTTTTGGACAAATAACAGACTTGTACTTAGAGGGTTAACATGCTGTTTATCGAATTGACACGTGTAATAAGATCATATGTTTTGATATTAATATTTATGAACCCCAGTTATCACGACTTGGATATCTAATCGGATGATTTATTTTGTATTTAAGAAAAAAAAATTATCGTGATTTATTGTCTTTTATTTAAAAAGGGTTTTGAAAATTCAGGTCATAACAATCTCTCCCCTAATTTGAGCCCTCGTTGGAGTTGCCTCAGCTCTTACGTTGGTCTACTAGCATCCATAGCTCCATCGCGGCCTTCTGTACACGCAATTAGCAAACTCTTCGCAATAGCAGATTCTACCCTGGCAAGGTCGTTCCAGCATCTTACCCTACCGCATATGCCTACCCCACCCGGCTCAGGCCAAATTAGCATTAGCTGCAACCCTTGTTCCTGCTTCGGCATGTCATGGGTTTACAACCACCACTATTATCAGAGGAGATATACCACCCCCCTGCCATCTATCACAATCTGGTGAACGGCATCCAAATCCTCTGCAGCCTTTGTCATCTACTAATATTGTGCCCTCGATCATTGCATACATTCCGGTTGCAATCCAAATTTCCATTTCCATGGCAATCCTTCCTCGGAGGAGTTTCCTCAAGGCCTTCCCTCCAGCCCATCTTAATGGCAGACATTTCGTGATTCAGCAGCAATTTGATGGGAAGGTGCTGGATTGGGTCATCATCCCGGGCAGGAATTTTGGGTTGTTGTGGGAAGCTTTCCACTTTCAAATGGCTAGTTATGCTCTCAAGGGCAGCAACTCACTTCCAAAAGGAGGCACACAATTTTGGGGTAGTTTTTCCAACCCACTGCAGATTTACCTCTCGAGTTTTGGATCTTGTGTCTTTAAACACTTTTCACTTTATTGTCATTCAGAAATGGACCCGCTTTATTGCCATTCAGCTTACTGCCGGGACCACTTTGATGGCATTGGTCTTGGATATGTCATGCTGCTTCATTGTCAGGCCATCACTCCTAGACATGGGCTTCTTGGTTCCCTATTTCCCTGCTGGACCTTGTGTTGCTTCCTCTGCAGTCCCAGACCAGTCATTTTGGGAGGAACTATGGTGGGCCCAATGCAAGAAATTGCTGGGCTACCTCGAGGACGAAGTGATGAGCAAGCTAAACATGGTGGAATGTTATAACCCATCATGAGGGTTTGGTCCACCATTAGGGCCCACATGCTAGTGGATAAAGGTTCAATTATGTTATCGTGTAACAAGGGCATTTAGGTCATTAGGCTGATTAGAGTTATTAATACTTTTCTTTAATTAAGTTACTAGCCCCTGAGTTCATCCATTTAAGTGTAAGAGTTATGCCTAACGGGAATTAGTGAATCAATAATTTTCTATCTAATCTCTCTGCTCCTCCCTTAACCTTCTCCCCGTTCCCATCCACCATGCCGTTGTCTCCACCAGGACACAACACAAACCAACTCTCTAATAAATCAAATATAAATCAACTTTAACTAGTAACTAAAACTCTAATAAACAATGACCAAGTTCCTACTCAAATCAAATCTCTAATTTTTTATTTAATAGGTAACACTCACATATCCTCGTACACTTTACACAATTGAGATTCAACCCTAGGACTCCCAGATCTAAACCGACGAACTAGAAAACCACATCTATCAACTAGTTCTGATGTTCTGCATCAACAGTCTTAAGAGTGGGAGAGACTTAACCACATCAATTATAGCCCTGGTGACTCAGGTAGCACTCTTCAAGTCAGGGTCAATCTGAGGCTACTCATCCCTGGAATCTGGTCGTCCTTTCCAATAAACCAGGAACCATTGCACTCCTCTGTCCCTTCTGACATTACCTGCTTATTTCTTTCTATGCTGGTGGGATGGACAAGGCTGTGGGGTTAGGTAAAGGATAGGCAATAGGATAAAAGAAAGATTGAACAAAGTCGCCTGGGACAACAAAAGGGCCTGTAAAAAGAACCAGATCCTCTACATTAACCTCTTTATTTAGTTACATGAATCTGCTTGAAGTTTGCAATGCTCATTGCTCATTGTAAATTGCTTGCAGATCTCATGATGCAAGAGCTTGACATCACATGCAGATGACTTGACTGACTCAAGAACTGGGTACGGGGTGAAAAGGGGAGAGGAGCTACACACTTAACTACCTCTACTGTAGATGTCTCATGGTCACACTTAGGGAACTCAAGTGGAACAAATCAACCCCTTAATAACCTAGAAAATTAGGTCCTACCTACACTCTTCATCTGAATTCAAGATTTTGTGAACAATATGCTCAACAAGGTCAGTCTCATCTTTTCTAATTTTTAGTCATCAATAAGAAGAAAACACTTCCAACTCAATGAGAATTGTGATGAGACCAGCAAATATTGAAAGCAATTAGAGATATAAAATAAAAGCTAAACAACAGTCATATAAAGAGTTTTAAGGAGTAATTAGGTCACAAACCAAACAAGTAATCATATTCTAGAAGCATCTAGCATTAAACAAGCAAAAGGGCAGATTTTAAAGTGAAAAACTCTCAGACTAGGGTATCTTCAAGACAAAAATAGGGAAAGCCTTAATGGGGCATTGAGATAAAGGGCTTTCTCGTTTTGGATTTTGTACCTGTTAATCTTGTGGTGCATTAATAAGAACATTGGAAGGAATCCATGTAAATGATGCCAAAAGAAGGAGAGGGAGGCATAAGAGAACTTGAATGGAGTTAATAAGAAAGAATATGAGTGTGCATGTTACAGACCTCTCCCAAGACTCCCAACACACAAAACAGGTAGATATTCGGACAAAGGATTGTTAAGTATGGGATAAAAAGGTACTTGCGACTTGCATGTAAAGGATGCCTCTTACCCTTTTGCACGTTCAATCTCCGATGAGCAGAGATTGAAGAGGTGCAGACGCTGATCTACAGTGCTGGAAGAGTTGCAGCCATCACTGGAGATGATGCAGCAGAAACTGCCATCAATGGTGCAGCAGAGCTCGTCAGAGGTGGACTGCAGAGCAGAAAGAAGAATGGCAGCAAGCAGATGTTGTAAGAAGGGGAAACACAAAGTCTCATAGAAGCCAATGAAGATGCAAGCAAGACAGTAAAGGAGCCACTGTTTGACAAAAGCAATGGCTTGTGGTCAGATGGTGGAAGACAACAAAAATTTACAAGGGTGAAACGGTAGCTGTCGCCTGAGACAACACTTCAAAGCAAGCGTAATTGATGGTGTCAATTCCATTTACAACTGTGGAAAAGGTGATGGCCAGGGAACTTTGAAGGTTGCAGGAAGAGAAGAAAGAAGAAAGATATAATCTTGGAATCAACACCAAGAGGAAGAATGCCTGAAACATTGTAAATAGCAAGGTAAAACCCCGGCTTCAGCACCGGTCAGAATGCACACTGAAGGTTTCTTAAAACCTAATAACATTGTCTTAATTTATAAGGTTAAGCTTTCAAATAGACATTAATGTCTTGAAGAGGAAATACAAAGAAAACCAAAATAACATTTTAATCTTTTCCTAAAAAAATCAATTTTAATAAATAACCAACTCATCTAAAAAACCCTAACCAAGCTCCTATTCAAATAGGAAACAAAATTAAGAAAAAAAATATTTCCACTAGATTAGGAAAGTAAAATAAAAATCAAGTCCTATGTATTCCTCGATCTGATGTTTTGCATTAATTTGTCTATATAGATATCAATGAAGATTGTAGTCATCTGTCCATGGTCATAAAATCTTATCGTTTATCATTTATTTTCTTATTTTCTCATTTAATGAAGTTTGTTTAGTTTACAGCAATAAAAATTACAGTAATTTTTCATCAAACTGAAAAGATTCTTGAACATTCTTATCAAAGTGTGTAGATAATAAAAAGATAGTACCTCTTTGAAGCCTTTGCTTAGGAGAAAACTGGAAGCCTTCTCACATCTGATTCCACCGGTACAGTACATTGCAACCCTTGGTGGAGTTTCTGAATTTCTAAAATGTGGTTCTTTGTTTGCATTCCCATTCCACATGTTGAATGATTGTGAGAAACTCGGAGTAGAAAGATAATTGTCAACCCAAGATGGAAATTCCCTAAAAGCAGTAGTACATGGATCAAAGGCTCCCTTAAACCTTCCTATGCGAGTTTCGTAGTTATTACGCACATCAATAACAACCTGACTCCATAATCAAATGAAATTCAAGAATAAAATCAACACCGGGAAGGAAATAAATGTATCAAGTTTTATATTTATAGTCAGAAGTGGTTTCAAAGTGCAACAACTTGTGACTGTACGATGAAATAAAAAGCACATTAGATTATAAACAAATGTTCAGCACAAAAATTTCACACATCAGAGAAAGAGAAATCCAACGTAGATACAAATTTGAAAAAATAGTAAGAATTGTTGTTAATTAGTTTAATACCAAGTCTGGTATAAGGGCCCGGACTAAATAAAAGCAATGCCAAAACCGAGAAATCAACTCAGCTGGAAGTTGTTAACTCAAATCTAATTAGAAAAGTTCAAGTAGGATCAGCAAATTTTTGAAACCATGCATATAGTAAGTGTTACATTTACTATATAAGCATAAAAACTAAATGATGACTATTTACACCGCAATTCCATTTTTGCAATAAGAGGTAGTCTCTTCTGAGTTGTGATGGAGAGTATAATGTGTAAGATGTAGCTTCAATGCAATGTACAATAAGAAAGATGTAGCACCAAATTATACACAAATCATTGCTGGGGAATGAGACATCACTACCTAATAAGCATTGTGCAAATTATATATATATATAGATAAATATATATATATATATTGATATATATTTACATACATACATATATTGATGTCCTTGGTGGCATGCTTCCCGAAGAGTAAATTAAGACAGAGATGAAGCAAGAAGGGGCAGCAGCCCCCTATTCACAATGTGGCCATCAGCCACGAGGACAGGTGGGTGAGAGAAGGTAGTGGGGTGGATTAGGGCTCCTCTAGTCCTCGATATTTATACTCCAATAAATGGACTCTAATTAAGTGGGCATATTCCTACTTCTACTTGGACGTATAGACGGTCAATTACAATGGTTATGTCCCGATCTCACCGAGCCCATAGAGGCCTAAGCCCCTACACATTACCATGCTCGCGACACAGTTAACCACTCGCTAACCACGCGGGTCTCACCACTACCACATTCTTAAGTTGGGGCCCCCATAATGTGTACATGCATAACCTAACCACATACCTAGTGTGTCGAAGACCAATACTATGAGCATATCAAATAAATAAGTCTGTTATTATGGCCAATGTGAATGGATTTAACATCTCAAACATAGGAATGACTCAGTCACTTTTTCTCTATGTAGCATGTCAAAGATATAATAATAATAATAATAATGCACTTCAATGTACTTACTTCTACCACTGATCTCCTCATTCTTAAGTGGCGAGATTATCATAATAAATATGGACAACATCAACCCAATTTCTAATCCCAACTTAGCTAGAAACTTAATCTAAACTGTCTTGTCTTGGAAGCTGCTATACTACATACATAAAACTCATCTTCCATCGTAAACTTAGAGTCACTCTATTGTTTCTTACTTGCCCACAACATACCCTCGCCTCCAAATATAAAGACAAATCAATGAGTGAACTTTTTACCATCTGGGTCCCCTACATAGTCTAAATCACTATATACAACTAATGACAAACTTTCTACTTGATATGTAAGTTTTAAATTCTTAGACCCTATCAAATATCTAAATACTAGTTTGTAGATAATATCCAAAGTTCATCTTCCTCGGTCCGAGGTGCCATATTTTTAGACAACACCATACCCTTATATATAGGTGATTCGATGATCTTCCCATCAATGACATTGAAGCCTTTAATTAGCTTTCTAGCCTTTCTATCCATGTCAGTTTTTATCCTTATGATATAAGAAGCCTTACCCATGTTTTTCATCTCAAACTGGATTTTGAGTTATTTATTTAAGCTGACTATCATACTCTTGTCATTCTCCATCAAAAGTTTGTCATCCACATAAAGGAATAACATCATGCACATAAAGGGATAATATCATATACATGTTCCCATCCTCATAGGTATAAACAAAGTGATCATGTTCATTAACTATGAATACATATTAACTAATCACCTTATGAAAAGTAGAATACATTGCTTAGGATATTATTTTAAGGCCATATAATATTTTACCATGTTCCACACACTGTGTTCCTCTACAAGAACAACAAACTCTCAAGTTGTTCCATGTAAGTCTCTATTTAGGAAGGTAGTCTTTCTATCTATTTGGTGTAGCTCTAAATTATAAAAAATAACAATTGCTAAGAGACACCTAATTAAGTCAAAATAAGTCTCGTTAAAGTCTCATCCTATAAAATTAGGTGAATCTTTTGGCCACTAATCTTGCCTTTACTTGTCTATTAACCCATTAGCCTTAAGCTTTATTTTGAAAACACATTCACACTATAGGTTTTCACCCTTCATGTAGATCCACAACTTGCTAGACTTTGTTCTTTATGAGAAAATCTATTTCCTCTTAAATAATATTTTGTCATTCTTGAGCAATTGGAAGGTTCAAAGCTTTCTCAAGGGTACTAGGATCATCTAGAATAGGTTCATCTACCGTGATATTGTCTTCCCCTAGCATTATATAAATGTCCCTCAATAGGGTTGGCAAAAGTATTGACTGGCCCCAGGCTGGTGTGCAGCCTAGTACTATAGTGGGCCCATCCTGCAAAAGCTCAATAGAGGAAGCGGGCCTTGCCGGGCCTAGGTTGGCAGTCCCATTGGCTAGCCAGAAGGTATGCTACCAATGAGCTGCAAGTCCGCCAGCAGAGCGGAGATCAAGGCCAAGTGCCCAAGCCGCGGCAGGCCATATCTCGTCGCAGCTAGGCCAGGCCACAGCCAAAGAGTGGGGTCGTGCGGCCATGGTGGTGGCCTGGTCGCCGAGACAAGAGTATGTAGTGGTTTTTTTAAATAAGTTTGGATGAGCTAGCATGGTCATCCAGCTTGCGGGCCGTGTTGGCCTCGCCCTCCAACCCTGAGGCTCAGGACAATCCGTTGCCACCCCAATCCCTCAATTGTGTAGAAGTTCTCCTTTCCCTCAATGCTCTTAGTTCTATATTATTATCATTTTGTCCTAATCCAATTACTTCCTTAATGGTAGTATTGAAACCAATTTCTTTAAAAATTTCAAATAAATCAACTTTATAATAATCATCAATGAAAGTACTCGCCACCTCTATCAATCCTTAAGACTTTGACCTTCCTCCCTAACTGAGTCTCAACCTCAATTTTAAATTCATTGAATTTGTCTAGGGCATCAAACTTTCTTCTTATTAGATATATGTACCCATGTTTAGAATAGCCATCAATGAAGGTAATGAAATAGCCTTCATGGGTTTGAACATTTAATGGCCCACATAATGAACTACCCCTAAAAGTTCAGTTGCTCATTGTTCTTTTGAAAATAATTACCTACTCATCTTACATGATATGCAATCCTCACACCACATAGGTCTTTCGTAATTTTGGTTTACGACCCGCATTCAACATCCAATGAAGTTCATGTACAATGCGCATATGCCATAATAAAGCATCACCATTATACAAACAAGCAAAATACTCAAAAGATACTATCTCATTAGTAGTATAAGAGTAAAAAATATCCAAACGAAATAAACCATCAATAAGAGTAGCAATAAATAATACAGAATCACTCTTGCCCACAGTAACTTTGCCCCCTTAAACCTATCTTCAAATCTTTCTTAGTGAGAAGAGGGATTTAGATCAAGTTCCTCCTAATAAGAGCAAACAAAACATCAATGAACACAAGAGTGGCACCATCAGCCATAGGAATCCTGTAAGTGTCTGTACCCTCCACATTGTAGTATGTATAGTTGCCCACGTAAACATTTTGTCCAACAAGAAGATTGATCATCTTACCCCTAGACCCTTTGATGTGTACCACATGAACTATAGCTCCAAGGTCTAGCCACCAGTTACCTTAGCATCCACCACCATAGCCTCAGAAACAACACAAATAATTTTTTTATTCGTTTTGTTTCCCTCGTTATTGCTATGGTCATCATTTTGGAGACAATTAGCCTTGAAATGGCTCACCTCGCTATACTTAAAACAAGAACCCTAGGGATTGTTATTCTCCTTAGCATTGCATTTATTTTGTGGCTTCTTCCCCATTTTCTTGAATGATTTCTTCTTGGATGGTTCAAGCCTAGATCCACTTTTATTCCCATCACAAGTCTATGCCAAGTTGGCAATAGCAGTACCATTTGCATTCACATGGTTATGTCTCTCCTGCTCAAGTTAAGGCTTAGCAGTTAAAGCCTCTATGGTTAGCTTCAAGTCACTCACATCCAGGTAGATCACCACACTTTCTCAAGACTTAAGAGGATGTTCAAAATTGTAGAAACCTGTACACCCTCACTAATGGGGTCATCCTAAGTCTCCAAGTCATCGGCTATGATGGATATGACACTCAAAAGTGTTCATTCACATTATCTCCCTCCATCCTGAAATTCTAACACTCAATGTGGAGCATCCTTTTAGAAGCATCAGTTTACTCAATGTGGAGCATCCTTTTAGAAGCATCAGTTTGCCCCCATATCTCACAGACATTGCCTCCAACATTTCTTTGGCAATTTTATATTTCTTAAAGAGCTTCCCCACCTTGGGCTCTATAAAAGTAAGAATAGTAGACCTCGCCTTACTGTCCTCATCCCTCAACTTCTAATAATTTTCTCAGTGCAACAGAGCAATTCATAGCACAAGTGCAAGATTAGAGAGGGTAAGGATACGGTGAATCCTCCTCTTCGATACCAAATAATTATTAGCATTCAATTTCTCAGTCTTTCCCAATTCAAAGGTAGCCATTTTAGTAGCCATAGTGTGTTAAGTTTGAATACAAAACAAAGCAATCAACAAATAAGCAACATGGAACACTTGCTACTCAGTGGAATAAATTACATATTACTAACTCAACATGCAACCAGCAATTTAGTATATGCTATTTGCTATAAATCAGAGACATAGACGGCACAAAATTGCCCCTTATACACTTGCCAATACAACTGATACTGCTATTGCTAGTCTGGCATAGACTTATGGCGGGAAAAAAGGTGGATCTTGGCCTGGATTATCCAAGAAGAAAGCATTCAAGAAATTGTTTGTGTTGTTTCTGAAGCTATGGTGGTGGACGCTAAGGAAAGCAACTGGTGGCTGGACTCTATCGCTACAATTCATGTGGCACACATCAAGGGATCTAGAGGTGAGATGATCAATCTTCTCGCTAAACAAAATAAGGTGTACACAGGCAATGATACGTACTACAATATAGTGGCCATGGGCACTCACAGGATTCCCCTGGCAGAGGAATCCACTTTTGTGCTTATTGAAGTTCTGTTTGCTCCCTCTATAAGGATGAACTTGATCTCAATCCTTATTCTCATTAAGAAGCGATTTAAGTTTAGGTTTAAGAGATGCAAAACTACTCTGGAAAGAGTGGATCTATTTTATTTACTCCTACTCTTATTGATAGTTTATTTCATTTGAATGTTTCTTACTCTTATGCTATTAATGAGATAGTATCTTCTGAGTATTTTGCTTGTTTGTCTGATGGAGAAGCACATGCACTTATGCCTTATAAATGTAGATCAACTACTTAAGATGTCGAATGCAAGGTTATTATCCAAAATCACGTAGAGACCTATATGTGTATGAAGATTGCATATTCGGTAAGATAAATAGGCAATCATTTTCAAAAGGACAAACAACTAAACTTTTATGGGTAATTCATTCATATATTTATGGGCCCTAAATGTCCAAACCCACCACGGAGGCATGACCTATTTCATTACCTTCATTGATGACTATTCTAGATATGGGTGCTTACATTTATAATGTATGTACATGTATGTGTGTGTGAAATCTGAGATATATCTCATATATTAGATATTCGTCTTGGGCCAACCCCCATTTTCCAGTACCCTTACAAGCATAGAACAACAATGTTTGGACACAGGCACCCTTTCTAACATCTTCTATGGAGCCGATGACTAATACACTATCATGTTCTCCATTATACTCCCTCCACCCCATGTTAGTTGTCCACGTTTGGGAAAAGGTAATAACAAAGCCACTTTTTATTTCAGCCACTAACCCATTTCTCTCCATCTACTAATTATTATGAGCTAACATAAAACAGGACAATTAATATGGAACAAATTTATTTTGAAATCTGAACATTTAATATGGGGCACTTGTTTCAACTTCTAAGATTTATTTAGATAGACACCGTCACCTTCACTCGTTGATATTAGCTTCAAACTTATTCTTCTTTATCATTATTGATCATGTTTTCCGCTTAATAAATGTAATTTATAAGTAAAGTGTATTCACATGGTGTTATGATTATTTGAGGTTAGGATTCACATGGTGTTAATATGCTTAGATTAACAAGATACTTGTGAAAACATTTTTCGGTTGCCAACTATACACAACATTACATCTCTCATTGTTTTATACAATTTTCCTTAATTATTAGGGATGTGCCAATAGTACAGCATCCCTAAAGTTGCTCTTCACTTCACCTTCCCAGCCATAACCCCCTGAGCAACATGTTCATCTTACATCCATAATTAGATATCTAATTCAAACTAGCCTCCATCCTTCTCCATCTAATTTAACAAAATGATTCATGATACATAAAATGAAAATGAAAGAAACTAACCAATTTTCTGTTACCAATAAGATACTCGCCAATTAACAAATATAACTATATATGGAATCAGCCAACTCAGTTATATGTGACAACCCTTTCAACAGTCCATTTACCTGCTATTCAAACTACTCATGGCCCATGGAAATGAAGAGTTTTAAGCAATTCTTGTTATCTTTGGAAAGTATGTTTTTAGGATCTTTGGAAAGCTCTCGGCGAGCTCTATCAAATGAGATCCCACATGAGTGTGTTTTTCAAACTTTTTTGTGGGTCCCACACATACAACATGCTTCTCGATAATTATTTTTTGCATTTCTACCTATATTACACATTCAGATACGCGTATTCTTGGTGTCATTGGAAAACTCCCAATGAGCTCTATCAAGTGAGACCCACAGTCAAATGGGTCCTAACTCCTAAATATGAATAGAGTGCTCTGATGAGAAGCCTTAAGACACCATTTACTTCGCCAACCTATAGGGGTGCAAATGGACAAAAACGGACAAGGACAAAGGGTTGTATGTGTCCATCCACTATATTCATACCTTTTGTCCGTGTTTGTCCATGTCCGCCGCAGTTTGTATTATTTTTTGTCCAAGTGCATCCACCACGAACATGAGACACAGATAGACACCAACATACACTAAAAAACCCAACTCTTAGTGTCCAATAGTTATGCAAGATGTTAAGCCAAGTTCTAACTTGCTACATAGCTACTAGATCCAAAAAAATTTAATCTTTTACCATTATCCAGCAGATATGCACCATGTTATGACTTGAAATCCTAACATAGTACATAGCCATTGATCCTTCTTTTTTCTTACTAGGGTTCCTATTACTATTGAAAATGGGTGGACACAGACAACTCTTTGTTCGTGTCTATAGCTGCCAATTAGGCCAGACAAAATTGGTTGGTCTGTGTCCGTGTTAGCCGCAGGCATAAAAAAATGTCCGCTTTATATAAATATGGATGTGGACATGGACGGACAACCGTATAACAGATCCTTAAACACCCCTACCAAACTATGACCTAATGTTATGCCTATAAGATTTGGACTCACAGTTGCCAACTACGAGTGCATATGAGTTAGTAAAGTGCTTATAATCATTTGTGCTAATTTATGAACATTATGATTCTGACAGCACGTATTGTAACTACAGCATGCAAGGGAAACCTTTGTCCAGTACATACCTTATTTCTGATTTATTTTATTTTATTTATCCAATATGTATTTACACGCATAATGTGTGTGCATTATTGCTAGTTATCTCAAAACCTTAAAACAGTTCAGAAAAATTACACAAAATCACACCAATTAGAAATAAAATCAAACATAAGGGCAAAATTGATGTTAACATGCCACATATTATAATTTACGCTGAATGATTTCCCAAATAAGCTTTTATTTTAGACTAACACCACTTGTAGCATGCACAATGATGCTGACTCACTTAAATGCTTTGCTGTGTGAACCATTGATCAGCTTTGTCAATTAGCTCAAAAGCATATGTTTTCCATTTGTTATATTTAATTCCTATTAATGCCAACCATGCGTGAACTGAAAGGTGCTCAGACTTCTACTGTTTGAACGTTTTTCATAAAAACAAACTAATTACAGAACAAGCAAACTCTATACCTAATTCTAAATCAAATAACCACATTCAAGCAAATAGTTCATAATCACAAAGGATAGATTTATACCCAAAATAAACACCAGCAGGCACGCTCTAAATGCTTATGCCACAAAAATGTCTAAGAGAATATATAAACAAGTTAATTTTCATCCATATACTTGAACTCAAAAAAATTCAATAAGAATTTTACTTATAATAGTGTAAATTGCACTTTACACCATCTTATGTTTCACATAAAGGGCTATGGAAGATGGGGAGTGTGGAGGGAGAACAGGTGGAAAACATTGGGGACGTGGAAAAAAAAGCAAATGGGGTGGCAGAGGAAATGTGGATTAGGTTATAGTATAGACAGATGTATTTTAGTCATTTTTAAATTTTGTAAACGGATCTGTTAACATCAGGGGATCTATGTGAAATTTTTGAAATGTAAGTTGGTGTATGTGCAATTTGCAATTTATCCCATAAAATAGATACTGATCTTAAACATAATATGTTAATCATAGAGTTCAATTACTGACAGTCTCTGGATCGCTGATCAATGCATTCCACTCCTTTGGTTTGACATAAGTTCCAACTCTTTTGATAGGAGAAACTTCAGGCATTCCAAGTGTTACAATCTGCTTGCATGAGAAGGCGATTATAAATAGCAGCCCAGCCACTGTTTGTTAATAAAAGAAACAATTACAATAAACATCAGCATCATCTACCGACTCAAAATACACTCAAGGAAATACAATTGAAGAAAATGGCATACCTCTTTCTTAACCTTGACTCTCACATGGTCCCAACGAAAAGGTGCGTCTTCCCCAGCTGCCAGAGGGGAACTGCTACTATGGCCATGATGAATAGCCTCCTCCTCTGGACTCACAGGGGATTCAACTAGCCTTAAGCCGTTTAAGCACTTATCAGCTTGAATAAATTTCAAGACCTTAACTATGGAGTCCAATGTGCCACATATGCTCCCATTGATTCCTTCTGGGGCAAGAATAATGCCTCCTGAAACACGCTGATCACAATGACGAAGATTAGGAGCTGACTGGAAATAAAGAAAAGGATAAAATATTAAACAATACAATATAAACAACAGTTGGAAAGACAAATTTACAATTGAATAGATTTCTACAATTGAAGCCAATTAGATACAGCCACTAATAAAAGCATTTTTTTAAAGCAGCCTTCAACAAGATCTAAGTCAGGGTTCAACTCCCAAGAAGCAGTTCAAATTTGGTCCTGAGCCAAGCTTCAATTTTGTTCCAACTTGACCTTGGGCTTGGAACGTATGTCATTTGTACTAATGATTATAGTGACCAAGGCCTCCCAAAAAATGGAAGACAAGCCTATCACCTACATCATCTTTCACCATGCCAAAGGCATCACATTATACAAGTTGAAGGTAAAAGGAGCTTTATATATCTTACTAATGGTAAAAGGAGCACATGAGTTATGGTATTCAACTTTGTCACGAATTATAATATACATGCATGGCACCACAGAGGTCAATGAAGTGGAATCAAAATTAATAAAGATAAAATTGTAGCATGATACTTGCATAATTTCAAGCACCACAAAATAGCATGGAAGAGCTTTCTAACCTTCATCAGACCAAACATAAATTTATGATAAGTGATTAAATATACCTACGGTATCAATTATATTGGCAATAGTCAGCCCATAAGTGGAAGGCACTTAAGCATTAATATAATTATATGGGCCTTGTCAAATTATTGCATGCAATGGCCTTGCAGCTCAAAAATTGGGCCTCCCTGCTGGTTTTGCATACATGCAAATCTTTTACATCTCCTTCCTCTAAAGGAAGCTCATCAAACATGTTACTCCATAATTTCATCTTTACCCTACAACACTGGAAGGTCGTGCATGCTAAACCTCAAGCAATTCTTGTCCACACATTGCACAACCTTAAAACCATCATTTTATGGAAGTATTGATAACATGAAAGGAACAATAGTTGAAGATGAAACTTGGAAGCCATATCAACCCATTCTGTGCCACTATCCTAACTCAACCCTGGAGGACAAGGATTTTACAATTCGAAGGAAATGGAAGGACTGTATTGACACATGAGTCTCACACATTTATAAATTTGTTAGAATTTGGTATGGAAAAAGAAGTATTCACTGTACTAGAAAGATGTCAATTATGCAAATGAACCTAAATTCTTCAACCAGTCAAGAGTTGTAAAAGTCGTTGAATAAGTACAAAAGACTAACGGAACGATGTTAGCATTCCCACGAATGAAAGCATTATTCTCTTTATATAATAAAATTAGCAAGAAGAAAGAAATGTATTCCCTCCGTCCTATATTAATAGCAACATTTAAAAAAATAGTGGTTTTTATTGAATGGTAAAACTCACATATAAGAGAACGGAAAATAAGCTTGGGATACTCTTTTTTAAGTTCTCAACCACTTAAATTTAACAAAATGGAGCTATTAACATGGAACAAGCTTTTTTGCCAAATAAAGCTATTAATTTAGAACAGAGGGAGTATCATTTATCCAGAATGATTTCTATCTTGAAAGTATCCAGAATCTTGCAAAAATCAGCAACCAAAAAAATACCATTTACGCCTGAAAGATAAATGTAAACACAAATTGATATCAATAACGCAATAAAGATGTTCAAGATCAAAACAAGAAAGACTCGAAACAGGAATTGAAGCCTTTTCGAATTTCTTACCTCTTCTTCGCAAAGATCCTTCAATGGCTTACGCATATCAGCATGATGGGGAAAATCCGCAAACTTGTAAAACGAGACTACCACCAGAGGATTGTCTGAAGAGTCGCTAGCCATCTCTGGAACTGGGATTCGCGAGTTGAAAGTCATGGAAACACCACCGGAGATGGATTTGGGAGTCTGACAGTTCCCCGGAGAGCAAAGGCAGACAAAATTTCTCCTGCCCGATATAGTGGCGGAGGCGGCGTTAGTGGTCGTAGTCGCGGCGGCGGACATAGTGCGAAGGGAAGTGGGACTAGGTTTTGGGCCGCCGCAAATTAGCAGCCTGAACGCCGCCGCGGCAGCTGCAGAAGTTCGGAAGGTGAGAAATGGCGGGGATTGCATCCTCTCCAACACTGGGCTGGGTTCCACCCATATCGAAAACCGGTTGCGTTTTGAAAACCAGATGCGGGGCCCGCCTTGCAGCTCCTTGCATAGTCCCGAGATTCTCATATTGACGGAGGCGCCTTCGATATTACGAAAGGCTCCGTGCCCGGCTTACGCTAGGTAATTGTGGGTGTAGAGTACAATGTGCCCGGCATAAGGTTGGTTTTTAACAAAGAAAAAGTTTATATGAGCCCAAGCTCGTATAAATTTACGTGAGCATAGTTTTATGGGCCGTTGGATTTAAATCTGATGGCTCATAATATTTATAAGTTTAACTAATGAGTATAACCATGAATATTATGAGCCGCCAGATAGAAATCCGACGGCCCATAAAGCCTGGGCTCACATAGGTTTATATGAGCCCTGGCTCAAATAAACGGGTCTCTTTTTATAAGTTTATTTTAAAATTTTACTAAATTTTTATTTTAAAATATAGATGTAATCCAAAGAAAATTATAGAATTTAAAATATGTAAAAATGAGTTTCTTTTATAAATTAATATATCGTACAATTAAATTAACATTCTCGAACGTGACCTAAAATAAAAATATAAAAGTGAAACTTGTCATGGTATTTAAAAATAAATACATCTCAATCTTTTCTTAGTAGAAGTTCTTCAAAGGTCTGAACTTATAAATCATACATATATGAACAATTTCATAAGTAAAACAATAACCTCACTATGAGTCCACCATAAAAGTCGAGGAAGATCGGTCCACCATGAGGTGATTCCAATCCAAAAAGCTCAAGGTTGACCTGCAAAAGTCTCTAGACCAAATAGCTAAAAAAATAGAGAAAATAAATACTTTCATACCCAATAGGGGAATAAATCAATGAATTTTATAAGTTTATACATAGATACGTTAATGCAACTACACATAAAGAAAGAAATATATAAAACAAAAACAAAGTGTCTCACACGCATACTATCGCACTAGCTAAACTTACACTTACTCTTATAACATACTCTTACACTTATACTCTGAATCAGAGTTTTACTAACTTACTTGTAACAGTCATACACTTACTCATATAACTTACATATACTCATACGACCTTATTCATATAATCTTACTCTTACCATCTTCCTTAAAAACTTACACTTGCACTTACTCTGAATATTACAGGTACAACTTATTTAAGAGTATAAAGCACACAACTTACACTTAATGTTGTACACATACTATCGACAACTAAAGCTCATTACAAATAATAAGCTTTAGCGTCAAAAAGGAAAGGAATACTACTTGGACGTCACCTTAATCTCCAAGGAGCAACTAGATGTTATGGACTTTTCTAAAGGCAATGCACACCTATGCTCATGGAAGATCACACAAGTAAGAGCAGGTCCATGTTACTACTTACCTGACTATGCAAATGCCCACTCTATGGGGCCATACAGTGCCAACTAATGGTAGAAATTATACAGTGTTACTCCTGGGCAAGAATCTTATAGTGTCATTCTTGGGTAGAACATACAATGTTATCTATAGGCCGAAAGACATACTATGCCTGTAAAGAGGGCAGAAACTTACAACGCTCTCAACAAAGCATCAAATGTATGGGCTTAAATACAACACCAAGACAAGATTGACAAAACATATATCTCTCTCAATAGAGCATCAGACGTCTAGGCTTAAATACAACACTAAGACCAAAACCTGCAGGATAACATCATGGCTAGACATGGAAGAAGGCTCAGCCAATTACTTATTGACTGGCTCAAACATGGAACTCAATTCGTTGAAACTCTCAATCTCAAACTCATAACGTTATCAAATTAAAGTTACTTACAATTCAAGTTCATATTATGTAACTTATGCATGCACAATTATGCTCGAAATTACTTCCATACGACAATCTTCAACCAACCCAAGCTAGAACCACGCTTGTTCTAAAGCTCTAATTCACAAAACTTCACTTAGCTCATCACCCACCCTTACCCTTACAGCCTTACGGATCTCTGCATAGCCTTACTTGTCAAACTCAAACTCCATACCAGAACACTCTTACCGTCGTCTCCTTATGGCTTTACATCCCACACCATCCGTCTTAGAATCAAATCATCTTACTCGTACCCCTCAAATGGAACCCTTCAAACCTAAATCCAGTCATCAAGCCCTTACTAATTCCTTACTCATTGTTCTTCTATTATAATTATGTTGTAACCTCTTCCTAACTCACAGTACCTCAAAGGCCTTCTAACCTCAAGTCTTCTAAATCCTTGCGTCCCCTAAGTCTCCTGCTCGTTGCCCCAACGTACCATATGACTCAATCTAAACCAATCCTCCAATCTTATCAAGTCGAACCTTCGTCCGTCAATCTTACTTCTTCCCTCACCTGACATACTAATGCAGTTACCACTTCATAATCCATGAAATACCCCTTCAACAATTTTACAATTAAATGCACATACTAATGCCCATTGACTACACAAATTTATCATATGCTCTAATCACATACATATAATTCATCAACCACTTACTATTATACCCTTAGTCTTCACTATTATATGCATACTTCACATATATAAAACATGCTCATTTAGTCAGCATTTATCATGTAAAGCATTAATTTACAAACTCCTAACATGTTACTACACAATCAAAGCATGATATCATGAAATTACGAGTTTAAGGTCCATACCTAGTAATCCACGTGAGTTTGATGGCGAGTACACGATAGTGGCAGCATTAATGGCAGAATAGGCAGCCAAAAGTATCGCACTGAGAGAGTTGCTATTACAAGGATTTTCAGAGATGCCAGAATTAATCTCGATAAGGTTGGGCTAATTTTTCTCAAAACAATGCGAGTGGTTGCGCATCAAGCACGGCTTACTGTGGAGGATATGGGCATGGTAGCAGTCAAGCTTTCACTGACCTGAGACCAGTGGCCAACAATGTTACTTTCCCTTGGAAGGATTGGGATTCGGGGACTCTTTCTTGCAGGTTCTAGGTCGTGCATAAGAGAAAGTGGGGGTGCATAGGCGAAATCGGGCTAGAAGCACTAACCCTTGCAGTCACTAGGCTGGGGCAAAGCCCACGTCAATTGGATATGCAACCCAAGTATGCACAATGTTGGCCCTTGGCTGGGGCGGGTCCCTCAGCGGCGGTTAGAATGTACCCCAAAGTTTTGGGGCATCTGGTTTGGGTATAAGACATCAAGGGGAGGCCAAGAGCAATAGCCCCTTGTCGCCGTTGGGTCAAGTCGGCGTCTGTGACTATCTGCTGGCTAGCGCCGATGGCGGTGGAACTATCGGTAGAAGGAACAAAAGGACTTGACTTAGCTAGGGACGATAGTGTACTGAGCTAGGGTGCCAGACAAGATGTCCTTGGGCCACAAACGGCCTAATGGGGCCGTGGGCCGGACCTAGAAGATAGTGGTGACCCAACAATCACACCATATTGTGGCTAGCCAATGGATGTTGGCCCAATGTCGTCCAATGTCCGGTGGCAAAAAATGGACACCACTAGAGAAAAAAGTAAACTTTACTTAGACATGGGTCAGTTGATCGAGCGAATCGGGGCAAGGGAGGCCAATCCTCGGCACCTCACCATCGTGGCTCGAGGCGGCAATCCTGAGGCCAATTAGTGGGTGGCGGCTGACAGTGAAAACAAACGGTAGAAAAAAATCAACCAAAGCGAGAAATTTTACCCAGATTGGAATAGGGCAGAGGAGGGGCCTGAGAAGGCAGCAATTCAGGCCGAGGTGGCAGTCTTGTTGTCATTGGGCCAAGGGAGGGCCAAAGGCCAAATGGCGGTGGCCGGCTACTGGTGGCACAGTTGTGGGTCCTTACTAATAGTGGGTTTTTTGTGGGATCCCGCCTTATTGATGCCACATTGATGCTTCCATCACACGATGGTGACCAGTTAGACACCGACGTGGCCCAACACATTGGTTTTGATGCTCCTCATCTTCCTCCCATCACCGACGCTATCATTGACACATCGATAGTCATGCCGTTGGTTGAGAAGAAAACAAACAGATACTACACTGGTTTTTTGAACATTTTCTTTCTACAAAACAGGGTAAAACCTTCACAAAGATCAAGTTATATATAGTTTATACTAAAAAGTGGACCGTCAAACCATTGTGAAGTGAAATTACCATTATTGTACTGTACATGGTGAAAATCCTCAAAGAAAACTCCTATGCATATGTTCAAACTTGCCAAAAACTCAAAGAAGGACAAAGTTCATGTAATTCATATAATAAACAACATAAAAGGGTGCAATCCAACCTCAAACATGCACTGAACATTACTCCAGGAGAAAATCCTCCTGCTGCTTCACTTTGGAACACCTCATTCCCCACTTGGACTTCACTAATACTTCTCTAAACCTGAAATCCTATTATTTCCTCCCTTTAAATAGGGAGTAACCACTCAAAGTCCCAAACTGCAAAACTCCCCACAATTTCCGAAGTAATCGTATATGAAGATTTCCTTGACATGACCATCAACATGTTGATGCCTACAAACAATTGAAATCACTATTCACCAATGTGAGCACCGACACTTTGATGGCTTGCCAGTGATAAAGAAAATTTTAAAATAAAAAATTATATTGTTCTTAAAAATATGAGGTTTCACATACAATCTTGTCAAAGTCTAAATTATGCACTAAAGAGCTGTAATTTGCATTCAAATTAATGGGTTGTACTATTTGTTACGAAATAGCTAAAGAGGGAGATTGTAAGAGCATATTTGATCATATGTATACATTGGCATATTTCATTGAACAAATACATTTATAGTGATATGTATTTTGAGCCAAGAGAAGTTGCTGAAAAGAACATGTTGAAGATTAAATAGAACATGAAGATTAGGAGTGTTTGTCAAGTTACACACACACACACACACTTGTGAGTTTAATATCCATTAAACCCTAGCGGATTACCACATTACCAACCCAAATAGTTAAACAAAACAAAGAACTACACGATATGACCGCACAAGATTTTATAACAACCTTATGATCAACCAATTAAACTACTACCAAATTATCAAGCAATTAAACTACTGCCAAATTATCAAGCATGTAGGCAACACAATTAACACAAGGATTTGTACATAGAAATCCAAAGTGGGAGAAAACCATGGACAACCATTCCCTTGGTTGAATCAATGCACTATGGAATAAGATCTTACATGACACAAGTATACCAACCTCTACCACAACACTAGAAATATCTTCTCAAGATGAAGTTATTGGACATCAAGTCTCCCCCTTGACTCTTTTCCCTTCAAGCTTGCTCTTTGTCTTGTTTGAAGTACTCCTTCAATCAAAGCCCTCCTTTATTGTTGATGTAGAAGCTTCATCAAAGTCACTTTGTGATGAACTCCTCTTTAGCACCTTTCTATTATGATATGTGATGTGTCTAATCACTTAACTCTATTCCATAAGAGGATTATGAAACAAGCTTTCACCTCTCCTGAATTTTTTCTCAATTTGTGTAGCTGAATTATGGAAAAATTTCAAGCACAAAGCAATTATTTTCTCTTCAATATTTTGCTTCCCCATCTCTCAATTCATCCAAAACTAACCCTCAAATAGTCTCTAAAGTCAGTTAGGGTTTTAGTCTTCTAGTTAGAAAGTAACTCATTCTGGATTGGTTAAACTAGATAACTAGTCACAGATTGATCGATCATTCTAAAGGGCAATCGGTCATTCCCTATTATGTCAGACACTTTATCGATCGATCCTTCATACAAATAATCTATTGATAAAGATTCTAGAATCCGTCTGTTAAGCACTGATCGATCCTTCTAAGCCTAAGATTGATCTTTCAAGTTAGTATAATCGTCAAGTTACCCAATAGATTGATCAGTCATCCAAATAGACAATCATCGGTTCATCTGTTAAAAAATCCCAAGAATACTCATCACTGATCGATATGTTCTGAAGGACGATTGATCACTTATGAACAATTATTACGATTTTTATCTTTTTTGTCCAAAACTCTTAAAAACACTTCATAAAGGTTTTCAAAGCTAAATATAAGTGTTTTGTACATGTGTGTGTATGTAAAATTTACCTTTGAAGCTTATCACTCTTTAAGTCTTCCACCTTGAAAATTAGAACTCGTTAGCTCCTTTTTTCCAATTCTAAACCTAACTTGGATCACATCACTAATCTTTATCAAATTCTTTTTTTTTTATTAATAAAAATAAAGCCAATAACAAGACATATCCCAATATGGTCTAAGAACACTCAGGATTGATAGGGTTTATCATATTTGTATGGATTACATTAGGCAAAAATTTCTTAATGATCAATCGGAATGACAAGAGATTTATTGACCTTTAACTATGTTTATGGATGATTATAGTATGTTTAGTGATTGATGAGGCCAAGGTGGAACGATTGATTGGTTGAGTCCAGTAGGTGTAGCTGTCAATGGACATATAGGTGGGATAGATCGGTTAGGGTTTTGGAATGAGTATTGTGTCACTTTATGGTGTATGTAACCAATTGGAGCATAGGGGCGATCAATTGGGTATACACAGTTCTACCTAAAATAGGATATTTTAGGAGGAATCCATTTCTTATTGCAAGTTTAACTCTTGAACTGACTTAGATATTGATAAAAGGAGTATTTGAACATGGTAAAATAGAAGTGGAAGCTAGAAAAAATTTGAGTAATGATTCCTCTTTCAAGTGAATTAAGGGATTTATAGAGGGAAAATGTTTCATGCTATTGTGCTTTGAAGGAAGTTATTTTCAGTCATTAAATCCAACAAAACTCCATAGTTATGCCTTAGCTTCATAGTTTGTTTGTTTGGATTCTTCACACATGAACTTAGAGTCCAAATTAGCAAAGAGAAAGAGATTTGAGATAGGAACTTTATTCGCAATCTCAATTGTGAATTACTGAGAAAATTAAGGAGGATCATTTAAAGCTAAGTGGACAAAATCAAATTGGATACTAGAGAAGTAAATGGCTCTGAAAGGTGAAACAAAAATCAATGGATTTAAAGTGATGTAGAGACCAACTGAAGTGAAGAAGAGTCCTTTGTTTGTAATCGGTAGCTCTGAACTTGTTTACATGGTGTATTATTTGGCCTAGTAGAGTCTCATATGGTTTTTCGTATTGGGTTTCGATGAAAAAATCCCTTATCTTGTGGTTTTTGATGCTTTCATTGACATGTTAAATAATTAGGGATTTTGCATATATGTTAGAGGTAGAAGCTTTGATATTTTGTAACACCAAGCCTACATCTTGTAGTCCTTAATTAAAATTTTGGGCTAGGGGCACTATATTTTTGCCTATCAAAAAGGACTACTCAAACCAAGATCTTGTGGATTCACAACCCAATTCTTGAGGAATATTCTTACATTATTTGTACCTTGAGGTTAGTGAACAAAAGTTCCTTAAAATTTGGGTCCATGACAAATGATGCCAAAAGATTCAAGTCTAATTTGGAGGGGAGGGGAAGAAGGATATAAGTGAATCCAAAGTTAACTTTTATTGTCATAGCCTCAAACATAGTTGCACTCGAGCCTTATTTGCTCCCAGCTCTCTAGTATATACAATATCAAAATATCATTATTGATTGATAATATATGAAAATACAATAGTTAATTGTATAATCAATACTGTCCCTTCTTTAGGATTTTATTTTCGGATTATGACTACCGTCAATTTTGGTCTCAGTATGTGGCAATGGATATGTTTACATATCTCATTTTTGAATAATGATTATCAAGCAAATTATATTGTATTGGCAATAAGAAACTTGGAATCTTAATATCTTTGACCCATCCTAAACAAATATAACTTGCCTTTGTCTTATGAAATAAAAAGAGACTCCACGAGTCAATGCTAAATAATTTTTAGGAAATTGTTGTAAAATTTAAATGTCTAAGGATTACAACATTGGTCTCTATATATAATTTGAAAAAATATATCATAATTTGCTTGACATGTAGAGATGGTAGATAATATTACCAATACATTTTTGTGGCATATAGTTTGATATGTATATATCCTATTTTTTACTGGTTGTACTACATATGTATATACTTTATTAAATCAAAATTCTATGATACATCTAAATTTCAACATATATAACATGTGGACATATATGTATTGTGTCTTTAAAATTTTAACTTATCAATCTCTCTCTCTATACAAATATACACACCCAATACATGACATTAGATATATTATAATATATAAAATATAAATTTGTTGTATATGTATTTTGGGATTGATAATTGGGCATATTTACAAATAGGTTAATATGCTTTTATGTATCTCATGAAATATCTTTATAACCTTCATTCGAGTTCGAGTAAAGAATGAGTTGAGTTTGAGCAAGTTCAAGTTTTATTCGAGTCGAGTCAAGTTGAACCAAGGTACACTCAAGCTCGACTTGAATATGTTTGACTTCGAGTTGAGTTCGATCTGAGCCGCTTCGAGTCAAGCCATATTCAAGTTAAGTCAAGTCGAGTCGAAGCACCCTTGCTCGATGAGCTAGCTCGGCTCGTTAGCACCCCTATGCACGGGTAGCTCATATCATTGGCTATATTTAAGCCGATTAGATCAACTCAAAGGATTATCGTTATTGCTGAACAACATAGCATTATTTATGAATAGATTCCATCCGGATTGGTCTCTAACATCACATACTAGTTCTAGAGGTGTTAACAAGTTGAGCTAGCTTGTCTAGCAGAGCTAGTTCGGCTTGACTAGACTCGACTCAAACTGAACTCCATTCGAACCAAACTGAGCCTGAAGTCGACTTGAGTTTAATTTTACTTGACTAGAGTATGAACACAGCTTCACTTGACTCTGCACAACTTGAATTGAGTTCAAAAGGGATCAAAATTAAGCTCGAATAATATGCAAATTATAAAGATGATATGTATTACTTAAGTTGGATTATTGTTAAAAACTATATTGGGCTAAATTATTGTAAGAAAATGATGTTGTGAAGTGAATGCATAGTTCCTAAAAAAGACTCCTCTAACCAATGATCTTGTCAACCCACAACCCAATTCCTCATGAATATATTTACATTATTTGTATACCTTCAACGTAGTGAAAAAAATTCCATAAAATTTAGGTCCATGACAGATGACACCAAAATAATATGTTATATCCCTAATTAGACTAGGATCTTAATTTGAATATTTATTTTACTTCCCTAGATTAGTATATTTCCCAATTTGGCTAGGATTAATTAGTCTTGCTTACTTTATTTCAGTAGGAATACTACTTTAATTTTTTATAAATTGTATTGCTTAGCTTATTCTAAAATAGATTATAGAAGTCAGATTGTTTTTATTTAATATTCTGCTCTAATCCTTCTCTTCTCTCTCCTTTTTGCTTATTATCCCTGTGCAGACCCCCCTTAGTTTATACCATTGGTAGCTAAGGGACGTTTTCTGTTCTCTGTGCCCTAATTAGACTAGGATCTTAATTAGAATATTTATTTTACTTTTCTAGATTAGTCTATTTCCCAATTTAGCTAGGATTAGTCTTGCTTACCATATTTTAGTAGGAATACTACTTTATTTTTCTAAAAATTATATTGCTTAACCTATTCTAAAACAAACAATAGAAATCAGATTATTTTTATTTAATTTTTTGCTCTAATCCTTCTCTTCTCTCCTCTTTTTCTTTATTATCCCTGTGTAGACCCCCCTTGGTCTACACCACAATCATATCTGATTTGGAGGGGAGGGGAAGAAGTAGGGCATAGAAGGAATATGGGCATTTTTCTCACATGATTTCATTCTTATGTGAATATTTAAGATTTGTTGCCTTACACAGATTTTGAAATTCACAGTCAATTCCAATATTTTTATATGCTTGTGCTACATAGATATTGAGTTAAGGGTGCATTTGGTAACTGATTTATTAGGAATCTACGACATGATTAATTTATATTAAATTGCTTTGTGTAAAATCTCTTCCATTACTAGAATATTGTTTTCTTAGATATGATTTCATGTTTTTTAACATGGCCTTGGAATTCAAGGCAATTTGTGAGGATTGGTGGGAAGAAATGCAAGATGTGTAGGGCAAAATCCTCTTTGGCATTATATGGATTTGTTGCAAAGTCAAAGATTTGGTAGATGAAAATCAGGTACATCCAAGTGGGATTTTAAGGAAAATATGCTAAATCTTACAATGAATGATGCCATGAATCTGTTTCTAAAAGCACAAGAAACAATAGCACAACTCGTAATTAAGTCCTAACTACTACTCACATAGCCCAGACACCTTACAATAATAACAAACAATGGCATTGTATCATATGAGCGGGTAGCTCATATCTTTTGCTATATCTAAGCCAATTAGATTGGGTTAGAGGATCATCATTGTTTCCAAACTTTTTGATTATTAGCTATGAGCATATTCCTTCTTGATCGTGTCATGAAAATTTTATTGGGATGGTCTAATTCTAGGGTGTTAATGATGAGCTGGTCGAGTAGAGTTAGCTTGAACTGAACTTGATTCGGACCAAACTAAACTTGAGCTCAAATTTACTGGAGTCAATTTCGAAGAAAGCTTAGCACAACTCAGTTTGACTCAAATTAAGTTCAAACTTGGCTCAAATAAGGTTCAAAATTAAGCTCAAATATAATTTATGATTATATTACATAATTTGTATTATTTAGTTTAGTTTTCAGTAAACAAATATTTTGGGTTGGATTATTGTAAAAGGATGTCATGCAGTGAGCATCTAATTCACAAACATGACATCCCATGTTAGTATTACCTAGCAAAAGGACTCCTCAAACCAAAGATCTTATGGATTCATGTCTCGATTCTTCTGATAGTATGCTTACATTATTAGAACCTTCAGCGTAGCGGGAAAAAATTCCTAAAATTTGGGTCCGAGACACGTGATGCCAGGCAATCATGTATAATTTGAAGGGAAGGGGAATGCTATAAGAGAATAGGGCAGGGAATCGGGTTGGGTTGGGTCAAATCAGGTCGAGTCAACCTTGATATGCGTATAAATTGGGTCGGGTCATGACCCGACCCTATTTCTTAATTGGGTTGAAAACCTAAACCCTAACCCTGCTTTGGTCGGGTATGCGGCTAACCCTACTTTTTTTTGTCATTTTTTTATCTTAATATTTTATATATTATCTTTGCATGGGCCAAATATAACGAATTTTTAGATACATTGTAACATTATAGATAAATGTCAAACATTTTCTATATTATTTGAGAACGTGAGAGCTTAATTGAGAGAGAGCATTGCAACATTATTAGATACATGTCCAAAACTATAAAAATCCCATAGAAAATTAATTAATAACTATTAAATAAAATAAAAATATGAGAGAGAGCATTGCAACATTATTAGATACACGTCCAAAACTACAAAAAATCCATAGTTTAAGGAAAATATGCTAAATCTTACAATGAATGATGCCATGAATCTATTGCTAAAAGCACAAGAAACAATAGCACAACTCCTAAGTCCTAACTACTACTCACACAGCCCAAACACCTTAGAATAATAACAACAGTGGCATTGTATCATATGAACGGGTAGCTCATATCTTTTGCTACATCTAAGCCAATTAGATTGGGTGAGAGGATCATAATTGTTGCCAAACTTATTGATTATTATCTTTGAGCATATTCCTTCTTGATTTCTCTTGTGACATGAAAATTTCATTGGGACGGTCTAATTCTAGGGTGTTAATGACTTGAGCTGGTCGAGTAGAGTCTGTAACGTTCGGGAATTTTCTAAATTCCTGAAGTTGACCACAGGAAATTAGGGTGTCGGACCCCTTGACCTTCTTGTTGGAATAACTTAATCAATGCTTAGAATTGGTGGCTGAAATATATAGATGAAAAGTAGACAGAAAGAGCTTCGGAATGCCATCAAGAACGCATGAATCGGAGTTTGGATGAGGGAGATGACTGTTCGAAGTTAAACATATCATGTAGGGCCCGTTTACTCGAATTGGATGTGAAAATTGTCCGTTTGAGTCACTATAAGGGCCCAATCAATTAGTATTTCAAAATTGTGTTTTTAGGTCCAATTTGGTTGCTGAATTGAAGAGATTTTGGCCCAATTTTTCATGGGATTAGGAGCCCTAATCCCATGCCTATACAAATAAAGAATTAGGGCTTTTTGGAGGAGCTTTTGGACGGTGGAGCGAAGGAGGAGCCGTCGATGAAATTTTTCAGCGAGGCTTCAGTGGCAGTGGATCGACAACAACTCAGCTTCGGAGGTAAGATTTTGAGTTGTGATTAGTGAAGAGTTTGTTAACTAATTTGATTGAAATTTACATGGACCTCTCTGCAATTACTGTTCACGTAATATTATGAACAGTACTTAGCTTTCTGGTCGCTGGAACAGCTGACGAAAAGGGGCCACACTCTGAGGCTGCAGTGGCCTTGGCCATGGCAGCCCTGGCACTGGCCACAATGACTCTTGCTTTGGCGAGGCCTTGCCAGCGGCGGCTTCGGCTGCCGCTATGCAGGCCGCCGGATCTTTGTTTAAAAAAAAGGATCTTACGGCTCCGGTCGACCACCGGGCGGCAGTGGAGCCTGGCCCAACGGGATCGCCGCCTGGAGCCAATCCTGTGAGGCTAGCCTTCCGCCCCACCGTGACCGCTAGAGCCTCTGGCAGGCTACATTGGTAGAATTTCAGAGGTCCCGGCTGGCCGTCTGGCGGCAGCAGGGCTAGGCCTGATGGGATTGCCACCTAGTGGCAATCCTGTCAATCTTGGCAGTCGCCCTGCCATGGCAGCCCAGGAGCCGCCGCCAAGGAGTCCTCACCGAACGTGGGGAAGACAAGCTGCTGTGGGTCATCTGCTCGGGTTTGGGTTGGGTGACCCAAACCTTGTGGTTGAAGACCCGGGCTGTAACGAACGTGAATTTTCGGTATGTTTCTTGCCTCTAAATAAACTATTTTATAAGTTTTTAATTGTTTTAAATTATTTAGAGGCAGATATTTTGAGAGTTTTTATTTGGTTATGATAGAGCTCAGTGAGACGAGCGTAACGAACCTAAGAACGCATGAAACGGAGGTCGGGAACGAAAGTTACGACCTCGGGAAGTGTGTCATATGGGCGGGAACTAATTTGAAAGTGCGGGATAACCTACCCATATGTGGTCTAGTTTCGAAGGGCTCGTCAATACGAGTCCATCGGTACTAAGAACGCATAATTCCGACTTCGGGATAAAAAGATATTAAAATTTTAAGTTAAAATAAAAAATAAAAAAATATTTTATTGAATAGTGCCACATGGCAGCGTCAGAAGCTGACACATGCGTCAGACTGCTGAAGCACATGTCAGAAAAGCTGATGCATGTCAGAATTCTGATGCGTGTCTGACGTGCATCAGTAATGCGTCAGACCTGTGTCTGACACGTGACGCGTGTCTGACACACGTCAACTCTTTTCTCCTATAAATAGCGTCTCCTATAAATAGCGTCTTCCCCCATTTAGAAATTCATTCCGAAACTTCTTTCTTTCGTTTTTCGTTCATTTTAAGTCCGTTTTCTTCCGTTCAAAAAGCGTTCTTAACTAAATCGAGGGTGTTCTACGCAATGGAATCGTCCATTCCTCGAGTTTGCGACCCTATATGGGGGAATGTCCCGGGGCATAGGGAGGTTCTGCCTGCCACCTACGGACGCGGGACGGGAAAAGTATTTCCGGGAATGGGGAGGTTCTGCCCGCCGGCACGGGAAGGGAAAAGTGTCTATAGGTAAGGGGAGGTTCTATCTGTAGCCTACGGGCATGGAAAAAGAGTTTCTGAAGTCGTTCGGAGTCCGTTTTCTTCCGTTGAAGAGGCGTTTCTACCTAAATCGAGTGCGCCGAACGTCATGGCGGGGTTATTTTCTTGGTTGGAAACCTCTAGAACCCCAGAAGTGGACATCCAATTTCGTGGTGTCCGGTTTATCGGTTTTGAACTCACTCGAAAAGCGAGGTAGGGGCTTTTATCCTTTCTTATGGCATGATAATAATATTTGGTTGTGTTTTTAACTTATTATTTATATGACTCTCGCATGATATGCGCTAGAGATTATTTTTAAGATATGATTTATGGTTTCTGCATATATATCCGATCTGTTGAACAATTAATCGTTGAAATAAAATATGATTTATATAGCGTATATTTATAATGTTATTATGTATATTCGAATAGTCGAATGATTTGCCGCTGGAAGTGGATATGTTTTATACTACATGCATTGTGATTGCCTCATACATAATAGTTTGATCGAATATTTATTCGTGGATTTTGATATAAATTATACACGGTGAAGCATGTGAGATAGAGACAAACTAGCTTCGCCACTGTTTTCATTGCGAATGAAAATAGTATGTTTAAATGACGGTTTTAGAGGACTCGTCCTTTTTGAAAGGAGGATACTCAAGATTATTTTTAAAAAGACGTATAAGCATGGTGATCGAGTCACTGAAGCGGGACAAAGAAGGGGTAACTGTCTCATTGGAATGAGCGACCAACCTTGCCTTTGTAGTCATTGATAGTGACGCTCCCATGTCTTGTAGAGGCGAAGCTAGGATTTTCAGAAGGATAAACATTGGGATAGAATGTTTTAAAAGAAAATAGCTCTTTTTGGAGTCTGGGAACTCTAGGATATTTCGATTGAGTCTGGGACTCAAGATTATGAGTCTGGGACTCAAGACTATGAGTCTGGGACTCATGAGTGTTTTGGTTGTCCGGAGCTATTGTTGGGCGCCCCGATAGAGCTCCGTTGACTAGATGAGAGCACAATTAATCCGGTTCGGAATCGGATGCACGGTACCTATTTTAGCCTGGTGAGCCCCTAACGAAGGGCAAGATCCTTGATTCGCCCCTAACGAAGGGCAATTATTAAGGCTACGCGCGCTAAGGTAGAGAGTATCATGGGAAGACTCTCTACTCTCTAGATCCTGGCGCCCCATGAGCACGGGTGGCTCTTCTATCCACAAGCACGAAATGTTTTGAGATGATCTGTGGAGAAGTAAGAGGTCGGCTTTGTACCCGACAAGATTCTTATTAATATATATATGCAGGACATTTGTAGCAAGCCGTGAGAGCTTGCAAACCCTAGTAGCATCTTCGATACGTAGGAAGAAGCTCTAGGGGTGGTTTTGGGTGAGAGGCACACCCCATTTTCATGGAAAGTACTATATATATATGTGTTGTGAAACTGCCATGTGTTTATTCATGCCTGATAGTATAAACTCCCCTACTGAGTATTTTAAAATACTCACCACCCCCCAGATTTTGCAGGATTCAACAAAGCTTAGTGTGCGGGTAGACGGGCCTACTCCGAAGTTTTATCGATTGATTTCAAGGATTTCAACCGCACCGAAATGAGTAAGAACTCCTTATTATTTTTCTCTTGTGTGTTTGTACACGGACTGTGGTTCCTGGGGATACTACTATTTTAATATCGCATATGGTGATCGGCTCCAGTCGCGGGCCCGGGTAAACTCCGATATCTTTATGAAAAGAAAATAATATATGCTTTTAAAATCCCGGGGCGTGACATGGGCCGACTCGGTTTAATTAAAAAACAAGAGAGAATTGAGGAGGATAGTGAACTAGGTCTGGTTCATGGGGCTAAAAGTGTCTAACAAGTTCTAGAAAAATATATGTTAGTGAAGACTAAGGGTATGGTAGTAAGTTATGAATTATATGTATGTGATTAGAGCGTGTGATAGATCTTCATTGTGGGCTGGTGGTATGTGATCCATGGGCACGAGTAGGAGTGTTTGATTGTAAGTTTGTTGAAGGGGTACTTCATGGGCTATGACATGGAAACTATGATCGTATGTTGGGCAAGGAAAGACAAAATATTGACAAGCGCATGTTGGATTTGATGAGATTGAAGAATTGGTTTGGATTGAGTTGGGTGGTACTTTGGAGCAATGAGCAGAAGACCTAAGCGATGTGAGGATTTGGAAGATTTAAGGTTCTTAATGTCTTTAGGAATTTGTGAATTAGTGAGAGTGGACAACATAATTGTACCTGCATAATATACATAATATGAATTGTAATGAAAGAATAATGAGTAAGGAACTAGTAAGGGTATGGTGATGGAACTTAGGTTTAAAGGATTTCATTTGAGGAGTTCAAGTAAGACGTTTTGGTTTTAAGACAGACAGTGCAAGATGTAAGGCTGTAAGTAAATCACGGTAAGTGTATGATGACATGGAATTCGAGTTTGACAAGTAAAGTTATGTAGAGATCTGTAAGACTGTAAGGGTAAGAGTGAGTTTTAACTAAGATTGGATGAGTGAAGTTGATGTAAGTTACCCTTGTGGACCATGGCTTTAGAACCGGTGTGGTTCTAGCTTGGTCAACTGAAGAATGTAAGACGGAAGTAGCTCCGAACATAATTGTACAAGCATAAGTTATCTAATATGAACTTGAATGGTAAGTAACCCTAATTTGATAAGGTTGTGAGTTTGAGATTGAGGGTTTCAACGGATTAAGTTTCATTTTTGAGCCAATCAATAAGTAATTGACTTAGCATCTTTCCTGGTCTAGCCATGGTGTTATCCATCAAGATTTAGTTTTGGTGATGTATTTCGGCCCAGACGTTTGATGCTATGTTGAGAGCGCTGTAAGTTTCTGCCCATCATGTGCACTGTGTGTATTTCTGCCTACATATGGTACTATATGTTCCGCCCAATAGTAGCATTGTAAGATTCCTGCCCAAGAGTGGCACTGTATGGCCCCAGAGAGTGGGCATTTGCACGCTCAGGTAAGTAGTATCATGGATCTACTCTTACCTGTTTGATCATATGCCCCATGAGCATAAGTGTGCTTTGCCTTTGGAAGAGTCCATGGCGTCTAGCCGACAGTTAAGGTGACGCCCCAGTGACATTCTCTTCCTTTTTGACGCTGGAGCTTCTTAATTTTAATGAGCTTCAGTTGTCGGTAGTATGTATACGATAGTAAGAGTAAGTTATATGTATTCGATTTTGAGTAAGTTGTATGTGTAAGATATATAGTAAGTGTAAGTGTAAGCTTCTAAGGAAGACAATAAGGGTAAGTTTATGCATAAGATTAAGATTGTACAAGTAAGGTCATACAAGTAAGTTTGTACAAATAAGGTCGTATGAGCATGCATATGTTGTAAGTATAAGAGTACGATTGTACGATTAAGTTAGTAAAACTCCGATTCTGAGTGTAAGTGTAAGTGTAAGTGTAAGTGTAAGAGTATGCTACAAGAGTAAGTGTAAGTTCAGCCACTACGATCGTATGTGTTTAAGATACATTATTTATGTTGCATGCACTTCTTGCTTCATGTGTGATTGCTTGAATGCATCTATATATGAACTTGCAAAGTTCATTGATTTATTTCCCTTACTTGGTATTTTCCTACTGTGTATGAAAATACTCACCCTATTTTTTTAGTCCCTTTGCCCGGAGGCTTTTGCAGGTCGTTCGATAGCTTTTTGGACTAGACTATTCCCCGTGGTGGAGTATATTTACTCGACCTTGGGGATTTTGGTGCTACGATCTCATGTATTGATTAAGGTGAACATTAAATATATTATTCTTCTGGACTTATGCATATATTTATGAATCAAAACACAAACTGTTGAAGAACTTGTACATAGAAAGGCCTGGGATGTGTTTGGTTTTAAATACCATGGCCATGACAAGTTTTTTTTTTATGTTTTCGTTTTAGGTCACACCTGAGAATATTAGTTTTGTCATATGATGAATTAATTTATAAAAATTGTTTCACACATTTTGAATTTTGTTGGTTCTTTTGATTTATATTTTTATTTCGAAATAAAATATTAACAATTTTTTTAATTAAATGTAAGGAAAAACCTCGGGCATGACAATCTAAGAGATGAATGAAACTCATTCTGCCTATTAAAATTTACATTCATCATCCAAAATTTACAACAAATGTTTCATCCACAGTTTCAACACACATTGTTTAAATAGTCTCAATACTGTCATTCAAAATCATTTCTAATATTTTTACTCTAAACTCATCGGGAGAACAATCTTCCATCTTTTCTTCTATTTCATTCCTCATTGTGATTTGATACATATAATGGCAAATGTATACTCCAAAGTTATATATGCAAAAGAAAAATAAAATATAGTTATGTTTTGAATCAAATACATCTTATTTATATAAACAGTAAATATGGTTATGTTTTAAACCATAGGTATACAATAATCAAGTGAGTAAATATTTAATCTCAATAATCTTAATCTCATAAATAGTACAGTGTAGTTTGAAATATAGTAACTGCATCAAACATAATAAATCAAATATGTAACTTTATTTATATTATTTCCAATTTAAACCAAATAGATATACTTTACTACAATAAATCATGCAAGATCTAAAATTTCATAAATCAAAAGTATACAATAATAAACTGAGCAAATATATTTATCTCAATAATCCTTATCGCAATTACATTTTTGAACTAACTCCTTCTTTTGCTGTTTTGGAATTTTTTTTCTCAACAAACTCTTATTTTGAATCTTGGCTCATAAGATGAAACGTAGGTTGAGACTTTTCAATTGAATAAGCAACCAATTTATCCCTCTTGATAAAAGAAATAAGATAAATTTCAATAGTTAGTAGGGGTACCTCTTTCATGAGAGTAAATATCAATAATGAATAATATTTAACTCCATTAAAAATATACAATAAATAAAAATAAATAGTTACCAATGTGATAACATCTTTTTTGTTGTTGTGAAGAGAAAGTTTTCTTCCTTTAATGGGATTGAAGTGTTTCCATTCTTTCTCTTCTCTATCCATCATTAGTAAATGCCAATTATGGGTTTCATTATTTTGTTCTTGCTTCATAGATACTATTGGGAATAATTAGTATCTTGTTGACTAGAGATCTTCAAATATGTTTTGAAGAGAAAGTTCTCTGCATTCTCTATATTTTCTTCTCGTAGATATTTCAGTTAAAATAATAAAAGTTTACTTAACACAAATAGTCACTACTAATAGAGTTATGAGTATAGAGAAATACTTACAAATAGTGAAACATTATGAAAGTAAAATCCTTCTTTTGATCCTTTTTCCTGTTTTTGAACTTCAATTTTTAATGCATTCATGAATGCATTAATCACCCGTTATAAATCATTTGATAGTCAATTTATTTTTAAAATGTAACTGATCAAATATTATTATACTACCTAACAATTTAAAGCATTCTAAAATGTAAACTTACTGATGAAATATTATTATACTTACATTGCTTTTAATCTCCTTCTTTGTACACAAATCATCAATGTCATCAAGTGTTATTTTTTCATCTTCATTCTCTTTAATGCTTACAAATAAGCTAAAAATTTATTGACAATTATGCAATTGATTAATAAAAAAAATCTATACTATTTTAAATGAAATATAATTTTTCACAAAATTTACTTTTCATTTTTATTCTTCATAGTCTTCATTTTGTCTTTTGATGCTTGTGATAGGTAGATCCAAACATTTCCTCTTTTTAACTTCTTGTTGTTGGAGTCGTCTTTTTCCTTTCCATCATTTTTTCGATTTGTCCTTTTTTTATAAATATGAACTGAACTATCCTTCTCATGCTTCCCAAGTCTTCCACTTCTTGTTTTTACTTGATTAATTATAGAACTCTCTGCAACAATTTTTTTCTTGTTTTCCTTCTTTCTCTTCCCTTTTAAATGATCTAATGATGAGGGAGATTGTAATCTCAGTACTGGAACTTCAGAAAGAGGCATATTAGACTTTCGTAATTGCAGTTTCTTTTTTAATTTATTGATTTCCTCATCTTTCCATTCCATTTGAACATTTTGTCGATTTTCATAGTCCAATTTCCAAGCTTGCAGTTGCTGAAGATGTTGTTCAATTATTATCCTTTGTTTTCTTTCTTCTTCAAGGTCTTTCAAAACTTTATCAATTTCAACTTTCGTAGCAGCAATCTTCAATTCTTTTTCGTCAACCACATCATCTACAATAAAACAATAAAGTAACTATTCATTATAGAATAGCAAATAATTTTAATACTAAGCAATGTAAATATTTACTATCAAATTACAATAAAAAGTAAATATTAACAAATGCTTTTACAAAATACAATAATTTAAGCTTACCAAAAAAATGATGCTCGGGTTGATCATCCATCTTTTGTTGTTCACAATTATCTTCATCCATTCTTTTATCTTCTTCATTCACTTCTTCAATTTAAAAATGTTTAATCAAATGTAAAAGTTATGTTTAAGATAAGTAGTACTGTAAATATTTTATTGAATAGAAGTATATGCTTACCCTCATTATTATTTTTTGATACTTGTCCTTGATCAGGTTGCATCTCCCTTTCAAGTTCTTTTTCATTTCCTTCACAAGTTCTTTTTCATTTCCTTCATAAATCTGATTAATGTTATGTTCAAGACAATTAGTACTGCAAATATTTAATTGAATATAAGTATATGATTACCTTCATCTTGTTTTTTGGATACTTGTCCTTCATTAGGTTTAATCTCCCTTTGTACTTCTTCTTTTTCATTTCCTTCAAAAATTTCAATAAATTAGATTAAATGTTAATATAATAGTGAAGGTAGTATATACTATCAATGTTGTACTGAATTGACGTATATGCTTACCTTCAATTATATTCTTTTGCCTGAGACTTTCTTCTTCTTGATTCTGCATTTCATATTCTCCTTCAATTTTCACATTTTTTGTCTTACTAGCTTTAATTTTAATCCTAGTTTCAATTATACTTTTATTTGTCTTCCCTTTTTTTGTCTTATAAATTTTGAAAAATTCTTTTTCTTTTTCTGTTTCAAAAAGATCAACTTCAATTACCTATTCAAAAAAATATAAATAGTTAGAATTAAATAGTACTATATTTTATATAATAATATATTACATTAAAGAGATACTTACATCATCGGGTGTCTTCTAGTAAAGAGTTGTTTGTTAATTGACGTGACAAATCTCTCAAACTCCATTTAATAAATCTTGGAACCTCGTGATCATATATTGCTTTAACAATTTTACTGTGTTCACACAACCAAAACTTCAAAAAACAATAATAACAAAAAATTGTTAGTATTTTATATGGAAATTTTTATTTGAATTAAAAACATCAAAATGTAAGACACTTACCATTAAAGCCATCACAAATTCAATAATCCGTTTTGGGTGTTTGTAGTTCTCATGTACAGAATCCATTAATGACTTTTTTATGAACTAGGGCTATGCATATTTTGTCATATATTTAATGTCTTCTATGAGAGCTACATATCCCCAACTACAATGAACTCCTGTAGTCAGGTACCAAAAGTGTCACACAAAAAAAGACATACAAGTCTTATGGAGTCTTCCACATCATTGATGTTCTTTCCGAACAGAGCTTCCTCTAATGCTCTTTCTATTGCATTTTTATCCAAAAGTCCTTTAACATTCTCAAATATTCTATTTACAAAATCAGTATTGGGTTTTCTTTTATATTTTTCCTTAATTATCTCTATTCTTCCTAATGGGATACCAAATATAAACATTATATCGATCTTTGTCAACTGTAGATACTTCCCTCCCAGTTTAAAGGCTTTTTGTGTTGGATTATACATATTTAACAATTTTGATATGTCACTACTTTCTTTTCTTGAGTCTATAGAATGCACTTTCCCATTTATAAAGGCATTGAAATACCCCAGAAATGAGTCTTATGCAACAAGTCTATTCTTTGTTTGTTAAAACATGTCTTATAATCACCAAAGAACCTTATCAAAGAAATCAAATTAGACCTATTAGCCATATTTGTAATAAAAAAAAGTAAATATTTATATTAGTGAAATTACACAGAAGAATAATTTATTATTAATCATATAAATATTTAATCAATAAATATTAATAAGTATAATATTCATCTTTTTATCAACTCACAAATTAACTTAATTTCTTCTAACACAAAAGCATATATTTACTTTCTATTTATATCAAATATATATACTTGTCTACATTAAATCATGCAAGATCTAAACCATTTACTTTCATAAACCAAAAGTATACAATAATCAACTTAGCAAATATTTTATTTGACTATATTAAGAGAAAATAAAAAACTGAAGTATTTACTTTCATAATGTAAAATTATACAATACTACTTGTAAATCATAACAAAGAAAATTCACACATATGTGTAAATTTAAGCTTAGAATGTTAGTAACTAGTGAACAAAAAAGAATCAGAAAAAATTTATATTTAATCTCAATAATCCTAATTTAATAAATAGTGCTACTTAGTTTGAAATATATTAACTCCATCAAACATAAAAAGCCAAATATGTAACTTTACTCATATATTTGCTTTCAATTTAGACCAAATATATATACTCAACTACATTCAATCATGCAAAATATGAACCATTTACTTTCATATACCAAAAGTATACAATAATCAACTGAGCAAATATATAATCTCAATAATCCTAATCTCATAAACAATACTTCGTAGTTTTGAAAATAGTCAATGCATCAATCATAATAAGTCAAAAATGTAACTTTGTTCTATTATTATTAACTACCTATAAGTGTTGATAATGAGAATCACAAATAAAAGAAGTAATTTCTATTATAAAAGAAGTAAATATCTGTTGGAGAAAGCTTAGCTGTGCCGAGAATGTGTTTTTCTATAGTAGATCAATGTTGGTCTGACAAACGGAGGACTAACCGTTGACGGATTTTTGGATGGCGGACTTATGGGCATCGGACTAATAGACATCGGACTTATAGTAAGCCGGTGGCAAAATGATGGGAATGAAGTTTCGGACATTGGACTTACCGGAAACATCTGATGGATGGTAGATGACATACGACGGACTGACAAGAATGAAGAAAAAGTTATCGGATGGCGAACTGAAGGAGAAGTTATCGGATGGCGGATTGAAGGAGAAGTTGTCGAATGGCAGACTGATGGAAATGACTTTTTTGGACGGTGAATCGACGATCAACTGAGGAACGTGGTTGGACAGCAGATCAATGGGAAAAGATCTTTCGTCAGACAGAAGATTAACGGGCTCGGAGCTATGGATCGACTAGAGGGGAGTTGGATGGCAGCTAGGGTTTTCGTTTGGTTTGGGGTTTTGGGATTTCGAACAATAGAGTTTGTTTTAAATAGTAAGGGTTATTTCTGTCTTTTGATAATCTATTATTATTATTTAACATAATTGTGTTTTCTTAAGACTAATTGACATATTTGACTAATAAAATGTAGTAAGCGTCCAAAACCCCTTTTAAAAAAGACAACCACTTTTTTAATTTCTGCCATCACAAAGGGCCGACCCGTGCCACTTCTTCTGTGTAGGCACTCTACATGATCACTCTAAAAGATGAAAGGAAATAAACACAACCATCTTATTTAGAAGCAAGAAGCTTGTTACGCATGATCATAAAAGCTTCTTACACGATACCAAAGCAACATTGTTGCAAGCAACTTAAAGATTAGATTACTGAGACAATAAGTTCCCCAAGCCATCGGCCAATGACACCACAGTTGTGGAAGACACCGCCCTCGATCCACCCAGGTACCATTTCTGGATCATCTCTGCCACATTTTCATTTTCCACTTTCATTTTCGTCTCCTCTTTGCCATCGGTAACAAGTCCAATCTGCAGGATAACGGATCATATTCACAAGACAATTACGGTAGTTCTTAAAAGACAGTAGGCTATGGAGAAAAAAATAAACGTAGACAATAGGCTAAATGAAAATATATGCATTAATTAATGACAAATAAGGCATTTTCTTTCTGGAAATTTGGGCTGTAAAATCTATGTCGTCTATGCCATAGTAAGTTGAAAACGTGGGTCCTAGAGATAATAACCCATGGGCTTATTATCTCGTGGATAATTAGGGAAAGAAGGCATCTAGCCTGAGCAGGCTTCGTGATCAGCCTACATAGGATTGCGAACATAGTACAAAAAAGGGCAATTTGTCGTATATATGTAGTTGCCTTCTCATATACCAATGTTTGGTCAGTCATGGAGTTGGACCAGAAACATTTTCGTTGGGAAATGACCCCAAGTTTAGAGGTATCTAGGTGGAAAATCAGCTACAGTATATATTTTTGTTATCGAAATAAAATTACTATATTAACTACACTTCACAGCGTGAAATTAATAAGAAAACCATGGAAACCAATTAGGTGTGGTCGGATGGCAAGACACACTTCAAGAATCAAACGTCTTGAGTTATAGCCCGGCCAGTATGGTACTCTCAATCTCTCATAAACCTGTTTTAAGAAAAAAATAAATATGCTTCCAGATTATTAAACAAATTTTAATATTTACAATAAAAGACTTTTAAAATATGAGTTTAATTCTCTTGCTCGTCCTCAAAAAAATATTAAAAATTTTCTAATTGATAAAAAAACAGCAATAAAACACTTACTGAGGGAGAAGTGTTTCTTTAAACGAAGCATTATGAAACTAAGGGATAAGTACGAAGTATAAATAGGTTGCTAACCTCGGCTGTGCGGGATCCGGCTGGGAAGCTGAATGTGATGACGGAGTGCTTCTTGAAGTATTTGGATTGGAAGAAGTCGACCACTTTCTCCAACGCTGCCTCTTCTTCCTCCTCGTACTTGTCAATGGCTGCCAATCGGTCCCTCACTGCGCTCTCCAGCTGCACCCCGTACTGGGACCCCTTTATCTCCTTTATCACAACCACTCGGACGAATTTTTCCACCGGAGCTGTCACATTCACATAATAATGAACCAACCGACCACTTATCAGCCAATTCGCAACTTACATGCACTTATTAGGATTTGTCTAAAATCTTGCATTAGAACCATTAACATGTGATTATAAAGGCAATCTTGTCTAAACGCATCGTGCTTCACTTCCCTCAGTATCAAACCTATTGAGAATTTATTATGTATGCATGTGCGTATGTGAAAACCGTGCTCACCACGAATCAGTGATGAACACGGATGATTTTAATCAAAAGTATTAGTAATCTGCCCTGAACTGCTCATCAAAATCCTTATGGCAGGATACCTGAAACTATAGTATCAAAGAACACATCGTCTTCTGCAAGTTCCTTCCCAGATTTGCCCTTCCACTGCTGTAAATGGCCAACTACTTCTGGTTCCAAGTACACTCCTATGGCTGTGAACTTTATCTGAAGGAAGTGTATTTCAATATCTGTGATACCTGCTTGTAGGAACGACAGATGAGAAACCCTAGTGGGGTTTTCAATGGTATAGGCTTATTGATAAACATGAAAATTATCTTTTTGCTGAAAGAAAAACAGTTTAATTACGTGAAATTATAGAACTGATAGATATCCTCACCATGACCAAGAAGAGTCAGCGGCTTTGAGACTGTGATTTCAGGAGGGAAGGGTATTTCATCCACCATGACCATCTCATTCCCCACTTGAAATTGAGAAAAGGTGCACAGCAGAGAAAAGGATCCATTTAGCTATGCTTTTAATACTATACTTAATAAATTAAAAAAAAATTGAAATAAGATAGATTTAAATGTCTGTAAATTGTGATGATCGAAAAAAGATTTCGAGTAAATTAACAGCCTGGCTTGACTTGTAATTAACGTACAGTTTGAAGATGAGACAATAGAGCTGACTAAGCAAAATTTTTGTATACGTTCTTTTATAAACAAAATTACAAGAGACCAATGACAAGAAAAGCAGAACTCAAAGAAGAAGAAGGCCAGCTGAAACTTACTAGATTACTACGCTCTGGACTCCCAAAGGCAGTGATGAAAATGAAGTGATGAGCTTGTTATGGAGCATTCAAATTGACAATGAAGAGAGGCTTATTTAAGTTGATGAGAACAGGATGAGAGAGATGGAAGGAGGGGGTTGGTGAAGCTTGTGACTCACCAGACTCGTTTATTTTGCTTGAATGACAGCTTAGCTTGTGCCAAAAATGTCCCTTACCCCGCAAGATGAACAACTACCTTTCTTCACTTTGGTCCGAATCCAATCCCAGATGGACTCTGTTCATATAGAAGAAGGATCAGTCGCTGTGGGAACAGTGCTGATTCTCTGACCCGATCCAATCGGCTTAGATATTGTGCAAACGATACAATGGCACTGTTGTTGTTATTGTAAGTTGTTTGGGCTGTTTGAGTAGTAGTTGTATTAAAGGAGGTGTGCTCTGGTCTATCCAACAAACTACCTAGCTACCTAGCCCGTGATTATGAATAAATAGGAATTGATTGTGACTTTATTACAAGATAAAAAAAAAAGGAGAAAATTTTGGACCGGACATTTCGTTTCATTCAAGGCGTTTTGGTAAGTACTACGCGTATGATAATTCGGGTATCTTATGGTGGGAATC
Organism: Saururus chinensis; assembly: GCA_035235625.1. Taxonomy (NCBI): domain Eukaryota; kingdom Viridiplantae; phylum Streptophyta; class Magnoliopsida; order Piperales; family Saururaceae; genus Saururus; species Saururus chinensis. The sequence goes on from CP141142.1 coordinate 22,078,297, forward strand.
GCTGGGAAGTGTTTTTTAAGAAAGCCCTTCATATAAAAAACACTTCGTACAGAACGCGATTTCCTCAAAATGATGCTCTTATCTATATGGCAAGAGTTCCTAATTGATTTAAAATTTGTAAAACTTTACAAGAAAATATAAGTATTTAAATATATAATAGGTAAGTAGAAGTGGCAATAGGTCACGTCGGGTTGGGTTTGGGATTGTTGCGCTCGGGTTGTGTTGGGTAGGGCCGAGCATGGGCCGTGCTACGCCTGACCAAAGCTCATGATACAAACAAGCTAACCCATACCTAACAAAAGCAAAACCGGCACAGCCCATGGGCATGATGTGTCAGGCCTTAAACAGGGCCGACCCTCAACCCAATCATATATTAAAAAATAATATTTTACATTAATATAACATAATAAAAAATATATATTTATGTTGCTATAATATATATAGTTATATTAATATATTGACCAAGCCCAATTCAGGCCTGAGCCTAGCTTTTGGGCTAGGCCACAAAACATGGCCAGGGCCCTTTTGTGATCTCATGTTGCCCAACCCATTGTCATATCTATATGCTAAAGAATCTAACTTTTATATATTTACACAAATGTATCTAACTTTTGTCCGGGTTTTAAGTTTAGTTAAAGTCCTACTTAAGTATGCTAAGAGAAAATAAAAGCCAATACAAAAACTTCTTTTTAGAGCTTTCTTAGTCTAAACACAACACAAAATAAATTAGTAATGTAGTTTTCTAGTGTGAGCATAACCTTATTTGGAAACATCTCCTTCTTCTACCCCAACTCATAAGACCCACAATCAATTTTGCCTCCATAAAGATCAAAACCACTTGTCTCTTCTCTTTGTAGTTTCTTTAATTTCTATGTAAAAAATATAAATGCCATCCATATCTTATAGGACAACCTAATTTATTTGAAACTTGTGAAACTTCATATTTATATATTATATTAAAGTAGGGGCTCAAAGAACTTTTAGCTTTTTTGATACATCAAGTAGAACACTTAATATGAGAGGGAGTATTTAGTATCTATTGGCAGGTTATAAATTTAAGAGGTATACCAAAATATTTTGTTACATACTTGGTTGTTCTTACTTTTTGTGAAATATTAGGGCGAGCGAAATATATGGTGTTGGTAAATATACATATAAGTAGAAAACATATAATTTTGTAAGAGGCCAAAAAAAATAAAGTTGCATGCCCATAATAGCATTTGTAGATGACTAAATGTTGAGATGGTTTTAGAACTTGTAATATTATATAATGTTGTGGGTGGTAGGGAGGGGAGGGGATATTAAAAGATTTACAAGCTATATGGAGATAACAATAGATTCTTTAAGATTTTCTTACACCTCCTCTTGAATTTTTCTTCAACAAATCTCCTATAATACTCCACTTAAGTTTTTAATTGACTTATATGCAATGGTTAAATGATTCATCTAACTATTTATAAAGTGGGAAGTGACAAATGCAACTCTAAAAAATCTAACCTGACCCATTTACCCAACCCAAACCCGACCCGACTCGAATATAGGTAGGGTCAGGGTTAGGGTTTGAAAATGTTACTCGTTTGTCGGACTTTACCCTCATAACCTGCACAACCTAACCTTGACCCTATTATTTAATGATATAATGACGTAAGATGAAGAGATTAGAAAGAAATTTTCTTATAATTTTATTTTTTTATTTAATAGTTATTATTAATTAATTTTCTATGACATTTTTATAGTTTTGGATGTGTATCTAATAATGTTGCAGCGCTCTCTCTCAAACTCTCACTTTCTCAAATAGCATGGAAAATGTTTGACATTTATTTATAATGTTGCAATGTATCTAAAAATTCTTTATATTTGGCCCATGCAAAGATAATGTATAAAATATTAAGATAAAAAAATAATTGACAAAATAAAGTAGGGTTACCCACATACCTAACCAAAGTAGGGTTAAGATTTAGGTTTTCAATTTAAATGCATATCAAGGTTGACCCGACCCAACCTGATTCCCAACCCTACTCACTTATAGCATTCCCTTTCCCTTTAAATTATACATGATTACCTGATATCATATGTCTCATACCCGAATTTTAGGGATTTTTTCCCGCTACACTAAAGGTACTAATATTGTAAGTATACTATCAAAAGATTGACATGAATCCATAAGATCTTTGGTTTGAGGAGTCCTTTTGCTAGGTAATTCTAACATGAGATGTCAACCAGCCCAAAATATTTGTTTACTATAAACTAAACTAATTAATACATATTACGTAATATAATTATAAATTATATTTGAGCTTAATTTTGAACCTTGTTTGAGCCAAGTTTGAACTTGATTTGAATCGAACCGAGTCAAGTTAAGCTTTCTTTGGACTTGACTCAAGTAAATTTGAGCTCGAGTTTAGATTGGTCCAATTCAATTTCAGTTCAAGCTAACTCTGTCACGACCCGGATTTTTAAAAGTATTTTTAAATAACACGAACAGTAAGTAGCGATAATTTTTTTTCCTTCAATACAAAACAAATAATTCAATTAAATATCCAGGCCATGATAACTGGAGTTCACAAATATGGATATCAAATCATATGATATTTACACGTCTCAAAATTTCAACAACAGCTCATCCATCTAAGTACAAGTCTGTCACCCGTCTGAAAATAAATAACAAGTTGACTCTCACGCTAAAGGTACACTAACGTACCGGAGTTGCAGAAACATAGAATCTTCTTCTTGTGCTCACCTTTCTTGGTCTCACTTGTCGTCACCTAGAAAATCTGCACCCAACCAAACGAAGCAACCACAACAACAACAATGGAATCTCTTTGCCTTCATGCGAAGAGCTTCCGAATGATAAAAAGTTTTATTAATATTTTTTGGATCGGGCCAACATCACCTGATGTTAGTTGCCTATGTACTCATCAAACAACATCTCCAATGTTTCCAACAAGATCAAATCTAGACATAGTTCTGCATAGAAACTAATCTATCCTACAAAGCATAGCATCACACATGCAATGTTTAGGTATTTTTAACCAACCTACATTTTAGTAAGTTTTTTAATTGTTCCACTTGTCTAATTAACAAGTAATAACAAACAATGTTATTAATTATCTCACATCCCTTGTTTGATAATTAATACTATCAAATCTGTAACTTAGAGATGACTCGCCCTTGAGAAACCTCCAAACATAGTACTCCAACCTTGGAGTATACTGCATAACAGCAGCTTGACCCAAATCCTCAGGGCTCTCAATAGCCTGCCACAAATCTGGAGAAGAGGATCTCAACTGTGCTCATGGACACAGATTGACAAAAAGCACAAGCCTTTCATGATGCTCATACAACCCCACTTTTTGTACGTACTAAATAGTGCTGGGAAGACCTATGGGAGACCCATGGTAAAGACCCTCTGGTTAATACCCAAACTGTCATGGTGATGAAGAAGTATATTGCAATCTCCACCATGCCAACTCTGGGAGAAAATGTCTTATAAGACATTTATAATGTATCCATAGAAGCCTTATGACCATTGACTCCCCCAAACATCTGAAACTTAGACTAGATTATTTCTATCTAGTTAAGTATCCACTCAACCATTTGGGTCCTCTTCACCTTATGAATTGGCCCACTAAATAGCTCATCCACTGAGCTATGACTTAGAGAACATCCCATAACTACCCTTGGTTCATTAACCAAAGTAAAATTCTATGTCATGGTCTTGTTCACTCCATGAATCGGTGCCAAACCCTATTAAGGGTATTTTAGTCTTTATCTTAATTAGATGTTCTCCCCCCAATCCAACGGTAACCCATGTCTCTTGATTAAACTTCATTAATCTTAAGTTACCAATATAAATTAAAACATCAACAATAAAAATATGCATCAGCATAATCAACATAAATTACATGCATTCACACCAATGCATAAATAATTAATAAAGGCCCATTGCATTCATTTTTAAGGCTAGGGCTCAGCTATTCAAGCCCAAGAGTGTAAACAACTCTAACGCATCCTGTGAGTTACATAAAAAAACACTCTAGTCGTTCGATGTACTCAGTTGTAGACACTTGTAATACGCTGCCTTAAACCTAGAGAATTAGGGTTCTTCCCCTTGTTTCCCATGACACTATGACCTGACAAGGTCTTTGTGTCACTTACTAGTCACACCCCTTCCTTTTGAAGCCATTCCATGTCACTATAGCATACCCTAACGCTTAGTGGTTAGGCTATTAGTTTCGACAGAAACGGAACATACTGCCCTTAAGGGAATTAGGGTAATTCTACCACTTAGGGTATGGTACTCTCCCTTAGTTCATTTGGTCATCTCACTACCCTTTTATTTATTTTAAGTCATAATCATCTCCGGAGGTTCCACCCTCAAGCTGACCCGTGCTTCCATTCACATGAATGTGGGCAGGTCCACTCAAATGGGTATTTCTGTCATTTGGTTTAAGGCCTTAACGACATCTGGTGGGTCCAAATTGAACTCAAGCATACTACTTGACTTTATGGACTCTGTGTAATTTTCCTGGCGTGTTATGGGGTCGCGACCCAGGTTGACTTAACGGTTTACAATTAACTTTAAGGACAAGAAGGTCAATTACCCACTAACTGGGATTTTTCATCACCAAAAGGTTTGGCCTATAATTATGTTACCCATTGAATTCTCACTGAAAATTTCCCCAATTTTTAGATCCACTCATAGTCCCCTAAACCAGAGCCTCGAACTCGGGTAAGTTAATATTATATGATAATTAACTAACAAGGGTAAAAAGGTCATTTCATAGTCTCTGGGATTTTTCCCCAAGTGGAAACCTGGTACACACAATTCACATACATATAACATGCTTATTTAATCAGCATAATCATGCAAAGAATTAAGTTATAAACTCCTAGCATGCTACTACACAATCAAAACATGCTATAATGAAATTACGAGTTCAAGGTCCCCTACCTCGTAATCCATGAGAGTTTGATGGCGAGCAAATGATGGTGGTGGTGTTGATGGCAGAATAGGTAGCCAAAAGCATTGCACTGAGAGAGTAGTTGTCCTGAGGACTTTCAAAAATGCTAGAATTACTAGACACACTAAGGCGGCCGACACATGGTCATGCCTCTAGAAATGTCAAAAGTGACCACAATATGGGGGGTGACTGATCGAAGGTTGGCCAATGGTTAAAAATACTTTGTTGGCCACAAGACACTAAAATTGGCCTCGGACTACACCCAGTGTCAATAAATTTTCATTGTCAAAGCCTCACAAAAGTGCGGAAGGCTTGGTTGCGTAATCACAGACATAGGAGATGATGAAAAAGAGCTTTAGCAGCCATATTGCCTAGTCGTGGTGTCGTTCACTCATCATACCCTGCCAAGGCGGTGTCTTTAACTTAGACTGCATGTGCAACACAAGCGTGAGTGGTAAAAGGGAACCCTAGGGAAGAATAGGTTGTTGGTGGTCAAACACGGAAGAGGTGGGGTTCACCAGTGGCGGTCCCCCAAAGGTAGCCGACAAAGGTAGAGACATTTCTAATCGCTACTTGCAACTAAATTATCGTACAAATGGTCGTGCATCAAGCATGGCTTATGGTGGAGGTTATGGGCACAACAACAGTCGAGCCTTCGATGAGCTGAGTCTAATGACTAACAATATTACTTCCCCTTGGAAGAATCAGAATTCAGGGACTCTTTCCTCAAAAGTTTTGGATCATGCTTAACAGGAAGTGGGGGTGAAGAGGTAAATTCAGGCCACAAGTGCTGACCCTTGCCGTCATAAGTCTGTGCAATATCAAGCTAGACACATTGGCTTGGATTGGAGTGGGCCCCATCAACGGTAGTTTGAGACATACACAAAAGTTTAGGGGCATCTAGTGTGTGTAGAAGATGTGTAGAGGAGGTCAGGAGCGGCAACCCCTTGTCATCATTGGTATAAGCCGATGTCGCGGCTATCCGCTGGCTGATGTCGGGTGTGGCAAAATTACCGGTCAAAAGAAACAATTGAATGCAATTTATTCGAGGTGACAATGTGCTGAGTTAGCGTGACATACATGTATCGTTGAGCCACGAATGGCCAAACAGGGCCGAGGGATGAACTTGGGATACAATGGTGACCCAGCAATCGCAAACCACGGTGAGTTGGACGGACACTGATTGGTGTTCATCTGGAGTCTAGCGGTGGCGAATCGACACCACTAGACCAAAACTATGTTTTGGACTGAGCGGAGCAATGGGGAGGAAGAGAGGGGAATCGGTGCAAGAGTCCGTCGTCGGCCTAAGGCGGAGCCGGCGATGGTGAGCTTGAGCTCCTTTGACTACTCACAGCCACAAAAAAGAAAAAGGGGAGAAAAATGATATGTCTAGATCAGAAAAGGGGTAGAAGGAGGGGTGAAGGGCCGGGGGGAGGCAGCGGTTCAGGCCAGGACGGCGGCCTTTCTGTCACCGGGCCGGGAGAGATCCAATGGCCCATTGGCTGTGGCCAGTGACTAGCGGTACAGACGTAGCTTGCAACCTACAGAAAATTGAAAAAAGTGGCGGAATGGTTTTTACCTCACGTTGGTGATGGAGGGGCGGGGAGGTAGGAACGATGGTGGCTAGAGGTCCCTCTGGCTAGGGAGAAGATGTGGTGGCAGGCTTGAGTCCATTAGCTGGTGGCGGTGGTAGATCCTGTGAAAAAAATAAAAAGGGGGTTGCTGGCCGGAATGGGAAGAGGGAGGAAGAGGGGCGGCGGCTGGCAAGGGGCAGGCAGGGGAAGCGACAGCGGTTTCGCCAGGCTGAGGCCGGCCGGGCAAAAGCCGGTCGCCGGAGGTGGCACCGCCTCTGGCCTCACAGAGTGAAGATGCTCCCCCTTCACTGTTCACTGGACGATCCAATCCTTATTATTTTTTTTCTTTTTTCTCCATCTCTTCCTTTCCTCCCGTTTCTGTTCTCCCGTGTCTCATCCAATTTTCGTGCCAAAATTTTTTGGGATGAATTGAGGCCCATGACATGCGACTAATAACTACTTCCAACTCTTACGGTCATGAATATTGCAAATATGGATACGCCAGAGCGTCAAATTTCTTCATCGAAAATACGAGAAGAAAACTACAGAACATTGCAGAAGATTATAGAAAATAGCAGAAACATGGAGAAAAATTATAGAAAAATCAGGGATGTTACATTATTTCCCCCTTAGAAAATTTCTTCCTTGAAATTTCATAATCAACTTACAACTTACAACTGAAACAAGAAACACCTCGGGATATAACTCTCTCAAATCCGCAAGAACATGACACATCACCATATGTAAGAAATTGCATCGCCACAAGCTCTCCACCATAGGAATAATCCTAGTCTTCAAAACCTCAATTTGACTCCCATGGTCTAATACAAGCGCTCCTCAATGGTTAAGCCAAGATGAAGCTCTAATAGTGTGTATCCTAAAACAAGGGCCCATTGCTTATTTCGGTGAGTTGAGGTTGTAAGGTAACTCTATGGTTACTTGTCCAATCCACCCGAGGATCTTAAAAGGACCTACTCCTCGAGATTTCAACTTCCCTTGTACATAGAACGAAATAACTCCCTTTGCCGGGAAGGCATGCAAAAACACAAAATAGCCAACCTCAACTCAAGATCCATTCACCTTCCATTTGTATAATTCTTTCATCAGCCTTACGTTGTCTGCAGCCTTTATCTAGCTAACTTCAAGTTATCTGTAAAGTGCCAAACAAATTCAAATTAGCACATCCTATGCTCACTTACTTCATCCAACTAGTCGGTGATAACAATATCTTCCTCAAAAGACTCACAAAAGTCATTCCACTACCAAAATGAGTTGTAACAATAAACAAACTCACTAAATGGCAAGTGTTGTTCCAAAGAACCTTTCCAATCGAAGGTACCACCACACATCAAATTCTTTGCTATCAGATTCCTCATTTATGAACAACCATTGACTTAAGGGTAGAACGGATGACAACTTCATCAACCATATAAATTTATAAAATTTATATGGTTGACTAGGTCAATGTTGATTAGGATATAATTTCACATATTTTTGGCAGTGAATGTTCAGCATTGAGTTTTACTATAAACTTATTATGAAAAATTGAAATGGTCATGTCTTTTATAGATTGAGGGTTTAGTAAGTAAAATGGAGGATTTAGCTCATAATTGAAGGGTTTTTTTAGTCATATACCATATAAATTTATATTTAATAAGAATCTTTTGAGACAGCTGTCCAAGAATTTGAAAATGATGTGTAATAAACTCTGCCAATAGGAGTAATTTTCCAAGATTCATCGATTTAGTGAAATCAACTTTTAAAATAAATATTTACTTTTTATAAAAAATAGCAGGGATGTTGCTAGTGCATGGAGGAAGGAATCAGGGATGGTGCTGGGGTAGTGATGGAGAAAGTATCATATTGATGTATGAATGTGATAATTTCAATAAGCCTATATTATGAAAGTATCATAATATAGGACCTTCATTTTCTAGATTTATTTTATAAAATAAATATTTACATTTTATAAAAAAAATCTAGAAAATGATCCCTACATATGTAATGAATCTAACATCATAAACACATGCTATTTAAAACTTTGTATTTGAAATACATGATATTTTTTCATCATTCAAAAATTTATAAACCATTTCCAAAAACCATATTTTAAATAGAAAGACAATGTATACATTCATTATAGAAAGAATATCTTCAAGAATTACAAAAATATTAAACAAAAACAAATATCGGCATAAAAGTATAAATTGTAAAAGAATATAAACTTCATAATGGTTCTTTACATGATTTCTTATTATGATTACCAATTTCGCCACTTGTATTTTATTTCTCTTGGTATATACTCTCCTTTAGAAGGAATACACTTCATAAGTAGGAATGGGATTAATTGCCTGTGAATATGAATTTTGATAAAACTCCTTTACAAAGTAAGATTCAATGGCAAAACGAGGATCAGTCCCATTAGACATAAGAGTAGCAACAACATGGGAAACCATTAATTTTCCATTCAGAACATGAACATTCACAGCTACTAATATTCACAAAACATGAATGTGTAGATACTATTCCAAAAAAGTCGGGAGCAGAAGGTATAACAATAAAAGATGAAGCATCTACAATACGAACATTCAACTTCTTCTCAATTTTAGGGTAGGGGAAAGAAGTTTAACAATTTGCATCCATCCTACGATCCAACATCATACACATTAATTTATTCCTAATTTCATCAATCATTTCAGTTATATGAAGATGTCTTCCTTTTATCCAAGAATTAAAACTCTCCTCCACATTGGAATACATCTCCGCATAATGTTTTCCATTGAAATATGCATTTGTCCAACATTCAACTAGATGTTTTTCAAGAAAACTGCATACTTGAGGACCACCGTCTCTTTTAAAATCAGCCAACTTTTCATGAAACAATGTCTTGGTTGGAGCACATGCACATTCTTTTAATTTGAACTCCATTCTATTACGAAAAGCTGATGTCTTCCTCTTAATTTTTCCCTCAAATTATTAGTTAAATGATAAAGACAATGTGCATGAGGAAAACAAGAGAAGACCTTTGTCACTACTTCAATTAATCCCTTGTTACAATCAGAAATCATTACAATGTCACGTGAAGTCCCTAATATAACCTTCAATTGTGTAAGAAACCAAATCCAATTACTCAAATTTTTAGAATCAACAACTGAATATGTAAGTAGAAAAATACCTGATACATAAAAAATATAAAATAACAATCAATGTTAAATGAAAAAAATGAACTATATAATGAAAAGTAAATAACAAATTATATGTAAGTATGTAATGAAAATATTTACTATATGTACAAAGTATACCTTGATTTCCATTTTTTGCAGTAGCAGCCAATAAAATTCCTTTGTAGTGACCATTCAAATGAGTCCCATCCAAAAATATCATAGGACAATAATACTCAAATCCATATATGCAAACATGAAAGGATATAAAGACCTCCTAAAACACCTAGATTTAGGATCATTATCCAAAATCAAGTGACTACCTGGGTTAGCTGTCATTGCTGATTAAATGTACCAATTGAGATCATTAAAAGACTTCGTATGGTCACCAAATAACTCCCTTTGAGCCTTATGAACACCCTTTGTAGCAATATCATAAGAAATATCTAAACTATACAAAGAATTAATTTGCTTGACAATATCAATTGGACGGATAAGAGTTTTGTTCCTAACATCAGTTAACAATTCCTTATACAAAACATCAGATGTCATCCTTAAATTCTTTTTTCTTCTAATAGTAAACCGCATGTATGGACATTATTCAAGGAGAAATTTAAAAATAACCATTGACAACATCCTTGGTGGCATGAACATGCCATTCACAACCTTTATTTTCCTTGTAGTTACAATTAGCAAACACCCTAATTTTATCATTATAAATATACTTAAAATCAAAACCAAGTTCAATAGCATATTAACAATGTTTATGCCTAAACTCTACAACACCTCCCTCATATTTCTGCCCAATGTATTGAATACCATCATACCACTTTGTAGTCACAAGTGTTTTACTTTTTTTTTTATGAAAAACTACAAAGAGAATCAATATCTTCGTCAAGATCTAATGAAATGACTTCTTGAGTAATATTACTCTGCTTGCTATTAACATCACTACCAATATTTTCCAATTGACTATCGTAAGCACCAACAATCGTAGAAGAATCAATGATAGAAACATTTACTGTCTTGGTGCCAACAATAGAATCAAGAGAGAACATGTTTGCTAAATCCAAATTATCTTGAAGCATACAATCTGAATAGTCGCCAATAGTGTAAGACAACCTCACAAATTCAATATTGAAGTGTACCCATTTCTAACAAATCATGCTACTTAAAGCATCGTAAGTAGTAGAACTATCCACACGAAGAACTAAGGTTCTTTTATCATGCTTGCACATAAAAAGAAGGAAAGAATCCATGAACCTACATAAAGTATAACATAGATTATAATATAGAAGTAAAAAGATAGAAAATAATAATTATTTCATTTTAACAAAGAAATTACATATGCTAAATGTAGAACAAATACATAAGAGTATAAATGTTAAGAAATATAAGTAAAGTAAATTACACCATTTTGATTTAATCATTTTAGTAATGAATTAAAATTGTTAGAAAAAAAATGTAAACTAACTAAATTGTAAATATTAATTATATAAGAAGTAAATTTTCACACATACAGAAGATTGATTATGAATCTAATAAAAAACCATATAATCTATCCAGGCTGGGAAAATTACCTTGGATAGAAAAATACTCATAGATAGGAGATCGATATAAGAACTCAGAAACAAAATTACTTTCAACTCTAGATTTTGAATAGAACTCTTATATCATAATCTGACAAAACAGTACAAAGTAAGTAATAGGAATTAGTACTGTAGGAAATTGTGATAAATACCTTGAGCATAAGTTAAAATCAAAATCGCCACATACAAAAATCTCGATTCAGTCCAAACAAATTGAAGAAAATTACACATAAATTGATGTACATGAGAAACGATCTGTTGTAGTGACAAATCCTTTCTCGAAATCACCTGACAAAATGGACAATCAGCTTTTGCAACATTCAAAGCAAATGCAGGCAAAATCAAATTATGAGTAAAAAAAACCTATAACACCTGAGGGCTCTCAACAGCTGAATCACAAACAAACAAAAATCAAAAGATTATGAAGAACGCAAATGACATTGTCTTTGTATATACATTATCAAAATAGCTGAACGAGAGAAAAAAAATGTATCCATAGCAATTTGCTAGATAGGAGTAAAAATTGGATCTAGCCATCGCAAATCGCCATTAGAAGGGAAAGCAAGGGTAATATGGTCATATAGGAAAGTTTAATGGCATATACTTAAATAAAGGGAATGAAATGGAAAACAAAATTATCCGTAAGAATTAAGAATGGATTGCGTTTAATGGTAAGACCGGATGACAATTTTTTCTTTTTAAAATAATTAACTTTGTACATGCAAATAATATCAAACTATATATTAGTAATAATCAAATACACATGTAATCATATAAGGAAAAATCAAACACTGGGACACCGCCTTTCTTCCTTCACCAATGCTCCCAGGTATATCTGATTCAGGCAAGAGTGTGATGCTAGTGGTAGCTGAGACAATTGGTCAAACATAAGGATTAGATAGTTAGGGGTAAAATGGGAAATTCATCTGCCTTGCATGTTAGTGTTTTTTGACTGGGTTTGGTTTACTTTAGACTAAGGAGCATATATATAGTCCTTGTCTATTAGGGTTTGGCACTCTTTGATGTCTTTCTGATTTGGGAATTTGTGTTCTTGAGGGTAGAGCCCTACAATACTGAGGATTTAGGTAGTTTACATGTACTGTTTCTTTCAAATATTAGAAAATTCAAAAAAGACAGTAGTGTTTCTATTAATTCGTTCTACGGAGTTGGTTTTATGTTCAATTGATTGAAGTGGGTTGATATACACTGCATCAACTTGATGCCGTATGTGGGAAAAGCATAGCTGCAATGGCGAGCAGAGGGGAAGATACTAGCAATACTTCATTCCACTAGCAGCTATTGTAGTCGCAACATCAATTCCATCTTTAGATGCTACAACAAGTTTGTCAATCCAAGCTTTAAGAATCACTACAACAAAAATGACTATTAGTTACACTTATAAACATCACTAATAAAAGTATAAGCGTCGCTAATAGTCATTAGCGATGCTTACAAAGCGTTGGTAAATACATCGACAAAACACTAGTCGCTATTGCTCATTAGAGATGCATAATGGAAAGAGTCACTAATAGTGCAATATTAGCGACGTTTATCCATGGATCACTAATTATTTTTGTAACGTCTAGGAATTCTCTAAATTCCCGAAGTTGTACATGTGGAAATTAGGGTGCTAGACCCCTTGACCATTTCGTTGGAATAACTTGAACATCAGTTGGAAGTGGTGGCTAAAGTATATATGGATGGAAAGTAGACAGAAAGAGCTTTGAAACGCCACCAAGAATGCGTGAATCGGAGTCCGGATGAGGGAGATACGATCGTCTGAAGTTGAACATATCGTGTAAGACCCGTTTACCCGAATTAAACGTGTGAATTGTCCGTTTAAGTCAATTTACGGGCCCAATCAATTACTATTCCGAAATTAGGTTTTTGAGGCCTAATTTCTCATGGGATTAGGAGCCCTAATCCCATGCCTATAAAAGGCGAATTAGGGCTAATAGAAGAGGAGTTTTTGGATGGTGAAGGAGATGAAGGAATTTTCCGGCAAAACTCCGGTGATGCTCCGACTGGGTGGATCGACAACAAATTGGCAACTAGGTAAGATCGTTATCTTAATTAATGAATGTTATTGAAAAATTAAGATATAAATTGTGTTATTAGATATATGCAATTAGAGTAATTTATGTGGGGTAAAATTTTATTTAGAAGCACCGAACGTCTGGACGGCTGTCGGTTAGCCACTGCACAGCCGCCGGTCAGCCACTAGACGGCTGCCAGTCAGCCATTGGATGGCCGGTCTACTTCCAGCCAGAAAACCGCGATCGTCATCGGACAAAATTGACTGCAGAAACAACAGAAAATGAAATCAATGTAGCGGAACAGTGCCGCCGCTAGCCGGAGGAAGGACCTGGGCTGCCGGAATCGCCGAACGACGGCAATCTGGTCAGGCCAGACTTATCGGCCGGCGTGGAGGCCTTCCATTGCAGTGTCTCTGGCTGTTTTAAAAACAAAAAGGGGAAGTAGGGAAAGTGCCGGTTTTGGCCACCGTTCGGCTACCGGACGGCGGCAGGACTGATGCCGTTGGTTCCGCCGTGTGCTGGTAGTCGGAAAACCAGTGATCCGCCATCCCTTTGCCGTGGTAGGGGGCGGTGCCACTAGAGGCCGAAATGCCTCTGGCCGGACGCTGGGAAGACGACCAGCGTTGCGGGTTGTCGACCCAAACCGACCCGGTCCGGGTCGGTTTAAAAAAAAGAAGAAGAAGAGAGAAGGGAGTGAACTGGGTCCGGTTCAAGGGGGCTAAAAGTGTCAAATAAATTCTAGAAAACTATTCATGCATCCAGAGAGGTTTGGGATTATTCTGACCGAGTTTCAGCTAAGGGAAAAATCCCAGAGACTGTGAAATGACCTTTTTACCCCTACTAGTTAATTATCGTATAATATTAACTTACCCAAGTTCAAGCTCTGGTTTAGGGTCCTATGAGTGGATCTAAAAACTAGGAAAATTCTCAGTGAGAGTTTAATGGGTAACCTAATTATAGGCCAATCAGTTTGGTGAGGAAAAATCCCAGTGATAGTGTAATTGACCATTTTGCCCCTAGGGTTAATTATAAACTGTTAGTCAAAACTTAGGTCGGTTCATGGGGTTCACGACCCCGTCACATGCCAAAAAAATTACACAGAGTCCATGAAGTCAAGTAGTACCCTTGACCCTAATTTGGACCCTTTAGATATCATTAAGGCCTTAAACCAAATGACAGAAATACCCCTTAGGGTGGACCCACCCACATTCATGTGAATGGAAACATGAATCAGTCTGAGAGTGGAGCCATGTGAGAGGTCAATGACTTAAATCAATAGAGGGGCAGTAAAATGACTAGAATGACCCAAGGGAGGGTATCATACCTTAGGTGATAAAATTACCCTAATGCCCTTAGGGGCAATATGTTCTGTTTCTGATGAAACAGATGACCTATTGAATCAAGAGTTAAGGTACCCTATAAATGACTTCAAAAGGAAGGGGTGTGACCGGTAGGTGACACGAAGACCTTGACAGGTCACAGTGTCATGGGAAACCAATGGAAAACCCTAATTCTCAGGGTTTAGGGCAGTGTATTTCACGAGTCCGTAACACAGCATAGAAATCCACTAGAGCATTAGATACGTCACTCGTGGAATATGTGAATTTATATTTTAGGCTTGAAGTCTCTAAGCCCTGGCCCTACAAATGAATGCAATGAGCCTCCGTTTATTATTTATACGTTTGTATGATTGCATGATTATTTATGCTGATGCATGCTTTTGATATTGATGCATTGATTTATATCAGTAACTTAAGATTAATGAAGATTAATCAAGAGACATGGGTTGCTGTTGGTTTGAGGGGAGAACACCTAATAAAGATAATGACTAAAATACCCTCTTTAGGGTTGGGACCAGTTCATGGAGTGAACAGGGCCTTGACTTAGAATCTTACCTTGGTTAATGAACTGAGGGTGATTTTGGGATGTTTTTTGAGTCATAGCTCAGTGGATGAGCTATTTTGTGGGTCGATTTACAAGGTGAAGAAGACCCACATGGTTGAGTGGTTACTTGACTAGATGAAAATAATCTAGTCTAAGTTTCAGATGTTTGGGGGAGTCAATGGTCATAAGGACCTGAGGCTTCTATGGATATATTAGTAATGTCTTATAAGACATTTTCTCCCAACATTGGGAAGGTGGAGATTGCAATATGTATCTTCATCGCCACGATGGTTTGGGTATTGACTAGAGGGTCTTTACCGCAGGTCTTCCGCAGGTCTTCCGAGGACTATTTAATACGTACAAAAAGCGGAGTTGTATGAGCATCATGGAAGGCTTGTGCTTCTCACCAATCTGTGTCCATGAGCACAGTTGGGATCCTCTTCTCCAGATTCGTTGTAGGCTATTGAGAGCCTTGGGGATTTTGGGTCAAGCAGCTGTTTAGCAGTCCACTCCAAGGCTGGAGTACTTTGTTTGGAGGTTTCTCGAGGGGCGAGTTATCTCTGAGTTACATGTTTGATAGTATTAATTATCAAACAAGGGATGTGAGATAATTAATAACAATGTTTGATATTGCTTGTTAATTAGACAAGTGGAACGGTTAAAGAACTTACTAAAATGTAGGTTGAAAATATCTAAGCATTGCATGTGTGATGCTATGCTTCTTAGGATAGAGTAGTTTCTAGGCAGAACTACGTCTGGATCCGATCTTGTTGGAAACATTGGAGATGTTGTCTGATGAGTACGTAGGCAACTAACATCAGGTGATGTTGGCCCGATCCGAAAAATATTAATAAAACCTTTTGTCCTTTGGAAGCTCTTCTCCTGTAGGCGGAGATGCTCCATTGTGGTTGTGGTTGTTGTTTGGTTTGCTTTGTTGTAGATCCTCCAGGCGACGACAAGTGAGACCAAGGCAGGTGTGCACAAGAGGTTTCAGTGTTTCTGTAACTCCAGTACGCAAGTGTACCTTAAGCGTGAGAGTCAACTTATTATTTATTTTCAAATGGACGATGGATGAATTTTCAGACGTTAAATAATATCGTATGATTTGATATTCGTATTTGTGAACCCCAGTTATCATGACCTGGATATTTAATCGAATGGTTTGTTTTGTATTTAAAGAAAAAAAAATTTTCTCGCTATTTACTATTCGTGCTATTTAAAAATGCTTTTAAAAATCCGGGTCGTGACAATTTTAATTATTATCAACACATAATTATTAACGTTGCTAATAATTATTATTAGCGACACTTTACTAAACATCGCTAATATAAAATAATAAATAACAGTATATTAGCGACGCATAGCTATAAGTGTCGCTGATAATTGATTATTAGTGACGCTTTTTTATGCGACACTAATATAAAAATATTTTAAAAAAATAATAAAAAATAGTTTTTGATGATGCATATGTAAAGCGTCGTTAATGAAAAAACATATTTAAAAAAAAGAAATTTGTGTATTAACGACGCTCGCTAATACTTCATAAAATTTTAAAAAATAAAGCGTTTAGCGACGCTTTTATAAGCATCGCTAACAACTTAAAAAAAAAATTAATAAAATCCCACGGTAGGCGGGATGATTTGAGCGGCACCGGAATCTAGATAAAGTGCTGAATCCGGCACCGGTGGGAGCACAGAGGGAGGGAGGGGGGTGTGGTGACTGAGGAGATGAGGAGGGGACCGGGGGAGAGGAGGTGGGGTGGGTGCCTGATTTCTGGTGGGGAGACAGAATCGAGCCAGTCCCCCCTGCGGGTCTGCGCCCTTTTCCCTCCTGCCCCCTCCTTTGTTGAGGGCAAGGGGGTGGCAGGCAGCCCCCCTCTCTCCCCGGGTCCACCCCCTTCCTTCCCCTCCTATGGAAAACAGACGAGGGGAAGGAGGTGGACGGACCCGGGGAGAGAGGGGGGGAGCGGGAGGGAGGTTGAGGAGAGAGGGTCGGATTCTGGGTCCCCGCCGGGGTCCGGCCCCGTCTGTGGGAAAAGCATAGCTGCAATGGCGAGCAGAGGGGAAGATGCTAGCCACACTTCATTCCACTAGCAGCTATTGTAGTCGCAACATTAATTCCATCTTCAGATGCTGCAAGTAGTCTGCCAATCCATGCTTTAACAATATTGCTGCAAAACCCTAAAGTTGCAGTGGTGCTAACCAAACAAATCCAAGTCGCCCCTCCCAGTCCAGCAGCTCCAATACCTCTTCCTCATGTCAAAGCTTCTGGTGTTCAACTAGTCTCTTAGATGCCCCAACCCGCTGCTTACTTTGGGGATTCCAACAATGATGAAGTTGAAGCTCTTCTACTGTAGGGTATGATTGGAGAACATGGGATGAACAAGGATTTCAAAATGAATATTGAGCTCCTGTCCTTCAATGGGCCGATACATGTTGAGGATTTTCTCGACTGGCTCATAGAGGTGGAGTGCTTCTTTGAGTATATGGATATCCCTGAAGAGAAGAAGCCAAGCTAGTGGTCTATTGAGAGTTTAATGTCTATCTACTCGACCTAGTAGATTACAAAAGAGCTCCTAAAACTAGTACTTCGAATAAAGTAATAATTAAAAGTTTTAGCCTATATAGATAGGAATTAGTTTACTTAGCAGAATCAATAAAAACTAAAACTCTAAGCACATTCATGATTAATCCATCAAACATCAAATCACAAGCATATAAATAACACAAGGAATTAACATGAAAATCCCAAACTAGTGTAAAAACCAAGGACAACCTAACAAGGACCAAAATCAATACACTAGTAAGCAAGACCTCTTACAAAACCAAAAATGCCACAACCTCTATTGAGACTAACACAAATTCCTTTTGCTTACTTCTTCTTTTGTTGTTGTCCTTCAAGTCTTCTCCTTTGAGTCTTTAAGTTTTTCTCCTCCTTATTTCATCTTTGTCACCATCTAGTTCCTCAATCAAAACTCCTTTTTTTATTGTTGATTTACCGTGAGACTCTTAAATCACTCCTCGATGACGATTCAGTTGCTCCTCCTCAAACTCATATGTGTGTGTTATGTTCTTGTTATGTCCCTCTTA
The DNA here is from genome assembly GCA_035235625.1 of Saururus chinensis. NCBI lineage: Eukaryota > Viridiplantae > Streptophyta > Magnoliopsida > Piperales > Saururaceae > Saururus > Saururus chinensis. The sequence continues at coordinate 22,096,594 of CP141142.1, forward strand.
TATCTCTCACCATAAAGAATTTTCACTCAAAAATTAATGGTTGATCAAGGAAAATTAAGGTAAATGTCTCCTCTTTTTCTCAACTTAAATAATAAATTTATTCCCTTCAATTTCGTCCATACCTAGCCCTTTTATAATGTTTTAAGTTGGTTAGGGTAAAAGAATCTAAGCTAGGAAAGAACTTCATTATGGAATTCTTGAACTAGGTAAGTTTAGCCTTAAGCAATCAATCCTTTTAGCAAGCGATCAATCGATCACTGTCTCTGCCTAAATGAAGTTGCCAATCAATCGATATATTGAGCGGGTGATTGATCGTTCTCTGCTTCAGTTTGAAATATGAAAAACATTCATTAAAAGATCAATCCATGAACAAATTTCTAGATTTTAACCTAGAATGTCCTAAAACTTTCAATTAACTCCAACAAATTATTTAGACTTAATTCTAAGTGGTTTGTGTATATCCATTTGTGTATAATACCTTCAAACTTTCAACACTCAATGTACTCTTGATCCTAGAATTTTTAGAACACGTTTACTCCTATTTTTGAAGTTTTTTAATTCCAAATCTGACTTGACCACAACTAAATCTAATCAGGCTATAATGACTAAAATCGTACATGAAGTTTCAACATAGTTTTGATCATCGAAATTAACCTACATGTGACTATATGTTCTTACAATTTCCCCCTTTGGCTATTTTGTAACAAAACAGTATAACCATTTATAATTAAGCTATTTACAAATGTATAAGGTAATTGTACTATGATAAGTATTTAAAGGTAGCTGAAACTCATAGACAGATAAATTAATTACTAAATTGTAGAGAGAATTTATTGATTGAAAACTAAAAGAATTAAACTACAATTAACCAAATGAAGTAATCAATTAAACTAAACAAGAGGGCAATATGAAGGCAATTACTTAGGAAATTGAATCCACTATAGAATCATAGCAATTTATTAACCGTTAATCTAAATCTATTGTGAATATGAATAAGTATAATTAGCTACAAAATAGAATTACTTTAGAAATAATAATTAATTAAATCTATGACATGAACTATCTTCAACAATAGGACGAATCATTTATACTAAACTATACTACAAGCATGACTCATCTAATCTTAGTATAACTAATCTAATTCATTAATCTTATGAACATTAAAACTGTTGCACAACCATATCATCTAAATCACAAAAGTTAAAATCATTGTAAATCTTAAAATTATATCAATTTATCATCTACAAGACAATAAATCAATATAGAATTGAATAAACATGAAAAACTCTTCCATTAAAAAAAATCCTTGTCATACAATTGTCATTATTCATTACTAAGATTTAAATTAAGAAGAAAATAAAATAAAACTTATCTATAGCTTCATCAACTTCTAAGTTATAGAAAAACCTAACCTTGCATGCTTAGTAAAAGAAGGCTCTTGAATCTCAATTAAAATCTTTGATTGCTCCTATATCTTCTTCTTCCTTTTTCTCTTTAGAAAATCTAGTGAAATTCATCAATTTTAAGCCCCATATGACTTTATATAAGCATGAAAATTCATAGGAGGAAGTCCACTTAAAAAGGACTTAAAATCGTCTTAAAATACTATGCTCTAGCTACCCATACGAATGGGTACATTGTTTCTGCAATATGAACATATCTGTTCAGTTTTGTATCCTGTTTTTGTTCAGGAAGCAAAGTCTATTTACTAGACAGTCTATATTCCCATCCAGTTTTATGTTATGATCATTAAGCTATTTTATTTACATCCATATTAATTTGCAACTTATTTGTGACTCCAAAAAGTTATTCAAATTATTTGTACATGTGTCAAAGTATTTCTAAATATTTTGTATATCGTCAAAGGACCTCGATAAGAATGCCTTACCTACAAAACATAAAAAATTACATTTTATATGTGTAGTACATAAATAAAATCTCGATTTTATTAAAGTATATGCCTAAATGACTAATATTGGTCATACTAATTAATAATTAAACTAAAATATTCACATATATTTTGACATAAATAACCCCAATTAAACCTAAATTAACCTAATACTATACTAGGAAGTAAGGTAAAAATATCATATAAATAGATATATTTCATACTTAACACTACAAATATGAAAATAAAAAATTACAACTCTTGGAACCTGTACTTCAAATAAGTATGAGATAATACTTAATTTTTCATAATCATTTCTCCCCTTTTTTGACACACATAGGCAAAAAGGGAATAAAAAATTAAAAGAAATATCCAAGTAAGCATAAGAGTCAAATATTGATCATCAAAGACATCAAAATAAGAAACAATAAACATCACATGCCTCCAAATAATCTCAGGTTAAACTGCACCATTTCATTATACATCAAAATCATCAATAAAGTACATATAATGAATTGTCAAAGAGTTTTAACATATCATACATCCAAAAGTAAATAAAGCACAAAAAACCATCAAGCTGCACCAACATCATCCTCCCCCTTGAAAGAACATAAGAGGCATATGTATTGTAAAGTGGCTAATTTCAATTATCAAAATAATGTCTAAACTTTATGTATGTTTTAGTTTTAGAAATCTAACTAGATTTAGTTATGATTGAGTCGGATTTGGAATGATTGACTTAAAAAATAGGAGCAAACATGTTCTTATTAATCAAGGTTGAAGACTAAGCTGAGTGTTAAAGGTAAAAGCTTTATTTACAGATACTCACATACACAATTCTCTAAGTTTAACTTAAGAATAGTGAATTAAGTGATTATAGAAGTTTAAGACTGAATTAGGGTAAAATGTAAAAAAATTGCTATCCATCGATCGATCGTTGCAAAATTAATTGGATCAATTAATTGATTAGCACTTGAATTAGACTGTGTGAAATTTAGCCAAGAGTTTACTGATCAATCGACCAGAATGAGAGATCGATTGCTTGAAGAGTTTTACTTGTAATAGAATATTGAAGAATCGATCATTGTTAGCCCTGAGCAATCGTTGTTTATGTAACTTATCTAGTTTAAGCCTTCTCAAAAATAATTCATTCCTAATTGAATTCTAACTTGAAAGAACATATGTGTCATAGTAATATTAATTAACTAATTTTGTTTGTCAAAATTATGTCAAAAATGTTGACTATATAATTAGTTTTAGAAATATGATTAGATGTAGTTGTGGTTGAATCAAGTTTGGAATTGGACTTGAAAAATAGAAGCAGACGTGTTTGTATGGAACAAGATTGAAGACTAAAGAGTGTTGATGGTTTAAGAGGTTTATTAAGTACACATTCCATGTAAAAGTCAGTTAGAAAAGTTTCAAAAATGATTTTTGAGGTTTTAGATGATGTTAGGGTAAAAAAAGTAAAATTGTCTCTAAATAGTGTCATCGATTGATTGTTGGACAAAACGTAGGAAGAAATACTTGATTAGCACCTGAAATAGCCCTTTGTTAAATGAAGCTAAGAGTTTATTGATTGATTGCTTCATCAATGATCGAGCAACTAAGGAGTCATGCCCTAAGAAAATACTGAATGATTGATTGCTATTTGGAATGATTAATCGCTAGTAGTTTTAGTTACCTGAGATAAGTTTTCCTATAAGAGAATTCATTCATAGTTGAAGTCAAAGAGCTTAATTGATTGACAAATTTGAAGAGAAGAAAACCTTGAAAATATTGGAGAAGAAAAGAGTCTTTTACACATTATTTTCCTAGAGAATTCTTGAAGAGCATGATGAAAATGTTCATGGTGAATTGATGCTGATGCACAACTAAAGTGAAAAGATTCCACATAACATATTTTATAGTAGAGTCAGCAAAATTCTTTAAAGGAATTTGAAGAATCTTAAGAGGTAAATCAGCAAATAAGGAAGAAGTTTTTGTTTGGTTTTTAGAAGAAGAAGCCGAAGTACAAAACACAAAGAGAGAAAACTTCAAGTATTCAAGGAGGAAGAAATGAAGACCAATGTTAACAATGAAAAATATTGAACAAATGAGTCTAGAGGTTGGTTGGTTATTTTGTGTCTTGTAAGATCTATATCATTCCAATGCATTGATTTAGCCTTAGTTGAGGCTGTCGTGGCTTTTTCCCTTGTTGGGTTTCCACGTAAAATTCCTAATTGATTGTGTGGTGCGCATGCCTAATTTAATGGTTTAAATCATCATGAATGGTAATTAGATACTAGGGTTTGTAAATTCTACTTCAAAACAAATTCCTACGTGTATAGTCTAGATCTCTTTGCTTACTTGCTAAAGAACTAGGGTTTGGAGAAATCTAGTGATCCACTAACGCCATCTAGTTGGATATTAAACTCTCAAGTGGTAGCTGGGGAGTTTTCTAAAATATTGAGTTTGATTCATGCTATCAATTTGTTTTTGCATGCTAGTGCATCATAAGTTTGCGTAGTCTTCCTAGATTTTGATTTCTAGTGTTGTTTATCTTGTCTTAGGGTTTAATCTCTTAATTATGGTTAGTTTACTTATTGTTCTCTTAGAATTACTTGTTGAACTTGATGAGTTGTATGCCCAAATTAGTAATTTTGCATGCTCATATATTTCTCTTTGCTTTGAGTGCTTAAAAATAGTTGCTTGGTGGTTTAAGTTTGTTTTATGTTATTGGTTGTGTCCAATAAATCAATGAATGAACATGGAGATTTGGGAAATCATATGAATCATATACCATTGTTTGGTGGTAAAAAAATTCAAATTGGAAGAATAGGATGAGAGATTCTATTCAAGGGCTTGATGTAATACTTGGAAAGTGATGATTAAAGGTTGAAATTCTCTAATGACCAAAGACAAAGAGGAAAATTCATTCTTAATAGATGAGAGGGAATGAGATAAAAATAAAACAAAACTTACAAATCAAAATAATAAGGCTTTTAATGCATTATTCAATGCCATAGGAAAGTCACAACATAGGTTAATCTCAAATTGCACATCCGCTAAGGTTGCATAGGAAAAACTTGTGAAGTTTATGAGAGTTTAATATCCGTAAAATTGACCTAACAGATTGATCACTAGATTACTCTTGAAACTAGTACTTTGATAAGTAAGAATTGTAACTTGTAGCATATTTTGTGCATATTTTTTTTAATATGAATTAACCTTATATTCTCTCAAATCTCACCATGTTGTATCAATCAATCAACCATCAGTCATTTCACACATGAACACAATAATATCTATGAAAAACCCTAACTATGGTAAAAAATATGGCAGTTCCAAAGGATCCAAATCAATCCACTAGAAACTAAGACTTTACATAGACATAAGGAAACCACCAACCTTATTTAGACTCCAACACAAGATCTCTTATTTAGGTCATTGTTACTGGCCTTCGAGTCTTCTCCCTCAAACACTTTAAACTTTCTCCTCCTTATCTTATATTTGTCAACTTCTAGTCTTCAACAAGCACCTTTTATTGTATTGACTTTGGCCTTGTGAAATTCTTCAACTTCCATTAAAGATATACTGCAACACCTCTTTGAAATATCTATATATAAGCTCCTTTAGTTGTGGATTGTCATCTTCAATTTACCATAGATCTTCAACTCAAAGTTCTATGTGAATTTTCATGTAGAAAATAATAAGTAAAGGTGTAAACCTCTTTTCTCCTTAAGATTTCTCTCTCTCAAATTTTGTGATTTTATAGCCCTTATAAGCTCTTTAAGTTGGTTTAAGACTTGTACTTGAAGAAGGAATGAAGTTGAAATTGAAATATCTTAATTAGGGTAACCGGTCAATAAAACGATCGATCATTCTAAACAACGACCAGTCACTATTTTTAATGTGCACGATACTCTAAGCGATCAATCAATTATGAGAGTGACGACCGATAACTTTCGGCTTTGCTTTTCACAGGGCTGAATTAATGTGTGATTGATCATTTTTGTTTTCGTTATTTGTAGTGATCGATTGTTCTACCTGTAATTTCACCTTTTTGTCCTTTTTACTCTCAAACTTTTTGAAACCTTTGAAATCACTTCTAAAACCCCTCCAAGTGATTTTTATATGTGAATGTCATTTGAATAAGCTTCAAAATTGTTCAACATTCTTCAATCTTCTGCATTGACTAATAAGAGCATGTTTGCTTCTATTTTTCAAGTTTATCAATTCCAAATTTGACTCGACCATAACAATTTCAAATCAAATTCTAAGACTAGATACATGCACAAGATTTCTTATCATAATTTTAATAATGAAATTATATAATAAACAAGATATATAACTCATATGTTCTTACAATATAATGAGGGAACTTAGATTGTGTATAGGTTACAAATGCTTACCCTTGAATTTGAAAACATGATAATGAGCGAAATGAAATAATTTATGAATGTTATGCTAAGAGAGTAGATATAGTTAACACTTGTGGTCAATTAGTGGAGCCCATTCCTAATTACCTAGTTACCAGAAAAGTGTTATGGTCGGTGTTCTCTAAATTTAAAATTAAGATGATGACAATAAATGAATCTAAAAAGATAGACACCTTAAACATTGAGGAGCTTGCTGCGAACCTTAAAAACTTTTAGATGCAAGAAGAATCTTATGAAAATAGGAAATAATTGTTTGAAAAATCCAAGGGAAAACAAGCTGCACTTAAAACATCTAAATGAACTTCCAAAAAGAAAAATCTTTGAACATCTTAGAAGAATCTAAAGAATGTGAGGATGATGAATAATTAATATTGTTGTTATCCAAAAAGAAATTTATGAAATCTTAGAATGTTAGGTTTGAGAATAAGGGTCAAAATTCAAGGAAGAGATAAGGAGATAGGAAATATGAGAGGCAAAACAAATAAGACTAATAATATGAAGTATTTTGAATGTGGTAAGTAAGGTTATTTTGCTATTGATTGTCTTAATAATATTTTGATAGTTCTTCTAATAATAAGCCCAAGAAATCAAAGGGGTTTGGTAATAAGAAAAAGAGCAAGGTGCTTCAAGCAACTTACTCTGATGAGAGTTCTTTTGATGAAGATGAGATGTGTGATTATATTGTCTTCCATGCAAGTGTGGAGGAAGATAGTTTTGGTAAATAGTATCATGAGTCCATTTCTCTTGAAGAGAAGTCTGACTTTGATTCTGGGGTAGAGCCCAGAATGGTCAAATGACCCACCCTAAAATCACCCAAAGCATCTAATCGGGCAGAGCAAGGCAATAGGGGTGAAGGAGGGTCGAAAACAGTAACCCCCAACCAACACTGGATCGAAGTAGGCCGGACGGAGTCTGTCCAGTGGTCGGACGATGAGTGGAAATACACTGGCATCTAAAAAACATCATGGACAGTGAAATGAAAATATAACTAAAACCCGACCAAAGTATCGGTAGCTCACGGTGGAGTGAAGAAAGCACAGCAACGGTTCTAGCCAATGCCTATGGGTTCCTAGCGGCCAACTAAACATAAGTCTAGTTGAGGGCGGCCGCAAACGACATCAAAATTACAATCCCATGGCTCAAAAATAAGATTTGAAGGAGAGAAAAACTGAAGAAAAGTTCGGTACCTCGTGGAGGAGCAAAGAGGCCATGACGGTTGTCATAGCTGGTACCTACAGACTCATGGCAGTGAGGCAAAGAGGATCCTGACAAGAACCGGCGAAATCTGACGGAGGAGGGAGAACGGAGTGACCGGAATCTAACTTGGGTTTCTCCCCCAACTCATTGGACGTGAAACACTTACTGGATGTATGTTTTCTGGAATCCGATCTTTGGATTCCGGATTTATATACTCTTTTTTATTTTTATATTTATGTCCCCAACATGTGTTCACCTCTCGATTACGCGTTGTAGCTCCAAAATTTGTGCTGTAAATGCACGGCGAAGCCTACGGCCTGCGACTAAGTCCAACACCCGACTCTATGGGTATAAATATTGGGGAAATACACAAATACAAATACGCCAAAACATCACACTTTTTACCAAAAATGATGAGAAAAATAGCAAGAAAATAAAAAAATTTGTAGAAAAATCAGGGACCTTACAATTAGTGACGCTTTTATTAAGCTCTACTAAAAGAGTAACTATTAGTGACGCTTAAGAAAAAATGTCACTAATAGTTATATGTTTTTAATTTAAAATATATATCTTTTTGCGATGCTTGTTGAAAGTGTCACTAATATCATAATTAATAGCAACTTTTATTATAAAGCGTCGCTAATAGTTATATTTTTTTCTTTTTTATTTAAAATATAGATCTTTTAGTGATGCCTGTTGAAAGTATCGCTAATATCATAATTATTAACGACTTTTATTATAAAGCGTCGCTAATAGTTTTAATATTAGTGACATATTGTGTTATGCGTCACTAATGTATGACTATTACCGATGCTTATTAAAAAGCGTCGCTAATAGGTAACTTTTTTGTGACGCTTTTTTATGCGTTGCAAGTAGTTTTTTTAGCAACGCTTGTATTTGCGTCGCTAATAATACATTTTGTTGTAGTGTCGACACTAGCAACTTTTGACTCTCTTAATAGCCATTAAAGGTACTCACCAACCTTTCCGAAACTGAAAATAATCCTTAGCATTCCATGGCTCTCCTTAGCTAATAAATGTGTGATATAACCGATTGAATCTCTCGATGGTTGTGGCACTTCAACTCTACTCTGTCCAAAGGTAGAAACAAACGAAATCAAGGGCAAATTTTCACTATGACCCCTTCCAAAACCAATTTTTAACTTACTCTTACATGCCATAACTCTGTTCTTTCAACTGTTATGTTCTTCCGACTATTATGGACTTGTAGTCAGATTGCCTAGGCTTTGATACCAACTATAATGCCTAAGATTTTCCATCATATTTTCTTAAAAATTCACAGAAAAATTTGCAACATAACGGCAGTAAATTGGGAAAATGATAAAAATAAAACCTATGAAAGCAATTTTATAATTTAAACATCACACATCAGTTTTTCCCATGTAAATTTTTTCTCATTCGACCAAACATAGTATGGCCAAACCAAACCGGTGGAATCTGATGACGGAGGAGGCGTGGCGAAGTGATTGGAAACTCTCTTGGGTTTCACTCAAACTTTTTGACATTCCATGTTGCTGGACGTTCTAGACAAAAATCGAATTGATCATGGCAAAACCCACTTTTTTCTCTATTTTTTTTCCTTTTATATCCCCTTCATGCGCTAACCTCCAGTTTACATGTTATACCTCCAAAACTAGCACCGAAAGCATACGCTGAGGCCCGCTGCCTGTGACTAAGCCCCACACCCAATTCTATGGGTATAACACCGAGGTCAAATACAAAAATATAAATATGCAAAAGTGTCATATTTTCCTATTAAAATGATGAGAAAAATAGTAGAGAATCACAAAAATAATATAAAAATTAGGGACCTTACAAAAATCTAGAATGAGTTAGATGAAACCCTAGTCGCCTTGGTACACTCTTTAAAGGCTAGCGTTGGTTGAAATAACGCAAGGGGAAGAAAATTTTGTGAGAGAAAAATATAATACTTCATACTATTAGTTCTTCCCTAATTCACCTATAAATTTGAAAAAAAATTGAGGGAGGTTCAGACTTTATTTCATAATAACTTTATGAAATAGAGTTTGAGTGATTCATATTCATCACAACAAAACAAATTAAAAGAGTAGAGGAGTTCTTTACAAGGGAGATTGAAAAAACTTCTACATCAACAATCAAGGGGGACTTTGATTATAGTACTTTCGGAGACAATGAACAAACTCGAAGGGAAAAACATCAAGGATAAAGGAAGATACTCGATGGTCAACAACTTCAACTAGAGAAAGGAATTATAGTGTTGGGTAGAGGTTGGTATCTTTATGTTTTGTTAGTTATAATCCTTAATGCAATGATTTAGCTAGGAAGTGGCTACCGTAGTTTTTTCCCATGTTGGGTTTCCACGTAGAAATCTTTCTGATGATTGCGTGCTTGTGTAATTGATAGTGGCTTAGTAGTTTTTACTTCACAATTTTGCATAGAGACCTTTTGTTTAGTTCATTAGCTTAATTATTTAATTATTTGGGCTATGGGTAATATAGTGATCTACTAGTGTCATAGATATTAAACTCACAGTCCTAACAACCATGTGAGGATTGTGTTCTTTTTATTGTTGTTAGCCTTTAAATCAGTGTTTTGGGGAATTTTTGAATAGTTAGAATCATCAATAGGGTTCTCTAAGTGTTGTGAAATAAACCAAAGACTTGGTTGGGGTTCTTCGAGCTGGGTCAAAACTTTTCGTGTGTAGATCAATACTTGAACTTTCAAAGTAGGGTAATGGCTTGTAATTGGACCATAAAAGGTCAACTTGTCATCTACTCGTTATTTTGGTTTACTAAACTACATGTACATGAGTGAGACCTGACATATATTAGGATTGCTTCACCATGGTAATAGTATTCAATGCTTCATTATTTATATCATCGAAGAACAACAATCACAAATCTGGATTTTGATGTTGGTTGTTTAAGTTGGCTTTTGAATAAAAGTAAAATGTTTGAATGTGAATTTTAGTACTTTGATAAATTGTAAAAGAATTATTAAAAAGGATTCAAGGTTGTGACTGTTGGACCATTGTATGGGCTCAGGCTCGGTTTGGTCCAATGTTGTCGCAGTCCGGGTGAACCGGTATGGGCCACGGCGTCCAAGGGTGGTGGGGGCGGTCCCACCGACCCCACATCTGCCATCGTTATACTAATTTGATTGGGACCTGCCAACGTCACACATGCACACTAGGCATTCGATTGGGACCCGCCGACCCCACATGTATTAACACAATGTGGGGCCCAGACATACGAATTAAGTGTCAAGGGTGGGACCCGTGGTTAGCAAGGGGTCGAACCTGTTGCGGGCTTGGCCGTGTGCAAGGGGTCCAAGCCTCCGCGGGTCTAAGACACAGAGCCCGCTCCCGTTGTATATGAACCTCAAATTGAACTGGAAGAAATAAAGAAGGATAGCCCAATTAAGATTAGCCCACATATAGGCCCATTCAAGAGAGGAAAGGAAGGGAGTATAAAAGAGGAAGCTTACGAGAGGAAGGGATGCCCTGGAGCAATCCGGCCTCCTTTCTTCCCTCCTCTCTCCCAATTAGCCGCCCCTCTCCTCTTGTGTGGTTTGGCCTGCACTACTTTGGGAGGAATCCCTTGCTGGATGCCCCTCCTACCTCTCCTCTCTCTCCATTGGCGAGCAAGATCAAGGAGATGAGTCTCTCCATTGATAGGGACGTGCGGCTATTCTTGCTGAGATTTCTTCAATCCAAGCATTGGTTTATGAGAGATAAACACATAAAGGTATTCCCCTTTCTCCCTTGCTTGTTGTTTTTGATTGTGGTGGATGAATTGGTTGATTCAAGGGCACACAAGGGCTGGAAAGCCCAGGTCAGTATGCTATTGTCCCTCTTTGTATTCTCAATTGCATGATCTATTTGATTGGATATGTTTATTGCTCATTAATTTGGGTTTTATGCATGATTGTTGTAGTTTTATCATAAAGGCTGATTTTTGATTGGTGCGCCACCCCATCCCACCATGCTTCAGCTGGTCCAGCCACTCTTCAGTGATATTGGAGCCTAGGTGGGGGTTGTTGGTCATTGATCCAATCAAAAATCGGTTTTGATTACCCGATCTAGGTTTTGCGTGCTAAAATTGGGAATTTGGTGAAATTGATTAATCTACTAGATCCAATCATGGGGCTTTTGTTTTTAAGTTAAACTTAGATATATATTGGACTGTTTTTATTGATTTTCATGCTGAAATTGAGGTGATTTTTAGTTTAATTGAAGATTGCATGTTTGTACGCATATAGGGGCAAAATAATCAATTTGGCCTTGAATTTTTTTTACACTTAATTCTATGATCATGTTCTGAGAACACACACTCTTGCTGGTCAGCAAGAGTTAGTTTATTTATTTTTTATTAAAATAAATTAATTTTATGAATTATAAAGGTGTGAATTGACTGTTTTAGCCCTAGGAGCATTTTGGTCAATTCACACTTGCTCTGTGTGTGCTGATAATTCTCTGTCCAGAATTGTTGTTCACTGATTTGAATAATCTTTGATAAGTTTCTGTGTAAAATTTTTGGTGTGTATTTAATGGTGAAAAGACCAAAACAGCCCTAAGGATATTTTGGTAATTTCGCACCAAATTTTTTTTGGATAGAAATATAAAATTCCAGAAGACTCTATATTATTCATTTGCTATTTTTAAGTGCTGAGTAGGGTGTTTAGAGGATTCTAAGATAATAAAACACCTAGATAACCTAATTAAGGTAACTTCCTTAAGGGGGTTAACGGGTAGTTAGGGTTATTTTTGGAAAGTGACTTAAACCCTAATTAAGGTGTATCTAAATTAAGTAACTTAACATAATATACTCAATTGTCCCTTAGCCTTATTATTAGACTAAGAGTTCTCTAAGAAATTAACTTATTTAGAAGCGGTTAGCCTTCCACAAATAGTTTTAATTGCCTATTCTCTGGCTTTTCCTCTATAATTGCACGATGGCTTCCAAGATGGTCACTTCAGAATTGGAGAAAACTGAGAAGATAAATGCTGACAACTATCTAGTGTGGAAGAGAATGATACACCATATCCTAATTCTTTCTGATCTTGCTCATGTGATTAAGCAGATCTTTGAGTCACTGCCAGAGGGTGCTTCAACTGCTTAGAGGAAAGCTCATGAAAAACTAAGGGATGCTGACAACAAGGCTAGGTCCACTATACTGACTTTCATGGATCCAAAGATGGAAAGGCTCTTTGAGAAGTACAAGACTGCCAGAGAGATGCTGGAAGCAGTTTTTGTCAGGTATGGGGAGCAGACTGAAGCTCATAAGAGGATGTTGCACTCTAAGTATCAAAACTTCAGGATGAGAGAGGGAGATGATGTGAATGAGCACTTTAGTGTCATGTCCATCATTGCTGATTACTTAGAGACACTGGAGGACCCCATCTCTGAGGGAGTCTAAGTGTCTACAATGTTAAATAGCCTTCCAAATCTTGGGAGATTGTGATGGTCTATCTCAATATGAGTAACCAGAAGATCACAATAGAGGCTCTGACTGCCAAGCTAAGGCTTGAGCAATAGAGGAGGAATTATGTGAAGGCTTCTAGTGGTGCTGCTATTGCTAACCTAGCATAGAACTCTGGTGGAGGCAAGAAAGGTAGACAGGGGCTTGGTCCCTTTAACAAGAGAGCTTTCAAGAAAAAGAGGAAGAAGCCTCATAACAAGGGCATTGGAAAAGGGAATAACAAACCCCATAGTGCATGTTTCAAGTGTGGCCAAGTGGGTCACTTCAAGGCTAATTGTCCCTAGAAATATGACCATTCAAGCAACCACAACAAGAGTAAGAGCAAGGAGATTTGTGTGTTGTATCTGAAGTGATGATTGCTGACATTAAGGAGAAGACTTGGTGGCTGGACTCAGAAGCTATAGTGCATGTTTCCCACTGCAGGGGAACCAGGGGAGAGGCGATCAACTTGATGCCTAGCCAGAACAAAGTCTTCATGGGCAACAACACATACTGCGAGGTGGACGCTATGGGGAACTACAAGATTCCCCTGAAGGATAGGTCTACCCTAGTCCTAACTAATGTACTCTTTGCTCCCTCCATCAGGAGGAACCTGATGTCAATCCTTGTTTTGGCCAAGAAGGGGTGTGAAGTTAGGTTCAAGGGGAGTAAGGCACTATGGGCAAGGGTGAGACTATTTTATTTACTGCTTCTTTAGTTGATGGCTTATATTGCCAAGATGTAATGAACTCTTCTGAATCTAATGAAATAAGTGCTTTTGAGTATATTGTAATGTCTATGGATGATGCCCTACTGTGGCATATGCATATTTGTCACGTTAATGTAGATAAACTACATAGGATGTCGAACCCCGGGTTGTTACCCAAAATATCCAAAGACCTTCATGCGTGTGAGGATTACTTATCGGAAAAGATGAGCAGACAATCCTTTCAAAAGGGATAAAGGGCAAATGAACTCTTAGGGGTGGTACATTCTGACATTTGTGGGCTCCTAAATGTTCAGACCCACAAAGGGATGAATATTTCATTACGTTCATAGATGACTATTCAAGATATGAGTACATGTATTTCATAAACAGGAAGTTTGCTGCCTTAGATAAATTCAATAAATTTAAAGTGACGTAGAGACTCATTTAGGCAGGAAAGTAAAAATCTTGAGAACTGACAGGGGTGGCAAGTACACCTTTCACTTGTTTAAAGAATACTGTAATGATCAGGGAATAGTTCATTAGTACACCCTATCGTATACTCCACAGCAAAATGGAGTGACAGAAAGGCGTAATAGGATGCTTATGGACATTGTTAGGTCCATGTTAAATCACTTTGAGTTAGGAACCAACTTCTGGGGTGAGTCTTTAGACAAAGCCGTGTACATCCTAAATCATGTACCAACAATGGTAGTTCAACGGACACCTTATGAGTTATGGATGGGTCAACATCCAAACTTAGGGCACCTTAAAGTGTGGGAGTCTAGGGCACACGTATAGGTGCCTAACTAGCATAGGTCAAAGCTAGACCCCAAGACCATAAAGTGCAACTTTATTGGTTACTGTGACTACTCTAAGGGGTATTGATTCGTGGTTCACCATACAGATAGGGCAGTGGGGGTATTTGAGTCTAGAGACGCTTATTTCTTAGAGGAAGAATTAAACTTAAGAATACCTAACAAAAGATTTGATTTATTTGAGGTGGTTAAAGAGGCTAGTCCTAGCACTTCCCCCGAGGAAGTAATTGGATCAAATCAAAACCAAACTGAACTAAAACCCATGTGTTGTTACATCTGAAACAAGACTATGAAGAAGTCAAATTCAGATTCATTTTACTTGCCAATTGTAGTAGACAAGGTCGATCCACAGGGAAAGCCTTGTGCAACAAAGAAAATTGTTGCGAAAAAGTAGAGGAAGAAAAAATTAAGAAAGAAAGAGTAGAAGAGTATTGAGGCAATATAGAGTCAATAAATCAAGATGAGAAAACACTAAGGCATTAAGGATCATTATAACATCTAATGATGTTCTTCATGTATCATGTTATCTCAGTTAGAATTGAATGAAGATTCTATCTAACCGGAAGATATGAACATTAAAATTGAAACTAAAGATAGAAAATACTTTGGATAGATGAAGGATAAAAATAATTGTCTCTTAAAGATTTCTATGTATCCAAATCACAAAAGATCAAGAAGGAGTGCCTTCAAGTATCTTATGTATCCAAATTACAAAGAAACAAGAAGAAGAACAATATTAAATAAATATCACTTCAAATAAATAATACTTACTTGAAACCATTGATGAAATATGAATTAAACTCCATTAGATTGTTACAAATCACCTCTAGCCTTAGCTTGAGAGCTTAGAAAGCCATTACAATAAAACTAAAAACAAAAATACAAAATGAGAGAAGAAAATAGGAGAAGAGAGCTCCAAAGAGGAGGGGATTCTTCATCTATCACGTCCACCCCTCTATTTATAGGAATAGGAGGGGTTGCTTCAAAGAGGAAAATGAAATCAAATATTTAGATTTTATCCTGATTGATTGCCTGATTGGTTGCATCTTTGGCAATGATTAGATTATAAATCAATCAAATAAATCCATAATTTATTTAGCAAATAAGTATCTTTGAATCTTCCTTTAAATATCCAATCAGCCTCATTGTCTTTCCTTATGTGTATCAATCAAAATCAATGAAAACATTCTTCATGTGCTGTCCTTGGGTTAGTTTACTAGCTGTCTAATTACATGCCCAATTCGACCCATATATCTTTGGAATTTAGAATATCTTCCTGAAATAACAAATGTAGCCACGGAAGTCTTCTTTCCAATGCCACTAGAATCGTATAAATCAGAATTATACAAAGAAAGACATGGTCAAATTACTATAGCTATGTCAATCTGTCTAAATCAGCTTCTTTCCTAATTTAGTTCTCTTGATGCAAATCTCAATTCCAACAGGTCCATAAGGCTATGTTCGACCATTCCATGCATGTTTAGACCATTAAGAGCCCATTATTGACTTTTAAATAGCTTTGGGTAGTTGGGCTTCACTTCCTCTTCCAGTTGGATCCTGTTGAAGCCTGTTTAGATATGTAAACTCAATTAAGGTCCAATTAACTTATTCAAAACATAAATAGCCCAAATCAGCAATGACATAACATAAAATAGGATTATAATTTAAAATTTGAAAACATTTTATTAAACATTATTTCAGTGCATCACCAGGGCATTGAGGGAAAGAAGACCTTCAACCCTGTTGAGAGACTTCTACACAATGCTAGGGGAAGACAATGTCACATTAGATGAACTCGTTATAGATTACCCGATTACCCTTGAGCAAGCTGTAAGTCTTCTAGACGCTTAAGAATGGTAGGTTGTTGTTCAGAAAGAGATGAACTCTATCCTAAAGAATAAGGTTTGGGAGATAGTGGATCGACCTGACAGGCGGAAGCCCATTGGGTGTAAATAAATCTTCAAAAAGAAGCTTAAGCCTGATGGGTTAATAGATAAGTATAAAGCAAGATTAGTGGCCAAAGGGTTCACCCAAGTGTATGGGATAGGCGTTAAATAGGCATACTTATTGGTGTCAAGATTTGACTCGATTAGATGTCTCTTCGTATGTGTTGCTTACTATGATTTAGAGCTACACCAGATGGATGTAAAGATTGCCTTCCTAAATGGAGATTTAGAGGAGGAGATTTACATGGAACAACCTGAGGGTTTTGTAGTTCTTGGAGAGGAGAACAAGGTGTGTAAGCTCATAAAATCATTGTATGTCCTTAAATAATCTCTGAGGCAATGATACTTCACTTTTCACAAGGTGATTAATGAGTATGGGTTCATAGTGAACGAACATGATCACTGTGTCAATACCTTTCGGGATAGGGCTATGTATATGATGTTGTCAATGTATGTAGACGACATACTCTTGATGGGGAATGAACTAAGTATGATAGTCAGTTTAAAGGATGACTCAAAACCCAATTTGTGATGAAAGACATGGATGACGCATCCTACATCCTCAAGATGAAGATTGACAGAAATAGAAAGGCTAGGAAGCTTAGTATATCTCAAGAATTATACATAGAGATCGTTCTCAAAGACTTCAATGTCATTAGTTAAAAAACCATTGAGTCCTCTATTTACAAGGGTATTGTAAGATCCCTTATCTTAAACCGGTTTTTGTTTTCTTTTAATTATCGGTTATCGTGAGGTTAACGTATTTTCTGATTTATTCGGTGGTTTCGTAAATAAATAGTATTTATGATGGTTTTAATCAAAATCAACATTAAGATTAGTGGTTTTATGTGATTTTAAAATAAATTTGAATTTTTGGGATTTTTTAGAATTTTCACTATTTTTCCTGAAAATTAGGGTTTTGGCGGACCCCTGTGGGCCCCACCATCAAAATTTCGATTTTTGGGTCAAATGAACCCAGATGTCTACTTAAGGTCACACAAAAAATTTTAAAATTTTCTTAGGCTTAATTAGTACTTAAATTTACAAAATACTCATTTTTAGCTTACACCCCATAGCTTACCCATATATACCCCAACCCTTACTATAAAAGGGCAAACCTAAGCCATTTCCATTTTTGGGAATAGGCTAAGGAGGAGAGGTCAGGCCTAATCCCCAATTAGGCCCAAATTAGAAGGTGTTTAAGGTAAGCCTACTCTAATTAAGTACTAAACCCTAGCTTTCTTCTTAATCTCTTCTAAATCTACCATTTCCCTTTGTTTCAATTCGTTTTTGGACATCAAAAACTACTGATTTGGATTTTACTACAAACCCTAACTTTCAAAATTCAATTTTTATGATCAACAAGCCCTAGATCTAAGTTTTAATTAGGGATTTCTTTGGTAAATCAATTTTAATAGAGTTTAATTCAAACTCAATGTGCTTTTAAGGTTTTCAAGAAGGGTGACTCTCCAATCCGAGCTTAATCAAGTGCTAAGGTAATGGGTCTTCGAAATCTCAGTTTATCCATGGTAAAATTCTTGATTTTTGGCTTATTTCGAATGGAGTTGCTCGAAGGCATTGCCTTGAGGAGCAGGAGTTGCTCGAAGGCGTTGACCTTGAAGAGCAGGAGTTGCTCGTAGGTGTTGGCCTTGAGGAGCATGTCTATTTGATAAGTGTTTGCTCGAGGGCTCCGGCCTTGAAGAGCAGGTCTATTCTCTATGGGTATGGATTTGCATGTTGGACTTGTGTACGTGTGTGACACTTATACATGCATGATGAATGAGAATGTTGATGCATAAGGGAATATGTATGTTAGAGATACATTCATGCAGGTTGTGATGATATGATGTATGATGGAATATGTATGTTAGAGATAAATTCATGCAGGTTTATGATGATGTGATGCATGATGAAATATGTATGTTAGAGTTACATTTCATGCAAGGTGTTATGATGAGAATGAAATTATGTGGATTATGCACTATGATGCAGTTTTAGGTGATATGTATGCGTGATCAGGAAATGATGCACCATGTAAATCTTTGATCTGATTGATTATATTGCTATGCTGTCGTATTTTCGATGTTGATAGTGATATTAAAAACCATTGCTGAGTTTGTTAAACTCACCCCTCTTTCTTGTGTTTTGTTTTGGGGCTGTGTGGTGCGACACGCAGACAAACAGGATCTCCTCTTTGAGGAAAGGTTGGAGGTGACTTGGATGTGATCGTGAAGATCGTTGTGTGACTTATCTTCTTTGGTTTTATGCTTTATGTTTAGAACCTTTGTGTAGGGTTCTTTGTTGTTTTGGATTTATGTCACATTTTACAGTTATGTTTGCTTATGACTTATTTTGAGCCAGTGTGGGCTTTAGTTAACAAAGCATGTGGGTTTGAGATTAGTTGTTTACTTTGTGATAAGCAACACTCTTTCTTTCCTTCTTATTTACTCTTGCTCAAAAGATTGTGCGTCCGTAATTCTGTTAATCGCTCGTGGTTAAGGTTAAGTCTTCCGCTAGATCGTTTCTCAAATTTTCCTTCGTCGCCCCCGCGCGCTTGACCAGCCCCTGGACAAGGTTCGGCTTGGGTCGGGCATCGCCGGGGCGTGATAGGTATGGTGCAGTCTAAGAGTATGGCTCCTCGGACTGAGGAAGACTGACTCCGGATGGAGTTAGTGCCATATACACAGGCTATTTGCATCTTGATATATGTCATGATTTGTACACAACCTGATTTGTGTTTTGTGGTAAGCTCGCTAAGCCGTTAGCAAGCAGACCCTGGTCTTCATCACTGGCAAGTGGTGAAGAGGGTATTTTGGTACCTATTAGGGTCTAAGAGTTTAAAAATCACTTATCAGGCGGAAAGTCTGTTATTGGCTGGATATAGTGATTTAGACTATGCAGGGGATCCAGATGACAAGAAATCCACTGCTAGATTTGTTTTCATGTTTAGAGGTGGAGCTATATCATGGGCAAGCAAGAAACAAAAGAGTGTTTCTAAGTCTACGATGGAAGCTGAGTTTTATGCATGTAGTATTGCAACTTCATAGGCAGTATGAATAAAGGAGTTTCTAGCAAGATTGGGGCTAGAATGCTAGACTGATGCTCCCGTCCAAATGTATTGTGATAATCTGGCAACAATGTCAATTAAGAATGAGGAGATTAGTTCTAGAGGTAAGCACATTGAGGTGCATTACTATTATATCTTCAACATGCTATAGAGGGAAAAAGTGACTGAGTCATCTTCCTACTACTGAGATGTTGGCTGATCTGTTCACTAAGTCCTTAATGACAGATCTATTTTCTAAGCACGCTCATAGCATTGGCCTTCGATAGGACGAGCTCAAATCACTGTTGGACCATATGAGCCCTTCAACCATAGTGGGGGATGTTGGACCATGGTATGGACTCGGGCCTAGTTTGGTCCAACGTTGTCGCGGTCCGGGTGAACCGGTATGGGCCACGGGTTCCAAGAGTGGTGGGGGTGGTTGCGTTGACCATACATGTGCCATTGTTACAATAATTCGATTGGCACCCGCCGACGTCACACCGCATACTAGGCATTCAAATAGGTCGTATATTAATACATTGCGGGGCCCATACGTGCGAATTAAGTGTTGAGGGTGGGACCTATGGTTAGCAAGGGGTCGACCCTATCACGGGCTTAGCTGTGTGCAGGGGGTCCAGGCCCCCGCGAGCTCTGAGAGACAGAGCCCACTCTCGTTGTGTATGAACCTCAAATTGAACTGGAAGAAATAAAGAAGGATAGTCTAATTAAAATCAGCCCACATATAGGCCCATTCAAGAGAGGAAAGGAAGGGGGTATAAAAGAGGAAGCTTAGGAGAGGAGGGGAAGCCCTAGAGCAGTCCGCCCCCCTCCTTTCTTCCCTCCTCTCTCTCAATCAGCTGCCTCTCTCCTCTTGTGTGGTTCGGCCTACACTACTTTGGGAGGTATCCCTTGCTGGTTGTTCCTCTTACCTCTCTTCTCTCTCTCCATTGGTGAAAAGGATCAAGGAGACGAGCCTCTCCATTGATAGGGACGTGGTGATTGATTGAAGGGGCTGTTCTTGCTGAGATTTCTTTAATCCAAGCATTGGTTTGTGAGGGATCAACACATAAAGGTATCCCACTTTCTCCCTTGCTTATTGTTTGTGATTGTGGTGGACGAATCGGTTGATTCAAGGGTGTGCAAGGGCTGGACAGCCTAGATCAGTACGCTATTGTCCCTCTTTGTATTTGTAATTGCATGATCTATTTGATTGAATATGTTTATTGCTCATTAATTTGGGTTTTATGCATAATTGTTGTAGTTTAACCATAAAGGCTGATTTTTGATTAGTGCGCCACCCCTATCCCATCATGCTTACATTGGTCTGGCCACTCTTCAGTGATGATGGTCTTCATCTTTGTTGCAATTGTTCTTACTATTTATCTTTTGTGGCTCTTGTTCTGTTTTGTGTTTTGTCAGTTTATATATAATGTAATGTTATATGCTAGCTATTTATATTTTGTGGCTTGGTGAATTTTATCCTATTGTTCTTGTTTTCTGGTGTCTTAGTTTATAAACAATGTAAGGTATATGCTAGCAATCTATTAAAGCTGGCACTGGCTAGGATAGTCACTCTATGCGCACCACCATGAATACCTTTCTTGGAAGAGGATATCTTCCACTGATAGGAGCTATTATTCATGAAAATAAGTAGTGGTTTTTTAACACAAATTAATGCTAAATGCCCATGCATTAATATGTGCACCATTAATTTTGGATAGTGATATTTTTTTAAAAAAAATACTGATAAAAATTTATTCAAGAGTTTTGATTAGACTTCGTAAAAGAGCCTATACAAAATTTACATGAGCTCATTTATCTAGATTAATCAAAATTCATATATAAATTTTTATTGAATATTTTTAAATTAAAAATATTAATTTTTATTAATTCTCGCAAAAAACTATGTCTACCTGAGGAATAAAAAGCCAAGCGCACACGAGGTATGTATAACGACAAAAACCCTTCCACCCTCGTGCCCACCTAATGGGGGCCTTTCACACCCTTCATCTCAGCTTTTCAAATAAAACAAGTCATGGTCGTTAGAGTATTTGGCACTTGTATGTGGACATCAGTCCAAATATTTCCATGGCTGAGGGCGTGTTGACGTCGGACATGCACCCCACAAGAGCAACAAACAAAAGCAAGCCCGAAATCTTAAGAATAAGCAATACTTCGGTCAATAAGAGCTATTAATCATGAAAATATATAGTGCACTTTTTAACACAAATTAGTGCTAAACGTGTAATACGTGTACCATTAATTCTGGAAATTGATATTTTCACAACAAAAATACCTAGAAAAAATTATTTATATATTTTGATTGGATTTTATAAATAGGCCCTTTACAAAATTTGTATAGGCCCACTTATATAGACAATCAAAACTTTGTGTAAATTTTTGGTGTACAGTTTTGACGTAAAAATATTAATTTCTATTAATTCCCACAAACATGGCTGAGGTCGTGTGGACGTCGGACATGTACCCCACAACAGCAACCCAGAAGAGAATAAACAATAGTCAAAATGGCGACTTTGAAACATGACTTAGCATTATTATTCGATTAAACTTCCTCGTTATTTTAATAGTCTGTCAATTCAATTATTTAGAAGAACGGCCATGACAACACAGCACCAACGTCCTACCAAATGAATTACAATAAAAATATGTCTATCTCTAAAATCTGATTATCAATGTATCACAACAACCGTGTTTTTGAATCAAAATATAGCCATTGCTTTCTCACAACGCGCGATATTGAACGTCTGCCCTGAACTTTGAAGTGTAGAACTGAATTGATTTCCTACTGCCCATCTTTATATGCTTTGGATTTATAATTCCCAAAGATTTTTCACCGTCATGTGTATCCGCAATCGAGTGTATGGCGTGCTCCAGCTGATGGGCAAGTGCACATGCAACGAATAAGCGAGAGAGAGAGAGAGAGAGAGAGAGAGAGCAACCTCGGAGAGAAACTTATCAGGTCGGCCAGTTTTGTATATGATGCCCACCACAGCAATCTTTTCATCTGAACTTTGATGAACCATGTGAACCTCCAGGTCGAACCTGAACAAGAAATTCTTAGAAACGAGTACTTGTAAGATGACCACAGAGATGGCAACTTCCTTCGTCCAGCATCTATGAAAATTTGGCACCAATTATTTGAGAAGAGAAAACGGAGAGAAAGTTCTAACCTCCTTCCATTGACGGTATGCTCTGAGGGTGAGTGCCAATGACTCTGCTTCAGCACGAACTCAGTTCCGTTTATGTCTAGCGTTCCTGCACCATCAGCCCATTCCACCTGCATTTCATATCACGGAGTTGCGTTAATTTACGGAGCTTTTGGCGTCTAAATGAAAATTTAAAACAATGCAAATAAGTACAAACACATCTGACATACCATAATATCATGGCCTCGGTTTCGTAGTGTTGCATTGGAAGGCCTATACTTCCTCTTTAGTCTCCCTAAATGTGGCACGACTTCCACTCTCTTATCCAGCAAGTCAATCGGTGACTGCATTGTTCCATTCTTGCATGTCCCCCATTCCTCGTGAAGCTCTCCCCAGTGCTCAGGTCCAATCCCACTACCTTCAATGTAATTGAATTCTCTCTCATCATCTGCAGAAGTAGGAAAACAAAAAGGCAGGAGTATTAATTAAGAGGAACCCTTGAAGGAATTTACTCTGTCCCAATAAACGAAAGGTCTACGAGATGGATCTGTTGGAACATTACCAACTTCTTGGGCTGATGTTAATAACCACATGTGTGTGTATATCGTGAATATCTGCGTATAGAAATAGGGGTGGGCTGGATAAAACAGGGAGTGGAAGACTCCTTATCCTTTAAGTATTTTTATTTTTATTTTTATTTGCATTAATTTTGTCTTTCATTGGGCTCTTAGGTCTTTTAGTGTAAATCAGGCTTGATAATATAAGGCTTTAAAATTAGAATGTATATATATGTGCCCTAATAATCCCCTAAATATCATGTTTCTTATTTACCCCATAAAAAAGTCTTTAAAATTATTTATATTTACCTCACAAAATAAAAGTCCATCTTCCCTTTTCTCTGGTGTCGGTGTTTTGCCCAGTGCCCAAAATGAGGACGGCCGCAGTCAAAACCATGACCTTTTTAGCCGTGACGGCTGCCGCTAAGACCTTGGGTTGCGACAAGACCGGCGTAGGCTATGACCAGACTGGTTGGCTGCAGCGGGACAATCCTCGGTTTGATCTAGCCTAACTTGACTTGTCCATGGTTCGGGGCTTTAAGTACTAGACCGATATCAACGCAGTCGCCCCCTTTCAGTCGACAGTGCGATTATTCTTTGGCATCTCCTGCCGCGGTAGAGGAGGAAGAAGGAGAAAAAGAAGAGGAGGGGGATGAGGAGGTATGGCCTTTGCTGGAGATAGAGTTGTTGCCTTTGGAGCTACCGTTACTTTTAACAGAATTGGAGAAGGAGATATAGGGTTATTTTAAATTAGGCTAATGGGTAAGAGAAATAAGGAGATTTATGGGTTTAAAAAGGGAAGTAAAAAATGTTGATTGTGAGTTTTTAGAATGAATTGAAGGTTGTAGCCGTGCGTTGTTCTCGGCCTCTCCCCACGCTTGCCCTTCGGCTCTCCCTTGGTCACTTATTTGACTACATGTTACTCCATCTTGTGGAAATGGAGGCTTCATTGAAATTTTTACACCTAATGTTATTAGAGATAGGGAAGAGTTTTTTATGTTCCCCTCTGACAATGAGTCTAGCATAAGGAACCCTTAATATTTTAGATTGATAGTGTACATGCTAGCACCAGTACTACTGGCGCTAATGTATGCTAGTGTTTGCGCAATTAATCTCATCGATGAAGTCTCCCATGCATCCCCCCGTCTCCACCCTCCCTTTGCTCCTAGAGACTATCCCTTATAGTCCACCTCTTGGCGACTCTCCCCTCTCCCGGTGACTCTCCCATCTCTTCTCGAATCTCCCCTATCTCAGCAAGTCTCCCCTATCCCGACTATCCTCTCCTCTAGCAGTGGCTCTCTCCACCTTCTGGCAGTCCTCTTTCAGTGGCAAATGGCAAAGAAATCACATTAAAGTTCATATTTCTTGTTTTAGAGTTTAGAGATGAGGTTCATTTATACTATCAAGTGTATGAGTGTGCTAGATTGAAGTATACTAGTTATGAAAAATCGGTAAAGGAGAATTGTATGTTCATTTATACTGTGACAGTGGGTTTTTAGATGAGGTTTGGTTGTAGTAGATGTCATATTATATTGTAGAGAATTTGTATCATAGCAGAAGAAATTGTTTAGTGAAGATATGCATACTTTAATTATTGGTACATTCTGAACAAGGTGGTAGAAGAATATTGTGGTTCTAATTGTTTGCATTGCTAGATAATAATATAATATAACTATGGTTAAATGCATTTTCGTTATGCTACATTAGCGCTATTTACCTCATAGTTTCATCTATGTTGTTATAGTTGTACTTAAGCCAGCAATGAGGAGCATATGTTTGTGGTAGTGGATTGTCTTCACTTAACTCTAAGGAGCAAATTGTTAACTCAAAGTTAAATTATTATTATTTTTGTCTATTTAGGTCTTAGGTAATGTGCTTTGAGTTTGATATGTTTATATATATGAAAAAAAAGAAACATGTATGCAAGTTATATAGTAAAATTAATTTATGTGGGTTGGGTGTTAAGTATTGTTTGCCTTGCAGGATAATAATACATGATAAGTATGGTGGAAAGTATTTTCATTGGTTATACTAAGTTAAAGCTTTTTACCTCATAGTTTTAATCAATGTTGAGATGGTTGTGCTTAAGCCAGCAATGAGGAGCTTATGTTTGTTATATTGGATTGATTCCACTAATTGTAAGGGACCAAATATTAACTCTGAATTGAATTAGTTTTTTTTTCAGTGTAAGGTCTTAGGTCATGTGCTTTGAGTTTGATATGTTTATACATAAGAAAACAAAGAAGTGTGTATGATAGTTATAGTATGAAATTAATTTGTGTGGGTTGGGTGCTAAGTATTTTTTGCCTTGCTAGATAATAATATAGGTTAATCATAGTGAAAAGTAATTTCGTTTGTTATAAAAAACTATGTCGTGATGGTTGTGCTTAAGCGAACAGTGAGGAGCATATGTTTGTGGACTCCACTTAACTATAAGGGGACAATGGTTAACACTAAATTAAATTAATTTTTTTTAAATTTAAAGTCTTAGGTTATGTGCTTTGATTTTGATATGTTTATATGTAAGAAGACAAAGAAGCGTGCATGCAAGTTATATTGTGAAATTAATTTGTGCCGGTTGGGTGATAATTTTTGTCTGTCTTGCTAGATAATAATACAGAATAAGACTTCTTTGGGTGCTAAGTATTGTTTGCCTTGCTAGATAATAATATAGGTTAATCATAGTGAAAAGTAATTTCATTTGTTATAAAAAACTATGTTGTGATGGTTGTGCTTAAGCGAACAATGAGGAGCATATGTTTGTTGTAGTGGACCAACTCCACTTAACTATAAGGGAACAATGGTTAACACTAAATTAAATTAGTTTTTTTTTTAATTTAAAGTCTTAGGTTATGTGCTTTGAGTTTGATATGTTTATATGTAAGAAGACAAAGAAGCATGTATGCAAGTTATATTGTGAAATTAATTTGTGTGGGTTGGGTGCTAATTATTGTCTGTCTTGCTTTTATAATAATATAGAATAAGACTTCTTCATACTAAATGCTCATTAGGTATTTTATTTTGGTATGTTAAGAATGCTCTAGTTAAGGGTGAATGAGATGAATTCATTTGTACATGGGAGCAAGTGTATTCCCTAAATTGGTAATTGGAAAGGTCTAATTGTTAACTTGATGTTTGCCATTGTTTTCATTAAAGATGAAATCATGATTACTTTACTTTGTAACTAAATGTTATGAGGGTTAAATTAGGAGCCTATTTCTAATAAGTTATTATCAAAGATTGAAGGGTCATGGGAATGGGGAAGGAGAATGCTGATTAGACAAGGCCAGTGGATATGAGGGAGATCCTTGGCCCAAGTCTACATACACATATATACGGAAACACCAAAACCACTTTCGTACACACAAGAGACAAGGCAATTTATTCAAAGCTTCTTGTTTCAGGCGATAAGATTGGAAAGTTCATATTCCCCACTCAAACATTCCGCCCCTTAATAATACATAAGGGGGACTACTAGTTTCAAGTGACTAAAAATGTACGTGATGAGGATGTCTCCTACGAAGTTTTCTCAAGTGATAGGCGTGCGGATGTAGGATGTTGTAACGCCCGAGATTTTTTATACATTTTCTTTAAAATTCATGGAATTTTTTTTTTGCAATATAACTACAGTAAATCAGAGGAAAAATGACGAAATCAAAACCTGTAAAAATAATTTATAATTTAAAACATCACAGACCAATTTTCCATCCAAAAGTTTTTTTCATCAATCGATTAAACATTGTAGGCCAAAGCAAATATCCTCAGGTGCTATTCAAAAATAAATGTAGACTAAATTACCATGATCATGGATTTTTAAATACAAATAACTCCCAGGTATCCCCGGGTACAAGTCCCATAACAGTCTACATTCTCATCAAAACTAAAAGCCCAAAAGGTACAAACACTTAAATTTTATCTCACCCAATACATCAGATTGTGGCACAAAGGATACTCACATTGTGTAACAACCCTCATCTCTAAACCGGTTTTTGGTTTCCTTTAATTATTGATTATCGTGAGACTTACACGTTTTCTGATTTATTTGGCAATTTCATGAATAAATAGTATTTGTGATGGTTTTAACCAAAATCAACTTTAAGATTAGTGATTTTAAGTGATTTTAAAATAAATGTGAATTTTTGGGATTTTTCTGAATTTTCACTATTTTTCCGAAAATTAGGGTTTTGGCGGGACCCCTGTGGGCCCACCGTCGAAATTTTAGTTTTTGGGTAAAATAGACCCAGACATCTACCTAAAGTTATATAATAATTTTTAGAATTTTTGTAAGCTTAATTAGTGCTTAAATTTGCAAAATACCCATTTTTAGCCTACTTTTCCTATTTACACCCCATAACTTACCCATACATACCCCAACCCTTACTATAAAATGGCAAACCTGAGCCATTTCCATTTTTGGGAATAGGCTAAGGAGGGAGGTCTGGCCTAATCCCCAATTAGGCCCGAATTAGAAGCGGTTTAAGGTAAGTTTACTCTAATTAAGCACTAAACCCTACTTTCTTCTTAATCTCTTCCAAATCTACCATTTTCCCCTTGTTTTAATTCATTTTTGGACATCAAAAACTATTGATTTGTGTTTTACTATAAACCCTAACATTCAAAATTCGATTTTTACTATCAACAAGCCGTAGATCTAAGATTTAATTAGGGATTTTTTGGGTAAATCGATTTCTATTGGAGTTTAATTCAAACTCAATTGCGTTTTCAAGGATTTCAAGAAGGGTGACTCTCCAATCCGAGCTTAATTAAGTGCTGAGGTAATGGGTCTTCAAAATCTCAGTTTATCCATGGTAAAATTCTTGATTTTTGGCTTATTTCGAATGAAGTTGCTTGATTTGGTGTGTTAATGGTAAGATTAGAAAATGGAATTATTTAATCCTGATTTCTTAGGGCTTTACATTATTATGATATGGTTTAACATTCTGGAAGTCAAGGACTTTTGATGATGATTAGGGTGTTAGATGTGGATTTGAAGTGTTATCAATGGTGTTTCGGTTTGGATTTGCGAAAGAAAGAAGATGACCAGTTCTGCCTTGTTGGCGTTCTAACGGCCCTTCTGGGCATTCGAATGGCAACACTGTCGGAATGACAATTTTCCAGTTCAGCCGATCGAAAGGCCTGCTAGGCGTTCGAACGACCAAATTGTGAATTTCAAAATTTTACGTTTAACCGATCAAACGGCCTGAAGGGCGTTCGAACGGCTACACAGCAGATTTGTGTTCTAATGCATGATGTTTATTTTGATGATTCCACTTTAGCTTGCCAATTTCATATGAATGTGGAGTGTTTTAAGCTATATTATGCTACTGGAAAGGCATGGTATTGAGGTTATGGAGTTGAAATATATGCTTAGAGATTTATAGAATGGCTTATGTTTTATGGCATGATGTTGGAATTGTCATCTTGAAATTGTGAATGGTTGATTTCCTATGGTTGAACATATTTTCAGTAGGACTACAACCTATTATTGGACTGATTTGTCATCATAGAGTGTGGTTAGATGGTGTGTGGATGTTGGTGAATGCCATGACTCAATGATGAAATGAGTGATTTTATATGTGTTTAGCCTTTGTGGTTGAGATTTGAATTGGGATACTGTTTCAACGATTCTTCTTTTATGATTTCCGCTGGAATTCATGTTTAGATGGAAATTCACATGTGTAGTGTAGTAGTAAGTTAATTTCAAGCATGTTGAAATGCATTGAGTGAAGTACTTCTACTAGTTACACACACACATGTGGGGGTTAAATGATGATGTTGAAGCTTGATATTGTGATTATGAATGATGCATTAGGGGCTGATGAGAGCACTTATCATGGATTAGGATTCATGTATGCCTTGCCCACGTATGTACCATGCTGCATGCATCATGAAAAGGGATTTCCAATTGAGGCTTCATCGAGGTTAATCGAATTTGACTGATTGGATGCAATGTGGTGAAATTGTGTGCCGGATTGATCGGTCATGGATTAATCGTAAGTTGATTGGTTCGAAAGGACATATTTTGATTTGAGTTCCTGTGTGGAACGAGTGTACTCCCCGGGTTGAGTCTTGTTGAATGGAATTATGTGGGGACGAGTTGTGTACTTGTCTTGCGGATTGTGAGAATGTTATTATGAGTGTCATCTAGACCCTGAGAATCCAGTGTGGTATGCCATGTGCACCCGCTACCACGTGTTCTAGCGTTCTCTGTGTGAGAACTCGGGCTCTTCCCTCCGCAGGAGATGTCCCTGGGCGAACACCCCTGCTCTAGATTCTCTGTGTGAGAATGGGACATCCTTGGCCAGGATCGTCCAGGGCGAGCAGTTTCATTAGGGATTGACAACCCCGAACTTTCTTTAATTCTTGTGTAGAATTTTGGACCATGACATGCCTTCGTGGCCTTGTCTATGTTCCCGTCTGTGTGACACCAAATTTGTGATTTCTCCCTGATGGAGGTTGTTATGACATAATGCATGTGGGAATATGTATGTTAGAGATACATCCATGCAGGTTGATTATGATATGATGCATGTGGGAATATGTATGTTAGAGATACATCCATGTAGGTTGTTATGATATAATGCATGTGGGAATATGTATGTTAGAGATACATCCATGCAGGTTGTTATGATATAATGCATGTGGGAATATGTATATTAGAGATACATCCATGCAGGTTGATTATGATATGATGCATGTGGGAATATGTATGTTAGAGATGCATCCATGCAGGTTGTTATGATATAATGCATGTGGGAATATGTATGTTAGAGATACATCCATGCAGGTTGATTTTGATATAATGCATGTGGGAATATGTATGTTAGAGATACATCCATGCAGGTTGTTATGATATAACGCATATGGGAATATGTATGTTAGAGATACATCCATGCAGGTTGATTATGCACCATGATGCAATGTTAGGTGATATGTATGTGTGATCAGAAAATGATGCATCATGTAAATTTTTGATCTAAATGACTACATTGCTATGCTATTGTATTTTCAATGTTGCTAGTGATATTAAAAACCATTGCTGAGTTGTTAAACTCACCCCTCTTTCTTGTGTTTTGATTTGGGGCTGCGTGGTGCGACACGCAGACGAACAGGATCTCCTCTTTGAGGAAAGGTCGGAGATGGCTTGGATGTGATCATGGAGATTGTTGTGTGACTTATCTTCTTTGGTTTTATGTTTTATGTTAGAACCTTTGTGTAGGGTTCTTTGTTTTGGATTTATGTCACATTTTACAGTTGTGATGCTTATGACTTATTTTGAGCCGGTGTGGGCTTTACTTAACTAAGTATGTGGGTTTGAGATTAGTTGTTTACTTTGTGATAAACAACACTCTTTCTTCCCTTTTATTTACTCTTGCTCAAAGGATTGTGCGTACTCCGTATTTCAGTTAATCGCCCGTGGTTAGGGTTAAGTCTTCCGCTAGATCGTTTCTCAATCTTCCTTCGTCGCCCCCGTGCGCTTGACTTGCCCTTGGACCGGGTTTGGCTCGGGTCGGGCATCGCCGGGGCGTGACACATTGAGTCAAGTATACCTGAATCAAAGGGGAAGCACTTCTTGGCATAAATGAGCATCTATCTCCAAGAGCTATCCAACACAACCTGCAAAAGCCTCTCGAACCATAAGGCTAAAAATATAGGGTAATGAGTATTTTCATACTCAGTAGAAAAATGCCTAGTAGGGGAATCTAAATAGTGAACTCAATAAGTTTATAAATACATGCGTTCATGCAACTCAAACATGAAGCAATCAACATATAACAATCGTATACATATGCATATAAGCACGCATAACACACCATCAAATCAAACTTACACAAACACCCTTAATCAGGGTCTTACAAACTTGCTCATACCATTGTCCGCTAACTCATACAACTTACACGTACTTGTACAACCTTACTCGTACAATCTTACACTTACTCATACGACCTTACTCATATAGTCTTACACTTACTGTCGTACTCATATTCAAACTCTTATAGTTGTGCTCATACTCACTCTTATAGTCGTGCTTATACTCATAATCATACGCTTACTCAGAAATGCACATACTCAGTCATACAATTGTATACATACTATCGACCATTGAAGCTCATTACAACTAATAAGCTCTAGCGTCGAAAAGGAAAAGAATGCCACTACGACATCACCTTAACCTGCGGGGAGTGACTAGACGCCATGGACTTTTCCGAAGGTAAGGCACACCTATGCTCATAGGGCAAAGGATCAAACAAGTAAGAGTAGATCCATGATACTACTTACCTGAGCGCGCAAACATACACCCACACATACAATTGCCCACACATAAGGGGTCTTATAGTGTGATAAGTATGAAATCTATATCCATTTTATATGCTTTTTTACCTTATTTGCTAGTATAGATTAGGTTAATTTAGAGTTAATTATAGTTTATTTAGATTAAGATAGATATTAGTATTTTAGTTTAATTATTAATAATTTTGTAGTTATTAGTTGTTTAGACATGTATTTAAATCAAGTTGGAATTTTAATTATATTATACATGTCTAAAGTATGATATTTTATGTTTTGTAGGTAAAGTGCGCTTATCGAAGTACTTGGACGATGTTTGAAATGCTTGAAAATAGTCTTCACATGCTTTAAAGTGATTTGGACAACTTTTCGGAGTTACAAACAAGTTAGAAATTAATATGGACACGAAGGAAAGCTTAATGAACAGAGTCCAGGTAAACAGAAACACTGTAGCCGATCGATCGGGCATGCATGGCGATCGATCGGGATAACATGAATTCAGACAAAAAAATAGTGTAGCCGATCGATCGGGAATGCAGGGCGATCGATCGGCATAACGTGCAGTTTCCTAGTTTGACCCAAATTTCAATCCTTTTCATATTGGACTTCTTCCTACGGAACTTATGCCTATAAAAAGACATATTTGGCTTAAAATTGGGGGGATTCCAGTAGATTTTAGGAAGAGAAAAAGGAAGAAGAAGATGGAAGAAAACTCAAAGCTTTCAATGGAGATTCAAGTGCTTTCTTCTACAATGGAAGGCTAGACTTTTCTTTTACTTAGGAGTTGATGAAGCTATAGATAAGTTTCAGTTTCTTTTCTTTTTAATTTATATCTCAGTTGTGAATGATGACAATTGTATGATATGGATTTCCTTTTTAATGGAAGAGCTTTTCATGTTTATTCAAGTCTATGTTGATTTATTGTCTTGTAGATGATAGATTGATGTAGTTTTGATATTTGCATCGATTCTAATTTCTGTGATTTAGATGAGATGGTCATACAATAGTTTTAATGTTCAGATAATTAATGACTTGGATGAGTTATACTAAGATTAGACGGGTCATGCCTATAGCTAGTTTAGTGTAGATGATTCGTGCTATTGTCGAAGATAGTTCATGCCATGGAAGTTAATTAATGATTCTTTTTGAAGTAATTCTAGCTTGTAGCTGAGAATACTTGTTCATGTTCACACTAGATTTAGATTAAAAGTTAAGGAATTGTTATGGTTCTATAGTGGATTCGATTTCCTAAGTAAATTCTATCAAATTAATCTCTTACTTTTAAACTAGTTGATTTCTTTCTTTTGCTTAATTAAAGTTTAAGTTATTTTTAGATTTTAAATCAGCAAATTCCTTTTTAGATTCAGTGATAACCCATCCGTCCCTGAGGTTCGACAACCCTTAAATACTTATCCTAGTACAATTACCTTGTACACTTGCAAAGGGTTTAATTATAAACGATCATAGTGCCATATAGTTGCCCACCATTATGGGTCTTATAGTGCCAGTGCCACTCTTGGGCAAAAATCATACAGTGCCTCTTGGGCGGAATCATATAATGCCACTCTTGGGCATGAACATACAGTGCCACTCTTGGGCAGAATCATACAGCACTCTCAATAGAGCATCAAACGTTTGGACTTCATACAACACATAGACCAAATTGAAAACATACATCGCTCTCAATAGAGCATTAGATGTCTGGTGCTCTATACAACACACAGACAACATCCCACAGAATAAACACCATGACAAGACATGAGAAATGCTCAGCCGACTCATTATCGACTAGCTCAAACACGGAACTTAATCCATTGAACCCTCATGTCTCAAACTCACAACGATATCATTAGCTTTTTTATAATAAAAGTTTGAATTAAGTAAATTATGCGGTACAATTATGCCACACAAACTCACAGTGCTCGACTGATCAAACCAAAGTTGAGCCTGATTGAAACCCTAGTTCGTCAAGGCAGCAGACTTCACTTACCTGTCCAAGTCACAACATAGCTCACCGTACACAAATCCTTACATAATCATACGACCTCTGTCATCCATCTTATGGTCAAAACATCTTACTTGCATCGTCAAACTGGGCTCCTCATAGCAGATCCCCGTTATCATCCTCTTACTTAATTCCTCACTTATTATACATACTTTTTACTTCATAATTTGTACGTTATGCTTGTACAATTATGCACACTCTTATTGTCTAATAAACCCTCATAAGGCTCCAAGCCTAAGTCCTCTTACTTACCGAACCCCTAACGTACGCTCCAAACCAAACCGATCCATTTCAAATCCTCACTCATCAAACTTACCTTCTCTCTCTTCCATCATACACTTACACATCCAAATCCACATCCAACTTAGTACCAAACCCTTGCCACTTCTTACTGTCTATTGCCCATACCTCTGCCCACACACACGGTCCACATACGTAACTTACACACAATCGCTAGCCATCACTAGCATGTACATCATACACATATGTAGCACACTAATGTATTCGCTAGCCATCACTAGCACATACACATTTCACATACATAAAACATTCTTACAATTCACATACATAACATATGCATCTCAACGTGGCATAATTCATTCTCTTGCACCGTGCAATTAAGTTATGATTTAATATCCAAAACATGGAATCATACAATCCTAGCATGCTGCTACGCATTCAAAGCATGCTATCATGAAATTACGAGTTCATCATAATCATAACGTTTGATGGTGAGCACACGATGGTGGCGGCGTCGGTGGCGGAGTTGGCAGTCAAAACCATTGCCTAGCTGAGAGAGCTGTTGTCCCGAGGTTTTAGGAAGCGCTAAAACTACTCACGGCCAAACAGGTGTGACACATATCAATGCAAAAAATCTGTGATCCACAGCGGCACACTAGGGGTGGCCGAGAGAAAGATCATGCCAACGAGTGGCAGGTGCGACTGGAAGGCAGGGTGTACTCACTAAAATTTGACCGGCGGTTGAACAATACCCAACTGGTCACAAGACGTCGAAATCGACCGTGGACAGCACCCAATGGCATCGATTTAGCGTTTACAAGGGCCCACATATGGGCGGAGGGTGTGGGGTAACGTTCATGGACAACAGAGTGATGGAGGACTCCGATGTCAACTCCAAATGATGGCGGAGCCATCCGATGGTTAGGCGGTGCCAAAGCGGCACCAAAACCCTAACCCGCACGCGTTGCTACTTGCACATGCGGCCAAAGGGAGGGGAGAGAGGGCTAGATAGTGTCGGCCCAAAACTCATAAGGGCAGTAGGGCCATACCAAGGGTGGTGACTGACAAAGATGGCCTTTGCCATTGTCGTGTCGAGGTAGGCCGACTAGAGGCCATACGGTGTCCGATGGAGGTAGGACGGTAAGAGGGCAAAACATGTCACTCTCTATAGCGCGGTCAAACACATAATCGGCAGAGGGGTGGTGCCACACTAGGGCAGCTAGCCATCTCTAGGTTGAGACCCACCAAACTACAAGGGTCTAGAGGAGATGCTACAGTGGCCCAAAATGGGTGAAAAAACCCTAGGGCCACAAGGAGGAGCAAGGGTCATATGAGATCGAACCGGCCTAGGTGGGGCCATCACTATGACAAGGCAGGCCAAACATGGCCCATAGTCGCAGCAGAATGGTCCTTCTTTGACCGGTGTATGTTACATGCATTGGAAAATGGGGTCCGGCCAAGAAGAAAGCGACTCATTCCAGTGAAGGCGACCGGACCAAGCTGAGTACGGCGGAATGAACTGGGTACAGTGGTCCACCGTTGCTGCTGGGTCGGGGCAGAACCCATAATGACTAGCCCTTGCCGGCCAATAGCTACCACCAAACCAGGGCAGAGCCCACGACGGTCTTCCAGCCATTGTCGACCATCACCGACGGCAGAAACAAAATCAGATGGTGTTCTGGGGAGCGGAAATAGTGCAAATCAGAGTGGTAAATGGCAGAGGAGAGGGCCCAGAGGGAAGGTGGTGGCCATGGCCAAGTCCTTCGTCGCCATGGCGGCTAGGCAAAGTTGTCTTTGTCCAAAGGCAGCATCTTCTGGCGCCAGTAGTCCCAAACACACAGGGACCAAAAACAGGGGACCGGATGGAAGAATCTGGCTGGATGAAATAGGAAGGGCAGAGGCAGAACCGAACAGGGAGGGGTGGTTCATTCATTTCGCAGGACCAAGGCGAGGCTGGAGGGAGGTTAGGTCGTGCGTGGCTCGCTGTCAGCAGCCACTATTTCACCCAAATGAACACTGTTGGAAAAATAGGGCAAAGGGGAGAAAAGGGGGCAGACGAGAGAGGAGAGGCCCATGGGGCCGAGAGAGGTGGCCTCCTGCCGTTGCCGGCCCAGGGTGGAGACATGGCTGGCTGGCTGGCCCTTGGCGGCCCACCGCGGCGGCTCAACATAAAACATAGTGAGAGAGGGAGAGAGAGCTCACTGGGGGAAAACGAAACTCGGGTGTCGGTGGAGCGGAATGAGGGTGGCCCTGTGATCGCCGGCCCATGGCTGGCTGGACGGAGGCCGGGCGGAGCACACCGGCCATCGCCGGCGCCATCCAATCACAAGACAAAGAGGGTGAGATGGAACGGGGAGAAAATAGAGGAGAGATGGAGTGGAGGGCGGAGTGGCCATGGGGGCCTGGGTGGAGGCCCCCTGTTGTCACACGGCCAGGGCGGAGTTGGCTACACCGGTCCTATGGCTGGAACAAAGAGAAGCCGGGGGGAGGCGGTCATCCAAAAGTCTCTGGATCTGGCTCGGCCGAGCCTGAGCCCGTTTTGTTTCCTTTCCTTTCATTTTCTTTTTTTTTCTACTCACCCTTATCTTCTACAATTCATTCTTTATCAATTTTTCTCACCGGAATGTACGTCTAGGCCTGTGGCCTACGATGAACCCCACACTCGACTCTATGGGTATGAATACAGAGGCCAAATACACCGAAGCGTCATATTATTTTGCCAAAAATGATACAAAAAGAGCAGAAAAAGTACAAGAAATTGTAGGAAAAATCAGGGGTATTATAGATGTGCTTAAACCTCTCGAGTTGGTACCAAATATTATGAGAAAGGACTCCCTACTGTTTAAGGTGTTTGGCAAGGAGAAGCTCCACATTACAAATGAGCAAATATACCAAAAAATCATAATTGGGAAAGAGACAAAGACACAGTGAGGTTAGCCTATGTGTTAATCTTGGCTACTTTTGTGGTTGGGAGGGGTTGGGCTCACAAGGTTGATAGACGGTTTTTATTGCTTGTGGATGATGAAAAGTTCAATTTGTATCCTTAGCAGAACATGGCCTACTAGGACACCCTCAATTCCTTAAGAGCATGTAGGAAGGCCATGGACAATATGTATATAGTGCATGATTTTGTCCACGTCGTTATGGTAAGTTGCGTGAGCAATTTACTTAAGTGTCCGATGTAATGTGATTACTTTGAGAACATGATATATATAATGATTTGACAATGCAAATATGGGCAATGGAGTGGATTCCACCTCTTGGAGACATTTGTGATTGATGCATTCAAGATGTTTTCCCAAGGATGTTGAATTGGGCGAACTATTAGAAGCCCATATATTATGTGGTGGACAAAGTTGTTTTTGGAGGGGAGACGGTACTCTACTTAAAATTTTCTTCATCCTATGATTTGAAATTCGCACTCTATGAAAACTTGATATATAATGACTTCACATTGGATTATAGTTACTTATATATAAACATAACCAAGGGGTTAAGGGTTTTTGAAAGGGAGAGAGGATTACTTTTGACAAATTAGATATAAATATCGTAGGTGCCCTCCAAGGGGAGAGGAATGAGGCTGAGATGGAGGAGGCAACTGAAAGAGTTTCAACTACATCTGTTCCATTTGTTAATGAGATCGAGGGTGAAGAGTGTGGCCACTGGAAGGGGACTATAGAAGAAAATGTGAAAGCAAAATTTAAATGGATTAAAGACACCTTACTTAAGGTGGTTGGTAAACTGGTTAGAATGGAGATCAAGGTGGCCATAGTTGACTGAGTGGAGAGCAAGGTGGACAAATTGGCAGAAGATAATGAATTGTTGTCTAGGTAGGGGAGGGCATTAGACCCATATCATGAGGGAGAGAAGGTAAAGGCAGTAAGTAGTGTGAGATAATGTTAAGTTATATTATTCATGTCATGCCATTAAAATCATCATCTCATTTGTACTATTGATGA
The DNA here is from genome assembly GCA_035235625.1 of Saururus chinensis. Taxonomy (NCBI): domain Eukaryota; kingdom Viridiplantae; phylum Streptophyta; class Magnoliopsida; order Piperales; family Saururaceae; genus Saururus; species Saururus chinensis. The sequence continues at coordinate 22,134,295 of CP141142.1, forward strand.
TTGACCAGGGTAATAGGGATGTTGGAGCAAGTTATAAGGAAGAGGATTGCCAACAATATCTCTTCACATAGTTTTACCCACATCATAGTAAATATCTATTCAGTATAAAAATGGACACGTCTGTTTCACCCCTAGCTATTGGTATTTCGAGTGACATTAATAACTATTGTTATAATAAATGTCTCACCTTGTCCTACATTGGGTCTATTTATGTATAAACTTCTTATTTTATAACATATATTACATCCATGTTTAGAATGTGGCTTTCATAGAGGTTTAGTGCAAGTCTATAGGCTATTCACACAAACTGGTAGGGGTGAAGTGTATTAATTTTATGCCTTAATTGCTAACTATATTACTTAAATGGTAATTGCAAATGTTGAAGAAATCCTCAACCTATATATGTACATGTGTATGTATGGTGCATCTAGGGTGATGACCTCTCTGCTCTAGGCCATGAATATGCCGAAGCCAAGTCTATTGGAACAAGAGAAGTTGGTGATAATGAGGTGATATTCAGTGAGAAAGGTGATGGACTTGAGTTGGATGTGCCTGAAGATGGATGTGAAGAAATGAGTGATGTTGGCATGGAAGGAGAATGGATCAGGCTAACGTTGCCTTGTCGTTGGTTGCCTATGTACCTATTGGATATTATTCCAACACGATTGGATCCGGATCACAAAATCAGATACGTTAAAATATGTATATACTGATATTTAGTCAGAGTTATACAAAAACTCGTCATAAATCGGAGTTAAGAGGAAGTTAATAAGTCAACGATATCGTACATCATCTCGCTCTACCACAGAGTGTGATCAAAACCATATATAGACGTCTCGCTCTATCATTGAGCCGAGACCGAACACACACACATACACACCACACGTCTTGCTCTACCCTAGATCAAGACAAAAGACATCAAAGAATAGCAGGTTAGAACACACAAGATCAAAGCATGGCATAGCACACATCCTAATTTAGCACATGTAGCTCTATAATTTAAATGGGATGTCAGAAATACATACTCCCCTCATGTCTCATAAGGTAACGATATTCTGAGGTGCTTGTTCCTTCTTGGCGTCCTCCCTTTAGGATCCAAAGGCAGTAGACGAAGCTTCCTTTAGCCTCCATACGTTCCTCATCTTGCACTGAATGACTACGTATAAACGTTCTCCTTCCCGGAGACTTCTCGTTTTCTGTGCCAGTGGGCGGCGGACAGAACCTCCCCTACTCGGGGATGTTCCTCACACATCGTGGCTCTTCAGTGGAAGATAGAGCCCCCCCTACTCTGGATTGCTTCTATTGTTGTGGCCTAACAACTTCAGATAGAACCCCATCTTGCTCTTGGCCCCTTTTTCTTACTCCGGTACTTGAGGATGATGGGCAGGGCCTTTCCTTGTCTCATGAATTTCCTCCTCATATGAATCACCAACATAGAAAATGGATCGCTCCATCATAAAGAGCATGTTCGATTTAGTCAAGAATGCCTCTTAGATGGACTAAATCGGAATTAGGATGCTTAGAAATAGAGAAAAAGAAGATTGTCGGTGCTCGTAGATAATGAGCAGGACCTCTCCTTCTCTTGGGGCATTTCCTCTTTATACGGTTTCCAACTCAAAGAAAGGACTGCTCCATTGCATAGAGCATGCTCGATTTACTTAAGAACACCTCTTGAACGACCTTAATCGGACTCAGAATAGTCAGCAGCAGTGACCATGGTAATGTACGGCTCATGCCCATGCCGTGGAAATGCAGCACCTGTAGTAATGCAGGCGCACGCCATTTTTTCCTTTTCCTTTTATTATTATTTTTTATAAATCCAATCTTCAAATGCATGTAACTTCCTACCTCGGATTCGGATTCGTGCGTTCTTGGTACCGTTGAATTCGTATCGATGAGCCCTTCAATAGTAACCCACTTAAAGTAGTATATTATACTCTTTTAAAGTGGGTCCCATTTATTTTCTACGCTTCTCGAGGTCGTAATTTCCAGTCCTAACCTCCGTCTCGCCCATTCTTTGATTCATTACGCTCGTTTCTTCGAGTATTACTTATATACTTAAGTGTCAACCTTTGAAACCCTCAAAGACACAATGAAAGGTTATCTTATCACCTCTAACCCCGTAGGCTAAACATGATTAGAAAAGAGGGGTGTTTCACAACTAATCATCAAATCCACACCAAAGTCACACCCTCCTTCCCAAAATCTTAAGTGGTAACCACCACACTCACTAGTGTCGAAGTAATTACCTCAAAGGCCATCCACAATCTCCGGATGGAGGTGAAAAATGTCTCATACTCTCCCACTTACAAACTCCCTTGCCTCAAGCAAAAAGGATTTCAAATCCTTCTAATAACAAAGGTCATGGAAATGTACTCCATCTAGGTTATAAGCTGGCCAATTAGGAAGGATACGTTTGACATATTTTCACTCGTCAAAACATAAGTGGTCATAACCACTCTCTGGTTATTCGGAACTTACAAAACCTCAACAAGGTGCTGCATAATCTCAATTCGACACTAGCAACTTTTGACTCTCTTAATAGCCATTAAAGGTGCTAGCCAACCTTTCAGAAACTTAAAACAATCCTTAGCAGCCCATGGCTCTCCTTAGCTAATAAATGTGCGATATAACCGACTGAATCTCTCGGTGGCTGTGGCACTTCGGCTCAACTCTATCCAAAGGCAAAAACAAATGAAATCAAGGGAAAACTTTCACCATGACCCCTTCCAAAACCAATTCTCAACTTACTCTTACATTCCATGACTCTGTTCTTGCGACTGTTATGGACTTGTAGTCGGATTGCCTAGGCTCTAATACCTACTCTAACACTCAAGATTTTCAATCATATTTTCTTAAAAATTCACAGAAAATTTTGCAACATAACGGCTGTAAATTAGAGAGGTTAAGACATTATTTCTTAATAACTTTATGAAATAGAGTTTGAGTGATTCACATTCATCACAACACAATAAATTAAAAGAGTAGAGGAGTTCTTTACAAGGGAGATTGAAAAAACTTTTACATCAACAATCAAGGAGGACTTTGATTATAGTGCTTTAGGAGACAATGAACAAACTCGAAGGGTAAAATGTCAAGGATAAACTAGAGAGAGAAATTCTAGTGTTGGGTAGAGGCTGGTATCTTTATGTTTTGTCAGTTCTAATCCTTAATGTATTGATTTAGCGAGGAAGTAGCTACCGCAGTTTTTTCCCATGTTGGGTTTCCACGTAGAAATCTTTGTCTGATGATGATTGCATGCTTGTGTAATTGATAGTGGCTTAGTAGTTTTTGCTTCACAATTTTGCATAGAGGCCGTGATTTCAATCCCTATTTTGGCCAACAAGGGGTGTGAGGTTAGGTTAAAGGGGAGTAAGGCCACTATGGGCAAGGGTGAGACTGTTTTATTTACTACTTCTTTAGTTGATGGGTTATATTGCCTAGATGTAATGAACTCTTTTGAATCTAATGAAATAAGTGCTTCTAAGTATATTGTAATGTCTGTGGATGATGCCCTGTTGTGGCATATGCATTTGTGTCACGTTAATGTAGATAAGCTACATAGGATGTCGAACGCTAGGTTGTTACCCAAAATATCCAAAGACCTTCATGTGTGTGAGGATTGCTTTTCGAAAAAGATGAGCAAACAATCTTTCTAAAAGGGACAAAGGGCAAATGAACTCTTAGGGGTGGTGCATTATGACATCTGCGGGTTCTTGAATGTTCAGACCCACAGAGGGATGACGTATTTCATTACGTTCATAGATATGAGTACATGTATTTAACAAACAAGAAGTCTGATGCCTTAGATAAATTCAATAAATTTAAGGTGAGGTAGAGACTCAGTTAGGCAAGAAAGTAAAAATCCTGAGAACTGACAGGGGTGGCAAGTACACCTTTGACCTGTTTAAATAATACTATAATGATTAGAGAATAGTTCATCAGTACACCCTACCGTATACTCCACAGCAAAATGGAGAGGTAGAGAGGCATAATAGGATGCTTATGGACATTGTTAGGTCCATGTTAAATCACTCTAAGTTAGGAATCAACTTCTGGGGTGAGTCTTTTGACACAACCGTGTACATCTTAAATCGTGTACCAACAATGGTAGTTCAACGAACACCTTGAGTTATGGATGGGTGGACATCCAAACTTAGGGCACCTTAAAGTTTGGCGGTCTAGGGCACACGTAAAGGTTCCTCACTAGCAAAGGTCAAAGCTAGACCCCAAGACCATAAAGTGCAACTTTAATGGTTACTGCGACCACTCTAAGGGGTACTGATTCGTGGTTCACCATATAGATAGGGCAGTGGGGGTATTTGAGTCTAGAGATGCTTATTTCTTAGAGGAACAATTGAACTTTAGAATACCTAACAAAAGATTTGATTTATTCGAGGTGATTCAAGAGGCTAGTCCTAGCACTTCCCCAGAGGAAGTAATTGGAACATATCAAAACCAAACTGAACCAGAATGTAGGGCATTGAGGGAAAGAAGACCTTCAACCCTGTTGAAAGACTTCTACACAATGCTAGGGGAAGACAACATCACATTAGATGAACCCGTTCTAGATTACCCGATTACCCTTGAGCAAGTTTTAAGTCTTCCAGACGCTCAAGAATGGCAGGTTGTTGTTGAGGAAGGGATGGACTCTTTCTTAAAGAACAAGGTCTAGGAGATAGTGGATCCACCTAAAGAGCGGAAGCCCATTGGGTGTAAATAGATCTTCAAAAAGAAGCTTAAGGCTGATGGCTTAATATATAAGTACAAAGCGAGGTTAGTGGCCAAAGGGTTCACCCAGGTGTATGGGATGGACTTTAAATAGACATACTCACTGGTGTCAAGATTTGACTCGATTAGATGTCTCTTAGTACGTATTGCTTACTATGATTTAGAGCTACACTAGATGGATGTAAAGACTGCCTTCCTAAATGGAGATTTAGAAGAGGAGATTTACATGGAACAACCTCAGGGTTTTGTAGTTCTTGGAGAGGAGCACAAGGTGTGCAAGCTCATAAAATCAATGTATGTCCTTAAACAATCTCCGAGGCGATGGTACTTCACTTTTCACAAGGTGATTAGTGAGTATGAGTTCATAGTGAACGAAGACGATCATTGTGTCAATACCTTTTGGGATGGGGCTATGTATATGATGTTGTCACTGTATGTAGATGATATACTCTTGCTGGAGAATGAGCTCAGTATGATAGTTATTTTAAAGGAATGACTCAAAACCCAGTTTGAGATGAAAGACATGGGTGAGGCATCCTACATCCTCAAGATGAAGATTGACAGAAATAGAAAGGCTAGGAAGCTTAGTATATCTTAAGAGTCATACATAGAGATCATTCTCAAACGCTTCAATGTCATTAGTTGGAAAACCATTGAGTCCCCTATTTACAAAGGGTATGGTGTTGTCTAAGAGTATGGCTCCTCGGACTGAGGAAGACCGACTCCGGATGAAGTTAGTGCCATTTGCACAGGCTATTGGCATCTTGATGTATGCCATAACTTGTACACGGCCTGATTTGAGTTTTGTGGTAAGCTTGCTAAGCCGTTACCAAGCAGACCCTAATCTTCAGCACTGGCAAGTGGTGAAGAGGGTATTTTGGTACCTATTAAGGTCTAAGAGTTTAAAAATCACCTATCAGGTGGAAAGTCTGTTATTGGCTGGATATAGTGATTTAGACTATGCGGGGGATCTAGATGACCAAAAATCCACTGCCGGATTTGTCTTCATGTTTTGAGACGGGGCTATATCGTGGGCAAGTAAGAAACAAAAGAGTGTTTCTAAGTCGACGATGGAAGCTGAGTTTTATGCATGCAGTATTGTAGCTTCCCAGGCAGTATAGATAAAGAAGTTTCTAGCAAGATTGGGGCTAGAATGCTAGACTGATACTCCCATCCAGATGTATTGTGATAATCTGGCAACAATGTTGACACTTAAGAATGAGGAGATTAGTGCCAGAGGTAAGAAAATTGAGGTGCATTACTATTATATCTTCAACATGTTATAGAGGGGAAAAGTGATTGTGAGTCATCTTCCTAGTATTGAGATGTTGGTTGATCCGTTCACTAAGTCCTTAACGACAGATCTATTTTCTAAGCACGCTCATAGCATTGGTCTTCGACAGGACGTGCGCAAATCGTTGTTGGACAATATGAGCCCTTCAACCATAGTGGGGGATGTTAGACCATGGTATGGGCTCGGGCCCGGTTTGGTCCAATGTCGTCGCGGGGTCCATGGGTGGTGGGGGTGGTTGCGCTGACCCTACATGTGCCATCGTTGCAATAATTTGATTGGGACTCGCCGACATCACACATGCACACTAGGCATTCTACTAGGTCGTGCATTAACTCGTTGTGGGGCCCAGAGGTGCGAATTAAGTGTTGAGGGTGGGACCCATGGTTACTGAGGGGTTGACCCTATTGCGGGCTTGGCTATGTGCAGGGGGTCCAGGCCCCCGCGAGCTACGAGTGACAGAGCCCGCTCCTGTTGTGTATGAACCTCAAATTGAACCGGAAGAAATAAAGAAGGATAGTCTAATTAAGATCAGCCCACATATAGGCCCATTCAAGAGAGGAAAGGAAGGGGGTACAAAAGAGGAACCTTAGGAGAGGAGGGGATGCCCTAGAGCAGTCCACCCCCCTCCTTTCTTCCCTCCTCTCTCACAATCAGCTGCCCCTCTCCTCTTGTGTGGTTCGGTCTACACTACTTTGGGAGGAATCCCTTGTTGGCCGTTCCTCTTACCTCTCCTGTAAGGACCCTCATCTTTAAACCGGTTTTGGTTTTCTTTAATTATGGGTTATCGTGAGATTTACGTGTTTTCTGATCTTATTCGGTGATTTTGTAAATAAATAGAGTTTGTGATGGTTTTAACCAAAATTAACTTCAATATTAGTGGTTTTAAGTGATTTTAAACCAAATGTGAATTTTTGGAATTTTTTGGATTTTTCACTATTTTCCCAAAAATTAGGGTTTTGGCGGGACCCCTATGGGCCCCACGGTCGAAAATTTTATTTTTGTGTCAAATGAACCTAGACATATACTTAAGGTCACACAAAAATTTTCAGAATTTTATTAGGCTTAAATTGTGCTTAAATTTGCAAAATACCCACTTTTAGCCTACTTTTCATATTTACACCCCAAAACTTACCTTTGCCTACCCCAACCCTTACTATAAAAGGGCAAACCTGAGCCATTTCCATTTTTGGGAATAGGCTAAGGAAGGAGGGCTGGCCTAATCCCCACTTAGGCCCGAATTAGAAGCCGATTAAGGTAAGCTTGCTCTAATTAAGCACTAATCCATGGCTTTTCTCTTAATTTCTTCTAAATCTACCATTTTCCCCTTGATTCAATTCGTTTTTGACCATCAAAAGCTACTGATTTGCGTTTTACTACAAACCCTAACATTCAAAATTCGATTTTTACTACCAACAAGCCCTAGATCTAAGATTTAATTAGGGATTTCTTAAGTAAATCGATTTCCATTGGTGTTTAATTCAAACTCATTGTATTTTCAAGGATTTCAAGAAGGGTGACTCTTCAATCCGAGCTTAATCAAGTGCTGAGGTAATGGGTCTTCGAAATCTCTGTTTATCCATGGTAAAACTCTTCATTTTTGGCTTATTTCGAAATGGTTTGCTTGATTTAGTGTGTTAATGGTAAGATTAGAAAATGGAATTATTTAATCCCGATTTCTTAGGGTTTTGCATTATTATGGTTTGGTTTGATATGCTGGAAGTCAAGGAGGACTTTTGATGATGATTAGGGTGTTAGATGTGGATTTGAAGTGTATTCTATGGTGTTTCGGTTTGATTTTGCGAAAGGAAGAAGATGACTGTTCTGCCGTGTTGGCGATTGATCGGCCTTGCACGACGATCAATCGGCTGAACTGTAAATTTCAAATTTTTGCGTGTAATCGATCGAACGTCCTGAAGGGCGATCGATCGGCTACACAGGAAATTGTGTGTTGTGCTTATGATGTCTATTTTGATGATTCCACTTTAGCTTGCCAATTTTATATGAATGTGGAGTGTTTTAAGCTATGTTAGGCTACTGGAAATACATGCTATTGAGTTTATAGAGTTGAGACATATGCTTAGAGATGGTGGGATGACTTATGTTTTGTGGCATGATGTTGGAATCGTTATCTTGAAATTATGAACGGTTGTTTCCCTTTGGATAAGCATATTTCAGTAGGACTACAATCATTGTTGGACAGATTTGTCATGATAAATTGTGATTAATGGTGTGTGAATGTTGGTGAATACCATGACTCAATGATGAAATGAGTGATGTTATAGGTCTTTAGCCTTTGTGGTTGAGTTTTGAATCTAGCTAAGATTTCAACGATTCTTCTACTATGATTTCCGCTGGAATTCATGTTTAGGTAGAAATTCACATGTGTAGTGTGGTAGTGAGTTGATTTTCAAGCATGTTAATATGCATCATGTGAAAGGCTTCTACTAGTTACACACACACATGTGGGGGTTAAATGATGATGTTGAAGCTTAATATCGTGATTATGAATGATGCATTAGGGGCTGGTGAGAGCACTTATCATGATTAGGGTTCATGTATGCTTTGCCCACGCATGTACCATGTTGCACGCATCATGAAAATGGATTTCCAATTGAGGCTTCATCGTGATTAATCGAATTTGACCGATTGGATGCAATGTGATGGAATTGCGTGCCGGGTTTATCGGTCGTGGATTAATCGCAAGTTGATTGGTCCGAAAGGACATATTTTGATTTGAAATTCCTGTGTGGAACGATTTGAAATTCCTGTGTGGAACGATTTGGAGTTCCTGTGTGGAACGAGTGCACTCCCCGGGTTGAGTCTTGTTTAATGGAATGATGTGGGGACGAGTTGTGTACTTGTCTTGCGGATATGTGAGAATATCATTATGTGTGTCATCTGGACCCTGAGAATCCAGTGTGGTATGCCGTGTGCACCCCGCTACCACGTGTTCTAGGGTTCTCTGTGTGAGAACTCGGGCTCTTCCCTCCGCAGGAGATGTCCCTGGGCGAACACCCCTGCTCTAGATTCTCTGTGTGAGAATGGGACATCCTTGGCCAGGATCGTCCAGGGCGAGCAGTATTAGGGATTGACAACCCCGATCTTTCTTGAATTCTTGTGTAGAATTTTGTACCATGACACGCCTTCGTGGCCTTGTCTATGCTCCCGTCTGTGTGACGTCAATGTGTGATTACTCCTTGATGGAGGTTGATTGTGATAACATTATGCATGTGGGAATATGTATGTTAGAGATACATCCATGCATGTTGATGTTGATGTTATGCATGTGGAATATGTATGTTAGAGATACATCCATGCATGTTGATGTTGATGTTATGCATGTGGAATATGTATGTTAGAGATACATCCATGCATGCTGATTTTGATGTTATGCATGTGGAATATGTATGTTAGAGATACATCCATGCATGCTGATTTTGATGTTATGCATGTGGATTATGTATGTTAGAGATACATCCATGCATGCTGATTTTGATGTTATGCATGTGGATTATGTATGTTAGAGATACATCCATGCATGCTGATTTTGATGTTATGCATGTGGATTATGTATGTTAGAGATACATCCATGCATGTTGATGTTGATGTTATCCATGTGGAATATGTATGTTAGAGATACATCCATGCATGCTGATTTTGATGTTATGCATGTGGAATATGTATGTTAGAGATACATCCATGCATTTTGATGTTGATGTTATGCATGTGGAATATGTATGTTAGAGATACATCCATGCGGGATTGGTTATGATGTGAATGCATGTGGGAATATGTATGCAAGAGATACATCCATGCAGGTTGAATTATGCATTTTTATGCAGTGTTAAGTGATATGAATGTGTGATCAGAAAGTGATGCACCATGTAAATTTTTGATCTGAAACGATCTCATTTCTAAGCTATCGTATTTTCTACGTTGACAGTGATATTAAAACCATTGCTGAGTGTTAAAACTCACCCCTCTTTTGTGTTTTGATTTGGGGCTGCGTGGTGCGACACGCAGACGGACAGGATTGCCTTTTTGAGGAAAGGTCAGAGGTAGCTTGGGTGTGATGATGGAGATCGTTGCGTGACTTATCATCGTTTCTTTCATGCTTTATGTTCGAACCTTTGTGTAGGGTTCTTGTTGTGGTTTTATGTCACATGTTACAGTTATGTTTGCTTATGACTTATTTTGAGCCGGTGTGGGCTTTACTTAACTAAGTTTGTGGGTTTGAGATTGTTGTTTACTTTGTGATAAGCAACACCTTTTTCTTCCCTTTTATTTACTCTTGCTCAAAGGATTGTGCGCACTCCGTGTTGCTGTTAATCGCCCGTGGTTAGGGATTAAGTCTTCCGCTAGAATCGTTTCTCAATTTCACTTCGTCGCCCCCGCGCGCTTGACCGGCCCTTGGACCGGGTTCGGCTCGGGTCGGGCATCGCCGGGGCGTGACATCTCCTCTCTCTCTCCATTGGTGAGAAGGATCAAGGAGATGAGCCTCTCCATTGATAGGGACGTGGTGATTGATTGAAGGGGCTGTTCTTGTTGAGATTTCTTCAATCCAAGCATTGGTTTGTGAGGGATCAACACATAAAGGTATCCCACTTTCTCCCTTGCTTGTTGTTTGTGATTGTGGTGGACGAAACGGTTGATTCAAGGGTGTGCAAGGGGTAGACAGCCTAGATTAGTACGCTATTGTCCCTCTTTGTATTTTTAAGTGCATGATCTATTGGATTGAATATGTTTATAGCTCATTAATTTGGGTTTTATGCATAATTGTTGTAGTTTAACCATAAAGGCTGTTTTTTAATTAGTGCGCCACCCCCATCCCACCGTGCTTACGCTGGTCTAGCCACTTTAGTGATGATGGTCTTCATCTTTGTTGCAATTGTTCTTGCTATTTATCTTTTGTGGCTCTTGTTCTGGTTTTGTGTTTTGTCGGTTTATATATAATGTAATGTTATAAGCTAGCTATTTATATTTTGTGGCTTGGTGAATTTTATCCTATTGTTCTTGTTTTTTGGTGTCTTAGTTTATAAACAATGTAACGTATATGCTAGCAATCTATTAGTCTTGTATAACCCCTATGATTTGTGTATAGTGAGTGGGCTCCTCTGTACTTTTTTTATGTTTAGTAGTTAAGAATCTTTCCTGGTTAGAAAAAAGCTGGCACTAGCTACGATCGTCACTCTCTGCGCACCACCATGTATACCTTTCTTGGAAGAGGATATCTTCCACGGATAGGAGCTATTATTCATGAAAATAAGTAGTGGGTTTTTAACATAAATTAGTGCTAAATGTCCATATATTAATATGTGCACAATTAATTCTGGATAGTGATATTTTTAAAACAAAAATACCGATAAAACTTATTCAAGAGTTTTGATTAGACTTCGTAAATGGGCCTATACAAAATTTACATGAGCTCACTTATCTAGATTAATCAAAATTCATATATAAATTTTTAATGAGTATTTTTAAATTAAAAATATTAATTTTTATTAATTCTCAGGAAAAACTATGTCTACCTGATGAATAAAAAGGCAAGCGCACACGAGGTATAATGACAAAAACCCTTCCACCCTTGTGCCCACCTAATGGGGGCCTTTCACACCCTTCATCTCAGCTTTTCAAATAAAACAAGTCATGGTCGTTAGAGAGTTTGTTACGTCGGACATGCAGCCCACAAGAGCCACAAATAAAAGCAAGCCCGAAATCTTAAGAATAAGCAATACTTAGTCAGGTTTTGGTCCTCCGGAGGTTATCTTGGGTCAATAGGAGCTATTAATCATGAAAATATATAGTGCACTTTTTAACAGAAATTAGTGCTAAACGTGTAATATGTGTACCATTAATTCTGGAAATTGATATTTTTACAGCAAAAATACCTAGAAAAAATTATTTATATATTTTGATTGGATTTTATAAATAGGCCCCTTTAGAAATTTGCATAGGCACACTTATATAGACAATCAAAACTTTGTGTAAATTTTTGGTGTATAGTTTTGACGTAAAAATATTATTTTCTATTAATTCCCACAAACAAGGATGTCTACCTGATAAAAAAAAAACAGCCTAGCGCACACGAGGTATAATGACAAAAACTCTTTCCACCCTCGTGCCCACCTAAGGGGGCCTTTCACACCCCTCGTCTCAGCTTCTCATATAAAACAAGTCATGGCTGTTAACAGTACTTGGGACGTGTATGTGGACATCAGTCCAAATAATGCCATCGCTGAGGTCGAGTGGACGTCGGACAGCAACCCAGAAGAGAATAAACAATAGTCAAAATGGCGACTTTGAAACATGACTTAGCATTATTATTCGATTAAACTTCCTCATTATTTTCATACAGTCGCCAATTCAATTATTTAGAAGAAGGGCCATGGCACGAAAGCACCAACGTCCTATCAAATGAATTACAATAAAAAAATGTCTATCTCTAAAAATGTATCACAAAAACCGTGTTTTTGAATCAAAATATAGCCATTGCTTTCTCACAACGCGCGATGTTGAACGTCTGCCCTGAACTTTGAAGTGTAGAACTGAAGTGACCGGTTCTTCATTTGTTGTAAAGGCCTTGCGTTCTTCTCAGCCTCCTGCAAATCTCTTACACCATGTCAGTTAACCGATTTTCGCAAATAAACGGTGAGTTGAATGGTTGTTGGGTGTTTAACTTACGTCATGAACAGCGTCCCTCAGTAGCCTCATTTGTTGTTTTGATACTGTCCTTATCTGAAGGTAGATAATCAATGTTAGGTAAACAATGAAAAGGGAACTAGCTTACAGAAAGAAATGAAGGCATAAGAGAGATTAATTGGCAACCTTGTTAACTATTGTCCAAACAACTCCTTCAGTGCAAGGAGGCGTTGTAAGAGATCCCATGTATCTGTAGTATTTCCTACTGCCCATCTTTATATGCTTTGGATTTATAATTCCCAAAGATTTTTCACCGTCATGTGTATCCGCAATCGAGTGTATGGCGTGCTCCAGCTGATGGGCAAGTGCACATGCAACGAATAAGCGAGAGAGAGAGAGAGAGAGAGAGAGAGAGAGAGAGAGAGAGAGAGAGAGAGAGAGAGAGAGAGAGAGCAACCTCGGAGAGAAACTTATCAGGTCGGCCAGTTTTGTATATGATGCCCACCACAGCAATCTTTTCATCTGAACTTTGATGAACCATGTGAACCTCCAGGTCGAACCTGAACAAGAAATTCTTAGAAACGAGTACTTGTAAGATGACCACAGAGATGGCAACTTCCTTCGTCCAGCATCTATGAAAATTTGGCACCAATTATTTGGAAGAGAAAACGGAGAGAAAGTTCTAACCTCCTTCCATTGACGGTATGCTCTGAGGGTGAGTGCCAATGACTCTGCTTCAGCACGAACTCAGTTCCGTTTATGTCTAGCGTTCCTGCACCATCAGCCCATTCCACCTGCATTTCATATCACGGAGTTGCGTTAATTTACGGAGCTTTTGGCGTCTAAATGAAAATTTAAAACAATGCAAATAAGTACAAACACATCTGACATACCATAATATCATGGCCTCGGTTTCGTAGTATTGCATTGGAAGGCCTATACTTCCTCTTTAGTCTCCCTAAATGTGGCACGACTTCCACTCTCTTATCCAGCAAGTCAATCGGTGACTGCATTGTTCCATTCTTGCATGTCCCCCATTCCTCGTGAAGCTCTCCCCAGTGCTCAGGTCCAATCCCACTACCTTCAATGTAATTGAATTCTCTCTCATCATCTGCAGAAGTAGGAAAACAAAAAGGCAGGAGTATTAATTAAGAGGAACCCTTGAAGGAATTTACTCTGTCCCAATAAACGAAAGGTCTACGAGATGGATCTGTTGGAACATTACCAACTTCTTGGGCTGATGTTAAGCCTATTAGATAGACGCTAACATGAAGTGATAAGATAAAAGAGGAGAACAAGACGTTCTGATACTTCATGTTTCTTCCCTGACGAAATGCAAATTAATTGTAAGGCGATGTGGGTAGGAAACATTGGAGTACCTCATTATATAAAGAGAGAGTGACAACAAACTGTTTGATGAAAGCGAGAATTTCCTGGGAAGTGGGTCTGTTTCAAAACACATCTGTAAGTTGGACTTTGCTCCTATGGGAATTCCGCCAGCCAATTCTTACTTCCGTCTCAGCAAACGAAAACAAAAGTAAAATATTGGAGCGATCAGTAAAAAGCCAACAACTCATTTGACCTTTGCACAAAAGTAAAATATAAAATGAGGGTTGCTTGATGTAAGTGCTTACAACGATCCAAGTGATCTCTATAATTCATGAGATGAGAAGCTTCTATAGGGGTTTCTGGAAGCTGACGGGAAGATGCTCAGAAAGATCTTCCCTACCTGAACTAATCCAATTTAAAAACTTAATTAAAGTTCTCTTTAATGCACAATGGTCAGCACATTTCTTGCTGAGAAGGCAATCAAATTCAACTTTTCACAGCTATATGTGAACTCGGAAAATCTGACTCTGGCATGTTCTCCGATATCAAATTGTTTTTTTCGTCAGGAAAGACTACCTGACTAAACAGAGCAAGAAAACAAAACAACAAGAGACATCCAACTTTAGACAGTTACATAAGAAAGAGGGAGGAAGATGCAGATTAATAAATTAATGCTATTTAAATATAGATGAAGAGTCTGTAACCCCTTTTGTAGCCCGTCCACCCCCTTAATATAGTTAGTTGATATGCACATGTGTGTGTATATCGTGAATATCTGCGTATTGAAATGGGGGTGGGCTGGATAAAACAGGGAGTGGAAGACTCCTTATCCTTTAAGTATTTTTTAATTTTATTTGCATTAATTTTGTTTTTTATTGGGCTCTTAGGTCTTTTAGTGTAAAGCAGGCTTGATAATATAAGGCTTTCAAATTAGAATGTATATATATGTGCCCTAATAATCCCCTAAATATCATGTTTCTTATTTACCCCATATAAAAGTCTTTAAAATTCTTTATATTTACATCACAATATAAAAGTCCATCTTACCTTTTCTCTGGTGTCGGTGTTTTGCCTAGCGCCGCATGTGAGCCCAAAATGAGCTGGGTGGCTGCAGTCAAAACCATGACCTTTTTAGCCGCAACGACTACCGCTAAAGCCCTTGGGTTGCGACAAGACCGGCCTAGGTTGTGACACAGCGGGACAAGCCTCGGTTTGATCTGGCCTAATGTAACTTGTCCATGGTTTGGGGCTTTAGTACCAGGCCAATATCGACGCAGTTGCCCCCTTTCAGTCGATAGTGCGATTATTCCTCGGCATCTCTTGCCACGGTGGACGAGGAAGAAAGAGAAGGGATGAGGAGGTATGGCCTTTGCTGGAGATAGAGCTGTTGCCATTGGAGGTGCCGTTGCTTTTATCAGAGTTGGAGAAGGAGATATGGGGTTATTTTTAATTAAGCTAATGTGTAAGAGAAATAAGGAGATTTATGGGTTTAAAAAGGGAAGTAAAAAATGTACATTGTGAGTTTTTAGAATGAATTGAAGGTTGTAGCTGTGCGTTGTTCTCAGCCTCGCCCCACGCTTGTGCTTCGGCTCTCCCTTGGTCACTTATTTGACTACATGTTACTCCATCTTGTGGAAACGTAGGCTTCATTGGAATTTTTATACCTACTGTTATTAGAGAAAGGGAAGAGTTTTTTATGTTCCCCTCTGACAATGAGCTTAGCATAAGGAACATATATGAACCCTTAATATTTGAGATTGACGGTGTACATGCTAGCACTAGTACCACTAGCGTTAATGTATGCTAGCGTTTGCGCCATTAATCTCATTGATGAAGTATCCCATGCATCCCCACGTCTCCACTCTCCCTTTGCTCCCGGAGACTTTCCCTTGTAGTCCACCTCTTGGTGACTCTCCTCACTCCCGGTGACTCTCCCATCTCCCGGCAAGTCTCCCCTATCCCGATGAGCCTCTCCTCTCACAGTGGCTCTCTCCACCTTCTGGCAATCCTCTTTCAGTGGCAAGTGGCGAGGAAATCACATTAAAGTTCATATTTTTTTGTTTAGAGTTTAGAGATGAGGTTACTTTATACTATCAAGTGTATGAGTGTGCTAGATTGAAGTATACTAGTGATGAAAAATGGGTAAAGGAGAATTGCATGTTCATTTATACTATGACAGTGGGTTTTTAGATGAGGTTTGGTTGTACTAGATGTCATATTATCTTGTAGAGAATTTGTATCATAGCAGAAAAAATTGTTTAGTGAAGATATGTATACTTTAATTATTGGTACATTCTGAACAATGTGGTAGAAGAATATTGTGGTTCTAATTGTTTGCCTTGCTAGATAATAATATAATATAACTATCGTGAAATGCATTTTTGTTATGCTACATTAGAGCTATTTACCTCATAATTTCATCTATGTTGTGATAGTTGTGCTTAAGCCAGCAATGAGGAGCATATGTTTGTGATAGTGGATTGTCTTCACTTAACTCTAAGGGGCAAATTGTTAACTCAAAATTAAATTATTATTTTTTTCTCTATTTAAGTCTTAGGTAATGCACTATGAGTTTGATATGTTTATACATATGAAAAAAAGAAACACGTTTGCAAGTTATATAGAAAAATTAATTTATGTGCGTTGGGTGTTAAGTATTGTTTGCCTTGCAAGATAATAATACATGATAAGTATGGTGGAAAGTATTTTCATTGGTTATGCTAAGTTAGAGCTTTTACCTTATAGTTTTAATCTATGTTGTGATGGTTGTGCTTAAGCCAGAAATGAGGAGCTTATGTTTGTTGTATTGGATTGATTCCACTTAATTGTAAGGGGCCAAATATTAACTCTGAATTGAATTAGTTTTTTTTTTCAGTGTAAGGTCTTAGGTCATGTGCTTTGAGTTTGATATGTTTATACATAAGAAGACAAAGAAGTGTGTATGATAGTTATAGTATGAAATTAATATGTGTGGGTTGGGTGCTAAGTATTGTTTGCCTTGCTAGATAATAATATAGGTTAATCATAGTGAAAAGTAATTTCGTTTGTTATAAAAAACTATGTTGTGATGGTTGTGCTTAAGCCAACAATGAGGAGCATATATTTGTGGTAGTGGACTGACTCCACTTAACTATATGGGGACAATGGTTAACACTAAATTAAATTAGTTTTTTTTTTTAATTTAAAGTCTTAGATTATGTGCTTTGAGTTTGATATATTTATATGTAAGAAGCCAAAGCATGTATGCAAGTTATATTATGAAATTAATTTGTGTGGGTTGGGTGCTAATATTGTCTATCTGGCTAGATAATAATACAGAATAAGCCTTCTTCATAATAAATGGTCATTAGGTATTTTATTTTGGTTTGTTAAGAATGCTCTAGTTAAGGGTGAATGAGATGAATTCATTTGTACATGGGAGCATGTGTAATCCCTATATTGGGAATTGGAAATGCCTAATTGTTAACTTAACGTTTGTCATTGTTTTTATTAAAGATGAAATCATGATTACTTTACTTTGTAAATAAATGTTATGAGGGTTAAATTAGGAACCTGTTTCTAATAAGTAATTATCAATGATTGAAGGGTTAAGGGAACGGGGAAGGAGAATGCTGATTCAAAACACCAGACAAGGCCAGTGCATATGAGGGAGATCCTCGGCCCAAGTCTACATATGCGTATATACAGAAACTCCAAAACCACTTTCGTACACACAAGAGACAAGGCAAGTTATTCAAAGCTTCTTGTTTCAGGCGATAAGATTGGAAAGTTCACGTTCCCCACTTAAACATTCCACCCCATAATAAGAACACATAAGGGGGACTACAAGTTTCAAGTGACTAAGACATACATGATGAGGATGTCTATGAAGTTTTCACAAGTGATAGGCCTGCGGATGTAGGATGTGCTTAAACCTCTCCTGGTGGTACCAAATATTATGAGAAAGACTCCCTACTGTTTAAGGTGTTTGGCAAGGAGAAGCTCCACATTACAAATGAGCAAAAAAATCATAATTGGGAAAGAGACAAGGACACGGTGAAGTTAGCGCATGTGTTAATCTTGGCTACTTTTGTGGTTGGGAGGGATTGGGCTCACAAGGTTAATAGGCGGTTTTTATTGCTTGTGGATGATGAGGAGTTCAAGTCGTATCCTTGGTGGAACATGGCCTACTAGGACACCCTCAATGCCTTAGAGAACGTGGGAAGGCCATGGACAATATTTATATAGTGCATGATTTTGTCCACATTGTTATGGTAAGATGCGTGAGCAATTTACTTAAGTGTATGATGTAATGTGATTACTTTGAGAACATTATATATATAATGATTTGACAATGCAGATATGGGCAATGGAGAGGATTCCACCTCTTGGAGATGTGTGTGATCGACGCATTCAAGATGTTTTCCCAAGGATGCTGAATTGGGTGAACTATAAGAAGCCCACTTATGATGTGGTGGACAAAGTTGTTTTGAGAGGGGAGAAGGTACTCTACTTAAAATTATCTTCATCCTATGATTTGAAATTCGCACTCTATGAAAATTTGATATATAATGACTTCACATTGGATTATAGTTACTTATATATAAACATAACCAAGGGGTTGAAGGGTTTTTTAAAGGGAGAGGATTACTTTTGACAAATTAGATATAAATATCGTAGGTGCTCTCCAAGGGGAGAGGGATGAGGCTTAGATGGAGGAGGCAACTAAAAGAGTTTCAACTGCGTTTGTTTCGTTTGTTAATGAGATAGAAGGTGAAGAGTGAGGCCACCGGAAGGGGACTATGGAAGAAAATGTGAAAGCAAAATTTAAATGGATTAAAGACATCTTACTTAAGGTGGTTGGCACACTGGATAGAATGGAGATCAAGTGGCCTTTGTTGTTTGATTGGAGAGCAAGGTGGACAAATTGGTAAAAGATAATGAATTGTTGTCAAGGTAGGGGAGGGCATTAGACCCATATCACGAGGGAGAGAAGGTAAAGGCAGTAAGTAGTGTGAGATAATGTTAAGTTAAATTATTCATGTCATGCCATTAAAATCATCATCTGATTTGCACTATTGATGATTGACTAGGATAATAGGGATGTTGGAGCAAGTTATGAGGAAGAGGACTGCCATCAATATCTCTTCACATAGTTTTACCCACATCATAGTAAATATCAATTCAGTATAATAATGGACACATCTGTTTCACCCCTAGCTATTGGTATTTTAAGTGACATTAATAACTATTTTTATAATAAATGTCTCACCTTGACCTACATTAGGTCTATTTATGAATAAACTTCTTATTTTATAACATATATTACATCCATGTTTAGATTGTGGCTTTCGTAGAGGTTTAGTTCAACTCTATAGGCTATTCACACAAACTGGTAGGGGTGAAGTGTATTAATTTTATGCCTTAATTGCTAACTATATCACTTAAATGCTAATTGCAAATGTTGAAGAAATCCTCAACCTATACGTGCATGTGTATGTATGGTGCATCCAGGGTGATGACCTCTCTGCTCTAGCCCATGAATATGCCGAAGCCAAGTTTATTGGAGCAGGAGAAGTTGGTGATAATGAGGTGATATTCAGTGAGAAAGGTGATGGACTTGAGTTGGATGTGCCTGAAGATGGATGTGATGAAATGGCCGATGTTGGCATGGAAGGAGAAGATGTCAGTGAGGTGTCAAAGTTAGTGGGACAAGTGGAAGAAAGTGGAAGCATGGTAGTGATGGGGCAAATGTTGTAGAGGATGTTGACCAATGGGAGCAAGAGCAATCTAGTGATCAATCCGCTAAGTCGATTTTACGTATATTAAACTCTCATATACTTCACAAGTTTTTCTTATGCAACCTTAGCGGATGTGCAATTTGAGATTAACCTATGTTGTGACTTTCCTATATCATTGAATAATGCATTAAAGGCCTTACTATTTTGATTTGGAAGTTTTCTTTCATTTTCATCTCATTCCCTCTCAACCAATAAGAATGAATTTTCATCTTTGTCTTTGGTCATTGGAGGATTCCAACCTTTAATCATCACTTTCCAAGTATTACATCAAGCACTTAAATAGAAGCTCTCATCCTATTCTTCCAATTCGAAATTTTTTTACCACCAAACAATGGTATATGATTCATATGATTTCCCAAATCTCCATGTTCATTCATTGATTTATTTGATGCAACCAATAATATAAAACAAACTTAAACCACAAAGCAACTATTTTTTAGCACTCAGAGCAAAGAGAAATATATGAGCATGCAAAATTACTAATTTGGGCATACAACTAAGCAAATTTAACAAGTAATTCTAAGAGAAAAATAAGTAAACTAAGCATAATTAAGAGATTAAACCCTAACACAAGATAAACAATACTTGAAATCAAAATCTAGGAAGACTATGCAAACTTATGATGCACTAGCATGCAAAACAAATTGATAGCATGAATCAAACTCAATATTTCAAAAAATCCTCAACTACCACTTGAGAGTTTAATATCCAACTAGATGGCGATAGTGGATCACTAGATTTCTCCTAACCCTAGTTCTTTAGCAAGTAAGCAATTAAGAGATTTAGACTATACGCATAGGAATTTGTTTTGAAGTAGAATTTACAAACCCTAGTATCTAATTACTGTTCATGATTATTTAAACCATTAAATTAAGCACGCATACCACACAATCATATAGGAATTTTACGTGGAAACCCAACAAGGGAAAAAACTACGACAGCCTCAACCAAAGATAAATCAATGCATTGGAATAATATAGATTTTACAAGACACAAAACAACCAACCAACCTCTAGACTCTTTTGTTCAATATTTTTTATTGTAAACATTGGCCTTCTTTTCTTCCTCCTTGAATACTTGAAGCTTTCCCTCTTCGTGTTTTGTATCTTGGCTTCTCCTTCTAAAAACCAAACAAAGACTTCTTCCTTGTTTGCTGATTCACCTCTTAAGATTCTTCAAATTCCTTTAAAGAATTTTGCTTACTCTAGTATAAAATTTGTTATGTGGAATCTTTTCACTTTAGTTGTGCATTAGCATGAATTCACCATGAACATTTTCATCATGCTCTTCAAGAATTCTCTACAAAAACGATGTATAAAAGACTCTTTTCTTCTCCAATATTTTCTAGGTTTTCCTACCTTCAAATTTGTCAATCAAACAAGCTCTTTGACTTCAACTATGAATGAATTCTCTTATAGGAAAACTTATCTCAGGTAACTAAAACTGCTAGCGATTGATAATTCCAAATAGCGATCAATCATTCACTATTTTCTTAGGGCACGACTCCTTAGTTGCTCGATCATTGATGAAGCAATCAATCAATAAACTCTTGGCTTCATTTAACAAAGGGCTATTTCAGGTGCTAATCAAGTATTTCTCCCTATGTTTTGTCCAACAATCAATCGATGACACTATTAAAGACAATTTTACTTTTTTTACCCTAACATCATCTAAAACCTCGAAAATCACTTTTGAAACTTTTCCAACTGACTTTTGTATGGAATGTGTACTTAATAAACCTCTTAAACCATCAACACTCTTTAGTCTTCAATCATGTTCCATACAAACACGTTTGCTTCTATTTTTCAAGTCCATAAATTCCAAACTTGATTCAACCACAACTACATCTAATCATATTTCTAAGACTAATTACATAGTCAACATTTTTTATATAATTTTTACAAACGAAATTAGTCAATTAATATTACAATGACACATATGTTCATTCAAGTTAGAATTCAGTTAGGAATGAATTCTTTCTTGGAAGGCTTAAACTAGATAAGTTACATAAACAACGATTGCTCAGGGCTAACAGCGATCAATTGTTCAATATTCTACTATAGGTAAAACTCTTCAAGTGATCGATCTCTCATTCTAGTCGATTGATCAATAAACTCTTGGCTAAAAAAATATTCTCACTAGTAGCCATGGGGAAGAGATGAACCCGAAGGTAGAACTGAAAAATATAGCAAGGACTGAGGAGACAAAAAGCAAGCAATAATTAACAAGTGCACACGTGGATGGGGACACAACATCCAATCCCACAATGGATTTGAGTGACAATGCATAAGTTGATGACTTATTACACGAGGCCATGGAGATGGAGGCCAAGAAAGCTCCTCATGCTTACTTCTATTTGCAACTGGATTCTGAAGCATGTAAAGATCCCTATTGCAACCCTTCAAATTGTTGTTGTCAAAGCATCAACTTGTGAAGAGTTTGTGCTCAACACAATGTAGGACAATTTTGCAGTCAATAATGATGGAGGCTAAGAGCATCATGAGGAAGACTTGTATTGGAATCAATTTGATTGGCAAAATTTGGATGATGATGCATACATTGTATGAGAACATAATGACATGGGGGATGTAAATGGATTACATGTGACAGATGGAAGGAGAGATGTTAAAAGTGGCTCTCCTCCAACATTAACTCAAGGGGAAAAGCCAGAAATGAAAGAAAGACATTGGTAAATGAAGCATAATGTCTAATTGGTGATAAAATATGTTCAATTGCAAACTTAACCATTGTTAGTAAGTTATAGTCATATGAAATGCAGGGAATATGAAGGTCCAAAAGGAGCAAAGGCCAACTTTTCACATAATATTTCTAGAGATGATAATGGGAGGAGGAAAACATCATTAGTTGGTTGTTTTGGAAAAACTCCGGCTCTAAAACATAATCCAAGGTAATATCATCCCATAAACAATATGTCTATTACCAAATCTACAAGTATCCACATAAGATTTCCCAAAATCTAGTGTTATATATGGAATACCCTCACTAAACTGAATATACCTAACTTCTAAATGTAAGAGTCATTCTCATTTGTATAGAAATATATTTCTCGCATGTTGGAGGTGGGTGTGTGTGTGCATGATGGCCACAACATGGATGAGGAGGAGGATTTGGAATTTGTCAATGATCTGAAGGTTGTTCTACTTCGCGAAGAGTTTAGGGATAAGGCATATCTGAAACTACATGTACATAAGTATGTGGTGCATAACAACTTTGAGTTCATGGCATTATATTCAAATAAATTCTTGATGCATAGTTGTGTGCAATGTGTCGGGTTGTCCATGGAGGTTGCATGTAGTGATAACCAATAGTTGTCGTGTATTCAAAGTCTAGGTGATGAATAATGTTCGTATATGTGGGAAGCCAATCTTTGGAGGGGATCATAAACAAGTGAAATCTGGTATTATTGTTGACTATGTTGTAAAATGCCTTAAGCAACGTGTTGCTTATACTCCAAAGGATATTGAGGTTGATATTGATTTGTAGTATGGAGTAAAGGTGTAGTATCAAAGGCATCTAGGGCCAACGTTACAACTTTTAATAGTTTAAGAGGATAGCATGAGTCATTATAGGGCCAAGGTTGCAGCTTTTAACATGTTAAGAAGATCGTATAAGTCATCATATAGCGAATTGGCTGCCTATTTATATGAGTTGGAGAAGGTAAATCCGAAAACCACAACTACTCTCTTCTACCACAAAGAAGATAAGACCTTTGAGATATTCTCCATGATATAAGCAATAAGCACTTACATTCTCCATGACATTCTCCACTTTACTGGAGTCATTGATTATGAAGATCAATGGAGCACATGTTAGGGTAAGTATTATATAATTGACGACTCTTATAAAGTGAATAATATCATAGAGTATATGTCACGCCCCGGCGATGCCCGACCCGAGCCGAACCCCGTCCAGGGGCCGGTCAAGCGCGTGGGGGCGACGAAGTGAAAATTGAGAAATGATCTAGTGGAAGACTTAACCCTAACCACGGGCGATTAACAGCAACACGGAGTGCGCACAATCCTTTGAGCAAGAGTAAATAAAAGGGAAGAAAAAGGTGTTGCTTATCACAAAGTAAACAACAATCTCAAACCCACAAACTTAGTTAAGTAAAAGCCCACACCAGCTCAAAATAAGTCATAATCATCACAACTGTAGTATATGACATAAATCCAAAACAAGAACCCTACACAAAGGTTCGAACATAAAGCATGAAATAAACGATGATAAGTCACGCAACGATCTCCATCATCACACCCAAGCTACCTCTGACCTTTCCTCAAAGAGGCAATCCTGTCTGTCTGCGTGTCGCACCACGCAGCCCCAATCAAAACACAAAAGAGGGGTGAGTTTTAACACTCAGCAATGGTTTTAATATCACTGTCAATGCAGAAAATACGATAGCTTAGAAATGAGATCGTTCAGATCAAAGATTTACATGGTGCATCACTTTCTGATCACACATTCATATCACCTAACACTGCATCATAATGCATAATTCAACTTGAATGGATGTATCTCTAGCATACATATTCCCACATGCATTCACATCATAACCAATCCCGCATGGATGTATCTCTAACATACATATTCCCACATGCATAACATCATCACAATCTGCATGGATGTATCTCTAACATACATATTTCCACATGCATTTTATCATCAAAATCAACATGCATAGATGTATCTCTAACATACATATTCCACATGCATAACATCATCACAATCTGCATGGATGTATCTCTAACATACATATTCCACATGCATAACATCAAAATCAACATGCATGGATGTATCTCTAACATACATATTCCCACATGCATAATGTCATCACAATCAACCTCCATCAAGGAGTAATCACACATTAATGTCACATAGACGGGAGCATAGACAAGGCCACGAAGGCGTGTCATGGTCCAAAATTCTACACAAGAATTTAAGAAAGATCGGGGTTGTCAATCCCTAATACTGCTCGCCTTGGACGATCCTGGCCAAGGATGTCCCATTCTCACACAGAGAATCTAGAGCAGGGGTGTTCGCCCAGGGACATCTCCTGCGGAGGGAAGAGCCCGAGTTCTCACACAGAGAACCCTAAAACACATGGTAGCGGGGTGCACACGGCATACCACACTGGATTCTCAGGGTCCAGATGATACACGTAATAATATTCTCACATATCCGCAAGACAAGTACACAACTCGTCCCCACATCATTCCATTAAACAAGACTCAACCCGGGAAGTGCACTCGTTCCACACAGGAAGTTCAAATCGTTCCACATAGGAACTTCAAATCGTCCCACACAGGAACTTCAAATCAAAATATGTCCTTTCGGACCAATCAACTTGCGATTAATCCATGACCGATAAACCCGGCACACAATTCCATCACATTGCATCCAATCGGTCAAATTCGATTAATCACGATAAGGCCTCACTTGGAAATCCATTTTCATGGTGCGTGCAGCATGGTACATGCGTGGGCAAAGCATACATGAATCCTAATCATGATAAGTGCTCTTACCAACCCCTAATGCATCATTCATAATCACAATATTAAGCTTCAACATCATCATTTAACCCCCACATGTGTGTGTGTGTAACTAGTAGAAGCCTTTCACATAATGCATATCAACATGCTTGAAAATCAACTCACTACCACACTACACATGTGAATTTCTATCTAAACATGAATTCCAGCGGAAATCATAGTAGAAGAATCGTTGAAATCATAGTTAGATTCAAAACTCAACCACAAAGGCTAAACACATATAACATCACTCATTTCATCATTGAGTCATGGCATTCACCAACATCCACACTACTGAAAATATATGCTTATCCAAAGGGAAACAACCGTTCATAATTTCAAGATAACGATTCCAACATCATGCCACAAAACATAAGTCATCCCACCATCTCTAAGCATATGTCTCAACTCTATAAACTCAATAGCATGTATTTCCAGTAGCCTAACATAGCTTAAAACACTCCACATTCATATAAAATTGGCAAGCTAAAGTGGAATCATCAAAATAGACATCATAAGCACAACACACAATTTCCTGTGTAGCCGATCGATCGCCCTTCAGGACGTTCGATCGGTTACACGCAAAAATTTGAAATTTACAGTTCAGCCGATTGATCGTCGTGCAAGGCCGATCAATCGCCAACACGGCAGAACAGTCATCTTCTTCCTTTCGCAAAATCAAACCGAAACACCATAGAATACACTTCAAATCCACATCTAACACCCTAATCATCATCAAAAGTCCTCCTTGACTTCCAGAATATCAAACCAAACCATAATAATGCAAAACCCTAAGAAATCGGGATTAAATAATTCCATTTTCTAATCTTACCATTAACACACTAAATCAAGCAAACCATTTCGAAATAAGCCAAAAATGGAGAGTTTTACCATGGATAAACAGAGATTTTGAAGACCCATTACCTCAGCACTTGATTAAGCTCGGATTGAAGAGTCACCCTTCTTGAAATCCTTGAAAACACAATGAGTTTGAATTAAACTCTAATAGAAATCGATTTACCTAAGAAATCCCTAATTAAACCTTAGATCTAGGGCTTGTTGGTAGTAAAAATCGAAATTTGAATGTTAGGGTTTGTAGTAAAACACAAATCAGTAGCTTTTGATGGTCAAAAACGAATTAAATCAAGGGGAAAATGGTAGATTTGGAAGAAATTAAGAGAAAAGACATGGATTAGTGCTTAATTAGAGCAAGCTTACCTTAATCGGCTTCTAATTCGGGCCTAAGTGGGGATTAGGCCAGCCCTCCTTCCTTAGCCTATTCCCAAAAATGGAAATGGCTCAGGTTTGCCCTTTTATAGTAAGGGTTGGGGTATGCATAGGTAAGTTTTAGGGTGTAAATATGAAAAGTAGGCTAAAAGTGGGTATTTTACAAATTTAAGCACAATTTAAGCCTAATAAAATTCTGAAAATTTTTGTGGGACCTTAAGTATATGTATAGGTTCATTTGACACAAAAATAAATTTTTTGACGGTGGGGCCCACAAGGGTCCCGCCAAAACCCTAATTTTTGGGAAAATAGTGAAAATTCTAAAAAATCTCAAAAATTCACATTTGGTTTAAAATCACTCAAAACCACTAATATTGAAGTTAATTTTGGTTAAAACAATCACAAACACTATTTATTTACGAAATCACAGAATAAGATCAGAAAACGCGTAAATCTCACGATAACCCATAATTAAAGAAAACCAAAACCGGTTCAAAGATGAGGGTCCTTACAGTATAACTATGGAGTGACGGTAAATTATTCTAAATATTAAACACATACCATATGATTTACGATGAGTAAATAATTCCACTTCTAGTAGAGGTGGAAGAGACAGGAAAGCCTGGAAGAGATTGCCCTAATAAAGATAGCATTATTTTGGGGCCATAGTAAAAATGGAGAATGCCCATTTTGATGTGGAGATGGTCTCAACCCCAGTAGCCATTTAGCTTTGAATTACATCCAATAACCTAGTAAAATGGAAAATGAAATACAGTCATTTCATAATCATTAAATAGAGCATTCAAAGAGTATTAATTTCACATCAAATAAATTGTGGCACATACTTTCACAAACACATTCACATATTAATAAATATTACCCATTCACCAACATCGTTGTGTATCACAAACCTGCAAATGTTCTAAGTTTTCCTTTCACATGACAAAGTAATCTATTTTTAAACAAAAGTTTGATATTGATTCACACATACTTGCTTATACATTCTACAACCTTTTACACACTCATTCAAATTGCACATCCAATAACCTTTGGCACACACTTTCACAAAAACATTCATATAAAAGGAATATATAACACCCATTCACCAACACCGTCACGTATCTTTAATCGGCAAACATTCTATGTTTTCCTTTAACATGATAAAGTAACTTGTTTGTACACGAAAGTTTCACATCAATTCAAACATACTTGCTTATACATTGCATAACCATTCATGCACCCATTCAAATTTCACATCAAATAACCTATGGAATACACTTTCACAAAACACATTCACTCAATAGGAATAAATAAAACCTATTCACCAACACTATCACATATGACAAACCTACAAATGTTCTATGTTTTCCTTTTACATGACAAATTAACCTACTTATACACAAAAGTTTCACACCGATTCGTGCATACTCGCTTATACATTCTATAGACATTCACACACCCATTCAAATATCATATCCAACAACCTGGGGCACACACTTTCACAAACACATTCACATATAACATATAACACCCACTAACCAACACCATCACGTATCACAAACTTGCAAACGTTCTATGTTTTTGTTTCACATGAAAAAGTAACAAGTTATTACATAAAAGGTAGATCATGTCTGCCAAACAAACTCAAATGTTTTCTACTGCTACACTCAAGTTAATAGGCACATCTCAACATCATATGGAATCTTTATAATTTGGAATGCAACCCTTAGCCTCATGGTTTGCATGTCAGCATCTGCGATATTAAATTGGTAACTATGTGACAAGTACCACATGTAAATGCATACACATATATCACAATCATTGTTATTGACGTGTTGTGGGTGTTTGATCATTTCCATCATGAGTAGCCACAATGTTGCAGCCACCTTCTATCCTAATTTCAACAACATTATTGGTAAAACGTGTAAGAGAATGACTAAGTTCTTGTAATATTCATCTAGTTTAGGTCCAGAGTAGTAACGGTCCATGATGTAAATGATATCCTTCTTCAAATCAAGTAGAACTAGAGTCAAATAGTTACCATTAACATTAAGAGTGAAGTGGTGAATATTATATGCCCATAAATCTTTGTCATTCACCTTTAACAACTTGATAAAGTGATAGCTTGCCATGTATCTGTAACTTCAGCACTTGAGACAGTGCCTCTCTTTTGCTTCATCTTAGCATACAAACTAAGAAGTCAAGTTGAATCCATCCTCAAGTGCTCCTATTAAGACATCTGTAAAGAGTTAGTAAGTTGCTAGTTGTCAGTTAACTCAAAATTTAGAAATAATAAACCTTAACAAAAAATGGACAAAATGGGAGGCTTGATTTGTTATAGGTGCATCAGGAATCTTCTTCTGTTATGTTTGTATGTAAGCATCTATATGCTACACAATGAAAATCAAACATCCATATATTACATTTTCAATTACAGGAATAAGTGTATAGAATATAATGTTGTACAACACATTGACACAAATAATATTACAACTATACATCACATATACACTGGCCGAGACTACCTATGTGGATGCATGATCTACCATAATAACTCCGAAGTTATTTAGATTCTACTAATTTCTAGAATCCTAATGTCACAATCACTTTTGAGTATCACAAAATAAAATTTGTTATGTTAACATAATTCTGAAGTTGACGTAATATGTAAATCAATTGGATGTCCTCATAGACACTCACTCAGTCTTCCATCCCTTGCAAATTCTTTCATCTTCTGCGTCTGTAAGTTTAGGAGTAGGGTTTGTATACATCAACCAAGCAACCTCGAATAATGTAACAAGTCCACAAATATTGCTTGTTTGTACTTCTTTGTTAGTTGTGGCCACTTATGGTTTTACCTTTCCTGAATCTCCTATTTCTACATCAATCTGCTCTATGATCTAATTGAACAATGCAATTTTATCAGACACATCTTGGGCAATTTGATCGACCACTTTCTCTTGCCCTTCACCTTCAATTGCGCCCCTCAGACATCTTCTCGTGTTGCTCTGGTAGGAAGTGAAAGGGATCCTCTTGTACTTGTTGGTGGTCCTTTTCCTCCCCTCAACAATCGGCAGTACAACATCTTCAATAATTGGTGCATCACACCCAATGTCTAACATCTCCTCTGCATCTCCTCTGAAACTCGTACTTCGATAAGTATGAATTATAAGTTGTAACATCTTTTGTGCATATTTTTTTAATATGAATTAACCTTATATTATCTCAAATCTCACTCATGTTGAGTCAATCAATTAACCATTATTCATTTCACACATGAACACAATAATATTTGTAAAAAACCCCTAACTATGGTAAAAAATATGGCAGTTCCAAAGGATCCAAATCAATGCACTAGAAACGAAGACTTTACATAGACACAAGGAAACCACCAACCTTATTTAGAGTCTAATGTAAACTCTCTTATTTAGGTTATTATTACTGGCCTTCAAGTCTTCTTTTTCAAACACTTTAAACTTTCTCCTCCTTATCTTATCTTTGTCAACTTCTAGTCTTCAGCAAACACCTCTTATTGTATTGACTTTGGCCTTGTGAAATTCTTCAACTTCTATTAAAGATATGCTACAACACCTCTTTGAAATATCTATATATAAGCTCCTTTAGTTGTGGATTGTCTTCTTCAATTCACCATGGATCTTCAACTCAAAGTTCTATGTGAATTTTCATGTATAAAAGAATAAGTAAAGGTGTAAACCTCTTTTCTCCTTTAGATTTTTCTCTCTCAAATTTCATGATTTCATACCCCTTATAAGTTCCTTAAGTCGGTTTAAGACTCGTACTTGAAGAAGGCATGAAGTTGAAATCAAAATATCTTAATTAGGGTAACCAGTCAATAAAACAATCGATCACTGTTTTTAATGTGCATGATACTCTAAGCGATCGACCAATTATGAGAGCGACGACCGATAACTCTCAGCTTTGCTTTTCGCTGGGTTGAATTAATGGGTGATTGATCATTTTTGTTTTCGTTATTTGTAGTGATCGATTGTTCTACCTGTAATTTTACCTTTTATCCTTTTTACTCTAAAACCTTTTGAAACCTTTGAATAAGCTTCAAAATTGTTCAACATTCTTCAGTCTACTACATTGATTAATAAGAGCATGTTTGCTCCTATTTTTTAAGTTTGTCAATTCCAAATCTGACTTGACCATAACAATCTCAAATCAAATTCTAAGACTAGATGCATACACAAGATTTCTTATCATAATTTTGATAAAGAAATTATCCAATAAACTAGATATATGACTCATATGTTCTTACAATATAATGAGGGAACTTAGGTTGTGTATAGGTTACAAATGCTTACCGTTGAATTTGAAACATGATAATGAGCGAAGATGAAATAATTTCTAAATGTTATGCTAAGATAGTAGATATAGTTAACACTTGTGGTCAATTAGTGGTGCCCATTCCTAATTACCTAGTTACCAGAAAAGTGTTATGGTCGTTGTTCTCTAAATTTAAAGTTAAGATGACGACAATAAATGAATCTAAAAAGATATACACCTTAGACATTGAAGTGCTTGTTGGGAACCTTAAAAACTTTTAGATGTAAGAAGTGTAAGGTCCCTGATTTTTCTACGATTTTCTGCTATTTTTCTGGTTATTTTTGGTAGGAAAATATGACGCTTTAGCGTATGTGTAATTGTGTATTTACCCCATATTTATACCCGTAGAGTCGGGTGTGGGGCTTAGTTGCAGTCCGTGGGCCTCACTGCGTGCTTACGGCATGAATTTTGGAGGTACAACGCATAACCAGTGGGTGAATGCGTATTAGGGACGTGGATGTAAAAATTAAAAAGATTAACTATATAAAGAAATCCATCGACCGAACCGGCTTCCAGAAGAAAAAAAATTCACGTCCAAATAGAAGAGAAAACCCGAGCCCATTTCCGGTCTCTCCGTTCTCCATCCTCCGTCATCGGATTTTGGCGGTTCTTGTCAGGATCTGCTTTGCCTCACCGCCACGAGTCCGTAGACACCGGCTATGATTGCTGCCATGGCCTTTTCGCTCCTCCACGAGGTACCGAACTTTTCTTCGGGTTTTTATCTCCATCAATCCCGTTTTTGAACTATTGGTGTACGATTTTGATATCATTTGCGGCCGTTCACTAGAGCCGCCGCCATGCTTTCTTCACTCCGTGGTGAGCTACCGGCACTTTGGTCGGGTTTTGTTCCCATTTTCCATCTCACTGTCCGTGGGATTTTTTGGACGTCAATGTGTTTCCGGTCATTGTCCGGCCACCAGTAGGACTCTGTCCAGCCTACCTCGACCCGGTGTTAGTAGGGGTTTTCTGTTTCCGACCCTGCCTCGCCCCTATTGCCTTGCTCCGCCCGATTGGACGCTTTGGGAGCGTCTCGGGTCGTTGCCATCAATGAGTTATGGGCTATTTGGCCATTGTGGACTCTACCCCGGCTCGGCGACAGTGAGGGCCAGCCCCAATTGGCCTGATTATACACTCCGCCCGGAATGGGCCACTTGTCATTGCCCTATCCGTACAAGATGCATAGCCGCCCGCACCATGGGTTTTGGTTGTGGGTGGCTATCGGCGATGTCACCACTTTGATTGGCCACAGCTAGGGCCTTAGCCCTGTTGGCCTTTTGTGGGCCTTGGGTTGCCTCCTTTCAGCCCTCTCCCTCGCCCCTTTGGGTCATGTGTGCATGTGGCCACGCGTGTGCTTTTGGGTTTAGGCTCCACATTCGCGCTGCCTGACCATCGGCTGGCTTTGCCACCGAGTGGAGTTGACCACTAGAGCCTCCACCACCTCTCCTCTGTCCTCGAGCGTTACCCCACGCTCTCCGACCGTTTGTGGGCCCTTGTTGATGTGAAATCATCGCCGTTGGGTGCTGTCCACGGCCGATTTCAACGTCTTATGGCCGGCTGAGTACGTCTTAGCCACTGGCCGATCTTCAGTGAGTACAACATCGATTTCTGGTTGCACCACCACTTATGTTGGCATGACATTTCTCCCGGCTACCCTAGTGTGCCACCGTGGATTGCGGGTTTTGCCGCATTGACTTCTGACACCCTGTTTGGCCGTTATTGTTTCCAGCACTTCCTAAAATCCTCGGGACAGCAGCTCTCTCATCCATGCAATAGTTTTGGCCGCCGACGCCGCCACCATCGTGTGCTTGCCATCAAATGTCATGATTACGAGGTAGGGGAGCTTTGAACTCGTAATTTCATGATAGCATGCTTTGAATGAGTAGCAGCATGCTAGGATTGTATGATTCCATGCTTGGATGTTAAGTAACGATCCGATTGCATGATGTGCGTGTAAGCATGATTGTATGGTATGTTGAAATGCATATGACGTGCATGTTGGCTGTAAGTATGTTGAATGCAAGTATGTGCTAGTGATGACTAGCGTGTTTGTTGGTAAGTTTCGTATGTTGATTGAGTATGTGCTAGTGGCAATGTTAACATATGTATGCATGTGCTAGTGATGGCTAGCGTGCATGTTTGAAGTATGTTTGGATTATGCATGTGCTAGTGATGGCTAGCGTGCATGTTTGGAGTATGTATGGATTATGTATGTGCTAGTGATGGCTAGTGTGCATGTTTGGAGTATGTACAGATTATGCATGTGCTAGTGATAGCTAGCATGCATGTTTGACGTATGTATAAATGTGTATGTATGCACTAGTGAGGGCTAGTGAGCATGTTTGTAAGTTACATATGTATGACCGTATGTGTATGTTATACGTATGTGTGATAGACATACGTATGTATGATGACTATTTGACTATGCTTTGGATATGTGTAAGTGTATGTAGGCAGAGGTATGGGTGATGGACAGTAAGAGGTGACAGAGATTTTGTCTGAATTGGATATGGATGTGTAAGCGTATGACGGATGACAGAGGTTATGAGTATGACGGGCAAGGATTAGAATGGATCGGTTTGGGTTGGATTGTATGTTGGGCGATTGTCAGACAGTAAGAGTGTGCATAATTGTATAAGCATAATGTACAAATTATGAAGCGAAAAGTAAGCATAATAAGTGAGATATAAGTAAGAGGGCGACAACTGGGTTGGCTATGAGGAGCTTCATTTGATGATGTCAGTGTAAGATGATTTGGCCATAAGGTAGATGGTGGAGATTGTAAGACCGTAAGGAATTTGATGTATGATGAGTTTTGTCCATGATGTGGACGGGTTAAGTGGAGTCTGCTGCCCTGACAAACTTGGGTTTCAGATTGGGCTCAGCTTCAGTTTGATCAGTCGAGGACTGTGAGTTTGTGTGGCATAATTGTACCGTATAATTTACTTAATTCAAACTTGAATTATAAGCACAACTAATGATAGCGTTGTGAGTTTGAGACTTGAGGGATCGACGGATTAAGTGCTGTGTTTGAGCTAGCCGCTAATGAGTCGACTGAGCATTTCTCATGTCTTGCCATGGTGTTTATCCTGTGGGATGTTGTTTGTGTGCTATATAGAGCACCAGACGTCTGATACTCTGTTGAGAGTGACAAATGTTTTCGATTTGGTCTGCGTGCTGTATAAGCCTAGACGTTTGATGCTCTATTGAGAGCGATGTACGTTTCTGACTTTGTCTGTGTGTTGTATGAAGCTCAGACGTCTGATGCTCTGTTGAGAGCTAAATATGTTTTTGATTTGGTCAGTGTGCTGTATAAGCTCAGACATTTGATGATCTGTTGAGAGCGTTGTATATTTCCACCCAAGAGTGGCATAGTATATTTCTGCCCAAGTGGCACTGTATGTTTTATGCCCAAGAGTGGCAATAACACTATAAGACCCATTATAGTGGGCAATTCTTTGGCACTATAAGACCCATTATGGTGGGCAATTCTGGCACTATAAGACCCATTATGGTGGGCGATTCTATGGCACTATAAGACCCATTATGGTGGGCAACTGTATGACCCCTTATGTGTGGGTGTTTATGTTTGCGCGCTCAGGTAAGTAGTATCATGGATCTACTCTTACCTGTTTGATCTAGTGCCCCATGAGCATTGATGTGCCTTACCTTCGAAAAAGTCCATGGCATCTAGTCACTCCCCGAAGGTTAAGGTGTTGCCCAAGTGGCATTCTTTTCTATTCGACGTTGGAGCTTATTAGTTGTAATGAGCTTCAGTGGTCAATAGTATGAGCACGACTATAAGAGTTTGAGTATGAGCACGACTGTAAGCGTATGAGTATGAGCACGACTGTAAGTGTATGAGTACGACTGTAAGAGTATGTCTATGAGCATGACTATAAGAGTATGAGTATGAGCACGACTGTAAGAGTATGAGTACGATTGTAAGAGTATGTTTCTGAGTAAGACAGTAAGTGTGATTTTGCATAAGCTGTACGAGTATGATTGTACGAGTAAGGTCGTACAAGTATGCATGTGTTGTATGAGTAAGCATACGATGGTACGAGTAAGTTTGTATGACCCTAGATAAGGGTGTTTGTGTAAGCTTAATTTGATGGTATGATTTTGGCATGATGGTGCATGTGGTATGACTTTGGAACGATGGTGCATTTGGTATGATTGTATGCGTATGAGCATGATATTGATATGCATGTTGTTCATCTTTGCGTTGCAAATTTTTTCTCATTCGATCAAACATCGTACGACCAAACCAAACCGGTGGAATCCGATGACGTAGGAGGTGTGGCGGAGTAATTGGGAACTCTCTTGGGTTTCACTCAAACTTTCTAGATGTTCCAAACAAAAATCGAATTGATCATGGATCTTTGTCGTGATCCACTTTTTCTCTACTTTTTTCCTTTTACATCCCCTTCACACGCTAACCTCTAGTTTACACATCGTACCTCCTAAACTAGCACTGAAAATGTACGCCAAGGCCAGCAACCTGCGACTAAGTCCCACACCCGATTTTACAGGTATAATACTGAGGTCAAATACGCCAAAACGTCATATTTTTCTGTTAAAAATGATCAAACAATTAGCAAAAAATCGCAAAAGTCATAAAAAAATTAGGGACATTATAGAAATATAGAATGAGTTACTTACTAAATAGGAGACTAAAACACTAGCCGCTTGGCACAATATTTAAAGGCTAGCGTTGGATGAAATAATGCATGGGGGAGAAAAGTTTGTGAGAGAAAAATAGAATACTTCATACTATTAGTTTGAGAGGTTAAGACTTCATTCTTAATTCACCTATAAATTTGAAAAAAAAATTAGAGAGGTTAAGACTTTATTTCTTAATAACTTTATGAAATGGAGTTTGAGTGATTCACATTCATCACAACACAACAAATTAAAAGAGTAGAGGAGTTCTTTACAAGGGAGATTGAAAAAACTTTTACATCAACAATCAATGAGGAATTTGATTACAATGCTTTAGGAGACAATGAACAAACTTGAAGGGAAAAATGTCAAGGATAAAGGAGGAGACTCAATGGTCAACAACTTCAACTAGAGAGAGAAATTCTAGTGTTGGGTAGAGGTTGGTATCTTTATGTTTTGTCGGTTCTAATCCTTAATGTATTGATTTAGCGAGGAAAACCCTACCGTAGTTTTTTCCCATGTTGGGTTTCCACGTAGAAATCTTTATGTCTGATGATGATTGCATGCTTATGTAATTGATAGTGGCTTAGTAATTTTTACTTCACAATTTTGCATCGAGGCCATGTTTCTTAGTTCATTAGCTTAATTATTTAATTATTTGGGTCGTGGACAATATTGTGATCTACTAGGGTGACAAATATTAAACTTACAGTCCTAACAACCATGTGAGGATTGTGTTCTTTTTATTGTTGTTAGCCTTTAAATCAGTTTTTGGGGAATTTTTGAATAGTTAGAATCATCAATAGGGTTCTCTAAGTGTTGTGAAATAAACCAAATTAAGACTCGGTTGGGGTTCTTCAAGCTGGGTTGACACTTTTTGTGTGTAGATCAATACTTGAACTTGTAAAGTAGGGTAATGGCTTGTAATAGGACTATAAAAGGTCAACTTGTCATCTACTCGTTATTTTAGTTTACTAAACAACATGTACATGAGTGAGACCTGATGTATATTAGGACTGCTTTACCATGGTAATAGTAATCAATGGTTCATTATTTGTACGATCAAAGAACAACAATCACAAATATGGATTTTGATGTTGGTTGTTTGAGTTGGTTTTTGAGTAAAAGTAAAAGTTTGAACGTGAATTTCAGTACTTTGATAAATTTTAAAAGGTTTATTAAAAAAGATTCAATGTTGTGACGATGGTCTTCATCTTTGTTGCAATTGTTCTTGCTATTTATTTTTTGTGGCATTTGTTCTGGTTTTCTGTTGTGTCAGTTTATATATAATGTTATGTTATATGCTAGCTATTTATATTTTTTGGCTTGGTGAATGTAATCCTATTGTTCTTGTTTTTTGGTGTCTTAATTGATAAACAATGAAATGATATGCTAGCGATCTATTAGTCTTGTATAACCCCTATGAATTGTGTATAGTGGGCTCCTCTGTACTTTCTTTATGTTTAGTAGTTAAGAATCTTTCTTGGTTAGAAAAAAGCTGGCACTAGCTAGGATCAGCTACTCTATGCGCACTACCATGAATACCTTTCTTTCTTGGAAGTGGATATCTTCCACGGATAGTCTATAGGAGCTATTATTCATAAAAATAAGTAGTGGTTTTTTTAACACAGCTTAGTGCTAAATGTCCATACATTTATTTGTGTACCATTAATTCTAAATGGTGATATTTTTAAAACAAAGATACCTATAAAAATTTATTTAAGAGTTTTGATTAGACTTCATAAATGAGCCTATATATGAGCTTACTTATCTAAATTAATTAAAATTTATATATAAATTTTTAATACATATTTTTAACATAAAAATAATAATTTTTTTTAATTCTCATGAAAAACGATGTCTACCTGATGAAAAAATGCCAAAGCGCACACGAGGTATAATGACAACAACTCTTTCCACCCTCGTGCCCATCTAAGGGGGCCTTTCACACCATTCATCTCAGCTTTTCAAATAAAACAATTGATGGCCGTTAAGAGTATTTGGTACGTGGACATCAGTCCAAATGGCTGAGGGCGTGTTGACGTCGGACATGTACCCCACATGAGCAACAAACACAAGCAGAACTCTTACGAATAAGCAATACTTAGTCAGGTTTTGGTCTTCATGAGGATATCTTCCATCAATAGGAGTATTAATCATGAAAATATGTAGTGTACTTTTTAACACAAATTAGTGGTAAACGTGAATACATTAATATGTGCACCATTAATTCTGGATAGTGATATTTTCACAGCAAAATACCTATAAAAATTTATTTAAAAATTCTGATTGGACTTCTTAAGTAAGGCCCTATACAGAATTTGCATGGGCTCACTTATATAGACGAATTAAAACTCTGTATAAGTTTTTTATGTATATTTTTTACGTAAAAATATCATTTTCTATTAATTCTCACAAACAAGGATGTCTACCTGATAAAAAACAAAACCTAGCGCACACGAGGTATAATGACAAAAACTCTTTCCACCCTCGTGCCCACCTAAGGGGGCCTTTCACACCCTTCATCGCAGCTTCTCATATAAAACAAGTCATGGCCGTTAACAGTATTTGGCACTTGTATGTGGACATCAGTCCAAATAGTCCAATGGCCGAGGGCGTGTTGACGTTGGACATGCACCCCACGACAGCAACCCAGAAGAGAATAAATAATAGTCAAAATGGCGAATTTGAAACATGACTCGGCATTATTATTCGAATAAACTTCCTCGTTATTTTCATACAGTCGTCAATTCAATTATTTAGAAGATGGGCCATGGCAAGAAAGCACCAAATGAATTACAAAAAAATTATGTCTATCTCCAAAATCTGAATATCAATGTATAACAGCAACCGTCTTTTTGAATCAAAATGTAGCCATTGCTTTCTCACAACGAGCGATGTTGAACGTCTGCCCTGAACTTTGAAGTGTAGAACTGAATTGACCGGTTCTTGATTTGTTGTAAAGGCCTTGCGTTCTTCTCAGCCTCCTGCAAATCTCTTACACCATGTCAGTTAACCGATTTTCGTAAATAAACGGTGAGTTGAATGGTTGTTGGGTGTTTAACTTACGTCATGAACAGCCTCCCTCAGTAGCCTCATTTGTTGTTTTGATACTGTCCTTATCTGAAGGTAGATAATCAATGTTAGGTAAACAATGAAAAGGGAACTAGCTTACAGAAAGAAATGAAGGCATAAGAGAGATTAATTGGCAACCTTGTTAACTATTGTCCAAACAACTCCTTCAGTGCAAGGAGGCGTTGTAAGAGATCCCATGTATCTGTAGTATTTCCTACTGCCCATCTTTATATGCTTTGGATTTATAATTCCCAAAGATTTTTCACCGTCATGTGTATCCGCAAGCGAGTGTATGGCGTGCTCCAGCTGATGGGCAAGTGCACATGCATCGAATAAGCGAGAGAGAGAGAGAGAGAGAGAGAGAGAGAGAGAGAGTGCAACCTCGGAGAGAAACTTATCAGGTCGGCCAGTTTTGTATATGATGCCCACCACAGCAATCTTTTCATCTGAGCTTTGATGAACCATGTGAACCTCCAGGTCGAACCTGAACAAGAAATTCTTAGAAACGAGTACTTGTAACATGACCACAGAGATGGCAACTTCCTTCGTCCAGCATCTATGAAAATTTGGCACCAATTTTTTGAGAAGAGAAAACGGAGAGAAAGTTCTAACCTCCTTCCATTGACGGTATGCTCTGAGGGTGAGTGCCAATGACTCTGCTTCAGCACGAACTCAGTTCCGTTTATGTCTAGCGTTCCTGCACCATCAGCCCATTCCACCTGCATTTCATATCACGGAGTTGCGTTAATTTACGGAGCTTTTGGCGTCTAAATGAAAATTTAAAACAATGCAAATAAGTACAAACACATCTGACATACCATAATATCATGGCCTCGGTTTCGTAGTATTGCATTGGAAGGCCTATACTTCCTCTTTAGTCTCCCTAAATGTGGCACGACTTCCACTCTCTTATCCAGCAAGTCAATCGGTGACTGCATTGTTCCATTCTTGCATGTCCCCCATTCCTCGTGAAGCTCTCCCCAGTGCTCAGGTCCAATCCCA
Source organism: Saururus chinensis (assembly GCA_035235625.1). Lineage (NCBI taxonomy): Eukaryota > Viridiplantae > Streptophyta > Magnoliopsida > Piperales > Saururaceae > Saururus > Saururus chinensis. The sequence continues at coordinate 22,173,933 of CP141142.1, forward strand.
CTACCTTCAATGTAATTGAATTCTCTCTCATCATCTGCAGAAGTAGGAAAACAAAAAGGCAGGAGTATTAATTAAGAGGAACCCTTGAAGGAATTTACTCTGTCCCAATAAACGAAAGGTCTACGAGATGGATCTGTTGGAACATTACCAACTTCTTGGGCTGATGTTAAGCCTATTAGATAGACGCTAACATGAAGTGATAAGATAAAAGAGGAGAACAAGACGTTCTGATACTTCATGTTTCTTCCCTGACGAAATGCAAATTAATTGTAAGGCGATGTGGGTAGGAAACATTGGAGTACCTCATTATATAAAGAGAGAGTGACAACAAACTGTTTGATGAAAGCGAGAATTTCCTGGGAAGTGGGTCTGTTTCAAAACACATCTGTAAGTTGGACTTTGCTCCTATGGGAATTCCGCCAGCCAATTCTTACTTCCGTCTCAGCAAACGAAAACAAAAGTAAAATATTGGAGCGATCAGTAAAAAGCCAACAACTCATTTGACCTTTGCACAAAAGTAAAATATAAAATGAGGGTTGCTTGATGTAAGTGCTTACAACGATCCAAGTGATCTCTATAATTCATGAGATGAGAAGCTTCTATAGGGGTTTCTGGAAGCTGACGGGAAGATGCTCAGAAAGATCTTCCCTACCTGAACTAATCCAATTTAAAAACTTAATTAAAGTTCTCTTTAATGCACAATGGTCAGCACATTTCTTGCTGAGAAGGCAATCAAATTCAACTTTTCACAGCTATATGTGAACTCGGAAAATCTGACTCTGGCATGTTCTCCGATATCAAATTGTTTTTTTCGTCAGGAAAGACTACCTGACTAAACAGAGCAAGAAAACAAAACAACAAGAGACATCCAACTTTAGACAGTTACATAAGAAAGAGGGAGGAAGATGCAGATTAATAAATTAATGCTATTTAAATATAGATGAAGAGTCTGTAACCCCTTTTGTAGCCCGTCCACCCCTTAATATAGTTAGTTGATATGCACATGTGTGTGTATATCGTGAATATCTGCGTATTGAAATGGGGGTGGGCTGGATAAAACAGGGAGTGGAAGACTCCTTATCCTTTAAGTATTTTTTAATTTTATTTGCATTAATTTTGTTTTTTATTGGGCTCTTAGGTCTTTTAGTGTAAAGCAGGCTTGATAATATAAGGCTTTCAAATTAGAATGTATATATATGTGCCCTAATAATCCCCTAAATATCATGTTTCTTATTTACCCCATATAAAAGTCTTTAAAATTCTTTATATTTACATCACAATATAAAAGTCCATCTTACCTTTTCTCTGGTGTCGGTGTTTTGCCTAGCGCCGCATGTGAGCCCAAAATGAGCTGGGTGGCTGCAGTCAAAACCATGACCTTTTTAGCCGCAACGACTACCGCTAAAGCCCTTGGGTTGCGACAAGACCGGCCTAGGTTGTGACACAGCGGGACAAGCCTCGGTTTGATCTGGCCTAATGTAACTTGTCCATGGTTTGGGGCTTTAGTACCAGGCCAATATCGACGCAGTCGCCCCCTTTCAGTCGATAGTGCAATTATTCCTCGGCATCCCTTGCAACAGTGGAGGAGGAAGAAGGAGAAGGGATAAGGAGGTATGGCCTTTGCTGGAGATAGAGTTGTTGCCATTGGAGGTATCGTTGCTTTTATCAGAGTTGGAGATTTTTAATTAGGCTAATGTGTAAGAGAAATAAGGAGATTTATGGGTTTAAAAAGCGAAGTAAAAAATGTAGATTGTGAGTTTTTAGAATGAATTAAAGGTTGTAGTCCTGCGTTGTTCTCAGCCTCGCCCCACGCTTGTGCTTCGGCTCTCCCTTGGTCACTTATTTGACTACATGTTACTCCATCTTGTGGAAATGGAGGCTTCATTGGAATTTTTATACCTACTGTTATTAGAGAAAGGGAAGAGTTTTTTATGTTCCCCTCTGACAATGAGCCTATCATAAGGAACACATATGAACCCTTAATATTTGAGATTGATGGTGTACATGCTAGCACAAGTACTATAAGATCCCTAATCTTAAACTAGTTTTTAGTTTTCTTTAATTATCGGTTATCGTGAGGTTAATGTGTTTTCTGATTTATTCGGTGGTTTTAAAGATAAATGATATTTATGATGGTTTTAATCAAAATTAACTTTAATATTAGTAGTTTTAAGTGATTTTGAATCAAATGTGAATTTTTGGGATTTTTTAAAATTTTTACTATTCTTCCGAAAATTAAGGTTTTAGCGGGACCCCTGTGGGCCCCACCGTCAAAATTTTGGTTTTTAGACCAAATGAACCCAAATATTTATTTAAGGTCATACAAAATTTTTAGAATTTTCTTAGACTTAATTAGTGCTCAAATTTGTAAAATACCCATTTTTAGCCTACTTTTTCTATTTACACTACACAACTTTCCCATACACACCCCAACCCTTACTATAAAAGGCCAAACCTAAGTCATTCCCATTTTGGGAATAGGCTGAGGAGGAGAGGTCAGGCCTAATCCCCAATTAGGCCTGGATTAAAAGGTGTTTAAGGTTTTCAAGAAGGGTGACCATCAAATCTAAGCTTAATCAAGGGATAAGGTAATGGACTTTCAAATTTTCAGTTTTGTCTATGGTAAAACTCTTGATTTGTGGTTTATTTTGAATGGAGTTACTTGATTTAGTGTGCTAATGACATGATTAGAAAATGATAATTTTTAATCCCGATTTCATAGGGTTTTATCTTGTTAAGATGTGGTTTAGCATTCTGGAAGTCATGGTGGACTTTTGATGGCATTTAGGTTGTTAGATATTGATTTGAAGTGTTATCAATGGAGTTTTGGTTTGAAATTACGAAAGGAAGAAGAAGGTCGAATCTGCCTTGTTGGCGTTCGAACGGCCTGTAGGGCATTCAAACGGCAACACTGCAATTTTGGTATTTTTCCAATTTAGCGGATCGAATGGCCTATTGGGCATTCGAACGGCCACACTGTGAATTTGAATTTCTCCCGTTTAGCCAATCAAACGGCCTGCAGGGCGTTCGAACGGCTACACAACAGACTTTTGATCTATTACATGATGTTTATTTTGGTGATTCCACTTTAGCTTGCTAATTTGCTATGAATGTGGAGTGTTTTGAGCTATAGTATGCTACTAGAAAGGCATGCCATTGAGGTTATGAAGTTGAGGTATACATTTAAGTGATTTGTGGAATGACTTGTGGTTTGTGGTATGATGTTGGAATTGTCATTTTGAAGTTATGAATGGTTGATTCTCTATAGTTAAGCATATTTTCAGTAGGACTACAACCTCTTAATGGACTGATTTGTCATAATGGAATGTGGTTAGTTGATGTATGAATGTTGGTGAATGTCATGACTTAAAGATGAAGTGAATAATCTTACATGTGTTTAGCCTTTGTAGTTGAGCTTTGATTTGAGTTATGATTTCAATGATTCTTCTTCTATGATTTCCACTGGAATTCATGATTAGATGTTAATTCATATGTGTAGTGTTGTAACGACCCGTTTTTCGGTTACGCTTAACCCGGGAGGGTTAAGGGTAATTCGGTAATTTGAGATTAATGTTAAGGGTTTTCATTAGATGAAATACCCGTAGCCAGGTAGAGCTTGGCATAATGAGCGTAATGATTCGAAGAACGCGCGAAACAGAGGTCGGGACCGGAAATTACGATATTTGAGAAACGTGCAATATAAGTGGGACCCACTTGGAAATAGTGTGTTTTGCTACTTTAAGTGGGTTGGTATCGAAGGGCTCGTCGATACGAGTCCAACGGTACCTAGAACGCGCGAATCCGATTCCGGGGTAGAAAGATGCGCGCGTTTGTAATTTTAAGTATAAAAATAAAAAAGAAAAATGGAATTTGGGTTAGCCGGCGCGCGGCGCGGCGCGACGCGCGCCCGCGTTACCGCGGGCGCCGCGGTTCCGCGCGCCGCGGTTCCGCGCGCGCGGCCGCGGGTTCGCGCGCGGTCGCGACCCGCGTAACGCGCGGGCGCGACCCGCGTAACGCGCGGGCGCGACCCGCGTAACGCGCGGGCGCGACCCACGCGCGTTTTCGGCGGGCGCCGCCGCCGAAACAGCGGCGCCGCCGGTTTTGGTGGCGCGGCGCCGCGGTTTCGGCGGCTCGGGGGCTATTTAAACCCCCATTTCTCTCCATTCTTCACCCAGATTTTCATTTCCTCCGTTCTTGACCGTTCTGAGGCCGATTAAGGCCGTTCAAGACCCGTTTCCTACTAAATCGAGTATGCTCTACACAATGGAGCTGTCCGTTCTTTGAGTTGAAGACCGTATGATGAGGAAACGTCCCAAGACAAGAGGAGGTCCTGCCCGTTATCTTCATGCACCGACGAACTTCGTTTTCTCTGTTTCTGGTCATCCCAACTCCGATTTAGTCAGTCAAAGAGGCGTTCTTAACTAAATCAAGTATGTTCTATGCGATGGAGAGGTCCGTTCTTTCATTCGGCAACCGTATAAGGAGGAAATGCCCCGAGACAAGGAGAGGCTCCACCCGTCATCCTCGAGCAACGAACAAGAAATATGGGCCCGGAGCAAGACGGGATTTTGTCCGAAGTTGCCAAGCTACATCAAGAGAAGTAATCTAGACTAAGGGAGGTTCTGTCCGCCACTCACGGGCACAGGAAACGAGAAGAGTCTCCGGTAAGGAGAACATTTATACGTAGTCTTTCTGTACAAGACGAGGAACATATGAAGGCTAGAGGAAGCTCCGTCTAATATCTTTGGATCTGAAGGGAAGGATGCTCGTGCGAGCAACTCCGTGTACCTCTACTATACGAGACATAAGGGCAGTAAGCAACTCTGTATCCCGCTACTATACCTATATGCTATATATCTATATGTCATGCTAGGTGCCTATATGTCATGCTATGTGCCTATATACTATGCTATGTGCCTACATACTATGCTATGTGCCTATATACTATGCCATGTACCTATATACTATGCCATGTACCTATATGTCATGCTAGGTGCCTATATGCCATGTTATGTGCCTATATACTATGCTATGTGCCTATATACCATGCTATGTGCCTATATACTATGCTATGTGCCTATATGCCATGCTAGGTGCCTATATGCCATGCTAGGTGCCTATATACTATGCTATGTGCCTATATACTATGCCATGTACCTATATACTATGCCATGTGCCTATATGCCATGCTATGTGCCTATATACCATGCTATGTGCCTATATACTATGCTATGTACCTATATGCCATGCTAGGTGCCTATATGCCATGCTAGGTGCCTATATGCCATGCTATGTGCCTATATACTATGCTATGTACCTATATGCCATGCTATGTGCCTATATGTCATGCTATGTGCCTATATACTATGCTATGTACCTATATGTCATACTATGTGCCTATATGCCATGCTATGTGCCTATATACTATGCTATGTGCCTATATGTCATGCTATGTGCCTATATGTCATGCTATGTACCTATATGCCATGCTATGTACCTATATGCCATGCTATGTGCCTATATGCCATGCTATGTACCTATATGTCATGTTATGTACCTATATGCCATGCTATATACCTAGATGCCATGATATATACTTATATGACGTGTGTGGTCTCACTCTAGGGTAGAGCGAGACATGTAATTTGTGTTCTCGGTCTCGGCTCAGTGATAGAGCGAGATACGTGTATGAGATTCCGATCCCGCTCTATGGTAGAGCGAGATGTACGATTCCGTTAATTTATTAATTTTCGCTTGACTCCGATATATGATGAGTGTTTGTATACTCCGATTAAATATTCGGAGATATGTATTTTATACGTATGATTTTGTGATGTTTGTAGTATGTAGTAGCCATTAGGCAGAACTACGTTCGGATCCGATCGTATTGGGATAATATCCAATACGTACGTAGGCAACCAACGGCAAGGCAACGTTGGCCCGATCCAAATCATTATAATAATATATTTTATTTTGTTTTACACGCGACGAACTATGAAGCTTCGTCGTGTGTATATGTTCGTTACAACTTAAGTCTACGTACGAGGAAGCCTTAAAGCTCCGTAGTGCGTAGACGAACATTGTACCTCTCGCACTCAGACGATGATTCCTGGCTTAAGGAAAGAAAATTTTCCTATTAGTGATTTTTGTGGGCCCGGCTCGGGTCGGGACGCCACAATTGGTATCAGAGCATTGATCTGTCTGCGAGAGCGTAATATTAATTTAATAAGTATTTTGATTTGAATTTTGAAATAAGTAGAATTTCTATTTTGAATGCGCTTTGATTATTTTTTTTAAATGAATTGTGATTTTTTTTAAATTTCTCTTCTCGACGTGTTGTCGTGGATTTCAAATAAAATCCGATTTCCTTCTTGTGGTTATGCCCATGTGTTATCGAATTTAATACAAACTTTAATTTTGAATTTTTTTTGTTTTACATCGATAATTTTAGTTTAAGACGGAATTCTATTTTATGAATTTCGATCTTAAATAAAGAATGTTTTGAATATGTTGTTATGAACAAGTCGTATCAGATTTGATTCTAAATTAGTTCGAACTTTAATTTTGACAAATTCTAAGTAATTTTAAAATTTGATGCTATCTGATTGATGACAAGCTTATACTTTATAAATATCAATTTTAAATTAGAATTAGAATTTTTGCTTTATGGTGCATCTAATTTATTATGAAATTTCATCGTATAATTATTTGAGATTTTTATTGCCATGTGTTGCATAAAAATTTGATGTAAACATCAATATGATTATTTTGATTTTTCAACTGAAATTTATTTATAGCTTAAGTCTGGATTTGTTGCATCTTGTTTAATTTTTTTATTTTTATTTTATTTCAATCAATTTAGAAATTGGATTTCATATGACTTTTGCTTTTAAACTTTTCATTTTATATGTGATTTATATGAAGTCCGATTTTATGAAATTTGATTTTTTTTAATCGTGAGTTATATAAAAAAAAAAAATTCTTTCTGAATAATTTGATTTAGAATTCCATTTTGCATGTATTACATTGAATTTCAGACAGATTTTGATCTTTCTAAATTTCAAATTTTCAATCGACAACGAATTGAAAATTTGTTTTCTCGTATGACTTTGGATTTAATCGGAAACCTTTATTTTTATAAATTGTGATTTTGAATTTGACTCGATCGAAAATTTTGTTTTGAATTTGTTACATAATTCTTTTTAAATATTTTCAACGACTTCGATTTTAATGTATTTTAAACCGCGGTAGAATTACCATAGCGTAACCACTAACCGCTCATGGTATGAGACATGTAGCGCTAGTGGAACCCTACGGTTAATTCTACTCGGGTATTTAAACAAAAATATGATTTGAAATATGTTTTCAAAGACGATAGAATTACCATAGCGTAACCACTAACCGCTCATGGTATGAGACATGTAGCGCTAGTGGAACCCTACGGTTAATTCTACTCGGGTATTTAAACAAAAATATGATTTGAAATATGTTTTCAAAGACGATAGAATTACCATAGCGTAACCACTAACCGCTCATGGTATGAGACATGTAGCGCTAGTGGAACCCTACGGTTAATTCTACTCGGGTATTTAAACAAAAATATGATTTGAAATATGTTTTCAAAGACGATAGAATTACCATAGCGTAACCACTAACCGCTCATGGTATGAGACATGTAGCGCTAGTGGAACCCTACGGTTAATTCTACTCGGGTATTTAAACAAAATATGATTTGAAATATATTTTCAAAGACGGTAGAATTTCCACAAGGTAACCGCTAACTGCTCATGGTATGAGACATGAAGCGGAAGTGGAAAAACCCTACGGCTAATTCTACTCGGGTATTTAAACAAAATATGATTTGTGATATGTTTTCAAAGATGGTAGAATTTCCACGAGGTAACCGCTAACCGCTCATGGTATGGGACATGTAGCGCTAGTGGAAAACCCTACGGTTAATTCTACTCGGGTATTGAAATTTGATTTCAAATTGTCTGTTTTAGAAAATATTTTTGATTATTTTCAAAGGCGGTAGAACCATCTCAGAGTAACCAGCAAACACCCACGGTATAGAAGGTGGAGTGTTAGTGGACAACTCTGCAGTAAATTCTACCGATATATTTATACGAATCTCATTTCCGAAATATGAGTATTTTGAAAGTTTGTTTAAAATCTGTTTTGAAAAACAGTAGAAATCCCGAAGAGAAATCACTAAACACCTGTGATATGAAATATCAGGCGTTAGTGGATTAATCTAAGGTTGAATCTACTGGTGGATTTGATATGGAATTTTAATTTTAAATCCCTTGGTATTTGAAATTAGATTTGAAATTTAGTAAATTTATCTCAATTGCCTGCGGAATTGCTAAGAAGAAACCATCAAACACTCGTGGTATATGACATGAGGTGTTAGTGGACTGCTCCAAGGTTGATTTCGTTAGTATATTGAAATGAATTTCGATTACAAATCTGATTTAATAAAAAAAAATGTTTATTCGGGATTTGATTTGACAATGAAGTTTTCGATGATTTGGGTCTTCGGGCCGTCTGGATAGTTATTTGGTATAAAGCCCAAAAGCTATCAATTCTGGATACCGCCAAATTTGGCATCTGGCGCGCATAGGATTGGGATGTCATGGGTAAATCCCTTCCTTTCTGTCTCGCGTCGCCCCATGGGCGCGGGTGTAAGTCGTTTGGTATCGCGACATTCTGTGATCGTGTTTTCAGATTTTTTCGAATGATTTCAAAAGAAAGTTGACACAATATTTTCTTATGTGCATAAAACATATACTTAGAACCTAGTTCAACCTACTAAGTAAAAATTTATACCAAGATTTTGACTCACCAAAGTTTTGCTAAAAATTTTCTACTACTTTTATGAAAACAAAGCTCTGACTTTAAAATCATCTCCTCTTTTCGAAAATTTCTCCGAGTTTTGGGCAATCGTGCCGTCTGGATAGTTCTCGGTTCCTCGGAGCTAAGAATTATTATGATTTTGGATACCGCCAAATTTGGCATCTGCGCGCACAGGATTGGGATGTCATGGGTAAATCCCTTCCTTTCTGTCTCGCGTCGCCCCATGGGCGCGGGTGTAAGTCGTCACGGTATCGCGACATTCTCGTGATTGTGTTTTCAGATTTCTGAATAATGATTTATCCGATTTTGAATTTAATATCGGATTTCGTTTATGAACAATTTATCAGATTTTGTGAACGATCGAATTATTGAAAGAATGATATGTCTGATTTTGAACGACATATCAGATTTATTTTGTGAAACGATTTTTCGACCAAATTGTCGAATTGTGAAAAGGAATCCGGAAGTGTTTTGAATTGTGTTTGACGGGATTTGATTAATCCGGAATTGCCGTTTGTATTTTAAGTTTGAATTTCAATCTATCTGATCCTGACATAAGCATCAGATTGTGTTTTAAAGTGTTTTATCCGGTCATAAGTTATCGGACTTTGTTGTGACGATTTTATCTGATCTAAATTATCAAATTTTGTATAAAGTATTTCATACGTTTGTGAACTATTAAATTTTCTTTGTGAAGATTTCCTCCGATATTAGATTATCGGAATTTTATCTGTGATTTGTGCTTGATTAATAATGACTGAATTTTGTTGTGTTTAGAAGAGTAATTTTGGCGAATTGCGAGGACGCAATTCTATTAAGGGGGGAAGAATGTAACGACCCGTTTTTCGGTTACGCTTAACCCGGGAGGGTTAAGGGTAATTCGGTAATTTGAGATTAATGTTAAGGGTTTTCATTAGATGAAATACCCGTAGCCAGGTAGAGCTTGGCATAATGAGCGTAATGATTCGAAGAACGCGCGAAACAGAGGTCGGGACCGGAAATTACGATATTTGAGAAACGTGCAATATAAGTGGGACCCACTTGGAAATAGTGTGTTTTGCTACTTTAAGTGGGTTGGTATCGAAGGGCTCGTCGATACGAGTCCAACGGTACCTATAACGCGCGAATCCGATTCCGGGGTAGAAAGATGCGCGCGTTTGTAATTTTAAGTATAAAAATAAAAAAGAAAAATGGAATTTGGGTTAGCCGGCGCGCGGCGCGCGCGGCTGGCGCGCGCGCAGCGCGAGCCAGCGCGGCGCGGCGCGACGCGGCGCGCGCCCGCGTTACCGCGGGCGCCGCGGTTCCGCGCGCCGCGGTTCCGCGCGGGCCGCGACCCGCGTAACGCGCGGGCGCGACCCACGCGCGTTTTCGGCGGGCGCCGCCGCCGGAACAGCGGCGCCGCCGGGTTTGGCGGGGCGGCGCCGCGGTTTCGGCGGCTCGGGGGCTATTTAAACCCCCATTTCTCTCCATTCTTCACCCAGATTTTCATTTCCTCCGTTCTTGACCGTTCTGAGGCCGATTAAGGCCGTTCAAGACCCGTTTCCTACTAAATCGAGTATGCTCTACACAATGGAGCTGTCCGTTCTTTGAGTTGAAGACCGTATGATGAGGAAACGTCCCAAGACAAGAGGAGGTCCTGCCCGTTATCTTCATGCACCGACGAACTTCGTTTTCTCTGTTTCTGGTCATCCCAACTCCGATTTAGTCAGTCAAAGAGGCGTTCTTAACTAAATCAAGTATGTTCTATGCGATGGAGAGGTCCGTTCTTTCATTCGGCAACCGTATAAGGAGGAAATGCCCCGAGACAAGGAGAGGCTCCACCCGTCATCCTCGAGCAACGAACAAGAAATATGGGCCCGGAGCAAGACGGGATTTTGTCTGAAGTTGCCAAGCTACATCAAGAGAAGTAATCTAGACTAAGGGAGGTTCTGTCCGCCACTCACGGGCACAGGAAACGAGAAGAGTCTCCGGTAAGGAGAACATTTATACGTAGTCTTTCTGTACAAGACGAGGAACATATGAAGGCTAGAGGAAGCTCCGTCTAATATCTTTGGATCTGAAGGGAAGGATGCTCGTGCGAGCAACTCCGTGTACCTCTACTATACGAGACATAAGGGCAGTAAGCAACTCTGTATCCCGCTACTATACCTATATGCTATATATCTATATGTCATGCTAGGTGCCTATATGCCATGCTATGTGCCTATATACTATGCTATGTGCCTATATACTATGCCATGTGCCTATATACTATGCCATGTACCTATATGCCATGCTAGGTGCCTATATGCCATGCTATGTGCCTATATACTATGCTATGTGCCTATATACCATGCTATGTGCCTATATACTATGCTATGTGCCTATATGCCATGCTAGGTGCCTATATGCCATGCTAGGTGCCTATATACTATGCTATGTGCCTATATACTATGCTATGTGCCTATATACTATGCCATGTACCTATATACTATGCCATGTGCCTATATGCCATGCTATGTGCCTATATACCATGCTATGTGCCTATATACTATGCTATGTACCTATATGCCATGCTAGGTGCCTATATGCCATGCTAGGTGCCTATATGCCATGCTATGTGCCTATATACTATGCTATGTACCTATATGCCATGCTATGTGCCTATATGCCATGCTATGTGCCTATATACTATGCTATGTACCTATATGTCATACTATGTCCTATATGCCATGCTATGTGCCTATATGCCATGCTATGTGCCTATATACTATGCTATGTGCCTATATGTCATGCTATGTGCCTATATGTCATGCTATGTACCTATATGCCATGCTATGTACCTATATGCCATGCTATGTGCCTATATGCCATGCTATGTACCTATATGTCATGTTATGTACCTATATGCCATGCTATATACCTAGATGCCATGATATATACTTATATGACGTGTGTGGTCTCACTCTAGGGTAGAGCGAGACATGTAATTTGTGTTCTCGGTCTCGGCTCAGTGATAGAGCGAGATACGTGTATGAGATTCCGATCCCGCTCTATGGTAGAGCGAGATGTACGATTCCGTTAATTTATTAATTTTCGCTTGACTCCGATATATGATGAGTGTTTGTATACTCCGATTAAATATTCGGAGATATGTATTTTATACGTATGATTTTGTGATGTTTGTAGTATGTAGTAGCCATTAGGCAGAACTACGTTCGGATCCGATCGTATTGGGATAATATCCAATACGTACGTAGGCAACCAACGGCAAGGCAACGTTGGCCCGATCCAAATCATTATAATAATATATTTTATTTTGTTTTACACGCGACGAACTATGAAGCTTCGTCGTGTGTATATGTTCGTTACAACTTAAGTCTACGTACGAGGAAGCCTTAAAGCTCCGTAGTGCGTAGACGAACATTGTACCTCTCGCACTCAGACGATGATTCCTGGCTTAAGGAAAGAAAATTTTCCTATTAGTGATTTTTGTGGGCCCGGCTCGGGTCGGGACGCCACAGTGTGGTAGTGAGTTAATTTCAAGCATGTTGATATGCATTGAGTGAAGTGCTTCTACTAGGTACACACATACATATGTGGGGTTTAATGATGATGTTGAAGCTTGATATTATAATTATGAATGATGCATTAGGGGCTGATGAGAGCACTTATCAGGAATTAGGATTTATGTATGCCTTGCCCACGTATGTACTATGTTGCATGCATCATGAAAATGGACTTTCAATTGAGACTTTATCGAGGTTAATCGAATTTGACCAATTGGATGTAATGTGGTAAAATTGTGTGCCGGATTTATCGATCGTGGCTAAATAAAAATTTGATTGGTCCAAAAGGACATGTTTTGATTTAATGGTTTGTCCGAGCACACCGGCTTACCAGTTATCATTGCTTGGGACTTTAGTCTTGACAAGAAGGGTTGCCCAGGAGTTTAGACTAGATGGGTAGGAGTTGCTCGAAGGCATTGGCCTTGAGGAGCAGGAGTTGCTCGAAGGCCTTGGCCTTGAGGAGCAGGAGTTGCTCGAAGGCATTGGCCTTGAGGAGCAGGAGTTGCTCGAAGGCGTTGGCCTTGAGGAACAAGAATTGCTCGAAGGCATTGGCCTTGAGGAGCAGGAGTTGCTCGAAGGTGTTGGCCTTGAGGAGCAGGAGTTGCTTGAGACTTCGGTCTTGAGGAGCAGGAGTTGCTCGAAGGCATTGGCCTTGAGGAGCAGGTCTATTCTCTATGTGTATGGACTTACATGTTGGACTAGTGTGTGTGCGACACTTATACATGTATGATGAATGAGAATAATGTGATGCATGATTGAATATGTATGTTAAAGATACATTTCATGCAGGTTAATATGATGTAATGCATGATTGAATATATATGTTAGAGATACATTTCATGCAGGTTGATATGATGTGATGCATGATTTGATATGTATGCTAGAGATACATTTCATGTAGGTTGATATGATGTGAATGACATTATGTGGATTATACACTATGATGCAGGTTTAGGTGATGTATATGTGTAATCAGAAAATGATACATCTTGTCAATCTTTGATCTGAATGATTTTATTGCTATGCTATCGTATTTCCGATGATGATAGTTATATTAAAAACCATTGCTGAGTTTGTTAAACTCACCCCTCTTTCTTGTGTTTTGTTTTGGGTTTGCATGGTGCGACACGCCGATGGACAGGATCCTCTCTTTGAGGAAAGATCGGAGACAACTTGGATGTGATCGTGGATGACTCTTATGTGCTTTATTTTCCTTAGTTTTTGTTTTATGTTTAGAACCTTTGTGTATGGTTCTTGATTTGAATGATGCTACTTTATACATTTATGTTTCTTAAGACCTATTTTAGAGCCAGTGTGGGCTTTGGTTGTCTAAGCATGTGGGTTTGAGATTAGTCGTTTATTTTGGAATTAAGCAACTCTCTTTCTTTTCTTCTTATTTACTCTTGCTCAAAGGAATGTGCGTATTCCATATTTCTGTTAGATCGTCCGTATTTAGGGTTAAGTCTTCCTCTAAACCGTTTCTCAATCTTCCCTTTATTGCCCCCGCGTGCTTGACCGGCCCCTAGACCGGGTTCGGCTCGGGTCGGGCATCGCCGGGGCGTGACAAGTACCACTAGCACTAATGTATGCTAGCATTTGCGCCATTAATCTCATCGATGAAGTATCCCATGCATCCCCACGTCTCCACTCTCCCTTTGCTCCCAGAGACTATCCCTTGTAATCCACCTCTTGGCGACTCTCCCCACTCCCAGTGTCTCTCCCATCTCCCGTCGAGTCTCCCCTATCCCGATGAGCCTCTCCTCTCGCAGTGGCTCTCTCCACCTTCTGGCAATCCTCTTTCAGTGGCAAATGGCGAGGAAATCACATTAAAGTTCATATTTTTTTGTTTGGAGTTTAGAGATGAGGTTCATTTATACTATCAAGTGTATGAGTGTGCTAGATTGAAGTATACTAGTGATGAAAAATGGGTAAGGGAGAATTGCATGTTCATTTATACTATGACAGTGGGTTTTTAGATGAGGTTTGGTTGGACTAGATGTCATATTATCTTGTAGAGAATTTGTATCATAGCAGAAAAAATTGTTTAGTGAAGATATGTATACTTTAATTATTGGTACATTCTGAACAATGTGGTAGAAGAATATTGTGGTTCTAATTATTTGCCTTGTTAGATAATAATATAATATAACTATCGTGAAATGCATTTTCGTTATGCTACATTAGAGCTATTTACCTCATAATTTCATCTATGTTGTGATAGTTGTGCTTAAGCCAGCAATGAGGAGCATATGTTTGTGATAGTGGATTGTCTTCACTTAACTCTAAGGGGCAAATTGTTAACTCAAAATTAAATTAGTTTTTTTTTGTCTATTTAAGTCTTAGGTAATGTGCTATGAGTTTGATATGTTTATACATATGAAAAAAGAAACACGTATGCAAGTTATATAGTAAAATTAATTTCTGTGTGTTGGGTATTAAGTATTGTTTACCTTGCAAGATAATAATACATGATAAGTATGGTGAAAAGTATTTTCATTGGTTATGCTAAGTTAGAGCTTTTTACCTCATAGTTTTAATCTATGTTGTGATGGTTGTGCTTAAGCCAGAAATGAGGAGCTTATGTTTGTTGTATTGGATTGATTCCACTTAATTGTAAGGGGCCAAATATTAACTCTGAAGTGAATTAGTTTTTTTTTTCAGTGTAAGGTCTTAGGTCATGTGCTTTGAGTTTGATATGTTTATACATAAGAAGACAAAGAAGTGTGTATGATAGTTATAGTATGAAATTAATTTGTGTGGGTTGGGTGCTAAGTATTGTTTGCCTTACTAGATAATAATATAGGTTAATCATTGTGAAAAGTAATTTTGTTTGTTATAAAAAACTATGTTGTGATGGTTGTGCTTAAGCCAACAATGAGGAGCATATATTTGTGGTAGTGGACTGACTCCACTTAACTATAAGGGGACAATGGTTAACACTAAATTAAATTAGTTTTTTTTTTTAATTTAAAGTCTTAGATTATGTGCTTTGAGTTTGATATGTTTATATGTAAGAAGACAAAGAAGTGTGTAAGCAAGTTATATTGTGAAATTAATTTGTGTGGGTTGGATGCTAATTATTGTCTATCTTGCTAGATAATAATACAGAATAAGAGTTCTTCATAATAAATGGTCATTAGGTATTTTATTTTGGTATGTTAAGAATGCTCTAGTTAAGGGTGAATGAGATGAATTCATTTGTACATGGGAGCAAGTGTAATCCCTATATTGGGAATTGGAAATGCCTAATTGTTAACTTGAAGTTTGTCATTGTTTTTATTAAAGATGAAATCATGATTACTTTACTTTGTAAAAAAATGTTATGAGGGTTAAATTAGGAACCCGTTTCTAATAAGTAATTATCAATGATTGAAGGGTTAAGGGAACAGGGAAGGAGAATGCTGATTCGAAACACCAGACAAGGCCAGTGCATATGAGGGAGATCCTCGGCCCAAGTCTACATATGCATATATACAGAAACTCCAAAACCACTTTCGTACACACAAGAGACAAGGCAAGTTATTCAAAGCTTCTTGTTTCAGGCGATAATATTGGAAAGTTCATGTTCCCCTCTCAAACATTCCACCCCTTAATAAGAACACATAAGGGGGACTACAAGTTTCTAAGTGACTATGACATACGTGATGAGGATGTCTCCTACAAAGTTTTCACAAGTGATAGGCCTGCGGATGTAGGATGTGCTTAAACCTCTCCCGGTGATACCAAATATTATGAAAAAGACTTCCTACTGTTTAAGGTGTTTGGCAAGGAGAAGCTTCACATTACAAATGAGCAAATATACCCAAAAATCATAATTGGGAAAGAGACAAGGACACGGTGAAGTTAGCCCATGTGTTAATCTTGGCTACTTTTGTGGTTGGGAGGGGTTGGGCTCACAAGGTTGATAGGCAGTTTTTATTGCTTGTGGATGATGAGGAGTTCAATTCGTATCCTTGGCGGAACATGGCCTACTAGGACACCCTCAATGCCTTAGAGAATGCGGGAAGGCCATGGACAATATTTATATAGTGCATGATTTTGTCCACATCGTTATGGTAAGTTGCGTGAGCAATTTACTTAAGTGTCTGATGTAATGTGATTACTTTGAGAACCTTATATATATAATGATTTGACAATGCAGATATGGGCAATGGAGAGGATTCCACCTCTTGGAGATGTGTGTGATCGACACATTCAAGATGTTTTCCCAAGGATGCTGAATTGGGCGAACTATGAGAAGCCCACTTATGATGTGGTGGACAAAGTTGTTTTGAGAGGGGAGAAGGTACTCTACTTAGAATTTTCTTCATCCTATGATTTGAAATTCTCACTCTACAAAAATTTGATATATAATGACTTCACATTGGATTATAGTTACTTATATATAAACATAACCAAGGGGTTGAAGGGTTTTTAAAGGGAGAGAGGATTACTTTTGACAAATTAGATATAAATATCGTAGGTGCCCTCCAAGGGGAGAGGGATGAGGCTTAGATGGAGGAAGCAACTGAAAGAGTTTCAACTGCGTTTGTTTCAATTGTTAATGAGATCGAAGGTGAAGAGTGTGGCCACCGGAAGGGGACAATGGAAGAAAATGTGAAAGCAAAATTTAAATGGATTAAAGACATCTTACTTAAGGTGGTTGGCACACTGGATAGAATGGAGATCAAGTGGCCATAATTGATTGATTGGAGAGCAAGGTGGACAAATTGGTAAAAGATAATGAATTGTTGTCAAGGTAGGGGAGGGCATTAGACCCATATCACGAGGGAGAGAAGGTAAAGGCAGTAAGTAGTGTGAGATAATGTTAAGTTAAATTATTCATGTCATGCCATTAAAATCATCATCTGATTTGCACTATTGATGATTGACCAGGATAATAGGGATGTTGGAGCAAGTTATGAGGAAGAGGACTGCCAACAATATCTCTTCACATAGTTTTACCCACATCATAGTAAATATCTATTCAGTATAATAATGGACACATCTGTTTCACCCCTAGCTATTGGTATTTTAAGTGACATTAAATAAATGTCTCACCTTGTCCTACATTGGGTCTATTTATGTATAAACTTCTTATTTTGTAACATATATTACATCCATGTTTAGATTGTGGCTTTTGTAGAGGTTTAGTGCAACTCTATAGGCTATTCACACAAACTGGTATAGGTGAAGTGTATTAATTTTATGCCTTAATTTCTAACTATATTACTTAAATGCTAATTGCAAATGTTTAAGAAATCCTCAACCTATATGTGCATGTGTATGTTTGATGCATCCAGGGTGATGACGTTGCTCTAGCCCATGAATATGCCGAAGCCAAGTCTATTGGAACAGGAGAAGTTGGTGATAATGAGGTGATTTTCAGTGAGAAAGGTGATGGACTTGAGTTGGATGTGCCTGAAGATGGAAGGAGAAGATGTCAGTGAAGGTGTCAAAGTTAGTGGGACAAGTGGAAGAAAGTGGAAGCATGGTAGTGATGGGGCTAATGTTGTAGGGGATGTTGACCAACGGGAGCAGGTAACTTTAGTGGAAGATGCAGAGGAGATGTTAGACATTGGGTGTGATGCACCAATTATTGAAGATGTTGTACTGCCGATTGTTGAGGGGAGGAAAAGGACCACCAACAAGTACAAGAGGATCCCTTTCACTTCCTACCAGAGCAACAAGAGAAGATGTTTGAGGGGCACAACTGAAGGTGAAGGGCAAGAGAAAGCGGTCGATCAAATTGCCCAAGATGTGCCTGATAAAATTGCATTGTTCAATCAGATCATAGAGCAGATTGATGTAGAAATAGGAGATTCAGAAAAGGTAAAACCATAAGCGGCCACTACTAACAAAGAAGTACTAACAAGCAATATTTGTGGACTTGTTACATTATTTGAGGTTGCTTGGTTGGTGTATACAAACCCTACTCCTAAACTTACAAACGCAGAAGATGAAAGAATCTGTAAAGCCTTTGCAAGGGACAGAAGCCTGAGTGAGTGTCTATGAGGTCCTCCAATTGATTTACATATTATGTCAACTTCAGAATTTTATTAACATAACGAATTTTATTTCGTGATACTCATAAGTGATTGTGACATTAGGATTCTAGCAATTAGTAGAATCTAAATAACTTCGGAATTATTATGGTAGATGATGCATCCACATAGGTAGTCTCGGCCAGTGTATATGTGACGTATAGTTGTAATATTATTTGTGTGAATGTGTTGTACAACATTATATTCTATACACTTATTCCTGTAATTGAAAATGTAATATATGGATGTTTGATTTTCATTGTGTAGCATATAGATGCTTACATACAAACATAACAGAAGAAGATTCTTGATGCACCTATAACAAATCAAGCCTCCCATTTTGTCCATTTTTTGTTAAGGTTTATTATTTCTAAATTTTGAATTAACTGACAACTAGCAACTTACTAACTCTTTACTGATGTCTTAATAGGAGCACTTAAGGATGGATTCAACTAACTTCTTAGTTTGTATGCTAAGATGAAGCAAAAGAGAGGCACTGTCTCAAGTGCTGAAGTTACATATGCATGGCAAGTTATCAATTTGTCAAGTTGTTAAAGGTGAATGACAAAGATTTCTGGGCGTATAATATTCACCACTTCCCTCTTAATGTTATGGTAACTATTTGACTCTAGTTCTACTTGATTTGAAGAAGGATATCATTTACATCATGGACCGTTACTACTCTAGACCTAAACTAGAAGAATATTACAAGAACTTGGTCATTCTCTGACACATTTTACCAATAATGTTGTTGAAATTAGGATAGAAGGTGGCTGCAACATTGTGGCTACTCATGATGGAAATGACCAAACACCCACAACACGTCAATAACAATGAATGTGATATATGTGTATGCATTTACATGTGGTACCTGTCACATAGTTACCAATTTAATATCGCAGATGCTAACATGCAAACCATGAGGCTAAGGGTTGCATTCCAAATTATAAAGATTCCATATGATGTTGAGATGTATCTATTAACTTGAGTGTAGCAGTAGAAAACATTTGAGTTTGTTTGGCAGACATGATCTACCTATTATGTAATAACTTGTTACTTTTTTATGTGAAACAAAAACATAGAACATTTGCAAGTTTGTGATACGTGACGGTGTTGGTTAGTGAGTGTTATATGTTATATGTGAATGTGTTTGTGAAAGTGTGTGCCCCATGTTTCTGGATGTGAAATTTAAATGGGTGTGTGAATGGCTATGGAATGTATAAGCGAGTATGCGCAAATCGGTGTGAAACTTTTGTGTATAATTAGGTTAATTTGTCATGTAAAAGGAAAACTAAGAACATTTGTAGGTTTGTGATATGTGATGGTGTTGGTGAATAGGTTTTATTTATTCCTATTGAGTGAATGTGTTTTGTGAAAGTGTATTCCGTAGGTTATTTGATGTGAAATTTGAATGGGTGCGTGAATGGTTATGAAATATATAACAAGTATGTTTGAATCGATGTGAAACTTTCATGTACAAACAAGTTACTTTATCATGTTAAAGGAAAGCATAGAATGTTTGCCAATTAAAGATACGTGACGGTGTTGGTGAATGGGTGTTATATATTCCTTTTATATAAATGTTTTCTAAAAGTGTGTGCCAAAGGTTATTGGATATGAAATTTGAATGAGTGTGTAAAAGGTTGTAGAATGTATAAGCAAGTATGTGTGAATCAATATCAAACTTTTGTTTAAAAATAGCTTACTTTGTCATGTGAAAGGAAAACTTAGAACATTTGCAGGTTTGTGATACACAACGATGTTGGTGAATGGGTAATATTTATTAATATGTGAATGTGTTTGTGAAAGTATGTGCCACAATTTATTTGATGTGAAATTAATACTCTTTGAATGCTCTATTTAATGATTATGAAATGACTGTATTTCATTTTCCATTTTACTAGGTTATTGGATGTAATTCAAAGCTAAATGGCTACTAGGGTTGAGACCATCCCCACATCAAATATTCATTCTCCATTTTACTATGGCCCCAAAATAAAGCTATCTTTATTAGGGCAATCTCTTCCAGGCTTTCCTGTCTCTTCCACCTCTACTAGAAGTGGAATTATTTACTCATCGTAAATCATATGGTACGTGTTTAATCTTTAGAATAATTTACCATCACTCCATAGTTATACTTTATGATATTATTCACTTTATAAGAGTCGTCAATTATATAATACTTACCCTAACATGTGCTCCATTGATCTTCATAATCGACAACTCCAATAAAGTGGAGAATGTCATGGAGAATGTAAGTGCTTATTGCTTATATCATGGAGAATATCTCAAAGGTCTTATCTTCATTATGGTAGAAGAGAGTAGTTGTGGTTTTCGGATTTACCTTCTCCAACTCATATAAATAGGCAGCCAATTTGCTATATGATGACTTATACGATCTTCTTAACATGTTAAAAGCTACAACCTTGGCCCTATAATGACTCATGCTATACTATTAAAAGCTGCAACATTGGCCCTAGATGCCTTTGATACTTTACCTTTACTCCATACTACAAATCAATATCAACCTCAATATCCTTTGGAGTATAAGCAACATGTTGCTTAAGGCATTTTACAACTTAGGGTCCATTTGTTTTAGCTGAATCTGAATCTGAAAAGTTATCTTAATTATCTGATTTGGCTGAATCTGAAACTAAATTAGCTAATCTGAAACTGAATTTGGAGATGAATTAGCTGAATTTAAATCGGAATCGAGAGACGTTTATAAACTGGTTAGGACGTTCATAAATGATCAAAAACTGCAACTAGCATCTTCAATTTAAGCTTCAACGTGACAAAATTAACCTTAGTTAATTCTGGGATCCATTCCTTTTCAAAATAAAAAGAAAAAGAAAAAAACATCATTATCTCTTGCTTCAGCAGCCACACCTGCCTAGATATCTTATCAGTCTTGCGCAAGTTACAAAATGCCAGCCAGTTCTATGTCTTTATTCAATTTCTATAATCTTACATTAATATGGCCTTTCGAGGTATGCAGGCAATATTTATTGTTTCCTCCCAACCTCCCAAAAATTTATTCGGGATTTGGCAGTGTCCTTTTAGCCCATGCATAGCATTATGTGCTATTTTAATAAACTAATATAGTAGTACTAATTAAGCATGCAACACTACAGTGTGGAGTACTGACAACCCCATATCATTGGGACAACCCAATGTTTTCAATTTTTGCAAATATCTGAGCCTGATTAAGATCGCCCAACTTTGAAAGAAATTCACGAGCCTGCACATAGAGAACCACATAATAAATTGGACTAAACAATACATGCATAACACAGTTAAAAATTTTGTGAACATCAACCACTAAAAGATAGAAAATCAATTGCAAAATCAATAAACAGAAGTAGCCTTACATGTCGAGCATCTTCTGTGTGGCGAGTACAAGACAAAGAAAGGAAATCAATATTGTTGCGGACACCCCAGGTACTTATCACCTGACATAATTTACTTGAAATTAGATGTATAACAGCATACTACATACTGATACAAGTTGGTATGCGTGAAATCAATTTTCAAAATAACTATAACTAGATAGATGCAATCCCTACTAGTTCATCAAACTCATTCATAAGATCTAAAAGAATGAACTGTAAGCCATACAAGTATTTAATGGTGGTGTGAATTCTACGATTACTACTATAAAAAAACTGAAAATTTTGATCTTATTACAAATTTATGATGCAGGACCTTCTCAATGAAAGCATGTTATCTTCAACTGTAGAGTTATGTATTATGCTAGAAATTCACTGCAAACGATGAAAGGAATGAGATCATTGCATCAGAATGAACAAAATATTTTCTGCCCCTTCCAACAAATATCTTTAATTCCACACTTGTTGGACACCTATATGATTGAAATATGTATATGCTCTCTATATATTTAGCCATTTGTGTCCTTCCAAACCATACTGTTTCATGTCTTTGATCACTACATACTTGATACTATGGAGCTTGGTTTGTTTCATCCTCAAATGAACATATTCAATATCGAACATCCTCATGAAATCCTTGTTATGCAAAACAATATCATGCAAACATTAGCAGGTAGATTTGTTATTAGGCATGACGTTTTTTCCCTACAGAGATGAATCCTCAAAATATACACCTGTGGCTTGATCGTAAGTATATTAAGCTAAAAGACTGATTCTGATTGTAAAAAATGTTTCTTTAGAAATCAAGACAAGTAAATTATCCTTTTCTCATTAATAACAGTTCTATGATTCTATTATGTTAGAGTTAATTAAAATAATTATACTTCAAACCTGGATAAGATTTCTTTTATGCTTGGTCCTCAGATGATATAAGAGAATCCTAGATGCCAAAATTTCAGCCAGAAAAGAAACTCCAGAAAGGCCCTCACAAGAGATTATAGACAAGGTAGTGCACTCGACAAATATAGAACTATTTCAGCTTCTGTGAGTACAAAGCCTCTCCAGAAAAACAATCTTTGGCCCTCAGTGTGATATCCGGGTTATGCTAGTAGTGATGCCTATTAGATATTTCAACCTACATAGCCTAATTCTACCTTAAATCCAATTTAATATATTTCATACTCTGACCGACAACCCTCTCATCACCTTCAAAAAGCTTTCTGTTATAAATATGTGAATCAAAAGTAAGAACTAACACCTCAACTATCTGGAAATCCAGCATTTGGCTAACCAACTTTGCTGAAGTAGTCTTCCCAATACCAGGTGAACAGAACAACCTTTTTAAATCCACTGTCAATTTGTTTATTTCTTTTTCCCTTCTGACCAGTATGGAGAAATTGTTCATTCCAGTGAGACAACCAATTGTAACACGAGTTATTTGACAATCCTGATGAACATATTATTTCTATTTAGATACATGCATAAATACATATATAGATACATACATAAATTACATACATGTAACACCAAAGCATGTATAAATTAGGATACGTACAATTGACTGGTTGCCTACAATATCATTAGGAACCTTTGGCTTGTATTTTTCTGTCCACGCCAATGAATCATGAGCACTAGTTTGGCACTTCTGATTGGTTGGGGATGGAGCTTTGACAGCACTTTTCATTGAAGACTTATTGATGTTATCATCTGTCACATAACCAAGCACACCAGGCCAAAATATGAAATATGGACATGTTAGTTAACCACTTATACTAAAAGCTTAAGCATTAGGGAAGAGGCTATTTCTGGTAACCACAGCAACACCAATTGGTGAAATATGGCCAAAATATGTATTTTAAGAGTACAATTTGAGAAGAAATTTTCAAATGTTTAAAAAAATATTAAGCAGGAACACTGGACTTATCCTCAATGATTGCCTTCCTTACTTCAAAATGAAAAAAAATGCACTTACAGCTTGGGAAAAATGACTGAAAATGACTATATACCTCACATATGTATTGCGTCCACAAATCCCTTTGGTTTGACTGTTGGTTGAAGTCAACCTGCTTTGAGTCCCTATCCAATGGTGCCTATCTGTGCAAAAATGACTTGATAATGGATATGCATGGTCTAACCACCTTTTCACCCCATGCATCTTCTTCCAACTTACCTGTTAAAAAAAGATAGCAGTCCGGTTTCAGCCAAATTCAAGAAATAGATAACTGGGAGTTACAGACGTGAATATAAGAAACGCCAGCTTACACAAGAATACTTCTATTGCGTCAACATATTGCAGATCCCACACGAAAAATGTCATTAAGCGATTAAGTCTTTTGGAGGGTTGCCCAGTTTGATGTGCGTGAAATAAAGACTGACATATGATGAGGAATTAGAAAGAATCCCAGAAATAAAAATTGATATTAAACAATAAAAAAGAAGTATCCAGCATTTGGAACTAGAAGCATCTTGGAAATGGCTAAGGCAGCTCTTCATCAGCTCATAGATAAAAACCACGAGTCACCACTTATTTTAACTTCAGTGTTTACGAAATCAAAGGAGGAACCTGAATGTATGAACCTGGAGAATGTGAACGGTGTTTCCTACTTTCTTTGTCAATTGTCGTATTATGTGATTAATCGTATCTGAAATACTTATTGCATTGTGACAAGAAGCATACCGTCCTCCTTCATAGCCCTCATTTCGTCGATCTTCGCGTTCTCTGGCAGTCTGAATCGTCTAGTTTTTGTGCTGTTGTTCTCGATGGCCGTGGTTCCAGCCCTCCTATTTCATCTGCTTATCGTGAGGGCTCTGTCCTCTATCACTTCAACTTCAACTTCAATAACTTACATCTCGCGGTCAGGAAGATGGACATGGAAAATGTGGGCATCCGGAGTCTCATTCCAGTCATTTTGGCTCGAGATGACCATGGAAGAGGTTAGGGAGGCAAGGGATGGAAGAGAGTGGAAAATCCCGATGCATTTTCAGCGAAATCAGCCGAGTAAACTTGCCTTACTGGCTGGATAAAATAAATAACTACGGCTTATTTTTTAACTTAATCAGCTAAAAAATCAGATTAAAACAAACAGCCTGAAAAGCCGGCTTTTGGCTGGCTTTTAAGCTACTTAATCAGTTAAGACCTGATTAAGGTAAACAAACAGACCCTTAGTCAGCAATAATACCAGATTTCACTTGTTTATGATCCCCTTCAAAGATTGGCTTCCCACACATATGAACATTATTCATTGCCTAGACTTTTAATACACTACAACTATTGGTTATCACTACATGCAACCTCCATGGACAACCCGACACATTGCACGCAACTATGCATCAAGATTTTATTTGAATATAATGCCATGAACTCAAAGTTGTTATGCACCACATACTTATGTACATGTAGTTTCAGATATGCCTTATCCCTAAACTCTTCGCCAAGTAGAACAACCTTCAGATCATTGACAAATTCCAAATCCTCCTCCTCATCCATGTTGTGGCCATCATGCACACATTCACCCACCTCCAACATGCGAGAAATATATTTCTATACAAATGAGAATGACTCTTACATTTAGAAGTTAGGTATATTCAGTTTAGTGAGGATATTCCATATATAACACTAGGTTTTGGGAAATCTTATGTGGATACTTGTAGATTTGGTAATAGACATATTGTTTATAGGATGATATTACCTTGGATTATGTTTTGGAGCTGGAGTTTTTCCAAAACAACCAACTAATGATGTTTTCCTCCCCCCATTATCATCTCTAGAAATATTATGTGAAAAGTTGGCCTTTGCTCCTTTTGGACCTTCATATTCTCT
This sequence comes from Saururus chinensis, assembly GCA_035235625.1. Lineage (NCBI taxonomy): Eukaryota > Viridiplantae > Streptophyta > Magnoliopsida > Piperales > Saururaceae > Saururus > Saururus chinensis. The sequence continues at coordinate 22,199,569 of CP141142.1, forward strand.
GCATTTCATACGACTATAACTTATTAACAATGGTTAAGTTTGCAATTGAACATATTTTATCACCAATTAGACATTATGCTTCATTTACCAATGTCTTTCTTTCATTTCTGGCTTTTCCCCTTGAGTTAATGTTGGGGGAGAGCCACTTTTAACATCTCTCCTTCCATCTGTCACATGTAATCCATTTACATCCCCCATGTCATTATGTTCTCATACAATGTATGCATCATCATCCAAATTTTTCCAATCAAACTCTTCACAAGTTGATGCTTTGACAACAACAATTTGAACGGTTGCAATAGGGACCTTTACATGCTTCAGAATCCGGTTGCAAATAGAAGCACGCATGAGGAGCTTTCTTGGCCTCCATCTCCATGGCCTCGCGTAATAAGTCATTAACTTATGCATTGGCACTCAAATCCATTGTGGGATTGGATGTTGTGTCCCCATCCATGTGCATACTTGTTAATTGTTGCTTGCTTTTTGTCTCCTCAGTCCTTGCTATATTTTTCACTTCTACCTTCGGGTTCATCTCTTCCCCATGGGTACTGGTGAGAATATTTTTTTAGCCAAGAGTTTATTGATCAATTGACTAGAATGAGAGATTGATCGCTTGAAGAGTTTTACCTATAGTAGAATATTGAACAATTGATCGTTGTTAGCCCTGAGCAATCGCTGTTTATGTAACTTATCTAGTTTAAGCCTTCCGAGAAAGAATTCATTCCTAATTGAATTCTAACTTGAATGAACATATGTGTCATTGTAATATTAATTGATTAATTTCGTTTGTCAAAATTATGTCAAAAATATTGACTATGTAATTAGTCTTAGAAATATGATTAGATGTAGTTGTGGTTGAATCAAGTTTGGAATTGATGAACTTGAAAAATAGAAGCAGACGTGTTTGTATGGAATAAGATTGAAGACTAAAGAGTGTTGATGGTTTAAGAGGTTTATTAAGTACACATTCCATACAAAAGTCAGTTGGAAAAGTTTTAAAAGTGATTTTCGAGGTTTTAGATGATGTTAGGGTAAAAAAAGTAAAATTGTCTCTAATAGTGTCATCGATTGATTTTTGGACAAAACATAGGGAGAAATACTTGATTAGCACCTAAAATAGCCCTTTGTTAAATGAAGCTAAGAGTTTATTGATTGATTGCTTCATCAATGATCGAGCAACTAAGGAGTCGTGCCTTGAGAAAATAGTGAATGATTGATCGCTATTTAGAATGATCAATTGCTAGCAGTTTTAGTTACTTGAGATAAGTTTTCCTATAAGAGAATTCATTCATAGTTGAAGTCAAAGAGCTTGTTTGATTGACAAATTTGAAGATAGGAAAACCTGAAAAATATTGGAGAAGAAAAGAGTCTTTTACACATTATTTTTGTAGAGAATTCTTGAAGAGCATGATGAAAATGTTCATAGTGAATTCATGTTGATGCACAACTAAAGTGAAAAGATTCCATGTAACAAATTTTATACTAGAGTCAGCAAAATTCTTTAAAGGAATTTGAAGAATCTTAAGAGGCAAATCAGCAAACAAGGAAGAAGTCTTTGTTTGGTTTTTAGAAGAAGAAGCCAAAATACAAAACACGAAGAGGTAAAGCTTCAAGTATTCAAGGAGGAAGAAATGAAGGCCAATGTTAACAATGAAAAATATTGAATAAAGGAGTCTAGAGGTTGGTTGGTTGTTTTGTGTCTTGTAAGATCTATATTATTCCAATGCATTGATTTAGCCTTGGTTGAGGTTGTCGTGGTTTTTTCCCTTGTTGGGTTTCCACGTAAAATTCCTATATGATTGTGTGGTGCATGTGCTTAATTTAATGGTTTAAATCATCATGAACGGTAATTAGATACTAGGGTTTGTAAATTCTACTTCAAAACAAATTCCTATGCGTTTAGTCTAGATCTCTTAATTGCTTACTTGCTAAAGAACTAGGATTAAGAGAAATCTAGTGATCTACTATCGCCATCTAGTTTAATATTAAACTCTCAAGTGGTAGCTGATGATTTTTTTGAAATATTGAGTTTGATTCATGCTATCAATTTGTTTTGCATGCTAGTGCATCTTAAGTTTGCATAGTCTTCCTAGATTTTGATTTCTAGTATTGTTTATCTTGTGTTAGGGTTTAATCTCTTAATTATGCTTAGTTTACTTATTTTTCTCTTAGAATTACTTGTTAAATTTACTGAGTTGTATGCCCAAATTAGTAATTTTGCATGCTCATATATTTCTCTTTTCTTTGAGTGCTAAAAAATAGTTGCTTGGTGGTTTAAGTTTGTTTTATGTTAATGGTTGCGTCAAATAAATCAATGAATGAACATGGAGATTTGGGAAATCATATGAATCATATGCCATTGTTTGGTGGTAAAAAAATTTCGAATTGGAAGAATAGCATGAGAGCTTCTATTCAAGCGCTTGATGTAATACTTGGAAAGTGACGATTAAAGGTTGGAATTCTCCAATGACCAAAGACAAAGATAAAAATTCATTCTTATTGGTTGAGAGGGAATGAGATGAAAATGAAGCAAAACTTACAAATCAAAATAGTAAGGCTTTTAATGCATTATTTAATGACATAGGAAAGTCACAACATAGGTTAATCTCAAATTGAACATCCGCTAAGGTTGCATAGGAAAAACTTGTGAAGTATATGAGAGTTTAATATACGTAAAATGGACTTAGCGGATTGACCACTAGATTACTCTTGAAACTCGTACTTCGATAAGTAAGAATTATAAGTTGTAACATCTTTTGTGCATATTTTTTTAATACGAATTAACCTTATATTATCTCAAATCTCACTCATGTTGAATCAATCAATCAACCATCATTCATTTCACACATGAACACAATAATATATGTGAAAAACCCTAACTATGGTAAAAAATATGGCAGTTCCAAAGGATCCAAATCAATGTACTAGAAACGAAGACTTTACATAGACACAAGGAAACCACCAACCTTATTTAGAGTCTAACACAAACTCTCTTATTCAGGTTATTGTTGCTGGCCTTCAAGTCATCTTTCTCAAACACTTTAAACCTTCTCATCCTTATTTTATCTTTGTCAACTTCTAGTCTTCAACAACTCTTATTGTATTGACTTTGGCCTTATGAAATTCTTTAACTTCCATTAAAGATATGCTACAACACCTCTTTAAAATATCTATATATAAGCTCCTTTAGTTGTAGATTGTCTTCTTTAATTCACTATGGATCTTCAACTCAAAGTTCTATGTGAATTTTCATGTAGAAAAGAATAAGTAAAGGTGTAAACCTCTTTTCTCCTTTAGATTTCTCTCTCTCAAATTTCATGATTTCATTGCCCTTATAAGCTCCTTAAGTCGGTTTAAGACTCGTACTTGAAGAAGGCATGAAGTTGAAATCGAAATATCTTAATTAGGGTAACCAGTCAATAAAACAATCGATCAATGTTTTTAATGTGCATGATACTCTAAGCGATCGATCAATTATGAGAGCGATGATTGATAACTCTCGGCTTCGCTTTTCACTCGGTTGAATTAATGTGTGATTGATCATTTTTGTTTTTGTTATTTGTAGTGATTGATTGTTCTACCTGTAATTTTACCTTTTTATCCTTTTTACTCTAAAACCTTTTGAAACCTTTGAAATTACTTCTGAAACCTCTCCAAGTGATTTTTATATAAAAATGTCATTTGAATAAGCTTCAAAATTGTTCAACATTCTTCAGTCTACTACATTGATTAATAAGAGCATGTCTGCTCCTATTTTTCAAGTTTGTTAATTCCAAATCTAACTCGACCATTACAATCTCAAATCAAATTCTAAGACTAGATACATATACAAGATTTCTTATCATAATTTTGATAAAGAAATTATCTCTAATAAACTAGATATATGACTCATATGTTCTTACAATATAATGAGGGAACTTAGGTTGTGTATAGGTTAGAAATGCTTACCGTTGAATTTGAAACATGATAATGAGCGAAGATGGAATAATTTTTGAATGTTATGCTAAGATAGTAGATATAGTTAACACTTGTGGTCAATTAGTGGAGCCCATTCCTAATTACCTAGTTACCAGAAAAGTGTTATGGTCGTTGTTCTCTAAATTTAAAGTTAAGATGACGACAATAAATAAATCTAAAAAGATATGCACCTTAGACATTGAAGAGCTTGTTGGGAACCTTAAAAACTTTTAGATGCAAGAAGAATCTTATGAAAATAAGAAATAATTGTTTGAAAAATCCAAGGGAAAACAAGCTACACTTAAAACATCTGAAAGAACTTCCAAAAAGAATAAATCTTTGAACACCTTAGAAGAATCTAAAGAATATGAGGATGATGAGTAATTAATATTGTTGTTATCCAAAAACCTCAGGAAATTTATAAAATCTTAGAATGTTAGATTTGAGAATAAGGGTCAAAATTCAAAGAAGAGACAAGGAGATAGGAAATATGAGAGGCAAAACAAACAAGACTAATAATATGAAGTATTTTGAATGTAAGGTCATTTTGCTAATAATTGTCCTACTAATATTTTGATAGTTCTTCTAATAATAAGCCCAAGAAATCGAAGGGGTTTAGTAATAAGAAAAAGTGCAAGGTGCTTCAAGCAACTTACTCTGATGAGAGTTCTTTTGATGAAGATGAGATGCGTGATTGTATTGCCTTTAGAAAGACCTTGAGAAGCAGACTCATGAGTCCATTTCTCTTGAAGAGAAGTCTGACTTTGATTCTGATGTGTACAAAGGGTTCCTCTAACAATCCTTAGTTTTGACTAGGAAGATTAAAAACCTTGAGAGAGAATTAAAAAGTAAAGATGATGAGTTAGTTTTATCTTCACAAGAGACAAATAGGTTAGTGAAGTTGAACATCGAACTTGAGAATGAAGTGAATGACCTTAAGAAAGACCTTGAGAATGCGATCGAGAAGTCTAATACTCTCAATAAAGAACTTATGTCCTCTAAAGAGAAATTAGATGGATTTAAGAGTGAGAAGAAGAAGTTGGAGACCATGTGGATTTAAGATGGGTTTAAGAGTGGTCAAACCAACAAGATGGGTTTAGGTTTTAGGAGTTTGACTTTTTAGCAAAACCTACTATCTTTGTGAAGGCTAAAGAGAGTAATAAATAGCCTAAGATAGTGCCCAACGACCTAGATTAAAAGGGAAAGGAGTGAGGATAGGTTCTAGTATTGTGTGTGTGTGTGTGTGTGATATGCCATAATAATTCCCATACTAGAAGAGAGTGCCCAAAGAATCACCCTTTCAAACTTAGGTCAAAGAAGAAGGAGAAGCAGCACACTACCCATGTGATCCCTAAGATACCTTACTAATTATTTGAAAATAAAATGAAGAGAGTGTGGATGAGGAAGATTGATCTTTAAGCATAGAAAGATCAATTAGGAAGAGCAAGGAAGCACCTTAAATTGCCTTAGTATAGGTTGGCTAGGGAAAACTAAGGAGTTTTCCAAAAATATTTTATGTCAATCGACAACATTATCCTTGGGGTGGCTCACTAATTTTTTAACATAAGAATATTTCAAACTATCATATCCATAATTAGGACAAGGTCAAATCGCACATAAATATCACAGGGTTTTGCTCAAGTACATATAAAGAATCGACCATACACATACAATAATAAATAATTCGTACTCACCTACCTATGTTCAAATTACACACACACTAAAAGTCTTAATAAACAAGATAATAAATCCTATATTTCTTTTAGAGCTTGTTATCCTTTCTGTGCTCCCTATCCCAACCTGGATATTCTTTTGGTGAACCTGAATTACAAGGATGCTGAGTACACGAATATACTAAGTGGTATGGCTAAATAAATACTATGTAATAACAACACGCATGATTTCATAACATCATCACAACAAAAATACTATCATACGCAAAAGTAATCTTTATCATTACCATACATAAATTGAATGAGTAAGACATTCGTATTTGCTTCCTTATGAATTCAAACATCATAACATGAATTAACATAGGAGATTCTTTCTCCATAAGTATAAGTTGAAAATGTTGGTTCGTTGGACTACATATGTCGCATAGATAAACTAAGAAAATAAAGTACCTTTAACTCTCAATTAAGTTATAAGATTTATTTTCCCCTTTAAATAAAATAGACCTAAAATTTGTTCAATTTAATGTTCCTAATTTCATTGTGTTCTAGCGAGAAATTTGTAAACAAATTAGCAACTAAAACACATAAGAATTTTTACGTAGAAACCCAACAAGGGAAAAACCACAGGACACTGTCCATATAAACCAAAGATTACAAAATTACTAATTATATAGACAAAAGACTCATTCTTTTTTTCTAAACCGACTAGATCTTCACAACACTCTTGAATTTTGAATCAACCACTCCTTTGTTGTTTACTAGCCGTTGCTTGATCGTCTACTCCTTCGTACTCTTTTGATCAATATAGATCTTTTACTCCCCCTTGAAATGAATATTCTATTCACTTGATATTTTTAGCACCAAGCTTTAGCAAACACCATGTGCTTTATACTCTAATCTCACTTCTAATCACTTTTTTTTAATAATAGAGATCATTATGTCAATTTTTATTTTTAACTATTTAAATCTCCAAACTTCACCATTCTTTCACTTAAGGTCTCTATTACCCTAAAGTGTGTGAATGTAATGTGTGTGTGCTTTTACCTGACCAAACATGGATTTGAGTTTTCTTTTTGTTCCACCTTCATAAATCCATCATTAGATTGTAACTTGGCTTAAAATACACATTTTTGTTTTGATCACAATAATAAGCTAATACAGGAACTAAGGACACTTATGTTCTTATAGTATAGGTTCTCTATGACACAGTAGCCACGTCTAGGAGTACACTCTTGCCTCACTAGAACATGGACTAGTCACCTCATACCTCAAGTATTTTGATGTCTTCCAGCTACATCCATGTTATGAAGGTAAGGCCCACAAGGACTCATGGACCTAAGTGGTCAAAATACTGACTTCCATGATTATCGAAACATCTTGTGTTGCGCTGCATGAGACCAACAATCTTTGAAGTCTCTAGTACATTCAAACACATCTCCCAATTAAGGGAAGCAGTTTTACATAACTCTCATCCTTAGAGAGATAGAAGACCTTGGTCTAATTTAATACCAAATCCTTTCTATACGTGGCTAAAGATTCACATGAGGAGCCATTCAGACACAAGGATCTTCTTGTCCTTAAGTGTCTTTTATCTCATAGTCTCGGGGTGCAATCCGTTACTAGGATTTCTACACATACAAGGGAACATATACCTAAACAATCATCAATCACATCACATATAATTTCATTTCATGTATTCAATATCATGTCATTATATCTCATAATAATAGCCTAAAACTTATATCATCATTTGCTAAGATTCACCCAAAAAACCAACTTACTGTTGATAGTCTCATCTACGTGTCAAACAAGTCACTGACGACCATCAGTAACTCATCAACATATCAAACCCTTGCAAACAGTGGAATGGAAAAAAGTACCATTCTCATCAATGCTTCATCAACATGTTGACCTCACTACTAGTGACCCGTCGGTAGCCAACATTTGTGTCGATGCATGTTATATATTCATCTTCTTTGTTCCATTGACAGTGTCATCGTTGTGTCGGTAAACTTGTCGATGGTTGGGAAGAGTAACAAAACTATCACTTTTGTTCTAAACACGTCAAGAAACATGATGTAGCATGTTGTTTCACATTTAATAATTTATAATAAAGGGTACAACATGATTTCATGAAATGAAATTTTCATCTAACATCGGGATCATGATCATAAAAATAATCAAAACAAAGCATTCTAAAAAGTCATGCATTCATACATTCAATCACTATAATATTGTAATGCAAATCCATTGTGCATGCACATGATATTAAATCATAGTACGAGGTTAGCAATCCAACCTCTTTCCAAAATAAAAAGAGGTTCCCACGAATTTGGTTCTTCTCCCCTTCCATTGAACTTTGACATGCCTTTAGTCCACTGCTTACTCCCCAAAGTCGGAGAATTCATAGGATTAGGGTCAAAGTTTGTTAAAGGTATTTGCATGGTATAATCAAATAACAAATTTTGATACATAACCGTTCATGAAATTGCTTGGAACTGCTCTTTTGTATAATTTCTTACCTATCAGTAAAACCATTTCATAATCGTTAACACGTCGAAGGTTACCGACAGTGTCTTCAGCTCCCCATCGGTGAGTTGACTAACGTGTCGAACCTCGCCTACAGTGAAATATTGTTTCATCGATGCTCGACATAACTTTTCATTCCAAACCGACATAACTTGTTATTCCAAACCAAGATTAAATAAACATTATGCTCCTCTCATAAATGAACATATTAGATTGCTTAGGACTCTCCTGCATTTCTTATTCCTTTTATACTCCTCTCATAAATGGGCTTTAGAATGTGGGCCTACTATTTAATTCTATGCGGATTAACTAAGGGTCTATTAGATTTGGTGTGGACTCCGTTTCATCGGGCCCACTGAGGCTTGAGCCCGTATACATGACCATGGCTGCCACAAGGTTAATCCCTCACCAACCACATGGGTCCTATCACTGACACTAGTTCAAGGTTGACAAGGTGAATATGCACACCCTAGTGTGCATGTAAGACGATGTAGATCCCAGCAAGAACCGGTGGAATCCGATGATGGAGGAGGCATGACAAAGTGACCAGAAACTCTCTTGGGTTTCACTAAAACTTTCTGGACATTCCCTGCTATTGGATGTTCTAGACAGAAATCGAACTGATCATGACTCTCTGTCTTGATCCATTTTTTATCTCTTTTTTTTCCTTTTATATCCCCTTCACGCGCTAACCTCCTACTTACACATTGTACCTCCAAAACTCGCACCGAAGGCGTACGTCGAGGTCCACGGCCTGCGACTAAGGCCCACACCCGATTCTACAAGTATAATACTAAGGTCAATACAAAAATATAAATATGCCGAAGGGCCATATTTTCTCACTAAAAATGATAAAAAAAATAGTAAAAATCACAAAAAATCAAGGACATTACATTCTTCCCTCCTTCGGAAAATTTCGTCCCCAAAATTTCAAGATAAACTTCCAACATATTGTCAAAACAACAATTACCTCAGGGTATCTCACTCATATCCACCTAAACATATCAAGTCACCATCTCGAGAAAATGATATTTACCACAAAATCTTTGCCACAAGATTGATCTTTGTCATCCCCAACTTACCATGTCCATCAAAGGATTTAATTGAAGTGTTTTGCAACTCAAACTGGAGATCACTTTGCCTCCAATTAGCATAACTCTTCTATGGGCTTTGGACTATCTAAGCCCTTAACTGGATAACTTCAACTTGTCTGCACAGTGCTGGACAATTCACATTTGAGCATCTACAACTCACATACCTCAGCCCAACATGTCGCCGAACAAAATGTCCTTTCACACAAGACCTTGCAAGGATCATCCAAATACTAGAGTGAGTAGTTATAATAACAAACTCAAATCAATGGCAAGTGTTGTTCCAAAGAGCCCTTCAAAATTCATTCGGACCAGTCATCGATAAAATAAGGAAACCACCACTTCATCAATCGGTCCACACTGACTTGAATGGTCTCATGCCTTATCCATGTACAAGGCAACTTACAGCAAAATATATAATAATGTGTCTACACTAACACCCCATCATAATGAGCTCTCATTTCTACTACAGAATCTCCACATAATATAAGGATCATGATGGCTTCTAATGCCCTAACTTAGCACTCAGACAAGTTAGACATCTGACAACACATTCATTAATGTCTCTCTTCTTACTACTCAACAAAAACCACATTCATCATATCAATACCTGCTACAGGGTGTGGTTGAGCCCAAAAGGCATCCTTCAGAATCCGTAATTATCATACTAAGTTTGTGAGGCTGTCTTAGGTATAACCTTAGCACAAATCCTAAGCAAGTGATAGCAAGACCTCAAGTCAATTCTTGAAACATCTTGGCTTTGAAAAGGTCATCCAACCTGAGCATAAACTTATTCTTAAAAGTCACTCAGTTAAACATACGGTGTCGATGCATAAACATAGGGATATAACCTACTTCTTCACTAACAAAATCCAATGTACCCCCAAGACCAAACTCTTGGTCATACAATCCTCTTAACAATAAGTTCTACCAATTCATCCTTGAGTTCATTCGATTCTAGTAGGTCATCCCGCACAATGCCCTAGAAGTACAAAGTGCATAAGCACTAACTCAACGAACTCCAACATTCTTTTAGGCGAAAATCCCAGTAAGTCATTAGGTAGCATGTCCAAAAAATCCTACACAATGACTAGTTCTTCTAGACTAATCCCTGAGATAACTTCTCAAACAACTCGCCAAATAGGCTCTGCAACCTTTAGTTGCGCATTACCTAGCCTTAATAGTTCACCCAAAGCATAGGAATGACCATTTTTAGACACCCTGGATACAATATTCAAACCTTAAATGCACACAAACCTCACTTGTTTCTCATGATGGTCTACCACTACTCTTTGAAGTACCAACCAATCATCAAATTTACACCAAAGTCACACCCTCCTTCCCAAAATCTTAAAGTAGAAACCACCACACTCACTAGTGTCGAAGTAGTTACCTCAAAGGCCATCCACAATCTCCGGAAGGAGGCAAAAGTGTCTCATACTCCCCCACTTACAAACTCCCTTGCCTCAAGCAAAAGGGATTTCAAATCCTTCTGACAACAAAAATCACGGAAATGTACTCCATCTAGTTTATAACCTGACCAATTAGGAAGGATACGTTTGACAGATTTTCACTAGTCAAAACGTAAGTGATCATAACCACTCTTCGGTCATTCGGAACTTACAAAACTTCAACAAGGTACTTCATAATCTCAATTCGACACTAGCAACTTTTGACTCTCTTAATAGCCATTAAAGGTGCTACCAACTTTTCAGAAACTCAAAACAATCCTTAGCAGCCCATGGCTCTCCACAACTAATAAATGTGCGATATAACCGACTGAATACCTCGGTGGTTGTGGCACTTCGGCTCAACTCTACCCAAAGGCATAAACAAATGAAATGAAGGGAAAACTTTCACCATGACCCCTTGCAAAACCAATTCTCAACTTGCTCTTACATGCCACAACTCTGTTCTTGCGACTGTTATGGACTTGTAGTCGGATTGCCTAGGCTCTGATACCAACTTTAACACCCGAGATTTTCAATCATATTTTCTTAAAAATACACAAAAAATTTTACAACATAACGGCTGCAAATTGGAAAAATGACAAATACAAAACCTATGAAAGCAATTTTATAATTTAAAACATCATACATCAGTTTTTCTCATGCAAATTTTTTCTCATTCGATCAAACATTGGACTACCAAACCAAACCGGTGGAATCCAATGGCGTAGGAGGCGTGGCAGAGTAATTGGGAACTCTCTTGGGTTTCACTCAAACTTTCTAGATGTTCCAAACAAAAATCGAACTGATCATGGATCTTTGTCGTGATCCACTTTTTCTCTACTTTTTTCCTTTTATATCCCCTTCATGCACTAACCTCCAGTTTACATGTCGTACCTCCTAAACTAGCACTGAAAACATACGCCAAGGCCAGCAACTTGCGACTAAGCCCCACGCCTGATTTTACAAGTATAATACCGAGGTCAAATACGCCGAAACATCATACTTTTATGTTGAAAATGATAAAAAAATTAGTAAAAAATTATAGAAATCATAAAAGAATTAGGGACATTACAGAAATATAGAATGAGTTACTTACTAAGTAGGAGACTAAAACCCTAGCCGCCTTGGCACAATATTTAAAGGCTAGCGTTGGATGAAATAATGCATGGGGGAGAAAAGTTTGTGAGAGAAAAATAGAATACTTCATACTATTAGTTTGAGAGGTTAAGACTTCATTCCTAATTCACCTATAAATTTGAAAAAAAAACTTAGAGGTTAAAACTTTATTTTTTAATAACTTTATGAAATGGAGTTTGAGTGATTCACATTCATCACAACACAACAAATTAAAAGAGTGGAGGAGTTCTTTACAAGGGATATTGAAAAAACTTTTACATCAAATTATAGTGTTTTAGGAGACAATGAACAAACTTCAAGGGAAAAATGTCAAGGATAAAGGAGGAGACTCAATGGTCAGCAACTTCAACTAGAGAGAGAAATTCTAGTGTTGGGTAGAGGTTGGTATCTTTATGTTTTGTCAGTTCTAATCCTTAATATATTGATTTAGCGAGGAAAAGGCTACCGTAGTTTTTTCCCATGTTGGGTTTCCACGTAGAAATCTTTATGTTTGATGATGATTGCATGCTTATGTAATTGATAGTGGCTTAGTAATTTTTACTTCACAATTTTGCATAGAGGCCATGTTTTTTAGTTCATTAGCTTAATTATTTAATTATTTGGGCTATGGACAATATTGTGATCTACTAGGGTGACAAATATTAAACTCACAGTCCTAACAACCATGTGAGGATTGTGTTTTTTTTATTGTTGTTAGCCTTTAAATTAGTTTTTGGGGGATTTTTTAATAGTTAGACTCATCAATAGGGTTCTCTAAGTGTTGTGAAATAAACCAAATTAAGACTCGGTTGGGGTTCTTCAAGTTGGGTCGACACTTTTCGTGTGTAGATCAATACTTGAACTTGTAAAGTAGGGTAATGGCTTGTAATAGGACCATAAAAGGTCAACTTGTCATCTACTCGTTATTTTAGTTTACTAAACAACATGTACATGAGTGAGACCTGACGTATATTAGGACTGCTTTACCATGGTAAAAGTAAACAATGGTTCATTATTTGTATGATCGAAAAACAACAATCACAAATCTGGATTTTGATGTTGGTTGTTTGAGTTGGTTTTTGAATAAAAGTAAAATGTTTGAACATGAATTTCAGTACTTTGATCAATTTTAAAAGGTTTATTAAAAAAGATTCAATGTTGTGACGATGGTCTTCATCTTTGTTGCAATTGTTCTTGCTATTTATTTTTTGTGGCATTTGTTCTGGTTTTCTGTTGTGTCGGTTTATATATAATGTTATGTTATATGCTAGCTATTTATATTTTTTGGCTTGGTGAATGTAATCCTATTGTTCTTGTTTTCTACTGTCTTAGTTGATAAACAATGTAATGTATATGCTAGCGATTTATTAGTCTTGTATAACCCCTATGAATTGTGTATAATGGGCTCCTCTGTACTTTCTTTATGTTTGGTAGTTAAGAATCTTTCTTGGTTAGAAAAAAGCTGGCACTAGCTAGGATCAGCTACTCTATGCGCACCACCATGAATACCTTTCTTCGAAGAGGATATCTTCCACCGACAGGCGATAGGAGCTATTATTCATAAAAATAAGTAGTGGGTTTTTTAACACAAATTAGTGCTAAATGTCCATACATTAATATGTGTACCATTAATTCTAAATGGTGATATTTTTAAAACAAAAATACCTATAAAAACTTATTTAAGAGTTTTGATTAGACTTCATAAATGAGCCTATATATGAGCTCACTTATCTAGATTAATCAAAACTCATATATAAATTTTTAATACATATTTTTAACATAAAAATAATAATTTTTTTTTAATTCTCAAGAAAAACGATGTCTACCTGATGAAAAAAGCCAAAGCGCACACGAGGTATAATGACAACAACTCTTTCCACCATCATGCCCATCTAAGGAGGCCTTTCACATCCTTCATCTCAACTTTTCAAATAAAACAATTCATGGCCGTTAAGAGTATTTGGCTGAGGGTGTGTTGACGTCGGACATGTACCCCACATGAGCAACAAACAAAAGCAGAACTCTTACGAGTAAGCAATACTTAGTCAGGTTTTGGTCTTCATGAGGATATCTTCCATCAATAGGAGCTATTAATCATGAAAATATGCAGTGTACTTTTTAACACAAATTATTGTTAAATGTGAATACATTAATATGTGTGCCATTAATTCTGGATAGTGATATTCTGACAGCAAAATACCTATAAAAATTTATTTAAAAATTCTGATTGGACTTCTTAAGTAAGGCCCTATACAGAATTTACTTAGGCTCACTTATAAAGATGAATTAAAACTCTGTGTAAGTTTTTTATGTATTTTTTTGACGTAAAAAAATCATTTTCTATTAATTCTCACTAACAAGGATGTCTACCTGATAAAAAACAAAACCTAGCGCACATGAGGTATAATGACAAAAACTCTTTCCACCCTCATGCCCTTCACACCCTTCATCACAGCTTCTCATATAAGCAAGTCATGGCCATTAAGTAGGGCTGGTAATCAGGTTGGGCTCGGGCCCGCCCGAGCCCGTTTATTTAGAGCCCGAGCCCGCTAAGCCAGACTATTCACAGCCCATTTAAAGGCAAACGGTCATGAACCGGTCACGAGCTCTTAACGGGCTATAACTACATTCAACTCAAAAAGAGTTATTTTTGGCTTCATAATAAGATGTAACTTGAATATACCATAAAATTTGATTATTGGGGTCAAATATCCATTAAAAATTATTATTTTATTATTTTTTAAATAAAAGATAAATATAAAATTTTAAATCCTATTTAGATATGAAACAATATTAATGGATTAGGCCTACTTAATGCATTTTTTAAAGGGGTTTCAATTTCCCTTGCCTAATGTAGTTATTCTTTAATATTTTTTTAATTGGCTCCTATACATCAAATTGGTACGAGTCAATCAATAGTGTAATTTTGATTGTTACGAGGTCAAAAGTGATTTAAATGCTATGTAATACTTAAAACGCACTTAAAGACATGAAAGATTGTATCGGCCAATACATATCAATAAATTTTTTATTGTTACCAAAAGCTAATATGTATCGATCATACCATATCGATATGACCGACACGTATCGATACAATATTAAAAAAATTTAAAAAAAAAAACAATTCAAACCAAATATTTTAAGCCATGAGATATGAGTGTGGATTCTTTTAAGCCATGTGATTGCACTATCTTAACAACAGTGAAAATATTTTGTACATAATATAATTTATCTACTTTTGATCTTCATCAATTTTTTTGGCATAACTCAATTTGTTGATTTTGGTTTTACACCAACTAGAACAACGTTAAAGAAAGGAGTGCCTTGCTCTTTGCATAAGTTCCCATAGCAATTGCCCAGTACTCATGTTGAATTGCCCAGTACTCATGTTGAAATATAAGAAGGTCAGATCAAAGAGTGATGTGCATCCAACTCTCTAGACCATGCATGGAACTCTCATAACATATTCTCTCATCTTGTTATCCCGCAGAATTGAGTTTTGAAGGCTTCTCAATTTGACCGATAGGTATACACTTCATGAAGAAAGAAGAGCGGGAAAAGAAATTGCCTGGACTACGCATAAAAAACAAAGCACACATAATTCATGTCCCAGCGTTGGCAAGCTCCACTTGTGATTTTCTCACCATTAAAAACTGGCCTTACAACTCATATACGTAATGAAAGTGCAATAAAGGGAACAAGCAATAAACTTCCCTTAGGACACATGCAGTTCCTCTCTTCCTAGTCATGGGTTCTTTCCAGGAAGCAAAGTTAGTCGGGATAAATAAATATTTAGTTAGAATGACAATCTTCATTTCTATCATCTAGCTTCATTTGAAACAGAGTCCGCAAATCCAGTCATAAGCCAGTCACTTTCCCTCCTGTGAATGATCCACCTGTGTCCGCAAAACTACATACCAAGTTCTTCTCATCTCTATCTTGCCAATTGAGTTGCAAAAAATCTTCAAGTCAGCAAGCCAGCCTTGATTTCTGAAGCATCTTTCCTTAGCTCTTATACCTGTAATGACATTCAATTAATTTTGTGAATGACACTGAATCCACTTCTCCACTCAAATTTCAATTCACTGAGATATATCAAACAAATAGGATTTATCCCCAGCATTTCTAGTAATTTGGCCCTCCTTTGAATTCGCAAGCAAATACCCATAAGAATTCAAAATATATGTTAGAAATTTGTAAGGCAGTAAGGCAATTGAAAGTTAGTAAACTTGTATTCATCAATACTCTGGTATGCATATTAGCTTTGTTTAAGAGTTTCCCATGAACCAGTTGCACTTCTATTTTGGCAAACCCAGATAACATTTAAGGGTGATCGATCCCATTCTCTAGAAGGATACCTATGGTCCTCACAATTTGATGCGCACCCTGTAGATTCCGTAGGTTTAGCATTTTTCAATGAAACAATGTAAAGTTAGACCCATAGCACCTTCTATTAATTATATCTTCATGCATGGAGGTGATCATCTATGTATCGGTCGGAGACATGGCTGCCCAATGAAAGCCTAGGACCCTCCCTCCAAGCTCCATATCAACTACTCCCTCAGTCCTACATCAATACATTAGCATTAGCTCAATGGAAGCCTGCTTATCTTCCAGCAACTAGTGTACATACAATCACATCGAGGCCAGACATTATACCTCCATACAAACAAGGATGGTATAAACATCTGTACGGGTTATGAGTCATCCATGTAGTCTAGTAATTTCAACACCCAATTTCAACACCCAAAATGTTTTCCTGACCAAAAATCCATGACTAGCTCTATGACCTGCAGCCTATATGGGGCTCCGAATATGGTACATGAGGGGGCTCACCACTTACAAAGCATAGAACATATAGGACTAGCTTATGTATAGCAATCTGTAGCTATTAAAAAAGCACACACGCACACAATAACAAAAAAATGACTTTCAAGGAGTGAAATTTGATTCTCAGTCCAATCTCATTTTAAGACACATGATAAATTGTGCATTTGTTGCCATGTCATAATAAACATGGCTACCATGTGATGTACAAATTATTTGCATATAAGTTCACCCTAAAAGATGAAGGGATAATGACATAATGGAATCAATTAATGAGGATGCAAAGTCAATATTTTGGTAATGGTCGGAATAGAATCATATAAAGTGGATGAAACATCTTTTAGCTGTAAGCCAAGCCACAATCTTGGCGTTAAGCAAGAGTAGACTCTCAATCAACTGATGACGAGTTATCATAGACATTCCAAGGCAGAACAATTATTTCATGTATTCCCAGGAAGGGCTTGACAACTACGATTGCAGCAATATCCATCATTTGAGACACAATGCTATTATGTATTCAGCAGCTTTTGCAAAATGCATGTGCAGTAAGAATCAGTAATAGTTAGGGAGAGTTTGTTAGGTAAAGTGAAAGAACACTTATGTTACATGGTGGCAGCATACTCCCAATTACAAAAATCATATTAGATATATGAAGAATACTAAACCTCTTCTCAAACCGATGAAAAAGCAGCATATCAAAGCAGCATACTTGAAAATCAAAATACAAGTGAGAAATTTACCATCAAGGTTCGTCATGTTCAATATCAGCTCTAAGTTGAGCTGATATTGAAATCTAAGTTGAGCTGGCTTTACTCAGTTCAATACTATCAAATTATACCCTGTAATTTATCCATATGATAGTACCATTCAAATTTTAGGCTTTTTAAATTGTTCCTGCAAGAATGTTAACTTCCTGACAGGTGACCTGAAGACAGATATGATAAAGTAAATGTAAGAGTGTCCAACCATTCATATCAAAGGCGAACCCAACTTTTATTCTATTTGTTTATTCTTTTTGCTGGCCTTCCAATCCACTTTCATGGCTTATGGACAACTATCAGTTTGCAATGTTCACGTGAATCTGTTGAATGTTGAATGTCAAATTTGCCACCCCCAAATTTAACCAATTCTATGAAAATGAGCATCCATCAGCATAAAAATCTACATGTTTTCAAACAAATCCTACACCCAAAAAAACCTCCATCCTAAGAATTTTCAACAATTACAAGCCAATTCAGAACACTGACGTTACCACAACTATGAACTTACATGTCAAACATGTATTGTTGCGGTATCATAACCTTAGTCACAATACCAAAAAAACATAGCAATCGTGTCCAAAATTAAAACAGAATCTATTTGTTGATCCATTAGATAAATTGACCGGGTTCTTCCTAACTTTCGATCTATTTTTTCTATGCATGCAATTTCCAACGATTTTCTGATTCCCGAACTGAGAATGCCTGAAATGCTTAGAAATTGCAAGCATAGCGCTCAAAAAGCAAAAAGAAATAACAGATCGAAATGCAGAAAAGCTTAAAATTGCAAGGTAAAAAAAATAGAACAAAAACGCAGATCAGAAATCCAAAAAAAAAAAAAACAGATCAAAAAGCTTTCCAAAAAATAGATCGAAAAGTACAAATTTGCAAGCGTATTGATCAGAAAGCCCAGATCAAAACCAAGGACGGGTCAAAGCGAAATGCATGCAGAGGAAAAAAACCAAAAAGAGAGAAAAGAAGATAGAACAGCCATCGGAGGTTCAGAGGAGATGTAGAAGAGAATACCTTGTCACGATTATCTCTCCACAAGTAGTCGCCGTAGAGTTCAAGTGAAGGACGACCACCGTCACCAGCCTCGGAGTGTCGGAGGAGAGGCGGGAGAAGCCGTCCACATCTACTCATCCCTCACAAGCCGGTGATCGAAGAGCATTTGGGAGCACTCCGGCGACGGTGAAGCACTCGGGCGATTAGACGAAAGAGTAAATTAGGATGCTAGTATAAAAACATAACAGCACTTATCGGGCTCCTGTGGCTCCTGTGGCAGAGCCCGAGCCCGATTCACTTTACTACAGCCCGATAAGAGCCCGTCTGCTAATGTCCAAACGGGCTCAGGCCAGGCTGATCCAACGGGCTCAAAGCCCAATTGCCACCCCCACCGTTAACAGTATTTGGCACTTGTATGGGGACATCAGTCCAAATAGTCCCATGGCTGAGGGCGTGTTGACGTTGGACATGCACCTTACGACAGCAGCCCAGAAGAGAGTAAATAATAGTCAAAATGGCGACTTTGAAACATGACGCAGCATTATTATTCGAATAAACTTCCTCGTTATTTTCATACAGTCGTCAATTCAATTATTTAGAAGAAGGGCCATGGCAAGAAAGCACCAACATCCTACCAAATGAAAAAATGTCTATCTCCAAAATCTGATTATCAATATTGTATAACAGCAACCGTCTTTTTGAATCAAAATGTAGCCATTGCTTTCTCACAACGAGCGATGTTGAACGTCCGCCCTGAACTTTGAAGTGTAGAACTGAATTGACCGGTTCTTCATTTGTTGTAAAGGCCTTGCGTTCTTCTCAGCCTCCTGCAAATCTCTTACACCATGTCAGTTAACCGATTTTCGTAAATAAACGGTGAGTTGAATGGTTGTTGGGTGTTTAACTTACGTCATGAACAGCCTCCCTCAGTAGCCTCATTTGTTGTTTTGATACCGTCCTTATCTGAAGGTAGATAATCAATGTTAGGTAAATAATGAAAAGGGAACTAGCTTATAGAAAGAAATGAAGGCATAAGAGAGATTAATTGGCAACCTTGTTAACTATTGTCCAAACAACTCCTTCAGTGCAAGGAGGCGTTGTAAGAGATCCCATGTATCTGTAGTATTTCCTACTGCCCATCTTTATATGCTTTGGATTTATAATTCCCAAAGATTTTTCACCGTCATGTGTATCCGCAATCGAGTGTATGGCGTGCTTTAGCTGATGGGCAAGTGCACATGCATCGAATAAGCGAGAGAGAGAGAGCAACCTCGGAGAGAAACTTATCAGGTCGGCCAGTTTTGTATATGACGCCCACCACAGCAATCTTTTCATCTGAGCTTTGATGAACCATGTGAACCTCCAGATCGAACCTGAACAAGAAATTCTTAGAAACTAGTACTTGTAACATGACCACAGAGATGACAACTTCCTTTGTCCTGCGTCTATGAAAATTTGGCACCAATTATTTGAGAAGAGAAAACGGAGAGAAAGTTCTAACCTCCTTCCATTGACGGTATGCTCTGAGGGTGAGTGCCAATGACTCTGCTTCAACATGAACTCAGATCCGTTTATGTCTAGTGTTCCTGCACCATCAGCTCAAACTTACATTTGGAGTAACTTAGCTGTGCTTTGGGCCTTCTAATTAAATACTTTAATATTAATTCACGTAGGAATAAATCTCACATGCTTGAGGCATCACTAGCTTTGCCTTAGACTGTGGGACTAATATATACTCAATTTAAATGTTATAGTTGCAACCGATAGTGAGGTCCCCTATAGCCTTTGTGAGGCTTCAATAAAACTTAGGCAATGTGTAGTTGCTAGAATCCGTGGAGGCAACGGGTGAGGGAGGGAGAGTCACCGATTAGCATCTTGTATGATAAGGAGTCCTAACTTAATTAGACTCCTACTTCATAAGGTAAAATCCCTCTCTCTATATATAGTTACAACCCCCTTTTTCCTCCAGGCAAAAACGTAAATGAATAGCGATGGGGGCAGGGACGCACTCAAGAAGCGAGAGGAGTTCAGTCTTGGCAACAAAGTTCTTAGGCTTCTCTGCAGGTAGGATTTCTATAGTGTATACATATATGCTAAAATACTTGCATAAGATCTCTAATTAATATGTTGTATTGAACATGATTATTAGTTTTGGCATTATGATTTCCTATTTACGTAGGGGATTTGTATGTGAACCAAGAAAACCTATAAATTGTTGTGTTCATTATATGTTGATGCTCATGTTCTGGATGTGAAATCTTGGGGCACGTGTTCAGGAATTTCTTATCAAAAGAATTGTCCTTGATATATCTTTGTAATGATTATGCTGTAAGAATTGATTACGTGGTGGAAAGATTCTTCCTTTTGATGTTTTTTTTTAGATCGAGTGAACCAGAAGTTGGCTTATGTTTGAATAAGGATGAGAGTGGATCATTTGTCATTCACCTGTATACCCATTATCCTAGTTAAATGTGGTGGGATGATAATAATTGAAGTCTAACTCATGCTGTTTGTCTGACCTGTTTCAACGCCCAATGTTGTTTTCATGCTCTGTTTTCTGTTACGTGGGTTAATAAGGCAGTAGTTCTCAATTCAAGTGCAATTTTTCATCCAGTTAGGGTTTGTTTGGATTGGTAGAAAGCGGGGAAAAAAAAGGAATCTTTTTACAATCGCCCAGTTTCCACTAATTGGTGCAATGGGGAAAAAGAAACTAGAGTGATAAGTGAGAAAAAATGGATGAAAATTTGGCCAAAAAATTTTCCACCCATCAACCCATGAATTTTAGGAGAAATTCATTGTACTAAGCACTTATGTCTTACTGCAACTACCACCATTACCACTACTATCGCCACCACCACCACCAACACCATCACTGTCGTCACCACCATCTCCACCGCCACCGCCGCTACCACCACCACCATCGCCGCCAACACCGCCACCATTGTCACCACCACCGCTGCCACCACCATCACTGTCATCACTACCACCACCATCGCTGACACCACCACCACCATAGCCACCACTGTCATGCCCCAACGATGGCCGACCCGAGCCGAACCCGGTCCAAGGGCTAATCAAGCACGCGGGGGTGACGAAGGGAAATTGAAAAACGATTTAGAGGAAGACTAACCCTAACCACGGGCTATTAACAGAATTATGGAATACGCACAATCCTTTGAGAAATAGTAAATAAGAAGGAAAGAAAGAGAGTTGCTTATCACTAAGTAAACAACTAATCTCAAACTCACATACTTAGTCAAATATAGCCCACACTGGCTCAAAATAAGACTTAAGCAACACAACTGAAACATGTGACATAAATCCAAAACAACAAAGAACCCTACACAAAGGTTCTAAACATAAGGCATAAAACTAAAGGAAAATAAGTCACACAACGATCTCCACGATCACATCCAAGTCATCTCCAACCTTTCCTCAAAGAGGAGATCCTGTCCGTCTACGTGTCGCACCACGCAGCCCCAAAACAAAACACAAGAAAGAGGGGTGAGTTTAACAAACTTAGCAATGGTTTTTAATATCACTATCAAGATCGAAAATACGATAGCATAGCAATATGATCATTCAGATCAAAGATTTACATGGTGCATCATTTTCTAATCACGCATACACATCACCTAAAACTGCATCATAGTGCATAATCCACATAATTTCATTCTCATCATAACACCCTGCATGAAATGTATCTCTAACATACATATTCCATCATGTATCATACCAAAATCAACCTGCATGAATGTATCTCTAACATACATATTCCATCATGCATCATATCATGATCAACCTGCATTAATGTATCTCTAACATACATATTTCATCATACATAACATCATAACAACCTGCATGAATGTATCTCTAACATACATATTCCATCATGCATCATATCATGATCAACCTCCATCAAGGAGTAATCACAAATTGATGTCACACAGACGGGACATAGACAAGGCCATGAAGGCGTGTCATGGTCCAAAATTCTACACAAGAATTCAAAAAAGAAAGGGGTTGTCAATCCCTAAAAACTGCTTGCCTTAGACGATCCTGGCCAAGCATGTCCCATTCTCACACAGAGAATCTAGAGCAGGGGTGTTCGCCCAAGGACATCTCCTGCGGGAGAGCCCGAATTCCCACACAGGGAACCCTAGAACACATGGTAGCGGGTGCACACGGCATACCACATTGGATTCTCAGGGTCCAGATGACACTCATAATAACATTCTCACAATCCGCAAGACAAGTACACAACTCATCCCCACATAATTCTATTTAACTAAGACTCAACCCGGGGAGTGCACTCGTTCCACACAGGAACTCAAATCAAAATATGTCCTTTCGAACCATTCAACTTACAATCAATCCACGACCGATCAATCCGGCACACAATTTCACCACATTGCATCCAATCAGTCATATTCGATTAACCTCGATGAAGCCTCAATTGGAAATCCATTTTTATGATGCATGCAGCATGGTACATACGTGGGCAAGGCATACATGAATCCTAATCCATGATAAGTGCTCTCATCAGCCCCTAATGCATCATTTATAATCATAATATCAAGCTTCAACATCATCATTTAACCCCACATGTGTGTGTGTAACTAGTAGAAGCATTTCACACAATGCATGTCAACATGCTTAAAATTAAACTCACTACCACACTACACATGTGAATTTCCATTTAAACATGAATTCCAGCGGAAATCATAGGAGAAGAATCATTGAAATCGTAACTCGATTCAAAACTCAACCACAAAGGCTAAACACATATAAAGTCATTCATTTCATCCTTGAGTCATGGCATTCACCAACATCCACACATCAACTAACCACATTTTATCATGACAAATCAGTCCAATAATAGGTTGTAGTTCTACTGAAAATATGTTTAACCATAGGGAATCAATCATTCATAATTTCAAGATGACAATTCCAACATCATGCTACAAAACCTAAGTTATTCCACAAATCTCTAATCATATATTCCAACTTTATAACCTCAATAGCATGCCTTTCCAGTAGCATAATATAGCTTAAAACACTCCACATTCATATGAAATTGGCAAGCTAAAGTGGAATCACCGAAATAAACATCATGCATTAGAACACAATCCTGCTGTGTAGCCGTTTGATTTTTTAAACTGAAATCTGTTGATCCGACAGTGTTGCCGTTCGAATGCCCAGAAGGGCCATTCAAACGCCAACAAGGCAGAACAGACCATCTTCTTCCTTTCGCAATTTCAAACCGAAACACTATTTATAACACTTCAAATCAACATCTAACACCCTAATTATCATCAAAAGTCCTTCATGACTTCCAGAATGTTAAACCATATAATAATAAGGCAAAACCCTATAAAATCAGGATTAAATATTACCATTTTTTAATCATGCCTTTAACACACCAAATCAAGTAACTCCATTCAAAATAAGCCAAAAATCAAGAGTTTTACTATGGATAAACTGAAATTTCGATAGTCCATTACCTTATCCTTTGATTAGACTCAGATTTGATGGTCACCCTTCTTGAAAAACCTTACAAAAACATAGAGTTTGAATTAAACTCCATTAAAAATCGATTTACCAAAGAAATCCCTAATTAAAACTTAGATCTAGGGCTTGTTGAACACAAAAATTGAATTTTTAAAGCTAGGGTTTGTAGTAAAATACAAATCAGTAGTTTTTGATGTCCAAAAATGAATTGAAACAAAGGGGAAACAGTAGATTTTGAAGAGATTAAGAAGAAAGCTAAGGTTTAGTGCTTAATTAAAGTAAGCTTACCTTAAACACTTTCTAATCTGGGCCTAATTGGGGATTAGGCCTGACCTCTCCTCCTTAGCCTATTCCCAAAAATGGAAATGGCTCAGGTTTGGCCTTTTATAGTAAGGGTTGAGGTATGTATGGGTAAGTTATGGGGTGTAAATAGGAAAAGTAGGCTAAAAATTGGTATTTTACAAATTTGAGCACTAATTAAGTCTAAGAAAATTCTAAAAATTTTTGTATGACTTTAAGTAGATATCTGGGTTTATTTGACATAAAAACCGAAATTTTGACGGTGGGGCCCACATGGGTCCCGCCAAAACCCTAATTTTTGGAAAAATAGTGAAAATTCAGAAAAATCCCAAAAATTCACATTTATTTTAAAATCATTTAAAATCACTAATCATAAAGTTTATTTTGGTTAAAACCATCACAAACACCACTTATTCACGAAATCACCGAATAGATCAGAAAACGCGTTAACCTCATGATAACTGATAATTAAAGAAAATCAAAACCAGTTTAGAGATGAGGGTCCTTACATCCTCCCCCTCTTAGGAATTTTGGTCCCCCAAAATTCGCTAGAGGTCAGCTGCAAAAAGATGAGGGTACTTCTTTCTGATCTCATCCTCCGTTTCCCACGTGGCTTCCTCGACTTCGTGATTCCTCCACAACACCTTCACGAGTGGAATGGCCTTTTGCCAAAGTACCTTTTCTTGATGGTCAAGAATCTGGATAGGTACCTCCTCATAAGAAAGATTTTCCTGGAGCTCCAACGGCTTGAAATCCAAGACATGAGTAGGATCCGGCTCATACTTCCGAAGAAGTGAGACATGGAATACATTATGGATATCGGCCAATCAGGGTCGAAGTACTACCCGATATGTTGTGGTGCCTATCTGCTCCAAGATCTCAAGTGGACCAATAAAATGAGGTGACAACTTCCCCCGTTGTCCAAATTGAACAACACCACAAGTCGGAGAGATCTTAAGGAAAACATGGTCACCAACACCAAACTCCGACTACCGCCGTCTCCTATCGACATAACTCTTCTGACGGCTCTGAGCTGTCTGCAACCTCTCCCAGATGAGGCGTATCTTCTCCACTGACTACTGGATAAGATCTGGGCCAGTGAGAAGGTGATCTCCAACACAACGGTGATTGGCGAGGATGCCCATAAAGCGCCTCAAAAGGTGCCATCAGGATGCTCGCTTGGTAGCTATTGTTATAAGAAAACTCAATCAGCGGCAAATGTTGCTCCCAACTTCCTTTCCACTCAAGGATACATGCACGGAGCATGTCCTCAAGCGTCTGAATGGTCCTTTCGGACTGTCCGTCCGTCTGAGGGTGGTAGGAGGAGCTGAGATGTAGAGATGTGCCCAAAGCACCCTGAAAGCTCTGCCAAAACCTCGAAGTGAACCGCAGGTCACGGTCGGAGATGATAGATACTGGAATCCCGTGTAACCGCACGATCTCCCTCATATATAGAGTAGCCAAGACATCCAAAAGAGTAGTCATTCTGATCGCGAGGAAATGAGCGGACTTAGTAAGTCAGTCAACAATCACCCAAACCGCATCATTACCACTTGGCGACCGTGGCAATCCAGAAACGAAATCCATAGTGACGTGCTCCCACTTCCACTCCAAAATTGGAAGTGGTTGTAGTAAACTGGCTGGATGCCGGTGCTCTACCTTGACTTGCTGACACACAAGGCATTTGGACACATAGACCGCAATGTCCTTCATCCCCGTCCACCAAAATGTCCTCTTCACGTCGTCGTACATCTTCGTTCCTCTAGGATAAATAGAGAACTTAGAATGGTGTGCCTCCGATAGGATATGCTCTCTCAACTCAACGGAGTTTGGCACACACCAATGACCCTTATACATCAAACTCCCATCGGACTTTTCCTCAAAGCCCAACATTGCCTTCTCCCTTAGGTTAGCCTTAAGAGCTAGAGTCTCTTCATCACTTTTCTGAGCTTCGACCACGTCATCCACCACACTAGAGCTAATAGAGAGATTAGCAAACCAGCTCTATGTGTCCTCCAAAGTCAACTCTAGCCTTAGCTCAATGGCGTCCTCATAAAGGAGCCACTCACAAACTCGCATGCAAGCAATCGTAGTGGCTGATTTCCGACTCAAAGCATCCGCCACCATGTTCACTTTGCTGGGATGATACGATATCGTGAAGTCATAATCCTTCAAGAATTCAAGCCACCTCCTTTGCCTCAAATTAAGATCTCGCTGAGTGAATAAGTACTTCAAGCTCTTGTGATTAGTGAATACCTCAAACTTCTCACCATAGAGATAGTGCAGCCAAATCTTCAATGCAAAAACTACGGCCGCTAACTCCAAGTCATGAGTGGGGTAATTCTGCTCATGCACTTTAAGCTGTCGAGCTGCATAAGCCACCACTCTCCCAAGCTGCATGAGTACACAACCCAAGCCGCGAAGCGAAGCATCACTATAGACCACGAATCCACCACTCCGGAAGGCAAGGTTAAAACCGGAGCTGAAGTTAGCCTCTTCTTCAACTCTTGGAAACTCTCTTCACAAGCTGAGTCCCACTCAAACTTCTCATTCTTCCTTGTCAACTTAGTCATAGGGCTTGCAAGGCTAGAAAAACCCTCGATGAAACGGCGATAGTACCCGGCAAGTCCTAGGAAGCTGCAGACCTCCGATGCACTCTTCGGTTGCTCCCAATTCAACACGGCTTCAACTTTCGAGGGATCAACCGCCACACCGTCTCTCGATATCACATGACCAAGGAAATGCACTTTCTTGAGCCAAAATTCACACTTGTCAAACTTCGCAAAGAGCTAATGCTCCCGTAAAGTTCGCAAGACAATCCTCAAATGTGCTTTATGCTCTTCCTCATTGGCCGAATAGATCAGAATATCATCCACAAATATAATTACAAACTGGTCAAGATAAGGCCAAAAGACTCGGTTCATCAAGTCCATAAATGAGGCTGGTCCATTAGTAAGACCAAAAGGCGTCACTAAGAACTCATAATGCCCATATCGGGTACGGAAAACCGTCTTTGTAACATCATCAGGACGGATCCGAAGTTGGTGATAACCCGATCTCAAATCGATCTTAGAGAAGACCTGTGCCTGCTGCAACTGATCAAACAAATCATCAATTCTAGGTAAAGGGTACTTGTTCTTGATGGTTACCTGATTAAGCATTTGGTAGTCGATACACAACCGCAGAGAACCATCCTTCTTCCGAACAAATAAGACCGGCGCACCCCAAGGAGATACACTTGGCCTAATATACCCCTTATCCATAAGATCCTGCAGCTGAGCCTTAAGCTCTTTAAGTTCGGCTAGAGCCGTACGATAGGGAGCCTTAGAAATAGGAGTAGTGCCTGGAATAAGGTCAATGCAAAACTCTATCTCCCTCTCCGGTGGTAAACACACCAAGTCACTAGAGAAGACATCAGGAAATTCCGCCACGACACAAACGGAATCCAAAGAAGGTAACTCCATGTTCAACCCCATAACACTAGCAAGGAAAGCCTCGCATTCACTATTCATCCACTTCTTGGCCTTGAAGGAAGAGACCAAGAACTTGCCATTAGAACGCTTCACCCCTTGGAAGATAAAAGGTTTAGCTCCTGGCAACTCGAACTTCACACACCTCCTGCGGCAGTCTACATGCACATGGAACTTAAACATCATATCCATGCCTAGGATCACATCAAAGTCAATCATCGGCAAAATAATCAGATCCATATGTAGCACATGCCCACCGATCTCCATAGGAATCATCTCAACATACTTTTCCGCTTGAAGAGAGGATGAAGGTGTAGACACACGCAAAGGAACATGCAGCAACTTATAACAAGCATCCAACTCATGAGCAAAATGAGGAGACACAAATGAATGAGAGGAACCGGTATCAAATAACACTCTAGCATAGTGGGAGGCAATGAGAATCATACCTTCCACCACGCCGGAAGAGTTAGCCGCCTCCTGCGCTGAAATAGCAAGGACTCTCCCATCATGAGCCGGCTTCTTCCCCTTGCCATCGGGCTGCCCGGTAGGTGCTCTCGCCGGTGGTGCTCCCAGTTGCCTGGGATCATCGGGGCACGTCTCTGAGCACAACCAGCCCTCTGGGGACACTCATTGGCATAGTGCCCCTTCTACCGACAATCATAGCAAGTCACACTAGCACGGTGGTCATGAGGATCCTGCTACACATGCTGAGTGTTATGCCTCGCATGACAGTTATCTTGCCGCTTATGATCCCGGCGGTTACGGCTATCATCTGCCCTCGACCTCTTAGGCTGCTGCTGCTGCCCTCTCCTCCGGATATACTCATCAGAATCTCGCTCCACTGCGATGGCCGTCTCAAGTACCTCAACAAGGGTCTTGTGTCTGAAGGGCACTACTCGGCCTTTGATGAAAGGCTTAAGACTGTTCTCAAACTTACGTGCTCACTCATACTCATCACTGAAGAAGTGAGGAGCAAAGCGCTCAAGCTCCACAAAACAGGTCTCATAAGCCAAGACCGTCATAGAACCCTGCTACAAGCTGAGAAACTCCTTCTTCTCCTCTTGGACATGAAGAGGGAAGTACTTGTCGTTAAAGGCTGACAAGAACTCCTCCCAAGGAATGTCCGCTTGGCCATGGAACCTCTGACACTCCATCGATAACCACCACCTTTGAGCCTCGCTCTCGAACGTGAAGACTGCAAGTCTAGTCTTCTCGTCCGAGCAACGTCGAGCACTAAAGATCTTCTCCATGTCAAGCCTCCAATTATCCACCACAGAGGTATCCAATCCACACATGAAGCTAGGGGGATTAAGCTTCTTGAATCCCTCGAGCGAAAGAGACTCAGAACTGCTACCACTCGCATGCTTAGCCTAGAACACCTGTGTCCACCCCTCAATGGCGGTCAACAAATCGTCCACCCTTGGGGCACAAGCACTGCGATGGTTATTAGCGCCTGCATGATTAGGACCAACCATCTACACAATGACCAGACATTAATCGTACAGCCTAATAACCCGAAAGCACACAGCCAAACAAGCAGAAAACACACAAACAAGCAAGACTTGTCACACAAACCCTATTTACTCTTGGACAAAGATGTGCTCCGATACCAAAAACTTTGTCATGCCCCGGCGATGGCCGACCCGAGCGTAACCCGGTCCAAGGGCCGGACAAGCGCGTGGCGGCAACGAAGGGAAATTGAAAAACGATTTAGAGGAAGACTAACCCTAACCACGGGCTATTAACAGAATTATGGAATATGCACAATCCTTTGAGAAATAGTAAATAAGAAGGAAAGAAAGAGAGTTGCTTATCACTAAGTAAACAACTAATCTCAAACTCACATACTTAGTCAAATATAGCCCACACTGGCTCAAAATAAGACTTAAGCAACACAACTGAAACATGTGACATAAATCCAAAACAACAAAGAACCCTACACAAAGGTTCTAAACATAAGGCATAAAACTAAAGGAAAATAAGTCACACAACGATCTCCACGATCACATCCAAGTCATCTCCAACCTTTCCTCAAAGAGGAGATCCTGTCCGTCTACGTGTCGCACCACGCAGCCCCAAAACAAAACACAAGAAAGAGGGGTGAGTTTAACAAACTTAGCAATGGTTTTTAATATCACTATCAAGATCGAAAATACGATAGCATAGCAATATGATCATTCAGATCAAAGATTTACATGGTGCATCATTTTCTAATCACGCATACACATCACCTAAAACTGCATCATAGTGCATAATCCACATAATTTCATTCTCATCATAACACCCTGCATGAAATGTATCTCTAACATACATATTCCATCATGCATCATACCAAAATCAACCTGCATTAATGTATCTCTAACATACATATTCCATCATGCATAACATCATAACAACCTGCATGAATGTATCTCTAACATACATATTCCATCATGCATCATGTTATGATCAACCTCCATCAAGGAGTAATCAGAAGTTGGTGTCACACAGACGGGACAGAGACAAGGCCATGAAGGCGTGTCATGGTCCAAAATTCTACACAAGAATATAAAAAAGATCGGGGTTGTCAATCCCTAAAAACTGCTCGCCCTACACGATCCTGGCCAATGATGTCCCATTCTCACACAGAGAATCTAGAGTAGGGGTGTTCCCCCAGGGACATCTCCTGTGGTGGGGAGAGCCCGAATTCCGACACAGGGAACCCTAGAACACGTGGTAGTGGGTGCACACTGCTTACCACACTGGATTCTCAGGGTCCAGATGACACTCATAATAACATTCTCACAATCCGCAAGATAAGTACACAACTCGTCCCCACATAATTCCATTTAACTAGACTAACCTAGGGAGTGCACTTGTTTCACACAGGAACTCAAATCAAAACATGTCCTTTCGAACCATTCAACTTGCAATCAATCCACGACCGATCAATCCGGCACACAATTTCACCACATTGCATCCAATCAGTCATATTCGATTAACCTCGATGAAGCCTCAATTGGAAATCCATTTTTATGATGCATGCAGCATGGTACATACGTGGGCAAGGCATACATGAATCCTAATCCATGATAAGTGCTCTCATCAGCCCCTAATGCATCATTCATAATCATAATATCAAGCTTCAACATCATCATTTAACCCCACATGTGTGTGTGTGTAACTACTAGAAGCATTTCACACAATGCATGTCAACATGCTTAAAATTAAACTCACTACCACACTACACATGTGAATTTCCATCTAAACATGAATTCCAGCGGAAATCATAGGAGAAGAATCGTTGAAATCGTAACTCGATTCAAAACTCAACTACAAAGGCTAAACACATATAAAGTCATTCATTTCATCCTTGAGTCATGACATTCACCAACATCCACACATCAGCTAATCACATTTTATCATGACAAATCAGTCCAATAATAGGTTGTAGTTCTACTGAAAATATGCTTAACCATAGGGAATCAATCATTCATAATTTCAAGATGACAATTCCAACATCATGTTACAAAACCTAAGTTATTCCACAAATCTCTAATCATATATTCCAACTTCATAACCTCAATAGCATGCCTTTCTAGTAGCATAATATAGCTTAAAACACTCCACATTCATATGAAATTGGCAAGCTAAAGTGGAATCACCGAAATAAACATCATGCATTAGAACATAATCCTGCTGTGTAGCCGTTCGAACACCCTTCAGGCCGTTCGATCGGCTAAACGGGAAAATTTTAAAATCACAGTTTGGCCGTTCGAACTCCCAGTAGGCCGTTCGATCGGTTGAACTGAAAATCTGTTGATCCGACAGTGTTGCCATTCGAATGCCCTTCTGGGCGTTCAAACGCCAATAAGGTAGAACAAACCATCTTCTTTCTTTCGCAATTTCATACCGAAACACCATTTATAACACTTCAAATCAACATCTAACACCCTAATTATCATTCAAAGTCCTGCATGACTTCCAGAATGTTAAACCATATCATAATAAGGCAAAACCCTATAAAATCGGGATTAAATATTACCATTTTCTAATCATGCCATTAATACACCAAATCAAGAGTTTTACCATGGATAAACTGAAATTTCGAAAGTCCATTACCTTATCCTTTGATTAGACTCGGATTTGATGGTCACTCTTCTTGAAAAACCTTACAAAAATATAGAGTTTGAATTAAACTCCATTAAAAATCAATTTACCAAAGAAATCCCTAATTAAAACTTAGATCTAGTGCTTGTTGAACATAAAAATCAAAATTTTAAAGCTAGGGTTTGTAGTAAAATATAAATCAGTAGTTTTTGATGTCCAAAAACGAATTGAAACAAAGGGGAAATGGTAGATTTTGAAGAGATTAAGAAGAAAGCTAAGGTTTAGTGCTTACTTAGAGTAGGCTTACCTTAAACACCTTCTAATTTGGGCCTAATTGGGGATTAGGCCTGACCTCTCCTCCTTAGCCTATTCCCAAAAATGGAAATGGCTCAGGTTTGGCCTTTTATAGTAAGGGTTGGGTTATGTATGGGTAAGTTATGGGGTGTAAATAGGAAAAGTAGGCTAAAAATTGGTATTTTACAAATTTGAGCACTAATTAAGTCTAAGATGAGGGTCCTTACAACCACTGCCGCTGCCACCACCACTGCTACCGCCACCGCCGCCACCACTACTAATATCACCGCCACTACCATCTCTGCCACTGTCACCACCATCACCTCCACCACCACCACTGCCACCGCCGCTGACACTGCCGCTGCCGCTACCACTGCCACCGCCGCTGCCACTGCCACTGCCACCGCCGCCGCCGCTACCACTGCTGCTGCCACCGCCGCCGCCGCTACCACTGCCACCGCTATCACCACCGCCGCCGCTACCACTGCCACCGCTGCCACCACCACTGCCGCCACCACCGCCGCCGCCACCACCACCACTACCGCCACCACTGCCGCCACCACTACAACCGCTGCCACCACCACCGCTGCCACGACCACCACCGCTACCACCACCACAGTTACCGCCACCACTACAATTGCCGCTGCCACAACCACTACCACCATCACCGCTACTACCACTACCATTGCTACTACCACCGCCACTACCACCACTATCACTGTCAATTTTCTCTAACATCATTTGTGTAACTAAACAATGGAAAATATTTAGGAATTTTTTAGTTTCTCTTTCACTTAGATTCATTTTATCTTTCTCTTTCCCTTTCTCCCCGTTTCCACCAATCCAAACAGACCCTTATGAGTTGATTAGGTGTATTTTCATCTATTGATTTAATATCCTCTTCCTTCCTAGTTTGTCTCAATTGCCTTATATGTGATTCATGTTTTCGAGTTTAACTACAGAGGAGTACTTAACTCGGTGTTCAGTTTGTATCCTGGCCATATTCCTCCAATGAAAAATTGCTTGCTTGGACACCTCAGAAATTTAACCCTTTACCCATAATCTGCTGGTTAAAACTAGTAAAGATAGGACTTCTTAAAATAGGAATCAATAAACCCATGTCTTATTTCTTTATCTGATATGTGAAGCTAGAGTTAGCAATGGAAGAACTGGAGAAAAGAAAGCCAGAAAATCAGCAAGGGCTACCCGAGGTGAATCCCAAATCTTTGCTAAAATAGGGGATCGTTTGTCCCTATTTGATGATTTTGGGAAGAGGAAGAAGTTGAGCTGTGGGCTAGGATTTGGTCCGGTTCGCAGTTGCTCACTCTGGTTCACTTTAACTACATATTTTAAGTATCCTTTCTTAGAAACCTATCTATTATTCACTAGGGTTTTCACACCCAATCTTTTTATCAAAATTTATAAAATTCTTATTAGGTGAAGAAATGGTTGGATTGACCTTCTCAAAGTAGCGAACATTCTAGAAATCTAGAGAATCGATACAATATTCTTCTCTTTAAGCCATGACTGATCCTTTTGGTTTTGGACCCTCTAGAGGTCATTAACTTGGACCTTACAGCGGTGTTTGGTCCACCAAGCCTACACAAGGCTATAACACGTGACAAAGGTACTTGGGCATCATGGAAGGCTCATATACCTCCACCACTCATGTCCACGAGCACAGTGGGACCCTAACTCCTAGAACCATGGCTAGTCTATAAGGAACCTGGGGGTTTGGGATTGGGCTGAGCGATTAGCCTACTCCAGAAATGGAGTCCGTTATTTTCTCCTTATGAAGGAGTTGTGTTCTCTCCTTGAGCTAGGAGCCGTATCTCTTTATGGGTTAGGATGCAACACCCTAGATTGGGAGTTGTTCTTCTCTAAGTTAGAGTCAAGTTCATTGTATGTTTCTATAGGGATAACCTTGTACTTATTATTGTTGTCTTTTTGACCCTCATTGCGGGATGTACTGATTAGTGACTTCCGAGTACTAGGTGTCACCAGTGTAGAGAGTATAAACTTGAGGATAAAAGTTGTGCCAATGGTTGGGTCTTGGGATTAAGGATACTTGATAAATATTTTTGTGTATATAACTATTTTTATCCTACTAAGTATAAGTGGATATACTCATGCATCTTAGTGATGCAGGTACCTAAAAGAAGTAGCTGAGTAGCTGGATTCGTGGGGCGAAGACATTGCTTTAGAGTAGGATTTGTTTTATTTTCATTGAATGTAATAAGGCACAAGAGTTGCCATTCCATACCTTGTTTATTCTTACATGGTTATCACATTTGCACATGGATGAGACCTAGCTCATTATTTAGTGGATTTGTGTGACTATTATGCACTACAACAAAAAGGATTATTAGCGACGCAATTATGCGTCGCTAATAATCTCCTAAGCATCGCTACTAACTATTAGCGACGTATAATAAAAATCGCTAAAAGAGTCAAAAAAAGTGCCGTCGCTATTACCTATTAGCATCGTATATAAACAAACATCGCTAATAACAATATTAGCGATGTTTATGATACGTCGCTAATAATAACTTATTAATGACGTATATGATCTAGTGTTGCTAATGATAATCTACTAACGATGTTTTACTTACGTCGCTAAAAAAAATTAATTTTAAAAAAAAATTAAAAAAATAAGTTATTAGCGACGTATAGAGAGCGTCGCTAATAAGGAATTATTAGCGACGCTTTCTCTATACGTCGCTAATAAGATTAAAAAAAATTTAAAAAAATTAAAATTTAATTGAAATTATAATAATAATTATTAATGACGCTTACAAAACGTCGCTATTTAGTATTAGCGACGCTTTGTAAGCGTCGCTAGTTAGTAATAGTGACGCTTTCTAAGCGTCGCTAATACTTTAATTAATTTAAAAAAATCCCCGGTGGGCCACTAGGCCACTAGGCCCACCGGGGGTGGGAGAAGTGCGGCTGGGGGATTGGGAGGTGATTGCGGAGAGGGGGCTGGCTGGGGGGAGGGGGTGCGCTGTGGGGAGGTGAGGCTGGCTGGGGAGAGGGGGGACGCCGGGGGAGAGGGGCTGCGAGGGGAGAGGGAGGGGGAGCCTGGGCCGGGGGGCTGGAGGGAGGGAGCAGCGGGGGGGGGGGGGACTGGAGGGAGGCAGGGGGAGGGACCGGAGGGAGGGAGGCAGGGGGGGCTGGAGTGAGGGGGGCTGGGGGGACTGGAGGGAGGGGGCGGAAGGGGGTGCGGCAATGCAACGGGGGGATTGGAGCAGGGTGGAGGGAGGGGGTGAAGGCGGGGGCAGGGGGAGAGAGGTGGTGGGGGACTGGGGAGGGAGCTGGCCGGAAGGCGGGGGACTGGAGGAGCAGGCCAGGAGGCAGGGGGGACTGGAGGGAGGGTGGGAGGCAGTGGTGGGCAGGGGCGAGTGGCCGAGGAGGACGCGGGGCGATGGGACAGAGAGGAGGTGGGGCGGCGAAGCTTCAGGCGGCGGCGACAAGGTGGCGGGAGGCGGCGGAGGACAGTGAGAAGAAAGGGGAACGGAGGGGGTGGGGGGTCGTACCAGAGGAAGCGGTGGGGGTGAGTGGCCGAGGAGGAGGTGGGGCGGCCAGGCGGAGGTGGGGTGGCGGGCGGCGGCGACAGTGGGAAAATGGGGGAGGGGGCTGGGTAGTTTTATAGGAGCGGGCAAAATTTCTCCGCACGGGCAAAGTTTCGCCCGCGATTTTTTGTTTTAAAGAAAATTCCATTAGCAACGCTTGTAGTGAGCGTCGCTAATACAAACTAAATAGCGATGTATACACTATATGTTGCTAATGCAAACTGTGTTAGCGACGTATACACTTGTACGTAGCTAATATTATGGTTTTTAGCGACGTACACTCTTATACGTCGCAATTACAACATAGTATTAGCGACGTATAAGCATATACGTCGCTAATACTTACGTTATATTAACGACGTATAGTTTATACATCGCTAATACTCCGATTTTAACAAAAAAAGAAATTCACTCTCTCCCCTCCCTTCTCTATCTCTCTCTCACTCTCTCCCCACCCCACTCTATCTCTCTCTCACTCTCTCCCCTCCGCTCTCTCTCTCTCCTCACTCTCTCTCCTCCCTCTCTCTCTCCTCCTCCCTTCTCTCTCTCTCCCACTGTCTCTCCGTATCTCCTCTCTCCTCCCTCTCCTCTCTCATTCCCCCTCCTCTCTCTCTCCCCCTCTCCTCTCTCTCTCCCCTCCCCTCTCTTCCCCCTCTCCCCTCTCTTTCCTCTCCTCTCCTCTCCTCTCTCTCTCTCTCTCTCTCTCCGTTTCCCACTATTTCCCTCTCTCTCCCCCTCTCATCTCCCTCTCCCACTCCTCTCTTTTCCTCAACTCTCTCTCCCCTCTCCTCTCTTTCCCTCTCTCTTCCCTCCCCTCTCCTCTCTCTCTCTCTCCCCTCCCCTCTCTTTCCCTCCCCTCTCTCCCTCTCCCCTCTCCTCTCTTCTAATTTCATTTTTTTATAATTTTTTATAATTTTAAATTTTAATTTTGAAAATAAAAAAATTAAATACTAATAGCGATGTATAAAAATATACGTTGCTATTAGTACAGGTATTAGCGACATTTATTTCTATACGTCACTAATACATGTACTAATAGCGACGTATATTGCTATACGTCGCTATTAGTATTTACTTTTTTTTAATTTCAAAAATAAAAATATTAATAAAAAATCCAAATAAAATCAAAATAAAATTCCTCTCACCCTCCCCTCTCCTCTCTCTTTCCCCCTCCACTCTCTCTCCCCCTCTCCTCTCTCTCTCCCCTCCCCTCTCTTTCGCCCCCCATCTCTCTCTTTCCTATCCTCTTCTCTCCTCTCTCTCTCTCTTTCCTATCCTCTCCCTCTCCTCTCTCTTTCCCCCACCTCTCTCTCTCCCCCTCTCCTCTCTCTCTCCCCTCTCCTCTCTCCCCTCCCTTCTCTTTCCCCCCTCTCATTCCCCCCTCTCTCTTTCCTTTCCTCTCCTCTCTCTCTCTCTCTCCCCTCTCCCTCTATTTCCCTCTCTCTCCCCCTCTCATCTCTCTCTCCCACTCCCCTCTTTCCCTCTACTCTCTCTCCCCTCTCCTCCCTTTCCCTCTCTCTCCCCTCCCTCTCTCCCCTCTCTTAACCTCCCCTCTCTCTCCCTCTCCTCTCTCTCCCCTCTCCTCTCACCCCTCCCCTCTCTTTCCCCCCCCCTCTCTCTTTCCTATCCTCTCCTCTCTCTCTCTCTCTCCCTCTATTTCCCTCTCTCTCCCCTCCCATCTCTCTCTCCCACTCCCCTCTTTCCCTCTACTCTCTCTCTCCCCTCTCCTCCCTTTCCCTCTCTTTTCCCTCCCCTCTCCTCTCTCTCTCTCCTCCCCTCTCTCCCCTCTCTTTACCTCCCCTCTCTCTCCCTCTCCTCTCTCTCTCCCTCCCCTCTCTTCCCCCCCATCTCTCTCTCTTACCTATCCTCTTCTCTCCTCTCTCTCTCTTTCCTATCCTCTCCCTCTCCTCTCTCTTTCCCCCACCTCTCTCTCTCCCCCTCTCCGCTCTCTCTCCCCTCTCCTCTCTCCCTCCCTTCTCTTTCCCCCCTCTCTTTCCCCCCTCTCTCTTTCCTTTCCTCTCCTCTCTCTCTCTCTCTCCCCTCTCCCTCTATTTCCCTCTCTCTCCCCCTCTCATCTCTCTCTCCCACTCCCCTCTTTCCCTCTACTCTCTCTCCCCTCTCCTCACTTTCCCTCTCTCTCCCCTCCCCTCTCTCCCCTCTCTTAACCTCCCTCTCTCTCCCTCTCCTCTCTCTCCCCTCTCCTCTCACCCCTCTCCTCTCTTTCCCCCCTCTCTCTTTCCTATCCTCTCCTCTCTCTCTCTCTCTCCCCTCTCCCTCTATTTCCCTCTCTCTCCCCCTCTCATCTCTCTCTCCCACTCCCCTCTTTCCCTCTACTCTCTCTCCCCTCTCCTCCCTTTCCCTCTCTTTTCCCTCTCCTCTCCTCTCTCTTCTCCCCTCCCCTCTCTCCCCTCTCTTTACCTCCCCTCTCTCTCCCTCTCCTCTCTCTCCCTCTCCTCTCTTTCCCTCCCTCTCCTCTCCTTCCCTCCCTCTCTCTCCCTCCCCTCTCCCCTCTCTTCTAATTTCAGTTTTTTTTATAATTTTTTATAATTTTAAAAATTAATTTTGAAAATAAAAAAAAGTAAATACTAATAGCGACGTATATTGCTATACATCGCTATTAGTATTTACTTTTTTTTATTCTTAAAAATAAAAAAATTAATAAAAAAATTAAAATAAAATTCCTCTCACCCTCCCCTCTCCTCTCTCCTCCCTCTCCACTCTCTTTCCCCCTCCTCTCTCTCTCCCCCTCTCCTCTCTCTCCCCTCCCCTCTCTTTCCCCCCCTCTCTCTCTCCCTCTCTTTCCTATCCTATCCTCTCCTCTCTCTCTCTTTCCTATCCTCTCCTCTCTCTCTCTTCCTATCCTCTCCCTCTCCTCACTCTTTACCCCTCCTCTCTTTCTACCCCTCTCCTCTCTCTCTCTCTCTCTCTCCCTCCCCTCTCCTTCCCCCTCTCCCTCTATTTCCCTCTCCCACTATTTCCCTCTCTCTCCCACTCCTCTCTTTCCCTCTACTCTCTCTCCCCTCTCCTCTCTTTCCCTCACTCTTCCCACCCCTCTCCTCTCTCTCTCTCCCCTCCTCTCTTTCCCTCCCCTCTCTCTCCCTCTCCTCTCTTTCCCTCCCTCCCTCCCCCTCTCCTCTCTCTTCTAATTTCATTTTTGATAATTTTAAAAATTAATTTTGAAAATAAAAAAAAAGTAAATACTAATAGCGGCGTATATTGCTATATGTCGCTATTAGTATTTGCTTTTTTTATTTTCAAAAATAAAACAATTAATAAAAAAATTTTAAAAATCAAAATAAAATTCCTCACACCCTCCCCTCCCCTCCCTCTCCTCTCTCTTTCCCCCTCCTCTCTCTTTCCCCCCTTCCCTCTCTTCCCCCCCCCCATCTCTCTCTCTTTCCTATCCTCTTCTCTCCTCTCTCTCTCTTTCCTATCCTCTCCCTCTCCTCTCTCTTTCCCCCACCTCTCTCTCTCCCCCTCTCCTCTCTCTCCCCCTCTCCTCTCTCCCCTCCCTTCTCTTTCCCCCCTCTCTTTCCCCCCTCTCTCTTTCCTTTCCTCTCCTCCCTCTCTCTCTCTCCCTCTCCCTCTATTCCCCTCTCTCTCCCCTCTCATCTCTCTCTCCCACTCCTTTCTTTCCCTCTACTCTCTCTCCCCTCTCCTCCCTTTCCCTCTCTCTCCCCTCCCTCTCTCTCCCTCTGCTCTCTCTCCCCTCTCTCTCCCTCTCCTCTCTCTCCCCTCTCCTCTCTCCCCTCCCTCTCTTTCCCCCCCTCTCTCTTTCCTATCCTCTCCTCTCTCTCTCTCTCTCCCCTCTCCCTCTATTTCCCTCTCTCTCCCCCTCTCATCTCTCTCTCCCTCTCCCCTCTTTCCCTCTACTCTCTCTCCCTCTCCTCCCTTTCCCTCTCTTTTCCCTCCCCTCTCCTCTCTCTCTCCCCCTCCCCTCTCTCCCCTCTCTTTACCTCCCCTCTCTCTCCCTCTCCTCTCTCTCCCTCTCCTCTCTTTCCCTCCCTCTCTCTCTCTCTCCCCTCTCCCCTCTCTTCTAATTTCATTTTTTTTATAATTTTTTATAATTTTAAAAATTAATTTTGAAAATAAAAAAAAGTAAATACTAATAGCGACGTATATTGCTATACATCGCTATTAGTATTTACTTTTTTTATTTTTAAAAATAAAAAAATTAATAAAAAAATCAAAATAAAATTCCTCTCACCCTCCCCTCTCCTCTCTCCTCCCTCTCCTCTCTCTTTCCCCCTCCTCTCTCTCTCCCCCGTCTCCTCTCTCTCCCCTCCCCTCTCTTTCCCTCTCCTCTCTCTCCCTCTCCTCTCTTTCCCTCCCCCCCCCCCCCCCCCCCTCTCTCTTCTAATTTAATTTTTTTTAATTTTAAAAATTAATTTTGAAAATAAAAAAATAAAAAAAAGTAAATACTAATAGCGACGTATATTGCTATATGTCGCTATTAGTATTTACTTTTTTTATTTTCAAAAATAAAAAAATTAATAAAAAATTTTAAAAAATAAAAATAAAATTCCTCTCACCCTCCCTTCTCCTCTCTCTTTCCCCCTCCTCTCTCTCCCCCTCTCCTCTCTCCTCCCCTCCCCTCTCTTTCCCCCCCTCTCTCTCACCCTCTCTTTCCTAACCTCTCCTCTCCTCTCTCTTTCCTATCCTCTCCTCTCTCTTTCCCCCTCCTCTCTCTCTCCCCCCTCTCCTCTCTCTCTCACCCCTCCCCTCTCTTTCCCCCCTCTATCTCTCTCTTTCCTATCCTCTCATCTCCTCTCTCTCTCTCCCTCTCCCCTCTCCCTCTATTTCCCTCTCTCTCCCCCTCTCATCTCTCTCTCCCACTCCTCTCTTTCCCTCTACTCTATCTCCCCTCTCCTCTCTTTCCCTCTCTCTTCGCTCCCCTCTCCTCTCTCTTTCTCCCTTCCCCTCTCTCCCCTCCCCTCTCTTTCCCTCCCCTCTCTCTCCCTCTCCTCTCTTTCCCTCCCTCTCTCTCTCCTCTCTCCTCTCTCTTCTAATTTTATTTTTTTATAATTTTTTA
This sequence comes from Saururus chinensis, assembly GCA_035235625.1. NCBI lineage: Eukaryota > Viridiplantae > Streptophyta > Magnoliopsida > Piperales > Saururaceae > Saururus > Saururus chinensis. Next base: position 22,240,247 of record CP141142.1, read on the forward strand.
TAATTTTAAAAATAAAAAAAGTAAATACTAATAGCGACGTATAGAAATATACGTCGCTATTAGTACAGGTATTAGCGATGTTTATTTCTATACGTCGCTAATACTTGTATTAATAGCGACGTATATTTCTACACTTCGCTATTAGTATTTACTTTTTTTTATTTTCAAAAATAAAAAAATTAATAAAAAATTTTAAAAAATCAAAATAAAATTCCTCTCACCCTCCCTCCCCTCTCTCTCCCCTCCCTCTCTTTCCCCCTCCTCTCTCTCTCTCCCCTCTCCTCTCTCTCTCCCCTCCCCTCTCTTCCCCCTTCTCTCTCTTTCCTATCCTCTCCTCTCTTCTCTCTCTCTCCCCTCTCCCTCTATTTCCCTCTCTCTCCCCTCTCATCTCTCTCTCCCACTCCTCTCTTTCCCTCTCTCTCTCTCTCCCCTCTCCTCTTTCCTTCTCTCTCTCTCTCCCCTCTCCTCTCTTTCCCCCTCTCCTCTCTTTCCCTCTCTCTTCCCTATCCTCTCCTCTCTCTCTCGCTTCCCTATCCTCTCCTCTCTCTCTTCCCTATCCACTCTCTCTCTCCACCCTTTCTCTCTCCTCCCTCCTCCCTCTCTCTCCTCCCTCATCTCTCTCTTCCCTCCCCCTCTCTCTCTTCCCTATCCTCTCTCCCTCTCTCTTCCCTCCCCTCTATCTCTCTCTTTCCTCCCCTCTCTTCTCTCTCTCTCTCCACCCTTTCTCTTTCCTCTCTCTCGCTCTGCCCTCTCTCTTCACTCCCCTCACTCTCTTCCCTCCCCTCTCTCTTCCCTCTCCTCTCTCTCCTATCTACCTACACACTATCTCTCCTCTATTTTTAAATTTTTAATATTTTTTTATTTTTTAAAATTAATTTTAAAAATAAAAAATAATTAAATAAAAATACTAATCGCGACGTATAACTATATACGTCGTTATTAGTATTTTATTTTAATTATTTTTTATTTTAAAAAATAAAAAATAATAAAAATTTTAAAAAATTAAAATAAAATTTTAGTAAAAAATAGGTAGTAGAGACGCATATGACTATGCGTCGCTACTACAAAGGGTAACAGCGACACATTTTTTTATGCATTGCTACTACTATTAGGTAGTAGCAATGTATAGCATATGCGTCGCTATTAGTTCTTGTTTTTTAATTTTTTTTAAAAAAATTGAGAATTATTAGTGACGCTCGTTTTTAAATGTGGCTATTGTTATAACTTATAGTGACGTTTGTAAGCATACGTCGTTAATAGTGTTAAAATTTATTTAAAAAATATTTCAATATATATCTTTTAGCGACGCTTAGAAAAGCATTGCTAATAACGTAAATATTAGCGACACATAAATTAAGCGTCGCTAAAATATTACGTATTAGCGATGTTTGGAGTTAAGCGTTGTTAATAGACTATTATTAGCGACGCTTAATATTATGCATCGCTAATAGTTGTATTTTTTGCGACGGTTTGTTATATGTCGTTATTAGCAATTTGTAGCGACGCATATTTAAGCGTCGCTAATACCCAGTTTTGTTGTAGTGATGGATAAACATGGTTTGATATTATCATTATGTTGGAAAATGACAGTCATGGATTGAGGATTATTTTAGTTGTTATTTTGCATTATTTGTTAAAAAAAAAATTCTACTAGGTTTTTCCGCTGCATTAACTTTGAAAATGTTATTTCGAAAACCCCGGCCATGACAAATCCCTTGCTGGCTGTTCCTCTTACCTCTCCTCTCTCTCTCCATTGGTGAGAAGGATCAAGGAGACGAGCCTCTCCATTGATAGGGACGTGGTGATTGATTGAAGGGGCTGTTCTTGCTGAGATTTCTTCAATCCAAGCATTGGTTTGTGAGGGATCAACACATAAAGACATCCCACTTTCTCCCTTGCTTGTTGTTTGTGATTGTGGTGGACGAATCGGTTGATTCAAGGGCGTGCAAGGGCTGGACAGCCTACATCAGTATGCTATTGTCCCTCTTTGTATTTTTAATTGTGTGATCTATTTGATTGAATATGTTTATTGCTCATTAATTTGGGTTTTATGCATAATTGTTGTAGTTTAACCATAAAGGCTGATTTTTGATTAGTGTGCCACCCCTATCCCACCATGCTTACACTGGTCCGGCCACTCTTCCGTGATGATGGTCTTCATCTTTGTTGCAATTGTTCTTGCTATTTATATTTTGTGGCTCTTGTTCTGGTTTTGTGTTTTGTCGTTTTATATATAATGTAATGTTATATGTTAGCTATTTATATTTTGTGGCTTGGTGAATTTTATCCTATTGTTCTTGTTTTCTGGTGTCTTAGTTTATAAACAATGTAATGTATATGCTAGCAATCTATTAGTCTTGTATAACCCCTATGATTTGTGTATAGTGGGCTCCTCTGTACTTTTTTTATGTTTAGTAGTTAAGAATCTTTCCTGGTTAGAAAAAAGCTGGCACTAGCTAGGATCGTCACTCTATGGGCACCACCATGAATACCTTTCTTAGAAGAGGATATGTTCCACCGATAGGTGATAGGAGCTATTATTCATGAAAATAAGTAGTGTTTTTTTAACACAAATTAGTGCTAAATGTCCATACATTAATATGTGCACCATTAATTCTGGATAGTGATATTTTTAAAACAAAAATATTGATAAAAACTTATTTAAGAGTTTTGATTAGACTTCGTAAATGAGCCTATACAAAATTTATATGAGCCCACTTATTTAGATTAATCAAAATTCATATATAAATTTTTAATGAGTATTTTTAAATTAAAAATATAAATTTTTATTAATTCTCACGAAAAACTATGTCTACCTGATGAATAAAAAGCCAAGCGCACACTAGGTATAATGACAAAAACCCTTTCCACTCTCGTGCCCACCTAATGGGTGCCTTTCACACCCTTCATCTCAGCTTTTCAAATAAAACAAGTCATGGTCGTTAGAGTATTTGGTACGTGTAGTGGACATCAGTCCAAACATTCCCATGGCTAAGGGCGTGTTGACGTCGGACATGCACCCCACAAGAGCAACAAACAAAAGCAAGCCCGAAATCTTAAATATTTAGTCAGGTTTTGGTCCTCCTGAGGATATCTTCGGTCAATAGGAGTTATTAATCATGAAAATATATAATGCACTTTTTAACACAAATTAGTGCTAAACGTGTAATATGTGTACCATTAATTTTGGATAGTGATATTTTCACAGAAAAAATACTTAGAAAAAATTATTTAAAAATTTTGATTGGATTTTATAAATAGGCCCTTTACAAAATTTGCATAGGCCCACATATAGACAATCAAAACTTTGTGCAAATTTTTGGTGTATATTTTTGACGTAAAAATATTATTTTCTATTAATTCCCACAAACAAGGATGTCTACCTGATAAAAAAAAAACAGCCTAACGCACACGAGGTATAATGACGAAAACTCTTTCCACCCTCGTGCCCACCTAAGGGGGCCTTTCACACCCTTCGTCTCAGCTTCTCATATAAAACAAGTCATGGCTGTTAACAGTAGTTGGGACGTGTATGCGGACTTCAGTCCAAATAGTGCCATGGCTGAGGTCGTGTTGACGTCGGACATGCACCCCACAACAGCAACAGGAGAATAAACAATAGTCAAAATGGCGACTTTGAAACATGACAGCATTATTATTCGAATAAACTTCCTTATTATTTTCATACAGTCGTCAATTCAATTATTTAGAAGAAGGGCCATGGCAAGAAAGCACCAACGTCCTATCAAATGAATTACATTAAAAAAATGTCTATCTCTAAAATCTGATTATCAATGTATCACAACAACCGTGTTTTTGAATCAAAATATAGCCACTGCTTTCTCACAACGCGCGATGTTCAACGTCTGCCCTGAACTTTGAAGTGTAGAACTGAATTGACCAGTTCTTGATTTGTTGTAAAGGCCTTGCGTTCTTCTCAGCCTCCTGCAAATCTCTTACACCATATCAGTTAACCGATTTTCGTAAATAAACGGTGAGTTTACACCATGTTGGGTTTCCATGTAGAAATCTTTATGTCTGATGATAATTGCATGCTTATGTAATTGATAGTGGCTTAGTAATTTTTACTTCACAATTTTGGATAGAGGCCATATTTTTTAGTTCATTAGCTTAATTATTTAATTATTTGGCTATGGACAATATTGTGATATACTAGGGTGACAAATATTAAAGTCACAGTCCTAACAACCATGTGAGGATTGTGTTCTTTTTATTGTTATTAGCCTTTAAATCAGCTTTTGGGGAATTTTTGAATAGTTATAATCATCAATAGGGTTCTCTAAGTGTTGTGAAATAAACCAAATAAAGACTCGGTTGGGGTTCTTCAAGCTGGGTTGGCACTTTTCGTGTGTAGATCATTACTTGAACTTGTAAAGTAGGGTAATGGCTTGTAATAGGACCATAAAAGGTCAACTTGTCATCTACTCGTTATTTTAGTTTACTAAACAACATGTACATGAGTGAGACCTGACGTATATTAGGACTTCTTTACCATGGTAATAGTAATCAATGGTTCATTATTTGTATGATCGAAGAACAATAATCACAAATCTGGATTTTGATGTTGGTTGTTTGAGTTAGTTTTTGAATAAAAGTAAAATGTTTGAACATGAATTTCAGTACTTTGATCAATTTTAAAAGGTTTATTAAAAAAGATTCAATGTTGTGACGATGGTCTTCATCTTTGTTGCAATTGTTCTTGCTATTTATTTTTTGTGGCATTTGTTCTGGTTTTCTGTTGTGTCGGTTTATATATAATGTTATGTTATATGCTAGCTATTTATATTTTTTGGCTTGGTGAATGTAATCCTATTGTTCTTGTTTTTTGGTGTCTTAGTTGATAAACAATGTAATGTATATGCTAGCGATTTATTAGTCTTGTATAACCCCTATGAATTGTGTATAGTGGGCTCCTCTATATTTTCTTTATGTTTGGTAGTTAAGAATCTTTCTTGGTTAGAAAAAAGCTGGCACTAGCTAGGATCAGCTACTCTATACGCACCACCATGAATACCTTTCTTGGAAGAGGATATCTTGCACCGATAGGCGATAGGAGCTATTATTCATAAAAAAAATGGTTTTATTAACACAAATTAGTGCTAAATGTCCATACATTAATATGTGTATCATTAATTTTAAATGGTGATATTTTTAAAACAAAAACACCTATAAAAATTTATTTAAGAGTTTTGATTAGACTTTATAAATGAGCGAGTTCACTTATCTAGATTAATTAAAACTTATATATAAATTTTTAATACGTATTTTTAATATAAAAATAATAATTTTTTTTTAATTCTCATGAAAAACGATGTCTACCTACCTGATCAAAAAAAGCCAAAGCCCACGCGAGGTATAATGACAACTCTTTCCACCCTCGTGCCCATCTAAGGGGGCCTTTCACACCCTTCATCTCAGCTTTTCAAATAAAACAATTCATGGCCGTTAAGAGTATTTGGCACATGGACGTGGACATCAGTCCAAATGGCTGAGGGCGTGTTGACGTCGGACATGTACCCCACATGAGCAACAAACAAAAGCAAAACTCTTACGAATAAGCAATACTTAGGTTTTGGTCTTCATGAGGATATCTTCCATAATAGGAGCTATTAATCATGAAAATATGTAGTGTAACTTTTTAACACAAATTAGTACTAAACGTGAATACATTAATATGTGTACCATTAATTCTAGATAGTGATATTTTCACAGCAAAATACCTATAAAAATTTATTTAATAATTCTGATTGGACTTCTTAAGTAAGGCCCTATACAAAATTTGCATGGGCTCACTTATATAGACGAATTAAAACTCTGTGTAAGTTTTTTATGTATATTTTTGACGTAAAAATATTATTTTCTATTATTTTTTACAAACAAGGATGTCTACCTGATAAAAAACAAAACCTAGCACTTGTAAAACTCTTTCCACCCTCGTCCCCACCTAAGGGGGCCTTTCACACCCTTCATCGCAGCTTCTCATATAAAACAAGTCATGGCCGTTAACAGTATTTGGCACTTGTATGTGGACATCAGTCCAAATAGTCCCATGGCTGAGGGCGTGTTGCCGTTGGACATGCACCCCACGACAGCAACCCAGAAGAGAGTAAATAATAGTCAAAATGGCGACTTTGAAACATGTCTCGGCATTATTATTCGAATAAACTTCCTCGTTATTTTCATACAGTCGTCAATTCAATTATTTCGAAGAAGGGCCATGGCAAGAAAGCACCAACGTCCTACCAAATGAATTACAAAAAAATTATGTCTATCTCCAAAATCTGAATATCAATGTAGAACAGCAACCGTCTTTTTGAATCAAAATGTAGCCATTGCTTTCTCACAACGAGCGGTGTTGAACGTCTGCCCTGAACTTTGAAGTGTAGAACTGAATTGACCGGTTCTTGATTTGTTGTAAAGGCCTTGCGTTCTTCTCAGCCTCCTGCAAATCTCTTACACCATGTCAGTTAACCGATTTTCGTAAATAAACGGTGAGTTGAATGGTTGTTGGGTGTTTAACTTACGTCATGAACAGCCTCCCTCAGTAGCCTCATTTGTTGTTTTGATACCGTCCTTATCTGAAGGTAGATAATCAATGTTAGGTAAATAATGAAAAGGGAACTAGCTTATAGAAAGAAATGAAGGCATAAGAGAGATTAATTGGCAACCTTGTTAACTATTGTCCAAACAACTCCTTCAGTGCAAGGAGGCGTTGTAAGAGATCCCATGTATCTGTAGTATTTCCTACTGCCCATCTTTATATGCTTTGGATTTATAATTCCCAAAGACTTTTCACCGTCATGTGTATCCGCAAGCGAGTGTATGGCATGCTCCAGCTGATGGGCAAGTGCACATGCATCGAATAAGCGAGAGAGAGAGAGAGAGAGAGAGAGAGAGAGAGAGAGAGAGAGAGCAACCTCGGAGAGAAACTTATCAGGTCGGCCAGTTTTGTATATGATGCCCACCAATCTTTTCATCTGAGCTTTGATGAACCATGTGAACCTCCAGGTCGAACCTGAACAAGAAATTCTTAGAAACTAGTACTTGTAACATGACCACAGAGATGGCAACTTCCTTCGTCCAGCATCTATGAAAATTTGGCACCAATTATTTGAGAAGAGAAAACGGAGAGAAAGTTCTAACCTCCTTCCATTGACGGTATGCTCTGAGGGTGAGTGCCAATGACTCTGCTTCAGCACGAACTCTGTTCCGTTTATGTCTAGCGTTCCTGCACCATCAGCCCATTCCACCTGCATTGCATATCACGGAGTTGCGTTAATTTACGGAGCTTTTGGCGTCTAAATGAAAATTTAAAACAATGCAAATAAGTACAAACACATCTTACATACCATAATATCATGGCCTCGGTTTCGTAGTGTTGCATTGGAAGGCCTATACTTCCTCTTTAGTCTCCCTAAATGTGGCACGACTTCCACTCTCTTATCCAGCAAGTCAATCGGTGACTGCATTGTTCCATTCTTGCATGTCCCCCATTCCTCATGAAGCTCTCCCCAGTGCTCAGGTCCAATCCCACTACCTTCAATGTAATTGAATTCTCTCTCATCATCTGCAGAAGAAGTAGGAAAACAAAAAGGCAGGAGTATTAATTAAGAGGAACCCTTGAAGGAATTTACTCTGTCCCATTAAACGAAAGGTCTACGAGATGGATCTGTTGGAACATTACCAACTTCTTGGGCTGATGTTAAGCCTATTAGATAGACGCTAACATGAAGTGATAAGATAAAAGAGGAGAACAAGACGTTCTGATACTTCATGTTTCTTCCCCGAGGAAAAGCAAATTAATTGTAAGGCGATGTGGGTAGGAAACATTGGAGTACCTCTTTATATAAAGAGAGAGTGACAACAAACTGTTTGATGAAAGCGAGAATTTCCTGGGAGTGGGTCTGTTTCAAAACACATCAGGAAGCTGGACTTTTCTCCTAAGGGAATTCCGCCAGCCAATTCTTACATTCGTCTCAACAAACGAAAATATTGGAGTGACCAATAAAAAGCCAACAACTCATTTGACCTTTACACATTTCTAGCCCATAATAAAATATAAAATGAGGGTTGTTTGATGTAAGTGCTTACAACGATCCAAGTGAGGTAGAATGATGACGACAATTTATAATTCAGAGAAGCTTCTATGGGGTCTCTGGAAGCTGACGGGAAGAAGCTCAGAAAGATCTTCCCTACCTGAACTAATCCAATTAAAAAACTTAATTAAAGTTCTCTTTAATACACAATGGTCGGCACATTTCTTGCCGAGAAGGCAATCGAATTCAACTTTTGACAACTCCATGTGAACTCGGAAAATCAGACTCTGGCTTGTTCTCCGATATCAAATTGTTTTTTTTATTCAGGAAAGACTACCCGACTAAGCAGAGCAAGAAAACAAAACAACAAGAGACATCCAACTTTAGACAGTTACATAAGAAAGAGGGAGGAAGATGCAGATTAATAAATTAATGCTATTTAAGTATAGATGAAGAGTCTGTAACCCTTTTTTTAGCCCGTCCACCCCCTTAATATAGTTGTTGATATCCACATGTGTGTGTATATCGTGAATATCTGCGTATTGAAATGGGGGTGGGCTGGATAAAACAGGGAGTGGAAGACTCCTTATCCTTTAAGCATTTTTATTTTTATTTGCATTAATTTTGTCTTTTATTGGGCTCTTATGTCTTTTAGTGTAAATCAGGCTTGATAATATAAGACTTTAAAATTAGTATGTGTATATATGTGCCCTAATAATCCCCTAAATATCATGTTTCTTATTTACCCCATATAAAAGTCTTTAAAATTATTTATATTTACCTCACAATATAACAGTCCATCTTCCCTTTTCTCTTGTGTCGCCCAAAATGAGGGTGACCGCTGTCAAAACCATGACATTTTTAGCCGCGACGGCTGCCGCTAAGACCTTGGGTTGCGACAAGACCGGCCTAGGCTGTGACCAGACTGGTTAGCCACAGCGGGACAAGCCTCGGTTTGATCTGGCCTAACTTGACTTGTCCATAGTTTGGGGCTTTAGTGCTAGACCAATATCAACACAGTCGCCCCCCTTTCAGTCAACAGTGCGATTATTCCTCGGCATCTCTTGCCGCAATAGAGGAGGAAGAAGGAGAAAAAGAAGAGGAGGGGGATGAGGAGATATGGCCTTTGCTGGAGATGGAGCTGTTGCCGTTGGAACTGTCGTTGCGTTTATCAGAGTTGGAGTAGGAGATATGGTGTTATTTTTAATTAGGATAATGGGTAAGAGAAATAAGGAGATTTATGGGTTTAAAAAGGGAAGTAAAAAATGTTGATTGTGAGTTTTTAGAATGAATTGAAGGTTGTAGCCGTGCGTTGTTCTCAGCCTCGCCCCAAGCTTGTGCTTCGGCTCTCCAGTGGTTACTTATTTGACTACATGTTACTCCATCTCGTGGAAACGGAGGCTTCATTGGAATTTTCACACCTAATGTTATTAGAGATAGGGTAGAGTGTTTTATATTCTCCTCTAACAATGAGCCTAACATAAGAAACACAAATGAACCCTTAATATTTGAGATTGACGGTGTACATGCAAGCACCAGTACCACTGGCGCTAATGTATGCTAGCGTTTGTGCCATTAATCTCATCAATGAAGTCTCCCATGCATCCCCCCGTCTCGACCCTCCCTTTGTTCCCAGAGACTATCCCTTCTAGTCCACCTCTTGGTGACTCTCCCCTCTCCCGGTGACTCTCCCATCTCCTATCGAGTCTCCCCTATCCCGGCAAGTCTCCCCTATCCCGACTATCCTCTCCTCTAGCAGTGGCTCTCTCCACCTTTTGGCAGTCCTCTTTCAGTGGCAAATGGCGAGGAAATCACATTAAAGTTCATATTTTTTTGTTTCGAGTTTAGAGATGAGGTTCATTTATACTATTAAGTGTATGAGTGTGCTAGATTGAAGTATAGTAGTGATGAAAAATGGGTAAAGGAGAATTACATGTTCATTTATACTATGACAGTGGGTTTTTAGATGAGGTTTAGTAGATGTCATATTATATTGTAGAGAATTTGTATCATAGCCGAAAAAATTGTTTAGTGAAGATATGTATACTTTAATTATTGGTACATTCTGAACAAGGTGGTAGAAGAATATTGTGGTTCTAATTGTTTGCCTTGCTAGATAATAATATAATATAACTTTGGTGAAATGCATTTTCGTTATGCTACATTAGAGTTATTTACCTCATAATTTCATCTATGTTGTGATAGTTGTGCTTAAGCGAGCAATGAAGAGCATATGTTTGTGATAGTGGATTGTCTTCACTTAACTCTAAGGAGCAAATTGTTAACTCAAAGTTAAATTAGTTTTTTTTGTCTATTTAAGTCTTAGGTAATGTGCTTTGAGATTGATATGTTTTATATATATGAAAAAAAGAAACATGTGTGCAAGTTATATAGTAAAATTAATTTATGTGGGTTGGGTGTGTATTGTTTGCCTTGCAAGATAATAATACATGATAAGTATGGTGGAAAGTATTTTCATTGGTTATGCTAAGTTAGAGCTTTTTACCTCATAGTTTTAATCAATGTTGTGATGGTTGTGCTTAAGCCAGCAATGAGGAGCTTATGTTTGTTGTATAGGATTGATTCCACTAATTGTAAGGGGCCAAATATTAACTCTGAATTGAATTAACTTTTTTTTTTGTGTAAGGTCTTAGGTCATGTGCTTTAAGTTTGATATGTTTATACATAAGTAGACAAAGAAGTGTGTATGATAGTTATAGTATGAAATTAATTTGTGTGGGTTGGGTGCTAAGTATTGTTTGTCTTGCTAGATAATAATACAGAATAAGACTTCTTCATAGTAAATGGTCATTAGGTATTTTATTTTGCTATGTTAAGAATTCTCTAGTTAAGGGTGAATGAGATGGATTTATGTGTACATGGGAGCAAGTGTAATCCCTAAATTGGGAATTGAAAAGGCCTAATTGTTAACTTGATGTTTGTCATTGTTTTTATTAAAGATGAAATCATGATTACTTTACTTTGTAAATAAATGTTATGAGGGTTAAATTCGGAACCTGTTTCTAATAAGTAATTATCAAAGATTGAAGGGTTAAGGGAACGGGGAAGGAGAATGCTGATTTGAAACACGAGACAAGGCCAGTGCATATGAGGGAGATCCTTGGCCCAAGTCTACATTCGCATATATACGAAAACTCCAAAACCACTTTCGTACACACAAGAGACAAGGCAAGTTATTCAAAGCTTCTTGTTTCAAACGATAAGATTTGAAAGTTCATGTTCCCCGCTCAAACATTCCACCCCTTAATAATACATAAGGGGGACTACAAGTTTCAAGTGACTAAAACGTACGTGATGAGGATGTCTCCTACGAAGTTTTCACAAGTGTTAGCCTGTGGATGCAGGATGTGCTTAAACCTCTCCTGGTGGTACCAAATATTATGAGAAAGGACTCCCTACCGTTTAAGGTGTTTGGCAAGGAGAAGCTCCACATTACAAGTGAGAAAATATACCAAAAAATAATAATTGGGAAAGAGACAAGGACACGGTGAAGTTAGCCCATGTGTTAATCTTGGCTACTTTTGTGATTGGGAGGGGTTGGGCTCACAAGGTTGATAGGCGGTTTTTATTGCTTGTGGATGATGAGGAGTTCAATTCGTATCCTTAGCGGAACATGGCCTACTAGGACACCCTCAATTCTTTAGAGCACATGGGAAGGCCATGGACAATATGTATATAGTGCATGATTTTGTCCACGTTGTTATGGTAAGTTGCGTGAGCAATTTACTTAAGTGTCTAATGTAATGTGATTACTTTGAGAACATGATATATATAATGATTTGACAATGCAAATATGGGCAATGGAGAGGATTCCACCTCTTGGAGACATGTGTGATTGACGTATTCAAGATATTTTCCCAAGGATGCTGAATTGGGCGAACTTTAAGAAGCCCACATGTGATGTGGTGGACAAAGTTGTTTTTGGAGGGGAGAAGGTACTCTACTTAAAATTTTCTTCATCCTATGATTTGAAATTCGCACTCTATGAAAACTTTATATATAATGACTTCACATTGGATTATTGTTACTTATATATAAACAAAACCAAGGGGTTGTAGGGTTTTTTAATGGGGCAAAGGATTACTTTTGACAAGTTAGATATAAATATCGTAGGTGCCCTCCAAGGGGAGAGGGATGAGGCTGAGATGGAGGAGACAACTGAAAGAGTTTCAACTACGTCTGTTTCGTTTGTTAATGAGATCGAGGGTGAAGAGTGTGGCCACCGGAAGGGGACTATGGAAGAAAATGTGAAAAAAAATTTAAATGGATTAAAGACACCTTACTTAAGGTGGTTGGCACATTGGATAGAATGGAGATCAAGGTGGCCATTGTTTGATTGGAGAGCAAGGTGAACAAATTGGCAGAAGATAATGAATTGTTGTCAAGGTAGGGGAGGGCATTAGGCCCATATCATGAGGGAGAGAAGGTAAAGGCAATAAGTAGTGTGAGATAATGTTAAGTTATATTATTCATGTCATGCCATTAAAATCATCATCTGATTTGCACTACCAGGATAATAGGGATGTTGGAGCAAGTTATGAGGAAGAGGATTGCCAACAATATCTCTTCACATAGTTTTACCCACATCATAGTAAATATCTATTCAGTATAATAATGGACACGTCTGTTTCACCCCTAGCTATTGATATTTCAAGTGACATTAATAACTATTGTTATAATAAATGACTCACCTTGTCCTACATTGGGTCTATTTATGTATAAACTTCTTATTTTATAACATATATTACATCCATGTTTAAATTGTGGCTTTCATAGAGGTTTAGTGAAAGTCTATAGGCTATTCACACAAACTGGTTGGGGTGAAGTGTATTAATTTTATGCCTTAATTGCTAACTATATTACTTAAATGCTAATTGCAAATGTTGAAGAAATCCTCAACCTATACGTGCATGTGTATGTATGGTGCATCCAGGGTGATGACCTCTCTTCTCTAGCCCATGAATATGCCAAAGCCAAGTCTATTGGAATAGGAGAAGTTGGTGATAATGAGGTGATATTCAGTGAGAAAGGTGATGGACTTGAGTTGGATGTGCTTGAAGATGGATGTGATGAAATAGCTGATGTTGGCATGGAAGGAGAAGATGTCAGTGAGGTGTCAAAGTTAGTGGGAAAAGTGGAAGAGAGTGGAAGCGTGGAAGTGATGGGGCAAATGTTGTAGAGGATGTTGACCAATGGGAGCGGGTAACTTTAGTGGAAGATACAAAGGAGATGTTAGACATTGGGTGTGATGCACCAATTGTTGAAGAGATTCTACTACCGATTGTTGAGGGGAGGAAAAGGACCACCAACAAGTACAAGATGATCCCTTTCACTTCCTACCAGAGCAACAAGAGAAGGTGTTTGAGGGGCACAACTGAAGGTGAAGGGCAAGAGAAAGCGGCTGATCAAATTGCCCAAGATGTGCCTGATAAAATTGCATTGTTCAATTAGATCATAGAGTAGATTGATGTAGAAATAGGAGATTCAGGAAAGGCAAAACCATAAGCGGACGCAACTAACAAAGAAGTACAAACAAGCAATATTTGTGGGCTTGTTACAATATTCGAGGTTGCTTGGTTGGTGTATACAAACCCCTACTCCTAAACTTATAGATGCAGAAGATGAAAAAATTTACAAAGCCTTCGCAAGGGATGGATGCCTGAGTGAGTGTCTATGAGGACCTCGAATTGATTTACGTATTACGTCAACTTCAGAATTTTATTAACATAACAAATTTTATTTCATGATACTCATAAGTGATTGTAACATTAGGATTCTAGAAATTAGTAGAATCTAAATAACTTCGGAGTTATTATTGTAGATCATGCATCCACATAGGTAGTCTCAGGTAGTGTATGTGTGACGTATAGTTGTAATATTATTTGTGTGAATGCGTTGTACAATTATATTATATACATTTATTCTTATTATTGAAAATGTAATATATGGATGTTTAATTTTCATTGTGTAGCATATAGATGATTATGTACAAACATAACAGAAGAAGATTCTTGATGCACCTATACCAAATCAAGCCTCTCATCTTGTCCATTTTTTGTTAAGATTTATTATTTCTAAATTTTGAGTTAACTAGCAACTAGCAACTTACTAACTCTTTACTGATGTCTTAACAGGAGTACTTAAGGATGGATTCAACTTGACTTCTTAGTTTGTAAGCTAAGACGAAGCAAAAGAGAGGCACTGTCTCAAGTGCTGAAGTTATAGATGCATGGAAAGCTATCACTTTGTCAAGTTGTTAAAGGTGAATGACAAAGATTTCTGGGCATATAATATTCACTACTTCCCTCTTAATGTTAATGGTAACTATTTGACTCTAGTTCTACTTGATTTGAAGAAGGATATCATTTACATCATGGACCGTTACTACTCTGGACCTAAACTAGAACAATATTACAAGAACTTGGTCATTCTTTGACACATTTTACAAATAATGTTGTTGAAATTAGGATAGAAGGTGGCTGCAACATTGTGGCCACTCGTGATGGAAATGACCAAAAACCCACAACACGTCAATAACAATGATTGTGGTATATGTGTTGCATTTACACGTGGTACACGTCACATAGTTACCAATTTAATATTGCAGATGTTGACATGCAAACCATGCGGCTAAGGGCTGCATTCCAAATTATAAAGAATTCCATGTGATGTTGAGATGTGCCTATTAACTTGAGTATAGTTGTAGAAAACATTTGAGTTTGTTTGGTTGACATGATCTACCTTTTATGTAATAACTTGTTACTTTGTCATGTGAAACAAAAACATAGAACGTTTACAAGTTTGTGATATGTGATGGTGTTGGTGAGTGGGTGTTATATGTTATATGTGAATGTGTTTATAAAAGTGTGTGCCCCAAGTTATTAGATGTGAAATTTGAATGGGTGTGTGAATGGCTATGGAATGTATAAGCGAGTATGTGCGAATTGGTGTGAAACTTTTGTGTATAAATAGGTTACTTTTTCACGTAAAAAGAAAACTTAGAACATTTGTAGGTTTGTGATACGTGACGGTATTGATGAATAGGTTTTATTTATTCCTATTGAGTGAATGTGTTTTGTGAAAGTGTATTCCGTAGGTTATTTGATGTGAAATTTGAATGGGTGTGTGACTGGTTATGTAATGTATAAGCAAGTATGTTTGAATCAATCTAAAACTTTTGTTTACAAACAAGTTACTTTATCATGTTAAAGGAAAGCATAGAACATTTGTTGGTTAAAGATGCGTTGCAGTGTTGGTAAATGGGTGTTATATATTCCTTTTATATGAATGTTTTTGTGAAAGTGTGTGCCAAAGGTTATTGGATGTGAAATTTGAATGAGTGTGTAAAAGGTTATAGAATGTATAAGCGAGTATGTGTGAATCAGTATCAAACTTTTGTTTAAAAACAGATTACTTTGTCATGTGAAAGGAAAACTTAGAATATTTGCAGGTTTGTGATACACAACAATGTTGGTATATGGGTAATATTTATTAGTATGTGAATGTGTTTGTGAAAGTATGTGCCACAATTTATTTGATGTGAAATTAATACTCTTTGAATGCTCCATTTAATGATTATGAAATGACCATATTTCATTTTCCATTTTACTAGGTTATTGGATGTAATTCAAAGCTAAATGGCTACTAGGGTTGAGACCATCTCCACATTGAATGGCCATTCTCCTTTGTACTATGGCCCCAAAATAAAGCTATCTTTATTAGGGCAATCTCTTCCAGGCTTTCATGTCTCTTCTACCTCTACTAGAAGTGGAATTATTTACTCATCATAAATTATATGGTACGTGTTTAATCTTTAGAATAATTTACCGCCACTGCATAATTATACTCTATGATATTATTCACTTTACAAGAGTTGTCAATTATATAATACTTACCCTAACATGTGCTCCATTGATCTTCATAATCGACAACTCCTATAAAGTGGAGGATATCATGGAGAATTGATAAGTATGAAATCTATATCTATTTTATATGCCTTTTTACCTTATTTGCTAGTATAGATTAGGTTAACTTAGAGTTAATTATGGTTTATTTAGATTAAGATAGATATTAGTATTTTAGTTTAATTATTAATAATTTTATAGTTATTAGTTGTTTAGACATGTATTTAAATCAAGATGGAATTTTAATTATATTCTACATGTCTGAAATATAGTATTTTATGTTTTGTAGGTAAAGTGCGCTTATCGAAGTACTTGGACGATGTTTGAAATGATTAAAAATAGTCTTCACATGCTTTAAAGTGATTTAGACAACTTTTCGGAGTTATAAACAAGTTAGAAATTAATATGGACACGAAGGAAAGCTTAATGAACAAAATATGAACTGTCCAGGATTGCAGAAACACTGTAGCCGATCGATCGGGCATGCAGGGCGATCGATCGGCATAACGTGCAGTTTCCTAGTTTGACCCAAATTTCAATCCTTTTCATATTGGACTTCTTCCTATGGAACTTATGCCTATAAAAAGACATATTTGGCTTAAAATTTGAGGATTCCAGGAGATTTTAGGAAGAGAAAAAGGAAGAAGAAGATGGAAGAAAACTCAAAGCTTCTAATGGAGATTTAAGTGCTTTCTTCTACCATGGAAGGCTAGACTTTTCTTTTACTTAGGAGTTGATGAAGCTATAGATAAGTTTCAGTTTCTTTTCTTTTTAATTTAGATCTTAATTGTGAATGATGACAATTGTATGATATGGATTTCCTTTTTAATGGAAGAGTTTTTAATGTTTATTCAAGTCTGTTGATTTATTGTCTTGTAGATGATAGATTGATGTGGTTTTGATATTTGCATCAATTCTAATTTCTGTGATTTAGATGAGATGGTCATACAATAGTTTTAATGTTCAGATAATTAATGACTTGGATGAGTTATACTAAGATTAGACGGGTCATGCCTATAGCTAGTTTAGTGTAGATGATCCGTGCTATTGTCGAAGATAGTTCATGCCATGGAAGTTAATTAATGATTCTTTTTGAAGAAATTCTAGCTTGTAGCTGAGAATACTTGTTCATATTCACACTAGATTTAGATTAAAAGTTAAGGAATTGTTATGGTTCTATAGTGGATTCAATTTCCTAAATAAATTCCATCATATTAATCTCTTGCTTTTAAAACTAGTTGATTTCTTTCTTTTGCTTAACTTAAGTTTAAGTTCTTTTTAGTTTTTAATCAGCAAATTCTTCTTTAGATTTAGTGATAATCCATCCGTCCCTGAGGTTTGACAACCCTTAAATACTTATCCTAGTACAATTACCTTGTACACTTGCAAAGGGTTTAATTATAAACGATCAAGAATGTAAGTGCTTATGCTTATATCATGGAGAGTATCTCAAAGGTCTTATCCTCTTTGTGGTAGAAGAGAGTAGTTGTGGTTTTCGGATTTACATTCTTCAACTCATATAAATAGACAGCCAATTCGCTATATGATGACTTTTATGACCTTCTTAACATGTTAAAAGCTGCAACCTTGGCCCTATAATGACTCATGCTATCCGCTTAAACTATTAAAAGCTACAACGTTGGTCCTAGAAGCCTTAGATACTTCATCTTTACTCTATACTACAAATCAACATCATCCTCAATATCATTTGGAGTATAAGCAACATGTTGCCTAAGGCATTTATAACATAGTCAGTAATAATACCGGATTTCACTTGTTTATGATCCCCTCCAAAGATTGGCTTCCTACACATATGAATATTATTCATTGCCTAGACTTTGAAAACACTACAACCAATGGTTATCACTACGTGCAACCTCCATGGAGAACCCGACACATTGCACGCAACTATGCATCAAGATTTTATTTGAATATAATGCCATGAACTCAAAATTGTTATGCACCGCATACTTATGTACATGTAGTTTCAAAGATGCCTTATCCCTAAACTCTTCGCCAAGTAGAACAACCTTCAGATCATTGACAAATTCAAAATCCTCCTCATCCATGTTGTGGCCATCATGCACACACACACCTCCAACATGCAAGAAATATATTTCTATACAAATGAGAATGACTCTTACATTTAGAAGTTAGGTATATTTAGTTTAGTGAGGGTATTCCATATATGACACTAGGTTTTGGGAAATCTTATGTGGATACTTGTAGATTTGGTAATAGACATATCGTTTATGGGAAGCTATTACCTTGGATTATGTTTTGGAGCCAGAGTTTTTTCCTAAACAACCAACTGATGATGTTTTCCTCCTCCCATTATCATCTCTAGAAATATTATGTGAAAAGTTGGCCTTTGCTCCTTTTGGACCTTCATATTCCCTGCATTTCATATGACTATAACCTACTAACAATGGTTAAGTTTGCATTTGAACATATTTTATCACCAATTAGACCTTATGCTCCATTTACCAATGTCTTTCTTTCATTTCCGGCATTTCCCTTGAGTTAATGTTGGTGGCGAGCTAGTTTTAACATCTCTCCTTCCATCCATCACATGTAATCTATTTACATCCCCATGTCATTATGTTCTCATACAATGTGTGCATCATCATCAAAATTTTGCCAATCAAATTGATTCCAATACAAGTCTTCCTCATGATGCTCTTGGCCACCATCATTATTGACCGCAACATTGTCCTACATTGTGTTGGGCACAAACTCTTCACAAGTTGATGCTTTGACAACAACAATTTGAATGGTTGCAATAGGGACCTTTACAAGTTCTCTGTCAGAATCTAGTTGCAAATAGAAGTAAGCATGAGGAGCTTTCTTGGCCTCCATCTCCATGGCCTCGCGTAATAAGTCATCAATTTCTGCAATGGCACTCAAATCCATTGTGGGATTGTATGTTGTGTCCCCATCCATGTGCACACTTATTAATTGTTGCTTGCTTTTTTGTCTCCTCAGTCCTTGCTAAATTCTTCACTTCTACCTTCAGGTTCATCTCCTCCCCATGGCTACTAGTGATTTCCACAACAACATTTAGTATGTTGGACTTGTTATGCTCCTATTGACATCGAATTTAGGATGACATTCATCATTTCCATTTTTTTCTCACTTTTGTTATGATCAATGGGAGTCCACGAGGCCTTGCCTTAGCATCATAGAGAAAACAATGGAGAGTCCTTGTATCATGTATTTTTGTTGAAGATAGCTCCATGGGGATTGTCAAGGATATATAAAACTCATTTTCAATGAGTATGTAATGAGCCTTAAAATTTGATTTGAGGTTTTTGTGGTCAAGTCAGATTTGAAATTGACAGACTTGAGAAATAGGTGTAGACATGTTCTTATTGATCAAGGTAGAAGACTAAAGAATATGAAGGATTTTAAAACTTATCCTAACATTGACATACAAAAATCACTTGGAAAAGTTTCAGAACTAATTTTAGAGGTTTCAGAAGTATTTAGGGTAAAAAGTGCAAAAAGATAAAAATACAAGCAAAACAATCATTCGCTGCAAACAATGAAGGAGAAAATGATCGATTGACTATTAATGCATCCCTGTGCAAAATAAAGCCAAGCGTTATTGATCAATTGCTCTTGTAATTGATCGATTACTCTCATAATCGATTGATTGCTTGAAGTATTGTACACGTTAAAATTAGTGAATGATCGATCATTGTTAAGAATGATCAATCGTTTCAAGGACTAATTACCCGAATTAAGACCTTACGATTTCAATTTCATTCCTTAATCAAGTACAAGTCCCAAATCAACTTAATGAGCTATATAAGGGTTATGAAATCAAGAAATTTGAGAAAGGAAAAACTAGAGTACAAAAGAGAGAGTAGATTTACACCTTTGCTTATTATTTTCTAAAAGTGAATTTACTTGAGTATTGAATTGAAGATCTATGATGAATTGAAGAAGACAATCCTCTACTAAAGGAGTTATACATAAAATGTTCAAAGAGGAGTTGCATCATATCTTCAATAAAAGATTGAAGATTTCCAATAGGCCAAAGTCAAGGAAACAAGAGTTGCTTGTTGAAGACTAGAAGCAGATGAAGATAAGGCAAGAAGGAGAAAGTTTCAAGTACTTGAAGATAATACTTGAAGGCCAACAACAACGATCTAAACAAGAGGAGCATGTCTTAGATTCTAAACAAGGTTGGTGGTTTGCTTGTGTTAATGTAAAGGCTTAGTTTCTAGTGCATTGATTTGGTTCCTTTAAAATTGTCGTGGTTATTTACCCTAGTTGTGATCTTTCATGTAAATTGTTGTATTCATATGTGGATTGCTTGTTGGTTGATTGATTGATATATCATGTGTGAGATTGGAGAGAATATTAGGTTTTAATTGTTTCTAATTAATAAAAAAAATTCCTCACAAAGAGGCTAGAACTCTTAATTCTTATTTGTTGAAGTACTACTTTTAAGAGCAATCTAGTGATCCACTAAGTCGATTAGATGGATATTAAATTCTCAATTTGTAGCTGAGGATTAATTATTAAAAAATATAATTTTGGCAATTATACTTATGTATGATTAGACGGATCAACCTTGCTTTGCCAATTATACTTATGTACGATTCATGCTCTTGTAAGTAAAAAAGTAAAATTCAACAGTAGTTCTTCAAGAAAATCATGGACTGATTGATTGTTTCATTAAACGATCGATTGACACTTGAAATTCACTGTGTAAAATGAAGTTAAGAGTTTATCAATCAATATTAGAGTCGATGGATCAATCGATTGAAGTATTGCAGTGATTGATTGATTGCTCTTTGAAACAATTCATCGATGTGAGAAATTGATAGAAGGAAACAGTGATCAATTGATCGCACTATAAAAAAATAGATCAATCAAATAAAAAATATCCTAAATTAGACTTTTCTAATTGATTTAGATTCCTAGTTGAAGACATATTCCTTTTGAGACTTGGGGAGTGTACAAAAAGAGCTAAGAACATGAGGAATGAAGAGAGAAGGTTTGGAAAGGTTAGAGAATATGTGTGGAGCTGTTCTAATGAATTTTAAAGAGAATTAGTCTACTAGGTTGTGATTTTTATCTACATTAATCAAAAGAGTAATAAGAGGTGAGATGAGTACACAAAAACTTATGTGAAGCACGGTGTTTGATGAAGCTTGTTGCTGAGAAGATCAAGGAGAAAGAAGATTCATTTTAAAGGAGTAGATGAAATATCTACATTGATTTAAGAATACAAAGACGAGGAGAAAATCAAGTAGTGTCAGTAAACAACAAAAGAGTGGTTGATTTAGAATTAGAATGATGCAAATAACCAACTGTGTAAAGAAAAAAGAATTTTTGTTCTTTGCAATCGGTATTTTTGTAATCTCAGGTTTATATAGTGAATAGTTAATTTGGAGAGAGTATGCCATTGTTTTTCCCTACGGAAGCATTTTTAATGCTCTACTTTGACAATGTGTCACGACCCAAATTTTTAAAAGCTTTTCTAAAATATCAACAACGGAAAGTTACAAGAAATTTTTTTCTTTCTTAAATACAAAACAAACCATTTAATTAAATATCCAGGTCATGATAATTGGGGTTCACAAATATGAATATCAAATCATATGATATTATTACATGTCTCAAAATTCAATAAGAACAACTCAGCCATCTAAGTACAAGTCTGTTTTTTGTTTGAAAATAAATAACTAGGTTGACCCTCATACTAAAGATGCACTTGCATACCGTAGTTGCAGAAACGAAGAACCACATCTTGTGCTTGTCAATCTTGGTCTCCCTTATAGTCGCTTGGAGAACCTGCAACCAACCAAGCCCGACAACTAAACGACAATGAAACCTCTCCACCTTCAGGAGAAGAGCTTCCAAAAAAATAAAAGGTATTATTAATATTTTTTGAATCAGGCCAACATCAGCCAATGTTAGTTGCCTACATACTCATCAGATAACATCTCCAACGTTTTCAACATGATTGGATCAAGACGTATTTCTACCTAGAAACTACACTATCCTAAGAAGCATATCACACATGCAATGCTTAAGTAATTTCAACCCACATTTTATGCAAGTCCTTTAATTGTTCCACTTGTCTAATTAAATAAGCAATATCAAACAATGTTCTTCATTATCTCACAACCCTTGTTCAATAATTAATACAATTAAATATGTATTTACTCAGAGATAACTCAACTCTCAAAGAAAATTTCAAGTTATAGGACTTCAACATTAGAGTAGACTGCTTAACAACAGCTTGACCCAAATCTATAGGGCTCTCAATAGCTTGCCACGAATATGAAGAAGAGGATCCCAACTATGCTCATGGACACAGATTGGCGAGAAGCACAAGCCTTCCATGATGCTCATACAACTCCGCTCTTCATACACACTATATGGTCCTGGGAAGACTTGCGAGAAACCCGTGGCAGAGACCTCTCTGGCCAATACCCAAACAGTCATGACAGTGAAGAAAGCATATCACAATCTCCAACATACCAACTAAGGCATTACTAATGTATCCATGGAAGCCTCAGGTCACCATTTACTGCCCCAAAACATTCAAAACTTAAGCTAGATTATTATCATCCATTCAAGTATTCGCACAACCATTTGGGTCCTCTTCACATCATGAATCGGCCCAATAAGTAGCTCATCCACTGAGCTATGATCTAAAGAACATTCCATAACTACCCTCGGTTCATTAACCAAGGTAAAATTCTATGTTAGGGCCCCGTTCACTCCATGAACAGGTCCCAAACCCTATTGAGGGTATTTTATTCTTTTATCTTGATTAGATGTTCTCCCCCTAATCCAATGACAATCAATATCTTGCATAAGAATAATCAACATAAATAACATGTAGTCATACATGTGCATAAATAATAAATGAAGACCTATTGCACTCATTTGCTGGGCTAGGGCTTAGTGAATTCAAGATTGAGAGTGTAAATAACTTTAATGCATCGCACAAGTTACGTATATAATACGCTAGTGGATCTCTGCACTGCATTGCAGACATGTGTAATACACTGCCCTAAACCTTGAGAATTATAGTTCTTCCCTTGTTTCCCGTGACATTGTGACTTGTCAAGGTCTTTGTGTCACTTACTAGTCACACCCTTTTCCTTTCTAAAGTCATTAATGTCATTCTAGGGTACCTTAACGCTTAGTTTTCTAGGTTATATGTTTCGGTAAAAATGAAATATGTTGTCCTAAGGGCATTAGGGTAATTTTACCACCTGAGGTATGATACCCTCCCTTGAGTTATTCTAGTTATCTCACTTCCCATCTATTGATTTTAAGTCAGTGCCCTCTCCCAAGGTTGCACTTTTAAATCGACTCGGGCTTCCATTGTCACAAATGTGGGCAGACCGCTCATAGGGGTGTTTCTGTCATTTTGTTCAAAGCCTTATAACATCCAATAGGTACAAAACTAGGCTTGAGCATACTACTTGACTTCATGGACTCGGTATAATTTTCCTGGCATGTGACGGGGTCGTGAACCTCTTGAACCGACCTTGGTTGACTCAACGATTTAAGATTAACCTTAGGGGGAAAACGGTCAATTACCCACTCACTGGGATTTTTCATCACTAAGTGTTTTGGCCTATATTTTGGTTATCCATTAAACTCTCAGTGAGAATTTTTTTAATTTTTAAGATCACTCATAGGTCACTGAACCGGAGCCTCTACTTCGAGTAAGTGGTTTTCACCCGACAATTAAACTACAAGGGGTAAAAGAGTTATTTTACATACATTGTAATTTTTCCCTAACATGAAACTTTGTCAGGTCACCCTCCATGCTCCTCCAGTTGATAGGTATTTTTTAAAATATTCTAATATCTAAGCTATCTTAAACTGGACCGATTTAGCCCCATCTTTTAATTCCTTTTTTTTAATCGGACCGGATTTAATTAATCCGGTCCCAGAGGTCATCTTCCCCTCTTGTCACAAGTAGGGGAAAATGATCCCCAACTTTGTGATCAAACAGTATACCCCCTGAAAATTTTTAGAATAATACATATAGTAATTTATTGAGCGTATCTATAAATACAATTTTATTAGGGAAAAGTTTATATGAGCCCGGGCTCATATACGCCTACGTGAGCCCGGGCTCTATGGGCTGTCGGATTTACATCTGGTGGCCTATAATACTCATGGGTATTTAAACCCATGAGTATTATGGGCCATTGGATTCCGGGCTCATGTAGGCTATATGAGCCATGACTCATATAAGCAAGACTCATTTTATTACCACACAACCATAAAATTCTTTCACTCTAACAAGTCAGATGAGTCGATATCAAGTCACAAGCAACCACTGAGTTGCCCAATATTTACATGAAGGCTGCTATTCACAACCAACCGATAAGCTATTCTTAGATATTACTTCACTAACATAACTCAATACAAATTTTGACAGACTGAATTGACGAGCCAGAAATGATAGAAGCCATACCTTAGCAGCACCAGAAAGAAAATCTGGTAACTTCCCTTAGGAAGGTATTGATCCAACTATTCCAGCAAAAGAGAAGAGGAAGCAGATCTGGTCAGATGAGCATGATGAGCTTCCTGATGGGAAGCACCATAGCTGGTTCCGAAGATCCTCAATTGTGAAAACAAGCGACCACCAAAGCATGATATTCGCTTCCAATTGCGCACAACAATGAAATATTCGGTCGGCCGGAATAGGACTCATCTCTCTTTCCCACGTCTGTCTCCCTCCTAGCACAAGCCTCTGTGTCCACTGCCGAGTCCACCTCCGGATGGAGGGGAAAAGGTCAGGGCACCAGGTGTAGGGCAATTTGCTGGTGCCGGAGGAGGGACAAATCTGAATTGGCACCAGCCATTCTTCCTTCTCTCTCTATTCTCAGAATTGGATGCCGGTAGGTGCAGCCACTGCATTGGCGGTGACTATTCTTTCTGCAGGTCAAAACCGCGGAGGAGATTGGGATCTCGGACAAAGACCCTCGGTCTAGCTATAATGTGGCCGGTCGAAATCCTAAAGACTAACATGGCCAAAACCTTTGGCCATGTGCGTTATGTTCAACTTTGAACAATCGTATCTTCCTTATCCGAACTCTAATTTGCACGTTCATAGTGGCATTTTGAACCTCTTTCTATTTACTTTCCATTCATATAGGCCTCAACCACCAGCTCAAACTAATAATCAAGTTATTCCCACAAGAAGGTTAGGGGGTCCAACACCCTAATTTTCACGTGGTTGACTTTGGGAATTTAGTAAATTCCCGGACGTTACACACTGAGCTCAATGTAAGGAATGTCTGTTGAGTGTTCATTATCATGATCAACAGTGCACATGCCAGCACACATTAGTTCAGTTGTATTGGCACTAACCTATGCTAGAGTGTGCACCATCAATTTTGAAAATAAACACTTCACAAACATTCCTTACATTGGGCTCATGGTAAGCATGAAGCATGAAAAACACTTGTGTGTTTTGCTTGGTGATTTATAGCAATTTTTGTTAAAACATATAAGAAAATAAACCTTAAGTATGTTGAATTAGACAAAATATGTGTTTATTTTGTTTAAAAAGGGAAGATAAACCTTGTAACTCAATTGCGAATTACAAGCCAACTAAAAATTTGTGTCTGGTTTTTTATGCTTATTTGTTTATTTGGTCCAAATTTGATGATTAAGGGTTAGCCACTATATGATTGTTTGTGTTAAAAATATCAATTCCATCGAAGCAAAGTTTCATTAGATTAGTTCTTTGGGGTTTTTTGATCTAATGAAGTTGTTTTCAAAGTGTCTAAGCACGCTTGAAGTGACGTTTAGTACACTACACATTGGCTAATCCTCAGGAAGAATATTCCAACCTCATAAAATGGTTGTATAACCCTAAAAATGGGTGATTGGGTTGGAATTTCACTAAAATAAATACTAATAATAATTAATGAAAAGGGATTGGAACAAGTGGTGTTAACCTATAAAGTGTTTTACATGGTTGGAGATGATTGGATGTTAGATGTCACCATCCAACTCTCCTAATATTTTTAAAATTCTAGTATAGGAAAATTTAACAAATAACTACAATTAATACAAACAACTCTAAGGAACTAAAGTGGTGAGTTTGAGGCTCTGGATCACTGATGCCATGACCTGGACACTGAGAGCCTAAAGCCTCGACAAGGGGGGGAGTGCGAGCAACACAATATTGCCCACTGGAATACAATAATCATTTACTACTAATTATGTTCAATTAGATAATCCAACTTAAAGTAAATAAAACCACCAAACTATCCGTCTTGTTGGAAATTCTTACACTACTATGAAATCAAAGGAAACAACTAATTAAGAGCTTCATTCTCTAGCAGCAAGTAATCTTCTACCCTTGTCACATAGGACATATATTATTCCATAAAATCTTGCAATCTTCTCACTAAGTACATGCAAAGTCACACATCTGCGTGTACATATGATGGACAAGTTGATGCAAAATAAAAACCACATGCTAGCTTATGCCCAGTAATAAACTCACACACAGTAAACCACATTCTTATGCTTTCAAAACCATACGCATAAGTAAACCATTCAAATATGTTGGTATAAAAACATGAAGCATTCTACTTCCAATAGTTATTTACGTAAATCACATACAATGAGTTACAAAAATATAAACAATCATCTTCGACTTTGCCCACTACCCTTCACAAAAGAGTTTACAATGAACCGCCTCTCTACAATTGGCACTGGTCATTATGACATTACCTATTGTGCCACCATAAAGTCCTCGGGAACCCCCTTGGACCATTTCAACAATTTTCCAAGTGTGCACTCACAAAAAAACTTTTCATTCTCACTATCTTGTCACCCACACAAGAGTATCACCTACTCCCACCCATGGTATAACAACCGGTGGAAAAACATGCTGAAAGTGCTTTGAAACCATTTTATAACATTGTACGAGCATAGATGGCCGAAAATCTAATAAATTTTTTTCATATGAAAAAATCCCCAAAAAATACCAGATACAAATAGATATGAATATGGTTGTCCAATAATTTTTGCAAGTATGTTTCTTAAAGAAAAGACCCGGAAATGAAGTCCCCAATCTAGATTAATGTCAACTAGCTGAAAATTAAGCACATGAAAAGATGACTCATTGACCAAACAAATCCTCATCAAATCCTCCAAAAGTTTTATCATATTAAGAATAATGAGTCAAAATAATTTCAGAGAAATTTTGGATAAAAAAGAATGTAGGAAGGCGACATATAAAATCGGTCATTCCAGGGATACAGTGCATTCAATAAATAATTAACTTATAAGGAAACATGCTATTCACAAAGCATCCAAAATATACAATTAAAGAGCATTCAAGAACATCATATTCCTTTAGAATAGAATTTAAATGAGACTTGGAATCAGCCACTAAAAGTGAATATCATGCTTTCAATAGTCATGACATAGCAATATTCATTCAAATCATGTAGTAATCACCATTGAAATATTATTTAACAAAACCCTAGGCTTAATCACCCAAAACATACATGAAAATATCTATATGAAGGTAGGTCAGCAAGTAAGAAGTCACTAAACTTGAAATCCAATTCCAAAACTTGATTCTTCAAGAAGAGAGAAGAAGAAAGCTCCTTTCTTTATAAAACCCTAGTTCAAGAATCAAAACCCTAAGAACCATGCCTTAAATCACACAATCATCAATAACAGCAAGGATTCCATTTAACCAAACTCAAATCAATCTAAAGCACTCTAGAAATTTTCTCTAATGGTTCACCAAGTTGTAGTGGATTTCTCGCAAATCAATGCTTCAACAATTTTCTTCCAGGGTTCTTGAAGATGCTTCAATGAAAGTTAAATGGTAGCAAGATGATCAAGCAAAGAAAGAGCAAGAAGGAGTAGGGAGAAGAGAGGGGACAAGTAGAGAAAGGGAGAACCACCACAAGGAGAGAAGGGGAGAGAGTGGTTCAACCAAGGGGAGAGGAGAATGAGGGAAGGGGATGGGTGGCCTTCTTTTTGAGGGTTTTCTTCATATGGCAAGGGTTTTGATTGGTTGATTTCCATTTAATACTTATCCAATTTGCTCAAATAAAATTAGGGTGGATTAGATTAAATCAATTTAGGGTTATCCTTTACTTATGCCAAAGCAAACTGATATGGCCAATTGGCTTGGCTAGCTCGTGAGCCCACCAACCCGCTTACCTATTTACCAATTTGTAAAACTAAGAAAATTTCCAAAAAAATCTCTAAAAATTCTAGAATAAAAATTGAGTGTTTTACAATTGAATAATGAGAAGTCATCAGGATATGTCTTCAAGCGACTTTATACATACCTGTGTGTACAAATTACATGTGATGGCAACCACCTATGAGCCAAAGCTTAGTCGGCTTTCTTACTACTGTAGGTCATAATAAAAAATGCAACCAACATGCATACTAAGTATGCTCATGCTGTCACATGCATCAAACCATGTGAATGCAGCTCTTTACAAACTCTATGTCATAGTTAGAGCAACTTTAAATTAAACAAGAGGCATATCTCCTACAGCATAGTAAAATAAATGGCATACCATGATTTTTAAAAATATAAACTGTTTGTCTTCCACGTTTCCCAGCACCCTTGGTTGAAGGGCAT
Source organism: Saururus chinensis (assembly GCA_035235625.1). Classification (NCBI taxonomy): domain Eukaryota; kingdom Viridiplantae; phylum Streptophyta; class Magnoliopsida; order Piperales; family Saururaceae; genus Saururus; species Saururus chinensis. The sequence goes on from CP141142.1 coordinate 22,268,854, forward strand.
TGGTCAAAGGGCCTGTAATGAACTGCCCATATGCAGCCACCACCGGTTCCAATGGCATTACTTGGATATGTACTTGGATATGCCATATGATAATCCCTTACCCAACCTAGGCATAAAATACTCAAATCAACATAAATTAAGAGATCACCATGATCAACATGCATATCATTATTTTAATCCCATTTATAACTGTAAATAAGGCAATTCATAACATCATATAAATGACTATTTTACCCCTACCCTGCATACATCACATGAGGTAACAAGGTAGCATACCATCCATCAAATTTTCTACCCAACATGGCATGGAGTTGTCTCATTCTATAAAAATGTGAAGATCCACTATTAAATCTAAAATCTGAAATAAACTTTAAAATAACATTTAGAGAATTTGAAAGAAATTAGGATTTTTGATGCCTTTGCATTCTTCCTTCGCTTGTGCAAATCCTCCTCCCAATCTATATTGGGTCGTTGGGCTCAATCTCACTTCCTTCTTTGATTTCTTCCTTAGGCTCTATATCGCCCTCTGGGTCAAGCTCCATAAGAAGTCCCTTGTGAATAAATCAGTCCAATGGGTTGAGTTTTTGTCAGTTTCAGTAGTAAGGGTCCAATATATGGAGTTTAAAGGTGCTTTCTTAGGATGTGGAATGAAATTAGGGCCAAGTGTAAGATCCTCCATTTCCTGGGTGTGCTAATTATACAAACCGATTATCACTACATCCACCCAATCCTCGAGTAGATATTTCCCATGTTTCCCTCTTTTCTTAACCTCAATTTGAATTAGACATTCCCACCCACTAGGGGGTCCTCTTCCTAGGTCTTAGCTTCACAAGTTTCCCTCATTATGTGCTCTCTTAGGTGGATGGCACTTGTATTCCTTGGGTTCTTCCTCGCATCCCTGTTTACTTTGGTCCCACTTTGCCCATGTCATCCTAAGATGTCTAACCATCTCTACAAGAAGAGGAGAGATTGCATTAATACCTTGAAATCAAACTTTTGCAATACAAGTAAGACTCTCATGGTTTCTAGGTTTGATCTCAAGAGGTTTAAAAGAGTTGGGGGCCCTGTCATTGCCCTTTATTACCCCTTACAACCTTACCCAAAACTCAATGAGTTTTGAATTTCTTGTTGTAACACTCTTCAAGTTTAGGCATTGTATTAGAGTTAAGATGGAGTTGTATGTAAGAACATATGAGCATATGCCTAGTTTATTACTTTATTTCTTTGTCAAAATTATGTCAAGAAACCATATATATATATAATGAGTCTTAGAATGTGATTTGAGGTTGTTGTGGTTGAGTCAAATTTGGAATTCACAGACTTGAAAAAAATGAGTAGACATGTTTTTATTGAATAATGTGAAGGATTTTGAAACTAATCCAAATCACATTGGCTACATAAATCTTTCATGAATGTATTTATGGTAAAAAGGGCAAAATATCTATTGTACACGATCACCCCGGACTACTTATTTCCTCTTATTGCATTATATTAGACTACTTTCTTTTATATTTGCTTTATATTTGTTATGTAACAGGATGAATAACTATATTAGACTAGCTAGTGGCTCACGGGATAGCCAGGCCCACTAGCTGGTGCGGCTACTTAGGAGTGAGGGTGCGACTCCCTATAAGGGTCATCCTCTTCCTTGTGTTTTCTTTATGCAATAGAATCATTCAGATTTCTCTCCCCTGTCTTCATCTTTTCTTCCCTTTCCTACGTGAAAGTTCGAGGTACCGTTTGTGCCCACACCGGGCACAACATTAGTATCGGAACCTTCATGATCCCTAGCCATAGCATGAGGCTAGCAGCCCCAATGCCATCAGCCCGAGAAGAAGGCAAAGCTTCAGTGGACATCCCCAAAACTACCCCGGAGACCATCAGCACTCCTACCCCAGCGTAGATTATGGCAAAGATTGAGTCCCTGACCATGACCGTTGCGCAGCTACTGGCAGGACCTTCAGTGCCATCAGCGACACTTTTCTCCAGACCGCCGGTCGCCAACATGGAGAAGGGGGAAGCTTTGCAGGCACCGAAACAGTGCTGCCTAGTCACCCAGGCAGTGGCGGACAGGGAGACACGTGTTCCACAGGCTCTTCTGCGCTTTGGCACCATCGACCATGCTGGAGAAGGGAGGCGCTAGGCTTGGGACATACGAGGCCCACCAGGTGTTCGGGAGAATGCCCCAATGGTGCCGCCACCAAGAAACTTGTTTCAAGAGATGGAGGACCATTTGGAGGAGCACCTGGTGCCTTGCGGAGGGCCACGGGGAGGAGCTGAGCCTCGTTTGGCCTGCCTACAATTCCCACGCTACAATGGGGATGATGACCCCCGTGGAGTGGTTGTACAAGGCTGATATGTGTTTTCCTACCAAGGAAAGCACTCTGAGGCTAAACGGCTACGCATAGCCATGTTCCACCTGGATGGTGACGCTTCTATCGGGTTCCAGAGTTTTGAGAAGGAGGTACGCTATCCCACTTGGACTGCCTTCTCTGATGAACCGTGTATCCAATTTGGACCCAACGAGTTCTAGGACTTCAATAAGATGCTCTCAGCAACCACCACCATCCAAACCTACTACACGGAGTTCATGAAGGTTGCCAACCGCCTCCCCGATTGGCCAGTGGCAGCCTTTGTTGGGACGTTCAAGAGGGGGCTCAAACCGGAGATATTGGAGGAAATGCGCCACTTCCCATGCGCTAGTATGAGGGATGTCGTGCGGTATGGACGAATTGAGGAGGCGAAATTGGCTAGGCATTGGAGAGGGGGGCGGCTTTGTCCCTTCCCACGTTCTACTATCAGCGCTAGCCCCATTTCCGTCCCAAGCAGCCACTCATGCCAGGCCGCCCTGGCCAACAGCCCTCGCCGCCATGTCGGCTGGTCCGTCGTTTTACACAGGCACATATGGAGGAACGCCAATCCAAGGTGCTATGCTTTCGCTGTGATGAAAAGTTTGTCCCAGGGCACCGTTGTTCTTTCAAGGGCAGCCTCCTTGTGGAGGAGATCGAGGAGGACGTGGCGGACATATCAGACTCTTCCCACTACGATGATGTGCTGCCCGAGATCTTTGTTCATGCCTTCTCGGGGGCATGTACTCCTTATACGATATGGCCTCAAGGCCACCTCAAGCAGCAGCACGTGTCCATCTTGATCGACAGCAGCTCTACCCACAACTTCATCAATGACAAGGTGGCTCTGCGACTTCACTGCTTCATGTCAGATTCGAAGCCCTTCGATGTCTTGATCGGTGACGGGAAGCATCTTAGGAGCTCTGGAGTATGTGCTCAGGCCACCCTCTCCATTCAAGGCCATACCTTCATCACCGATCTCTTCTTGCTGCCCACAAAGGGGTCTAACGTGATGCTAGGGGTCTTGGGGACGTGGTCTGGAACGTTAGAGATATGGTTATGGACTTTGAGATTCAGGGACAGCGGGTTCAGATTCAAGGATCCCCGCCGGGCATCCTCCTTTCTGCCCAACCGGTGAGTTCCTTCTTCTGGTTTGTGCCCAAAGGGTTTCTCCTTCAGCAACAGGTTGCGGTCGATGTACATCAAGATGAGCTGCCTCAGGATCTTCTTGACTTATTGGTGGAGCATACAAATGTGTTTGCTGAGCCGAAGGGCCTTCCATCAGTGCAGCTTCATGACCATCATATTCCTACCATCCCTAGGGCCTCTCCGACACATCTGCCCTTATAGATATCCCCACATCTAGAAGGAGGCAATAGAGCGCCTCGTGGCCAACATGCTTCAGTCTGGTATCATCCGCCCTAGCACTAGCGCTCCTTCTCTTCTCTTGTGTTGCTGGTTTGTAAGAAGAATGGCACTTGGTGGTTTTGTGTCGACTATCGGACTTTGAACACTATCACTATTAAGGACAAGTATCCCATTCCCATCATTGAGGAGCTTTTGGAAGAGCTGGCTGGTGCGGCAGTCTTCAGTAAACTCGATATCCAATTGGGTTACCATCAGATTTGGGAGCAGCCAACCGATGTGCACAAGATCGCCTTTCGAACTTGTGGCAGCCATTTCGAATTCCTGGTCATGCCAATTAGGCTGACCAATGCCCCCTCCACCTTTCAGAGCCTCATGAATGACCTCTTTAGGCCCTTCATCTGTCGCTTCCTCTTGGTCTTCTTTGACGATATCCTAATCTATAGCAAAAGTTAGGCGGATCACTTGGAGCATCTAAGGTCTATCTTCTCTATTTTGCGAGATAACTCGTTATTTTTTAAGCATTCAAAGTGTTCTTTTGGTAGCCCACAAGTTGATTATTTGGGACATCATCTCTCAGGACAGGGTCGCCACTGACCAGTTGAAGGTGGCCGCCATGCTCTCTTGGCTGCCGGCTACCTGTTTTCCTGTGCTACAAGGTTTTTTTGGACTCAGAGGCTACTATCGGAGGTTCATCAGTTGATATGGTGAGATTGCTTGGCCCCTTACAGAGCTTCTAAAGAAGGGGGCATCAATTGGACTGGGGCTGCCCATGTGGTCTTTGATGAGCTGAAACAATCGATGGCCTTGGCCCTTGTTCTTATTCTCCCTGATTTCAGCCACTCTTTCATGGTTGAAATGGATGCTTTGGAGATGGGCCTAGGGGCGGTGTTGTTGCAGCACGAGTGCCCCATTGCCTACTTTAGCAAGGCTTTGGCTGGCCGCTCCTTGTCCTTGTCCGTTGACGAGAAGGAGATGCTCGCTATTGTTCTTGCTGTCGACAAATGGTGTCCCTACTTGCTTGGCCACCGGTTTCTGATCTGCATTGACCATAAGCCCCTAAAGTATTTCCTTAAGTAGCATGTGTCCACTCTAGCACAGCAGCGGTGGGCTAGTAAGTTGCTTGGATATGATTATGAGGTCATTTACAAGAAAGGGTCGGACAACACTATGGCTGATGCCCTTTCTCACAGCTCTACCGCCAGTTCTTGCCTAGCTCTTTCTACTCCATCCTGCCCCCTCATTGTTGAGCTCAACGGGACTATGTTGAGGATCCTCTGACACAGACTTTGGTTACAGCTCTCCAGGCAGACCCAGCATCCCGTCCCTTCTTTTTGTCATGGGATAACCTTCTCTTTCAGAAGGACTGCCTTTGGGCACCTAATGTCGATGAATTTCCCAGGCGCATTCTTTCCCACTTCCATGACACCCCAGTGGGTAGTCATGAAGGAGCATTATGCACATATAACTGGGTCAGCTAGAGCGTTATGTGGTAGGGTATTCAACGGCCAGTATAGGAGTATGTGGTCGTTTATAATTAAACCCTTTGCAAGTGCACAAGGTAATTGTACTAGGATGAGTATTTAAGGGTTGTCGAACCTCAGGGACGGATGAATTATTACTAAATCTAAAGAGGAATTTACTGATTGAAAACTAAAACAAACTTAAACTTAAATTAAGCAAAAGAAATAAATCAACTAGTTTAAAAGTAAGAGATTAATATGATGGAATTTACTTAGGAAATCGAATCCACTATAGAACCATAACAATTCCTTAACTTTTAATCTAAATCTAGTGTGAATATGAACAAGTATTCTCAGCTATAAGCTAGAATTACTTTAGAAAGAATCATTAATTAAATTCCATGGCATGAACTATCTTCGACAATAGCACGAATCATCTACACTAAGCTAGCTATAGGCATGACCCATCTAATCTTAGTATAACTCATCCAAGTCATTAATTATCTGAACATTAAAACTATTGTATGAACATCTCATCTAAATCACAGAAATTAGAATCGATGAAAATATCAAAACCACATCAATCTATCATCTACAAGACAATAAATCAACATAGACTTGAATAAACATGAAAAGCTCTTCCATTAAAAAGGAAATTCATATCATACAATTGTCATCATTCACAACTGAGATATAAATTAAAATGAAAAGAAAACTGAACTTATCTATAGCTTCATCAACTCCTAAGTAAAAGAAAAGTCTAGCCTTCCATTGTAGAAGAAAGCACTTGAATCTCCATTGAAAGCTTTGAGTTCTCTTCCATCTTCTTCTTCCTTTTTCTCTTCATAAAATCTACTGAAATCCTGCAATTTTAAGCCAAATATGTCTTTTTATAGGCATAAGTTCCGTAGGAAGAAGTCCAATATGAAAAGGATTGAAATTTGGGTCAAACAAGGAAACTGAGCGTTATACCGTTCGAACGCCCTGCATGCCCATTCGAACGCTTATACTGAGTTTTTCTTCAAAATCACGTTATCCTGTTCGAACGCCATGCAGCCCATTCGAACGGCTACAGTGTTTCTGCAATCTGGACAGTTTTCCTGGACAATCCATATTTTGTTCATTAAGCTTTTCTTCATATCCATATTAATTTCCAACTTGTTTATAACTCCGAAAAGTTGTCCAAATCACTTTAAAGCATGTCAAGACTGTTTTGAATTATTCCAAACATTGTCCAAGTACTTCGATAAGTGCACTTTACCTATAAAACATAAAATATCATCCTTTAGACATGTAGAAAGTAACTAAAATTCTAACTTGATTTAAATACATGTCTAAACTACTAATAACTACAAAATCATTAATAACTAAACTAAAATACTAATATCTATCTTAATCTAAATAAACCATAACTAACTCTAAATTAACCTAATCTATACTAGCAAATAAGGTAAAAAGGCATATAAAATAGATATAGATTTCATACTTATCAGTATGTTGCCGCTTGTGATGTATGTCAGAGAGCTAAGGTTGCCACAATGTCTCCTGCCAGTTTGCTTTAGCTATTACCCATTCTTGACAAGGTTTGGGAGGATGTTTCGATGGACTTCGTGGAGGCCTTACTTGTGGTGCAAGGCAAGTTGGTGATTCTAGTGGTGGTGGATCCGTTGTCCAAGTACGCTCACTTTTGTGCTTTGGGCCACCCATTTACTGCCAAGGCAGTGGCAAACGACATGCCTCACACTATTTTCTCTAACCATGACAGGATCTTTATATCTCAGTTCTAGTAGAAGTTATTCACTTTACAGGGCACTAGTCTCCACATGAGCACCTCTTATCACCACAGTCAGATGGCCAGACGGAGTTGGTGAACCATTGTTTGGAACAGTATCTCCGCTATTTCACTAAGTCTCAGCCCTGCTGATGGCTTCAGCTTCTTCCTTGGGCGGAGTTGTCATATAACACCGCCTTTCACACTCGCACATGATTTTCTCCTTTTGAGGTGTTGTATGGCCACCCACCTCTGACTGTGTTATCTTATATCCCTCACTGCTCCTCTGTGGCCGAGGTGGATTATATGCTCCAGACACAGGACGAGGTTCTTCGCCAGCTTAAGGAGAACTTATCCTCTGATCAGAACCGGATGAAACAGATTTATGATGGCCATCACACTGATCGAGAGTTTGCTGTGGGTGACTTGGTTTATGTCTCTATCCTCCCTCAGCGCCAGACGCCCTTGTTCCAGCCCGAGCATTCTGAGCTCACACCCCGTTTCCATGGTCCATATGCAGTGGTGGAGCATATCGGCCTGTTGGCTTATCGTCTTGCACTACCGCCTGGCACTTTAGTCCATCCCATCTTCCATGTCTCCAGACTCCGTCGATGTGTAGGTGACACTTCCCTCGCCACTGATGCTCCACCACCTCCTTTAATGGGACCGGTCTGGCCTTCCTATTCTTTTCTAGCCTCAATGCTTGATAAGCGTCAGGTTCGCCGTTTTGGCAGTATCATTACAGAGGTGCTTATTTCTTGGTAAGGCTAGCCCCTAGAGGATGCCATGTGGATCTCTGAGGACAAGTTCATGGCTTGCTATCTGGCTTGGTCGCTTTGAGGTCAAGGCGAATAGCAAAAGCATGGTGGAGTGTTGTGCACAATCACCCTGGACTACTTATTTCCCTTTTATTGCATTATATTAGGCTACTTTCTTTTATATTTGCTTTGTATTAGTTATGTAATAGGATGAATAACTATATTGGACCAGCTAGTGGCCCACGGGATGGCCAGGCCCACTAGCTGGCGTGACTACCTAGGAGTGAGGGTGTGACTCCCTATAAGGGTTGTCCCCTTCTGTTTTATTTATGCAATAGAACTATTTAGATTTCTCTCCCCTTTCTTCTTCCTTTCCTACGTGAGTATTCAAGGTACCATTTGTGCCTAGACCGGGCACAACAATATCAAAAAATAGGCAAAACAATCGACCATTGCAAACAATGAAGGAGAAAATGATTGATTGCCTATTGATGCAGCCCTATGCAAAATTAGCTGAGAGATATCAATTGACCGCTCTCATAATTGAACGATCGATGGAAGAATCATTTACATTAAAAATAGTAACTGATCAATCACTGCTTAAAATTATCAATCGTTTAAATAACATTTTACCTTATTTAGGACCTTCTGATTTCTATTTCATTCCTTATTCAAGTACAAGTCCAAATCTGACTTAATAAACTATGTAAGGGATATGAAATCACAAAATTGGATAGAGAAAAACCTCGAGGAGAAAAGAGAAAGAGGGTTTCCAGCTTTGCTTATTATTTTCCAAAAGGAAGATTCACTTGAGATTTTATCGAAGATCTACAGTGAATTGATGTAGACAATCGACAACTAAAGGAGCTTATATACATAGTATTCAAAGAGGAGTTGTAACATGTCATCAATAGAGTATTGAAGATTTCCACAATGTCAAAGTCAAGACAACAAGAGGTACTTTGTTGAAGACTTGAAGGATATAGAGAAAAGGCTAGGAAGAGAAAGTTTCAAGTGCTTGAGGAGAACTTTTAAGGGCTAGCAACAATGATCTAAAGAAGGGGAGCTTATGTTAGAGTCTAAACAAGGGTGGTGGTTTGCTTATGTCCATGTAAAGTCTTGGTTTTAGTGCATTTATTTGGTTCCTTTGGAACTACTGTAGTTCTTTACCCTAGTTGGGGTTTTTTACTTAAATTGTTGTGTTTATGTGTGCATTGGTTGATGGTTGATTGATTGATATTTCAAGAGTGAGATTAACTGAGTATTAGGTTTTAATTATTTTTATTTAATAAAACCATTCTACACAAAGTGGCTAGAACTCTTAATTCTTACTTATTGAAAGCAACAATTTTAAGAACAATCTAGTGATCTGATAGGTCAATTAGATGGATATTAAACTCTCAATTGGTAGTTGAGGATTAATTATTAAAAATCTAGATTTTGCTACATGATATCAATTTGATTTGTCATGCTAGTGCTTTATCATCTTACTTAATCTTGCTTGATTTACCTAAAAGGTGTGATTTGTTGAATTTGTTTACTTATGCTTATTTGATTCATCATGTCTTCTTCTTGTGATAATGAGGATTTAGATTTTTAAAGTCTTCTTAGACAAGGCAATGAATTGAGTAAAAAGTATAAGAAGTTAAGGAAAAATCAAAGCTAATACAGAGACAATTGAATCTACTTCTCTTTAAAAATTTTAATTGGTTAAAGATAAAGAATAAATAAAGAAAGAGGTTCAAACTTTGAGAAGTGAACTTGAGAAAGAAAGAAAAAAAATCTAGATCTTTAGAAAAATAAACTTTGGCTACTAATGAAAAAGATAGTGCCTTCAAGTCTGAGAAAAGTAATATTCTAGACAAGATAAAATTCATAGAGAATGAAGTTCATCAAAGGGTAGAGACAAATAAGGCTTCTTTGAAGAAGATTAAAGATCTAAGGAGTGAATTGAAAATTTCTCAAGAAAAATTAAAATCTTTTACTTTAGGGAAAGAGAAGGTGGAGAAATTTTTTTACATAGGACAATATAGTAGTGACAAACGAGAACTAGGGTTTAGAGAGTCAAATTCTACTAATTTCAAAGGTGTTACTAAGTTTATCAAAGCTAAAGAACACGTGCACACTAGGAAAGGTGTTCCTAAGTTGACAATGAGTCAAAACCTAATAATCCTTCTAGGAATCAAAATCTAAAGTCTAAACATAGGAAGATACATCAAAAGAGTGACAATCCTAAGTCCTACTTAATTAAACAAAATCAAGCCATGAAACACAACATAAATCGCCTTAGTCAATGTGCCATGAATAAATTAGAAACTGAGAAAAGTTATGATGATTCATACTTGAACAATTTGTCTAAGAAAAGGAAATAAATCAATTCAAATAATAGGAAACCTCAAGACAAAGGCACATGGATTAGAAAGCAGACACAAACTTCATACCAAAGAATGTTACTCAAGACAATAGGAAGAAACCTTTGTGAATTTGGATTAGAAAATATGTCTTAGAGAACTTTGGATCTCAAGTTGATGTGACAAATAAGTATATCTTAGGTTGCCTTAGGATTAGTTGGTTATCCAAGGCTAAGTAGTCTTACATCTCTGAGTAAGAGATTTTATTTTTGTCCATGATGTAATTCTTTCAATCTTTTGGACACACATGATTTAGTTTTTATCTCATTTTTCTTTGTTTTCATGTCTTTTAATTCATAGTTTGGACTAGAAAAAATAAAAAAAATGGAATATGATCGAAAACACAAAAAAATAGTGTAGCCTTTGTTTGCTTTTGCAATTAGCCTTATTTTTGTTTTTGATGAAGTTAAGCTCTTGAGATATTTTGAGATTAATTTTCTTTTAAGCTGAAAATTAACATGATTTGTGGTCTAATATACATTAACTAAGAGAATGATACACCAAGAAGAGTGAAGATCAATTTTACTTTCTATTGCTTGAAGTTGCAATTCTTTGAATTCATAATTTTTGACCACATGTTGAAACTCAAGGCACTTCTAAGTATGAACATTAAGAATGAATTTTTAAACATAAGTTCACTTAGTCATTTGAATTTTAGTGGAGTCTATGTGATCAAATTAGAGGATCTTTTGCTAGATTTCTATTTAGAATTAAAGAAAAGAAAATTCCTTGTAATGTACTCCAATGTTTACATGTCTCATGTACTTTAATCTTTCCTTAGATAATAGAATTGTCCTCATAAAGATGATGAAAAAGCTAATGTGAAGGACCCAACTTTTGCAATCGAATAAAATAATTGAAAACAAATAAAAAAATTATGATGCAAGTAGAAAGGATGAAAATTTTGTTCAAAAAAAGTCAAGCCCTAGAAAAATAAGTAGAGGAAAATTATCATAACTCAGAAAAAGGTAGGGGCATGTTGATTATGAGCTTCTGATTGGCCTTATCTCATTAGGAAAATCATGTACAAAGATTTTAGTTAAAGAGAATAAAAACATAGGAACTTAGTCTTTACCCGAGTCTACATAAATTTGTCTAGAGTTGGTTAAGAATGATATAGCGAGATTAAAAAGAACAAGGGTTGACTACATTGGGGTTTTCTTCAAAAACTAATAAAAGAGGATTAAAGTATAAAAAAGAAGAGAATAAAATTGACAATCCCGTACCCATGAGGTTAACTTATCTAAGGTAAGGTGTTAATGAACATAATTTGTGGATTCTCTTAGATTAAAAGAGAATTGATTAAACAAAATCGATCAAAAGAGCTCAACTTTGGTAATTTTGAATATTTGAATTTTATTTTGTGTTCTGGATGTTAGAAAATTTTTATTTTGATGGGAAATGCCTTGAAATTATTTTGGGAATTTATTAGATTTTTTTAAATATTTACAATTTTATAATTTGTAGAAAACAAACAATTGAATTTTCCCAAACAATTGATCGATATGTCTCCAACGATCAATCACTGGTCGAAATCATCACTTCGAAGCTCCGTTTAAAAGTTGGTTTTTCTCCATTCACCTCCATTCCTCTCCAAACTTCATCTAAACATTCATGGGAGAGAATAGAGTTGATTTGTGTAAGTTTTTGGCAAAAAACAATCGGTCTTGCACATCAAAATCCAAGATTTCACCGTAGCAAAAGGTATGTTCCAAACCTTTATGTGGTTTCATGATTTGACGAAAATTTTTATTTGGTTTCAAGAATTTTCACCAAATTGGGGTTCTTTGAAAATCAGGGGTTTTGGGTCAAAATTGATTGTTGTTCTATTTGACAAAGTTGATCTACTTAGTTTCAATTTTGATGTCATTCTCACAAAAAAATTTAAATTTTATTTTAACTTTAAAACTTGAATTTTTGCATGGATTTCAATGCAATTTGAACTTCTAGTATGTTTATTCTTATTATATCTTTATTCCTAGTCTATGCTTAGCTCTAGGTTAATTTATGTGTCAATTAATATAGATGGCGAGAGCGAATAAGCAAAAGATAGTTGAGTCAAGCACTTGGGACCTTCGATCTTATAGAAGTGGTTCAGATCGAGTCAGACCTATTAGATGTGAGAGGAGTCCGGTTGATATATCATTAGAGATTGCAATAGGCTATATAGAGGCTGGACCATACTGGTGGATTATTTTTCCACCATTTCCACCTCAGGATACCAGGTTTACCCTAGCCTCGTTATGCAGTGGTATGCATCACTCTACTTTTAGGATGATGGTGAACTTATAGGCTTTGTTGGAGGAGTTCAGGTGTGAGTTACACCTAACATTATTGCCACTGTTATTGGGTGTGAGAAGAGAGAGATCACATTTCCATTTATTGGATATGCCTTCTACCATACACTGAGTTGTCTCCTACTTTACTTGGTTTGCCATGAAGTCCTGAGCTTGAGGTTTCATTGCTTACACGATTAATGACATGAGACTTTAGATTACTTTATGTGATTACTCAGTTTAATTTTTTGGAGTGCTAGGAAGGAGCGAGTAGATATAATAGTGGCCATATTGCTACAACTTCTAGCTCAGTCTCATTTATAACTTGATTTACCTATCATTTTTGGGAGAATCATGAAGTTCTTGCATGGCCACACTCATGAGATCTTACCTATACATCATATGTCAGATTTTTATAGTAGTGCATGTGAAAGTGCCCAAGAATGAGCCTACTATGACTAGGATGTGTCCTACAGACCTTGGAGTGTTTCGACAAATGCTATCCCACCATTAGGGTGATGATCATGAGCCCTAGGGGGGGGGTTCAAATGATTTTAGGATGTTGTACTTCATAGGATGTCTGCCCTTGATCACTTGATCAGATCACGTTTTCCATGAGCAAATAGTGAGGGGGAGCAAAGTGGAGATGATGATCACGTTTTCCATGAGCAAATAGTGAGGGGGAGTAGAGTGGAGAGGATGATGCAGAGGCATATTGATGTGTTTTTTTATCTTTATCACTTTTCCTGTATTCCATTTGGATAAAACTTATTCAGGTTGATTATGTTGCATGATGATGATGAGATGTATTGTTGAAACTGCTTTTATTATGGGATATGTGTTGGATTAAAAGTTTAATTTACTCTCATGTCTTTATGTGAGGATTAAAACTTGATGGAGCTATTATAGTGTATTTTTATTAATTATGACCTTAACTTTTTGCCTATTTATGTCAAATAAGGGGAGTAGTGAATAATGAAAATCATAGTGCTTATCTTTATACATGATTGGACAGTTCAATGCAAATCAATTTGATTTTAAATATGTAGGATAACTACAGGTTTAAACATGGATTTTCAAGCTCAATTCCAAGTTAATAAGTTTATTAAGTTATTATGTAAAATTTAAAAGTGAGCACTATGTCGAGAGTTGTAATTTTATTTTGATCTTCAAATATGTAGAGTTTTTACAAGAAATACCCAAATGGGGAGATTGTAAGAACATTTGAGTCATATGTCAAGTTTACTAGCTAATTTCTTTGTTAAAATTATGTCAAGAAACCATATGTATGTAATGAGTTTTATAATTTGATTTGAGGTTGTTGTGGTCGAGTCAAATTTGGAATTGATAAGACTTAAAAAAATAGGTGTAGATGTGTTCTTATTGATCAAGGTGAAAGACTGAAAAATGTGAAGGGTTTTGAAGCATGCCCAAATCACATTGGCATATATAAATCACTTGGAAAAAGTTAAGAAGTGATTAAAGAGGTTTCAAAAGGATTTAGGGCAACAAGCAATGGAGAAAATGATCATTTACTTGTTGATTTATCCTTGTGCAAAAGAAGCCAAGCTTTATCGATCAATTGCTCTCTCAATTGATTGATTGATGGAAGAATCGTGCACATTAAAAATAGTGACCGATCAATCGTTGTTTAAAACGATCGATCGGTTTTTTAGACCTTCCAATTTCCATCTCATACCTTATCCAAGTATAAGTCCTAAACCGACTTAATGAACTATATAAGGGTGATGAAATCATTAAATTAGAGTGAGATAAACCTAGACAAGAAAAGAGAAAGAGGGTTTACACCTTTGCTTATTGTTTTCTAAGTTGAGAACTTACTTGAGCTTTAATTAAAGATCTATGGTGAATTGAAGGAGATAATCAACAACTAAAGAAGCTTATACGTAGAGCATTCAAGGAGTTGCAACATGTCTTCAATGGAATATTGAAGATTTCCGCAAGGGCAAAGTCAAGAAAACAAGAGTTTGTTCTTAAAGATTAGAAGGAGACAAAAATAGGCTAGGAGGAGAAAGTTTCAAGTGCTTCGAGAAGACTTAAAGGCTGACAACAATGATCTAAATAAGAGGAGCTTGTGTTAGAATCTAAACAAGGTGGGTGGTTTACTTGTGCCTAAGTAAAGTCTTTGTTTCTAGTGCATTGATTTGGTTCCTTTGGAACTGTTGTGGTTTTTTACCCTAGATGTGGTTGTCTATGTAAGTTGTTGTGTTTATGTGTGGATTGGTTGATTTTTGATTGATTGGTATTTCAAGAGTGAGATTGAGTGAATATTAGGTTTAATTATTTCCGCTTAATAAAAAAATTCTACGCAAAGAGGCTAGAACTCTTAATTCTTACTTGTTGAAAGTACTAATTTTAAGAGCATTCTACTGATCTGCTAGGTTGATTAGACAGATATTGAATTGTCATTGTGCATGGCCAGGAGAAATTGTTAGGTAAATCAGAAAAACACACATCTCATGAGCATTAGAACAACAATTAAATAATCAAAGAAATCAATGGATATTGACGAGTTCAACTCATTAAGTTCGGTCCTAGGGTCTTTATGGATGTAGACTTCTTGCCTTTACTTAGTTCACCTCAACTACCACTTTTGTCACGATCAAGCTCCCTGAATATTTTAAGAAATTACAACATAAGAAATTTTTACAAAAAATTACAATTATTAGAATCAACTCTGAAAGACATAAGTGGTGAGTTTGTAGAATAGGATCAATCAGCAATGAGGAGTCATCTGCATTCATCTTTTGCATGCATGTGCTTGCAAATTACGTGTGATGGCAAACCACCTATCATCCAAAGTTCACTAGGATTGCCTACTACTACACTAGGTCGTAATAAAAATGGAATATACATGCATCCTAAGCATGCTCATGCACATGAGTCAAACCACGTGAATGCAGTTTCCAAAATTTTGATTTATGAGCGTACCATATGCCATGAAATGATGTGCTATGATCTATCTACATATCATGTTATTTAACCTAGTGACCATATGCACAACAAATTAAATATAACCAATTTAGGAAGTACTTAATATATTCAATTGATTCTTACCATATAAAGGATAAGTAACCACCCTGAAATCTAACATGGCTACCTCTATGTCATAGTTGGAGCAACCTAAAAGTAAATAGGAGGCATTGCATACCATAATTTACAAAAATATAAACAAATCATCTTCCACTTTTCTCAACACCTTTGATCAAAGGGCCTATAGAAAATCACCCATCTGCAACCAGCATGGTCCTACTGGCATTACATACCTTGCCACCATAATCTCTATGGGCTCCCACTTGGACTATTTTATAGGGCGTTAGTTGTTCTGTATTTTAAACTAATGTATTTTAGATTTTTGATTTCAAAATGCAGACTGAAATCCTGCATTTTAGATGTCTATTTCAGAGTACATACCAAAATCATAGGTTTTTAGAATGCATGATAAAATACACGACATAATTCACCTTTTATCTAAAAACAAGATATAAAATATTAATTCATCAAATCTTAGTTGGATAAATAAAAATAAATGACCAGTCCATAATAAGATGATTATGTGCACTTTGTCATTTACATATGTGTAACATCCTCAATTTTTCTATAATTTTTTGTAAAAATTCTGCTATTTTTTGCTGGTATTTTCGATGGAGAAATTTGACGCTTCAGTGTATCTATTTTCATGATTCACCTCTATATTCATAATCATAGAGTCAGAAGTGGTGTTTAGTTGCAAGTCATTAGGCCTCGATGCACCACAAAAATATTTGGCGTGAAAATGGGAGAGAAAATGAAGAGATGTGAAGGAAAATAGAAACAGAAAGAAAGGAAGAGAAGGAGAAATAATACAAAATTTGGAGCACCCGACCCGTGAGTGGAACAGAGCAAGGGAACTTCCCCTTCCTTCTATGAGGTCAGAGGCGATGCCACCACTGGCTGCCGGCTTCTGCCCGCACAGCCTTAGCCACCCGACCTGGCCCCATCGGGAGTCCGCCCTTCTCTTTCCTCTTTTCCCTTTTCAGCTCGACAAAACTGCCCACTCTTCCTTCTCTTGATCCATTGCCGCCCCAACCAATTTCCCTCCAGCTTGCTAGCATGGCTTCGCTGTGGCCAGGATGACGTCCAAGCACTACCGTCCTAGACTCCCTGCCCCTCCTTCTCCATCCGCCCCTCTTTTTCCCTTCGTTTCTGTGTGTTGTGACCAGCGGTAGCATCGCCGGTCGCCGGCCACCACCGGCTAGCCTTCGGCCCCGCCGGCCCAGCGATGGGAAGGTCGTTGCTTCTGGCCTTTGATGAGTTTGTCTTTTTAAGAGATTGCAAAGGAGAATATGACGGAGGAGAGACCCCTAGCCTGATGTGTGCATTTTCAAATGAAGGATATTTCACAAATGAAGGCTATTTCATGTTGTAAACTGAGGTTTGAAATGTAGGAGTTTGGAAATTTCTTTTGCATTGACTAACAGGGTAATTTGAAATGCACATGCAAACTCCGGAACAACTAACACCTCATTCTGAAATATTCGCTACAAATCCCAAATGACTAACCCTATAATTTGAAATCTATTAATTGTAATATGAAATACAGAATGACTAACGCCGTGTTAGTGAATTTCCAATTGCACACTCATGACATAAAACATTCAATCTTCTTATCTTGTTACCCATCCTAGGTAATCCCTTCCCACCGGTGTATGAATGAGACAATCAATTCATTCCGTCAACAACATAACAATCAACAATGGAGTTTTTAAGTTATTCAAACTCAAGATATTGGCTATTACCCCTTCAATTTGTATGTGCTCACTTAGATATGCCTTATGATAATCCCTTACACAATCTAGGCATACAATACACAAATCAACAGACAATAATAGATTACCATGATCTGAATGTATATTACTATCTTAATCCCATTTATTCCCTCAAACCAGGCAATTCATACTATTATGTAAATGATCATTTTACCTCTACACTGCATACATCACATAGAATTAACAAGGTAGCATACTACGTATGAAATTCCCTACCCAACATGGTATGGAGTTATCTAAGTCTATAAAATGAGCATTCAAAACATTTTAAAATGGAGAATTGCAAGCTTTAGTTAAACTGGGTAGTTCACACACACAATTACTAGTCAGGTCTTTGTAAAACCCTAATTCCTTATTGTTCTATTTTTCCATATTAAGAAAAACATAAAAATACTTCTAATTGATTAAAAATTTGATCATAGTGAGTTTGGCGGGTCTATAGTCAAGAATTAAATCTAGGGTCAGGTTTGGTACTTAAAACTATTTTTCTAGAATTTATAGAAATTGTTGCAAGTGTAGAATTTCAAGAGCAATTAAGACTCCTAAGATCATATCTTGGTCAATTCAAATCCAAACAAACTGAAGGTTTATGTACTAGAACCCTAATTTAAAATTTATGGTATCCATAAATGTTGAGGACGATCACATACATAAACCTTAACCCTAATGAATAACTCCATTAATAAAACTTTTAGAACTTAATCACATACATGATACATACCATAAAACTCATTATATCCATCATGCATGTATTCTATCACATGCTTAAGAGCAAAATCATATACTAAAAATCAAAATTCACAACTTGATCAAAATAATCATGGAATCATACTTCAATCATCAAGCATACAACATGAATAATTCAGACACATGTATATAACACCTTATTTTATTATGATCTAAAGTAGAGGAGGTAGTCCCTACCTCTTCCACAAGAAAAGACTCTTCTCTACATGTCAAGCCTTGTTTCATAGCTTTGGGTGACAGTCCTCCTCCCCAAGCTCCAAGGTATGGCTTCCAAGCTTCAAAACTTCAAGGGAAGGAGAAGTACAGGTGCGGCTAGAACAAAAGTGAGGGTAAGAAGAGAGGGGGCTGAACCAAGAGGGAAAGAAAGGAAGAGAGGGAGGGAGTGGACAGGATGTCCTTATAGGTGAGGTTCATACCTTGGCTAGGATTTCCCCCTATATGACCTTCCCAAATCCCATCCCTATTCAATATTTTCCTTATTTGGGTTTATCCTTCCATACATTAAAGATTTCAGCCATCTTGGGGAACTTGGCGCCAAGGCAAGAGGCTAGGTTGTCTGGGTGGCTGAGCAATTTACCAAAATTCAGGTCATTGTGCAAAGAATTCAAAATATTCAGCGTTTTCCACAAGAATTCCCATTTTTTAGCTTTTTGCCTTTTTTGACCTTTTTTCCCTCAACTTCACGTCTTCCTTCCGTTTGATCCCTACCTCACAGCTTCTTTTATTCATCTCCCAAAGAACACCTCTTTAGCATATTCTCCTACCCTCTCTATAGAAGAAGAGACCTCTACCTCCCCAACGGCAGCAATGGTGGTAGCACTTCCGCACTCTATTCATCTAAGCTTTCGTCTCCTATGGTCATATTCTCCTAGATCTCTACCCTTCTCTGGATAATGTCATTTTTTATTATGAAATCCTCTGCTCTTATTCTCCTCAGCAATTGGCAGAAGGTGAATCAGCTATAACACCAATGGCAATGTCTCCTTAAACTTCTCCAACTCCAATGTATACAATGGCAAAAAGCCAAGCAAAAAACACCTTGACCCATCAAAGCACCCCCTTGCCAAATGATCCCTTTAGCAAGAGGTGTAGCTTCTAGAAATGTTGGGCACTTGGAAGCTTTCCAATGCGGGGAGAAGGTAGAGGAGGAGGAGGAGCTATCGAAGGAGATGAAGGGTAGGGATTTTGGGGAAAAGATATGTTTTATTCTTAGTGAATAAATAATTATAAAACATGTGTTAATTATTTTTTTCCTTTTTTCAAATTGTTGGAACAATAGGATTACAAAGTTTTAATGCTTCTGGTCAAAGTTATTTAACTAGTCAGAGAGAATCTCACTATGTAAACCTTTTTATTTTTATGTTATAATCAAATATTTGAATAATAGGGTTAAAATGTTCTGATTATTCTGCTACAAGATTTCCTTTTAAAAAAAAATGATAACAAGATTTAATTCTTTGTGATAGAACCTCTATGTTTAATTTTTTTATTTTGATGCTTCTGTCAAAATGACCCAAGAAACAACAGTTTCAAATTTTTTTGACAATTATGTTAACTAGTTTTAACAACCATGTCAAAATGTTTTAACAACCGTGCCAAAATATTTTAACAACTATGTTAAAACATTTTGACAATAGTATTTGAGAAGGCAAAGGAAGGGATGAAGATGTTGAAGGAGATGAAGGGTAGGGACCTTGTGCTAAATGAGATGGTCATGAGGGTGCAGTTCAATGCTATAATATCCCTAATTTTTCTTTGATTTTCCTACTATTTTTCTGATCCATATTGGCGGGAAAATGAGACACTTTGGCATATTTGTTTTCATTTATTTTACCCCATCATTTATATCCATAGTCGGGTGTGGGGCTTAGTCATGACCGTTTGGCTTCAACATGTCACATATGTTTTCGGTGCAAATTTTTGATACACATCTTGTAAGAAAGTGGAATGACACGTATATTTTAGATTGCATTCTAGTATGTCTGCAACATCTAGAAGTTTCTAGAGAAACCTGAGCGGAATTCTAGACCCTCCTTCATGCCTCCTCCATCACTGAATTCTGCTGCTTCTTGCCAAAATTACCTTCACCATGATGCCACAAGTCTGGTGGTGCTAGCAAGGGCTACCGCCACCCTCTCCTCACTCCTCCTCGAGTTGCCAATTTCCCCTCTCGGGTTTTCACCTTAGTTCAGCTCATTTTTTGCCACCGGAGTGCTGCTGGCTGCCATCTGGTCTCCAAACCACCTTAGTTCGGCCGGCCTCAAGCGAGTGACACTAGGACCGCCAGCTCCGGCCCTCCCCCCAGCCTATTTTTGGTTTTGCCAGTAACTTTTGCAGTCCCTTTTCATGTTTTTCCTCATTTTGACTGTTTTGGGCCGCCGGAGGGACTCCGCTGCTATCTCCCACAACCCTCCACTGGACCCATCTTTGCCTAGCCTCTAGGGCCTTGGAGGAGCTGTGCAGAGCCACTGGAACCTCTGCCCTCTCTTCTCTTCCATGTTTTCTCCCACTCCTTCCCTTCCGTCCAAACCAAACTGTAACACCCTGGCCCAAAAATCGACCCGGACTGGGGGGTTCGGAAAACATAAATGGAGTAAATTAATTTTCATAAAAACTAGAACAAGACCAACTAGGAGTCGCGGAGTCTATGTACAAGAGACATAACATTCCTCTACATGTTATAGAGCTTTAGTGCTCTATTGTATGTAGACCAAAACAAACCTATTTCTATGTTTAATTCAGATCAGGCCAACGTTGCCTTGTTGTTGGTTGCCTACGCATGTATTAGATAACATCTACGGTGTTCGTCCAATGCAATCAGATCTAAACGTAGTTCTACCTAATGGCTATTGCATGCATTAGGTAGTACAAAATTATATACCTCAAAATAAATATATCTAATATTTAATCAGAGTCAGATGGATATCATACAGAAATCATCATAATCAAAAATAAGCTACCAAATCAGCAGAAACACACATCTTGCTCTATCACATAGCATAGCAAAGCACAATAGAGCAAATTGGATCATATCAGATCATATTACATCAAATTAGAGCATATCAGAACAAAACACATCATATTAAAGAAGATTAGATTAGAACATATCAAAACACATGAGATCAAATCATATATCTTAATTAGTATATTCATATCACCAATTAAGATGTGCATGCATATGTCATTTATCATCCTAAGTTAACTACTTAGGATGCACATATATTATTATACTTATATTAAAACAAAAGGTCAGAAATGCTTACTCCCTTGAAGTACTAGAAGTAGCAACATTTAGAGTTGCTCCTTTCTTCAGAGCATCCTCCCTTTCAGGTCCGGAGACGGTGGGCAAAGCCTCCTCTTGCTCCAGAATGTTCCTCTCATTGCGCCCGAAGGCAATGGACAAAAGTGCCCCTTTCTTGGAGACGCATTATTCTTTGTGCATTCGAAGGCGATAGACACAACCTCCCTTTACCCGGAGACATTTCTCACTTTCCACACGTGTAGGTGGTGGACATAACCTCTCTTTACCCAAAGGCACTTCTCTCTCTATGCACCCATAAGCAACGAACAAAACTTCTCCTTACCTAGAGACTCATTTATCTTTCCGTGCCCGTAAGCTATGAACAGAACCTCCCCTTAACCTGCGACATTTCTTTCTTCATGGCCTGAAAGCGGCAGACACAACCTCCTCTTAACCTGGGACGTTACTGTCATTGTAAACAGATGAAATTTAAATTAAAATAACTCAAAAGTAGGAGAAAACCTCCATATCTTGACATTCTTTACATTAGAGCTCTAAAATCAGGAAACCATCATTGCGACAATATATGACATGTTCGATTCAGGTAAGAACACCTCTTGAATGACTTGAATCGGACTTAAAACAACTCAAGAACTATCAAATAAAAAAATCAACCTTACTGTGATGTCTGGCACATTCGATTTAGCTAAGAATGCTTCTTAAATGACTCAAATTGGACAGAATGAGTGAGAAATGAAGAAAAAAAGTTTCTAGATGTGTGAGAGTCTGAAGAACTAGAAAACTAGATGCTGTTTATAAGGAAAATGGATAGACATGAGGCTAATACGTGGCAGATAGGGCTATGTATTAGCCCTATCTACCACGTATTAGCCAAGACTATTTATAAGTTTCTAGTTGTTGTTACATTTGAACTAAGACTATGAAGTAGTCAAATTCATATTTGTTTTACTTGCCAATTGTAGTAGACAAGGTCGATCCACAGGGAAAGCTTTGTGCAACAAAGAAATTGATTATGAAAAATAGAAGAAAGAAAAATTAAGAGAGAAAGAATAGAAGAGTATTGAAGCATTCAAGAGTTAAGAAATCAATAAAAGAAAACACTAAGGCATTAAGGCTCATTGTAACATCTAGTGATATTCTTTATGTGTCATGTTATCTCAGTTAGAATCGAATGAATATTTTATCTAACCGGAAGATATAAACATTAGAAACAAAAATAAAGATAAGAAATACTTTGAGTAGATGAAGGATAAAAAGAATTGTTTGTTCAAGAGTTCTATGTATCAAAACTATAAAAGATTAAGAAGGAGAGCCTTCAAGCATCTTATGTATCAAAATTACAAAGAAACAAGAAGATAAACAATATTAAATAAATATCACTTCAAATAACAAATACTTACTTGAAACCATTGATAAAACATGAATAGAACTCCATTAGATTGTTACAAATTGCATCTAGCCTTAGCTAGAGAGCCTAGAAAGCCATTACAATAAAACTAAAAATAAAAAATAAAAAAGAAGAGAAGAAAAATAGGAGAAGAGAGCTCCGAAGAGGAGGGGATGATGTCTCTACCACGTCCACCCCTCTATTTATAGGAGTAGAAGGGGTTGCTTCAAAGGGGAAAGTCCAATCATATCCCTTAATTGCATCCTAATTGATTGCTTGATTGGTTGTTTCTTTCACAATGATCAGATTCTAAATCAATCAAATAAATCATTGATTTATTTAGCAAATAAGTATCGTTGAGTCTTCCTTTAGTTATCCAATCAGCCTCATTACCTTTCCTTATGTGTATTATTCACAACTAATAAAAAGATTATTCATGTGTTGGCCTTGGGTTAGTTAACAAGCTGTCCCTTTGCATATCCAATTTGACACATATATCTTTAGAATTATGAATTTCTTCCTGTGATTGTAGCCACAAAAGTCTTCTTTCTAATGCCACTAGAAGCATATTGATCTGAATTTTACATAAAAAAATATGACTGAAATACTATGGCTATACCAATCTGTCCAAATCAGCTTCTTTCTAAATTTGGTTCCCTTAATGCAAATTTAAAATCCAACAGGTCTACAAGGTTGTGTTCAACTATTCAATGCATTCTTAAACCATTAAGAACCCATTCTTAGCCTTTGAATAGCTTTAGGTAGTTGAGCTTCACTTCCTCTTCCACTTGGATCCTATGGAAGCCCATTTTCACATGTAAACACAACGGAGGCCCAACTCACCTAATCAAGATATAAATAGCACATATAAGCAATGTATTAATACAAAATAGGATTGCAATTTAAGATTTTGAAAATATTTAATTAAACATTATTTCAGTGCATCTCTAGTCCTATCTGACATGTCACGAGTCCTATCCGACAAATCATCTTTTTATTATTTTTCATTTTTAAACTTTAAAATGTGATCTCTCTAACTCAATGTCGGAATCGTGCATTCTGGACTCATATCAATGATCCCTTCGAAACTAGACCACACATGGTAAGGTTATCCTACATTATTCAAGTGTGTTCCCGCCCATGTGATATGCAATCTGAGGTTGTAACTTTCACCCCCAACCTCAGTTTCATAAATTCTTTGAATTGTTATGCTCATTACTTCGAGTTCTACCCATATGCCGGTATTTCATCCCATAAAACCCCATAAATCCTATCAAAAATTTTATAACTACCCCTAACCCATTAGGTTAAATGTAATAAAAAAATAGGTTATCACACAAACTACCTATCCGTGTTGGGACTTTGGACTACTATCATAGCTGGCAGGCAAAGTCTAGACAACTGTTGTGGGCTTCACATCTGCCCAGTGATAATGGCAAGGTTATCCTAGCCTAGCACCACCACCCTCTAATATGGTTCCACCTTACCGGTACATTGTCCTATTTGTACATCGATCCCCTTCTACACATCTTACGTCAAACGGCTTCCAATCAGATTTGGTTCTATTTGCCTCAAGTCGGCAATAATGGTGTTACCTCTATCAGCCTTGGCATGACAACGGCCCTGTGGCCTTCGCTCCACCTCAGCCTGACCCTTAGACACCCCTTCGTCCTTTGTCATTAGAGATGCATAGCTGCCTACACCAATTGTTTTGGTGGTGGATAGCGATTGGCAATGTTGCCACTTAAGTCAGTCACCACCTTTGGGCCCTTGCTCTATCACCCTTTTGGGCTTTTGACTACCACCATCCAACCCATCTCCTGATTGAGTGGCCCTCTTTGCTCCATGTGCATGTTGTTGCATGTTCAATTTATGGTTTATGCACCAATTTTATGCCGCCTAACCATCAGATGGTTCTGTCACCGTTTGAGTTGACCACAAGAGCCCTCCACCTTTACTATATCGTTGAGTGTTGCCCCATGCCCCTAGCCCCTTATGTGGGCCATAGTCGATGCGAAAGCATTGCCGTTGGGTGCTGTTCAAGGCCGATTTTGGCATATTGTGGATGATCAATTGCCTCTTAGCCACTGCTCGACTTCTATTTAGTCCACCCTCAATTTTCAATCGCACATTCCATTTCATTGGAACGACCCTTCTCCTAGACGCCCTTAGTAGGCTGTCGTGGATTGTGGATTTTTCCGCACAGACTTTGGTCACCACCGTCTTGCCGTGATTACTTTTGGTGCTTCCTAAGCCCTCAAAAAGCAACTCTCTCAGCCAGCAATGCTTTTGGCCACCAACTCCACCACTGACACCGCCACCATCATGTGCTTTCCATAAAACTTCATGGATTATGAGGTAGGGGAGCTTTGAATTCATAATTTGATAATAGCATGCTTTAAATGTTCAATGACATGCTAGGATTGTATGATTCAATGCTTTGGATGCGAAATAATAATCCAATTGCATGATGTACGGGGGCAAGATAATGAAATATGGTAAGTGTGCTTATGAATATGACATACATGTAAGCATGAGTATGTGTTATGTACATGGAATATGTGTGTGCTAATGATGGCTAGTGAGTATGTTGATAAGCTATGCATGGAATTATGTGTATGTTATACGTATGTGTGATGGACATATGTATTTATGATGGTTATACGCTTGTGGGATGGATATGTATATGTGTGTGGGGTAGATGTATGGGAAATGAACGATAAGAGGTGACAAAGGGTTTGGTATGGATTTGGATGCGGATTTGTAACCGTAAGACGAAAGACAGAGCATGTAAGTTTGACGCATGAGGATTGGAGCAGATGTGTTTGGTTTGGATTAGAGTTTACATTGGGTGTTCAGTAAATAAGCGGACTTAGTTTTGGTGCCTTATGGGGCATTGTGAGATAGTAAGAATGAACAACATAATTGTACAAGAATAACATACATATTATGAACTGAAAAGTAAGAACAATAAGTATGGTGTCAGTAAGAGGGTGATAACTTGGGTTGGCTATGAAGAGCTAAGTTCGAT
Organism: Saururus chinensis; assembly: GCA_035235625.1. Lineage (NCBI taxonomy): Eukaryota > Viridiplantae > Streptophyta > Magnoliopsida > Piperales > Saururaceae > Saururus > Saururus chinensis. The sequence continues at coordinate 22,294,502 of CP141142.1, forward strand.
GACATTTGAGTAAGATGTTTTGGCCATAAGGTGGTTGGCGGAGACTATGAATATGTAAGGACATGGTTTGTGGTGAGTTATTATTATAAGATGGACATGTTAAGTGAAGTAAACTCCCCAGATGAACTAGGGCTTTGGAATGGGCTCAGCTTTATATTGGTCAGTGGAAGACCATAAGATAAAAGAATTTATGGCATCATTATACCAGCATAAATTATTTAAAATCAAACTTGAATTGTAAACAAAGCTAATATGATAACATTGTGAGTTTGAGACTTGAGGGTTTCAACATATTAAGTTCCGTGTTTGAGCTAGCCGATAATAAGTCAACTGAACATTTCTCATGTCTTGCCATGGTGTTTATCCTGCAAGATGCTATTTGTGTGGTATATTTAAGCCCAGACATCTAATGCTCCGTTGAGAGCGATCTTTGTTTTTAATTTTCCCTCTGTGCTATATTAAGCCAAAATGTTTGATGCTCTACTAAGAGCACTATATGTTGCTACCCTTAGTCGGCACTGTATGATTTTACCCAAGAGTGGCACTATAAAATTCAGGCCAAAGAGTGGCAATGTATGATTCTGCCCTTAGTTAGCACTGTATGGCCCTTAGAGTGTGGGCGTTTGCACGCTTAGGTAAGTAGTATAATGAAACTACTCTTACCTGTTTGATCCTGTACCCCATGAACATAGGTATGCCTTGCCTTTGGAAAAGTCCATGGCATCTAGTCACTCCTCAGAGGTTAAGGTACCACCCAAGTGGCAATCCATTCCATTTTGACTTGTGAGCTTGTTAGTTGTAATAAGCTTCAGTGTTCAATAGTATTTGTACGGTTGTATGAGTAAGTATGTTTTTGAGTAAGGTTGTAAGATTATGAGCAAGACTATAAGCGTATGTTTCTGAGCAATATTGTAAGCGTATATTTTTAAGCAAGACTATAAGCATAGGTTTCTGAGAAAGTATAAAAGCGTATGTTTCTGAGTAAGATTGTAAGAGTACGTGTAACAATGGTAAGATGGTATATGTTTTTGCATGATTGTTATATTATTCGACTAAGATGTATTTGAATGCTTTATGCCTCATGCTTGAGTCGCATGAACACATCTATGTTTGGACTTATAGAGTTTACTGTTTAGAACTCGACTATGAGTATTTTCCTTCTAAGTATAAAAATACTCACTTTCCCTATTTTTTTTAGCCCTGACTTTCAAAAGACTCTTTCCGGTTTGTGATAAGTAGCTCCTAGAGATGGCGCTTGTTTCTGTGGTTGGATCGATTTCCTTTGGCTGAGGTATACTCTTAACTCATTAAAAGTATTGATTATTTGTGCCACGATCTGATGTATTGGATGAGATGAAAATTAAAATGTTTATACTTTTTGAACTTGTAATTTAGATTAGACTGTGGACTATTTATGGAACTTGTACTCAGGGATGCCTAGGGGGAGATTTGTATTTAAAGCCTATGATCATAGCAATTTATTTCATAAGTTTGTTTTTGAGTAGTGCCTAAGAATGTTTGGTTTGGCCGTACGAAGTTTGATTGAAAAGATAAAATTTGTATAGAAAAAATTAATGTCTAATGTTTAAAATTATAAAATCACTTTCACGGGTTTCATATTTCGTCATTTTTCCCAGTTTATAGCTAATATATTGTGAAACTTTTTGTAAATTTTATAGAAAATGTGTTAAAAATTGTCATGCGTTTGTGTTACAAGGCTTAATGGGATTGCTTTTTGGCAAGTGATTGGACTGAATTGAGGTTTTGTTTCTGATTGAAAAGCTTATGGTTGTTTGTTTTGCATGTTGTAATTAGCTTAATATAGGCTTTTTCTTATTTTTGAATTCTAATTTCTTGGAAACTTGGAACTGTTTTTCTGTACAACGTATTATTCTCTATTATAAAAGTGTAATGCTAGTCTTTGGTTACTATAGAACCATAAAAATTGTGTCTTTGATGTACATATAAAGCAAAGATGCCTTTCATCTTGAAAGAATATGACCCTTTACAAAAGTACAAGGCCATGTGCTAGAGCAACTGTCAGCAATATTTAGCATTGTTGCTGCACAAAATTTGTAGAATGGCCTGACAAAAGTGTCCTCATATTATGCATTGGCTTATTTTGGTGATCAAAATAATGTCATGAATGGGTAATTTGCAGTCAATTTAAGGCTAAAAATTGGATTATGAAGATGGAACAAAAGGAAGGCTCAAATCCTTGTTTCGATAAGTAAAAACATGCAAACACATAACATTCACACACTAGTGGGTAAAAGAGATTAAGTGAAAGAATGGTGAGAGTTGGAAGTTTTTCTATTGAAAAATAAAAAATCTGCCTAGAGCGATCGATTGTTGCAACGAAACGATGAATCGGTGTTCAACTGTAGAAAATTGATTGATTGCTTAAGAAAACGAGCGATAGGAACTTGAAAATTCATTGTTGAAAACAAAAGTTGAGAGTTTATTCATTAATCGCGAGGTTGAAAGATCATTTAATTAAAGAGTTGTAGTCTAATTGGAACAAGGATCGATTAATTGCCCTGTGGAATGATCAAGCGATGGAGTGCAGAGTTGCCTAATTTAGACTTTCCCAGTTTTGTTGATTCCTTGTTGGAGTCATATTCCTTTTGAGACATGTGAGTCTATAAAAAGGGCTAGGAATGTAAGCAAAGAAGGTGAGAGGCCTTATATAAATTGGAGAGCTTATGTGGAGTTGTTTTAACAGAGTTTTGAGGGAATTATTCTTCTAGAGTGAGAATTTTTCTACCTTAGTTAAAAGAGTGATTGGTGAGATGAGTGCCCATAGACACGTGAAGCATTGTGTTTATTGAAGATTGTTGTTGAGAAGAACAAGGAGAAAAGAAGATTCATTCCAATGGAGGAGATGAAAGATTGAACTATTTCCAGTAAAAAACTAAGGAATGGTTGATTCAGAATCAAGAGTGGTGTGAAGAACTAGACTGTTTGAAGAAAGAGAATTTTTGTTCTCTATAATAAGTACTTATGTAATCTCAAGTTTACATATAGTACATAGTTGATCTAGATAGAGTGTTCCATGCTTTTCCCGAGTTGGGTTTCCACATAAAACTTCTTGTGTGTGTAAGAACTTATGTAATCTCAAGTTTACGTCTAGTTTATTGGCTGTTTTCTTTGTCAAAATTATGTCATTAAACCATACGTATGTAATGAGTCCTAGAGTATGATTTTAGGTTATTTTAGTCAAGTCAGATTTGGAATTGATGACTTGAAAAATAGGAGTGGATGCGTTCTTATTGATCAAGGTAGAATATTGAAGATAGTGAAAATTTCGAAGCTTATTCAAATCACATTGACATGCATAAATCACTTGGAAAAGGTTAAGAGGTGATTATAGTGGTTTCTTTAGGATTTAGGTTAAAGAGGGCAAAATTATAAAAAATAGGCAAAATGATCCATCGCTGAAAAATGTAAAAGACAAAATAATCAATCACGTGTTGATTCTACCCTTTGGAAAATGAAGCCAATATTTGTCAATCCACTGCTCTTGCAATCTATCGATCGATTGAAGAATCATGCACATTATAAATAGTGACAAATCAATCGCTGTTTAGAATGATTGCTCTTTTCAAGAACAAATTACCTAAATTACTGCCTCCTAATTTCCATTTCATTCCTTATTCAAGTACAAGTCATAAACCGACTTATTGAGCTATATAAGGGTTATAAAATCATATAATTGGAGAGAAGAAAACCTAGAGTAGAAAAGAGAAAAGAGGGTTACACCTTTGATTGTTGTTTTCCAAAGGAGAATTCACTTAAGCTTTGTATTGAAGATTTATAGTGAATTGAAGAAGACAATAAATAACTGAAGGAGCTAATACACAGAGTATTCAAAGAGGACTTGTAGCATGTCTTAAATGGAAGATTTAAAATTTCTACATGGCCAAAGTCAAGACAGCAAGAAGAGATTGTTGAAGACTAGAAGCAGATAGAGAAAAGGTAAGGAGGAGAAAGTTTTAAGTGCTTGGAGAATACTTGAAAGCTAGCAACAACAATCCAAACAAGAGAAGTTTTAAGTGCTACATTTGTAGTGTTTGGGTTGATTTTTGTTAGTAAAATTCAATGGCTAAATTGAATAATTCAATGAATGAACTTGGGGACTTGGGAAATCCTATGATAGACCTGTTTGATGGCCAAAATTTCCCACATTGGAAGAATAGGATGACAACATTTATATAAGTTCTTGATGGGAATGCCTGGAAATCGGTTGTTAAAGGTTGGTGTCCTCCAATGACAAAAGATGACGATGGAAACTCAATTCTAAAAGATCAAATTTATTGGGACGAGAATGAGACAAGACTTACTAATTAAAGGAGTAAAGCTCTTAGTAGTTTATTCAATGATGTAGGAAAATAACAATACAAGTTTATCTCTAATTGTGTGTGTGCCAAAGTAGCTTGGGAAAATTTGTGAAACATAATGAAGGAACTGAGGCAGTGAAGGTATCTAGGCTTCAAATGTTGACTCTAGAGTTTGAAAACATAATAATGAGTGAATAAGAAAAATTTTATGGATAATATGCTAAAATTTTATGAATAATATGCTAAAATTTCATACATAACATGTGTGATCAATTCGGAGAACCTATTCTTGAATACCTTGTTGTGAGAAAGCTTTTAAGGTCCTTATCCTCAAATTTTCAAATTAAGGTGGCTGCTACTTATGAATCAAAGAAAATTAAAACCTTAGACATAGAGGAGTTGGTTGGCAACCTTTGAGATGCAAGAAGAGTCCTATATGAATAAAAATGAGATGATTGATAAGTCCAAGGGAAAATAGAATGTCGTAAAAGCAACTAGAAGAACTTCCAAGGAAAACAAAGTGTTAAATACCTTAGTGAATTTGAAGAATCTAAAAATGATAAAGAACTAATGCTTTTATTAGCTATTCAATGAAAACTTAAAACTTTTGGTTAGGGAATAAGGGACAAAATTTTGGGAAGAAACAAGGGGGAAAGAGAGATGACAGGCCAACAAGGCAAGATAAGAAGAATTTGAAGTGCTTCAATTGTTAGAAATCTTAGAGTCTAATTTGAGGTTGTTGTGGTCACATTGGATTTGGAATTGACAGACTTCAAAAATCGGAGTAGATGTGCTCTAATTAATCAAGGTGAAAGATTAAATAGTGTAAAGAGTTTTGAAATATATCTAGATCACATTGGCATGCATAAATCACTAAAAAAAGGTTAAGAAGTGATTACAAACGTTTCAAAAGGATTTAGATTAAAAATGGATTTTTTTTTAAAAATAGGCAAAATGATCAATCACTACAAAACGAGCAGGTCAAAATGGTCGATTATTTTGCAATTGATTAATCTATTGAAGAATCATGCACATTAGAAAGAGTGACCAATCGATCACTGTTTAAAACAATCGATCATTCCAAGAATAGTTTACCTAAATTAAGACCTTTCAATTTTGATTTCATTTCTTATTCAAGTACAAGTCCTAAATTGACTTATTGAGCTATATAAGGGTTATGATATCAAGAAATTGGAGAGAGGAACACCTAGTAGAGAAAACAGAAAAGAGGGTTTACACCTTTGTTTATTGTTTTTCAAAGGAGAATTCTCTTGAGATTTGTATTGAAGATCTATGATGAATTGAAGAAGACGGTCCAGAATTGAAGGAGCTTATACACAGAGTATTCAAAGAGGAGTTGCAGTATGTCTTCAATAGGAGATTAAATATTTTCATAAGGCCAAAGTCGAGATAAGAAGGGGAGATTGTTGAAGACTAGAAGCAAAAAGAGACAAGGCAATGAGGAGAAAGTTTCAAGTGCTTGGAGAATACTTGAAGGCCGGCAACAACATCTAAACAAGAGGAGCTTGTGTTAAGGTCTAAACAAGGTGTGTAATTTGCTTGTGTCCATGCAAAGTTAGATTTTTTAGTGCATTGATTAGGTTCCTTTGGAATTACCGAGGTTTTTTTACCCTAGTTGGTGTTTCCACATAAATTGTTGTGTCTATGTGTAGATTGATTGATTGCTAATTTGAGAGTGATATTGAGTAAATAATTAGGTTTTAATTATTTCTGGTTAATAAAAAATTCTACAAAAAGTGGTTATAACTCTTAATTCTTACTTGTTGAAAGTACTAGTTATAATAGCAATTTAGTATTCTACTAGGTTGATTAGACTGATATTAAACTCTAAAGAACCAAAAATTTTAATAGAGAGTTGAAGAAGAAAGAGGATAAACTAGTTGTGTTTTCTCAAGAGACTAATGGGTTAGTGGAGTTGAATAATAAACTATAAAGAGAAGTGAATAACCTTAAACAAGACTTGGAAATCAAGAAAGAAAAATTAGTGCTCTCAATAGTCCTCTAAAGTGAAATTAGACGGGATCAAGAGTGGGAAGAAGAAGTTGGAAACTATGCTTAGCATAGGACAAACAAACAAAATGGGTTTAAATTATAGGAGTTGTTTGTCTACCTCCTTAGGAAAACTTACTATCTTTATGAAGTTAAAAGAAAGTGTGAAAGAGCCTAAAATAGTGCCTAAACCACCTAGGTCTAGAGTGAAAGGATGAATAATATGTTCTAGCACTATGGGTATGTGTACCATTTTCCATAGTGATACCAATGTTAGAAGATAATGTTGTAAGAACTAGGTCAAATAAGAATGAGAAGATGAAGCACACTACCTCCTCTACCCCTAAGCTACCCCACCAAGTGTATGAGAAGAAGATAAAAAGAGTGTGGGTGAAGAAAGTTGATCTTCAAGCCTTGAAGGATCAATTGGGTAAAGCAAGTAAGTCCACCCTAGGTTCCCTTAATATTGGTTCACTAGGTAAGGCTAAGGAGTCCTGCATCTCCAAATAAGAGATCTTGTTTTCGTCCATGATTTAATTCTTTCAATCTTTTGGACACATATGTTTTAGTTTTATCCCATTGTTTGCTTTGTTTTCATTCTTCTTATTCATTTGTTTAGACTGAAAAAAAAATGAATATGATAAAAAACATAAAAAAAATACTATAACTTTTCCTTGATTTTTCAATTAGCTTTATTTTGGTTTTGGATAAAGTTCAGCTCTTGAGATATTTTGCAATTAATTTTCTTTTAACCTGTAAAGCAACATGTTCAGTGGTCAAATATACCTTAACTAAGATAAAGATACACCAAGGAATTGAAGATCAATTGAATTTTCTTTTTCTTAATATTACAATTCTCTGATTTTAAAAACTTGTACACATAATATTGAGACTCAGGTCATTTTTAAGAATGAAGATAAAGAAAAAAATTTAAACATAAGTTGATGTAAGCGTTTGGATTTTAGTGGACTCTAGGTGATCAACTTAGAGAATCTTTGGCTAGATTTATATTTAGAATTTAAAAAAAAGAAAATTTCATGTAATGTACTTCAATGTTTACATGTCTTATATAATCTTTCTTTAGAGAATGAAATTTCCCTCGTAAAGATGGTGGAAAAGCTAATGTGAAGTAAGCATCAACTTGACATTGAAAAAATAATAAAAAATGGATGAAAAAGAATGACAAAGTATGAAAAAAATTATGATGCAAGTAGATAGGTTTTAGAAAAGCCAAGCCCTAGAAAAATAATTTGACGAAAAATATCATCTTAGAAAAAGGTAGGGTATGTTGATTATGAGCATTTAATTATTTTCTATCGTTTCACCAAAATCATTTACAAAGATTCTACTTAAAGAGAGTCGAAAAATGTGAAACTATGTCTTTACTAGGGTATGGACAAATTTATATAAATTTAGTTAAGATTGATCTCGGAAAATTCAAGATTAAAAGAGGCAAAAGTTAACTACATTGGTGCTTTTCTTCAAAAATTAATAAAAGATGTTTAATGTGTCAAAAACAAGAGAATAAAATTGACAATCACATACCAATGGGCTTCTCTTATCTAAGGAAAGTTATTGATGAACATAATTTTTAATGCACTTAAATTAAATGAGAATTAATTAAAAAAATCATCAAAAAGAGCTCAATTGTGCTGATTTTGAATGTTTGAATTTTATTTTGAGTTTTGAATGCTAGAAATTTCTAATTTTTATAAGAAATGCCATAAAATAATTTTCGGATTTTTTTGAATTTTTTGGAATATTTACATTTTTTGTTATTTTTTGAAGATTAAAAAACAATGTTTTCCCAAACGATCTATTGTTGAGTTAAAACCATCGATCGCAAGTCAAATTCTTCGAGTCCAAGCTCTATTTTAAATGTGACTTCAATCCATTTTATCTTCATTCCTTTTATAAACTTCTATGGGAGAGAACAAAGATGGTTTGAGTGCTTTTTTGGCCAAAAACAAATTCAACATAAAAATTAACAATTTCATTTCGGCCAAAGGTATGTTCCGAACTAAATTTAAATTTTTTAAGTGATTTTTAACTATTTTTCATGATATTAGAACTAGTAGGATAGTTAGATATAGTATGATCTAGCTTTGGTTAAGATTTCACACATTTTGATCTATTAAAACTCAAGATTTGACGATAAATTTCATGCAGTGTCATGAATTTTCACCAAATTGGGGGTTTTTCAAAATATAGGGGGTTGAGGTTCAAAATTGTGTGTTGTTGTAGTTGATAAAGTTATCTACTCATCATAATCTATCATAGGTCAATTTTGACATCATTCTGGCATGAAAATTTGTCAAGTGTATAAATTTAAAATTTGAATTTTGTGCACGGATTTTAATAAGTATGAACTACTCTACTATCTAATCCTATAATTTATTTATTCCTAGTCAATGTTTAGCTCTAGGTTAATATTATGTGTCAATTAATTTAGATTGGGAGAGCAAAGAAGCAATAGACCGTAGAGTCAGACAATGAGAATCCTGGATAATCTAGCAGTAGTTCAAATCAGGCCAAACCTATTAGATGTGAGAGCAGTTTAGTCCCTATACCTTTAGATACTGTCATGGGTAGGATAGAGGCTAGACCATATTGGATGATCTATTTTTTCACTATTTCCACCTCTTTGTCAGACAGTGGTATGCATCACTTCATTTGGAGGATGATGGTGCACTTGTAGAAGTTCTTGGAGGAGTACATATGAGAGTGGCACCTGACATTATTGCCGTTGTTATTGAATGGTAGAGGAGAGAGCTCACATTTCCATTTGTTGGATATGCCTTTCCACGACACAGTGAGTTGTCCGCCACTTTGTTTTCTTTACCACGAGGTCTTAAGCTTGATGTCTCACTCTGGCACATTCAATGACACAAGACTTTAGATTACTTCATGTGATTGCTCAGTATGATGTTTGGAGTATGTGGAAGGAGCAAGTAGACAAAACGATGGTTAGACTACTACATCTTCTCTCCTAGTCTCATTTGGAGTGTGATTTACCGTTGGTAATCTTTGGGAGGATTATGGAGTTTTTGTATGGCCACACATATGAGCTACTGCCATATGATATTGTATACCAGATCTTTACAAAAGTACAAGCGAGAGTACCCAAGATGGAGCTGACTATGACTGGGATGCACCCTATTGACTTTGTTGTGTTTGCCAGATGTTATCACAACAAAAAAATGTACTATTAGCGATACTTTTATTAGCTACGTAATGTAAAGCATTGCTAAAAATTACTACTCGAGACACTTATAAAAGTGTCGCAAAAAAATTAACTATTAGCGATGCTTCAGAAAAAGCGTCGCTAATAGTTATATAATAAATAAGCAGAATTAGCGATGCTTTTTTTTAAGCGTTGCTAGTAGTATTAATAATTGTGACGCTTTTGTGCTAATAGTTGTTCTATTAAAGATGCTTCAATAAATGCATTCCAAATAAAATAAATTTAATTTTTTTAAACAAATTAAGATTATTAGTGACGCTTCATTAAAAGTAGCGCTAATATTACTACTATTAGCGATGCTTCCAAAAAATTGTCGCTAATAGTGTTTTTTATTTTATTTAATATTTATTATTCAAATATATAATAGGGTAGAGAGAGGAGAAGAGAAGAGAGAAAGTTGAGAGAAGAGAGAGAAGAGAGAGAAGAGAGAGAGGGAGAGAGAGTGTGTGTGTAGAGAGGGTAGAGAGAGAAAGAGAGAGTGAAGAGAGGCTAGAGAGAGTGTGTAGAGATAAAGAGGAATTTAATTTTTATTTTTAATATTTTTTATAAAATATTATATTTTAAAAATTATAAAAAAGAAATAAAATAAAGGTTATTAGCGATGCATAAGAATATGTGTCGCTTCTATACTAGGTATTACTGATGTATCCGCATATGCGTCTCTAATACTTAGCGTATTGGCGACGTTTATTTCTACGCATCGTTAATAACTTTTAATTTCTTTATTTTTTATTATTTTAAAATATAATAAAAAAATCCTAAAAAATAAAATTAGAGGAGAGAGTGTGTAGAGAGAGAGGAGATAGATGGTACAGAGAGGAGAGAGAGTGTGTGTGAAAGGAGAGAGACAATAGAGAGAGAGAAGAGAGACATTGGGAGAAAGTGAAGAGCGAGGAGAGAGAGGCTAGAGAGAGAGTGTGTGCATAGAGAGAAGAGATTAGGGAGCGGGATAGAATGAAGAGAGAGAGAGAGGAGAGAGGCTAGAGAGAGAGTGCGTGTAGAGATAGTGGAATTTAATTTTTATCTTTTAAGAGTTTTATAAAATATTATATTTTAAAAAGAATTAAAAGAAATTAAATAATAGTTATTGCTACTATACTCGGTATTCGCAATGCATACGCCTATGCGTTGTGAATACCTAGCGTATTCGTGACGCTAATATCTATGTGTTGCTAATAACTTTTAATTTATTTCTTTTTTATTATTTTGAAAATATAATATAAAAATAAAAAATCCATAAAAAATTAAAATTAGAGGAGAGAGAAAATGTAGAGATAGAAGAGAGACGATATAGAGAGAGGAGAGGGAGATAGATATAGTAGAAAGAGAGAAGAGAGAGAGCAGAGAGAGAGCAGCGAGGGGCTAGAGAGAGATAAGCTAGAGAGGGGCTAGACAGAAGTGTATATAGAGAGATAAAGGAGAGAGTGAAGAGAGTGGAGAGAGGGAGGAATTTAATTTTTAATTTTTTATATTTTTTGATTATATCTTATATTTAAAAAATAATAAAATAAAATAAAATGCATTAGTGAAGCATATGAATATGCGTCACTAATACCCTTGGTATTAGTGACGCATATGTACATGCGTCGCCATTACCTTATGATTAATTTTTATTAATTTTAAAATATATATATAAAGAGAGGAGAGAGGATATAGAGAGAGTGAGGAGAGAGAGAAAGGGTATTGGAGAGAGAGAGAGAGTGAGCGGAGAGAAGAGGATGAGAGAGAGAATGAGAGAAGAGGATGAGAGAGAGGAGAGGAGAGATAGAGAGAGGGAGAAAGAGAGGAGTTGGAGGAAGGAGAGAGAGAGAGGAGACAGTGTGGAGGGAGAGAGAGAGAGGAGAGAGTGTGTAGGGAGAGAGAGTTGAAAAAGAGGGGGAAATTTTTATTAATATTTATTATTTTGAAAATATAATACATAATTAAAAATTTTCAAAAAAATAAAATTAAATTTCCCTACTCTCTCCTCTCTTATCCTCATAGAGCCGAGGCTCACGTCGATGCACATGGGATAGAGAGATTTGAAAGGGTAGAGATGGAAGAGAAAGAGAGAGGAGAGGAGAGAGCGGAGAGAAGAGAGAGTGAGGAGGGAGGTGAGAGAGAGAGGAGGAGAGGGAGAGAGAGAGGAGAGAGAGAGAGGATGAGAGGGAGAGAGGAGGAGAGAGGGAGAGAGAGAGGAGAGGGAGAGGGAGAGAGGAGGGAGAGATGAGAGGGAGGAGAGGGAGAGGGAGGAGATAAGGGAGGTGTATTTTTGAAAATAATAGTATTTGCGACTCTTATAGATAAGCGTCGCTAATAATGCACTTTTTGCGATGCTTATCTATAAGCATCGCAAATATAAACTATTCGCGATGCTTCCTAAGCATCGTTACAAAGAAAATGGGTGCACATAATATTTTGCCTATACACCATGTGAAAATTGCCCATGTGGGCAAAAATTTTGCTCGTGCTGTCTTATTGTATTCCTCCTGACGCCTCCCCCCACGGCCCGTCCACCCCTCCCTCCCCTGCCATCGTTCTGCTTGCTGCCTGTGCGCCCCCAGCCACCCCCCACCTCCCATACGCACCAACTCCTTCTCCACTGTGCCCCTGCCCCCCTTGCTCTTCCTGCCGCCCCAGATCCAGTTTGCCCCCTGCCACCCTGGATCAGGTCCGCCCCTTGCCACCCTGTATCCAGTCTGCCACCTCTCTGCCTGGATCCAGTCCATGCCCATAGCATCCAGTCCGCTCCCCCCCCCACCCGTTCCCCCATCTATCCTCTGCTGTCCCTCTTCTTCTCCCATATTTGTCCCCCCTTCCCTGGGTAGTCCCCATCACCGGAGGAAGAGGAGAAGGGCAGCACCGGATTTCTCCCCCTCCCCCCTGCACCCTCCCTATTGAGGAAGCAGCCAGAGCCCTTCTACAGTTGTAGGGGGAGGAGCCCCCTTCCCCCAGCACAGGAGTAAGAGTAGAAGAGCGGTGCCGAAAATCTGGTGTCACCCCTCTCTTCCCCTCCCCCTACCTCTTCTCCTTCCAATCGAAGGAGGATGAGTCCGGAGCCCCTTCCCCTGCCAGACTTCCATGCCCATCCCCGAAATCCCACCGTTTTCAGCTGGATTTCATTGTTGGAAAATTTTTTATTCTATATTAGCGATGCTTTTGTAGGCATTGCTAATCACTATTTTTTATTATTTTTTGTTTTTTAGAGACGCCTTTATAACGCATCGCTAATAGTTTTTTTTTAAAAAAAAAATTCTTATTATGGACGCTTTTATAAGCATCGCAAAATAACCTTCTTTTATTTTTCTTACTTTATTATTTTTTAGAAAGATTTTTTATTAGTGGCACTTTTTGAAAGCGTCACTAATGATTAATTTTTATTAATGATTTGAAATTTTTCTTATTAGGGACACTTTCATAAGCATTGCTACTAATTTCTTTATTATTTTTATTATTTGTGATGCGTAAGGCATTTTTCTTATTTTAAATTTTTTATATTAGAAACGCTTTATGAAGCATTGCTAATAAATAATTAATAGAGACGCTTAATTTAAGCTTCACTAATAATTTACTATTAGCAACGCTTAATAAATCGTCGCAAAAAAGAAAATAATTTGTGAAGCAAAAGTAAACATCATTAATAGAAGACTATTAGCGACGCTTTATCTTAAGCATTGCTAATTAGCAATAGCGACTCCATTTTTATCAATGCATTAAGCTCCACTTTCCAAGGGTCGCTAATAATCTAGTCATTAGCAACACTTGTATGACTATTAGTGATATTTAAAAGCTTCTCCAATAGTCCTTTTTGTTGTAATGTATCTCACCATCACAGTGATTATCATGAGCCCCCGGGAGCAGAGGATGCAGTTGAGGGAGCAGATACAGCTATAGATCCACCTCCACCTATGGATGTTGATCGGTCAGTAACGATTTGAGAGTTTAAAGTGTTCTAGGATGTTGCCTTACAGAGATTCATAGACCTTGATCACTGGATTTGAGCACACTTTCCATGAGCTGACAGTGAGGGAGAGCAAAGTGGAGATGACGATATAGCTACAAATTGATTGATATTGTTTATTTACTTCTATCACTTTTCATGTATTCCTTTGGATCAAAACTTGTTTAATTTTATTATGTTTCATTATGAAGATGAGATGTATTGTTCAAACTGATTTTTATTATGGGATATGTGTTGAACATGTGTTGCTTTAATAGTTTAATTTTATTTCATCTCTTTATGTGACAATTATAACTTGATGAAGCTTCTATTGGTGTCATGACCCGGATTTTTAAAAGCCTTACTAAATTGCACAAACGATAAGTAGCAAAATTATTATTTTTTCCTTTCTTAAATACAAAATAAACCATTCGATTAAACATCGAAGTCATGATAACTGGGGTTCACAAACATGAATATCAAATTATATGATATTATTACACGTCCCAAAATTCAATAAGAACAGCTCTTCCATCTAAGTACAAGTACGTCATCCGTCTAAAAATAAATAACAAGTTGACTCTCATGCTAAAGATATGTTGACGTATCGGAGTTGCAGACACAAAAAACATCATCTTGCGCTCGACTCCTTGTCTCACTTGTCGTCGCATGGAGAATCTACAACAACCTAAACCGAACAACCATGACAACAATAATGAAACCTCTCCGTCTTCAAGAGAAGAGCTTCCAAAGGACAAAAGGTTTTATTAATATTTTTCAGATCGGGGCAACATCAACCGATGTTAGTTGCCTATGTACTCATCAGACAACATCTTCAATGTTTCCAACAAGATCGGATCTAGACATAGTTCTGCCTAAAACTATACTATACTAAGAAGCATAGCATCACACATGCAATGCTTAAGTATTTTAAAGCAACGTACATTTTATGCAAGTCCTTTAATCATTCCACTTGTCTAATCAAAAAGTAATATCAAACAATGCAAAACATCCTGCAAAAAGTACCACACGAAGGTAATATACAGAATATTGTTATCAAATAAACTACACTCCCAAACTAGCCTTTAACTAATGCAAACTTGTATAACTCAACTGATATCTACACCGTTCATTAAATAACTCATTATTGTTATCTGAAAAACCGACTCCCGTTCACAAGGAGTACTGCACATTAGTAGAGAAATACTAACATCCCTAGGGATCCACTTGGATCAACCATGGGTCTAGAGATGTAGGTACTAACTGTGATCATGGACACACTAGCCGGAGGTAGATGAGCCTTCCATGATGCTCAAAAACCTGGTTTGCACATTTGTAGGGATCCATCGTCCTGAAGAAACGGAGACCACGAAGGTCTAAAAGATTACTGCCATGACTATTATCGTGATCTTAAACTTTGACTCAGCTGTGATACAATGCATCCACATAAGGCAAAGGGATTAAAGACTATTCACGGCATATCATGCATGCAACAAACTTACACAATCAGCAAGTTAACATGCTGATTTTGGACTGAGACATGTAAGCCTATCAACAAGACTATGAATCAGAATTGATGCTCAGATAAACTAATCAAATCCACACAACCATGAATTTGATTAAGGTTGAAACAAACTAATCAAATCAGCAAACTAACATAACAAATCAGGCTGAAGTAACTAGTAACATTCAGCACGATAACAAATCAAATCAAGGCTTAAAGACTAACAATAATCAACATAAACAATGAGAACCACACAGGTCCAAACAGATCATAACATCAATAATTAAATTCAATAATGGTATTAGATTGTTCGAGCTCATGTACCATAATCCTCCTTGGGTTAACTTATTAAATCTCTATAAAAACTGATCATAAGACACCTAAGGCATTAAAGTAATTATCCAACATTGGATATGGTTCAATCTAATCTTGGGTAAGTCTTTAATCTTTCAAAAGGTTTTAGTATCACATTGGCCCGTTAATTCAATTCACGTGAATGCGGGCTGGTCTACACATAAGGGTATTTTTGTCTTTTTATTCAGGGCCTTCCTAAACCTTGATGAGTCCAAAATTAATCCCAGGGTTAAACCTTGATCTTATGAAGTCGGGCAAATTTGCTGGTCATTTAACGGGGTCATAAACCCCTTAAACTGACCCCGGTTCAGTTAACCATCCCACCTTAACCCTAGGGGTAAAATAGTTAAATATCTATTTACTGTGATTTTTACCTAGCTTATGGATTGGTCCACATTTAGGATACATATTAAAATATTATTTAAAATTTTCTCAATTTTTAAATCCACTTATAGGCCCTTGAACCGGAGCCACTTAATTTGATCATTAATCATTATGCTACATGTCAAGTTACAAGGGTAAATTAGTCATTTCAGGGCCTTTGGGATTTTTTGCTGGTTAGTCAGAATGATCCCACACTTCACATTGTACCTGAGTAATTTTCTAGGATTTTTTTCCACATCTAAACCTCACTAAACCAGACCCGGTTCAGTAGGTATTATTATTATTCTTAACCAAACCGGGTCTAAATAATTCGGCCAGGAACGTCATCTTCTACCCACTGCCTGTGCAAAACAGATGCTCAGTTTGTGGTCGAAATAAGAAGAGATTCATATACCTCCCACAAATTTTATAATCAACCAGGTTATCATCAACTAATTCCAATTAGTATTAAGAAAACTATTGCAACAAAGAAGTCCAAGAGTTAACTGCGTATTCATGAAAGTAAGATACCCACATTGAAATATAATCATCAACGCAGAGAGTTTGTCTACCTCACAACTCTTCAAAATTACGTCACAATTCCAATAGATACTTTTCAATGTTATAAAAGTAGTTTACAAACTAGATTATGCCAAAGTAAGCCCTTGATTTCTCTCAAAAGATTGAAGTAGTTTCAGCCCACCAATGGCAATTGAAGACAGAGCCTAAAGAAAACGAACCTCCAGTACGAATTTAACACTCAGACCCAGAATTTAGCATGAAAGAGCATGAAACAAATTATAGCATTACATGGTCATGACTAAACAGAGATTATATGTCAAATAACGCTGACCTAACTAATCAATGAGAATAGAGACATATGCACTTCATTCTAATAATTCAGTAGATCGAAACAGTAGGCAAAAATTAGAATCACAGGAAAACCTGATTTTGGCAACGTCCAAAATCACATATAGCCATAGTCCTAATCTTTTGATGCATGGATTGCCAATTCCCTGGAGTGCAGCACCTCCATGCCTTCTCTTCTCTCCCGAGTCAGACCCATTCGCCACCATGCTCACCTGGTTCCATCCCCTTTTCTTTTCCTGTGTTCTCCTCTCGTCTGCACGCTTCTGACCCGCCTTAATCAATTTTGCCTCTCTCCCTTTTATAAGATCTAATTTCCTATTAAGCTAGGTCTCCGAAAAGTTTAGTCTCATCGAAATCGCTCTCCCCATGAACTTTTAAATTATACTAATTTCTAATTCAATTGGGTCAACTAACCAAATTAAAATTCGTAATTAATAATTATGCTTTATTATAAGTGGGTCCTACAAGTGTTGTTAGCTCACAATTCAAAATTCGGTATAAATCAAAAATAAATTTTGAAAAATATCTTCCTTATCCAAACTCTTATTC
This sequence comes from Saururus chinensis, assembly GCA_035235625.1. NCBI lineage: Eukaryota > Viridiplantae > Streptophyta > Magnoliopsida > Piperales > Saururaceae > Saururus > Saururus chinensis. Next base: position 22,311,655 of record CP141142.1, read on the forward strand.
ATGCGTTCTTGGTGGCGTTTCGAAGCTCTGTCTGTCTACTTGCTAACTACATAGGTTTCAACCATCATTACTAACTTATGATCAAGTTATCCTTACAAGAAAGTCAAAGGTTCTAACACCCTAATCCCCACGTGGTCAACTTCGAAAATTTAGAAAAATCTCAGACATTATAATTGGTCATTTTTATAAATTATGACTTTTACTTTTTGTCTATTTATGTCAAAAAGGGGAACAAGTGATTAATGAAAATCAAAGTGCTTATCTATATAATTTATTGGGTAGTGCTACGCAAATCAACTTGATTTTAAGTATAAAGGATAAGTAGAGGTATATAAAAGGCTTTTCAAACTCAATTCCAAATTAATGAGTTTAAGTTAATTGTGTCTTATGTTGAGTCTTTCTTTGTCAAGATATGTACAAATTTGAAAGTCAATACACTATGACAAGAGTTGTAATTTTATTTTGATTTTCACGATAGTGTTTTGACCAGAAATAGCCAAAATGGGAGATCGTAAGAACATATGACTCATATGTCTAATTTATTAGCTAATTTCTTTATCAAAATTATGTTATGAAATAATATGTAAGTAATGAGTCTTAGAGTCTGATTTGAGGTTGCTTCAATCAAGTCAGATTTGGAATTTAGAGACTAGAAAAATAGGAATAGACGTGTTCTTATTAATCAAGGTGGAAAATGAAAGAATGTAAAGAGTTTTGAAGCTTAATCACATTAAAATGTATAAATCACTTGGAAAATATTAAGAAGTAATTACGGAGCTTTTTGAAGCATTTGAGTTAACTTGAGCAAAATTATCAAAAATCGGTACAATGATTGATCGCTGAAAAATGTGAAGGACAAAATGATCAATCACATGTTGATTCAGCCCTCTACAAAACAAAGCCAAGATTTTTTGATTGATGTCTCTGGCAATTGATTAATCGATTGAAGAATCGTGCAAATTAAAAGTAGTGACAGATCGATCGCTGTTTAGAACGATCGATCGTTTCAAGAAAAGATTTGCTAAATTAAGACCTTCTAATTTCCATTTTATTCCTTATTTAAGTACATGTCCTGAACCGAATCATTGAGCTATATAAGGGTTATGAAATTATGAATTTGGAGAGAAGAAAGTGTAGAGGAGAAAAGAGAAAAGAGGGCTCCACCTTTGATTATTGTTTTCTAAAGGTGAATTCACTTGAGATTTGTAATGAATATCTATGATGAATTGAAGAAGACAATCCACAACTGAATGAGCTAATACACAGAGTATTCAAAGAGGAGTTGTAGCTTGTTAAGAAAACAAGAGGAGATTGTTTTAGGCTAGAATAAAAAAGAGACAAGGTACAGAGGAAAAATTTTCAAGCGCTTATAGAAGACTTGAAGGATAGAAAAATGATCCAAAGAAGGAGCTTATGCTAGAGTCTAAACAAGGTTGGTGGTTTGCATGTGTCCATGTAAAGTCTGAGTTTTAGTTCATTGATTTGGTGGTTTCCATAAATTATTGTGTTTATGTGTAGATTAAAAAAAAATTGTGCAAAGAGGCTAGAACTCTTAATTCTTGTTGAAACTTCTAGTTTTAAACTATTAACTTTTGTTGTGGCTAGGAATAGTCATGTTTTTAATGAATTAAAGATGCTTAGAACTATGTTTTGTGCTATGGAACATGAACATTCTGAACTTGTGCGTGGTAAATCCTTGTGTGATACCAAAAATATTGAATTGCTTAAGAAAATTTAAAAATATGTAGAACAATTAAAAACTTCTAATTCAAAACTGAAAGACGTTGTTAATGGTGAGAAAAAACTAGATAAAATTCTCTCTTTTAGACAATCTAGAAGGGATAAAAGTGGTTTAGGTTATGTGTCATATAAGAACACAAGTTCCCTATGAAAGGACTAAATTTGTTAAGGCTAGAGAATTAAATGATGATGATGCTAGTATCTCAATTGCTAAACTTTTCATTAGAAAACAATTACACAAGAAAAAACAAGTGACTAAATTTGAACCTATCAAAAACATATCATTGAACAAACAACAATTTCTGAGAAATATTGTGAAATTTGACTTGCTTAGACAAATTATATACCTAGGGAGAAACTTATTGGAACTTAGTGCAAAAGTTTGAAATCTTTTACATAAGGCTCACACACATGATTCACTAAGAGACTCATAAATTAACTCATAAAGGTTATCACAATAAGGAACAAAAGTCGAACCCAAAGATATCTGGGAGTGTAAAACATGATAAGAGCTAGAGTGAATTTCGATCATTTGTAAAAATAATAATTTGGGTAAGGAAAGAGGATGTGAAATGTCATGGAGTATACACTGTCATAAAAACTCAACATTTTAACATGTGGTACATAAATAGTGGATGTTCAAAACATGAGACTAATGACAAATTTAGCTTTATTAATTTGGTAGAGAAGTATGGTGGCAAACTTACATTAGAGATGGGATTGGCACATTAAAAGTTTCTCGATTGCTTGATTTTTATATTGCTTTGTATCTTAGTGGTTTAAAAGCTAATCTTTTAAGAATTAGTTAAATTTGTGATTCTGGATTTACTGTGAAGTTTACAAAGAAAGCTTACTATAACATTGGTAACTCTAGAATGACTTGTGTTAAAGGTTTAAGAGCTAATGATAATTACTATTTGCTTAATCATGTTTTATTTTTCAACCTTATCCATGCTTGATTATACTTATTTGTAGCATCAAAGGTTAGTGCGTATAAATTTCATAGATTTGACAAAGATAACAAAGAATAGGATCATAATTTGTGCCCGTATTATGAAAATATAAACTTTGTATGTGATGCTTCACAAAAGGGTAAACCATAAAAATCCCATCATAAAAAACTGGAACATGTGAGAACTGAGAGACTATTGGAGTTAATATGCATGGACCTTATGGGACCAATGAAAATAGCTAGTTTATATGGTAAAAATAAATCTGTGTGATAGTAGATGACCTCTCAAGTTTCACTTTGTAGACTTTCTTAGAGAGAAATTAGATGTTTTTAAAACAATCATGACCATTAGAAGTAACAAAGGTGGTAAAGTTACTGACAATAGGTTCAAAGAGTTTTGTGCATAAAAATGAGATTTACCAGAAGTTCTTAGCTCCTAGAACCCCTCAACAAATTAGTGTAACTGAAAGAAAGAATAAAACTATTTAGGAAATGTCTAGGTAATGGTTAATGAGAATAATTTAGGAAAATATTTTTGGGCAAACACTTCAAAGTCTTTGGAAGCCCTTTTGGAGAGGTTATTTGGAAGCCCTTGTCACATCTTGAGTGATAGGAAAACTTTAGGAAACTTTAATAAACAAAGTGATGATGAGATTTTCCTTAGATATTCTTTTACAAGTAGGACATATAAGGTTTTTAACAAAAGAACTCAAATTATCATGGAGTCATCTAATGTGGTTGTAAATGATGCAAAAATCTTTGAGGATCAAAAGAGTCACAATGAGAAAGGAAAATAGAAAGTTGATGATTGTGATGATTATGATGAATCACCTAATGTTTTTAGTGATGCAGATTAAAAAGAATAGGTACAAGTCGATGTACATGATGGTGATCATATTCATGAATCTGAAGTTCATTGAGAGGAGTAACAACCACAATTTCAATTTGGTTGAGTACATAATTTTGATCAAAATGACCGTTCTAAAACCAATGTAACTGGTGACATCAATAAAGGGTGAGAACAAGATGTCAGTTGGAGGAACATATAAATTTTTCTAGTTATGTGTCACTTACTGAATTAAAGAAAATTGATGACGCTCTTCAGCATGAAGATTGGATTAATGCAATAATAAAGATATTTGGTACCTTGTTCCTAGACGTAAACAATGCAATTTGATAGGTACAAAGTAGATTTACAAGAAGAAGATAGATTAACAAAGCAAGAAACAAGGCAAAATTAGTTGCTCAAGGCTACACATAGGTAGAAAACATTGATTTTGATGAAACATTTACAATTGTCTCTAGACTTGAATCTATTAGATTGCTTCTTACTATAACTTGTCATTTAAAGTTCAAGGTGTATCAAATGGATGTCAAGAGTACTTTTTTGAATGAAAACTTGAAAGAAAAAGTCTATGATGAACAGCCTAATGGTTTTGTTGACCCTGACCATGCTAACTATGTGTAAAAGTTCAATAAAGCTATGTATGGATTGAAACAAGCTCCAAGAGCATGGTATGATAGATTGACACAATATCTAACAAAGCAAGGATATATGAGAGGTGTGGACAAGACACTATTGATCAAGAAATTTGGGAAGCATGTGGTGATGGCATAGATCTAAGTGGATGATATCATGTTTAGATCTATTAATGATATCATGGGAAGGTTTACTGACTTATTTTCTTGATTTGCAAGCACAATAAACTCATTTAAGAATTTTCATCTGACAATCAAAATTTGCTAAAGAACTAGTGAAGATATTTAGACTTCAAGATGCAAAATATGTCAAGACACCAATGTCTCCTTCTATCAAGTTAATTAAAGATGTTTCAGATAAATCTATCGAACAAATTTTGTATAGAAGAATGATAGGCAGTCTCTTGTACTAAACTGCTAGTCACTCATATATTTGTTTAAGTGTAGGAGTATGTGCTAGATATAAAGCTAATCTAATGCATCCCACATAACGGTTGTTAAAAGAATAATAAAATATGTTAGTGGATCTATAGGATATAGCTTATTGTGGCCGTTTGACACTACTTCTGAACTAGTAGGGTATTTAGATGCTAATTTGGTAGGGAATGTAGATGATAGGAAGCGTACCTCAGGTAGTTGCTTTTAAGTAAGAAATTGCTTAGTTTCTTGGTATAGTAAAAAGTAAATTTGTATTTCTTTATCAACTGCACAGGCTAAATATATAGCTACCGGTAGTAATTTTACACAACTAATGTGGATGAAAAGAATGTTATTTGATTATGGAATATGTTAGAGCAAAATAACTTTATATTGTGGTAATCTAAGTTTAATTAAAATCTCACAAAATCTTATCCAACATTCTTGTACTAAACATATTGATATTAGATATCATTTTATTTGAGATTTGGTTGAGGTTCAAATTATTAACTTAGAACATATTTCAATAGTTTCGATTGGCTGATATTTTTACAAAATCATTAGATTCCCATAGGTTCATTAACCTAAGAAAAGTCAGACTAGCTTGCCTCGATTAGGTCCATAAAGTATCTTTGTCCCTTCTTTTACTTAAAATTTAATTATTTTTTATAGGCTTTTGGTTTTCTTTAGTTTGTTTAGTGTTAGCTTAATTTGGTTGAGAAAAAATTAAGAAAAACAAAAACAAGTCTTGTGTTTTCAAATATATAGCTGGAATATCATATGTAACACACTTGAATTGTAAAGTATTGCACATAATGGGTTACACATGCAATGCATAATGAGTATAATCTTAAGTCAAGAGGACTTATTGAATAACACTTGAGTAGAGTTTTTAAGATTCATAATAATTCTTTATGCACTACTAATTTATTGAAAGGCGTAGTAGTCATTATGGGAATTCAAGATCATCTATCGGGTTAAACATATAATATGGTTGATTTATTTCTCAACTCTAATGCTATGAGGTACTAGAAGGTAGTTGAGCAATTTGGATTCATTTGCATGATGAATGAGATTTAATATGTTTTTGTTTTTCTTTGAAAAATTTATGTAAATATTTTTATCAATAGTTCTCACAAATATGATAGACAGGGCTGCCTATATGAAAAATCTTATGTTATTGTGAAAGTTATCATCTCCTTGACCAAAAGGCTTAGAATTGTAAAATTATGCAGTGCAAAGTTATGAGAACTAATGAAAAGCCAATGAAAGCTAAAATATGAAAAGAAAGAAAAAGCCAAATATTTAAAAAACACAACAGGCATGAAAAATGACAACGGAAGCAACTGTTGATGCTTGTATCTTTTACTTATTAAATGTAAATTAATGATCAAAAGGAATGCAAGTATGGGCCAAGTTTCTTGATAAACTCATTTACCAAAGTATTTGAAGAGAAGTTATTTTTTACTATATTATCCATAGATATCTTGATGATTGTTTTGCATGATTATGGTATAGACTTCGACTTGAAGTAAAACACTTATGCATCTTGTCTTATTATAAGACTTAGAACTTAAAATATTGATTCTTTAGTTAATTTGCTAATGAGATCATTTTATTCTTATGTGGGGTACACATGGTGTGTTATTATGAAACTTAGATAGTACATGCACACTTGATTTTACTATATGATATTAAACACGCATTGCTTTCAATATAGTTTTTTTATTTATTCTCATTTCACTTAATTCTAGATGTGGTTTCAAATAGTTTTACAAATTTGTTTCTCTTATGTTGTGCACGATCACCTGGACTACTTATGTTCCTTCTATTGCATTGTATTAGGCTACTTTCTTTTATATTTCCTTTGTATTTTCTTATGTAATAGGATAAATAATTGTATTAGGCCAGCTAGTGGCCCACAGGATAGTCAGGCCCACTAGCTAGCACGGCTCCCTAGGAGAAAGGGCACGACTCCCTATAAGGGTCATCCCCTACCTTGTTTCTACATTATGCAATTGAATATTCATAACTTCTCCCCTTTCTTCTTCCTCTCTTTCCTTTCCCTGCGTGAGAGTTCAAGGTACCGTTTGTGCCCATATCGGGCACAACATTGGTATTGGAGCCTTCATGATCCCTGGCCATGGCGCGAGGCAAGCAACTCGCCACTAGAAGCTCAGCCCGAGAAGGAGGCCGAAGCTTCAGCGAATAGTCCCAAAACTGCCTCGGAGGCCATCATCGCTCCTACCTTGGTGCAGATTATCGCCAACATCGAGTCCTTGATCATGGCCATTGCACAGCTCCAGGCAGATCCTTCAGCGCCATCAGCGCCACTCCTCTCCAGACTATCAGTCACGAACATGGAGTAGGGAGAAACTTCGCAGGCACTGGAACAGTGCTAGCCAGGCACCCAGGCAGTGGCGGACAGGGAGACGCGTGTTCCATAGGCTCCTTTGCGCTTTGGCGCCATCGACCATGCTAGAGAAGGGACGATCCAGGCCTAGGATATATGTGGCCCGCCAAGTGTTCGGGAGAATGCCCTAGTGGTACTGCCCCCCTTCAACCTATTTCAGGAGATGGAGGACAACGAGAGGAGTACCCAGGGACTCACAGAGGGCCACGGGGAAGAGCTGAGCCATATTTGGACCACCCGCAGTTCCCTCGCTATAGTGGTGATGATGACCTAGTAGAGTGGTTGTACAAGGCTGAGAAATTTTTTGCCTACTAGGGAACGCACTCTGAGGTTGAACGACTGAGCATAGCCGTATTCCACCTGGACAATGACGCTTCCGTATGGTTCCAGAGCTTCAAGAAGGAGGTACATTACCCCACTTGGGCCGTCCTCTCTGACGAGTTGTGCATACAATTTGGACCCAACGAGTTCTAGGATTTCAACGAGATGCTCTCCAAATTGCGCCAAACCACGTCTAGGCCTATTACACGAAGTTCATGAAAGTGGCCAACCGCCTTCTAGACTGTCCGGTGGCAGTCTTGGTGGGGACGTTCAAGAGAGGTTTCAAACCCGAGAATTCTGAGGAGATGCACCACTTCCCATGCGCCAGTATGCGGGATGTCGTGCAGCATGCATGAGTTGAGGAAGAGAAGTTGGCCCGACAATGGAGAGGGGGGCGGCTTGGGCCCTTGCTACCCAGAACAGAAGCCCAGTGCCAAACCGACTTGGCCAATAGCCCCCTCTGTCAGGCGAAATTATCCATCGTCTTACACCGGCACAGATGGAGGAGCATTGGTCCAAGGGACTATGTTTCCGTTGTGATAAAAAGTTCGTTCCAGGACACCGTTGTTCAGTCAAAGGCAACCTCCTTGTTGAGGAGATCAAGGAGGAAGACGTGGTAGGTAGGGCATACTCTTCCCACTATGACGACGTGCTGCGCGAGATTTCTGTACATGCCTTTTCTAGGGCAGTCACTCCTCATACGATACGGGTTCAAGGCCACCTCAAGCGGCAACAAGTGGCCATCTTGATCGAAAGCGGATCTACCCACAACTTCATCAATGACAAGATGGCTCAGCATCTTGGCTGCTTTGTGTCCTATTTGAAGCCCTTCGATGTTTTGATCGGTGACAGAAGCATCTCAGGAGCTCCAAAGTATGTGCTCAGGCCGCCCTCGCCATCCAGGGCCACACCTTCATCACCGACCTCTTCTTTTTGCCCACAAAGGGGGCGGACGTGGTGTTAGGGGTTCAATGGCTATAGGAGCTTGGCGACATGGTCTGGAATTTCAAATATATGGTTATGGACTTTGACGTTCTGGGGTAGCGGGTTCAGATTGGAGGATCCTGGCTGGGCACCCTTCTCTCAGCCCAGTCGGCAAGTTCGTTCTTTCAGTTTGCTCCCCAAGGGTTCCTCTTGCAGCAGCGGGCAATGGTCGAGGTGCCTCAAGATGAACCTCCTCCAAATCTTCAGGATGTGTTTGCTGAGCCAAGGGTCTTCCACCAGTCTGGCCTCATGACCACCATATCCCCATCATCCCTGGGGCATCACCAGCCAATGTCCACCCTTACTGTTATCCTCCCATCCAAAAGTCAGAGTTAGAGCACCTCATGGCTGACATGCTTCAGTCCGGTATCATCCGCCCTAGCACAAGCTCCTTCTCCTCCCTGGTGTTGCTAGTTCGTAAGAAGGACGGCAGTTGGCAGTTTTGTGTGGACTACTGAGCCTTGAATGCTATCACCATCATCATACCCATGATCAAGGAGATTTTGTATGAGCTGGCTGGTGCGATGTTCAGTAAACTAGACCTTCGATTGGGTTACCATCAGATTCAAGTGCAGCCAGCCGATGTGCAAAAGACCGCCTTCTGGACTCATGAAAACCATTTTGAGTTCCTTGTCATGCCATTCGGGCTGACCAACACCTCCTCCACCTTTCATAGCCTCATGAACAATCTCTTCAGGCCTTTCCTCCGATGCTACATCTTGGTCTTCTTTGACGACATCCTTGTCTATAGCCAATCATGGGCGGAGCACTTCGAGCATCTCAGGTCTATCTTCTCTGTTATGAGAGATAACTCATTATTTCTTAAGCATACGAAGTTGTTCCTTTGGAAACCCACAGGTTGATTATTTGGGACATATTATCTCTCGGGACGAAGTTGCCACTGACCCGTCGAAAGTGGCCATTATGCTCTCTTGGCCGCCGCCCACTTGTGTCTGTGCACTACGGGGTTTTTTGGGCCTCACTGGCTACTATCAGAGGTTCATCAGCCGATATGGACAGATTGCTCCTCCCCTTACAGAGCTTCTAAAGAACGGGGCATTTGGTTGGAATTAGGTTGCCCAAGCGGCCTTTGATGAGTTGAAGCAATCTATGTCATCAGCCCCTGTTCTAATTTTACCCAATTTCAGTCGCCCTTTTGTGGTTGAAACGGATGATTCGGAGACGGGCCTAGGGGCGGTGCTGTTGCAAGATGAGTGCCCCATTGCCTACTTCAGCAAGGCTTTGGCTAGCCGCTCCTTGTCCCTGTCCGTTTATGAGAAGGAGATGTTGGTTATTATCCTCGCTGTCGACAAATGGTGGCCTTACTTGCTAGGTCGTAGGTTTCTCATCTGCACCGACCACCAACCCTTGAAGTACATCCTTGAGTAGAGGGTGTCTACTCCAACATAACAGCGGTGGGTCAGTAAGTTACTTGGGTATGATTATGAGGTTGTTTACAAGAAAGGGTTGGAAAACATGGTGGCCGATGCCTTTTCTCGCAGCTCTACCTCCGGTTTGTGCTTGGCAATTTCTACTCCGTCCTGCCCCTTTATTGATGAGTTGAGGCAGGCATACATTGAGGATCCTTCGACATAGACCTTGAATATAGCTCTCCAGGCAGAAGCAGCTGCACATCGCTTCTTTTTGTGGCAGGATAACCTTCTCTTTTGGAAGAACCACCTTTGGGTACTAGATGTTGATGATCTTCATAGGCGAATTATCTCCCACTTCCATGACACTCTAGTGGCCTGTCATGAAGGAGCCACACCTATAAGTGGGTCAGCCAGAGCTTTATATGGCAGGGTATTCACCAGGTCGTTCAGGAGTATGTTGCCACTTGTGATGTATGTCAAAGAGCTAAGGAAGCCACGACGTCTCCTGCCGGTTTGTTTCAGCCGTTACCCAATCCTGACAAGGTTTGGGAGGATGTTTCGATGGACTTCATGGAGGACTTGCCTGTGGTGCAAGGCAAGTCAGTGATTCTAGTGGTGGTGGATAGGTTGTCCAAGTACACTCACTTTTGTGCTTCAGGCCATCCATTCACGGCCAATCTAGTGGCAGAGCCCTATGCACGGGAGGTGGCCAAACTCCACAACATGCCTCGCACTATTGTATCAGACCAAGATAGGATCTTCATCTTTCAGTTCTAGCGGGAGTTCTTTGCTTTCCATGGCACCTCTCTCCACATGAGCACCACTTATCACCTCAGACAGAGGTGGTGAACCATTGTTTGGAGCAGTATCTATACTGTTTCACTATGTCTCAGCCCCACCGGTGTCTCCAACTTCTTCCATGGGCGGAGTGGTCGTACAACACCAATTTTCACACTCGCACAGGGTTTATTGCTTTTGAGGTGTTGTATGGCCGCCCACCTCCGACAATGTTATCTTATGTTCCTCACCACTCCTTTATGGCCAAGGTGCATTACATGCTACAGTCCCAGGATGAGGTTCTTCGTCATCTTATGGAGAACTTGTCCTCTGCTCAGTACCGGATGAAGAAAATTTATGATGGCCATCGCACTGATAGGGAATTTTAGGTGGGTGACTTGGTTTATGTCTCTGTTCTCCCTCAGCGCCAAACATCCTTGTTTCATCCCGAGCATACCAAGCTCGCCCCCTGTTTCCATGGTCCATATGCTGTGGTGGAGCGTATTGGCTCGGTGGCTTATCGCCTTGCTCTACCGCCCAACTCCTTAGTCCATCCCGTCTTCCATGTCTCTAGGCTCCGTCGTTGCATAGGTGATGCCACGCTCGCCACTAATGTTCCACCACCTCCTTTGATGGGACCGGTCTAGCCTTCTGATCCTATTCCCGCCTCGGTGCTTGATAAGCATCGGATCCGCAGTTCAGGTCGTATCATTATAGAGGTGCTCATTTCTTGGCAGGGCCAGTCTCTTGAGTATGCCATGTGCATCTCTGAGGACGAGTTCATGACTCGCCACCCGGCTTGGTGGCCTTGAGGTCAAGGCGAATAGCGGAAGCTTGGGGGAGTGTTGTGCACAATCACCTGGACTACTTATTTTCCTTTTATTGCATTGTATTTGGCTAACTTTCTTTTATATTTCCATCATATTTGCTTATGTAATAGGATAAATAACTATATTAGGCTAGCTAGTGGCCCACGGGATAGTCGGGCCCACTAGCTAGAGCAGCTCCCTAGGAGAGAGGGCGTGACTTCCTATAAGGGTTGTCCCCTACCTTGTTTCTTCTTTATGCAATTGAATATTCAGAACTTCTACCCTTTCTTCTTCCTCTCTTCCCTTTCCCTATGTGAGAGTTCAAGGTACCATTTGTGCCCATATCGGGCACAACATCTTATTTCTTGTCTTCTTTAACTCGATCTCCTTTTGTCTATTTGTAACAAAAAGGGGGATAAATTTAGGTTATGGAAAACCTTCAATTTATAGGGTAGAGAACTAAAAGAGAGCTTGAAAAAAGAAGATCAAAGCATATATGATAAAAAGAGAAAATTCTTGATTTGGTTACAAACTTGATTAATCTATTTGCTTGCTTGAACATTCAAATTATATATTTACTTGTTTCTTGGAATAGTATTATGTGGGTATTTTTTATTTGCGAAGTGCTGGTAAATTGTAGGTTGAAACAAGAGTTATAGATTAAGGGTTATTTGTTTACTTTTCAGATGATGGGTTGTAGTGTTTTGTCACAAAATAGCCAAAGGGGGAAATTGTAAGAACATAAGTGTCATTATATGTATTGGCCTATTTTTGTGATCAAAATAATGTCCTAAATGTGTAATTTTGATTCAATTCAAATTTGAAGATTGGATTCTAAAGATGAAGCAAAAAGAAAAGTCAAGTCAATATTTTGACATGTAAAAACACACATACACATCACATTCACAAAGGTAAAAGAGACCTTAGGTAAAAGAATGTGAAAGTTGAACTTTTTTCGATTGAAAAATAAAAAAACTTCTCATAGTTAACTATTGTGGCAAAAAAATAATCAATCAATGTTGAACTATTGAAAACTCTTCGTAACATTGTTGATCGATTGATCGCTTACCTTAAAATTCATTGTTCAAAATGAAGCTGAGAGTTTATTAATCAATAGCAGGGTCAAAAGATCGATCTATTGAAGGTCATAGTCTAATTGCAACAGGGATCAATTGATGGAGCGCAGAGTTGCCTAATTTAGACTTTATTAATTTAGCTTAGATTCCTAGTTCGAGTCAATTCTTTTTGAGATGTGGGAGTCTATAATAAAGGCTAAGAACATGAGGAAAGAAGGAAAGAGGGCTATGAAAAACTAGAGAGCTTATGTGGAGTAGCTCGAGTGGAGTTTTGATAAAATTAGTTTTAGAGTGAGAATTTATCTACTTTAATCAAAAGAGTGATTAGATGTGAGATGAGTTCACACAAACACATGTGAAACATGTTGTTAGATGAAGATTGTTACATAGAAAATCAAGGAGAAAAGAATATTCATTCCAAAGGAGGAGATGAAATATCTACATTGACCGAAGAGTACAAAGTGGAGCAGATTGAACTATTGATGGTAAACAAATAATGAGTGGTTGATTTAGAATCAAGAGTGGTGTGACGATCCAGCCATTTGAAGAAAGAGAAAGATTTTTATTCTTTTTAATCGGTAATTTTGTAATCTTAATTTTACATAGTGTATAGTTGATTTGAATAGAGTGTCTCATAGGTTTTCCCTAGTTAGGTTTTCAAGTAAATAATTCATGTGTGTTGGTTGGTGATTTGATTGCAAATTTTTGTTAGAATACACAGGAGTTAGGCATGTTGAACTAAACAAATTAGTATTTATTTTGCTTAAAAGGGGAAGATAAATCTTGAAACTTGATTGCAAATTAGAAGTACTTTATTTTTCTCGGTTTGTGTATGCCACACATTTGTATCACAAGTTTATTGGTTTGTTGGACTATGTGCGTGGCATAGACAAACTGAGAAAATAAAGTGCCTCTAACTCGCAATTAAGTTACAAGATTTATTACCCCCCTTTAAACAAAATAAACCTAGAATTTAATCAAGTAAATGTTCCTAATTCCAATGTGTTCTAACAATAAATTTGCAATTAAACCATCAATCCAAACACACAAGAATATGTGCATAAACCAAGGAAAAACCATGGGACACTTTGTCCAGATCAACTATGAACAATGTAAACTTAAGATTACATAATTAACGATTACATAGACAAAAAACTCCTTTGTCTTTAAACTAGTTGGATCTTCAAACCACTCTTGAATTTTGAATCGACCACTCCTCGATTGTTTACCGGCCACAGTTTGATCTTCTTTTCCTTTGTGCCCTTTTGCTCAATATAGATCTTTTATCTCCTCCTTGAAATGAATCTTCTATCCACTTGGTCTTCTCCGTAACAACCCTTAGAAAATACATAGTGTTTTGTGCTAAAATCTCACCTCTAATTACTCCTTTTTATTTATAAAATTCTCACAACTTAGAAGACAACTTTCCCAAAACTCCATTTAAATGAATGCACAAAGCTCTCAAAGCTTTTCTCTTCCTCCATCGTGTTCCAATCCCTTTTTATAGATTCACAAACCCAAAAAGGAAAAAGTCTCTAATTTGGAATTGTAACTAAACCGAAAAATCTTAATTTTGGTAACTTGTCACTTAAACGTTCGATCTTTTCCACAAGGCGATAGATCGTTCCCTATATTTTTCAACTTGACTCTTAAGGTCGATCAATTGCTTTAATACGCCGATCAATTGCTAATTCTCAGCTTTGTTTTGAATAGTGTGATTTTAGGTGTCAATCTATCAGTTCCAAAAAATGATCAATTATTCTGTCATTTTTTTAGAAATTTCTAATTTTTCACTATTAAAATGTACAAACTTCACCATTATTTCACCTAAGGTCTCTTTTACCCTAAAGTTTGTGAATGTAATGTGAGTGCGTCCTTTTACCTAAGAAAAACACCAATTCGAGCTTCTTTTATTCCACCTTCGTAAATTCATATTCAAACATGAAACCGACTCAAAATACACATTTCATTGCATTGTTTTGATTACGACAATAAGTCAATACATGACATAAGAATACTTATGTTCTTACAATCTGCCCCTTTGGTTATTTCGTGACAAAACACTACAACCCATCATCTGAAAATTAAAAATTACAACTCTAAAGTGAAAAATTAGATTTAGACATATTATCCAGCAAAAACTCTCCCCCTTAATCTATAACACTCTATCCTACTGTGGTGTGGTCTTCAACCTGTAATCAATTTGCACATCACAAAGTAGAACATAACTGCAAAATACTATTCCAAGAAACAAGTAAATATATAATTTAAACGGTGAAGTAAGCAAAAGATTAACCAAGTTATAACCAAATACAGAATTTTCTCTTGTCAACATTTTAGCTTAGTTCTTCTTTAGTAAGCTCAATGTTAGCTTTCTACCGACAAGATGTAAAGTTTGTTGTAACCCAAATTTTTCCCCTTTTTTTGCCACAAATAAACAAAAGAAATCAAGGTGAAGAAGAAATAAAATAAAGAAAAAACTTTTAAATCATTTTGAAACCACATTTAAGAACCACTTAAAGGAGAATCAAGGATACAACTTTTTTAGTGAAGAAAAAAATTGTTTCGGTAACTATATAGCATTATTATATGACTGTCATACTTTGCAAGGTTCTATGTACCACAATTATGTATCTCACATTAGCATAACATAATCTCACTAGCCACCTGACAAAAGAATCAAAATTTGAAGTTCCTAGGATCATAATAAGATGAGATACAAAAAGTTTTACTTCAAGTCCACGACTATACCATAAACATTCAAAACAATTATTAGGATATTAATGGATAAAATAATCAAAAGCAACCATTCTCCACTACTACTTTGGAAAATGAGTATATCGAGAAACTTGGCCCATGCTTGCATTCTATTTAATCATTGATTTTTGTTGAAAAGATAACAGATACAAGCACTAATACAAAATTTTTATTTCTTTTATTTTTATTATGCCCTTTGCATAAATAGGCTTTCAATGGCTTTTTCTTAGTTCTCTTGACCTTGCACTACATTTTTTTTCAATATATGACTTTTTAACAAATGGTAGCTTTCACACTAACAGAAGATGTATAGCATGTAAAGGATAACGAACATATCAAATAGGTCAAATCTCATTCAGCATGCAAAGGACTCCAAACTACTCAAGTACCTTATACTACCTCATAGCATCAAAGTCAAGAAGTTAATCAACCATATTATACATTTAACCCAATAGATGATCTCAAATTCCCATAGTGAGTACTAAGCTTTTCAATAAATTAACAATGTATCATCTTATTATGATCCTAAAACTTTACTCAATTGATATTCAACTAGTCCTCTTGACTTAAGATTTTATTCATCATTCATTTCATCTGTGAGCTACTATTGTACAATACCTTCACAATTCAAGTGTGTTCCATATGATATGTAAGCTATATGAAGAAAAAAACACAAACTCAAAAATTTTCTTTTATTTTTCTGAACCTTTTCTGATGACAAAACAAACTAGACTTAAAACAAGCTAAGTCAAATCAAAACTATACAAAAAAACTAAAAATTATTTGTATTTTTTATCCCAAAATTTTTTAATTAAAACAAGGACTAAACTTACTTATGAAATTACTCTAGACAAGCAAGTCCAATGGCTTTTTCGAAGGTTGATGGACTTATTGACATCTAAAGGTTTGGTAAAAATATCAACCAATTGAAACTTTGTTAAAATTTGTTCTAAGTTAACATTTGATCCTCAACTACATTTTGACTAAAATTATGTCTAATAAGAATATGTTTTGTATGAGAGTGTTGAAGAGGATTTTGAAAAAAATTTATTGAACTTAAATTATCACAATATATGGTCATCTTGCCCTGGTGTATTCCATTATCAAATAACATCCTTTTCATCCACATTAACTGTGTATAGCCACTTCCATGAGCTATATATTAAACATTAGCGGTTGATAAAGAAGCACAATTTTGCTTTTTACTATGCCAAAAAACTAAACAAATTCCTACATAAAAAATCCTCCATAAGTACTTTTTTTATCATCTACATTTCGTACCTAATCAGCATCCGAGTATCCTACTGATTCATAAATAGTGTCAAATGGAAACCATCATCCATATCCTCTTGATCCACTCATACATTGATATGCACGTAATATAACTATACCCTTATTTTATCCATTTTGTGATTATTTTTAGATTGCTGGCTGATTAGAGTTTAATTCTATTTTATAGGGTTTGACGGGTACATTGGGGTGGACCCAATTATATTTCATTAGGTTGAAGCTTTAAAAAGGAAGTTACTTATATTAGGAGTAATCTGAATTTAATAATAAACCAGTTTTTGTAGAGGAAGCCAGCTAGAGCCATGAATAGGAAGAGATGTGGGTGATGATTAATAATCCATCCTAGGTGTGCAAATCAGGAAGTGAAAATTCCAGAAGTAACTGTCCAGAGTCATATATGCTCTTATTCTCAATGGTTGCAAAGAAAGAACTTTTTTATTGGAGTTGATAAGCTAGTTGTGCTGGGATCCACTACCATATAAAATTGAGTGCAAAAAAAGCATCTTCTAGATGAAGGAGCTTGTGATGTCCATATATACAACAGATTGGAGCAATTCAAAGGAAGGCAGAAGCACCAAGCCGGAATGGAGACCAAAAAAACAAGGGGTGAATCAGAAAAGACAGAAGCAGCCAACTCTTTTTCATTTTTCTGTCCATCAGTTCCAACATGAAATAGAAGCCACAAGGCAAATTCATAAAAGACTAAAGACAGAAGTTACCAAAAAAAGGGGCAGCCAATGTCCAGAAAAGCTATGTCTAAATTCAGCAAGTTTCAATGCCCGTAACTGAAGTTTAGTTCGTATGAGTGAAAAACAGAGTTTAAGCTGTGAAAGAAAGAAAGGAAATAAAGAATAAGGAATTAAGTGGGCAGCAAGGAAAAGGAAGGATCAGAGATTGGAAATCAACTATAGTAAGTCAAAATTGAGGCTTAAAGAAGGAAGGAATAGAATGAGAGGGAGGAGAATAGAATGAGAGACAAAATCCTTCAATCCCATCCTCCGAAATTGATTAAAAAATACTTCGAAAGTGAAAGAATTTAAGTCCCAAGCCATAGGAGCAAAGAAAAATCAAGAAAACAGTCCGCTGGGTAATGTAGCGTATTGTAATAGTGCTGGAGGTTGAAGGAAATGAATAGTAACCCGTGATTAATGTTCATCAATACTGTAGCAGTTCAAAATTTTTAAATTTTCTTGTTTTTCTTCCAAATTTGTAAGTTTCTTTGTACTTAATTTAATGAAGATTATGGTTGCTATGTTATTTTATCTAAGACAAGGATGAAACTTTATTAATTTGTATGGATTAATGATCATGAGAGTTGATTAAATTTCTTTTACATATGCTTCAATGTTTAATTATTTTAGCTATTTTTAATTAATAAATTCTATCTTGGATACAAGATTAATCATATTCTTCTCATTATTTGAGGTAGTTTTTATTAGTAAGTTGCTTGGATTTTTAACTCTTGACTTAGGGTTGGGTATTAATTGTGATTTGCATCTCGTGGATACAATTATGGACTTAATCTTAATCTTATTAAGCAAATGACAGCATATTTTTTACTCTTAAAAGTTTGTTTAACGATAATATATTCTATAATACATTGGATTGGATTCTAATGTGTTAAGAGATAATATGGAAATTGAATCAATAATCATGGACATGACTATTTACAAATTAATTTGTGCAGATTATCATGCCTTAGTAATTTGGTTAATTGGATATTTAAATTGTTTGATAATGCTTTCTTAGTTTAAATTGATATTTAGAGTTTATATTCTTGTTAGTTATTAGACTTAACTCTTAATTCTATTACTTGTTTTTTATTGTTTCGGTAACTTTACTTCTTTTATTTACTTTGCTATCCATTCTTATTTATTTTAGGGTTTTTAAAGTAGGCGATTAATTGATAATCCATTAACTAGATTAGGGTTAGGCTCGATTAGATTAAATTTAGTTTACCAATTTCAAGTCTATGTAGGATCGACCTTGTTTAGCTGCTTTTGTACCTTTGATTCGTGCACTTGCGAGTAAATAATTAAAATTTAACATCAAATTTTTGGCATATTGTCTGGGACTTGTAAAAGAAAACAAATTAAATCTAAACTAAGTTTACCCTCCTACTAGTTTTAATTTAGGGTTTAAAAAAATGGCTAGAGAGAGAAAGGGGTGAAAATAAAGGGGGCGCATTTGAAAATTGTTAGTCATGTATGACCACGTGGCTACATGATTTCAATCCTCTAGAGAGTATTGCAATTGAAACTGACCTTCCATTCACAATGGGAGATAACAATGCAAAAGCTAAATCCCTTAGGGAGTTATTTTTACCAATCTCCAACAATCCTCCATCATGCATAGTGTTAGCCACCATGACTGCGACACACTTTGATTTAAAAGTCCAAGTCATATGACTTCTTCCCACCTTCAATGGTCTTGACAAGGATGATCCTTACATGCATATAAAAGATTTTCTTGAAATATGTGCTACATTCAAGTTTCAAATTTTTTTTGATGAGTCGGTCTGTTTGCACTTGTTTCCTTTCTTGTTAAAGGACAAAGTCAATGCATGGTTGAATTTTCTTCCCACGAGGTCTATTAATTCATGGGAGGGACTTGTTATCAAGTTCCTTTCAAAATTTTTCCCAATGTCCAAAATTAATGCCTGAAGGAGAGAGATAGCTGACATTTGTCAAGAGGAGCATGAAAATTTTTATGAGAGTTGGGAGAGGTTTAAGGCCTTGATTTTGAAGTGTCCCCGCCATGGTTTTGAAACATAGCATCTTGTGCAATGGTTTTACAATGGTTTGACTAAAATACACCATAATATGATTGAATCTATGAACGGTGGTTGTTACTTGAGTCTGAATGATGATGCAGCATATAAGCTCCTAGAGGGTTTGTGTGAGAGTTCCTAACAATGAGATTTTTCGAGCCATAGGAAAAAACCAACCGGAAATCCGGCTTATATGAAGTAAGGGAAGATACAGACATGAAAGCAAGGTTAATGTAACACCTCAGGTTTTCATGATCATAAACAAATAGACAACACGAAACTCAAGGTGTTATCTTACATGGCCAAGCATCACAATCCAGGATCACACCCATGTGCATGTGCAATAACATATATGAAATAACAAAGAATACTCTCTTGGGCAACATTGTGCCTTATTACAAATCAGCATTAAAACAAAATTTACAGTCCTAATAACTTCAAAAGTCTACCCTGTTAGCACTGTCTATTGCCCACTAATGGAAACCTGCTACTTTGAATCTGGAACGGAACTTGCATTGCAAAGATCCATGAGTATTTCCACTAATACTCAGTAAGATGCAAGAAAAACCACTCATAATCAAGCCATGGAGATGGTTATAGAAACAAGAGGAAAGTATAGATAATGCATTACTTGACACCGGTTGCAACATACCAATACATAATGGCAAAAATACACACTATATGTTGATTTAAAACATTACTCATAGAATCTGACCTTTAATTAGTAAATGACAAAATCAACTCAAGCATGATTAGACTCTGCTCAGGAAACAATTTAACTTATTGCTTCCCAAACGCAGACTATTGCTCAAAGGAGTAAATTGTATACCAACAATAAATCCAGGCATCCCTAGAGATCTACTCATATCAACCATGGGCCTAAAGATAAGGGTACCATCGTGCTCATGGACATATCGACCGGAGGTAGATGAGCCTTCCATGATGCTTAAAAACCTAAATGCAGGCGAAGTGCTCAAAAGAGCTGGGGACCAAAGCCCCGAAAGTGTTGAGACCTCAAAGGCCGGTAACCACACGGGTTAATGCTGCCATGGCTATTTGCAGTGAGCTTACTTGAACTCTAATTCAATGATAAAGGAAATGAAACTAGATACTTTAAACTTATAGCTGAGAGGCAACAAGCAATAATATCCCTTTTTGGAATCAATCCTACTGACATCATCATGTCTAAGAGTGTTGAGGAGTAAATTGGACCCATGCAAAAGGCCCCAAAACTAGCTAGCATATCAGCCTATGAGATTAGTGTCATGTAAGAAGGTTTAGTCTAGGTACAATTCAGCCATTTCTTCTCTAATTATAAGTAGTTCTTACATTAATCATAAGACAACACTAACACCAATGTTTAAATTAGTATTTAGGAGTCTTTACATACCCAAGGGCTTAGTTCAATTCAAGAGTTAAACATCAGTTTGCCCCATCCAAATCAGTCCAACACAAAGGTAAAACTGAGCTTAGTTGTCTACAATCCGAATCATACGAGGTAAGTTAGACGTTATGATCATCTCAGCACCATTAGTCCAGGTTCAAATCATTCATTTATGCAAGCTTAAGCAGCCGTAAGCTAACTACACTATGTTTGGAACACAACCTTCATTTCATCCCTAAAATCAATTACATATCCTTAATATTTATGCACTGCAATTACATCATTCATTATTGGGCTAATCCATAATTCAGCCAATGATCTATATTTACTTGAACTCATATGAATCAGAAAAGTATAGATTTGATAAACATTCCAGTTGCAGCAGGACAATGAATAAAACCAAATAATGATGCAAACAAATTATAGATTAATCTCAACATGTAGGATTCTATACTTAACAATATGCATCATATGATTTCAGCAAGGCACAAGTCTATTCACTATCAGGTTGCAGCAAGAATATGAATAAAACCCAAAGAATAATACCAAAGAAAGCATGGGTTAATTGCTGCACAAAACAACATCAGACCGAGACATATAGAAGACATTGGCCGGTCCTAACAATTCAAGCTGAAGCACATTAGAGAGCATCAACCAACTCTAACAATTCAGGCTGAAACACCCTATTTAACCAACCCTAACAATTTACGGCAAAAACACATTAGATTAACAGTAAGATGACTAATTCTAATGAATTAGGGCTAAAATTCATCAAAATAACAGCATGACGACAGATCCTAATGAATTAGGGTGAAATACATCAGAATCACAACATGATGATAGATCCTAATTAGGTATAGAACTCGTACCTGTGATAATTTATAGGTCGGGGAAAAGCATAAGATCATGATTAGCAAGAATATGAGTGTAAAAAGTACATCCTACCTCTACTAGCCCACCTCCAAAACCATGGTCCTTCGCTCCTAAGCCCTTACTTCTATGCTGGGTTCGACGGTGCTAAAATTGCCTCTCTTCAAGCTGCTGGCCATGGTGCTTTGATGGAGAAAAAGTAAAAAAGAGTGGCTAGGCAAAAAGTTTGTGCCTCCACCCCGCTTAGTCTATTTATTAACCACCTTCCTATTTTATAGGGGATCAATTAAATCAGGCGGGCCAGACCAGAGGGCTGGTGCATCCCCCCTAGAGGCCTTACTAACCCCTCCCCTATTTTCTAGGGGATGTACCAAACATTAAGTGACTGGAAGGGAACTGGTGTGTCTACCCTCTATAAACTAAGACTCCCTCTCTCCCCATTGTATGCGTAGTAAGGCTGGACCCTTACTTGCCAAAGTCCCCCCCCCACCAAGGCCAGACCCAGACCCCCTATATACCAAAGTGGCCCCTTCACACCAAGGTCGGACCCCCTATTGCCAAAGTGGCTCCTTCACAACTAAGGCTTGCACCCCTTATACCCTACATGGTTATAATTAACATAATTATATGATTCCAAACAATCAAGCAAATAGTACAAACATATACAAGTAAAAAAATTTACCTATGATTAGGGATCAGGGGTGTTATAGTTAGACCAGCTGACTAGAAAAGTAAAAGCATGAACCTTGCTAGAAACATGAATTCCGCCAACCAAATTCAAAATGAAGTGTGTTCTCTGTGTGCAAGTTCAATACACACTACTCAAGCGTGTCCTTCCATGTTAGGTTATTCTGAGTGCTTTGCTGAAAAAGTAAATGCACTAAATAATTATGGGAAACCATTTAGCAGTTCCTTCTTTGACACATATAATCCAAATTGTCAAAATCATCCAAATTTCTCTTTGAGATAAAGCAAGCCTCCCATGAATACAGTAGCGATGCCAATGCAACAGATGTCCTCTCAATTTAGGCAGCCTAACCCCTCCTACACCTCATTCCCCAATTAGCTCCTCAAGTTATTGACCACCATGTCAACAATCATCACTGAAGAGTCTCTCAAAACAATCATGCGGTCGACTACTATACTATATTAGAACTTAAAAATTCTAGTCAAATGAACACTAAAGCCATAGCTAAACTAGAAACTCAAATTGGCCAATTAGCAACTCAAGTAGGGGAGAGAAAGAAAGGCAAGTTTCCCAATCAACCTTTACCCAACCCTAAAGTCCAATATGTTGTTAGTAATACTTCAAGTTCATCACATGACAAGGGGCATGTCCAGTCAATCACCACTCTTAGATATGGGCGACATGTTGACAATCATGTCAAAATGCATGTAGAAGAGGGAACTACGAATACTAAAACAGAGAGTGGTAAATAGGAACCCAATGCCTCCCCACATATTTTAGTTGACCCCCTAGTTAGGAGCTTTGTGTCTAAAGCCCCATTTCCTCACAAACTAGTTAATCCTAAGAAAAATGTGTAGTTTGGATATATTTTAGAGGTGTTTAAGCAAGTGCATATAAACATCCCATTCCCTGATACTATCCAACAAGTGCCCTCTTATGCTAAATTTGAAAAGACATAGTCACAGTCAAGAGGAAAATAAATATTCTTGAAAAGGCATTCCTGATAGATCAAGTAAGTTCTATCATTCAATGTAAATTCATTGTCCAAATATAAGGACCCTAGTTATCCCACAATTTCAAACAAGATAGGGGATCATCACATTAAATGGGCTTTATTACATTTAGGGGCTAGTGTGAATTTATTGTCATATTTTGTGTATGTTGAATTGGGATTGGGAGAGTTGAAACCCACATCAATAACACTTCAATTACCTGATAGATCTATAAAAAATTCTCGAGGTGTTGTTGAAGATATTATAATTAAGGTTGACACATTTTAATTTATAGCGGACTTTGTAGTCCTTGATACTCATCCTGTTCAAAATATCCATGGGCAAATTCCTATCATTTTGGGTCATCCTTTCTTGGCTACATCGAATTATCTACTGAATTGTAGAAATAGGGTGATAAAAATATCCTTCGGTAACATGACGGTTGAACTCAATATTGTTGACATAAGCAAACAGCCACTAGACATGGAAGATATGAATGGAGTTAACCTAATTGATGGTTTTGTTCATAATACCTTCCTCCAATCACATTTTGAGGATCCCTTAGAGGCTTGTCTAGCCCACTTTGGTTGTAGGGTTGACATTGACAAATCAATTGAGGAGGTCAATTCATTGCTAGATTTTGTTCCTCTCATGAGTACTGAAAAATGGAAACCTAATGTGGCTCTTCTTTCATTATCATCATCACCACCCTTTCCATCAACTGTAGAACCCCCCAAGATGAATCTAAAGCCATTACCTGGCACCCTCAAGTAAGTGTTTTTAGGTTCTTCAAACACTTTACCAGTCATCATAGCTTCCAATTTAGATAATAATGAAGAGAAAAAATTAATTGATGTCCTTAAAGATCACAAGGAGGCTATTGATGTGCTTAAAGCGGCACAATCGGTACCTTGGAGTTTCACGCAAAGAAAGGGAAGGAAGAAGGAAGAAAGGGAAGAAGAAGGTGAATATCCAATTGTATAACCAACAAAGAAGTGAGGGTGCGACCCATATAGGGAGCTGACCCACTCACCTAGGAGTCATGCCATCTAGTGGGACTGGCTATCCCGCGGTCCATTAGCTAGCTCAATACAGTTATTTCTCCTAATACATAAGTAAATACGAGGAAAGTATAAAAGAAAGTAGCCTAATATAATGAAATAACATGAAAATAAGTACTCCGGGTGATCGTGCACAACACTCCACCACGCTTCCGCTATTCGCCTTGACCTCAAGGTGACCAAGTCGGGTAGCGAGCCATGTTCAAATGGGTGAGTCACGTTCAACTTGTGCCAGAGAAGTCTCGCATAACAGTAGTCTAAGAATAATTTTG
This sequence comes from Saururus chinensis, assembly GCA_035235625.1. Taxonomy (NCBI): domain Eukaryota; kingdom Viridiplantae; phylum Streptophyta; class Magnoliopsida; order Piperales; family Saururaceae; genus Saururus; species Saururus chinensis. Next base: position 22,336,080 of record CP141142.1, read on the forward strand.
ATGAGTTAGTCTTGGCCCATGTTCAAATAGGTTGGCATGTTTGTATTGACTATAGGAAGTTGAATGCTATGACAAGGAAAGATCACTTTCCTCTTCCTTTCATAGATCAAATGTTAGAGAGGTTAGCCAACCATGCTTATTATCACTTTCTGGATGGGCATTCTAGTTATAACCAAATACCCATGACACTTGAGGATCAAGAGAAGATGACCTTCACTTGTCCTTTTGGGATATTTGCCTACTGTCGCATGCCCATTGGGTTATGCAATGCACCTGCTAGTTTCCAGCGGTGCATGATTAGCATTTTCTCAGACATGGTAGAGCATTTCCTAGAGGTGTTTATGGATGATTTTCCTATCTTTGGCTCTACATTATCCCTAGTGGTAGTGCAGTATAAAAAGAAGAATCTTGTACTTAATTGGGAGTAATGTCATTTCATGGTACATAAGGGAATTATTCTTGACATATCATATCATGTAAGGGCATTGAGGTTGATAAAGGTAAAATTGATTTAATTTCTCATCTTCCACCTCTATGAACTATACAAGAAATTAGATCATTTTTAGGTCATGGAAGCTTTTATTGGAGATTCATCAAAAACTTTACTAAAACTTCTAGACCATTATGCAATTTACTTACCAAGGAATCTCCATTTGTCTTTTATGATGAGTGCCTCCATGCTTTTAAAAGGTTGAAAGCTAAATTGACCTCTGCACAAATTATTTGACCACCTAATTGGAGTATGCAGTTTGAAATTATGTGTGATGGCTCTAATTATGCTATAGTTGCTATTTTAGGGCAGCGCATTGATAAACTTCACCATGTGATCTATTATGCCAGTAAAACTCTAAATGATGGCTCAACTACTCCACCACTGAAAAAGAGCTATTAGTTACTATTTTGGCACTCGATAAATTTAGGTTCTATTTATTAGGGTCTAAGGTCTTTGTCTATTCAAATCATGTTGCATTGAAGTACCTTTTGTCTAAAAAGGATGCTAAACCTCATCTTATCCAATGGATATTGTTGCTACATGAATTTGATCTTAAAATTCAAGATAAGAAGGGTTTTGAAAATGTTGTAGCAGACCACTTATCTAGATTGACTGTTGATTTTACTAATGATTCTGTACCTATTATTGAGTCTTTTCCTGATGAGCATTTACTTCATATCTCCCAATGGCCTTGTTATGTTGATATAGTGAATTATCTTGTTACTAAGAAAATTCCTTCTCATTGGACTAAACAAGATATATGAAAATTTTTAGCTAAGGTTAAGTACTTCTTTTAAGACGTCCTTACTTGTTTCGAATATTGTCCCAATCAAATAATTAAGAGGTGTGTTCCTAAAAATGATAACCAAAGTGTCATCATCTTTTGTCATGATCATGATTGTGGTGGCCACTTTAGTACTAGAAAGACTACTGCGAAGATTTTGCAATGTGGATTTCACTGGCCCACCACTTTTAGAGAATCTAACACTTAATGCTCAGCTTATGAAAGATGCCAAAAGTTATTGAGTATTTCACACAAAAATATGATGCCACTAAACCCAATTTTGATAGTTGAGATATTTAATGTTTGGGGCATTAATTTTATGGGTCCCTTTTCTAATTCTTTTGGTAATATGTACATCCGTTTTGGGGTACATTATGTGTTTAAGTGGGTAGAGGCTATTGCATGCAAAACCAATTATCACAAGGTTGTGGTCTAGTTTTTAAGAGAGAATATTTTTGCATGCTTTTGTACTCCACATGCCATCGTTAGTGATGGGGGGAAGCATTTCTATAATAGGATTTTTGAGCAGTTAATGAATAACTATGGTATAAACCATAAAATTGCTACACCTTACTATCCACAGACTAGTGGTCAAGTTGAGATTTTTAATAGGGAGATCAAATACATTTTGGAGAAAACGGTAAACCCTAATAGGAAAGATTAATCTTTACGACTTATTGATGCATTGTGGGCATATCGTACTGCATTTAAAACTCCCATTGGAATGTCTCCATATAGAATTGTTTTTGGCAAGGCTATAAAGCAATTAAATTTTGATCTTAACAAGGCAAGTGTTCATGGGAAGTTGCAGATTAATGAGTTGGAGGAAATTTGAAATGATGCTTATGATTGTGTTAAAACTTACAAGGACCGAATGAAAAAGGTTCATGGTCTGAACATTTTGAGGAAATCTTTTACACATGGTCAAAAGGCCCTTTATAATTCCCTTTTGCATTTATTTTATGGAAAATTGAGATCTCGATGGACAAGACCTTTCATAGTTCGTACTGTTTATTCTCAAAGAGCTTTTGAGATTGAGAATCCTAGTAATGGTGATGTATTTAAAGTTAATGGTCACTGTGTCAAATCATTTGTAGAGTTGAGGAGTCCATATGTTGATGAATTACTTCTAGAAAATCCTGCTTATCAAGACTAAGCTTCAGGAATGTCCAGTAGAAGACAGTAAAATTAGCTATTTTGGGAGGCAACCCAACTTTTCTTTTGTGTGAGTTATTTTTGTTTAATTTAGTAGTTAGTGTTTTCATTTACTACAGTTAGTTTTTAGTTTGTTATCTTTGTTGACTATTTTAATCATTATTTGGGTGTGCTTATATGATTCATTATTGATTTCCCATATTTGATTATGCTTATGCCATATTGACCATTTTTCTTTTGATAGCTATGTACATGAGCAAGTTAACAGAGGTGCTATCTCTTCTTTTTAGTCTTTTCTTATCTCAAGCATTGTATTTATTTTTATTTGACACATTGAGGATAATGTATAGTTTAGGTTTGGGGGTGTAGAAAGAGATTTTTATAGAATATGTGCCTCAAATTTATTGAAAAAATGAGAAAATTGAAAAGAAAAGTAGATTTTTATCTTATTTTATGTTTTGGTTATTTACATTGACGTTTCCTTTAGATATATGACTATATTTAATGATATCAAACCATTTAGAACATGTTTATATGACTTGACGGATTTAATGATTTTGAGTTCTAATTACATCATGTTGGTTTCTTGTGCTCCTATTTTGAAAAATTAGAAAGACATTTGTCTATGTGAGAATTCGAGCCCTTGATTATGATCTTACATCTTGGTGGATATCATTGAATCTAAGTAATTATTTTCTTATGAAAGTATAACTTTGGTATGATCTAGTAGTACTCAGGTTATCATAATAGACTTTTAGGCTTGACTATTCTTGGTTTGTAGATTAGTCTAGGACTTTATGTTGTCACAATTAAGGTTGAGTATATAATGTGCTCAAGAAAAAGAAAAAAAAAGAAAAGAGAAAAAATTAAATGAATGAAAAAATTATAAAGGGCTAAAAAAATAAAATCTCTCTATCAAGTAGACCGGGCCTTGACATGCCTCACTAAGCATAAGGTGTTCTAGTCAAAAGGTAGAGTTGACTAATTTATGACATGCAAAGCCTTGTAGCCTATTTAGTTTAAGTTATTAAGCTTGAGGGGTATTTTAATACCTAGTGCCTAGAGCCAACTAGATTGGGAGTCACTGGCCTAACACTTGTTACATAAATCTTATAGCAAGCTTAAGAAGGCTAAGCCTTACATATGCCATGTGAGATGAGCATAAAGGTCTAGTAGCACATTATGTAGTAATACCCTGAATGGGTTGTCAGGTGATCTAGGTTATTTTACTTTTGAAAGAAGGTTTTGCATGATTCTCTATTATGATCTCTTGATGATGAATAGAAGCTAATGTCTATTTTTTTAGTATTAAATTAAAATTATTGACTGGACACAAGACACATTGAGTTGTTCGTTTCATGAGATTGGGATTATATAATTTTTTAACATTGTTTATTTTTAAAACTATTATGTTATGTATGAGCACTTGCCACCAATATGAAGTTGCTAAAATGAATTATTGTTTTAGAAGACAAGTTGTATTATGCATTACACTTACTTATGATTGATTTTATTAAATGAAGTCAAATGTTTAAGAGGCACTAATTTCCAGAAAAATTAGTTTTAATTTTCTTTCTTTTTCTATTTTTAATTTTGTGAGTAGATTCACTACAAACCCTCATGAGATTATAGCTTGTCCACTAGTGTAAGCTAGGGGTTTAAAGAATTGTTACATATGTTACATGCAATTGAGATTTCCTACATAAGTGGAGTAGTTAGTTTTGTTTTCTGTTGTTTTTATTTTATTTTTGTTCGAGGACTAGCAAAATGTACGTTTGGCGGTATTTGATATGCACGTAATATAACCATTTACATATCCCTATTTTATCCATATTTGGATTATTTTTATATTACTATTGGCTTATTAGAATTTAATTCTATTTTATAGGGTTTCACGGGTATATTGGGGTGGACCCAATTATACTTCATTAGGTTGAAGCTTTAAAAAGGAAGTTACCTGTATTAGGAGTAATCTGAATTTAATAATAAACCAGTTTTTGTAGAGGAAGCTGGCTAGAGCCATGAAAAGGTAGAGACGTGGGTGCTGATTTATAATCCATCCTAGGTGTACAAGCCAGGAAATGGAAATTTGAGAAGTAACTGTCAAGAATCAGATATGCTCTTATTCTCATTGGTTGCAAAGATGGAACTTATTAATTAGAATTGATCCACTACCATATAATGAGTGTAAAAAAGCATATGCTAGATGAAGGAGCTTGTGCTAGCCTTATAAATAACAGATTGGAGCGATTCAAAAGAAGGTAGAAGCACCAAGGTGGAAGGGAGACCAACGAGAGACAAGGTCAGCAAGGGATGAACCAGAAAAGATAGAAGCAGCCAAATCCTTTTCATGCTTCTGTCCAACAGTTCCAACATGAAATAACAGCCACAAGGCAAATTCAGAATAGGCCAAGATAGAAGCTTACCAAACAAAAGAGTAGCCAATGTCCAGAAAAGCCATGTCTAAATTCAGCAAGTTTCAATGCCCAGAAAAGAAGTTTAGTTCATGAGTGAAAAACAGAGTTTAAGCTGTGAAAGAAAGAAAGGAAAGTGAAGATTATGGTTATATTCATCAATATTGTAGCAATTAAAACAAATTTGAATTTTCTTGAATTTCTTCTAAATTTGTATGTTTCTTTTCCCTTAATATAATGGAGATTATGGTTTTAGTTCTTAGGTTAATGAGTATCTAAGTTTGTTTTATCTAAAGTAAGGATGATGTTTTATAAATTTATATAGATTAATGATCATGAGAGTTGGTTAAATTTCTTTTACATATGCTTCAACGGTTGATTGTTCTACCAATTTTTAATTGATAAACTCTATCTTAGATATAAGATGAATCATGTTCTTCTTATAATTTGACATGGTTTTTATTAGTAAGTTGCTTGGATTTTTAACTCTTGAATTAGGGTTGGGTATTAATTGTGATTTGCATCACATGGATACAATTAATCTTATTAAGTAAATAAGAACATAATTTTTACTCTTCAAAGAATACTTAATGATGATAATTTTCATAATACATGGGATTGAATTCTAATGTGCTATGAGATAGGTTGAAAATAAATCAATAATCATGGACATGACTCTTTCCAAATTAAATCGTGTCAATTGTCATGCCTTAATAATTTGGTTAATTGGATATTTAAATCATTTGATATTGCTTTCTTAGTTTAAATTGATGCTTAGAGTTTAGATTCTTGTTAGTTATTAGATTTAACTTCGAATTCTATTGCTTATTTTTGAAAGTTTAGGTAATTTTACTTCTTTTATTTACTAGACATAACGAAGAGAGAAATGATTGATCAGAACATGAATTAGCCTTATGTAAAACAAAGCCAAGAGTTTATCTATCACTCACTTCGTAAACCGATCGATTGCTCAAGGAGTCCTGTGTTAAAATAGTGAACGATCGATCGTTGTCTAAAATGATCAATCACTAACAATTTTAATTGCTCTAAATAAGCCATTCCAAATTGAAATTCTTTGCTTGTTGATATGCATGATTTTTATATATTTTACACGCCTATTTACCTTATTTTTCTAGTATATGATTAGGTTAATTAGAGTTTATTTATGTTAAGATAGATATTAGTGGTGTAATTTAATTATTAGTTGATTTGGGCAATTTAATTGTTTAGGAGTATATTTGAATAAAACCAGTATTCTGCATATGTCTTACACGTTTGAATTATGATTGTTTATTTGATTTATGTGATGCATGCTTCCCGAAGAATGTAGACAATGTTTATAAAATTTTATAGTACACTATACATGCTTGAAAGTGATTTGGACAACTTTATGGAGTTGTGGACACGTTGGACCAGTATTCTGCAACTTAGTACACAGAGAATAGTATTGAATAGGAAAATAAACTATCCAATGAACAACTTCACCTTCCGGAAAACGTTTTCAACACTTAATTGAACAGAAACATCCATATTATAGTTATTTAGCTTTTGGTGGAATTGAGTATGAATTTGAGCAAATAAATTAGGCATTTCAATACCCATTTCAATTTATTTTATGAAGAACATATTTAAAGTTTAAAATTGAAGAATAAGAGATGATTTTCGTAGTTGCCATTGTTGAACACGAACAAGAGAGAATGAAGAAAGGAAACTGGAAATAAAGTGGGAAAGAATTGAGCAACAAAAAAACTTATAAAAGGATGCTTAAACATAGCAAGAAGCTCTTATTTAGGGACAAAATTGGGCACATAAATAAGGAAATTAGTTGTTGTCCATAAAACTATTTAAAGGAAGAGAATAGGGGAGGAGAATACGATGAACTAGAGCCATATTCCCTTCAATCCCATCTTCTGAAATTGATGAGAGAACACTTTGAAAGTGAGAGAATTAAAGTCCCAAGCTGGAGGAATGAAGAAGTAGAAAAAAAATCACAGTTTGTGGGTTACTATATCAGCACTGTTCAGGAGCTGGAGGTCAAAGACAATGAACAGTAACCCGTTACTGTTCATCGGTATTGTAGGAGTTCAGAACTTTTTATTTTTTCTCGATTTTCTTCTAAATTGTAAGTTTATTTTCAATTGTTCTAATGGAAATTTTATTTCTTAGGTTAATGAGTAGCTAAATTTATTTGCTAAGGCTTGGATGAAACTTCATTATAGAATTTCATGATTATGAGACTTAATTAATTTTTCTTAATAGTGGATTTAATGTTATTTATTTCTACATCTTCAATTAATAAGATTGATTTGGATATGAGTTTAGTCATGTTTATCTCATGATTTAAATTGGTTTTAATTAGTTTCTTACTTGTTTTTGTCTTGTTTAATATTGAAATTGGGTATTAGTTGTGATTTACAAATTGTGGATATAATTAATGACTTGATTTTAATCTTTTGAAGTGAGGAGGAACAATATATTTCATTATTGTACATGAAAACTTAATGATGATATTTTCCATAATAATGACGATTGAATTTTACATTATTATGAGATGATGTGGAAATATGATAAATGATCATGCTTATGAGTTTCTATGATTTAATGAATGTGGATTCCTATGCCTTAGTGTTTTGTTTATTTGGTAGTGTTCTATTTATTTTGCATTGCTTTCTTATTTTTAGATTAAAGCTTTAGAATTTTGATTTAGATAATTGCCTTGAAATCTTATTTGCTTTTGTTAATTACTTTAGTCTAATTATTATTTTTATATTTGTTAACTAGATTATAGTTTATTTGAGATAGATTAAATTTGGTCTTCTAATTTCAAGTCTTAGTGGGATTGACACTCGATTTAAATGTTTAACTACTATAGATTTGTGCGCTTGCGAATAAACAATTAAAATTTAACAAGTTCTTGGCGCCATTGTCGGGGACTTGTAAACGAAAACAAATTAAATCTAAAGTAAGTTTGCCCTTCTGCTAGTTTTAGCTTAGTGTGTAAAAAAACAAAAAATAACAACAAAAAAAAGAGAGAGGGAAAGTGGTGAAAACAAGGGGCATTAGAGAGGGGATTAGGCATGTATGACCACGTGGCTATATGATCAAAAAGACAGGTTAGTTAGAGTAGATTCAAACCCCCTAGAAAGAAGTGAATTTGAAACTGATCTTCCATTCACAATGGGAGATATCAATGCAGAGGCCAAATCCCTTAAGGAGTTATTTTCACCAATTTCTATCAATCCTCCCTCATGCATAGTATTGTCCGTTACTGATGCACTGAAATAATATTCAATAAAATATTTTCAAATTTGGAATTGCAATCCTATTTTGTGTTAATTCATTGATGATTTGGGCTGTTTATGTTTTGAATAAGTTAGTTAGACCTTTATTGAGTTTACATGTCTAAACAGGCTTCAACAGGATACAACTAGACGAGGAAGTTAAGCCCAACTACCCAAAGCTATTTAAAAGTTAAGAATGGGCTCCTAATGGTCTAAACATGCATGGAATAGTTGAACACAACCTTGTGGACCCGTTTGATTTGAGATTTGTATGAATAGAACTAAATTATGAAAGACGTTGATTCGGACATATTGACACAGCCATAGTATTTCGATCATATATTTTTATGTATAATTCGGATTGATACTATTCTGGTGGAAATGGAAAGAAGACTGTTGTGGGTACAAGTGTTATTTCAAGAAGAAATTCCAAATTCCAAAGATATATGGGTCCAATCAGACAATCAATCAGGATGTAATCTAGAGATATGATTTCACTTTCCTCTTTGAAGCAACCCCTTCTATTCCTATAAATAGAGGGGTGGACGTGATAGATGGATAATTTTCTCCTCTTTGGAGCTCTCTTTTCTTCTCTCATTTTGTAATTTTGTTTTTAGTTTTATTGTAATAGCTTTCTAAAACTCTCAAGCAAAGGCTAGGAATGAAGCTTGTACTTGATGTTTAATGGATACTTTGATTCAAGTAAGTTCTTTATCATTTTAAATTGATGTTTCTTATTTAAGGAGTTTATAATCTATATAATTATTTGATTCAGCATTGACGAAAGGTACGCCGAATGCTTATAATTCCCTATGATTATACACTTAATAGTTTCACGTAGTAAATAATCAATTACTATTATTTTATTTCAAAGTTCTTTAAAAGATAAATTTTCCGATTGAGACAAATTTTTATTTGATCTTAATTGAGCTATCATTTGAATGAAGTATACATTACAAATTTATTGCAAGTAGATTTTCGATACCTTAGTACTTTCTCTTTGATTGTCTTATTATTTATTTCACTTTCCTTCTCTATTCTATTTTCTTCGTAATGGTTTTTTGTGTCACATAAGGCTTTCCCTGTGGATCGACCTTGACAAGTAACCAAAAAGAAATCTGAACTAGACTTCTTCATAGTCTTAGTTTGGGTGAAACAACAAATTGGCGTTGCTGCCGGGAATGCAACGTGTGACAAGAATCCGTTACGAAAAAAAACTCACTTTAACTTTACTAATTCTCTAACTTTTATTTTTGCACACTAACTCTTTAAATTCAGTCATTTACTTTATATCATTTACTTTTAGTATTTAAATTCTACAATTTTTTTTTAGACCGAAGGCACTACCCACGTTACCACCGGAAATTTTTCGAGATCAAATGTGTACCTTAATAGTGCCTTTCACCTTATTTTGCAATTTAAATTTTGTCTATTAACTTCTAACTCTCTAAATTTTTATATTTTATTATTTAAATTTTACACTTTTACTTTCGTTTGTTACTATAAAAAACAATTGTTGTTGCATGTTCACATAGGTGCGTGATAATTCTGGATGATTGAAAAGAGTGAACAAATCTATTGAAAATTATTTTTATTTTGATACAATGGATGATCTAAGAACTAATGAAGAAATAAGAAGTGATAATGGGGATAATAATGCACAAAATATTCAAGTTAAAACCTTGCGTGATTATTTGCAACCAACTAGATCAAGTTCTCCTTCTTGCATAATTTTTCCAACTAATATGGGTGGTTTTGAACTCAAGCCGGGTGTAATTCAATTACTACCCAAATTTCATGGCATAAATTCGGAAAGCCCATATTTGCATATAAAAGAGTTTGAAGAGGTTTGTGCAACTTTGCCAAACCAAAATATTTCAAATGATGTTATTCGATTAAAACTCTTTCCATTTTCTTTAAAAGAAAAAGCAAAAAATTGGTTGAATTCTTTGAAGCCAAGATCCTTGGAACATGGCAAGAAATGCAAAGAGAATTTTTCAAAAAGTTTTTTCCCACCCATAGAACTAATACACTTAGAAAGAACAAAATGAATTTTTCACATAAAGAAAATGAGACTTTCTTTCAATGCTAGGAAAGATTTAAAGAACTTTTGTTATTGTGCCCACATCATAGATATGAAACATGGCGTACAATTAGTTTCTTTTATAATGGCTTGACTTCTCAAATGAGGCAATTTGTTGAAATGATGTGTAATGGAGAATTTTTAAGTAAAGAACCTGAGGAAGCATGGGAGTATTTTCATGTGTTAGCTGAAAATGCTCAATCATGGGAAGATTCTAATGAATGTGAAAGTAGTATTAAGACCAAATCTAATGGGACAACTAAGGGGGGCATGTACCTTCTTAAAGAAGAGGATGATGTAAAAGCAAAAATTACAAGTTTAACTAAAAAAGTTGAGGCTATGGAAGTTAATAGGGAAAACATGTCTAAAGTTTCTCAAAAAATATAAGATATTTGTAGTATATGTAAGAGTGATGGACACAAAACATAGGATTGTCCAACAATCCCTACTTTCAAGAAGTGTTACATACTCAAGCAAGTGCTATGAATACTTACAAAATGCCTTTCTCTTCTCCTTATTCTGAAACTTATACTCCTAATGGGAGAAATCATCCAAACTTTAGTTGGAGAAATGAGTCTAATGTGTAGGTACCCCCTTCTTCCTCAAATTATGTTCCACCACATAAGAAGACTCTTGAAGACACATTGCAAACATTCATGCAAAGTCAAGCAACAATCAACAACCAAACAATGCAAGCCATCAATGACTTGAAGACTTCTATCACTCAATTGACCACAGCTTTGAGCACTCAAGAAAAAGGAAAATTTCCTTCTCAACCTCAACCAAATCCTAAAGGTCAATTTGTAATTAAAAATTTAAATTCTTCAAGTTCACAAGAAGAGCATGCTAAATCCATCACCACTTTGAGAAGTGGAAAAGTCATTAACAAAGACATTCCAATGAAGGTTGTTGAACCTAAGGAATCTTTGAATTCTAAACATGGTGATGAACTTAACAACTCTAATTGTGTTGCTCCAATTCCTCCTCCTTTTCCTCAAAGGTTACAATCTTCCTCTAAATTGGTGCCAAATGGTGACATTCTTGAAATTTTTAAACAAGTGAATATTAGCATTCCTCTCTTAGATTCCATTAAATAAATCTCATCTCATTCTTAATTTTTGAAAGACCTTTGTACAATCAAGCGTAAGCTACGTGTACAAAAGAAGGCATTTTTGACCGAACAAGTAAATGCAATTTTGCAACAACACACGCCACCCAAATATAAAGATCCTGGTTGTCCAACCATATCTTGTATAATTAGGAATTATAGAATTGAAAAAGCTTTGCTTAATCTTGGGGCAAGTGTTAATCTCTTACCTTATTCTGTTTATGAACAATTGGGACTTGGTGAATTGAAGCCCACAAGCATTACACTTCAACTTGCAGATCGCTTAGTTAAAACAACAACAAGAATTGTTGAGGATGTGCTAGTACAAGTAGAAAAGTTTTACTTTCCTATTGATTTTATTGTTTTGGACACACAACCAGTTTTGAATTTTTGTACTCAAATTCCTGTCATATTAGGCTGCCCATTTATTGCTACTTCTAATGCTCTTATTAATTGTAGAAATGGTGTTATGAAGCTTTCTTTTAGAAATATGACTTTGGAACTGAACATTTTTAATATTTGCAGGCAACCAGGAGATGATGATGAGGATGTGCATGAAGTGAATCTTTTAGAAAGTCTTGTTGATGACATGCCTACTATTTCTCCATTTTCTGACCCTCTTGAAGCATGTCTTTCTTATTCAGGATAGAACCAAATTGAGATTGCACTTGAAGATCAAGAAAAAACAACCTTTACATGTCCATTTGGTACCTTTGCATATCGAAGGATGCCATTTGGATTATGTAATGCTCCTACCACATTCCAAAGGTGCATGATGAGCATCTTTAGTGACATGGTGGAGCAGTTTTTGGAAGTTTTTATGGATGATTTTTCTATTTTTGGTGATTCTTTTGATGATTGTCTTGATAACTTAGAAAACGTTTTGGTGAGATGTGAAGAGAAAATTCTAGTTTTAAATTGGGAAAAGTGTCATTTTATGGTTACTACTGGAATAGTACTTGGTCACATTGTTTATGTGCAGGGAATTCAAGTGGACAAGGCAAAAATTAAATTAATTGCTAATTTGCCTAGTCGACAGTCCACAAAAGATGTTAGATCCTTTCTAGGGCATACCGGTTTTTATAGAAGATTTATCAAGAATTTTAGTGTGATATCTAGACCATTGTATAATCTTCTATTTAAAGTGCATTCTTTTGAGTGGTCGAATGCATGTGAAGAAGCTTTCACAAAGCTTAAGAACATGTTAGTGTCTGCACCCATCATGCAGCCCCCGGATTGGACCCTTCCTTTTGAAATTATGTGTGATGCAAGTGATTATGCCGTTGGGGCTGTTTTAGGGCAAACAAAAGATAAGAAACCTTGCATAATTCATTATGCAAGTAGAACTTTAAATAGTGCCCAAATGAACTACTCCACCACTGAAAAATAACTTCTTGTTGTAGTATTTGCACTTGACAAATTTAGATCCTACTTGATTGGCTCTCAAATTATCATTTTACTGACCATGCAGCTTTGAAGTACCTTTTGAGCAAACAAGATACAAAACCCAGATTACTCCGATGGATACTCCTACTCCAAGAGTTTGATCTCACAATCAAAGACAAGAAGGAGGTAGAGAATGTGGTGGCGGATCATCTTTCAAGATTGGAATTTTCTGACTCTTCGGACAACATTCCAATCCAAGACACATTTCCCGATGAATAACTTTTTGTCATCTCACATCCTCCATGGTATGCCGACATTGCCAACTACTTGGTGACAGGTAAAGTTCCCCACCATTGGTCTCCTCAAGATAAAAGAGATTCTTCACCAAGGTAAAGCATTTCTTTTGGGACGACCCTTATCTCTTTAAGTACTATCCAGACCAAATAATAAGGAGATGTGTGTATGATTTTGAACAAGTAAGTATCATCTCTTTTTGTCATTCTAATGCATGCAGTGGTCACTTTTCCCCTAAAAAGACCACCGCTAAAATTTTGCAATGTGGTCTTTACTGGCCGACGCTTTTCAAAGATGTTCATGAATTTTGTAAAACTTGTGAAAGGTGTCACAAGTTAGGAGCCATTTCTCGTCGAAATATGATGCCCCTTAACCCCATATTGGTTATTGAGATTTTTTATTGTTGGGGCATTGATTTCATGGGACCTTTTCCTCCTTCTTTTGGCTATGTTTACATTTTAGTTGTCGTCGATTATGTTTCCAAGTAGATTGAGGTTGTTCCAAGCAAAACCAATGACCACAAAGTCGTTGTACGCTTTTTAAAAGAAAATATATTTTCAAGGTTTGGAACACCTCGAGCCATTATAAGTGACGGGGGGTCACATTTTTGCAATAAGCCTTTTGAGGCTTTGATGAGGAAGTATGGGATTACCCATAAAGTAGCTACCCCCTATTACCCACAAACAAGTGGACAAGTTGAGATTTTTAATAGGGAAATTAAATATATTTTGCAAAAAAATAGTAAATCCAAATGGTAAAGATTGGTCGTTACGGCTAACCGATGCTCTTTGGGCTTACCGTACCACTTTTAAGACCCCAATTGGCATGTCTCCTTACCGTTTGATTTTTGGAAAAGCTTGTCACTTGCCTATGGAGTTGGAACATAGGGCATATTGGGCAATCAAAGCTTTGAATTTTAACTTTGATAAGACTAGCTTAAATAGACAATTGCAAATCAATGAGTTAGAGGAAATTCGACGTGATGCTGATGAGAGTTCAAAACTTTACAAAGAGATAATGAAGGCTTTTCATGATAAAAATATTTTATGAAAAACTTTTGAGCCCTTTCAAAAAGTTTTATTATACAACTCTCGACTTCATCTCTTTCCAGGAAAATTGAGATCAGGTTGGACAGGTCCTTTCATTGTCAAAATTGTTTTTCCTTATGGAACTATTGAAATTGAAAACCCAAAAAATGGTGATGTTTTCAAAGTTAATGGCCAATGTTTGAAACCATTTTTAGACCATTTTGTCCCTGAAGTTGAGTCTACATTTCTTGAAAATCCAAATTATGAAAGTTGATTTTCTTTTTATGATTTTTTTTCCAAAAAAACAAAAAAATTTACATTGAGGACAATGTTTAGTTTAGGTTTGGGGGTGTAGAAAGTTATTTTTTTATATTTTTTTAGTTTACTTAAAAATTAAAAAAATTAATTAGATTTATTTTATTTTATGTTTTTGCTTATTTACATTGATTCTTATTCTAGACATGTGACTTTATTTAATGACATCAGACTACTTAGAATATGACTTGACAGATTTAATGATTTTGAGTTATGATTACTTCATATTGGTTTCTTGTGCTCCTATTTTGAAAAAAAAAACTAAGAAAGACATTTGCCTAAGCGAGAATTCGAGCCTTTGATTATGGTCTTACATCTTGGTGGATATCATTGAATCTAAGTAATTATTTTTGTATTAGAGTAAAACTTTGGCATAATCTAGTAGTATTCATGTTATCATGATAGAGTTTTGAGCTTAACTATTCTTGGTTTGTAGAACAGTCAAGGACTTTTTGTCAACACAATTCAAGTTGATTGTATAATGTGCTCAAGAAAAAAATGTGAAAAAAAAATAAAAAATTGTAAAGAATTAAAGTCACTCTATTAAGTAGACCGGGACTCGGCGTGCCTCACTAAGCATAGGGTGTTCGAGTCAAAAGGTAGAGTTGACTAATTTATGACATGCATAGCCTTGAAGCCTATTTGGTTCAAGTTATTAAGCCTGAGGGGTGCTTTAACACCTAGTGCCCCGAGCCAACCGGATTGGGAGTCACTGGCCTAACACTTATTACATGGATCTTATAGAAAGCTTAAAAGGCTAAGCCTTATACATGTCATGTGAGATGAGCATAAAATTCTAGTAGGACATTATGCAATTATATCTTGAATGAGTTGTCAGGTGATCTAGGGTGTTTTACTTTTTGAGGAAGGTTTTACATGATTCTCTATTATGATCTCTTGAAGATAAATGGATGCTAATGTCTATTTTTTAGTGTTAAAATTAAAATTGCTGAGTGGACATTGATAAGTATGAAATATATATATCTATTTTATATGCCTTTTTACTTTATTTGCTAGTATAGATTAGGTTAATTTAGTGTTAGTTATGGTTTATTTAGATTAAGATAGTTATTAATATTTTAGTTTAATTATTAATTAATTTTGTAGTTATTAGTAGTTTAGATATGTATTTAAATCAAGTTGGAATTTTAATTATATTATACATGTCTAATTTAGGTAAAGTACGCTTATCGAGGTGCTTGGACGATGTTTAAAATAATTAAAAGTAGTCTTGACATGCTTTAAAGTGATTTGGACAACTTTTCTGAGTTATAATCAAGTTGGAAACTAATATGGACACGAAGAAAAGCATAATGAACAGAATATGGACTGTCCAGGAAAACTGTCTAGATAGCAGAAACACTATAGCCGTTCGAACGGACATCTAGGGCATTCGAACGGGATAACGTGATTTTGAAGAAAAACTCAGTTCAAGCATTCGAATGGGCATGCAGGGCGTTCGAACGGCATAACGTGCAGTTTCCTAGTTTTACCCAAATTTCAATCCTTTTCATATACAACTTCTTCCTACGGATCTTATGCCTATAAAAAGACATATTTGGCTTGAAACCAGGGGATTCCAGTAAATTTTATGAAGAGAAAAAGGAAGAAGAAGATGGAAGAGAACTCAAAGCTTTTAATGGGGATTCAAGTGCTTTCTTCTACAATGAAAGGCTAGACTTTTCTTTTACTTAGGAGTTGATGAAGTTATAGATAAGTTTCAGTTTCTTTTCTTTTTAATTTAGATCTCAGTTGTGAATGATGACAATTGTATGATGTGGTTTTGATATTTGCATCGATTCTAATTTCTGTGATTTAGATGAGATGGTCATACAATAGTTTTAATGTTCAGATAATTAATGACTTGGATGATTTATACTAAGATTAGACGGGTCATGCCTATAGCTAGCTTAGTGTAGATGATTCGTGCTATTGTCGAAGATAGTTCATGCCATGAAATTTAATTAATGATTCTTTCTGAAGTAATTCTAGCTTGTAGCTGAGAATACTTGTTCATATTCACACTAGATTTAGATTAAAAGTTAAGGAATTGTTATGGTTCTATAGTGGATTCGACTTTCTAAGTAATTTCCATCATATTAATCTCTTGTTTTTAAACTAGTTGATTTATTTCCTTTACTTAATTAAAGTTTAAGTTTATTTTAGTTTTCAATCAGCAAATTCCTCTTTAGATTTAGTACTAATTCATATGTCCCTGAGGATCGACAACCCTTAAATACTTATCCTAATACAATTACCTTGTACACTTGCAAAGGGTTTAATTATAAACGATCAGACAGGAGACACATTGAGTTGTTCGATTCATGACAATGGGATTGTATAATTACTTGGCAATGCTTATTTTTCTAAAACTATTATGTTTGAAGTTGTTAGAATGAATTATTGTTTCAGAAGAGAAGTTATATTATGCATGATTGATTTTACTAAATGAAGTCACATGTTTAGGAGGAGTTGATTTGTAAATTTGACGTGGTTTTAATTTTAATTTTCTTTTATCATTCTAGTTTTGAATTTTGTGGGTAGATTCACTGCAAACCCTCCCGCGATACAACTCATCCACTAGTGTAAGCTAAGAGTTTAAAGACTTGTTGCATATGCTAAATGTAATCGAGATTTCCTACGGAAGTGGAGTAGTTAGTTTTGTTTTCATTTGTTTTCATTTTAATTTTGCTCGAGGACTAGCAAAAAGTAGGTTTGAGGGTATTTGATGCACTGAAATTATGTTCAATAAAATGTTTTCAAATTTCGAATTGCAATCTTATTTTGTGTTAATTCATTGCTGATTTGGGCTATTTATGTTTTGAATAAGTTAGTTAGACCTTTATTGAGTTTACATGTCTAAACAGGCTTCAACAGGATACAACTGGAAGAGGAAGTTAAGCCCAACTACCCAAAGCTATTTAAAAGTCAAGAATGGGCTCCTAATGGTCTATACATGCATGGAATGGTCGAACACAACCTTGTGGACCCATTTGATTTGAGATTTGTATGAATAGAACTAAATTATGAAAGAAGCTAATTCGGACATATTGGCACAGCCTTAGTATTTCGATCATATCTTTTTATGTATAATTCGGATTGATATGATTCTGGTGGAAATGGAAAGAAGACTGCTGTGGGTACAAGTGTTATTTCAGGAAGAAATTCCAAATTCTGAAGATATATGGGTCCAATCAGACAATCAATCAAGATGTAATCAAGATATATGATTTCACTTTTCTCTTTGAAGCAACCTCTTCTATTCCTATAAATAGAAGGGTGGACGTGATAGATGGATCATTCTTTCCTCTTTGGAACTCTCTTCCCCTATTTTCTTCTCTCATTTTGTAATTTTGTTTTTAGTTTTATTGTAATGGATTTCTAAAGCTCTCAAGCTAAGGCTAGGAATGAAGCTTGTACTTGATGTTTAATGGATACTTTGATTCAAGTAAGTTCTTTATCATTTTAAATTAATGTTTCATATTTAAGGAGTTTATAATCTATATAAATATTTCATTCAGCGTTGACGAAAGGCATGCCGAATGTTTATAATTCCCTGTGATTATACACTTAATACTTTCACGTAGTAAACAATCAATTACTATTGTTCTATTTCAAAGTTCTTTAAAAGATAAATTTTCCGATTGAGACAAATTTTCATTTGATCTTAATTGAGTTATCATTTGAATTAAATATACATTAGAGATTTATTACAAGTGGATTTTCGATGCCTTAGCACTTTCTCTTTGAATGTCTCTTATTATCTATTTCACTTTCCTTCTCTATTTTATTCTCTTCGTAATAGTTTTATGTGTTACATAAGGCTTTCCCTATGGATCGACCTTGTTTACTATAGTTGACAAGTAAAAAAAAAAAATATGAACTAAACTCCTTCATAGTCTTAGTTTGGACGTAACAACAGTTACCACTGCCACACACTTTAAGTTGAAAGATCAAGTCATTCAACTTCTCCCCACCTTCCACGGTCTTGACAGAGAGGACCCTTAAATGCATGTAAAGGATTTTCTTAAAATTTGTGCTACATTTAAATTTTAAAATTTTTCTAATGAGTCAGTCTATCTGCACTTGTTTCCTTTCTAGTTAAAGGACAAAGCTAAGGCATGGTTAAATTCCCTTCCAGTAGGGTCTATTGATTCATGGGAGGGATTTGTTAGCAAGTTCCTTTCAAAAATTTTCCCAATGTCTAAAACCAATGCCTTAAGGAGAGAGATAGATGACTTTTGCCAAGAGGAGCATGAAAAATTTAATGAGAATTGGGAGAGGTTTAAGGATTTGCTTTTGAAGTGTCCCCACCATGGTTTTCAAACATGGTGGCTTGTGCAATATTTTTACAGTGGGTTAACTCAAACACATCGTAATATGATTGAATCCATGAATGGTGGGTGTTTTTTTAGTCTGAATGATGATGCAACATATAATTTCTTAGAGGGTTTATCTGAGAGTTCCGAGCAATGGGATTTTTCGAGCCATAGAGAAAAACCAACCCAAAACCCTAGGAAAGGTGGCTTATATGAAGTAAGGGAAGATACTAGCATGGAATCTAGGTTAGACCAACTAACTAGAAAAGTAGAAGCCATGACCCTTGCTAGAAATATGAATTCCGCCAACCAGATTCAAAATGAAGTGTGTTCTCTATGTGCAAGTCCAATGCATACTATCAAACGTGTCCTTCTATGTTAGATTATTCTGAGTTCTTTGCTAAGCAAGCAAATGCACTAAACAATTATGGGAAACCATTTGGCAATCCCTTCTCTGAGACATACAATCCAAATTGGCATAATCATCCAAATTTCTCTTAGAGGCAAAACCAACCTCCCATGAATGGAGTAGGGACACCAATGCAGTGGAAATTCACTCAATTTAAGCAGCCCAACCCCTCCTACACCTCTATTCCCCATTAGCTCCTCAAGTTGTTGCACCATCACGTCAACAATCATCACTTGAAGAGTCTCTCAAAACATTCATGCAGTCTACTAACTAGGCTATATTAGAACTTAAAAATTCTAGTCAAATGAACACTCAAGCCATAGCTAAACTAGAAACTCAAATTGGCCTGTTAGCAACTCATATAGGGGAGAAAGAGAAAGGCAAGTTTCCCAATCAACCTGTTCCCAACCCTAAAGGTCAATATATTGTTAGTAATGCTTCAAGTTCATCATATGACCAGGGCATGTCCAGTCAATCACCACTCATAGATCTGGGTGACAGGTTGACAATCATGTAAAAATGCCTGAAGAAGAGTGAACTGAGAATATAGAGTTAGAGAGTGCAAAAAAAGAATCCAATGGCTTCCCACCTATTTTAGTTGACCCCCCAGTTAGGAGTTTTGTGCCTAAAGCCCATTTCCTCAAAGACTAGTCAAACCTAAGAAAAATGCAAAGTTTGGAGATATTTTAGAGGTGTTTAAGCAAGTACAGATAAACATCCCATTCCTTGAGCTATCCAACAAGTGCCTTGCTATGCCAATTTTTTAGAAGACTTAGTCATAGTTAAGAGGAAAACAAATGTTCATGAAAAGGCATTCTTGATAGAGCAAGTCAGCTCTATTATTCAATGCAAATTCCCTGTCAAATATAAAATACCCTAGTTGTCCCACAATTTCATGCAAGATAGGGGATCATCACATTGAGCGGGCTTTGTTAGATTTGGGGGCTAGTGTGAATTTACTGTCATATTCTATGTGTAATTGGGATTGGGAGAGTTGAAACCCACATCAATGACACTCCAATTAGCTGATAAATCTGTCAAAATTCCTTGAGGTGTTGTTGAAGATGTTCTGATTAAGGTTGACACATTTTACTTTCCAATAGACCTTATAGTCCTCGATACTTAGCCTGTTCAGAATATCCATGGGCAAATTCCTATTATTTTGGGTCATCCTTTCTTAGCCACATCCAATGCTCTAATAAATTGTAGAAATGGGATGATAAAAATATCTTTTGGAAATATGATGGTTGAGCTTAACATTTTTGACATAAGCAAACAGCCACCAAACATGGAAGATGTGCATGAAGTTAACTTGATTGATGGTTTTGTTCATAATACATTCATTCAATCACATTCTAAGGATCTCTTAGAGACCTGTCTAGCACACTTTGATTGTGGGTTTGACATTGAAAAATCAATTGAGGAGGATAATTCATTGCTAGATTATGTTCCTCTCATGAGTGCTGAAAAATGGCAACCTAAAGTGGCTCTTTCATTCTCATCATCACCACCCCTTCCATCCACTATGGAACCACCCAAGATGGATCTAAAACCTAACACCCTCAAGTATGTGTTTTTAGATTCTTCTGAAACTTTACCAGTCATCATAGCTTCATATCTAGATGATAATCAAGAGAAAAAATTAATTGACATCCTTAAACATCACAAGGAGGCTATACGTGGACAATTGCTGACATTAAGGGTATTAGTCCTTCTGTAGTTATGCATAGAATTTACTTAGATGAAAATGTTAAACCTTCACATGAATCTCAAAGGCGATTAAACCTTATCATGCAAGATGTGGTTAGAGTAGAAGTTTTGAAGCTTTTTGATGTGGGTATCATTTACCCAATTTCCGATAGTAGATGGGTGAGTCTTGTTCAGGTTGTGCCAAAGAAGTCTAGTATAACAGTAGTCAAGAATGATTCTAATGACTTCATCCCAACCCATGTTCAAATGAGTTGGCATGTTTGTATTGACTACAGGAAGTTGAATTCTATGACAAGGAAAGATCACTTTCCTCTTCCTTTCATAGATCAAATGTTAGAGAGTTAGCCGGTCATGCTTATTATTGCTTTCTTGATGGGTATTCTAGTTATAACCAGATTCCTATAGCACTTGAGGATCAAGAGAAGACTACCTTCACTTGTCCTTTTGGGACGTTTGCCTACCGTCGCATGCCCTTTGGGTTATGTAATGCACCTGCCACTTTCCAACGGTGCATGATTAGCATTTTCTAAGACATGGTAGAACATTTCCTAGAGGTGTTTATGGATGATTTTTCCATCTTTGGCTCTACATTTGATGAGTGTTTGCACCACCTCTCGCTAGTGCTAGTGCGGTGTAAAGAGAATAATCTTGTACTTAACTGGGAGAAATATCATTTTATGGTACAGAAGGGGATTGTTCTTGGGCATGTCATATCACATAAGGGCATTGAGGTTGATAAAGCTAAAATTGATTTAATTTCCCATCTTCCACCCCCACAAACTGTAAAAGAAATTAGATCATTTTTGGGTCATGCAGGCTTTTATAGGAGATTCATCAAAAACTTTAGTAAAATTTCTAGACCTTTCTGCAATTTACTTGCCAAGGATTCTCCATTTATTTTTGATGATAAGTGTCTTCATACTTTTGAAATGCTGAAAACTGAATTGACCTCTGCACCTATTATTAGACCCCCAGATTGGAGTATGCCCTTTGAAATTATGCGTGATGCCTCTGATTATGTCATTGGCGCTATTTTAGGGTAGCGCATTGATAAACTTCCCCATGTGATCTACTATGCTAGTAAAACTCTAAATGATGGCTCAACTCAACTACTCCACCACTAAAAAAGAGTCGTTAGCTGTTGTTTTTGCACTAGATAAGTTTAGGTCCTATTTATTAGGATCTAAGGTCTTTGTTTATACGAATCATGTTGCATTGAAGTACCTTTTATCTAAAAAGGATGCTAAACCTCATCTTATCCGATGGATATTGTTGCTACAAGAATTTGATCTTGAAATTCGGGATAAGAAGGGTTCCAAAAATGTTGTGGCATACCACTTATCTAGATTGACAATTGATTTTGCTGATGATTTTGTACCTATTACTGAGTCTTTTCCTGATGAGCATTTACTTCATATCTCCTAGTTGCCTTGGTATGCTGATATAATGAATAATCTTGTTAATGAGCAAATTCCTTCTCATTGGACTAAATAGGATAGATGTAAATTTTTAGATGAGGTTAAGTAATTCTTTTGAGATGACCCTTGTTCAAATATTGTCCCGATCAGATAATTAGGAGGTGTGTTCCTAAAAATGATCAACAAAATATCATCTCCTTTTGTCATTATCATGCTTGTGGAGGTCATTTTAGTTCTAGAAAGACTGCTGCAAAGATTTTGCAATGTGGAAAATACGATGCCACTAAGCCCGATTTTGATAGTTGAGAGATTTGATGTTTGGGGCATTGATTTTATGGCTCCCTTTCCTAATTCTTTTGGTAATTTGTACATACTTGTTGGGGTTGATTATGTGTCTAAGTAGGTAGAGGCAATTGCTTGCAAAACCAGTGATCACAAGGTTGTGGTTCACTTTTTTAGAGAAAATATTTTTGCATGCATTGGTACTCCATGTGCCATTATTAGTGATGGGGGGAAACATTTTTGTAATAGGGTTTTTGAGTAGTTAATGAAGAAAAATGATATAACCCATAAAATTGCTACACCTTACCACCCTAGACTAGTGGTCAAGTTGAGATTTCTAGGGAGATTAAACACATTTTGGAGAAAATGGTAAACCCCAATAGGAAAGATTGGTCACTACGACTTACTGATGCATTGTGGGCATACCGTATTACATTTAAAACTCCCATTGGAATGTCTCCCTATAGAATTGTTTTTGGCAAGGCTTGTCATCTTCCTATTGAGTTAGAACATAGAGCATATTGGGCTATACAGCAATTGAATTTTGATCTTAACAAGGCAGGTGTTCATAGGAAGTTTCTTATTAATGAATTAGAGGAAATTCAAAATGATGCTTATTATTGTGCTAAAACTTATAAGGACCAGTGAAAAAGGTTCATGATATGAACATTTTGAGGAAATCTTTTGCACCTGGCCAGAAGGTCCTTTATAATTCTTGTTTGCATTTATTTCTAGGAAAATTGAGATCTCAATGGACTGGTCCTTTCATAGTTAGTACAGTTTATTCTCATGGAGCTGTTGAGATTGAGAATCCTAGGAATAGTGATGTGTTTAAGGTTAATGGTCACCATCTTAAACCATTTCTAGTTTTGAGGAGTCCAGAAGTTGATAAATTACTTCTAGAAGATCCTATTTATCAGGACTGAGTTTCATGTGTGTCTGGTTGAAGACAGTAAACTTAGAGCTCTTGGGAGGCAACCCAATTTTAGATTTTGATAGTTATTTTGTTTATTTTTGTAGTTAGTGCTTTTATTTTCTTTAGTTAGTTTTCAAAAAAAAATTACTCTTTGTTATTTGCTCTAATCTTTATTAGCGTGTACTTATATGATTCATTATTGATTTACCCTTATGTGATTATGTTTGTGCTTTATTGACCATTTTTCTTTTGATAGTTATGTCCATGAGCACATCAACAGAGGAATTATCTCTTTTTTTTCCTCTTTTCTTATCTTAAGCACTGTATTTATTTTCTTTTATACATTGAGGCCAATGTTTAGTTTAGGTTTGGGGGTATAGAAAGAGATTTTTAATTTTATTTTAAAGCATGTGTTTTAGTTTTAGTAAAAAGAATGAAAAAAATGAGATTTTATTTTATTTTATGATTTTTCTTATTTACATTGATGCTTCTTTTAGATATGTGACTTTATTTAATGATATCAAACTATTTAGAACATGTTTATATGACTTAACAAATTTAATAATTTTGAGTTTTGATTACATCATATTGGTTTATTGTGCTCCTATTTTAAAAAATTAGAAATACATTTATCTAAGTAAGAATTCGAGCCCTTGATTATGGTCTTGCATCTTGGTGGATATTATTGAATCTAAGTAATTATTTTCTTACGAGAGTAAAACTTTGGTATGATCTAGTAGTATTTAAGTTATCATAATAGTGTTCTGGGCTTGACTATTCTTGTTTTGTAGACCAGTCTAGGACTTTTTGTCATCACAATTCAAATTGATTGTATAATGTGCTAAGGAAAAAAAAGAGAAAAAAATTGAGTAAAAAAAGGAATGAAAAAAATGCAAAGAGCTAAAAAAAATATAAAATTATAGTCTCTCTATTGAGTAGACCGGGACTCGTCGTGCCTTACTAAGCATAAGGTGTTTGATTTAAAATGTATAGTTGACTAATTTATGACATGC
The DNA here is from genome assembly GCA_035235625.1 of Saururus chinensis. Classification (NCBI taxonomy): domain Eukaryota; kingdom Viridiplantae; phylum Streptophyta; class Magnoliopsida; order Piperales; family Saururaceae; genus Saururus; species Saururus chinensis. The sequence goes on from CP141142.1 coordinate 22,360,488, forward strand.
ATAGCCTTGAAGCCTATTTGGTTCATGTTATTAAGCCTGAGAGGTGCTTTAACACTTAGTGCCCTGAGCTAACTAGATTGGGAGTCACTGGCCTAGCACTTGTTACATGGATCTTATAGAAAGCTTAAGAAGGCTAAGCCTTACACATGTCATATGAAATGAGCATAAAATTCTAGTAAGATATTCTGAATATTCAATTGCATAACCAAAAAAAAAGGAATGATCGACCCATATAGGGAGACAACCCACTCTCCTAGGGAGTTGAGCTAGCTAGTGGGCCGGGCTATCCCGGGGCCACTAGCTGGTCCAATAACAATTTATCAGCCCATTACATAAGAAAATACTAAGCTAATACATAAGAAAATAGCCCAATGCGCTAGAATAACCAGGAAATAAAGTAGAGTCTGGTGAACGTGCACAACATCGTGGTTTTTTACTCAAGTTTGGGTTGTTCACATTACAATGTTGTGTTCATATGTGGTTTGAATCCTTTATGCTTGATGATGTAATAGATTGATTCATCATGAGTACTCATAGAGAGTAGATTTAATTGTTTCTAATATATAAGAAAATTATGCGCAAAAAGGTCATATCTCGTAGTATTTATTTAAATAGATAATCAAACTAGGGGCAATGTGGTACTCCACTAAATTGATTAGATGGATATTAAACTCTCATCGCCTTCCGTCAAGTGTCAAGGAGAAGAAGTGTAGAGGATTTCATAATAAAGAATGGTAGGGGCCAAAGAAGGGAAGAGGTAGCGGATAATATGACCATGGAAGAGGAGACAAAAGGGGGTGGAGTGCGGAAGTGCCACTACCAAGGTTGTCATCAAGGAGGCAGATGTCTCTTCTTTTCTGGACAAGCCGGGAGAACAGGCTAAAGAAGCCTTCCTTGGGAGCTTTAAAAAAAATGTTGTGAGGGTAAGGGATCAGACAAAGTGAGACATGAGGATAAGGGCAAAAAGGTCAAAAAAGGTGCAAATTTGAGAAATGGGAATTCATGCAAAAACCACTTGAGAATCAAAATTCTAACACAATGACATGAACTATGGTAAAACCTTAGCCACAAGGCACATGTCCTTGCCCAACTAAGGCCCAACAACCCGCATGTTCGACTAGTTTTGTTCTTTCCAATTTTAAAATCAGGGTCTTGTTGTAGTTTTCTTAAATAACACACCCTTAGCCCCTGCCCATTTGTTTAGGGCTTAGCGGGTAGGTCTTAGCAAATCTCGTCCACCCATGTGTACTCTTCCTTAGTCTGATCAATTCATTTAGATGGCTCCTTTAACTTTCATAAAATAGGCCTTGAGGTCAAACTGTTGTCTTTCACCCTTTCTAGACTTCTAATTGGGGTTTTAGGTTTTCAAGTAGCTGAGTTGAATAGGTTGACTGGCAACCCGTATTCTCGGCCTAAATTAGGAAAGTTTTAGCTCCCTGCCCCTAATGGTTAAGGGGTCAAACCCAAGTTTTTTTCACTATATGGTTTAACTATAGGGGTTAATTTCTATCCACAAATTAATCAAGAAAATTCTATTGAATTTTTGGGGTGTTATTGCCAAAGACTAGGCTAACCAATTGAGAAGGGATTAGGTTTAACTTCAAGAACGAGTTTAGTTGGTAGCATGCTCCAAAGGGAGAGTAGTTAATGCAGATGTGAAGGAATATGAATGTTTTAAAGGGATGCATGAGACTGGATAAAAGATGTGATATCTTTTCAAAGAACATGTTTAATGAATTAATTCAATTAGACATATAGGGATATATTTTTTAATTGGCTGAATGTGGCTGATCAAAACTTTGTCCAATTATTGTGTATATGTAAGTCTTTTAGAGTTTGATTAGATTAGTAATGTAATCAAGTTTGATTTTGAATTGAATTGCTTGAAAAATAGGAACTGATGAGTTCTAAAAATTCAAGGTTGAAGACTAAACACAACATTTTGGTTTAAGGTAAAATTAACACAGATTCACATGTACAAAACACTTAGTTTATAATTTAAAAAACATTAGAAAGTGTTTTCAATTATTTTGGAAATAAATGGTGAAAAATCACATTCATAAGCGCTTTATCAGTTTTGAACATGCCTTGTGAATGGATTGATCAGTTAATGTATAGGTTTTGAGATTTTTAACTGAGAACACAATCAATCAAATAGTTGATTAACGGATTGATCGATTTGAATTTTATAGTAACATGAATAATTGATTTTCCTAAGGAAAAGATTGATCGATCGATCTATGAATTAATTGCCTAGTTTAAGATTCAGGAATAGAGTCCTTCCCAACTTAGTCACTTTAACCCTAGCCATTTTGGAAGACTATAAGGGATAGAGTTATATAAAATAGAGAAGAGGGAAAACAATTTTTTACAGAAAAAAATTGAAATCTTTCATTGTTTAGATTTTCCCTAAATCATAGTGACAATTAATAGAGGTGAGAAAACTTTGATTCATGATCATCTTATAATTCAAGAAGAGTGTTTCACACACACCACACTACACAAAGAGTTGATGAAGGAGTTCTTTAAAAGGGGAGTTCCAGGAGCTCAACATTAATAATCAAAACAGAGTTTTGATTGAGCACTTTAAAGAAGATAAATACAAACTCGAAGGGAGAAAGTTTCACAGTTTAAGGGTGAAGCTTGAAGGCCACATATTGTAGTCATTAACCTTTTAGATAATTGGACTCGAGAACTATGGTGATCTGCTACTTAGTAGACAAATATTACTCTCGATTCTATTTGAAAAGCTTTTGTGTTTAATTATATTTTTTGATCCTTCATAGTATACTTCAATGTGCACATGCATCCTTGTAGTGCAGGTTCTTTACGGTGAGGTTTCTAGCGATTAGGTGGGGGTGGTAGAGGTGTGCTTAGCTATAGTAAGGTATATGGTCCCTCCTGTAATTTACGGATGTAGGCACGTGTGGTGCCAGTTTTTTATGATATTTGCATCTTATGACAATGTTTGGCTTATAAAGTCGACTTAGGCTTGTGAAATGTTGTTTATCAAGTAAATAAAATATATGGTTTGATATCCCTATGTGTGTAAGGGAATAGTCTCAACCTGGGTGGTAGCTTGATCCCTACTTTGATATTTATTTGCATCATGAAAAATATTTATTTGCTTCTATGCACTCTAATGAATTTTGAAAATAAATTTAAAAATCTTAAGTTGTGACATATCTAAATTTTATTCTCAAAAGAATAATGATTTTCTTACTCCACTTTTTATCCAACAAAACCTTACGCTGGTTTTGAGTGGACTATGAAAAGTGGATTGCGATATTGTCTGGTGAGACTCAGTCCTCCGTTTTTAAACTTTATTCTCATAAGAATAATGATTTTTCTACTCTACGTTCTGTCCTACAAAACCATATGTGGATTCCCCTAGTATCTAGTGAGACCCACTTTTCCGTATCTAATCAAAACCTAGTGTAAAGTTTTGTGGATGGGAAAGTGGATGGAAAGTGTAATGGCTTATGAGTGTCTTATGTTGTTTAATTAAGCATTTTCCCATATTATCTTTCCTCAATTGTCTCTTCTCCTACTGCCGACACCACATTGCTGGGCCAAAGACCCTATCAACAGCATCATCGACAAGTCAAACTCCCTGCTACAGCTCTTGGATCTTTACTGACACCTATCAACAAGCCGTAGTGACCCTATCAAAGGCAAAAAAAACCCACTCTTTTATGTCTAATTTTTCTAAATCAGCCCCTAAATAATGTTTCAAGTCATTCTCTTAGATCTCTTCCCATTTAATTTCTCTCACTTTCTCATTTCAGTTCTTTATCGACACCCAACAGGTTGATATGCAATTGACTATCCTTTGACAGATCTATCACAAGTCAAAGGGCATGTCAACAACTACTGCAACTACAAATGTGTCTTCTCCTCCTTTGAATCCGTGTTTTCCTCCTCTTGGAGCTCAAATCCATGAAATACCTCCTTTATGAAACTCTGGCTGCCTCCTAGAATGGCTAGCGTTTTGTTACCAATCCCATCTCACCATATTTGTATGAGAAGGAAACCCACTAAGTGAAGTACACTCTTCGTGGCTTGGTGCTTTTACACTATCAACATGTTACCCCATGCCTTTGTCATGCCAAACCCCATGTCAATAAACTACATTGCCCCCTCTCTCCATACCTCCTTCTCTGGTCCTCCCACACCTCCATTTATGGGGAGCAAGGGGGGTTCTTCACGTCCTTCGTCCCTATCTGTTTTGGTATGTTTACTAAAATGATCTTATCCTCTATAACCTCCTATCTTGCAAGTGGATTTGAATAATTTGTCATGATAGCTTACTCTTCAAGTAAACTACTAGAATTATTTAAATAAAACTCCTTTCAATTCCTCTTATTAATTTAAAACTCCTTTTAATTCCTCTTGCTTATTTAAAACTCTTTCAATTATTTATTCAATACTCATTTTGATATCCCTTACGTCATAAGATTTCGAGGAACCTCTCAAGTAATTAGCTAATGATTTTCAAATAATCACTGAATCAAGAATTTGTGCTCTAGGTTTTCATAGCGATTGACAATATCTCTAATCTTCCTATATAACTTATTGCAATTTTCATATTCCTCAATTTTCATAGTTAAAATTTCTTTGATAAGCACTTGAAGTTTAGCCTCACTGGTATTGGTTCCCCTATATTTAGTCTCTAGAATCTCTTAAGCCTCATTTGCTATTTCATATGTGGAATGTATTTAAATTATTCTTTAGTTACGACATTAAAAAGAATATTCCTAGCTTTATGATTCCAATCTAGCCATTTCTTTTTCAACATATGCCCATTCTCTTTTAGGTAAGACTCGCAAGAATTCAAACTCATTTTGCGTGTAAATATAGATTGGGTAAGATAAAATAAATTAAATTAAAAATAAAGTAATATTGTTCTCCCTTACATTCTATCATTACAATGCATGCTTTCACGGTCATAAATAATATACATAAGTTTTGTATTAACCCAAATCCACTTGTAGTAAGAAACTGTAAATTTAAATCTCATAAGACAAATATTATGTCATAAGTTGGCAAAGACAATAATGTCGAAAGACTTTTCATCGTAGAGCATACTATTCATATTCAGGACCAATTTAGCTGTGATTCTCATTTAATAGAACTCTCTAGGAGTTTTCCAAGGGTGTAAAAAATGCATAAATCTGAACATGTATAATATAGGAAAAAATACAAAAAATATTATTAAGAAGTGGGTTTTGTACTTGGGGCCCACATAAAAGTTAAAAAAAACAGTCATGTGGGATCGTATTTAATAGAGCTCATTGAGAGATTTTTAACAATACAAGGAATACACTAATGCAAATTCACGAGTGCAAGATATAACATTACAAAGTTAAAATTAACATAACCTAAAAAAAAGAGTTTATGTCGTATAAATCACTATTATTAGGTTGATATGTGGCAAATATATAAATGAATCTAATTAAATAAATTTACTAAAATAATCTCAAATCACATACCAATTTAAATTTGTATTAAAATGTATAAAGATATTAAACATGGGTAATATAGGAACTAAGGGTAAAAAAATATAGGTAAAATAGTCTAAAAATAAAAGTTCTAAAGTCACTCAATTTATTTTATATATTAGTATAATTGATATCCGAAACAATAGGAAAAGGCAAATCTTCAACAGTAACATCCCAACTATTATCATGAACAAAAGTAAAGAATCACTCTATTCTAGCTTTCTACTAAGCATAGTTCGACCCATCAAACATTGGAGGACGATTGCAACATGTTTTAGAAAAATAACATAACCTTGAACACAAGCAATAGATTTTAATGTGCAACCTGTCGTTGATGCCAAGTTATGAAAATCTATTGATTTGTATTCCTATGATCTAATGACCTAAATAACTACCAAGTCTGGATTCTTTCTTCTACTTTGTTATTAATAATTATGAACTTTAATGCATATAATCAGGCGCTTGCATGGGGGTATGCAGTTCTTATGTGTTGAAAAACTTTGCAACTGACATGTGTTTTAGGCACGAAAAAGTATTAGCCTTTCGTGCCCCAAAAAAGAAGGTTGCAGCCTGCAGTGAGTCATGTCACAATGGGATGCATTTTTGGACCAAGTTTAGGTGAAGATACGGTCGTTCTCTTGTTCAAGGTCTTGCACCTATGGATCTAAGATCAAGGGCAGCTGGAATATTAGGCAACTTAGGCAATTGTCTAAGCCCCACAAAAGAAAGGATCCTATATTATGGATCTTATATGAGAGTGAGTGTAATTGGGTGAGATACGAATAAATTAGAAAAAAAAAAAAAAGAGGGAGGCAAAGATCACAAAGAGCCCATAATGTCTATTTGAGAGAGACAGAGAGAACTAATGAGACACGGGTCATTGCTATGTGGGTCACATTTTTCTTACCATAAATGTTTGTACATTATTTTCTTACCATAAATGTTTGTACATTATTTTCTTAGATAAGTTATCACTTACTACATGACCTTAGTTTGAAGGACGAATTTAGTATTGTGTATTGGTTTCTAAGGACGAAATCAATTAAATGTCATGATTTATGTCCCTGTGAAGGACAAAATTAGTACAATTACTGATTTATCCTCTCTTCTATTTCTCTTCACTCTCTCTCCTCTCTCTTTGGGTTCTCTCTTCTTCTCTCTCCTCTTTCTCTCTCTTATCTTTCTCTTCTCTCTCTCCTCTCTTCTAAAGAACAAAATTATGAAAAATTAAAAAAACATATTGATATCGTCTTTCGTAAATATATTATATTTTATTTAAAATTTATTCTTTTAATATATAATAAATAAATAAATAAATAAAAATTAAATTTCCCTACTTTCTCCCCTCTCACGCTCATGTGCATGGGAGAGAGACAGAGAGAGAAAGAGAAAGAAGAGAGGAGGGAGAGAAAGAGGAGAGTGTGTGTGTTTATGTGAAGAGAGAGAAAGAGAGAATGAAGAGAGAGGAGAGAGAGGATTAGAGATAGCCAAAAGAGAAAGTGAGAGAGAAAGAAGAGAAAGTGTGTGCATGTGTGTGAAGAGAGAGAGACATAGACAGGGAGAGAGGAGAGAGGAAAGAGTGAATAAGAGAGAAAAAGAGGAGAGAGAGTGAATAAAGAGAAAGATAAGAGAGAGAAAGTGGAGTGAGAGAGAAGAGATCATTACACACAATAGTATTGATTTTGTCTTTCTCAAGGACGAAATCATAACAAAATTAAAAATAAAAATCATACAAGTGCAAGCGCTTGACTTGCTCCTACATGGCCAAAATCAATATCATTTTGGTAAATATTTTTCTCTATCTGCTATTTTAGGAAATAATTTTTTTAATATTATTTATATAATAGAAAATTATTAAAATAATAATTTAAAAAAATATTTACTGAAATATACCACTTTGGGAAATATTTCCTAAAGTAGTGTTCGTTTTTGCCACGTAGGCGCCAAATAGAAATTGGGCGCCAATAAGTGGCTTTTTTATATTTTTTAAGTTGATTTCGTCATTTAGAACAACAAAATTGGTTTTCATACGATTTTGTCATTCTAAACGACGAAACCTTTTATTACTTGACCCGATTTCGTCGTTCAGAACGACGAAACTACCACACTTAGCTAATTTCGGGCTCTGGCGTGGGAACAACACTGATTTCGTTGTTCTAAACGACGAAATCAACTTAAGTTGATTTCGTCGTTCTGAACGATGAAATCATCGTCGTTATAACTGCGACTCCACTCCACCTCCAGTCGCGTTCCAGTCACTGGTTTTCGCTCCGCCACTTCTGCCGACGTCAGGACGCTGCCATTCTCGCCGCCGCCGACCTCAGTCCGCCGCCGCCGCCTTGGTCTAGCCCGCCGCTGCCCACGTCGAGCCGCTCCCATTTCATTTTTCTGGTGCGTGTCCTTCTATTTTTTTTCATTTACCTTTTTTTCAATTGTTGTAATATATCTTTTCTATGTTACATTGAAGAAATTTAGCTTTTGTATATTACATTGAAAAAATTTGAAGTTTTGATTGTCCCATCATTGAGCCCTAGTTTTAGAAGTATTGTTCTAAGTCGTTTTGTGTGTTTTTTTTGTTTAAGATTATTGAATTAAGATGGATTTTTAATTAATAAGTTTTTATTTTTTAAGATGGCAAGTCTCTCAAATTTTGGAAAATAAGGAGGATTTGAGTTTTTGAACATGTTTTTATATGATTTGTGACATTGTATGCGTTATTGCATCAATTGTGTAATTTTATTAATTAAAAAATTTACTCATTAATATAAAGTATTAATGATATGCTTATATACTTGGTAAAGTTATTAGTTTCTATGCGTATATATTTTGAAAATATATTTGTTAGGGTAGATATTAGTATTAGTTTGCTTAATCTAATATTAATTTAATTTATTATTTATGAATTAATTGAATAGAAATGGCAGAAGAAATGGTTAGTTTTTTCATTAAATACGACGGACGCATTGAAGGATTATTAATGAAGAAACTGTCTACATTTGATGAATTTGAGATGCACGTAGCAAGTAAGGTTGGGTTAGATCGAAGAAGATGGAAAATTACTATCAAATGTAATCTTCCATCCTATGGATCGAGAATGATATTAATGAACATAAATGATGATTCATCAATGGCTTTTATGTTTCACCACTCGCGTCACATAATTTCTTTCGAGTTACTTCTCGAAAAAGAGGCCCAAGTGACTAGTGAAAGGCGAAGTAGTTCACATAGGAGCTCTCACAGAAGCTCACATAGGAGCTCGGATAGAAATGTGAACAATGAAAGTCAAATGCAAGTGCCAGTGGAAGACAAAGAAGAGGGAAATTTATCTATGACAGTAGCTTCAAATGAACGTCATAGGTCGCCTTCCCCTATTTACGATGGAAGTGGACCTACTTGGAGGTAAGGGTTGATTTAGTTGTGAATACATTTTCAATCTTATTATCCTTTAATGAAAATACGTTTAGCTAAATTTTGAGATTTTGTGTGTAATATGGAAGGTCTACGACGCATGCACACGAGCCATTTAGCGTTCAAATGTCTCAAGGCAGTGCATGGTATGAAACTCAAAGTTCGATGGGCCTTCATTACCCCTACATGTATGTTGGTCATACCGATGCTGGACTATCTAATCAGAGGTGAAATATATATTTATAAATGAATTCAACTTTTTTAGGCTTACGAAATTTAATACATATGCGATGTTTATATGTAGGGGGGGATATGTCTACGGTGAAGATATTGATGAAAATGAGGATAATGAAGGTGAAGATAATATTGACGAAGTAAGTGGAGAAGATTCTGATATGAATGTAGAAGGGGTTAGAGGTGAAGAAAGTGCTCAACAGATGGTTGACGGCGAGGGGGATGATGCGGTAGACAATGCCATTGCTGGGAATGATATGAATGTAGATGATGAAGAGCCGCCGTACTGTGAAGTGGAGCCACTTTATGCACACATCACAGATGAGGAGATAGATGCGGCAGTGAATTCTACAATGGATTTGGACCAACAAAATGAAGATGAGTTATACGTTGGCCGCATCTTTGAGAATAAACAAGCATTCGTTACAGCCTTGCAGGAGCTTTCCATTCAAAATCATGTCGAATACAAGGTTGTACGAACAAATCCGGCGGAGTATACAGTGAAGTGCATTGATAGCACTTGCCCTTGGAGAGTGCATGGCTCAATCAAAAGGGGTGGTGGGTTCTTTAAATTGAAGACGTACAAAGGTGACCACACATGTCGGAATGCCCAGCTTAGCACAGATCATAGGCAGTGCAATGCCTCCTTTATTTCGAAGGTCATAATGCCCGCTATCCAAGCCGAATTAATTCTCACACCAGGGGATATTATTCAAAGAATGAAGGAGAAGTATCATGTTGACATATCTTATAAGAAAGCATGGGCAGCAAGGAATATGGCGATCAAGGCCATTTATGGAGATTGGGTAGAATCGTATAAATTGTTGCCAATGTACCTAAGGGCGGTGCAAGAAGCCAATCCTGACACCTACTACCGCTTAGAGGATGATGTAGTACCTCGTGCAGATGGTGGCACTTGTAGGAGATTTAGACGGTTGTTTTGGGCGTTTGGGCCGTCTATAGCTAGGTTTCGACATTGCATCCCTGTGATTGGCGTTGATGCCACTCACTTGTATGGCAAATATCCTAGTGCTCTTATGGCTGCAACGGCTACAGATGGAAATAATGGGTTATTTCCTCTTGCATTTGGGCTTGTCGGGAAGGAAGACGGAGACAATTGGAAATGGTTTCTAATAGAATTGAGGGATCATGTACTGATGGGCATGACGAACATCGTCATTATTTCAGATCAACATAAGGGGCTTCAGAAGGCAGTGCCTGAGGTTCTTCCAAAGCCGGATTACCACCATCGTTATTGCATCCATCACATAAAAGCAAATTTTAAGGAGTTCAAAAATGATACATTGACGGACTTGATTGGGGCAGCAGCTTGTGCACTCACAGTAGAAAAGTTTGATGCTAAAATGGACTTGATTGGTCAAGAGAGTCCTAGGGCAAAACATCTCCTCTTAGGAGGAGAATTGCATCCTGCACAGTGGTCCCTTGCACACGATGGTTTTATGAAATTTGGCATGACGACTACAAATATGGCTGAAAGTTTAAATAGCGTCTTGAAGGGGGCACGAGGGTTACCCATGCAGGCTTTAGTGTTAGCTATCTTTTATCGGCTCATAAAATTTTTTGTTAAACGATCTTCTGCCGCCTCTACCATAGCCACCCCATATACTCCTAGAGTGGAAGCCATATTGAGAGAGCGAACAAGAAAAATTGGGGAGTATATAGTTAATAGGATCAATAGGAGTCAGTACGAAGTGACATCAATTCGTGCCCGCAAGGTTATGGTAAATGCTGCGATGCATACTTGTACATGCAACATCCCTCAAGTTTATGGTTATCCTTGCTCGCACCTTATCGCCGTGTGGGCAAAGCGGTGGGAGCCAATCAATGCATCACTGTTTTACACATCTTCTACTTATAGAAATGTGTACTCCGCAGAATTTTATTTTCCTCATGGTCGGGAGTATTGGGAGAGGGATATACTGTTTGTGTTATACCCACCGATAGCAACAAGGCAACCCGGTTGCCCACGGTATGTTCGCATTAGGAATACCATGGACCGTAGAACAATGGAAAGAGATGGTAGAGGAGGATATAAATGCGGGAGGTGTAAACAAAGTGGGCATAATAGTAAATCATATAGAAACCCTCTTGTTGATTGGTAAACATATAATCAACCTTTGTATTTATTATATTTTTTTAGTTACGTACGCATGTATTCCTTACAATTAATGATATGATCTTCATCTTCCACAGATCATATGGATCATGCAGAGCCTTGTTATGGGCCAGGCCCGAGTGACGCTTCTTTACTCGTAGAGCAGGAGTCACATAGGTCTGCTGCTATTTGGAGAGGAGAGGTATGATAACTTTTTTTAAAATTTGTTTCATTGTTTTTTGGTTGATATAGTACGACATGTTATAATTTTAAAATTTATTGTAGGACCCCGGGTGCCTTGAGTGCACTGAACATTTTAAATATCTCCGCCATTGGCCTATAGATGAGTGTATATTACCTTATATCGAGCGAGCGGGATTCGGCCACTTCATTCATCTACGGTATGTTCGTCTCGATCGGCCTCTATTGACAGCTCTTGTTGAGAGATGGAGGAGGGAGACACAGACGTTTCATTTGTCATATGGAGAGATGTCCATCACGCTCATGGATGTGGCAATTCTATTAGGACTCCGTATTGATGGACGTCCGGTGACAGGCACGACAGGAGGAGCTCATATGGATATATTAGTTAGACTTCTTGGTAGAGCTCCTCCTCCTACAGTGATGCGTGGTAGCCGAGTGAGCCTACGATGGCTCTTACAGGAGTTTCGTGAGCTCCCAGCCGATACTACAGAGATAGTTATCGAACAGCATGCACGAGCCTATATATTGCATTTACTTGGAGCCACCATATTTGCGGATACCACGAGCAGCCACGTGCATGTTTCGTATCTCTCTCTCCTTGCCGACTTTGACATGGCTGGCACTTATTCATGGGGCAATGCTACTCTCCATTCTTATACCGAGAGTTAGGAAAGGCATGCCAGGCCATGACCTCGGGGATTGTGGGATGTCTGACTCTTCTTCAGGTAAATTATTGTGTAACTTTACTTGGAGTTTTAGTCACGTATAATTTTTTAATTCTAATATTTGTTATCACTATTTTATGACATAGTTATGGTCGTGGGAGCACTTACACGTCGGCCGACCAACTGTTGTGATGGGTCGCTTGGTCGAGGGTGCTCCATTAGGGGCGAGGCTGTATTTATGTTTACCACATTACTTTTTAAGCAATGTTTTATGAACATATGCTGAACTCATTTCTTAAATTTAACTCCTTAAGGTGGAATGTTCGGAAGAAGAGAACCGAAAATCCACAATGAGTCCTCCGTTTGTATAGAGGGGAGTTAGACCACCAGCGGCCATACTAGGTAATTTTATTACCGTGTTGAACTTTTTTATGTAATGATTTTAAAAAAATTTGTCATTATTTAAACTAATGTATCTTTATATATTATATAGATTATTTGGCAGCTGTACTAGGAGGACTTGTTGGCTGTGATACCTCCACTCTGCACTGACGGTTGAGAGGTGTGGGTTTCTCGAACCCCTCTCATATGTTATGAGATTATAGAGATGTATGTGCCAAATCGTGTAATGCTCCAGTTTAACCTGGAGCAAGGGGTCCCACCTTCTACTGTCGAGTTTGTCCATCGCATCACTCGATAGGGCCACCATATTACCGACTAGGCTATATATCATGCGTCGTATATTGCTCGATGGGAGGATAGGAGATCCACTATTATTAGAGGGGAGCTGGGTACGACATTGCGAGATGTTCGTAGTATTTATATGCACTGGTATTTACCGATTACACGGCGATATATTTTACCACGCGATGATGTAGAGGAGATGACATATCAGCCTAGGGGAGCATCTGAGGCAGCTCTAGTAAGTACAACTTTGTTAATTAAGGCATATATTATTTTCTTATTTCATTTTAATTATTTATCTAATATTTAATTTATTTTTTTATAGCTTCGTCAGATTCGACATACTAATGCGTATTTGAGTGATGCACTTGTCACCTGTACTTCGCGCAAGGACTTAGCAGCAGCATGTGAGTCGGTGATTAGAGCGTCTAATGATGTCCTTCGTAGCTTGCCACTACTTCATTCGGTGATCACGGATGTTCATCGAGATTATCCTATCGACAAGGCCGCTCAGACGCAGCCGATGCACTCTTCATGCCCTGATATTCCATCATCATCAACAGCATATAGCTCTCCTCCAGGTTCATCATTTCCAGACACTACACATGTCACTCAACCAAATCTGATTTTATATTATAGACGACATCAGCCAGCTCGTATGGTACCATCTATTACTTATGCTGAGCCGGAGCCCGAGCAGGAGCCTGACATGGAGTCGCAGTCGGAGCCGAAGCCCCAGCCCCAGTCAGAGCCCGAGCCCCAGCCCCAGTCGGAGCCCGAGCCCCAGCCCCAGTCGGAGCCAGAGCTAGAGCCATAGCCAAAGGTAGATCATGAGGAGCTCGTACACCACCGTCGAGGACGAGGGTGAGGACGAGGACGTAGGAGATTATGATATTACTTGTGATGTATTATATTTGTTACTTGTATATGATGTACTTTACTTATATTTGTTATGGTGATATTCGTGATAGTGATATTTGTTATGGGTGGAATGAATGAAGTCGTGCATATACATCTGTGTTCTGTGTTTTGAATGAATGAACAGGGACAAGTGATAAAATTAGTTTTAAATAGTAATTTTTAAAAAATTTAATTTGATTTCGTCGTTCTGAACGACAAAATCAGCTTAATTTGATTTCGTCGTTTAGAACGACGAAATCGGTGTCGTTCCCATGCCAGAGCCCAAAATTAGCCAAGTGTGGTAGTTTCGTCGTTCAGAACGACGAAATCAGCTTAAGTTGATTTCGTCGTTCTGAACAACAAAATCGGGTCAAGTAATAAAAGGTTTCGTCGTTTAGAACAACGAAATCATATGAAAACCAATTTCGTCGTTCTAAACAACGAAATCAACTTAAAAAATATTAAAAAAAAAGCCACGCTGGCGCCTACGTGGCAAAAACGAACACCACTTTGGGAAATATTTCCCAAAGTGGTATATTTTGGTAAATATTTTTTTATTATTATTATTTTAATAATTTTCCCTTTATATAATTTTGCCTTACAACAACCACTTAATATATTTGTTTTCATTTTGCATTTCAAATGTAGCACACCCAAACCCCAACTCTACAAATAGTTTTTTATGCACACATGAGCCCATGGTAAGGAATACCCAGGGACCATTCATTTTTAAGGTCAATTGTGTACACACTAGTGCACGTTAACTTTAGTATCATTAACGATAACATGCACTAGCATGTGCCTGGTTGATCTCATTGATAAATGACCCTTAGGCATTCCTTACGCTGGGCTCATGGTGAGTGAGGAGAATTAAAAAATCTTCCCTTCTTATACACCCTCCTTCAGGCTTCAACCAAGTTATCTTATCATATACCGTAAGGGTTACATCTCGCATAATTCTTAAAGATGACCAAATATATTTATTTTTGTTTAGATATCTTTAATTGAGTTGTGGTAGTATGAGCTAAACTCGTACCACACAATTTTGATCACACAATGCCATCAATACCATGGGCAGGTGGATTATATCAAAATCAATGGTTCACATTCAGAATGTATGCTGGTGTTTAGATTAAATATTCCTTTTTAATTTATGCCACTTGTTTCCTTTGAACAAAATTCATTATAAAGGTTTTTATTTTATTGAAAAATATTTTTAATAATAGTGAATATGACCACTATAAACATTAATCAAGGTTTAACAACATGAGAGAAAAAAAAAAAGAGTATAAAGATTAATTCAATCTTAAAAAAGAACATCTAATAAATTTGTTCCAAGTAACAAACAAAATCTGCGAGAAATCAATTTATTATATTAGTATTAATAAACTAATTATAAAAAAAAACACATACAAAACTTTGTCTAAGACCTCAAATTGAATGGAGAAGGCCCTATGTCTAAGGTTTGCTTAACAGTAGGTGCGTGTGAATCATGTGCCAGCCCGGTTTATTCCTAGTCAAAACTGTCATGTTTATCTTTTCCCTTGTGGATGCACTCTAGACGATGCTAAGGAGGTGGGGGGACTTTTCAAATTTAAACAGCACTCCTAAATTCCGGAAAATATATTCTTGGACCTATTTATTTACTTACACTATAAGCCTGTCACTACCTTTGATTATATAGAATAGATAGGTCCCACTTAATAATATGAGAATTATTTTTCCCTATCCAATAATAAGGGCCATAATGTAAAAATATAAGGTGAAGGGATATCATTATCCTTACCAATTGGTTCTATATTTAGAACCAAATTTCAGATAGCCTCTTAGTTTCTACAATTAAGAAATTGATTAATCATTAAGACAAAGATAGTTTTGCATGCACTCTAATAAGATTATCAATGGAGACACATTAATGAGGGCAACCGCGTAGGCCACAGCAGCTTGGGAGTCAGATTTCCATCCTCCAGTAAGTGTTACTCAAAAGTAGGCAGCCCTTGTGTAACACACGCCGTCGGATAGAGGGATGCCCTGCCCAAACAGTAGCAGATGGGCTCGAGCTCATGTTAAATTTTTTTCTTTACTTATATAATTTCATAGTTTTGAATAGATTAAGAAAAAATAAACCTTATGTGGATAATATTCAAACAGCTTACATTCATTATATATCTACATGTGGCCATCCTCAAATACTTTCAGGAGGAATGAAAGGGTGGAAGAACATATTTTATCCTGTGTACAAAGATTAAGCACAAAACCAACATATGTAAAAATAATGGAAAATGTAGAGAATATATATGCGTACTATCCACAACTAAAACCCAACTCCAGTTCTCGTCACTGGTGGTAAGGTCTTGGTAGTATCCTGCAGGGGAAACTCTTCTACGGACAATGAAGATGAACACAATTGGGGCGAATAGCCAGTAGTTCCTCTAGGCCCTGATGGAGAAACTGACCGTCGCGGTCTTGGAGGAGGGGATGGAGAAAAGTTGAATCTTGGTGGTGGAGTAACAATCCCGTTAAGACTTGGAGACCTGAACATTTGCTTTCCAGCAACAAATGCCGGTTCCTGAAGAGGAAACCGACATGAGTACTTCATATCCTGGATGTCCTTCAGTGACTCTACAATGGTTCGCATGGTTGGCCTTTCTGAGGGATCCTTCTGAAGACACTTTTGAGCCACATCTGCAACAGTTCGGGCAGCTTTGGTAGGGTATCGCCCTTTTAAGCGTGGGTCCATGATAAGAGAAAGTCGAGAATCATCTGATAAAAACAGTCGACTCCATTTGATAAGATTCCGTTCTTCCTTGGCATATCTAGTGTCAAGATGCTTTCTACCAGTTAAGAGTTCAAGAAGGACAAGTCCAAAAGACCATACGTTGCTTTTGGGTGTAAGTAAGCCTCTTTCACTAGTTTCGTCAGGAAGATTAGCAGTAGCCTGAGATTGAGAAAACAAGACACCTTTTAGAGCAAATAAAAAGAGATGTGGTACCGCCACTAAAAGATGATCAATGTAAATAATAGCTACACCAAAACTTTTCACAATGATTAACAACATTAATAACTGTCTGTTTTTTCATTACATATTCTGAAACCTGAAACTAAGAAACAAATTTGCAACTTATTAAAGGATGTAGCTTGTCTTCTGTTTTTTTTTTCATTTTAATAGCTTGCCTTCTTAGACCAGGATAAAGTTTAGAAAGGAATGCAATCATCCTTCGGCCCCCTTTCTAGTAACACAGTTAATTAATTTAAGATAATTAAAATGAAGTAGGGCCAAACATAACCATGTTTCTAACGAAAGTGCCCACTAGTAGTCTAACTGATGTGCTTGACAATACAAAAGAGTGTTTTTTGACAACGGAATCTTCCTATAGCTGCCATTGCAGAAAACATGGTTACTGGGCATTACATTAGTTTAGCATCCTTGTTCAATTCCAGTATGAGTTGTCAATTGTGCCACCCCTCCCAAAAAAAAAAAATGAGATGCACTGATTAATAAAAAGGTGAGTTGCCTACTGGGTATTTTTTTCCTGTCATATGCGGTGAAGTGGATCCTCTCGCCTCTTTTAAAAAATATTACAGGTCCTATGTGATCAATGCAATAAGAAAGAATGAAGGTAGCCAACTGAATTCCCAACAATCATCCCAAGTGGAGCTAAGAGTGTGCACTGCAACTAAGTGGCCCCTCCATTTACTACACTAACATTTGTAGGCACCAAGGTTTATAATCTCCGATCATGGTCTTGTCTCAGTCAGCCAAAGAGACAAAATCTCAAAGAGATCATATAAATGATCTCAGTGATCCTAAAGAGGTTTTCTACATATGTTTTGCTAATCTAAGAATATATTAATGTCTGAAAACCGTAATACTAATCTCAAACAACTCTAACATCATGAAACTACATTTGTATTAATATAAACTACGCTAAATCATTTGAATGCACATCTATGTGGATGAATTCTCCAAGCCAGAAACAAAGTGGGTCCTATTACGTAATAGTTAGGATTGTTAGAAGAGTTTTTTCTCCAATAGGAATAGTTAGTTTCCTCCAACCACTGAAAAACTGAGGGTATGATTTCTAAAACTATGCCATAAGAATATGGGAAGAACCAAAATAAAACTGGTTTGAGAAATTTGTACAGAGAGGTAAGAAATCTACTTTACCGGATAAGCAGGATTTATGGGCTCCACCCTAGCCTTTTTCCTCTTCTTCATCCATTATTAACTTGAAAGGTGTGTGGGTGTGGGTGTGGGTGTGGGTGTTGTGGGGAAGAGAGGGAATAATTTTTATATGGAAAATGAGGGGAATCTCACGAGATTTAAGCATCTCGGCAAGCCATGTAAAAGGGCCAAAATATGTAGTTACATGGTTTTGTGCCTCCATGATCCCACTTAGACCAACCTTGCTGAGATCTCACGAGATTACAAACCTTCACAGGCACTTCTCCAACAATCTCAAAAGGAATTCAACCAGTCAGTTATGATGGAGGGGCAATTAAATATGGGGGCAAAAAAATGGATGAGTAGTCCACCACCCCCTTTTTAGCCAGCACACTCCCTTCTAACGGTTGGTGGACATCCACCGTCCACGTATATCCAGATGGTGGATATCCACCATTTGAATGTGGGAGGGTGGCCTCGCTAAAAGAGGGGGTGGTGGACTGCTCATCCAAAAAAATTTAGACCAATTCTGATGTGTGGGCTCCCTCCAACCTGAACATTCTCAGGGACTGAAACGGTAAAAATGAGTTGAGCTTAACATGACTAGATGCATGAGTCTAATTCATCAGAATGGGCTAAAATATTGCAAGTTTCCAATACAATAGCTATCTATCCAAGAACAATGGACAGCACAAATTTGACAGCAAAGAACAAATAAGTTTTTTTCTCAAAAGGTACTTTTAGAGATCATCCATCTTCATCCCCTTATATCTCACTCCTATTATCCTGTTTCATTTAGAAATAATTACAAACTTCAGGCATCAGCCTTCTCCTTGCTCACTTATGACAGTAGCATAACTTATCCTCTATAAGCTAGAATTTACTAATAATCTTTTGAAATAACAATTATATAATTACAACACTTCCGCAGAGCCTAATCATCTTAGGACTCTTCAAGACCATTAAGTTTAAGTAAACTCAAAATAAAAGCTGATGAAATGACATTTTATTAAATTTTAATATAATGAAAATCACAAATTTACTTCTGATGTCAAGAATGCCAGAAACACTAATGTAACACATTTTAATTTTTTATCGGTCTTTTTTCTTCCTTCAATGCCATCTGTCTATATTTAAGCAATATTGAAACTAACTTTTCCACATTTTAAACATAAACATTATCAATTTTGCATGTCTCAATGAATGATACTATCCATCACAAAAATCATTTACTTAATAAAAGTTTCAAAACTATCAGATACATGTGTCCCCATCTAAAACCTTTCAAATCAAAAGATGCATCTAGAGTGTCCCCTGACATACAAGCTCAAACATTATGTTCCTGAATATAAAACATGATCAATGCATAAAACGCATATTTAATTGAACCAGAAATAAAACATTGAGATGCTCAAAACAACTAAAATAAATTGCATTGTGTTTTAAGACTTACTGCTGATGCAGTCGTGAAATTTACATCTGGACAGTGAGAAACACAGCCGTAGCCTGAAAGCTTTGCAGTGAAATCTTTGTCAATCTGTATATTTGCAGTTGAAAACTCACAGAACATGGCCTACCAATTGAGAGAAATATATTTAATCAGTCTTAGTAACATTATTACATAAAACATTTTATTTTTAAACATGTCAGAACAACAGATATGCCCTATATATACCTGGAAAGGTCCTTCTTCATGGAGAAATGCAAGACCCTGTGCTGCACAAAGAGCCAATTTCATCCTAGAGCACCAATCAAGGGGAGGACCATCAGATCTCACATACAGAAGCCGATCTAAGCTTCCATGGAAAAGCCTTTCAAAAACTAGCATTCTCTGATCAGAACCATCTCGAGCATGATAACCAAGCAATTTACATAAATGTGGGTTTTGTAGAGATGCGAGTGTATTGACCTCAGTCAAAAATTCTTTAAAACTCTGCATACAGAGAAAAAAACACTCAAGATTAACCCAGAGTTTAGATGCAATATCTTAAATCAGGAAATTTAAAACGCCCATCATGATATTAATTACACTTCCATTAATACCTATGGTATCAATGACTTACATTGTTAGCAATATTTTCAACATTACAGAAATAACACTCAAAGCAATGATGTATCACTACCTGGGTCTGGGTGAAAGCAAGAAGGCAAGTGACTGTAGCTTCAACTTTCTTAACACCTGAAGCTTCATCTCCCAAAGATGCTCTGTAAAATGTTGATGATAAACCTTCTGACATGCATCTCTCTGGTGTGAAATTTTGACAAGCAGCTGCAATTTCTTCATATGAGAAATGTCGTAGGGCACCTGATGGAGGAAGAGGGAGTGGTCCTGATGAATATAGAGGCCCACTAGCGCTGCTTGATTTAAAACTTCCCCAGTTTTTCAAAGAACCGGACATCTGAGGTGATGGAAGAGGCAAGGGTAGTGGGTTTACTGCATATAGGTCCTTTGCCAGTCCACCACGAACCTTAGAGTCTTCTTGATCATCAAATTCAACAGAAGAGAGTGCATCTCTCTCTGCTTCATGAAGACTCGATGGAGCAGATAATGCACGGATCCTACTGTTGTATGATTGAACAGGCTTGGCAGCTCTGGTTCGAAAGCTTGGGGGAGCAGATTGAAGAGATCGACCATGTACCTCAGGTTCTGGAAGAGTTGTGGGTGGGGTTTCATGGGGATAAGCAGGTTGAACATAGACAGGCTTCTCAGATTTCTTTTTTTTGCTCTTCAACACTGTGAAGCAACCCATTTTTATTTGGGCTGTTACCCAAGATAATTCCGCTAGTACATCCAAATTGCTCCTGAAGTGCAGGAGTAAAACAATAATAAGCTAACTAGTGACATTTGAAAGCTGAATATATAAGCAAAATCTATGCTTAACACCTCTCGATGTAATCAAATGGACCAAAACAATATTGAATAGCAAGATACCAAAATATACAGTTAGCTCAAAGTGTTCCTGAAAAGAAGATTAATAGGATTACCATGTCCGGCATTATCTGATCACAGAAAAAAATGCTTACATTTGCATAAACATGTTAAAATTGAAGATGAAATATCTATCCGAATTTTATTCATCCAATATATCCACCAGAAAGCTAGTTAATATTTATTCTAACAGTGTCACTTAGCTCAAATAAGGCCACTTAGTAAAACAGAGAGTAACTTAAGGATAAACAAGTCAAACAGAGAAATGAAATTGCATAGAAGTATTTCCGTGTACATATGAGTTTGTAAGGCCCTTATATGTCTCATAATTTTCAAAAGAAAATCCATAATCGTCTTCTTTTGAAAAGTTATTTCCACATACTTTCATTCTATAATAACAAGTAAAAAACTACTGTTCCACAGGTACAAGTTACATTTGAATGTTTTCGTCCCCAGTTAAATCAAATAAGAAAATAAAATAACATATGACATATGGAAACTGGTCGCTTTCTTTCCTCGTGTCTGTCTCTATAAAAGACTTTTTGAAATTGAATCATGAGTAGTCTCTGTGTCTTTATGATGACCTGGTTTAGACTCCAGACAAATTTTTTACCTGATATTTCGTCACTTTCTTTATCTTGAATAGTTCCAAAAAGCAAGACTTAAATTTATTACACAATTCCCTTCTTAGTTTTCATCCCACTCAAGCTTATAGTCTTTTTTTTATAACGACAGAAATAAGGTCTTAACAAGTTCTTGTTTGGAAACTTGATTCCAGCAACCTATATCAGCAAAGGAGGAAACTTTTAGAATAACAAAGAAAATCAAGGAAATTCTGGGAAAAGGCGGTCAAATCAATCAAGCATACAAAATCTCTATATCAGAGTTGTCAAAGATGATTTCAATTAATTCAAACTAATTTCTGCTGTCGTCTAGTGAAGCAGTTCAACTAATTCAATCTACAGGCACTTGTAGCAAAAGTAGGTTTCTTCATATCTTTTGTGTAGCAACAATGGGGTGACCAAGGAGGATGAAACACAAAACCCACGACAATAGAAGCCAAAGTTTTGGGGCTCATTTTCATATGTTAATCCCATCCACTTTGTCCATCAGATTTTGGCCTCGTAGAGCTGAGAACTCACATAGCTAAATGGACATAATCCAGATATAAAATAAGCCAGATTACGGCAGTCCATCCCTGTTATCCCTTTTCAATACCAGTATTTCACGTTGTATTTGCCCACCGAATCAAAACTGCAAAGGCATGTCCCTGTAGCTAACTCTTCTCCGTTCATCGTGTAGCAAAAACAACAATCTAAGGGCCTCATCTAAAGCTTTTATGGTACTACTTTAACGACAATCACCAATTAACCTTATCAATTTTCAATCTAGTATATACCAATTTCCATGAGATGATCAAAATTTAAAAACAGAAAACAGATAACCCAAAAAAGGGCAATAAAAACTTTCAATTTAAATCAAATTTTGGAAATTTACAAGATTTGCACAAGAAAATCAGTCCACAATTAAGAAAAAAATAAATCTCTATACAATAAAAAGAATTTCTATATCTACCATTTGATTAGATCAAGCGCGCTCACTACTTCTCGCACAGAATAACTAAATCAATGAAACCTACTAATAAAATCATACAACCTGGAGCAAACTCGACCCAAATCACTACAGGCAAAGTATTAAGAACCTCTCAACCCCAAAAAGGATCCATCAACAGCAACTTCTCAATAAACAAAAAGAAAATCTCCATCTAACAAAAGTGAATCTTGCCTGTAGAACGTCTGCAGCGCCTCATACCAAATCCAGGTTCGCGACAATCAGATAAAATTTGAACCAAGTAGGGGGAAGGGACAGAAACCAATCACAAATTCGTGATTTTGGTGCTGTGGGTCGCCTCAAGCTGGTCTAAATTTTCGGCTCCTGCGTTCAATCTGACCGCCAGACGAAATGTGGAGCGAGACAGAAGGAGAATCAAAACCTTTGAAGAGGAGTCAATGAAATGGAAAGGGATGAGCAAAGAGAGAAAAAAGCAAAGGCTGAGCGGCACCAGTCAAACCAAACATTATAAGAAGAGCGCAAACTGATTGGTCTATTATTTAGAGTCAACTTTCATCCACGACTTTGATCATAATATCATTTCTGCCACTCCGTTCGAAGTGAGAACAAAACCTTCACGTTTCTCTTTTTTATATTATCAAAACGTTATGACTTC
This sequence comes from Saururus chinensis, assembly GCA_035235625.1. Lineage (NCBI taxonomy): Eukaryota > Viridiplantae > Streptophyta > Magnoliopsida > Piperales > Saururaceae > Saururus > Saururus chinensis. Next base: position 22,383,521 of record CP141142.1, read on the forward strand.
AAGTTTTTCTCTTATTCAAAAAAAAAGATATTTCATTTTTTAAGTGCCCAAAAATGTACTACTCCCTCAATTTCAAATTAATAGTTCTATTTAAGTTTTAAAAATAAATTAATTTTAATTTATTTAAAAAAATTAAGTATAGTTATTATAATATGGGACAAAATGAGTATGTCTTTCATAAAAATAATTAAGTATGCTTATGTGCATAAAAAAATAGAAAGTATTATCTATACTCCCTACTTTTCATGAGCCCATAGTAAAGATTGCATAGGAAGCATTAACATTTAAAATCGACAGCGCACAAACTAGTGCATGTTAACATCAGTGACACTAAAGTTAATGTGCCTAAGGTTAGTCCTCAACCAAGAGTCGGCGGATAAGGCTTATTTATATTTGTGTTCACTAACAATTTGACTCTTAGCATTTTGTCCAGTGGACAGGACATGACATAACCTCTTAGGAAAGTAGATGAGGGCTAAGGCGGTTGAAGAGAATGAGAGAAACTAAATGAGAGAAACTAAGTAGGGCATCCAGGGTGGGCATCTTTGAATTAAAAAACATAATATATAATAATACTTTAGATTTATACATATCTTTTTTATTTGTAGTACTATTACTAATGAACTTTCCTTGCATATAGTCTCACACATTCATTTCAAACAACCAAATCAAGCTAGAATTTAGAATAGAGGAATATTTACTAATTAACTTTGTTGATGAACTCAAATATAACATTAACACGATTTAAATTGCTAAGAAGTTAAGTATAAGAAAATAATGCTTAAAATTAGTTATAGAGAAATAAAAAATATCATTTTATGTGAGATATATAAATTGCATTTAAAATTAACTAGACTCAAACAAACGGCCAGACGAGGTCTTTATCCATTATTGTGTCCAAAAATTAATGAACAAAAAATTCGGCCAGATGTGGCCATCGACACCTTGGACAAGGCCTAGACATCGGAGAACATATGTTTGCAACCAGCCCTAAATGTGTGCTTGTGTGTGTCATCGATCTTACCGATAAATGCTTCCTAAGCATTCCTTATGCTGGGCTTATGGAAAGTAACAAGTATAAAAAATACTTCCGAAAAAATGGTGCTCAACACCAATCCACAATGGACACAAGCTGTAGTTTGTGGGTTCATATTAAAAATGACTTTCACGTTTGATATATATTGATGGTGAGCGTAATTTTCTCGTATGCATAAGCATACAAAACATTTTTTTTATGATTAATAAATTATTTTTATATTAGAATTTACATATATTCAGGTCAATACAATAGAATTTACATATTCGGCTCCATGTGGGCCTTCCCTTTTCTCAGGGGTCTATTCTTTGTCACGTATTGCCAAAAATAAACTCTATCCAATTTTTCATAGTTATCACACTGATTTTTTCTTCACACTACGAACTTGTGATTCTTCCTCTAGCCCTAGTTCTAATTTTACAAACTCCCTTCCTTCTGATTGGGCAACCACTAAAGATGATGCTCATGACAAAGCATGAATAGATTGCCGACATTATGGTAAGTGTTGAAGAAGTGTAGGGGTGGTAATGGGTCGAGCTTTGAGCCTAACTTATTCCCAACCAAGCTCAAGTCTGCTACGAACCCATAGGCAGCCTTTATCATGTCGGGCCCCAAAAAGAGGCCCACAACCCTTAGAGGGCCCAGACCTGGCCCATCGTGTTGGGCTTTGGACTAGGTTGTTGGGGCTAGCCATTGGGGTGTGGATTCCAAAAAGGAGGCGTTGGGGTCAATTCACATGCATGTGGGCATATCGATCTACCTTATGAGCCAATCAATCCCAAAAACATTTGGACACACAGGTAGTATGCAAATATTGCCAAACACATCTCAGTGCTAGAGATAATGGAGGCACTGGTCATCTTGCTAGGCACATCGCCTAGTGCGCCCCCCAAGTATGGAAAAACATATCCAAGGAAAACACAATTAAGTAGCATGGCTAGCCCATCAAATACTTTTAGTACTTCCACATACAACAAAAGTACAAATCGTAATAAGCTAGCCAAATATATTATAAGCACTGAACAACTTTTCTCTTTTGCCAATGATATAAAGTTCGAAAGGTATGCAAAGATTACTCTCAACCCATACTTCCATAAGATTTTGTGTAATACAACTAAGTCTGATTGTATTAACCTATTAAATGACTTCAAAAGTAAGCTCATTGAAACTCTTTTTCAGATTTCAGACAAAATTGCTCTTACTTCAAAAAAATGGAAGGATAGATTTGTATTATAACACATTACATTGATCAAGATTGAGTTTTAAATAAAAGAATTATTATTTTTAATTTATTATAATTTTCTCATACAAGAATTGTAATAAGTAGGTCTATAATGGTAGCATTACATAACTATCATATTAATTTTTTTTATTACCTTAGATAATTCTTCAAATAATAGTAGTGTTATTGACAATCTTAAAACACATTTGCGCCTTTTATTAAATGGAAAACATTTTTATACACAATGTTGTTGCATTATTATTAATTTATTTGTTGAAGATGGTTTAAATATTGTTAAATATCATGTAAAGAATATTAGAGAAATGCAAGTATATATTATTTCTTCTCTATCTAGATCTCAAGAATTTAGAGTGGTAAAAAATATAAAAAGCTTATCATGGATGTTAAACATAGGTGAAATAGTACTCATTTAGTGTTAGAATCTTATTATGAATTAACAAAATGATAGTATTATGGCGTGCTGATAAGATCTATGATTGCTTATTATGTGATAATGATTTTGAAATTGTATTTGTTATTATAAATTTTTTACATGATTTTTATGAAGTCAGTAAACAATTATTGGGTATATATTGTAAGGACCCTCATCTTTGAACCGGTTTTGGTTTTCTTTAATTATGGGTTATCGTGAGATTTACGCGTTTTTTGATCTTATTCGGTGATTTCGTAAATACATAGTGTTTGTGATAGTTTTAACCAAAACTAACTTCAATATTAGTGGTTTTGAGTGATTTTAAACCAAATATGAATTTTTGAGATTTTTTTGGAATTTTTACTATTTTCCCAAAAATTAGGGTTTCGGCGGGACCCCTGTGGGCCCCACCGTTGAAAATTTTATTTTTGTGTCAAATGAACCTAAACATATACTTAAGGTCCCACAAAAATTTTCAGAATTTTATTAGGCTTAAATTATGCTTAAATTTGCAAAATACCCACTTTTAGCCTACTTTTCATATTTACACCCCAAAACTTACCTATGTCTACCCCAACCCTTACTATAAAAGGGAAAACCTGAGCCATTTCCATTTTTGGGAATAGGCTAAGGAAGGAGGGCTGGCCTAATCCCCACTTAGGCCCGAATTAGAAGCCGATTAAGGTAAGCTTACTCTAATTAAGCACTAATCCATGGCTTTTCTCTTAATTTCTTCCAAATCTACCATTTTCCCTTTGATTCAATTCGTTTTTGACCATCAAAAGCTACTGATTTGTGTTTTACTACAAACCCTAACATTCAAAATTCGATTTTTACTACCAATAAGCCCTAGATCTAAGGTTTAATTAGGGATTTCTTGGGTAAATCGATTTCTATTAGAGTTTAATTCAAACTCATTGTGTTTTCAAGGATTTCAAGAAGGGTGACTCTTCAATCCGAGCTTAATCAAGTGCTGAGGTAATGGGTCTTCAAAATCTCTGTTTATCCATGGTAAAACTCTTCATTTTTGGCTTATTTCGAAATGGTTTGCTTGATTTAGTGTGTTAATGGTAAGATTAGAAAATGGAATTATTTAATCCCGATTTCTTAGGGTTTTGCATTATTATGGTTTGGTTTGATATTCTGGAAGTCAAGGAGGACTTTTGATGATGATTAGGGTGCTAGATGTGGATTTGAAGTGTTATCTATGGTGTTTCGGTTTGATTTTGCGAAAGGAAGAAGATGACTGTTCTGCCGTGTTGGCGATCGATCGGCCTTGCAGGGCGATCGATCGGTTGAACTGAAAATTTCAAATTTTTGCGTGTAACCGATCGAACGGTCTGAAGGGCGATCGATCGGCTACACAGGAAATTGTGTGTTGTGTGTATGATGTCTATTTTGATGATTCCACTTTAGCTTGCCAATTTTATATGAATGTGGAGTAATTTAAGCTATGTTAGGCTACTGGAAATACATGCTATTGAGTTTATAGAGTTGAGACATATGCTTAGAAATGGTGAGATGACTTATGTTTTGTGGCATGATGTTGGAATCATTATCTTGAAATTATGAACGGTTGTTTCCCTTTGGATAAGCATATACTTTCAGTAGGACTACAATCATGGTTGGACTGATTCGTCATGATAGATTGTGGTTAGTGGTGTGTGGATGTTGGTGATTGCCATGACTCAATGATGAAATGAGTGATGTTATAGGTGTTTAGCCTTGTGGTTGAGTTTTGAATCTAGCTGTGATTTCAACGATTCTTCTACTATGATTTCCGCTGGAATTCATGTTTAGATAGAAATTCACATGTGTAGTGTGGCAGTGAGTTAATTTTCAAGCATGTTGATATGCATTATGTGAAAGGCTTCTACTAGTTACACACACACACATGTGGGGGTTAAATGATGATGTTGAAGCTTAATATCGTGATTTTGAATGATGCATTAGGGGCTGGTGAGAGCACTTATCATGATTAGGATTCATGTATGCTTTGCCCACGCATGTACCATGCTGCACGCATCATGAAAATGGATTTCCAATTGAGGCTTCATCGTGATTAATCGAATTTGACCGATTGGATGCAATGTGATAGAATTGTGTGCCGGATTGATCGGTCGTGGATTAATCGCAAGTTGATTGGTCCGAAAGGACATATTTTGTTTTGAAGTTCCTGTGTGGGACGATTTGAAGTTCCTGTGTAGGACGATTTGAAGTTCCTGTGTGGGACGATTTGAAGTTCCTGTGTGGAACGATTTGAAGTTCCTGTGTGGAACGATTAGAAGTTCCTGTGTGGAACGAGTGCACTCCCCGGGTTGAGTCTTGTTTAATGGAATGATGTGGGGACGAGTTGTGTACTTGTCTTGCGGATATGTGAGAATGTTATTATGTGTGTCATCTGGACCCTGAGAATCCAGTGTGGTATGCCGTGTGCACCCCGCTACCACGTGTTCTAGGGTTCTCTGTGTGAGAACTTGGGCTCTTCCCTCCGCAGGAGATGTCCCTGGGCGAACACCCCTGCTCCAGATTCTCTGTGTGAGAATGGGACGTCCTTGGCCAGGATCGTCCAGGGCGAGCAGTATTAGGGATTGACAACCCCGATCTTTCTTAAATTCTTGTGTAGAATTTTGTACCATGACACGCCTTCGTGGCCTTGTCTATGCTCCCGTCTGTGTGACGTTAATGTGTGATTACTCCTTGATGGAGGTTGATTGTGATGACATTATGCATGTGGGAATATGTATGTTAGAGATACATCCATGCATGTTGATTTTGATGTTATGCATGTGGAATATGTATGTTAGAGATACATCCATGCATGTTGACTTTGATGATAAAATGCATGTGGAATATGTATGTTAGAGATACATCTATGCATGTTGATTTTGATGTTATGCTATGTATGTTAGAGATACATCCATGCGGGATTGGTTATGATGTGAATGCATGTGGGAATATGTATGCTAGAGATACATCCATGCAGGTTGAATTATGCATTATGATGCAGTGTTAGGTGATATGAATGTGTGATCAGAAAGTGATGCACCATGTAAATATTTGATCTGAACGATCTCATTTCTAAGCTATCGTATTTTCTACGTTGACAGTGATATTAAAAACCATTGCTGAGTGTTAAAACTCACCCCTCTTTTGTGTTTTGATTTGGGGCTGCGTGGTGCGACACACAGACGAACAGGATTGCCTCTTTGAGGAAAGGTCAGAGGTAGCTTGGGTGTGATGATGGAGATCGTTGCGTGACTTACCTTCGTTTGTTTCATGCTTTATGTTCGAACCTTTGTGTAGGGTTCTTGTTTTGGATTTGTCATATACTACAGTTGTGATGATTATGACTTATTTTGAGCCGGTGTGGGCTTTACTTAACTAAGTTTGTGGGTTTGAGATTGTTGTTTACTTTGTGATAAGCAACACCTTTTTCTTCCCTTTTATTTACTCTTGCTCAAAGGATTGTGCGCACTCCGTGTTGCTGTTAATCGCCCGTGGTTAGGGTTAAGTCTTCCGCTAGATCATTTCTCAATTTTCACTTCGTCGCCCCAGCACGCTTGACCGGTCCCTGGACCGGGTTCGGCTCGGGTCGGGCATCGCCGGGGCGTGACATATATTATCCTACTTCTTTAGTTCTTAATCAACTCTATAATATTACTCACATGCATTTAGATCTGGGGCCAATGGAAATAAAATATAATAAATATTAGAAAGAAACTTTTGAGATTTTTAATTTGTTCAGGTGCAATTATAGACACTATGATTAACTTAAATGCTGTACAAATATTAGTAGATTATATATATACTATATGCATATAAAATATAATAATTTCATTGAAGATATTAAAAATACCTTATATTCTTTATTCAATACATATAAATTTATGTATGGTTGTAGAAGGACTATTTCTTTAAGTCCTTTAAATAGAAATGATCCTTTTTAGTTATTACTTAGTAAAAATAAACAAACATATATTAAAATTTCTAATAATGAATTAATTATTTATTTACAAAATATTTTTATTAATTTTCTAATCGAAGAAGAAATAAGTAATTTCTATGTTTTAATTTGGTGGTGAACACAAGAAAAAATTTATCTTGTACTTGTTGCCTTAGCGTGTGATTTACTAACTCGTCTAGTATCTACAATAGTTTGGAGTATGCTTTTAGTACAAAAATCATAGTACTTAGATCCAAGAATAGTAGAGTGATGCATCTACTTAAAGGATTGGCTAGATGTAGAAGATATAGAATAAACTTTAGAGTTAGAAGATGAATTAGAATAAGACTTTAATGAAATTTTAATTTCTTAGATTGTTCAAATGTATTTTTTTATCTTAGAGTAGAGGTGTGTTAATGTTAAATTGCAAACGATAAATAGGTCAGTAGGTGCCAATCTAGTTTGGATATAATATTATAATGATACAATTTTCACCTCCTTAAGATTTGAATGTTTTTTTATGTTTGGCCAAGTTGCAGTTTGGTTTGGCCTGACACTACAATCCTATTGATAATGTCGGGCATACACTTTAGAGTCGTCGACTGCCCCAACCTAGCCCGCTAAACACGATTCTTCTTCGGGCCCGGCCCAACCCAACCTATTGCCACCTCTAAAGAAGTGCGAACTCACCAGAATAACTAACATCACATCTCATACCATGAACATGACCTAAAGCGAGAGGTGAGGATCAAAGTGAATCCTAACTACAAAAAACACGATAGTATAATGGAGTTTGCTCATAGAGACATAGTCATCGCCACCATGACGAGCATACTACTTCCCTTTAAATTTCAAAATAAAAATGTACTAGTTGGGGATTAGAAACCAAATAATATTAGCTCTATTTTTCCTTAAGTGGGCCATAGGCAAAGGGGGTGAGGAGCGACCAATAGCTGACATAGTGGAGAGAAAAGAGGGCTTGAAAATAGAGGAAGGGGGTGGGCAAGGTCCAGTGAGAGAAAGGGAGGGTAGTTTAGGTATATAGTATATTTTTTAAACAGTTTATTATTGGTTATCAATGGGCACATTCCTTGTTCATAAGATGAAAATGTGTCTCAAACTTATTTTCACTCAAAAAACATTCTACCGAGCAGCTATTTGGATAACAATTTTGCAACCCGATTCCGCCAATTCTGTCTTGATTCTGGCTTTTTCTACCAAAATGGTGTTTGTATGCAGAAATTCCAAATAATCAAAATTTTTGTTGAATCAAATATTTTTGCCCATTATATTGAATCTTTTCCTTAGATTCAACCCATTCCGCCCAGTTGGAATAATATCAGAGAGATTAAGTTTCCAATTTTACCTATCATTAATTGCCACAATAATTATAGTATAAAGATGTCAGGGACAAAATATATCTTATTAAAAATAAATTATGGATACTGTAATCAATGTTTAGCCAAATGCCTTATAATTCCATCTGCCCTTTAATTTACCACCCAAACAGTATTCGGCTTGATTTTAGAATCTTAAATTCTATCTCTCCTAAATAAATAATTTTATCTTGTTCAATTTAAGTGGTTAGGTAGTTTCACTATTTAATAAAAAATAAATTTTTTAAATAGAGTTATTAATACGGAACAAAAGGAGTATTATCAAACTTCATTCTAATTTTAACCATTCCACCCAAATCGCTTCATCACAATTCTTTATTAAAAGTCTTACGCGCACGTATCACGCCCCCTTGCAGGTAGGAATGGCAATCTGGAAAATTAGTTAAAAAGAAATGCTTATAAGATACGTGATTAATACCCCGTTGGAAGTGGCAATCCAGTCAAAGGAAGAAATAGTATTTTAAGAGGAAGCAGAAGTGGAGTCAAAGAAAAGGATTCGATGATGGGCTTTGACTCCGTTTCTCCACCGTCCGATGACAGACATGGGGCCGAAAATCGGTGGTCAATTTTTGCCGTCAAACATCAGCGCGGCACATGATGACGTCTATGTGGGGTTAGGAAATAGTAGGCGGAGTATCTTATTCACTTTAATTCCCACCACATATTAGACGTGTTTTCCTCGAATGGCCAAACCACCCTTAATTGAAAAGATAATTCAGTCACTTATTGCCTTGCATTTAGTGTTGGGTTGGTGATGGTAATGAACTTGTGGTGTCTTAAGGGGTTGTTTGGGTGTGAAATCTAAGAGACAATTTTGATTTTCCTTACTCTCACTAAATTGTGTTCAAAATATTTTTTTCATGATCTATGATCCAATATTTAGGCAAATTTAAGCTATCACTTAGTTATGCTACAATGATCTGGTGTTTCACCCTAATCTCACTGATATGTGATAATTTTTTTTTTCATGATTTGTAGCCCAATGTTTAGGCGAATTTTATTTTTTATGATATGTGACCCAATGTTTAGGTGAATTTTTGTTTTCATGATCTATGCCCCAATGTTTGGGTGAATTTTTCAAGCCCACCCTCACTGTTTTGTGGCCAAATGTTTGGGCAAATTTATGCCCTCACTCAACCATGTTGCAAGTATTCTGTGAAATTCCCTACCCTCACTAGTCTCCATTCAATTAATTTTTTTCATTCAGCTACTCAATTGCAACATTTTCTACTCCCTCAATGCACATTCTTTGGTCGATTTGTGTTCATATTTTTTTATGGTTGCCTTCACTAATATGTGGTGTTCATATGTTTGTTTGTTTTTCAGGCCGACCCTCACTAATTTGTGGCAACTTATCTAGTGAATTTGGGCCTCCCTTGAGCTATGCTGCAAGTATCTGACGAATTCCTTCATTCGCTAAAATGTGCTACATTTTTCCGGTTCTATTTCTAGCTAGCCAAACATATATCATCATCTCAAGGTAAATTTCATCCGCATAAGTTCCCATCTTTATATTTTTTGTGTTTGTGGGTACATTGATTGATTGTGACAAAGCGATTGGACCATGAATGACTTCATATGCAATTAGAATGATTAAGTGGATGTGGATTGTTGATGTTAATATTCTATGTATGATGTGTTATGGTGCTTGTGGGTAAATTGATAATATTATGACGATGCCCCTAAGAACATGTATGGTTGTGTATGCAAGTATGAGAAGTGGAAGTTGATTGTTTAGTAATTTTTTGTTTGTGTTATTATGTTTGTGGGTGCATTGAATAATTGTGACGATGCAATCAGAACATGAATGGTTGTGTATCGAATTAGAACGAGAAGTGGATCATTGCCTTTTTATGTATTATTGTGTTTGTGGGTGTGTTGAATTATTGTGATGATGATTCTTGGATCATGATTGAATTTGTATGCAATTAGCATGATAAGTGGATCACAAATCCCAAGTTGTATTAGTGTGATTGAATTTTCATTTTACCAAAATTGCTAGAACGTTTTATCAATAAAGGTAGAACATTATAGCAATAATGTTAGAACACTTTACTAGTAATGCTAAAACATTTTAGCAATACTACTAAAACATTTTAGCAATTAGAATGATAAGTGGATCATTGTAGCACATGTATGCATTTGATTGATATGAATGTTACAAAATGATGCAAGTTGATAATGTGTGATTATTATCATGCACTTAAGAATTTTTTTTAGAATATAGTTGCACCATCTGCTTGAGTTTAATAGAAGGGTCGATTGGAACTAGCTGGAACATTATGCCTTTTTGAAGTGTTTGCTATCAATTAGGGCTACAAGAAGAATAACATACTTGACAAGGAAGGGTGGGATCTAGTCATAGGGAAGTTGAGTGAAGAGAATAGAATCAATGTTGACTTTGCTTCATTGAAAAATCACTATGACAATGGGTGGAATTGTGGCAAGGATGGAATGTGCTCAAGGTTTACACTAGAGTTGGCTAGAACGAATACACCAACACTTTCATATGCCCCCCACACATGTGGATGAACTTCAGCAAGGTCATAATATGTGAACTCTATCCTTGTTTTCATTTATTTTATATGTATTTAATATAAACTATAATTCTAACATTGTTTGTCACTAACTCTTGTAGAGACATAAAGATTACAAACGGTTCAAGAACTGGGGGTATGAAGTTGAGCCAAAGCTAACCTATATGCCATCTATGCAAACAACCATGCATCAAGCCGATGGAGGGATTCCAACATCTCTAATACTATTCCTCGGATTGATCCAAATGCAATCCCCCAGTCAACTCCAACTTCAACCCTCCATGCAACATGAGTTGCAAACCCCCAATCTCAACCAGATGCAAAATTGTTAGGATGTGAATACTCGATTGCAAAGGACTTGGAGGATGACACTTCGGCTCATGAGGGAGTGGGGACTTCTAATGTTGTGCCACACATGGGTAGGTCACATCAGCCTACAGATCAACCCCAAGCATATGGTTCTACCATTCATGCGACTCATGCATGCCCGTCAAAACCTACTCTACCTCCCCCTAGGAGGGACAAGGTAGAGGGGTGCCAACTACAAGCCAATGGAATAAGTAGAGGAAACACTCATATTTAGAAGTTTCATCGGGTTGCAAGCTTTGTCTGAAGACATGATGGATAGGAATGATATCGTTCAAGGGACTAGGGATGAAGAGAGAGATGATTACATCAAGTGCATTGATTTGTTATATAAACTTCCAGATTATGAGATGGACAATGAATTGTACACTGGTAGTGCATCTTTCTTTCTAGACAAGAATGTTCATCGCTTGTTTCTCGCTATGGGACATGATAAGGCTTATGCAGAGATATGGCTTTGTGTGCACTATAGGGATCATGGACCAAAACATTAGGTTATTCCTTGAGAAGTAGTTTACTTGATTTGTGGTGATTTGTTGGGACATGTCACAGCCGGGAGTTGTAGACGGAAATTTTTTTTTATGAGTCGATCATGCCTTGTGCTCTTGCAAAGGCCATATAACTGATCTTAAATTCCCTTCTACAACCAACGACTACTTCAGTAAGAGTTATCATACGTTCAAACAACCATAACTTCTTCTACATACATCAATTCTATATTCATGAAACCGAACAACCATAAGCCATAAATACCACTGTCGATTTCAATATTCCGATTCCAATATTTACAGTAGTGCTAAATATCTAACAGATTAAACTTTTAAGTATAAGCCTATTCCTACAACTGAATTTTATAAATAAGGATCCTACCTCTTCCCGGCGGTGTCTTTGTGCACGCTCCTCCTCGTCGCCTCCTTTTCCGGCGATGAACCCTCTTTTCCAGCTACCAGAACCTCCAAGCTTTATGCCTTAATGGATTTTCTCAAAGCTTAAGAAGAAGATGGTGGCTAGGGTTTGTTTGAGGAGGGTTTTATATAGAGGAAGGGAGAGGAGAAGCATGTTCTATATGGGGAAGGTAGTGGTACGTGATGCCAATTACCCCTACGCCAAGTCACCCCATAGTGGTCCCCACTAGGTGACCCTACCCAATTTAAGTTCTTAAAAAAATAAATAAAAACCCTAACTATGCTAATTCTTCATCAATTAATTCTAAAAAAATATAGAAAAATACCAAAAAAATCAAAAAAATTACCTTGAAAATCCTAGATGCTACAGGACATGTTTTATTTCATTTGTGACTTTATGGATTTTAGTTGTTTTCCTAGGATGAACATTTTTTATGATGGTGTGTTTTTTATTTGATAACCATACTTTATGATAACAATTTATGGTTGTAAGTTATGTAAGGCAGATGTGTCGTATTTTTATGTAAATTTGTTTTTTTATTTGATGGATGTGAGTAGTATAAATGTGACAGATATGTGTGGTTGGCTGATGCAAGTTATAATGTGTTATCTTACTATGAAACAATATGTGATGGATGTTTGTCGGTGGGTGATGCAGGTTATAATGTGATGTGAAGTAAGAAATATAGAATGGATGTGTGGTATAAACGTGATGCATGTTATAATGTGTGATCCTATGGTGAAACAATATGTGATGGATGTATGTCAATGGGTTATGTAGGTTATAATGTTATGTGAAGTAAGAAATATAGAATGGACGCATGGTATAAATGTGATGGACGTGTGTGGTTGGGTGATGCATGTTATAATGTGTGATCCTACTATGAAACAATATGTGATGGATGTATGTCGGTGGGTGATGCAAGTTATAATGTGAAGTGAAGTAATAAATATGAAAAGGATGCATGGTATAAAGGTGATGGATGTTTGTGGTTGGGTGATGCATGTTACAATGTGTGATCCTATTATGAAACAATATCTGATGGATGTATGTGCATGATATAATGTGATACAAATTAAGAAATATAGAATAGATGTGTGTAGATGTATAAATGCATAATGTGTAGATGTATGTGTGGGTGTGCTATTACAAAGTTTTTGCTTAATTTTTAGGCATATGATGTCATATTGTATTTTAATAAGTAGTCATTTAACTGGTGCTCAAGTAGATGGATCATTTTATGGATGCCTTTGCGGAGGAAGATGAAGGAGAAAGCTTTGGACAAGAAGATGAGATAATTTTGGATACTATTATTCCGTATGCAATTGATACCATCATTCCTATCCCCCAAGGAATGCAATCCATAAACCTCTGGACCGAGGGGACAAGATTGTGTATGATATGCTGACCGGGCCAGATACTTCCTGCCATGATTTGTGTAGGATTAATAAGAAGTCATTTATGATATTATGTTGGGAGTTGGAGGAACTTGAATTAAGGCTCACAAGGCATGTGACGATGGCAGAGCAAGTGCAATAATTCTTGCAATTATCGGGACATGCTCATGGGCAGCAGGTGGTTGTCCATATAATGTCACATTCGAATTAAACGATTCACCACAATTTGCATAGTGTTATGAGGGTACTTTATAAATGGTTTGGTACGAAGATCAAGCAACTTATACCATTGATCCAAACACCCATATATTTCAAGTAACCATCTGTTTTATCCTTGGTTTAAAGATTGTGTAGATGCTATAGATGTCATACATATCAAGGCATATGTGATTTTAGTATGAGATTTATCTTCGTACTAGTTGGTTGGGAAGGGTCAGTTCATGACTAAGGTGTTAGAAGATGTACTCACATATCCAAGGAGCTCAGGCTTCCCAAAGTTACCCCCCAATAAATATTTTGTTGTAGATGTTGTATATCCAAATAAGACAGGATTTTTGGGACCCTACAAAGGTTAGATTGTCATGTTCCTGAATTTCAGAATCGTGGCCCACAAGAAAGAATTGAGAAGTTTAACAAGCTTCATTCTTTACTTCGGAAAACCATAAAGAGAACATTTGGTATGTGGAAGGAGAGATGGAAGTTATTTGAAAACATTCCAAGCTATCCTTTTCATATTCAAGTGACATTGGTGAGGATTTCTATGACGCTTCATAATTTCATTCAAGAACAACATAATGGTGCTGATGGGAAAATGAAGATGAACATGTAATGCATGATGAAATTGAGGGGCAAGATGAAGCGCCTACGGGCCAAGATGACATGGTAATGTCAGATTTTCATGATGAACTTTGGGATGCCATCGGTAGCCATTATGGATTACCTCTAGTTGGTGCAAAACATGGACAACATCGACATTGGGTCACTTGTATGTTTTGTCCATGTTGTACTCATGTTGTTTATTTTGGTCATAATGTAATGTAACTCTCACATGATAATGATATGAACAACTTGTATAATTAAAGGTGGCATAGGGGCCCACATGTTACACAAATAAGGCCTAAAACATGCCCATCATGCATGGCCTAGCCCGGCGCAAGGCCCAACCTAACAATTATGTGCATTATGGCTATCAGTCATAAGGCCTCATAGGCAGAGCCGATGCATCAAAAAAAGGGGATGGGTGGGCCTAGACCGAGTTCGACACCAAAAACTAACAAGGTTGTGCTGGGCCCATACGGCTATATGACCATGAGGCCCATTAAGCCATAAAGGGATGTCCAAGGAGGAGTATAAAGCCATATGTGCTTCTACAATTATTTAAAAAAAAATTATCAGGCCCACAGCTGACTACATTGGGCCGGGCCTATTGTTGGGGGTGCACACTAGCCTTAGACAATGCCTAAACTAAGGGTATACTTGTCATTTTACTTCATAAATTCAAAGATTCTGAAAATACACAATTTCCCTATCCAAACATCATTCTATCTTAAAACAATTCAAATCCAAGGGTGTGTTTTTTAATTTGCCTAAAAATTCTAAATATTCCATCCTTAAACACAATTCATTACCCAAATGTGATTCCATCTAAAAAATTTGCTACCCAAACCTAATTCCGATTCTATATTGAATCAGATAAAATAAATCCAAAAAATTCTAATTCGTAGTTAAATTATTTTCACAACCAAACAACCCCTAAATTTGTTTCAGTAGAAGCCTAAGGTTCCATTTGTGTGACCCCCTCTTGCCTACTACCAAGAGATGGCCCAGCCTCGCCCTACCTCCAACATCCTCTTCCTCGGGACTACCATTGCACCAGCGTTGGCATGTTCGGTGATGTAGGGGAGCTCTCCCCACCTGCCTCTAACCATCCTCTGGACCATATGCGTCCAGACCAACAAGCATGTTTAGGATTCAACTTTCCCTTTTTCATTTTATGAGGAACTTTATGAAAGAGCTTTTTCCATATTACCTGACTCGATATACAAATATTCCATATTCCCTGGATTTTAACGCTTAATCCCATATGACCTAGTTTAGGACAAATATACGCTTAGGTCAGACCTAAACCTACACCCAAGTTCTTATCTCATTATTGGTGAAAATTAACGACAATGGCACAAATTTCTATGAGCAAAATCAAAACACTCAACATACAGAAAATAAATCACCCATTTAAAGATGATTGATAAAAAGTAAAAAATTTCTCCTTTCCAATCCTGTGTTCTTGAGAACAAACCAAAACAGAGTCACCTCCCAGTTTTAATTCAAAAACTATTTGAAAAGGGGGAATCAAAGGAAGCCACTTTAGTGCTTGCTAAATTGCAACAAACAGAATGTTCCGGCAATATGAAAAACTGGGTTGCGTTTAGAACGGATTGAAGGACTCCGGAGACTTGCGCCAAATAGGGATTTAATGCTGCAAAAAGAAAGGGTTGTTGGGAGTACAACGAATCCGAATGAAATTGGGTATAGTACATCAACTTTGCATGACTCGCTAGACTTTCGAGAATGTGAGAACAAGAGGATGGCTCCCATTGAACGGACCAAAAATCTCACACTCCGCATGGCACGTGTCCAACACTTAATCCATTTCGCATATACGATAACTCGATATGTCAATAAAACGTATTTTTGATAATACGATATGTATTATTTGAGCCAACAACTCATAATACGATATTCTCTATATCACATATACAATAACACGATATTCACCATAACGTATTATTGATAACACGATATGCCACCATAG
Organism: Saururus chinensis; assembly: GCA_035235625.1. Lineage (NCBI taxonomy): Eukaryota > Viridiplantae > Streptophyta > Magnoliopsida > Piperales > Saururaceae > Saururus > Saururus chinensis. Next base: position 22,399,573 of record CP141142.1, read on the forward strand.
CATATTATCAATAACATGATATGCCACCATAGTGTATTATTGATAACACAATATGCCAACAATGCGTGCAATTGATAATACAATATGTTACGATATCCTCTATAGCATATTATCGATAACATGATATGCCACCATAGTGTATTATTGATAACACAATATGCCAACAATGCATGCAATTGATAATACAATATGTTACAATATCCTCTATAGCATATTATCAATAACATGAGATTCGCAATAGCGTGTTATCGATAACATGATATGTTGGCATAGCGTGTTATCGATAACACGATATGCCAATAAGACGTGTTATTTATTTTTCTCTAGATTGCATATACTATAATATGATATTCGTCATAGCGTATTATCAATAACACGATATTCGCCATAACGTGTTATCAATAACACGATATGCCAACAAGATGTGTTATTTATTTTTTTCTATATTGCATATATAATAATACAATATTTGCTATAGCGTATTATCAATAACATGATATGCAACCATAGCATGCTATTGATAACATGATATTCGCTAGTATTTGTTATTTATACAATTTTTCATTAAGTCAGGGATAAAAACCTCTAAGATCATGTACATGCTTACATAAGATGTTCTACATAGTAAAACTTGCATATAAAAATTTATACTAAAGTCCCTCTTTGCACAATAGGGAAGGAGGCTATCATAGCTATTCTACAATGTCCTTCCTTGTTATTTACATCCTTCTTCATTCTTATATAGTCATGTTCTCCCTAAATAGTCTATCAAGATTCATTTTTTGAGTTGCAGTATCATTTTGATCTCCTTTTGTAATGATAAATAGTTTATGTGGTTAAAAATTTTTAGACGAAAATTAGAGAAGAATGATCGCCGATAAAGTTAGGGAGGCCGACAATCGCCGAATAGAAATTGGAATTTGTTATTGATAAAAACTGCCAGGCCAAAATCACAAATCATCTCTTAGCTCTAATCTCCTCTTTGTTTATGCTTCGTCACAACTAGTTTACACGATTTTTAACCCAAACCTTGTTGAAAGGGTATTTTGGTCTATTTTTTTCAAAATATTGTGTAAACCCAAGTTCTATGGAATGTTTTTTACAAAACCAGGGAATATAGAATATTTGTATCTTAGGCTAGGTAATATGGAAAAAACTCTTTATGAAATTTTGTTGCTACTTGTAGTTATGTAAATTAGTCTCTAGAAATTTGCACATAAGGGAAAAATAGTAATCCCCATGAGTTTAAAACTGTGCCTTGATGTGGTGTCAAACTCATAGCTAAGTCAGTGTAAACTTTAAAATTATATAATTGATGTTATGCCCCTAATTTTCCAAAGGACAATATTCATATTTTCTAAAATATGTTGCAATGGAATGAAATCGTAATGAAGTGAAGGTTTTTAAAAATGTTGTGAAATCATGACTTGAGAAAAAATCTTGGGGGCATGAATACCCATTTAAATAATCAATGCACTGAGAAATAATAATAATTATATCTCTAATTATCTAAGTAGATTATAGAAATTGCAAGATCTAAAAATTGCACACTTGTTCATCATATCATAATAACTAGAAGTCAAAATAATTATCACTCTCACATGCTTTCATTTATTCTTCTAACAAAGATAAGATAAAAATCTATGAGATTAGCCACTATGCTTCTATGACTTTCCCTGCCCCTAATTGTAATATCTTACACCTACAATGCAACACCCATACTACAAGGATGCCGATTATATCGAATAGACTTGTGGGATAGAACAATACATATCTATATAAATGTAAATTCTTTTGAACATTCATATCCATAATATATACAATTAATGTGTATATCTAGAGTGTAAAATAGACAATTCTAATACTTTGTGGCAACATCAAGGATATTTTTATAACTCCCCAAAGTGTGTACCACTCTATGAAGTAGTTTCATACTCTTGCTAAAGACTATAGCTCTCTCTATCCACACCATGAAGATAAGCCCATGATGGTTCATGGACCCGTATGGTCAAAATTCTCAATATTATATGATTATAGAGACCTCCTTTGTTGCATTGCAATAGAGTCATGCTTCTTTTAAAGCTATAAACCATTCAAACCAACTCCTAAGCCTCAAGAAAATGATCTATAAATAATAAATGCTCAAGCCTTGATGCGCCGAAAACCAATGATCCTTTTCCATCCATGAATCCTCTCCATGTGACTAAATTGAATTATTTTTGGAGCCTAGACTAGCATTAAGCCCATATGTTCTTAAGTGTCATACACAATGGTTTATGGTCTTCACCCATTTTGTAACACACTCATTTTTTGTTTTTCGAAATTTTTTAACAATTTTTTTGAATTTTTCCAGCTTCATTTGACTAAAATCGGATACATGGGTAAGCGAGTATGCAGAAGCAAGCTGGGCAAGGCATGCGTTGGCCGAGCCTGCTGTTTCATCTGTCAAAGCCTGGTCTGGCACCAAGCTAAAGATAATCCCGAACTTGGGATGATTTGATCTGATTTGATCCTATTGGCTAAGCTTGGAAAGAGTCCAAGCAATGAAGGGAAGTTGCCCTTGGAAGGACTCCTCCCATAAGAGGGGCTACAAACCCCCACCTCTATCTCCTTTATTTTGGTCCACCCCCTCCCTACCTCTTGTGTGATTTGATCCCCTCCCCCTCTCTCTCTCCTAACTCGCCTCCTCACCTTCTTTCCCTGTCCTTGTTCTTCTTCTTTCTAACATTGTCATTATCCACATTGTTCCACCATTAAAGCACCTTATAAAACCTAGAACTTGGAATTTGTATCATTGGAGCACATTCTTGGGAGATTCTACTTCAATTTGATACACAATTAGAAGATTGTTTGAGACTTTTTAGATCGAATCAAGGTAAGAGGAATCAGATTTTTTTGCTCTTGACTATGGTGTTGATATTATTATGGTGCCTTAGGGTTTTGATCAAGGGAGAGTTTTCCTTCTCCAATCTTATTCAAAATTGAGTTTTTGGGAATCAAATGGAGAGGTAAATGACTTCATTTGCTGATCAACCTGCTTGTGATTAATTTCACGTATTGATTTCCATGTTTAAGATTAGGTTGGTTTCTTATTACATGTTCAAGATTATGTTGATACATGATTTTATGGTTTATAATCATGATTTGATGGGAACACATGTTTGATTGAATTTTAGTAGATGATCAATGGTCCATATTCATGCTTTAGATTCGTTTAGTTGATGTTTCCAATTTCTATATTGAATGTGTAATTTGGTTGCTTTGCTTGTGGCATGATTCATGTTGTGTTGATTTATCTTGTAATTACATTGTATCTCAGGAAAGGTCGGTTCCATTCGAGGTCTTCTTATTATATTTATGATGTGAACTTTCTCTCAGATGTTCTTGATTTTCTCATCTCAATATGAGAAACTTTCATGATATTTCATGGAGTTTATCCCGTTCAAAGAGTAATATTTTCTGAAGTCTATTTTCCAGTTAGTTGGCAATATAGTAGATTTTGGACTTCATTTTGGGATATTTTCTTCATGGAATAGGCCTACAAAAATTAGTACAGATTTAGAAATGTTCTTATTTCTTTGGGATTTTCCCCTATTAATCTAATTTTATTAGACCTATAGAAAATAGGTTGTTCTGGATACATTTTTCTTATTTTATGTTTTAGTATTTTTCATAAATTCAATTCAAATCATATTGCTCCAAAATTTCTTGGGGCATTAAAAAAATCCTTGATCAATTTAGAGTAATTTACACCATTTTGTGTCCTTTAAGATCCGACTATGCAGGAATTCAAGTACTACACAACAATATCCATAATTCAAAATAACGTACTTTCTGGTGTCAGTCCATACAACCAATTTAATTTGGAGCCTATGTTTGGGTTATTTGACTATGTTCCAAGATTCATTTGCATCTAACATCTTTAGGTATTTTTCCAAAAATTCGGAGTTAGCCACAAAACCAAAATTCTGGCAATTTTACTCATGCAATGTTGTAAAAATGTTTTTATGTGTTTTTAAAACGTTTTCCGCTAGTTGTTATAGCACAAGGTAGGATTGTGGCATATACATGTTTGTGTACAAGATAATAAATTGGAAATATTTTGTGTGGAGTGTACACTTGGAAAATCACCCAAATAGTCTAATTGGGCTTCTGATGTCTTTTGGATGCACAAACAATGCCTTCGGAACTATTATAAACTATAGACGAGAGGTCTAGTTACAAACCTTTGGTTTTAATAGTCTAGTTAAGTGGTAGCATTATCTTATATTTTTGTAAATTGGGGTGTTGATTTTCTAAAAAATATGGGGAAATGGGTCGTGACATCTTTAGCATGCCCAAACTTAGGATTTACTTACCCTTATTCACACACACATTTCTGTCATGTGTTTTCCATTCATTGTGCAAGTAAATTACACCAATACTCATCATCAGAAGTGAAAACATTGGTGAAAACCCCACTTTGAAATCATGAACCAAAGTGTCATCAATTGTCCCATAGATGCGACAATGTGAATGTTGATGGCCATTGACAATCCCAAAGACAAGTTAGTCCTAGCCATAGTCATGATGTGTTCATTGACATGCTGACCCACTATCGATGGCCATTGATTGGTACAATGATGTTCTTGTGGCACCTCAGTGCTATGAATTGTTTGTCTTCTTCAACGATCGACATGCCATTGATATGTCGGTGAAGGAGTTGGTGGTTTAATAGAAGATCAAATTAGTTTCAACAAAGGACAATGCATTCCTACTTTGATAAAAACCACAATATTTAACAAAATGCAATAGACTTAACACTACAAAAACCATAAAAACTTCATAAAATCTACTGTAACATCCCTGGTTTTTCTGCAATTTCAACTATTTTTATGTAATTGTAACATCCCTAGTATTTCTGCAATTTCTGCTATTTTTCTACAATGTTCTACAGTTTTTTGTTCATATTTTCAATGAAGAAATTTGACGCTTCGGCGTATCCGTAATTGTAATATTCATGATTGTAAGAGTTGGGAGTGGTGTTTAGTTGCAGGTCATGGGCCTCAACGCTTCATAGAAAATTTTTGGTGTGAAAATAGGACAAGATGCGAGAGAACAGAAATGGAAGAAAGGAGAGAAAAGGAAAAAGAGAGAAAGAGAGAAAAGGAAATAAAAAAAATAAAAAGAACAGGTCGGGCACAGTGCACCCGATCCGTTGGTGGAAATGGGGAAGTGCAGCGCCCTTTCCTCTGTGAGGTGGAAAGTGTCACAGCCACCGGCTTCCCCCCGATAGGCCTTGGCCTAGCGCCGCCCTCTTTCTCCCTCTTTCCCGTTTCTGCCATGACCCCTTTCAATTTTGTTTCACCTCAATTTGCCACTGCCACCAGTTGCATGGATGCCAGCCCACCGCTACAACTCTGCCCCAACCATGACCACCTCCTCACACCTCTATCTCAGCCTCCCTGCCCCTCATTTGCCGGCCTGAGGTAATATTGGCCCTGTCTCTTCTTTTTTTTGGTTTTCTATTTATTACGACATGCGGCTGTATCGTTGGTCGGCGGGCATCACCGATGGGACATTGGCTCTCTCTTGGATCGACGACCGCAAGGCCGCCCTCATGGCCTGAATCGCCACCTCCCCCTGCCCGTCACCCCTCCTACCACCATTTTTTGATCTAGACAGAGCATTTCCCCTCCATTTTTGTTTTGTTTTGTCTCTATGTGTTGCAGCTGCCGGTTGTGCTGTTGGTGACAGGCCGCCGGTGTCTGGTGTATGGACCTACATTGGCATGGTGATGGCAAGACCGCTGAATTCGGCCACCTCCTAGCCTAAATCCCCATTTCTCCCTAACACCTCTATAACGACCGCAAATTTTCGGTATGATTTCTTGCCTCTAATAAAACTATTTTATGAGTTTTTAATTGTTTTACATTATTTAGAGCTAGATATTTGGAGAGTTGTTAGATGGATGTGATAGACCTCGGTGAAATGAGCGTAACAAACCAAAGAACGAACAAAACGGAGGTCAGGAGCGAAAGTTATGACCTCGAGAAACATACCATATGGGTGGGACCCACTTTAAAAGTGTGAGATAACCTACCCATAGTTTTGAAGGGTTCATTGATACGAGTCCATTGGTACCAAGAACGTGCAATTCCGAATTCGTCATAAGAAGTTATCGCGCTTTAATTTTGTAATAGTATTTGATTAAATTAATAATAAAACATTATAAAAAATTAAGAAAAGGACAAAATAGCTGGCGTCATCAATGACGCCAGCATCCAACACCGAGTTTTAGTGTAAGCCGCAACTAGTAAATCGCGTCGTGCAAAATGTCGCGAATACGTCGGACGCACCGCGAGTCCGCACGACGAGCAGATGAACGTGTAACAACGCCACACAAATGCATGCACCACGTGTGCACAACATGTGGTGGTGTCACATTTTTGGCCAGCAAGGGCACGACACATGTTGTGCACACACCGTCGGCTTGCAGGGCTTCTCCTATAAATTGAAACTTCGATTTAGTTTTCCGGAAGAGTTTCTGGACTCATTCTGAGTCCATTTTCTTCTGTTCAAAAAGTGATCTTAGCTAAATCAAGGACATTCTACACAATGGAAGTGCCCATTCTTTGAGTTGGAGACCATAAATAGTTGAACGTCATGGGGCAAGGGCAAATTATCTACGGGTGCGAAAAGGGTAAAGTGTCCGGGCAAGGTGAGATTCTGTCTGTTGCCTATGGGCGTATTGTGAGAAAACTGTCCTGGGCCAAGGGGAGGTTCTATTTGTAGCCTACAAGTATGGAAAGAGAAAAGTGTTTCAAGTTAAGGGGATGATTTGTCCATAGCCTACAGGCACAAAAAGAGTTTCTCAAATCGTTCTGAGTCCATTTTCTTCCGTTTAAGAGGTGTTCTTAACTAAATCAAGCGTGCCATATGCCATGGCAAGGTTATTTTTCTAATTGGAGACCTCTAGAACCCCATAAGTGGACGTCCAATTTTGTGGTGTTCGGTTTATTGGTTTCAAACTCTCACGGAGAGTGAGGTAGGGGCTTTTTTCCTTTCTTATGGCATGCTTATAATATTTGGTTGTGTTTTTACCTTATTATATGACTCTCACATATTATGCATTAGATATTATTTTCAAGTTATGATTTATGATTTCTACACATATATCCGATCTGTTGAAGGGTTAATCGTTAAGATAGGATATGATTTATATATCGTATATTTATAATACTATTATGTATATTCGATTAGTTGAATGATTTGCCATTGGAAATGGATATGTTTTATACTACATGCATTATGATTGCCTCATATATAATAGTTTGATCAAATGTTTATCCGTGGATTTTGATATAAATTATACATGGTGGAGCGTGTGAGATATGACAAACTAGCTTCGTCACTGTTTTCATTGCAAATGAATGCAATATATTTGAAAGACGATTTTAGAGGACTCGTCCTTGTTGAAAGGAGGATACTCAAGATTACTTTTGAAAAGACGTATAAGCATGGCGATTGTGTGACGCCCGCACCCAAAAACCGACCCAGGCCGGGGGTCCGAACACGATGAACACCGATGAAAACCAAACCCAGAACCAAAAGTAACACACTCTGAGTGCGAGAGTCTTCTCTTTCCTCTATGTGCTACGGAACTTTAGCGCTCCATTGCGCATAGGCAAGAACTGGCCTAATTATATAATTAATTCGGACCGGGCCAATGTTGCATTGCCGTTGGTTGCCTATGTACATATCGGATAGCATCCACGATGTTACTCCTATACGATCAGATCCAGACGTAGTTCTGCCTACTGGCTACTACATACAACCAGCACACCAAAAACACATACATATAAAATACGTATCTCCGAATATTTAATCGGAGTTATACGAAAACACCGGCAACACACATCTCGCTCTATCATAGAGACGAGCACCACACAACCAATACGAAAACCTGATAAAACATCGGCAATACACATCTCGCTCTATCATAGAGACGAGCACTACACAACCACCACAACATGCCTCAATCTACCCCAGAGCAAGATCATCACAACATTCCTCACTCTATCCTAGAGCAAGACCACACATCACACGTCTCGCTCCATCACTGAGCCGAGACCACACATCACACGTCTCGCTCCATCACTGAGCCGAGACCACAAACATCACACGTCTCGTTATATCACTTAGCCGAGACTACACACATCATATGTCTTGCTCTATTATAGAGTGAGATGGAACACAATCATAGGTCTTGCTCTATCACTGAGCCGAGACCGAACACAACACAATCCTAGGTCTCGCTCTATCACTAAGCCGAGACCGAACACACACACAACCCGTCTCTCTCTAACCCAGAGCGAGACGGCACACATCATGGCATATAAGCATAGCTTAGCATAAGATAAACACACACACAACCCGTCTCTCTCTAACCCGGAGGGAGACGGCACACATCATGCATATAAGCATAGCATAGCAATATATAAACACACACACACAACCCGTCTCTCTCTCACCCAGAGCGAGACAGTACACATCATGCATATAAGCATAGCATAGCATAAGATAAACACACGCACAACCCGTCTCTCTCTAACCCAGAGGGAGATGGCACACAACATAACTCGCACATGTCATTCAATAATTAAATAGAAGGTAAGAGACCCTTACTCCCCTGATGTCACAGGAGGTAGCGGTATTGGGGATGCCCGTTCTGGGCATCCTCCCCTTCAGATCTAGAGACAGCGGACAGAGCCTCCCCTAGCCTCCATACGTTCGTCGCCTTGCACCAAAGATGACCCAACCCACTCTCCGCTTTCCCAGAGACATAGTTTTCTGCGCCCGTGGGCGACGGACAGAACCTCCCCCACTCGGGGTGTCCTTCGCACGGCGTGGCCCTTCGGTGGAGAACGGAGCCTCCCCTACATCGGGCCACTTCCCTTGATCTGGCCCGGTAACGGAGGACGGAGCCTCCTCTCTCACCGGGCCATCCGTCTCTCACTCTTGGGACAGGAGGGCGGTGGACAGAGCCTCCTCTTGCCCGGGTCGTTCCTCCCTTATAGGAGCGCCAACTCGAGGAATGGACCATGCCATTGCGTAGATCACCCTCAAATTAGCTAGGAACGCCTCAAGAACGGAAGAAAACGGACTCCAAATGAGTCTGAAAACTGCCCCCGAAAACAGAACGGGAATTCAATTTATAGGGGAAGAGCCGAGGGCGTACGAGACGCCCCCGGACATGCTCGCGCCACGCGTCGCGCGCCTGCGTGGCGTGCAACGCGCTGGCCGCGCGCGTGAAGTGCGCGGACGCGCACTGCACCCGCGTCCCGCGGATGCTCCCCGTGTCACGCGGAGCCGCGCATCGCGTGGGAGCCGGCCCGCGACGCAGGCCCCTTCCCACGTCCGTGCAGGACGACATGCGGGTGATCGCGCATCGCGCAGGTCACCGCGCGGGCCGGCGGGCCCCCCCGCCACACGGCGCCGCACCGCGCGTCGGGCGGCGTGGCTGACGCCAGCTGCTGGCATCACGCTGATGCCAGCTATTTTGTCTTATATGATTAAAATAATATATTTTCTATATTATTTTAATCCAATAAATATTTAAACTTCAATGCGTGATATCTTCTTACCCCGAAGTCGGAATCGCGTGTTCTACGTACCGATGGACTCTTATTGATGAGCCCTTTGATACAAGACCACACATGGGTAAGTTATCCCGCTCTTTTTGAGTGGGCCCCGCCCATGCGGCACGCTTCCCGAGGTCATAGCTTTCGCTCCCGACCTCCGTTTTACGCGTTCTTCGATTCGTCATGCTTGTTACTCCAAGATCTACCCATATATAGGGGTTTCATCCCTTAAAACCCCCGACACTTAATCACAAATTACCGAATTACCCTTAACCCACCCGGGTTAAGCGTAATCGGAAAACGGGTCGTTACAGATTGAGTCACTAAAGCGAGACAAAGAAGGGGTAACTATCTCATTGGAATGAGCAACCACCCTTGCCTTTGTAGTCGTTGATAGTGATGCTCCCATGTCTTGTAGAGGCAGAGTTAGGATTTTCAAAAGGATAAATATTGGGATAGAATGTTTTAAAAGAAAACAACCCTTTTTGGAGTCTGGGAACTCTAGGATATTTGGATTGAGTCTGGGACTCAAGACTATGAGTCTGGAACTCATGAGTGTTTTGGTTGTCCAGAGCTATTGTTGGGCGCCCCGATAGAGCTATGTTGACTAGTTAAGGGCACAATTAATCCAGTTCAGAATTAGATGCACGGTACCTATTTTAGCCTAGTGAGCCCCTAACGAAGGGCAAGACCCCTGATTTGCCCCAATGAAGGGCAACTATCAAGGCTACATGCACTAGGGTAAAGAGTATCATGGGAAGACTCTCTACTCTCTAGATCTTGGTGCCCCATGAGCATGGGTGGCTCTTCTATCCACAAGCACGAAATATTTTGAGATGATTTGTGGAGGAGTAAGAGGTCATTGCTTTGTACCCGCAGCAAATTCTTATTAATATATATATGTCTGGGACATTTGTAGCAAGCCGTGAGTGTTTGCAAACCTTAGTAGCATCTTCGATACGTAGGAAGAAGCTCTAGGGGTGGTTTTGGGTGAGAGGCACACCCTGTTTTCATGAAAAATACTATATATATGTGCTATCAAACTGCCATGTGTTTATTCATGCCTGATAGTATAAACTCTCCTACTTAGTATTTTAAAATACTCACCACCCCCCAGACTTTGCAGGGCTCAACATAGCTTAGTGTGTGGGTAGAAGGACCTACTCCAAGTTTTATCGATATGATTTTAATGATTTTATCGCACTGAAACGAGTAAGAACTCTACTAATTATTTTTCTCTTGTGTGTTTGTACACGGACCATGGTTCCTGGGGAAATTATTATTATATTATCGCATAAGGTGAGCGGCTCTCATCGCGGGCCTAGGTAAACTCTGATATTTTTATGAAAAGAAAATTTTATATGCTTCCAAAAATCCCGGGGCGCGACAACCTCCTCTACCCAATTTAGATCCAAACCGAAATTTTGCCATGGTCTTTTGCCTTATGTTTTAGCTGTCGTCTGTAAACCACTGATCCACCTTTGGTATGCCACCTTGAGCCGATGGCGACAAGGCACTGAGGTGTGGCCTCCCTTACCCAAATCGGTCCCATTTTGCATGATCGGCTGACCCGTGCCACAGAAAAACCTGCTCTTTCTTTGGCAGCATCCATTCCTTGCAATTGGACGTCGAAAGACATTAGGTTGATGTGCACTTGACCTGCCGCAATCTGGCGACGACTGGGTTGTTGTAGTTTCCTAGGTCCAGTCACAGTCCCATTTGACCATTTGTAGCCTAGCGACTGCATGTCCACTGCCCTAGTCCGGCACATCGTTGTTCCTACTAGATCAAATCCCCTTTGTTCTATTTGACCGGTGAGTTCAACGCCACCAATGTCGGTTAGTAGAAAACCGTGGATGTCGGCTTGACCCAACAATGGCAAGAGGCTGCTTCTTTCAGCCTCCCTTGCACGTCTTTTGCCCAAACTATGCCCCCAAACTTTGGGCTACATTTCTTAGCGCCACCGCGAGACCCACCCCAGCGTAGGGCCAACTATTCAGCCTGAAACTGCACGTACATGGGCTGCCTGTCTAATGTCGTGGGCTCTGCCCCTGCCTAGCGACAGCCAGGGCCAGCACTTCTGGCCCGATTCTACCTCTACTCCCCCACTTTTGTTATACACAACCCAAAAGCCTACGGGAAACAGTTCCTGAATCCCGAATCTTCCAAGGGGAAGTAATGTTGTCGGCCACGGGCCTCTGGCCAATGAAGGCTCTACCGCTGCATGCCCTTATCCTCCATTGTAAGTCATGCTTGATGCACAACCTCACATACAATAGTTTGAGTGTGGGTAGTGATTAGAAATGTTGACACCTTTTTTGGCCACTTTCTCTAACCCTTAGTGCCCTCAACTTTTGTTTGGGCGACCGCCACTGGTGAACCCCACCTTCTCCGTGATCGACCACCCTAACCCCCTATAAAGACCACCCTTTTTAGGGTTTGGCCATGACAAGACAATATGTGCATATGTTGTTCGACAGCTGATTCCGCTTGTGAGTGGTTGCATCCGGTTTCCACCAACCTAAGTTGTTTCGGAAACCACCTACAACCTACCCTTCCCTAGGGTTTTCCCTTTACCGTGCACACTTGTATTGAGAGTGGAGTTTAGGTTAAAGGCATGATGCTACCACTAGGCAATATGGCCATTAAAGCCCTCCTCTGTCTCTCCTATGTCTGTGAGTATGCAACCAAACCCTCCGCCATGTTGTGAGGCTTCGATGATGCGAAATTGTTGTTGTCGGATGTGGTCCGTGGTCTATTTTAATGTTTTTGTGGCCAACAAAGTGTCTTAAACCATTGGCCAACCTCTAATCAATCACCCCCATTATGTGGTCTCTTTTGCTATTTCTAGTGACACCACCTTATGTCTAGCTGCCTTAGTGCACCCAACTTTTGCTTTGAGTGAAATTAGTCTAACCTTATTGAGATTAATTCCAGCATCTCTGAAAATCCTCGGGACAACAACTCTCTTAGTGCGATGCTTTTGGCCGCCTATTCCGCCATCAATGCCACCAACGTTGTTTGCTCGCCATCAAACTCACATGGATTACGAGGTAGGGGACCTTGAAATCGTAATTTCATTATAGCATGCTTTGATTGTGTAGTAGCATGCTAGGAGTTATAACTTAATGCTTTACATGATAAATGCTGATTAGATGAGCATGTTTTATGTATGTGAATTGTGCGTATGGTAGTGAAGACTAAGTGTATGGTAGTAAGTTGTTATGATTCATATGTATGTGATCAAAGCGTGTGACAGATCTTTGTTGTGGGCTGATGGTGTGTGTGGTCAATGGGCATGAGTACGGGCATTTGATTGTAAGTTTGCAGATGGGGTATTTAAAGGATTATGATCTGGAAATTACAACTGTATGTCAGGCGAGGAAGACTTATGAATGATGGACGAAGATTGGACTTGATGAGATCGAGGAATTGATTTGGATTGAGTCTGATGGTATGTTGGAGCAATGAGTTAGAGACTTCGAGGACACAGGAATTTAGAAGACATATGGTTTGGAGCATCTTGGGGGATTGTGAGTTAGTTGGCATTAATAACATAATTGTACATGCATAATGTATGTAATATGAATTATAATGGAAGAATAATAAGTAAGAAATTAGTAAGGGTTTGATGACTTGATTTAGGTCAAAACACTACAACAAAAAGTTGTTTTAGCGACACATTTATGTGTCGCCAATAGTTCCTTAAGCGTCGCTAATGACTATTAGCGATGCATAAAAAGTGGCGCTATAAGCGTCGCAAAAAGTGTTGTCGCTATTGCCTATTAGCGATGCATAACACCTAGTGCCACTAATTGTGACTATTACCGATGTATATTTATGCATCGTTTTTAGTAAAATTATGTCACTAATAATAAATTATTAGCAACGCTTAGTTATTAGCGTTGCTAATGATTAGTTATTAGCGACGTTATTATATACATCACTAATAGAAAAACTATTTTTTAAAAAATAAAACTAATTTATTAGTGATGCATAAATCTAAGCATCACTAATAAGTACTCATTAGCGATGTTTTTCTATGTGGCACCGGAATCTGGCTGGGAAACCGGATTGAAGCAGCTCCTCCTTTGGCGGCAGCAAATGGGGGGGGGAGTGGAAATAAGGGGAGGGGAGGAAGGGTGCGGGGGAAGGTGGTGGGAGAGGGGAGGGAGGAGGGGTGGGGTGACAGAATCCGGCGGGCAAACCTGGACCCAGCGGTGGGGGTAGGGCAAGGGGAAGGGAGGAGGGGGACCGGGGAGGGGGAGAAGGGAGGAGGGGCGAAGGGGAGGGGAAGGGAGGAGGGCAGACAGGAGGGGAAGGGAGGAGGGTGGGGGCAGGGGAAGGGAAGAGGGACAGGGGAGTAGGGGGAGCTGGGACGGTGGCAGTCGGTGTGGCAGAGGCAAGTGGAGGCGCGGAGGCTGTGGGAACGGGAGAAGAAATGAAGAGGCGGGGGCTCTACCCTCTCTCTTCTCTCTCTACCTTCTCTCTCTCCTCTCTCCCTCTCTCCTCCCTCTTTATCTCCTCTCTCTCCGCACACTCTCTCCTCCAATTTAACTTTTTTATGATTTTTTATTTTTAAAAATTATAAAATAAAAGAAAATAAATACTATTAGTGACATATAGGAATATATGTTGCTAATAGTTTGGGTATTAGCTGCGTATATTATTATACATCGCTAATATGTAGCCTATTAGCTATGCATATTGCTATGCGTTGCTAATAATATTTAGTTAATTATATTTATTTTATTTCTTATGTTCAAAATATAATAATTTATAAAAAATCTTAAAAAATTAAAAATTAAATAATCTCTCTCTTCTTTCTCATAACACACATACACTCTCTCTTCCTCTTTCTCCCTCTCCTCTTCTCCTCTCTCTAAATATCTCTCCTTCCTCTCCCTCCTCTCTCTCTCCCTCTCTCTCTCCTGTTTGTATCCCCTCTCTCCTCTCTCTTTCCCTCTCTCTCTCCACTCTCTCTATCTCCTCTCTCAACACACTATCTCTCCTCTAATTTTATTTTTTTATTTTTTAAAATTAATTTTAAAATAATAAAATAAAATAAATAATATTAGCGACGTATACGAATATATGTCGCTAATAGTTTAGGTATTAGCGACATATATTGTTATACGTCATTAATACCTAACCTATTAGCAATGCATATTTCTATGCGTCGTTATTAATACTTATTTTATTTCTTTTTCTTATTTTTAAAATATGATAATTTATAAAAAAATCTTAAAAAAATTTAAAATTAATTAATATCCATTTCCTATCTCATAATACACCCACACTCTCTCTCCTCCTTCTCTCTCTCTTTCTCTTATTCTCCCTCCCTCTCCTCCTCTCTCTCTCTCCTATTTCCCTCTCCTCTTCTCTCTCCCCTCTCTCTCCTCTCTCTCCTCTTCTCTCTCCCTCTCTCTCCCCTTTCTCCTCTCTCTCTCCTCTCTCTCTATCTCCTCTCTCTCTACACATTATCTCCCCTCTAATTTTAATTTTTTATGATTTTTTATTTTTTAAAAATAATTTTAAAAATAAAAAATAAATACTATTAGGGACATATAAGAATATACGTCGCAAATAGTCTAGGTATTAGCGACGGATATTGCCATACATTGCTAATACCTAACCTATTAGCAACGCATATTTCTATGCATTGCTATTAATATTTAATTTATTTAATTTTATTATTTTTAAAATATAATAGTTTATAAAAAAATAAAAATTAATTAATCACCCTCTCCTCTCTCATAATGCACACTCTATCTCTCCTCCCTCTCTCTCTTCCTCTTTCTCTCTCTCACGCTCCTCCTCTCTCTCTAGATATCTCTCCTCCTTCTCTGTCTCTCCTCTCTCTCCCTCTCCCTCTCCTCTCTCCCCTCTTCTCTGTCCTCACTCACTCCCCTCTCCCCTCTCCCCTCTCCTCTCTCTCTCTCCTCTCTCTCTCTCTCTCTCTCTCCCCTCTCCTCTCTCCTCTCTCTACACACTATCTCTCCTCTAATTTCAATTTTTTATTTTTAAAAATTAATTTTTAAAAATAATAAAATAAAATAAAATAAATATTATTAGTGATAGATAGGAATATACGTCGCTAATAGTCTAAGTATTAGCAGTGTATATTATTATACGTCGCTAATATGTAACATACTAGCAACGTATATTTCTATACGTCTCTAATAATATTTATTTAATTTTTTTAAATTTAAAATATAATAATTTAAAAAAAATCTTAAAAAATTAAAAATTAATTAATCTCCTTCTCCTCTCTCTCCTCTCCTCTCCTTCTCTCTCTCTCCTCTCTCTCTCCCTCCCTCTCTCTCCCCCTCTCTCTCCCTCTCTCTCCTCACTCTCCCTCTCCTCTCTCTCCTCTCCCTCTCTCTCTCCGTCTCTCTCCTCCATCTCCTCTCTCTCCTCCCTCTCTCTTCTCTCCCTCTCTCTCTCCTCTCTCTCTCTATCCCTCTCCTCTCTCTCCCTCTCTCTCTCTCCTGTCTGTATCCCCTCTCTCCTCTCTCTTTCCCTCTCTCTCTCTCCACTCTCTCTATCTCCTCTCTCAACACACTATCTCTCCTCTAATTTTATTTTTTTATTTTTTAAAATTAATTTTAAAATAATAAAATAAAATAAATAATATTAGTAATGTATACGAATATACGTCGCTAATCGTTTAGGTATTAGCGACATATATTGTTATACGTCATTAATACCTAACCTATTAGCAATGCATATTTCTATGTGTTGTTATTAATATTTATTTTATTTCTTTTTTCTTATTTTAAAATATGATAATTTATAAAAAAAATCTTAAAAAATTTTAAAATTAATTAATATCCATCTCCTATCTCATAATACACCCACACTCTCTCTCCTCCCTCTCTCTCTCTCTTTCTCTTTCTCTCTCTCCCTCTCCTCTTCTCTCTCTCTCCTATTTCCCTTTGCTCTTCTCTCTCCCCTCTCTCTCCCCTCCTCCTCTCTCTCTCTCCCCTCTCTCCTCTCTCTCTCTCCTCTCTCTCTATCTCCTCTCTCTCTACACATTATCTCTCATCTAATTTTAATTTTTTATGATTTTCTATTTTTTAAAAGTAATTTTAAAAATAAAAAATAAATACTATTAGCGACATATAGGAATATACGTCGCAAATAGTCTAGGTATTAGTGACGGATATTGCCATACATTGCTAATACCTAACCTATTAGTGACGCATATTTCTATGCATCACTATTAATATTTAATTTTTTTTTTATTTTTAAAATATAATAGTTTATAAAAAAATAAAAATTAATTAATCACCCTCTCCTCTCTCATAATGCACACACTCTCTCTCTCCTCCCTCTCTTTCTTCCTCTTTCTCTCTCTCTTGCTCCTCCTCTCTCTCTAGATATCTCTCCTCTCTCTCCCTCTCCTCTCTCCCCTCTTCTCTCCTCACTCACTCCCCTTTCCCCTCTCCCCTCTCCTCTCTCCTCTCTCCTCTCTCTCTCCCCTCCCCTCTCTCTCTCTCCCCTCTCCTCTCTCCTCTCTCTACACACTATCTCTCCTCTAATTTTAATTTTTTATTTTTAAAAATTAATTTTAAAAATAATAAAAGAAAATAAAATAAATATTATTAGTGACAGATAGGAATATACATCACTAATAGTCTAAGTATTAGCGGTGTATATTATTATACGTCGCTAATATATAACCTACTAGCAACGTATATTTTTATATGTCTCTAATAATATTTATTTGATTTTTTTTTAAATTTAAAATATAATAATTTATAAAAAAATTAAAAAAATTTAAAAAATTAAAATTAATTAATCTCCCTCTCCTCTCTCTCCTCTCCTTCTCTCTCTCCTCTCTCTGCCTCCCCCTCTCTCTCCCTCTCTCTCCTCTCTCTCTCCCCTCTCTCCCTCTCCTCTCTCTCTCTCCTCTCTCTCCCTCTCCTCTCTCTCCTCTCCCTCTCTCTCCGTCTCTCTCCTCCATCTCCTCTCTCTCCTCCCTCTCTCTCCCTCTCCTCTCTCTCTCTATCCCTCTCCTCTCCCTCTCTCCTCTATCCTCTCCCTCTCCTCTCTCTCCTCCTGTCCTCTCTCTCTCCTCTCTTCTCTCCCTCTCCTCTCTCTCCCTCTATCCTCTCTCTCTACACACTATCTCTCTAATTTTAATTTTTTATAATTTTTTTTAAAATAATTTCTTTTAAAAGAAATAAAATAATAATATTATCAATATACGTTGCTAATAACTACCTTGTTAGCGAAGCATATTCCCATGCTTTTTTATAAATGTCGGTATTATTAAAACTATTAGTGACACTTTGGATAAAACATCGCTAATAGTAATGATTTTTTTTTCTTTTATTAAAAAAATAAATATCTTTTAGAGATGCTTGGTGTATGCGTCGCTAATAGATATATATTAGCAACATTTGGTATTATGCGTCACTAATAATTATAGTAATCGTGACGCTTGGTATTATGCGTCGCTAATAGTTATTGTTTATGCGACGCTTAATTATGCATCACAAATATCAGTTTTTAGCGACACTTATATTTGTGTTGTTAATAAAAATGTCTCCAATGCTACATTTTGTTGTAGTGAAAGGGTTTCAATTGAGGAGCGAGTAAGACGATTTGAATTGAAGGTGGATGATGTAAGATGTAAGGCTGTAAGTATTTGATGGTAAGAATGTGAGTATGGAATTCGAGTTTGACAAGGCTATGTTGAGATTCGTAAGATTGTAAGTGTAAGGGTGGGGGATGAGCTAAGTAAATAATGTTACTTTTGTTGATTAGAGCTTCAGAATAGGTGCAGTTCTAGTTTTATTGGCTGAAGATTGTAAGAGGGAAGTAGTTCCGAACATAATACATGAATAAGTTACCTAATACGAACTTGAATGGTAAATAACCCTAATTCAATAATGTTGTGAGTTGAGACTGAGGGTTCGACGGATTAAGTTCCATGTTTGTACGAGTCCATAAGTAATTGACTGAGCGTCCTTCCTAGTTTAGCCATGGTGTTATCTTGCAGGATTTTATCTAGGTGTTGTATTTTGGCCCAGACGTTTGATACTCTATTGAGAGCATTGTAAGATTCCGCCCTTTGTGGGCATTGTATGTATTTCTGCCTACAGATTGCACTATATGTTCCTTCCAAGAGTGGTATTGTAAGATTCCTTTCCAAGAGTGGCATTGTATATTTTCTACCCTTTGTTGGCACTGTATGGCCCAAGAGAGTGGACATTTGCGTGCTCAGGTAAGCAGTATCATGGGCCTACTCTTACCTGTTTGATCATATGCCCTATGAGCATAGGTATGCCTTGCCTTCGGAAAAGTCTATGGAGTCTAGTTTTTACCCGAAGGTTAAGGTGACACCCTAGTGGCATTCCCTTCCTTTCTGACGCTGGAGCATATTAATGGTAATGAGCTTCAGTTGTCGATAGTATTTGTGCGATAGTAAGAGTAAGTTATATGCATCAATTTTTTAGTAAGCAGTATGTGTAAGATTCAGATTAAGTGTAAGCGTGAGCTTCTAAGGAAGACGTAAGAGTAAGCAATATGTGTAAGATTCAGCTGGCCCATCATGGTGGAAACCGATGCATCGGAGACGGGTCTAGGGGCGGTTCTGCTGCAGGACGAGCATCCCATTGCATACTTCAGCAAGGCTTTGTCTGGCTGCTCTTTGTCCCTATCCATTTATGAGAAGGAGATGCTGGCTATCATCCTTGCCATCGACAAGTGGCGGCCTTATTTACTTGGCCGCAGGTTCTTGATTCGCACTGACCTCTAGCCTCTGAAGTACTTCCTCGAGCAACGGGTGTCCACTCATTCTCAGCAGTGGTGAGTTAGCAAGTTACTGGGCTATGATTATGAAATACCGTGGCCGATGCGCTGTCTCGTAGCTCTACCCCGGGATCGTTCTTGGTCATTTCTACTCTGTCCTGCCCTTTCATTGATGAGTTGAGGCGGGCATACTTGGCTGATTCTTAGACGCATACATTGATTACAGCTCTTCAGGCCGACCCAGCTGCTCGTCCCTTCTTTGTGTGGCGGGATGACCTACTCTTTTGGAAGGACTGCCTCTCGGTTCCAGATGTTGATGATCTTTGCAGGTGAGTTCTCTCCCGCTTCCATGACACCCTAGTAGCTGGTCATGAGGGAGCATTTCACACTTATAAGTGGGTTAGATGGGCTGTCCAGGAGTATTTGGTTGCTTGCGATGTCTGTCAGAGGGCTAAGGTTGCCACCACCTCTCCTGCAGGTTTGCTTCAGCCCTTACCCGTCCCTGATAAAGTTTGGGAGGATGTTTCGATGAACTTAGTGGAGGCCTTGTCCTTGGTGTAAGGCAAGACGATGATTATGGTGGTGGTGGACCGGTTGTCTAAGTACGCTCACTTTTGAGCTCTAGGAAACCCATTCACCGCCAAGATAGTGGCAGAGCTCTATGTCTGGGAGGTCGCCAAACTACATGGCATGCCCCACACTATTGTCTCTGATTGTGACCAAATCTTCCTATCTCAGTTTTGGCAAGAGTTCTTCACGTTACATGACACTTCTCTCCACATAAGCATAGCTTATCACCCTTAGACAAATAGCCAACCAGAGGTGGTCAACCGGTGCTTAGTGCAGTACCTTTGATGTTTCACAATGTTTCAGCCCCGCCGATGGCTTTGGCTTCTACCTTGGGCGGAGTGGTTCTATAATACTGCCTATCACACTTGTGCAGGTTTCACTTCTTTTGAGGTGTTGTATGGCCGCCTACCCCCAACCATGTTGTCTTATGTCCCTCACCGCTCTTCTGTGGTTGAGGTGGACTACATGCTCCAGACACGGGATGATGTTCTTTGCCAGCTCAAGGAGAACTTGTTGTCTGCTCAGAACCAGATGAAGCAGATTTATGATGATCATCACACTGACCAGGAGTTCGAGGTGGGTGACTTGGTTTATGTCTTTGTTTTTCCTCAGCACCTGATAAGTATGAAATATATATCTATTTTATATGCCTTTTTACCTTATTTGCTAGTATGGATTAGGTTAATTTAGAGTTAATTATGGTTTATTTAGATTAAGATAGATATTAGTATTTTAGTTTAATTATTAATAATTTTGTAGTTATTAGTTGTTTAGACATGTATTTAAATCAAGATGAAATTTTAGTTACTTTCTACATGTCTAAAGTATGATATTTTATATTTTGTAGGAAAAGTGCACTTATCGAAGTACTTGGACGATGTTTGAAATAATTAAAAATAGTCTTCACATGCTTTAAAGTGATTTGGACAACTTTTCGGAGTTATAAACAAGTTGGAAATTAATATAGATATGAAGAAAAAGCTTAATGAACAGAATATGGACTATCCAGGAAAACTGTCCAGGAAAACTATCCAGAATGCAAAAACAGTGTAGCTGTTTGAACGGGCATGCAGGGCGTTCGAACGGCATAACGTGCAGTTTCCTAGTTTGACCCAAATTTCAATCCTTTTCATATTCGACTTCTTCCTACGGAACTTATGCCTATAAAAAGACATATTTGGCTTAAAATTGGGAGATTCCAGGATATTTTTTGAAGAGAAAAAGGAAGAAGAAGATGGAAGAGAACTCAAAGCTTTCAATGGAGATTTAAGTGCTTTCTTCTACAATGGAAGGCTAGACTTTTCTTTTACTTTGGAGTTGATGAAGCTATAGATAAGTTTCAGTTTCTTTTTTTTTTTAATTTAGATCTCAGTTGTGAATGATGACAATTGTATGATATGAATTTCCTTTTTAATGGAAGAGCTTTTAATGTTTATTCAAGTCTATGTTGATTTATTGTCTTGTAGATGATAGATTGATATGGTTTTGATATTTACATCGATTCTAATTTCTGTGATTTAGATGAGATGGTCATACAATAGTTTTAATGTTCAGATAATTAATGACTTGGATGAGTTATACTAAAATTAGACGGGTCATGCCTATAGTTAGTTTAGTGTAGATGATTCGTGCTATTGTCGAAGATAGTTCATGCCATGGAAGTTAATTAATGATTCTTTTTGAAGTAATTCTAGCTTCTAGCTGAGAATACTTGTTCATATTCATACTAGATTTAGATTAAAAATTAAGGAATTGTTATGGTTCTATAGTAGATTCAATTTCCTAAGTAAATTCCATCGAATTAATCTCTTGCTTTTAAACTAGTTGATTTCTTTCTTTTACTTAATTTAAGTTTAAGTTCTTTCTAGTTTTTAATCAGCAAATTCCTCTTTAGATTTAGTGATAATCCATTCGTCCCTGAGGTTCGACAACCCTTAAATACTTATCCTAGTACAATTACACTTGCAAAGGGTTTAATTATAAACGATTAGCACCAGACATCCTTGTTTCAGCCCGAGTACTCAAAGCTCGCCCCTCGTTTCCATGGTCCCTATTCTATGGAGGAACGTAACGGCTCAGTGTCTTATCATCTTGCTCTACCTCCTGGTACCTTAGTCCATCCCGTGTTCCATGTCTCCCTACTCCGTTGCTGTGTGGGGGACGCTCCCTCACCATTGATGCTCCACCACCTCCTTTGATGGGACTGATTCCACTTGCAGATTCGGGTTCCGGCTCGATCATTGATAAGCACCGGGTCCGCCGTTCGGGTCGCATCATTACAGAGGTTTTGATTTCTTGGCAGGGCCAACCACTTGAGGATGCTACCTGGATGCATGCAGATGTGTTCATGACTCGTTATTCGGCTTGGTCACCTTGAGGACAAGGCGAATTGCGGAAGCGTGGTGGAGTGTTATGAACGATTATCAGATTATCAGACCATTTTATCAGACTATTTTATTTCCTTTATTTTCTTATATATTAGCTTAATATTTTATTATATAATTGGATGATGATTTGTTATTGGACAAGTTAGTGGCCCCGGGATAACCTAGCCCACTAGTTGGCATGCTTCCCTAGAAGAGTGGGCCGTGCCTAGCTTGACTCCCTAAGGGAGTGGTCATCTCCCTATAGGGGTCAACCCTTCTCTTTTATTTCAGTTATGCAATTGATTATTGAAGATCTCTCCCTTTTCTTCCTCTTCTCTCCTTTTCGCTATGTGAGTGTTCCAAGTACTGCTTGTGCCCACATTGGGCACAACACTTATGACTTACAATTATGAAGAAAATGACTCTTAAGTGAAATCACGTTATAATATTTAAAGTAATAAAAAAATATTTATGACTATTTTGCTTAATCTACTTATATGTGGTGATAATGATAATTATTATTAAATATAATAGTTGTTAATTTATGAAGATATAGTGTAATTATATATATTTTTATTATATAATACTTATTTAACCATTTTAATATATATATTTGTATAGTCTAATATCTGTATATTTATTTTCTCTTAACTAATATTACCCTACTCGGTCTATATTCGCTAGACAACTCCGCTCTGTTTCTGCCTCTCATTCCTCACCCACGAAGGCTGGGGTTAGGGGTGGAACGGTCTTCGGTCGACCGCGTCTGAGTTCGCGTCGGCATTGTCCAAGACCAATTGACTTGACAGAATAGACAGACAATTTCGGCCACTATCACGATCAAAATAAGTGGTCGAACACGTGGTACTAAAATCCCTACAGTAAATAGCAAAAGCGCCCTCACAAGTCCAGCCTTCCTTCTCTCCAAGACGTCGGAGCTCTCCACTCCATTAATCTTCTACCACTTTTCCATCCCCATTAATCTTCTACCACTTTTCCATCTACTAGTCCATTGTACCAGTGTTGCATGAACTCCTCTCCCATGATGATAAAACGACTCCTCGACTGTTGCTCCTCCTCGGTGACAAGCGACCTTCTTTCCCGGTCGCTTTTCTGGCTAGTTCTCCACCCGCTATCTCCTGGAAAGCTCAGCTGCTTCCCCACAGGCCTCGTCTCCTTTCCCAAGAGGAGGCTCCCGAAACTCCCAAGCTCAACCCAAATTGCCTGACGATTTTAAATCCTTCTTCTACACAAATGGACCGGTTTCATTTTCGTGGAAATTTTTAACTGCTAGTTTTTAGCTGGTTTCCACATCTTCGTTTTTGTGGAACCCACTGCCGAACGCAATTTACATACTTCTGCTCCCACAACTTCGTAGGTGTAGAAAAAACTTGTGAAAAAGTCGCAACCAAACACCCTATACAAGCTTTGTGTAAAATGGTGCTTCCCGGGATTGAATATAAGGAAGAACGAGAAAAGCTGTGAAAACGATGAACATTATTAATTACAATAATATTGGATCTTGTAAGTAGAAGACAGACAGACAGAGTGAACTACTAATGCGAAGGAGATTTAACAGAAGAATAACTGTACCGCACAAATAATGATTTATAAAAATTGAATACTCGGGGGCACTAGATTATCATGGTTGTGAGAGAAAAATTGAGATATTTATTAACTTAGTGATGTACTGAAAAATTCTTTGAACTCTCACACCAGCCATGGTAGCAGGCTATATAGACTCGCATCATCTTATTTGCATTCTGGCAGAAAAGGTTGTGATATCCTGCAAAATTAGTAAAAGTCGTCTATATATAGCATTGTTTAGTAGTGATGCAATTGAAAGATTATAGACTAACAATATGAAAGTAATGGAGACAAAATTGATATGTTACATATATGTTGAAATGAACAGATGAATAAGTGACATTAAGTAACAGGAGAGAAAAGATTTCACATTCCTACCGTTTCTAGTAAAACTTTTATCACAATAAATATCACAGCTAGCTTGTTCCCTCCAACTTTCAAGGAAAATTTTGATAATACACGCTGCAAGATGACATGACCAATAATACATATCAAGCTCAATACAAAAAATTGCAAACAAGACTTCGAAATGATACTTAATTACTATGGATAAGATAATTAAGAGCAAAATAGTCCTCTAAAAAATTCATCTCTGTCGACGATACATTTCATAAATGCATAGCAGTAGCTTTTCCATTGACACACTGACCTGGGTGATAACATGAAGGGAATATAAAACCACTACTTGGTTCCAAGCTTTCCAGGCAACTTCGGTTAGTCCATTCTGTTTGTCTAGATAATACAAAGAAATTTTCTTCAGGGAAGATGTCCATGGAATTAGAAGCAGTATAACACACAAATTGTTGCATACAAATTTTGTAATTAGTATAAGTAGGTGTAAAAATAAAGTAAGTATTCCAAATGTGACGCCCCTTTGATCAAGCTGAGAAATTGACTGCATGATGAAAAAAGGCAGATCTTCCACGAAAATGGATATTGGGTCCTGCATGTAACTTAAATTGTTTAGATTACAATAGAGGAAGCGGTGACAAGATTCAATGAAGTGGAGTTCACAGTCAAGGATGTTCAAGTCTTTGCGAATGACGTCTTTTCTGACTATATTAGTTCATTCTGCTTATTTAGATCATAAATGGAGATCTCTTATAATGAAGTTCATGCAATTAGTAGCAGTGTAACACATAAATTGTCAGAAACAAATTTCATAATAAGACAAGTTTATGTTTTTTATTTTTCTAACTGGTTTGGAAATTGAAAATTTTAATATCTCTCCAATTTTTCAATTGCACTTGTTCTCATATTCTGTGAGATCCACAATTATCTCAATTGCCAAAAAATGAGATTTAAATCTCGTCCTCTCTCTCTCTCTCTGTGTATATATATATCTTTAAGGCCTCATTATTTAAAATGCAAGCTCCATTTCATATCCACTTAATATTATGCATCAATTTGACTTGTTGGGTTACCTCCATTCCATTTAAATGAGTGGAATTAACTACCAAAAGTGAAATACAAAAATAAAAGTGGAAGTGATATCCTTTATTTAAAAAAACTCGCACTAACTCAAACTTTTTCTACCAGAAATATTAAAGTGGCCCTAAACTGTGATATGAATTTTTTTCCAATGTTCTTATAAAAATACATAAACATTTAATTCCAACTATTGTTAAGTCAAGATGAATCTGTCTTTTAGTTTTGCGTACTATTCTTCCTTAGAAAAAGATGGGCATGATAGGACATCAACAAGAAGTGTCACTTTGCGCACAAAATTTGACAAGATAATATCATTGGCCTGAAATAAAATACTGAACCAAAACTTATTTACCTGAGCGACAATTTTCTTGCATTTTTCGGACGACGAGACAGACGCGTGTGCCCGGCAACTTGATTGCGCGTTATGAATGCAATGAACCCCAGATCGCCGAAAGAGAAAGAATTTCTCTAAGATTCTAACGGCTTTGCATCCGGGTCTCCATCCTCTGTGTTGTCCAATTTTCTGACCGGAATTTAGATCCAGTTCCAGCCGAGATCTTCCAAGGCGGAGGATAGCAAATAAATGAATCCCACCACCTCTCCAGCCGGGGAGAACTTTCTGAGCCAGAATCCTGACATTGAACCTCTGGACTTTGGCACGAAATGAAATTCTCCATTGCATGATCCTGGTTTCAACCATGGCGAAAAGTTGACGAAGGAGAACAGGGAGGCGGAGGCTCTGAACGTCGTTCAGTAGCCGTTGGAATTTGAAAACAACGGAAATAATTCTTTTAAAACTTAGATCACGGGTATTGTTTGGACCCGTAACAAGTACCGAATGCCCGCGTGAATGCGTCCGTATGAACCCCTAGATATTCACTTTAAAAAATTATATAAATAATATAAAAAATATTTACTAAAATATCGGAAAGATAAAAATAAATATAAAAAGAGTGTTTCTCTTTGCCACTGGCGTCAGCCACACTTGCGTATGCATGAACTTTTTTATTTTATTTTATTTTATGAACTAGTCTTTTTGAAGGACAAAATCTCCTTTGGAGAAATTTTATCCTTCTAATATAACGAAATCTTTATAATTTTATCCTTCCCTTGTTAATTTTGCTATTTCAAATGACAAAATCAGCTCTCATAAGATTTCATCATTGAAATGACGAAATCTTTATAATTTTGTTGATTTCGTCCTTCCACGATGAATTCATCCGGTCCCAGTTCTTAAAATATGCCTTAAGTTCTTTTTTTGGCTTTAGTTTCAGGCCAGATCATTGAGGGAAGGGAGATCGGGCTCGGGATGTGTTTGGCGAACTAAAGGACTAACAACCTCTCTTCTCTGGTGAACATAGATGAATCGTCTCCCTCTAGCAAGTGTTCATCCGCTCTTTTCCTTTCTCTTCTTCTCTCTTCAAATTTAATCTTTGATTTTCTCCCTCTGTCAAGCCTCCACCCAAATTGTTGCCACTCCAATCCCCCGTCAAGCAACTCATGCGGATTCGATCCCATTATTATTAGAAGCATGTTTGGGTGAACCATCTGTTATTTACGCAAACCAGGAGAACCCAATAGAGCAGCTTCATGGCCATAGGCGTGGTTGAGGTCAGAGGGGCAGGAGAGGTAGAGCAAATTATAGTTGTTATATTTTTTTTAAATGTATAGTGTAAATATTTTATAAACCAAATATTTTAAGAATATTTTATCTAATTTATAATTTTATTGACTTTATAATCACTCGATATGTGGAGATTCATGTGTTATATATGTTGGTTATGTGGATATCTATGTGTTATATATGCTGGTTTTATTGGGGTGTTGTTTTGAGGTTCAAGTAATCTTAAATAAAATTTCAATTTGATTTCGTCCTTTAAAAGGACGAAATTAGTATAAACTAACTTGCCGAAAAGTTAAGGGAGGTGATTTTGTCCATGTGAATGACGAAATCTCCATTAAGAGGAGATTTAAACTAACTTGCTGAAAAGTTAAGAGGAGATTTTGTCCTTCTAAAGATTTAATCCTTCCCAAGGACAAATTTATAAATTTTTTAATAAAAAGCCATGCAGGCACCAATGTTGAGCTAGTGCCTACATGGCAAACATGAACACTATTTTGGTAATTAATTTTATTTCTATGATATTTTGGTAAATATTTTTTTAACATTAATTATATAATTTTTTCAAGAGATTATTGTGGTGCATATGGACTCATTCTACCTGTGTATCCATGTCTCCATTAGTGAGAAGGTGGTGCCCCGATTTCTATCAAGTTCATGCATGACTCATTTAGTGAGCATTAAACAAGTGGGACTTTTGAGTGGAGGTGAAAGTCTTAAGGACCGAGCTGTTAAGCCTAGCCCCAAGTATAAAAAATATTAGTTTTACTTTTTTGATAGTCCCACAAAGGTTAAAAGGGAAGAAGAAAGTGATGATGTAATATATTTTATAAAAGTTTAGGAGATTTTAAGCTTAAGCTATTATAGTGAATTGTTAAAGACCCATTTAAAGATATATGGACTTTTGTCTCATGGGTCAACTAGTAGGACCCAACCCAAAAATTATAACCTTTTTCATCGAAATAATATTTTTAATATAAATATACAAAATAATAAGAGAAAAAAATAAAAATGCTTACAACTCGACTAGCCCTTGGGTGGGCACAGGTGGGCCCAACCTTGCCTGTGACCCTTAAGGCTAGGTCAGTGGACGGACTGCGTATAGTGCCTTGACTTTTTAAATAATTTAATGATTGGAGTTCAATCAATTTGTAATAAGAAGGGGGCCAAGAGTAACATTTTTTTAATATAAATTAATTACAAATTTTATGGAACATGGCTTAAGATGCCCTAACAAAATCAAAGCAATGCAAATGTATATAATTAATACATATCAAACGATCTTTATAAGGTAAGTATAAAGCGTAGATTTTCAAAGTTCTATGTGCTATCTTCATTAACATCATCTTCTTCGTTCATACCTGCAACGTCTGCGGGTGGGTGAGTATAATTATACTCAGTAAATAGGATTGAATTCTATTAGCATGTTATAACATAGAGCACAATTAAAGACACAAAACATTCTTCTAATAATTCATATAATTAATATTTGAAAGTCAACTTTAAATAACTCAAAATATATTTACCAACTAATAGATTCAAATAAAATAATACTTCACAAAATCTGATAAATCGGATAAATCATTTGTAACTAGAATATGAGAAATATGTCAAAATTAGATAAATCATCATTCACTAAATGCTATCGATAATGGAGTGACATACACTTGTGCTCACGGGGAAATAGAATCAAAAGGAAAATGATCTTATGAGATATTTGATTTCATGGGTGCGTCATATGCCTTAATAAGTGGTATCTAGGAGTCAAAACTCTGAAAGCTTTTAGTCTTTATACTAAATGCTACCCTTCAAAAGTGATGATAGTTTTGGGCTTTATACCAAATAACTACCTTTCCAATTCGATCAAAATTATTTGCAATGTCATTCAAATAATAATAATATTTGAAAACCTTTATCATGATGAAATTTTATTAAGAGGTGTACAATACACTTTATTTTAGCATTCGACCGACCACTAATAAATACCATCTTTTTTTAAAGAATTATAAATCATACAACTTAGTCGTAGCATGGAATTAGAGTTTAAAGACACCTGCCATTTGTTCTTGAATTTAACCAGCGTAATGGCCAGTGGTTGGAACCTTATCTTGTTCTCAAGCTTAAGAGCCGCGAGCAGAACCTTCCATTGGTCTTGAACAAGATCTCCTTTCGGACTTGGGAAGTGGCAGATGGGGCCTTCCCTTGAGCTAGGACAAATTCTTCTTTCGTACCAAAATTGGCTAACAAAGTCTCCCCTTATACTGGGATGTTTCCTCCTTCATGGATCCCTCTACGACTTAGAGCATCATCAAATTAGCTAAGATCAGTTTTTAAATAAAGAAATCTTGTGATAAACAACTTCAAATAGGGGTTTTAAATTAAGAGAATGGGTAATAATCAGAAAAGATGGGGGGAGAAGGGTATGGGGCAAATTGGAACCTCCCCCCACTTCCACTTTTATAGAAAAAATGGGTCTGTTGGATGCGCCACACATGTTGCACATCCAACAGTAGCTGTAGGAGCATGGCTCCGACAACTAACCTATAGCAGGTGACTTGTCGCAATAGATGGCGTTAGCGAGGCTAATGCCAGTTGTTGACATCAAAAGTATTTATTTTATTTTTAAAATTTGATCTTTATTTAAAAATAAAATTTAAAACTTCAAATGGGCGTAACTCCTTACCTCGAACTCAAAATTACACATTCTTGGCACTGTTGGTACTCATATTGACAAGCCCTTCAAAAATGGACCAGAAAAGGGTATCATATATCGCAAGTTTAAAGTAGGTCTTTCCCATGACATGCTTCTTGAAGCCATAGTCCATGATCCCGACGTCTGATTTATGTATTATTGGGCTCATTACATCCATCTCTCACAACCCTATGAAAAACCTTAAGCTCCTTCGAACAAATCGAAAAAGTGCTATTGGGCCTTGAAACTCACTTATGGGCCTAAATGTTCAAGTTTTCAAAACTTTAAAATTTAAAGGTGTTACACTAGGCTGAGCTTGACACAAAGGGGAAGGAGGGAGGCCTGGCCCCGCTGACAGCCCACTTACGAAGGGTTGTGGGCTGGGCCGGCTCGCCATGCCTATTCCCCCGTCCCTCCTTGTAGTTATTTCAAAAAAATAAAAAATGCATAATTTTTTTTTAAAATATTTATTACTATTATCATGAGCTAAGACAGACAATACAGGATAGTTACTTCTATATGTCTACCAACAAGTTAGAACATCTATTTTACTAAGTTGTTGGGAGGACATAATGAATTTCAAATCAATATTTAAATAATAGTTAATTCAACTATTATCACTATATTTTTATTTATTTTTATGAAGTGACATCCAAGACTTAGTATTACATGAAAGATTCATTTGAATAGAAGAAGTTGATTGATTTTGTCTTGTCCTATGGGTTATTTCATATGTATTATATAAAGAATACAAATTAGTTTCTACAGTTTTATATAAAGTATCATTTTTATTGACATAGGGACTCATGTTCTCACGTATACCATTAAATAAAATTTGTACACTATCTAATCTAACCCTATGATCCATTACAACCCCTAAACAATAAATTAAAGAGATATGACACCAATCTTTATTAAATTTTGTTTACATTTCCTTTACAAGATATGCAAATGCTTCAACCCCTTTATATTGTGCAAATGCATCAGTTATGCCATACAAATGGTTTAGCATTGAACCAGAAGCAAGGATAGTAAACTCTAGACAAATCTTTAGTAATATTATAAAAACTATATAAAAAATGCATCAAACGAATAGATATGGAAAAATTACCTTCATTAAGTCCTATATGAGGTAACTTTTCTATTGCCCAACATATAATTAAACTTTCAAATCCTTCACAAGATTTTAACAATTAAAATGCTCTATTCCACCTATGATGAGAATCTAATTAAATTTTGGTATATTTCTTACCATGCAATCTACAAAATTCTTTTAATGCTTGTAATCTAGAGAGCGAAGAGGCGATATTTAACAAAACATTTTTAATTAATTGAATATGAGGTTTTACTAAATTTAGGAAAGTAACAATATAGGTTAATCTCAAATCGTACATCTGCAAAAGTTGCATAGGACAAACTTGTCTAATATAATGAGAATTGAGGTTGTCAAAGTGTCTAGGTTATTGTTGTTTACCCTTGAGAAAATTCTTAAGATCTTGTCCTCTATGTTCAAAATTAAGGTGGTGGCTATGAATGAATCTAAGAAGATAGATACCTTAGATATTGAGGATCTTGTAGGGAACCTTAGAACCTTTGAGATACAAGAGAAGTCTTATGCAATTAAGAAAGAATTGTTTAAGAAATGGAAGGGAAAACAAACTGCCTTTAAAACATTTAATAGAACCTTCAAGAAAAATAAAGCTTGTACACATTAGGGGGATCTAAACAATATGAGGATGATGAAATATTAGCTTGTTGGCCAAAAACTTCAAGAAATTTATGAAATCTCAGAATAGTTAGGCCTAGGAATAAGGGTCACAATTCAGGGAAATTAGGAGTTAGTACACATTAGGAGGATCTAAACAATATGCAGTGTTTTGAATGTGAAAAATTAGGTCATTTTGTAGCTATTTGTACTATGAATAATTTTGATAGTTTGTCTAAGAATAAGCCTACAGAAGCAAAGGGGTTTGATCAAAGAAATAGGGAAATGTGCTTAGCAAATTACTTTGATGAGAGTTCTTATGAGCAAAATGAGATGTGTAACGGGTAAGATCTCTAATTTAATTCTTTTTTAATTGTGTGAATTTGTTTGTCAGTTTGATTTAATTTTTTAGCGGTAATGGGTTAGTTTAATTACAAATTTCTTAAGGTTTAATTTCATTAGTGTCAAGCTTGATTTACCCAATTTTTTTTTTATTTAAAGACATTTTATTTTTATTTATTTTTCCTTCATTAAAGGAGCAGGCCCCATAGTTGGACCCACATTCGTGTGGTATGGAGTGCTACCAATTTTAGCTTTCAACCTTCTATTAATTTGTCTTAGTGGGTTTGAGTGTGATTAAATTTATTTTTGAGTCAAAAGTGTATTTAAATGGTCACTTAGGGTATTTTTATCTATTTTCTAGCCCAACAATTTAATTCCCAGCCCATAAGCCTTACTATAAAAAAATCATATCTATTCGCCAAATGGGGAAGGGCAGAAAATAGGAGGGAGGCTAGCTCTACCCACATTTCTCAAAGGAGAAACTCTTCTTAAGGTAAGGTTTTACCCTTAATCAACCCATAGTCTTTAGATCTTTGTCTTAATCATCTATATCTTCACTTCTCTATTTTGATTCTTAATTTCCTTCAATCAAAATCATGTTTTTAATTCCAATTTAGAACCCTAATTAGGTTAATTTTATTTTTTAACCCAAGGAGGTCTTAGATCGATCTTTTCCTAAGTTGACTTGAGTCTATTGATTACTTTTAATTAAGTTTAACTAAAACCCCTATTTTTTTGGTAGGATTTCTTGAGGTTGAAGCTCGTTCAAGGGAGTTTAAAGCTTGTTAGAGGTAAGGGTTTTTTACCTTGAGTGGTGTTCATTCTTGAAATGCCAAGATTATGGGTTTATTTGAGCATTTGATTCATCTTGATGTGTAATGGTGATTTATGAAAAATATGTCATTTATGGTTATTTTGTATGATTAAGCATGGAAAATGTTAAATCCAACATGTTCTAGGCTTAGATTTTGATTATATGATATTTTATGATCATTTTCTAATTTATAAGGAATTTTGAAATATTTTTGGTTTGAATTTTGAGAGGTTGAAGATGAACTAGAAAAGTGAACTATTTTGACTGTTTGAACAGGCTGACAGACCGTTCGAATGGGCAGTAAGGTAGATTGAACGGTAAGGCATTCGAATGGGTAGCAGGGCCGTTCAAATGACCAAATGACAATTTCTTGAAAATGGCTATTTTTTGGATTTTTAACTATTTCTTGTTATTTTCTTATAATTCTAATTCTGTATGGCTATGATGAGTTATGAATACTTATAATTGTCACCTTAATTGCATATGGACAGTCCTTAAGAATACTTATGAATACTTATAGTTGTCATCTTAATTATATCTAATTCTTTTATGATTGATGAATCATGTTCCACATGTTTTAGCTCAAATATGAACACAACCACATATGTAAATTTTTATTTATTATATTATTTTACTTGCCACAAATGGACCATGTTTCATGCATATTGGGACTAATTAGAGTATGTTATATATGCTTGCATTCATTAAACATTGCTCACTTATGTATCATGTTGCATGCATCATGAGAATGATTTGTAAGTAAATTTTTTTTGTGTTTAACCATGATTAATCGATTAGATGCCGCAGTTTTTTGGATTAGCTGTATTGTGGATTTATAGAATCGATTTTATATCCAAAAGGATGGGGTTCTGCATTCATTTGATAGCAGGTTTCCTCCTCGGGTGAGAAGAGTGGAATGCTATAATGAGTTAAATTGATGTGTATTTCTGGACAGAAGAATCCAGGCTAGTTTGTTCGTGTGCACCAGCTTACCAAGGGGTACGTCCCTATTAGGGATTTACCAAAACTGCTTTAGTTTTCCTATTTTAGGAATTCAGACTTCTTAGTTAGGATTTCCAGGGTGAGTAAGTCTGCTTGTGGTTCAGCCAAGAAAGCTGGATTCCTTTTTCTAGGCACTATCTCATGGTGAAAAATTCAAGGTATTCACTGACCATAAGAGATTGAAGTATCTCTTCTCCCAAAGAGATTTGAACATGAGGCAAAGAAGATGGTTGGAGTTCCTTAAGGACTATGACTTCACTATCTCCTATCATCCCGGGAAAGCTAATATGGTGGTGGATGCCTTGAGTATAAAATCAGCCACTTCGGTAGCTTGTATGCGCATTAAAGAATGGCTCCTATATGAGGAAGCTAATGAGCTTAAGCCGGAGTTAGCTATGGAGAATACACGTAGTTAGTTTGCCAACCTTTCCATAAGCTTAGCTTGGTTGATGATGTGGTGGAAACTCAATAGATAGACGAGGAGACCCAAGCCATGAAGGCTAAGTTGAGAGAGAGGGCGGTGGTTGACTTGGAGGAAAGCTCCAATGGGAGCTTGACTTATAGAGGACGGTTGTGGGTCCCAAACTCTATGGAGTTTAAGGGGCGTATTCTATAAGAGGAATACCATTCTATGTTCTCCATCCACCTAGGGGGAATAAAGATGTACCATAATGTGAAAAGGACCTTTTGGTGGAGCAATAAAGGGAGACATTGTTTCCTTTGTGACCAAATGCCTTGTATGTTAGCAAATTAGGGTGGAGCATCGTTATATGGGTGGTGTACTACAACTCCTTCCTATCCCATAGTAAAAGTGGGAGAATGTAGTGATGAATTTTGTTTCTGGACTCCCCAGATCGCTGAGTAGTAATGATGTTGTGTGGGTCATCGTTGATTGACTCACAAAGTCTGCGCATTTCATTGGGATAAGGAAGACTACTTCGAGCTCTATGCATATACTAGGATTCTATCCATTGAAACCCCTTAAAATTTAACAAAGACTTATATAATTACCCCTAAACCCTTAGTTTAGGCATAATCAGAACATGGGGTGTTACATTCTTCCCCTGTTTGTTGAATTTCATCCTCGCAATTCACCCAAAAACACTCTTCAAAACATAACCGAATCAAAACGGAATCTGATCAATATTTGGATAACAATCACAAATATGAATCCGATTATTTACAATCGGACACAACATTCCAATGCACAATCTAATAAACCATAATTGGATAACATAATCTGATAACTACTAAGGTAAAACATTCTGATCCTAACCTTATAGCACATTCGAAAACAAATAATAACCAACAGTCAAAGTTAGATGAAACACACAAACAAAATCCGATAATTAGGCACATATAACAAAATGAAATCCGATAAATAATAATTGGATCAAACACTCATAAACAAAATTCATTAGATAAAAATCGGATTTCACATTCATAAATAGGATCCAATAATTTAAGATCGGATAGAATGTTCATAAACAAAATCCAATAGCTCATGATTGGATAAAACACTTTAAACAAAATCTGATTATTAATTTAAAATTAAATAAAGCATATCATATAGAATCTGATTATGAACCTTAAAATCGGAGAAATCATTTTTTGGATTCAAAGCAGATTAGATCAAAAGCAAAACAAATTAGAGTAGAGCAGATAGATTAATCGAGAAATATATCCAAAAATTTTCAGAATTAAATCATCCAATCGAATAATAGAACCTGATTATTATTAGGGCTGCATCTCAGTATGGTTCTAATAGGAACCAAACCGAACCGAATTATGGAAATGAAATACAAGAACAGAACTAAACCAAATTACAGAACCGAGATACAGGAACTGAACCGAACCATCATAAAAACCAAAACCGAACCGAAACTGAATAAAAACTGAACATTTTAATTAAATTACCTTAATTAATCACAATCAGATCAAAACAGTACAAAAAATGCCTACAAGGTTGCAACTTAACATTTATCATGCACATTTATACATAAAAATTGATAAAGGTTTCAACAGTATTTTTGTGCCCTTTTCAAAAGTCTTTCCTTCTTAGCAGCTCTGTCCTCTGGTCTATATTTCAAAAGCAACTTAAAAGGATTTGTTGCTGAATTAGACATGGAAAAGAAGAAAAAAAGTCAATTAAACGAATAACATACTAGATAATTTTTAAAACCCAATCAGACTTCAAATTAAAGATTTACTGATATTTTTGCCAATTGTTTTGGTAAACTGGTTCAAAGCCGGAGAAACCTTCAAACACTGATTGAGAATCTACTGTTGCCTTTGGATGCGAACAACTTTAGGCCACTTAACAAACCTATGAAGGTCCCTTTTAGGTGGCAAAGCACAACCAACCAATTCCAAATTGCTTGGGATGCTTCTCAAACAATGGATTAACAAGCTTTTCCTACAAGAGAATACTAGTTTCAATGAATGATATGAAAGAAATACAAAATATTTTATTAAAACCAATTATGAAATGGAACAAACTGAGACCAAAAAATGCTAATCAACAACATAATCCTAGTCCATGAGCAGGTATGTTCGTTTCAGTCAAGACCTGGAACAATATTCAATCATCCAAACTCTAAGAACCAAACAAATCAAAAAAATGAACATTGTAGTTCTGTATAAATAGGGCAAATAAACCATAGCTTAGGATTGCCAAATGGTTCAAGAAAAAGAAACAAATTCAAGTGGCTTCCTACAACAAAAGCAGAACCAATTAGTCCACTAGTACGTAGTGTCATAAATTCATAAATTAGATACCAAAATCCAATTTGGAAACCAACATACAATCTACAAGTTGAGTACCAACTATGAGCGATCAGCTTTCAGTGATGACCCACAAACTGGCTGAAGCTAAACTCTAGGAAGAAACCACCAAAATGGTTGCTGAGAAGCTAGCAATCTGGGATTGAAACTGTCATATGTAGATTAGAAGATGCTGCATTGAGAAAGACTGAATCTTTGTGAAACCAAAACAGCCAAAGGAGACCAAAACTGAATAAGGAACCAAACTGAACTGCTAAATTTTGGTTCGATTTTAACCGGTTCGGTTCCAGTTTTTTGGTGCAACCCTAATTATTATTCTCAAAATTAAATAAATTTTCAGAATCAAAATGAAACAGATAGATCAGAGGCCATGATACCGAACGAGGTTCCCCCTGACACTCATAAGGTAGCAGAAGGCTTAGAAGGACAGGAGCTTTCCCATAATGCTCCACACCTATATGAACACGCCATACCGATTGTAATGCCCGGCTCCGCCCGACCTGATGCGAACCCGGTCCAAGGACCAGTCAGTGCATGGGGGTGATGGAATTGAAAGAGAGTAACAAATTCGTGGAAGACTTAGCCCCTCCTATAGGTAGTTTCAACTAGCAGAGTTACGCACCTCATGTCCTTTGAGAAAGAGTAATAAGTAGAACAAAAGAGGACTTTTACTTTGAACTAGTCTACAAGTCTTGTACCCACATACTTAGAATCTTGAGCCAACACACATGGCTGAATCATAAAGTCTCAAACAGATCTAAAAACATAAGATATACATGAGTTTGTAACAAGAACTACCATACATGATGTTCTATTATCATAACAGAGTAAATAAGAAAAACTTAATAAAGTCTAGAGGCATCCACGCCTAATCCAATGCTCTCCCTGACCGTTCCTTATACAGAGGGTTTTGCTCGACTGCATGTCGTACCATGCAGCCCCAAAACATAAACACAGAAAGTGGGGTGAGTAAAACTGAATAAGGTTTGAATACGGCGACAATAATAAGAAAACCAACACGACATGGCAATATAACAATTTAGATTCATGATTAACATGATATACCCTTTTTTTATCATCTCCTTACTAAACCCCTACTTATCCATAAGTAAAAACTCTAACATGCATATGACGCACCTATCAAAGTCAAGGCATAAATGATCAAGTTATAACCAAACATCCATCCTGCATAGGTAATGGTTTACATCTAATCAATTCAAGCATAATATCACACATAAATTGCATGAGAAGTGTCTTTCACACACTTTCTGATCATGCGACCATATCACATAAACTTGCATAGTAGTGTCTCATTCACACCATTCAGATCATGCATTCATATCTCATAAACCTGCATAATAGTGTCTCCATCACGTAATTCAGGTCATGCATTTATATCTCATAAACCTACATAATAGTGTCTCAATCACATGGTTTAGATCATGAAACCATATCACATAAACCTGCATATAGTGTCCCAATTAGACATAATCACATAATTCAAATTCATATAATTCATTCAT
This sequence comes from Saururus chinensis, assembly GCA_035235625.1. Taxonomy (NCBI): domain Eukaryota; kingdom Viridiplantae; phylum Streptophyta; class Magnoliopsida; order Piperales; family Saururaceae; genus Saururus; species Saururus chinensis. The sequence goes on from CP141142.1 coordinate 22,437,395, forward strand.
AAATCATTCACCCTGCAAGATAAGTGTCTCAATCACACTATTCTAAATCATGTATAAATAAACCACATCCACATATGTCACATAATCTTAAATATCCCTACACAACATGTGCAATCTAGGTATAATATTATCTCATACACATGCATTATCCACAAATGGTAAATGTCTCCATTAAGGAGTGAACACAATCATTGCCACAAGACTGAACATGGTCCGATTTCCTAATTGGAAACCTAGGGCATTGCCCGCTCTAGACATAGTCCAAATCCCTCATGGGAAATAAGATGTAGGGGTAGTCAGCCTCTCTGCTCGCCCAGGACAATCCACATGGAAAGTCCAAATTCCCAAAGGGAACCTAGAGTAGGTTTGCTCGTCGAAGATAATTATGGCAAAGAAAGTCCAAATTCCCACATATGGAACCTAGAGCAGTGTGCTTGCCCAAGAGATCTATGTAGTGGGGAGAGTCCAAATTCCCACACAGGGAACCTAGAACACGTAGTAGCTAGTGCACAAAGGCGTACCACTCTGGATGCTCAGTGTCCAGATGTGACAATCTTAATAAATCTCAATAATTCATTCATATTATAAGATAACATATCGTCTCACTATCATACAATAAACTTGCTAGAAACATACTTAGAACATAAGAATTTCTTCACCCATAAGTTCAAGATGATCAATTTTAACATGTCTAACCATCCACATCTAATTCCACAAAATACTTAAGCATATTTCATAAATACCAACAAAAGTATCATACCCTTCCAGTAGATTACTATAGCTCAAAATGCTCCCCATAAACATTAGAAACATCACTTGGGAGCAAAAACACCGAAATGAGCATAACAAACAAAAGGGCCAAATCTATTGTGTAGCCGGTGATCGGCCGACAGTCCTTTCAATCGGATGGCCTTAAAATTGGCAAATTTGTTGTATGGTAGATTGATCAGTCTGGCAGGCCATTCGATCAGCCACTATGCCCAATTGATCACCAACAAGGCAAATGGAGGTCTTTTTCTTCCTTTCGAAATTCAAAACCGAAACACCATTAATGGAACTTAAAATCTTCATTTTAAGCCTCATACACCATCAAAATCAAATTAAACATTCTAGACCATTAAATCAACTCATTTCAAATCTAAACCCTAAGTAATCAAGTCAAGATTAACTTTTTTCAAATCCACCATTAAAGCCCTAAATATGAAACCCATTTAATCAAAACACATAAAAATCGAGATTTGCATACATATTATGGCTGAGATGAAAACCCATTACCTGTCCACTTGATTTGAGTCGAATTACACTTCAATCACCTCCAAAAGCTTCCAAAAACATGATTTTTATGTTAAACACTCCTAAACACGATTTAGACTTAAAAATCATAGAACAAATCCTAGATCTAGAGCTTAGGAGGCATAAAATCAAATTTGTGAAGGTTAGGGTCTGAAGTAGAGGAGTAAAACAGTGATTTAATGCTTTGAAAATAGATTGAATTAATGGAGGAAGATAAGATTAAGAGGAATTTAAGAAAAACCCTAATGATTAAGCAAGGATTAAGGAAATCTTACTTCCAATCACTTCCTCTTTGGGCCTAATTGAGGATTAGGCTCCAAATCTCCTAGCACAGCCCGGTCAGCCCCTTTCCTTTTATAGGAAGGAATAGGCTATACCTAATTAAAACTTGGGTGAGGATAGAATCTTAAACTAAAAGTAGGTATTTTGGCCATTTAAACTCTCATTATGTAATGTCCCTAATTTTTCTACAATTTTCTCTAATTTTTCTGATCATTTTCAGCAGAAAAATGTGACGCTTCTGTGTATTTGGCCTTGGTATTTGTTCCCGTAGAGTCAGGTGTGGGGTTCAATCGTAGGCCAAGGGCCTCGTTGCATGCTTCTAGCAAGAAAAAGATAGAAAGAAAAGGAAACGACAAGAGAAGAGATAAGTGATAGCAAAAAAAAGAAAAAAAGGAAAGGATAGGGCTCGGGCTCAGCCGAGCCCAATCAAGAAATTTCTGGACTGTGCGCTTTCCTCCCCCTCCGGTTTCCTTTGTAAAGTCACTGCCAGCCACTGGTGGGCCATAGGGCTGCCACCGTCTGCTCTGCCAAGCAATGTGGGGGTAGGAGACCACCGTCCTAGCCCCCCATGGCCTCTTCGCTCCATCTTCCAACCCGGTTATCTCCTCGTCCTCTCTCTGTTTTTAGTTTTGGTCGCCACCGCTGTGGGTCGGCCGGTCGTCATGAGCTCCATCCTAGCCGAGTGACTGCAAGGGTCATCCCTTCCCGGCCTCAATGGGCCTCTCCTCTTCTGCCCCACTCCATTTTTCCCCTTGCCCTTATTTTTCCATCGGTGCTATGTTTTGGTGAAACTGAGGCTGCTGGCAGTGAGCCATGGCTGATAGAGCTCTATCTAGCCTCGTCTTGGTCAGGTGAAGGCTGTGGACCACCCCACTTTGCTTGGTCATGCCTCTGTCATTCCTATCTCCTCCATCCAATTCTTTGCCTTCCATGTTTCTGTCTGTAACGGAATTGAGGAAGTGCCGACAAGAGATAGTCTCCGGTTGGCCCTGACCATTTTTTGGCCTCCTCCGCTCAGTCGGAATCATATCTGCCCTCTCCCGGTTGTACTATTCCATCCGAACAAACTGAGCCTTTGCCCTCACTATATTTTGATTCTCCGATGAGCTGCCAAAAATTGTCATATGCCATTTGGTTCTGCCTTGAATAGGTGATGATGACATGGCTACTCTAGCCTAGACTGCTGGCCTTGTCTGCACCCATCTTAGCCACCGCCCGGAATGGGCCGCTTTCCCTTATGCCCGTTTTCTAGTGTGTGCAGCGTGAACCGGTCGAAAGAGGATTGTTCTGCTACAGCCGTGGGCCATGTTTGGCCAGCCTTGTCATAGTGACGGCCCCACCTAGGCCGGTTTTACCTCATTTGACCCTAGCTTCTCCTTGTGGCCCATAGCCCCAACTAGTCACACTTCATCGGCATATTTGCCCGTTAGACCCCTCTTGCCCATTTTACGTCGTCGGTACCGGACGACCTTTGCCAAGATTCTATATGACCTACCTTGACCTAAGGTGGACAAGTTCACCTGCATCGGCTTTGGTCAGTGATAGCCTCACGGCCTTTTCTTGACCCATAACCTTCCCCGTACCCTCTGTCGTGCAAGATGCACAACCACCCGCACCATTGGTCATGGTTGTGGGTGGTGATCAACGATGTCGTCGCTTTGATTGGCCACCACTAGGGCCTTAGCCCTGTCAGCCTTTTGTGGGCCTTAGTTTGCCTCCGTTCAACTCTCTCCCCACCCCTTTGGGCCACGTGTGTATGTAGCCGCACGTGAGGTTTAGGGCTTAGGCGCTATTTTTGTGCTGCCAGCCCATCGGATGGCTCTGCCACCAAATGGAATCAACATCAGAACCCTCCACCACCTCTCCTCTATCTGTGAGCATTGCCCCATGCTCTCCACCTTTATGTGGACCCTTTGTAAAAGTAAAATCGACGCCGTTGGGTGCTGTTTAGGACCGATTTCGACATCTAGCAGTCGACCGAGTACTTCTTAGCCGCCGACCGACCTTCAATGAGTACATCATCGACATTTGGTCGCACTGCCATTTATGTTGGCATGACCTTTCTCCCAGCCACCCTAGTGTGCTGATGTGGATCGTGGATTTTTCCGCATTGATCCATGTCACCCCATTTGGCTGTGATTGGTTCTGGCACTTCCTAAACTCTCGGGACAAAAGCTCTCTCAACTTGGCAATGCTTTTGGCAACCAACTCTGCCACCGCTGCCGCCACTGTTGTGTGCTCACCATCAAATGTCATGATTACGAGGTAGGGGAGCTTTGAACTCTCAATTTCATGACAGCATGCTTTGAATGTGCAACAACATGCTAGGATTGTATGAATCCATGCTTTGGATGCTAAATCATGATATGTTTGGATGGTGTAAGAGGTTAAATTATGCCATGTTGAAATGTATATGACATGCATGTCGGCTGTAAGTATGTTTGAAGTATGTTTGTGCTAGTGATGGCTAGCGTGTTTGTTAGTAAGCTACGTGTATGGATATATATGCGTGTGCTAGTGATGGCTAGTGAGCATGTTGGTAAGCTGTGTATGAATGTGTATATATGTGCTAGTGTTGGCTAGCGAGTATGTTGGTAAGCTATGTATGGAATAGTATGTGTATGTTATACATATGTGTGATGGACATACTTATGTATGATGGCTATATATGCCTAAGCAATGGATATGTGTTTGTGTGTGTGGGCAGAAGTATGGGTGATGAATGGTAAGAGGTGACAAAGGGTTTTGTGTGGATTTGTTGTGGATGTGTAAGCTTATGACGGAAGACAGAGGATGTATGTTTGATGGACGAGGATTGGAGCAGTTTGTTGGTTGGATCAGAGCGTATGTTGGGGGATTGTCAGAGAGTAAGAGTGTTACATAATTGTTCAAGCATAACGTACAACTTATGAAATGAAAAGTAAGCTCAATAAGTGAGGTATTAGTAAGAGGGTGATAACTAAGTTTGGCTATGAGGAAATTAGTTTGATGACTTCCGTGTAAAATGATTTGGCCATAAGGTGGATGGCGGAGTATGTATGACCGTAAGGATTTGTAGTACAGTGAGTTATGTTGTGAGATGGATGGGTTAAGTGAAGTCTGTTGCCTTGATGAACTAGGGTTTCGGATCGGGCTCAGCTTCGGTTTGAATAGTGGAGCACTGTATGTTTGAGAGTTTGTGTGACAAAATTGTACCTGCATAAATTACTTAAATCAAACTTGAATTATAAGAAAAGCTAATGATAACATTGTGAGTTTGAGACCTAAGGGTTTGACAGATTAATTTCTATGTTTGAGCTAGCCGATAATGAATTGGCTAAGCATTTCTCATGTCTTGCCATGGTGTTTATCCTGTAGGATGTTGTCTATGCGCTGTATTGAGCCCCAGACGCTTGATGCTCTATTGAGAGCATTGTATGATTCCGCCCAAGAGTGGCACTCTATGATTTCTTCCCAAGAATGGCACTGGCACTATAAGACCCATAATGGTGGGCAATTCTATGGCACTATAAGACCCATTATGGTGGGCAACTGTATGGCCCCTAAAGTGTCGGCGTTTGTGTTTGTGTTTGCGTGCTCAAGTAAGTAGTATCAAGGCCCTGCTCTTACCTGTTTGATCTTGTGCTCCATGAGCGTTGTGTGCCTTGCCTTCGGAAAAGTCCATGACGTCTAGTCACTCCCCAGAGGTTAAGGTGATGCCCCAGTGACATTCTTTTCCATTTTGACGATGGAGCTTATTAGTTGTAATGAGCTTTAGTGGTTGATAGTATGTGTATGACTGTATGAGTATGAGCACGACTGTAGGAGTATGAGTATGAGCACGACTGTAAGAGTATGAGTATGAGTATGACTGTAAGAGTATGAGTATAAGCAAGACTGTAAGAGTATGAGTATGGGTACGACTGTAAGAGTATGAGTATGAGCACGACTGTAAGAGAATGAGTATGAGTAAGACTATAAGAGTATGAGTATGAGCACGACTGTGAGTATGAGTATGACTGTAAGAGTATGAGTATGAGCACAACTGTAAGAGTATGAATATGAATAAGACTGTAAGAGTATGATTCTAAGCAAGACTGTAAGCATAAGTTTCTTAATAAGATTGTAAGTGTAAGACTGTAAGAGTAAGGTCGCATGAGTAAGATTGTACGAGAAGGTCATACAGGTATGTGTAAGTTGTATGAGTAAGCATATGACTGTACGAGTAAGGGCATGCAGGTATGTGTAAGTTGTATGAGTAAGCATATGATTGTACGAGTAAGGTCGTACAGATATGTGTAAGTTGTATGAGTAAGAGTATGATTGTGCAAGTAAGTTTGTGAGACTCTGATTAAGAGTGTATGTGTAAGATTAGTTGGATGGTATGATTTTGGCATGTTGGTATGCGTGATTATATGCATATAAGCATGATTATGACATGCATGTTTGCTTCATGTTTGAGTTGCATGAATACATCTATGGACTGAGTTCACTCTTTAGGACTCCCCTACTGGGTATTTTCCTACCGACTATGAAAATACTCATTGATGTGTGATGTTTTAAATTATAAAAACTGCTTTCATAGGTTTTGTATTTGTCATTTTTCCCGATTTACAGTTGTATGAGTAAGCGTATGATTGTACGAGTAAGGTCGTACAAGTATGTGTTAGTTGTATGAGTAAGCGTATAATTGTACGAGTAAGTTTGTGAGCCTCTGATTAAGAGTGTATGTGTAAGATTAGTTGGATGGTATGATTTTGGCATGTTGCTATGCGTGATTGTATGCATATGAGCATGATTATGATATGCCTGTTTGCTTCATGTTTGAGTTGCATGAATGTATCTATGTATGGACTTACTGAGTTCACTATTTAGAACTCTCCTACTGGGTATTTTTCTACTGACTATGAAAATACCAATTACCCTAATTTTTAGCCCCGTTGTTTGGGAGGCTTTTGTAGGTTTGCGACGGAGAGCACCTCGAGATGGACGCTCGTTTTTGCGGTGGATTGATTCCCCTTGACTCAGGTATATCTTTGACTCATTGCGAGTATTATTTGTGCCATGATCTCTTGTATTGGGTGAGATGAGAATTAAAGTGTTTACGCTTTCTGGACTTGAAATTTGGATTAGACTGTGGACTATTATAGGACTTGCACTCAGGGATGCTTGGGAGAGATTTGTATTTAAAGTCTATGATCATAGCAACTTATTCATACATTTGTTTTCGAGTAGCGCCTAAGGATGTTTAGTTTGGTCATACAATATTTGATCGAATGAGTACAAATTTGGATGGGAAAATGATTGATGTGCGTTGTTTTAAATTAAAAAAACTGCTTTCACAGGTTTTGTATTTGTCATTTTTCCTGATTTACAGTTGTTATATTGCATTGGTGTGCCTTGCCTTTGGAAAAGTCCATGGGGTCTAGTCACTCCCCGGAGGTTAAGGTGATGCCCTAGTGACATTCTTTTCCATTTTGACGTTAGAGCTTGTTAGTTGTAATAAGCTTCAATGGTCGATAGTATGAGCACAACTGTAAGAGTATGAGTATGAGCTCGACTGTAAGAGTGAGTATGAGTATGAGTACGATTGTAAGAGTATGAGTATGAGCACGACTTTAAGAGTATGTGTAATGCCCCTGATTTTCCCTACGATTTTCTATATTTTTCCTATGATTTTTTTATTCATTTTTAGCGGGAAAATATGACGCTTCGGCGTATTTGGTCATGATATTCTTACCCGTAGAGTCGGGTGTCAAGTTCAACGTAGGCCACGGGCATGAACGTGTGTTCTGGCGCAAAAAATCGAAAGTGAATGGAACTGCAGAGAGAGATAAGTGGCAGGAGAAAAAAAAGGAAGGAAGAAACGGGCTCGGGCTCAGCCGAGCCCAATCCAGACGTTTCTGGAGAAGGGAACAGTGCGACCACCCCCCCTCTCCAGTGTTTCTCTGTCTCAGCCGCCACCGGCTGCCAGCTGCCAGCTGCCGGTGGGCCGTAGCGCCACCGCCACCGGCTGACAGCCGCCGGTGGGCCGTAGCGCCACCGCCACCGGCACCGTCCTAGTTCGGCGATGGCAGGGGTGCCACCGCCTTGGCCCCCACGGCCGCCCCGGCCTCAACTCTGCCTCTCCTCTGTTTTCCCCAATCCTGCCACACCTCTATGTTTCGTGACTTGGCGGTGCCAGCATTGGCTGGTGGGCTCCGCCCGGCCAGTCTCAGGCTGGCGACAGTAGGGCCGCCGCCCTGGCCAATCCTGTCGCTCCCCCACTTGGATTTCCCTGGTAAGCACTCTCTCCCTCTCTCACTGTGTTTTTTTTGTACCGCCGCCACCATGGGCCGCCAAGGGATGGCCATGGCTCTGCACTGGGCCGGCGACGGAGGGAGGTCATCCCTCTCAGGCCAGTGGGCCTTTGCTCCGCCGCCCCACCCATTTTTCCCCTCTCTACCCTGTTTCGCCGGTGCACTATTTTGGGTAAACAATGGCCGCCGGCAGTAGGCTACGCCGACCGGACCTCCTTCCAGTGCCGCCTTGGTCCGGCGAAGGTAGTGGACCACCCCTCCCTGCCCAATTTCGCCTCTGTCCTCTGTCTTCCCTCTGACTAGACCTTACGAATCCTTGTTTCCGCCAGAACGGCCCGCTTTGGTTTTCGTTTTTGATGCCGCCACCGGTGGCTGACTATGGCCGGTTGGACTTTGTCCGGCCCACCTCGATCCAGCAATGGTGGGGAGCCACCCCTCTCAGCCTAGCTCCACCCTCTGCTGGTTTTCCTCGTCCCTTTCTTCCGTATTTCTGGTTTGACGGGAAATTGTGGACGTGTCGGCGGGAGCAAGCCTCTGACGAGCTTAGGGCCAGTCAGCCTCGACCCGGCGGCAATGGTGTAGCCACCTCCACCCAGCCCCACCCTGCTCCAGCCACCTCCCCTCCCCGGCCTTATTTTCCCCTCCGGTCAGCTCCTATTTTTGGTCTACGTCCGTTTTGGACGTTGTGACTGCCACTGCTAGCCGAACGTCGGACATGGCCATGTGGACTTTTTCCGACTCTACCTCGGCCCAGTGATGCTAGTGGGCCACCCCTCCAGTCCTTGTTGAGCGTCTGTTCCCTCCGCTTTGTCGGAACCTGATCTGCATCCCTTGCTCGGGTGCTCTCACTTGGAAAAAATAGGGTCTATGTCCCTCACTGTGCTGTATGTCCAGCATGTCGCCGTTGACTTTGGCTGTCACCTCTGGCTAGAGATAGCTCCTCCTGGCTGCTAGGGCCATGATGGAGTTAGCCAGAGCCTCCAGTAACCCTTACTCCTTTGTGCCTAGGGTTTTTCACCCGTTTTGGGCCATCGAGCGTCGTTGGATGACGAATGCCCTTTGACCACCATACTTCGGTGGGTCTCAGCCTAGAGATGGTTGGCCACCCTAGTGCGGCACCGCTCCTCTTCTTTCGGCATGGGCTAGGTTCCCCTCTGCTGATTTTGTGTTTGACCGCTCTATAGAGAGCGCCACGTGTTGCCCTTTTACCGTACTACCCTTGCTGGACGCCGATTGGCCTCTAGTCGGCCTACCTCGACACAACAATGACAAAGGCCATCTTTGTCATTCACCACCCTTGGTATGCCCCTACCGCCCTTATGAGCTTTGGGCCGACACCATCTAGCCCTCTCTCCCCTCCCTTTGGTCGCGTGTGGAAGTAGCCACGCGTGCGGGTTAGGGTTTTGGTGCCGCTTTGGAGTCGCTTGACTGTCACATGGCTCCGCCATCATCTGGAGTTGACATCTGAGTCCTTCACCACCTCTCCTTCGTCCTCAAGTGTCGCCCCACACCCTCAACGCATATGTGGGTCCTTGTAAACGCGAAATCGACGCCGTTGGGTGCTGTCCACGACCGATTTTGACGTTTTGTGACCGGTTGGGTATTGTTCAACTGTTGGTTGAATTTTAGTGAGTTAGTTATGTGCGTGGACTGTGTGAGGGAAGAGGTATGGGCGATGGACGGTAAGAATTGGTAAGGTTTTTGGTATGGAGTCTGATGTGGATGGGTAAGCATGTGATAGAAGACGACAAATGTAAGTATGACAGACGAAGAATGGAGCAGATTGGATCGTGTTGGTGTGGAGCAAAGTTAGGGGTTGGTTTCTGTAAGTAAGAGAACTTAGGCGTGAAGCCTTATGTGGGTTTGTTAGACGGTAAGAGTGTGCATAATTGTACTAACATAACATACAAATTAATAAGTGAAAAGTAAGTATAATCAGTGAGGTGTAAGGGGGGATAATGAGGATCTGCTTTGAGGAGCTCAGTTTGACGTTGTAAGTAAGATGTTTTGACCGTAAGGTGGATGGCAAAGGATGTATGATTACGTAAGGATCTGTGTACGGTGAGCTATGTTGTGACTTGGACAGGTAAGTGAAGTCTACTGCCCCGACGAACTAGGGTTTCGATTAGGCTTAGCTTCGGTTTGGTCAGTCAAGGACTGTGAGTCGGTTTGACATAATTGTACCACATAATATACTTAATTCAAACTTGAATTATGAGGAAACTAATAATAGCATTGTGAGTTTGAGACCTGAGGGTTCGATGAATTAAGTTCCATGTTTGAGCTAGCTGATGATGAATTGGCTGAGCATTTCTTGTGTCTTGACATGGTGGTTATTTCTGCGGGATGTTGTCTGTGTGCTATATAGTGCACCAGACGTCTGATGCTCTATTGAGAGCGATGTATGCTTTGACTTGGTCCGTGTGCTATATTAAGCCCAAACGTTTGATGCTCTGTTGAGAGCGCTATAAGTTTCCACCCTTCGTGGGCTCTGTATGTTTCTGCCTAGATGGCATTGTATGTTCTGCCCAAGATTGGCATTGTAAGATTATTGCCTTAGAGTGGCACTGTATGTTTTCCGCCCTTAGTTGGCACTGTATGGCCCCATAGAGTGGGTATTTGCATGCTCAGGTAAGTAGTATCATAGATCTACTCTTACCTGTTTGATCCTGTGCCCCATGAGCATAGGTGTGCCTTGCCTTTGGAAAAGTCCATGGCGTGTAGTTGCTCCCCGAAGGTTAAGGTGACGCCCTTGTGGCATTCCCTTCCTTTCCGACATTGGAGCTTGTTAATTGTAATGAGCTTCAGTTGTTGGTAGTATGTGTACGATAGTGAGAGTATGTTGTAGGCTTCAGATTATGAGTAAGTTGTACATGTAAGATCCAGAGTAAGTGTAAGTGTAAGTGTAAGCTCCTGAGGAAGACGCAAGAATACGTAAGCGTATGATTGTATGATTAAGGTCGTATAAGTACGTATAAGTTGTGTGAGTATGAGTATGAGTACGATTGTAAGATGATGATTCTGAGTAAGAATGTAAGTGTAAGTTTCTGAGTAAGATAGTAAGTGTAAGTTTTTGAGTAAGATAGTAAGTGTACGATTCTAAGCACGATTGTAAGTATATGATTTTGATAAGGACTGTAAGTGTAAGATTGTACGAATAAGGTCGTACAAGTATATGTAAGATTTTGAGTATGTGTACAATGGTACAAGTAGTTGTAAGACCTTGATTAAGGGTGTTTGTGTAAGTTTGCTTTCATTGGTGTGCTATGCATTATTATTTGCAGAAGTACTTGATTATATTACGTTGACTGCTTCATGTTTGGGTTGCATGATGCATGTATTTATGAACTTATTGAGTTCTCTTTAGATTCCCCTACTGGATATTTTCCTAATGAGTATGAAAATACTCACCCTATTTTTTTAGCCCTGTTGTTCGGGAGGCTTTTGCAGGTTGTGTTGGAGAGCTCTTGGAGATGGACGCTCGTTTCTGCAGTGGATTGTTTCCCTCTCGAATCAAGTATTTTTGACTTAATAAGAGTATAGTTGGTGCCACGATCTGATGTATTTGGTGAGATTTAAGTGTTTATATCTTCTGGATTTTTAATTTGGATCAGATAGTAGACTGTTTATGGGACTTGTACTCGGGGACGCCTGGGAGTTATTTGTATTTAAAAATCCATGATCATGGTAATTTAGTCGTACATTTGTTTTTGAGTAATGCCTGAGGATATTTGATTTGGCGGTACGATGTTTACTCGATGATGTTTTAAATTATAAACTGTTTATACAGGTTTTGATTTCGTCATTTTGACTCCGATTCATCATATTATAAAAAAAATAAAAAATAAATAAAAACTTTCTGTGAGTTTTAAGAAAAAGGGATGAAAAATCTCGGGCATTACAGTATGAGTGTGAGTAAGACTGTAAGAGTATGATTCTAAGGAAGATTGTAAGCGTATGTTTCTAAGTAAGATTGTAAGTGTAAGAATGTATGAGTAAGGTCGTACAAGTATGTATAAGTTATACGAGTAAGTATATGATTGTACGAGTAAGGTCGTACAAGTATGTGTAAGTTATTTGAGTAAGTGTACGGTTGTACGAGTAAGTTTGTAAGACTCTAATTAAGAGCGTATGTGTAAGATTACTTTGATGATACATATTTGGCATGATGTTATGCATGTTTGTATGCATATGAGCATGATTATTATATGTTTGCTTGCTTCATGTTTGAGTTAGATGAACACGTCTATGTATTGACTTACTGAGTTCACTGTTTAGAACTTCCTTACTGGGTATTTTCCTACTGAGTATGAAAATACTCATTACCTTTTTTAGCCCCGTTGTTCTGGAGGCTTTTGCAGGTTTTTGGTAGAGAGATCGTGGAGATGGATGCTCGTTAATGCGATGGATTGATTCCCTTTGACTCAGGTATATCTTTGACTCACTACGAGTATTACTTTATGCCAAAATCTCTTGTATTGGGTGAGAAGAGAATTAAGTTGTTTATGCATTTTGGACTTTAAATTTGGATTAGACTATGGATTGTATAGGACTTGCACTCAGGGATGCCTGGGAAAGATTTTGTTATGATTCCGAACTAGGACTTTCTTTATTTAGTATGCGTTATTTTAGGTTTGCTTTCCTAGTTTAGAATTCCTTAATAAAGGAAGGATTCTTATTGTTATTTGCTTTCCTAGGTTAGATTTGCTTATTAAAGGTAGGATTATTATTATTATTGTTTTCCTAGTTTAGATTTGCTTCCTAATCTAAGAATGCTCAAGTCTATAAAGCATGTAATCCCCCACAGTCATCAATTACGAAATTGAGTAATAAAGTAGTCTAGCTTATTTATCTTTGCCTTCCCTAACTCTCTTTCCCTTCTTCTTCTTCCCCACATACACTCTCTCCATAGTTTTACCCTTGTAAGCTCCAGGATTTACAACATTGGTATAAGAGACTCCCTTTCCTGAGCCTTCACTTTATTGCAACCATGGGACGTACAAAGAAAGCGGTTCTCGTCGAACCCTCAAATGCAGCCGCCACCCACCCTCAGACGGAAGTTGATGAGTGCGCAGCAAACACCCAAGCCCTCGAGCAGAATACGGAGACCAATAGCTGGGTGGAGCAATTTTAGACACACTCAAACACCCTTGCAGTCGTTACCGAGTCACAACGCGAGGTTGCTGCGGCCGTGAAAGCCCAACAAGACTCATTGGCTGTACTCGCTGGACAATGTGACTCTCTGACTACCTCCATCCAGCAACTCGCCAACCGTCCGCCCTCTCCACCGGACGCAGAACTGTCACCTCAAGGACCTCCAGTGCTGGCATCAAATCAGGGGTCATCATTTTCAACTTCACCTGGCGCTTCTACCGCCTCACCGACCCCTGTTTTCTGTCCGGCAGTGGAAGCCGGTCGTCTGCCATTGCCGGATCTTCCCCAATCATCTCAGCAGGCCACCTCAGAGCGTGGCCACGCCCATGAGGCAGAGACATCTGAAACCGCCGTCACCGGACCTTCCCTCTGCTGTTTCGGCATCCTTCCAGCGACGGTAGGGCGGGATTCTTTCGTGTCGGCTCTCCCGATCGCCTCTAGCCAGCTGCCACTCCGCCCCACGACGACCAAGGTCGTCGCTTTCCAACCATTGCTGCCTCTGCCGGCCTCCGCCAGTGTAGGAGCTTCGCACAGTCGCAGCCGCCTCCTTGCCCCCTTTGGTTCTAGTCAGTCCTCACCTCTTGGATACCACGTTGCGTGCTCCCCATCTAGTTCTGCCTCCGCTAGGTTCACCATTTCCTGCTCCGACCGATCGTCCACCGCCGTGGTCTCATGGAGGAGCAGTGGTCTCTTCCATCACCGCCGCAAAACGAGGCTGCGATATGTTGTAGGGGTGGGTCGCAATCGGATTTGGGTGCACCCAACTTCTGGACCGGCCCATCATGGGATTTTTATCCCAATCGGGTGCAACCCCATACATTACAGGATCTGACCCACTTGGGTTTTCTCCCAGCACTTACCCACAACTTGTTTATGGTTCCCACCCACCGGTTCATAGCTATCGGCACGAGGATTTAAACAGACAGATCCATGCTCACTTCCACAGCCTAGTGCTAGAGAATTTGATGATAATAATAATTATTTGATGTAGGCAGAGGGTTTTCAGGCAGCCCCTGATTCCATAAGGCCCAACTTCTACCATGGGCCATAGGTTCCATTTGTGCTAGACCATGGGCGTGGTGGACCCCGACCCGGAGGACGTCCTCTAGGTTATGATGCCGCGTTCAGAGATTACAAAGGAGCTGTCCAAGCTCGCCCGGTTCGCCTCACTTTCCCTATCTTCAAGGGCGATGAACCGCTGGAATGGGTCTCACGTGCCCTACGATTTTTTCACTTCCATCATACACCGGACCATGAGCGTATTGATCTTGCTTCCTTTCACATGGAAGGACGTGCATTACAGTGGCTCGAGCACTTTCTGTCTCACACTCCGCATGCTACGTGGGCTGACGTGGAGCAAGCTCTTCTTGTCCGCTTCGGGCCTACTGATTATGAGGATTATAACCTTCTTCTCTCCCGGGTTCGCCAATCTACCACCGTCGAAGCTTATCAGGATGAATTTGAAAAATTGTCGAATAGGGTTTCTAATTGGCCAGAAGCTGCTTTGATTGGTACTTTTTTGGGTGGTTTGAGGCCCTACTTGCAAGCTTCAGTGCGTATCTTCAAGCCACGCACTTTGACTGAGACAATCCGTGTCGCTCACATGTGCCAAGAGTAGCTTCAGCATCAGCAGCGTGTTCCTCGAGCGCCACCATCTTCTTCTATTGGTCCTATCACTTCTATGGGGTGTACTCCTCCTGTTTCTCTTAAGCGCTTATCTCAGGCTGAAATGGAGGTTCGTCGTTCCCAGGGCTTATGCTACAATTGTGATGAAAAGTATACCCCTGGCCATCATTGCAAGACTCTTTATGCTTATGTTGTTGAAGATACACCTAACCTTGTGGCTTCCCCTGACCCTATGGCTGAGTTTGACCCTGCCCTTGCTGCCTTGGTACATGATGTGGACCCCTACTTGTCTTTTCATGCGTATGAAGGTGGTAATGCTCCTAATACTATGCGCATTAATGGCCAAATGGAAAAATAGCTTGTCATGGTTCTCATTGATACTGGTAGCACTCATAGTTTCATTAACGAAGCTGTTGCTAAAGAGTTAGGCTTACAAATCTCTAATTGTCCTAACTTTGATGTTATGGTCGGGGATGGTGCCAAGCTTCGCAGTATGGGGGTTTGTCATCAGGCATGTCTTCTTGCACAAGGCCTTACTATCCGATTTGATTTCTATGCACTGCCTATTAAGGGACCTAATATCGTTCTTGGCATGGATTGGTTGTGCACATTGCGAAAGGTTGCATGGGACTTTGAACACATGCAGATGAGTTTTGAAATTGATGGGGTCAAACGCCTCCTTACCGCCCAACCACCAGATAAATTGCACATCATTCAACACCCACCTCCAAAGTATCATTGGATTCTCCAGCCTCTTGCTCTTGATGAACGTCTTGGTCCTTCCCAGCCTTGAGGACAAGGCTTAGCAGAAGCAGTGGTGGATTGTTATGATTCCGAATTATGACTTTCTTTATTTAGTATGCGTTATTTTAGGTTTGCTTTCCTAGTTTAGAATTCCCTATTAAAGGAAGGATTCTTATTGTTATTTGCTTTCCTAGGTTAGATTTGCTTATTAAAGGTAGGATTATTATTGTTATTGTTTTCCTAGTTTAGATTTGCTGCCTAATCTGAGAATGCTCAAGTCTATAAAGCATGTAATCCCCCACAGTCATCAATTACGAAATTGAGTAATAAAGTAGTCTAGCTTATTTATCTTTGCCTTCCCTAACTCTCTTTGCCTTCTTCTTCTTCCCCACATACGCTCTCTCCATAGTTTTACCCTTGTAAGCCCTAGGGTTTACAACAGATTTGTATTTAAAGTCTATGATTATAGCAATTTATTCATACGTTTGTTTTCGAGTAGCGCATGAGGATGTTTATTTTGGCCGTATCATGTTTGGTCGAATGAGGAAAAATTTGGATAGAAAAAAGGATGAGTGATGTTTTAAATTATAAAACTATTTTCATAGGTTTTGTATTCATTAGTTTTCCCAATTTACAATTGTTGTATTGCAAAAAATTTCCTTAAATTTTGAAGAAAATGTGAGGAAAAATCTCGGGCGTTACACTAGGGGACATAGTAGAGAGTGCAAGCACTCAAAACATAACATTCTTTTTCAAAACAAGTTCATATCAGATATTACATATTCATATCACACTCAAGACAAACATATCAAACCAAACCATATTTGAAATCAAAATTCGTCTCAAAGCACTAGCATTATCAGCCTTGGTGCTATCCACTTATCCCTATGTCCCTACCACGGGTGTTTGATGGTTTCTCGGAAGCAATTCCACTATCCATCAAAACAACTTTAATAATTTCAAATCACACTTAGAACAAACATTTCAAACAAAATCGATTAGAAATTGAAAATTGTCTCAATGTACTACTAGAATTAACATTGGAGCTATCCACTAACCCCCATGTCCCATACAACGGGAGTTTGATGGCTATCCATCATTACAACTTTACTAATTTCAAATCACACTCAGAAAAAACATTTCAAACGAAACCGATTTGAAATTAACATTGGGGCTATCTGCTAACCCCCATGTCCCATACCACAGGCATTTGATGGTTTCTCCGTAGTAATTCTACTATCCATCGAGACAACTTTACTGATTTCAAATCACTTTTTAAAACACAAAGCATTTGAACTTAATTTTTATGTGAAATTCACCAGCAAACTCAACTGTAGAGCAGTCCACTAATATTGCACATCCCATACCACGGGTATTTGGTGGTTTCTCCTAGCGAATACTACTATTTAAACAAAAATTAATTTCAACACACTAGCAGAACTAGCCCGAGGGTGATCCACTAGTACCACATGTCCCATACCATTGGTGCTTAGTGGTTCCTCCTAGGTAGTTCCACTATTTTTCTAAAACAAACTTCAAAAAATGCAGAGATTCCAAAATTGAATCTTGTGTCATAATATTGGTAGAAGTTACTATAGAGCTTTCTACTAACAAGTCACGTCCCATACCATGTGTGTTTAGTGGTTTCTCTTTGGCAACTCTACTGCCTTTCAAAACACATTCATTTTATAAGCAAATATTTTTTTTTTAAAATAAACAATTTGTAATTGAAGTTTCTTTTCAACACACCAACAGAACTAATCCTAGAGGTATCCACTAACACTGCATGCCCCATACCATTGGTGTTTTGTAGTTTCTTCTAGGTGGTTATGCCATCTTTCAAAGAAGATTTGTTGAAGTTTCAAAATGTAGATATTTAGAAGTTGAATTTTTTATTTCAATATACCGACATAAATAACTAGAGTTTTCCGCTAACACTCATGTCTCATACTGTGGGTGTTTGGTGTTTACTCCAAGGTAGTTCCACCGTCCTTGACAACAAATTCATTTCTCAATGAAATGAATTTTTTGAAATAGATGATTCAAAATCAAATTTTGTTTCAATACCCTAATAGAATTAACCGTAGAGTCTTCCACTAGCTTCCTGTGTCCCATATCACGGGCGTTTAGTGGTTACTCCTTAGTAATTCTACCAGCATTTGAAATAAATTTGATAGACTACATGAAATCGAAATTGCAAAAATCATTTAGGAAAAACTCATGTAATGGATTCAAAATAGATATTTCCAATTGCTTCAAATTTAAAATTAGAATTTGTAAAATCATAGTTCAGATCAAATTCGATGCCGCATATAAAAAATAGAATTTCAAATCATTCCTGATTGAAATTCACAAAATAGGGGTTTGTCTTGAATATGATGTAACACATACAAAACTGAATTTCAAAACAAATTTGATACATCATATTCAAGATAGAATTTTCAAATCACGATCAATTAAAAATTAGAATTCATATTAATTATGTTGTCATACATACAGAACCAAAGGTTCAAATTCAGAATTCATATTAAATCCACTATCACAGTTGAAACAAAATTTCAAATTAATTCATATTCAAAATCGGAATTCGTATCAAACCAAGAGTTAGAATAGAATTTTTCAATAATAACTATTTTAGAAGTGAAATTCATAAAATCAGAGTTTATATCTATTTGATACAACTCAAGTAGGACAAAAATTCCAAATCACTTCTAATTAAAATTCATAAATATCATAGCTAAGAGTGATTTCGATGCCATCCTAGAAAAAGAGAATTTCAAATCAAAACCCATTACAACTTTTCCATAACAATATATTCAAATCATTTTTGATTTGGGATTAAATGCATAACATTGATGTTTTATCAAATCCATTGCAACACTTGCAAAATAGAATGTACCAATCTTAACTTCTATGTAACACAATGAGAACAAGACTCGAGATTAATTTTGTTGAAAATCAGGATTCAAATCTAATCATTATATACTTTTAAAAAAGCTTTCTCTCGAAGACAGAGAATACTCTAATACAATTTGTAACACCATGACCCGGACTGGGAATGTTTGGAATACAAAATCGGAGTAAATTAAATTTTCATAAAATTAAAACAAGACCAACCAGGATCGGCGGACTCTGTGTGCGAGAGTTGTAATGTTCCTCTACGCACTATGGTGCTTTTTATTTGTTCTGTTGCATGTAGGCCAGAACAAACCTAATTTTATAACTAATTTGGATCAGGCCAACGTTGTCTTGTCGTTGGTTGCCTATGTACATATTGGATAAGATCCACAATGTTATCTAATATGATGGGATCCGAATGTAGTTCTGCCTAACGGCTTATACATGCATTCAGCATAAAAAAAAATCATATACCTTATAATATGTATATCCTTATATCTGAGTAAATCATTAAAAGTTGAACAAAAATCTCATAAATCATTGAAGTCGAATGGAAGATAATAAATTAGCAGAATCACACTTATTACAAAGGTGAATAGAACACTAGCAGAATAACACATGCCACTATCATAGGGTGGAGCAGAGCGCACAACAGAGTAGATTAGATCATATCAAATTCCATCAGATCATATTAGATCAAAACAGGACATTTCATAGTAGATTGAATCTAAATGGAGCATGTTAACACAGATCGAATCAAAACATATTAGAAATGTATCAGATCATAGCAAATCAAATATCTTAATTAATATGTTAATATTATTAATTAAAATCTTATGCATGTAAATCAAATTAAATCGGAAAGTCAAAAATGCTTACTCCCCTGTAGTTCTGGATGTTGTGATATTCAAAGTTGTTCGTTTCGTTTGGAAGTATCGACGGTAGGTAGAACCTCCACTTGCTTTGGAATATCATTCTCCTTGCATTCGAAGGTTGTAGACATCACCTATCCTTAAGCTAGGATGTTTTTCTCTTTGCAGCTCTAAGGCGACAAACATTACTTCCCTTTAACTCAAGACACTTTACCCTTCCCGAGCCCATAGGTGGCAGACAAAATCTCCCCTACCCAGAGATGTTTTTATCTTTATGTGCCCATTGGCGATGGATAAACTTTCCCCTTACCCGGAGATGTTTCTCTCACTGTGTGGCCCTTTGGTGGAGGACGGGCCTCCCCTACTCTGGGCCACTTCCCTTGTTGTGGCCCGACGATGGAGGACAAACCCCCCTCTTGCTCTAAGTTATTTTTCTCTATTCGAGGCTCAAGGGTGATAGACAGAGCTACCTCTTGCCTTAGGATTCCCCCCCCCCCCTTATATAGTCACCAGCTCAAGTAATAGATGCTTCCTTTGCCTAGAACACCCACGAATTAGCTAATAATGTCTTTTGAACATACACAATGGACTTAGAATGACCGAGAAAACTCCCCTAGAAGTTTTGACATGAACTAGAATTTATCAGAGAAATTGTGAGCAAACGGAATAGAGCATGTGGCTACATGTACCACGCATCGCATGTGCATGACGCAGTGCCGCAGTTGGCGAGAGCATCAACATGATATGCAAGTGGCATGACTATGCGATGATAAAATATGTTATGTATAACATGGTATGTAGGTGGCTTAACTATGTGATGATGGACTATGTTATACATAGCATGATATGCATGTAGCATAATTATGTGTTGATGAGATATATTATAGATAGCAAGACATGCAAGTGGCATAAGTAGATGCTTATGGATTGTAAATTATGATAAGAATGTACAGGTTTATATGTTTATTCCATGATGAATGGGCACTATAGTTGATTATGTTATGAGTATTATGTGATTATGCTTGTGTGGTCATTATGAATTTATTTATCATGTTAAAACCCTTTCTGAGCTTGTGGAACATGGGTATGACATTGACCATTGAGGAGGATGGGTTTTATAGAGATGTCTTGATTGTGTTAGTTGATTTTATGTCATGTTGAGATTATGACTTAGACTCTACTTCACACTTCTATTTTGCCAATGTTGGCTTAGACTTTTATTAACCATTGTGGGCTTAGACTTATATTTAAGCTGTGAGTGGGCTGTTTATAACTAAGTATGTGGGTATGTGTGTGAACTAATGTTTAATTAGTAGTCCTTTTTTTGTTCATTTTACTTTTGTACAAAGTATACAAGCTCAACTCCGTCATGTTCTACCCAAGGATGAGTTAAGGATGGGTTAAGTCTTCTGCAATCCAACTATACTTTATCGCGTTGTGTGCTGCTACCTCCTTGGACCGGGTTTGGATCAAGGGTGGCGTGTGCCTGGGCATCACACATTATGAATCCCTACTTGTTGACGAGCAAGATAGATTTCAGAATGGTGTAAAATTAGAGAATTGCAACATCAAGCAAAAGTAAATCAAATTGATTTTTTATCTCCTTGATGTATCATTCTCTTAGTTAAGGTATGTTTAACCACTAATCTGTTGCTTTTTCACTTAAAAAAAATTAAACTAAAAATATCTCAAGAGCTGAACTTTATCAAAAACAAAAACAAAGCTAATTGCTCAAATGCGTCCTTCTATGTTAGGTTATTATGAGTGCTTTTTTGAGCAAGAAAATACACTAAACAATAATGGGAAACCATTTAGCAGTCCCTTCTCTGAGACATACAATCCAAATTGGCAGAATCATCCAAATTTCTCTGGGAGGAAAAACCAACCTCCCATGAATGAAGTAAGGCCACCAATGCAATAGATGTTCACTCAATTTAGGCAGCCCATCCCCTCCTACACCTCTATTCCATAATTAGCTCCTCAAGTTGTTGCACCACCACGTCATCAATTATCACTTGAATAGTCTCTCAAAATATTCATGCAGCCAAGAGGAAAACAAATGTTCCTAAAAAGGCATTCCGATAGAGCAAGTTAGTTCTATTATACATTGCAAATTCCTGATAAATACAAAGACCCTGGTTGTCCTAGAATTTCATGCAAGATAGGGGATCATCACATTGAGCAGGCTTTGCTAGATTTAGGGGCTAGTGTGAATTTATTGCCATATTCTGTATATGTGCAATTGGGATTGTGAGAGTTTAAACCCAAATCAATGACACTTCAATTAGCTGATAGATACTTTGCAGTCCTTGATACTCAGCTTGTTCAGAATATTCATGAGGAAATTTATGTTATTTTGGGTCATCCTTTCCTTGCTACATCTAATGCTCTAATCAATTGTTGAAATGGAGTGATGAAGCTTTCTTTTGGGAACTTGACATGTGAGTTAAATGTATTTGATACAAAAAGACAACCATCAAACTTCGATGATAGCCTCCTTTCATTTATTCTGATGATCCACTAAATATTTGTTTAACTTACTCTGATTTGATAAGTAGAATTGACAAAGAGAAGATAATTGCTTTAAAAGACCCTGGATGAGTTTAGATGGAGGTGTGTCTAGCTGAAGACAATAAATTTAGCTCTCTTGGGAGGCAAACCAATTTTAGGTTTTGATAGTTATTTTGTTTACTTGAGTTTCATTCTTGCGAATGTACTCCCCAGGAGTAGCTAGTGTTTTCATTTTATTTAGTTAGTTTTTAGTTTTTTTTATCTTTGTTAATTGCTCTAATCATTATTAGGGTATTCTTATATGATTTATTTTTTTTATCTTTTTTTCTTCTTTTGATAGCTATGTACATGAGCACGTTAACAGATGTACTATCTCTTCTTTTTCTTCTTTCCTTATCTTAATCGTTGTATTTATTTTCTTTTCTACATTGAGGACAATGTTTAGTTTAGGTTTAGGGGTGTAGAAAGAGATTTGAATTCTATTTTAGAGTATGTGTTTTAGTTTTAGTAAAAAAATGAAAAAATTGAAAAAAAAAATAATTTTTTTGTTTATTATGTTTTTTTTTTGCTTATTTGCATTGATGCTTCTTTTAGACATGTGGCTATATTTAATAATATCAAATTATTTAGAACATGTTTATATGACTTGATGGATTTAATGATTTTGAGTTCTGATTACATCATATTTGTTTATTGTACTCCTATTTTGAAAAAACTTAGAAAGACATTTGTCAAAGTGAGAATTCGAGCCTTTAATTATGGTCTAACATCTTGGTGGATATCATTGAATCTAAGTAATTATTTTCTTATGAGAGTAAAAACTTTGGTATGATCTCATACTATTTAGGTTATTATAATAGAGTTTTGGGTTTTATTATTCTTATTTTGTAGAACAGTCTTGGACTTTCTGTCATCACAACTAAGGTTGATTGTATAGTGTGTTCAAGAAAAAAAAGAGGAGAAAATTTTGAGAAAAAAAGATTAAAATTTTTTAAAGAGCTAAAGAAAAATTATTATAGTCTCTCTATTGAGTAGACTAGGACTCGACGTGCCTTACTAAGCATAGGGTGTTTGAGTTAAAATGAAGAGTTGACTAATTTATGACATTTATAGCCTTGAAGCCTATTTGGTTTATGTTATTAAGCCTGAAGGGAGCTTTAACACATAGTACCCTGAGCCAACTGGATTGAGAGTCACTGGCCTAACACTTGTTACATGGATCTTATGGAAATCCTAAGAATGCTAAGCCTTACACATGTCATGCGAGATAAGCATAAAATTCTAGTAAGACATTATACAGTTATATCCTAAATGAGTTGTCAGGTGATCTAGGATGTTTTATTTTTCAAAGAAGGTTTTGCATGATTCTCTATTATGGTCTCTTGAAGATGAATGAATGCCAATGTCTATTTTTTGAGTGTTAAATTAAAATTATTGAGTGGACATGAGACTCATTGAGTTGTTCGATTCATGAAATTAGGATTATATAATTACTTGGCAATGTCTATTTTTAAAACTATTATTAATGTATGAGTACTTGACACCAATATGAACTTGCTAGAATGAATTATTGTTTTAGAAGAAAAGTTGTATCATGCATTACACTTATTTATAATTGATTTTATTAAATGAAGTCACATGTTTAGGAGGACTTGATTTGTGAATTTTTTATGGTTTCAATTTTAATTTTCTTTTATCTTTTCAATTTTGAATATTGTGGGTAGATTCACTACAAACCCTCACGAGACATTTTTGTGCAATGCTAGGGGTAGGAGTAAGATAGTGGAGTAGTTAGTTTTGTTTTCTAACTAAGTCCACTAGTGTAAGCTAGGGGTTTAAAGGCTTGTTGTATATGCTAAATGCAATCTAGATTTCCTGTGAAAGTATAGTAGTTAGTTTTGTATTATGTTATTTTTATTTTAGTTTTGCTTGAGGACTAGCAAAAAGTAGGCTTGGGGGTATTTGATATGCTCATAATATAACCATTTATGTACCTTAGTTTTATGCATTTTAGGGTTGATTTTATAATAATATTGGCTTATTAGAGTTTAATTCTATTTTATAAGGTTTGACGAGCTTAATTGATGAAATTGCTATTTTGGAGCATTCATGATGAATTTTTGTGCAAGAAGAAGTTCAAGTTGGAAAATTCTTTAGCTAAAACTAAGTAGATGGTCAAGTGCTTAGAAATAAAAAGTATAAAGAATGGAAAGTCTAAAATAAGGAAAGAACTAAAAAGAGGAATAGAGAAGTTGGTTAGAGTTAAATTAGGGAAGAACTTATAAAAAGAAAGATGTCTTAATTAAGGAAAGTGCCTAAGATAGAGAATGCAACAAAGTGGGAAACAAGAGAAGAAGGCTCAAACAAGAAGACCAATTGAGGAAAGAACGAAATTGAGAAGGAGAATCAATTAAGAATGTTGTAGTGGTGGACCCCTTTCTTATTAATGGAAAGACAAACTTAGGTACTTACTTGATTGAGATTTGCTCTTTATAGGATAAAAAGTCATGAGACGAACTAAGGAGGAGAGCCAATTTTAGAGAAAGGGTCCAACCATCATCTTTCTTCAAGGATATCTAATGTGTAGCAAGATCAAGCTTAGAATAAAGCAAAGAAGAAGAAAAAGAGAAGAATGTAGCTAAGATCAAGTTGGCTAAGTTAGAGTTTTTATTTTCTTCATGTTTAATTTTCTCTTAAGTTTCTTTTCATCAATGAAATTTTTATTTCTTAAGTTAGTGAGTAGCTAAACCTCTTTGCTAGGGCTTAGATGAAGCTTTATTAAATTACAGAATTTCATGATTATGAGACTTGATAATTTTTTTAATGGTTGATTTAATGTTATTTGTTTCTACCTCTTTAATTGATAAGATTGATTTAGATATGAGTTTAGTCATGCTTCTCTCATGATTTAAATTGGTTCTCATTTATTTTTTACTTGGTTTTGTCTTGTTTAATATTGAAATTAGATGTTAGTTGTGATTTACAAATTATGGGTACAATTAATGACTTAAATTTAATCTGTTGAAGTGAGGAGGGACAATGTATTTTTTTTATTATATATGAGAGTTTAATGATGATATTTTTCATAATAAGGAAAATTTAAATCTAGATTATTATGAGATGAATGTGAAAAAATGATTAATGATCATACTTATGAGTTTTTATAATTTAATGAATGTGGATTCCTATGCCCTAGTGTTTTGTTTATATAATAGTGTTCTATTTATTTTGCATTGCTTTCTTATTCTTAGATTAGAGCTTTAGAATTTTCATTTGGATAGTTTAATTGCCTTTAAATTCTATTTTTTAGTTACTTTAGTTAAGTCATTCTCAAGATTTTCGGTTTTATTGGTCAAGACTAACTGTTATTCTAGGAATCCCTTAAACTCATCAGAATCAACCTCAAATTTTGAGTTTTCTTTAAGAGAAGTGGACTCTTGAGAATCTTATTTTGAACTATCATCCTTCACACTTGCATGGAAGGCAATATAGTTGCACAATTCTTCTTTTTCTTCAAACGAGCTCTCATTAGAGTAAGTTGCTTAAAACACCATTCCATTTTTCTTATAGTCAAACCCTTTTTACTTCTTGGGCTTATTATGAGAAGAATTGTCAGAATTCAAGTTAAAACAATCAACAACAAAGTGACCTAACTTACCACATTCAAAGCATTTTAGATTCTTTTTATCATGTTTAGTTATCTTCTCAACTCTCTTCTCTCTTTGTTTCTTCCCAGAATTTTGTCCCTTATTCCCAAATCTAAAATTTCCTGTTTTTATGAATTTCTTAGCTAATAAAAGCATTAGTTCTTCATCATTTTTAGATTCTCCATATTCATCAAAGGTGTTTAACACTTTATGATTTCTGAAAGTTCTTCTAGATGCTTTTAGGACATTTTGTTCTTTATTGGATTTTTCAATCAACTCATTTTTGTTCTCATAGGAGTCTTCTTACATCTCAAATGTTCTAAGGTTCCCAATCATCTCCTCTATCTCTAAGGTATCAATTTTCTTAGATTCATTAATGGAAGCCACCTTAATCTTAAATTTTGAGGAGAGGGACCTTAAAAGCTTTCTCATAAATAGGTAATTAGGTATAGGCTCTTCTAGATGATCACACATGTTGACTATATCTGAAATTTTAGCATAATATTTAGAAATTGTCTCTTCTTCACTCATTATAATGTTTTCTGTGACGCCGCAACCCAAAAACTGACCCTGGCTGGGGGTCCAAAAATCGATGAAAACCAAACCCAGAACCAAGAGCAGCACACTCTGAGTGTGAGAGTCTACTTGTTCCTCTACGTGCGTAGGCAAGAACTGGCCTAATTATATAACTAATTCGGACTAGGCCAACGTTGCCTTGCCGTTGGTTGCCTACGTACATTTTGGATAACATCCACGATGTTACTCCGATACGATCGGATCTGGACGTAGTTCTGCCTACTACATGCAACCGGCATACCAAAAATACATATGTATAAAATACGTATCTCCGAATATTTAATCGGAGTTATACAAAAACCCGATAAAACACCGGCAACACACATTTCGCTCTATCATAGAGACGAGCACCACACGACCACCACAACATTCCTCACTCTATCCTAGAGCAAGACCATCACATTCACACGTCTCGCTCCATCACTGAGCCGAGAACGAACACACACCACACGTCTCGCTATATCACTTAGCCGAGACTACACACATCACACGTCTTGCTCTATCATAGAGTGAGACGGAACACAATCATAGGTCTCACTCTATCACTGAGCCGAGACCGAACACACACACAACACGTCTCTCTCTAACCCAGAGCGAGACGGCACACATCATGGCATAAAGACATAGCATATCATAATATAAACACACACACAACCCGTCTCTCTCTAACCCAGAGCGAGACGGCACACATCATGGCATATACGCATAACATATCATAATATAAACACGCGCACGGCCCGTCTCTCTCTAACCCAAAGCGAGACGGCACACGTCATGTCATATCAAGGCATCTGCATAACATATCATCATATAAACACACGCACAGCCCGTCTCTCTCTAACCCAGAGCGAGACGACACACCTCATAACTAGCACATGTCATTCTATAATTAAATAGAAGGTAAGAAACCCTTACTCCCCTGATGTCACATGAGGTAGCGGTATTCGGGAAGCTCATTTCTAGGCATTCTCCCCCTCAGATCTGGAGACAGCGGACAGAGCCTCCTCTAGCCCCCACACGTTCTTCCCCTTCCACCGAAAGACAACTCTACCAACCCTCCCCTTTCCCGGAAACCTCATTTTTTGTGCCCGTGGGTGGCGGACAGAACCTCCCCTACTTGGGGTGTCCTTAACACATCGTGGCCCTTCGGTGGAGAACGGAGCCTCCCCTACATCGGGCCACTTCTCTTGATCTGGCCCGGTAACGGAGGACGGAGCCTCCTCTCTCTCCAAGCCATAACTCTCTCACTCTCGGGGTAGGAGGGAGGCGGACATAGCCTCCTCTTGCCCCGGGTCGTTCCTCCCTTATAGGAGTGCAAACTCGAGGAATGGACCATGCCATTGCGTAGATCACCCTCGAATTAGCTAGGAACGCCTCAAGAACGGAAGAAAACGGACTCCAAACGAGTCGGAAAACTTCTCTGGAAAATGAAACGGGATCCGAAATTATAGAGAATCCGAGGGCGTACGAGACGCCCCCAGAGACGTGCACGCCATGCGTCGCGCGCCTGCACGGCACGCGACGCGCTGGCCGCGCGCGTGAAGCTCGCAGGGCCCGGCCCCGCGCCGCGGGGGCACGATGCGGGACGACGCACGGGCACCTGCGCCGCGGGGGCACGATGCGGGACGACGCACGGGCACGACGCACGGTCACCCCGCGGGCCCCCTCGCCACGCAGCGCCGCTGATGCGGCTGCTGGCGTCAGCGCTGACGCCAGCAAATTTCCAAATTATTTTAATCCAAAAATATTTAAACTTCAACGCGCGATATCTTCTTGCCCCTAAGTCAGAATCGCGCGTTCTACATATTGATGGACTCGTATTGATGAGCCCTTTGATACAAGACTGCACATGAATAGGTTATCCCGCTCTTTTAGAGTGGGCCCCGCCCATGTGGCACGCTTCCCGAGGCCATAGCTTTCGCTCCCGACCTCCGTTTTGTGCGTTCTTTGATTCGTCACGCTCGTTACTCCGAGCTCTACCTGGATACGGGGATTTCACCTAATAAAACCCCCTAACACTAATCATAAATTACTAAATTACCCTTAACCTACCCGGGTTAAGCGTAACCAGAAAACGGGTCGTTACATTTTCAAACTCAAGAGTCTACATCTATAGCTCAGATACCTTCACAACTTCAGTTTCCTCATTATGTTTTACTAATTTCTCCCAATAACAATAAGAGACACATAATTAGCGATCAACTTGTATTATGATTTTCCTACAACATTAAATAATGCACTAAGGGCCTTACTATTTTTATTAGCAAGTCTAGTCTCATTCTCATCCCATTCAATTTCATCTCTTAGAATTGAGTTCTCATCCTTATCTTTTGTCATTGAAGGAATCCAACCTTTAATAACTATTTTTCAGGTATTATCATCAAGTGCTTATATAAATGCTCTTATCCTATTCTTCTAATATGAGAAATTTTGTTCATCAAACAAATGAGGTCTATTTATTGGCGTTACGAAGTCCCCATGTTCATTCATTGAGTTATTCAAACCAACCATTGAAATCAACAAAAAACAACCCAAGAACAAATATTTAAGCACTTAAATCAAGGAAACTTATGAGAAAAGCAACTAACTATCTAGGCACAAAATCAACAAGTCTAATCAAGTATTTCTAAGAGAAAAATAAGTAAACTTAAGCAAAATTTAGAAGTCAAACCCCTAACATATGATATCAAACTATGGAAATTTAAGCAAGGTTATAAAGCAATATCATGGCAAAATTGATTGATATCATGTAACAAAATCAAAATTTCAATGATTAAACGTCAACTACCATTAGTGAGTTTAATATCAGTCTAATCGACCTAGCAGATCAATAGATTGTTCTTAAAACAAGTACTCCGACAAGTAAGAATAAGAGTTCTAGTCTCTTTGTGCAGAATTTTTAAAGTGGAAGCATGTAAGTTTTCTCTCAAAGCACACTCTCATGATAAATTAAGAAATCAACCATCATCATTCAATCGACACATGAACACAACAATTTAACTAGAAAACCCTAACATAGGTAAAAAAACCATGGCAATTTGAAAGGACCAAATTAATACACTAGAAACCAAG
The DNA here is from genome assembly GCA_035235625.1 of Saururus chinensis. Taxonomy (NCBI): domain Eukaryota; kingdom Viridiplantae; phylum Streptophyta; class Magnoliopsida; order Piperales; family Saururaceae; genus Saururus; species Saururus chinensis. The sequence continues at coordinate 22,466,348 of CP141142.1, forward strand.
ACTTTACATTAACACAAACAAACCATTAATCTTATTTAAACTCTAACACAAGCTCCTCTTGTTTAGATCATTGTTGTTGGCCTTCAAGTCTTCTCCCTCAAGTACTTCAAACTTTCTCCTCCTTGCCTTGTCTTCATCTCCTTCTAGTCGTCAACAAACACCTTTTTTTGTATTACTTTGGCCTTGTGGAATCCTCAATCTCTCATTGAAGATATGTTACAACCAACCTTTGAAAACTATGTCTTTTAACTCCTTTAGTTGTGGATTGTCTTCTTGAATTCACCATGGATCTTTAACTCAAAGCTTCATATGACTTTTTCTTTGGAAAATAATAAGCAAAGGTGTAAAACCTTTTTTCTTTTCTCATCTAGGTTTCCCTCTCTGAAATTTCATGATTTCATAACCCTTATATAGCTCCTTACGTTGGTTTAGGACTTTTAATTGAATAAGGAATAAAATTGAAATTGGAATATCTTAATTAGGGTAACCTGGCCTTGAAACAATCAATCATTCCAAACAATGATAAACCATTTACTATTTGTAATGTGCACAATACTTTAAGCGATCAATCAAGAATCACGAGAGAGATTTGTCGATAATTCTCAACTTCATTTTGCACAAGGCTGAATCAAGGTGATCATTTGTTCTATAGTTCATAATTTGCATGATCGATCGTTCTACTTATAAATTTACATTTTTCCATTTTTACACTAAATCTTTCTAAAACCTCTAAAATCACATCTAAAACTTCTTCAAGTGATTTTTGTAAGCAATTGTAAACTTTTCCAATTAATTTTTGTATGTAAATATGATTTGAATAAGCTTCAAACACCTTCAACATTCTTTAGTCTTCTGTCTTGATCAATAAGAATACATTTGCTCTTATTTTTCAAGTCTATCAATTCCAAATCTGACTCAACCACAACAGCGTTAAATCGGATTCTAAGATTCAATACATACACAAGGTTTTTTAACATAATTTTGACAAGAAATCAACAAATAAACTAGACAAATGATTCATATGTTGTTACACTTCCCCCTCATTGTCAACCATCTATAGTACACTTTTCTCCCCTCTAACACCTTCTTCATTCATATCATACCCATCATCACTTGCTTTGCAAATATTATATTCACCATCATTGGTCACATTCATATCAACTCCAACATGATCGATGTGGGATCCCCACACATGCATTAAAAATTTGTATTGAGTTTCATGTAACTTAAAATTTTGATCCATAACTAAACTTGCTAGTTATTTATATAATTTACCTTGGATTAGAAGTTCCAACATATGTAAAGCCAACACTTGTGTAGGGGTAATGATAACTCATTGAGGTTTGTGTTCAAAACCATGCAACATCTTGTGACATTCCAAGGTGAACCATCTTATATACAAGAGATGTCTACCCTACTTATTACACACAAAATTCAAAACTTCATTCTCATTATTTTTATCAACAATTAAACTTTTCACACATAATAATCTTAAGAAAACTTTATTCAAACTAGGTTCACTTCCATCATCAATAGATGCAAATGACCTATGGTGTACATTCAATGCTGCAACATCCTTGATTTTTTTGTAAGTTTTATGTAAATTTTTTGCTATTTTTTGCTCCTATTTTCGATGGGGAAATCTGACTCTTTGGTGTATCCATTTTCATAATTGACTTTGATATTCATAACCGTAGAGCCGGGAGTGTCTTTAGTCATAGGTCATAGGCCTCGACGTGCCACAGAAACTTTCAGAGAGAAAACAGGAGAGAAAAGAAAGTGATACGAAGGAGAAAGAAATGGAAGAAAGGGGAGAAAAGGAAAATAAGAAAATAAAAAATAAAAATCAAATTGGATAGGGTGCTCGACCTGTGGGTGGAATAAATGAAGGCATTGCCCCTTCCCTCTGTTAAGTTGGAGGTGGCACGGTGCGACCTCCGGCTTTTGCTTGGCTAGCCTCGACTAGTGACGTTGTTGCCGTCACCCCAGCCTAGTGCCGCTGACCATCAGCCCTTTTTCCTCCTTCATTCCCATTTCGGCTCGGTGAGCTCTCCACAGTTTTACACCCGATCCACCACTGCTGCTAGCCGGTTGGCCTCCAGCCTGCCGCCATGGCTTCGCTCCAACCAAGACAATGTCCGAGCACCACCATCCTGAACTCCCTTCCCCTCCTTCGTTGGCGTGAGGTAGAAACCCTTCTGCCATTTGTTTTTTTCATTTTTTTGCATTTCAACCAGAGGCAATGCCATTGGCTACCGGCTTGCCTTCGGCCTACCTCATCAAAGCTTTGACTAGGCTGCCCTTGGCCCAGACCGCAACCTCTCCTAGCCCCTCCTTCCCTATTCTGATCTGGACCAATCACTCTTTGTTTTTTGTTTCCTTTTTCTTTCTATGGCCATCAGCAGCAAAGAGGTTCTGGATCACCACTGCCGGCTCTGTCACGGGACAACAATGGAAGGTAGCCACCACTCTCAGGCCCATTCTCCTCTTCTTTGCCCCATTGTTCTGCTCAGTCCAAAAACATAGACTTTTCCCCGTTCTGGTTTGGTGGGATCAATTTGCCACCGCTATGCTATAGACAAACTCCAACCATTGTCTATCTAGCTCGCTGCGGTCCAGTGATTTTTAGATCACAGCTGTCTTCTAGGTCCATCCCCCAACATTGTCTGGCCTTTTGTGGCTTGCAATAGCATGTCAGCCATCCCATCTTAGCATGGCGTGAGCTCCTGACCAGATTGACTCCCCTTCATCTCTTCTGACCGAGGGTTTTGCAGTCACCGGCTCTCTGCACGTCTTCTATCCCGATTCCATCTTTGCACCCCTATATTTCCTTACGTGCAACCCAGGATCTGAAGGAAAGAGTCTCGGTTCCCGATCCTTCCAAGGGGAAATCACGTTGCTGGCCATTGGCCTTTGGCCAATGATGGCTTGACCTTTGTCGTACTTATGTTCTCTACTGTATGTCGGGCTTCATGCACAACCACCCATACAATGGTTTGGTTGTGGGTATCAATTCAAAATGTCATTGCCTTTGTCAGCCCCCTACTCCGGTCTTTACTGCCTCAACTTTTGTTTGGGGAACCACCACTAGAAAACCTCACCACTTTCGTGCTTGACCACCCCAACCCCTAAAAGACAACCTTTTTAGGGTTCGACCATGACAGCATGTGTATATGGTGTTCAACAGCCGATCCCGCCTATGAGTGGTTGGATCTTGCTCCCACAAGCCTGAGTCGCTTCAGGATACACCAACAACCTATCCTTCCCTTTGGTTGCCTTGTTGCCGCACGCGTTTGTGGTTGGGTATGTAGTTTAAGTTTAAGGCACCGCCCTCGCAGAATTTGATGATTAACTTACACCACCACTAGTCAATATGACCACTAAAATCCGTCTCTGTCTCTCCTATGTCCATGAGTACACAACCGAACCCTATGTCCTTTTGTGAGGCTTCAACAATGCAAAATCGTTGCCACTAGGTGTGGACTGTGGTTGATTTTAATATCTTGTGGCCATCAAAGTGTTTTCAGTAGTTGTCCGGCCTCCAATTAGCCACCCCCATTCGCGATCGCTTTTGCCATTTCTAGTGGCACCACCTTGTGCCCGACCACCCTAGTGCGCCCAATCTTTTGCTTTGAGTGAAATTAGCCCAACCTTGTCAAGATTATCCCAGCTTCTCTAAAAATTCTTAGGATAACAGCTCTCTCAGTGTGATACTTTTAGTTGCCGATTCCACCATTGACGTCACCACCATCATGTGCTTGCCATCAAACTCACATGGATTATGAGGTAGGGGACCTTGAACTCGTAATTTAATGATAGCATGCTTTGAGTGTGTAGTAGCATGTTAGGAGTATATAACTTTATGCTTTGCATGATAAATCTTGATTAAATGAACATGTTTTATAGATGTGAACTATGCGTATGTTAGTGAAGACTAAGGGTATGATAGTAAGTGGTTGTTAGATTATATGCATGTGATTAGAGCATGTGATGAATCTCTATGGTTGATGAGCACAAGTATGTGCATTTGATTGTAAGTTTGTTGAAGGGGTATTTCATGGTAATGCAGTAAGTAGATGATGGTAAGAGTATGCTTGTACGGAGTTTGAGTATGACAAAGTAAGGATACTTGGAAATCCTTAAGACTATAAGGGTAAGGGTGAATTATGAGTATGGGTTGGGTGAGTTAAGTGACGTATGTTGCACTTGTAGGTTAGAGTGCTTCAAAATGGGCGTGGTTCTAGCTTGGATGGTTGAAGAATGTAAAACTGAAGTAGTTTCGGACATAATTATACATGCATAAGTTACATAATATGAACTTGAATTATAAGTAACCATAATTCAATAACATTGTGAGTTGAGGCTAAGGGTTTCAAAGGATTAAGTTCTATGTTTGAGCCAATCATTAAGTAATCGGCTGAGCATCCTTCCACGTCTAGGCATGGTGTTATTTTGCAGGATTTGGTCTTAGTGTTGTATTTTAGCCCATACATTTGATACTCTATTAAGGGCGCTATAAGTTTCTGGCCTTTGTGGGCATTTTGACCTATAGATGGCACTGTATGTTGTACCAATAGTGGCATTGTATGCTTTTTGCCTTTAGTCGGCACTATATAGCCCTTAGTGGTACTGTATGGCTCTAGAGAGTGGGAATTTGCGCACGCAAGTAAGTAGTATCGTGGACCTGATCTTACCTGTTTCATCCTGTGCCCCATGAGCATAGGTGTGCTTTGCCTTTGAAAAAATCCATAACATTTAGTTACTCTATAGAGGTTAAGGAGATGCCCCAATAACTTTCCTTTCCTTTTCAACATTGGAGCTTATTAATTGTAATGAGTTTCAGTTGTCAATAATATGTGTACAATTATAAGTGTAATTTGTATGTATCAGATTTTGGGTCAGCGGTATGTGTAAGATTCGTAGTAAGTGTAAGTGTGAGCTTCTAAGGAGGATGGTAAGAATAAGCTTATGAGTAATATTGTACGAACAAAGTCATACAAGTAAGATTATACGAGTAAGGTCGTATAAGTAAGGTCGTACGAGTATGTGCACATTGTATGTGTAAGCATACAATTATATGAGTAAGTTGGTAAGACTCTGATTTAGAGTGTAAGTGTAAGAGTATGTTATAAGAGTAAGTGTAAGGTCAGCTAGTGAGATGGTTTGTGTGTGAGAACCTATTTATGTTTCATATATTTCTTGCATCATGTATAGTTGCATGAATGCATTTATGTATGAACTTAAGAAGATCATTGATTTATTTCCCCTATTTTTTAGCCCCTTGGTCCAAGGGCTTTTGTAGGTTGACCGAGAGCCTTTTGGATTGAACTCTATCCCTTGTGGTGGACTATTCCTCTTCGACCTTGAGTGTGGTGGACTTGTAGTGAGGCTCTGTTGTTTTTCTACCATGATCTCATGTATTGAGTAAGGTGGGGGTATTTTTTTGGGATTTGTGCATATATGTATGATTTAGAACTAAGTCTATTGAAGAACTTGTACTCAGAGATGCTTAGGATGTATTTATTTTTAAAGACCATGGTCATGGCTGGTTCTATTTCTATATTTTCATTTTTGTGCCTGAGAATGTTAATTTTCTTGTATAATAGATTGATTTATAAAAAAATCATTTTCACATGTTTTGAATTATGTCGTTTCCTTTATATACATCCGTATTTTGAAATAAATTTTTAGTAAAATTTTAAAGTAAATGCATGGAAAAACCTTAGGTGTGACAAATGTTGCTGTCTTGGACATATTATCATTTGCATTGCCATCCACAAGCATTTGCGTGTACCTTCCAATTCGAGCATTTTATTGGTTGTTCCTACTTGCACCCTACACCACTTTCAAAACTAGACATTTGGCCTCTTTTTATAGAAATAGCTCAAACACGCATACTCGAGACTAATGATGATGAGACACTTGTCTTAAGGAAGCCTTGTCCTTAACACGTAGTAGTGTCAATCTCAATCCAAAAACAGGAAGGATACAATTCATTATAATTTTGTCTCCTTCTACCTCAATCTACTTGATTCTAAAGAACTTCGTAATTGGAAGGCTTGCTAGTGAATAATCCTATTGAATCCCCTTCTTCATATTCAAAGCCGCCACCATGTTTTACCATTCTCCCACCATGGTAAAGTACAAAACAAACCATTTCTCCTACTATGTCTATTCAATTAATTTATAAAAAATATTTAAATGTTAGATATATTTGAATGTATAACTGGACATACTAAGGACAAGTATTATAAGTATGAGTACATTAAACATTATAAGCATTATATGAAACATAGCCAATGTTTTACTACACCCTCCTTGTATGTGCAAAAGATAAGAAAGTGGACACCAAATTTACCAAATCAAACTTAAATAACTCAAATTGAATGAAACTCAACGCTTGCAAGAAAGTCAAAAAGGAAGAAACAATGCTTTGAGTCTTATGGAATAGGACTAATGAGCTTTGTTAGGCAGAGAAGAAGATCAGCACCGCTCACAAAAACCCAAAGCAATCCAAAAAAATATTGATTATGTTTTTGGGTATGGAACTAAGGACAAAATTAAGGATTGTAACAGAATGGGGTGGAGTAAGATTTTGGTTTGTTGGATTATGTGTGTGGCATAGACAAACTAAGAAAATAAAGTACCTCTAACTCGCAAATAAGTTACAAGATTTATTTTACTGCTTTAAGCAAAATAAACCTAGAATTTTTCCAATTAAACATTCCTAATTCTAATGTGTTGTAACGATAAATTCTCATCCGAATTAGCAATCCAAGCACATAAAATTTTTTAAGTGGAAGCCCAACAAGGGAAAAACCTATGGGACACTTGTCCAGATCAACTATACACTATGTAAACTTAAGATTACAGAATTACCAATATATAGACTAAAGACTTTTTTTTTTCAAACCGGATAGATCTTCACACAACTCTTGAGTTCTAAATCAACCACTCCTTTGTTGTTTACTGGTCATAGCCTGATCTTCTTCTCCTTTGTGTTGTCTTAATTAGCATAGATCTTTCATCTAGTCTTTCAATGAATTTTTTATTTACTTGATATTTTTTAGCAACAAACTTCAGCATATACGTAGTGTTTTTTGCTCTAATCTCATCTCTAATCATTCTTTTTAATTTATAGTAGAGATCTTCACAATTTAGAAGACAACTCTTTCAAATCTCCATTGAAGAGACTCAACATAAGCTCCTAAAGTTTGTCTAGGTCTTCTCTCTTCCTCCATGACATCCTAATCCCTTTTTATAGACTCACAAACCCTAAAAGGAACAAGGCCTCTAAGTTAGAATCTTAACCAAACCAAAAAATTTCATTTTGGCAACCTGGCGCTCATACGATCAATTGTTTCCATAGGGCGACTGATTGTTCCTTATATTTTAGAAATGATTGATCATTTCTTCAAGCCAATCGATCACTAACCCTCGGCTTCTATTTGAACAGTGTAATTTCTGGTGTCGAACGATTGCTCTACAAAATCGATCGATCGCTCTTTCAATTTATTTGAAATTTGATTTTTCACTATTTAAAAATCAAAACTTCACCATTTTTTTACCTAAGGTCTTTTTTACCCTAGAATATATGAATGTGATGTGTGTGTGTGTACTTTTACCTGACAAAAACATGGCTTGGAGTCTTCTTCCACCTTAGAAATCAATCTTCATATTTGAAACTGGCTCACATACACATTTTATGAGATTGTTTTGATCTCGTTAATGAGCTAATATATGACATAATCTCTCCATTTGGCTATTTTGTGATAAAACACTACAACCTATCATATGAAAAATAAAAATTACAACTCTATAGAGCATAATTAGATTTAGATCATTTATCCAACAATGACAAGATTCTCCCCCTTAATCTATAACACTCTAATCCTATTGTAGTGTGGTCTTCAACCTATAATCAACTTGCACATCACAAAGTAGAGCATACCCCTATAATATTGTTCCAAAATATAAGTAAATATTGAATTTAAATCTCAAGTAAACATAAAATTATGCAAGTTATAACCAAATACCAAATTTCCTGTTTTTAACATTTCAGCCAAGTTCTTCATTATTAAGCTGTCTATTAGCCTTTCTATTCTCAAGATGTAATAATTTTTATAACCAAAATTTATCCCCCTTTTTGTCACAAATAGAAAAAACAAAATCAAAGCAAAGAAGAAATAAAATAAAATAAATTTTAAAACCACATTTAGAATCTACTTGAAGGAGAATTAAGGATACAACTTTTTTAATGAAAACAAAGTGTTTTGGTAACCATAGAGCATTATTATATGACAATCAAACTTTCTAAGATACAGTATACCGCAATCATGTATACCGCATTAGCATAACATAATCTCATTAGCTACTCAGCCAAAGAAGCAGAATTTCAATTTACAAGCCTCATAATAAGAAAAGATTGAACAGTGTTTTACTTAAAGTCTTTGACTATACCATAAACATTCAAAACAATCATTAGGATATAAATGGATAATATAGCAAAAAATAACCATTTTCCTTATAAGAACTCTTGTCTTGAACTGGTTTACATTCAATTTCATTTATTATCTAATGGTCATCATGTGGTTCAAGCCATTTTTGATTGATTTTGAGGATTTTTTAAAAATAAAGGTGGTTTCCAAAGGTTTTAAACCAAAATAGCTTCACATTTATGAGTTTTAAGTGAATTTAAGTCAATTGTGAATTATTAGGAATTTTTGGTATTTTCTCAAATTCTTAAAAATTAGGGTTTGTCAGAATCCCCCCATGGGCCCAATGATCGAATTTAGGGTTTCTGATCTAAAATATTTAAGACATTAAAAAAATCATTATAAATTTTTTTAGAATTTTTTAGGTCTTAATTAGAGTTTAAATAGCCAAATTACCCACTTTTAGTTAAGAATACTATTTATACCCCCATTTTTAATTAGGTCTAACCTCTTCCTTACTATAAAAGGAAAAGGCTAGTCTCTTTCCCATTTGGAAAAGGGCTAAGCCTATGATCAAGAGGCCTAATCCCCCATTTGCCTAAAAAGGAAGGATATTTGAGGTTAGTGTTTCCTAATCTTTTCTTAATCATTAGTGTTTTTCACAAACCTCTTCAAAGCTCATCTTTCTCGAAAGGTTAATCTTGTTTTCAAGCCATTAAGTCACTGATTTCCAACTCTACTTCAAACCCTAACTTTCAAATTTTCATTTTTTAGTCCCTAAAGTTCTAGATCTAAGATTTTTCCAATGATTTTTATACTACAAATTAGATTTAGGTGGGTATTAAAAAAAATTACATTTTTGGGTAGCTTTCGGATGAGATTAAGGAGTTAATCCAACCCAAAAAGAGGTGAAAGGTAATGGGTTTAATGCTCAAGCTTGTTGTGTTTCAAATCTTGGTTTTTGAGGTATTTTCTTGAATAGATTTCATGTATAGAGCTCTAATGGTAGATTAGTAAAAACTTAATCAATTTAGTATTTTGGAAGGTTTACTAAAATTTTTATGATGTTTGAGGCTTTGAATAGAGGTTTTAAGTTTGTTTGATGGTGTCTTGGTTTAGTTTTCAAAATAGAGAAGACAACTCAGATATGTTGTTATGGTTATCAATCGCCCTTACAGACCGATCGATCGGCCAAACGGCATTGCAGGCCGATTTTAAGTCCATCCGATCGAATGCCCTTGTAGGCCGATCTATCGGCTACACAACAGATTTTGGGCATTTTATTTCCTAAGCATATTTCAATGTTTTTACTCCAAAATGTTGTTTCTAATGTTCATGTGGAGTGTTTTGAGTTAGAATAAATTATTGGAAGGATTGCTATTTATGTTGAGATTTGTAAAACATGTTTAAGTATTATGTGGAATTACATGTTGATGGTTAGACATGTTAGTATTAATTTCCTTGAATCTATGGTTGATGAATTCTTATGTCTCGAGCATGCTTCTAACAAGATTATGGTATGATAATGAACTAATGTGCCATCTTATAGTATGAATAATTTGTGGGTGAATAGTGATATTATGTTTTAGTCTCATGTGTGGATTAAATATTCTTGTAGGAATTGAGCATTATATTTCATATGATTGGAATGACGGTTTTTGGATGGATTTCACCCAAGATTTTAGTTAGGAATTATGTTTAGATTTCTTCAAAGCATGTGTGGATTGCCTTGTGAGCTATTGTCAAAGCATGGTCAAGTGCATAGGAATGTATGAACACACACACATGTAGGAAATTAATTATGAAATCGTAGTTGCTTATTACTCGAATATGATGCATGTGGGGACTAATGGGAGCACATTCCATGTGTTGGAATTAACATAGAGATTGCTCACGTATGTATCATGTTGCATGCATCATGAAGTGGATTTCATGAATGAGATTTTATCAATGTTTAACCATAGTTGATCAGTTGGATGCAATGATGTGAGATTGTGTGCCAGAATAATCGAGCGTTGGTTTGATTGGAACTTGGCTGGTCCGAAATGACATGATTTCGATTTGAGTTCCTATGTAGAACATACATACTCCCCGGGTTGAGTCAATTTGAGATATATAGAGATGAGGGATAGACTCATCTTGCAGCTGAGATTTCTTGAGATAATCATATCTGGACACTGAGCATCCATAGTGGTATGCCCTCGTGCACTGGCTACCACATGTTCTAGGTTTCCTTTGAGGAAATCGTTCTCTTCCCACCGCAGAGATGTCCATGGGGAACACACTGCTCTAGGTCTTTGTGAGGAGATCAAACATTCTTGGCCAGAACTATCCAGGGCGAGCAAACTTGCTCTAGGTTCCCGAAAGGAAATTGGACATCCCTTATGGATTGTCCAGGGCGAGCAGTGGGGCTGACTACCCCAAACACCTAGGTTTCCATTTAGAAATCGGAATGATGTCCAGAGTGGGTTGACAACCCAGGTTTCCATGTAGGAAATTGGACAATATCCGGGGTGGGAGTATGTTTGAATTCACTCTTGATGGAGGCATTCACCGGTTGTTGATGATGCATACGTATGAAATTATATTATGCCCAGGATTGCACAGGTTGTGTAGGGATAATGTGACACATGTGGATATGATTTATTATGTAAGATTGTGTATCATGTGTTTGACATGTTTGTCGTGCAGGGTGAATGAACTATGGAATGAATGTGATATGAATGCATGATCTAAATTGTGTGATTGAGACACTACTCATGTAGTTTATGTGATATGGACACATGATCAAAAAATGTGTTAGAGACACTTCTTAGGCGGATCATGTGTGATATTATGCTTGATTGTGATTCGATAAGGATCACTACTTATGCAAGATGTATGTTAAGTCATAATATGATCATTTATGCCCTTACTTGATATATGTGTTATATGCATGTTAGATCTTTTACTTATGGATAAGTAGGGGTTTAGTAAGGGGATGATTGAAAAAGGCTATACCATGTCATTTATGGATCTGAATTGCTATGATGTTGTGCCATGATGATTTTTTTATTACTGTTACCACTTTCAAAACATTACTGAGTTTTGTACTCACCCCTCTTTTGTGATTTGTTTTTGGGGCAGCACAGTACGACGTGCAGGCGTGCAAGGCACCATATATAAGGGACGGCATGGGGACTCATGGGATTAGCCTTTGTGGCATTTTGATGTGTTTTATTTTTTTGATTTTCTCATGGTTGACATTCGAGAACATTATATGGTGGATTATGTATTATGCCAAATTTATCCATTGTTCTTAAACTTGTCTAAACATTTCTAATTTCGAGCCATGTGTAGGCTCTGGAGATTATTATGTGGGTTTGTGTGAGGACTATGATAGTGTATTATCCTCTTTGTTAACCTTATTTCTCTTGCTCAAAGGATGTGAGGTGTGCTACTCTGTTAGTTGAATCACCCGTTTGAGGCGCTAAGTCTTATGTAATTGTGGTATCCCGTGTTCCCATTATGCTTAACCCAAGAAGGTTAGGGGTAATTATGTAACTTCAGTTAAATTTTATGGGGTTTCAAGAAATGATATTCCCGTAATTGGTTAGAGCTTGAAGTAACGAGCATAACAAGCTATAGAATACGCTAAACGGAGGTCGGGAACAAATGTTATAACCTCGAGAAGCGTGCCACATGGGCGGGACCCACTTTAAAAAGTGAAAGATAACCTACCCATGTAGGGTTTAGTTTTAAAGAGCTCGTCGATACGAGTCCATCGGTACCAAGATTGTGCAATTCCGACTTTGGGATAAGAAGTTATTGTATTTTGAAATTTGAATTGTATTTGATTAAAATAATAAAAAATATATTAAAATATTCAGAAACGGACAAAATAGCTGGCGTCACTGCTGACGCCAGTGGCTGAGGTCGAGCCAAGCCTTGGCATAAGCCACGGCTGGTGAGCCGTGCTGCGCCGCATGGAACGACGCGTGTGTGATGCGCGTCGGATGCGAGGCAGGCCCACACGAATGTGCGCGATGCACAGATGAACGTGCGATGCCACGCGCGGTGGTGCCGCATTTTTGGCCATTAGTGGCCTGACACATGTTGCATGCACAAGCGTGCGCACATCGTCTGCTTGCAAGCTTCTCCTATAAATTGAAATTTTAGTTCATTCTTCCGGGGAACTTTCTAGAGTCATTCTGAGTCCGTTTTCTTCCATTCAAAAAGTATTCTTAACTAATTCGAAAAATATCCCCAGGCTTGTGGAGGTTCTGCCTGCTGCCTATGGGCGTAGGAAGGGAAAAATATCCCCAGGCTTGTGGAGGTTCTATCCACCGCCTACGGGCATAGAAAAGGAAAAGTGTCTCCGGGTAAGGGGAGGTTCTGCACATCACCTACGGGCGCGGGAAGGATAAAATGTTCCCGGGTTAAGGGGCGGTTTGTTACGTCCAAACTAAGACTATGAAGGAGTCTAGTTCAGATTTCTTTTTTTTACTTGTCAACTATAGTAAACAAGGTCGATCCACAGGGAAAGCCTTGTGTGACACAGAAAACTATTACGAAGAGAATAGAGAAGGAAAGTGAAATAGATAATAAGAGACAATTCAAAGAGAAAATGCTAAGACATCAAAAATCCACTTGCAATACATCGTCTGCTTGCAAGCTTTTCCTATAAATTGAAATTTTAGTTCATTCTTCCGGGGAACTTTCTAGAGTCATTCTGAGTCCGTTTTCTTCCATTCAAAAAGTATTCTTAACTAATTCGAAAAATATCCCCAGGCTTGTGGAGGTTCTGCCTGCTGCCTATGGGCGTAGGAAGGGAAAAATATCCCCAGGCTTGTGGAGGTTCTATCCACCGCCTACGGGCATAGAAAAGGAAAAGTGTCTCCGGGTAAGGGGAGGTTCTGCACATCACCTACGGGCGCGGGAAGGATAAAATGTTCCCGGGTTAAGGGGCGGTTTGCTACGTCCAAACTAAGACTATGAAGGAGTCTAGTTCAGATTTCTTTTTTTTACTTGTCAACTATAGTAAACAAGGTCGATCCACAGGGAAAGCCTTGTGTGACACAGAAAACTATTACGAAGAGAATAGAGAAGGAAAGTGAAATAGATAATAAGAGACAATTCAAAGAGAAAATGCTAAGACATAAAAAATCCACTTGCAATACATCGTCTGCTTGCAAGCTTCTCCTATAAATTGAAATTTTAGTTCATTCTTCCGGGGAACTTTCTAGAGTCATTCTGAGTCCGTTTTCTTCCATTCAAAAAGTATTCTTAACTAATTCGAAAAATATCCCCAGGCTTGTGGAGGTTCTGCCTGCTGCCTATGGGCGTAGGAAGGGAAAAATATCCCCAGGCTTGTGGAGGTTCTATCCACCGCCTACGGGCATAGAAATGGAAAAGTGTCTCCGGGTAAGGGGAGGTTCTGCACATCACCTACGGGCGCGGGAAGGATAAAATGTTCCCGGGTTAAGGGGCGGTTTGTTACGTCCAAACTAAGACTATGAAGGAGTCTAGTTCAGATTTCTTTTTTTTACTTGTCAACTATAGTAAACAAGGTCGATCCACAGGGAAAGCCTTGTGTGACACAGAAAACTATTACGAAGAGAATAGAGAAGGAAAGTGAAATAGATAATAAGAGACAATTCAAAGAGAAAATGCTAAGACATCAAAAATCCACTTGCAATAAATCTCTAATGTATACTTCATTCAAATGATAACTCAATCAAGATGAAATGAAAATTTATCTTAATCGGAAAATTTATCTTTTAAAGAACTTTGAAATAAAACAATAGTAATTGATTGTTTACTACGTGAAAGCATTAAGTAAATAATCACAGGGAATTATAAGCATTCAACATGCCTTTCGTCAATGCTGAATCAAATAATTGTATAGATTATAAACTCTTTAAATATAAAACATCAATTTAAAATGATAAAGAACTTACTTGAATCAAAGTATCCATTAAACATCAAGTACAAGCTTCATTCCTAGCCTTAGCTTGAGAAGTTTAGAAAGCCATTACAATAAAACTAAAAACAAAAATGTAAAATAAGAGAAGGAAATAGGAGAAGAGAGCTCTAAAGAGGAGAGAATGCCCCATCTATCACGTCCACCCCTCTATTTATAGGAAAAGAAAGGGTTGCTTCAAAGGGTAAAATCAAATCATATCTCCAGATTTCATCCTGATTGATTGCCTGATTCGACCCCTATATCTTCGGAATTTGGAATTTTTTCCTGAAATAATACTTGTAGCTACGGAAGTCTTCTTTCCATTGCCACCAGAATCCTATCAATCTGAATTATACATAAAAAGATATGATCAAAATACTAAGGCTGTGTCAATCTATCCGAATCAACTTCTTTCATAATTTAGTTCTATTCATACAAATCTCAAATCAAATGGGTCCACAAGGTTGTGTTCGACCATTCCATGCATGTTAGACCATTATGAGCCCATTCTTGACTTTTAAATAGCTTTGGGTAGTTGGGCTCAACTTCCCCTTCCAGTTGTATCTTGTTAAAGCCTGTTTAGACATGTAAACTCAATTAAGGTCCAACTAACTTATTCAAAACATAAATAGCCCAAATCAGTAATGAATTAACACAAAATAGGATTGCAAATAGAAATTTGAAAATATTTTATTAAACATAATTTCAGTGCATCACGGTTCTGTCCGTAGCTTACGGGTATGGAAAGAAAAAGTATTCTAGAGTAAGAGGAGATTTTGTCGATCATCTTTGGACGTGAACGCTCTAAGGAAACGAGCAACTTCGAACATCGTTACTTCTAAAACTGCAGGGGAGTACGCTTTTCTGATCTTCTAATTTAATATAAGTTATATGCATGTATATCCTAATTAGTAATATACTAATTAAGATATATACTTTGTCATGGTATGATATATGCTTATATGTTTCTGTTTAATCTACTTTGATTTAATCTTTTGTGATCTGAAATGCTTTATTGTGACTTGACATACTCCGATCTGATATGACCGGTATGAGATAAAATCTGATATGATCTGATATGATCTGATAGGATCTAATATGATCCAACATGCTTTGTAGTGTGTTCTGCTCCACTCTATGATAGAGTGGGACATGTGTTTTGTTAGTGTTCTTCTCACCTATGTGAGATTTGTATTTTACTGATTTATTGGCTTTTGTTTGACTCCGATGATTTATAAGATTTCCGTCGGATTCTGAATGAATTATTCGAATATAAAGTATACATATTTTATCATATATAATTTTCTGATGTCTGGTGAATGTATTAGCCGTTAGGCAAAACTACGTTCAGATCCGATCGTATTGGAATTACTTTAGAGATGGTATCGAATATGTACGTAGGCAACCAACGATAAAATAACATTGGCCCAATCCAAATTAGTTATAAAATTAGGTTTGTTCTGACCTACGCACAATGAAACACTAAAGCTCGAGTGCGTAGAAGAATGTTATGACTCTCGCACTCAAAGTCTGCAGATCTTGGTCAGTCGGTTTACATTTTTCTGCTTATTTTATACACTCCTATTGTGTTTTCCGATCTAACCCCCGGTCCGGGTCGTGTGGTTCGGGTCGGGGTGTTATAGTAATACGATAATCCATTAAATTATGTCGCCCTCGTGCGCTAACAGGCTCTTGGACCGGGTTCAGCTCGGGTCGGGTGGAGCCGGGGAGTGACACTCCTCTACTACTTTGTCAAATGAGTTTGCTAAGAAACTTACATAAGATGTATAGGAAGCTCTTCCGAACATCTTTACAAGAACTATTCATGATAATGTTTACATAAAGTAATGTAATAAAAAAGAAACATAAACATATTAAATCTCATCAAGCATGCAAAGAAATAAAACTACTCAACTACCTGATACTACCTCATAGCATCCGAGTCAAGATGTAAATCATTCATATTATAGACTTAACCCAGTAGATGATCTTGAATTCTCATAGTGAGTACTAAACCATTTAGTAAACTAACAATATATAAAGTCTTATTATAACTATTAAAATATTACCCAATGGATATTCAACTAGTCCTCTTGACTTAAGATTGTATTCATCATACATTGCATGTGTGGCCCATTATTGTGTAATACATTCACAATTCAAATATGTTTCATATGATATTCCAACTATATGGAAAAAAAACACAAATTCAAAAATTTTCTTTTGTTTTTCTTCGGTTTTTCTAAACTTTTTCTTAAACTAAACTCTAAGCAAACAAATTGAAATCAATTAAAAATGCAAAAACCTTAAAAATTGAAAACATTTTTTGTTGTTTTTCATGTCCAAAAAAGTTCCAATTGGGTAAATTTACTTATGAAATTACTCTTGACAAGTAAGTGCAATGGCTTTTTGAAGGTTAGGGAACTAATTGAAATCCATGGGTTTAGTAAAAATATCAACCAATTGAAACTTTGTTGAAATATGTTCTAAGTTAACAATTTAATCCTCAACCAAGTTTCAAATAAAATGATGTCTAATATTTATATATTTTGTGCGAGACTGTTGAATAACATTTTGAGAAATTTTAATTTAACTTAGATTATCACAATATAAGGTCATCTTGCCCTGGTGTATTCCATAATCAAATAGCACTATTTTTATCTACATTAATTGTGTACAACAACTACGAGTAGTATATAAGAAAACATAGTTTTTTTACACTATGCAAAAAAATTAAGCAATTTTTTGCATAAAAAATCCTCATAAAGTAATTTTTTATTATCTACATTCCTTGCCCAATTAGCATATGATGATCCTACTATTGTGTATCGAAAAAGGTTGGTTTAAGGGGGGCTTAAGCCGTAGGGTTGTTTAAGGTTTATTAGTTAGTTATTAATTATTTTAGGGAGTTTATTGTTATTTCTATGTAATAATGTTTATTGGGCTTTTAGGCTTTTGTTAGTCAGCCCACTAGTTCATCTATTTAAGTATAAGGACTATGCCTTAATTTAATTATATAATGAATAATCTATTATCTAATTTTCTTATCTTCTCTTCTACCTCTCCCTCTTTCCTGGCGGCCATGCTGATCCTTCTCCTCTTTCCTAGCCATCTTGCCCCACTCCCTTTTATTACTGGGTTGCTAGGTTGTTATGGATACCAGTCCACAATTGGTATCAAAGACTCGGCACCGATAAACTTGCCAAAAACGCCGAATCCTCCACATGACTCTCCACAACCGTTGCCATCTCTATAATTCTCGTTGCATGCATCCACGCTGTCGGGCAATCACTATGTGCCATTGCTATTGGTCGCTGTGGGCATGCCTTCTTGTCTTTTGTCGGCCGGTTGTGGCCTGACTAGCCACACAACCAAAATTCATTGTTGGCTAGAATTCACTGTTGGCCTTACAAATCCAGAGCTGTTGCTAGATTTGCTACCCTCGCTGCCGGCACCCATATCGGCAAGAGCTTGGCCACAACCACATCTAGGTCTATCCAACCACACAATGCCCTCTCCACTGTTGTCATCTTACCAACATATGACAGCCGAACAAGGCCCTGCTCTGCCGGCCAATTTGTTGATGGCCAAGTGCAGGGGCCTCCCATAGCCTCCGCCTTTGTGTCTCTAGAAAAGCCTTGGCCTTCGTTGCCTCCAACAAATAATCGACTTTTGTTGTCTCTGGTGCTGAGGGCATGCAACAATGACTGCTGAAGATCTGGGCATTCAACTGCAACAGTTTCGTTGCCTGAGCCGAACCATCATTGAAGCCACTACTCAGATATCCTCCAGGAATCACAACATAGCCAGCACCCAAGGGTTGGGAATGGCCCCATCGGCATCTGGTTGGGTTGGTTTCTCTCCTGGGTAGGCTTCGACTGTGGATCTCTCACCGGTGAGCGATGGTCAAATGTTGACTCCAGCCTTAAACTTCCGCGAGCTCACCCCTTCTGTGGGGGACTTTGGAGTCCTTTTTTCAGTGAAGGAGGAGGTGATTACGGAGGGCACACCAGACATCAAACCTGGCCACCATAGACAAAGTAGCCTCCTTTTCCCCGCCCTCTTACAGCCAGAGCGGCCTAACCTCAGTTGCCAGCGCAATGTGCCTCCATTCCAAACCTCCTCACGCAGGTTGCCCGCGGAACAGAGTTGCCGAGATTTCTATCACTACCTCGGCCTGCCAGCCAAAATTTAACACGTGCCTATATCTACCCATTCTGGGTTGTGTCAAACTCCTCACGGATCTGGGCAAAGCTATGTACTTGTTGCCTTCTTATGGAGGCTAAGTTCTACATCTTTCCTTATGTTGCTCAGCTAGCCGACCCATTAACTAGGTAGTGACAAATATCATTATTGCTGCCATTAGATAACCCACCCACTACATTATCCACCCTACCTACCTCTGCATTCATACTGGTTGTGTTGATTGCTGTCATTAGCACTAATCTGACCCTGTTCCAGTTTCTATCTAATATCCTTTGTGGGCTGGCTCGGGCCACCATGCTGCCCCTTTGATGACCCTGTTTGTTGGAGACTTGTGCAAATAATCCACTTTGTCCCGCACCCAACAAGTTGAGCCTGTTCCATTGCTCTACTACCTCCATCTTCTCTAGTCCTTCATGTCGACTACGGAGATACCCTACCCGATGCTTGGAATTTAAGGCCACCTTGAGGACAAGGTGATGTGAAAGTAAAGCATGATAGAATGTTGTGTACCAGAAATGGTAGGTCTAAGGGGGGTTTAGGCCATAGGATTGCTCAAAGTTTATTAGTTAGTTATTAATTATTTTAGGGAGTTTATTGTTATTTCTATATAATAATGTTTATTGGGCTTTTAGGCTTTTGTCTGTAAGTGTAAGGGCTATGCCCTAATTTGATTATGGAATGAATAATCTCTTGTAAAATTCTCGTCTTCTCCCCTACCTCTACCTCCTTCCTAGCAGCCATGCCGCTCCGTCTCCCATTTTCTGGCAATCTTACGGTGATCCCTTCCCATTATCAGGTTGCTAGGCTATTGTGGACACCGGTCCACAGCACCTACTAATTTTGAAGTAGTATCAAATGGAAACTATAATCAATATCATGTCAATCTACTCACATATTTTACTATTCTCATAATAGCAAAGATGTGGAATTCTTTAGGACGAACTTAATATCTAACGCATAATCTAATACTTAAACATATATCTGGGCAACTAGCAATTAAGTAGAAGAAACTACCAATCATGATTCTATACAAAGTTTGTTCAACCTATTTACCTAAAGCATCTTTATTTAATTTGACAGAAGAAAACATAGGCCTTGGCATGTTTTACATTTTAAGTCTAAATTTCTTCACTAGATCTTTAGCAAACATAGATTGTGAGATGAAGGTTCCAAAATCATTTTGTTGTACTTGCAAAGCAGGAAAGAAAGTTAGTAAACCTTTTATACTCATTCCAAATTGATTACCCATCTCTTTTGCAAAAGCTTTAACAAGCTTAACATTTGTAAAAGTAAATATGATGTCATCCACATAGATCTGTGCCATCACAATATATTTTCCATACTTCTTTACAAACAATGTCTTGTAACACCACCTCTTGTGCAACCCTGCCTTGTTAGATATTTTGTTAATCCATCATACCATGCTCTTAGAGCTTGTTTCAATCCATAGAAAGGTTTCTTTAATTTGTACACATAATCAAGATGATGAGAGAGAGGAGAGAGGGGAGGAGGAGAGAGAAGGGAGAGAGTGAAGAGAGAGAGGAAGGAAAGAGAGAGAGAGGGAGGGAGGGAGAGAGGGGTTGAAGAGAGAAAAAGAGAGAGGGAGAGAGGGGGAGAGAGAGAGGGAGAGAGAGGGAGAGAGAGAGGGAGGGAGAGAGAGAGGAGAAGAGAGAGGGGAGAGAGAGAAGGAGAGAGAACATAAACTTCCTATTTTGAGTATCTATTTAGAAAAGTACTCTTGAAATCTATCTAATATACTTTAAATTTTAAACAACAAGTCGTAGAAAGAAGTAATCTAATAGATTAAAGTCTAGCAATAAGAGCAAAAGTTTCATCAAAATCAATACATTCTCCCTATGTATAGCCTTGAGCAACCAATCTTGTTTTCTTTCTTACCACATTACCTTGCTCATTTATTTTGTTCTTGTAAATCCATTTTGTACCAATGACATTACATTGCTTAGGTCTAGAGTCAAGAAACCATACATTATTCCTTGTAAAGTATCCTTCTTACATTGCATTTAACCAATATTCATCCTCTAGAGTTTCATCAATTCTCTTTGGTTCAATAACAAATGCATAATAAGAAAATTTTATCTATTCTTCTAATTGATGTCATGTTCTCACTCCTTCATTGATGTCACCAATTATGTTGGTTTTTTAACCCAATTAGGTACCTGACTAGTTTGAACTTGTGGTTGTTCCACTTCTTCTTGAACTTCAATTTTATAAATATAATCATTATGAGCTTCCACCTATTCTTATTCCATATCATCTGCATCAATAAACATATTAGCTAGATCATTAAAATCATAACAATCATCAACTTTTTATTTTCCTTTCCCATGTTGATTGTTTTGTGTTTCAAAGATTTGTGCATCATTCACAACCACATTAAAAGACTCCATGACAACTTGAGTTATTTTGTTATAAACCCTATATGCCTTGCTTGTCAGAGAATATCCAAAGAAAATTTCATCATCACTTTTACTATCAAATATTCTTAAATCATCCCTATCTCTCAAGATATGTCAAAGACTTCCAAAGACTCTAAAGTGTTTGAAAGTGGGATTTTTACTTCTCTACAACTCATAAGGGGTTAGGACTGTGTCAGGTCTTAAGTAGATGCTACTTAGGGTGTATGTAGTAGTGCTCACAACATTTACCGAAAAGTATTTAGCTAAATTTTTTTCATTCAGCATAACCCTAGTCATTTCCTGAATAGTCCTATTCTTTCTTTCTACCATTTCATTTTGTTGTGATGTTTTAGGGGTTGAGAACTATGATGAATTTTGAGTTTATCACAAAACTCTTTAAACCTAAAGTTAGTAAATTCACACCTTTGGCACTTCTACTATTTTTGATTTTCAAACCACCTGTATTTTGTATGGTAAGGGCAATTATTCTGAATGCTACAAAGGCAATAGACTTCTCTCTAAAAAAATCTACCAAAGTGAATTATGATATGTCATCCACCATCATTAAGATGTACTTTTTATCACCCAAACTAACTGTTTGCATTGGTCCTATAAGGTTAATGTAAATAAGCTCTAATGGTCTTTTAGTTCTGACATGTTTTATCTTTTTATGATTAAATTTTGACTATTTACCCTTTTGACAAGCACCACATACAATATTTTTAGGAGTTTTCAAAATAGGAGAACCTCTAATGATCCCTTCCTTTGTTATTTATGTTAAATCTCTAAAATTAAAAAACCCTAATCTTTAATTTTACAAATAAGTATTCTCAAGCAAGGACAAGTTGACAAAATTAATAGGATAAAGCAAATAATAATTATCATATGCTGTTAAACCTTTCACACAATTCATTCAAGATTTGGCAATGATATAACATGCCATTTTTTAAATTTTGATAATAAAATCGGAGTCACAAATTTGACTTATGTTCAAAAGATTAGTTTTCAAACCACTCACATACAAAGCATTATCAAAATCATGTAAAATAGAAACCTTCAACATGCCTATTGTCACAGGGGTGGAGCTTTCCCTAGCGTCCTCAGCCTGTGATGGCCTGGCTGTCTCGCACAACCAGCAGCCAACTCTCCGTCCTTCCCTCTCATATGCGCAGGGGGAAATAAGCAAACAGCCTACTTAGCCTTCTCTGGTGCAAAGGGGCTCCGCCCAATGCTTGTAAACACAGTCCGTCGGTTACAATGGCAGGGAGAAGGGGCGGGGCTGACCAGCCAAAACGCAAGCAGAGAGGGAGCACCTTCTCTCTGGTTCATCCTCTCTCTTTCTCTCTGGTTTTCTGGGTTTCTAAACATGCTCAGGTAGCCCCAGCCTTCTCCCTTATATAGACTCAGCATACGAGTCCGAGTCCTACTAGGAATACAGTCCCAGCCCAAGCAAATATAGTGTCTCTCCCTATCCCAACTCTTCCCAGCCCATGGTTGTCCTAGCTAGCCTAGGAAACCTGTGAGGGTCACCCCAACTAAATAGGGAAACCTGTGAAGGAATCCGACTTCGACTAGGAGTCCAGCGTCCATCAGCTTCTAGAGTTCTGTCATTCAAGGAAACCTGTGCATCATCTCCTACCCGTACTAGGAGTCAGGCTGTGCTGCCTCCCTGTGTCCTAGTGCTCCTAGGAGTCCTGCCCACACAGGGACTCTACCTCAGCCTGCTCCGCAAGGCGAGTGCTCATCCGGAACCGCTCCAACACTGCTCCCAACATCCAACCGTGCCCAAGGGGCTGCTCAGGCTGTCCGTCGCCCAAGCTTACTTGGCTGTCCGCTGCCAAGTATAGGGGGTAGCCGCCCCCTTGTCTAAGCAAAAAGTGGAGAGGCTAACAGGCCTCCCCCAACCAATCCCTTCCACGTCCCCATCGAAGCTAAGTACTCTCAAACCTTGTCTTCGAACTGCCATAATGCGATATCTCGCTCCCAGCTGTTCTCTGACTCCGGAAGACCTTTCCACTTAAACAAGTAGAAAATCCTCCTATTCTTCCTGCTCATCCCTTCAACTCTGCTGTTCAGGATAGCGTCAACCTCCTTCTCAAAAGAGGTTCTAATCGTAGGCGGTGCTCTCTTCGAAGTACCTCTGCTAGAATCTTCTAAGTCCGAATGAAACGGCTTCAGAAAACTAACATGAAAAACTGGGTGAAGTTTGAAGCGTTCAGGCAACAAGAGTTGGTATGCTAGCTGGCCAACTCGTCGCTTCACCTCAAAGGGCCCATCGTAGCGCTGTATCAACCCTTTGTGCACGTCTTTCCTTCACAGTTTCCTCCAAAGTTGGGGAGTAAGTTTCAGTATAACTCTGTCCCCAACCTAAAACTCAAGAGGTCTCCGATCTCTATCCACATACTTCTTCATACGCTTGACTGCCTTGGCCAAGCAGTCACGCACTTCCTCCATTCTCTAAGTCCACCCTCTTGCCAAGCGATAGGCAGCGGGACACCTGCCTCCTGTCCGCTGTAAGGCGACATCCGCTGGTGTAAGAGGTTGCTGGCCGGTGGCCAACTCAAAAGGACTGCTCCCTGTGGCTGAGCTCGTGTGTAGGTTATAGCAAAACTAAGCAACCTCCAGCAAGTCTACCCAGTTTTTCTGGTTCGCTGTGACAAAGTGGCGCAAGTTCTCCTCCAAGATAGCGTTCACCCGCTCCGTCTGCCCGTCCGTCTGAGGGTGATTGCTGGTCGAAAAGTTAAGCTGAGTGCCTAACATCTCGAACAGCTACGTCCAAAACCTGCCTGTGAATCGAGTGTCTCTGTCGCTTACAATGTCCACAGGCAGTCCCCAATACTTGAGCTTCAGTGGTCGATAGTATGAGTACGACTATAAGAGCATGTGTATGAGTACAACTGTAAGAGTAGGAGCATGAGCATGACTGCAAGATTATGATTTTGAGCAAGATTGTACAAGTAAGGTTGTACGAGTAAGTGTATGATTGTATGAGTAAGGTCATACAAGTATGTGTAAGCTGTATGAGTAAGCATATGATTGTACGAGTAAGGTCATACAGGTATGTGTAAGTTATTTGAGTAAGCGTACGGTGGTACGAGTAAGTTTGTAAGACCCTGATTAAGGGTGTATGTGTAAGATCGGTTTTATGGTATGATTTTTAGCATGATGATATGCATGATATGATTATGATATGCTTGTTTGTTCATATTTGAGTTGCATGAATGCATCTATGTTTGGAATTATTGAGTTCACTATTTAGAACTTCCCTACTAGGTATTTTCTTACTGAGTATAAAAATACTCATTACCCTATTTTCAACCCCGTTATTCGGGAGGCTTTTGCAGGTTTGTGACGGAGAGCTCATGGAGAGGGATGCTTGTTTCCATGATGGTTTGACTCCCTTTGACTCAGGTATATCCTTGACTCACTATGAGTATTATTTGTGTCATAATCTAATGTATTGGGTAAGATGAGAATTAAGCTGTTAAGTATTCTGGACTTTTAGTTTGGATTAGACTGACTATTATGGGACTTGCACTCAGGGTTGCCTTGGAGAGATTTGTATTTAAAGTCTATAATCATAGCAATTTATTCATACATATATTTTTGAGTAGCGCCTGATGATGTTTGGTTTGGTCGTACAATGTTAGATCGAATGAGAAAATTTTGTAAGGAAAAATGATTGATGTGTGACTTTTTAAATTATAAAACTATTTCCCCAAGTTTCGTATTCATCATTTTTCCCGATTTATATGAAAAATCTTGGGTGTTACAAGCTCTCGTGCACAATCAAAAAATACATCATTCTTTCTCACTTTAATGGATTAAACTCAAGTCATTAATTTCATCCACAATTTGCAAACCCCAACTAATACCCAATTTCAATATTAAACAAGACAAAACTAAGTAAGAAACTAAAGAGAACCAACTTAAATAATGAGAGAAGCATGACCAAACTCATATCCAAATCAATCTCATCAATTAAAGAGGTAGAAATAATTAACATTAAATTTACCATTAAGTACAATTAAGTCTCATAATCATAAAATTCTACAATTTATTGAAGCTTCATCCGAGCCCTAGCAAAGAGTTTTAGCCACTCATTAACCTAAAAATAAAATTTTCATTGGAAAAATTGAAAAGAGACTTACAAGAGGTAAAAAAGAACAAAAAATATAAAAAATCATTGTTTGTTATAGTATGAATGAACAGTAATGTTCAGTCACTATAGTGATGAACAATGCTACTATAGTTACCAGCGACTATAATTTTTTTCCTTTTGTTATGCTTCGTTCCTCAGCTTGGAATTCAATTCTTTCACTTTCAAGCCATTTTCTAGATTGTTTTGGAGGATGAGATTGAATGAATTTGCCTTTGGTTCGTTATATTCTTCTCCTCCATCTTCTACAGTTTTCCATTATTATTTAAACATGCTGGACATAGCTATTTTTTCCTTCTTTAAGACAATAATTCCATCCCTAAATAGGTTATTTCTTTTTATTCTCCTTTCCTTTTCCTTCCTCTTTCTTGCTTCTCAATCCTTTCTTTCTTTAATTCTTCCTTCCTTATCTCTGCAGTTTTTTTTCATGCTCTATTTCTCTACAAATTTTTATTGTTATTGTTTATGTACGTTGCTTGTGTGAGTCTCCTCTCCTTATTGCATTGGCTACCATCCTTTTATCCTTTTATTGGCTCTAGCTTAAGTTTCCTTTCCTTAACCCTTCTTATTGGTATTCTTTCCTTTTCTTGGTCCATCTTTACTTGCCTTCTGTAGCCTCACACCGAAAAGCTTCTGTTATGCTAATTTTGGCTATGCAATCTTCATGTTAGTTACCAAGCTCTTTGTCCAATGACATGAATCAGTACACTTCTACTTCTCAACCTCTAAGCACACTTAAATTCAACAATATCCTCAACACTAAACAAGACTGCAACAACAAACTCTGCAATTGTAATTCTCTCTTTTACCGGTTCACTTTCACTAACAACTTATATGAGGAAAGTTCATTTTCCCTAATAAAAACCCTACAGTAAAAAAAACCTGCCTAAATTTTGTTTAAGAAGAAGTTCATGTCCTTGTGAATGGTTTTGTGCATCGTTTAAATGCCTCAAGAAGTGTGTCATTCCTACAAAATATAAAAAGTCACAGTTTAGACTCATAGTATATAAATAAAATCCCAACCTAATTTAATTACATGCCTAAACTACCAATATCTCCCAAATTAATTAAAATTAAAACAAAACCGCTAATATTTGTCAAGAATAAAAAACCCTACTCTAACAAATAAGGTAAAAAGGTCTTCCTCTTCCTCCATCAAGTTTCAATCCTTTTTTATAGACTCACAAACGCTAAAAAGAAAAGGTTTTTAAATTTGAATCATAACCCATCATGTTCCAATCCTTTTTTATAGACTCACAAACCCTAAAAGAAAATGGTTTTTAAGTTTGAATCATAACCAAACTGAACAATTTTAGTTTTGGTAATTTGCCGCTCAAATGATTCATCCTTTCCACAAGGCAATTGATCGTTCCCTATATTTTACAACACGACTCTTCAAACTATTGATCATTTCATCAACCCAATCAATCGCTAACTCTTGGCTTCATTTTGAGCAGTGCAATTTCAGGTGTTGATCGATCGCTCCACAGAACCGATTGATCGCTCTGTCAATTTTTCTACAATTCAATTTTTCACTACTTAAAAATCCAAGTATCACCATTCTTTCACCTTAGGTCTCTTTTCCCCTAAAGTGTGTGAATGTGATGTTTGTATGTGCTTTTACCTGACAAAAATATAGATTTGAGTCATCTTTTTGTTTCATCTTCGAAAATCCATCTTCAAACTCAAAACTGGCTCATAATGCACATTTCGTGATATTACTTTCATCACGATAATAAGCCAATACATGATATAAGAATACTTATGTTCTTACATAATACATTAGATTGAGAGGGAGCGAGAGAGAGAGAGAGAGTGAACTTGGTCGGAGAAAATGTGGGAGGTGGTGATGAAACTCAGGTAGTGGTGGCAAAAATGAGGCTAGAGGAGGAAAAGGGACACCTAGCCGAGAGATGGACAAGAGTGGGTTTTTAAAATGTTCTTAGAGTTTCATCTATTCAACTAACAAAACTTATATTTTTAATAATTTTGTCACACAATAATGAAATTCAAAAGCCCTTTGCCATGAGAAAAAGGAGTACGTGGTGTAGTTTCATACCTTGGAAGGAGGCTTGGTAAGTTTCATCTTTCACTGATGTAATGCCTCATTTTTCGATTATGTCTAACCTAAGGGGTTAGGGGCAATTATAAATTTCACATAAGTTTTACAGGGTTTTAAGGGATAACATCCCCATATAGGTAGAGCTTGAAGTAACGAGTGTAACAAATAGAAAAATACATGAAACTAAGGTCGGGAACAAAAGTTACGACCACAGGAAGCATGTCATATGGTCGGAACCACTTGAAAAGTAATGAATAGACAACCGATGGGTCTAGTTTCAAATGATGTGATGATACAAATCCATTGGTACTAAGAATAAGTGATTCTGACTTCAGGGTAAGAAGATATTATGTTTTAAGGTTGGAATAATATTTTAATAAAATAAAAATTAAAAATAAGGAAAAGGACAAATTTACTAGTATCATTGATGACGCCAGTGGTTGGAGAGTTGTGTTGTGTAAGCTGGAGTACAAGCAACAATGGTTGTCATTGGCCCGCACAAATGCGGGCCATCCTCACGATGAGCAACGGATCTGCACAGTCCCACATGTCGCGCATGCATGTGCACGTTACTCTATTTGCTTGCAGTTTTTTCCTCTATAAATAGGAAACCCTTGTAATTTTTTAGAGTTTTTTTGCCCATTCTAAGTCAATTTTCGTTCGTTGAAGAGGTGTTATTTGCTGATTCAAAGGTATTCTATGTAATGAAAGTGTTCACTCCTCGAGTTGGCTACTCTAAAGAGGGAAAATTACTGGGGGCATGAGGAGGTTCTGTCCTACGACCTCAGGCTACATCGAGTGAAGTGGCCAAAATAAGGGGAGGCTCCGTCTTTCACCAATGGGCCACCCAATGAGAGAAGCGTCTCCTAGGAAGGAGAGGTTTTATACGCCGTCTATGGGCGCAAAAAGTGAGAAGCATATCTAAGTAGGAGGATATTCTACCCACCACCTACAGGTGAGTAAGAAGCTTCTCCTCATAACAGATTGAGTTGCCTATTGACATGCTTCACATTAACCCTTCTGACACCAATTGAGAGGTTTAAGATGCCTATTGAACCCCTATCAATAGCTCATCTTAACTTAGTTATCATCATAGAAGCAACTACGTATTCCATTATCTCATATTTAGATATCTTCCTTTCATTTTCCACCATTTCCTTTTTATTTTAAATTTATAGTTAACTTTGATGACCCTCTCGAACGGGCCTAAACTTGTCAATATTCAATCTTGACAAGCAACTTTATAGGTTGAACGGCCAATCGAATGTGGTCACAGTCATTTATTACACAACTAATTCATATTTACAACATTTTCTCTCTTTTCTCACTCACTTCCCTCGAAGGGTCAAAATCTAGAAATCATTAAAATTAATCTCAATTAACTACTCCAAATAAAATAATAAAATATAGTGTTTTTCCTATTAAACATGCACAATATCGTAATATCTACCCTTCTAGTTTATTCTCATGATTCTAACAACATTAAGAGTAAAGATTTAGTAATATGTAGTCATCCTACATCAAATTACTTAATTTTGAAGCTCGTTCTTCTTAAGATGATGCTTTTCCATTTAGTTATGCTTGAATCTTGTAAAATTCAATTTTCTTGCTCTGGCTGTTCGAAATACTTTAGAGCATCTATTTGGGATGTGAAGACATTTTATATAATTGAAAACCCCCCAAGTGAATAAAGATATATTTTCAAGACTATTGGTGGTCTATCGAGAAGCCATAGTCAAACCTTCCGCATATGGAGGGACCTGTAGACAGTCATCCACTTTTCTAAAATTTTCTAAAATTTAAAATAATTTCTCACAAAACTCCAAAGGTGAATACAAATAGTTGTTTAAAATATTTGGGTATTAGGGGAAGAATTTGATATGATATGAATTGGCTTATAGTATTATATAATACTTAAAACCTTGTCTGCGCCTCTAACAATTTTTTTGTTTATTTATAGTAGTTGTGACTCAAAATGGGATTATGATTTGTTGTTTCCTCCATTTCAAAATTCATATACATGACAAAACTTTCCAATTGCCAATAGTCAGGTTCCACAAACATGTATCATTTTCAAACAAACAATTAGGTGATATTTGGTTTTATATTAGACTATATTTTAATTTGCAAAACTATTATTATACGTTTGTTTCAAGCAGTAAAAATTTTCTCTTTCTTTCACTTAGTATTACATTTATACTAAATCCATTGCTAGCATTGGACAATACATCTCTCTAAATCAATAATGTTCATCTTCTGATGCGCTTAGTAAACATTCATGTAGAGTAAAAAAATAATCACTTCCTCTTATTAAGTAATATATTTGTAGAAAATATCCAATCGTAATACATGCAAATGCACGTACACTAGTTCGAACAAATGGTAGTAAGTAGTCTTTCATCTTTTCAGGTCATTAGAGGGGAATGTGGGGGTGAATGGGCGATTGAATTCCACTCATGATGAAGGAAGTAGGACTACCACTGATATGCATCCTATTTGGACTTCTTGGGATCTCAGGACTTCTTGAGCTTGACATATATGTGCTCGTTCCGTACCGTCTTTCTCCACTCCTCCTTGGCCCCTTCTCTGCCCACTTCAGCTCCTGTTGCTTCACTCTATTCGGATAACTCATACAACAGCCCACACTGCCAGCCTTGTGAATATACCTAAAATGTACCACCATTCGTGTCATGGATTATAGAGATTTCTAATCGGGTTGCACAAAAAAATCATCTCTACAGGACAGAAAGGCAGGACCGTGGTGAAAGCAATATGAGGCTACCACAATGATTCTATATTATGGTTTTGTAGTATTGGAATGATGACTGTAGAACATGATATGAAGAAGTAGGTATAGAACTTCAGAAAAAATGGGATAGATAAGAATTTGCTAAATTAAAATATTAATGCTCTTGTGCATCGTCAATGTCAAATATCAAGGATTAACATATATTTTTTATGTTGGGCTTATTGTCAGATAGAGCATAAAAATTTATACCCACCAAGTCATGACTGGTCTGGGCACATCATAATCCTCTATCAATTAAATGCTTTTGAAGTTTATTTTTGAAGCACAAAACTATATGAGGGGAGATTTGAGAAGTACTGGTGGAGAGTATTAAATATATTATTTTTAATGCATAGTTATATTTATTACTCCCTACATCCTATATTAGTAGTTCAATTTAGTAAAAATATCCTATATTAATAGCTCTATGTGGCTCAGTATAAAGGTTTGTTACTAAAAAAGCTATTTTCTTCTGGTTGTGAATTTCACCATTCCATAAAATTTCTATTTTTCAAAATAAAGTTATTAATAATGGGACAAAGAAAGTATAAGTTCAAAATGTATATATAGTTTAACCTATATTTTAATATGATAAAGACTATTAGCAGAGTAATGAATATGCTAATACGTTGAAGTACCAAATAAATTAAGTCAGTGCATTAGATTTATGTAAGAGTTAAGATCGGCCGAGTGCTATTTGTAGTGGGGTCAAGCGTTCGGTTCAAATTCATGTCATACTAATGTATGAATCTTACATTTCTAGATTTCTAGAGCAATGACAGTGATTTGTTCGCCAAAAGCACGCATATGGGCCCAAATAGCCATCGTTGTTAGTATGGGACAACAGATGGGAGGTGTGTACAATGTACTCCAACTTGGTGCCAAAACTATGGGAGTCAAGTCAACATAGAGTTACAAGAGAGACAATGGTCATATATTCAAATATTGAATATGTCAAACAAATTTCTTTATTGATTAAAAAAAGTTAGTAAAATCGTATTCATTTTTGGAGGTATAAAATGTAAAATTTGTGGAGATATTACATTATTTTTCAACAAGTAATAATAGTTCGATTAATAAAATTTTATCAAAATCAACTAATACTAAGATTAACTTAAACATTAGTATATATTCTATTGTATAAATGTTGAAAAAAAAAGTATTGTAGATTAGATGAAGTCATATTAGCTTATGGAGTTTCATAAGTTTTTCGAGTTTGACTCACATAATCTTAAGTAAAGTGAATGAAGGCAAATTATGTTCCTTTTAAGTCATTAAGGAGTTTGACTCCATGGAAAAAGTTGATTTGGGGGTTTTGAATGAGAGTAATATTTTCATAATTCCCAGTAGACATATACTCTCTCCACTTTACATTAGTTTTAATAGGCAACAAAAATTTAGTCTATATAATATTTCTATTTTGTTCAATTTAAATAGTTGAGTACTTGATAAATAATATTATATATTTATTTTTCCTTCTCTTAGATGCATGCTTCACCATTCAATAAAAATTACTGCCTTCGTCCTAAATTAATCACTCTATTTAACAAAAAGAAGTTGGTTTCATATATTAATAACTTCATTTTGTTTTACTTAAATGATTAGAAACATAAAAAAGAGAATTATAAGTTTAATTTTCCTTCTCTTACATGTAAGTTTCACCATTAAATAAAAATTATCATTTTTCATATGTAACTATTAATAAAGGAAAGAGAGAGTAATATCTTTCAAATGTAACTATTATTATAGGATTGAGAAAATATTAACGTTTAAATTAGTTTACAATCAGAATGAGTTTTAAACTTTTCATATTAGTTATTTAAGGTGAATATAAAAAACCACTATTTAGTGCAGTAAATTTCATAACTCTTTATCATATAGTCGCTTACTTCAAACCAATTGCGATACGATTAGTAAAAAAAATTATAGCTCTTTTTTTGTCAATTTAAGTGGTTGTACATTTAAAAAATTGTATTATAAATTTATTTTCTCTTCTTAAAGTTTAATAAAAATTATTATTTTTTTTAAAGTAGTTATTAATATAAAACAGATGAAGTATATTAATATATTTTTTGGCAATGACAGAATTAGAAATGAGTACAGCGTGTGACAGGTTAAGGGAAAAGAGATAAAGAAAATGGGATCTAAGTTCCCAAATTTCTCTCAGCTTATTGTTGATCACTTAGCTTGGTCATAAAGGCAACCCTTTTTTATAGTCCCGCAACTCACCCTGCCATACTCATCTCCGAACCGCTCTTATTCATCAGCCAGGCCGGAAATCGTGATGTTAATGCAGAATGGCTCTCTCCAACATAGGTTGAAGAGAACCTTTTTCAAAAGAAAAAATAAAAGAAATGGTTGGTGGCATACATGAAGTGGATTGGATCACGCCACGTCGGATACGTACGTGAACTGAGAAATAAGTGAAGCCATTATATGAAGAAAAGCACACTACCTCTGGCTGAATCTTCTTCCAAGGCACTCAATACACTTTCTACCTTCAGTCATTTCCCCCATGCCGATACCCACACACTGCCTGCAGAAGACCCTTCCACAAACCTATAAGACCAAACAAACAAGGCTTTAGTCATTAAGTTTATTGTTCTTGTAAGCTACTGCATAATAACTATATATATACACTGGAATAATACTCGCGAAATTAAGTAATCAAGACATTCATTATGGAGCAGACGTACCAAGCAACGATGCCGGAAAATATAGATATACACGCTGCAAATTGTACAGATGTTTGAATGAGGAATCCCCGGGCGTTTTCTACCCAGTCTACCATCGTATGGAGCCCTTGAAACCCCGCTCATGACACTCATGTCATCATAAGCCCAGCTGCTTTCGTATGTATTCCTAAACCCCTGGTCCCTTCTGCTGACATTAGGGGTTAAATTATCATTGTACTCTTCCCCTGCAACATGGGTATGGGCCCTTGATGCTTGCAATCCCCTTGCGAAATCAAGACTAGGCAGCTTCCCAAGTGTCGAACCCTTCTTCCGTTCAGCCGGTTGAAACTCCTGGATTGGTTCCATGGAGATTTTTTTCCTTTCTGTTACACCATTTGGTTGGGTATTAGCGAAGTCTTTAAACGAGAGATTCACTGATTCATCAGGGACGCCAGCGTAAAGATCCTCCAGCTCCTGCCTTGCCTTTGCTAACGTTGCCTTGTCCCCCATTATTGTTAGATCAATGAGAACTATGCTAACTTCTTGTTCTAATTTTATAGCGGAGAGAGCAAGGAAACAGGGCGGTCATAACATGGAGAATCCTATTCCTCCTCCTATGAAGATGAGGGGGAAAAGACATTTGGAAACTCCCAAATGCAGAAATATCTCTCATTTTTAAAGAACCGTACCAGATTACCATCGTTCCACGCAAAATCTTGGATAATTCACATGAAGGGGAAGCATAATGGCACATATCATAAAATAAATCATATGAGACAGTTTAAGTTTCAGAAGCATTGTTAGGGTGAGGTTGATGTTTTTGTCTGGCGCACAAGTATTTTTGTCGGCCGGACGCGTTGATCTTACTCAACCGGCCATTCATTAAATAGGATTCATGGCCGGAAGTTTTCTAATACGAGAGAGAAGAAGGTCCAGCATGGGGACAGCTAACCAAACTGTCCCCTGACTTGTTCGGACCCAACACGTATATGTAGACTCCAATCCATATGTACGCCTCATCATCGTAGACATTAGAGCAGGCATTATGGTTTCATAGGACGTAGAATGATTCAAACAGAGCAGCACCCAGTTTAAGGTTTAATTTCTTATGATTATAATAAGAAGATTGTTAGCCGGAGCTAAGGTGCAGCTCCCCAGCCATGATATGACAGCTAGAGAATAAAGTATTTATTTATTAAGTTTCATAAGTATCATACTATTATAAAAAGTAAATTGGTGTAGTATAGAATTTTTATTTTCTACCTTTATTATCCACAATTTTTTAATGTTATCACTAAATTATCTATGATTTTGTATATTTTTCTTATTTTAACTATGATCTTTTACAAAATCTAATAATTACCTTTAATAAAAACATAATTATACTTAAATTGGGAGAAAGATAAAACCAAATATACGAGGAAGATGTTATATGAATTTATTGGCTGCTAACCAAAGAAAAGGGTGACCTAGTATAAAGTGGGTCATTCGTAATTGTTCCATCCAGAATAGGAGAGGAGACCAAGGGCCCTAAGAACATCATCACCCAAGTTACCAATGGAGGGGGGCAAAGAACGAGAAGAGATCATGTACTGGAGCACTCTCAGCAACGGGATATCTGAGGTGGAGGAGTAGTTCTACACCAGCCTAGATCAACTTTTCTCAAGAACTTGCTTCTCTCAAGAGATTGATGTTCTAGTCATCAATGTCTCCATGCTCTCCCTAGCTCCCTCCTTCGTCGCCAAGATATTGAACGGCACAAGATAAGTGAGGGCATCAAGGTCTACAACCAAACCAGCATGGGCATCGAGGTCTACAACACCAGGATATTGAACCAATCCAGGAGTATGAACCGGCTGAACGTAAGAAGGGTTCAACACTTGAACAACACAAGGTGAGGGAAGGCCCAAGGTCTCCCTCTCTCACCTCATATCTTTTGATATAGAAAGAAATTTCTTCCAGTGCATGCCCAAGACACTCAACATTGTCGTCACCTCTGAGCCCTTGGGACCCCACTAGTTCCAACAAGTGTAAGATCTCTAATTTTAACCCGGATTTTTTTTTTTAATTATGTGAATTTATGTGGTTTTACTTATTTTCCGGTTTGACTTGATTTTTGGGGTTAAGGGTTAGTAATTATTATTTAAATAAGGTTTCATTCCACTTTTTATAAGTTTTAATGTAAAACTTGATTTATTTAATTTTTATGGATTTTATGGGATTTTATTGTAATTTTTATTTAATTAAGGGTGTGGATGTAAGGACCCTTATCTCTAAATCGGTTTTTGGTTTACTTTAATTCTTGGTTATCGTAAGATTAACACGTTTTCTGATTTATTCGGTGATTTCGTAAATAAATAGTATTTATGATGGTTTTAATCAAAATCAATTTTAAGATTAGTGATTTTAAGTGGTTTTAAAACAAATGTGAATTTTTAGGATTTTTCTGAATTTTTACTATTTTTTCAAAAATTAGGGTTTTGGCGGACCCTTGTGGGCCCCACCATCGAAATTTCTGTTTTTGGGTCAAATGAACTTAGACATCTACTTAAGCCCATACAAAAAATTTTAGAATTTTATTAGACTTAATTAGTGCTTAAATTTGTAAAATACTCATTTTTAGCCTACTTTTCCTATTTACACCCCATAACTTACCCATGCATACCCCAACCCTTACTATAAAAGGGCAAACCTGAGCCATTTCTATTTTTGGGAATAGGCTAAGGAGGGAGGTCTGGCCTAATCCCCAATTAGGCCCAGATTAGAAGGCGATTAAGGTAAGCCTGCTCTAATTAAGCACTAAACCCTAGCTTTCTTCTTAATCTCTTCCAAATCTACCATTTCCCCTTGTTTTAATTCGTTTTTGGACATCAAAAACTATTGATTTGTGTTTTACTACAAACCCTGGCTTTCAAATTTCGATTTTTATAAGCAATAAGCCCTAGATCTAAGTTTTAATTAGAGATTTCTTTGGTAAATCAATTTTTAATGGAGTTTAATTCAAACTCAATGTGTTTGGAAGGTTTTCAAGAAGGGTGACCCTCAAATCCGAGCTTAATCAAGTGCTAAGGTAATGAATTTCGAAACTTCAGTTTATCCATGGTAAAACTCTTAATTTTTGGCTTATTTCGAATGGAGATTACTTGATTTAGAGTGTTAATGGCATGATTAGAAAATGGAAATATTTAATCCCGATTTCTTAGGGTTTTGTATTATTATGATATGGTTTAACATTTTGGAAGTCATGAAGGACTTTTGATAATGATTAGGGTGTTAGATGTGGATTTGAAGTGTTATCAATGGTGTTTCGGTTTGGATTTGCGAAAGGAAAAAGATGGTTCAGTTCTTCCTTGTTGGCGTTCGAACGGCCCTTCTGGGCGTTCGAACGGTAACACTGTCGGAACGACATTTTTCCAGTTCAGCCGACCAAATGGCCTCCTAGGCGTTCGAACGGCCAAACTATGAATTTTAAATTTTTACGTTTAGCTGATCGAACGGCCTGAAGGACGTTCGAACGGCTACACAGCAGATTTGTGTTCTAATGCATGATGTTTATTTTGATGATTCCACTTTAGCAGATTTTTAGGGATTGACAACCCCGATCATCCAGGGTGAGCAGATTTTTAGGGATTGACAACCCCGATCTTTCTTGAATTCTTTTGTAGAATTTTGGACCATGACACGCCTTCGTGGCCTTGTCTATGTCCTATCTGTGTGACACCAACTTGTGATTACTCCTTGATGGAGGATGTTATGATATGATGCATGATGGAATATGTATGTTAGAGATACATTCATGCAGGATGTTATGATGTGATGCATGATGGAATATGTATGTTAGAGATACATTCATGCAGGTTGTTATGATATGACGCATGTGGAAATATGTATGTTAGAGATACATCCATGCAGGTTAATTTTTTATATAATGCATGAGGGAATATGTATGTTAGAGATACATCCATGCAAGTTGATTATGATATGATGCATGATGGAATATGTATGTTAGAGATACATTCATGCAGGTTGTTATGATATGATGCATGATGGAATATGTATGTTAGAGATACATTCATGGAGGGTGATTATGATATGATGCATGAGGGAATATGTATGTTACAGATACATCCATGCAGGTTGATTTTGATGTGATGCATGATGGAATATGTATGTTAGAGCTACATTTCATGCAGGGTGTTATAAGGAGAATGAAATTATGTAGATTATGCACTATGATGCAGTTTTAGGTAATGTGTATGTGTGATCAGAAAATGATGCACCATGTAAATTTTTGATCGGAATGATTATATTGCTATGCTATCGTATTTTCGATGTTAATAGTGATATTAAAAACCATTGCTGAGTTAGTTAAACTCACCACTCTTTCTTGTGTTTTGATTTGGGGCTACGTGGTGCGACACGTAGACGGACAGGATCTCCTATTTGAGGAAAGGTCAGAGGTGACTTGGATGTAATCGTGGAGATCGTTGTGTGACTTATCTTCTTTTGTTTTACGCTTTATGTTTAGAACCTTTGTGTAGGGTTCTTTGTTTTGGATTTATGTCACATTTTACAATTATGTTTGCTTAAGACTTATTTGAGCCAGTGTGGGCTTTAGTTAACTAAGCATGTGGGTTTGAGATTGTTGTTTACTTTGTGATAAGCAATACTCTTTCTTTCCTTTTTATTTACTCTTGCTCAAAGGATTGTGCGTACTCCGTAATTCTGTTAATCGTCCGTGGTTAGGGTTAAGTATTCCGCTAAATCATTTCTCAATTTTCTTTTGTCGCCCCCGCGCGCTTGACCGGCCCCTGGACCGGGTTCGGCTCGGGTCGGGCATCGCCGGGGCGTGACAGTGGAGGCCATGGGCCCCACATCCACATTGGACGGCATGTAACCCACTTAACCCTCTAAACTTTTATTATTTCATTTTAGTAGGTTTTGGAATGATTAAACTCGTTTTTAGCCCAAAAATAACCCTAATTAGCCACTTAGGGCATTTTTACCCTTTTTTACAATCCAACAATTTGTAAACCTAGCCCAAAATCTTACTATTTAAGGAAAAATCCTAACCACTTACCCATTTAGGGAAGGGTTGTGCAAGGGAGAATGAGGTTCTCTACCCCATTTCCCAAGAAGGAAAAATAGATTAAGGTATGTTTTATTGCTCTAATCACTCCTAATCTTTCAATTTTATTCTTAATCCTTCTTATATTCATTTCCTCCAATTTGATTCTTGATTTTGTCCATTAAAAATCTTATTTTTACTTTCAATTTAAAACCCTTAATGGGTGATTTTCGTTTTTAACCAAATGATATTCTAGATCTACCTATTTTTAAGTTGATTTAAGCCTATTATTTGATTTTAATTAAATTTTAATTAAAACACTAATTTTGGGTAGGATTTCTTAAGGATTGAAGCTTCTTCATAGATCCGAGGACTTCATAAAGGTAAGGGAATTTCAACTCATGTGGTTTTATCAATTAGATTGCATGCTTGTAAGTTTATATGTGTTCTTGCTTCATTTTGAGCTTTAATGGTGATTTATTAAAAATATGTTTATGGCTATTTTCTTGTGACTAAGCATGAGAATGATTAAATATATCATGTTTTAGGGTTATATTTTGATATTATGGTGTTCTAGGGTGATTTTAGAATTTATCTTAAATTTTTGAAAGCTTTTTGTTTGAATTTCGAAAGGTTGAAGATGAACTAGGAAGTGGGCAAAAAGTGAGCTGTGAAGGGTGTTTGAATAGACTAGAAAGGAGTTCGAACAGTCGACTGTTCGAACGGCCTGCTTGGCCGATCAAACAGCCTAGTGTATGAACGGCCCAATAGGGCGTTTGAACGGCCAAATGACATATTTTGTGATTCTAGCTATTTTGTGTACTTTTACCATTTCTTATTCTCTTGTCATAAATCTAATTCTTTATGACTAAAATGAGTTAGTATTACCTAAATTGCTACTGTGATTGCATGAGAACCATCTTTAAATTATGATTTAGCCCAAGCATGATTAGGACTATACTTCTTTAGTTTTAGCATGGCATTCTACTTGTTTTAAATTCATATTTGATGACTTCTTCATAATCTATTTGATTATTCTAGTAGGTTTTAAACCACGATTATGTATATATATGCTTGCACATGTTATATTGATTTAGGGTGAATTATGTTTCACATGTTTTAGCTTAAGTATGAATATGTTGTACTTGTCTAAGTCTAGCATAATGTTATATTTGTCTTAAACTCGTATTTCAATATTTTTTACACATTTATGCCATAATTTCAGTTAGATAGCACTATGATACATTAGGAATGCTTGCATATATACCACTGATAATAGCTTGTCCATACATCACATGTTTTAGCTTAGGTTTGAACATTTTCACTTATGTACACTCTTGCATAAACCTATATGATTTTATTTAATACAAATGGATCATGTTTAATGCACATATGGACTGATTTGACCATGTTTACTTATGTGTGGACTCATTTCTATATTGCTCACGTATGTACCACGTTGCATACATCATCAAAATGAGTTACAAACAAGATTAATTTTGATTAGTCGTGATTGATCAATTGGATGTTGGATTAATCATTCATAGGCTTATTGAATCGATTTTAGATCTGAAAGGACATGTTTACGTTTCGCATTCCTTCGAGAACATGGTGCCTCCCCAGGTTATGATGAAGCATATTGCTATGTAAGTTTATTTGATAAGTTATCTGGACCCTGAGAATCTAGGATGGTATGTCCATGTGCACTAGCTTTCCATATTGCTTTAGTTTTCCTTTCTAGGAATTCAAACTTTCCCTTGCAAGGTTAGTTATGGGCAAGCAGGTTGCCGCAGTTTTCCTTCTTGGAATTCAGACATTCCTCGCTAAGGATTGTCCTAGGTGAGCAGGGGGTACCTTTCCATTTAGGGAACCTACCCAACCGCTCTAGCTTTTCTTTTATAGGAATTCGGACCTTCCCCACTAGGGATTGTCACGACCTGGATTTTTGAGACCTTTTTTTAAATAAAGGGCATGCGATAAATCACGATAAACTTTTTTCTTTCTTAAACACAAAATAAATCATCTGATTAAATATCCAGGTCGTGATAATTGGGGTTCACAAATACGAATATCAAAACATATGATATTATTACAGGTGTCAAAATTTGATAAATAGCAGGTTAACCCTCTAAGTACAAGTCAGTTATTTGTCCAAAAATAAACAACCAAGTAAAGTTGGCTCTCACATCAGTAATTACAATTACTTACAAGATTGCAGAAGTAAGAAACTAGATCCCACTAATGCAACGTCGTCCTCAAATGCCCACCAACGTCCCAATCTAAAGAACCTGCAAGCAAACAAGACAAAATAGGCAACAAAACATCTCCTCCCCTTGGAGGAGCATTCAAAAGAACAAAAGTAAAATTTAATATTTTTTGGATCGGGCTAACATCACCCGATGTTAGTTGCCTACGTACTCATCAGACAACATCTCCAATGTTTCCAACAAGATCAGATCCAGACGTAGTTCTACCTAATGCTACACTATACTAAGAAACATAGCATCACACATGCAATGCTTAAGTATTTTCAAGCAACATGCATTTTATGCAAGTCCTTTAATCACTCCACTTGTTCTAATTAAATAAGCAATATCAATCAATGTTATTAATTATCTCTCAAACCATTGTTCGATAAATTAATATCCCTATCTAATCCCAATGACAGACAGGCTCATCAAATGTCAACCTAAGTGACAAATGATAACGAAACACCCTGGAATCCATCAGGCCC
Organism: Saururus chinensis; assembly: GCA_035235625.1. Classification (NCBI taxonomy): domain Eukaryota; kingdom Viridiplantae; phylum Streptophyta; class Magnoliopsida; order Piperales; family Saururaceae; genus Saururus; species Saururus chinensis. The sequence goes on from CP141142.1 coordinate 22,506,836, forward strand.
CTGGAATCCACCAAGAAGTACCATCACCCCTCCTAGCCCAAGGACCTTACCAGAGTGGAAGGGCATGGCCCACAACTGCACCTGAATAGAAGTGGTGGGAAAAGCCAACCAAGCAGGAAGTTAGCTAATCCAATTGCGTGTACACTAAAAGATCCTCAATAGATCTATGGTGAGCCCGGCTCACATAAAACTCTCTCCAATGGGGAGGTGCAACTACACGGTCAAATCAGTGGCTCCTCAAAAGAGCTAAAACTCAAGAAACCATTCTAAACCCTATCTTCCTTAGCTATAAGCCAGGATTCCAAATGACTATCCCAAACCCTATTAGTCCTTTCTAGACTAGAGTTTAAAACTCGAAACTGCTATCGATTCATCAACCAATGTTTATCGTCAGGTCAAAGGCTTTGTTCACTGTATGAACTAGTTCCAAACCCCTCTGAGGTATTTTAGTCTTTATCTTGATTAGGTGTTCTCGCCCAATCCAAAGCTATCAAACCTCATTGATTTATCTTTCAATAATCTTAAGTAGATGATAAATTACTATCACAACATCAATAGAAGATATTGAAACAATAAATAACATAACAATAAGAACCACACAGGTCCAAGCAAATCATAATATCAATAATTAAATTCAATAATGATATTATAATTATTTGAGCTCATATGCCATAACCCTCCTTGTGTTAACTTATTAAATCTCTTAAAAAAACTCATCATAATGCACCTAAGGGCATTATGGTAATTATCTAACATTGAATATGGTCCTCTCTTCTCTCGGGTAAGTCTTTAACCTCTCAACAGGTTTCAATATCACATTGGCATGTTAATAACATCCATGTGAATATGGGCCAGTTTGCATAGGGGTATTTCTAGCATTTGGTTTAAGGCCTTAATGACATCTGACAGGTCCAAAATTGAACTCGAGCATACTACTTGACTTCATGGACTGTGTGTAATTTTTCTGGCATGTGACGGGGTTGTGAACCCCTTGAACCAACCCAGGTTGACTTAATGGTTTATGATTAACCCTAGGGGTAGAACAATCAATTATCAACATACTCGGATTTTTCCCCACTTTGTAGATTGGTCAAAATTTAAGTTACCTATTACAATCTCATCGAGAATTTTCCCAATTTTTAAGGTCACTCATAGGCCACTGAACCGGAGCCCCGAAGTCGGGTAAGTAGTTTTCACATGATAATTTTACTATAAAGGTTAAAAGGGTAATTTTACAATCACTGGGATTTTTTCCCAATTTAAAACTTAGTCAGAATACTCCCACACCTCCTAGGGTCCTTGACTATTTATTTTAGAATTTTTGTAACACTTTTAGCCCCATGAACCGGACCTAGTTCACTCCATTCTTTCGTCCTTTTTTTCCAACCCGAACCGGTTTGGTTCAGGTCGACAACCCACAACGCGGGTTGTCTTCCCACATCCGGCCAGAGGTGGAAACGCCTCTGGCAGTGCTGCCCCTGGCACCACGATAGGGCAGAGATCTGGGCTCCACTGGATCGCCTCTAGGCGGCGATCATGTTAAGCCTAGGTCGGCTGCCTCTCCGTGGCCGTCTGGAGGCCATCAAAACGTTACCCTTTTTTTTGAACAACGGAATCGTCATGACGGTAGGCCTCCACGGCCGATAGATGGACCGAACTCAACCGAATTGCCATCATCTGGCAATTCCGGTAGCTCTAGTACATCCTGCCACCGGCGGCTGCGCTTTGCCGCCGCAGGTTCTCCTTTCCCTTTTTTTTTCTACTGAGATGACCCGGCAGCTGCGGCACCCAATCCGCCGCCACCAAGGTCGCCAGATACAAGCCGCTATGGCCAAGGCCAGGACCGCCATGGCCAGGACCAGGGCTGCCAGGGCCAGTGCGGCCCTTTCCAACGGCTATTACGGTGACTGAGAATTCTAAATACTGTTCACGTAATTACGTGAACAGTATTAGCAGAAAACACTATTATTTGTAGAAACTACTATAATTTTTATTTAATCAGTTAACAAAATCGATAATAATCTAAACTTGAAATCCTACCTCCGTGGACAAGTTGACGTCGATCCACCACCACTAAAGCCTCGCCGAAAAATTTCTTCGGTTGTCTTCTCCACCCTCTCTCCTTCCTCAACCAAAAAACCCCCCCAAATTGTGTTATAAGAAGGCCTTTCATAAGCATGAGGATTAGGATTCCTAACCCACCTTGAATTTGGGTAATCCTCCCTAATTGGGCCACCTAATTGGAACCTTAAAAATTAATTTCGGAATTATAAACAACCAGGCCCACAAAACGACTTAAATGGGCCAAAAACGTGTCTAAATCAGGTAAACGGGCCCTATACGATATATTCAACTTTGAACAGTCATATCTCCCTCATCCGAACTTCGATTCATGCGTTCTTAGTGGCGTTACGAAGCTCTTCCTGTCTAATTTCTAATAGAATTAGTTTTAGTCACAAATTCTATCTATGGAGGGATTTATTCTACTAAGAATATTGATGGGTCAAATACCCTATTTTCCACGTATTTAATTTTCAAAACATAAGAAAATTAGGGATATTACAGGGATTGTCCTGGGCGAGTGGGTTGATTATTTTTCTCAATTGTGAGACATTCACCATTGATTTGTTGCATGTGTATGGGTGATAATGCTCATTGACACATGTTGTATATGAACAATGAAGCTTATTTTACACATGTGATTATGATATGATTTGCATGGATATGCAAGATGGTGTGTGGTTGATGCACTTGATTTTTCTGGGTGATCATTTTTGTTGAGAAATGAATATGCATAATTTGTTTATGTTGAGAAATTATCCATACAGGAGGTGATTATGATAATGAGTTTCATATGTTTACACATGAGGTGTATATGTATTATGAGCTATATTTGAACCCATGATGCACAGGTGGCACGGTATGCACTTATGGAATGTGGGTTATAGCATGATATACAAGTGGCATGGCTAAGTGTTGATGAAATATGTTATATATAGCATGATATGCAGGTGGTATGAGTATGTGTTGATGAGAATTGTTACATATAGCATGATATGCAGGTGACATAATTATATGTTAATGAGATATGTTATAGATAGCATAACATGCAGGTGGCATGAGTATATGTTATGTAAATTATGACATGACATACATGTGGTTCATGTTTATGTGATTATTCCATTATAAATGGGCACAATGAATGATTATTGTCATGAATGTTATGTTGATTATTCCTTTATTGTCATTATAAATTTACTTTTAGTATTAAACCCTTTACTGAGCTTTGGCTCACTCCTCTTCATTTAGTGTTTTAATTTGGGGCTGCATGTCGTGCCATGTAGGATGTTTGAATGGGCTCTATGTTAAGTATGTGGATGGTGTCGATCATTGAGAGGAGATTCATAGAGATGTTGGGTTTTATGTTAGTTAGTTTATGTGATGTTAAGATATATATATATATATATATATATATATATATATATATATATACTTGACTCTACTTCACACTTTCTATTTAGTCATTATTGGCTTAGACTCTTGTTATCCATTGTTGGCTTAGACTTATTTTAGCCATCTGTGGGCTTGTTTATGATTAGCATGTGGGTATGAGTAGACTAATGCTTTAATTAGTAGTCCTTTCTTTGCTCTATTTGCTTTTGTACAAAGTATACGTGCGCAACTCCGTACTGTGTTCTACCTAAGGATGGGTTAAGCCTTCCCAATCCAACTCTACCTTATCGCGCCGCGTGCCGCTTCCTCTTAGAACCGGGTTTGGCTCAAGGGTGGCGTGTGCTGGGGCATGACAACAAGTCTATGATCCTTGCCAGCTACTACTTTTTCTCTGGCGGCTGCTCCATACTACTAAGCAACCACTTGGCTTATAGGAGCCATGCCAATCTCCAGCTCAAGTGACCGTTCTGGACCCATCTAGGTGCCCAAGACAAGGCCTACAACTTTGTCCTTCAATAGGAGGATGAAACGGGCTACATAGGATTCTATCTTGGCAAGGGCCTCCCCAAGGCCGCTAGCTGGGCCTTCTTCTTCAACCTATGTGAGCTCAGCCCCAAGATCCTCTCCCTCAAGGAGCTATTCCACTATGCCGCTGCCAACCTACAAAAATAACTCATGATGAATTGGACTCTTGTGCTAGTGATTTATATTAGAGAAGCATGTATGGACTTAGGATATCTCTCTAACCTAGAATTGAAGCAGAAGGCGGAAGCAAAAATGATTGGTAGAAAAGAGGTAGCTACAACACCTTTTGGGGAAGGCTACAACACATCTTGGGGAACATTTTCTGCAGTTCATGGTCACCTGGGATGATTTTTCATCAATGTGAATACATATACTCTTATTTAGAATGAGTTGTGTTTTTGTTTGCCAACTAAGAAAATATGATTTTCAAGTCTCATGATGACATAAATCATAGGATTCATGCCAAAAAGAAAAAACATCAATCTCAGGAATCGTTGTGGGTAAGTTATATTAGTTCTGCAGGTATGGTCAGTAGGAAAAAGTTGACTCTTGTGATAGTTTGTCTTATGATTTTGTGTATCCTTCACTTGTTTTTAATATTTATACCTATTTAAATTTTTTTCAAATATCCATGTAATTCGATTTTGACTCGAATAATAAAAGATGTCAATGTTATTATTGTTGTTATAAATTAGGCTTCAAATCGACAAAGCAAATAATTTCATAGTGGTGAAGTGTCTAAATTCTCCTTAGTGAAATTGCATATACACCATCCAAAAGAGGTGCAAATTGAAGAGGGACATTCAAGAGATGCCTCATTAGATCAAGTATTTAGCAGCATGGTTGTGTGATCAAGTGTTTTTTTACTTGTGTTAACAAAAAGAAAAAGTATTTATATATTTAATTTATCTTTACACATGCACTACGTGTGCATTCTAGCTAGTATATTTAATGTGCATTGACCATGTTAGTATTTGTTCTAGATCTAGAGGTGGCCACGGTCCGGCCCTGGCCCAAACTTGTTGGGGCCCCCTCACAGGGCAAGCCGGGTGGCTCGCTAAGCCCACTACCCCTTCCCCGCTTATATTTTGTTTTTTAAAAATTATTTAATAAAAAAATATTAAAAAATTTATGAGCTTACACAATAGAATTGTAACTTTCAAAAAGTGAAAGTTAGAATCACATCACTAGAGAATGAATACATCCTAACTAGGTTGGCATCACTTCACCTATCTATCATTTGCAATTATAATCTAAAACCTCAAATACAAAAATAAATAAAAAATTACATTGTCAACTAATTATTGATTGTCAAGTTTTCTAAATCTTCTCTGATTTCCTCTTCAAAATTGGGAGCTTGTGTCCTTTCCTCTACGTCCAACCATTACTTCATTCAAATGCATGCCTCCACTGCATCAGGCATTATTCGACTTTGCCTATTGTCGAACACACTATCTCATGCACATAAAGCAAATTTCGATGCTACTGTGGACATTTGGGGGGGGGAGGGGTTAGTGAATCATGAGCTAAGGCAGACAACACAGGACAATTCTTTCCATATGTCTGCATCAATTTAAAACATTTATATTGCTAAGTTGTTCATCAGACAAAATGAGGCTCAAATCAGGCTGTAAATATTTAGTAATTCATTAGTGTTAGAACTATATTTTTTATATTTTTGAAGTAACATCTAAGACTTAGTTTTACGTAGAAGAGGCATAGAAGTAGTAGAAGAAGTTGATTGAAATCATCTTGACCCATGGATTTTTTTATATGTATTATATAAAGAATACAATTTATACAGTTTTATATAGAGTATAATTTTGATTGACATACGGTTTCATTTGTCCCATTTACCATCTCCTAAAATTTTGTACACCTTCTAATCTAATCCTAGGATCCATTACAACTCGTAAATAATAAATTAAAGGGATATGAGACCATTATTTATTAAAATTTATTTCCATTTCCTTTACAAGATACGCAAATGTTTCATTATCTTTTTATTGTGCAAATGCATCAGTTATGTCATACAAGTGGTTTAGAATTGAACAAGAAGTAGGATAGTAAACTCTGGATAAATCTTTAGTAATATTATAAAAATAAATAAAAAATACTTCAAACAAATATATATGGAAAAATGACCTTCGTTAAGTCCTAGATGATGTAACTTTTTTGTAGTCCAACATATATTTAAACTTTCTGAAGGGTGAAGAGGTGATATGTAACAAAATATTCTTAATTAATTGAAATGAGGTTTAACTACGTTTAAACCATTTTGAACAAATAAATTAATTATATGAAATGCACATCTAATATGAAATATACTTGATTCTATTGTACTAATGTGATCACATTGAGATTCTAAAAGTTCTACCTCTAAATTAGTATTAGAGGCATTATTTAAAGTAATAGACATTATTTTATGTTAATTGAGTATTCATTTAAAATATATATCCATAATTTTTCAATAATTAAAGTGGAATGAGGATTTTCTAAAATTTTAAAATATATTATTCTCTTATTTAATTTTATGATTCATCCATAAAATGGGCGGTAATACATGCATAGATGATATCTTGGATACTGTCTAAGTATCTGTACTTAAAAACAATATTACTTGGAATTGTTTGGAGGGTTTTCATAAGCTCTACTGTCACGGGCATGAAGCTTTGCCTAGTGTTCGCACACATGATGGCCTAGCTGCGCCGCACAACTAGCGGCCACTCTCTTCCCTTCCCACACTTATGCACAAGGGAAAACACAAGCAAACATCGCAATAGCATCCTGGTGCAAGGGTCTTCGCCCAAGCTAAGTAAATCAGTCCGTCGAAATACACAAGGCAGGGAGAGGGCAAGGCTGATCCACCAGGCTGAAAGCTTTCCTCTCAGCTTCCTGGTTCATTGTAGATGAGCAAATTCATCACCAACCAGCCATGGCCACCCGGTCTCCCCCTTAAATAGACTCAGTCTGAAGCTGGCTGTCCTAGTTCTACTAGGAGTAGAAAACCCACCCTTACAAGAGTTCTCACCCTAACCAATTCTTAGCCCAACAAGCAATCCGTCCCTAGCTTAAATCAGGAAACCTACAAGGGAGTTCGTCTTCAGCTACAAGTCCAGCACCCTGCTGCCTCCAAGAGTCTGTCCATCCAAGGAAGCCAGCTACTCCAACTCCTACCTGCCCTAGGAGTGTAGCCAACCTGCCCTTGTGAGTCCTATCCGTCTAGGGACCTTGCTGCTTTGACTCCTACTCGAGCAAGGAACACAGCAATCCTGCATGTATGAGTCTTGTCTGCCTTAGGAATCCTCCCCTAAGTCCAAGTAGCGCCCAACTTCGCTGCTAGAGTCCTGGCTGTGCAAGGACTCCTACTCAGCCTGCTTCGCAAGGCCAGTTGCTCGTCTAGAACACCTCCCGCGTTGTCCCAACATCCGTCCATGCACAAGGGGCTTGCCTAGGTTGTCTGTCGCCTAGCAAACTTGGTTGTTCGCTACCAAGTAAGGGGGTAGCCGCCCCCTTTTCCCATCCAGCAAGTTAAGGGGCTAACATCTATCATGTACTCCTTGTATAGCATGGAAATATCTCTCTTCAAAGTATTGCACGGAATTTTGTCGATGGCCAATTTGAGAGCATCCCTCATATATATCTTGAACTTGGAGTCATCGACGAAGCAGAAGGGTTGCCCGATGTGCATAACATACTTCACGCGCTCCCTCCAATTTGTATTATGATTAAATGTTGAAGTACTAAGAGAGGAAGAAGAGGAGCTCATGACACTTAATTGTTCTTGTTTAGAGTCCTTTAGTCCATTCTTTGCATAACATGATCTAGCATGCCAGAGAAGATGTCTGGTACCACCTCCCTCCTCGATTCCCATGCTAGGAATACTCTTAAAATAATTGCATTCGGCTTTTCAGAGGAACTTGTCGAGGTTGTTAGGGTCGTCCACCGTACTCTTTTTCATATAGTTCTACACCATGGAGGGTTGTCACTTCTTTTTCTCCCTGATCATCGAGGCATTGGTGGAAATCTTTCGAGTCGACTTTGTTTATGTCAAGAATTCCTCATTCGGGAAAAATGGCAATTGGACTTAGGTGGGGTGACTGAGGAAGAGGAGACATTGTAGGTTGATTGGGATGTCATATTCTTTAAAGCAAAAAGATAACTAAAAAAAGAGGTAAATTAAACTAAAAATTAAATTATTAAATCAAATTTACTTACCCTGGTGCTTGAGAGTTGAGTTGAGCTGCTGGTTGACGGAGGAGGAGAAAACTTGAGAATTGAGAACTTGATTCTTTAATCTTGTGCTTGAGAGTATGAGAGCTTAATTTTATAATTAAAAATAAAAATTAATGTGATTAAGAGCTTGAGACTTGAGAGTATGGAAGAAGAGGAGAAATAGAGTCTTATATAATAGAGGAAAGGGTGAACAGAAGGTTAACCCCCACCCCATTTTTATAGATTTTCAAATGTGACAATTACCTCTCCAACCCTTGAAAATGGCTATTATTTGATTGTTATTGGGGTTAAAATTATCTTTTTGAGGGGGGGTGACAATTTTCTAATTCCCTTTCCTTTCAAATTTATTTTTCAAAAAATAAAAAAATGTTTGGGCCTTAAAAAAAATGTTGGGGGTAAGCCCCCACCTGAAGTTGGGGCTTTGCACCAATGGTTCTTAGAGCCATCGGTCAAGTCACGAGGGTCGCGGCCAGAACTGTCTCGCCACATGTTGGTCTGGGCTAGGCTAGGCCCACAAGCGGGCAGCCCTCACTATGGCCACCCCTATCTAGCTATGTCTAAATGGATCATTCATATTTGGATTGTGGAGATGCTTCATCTATGACATAGGAACACCAATAACTTGTGCTAAACACTAAATTTCTGGCAAATTCCATTCCATGGGCTACATAGAGTGGGTCTTGCAGATACTTGATACTCCCTCCATCCTACATTAATAGATCCATTTGCCAAAAAAGTTTATTCCATTTGAATAGCTCCATTTTGTTCAATTTAAGTTGTTGAGTACTTAAAAAAGAGCATCATAATTTTATTTCCCTTCTCACTATTCAATAAAAATCACTATTTTTTTCAAATTTATCTATTAATATTGGATGGAGGGAATAGTTCATTTCAAAATAAACTAAATTTGAATTATTTTGAAAACCAAATGGAGCTATTATTTTGTAATGGAGGGAGTACAATATGAATATGACAATAGTTTTTGTGACCAACTCCATGCGGAGGATCATGCTACATGGGGTATTTACCATGGTACATAGAGGTGAACAACACTGCAATGTACCATGCTAATATAAGAATATGTGTCCTTATGTTATGATATATTGACTTATTTCTGTAATTAAAACAATGTCATGAATATGTGTAATTTTGAATCAGTTTATATATAAAAACTATATTCTAAAGATGGAGTTAAAGAAAGACTCAAATTTGTGTTTGGTTAGGTAAAAACATGCACACACATCACATTCACACAGTTTTAGGTAGAAAAGACTTAGGTGAAAGAATGAGTGAGAGAGACTTTGTGAATGAAAACTCAAAATTTTGTTTTGAGTGATCGATCGCTTGAAAGACCCAATTGGTCAAATTTGAATGTCCCAAGGTTCTCCAAAAAAATTATTGACCAAACAATCACCTCAATTGATCAATCAATTGGTAGTATGAAAGCTTATACTGAAAATTTAATAATGACAAGGGTGATTGATCTCTAGGAGAGACCGATTGATCACTGTGTGAAATCGAGAGAAAAATACAAGGAACCAATCGATCACCCTGTGCACCGATCGATCTTTGTGAAACATAATTGCTTTTTAGATTGAACACACATTCTTTTTAAGACTTGGGGAGTCTATAAAATGGCTAACGTGAGTAGAGAAGACGGGAAGGCTTAGAAAGCATAGAAAAATTGTATGGAGTTGCTATAATGGTTTTTAGAGAGAATTAGTTTTCTAGTTATTGGGTGTTGTCTACCTTAATCAAAAGAGAGATTATATGTGAGATTAGTGCACAAGAACACATGTGTGGCATGGTGTTTTGTTGAAAATTTTTGTTCAGAAGATTAAGGAGAAAGAATATTCATTTCACAAGAGGAGATCAAATATCTAAATTGATTGAAGAGCACATTAAGGAGAGAAGATGTCACACCCCCGTCGTGCCCCCTTGACCTGAACCAGGCTAGGAAGAGCGAGTACAATGAGATGAGTTGATTACTAACCCAAACCTAGGCTAGTTCAAAGTATATAGCTACCATTTTGTACAAAAGCATTACCGGAAATATAAAGGAAATTAAACCAAAGATATTAAACATAATGACAAGCATTCTTACACACACATATATGTTCAAAGTCATAAAGGAGTTTCAAGGCTCCAAAAGCACTAAACAAGTCCATTCTATAAAAAAGATGGCTCTCCCACAAACATAATCAGAGTTTCAAGCTTACATCACACATCTACTGCTACTAACTATACAATAGTAGGTGGATTATCCTCACTTAGCATCCCTTTAGTCTCTACCTTGCTCGCAAAATAAATCATGTTGAGCACTTGTGTGGCACAACCACATAGAGGATCCATAACGAATACTCAAAACAAAACAAAGCAAAAGGGTGAGCATAGCTTAGTAAGAGTTTGAAAACATTGATCTCACATTAACACCATAAAATATAATCTTAAGATGCATAACATAACCCTTATACAATACCAGTTTTAAGCTCACAAAAGCATGTCAAATCCCTTACACATAAGACTTGTACAAATATCTCAATAGAGTATCATAATCTATACACATAATTGTGTAAATAAGCATCATAATCCATACACAAGACCTATATAAATAAGCATCATAACCCATACAAAATACATATGTAAATAAGCATAATAATTTTTATACAAAACATGTGTAAATAACACTACCAAAAAATTGATTTTCAGCCACATTCACCAATCGTCGCTGAAAACCACATTGACCGTTGCTAAAGGTATTGCGACGGTCTAGGATCAGTCACTATTGATGGCATCACAAATACTATTAGCGACAGCCAATGTGGTTTTTAGCAACAATCATAGCCGTCTTTAAAAATCCTTCTCACTTGTCACCATTAAGCCTATAGTGACAGTTTTGTTGGCTTTAGTGACAACAATAGCCTTTGTTAATGCATCATTTTTACTTAAACTCAACTTTTAATGAAGCCTCACTACGTTTCGCTGCACTCCAGGTCAAGGAAGAATAGTCCACCTATGTGCCCGATGCAGGCACGATTGGTACCTAGGAGAATTGCGCAGGGAAAGGGGAGAAATATTGAAGAAAGGGGAGAAGTCTGAAAATCACAAATTGCATAACTGGAAAACAAGAGTCAAGGTCGCCCCTTATGGGAGATGACCCCCTTAGTGAACCGGACCAGCTAAACCAACCCAACCCAGTTCATACAATATAATCTAATTAGCGGTTCGGCTAATCCAAGCCCTAACTGAACCAATAAATAAAAGACTACAATCACAACTAAATAGTCAAGGCAATAAAGTAATAAAAGGAGTTTGGGCATCATGCGCAATCGTGCACAACACTCCACCACGCTTCCGCTAATCGCCTTGTCCGCAAGGTGACCATGCTCGATAACGAGCCAAGAAATCATCCTCAAGCATCCACGTCGCATCCTCCAAAAGCTGACCCTGCTAGGAAACCAAAACCTCAGTAACAATGCGACCCAAATGATGAACCCGCCTCTTCTCAAGCACAGACGCAGGAGCTGGATTAGGGAGCGGAACAGGGCCCATCGGAGGCGGAGACGACGCATCCACTGCCAATGTTCAGTCACCAACAAACCTGCGAAGATGGGACACATGGAACACAGGATGGACCAAGGAATCAGGCGGCAAGGAAAGGCGGTAAGCAACCGGACCAACGCGAGCCTCCACCGGATATGGACCATGAAACCTGGGAGCGAGCTTGGAATGCTCGGGCTGAAACAAAGAAGTCTGGCGCTGTGGTAATACAGAGACATAAACCAAGTCACCAACTTGAAACTCCCGATCAGTACGGCGGCCATCATAGAGCTGTTTCATCCAGTTCTGAGCCTCAGCCAGATTCATCTTCAATTGATGCAAGACCTCATTGTGGGTTTGTAGCATATAATCCACCTCAGCCACCAAAGAACGATGAGGGACATACGACAATATAGTAGGGGGAGGGCGGCCATACAACACCTCGAAAGGAGTGAAGCCCGCGCGCATGTGATAGGCAGTATTTTAGGACCACTCTGCCCAGGGAAGAAGCTACAGCCAATGGCGAGGCTGCGTCATTGTAAAACACCGCAGGTACTGCTCCAAACAACGATTAACGACTTCCGTCTGCCCATCCATCTGAGGGTGATAAGCAGTGCTCATATGAAGGGGCGTACCCTGGGCAAAGAACTCCTGCCAAAGCTGAGAAAGGAAGATACGATCACGATCAGACACAATGGTACAAGGCATACCATGAAGCTTCGCCACCTCCCGAACATACAGGTTTGCCACCATTTTAGCAGTGAAGGGGTGACCCAGCGAGCAGAAATGAGCATACTTTGACAGAAGGTCAACCACCACCATGATCACCAACTTACCTTGCACCAGCGACAAGGCCTCCACAAAGTCCATCTATACATCCTCCCATACTTTGTCCAAAATGGGTAGGGGTTGGAGCAACCCAGTTGGAGAAGTGGTAGCAGCCTTGGCGTGCTGACAAATATCACAAGCTGCCACATACTCATGCACAGCCCGACTAACCCCCAACCATAAGAAACTCTGGCTGACCCGCTTATAAGTGCGGAAAACCCCTTCATGACCAGCAACTGGAGAATCATGGAAATGAGATATAATGCGACGGCGAAGATCAGAGACATCAGGAACCCACAAGCGATCCTTCCAGAACAACAAATCATCCCACCAAGTGTAAAACGGGCGGGTTGTCGGGTCCTACTGAAGGGCAGCGATCAAAGCCTGTGTCGAAGCATCAGAGCAGTAGGCATGCTTTAACTCATCAATAAAGGGACAAGAGAGTATGGAGAAGGCGAAGCACGACCCCGGGGCAGGTATACGAGAAAGAGCGTCAACCACTGTGTTCTCTGACCCCTTCTTATAAACAACTTCATAATCATAACCTAAACGTTTACTGACCCAACGCTGCTGAGACGGAGTGGACACCCGTTGTTCGAAGAAATACTTCAATGGCTGATGGTCAGTGCAAATCAGGAACCGTCGACCCAAGAGGTACGATCGCCATTTGGTGACGGCATGGATGATGGCCAACATTTCCTTCTCATAGACGGACAGTGACAAGGATCGGCCCGCCAGAGCCTTGCTGAAATAGGTGATGGGACGCTCATCCTGTAACAAAACTGCCCCTAAGCCAACGTCCGAAGCATCAGTCTCTACCACAAACAGGCGGCTGAAATCAGGCAGAATCAAGACTAGGGCGGAGGCCATGGCGTGCTTCAGCCCATCAAAGGCTTCTTGTGCATCCAGAGTCCAAGCAAAAGTGCCCCGTTTGAGCAGTGCTGTCAGAGGTCGAGCCAATTCCCTATAGCGACTAATGAAGCACCGATAGTACCCGGTGAGGCCTAGAAAACCACGAAGCACCCGAATGCACGTGGGAATAGGCCAAGACAGATGGCGGCCACCTTGGCTGGGTCGGTGGCGATACCATTCCCTGATATAATGTGGCCTAAATAATCCACTTGCAGACTGCCAAAGGAGCACTTCGAATGTTTAAGACATAAAGAATTGTCACGCAGAATAGAGAAAACTGACCAGAGGTGTGACAAGTGCTCTGTCCAAGATCTATTGTATACCAGAATATCATCGAAGAAAACCAAGATATAACGGCGCAAGAAGGGACGAAAGAGGTCGTTCAAGAGGCACTGAAATGTGGATGGGGCATTAGTCAATCCAAACGGAATAACCAGGAACTCGAAGTGGCCGTCGTGAGTCCGGAAGGCTGTCTTGTGCACATCGGCGGCATTCATGTGAATTTGATGATAGCCCGAACGCAGGTTGAGCTTACTAAACACCGTAGCGCTGGTCAACTCATCGAGCAACTCCTCAATCACTAGAATCGGGTACTTGTCTTTCATAGTAATAGCAATGAGGGTGCAGTAGTCAACACAAAAGCACCATGTACCATCCTTCTTACGCACAAGCAACACTAGCCACGAATAGGAACTTGTACTGGGCCTGTTATTCCTACCTGAAGCATAACGGCCACCAGCCGCTCGATCTCTGCCTTCTAAATATGTGGGTAGCGATAGGGATGCACATTGGTTGGGGCGGTACCAGGGGTAATCAGAATCTGATGGTCATGGGAGCGGCTAGGCGGGAGTCCCTGTGGCTCAACAACAAGTCTTGGTAATCTGTCAAAAGCTCTTGGAGGTCGGTCGGCATGATATCTTGAGACACCTCAATGTTGCACGTTGCTGTAAAAGGAGCCCTTGGGGGGCATACCGGAACAAAGTGCTCGAAGGATGGGCAGAGAGCAAAGTGCCCGGCCTCGAGCCTTCTAACCGGACGCGCTGTCCCTGGAGCTCAAAGTCCATCCACATCTCCCGAAAATTCCAAACAACATCGCCGAGCTCTTGGAGCCACAGCATGCCTAACATAGCGTCTGCCCCTTTCGTTGGCAACAGGAAGAGATTAGTGACAAATGCATGGCCCTATATAGACAAAGTAACCTGTGCACACACCCCATTGCTCCGGAGGTGCTTGCCTTCTCCAATCAGTACATCAAAGGGTTTGGAGTCCGATACGAAACACCCAAGGCGGTTGGCAACCCTGTCATTAATAAAATTGTCAATAGAACCACTGTCGATCAGGATAGCTACCTGTTAGCGCTTGAGGAACCCCTGGACACGCATCATGCGGGGTGTAAAAGCCCCAGAAAATGCATGCACCGATATCTCCGGTAATAGCTCGTCACTGGCGGACAAGGCCGAGCCATCAGAACCCTCATCGCCATCGTCCACTTCTTCCACCAGAAGACTGCCCTTAACAGCACAACGGTGCCCAGGCACAAATTTCTCATCACAGCGGAAGCATAACCCCTTCGAACAATGTTCCTCCATTTGAGCCGGGGTTAAATGCCGTACAATCGGACCTGCAGGAGCAAGTAGCTGGTTGGGCCGGCCAGGGGCAGCACTGCTGGGAAGTGGATGCACAAGAGTGGCGCTAGGAATAGAGCGGCCCAATGGTCCAAGCCGCCCCCCTCTGCGCTATCTAGTCAGTTTCTCCTCTTCGATACGAGCGTGTCACACCACGTCCCACATGTTGGCGCACGGAAAGTGCTGCATCTCTTCTGAAATTTCGGGCTTAAGGCCGTGCTTGAAGGTACCCACAAAGGCGGCTACCAGCCAGTCGGGCAACCGATTGGCCACCTTCATGAATTCAGTGCAGTATGCACGGACGGTGGTAGTCTGGTGCAGGGATGACAGCATCTCATTAAAATCCTGGAATTCATTAGGCCCAAACTGAACACAGAGTTCATCAGAAAAGGCCACCCATGTAGGGTAACGCACCTCTTTCTCAAAACTCTGGAACCACACAGATGCGTCGCCATCAAGGTGGAAGGCTGCGATGCGCAAGATCTTTGTCTCTGAATGAGTGCCTTGGTAGGCGAAAAAAATTTTAGCCTTATACAACCATTCCACCAGATTGTCATCCCTGTTGTAGCGAGGGAACTGCAGACGAGCCAGACGAGGTTCAGCGCCCACTCGTTGGCCCCCACCATGCCGAGGAAACTCGTCCCAATCCTCTTCAACGTCCTGGAAGTGGTTAGGATGGGGCGGCATCATAGGTGCATTTTCATGAACACCTGGTGTGCCTCGCATCTCCCAGGTCTGGTGCCTCCCTCCTAATGTTGTCTAGCCAGTGCCATAGCCTACAGGATAGGGCAGTCCTCCCATGTTGACGCTGGCCGGCACTGAGGTGGTGGGTAGGGTCGGTTCCGGGGGCTGCGAGGGCTCACCCTTCTCCGGAGTAATAGCGGCCAGTGCAGGAAGAACAGGCATGGCGCGCGCTGCCAGGGCGTCCTATTGTACCTTCACTCTGGCGAGCTCGGCAACAAGGGCTTGCACCGTTGTGAGGATCTCTGACAGCTTGGCATCGCTGACAGTGGAATTGGCCTGCGGACTGTCTGCTGAAGATGGCGTTGGTACCTCCTTCTTGGAAGCCGCCTCCTGCACAACAACCTGTTTGCCACGCGCCATGGCCGGGGATCGCACAAGCTCCGATACCAATGATGTGCCCGATGCAGGCACGATCGGTACCTAGGAGAATTGCGTAGGGAAAGGGGAGAAATATTGAAGAAAGGGGAGAAGTCTGAGAATCACAAATTGCATAACTGGAAAATAAGAGTCAGGGTCGCCCCTTATGGGAGACGACCCCCTTAGTGAACCGGACCAACAAAACCAACCCAGCCCGGTTCATACAATATAATCTAATTAGCGGTTCGGCTAATCCAAGCCCTAACTGAACCAATAAATAAAAGACTACAATCACAACTAAATAGTCAAGGCAATAAAGTAATAAAAGGAGTCTGGGCATCGTGCGTAATCGTGCACACCACCACCACAGGGATTAGTCCAGTCCAAATAGCAATCGATTGACCTGCAAAAGCCTTCGGACGAAGGGGCTAAAAAAATAGGGGAGTATTTTCATACTCAGTACAAAAATACCCAGTAGGGGAAATAAATCAATGAACTTCGCAAGTTCATATACATATGCATTCAAGCAATCACACATGAAGCAAGAAGTGCATGCAGCATAAATAATGTATCTTACACACATACGATCGTACTGGCTGAACTTACACTTACACTTACATTCTGAATCAAAGTCTTACTAACTTACTCGTACAATCGGACACTTACACTTACAACATACACATACTCGTATGACCTTATTCGTACGAACTTACTTGTATGACCATATTCGTACAATTTTACTCTTACGCATAAATGTACTTTTACGTCTTCCTTAGAAGCTCACACTTACACTTACTCTGAATCTTACACATACTGCTTACTCAAAATGTGATGCACAAAACTTACTCTTAATGTCGTACATATACTACCGACAACTGAAGCTCATTATAAATAATAAGATCCAGTGTCGGAAAGGAAGGGAATGCCACTAGGGCATCACCTTAACCTTCGGGGAGAAACTAGATGCCATGGACTTTTTCGAAGGCAAGGCACACCTATGCTCATGGGGCACAGGATCAAACAGGTAAGAGCAGGTCCATGATACTTCTTACGCAAATGCCCATGCTCTGGGGCCATACATTGCCACTCTTGGGTAGGAATCTTACAATGCCACTCTTGGGAGGAACATACAATGCCCATGAAGGGCAAAAACTTACAGCGCTCTCAATAGAGCATCAAATGGTTGGGCCGAAATACAGCACCAAGACCAATCCCGCAGGATAACACCATGGCTAGACTAGGAAGGATGCTTAGTCAATAACCTATCGATTGGCTCAAAAATAGAACTTAATCCATCGAAACTCTCGGTCTCAAACTCACAATGTTATTAAATTAGGGTTACTTACCATTCAAGTTCATATTAAGTAACTTATGCAAGTAGAATTATGCTTGGAACTACTTTCACCTTACATTCTTCAGCCAACAAGGCTAGAACTACACGCGTTCTAAAGCTCTAATCCATAAAGGTAGCATTCTTTACTTAGCTCATCCCCCACCCTTACACTTACAGTCTTACGAATCCCTGCATAGCTTTACTTAAATTCAAATTCTATACTAGCATGCTTACCATCATATACTTACGGCCTTACATCTTACACCATCTGCCTTAAAACCAAATCGTCTTACTCAAACACCTCAAATGAAACCCTTTAGACTAAATTCCCATGATCAAACCCTTACTAATTCCTTACTCCTTTTTTTCTGTTGCAATTCATATTACGTACATTATGCGGGTACAAATATGTTGTTCACTCTCATTAATTCACAATCCCTCGAAGACGTTAAGAACCTTCAATTTTCCAAATCCTTACATCGCTTAGGTCTTCTGCTCATTGCTCCAACAAGCCACCCGACTGAATCCCAACCAATTCTCCAATCTTATCAAATCCAACCTTAGCTTGTCAATCTTACATCTTTCCTCACCCTACATACGGTCACAATTTCCACATCATAACCCATGATGTACCCCTTCAACAAACTTACAATCAAACACTCCTACTCATGCCCTTCGATCACACACTACCAACCCACAACAAAGATCTATCACACGCTCTAATCACATACATATAATTCATAACTTACTATTGTATCCTTAGTCTTCACTAACGTACGCACAATCCACATACATATAACATGCTTATTTAATCAACATAATCATGCAAAGAAACGAAACATACTGCCCCTCATGGCATTAGGGTAATTTTACCACTTGGTGTATGCTACCCTCTTTTGTTACTTCTGGTGCCCTTATATTGATCTTAAGTCATTAACCTCTCAGAAGGCTTCACTCTCAAACTGACTCGTGCTTCCATTCACACGAATGTGGGTTGTTCACTCGAATGGGTATTTATGTCATTTTGATCAAGGCTTTATGTGCATCTAATGGGTCCAAGATTGGGTGCAGAGGTACTACTTCACATTATGGACTCAATGTAATTTTCCTAGCATTTACTAGGGTCATGTGCCCCTTGAACCGACCTTAGTCGACTTAACAGTTTACAATTTGCAAAATGGTCAATTACCCACTCACTAGGATTTTTCCCCACTATGAGGTTTATCCTATATTTAGGTTACTCATTAAAATCTCACTTAGAATTTTCCCAATTCTTAACATCACTCATAGGCCACTGATTCAGAGCCCCTAAGTCGGGTATGTGAATATTATATTACCCTTAAACTACCAGAGGTAAAAGGGTCATTTTATAAGATTTGAGATTTTTTCCCCAATCCAAAACTTCGTGAGGACACTCCCACCCCTCTCTAGATAAATGAGTAATTTTTTATAATTTTTTTACTCTTTTCGTCTCATGAACCGGACCCGGATCTCTACACTCTTTATTTTGATTTGTCTTTAAAATCAAACCCGGTTCGGTTTGGGTCGACCACCCGCAACGCGGGTCGTCTTCCCCTCAACCGGCCAAAGGCAGAAATGCCTCTGGCGGTACCATCCCTAGCCACCATGGAAGGTCACCGGAAAGGGTGGACCGGATCGACATCACACAACAATTCCAACCACCCTGACCTAGCCATTGCCTGATGGCCGGCCGGGGACAAAGCCCCCTCCTTTATATTTTTTTTCACTGCCAACACGTCAACACTGCTGTGGCGGAAAGCCATCAAGGCCGGCGATGGGCTGGGCTCGATAGGGATCGCCTTCGTTTGGCAATTCCGAGAACCCGGTCTTGCCTCCGACCAAGCAGCTCCTTCGGTGACCAATCTGTTCTCTTTTTTTTTCGTGCAACGACTCGGCGGCCTGGACAACGGCAGCCAAATCTGCCACCGCCAAGGCCTCACCAAAGAAAGGGCCGCCACAGCCAGGGCCAGTGCAGACTATTTCCTACTACTGTTCCGATGACTGGAAATTAAATTAATGTTCACATAATTACCTGAATAGTATTTGCAGAAATCACTATTAATATAATTTTCAATAAAATAAGCTAACAAATTCCCTACTAATCTCGACTCAAAATCGTACCTCAATGGCCAAGTTGTTGTCAATCCACCACCTCCCAAGCCTTGCAGGAAAATTCCATCTGCCGCTCCTCCTCATTTCCTTGATAGTCAAAGCCAAAAAAACCCTTCCATTAGCCCTAATTACCCTTTTTATAGATATGGGGATTAGGGTTCCTAAACCCCCAAGGAGTTGGGTTAAACTTCCCCACTTAGGCCACCTAATTGTGCCCCTAGAAGATAATTTCGTAGCATTAATTAATCAGGTCCATATAGTAACTTAAATGGCAAATTTACGCGTCTAATTTGGGGAAACGGGCCCTACGCGCGATATTCAACTTCAAACTGTCATAGCTCCCTCATCCGAACTCCAATTGGCATGTTCTTGGGGGTGTTTTGAAGCTATTTCTGTCTATTTTCCATCCATATAGGTATCAAATACTAATTACATCTACGGATCAAGTTATTCCCATGAGAAGGTCAAGGGGTCCAACACCCTAATTTTTATGTGGTCGACTTCGAAAACTTAGAAAATTCCCGGATGTTATAGATTGGATGATGATGATGCTCTAGTTGGACTAGCAGGAGGAACACAAGTGCAATTTTTGCCTCAAGTCATTGCCAAGGTGATTTAATGTAATAGGAAACCACTCACCTATCCACATTTTGATGGATTTGAGTTTTTGTTGGATAATGAGTTGAATGGGACATTGACCAGACTTCCCAAAGGCAAAGGCTGGATGTATCACTTCTTGCACACTCGATGACTCTTGATTTTCTTTTGTTGCATGTCATAGCACAGTATGGCATATGGAGTGCTATGAAGGAGAGAGTTGATCATACAACGGCCATGATTTTATGCCTCCTTGCACAGCCAAAGCTGGAGCTGGATCTACAGTTGATCATTTTTTGTGGCATGATGACATTTCTTCTTAGATATACGCACAAGATGTTGCCATACCCATACATTTTGTCTAGGATTTTCACTTCTGTTCATGTTAGGATCCCATGAGGTGAGCCGACAATGGTTGGGATGGGATCTATTGATGCAGTTGTAGTTCATCGTATGATGCCATATTATAGAGGATAGGAGGGAGAGCTACAGGTGATTCAGGCACCAATAGATAAACCAAAACATCATGATCAGTGAGACCGACATGTTACATATGCCGAGTTCATATCATTTCAAGATGCAGTACTTTAGGGTTTGTAGATGCCAAATGTATGCTCAAAGATAGATTTTCACATGCAAAGAGTGAGGGGGTAGTCTGATGAAGTTGGTGTTGATTGATTTCTAATTTTATTTTATCACTTTGTCATGTATTATTGTTCTTAAACTTGTTTTAGTTCATTTTATGTTTCATTTTACTATGGGATGTATTTTGAAACTGATTATGTGATGGATATGTGATTATGGACATGTTTTACTTTATGGATTATATATTTTAATGTCTTACGGTGATATTTATGACTTGTTTGTAAATTGTCTATTTTAGATAATTATTGCTTAAATTTTTGTCTATTTATGTCAAAACGGGGGATAAATGATTAATGAAAATCAATGTTCTTATTTTCAATACTTGATTGGATAGTAATATGCAATTTCTTTTATTTTAAGTGTGTAGGATAAGTACAGGATTACACAACCGTTTTCAAGATCAATTCCAATGAGTTTATGTTAAGTCCTTGAGTTGTCAAGTCATTTGTACAAATTGAAAGTCAATGCACGATGTCAAGAGATAATTTTATTCTGATTTTCAATTATGTAGTGTTCTGATAAGAAATAGCCGAAGGGAAAGATTATAAGAACATGTGTCATATGTAAGGTTAATTGGCTAATTTCTCTATCAAAATTACGTCAAAAACCATGAGTATGTAACTATTCTTATAAATTTGATTAGATGTAGTTGTGGTTAAGTCAAGTTTGGAATTGATAGATTTGAAAATATGAGTAGATGTGTTCTTATGGATCAAGACTAAAGACTAAAACATGTTGATGGTTGAAGAGGTTTATTCATTACACATTCTCATGCAAAAGTCACTTAGAGAAGTTTCATATATGATTTCAGAGGTTTCAAATGAATTTAGTGTAAAAAGGGCAAAACTGCCTTTGAACAGTGTTATCGATCGATCCCTGGATAATTACATTGCTTGAATTGATCGATCGATAATGAACTATAGCAGGGGATAGAAGAATCGATTGATTAGCACTTGAATAAGTCTTTTATTAAACAAATGCAAGAGTTTATCAATTCATCGCTTTGTAGACACATTAACCGCTCAAGGAGTCATGCCTTAAGAAAATAGGGAACAATCGATCATTGCTTGAAATGATTGATCATTTGCAGTTTTAGTTACCCTAAACAAGCCTTAACGAAATAGTTCTCTTTCCTTGTTGAAGTCAAAGTGCCAATTCAACTTTAAAACCTATATAAAGGCTAAGAAGTGACAAAATTTAATAGAGGAAAACCTAGAAAATATTGGAGAAGAAAGGAGCTTGAAGAGATTATCCATGGTGAATTCGTGCTGACGCACAACTAAAGTTTAATATTTAAGATAGAAATTTCAGAGAGGAGAGTCAGCAAAAGTTTTGAAAGAAGTTGAAGAAGCTCAAGAGGTAAATCAACAAACAAGGAAGGAGTCCACCGTTGACTTGCTAGAAGAAAAAAATAAATATCAAAACACGAAGAGGGAAAGCTTCAAGGATTCAAGGAGGATGAATTGAAGGCCAACATAATCAATGTGAGAAGATGAACAAAAGGAGTTTATGTCAACTTGTAAGTTTGGTTGGTCGATTTGAGTATTGTAAGATCAACATCCTTCTAGTGCATTGATTTAGCCTTAGATTGAGGCCATCGTGGGCTCTTATCCTAGTTAGGGTTTTCCACATAAAAATCCTTGCGTGATTGTATGGTGTGCATGCTTTGTATGATGGTTATTGATCATGAATAAAGATTAGAAATTAGGGTTTGTTTATTATTTATTCCACTTTAAAACAATTCCTACACATAGAGGTTATAACTCTTAATTGCTTACTTCCAAAAGTACAACGGTTAGGAGCGATCAAGTGATCCATTCTTGCCATATGGTGGATATTAAACTCTAATTCAATAGGTTTATTAACCTTAGGAAAATTATTGGAGTTGCTTGGCTGGAGTATTTTCGTAAGAGGTTTTATGTCCCATGTTTTGTATGAAACTCTTTTGGGACGCCAAACAAAACAATAAAATTTATTTTTGGTAGTTTGGTTTGCTTTAGGTTGTTCAGTGTTTGTTTGATTTGTTTTAGAAAAGATTATGAAAAACAAAATCAATTTTATGTTTTCAAACATATTGTTATAATATCATATAGAACACACTTGATTTGTGAAGTATTACACGTAGTGGCTCACACATGTATTGCATGATCAATACAATCTTGAGTCAAGAGGACTAATTGAATATCATTTGAGTAAAGTTTTAAATTTCATAATACTTCTTTATGTACTATTAATTTACTTAAAGACTTAGTACTCACTATGGGAATTCAAGATCATCATCGGCTCAAATATATAGTATGGTTGATTTACTTCTGCACTCTGATGCTACGAGGTTTTATAAGGTAGTTGAGTACATTGGATTCCTTTGCATGATGGATGAGATTTAATATGTTTATATTTTCTTTGAACACTTGATTTAAAGATTGTCCTCATTAGTTCTCATAAAGATAATGGAGAGGGCTACCTACATGAGAAATCTTGCATTATAGTAAAAGCTACCATCCCGACACTAAAAAAGGCATAGAATGACAAAAATAAATAGTACAAGGTCACCATAACTAAGAAAAAAACCATTGTATGACCAAATATGTAAAGAAAGAAAATGTCAAATACTTGAAAATGGCAATGGGCATAGAGAATGACAACAAAAGAAATAGATTTTTGTATTCTTGCTTGTATCGCCTACTTATTTAATGTAAATCAATGAACAAATGAAATGCAAGCATGGGCCAAGTTTCTAGACAGACTCATTTGTCAAAGTAGTGGAAGAGAAAAGTTGTTTTTAATTATATTATCCATTGATATCTTGACATTTTTGCATCTTTTCTTATTATGGCCAAAGGGGCAAAATGTTTAATTATTGTTTTTCGGATAGGGCCAACATCACCCGATGTTAGTAGCCTACGTACTCATCAAACAACATCTTTAATATTTCCAACAAGATCAGATCCAAACGTACTTCTGCTTAGAAACTACATTATCCTAAGAAGCATAGCATCACACATGCAATGCTTAAGTATTTTCAATCAACCTACATTTTATGCAAGTCCTTTAATCATTCCACTTATCTAATTAAACCAGCAATATCAAACCATGTTATTAATTATTTCACCTCCCTTGTTTAATAATTAATACTATCAAATATGTATTCACTCAAAGATAACTCGATTCTCAAAGAAATCTCCAAATAAAAGACTCCAACATTGGAGTAAACTGCTTAACAGTAGCTTGACCCAAATCCCTAGGGCTCTCAATAACCTACTACAAATCTAGAGAAGAGGATCTCAACTATGCTCATGGGCATATATTGGCGAGAAGTACAAGCCTTCCATGATGCTCATACAACTTCACCTAGTCCTGGGAAGACCTACGGGAAACCCGCAATAGAGACCTCTCTAGCCAATACCCAAACCGTCGTGGCAGTGAAGAAAGCATATCACAATCTCCACTATCCCAACTCATGGAGAAAATGACTTCTAAGATATTAATAATGTATCCATAGAAGCCTCAAGTCTTTATGACTATTGAATCCCCCAAACAGTCAAAACTTAAACTAGATTATCTTCATCCAGTCAAGTATTCACCCAACCATTTGAGTCCTCTTCACCTTGTGAATCGGCCCAATAAATAGCTCATCCCCTGAGCGATGACTAAGAGAAAACCCTTGAACCCTAATAATCTCTATGAGGCTAGGGTAAACTCTCATAACTACCCTCGGTTCATTAACTAAGGTAACATTCTATGTCAAGGCCCAGTTCACTCCATGAACAGGACCCAAACCCTATTGAGTGTATTTTAGTCTTTATCTTGATTAGATGTTCTCCCCCAATCCAATGACAATCAATATCTCTTGATTAGTCCTCATTAATCTCAAGTTACCGATTAACACATCAATAATAAAAGCATGCATCAGAATAATTAACGTAAATAACATGAAGTTATACAAGTGCATAAATAATAAATGAAGGCCTGCTGCATTCATTTACAGGGCTAGGGATTAGCGAACTCAATCCCATGAATGTAAATAACTCTAGCACATCGCACGAGTTACATTTATAATATCCTAGTGGATCGATGCACTGGGTTGTAGACACTTGTAATATACTGCCCTAAACCATGAGAATTCGGGTTCTTCCCCTTATTTCCCGTGACACTGTGACCTGTAAAGGTCTTTGTGTCACCTACTAGTCACATCCCCTCCAATTGAAGTCATTAATATCATTATAGGTTTCCTTAACTCTTAGTTAACTAGGTTATTTGTTTCGGCGGATCGGAATATACTGCACCTAAGGGCATTAGGGTAATTTTACCACTTGGGGTGTGATACCCTCCTTTGGGTTATTTTGGTTCCCTTCTATTGATCCTAAGTCATTAACCTCTCATAAGGCTCCACTTTCAAACTGACTCGCGCTTCTATTCACACAAATGTGGGCGGTTCACTCGAAGGGGTATTTCTATCATTTTGATCAAGGCCTTATTGATATCTAATGGATCCAAAATTGGGCATAGTGGTACTACTTGACATCATGCACTCAATACAATTTTCCAAGCATTTACTGGGATCGTGTACCCCTTGAACCGACCATGGTTAACTTAACTTTTACAATTAACTATAAGGGTAAAATGGTCAATTATCTACTTACTGGGATTTTTACTCACTAAGTGGCTTGGTGTATATTTAGTGTACACATTAAGCTCTTACTGAGAATTTCTATAATTTTTAAATCCACTCATAGGCTCTTGAACAGGAGCCCCTAAGATGGGTAAGTGAATATTGCACGGTAATTTAACTATAAGGGGTAAAAAAGTCATTTTATAGTCTGTAGAATTTTTCTAATGTCTAAAACATGGTCAGAATTATCCCACACCTCTCAATGTCCAGGATTAATTTTATTAAAAAAATTTACTTTTTTATCCCCCGAACTGGACCCGGTTCACTTCCTTCTTTTTTTTTTTTCCTTTAAACCGGTCGTCTTCCTCGCAGAGACGACTACGGGTCTGAATTTGGTTTGGCTGGCAGAGCATGGTGCTTGGCCCCTGACAGAGCTCCACCTTGGCCTCTCCAAGCCAAGATCACACCGTCGGTGGTCGGTATGGTCTTCAGTGGGAGCTGGGTGGCGGAGGTAGCGGAGCCCACCGTACCTCCGGCAAAAGGGCATGGCAGAGCATTGTATGTCGTTTATGGCTAATAGCATAGCGTCCTTGCCGCCACCGGCTGTCCCCTTGCAACACTCTTGAACTCTCTCCAAAAATGACCCACCATGGCCCTGCTAAGGCCGCAACTCGCCAAAGCATGGAAGACCCGTGAGAGAAATGATAAAATCCCCCTCCCCATAGCTGGACAAGATGATGACCGCCCCTGGCCGTGACAAGCAATAGTAGCTAGAGTTGGCCAATCGACGGAGGGAAGCCAATGGCCATGCACTCATTTTCTCCGTCGACCCTCTTTCTTCTTTTCACAGGTTGGGTTTACCCAGCCATAATGACAGTAACAAAAACATACTAACTTACAATACTTTCAAAAATAGAATTATATTGAATCACTAATCTTACCTCCTCGGCATTTAACCTTTGTGCATCTCCTCATCAACTCCACTGTCAACCATACACTGGTTGCCGACACTCTTCATCTTCTCCGGCGGCTTCTCCTTTTTCATCCTCTCCACCCAAAAATTCCCATCCTAAGAGTCCTCGTTATGTTTTTATAAGCATAGGGATTAGGGTTCCTAATCCCCTACAGAGTTGGGCCAAACCTCACTTAACCCATTAATTGGGACCCTAAAACTTAATTTCATAACATTAATTAATCGTGCCCGTATAGTGACTTAAATAGACAATTTGCACATACAATACAAGTAAACAGGTCCGGTGCATTATATGCAACTTCTAATGTTCGTATCTCCCTCATCCGAACTCCGATTATCGTGTTCTTGGTGGTGTTTCGAAGCTCTTTTTGTCTACTTTCCATTCATATAGGTTTTATCACTAATTCCAGCCATATATCAAGTTATTCCCATGAGAAGGTCAAGGGTTCCAACACCCTTATTTTCACTTGGCCGACTTCGGAAAGTTGGAAAATTCATGGACGTTTCAGGGCCCGTCGCTAGGTCGACCAGACCCAGCCCACCTGGCCCACAATCAGGTTGATTTGGACTGGGCCAAAACCAATCCGTTGGGCTGGGTCCAGCCGACCAGGTTTCAAGACCCAAGGCCAAAAAAAAAATTACACAAAAATTTGTAAAAATTACGCTTAGACTAGGTTTGTCTCACAAGTCTCTTGACCAAGTTTCAGGCCTCAAAGGCTATGAAATATTTATTTTACCCTTATGAGTGGTCCATAATGATATTTAGTTACTCGACTCCAGCTCTAGTTATGGGGCATATGAATAGACTTTAGAATTGGGAAAATTTCCATAGAGAGGTGACGGTGTGACCTAAATTTGGACCAAGCCACATGGTGGGGAAAAATCCCAGTAAGTGGATTATTGAACACTTTACCCCTAGGGTAAAGGGTGAACCATAGAATGAACCAATGTTGGTTCAAGGGGTTGATAACCCCATAAAATATCTATAAAATTACCACGGATCCATGACATTAAGGAGTAGTCCTTAGATCCATTTTGTACCGATTAGAATTCACGAAAGCCCTGAACAAATAAATAAAAATACCCCTATGAGCGGACAAGCCCGCATTTGTGTGAATGGAATCAACAGGCCAATTTGAGATTGAAACCTCTTGAGAGGTCAAAGACCTCCTATGTGAGAAAATTACCAAATACCAATAGGTGCACTATAACCAATTTCATAAAAATAGGCGCTTCTAGCATAGGAGAGTTAGGGCACAAGAACTCAATTCTTCCTATTATCATAATTGTGTTTGACACTTGACATTATGATATATTGGGACCTATGTGGGCCCATATTATTCATGTTTTCATTTTCCTTAATGTTTGCAATTGATATTTTGATAGTAATTTATCACTAGCTTAAGATTAACGAAAGTATAATTGATGGGGTTATATAATTTTGGATTGGGTGAGAACACCTAATCAAGATAAAGATTAAAATACCCTTAGAGGCGTTTGGACCTTATGATTTGCATTGGTTAATGAACCGATGACTGTTTTGAGTTTTGACCCTATTTGAAAGGGACTAATAGGGTTTGGGATAGTCATTCTGAATCCTATCTTGTTTGTCATGAACAGGTAGGGTTCAAGATGGTTTTTCTGAGCCATGTAATTGCACCTCTCATTTAGTGTAGATTTGGTCATGTAGTTGCACCTCCCCGTTGGAGGGAGTTCTACGTGAGACAGGTTCATAACCAATCTATTTAGGATCATTTAGTGTACACACATTTGGATTAGTTGACAAATGGCTTCTTTGGCTTCTTCTGACACTTCTACTCAGGTACAATTGTTGGCCATGCCCTTCCACTCCAGTCAGGCCTTTAGGGGCAAGGTTGGGTTATAGTAGTGGATTCTAGGGCAAAATTATAGATGGTTCCTTTTTTAGTATTGACCATGGTGGTTGTATCATTTGTCACTTAGGTTGACATTTGATGATTTTGTCTATGTGATTGGATGGGATTATTAATTATTGAACAAAGGTTTGAGATATAATTAATAAAATTATTTGATATTGCTTGTTCAATTAGAACAAGTGGAACACCTAAATGACTTGCATCAAATGTATGCTAGTTTAAAATACTTAATCATTGCAAGTTTGATGTTATGTTTTTGAGGTATTGTAGTTTTTAGACAAAACTAGATTTTGTTCTGATTTTGTTGGAAGTAACATTGAAGATGTTGTCTAATCAGTACGTAGGCAACTAACATTTGGGTGATATTGGCCCAATCTAAAAAATAATAATTAATATGTTTGTTCTTTTGGAAACTTTCCTCCAAATGGAGGAGATATTTCATTGTTGTTTGGTCTTGTTGGTTGCAAGTTCTTTAGATAAGGAGTAGCAAGATCAAGACGTCAATGGGTGATTGAGGACAATGTTGCACTAATGGGATCTACTTTCTTACTCTACAATTTCTTAAATAATTCAATTTACTATCATGAAAGCCAACTTTACTTGGTTATTTATTTTCCGTTAGATGACAAATTTGTACTTAGAAGATTAGCCTGCAATTTATCAAATTTTGACACATATAGTAATATCATATGTTTTTATATTCATATTTGTGAACCCTAATTATCATGACGTAGATATTTTATCAAAGGATTTGTTTTGTGTTTATTAATGAAAAAAATTCCTCATGATTTATCATGTCCTTTATTTAAAAAGATTTTAAAACTTTGGGTCATGACAAAAGCTATAATATTTTTTATTTTTTAGATGATGGGTTGTAGTGTTTTGTCATGAAATAGTCAAAGTGTCATCATGTCATGTGTTGGCATATTTTTGTGATTAAAATGATGTCATTGATGTGTAATTTAGAGTCAAGTTAAGTCTAAAGATTACTTTCAGAATATGAAGTGAAAGGAAGATTCAAATCCGTGTTTTGTTATGTAAAAACACACACATCACATTCACACACTTTTAGGGTAAAAGAGATCTTAGGTGAAAGAATGGTGAGAATTGGAGGCTTTTCAGAATGAAAAATTAAAAAAATGTCCAGAACAATCGATCACTGAACAGAGAAGATCGATTGATTATGAACTGTAGCAAAATTTTCAAAACATGAAAGATTGATCAATCACTTCTCAAATAGATTGATCGCTTCTAAAAATGATCGACTTGTACTTGAAAATTCACTATTGAAAATAAAATCGAGAGTTTATTGATCTATCGCATGGTCAAGAGATCGATCAATAGAAGATCCATAGTTCCAAAGGAACAAGGATCGATAGATTGCCCTGTGGAACAATCGATTGATGGAGCGCAGAGTTGCCCAGGTTAGGTTTTTCTAGTTTGAATTGGATCTTAGTTGGAATCATATTCCTTTTGATACTTGGGAGTCTATTGAAAGAGTTTGGGACGTGATGAAAAAGAGAAAGAAGGCTTAGAAAAATTAGAGGGCTTGTGTGGAGTTGTTCTAATGGAGTTTTGAGAGAATTAGTCTTCTAGAGTGAGAAGTGTCTACCTTAATCAAAAAAGTGATTAGAGGTGAGATGAGAGCACAAAAACACATGTGAGGCTTGGTGTTTGAGGAAGATTGTTGATGAGAAGATCAAGGAGGGATGAAAGATCTACTTTGATTGAAGAGTACAAAGAGGATAAGAATATTGAACTAGTGCCTACAAAAAACTGAGTGGTTGATTCAAAATTCAAGAGTGGTGTGAAGAACTAGATGGTTGAACAAAATGAAGTCTTTGTTCTTTGTAATCAATAATTATGTAATCTCAAGTTTACATAGTGCATAGTTGATCTGAACATTGTCCCATAGTTTTTCCCTAGTTGGGTTTCTAAATAAAAAATTCTTTTAAGTTGCTTGGTAAATTGATTACAAAATATTTGTTAGAACACATTGGAATTAGGCATGTTGATTTAAACCAATAGGATAGACTCTTTCCGCAACATTTCCACCACGGACTATCTTTTTACCCTTGACTCATTCAATAGTGGTACTCTTCCATCTGTTTGGAGGGTGTGGAGATTTAGTAGGAGTAGTAGGAGGCATAGTGATCACGGTGACCTAGGATGTCATTGCAGAGGTTATTGGTTGTGATCATAGAGATCTACAATATCCATTCTTTGGTGACTATACATTTCCATCATATAGTGAGATTAGCAAACATTTCATAAGGCTTCATCATGGAAGATCTCTCGATACTTCCATCTTAGCACACATGATGATAGTAGACTTCCGCTTTCTTCATATTATAGCTCAATACAATATTTGGAGTGCTAAGAAGGAGAGGGTAAATTGCACCATGGCCCAAATCTTATTTCTTTTGTCTGAGACTCATTTGTAGCTGGATCTTCCGTCTATCATATTTGGTTGTATGATGACTTTTCTTCACAGACAAACACAGGAGATGTTGCCTTATCCTAGCATCTTCTACCATATTTTCACCTATGGGAAACTTAGGATTTTGAGGATAGAGCCTACATTGTCTGGTGTGGGACCAATGAATGCTACAGCTATTCGTAGGATGATGTAACACACGGACATGTGCTAAAGCAATAGGAGGAGCAAGATGCACCTGGTGAGGAGGATGTTGATGCTCCTAGACTATCTATGTATATACTTAGCATTATTCACATATGAATCATGTCGCATATATCATGACAATGAATTGTTAAGTCATGTTTAACCGTGTTTAGTTGTAGTGTTTCATAGTTTTTTGGATTAGTCGTATCCGGGATTTGAATGAATCAATTTTTTGTCCAATGGGTGGGATTTTCTTTCTGAAAGAGTGTAAGAACATGAGTCATATGTCTACTTTATTGACTGATTTCTTTGTCAAAATTATGTCAAGAAACCATATATATGTAATGAGTCTTAGAGTCAGGTTTGAGGTTCTTGTGGTCAAGTCATATTTGTAATTGACAAATGTGTTGTTGTTGATTAAGGTGAAAGGCTGAAGAATGTGAAGTGTTTTGAAGTTTATCCAAATCACAATGGCATGCATAAATTTCTTGGAAAAATATATTTTGGACGTCAAAGTGGCGTATGGGCCATGCAAGAGAAAGAGAAATAGTGAGGACCATCTGTATAATGATGATTTTGAAAATTGAAACGAATGTCTCACCATAATCCTAACTAGGTTTTTGAGAAATGCCTTTGCAACAAGCCTTGCCTTATAGTATTATTGGATCCATTGGGCTGCCTTTTGAGCTTAAACATCTACTTACAATCAATACATGCAATCAATAATGTTCATGTTGGTAATTGGGGGAAAGACCATGTGCCATTCAGTAAGAGAGCATTAAATTTTGTTATACATCGCAGAAGGCCAATGAGGATATTGTACAACTTGAGAATAGCAATGGGTTCACAAGTTGAGGCCAAGGTGATGGTAAGGCAAAGTCGACTGAGGGTAGTAAGAAGGGTTTTGGGTTTAGGTGTTTATCATAGAGGATGTGTAGCGAGGTGGCCAAGCAGTCAGTAAGGGGGTGGAATAGCCATGGAAGCAGGTAAGGGAGTGGGTTGGGAAGTTGTGGCCATCTCAGAAGGGTCTATACCTGATTTGGTGTTTATGGTGAGGGAGGGCCAAGGATGTGCCATAGATGGAGGACAGGAAGGAAACAGTGTATAGGTGGGACTGGGAGGAAATTGAGATGATGGGCTTGGAGAAGGGACAAGTGGAGGTGGAGACAAGGGTACTATGAGGCTGGATACAGGGGTAGAGTGTGGTTGGGAGACACCAATAATAAATGGAAATTGAGTCTCATCAAATATCACATGGCATGATGAGCCCTCTTTGAATGTGGACTCACTTGTATCCCTTGTAAGAAGGTTGATAGCCTAAAAATGCATATTTTATGGACATGTATTTCAACTTATGAGAGTCGTCGGCCCATAGGTAAGGTTAACATACAGCCTCAAAGGTGTAGAACATGGCATAATTTGTTGAAGTTGTAAACAAAAGTTTCCATTATCATTTATTATGCACCACTTTTTAAAGGATGCCGGTTGATGAGATAGACAACCATATCAAAGGCCAAGTTCCAAAAGGATGTAGGAAAATGGCTGTGAGCCATCATGGTAAAGTCAATGTCAACTATGTGCCTATGCTTCCTTTCAACAATGCTATTTTGTTGAGGCATGCAAGTACAACTAAGGCGATGTTGGATTACATTAGAAGTAAGATAATGGAAAAATGGGCTAAAAATAAATTAACCATGACCATCAGTTTGTAAAATTTTGATGCAACGCTCAATATGTTTTCCACAAAAGTGTGGAATTTGACAAAGGTGCAAAACACATCTAATTCCGTCATAAGGGGAAACATTTGTTCTACCCCGACACACCCTTCCTACCTAAACCTGGTCTAAGAAGGTAAGACAAGGCATAACAAAATAGAAGACTAACCCAAGAGGGTCATAATCGAAGTACATATCATGTGACCTTTTTGAAAAAGTAAATAACCCAAGGAAAAGAGATAAAAATTAAGTCTCACTTAGTCATAATCATACCTACATCAACACATAAAGCAACTAGTCATAAGCCCTAAGGCTACATCAAGTCTAAAGCCAACATAAGCTATAATAAGTCGAAGCACTCTCAAGGCTATCTAAAGCATAAAAAGTGGTAAGGTTTAACATCAACATAACACCTAACATAAGTCTAAAAAAACCCAAGTATCTAGCCCCCACTCTCATGATGCATACTCATCATCAAGCTCGACATATACTTCATCCGGAGCACCTACATGGCACAACATACAGCCCCAAAATAAAACCACAAACAAAAGAGGTATGAAACACTAGTTAAGGAAGAACAGTCAAATTATTGTATCACTTTGTCCTTTTGATTCATCATTACGAACATAACAAATCAATAGGAGGTCTCTTTAAGCTTTAAGCGATATAACAATTTATGCACATTCTTAACAAACTTCGGTTTTAATCGATGAAAAGGATATAACTAGACCAAAAGTGGTCTCATTGGTTCGTCATTTAGTGCATTTGATTCAATCTTACAAACTTAGCAAATACGTATGTGTTTATTTCAAACAAATAAATACACCTTCATTAAGAGCTATGGTGCTTTGTTCTAACACTAGTTATGCAAATGAAATCACATAAGTTAAGAAAGAACAGTTAAATTGTAGTATCACTTTGTCCATTTGGTCCATCATTACGAATGTGATAAATGAATGGGAGTTCTATTTAAACATTAAACAATATAATGATTTAGGCACATTCTTAATGAGCTTTGGTTTTAATTGATTAAATGGATGTAACTAGACAAAAAGTGGTCTGATTGGTTCTTCATTTAGTGTGTTTTATTCAATCTTACAAGCTTAGCAGATGAGTACGTATTTATTTTAAATAATTAAATACACCTTTATGACGAGCTTTGGTGCTTTGATCTAAAACTAGTTAAGAGAATGAAATCACATAAGTTAAGGAAAAATTGTCAAATTGTGGTATTACTTTGTTAATTTAATTTGTCATTACAAACTTAACAAATGAGTGGGAGGTCTCTTTAAACTTTAAATTATATAACAATTTCTGCACATTCTTAACAAATTGCAGTTTAATTAATTAAAAGGGAATAACCAGACCAATAGTTATCTGTTTTGCTTGTCGTTTAGTAAGTTTGATTCAATCTTACAAACTAAGCAATTGAGTATGTATTTATTTTAAACAATTAAATATATATTCATGACAAGCTTGGGTGCTTTGTTCTGAAACTAGTTAAGCAAATGAAATCACATAGGTTAAGGAAGAACGGTCTCAACCCGGCATATGGTAATTTGATGGCTTTTCTCATAGAGATTATTTAACAGGTTCATGAAGGTTTCGCAAATCTTCAAAGACTTATTCATGATTGCTTACCTGCTTCTGATAGTGAGGGGGAGGATGATGATGATGATGCACCTACTAATGCTTCTTCATATGTTTTTTATGATTTTTCATGTATTTGAGGTTTGAGACTTGTAACAGTTCATCGTATGTTTTTTTATTGATTATGGGATGTATTATGACATTGTTTAATTGTTATTGAAAATAAAGTGCTTATTTCATACTTGTTTGAGCAATGTTATACAAACTAATTTTTTTGTAAGTGTGAAGGATAAGTACAAGTTTTACAAGGCTCTTTAAGATTAATTCTAAACAGTCTTAATTGATTCTAAGTTGAGTCAAGTCTTATGTACAAGTGAAAGTCAATGCACTAAGTCAAAGTTGTGATTTTTTTTTATTTTCTTACTTATAGTGTTTTATCACAAAATAGCCAAAGGGAGAGATTGTTAGAACATATGAGGCATATGTAATGAAATTGACTAATTTTGATGATTAAAACTTTATGTATGTTTTAGTCTTAGGAATCTGACTAAATGTTGTGATCAAGTAAATTTTGAAATTAAAGAACTTAAAAAATAGGAGGAAACATATTATGAAAGTTCAAGATTGAAGACTATGTTGAGTGCTAAAGGTAAAAGGTATAATTTCACACACTCATGCACACAAATCACTTAGTATTGATTAGGAAAAATTAAAGTGGTTTTCAAGTTTTTGTGAAACAATAGGGAAAAATAAAAAATCAAATGTTCATCGATCGATTGCTGATGAACTTCTTGCGAGGATAGATCGATAGGCACTTGAAATTGTGTATGTAATTTTTGGCCGAGAGTTTCTTGATGAATCAATAGATAAGAGAGATGATCATTTGATGGATTTCAATTGAACAGAAATAGTGACCGATTGGTTTCTAAGGAAATTGATCGATCGATGTATGTGAAAGTTACCTAGTTTAAGCATTCTGAAAAAAAAGACCATTTCTTATTAAACTCTATTACCTAAACTGACTTAATGATCTCTATAAGGACTAGGTAAACAAGGAATTGAAAAGGGGATAGCCTAAATTTTGAGAGAAGAAAAAGGGAGAGTCCTTGTGCTTTAGTTTGCCACCAAAATTATTATTGTTCTTGAGTGAAAAGTTTTAATGATGATTGGATCATAATAGAGACACAACAAAGAGTATTTTTTACACACAAAGTTGAGGAAATTATCAGCTAATTCTTCAATGAGAGATTGGAGAGACTCAACACTAAATCAACAATCAAGAGGAGCTTAATTGGTGAGACTAGAAGAAGTCAAAGATAAAGTAAGGATGAAGAAATCTTTTTGGAGGAGAAGACTTGAAGGCCAGCAACAAAAAGGAGAGGAGATCTAAAGAAGAGGGAGTTATGTTAGAGTCTTCAAGAAAAGTTGGTTGTTTGCTTATGTCATACAAAACGTCTTGTTTGGTAGTGTATTGATTAGGCCAACAATGGTTGTTATGGTTTATATATCCTAGTTGGGGTTTTTCACGTAAAAAATTCTTGTGTGATCTTGTATGCTTGGTTTGATTTTTGATAAATAGATTAATCATAAATGGCTCTTAGTGATTAGGTTTTGGCCTCTACCATATAAATAAAATTCTGGTCATAGATGCCAAAAATCTTAAATCTTACTTTGTTTAAAGTACTATTTTTAAAAGCTCTTTGGTGATCCACTAAGTCAATTAGAGGGATATTAAATTTTCAGCCTCCAACAAGCCCTTGGCCACTGCGGCACCATATCAATGGTGGCACCAAAAACAGGAAGGCTTTTGGCCCTAAGTGACACCGGACAACCACCAAATAGCAATAGGGCCAGAGCCATCAGATGCTCCCCACAACAGAGATCCTGCCAAGCATGGCCCCTTGTCGCCTCCTCCCCCCCTAACCCCACACCCCGTGGTATTCGGGCATTGTACCTGCCAGATGCTAAAAGCGCACGACCATGGAAAAGAAGATGACTAGACCAGCCACCCTTATGATTTGTAGAGCCTAACTCTCTCTTTCAAGTGTTTGATTGACATATGAAACTTTCCAAATACCTTTCCACTACTCAAAGAAGCCACTACTTGGGTCCTCATTGACAGACTAGGAGACAAGGAATTGCCCATCCAAACCAAGCAATGCCATGAAGCCCAGAAGACCTATCAACTCGCATTTTCTCAAATGGATGGTAGGGCCAAAAAGACAAGTGCTAGGAAGAGTGCCCCCACACCACACCCATCTGCCATGGTGGGGTAAGGGGACAGGCTTGACCATATCTTCACATCACAATAAATTTTATTATCCTAGCCCTGCTGTCATTTGGTTGTTAGCTAGGGTTCACTCATGGCCAAAATATCTTTCCTTTTTCCTATGGTTGTCACCCTCGAATCCCCCCTAATGACGACCATCATGGTTGTGGGGTCCTCACCACTTGTGACTTTGGTTCTCCCCCACTAGCTGAATGACATTGCCACTCTGCCCTCCACTTGCTCCACCACTAGCAACTAGTCATGACCTCACCCCACCAGAAAAGTATCCATTAGGGCCACTCAGTAGGGGCAAGCATGATGAAGGAAGTGGTATCCTGTAATGTCCAAGAATTTTCTAAATTTTCGAAGTTAACCATATGTAAATAAGGGTCTTTGACCCTTTGACCTTCTCGTGAAGATAACTTACTACATGGTTCTAATTGGCTGAAAACCTATATGGATGGAATATAGACAGAAAGAACGGGAAAAACTACAGTAGCCACATATACTATTCTTAATCAAAAAGGGCTTCAAAATGCCACCAGGAATGCATGAATTGGAGTTTGGATGAGGGAGATATGACCATTAAAAGTTTAACATAAAGTGCAAGGCCCTTTTACCTGAATTGGACGCGCAAATTATCCGTTTAAGTCACTATACAGGCCCCATTAATTAAAGTGATAGAAATTAATTTTTAGAAGCCCAATTAGGTTGCCTAAGTGGGGAGTTTTGGCCCATCTTCTAAGGGGATTAGGGTTCCTAATCCCCATGCTTATAAATAGATGTTGAGGGCTTTTGAGGGGGAGCTGTTGGCCAGAGAGAGAAGAGAAGAAGTCGTCAGGGAAGTTTTTTAGGAAAGGCAGCCGACAACGGAGATGACAAGGAGTATGCTCGAAGATCGGAGCCTTGATGAGGTAGGATACCTTACTTGGATTCCACATACGATGTGTTTTAGGGAGTTAATTACTTTTTGATTATATGATTTTTCTCTATTTGTACAATAATTAGATGATCATTCTATGTTTGTATAAGTAAATTATGACTAAATTATGTAATCAAAGAGGATTTTAGGGTGACCAACCAGCATCGCTATACTTCACAGGCACGGTCAACAATTGACGGGCGAGGGGGAAAGTCACGGCTTTCAACGGTGGTTCGCCCTTCCCCTCCCAAGTAATGCAACATGGCCACAACTGAGAGTTCTGTCATGGTGGGATCGTGTCAATGGAGACAGGACCCTCAGTGGTGGTTGGAGGAGGGCTCAATTGATAGGGCAATCTTGGGTAAAGAAGGCATGGCGGGGCTCTGTCGGAGGTAGAGCTTTCACCATGGATGCTCTCTGGATCGCTTCTGCGAAGAAGATGACCTCCGGACCATAGATTTAATTCTTGGTTCGGTTCAATTAAAACAAAAGTGAAGATGGGGCTGAACCGGGTCTGGTTCAAGAGGTTTTAAAGTCCCAAAAAATTAAAAAAATTACCAATGGACCTTGAGAGGCGTTTGAGTATCTTCACCAAGTTTCATATTGGGAAAAAATCTCAGTCTATGAATTGACCCATTCACCCCTATTAGTTAAATTGGAGTGTAATATTCACTTACCTGACTTAGAGGCTCTGGCCCAGTGAGAGTTTAATGTGTACCATAAATATGACAAAACACATATTGAGAAAAAATACTAATAAGTGGATAACTGACTATTTTGCCCCTAAGCTTTAGGTAAACCGTTAAGGTCGGTTCAAGGAGTTCATGACCTTGTCAAACTCCAAAAAAATTACCCCGGGTGCATGACATCAATTAGTACCCTTGAGCCCAATTTTGCACCCAAATGACTAAAATATCCTTCTAAGCGGACCATCCACATTCATGTGGATGTAAGCACAAGTCAATTTGAGAGTGGAGCCTTGGGAAAGGTCAATGACTTAAAATCAATAGAAGGGTAGTGAGATGACCAAAATGAGTCAAGGGAGGTTACCATACTACAGGTGGTAGAATTACCCTAATGCCCTTAGGGGTAGTATATTCTATTTTTGTCGAAATGGATAACCTAGTTAACCAAGACTTAGGTACCCTATAGCGATGCTAAATAGCTTCAAAAAGAAGGGGTGTGACTAGTAGGTGACACGAAGACCTTTACAAGTCACAGTGTCACAGGAAACAAGGGGAAGAATCCTCATTCCTAGGGTTTAAGGCAGTGTATTGCACATGTCTATAACTAGTACATATGTAACTCGTGTGATGCGTTGGAGTTATTTACATTCTTGGGCTTGAATTTGCTAAGCTCTAGCCCTACAAATGAGTGCAATGGGCCTCTGTTTATTATTATGAACTTGTATAACTTGATGTTATTTGTGTTCTTACTCTGATGCATGCTTTTATTATTGATGCATTAATTTATAATGGTAACTTGAGATTAATGAAAATTAATAAAGAGATATTGGTTGTTGTTGGATTGGGAGGGAGAACATCTAATCAAGATAAAAATTAAAATACACTGAATAGGGTTTGGAACCCGTTTATGGAGTGAACAGGGCCCTGACATAGAATTTTACCTTAGTTAATGAGTCGAGGGTAGTTATAGGAGTTTACCTTAGTCTCATTGAGACTATTAGGGATTGGATGTTCTCTGAGTCATAGCTCGTTGGATGAGCTATTTATTGGGCCAATTCACAATGTGAAGAGGATCCGAATGGTTGGGTGATTACTTAACTAGATAAAATTAATCTAGTCTAAGTTTTGAATATTTGGGAGAGTCAGTGGTCACAATTTCCAACCTCCCTAAGTTGGGAGGGTGGAAATTGTGATACTTGTATACTTTCTTCACTGTCATGACGGTTTGGGTATTGGCTAGCGAGGTCTTTACTGAGGGTTTCCTATAGGTCTTCACAATACCACATAGTGCATACAAAAAACGGAGTTGAATAAGCATCATGGAAGGTGTCACGGGCCTGAAGCTATGCCTAGCGTTCGCACACATGATGGCCTAGCTGCACCGCATAACCAGCAGCCTATCTACCCTTTCACCCAAGTTTATGCAAATCCAAAATAAAACAAAATGAAGGGAAAGACAAGAAAAAAGGAGGACCGCCTCCAAAACCTTTTTTTTCAACACTCAGTTTACACTAACAAGGCCCCTACCTTACTCCCAAACCCAACACCATCTCAGCTATCTTGCAAACCAGTCTGCCCCTTGGCTAAAATTTGCCTCAAACCTCGCTAAATTGCTGAGTATGGTCCGCCCCTTGGTTGAGTACACTCCCAACAACTCCTCTAAGTCGCCAACAAAGTGTTTGCTGCCCAACAGTCCTCCGAAACTGTGGTCAAAGCTCCCAATCTGACCCTTGCAATTTTTGGAGTTCTTTGAATGCTGAATATGATGGAACAAGGCCCCGACCTCACTCCCAGCCTAAGGATCTACTCTACACTAACAAAGTACTCCTTTGGCTCGCCCCCTTGGCTGAATTTGCCCCTTTCCTGAATCAACCAAGGCTGGTTGGATCAGCTCATGCCCTCAGCCCTCCATATGCTGATTACAATGAGTCTATCTCCCTTCAACCTACCATGAAGCCCCCTTTATATAGAGGAACGGTCGGGTAGCCTAGTATTAATAGGACTAACCCAATTTTAGTTACAAATTCAGAATCCCACATCCCTGCCCCATTACAAATAGGAAACTAGCCCATACACATGCCCAAAACAGTCCCAAATGAGTTCTAACCCAACTAGAAGAATAGTTGAGCCCTCCTTCAAGTGTCCCGCCTCTCCTAGTATTCCTCGGGCCTCCTACTCCAGCTAGAAGTCCTCAGGCTGCATGTCATTCATCAAGCAAGAGTCCTGGCGGCATATACTTCTCGCGAAGAGTCCTTGTCCCGCTAGGATTTGGCCATCTTGAGCAATTCAACTTGAGCACAACTACTTGTTTGGGCCTCCTACTTGCATTAGGTGTCAGAGGCGACTCCTAGTGATGCTAGAAAACATGGGAACGACTCAACAACCATAACCAGCGTCTCTCCTACTCCAAGTAGGAGTTGTCTGTGAGAGTCCCGGCCTTCTTAGGAGCCATCCTATGTGATGGCGCCTAGCCCGCCATCAAATCCTACTCTGAGTAGGACTTGATATGAGACCACCAACAAACCAACGCTATCATTTCTCAGCTTTCCCTTGGTTGTCTGCTCGCCAAGATGAAACTCATCCACCCCTTAGCCTATTCCGAAGCTAGGGGTCTAACAGAAGGTTTGCGCTTCTCGCCAATTTGTGTCCATTAGCACAGTTGGGATTCTCTTCTCCAGTTTCGTGGCAGGCTATTAAGAGCTCTAGAAATATAGGTCAAGTTGTTGTTAAGCAGTCTACTTAAATGTTGGAATCCTATGTCTAGGAATTTTTTTGAGAGTCGAGCTATCTATGAGTGAACACATATTTATATTATATTAAACTTAGAGTTGGATTAAAACAATGAAGGGTGATTAGTGTCATATGTCATTTTAGTTGGCATATGAC
Source organism: Saururus chinensis (assembly GCA_035235625.1). Classification (NCBI taxonomy): domain Eukaryota; kingdom Viridiplantae; phylum Streptophyta; class Magnoliopsida; order Piperales; family Saururaceae; genus Saururus; species Saururus chinensis. The sequence continues at coordinate 22,547,935 of CP141142.1, forward strand.
GTGTCTATTTGTCTAAGAGATTGGACAAGGGTATTAATTATTAAACAAGGGTTGTAAGATAATTAATGACATATTTTGATATTGCTTGTTTAATTAGTAAAATAGAACAATTAAAGGACTTGCATAAAATGTAGGTAAATTAAAAATACTTAAGCATTGCATGTTGGATGCTATGTTTCTTGAGATATTATAGCATCTAGGTAGAACTACCTCTTGATCCGATCTTATTAGAAATATTGAAGATGTTATCTGATGAATACATAGGCAACTAACATTAGGTGATGTTGGCCCGATCCAAAAAATATTAGTAAAATCTTTTGTTTTTTTGAAAACTCTTCTCTTGAGGGTGGATAGGTTCTGTTGTTGTTTGGTTGCAGGTTCTCCAGGTGACAATAAATAAGACCAAGATTGACGAGCACGAGATATAGTTCTTCATTTCTCCAATTCTAGTAAGTGTATATTTGGCATGAGAATCAACTTAATTATTTATTTTTAGACAAATGACAGACTTGTACTTAGATGGATAGGGTGTTCTTTATTATATATGTGATGTATAATAATATCATATAATTTGATATTCGTATTTGTGAACGTTAATTATCATGACCTAGATATTTAATCGAATTATTTATTTTGTACCTCACAAAAAATCTCGTGACTTATTTATGTTATTTAAAAATACTTTTAAAAATCTAGGTTATGACATAGCCTCTAGTTCAATCAGTGACAAACCCATGTCCAAGACCCACTGCAACAAAATAGCCTACCTTCATATTTGTCCTGTGTCAGAAGCCATGCCATCCGCTAGACCTATGCTAGGCTAGGTTGACCAACATTGTTGCTTCCACTAGTGCTAACAATGGCCACGAACATTGTCAGTCATGTTTAAATAGATCTACACTAGCTCTTAAATTCCATATTTTTTATACTAAAATAAAATCATAATTGTTCACACAAAATTGCTTGTCGCACTCGCACCTCCCTTCTCCAGTGCCAGCCATACTTGCTAAAAGTTATTTGGCAGCTCTTTTTCTCTTCTCCCCCTTCTCCCCCAAAAGCTCCCCCCAAAGGTATCTAGGTAGCTCTTATATTAATAAGAATTAAAGTTAAAATTATGGCTCTTAATCCCCAAGCATTTGAACCAAAACGCCCCTTATTATGTAGCCCAACTAGGCCTTTCACCTAATTTTCTTCACTAAAATTAAATGGGCCAAGGATAAGTAAATAACTCATTTACACATCTAATTAAAATAAATAAGCCCTACACACTATGTCCGACTTCAAAAGGCATCCAAATTTCTTGCGCATTATTGGTAGCATTTGAAGTACTTTCCGTCTCCTTTTTAACCACAAAAGCCTCACTCCTAAACTCCTCCTGGAGAAATTATTCTATTATGAAAATCCAAACATCAAATTCACTATTTTTTATGTAGCCAAATTTAAAAAAATTACCAAATTCCTAGATATTATAGCTATTTCCTTTGTTAAAATAACATCGTAGAGTAGTCTGGAAGGGAGAGGAAGGGCATCATAGGCATGGCAATCTTTAGAGCCACCAAGGTCCATGTTTTAGACCTCTTGAGGTGTCCAACTTCTAGTAACTTACCCTCTAATCGAAACGTCACATGGGATTCAAACAAGGAAAGTACACGTTTTTGTTTCACTTTTCACATTACTTCTCTTTGTCTGGACTTATACACTTTTTTTGTTAAAGCTATAGCTGATGAAAAATGCATACTCTGCAGGCATCTAAGTCAGATGACAGAAAGATCATATTAATTTACATGATATTACAACCAGAATTTAACTCCAGAATTGCTGGCTACAAGAAAAAACCAGAGATAATATACGGGAAATGATCATGTTTGTTCAGTTGCGCCATCTTTAATGCCCTCCTCTCTTGCCCTAGATGTTGGCAAGTAATTATCATCCGGGGCCTGCCCTTCACTGTCAACAGTGGTCTGTGGTAACACAAGAGAGCTCGAACTGGCCTGTTGCTCACATGCCAAACTTGTCAACCCATTCTGCTTCAAATACGTTTCTAAAGGAAGGCTTGCCACCTGAAGAAGACTCATCATACTCACGCTACCTGCTCCTGCATGCGAGTCTTCTTCACGATCAGGGTCACAATTCAAATCGATCCCTACCTTATTACCTACTTCAGTCTTGTCTAGGACAGTCTTGCATTGATTTTGTTCCAAGTCCTCTCTTCCAAAGGAGCTATCAACCTCAGCCTCGTCTTTAGCCCATACAATCTTCTTATTGGCAGTTTCTGCTTCTCTTTCCATTTGACGCTTCTTCTTTCGCATCATAAGGGTCTTGAAACGCCGCTTTACCGTCAAGCACACATTGCACGTGCACGTTGGTTTGTGTTTAGGACCTTTTCCACTGGGAGGTTGGATGCATACAATGCACATGCAACCTGCACGGTGGCGGGGATGTTTGGTGGTAGGCCCAGTTGATGGAGGGTTAGAGTTTCCATTGTCACCCAGGACAGCAGCAGAGGCCAGAGCATCAAGACCTGTTTGTTCCCCAGCAAGAATTTCTTTGGGAGTGCCTGATATCTTCTGCTTCTTAAATTCTGCAGGATATAATAGTTTCAACTGGTTAGCTAATCAAAAAGTTGTTCATTGCTTTATTTTTTTTAGATTAAGAAGTTCCATACTAGCCTCCTTCAAGCTGAACCTGTTAGTAAGATGAGAGAGAGTCCTCTTTACCCAAATTCATTTTGAGAAGATTTGCCAATTCTTTTGAGCTAATTTCATCTGGTACAGAGCAAGAACACCTGGAAATATGTCAAAAAGAACTTATATTATTCCTTCCTTGTAATTACAAAGAACCCTACTTTGAACTAACTACCAATTTCACCATTTTACAGTTCCAATGGCAAGCCTGGCTCCATACATAAATATATCATCCAGTGAAACTGGACACGAACATTCCACCACAGGGAACAACAAACCTTTTTGGGTCCCATGTGTTTTCAGCACACGTCCAGTGAGAATGTAACAGTACATCCGCAGGTAATCTGCGCCATTTGTAGCAGCTATCACACTGAGCCCATTGATCATGTTCTCTGAGTACACAAGTTTAAATGATATCCAATATTAAATGAATGAACAAACTTGTTAGGCCTGAATTATGCGCAAATTAGTAAATACAATTTTGTTGTACAAGGCTGCTTATTTGAGGGAAAAAATTTCACACGAAACATAAGGCACCATATTGTCAACCCAGATCCGTATCTCTTAATCTGTTTCAATAAAAGTGATGCGCCATCTCAGCCAAAAAATGGGAAAACATAAAAAAGTGATAGATCATAAACACTCATTTGCCACCCAATACATTCAGCATACAGTATCTTCTATTAAGGCTTCCATGATAATTATACGTAAAACCGATAGTTACATGTGATAGAATCATCCAAGCTAGGGTTTTGGAGAAGGAAGAAGAACCTACTATTTTATATGAACTGGAATCCGTAAGTTACAAAAGTCAGAGCCGACACCAAAAGGACAATATGCCTATCACTTAAAGAGAGCCCTAACCAATAAGAAATAAGAAACAAACAGAAAAGACTATACTATCATCCATAGTATAAAGCCTACTACTAATGACAACCAAATATACACAAAAGAGAAAATATACTTGCAATATGTATCCTATATGATGAACCTTGCTAAAATATTTACAATTATGAGAAAAGAGTCTAAAAGGAAATTCTCACATGGCTGGGGTTTTTGAAAAAGTAGCTAAAGTTATCTATCGATTTTTTCTCCATGTTTGTCAGCTACAGTATTCGAATTTAATTTCCCTTTCCCTCTCAGGCATTATCTAAATCTGTAAATTGCTCAAAGCGGGATACAACAATTAAAGAATCTCCTCAACAGAGCAAAATAAGATACCCTTTTCTTATGACCATCCCAAACATTTAAGAAAATACATAAAATTAGGAACATTTACGAGAAGGTTGGATGCTACAGAGCTCACTTAACAGTTGGCAGATGGCCAAGCAGCATATTGAGAACATTTATAAGTACAAATCTAACAAGGATAGTGAGAGAAGATTATGGAAATTGAGAAGGTATCTATGAAGCCTCACAATTAAATGGAACCAGAAAGAAGAATCAGAATTCTAAAGCTGGAAATGAGAAGTACGAGAGAAGTGGTAATATGGTACTTTTGGGAATGACAACTATTCTTTTTAGAAAAGAGAAAAGCACTCCCAAGATATCTCCTTTCTACGGTTATTTCACATTGAAAAGGATTCTTTCTCCTTGAAAAAAAGGATTTATCATTATCACTGCTACATCCCAAATTAGTTGATGTTGGCACCATGAATCCTATTCTGCTATTCAGTTGTCACATGTCAACTTCAAAGGCAAAGTTAGAAAGAAACATCCTCATGAAATAAGGGCAACTTATCAAACTGTGTTAATTATGTAATAAGTGGCTGCTCGTAGTACAACTTTTATTAGATGATATTGCATGGACCCAAACATTGACCTAAGTTCTATCATAAGCATCATCGTATTTAGGAAACACATTCCCCAACAATCTGGGATTAGAGACATAGAACTTGCACCTCGACTCTAGTCTATTTTGTGCCAACTCTTTTACATGAGATAGCATAGTCATATCCTTCCTTGGATGTCTTCATCTCCCTCTTTTTGCCTCTTCAACTTGCACCACCTCCAACCTTCTTACTGGTGCATCCCATGGTCTTCTTTTTATATATCCAATACCAATGCAACCTATCAAAGCTACTCCCATAAAGTTGCTACACCTAATTTCTCTCAATTATACTCATTTCTAGTCAGGTTTATCTTAGCTATCCCACACATCTACCTTAGCATCTTTACTTTAGCTACATTCAATTTATTCACATGACTTTTCTTTGTGAGGCCATCACTCTGCTTCATATAATATTATAAGGCCATACCTCCTTTAAACTTTTCCTTTTAACCTTAGTTGGAACGCATTATAACACAACACTCTTGAAGCAGCTTTCCACTTTGCCACCCTGAATTTATCCTATGTACTATGTCATTATCTATATCTCCTCCATTGATGATAATGGAGCCTAAATAGTAGAATTGCTTTGTTATAGTTCTTTATTAGGCAGTTCTATGTTAGTCAATTTTCATGTTTCATTAGGTAGTTTCCATTTATAAGCTTAGGCCTTGATTTATGCATTCAATTAGCAGTAGTTTCTTGATTTATGCATTCAATTAGTAGTAGTTGCCCTAAATAAAACCAGGCCCAAGAGTTGGGTAGAGTATATGTAAGGGCGACTGCCTTCCTTTTGAATTTAATGAAAAACTTAGCCTTTCATCATCCTCCTACCTCTTTGTCTTCCCTGCTGAAGGTACCCAACAGCAATGATTCTTCCCTTTTCATCTCTTTGGCCACTGAAAAACTGTGTAAACCCAAGGGTTTACAACACTGGTATCGAAGCTCAGTGTTTCCTCCTTGTGGTTTAGTTCTCATGGTACAGACTAAAAGAATGGCCTTGCAGAACCAAGGCGATGCTCCACCAACAGCTTCATCAGACCACTGATGGGTCGCAAGGGGAGTTCACTAGCCAGTTTCCACCGGCTGAAGGACCCCAAGGCACTTCCGCCAACAACCAGGCCACCACCGTCCTTCTGGGCTCCATGGGGTTGCAGCCAGCATCAGGTCCAGACACCGCTGGAACCCTCCTGCCTTCAACCGTCGCCGTGCTTCCCCTCCCCCTTCCGCCACTGTTGATCCTGCTTCCATATGCATATCTTCACCAAGCTCCTCCACGAGTTCCGGTCTTACGCACAGAGCAGCAGATGATGCACACATAGCAGCATGAGTTGTTCGCCCACCTCCTTCACAACCACGCCAGTGGAACTTCCACGGCCAACCACGAGGGGGACACGAGTAGCACAAGCCATGGCCTTCTGCTCCCTCCGCTACACCCCACTCCCCTCTTCCATGCCAGAGTGCAAGGAGTGTCACATATAACAGTGCACGGCAGGCAACAACCGCCCGCGCAGGGTGGCCTGCCAACCACTGCAATGGTGGTTCTGCTAGTCACCGTTAAAACAGCACACATGCTCGCTACTGCCACCGCTGGCCCGGTTCCACCGCATCGCCACTCCCAGGCACCAATAACAGACACCCAAGCCCAGGTTTTTACCCATCGACATCCAGATTGTATGCAGGAAGACTATGAACTCGGGATCAGGTACGAGGAGGCCGAGTTTGCTGATTATGGTCAGCTAGACTTACATGGGAACTTTAGCCAACCGATGCGCATGGCTTAACTGCGGTTAGCTCAGATGCAATTTCTTAAGTATACCAGGGAAGACAATCCCATTGATTAGGTCTATCGTGCAGAAAAATTCTTTGCTTATCAGGGATCACCGATAACGTGGAGAAGCTTCACATTGCCACTTTCCTTCTCGAGAGTGATGCCCAGGTCTGGTTCCATTATTTTGAATGCGATGTTCTGCATCCTACATGGCTGAGATTCACCACAGACTTATGTGCCCAATTTGGATAAAATAATTATGCAGATTTTAATGAGCTACCGTTGGGTCTGTCCCAAACCTCCATGATTCGAACCTATCACATTGAGTTCATGCGGGTGGCTACCCATCTTCCACATAGGACCCAGGAAGCCATGGTTGGAACCTTCTGCCGAGGTCTAAAACCTCAAATTGCAGACGCAATCTGTCATTTCCATTGTCTTACTATGTAAGATATTATTTGACACGCACACAATCAAGAAGAAACACTTATTCGACATAGGCAAACCATCCTTCTGCTCGGACCACTACCCCTCCCAACTTGGGGGAGGGCCTCCAAGGGCGTGGTCGCCTGCTTTCCGGCACCATTCCTGGCACTTTGGTTCCCTTCTAGCAATTATCTCAATCCAAGATGGAGCAACGCTCTAAAGGATTATGCTTCCACTGTGATGAGCGTTTTTCACCCAAACATCATTGCAAGAGCCCTCCTACCACCCTTATCATAGAGTCCTGGGATGATGCTACTGATTGGTCACCTTCTGATTTTCTTTCCGATGTTGTGAATGTTCTTCCAGGGATTTCTTTGCATGCCTTCTCGGGCACCTATACCCCTCAGACTATGCGAGTTTAGGGCTTACTTAAGCGACAACAGGTGGCTATGCTCATTGATAGTGGTTGCACAATGACAAGGTTGCTCAGCGCTTGGGGTGCCATGTGTCACTCTTCTTTCGATGTACTGATTGGTGATGGCAAACACCTTTGTAGCAAGGGTGTTTGCCCCCATGTGGAGTTGCACATTCTAAGGTCTTGCTTTTCTCATGGGTTTTTATTCATTGCCCACAAAGGGGGCCTACATTGTTTTGGACGTCCAATGGTTATAGAAGTTGGGCGATATCACTTGGAATTTCCACTAGATGGTTATGGATTTCAAATTGGAAGGACGACCTATCCGTCTTCAAGGATCGGCGCTTGTAACATTGCATTCTACTCAAGATCTTGCTTCCTTTTTTTGTTTTACTTACCAGGGGCTCCTACTCCAGTTCCATGCTTATAGACAAGTTAACCTAGCCGACATTCCAGCTGACTTAGCTACTTTGTTAGAGGATTAATTCTCTCTTTTTATGAAGCCGACCAATCTGCCACCACTTCGTTCCGATGACTACTATATACCTGTATTAACCAATGCCTCTCCCGCCAATGTTCGGCCCTACAAGTATCCTCAAATCTAAAAGACTGAAATTGAAAAGTTACTCTACGAGATGTTAGATGCTGGTATTATCAGGCCTAGTTCAAGTTCTTACTCTTTCCCCGTCCTCTTGGATCGTGGATATTAAGTGGATAATCGCGCCTTAAATGCTATTACCCTCAAGGATAAATTTCCCATTCTAATTATTGAAGAACTTTTGGATGAATTGGGCAACTCTACATATTTTTCTAAGCTGGATTTGCACTCTGGGTATCATCAGATCAAGATGTACCCAACTGATATTCACAAAATAGCATTCAGCACACATGACGGACAATTTGAATTTTTGGTCATGCCCTTTGGTCTCACTAATACTCCCTCCACCTTTTAGAGTCTTATGAATGAGATCTTCCGTCCATATTTGCACCACTTTGTCTTGGTATTTGTTTGACATATTGTTATACGGCTCTTCTTCGGAGTCTCACCTCACATATTTGTTGCGTTTTCACCCTCTTGGAGCAACATATTCTATTCCTCAAACGCTCCAAGCGTACTTTTGGCAATACTCAAAGTTGATTATTTATGGCATATCATTATGGCTGATGGCGTGTCGACTGATCCAACCATGGTTACCGCTATGATGGAGTGGACCGTTCCATCTTCCCTTAACAGGGTATTATCGCCGCTTTATTTCTCACAACTGAACTTTAGTCGCTCCTCTTATCAACCAGCAAGGTAGTCGGAGTCCATAGACTAGAGAAGAAAAGTACTCTTCACACCATAACTCAAATCATAGTTTATTCTCCTATTAGTGACTTGGGCCTTTTACATAAGGCCTTACAATAGAACTCCAATAGGAACATATACCACCGGCTCAATATCCTTCTAAACTCTTAAGAAAAGGAAATCAAAACTAAAATCCTAATGCTATTAAATTACTAATATACAAAATAAAAGTCATAAATAAACAAAAGTATAAAATCTTCTTTAGCTCGTATATGGCATCTAAAGCCCATTGTCGCATCACATCAAAAAGGTTATGATAAATCAAGTCAAGGAAACAATAAACACATGCCTTTGATGCCAAACAAATAGATAATGTAGACTCCTTTGACTAGAATGTTGTGCTGTTTTCCTCCCTAAGGCACACACATTTCCATTGTAATTTCTAAAATTGGTTTTGTTTCCTCTCATTAATCATTTCGGGCTAATATATTTTCCCTGGTACACAATAGGCAGAAGTTTTTTTAAAAAAAAATTTGAATAGGGAGAAGAAGTTTAAGAGGTTGTTTCATTCAGCATAACAAAGGCACTCTACCAGGTAGTGTGTCTGGCCAACATCCTAGCTAGATTACAGTTACTTTTGTTCCTAACATTAAATATTGGGTTTTATGACGTGCAATAATATAGGATTACTTTGCCTCCCCTCATTGAGATCATTTTCCTTATCTCTTCCAGATATCTTCAAGATCTCATTTTTTTGGCATCTCGGGACCAAGACCAAGATTGTATTCCTTGCTCTAAATACTACTTAAGGTGCATAAGCACCACCTAGTGGTTATCTTTCCTATTTCTTCTACAAATTCTTATTTCAATTTTTGTTTTCTACCAGTTTGAGAGTGCCTAGATCAATGTGACAACCAAGTAACCAACTCTAAAGGAAAAATTGGGCACACCCAGAAAGAAAGTAAAGTTCCCAACAGTGCAGGATCCAGATTGAAGAGCCCTTACGAAATTGGTATGGTGAGTACGCTGATGGAAAGAAAGGAAATGGTAGAGTCAGTAAAGAAACGAAATAGATAAAACACCTTCAAACAAGAAGGAAAGCACATACAGATTAATAAAGATTAACCAGGGATGCGAAATAGACTAGGCAAGTCACTATAGTAAGCAAAGAGCAGGTAACAACGCTCTACAAGAAGAACGCAAAATTAACTTCAGGCACTCAACATTGAAAGATGAGCATCATTTCTGCCCCTAGTACTCCGTTTTAAAGCATCACGTTTTATTATTTAAATTTCTATCTCATCTAAAGAGTTAAAATCAGATTGACTTCCACTCAATTTGAAGTGAACCTTGCTTCCTTATCATACGATCAACAAGCCAAAAACTATTCCTCATGACCAAGTGCAGGTTCGACTTGGGATACGGCTCTCAGCACATTTTATCTCCGCCAACAAGGAGTAATAGGCCAGAAAGAATAATTGATCATTATTTGAAAAAAAACATAACATTTCTTTTCCCACATTTGTAATGTTATTATTGCAAAAATTCTTACCCAAATGGTCTAGCTGTGAAGATCGTCCTCTTCCCAAATACTGGCGGCTCCTATATAATAATGGAACCAAGATGTATATAATTTTTAAAAAAAAAACCACTCCACAAAACAGAATGTTCAAACTAGAAAAACTAATTTAAAAAGGAAAAATGAGTCACCTCGTACTCTTCAAATTCATGGTCATCAATGAAGACTATACTAGGTTTGACACTAGGTGGGGGCCGAAGTAAGTCCTGAGCTTCTTCCCACGTGAGCTTGAGCTCAAGAGCATCTTCCAGATCAATATGCAGCCTTTTATTTTTTGAACCAATATTACGACTTCTCCTCCTATCTGGAAGTGATGAAAACTGGCATTGGAAGCCTTCTGTCAGCCTGCCTCCATGATGATCAGGTTTAAGCCAGCTGACATCTCCATCTATCATATGTTCTGACAAAGCTGTTAAGTGAGGATCTGCACTTCCTTTTAGGGACTTGAGTAGACCTGAGTAGCCACTTATTACAGGTAGGTTATCAATAACACCAGAAAAGAAGCCGTCCTTCGAAAGGGCACCATTAGGTATAGAAGAAGCTGAAACTTGTTCCTGGAACAATTTAACCATATAAATACTTTAAAATCTTTTGTAAAAGATACAACTATCAATAATGAAATTAATATGCATGTACTAGATAACATCAAATTCATTATCTACTGTATCTTTTTTTATCACAATCCACATCACGCTAGATTCATCACCGCTCATTATCTACCATAGTTCCTTGCTACATTTTTCTTAAAAGAACACATAAGCTGTGTGAGAAAATCGTAGTTAGTAGGACTTAATAAGCATAATGGGAGTAAAATCACATACTATGTAGGAGTACTACACAATGAGTCTAAAGTATGCAAATAGTCTGTTAGAAATAATTATTAACTGTTATATCATTCAAGAAAGAGGTCCCCATAGGTATTCCACCTACACAGTCCACAACCTGTCATCAGGGCTGCCCATATTTCTCTTCTTTCCCAAAATATCAAATTAATAAATACAGTTTCTAAATAATACAAGTAACAAGGGAACCAAGAACAAGAAAGTATCTTGAAATAGGGCTATGTAAATTGGCAAAATTATAACATCCGATTTCCAACATTTTTTTGCCTTCACTAGTCTCTTTCATATTGCTGGACATTCACTCTAGCAAAACAAAAAAATGTTGCTGGTCATTCAGTATTTAAAGTTAAACTTTTCAAATAATCCTTCGAAAGGAAGAAACAAAAAAAGTTTCAGTTCTCACAAAGAAAAAAGAAATTCCATGAAAGTAAATCTATGTCATGATGAGGCTAAGTATTTACAACCTGCACAGCCATAGAATTCGATGCTTTCCGGAATCCCATAACAAGTTTTCCTCCAGGATCTATTCTGCTGAATGTTACTGCAGGAAAAAAAGAGAGATTTGTTTCACTCATAATGAACATAACACATGAGGTAACAACTGTAAGAGAGCATTTTCTTTTAAATATTAGTCATAGTATTAGTGAGGGAAGTTTAGTCAAGACTTGTTTCTTTTTGTTTAAGTTCTTTCCTGATTTAAGTATAGCTTGTATTAGAAGATCTGATCTTTATAAAAAATGTTTGATGCTCCTCTTTTGTAATTAGACCATTCTATACAATAATTTAGAGATTCCTTTACATCCCACATTTTTCTATCACGGTAGCTGTCACAAGGCCTGAAATTCTCTATGATTTCACATGCCTTACACGGCTTGAATGCCCTTTGCAATCAGCAGCCTTCTCACGCTCTTAGCGTACACACGATCACAAGGGAATGTACGCACACTACAAAGAACAACGGAAGTGAAGGGAAAAAGGGCCAAGCACTTTGGTCAAATCTTAGTGCTAAGACTCAAACCCACTGGCTCTCATTTGAGCTTACAATGTATTCCCACCCTTTTATACCCATTCACCGTAGCCAAGTGGTTACAACATGACTCCGATGACTTAGCTCACTATGTTGTCCGTAACCGTACATAATTGTCCGTAACCACCTGCGGTTATGCATAAGAGTGTGCACCAACTAATCATGTAGTGGGCAGCAACCATCAGCCACTACTCCCATGTTCCTCGCCATGATTCACGCGGGTCTTAGTCAGGATTGTGCTGCTCGGTTATACAACCACCAGCCTTGGCATGTTGCATGTGCCAATGAGGAGAAGACATGGCCACGCCCCTAGCATGCCCCCCAAGCGCCCTCCAAACCTCTGCATGTGCGCTAGGCTGCTTCCATCTTCCGCACATGAGCATCTCCCATATACCACAATCCAAGGGTGTTACAGTAGCTGAGGTTTTTTATTTCTGAAACCTGCCTGAAACTGTCTACCAGCCACTGAAGGTAAGGCTGCCATCATCTATTCGTTAGCCATCCATTGTTTGTGTGTCCACCGAAATCTGTTCTGCGTTGGTCTGTCTATTACTTGTCTGCAATTTTCCACCGAACTGCTGGTCTGCTTAACTGTCAATCACTTTTCCGCCAGTCGTCCTTCCAGTTGATAGCTTTGCTTCATTGCCAACTCAAGCGAAGAAGAGAACTTGCATGCTGGTGGCAGGTTTCTTTTGCAGAATTTGCTGGTGTAGGTCATCCCCTGTCTGACTCAGAGCCTGCTCCTGTCTCGCCCGACCTCCTACTTCCTTTTGATACCAGCATCCTCTGTTCCTTGCTGGCGTCTTGCTGCTGCACTTGTTCCTGCTCCTTGTCACAGCCCAAGCCGGCTCTGGTCCTCACATAAGGTCTTCTGTGGGTGCTGCTAGGTTTCATTCTTTTGTGGGTCTGGCTGAGTTTGTGTCCCATCCTCCTGTTATCCAAGTGTATCAGCAGAAAACAACAAGCACTACACTACCTGCGGTACAAACTGATCCATCTACCAAGCCATCTGATCTCGCTAATCCTTCACCTGCCTCTTGTTCTTCAGATTCTGCTACAAGTATAGCTCCTTCCCTTGAACTACAACGTGAACATGGTCCTCCTAAATCGGTTTCGTTTCTCCTCTGTTTGTTACTCTCCTAAGTTTCTTTCTTTTCTTTATGTTATTCATAATAACGTTGAACCTAAATCCTATAATGAAAGTTCTCTTGATTCCAATTGGCAAACGACCATGCAAGATGAGATAGCCACTCTACAAAAGAATGGAACTTGGGAGCTTGTCTCTCTTCCACCAGGTAAACAAGGTTATTGGTTGTAAGTGGGTATACAAGGTGAAAATGAAGTCTGATGGTTCTCTTGAAAGGTATACAGTGGTGGTTGGTTGCTAAGGGTTTTACACAAAGAGTATGGAATTAATTATGAGGAAATTTTTGACCATGTTGCTAAAATGACATATGTACACACTCTTTATCTTTGTTGCTTCCATTCACCATTGACCCTAGGTTACCACTGCCTTTTTAAATGGTGAACTGTCTCAGAAGTTTATATGAAACCTCCTCCAGGTCACTGCGGGCCTGGTTTGAAAAGTTAAGTTCAGCTCTCTTGCATTTGAACTTTTCTATTAGTGTGCATGACCCTATACTATTCTATCAGGGTGCTCCGGCTGGTCAAAAAATTCTACTCATGTATGTTGATGATATGATTATCACAGGAGATGATTCCACATTTACTTCATCTCTTAACTCCAATCAGACTGTTTGTTTCAGATCGACTTTCATCTTGTACATATTTTCTTAGCATTGAGGTTGCTTATTCTCCTTGCGGGTATTTGCATTCTCAATCTAAGTATGATGCTGATATTATTGAACATTCTGGTTTATTTGATACTCGACCTCTAGGCACTCCTATCACACTTAATCTGGAGCTCAAAGATACAGATGGCAAGCTTGTTCCTGATCTATCAAGAGGTTGTTGGTTCTCTAATTTTTCTTCCTGTGACCCGCCGAAGATTCAATATGCTGTCCACATGGTTAGTTGGTTCTCCAAAGCACCATGGTCTGTTCATTGGGCTGTTCTCCAAATTCTGCAGTATCTCCAAGATACTAAGCCTGTTTTATCCTCTTCTTCTTATTTGGTGTTGCATGCATATGTTGATGCTGATTTGGAAGGTGGATGGTAAACCGAATACTGGTTTTTGTGTTTTCCCTGGTGATTTGCTTTCCTAGATGAGCAAGAAACAACATTCTGTAGCCATATCTACTGCTGAAGCAGAATACAGAGCAATGGCTGCTACTGAGACTGTCTAGTTATGCTGGCTCGTCACTCACATGGGTGCCTCTGTTTCTGGTACTACTTCCACGTACTTTTTGGGCATTTTTTATGAACACACAAAGCACATTGAGAATAAAAGTCATTTTGCTTTCCATCATCTTCGTGTTGGGACTCTAGCTCTTCCATATATTTCGTCCACATTGCAGCTTGCTGATTTCTTCGCCAAGACTAATATTGTGGCTCATTTTCGGTTCTTTTTGAGCAAAATTTCACTGGTTAACACATCTACAATTTGAGGGAGGGTGTTAGACAATATTTTCTTTTATTGGTATTAGTATTCGTGACGGTAGTTTAATCAAATCATTTTTTTGTTTAAGTTGTTTCCTAGTTGGAGTCTGGCTTGTACTAGGAGATCTGATCTCTATAGATCATAGTTGATCCTCCTCTTCTGTAATAAGAACATTCTATTTTCTACATTCTAACCTGAACTGACTTGGAAAACATCAGAAACATTCACAAAGTAAATTGTGATTTAGATTCAACAGGAATTTTTAAAATTGATATCCAAAGTAGGAAGACACTTAGTAGCATATAGAGAACCTCAATACAAGTATGACGCCTTCCATTATCACTATCTAGTCAAGATATAGAGATGTAAGGATAAAGTCAGGTTAAGAGGTACAGACGGTCACCGCACGATTGTGCTTCAATTCTTTTCATTATGGTATGTCATGAAGTTGCTTCGTGAACCCAACATCTAAAAATCCCTTCTGACATTATGAAGCCTTTAACTAATTCAATGAAAGGTGGAATGACATGTGATATGTCATGGATCAAAAAAGATATCCAAAATTGTTCTTACCCGTATCACCAGCTTGTAGTTGCATAGACTGTATGCAAGGCGTCACACCCTCCAACACGTACATTCTACTGTTGTTATTTGGCCAAAATCTAAATTGAAACATCCAGTCTTTGCCTTTCGCATCCTGAATCTTTAATGGAAGCCCTTCTGGCTGAGAAATAGGAGGAAAATATGCCTGCATATGCATTCTATAATTATCAGAGAACAGACTATCAAAGCCAGTTAAGAGTGAGCATTCAAGATATGAAAAGTGTAACTTCAATGTATAAGAAACATGAAGCATCATCCAATCACATGCTGTAAACTAACTGCTCTCTTAGAAGTAAAATGGCAAAAATTGTTTAAACTCTTTCAGTATATGCTAATACTTTCCCATTCTCACATCATCCAGTCCCAGAGAGAAGATTAACGCATTCAAAACTTTGTTTTCGAAGCTGATCTAGGGATACCTATCCTGAATTCATCACCTGTTGAAATGAACATTTAAGTAAAGGAAATAGTTATGATGGTAAGGGATCAAGGAATGAATTATCACTATCAGAGGTACTGTACCCTGACATTTTATAGGATCCAAACCTGAGATATATCATAAATTTCACCAATATTATTAGCAATATTGACAATATATTCGATATTTCTTCACCTGTAAGTTGCAGGCCTCAAAGCGGGCCCATGTGCCCCTTTCCCTGCCCCTTTTCCCACCCCCTTCTCCCAGTGCATTTCTCGTCTAGAGCCCACCACCTTGCAGCAACCCGTCTAGCACCTTGTGAACAATCCACCATCGGCTATCAAATGTGGTCACTTCGTCGAACACACCAGTGACAGCAATCTTCCTGGGAAGGAAAAGAATTTATTTTTTTTTGCAGATCTGGCCTCTTCTTATTCAGACTGCCAGGTCTGGCCTCCTTTTTCCTCAAACACCTGCCGGCCAGTTGTTCTGCAGGCAGTGGTAATCAAAATCGCCAGCAGTTCAGAATTTCAAATCAGCTGGAAGTAGCCACCAAGGTTGCTGGCAGTGATGTATCTACTAGAAATTATAACTGCAAGCATATCAATGCCAGTAGATCTAAATGGCGGCAGATCAATTTCTGGCAGATGTGAACTGCTGGCAGGACATCTGAATTGCCAGAAGTCATCAATGCCAGCAGATCTGAACTGCAGGTAGCTGATAGGAACTGCAGTTGTCAGCATTTGATTCATATCAATTGCCGCAGCAGCTGGAAGTAGCCACCAGCATTTTGTTCTTTTTTCCGACATGTGATTGTGTTGTAAATGTTGTAAGCAAAATTGTAAATAATGGATCAGGGATGGGAGCGGAGCACACAAAACAAGTCAGCACACATGGTGCACAGGATAATCACTGTGAGAAAGTTCTTAAGAATGGGGTACTAACAAGGTTGAAGGATCATTTAATAGGAAGGCAGAAGAGTGTTGCATGGTAAAAAGTGGGGTCCATCAGAACATTCTAAAAGAAATGGAACTTTTTCAGAGGGAGGGTTGGCAGGTGGTAACAACAAGAAATAGATATCAAAAGATTCATGAGGAAGTTGTTTGCTTTAGGATAGTTAGACTTGGAACAGATTGATAGGTGGACAATGTTTAGGATCCAGAATCTAGGGCTCGTCATTGAGCTGCACAAAAGGATGCTAAGGCAAGATGGTAGATTGACCATATGGAACAGCAGCGATGATAGTTTGGCGGATCAACCGATGCTTATTTTAGTGAAGCTGGGGGTAAAAGAGGTATATCCACCCTGTTCCAGCTAAGCCAGGAGTGTTAAAATAACAAACCTGACTGCTATAAGAGAGAAGAGAAGAAAAACTGGCATCTAAACCCAACCAACCATCCTGTAATATACAAAGGGTGTGAGAAACACTTGGCAGGATTTTCATCTTCATTTTATAAACATGATAAATGAGGCACAAACACTGGGGAAAGGAGTCCTCACTCCCAGTACCAACGATGTATTTGGAGAACATTTAGATGCAGGGTATACTGACATTTCAGATATTTCATCTTGTGTGATGGGTGGACGTGGCCGACAAAAATGTCACCGAAATGTTTGCTTTTTGGATTCAATTGATGACTTGGGAAAGTAGAATAAATGAGAAGATTAAGAAAGTTGGAAAGAAGACTGTTGTCCATATTGTCACAGACAATACCACCAACTATTAGAAAGTTGGCATTTGGCAGGATATTGGCTTGTGTTGGAAACCATGTGCGGTGAGCTCATGCTCAAAGAAGTTGCTCAGCCTGATTTTGTAAGAAGTGCAGTTGACATGGGAAGAATAGTGACGAAAATTCACATATAACCACGATACAATTGTTGACACAATATGAGAGACTTGTGGGTCTATCCGGGGCTTTGCACCATTCACGACCAACTTTATTCCTTTAGAGAGCTTGCTGCATGAGAACAGTAGAATATGTTCTCGTGACAACCACGGGAAAATTTTGATCTTCACAGCCACTCTTCTTGTGGAAAGAGTTTTTCATGCTCCCCTATGATAATGAGCTCAGTGTACAGAACGCATATGAGCCCTTGATATTTAAGATTGACGACGCACAAGCTAGTGCAAGTCAGCGCCAGTACCCCTCACACTAATGTGCACTAACGTGTGCACCGTCGATCTCATGGATGAAGGGCTTCCAAGCGTTCCTTGTGTTCGGCTCATTGTGAGAGTGTCACATTAAAAACACTTCCCTTACTTGTGACAGGGTACCTCTTTTGGGATTACACAAAAGACTCAACTCCGGTCAGGGAAACTAAGAGTCTTACAAGTGATGAACATTGAGGAGTATTTGACCATTAGATCCAGCTAACTACAAGTGCTTTAAGAAGATGGACAGGGCCACAAAAGTCGTCTCCCCTAGGCCATATAAATGGGTCCATAAGATTGTTGACAAGAGGTGAACATGACCAATGGATCAACCCATCTACAAGGTTAATGATCTTTTCTTACTAATTTTTCTTTTATCAATATGTATCTTACTTTATGCCTTATGTAATTGCTGTTTTATGCAGCTTATTACCCCTAACCCAACTACCATTACAATAAAATGCTTGGGCACAAAATTGATTTTATTAAGGTTGTCTATGAAGTATTTGGTTAGTTGTTCCTAACCATGGTTTGCAATATCAGCAAGATAACTCTTCTCAGTGAGGGTTCAAGAAAATAGGGCAAGAAATAGTCTAGTTTCAGCAAACTACAAAAACATGCCGAGATCTCAGCAAAAGCCATTCACCAATATGTTAATTTTCCAGATCTAGGAGAGATCTCAACAAAATCTCATCCAATCTCGTGTTTTTGTTTGGTAAAAAATGAGATTATTAGAATCCTCATATTTTCACCATTCTTTTCACATATATATAGCTGCGAGAATGTGATATTGTTGATGTTTGGGAACAATTTGTATTATTTACAAATTATCTTGAATATCTTATTATTTATCATAATATTTTCACGAGGTGCACAATTTGGTGATTTTTATGGTAATATTAGTGTTGACAAGTTTGAGAGATACATACACATCAATTTTGTGTATGAGATTATAATTTCCTCATCATTGAGATCATTTTCCCGATCTCATTAATATCTCTTATCTTCGGCCGACCAAAATTGAGACCAAGACCGACATTGCAAACCTTGTTCCCAACATAAAAAAATGCAAGCCAAATCGGTGGTGAGGTAATTACGGATGACATTAAATGGACTTCAATTATATTTATCATGTACTCATTACTTAGCCTTTACATATTATCACATTCATAGATGTGTGTCGCCCCTTTGGAATTTTTAGGAATACGCAAGTTGTAAGATGTGAATCTTATTTTCCAGGTAAATGGTGGTCATTGTCTGCAATAGACTACCCATCCTTGAGCAACCTGGTAATTCATCTATTTTTGTAGACTACATCTCCATCACCCTACGAGAGGAACTACAATATTATGGCCCTCATCATATGAAAACAAGGAACAAATAAAGAAATAGGTTTATTGCCATTACAACATGAAGTTGGTTACAAGGAATTGAAGAGGATTCTAAAAGAGAAGTATCCAACCTGAGGATGCCCTTTTGGACTACTTCGATTTTAATGGTAGAAGGGGATTTGGATAACAGAGAAAACCTTCATACTGAGTTGATAGCTGCAAACATGGACTCGGACAATAGACGAGTTGATCCATCAATTCCTAGTGCAACAGTGTAGGTGGAATTGACATCGAAAGAGCTACACAAGAAATTTTAGCGGCTTCAGCATCCAATGAAGGGATCCCACATGATGACAATCAGGATAGTGGCAGTGGAGATGACGATGATGATAAACGAGATGATGGTGGTGAAAACAACGATGGAGAGAATGAGTGAAGAATTCCACATGAGAATGAGCGAAGAATACCACATGGGCCCCTTCACTGAGGAAGGCAATAGCTTTCATGTTTCTCATATGGTAATATGGTCATAGTGGTCAAGAATATCGATAAGTCAACAAGTACATACCAGTATACAGTCTTATGGATATGGCCATGATGTATGAATTATCAAGGAGTCCTATATGAAATTGGGCACCCTCCATCTCCGACAGGTTGTGTATGGCCCATGGTCATTCATGTTGATACGAATTGTTACAACCATGACAACTTACCCACAGTTTGGGATCTCATGTTATCCACCTAGGCATCATCGGTATGAGAGCTATGTGAGTGTTTACTTACATACTTGACAATGATGACTTGAGAACAGTATTGTGCCCACTAGGAATCCCTATATGCTCAATCTTCTCTTGATCAAGAAGAATTTCAAACTGCCGTATGATTGCAGCTACAATTGATGTATATATTCTTGTTCCAACTTATAAGCTTTATTTAGACCTATACCATCAGTTTTCCCACTTATTCAATGATATTATGTCAAAGTCGCTCTTCTTTATCATTAGTCGTCAATGTTCGCTACTTGATCAGCAGAATTTGTTACATGGTGTTATGACTGCTTGAGATTACTATTATCACTTTTAGGTGGTAAGATATGCTAAAATTGCCAAGATCATAATCATAATTAAGTAGCACCTTTTCCCAACAATTAGGGGTGGATCTTATGCCTCCATTCAAGCCTATTTTGCAGCAACTCTTTTATAAAAGATACCATAGTCATATCATTCCTTATTAATTTTATCCAAGTTCTCTTCGGCCTCCCTCCCCTTCTTTTGACATTACTTATGTAAATCTCATCCAACCTTCTTACCAAGTCATCCATTGGTCTTCTTTATATATGCCTGTACCAATGCAACCTACACTCTCTTAGCTTCTCCCTTACAGGCGTTACCCCTAAGTTGTCACGTATATATTCATTTATATTTCTATTTTTCTTGATTATCCCACACATCTACCTTAGCATCCTCATTCCAGTTGCATTTAGTTTATCTATATGATTTTTCTTTGTATTGCGGACTTAATAGCAGTCCTATAAAACGTACCTTTCAGCCTATTTGGGACTCACCTATCACATAAAACTCCTGACACCACCCTCTATTTTACCTACCCTATATTAATCCTATGAACCACATTACTAGTGATCTCCCTCTTTGTGGATAATAGAGCCCAAATATCGGAATTGCTCACATCTTAGCACGTCTTGCCCATTTTTTTCAACTAAAGTTCCACCTATAATTCTACTATCCTTAAAGTTAAATTCCATATACTCTATCTTTGTCCTACTTATTTTAAAACCTTTTGATTCTAGAACTTCCCTCCACAGTTTTAATTTGACATTTAACCTTGCTATGGTCTCATCAGCTAAACCTACATCATTCGCAAAAAGCAAGCAACAAGGTATCATATATTGTATATGTGCAGTTAGTTCATCTATAACTAGAAGTAAAAAGATAAAGGCTGAAGGCTAGGCTTAAGGCTGACCTTTGATGTAGACCTACTGTGGCCGGGAACTCCCTAATTTCTCCCCCAATTATTCATACACTGAACTACCTTATTGTACATATCTTTAATAATATCGATGCAACATCTTATAACTCCCTTCTTCAAGACACTCCAAATGAGCTCTCAAAGCACTCTATTATAATTTTTTTCCAAATCAATAAAGGTCATATAAAGGTTTTATTTCTTATCCTTATACTTCTTAACTAATTGTCATAAACAGAAGATAGCCTCAATTGTTGACCTTTCTGAGATTAAACCAAACTAGTTCTCAATTACTTTTCGCAAGCGTCCTTCAACCACTCTCTCCCATAACTTTATAGTATGACGACCTTTCTTGTTTTGACTTTAATCTTTATTTAAATGTAAACCATCATGTGTTCACTAAATCATTGATAGTCCCACCAAACTTGTTCTTTATCATAATAGATCATGTTTTCTTCTTGATAAATGTAATTTATGTTAGTACAAGTGTATTCATATGGTGCTAGGATTATTTGGGATTAGTATTAGTGCTATTAGATGTTATTATAGGCTTAGATTAATGAGATACATGAGAACATTTTTGGGTCACCGATATTGTTTTGCCAATCTTTCTGATATATCTTATCTTCTGGTTACCGATATATTCCCTATAACTATGACGTCAAGCTTCCAGCCAGGAACATTTCCAATAGCAATTGGAGTCGGAGTTGTGGAAGGTGTTTCAAGATGCAGAAACTTACAATCGAGAAGCATAACCTTTTTACACTAGATTTAGCAATTTTAGTCAAGGTGGATAAGTGGTCCTTTTATCATAACAACTCCTTGATGGTGCTGTTGTGGTTAGAAAAGGTTGCTATTGGACATACAAAACATGGTTTTCACTTCTTCCATTTATGGAAGAAAAACATAAGATAGCATGCTCATGATTCTTGTTATACATTCTGAGCTCTTATTTATAAAAAACTGCCAATTTTCCAGTAAGTTATCTGCTTCATATTTGAAAGTGACAAATGATGTTTTCCTTTTGCAGCAATACAATTGGGAATGCTGAATAAACCATGTATTCATGATGAGCATTTTGAGAAAATAAACCATTAACCATCTTTAGGATAATTTGCAGAATTAGATAAACCATTAACCATCTTTAGGTACTATTTTTGTCTTTTATCATGTTTTTTACAATGCCGAATTTTTTCCCAAGCTTATCCAAATTGTCTAGAAATCCCCCCCCCCAACACACACACACAACTCGAACCGAACCTGAGTTGTGACTTCGCAATGTTTAAAACCATGCAAACAACCCCAGACAACCAAGACAAAACATAAAATGTGAAAATATGGAGTTTTGTATATCCTATTTGGGAAAAAAAAGGTGGGCAGTCTCGTCAATAATAGATATGACAATTTTGCTAATCTGATAGCAATAGCCTGCAGAAGAAAACCAATGAAACAATGTGCAGACATGTTTCTTACATGCACAAGCTGCACTTGTCACCCATAGTGGTTCCCAACAGCATGACCCATCGCCACAATTTTTTTAAACAACTCATGTATAATGTCCAATAGCAGAAAAAAAGTATTTTGCCGATTATCCTATCCCAATACCTTCGTGCATGTGTACACGTCATAAATATGTTACCCATGTAGATTAACAATTTGGAGGGGAAAGAAAAGTGTGTACATGAACTATTAAAGAACAAAAAGAGAGGCAACAACATAAAAATAGATAACTTACTTCAGCACATGCCTTAGGGAGAACCAACCGGCCGATCCGACCCGCATCACTGGCACTCAGAACCTTCTCAAATAATGGCACAATTGTAGAATTGGAACTAGCGTACGGAGAGTCAAAGAAAAAAACAGAAGCTGGGTGAAGAAATGAACAGGTGTACTATAATTGAAGCAGCAGCTAACACAATCAGTTCATGTTATACACATTCTGCTAAATAAGGTCTAGTTAACACCACAAGTGTTAGTAGGACTAAATCATATTCATAATCAAGTAGTGCATTTTCCCAACAATTTAAAGGAAAATTATTATGTTAGTATGCTGTTAGCCTGTCCCCTCTCAGCTTCCGTTCTTGAGGTACAAAGGTAATCATCAGCACAATAATGGAAACAAATACACTAGTTCTCTACTCACACTGTAAGATCTGTCCAAGCAAGCACAAGTAACTAAAATAGAGAAGAAAAGGACAAAACATGTATGGATACTCTCCAGATATTTGCTGCAGTTCTTGATCCGTAATTCGTGGCCAGTATCGTGGAAGAAGTTGGTTTCTCCCTCTGCCTTCAACAGGAGGTCTAGCCACACGTATCTGAGGAGCTGGATCCTTCAATGTCTCCAAACCAATGGTGGGACCCACCTTTGGTGGTTTTGGCAATAGATGTCTTGACTTTTGTCCTTGTTGAAAGGGAGGCACAAATTTGTTCCCATCCAATCTATCCACTGCCACACCAGGAACCAGATGCGGAACCTTGGGATTTAAAGTCCCTAAAGTGAAGCAAGCACTGGTAGTAGAAGGTGATTCTTTTGTGTCATCTCTCTTTGCACCATGGGAAGAGCTAACAGACTGTTGTACATTATTTGGAAAGCTAAGCATAAGTTGCTCCCTTTTGACACTGCCCAGACCATTGTTGCCCTCAATTATAATGTTATCCTCCATTTCAGTATCTGGAGAAGAAGATTCTTCTTCACAGATGGTGCCCGATGTGACAGGCACACTTGCCTTTTCATCTATTGAACTTTTAGGAGCTGTATGAAGAATTTTGTGACATTCAATGGAAGCATCCACACAGGCATCACCTGGACTCTGTCATAATGGAACTTTCAGTCATGCATCCTCAAATAATCTGAATCAATTATAAACAAACTATAATGCCCAAAATATAGGCATGTATTCCAGGAATAAGCCATACCGATGAACGTCCGGACTTCTTCATGCAGCCAATGCATTCAATTCCACCTCTATCTAGTAGACCAAATAAAGACTTTGAAGCAATACAACCGCAATGAAAGCGCTGCCATAATCATTTGATAAAAAATTTGATGGCATTAGGATACACGACCACAATAAAGATGCTATCATTACCAATTGAACAAATAGATAATGACATCAGTAATATACAACTGTAAAATACACAAAAAAAACAGTGAAAAACTTACCTTGCGACAAGAACTGCATTCCCTCCAGCCTGACTCATTATTATGATATGTCTCACAGAAGATCAGTTGCTCATATGCAGATCTGCAGTCCGTGCAAAACAATTTGTCAACACAGTGGACACGATCAAGGCCTCAGTCTGAATTTATACATCCTCATAAAGTAGTTTTCCTTCATAACAAAAGAGAGATAATGAAGACCACCAAACAGCTCACTGCCTGTATTTATAATAGTTCTTATTCCCACATAGCCATCAATCTTTTGCAGTCATAGAAAGACACTTATACAACCAAGTATATTCTCACATTAATATGACATAAATGCAAGGGGGTTCATCAAGCATTAACAAGAACCATATGGCACATAATTGTGATGAGGCAGCAACTTTCACACTTCCTAAATTCTTGGAATTTTAGAATAAAACAAAGCTCTTACACCAACTCCAGGAGCTTAAAAAATTTCAATATAACTTCTACTTCAAGTACATTAGTATTAAGGCTTCAACTTCAATGACAATCAGTTTTACAGCTTCTAATCACTTGCATCAGCTTCTACTTCGAATTACTGCACCTATCTTCTATTACAAGCTTCAAACTCAAATTACAAACGAAAATCAACTTTACAACTTCAGATATTCATCTAGCGCTCCTGATTACATCTCACAATCATTATACTCATCATACAACTTCAGTTTACAGGTTTTCTCAGCTTTCAAACAGAAATTACACTATCTCCTACAATTGCGGATCTAGAATTCAAAAGTACACAAACTACTGCTTCTATTACATAAACTTCAAACTGAAAGCTATATATACATCTTCAGATGATTATAGATCACTTCATCTTCATTGCAATTCGTTTTTAATAGGAGATCTAACTCAGCTAGAAATCCAAAATTTCAGCTAGTAATGAGCTCCAATCTCAAATCTCAGCTAATAAACTTGTAATGGCAATATCACTTCGACTCTAGCTATGAATTACACCTTATAACCCCAGAATTACGCCAAACAAGCATTATGCCTTACTAATTCAAACGTCAGTTTCATATAAGTCAAGTGGATTGAGCTCACAAACTAGGAGGAACAACATCTCCTTCGTCACTTGAGAGGAACAACATCTCTCGCAAGGTCAACAAGGAGGAACAGCATCTCCATTGAAGATCCTCAACAATCACAGAGCCAGCAAAGATAATCCCAAGCAACAGGCTATCAATTAATCAACTAGTTCAAATGACCTGCAGGGCTACTATTTATAGACAGGAAGAGAAGCTTTCTAGGGGAGAAGAATGAATTTGATTGGTGGAGAGCATTTAGGCACCAAAATAGTGTCTGGCCAGCTAGGGGATAAGGTTATTGAGTTAGTTACAACCTCCAACTGGTGGGAAGAGGGGGAAACACTCAGATTTGGCAAGAAAGAGATGGCCCAAGCCCATTTGACCAGTTAAACTTGCAAAGTTCAAATGAAGGCGGGAACGGAGGGAACACGTCCAATGTCACCTCCCAGCTAGGAGGGAACCCCAACTATCTTGCCACATCGGCCAACAGCCAAGAATGACGAGAAGATCTTTGCCTTGCATGCCTCCAGCTTATGCGACCTGTTTTACACCTTATTTCTCCTTCAGCTGCTACAACACCCTTTCCAGGCCCTTAGCTCCACATTTAACTCCTGACAAGCAGCTAACAAAGTAAAACAAAAGGCTAACTACACTTTTCAGCCATAAGGCTCTCCCCTTTCACCACCAACTCCAGGCTACTCATAATCTCTTCTCAGCTCTTACCTACTTCTATTTGCTACTTAAAGAAGTAAAATGCAACAAATTACAATGCTTCAAAGTAAAAACAAAGGTAAACCATATCCTTTTGTGCTACATCATGTGATGCACACACCAAGAGTGTGAACGCCATAATATTTCTCTTAAACTACTTTAGTCTACATGATATTATCCTCAGTGTGTATTTATCATCAAACATATCCAAAACAGTAGAATAGCATTATAAGCATACATTAAGACAATGTATTCATCAGTTAAGATGGTTAGATATGCCTATTTTGTGCAGAATGCAGATGTGGTAAGGCAGACTTGATCCAAGAATTCAGGGGGGTTATAATTACAGAGGATACCCAAGCTCTAAGTCAGAATTCAAATGTTTCAGGTTACAATTTAAAGAATAATCCTAGATAACCATTGGGCCCAAAAAAATTAAATTCATGGACTAAAATAACAATACATATCAGCACTCTTCCACCAGATCAAAAGAAAACAAGCTGGCACTACAACTAAGTGTAAGTCTTAAAGTGTTTATGTATAGAGGGCGGTTTAGACTTACATTTTTATTTGTAATGTATTATATCACTCAAGTTATAGTCATTTAAATTTTTTGGTGTACAATAGACTGGTCAAGTTCAACAAGGTTCAACCCCTCTTGTCTTTTGTGTTGTACAATCATCTTCTTCAAGTTGAATGGAATTTAGCCACTCTCCAAACCCTAGACTTTTGATTTCCTCCCCTGTATAACTAACATTATAGTGAGGCATAGTATTCTCTGACGGCTTCTCTACGAAATGTTCAACAAATTACAAATTTTGAGTGCATCAAGTCCATTTTGGCAGGATCTAACTTCCACAATTTTTGCTTTCTTCTAATTCTGTTTCCTGGTAAGAAGCCTTTCTGGATTTAGGTGCGTAAGTATTTGCCAAGGATTTGTGCAAACTGAAACTCTGCCCTAAACAATTCACTAGTAGGGGCTATCACCTTCAGTATTCTCTGTTCATTTTTGTTTGGATGCAGCGCCCTTTTGGCTATTCATCTGCAATTTGTGAGATCACATCCAGGTACCCCTATGCGGTTTTTGTCTTCATTTAACTCTTATGTTCCATGACTTCCTCTAGTAATAAAGATCGGTTGTCAACTACTAATATTTGTTTATATGATAAGAACTGCACCCACAGGAGTTGTGTTATGAAGAACTTTTTACTTGAAAAAAGATGGATAGAAATATGTTAGGGTTGATGGCTTAGAGAAGAAGCCAACAGTACCAAAAGATATCAACTTGAGCTTGATCTTAGGGGACTCATCAAGGAGATTGATGGCTCATATTCTCAAATGAGGATCAGCTGGTCCGTATGGAGTCCAAGGCAATATCTAATTCTCATGCGGCTAAGAATATTGCCTCCCCAAGAGCTAAAATCATAGCATGTCTATAATATGGGAATTTCCTAATTTTTCAATTGTAAAATAAAATTTAGGGCTGAGGTCAGTACAATTACAAAGTAAACAAAAAGAGCTTCAAAATGCCACCAAAAACGTACAAATCAGAGTTTGGATAAGGGAGATATGATCTTTTGAAGTTTAACATAGCACATTGGGCCCATTTTCCCAAATTAAACGAGTAAATTAGCCATCTATTAAGCTATGCATGCTTGTTTAATTTTAATGACAAAAACTAACTTTAAACGGCCAAATTGGGCAACCTATTAGGCAGTACATTGGTCAAGTTCCCTAAGGGATTAGGAACCCTAATCCCCATCTAGGGCTTCTCCAAAAGAAGATTTTTTGTCAAAGGAGCCACCGGAAAATTTTCCAACAAGCATGGCCAGCAATACAGTCAAGGGAGAGCAAGCTCAAAGATTGGCAGTTGACGAGGTAGGATGCTCAACTTCAAAATAATTGCATGCTTCAGCGTTTATTTATGTAAACAATTATGATTTTATGTTTATAATAAAAGTGGGTTTTGGGTCATCGGCCTGTGCGGATTTGCAAGACCACAACCAACCGCACTAGTGCACATATCACACTGCCTGGCAGCGTACAAGTGCTGGTGGCCTGCAAACCCCCTCCCTATTCCCTTTTTCTTTTCCAAAGAGCTGCATTGTGTTGGACGCCCCTTTCATACTGGCCGCACCTGAAGAGAAATGCTACAGCAAGGGAGAGTCCCTGAGTCGCAACTCTAGTCGGTGCGCCACCAGAGCGGCCTTCTCAAAATTGTCTGGAACACCAAGGAGCCATCATTGCCTGAGAATCTGTTTGCTGGAAAGATATGGAAGAACAGGGCTAGTCACCCCTGGCGGAGCTCCAATGAATTGCTAGCAGAGGTGAGCCTATCCCATCGGAATCAGCACATGGAAGCCGTCTGATTTGGCCAAACCATGCTCCACACCATGCCGCGGCTGACACTATAACCAGCACAAGTTAACCCCCATGGCAGAGACCCCTACCGGTGGACGAGGGAGGGGCCAGCGGCTGCTGAACATGAAGTCCAGTGGCTACAGGCACCCACGGGCATCTCCA
This sequence comes from Saururus chinensis, assembly GCA_035235625.1. NCBI lineage: Eukaryota > Viridiplantae > Streptophyta > Magnoliopsida > Piperales > Saururaceae > Saururus > Saururus chinensis. The sequence goes on from CP141142.1 coordinate 22,576,294, forward strand.
GGAGGAAGACAACCCACACAGGTTTTGTGCGGGTCCCTGAATCAAACCCTGTCAGGTCAATTCAGTCTAATATTTAAAAAAAAAACAAAGGGGCAAACTAAACCAGATCGGATCAAGGGTTAAAGATGTCCAAAAAATATTTCATGTAATTTATCATGCAGCATTTTAAAAAGGGGTTTAAAAATTCGCGCCATGACAATGTCAGCACATTCCGCACTTGTATTTGTTCGAGTGGGCCCCAAAAGCTTCAGCTGATGGGAATGGGGCATTAAATATTTTATTCCGAGGGATGATGAATACTAGCACAGAAAAACAAGTACATGTAAATACACAATAAACTATTCTCTTCCTTCTCTCTTTCACAATAATGCTAAACAACAAAGATATAAAACTTCAGCCTTCCAAGTCCAAGAACCACATAGAAATCAAAATAGAATCATCAGAGTACAATGTTAATATATTTTCTTTTATTCAGTTAATTCTTTAGTATTAGTTTCTACATTATAGAGGGTAGTTTTACATAAACAATGTCAAAAGAGGGAGAGGAAAGCCTAAGAGGACTTAGATGGAATTAATAAAGAAGGATATGACTATGTTATCTCTTACAAAAGAGTTAGGCACAAAACAGCTAAAATAGAGGCGTAAGATCCACATCACATACCCCAAATTATTGGGAAAAGGCGCTACTTAATTATGATTATGATTATAGAGGGTACTTTAGTTAAATCACTTTTTTGTTTAAAGTTATTTCCTAGTTTAAGATAGGCTAGTTGTAGAAGATCTGATCTCTATAAATATTGATCGATTCTCCTCTACAGTAAGAAGAATCTTCTATTCAATAATATGGCTATCTTTAAAGTATCCTATCATGGTAGCTCAAGTCAGGTCTTCTGCAATCTGTTTATTTGTACCAGCGTCCCCTTCATTGTCTTCTCTATGTTCATGTACCTCTGCCAGTAACCCACTGCCTTGCTTTCCAGAATTTGCCACTGTTTGGCAGTACTCCTATTTCTTCCTTGTCGTTGTGTGCTGGGTTTGATGTTCATTGCCATTCATGAATGCCGGTGTCTAAATCTTTCAAAACCAATTCCCAGTTTCAGTTTCTGCCAGTTGATGCCCCTGCTGTCTGCTATCCCTGGTCCTCTAGTCGCCGTTGTTTTGTCCATCAGTTGAGCAAAGCCAGCCCATGTTGAGACCCATCTTGCATTCTCCAATTTTCTATCCACTGTCTCTTCACAACTGGTTTCTCGTTTTGTGCATAGCTCCTCAATTTTTTCCGCCTATCGCTGCTCAGTTTTGGCCTTCTGACTGTGCTCTTGTGCCTGGGTCAAAACAAGAATTGTTCTCGCATAGTCTTTAGCATCTCAGCCTAGCCATCCCTTTCAGTGGGTAATTCACCTTCTGCTTTATCTTCCTCGAATCCAAGTATGGTCTCTACTACTTAGCGTGTTATTCTTATTTCTGCTTCTTCGTTGTTTGATTCTGGTGCTACTCATCATACAACTCCTGATGTCTCCTATTTTGCTACATGTGGGGATGCTTCCACCCTTACCTCTGTCCATGCAGCCAATGGCTCTCTTATGTTGATGTGTGGGTTCCATTAGAACTCTTCATTTGTCTCTCTTTAATGTTATGCATATTCTGCAGTTGACTGTTGGTCTTATTTCAGCTTGGCAATCAAGGCTTTTCTATCACTTTTTCATCTTCTGGTTGTGTTGTGCAAGATCTGAAGCCTGGCAGGCATACTGGGATCAGTCATAGATATGGTCGTCACTACATTCTTGATCATTTGCATGTTCTTGATTTTGCAGCTAGTGCATCTCATTCTTCACTAGGGTCATTTAGGTTAGTTATGATTCTTCACTTTTTTATTGGTGGCACTTGAGGTTGGGTCATGTTTCTAGGTATAGGCTAAAGTTTTTGGATTCTACAGGTGCCATAGGGCAAGTCCCCATGGAGGATATCTCCTTGCAATGGAGACAAACTTGCGCATTTTACTGCTTCATTTAATAATGGTACTTCAGTTTCTCTTACTCCTTTTGATTTGGTAAATTTTGATGTGGGGTCAAACTCCTATGGCTACTAAAAGTGGTTTCCATTATTATGTTGTTTTCGTGGATGGTTGCACACATTATTGTTCAGTATATTTGATGCAGCATCGTTCTAAATTGCATCATATTTATGAACATTTTGTTGCTATGGTTTACACTATTTCATCTTCCTATTAAATACTTTAGATATTATTCAAGAGGTTAGTACTTGTCTACAGCTTTTCAGGCCATTTTAGCACGTAAAGGCTCTATCCATCAACTATCTTGTCCCCACATGTCAGAGCAAAATGGTGTTACAAAACGTAAACATAGGCATACTTTTTAGATTGTGCACTCTTGCACTCAGCTTTTGTTCCTTCTCCATTCTAGACTGAAGCGGGGTTGACTGCTACTTATCTGATTAATTGTTTAACCTCATCTCTTACAACAGGTAAATAACCATTTAAATGCTTATTTCATGTTTCTCTCGATTATCATTCACTGCATGTATTTGGATGTGCTTGTTTGTAATATATCCATCTAGAGAATGTACCAAATTGCCTGCTAGGTCAACATTATGTGTTTTTCTTGGCTAAGGTGTTAAACACAAACGTTATCATTGTTTTCATCCATTATATGGTAATTGCATATTTCTCAACATGTTGCCTTTCTTCAACAATTGTTTTCGGGGAGTTTGGATGGCAAATTGCCTGCTAGATCTACATTATGTGTTTTTCTTGGCTAAGGTGTTAAACACAAACGTTATCATTGTTTTCATCATTATATGGTAAATTGCATATTTCTCGACATGTTGCCTTTCTTCAACAATTGTTTTCGGGGAGTTTGGATGGCCATTTCCACTCCCTTTAAGGGGGTAGAAAGCCCCCATCAGGGAAAAATATGTTTGGGTGGCCAGCGCCCTCCCAAAATTGGTATTAAGTGGATATGATGGTGTACATCTAAACAAAACTTAGAAGTCATACTAAAAGATACAACAATAATAGCAAGAGTGATGTGGAGGATGAAAAGCTACCCAACTGCTAGAAGCCTGAGCATATAGGTATTCCAAGTGGACACAGTATTGCTCCCACGTCATAATGCAGAGGGCTATTTCAGACCTTTTCCTACTGCTTTAGTTGATGTCATAATAATGTTTTGCTGTGTACAGCTTATACAGGTAGAAAGGGTATTTCGAAGGCATTTCTGTCTATCTTTAAGTGATTCCAGCTAGTGGAATGAGGAGGGGTATTCTTGTAATTTCTCAGCCAGTTAGTTACTGTGTCAGAAACAGTTACAATCCTTAGGGGTATTCTTGTAATTTCTGTCAGTCAGTTACTATGTCAGAAGCAGTTACATTCCAAGAGGATAAATAGTGGAGAAAGGGAGGGAGAGAGCAGTGAAATTTGACTTCGAAATTGTATTCCAGAAATTTCTTTCAGTTCGCTCATGGATTTGAGCATAAATTGTGGATACAGTTCAGTTTTTCCTGTAAAACCTTTATGGATTTGAAGGGAGCTTGTGGATTCAAGCGCGTATATCTTTCTTCTTCCAGAAATTAAAGTTTTCAATTCAGTTTTCCTTTTTGAATTGCATCACCTCACCATCATCTAGTAGATACTTAAATACTCACACTCTGGTGCTCATGCCTAGGCAGATTATGCAAGAAATGGAGATATCGAGAATATCTACATAACTTTGCCAATATCACAGGCATACTCAAATACATATGAGACATTTTTTCCCAATATCTTGTATCCGTAAATTGACAGATATTGATATATCTGAGATAGTGCAAACCATGCTTGAAGTATAAATATTTCTTTCCCTTTTGTTTACCCTTTCACAATTCTCAATTAATTTCAAACAAAAAAAAATCAAGACAAATGCCAAAAGATGTGAACTACAAGTAGAAATAATTGGAAACCAAAACCCCTTTGATCAGAGTAATTTTATGAGGAGTATCTCCATATTATGGCCCGAGTATGTAGAAGTTCACTTAGGTTGCAACCCAAATAAACTCCTTTCAGCTTGTCCTAAGTCCAAACTACAAAAGAACCAAATATTTTTGCCGAATTTTTTCCACAGCTCCATATGAAACCTTGAACTAAGTCACAGCTTTGACGGTCCATCAACAACCCTTACAATCCGTAGTATTAAATTTTTCAAAATTTTCAGGAAATTTTGTTGATTTCAATGAAATGAGCCTCCACCAAAATTTACAACGAAAATTTTCCCATTTCATTGAATTTTCGAAATTTCAAACATTTTGCCAAATTTCAGCAAAATTTACATTTTGGGCAGGTTATTTTTGGATTATTTATATATTAGGTAGGTTATTTTTTAGTTTTTACAATTTAGGCAGGATATGTTTAGGTTTCTTACGGTTGGGGCAGGTTTTTTTGGGTTTTTACTGTTAGGGCAGATATTTTTTGGGTCTCCTCCTTTTACACTTCGAAACTATCCCAAAATTTTCCCAGAAACGAAACAAGTATTTAGGATCACTGTTCACAAATTCGTTGTACTTCTTGATGCATGAAGTCAAGATACTTGAATGGCCAATCAGAGAATGGTTTTTCAGATGTGATTTCTTTAACAGGGAGGAGTTTATCCAGCAGCGACTAGCATTGAAGTTGAAGAAAAATAAAGATATTCCGGTGGTCCAATGACCTAACTAACATGAGATTAAAGACTTACGAATTATAAATTTCAAATAAAAGGAACAGTGATTGTCAAATTAGATTTATATGCGAACATCAAAAATAAAAAGGAACACCGGTCTAATTACCCAAATACGGCCCTGATGCAATGTAATACACACAAAAGTTGTGAGCAATCTATCAGTTTAATAACGTGGAAAAAAACAACAAAAAAGAAGTCATAAAAAAATTTCCATTGTCCTGTGCAAAAAGTGAATGAATACGCTATCGCCAGTAACTATGGTTACTAAGTAATGCAACATTCCAAACATGCGAAATCTAATGCATGGGAGTAGCTGACAACCAACCGTTACCATAAATAGAAAGTTCCGAAATAATTTACTGACGCCAACCCCCCATAGAATCCATATCAAGGGAGGACACGAAAGACCAATATTACTCAAGACAACCCAACAAGACAAAGAAAACCTAAATCATTTTTACAACGAAATAATTATGAAATACATCACACAAAAATCGGAAGCCAACACTTACCCACACTTATCGCAGAGACTGGCAAATCCCCCCGAGCGCAATCGCCACCCCTTCTTCCACTCTGGCGCCGCTGTTGCCCCGCATGATGCATTCATGCAGACTGACGCCATAGCTCAATCAAAGCAGACGAAATCTAAACCGATGAAAAAAAATGAACAATGAATTAAATGCAGCAAGGAGTCCACGAAAACAAGATGATAAGTACCAAAGCGAATTACGAGTCCAGAAACGAACAGAAATATGCAAGCTTCTGAAATCACAATCGGATCAAATTTACCTCTCATTCAAATGTTCAAGATCTCTCCTTTTCAACTGTTTCGGACATTAAACAGTAAACCACTGAAGCCAACTTCAAATTTCTCACTAAAAATTTATATACATGGAGGAAACGAGGCCCAGATGCAAAAAACTGGAATATTTTTCCCGAAGAGGCAAAGGCAAACCAACCTCACCAAAACACGGCAAACAAAAAAAGTGCAGAAATTCCAACCTACAACACCCAATAGAAACACGAAGGAGCAAACAAGCAGACCAGTCAAAAAAAAATTACATTCGTTTCAGCTCCACCTCTGCTACTAGAAATAGCCTCAGCTTCTTCTTCCTCCTCCTCCGCCCACCTCTCCACTAGATCACCTGACAGCCACCAGAACTCCCTCCAGCTCTCCCACAGCATATGCAGAAGGCAGGACCCGTATCGGATCGCGTTTCTAGATTTGCATGCGTGAGAGATAGCACCAAACAAGACGAAGAAGAAGAACGAAAAAGGGGAGAAATCGCATGCACGACGGGATTTGAATAATGGGAATCAGGAGAGCAAGAGGATGAGTTCGCCCATGCCTCTCTCTCAGTAGGTGGGCTGGGGGAGTTGAGACGTGGACACCGCGCAACGCGGCGTATTTTAGTGACGGTCGCTGTCTGAAGGGGTGTGAAGAGTGAGACGCTGTTTTGACTTTGTTTTTACGCAACTCAAGTCGTTGGGGTTGGGTAGTGGGTCGGGTATCCCCTAAGCCGCCTAATGTGCCTGCACTAGGCGGAAACTCATGCGAGGAAACAAAATGAGCTTCAATGGGAAGCCGCCAGCTACGCTGCTACGGCCTAAATGTTTCCTACATTAAGTAAATGATGGGTCAAACGGCTTTTTAATATATTTTTATATTATATAAAATATTTTTTATTTTTAAATAATCTATAAAATAGTCTTATGTATATATAAACGTATATGTGAGATAAATAGTTTAAATTACCATTTTTTTATTTTATTTTTTTAATTTCACTAATTTTTTTTTTATTTTTACTACTTTCAGCTTCAGCTTCAACTCTACCGCTACTAACTCCACCGCCTCTACCACCAATTTTATTGTATTCACCATAAACTCTATTTTATTTGATTTTATTTTCACCTTCTCCACCACCGTCACCTTCTCCTCCTCCCCTCTTATGCCACATCTTATTCTTCTTTTTCTTTCTCTCTTCATCTTTTTTCTCTGCCATGCTCAAGGTTTTTCCAAATATTTACTTTAAAAAATTATTAAAATTTTATTTCAAAATAAGAATGTAAATTCAATGAAACAACAAAATTCAAAACAGGTAAAAATAATTTTTCTAAGTTAAAACATCTTACAACAAACCAACATTCTCAGGTGTTATTGAAAAGAAAAACATAAAAGTGAAACTTGTCATGGTCAAGGTCTTTAAAAAACATATAAATCCCACGCCTTTTTGAGTACAAGTTCTTCAACAATTTGTGTTCTGATTTATATATATATATACATAAGTTCAGAAAATAATACATTTAACTCTTACCATAATCAATACATGAGATTGTAGCACCAAAATCCACATAGTCTCACTACGAGTCCATCGTATTCAAGGTCTAGGAAGGACAGTCCACCACAAGGAATAATCTAGTCCAAAAAGCTATTGATCAACCTAAAAAAGCCTCTAGACCAAGGGGCTAAAAAAAGGGTAAATGTATATTTTCATACTTAGTAGGAAAATACTTAATAGGGAAAATAAATCAATAAACTTCGTAAGTTTATACATAGATACATTTATGTAACCACATATTAAGCAAGAAGTACATGTAGCATAAATAAAGTTACTTACACACATATGGTTACACTAGCTAAACTTACACTTACACTTACTGTTATAACATACTCTTACACTTACACTCTGAATCAAAGTCTTACCAACTTACTCGTATAATTATATGCTTGCACATATAACATACACATACTCATACAACCTTACTCGTACAATCTTACTTTTACTATTTTCCATAGAAGCTTACACTTACTATGAATCTTACACATACAACTTACTCAGAATTCAAAACATACAACTTACTCTTATTATTGTACATATACTATCATCAATTCAAGCTCATTACAATTAAGCTCCAGTATCGAAAAGGAAAAGATTGTCACTGTGGCATCACCTTAACCTCCGGGGAGCAACTAGATGTCATGGACTTTCCCGAATGCAAGACACACTTATGCTCATGTCACGCCTAGGATTTTTCCTTACATTTAATTAAAAATCTTACAATATGGATGTAAATCAAATAAACCAACAAAACTCAAAACGTGTGAAAATAATTTTCATAAATTAATTCAACATACGACAAAACTAAAATTCTCAGGCGTGACCCGAAACAAAAACATATAAGTAAAACTCGTCATGGCCATGATCTTTAAAAACAAATACATCTCAAGCCTTTCTGAGTACAAGTTCTTCAACAGTCTGTGTTTTGATTCATATATATACACAAGTCCAAAAAATAATACATTTATCTCTCACCTTAAATAATACAAGAAAGCATGGCACTTAAATCCACATAGCCTCACTACGATTTTGTTGCACTCCAGGTCAAGGAAAAATTGTCCACCACGGGGGAAAATCTAGTATCAAATAGCTATCGATCGACCTATAAAAGCCTCCGGACCAAGGGGCTAAAAAGATAGGGTGAGTATTTTCATACTCAGTAAGGGAAATACAAATCAATGAACTCTGTAAGTTCATATATAGATGCTTCCATGCAATCACACATGAAGCAAATAGAATAAGAAATATAAATATGGTCACGTATACAAATCATCATACAAGCTGAACACTTACTCAAAAATCATGCTCTTACACTTACACTCTGAATTAGTCTTATTAGCTTACTCGTACAAATATACGCTTACACTTACAACATACACATACTTGTACGACCTTATTCATACGAACTCACTTGTATGACCTTACTCGTACAATCTTACTCTTACACATAAACGTACTCTTACATCTTCCTTAGAAGCTTACACTTACAGTTACATTTAACGCTTATGCTTACACTTACACTTACGCTTATGCTTACACTTATGCTTACCGGTTGAATCAAAGTCTCACAAACTTACTCATACAACTTACTCATACTCATAAACTTACTCTTACTGTCTTCCAAAGAAGCTCACACTTACTCTAAATCTTACACGTACAACTTACTCAGAATCTGAAACATATAACTTACTCTTACTATCGTACACATACTACCAACAACTGAAGCTCATTACAATTAATAAGCTCCAACGTCGGAAAGGAAGGGAATGTCATTGGGGCGTCACCTTAACCTTCGGGGAACAACTAGATACCATGGACTTTTCCGAAGGCAAGGCACACCTATGCTCATGGGGCACAAGATCAAATAGGTAAGAGTGAATCCGTGATACTACTTACCTGAGCGCACAAATGCCTGCTTTCTAGGGCTATACAGTGCCAACTATAGGCAAAAAATATACGATGCCACTATTGGGCAGGAATCTTACAATGCTACTCTTGGGGAGAACATATAGTGCCATCTGTAGGTAGAAAACATACAGTGTCATCTGTAGGCAGAAAACATACAGAGCCCACAAAGGGCTGAAACTTACAGCGCTCTCAATAGAGCATCAAACGTCTGGGCCAAAATATAGCACCAAGACCAAATCCCGCAGGATAACACCATGGCTAGATCAGGAAGAACGCTCAGTCGATTACTTATCAACTAGCACAAAACGAAACTTAATCCGTCGAAACCCTCAGTCTCAAACTCACATTATTATCAAATTAGTGTTACTTACCATTCAAGTTCATATTAAGTAACTTATATACATGTACAATTTATGTTCAGAACTACTTTCGTCTTACATTCTTCAACCAACAAGGCTAGAAATATGTCCGTTCAGAAGTTCCAATCCACAAAGGTAGCATTCTTTACTTAACTCATCCCCACCCTTACACTTACAACCTTACCAATCTCTACATAGCCTTACTTAAACTCAAATTCCATACTGATAATCTTACCATCATACACTTACGGCCTTACATCTTACACCATCCGTCTTAAAACTGAATCTTCTTGCTCGAACTCCTCAAATGAGACCCTTTTGACCTAAGTTCTGTCATCAAACCTTTACTAATTCCTTACTCATTATTCTTTCATTACAATTCATATTACATTCATTATGCATGTATAATTATGTTGTCCGCTCTCACTAATCCACAAATTACCCCTGCTATTAAGAACCTTAAAGCTTCCACATCCTTACATTGCTTACGTCTTCTACTCAATGCTCCAACGTACCACCCGACTCAATCCAAACTAATTCTTCAATCTCATCAAATCCAACCTTCACTTGTCAATCTTATGTCTTTCCTCGCCTGACATACAATCATAGTTTCCACGTCATAGCCCATGCAGTACCCCTTCACCAAATTTACAATCAAACACTTCTACACGTGCCCATCAATCACATACCACTAGTCCACAACGAAGATCACACGCTCTGGTCACATACATATGATTCATAGCAACTTACTACGTGCCCTTAGTCTTCACTAACATATGCACATAATTCATATACATACAACATGCTTTTATAATCAGCATAATCATGCAAAACATTAAATTATAAACTCCTAGCATGCTACTACACAATCAAAGCATGCTATAATGAAATTACGAGTTCAAGGTCCCCTACCTCATAATCCATGCGAGCTTGATGGCGAGCAAACGATGATGGCAGCATCGATAGTGGAATAGGTGGCCAAAGCATCGCACTGAGAGAGTCATTGTTGTCCCGAAGATTTTCAGAGATGCTGGAATTAATCTCGATAAGGTTAGATTAATTTCACTCAAAACATAAGATTGGGCGCACTAGGGCGACCGGACACAAGGTCATGCCACTAAGGATGGCAAAAGCGACCAAATAATAGGAGGTGACTAATTGGAGATCAGTCACAAAAGGGGTGAGGTTCGCCAGCAACGGTCCCCTAAACAAACTTGAGAGCATTAGTGTTAGAGAGTGTGGCCGACAAAGGTGGTGACAATTCTAAATGCCGACATCCGTAATTGTCTGCTAGCTGATGCCAGGCAGTAGAACACTCGGTAAGAGAAACAAAGAGACCCGATTTAACTAGGGCGACAGTGTACTGAGTTGGAGCACAAACACGCATTGCAGGGCCATGAATGGCCGACGGAGCAAGGGGCCGTCATCCAGTAATCACAAACCGCTACGAGCTGGGTGGACACTGATCGGTGTTCATTTGAAGTCTAACAATGGCAAATCAACACTACTAGACTGAAACTGTGTCTTGTACTGAGCAGAACAATGGGGCTGAAGAGAGGAGAATGGGCGCAAGAGTCTGTCGTCAGCCCGAGGCAGAGCTGGTGACGGTGAGTCGAAGCTCCTCCGGCTATTCACAGCCACAGAAAACAAAAGGGAAAGAAACACAATCTATCCCGATCGGAAAATAGCCGAAGGAGGGGTGCCGGACTGGGAGAAGGCCAAAGACCAGGGCAGCCATTCAGGCCAGGGCGGCAGCCTTGCCATCGCCAGGTCGGGAGAAGGCCAAAGGCTAGTCGAGGTTACCAAGCCATCGGTGGCTGCAACACACAAATAGCAAAAACAATGGGGGCCGTGGAGTTTTACCAAATGGCAGCGAAGGAGAGGTAGAGAGGCTGAGGGAGGCAGCAGCTGGACCAGGGGCGGGGGCCTTGCCATTGCTAGGCCAACTTAGGCCGAAGGCCAGCCAATGTTGGACAGTAGCTTGCGGCACCGCCGGTGACCGCATCATATAGAAATAGAGAAACAGACACAAAAAGAAACAGGGTAGTGGCATCTTACCTCATGCCAATGACGGAGGCTGGGAGGCCGGGACGGCAGTGGCCGGAGGTCACAGTGGCCGAGGTGAAGCCTTGGCGATAGTTTGGAAGCCATGCAATGGCGACGGTGGCTGATCGGGTAAAAACGGCAGTCCATGGACCAAAATGGGGCGGAAGCAAAAGAGCGGCGATGGATGGCGAGGGAGGCCGGGACGGCAGTGGCCGGAGGTTGCTCTGGTCGGGACAAAAATGTGGCAGCGGTCTGGACGCCATGCAAGTGCTGGCGGAGGCAAATCGGGGCAAAAACGAGAGTACAGTTTTCCGTTGGTCTAAAACAGAAAAGAGGGAGATGGGCGGCAGTGGCCAGTGGGGTTAGGCCAGGGAGGCGGCAGTGGCGTCGCCAAGCCAAGGCCAGCCGGGCAGAAGCTGGCGGCCGGTGGCCAGCGGCTGCGCTGCCTCCGGCCTCCCAGAGTGAAGGGGGCTTCCCCCTTTCACTGCTCCAAAATGGTCGGGCGCGCTGAGACACGCCCGATTGTTTCTAAATAATATTTAATTTTTTTTTTCAATTACATTCTTCAGATCTCGTCTTTTCCTCTCCTGTTTTCAGGCCAAAAAAATTTTGTGATGCATCGAGGCCCATGACCTAGGACTAAACATCACTCCCGACTCTTACGGTCACAAATATTACAAATATGGATACGCCAAAGCGTAAAATTTAGGGAAAATTATTTAAATAATAATTTAAAAAAATTATTTACTAATTAGACCACTTTGGGAAATATTTTCCAAAGTGGTGTTGCTTTTTGCCACGCAAGCACCAGCTTGCTTGGCTAGCGCCTGCGTGGCTTTTTTTAAATTTTTTTTACGATTTTGTTATTTTAAAGGACGAAATCAATAATGTGTACTGATATTGTCCTTTAGAAGAATGAAATCAATACTTGTACTGATTTTGTCCTTCTAAAGGATGAAATCAATGCTCGTACTGATTTCGTCCTTTAGAAGGACGAAATCAATGCTCGTACTGATTTTGTCTTTCTAAAGGACAAAATCAATCTCTACCATTATTTACTCTCTCTATCCTCTTTTTCTCTCTTTCTCTCTCTCTTCTCTCTCCTCTTTCTCTCTCTCTCTCTTTTCTCTCCTCTTTCTCTCTCTCTCTTCTCTTTCTCTCTCTTCACTCTCTTTCTCCTCTTTCTTCACTCACTATCTCTCCTCTTTCTCTCTCTTCTCTATTTCTCCTCTCTTTCTCCACTCTCTCTATTCACTCTCTTAAAGAGGAGAGAGAGAAGAAAGAGGAGAGAAAGTGGAGAGAGAGAAGAGAGAGTGAATAGAGAGAGAAAGAGGAGAGAGAGTGAGAGGAGAGAGATAGTGAGGAGAGAGAGTGAGGAGAGAGTGAGAGGAGAGATAGTGAAAAGAGAGAGAAAGAGGAGAGAGAGTCAAGAGAGTGTGTGTTTGTGAAGATAAAGAAAGATGAGAGAAGAGAGAGAAAGAAGAGAGAGAGTGGAGAAAGTGAGAGGGGAGAGAGTGAATAGAGAGAGAAAGAGGAGAGAGAGTGAGAGGAGAGATAGTGAAAAGAGAGAGAGAGAGTGAATAGAGAGAGAAAGAGGAGAGAGAGTGAGAGGAGAGAGAGTCAAGAGAGTGTGTGTTTGTGAAGATAAAGAAAGATGAGAGAAGAGAGAGAGTGGAGAGAGTGAGAGGGGAGAGAGTGAATAGAGAGAGAAAGAGGAGAGAGAGAGTGCGAGGAGAGAGAGTGAATAGAGAGAGAAAGAGGAGAGAGAGTGAAAGGAGAGAGAAAGAGGAGAGAGAGTGAAAGGAGAGAGAGAGAGTAAATAGAGAGAGAAAGAGGAGAGAGAGTGTGAAAGAAGAGAGTGAATAGAGAGAGAAAGAGGAGAGAGAGTGTGAGAGGAGAGAGAGTGTGAGAGGAGAGAGTGAATAGAGAGAGAAAGAGGAGAGAGAGTGTGAGAGGAGAGAGTGTGTGTAAAAAGAGAAAGATGAGAGAAGAGAGAGAAAGATGAGAGAAAGGAGAGAGAGGAGAGAGAGTGTGAGAGGAGAGAGAGTGTGTGTGAAGAGAGAGAAAGATGAGAGAAGAGAGAGAGAGTAAATTGGGGGAAGAGTGGTAAAGATTGATTTCGTCCTTTAGAAGGATGAAGGATGAAATCAGTACATGTATTGATTTCGTCAGTACGGAGTATTGAATTCATCCTTTTAAAGGACGAAATTAATACTGACCTTCTAAAGGACGAAATTAGTACTGACCTTCTAAAGGACGAAATCATAAATTTTTTTAAAAAAAAGCCACACAGGCACTAGCCAAGCAAGCTGGTGCCTGTTGGCAAAAAGCAACACAACTTTGGGAAATATTTTCCAAAGTGGTCCAAATTAGTAAATAATAATTTTTAATTGTTATTTAAATAATTTTCCCTAAAATTTATTTATCAAAAATATGACCAGAAACAACAGAACATAGCAGAAAAATGCAAAACAATTACAAAAAAATCAGGGATGTTACAGCTCATGGGACACAAAATCAAACAGGTAAGAGAAGGTCTATGATACTACTTACCTATGCACACAAATGCCCACTCTCTGGGGCTATACAGTGCCAACTAAGGGCAAAAATCATATGATGCCACTCTTGGGCAAGAATCTAATAGTGTCACTATTAGGCAGAATATATAGTGCCATCTATAGGCCGAAAGACATACAATGCCCACGAAGGGCAAAAACTTATAGCGCTCTTAACAGAGCATCAAACGTTTGGGCCGAAATATATCACCAAGATCAAATCCCAAGAGATAACACCATGGCTAGACCAGGAAGGATGATCAGTCAAATACTTATCAACTGGCTCAAACACGGGACTAAATCCGTCAAAACCCTCAGTCTCAGCTCACAAATGTTATCAAATTAGTGTTACTTACCATTCGAGTTCGTATTAGGTAACTTAAGCATGTACAATGTTCAGAACTACTTCTGTCTTACATTCTTCAGCCAACCAAGCTAGAACTACATCGATTTTAAAGCCTTAGTCCACAAAGGTAACATACTTCAACTTAACTTATCCAGTCGTACTTAGAACTCAGTCTTTCCCTTACAGTCTTATAGATCTCTGCATAGCCTTACTTGTCAAACTTGAATTCCATGTCAGTATACACTTACCATATTATACTTACAGCCTTACATCTTGCAGCGTCTGCCTTAAAACCAAAACACTTAAACTCCTCAAATGAAATCCTTTAGATCTAAGTCCTAGCATCGAACCCTTACTAATTCCTTACTTATTATTTTTTCATTACAATTCATATTGCGTACATTATGCATGTACAATTATGTTGTTATCTCTTAATAACTCAAAGTCTCCCAAAGGCGCTCCGAATCTTAACTCTTCAAATCCTTGCATCCCCTACGTCTCCTACTCGTCGCTCCAATGTACTAACCGATACATTCCAACCCAATCCCCTAACCACATCAAATCCATCCTTCGCCAATCTTATATCTTTTGTCACCAGTAATCTCCCCATCAAAGCCATGAAACATCCGTTCAACAAACATCCCATCTAATGCACATGTCCATGCCCATGAACATAGATTGATCACATGCTCTAATCACATACAAATAAATCAACTACTTACTATCATGGCCTTAGTCTTTGCTAGCATACACATAGTTCACATATAAAAGATGCTCATTTAATCAGCATTTATCATGTAAAGCATTAAGTTACAAACTACTAACATGCTACAACACAATCAAAGCATGATATCATGAAATTACAAGTTCAAGGTCCCCTACCTCGTAATCCATGTGAGTTTGATGGCGAGCATATGATGGTAGCAGCATCAATGGTGGAATCAGTGGCCAAAAGCGTCACATTGAGAGAGTTGTTGTCCTAAGGATTTTTCAGAGATGCTAGAATTAATCTCAACAAGGTTGGGCTAATTTCACTCGAAGCAAAAGATTGGGCGCACTAGGGCGGCCGGACACAAGGTCGTGCTACTAGAAATGGCAAAAGCGACCACAAAATGGGAGTGACTAATAGAGGTTGCCCAACAATTTAAAACACTTTGCTGGCGGCAAGATGCTAAAATTGGCCACGGACCACACCCAGTGGCAATGGTTTTGCATTGTTTAAGCCTCACCAAAAGGGCGGAGGGCTTGGTTACATACTCACAGACATAGGAGGGACAGAGAAGGGCTTTAGCGGCCATATTGCCAAGTGGCGGCGGCGTTCAATCATCATATGCCACATGGCAATGCCTTTAGCCTAAACTGCATGCGCGACACAAGCGTGTGTGGTAAAAAGGAAACCATAAGGGGGATAGGTTGTCGGTGGGTCTTGAAGCGACTCAGGCCAATGAGAATAGGATCCAACCATTCACGAGTGGGATCGACTGTCAAACAGCAT
Organism: Saururus chinensis; assembly: GCA_035235625.1. Classification (NCBI taxonomy): domain Eukaryota; kingdom Viridiplantae; phylum Streptophyta; class Magnoliopsida; order Piperales; family Saururaceae; genus Saururus; species Saururus chinensis. The sequence continues at coordinate 22,592,051 of CP141142.1, forward strand.
GTGCACATGTTATGGCCAAACCCTAAAAATATGGTCTTTTAAGGGGTTGGGTTGATCGGTCTCGGAGGAGGTGGGGTTCGCTAGTGGCGGTCACCCAAACCAAAGTTGAGGGTACTAAGGGCCAGAGAAAGTGACCAAAAAAGGTGGTGACATCTCCAATCGCCACCCACACCCAAATCTATTAAGTGGGTGGTCATGCATCAAGCACAGCTTACATTGGAGGCTATGGGTATGGCAACGGTGTAACATCCCATATTTTTCTATAATTTTTCTGCATATTTTTGCTATTTTCTGTAATTTTCTACTATGTTATGCAGTTTCTGCTTGTATTTTCAACAAAGAAATTTGACGCTTCGGGTTTCCATATTTGTAATATTCATGACCGTAAGAGTTGGGAGTAGTGTTAAGTCGTAGGTCATGGGCCTCGATGCATCCTAGAAATTTTTTGGCGCGAAAATCAGATGAGATGCGGGAGAATAAAAATGGGAAGAAAGGAAGAGATGGAATATATATATATAAACCAATCGGGCACGGCCAGCACGCCTGACCCACTGGGATGAACAGTGTCCCAGTTCACTGTGTGAGGCTAGAGGGGCTGCCAGAGCCAGCCATTGGCTTCTGCCCGGCTGGCCTCGGCCTATCGACACTGCCGCCGCCTCCCAGGCCTGGCTCTGTTGGCTGGCCAACGCTCTTCCTCCCTTTCCCGTTTCAACCCATTGACCCTCTCTTTTGAGAATTTTTGCCCAATCCGCCACCACCGCTGATTGCATACCCTCAAGCTCGCCGCCCCAGCTCTGCCCTGACAAGGATGACCTCCAGCCACTATTGTCCCAGCCTCCCTGCCCCCCTCCTTCACTGGAGCGAGGTAAAAATCTAACGCCTTTCCTGTTTTTTGCGTTCATGTGCATTGTGAACCACAGCCATGCCGCCGGTCTCTGGCCACCACCGACCGGCCGTTGGCCTTCCCCCAGCCTGGAGACTGCAAGGCTGCCACCCAGGCCACCATCTTGGCCCAGACTGCTACCTCCCGGCCTAACCCCTCTTTCGCCACCTTTTGATCCAGACAGAACAATTTCCCCCATTTTTGTTTTGTTTTCTTTGACTGTGTTGTGGCCATTAGTCGTGCCACCTGTACCCAATCGCCGCTGAATGGCCTTTGGCCCTCCCCTAACTAGCGACGGTGAGGCCATTGTCTCGGCCCAAATTGTTGCCTCTTCCCCGGCCCCTTTGCCCAATTCCGATCTGGACATAATTTCTTGTGGGTTTTTTCCATTATTTTAATTGTCAGCTGCAACCTATTGGTCGGCCTCTAGATTTTTGCCTTGAGCCTATGACGACAAGGTGCTGAGGTTTGAAACCCAATTGGTTCTATTTCACTCGATCGGCCGACCCGTGCCAGAGAAAAATTTGCCCTTTTCTCTAGCGGTGTCCATTCTCCTCCGTTGGACGTCTGATGACATTGCACTAACGTCCATTTGACTTGCCTCAATCCAGCAACTGCCAGGTTCCGTTTCCTCCCAGGTCTAGCCCTTGACCATGTCCGGCCATTCGTGGCCCAGTGATAGCGTGTCTACGGCCCTAGCTCGACACGCTCTTGCCCCAGACTAAATCAAATCTCTTTGTTCATTCTGCTAGTGGTTTTGTTGCCACTGGCGTCGACCAGTGAATAGCCATGACACCAGCTTGACCCAATAACAGCAAGGGGTCGCCGCTCCCGACCTCCTCTCCACATCTTCTGCACACACCAGACGCCCCTAAACTTTGGGGTACGTCTCTGACTACCGTTGATGGGCCCCACTCCAACCAAAGCCAACGTGTCCAGCTATATATTGCATGGACTTGGGTCGTAGGTCCGACCAACATGGGCTCTACCCTAGCCCAGTGACGGCAAGGGCCAACACTTCTAGCCCGATTCTACCTCTGCACCCTCACTTTTGTTACGCATGATCCAAAACCTACAGGAGACTCCCCGAATTCCAATTCTTCCAAGGGGAAGTAAAATTGTTAGCCATTAGACTTTGTCCATTGAAGGCTCGATTGATGTCGTGCCCATAACCTCCACTATAAGCCGTGCTTGATGCATGACCGTCTATATGATGATTTGGTTGTGGGTAAGCATTTAGAAATGATGTCGCCTTTGTAAGCCACCTATGCCGGGCCTTAGTGCCTCAACATATGTTTATGGAAAGACTCCACCACTAGGCAATATGGTCGTTAAAGCCCTCCTTTGCCTCCCTTATGTCCTTGAGTACTCAACCAAACCCTCCGCTATGTTGTGAGGCTTTGACAATGCGAAATTGTTGCCGCTAGAGGTAGTCTGCGGTCTATTTTAATGTTTGTGGCCAACAAGTGTTTTAAACCATTGGTCGACCTCCAATTAGTCACCTTCTATTCTGTGGTCGCTTTTGCCATCCCTTGTGGCATGACCTTGTGTCTGGTCTCCCTGGTGTGCCCAGTTGTATGCTTTGAGTGAAATGAATCTAACCTTATCAAGATCAATTACAACATCTCTGAAAATCCTTGGGACAACAATGACTCTCTCTGTGCGATGCTTTTGGCCGCCTATTCCGCCATCAACCTTGCCACCATCGTGTGCTCACCATCAAACTCACATGGATTATGAGGTAGGGGACCTTGAACTCATAATTTCATGATAGCATGCTTTGATTGTGTAGCAGCATGCTAGGAGTTTATAATTTAATATTTTGCATGATAAATGCAAACTAAAGAAGCATGTTTGATGTATGTGAATTGTGCATATATTAGTGAAGACTAAGGGTATGGTAGTAAGTTAGAGATTATGTGTATGTAATCAGAGCATGTGATAGATCTTCATTGTCGGTTGGTGGTGTATGATCGATGGGCATGAGTACGTGTGTTTGTAAGTTTGTCGAAGGGGTACTTCATGGGCTATGACATGGAAATTGTGATTGTATGACGGGCGAGGAAAGACATAAGATTGACAGTTGAAGGTTGGATTTGATGGGATTGAAGAATTGGTTTGGATTGAGTATGGTAGTACGTTGGAGCAATGAGCAGATGGCCTAAGTGATGTAAGGATTTGGAAGATTCAAGGTTCTTAACGTCTTTGGGGGTTTGTGAATTGGTGAAAATGGACAACATAATTGTACCTGCATAATGTAAGTAATATGAATTGTAACAGAAAAATAATGAGTAAGGAATTAGTAAGGGTTTGATGACGTGACTTAGGTCCGAGGGTTTCACTCGAGGAGTTCGAGAAGGCTAGTTTGGTATTTAGGCGAATGGTGTAAGATGTAAGACCGTAAGTATTTGATGGTAAGAGTGTGAGTATGGAATTCAAGTTTGACAAGTAAGGCTATGCTAAGATCCGTAAGACTGTAAGCTAAGTAAAGGAACCTTTGTGGATTAGAGCTTCAGAATGGGTGCAGTTCTAGCTTAGTTGGCTAAAGAATGTAAGACGGAAGTCATTTAGAACATAATTGTATATGCATAAGTTACATAATATGAACTTGAATGGTAAGTAACCCTAATTTGATAATGTTGTGAGTTTGAGATTGAGGGTTTTGACAGATTAAGTTTCATTTTTGTGCCAGTCGATTAGTAATCGACTGAGCGTCCTTCCTAGTCTAGCCATGGTGTTATCTTGCGGGATTTGGTGTTGGTGCTATATTTCGGCCAGACATTTGATGTTCTGTTAAGAGTGCTGTAAGTTTTTGCCCTTCGTGGTCACTGTATGTATTTCTACCTACAGATGGCAATGTATGTTCCGCCCAAGAGTGGCATTGTAAGATTCTTGCCCAAGAGTGGCACCGTATATTTTTCATCCATAGTTGGCACTGTATGGCCCCAGAGAGTGGGCATTTGCATGCTCAGGTAGGTAGTATCAAGGATTTGCTCTTACCTGTTTGATCATGTGCCCCATGAGCATAGGTGTGCCTTGCCTTCGGAAAAGTCCATGGTGTCTAGTTGCTCCCCGAAGGTTAAGGTGATGCCCCAGTGGCATTCCCTTCCTTTTCGACGCTAGAGCATATTAATTGTAATGAGCTTCAGTTGTTAATAGTATGTGTACGATAGTAAGAGTAAGTTGTATGTTTTAGATTCTAAGTAAGTTGTACGTGTATGATCCAAAGTAAGTATGAGCTTCTAAGGAAGACAATAAGTGTAAGTTTATGAGTATGAGTAAGATTGTACGAGTAAGTTGGTGAGACTTTGATTTAATCGGTAAGTGTAGGTGTAAGTGTAAGCGTAAGTGTAAGTGTAAGTGTAAGAGTATGCTACAAGAGTAAGTGTAAGTTCAGCCAGTACGATTGTTGTGTGTAAGATACTTTATTTATGCTGCATGTACTTCTTGCTTCATGTGTGATTGCATGAATGCATCTATGTATGAACTTACGGAGTTCATTGATTTTTTCCCCTACTGGGTATTTTCCTATCGAGTATGAAAATACTCACCTTATTTTTTTTAGCCCCTTCGTCTAGAGGCTTTTGTAGGTCGATCAATAGCTTTTTGGACTGGACTATTCCTTGTGCTGGGCTATTCTTCCTCGACCTGGAGTGCAGCGAAATTGTAGTGAGGCTATGTGGATTTTAGTACCACAATCTCATGTATTGATTAAGGTGAGAGAAATGTATTATGTACTGGACTTGGGTATGTATATACGATTCATTTTTCAGACTATGAAAGAACTTGTATTCAGAGATGCTTGGGAGGTATTTGTTTTGAAAGCCCATGGCCATGGCAGGTTTTACTTTTATGTTTTCGTTTCAAGTCACGCCTGAGAATGTTAGTTTTGTCGTATGATTAATTAATTTATGAAAATTATTTTTACAAGTTTTGAATTTTGTGATTTTATTTTATTTACATCCATACTTTGAAATAAAATATTTACAAAATTTTCAATTAAATGTAAGGAAAAACCACGGGCATGAAAGCGGTCAAGCCTTCGTGGCCCAAGGCAAGTGGCCGACAGTGCTACTTTTCTTTAGAAGGACACAGAACCGGGGACTCTTTCCCGTGGGTTCTGGGTCGTGCGTAACAAAAAGTAGGGGTGCAGTGGTAGAATCGGGCCAGAAGCATTGGCCCTTGCCATCACTCAGCTGGGCCAGAGCCCTTGTCGGTCAGACATGCTGCCCAAGTCCGCACAATATCAAGTTGGACACATTGGCTTGGGTTGGAGTCGGGCCCATCAATGGCAATCAAAGACATACCCCAAAGTTTAGAGGCGTCTTGTTTGGGCAGAAGGCATGCAGGGGAGGCCGGGAATGAGAACCCCTTATCATTGATGGGTCAAGCTAGCGTAGCGGCTATCCACTGGCCGAGATCGATGGCAGCAAAATCGCCAGTCAGAAGAAACGAATTGACTCGATTTAGCTGGGGTAACAGTGTGCCGAGTAGGGGAGGCAGACATATATTGTCGGGCCAAAAATGGCAAGACGGGGCTGGGGGACGAACTTGGAAGACGGTGGTGACCCAACAATCACTAACCCTAGCTAGCTAAATGGACACCTATCGGAGTTCGTCTAGAGTCTAGCAGTGGCGAATCGGCGCCACAAGACCAAAACTGGGGAAAGTCTTTGTGTTTCATACTGAGAGGGGCAATGGGGCTCAAAGGAGAGGAGAATGGGCACGAGAGTGGTGGTTACCTGCTGTCGTCGGCCCAAGATGGAGTTGGCAATGGTGAGCCAGAGCTCATTCGGCTACCCATAGCCACAAAAAGACAAAAAAACAACCAAAATGGGGGAAGATTGATATGTCTAGATTAGAAAAGGGTGAAAGGAGGTGTGATGGGCCAAGGGAGGCCGTGGTTCAGGCCAGGGTGATTGCCTTACTGTCGCTGGGCTAGGAGAGAGCCAAAGGCCCATCGGCAGTGACCGGCGACTAGCGGCACAGCTGCAGCTCGCAACCCATAGAAACGGGAAAACAAAAAAGGGCAGACAGATTTTTACCTCACGCTGGTGAAGAAGGTAAGGAGAGGCTAGGACGTTGGTGGTTGGAAGTAACTCTGGTTGTGGTGAAGCCGTGGCGGTGAGCTAGAGGCCATGCAGCCGGCGGAGGCGAATCGGGGTGAAAACTAGAGAACACGGTTCACCAGACAGAAGTCAGAAAAAAAAGAGGGCATGGCTGGCTTGGGGATATGGTGGTGGTGTCGCTAGGCCAAGGCCGGCTGGATGCCTGTGGCATCGCCAGGCCAAGGCCGATCGGGCAGAAGCCAGCTGTAGTGCCCCTCTGGCCTCACAGAGTGACGGGGGGCTTCCCCCTTCACTGTTCATTCTGCAGGTCGGGCGCAAAATTCTTTATATATATATATATTCCTCATCTTTCTTTCCGTTTACGTTCTTTGTGTCTCGTCTTTTTCTCTCCTATTTTTGCACCGAAAATTTCTATGGTGCGTCGAGGCCCATGACCTGCGACTAACACCACTCTCAACTCTTACGGTTACGAATATTGAGATCAATTACAAATACAGATATGCTAATGCGTCAAATTTGTTGATCAAAAATGCGAGTAGCAAATAGGAGAACATTGTAGAAAAATTCCAAAAAATTACAAAGAAATCAGGGATGTTACATCCTTCCTCTTCCTCTTCCCCTCCTCTTTCTCTCTCTTCTCTCCTCCTCTTTCTCTCTCTCTCCTCCCCTCCTCTTTAACTTCCTCCCTTTTTCCTCTTCGGTCGCCTCCTCTTCTACCCTATTAGAATTCAACAAGGTAGGTTATAGACTAGTTACTGGAGTTATTAGAATTAAAATTTTTGATCTACAAGTTCAAATATTAAAAAATGAGCTCATAAACATGTTAAACTACACAAAAGCAAAAATGAGTTTTATTTGTACTTGATTCTGAGCTTTTTCTAATGCTAACCCAAACCTCGTACTAACAATCAACAATCAGATTTATTATAATAAAGGGGATTTAAGACAACATTATGAGTGACATTGTCTCCCTAAGTATTTACAATAAACTATCTTAATAAATTACGTAGATAAAATAAAAATAAATCAAATTTTAAACATGTGATTGTTGACTGTTAGTTGCCTCCACTGTTAATTGTCGGTTGTTGGCAATTGACTGTCAACTGTCTAATGTCCCAACTATCAACTATCATAACATCTGGGGCTCTGACTACTTTCTTCTTCAGTGTTAGTAGTGAGAATCTTCTTCTCCAGCATCAGCAATCTTTTACTAATGTGTGACAGTTGATAGTTGGGACATTCAATAGCCAATAGTCAACAATTGACATAGTCGACGATCGCATATTTAAAATTTATTTTATCTATGCTATTTGTTAAAAGGATATAACTTGACCTAACCTGGTCTGATTGGATCGTTATTTAGTGCAATTTATTCATACTTACAAACATAGTAAATGTGCGCGTTTTATTTAAAACTTTGAAGTACACATGTAACACCCAATATTTTATAAAAAAAATATTTTATATTTTAGGCTATCAATAACCATTGACATGTTGATGGACTTTCTGATGGAACTTAACAAATTTATATTGGCAGACTCATCAATGTGTCGATGAAGTCGCCGATGATAATTGCATGTATGAAGTTATTCTGGAATACAAGTCGGTTGATCAGTTTCAAATTCTGTAGGTAGTTAAGATAGTATTTAAAGCTTAGGAATGGTTTGAGAATGAGAAAAACAAGTCCAAGGGGAGACTTATGGCCAGAGAAGAGAGTTGTGGACGACTAGGAGTGAAGAAAATGGCAAAAATTGGGTGCCACTCGGGTTTCAAGGTCGGGTAGCTTTTTGAACTTGAGATTTCACCGAATTGGTGTAGTTTTGGATTTCTTTCATGCTTTTCATGATTTGTGTTGGATGTATATTGTTAATTGAAGTAAAATCCTTGAGTTTTACGGTCTTCATAGTCAAATTCATGGTTTTTACAGTACTATGAAGTAGAATTATGGTTTGGGTTGATGATTTCTTCTTTTGGGAAAGATTTTCATGAAGAATATTCTTAAATATGTTTTTTGTTGAATGAATAAGAGCATTTTCACATAATTCTGTTTATTGGTGGAGTTACTGACATGTCGATGGTTTCTACGACGAAAGAAAGAAGATGAACAGTGCTCATACATGCATGCATAGTAGGCATATTAGTTTTGGTCATTGGCAGTGTGAACAATGCATCGATGAGGCATCAGTGAGAATGACACAATAGTGTTATTCCACTGTGGGTAGGTTCGATGTATCATGGACTCACCGATGGTAATAAGTGAGGATGCCGACCCATCTATGAAGTTTCCAGTAGAGGTTGATATCTCTGTTGGTAATAGTCAACATGTGTGTGAACTCAGCAATGGCCATCTGTGAGGGTGCCTACCAGCCTATACGGTCACTGATAGATTATGTTGGTAAGGTTCAACATGTCGGTAAACTCATCGATGGTTATCAGCAAAGATATCAACCCATCCTTGAGGTTATTGATAGACCTTATGGTCACTATCACTTTGGTTCAACGTGTCGATGAATTCACCGATGGTCATGGGTGGGGTAATCAACATGTCGAAAAGGCTACCAATGGAATATATGATTTGAGGATTTTCTTGTGATTATAGCTAGCATATGCTATAGTAATTATAATTGATATTGCATGGTTTTTTATGTGATATGACATGGATGAAGGATCAATTATGCACATATTCTTGGGGGTTAGTAACCCCAATGATTGTGTATGAGACTAATGATTTTGATGAACGGGTACCCAAAAGACTATACATTTGGCAACCAAGGTCACAACAACCCTTGGTGACTTTGCTCCAAAAGTGAGTCATTCGACATGTAGATTTAGTATGAAAAAGGACCAAGGTCTTTTAGCTCTCTAATAACATGAGTTATATAGAACCGCTTCCCTGACCTAGGAGTCATGTTCAAATGGACTAGAACATTCAAAGATTTTGTCCCGCATAGTACAATACAAGAGGTTTCGACGATTATGGACAGTCAAAATCTCAACACTAGGGTCCACGAGCCCTAGTGAGCCTTTACTTCTTATTATAAATGGGGAGAAGCAAACTTCAAAGAACTGAGGTCATAATGTGATGGCCTAATATCTAGTACAGTTGAGCTCCTAGATGAGGTCATTGTGTCTAGATAATCTTTGGGAAGGGTTTTGTCAATGATTGTGAAGGATGATGGTACTCATACCCCTACGTCTCTATTTTGATTATTTACTTTGTATATTTTACCGTTGCAATTAATGAGAAATAAGGACAAAGATTTATGATATCTTCTTTTATAAAGAAGCAAAAATATGTATTTCACAAAAAAAATTATATGTAGGAATTAGGGGTGTGACAACACATTCGTGACGAGGTTGGAAGCTTTGTTCCTAAACTAGGTAAAAGAATAAAAGAACTTAAGTTGAACTAGAGCTATTTAATTGCGTTGTACCTTTGTACATTTGATTCATAATTACAAATATACTAAATGAGATGGAGGTCTCGTTAAACTTTAAAAGATATAATGTTTATCCACATTCTAAATGAGCTTTGGTGCTTTGTTGCTTTACTAGTTAATCAAATAAAAGGATATAACTTGACTTAATTAGGTCTGATTGGTTTTTTTTTAGAGAGATTGATTCATTCTTGCGAACTTAGCAAATATGTATGTATTTATTTTAAACTTTAAAGTACATATTTGTGACGAGCTTAGGAGCTTTATTCCTAAACTAGGTAAAGGAATGAAAGGACTCAAGTTGAACTAGTGTAGTCCAATTGCAGTATAACTTTGTACATTTGATTCATAATTACAAATGTAACAATGAGTATAAGGTTTAAATAAACTTTATAAGATATAATGTTTTAAGCACATTCTTAATAAACTCTAGTGCTTTGTTCATTTAATAGTTAATGTAAAAAAATGATATAACTTAACCTAACAAGGTTCCATTGGTTAGTTGTTTAGTGTGATTGATTCATACCTGCGAACTAAGCAAATGTGTGCGTATCTATTTAAAACTTTTAAGTACACATTCGTGGTGAGCATGTGTGCTTGTTAAGTATGAAATATATATCTATTTTATATATCTTTTTACCTTATTTGCTACAATAACTTAGGTTAATTAAGAGTTAGCTATGATTTATTTAGATTAAGACAAATATTAATATTTTATTTTAATTATTAATTAATTTGGGAGTAATTAGTAGTTTAGGAATGTATTTGAATCAAGTTGAGATCTTAATTATATTATATATGTCTAAAATCTGAAGTTTTTAAATTTTATAGGTAAGGTGCGCTTAACGAAGAATTTGGACGATATTTGAAATAATTTAAAACACTCTTAACACACTTTAAAATAATTTGGACAACTTTTTAGAGTTATAACAAGTTGGAAACTAACATGGACATGAAAGAAAAAGCTTAATGAACAGACATGAATATGGATTGTCTAGTGAACTGATTTAACTTCATGAACAAAAACCGGACACGAAACTAAACAGTTTTATCCAGATTGCAGAAACAATATAACCACTCGAACGGGCATGCAGGGCGATAGAATGGGATAACGCACAGTTTCATATTTTGAGTCAATTTTGAGTCTTTTCATATTGGACTTCGTCTTATGATTCTTATGCTTTTATAAAGACATATTTGGCTCGAAATTGAAGGATTCCAGTAGTTTTTATGAAGTGAGAAAGGGAGAAGAAGATGGAAGAGTATTCAAAGTTTTTAATAGAGATACAAGAGCTTTCTTCTTTAATAGAAGGCTATATTTTTCTTTTACTTAGGAGTTGATGAAAGTATAGATAAGTTTGAATTTCTTTTCTTTTTAATTTAGATCTTAGTTGTGAATAATGACAATTGTATGATAAGGATTTCCTTTTTAATCGAAGAACTTTTCATGTTTATTTAATTCTATATTAATTTATCGTCTTATAGATGATAGATTGATGTGGTTTTGATATTTACATCGATTCTAATTTCTATGATTTAAATGAGATGGCCATGCAATAGTATTAGTGTTCATATAATTAATGAATTAGATGAGTTATACTAAGATTAGATGAGTCATGCCTATAATTAGTTTAGTGTAGATGATTTGTGCTATTGTCGAAGATAGTTCATGTTATGGATTTAATTAATGATTCTTTCTGAAGTAATTTTAGTTTGTAGCTGAGAATACTTGTTCATATTTACAGTAGATTTAGATAAAGGTTAAGAAATTATTATGGTTCTATAATAGATTAGATTTCCTAAGTAATTTCCATTATATTGGTCTCTTTCTTTTAATTTAGTGATTACTTCCTTTGCTTAATTTAAGTTAAAGTTCTTTTAGTTTTTAATAAACAAATATTTTTTTTAGATTTAGTAATAATTCATCCATCCTTGACGTTTGACAACCCTTAAATACTTATTTTACTAAAATTACCTTATATACTTGCAAAGGGTTTAATTATAAGTGATTAGTGATTTATCACAAAACTAGTTAAATAAATTAATAGACTTAAGTTTAGGTAGAGCTGTTTAATTACGCTATAACTTTGTAAATTTGATTCATAATTAGAAATGTACCAAATGAGAGGGAAGTCTCATTAAACTCTAAAACATACAATCTTTTATCTGCATTCTTAATGAGCTCCGATACTTTGTTGCTTTACTAGTTAATCTAATAAAAAGATATAACTTGACATAACGAGGTTGATTGGTTCGTTGTTTTGTGGGATTAATTTAAACTTATGAACTTAACAAATGTGTGCATATTTATTTAAAACTTTAAAGTACACATTTGCAACGAGCTTGGGAGCTTTGTTCCTAAACTAGGTAAACAAATAAAATGACTTAAGTTGAGAGATAGAGCGGTCTAATTATGGTATATCTTTGTGCATTTGATTCATAAATATGAATGTAACAAATGAGTAGGAGGTTGTTATGTTCTACAATTACTTTGTTAGTAGTTACTTTGGTAGTGTTAATAAGGTGCACATAGGCCTCCCTGTAGTGTGCATGTTGTTTATTTTTAGTCTGTTATTAGGCAGTTTATTTAAGAGTCAGTTTTAGCCTATGTAGTTAGATAGTATTTTCTATGTAGCTTGATAGTCTTCAGCCTTAAATAGGTTGGGTCATTGTAATTGGGATTAGGCATTAATTAAAAGTATTTTCCTTCTCTTGTTCGACTCTTTCTCCCTCTGAACCCCAACCTATCTCTCTCTGGTGAGATTGCACTTTCAATCTGCAAGTGCGCCTCATCCCTTCTCCTCTATTCCTCTTCCTTCTCCTTCCCAACACCCATCTCCAATTATCAGTTCTCAAGGATTATAACACAAGGACTTTTGTTACAATTATGCATGGAATTGTCTCCTCAGCCCATAAGTATTCCAGAGGATTTGGGTTCCCTGCTGGTCGAGTATGATAGTATTTTCCAGGCACCCTCAACTATACCTCCAGTTTGACAGCATGATCATAGAATTCATATTCAGCCAGGGTGTCTGCCAGCTAATGTTCGTCCCTACCGATACCCTCAGGTGCAGAAAGAGGAGATCGAGAGGTTGGTATAGGATATGCTTTCTTCAGGACTCATCCGCCCTAGCACCAGCCCATACTCTTCTCCCGTCCTTCTGGTTAGAAAGAAAGATGGGTCTTGGCATTTCTGTGTGGACTATCGTGCCTTGAATGCCATTACAATTAAGGATAGTTATCCTATTCCTGTGATTGAAGAATTGCTAGATGAATTGGCTGGGGCAACTGTTTTCACTAAGCTGGATCTGCGCTTTGGGTACCATCAAATTCAGTGCACCCCCCGACATCCATAAGACAGCTTTCAGAACACATGACGACCACTATGAGTTTATGGTCATGCCTTTTGGGCTATCGAATGCCCCTTCCACTTTTCAAAGTCTGATGAATGATATCTTCCGACCTTATTTGCGCCGATTTGTCCTAGTATTCTTCGACAATATCTTGATTTATAGTAGCTCTTGGTCAGAACACCTACAGCATATCCGGGTTGTTTTTTCTATATTACTTGGCCAGTCTTTATTTCTAAAAAAATCAAAGTGTGCTTTTGGCTTACCACAGGTTGATTACTTGGGCCATGTTATCTTAGCTGCATGGGTATCTACAGATCCATCCAAAATTGAAGCGATCGCCCAATGGCCCACTCTTGCTACAATTAGGGCGCTCCGGGGATTTTTGGGATTGACAAGATATTACAAGCGCTTTATTCAGGGACATGGTGCACTGGCCGCACCACTCACTGCCCTCCTCAAAAAGGGAGCATTCCATTGGACTTTAAAAGAGCAGACTTCTTTTGAGGCTCTGAAGTTAGCCATGTCATCACCCCCCGTGCTTGCTCTTCCTGATTTCTCCCAACCGTTTGTCATTGATAGTGATGCCTTGTCACAAGGATTGGGAGCAGTGCTTATGCAAGGCGGACGACCCATAGCTTACTTTTCCAACGCAATCTCCGGACGAACTACTCAGTTATCCACTTATGAGCTAGAAATGTTGGCCATTGTTCATGTTGCCACTAAGTGGTGACCTTATCTATTGGGGCAGAAATTCCTTATACGGATAGATCACCGCAGCCTACGTTATTTTTTAGATCAAAGGGTGGCTTCTCCTTCTCAATAGTGTTGGGTTTTTAAACTTTTGGGCTATGATTATGACTTGATCTATAGAAAAGGGAGTGATAACCAAGCGGCAGATGCACTATCCTGGTAGTCAAAGGGTGCTTGCTTATCCATATTATCCATGCTAACTTTTCCATTCATGGTTGAGTTAATGCAATCCTATCATCAGGATCCGGAGGCCTCTTCACTCATTGATAGATTGCGTGCTGACCCATTATGTTCTCCACCTTTCGTTCTTCAGGGTGATGTACTTCTTTGGCTAGATCGATTATGGATCCCAGCTATTCCTAAGCTCCAGCATCAGCTTCTCCACTATTTTCACTCCTCACCCATTGCTGGCCACGAGGGTCAATTTAGAACTTATAAGCGTGTTTCCCAGAACTATTATTGGAAAGGCCTCAAGAAAGTTGTACATGATTTTGTCACTTCTTGTGATGTATGTCAATGATCTAAAACCCTCACTATGTCCCCTGCAGGGTTACTTCAGCCATTGCCTATACCGGAGCCCATTTGGAAGACATCTCTATGGACTTCATTGAGGGATTGCCCCTAGTCCACAGGAAAAGTGTCATATTTGTTGTCATCAATCGCTTATCTAAATGTGCACACTTTTCGCCTTTGGGACATTCATACACTACTGGTCACGTAGCGGAGGTTTTTATTAGGGATGTTACTAAGCTTCATGGCATGCCACGCTTTATTGTATCTGACCGTAACCCCGTGTTCTTGTCCAAGTTCTGGAATAGTTTCTTTGAGTTACAGGGAACTTCTTTAAAAATGAGCACAACCTATCACCCATAGACAGATGGCTAGACGAAGGTTCTTAATTGATGCCTTGAGCAGTATTTACATTGTTTTGCAGGCGATCAACCACGTAGGTGGCTCTCGCTTCTTCCTTGGGTAGAGTGGTCCTATAATACTGCATATCACACATCCCTTGGAGTGACGCCATTTGAGGTGATCTATGGACGTCCTCCTCCCACCATTCTTTCCTATGTCCCACACTGTTCAGATGTGGGAGCTATTGATCAGTCACTGCAGGAGTGCGATGAAACCTTACGGTCTCTTAAAAGGAATTTGCAGGCAACCCAGAATAGAATGAAATAGGTTTATGACCGTTCCCATTCTGACTAGGAGTTTATCGTCGGTGATTGGGTTTATGTGAGGCTTCAGCTGTATTGTCAAGCTTCAGCCCGCCCATCCAGCCATCATAAACTACTTACTCATTTTTATGGTCCATATTTAATTGTGGACAAGATAGGCAAAGTGGCTTATAAGCTTCAGTTACCTCCTACTACCCGTATTCACCCTGTTTTACATATATCTCGCCTTCGTTGGTTCGTGGGAGATCCATCGGCTGTCACACAGCTACCTCCACCACTTGCTCCAACTGCCACCGACGAACAAACTCTAACTCCTATTTTTGTTGAGTCCACTCGGAGGATTCATCGTCATGGTCGGTTGGTTACTGAGGTCCTAGTTGCATGGAAGGATCAACCTTTAGAAGATGCTACCTGGATGCTCGAAGAGGACTTTCTTAGCCAATTTCCTAATTGGACGCCTTGAGGACAAGTCTTTTTTCATGGGTGGAGGGATGTTATATTCTGCAGTTACTTTGTTAGTAGTTACTTTGGTAGTGTTAATAAGGTGCACGTAGGCCTCCCTGTAGTGTGCACGTTGTTTATTTTCAATTAGTTATTAGGCAGTTTATTTAATAGTCAGTTTTAGCCTATGTAGTTGGATAGTATTTTCTATGTAGCTTGATAGTCTTCAGCCTTAAATAGGCTGGGTTGTTGTAATTGGGATTAGGCATTAATTAAAAGTATTTTCCTTCTCTTGTTCGACTCTTTCTCCCCTCTGAACCCCAACCTATCTCTCTCTGGTGAGATCGCACTTGCAATCTGCAAGTGCACCTCATCCCTTCTCCTCTATTCCTCTTCCTTCTCCTTCCCAACACCCGTCTCCAATTATCAGTTCTCAAGGATTATAACACAAGGACTATAACATAGGTCTAATTAAACTTTAAAAGATATAATATTTTATGCACATTCTTAATGCGTTTTGGTGCTTTATTCCTTTACTAATTAATCTAATAAAAGGATATAACTTGACCTAACATGGTCCAATTGGTTCGTTGTTTAGTGCGGTTGATTCTTACTTACAAACTTAGCAACTGTGTGCGTATTTATTTACAACTTTGAAGTACACATTTGTAACGAGCATGAGCACTTTATTCTTAAACTCGTGAAATGAATGAATAGACTTAAGTTGAGCTAGAGCTACTTAATTGCATGCTAACTTTGTACATTAGATTCATAATTACGAATTTACCATATGAGAATGAGGTCTCATTAAACTTTAAAAGATGCAGTGCTTTATCCAATTTCTTAAAAAGTTTTGGTGCCTTATTGCTTTACTAGTTACTTTAATAAAAGGATATAACTTGGCCTAACGAGTTCCGATTGTTTGTTGTTTATTGCAATTGATTCATACTCATAAACTTAGCAATTGTGTGTATTTATTTAAAACTTTGATGTTCACATTCATGATGAGTATGAGTGTTTTATTCCTAAACTAGGTAAATGAATGAAAAGACTTCAGTTGAGTTAGAGCAATTCACTTCCAGTATAACTTTGTGCATTTGATTTATAATTACGATTGTAACAATTGAGTAGGAGGTCTCCTTAAACTTCAAAATATACAATGCTTTATTCACATTTTTAACGAGATCCACTACTTTGTTCCTTTACTAGTTAATCTAATAAAATAATATAACTTAACCTAATGAGGTCCAAATAGTTCGTTATTTAGTGAGATTGATTCATACTTACGAACTTAGCAAATGTGTGCCTATTTATTTAAAAACATCGAAGTACATATGACTGATGAGCATAGGTGCTTCATTCCTAAACTAATTAAATGAATGAAAAGACTTAAGTTGAGCTAGAGCTATTTAATTGCATTATAACTTTGTACAATTGAATTAAAATTTTGAATGTAACAAATGAGTGGGAGGTCTCATTAAACTTTCACAGATACAATGCTTGATCCACATTCTTAACAAGCTACAGTGCTTTGTTGCTTTACTATTTAGTCTAATTAAAGGATATAAGTTGACCTAATGAGGTCTAAATAGTTTGTTGTTTAGTGTGAGTTATTCATACTTAAGAACTTAGAAAATATGTGACAATTTATTTAAAAGTTTGAATTACACATTTGTGACGAGCTTTGGTGCTTTGTACCAAAAATAGGTAAAAGAACAAAAGGACTAAGTTGAGCTAGAGAGGTCTAATTTTGGTATAACATTATTTTTTTATTCATAATTATGAATGCAACAAATAAGTAGGAGGTCTCATTAAACTTTAAAAGATATAATATTATATGCACATTGGTAACAAGCTCTGGTGTTTTGTTCCTTTACTTGTTAATCTAATAAAATGATATAACTTGACCTAACTAGGTACAATTTGTTCATTATTACTATAATATCCCTAATTTTCCTAGGTTTCGAGAATTAAATACGAGGAAAATAGGGTGTTTGACTTATTAATATTCTTAGTAAAATAACTTCCTACCTAGATAGAATTTGTGGCTGAAATAATTCTATTAGAAAGTAGACTAAAAGAGCTTCGAAATGACACTAAGAACGTGTGATTAGGAGTTCGGATAAAGGAGATACGCTTTTTTGAATATTTATTTTTGATTTATACCGAAGTTTGAATTGTAAGCTAACGTGCACTTATGGGACCTAGTTATAATAAGAGCTTAGCTATTAATTACGAATTTTAATTTTGTTAGTTTACCTAATTTAATTAGAAATTAGGGAGAGGGATTTCGATGAGACTAAACTTTTCGGAGCCCTAGCTTATTAGGAAATTATATGTTATATAAGGGAGGGAGGGAGGGAGGGAGGTACCAGGGGGCTCTCTTGGCTCTTCTGCCATTCTCTTCTCTCCCCAACCATGAGGGTTGACCGGGCTTATGTAAGTGCCGTCATTCCCAAGCGTATCCGTCTCTTTGAAGCCATCCAAGTAGAGCAAGCCACGGCCTTGCAAGAAAACCTGAGGAGAAACCATCAAGGTGTTGTCTGATGGATATGTCAAGACCATTGGAAGGAAACTGGACCGGAGAAGAATATCTAGAGAAGGAAGAAGAGGAAAGATGAGGAGAGTCGTGGGTTGTAGGCTGCTAATCCTTTGAAGGTTAGTTTTTTGCTCTTGAATAAGATAAAGAACGTCCAATTCTTTGGCTTAGTTCTTTGCTGCTAGCCTGATTTCTTGCTGCATTAAAGATAACCCCATTACTTCAAAGGATTGGAGTGGAAGAGAGAACTCAGAACTCCAAATCATGCACTTTTTGAGTCTAATACCAGTATGATATGCCTGCCTTATTTTGTGTTAACGTCATGTGTTTTTCTATATGCTATGCTTGAACTCTATTTGCATTAAGATATTTTTCTTCATGTAGTTCACTCCTCATGTATATTTTGACCATATTAGATTAAAAAACCAGGTCATGACAATTACTGTGAATGATTCATACTTATAAACTTAGCAAATGTGTGTGTATTTATTTAAAACTTTGAAATACATATTTGTAACGAGCTTAGATGATTTATTCGTAAACTTGTTAAATGTAATGAAGGACTTAGGTTGAGCTAGTGCAATCCAATTGCAGTATAACTTTGTGCATTTGGTTCATAATTATGAATGTAACAAATGAGTAGAAGGTCTTATTAAACTTTAAAAGATACAATGCTTTATCTATTTTCTTAATGAACTCCGGTGTTTTATTCCTTTACTATTTAATCTAATAAAATAATATAACTTGACCTAACAAGGTCCGATTGGTTTGTTGTTTAGTGCGATTGATTCATGACGAGTTTGGGAGTTTTGTTCCTAAACTAGGTAAACAAATAAAAGGACTTATGTTGAGCTAGAGTATTCCAATTACGATATACATTTGTGCATTTGATTCTTAATTATGAATATAACAAATGAGTAGGAGGTCTACTTAAATTTTAAAGATACAATGCTTTATGCAAATTCTTAACAAGCTCCAGTACTTTTTTCCTTTACTACGTAAACGAATGAAAAGACTTAAGATGAGCTAGAGCTATTTAATTATGATATAATTTTGTACGTTAGATTCATGATTACGAATGTACCAAATGAGACGAGGTCTCATTAAAATTTAAAAGATAAAATCCATATTCTTCATGAGCTCCGGTGCTTTGTTACTTTACTAGTTAATCTAATAAAATGATATAACTTGATCTAACGAGGTCCAATTGGTTTGTTGTTTGTTACGATTGATTCATACTTACAAACTTATCAAATGTGTGCATGTCTATTTAAAACTTTTAACTACACACTCATGACGAGCTTGGGTGCTTTCTTCCTACACAAGGTAAATGAATTAAAGGACTTAAGTTGAGCTACAGTGGTCTAATTGCAGTATAACTTTCTACATTTGATTCGTAATTACGAATGTAACAAATGAGTTGTCTCATTAAACTTTAAAAGACATAATGCTATATGCACATTCTTAATGAGCTCCTATACTTTTTTCCTTTACTACTTAATCTAGTAAAATGATATAATTTGACCTAATGTGGTTGGATTTGTTTGTTGTTTAGTGCAATTCATTTATACTTACAAACTTAGCAAATGTATAGGTATTTATTTAAAACTTTGAAGTACACATTTGTGACGAACATGAGTGCTTTAATCATAAACTAGTGAAATGAATGAATAGAATTAAGTTGAGCTAGAGCTATTTAATTGCGGTATAACTTTGTACATTTGGTTCATAATTACGAATGTTCCAAATGAGAGGGAGGTCTCATTAAACTTTAAAAGATACAATGTTTTATACATATTTTTAACGAGCTCCAGTGTTATGTTGTTTTACTAGTTAATTTAATAAAAGGATATAACTTGACATAACATGGTCCGTTTGGTTTGTTGATTAGTGGGATTGATTCATACCTATGAACTTAGCAAATGTGCATGTATTATTTCAAACTTAAAACTGCACATTCTAGATGATGTTGGGTGCTTTGTTCTTACACTAGGTAAACGAATGAAAGAATTTAAGTTGAGCTAAAGCGGCACAATTGCAGTGCAACTTTTTGCATTTGATTCATAATTATGAATGTAATAAATGAATAGGAGTTCTCAATAAACTTTAAAAGATATAATGCTTTATACATATTTTTAATGAGCTCTTGTGCTTTGTTCTTTACTAGTTAATCTAATAAAAAGATATAACTTGACCAAAGCAGGTGTGATTAGTTCATTGTTTAGTATGATTGATTCATACTTACAAACTAGATAACAAATGAATAAACTTAAGTTGAGCTAGAGTTGTTTAATTGTGCTATAACTTTGTACATTTGATTCATAATTATGAATGTACCAAATGAGAGGGTCCTGTCATTAAACTTTAAAAGATACAATGTTTTATCCACATTCTTAACAAGTTCACGTGCTTTGTTGTTTTACTAGTTAATATATTGAAATGATCCTTGACCTAATGATGTCTGATTGGTTCATTGTTTAGTAGTATTCATTCATACTTATGAACTTAGCAAATGTGCATGCATTTATGAAAAACATTGAAGTGCACATTCATGACGAGCTTCTAACTTTGTTCCTAAACTAGGTAAATGAATAACAAGACTTAAGTTGAGCTAGAGTGGTCCAATTGTTGTGTAACTTTGTGAATTTGACTCATAATTACAAATGTAACAAATGAATTGAGGTCTAATTAAACTTTAAAAGATATAATGCTTTATGCACATTCTTAACGAACTCCGGTGTTTTGTTCCTTTACTATTTAATCTAGTAAAAAGATATAACTTGACCTAACAGTGCCTAATTGGTTCGTTGTTTCATGTGAATGTTTCATACCGACAAACATAGCAAATTTGTTCATATTTATTTAAAATTTTGAAGTACACTTTAGTGACAAGCTTGGGTGCACATTCTTGATTGAATAAAAGTATATAACTTTGACCTAACGAGGTCCAATTAGTTCTTTGTTTAATTCTTTTGATTTATACTTATTAACATAGCGAACGAGTATGTAATTATTTAAAACTTTGAAGTACAAATTCATGGCAAACATCGATGCTTTATTCCTAAACTAGTTAACGAATGAAAAGACTTACATTGAACTAGAGTGGTTTGATTACAGTGTAACTTTGTGTATTTGATTCATAATTACAAACATAACCAATGAGTAGGAGGTCTAATCAAACTTTAAAAGATATAATGTTTTATGCACATTCTTAATGAACTCCGGTGTTTTGTTTTTTTAGTATTTAATCTAGTAAAAGAATATAACTTGACCTAACGAGGTCTGATTGGTTCGATGTTTAGTGCGATTGATTCATAGTGACGAATATAGCAAATGTGTGCATATTTATTTAAAATTATGAAGTAATCAAATTAAAGGATATAACTTGACCTAAAGAGATCCAATTGGTTTGTTGTTTAATTTATTTGATTCATACTTATTAACGTAGTGAATGAATATGTATTTATTTAAAACTTTGTAGTACACATTCGAGACAAGCATGAGTGCTTTATTCTTATACTAGTTAACGATTGAAAAAACTTAAGTTGACCTTGAGCAGTTTAATTGCACTATAACTTTGTGCATTTGATTTATAATTACAAATTTAATAAATGGGTGGGAGGTGTCATTAAAATTTAATAGATACAATGCTTTATCCACACTCTTAAAGATCTCCAATGCTTTGTTCCTTTATTAGTTAATCAATTAAATGATATAACTTGACCTAATGAGGTCCGATTGGTTTGTTGTTTATTGCTATTACTTTATACTTACAAACTAAGCAAATGTGTACGTATTTATTTTAAACTTTGAAGTACACATTCATGACAAGTTTCTAAGTTTGTTCATAAATTAGTTAAACAAATGAAAGGACTTAAGTTGAGTTAGTGCGGTGCAATTGTGGTAAATCATTTTTCATTTGATCATAATTACGAATCTAACAAATAATAGGAGGACTCATTAAACTTTAAAATATATAATGCTTTAAGCACATTCTCAACGAGCTATGGTGCTTTTTTCCTTTACAAGTTTGTTGAATAAAAGTATATTACTTGACTTAATGAAGTTCAATTGGTTTGTTGTTTAGTGTGATTAATGGATACATACGAACTTAGCAAATGCGTTTGTGTTTATTTAAAAGTTTGAAGTACACATTTGTGAGGAGAGTGGGTGCACATTTTTAATTGAATATAATGATATATAACTTGACCTAATGAGGTCTGATTGGTTTGTTATTTAATTTGTTTGATTTATACTTATTAATGTAGCGAATGAGTGCATATTTATTCAAAACATTGAAATACATAATTTGCCACACTCTAAATTTTCTCAAATTCATTTTTCAATAAAAATCAACAAAAACAAAATTTTATGAACTCATTTGTTAAATCCTTTGACAAACATAATATTCCAAAGCTTGACACTTGTTTTCGAACATATGAATAATCAATCGTCATATCTTTATATATAAGACATAATAAAATCACAACCAAATCTCACAGGGTCTTACCCATGTACTTACCAAACAACATAATACACACAACTGTAAGTAATTGGCACTCTTATGCCTATGTCTTAGAAGTTACACACCAACTAAAATTTATTATCAAGATCAGAAATAAATCCTACATAGAACTAAGATTTTCATATCCTCTCTTGTCACAAGTGTCCCCCACCTACTTATTCCTCTGAAGAACCTGCATTAAAAATGAATGTTAAGTATACAAATATACCCATTGGGATGGCTAAATAAGAACTATAATACTTCAAGAATCATATCACAACAACATTCCAACTGAATGAGTATAGTAAAATCAGAAGATCAGAAATGCTTACTCCTCTGAGGCTTTCGGAAGTAGCAGCATTTGAAGTTACTCTTTTCTTCAGGGCATTCTCCCCTTTAGATCCAAATATGGCGGGCAGAGCCTCCTCTTACTCTAGAACGTTTATCTCATTGTGCTCGAAGGTGATAGACGGTTTGCTCCCCTTTCCCGGGGCTTTTCTCACTCTTTACCCCTGAAGGCGATTTACAGAACCTCCCTTTTCTCGGAGATGCATCACTCTTTACACGCTCAAAGGCAATGCACAGTTTCTCCACTTACCCGAAGATGCTTCTCACTTTCCACGCTCATAGGCGTTAAACAGAACCTCCCCTTATCAGGGGACATTGCTATCATTGCATTCTTGGTACTGATGGACTTGTATTGACGATCACTTTGAAACTAAGCCACACATGGGTAGGTTATCTTGCATTTTTCAAGTGGGTTCTTCCCCATGTGGTATGCTTTTTGAGGTCGTAGCTTTCGCTCTCGACCTCCATTTTATGCATTCTTTAATTCATTATGCTCATTACTTCAAGCTCTACATGTATGCAAAAATTTCATCTCTTGAAACCCCTAAAATTATCCAAAATTCTATAATTACCCCCAACCCCTTGAGCTAGATGTAATCAAATATTGGGCATTATAGTCATTGAGGAAGGCTTTCCTTGCCATCCCATTGTTGGCGAAGGTTCGACGCGCTAGTGGGCTACCGATGGGCATTGGTGACTTGACCTACACATTGATGAGTCAATTGACAACAAGTTGGTTTTACATATTTTTTAGCAGTGATGCCATATGTGTTAGACTATTATTATGAGACATGATAGCATGATATTGAATGTATGAAATATAATTTTATGTGATGTTGTGATGATGATGTACGGTTATATGTGCCCTTTTGTGTAAAAATCCTTGAAATGGATCACACCCCTAGACTATTGTATAAAGGCACTTAAGGATAGATGATCCTTGTGTTTGAATGGTTCATCAAGTGAGTCTTTAGTCATGTAGGCAAAAAGGGTTTGGTATAAAATAGGAATAAGGTTTTTCGTATCCCTAAATATGGGAGTTATGTAAAACAACTTCATTGGCCTGGGAGATGAGTTTGAATGGACTAGAACATTAAAATATGTCTGGTTTTGCATAGCAAAATATAGGAGGTTTCGATAATCATGGAAGTCAGAATCTCAACGACATAGGTCCATGAGCCTTGTGGGGTTTAGCTTCATGGCGTGATGGAGCAGGCTGGCTTTTGAATAACTGAGGTTTGATTGTGAGTAGTTCATGGTCTAGTGTGGTGATGTTGTACTCCTAGACATGACTACTGTGTCATAGAGAACCTCATGCCTTACACTTATGAAGCAAAAGACTCCTAAGTGTGGTCACGTTATGGATTTGAAATCATGTGAAAGCATTTTTTAATGTTATTCCATATGTGAATGATTAAGGTGATGTTTACTTCTAAATATAATCATTGTTGATCTTTTGATGATGTAGTGAAATCATGTGCATTATAATTTGATGGTACTTGTTTAGCCATCCCACTAGTATATTCATATACTCAACATCCTCACAATGTAGGTTTGCCGGAAGAGTAGCTGGGTTGGGGTCCTTGAGTAAGGGAATAATGTCAAGCTCTTAGAAGTAATGTAGGATTTCTTATCTTTAGGGGCAAACTTTTAGTATGGTGTGTAATTTGAACATAGGCATGTGAGTGCTAATTACTTATGATTGTGTGTTATGGATCTCAGTATGTACTCGGTTAGAACCATGTTATTTATGTGTGATCGGACGTTGTCATATTTATGAATATGATGGCTTGAATATTCTTGTATTAAAAAACGAGTGAGTCACCTCAAGGATAATTTTGTCCAAGGATTGACAAAAGGATTTTTTTAAAAGAAATTTTTTTCCATGTATTTTATTATGATAAAAGAGTTTTGAATATTGTGGTGAGTGACAAATGGTCCCAGGGAAAGGGGGAGGCTTTGCCCACCCCTCCGGGCCTTTTCGAGAGAGTGTACTTTTTAGAAGGGAGGTTCCGTCTACAGCTACTCCCAAAAATTCTAAAGGCTTAGGTGTTGTTAAATTTTAATTATTTACTTGCAAGTGCATGAATCTATATTAGACAAGCGACAAAAACGAGTGTCGATCCCACATAGACTTGATATTGGTAAACTAAATCTAACTTAAGTTAACCCTAATCTAGTGAACAAATATAAAGATAATAACTAATTTAACTTATAGGAATTAAAGCAAACAATAAATGAGAATAAACTTAGATGGATAAAGTCAACTAAATCACTAAAGGAAAAGAAATTTAAGTAAAAGATAAGGGCATAAATTTAATTAACTAAGAAAGAAATTAAAAGTGTTGAAAGCATTAAATGAGAATTGGGTAAGGTTTCATAATCCCCTCTTATTAACTTGTAGACAATCACCTATATGTCATCTATTTATTTCCCAAATATAACTCACAATAAACTATAATTTGATTCTATTTTTCATGAAAAATTTCATTTTTTTAAGGCTTTACTCAAAATATTGAAGTTATGTTCTTTCTTGCTTCAATGGAATAAAACAAAGTCATAAGTCATATCCACATAAATAAATCACAACTTTTACCAAATTCTAATAATTATCAATTAATGAAAACTAATTCAAATCATGAGAAGAGCATGACAAATCATGAGAAGAGCATGACTATATTCATATCCAAATTAATTCCACTAATCATATTGAGATAAGAACAATTAACATTAAAACCCTTTAGAAAATTAACCAAATCACATAGATTAACTATTTCCACCCACCCCTTCTCCCTTTTCTCTATCCCTTGTAGACATACCCTATTCTCCCCTCTTTGTTTGTGGCTGGACCAACCTGCCTTCCTCTCCTTATCAAATTGTCTCCCTCTCTTTTATTTACTTCTTTTTCTTCCTTCTTCTTTGTTAGTTCATCTTTCCATCATTAAAATACCATTGAAGCACCTTTAATATCATTGGAATTAAACATTTGGATCATCAACTTGAAGAAATCTACATAAGCTTGGTACGCCAATAGAGGAGTTTCTAAGGGTGTTTTTTATCGAATCAAGGTAGATGTAAATTAATCTCCATTACTCATGATGTTTGTGTGATTTTTGAGTATGTGACTTAGGGTTCAATTATTGTTTTAGGGTTTTGATCAAGAAAAAAATTCTCCTTTCTTCTTCAAAATCGAGTTTTTAGAATTGGATTTCGAGGCAAGCGACTTTCACTTTCTAATCTATCTTCTTATGAATATTTTCAGATATGATTTTGTATGATTAAGACAAGGGTTTTTGCTAAATAATGTTTCAAGTATGATTATTATATGATTTGATGGCTATTATCATGCTTTGGATGTTAAAAGTGTGTTGTTGGATTTTGGTGGCCAATCTATAGTCATGTTGCACCGAAAAATGTTGTTCTTGAATGCTCTAGATGTTGTTTATTTTGGATAACTTGTGAATAGCTTGTTTCTTCATGTGTTATTTATTCCTGAAATTTACTGTGTCTCTAGAAAGGTCATTTTTGTTCAAGGCATTCCTAGATTCTTTTTATTTGAATTTTTTTCTAAAAGTATTCTGAATTATTACTCTTAGTCTCATAAAAATTTCATTAGTTTTTATGAAGTTCATCTTCGTAAGAAAGTCATATTTTTAAAAGTTTGTCTTTAGTCAGTTAGCAATAACGTGGATGTCCGACTTCATTTTGGGGTATTTTCTTCATGGAATAGACTTGCAAAAATTATTGAAGATCTGTAAGCTTGTCTATTCTTATCTAGTAGTTTTGGGGATTTTTAATTATTAAATTTGAATTATTAGATTTTCTATAACTCGCACTCTTTCGAATTGACGCACCTGTCTCCCAAAATAGTTGTCAACAATGTTATATGACTTCTCTGTTTGGTACAAGACCGTACCATCGATTTAATTTTGAGTATTTAGCGTTTTAGTGTTCCATGTTTTGTTTGATTCTAACACCTTTAGGTCTTTTTCAAAATATTGAAGTAATTTGGTATATGCAACATTGAGAAATGATTTCTATATATTTTTAGCATGATTTCCATCGGTTGTTATACCACAAGGTGGGATTGGGATATACTGGTACAAGTAACAAGATAATGAAACTTGATATATTTTGTGCTTAGTGCACATGTAAAATATTAGAAATAGTACAAGGGGGTCCAATGAACTTTTTGTGGCACAGGATTT
This sequence comes from Saururus chinensis, assembly GCA_035235625.1. Lineage (NCBI taxonomy): Eukaryota > Viridiplantae > Streptophyta > Magnoliopsida > Piperales > Saururaceae > Saururus > Saururus chinensis. The sequence continues at coordinate 22,618,758 of CP141142.1, forward strand.
AATGTCAACACGATCGGTTGGTGGTTCAAGAACTCAGGCCCTTTGGTGAAGGTGTCTGGGTAAAGTGGAAGATGATTTTTTATATTTTTGTATATCATGGTATGTGATTTTATTAAATACTGTTTAAGGTAGAATGTTTTACGTTTATTGATGTTGTTTTTAAATGTTTTACTTATATGTATGATTTGCAAAGCATGAGAATATTGTTTAGTGTGTATAAGTATCTTACTAGGCATAAGCACATGGGTGATTTTGTTTTGCATAAACTTGTCTATCGTGAGTACTTGTACACACAAATATGTTTGACTTTGAGGACACTTCGCAAAGAAATGGTGAGTGTTTGCAAAATAATGATTGTCACTTATGATAATGGTAGAAGTCGAAAAGATGCTAGAGAATGAGGCTCTTTATTATATTATTTTCTTTACATTGGAGGATTTTTATGCTATGGTTTGATGGCGGTTAATATGTACTCTGATTTGATAATCGTACATTCAAAAAACAAGCAGCTCTCACCCAAAATATCTTGTAAATTTTTTTGATTTATTGACATTAATATATTTTTTTGTTGTGATCTTTTGTTAAAAATGAATTTGAAAATTTTAGGGAGTGACACCAACAACAATCCACGTCACTTCAGCTGGGTCCAAATATACTTGGGTGAATTCAGTAGGGAGGAGGGGAGACCGACAGCAGATTGACAAACTCCGACAGTGGTCCACCAGTCTTTAATGTTGTGCGAGTAAGAGAAGGGGATGATGATGGGGGAAGAGGGAGGAGATGAGAAGTGAGAGGGTGAGTGAGATATGAGGAGCATGTGCATTTCTAATTCCACAAGAGAGGTCCTAATTGAAAATGCATAGGCTGAGCTTTTTTTAGTTGTAAGATTGTATTTTGAATGTGGTGGTTTTAAAGTTGACGACATGTTTACTAATGTGGTACTTTGAAATGTGCACATGAAACCCATAATCGGTTTCATTTGATAATTTCTCGTGCTTTTCAATTAATTACACGTGCATGAGATTTATATCATGGGAAAAGTAACATCATCTCAAACGGATAAACAAAATCATAGACTGAATACAAAGTAAAGCAGCTTTAACGTCTCTGTCCCATATTAGTTAAATCCATATTTGAAAAAAATATGATATTTAAAAAAATAATTTATTAACCTTTTTACTTTATCTGCAACTTTTTTTACTCTTATCTCTTAATTATTATGAGAAAAATAATGCTCCCACTATTCCTCATTAATAGCTCCATTTAAAACTATATATCTCATATTAAAAACTCACTTAATTTAAGTGATTGGATATTTAAAAAAACTTATTCTATTCTTTTAACTATAGGTCTCACCTTTCAATAAAAATTATTATTTTTTAATTAAAACTATTAATATGGATATAGAAACTATAAAATAAGATAATTAATATGTAATAATATTTTTTTAATTCAAACAACTAGACGGATGATTTTTTTTTTTACGTTTTAATGAGTCCCATTGGGTTTCCTTGCCTTCTTACTTTCTATCATTTCGTCAATTATTATGTGGGGTCCATCTTCTTATTGTCCACATCGTATATCGCAGGACTAGGGCTATAAATGAGCCGAGCTGGCTCATGAGCAAATCAGGCTTGTTTGGAACTTAATTTGATCTCAAATAAGTTCGAGCTGAGTTTGAGCAGACCCTTGCTTGACTTGGCTCGGCTCAAATAAAACTCGAACTTGATGCTACTCGGCTCGACCTCGAGCTCGAACTCGAATATAATTTTAAAATTATATATATATATATATATAATATAAAATAAATAATGCATATATATATACATATTTTATATAAATATAATTATTAATTTAAATATATATTTATAACATACTCCCTCCATTCTTAGATTAATAGCTCTATTTGATTAGTTCATTTTGAAAAATCTAATTGAGCTATTAATCTAAGACGAATGGAATATATAAAACGACAAATAATTACATATTTATATACTAATACTATATATCATATTGATATATGGGAGCCGTTTATATGAGTCAAGGCTCACTCATGACTATGTGAGTATCGATGTCATGCATCCTCATATTACGATCTATGAATACACATAACTCGGGAGGTAGATTAGTTTGTCTTCTTGCGCATTTAGATCTCAATCTGATGGCCCATGATGTCTTTGCTCATGCTGACGTACAAGAGTCTAAACATATATAAAAAATTTCATGATATACACCCTTGTTAAATTATAATGGATATATAATTTTTATGAGTCCCATTTATATGAGGCCAGGCTCATATAGTCTATGTGAGCCCAGGTTCTATGGGCTGCCAGATTTACATCCGGTGGCCCATAATACTCATAGATTTAAATGCTCATGAGTATTATGGGCTGCTGGATGTAAATCCGACGGCCCAAAGAGCCCAGGCTCACGTAGGCGTATATGAGCCCGGGCTCATATAAACTTTTCCCAATTTTTATATATGATGCATATTTTATAAAAATAAAAAGATTGGAGATGCAAACACTAATATACTCCTTTTGTCCCAAATTAATAGGGCTATTTTATTCTTAAAGATGAACTAAAATTAGTTTAATTGAAAAACTAAATAGAGCTATAAGTATATGAAAGATTGTCAATATGATATCACACTAATATACTTAAAAATAATTCTAAAAGAAGCATGATATTTGTGGACCAACCTTAGTTTAGAAAAAAATGATTAAATATTCTTTTAAAAGTTGAAGCATGACATTGAGACTATCTTCATCTTACAAAATGTATATATGTTTATATGTACTTCAGAATTTTTTAGAGGCACACTAAGGTTACAAAATAACTTTTTTATTAGTGATTTATAAACATGTAAAGAAAAGAAAATACAAAAAAGTAGATGATAATGTTGCCTAAATAATTTTTTATTTTTTATATCTTTTTTAGTGATTATATGTACATAAAGAGAGAAAAATAATAATGTTGCAGTTTTTTAGCATATGTAACTAAAACTTATTTGTCATAGTTTTCTTTTTTCATAGTGACTATAATTAAATATTTACGGTGTAGTCATAATACTTGTTGAAGTATATTTATTAATATTTAATACTAAAAGTATATTAATATGTGTGATACTTTATATACTTTATATTTATATATGGATTATTTTTATTTTTTTAGTTCAAGTTTAATTCGAGCCAAGGCTTATGATTCACTTATTCAAGTTCGAGCTCGAGCTCGAGCCAAGCTTTGGATTTCTAATTTGAGCCGAATTCGAGCTAAAAAGTTCGAGTTTATTTGAGCTTCAAGTCGAGCTTCAACAATTCAAGCACAAGCCGTAGCAGCCTAATACTCAACTCAACTTGGCTCATTAACACCCCTACGCAGGACATTGCCTTCATCCAGCTTATATTCGACAACTACATTTCCTCTCTCTAATAAACCCACCAACCGGACCAAGTTCCAGTATGTGATGGGGCTCTTTAGGGGCTCTTTATTGTTGTCCATCTCTTGCCACCATGATCATGATTATTTATAGTTCCCTTCCTTTATGCCCAACTCCTTAAATCAGTACCTCTTCACATTTAATTACTCCCTTTGTCCATATTAATAATTACATTTAAAAACTAATAATTTTTATTAAATAATAAAACTTATATTTAAAAAAATAAAAAATAAACTTATAATATTATTTTTATATACTTAATCATTTAAATTAATTTTTGTAAATGGAATAAATAATCTGGAACGGAGGGAGTATTATCAGAGCCATATGCTGTTCAGACCTCTCCCCCTCGCGAAACATGCATATGTCCTGCAGACGACGAGGCATTCACAAAGTTGTTCTTTTGTCTTCTTTCTTCTATTTTTGGCGAAGGAAACTCAAAAGCTACTACAATGACGATGGTGCAGCTGATGACGATCATGTTCATAATTCTTTATTTGGTTCTGTCCCTTCCCATCCATGGTCTTTTAGAATGCCTGAAGGGATCTTAAGGCAGTACTCCATTTCCTTTTTCCTTTATAGCTCCATTTCCTCTCTCTTACATTAATAAAACATTCTGGTTGCCGATTGTTCCAGAGAGGCTAGAGTTAAGGTCCTCACATGGGGACTTCGCACCTTCAATCAATTATGAAGAAAGGTGCATAACCGAAATTTTCCATGGAAAAAACCCATTGTTTTGCTTTAAGGACGATTGGGGGCTCGTTTGGGAGGCGATTTCTGCCCCGAAAAAGTAACTTGTTGAGGGCGAAAATCGCTTTCTTAGACGAAAACGGTATAGAAGGGCGATTTTCCTTCTGAGTTAAAATCGTGACAGAAATTACTTTTAGGGCTGTTTTTCCTTTCTACGGGAGGTGAAAATTATTGTGTGCAGACTTGTGATAAAACTACCCCCGCCTCTAATCTCTTTGTCCTCATTTCTTTCCCCTAACCTCAAAGCAGCGTTGCAGTCATGGCCACCATCCGCTACCCATCCAAGACTCCAGGAATTCCACCATCGTTGGCCAGCATGACGACATTCCTGGGCTCTTATTGTACTGGCAATGTTGCCTCTCTTGCCTACTCATCAGGTGATTTTTTTAATCCGCCATTTATGACCAGTTCCTCCCCTGCCCACTTGTTGGGTTGCTCTACAGGCTCCGCTCCTGGCTCCAAAGTTCGTGTCTTAGTTCCAGTGGCTCCAAAGTTCGTGTCTTAGTTCCAGTGGGTGGGTGGGATGGGGTGCTGCTAGGCTTTGGCTTGGTGGGTCTACTGATAATTCTGGGGCAGTGTTATGGGTAAAAGTTGGATTCTTTGTTGGGTCTTGCACGATGAAGGGGGAGTTGGATGATTGGGGTTGTTTAATGAGGTGGTGGTGATGTTTTTTTTTTTTTTTTACTATTTTATCCAATGCTTTGGTTCTGAGATTGAGAAGCGTTGATTCGCCTGGGTCTGACTGTTGGCCTAAAGAATTCAGTGGTGACCAAGGCCGTGCAGTAAATCGGTATTATGACTAAATTGCTAGATGCTTCAAGAGTTATCAATTGACTTAGAGAAGTTTAATTTATATCTGGAGTTGCACAAGCTTATAGATAAAGGGACAAAGGGTAGTTGTAATTTTGAGGAAAGATAGGTGTGAAGAACTGGTGTTTATGTGATCGTTTATTGGGACTTTTCTTTGCTGGTGTTTATATGGGCTGTGCCATCTCCTTCTTATGCTATGATGAAATTGGGAGCTTCTGGGTATTAGTGTAGATTTCTTTTTTTGCTAATGTGTTTGTGGCATGTGCTGTCTTACTTGTTTTGTGACTTGAAAATGTGAAAAATGTATATGGTATTTGGATTCAAGTTGTAAGTCCGTTTGATTGACTGTATAGCGATTTGTTTTCCCTTTGCATTTGGCTGAATTAGAACAGTTGTGAAATTGGCGATGAAGTCCTTTCGGGTGAATTTCGTCATTGGTGTGAAGTTTGCCTGAACAGCCCGTTAAATGTTTGTAAAAATTCTTGACAACTTTGAATCTGAAATTTCCATCTATTGTTCCGTTAATCTCTTCCCTGTACAACCAAATGTGGGTTGAAAGAATTAATTGTTGAATGTGTTTCTGAGCCGTAAATTGGCTTAAATTTGTTTAATGCTCTTCTGAGTTGTTTTACATTGATTTGATTGTTAATTGTAAATCTGGGTTGCACTAAATTAAATTGTCTTGTTGATTGGGCTGAACTGCACCAATTTGGTCGCCGAGGGGCGGAGTTCCTAACCATTTGAGCCCTATGTTTAATAGCCTACTGCAACCACGCTGCCTAGGGCAGGTGGTTCAATTTGTAGGATCATAAGCATGTGGTAAAGGAAATGATAGAAAGGGTAGATTCAGGGAGGGGATTGAGGGCCAAGATGGAAGAGAAATTGAGAAGGACAATATCGTCGAACTGTTGTGCCAGATGTTGGGTGGCTTTCTGAGCTTGTGAAGTGAAAAAATACTGAGAAGGGCGGAAAAAGAAACAGAGCGTGAAGGAAAAAGTAAATGAAAATATGTAAAGAAGGTTAGCAATGTCATTTTATATATAATAATCAGATTCAAACTGGGCTATCTAAACATCCAAATTGTACGCTTTGACAATTTTATCCAAGCGTCATACTCTTTTACTTTTCTCTCCCAGAAGCCATGTGACAAAAAGTCATTTTCTGTCTACTTGAAAACGGTAGCCAAACGGCCCCTAGATATTGATGGGCCAGAAGCACTTAACAACACCACTTGCTAAGAAATAGCGAAGTAGCCTGCATTTTCCTTAAAAGCACATGAAAGACATACTGGGTAGCTTACACAAATAATCAATAGGTATCGAAGGCTATGGCTTTGTTTTGTTGTACAACAAGATTTTAAATCTCAAAAAAAAAAAAAGTAGCAGTCACCTTTTAAGGGTTTGCTTCAAAAAAGTTAGCTATTCTTTCACAACCATCCACAAAAGTTCGCTACTTCTAAAGTTTGCACAATCCAGCTTCAATAATATCCCTTTCAGTATGGTGGGGGGGGATATAATCCTGGAAACGGACCTGCATATGTCAAATATTATGAGCATGAGCTACATGAATGAAGGCAAGAAGTCCCACGCATTGGCCAATAGTATCAACATTGACCAATGTAATAACTGTTGGTAGTGTGATCGTATATCTGGACATATAACAAAAATAAGCTATTGCTGCATGTATGTAGGATTCCATATTACGAATACCTACTTCCCTGTTCTACACTATGAAAAATTCTGTTGACAACTAACAAATCACTCCCATAATCAAGTTCAAAAAGTAAACTGTATAACCAGTCAAGTACTTGAGTTAAGAAAATGATGACCATGACAAAGATCTACTGTTTGATAACATTTCAATTAAGACTACAAAACAATCCGATGGGAATTTTTTTATCAGAGCACACGTAGGATAGAGTATAATAATTGCTGGGTACCTGGCGGATAATATGGAGACGCTTGTGGAGGTGGGTATGGCTGTGGTGGATATGTAGTTGGTGGATAGGTTTGAGGAGGATAGGCAGATGGCTGTGAATGACTAGGATAAGCAGTATATGAAGATGGATTTGGTGGCATGGCTGGATACGCAGATGTGTAAGGGGACGGAGATGGAACCGTAGGGTAAGCTGCAGAAGTGTAAGGGTTACTCGGTGGCGGCGCTGTAGTGTACATTGAGGCGTAAGGGGCACTGGGTGCTGCAGGCATTGGCACCGGTGGAACATGGTAGGCAGACGCCTTCTGCAGGTTATCATCACAACAAACATTACCAACAAGTTTTTTGGAACTTTTTAATGTCAATCTGAGTATATGATCATTTGACTGTGAATGGTTAGTACAAAGAAATAGATCATATACTTACATTAGCCCCTGCAAAATGCATTATGACTCGGACTTCTCCAGAATACCTACAGTGGATCAGGTAGAAGACTCAGGATTTGCGAGTTGAAAATATTTGTATCCCAAACTCCAGAACAAACACAGGCTGGTCACAAAATTTTATATTCGTCTAATTCGTGTAATGGTGGATTTACCTGCCATTCTTACTTTGTAGTGGCCACACAGAATCATCAAAACCCTGGGAGATGACTTTTTGCAGATGAACTCTGATTTTGTCAAGCAATTGTCCCAATCAGAAGAGAAATTAAAAGATTTTTTATTTATTAGATCTAAACGAAACTCTTAGATTATATTTATTTTTCAAACAATTAATTTAAAACACAAAAATCACATGAATTGGATTTCAAATCCGAGAACAAGAAGATGGAAAATTACCTTCCACTGCCAATAAAGTCATCGACAGTTAGGGTATTGCTGTTCCATACAGCGACATTCAACTCTCGGAGACCCTCAATGAGGGGGAAGACGAACTTTTCTTGAAAAGTTGGGTTCTTGTGGCCATCTAAATCAAACCATCGGCAACCCCAGCCACATCAAAATCAGACCCAGCTGACAATCATAAAAAACATGCAAAGGAAAAAAGACAAAATGGGTTTCGCAAACCAACCGGTGCAGGTCCTGGTTCTGAACTTGGAATTGGCGTATTCCAGACATACATACGGATCTTGCCTTGAGATCCATTCAGTATCCTTCAACTTGTTGCAACCCACAACTTCAATTGAGAAGAAAACAACAAAAATACAGAGCCATCCCCAGACATGAAAGCCAGCAGCAAGAAAGGGTGTTTCTAAATAAAACAAACGAAGGCGAATTTACCAGTAACCTCCAGCGGCTGGCCTTGAATGGAGGACATGGATGGGAACGCTCCGGTCGGAGAGGCAGTCGAAGGTGCTTCGTGTCGAGGTCGAAGATGCATGAAGTGCAGATGTGGGTAGGGGAGACAAGTCTTCTTTATATAGCGTCGACGGCACCGAGCACAGTCTACGCAATAAAATTGACTTTTGTCAATAAGGAAACCAGTAATGCAAGAAGACCAAATCGATCGATAAACTCGGGCTACAACGCGGAGAGGAGTAATGCTAATATTCACGTGTAACAGCATCTTTTCGCGTACAATCGCCGCTTAAGGAGCACATGGAACCTTCGCCGTCGATTTCAAATATTAATTCTAACAATGTTAATTGCCGTGAAAAACTCTTACGAGAAGAGAAGAGAAGAGAAGAGAAGAGACGAGAGAGAAGAGACGAGAGAGAAGAGAAGACGAGACATGACATTGAAGAGAGAACGCGTCTACGCCGCGCTCTGTTTTGAAAACGTGCTTTTGTCTTCGTCAGAGTGAGTTATTGACCGACTCAAAGCCCCTCGACCTGCTACTGAGATCTAAACGGAAGCGTTCATAACATAATGAACGCGGCCAGTTTTTATTTTTGAGATCGTTAGTGTATATTTACCTTAATACTCTTTATTTTATATTAATAATTTTAATAGAAAAAATTATCAATCTATATTTAGTTAAGAAAAAATTATATAAATAATAATTTAAAAAATTAAGTATTATATTAGATCACTTTAAAAAATATTTTTTAAAGTGATATTTTTTTTTTACGTAAGTACCAACCAAGCAGTTGATGTCTACATAGTTTTTTTTTTAATTAATTTTATCCTTTAAAAGGATAAAATTTTGTTTAAGTTAATTTCGTTATTCTAAACGATAAAATCGTATTAGAAGGAAGTTGATTTCGTCCTTCTAAAAGACGAAATCATTTTCATTTATACGCGACTCTACCTCCGCCTTTAGTCGTTTTTTGCTCATACGATCGTTCGTTCCACCTGCCTCCAGTTCCCGTCGTCTGACAGTCTTCTTGCTTCCGTCGCCCGGCCTGCCGCCGTGTCTGCTAGTCCCGTCTCCTCCACCCCGCTATCATTCCCATTGTCTGCCGGTTCTTTCTGTTGCGCTAAATCCGCCTTGCCGCCGTGCTCGTGGTACCCTAATTTCCTCTAATTTGAATAACATATTTCTTTTTATCTTTTTGTGGTTTAAGGTGCTTCTCACCTTGCATAAAACTTGTATTTTTTTTACAAATAAGCCACTTAATGGGACAAAGGTAATACAATAAAATTTTATATTCTTTGTAAATTCTATAAAACAATATGGTTAAATACATTAATAGTTAGATTGTGAAGCAAATGTAAATGCAGATCGGTCAACAAATTTTGGAATTGAGTTTGCAAAATTCAATTCCAAAATTTTCCCTTGTGTTTGCATTTTGGGAGTCAGTAGGGGCTTTTCTTATTGAGTTTGCATTTTGGGAGTTTTTTTTTTTGTTTATTTACCTTGTGTTCTATATTTTATTCAACTTGCAGGGGTTTATTTCTGTTACTGGGGCTAGACTGGGTTTGCTCTGTTCATTCGTTCTCAGACGGAATTTAGTCTTAGTTTTACGCTTCTATTTTTAACTTCTTTTGTAGATATATTTAGGTTGCCATGAATCGATTATTTCTGCTTGATAGTGCTTCACCTGCTCCATTATTGTTTGTTGTGGTATTTTATGTCTCTATTGACTGGCATTTTTATGGGATTCAATAGCTTATAAGCGGCTACTTGTCTTGTTCTTTGTCTTTCAATCTTATGTGGGTTAATGCTTCATAGTTTTTCTTTTTAATGATAAAATATAGGTGTTTTATAGGCTTAACTGTGATTTGTGAGTAATGAATTTTTACTCTAGTTTATTTAAAATCAAAGCCTAATTTAATAGAGAATATGAGTTATATCTAACAATATGAATGGACTTTGACTGGATTCTCAACACTCAAGTGACCGAGAATTTACTCAGCTAGCTTAATTTTAGTTTGATATTATATAGAGAGCTTGTTAGTAATAGTTTAATATTTTTATCAATAGGGTAGATGTAATATTTGAAGAAGTGTATGAGAATATTTGTTGTTTTATTTGTATAAGAGAAGAAATATGTGATAAAGTGTATGATTATTACTCGTTGATATATGAGGCAATTGCTTAATCTAATTTTAGTCTCTTAGTTTTGAGACAATTACTCAATCTAATATTAATTTAATCTATTATTTATGAATTAAGTGAATAGAAATGACAGAAGAAATAGTTAGTTTTTTACTTAATGATGATAGACGCACAAAAGGATTATTAATAAAGAAATCGTCTACATCTGATGAACTTGAGATGCAAGTAGCAACCAAGTTTGGGTGGGATCGAAGAAGATGGAAAATTACTATCAAATGTAATATTCCGTCGTATAGATCGAGAATGACATTAATATGCATAAATGATGTTGCATCAATGGGTTTTATGTTTCACCACTCACGTCACGTAATTTCTTTCTAGTTATTTCTCGAAAAAGAGGCCTGAGCGCCTAGTGAAAGGCAAAGTAGTTCATGTAGAAGCTCGCATATGAGCTCACACAGGAGCTAGCAGGAGCTCACACAGGAGCTTAGATAGAAATGTAAACAATAAAAGACATATGTAAATGCCGGTGGATGACAAAGAAGAAAGAAATTTATCTATGATAGTAGCTTCAAATGAACGTTATAGGTCATCTGCCCTTATTTATGATGGAAGTGGACCTAATTGGAGGTAAGGTTTATTAAGTTGTGAATACTTTTTGAATCTTATAATTATTAATAAAATATGTTTAGCTAAATTTTGAATTTTGTGTGTAATATGGAAGGTCCACGAAGCATGCACATGAGCATTTAGTGTTCAAATGTCTCAAGGCAGTGCATGGTATGAAACTCAAAGTTTGATGAGCATTCATTACCCCTACATGTATGTTGGTCATACTGATGTGGGACCACCCAAACAAAGGTGAAATATATATTTATAAATGAATATAACTTTTTTAGGCATATAAAATTTAATACACATACGATGTTTATATGTAAGGAGGCATATGTCCACGATGAAGATATTGATGAAAATGAGGCTAATGAAGGTAAAGATAATATTGGCGAAGTAAGTGGAGAAGATTCTGATATAAATAAAGAAGGGGTCGGAGGTAAAGAAAGTGCTCAATAGATGGTTGATGACGAGGGGGATGATGCGGTAGACAAATGCTATTGCTGCAAATGACATGAATGTGGATGATGAAGAGTCGTCATACTATAAAGTGGAGCCACTCTATGCACACATTACAAATGAGGAGATAGATGCGGCAATTAATTCTACAATGTATATAGACCAACAAAACGAAGATGAGTTATATGTTGGTTACATCTTTGAGAATAAAGAAGCATTTGTTACAACCTTATAGGAGTTTTTCATTCAAAATCATGTCGAATACAAGGTTGTACGAACAAATTTATCAAAGTATACAGTGAAGTGCATTAATAGCACTTGCCCTTGGAGAGTGCATGGCTCAATAACAAGGGGTGGTGAGTACTTTAAATTGAAGACATACAAAGGTGACCACACATGTCGGAATGCCCAGCTTAGCACATATCATAGGCAGTGCAATGCCTCCTTTATTTCGAAGGTCATAATGCCCGCTATCCAAGCCGAATTAACTGTCACACCAGGGGATATTATTCAAAGAATGAAGGAGAAGTATCATGTTGACATATCTTATAAGAAAGCATGGATAGTAAGGAATATGACAATCAAGGCTATTTATGGGGATTGGGTGGAATCCTATAAATTATTGCCAATGTACCTTAGGGCAGTGCAAGAAGCGAATCTTGGCACCTACTACCACTTAGAGGATGATGAAGTACCTCGTGCAGATGGTGGCATGTGTAGGAGATTTAAGCGGTTGTTTTGGGCATTTGGGCCATCTATAGTCGGGTTTCGACATTGCATCCCTATGATTGGTGTTGATGCCACTCACTTATATGCCAGATATCCTAGTACTCTTATGGCTGTAACGGCTACAGATGAAACAATGGGTTATTTCCTCTTGCATTCGGGATTGTCAGGAAGGAAGAAGGAGACAATTGGAAATTATTTTTAATGGAACTGAGGGATCGTGTATTGATGGGCATGACGAACATCGTCATAATTTCATATCGACATAAGGGCTTCAGAAGGCCGTGCCTGAGGTTCTTCCCAAGACTCTGTACCACCATCGTTATTGCATTCATCACATAAAAAGAAAATTTTAAGGAGTTCAAAAATGATACACTGACGGACTTGATTGGGGCAGCAACTTGTGCACTTATAGTAGAAAAGTTTGATGCTAAAATGGACTTGATTGGTCAAAAGAGTCATAAGGCAAAACATCTCCTCTTAGGAAGAGAATTGCATCCTGCATAGTGGTCCCTTGCCTACGGTGGTTTTATGACATTTGGCATGACAACTACAAATATGGCTAAAAGTTTAAATAACGTCTTGAAGGGGGCACGAGGATTACCCATGCAGGCTTTAGTGTCAACTATTTTTTATCGGGTCATAAAATTTTTTGTTAAATGATCTTCTGCTGCATCTGCCATGGCCACCCAGTATACTCCCGAGTGGAAGCGATATTGAGAGACCAAACAAGAAAAATTGGGGAATATATAGTTAATAGGATAACAAGGGTCAGTACGAAGTGATGTCAATCCGTGCCTGAAAGGTTATGGTAAATATTGTAATGCATACTTGTACATGCAGCATCCCTCAGGTTTATAGTTATCCTTGCTCGCACCTTATCACCGTGTGGGCAAAGCGGCGGGAGCCGATCTATGCATCACTATTTTACACATCTTCTACTTATAAAAATGTGTACTCGGTAGAATTTTATTCTCCTCGTGGTGGGGAGTATTGGGAAAGGGATATACCTTTTGTGTTATATCCTCCAATAGCAACAAGGTAACCCGGTTGCCCATGGTCTATTCACATTAGGAAACAATAGACCATAGAACTATGGAGAGAGATGGTAGAGGAGGATATAAATGCAGGAGGCGTAAACAAAGTGGGCATAATAGTAAATCATGTATAAACCCTCTTATTGATTGGTAAACATATAATCAATCTCTTTATTTATTCTATATTTTAGGTATGAGCATATGTTCTTAATTTTCCATAGATCATATGGATCATGCATAGCCTTGTTACAAGTCAGGCCCGATTGACGCTTCTTTACTCGTACAGTAGGAGTCACATAGGTCGACTACTATTTGGAGAGGAGAGGTATGATAACTTTTTAAAATTTGTTTCATTTTTTTGGACGATATAGTATGCTATGTTATAATTTTAAAATTTATTATAGGACCCCAGGTGCCTTGAGTGCACCAAACATTTTAAATATCTCCGCCATTAGCCCCTAGATGAGCGCATGCTACCCTATATCGAACGAGCGGGATTTGGGCATTTCATTCATCTACAATATGTTCGTCTCGATCAGTCTTTATTGATAGCTCTTGTTGAGAGATGGAGGAGGGAGACATAGACGTTTCATTTGTTATATGGAGAGATGTCCATCACTCTCATGGATGTGGCAGTTCCATTAGGACTTCTCATCGATGGACATCCTGTGACAGGCATGACAGGAGGAGCTCATGTAGATATATTAGTTAGACTCCTTTGTAGAGCTCCTCCTACTACAGTGATGTGTGGTAGCCGAGTGAGCCTACAAGGGCTCTTGCAGGAGTTTCGAGAGCTCTCAGTCGATGCTACGGAGATAGTTATCAAGCAGCATGCACGAGCCTATCTATTACATTTACTTGGAGCCATGATATTTGCGGATACCACGAGCAGCCACATACATGTGTCATATCTCTCCCTCCTTGCGAACTTCGGCATGGCTGGTACTTATTCATGGGGAAGTGCTACTCTTGCATTTTTATATTGAGAGTTAGAGAAAGCATGCTAGGCCATGACCTTGGGGATTGCGGGCTATCTAACCCTTCTCCAGGTAAATAATTGCATAACTTTAAATGGGGTTTTGGTCACATACAAGTCTTTAAGTTTATTTATATTTGTTATCGTATTTTCTAACATAGCTTTGGTCATGGGTGCTCCATTAGGGGTGAGGTAAGTTGTATTTATGTTCAACACTTACTTTTTTTAGTAACGTTTTATGTACATATGCTGAACTCAATAATTGTGTAACTTTAAATGGTGTTTTGGTCACGTACAAGTCTTTAATTTTATTTATATTTGTTATCATATTTTCTAACATAGCTATGGTTGTGGGTGCTCCATTAGGGGTGAGGTAAGTTGTATTTATGTTCAACACTTACTTTTTTTAGCAACATTTTATGTACATATGCTGAACTCATTTTTTAAATTTAACTCCTTAAGGTGGAATATTCAGAAAAAGAGAACCAAAAATCCACAAGGAGTCCTCCAATTGTACAAAGGGGAGTTAGACCACCAGCGGCCATATCAGGTAATTTTATTGTTGTGTTGAACTTTTTTTTGTAATAATTTTAAAATTTTTGTCATTATTTAAATTAAATTATGTTTATATATTGTATAGGTTATTTGGCAGCCATACTCAGAGGACGTGTTGGCTGCGTTACCTTCTCTATGTATTGACGGTCGAGAGGTGTGGCTATCTCGTACTCTATTAATATGTTACGAGATTGTAGAGATGTATGTGCTAGATTGGGTAATGCTCCAGTTTAACCTGGAGCAAGGGGTCCCACCATCTACCGTCAAGTTTGTCCATTGCATCACTCGATAGGGCCGCCATATTACCGACTAGACTTTACATCATGCGTCATATATCGCTCGATGGGAAGATAGGAGATCCACTGTTATCAGAGGGGAGATGGCTATGACATTGCGAGATGTTCGTAGTGCTTATATGCAGTGGTATTTACCGATTACAAGACGATATATTTTACCGCGCAATGATGTAGAGGAGATGATATATCAGCCTAGGGGAGCTTCTGAGGTAGCTCTGGTAAGTACAACTTTGTTAATTAAGGCATATATTATTTTTTTATTTCTTATTAATTATTTATCTAATACTTAATTTATTTTTTATAGCTTCGTCTAGTTCGACGTATGCATGCACATTTGATTGATGCAATTAACACCTATACTTTGAGCGAGACTTATTAGCAGCATTTCAGTCGGTGATTTGGGAGTCTGATGATGTCATTCATAGCTTGCCATTGCTTTAGTCAGTGATTACGGATGTTCATAGAGATTATCATGTCGACGAGGCCACTCAGACACAACTGATGCACTCTTCATTCCCTGATATTCCATCTTCATCAACAACATATAGCTCTCCTCCAGGTTCATCATTTTCGGTCACTGCACATGTAGCTCAGCCAGATTTGATTTTATATTATAGACGACATCAGCTAGCTCGTGTTGAACCATCTATTACTTATGCTGAGCCGGAGCCAAAGCCACATACTGAGCTGGAGCCACAACCAGAGCTAGAGGCAGATCATGAGGAGGAGCTTGTACAGCACTGTCGAGGACGAGGTTGAGATCCTGGCCGAGGATGTAGGAGATTATGACATAAACTTTTTTATATGTTTATTTTACACTAAACAAATGTTTCGACTTGTGATGTATTAATATATTTGATGCTTGTCAATGATGTACTTTAATGCTATATTTGTTATGCATGGAATGGGTGGAATGAATGCAATTGTGTATGTATTGAATGCAAGAACAGGGGCAGGTGATAAAGTTAGTTTAAATAGGTTTTTTAAAAAAATTTAATTTTATTTCATCCTTTAGAAGGACGAAATTAGTATGGTTAAGCACCGAACGATGAAATGTGATAAGTGTCGCGATTTCGTCGTTTAGAAGGACAAAATCGGCTTAAACCCTATTTCATCCTTCTAAAGGACGAAATAAACTAATTTTTTTTAAAAAGCCATGCAGGCGCTAGCTGTTTGGCTAGCACCTGCGTGGCAAAAAGGAACACTACTTTGGAAAATATTTCCCAAAGTGGTAAATATTTTTTTAAAATTATTATTTATATAATTTTCCCTACTTTATTTTACTCAATTTAAACCTTATATTAGTTGCTCTCTTTTACACAATTTAAACCTTAAGAGATCTATGATAGTTCTCACTTTTAGCTTTTGGCTTCATTCTATGAGTGTTTCCTTATTTTTCATCTTTTACAATAGCTTGTCTTCTTCGCTCTAAGAATTCAATTTGGTGCTCGAACCAGCGTTGGGGACAACATAGGAGAGCTGGATGCTATAAGACCAGTCCAGTGGGCCGACGCCCTTCATGCTATCCGTATCATAGACAGTGGTGTAGTGTGTGTAGTCGAGGATGTTCATGCTCACGAACTTAACGGTGTTGTACTTGGTGAAGCAGCACAACGGGTACACTCCCGTTAGCCCTGCTCGGAAAACTCGGAAGGGGGCACACTAGTCGTAGAGCTCGTTGTAGGAGTGGCCGGAGACATTGAAGCAGAGGGACCTATAGTGGTTGAGAACAGGGGAGTTGACCGAACAGTTGAGAAGGAAAAGATGGTGTCTATGGAGGGCGGGACCATGACCCAGTGGAGGTCGGACATGGTGAGGTTCAAAGAAAAAAATCACATTCTTAATTACAAATTGTATAACCACCAAAAATTGGTAAAGAAGAAAAAACTCCATACTCGGTGTTGTAAGTTTGGTAATCTTCTTGCGGAGGTGTAGAAGGCGCACAAAAGATCTGTCCCTTCGTGATCAGATGATCTGCCACCCATTTCAGCATGTGTTGGCTGTTCTTATAATCGTCCACCATGACTATTGGGTTTTGGGTGACATACCCACTTAAACCGGGAAAGAGAAGAGTATGGTTTCAGTTTGAGAGATATGTGAGGGGAGGAAATTAAGTGGGCCCAATTCTAATTCAGTTAGGATAACTACGTGGGCAAGTTAGTCATATAAAAACCAAGCAACGGATCAAAGAGAGGTGATCTCTTTCTCTATGATGGTGAAAAAAAATATAGAGAAGTAAAAGTGAAGAAAGGGCATTGTAGCAAACCTTCTTCCTCTTCTTTCTCTTGGTCTGGTTAGCCACAATCCTCCATCTCTTTTCTCCTGCCATCAATTGAAGAAAGTTTAGTGGTTTCTTCTTCGTTTTCTGAAGCAAAAATTGAGAGAACTACCACTCTCATATTCTCTTTGATAAGTGGTGATCAGCCCCATTCAAGCCAAATCAGCCTAGCAATTTGGCTAGGGAATAAAGGGGTTTCTCTTAGTTGGAAGAGAAGTGATTCATCAATTAAAGAGGTAATTCTAATTCCCTTGTTTATAATTGATATAAATAAGAGGTCATGCGTACTTCTGGGTGATTGGCCACGTCTTTAGGGCTCAACCCCTAAAGGTTAGTAGTAATTGATTCTTACTTTAATTGATGCAAATTTAAAGTAATTTGAATTTGTTCTACTACTTATATATGTGTTTATATGTATATACATGTAATTTGCTTGAGAGAGACATAAAGGTAGAATTTTTTGCACATCCACAAGCTGGGCTTACCACCAAGCTTCCATTGTGCCACCCAATAGTGGTATTGGAGCTCTAGTTCATGGATTGGGTGCTAGAAATTACCTTTTTACCCCTTGCCATCCCTAATAAGGCTACAATTGGGCTTGCCATATCTCTCTCACAAAGATAGTAATTAAAATTCTATTTGAATAGGATTTTTATTTTCTATCTAAAGTAGGCCTCTACAAAATTTGAGCTTAATTGGATGTTGGAAAGAATGCCAAACGCTATCATCAAGATCAGGGGTATTTTGGTTAATTTGGACTAAAATCGCCCAAATTTGAATTAATTTTTTTTAGTATTTTCCTGGGTTCTTTAGGACCTTAATTTTCTGAAACTAACATTAATTTGGTGAATTTGGATTATAAATTTATTCTATAATTAGATTTTGCCCTAAAAGAGACTTATTTTGTAAGACTTGATTTCAAGGGCATCACAATAAATTCACCTTGCTGAATTCTATTGTTGAGGCTTATTTATATGCTGTTTAGAAGTGATTACATGCATAATCTCAAGTGTAAAGTAATCGATACATAAAATAAAGTGCACAATTGTCATATGTGATTGTTTTTGCTTAACTAGCCCAAGGGTAGTTTAGTATTATTTTCTGGACAGAATTGTATATTATCTTTATTTATAAAGTTCACTCATTTTCATTACTTTTTTAACATAATAAGCACATATATATTGCTCACTTGATTGATTGAGTGGATTATTGTTATAAATAACCTTGTATAAGGGTAAAATAGTAAATTCATGCTATTTTTACCCACACACACCAAGATTATTGTTGGGAATGAACTTACTTTTTTCTAAGATTAAATAGAGTCCTACTCTTTTTATATCCATCTAAATAAGTTAGTAGTATTATTTATTTGCCTACTTATTGCCTTGTTTATCTCTATAAATTGTAGACATATTTTCTTTTATTCCATGGCATCCCATATGGTTGCTAATGAGCTGAGTAAAACTGAAAAACTCAACTCCACTAACTATTTCACCTGGAAAAGGAGGATCAAACATATTCTTTTCCTAGATAACTTGGCCCATGTTTTGGACCAGTGTGTGGACCCACTTATAGACTCCTCCGCTCAAGCTCAGAAGAGAGCTTATGAAAAGTTTAAGGGGGAAGATGCCAAAGTAAGGACTACCCTTCTTACAATCATGGAGTTAAACATTGAAATGCTTTTTGAAAAGCATAAGACTACCAAGGAAATGATGGAGGCAGTAGCTAGGCAGTAGGGAGAGCACACAGAGGCTCATATCAGGATGTTGTAGACCCATTATCAGAACAGTAGTATGAGGGAATGAGATAATGTGCTTGAGCACATTAACTCAATTTCTATCATTGCAAGTGATCTGGAGATCCTTAAGAACCCCATAAATGAGGGGATCTGAATTTCAACTATTCTGAATAGCTTCCCTAAGTCTAGGGAGAATGTGGTTGTTTCATTAAACATATCTAATAAGAAACTCACACTGGATGACCTCATTGCCAAGCTTGGCTTCGAGCAGGAGAGGAGAAACCATGTGAGTGCTCTGAGTGCATCTACCAACCTTGCCTAGCATTGTGGCTCTAAGAGAGGTGGAGGAGGTGGTGGTCAAGGTTAGAGGAAGAAAAACTTCAAAAGAAGGGGCAAGAAACCCCAAAGTGGTGGAAAGGGCAACAATGGCAACAAACCCAAAGGGGCTTGTTTTAAATGTGGCCAGATGGGTCACTTTAAAAATAACTGCCCTAGTGGGGATCAGGGAGCTAGAAGCAAGGCAAATCGGAAAGGGAAAGATATCATTTTCATGATCTCAGAGGTTATGATTGCTTACTCTAATGAGAAGAGCTAGTGGCTGGATTCTGTAGTCACTAAGCATGTGGCTATGACTAGGGGTGACAAGATGACTGATCTATCTCCAGGGCAGCACAAGATCTACATGAGGAATAATACATTTTGTGATGTGACTACTATAGGCACCTACAGGATCCATCTTCCTCAAAGGATGAACTTGGTGTTGACAGATGTCCTCTTTGGCCCTACCATCAGAAGGAATACTATCTCATCCCCTCCTCACTAGCAAGGGGTTTGAGATTAGGTTTAAAGGGTCAAAGACAACAGTTGGCAAGAATAATAAGATTTTATTTACTACTTTTTGTGATGGTTTATTTAAGTTAGATGTGGCATATGACTCTTCTATTAATGCAGTAGTTAAGTTTGATTATGTGGTGTGTTTGTTTGATGTTGATTCTTTGATGTGGCACTTGAGGCTTTGTCATATGCATATTAACAAATTACACAGAATGTCTAACATTGGACTCCTCCCTAAGTTTTTTAGGGATATGTATGTGTGAAGACTATTTGGCAGGCTAAATGAATAGGCAACCCTTCCCAAAAGGTAAGTGTGCCACAAACTTTTTAGAGGTCGTTCACTCAAACATATGTAGGCCTATGAATATACAAACCTATAGAGGGATGATGTATTTTTTTACATTCATAGATGATTACTCTAGGTTTGGTTATATATACCTTTGAAAGCAAAAGTCTAAAGCCTTTGAGAAATTCAAAGAATTCAAGGCTGAAGTAGAGACTCAATTAGGTCAGTTAATTAAAGTCTTAAGAAAGGACAGAGGTGGAGAATATACTTCTGATGAGTTTAAGGACTATTTTACCAACCTAGGAATAATACACCCTACCCTATACTCCTCAGCAAAATGAAGTTGCTGAAAGGAGAAATAGAACCTTCTTAGATATGTCGTCCCATTGTCGACCACTTTCTCCGGCTCTTAGTGCCCTCAACTTTTGTTTGGGCGACCTCCACTAGTGAACCCCACCTTTTCCGTGTTTGACCACCGACAACCTATCCTCCCCTAGGGTTCCCTTTTACCACTCACACTTGGGTTGCGTGTGCAGTCAAGGTTAAAGGCACCACTTTTGCAGGGTATGATGAGTGAAAGACACCACTAGTAGGAAATATGGCCATTAAAGTCTTTTTCATCTCTTATATCTATGAGTACGGAACCAAGCCCTCCGTCATGTTGTGAGGCTTCGACAATATGGAATTGTTGCCGTTGGATGTAGTTCGTGGTCCATTTTAACATTTTGTGACCAACAAAGTATTTTAAACTATTGGCTAACCTCCAATCAGTTACCCCTCATTTTGTGGTGCTTTTGCTAGTTCTAATGACATGACCTTGTGTCCAGCCGCCCTAATGCGCCCAGTCTTATGCTTTGAGTGAATTAATCTAACCTTATCGAGATTAATTTCAGCATCTCTAAAAATCCTTAGGACAAGAACAACTCTCTCAGTGGGATGTTTTTGGCCGCCTTTCTGCTATCAATGCTGCCACCGTCGTTTGCTCGCCATCAAACTCACATAGATTACGAGGTAGGGGACGTTGAACTTGCAATTTTATTATAGCATGCTTTGTTTGTGTAGTAGCATGCTAGGAGTTTATAACTTAATTCTTTGCATGATTATGATAACTAAATAAGCATGTTATATATATGTGAATTGTGCATATGTTAGTGAAGACTAAGGGTACGGTAGAAAGTTGTGAATTATATGTATGTGATCAAAGCATGTAATCGATCTTCATTGTGGGTAGGTGGTGTGTGAACAATGGGCACGATTATGGGTATTTGATTGTAAGTTTGTTGAAGGGGTATTTGAAGGATTAGGATGTGGAAATTACAATGGTATGCTGGGCTAGGGAAGACTTATGAATGATAGGCGAAGGTTGGACTTTATGAGTTTGGAAGATTAGTTCGGATTGAGTTGGAGGGTACGATGGAGCTATGAGCAAGAGAATTAGGGGATGCAGGAATTTTGAAGACTTAAGATTCTGAGCGCTTTTGGGGGCTGTGAGTTAGTAAGAGATAACAACATAATTGTACCGCATAATGTACGTAATGTGAATTATAACAGAATACAATAAGGAATTAGTAAGGATTTGATGACGAGACTTTGGTCTAAAAGGTGTCATTTGAGGAGTTTGAGTTAGATGATTTGGTTTTAAGGTGGATGGTGTAAGATGTAAGGCCATAAGTGTATGATGGTAAGAGTATCAATATGGAATTCAAGTTTAAGTAAGGTTGTGCAGAGATTCGTAAGACTAAAGGTGTTAGGGTGGGAGATGAGCTAAGTAAAGGATGCTACCTTTGTGGATTAGAGCTTTAGAACGGCTGCAGTTCTAGCTTGGTTGGCTAAAGAATGTAAGACCGAAGTCGTTCTGATCATAATTATACATGCATAAGTTACTTAATGTGAACTTGAATTGTAAGTAACCCTAATTTTATAATGTTGTGAGTTTGAGACTGAAGGTTTCAACGGATTAAGTTTTGTTTTTGAGCCAGTCGATAAGTAATTGATTGGGCATCTTTCTGTTCGATCGGCTACAATGTTTCTGTTTTTCTGGACAGTTCATATTCTGTTCATTAAGCTTTCCTTCGTGTCCATATTAATTTTTAACTTGTTTATAACTCCGAAAAGTTGTCCAAATCACTTTAAAGCATGTGAAGACTATTTTTAATCATTTCAAACATCGTCCAAGTACTTCAATAAGCGCACTTTACCTATAAAATATAAAATACCATACTTTAGACATGTAGAAAGTAACTAAAATTCCATCTTGATTTAAATACATGTCTAAACAACTAATAACTACAAAATCATTAATAATTAAACTAAAATATTAATATCTATCTTAATCTAAATAAACCATAATTAACTCTAAATTAACCTAATATATACTAGCAAATAAGGTAAAAAGGCATATAAAATAGATATAGATTTCATACTTATCAAATACCCCCAAACCTATATTTTGCTAGTCCTCGAGCAAAACAAAAACAAAATAAAATAACTAATCTAAAAAATAAATAAATGCCACTTTTGTAGGGAATCACGATTGCATTTAGTGTATGCAACAAGCCTTTAAACCCCTAGGTGTCCCTAGTTGGACGAGTTGTGTCTCGTGAGGGTTTGTAGTAATGATACCCACAAACATCTAAACCTAAGAAAAATAAAACAACAAACAAGAAAACAAAAATTTGAAAAATAATCCTCTCTTAAAAACACATAACTATTTTTAAAAAGAACCAACCACAAATACTTGAAACAAGTAAACAATTAAGATCTGATCACTTTTTAGTAAGAAATAATCCATTCTATAACCCCATCTTAGAAATAATTGTGCAACTACATATATACATTTCAAAAACATAAAGTGTAGAAACTTTGTAGTCAAACAATTCCATTTTTTATTAACAAGCATATCTTATGTAACCCATTAACCAAGCTCATTAAAGTTCACTAACTCAAAAATATAAAAATGACAATTTTTCATCCTTAACATCTCATAATAAACCCTCATGTAATAGCCTTCAAATTTTAATTAAATTTAGGGAATAAGAGCATAATATAGTTCAAAATATGACTTGTGCAATACTTAGTTCTATTAAGCTTTCTAAATAGTCCATGTAACAAGCGTTAGGCCAGTGTCCCTAATCCAGTTGGCTCAAGGCACTAGGTGTTGAAACACCCCTCAGGCTTAATAACTCGAACTATAAAGGCTACAGAACTAAGTAAGTCATAAAAGAATTTATCTCAACTTTTCACCTTTTGACGCGACCCTTATACTTGCCTAGGCACAAGGTCCGGTTACTCAGTAAAAAGAGAAACAAACCTTTATTTTATTTTATTTTATTTTATTTTCATCATTTTTTTTTCATTCAATCTATTTTTTTTTTCAACTTTTTTTTATTTTTTTTTCATTTTTTTTCTATACACACTTATCCCATTTTTTTTTCAAATAAAAGCTAAGCATAAAAATCTATCATAAAATATTAAAAATTACTCAATTGCCAAGTTTCCAAAAATATATGTTCAGTTAAAGATATCCCACTAAGATTACAAGGAATAAATCATAAAATTATATTCCTACAAGTTTCAAGTGTGTGAAATGTGATTTAAAAATATAAGCACAATTATCCAAGATAATGAAAATAAAATAGAAATTACTCACTTAATCATTTTCATCACTTAATTAATTACTTGAACTTTCTTCATGAAATTGATCTCTTTAAAAACAAATATATACTTTTAAAAGAGAATAAGCGATAAAACCCACTTAAAAGAAAAGAATACAAAAGAAAAACAAAAAAAATACTCTAAAACATCCTAAAAGAAAAATAATAAAGAAAAATATCTTTCTACACCCCCAAACCTAAACTGAACATTGTCCTCAATGTTAAAGAAAATATATACTACAATGACAAGAATAAGTAAAAGAGGGAAAGAAAGATATCACCTGAAAGCATAACTAATCCACTAATCTGAAAATGAAGTACATAGGGTTGGAGAAAAGAAATAAATATAAGTGATGAGCATTCCCCCAAACCTAAAATATTATATCCCATAAAAAAGAAAAACTATAATGAGAAAAAAAACTGAGAAAATAAGTAAATAAAGCCTAAATGAAGCAAAGAAAATAAACAAAAGGAAAAGAAATATATCAAAAACATGGGTTGCCTCCCAAGAAGCGCTAAGTTTATTGTCTTCAGCCAGACATTGCCAGCATTCTCAAATATATCAGGGCGGCTGGTAGATATTAGCATTGGCTCTTCTCTTAAGTCTCCAAAAAGATGATGCAGAAAAATTAGAAGATGTGACTTGATTATGGGCTGATGTTACAAAAGATGGACCTCTGTCATAAGCATCAAATCTAAAATTGTCTATTATAAAACATTCAGCATTAGAAGTTGCAGGCAAATGGTTGACACATCAAAAATATTTAGTTGCACTTTCATGTTCCCAAAAGTCATCTCCATTACCCCCGTCCTACAATTTATGCATGCATTAGCTGTGGCAAGAAAAGGACGACCTAGAATGATAGGAATCTGATATGTGGAGTTGGCACCGGTCTCCATATCTAAGACAATAAAAACAACAGGGAAAAAGAACCGGTCAACCTTCACTAAGACATCCTCAATGACTTCCCGAGGCTTACGCACAGAATGGTCGGCTAGCTGCAAAGTAACTGATGTAGGCTGCAATTCACCTAACCCTAGTTTCTCATACACTGAGTAAGGAAGTAAATTGACACTCGCACCAAGGTCAAGGAGGGCTCTATGGATGGAGTGATCACCTATGACACAAGAAATAGTGAGTACTTTAGGGTCCTTATACTTAGGTGGGGTGTCAAACTTCAAAAGAGAGCTAACTTGTTCGGTGAGAAAGACCTTCTTAGACACATGGGTCTTGGATTTACGCTTATGAGTGCATAGGTCTTTAAGGAACTTAGCATAAGCAGAGACTTGTTTAATGGCTTCTATGAGGGGGAGATTAATTTTGACTTGTTTGAAAGTCTCAAGAATATCATCCATCTTAGTTGTGCTTTTTCTAAATGGTGGAGCCATGTCAAGACACTGAGGAATGGGTGCCCTAGGGATATAAGATCCCTCGGAAGTGGTCTTAGACTGTGGCTCTGAGGAAGGGGAAGGAGATACAAACTCCTCATGTGGTGTACTAACTTCTTCTTGAGGTTCATTAGGGACTGCCCTCTCTAACTCCTCACTCCTATCATCTGTCACTGGTGTCCCCCCAACACTCTTGTCAATAATCCTCCCACTCCTAAGGGTCATTATGGAATTAACTTGTTCATTAGAGGGAGGAACTCCCTCTACCTGAAATTGACTTTTAAGGTTTGGTAGGGGTTGACTTGGCGACGTCCCCATCTCTCTCTTGTTAATAACATTAGCAAGTTATCCAATTTGGGCTTCTAACTTTGCTATAGATTGTGTGTGAGAGTGGGGGAGTTGGGATTGAGATTGAAGGCCTTGCAAGGCACTCAAGACCTTTTCTTCAAAACTTGGACTCCTATTGGGTTGGACATATGGAGGTTGCACTTGAGGTTGGTGGATATGGGCTGGTGGGACTTGGAATGGGTGCCTAGGGGGTTGGTTACCCATAACCCCTTGGTTTTGTGTTTGCCAAGAAAAGTTAGGATGATTCCTCCACCCAGGGTTATATGTATTTGAAAATGGATTGTTCTCAGCCCTAAGGAAGGATTGGGTGACATTCACATGGTCTTGGACAAACTCAGGAAATTGAGAGGCAGAGGGGCACTCAATGATGGTATGGGCTGGGCTAAGGCATATTGTGCATGAATCTTGAGTGAAGGGAGTGGGTTGATGGGTTGAAGTCATTAAGAGGTCCAGCTTCCTACTCAAAGTATCAACTTTGGAAGAGAGGTCTAATGGGTTTTTGACTTTATACAAGCCACCCCTAGAGGGGGCATTGTTCAAGGTAGATAATCCACTCTCATTTCTATTCAACGCAGCATGTTGAAGAGAATTTTCACTCAAGTCCTCAAAAAGTTTCCATGCCTCATTTTCATTTTTTAGCAAAAAGGTACCCCCGCAACTTGCATCAACAAGATGACAGTTTTGTTCAGTAAGACCCTCATAAAAACGTTGCACTAATTGCCACTTAGGTAGGGACAGCATGATGAGGACACCTCTTAAGAAGGTCCTTAAGTCTATCCCAACTCTCATGGAACTGTTCAGTGGGAAGTTGGGCAAAAGTAGTTATGGCCTTTCTCATTTGGTTGGTCTTACCTATGGGGAAGTACTTTTTAAGGAACTCTTGTTGCATTTGGGCCCATGTTGTGATAGTGTTTGGCTCTAATGAGTGAAGCCATTCCTTAGCCTTATCTTTCAATGTGAAAGGGAAAAGGCGAAGTTTAACAGCCTCATCGGTTAAATTTGAGAGCTTAAAAGTTGTGCATAGTTCTAAGAAGTCATCTAAGTGCCTATACGGGTTTTTATTATTAAGCCCATAAAAGGATGGAAGAATTTGAATGACATTGGGCTTAATTTCATAATTTTGAGCAGCGGCCGCTGGCAACCTAATGCATGAAGGAGAGGTGTACTCATTGGGAGTGTAATACTCCCTTAGAGCTTTAAGTGGTGCATCTACTGAGTGTAATACTCCCTTAGAGCTTTAAGTGGTGCATCTACTTACTGATGTTCAACCATTATGGAGGTAGAAGTAGTGTGAGAGGAGGAATTGGTGGGAGAGTTTGGGGGTGTAGGGATGTAGGTCAAGGGCAACTCAGCTCTCCTAGATGTCCACTCAGGCTCAGGGTCAAATGGTACTAATCGAGGGAGTAAGGAGCGACGACCACGTATACACCACAAACACACCACACAATTTTAAGTATAAAAAGGGGAAGAATAAGCAAAAACTAACTAAGAAAAGAACTAAAAATAAAGGGAGAAAAGGATCTTGCAAACCGAAGAGAAGCACTATGCTTGTCGATGTCCACTTGTGGCCACAAGTGTAGAGAGCACGATGTTCAACTCAGCCTACAAGATCAAATTAAAAAAAATGGTAAGAAATTAAGAATTAACCTAAAAACTAACGTAAACTAAATCTAAATTAGATAGAATTATCCTAATACTAATTTAGTAACAAATCAACACCGTCCCCGGCAAGGGCGCCAAAAACTTGATCGTTTATAATTAAACCCTTTACACGTGTACAAGGTAATTGTACTAGGATAAGTATTTAAGGGTTGTCGAACCTCAGGGACGCATGGATTATTACTATATCTAAAGAGGAATTTGCTGATTAAAAACTAGAAAGAACTTAAACTTAAATTAAGTAAAAGAAAGAAATCAACTAGTTTAAAAGGAAGAGATTAATTCGATAGAATTTACTTAGGAAATTGAATCCACTATAGAACCATAACAATTCCTTAACTTTTAATCTAAATCTAGTGTGAATATGAACAAGTATTCTCAGCTACAAGCTAGAATTACTTCAAAAAGAATCATTAATTAACTTCCATGGCATGAACTATCTTCGACAATAGCACGAATCATCTACACTAAACTAGCTATAGGCATGACCCGTCTAATCTTAGTATAACTCATCTAAGTCGTTAATTAACTGAACATTAAAACTATTGTATGGCCATCTCATCTAAATCACATAAATTAGAATCGATGAAAATATCAAAACCACATCAATCTATCATCTACAAGACAATAAATCAACATAGAATTGAATAAACATTATAAGCTCTTCCATTAAAAAAGAAATCTATATCATACAATTGTCATCATTCACAACTGAGATCTAAATTAAAAAAAAAAGAAAATGAAACTTATATATAGCTTCATCAACTCCTAAGTAAAAAAAAAGTCTAGCCTTCCATGGTAGAAGAAAACACTTGAATCTCCATTGAAAGCTTTGAGTTCTCTTCCATCTTCTTCTTCCTTTTTCTCCTCTTAAAATCTACTGGAATCCTCCAATTTTAAGCCAAATATGTCTTTTTATAGGCATAAAATCCGTAAAAAGAAGTCCAATATGAAAAGGATTGGAATTTAGGTCAAACAAGGAAACTACACGTTATGCCGATCGATCGCCCTGCATGCCCGATCGATCGCTTGAACTATATTTTTGTCTGAATTTATGTTATCCCGATCGATCGCCCTGCAGCCCATTTGATCGGCTACAGTGTTTCTGTTTTCCTGGACAATTCATATTTTGTTCATTAAGCTTTCCTTCGTGTCCATATTATTTTCTAACTTGTTTATAACTCCGAAAAGTTGTCCAAATCACTTTAAAGCATGTGAAGATTATTTTTAATCATTTCAAACATCGTCCAAGTACTTTGATAAGTGTACTTTACCTACAAAACATAAAACACCATACTTTAGACATGTAGAAAGTAACTAAAATTCTATCTTGATTTAAATACATGTCTAAACAACTAATAACTACAAAATTATTAATAATTAAACTAAAATACTAATATCTATCTTAATCTAAATAAACCATATAACTCTAAATTAACCTAATCTATACTAGCAAATAAGGTAAAAAGACATATAAAATAGATATAGATTTCATACTTATCAGTAGTATGCGTACGATAGTAAGAGTAAGTTGTATATTTCAGATTCTGAGTAAGTTGTATGTGTAAGATTCAGAGTAAGTGTAAGTGTAAGTGTGAGCTTCTAAGGAAGACGTAAGAGTACGTTTATGCATAAGAGTAAGCTTGTACGAGTAAGGTCGTACAAGTAAGTTCGTACGAATAAAATCATACGAGTATGTGTATGTTGTAAGTGTAAGTATCCGATTGTATGAGTAAGTTAGTAAGATTCCGATTCATAGTGTAAGTGTAAATGTAAGATTATACTACAAGAGTAAGTATAAGTTCAGCCAGTTTGATTGTATGTGTGTATGATACATTATTTATGCTGCATGCATTTCTTACTTCATGTTTGATTACTTGAATGCATCTATTTATGAACTTACGAAGTTCATTGATTTATTTCCCCTATTGGGTATTTTCTTACTGAGTATGAAGATACTCACCCTATTTTTTTATCCCCTTCGTCTAGAGGCTTTTGTAGGTTGTTCGATAGCTTTTTGGTATGGGCTTTTCCCCATGGTGGACTATTTTTCCTTGACCTGGAGTGGAGCGAAATCGTAGTGAGGCTATGTGGATTTTAGCGCCATGATATCATGTTTTGATTAAGGTGAGAGAAATGTATTATGTATTGGACTTGGGTATGTATATACAATTCATTTTTCAGATTGTGAAAGAACTTGTACTCAGAGATGCTTGGGAGGTATTGTTTTTAAAGCTCATGGCCATGACAGGTTTTACTTTTATGTTTTCATTTCAGGCCACGCCTAAGAATGCTAGTTTTGTCATATGATAAATTAATTTATGAAAATTATTTTCACACGTTTTAAAATTTGTTGGTTCTTTTGTTTTACGTCTATATTTTAAAATATAATATTTACAAAATTTTTAATTAAATATAAGGAAAAACCTTGGGTGTGACATCATTAATTAAAGAAGTAAAATCTAATTCCCCCATTTATATTTGATATAAATAAGAGGTAATGCGTGCTTCTGGGTGCTTGGCCACGTCCTTGGGGCTCAGCCCCTAAATGTTAGTAGTAATTAATCCTTACTTTAATTAATGTAAATTTAAAGTAATTTGAATTTGTTTTATTGTTTATATATGTGTTTATATGTATATGCATGTAATTTTCTTGAGAGGGACATAACGGTGGAATTTTTTGCACATCCATAAGCCAGGCTCACCACCAAGCTTCCACTACGCCACCCAACAGTGATGACCACCAAGCTGCCCATTTCCTTCTTCGCCGATGCCCCTTGGATTCCTCCTCCACCTCTCCACAATTTTAATCCTTTGCACACACTAATATGCCTTATGTTAATGGGGGATATGTCAGACCTTGGGAGTTATCTTCGCTAAGGGGCGATAAATGGGGACTTACTCTTCTCAAGGCAAGAAGGGGAGGGGCAGCGAAGAATAGTTTGGAAAGGAAAAGAGCATGAAGGGCGATAGAAGGAAATGCCATGTTCGAGAGGACTTGGAAGAATGGGGCCTTGCCAAATTATGGTTTTCGGTTGTTGCAAGAAGAATGTAGCAACGGGAGAAGGCTGACTTCGTTGGCATCTGTAGAGGTGAAACAGAGTTCAATTTCAAATTTCACAAGACTAATCCCTGCACCCTTCGTTCAGTCCAAAGTGGTAGTTGATGTTGATGCTCTCACATGCGTTCCTGCATGGCATCATGAGTGAGAGTGGGAGTCGTACAGTGGTCGATGGGGCCGTCTTGCACATCAGGAGCTTGACGATGATGATGATGATCCTGGTGACACGGGAGCTTACGATGCCGGTATGGAGGGTGACATCATCACCTGCGGCAGTGGAACGGAGTGCATACTTGGCAGCACCGTTGGAGGCGAGGGTGGAGAAGGGCTTAGTGCCAATGATCTTGAGGGTGCTGGTGGGGAACTGTTGTGTAGTGGGCATCGTACCCACTTAAACCGGGAAGATGGTTCCGGTTTGAGAGATACGTGAATAGGAAAGAAACGTAAGTGGGCCTAATACTATTTCAATTAAGATAGGAATGTGGGGCAGTTATAAATATGAGAAGCCATCTATTCATGAAAAGTGACGAGGCATGAAACAGAAAGTGATTTTTCGGCTTTGTTTTTCTTCCCAGACGAAAAGCAGGCTCTTGGCTTTGTTTTCTCTCCTGTGACAAAAAACAGAAACGTCTTGGTTGTTCTTCTTCTCTCCCATACGAAAAGTGCAGAGAAAAATTTTCTTTTCTCCTTTGGTGTGTGGTGATCAAAGCCTATCTCAAGCTAATAATTCCCAGCGAATTAGCAAAAGGAAGGAGGGCTTTCTCTCTTGACTTTCAAGAGAAGGATTCATCACAAGAGGTAATTCTAATCCCCCATTATTATACTTGATATAACAAAGAGGTCGTGCAGGGTGATTAACCACGTCCTTGGGGCTCAGCCCCTAAAGGTCAGTAGTATTTTATCCTTACTTTAATTTATATTAATTCATTGATACTTGGATTTACTATTGCTTATTTGTGTTTATGTGTATATGCATGTAATTTGATTGAGAGGGACACAAAGGTAATATTTTTTGCACATCCATAAGGCTGGGCTCTACCACGAAGCTTCCGCTACGTCACCCAACAGGAATGTGGTAGAGGAGCAGCACCACCCACTCGGCATTGCTGAGCTTGCACACGTCCGATATGCCAACTGCCTTGAAGGCCTCGTTGTTGAGGGTGAAGATGGTGAGCAATTGTGGAGCAAGAAGAGAGGGCTATGCCGCATTGAGAAATATTATGAGATGTATGCAATTTTATCTTGATAAAAATGAGAAAAAGTAAAAATAAAACTATTAATATAAGATGGATATATATATATATATATATATATATATATATATATATATATATATATATATATATATATATATATATATATATATATATATATATATATATATATAGGTGTGTGTATTACTGATCTTAAAAATAAATATTTTTTACCCATTTCTTATAGTAAATAGGGAACATAAAAACAGCTTTCCTGTCCATGATGGTCAGGTTTAAGATAATAACGAGGGCTACTAAAGACTAAACGTGGTTGAGTCATTTTTCAAGTGGTGGGTTCTGTTCACTTCGAAATTGGCAGCTCAGCTTCTGCTTACCTCGATCTCGGAGATGAAGTAATTAAATAGCAGACTCAACTCAGCCCGAAACCAAGTGCTATAATCTTACTAGAAGCTCGAGTCGAATTTGGGCTAAATTTATTATATTTTATTAAAATATATTTTTATATAAAGTATTTTAATTATTTTTAAAATAAACTAATTTACTATACCTAAATTTTAAATTTTTAAATGTGATTTATTTATAATTTAATGTAAAATTATAATTAATATATAGTTTTTGCTTGCGTTAAATTTTTCTTTAGGATGTAGGTGGGCCAATCACATACTAGGGGGCCCACACTAAGCATGGGACGATATGATTTTTAAAAAACTATAGGTGAATTATGGGTAAAGTGAGAATTTAGATTACAAGTATTTTTACTTGCAAAATATTTAGAGCAATTGACCATACTAGATTTGTTTCGTGGCTGGTGTCCCGTGGCTGTTTGATAATTAGCTCTTGATGTTGAAGCAATGGGAAAAAGGGATGAATTTGGCCAATGCTTCTTTCTGGGTCCAAGCTTGGGACATCCCGATGCATATGTTTATAGACAAAGTAGCTCATGGAATTGGTGCAAAGTTAGAACTTATAGAGTGGGGCTCTAGGGGAGAAGGCTATGAGCACAAGAAGTTAGTGCGGCTAGTCCAAAAACATCTTCTTAGAGGATGCAACCCAAAGGACCCTGAAGGCAAAGCTTATTGGGTGTATTACAGATACGAACGTCTGCCCATATTCTGCTACTGTTGTGGAAAACTTGGTCATGAGTACATTGAATGTTATGAGAAATACTGTGATGAAAAGAAAGAGAAGTTGAAGGAGAATCAATATGGGAAATAGATCCGGTCTTTTGGTCAAAGAGGAAGAGAAAAGGTAAAATCTAATGAAGGTCCTTCTGAGGGGAAGCAATCCCCAGTCGCTGAGGCTGTTGGGGAGGCAAGCCTGAATTGCAATCCCGATTTTCATATAAATGTAGGGGTAGTGGAGGGGTGCCTGTTACAAGAACGAAGAAGAAATCTAATCATGAGGAAGGTCACTTAATGGTTGACGCTTCTAGACAATTTTAACGTGTTTGAAAGTCAGTAAATTATGGATAATTTCAACGTGTTTGAAAGTAAGTAAATTGAGACATGAGTTTATGTTAAAACATCATGCGGTAAAATGGTTTCACTGCACATTAAGGGTTGTGGAGGGGTGCCCATTACAAGCACTAAGGAGGAATCAAATAATGAGGAGGCTGGGAACTCAAAAACAATAGTTGGGCCTACCATCTTTATTGGGTCTAGGAAAGGGTGGTCTTTTTCTTATGAGCCCCTCTATTGTGGGCCCATGGGAGTTAGAAGAGGGTCAGCCTCTTGATCTTATAAAAAAGAAAATGATATTCATTCACTCATTTTCTCTATATTATGAGCCTTACACCATCTTTAATTTGATAGGAAATGTGAGACTTACTTGACAATATAAAATATGTTTTTTCTTATTTAATCATAAATAGTGTAAAACCTATGAATATAAAAAAAGTGGTATAATAATATCATTATCCTTATACAAATGCAACAAGTCTATTATTGAGATAAACTCCCTTACTCTCTAAAAAAAGCCAATCCATATAAGACGCCAAAACCTATGTCCTCTCAGCTCACGTGTATTCTAATACCACTTCTTATATCTTTTGGACCCTTATTTTGTCGAAAGTATTTTTAATATTCTACTTTGACAATAAGCCTAGTATAAAAAAATATATAAAAATCTTTTATTTATGAGATTAATGATGCATATGTTAGTACATATTAGTGCCAATAATATTAGCGTTAATGTACACCATTATATACACTATCAATTTCATATCAAGAGCTCACATACATTCTATATGCTTAAGCTCATTGTTATAAGAAAATATAAAAAATTCTTCCCCTCTGATCCCCTTCTTAGTAACAAAGAAAATAAACCCTCAAGAGAAGTCTTATTGCCGGAGTAAAATCCAGATGTTAAAATATCGATCCATTCAGGTGACAGGCTCTAGAAGAGTACCTCCTCGGGTGAGGCTGGCTATGAAAACAACTGGATAAGGTAAGAATGCCAAGACTAGTGATGATTCTCTATTTTTGTTATAGGGTGCCACATCGGCAGCGACTTTAATGCAACCCTGTCGATTGGCATGAGGGCCATTTGTTGGAACGACCAAGAACGGCTTAAGAACCTTTGTATAGTTCGAGCCCTTCGAGAATTTGTCCAGAGACAAGATCCCTCCATTCTTTTTCTTAGTGAAACAAGATTATTGGATAAAAGATGGGATTTTCTAAAACATGACTTGAGATTTTAAAATTTGTTAACGGTCGCTAGAGTTGGCAGAGGGGGAGGACTGGCTATATTATAGAAACATGATATTGAGGTTCATATTATAAAGAGTTTTTCCATATTACTTTGATGAAAAAGAGAATATTCTATATGCTTTGGTTTTTCTTAAAAAAATGTTATTGAACCTAGACTTACACATTATAAGAAAAATTTTAGATATAAATACCCCTAGGTTAAGGTTCAGAGTTTTATATTGTATAAACCCGTTATACCGTTGCATTTACATAGAAATGACTACATAGACTAGTAATTTCGACAGTTCGACCAGTGAGAAGTGAATACAAAGTGTGAGTTGCAATTTCTGACCCATCTCACCGGCGATTTCTAAAAAAACTCTAGTTGATTTTTAAAGTGCAATCAGTGAGACACGAATAAAACTTTGCAACGTCCTTTTTTTCTTATTTCCAAAAGGAAATTTTGAAAATTTTCATCCCAAAGCAAATTTTGGACGTGAAGTGAGGTTTCGTTCAACAAAAATCACCAACCGTTTGAGGGGTTAATTCGGCTCAGATCAATATCATGGTAAGGGCTTTCTCTAGCTCTAAATTGTATATTTGCAAAAAACAAATTTTCATATATTGTGTTATGGAACACACAACGTAGTTACTAATTTTATCTCCTCCGTAGTTTGTCGTGTTATCAAGTATATGATGTAATATATCATGTTATTGATAATACAATATACCATATAGATGTTCTCCTATCGTGTATACGTAGCATACATAATGTTTTATTAATAACACAATATACAAAAGACGTCATTCAATTGTTGTGCTATCGTGTTTGAGAAGGCATCATATCTTGTATCCGATAACACGATATAAGAATTTAGTTGTATTTAGATGTTAGTTACATAATGTGAATCAATGCGACTCTTTGACTTTGGTCATGACCCATTGTTGATGTACATATATATATAATATCTTTTATAGACGAAGAGCTACAAGAATATAGTCAAATGGCAGTATCAGTGAACGCATAAGAAGAGAAGAAGAATCTATGGGAGGAGATTGGGTCTTGGAACAAACAGTTTCCCCGCTAGATTTAGACTATCAAAAGACCTTGTTCAATCGAGACCAAGATGAAAGGTAATCTTGGAGGAGATTGGGTTGTACCCAGTATATGATTTCGAGCCAATAATTATCTCCAAGCTGCTCCTGGACATTTTAATAGGTAAGTGCTAGGATGACACAAGAAGTTTTCAACATTTGGGGTAAAATACTACCCTCAAAGAAATAGTATTGATAACGGGTTTGAGTGCAAAATGGAACCCATTGAAATTGGATAGTTGCGATGGGAAGGCTGCTCAAGGTAAGGGGCAATTCTTCAAAAAGTTCTTCCCAGAGAAGTGACCGGAGAAGAATCTAATTGAAGAAATTTTGAAATAAGTGGATGACAACAGACAGATTGTCTCCGACAAGGACTTAGCACGGTTGGCCATCGTGCACATGGGGGTCCATATTTTTATCCACACAGAGCAACATACACATCTCCCCATCTCTATGTGACTTCATAGATGACATGACAGTTATGGGGAGGTAAAATTGGGTTGGGGCCGTTCATGACATGTTGATTTGAGGCTTATCATCAGCCCACCAAAACATTAGGAGCAGACAAGATAAACACTCTGCCACCACCAGAATTCTCGTTGGGGCTTCATTTGTGTTCCAAGTAAATGTCGTATTATCCATAGCATGATTGGTGCAATGCACATAGTATGAATAACACAATAGTATATACACACTGTAGGTATATCGTAATATGAATCACACAATAGTGTGAATATTGTGTTTAAGAAAACATGTTATGTAACACAAAAGTGTGCATATCATATTATTAGTAAGACGATAAAGTACTCTATCGTGTATACACAATTACATGATGTGAGAATTGTATGTAATTGATAACACGATGAGTTTAATAACCGTGTTATCCATGACACGATATACATGACATGTGAACACTATAAATGGGATTGTTTTGCCTTGCCCACTAGGTGTGGTTTTTTTTAGCATACCTCTATGTGGGCTGTAGGTGCTCCTCCATGTAGCCCAATGTGCAAGAGGTGGTCCAAGTTTACACAACTAATGATGGACGTAGAGAAGGCTGCAAAACTTGACCTGACCGACGAAAAGGCAAGGAATAAGCAAGTACTCATGCGACTCAAGGCATACTCACAAGTAATTATGCAAATAACTCCAATTGCTAAAGAGGCCTACTTGACTAATGGCCAAAGGGCGGCCCCGAAGGCAAAGAAGGCGGCCACACATACCAAAATATAGAGGACAATGGTTCCCATTCTAGTCCATCATGGCCAGACGTCAGGGCAATTTCAGTACAACAAATTCGTCATTGACAGCTTTGTCATGCTAGTGGATGTCATGACCGGGATCATTGACATGGTTTTGGAGAAGGCCATGTTGTATGGGAGCGGGGTTGGAGCACCGGCATTATGCAAGTTGCACTCCAAAGGGTTAAGAATGCTTTGGAGGTGGCAACGAGTTTAATAGAACAGATGCAACCCCCACATAAACCGAAGACCGAGCAGCCACACGAAGCTCCTCAGCCAGAGATCCAGCATGCATCAACCCCTTCGCCAACAACCGAAGGAGAGACTTCATTTCGGGTCAAGGTTAGAGCTTCCAAATCAAGTGAAGCTATTCACTAATATGCTTGTGAAGAGCAAAGAAATTTGTCTAATAGTATGCCAATGAGGATTTTATTTTGCGTAAGTATATTTTTGATTACATGACATTTTCAGTTATTGTGTTAGTTTGGGATAAGCATGTAATGCCCGAGATTTTTCATCACATTTTCTTAAAACTCACAATTTTTTTTGCAATATAACGACTGTAAATAGAATGAAAATGATGAAATCAAAACCTGTGAAAATAGTTTATAATTTAAAACACTACACATCAATTTTTCCATCCAAATTTTTGCTTATTCGATCAAACATCATGCGCCCAAACCAAATATCCTCACATGCTACTCGAAAATAAATGTACGAATAAATTACCATGATAATAGATTTTAAATAAAAATCTATCCTAAACATCCTTGAGTACAAATCCCATAAATAGTCTACTGTCTAATCCGAATTACAAGTCTAGAAATATAAACACTTTAAAACTCATCGCACCCAATACATCAGATTGTGACACAAAAATATACTCTAGTGCATTGATTGTGAATTTATTGAGGCTGCCATGGTTTTTTACCTATGTTTGGGTTTTCCACGTAAAATCCTTGTTTGGTTGTGTGGTTTGATGATTGATTGATTGAGGATTGAGCTTGATACTTATATTTGTTTATTTCATTTTAAAAATAAATTCTTGTACATCGAGGCTAGAACTATTAGTCTTTATCTTTGTTGGATAATTAGACTAGGGGCAATCTAGTAATCTGTTATACTCTTCTAGACAAATATTAAATTCACAAGTGGTAGCTAAGATTTTCATTGATAAATTGAGTTTGTTCCATGACATTAATATATTTTTGCATGCTAGTGCATCATTAACTTGTTTAATCTTCCTATATTTTGAATTCTAGTACTAGATAACTTGTGCTAGGGTTTGATTCTTGATTTTGCGTAGTTGATTTGTTTTCTTTTAGTATTACTTTTTAAACTTGCTTATTTTTGTGCCATAGTATGTTAGTTTACTTCTCTTATAATTCTTCTTGCTTTAAATGCTAAAAGTGTATTGCTTGGGTTATTTTTATTGGATTAATTTCAATGGCTTGGTCAAAAAACTCAATGAATGAATATGGGGATTTGGGCAATCCGATGAATCGTCCACCCTTGTTTGATGATCAAAATTTTTCATAGTGGAAGAATAGGATGAGATCATTTATTCAAGCACTTGATGAGAGTGCTGAGAAAGTGGTGATTAAAGGTTAGAATCCTCCAATGACAAAAGATGAAAGTGGAAATTCGAGCTTAAAAGATGGGAATGAATGGGATGAGAATGAAATTAAACTTGCAAATCAAAATAGTAAAGCCATTAATGCATTGCTCAATGCTGTAGAAAAATCACAACATAGGTAAATTTCTAATTGCACATTTGCCATGGTTGTGTGGCAAAAAACTTGTTCAATATAATAAGGGAACTGAGGTTGTTAAAATGTCTAGGCTACAAATGCTTACCCTTCAATTTGAAAACATGAAAATGAGTGAAGATGAGACTATTTGTAAATATTATGCTAAGATTTTAGATATAGTAAACACATGTGATCAATTAGGCAAGCCTATAACTGATTACCTTATTGTGAGGAAACTGTTAAGGTCTTTGTATTCTAAATTCAAAATTAAGGTAACAATCATTAACAAATATAAAAAGATAGACACATTTGACATTGAAGAGTTGGTTGAGAACCTTAAAACTTTTGAGGTGCAAGAAGAATCATATGAAAACAAGAAAGAGTTCTTAGAAAAATCTAAGGGAAAATAAACTACCCTAAAAGCATCTAAGAGACTTTCAAGAAGAATAAAGCATTGAACACCTTAGAAGAATATGAAGATGATTAAGAATTAAGGCTTTTGTTGGCTAAAAACTTTAAGAAATTAATGAAAACTCATAACTTTAGGTTTAGAAATAAGGGTCTAACTTTGTGAAAGAGACAAGGGAATAAGAGAGATGAGAGGCAAAACAAACAAGACAAGAACAATTTGAAGTGTTTTGCATATGGTAAGTTAAAGTCACTTTGTTGCTGATTGTCATAATAATAATTCTAATAATTCTTATAATGATTAGCCCAAGAAATCAAAGGGTTTTGATAACAAGAGAAAGAGTAAGGTGCTTCAAGCAACTTACTTTGATGTGAGTTCTTTTGATGAAGATGAGATGTGTAATTATACAACCTTCCATGCAAGTGTGAAAGATGATAATTTTGGAGAAGAGTCTCATGAGTCCACTTCTTTTGAAGAGAACTAAGAGTCTAACATTGATTCTAATGAGTACAAAAGATTCCTTCGACAATTTTGAGTCTTGACTGGGAAAACTAATCGTCTTTAGAGAGAGTTGAAAAAGAAAGATAATAAATTAGTTTTGTCTTCTCAATACTCAAATAAATTAGTGGAGTGGAATGTCAAATGTGAGAGAGAACTGAATGACCTTAAGAAATATCTAGAGAGTGAAAAAGAGAAGTCTAATATTCTTAATAGAGAACTGATGTCCTCTGAAGAGAAACTGATGGATTTAAGAGTTAAAAGAAGAAGTAAGAAACCATGTTAAGCATTGGCCAAACCAAAAATGTGGATTTATGTTTTAAGAATTTTTGGACTATCCCATTAGCAAAACTTACTATCTTTGTGAAGGCAAAAGAGAGTGACAAAAACCTTAAGATAGTGCCCAACTCACCTAGGTCAAAAGTGAAAGGACTGACAATAAGTTCTAGTATTGTGGGTGTGTGTGACATATGTCATAGTAATTCCCATACTAGAAGAGAGTGTCTCTTTCAAACTTAGGTCAAAGAAGAAAGAGAAGAAACACACTACCCATGATACCCCTAAGCTACTTAATAAGTATGAAATATATATCTATTTTATATGCCTTTTTATCTTATTTGTTAATACATATTAGGTTAATTAAGAGTTAGTTATGGTTTATTTATATTAAGTTAGATATTAGTATTTTAGTTTAATTATTAATTAATTTAGGAGTTATTAGTAGTTTAGGCATGTATTTGAATCAACTTGGGATCTTAATTATATTCTATATGTCTAAAATATGGAATTTTTATGTTTTGTAGGTAAGGTGTGCTTATCGAGGGCCTTGGAAGATATTTGGAATAATTCAAAACACTCTTGACATGCTTTAAAATGATTTGGACAACTTTTTGGAGTTACAAATTAGTTGAAAACTAATATGGACATAAAAGAAAGAGTATAAGGAACAAAGTAGAAAACTTAACATAAATATGGACTGTCCAGTGAACATGCTTAGCTTCCTGAGCAGGAACTTGAAACAAAACTGTATAGAATGCAGAAACAGTATAGTCATTCAAACGGGCATGCAGGGCAATTGAAAGGGATAACATGCAATTTCCTATTTGAGCCAATTTTGAGTCATTTTTATATTAGATTTCCTCCTATGATTCTTATGCCTGTGTAAAGACATATTTAACTCGAAATTGAAAGATTTCAGTAGATTTTTTGAAGAGAAGAAGGGAGAAGATTGAAGATTATTCAAAGTTTTCAATGGAGGCTCAAGAGCTTTCTTCTACATGGAAGGCTAGATTTTCTTTTTCTTAAGAGTTGATGAAACTATAAATAAGTTTTAATTTTTTTTTTAATTTAGATCTTAGTTGTGAATAATGACAATTGCATGATAAGGATTTTCTTTTTAATGGAAGAACATTTCATGTTTATTCAAATTTATGTTGATTTATTGTCTTGTAGATGATAGATTGATGTAGTTTTGATATTTATATTGATTCTAATTTCTGTGATTTAGATGAGATGGTCATGCAATAGTTTTAATATTCATATAATTAATGAATTAGATGACTTATACTAAGATGAGACGATTTATGCCTATAATTTAGTTTAGTGTAGATGATTCATGCTATTGTCAAAGATAGTTCAGGCCATGGATTTGATTAATGATTCTTTCTGAAGTTATTTTTGCTTATAGCTGAAAATACTTGTTCATATTCACACTAGATTTAGATTAAATATTAAAAAAATTGTTATGGTTCTATAGTGGATTCGATTTCCTAAGTAAATTCTATCATATTGATCTCTTCCTTTTTAATTTAGTGATTACTTCCTTTGCTTAATTTAAGTTTAAGTTATTTTTAGTTTTTAATCAACAAATTCGTTTCTTAGATTTAGTAATAATTCATCTGTCCCTGAGGTTCGACAATTCTTAAATACTTATCTTAGTACAATTACCTTGTACACTTGAAAATGGTTTAATTATAACCGATCACTACCCCACAAAGTTTATGAAAAAAAAAGTGTCGGTGAAGAAGATTGATTTTCAAGCTTTGAATGATAAATTAGGAAGAATAAGGAAGAGCACATTAGATTGCCTTAGGATAGGTTAGCAAGGCACACCTAAAGAACTTGTCATCTCTAAGTAAAAAGATTCTTCTTTTTGTTTGTGGTTTGATTTTTTTTTATCTTTTCGACATTCAATTTTTTAGATTTTATCGCATTTTACCTTGTTTTCGCATATCCTAAATTCATAGGTTTGAATTTTTTTAAAATGGAATATGATAAAAAAACACAAAAAATTAGTGTAGATTTTCTTTGTTTTTGTAATTGGCTTTCATTTGTTTTTTGATTAGTGCAACTCTTAAGACATATTAAAATTAATTTTCTTTTAAGCTGAAAAGCGACATGATTAGTGGTCAAACATACCTTAACGAAGAGAATGATACACAAAGGAGAGTGAAGATCAATTTGATTTTCTTTTGCTTGAGGTTGTAATTACTTGCACACATCATGTTGAGACTCAAGTAACTTTTTATGTATGAACATTAAGAGAGAATTATTATTTGAATTCAGGAAAAATCCTTGTGTGGTTGTGTAGTTCGATGATTGATTAATTGAGGATGGAGCTTGATATTTAGATTTATTTATTATATTTTAAAAATAAATTCATGCGCATCAAGGTTAGAACTAATAGTCTTTATCTTTGTTAGATAATTGGACAAGGGGAAATCTAGTAATCTACTACAGTCTTCCAGACAAATATTAAAATCACCATCACACCTCAGCTTTGCATACTCATCATTCTTCACACATACACATGTTTGCCAAACATACCTTCCACATACCCACAATCTATCACATACCACTATATTCCTTAATCATCTTACAACCATACACATATATCCAATTACGTAAATTACACTCGTAACATACATGCCTAGTATTTATATAATTAAATATATGATATTCCAACCGTTTTCCTCCATACATCATGCAAAGAGATCATCATTTATCCGCCAAAGCATTAGACCTTCATAATCCTAGCATGCTACTAAGCATTCAAAGCATGCTATCATGAAATTACAAGTTCAAAGTCTCATAACTTGTAATCCACAAACTTTGATGGTAAGTACATGATAGTGTTAGAGTCGGTAGTAGAGTCGGTGGCCAAAGGTGTCACCTAGTCGAAAGAGAGATATTGTCCCCAGGATTTATATAATGTTAGTGATAATCTCGACATGATGGGGGATTTCTACACTCTAGCATAGAATTTTAGTTCCACAACAACACACTAGGGTGGCTAGGAGGAAGGTTGTGCGAAAGAGAAATGGTAGTTCAAGTAGAAAATGGGGTTGGTTAACTAAAGATTGGCTAGTGACAGAGAATTGCTCGCCCAATCACAAGACACCAAAATACTTGGTAGGTAGCATCTAGTGGTGGTGATTTCACTTCAATGATTGTCAAAAATAGGGGCAAAAGGCATAGGTATGTGCTAAAGGATGTGGGAGAGGTGGAGGAGTCTATCAAGGTGAATTCTAGCTAATGGCGGTGTAATTTGATGGTCAAACAGTTCATAAATGGTGCATTTGTCTTACAATACATGCATATTTAGCCAAAGGGGCAAAAAGAGGGGTAGAGGTGTGATAGCTGCCATTTTACAATGATATAATTAACATTGTAATTCCATTTGACACATATAAATTATATTCATGTGACTAAATGTGAAGGCTGTCGGTGCATATAACAGACATAAAATTACACATAGCATCAAAATTAAATAGTAATTATACATCAAAGTAATTGCAAAGCCAAAAAAAACATTATATATATAGTTCATAGAGCATAGTAAAAGGATTTTACATGCCTCAGATCACTGTGTGTAGAGCTCATTGTTATACAAAATTTGAGACATATTCTACCTTCACATATTAGTCACAAAAATAATTACAAACTATATCTCAAGCAGTAATCGAATAATTAGTTGGAAAAGTTTTCTTCTTTTACTTCTTCTCCAATATTAATTCCTAGAGAGTCTGGGAGTGGGTGAGTATTTTTATACTCAGTAGGTCATGTTAATATCTAAATTAATGCTAATAAGAAATCATCAGTTCGTCTGATGACAATAAATCCAAAAGTCATGATACCTAACAACGTTCCCCCTAGCACTCATGGGACATCTAGAGGCTCAAAAAGTGAGGACCTTCCCCATGATGCTCCACACCCATGTGCGCGCCATACCAATTATTTTTCTTGGCACGTATCAAGGAGCTATGCTCCGATAGTTTTTTGACTTTATACCAAATAACTACTCATTAAAGCAAATCAATATTATCCAAAATTGCACACATTAAAGCAACATATGCACACCATTTCATCGACATTATATTCTCCAGAAAATAACCCAAAAAAACATAAATGGAACAAGAACAGTTTAGAAAAAAAATAATTATATGGGTAGAGCATCAGTTTATAGATTAAGACTCCCTACCTCGGTTTTGAAGGTGAATTTTTAATTGAAATAGACCTCCAATGGAAAAACTTACCCCACCACCGCATCCAACACACTCAATTTAGCTAGGAACGGCTCTTGAATGGCTTAATTTAGAGTTAAAATGGCTTAGAATAGAAGAAAAGAGGGTTAGGGTGTAGTAGAGGTGAAAGATTTTCAATGGGGTAAGTGATGCGGGTTTGGAATTTATAGCAAAACTCGTGGGTGAAAGCAAAATAGACACGTGACGTGTGGGGACCATGCATCACGCGCATGGACACTACAAGGATGCGCGGAACTAGCGTAGCGCTCGGTTGTACCGTGCAACATAGGATCGCACATCACGTAGGCATCCCACGCATTCATGTCAGCATTGCAGATGTGCCATCCACATTTTGCATCAACCATACATCAGCCCCCCATAAATAATATAATTTTTTATTTTTTTACATTATGAAATATCAAACGATGATATCTTTTTAACCACAAGACATAAACATGCGATCTTGGTACCGATGGACTCGTATCAACAAGCCCTTCAAAACAAGACCACTCATGGGAAAGTTTTACCATAGTTTCACCATGGGATCCCACCCATGAGGCACACTTCTCAAGGCCATTACTTACTACCTTGATGTCCATTTCAAGTGATTCAAGGACCATTATACTCGTCTTGTAGAGCTCTACCACAAAACTTTAGACATTCAATCTAGAACAATATTTTGGTAATCAAAATATACTAAAAACTCTAGTATTAATTTTAAAAACTTACGAAAAAATCAGGGATGTCACAATATACCCCCCTTAAGAAAAATTTCGTCCTTGAAATTGAACTCATCAATCTTCAAAAAGTTCTCAATATTTCTTCAACATTTCACTTTCCAACTCCTACATTGCTTCCTCGGAAGATGGTGCTACCATAATAC
The DNA here is from genome assembly GCA_035235625.1 of Saururus chinensis. NCBI lineage: Eukaryota > Viridiplantae > Streptophyta > Magnoliopsida > Piperales > Saururaceae > Saururus > Saururus chinensis. The sequence goes on from CP141142.1 coordinate 22,663,341, forward strand.
TTCTACCAATGGAATCCATTTGTTCGAAGAATCTGTTCCTTACGATCTAAAATTTTTATTGGTTTCTCTTCAAAGGATAAATCAGGCTCTAGGGTGAGAGTTGATTGATCCAAGACATGAGAGGGATCTCGCACATACTTTTGGAGCATAGATACGTGAAATACATTAGGAACATTGTTAAGCTAAGGGGGCAAAGCCAATCTATAAGCCACTGGCCCCACTTAATCCAAAGTTTCAAATGGCCCTACAAAATGAGGACTTAGCTTCCCTTTAATACCAAATCTCATAACTCACTAAGTTGGTGATACTTTTAGCAACACATGATCACCAACACAGAAATTGAGATTTTTGGCGACTCTGAGCTGTCATTAATCGATTCTTGATAAGCTTTACCTTATTAGCCTGCAAGAATTCTAACTTTACTAACTTTCTTTCACCTACTTCACTCTAACAAGTTGGTGCTCGAAAGGGTCAACCATAAAGGGCTCCATAAGGTGCCTTGTCCTATACTAGTGTGATAACTATTATTATAGGTGAATTCAATCAATGACAAATGCTCATCCCAATTACCCTTCTAATCTATAGCTCAGGCTCGTAGCATATCTTCTAATGTCTAAATAATTCCTCCTTGGTGGATGGTGTATTGAGACCTATGAGCTTCATGCAATAGATCTTGTTTTAGTTCATGCACCGCCGGAACCACCAATCTTGTTCTAAATCTTATTCCATCATCAGAGCCTTTACTAAAGTCAGGCTTTTCTAAGAAAATTTGTATTTTCGCATCCTCTCTCCGAACCTCCAGAATGCACTCAACCAACTCGGATTTCACCTCCATATTAGCAACAAAAGTCTTTTTGTTTTCTGAATGTAACTTAGGTTACATACTTATTACTTCTACCAATCTACATTCTTTTACTAGCATTAGAGCTACTTTCCCTACCACCTTTTGACTCAAGGCATCAACCACTACATTGGCTTTTCTTGAGTGGTATTGAATAGAGAAATCATAGTCATTAATGTACTCAATCCACCATCTTTGCATTAAGCTAAGATCACTTTGATAGAAAATGTACTTCAGACTTTAGTGATCTATAAAGACCTGAAATTTCTCTCCATATAAATTGTGTCTCCAGATTTTTAAGGCAAAAACTACTACTGCCAATTCAAGATCATAAGTAGGGTAATTACCTTGATGCTTTTTTGTTGTCTTCAAGCATATGCTATTACCTTCTTATTTTGCATCAAAACACATCCAAGTCTCATTCTCGAAGCATCACTGTAAACAACAAATCCTCCACTTCTAGATGGTAAAGATAAGATTGGAGTATAGTTAACTTTTGTTTTAAATTTTGAAATGCATTATCACATTCCTCATTGCATATAAACTTCACCCCCTATCTGGTTAACTTTGTCACAGGTAATGCTATACTCGAAAATCCTTAGATGAACCTTCAATAGTAACTGGCAAGCCATAAAAAACTTTTGATTTCTGTGACTGTCTTGGGCTTTCCCACTTTATTACTACTTCGATCTTTGCTGGGTCAACTGACAGTCCATTTTTAGAAATAATATGACCTAGAAAGACAAATTGTTCTAACCAAAATTCACATTTACTCAACTTAGCATAGAGTCAATGATCTCTTAGTGTTTGAAGAGCTATCCATAAGTGTTCGCAATGTTCTTCTAGATTTGGAGAGTAGACCAATATATCATCAACAAAAATAATTACAAATTTGTCTAAGTAAGTTCAAAAAAACTCGATTCATCAAATCCATAAATGTTGCAGGAGCATTCATTAATCTGAATGGTATTACTAGATATTCATAATGACCATATAGGGTACGAAAGGTTGTCTTTGAAATATTTTTATCCCGTATTCTAAGTGGATGGTACCCTGATCTTAAATCTATCTTTGAACACTTTTACTTCGTGTAGCTAATCAAACAAATCATTGATCCTGGGTAAAGGATACTACTTATTCTTTATGGTTACAAAATTAAGCATCCTATAATCTATACATAATCTTAAGGATCTATATTTTTTTCTTACAAAGAGAACTGGAGCTCCACAAGGTGAAACACTAGGTCTAATAAATCCCTTATCTAATAATTTATGTAGTTGACTCTTTAATTCTTTTAACTCTGCAAGATAAGCTCTGTTTGTGGTAACAAATCAATATTATAATTGATCTCTCTTTTAGGTGGTATCCCAAGGAGTTCATCTGGAAACACATGTGGAAAGTCCTTTACTACTTCAATATCTCTTAGTTTGGTAGATGTAGATTACTCTGAAATCACACTAGCAAGATATGCTTGACATCCTTTAAAGATCAATTGTCATGCCTTCCCAGCAGAAATGATACATACTTTTAAAGAATCTTGATTTTCATGAAAAGTAAAAGTTTTCTCTCCTTGCTTATGGAATATAACTTTTTTCCTCTTACAATCTACTAAGGACTCATTTTCGAGTAACTAATCCATTCCTAATATGATGTCAAAATCTATCATACTCAAGAGTATAAGATTAGCCTTCCATTCTTGGTTTTCTAATGACATAAACATATCTTGGAGAAATTTCTAGACTATAAAAGTTTTTCCACTTCTAAAATATATTCTAGTTCCATAACTGGATAACCAGTAGTTAAAGCAAAATAACAAGAGATAAAAGAATGTGTCGATCTTGGATCTATTAAAACTTTAGCAATCCTGTCCAAAATTAAAAGTGTACCTTGTATAACTCCTATTGATGTTTGAACTTCCTCTGCAGTGATAGCATAGACCTGCCCTTGTGTCTTAGGTTTCTACCCTGTCTTTATTTCTTCTTGATTTTTTTTCTTAGGGCATTCCTTAACCCTATGCCCAAAATCCCCACACTCAAAGCATCGCCTTTGAGTGATATAACAAATTTTTGGTGGATGGAATTAGTTACATTTGGGACATTTCTCTACTTTCTTTCTACCTTGAGCTTGGTTGGTGGTCCAGAGGTTCTCTAAAAATTTTATTTGTATTCTAGGTAGGGAATGCCACTTTCCTCTTCTGGTTTTTGGTTTTAGAACTGCTGCTTTGGTCATGGTCTTTTCTTTCTGCCAAAAATCTAACAAATCTTTTAGCTTTCTTTAACTTTGTAGGGCAAACTTTGGGAGCAAAGCATTGTAGCTACACAAACTTATTTTCATACTGAAATAATATCTTGTTTCCTTGTTGAAGGTATATGAATTCTTTTTCTTTCTTTTTTTGAACATGAGGTGGAAAATATTTATTATATAATATTTCTTTGAACTCTTTCCACTTAATATTCTCCTTGTCAATGAATAAATTTCTTTCTGACGATGGCCACCAAAAGGCTGCTTCTCCTGTCATTGCAAAAGTGGCTATGTAGACTTTCCTATTTTTGAAACTTTCAATGCCTTTAAAATTCTTTCAACCTAGAATGACCATTTCTCAGTTGCTTCTGGTCCATCCTCTCCTAAGAATTCTGGAACAATTTTCTTAAATAACTCAAGCAAATTGTCCTTTTCACTAATGACTACTTTCAACCACATCCACAGAGTTGCTTAATCATTTGGGTCATCTTTTGAATCATTAAATCAAAGAGATTATCCATTTGATTTTCTGGTGCCCTTACACCCTGAACATGGACATTCTTGGCTTGGACAGAATCATCTGACAATTGTACTTCTTTACCGTTATTAGAAGTCATTTTGGGGTGTTAACAGATTGTAACTACCTTGAAGTCACAAGAAAGTTTTTAAAACTAACAGTTTATTTATAAGCATTCTCATACATATTCATATAACAACAAAAGTAGTATTTTAGACACACACATAAAAATATTTAAAAAGTGACTATACTGTGTAAAAGCATAAACACATAGACATATTTTCTTTTTCAAGGTCAGAGAAAACCTTTCAAGGAAAGATTTTCCTCATTGGGCACTGATAGAAGTAGTGCCCTCGCTGCTCACAAAATATATAGCTCTTGGGCAGATGTTGTGTGTACCACATCAGCCCCTTACCCATGCTTTGTCTTCGAGCCCATTCATCTCCCTTCTCCGTTTTCTCCTCCTCTTCTAGAGGTAGTTCATTGAGGTCAAAGTCTCATAGAACATGCCCCTGTTCAAGGTTATCCTGCCTCTCCTCCATGCATGTGGCTTCTTCGAAGAGGTCTTCCTCAACTGGGTATTCCCAAGACAAGTTCATCTCTAGGGTTTTGTCCTCAATCGAGTTTCCCTCAAAGGGGTTTTCCTTGCTCAGGTTTTCCTCTAGGGAATCTTTTTCAAACATGTTTTTCTCAAGAGGGTCCTCTTCAAACGGATCCTCCTCTGATGGGTCTTCTTCGCACGAATCCTCATCCAAAATCTCGATCAAAGGTTGGGAATCTAGAATATTTATCACTTCATGGACATCATCATCCTCAACATTTAAACTAGGTTCATCTGAAGCTGAAGCTTTTGCCTTTGAAGTTGTTCTACTCTTTTTTTCTTCCTCAGATGGCAAGGGCATCTTTTGGTGGCCTTGTGGTAGAGAGAGCCTATGATAAGTGTCATTTTTTATTTTCCCATCACTCTTTTATAATTGTGAAAACAAAACATAACATTAGTAAAATCATTAAAATTAAATAGTAACTATTTGCGTGACTAATCATAAATATTGCTCTACCGTAGTGATTTTTAGGCTCTAATACCAAATGTGTCAGCAACTATTTTAATATGATATAATTAACATCGTAATTCCATCCAACACATGTAAATTATATTCACATGACCAAACATGACGATTGCCGATGGATATAACATACATAAAATTACACATAGCATCAAAATTAAATAGTAATTATACATCAGAGTAATTATATAGCCAAAAAAACATTATATATATGGTTCACAAAGCATAGTAAAAGGATTTTACATGCCTTAGATGAATGTGTGTAGAGCTCATTGTTATACAAAATTTGAGACATATTATGCATTCACATATTAGTCACAAAACTATCAGTATTCAGATAATTACCTAGAAAATTCTTCTTCTTTCACTTCTGCTCCAGTATTAATCCCTGCAGAATCTGGGAGTGGGTGAGCATTTTTATACTTAGTAGGTCGTGTTAATATCAAAAGTAATTCTAAGCAAAAATTCATGAAATAATAAAAAACTTTAACTTTGCCTTCAATCAAGAAACAATTTTAGAAAACAAAATCAATAATCGTCGATTTGTCCAATGACGATAAATACAAAAGTCATGATACCTAACAGCATTCCGCCTGCTACTCATGGGGAATCGAGAGGCTCAAAAAAAGAGAAGCTTTCCCATGATGTTCCACACCATGCACACACCATACCAATTATTTTTCTTGGCAAGTATCAAGGAGTTTTCCCATGATGTTCTGATTATTTTTGGACTTTATACCACATAAATATGTTTCATAGTTTGGTAGTTTTTTGACTTTATACCAAATAATTACTCTTCAAAGAAAATCAATATTATCCATAAATACACACAATAAAGCAACATATGCACACCATTTCATCGACATGATATTCTCCAGAAAGTAACCCTAAATAGTAGAAATGGAACAAGAATAATTTAGAAAAAAATAATAATACAAGCAGGCATCAATTTAGAGCTTAAGACTCCCTACCTCGAACTTGAAGTATAATTCGTAATTTAAAAAGACCTCCAACAGAAAAATTAACCCCACCACTGTGTCCTACATGCTTGATTTAGTTAGAAATGGCTGTTAAACGGCTTAATTCGGAGTTAAAATGGCTTAGAACGGAAGAAAATAGCATTAAGGTGCAATAGAGGTGAAATATTTCACTCGAGTAAGTGATATGGGTTTGGAATTTATAGCCAAACCCGTGGGTGAATTGAAACAGATGTGCGACATGTAGGGACCATGTGTCGCACACGCAGCCGCCGCAAGGATGTGTGAAATGTGCATATCACGCAGTCATGCCACATGACACACAGTTGCGCTACATGACTCGCACCTGCCACATGGGTCCATGTATCGCGCAGGCATCCCATGCAACACATGGCTGCCAGATGGTCCCACACATTTGCATCATCAATGCGGACATGCCGTCCACATTGCTGATGTAAGTTTTGCATTAGCAAGAATTAGCCCCCCATAAATAATATTATTTTTTATTTTTTTCATATTCTAAAACTCCAAATGATGATATCTTTTTTACCATAAGTTGGAATCATGAGATCTTGGTATCGATGGACTCATACTGACGAGCCCTTCAAAACAAGACCACTCATTGGTTGATTTTACTATAGTTTTACCATGGGTCCCTCCCATGAGGCACACTTCTCAAGGCCATTACTTATGGCCCCTATGTCCGATTCAAGTGATTCAAGGACCGTTATACTCGTCTTGTAGGGCTCTACCACAAACGATTACACACTGAATCTAAACAATATTATACTAGTAAAAATATACTAAAAACTCTAGTATTATTTGTAAAAACTTACCGAAAAATCAGGGTTGTCACAAGAGGTGTTGGGCCATTAAAGGGTAATCAGCTGAGGGAGGTAGTAGCACCATAGTCGCTCAAAAATTCAAAACCAAAAATGGATAGACCAACTAAATTTAAAAAGGGGCAAACAGAGGCAAGGTGGGGCTGATCTTGGGCCTATTAAAGGAGGAGAAAAGGGCACAGGGGTTGGAGAAAAGGGTTTAGGCCTATCCACAACAGTGGCTCTACTATTCTAGGTTAATCAAAATCCAGTGATGGATACTAGATTCTTGCAATAACAACAAAAAGAGAATCAGAGGAAGGGCAATGCAATTTTGGGTGACAAAGAAGAATGGGGTTGGACATGGAGGAAAGACTAGGGTGTGGTGTTGGCCCTAATTGGTGCCATCATGGTCATGTCAACCGAATGATCTAGGTGTGGTGAATGTTGGAAGCAAAATGACTTTCGACGACTGAACTCAACATAGAAATGCAAACAAGGGAGGGCAACTCTGAGAATCGGGTGTGGGCGAGATGAGGTTGAAGCTAGCCAGTGGTGGCCGCCCCAACATGCGAACCTGGTGGTGGGGGGAGGGGTAAACAAAGGTCATTTGCTGGGATTCGACAGTGGCGGCGGTGCGCCAGAGAAGCAACACAAAGAAAAGGGGAAATGGGAAAAAGGGGCATGACCCAGTCTAGGGCAAAGGAGGGGAAGCAGGGCCTGGTGGAACAACCATCCACCATCGCCAAGTCATGATGGAGCCAGATTGAGGTTGGCAAGGCGGTGGTGGTGTCCAAAATTGAATAAAAACAGAAAAAGGAGAGAAAACTCACTAGTGAACTGGTAGAGGAGAGGAGTGGGCCAAGAGGAGGTGGGGTTGGGCTGGGGTGGCCTTGTTGCCCTCTCTGAGCTGGGGTAAACCTGGACAATGCCAGCCCTTGCTAGCCCACCACAGCTGCAAAAAAAGTGAAAGAGAGGAGGAGGGGGCAGATTCATTGCAATTCCGGTAGAGGGTTGGGGAGGCCAAATCCACAGAATGGTGGACCCTCCCTTTGTGGCTTGGCTGAAGCAGAGTCTGCGATTGTGGCTCAAAGCCCCACTAACGGCCGACGACAACAGGGAGGAAGACCAGATTGGGGGTGGGGGTGCCAGTTTTGGATCAGGCATAGAACGTGCCCAATCCTTAGATATATTTTTTTATTTTTCTCTTTTCTTTTCTTTTCTTCTATTTTCTCTTTCCACACTTCATTTTTCTTTATTTTTTTATTTTTCTCTCATTTTTGTGCTAAATGTTTCTATGGCGCATTAAGGCCCATGACCTGCAACTAAGTCCCTCACCTAACTCTATGCATAAGAATACTAAGTAAAATATAAAAAATAAATACATACACCAAAGTATAAAATTTTTCCGTTGAAAAATGAGTAGAAAAAATAGCAAAAGAGTCACTTGAATTTGTAAAAAAATCAATGATGTTACAAATTACAAATTCCTTGTAGACCAATAATGCCATGTTTTTTGCTCCCATGCCTTTTTAATAGAGCCTTCACAATCCTCCCTGCCACCCATAGCCTTGAATTTAAAGGTTTTTTTCCATCCTCTTGAATGTGGGAATTAAGAAGCTACATGAATAAGAATTTGACTATGGTTTGAGTGAATGATAAGAAGATGTTTCACCTAAGAGAATTTATCCTTTCTCTCCATCCCATAGTAGCAACATATCTATGAATTTTGTCCATATTACCTAGCCGAAGAAACCAATATTTTCATATTCCCTGGTTTATAGATACAAAAGACACATCTACACATTAATTTAAGAAAACCCAAACAAAATACCCCTATCTTAGGGTTTAGGGTTTTATATCGTGTAAACCTGTCAAACCATTGCATTTATCAAGAAACAACCCACCTGACTGGCGATTTCCAAACTCCGACCAGTGAGAAGTGAAAACATAGTGGGAGGTCTAATTTTGTACTTATTCAACCACCGAATTTCAAATTTTCCACCATGAAGCGAGTTCCAGTTGTGATGTGAGGTTTAGTCCAAGTGTATACTCACACGCACCCAGTAAAGAAGTGATCTTTGGCGAAGATCAACAGCCTATCGAGGGGTTAATCTGGCAAGGCTCATCGGCATCAACCAGTTGGTGACCTCCATGGTAATGACCTATTATTCAAATTATAGTTGGAAATCGTATATCCATATGCATGATTGTTCATATTTCGTGTGATGAAGCACAAAATAGATAGTTCTTGCATACACATAGTACATTGCCATGTTTACAAATTTTACGATATTGACTTTATTGTGTTATCAAAAATATGATATACGACATTGAGAAGTAGTCTTAATGTGTATAGGTGGCATACATATTGTGTTATCAATAACATGATATGCAATAGACGACATTCAATTGTTGTGCTATCATGTATGAGAAGGCATCCTACCATGTAACTAATAACACAATATATGGACTTAACGTGTATTTGAATGTTAGTTATATGATGTGAATCAATGTGACTCTTTGATTTTGGTCATGTATATATATATGAAACATCTTTTATAGACGAAGGCTACAAGAATACAACCAAATGGCATATTCAGTGAAGGCCTCAAAAGAGAATTTATGGGAGATCAGTATAAGAACTAACAATTCCATAGCTTGACTTCGACTATCAAAAGATCTCGTTCAATTGAGGTTGGGATGCAAGGCAATTTTGGAGGAGACTGGTTTCTACCTAGTATACGATTGCAAGCAAATCATTATCTCCAAGCCACTCTTGGACGTTCTAATAGGTGACTACTGGGACAACTCACAAGAGGTGCTCAACATTCGGGGCAAAATACTACCCCTCACAAAGGAAGAAGTCGCACTGATCATGGGTTTGAGGGCAAAAAAAACCTGTTGAAGTTGGATTGTGGTGACAGGAAGGCTGCCCAAGGCAAGGGGAAATTCTTCAAAAGGTTCTTCAGGGAAGCTACCGGAGAAAAATCTTATTGAAGAAAGTTTGAATGAAGTGACACACAATAGGCTTGTTGTCTCCAACTAAGACTTAGCACACTTGGCCATTGTGCACATGGGGGGCCCTCATATTATTTACCCATATAAACGGATTTGTCTCCCCATCTTTTTTTGACTTCATTAATGACACGGCTATTGTGGGGAGGTACAACTCAGCGGAAGCCATGCCCATTTGGACATGTAAACACAATGGAAATCCAACTCACCTATTCAAAAAATAAATGACCCAAATAAGTAGTGAATTAAAACAAAATAGGATTGTAATTCAAGATTTCAAAATATTTAATTGAACATTAATTTAGTGCATCACATACTCTAGCAAAATATTTTAAAAGACTTAAATTCCCTTAATATAGCATAGGTTTAGAATTTAAAACCTACGACCTCAACCTTTGACAATGATTTTCTTGGTTCTAGAGCTCTCTAATCACAAAACCAACCATGCCACAATGTTTGGCATGCTTGATTTATGTAAAATCTCCTTTTAAATAACCTAAATTAGACTTAAAATGGCTTAGAAATAGAAAATTAAAGTTTGAGGAGTGTGGGAGTGGAAAATCCGAAAAAATCACCCCCACTGTGTAGCTTGCAACTCATCTTTGACATACATCGTAGTGACTCGCATCTAATGCAATTTGTAGCTACTCATTGTGTGGCATTGACACACCACGTACCACGGCCTAGCGGTTTTGCACATTTTGAGAAGTGCAGCCTAGCAAAGCCATGCATCTTGCACATCCAAGGCACTGTCGAGCATTTGCCATTAATATTTTATATTTTTTTCAAAATACTTCAAATTTTAAAATGCCATAATTTTTTACCCCAAAGTCCTATTTGCATGTTCTTGGCACCGTTGAACTTGTATCGTCAAGCCCTACAAAACCAAACCCCAAATGAGTAGGTTATTTTGCACTGTCCAAGTGGGTCTCGCCCATGTAGCATGCTTCTCGAGATCATAACTTATGACTCAAATGTTAGTTTTGCAAGGTCCAAGACCTGTTATGCTTGTTTTTCATAGCTCTATCATATTCCCAAAAAAACTCACTAATTAAAAACTTCTAAATAATTTAAAATAAACTTAAAATCTTTATTAAATTGAGAAAATCTTACTAAAAGTTCAAGGTCGTTACTTCTTTTGTGGATGCAGTAGCACAAGCATCTATCTTGGAGGAAGGTTACAATCGCTCTAGAGCATCAACTAAAAACATTGAGCATAACAAGAATTATGGGAAAAGAGATCATAAAAGGGGTAATGGAGGAAATTCAATTGAGAATAGACCCTTCAAGGTAAGTGAAGAACATTAAATCATCCTTCAAGAACTTTGTGCCACGAGAAAACAAAAAGAATGAACGGAAATGTAAACTATGTAGTCAAAGTCATTTGCAAAAATTTTGTGAAGGAGTGCTCAAGTTATGTTCCACTTATAAGAAACATGGCCACTATGCTCAACAATGTCCTCAAGGAACTCAAGGTGCACAAAGCAATCTGAATGAGGATGGAAAGTAGAAGACGAGGGCGCATGTGTTTGCATTAATCAGCTAAAGATGCAAGGGATAATGTTATTCTTGAAGGTACTCTTACCATCTTTAATCAACTAGCTACAATTTTGTATTACCCAGGTTCATCACATTCATTCGTATCTAAAATGTGGGTGGGGGATGTTAAGCATCCTAAAAGTAAGTTTGAGGTGTCATATGTTGTTTACGCTCCAATAGCGAAAGTGATACTAGTGGATGAATGCTTAAAGAATGTGATTTATAACTTGCATAGAAAGGATTTGAGTGCTAATCTACTCATCTTGGAGATGGAAGACTATGATGTTATCTTAGGAATGAGTTATTTTTTTACTTACAATGCTAGGGTGGGTTGTAAGCTTAAAAGAATAGAATTGCGTGTATCGGAAATTTAGAAGTTGAAAGTTCAAGGAATGATTGGGAGAGAAAATTCCTTTGTCATTTCGAGGTTAAAGCTTAAAGAATGATTGAAAAAAAATGTTAAGCATTCATGGCTATTATAGTGATTTGAATAAGGAGAGGGGCAAGTTGGAGGAGATAGTGGTATTGAGAAAGTTTCCATATGTCTTTCGGGAGGAACTAATGGGTTTACCTCCAAGGAGGGAAGTAGACTTCTAAAGATTTAGTTCCGAGGACACTACCCATTTCAAAGGCTCCTCTAGAATTGAAAAAGTGTAAGACCCACAAGAACTGTTGCAAAAAAGTTTATTAGACGAAGTATTTCCCCATGGGGAGCAATGGTTCTTTTTGATAAAAAGAAAGATGTGTCCATGAGATTATGAATTGACTATAGGATAATCAACCACGTGATGGTTAAGAACAAGTATCCTCTGCCTCGCATTGACGATTTGTTCAATCAATTGCAAGTAGCAAAGGTCTTTTCCTTAATAGACCTTATATCCGAATACCATGAATTGAGGGTCAAGGAGGAAGATATATTTGAAGCTACTTTCAGTACAAGGTACACATACTATGAGTTAATGGTAGTTCCATTGGGACTCACTAATGCTTTAGCGGTATTCATGTACTTAATGAATCATATTTATAGATTTTCTTTAGATAAGTTTGTTATTGTCTTTATGGATGATATACTTATCTATTCGCCATCAATGGAATAATATGAAAAACACTTAAGAGAAACTCTTACTATTCTTTAGAGGCATAATCTTTATGCGAAGTTTAGTAAGTGTGACTTTTTGCTTGAAAGTATTAACATTTTGGGACAAATTATTTTGAAGGGAGTGTTAATGGATCCTTCAAAAGTGGAAGCAGTTCTAAATTATGAAAGACTGAAGATTGTGATGAAAGTCACAAGTTTTCTTAGGTCGGCAGGATATTATCAAATATTCAACAAAGGATTTTCATCCATAGCTAATCAAATGACCAAATTAACAAGGAATAATGCTAAATTTGAATGGAATGATGAGTGTGAAAAAAGCTTCTTAAAATTGAAAGGAAGACTCACTATGGCTCTTGTTTTGGTGTTGCCCGAAGGTGGAGGTTTTGTGGTTTATAGTGATGCTTCTAAGTAGGGGTTGGGATGTGTTCTTATGCAACATGGTAAAGTAGCGGCCTATGCCTCTAGGCAATTGAGAACATATGAAAAAAATTATCCTACGCATGATCTTGAGCTAGCTTTCCTTGTATTTGCCTTAAAGATATGGAGACATTATCTCTATGAAGTAACTTTTCAAGTATTTATTGACCATCAGAGTTTGAAATATATATTTTCACAAAAAAATTAAAAATTGAGGCAAATAAGATGGCTAGAATATTTAAAGAATTATGGCTTTCTATTTCTTATCATCCTAGTAAAGCTAATGTAGTGGCATATGCATTATGTAGAAAGATGAAAGTAATCTTAGCTAGCTTAGTGTTATGGGAATGGGATTTAATTGAAGAGTTATCTACTTTGCACATCGAGGAATTATCAAGTGAAGGGAAACCAATTATAGCTAATTTCAAAATGAAGTTCCAAGTGGAACAAAAGATTTTAGAAGCACAATTGTTGGAGGAGATACAAGAATTAGATGGGAAGAGAGATTTCATAAAAGGAGCAGACGGAGGCATAAGATTTAGGAATAGATTGGTAGTTCCTAATGATGAAGACTTAAAAATGGAAATTACTAGAAATATCATATCATTCACAATACACAATTCACCTTGGAGGAAGCAAAATGTATAGAATGTAAGAACATATGAGTCATATGTCTAGTTCATTGGCTAATTTATTTGTCAAACTTATGTCCAGAAACCATAAGTATGTTAAGTCTTAAAGTCTGATTTGAGGTTATTATGGTCAAGTCAGATTTGGAATTGACAGACTTGAAAATTAGGAGACATGTTCTTGTTGATCAAGGTGAAAGACTAAAGAATGTGAAGGGTTTTGAAGCATATCTAAATCACATTGGTATGCATAAATCACTTAGAAAAGGTTAAGAAGTGATCACAGAGGTTTCAGAAGGATTTAAGTTAAAAAGGGTAAAATTGTCAAAAATAGGCAGAACGATCAATCAGAATGAGGTCAAAATAATCGATCACCTAATGATTTGGCCTTGTGCAAAACAAAACCATGAGTTATCAATCGATTTCTCTCACAATCAATCTATCGATTGAAGAATTGTGCAAAGTAGAAACAATAACCAATCAATCACTGTTTAAAACGATTAATCATTTCAAGAACAATTTACCTAAAATAAGACCTTCTGATTTCCATCTCATTCACAATCGATTGATCAAAGAATTGTGCAAAGTAAAAATAGTTACCAATCAATCATTGTTTAAAACAATCTATCATTTCAAGAACAATTTACCTAAAATAAGACCTTCCGATTTCCATCTCCTTCCTTATTCAAGTATAAGTCCTAGACCGACTTATTGATATATATAAGGGTTATGAAATCATGAAATTTGAGAGCATAAAACTTAGACGAGAAAAGAGAAAATATGGTTTACACCTTTGCTTCTTGTTTTCCAAACAAGAATTCACTTGAGCTTTATATTAAAGATCTTTAGTTAATTGAAGAAGACAATCTACAACTGAAGAAGCTATTACACATAATATTCAAAGAGGAGTTTCACCATGTCTTCAATGGGAGATTGAATATTTCCACAAGGCCAAAGTCAAGACAAAAAGAGAAGATTGTTAAAGACTAGAAGTAGACAAAGATCGGGTAAGGAGGAGAAAGTTTCAAGTGCTTGGAAAAGACTTAAGAGTCTAGTAATAATGATTTAAATAAGAGGATTTTGTGTTAGAGTCTAAAAAAGGTTGGTAGTTTCTTTGTGTCCATGTAAAGTCGTGAGATTTTTGCGCATAGATTTGGTTCCTTTTGATCTGCAGTAGTTTTTTACCCTAGTTGAGGTTTTCCATGTAAATTGTTGTGTTTATGTGTGGATTGATTGATGGTTGATTCATTAATAATTCGATATTAACATTGAATAAGTAATTAGGTTTTAATCATTTCTACTTAATAATAAATTCTGCTCAAAGAGGCTAGATCTCTTAATTCTTACTTGTTGAAAGTACTAGTTTTAAGAGCAATATAGTGATCCATTAAGTCGATTAGACGGATATTAAACTCTCATAGAGACTTAAAAGAATGATTTTGGTGGAATGGAATGAAAAGAGGTATTGGAGATTTTGTGTCTCGATGTTTAATTTGTCAACAAATGAAGATTGAACATCAAAGACCGGCTGAGACACATAATCCTTTGGACATACCTCACTGGAAATGGGAGGATGCCACATTAATTTTAGTTGTGGATTGCCCAAGACTCCAAGTAGAAATGATGTTATTTGGGTAGTAGTAGATAGATCAAATAAATCTGTCACATTTTCGAACTATTAGACGGACACAATTAGCCAAAAGTTTGGCAAAGTTGTATATTCAAGAAAGAGATCTCAAGTTTGCTTCTAAGTATTAGAATAACATGCAAAATGCCTTGGGAACCCAACTATAATTTATTACAACTTTCACCCTTACATGGATGGATAATTTGAAAGGACAATCCAAACCTTTGAAGATACGCTTCAGGCTTGTGTGCTGGAATGGAAAGAGAATTGTGATGAATTCTTACCACACATCGAATTCTATTACAATAACAATTATCATTCTAGCATTGGAATGACACCATACGAAGCATTATATGGAAGACAATATCGCTCACCCAAATTTCGAATTAAGTTGGAAAAAGAAAACTATTTAAAGAAGAGTTGATAAGTCACTGTGGAGAAAATATTCATGACATCTAAAGGAAACTTCTTGCAAGCCAACATAGACAAAAGAAATATGTTGATTTGAGAAGAAGAGAGTTGGAGTTCAAAGTGGGAGATGATATATTTTTTAAAGTTTCACCTTCAAAATGAGTGTTGAGATTTAGAAAAAAGGTAAATTGAGTCCAAGATATGTAGGTCCATTTGAGATAATACAAAGAATTGGACCAACAACTTATTTTAAGTGTAGAGTTACAACCTGATCTTACTAATGAATAAAAGCATGTGATGATTCTTGGTAGAAAATAAGAACCTTGCAGGAAAGGAAATATCTATGGATAAGGTTCTTTGGAGGAGTCAAACATTAGAAGAGATGACTTGGGAGTCTGAAGTAGAATTCAAAAAGACTTACCGTCATATATTTGCAGATAAGTACTCAAGTTCTAGGGAAAAAATTTCTTCCAAGGAGGCAAGGGTGTCATACCCTAATGTATGTGAGGAATTTCAATGTTATTATTCATGATTTCTCCTCATGGTTTGTATGTGACCTTGTGTGGGAGGTCCTTGTGTTCTATGAGTCAACAAACCTCTTTGATAAATATAAAATTATTGGGTGATGAACTCAGGAAAGTAGTAAAAATGATAAACATGAAGTTTGTTTACTTTTAGTTTAGAGTAAAAAGTTATGTCGGTGAGCACTAACACATTAGTGAACCTACTGATCAAACAATATTTCACAGTTGGTGTGGTTCGACATGTTAGTCAACTCACTAATGAGGTACTGAAAACACTGTAAGCAACCTTCAACGTGTCAATGGTCATAAAATATTGTTACCAATGGGTTTGAAACTTCACAAAAAAGTAGTTCCAAGTAATTTGATGGATGATTATACACCAAAATATGGTTATTAGATTCCAATATAAATACCTTTGACAAAGCTTGACCCTAATCCTACAAACTCTTCGATTTTGGGGAGAAAGTAGTGGACTAAGGGTGTCATGCTCGTGGTTTTTCCTTACATTTAATTAAAAATTTTACTAATATTTTATTTCGAAATACAAACGTAGAACAAAACACCCAACAAAATTTAAAATTATATGAAAACAGTTTTTATGAAATTCAATATATGACAAAACTAACATTCTCAAGTGTGACCCAAAACAAAAATATAAAAGTAAAACCTGCCATGGCCATGGGCTTTAAAAACCAAGACCTCCCAGGCATCTCTGAGTACCAATTCATTCGCAGTCTAAAAATGAATCATATATACATACCCAAGTCTAGTACATAATACATTTCTCTCACCTTAATCAATACATGAGATCGTGGCACTAAAATCCACAAAGCCTCAATACGATTTCATTGCACTCTAGGTTGAGGAAAAATAGTCCACCGAGAAGAAAAGTCCAGTCTAGAAAGCGATCGCACGACTTACAAAAGCCTCCAAACAAAGGGGCTAAAAAAATAGGGTGAGTATTTTCATACTCAGTAGGAAAATACCCAGTAGGGGAAATAAATCAATGAACCCCGTAAGTTCATACATAGATGCTTCCATGCAATCACACATGAAGCAAGAAATACATGCAGCATAAATAATGTATCTTACACAAATACGATCAAACTGGCTGAACTTACAATTACCCTTGCAACATACTCTTACACTTACACTTACACTCTGAATCAGCGTCTTACTAACTTACTCGCACAATCGGACACTTACACTTATAGCATACACATACTCGTACAACCTTATTCATACGAAATTACTTGTACGACCTTACTCGTACAATCCTACTCATACTCATAAACTTACTCTTACTGTCTTCCTTAGAAGCTCACACTTACTCTAGATCTTACACGTATAGCTTACTCAGAATCTAAAACATACAACTTACTCTTACTATCATACACAAACTACCGACAACTGAAGCTCATTACAATTAATAAGATCTAGCGTCGGAAAGGAAGGGAATGTCACTGGGGCATCAACTTAACCTTCCGGGAACAACTAAACACCATGGACTTTTCCAAAGACAAGGCACACCTATGCTCATGGGGCACAAGATCAAACAAGTAAGAACAGATCCATGATACTACTTACCTGAGTATGCAAATGCCTACTCTCTAGGGCCATACAGTGCCAACTAAGGGCAGAAAAATATATGGTGCCACTCTTGGGCAAGAATCTTACAGTGTCACTCTTGGGTAGAATATACAATGCCATCTGTAGGCAGAAAACATACAGAGCCCACGAAGGGCAAAAACTTATAGCGCTCTCAACAAAGCATCAAACATTGGGCCGATAATACAACACCAAGACTAAATCCCACAGGATAACACCATGGCTAGACCAGGAAAGACACTTAGTCAATTACTTATCGACTGGCTCAAAAACGGAACTTAATCTGTCAAAACCCTTAGTCTCAAACTCACAACATTATCAAATTAGGGTTACTGACAATTCAAGTTCACATTAAGTAACTTATGCATGTATAATTATGATCAGAACGACTTCCACCTTACATTCTTTAGCCAACCAAGCTAGAACTACACCCATACTGAAGCTCTAATCCACAAAGGTAGCATCGTTTACTTAGCTCATCTCCCACCCTGACACCTTCAGTCTTACGAATCTCTGCACAGCCTTACTTAAACTCGAATTCCATACTAATACTCTTACCATCATACACTTACGACCTTACATCTTACACCATCCGCCTTAAAACCGAATCATCTTACTCGAACTCCTCAAATGACACCCTTTAGACCTAAGTCTCATCATCAAACCCTTACTAATTGCTTACTCATTATTCTTCATTACAATTCATATTATGCACATTATATGTGTACAATTATGCTATTAATGCTCACTAACTCACAATCCCCCAAGATGTTCTGAACCTTAAGTCTTATAAATCCCTACATTCCCGAAGCCTTTAGCTTGTTGCTCCAATACACCATCAGACTAAATCCAAACCAACTCCCCAATCTCATCAAGTCCAACCTTAGCCCATCGATGTTTCATCTTACCTCGTCTGACATATAGTCACAGTTTCCACGTCATAGACTATGAAGTATCCCTTGCCAAATTTACAATCAAACACTCCCACTTGTGCCCATTGATCACACACTACCAGCCAACAACAAAGATCAAGCGCCCTGGTCACATACATTCAATTCATAGTAACTTACTACTTACCCTTAGTCTTCACTAACATACGCACAATTCACATACATACAACATGCATATACAATCAGAATAATCTTGCAGAACATTAAATTATGAACTCCTAGTATGCTACTACACAATCAAAGCATGCTATAATGAAATTACGAGTTCAAGGTCTCCTACCTCATAATCCATAGGAGTTTGATGGCGAACAAATGACGATGGCAGCGTTGATAGCAGAATAGGCAACCAAAAACATCACACTGAGAGAGTCATTGTTGTTCCGAGGATTTTCAGAGATGCTGAAATTAATCTCGATAAGTTAGACTAATTTCACTCAAAGCACAGATTGGGCTCACTAAGGCAGCCAGACATAAGGTCGTGCAACTAGAAATGGTAAAAGCAACCACAAAATGGGAGGTAACAGATAGGAGGTCGGCCAATGATTAAAAACACTTTGCTGGCCACAAAACGTTAAAATAGATTGTAGACTACATCCAATGGCAACAATTCCGCATTGTCAAAGCCTCACAATATAGCAGAGGCTTGGTTGCATACTCACGGACATAGGAGACACAGAGGAGGGCTTTAGTGTCCATATTGCCTCATGGTTGAGTCATTCCAAAAACACATGTTCAGGCACTAAGGCCTGGTGTAGGTGGCTGACAAAAGCGGCATCATTTCTAAACACTATCGATAACCAAATTATTGTATGGATGGTCATGTATCAAGCATGGCTTACGGTGGAGGACATGGGTACGACATTGGTCGAGCCTTCGATGGACTGAGTCTAATGGCTAACAATTTTGCTTCCCCTTGGAAGTATCAAAATTCAGGAACTCTTTCCCATAGGTTTCGGATCATGCGTAACAAAACTAGGGGGTGCATAGGTGGAATCGGGCCAGAAGTGCTGGCCCTTGCCGTCATTGGACTTGGGCAGAGCCCACGTCAGTCAGACATGTGGCCCATATCCGCATAATATCAAGCTAAGCATGTTGGCTTGGGTTGGAGCGGGGCCCATTAGCGGTAGTCAGAGATGTACACCAGAGTTTAGGAGCATCTATTGTGTGAAGAAGACGTGCAGAGGCTGAGAGCGGTGGCCCTTCATCGATATTGGGCCAAATCGACATTTGCAGTTGTCCGCTAGTCGATGCCAGGCAGCAGAATAGCCGCTCAGAGAAACGAAGACACCCAATTTAACTAGGGTGACAGGGTGCCGAGTTGGGGCAGTAGACACGCATCGAAAGGCCATGAACGGCTAGACAAGCCGGGGCGGGACTTAAAATATGGCGGTGACCCAGCAATCGCAACCACTACAAGCTGGACGGACACCGATTAGTATTCATCTGAAGTCTAACAGTAGCAAATCGACACCACTAGACCGAAACTGTGTTTCGAACTGAGCAGAGCAATGGGGTGGAATAGAGGTGCATAAGAGAAGAGTGTCTGTCATTGACCCGAGGTGGAACCGGCGATGGTGAGCTGGAGCTCCAATGGCTACTCAGCCACATAAACAAAAAGGGGAAGCAAAAGCGATATGTCCAGATCGAAAAGGGCAAGAGGGGTGATAGGCCGGGAGAGGAGACGATTCAGGCTAGGGCAACAACCTTGTCGTCACTGTGCTGGGAGAAGGCCAACAACCAGTTGGCAGTGGCCGGAGACCAGTGGCCCAGCCGTGGTTTGCAACACACAAGAACAAGAAAAAGAAAAGGGAAGATTTTTTATCCTGTTCAGAATAAGGCAGGGGGGTTGAGGGAGGCGACAGCCGGGGCAGCGACCGGGGTGGCAACCTTACCATCGCCGGACTGGGGGAAGGCCAAAGGCTGGCCACCAGGTGCATGGCCGGCGGCCACAACATAGAGAGAAAATAGAACAAAATAGGTGGCGAAGTGTTACCTAACAGCGGTGAAGCAGGGGCAGGGCGGTTGGGACGGAGGTGTGAGGAAGTGGTCAAGGCTAGGGATAAGGTGTAGCGGCGAGCTGGAGGCCATGCAGGTGGAGACGGCGGCTGATTGGGCAGAAAACCAGAGAACACCATTCACTAGACGAAAATAGAGTACAAGGCAGGAAGAGGCAGTGGTGGCCGGTGGGACCAAGCAAGGGAGGTTACGTCCAAACCAGACTATGAAGAAGTCAAATTCAGATTTGTTTTACTTGCCAATTGTAGTAGACAAGGTCAATCCACAGGGAAAGCCGTGTGTAACAAAGAAAATTGTTATGAAGAAATAGAGGAAGAAAAAATTAATAAAGAAAGAGTAGAAGAGAATTGAGGCAATAAGGAGTCAAGAAATCAAGATGAGAAAACACTTAAGGCATTAAGGATCATTGTAACATCTAATGATGTTCTTCATATATCATATTATTTCAGTTAGAATCAAATGAAAATTCTATTTAACTGGAAGATATGAATATTAAAATTAAAATTAAAGATAGAAAATACTTTGGATAGATGAAGGATAAAAATAATTGTCTCTTAAATATTTCTTTGTATCCAAATGATAAAATATCAAAAAGAGAGCCTTCAAGCTTCTTATGTATCCAAATTACAAAGAAACAAGAACAAAAATAATATTAAATAAACATCACTTCAGATAAACAATACTTACTTAAAACAATTGATGAAACATAAATAGAACTCCATTAGATTGTTACAAATCACCTCTTGCCTTAGCTTGAGAGCTTAAAAAGTCATTACAATAATACTAAAAATAAAAATACAAAAGAAAAAAAGAAAAATAGGAGAAGAGAGCTCCAAAGAGGAGGGAATAATGCCTCTATCACATCCACCCCTCTATTTATAAGAGTAGAAGGGGTTGCTTCAATGGGGAAAGTAAAATAATATCTCTAGATTACATCCTGATTGATTGCCTGATTGGTTGCTTCTTTGGCAATGATTAGATTCTCAATTAATTATATAAATTAATAATTTATTTAACAAATAAGTATCTTTGAATCTTCTTTTAGTTATCCAATCAGCCTCATTGTTTTTCCTTATGTGTATCAATCATAATCAATGAAAAGATTCTCCATGCGCTAGTTTCGGGTTAGTTAACTAGTTGTCCCTTTTCATGCCAAATTCGACCTACAAATCTTTGGAATTTAGAATTTCTTTGTGAAATAATAAATGTAGCCACATAAGTCTTCTTTCCAAAGCCAGCACATTCGTAGCAATCCGAGTTATACATAGAGAGATATGGTCGAAACACTAAGGCTGCATTAATCTATCTAAATAAGCTTCTTTCCTAATTTAGTTCTCTTGATGCAAATCTCAAATCCAACAGGTCCACAAGGTTGTGCTCGACTATTTCATGCATGTTTAGACCATTAAAAGCCCATTCTTGACTTTTAAATAACTTTGGGTAGTTGGGCTTCACTTCCTCTTCCAGTTGGATCCTGTTGAAGCCTGTTTAAACATGTAAACTTAATTAAGGTCCAACTAACCTATTCAAAACATAAATAGCACAAATAAACAATGAATTAACACAAAATAGGATTGCAATTTGAAATGTGATAATATTTAATTGAACATTATTTGAGTACATCAAATACCCCCAAGCCTACTTTTTGCTAGTCCTTGAGCAAAACAAAAATTAAAACAATAGAAAATAAAACTAACTACTCCACTTCCGCATGAAATCTCGATTGCATTTAGCATGTGCAACAAGCCTTTAAACCCCTAGCTTACACTAGTGGACGAGTTGTGTTAAGTGAGGGTTTGCAGTGAACATACCCACAAAATTCAAAATTTAAATGATAGAAGAAAATTAAAATTAAAGCCACGTCAAATTTACAAATCAACTCCTCCTAAACATGTGACTTCATTTAGTAAAATCAATCATACATAATACAACTTGTCTTCGTAAACAATAATTCATTATGACAACTTCATATTGGTGGCAAGTACTCATACATACATAATAGTTTTAGAAAAATAGACATTACTAAGTAATTATACAATCCCAATCTCATGAATCGAACAACTCAATGTGTCTCATGTCTACTCAGCAATTTTAATTTTAACACTAAAAAATAGACATTAGCATCCATTCATCTTCAAGAGATCATAAGAGAGAATCATGCAAAACTTTCCTTGAAAAGTAAAATACCCTAGATCACCTGACAACTCATTCAAGATATAATTATATAAAGTCCTACTAGAATTCTATGCTCATCTCACATGACATGTGTAAGGCTTAGCCTTTTTAAGCTTTCTATAAGATCCATGTAACAAGTGTTAGGCCAGTAACTCCCAATCTAGTTGGCTCAGGGCACTAGGTGTTAAAACACCCCTAAGGCTTAATAACTTGTACCAAATAGGCTTCAAGGCTATACATGTCATAAATTAGTCAACTCTACCTTTTGACTCGAACACCCTATGCTTAGTGAGGCGCACGGAGTCTCGGACTACTCAATAGGGTGACTTTAAATCATTACAATTTTTTTTTCCACATTTTTTTTCTTGAGCACATTATATAATCAACTTGAATTGTGTTGACAAAAAGTCCTCGACTGTTCTACAAACCAAGAATAGTGAAGCTCAAAACTTTATCATGCTAACATAAATACTACTAGATCATGCCAAAGTTTTACTCTCATAAGAAAATAATTACTTAGATTCAATGATATCCACCAAGATGTAAGACCATAATCAAGGGCTCGAATTCTCACTTAGGCCAATGTCTTTCTTTGTTTTTTTCAAAATAGGAGCACAATAAACCAATATAAAGTAATCAGAACTCAAAATTATTAAATATGTCAAGTCTTATTTTGAACAATATAATGTAATTAAATACAGTCACATGTCTAAAATAAGCGTAAATGTAATAAGCAAAAACATAAATCTAATTAATTTTTTTCAAATTTTTATTTTTTAAGTAAAACTAAAAACATAAAAGAAAAATCTCTTTCTACACCCCCAAACCTAAACTAAACATTGTCCTCAATGTTGCAATATAAGGAAAGAGGAAAGAAGAGATAATATATGGGTTGATGTGCTCATGTACATAGCTATCAAAAGAAAAATAGTCAATAAAGCACAAGCATAATCACATTAGGGTAAATCAATAATGATCATATAAGCACACCCTAATAATGATTAGAGCACTCAACAAAGATAATAACTAAAAACTAACTAAACAAAACACACACAAAAAACAAACTATTAAACAAAAAATAACTATCAAAACCAAAAGTGGTTTGCCTCCTAGGAGCGCTAAGTTTACTGTCTTCAGCCAGACACACCTCCATTGAAACTCATCCAGGGTCCTTTAAAGCAATTATCTTTTATTAATTTTAATCAAATTAGAGTGAGTTAAGCAAATATTTAGTGGATCATCAGAATAAATAAAAGGAAAAACATCCTCCACTAGATTCTCAACCTTGTCAACCTCAAAAGTATCATCAAAGTCTGATGGTTGTCTACTGACATTAAATATATTTAACTCACATGCCAAGTTACCAAAAGAAAGCCTCATCACTCCATTCAGACAATTTATTAGAGCATTAGATGTAGGAAGGAATGGACGACCCAAAATCACAGGGATTTGAGATGATGCATTTGAAATCGATTGTGTGTCTAAAACAATGAAGTCCACTGGAAAATAGAATTTGTCCACTTGAACAAGGACATCTTCCACTATTCCTCTTGGCCTTTTGATTGAGCGGTCAGCAAGTTGAAGTGTTATATTGGTGGGTTTCAAATCTGCTAGACCTAATTGCTCATAAACAGAATAAGGTAGGAGACTAACACTTGCCCCAAGATCAAGCAAAGTTTTTTTAATTTTATAATTCCCAATTATACAAGATATGGTTGGACAACCAAAATCTTTATATTTTGGTGGGGTGTTTTGTTCTAAAATTGCACTTACTTGTTCTATCAAAAATGCCTTCTTTTGTACATTTAACTTACTCTTAATTATACAAAGGTCTTTCAAATATTTTACATAAGATGAAATTTGTTTAATGGCATCTAAGAGAGGAATGTTAAACTTTACTTGTTTGAAATTTCAAGAATGTCACCATTTTGCTCTAATTTAGAAGAATATTGTAATCTTTGAGGAAAAGGAGGACGAATAGGAGAAACACAATCAGAGTTATCAAATTCATCACAATGTTTAGAATTTAAAGACTCCTTAGGTTCAACAACCTTCATGGGAATGTCTTTGTTAATGACTTTTCCATTTTTCAAAGTGGTGATGGACTTAACATGCTCTTCTTGTGAACTTGAAGACTTTAAATTTTTAATTACAAATTGACCTTTAGGATTTAGTTGAGGTTGAGAAGGAAACTTCCCTTTTTCTTGAGTTCTCAAAGTTATGGTCAATTGAGTGAATGAAGTCTTCAAGTCATTGATGGCTTGCATTGTTTTGTTGTTGATTGTTGCTTTAATTTGCATGAATTCTTGCAATGCGTCTTCAAGAGTCTTCTTATGTGGTGGAACATAATTTGAGGAAGAAGGGGGTACCTGCACATTAGACTCATTTCTCCAACTAAAGTTGGGATGATTTCTCCAATTAGGAGTATAAGTTTCAAAATAAGGAGAAAAGAAAGGCCTTTTGTAAGTATTCATAGAACATACTTGAGTATGTAACACTTTTTGAAAAGCAAGGATTGTTGGACAATCCTGTGTTTGGTGTCCATCACTCTCACATATACTACAAATATCTTGAGCTTTTTGATAAGCTTTAGATATTTTTCCCTATTAATTTCCATAGCCTTAATTTTTCTAGTTAAACTTGTAATTTTTGCTTTTACATCATCCTCTTCTTTAAGAAAGTACATGCCCCCCTTAGTTGTCCCATTAGATTTGGTTTTATTACTATTTTCAAATTCATTAGAATCTTCTCATGATTGAGTATTTTTAGCTAATACATCAAAATAGTCCCATGCTTCTTCAAGTTCTTTACTAAAAAACTCTCCATTACACATCATTTCAACAAATTGCTTCATTTGAAAAGATAAGTCATTATAAAAGAAACTAATTGTACGCCATTTTTCATATCAATGATGTGGGCACAACAACAAAAGTTCTTTAAATCTTTCCCAACATAGAAAGAAAGTCTTGTTTTCACTTTGTGAAAAATTTATGATGTTCTTTCTAAGTGTATTAGTTCTATGGATGGGGAAAAACTTTTTCAAAAATTCTCTTTGGATTTCTTGTCATGTTCCAATGGATCTTGGCTTCAAAAAATTCAACCAATTTTTTACTTTTTCTTTTAAAGAAAATGGAAAGAGTTTTAATCTAATAACTTCATTTAAAACATAAACCTCTTCAAACTCTTTTAAATGCAAATATGGACTTTCCGAATCTAAGCCATGAAATTTGGGTAGTAATTGAATTACACCCGGCTTGAGTTCAAAACCACCCACATTAGTTGAAAAAATTTGTAAGAAAGAGAACTTAATCTAGTTGGTTGCAAATAATCACGCAAGGTTTTAACTTGAACATTTTGTGCATTATTATCCCCATTATCACTTCTTAGTTCCTCATTAGTTCTTAGATCCTCCATTGTATCAAAATAAAGATGATTTTTAAAAGATTTGTTCACTCTTTTCAATCGTCCAAAATTATCATGCACCCATGTGAACATGCAACAACAAATTTTTTTTTTTAGTAACAAACGAAAGTAAAAGTGCAAAAATTAAATCACAAAATATAAAAAGTTAGAGAGTTAGTAGTTAATAGACAAAAATTAAAATTGCAAAATAAGGTCAAAGGCACTATCAAGGTACATGTTTCATCCCGAAAAATTTTCGGTAGTAACGTGGGTAGTGCATCTGGTCTAAAAAAAAGAAAAATTATAGAATTTAAGTACTAAAAGTAAAGGACTGAATTTAAAGAGTTAGTGTATAAAAATAAAAGTTAGAGAATTAGTAAAGTTAGAGTGAGTTCTTTTTCGTAACGGATGCTTGTCACACGTTGCAATCCCCGACAACGGCGCCAATTTGTTGTTACGTCCAAACCGGACTATGAAGAAGTCAAATTCAATTTGTTTTACTTGCCAATTGTAGTAGACAAGGTCGATCTACAGGGAAAACCTTGTGCAACAAAGAAAATTGTTACGGAGAAATAGAGGAAGGAAAAATTAAGAAAGAAAGAGTAGAAGAGTATTGAGGCAATAAGGAGTCAAGAATTCAAGATGAGGAAACACTAATATATTAAGGATCATTATAACATTTAATGATGTTCTTCATGTATCATGTTATCTCAGTTAGAATCAAATGAAGATTCTATCTAACCGGAAGATATGAACATTAAAATTAAAATTAAAGATATAAAATACTTTAGATAGATGAAGGATAAAAATAATTGTCTCTTAAAGATTTCTATGTATCTAAATCACAAAAGATAAAAAAGAGAGCCTTCAAACATCCTATGTATCAAAATCACAAAGAAACAAGAAGAAGAACAATATTAAATAAACATCACTTCAAATAAATAATACTTACTTAAAACAATTGATGAAACATGAATAGAACGCCATTAAATTGTTACAAATCACCTCTAGCCTTAGCTTGAGAGCTTAGAAAGCCATGATAATAAAACTAAAACAAAAATACAAAAGAGTAAAAGAAAAATAGGAGAAGAGAGCTCCAAAGAGGAGAAAATGATGTCTTTATCACATCCACCCCTCTATTTATAAGAGTAGAAGGGGTTGCTTCAATGGGGAAAGTAAAATAATATCTCTGGATTACATCCTGATTGATTGCCTAATTGGTTGCTTCTTTGGCAATGATTAGATTCTAAATTAATTAAATAAATCAATAATTTATTTAAAAAATAAGTATCTTTGAATCTTCTTTTAGTTATCCAATCAGCCTCATTGTTTTTCCTTATGTGTATCAATCATAATCAATAAAAAGATTCTCCATGTGCTAGTCTCGGGTTAGTTAATTAGCTGTCCCTTTGCATGTCAAATTCGACCTACAAATCTTCTGAATTTGGAATTTCTTCCTGAAATAACAAATGTAGCCACGGAATTCTTCTTTCCAATGCCACTAGAATCGTAGCCTGTTTAGACATATAAACTCAATTAAGGTCCAGCTAACCTATTTAAAATATAAATAGCCCTAATAAGCAATGAATTAACACAAAATAGGATTGCAATTTAAAGTGTGAGAACATTTAATTGAACATTATTTGAGTGCATCAAGAGGCGGCAACGGCATCGCCCAGCTAAGGCTGGTCCGACGGAAGCTGGCGGCTAGTGGTGGCACTGCCTCCAACCACACTGAGTGAAGGGGCTCCCCTCACTGTTCACGTGTCGAGTGCACTGAGGTGTGCCCAATCCAATCCTCTTAAATTAAAATTTTTCTATTCTTTTTTTCATCTCTTCCCTTCTTTTCGTTTTTGTTCTCCTGCGTCTCGCCCAATTTTTGCCCAAAAAAATTTCTAGGATGCATCGAGGCCCATGACCTGCGACTAAATACTACTCCTGACTCATACGATCACAAATATTACAAATATAGATATGTCAAAGCGTCAAATTTCTTCATCAAAAATATGAGCAAAAGCTATAGAACATTGCAGAAAATTGCTAAAAAAATAGCCAAAATATGCAAAAAAACTACAAAAAATTTGGGGATGTTACATAGGGCACGTCAAAATTCAGTGGAAGGGGAGAAGAAATGGATTCATGGAGACCTCGTTTGATTATGGAAAGTGGTCAGAATGCTAACCTCATACTATGATTTAACGTCATATGTATGCACGATGGATAAGATTTTCAATGTCATTGCTATTGAATGTATAAAAGCATGACCTTTTGGAATACTTTGTTATGATGATGGTTATGATCATGATCCTTTTGTAAAATGAGTGTTGGATTCCATGAGATCATTTTATTGCCAAGATTAAGTTATATTAAATGTGAAATATCATGTTAATCATGTTTCTTGACTAATTTAAAACAAAAGTGATAGTTATGTTACTCTTCTTGACCAACGACAAGTTTACTGACACATCGGTGACGACGCTGATAGAATGGAGAAGATGAAGGTATGAGATATTGGCATGCATCGACATGTTGATGTGCTATTGATGGGTCACTAACAATGAGGTTGACACATTAATGAAAATGGTTGTTGACAGGAGTTCGACATGTAAGTTGGATTTCGAATTTTTCATTCCACACTGTTTTTGTCGAAAATTCCAATTTTTGAGGCTTTAATGAATTAGTTTGTATGTACTTGCTTTACTAAAGATACTTAATTTTCACTTGTACATATTACACTCTGATTTGGGACATTTCTGCTCAATTTTTTTTAGGGGTATATTTTTAATTGACATTATTGGGCAGGTACAAAAGTTTTTCTGCTCTCCAGTCGTTTCCATATCATTTTAGCACTTCTTTTTGAGCTTTTTGCATATCTATAGCACACTGTTCTCATTTTAAAGCCCCAAAAAAGAGGAAGGGCGCCCTTCTATTTCGCATGCTTCATCTTCTACTACCGCCGCTACCGATTTACCTCTTCATGCTATTGTTTACAAGCGACAAGTGGAGTTTGTCCCCACTATTACTATTGCCCAGTCATGGCTTATGGAGCGAGAGGATTGGTGCTCCTTTTTCTCACATATTACATCCCCTGACACTCGTGTACATCATGAGCAGGTCCGATCTTTTTATGCATCCGCTTTTCTTAATGAGAGGGGATATATTGTTAGTACCATTGGAGATATTACAATCACTGTCACACTAGAGCTCATAGCGATAGTGATGGGTCTTATGCGCTCCACCTTCACCTATCCCTCTTTTGCTGACTTTGCTTTTCCTGATGAGTATACTATCACAGGGACTCTTATGGGGCAGGAGCGAGGCCCATCCCTCACGTATGGCTTGCCAACTTCTCTCATGACACGGGACTATCGTTTTGCACATCTGATATTGGAGTATGACATATGGTTCCACCGTCATGAGAAGGTTGACTACACCTTAGCTCGCCTTCTATATGTTATGGGTCATGCGAAGCGGATTCACATCGATTTTCCCTCCTTTGTCTTCGCACGGATGGCGGATATAGTCTCTAGACCAGTGGATGCTCGATTAGCTTTTCCTTTCCTTTTCGAGTGGATTTTTGTTCACTTTCAGTTGGATTTTCCTTTATATGCACCTACGAGCCAAGGTTTAGGGGTCATTTCTCAGGTGACCTTAAACCGGATGATCACACATTATCTGCCTCGACCAGCATTAAACGAGGAGAACGAGGAGGAGCCAGCCGCAAGGGGCGTACCAGGGGTTGTAGTTGAGCAGAACATTCCACCACATTCTTTTGCTCACGACTCTTTCCTTCAGATGGAGCATTGTCTTTGAGCACATATTGATTCTTCTCAGGCACAGCTTCAGATGAGGCTTACTGCACATATAGATGCTCAAATGGCTACTTAGATGACTGAGATGAAAGGACTTATACAGGGACTGACTGATTTGATTAGTAGAGCTTCGGCTGATGTGGATGATAGTGACTAGAGTTCTACTAATGCAGATGATTCCGATGATGCTGATATTTAGCAGTGCAGGGGCTACTTTTCTCTTATCTTCTCTTTTCTTTTCTTTGTTTTTATTGTTGTTATCTCTTTTCTGGGAGCTTGGTACTTTAGGTTTGGGGGAATGCTCATCACTTATATTTATTTCTTTTCTCCAATCCTACGTACTTCACTTTCAAATTAGTGGATTAGTTATGCTTTCAGGGATATCTTTCTCTCTCTTACTTATTCTTGTCATTGTAGTATATATTTTCTTTAACATTGAGGACAATGTTTAGTTTAGGTTTGGGGGTGTAGAAAGATATT
This sequence comes from Saururus chinensis, assembly GCA_035235625.1. Lineage (NCBI taxonomy): Eukaryota > Viridiplantae > Streptophyta > Magnoliopsida > Piperales > Saururaceae > Saururus > Saururus chinensis. The sequence goes on from CP141142.1 coordinate 22,693,509, forward strand.
TTTTCTTTCCTATTTTTCTTTTAGGATGTTTTAGAGTTTTTTTTCATTATTTCTTTTGCTTTGTTTTCTTTTAAGTGGGTTTTATCACTTATTTTCCTTTAAAAGTATATGTCTGTTTTTAAAGAGATCAATTTCATGAAGAAAGTTCAAGTAATTAATTAAGTGATGAAAATGATTAAATGAATAATTTCTATTTTATTTTCTTTATCTTGGATAATTATGCATATATTGTTAAATCACATTTCACACACTTGAAACTTGTAGGAATATAATTTTATGATTTATTACTTGTAATCTTAGTGGCATATCTTTAACTAAGCATATTTTTGAAAAACTTGACAATTGAGTAATTTTTAATGTTTTATGATAAATCTTTATGTTTAGCTTTTATTTGAAGATTTTTTTTTGGGATAAGTGTATAATGAAAAAAAAAGAATAAAACATAGAATGAAAAAAAAAGTTGAAGAAAAAAATATAGATTGAATGAAAAATATTTATGAAAAAAAAAGTAAAGGTTTGTTTCTCTTTTTACTGAGTAACCAGACCTTGTGCCTAAGCAAGTATAAGGGATCGCGTCAAAAGGTAAAAAGTTGAGATAAATTCTTTTATGACTTACTTGGTTCTATAGCCTTTATAGTTCGCGTTATTAAGCCTAAGGAGTGTTTCAACACCTAGTGCCTTGAGCCAACTAGATTAGGGACACTGGCCTAACGCTTGTTACATGGACTATTTAGAAAGCTTAATAGAACTAAGTATTGCACAAGTCATATTTTGAGGTATATTATGCCCTTATTCCATGAATTTAATTAAAATTTAAAGGCTGTTACATGAGGGTTTCTTATGAGATATTAAGGATGAAAGATTATCATTGTTATATTTTTGAGTTAGTGAACTTTAATGAGCTTGGTTAATGGGTCACATAAGATATGCTCGTTAATAAAGAATGAAATTGTATGACCACAAAGTTTCTATACTTTATGTTTTTGAAATGTATATATGTAGTTGCACAATTGTTTCTCAGATGGGGTTATATAATGGATTATTCCTTACTTGAAAGTGATCAAATTGAAATTGTTTACTTGTTTCAAGTATTTGTGGTTGGTTCTTTTAAAAATAGTTATGTGTTTTTAAGAGAAGATTATTTTTTGAATTTTTATTTTCTTGTTTGTTTTATTTTTTTTAGGTTTTGATGTTTGTGGGTATCATTACTGCAAACCCTCACAAGACACAGCTCGTCCAACTAGGGACACCTAGGGGTTTAAAGGCTTATTGCATATGCTAAATGCAATCGTGATTCCCTACGAAAGTGACATTTATTTATTTTTCTAGATTAGTTATTTTATTTTATTTTTTTTGTTTTACTCGAGGACTAGCAAAATATAGGTTTGAGGGTATTTGATAAGTATGAAATATATATCTATTTTATATGCCTTTTTCCTTATTTGCTAGTATATATTAGGTTAATTTTGTGTTAGTTATGGTTTATCTAGATTAAGATAGTTATTAATATTTTAGTTTAATTATTAATTAATTTTAGAAGTTATTAGTAGTATAGGCATGTATTTAAATCATGTTGGGATTTTTATTATATTCTACATGTCTAAACTATGATATTTTATGTTTTGTAGGTAAAAATTGCTTATGGAAGTACTTGGACGATGCTTGGAATAATTCAAAATAGTCTTGACATGTTTTAAAATGATTTGGGCAACTTTTCGGAGTTATAAACAAGTTTGAAATTAATATGGACATGAAAGGAAGAGCTTAATGAACAGAAAATGGACTGTCTAGATTGCAAAAATAGTGTAGCCGATTGAACGGGGCATTTTTAGTATCAAATGGCTAAACGTAATTTTGAAGAAAAATACAATACAAGCGATTAAATGGGCATGCAGGGCGATCGATCGGGATAATGCGCAGTTTCCCAGTTTTAGCTAATTTTTAATCCTTTTCATATTAGACTTCTTTCTCTAGCTCTTATGCCTATATAAAAACATATTTGGCTCAAAATCAGTGGATTGTAGGAGATTTTCTGAAAAGAAAAAGGAAGAAGAAGATGGAAGAGAACTCAAAGCTTTTAATGGAGATTTAAGTGCTTTCTTCTACAATGGAAGGTTAGACTTTTTTTTTACTTGGGAGTTGAAGCTATAAATAAATTTTAGTTTCTTTTCTTTTTAATTTAGATCTCAATTGTGAATGATGACAATTGTATGATAAAGATTTCTTTATTAATGGAAGAGCTTTTAATGTTTATCCAAGTCTATGTTGATTTATTGTCTTGTAGATGATAGATTGATGTGGTTTTGATATTTTCATTGATTCTAATTTCTATGATTTAGATGAGATGGTCATACAATAGTTTTAATGTTCATATAATTAATGAATTGGATTAGTTATACTAAGATTAGATGAGTCATGCCTATAGCTAGTTTAGTGTAGATGATTCGTGCTATTGTTGAAGATAGTTCATGGCATGAATTTAATTAATGATTATTTCTGAAGTAATTTTAGCTTGTAGTTGAGAATACTTGTTCATATCACACTAGATTTAGGTTAAAAGTTAAGGAATTGTTATGGTTTTATAGTGGATTCGATTTCCTAAGTAAATTCCATCATATTAATCTCTTGCTTTTAATCTAGTTGATTCCTTTCTTTTGCTTAACTTAAGTTTAAGTTGTTTTTAGTTTTTAATTAACAAATTTCTCTTTAGATTTAGTAATAATTCATTTGTCCCTGAGGTTCGATAACCCTTAAATACTTATCCTAGTACAATTACCTTATACACTTGCGAAGGGTTTAATTATAAATGATCAGGCACACTAAGGCTGCCAAACACAAGGTCGTGCCACTAGAAATGGCAAAAGTGACCACAGAATTGGGGGTGACTAATTGGAGGTCAACCAATGGTTTAAAACACATTGTTGGCCACAAGAAACTAAAATCGGCCGCAAACCACATCTAGCGGCAACAATTTTACATTGTCAAAAACTCACAACACGGAGGAGGGCTTGGTTGTGTACTCATGGACATAGGCGAGATGAAAAATGGCTTTAACGGCCATATTGCCTAGTGGTAATGTTGTTCATTCATCATACTCTACAAAGGTGAAGCCTTTAACCTAGACTGCACATTCAACACAAGCACGAGTGGAAAAGGGGAACCCTGGGGGAGGATAGGTTGTTGGTGGATCCCAAAGCGACTCAAGCTAGTGGAAGTAGAACCCAACCAATCACAGGCGGGATCAACTATCAAATAGCATATGAACATGCTGTCACAGCCAAACCCTAAAAAGGGTTGTCAGTCGTGGAAGGGGTGGGGTTTGCCAGTGGAGGTCCCCTAAGCAAAAGTTGAAGGCACAATGACACTAACGAAGGAGGGGCGGGGAGGCCGAGACGACGTTTCTCTAACGTTGTCCTGGCCAAGCTGGAGTCATTGTGGTGGGCCGGAGGTGATCCGGTTGACATTGGTGGCAAATCAAGCAAAGGAAGGGAAAGAGGATGTGTCGGGCCAAAAAATTCTCTTTGCATTTCTTGCCATGATCAAATGGATCTTGGCTTCAAATAATTCAACCAATTTTTTGCCTTTTCCTTTAAAGAAAAAGGAAAGAGTTTTAATCTAATAGCATCATTTGAAACATTTTGGTTTGGCAAAGTTGCACAAACCTCTTCAAACTCTTTTAAATGCAAATATGGGCTTTCTGAATCTAGGCCATGAAATTTGGGTAGTAATTGAATTACACCCGGCTTGAGTTCAAAACCGCCTACAGTAGTTGGAAAAATCATGCAAGAAGGAGAACTTGATCTAGTTGGTTGCAAATAATCACGCAAGGTTTTAACTTCAATATTTTGTGCATTATTATCCCCATTATTACTTCTTAGTTCCTCATTAGTTCTTAGATCCTCCATTGTATCAAAATAAAGATAATTTTCAAAAGATTTGTTCACTCTTTTCAATCGTCCAGAATTATCACGCACCCAAGTGAACATGCAACAACAATTTTTTTTTTTTAGTAATAAACGAAATAAAAGTGCAAAAATTAAATGACAAAATATAAAAGTTAGAGAGTTAGAAGTTAATGGACAAAAATTAAAATTGCAAAATAAGGCCAAAGACACTATCAAGGTACACGTTTGATCTCAAAAAAATTTTCGGTAGTAACGTGGGTAGTGCCTCCGGTCTCAAAAAAAAAAAATTACAGAATTTAAATACTAAAAGTAAATGACATAAAGTAAATGACTGAATTAAAAGAGTTAGTGTGCAAAAATAAAAGTTAGAGAATTAGTAAAGTTAGAGTGAGTTTTTCGTAACGGATTCTTGTCACACGTTGCAATCCCCAGCAACGGCGCCAATTTGTGTTACGTCCAAACCAAGACTATGAAGGAGTCTAGTTCAGATTTCTTTTTTTTACTTGTCAACTATAGTAAACAAGGTCGATCCACAGGGAAAGCCTTGTGTGACACAGAAAACTATTACGAAGAGAATAGAGAAGGAAAGTGAAATAGATAATAAGAGACAATTCAAAGAGAAAATGCTAAGGCATCAAAAATCCACTTGCAATAAATCTCTAATGTATACTTCATTCAAATGATAACTCAATTAAGATCAAATGAAAATTTATCTCAATTGGAAATTTTATCTTTTAAAGAACGTTGAAATAGAACAATAGTAATTGATTGTTTACTACGTGAAAGCATTAAGTATATAATCACAGGGAATTATAAGCATTCAACGTGCCTTTCATCAACGCTGAATCAAATAATTGTATAGATTATAAACTCTTTAAATATGAAACATCAATTTAAAATGATAGAAAACTTACTTGAATCAAAGTATCCATTAAACATCAAGTACAAGCTTCATTCTTAGCCTTAGCTTGAGAGATTTAGAAAGCCATTACAATAAAACTAAAAACAAAAATGTAAAATGAGAGGAGGAAATAGGAGAAGAAAGCTCTAAAGAGGAGAGAATGCCCCATCTATCACGTCCACCCCTCTATTTATAGGAAAAGAAAGGGTTGCTTCAAAGGGTAAAATCAAATCATATCTCCAGATTTTATCCTGATTGATTGCCTGATTCGACCTCTATATCTTCGGAATTTGGAATTTCTTCCTGAAATAACACTTGTAGCCACGGAAGTCTTCTTTCCATTGTCACTAGAATCGTATCAATCCGAATTATACATAAAAAGATATGATCAAAATACTAAATCTGTGTCAATCTATCCGAATCAACTTCTTTCATAATTTAGTTCTATTCATACAAATATCAAATCAAATGGGTCCACAAGGTTGTGTTCGACCATTCCATGCATGTTAGACCATTATGAGCCCATTCTTGACTTTTAAATAGCTTTGGGTAGTTGGGCTTCACTTCATATTCTAGTTGGATCCTATTGAAGCCTGTTTAGACATGTAAACTCAATTAAGGTCCAACTAACTTATTCAAAACATAAATAGCCCAAATCAGCAATGAATTAACACAAAATAGGATTGCAAATAGAAATTTGAAAATATTTTATTAAACATTATTTCAGTGCATCAGCAGTCGGGTGGGCAGAGGCACGCCCATCCGATTTTAGTATTTTTTTTTCTTTTTCTCTTTTTTTCTCCTTTCTTTTGTTTTCTCCTTTCTCCTTCATATCCCTTTTTACTCCCATTTTCACGTCGAGAGTTTCTATGGCACGTCCAGGCCCATGCCTTGTGCCTAAGCACCACTGTCGACTCTACGATTAAAAATATCGAGGTCAATTAAGCAGATGGATACGCCAAAGCATCAGATTTCTCCATTGAAAATTCGAGCAGAAAAATTACAAAAAAATCGGGGATGTTACACTATATCACTTGTTGGGTTGCTTCAGCCACTTCCCATTCCCTATAAGGTTTGGGAAGGTGTATCAATGGATTTTGTGGAGGCCTTGCTAGTGGTGCAGAGCAAATTGGTGGTATTGGTGGTTGTGGATTGCTTGTCCAAGTATGCACATTTCTATGCCTTGGGCCATCCGTTCACTGCCAAACAGTGACTAAGATCTATGTTCGTGAGATAGCCAAGCTGCATGGCATGCCTCACACCATTGTCTCTGAGTAGGATCGGATCTTTCTCTCTCAGTTTTCGCATGAGTTTTTTGCACTTTAGGGCACTGAACTTCATATGAGTACCGCTTAATACCCAAAGACAAATGGGCAAACTGAGGTGGTTAACCGCTACTTAGACAGTACTTACGATGCTTTGTCTGAGTTGGGGTATGCTCTAGCTCCTTCCTTGGGTGGAATGGTCCTACAACATTGTCATGCCCCGGCTCTACCTGACCCGAGCCAAACCCGGTCCAAGGGCCGATAGCGCACGGGGGCAACAAAATTAAATGGATTATCGAATTTACGGAAGACTTAGCCCCTCACATGGGCGGTTCAACTAATGGAGTAACACACCTTACGACCTTTGAACAAGAGTAATAAGGATAAGGAGGATAATAAAATTAACATCATAATCATCTTTACACACAACCCATGTCACAATCTCTGGAGCCCACACATTGCTCAAAGTCTGGAAAGGTCAGTGATGTCTAACAACAATAGATAAACTCTAGTAACATACATAATCCACAAAAGGGTGTTCTCAAGATCAAAAAAGATGAAAATAAAAAAGTAAAACATTATCAGAATGTTATGGAAGCTAATCCCCTGAATATTCATATCGTTCCTCATATAAAGCTTACTGCGCGTCTGCACATCACGCCATGCAGCCCCAAAATAAAACACAAAATAGGAAATGAAGCATAATGGCAAGTTAGGGAATGAATAATCATGGTATACCCATTTTCTGATCATAATGCATATCGTTCATCATGGCAATTTTAGATTCATAAATAACATGGTATACCCATTTTCTGATCATTCCTTTAGTAAATCCCTACTTACCTATAAGTAAAAGATCGAGCATGTATATAACACATATAACAAGTTAGGGAATGAATAATCATGTCATGACTAAGCATCCATACTACATAAGTAATACTCCTCATCTAATCAAAATGAAGCATAATATCACATAAACCACATAATAAGTGTCTCTCACACCCTTCTGATTATGCATTCATATCACATAAACTTACATAATAGTGTCACACCCACATCATTCTGATCATGTAACCAAATCATAAAAACTTGCATAATAGTGTCTCAACCACACCATTCTGATCATGAAACTATATCACATAAATCTGCATAATAGTGTCTCAATCACATAATTCAGATCATGCATTCCTATCACAACTATTTTATAACTCATTCACCCTGCACAACGAACGTGTCAAGCACATGACACACAATCATGCATATTAAATCATATCCACATGTATCATATTATCCCTACACAACCTCTACAATCCTGAGCATAATAAAGTCTCATACACATTCATCATCAAAAAATGGTGAATGCCTCCATTAAGGAGTGAATACAAGCATTGCCACATAAGCAAGGTAGTCAGCCCGTAAGTCTGCTCGCCCAAGATAATCTGGGAGAAGGATGTCCGATTCTCACACAAAAAACCTAGAACAAGTTTGTTCGCCTAGGAACATCTCTTCTGATAGGGGAGAGCTCAAATTCTCATATAGGGAACCCTAAAACACGTAGTAGCTGGTGCACGAAGGCGTATCACTCTGGATTCTCAGGGTCTAGATGATTATCTCAATAATCTCATCTGCAAGACAAGTACACAACTCGTCCCCACATAACTCATTTCAACTTGACTCAACTCAGGGAGTATATATGTTCCACACAAGAACTCAAATTGAAATCATGTCTTTTTAGACCAGCCAAGTTCCAATTAAGTCAACAATCGATTAATCTTGCACGAAATCTCATATCATTTCATACAATCGATCAATTACGGCTAAGCATCAGTAAAACCTCATTCATGAAGTATGTTCTATGATGCATGAAATTATGATACATCCGTGAGCAAGATCTACGTACGTTCCAACACATGGAACATGCTCCCATCAGTTCCCCACATGCATCATATTCAAATCATAAATAACCACGATTTCATAACAAACACCCCACATGTGTGTGTTCATACATTTTAAAACACATAGTCATGTTTTGACAATAGCACATAAGGCAATCCACACATGCTTTGATAAAAATCTAACCATAGTTACCAACTGAAATCATAGATGAAATTTAACATAAACCATCATTTTATTCATATGAAATTAAATGTTCAACTCTTATAAGCATAATTATCCTACACATGAAGCTAAAACATGATATCACCATTCACCCACAATTCATTTATATTATAAGATGACACATTATATTATTGTCATACAATAACTTTGCTAGAAACATTCTTAAAACATAAGAATATCATCCACCATAGATTTACAATAATCAATGCTAAGCATGTCTAACCATAATCATGTAGTTCCACAAAATCCTTAAGCATGCTTCATAAATCCCAACCTAAATAACATATCATTCCAATAGGTTATTCCAACTCAAAATACTCCAAATGAACATTAGAAATATCAGTTGAAGGTAAAAATATTGAAATAAGCATAAAAATCAAAAAAGGCCAAATTTATTGTGTAGTTGATCGATCGGCGTGGCAGGCTGTTTGATCGGCCCGATCGATCGGGAGCGAGGCAGATGAAGGTCTTGTTCTTCCTTTCAAAATTCAAAACCGAAACACCATTAATGGAGCTTAAAATCTTCTTTCAAGCCTCAAACACCATCAAAATTAAATTAAACATTCTAAAACATGAAATCAACTCATTTCAAATCAAAACTCTAAGTAGTCAAGGCAAAAGATTAATTGTTTCTTAATCTACTATTAAAGCCATAAATAAAAAACCCATTCAATCAAAATACATAAAAATCGAGATTTGCATACATATTATGGCTGAGATAAAAACCCATTACCTCTCCACTTAATTTGAGTTAGATTTACTCTTCAATCACCTCTAAAACCTTCCAAAAGTAAGATTTTTATGTTTAAACACACCTAAACCCGATTTAAACTTGAAAATCATAAAACAAATCCTAGATCTAAAGCTTAGGAGGCATAAAATAGAATTTGAGAAGGTTGGGGTTTGAGGTAGATGAGTAAAACAATAATTTAATGCTTTAAAAATGGATTAAATCAATATAGGAAGATAAGATTAAAAGGATTTTAAGAAAATCCCTAAAGATTAAAGAAAGATTAAGGAAATCTTACCTCTAATCACTTCATCTTTAGGCCTAATTGGGGATTAAGCTCTAGATCTCCTAACTTAGCCCTTTCTCAAATGGGAAAGGGTAAACCTCTTTCCTTTTTAAGAAGGAATGACTATATCTAATTAAAACTTGGGGTAAGAATAAAATATTTAACTAAAAGTTGGTATTTTGGCATTGAAACTCTAATTAAGACCAAAAAAATCCAAGAAATTTTTGTAATAACTTGCTTTGATGTCTGGTATGTTTTGGACTAAAAATCTCAAATTTGACCGTAGGGCCCACAGGGGTTTCCGCCAAACCCTAATTTTTTGAGAAATTTGCAAAAATTTTAAAATTTTTAAAAAATTCACAAATAGTTTAGATTCACTTAAAACTCATAAATATAAAATGATTTTTATTTAAAACCTTTAGAAATCACCTTTATTTCTAAAAATCATCAAAATTAATCAGAAACGGCTTAAAACACATAATGATGATTAAATAATAAATAAAAATAAAAGTAAACCAGTTCAAGACAAGAGTTCTTACAAACATTAGTTATCATACCTGGGCTGGGTTCACTCCATTTGAAGTGGTTTATGGGCTCCCTCCTCCTACCGTGTTGTCCTATGTGCCTCACGCTCTTCCGTAGCTAAGGTTTATTATATGCTCCAAACGTGGGACGAAGTTATCCGCTAGCTTAAACTCAATTTGGTGTCCGCTTAGAACTATATGAAGCTGGTGTATGATAAGAAGCAAGTTGATCAAGAGTTCCAGGTGGACGATCTAGTTTATGTCTTGGTGATTCCTCAACATCAACTAGCTTTTCTAGGTTGAGCATACTAAGTTGGCTCCACATTACCGTGACCCTTATACCATTATCAAGTGCATTGGACTTGTGGTTTATCGCTTGGTATTACCCGCTGGATCATTGGTGCACCCGGTCTTCCATGTCTCTTGCCTCCGCTGCTTTATTGGGGACCCAACCCTTGTCTCTAGTGCCCCGCCTCTGCCAGTGATGAGCCCTTTCGAGCCTGATGTACCCACACCGCCTCTATGATTGATAAGTGACTGGTGCATCATTCTAGCCGTATTGTTACCAAGGTAATCGTGGCTTGGCAGAGTCAGCCTCTTGAGGATGCCACTTGGATGCTTGAGTACAAGTTCATGGAGCACTTACCCTAGTTGGCCGCCTTGAGGGCAAGGCGAAAGTGGAGTGTTGTGTACACTAGCTCAGGGGGTGGGACATCTCCCACCTTGCACTACTTTCTATTTTTAGGACCTACTATATTTGGTTTACTTTACTTTTTGGCAATGTCCTTTTGTGATGTAATAAGCTACATTTGGGGGGGAATTGATTCACGATTGTAACGGACCTAGTGGCCCACTAATTAGTGTAGGGCCCACCAACTGGCACGACTCCCAAGGGAGCCACTCCCACCCCTAAAGGGGGAGTTGTCTTCACGTAAAAATCAGGGTTCTTCTTCCTTCTTCATCTAATCTTCTACCCTTTCCCCTACTTGAAGCTAGGTACCATTTGTGTCCGATGGGACACAACAGGAAGTAAATTATGAACCTCAACTACAACACATCTTAAAAATCCAACTAGATGATGAACTAGAACACAGATTGATTCTAATTTCCATTTCAATTTACATCTTCCAAGATTATTGAGGCATAAATAGGAAATGGGAAGGGTTTTAGTTTAACCTACTTGGACTAGACAGTGCAATCCATTTTTTTCAGAATACTTGGTACAAGTAAAAAAAACAAATGTCACATATACAAACGCAGCTTGGGCTGGCCTTTTTATTCAAACAACTATAAAAAAGAGCTCCTATAAATCTCTTTGCTGCTATTGGCTATAACTGTCATTTTATGTTTACCAATTTTCCATCGATCAATACGCCCCCAATCGGCATCAACTACCATTAACATAAACAAATGAAAGCCAATTCAGTGTATTTATTAAGATATGTAACTCATATTAAATTAATCGTCATATTGCATACGGGTAGTTAATGAATTATAATCTTACATAGATAAAGGACAAAAGGGAAATCAATAACTGAAAGCTGCATGACAAAAAAAATCACATAATAAGAGATAACAATATAATAAACCATTGCATATACCACACAGAAAAAAGAGAGCTACTAGGTATTAACAATTTCTTAGAAACTGAAACCACATCCAACGTAAAACCATGTCACTCTATCTCTTAGACTATAATTTGTTTATTTTTGTATAAAACAGCTAGAAAACATTCAAAAGAATATGTGTGACCATCCTCCAATAGCTGAGAACAGAAGATGAAAACAAAAATAATGCCGATGAGGATGATTATTATGAGGCTGATCAAATCATGTACCACTAATCACATCTAAAGTATTTGTTATATTGGTCTGACTTCCTTCCTCGTTGTCCCAGGTTTCATCCTTAACAACAAAATATTTGTTACATGAAAGCGAAAGTTATTCCAGCAAATGCTTCATGCCATTAAATTACCTAAGCGAGCTTTTCTAGACTCTCCATCAAAGTTTTCTCCTCCAGCTCTACATACACCATCAGATGCAGTTCAAAGAAAGATGAAATAATTCTATGAAGTTAAACTGCACAAAGTAGGGAAGAAGTAGATTGAAGCCATTTATATATTGTCATGCCATGACTCAAGAACTATCACGAAAACAGAGAAGATTATAGTAATTAAAAACAATTATGTATATATTGCTCACCCCTACTCTAGGTACTGACGGGTCCTTATGACCAGCATTCCCTTGCAGTTGCAACAAGAAAAGTATATTTCTTGACTTAATATGGCAACAACTTTTATCATGTATTCGAAAACAAAATTATATGGCATACTACATCAGTCTTATCGCCACTGTGTGCAGCAAGCTTCTTTTCATACTTCCTTCGGATGTCTAATACAGTCTGGTTGTGGTTCTCCCCTCTGTCTGTTTCTTCTATGTGAACCTTAGAATCTCTGCTTCTAGAGTTATTTATGTTACATCCCTGATTTTTCTGCTATTTTCTGCAATTGTTCTGCCATGTTATGCTATTTTCTACTTGTATTTTCGATGAAGAAATTTGACGCTTTGTGCATATATGTATTTGTAATTAATCTCAATATTCATAATTGTAAGAGTCAAAAGTAGTGTTTAGTTGCAAGACATGGGCCTCGATGCGCCACAAAAATGTTCGGTGCAAAAACGAGAGAGAAAAGAACGAGACACAATGGAGAACAGAAATGAAAAGAAAGGAAGAGATGGGAAAAATTTTAATAAATAAAACGAGATGAGGTGTGCCCCATAGCAGGCTGTACTGTGAAGGGGGAAACCTCCTTCACTCTGTGAGGCCAGTAGCACCACCGCCTCCGGCCGCCAGCTTCTACCCGGTCGGCCTCGGCTTGGTGACGCTATCACCGTCACTCCAACTTGGCCTCGCCGGCCGCCACCCTCTTCCTCCCCCATTCCCCATCCGGTCCAGTGAGCCTCACTTTCATTTTTCAGCCCGATCCACAACCACCGCCAGCTCCATGTCCTCCAGCTTGACGCCACAACTCTGCCCCAACCAGGACAACCTCCTGACACCTCCGTCCCAGCCTCTCCACCCCTCCTTTGACACCGTGAGGTAAAACTGTGCCGGCCCTTTTTGTTTTTTTTCGTCTCTGTGTGTTGTGGCCACCGGCTGTTCTGCTGATGGCCAGCTGCCGCCGATTAGCTTTTGGCCCCACCTCAGCCCGGCGATGACAAGGCCACCACCCCCCGGCTCGGACCGCCGCCCCCTAGCCCATCACCCCTCCTTCCACCATTTTCAGAATCAGACAGAGCATTTCCCTTTTTTGGGTTGTTTTTCTATTTTTCTGTGGCTGTGAGTGGTCGAAGGAGCTTCTGCTCACTGTCGCTGGCTCCATCTCAGGCCGACGACAGCAGGTACCCACCACTCTCGTGCCTATTCTCCTCTCCTCCGAGCCCCATTGCTCCACTCAGTTTGAAACACATAGACTTTCCCCTGTTTAGATCTGGTGGTGTCGATTCGCCACCGTTAGACTAAAGACAAATTCTGATCGGTGTCCGTCTAGCTCCCCACAGGTTGCAATTGTTGGGTCACCACCGCATACCAAGTCCATCCCCCAGCCCCATCTGGCCATTCATGGCCCGATGATACGTGTATGCTGCCCTAACTTGGGACATTGTCACCCCGGCCAAATCAAGTCCATTGATTTCTTCGGAGTGGTGATTCCACCACTGCTAACATCAGCCAGCAGATAGCCGCACGATGCCAGCTTGACCCAACGAGGATGAGGGGTCGCCGTTCCCGTCCTCCCTTGCACACCTTCTACCCAAAACAAATGCCCCTAGCTTCAGGGTACGCCTCTGACCGCTGTTGAATGACCCACCCTAGCCTAGGGTGAACCTGTTCTGCCTGACATTGCATGGACTTGGGCTGCATGTCCGACCAACGTGGGCTTTGCCCCGGCCCAGTGACATTAAGGGCCAACAATTTTGGCCCGATTTGACCTCTGCACCCCCACTTTCTGTTATACATGACCCAAAACCTACGGGAAAGAGTTCCTGAATCCAAATTTTTCCAAGGGGAAGTAATGTTGTTAGCTACTGGCCTCCAGCTAGCGAAGGCTTGACCGATGCCATGTCATACCCTCCACCATAAGCCATGCTTGATGCACAACCTACTTCTCAATGGTTTTGGTGGTGGGTGACAATTAGAAATGTCACCACATTTGTAGGCCACCTTCTCTTACCCTTAGTTAGGGGTGCTAACGAGTCGAGCTAGCTCGTTGAGCAAGGGTGCCTCGACTCGACTCGAATTTGGCTTGACTTGAAGTGGCTCAGCTTGAACTTGACTCGAACTCAAATATTTTTTAGTCGAGCTTAAGCATACCCTAGCTCGACTTGACTCGACTCGAATAAAACTCGAACTCGGCTCGAACTCAGCTCGTACTCGACTCAAACTCGAATGAAATTTTTAAATATATTTTATAACACATATAAATATAGATTAACAACTATATATACATATGCACAATTATCAAACCCTATATATATATATAATATTGATATGTTAAAAAATAGGATATACTATGGACTCTAAAACTATATGTCAATCATTAGACAAAAATATGATTATGTCAAAATAAATTATGATATATCTTTTCAAAATTTGTGTAGAAACTAATGGTAGAATCCTTACAAAAACTAAATTTTACAATAAATTTTTAAAAGTTATTTAGCATTGACTTGTGGAGGCTCTTCTGATTTCTTAAGGTAAAGGCAAATTATATTCATGTAAGATGGGCTAGGCGACAAGACTCCAAGTTTCATATTTCGAGTACAATATTATTTGCTTGATAATCATTATTCATTAAGAAGGATGAGATATAAACATACTCAAGATGTCTCATCATTTGTTGATACCAAAATTGAGGCAAGTTATAACTTAAAAATAAAGGCCCATAGAAGGGACAACATTGACTATATAATTAGCTACTATATTTTTATACATGTTTAATCAATAATGACATTTTGATATCATATATACTTGCCAGTTAGGAGTAACTAAGGCTCGAGTGGAGACTAGTTTGACGCTGAGCCAATTTTCTATGAGTAGATATTAACTTTTTTTGGTAACATATAATTTAAAAGAAAAAAATTATTATGGATCAAAATATGTGTTTGGCTTATGTAAGATCACATAAGGGGCAAACAAATTTAGCCCTCCTATGCAGTTAAAAGCTACTACACTATCAAAATTGTGCAACAATGATGCGATAATCTCATAGAGATGGGTTTGTACAAAAAAAATAGAACCAAACCAAACGGGGTAGAACGAAACTGAAATTTGTTGATCAGTTCCTTATTCAATTTCGGTTCAGTTAAAAAAAACGAAAGTATATTTTGGTTCGGTTTTACAAAAAAAACCCATAATTAGAACCAAACCGAACCCCATCTTCATATAAAACCCTATGTCCCCCCTGTTTCCCAAACCCTAAATCTTCTCTTCGCTCCCAAACTCCCAACCATGGTAGCTCCCAATCCCCTCTCTAGCTCTCCCTTTCTCCGGCAATGCCTCACCTATTTGGATCTCCCCTTCTCCGACAGCCTCCCTCCCCTCCCCTCTCCCCTTCAACAGCCTCCCATCTCCTCTTCGGTTCTCCATATTGCAGACTTGCAAGCTCCCCTCTCCCTTTCATGCCAATAGGCAACCGTCCTTCTATCCCCTAAATCCATTTCACATTTGGCCTAGGGTTTTTTGTTCTTCTCCCCCAATTCGGCCTAGGGCTTATCTGATTGGGATTTTTGATGATATTGTGGGGTTTTCTTCGCTTTTTGGAAGCTAGTTTTTAATGTTTTTAGGTTTGATGAAATGTTACTTATGGCTAGGGATGCCACTCAAGTCGGGTTTTTTTGATAAACCCGATCCGACCTGACCTTAATGGGTCGGGTTTGAATTTTTATTGACCTGACTCAACCTGGTATATACTTAAAACTTTAATTTTTTTATAAACCCAACCGACCCTAATGGGTCAGTTTGGATCGGGTTCAAATATTAACCCCACCCCTTCGGGTCAGGTCGAATTCGGGTTTTACCTGACCCGACCCGGTATCCACCTTATTCACTCGACTGCCCTAATGTTTCTCCCATTTCGACCTTCGCTTCACAGTCTCCACCGCCTTGCCCAAAATTTCCCCCCAATCCGGCAATCCCATCGGCCAATCTCCCCTTTTTTCGGCCAAAATTTCTCCACTTCACAATCGATCGTCCATCATCATGCCCTAATTTTTCCCCCATCCGGTGATGTCATTCTTGAATACCCAATACGCCGTTGTGCCCTAAAATTTTCCCCAATCCCATTTTCACTTCACAGTCGATGATTCAACCAGTCTGCCACATCCAGAGGTCGTCCGACGGCCGTCGTTGGGACGTCTTATCCATTTCGCCGGTCGACAGCCTCCAAATCTCATCAATTGTCATCTCCGTTTCGCCGGTCAGCCGCCTCCAGAGTTCGTCGAGACGCCCTCTCAATTTTTCTGATGCCTCTTCTCCATTTCACCGACGCCTCTTCTGCATGTCACCAGTATCTCCTCTCCGGCGCCTGTGTTCCAAAATCTGTGAGTTCCATTCTCTGATTTATATAGTCTTCTCTGACGCCTGTGGGGATGTACTATTGGCACATAAGCGGGCTATTTGAGGAATTTGGGGGAGAAGCCAGTTGATCGATTGCAACAGAGAAGGGCTGGATTTGAAGCCAAGTTACGATTTGCCGCCTTGATGCTGTAAAGTATGAATTTCTATTGCAGATGGTCAGCTTGCAGTTGATTTTTTTCATTGTTGGTGGTGTTTTGATGTGATTTTCATATGATTGTTCTTCTGAAAGTTCTTATTCATCTGTTTTTCTTATTTGATTGAATTCGATGAGTTTTGTCTAGGTTGGTCCTGCTTTCGTTGCTATTTTTGCATCATTTCTTCGTCTCCATTTTTTGATTTTGGCGTGAGGCAAAATTTCAGATTCGGGTTGGGTTGGTTGAGTTTTACCAAATTGAGATGCATAGATTGAGCCCAATTCGAGCTAGTTTCCTTGTGTAATGGAATGAGTTCGAGCTCGAGCTCATATTTTTAGTCTGAGTTGAGCTCGAGCCGGTAACCTCAAGCTCATTTGAGCCTCGAATCGAGTTCAAGTTGAGTACTCAAACTTCGAGTTCGAGCTGTAAGAGGCTCAAACTCGACTCAACTCAGCTCGTTAGCACCCCTACCCTTAGTGCTCTCAAGTTTTGTTTGGATATTGCCGCTAGTGAACCCCACTTCTTCTGTGTTTGACCACTGACAACCTATCCTCCCTTATCATTCCCCTTTTTATCGAGCACACTTATGTCACGTGTGCAATTTAGGTTAAAGGCACCACCTTTGCGGTATATGACGATTAAACGACACCACCACTATGCAATATGGCCACTAAAGCCCTCCTCTATCTCTCCTATGTCTGTGAGTACGCAACCAAGCCCTCCGCCATATTGTGAAGCTTCAAAAATGCGAAATTGTTGCCACTGGATGTGTTTCGTATTTGATTTTAATGTCTTGTGGACAACAAAGTATTTTTAACTATTGGCTGAACTCCAATCAGTCACCCCCTATTCTGGGGTCTCTTTTGTCATTTCTACTAGCACAACCTTGTGTCTAGCCATCTTAGTGCACCCAACCTTTGCTTCAAGTGAAATTAGTCTAACCTTATAAAGATTAATTCCAGCATCTTTAAAAATCCTCAGGACAACAACTCTCTCAGTGCGAAGCTTTTAGCAACCTATTCCGCCAGCGACGCCGCCATTGTTATATGCTTATCATCAAACTCATATGGATTACGAGGTAGGGGACCTTGAACTCATAATTTCAAGATAGCATGCTTTGATTATGGAGTAGCATGTTAAGAGTTGATAATTTAATGCTTTACATGATAAATAACAATTAAATGAGCATGTTTTATGTATGTGAATTATGCATATGTTAGTGAAGACTAAGTATATGGTAGTAAGTTGTTATGATTTATATGTATGTGATCAGAGTGTGTGATAGATCTTTGTTGTGGGCTGGTGGTGTGTGTAGTCGATGGGTATGATTACAGGCGTTTGATTGTAAGTTTGCGGAAGGGGTATTTAAGGGATTATGGTGTGAAAATTACAAATGTATGCTAGGTGAGGGAAGACTTATGAATGACGGGAAAAGGTTAGACTTTATGAGATTGGAGGATCAGTTTGGATTGAGTTGGAGGGTACATTGGAACAACGAGCAAGAGACATAGTGGATATTGGAATTTTGAAGACTTAAGATTTAGAGCGCCTTTAGGGGCCTAAGAGTTAGTAAGAGATAATAATATAATTGTACATGCATAATGTATGTAATATGAATTATAATGGAAGAATAAGGAATTGGTAAGGGTTTGATGACAGGACTTAGGTTTAAAGGATTTCATTTAAGGAGTTCGAGTAAGACGTTTTGGTTTTAAGGTGGACGGTGCAAGATACAAGGCTATAAATATATAATGGTAAGCGTATGCTAACATGGAATTCGAGTTTGATAAGTAAGGCTAAGCAGAGATCTATATTGGATGAGTTAAATTGAAGTATGTTACACTTGTGGACCAAGGCTTTAGAACCGGCATAGTTCTAGGTGCTCAACAGAATAATATAAGATGAAAGTAGTTCTAAACATAATTGTATATGCATAAGTTACCTAATATAAACTTGAATTATAAATAATCCTAATTTGATAACATTGTGCATTTGAGACTGAAGGTTTTGATGGATTAAGTTCTGTTTTTGAGCCAGTCAATAAGTAATCGATTAAGTGTCTTTCCTAGTCTAGCTATGGTGTTATCTTACGGGATTTGGTCTTAGTGTTATATTTCAGTCAAAATGTTTAATGCTCTGTTGAGAGCATTGTAAGTTTCTGCCCTTTGTGGGCACTATATGTCTTTCTGCCTACAGATGACACTATATGTCCTACCCAAGAGTGACACCGTATATTTTTCACCTTTAGTTAGCACATTATGGCCCTTAGTTATAGCCCCAGAGAGTAAGTATTTACACTCTCAGGTAAGTAATATAATAGAACTACTCTTACCTGTTTGATCCTGTACCACATAAGCATAGGTGTCTTACCTTGAGAAAAGTTCATGCTTCTAGTTGCTCCCCGAAGGTTAAGGTGACGCCCTAGTGGCATTCCCTTCCTTTCCAACATTGGAGCTTAGTAATTGTAATAAGCTTTAGTTGTCGATAGTATATGTATGATAGTAAGAGTAAATTATATGTATTTGATTTTGAGTAAGTTGTATGTGTAAGATCCTGAGTAAGTGTAAGTGTAAGTGTAAGTGTAAGCTTCTAAAGAAGATGGTAAGAGTAAGTTTATTAGTAAGAATAAGATTGTATAATTAAGGTCGTATAAGTATGTGTATGTTGTAAATATAAGTGTACAATTGTACGAGTAAATTGGTAAGATTCTAATTCAGAGTGTAAGTGTAAAAGTTTGTCGTAAGTGTAAGTTCAGTTAGTATAATAATTTATGTGTGAGACCCTATTTATATTTTATATCTTGTTTGTTTCATGTGTGGTTGCACGAATGCATCTATGTATGAACTTACGAAGTTCATTGACATATTTCCCCTACTAGGTATTTTCCTATTGAGTATGAAAATACTTACTTACCCTTTTTTCAGTCCCTTTGTCTAAAGGCTTTTGCAAGTCAATCAATAGCTTCTTCGATTGGACTATAACCTGTGGTGGATTGTTCTTCCTCGACCTTGAGTACAGTAATCTTGTATTAATGCTATGTGGATTTTGGTGCCACAATCTCATGTATTGACTTGTACTTAGAGATGCCTGGGATATATTTATTTTTAAAGCCCATGACCATGGTGGGTTTTATTTTTATGTTTTCGTTTTAAGTCACGCCTGAGAATGCTTGTTTGTTGTAAGATGATTTAATTTATAAAAAATAGTTTTCATATGTTTTGAATTTTGTGAATTCTTTTGATTTACATCCGTATTTTGAAACAAATTTTTAGTAAAATTTTAAGGTAAATATATGGAAAAAACCTGGGGTGTGATAATTTACCCCAACACTAAACTTCACAGCCAATTCCTCCTCAAATTCAAGATTCCTTTGCAATGCCTGCAATTAGCGGCAAGTAATAATAATCAGCATGCAGGAACATAATTGAACAGAGTATGTCAAATAAAAGATTAAAAAGTAAGAAAAATTACCAACAACAATGTCGCAACATCATGCTTTTCTTTAATATTATCAAGAATCTCCACAAGTTACGTTCTGAAAATGAAGGTATAATAATTTCAATCTTCAAATAATAGAACACACAGTTCCTAACAATAATAAATATAGAAATTATGTAACATTTACTATCATAACATTCAGTAATTTGTGACCACATTTACTATCATGTTGATAAGTTTACAAGAAATATTTTAGGCATGAGTGGTACTTTAGTCAGGAAAAACCAAACCTAAGGAGAATCAAATACTTCTGGTCATTAGACATGGTCTTCAATACATAGGGACTCATCATGTAGAACTGAACCTGAACACCATTTGCAACATAAGGCATCCAGCTTTTGCCAGACCAGTCATAGCTCTCTACAAGAATTTTGGATGATAAAAAATTCTCCCAAGTTCATCTTTGAAATATGAACAAATTAAAATTTTATCCTAGCCTATGTTCGCTGGCTTCATCTAATTCATTTTATAAAGCTGATGTCTTTTTTCCAAAATTTATCTATAATTATCGGACAAAGGCATCTGATAAAGTTGAAATAACCAACTTCTGAACCAAAGAGTTTTGCAGTACAAAGACATCTGATAAAAAACCAAATCATGTGTACTCTCAGTAATGCTAGAAAATGATGTTAGTTCAACTTTATCAGATGTCTTTATACTGCAAATCTCAGATGCATATGTCCTTGTGCTCCTTGATTCCTACATTCAGAAAAAGCTGAGGATTAATGACAATCTTAGTCAAAAAATGGAGATCATCAACAAGAAAAACAACGAAACAAGAAATCCCCTAATGACAAATATTATATGGAACTCAACACTCACAAATTAAGCTCACTATTTTGCTTCAAGCAAATAATAAATAGGAAGCCAACACTAACCCCGTAGTGATCAATAATAGATTCTATCTTTTCTGAACAATAATAGATTTTTTAGTTGGTAGTCAATAATAAATTCTATCCTTTTTTGAACAAATCCACGTATGTGATGGACTACAAATCCTATGTAAACATGTATGAAAAATTCCAATTCATTATGAGTAGAATTCGTCCAAGCACAAACTTGTCGATGCCAAAGCTGAAACAAACATAAGGGAAGAACACACTAAAACAAAATTAGATTATAAACAGAAAAAAATAAAGCAATGCTATGCATGATAAAAAAATGAAACTTTGTAACTGTTTGGTAGTGCTGATTGAGAATCTGCCCTTAAAATTGCATCTTACAGAAAAATAATAAGTGGGACTGTCATTAAAACAGCTTGAGATCAAGCTAAAACTAAAAAATAAATTGTAATTAAAACACATTCAAATACAAGGAAACACACAACTCTACTAGGTTGTACCTAATAAAACTAGAAAAAAAAACGCATAAATTGAGCCGTTCCATTCAAATATATCCTCATCATTGTTAACTTCATCTTAAGTACTACCACCACTCCAATCTTGCATTACGCATTTGGGTAAAAGCTAATGTAAAATCTGACATTGTTAGCTTGGTTGACAAAGAAAGAGAGCTTACATAAAAGGCCACTGGACTTAGGACAGTTGTCACATAGATTGTAGGTGACCCACAAAATGTCGCTTCCCGTATCAATTTGAACATTAAATTTTTTTGGAGGGTTGCCCAGTTTCACGTGTGTGAAATAAAGACTGACATATGAAGCATCGAACTAGGAGGAATTAAAAACAGTACTAGAAATAAAAATTGATATTAAACAATAATAAAGAAATGCCAGAGGGGAAAAAAGTTCTTTGAGTGAAAAAGAAAAAGAAGAACAAAGGCAACCAGACATTATTCAGCTCGAGAATGGCGGCAAAGAAGATCGACGATTCCCTGCTGCTAGAAAGTCTGCCCCGCTCTGCTGAACTAACCGCCAGAACGCCGCCACGGCTAATCCACCCACCCGAGCCCCGCCACAGCCGATCCCGGGCTGGAGGAGGGTGAGGAGTTCAAGGGCATGGGGAGGAGGGAGAAGTTGAGGGGGAAGGGGAGGGAGAGGATGAGGGGGAGGGGGAAGAGACAGTATGGTTTTGTGTGAGGGAAATGGGAGAGGGGATCACCAGCGAAATGGGAGAGGGAAATTGTGGCGGGGGATAGGGGGGGAAAGAGGGAAAATGCGGGGGGAAGTGAAATCACCACCGACGGCTATGCTCCGCCAATCGCTAATGTCAAGCATCCGCGATGGCATAAGCCGTCGCAAATAACTTACTTCCTATGGTTCATCTCGTTGGTTGTTGCTGTTTATGCCTGGAACATCAGCGGCGGCAACTGTAGCTGTCGCATATATGTGATTACTCTCGCACGAATGGGATAATCAGCAGTAACTTTTGTTAGCCATCGCAGTTAGACAGATAATAACGACGGCTAATTAGTTTTGTCGTTGCAGATTCCAACTATTAGCGACAACTTTCAAGCTGTCGCAAATAATAGCTAATAGCAATGGCTAAATGCTTCAACTATCATAGTAACCTATTAGCAATGGCTATTTTAGCTATCGTTATTACCCCTTTTTGTAGTGGATATAGGTGGCATAACTATGTATTAATGAAATAAGTTATATATAGTATGATATGTAGGTGGCATAACTATGTGTTGATGAGATATATTATAGATATCATAATATGTAAGTGGTATGAGTAGATGCTTATAAAATGTAAATTATAACATAATGCATGTGGCACTGGTTTATGTGATTATACCATGATAAATAGGCATAGTGTGCCTGTGTTGTCATCGTGGATTTACTTTTTGCATTAAAACCCTTACTTAGTTTTAGCTCACCCCTCTTTGTTTTATATTTTATTTTAAGGTTGTATGTCATGCCATGCAGGTTATTCAAATAGGCTCTATATTGAGCATATAGATGGCGTTGATCATTGAGAGGGGATTCATAGAGATGTTGGGTTTATATGTTGCTTTGATATCATGTTATGTTGAGAAATATATACTTGACTCTACTTCAAACTCTTGTTAGTCATTATTTGCTTAGACTTATTTTAGCTATGTGTAGGCTTGATTATGACCAAGTATGTAGGTATGAGTGGACTAATGCTTTTATTAGTAGTTATTTCTTTGCTTATTTTGCTTTTGTATAAAGTAGATATATGCAACTCCATAGTGTTCTACCCAATAATGGGTTAAGTCTTCCACAATTTAACTATATTTCATCATGCCGCATGCCGCTTTCTCCTAAAACCAGGTTTGACTCAGGGGTGGCATGTGCCAGGGCGTGATAATTGTCCTTAGCGAGCAGGGCTTGATTATTTTCTCCAATATGAGACATTCACTATTAATTATTGTATGTGTATGGGAGATAATGCTCATTGACACAGGTTGTGTAAAGAACAATGAAGCTTATGTTATAAATATGATTATAGTATGAATTTACATAGATATATAGGATGGTGAGTGGTTGATACACTTAATTTTGCAGGGTGAATATTTATATTGAGAAATAATTATTTATGATATGAATGTTGAGAATTGATCCATGCAGGATGAGATTGTTATATTAAGATTCACACGTTTACACGTAATGTGTGTATGTTTTATGAGTTCTAGATAAACCCATGATACACATGCCAGGATGAGATTGTTATATTAAGATTCATATGTTTATATATGTTGTGTGTATGTTTTACAAGTTATGAATAACCATGATACATATGTGACATGATATGTGTTTATGGAATGTGGGTTATAGCATGATAGGCAGGTGGTGTGACTATGTGTTTATGGAATATGTTATACATCATGATATGCAGGCGGCATAATTATGTGTATATGGAATATATTTGACATGATGCACAGGTGACATTAGTATATGTTATGGAATGTGAATTATGACATGATGCATAGGTGGTATGAATATATGTGATTTGTCCCATGATGAATGGGCATGGTGAATGATTATGTGATGAATATTATATTGATAATGCCGATGATGTCATTACAAGCTTACTTCCATATCAAAACCCTTACTAAGGATTGGTACACCCCTCTATGGTTTGTTGTTTTGCTTTCGGTTGCATGTCATACCATGCAGGTTCTCCACATGGGCTCTATATTGATAATGAGGATGGCGCCGATCATTGAGAGAGGAGATATGGATTGCATAGGGTTATGTTAGCTTTATTAATGTTACGTTGAGATACATACATTTGACTCTACTTCACACTCTTGTTAGCCATGGTTGGCTTTGACTTTGTAAGTCATTGTTGGCTTATACTTGTTTAGCCATTGCGGCCTTGTTTTATGACTAGTTCATGTGGGTATGAGTAAACTATTATTTTAATTAGGAGTATTTTCTTTGATGTATTTGTTTTTGTACAAAGTGTTTGTGCACTACTCCTTGTGTGTGTTCACCCAACTTGTCGCACCGCATGCCGCTTCCTCGCTGGACTGGGTTCAGCTCAAGGGTGGCATGTGCTGGGGCGTGACACTTGCCCCAATCAAATCTGTAAGTGTATCATGTTAAAACTCCTTAAAATTTCTCTTTATGTGACATATGCAATATCGATAGTAGAAGAATGGACGGGAAAAATTTAAGGCACAACCTTTTGAAGCCCCTTATGTCAATCTCAAATGATTGTGAAATGTGTCATATCCATGAGTACCTTCTCCCTCAATTGACTTAAGAACCATTTCTTATTTTCAATATCCTCTTTTGATACTACCCTAAGCACTAGAGGAAACAACACACTATTCCATTTGTAACTGTTGCAGCCATAAGAGATTTAGGATACCTACCATACAAATGAGTGGCATCGACACCAATCACCAAGATGCAATGCCTAAACCCCAGTATAGATAGCCCAAATGCCCAAAATATATGTATAAATCTCCAACATGGGCCACCATCCACTAGATCAAACTCCGACTCATGTACAGTACCAAGATTCACATCTTGTATTGCCTTGAAGTACAATGACAACAATTTGTATGATGCAGTTATATCCCCGTAAATGGCTTTTATGGCCATATTCCTTGCCAACCATTCTTTTTATAAGAAATGTCAACATGGAACCTTTCCCTAATTTTTTGAATAATATCACTTGGTTGAGAGTTAATTCAGCTTGGATGGCAGGCATTATGACGTTGTAAATAAATGATACACTACATTACCTATGATCAGTGCTAAGCTGGGCATTCCTACAAGTGTAGTCACCTCCGTATGTCTTCAATTTAAAGTACCCTACACCCCTCTTCATTGATCCATGAACTCTCCAAGGCTAAGCACTATCAATGCACTTAACTATATATTCTGACATGTTTGCACGTAGAACCTTTTGTTGCACATGATTCTTAGTTGAAAACTCCCTCAAAGCTATGATAAACGCCTCTCTATCTTTAAAGATGTATCCAACATATAGTTCTTCTTCGTATTGTTGCTCCATATCCATACCCAAGTTAACTGCCTCATCTATTTGCACATTTGTGATATGTGCATAGATTGGCTCCTCCTTGTCATAATGTGATAGTTCATCATCATCGGCATTCATGTTATTTGAGGCAATTGGCCAACATCAGTAATATTACCTAAACACTTGTTTAATAACTAAAATTGTTAAATATTTATTTATAAATATATATTTCACCTTAGATTGGATGGTCCAACATCAGTAAAACCAACACCAGTGTAGGGGTAATGAATGCCCATTGAGTTTTAAATTCCAAACTAAGCACCACCTTATGACTTTCCAAGGCTAAACCATGTGTATGTGATGTGTACTTTACATATTACACACAAAATTCATAATTCAATCTCATAATTTTCATCAACAATTAAAATATTCACATGGAAAAATCTTAAGAAATCTTACCTCCAACTAGGTCCACTTACTTTGTCAATAGGTGCAAATGACCTATGGCATTTGTTTGATGCTACTATCATGTAATGTCTGGAAATTTTCTAAATTTCCAAAGTTGACTATGAGAAAATTAGGGTATTGGACCCTTCACATTCTCATGGGAATAACTTGATCATCGATTGAAATTGGTATATGAAACCTATATATATGGAAAGTAGGCAGAAAGAGCTTAGAAATGCCACCATGAATGCGTGAATCGGAGTTCGGATGAGGGAGATACTACAGTTCGAAGTTTTATATAACGTGCAGGGCCCATTTACCCAAATTAGACATGTGAATTGTTTGTTTAAATCACTATACAAGCCTGATTAATTAATGTTACGAAATTATGTTTTAGGGCCCCAATTAGGTGGCCTAAGTGGGTAGGTTTGGCCCAACTCCTTAGGGGATTAGGAACCCTAGTCCCCATTCTTATAAAAACTTAATTAGGGCTCTTAGGGGGGAACTTTTTGCCAGGACAAAGGGAGGAGGTGGTGGATAGCAAGCCTCCGATGGTAGTGGATCAACAACAAATTGGCAATAAAATTAGGATCATTGAATAAACTCGATTATCTTGTGTGATTAAGAGGTTTGGGCGTGTAATCATTTCAATTTCTTAATTTTAATGTGTCGGCTGCCACCCTTCTACAGTGTGGTTTTGGGCTCCAGCCGGAAGCAAAGCGCCACTTCTAGGCCATGGGGACTGGGTTCCTTAGATTCGTCAGCCGGTGGCAAAATTGAGTTGGCCCTGCCCTGATTTCGGTCATGTCTGCAGCTGCCAGCAATTCCGCTTGCAAGTGGACATGGGCGAAATTGCATGTAACTTTATCATTGGCCGACAGCCACTTAAAAGAAGCAAGGCTAGTCCATCAGGTTCGCCGCTTGGAGGTGATCTAACCAAACCCTATCTTGCACCTAGCTGTGGCCACTGTTGCACTCATCAGTGGCTAGAAAATTTGCTTGATACATCATTGGTTTCCCAAATCTACATATTGGCGTCGTACCGGACGACGGCTTCAAATTCGGGAGGGCAGAAGACTATTCCTCGGCAGATTTCGTCCTTCGGCGGCAAGAGATCCCTGCCGGAGGCAGCTGGATTCAATCTAGTCACAACCCACAGCCTTGCAGGCTTCTCCACGAGTGACCTACAAGCAAGTCTATAGGTCCAGCCTGTTCCGGGCTAGAATTGCAAACTAGGCCTGGTTTTTGGAATAAAGGAAGTGAACCGGGTCCGGTTCAGGGGGTAAAAATGTCAAAGAAATTTTAGAAAATTACTCATTACCCTTGAGAGAGATGGGGGTATTCTGACAGAGTTTTAGGTTGGGGAAAAATCTCAAAGTGTGTAAAATGACCCGTTCACCCTCATAATTAAATTATCGTATAATATTTACTTACCCCACTTAGGGCTCCAGTTTAGTAGTCTATTAGTGATCTTAAAAATTGGAAAAATTCTCAATGAGAGTTTAATGGGTAATCTATATATAGGCCAAACCACTTAGTGAGGAAAAACCCCAGTGAGTGGGTAATTAACTATTTTGCCCCTAGGGTTAATCGTAAACCACTATATCCACCAAGGTTGGTTCAAGGGGTTCACGACCCCGTCATATGCTAGGAAACTTGCACCGAGTTTATGAAGTCAAGTAGTACCTTTGAGCCCAATTTTGGACCCATTAGACATCAAGAGTGCTTTGAACAAAATAACAGAAGCACCCTTATGAGTGGACTGCCCACATTCTTTTAAATGGAAGCATGAGTCGATTTGAGAGTGTAGCCTTGAGAGAGGGCAATGACTTTAAATCAATGGATGGGAAGTGAGGTGACCAGAATAACCAAGGTAGGGTACCATGCCAAAGGTGGTAAAATTACCCTAATGCCTAGATAACCAAGTGTTAGGGTACCCTAGAATGACATTAAATGGCTTTAAAAGGAAGGGGCATGACTTGTAAGTGACACGAAGACCTTGACAGGTCACAGTGTCATGGGAAATAAGGGAAATAATCCTAATTCTCAAGGTTTAAGGCAGTGTATTACACGTGTCTGCAACACAGCACAGAAATCCACTAGTGTATTATATACATAACTCATGTGATGCGTTAGAGGTATTTACACTATCGGGCTTGAATTCGCTAAGCCCTAGCCCTGCAAATGAGTGCAATGGGCCTCTGTTTATTATTTATTTATGCACTTGTGTGACTGCATGTTATTTATGTTAATTATTCTGATGAATGCTTTCATTATTGATGCGTTAATCGATAACTTGAGATTAATGAAGATTAATCAAGAGATATTGGTTGTGTTGGATTGGGGGGAAAATATTTAATCAAGATAAAGATTAAAATACCCTCAATAGGGTTTAGGACCAATTCGTTGAGTGAACCGGGCCCAAACATAGAATTCTACCTTGGTTAATGAACCAAGGGTAGTTATGAGAGTTTACCCTAGTCTCTACAAGACTATAGGGTTTAGCGATATTCTCTGAGTCCTAGCTTAGTGGATGAGCTATTTACTAGGTCGATTCACAATGTGAAGAGGACTCAAATGGTTGGGCAAATACTTAACTCGATGATAATAATCTAGTTTAAGTTTTGAATGTTTGGGGGAGTAAAGGGTCATAAAGACTTGCGGCTTTTATATATACATTAGTAATGTCTTAGAAGACATTTTTTCCCTAAGTTGGGATGGTGGAGATTGTGATACGCTTTTTTCACTTCCATGACGGTTTGGGTATTGGCTAGAGAGGTCTCTATCACGGGTTTCCCGCAGGTCTTCCTAGGACTATATAGTGCTTACGAAAAGCGGAGTTCTATGCGCATCATGGAAGGCTTGTGCTTCTCGCCAATATGTGTCCAAGAGCACAATTGGGATCCTCTTCTCCAAATTCATGGAGAGCTATTGAGAGCCTTGGGGATTTTGATCAACTTGTTGTTCAGCAGTCTACTCCAATGTTGGAGTCCTTTATTTGGAGATTTCTTCGAAAATCGAGTTATCTCGAAGTGAATACATATTGATAGTATTAATTATTGAACAAGGGTTGTGAGATAATTAATAACATTGTTTGATATTGCTTGTTTGATTGGACAAGTGGAATGATTAAAGGGCTTGCATAAAATGTAGGTTGATTAAAAATACTTAAGCATTGCATGTGTGATGCTATGCTTCTTAGGATAGTGTAGTTTTAGGCAGAACTACATCCAAATCCGATCTTGTTGGAAACATTGGAGATGTTGACTGATGAGTACGTAGGCAACTAACATTGGGTGATGTTGGCGCAATCCAAAAAATATTAATTAATATTTTTGTCCTCTTGGAAGCTCTTCTCATGAGGGCGGAGAGGGTCCGTTGTTGTTGTGGTTGTTTGGTTTGGTTGGTTGCAGGATCTCTAGGCGACAACAAGTGAGACCACGATTGACAAGCACAAGATGAAGTTCCTCGTTTCTAAAATTTTGGTACGGAAGTATATCATTGGCGTGAGTATCAACTTAGTTATTTAATTTTTAGACGGTTGACGAACATGTACTTAGATGCATAGGCTTTATGAAATTTTTATACGTGTAATAATATCATATGATTTTATATTTGTATTTGTGAACCCAGTTATAATGACTTGGATATTTAATCGAATGGATTGTTTTATATTTAAGAAAAAAAATTCTCGTGACTTACCGTTCATGCTATTTAAAAAAGCTTTTAAAAATCCGGGTCATGACAGTGGATAAATTTTCCTTTGCATTGTCATCCACTAGCATTTACATGTGGCTTCTACTACTCACATTTCTTTGAGAGCTTTTGTATGAGTTCCTACTTACATTATGCCCTTCACTAGTCAATTGGGCCTCTTTTTCAAGAAATAGTTTGAACATAAATACTTGAGATGAATGGTGAAGCATTTGTCTAAATGAAGAATCATTCTCTAAACGTAGTAGAGTTGATCTCCATCCAAATATTGGAATATGACACTTCATAATAATTTTCCATCTCATTTGACCCCGCCCAACTTTGCTAGCTACTTGCATCTCAAGTTCATCATAAGTAGAAGGTTTCTTGATGAATAATCTCCCTGATACCCCTTCATGGTGAAGCATAAAACTAACCATTTCTCCTGCCATCTCTATTCACTTAATTTATAACAAATAAATAAATCTTAGATACATCACAATATGTCATCAAGAACTATTCATTTAGATGCTTGAATTTTAGATTATTATTTAGAAAATACATCAGCTAAAACACACCCATATTAGAAAATACACTAGCTCCCGTGTTTTCAAAATTCTTGGTTACTTCTAGCATTACAGCTAAAAGTACTTGCCAATTTCCACACATGTGCTTGGACCGTGTATAAATATTGTTCCTTAATTTAAACTCGGCTAGTTTTCAACATGGAATACTTTTCTAGTGTTTGTCAATAATGTTAAGCAAATGAATAACAAAAATAGTAAATTAAATAATTAATCAAAATAACTACTTTATTTATACTGGTACATATAAAATCACAACCAAATTTTCTTGTTATCAACACAATAAAAATTGCATACAAGAGTCACACCCAAAAGCTCATGTCAGTGTCACTTGACACAATTGGCACTAAAAACCTAAACCTATATCTAGATTATGTGGTCAAATAATAAAATTCTCTCATTCATCATAATAACTATTCTATACAATGCTACAAGATACGGGTATGTGCAATGAAGCAAGATAAGTCATTTGATGCAAAACACTCGATGGCTCAGCTCATTTTATATTATTCCACAATTCATGTCACTATATTCAACAACAGATAGCTTGTGCCACAATATTAAAAAAGAGAGACTAGATGGACACTAAATTCCCTCTAGCTCGTGTCATCCAATTGAATTCACCAAATGTCACAAAATACACCTCTACAAAAACCAAGTTCCTCATCTCACTATACGTACTCCTAAGTCCAAATCAAAATTAAGAACAAACATGACAATGATTTCCATGCCGAAGAAATAAGGTATACTGAAGAAAGCAAAGGGTGGGGAGTACCTCATGGTTTTGAAGATTGGCGATCCTTTGGGGCTGGTCCATTTCACCAAGGGCCGAGCAGAGGTGCGGTCGGAGTTGGTGACCAGAGGAGATGAGGGCAGAAGGCATGGGAAAATTGTACTATCGAGTGCGTAAGTACAGCGGGTAAGGTACTTCAACTTTATGTCGATTTCGTCATTCTGAAAGAAGAAGTTTCCCTTGAAAATAGATTTCGTCCTTTTGAAGGACAAAATTGACTTAGAAAATTTCATCCTCGAGAAGGACGAAATCGCCTTAAAGTAGACTTTGTCCTTTTGAAGGACGAATTTATAGAAAAATTTTAAAGAAAAAAGACATATAGGCGCCAACGCTTGTCTCACGCCTACGTGGTAAAATTGAACACTATTTTGGTAATTAATTTTATCTCTCCACTATTTTAGTAAATTTATTTTTAATATTATTTATATAATTTTCCCTTTATTATCCTCTAAAAATATTATAATACTATATAATTAATTGGAGAAAATTATATAAATAATATTAAAAAAAATTACCACAATAGCTGAGAGAGGAAAATAATTCTCAAAATAATGTCCAATTGGCCAAGTAGGTGCCAGCCGAGCGTGGGTGCCTGCATGACAATTTTTTAATTTTTTTCTACATTTCATTGTTGAGAAAAATGAAATTATTTTTAAGTTGATGTCGTCCTTCTCTCCTTAGAGTGATTTCATCCTTCTAAAGGACAAAATCACCTCACTTATGTTTTCGGTACTTTAGAACAACGAATTAACTTAAAAATATTTTCGTCCTTCTAAGGGACAAAATATGGAAAAAATTTAAAACAAAAAGCCATGTAGGCACGAGCCAAGTGTGGCTTAAATGGACTCTATTTTGGGAATTATTTCCTTTCTCCTCTATTTTGATAATTATTTTTTTAATTTTATTTAAATAATTTCCCTATTAATTATAATATTTTTTTGTATATATAAAAAAGGAAAAATTATTTAAATAATACTTAAAAATAATTATCAAAATAACCCACTTTAGAAAATATTTCCCAAAGTGGTGTTGGTTTTTGCCACGAAGCTGCTAGCCAAGTGTTGGCGCCTGCGTGGTTTTTTTTATATTTTAATTTAACTTGATTTCGTACTTCCAAATGACGAAATATATAGAAATCATATATTTTCGTCCTTTTGTTCTTAACTAATTTCGTCCTTCTAAAAGATGAAACATTGATTTTGTCCTTTGAAAGGACAAAATCAATGCACTTTGTGAAATTCCAGATTCATTCCGGCCTCAAGTCTTTAAAGTATGATTTCACCCTTTCAAATTAACATCCACACAACAACAAAAATTACAACTAAAATTAACACCTGTCCTTGTTCATTCCACACACATTCCACACATCAAGTTTCAATTAACATCCACACAACAACAAATTTATCCACATCAACTATTATTCACATAACATTAAATTTATCAACATCAACTATCATCTATACAACATACAAACAAGTATAAGATATAAATGTTTATAAAATATATAAATCTAACATCACATATGTAAATAAAATGTTTAGTTCAAAATAAACATATGACAAATCTAATATACTCAATCTCTTCTACTCCTATGTCCTCGACCTCGGCCTCAACCTTGACCCCAACCCAGATGGTGATGTACTAGCTCCTTCTACTCCTCATGGTCTAGCTCCTCCTGCTCATAAATCACCTGCTCCTCATGGTTTGCCTGCTCTAGCTCTGGCTCCGAATAAGTAATAGATGGCTCAACACGAGCTAGCCACTGTCATCTATAATATAATATTAGATCTGGCCGGGATAAGCTACATGTTGAGTAACTGGAAATGATGAACGGGGAGGAGAACTAGGTGCTACTGATGAAGATAGAATATCAAGGAATGAATCTTGCCTTGGCTGTGTCTGAGCTGCCTTGTCGGTAGGATAATACCCATGAATATCTGTAATCACCAACTAAAGTAGTGGCAAGCTATGAAGGACATCATCATGTTGCCTAAGTATCGACTAACATTATGCTAATAAGACCTCACCCGAAGTATAGGTGTTAATTGCGTTAGTCAAATGCACATGCATACGTCATAGTAAACAAAGCTATAAAACAAATAAACTAAAAGTCAGACAAATAAATAATAAATGAGAAATAAGAAAATATTATTATATAATTAATAAAGATATACTTACTAAAGCTGCCTTAGACACACCCCTAGGCTGATATGTCATCTCCTCTACATCATCACGTGGTAAAATATATTGCCGCATAATCTATAAATACCACAGCATATATGCGCTATGAACATCTCACGATGTTGTAGTCATCTCCCATCCGATAATAGTGGCTCTCCTATCATCCCATCGAGCAATATATGTTACATGACGTATAGCCCAATTGGTAATATGGTGGCCTTGTTGAGTGATGTGATGGACAAACTTGATGGTACGAGTTGGGACCTCTTGCTCCAAGTTAAACAAGACCATCACACAATCCAACACATACATATCGATAATCTCAAAACATATGAGTGGTGTTCGTGAGAGCCACACATCTCGACCCTTAGTGCAGAGAGGAGGTAACACAGCCAATACCTCCAGTGAGTATGACTACTAAATAACCTACACATTTTATAAAGATAATTAAGTTTAAATTACCTTATATATCTTATAATCATTGTATAAATTTTGATAATGAAATAAAATTACCTGATAAGGCCGCTGGTGTTCTAACTCTTATCTATACAATTGGAGGCCTCCTTGTGGATTTTTGAGTTAAATTTAAAAAATGAGTTCAGCATATGTAAATAAAACCATGCTCAAAAGAGTACGTGCTAAAAATAAATATACCCTACCTCGCTCCTAATGGAGCACCCTCGACTAAGTGACCCATCTCAATACTTTGTTGACCGATGTGTGAATGCTCCCATGACCATAGTTGTGTCTCAAAATATGATAAAAGTTATTAAAAAACTAAGTAATTATGCATGTAAAAAATATATATTTCACCTTGGATTGGATGGTCCATAATCGGTATGTCCAACACCTGTGTAGGGGTAATGAATGCCCATCGAGCTTTAAGTTCTATACCATGCACCACCTTGAGCCATTTGAAGGCTAAATGGCTCATGTGCATGCAATGTATACCTTTCATATTACAGATAATATTCATAATTTAGCATCCTAATTTTCTTCGATAATTATAAGATTAAAATATGATTCACATCTTAATAAACCTTACTTCCAATTAGGTCCATTTCTATTGTCAATAGGTGCAAGCTACCTATGACATTCATTTGAAGCTACTGTCATCGATAAGTTTCCTTCTTCTTCATCATCCACTGGCATTTGCATATGCTTTCCACTGTTCACATTTCTTTCAGAGCTCCAGTGTGAGCTCCTGTGTGAACTACTTTGCCTTTCACTAGGCACTCGGGCCTCTTTTTCGAGAAATAACTTGAAACAACTTATGTGAGGTGAATGGTGAACCATAAAACTCATTGATGCATCATCATTTATACATATTAGTCCCATTCTCGATCAATATGTCGGAATATTACATTTTATAGTAATTTTCCATCTTCTTCGATCCCACCCAACTCAACTAGCTACTTACATCTCAAATCCATCGTAAGTAGACAGTTTCTTAAGTAATAATCCATCTGTGCATCCTTTATAGTGAAGCATAAGCTAACCATTACTTCTACCATCTCTATTCACTTAATTCATAAATAATAAATTATATAAATAATGCATTCATCAATTGCCTCAAAATAACTACCTTACTTAATGAAATATGAGATTAATCGAGCTTCATATAAACACCAGCAGTAAATCAATCAATTGCACATTATCAAAATCAGCATTTTAAGATAAAAACTAGAATCATAATCCAAAAAATAAAATCTCAAAGTATAAAAGAAAAGTGCTCACTTGGATCTGACCGAATGATGGATCGCAACAGGCGGATTTGGGAAAATAATCAACACTACATTACATTTAAGAGACATATCATGTAATATCCCTAATTTTCCTAAGTTTCAAAAATTAAATACATGGAAAATAGGGTCTTTGACCCATTGACATTCATAGTAGAATAACTTCCTCCTTAGATAGAATTTTTGACTAAAATAATTCTATTATAAAGTAGATAAACAGAGCTTTGAAACACCACCAAGAACGCATGAATCAGAGTTTGGATGAGGGAGATATGATTGTTCAAAATTGAACATATTGTATAGGGCCCATTTACCCGATTTAGATGTGTTTTTGGCCTATTTAAGTCGTCTTGTAGGCCCGGTTAATTAGAGTTCCAAAATTAATTTTTAGGTTCCTAATTAGGGTATCTAAGTAAGGAGGTTGGGCCAAAATTCTAAAGGGATTAGGAACCTAAAAATTAGGGATCTTTGCTGGATCAAAGGAGAGAATGGGGTGAATGGTGAAGCTCCGGCAAGGCTTCAATGGCGGTAGATCGACAACAAATCGGCAATTAAGGTAGGATCGTTGCCTTATCTTCGCTTGAAGATTAATAAAAGTCTTATTAATTAGATTTGAATAAAAATCCTATATGTATTGTGTAACTTACATAAACAATAATCATTGTTCTGTAATTCCGTTCAACACTAAGTTCATTTTTCAGCTTTTATTGGTCGCTTGCTGATCGGTCAGTGTCATCTAGCTAACCATCGTCTGGTGGCGGCTTCATGTGGGCCGGGCTCTAGCACACAACCCTGCCAAATAGACTGCCGGCCAATGCACAGAAAAAGAAAAGAAAAAGGGGAGACACAGCCGTTGTCTGTGCTAACCGAGGTCGTGTCGGCCGTGGCCACGCTGGTCCTGGCCGTGCTGGTCCAGGCCACAACGGCCCCGAACGCACCGGCCTAGACTGCACTGGCCCCAGCTGCATCAGGATTGCCATCTATTAAAAAAAAGGAAAAAAAGAGAAAAGCAACCTTTTGGTCACCGGCTGGGCGCCGGATGGCGACGGGAACGACGCAGTCGGTTCAGCCGTGCTCTTGCAATCTGGATCTCTTGAGCCACCCACTCCTCGACCACAGTAGGGGGGTGGTACCTCCAAAGGCCAAACGGCCTTTGGCCAGTCGCGGGGCAGACGACTTGCGATGTGGGTCGTCTGTGTGCCCTGGACCGGGTCAGGTTAATCAACCCGATTCGGTCTGGTTTTAAAAAAAACCATAATATGACTGAATAGGGTCTAGTTCAGCAGGATAAAATAGTCAAAAAAATGTAAAAAAAATTACAAATGGCTATGGGAGTATGAAGAGTTCCTTGACCATGTTTCAGACCTAGAAAAAATCCCAGATACTATAAAATGGCCCTTTTACCCCTTGTAGTTAAATTGCCATGTGAAAACCACTTACTCGATTTTGGGGCTCCAATTCAGTGGCCTACGAGTGATATTAAAAATTGGTAAAATTTTAAGAGAGAGTGTAATGGGTAGCCTAAATTTAGACCAATCTACAAGGTGGGAAAAAATCCCAGTATGTAGATAATTATTGTTCTACCCCTAGGGTTAAGGTAAATTGATTAATTGAACCGGGGTCAATTCAAGGGGTTTACGACCCCGTTAAACAGCAAGAAAATTACCTTGGGTTCATAACGTCAAGGTGTAACCTTGGGATTAGTTTTGGACCCATTGATGTTCAGGGAAGCCCTAAACAAAGATAGAAATACCCTTATGAGTGGACCGGCCAGCATTCGCATGGATGTTATTAACGGGCCAATGTGATACCAAAACCTTTTGAAAGGTTAACATCTTTCCCGAGAGCAAAGAGG
Source organism: Saururus chinensis (assembly GCA_035235625.1). Taxonomy (NCBI): domain Eukaryota; kingdom Viridiplantae; phylum Streptophyta; class Magnoliopsida; order Piperales; family Saururaceae; genus Saururus; species Saururus chinensis. The sequence continues at coordinate 22,730,164 of CP141142.1, forward strand.
AACTTATCTAATGTTGGATAATTACCTTAATACCCTCAGGTACATATGATCATTAAAGAGATTTAATCAGTTAACCCAAGGAGGGTTAAGGCATATGAGCTCGAATAATTCAAATATCATTATTGAATTTAATTATTGATATTATGATTTGCTTGGACCTGTGTGGTTCTTATTGTTATGTTGCTTATTATTTCGATATTTTGCTATTGCTGCTGTGATAGTAACTTATCACTAACTTAAGATTATTGAAAGATTAATTGATGGGGTGGATAGTTTTGGATTGGGCGAGAAAACCTAATCAAGATAAAGACTAAAATACCTTAGAGGGGTCTAGGACTAGTTCATACAGTGAACAAAGCCTTTGACCTGACGATTAGCCTTGGTTGATGAACCAATGATAGTTTCGAGTTTTAGACCCTAGTCTAGAAGGGACTTATAAGGTTTGGGATAATCATTCGAAATTATGGCTTAATGATGAGCAAGATAGGGTTCAGAATGATTTCCTGAGTTTTAGCTCTATTGAGGAGCCGCTGATTTGACCGTGTAGTTGTATCTCCCTATTGGAGGGAGCTTTGCGTGAGCCGGGCTCACCACAGATCTATTGAGGATCTTTAAGTGTACATGCAATTGGATTAGCTGACATCCTGCTTGGTTGGCTTTTCCCACCACTTTTATTCAGGTGTAGTTGCGGGCCATTCCCTTTCACTCCGGTCAGGTCCATCGTGGGTTAGAATGGGTGATGGTACTTCCTGGTGGATTCTAGGATGTTTCGTTATGGATTTACCTTTGAGGGTAGTCTGTAGAGAGTTTATCATTTGTTACTTAGGTTAGCATCTAATGAGTTTGTCTGTCATTGGGATTAGACAAAGATATTAATTATCGAACAATGGTTCAAGAGATAATTAATAACGTTGTTTGATATTGCTTATTTAATTAGAACAAGTGGAACTATTAAAGGACTTGCATAAAATGTAGGTTGCTTTAAAATACTTAAGCATTGCATGTGTGATGCTATGCTTCTTAGTATAGTGTAGTTTTAGGCAGAACTATGTCTAGATCCGATCGAGGCTACACACAACACTAACACATAATAATAATAAAAAAAATAATAAGGAAGCTTAATACACTAATTAATTTCCCAAGAAGCAAATAAATAACCACTGAAAAGTCGAGGTTATTACATTCTTCCCCCCTTAAAGAAATTTCGCCCTTGAAATTGCTAAACTGAAAATAAAAAAACAACTTACACCTCAAACAATTCGGGGTATTTCTGCTTCATCTCAGCTTCAACTTCCCAAGTTGCCTCCTCAAAAGTATAGTACTGCCACAAGACCTTCACCAAAGGAATAGTCTTTGTCCTCAAGACTTGTTCTTTCCTATCCAGAATCCGACTTGGGCGCTCCTCAAAAGTCATATCAGGGCGGAGTTCCATAGGAGTGTAGTCTAACACATGGGCAGGGTCTGATACATATTTCCGGAGCATCGATACATGGAAGACATCGTGAACTCCAGCAAGCTGAGGTGGTAAAGCAACCCAATAAGCTACAGGTCCAATTCGCTCCAAAATCTCAAAAGGACCCACATATCGAGGACTCAACTTCCCTTTCATCCCAAACCGCATAACTCCCTATGTGGGAGAGATACACAGAAATACATGATCCCCAATTTCAAACTCAAGATCCCTTCGCCTCTGATCAGCATAACTCTTCTGGTGACTCTGAGCGGTTTGAAGCCTTTGCCTAACCAACCTCACCTTATCTGCACACTGCTGAACTAACTCTGACTTGAGCAGTTGTCGTTCCCCGACCTCATCCCAACATGTCGGTGATCGACATGGCCTTCCATACAGCGCCTTGTAAGGTGCCATCCCGATGCTAGAATGATAACTGTTATTGTATGCGAACTCGATCAAGTGCAAGTGTTGATCCCAAGAACTTCTCCAATCCAGGGCACAAGCTCGCAACATATCTTCTAGTGTCTGAATGGTCCTTTCTGATTGACCATTAGTCTGAGGATGGAAGGCAGTATTGTACTTTAAGGCTGTGCCTAGAGCCTCCTGCAACCCTTTCCAAAAATGAGAAGTGAACCGACTGTCCCTATCAGACACAATAGAAACTAGCACTCCATGCAAAGTCACTATCTCATCGAGGTACAATTGTGCCAAGTCATGAGGTGGATGCTCTTTCCGAAGAGGAAGAAAGTGAGCGGACTTCGTCAATCGGTCTACAATCACCCATATAGCCTCATGTCCCCTCTGTGTACGAGGTAGACCCACAACAAAGTCCATTGTAATATGCTCCCACTTCCACTCTGGAATATCTAATGGCTGCAAGGATCCCGATGGTTGTTGATGTTCGACTTTGACACGCTGACATGTTAGGCATCTAGCGACATATTCCGCAATATCTCTTCATGCCATTCCACCAAAATCCGCATCGTAAATCTCTGTACATCTTTGTTCCGCCTGGATGAATAGTATACTGAGAGTGATGAGCTTCCTGTAATAACTCCTCTCGCAAACCGGGTAAGGATGGGACTACTAGTCTGCTATGAAATCTAATCCCACCATCAACACCTCTACTAAAACCCGGTTTACTCAGCAATGTCAGAGTCTCTGAATCTACAAACTGGGACTGAATCACTCTATCCACAACACTGGATCGGATAGTCAAGTTAGCCACAAAGCCCTGTGTTCGCCCAGAGTAAAACTGAGGCCTACAGTCCACGATCTCCTCCAAGAGTCTCCACTCTTGTACCATCAAGTGAGCAATTACCCCCACGGATTTTCTACTCAATGCATTAGCAACCACATTCGCCTTCCCTGGGTGATATAAAATGGAGAAGTCATAGTCTTTTAGATACTCCAACCACCGTCTCTGACGCATATTCAAATCTTTTTGTGAGAAGATATACTTCAAACTTTTGTGATCCATGTAAACCTCAAACATCTCACCGTAAAGGTAGTGCCGCCAGATCTTTAGGGCAAAGACAACTGCCGCCAGCTCTAGGTCGTGAGTTGGGTAGTTAACCTCATGGAGTTTAAGCTGCCTTGAAGCATAAGCAATCACCTTTACACGTTGCATCAAAACGCAACCCAATCCTCTACCCGATGCATCACTATATACAACAAAACCTCCACTCCCAGATGGTAAAGCAAGAATTGGGGCTGTAGTTAACCTCCTTTTAAGCTCAACAAAACTTTTCTCACAAGCCTCACTCTAGACAAATCTAACTTCCTTCCTGGTTAATCGAGTCAACGGAAGTGCAATAATAGAAAACCCTTCGATGAACCTCTGGTAATTCCTGCCAAACCCAAGAAGCTTCTTACCTCAGTTACTATCTTAGGCCGTTCCCAACGCATCACTGCCTCCACTTTAGCTGGGTCAACAGACACCCCATCGCCTGATATCACGTGCCCTAAAAACTGCACTGACTCCATCCAAAATTCACATTTACTGAATTTTGCATAGAGTTGGTGAGTCCTCAAAGTCTCCAAAACTACCCGAAGATGCTCTCTGTGTGTTGTGGGGTTAGGAGAATATACTAAGATATCATCCACAAATACTATGACGAACTTATCTAAAAACTCCTGAAATACCCTGTTCATCATATCCATAAATGCTGCAGGGGCATTAGTAAGTCCGAATGGCATCACCAGGAACTCATAGTGGCTGTATCGAGTCTGAAAGGCTATCTTAGGAATATCCTCATTGCGAATCCGTAACTGATGGTACCCCGTCCTCAAATCTATCCTCGAGAAAATTTTTGCCGACTGTAACTGGTCAAATAGGTCATCAATCCTAGGCAAGGGGTACTTATTCTTGACAATTACTTGGTTCAACATTTGATAATTAATACACAACCGTAAGGATCCATCCTTCTTCTTAACAAACAAGACTGGTGCACCCCAGGGCGATACACTCGGTCAAATGAATCCTTTTTCCAGGAGTTCCAACAATTGGTCCTTAAGTTCCTTGAGTTCTGCGGGGGCCATCCGGTAAGGTGCCTTAGAGATAGGGTGTGTGCCTGGCAGCAGCTCAATAACGAACTCCACCTCTCTCCTTGGTGGTAACCCCGGTAACTCCTCAAGAAACACGTCGGGAAAATCCTTAACAATGTCTAACTGCTCTACCTTGAACTCCACTGGTTGTTTCTCCAACACACATGCCAAGAAGGCTCTGCAACCCTTTGCTATGCACCGATTCGCTTTCACCGCTGAAAGAATACCACTGGACCGGTCTCGAATACCTTGAAATACCACTGTTTGCCCTTCAGGGCCCTCAAACATCACCTTCTTCTTGTGGTAGTCCACGATAGCTTGCTGAGCAGCTAACCAATCCATACCCAAAATCACGTCAAAATCATACATGTCCAAAATAACCAAATCTGCAAACCATTCACAATTTCCTACCCGAATGGGTACCCTTTCCACAAACTCACGAGTAATGACCTCATCCCCAATAGGAGTCGAAATGGACAACTCAAATGCCATACGATGCACCAATAAAGGTAAACTACTAGTGAAAGTACGTGACATAAAGGAGTGTGTAGATCCAGGGTCTATAAGAACTTTTGTCAAATGGTCAAGGATAAGCATAGTACCCTCAATGACGGCACTAGCTGCTTTGGCCTCATCCGCTGAGATAGCAAAGACTCTGCCCTTAGCTCTGGGTCTCTGATCATGAGGTGGCGGGTGCTCTGTCTTCAATTGCTTCTTTTTACAATCTTTGGCGTAATGCCCCAATTCACCACAGGAATAACACCTATTCTCCGCCTTGTAGCAGGGCTTACCAAGGTGGCGCCCACCACAAGAGGAGCATAGATCATCTGTATCTCTCCGTAAGTAAGGGGGCCGACTCTGTAACTGCTGCTGTGTATCTGCTGAGGCTGCTGCAACTGAGGTGGTACCTGTCCCTGACGATAATGCCCTTGGCGCCTCTGACCCTGATGCTGCTGAAACTGTGAAGTCGGATGTCTAGGGGGCTAATCTACAGCTGAATCTGTCATGGTTGCTGAGGCAGTCTATCCTGATGACTAATAAATGCTCTAACATCACCATGCCTCCTCTTACGTTCCTCCTGTCGCAAACCGCTAGTCTGCCCCTGGCGTTCCTGCCTCTCAGATTGAGCCCTCTGAAAGTCACGCTCCGCTATAGAAGCGAGCTCCACTGCCCTGGCCAAAGTGGTAGGCTCATGTAGAACCACCTTAGCTCGAACTCCACTATGCAAATCATCAACGAACTTCGAGGCCCGGGACTCCTCAATCAAACCGCCTCCATCAACAAACCTCTGAAGGGCTGTGAATCGAGTCTCATACTCTACCACAGACATACTCCCCTGTCTAAGGCTGAGGAACTCAAGCTCCTTCTCACGGCGAAGGTGGCAAGGGAAATATCTCTCATAGAACAGCTTCACAAACTCATCCCATATCATCGGCTGCCCCACCAGAAAATGGTTACACTTAACAGACTTCCACCAATAATGGGCGTCGTCTGTCAAGGCGTAAGTAGCCATCACTACTCTCCGATCATCTGTGATCTGCATAACCTCAAACAACTGCTCCATATCCTCTACCCACTCACTAGCAACCTCCGGCTCTCCTCTACCGTCAAATGCACGAGCTAGCCTCTTAAACCTCTCCGCCATAGAGGTCCCTCTGCTCGAATTTGCCTCATCAGATCTTGCATGTGAAAGATGATAACCCTGTGTCTGCAAATACTGTGTCAAACCCTAAAACATCAAACCCATGAACTCCGTAGTCTAATCAACAGGGGGTATCGGACCCGATGCTGCCCGACCGGTAGCAGATCCAGGCTGAGAGGCAATAGCCTCGGGAGAACCTCTCGGTGGTGCGGGAGGGGCATCCGCACTACCTGGAGATGCAGTGCCCCTCGAAGTATATTTTCGAGGCATCTGCACAAGGATAAAGAATTTAACTTAGAGACGCTACGATGAACTTCTATGATATAAATTAGACTTAACCCTAATTGCCACGATTTTGGACTTGTGACTGTTATGGACTTGTAGCCAACATGCCTAGGCTCTGATACCAATTTGTCACGCCCGGGGTTTTCAAAATAAATTTTATAAAATTCAAATAAAAATTCTGCAATATAACGGCTGTAAATTGGTGAAAATTGATGAAAATACGAAACCTGTGAAAAACATTTTTATAATTTCTCATTCATTTATACTAAATCCATCTCAACACATTCTTTTCAATTCAAAACAATGATAAAACCACCATAAAACATTCAAAGCTCGCAAATCCTTCATTCCCCGGTGTGAATAACGATCGAAAGACAAAATTTGCCATGGCCATGGGCTTTCAATGTATTTTTCCCAGGCGTATCTGGGTACAAGTTCCATAACAGTTGAAAGTAATAATACAGTCCGTGTACAAGTCCAAAATTATACATGTAAAAGCGCTCACCTCACTTAATACATGTACTTCAAATTTTATTTACAACAGATCGTGGCATAAATTAATCAAGGAACAATAGAGTCAAAAGTCGACCTGCACTCCAAAAAGTGTATCCTCAAACACTACGCAGCTCTCAAACTAGGTCCCACAGAAGTCCCTGGAGTGCCTGAGAATTAGAGACAAGGAGAACATGAGTATTTTCATACCCAATAGGAGAAACAAAATCAGTGAACCATAAAAGTTCACACCAAAGCTGCTCTGCAAGACAGTAGCAAACCAAGAACCAGGAGAAGACAAATACAAACTCCATCAGAGTACTACAATTCCTCTGAGTTTTCCAATCTTACAAATTTTCTTTTCACCTTACGTATAACTAGACACAACTTGGTAAACTCTCATACCCACATACATACTACTTACGCTTACAATCTTACATTTATTATATTGCACTTACACTTGACGAACAGAACTAATTAAATCTCAATTAGCTCTACTGTCGAAAGGAACGAATGTCACTAGGGCGTCACCTTGACCTTCGGGGAGAAACCTACGCGTTAAAAGATTCCGAAGGCAAAGTACACCGGTGCTCATGGGGCACGGGATCAAACAGGTAAGAGTAGATCCATGATACTACTTACCTGAGCGCGCAATGCCCACTATCTGGGGCCATACAGGGCCAGCAAGGCCTAAAAATGCCAATTAAGGCAGGAAAACTTACAAAGCCACTCTTGGGCAGAAAACTTACGATGCCACACTTGGGCAGAAAACTTACGGTGCCACACTTGGGCGGACAACTCACGGTACTCTCAACAGAGCATTAAAATCCTAACTTACACCAACCTTACCTCCAAGGTATGAACTACGTTAATTTTATAGGTAAAACTGACCGTCCGTCAGTCATCAACCAAACGGAATTTAATCCATCAATCTAGCTAAGGACTCACTCTTATTATCAACTACATACTTTAATTATGTTGCAGTTATAGTTTATACGCCATGAAGATACCAATATAATGGTACCTTTACTTATGGCTCAAGTCTAAGCTTCGACCCTAAACTGCCTATTTACTACACCTTAAAGTCTTTGCCTCACTTATTAGAAATTCGAATTAGTCGAAACTGATCGTCACTTATTAAGCATACGTACATCATCTGCACATGTGTAACTACTCATATTTCTGAACTATACACCACACATGTATCTTACAACATGCTTTATAACCTTTATAGAATGAAAACATAATTCTTACCTAATCATAACGACCACTCATGCAATTAACAAGAAATATAATTAATTAACAGGTCCTCCGCTCATCTAACTATCCAATTCGAGTATACGTCATCAAGTGAGCCTACGATTAATCTACTAATTAATACACATATAATTTTAAATTACACACATATGGCCATTAAAATTAATCTCTGCACTTAATATCCTCCGCATTAAAATCCATCTAAGCATCATGCAATTAGACATCTTAATCCTAGCATGCGTCCTATCAGAAAAGCACGCTAGAGTGAATTTTTAAGGTTCAAAGTCTCCTACCTCGTCGACCGGGCCAAAATTGATGTCAGAGTGTACTACGTAGGCCGTGTTGGTGTGTACCCAGCAGCCCACGCACCCTTACACTACAAGAGACCGCCTTGGGAGGAAGCTGTAGAGCGGGTCTCCAATTAGCGCCCGCGGTTAAGAACGTCTCTCACACCCCCCGCACTGGTGATTTAGATGCTTGCACGCCCCAGAAGAGCTTAGGTCAGTCCAATAACGTGGGTAAAGCATTGTTATGGAGGTGGTCTATAACTGTTGGCAAGGTGGAATGGTTGCTAGGCGACTCCCAGTGAATTATTCTAATGGATGAATATGCAGAGATTGCTAAATAAAATTTAAGCGGAAAACAAAATATGCAAGGAGGTAAATTAGAAGCTGAGGTGGGAAACATGGCGTCGGGACCAGTGGAAAAACGGATCAAAATGCAACTTTTGTCCGTCCCAGAAGTGGTTTGGCCCAAACAGAGTAAGTCTGCGAGGAGCCGTTGATCGGATTGAAAAATACGATTGCATGGCATCCCACCTGTCACCCCAAGGATTGGCAGGGTGGTCGCCGGCCGGAAAGCAGCTCACGGCGGCCAATCCCGCCGACTACAGTGTCAGTTCAGCCAAAACAGGGTAAAACAGTGAGGGGTGAAGGATCGGAGTGGAAACTCCGGGTGCATGGTGGGTCTACAGTCGCCCAAAGGGTCGGCGGAGTAGTCGCCGGCCGAAATCAGCTCACGGCGACAGCTCCGTCGGCCACAGCAGTGATTCAACCCAGAGTGAAGGGATTTCCCCCAAATCAGTCCGCGATGAAATTTCTGAGGGAAGGCTAATCGAAGAAAAATTGGAGGAAGGAGTTAGTACCTCCTGGATCGTGGTGGTTAGGCTGTTGCTCCGGCAGATTCCGGTGGCTCACCACAGCTCCGGCGACGCTTCGCTCCAAAAACAGAGCTTTCCCAATTCCGCCGGTGAGTCGTTGTGCAGGGGAGAAACAAAGGTGGCCAAAGGCGGCGCGACCCGAGCCACCGTGACCGGACGGTCGAAGTCCGGCGAAGGCGAGGCGGTGGCAGGGCTCTGGGGGAGAGGAAGCTCATTCCCTCCTACCGGCGGAAGCACTGTGCAGACGCAAAACACGATCTGCATTTTGCGTTCTGTTTTATATTTTCTTTTTAAATGCGCACATCTAACTTGCACGTTCCCACTTCTTCTTCAAGCGTGGAAACTCCCGACGCACGCGAAACTCCCCCCAAGAACACGCCTTGACCCAACAACTTTACATTAATCTAAGAGCCTTAATTTAAGGAGCGAGTTTTTAAATTAAGCTTCGCAACCTAAACTTACGCGTTTAAGCTCTTGAAAACGTACAAACTTTTTCTACCTACGACCGAGGCTACACACAACACTAACACATAATAATCGGAAAAAAAATAATAAGGAAGCTTAAGACACTAATTAATTTCCCAAGAAGCAAATAAATAACCACTGAAAAGTCAAGGTTATTACAGGCCAATACAACACATAGACCAAGGAAACATACGTCGCTCTCAACAGAGCATCAAACATCTGGGCTTATACAACACACAGACCAAATCAAAAATATACATCGCTCTCAACAGAGCGTCAAACGTCTAGTGCTCTATACAACACACAAACAACATCTCGCAGGATAAACACCATGGCAAGACATGAGAAATGCTCAACCGACTCATTTCGGTTGGCTCAAACACGGAACTTAATCCATTGAACCCTCAAGTCTTAAACTCACAATGCTATCATTAACTTTCTTATAATTCAAGTTCGAATTAAGTAAATTATGCGGTACAATTATGCCACACAAGCACTCAAGCATACTATGATCCACTGATCAAACCAAAGCTGAGCGCGATCCGAAACCCAAGTTCGTCAAGGGAGCAAACTTCTCTTAACCCGTCCATCTTACAACATGACACACCGTACACCAAAATCCTTATGGTCTTACAATCTCCGCCATCTACCTTATGGCCAAAACATCTTACTCGAAAGTCCTCAAACTGAGCTCCTTAGAATCAAACCCAGTTATACCCTCTTACTAATGCCTCACTTATTATGCTTACTTTTCACTTCATAATCTATATGTTATGCTTGTACAATTATGAATACTCTTACTATCGGACCATCCCCCAAACATACGATCCAACCCAAACTGATCCATTCTAATCCTCACCCGTCAATCTTATATACTCTATCTTCCATCATACGCTTACACATCCACAACAAATCCATACCAAACATTGCCACTTCTTACCATCCATAGCCTATACCTCTGCCCACATGCACATACACATATCCATAGCATAGGCAAATAGCCATCATACATATGTATGTCCATCACACATAAGTATAACACACATACTATCATACATACGTAGCTTACCAACATACTTGCTAGCCATCACTAGCGCATACATACATATTTATACATACTTCAAACATACACACTAGTCATCACTAGTGCATACATACACATTTATGCATACTTCAAACATACACACTAGCCATTACTAGTGCATACATACACATTTATACATACTTCAAACATACACACTAGCCATCACTAGCACATACATACACATCCATACATACTTCAAACATGCATGCTAGCCATCACTAGCACATGCGTAATCCATACATACTTCAAATATGCACGCTAGCCATCACTAGCACATGCATAATACATGCTAGCCATCACTAGCACATACATAATCCATATTCATAAAAACATCATTGTTAGCCATCACTAGCACACACATAATCTACATATGTAGGAACATACTCGCTAGCCATCATTAGCACATACATACGCATCCATACATGTAGCTTACCAACAAACACGCTAGCCATCACTAGCACATACATACACATATGAAGCTTACCAACAAACACGCTAGCCATCACTAGCACATACTCAATCAACATACGAAGCTCACTAACATACTTCAAACATACATACAGCCCACATGCATGTCGTACGCGTTTCAACATGGCATAATTCATCCTCTTACATCATGCAAACGGAGCATAATCTAACATCCATAGCATTCAATCATAACTCATTCAAAGCATGCTATCATGAAATTATGAGTTCAAAGCTCACCTACCTTCGTAATCATGACGTTTGATGGCAAGCACATGATGGTTGCGGAGTCGGCAGCCAAAAACATTGCCAATTTAAGAGAACTGTTGTCCTGAGGATTTTAGGAAGTGCCGGAAACAATCACAGCCAAACAAGGTGTCATAAGTCAATGTGGCAAAATCCATGACCAACGCGGCACACTAGGGCTGCCAGGAGAAAGGTCATGCCAACGTAAGTGGCAGTGCGACCAGATGTTGATGGTGTATTCACTGAAGGTCGGCCAACGACTGAGAAGTACTCGGCAGGCCGCAAGATGTTGAAATCGACAATGGACAACACCCAACGGCATCGATTTCCCATCATCGAGAGCCCCAATAGGGCGGAGGGCGTGCAGAGGAGAGGTGGAGGAGGACTCTGATGTTAACTCCATTCAATGGCAGAGCCAACCAATGGTCAGGCGGCACAAATATGGCACCTAAACCCAAAACCACACACTTGGCCACATGCACACGCCGCCAAAAAAGACCACTCTAGGGGGAGATGGGTCGGACGGTAGTGGCCCAAGGCCCACAAAAGGGCAATTGAGCTAGGGCCAAGAAGTGGTGGCAGATCGAAGCGGCGACATCCGTAACGACCCATTTTTTGGTTATACTTAAACCGTGGGGGTTAAGGGTAATTTGGTAATTTGAGATCAGTGTGTTAGGGGTTTCATTAGGTGAAATCCCTGTATCCGGGTTGTCATGACCTGGATTTTAAAAAACCCTTTTTAATACAGAACCATCGATAAATCAAGATAATTTTTTTTAAAATCAATTCAATTCAGCAGACAAAGTATCCAGGTCATAATCATTGGGGTTCGTAAATACGGATAGAAAATCATATAATATTATATAATAGTAACCAAAAATCCACAAATAAATGAACCATCCATCTAAGTGCAACCCTTACATCTGTCTGGAAATAAGCAACTAATCAAAGTTGGCTCTCACGCCATTATTACAACCATTCAAAATGTACTGAAATAATGCAACTAAATCCTACTAGAGCTAAGTCGTCCTCAATCTGAAAGTCCAATCCTGATCCTGCTAGTCCTCACCAAAAGATCCTACAAAACCACGTCGCTGAGTATACTAATACCCAGTAGGAAGCTGAATAATATGAATGCAAAATGTTATTACATTTTATGCAAGACTATTAGGTTTCCACTTGAACCAAATATCAAAACAATTCTCATTATAATATCCCTTTAGTTTTTCCCTCTTGGGAAAACCAATAATCCACCTAACTTCATAGACAAATACATACATCAAATGTCATCCTAAGTGACAATTGATACCCACTATAGACCACCTCTTAAGGATGATCCACAATGAAACCCTGGAATCCACCAGGAAGTGCCATCTCCCAACCTAGCCCATAAGGACCTAACCGGAGTGGAAGGGCATGACCCACAACTGCACCTGAATGGAAGTGGTTAGAGACGCCAACCAAGTAGGATGTCAGCGACCCTAAATACGTGTACACTATGTGATCCTCAATAGACCAGTGTGAGCCCGGCTCACATACAACTCCCTCCAATGGGGGGGTGCAACAACACAGTCAAATCAAATGACGCATCAATAGAGCTAACTCAAAGGTCAACCCTAACCTCAATAGCCTCATCAGGTTGGGTTAAGGTTCCCCCCCCAAAACCATCCTTAGTTCATCAACCAAGTCAAACGCCAGGTCAGAACCCTAATTCAATTCATAAACGGGTTTTCGACCCCTCTAAGGGTAATTTAGTCTTTATCTTAATTAGGTGTCAACCCCCAATCCAAAGCCTTCCACCCTTAACCATTATTCTGTATTAATTTCTATGCATTAATTCTCAAGATGCAATTATACACAAAGAATAATTTAATAAAGTCTAACAACTCATAAATAATTTAGCCATAACTATTTGTGTTTCATGCTCAACAATCACTAAGAAGCCCAGCTTCACTGTCTGCATAGGGCTCGGGCCGACAGAACAATTGAATTCCACTTAAATTTCAAAAATAGTTCATATGTACCATACTGCACTTATATGTACTTGGTAGGATACGTTATATATATACATATATTTTTTTTCTACGATTCAATAAGCCCAACTGGCACCTTTGCCCAGAACATGTTTGACATAATTTACTCTAATGTAAATTTCTCTCTCTCTCTCTCTTTTTGTGGATTTGGGCTCTGAAACCCAGCCCACTGGGCCTCGCCCAATGGCCCAGTTCGGGCCAGGTCAGAAATGATGACCTCATGTTGGGTCGGCCTGAGGTCGTCTTCAACCTCCAGACGCCCAGCACGTCTGTGATTTTTCCAACTCCTGAGGCGCACGACGGTGGCGTATGGCACGAACGCGGCGGCCACTCTAGACTCACCTGAGACAGAAGGCGGAGGCTTTTGAGTGGCTGGCCACCATCAATTGGCTCCCGCCGCCACTCTCCCCCCCCCCCCCCCCCACAAACATCCCTCAACCTAAAACTCTGGAAGTTGCCACAGTCGAGCGTGGACACGCACGGCGGGCGCTCTTACGGCAGCAACAGGGTTTGCTCGAGTGGGACAAGACTAGAGGCCAAAAGCCCCATGCATTGCTCCGGCCGCTATCCAGCGGCTGTTTCCCTGCAATCGCCGACCAGAAAAAAATAGGTAGCAAGAACCCCCACCGGAAAACCACTGCTCCAAGGCCGCGGAGCTCGACCTTCAACAACACGTAAAGCCGAAAAATTTGGTTGTAAAACAAGGGCTACACACCAGCTACAAACGCAAGGCCGGGAAGAATAGATCTAGCCGGATGTTTCCCTTTCGTTCATTGTTCTGGTGTAAATTTTTTTTTAATAACATTCCGGAAAAACGTCCGCCTTGTTAGATTCCGTCCCGCCACCAAAAATTTTTTGTTGAAAATCTCCGACCGGTGGAGAGGGGTGTAGCGGTGGTTGGCAGCAAAAGTTCACCGTAATTTCATTAATTCACTGCAGATATTACTGTTGCAAATTTAAGTAATAGTAATCTCTACAATATACTGATTATACTACTAATTATCACATAGTGCTGAATTTCACTAATCATGCAATTTACATCAAATAAAACAGTCATTAATCTTGACTCAAACTAAGATAGCAATCCTACCTCTACTGCCGGTTTGCCGTTGATCCACAATCGCCGGAGCTCCACCTTCAATCACCCTCTTCTCTAATTTCTCTAAGGCACAATTAGAGTTATTATTAGAAAAATACCAAAAATATATAGAGGGGATTAGGGCTTAATTGGGTAGGGATTAAACCAAGTAGGATAGGGACTCCTAAGTAGTTTAAACCCTCCCAAATTAAGTGGTCCATCCACCACTTAATTGAGCCTACAATGGGCTCTACATATCTTTCTGCACAGCCCAAAAACTGTTCTGCATACCCCAAATTCTGCAAATTCCCAAAAATTCCAAATAAAATAGGGAAAAATCTAGAAAAAATACCTAAAATTTCCTGGACATTACATTCTTTCCCCCTAAAAAGAAATTTTGTCCCCAAAATTCAGGTGGTCTCATCCACAAAAAGCTCTGGATAGGAACGATGCATTTCAACTTCTGGCTCCCATATTTGTTCTTCAAAAGCCCGACTTTGCCATAAAACTTTAACCAATAGAATCGTCTTGCTTCTTAAGACTTGATTCTTTTTATCCAATATTTTCACAGGCTTTTCTGCAAATGTGAGATCAGGTTGCAACTCAACCAAATTGTGGTCAATTATATGCGATGGATCTTGCATATACTTTATCAACATTGACACGTGAAAAACATTATCAACTTCGGAAAAGTTAGGGGGCAAAGCGAGCTAGTAAGCAGCTAGGCCAATCCGTTCAAGGATCTCAAAAGGTCCAACATAACGCAGACTAAGCTTGCGCCTTTTTCCAAATTGCATAACTCCCTTGGTTGGTGAGATCTTTAAGAATACATGATCACCAATCTGAAATTCTAACTCCCTCCGCTCACCTACTTCATCCCAGCATGTAGGAGAACGACATGGTGATGCACTGAAATAATGTTTAATAAAATATTTTTAAATTTCAGATTGCAATCCTATTTTGAGTTAAGTCATTGCTTATTTGGGCTATTTATGTTTTGAATAGCTTAGCTGGACCTTAATTGAGTTTATATGTCTAAACAGGCTTCAACAGGATCCAACTGGAAGAGGAAGTGAAGCCCAACTACCCAAAGCTATTTAAAAGTCAAGAATGAGCTCTTAATGGTCTAAACATACATGGAATGGTTGAACACAACCTTGTGGACCCGTTTGATTTGAGATTTGCATCAAGAGAACTAAATTAGGAAAGAAGCTGATTCGGACAGATTGACACAACTAGAGTATTTTGCCATATCTTTCTCTGTATAATTCAGATTGATACGATTCCGGTGGCATTGGAAAGAAGACTTCCGTGGCTACATTTATTATTTCAGGAAGAAATTCTAAATTCCAAAAATATAGGGGTCGAATCGGGCATGTAATCAGACAGCTAGTAAACTAACCCGAGGCCAGCACATGAAGAATATTTTCATTGATTTTGATTGATACACATAAGGAAAGATAATGAGGCTGATTGGATATCTAAAGGAAGATTCAAAGATACTTATTTCCTAAATAAATCATTGATTTATGTGATTTATTTAGAATCTAATCATTCCCAAAGAAGCAACCAATCAGGCAATCAATCAGGATGCAATCTAGAGATATGATTTCACTTTCCCCTTTGAAGCAACCCCTTCTATTCCTATAAATAGAGGGGTGGACGTGATAGATGGATCATCCCCTCCTCTTTGGAGCTCTCATCTCCTATTTTTTTCTCTCATTTTGTATTTTTATTTTTAGTTTTATTGTAATGGCTTTCTAAGCTCTCAAGCTAAGGCTAGAGGTGATTTGTAACAATCTAATGGAGTTCTATTCATGTTTCATCAATGGTTTCAACTAAGTATTATTTATTTGAAGTGATGTTTATTTAATATTGTTCTTCTTCTTGTTTCTTTGTGATTTAGATACATAAGATGTTTGAAGGCTCTCCTTCTTGATCTTTTATGATTTGGATACATAGAAATCTTTAAGAGACAATTATTTTTATTCTTCATCTATCCAAAGTATTTTCTATCTTTAATTTCAATTTTAATGTTCATATCTTCCGGTTAGATAGAATCTTAATTCGATTCTAACTCAGATACATGATACATGAAGAACATCATTAGATGTTACAATGATCCTTAATGCCTTAGTGTTTTCTCATCTTGATTTCATCACTTGTTATTCCCTCAATACTATGCTACACTTTCTTTCTTAATTTTTCTTTGCTCTACTTTTTCATAACAATTTTCTTTGTTACACAAGGCTTTCCCTGTGGATCGACCTTGTTTACTATAGTTGACAAATAAAAAAAAGAAATCTGAACTAGACTCCTTCATAGTCTTAGTTTGGACGTAACACAACATGAGCTTCTTCAACTTGTCTCATCGCCTCTGCTCCCAAGGACTCTGCACGTCGTGGTGATATAGGTGGATTAGGAGTGGCTTCACGGTTCTCATTAGCCTGCACTCCTCTTCCCCGATTTCTGGCACGTTGATACACTAGATCGTGACCTCCTTCCATTGATCTACAAGACAATGACAAGAAGGTTACTTCTACCCAATCCCACAACTCAAACTAGTTACATTTCCAAACAACTTTAGACTTG
Organism: Saururus chinensis; assembly: GCA_035235625.1. Classification (NCBI taxonomy): domain Eukaryota; kingdom Viridiplantae; phylum Streptophyta; class Magnoliopsida; order Piperales; family Saururaceae; genus Saururus; species Saururus chinensis. The sequence goes on from CP141142.1 coordinate 22,746,962, forward strand.
CAGATAGATGATTGCTCCAATACCAACTGTCACGACCTGGATTTTTAAAAACCCTTTTTAATATAGAGCCATCGATAAATCAATTCAATTCAGTCGACTAAGTATCCAAGTCATAATCATTGGGGTTCGTAAATACGGATAGCAAATCATATAATATCATATAAGAGTAACCAAAAATCCACAAATAAATGAACCATCCATATAAGTGCAACCCTTACATCTGTCTGGAAATAAGCAACTAATTAAAGTTGGCTCTCACGCCATTATTACAACCATTCAAAATGTACTGAAATAATAGAACTAAATCCTACTAGAGCTAAGTCGTCCTCAATCTAAAAGTCCAATCCCGATCCTGCTAGTCCTCACCAAAAGATCCTGCAAAACCAGGTCGCTGAGTATACTAATACCCAGTAGGAAGCTGAATAATATGAATGCAAAATATTTTTACATTTTATGCAAGACTATTAGGCTTCCACTTGAACCAAATATCAAAACAATTCTCATTATAATATCCCTTTAGTTTTTCCCTCTTGGGAAAACCAATAATCCACCTAACTTCATAGGCAAATACATACATCAGATGTCATCCTAAGTGACAAATGATACCCACTATAGACCACCCCTTAAGGATGATCCACAATGAAACCCTGGAATCCACCAGGACCCTGGAATCCACCATGAAGTGTCATCTCCCAACCTACCCCATAAGGACCTAACCGGAGTGGAAGGGCATGACCCACAATTGCACCTGAACGGAAGTGGTTAGAGACGCCAACCAAGCAGGATGTCAGCGACCCTAAATACGTGTACACTATGTGATCCTCAATAGACCAGTGTGAGCCCGGTTCACATACAACTCCCTCCAATGGGGAGGTGCAACTACACGGTCAAATCAAATGACTCATCAATAGAGCTAACTCAAAGGTCAACCCTAACCTCAATAGCCTCATCAGGCTGGGTTAAGGTCCCCCCCCCAAAACCATCCTTGGTTCATTAACCAAGTCAAATGCCAAGTCAGAACCCCCATTCAATTCATAAACGGGTTTTCAACCCCTCTAAGGGTAATTTAGTCTTTATCTTAATTAGGTGTCAACCCCCAATCCAAAGCCTTCTACCCTTAACCATTATTTTGTATTAATTTTTTTGCATTAATTCTCAAGATGCAATTATACACAAAGAACAATTTAATAAAGTCTAACAACTCATAAATAATTTAGCCATAACTATTTATGTTTCAGGCTCAACAATCACTAAGAAGCCCAGCTTCACTGTTTGCATAGGGCTCGGGCCGATAGAACAATTGAATTCTACTTAAATTTAAAATTCATATGTACCATACTGCACATATATGTACTAGGTAGGATATGTTATATATATATATACATATATTTTTTTTCTACGATTCAATAAGCCCAACTGGCACCTCTGCCCATAACACATTTGACATAATTTACTCTAATGTAAATTTCTCTGTCTTTTTTTTTTGTGGGTTTGGGTCCTGGAACTCGGCCCATTGGGCCCAGCCCAGTGGCCTGGTTCGGGCTAGGTTAGAAATGATGACCTTAGGTCGGGTCAGCCTGAGGTCGTCTTCAACCTCCAGACGCCCAATGTGTTTGTGATTTTTCCAACTCCTGAGGCTCACGATGGCAGCATCCGGCACGAACGCGGCGGCCACTCCAGACTCGCCTTGAGACCCAAGGTGAAGGCTTTGGAGTGGCCGGCCACCGTCAATCGGCTCCCGCCGCCACTCTCCCCCCCAAACATCCCTCAAACTAAAACTCTGGAAGTTGCCACAGTTGAGCGTGGACACACACGGCGGGTGCTCTTATGGCGACAACAGGGTTTGCCGGAGTGGGACAAGACTGGAGGCCAAAAGCCCCATGCATCGCTCCAGCCACCATCCAACAGTTGTTTCCCTGCAATCGCCAACCAAAAAAAAAAAGGCAACGAGAACCCCCGCCAGAAAACCACTACTCCAAGGCGGCGGAGCTCGACCTTCAACAACACGTAAAGCCGAAAAATTTGGTTGTAAAACAAGGGCTACACACCAGCTACAAACTCAAGGCCGGGAAGAATAGATCTAGCCGGATGTTTCCCTTTCGTTCATTGTTCTGGTGTAAATTTTTTTTTTAATAACATTCTAGAAAAACGTTCGCCTTGTTAGATTCCGTCCGGCCACCGAAATTTTTTTGTTGAAAATCTCTGACCGGTGGAGAGGGGTGTAGCGGTGGTTGGCAGCAAAGTTCACCGTAATTTCATTAATTCACTGTAGATATTACTGTTGCAGATTTAAGTAACATTAATCTCTGCAATATACTAATTATACTACTAATCATCACATAGTGCTGAATTTCACTAATCATGCAATTTACATCAAATAAAACAGTCATTAATCTTGACTCAAACTAAGATAGCGATCCTACCTCTACTGCCGGTTTGCCGTTGATCCACAATCACCGGAGCTCCACCTTCAATCACCCTCTTCTCTAATTTCTCTAAGGCACAATTAGAGTTATTATTAGAGAAATACCAAAAATATATAGAGGGGATTAGGGCTTAATTGGGTAAGGATTAAACCAAGAAGGATAGGGACTCCTATGTGGTTTAAACCCTCCCAAATTAAGTGGTTCATCCACCACTTAATTGAGCCTGCAAGGGGCTCTACAGATCTTTCTGCACAGCCCAAAAACTGTTCTGCATACCCCAAATTCTGCAAATTCCCAAAAATTCCAAAAAAAAAGGGAAAAATCTAGAAAAATACCTAAAATTTCCTGGACATTACATGGGTAGAGCTCAAAGTAATGAGTGTAATGAATTGAAGAACGTGCAAAATAGGTAGGGAGCGAAAGCTACAGCCTCGGGAAGCATGCCATATGGGTGGGACCTATATAAAAAGTGCGGGATAACCTAACCATGTGTGGTCTTGTTTCGAAGGGATCGAGGCCATCGATAACAAGAATGTGCGATTCCAACATCAAAGTTTGAAGTTATTGCGTTTTGAGGCCAGGATATTATTTGAATAAAATAATATCATTTTGGATAGGATCGACGACGCAGTAGATAAGACTGACGATGAAGTGGATAAGATCGACGATGCAACGGATAATATTGCTGATGCAAGTGGATTGGTTTGCTAACTAAGCTGATAAGATCACTGATGCAGTGGATAGGACTGACACATATCAATCCTATCTGCCACGTGTCAGCTTCATATCTATCCAATTTTTCTATAAATATCATCCAGAGAGTTTAGCTTGGGGGGGAAAATCCTCTCCCACGTTTCTATGTTCTCTCCCATATTTAGAAACTTCTGTTCTTTGTTTCTCACTCATTTTAAGTCTGATTCGAGTCGTTCTTGAGGCATTCCTAGCTAATTCGAGGGTGATCTACGCAATGGCATGGTCCATCCCTCAAGTTGGCATCCCTAGAGGGGAAACGACTTGGGGCAAGAGGAGGCTCTATTCATCACCCTCCTGCCCCGAAGAGAGACAGTGGCCTAGAGAGAAAGGAGGACTCCGTCCTCCGTCACGGGCTACATCGTGGGTCATCGCCCGAAGTAGGGAAGGATCTGCCCTTCACTGAAGGGCCACACAGTGTGAGAAACATCCCGGGGAAAGGGACGTTCTATCCGTCGCTTACGAGTGCAGAAAATGAGGAGTCTCCAAGAAAGGGGACAGTTAGTCAGTCATCTTTTGGCGCAAGGCAAGAAACATGCGGAGGTTAGAGGAGGCTCCGTTTGCTGTCTCCGGATCCGAAGGGGAGGACGCCCAGAAATGAGTACCCTGAATACCGCTACCTCGCGAGACATTTAGGGAGTAAGCGTTTCTAACCTCCTATTTTAATTATAGAATGATTGTGCTAGATAGGGTATACGCTATGCCTTGATATGCTATGATCCTTTATATTATGATATGTTATGCTTATATGCCATGATGTGTGCCATCTCGCTCTGGGTTAGAGAGAGACGTGTTGTGTGTGTGTTCGGTCTCGGCTAAGTGATAGAATGAGATGTGTGATGCATGTGGTATTGGCTCAGTGATGGAGTGAGACATGTGAATGTGATGGATTTGCTCTAGGATAGAGTGAGGCATGTTGTGGTGATCGTGTGGTGCTCATCTCTATGATAGAGCGAGAAATATGTTGCAGGTGTTTTATGGGTTTTCGTATAACCCCGATTAAATATTCAGGTCTACATATGTGTTTTCGTATGGTTTGATGTATGTAGTAGCTAGTAGGCAGAACTACATACAGATCCGATCATATCAGAGTAACATTGCGAATGTTATCCGATTACGTAGGCAACCAACGGCAAGGCAACATTGGCCCGATCCGAATTAGTTATATAATTAGGTTTGTTTTGGCCTACGCGTAACGGAGCACTAAGTTCTGAAGCACATAGAGGAACAAGAAAACTCTCGCACTCAAAGTTCGCCACTCCTAGTTCTGGGTTTGGTTTTTATCATTTTTGGACCCCCGGCCCTGGTCGATTTCCGGGTCGGAGCATTACAACATCACCGATCGCCACCCACAACCAACATAATTGGTGTGGGTAGCTGTGCATCTCGCAAGGTATAGAGCAAAGGCAAGTGGCCCATTCCGAGCAAAGGTATAATCGGGCCAAGTGGGGCTGACCCTCACTGTCGCCGAGTTGGGGTAGAGCCCACGATGGCCAAATGGCCCACAACTCGCCGATGACAACGACCCGAGACACACCCAAAGCATCTAATTGGGCATAGCAAGACAATAAGGGCGAAGCGGGTTCGAAAACGGTAACCCCCTACTGACACTAGGTGGGGGTAGGCTGGACGGAGTCCATCTGGTGGCCGGACGACGACCAAAAACACTGGCGTATCAAAAATATACTCCAGACAGTGAGATGAAAATGTAACCAAAACCCGACCAAAGTACCGATAGCTCATAGCGGAGCCAAGAAAGCATGGCGGCAGCTCTAGCCAGTGCCTATGGGTTCCTAGCGGCCAACCAAACATAAGTCTAGTTAAGGGCGGCTACAAATGACATCTAAATCGCACCCCCACGGCTAAAAAAAGAGATTTGAAGGAGAGAAAAACCGAAGAAAAGTTCGGTACCTCGTGGAGGAGAGAACTGACCATGACGGCAGTCATAGCCGGTACCTATGGACTTGTGGCAGTGAGGTGAAGAGGATCCAGACAAGGATTGATGGAATCTGATGACAGAGGAGGGAGAATGGAGTGACTGGAATCTCACTCGGGTTTCTCTCCCAACTCACTGGACGTGAAAAACTTATTGGATGTAAGTTTTCTGGAATCCGATCTTTGATTTATATACTCTTTTTTATTTTTACATTTATGTCCCTAACATGCGTTCACCTCTCGGTTATGCGTTGTACTTCCAAACTTCGCGCCATAAGTGCACAGCAAGGCCCGCAGCCTGCAACTAAGCCTAAATACTAGGGAAAATACACAAATATAAATACGTTGAAGTATTACATTTTTCCACCAAAAATGACCAAAAAAATAGCAAAAAAATCCCATAAAATTGTAGAAAAATTAGGGACCTTATAGTGTTTGAGGACGACATTGCACTAGTGGGATCTAGTTTCTTACTTCTGTAATCTTGTAAGTGATTGTAATTACTGGTGTGAGAGCCAACTTTACTTTATTATTTTTTTTTGAAAAGATGACAGACTTGTACTTAGAGGGTTAACTTGCTATTTATGGAATTTGACATGTGTAATAATATTATATATTTTGATATTCATATTTGTGAACCCCAGTTATCATGACTTATATATTTAATTAGATGATTTGTTTTGTGTTTAAGAAAGAAAAAAAATTTATCATGATTTATCACATGTCCTTTATTTAAAAAGGGTTTTAAAAATCCGGGTCGTGACATATCAAATTCAAATGTATATAAAAGAACAAATTTTTGGTGACCAATTCAAATGATGAACATGTCAAAGTATTAAAAAAATTGCTCACCTGGATCTGATCGAATGATGGATCGCGTCAGGTGGATTTGGGAAAATAAATGACACTACATTACATTTAAGAGACAAATCAAATTCAAATGTCTATAAAAGAACAAATTTTTGGCGACCAATTCAAATGATGAACATATCAAAGTATAAAAAAATTGCTCACCTAGATCTGACCAAACAATGGATCACATCAGGCAGATTTGGGAAAATAAAAGAAAGAGATCACGACAAACGGTGGAATGGCACACGCGAAAGGATTTGGGCATGACAAATGGATTTGGGCAGAGGACGGAGGCTCTAAAAAAAGAGGCACAATGGATGGATCTAGGTGGAGCATGGCAGCACTAAAAAAAAGAGGTACAATGGATAGATTTGGGCAGAGCACGACGACGCTCAGGATAAGGGAATGATGACACATAGAGGAGGAAGTAGTGTAAGACGAACTAGATGCGTCAGGTTTAAAATGAAGATGATTTTATTCTTTGAAAGGACGAACTCAGTTAAGTTAATTTTGTCATTTAAAAGGATGAAATTTATTGAGTGAGGATTTCGTCATTTGACAATTAACTTGAATTTTTAAAATTTTTAAAATAATTTTATCATTTAAAAGTACAAAATTAACTTAAAAAATAATTTTATCTTTTTAAAAGATAAAATTAATTAATTCTTTTTAAAAAAGCCATACTAGCAGTGTTTTTAAAAATATTTCTTTAAATAAATTATTTTAATAATTATTATTAAAATAATTTCCCATAAAAAAAATTCCCATCCGTTTTGGCGCGTAAGTGTATCATATGCGCGTAGCGATACGGCCTTCCATGCAATGCAATCGGGGGGCCGTGAGGCTTCTTTACTAGTTAACCCAGGGTTTTCTCTTCCTCTTCGAAACTCCCGTGAAGAAATGGGCAGAGGAATGTCGTCGCCGCTGAGATCGCTGTAATATAATTAGAAAATGGAGGAGGACACTGGAGAGCAAATGGAGGTCCGAGTCCGGAGTCTTGACGGCGACTCGACCTGTATCTGTGCCGTCGGAACTTGTACTGTCAGTGACTTGAAGGCCAGATTGAAGGAATCTTTTGCCCCGGCGAATGCATTTACGAATTTCCATCTCATCTTCAAGGTTTTCGAAATCGTCATTTATTTTTTGGAATTATTTCAAATGTTGGAATCGTATGAGTTAAACCTTGTTTACGTGCCATTTAATTCACTGTTGCAAAAAATTGATTCTGATCTGGGTTTGATTATTTCCTCACACTGAATTGTAGAATAATTTAGTTTTTTCTGTCAGGGAAAATTTTATTGCCTTTGTTTATACTCATACTGAATATAGGTTCATACATGCAGAATTCACGTATAGGATAAATACAACTGCTTCTTAATTCATTTGAACTATAAGAATACATTTTGGACTTTCTCAAGTGAAAAAACAATGCATTACAAGCAATATATTGCAACTTGAAAAAACATATATATCTACTATTTGAAAACAATTTAAAATTCCATGAACTGATCAAGTTGATTCGATGTGCAGCTAGCACCCAGCTTACTGGGAATAAGTGTAGACAATCCAATCCAATAAGTCCCTGCCAACTATAGTTTTAAAAGAAGAACTAGTTTTTTTATGCTCAACTATGGTTTCCATTTTAGCATCTCTCATTTTTTATCTTTTCTTGATCCCAAAATTGTTCATTTTACTATAAGAGTTTACAATTAAATTGATCGTGATCTCTTCTATCTTTTGAAGGGTTTTAAAATGAAGCTGGAGGACCAATTGGCCAGTTATACGATGAGTAGAGAAGACTTCCTGGTTCTTGTGCCATTTACCAAGAAGAATCAACACACTAAAAATGTTGAACATTCAGTGCAGAGCATGGCCTTTTCCAGCCATTCCATTAATGCCACTGCATCGTCTTTTTCACACTCTGCTTGGGCTCAGATGAGGAGAGATTTATCTTCCCTAGCTACTGTTTCGTCTGATGAAACAAATCCCATGGAAAATTTTAACAGTGAAAATAATTATGATACTAACCATAGTATTGGGGAATCTAAGAGGCTCTTGAATGTAAAGCGTAAAAGGTATTCTAGTTGTTTGCACCAAGGGGTTTGTGATCTAGTTCACAATCTGTTACGTGTAGGTTGTGTCAATGTTTTGAACAAGCAAACTTGTGGAAAAGTTCATCAGACTCTGGAAGCATCAAATTGTTTATACGATTATGAGATGGGTAATTGCTTACTATCTGAGGAGTTCTCCAAACTTTCTAGAGGATATGCAGAGCCAGCTTTTGGGAGCCTCGAGTCACAAGCATGTGTCTGCCCGTCATGGTTGAAAAAGTTGTTGAAAACATTTACTTTATTAAATATTTTATCAGGATTTCTTCAGATAGGTGGCAAAGATATCAATGTTAATGACTTGGAGGAAGCAATTAACCAATTCAATCAAATCAGCTCTGAAGATATTAGTATTCTGGATATAGAGCAGCTATCAGTTCTGTGTCCAAAGGTAAGAGCACTTTGTTGTTTAACTAAACATGTTTATGTTGTCCCATTGCCCGCATCTCTGCATCTTGGAACTATTTCATAGGCTGAAGTTTCACTTCTCTCAAGGTTCTGCATTTTTTAATATGGATCATCTATATTGGAGGAGATGATCTTTCCAGAAAGCCAAGTTGAAAACCTTCCCACAACCTACCTTCTTGGACAACGAGTGGCCAAGAGATCGTTTGCCTTCATTCTAACCCCTTGCTTTACATTTAAATGTTGATTCTATCTTTGGACAATTTGCCAAACAGGGAGCAATTAGGTGGAAGTCCCTAGTGGGCCTGGCCCACTGGGTCATAACAAATTGTTCATTCTGGAAGGCAAATCATTTAAAAGACTATGTCTGACTTTGTAGTTTTGAGATGGTGTATATGTTCATGTATTATCTTACGTGTGGAGATGAAGAACTTTGTGACAACTTCGTTGCTTCAAAAATTAAGTTTGAGCAAAATACAATAATGTGAGTGCTTATAGAAGCGGACCAAATGTTTTTATTTTTTGAAATAATTTCTACAGAGGTTGTAAATACAGGTGGATTTATGGTTCATCTTATGTAACTTCTTTCTAAAAGGTCTTCGGAACTCTAAAGATGAACCATAATTCTTATTCAGTGTAAAGGGCCAGATTCTTTGTTCCCAGTGAAAATGAACTAGTTGTGGGGCATTTCATTTATTTTAACAATTGAATCAAAGTCTGACATAATTAGCTACATATTAGTAATCCTATGTGTGGCATTTGCATGCAGGTATGAAATTTTTATCAATACTGATACACTGAATTTGTATGCTTGTCTATTTGATGTTTTGCAGGTGGTGATGTGTGGTAATCAAGGAATTGAGTCTACCAAGGTGAATGAAGTCATTGTCATTGCTGGTTCTTCACCACAAGATGGAAGTGAATCATTTAATTGTGAGACTGGTAAGAGTTATGATATGTTCTGTGTATGTCAAGTTACTTAATAATAGACTAGGTTTCAACTTATGGTCTTGGAACGGGTGCTACAGATAAGAATGCATATCCAAATTTGAGGCGGTCAGCAACTGCAATGATCAAAGCTATAGAAAAACGAAACAATACTTTCAGAACGGATCTTTGGATGGCTATCAAGTGCTTCATGGTATGTTCTTTGTAAACAATACCTCCGAACTGAACCTTTATTATTACGCTTTTGCATTATTTTTTGAATTCTAAAGGACTGTTGTTTTGGCGCAGAGGGATACACAGATTGGTACAAGAAAATCCAGTTTTTTCTCTCTTGATGAGCTTCTTGTTTTTATTCGAAATAATGCTAAATTGAGGACTGAAGAAAAACCTATGAAGAAGAGAAAGTCTCTAGTTTCTAGTACACATTTTGGATGTGAAAGATGCAAGGTGATCCTTTTTTAATGAGAAATCAAAATATATTAACCCACTGTTTTGTTATTGCATATTGTTGCATCTTCCCATTCTAGAGAATTATGTTAGTAGTTGAGAAGGTGATTTACTAGAAGAATGACTTTCATATCCAAAATTTCATTACCTCTTGCAGAATTTTATGTGGCATTCTTTGCAGCAACTTGGTGCAGTATATCTTAATGATTTCTATTTGCATGACCACTAGTTTTTGATGATTTTGTGGGAACATATTATCCAAAATTAAGATAGCACAATTTCCATGTATAAAAATTTCTGTATTTGTAATTCAACTGTCTGAGTCTTTATAAAAACTTGATGTTGATATCTGTCAATGAATAGTTTGTTAGGCTAATGATTTTCCGTGGCGAACCTTCATGATCTATAGGTTTGACAGTTACAGTATTTTCAAGTTACGAACTAACTTTTATATGACAATTATTTTTTTACTTGATGTGTTTGTGCAATTTTATTGTATGTTTTAATTAGGTTAATGAATCGACAGGAAACAATACCATTGCAACCGCTGGAAATAGTTGACCATCTGAAGAAGGGAATTGGAGTTGATGGACAGGTCATTTGCATATTATTGCTTTTTTTTATAGGTTTTAATATTACTAGGTAGAGTTGGATGATGGTATAAGGTGTAAAGATGCTGTTTTCTTCTTGCTATTGTTTTTAAATGCAAGTATTCAAAATATTTAAATGATTTGTCACCCATATACTTGAAGCTGGCTATTTTGGTCAAAAACTAGCACTTTGCCTTGTACTGTCTTGTAAATATTTGAATGGATCTATCCCATTAAAGAGTTATGTTATTGAGGGTATGGTGTTTTTTTGGTCTTTGCAGATTGTGCATGTTGAAAATTTTGATGCAAAGGAGGCAGTTTACGTTGATCTACCGAAGAATCTGTCAGAAACTACAAAGAATGCACTTAAACAAATTGGAATATCGAGGTTGTACAGTCACCAGGTGCTTAAAGTCAATTTTTATGTTAGATGTTACTTCATGTTGCCTTAATCTTGCAGTTGGTGCTGAAAGTTGTTTTATTCTTGAGAGAGGCACCTAGCCTGCGCTACCAGTGTGGGCAAGGTGTACGTGCTACAGGGGTATGAGCCTATTCAGATCTGGCAGCTCACACCCACAGCACTACCCTTTATGCTACAGACTAGCATGATAATGTGTAGAAGCACTCCGTGCTATCATGCATATATATTTATGTTAGAATCTGTTTCTGTAATTTTCTGTTGGGTGTTGCAGCATGGACAGATCAGTATAGCAAACAAATACTGTGCAAACACCAGTCAATGGCCACATGTAAAGTAATCATTACTAATTGCTAGTAAATGACATCAAAATTCTGCATGATGAGAGCTGAATATGCAAAGTTGTCATAATTTTGGAATGGCTGATCAAAATCGCTGTTTCTGATGTAGGCTGGTTAAATAAGGACTGTAACAGTACTGTCAACTTACAGTTAGTAAGAGGAAGGGCATTTCTGTAATTGCTCTCAAGTTTAGTCAGTAGGGAAGGGTGTTTTTGTAACATGTCAGAGTTAGTTACGAAAAGAACTCAATGGCTATAAATAGTTAGTGAGGGAAGGGAGTCTGTTGATTCCGAATTTTGAAAATCTCCAAGAGATCTGCTGTTAGTTTTGCTCATGGATTTGAGCTTGAGCTGTGGATTCAGCTCAGTTTCTCTGTAATTCCTTCGTGGATTCGAAGGCTAGCTTGTGGATTCAAGCTTGTAATCTTCCATCTCTCCAGAAATTCAAGGAATTCCATTGATTCCAAACTTAGCTTCATCAGTTTCCAACTTTTAGTTTAACTTGATTCATTTTGTGATTATGGTGAATAAATTTGTTCACTCAACTACTAATCTGGCCAAAACTTAACCAAGCACTTTTTAGACTAGAGCCTTGGATCTGTTGTTTACACTTCTGCAGTTATTGTAGTTTGTGATGTATCACTTGCCCATTAAGGAGCAGAGCTAGGATTATCTTATGGCATGGCCTGCAGGGTGCGGAGTTGAACTGTATAAGTAACTTAAAGCACACATTTCTATGCAAGATTGGAAAGGAAAAGTATTAGATTGATATTAATCCCAAGACTTTTTGTTATGAGGGCTTGGAAAAATAAAATATTTTACATAAAATGAGGAGTCTGAACTGTTTTACAATGTTGGAAATATGTGTAAGTTAAAAAACCAAACTACAGATGTAGAGAAATTTGAAATAAGTTAAATCCCAAAGGGTATTCTGGAAAACTTAAAAAATGTCGGTGACTCTAAATAAATAATCTGTAAAATTTTAAAAACTGTAGGTGAAGCTGGATATGTATGTTGCATCATAACCTTGAGGGGCAATGAGAAAGATTTTTAATTATATAGATGTTGTATGAATCTATCTTTATTTCATGATACTACACCAAAAATTGGTCAGTGGGGTTGGGGAGGACTCCTGGCTTAGCCCGCCCCTTATTTAATACTCCCTCCATCCTTCAGTAATAGCTTCTTTTGGTTTTTCAAAATGAACTAATTTTAGTTCATTATAAAAAATCAAATGTAGCTATTAATTTAGGACGGAGGGAGTATATATTTTGCTCAAAATGCATGATTTACTATGGTTGTCTTATATATCTTTTGACTTTTGAGTTTTTTCACCCTAATTTGCAGGCAGAATCAGTGAAGGCTTCACTCTGTGGAAAGAATGTTGTTCTTGCAACTTCAACGTCCAGTGGGAAGTCGTTGTGCTACAATCTTCCAGTTTTGGAAGTTTTGTCAAATAACTTTTCTTCTTGTGCGTTATACTTATTTCCCACAAAGGTACAGATCTTAGTGTCTTACTATCTTATGCTTTCTTTTTCTCTTATTTGGTTGTCTTTTTTTGCCAATTTTTTAATCTTTCATTAGTTGTTGTCAAATGTTCATCACTTTTATCTTGCTACCTAGGTGTTGTGAGTCCTACATCCATGTGTTATGATGTAGGCTTGTTTGTTTAATTAGTAAAGACCGTCCATGATTCTTTCTTAATGCCTTAACCGTAGGAGTTAGAGAAAATAAGTTGCTGATTGATGTAACTGTACCAGAATTGGATTGCTACGAATTAAGTTGAGATGATTGCATAGTAATCAACACCAAAATAGAGCAAGAACAGTGCCAATCAGATTAGAAAAGTGAATCAATCTAGCACCACAGTTTCAAGAACTCTAGATACATTTAGATTTCAGATGAAAGGCAAGAGAAGCACAATGACAAATTGCATATACTAAACTTCAAATATAGCACTTGTATACACAAAACGCTTTACAGAACTTGTGACATTGTGAAGTTGGGGTTTTGACAGACATGAATGTATATCTGGTATAATGAACGTGCTGGACAAGATATGGTAATGACAAAATCCATGCACAATTTGCAATCTAATAACATGCATGTGCAGAAAATAAATCAACATGTGTATAGCTTCTGTAAGTGTAAAAAGATCCCAGCAGAAAAGAGCGACAATAAAAAACACATTCTTTGAACAATATGGTCAGCACATGCATAGATACATCAGAATCAGAATCAAAACCATTGAAATATGCTGTGAAAAATGATTAAACAACAATAAACATCATGCAACAAAAAGGCGAATGAGAAATCAAACCCTTTTCCGAGGATTCAGGTTTGGCAATTAGAAAGTGAATGAGAAGAGTACCGTGCTTGGCAATGTAGAAGGAAGAGGACTCGGCAAAGGAGAAGGAAGAGGCTCAGCAAAGGAAGAGTGTTCGGTAGAGGCTCAGAGAAAGAGGAAGAGGTATCTGCCCGATGCCCTAATGGCTAAAAATTCTTTGATTCTCAAATAACATGTTGCATTTAAGAATCTGAACTGGGACATTTAGAGCAACATAACATGACTCCGCACGGATTCTGTGAGAAATGCTAATCTGCAGAAAAATGTTTTCAATTGACTTATTTGTATGGGCACACACATACATGCAAAATTCAAATCCTTCCATGCAAATCCAGGTTGCCAAATGTAACCTTCGGTCACTTTTGGGCAGGACTGTGACCTGTTTAAATCATGTTGTGAGTATCATTTTTTCTGTTTCTTTGTTAACTTTGTCTGCTCTCACCATTTTTATGTTTTTCATTTCTGAAACTTCACAAGTTTTTTTTCTTGATGGTTAGCGGCTTTGTTTGATTCTGGAACTCCTCTACAAATTTTTTTAACTGTAAAATTTTATCCTGTATTAATAAGTTTGGAACTCATTCAAGTGTGGATCCCAGTTTATAAAATTTTGAGATGTGAAACTTTAATTAATAATTTATTGCAAGTTGTGGCAAAGTTTCTCCAAATTTTTTTTTGAATACGGTATTTAAATATTATAGCTTATCATCTGTTTCTCCAGGCTCTTGCTCAAGATCAGTTTAGAACTCTTTTGGTGATGACTGGAGGATTAGGCATGAACCTAAATATTGGTGTATACGATGGTGATACTTCTCAAGAGCATCGCTGCTGGCTGCGTGATAATGCTAGACTGGTATTGTATTGTAAATTTGAGCTTTTGGAAAATGGGAATGAATTTTATATGTCACCATTTATAGTGGAGCATTCTTATTTATTAATAAATAATATGGTGTGCAGCTAATTACGAACCCAGATATGTTACACTTGACAGTGATGCCCAATCACACACAATTTGAACGGATCTTATCAAATCTCAGGTAATATTTTGCATAAGAAAATCATCTTAGTTGATTAACTGCTATTAACTTACATTGTTTATGTTTATGGCAAAAATCATTGTATCTTTAGTGAAAAAATGATAGTAATTGGAAGCTGTATCATCAATACATTTTAGTTAATTGAACATCATAGAAGCTTAGCGTCTCATGTACATAATATTTACTTTGGTAAGTTTAAGATGTATGTGGTATTAGGACAGTTGTTGCCCCTTAACCTTGGTGAGCAAACAGCGAAGTCCAAGGCAAGTGTGCATGTCGGCAGCATCGATGGTCCATTGGGTGGACATGCTGGCAGAAGTCTTACTCCTAGAGGGACTCGGTGGCAGGCTGGGCACTACAACACAGGGCTGGAGTCCAATGCAGATTTGGACTCATTCAAACAAGTTGGCTGAACTACTTTGGGCAGGAAATGAAGAGCTGAAATCCTACACACAGACAAAGCTGGGCAACTGCTGGCAGACTTCTAGCATGACTATGAGTGTAGTTGGCACCTTCTGCTGGGCAGGTGCAGATGGCTATGTTGGTTGAGTTTGGGAAGGAGTGATTCTCCTTGTATGGCTGGGATATATATATCTGAGTTGTATTGAACTTTGGCCATGGATTGAGTCTTTATAAGGAGGACTGCTGGGCTATTGGAGGATTCAACTAGGTTCAAGCATAGCCTCTTATTGTATCGTGGAAGAGAGAGTATGTAGCAATAAATCTAGGGTTGGAGCCTTGCAAATTCAAGTGCTTGCTTATTGGTGTGTTCTTGTGCATAAAGGCATGCAGGAAAGTGAGAAGGCTGCTATATGCAGGTGCAGCCAGACCATCATAGGGGCAAAATGCAGAGTGAAAATTTTGTCCTTGTGGCAGTTGGTTCTATTGCCGGGGATGAGCCCAAGACAGCAATGGTGACTCAAGTATGGCTAATTCGAGTTCCTTGTCATGCCCTTCGGCTTAACAAATACTCCTGCAACATTCTATATGTTGATGAATGATGTGATTAGCTCGTACTTGGACCAGTTTGTGGTGATGTATATGGATGATATTATTGTTTACAACGGGTCCTTGAATGAACACATTGGGCATATGAAGAATGTGTTGGAATGATTCATGGTGCATAACCTTTACTTGAAGTTCAAAAAGTGTAGCTTTGCCTAGATGGAGATCATGTTTCTTGGGCATTGCATATCATAGGGAAGGGTGAGGATGGATGGGAAGAAAGATATGGGCCATTGTGGAGCGGCCAGCCCCAACAAAGGTCACAAAGTTGAGATCTTTTCTAGGTCTTGCAAGCTATTACAAGCGGTTCATCAAGAACCATTCCAAGGAAGTAGCAGTGTCGACACATTGGTTGAAGAAAGATAAGCCTTGGAGGCGGTTCAAGGCATGCCAAATTATGTTTGAGTGGACTAAGGATGTGGTATCATCTGAGTTTATGCTCAAAACTTCTAGAGTTTGATGCCCCTTTCGAGGTGCAGATTAATGTTTCTGATTGGGCTATTGGAGGCATTTTGATATTATCAAGGCACCGGGTGACATACGAAAGTTGCAAGCTGAATGATATAGATCAAAAGTACTCGGTGCATGAAAAATAGATGATAGTGGCCGTCCACTCCTTGAGGACATAGAGGCTGATAATGTGGCCACTAGTTACTTCTCTAGGCAAAAGAAACTAACTCCTAAGCAGGTGTGATGATAAGAGTTCTTGGCAAAATTTGAGTGTGTTGGAGTACAAGTCGGGCAAGGCAAATGTTGTTGATGCCCTTAGTTTAGAGGTAGATTAGGGGGCGATGCTAGCAGCCTTGGTGCAAGTGGCACGTAATATGATGAAGAGGCTATGAAAGGCAACTAAAAAGGAACTATTCTTTATTAGGCTAGTCCAAGCAGTGAAAGATAGGTGGGTTTGGTTGGAGGATGGGGTATTGTATACAAAGGACGGGCGCTCTTACATTTAACATATGGGCTATGAAGACAATTGCTGAGAGAGACTCATGATGCCACAAGGGCGGGACACCTTGGTTAAGAGCAGACTCACGTACTCTTGTCTAGGAACAATTTCTAGTTACACATACTAGAGGATGTTGAACAATATGTGTGGATGTGCTTGGCTTGTCATCAAGATAAGATGGAAGAGCAAAAGGAAGCGGGCTTGCTGCAGCCCCTACTGTCATGCCCCGGTGATGCCCGACCCGAGCCGATCCCGGTCCAGGGGCCGGTCAAACATGTGGGGGCGACGAGGGAAAATTAAGATACAGTTTAGCGGAAGATAACCCTAAATATGGGCGATCCAACAAAATTACAGAGTACGCACATTCCTTTAAGTAAGAGTAAATAAGTAGAAAAGAAAGACTCTCTTAATTCAAAATAAACGACTAGTTTCAAAGCTATATGCTTAGTTAACCATAGCCCATACGGGCACTAAAACAAGTCTTAAGCAACACAACTGTATAAAGTGACATAAATCTAATAGAGAACCATACATAAAGGTTCTAAACATAAAACATAAACTAAGAAAATAAGTCTCATAAGAATCTCCACGATCACATCCAAATAGTCTCCGATCTTTCCTTAAAGAGGAGATACTGTCCGTCTGCATGTCGCACTACACAGCCCCAAAGCAAAACACAAGAAAAAGGGGTGAATTTAACAAACTCAGTAATAGTTTTTAATATAACTATCATCGAAAATATGATAGCGTAACAATAAAATCATTCAGATCAAAGATTGACAAGATGTATCATTTTCTGATCACACATATACATCACCTAAACACAACTGTATAAAGTGACATAAGTCTAATAGAGAACCATACATAAAGGTTCTAAACATAAAATATAAACTAAGAAAATAAGTCTCATAAGAATCTCCACGATCACATCCAAATAGTCTCCGATCTTTCCTTAAAGAGGAGATACTGTCCGTCTGCATGTCGCACTACACAGCCCCAAAGCAAAACACAAGAAAAAGGGGTGAATTTAACAAACTCAGTAATAGTTTTTAATATAACTATCATCGAAAATATGATAGCGTAACAATAAAATCATTCAGATCAAAGATTGACAAGATGTATCATTTTCTGATCACACATATACATCACCTAAACTTGCATCATAATATATAATCCACATAGTGCTATTCATATCATATCAACTTGCATAAAATGTATCTTTAGCATACATATCTAATCATGCATCACATCATATCAACTTGTATGAAATGTATCTCTAACATGCATCTCATCATAAATGTATCTCTAACATACATATCTAACATACATTTCATCATATTAACCTGCATAAAATGTATCTCTAACATACATGTCCAACATACATCTCATCATATTAACCTCCATGAAATGTATCTCTAACATATATATATCTAACATACATCTTATCATATCAACCTGCATGAAATGTTTCTTTAACATACATATCTAATCATGCATCTCATCATATCAACCTGCATGAAATGTATCTTTAACATATATATCCAACATGCATCTCATCATATCAACCTACATGAAATGTATCTCTAACATACATATCTAATCATGCATCACATCATATCAACCTGCATTAAATGTATATCTAATATACATATCCAATCATGCATCACATCATATCAAGAATACCTCCATCAAAGAGTAAACACAATCATTGCTGCAAGGCTGGACGTGGTCCAAATGTCCTAACTAGACACCTGGGGCATTGCCTGCTCAGGACACAGTCCGAATTTTATAAGAGAAACCAAGATGTAGGGGTAGTCAGCCCCTCTGTTCGCCAAGGATAATCCACACGGGAAATCCAAATTCTTCAAAGGGAACCTAGAGCAGGTTTGCTCGCTAAGGACAATTCTGGCTAAGAACGTCCAAATTTCACGTAGGGAACCTAGAGCAAGGTGTTCGCTAAGGACATCTCTGCGGTGGGGAGAGTCCAAATTCCCGCATTGGGAACCTAAAACACATGGTAGCCAGTGCACGAAGGCATACCACTCGGTGCTGTGTCCAGATATGACTATTCTCAATAAATAAATCTTAATTGCAATAAGTATACGACTTGTCCTCATATAATCTCATCTTGACTCGACTTAACCCGGGGAATATACTCGTTCTATGAAGGAGCTTAAATCAAAATATGTCCTTTCAGACTAATCAAGTTTCGATTAAGCCACGATCGATTAAACCGGCAAGCAATTTCAGCACATTGCATCCAATCGATCAAAATTGATTCATCTTGATAAAGCCTCAATTGAAAATACATTTGCATCCACTTAACTAGATTCAACCTGCCTTGGAGTGTGCACGTAAAAATATTTTTATGTCGACTCTAGTCTGCATGTCTCATATCATGAGTATTCGTGATGCCATAGAAGCAAATTTAGCTAACACTAGAGCAACGAACCTTAGAACTATCCATCAACATAATGCGTCCCATACCGTAAGTGTCTAATGGTTTCTCTTTGGCTGTTCTACACAACCGATCAATTCTGATTAACCAACGGTAAAATTTTAATTAGAAATACATTTTCATAATGCATGCAACATTGTACATACGTGGGTAAAACATACATGAATTCTAATTCATTATAGGTGTTCTCATCAGCTCTTCATGTATCATTTATAATATAATATTAAACCTCATCATTATTATTAAACCCCACATGTGTGTGTGCACATAGTAAAAACACTTAACTCAATGAATATCAATACGCTTGTAATTCACTCACCATCACACTACACATAGTCTTAACATCTAATCATGAATTCTAATAGAAATCATAGAAGAAGAATCATTAAAATCATAACTTAAATCAAAGCTTAATCACAAGCTAACCACATATATGATCATTCACTCCATACTTGAGTCAAGACATAACACTAATATTCACACATCAATTAACCATATCTTAATATGACATATCAGCTCATTAGTATACTGTAGCTCTACTAAAAATATACTTTAACCATAGAGAATTAACCATTCATAACTTCAAGATGGTAATTTTTAACATCACATAACCAACCACAAGCCATTCTACATAACTTTAAATATTTATACTACAATTTCTATCATCAATGGAATGCTCTTCAAGTAGCTTATTATAAATTAAAATACTCCACATAAACATAAAAATGATATTTTGAAGTAGATATGTCAAAATAAGCATCATACATACAAAGGTCAATTTCTGCAGTATAGCCATTCGAACGCCCTGCACGACCGTCCGATTAGCTAAACAGGAAAAATGCCAAAATTGCAGTGTTACTATTCGAACGCCTTGCATGGCCGTTTGAACGCCAACAAGGCAGATTCGACCTTCTTCTTCCTTTTGCATTTTCAAACCAAAACTCAATTTATAAAACTCAAAATCACCATCTAATAACCTAAATGCTATTAAAAGTTCATAATTTTCAGAATGCTAATCTATATCATAACAAGATAAAACCCTATAAAATCGGGATTAAAGATTACTATTTACTAATCATGCTATTAGAACACTAAATTAAGTAACTCTATTCAAAATAGACTACAAAATGAAGAGTTTTACTATAAAAAGATTGAAAATTTGAAAGTTTATTACCTTATCTCTTAATTAGGCTTAGATTTGATGGTCACCCTTCTTAAAAACCTTACAGAGACAGAGTTTGAATTAAACTTCATTAAAACTGATTTAATATAAAATCCTTAATTAAAAACTTAGATCTAGGGCTTGTTTAACATAAAAATCGGATTTTGAGAGCTAAGGTTTGTACTAAAGATGCAAATTAGTAGTTTTGATGTTTAAAAATGAATCAAAACAAAGGGGAAATAGTAGATCTAGAAGGGATTAAGAGGAAAGCTTGGATTTGGTGCTTAATTAGGAGGGATTTACCTTAAATACCTTCTAATGTAGGCCTAATTGGGGATTAGGCCTAACCTCTCCTTTCTCAGCCTATTCCCAAAATAGAAATGGCTGAGGTTTGGCCTTTTATAGTAGGGTGTGGGTTGCACTAACTGAACTAATGGGGTGTAAGTAGAATTTTGGGCTTAAAATAAGTATTTTACAAATTTGAGCACTAATTAAATCTGAGAAAATTCTAAAATTTTTTGTATGAGCTTAAGTTGATGTCTGGGTTTATTTTGTCAAAAAACCCAAATTTTGACGATGGGGCCAACATCACCCGATGTTAGTTGCCTACGTACTCATCAGACAACATTTCCAATGTTTCCAACAAGATCGGATCTAGACGTAGTTCTGCCTAATACTACACTATACTAAGAAGCATAGCATCACATATGGAATGCTTGAGTATTTTCAAGCAACCTACATTTTATGCAAGTCTTTAAATCGTTCCACTTGTTCTAATTAAACAAATAATATCAATCAATATTATTAATTATTTCTCAAACCATTATTCGATAATTAATATTCCCGTCTAATCCCAAAGACAGACAGACACATCAGATGTCAACCTAAGTGATAAATGATAAGAAACACCCTGGAATCCACCAGGCCCTTGGAATCCACCAGGAAGTGCCATCTCCCAACCTAGCCCATAAGGACCTGACCGGAGTGGAAGGGCATGACCCACAACTGCACCTGAACAGAAGTGGTCAGAGACGCCAACCAAGCAGGATGTCAGCGACCCTAATTGCGTGTACACTAAAAAGATCCTCAATAGATCTGCGGTGAGCCCGGCTCACAAAGAACTCCCTCCAATGGGGAGGTGCAACTACACGGTCAAATCAGCAGCTCCTCAATAGAGCTAAAACTTAAGAAACCATTCTGAACCCTATCTTGCTCATCTATAAGCCAGGATTCCGAATGACTATCCCAAACCCTATTAGTCCCTTCTAGACTAAGGTTTACAACTCGAGACATGTCATCGGTTCATTAACCAAGGCAAATCGTCAGGTCAAAGGCTTTGTTCACTGCATGAACTAATCTCAAACCCCTCTGAGGTATTTTAGTCTTTATCTTGATTAGGTGTTCTTGCCCAATCCAAAGCTATCAAACCCCAAACAATTATTCTTTCAATAATTTTCAACTAGTGATAAATTACTATCACAGCATTAATATCAAAAATCGAAACAAAGAACAACATAAACCATAAGAACTACACAGGTCCAAGCATATCATAATATCAATAATAGAATTCATTAATGATATAAGAATTATTCGAGCTCTCACGCCCTAACCCTCCTTGGGTTATCTTAATAAATCTTTATAAAA
This sequence comes from Saururus chinensis, assembly GCA_035235625.1. NCBI lineage: Eukaryota > Viridiplantae > Streptophyta > Magnoliopsida > Piperales > Saururaceae > Saururus > Saururus chinensis. The sequence goes on from CP141142.1 coordinate 22,768,780, forward strand.
CTGGTCGTAATGCACCTAAGGGCATTAGAGTAATTATCCAACATTGGATATAGTCCTCTCTACACTCAAGTAAGTCTTTAACCTCTAAAAATGTTTCAGTATTACATTGCCTATTAATAGCATCCATGCGAATACGGGCAGTTTGCATAGGGGTAGTTTTGTCATTTGGTTTAAGGCCTTAATGATATCTAATGGGTCTAAAATTTAACTCAAGGGTACTACTGGCCTTCATGGACTCTATGTAATTTTCTTGGCGTATAACGGGGTCATGAACCCCTTAAACCGACCCAGGTTTGCTTAATGGTTTACTATAAACCCTAAGGACAAAAGGGTCAATTATCCACTCACTGGGATTTTTCCTTAATAAGTGGTTTAACCTATAATTAGTTTACACATTAAACTATCACTGAGAATTTTTCCACTTTTTAGATCAACTCATAGGCCTATGAACCGGAGCCTCTAAATCAGGTAAGTGATTTTCACACGATAACTTAATTACTAGGGGTAAAAAGGTCATTTCACAATCTCTAGGATTTTTCCCCAAGCTGAAACTCGGTCAGAATAATCCCAAACCTCTCCAGATACATGACTATTTTTATAGAATTTATTTGACACTTTTAACCCCTTGAACCGGACCCGGTTCACTCCCTTCTCTCTTCTTTTCTTTTTTTTTTTAAACAAAACTCGACCCGGACCGGGTCAGTTTGGGTCGACGACCCGCGTTCGGGTCGTCTTCCCCGCGTCCGGCCAGAGGCGTTTCGGCCTCTGGCGGCGCCGCCACCCCCGCGGTGGAGGTATGGGCGGCACACAGACCCCGGATCGCCAGAGCACGGCGGAACCGACAAGGTCGGTCCCGCTGCCGTCCGGTGTCCGGCCGGCGGCCAAAAAGCTGGCCCCTTTTTCGTTTTTTTTTTTTTTAAAACTGGCAGCGATGCCGCCGTGGCCAGAGCCAGCGCGGCCCAGGCCGGTGTGTCCGGGGCCGTCGTGGCTTGGGCCGGCACGGCCGGGACCGGCGAGGCCACTGGCGGCACGGCCTCGGCCAGCGTCGACACTCTATTTTTTTTTTTTTCTGTGCGGCAGCGGCAGAAGCCGCCGCCGCCAAACATCCCCGGCCGCCGCGGCAGAGGCTAGCACCGGCACTCCGTTTCAACCATGGGTCCAGCCGCCAGCGGTCGGCCGGTGACTGGCCGGCAGATGAACAGTAAATAAATAACTATAAAAACTGCATGAACAGTAATTGCAGAGATTACTGTTCATGTCAATTACGAATATAATTTATCTTCTAATTTACAAATCTATGCAAATCTCGACTCGAAATCCAACCTCAATAGCTGAGTTGTCGTCGATCCACCGCTGCAAACGCTTTGCCGGAGTTTCGCCAGAGAATTCCCTCATCTCCTTCACCGTCCCCCCAAAAGCTCTTCAAATCGGACCAAAGACCCCCCAAAAACCCCCTTTCTATTAGCCCTAATTTGCCTTTTATAGGCATAGGATTATGGCTCTTAATCCCAAGAGAAATTGAGTCTCAAAAACCCAATTTCGGAATGCTAAATAATCGGGCCCTCAAAACGACTTAAACGGCCCAGTTGCACGTTTAATTCGGGTAAATGGGCCCTGCACGATATGTTTAACTTCAGACGGTTGTTTCTCCCTCATCCGAACTCCAATTCGCGTGTTCTTGGTGGCGTTTCGAAGCTCTTTCTGTCTACTTTTCATCCATATATACTTTAGCCACCACTTCTCAACTGATGATTAAGTTATTCCCATGGGAAGATCAAGGGGTCCTACACCTTAATTTCCACGTATTTAAATTTTGAAACTTGGGAAAATTAGGGATATTACATTTAACCTCACGATAACCGATAATTAAAGTAAAATGAAAACAGGTTTAAGATCAGAGATCTTACACCTACCCATTCTAAATAGACCTTAGGTAAATTTGTCGATGAATTTTTTACTGGTTTGCTGATAGGGAAGAACTTCGGTTTGATTATGGTGGTGGTTGATCAATTGTCTTAGTATACAATGTTCATACCTGCACCCAAGACTTGTAGCCTAGAGGTGGTTGCAAACTTATTCTTTAGGAATATTGTGATGTATTGGGAATTGGCACTAGATATTATAAGTGATTGTGATGCCTGATTCACTAGAAGGTTCTGAATGCAGTTGTTTGAGATGCTGGGCACTTAGCTCAACTTCTCACCAAGTTATCGTCTTCAAATGGATGGGCAGACAGAGAGCGTGAATGCTATCCTTGAGAAGTGCCTGAGGCACTATGTTACTCTAAATTAGAACTGGGATGATTTGCCAGAGATAGCACAATTTTGCCATAACTTGCACAAAAGCTCGATGATGGGTAGCAGTCCCTTTGAGTTGGCAATAGGCCAACAACTTCTTACTCTAATTATGTGGCCAGACAATGCACTATAGGCAAGTGGCCTGCAGCCTATTGTTTGGCAAGATAGCGGATTGAACGTCTGGATGAAGCCCATGACTGCTTGGCTAAGGTAGTTAAACACATGAAAAAGCTTGGTGATCGGGACTGAAGACAATTGGAGTTCCAGGTTGGGAACAGAGTTAAATCTTGAAGATGTGAAGAAAGGTGGTGCATAAGGGCTAATCCAGATAGACGATGGACCTTTTGAGATGATGGGAAGATTGGTAAGTTGGCCTACCAATCAGAGTTACTTGAATGGTTTAAACTTCATCTTGGTTTTCATGTAGGTTTCTTGAGCCATATTATGAAAACTTTGAGGATGCAAGTAAAGTAATCTCTAAGAAGGTGCCACCTATAGTGAGGCAAACTTTTGACAAGGATGTGGAAGCCATCCTAAGTCTCCAAATTGAAGGGATGAGTAAGTAGAATAGGAGGATCTTTAACTTAGTCAAGTGGAATGGCCTTATGGAATCCAAGAATATCTGGGAGCACAATATCACATTTTGGAAATTCATGGATAAAATCAAGGAATACTTGGTCCTGATGGGGATGTTGAGTGGTTTAGGTGGGCAGGGGGGGGGGGACTTGTTAGCTCCTCAGCCCCTTTCCTAGACATGGGGGTCGGTCAGCCCCTTAGTCTTGGTGAGTAGGCAACCAAGGCAAGCACATTCCAGGGCGAGTGCACATGTTGGCAACATCGTTGGTGCATTGGGTGGACATATTGGCAAAAGTCCTACTCCTACTGGGACTCAGTGGCGGGCTGGGTGCCACAGAATAGTGTTGGAGTCTTATACAGTTTAGACAGGCTGGTTGGACTTCAGGTAGTAAATGGAGAGCTAGACTCCTAGACACAGATATACAAAGCTAGGCAACTGCATACAGACTTCTAGCAGGACTAGGAGTGTACTTGGCCCTCCTTGTGGGCAGGGGTTGGATGGCTATGTTGGCTGAGTTTGAGAGGGAGTGATTCAATTTTGTATGACTGGAATTTATGTATCTGAGTTGTACTAGACTTTGGCCATGGACTAAGTCTATATAAGGAGGATTGTTTGGCTGCTGGACGATTCAGCCATAGCCTCTTATTGTATTGTTGCAGAGAGTTTGTAGCAATAAAGCTTGGGTCGAAGCCCTTGCAAATCTGAGTGCTTGCTAGTTGGCATGCTCTTGTGCGTGAGGGCGTACATGAAAGTAAGAAGGTTGTTCATTGCAGGCATAACCAAGCCATCACATGAGGGCAAAATTCATGGCGAAAGCTTTATCCCTGTTACAACAACCATAGTTCAAACCTCAAACTGCACTTAATTAAAGCAAAATGTTGGCAAAAGTCTTTTGAGAAAAAAAATTGGTTGTACATATTTTTCTTGTTTATTGTTCTATATCTCTTATTGTGATTCTTTTTTACAATCTTGAAGTTATTTTCTAGATTTTGATTTAAACAGGTTTATAATCATTGATGAAGCTCATGCATATAAAGGCGCATTTGGATGTCATACTGCTTTGATATTGAGGAGACTTCGCAGAATTTGTAGTCATGGTATCTGAGCACTGGAATGAGTTTTTGGTCTATAAATTATCATACGGACTATATATATTTCTGTGTATTGCAAATTTATAAAATATACATTTTATTTGACTTTTATTGGCAGTTTACGGCACTGAACCTTCTTTTATACTTTCTACTGCAACTTCTGCCAACCCCCGTGAGCATGCTATGGTATGATCTATTCCAATGAAGAAAAACAAATTGAGTAAACCTATTTTTTTGTTGTTTATATAATGGTTGCTCACATGCTTGTTTAAACTAATTGCTAAAAGGGACTTCATTTTTTTTTAAAATTGTTGTATGTTGAAAGGATGTGTAGACATTTATTTAAGGAGCTTTTTCCAGTTTAAATGGGCCATTTATTGTATCAATTAAGACAAGATGTTTTGGTTTGTTTGTGTCCCCATTGAGAATTTAGACAAGTCTGTATGGGTAAGAGGGTATTGATACCGGTGGTTAGCCATAAATCACCTGATTAGTTGATGATATTCCATAAAAAACCTGATTTATTAGGTGGCAGATGACCAACCACTGCTTGATCTCGCGGTTTGTCATCCTAAAGTACTTGCTTCTCTACCCTAGGGAAGACAAGGCCTGATTTTCTAAGGAAATTGTATCAGCTTAAGCTCTTTAGTCATGGTTATCCAGCATTATCATTATATATGTTTATTCTTATGTTGTACAAGATGATGTGAGCATCTGCAAAAACTTAATGCATGGGCTTGACATGAATGCCATAGGTTGAAGTGTATAAACTCAACATACATGGTGTTATAAAAAAATAGAGCTGGGCTTTTTTTGTGAATTGTTCTTTATGTACTTATTGCTTTGATTGAATTATTTGATAGCGTATTCAATTGAAATTTGACCTTTGTTTGAAAAGGTGTAAGGCATGAGGCAATGCGTTTCACCTTGAAAAAGACGTTCTTAAAACTTCAAGTATAATCTATTTACAAAAGTAAATAGATTTAAAAATGATATTTTCATATTGAATTATTATAATTATTTGCACCAAATCTCCTTGAGGTGTGCCTCAACACTATAAAGCACACCTCATACCTTAACTTTATACATACTTGGTGCCTCATTTGATGGGGTATGGTCTTTTGGAGCTTACACTCTATTTAAGCGTAGAATCACCTTGAAGTGTGCCCCATGATGTGCTTCAACATACAGTTTGTGAACACTGAATGTGGTTTCTATTATATGGCACTATGTTGTTTTATATTTTTATATAAAGCTTCTTTATATATACGCTTTTGTGTAGTTTATATTACAGTAATAGTTGTAGGAATAACATTTTGTTAGTGGTGAGACTCAAAATATGACCTTGGGGTGGTGTAATGATGTAGCAATCTTGGTTTGTTGAACCCTTAATTCTAAATTTTTCACTTTGAAGGACATAGTTAAGGTGCTGTCTTGATAGAATTGAACTGAAAACCAGAACGCACAAGATTGTTTCACCCAATTTGATTGAGATAAGTGTTATTTAGAGTTTAGTGACCTTAAAGACCTAAATTGAGAATCAGATTGAACCAGTTAGAACAATTTGCTTGGAGACTAGGAATCAATTAGTTTTTGGTTGATGAGATGGGTTAGGTTGTCTCAGTTACTTAATGTGGTTATTAGTGAAATTATGTCAAACTTGAAAAGAACAAGTCCTAAGCAAGGTTTTCAACTCCAATCAGTCCCCACCCCCAACCTTGGGGCTGTGACATTTGTGGGGTTAATAAGGTGCTTAAATGAAGTGGAGGGCAAGATGGGACCAAAGGGGAGGATTAGTTACATGTTTGGGAAAGATTATGGGGAATTTTTAGGGAAAGGTGAGAGTTTTAGAGAGAAAAGGGAATGAGAAGGGAAAAGAGAGAGCTTTTTTGGAAGAGATCTTTGTACAGGGGAAGTGTATTTGGGTGATATTTATGTGGGGAAAGAAGGTGGAATGAGGGGGGGTTAATGGGTGGGATAGGACAGGAGTAAGGGAGAAAGGATGGATCGTTGGTGGGAGAAGAAGAGGGGAAGTGCTTTGGGACTTCTAGCAAACACTTGGTGCCTGCTGCCAGAAGAAATGGAGGCTGGGTTAAGGAAAGAAAGAGAATAGAGTGAAGCAAGAGAAGAGAAGAGTTACCATCAGTGTAATCTAACAAACAACTTTAAGCTTAGCCACTAGTGAGCCGTGGCTAAGGAAATGATGGAGGCTGGGTTAAGGAAAGAAAGAGAATAGAGCAAAGCAAGAGAAGAGAAGAGTTACCATCAGTGTAATCTAACCCCTCCAAACAACTTTAAGCTAAGCCACTAGTGAGCCGTGGCTAAGGAAATGATGGACCATGGCTAGACAGCTAAACCAAGTAAGAAAGTAAGTAACAAAGCAAGCCAAAAAGTGGATCAAATCCATCAAGCCTAACAAGCCCATCAAGCCTAACAAAATGGTAGGAGCCATCTGGGTCACTTCTTCTGAAGTGTGTTCTGTTACCAACAATGGTAGTGCATTGATTTTCCATTACTATATACACAGAGTGGTAAACTGGTAGTCAAACCAGGCCACTTTGTTTGATTATCAATTTTTTTTAAATTGCTTAATGATATCTCAACATTAATTTCTAAGTGTTCCAAATATAACTTTATTACATATTGTATAATGATTGTCACCTCCTGTTGTTTTATACTTGAGATTCTCTAAAATTAAACATAATATGAGTTTTAAGTGAAGGACACTTATCACGAGTATTTTAATCTGAATCCAGCTAAATAATCTTTATAAGAAAAGTAGTAGCATAGTTTAGGTCAAATTTTTGGTGAGCTCATTTTTACTATACATATAAAGTTGGAAACTGAGAGAAAATTCTAGAATTTATATCTTTGGATCTGATCCCAATTTTGTGTACCCGTTCCAGGAGCTTGCAAATTTGCAAAATTTAGAGTTGATTCAGAAAGATGGAAGTCCATGTGGTGCAAAGATATTTCTCCTGTGGAACCCTCCATTTTGCTTAAAGAATGTAGGCAATTTTTGAATGTAAGGTTGTCATCAGGTTCATCTAATTTGATTGAGAATTTAGTGTTTTTTGACAGAAACCAAATTCTTCAACTAGATTAAGAGGATTCATATCCGAGGATACAGAATTGGCTGGAAAGCGCATGAGGTACACACCCTTCTCATATCTTTTGCATTTGTTTGTGTGTGCGTGCATGTGCATTATTAGCAACAAGTTCAGATCCTACTCATCATTCTACTCAAAGCTTAATACTAGTCATAAACTTGCATAGGAAATATAATACACCTTATAGTTATAATTGGAGCTCCATAAAGAGAAAGATATAAATTGAGGTGTTAATATTCACAGAAAACTAGAATGTAGCATATTTGATACTTTTAGTGAATTGTAGGGTTTTTAACCATGTCTTGGTTGTTCCTGCTTGCTTAGCTGGTGGCCAGTAACTCACCTGATTATCTGAATATGATTAAATTTGCAAAAGCAGTCCTCCATTAAAAAATCATGAGAACAATGTGGGTATGCACGTGTATGCATATGTGACACTTGATTGGTAACAAGTTTAAATCCTGCTTATAGGTTCTAGTCATAACCTTGTATAGGAAAAAGTACATTGTAAGATGTGATTTAGCTTGCTGAATCTCAGCAAATTGGCCATGTCTCTCACAAAAACTTCTGCCACATGCCTGGCGAAGTAGGTGGCGCCCAATGGTGAGAAGTGAACATACTTAGATAGGCGATCAACCACTACAAAAATAACACTTTTGTCTTGTACCAAAGGTAAGCCCTTAATGAAATCCATGAAATATCTTCGCAGATATTCTTTGGAATAGGAAGTGGCTGGAGCAATCCTACTGGGGAAGAGGTAAGGGCCTTTGCTTGTTGGCAAATATCACAAGAAGCAATGAAGTCATAAACATTCTTCTAAGGCCACACCAATAATATCCTTTTGTAGGTGCGGAATTGTCCCTCGTGACCGGCCATAGGAGATGAGTGGAAGTGATGGAGTTTTTTGTGCAGTTGTGGAAATGGGAGAACCCATAAGTGGTCACTCTAGAGGAGTAAATCACCTTGCAAAACAAAAGGAGGTGAGCATAGTGGATCGACATGAAGCCGAGAGATTGAGGGTGGTGCTCTCCGCGCCCAGTCCTCTCTTCTCTCCCTCATTTTTCTGCAAAACAAAAGGAGGTGAGCATAGTGGATCAACATGAAGCCGAGAGATTGAGGGTGGTGCTCTCCGTGCCCAGTCCTCTTTTCTCTTCCTCATTTCCCTGCAAAACAAAAGGAGGTGAGCATAGTGGATCAACATGAAGCCGAGAGGTTGAGGGTGGTGCTCTCCTCGCCCAGTCCTCTCTTCTCTCCCTCGTTTCTCCCTTCTCTTGCCCTCATTCAGTCTCTTGCAGGAAGAGTCGTATCAGAATGGTATCAGAGCCACTCGTTCCTCCCCCATGGAGTCAAAATCAAATCGCCTGCTTTGAAGATGTGTTGCCAGTGGATGCTCCAGCGGAACCAGTTCTGTCTGCCATCGCTAGCCCAGCTACCAGTGACTAGGACCAGATAGTCGCCGCCTTCACCGCCATTCATGTTCAGACGGTGGATTGGCAGCTGGTTTTTCTCCAGGAACTAAGGGTGGACCTCTACTCGTCGGCGAACCGCTAGCATGCGACGTTGGACCAAATCTGGAAGGACCAAGCCACCTGCGTGGTCGCTTTCAATGCCAGTCCGGCTCATGCCCCACCACCGGTTGTTCCTCCTTCACCAACTGTCCCCATGGAAAAGGGATTCTCCACTGTTTTTCACCATGGGTCAGGCCGTATAGCACCCTCCACATTTCCGATGTTCACCACTTGTGATGGGCGGGCTTCTCACCTGGCCATTGCTAGGCCTAGGGCTGGGAATTGGGTCAGGTCGGGTCAAATCGGGTCGGGTTGGCCTTGACCCTCACTGAAATCGGATCGGGTCATGACCCGACCCTATTCTTAAATCGGGTCGAAAATCCAAACCCTAACCCTACTTGAGTCGGGTCGGGTCGGGTATGCGGGTAACCCTACTTTTTTTCCACATTTTTTTTGTTACACTCATATTATATACCTTCCCTCTTTGCAAAGGGCAAAAACAAATAAAATTAAATACATTATAAAATTAATTTGAAATGTTTGGTTCTTTGGCTAATTTGTAGATACATTTTTTGTAGTAGCCATCAATAAAGACCTTAGAGGTATAATGTTGCATTTTCTCCATTCTAAGAGAATGATAATAAAATAGACCTTCAACGTTTATTTACTCATGATCAACCTACTTGTCTTTCGATATTGAACATGTCTTAATTTCAAAATTCCGGTAACTACTTTTGTATGGCTGCTCGTAACCCTACCCTCCTTTGCAACATGTGACATTTGATTACAATTTTCTTCCACCGAAAATTGTCCCTCATCGAGCTCTATTATTCGCCTATCTGGATACATGTTCCTAACATGCTCCCTATTATAAATGTCAGGCCTTCACGCTAAATTTAGTGTGCGTGTCCTTCTGAAGAAGAGAAGATGAGTAATGAATACAACAAAATATGACATATTTTTATTTCATTTACCACACCTAAAAGAATAACAGAAAATAAATTAAACTATATATAAATTAACCACACTTTAAAGATACCGTCATCTGTTATCCCAAAATGGATGTCTACTACAAAGCAAAATATATGTGATCACACCTATGCTCTGAATAACTAATTCATGCTCAAATTTATGTTTAGGCACCTCTGGTTCAACATAGTAAACACTAAACAAACACTATAATAATAGTATAAATAAGTCCAATAGACCAGCACTATACTAACAAGGTTCTTTATTATTTATAGTCGGGTAAAAGTCGGGTTGGTCAGGTTGTGCGGGTCGGGTACGACCCGACCCTAAATTCAAAATGGGTCAAGAACCTAAACCCTGACCCTGACCCTACCTGTAGTCGGGTCGGGTCGGGTGCAGGGTTAAGCAGGTCGGGTGCGGGTCGGGTAAACGGGTCGGGTTGAATTTTCCCAGCCCTAGCTGGGCCAAGTCGCACGCACCCCACCCCAGCAGTCAGCCATGAACAAACCCCGCCTTAGTGGCATGACAATGATCTATATTTTGATGAAGCAGTGGATGACGGGGTGTATGGGCTGGCCCCCAAAGCAAGCACAGTGTGCCTTAATTTTCCGGAATACTTGGCTGAAGATAACCCCAATGAGTGGGTCTCACATGCTGAGCGTTTCTTCTTGTACCATGGGACTCACTTTGGGCTTCCTTCCACGTCAAGGGGGACACATTGGTGTGGCTTTAGCAACTTGAACAGCAAGAGGGCACTATCACATGTGAATATTTTTTAGCAGAACTATGCACTTGTTTTTGTCCAATGAATATGAAGATTTTGACTCCTACTTTGCACAACCTCTACCAAACCTCTTCTATTCGTGCCTATCAGACAGATTTTGCGCAGCTGGCCATCCGAGTTGAATGGACACCCTCAGCCCTTCTTTCGAAGTTTGTGAATGGGCTATGGGAAGACATCTAGGCGGAAGTACGACAGTTTGAGCCAATCAACCTTCACCAGGTGATCCACATATCCCGTATCCAAGAGGAGCGACGGCCATAACTTACCAGTGACACAGATGAATCCTGCTCTTCCAGCTCCAGTCATCAGGCAAGTGCGACGCCTTAACCCTCTTAGATGGAGGACCGTCGCTCTAATGGCTTCTGTTTTAATATTGACGAGCGCTTTGTACTGGTCTAAATGCAAGCGTCCAGGTTCTATTCTAATTATGGAGGGGATAGACATCGGTGACATTTTTTCTTATGATGAGCCAGAAGATCTCTATGCATGCACTCGATGGATCTTATGAGCCGTGCACATTCCGGGTGGATGGGTTTATCAAACAGCAAGTCGTATCCATTCTCGTTGATAGCGGCAACACCCATAACTTTATTAATGATCATGTGGCTTGTAAATTGGGGTGTTCCATTCAGCCATGGACCTCCTTTGATTTGCACATCGGTGATGGTCGATACCTGCAAAGTAGTGGTGTATGTCCATCCATTCCCTTGACGATTCAAGGTAATACTTTTCATAGTGATTTATTTCTGCTTCCGACCAAGGGGGCTGATATCGTGCTTGGTGTACAATGGCTCTATGAACTTAGGCCTATTACTTGGGATTTCAAACTTGAGCATATGGATTTTTCCTGCAATGATACACGTATTCAGCAATGTGGTCAGCAGCCTGGTTGCCTTCATTCAGCCCAAACAGTGGGTTCTCTTAAATTTTCTGCTCAAGGGATGTTGCTACAGTTTTGTGCTAATCTACCACCAGAGGCCAGTTCCCTTCCATCTGGTTTAGCACCCTGGTTGGAGGAGTATGAGTCTTTTTCGCGAGCCGTCTACCCTACCTTCAGCATGCTAGCATGACCACCGTATTCATTTTCAGCCCAGGTGCCCACTAGCGAATGTATGTCCCTACCGATATCCACAAGTGCAGAAGGATGAAATTGAAAGGTTAGTGCAAGAAATGCTTTCTGTAGGCCTTACGTGGCCAACAAGAGCTAATTCTCTTCACCTATGCTCCATGTCTGTTAAAAGGATGGATTGTGGCATTTTTGTGTCGATTACCATGCCCTTAATGTCATCACTATTAGGGATAAATACCCCATACTAGTAATAGAAGAACTTTTGGATGAACTAGCCAATGCAACTGTTTTTACCAAACTAGATTTGTGCTCAGGGTACCACCAAATCAGGATGCATCCTTATGAAGTTCACAAGACGTCCTTCCGGACACATGACAGTCACTATGAATTTCTAGTTGCCCTTTGGTCTTTTGAATGCTCCCTCTACCTTTCAGAGCTTAATGAATGACGTTTTTTGTCCCTTCTTGCAGCATTTTGTTCTAGTCTTCTTCAATAATATCTTAATCTATAGCCGCTCTTGGCCGGATCATCTTGAGCACATTTAGAAGATATTTTCTTATCCGTACGGACCATCACAGTCTTTGTTATTTTTTGGATGGGTATCTAAACTCCTTGGGTATGATTATGAGCTGATTTACAAAAAGGGAAATGATAACCAGGCCACCGATGCATTGTCTCGCCAGCCTAGAGCTCTCTTCTATCCACACTCTTAGTACCAACTTTTCACTTCGTGGTTGACTTGATCAGTTCTTATGAACATGACGTGAGAGATAGAGGCGCACTTGCTGAAGGCAAGTGCGATCGTGAGGGAGGGAGAGGTCAGGAAGAGAGGAAGTTGAGGGAGAGAGGAGATTAGGGCAAATAGTTCTTCATTCCCCGCTAATTACAAAAGAAAAGGCCTAAATAGGCTGCCCTAATCCTACGGGCTACATAGAAATAAGCCATCTGGCTACATAGGCACAAATCTAGTTAAACCTAATTAGAATCAGAATAAAACCTACTGCCAATCAAATTAACTACCTAGCCTACACACTATTGGCAGGATATAACAGTTTGTCACACGTATGCAAACACAAACCTCGGTTTGCAAATTTGTAATTCATGAGTGTATTATTTTCTCTTTTCTTTGTGTAAATGATGCCATGGATGTAGCTAACAATCCATATTGTAAATATATGCATGTAGATTTCTAGTCTTACTCACAAACATTGATAACCTTTTGCACTTATTATATTGGCTTTCTTTTAGTTTTCCTATACTGATTTTCAATGAGTGTCTATGACTGCAGTGCAATCGTGGAGGCTTCTGCCCTTTTTGCAGAAATGGTTCAGCATGGTCTGCGCTGCATTGCTTTCTGCAAAACACGCAAACTGAGTGAGCTTGTTTTGTTTTATACGTATGTCCTTGATCTTGTAGACTTATCATAAAATATATGATATAACTGATTCTTTTTCTTCATTAAGTGTTTTGAAATGAACATAATCTTATAAAAAATTGTGAGAAGTGTTCATTTATCATGAAGTAGTTCCATCCTTATCTGTGGTATAGAAAATCTGTGCGCTCATAATCAATTGTTCCTCTGCACCTGAATGTTTTTAAATTAAGTGAAACAACCAAGGAAAGTTAGTAACAGTTGAATCTTTAAAATGCGTTTTGGTGCGAGGCTATGTGATTAATGATGTGGGGGTATTGATGCAGTGCATGTTTACTGAGGGGCAATTTTATTTAAAGTCAGAATAATTCAATGATTTTGGGTTGCTATTTCATAATTTGATATGTAAGAAATCAGCCTATATTTAGTTGCTTTGGAAATTAAATAATAAGAGGTGTTCTAGGCAAGGTCTGCAATCATGGAGAGATATCGATCTTGGTAGGGATACCTAAGCAAGAGACCATGTAACCAAGCTATTTTGCATTTTTACATGGTCTTGACAAGATTTTGGTAAGTTCTTGTTGATCTTGGTAATTTTTGGGTTTACTATTGGGGCTTGAATTATTATCACTCAATAATTGAATTAAGTTGGGGCCAATTATTCCCCCTTGAATTCAAAAGACACAGGCTAGTCATCTCTGCTTCTTCTTCTTCTTCATTATCTTTTCTTCTTCTTTCCTTTTTTCACCTTCATAATCTAAACTTCCGGTGGGTTAACTGCCGGAAGCAGATCTGAAGTTCCTGGCAGGTAGCATGAACAGCTGGCAGTCTCAGACCTCCTGCCAGCAGTTTTAGACTTATATGCTTTATTTATAGGTATCTTCTCAAACTTTCTACAATGTAAAATATTAGTGTTTTGTAAATGTAGATATGTACTTAGGTTGTCAAAAATATATGTGAAGAGCCTTTCTTGAGATGTCCGAGATGGTGAGATCATTTTTCATGATATCACTGAGATCTCTTCTCTTTGGCCGACTGAGATGAGACTGAGATTATGAACCTTGGTTTGAGGTTAGATCTTTGAAACTCACTTCTATCTAGAAGTGGTTTGATTAGTGATGTAGGACAAAAACAAAATTGGAGGATCATTAGAAATTGAGGAATTTGTAAAGGCTAGAGTAGCATGGTACTTAATAAAAAGGACAAGAAATTGGGCAAGGCAGGTTATAGAGAAGAAATGATAGTAGGTGGAGAAGGCAGGAGGGTGACGATTATGGAAGGGTGAATGAGGTAAATAAAAGGAGGATAAAAGTGGATAATTTCCCTTGGAATCAGCACCAAGGAACTTCGCTGGAGTCAGCACCAACAAAGGGGAAGCTACTGGGCTCCACAGAGGGGGTTGTTGTTGGAATTGGCACCAACGACGATGAGCTTATGGCATCTGCACTGCAAGTTCTCTTGATTCAAATTCATGGTCTAATTTTCCATTAATTGCTTAGGCTATATATGCTTACAACAAAAGAGGAGTCCTGCTACATCATTAAAACCCAACTACTACCTACTACAATTTTACAAGAGGACTCAAAAGAGAAAATGCAATTTCCAATTCATTAAAAGGTGACACAACTTCTTAGTAATTGAATTACTAGGCCTAACCCCTAAGTCAAGATTAATTAATAAAGATCAACTACTCTAGTCAAAATTATTTAATTAAGCTTGGGCCTTGGTTTGCCTTATGGGCCTTGTGTGGGCTGCATAGTGCATACCAGGGTCAGGTGCTTCATCAATTATGGTCTACTTGATGTCCATATCAATTACGGGTTGCTATAATTAGAGAACGAGGGATTTAAATGGTTAAAATCCATATAGCTGTGGCATAAAAACTACTGAGTTGATGAAAAAATTGCAGCTGTAGTTATTGCTTATTCATTTTGTCCTTCCCTCTTTCTTCTCCGCCCACCCTTCTTCTGATCTCTGCATCACTTTTTCTTCTTCACTCTTGCTTTTCTTACTCAGACCTTTTGTTCTGCCTTTGCCTCCTCTCTCTCTCTCTCTCTCATGATCTATATGCCCCTTTCCTACTTAGTCTTCTTTTTTTTTCCTGCCTTAATCTTGAGCAAGGTTGACCATCTCCGGTCTGAGTGAGATTTTTGATGGTAAAAAATAAAAGATCTTGTTGAGAATGGCAATCTTTTGAAATTTCATGAGTTAAAGCTTTTCTTGAAAATCCATGCATGTACACACTTATCACTATTAAAGTCTTAATTATATGCATATGCACACTTCTGTGCTTTTTGGCATATTATCTGAAGTGTTCACTTCAACATGGGAAGTAGTATACTCTTTTTTCTTTCATTTTAACTTGATTTTTTTTCACCTTTGATAGGCATGAAATTCTCAAGGAGACTGCACCTAACCTTGTTGATGCTGTTTGTGCTTATCGAGCTGGCTACACTGCTCCGGTTTGCTGCTGTTCTATTTTGCTTGTAGTATACCATGTACAAGGAGGATTTCTATCAAGTTTAGGAATTTGAGAGAAGTTTATGCAAAGCACCTGCATGATAAAATCATTAGAATGCAAGATAAAATCATGCAAACCGTGGTTCATAATGTGCTGCTTTTACAGTTTGAATGTTGTTAATGTGATTGACTGATTTCTATGTGATGACCCTCATCTAACCTGAATGCCCATGCAAATGTCTGAGTTATAATTTCGTAATAAAAAGATTTCCATACGTTATGATGCATGGCCACTAACAGGGGGTTACACATTGCTCGGCTTCCTCACCCTTCTCATTAAATTTAGGGGTTTGTAGTTGTTTTATATATTATAGTTTACTTTCCTTAGCAAGACGTTCTATTAATAGTAGTTTCTAATATCATTAAGACTCCTAATTAGACTAGGGTTTGGAAGGCTTCCACCTATAAATATGTAAGGGGTCTTCCTAATTATTCAAGTATCTGAGAATTGAGTTAATGAAGTTAGTTTTAGTTAATTTAGTCTTCTCCTCCATAGCTCTTTCTCCTCTTTCTTTGGCAACTCCATTGTAGACTATGTTGGGCTACAACACCATATTAATAGAATATGGAGAAATGCTAGTGCACATAGAAAAATTTAAATAGGTGAGGAGCATGGAATGATGTGTTGCCGATATATGGTTAGTGATAAAAGGTATGGGGAAAGATCAATATTGGAAAGATATCCCCAAACACCCTTTCAGAAAAAAATATCTTTGTCCACTAAAAACTGCTCAGAGGTTTTGCTGATTCCCTTTCAAAAAAATTTTTTTCCTTTAAAAACCTGCACATGCACACTACTTCTAAGTACATAAAAAGTAAAAAAAATACTTAATTATCTGTGCATACTGATGTAGAGGGGTAATTCAGTATACTAACTACTGATGTAGAGGGGTAGTTCAGTATGCTAACTGCTGTGCACAGTTGGCATTCCAGCAGGAATCTTCTAGAAGGCCAAAAGGAGCAGAATGGTCTCAGCCTACAGCAAACTTCCTATTAGTGTAATTGGGAGGGGTAAAACAGTCAATTTCTAGCAGTTTGTTAGAATGTCAGAAGTGGTTATTCCAGCAAGGATAAGAGGTGGAGGAAAAGGGAGAAGAGGGGATTCAAAATTGAATGAAGCATGATGTTCCTGAAATTTCTCTTTTCTCTGTAATGCTCATGGATTTGAGTAGTGGTTGTGGATTCAACCTGTAATCTTTCTTTCCTATTTTATATTCATCGGCTTGTAGATTCAAGTTATAGTTCTGTAATCCAGAAAGTTATTAGAAAATTCTCTGTTTGTCTCCCATTTCATTCTGTCTGTTCTGCTGTGTTCTCTGAAATCAGAGCTTTAGAGTGATTTTACTATTGAGAGTTGTTGTTCTCTGTTTCCTGCTACATCACATGCACATGCAGCTATATTCAGCTGCTGTGTAGGCATGCATGCAGCTGGCAGATGCATTCTCTATTATGCCAACTCTGGACCCTCTTATAAAGATTAAGCTGCACATATTTATCAAACAAAAAATGGAACACAAAGACATCAAATCAATTCACGTATCTACTTTCAAATCATAATCATAATCATAATCAAGTAGGGCCTATTGGATAATCTGTCTATTTGGACTGATCTGGCTTTAATAAACATTGTTGGGTTATTTGGGCCGATTTGGCTTTGATAAACATTGTTGGGTTATTTGGGCCGATCTAGCTTTAATAAACATTGTTGGGCTATTCCTTGACAGCTTGAGTTTTTAAGGTAACTTAGTTTCTAACATGGTATTGGAGTTAGGAGGTCTGCAATTAGATCCTCGGGCCTAATTTTGTATTCTGTGTACGCGCAAGCATTTGCATCCCTTAAAATCATGCTTGCCC
Organism: Saururus chinensis; assembly: GCA_035235625.1. Taxonomy (NCBI): domain Eukaryota; kingdom Viridiplantae; phylum Streptophyta; class Magnoliopsida; order Piperales; family Saururaceae; genus Saururus; species Saururus chinensis. Next base: position 22,785,931 of record CP141142.1, read on the forward strand.
GTGCAGTAGGTGTTGGATAATCTGTCTATCTGCATGTGTATGTTTGGGTCGATCTGGGCTTGAGAAATATTGTTGGGTTATTTCTTGATAGTTTGAGCTTTTGAGGCAACTTGGTTTCCCAACAATTTGAGGTGGCAACATGGATCTTACACCTTTATTCTAGCCTATTTTGTGCCAACTATAGTCATATCCTTTTTTGTTAGCTCCATCCAAGTTTTCTTAGGTCTCTGTCTCCCTCTTTTGACATTGTTTACATGCATCATTTTTATATCTACTTTCAAATACTTATAAACAAAATAGAAGCATTACCATATGCCAAACAGAGAGGTACCAACTGTACTTCCATCTATTAGTTTCCAGTATTTAGTAGAGCAGCAAAAAGAAGTAAGATAGTTAATTACTTTCCAAACAGGAAAGAAAACACCTGATACACATTTATTTCCTTTTTGATAGTGGATAATGGTTTGTTAAAAAGTCTTCACTGTCTACATGAGTTTACAATGTACAATACAGCCCCCACGGTGAAGCCAAACTTCCATCGTGAAGCCAAACTCACACGTCAAGATGACTCTAGCATTCAACCTCTATTTCCTGATCCAATTGCAGCGAGGGGTAACAGCCACACAAGATCCTTCTCTTGCCCACTCAATCTCCCATTCAAATTATAATAATTCAAAGTTGAGAATATAGTTAGAGGGTCTATCACATGATTCCAAAGAGGAGCTAATTCTCTTCTATGAAGTTAAGTTCATTAGCTAGTGGTTCAAGGACCCACAAATGAAAGCACTCAGAATTAGCATTAGAGTTATGTCATCCTTGACATGTACAAAATTTAGTTTAAGATCCTTACAACACCTAATACATGATAACATGAAAATCTTGTTGACCTTGTGATTTTTTAAATTAGTAGTTGTGTTTCTAGAGGTTAATATTTGAAAGGGGAATCATATTTACTTATATTCCCACACCCCCCTCACGTGCAAGAATCCATCAATCACACTATGCAGAACACAATTGGGTATAAATGCCTCCAACGAGACTCGAATCTAGGATCTATGAGAACATGGAGCTTTGATACCTTGTATGATAACCAAGTTTCCCAAAGGCTCGAGTTGTTAGAAAAGGGAATTCTTAATTACTTAATTTATATTCTAACATCCCCCCTCATGTGCAAGCATCCATCAAGCGTGGCATGTGGAACACAGTTGGGGTATAAATGCCTCCACCGGGCTTTGAACTGAGGACGTCGCAGATCCTAAAGCTTTGAGACCGTGTAAGTTAACCAAGTTTCCCAAAAGCTCAAGTTGTTAGGAAAGGGAAATCTTATTTACTTTTTATTCCAACAAATATCTGCTTAAATGATCAAGATACATAATGTAACATCTGTTTTTAGCTTACCAATATCATTTTCCCCGATGTCTCCGATTTATCTTATATTTACATCAACAATATATCTTTGATATCTGATATTGTAAATCATATTGAGAGAATCTTCAGCAGTGTTTAATATAGCATTTTGAGGCAGTATATCACTAATATGCCTCAAAGACATTGGTATGAAGCTTAATACACTGATATTGTATATCTCATCCATTGAGGCATGCAGAAAGTGAATCTTGTAGGCTTTAGGCAACATAAAACCTTGTGGCATGTGGATTCTTAGATACCAATTTTTTTACCATAAGTTTTGCTAGAAGCCAAGTTTCCTCAAAAGCTCGAGATGTTAGGGAATGATGCAATGATGTTTATCAAGCCTAGACTGGCCCAAACAGACATATGTAGGTGGAAGACTAACAAACAAACATATAATCCATCACCCCCTGCATAGGCAAGCTCAATTTAACAAATGCGGATGCTTGCATGTCCATATAATATGTAGGGACAGGGATCAAGACTGGGACCTATTGCCTCTGATAGCACGTTAAAAACCAAGTGTTATAACCCTTATGTTGCCCGATCATCCACCATTTTGTATCTTTCAGTTAGTTTAGAATAGGTCTTTAAGGTCCTAGTGCCATTATGATTCAGTCAGTGGTAAATTCCTTTAACTACGATTCCTAATTAGTTTAGAAGTAGTAAAGTCTATGCCTATAAAGTAATGTAATCGCTTCTGCCAAAGTACTGTAGAGTTATTAAGAGATTAGTAGAGTAGTAGTTTATTTAGTTAATTTTGTTTACCTTTGCTCTCTCACTTTCCCATTGTCTCTTCCCCTTAGTTCCCTCACCCCTTATCCCCCTTCTTATTCGTCTCTCTTCTTAAAGCTACCCACAACCAAGGTTCGCAATCTCGCGAGATCTTGGTAGAGATATAGAGACAAGAGATTATATAACTGGTCTATTTTACCTTTTTCACAATCTTGCCGAGATTTCAATAATTTCTAGGGGATCTCGGTCATTTCTCGTCAACTTCTTTGCCGGACTCCATTTCTTGTCAATCTCTCACTTCCAAAAGTATAAAACAAAAGGCAATGATTCCTACTTAATTGTTCCCCTTCAATAATTGTGGCTAATGATAACCCTTAATTATCACCTTGGAGTATCAAGTTAGGGCCATTATTTATTGCCCGCTCCCCTCTTCATATTGGAGTAACATTTTAGTCCTTTACAATATTGTGCCCACCTTGAGTCCTTGTATGGCCACTCATATCATGATCAGGAAGATAGGGTTGCCCCATGTCACTCTAGCTACTATTGATGTATTTTTTCCACTTCTATGCTTTATTTAGGGGTATTTTCTTAAACTTTCTGCGTATTTGTAGATATGTACTTAGGTTGTCAAAATAAATGTGAAAAACCTTTCTCGATATGACTGAGATGGTGAGAATATTTTAAATGATCTCTCTAAGATCTCTTCTCTTTGGTTGGCCTAGACGAGACTGACATATGAGGTTACGAACCTTGCCCACAGCCCCGCTGTCACGGCTTAGATTTTTAAAACCCTTTTGAAATAAGACACGCAATAAATCACGATAAAATTTTTTTTGCTTTCTTAAACACAAAACAAATCATCCGATTAAATATCCAAGTCATGATAACTGGGGTTCACAAATACGAATATCAAAATATATGATATTATTATACATGTCAAATTTTGTAAATAGCAGGTTAACCCTCTAAGTACAAGTGTCATCTTTCCGAAAATAAATAACCAAGTAAAGTTGGCTCTCACGCCAGTAATTATAATTACCTACATAATTGCAGAAGTAAGAAACTAGATCCCACTAATGCAACGTTGTCCTCAAATGCCTAACGTCCCAATCTCGCAACATCCCCATCTAAAGAACCTACAAGCAAACAAGACCCAACAAGCAACAAAACATCTCCCCCTGGAGGAGCATTCAAAAAAACAAAAGTAAAATTTAATATTTTTTCAGATCGGGCTAGCATCACCAGATGTTAGTTGCCTACGTACTCATCAGACAACATCTCCAATATTTCCAACAAGATCGGATCCAGACGTAGTTCTGCCTAATACTACACTATACTAAGAAGTATAACATCACACATGCAATGCTTAAGTATTTTCAAGCAACTTACATTTTATGCAAGTCCTTTAATCCTTCTACTTGTTCTAATTAAACAAGCAATATCAATCAATATTGTTAATTATCTCTCAAACTATTGTTCGATAATTAATATTCCCGTCTAATCCCAATGACAGACAGACTCATTAGATGTCAACCTAAGTGACAAATGACAACGAAACACCTTGGAATCTACCAGAAAGTGTCATCTCCCAACCTAGCCTATAAGGACCTAACTGGAGTAAAAAGGCATGACCCACAACTGCACCTGGACAAAAGTGGTTAGAGATGCTAACCAAGTAGGATGTCAGCGACCCTAAATACGTATACACTAAAAGATCCTCAATAAATCTGTGGTGAGCCCGGCTCACAAGGAACTCCCTCCAATGGGGAGGTGCAACTACACGGTCAAATCAACGGCTCCTCAATAAAGCTAAAACTCAGGAAACCATTCTAAACCCTATCTTGCTCATCTATAAACCAAGATTCTGAATGATTATCCCAAACCCTATTAGCCCTTTCTAGACTAAGGTCTACAACTTGAGACATGCCATCAGTTTATCAACCAAGGCAAATCGTCAGGTCAAAGGCCTTGTTCATAGTATGAACTAGTCCTAAACCTCTCTGAGGTATTTTAGTCTTTATCTTGATTAGGTGTTCTCCCCATAAACCAATAACCAATATCTCTTGATTAGTCTTTATTAACCTTGCGTTATTGATACAACTTAATACATCAATAACAAAAGCATGCAATAGATTAAGCAATTTATATAACATGCAAACATACAAGTGCACAAATAATAACGAAGGCCCATTGCACTCATTTGTAGGGCTAGGGCTCAGTGAATTCAAGCTTGAAAGTGTAGATAACTCTAACGCTTCCCGCGAGTTATATATATAACATTCTAGTTGATCGATGTACTTAATTGCAGACAGGTATAACACGCTGCATTAAACCTTGAGAATTATGGTTCTTTCGCTTGTTTCCTATGACACTGTGACCTATCAAGGTCTTCATATCTGCTACTGGTCACACCCCTTTCTTTTGAAGCCATTTAATGTCATTCTAGGGCACCCTAATGCTCGGTTACTAGGTTATTCGTGTCAGCGGAAATAAAACATATTGCCCCCTAAGGGCATTATGGTAATTTCACCACATGGGGTATGCTACCCTCCCTTAGTTTATTTGGTCATCTCACTACCCTTTTATTTATTTTAAGTCATAATTTTCTTAGAAGGCTCCACACTCAAACTGACCTGCGCTTCTATTCATACGAATGTGGGCGAGTCCACTCAAAGGGTATTTCAATCATTTTGTTTAAGGCCTTAATAACATCCAATGGGTCCAAAATTCAACTCAAGGGTACTACTGGCCTTCATAGACTCTGTGTAATTTTCCTGGCATGTGATGGGGTCGTGAACCCCTTGAACCGACCCAGGTTGACTTAACGGTTTATAATTAACCCTAGGGGTAGAACAGTCAATCTTTTACATACTGAGATTTTTCCCCACCTTGTAGATTGGTCTAAATTTAGGTTACCCATTACACTCTCACTGAGAATTTTTCCAATTTTTAAAATCACGGCCACTGAACTGGAGCCCCTAAGTTGGGTCTAATAATTATTCTATGATTCAACTTATAAAGGTAAAACTGTAATTACACACCTTTTGTAGATTTTATTTTGCTCTGAAAATTTTTTAAGATGTTCAGTAGGAATTTATGGAAATTCTATAATTTTCTAGAATTTTTCTCTCTTACAAGGGTGAACTGGGTCAAGAGGTATGGTTTCCGTATTTTATATTGGACTGGTTTGGAATTCTAACCCGAACCAGACCGTCGTCTTCAACCCCTGTCTGCACAAAAACAGAAGACATTCTGTTCTTATTTTGTGTCAGTTCAGGATTTTTTCTCAAAAAAAGAATTACCCTATATCCCTCAATCAAACTAGTTTACAAGTTGTGCTTTGTCTACTCATGCTATTACTTGCCAATCCATGCTAATTTTGAAATAACTCTTGCACCAAACGATGTAGAGAGTAAACTACTCACAATGAAATAAGATTTCTGAGATGAAGGTACACCCCTGAGCATCAGTGCAAGACCATGCCATCTTATTTGGTTATGAGACACATGGACCTGTGGATCCTGCGAAACTTGTGGCTGAGTTTGACCTGGACTTAGCTGTCTTTGGTGAATGATGTTGACCCCTACTTGTTTTATCATGCCCAGGAAGGCTGTAATGGTCCCAACATAATGTGCATCAATGGCCAGATGGAAAAGCAGTGCATCCTTGTTATGATCGATTCTGATAGCACTCATAGCTACATCAATGATGTTGTTGCCAAGGGGCTGGGGTCAGATTCAGATTGTGCTGCCTTTGATGTTATAGTTGGAGATGGTGCTATGCTGCATGTTATGGTGGTTTGTCTCAATCAGAGGTTTGTGCTTACTTAAGGCCTCACCATCCTTTCTATGTCCTACCAATCAAAGGTGGGAATGTCGTACTTGGCATGGACGGGCATTGTACCTTGCCAAAAGTCGAGCGAGACTTTGATCCGATGCCCATGAGCTTCAAGCTAGATGGGGTTGCACTGCCTAATCGCCCAACCCCTGGATAAACTGCACACAGCAGCCTCAATTGAAGTATGTGTGGGTTCTTAACCCACTTCCAATTCACAAGAGAATTGATACTTTGTGGCATTGAGGACAAGGCCAAGCAGAAGTGGTTGTGGAGTGTTAAGGCCCTTGTGTGGGCCAATCATCCACTGATCTGCCTTCTTCATTTAGCTTAGAATAGGTCATTTTTTGCCTAGTTGCAGAGGTCTTTAATTTCCTAATTTTATTATAATTCAATTATTGGTAATTTTCTTTGAATCATGATTCCTGATTAGGTTAGATTTGGTGAAGGATATGCCTATAGATTAATGTGATGGCTTCTGCCAAAGTATTGGGGAATTATTTAGAGAGTAGTAGCATAGTTAATTACCTCTGCCTCTGCTTTCTCTTTCTCTCTTCCCCATCCTCTCTTCCCCTTAGTCCCTTCATCCCTTCTAAATTGTCTCTTTTCTGTGTTGACATACAGATTATCCAACAAGTTTAATGCTTATTTTGACTTTTGTGCTTCATGTGTTTTTTTTGAAGATGAACCACTCACATGACGTCTCACACCTTCAGTTGCTTCACTGAGTTGGCCCCAAATTTGTGGTTTACATATTTAAAACATGGTGCTTCAATTTCAAGTGGTCTCATTCCACAGATTACTGGCCTGAAATTGAACTCTGCATGTAATTACTGGATTGACTAGATTTTTCTAGAAGAATATAGGTATAAGCATGCTTATGCATACATAGCATGTCTTGGGAGCCCAAAATGCCTCTAGTGAGCATTTTAATGAATCAGACATTCCTAGTCAAGTGCGTTTGGGACACATTACCCAGTGGAAGTGTCTGAGAGAGGCAAACTGAAAAGCCTCTCAACAAGGGGGACTTATCAAAATTGTGAGCTGAATTTGAGTTGTGAATGTCACTCATATCAGCTGTATATTTTAACGCAAAATTTTTTGAAGGTGGATTGTTTGGACCACAACTCTGGTTGGGTTACAATTTTGATGGGCCCCCATTTATGGGTTTCATTGATTGTTTCCGTCATGATTTATTCACAGGTGAAAGCTGTTGTGGATTCAAATTTGCAGATAATTCAGCTGTGACAAATATCTGTTTTTATTTAGTTTTGAGATTGTTCTGTTCAGTTTTCGTTTTTAGGATTTCTTTAGATAGATATTGGCATAATTTGATTCTAAAGTATTTGTATCAAGGAAATATCACATGGGAGGTTTTCTAGGCCTAGTTGCTTCCTCTTTATTTTCTTATATTGAACTTTTTAAGTTTTGGCTTGGGGCATTTACTTCATAATTAATACACACTACCTTCACTTATCATATGTTGTGAGTGCTAACTATATATCTTAAGGTTTTATGTGGTTGGGTCATCTGCGTCATTTTTATCTTGGGAGAATAAAGGACACAAATATCATGTGTAGATGATTCTACTCTTAACCATCTCAGATATATCTGTTTCTGTCACTTGACTGATGCAAGATATTGGGGAAAATTGGTATATCAGATATATATGTAAAATCTGAGATATATCTCAGATATTGGCGATATAGCTGATTTATTTGGCGATATCTTTGGCCCACCCCCACTTTCCAATGCCCTTCCAAGCACCTGATGACATCGTTTGGACATGCCAATGCCTATTCCAACATCTTCTCCTGACTAATGGACTGTAATGTTCTATATTATATATTCTGGTTTTGACTTTTAAGCTTTATTTAGATATACACTATCAATGTTCTCCACTTAATCATTGATATTACCTTCAAACTTGTTCTTCTTTATCATTGTTGATCATGTTTTGCACTTAATAAAATTAATTTATATTAGTATAGTTTATTCACGTGGTGTTATGATTATTTTTTATTAGTATTAGGGCTTTTAGATGTTAATATTTGCTTTGATTAACAAGATACTTGTGAAAATATTTTTGGGTTGCTGATATTTTTTTTTCAATATCTCCAATATATCTGAGGTATACCTCTGATATATACTGTCTTTAGGTCACTAATATCTATGATAAAAGATATTGCAAACCATGCTCTAAACTGATCCAGAATTGAGGTATATAACATGAAATAATTTTACGATGACTAAATGACATTTTGCAAGATTCGAAGTAGACCTTTACTTTATAGCAAAAAAAGGTGTACCTTTAATTCATCACAAGCTTCAATTGATCATAATGTCTATAAGTCTAATCACTAGAATCTTTCATCAATTGGTGCTCTTTGAGAACACCTGCAGCTGTTCAGCAAACGTCTTGCATAGAAGAGATGATGGAAAGTTTTTGATTACCCTTGCAACTAATGACTTAATACTTCTCAAATGTTGACAGTGCAATTTGGATTTGTGGTATAATATCATTGCAGGTTAATCTGTCAAATAATAGAAATGAGATGACATTCAATAATGCTTTCTACTAGTTGTTATGAAGAAACAAAATAAGGTAGAAAAATCATGCCTGGCTGATATGCTGACAGACAAATTGGCAATACCGAGGTTTTGATCTGCTGATGAAAAATTGAATTTGTCAGCTGCATGCGTAAAACTCTTGTTGTCCTTAAATGTAGGCTTGGGTTCAAATATTGAAACAGACCCCAAATTATTAATATATTGAGAATGTTCCTCTGCGGTAAGGGACAAAGCACTATACTCAGCTTCTGATGTAAAATGTGCAATAACGGATTGCTTTTTGCTGTCCTAAGAGATGGGGCAATAGCTATTAGTGGATAAGACCTGCCTAATGAGTATCAGGAGAGGCGCAAGGAACAAAATTTGATTTAGAGGAACTAGTAGAAGTGCGTGTGCTGCATTCTAGAGATTTAGAGGTTTATTATCATATGCAAAATTGAGCTTCAAGTTTAGCAATTTTACCTGTTCTATACATAAGAATACATAAATAATACTTTACGCATATTAGGGATCATTTAGGATTTCTATGACAAGAGTCTCCATCCCCCTTTTAACTTTAATAATAGTATAGATTAATAAATTTGGGGTTAAAGGTACTGAAAAGATACTAAAGGATGAAAAACAACAGATCCCAAATAAAAACTTAACAAAGGAGTAAAAGGTAAACTCCGCTGATAATATTTGTACTAATATGCAATGTGATATTAAACTGAAATTGTGCAGGATAGGAGGAGGATAGAGTCTGATTTGTTTGAGGGGAAAATTCGTGGTGTTGCTGCAACAAATGCTCTTGAATTAGGAATTGATGTTGGACATCTTGATGTGACGCTGCACCTTGGTTTTCCAGGAAGCGTTGCTAGGTAATACCATTTTATTCTTTTTCTGGCAACTCCTTTTTTCTCCCTTCTGGAGCTTTTTCTCTTATATGTCAATCTCGATTGTATTTCACTTTCTATATTAATGTGCAGTTTATGGCAACAAGCTGGGAGGTCTGGGCGGAGAGAAAAGCCATCTCTATCAGTTTATGTTGCATTTGATAATCCCCTTGATCAATATTTTATGAAATTTCCACAAAAGCTGTTTCGTCGCTCCATGGAATGTTGCCAAGTGGATTCCCACAATGTGCAGGTCTTATTCCTTTAGAGTTAAAAACTTGACTGGTTTAGTTCTGTGCTAGCATAATTTCTTTTTTATTTTCTGTTAGTGATGGGTGGACCCTTTGCCTTCTTTGTCCTCATTGATGGGCACGGATTTTCACTGTTCAGTTGTCCTCAACGATTTTTCCAGGACAAATGCGTAGATGAAAAAGCCATGGGCTCTGTGCCAGTGGTTTTAGCTGTTCTATTCTAAACCTCTCTAAGAGTAGTGATATGAACCACTTTAGTTGTCCCTTGCTTGTGATGAAGAGCATTACATGTCTATCAGTGTCTCAATGTTTGTGTGAGTCTTAAAATTTGGAGCCTTAATTAGAAGTGAAGTGTCTACTTAAGTGTTACTTTTATAATTATTGTTCCTTTCTTCTAGGTTCTTGAGCAACACTTACCATGCGCTGCTTTTGAACTTCCCTTGTGTTTGCGATATGATGAAAGCTTTTTTGGCCCTGGCCTGGATAGTGCAATAATGCATGTTAAGAACAAAGGATGTCTGGGTTCTCATCCATCGCATGTCCCTTCTGCACGAATTTGGAGCTATATCGGGCATGAGGTATGCTATATCTCATGCATAGATATTTACCAGTTATGTAAATGATAAAATTCATATCATGCAGTGCTCTTACTTTTTTATTCTGCTTAACCAGAAATATCCACCGCATTCTGTAAGTATACGTTCGATAGAGAGTGAGAAATATAAGGTGATAGACATGACAAGAAATGAAGTTCTTGATGAGATTGAGGAAAGCAAGGCATTCTTTCAGGTAGCTTTTGTTTTCTTCTTGAGGTGATCCCCTGGATGCAACTGGTCATTATTAATGAGTATGAATTTGTTTCTTTTTCATCCACTGAAAACATCTAGGAGCCAGCATGTCAGGATTCATGAATAGAGGTGTTCAAAGTCGTGTTGTTCCTTAGTTTCAGGTTTCAATGGATTTTAATCCATTGAGCACAACTGCATGTAGCATTTGCATTTTTTTTTGTATTTATGGAGTGCTTATTGATAGTGCTATAGGCAAATAGAGAGGAGCAAGGGTGGTACTTTCAAGGAGGTGGTAACTAGGCTGTGTAAGTGAAATTGCAAGTTTATGTGAAATGCTTTGAGCCAAAATAAAGGTTCTCCTGAATCTAAATTTGATGGTTCAGAATGCAAATGATGTACAAACTTACTTCTAATGAAATTACAAATTTTCCTTTATTTTATGAGAGTTCACAAGCAAGGCATGGGATCCAATCCAATTGGAGTTTTTTTAATCAACTGTATGAGTGTTATTTATGTTTACGCTTTTCAGAAAAATATTCTCTTCTCAGATACTGTGTCAAGTCTGATTGATAGTTCATATAGGAAATTGATATTTCCTGGTATGTAGTTAAGGGTAATATTGGTAATGGTGAGAAGATTATAAGAAGAGGTGGTTGGTCTAACTAGGTGAAAATCACAGGTTAGGTTTTTGGTTCATAACGTGGGTTTGGGTTTGGATTGATTACTACTAAGTTGGGTTTGGGCTGATTGAAAAGGAAGGGATGCAAGACTAAGGGTAAATGTGGAAGGTGGTAACTTCATAAAATGTCAATGGCTGGCATAGTTTCTGGGCTATGTCATCAAGGGTTGGGTTTGCATTATGGGGTTTTGTAGTGTTACTTGTTTTGCGGCTGCTAAACAGAGGCTTGGGATTGATTTAGAGGAAAAGGTAAATTGCTAAAGGAGGGTGACAGATAAATGGTTGGGTTGGCAGAAAACTGGAAGGTGGAAAAAGAATTGCAGAAATTGTATGAAGTAGATTGATGGAGTAGACAGGGGAAGGAGTGCAGGAGAAAAATTAAGAGGAAAAAGAATGGTAGTGAACCAGTTCTCTTAAATGCTTGAGCTGTTAGGGTAGGAAACTACCTTAGATTCTAGTGACTCACACTAACACAGTTTTGTACTCCAAACAGGCAAATAGAATGTATTATTAAGTTATTGCATTGCTGCTTCAACATTCAGGTTCTCTACCTGCTTGCAGGTGCTAATGGCCAACTACATCTTGTCTTTATTTATGTGTTTCGTTAGATATTCTTTTTATTACTAGTTTCTTTATAGATCTTACTCGTAATAATTGTGGCTGCACACCTATTTATCAGTTGAAATTCTGTTCACAGATATTGTATGTTTTTTTTTTGCACTCAGGTTTATGAAGGAGCTGTTTATATGCATCAAGGGAAAACATATTTGGTTAAGGTCCTTAATCTATCAGAAAAGACTGGCTTATGTCAAGAAGCTGACTTGAAGTACTATACAAAGACTCGAGATTATACAGACATTCATGTCATTGGTGGGGATCTTGTACGTGACTATTTTACACTTTTGATTTCACTGCATGATGTATGAGGTTAGATGTGAGTGGTTGATTGTTCAAAAGAATGAGGATGATGTAAACCCTAAGGTTTACAGGATTAATTGGAGCTGTGAAAGGTGGATGAATGGAGGAGGAATCCCTGCTGGTATGAAACCAGTAGGAACGAAGGAAATGGGAGAAGTTCTGGGTCGACAGAAAGGAGAGGAGAGAGATAGGGCATAATTCTTTTCTTCCTTCTCCGTTAGGGCGGAAACCCCTGACATAATACGCCCTTAATGGGCCTGGGCCTTATTAAACTAATACTAATTAAGGCCTTATTACAAGAGTCCTACAGCCTAATAACTAAGACTTCCTAATAATTAGAAGAGTCCTACAATCCATAACAGAGGAGACCTCTGCTCGTCAGTCTTGGCATGAAACAGTCTGCTTGATTTGATTATAGCCAGCAGATTCAAAACCAGAGGTCGGGAGATGATTATGGCCTAAACAGAAAGTGTTAGAAGTAATAGTTAGTGTAATCATGGATGAGGACCTGCATAAATGTTAACTGTCTTGATATCAGCCTTGGCATGTAAAAAGTCTGCTTGATTTGATTATAGACAGCTGATGCAGAACCGGAGGTCAGGAGATAATTATGGCCCTTACAAAAAGTTTTAGAAGTAATAGGTAGTGTAATCATGGATGAGGGTTTTCATAAATGTTACATGTCTTGATGTTTAGTCTCTCCTACTTGCTTATATCTGTAGTCTCTCTTAGGTTGGTCACTCCAATGGAAAAATCCTTAAGGTACTTGCCTATATCTGTAGTTTGTCTTAGGTTGGTCACTCAATGGAAAAGTCCTGAAGTACTAACTCTTTCGATCAATTCTGATATGCTCGAGGAAGCTGTCTTCATCAACTGCTCAGAATATAATGCTTTTACATGCAATAATAGTCATGTTACGGGGTGGCATATAGACCACGTCATTTTTCTGATAAGATACCCTGATAGAATATACTTTTCCATCCATGTATATTCTATAACATTATGGAACGAGCAAAACACGTCAAAGTATTGGCCAATAGGTCATTGGGCTCAAACATTTGACCTTCTTAGAAAGTCTTTAGAATTTGGTTATGCTTCACTTGTGGAAGAAAAAGGTGAATCAAAATAACTTTGCCAATGTATACCTTGTTTTAGAACTCAGACATTTCTGAAAATTAAGTGTCTACTGCCTATCCAGGAAGGTCTGGCCTCCCGCTTTCCGATTTATAGTCAACTAAGTGTTTAAGTGTGCATAGCCTACTTGTTCTGTTGTACTGTGTCAGCGAGGCATTCATCATGATATAAGTCTGCTTGTATGTCTAAGCCACATGCTTTGATCTTAGGCTTATCCAGTCAAGGTTTCGGAGAACCAGAGATTAAGAACTGCAGCCCAAGCCAGTTCATGCCAAGTTACAACAACCTGGTTTGGCTTCTACAGAATTTGGCGAGGAAGCAAAGAAATTTTTGACACTGTTGAATTATCTCTCCCCTCATATTCATATAATTCACAGGTCTATATTTGGAATACTTCTCAACATAAAAATTGCGTTTTGATTTGATTTCTTCTAGTGTGATTTTCTTTAAACCTCATTGTATATATAATGTTGAAGCAGGCAGTCTGGATAAGAATTCCACATGACTTGAAAACTGCAGTGGAGCTGAGGAAGCTCTCCTTTCGTGCAGGACGTCATGCAGCATCCCATGCTCTTCTTAATGTTGTTCCATTGTGAGTATAATTGCTTTCTGCCTGCAGTTTTAACTTGTGAACTGCTGATAAGAGCCATTTGGGTAATCATTGCCTTAGATATATAGGATGCAATTGTATTTGTGGCATGGTCATAACATTTTAGTTAGTAGAGGATTGCATATATTAAGCTTTGGATTTGATTGTGATTTAGCTTCACATATGACTATTTTTTAGGCTAAAACTATGAGTCAATTTGTCAAAATATATGCGAATGTTTATCCAAAAGACAGTTTAAATATCAAAAGTCATGTAGCACACCAAGATATGATTGCACAGTTTAGCTGTTATTTGTGAAGCATAATGTCCTGCCATCTATCATAATAGGTATATGATGTGCAATTCCTCAGACTTGGGCTGTGAGTGTGCAAATCCCCATGATACCCGCTACGTACCAGAAAGGCTTTTGTTGTATGATCAACATCCTGGAGGTATTGGTTTATCCACACAGGTAATTTGATTGTTCTCTATATTGTTGAAGTTGTGTCATTATTGATCTTCAAAGTTTGGATTCCACTATAAAAATCGTAATCATAATCATAATCAAATAGTGACTTTTTCGAACAATTTGTCCACGATATAAATCATATGCCTCCATTCTAGCTTGTTTTGTGTCAACTCTTTTGTAGGAGATAACATAATAATATCCTCTCTTATTAACTCCATCTAAGTTCTCTTTGGTCTCCCTTTTCCTCTTTTGGCATCTTTTATATGGATCTCTTCCAATCTTCTTACCGGGGCATCCATTGGTGTTCTTTGTACATGCTCATATCAACACAACCTATACTCCCTAAGTTTCTCCCCTAAAAGTGTTAAGCTTAAGTTTTGGCATATATAACCATTTCTATTTCTATTTTTCTTGGTTGTCCCACACATCCACCTTAGCATCCTCATTTCAACTACATTTAATTTATTTAAATAGTTTTTCTTTGGTACCCAACATTCTCCCTTAGAGTATTGCGGCCCTAATAGTTGTCCTATCCCACAACACTCTTGAAGTTGCCCTCTATTTTACTAACCCCGTATTTATCCTATGTGCCACATCACTATTGAAATCTCCGTATTTATACATAATGGGGACCAAATATCACAATTTCTCACATTGTGGCACTTCTTGCCCATTTATTTCAACTAAGAAAGTTAAATTTCATATACTCCGACTTTTTATTTTAAAACTTTTTTATTCTAGAGCTTCCCTCTACAATTCTAGTTTGATTTTAAGCATTGTTATAGTCTTGTCATCTAAAATTACATCATCCGCAAAAAGCAATAACCAAGGTATCTTATATTCTATGTGCCAATAACTAAAGCACAACGATAAGGGGCTCATGATGTAGACCTACTATTATTGGGAACTCCTTGGTTTCTTCTCCAATGTTTCTATATGTCAAAACCCGTATTTTCAAAATCCATTTTAATAGCACGGGCGGTAAATCACGAGGAATCTTTTTCTTAAATACAAAACAAATCCTCTCATTAGATATTTAGGTCATGATAATTAGGGTTCATAAATATGAATATTAAAACATATAAAATTACCACACGCGTCGAAAGTCCATAAATAGTAGGTTAGCCCTCTTAAGTATAAGTCTGTTACCAATATGAAAATAAATAACTAAGTTTGCTCTCACGCCAAAAATACATTTACTTACTAGAATTATATAAGAAACTAGATCCCACTATTGCAATGTTGTCCTTAATTCTTAACTGACGATCTAAGTCTCCTTAGTCCTTGCTTAAAGAGCATGCAACCAACAAGACCAAACAACTCAACATCTCCCTTTGGGAGAAAGTTTCCAAAAAAGCAAAATTTTTTTTTTATTGTGCAAATATCATCGGATGTTAGTTGCTTACGTACACATTGGATAATATCTCCAATATTACTTCCAATAAGATCAGATCTAGATGTAGTTTTGCCTAGAAACTAAAATATCTCAAAAAATATAACATCAAACACGTAATGCATAAGTATTTTAAACCAACATACATTTGATAAATGTCCGTTAGTTATTCCACTTATTTTAATTAAATAATCAATAACAAATAATTTATTTATCTCACAAACCTTTGTTGAATATATTAATAGCCTCGTCAAACCCCAAAGATCATCAAATGTTAACTTATGTGACAAATAATGCAACTACCATGGACCTTCATTAAAAAGGAACCATCTATAGTGAGGCTTTAGAATCTACCAAGAAGTACCATAGCCCAACTTAGCCCTTAAGGACTTAGCCAGAGTAAAAGGGTATGACCCACAACTTCACCAAAATAGAAGTGGTAGGAGAAGCCAACTAAGCATGATGACAACTCCTCTAAGTGTGTGTATAGTATAATTTAGAATAGATAAGTTGTGAGCAAAAGCTCATATAGGGAGGTTCAATGGCACGACCAAATCAATAGCTCCTCAATAGAGTTGAGATTGAAAAATCATGTCAAACCCTATCTTTGCTCGATAAATAAGCAAGGATTCAGAATGACTATCTCAAACCCCATCAGTCTCTTTGAGATTAGGGTTATGACTCAAAATTATCATCCGTTCATTAACTAAAGAAAAATATCAAGTTGATGGCCCTGTTTACTGTTACGACCTGGATTTTTAAAACCTTTTTTTTTATAAAGAACCAACGATAAATTTTTTCTTTAAATCAAATCAAATTAGCTAAGTATCTGGGTCATAATCATTGGGGTTCGTAAATATGGATAGCAAATCATATTATATCATAAGAGTAACTAAAAAACTACAAATAAGTAAATCATCTATCTAAGTGGAACCTTTACATCTGTCGGAAATAAACAACTAATCAAAGTTGGCTCACATGCCATTATTACAACCATTCCAAATGTACTGAAATAATGGAACTCAATCCTACTATAGCTAAGTCATCTTCAATCTGATAGTCTGGTCCCGATCTCGTTAATCCTCACCAGATGATCCTACAAAATAGGTTGCTAAGTATACTAATACCCAGTAGGAAAGCTGAATAAAATAAATGTAAAATATTATTACATTTTATGCAAAACTGTTAGGTTTCCACTTGAACTAATTATCAAAACAATTCTCATCATAATTTTCCATTAGTTTTCCCCTCTTGAGAAAATCAATAACCCGCCTAACTTCATAGACAAACAAATACATCAAATGTCATCATAAGTGACAAATGATACACACCATGGACCACTCGCTAAGGATGATCCACAAAGAAACCTTGGAATCCACCAAGACCTTGGATTCCATCAGGACCCTGGAATCCATCAGGAAGTGTCATCTCCCAACCTAGCCCCTAAGGACCTAATCGGAGTAGAAGGGCATGGCCCACAACTGCACCTGAATAGAAGTGGTCAGAGACGCTAACCAAGTAGGATGTCGGCGACCCTAAATGCGTGTACACTAAGTGATCCTCAATATGCTAGCGTGAGCCCAGCTCACATAGAACTCCCTCCAATGGGGAGGTGCAACTACACGGTCAAATTAAATAGCTCATCAATAGAGCTTAGACTCATAGGTCAACCCTAACCCCAATAGCCTCATTAAACTTGGTTAAGGCCCCCCAAAACCATCCTTGGTTCATCAACCAAGTCAGTTGCCAGGTCAAAACCCCCATTCAATTTATAAACGGGTTTTCAACCCCTCTTAAGGGTAATTTAGTCTTTATCTTAATTAAATTTTAAACCCTAAATCAAATCCTTCTACCGTTAACAATTATTCTTTATCAATTCATATGCATTGATTATCAAGATGCAACTCTACACATAGAACAAATTAATAAAGTTTAACAACTTATAAATAATTTAGCCATATTACTATTGGTGTTTCAGGCTCAAAAATCACTAAGAAGCCCAGTTTTACTCCCAGCAAAGGGCTCGGGCCGAAAGAACTGTTGAATTCCACTTAAATTCAAAAAAGTTTATATGTACTATACTGTACATATATGTTCTATACAGGGTATGTTATATCCCCTGTTACGATTGCATATACTAAACTGGCTCTTGTGCAGAGCCAATTTAGTTACCTTAGTTGAGTTTTTTTTTCTGGTTTAGGCCCTGGAACCCGGCCCAATGGGCCCAGCCCAATGGCCCGGTTCAGGCCGGGTCATGGGTTGATGACCTCAAGCCAGGTCGACCCGGCCTCAGGTCGACCCGGCCTCAGGTCGTCTTCAACCTCCCGACGCACTGCGTCATTCCTTTTTTTTTCAAAAATAAGAAGGGAATGGGGACGGCGGCCCGATGGAGATCTCTTACTGAGGCAGAACGTTGCCAGAAAACCAGGAGAAGCAGACACGGCGGGCCATCCGTGGCTCAAGCGTCCGATTCTTGTCGACAGTCAAATGTGACCAAAAATTCGGAGGCCTGGTGCAGCAACAATCACAACAGCATGTGACTGGATGATGGTGGGCCTTGTGCCTCCCTTCCCTAATCCCATTCCACAAAGGCCGGAGGAGGTGGTGGCAACAAACTCCCGCTTTTTGGCGGCAGCCCTGATTTTCTCCCAAATCCTCCGGTGTTGTAGTAACTTTGCCCACACTGTGAGCTTCCGATCGTGGTGATTAGCTGTGAGCGGCAGACAAAAGGAAATCAAGGTGGCAAGGATCCCCTCTTCCCTTCCCTGACTATGGACCGCCATCGACACCTACTTAACCGGAGCAGAGTGACAGGAAAGAGCCCCCTTTTTTTTCTGCAAAGCGTGTGTTTACTGTTTCCCCATTCGGCGACCGAACGACTGGCCAGAAGGAATAGCAGATTGCCTGGTGAAATTGGGCCGCAGACATTCCGGTGGAGAGGAATCCGCCAGTGGCCGGTGGGAGTCAATTTCTGCAGATTCACTATTCCTTAATTATAGAAACAGTTTTCTCTGCAGTATTCAAACTATTTACCGGAACATTGTAGAATTATGAGACATGAAACAGTATAGTGCAGATCTGAATGATCATACAATTTACATACTAATTAATCAATAATCAATCACTAATCTCAATTCGAAACTAAGACAGCGAACCTACCTCCACTGCCGGCTTGCCATCGATCCACAATCGCCGGAGCTCCACTTTCAATCACCTTCTCCTCTAATTTTTCTAAAGCACAATTAGGGTTATAATTATGGGAACATCCAAATTTATAGAGAAGGGATTAGGGCTTAATTGGGTATGGATTAAACCAAGTAGGATAGGGAATCCTAAGTGGTTTAGACCTTCCCAAATTAAGTGGTCCATCCACCACTTAATTAGGCCTTCAATGAACCCTGTAGATCTTTTTGCACTGCCCCAAAAATTGTTCTCCATACCCCAAATTCTGCAAATTCCCAAAAAATCCAAAAAAATCAGGAAAAATTCTAGAAAAATACCTAAAATTTCCTGGATATCACATTTACTTTGTGAACTAGTCCTAAACCCCTTTGAGGGTATTTTAGTTTTTATCTTAATTGGGTGTCCATGACCAATCCAAAGCTATCTAACCCCTTCTATTATTCTTTTATTAATCTCAACTTAGTAATAAGTTACTACCACAACAACAATTGTAAACATTAAAGCAAATGAAAACATACATTATATGACCCCACACAGGTCCCAACAGATAGTAATGTCAATGGCCAAACTCATTTTTGGCATTAAAAAGTCTCGTGCTCTCATGCCCTAACTCTCCTTGGGTTAAGAGCATTTCTTTTTATAAAATAGGTTGTAATGCACCTATGGGCATTAGGGTAATTTTTCTACATAGTATATGGCCCTCTCATTTATTGGGTTTCAAGTCTTTGACCTCTCATTAGGTTTCACCCTCAAATTAGCCCATGTATCTAGTCACGTAATAGCTGGCTAGTCCACTCATGAGGTATTTCTGCCATTCCATGCAAAGCCTTGAAATCTAATGGGCTTAAATGTATCCCTTGATGTTAAGGAGTCGTGCTAACTTTCTTGGCATTTCATAGGGTCATGAACCCCTTTAAACGACCTTGGTTCACTTAACGATTCACTCTTAATTCTAGGAAAAAATTGGTTAATTACTCATTTACTGGGTTTTTTACCCACCATGTGGATTAGTCTATATTGAGGGTACACACTCACCTCTCATTGTTTTTTTTTTAATTTTTAATTCCACTCATTAGCCCCTCAATTGGAGCCCGAATAAGGTAATTGAACTACAACATAACTACAAGGATAAATTGATCATTTTATATCCTCTAGGATTTTTCCCTAGGCTGAAACTTGATCACTTGTCCCCTTCTCAAGATCCATTGGTAATTTTCTTAAAAAAAATTTACACTTATACGCTCTTGAACCGGACCCAGTTAAGTGCCCTCTTTTTATTTTTTAATTTATTTTTTAACCAGACTGGGAATTTAATCCCCCATCCCGCAGTCTTTTTCCTCGTGGAGACAATTGCGGAAGCATGGCAGTAGCTGAACCTCAAGTCTAGTAGCTATCGGTGGCCTGACCCTCAACCATTGGTCAAAGGGGGCTTTTGCTCAGGTACGGCCCGACAGATCTCTTGTTCCCTAAGCTACTAGAGGGTGGCACATAGGCCTGTGGTTCGGGCTTGTTTTCTGTGCACAGACTGCTGCTAGTAGGTCCAACGGCAGCCTTGCTGGCCATAGGGCTGGGCATGGCCGGGTCTCCATCGAGCAGCAATCCCGGTGGCTTTGTCCTTGTCACTGGCTATCTTTGCCCTGGATTGAACCCCCGGTTCAGCAGTCATCTTCCTCATGGAGACGAGTGCAAAGCTTTGGCCATGGTGGGGCTCTGTCTACCTTGGCCTTCCTTGGCCAAATTGTCACCTTTGATGGTTGTGATGACCTCCGGTGGTCATTAGGTGCTGCCTCCTCCAACCTTCTCTCCCCCTTTTTCTCAGGTCTCTCTTTGGTTCTCTTGAGCAGAGCACAAACATCTTCCAGCCTGAATGCCTATGGCAACCACTGACCCAGCGCTTTGAGGGCCCCTCCAACGATCGGCTGGGGAAAGACTAGCAGCTACCAGACTTTGTATCTAGTGGTACTATCCCACCGTCGAAAACGAACAACAATAAAGTAATAATTTATTTTCACACCTGAGTTTATATAATAGTGGTTAGGCATCTTATCTCGCCACAATGCTGGTCTTCAAGCTTGCTCCTCCCCACCTCCGTCGCCGGCCAAACTCACCAAAAAACCTAGAGGCTCCTCTCCTGTGGTGGGTCCCCCCCCCCCAAAAAGCTCCCCTCCAATTCAATCCTAGATGGGTATTTATAGCAATGGGGGTTAGGGTCCTAATCCCCTAAGACTTGGGCCAAAACATCTCCCCTTTGGCAACTTAATTGGGCCCTTAAAATTACTTTTTGTCACCCTATTTAATTGGGCCTATAGAGTTACATAAACGACCCAAATATACATCTAATTTGAGTAAACGAACCTAACGCGACATGTTCAACTTTGAATAGTCTTATCTCTCTCATCTGAACTCCGATTAATATATTCTTGGTGGTTTCAAAGGTCATTCTATCTATTTTTTATTTACATAGATCTCCATAAATTCTATCTATGG
This sequence comes from Saururus chinensis, assembly GCA_035235625.1. Lineage (NCBI taxonomy): Eukaryota > Viridiplantae > Streptophyta > Magnoliopsida > Piperales > Saururaceae > Saururus > Saururus chinensis. Next base: position 22,807,250 of record CP141142.1, read on the forward strand.
ATAAAGTTATTCAACTGAGAATGTCTAAGGGTCAACACATTATTTTTCTGTGTCCAACTTTGAAAATTTAGAAAATTCTTGGACATTACACTAGTCACTATCCCATTGTATATATATCTTTAATAATATCAATGTCACCTCTTATAACTCCTTATTTCTTCAAATCACTCCAAATGAGCTCTTGGGACACTATTATAAGCTTTTTTCTAAATATATGGTCATATATAGAGGTCCTATCTCCTATCATATACTTCTCTACTAGTTGTCGTGACAAGAAGATGGTTTCAATTGCTGACCTCTCGAACATGAAACTAAACCGGTTTTTAGTTACCTGCATTACTTTTCACAAGTGTCCTACCACTCTCCCATAATTTTCATAGTATGACTAGTAAGTTTTATACCCTTGTAGTTTGAACAACTTTAGATATCCCTTTTATTTTTATTTAGAGGCATAAGGGTGTTTCTCCACCACTACTTTGACGTTTTCTTTAACTTCCAAATATTATTGAACAACTTAGTCAACCAAGTTAAGCCAACACCCCCAACTTCAATAGGAATTCCATTAGGTTGTAATGTTTTATCTTTCCTTATCTTCTTCAAGGTGACTCCTACCTCTATTATAAATCTCTTAAAATAGGCTATATCCTTACAAGACTAGACTCAATATCTTGTCCACCATTATAATCGTCATTCAATAAATGCTTGAAATACCTTCTCTATCTCTCTTTAATTTCCTCATCCTTTATTAAAACCTTTTGTTCTTGACATTTAATGTGCCTAACTTGATCTAAGTCATTTGCTTTCTCTTTTAACTTTGCTATCTTATATAAATACCTTTCCCCTCATTTGATCTTAACCTATTATACAAGTCATCAAACACCTTTAATCTAGCTTCACTCATTACTTTTTTAGCGTCTCTTTTAACCCTAATATTTCTCTCCCAACTCCCCCTGCTTTTACATTTTTGCCACTCCTTGAAGGGACATTTCTTTTCCATAAGAACTCTTTGAACTTCCTCATGGCAATGAAAATAATTTTTTTTTATTGTTCGATTTCATCCTTAAGAACATAAAATAGAGCAGTCTTCAATTTTTTTTCCAAATGCACGTGAAGAGTGGAACTTCCGTGGCCGATTAAATACTTAAAAACTTAAATTTTACCAAAAAAATAGCCAGTAAGATAGAGCATATCTAGGAAGTGGGAGTTGAAATTGTACCCAAAAAAATGTGGGAGTTGAAAGTGTGTGGCAGATGGGGTATATAGTACAGAAATGCACCATAGAATTTGTTTCTCTACATAGATCATCAAGAGTATAGGCCAGAACCATTGTACTTCTCAAGAAAAAAAGGATGGAAGTATTGTACTTCAATAGACTCGATTAATTTTGACAAGTCAAGCCTTCATCATTGTAATCGAGTATGGATTTCGGAATAAAATTGGATCCTTTTTTATGGGCTTGAAATACAAGACTGGTGATAATGTTGATTGGTTAGGATGCCACTGCATAATCTTGTGGGATGAAGATTGTGAGATAACTAAGTTTTGAAGAACTTGGATTCTTATGCACTTTTTTCCCCAACAAAATGTTCATGTTTTTGCTGGTAATTCATTGGCATTGTTCAGGTGCAATTGATGTTTGGTGAAATGCTGACTGCTGCTTTGGAACTTGTTACAATGTGCAACTGCTCAAGTAATTATGGTTGCCCAAACTGCATTCAGGTTCGTTTGTATGCCTCATTACTTCCTCTTTCTTTGCTTCCTGAGACAATGATCACTTTAGTTTGTTTTTTTCCTGCAGACTCTAACTTGTCGTGAGTATAATGAAGTATTAGACAAGGAGGCTGCTGTTATGATTCTCAAGGTTTTGTACCATTCTAAACCTGTTTTTCATTCCCAATGATAGTGTTTTTTTTTCAGTTAGCGTGACTGTCTTTTCCAATCAAAATGACCTTGAATTGAATTTGCATCTGCAGGCTGTCATTGAAGCTGAAAACTCCTAAGTGTGCTGCAATAAGTTTTACTACACTTAGAGAGATCTTCCACTTCAGAAGGTATCCGACTATTCAACATAATATCATGAGACATCTGTTTTTTTAGTTGGTTTATACACTAGCTAAGCATGCTAGATGGTCAATATGGATTTAATATCAGGCATTGTCAAGAAAGGTGGTGGGGGGCCTTGTGGATAGAAAATTGTTTCCTTTTAAGTGCTTTGCTGGATATATGAACTGCTCTGCCTTGGTAAGTGCCACGGGCACGAAGCTTTGCCTAGCATTTGCACACATGATGGCTTGGCTGTGCCGTGCAACTAGCAGCCATTCTCGTCTTTTCCCACTTGTATACGCAAGGGCAAACTCAAGCAAACAACAATAACACAACACAAGTCGTCTTTAGTGCAAGGGTCTCTGCCCAAGTTATATTTCAGTATGTTGAAATACAATAGCAGGGAGAGGGTAAGGCTGATCCACCAGGTTGAAAATTCTTTCTTAGCACCCTAGTTCGCTGTGCATGAACATGTCTATCCCCCATTAGTCAGCCATGGCTTCCCTTGCTCTCTAAATTATATAGACTTCAGCCCAAAGGCTGGTGCTTATGCTACTAGGAGTTATATAACCCACCTATACAAGAGTTCTCACCTTAACCAACTCTCAGCCCAACAAGTAGTCCGCCCCAACCTAAATTAGGGAACCTGTAGGGAGTCCGTCTTCGATTAGGAATTCAGTGCCCTGTTGCCTCTAAGAGTCCAATCCGCCTAGGGAACTCACTGCCTCGACTTTTACTCGAGCAAGGAGTGCAGCTGTCCAGCATAAGTGAATCCTGTCCGCTTTAGGAGTCCATCCCTATGTCCAAATAGCGCTCATCTTCGCTACTAGAGTCCTGCCCATGCAAAGACTCCTTAGCTTACTCCGCAAGGTGATTAGTTTGTCTGGAACACCTCCAATGCTACTTCAGCATCCATCCGTGCCTAAAGGGCTGCCTAGGTTATCCGTTGCCTAAGCATACTTTGTTGTCCGCCCCCTTTTTCCATCCGCCAAGTTGAGGGGCTAACATCAAGCTACATTTATTTCACATAAATTGCTTTGTAGGAAGTCCGGAAATATGTAATCAGTTTCAAAATAATCTAAAAGTTCAATTTGTTAAAAATTGATGCTTCTATTATAATGAGGCCCCCTTCTGTGGTACGATTGGGGGCTGATTGGCATTTGGCTCCTGATTTTCAACTGTGCTTGTCAAGTTAACTGCTTCAAGGTTGGGATTTTGTTGCTCTTCTTGAAGGTGGCTGAATCAAGGGTTCCTTTTTTATGTTTTTCTAGTTCTTTTAAACACATTGAGTATGTAATAATTTTGTGGAAAAATTGGATAGTATCATCCATTTGCATTCATGTTTTGCATTATGAAGTTAAAAGTGAACATTTCACACTTTGCAGCAAAATACATGGCTATTTTTTCTTTGGATTAAAAAAATCCACAAGTAAATGCCTGACTTTGGTTAGGACCAAGTGAAATTTCAGCCCGTTATTGCAAATTGACTAGTCATAAACCATGAGATATGTAAACCCTTGCAGGAAATATCAAGAGAAAGATTTTCTCAAAATAGAGAGGACTTGAACTTGTAGCAAAAAGAAGTTGCTGGCATGCAATCAAATGCTGTGTAACAAATTTGCTTCTCTGTTGGCCTCTTCTTGAGACAGCAAAATATAATTGCATGAGCATCGGGCTTTGGTTTTTGCTGCAACTAGTAGAAATTCCCATTGGCTGTCAGTGTAACTGTAAAAATTGAATTCCAGAAAACATGCATTTTTAGGCGTTTTCACAGCCGGATGATTGGGCATTCAGACACTGTTGGCTGTGAGGGTTCATAGCCGATGTGGAAAATTTCTATGGCAGCCTGAAGTCCTGAATTATTAGAGATCGAAGCAATAACACTAATGTTTCAATGCCTATTATTATTAATGAGCTAGCTGTCTTATTGTTGGCAACTTTAAAGCTTTCAAGGGGGCAGAGTAAGCTACAATATTCAGGTTCCACTCATGACATATGAAGACCACCTATCGGTGAGGGCCAGTGTTGCCTCCTGTAGAGAGTCTACCTAAATTGTAAAATAGCAAGGCATACATCTCACATATTGTGTTCTGGACAACTCGTCATTTGCTATTTTCTTTTACTTATTTTCTTTTATTTTTAGTTTATATGTTTGAAATTGTAACTTCTAATCATGCCTACCGCTTTGGCTGCCAATTTAAGTAACATGTAATATCTTTCTAATGTCATATAGGGAGAGGGGATGTATTAGTACTATTCGCTAGAGCGATTTTGCACTCATTATATTGTAAACATGTTGATAGTGAGTGTTATTCATTTTTTTGTTTGTGTTCATTTATTTTTGTAAAATGTGTCTCTCCCGTTCTTTCTATCTTTTGTTTTGCACAAGCGCCTGCAAGTCATTTTTGTAATGCATTTGTGCAAGGCAACCCTATTGTCCCACTCAACGGTTTACTTGTTGGGCACATCGCATCACTGGTCGATCCTGCGGGCATGTAATTGATAATTGGTACTTGAGCTAGCTCAAAGACAAATAATGTTTAGCCTCCACATAGGATGGCCAGTTCTGTGGTTAGCAAAGCAAGTGGGGTGGAATAGGCAATCATATAACAACACAAACTGCCATATAAATGGAAAGATCTTGTAGAAGCTTTAGAGGAGTAGATGTCCTATATGGTAGATGGGCTTTGTGGAATGGAAGAGAAAACGAAGTCCCTTAAAGAAGGGGAGAAGCACGTTGCAAAATTGTGATGTGGGTATACGTCACTATGTGATGATTGAAGAAACACGAGCATGAGTTGAAAAAATACGAGAGATACAAAAACTGCACAATTGAACCTTTTGCTTTGCACAACAACTCAATAGGAGTTGGTTTGATACCATGAAGTGCTCCAAATTGTAAGAACCCAAGGCATCTCATGGCACAAGATTCCTAAGAATTGAATTTTTTATTTGTTCAACATGGCACAATATTTATGTGCTATTCGTTCGAAATTTGAACAAGTTAAGGTCACGATGGTCACCATGTACTTGTTTGATAATGACAAGTTTTGGCGGTAGATGTAGTATGAAGAAATTTTGAATGGTCACCTTGAGTTGAAGGGAGGCCTAAGTCAATTGAATAGTTAGTTTTTACAAAAAAAAGTGAAACTCATTGTTGGGGGAACCTCTACTGCTTCCAACAAACATGAACTATTTGGGATTATGTTAAATATTTTTGCCTTGATGTTGGATATTCAAGATATGTCGAAGAATAGCATTCTATTTTTTTGAAGGTCTTAGACCTTGGGGCCCAAATAAAATTGACTCGGTATAAAGTGTAAGACTTATCAACAACAATCATGGAGGCTAAGCACCTCACTAATTATATTACCCATGACAACCCATAGAAGTTAGGGTATTATAAGAAAGGCCAATGTCCAAGGCAAATGGGATCAAAGCAACCTTGTTGATGCCCAAGACAAAGGAAAGGGAAATGCTAGAAAAAAGTAACTTGACTAAAAAGATTTAAGGATAAAGGGAGACAATTCCTCCTCTTTCTCCTAGCCATTCCAACGCTACAACATAGGTGGGATAGGTCCACTGTTATGTCTTTTGTGTGTGAGACCCCACCTTACTTGGTAATGTCCTTAGAAAAAAAATACTTTATGGCCTAGTTGCAAAGGAATTGGCATGAATTGAATGAAGCAATTAATCCTCCGACAAAGAGGAAGAAGCACTTAATATAGGGGTGCTAAGACTAAATTCTTGACTTAGAAAAATTAATTCTTTCAAGCAAAATGCATGATATGCATTGAGATTTACTTGAATGATGTCCCAACCAGAGTCATGGTGGACACGGGAGCTACCCACACCTTTATCTTAGATAGTGAAGCCAAAGGAGTTGTTGAACCTAGTGACTCTGGTTCATCTCTAGATCTCCCTTGGCAACTAAAGTCCTTGGCATTTCTAAACATTGTCTTGATCTTTCCTTCACTAATACAATCTCTTGATTAGCTTTGTCTTTAATCCTTATGTGATGATTATTTGTGTGAAGTGTAGTAACTCATAACTCTCACTTTTCTTTTGTTATCTCATTGAAAATCATGAAGGTGTGTGAAGAAAATATATAGATAAGCTCTCAATTTTTCCTCTTTGATTTTCTAAAACAATGTTAAAAGTCTTTGTGTTCTATTTGGAAATGAAGTATTCATAGAAGACTATGACCAATTGATTGTTCCATAGGGCTATTTGGTGATAAAAAAAAGCTAATACTATATATATATATATATATATATATATATATATATATATATATATTATATGTGCTAACAATCTCCTACTTTGGCTATTTGGTGATAAAGCCCTACAAAATATGAAAATTAAAAAATTACAACTCTTTGACATTAAGTGTATTGATCTTCTACTTTTACAAAACATGACATGACTTGACTTAACTAAGATTTGTTTATGGGATAGTGTTATGCAAATTTGGTTGTTTGTGATTGGAGATTAATCACACATTACAATACTTTTCAAGTTCAATTCCAAAATGTCTTAAAAATAACAACTTAAGATTTTAAAAAATTTCCCCTTTTTGTCAAAAATAAAAGCAAAAAAAAAATAAAAATTAGACATTAGACATTAGTGCATAAAAAGTCAAGTAAACAAGTCACAATTAGACAATTAAAAATAAGGACAATATAATCCATGTCTAACAACAAACAGGGTTTAAGATACAACAAAAATCCATGCATTACATATCTCAATTGAAAACAAAGACATAAGAAAATAAAATCAATCTGTAGTCTCAGAATTAGAAGAAGGATCTCCTGTGAATCTCCTAATAATTTCCTCAATGTGATGCAGCCTCTCAAAAATTTATCTTTGGAGGTTAGCAAACTCCCAAATAGACATCAATGTATGATGTGGATCATCATTCGGAAGAATTGCATCTTGATCTTGTTGCCACGAGGTGTTCTCCTTTGTAACCCCCCCCCCCCCCCAACTTCATCATCAGCATCATGTGCTCTCATCCTATCAATAATTGTGGAATCTATGGGGCGTATGTTTAAAGTAGGCTCACCATGAGGTATCCTAATTTCCTAAGCATGAAGCATCCTCAATAAGATATGCAAGAAGGCTAACATCTCATGTGTGTGTTTGTGGATATACATATAGAGATGCCCAAAAATAACACGAAAGAGCTAATAGCAATCCTTTTGTGAGATCAATTATATAATTTGCATCCTCTAGATTCTCATTCTACAAATATCATAATGATAGTTCACACAGAGAACTCTAAAAATATGTGTCATGTTGTCCAAAAATAACAGAATCCTCTAGGTTCTCATATCCAATATATTGAGGGTAACATATGGGTCTTCTCTATTCCCATTGTGTCAACCAACATTCCCTTAGTGATAGTGACAGTGGATACATTAACTTGACTTATGATAGTTTGTTTTTCTAACATATCCACCAAAGAATAAAGGAAAAATTATATAAATAATAATAATAATAATATTTATCAAATTAAACCACTTTGAGAAATATTTTCCAGAGTGGTGTTCCTTTTTGCCACGCAGGCTAGTGCCTGCGTGACTTTTTTTAATTTTTAAGTTGATTTCATCGTTTTGAAGGACAAATTTGGTTTTAAGCTGATTTTGTCATTCTAAACAACGAAATCAGTTTACAACGAAATCAACTTAGTTGATTTTGTGGATCTGAACGACAAAATTGCCACACTTATCCCATTTTGGCGTTTGGTCAGCAATAATGAAGGACAAAATCAAAATAAATTTGTTTTAAAAAATAATAACTAACTTTATCACCTGTCTATATTCATTCATTCAAAACATACACAATACATACATAATTGCAATCATTCCACCCATTTCATGCATAACAAATATAACATTAAAGTACATAATAGACCAGCATCAAATATATTACATCACAAGTCATAATCTCCTACGTCCTCGACGGTGGTGTACAAGCTCCTCATGATCTGCCTCTAGCTCTGGCTCTGGCTCCGGCTTCGGCTCGGGCTGTGGTTCGAGCTCCAGCTCCGACTCAGCATAAGTAATAGATGGTACAACACGAGCTAGCCGTTGTTGTCTATAATATAAAATCGGATCTGGTTGAGCTACATGTACAATGTTCGAAAATGATGAACCTGGAGGAGAGCTATACGCTACTGCTGATGATGAAATATCAGGGAATGAAGAGTACATCGGCTGTGTCTGAGTGGCCTTGTCGACAGGATAATCTCTATGAACATCCATAATCACCGAATGAAGCTATGACAAGCTACAAAGGACATCATCAGACTCTTTAATCACCGACTGATATGCTGTTGATAAGTCCTCGCATGAAGTACAGGTGTTAAGCGCATCAGTCAAATGCGCATGCGTATGTCGAACTAAACGAAGCTATAAAAAAATAAATTAAATATTAGATAAATAGTTAAAATAAAATAAAAAAATAATATATGTCTTAATTAACAAAGTTGTACTTACTAGAACTGCCTCAAACGCTCCCCTAGGCTGATATGTTATCTCCTCTACATTATTGTGTGATAAAATATATCATCGTGTAATTGGTAAATACCACTCCATATAAGCACTACGAACATCTCACAATGTCGTAACCATCTCCCCTCTGATAACAGTGGCTCTCCTATCCTCCCATCGAGCAATATACGATGCATGATGTACAGCCTAGTTGGTAATATGGCGGCCCTGTTGAGTGATGCGATAGACAAACTTGACCGTAGAAGGTAGGACCCCTTGCTCCATGTTAAACTGGGGCATTACACGATCTGGCACATACATCTCTATAATCTCGTAACATATCAGGGGAGTTCAAGATAGCCACACCTCTCGACCGTCCGTGTATAGGGGAGGTAACGCAGCCAACACGTCCTATGAGTACGACTGCCAAATAATCTATACAATATACAAAGATAATTTAGTTTAAATAATGACAAATTTTTTTAAAATTATTATATAAAAATGTTAAACATGGCAATAAAATTACTTGGTATGGCCGCTGGTGGTCGAACTCCCCTCTGTATAATTGGAGGACTCCTTGTGGATTTTCGGTTCTCTTTTTTCAAATATTTCACCTTAAGGAGTTAAATTTAAAAAATAAGTTCAGCATATGTACATAAAACATTGCTAAAAAAAGTAAGTGTTAAACATAAATATAGCCTACCTCGTCCCTAATGGAGCACCCTCGACCAAGTGACCCATCTCAGCACTAGGTCATCCGACGTGTAAGTTCTCCCACGACCATAACTATGTCAGAAAATATAATAACAAATATTACAATTAAAGAATTATACGTGACTAAAATACCACGTAAAGTTACACAATTAATTACCTGAAGAAGGGTTAGACAACCCGCAATCCCCAAGGTCATGGCCTGGCATGATTTCCCTAACTCTCAGTATAAAAATGTGAGAGTAGCACTGCCCCATGAATAACTACTAGCCATGTCAAAGTCCGCAAGGAGGGAGAGATATGAAACATGCACGTGGCTGCTAGTGGTATCCGCAAATATCGTGACTCCAAGTAAATGTAATAGATAGGCTTGTGTATGCTGCTCGATAATTATCTCTGTAGCAAAAGCTGGGAGCTCGCAAAACTCCTGTAAGAGCCATTGTAGGCTCACTCGGCTACCACGCATTACTGTAGTAGGAGGAGCTCTACCAAGAAGTCTAACTAATATATCCACATGGGCTTCTCCTGTCGTGCCTGTCACAGGATGTCCATTGATAAGAAGTCCTAATAGAACTACCACATCCATGAGAGTGATAAATATCTCTTCATATGACAAATGAAACATCTATGTCTCCCTCCTCCATCTCTCAATGAGAGCTGTCAATAGGCCGATCGAGACAGACATACTGTAGATGAATGAAATTACCGAATCCTGCTCGCTCGATATAATATAAAATACGCTCATCTATGGTTCAATGGCGGAGATATTTAAAATGTTGACTTCACTCAAGGCACCCGGGGTCCTATAATAAATTTTAAAACTATAACATAGCGTACTATATCATCTAAAAAAATGAAATAAGTTTAAAAAAAGTTATCATACCTCTCATCTCCAAATAGTAGCAAACCTATGTGACTCCTGCTGTACGAGTATGGAAGTGTCACTCAGGCCTGACCCACAACAAGGCTCTGCATGATCCATATTATCTGTGGAAAATTAAGATCATATCATTAATCGAAAAGAACATATGCATATGTGACTAAAATATAGAATAAATAAAGAGATTGATTATATGTTTACTAATCAACAGGAGGGTTTCTACATTATTTACTATTATACCCACTTTATTTACACCTCCCATATTTATATCCTCCTCTACCATCTCTCTCCATTGTTCTACGGTCTATTGTATTCCTAATGTGAACAGACCGTGGACGACTAGGTTGCCTTGTTGCTATCAGAGGGTATAACACAAAAAGTATATCTCTCTCCCAATACTCCCGACCACGAGGAGAATAAAATTCTGTGGAGTACACACTTTTATAAGTAAAAGATGTGTAAAATAGTGATGCCTGGATTGGCTCCAGCTGCTTTGCCCACACAGCGATAAGGTGCGAGTAAGGATAACTATAACCCTGAGGGATGTTGCATGTACAAGTATGCATCGCAACATTTACCATAACCTTTCGGGCATGAATTGATATCACTTCTTACTGACCCTGTTGATCCTATTAACTATATACTCCTCAATTTTTCTTGTTTGCTCTCTCAATATTGCTTCCACTCTGGGAATAACGGGGTGGTCATGGCAGAGGGGGCAAAAGATCATTTAACAAAAAAAATTATTAGCCGATAAAAGATAGCTGACACTAAAGCCTGCATGGGTAATCCTCGTGCCCCCTTCAAGAAGCTATTTAAACTTTCAATCATATTATAGTCGTCATGCCAAATGTCATAAAACCACCATGGGGAAGGGACCACTATGCAAGATGCACCTAAGAGGAGATGTTTTACCCTAGGACTCTCTTGACCAATCAAGTCCATTTTAGCATTAAACTTTTCTACTGTAAGTGCACAAGCTACTGCCCCAATCAAGTCCATCAGTGTATCATTTTTGAACTCCTTAAAATTTACTTTTATGTGACAGATGCAATAATGATGGTGGTACAGAGGCTTGGGAAGAACCTCAGGCTCAGCCTTCTGAAGCCCCTTATGTCGATTTGAAATAATGACGATGTTCTTCATGCCCATCAGTACATGATCCATCAGTTCCATTAGAAATCATTTTTAATTGTCTTCATCATCCTTCCCGACAAGCCCGAATGCAAGAGAAAATAACTCATTGCTTTCATCTGTAGCCGTTGCAGCTATAAGAGCACTGGGGTATCTATCATACAAGTGAGTGACATCAACACCAATCATAGGGATGCAATGATGAAACCTTGCTATAGATGGCCCAAATGCCCAAAACAACCGCTTAAATCTCCTACATATGGCACTATCTGCATGTTGTACTCCATCATCCTCTAAGCGGTAGTAGGTGTCAGGATTTGCTTCTTGCACCGCCCTTAGGTACATTGGCAATAATCTATATGATTCTACAAAATCTCTATAAATAGCCTTAATCACCATATTCCTTGTTGCACATGCTTTCTTATAAGATATGTCAACATGATACTTCTCCTTCATTCTTTGAATAATATCCCCTGGTGTGAGAGTTAATTTAGCTTGGATAGCGGGCATTATGACATTTGAAATAAAGGAGGCACTACACTACCTATGATCTGTGCTAAGCTGGGCATTCCGACATGTGTGGTCACCTTTGTATGTCTTCAATTTAAAGTACTCACCACCCCTTTTTATTGAGCCATGTACTCTCCAATGGCAAGTGCTATCAATGCACTTCACTGTATACTCTAACAAATTTGTTCGTACAACCTTGTATTTGACATGATTTTGAATAGAAAACTCCTGCAAGGCTATAACAAATGCTTTTTTATTCTCAAAGATGCGACCAACATATAACTCATCTTCATTTTGTTGGTCCATATCCATTGTAGAATTAATTGCTGCATCTATCTCCTCATCTGTAATGTGTGCATAAGGTGGCTCCACTTCATAGTACGGCGGCTCTTCATCATCTATATTCATATCATTTCCAGCAATAGCATTGTCTACCACATTATCCCCCTTGTCGTCAACCATTTGTTGAGCACTTTCTTCACCTCTAACCCCTTCTGCATTCATGTCAGAATCTTCTCCACTTTCTTCGTCAATATTATCTCCACTTTCATTAGCCTCATTTTCATCAATATCTTCATCGTGGACATATCACCCCTACATATAAACATCGCATATGTATTAAATTTTATATGCTAAAAAAAGTTATATTCATTTATGAATATGAATATATATTTTACCTTTGATTAGATGGTCTAGCATCGGTATGACCAACATACATGTAGGGGTAATGAATGTCCATCGAATTTGAGATATTTGAATGCTAAATGGCTTATGTGCATGCATCGTGGACCTTCCATATTACACACAAAATTCAAATTTTAGCTAAACGTATTTTCATTAATAATTGTAAGATTCAAAACGTATTCACAACTAAATCAACCTTACCTCCAATTAGGTCCACTTCTATAGAAAATAGGGGTAGACGACCTATGACGTCCATTTGAAGCTACTGTCATAGATAAATTTCCTTCTTTGTCGTCCATCGGCATTTGCATATGACTTTTATTGTTTACATTTCTACCTGAGCTCCTATACAAACTCCTTTATGAACTACTTCACCTTTCACTAGGCACTTGGGACTCTTTTTAAAGAAATAACTCGAAAGAAATTACGTGACGTGAGTGGTGAAACATAAAACCCATTGATGCATCATCATTTATGCATATTAATGTCATTCTCGATCTATATGATGAAATATTATATTTGATAGTAATTTTTCATCTTCTTTGATCCCACCCAACCTTGTTTGCTACTTGCATATCAAATTCATCATACGTCAACGGTTTCTTAATTAATAATCCTTTTGTGCGTCCATCATAGGTAAGTAAAAAACTAACCATTTCTTTTGCCATTTCTATTCAATTAATTCATAAATAATAGATTAAATTAATATTACATTAAGCAAACTAATACTGACATCTACCCTAACCAAACTATTGCTAATTCATATTCTCTATTAAATTAAGCCTTGATTTTAAATAAAAATGTCAATCAATAGAGGTATAAAATACCACAACAATACTTAAATAAAACCAAGAGATTTTCCAAATATATAAGCATGGTAACCAACATATTTTTAATGAGCAAATTTCCTAATCAAGGAAATTAAAATTGTTATAAAACAACACATTTTTAAAGCAATTATCTTAAAAAAGAAAGATTTTGGGTACCACGACGGTAGGGCAAATTTGGCACGGTTAGAATGGGGGCCAATGGAAAAGGCGAGACTGGCGGTGGGCCGGAGGAGGCGGGACTGGTGGCAAGCCGAATGATAGAAGTAGACCTATGCAGCGGAGTGGAACGCTGGATTAGCACAGAAACAACTGGAAATGCGACTGGAGGCAGAAGCAGAATTGTGACTAAAACGAAGATGATTTTGTCGTTCTGAACAACAAAATTGCCACACTTATCCCATTTCGGCATTCGGTTAGCAACAATGCTGATTTTGTCATTTAGAACAACGAAATCAACTTAAGTTGATTTTGTCGTTCAGAACAACAAAACCAGTCAACTTAAACCAATTTCATCATTTATAAGGACGAAATCAGCTTAAAACCAATTTCGTCCTTCTAAACGACTAAATCAACTTAAAAATTAAAAACAAAACCACAAAGGCGCTAGCTGCTTGGCTGGCGCCTGCGTGGCAAAAAGGAACACAACTTTGGGAAATATTTCCCAAAGTGGTTTAAAACGGTAAATATTTTTTTTATTATTTATATAGTTTTCCCAAGAATAAAATTGTCTAATAATTCTCAGATGAACCATGGGTGGGGTAGAAGTGACAATGGAAAAAAGTTGTTCCCACTATCCTTTCCTATATATGCAATCCAAATGCTCAAGAGTTTATTAAAAAACTATAGACCTCTCAAATCTAATGGACCTCACCCTATCAATCTTTACAAGTGTAGAAGCCATGGATGGACAAGGTGTGCTAGCCTAAGCTGCAGACAATTGACCTCTAGTGATCTAAAATAAGTAAACAAAAGCAATCTATGTGTAAGAGACTATCTAGGAACTAAAAATAAGCAATAAGAGTAGTCTAGAAATTTCAAATTATCACATGCAATCTATGGTAAAAAGATAAAAATACCACTAGGTAGAACATTTGGTAGAAATATTTCAAATTATACTATGTTATGTGAAATCCAATTTGAAAAACTTTTATTTGTAAGAACATATGAGTCATATGTCTAGTTTATTGGCTAATTTTTTTGTCAAAATTTTGTCAAGAAACTATGTGTATATATTGAGTCTTAGAATTTGATTTGAGGTTGTTGTAGTAAAGTCCTACCACTATGTGTATATGTGTAGAATTAGATGTTTTATTATTGATCAAGGCAGAAGACTAAAGAATGTTGGAGGGTTTTGAAGCTTAATTAGATCATATATTGACATACAAAAATCACTTGAAGAGGTTTTAGAAGTAATTTTAGTGGTTTGAAAAGGATTTAGAGTAAAAAGGTAAATTTATTAGCAAAAGATTGATCGTTGCAAATATTGAAGGAGAAAATGATCGATCACACCTAGAATCAGCCCAGTGCAAAATGAAGCCAAGAGTTATCGATTGATCACTTTCATACTAAATCAATCATTTGGAGTATTTTGTAAAGTAAAAATAGTGATTGATCGATCGTTGTTTATAATGATCGCTCCTTTCAAGACTTCTTATCCTAGTTAAGATATTTTAATTTTATTTTCATTCCTTATTCAAGTGCATGTCCTAAACCGACTTAATGAGCTATATAAGAGTTATAAAATTAAAAAAAAAATAGAAGAGGAAAACTTAGAGGAGAAAAGAGAAAGTGGGTTTACAACTTTGCTTATTGTTTTCCAAAGTAGAATTCAATTGAGCTTAGAGTTGAAGATCTATGTTGAATTAAAGAAGACAATCCACAACTAAAGAACTTGTATATAGATAATTTAAAGAGGAGTTGTGACATATCTTTAATGGAAGATTGAAGATTTTGACAAGGTTAAAGTTAAGATAACAAAAGGTGCTTGTTGACGACTAGAAGCAGACGAAGATAAGGTAAGGAACTTGTTGACGACTAGAAGCAGACGAATATAAGGTAAGGAACTTGTTGACGACTAGAAGCAGACGAAGATAAGGTAAGGAGGAAAAAACTTTAAGCACTTGAGGGAGAAGACTTTACGCTAGTAACAACGATCTAAACAAGAGGAGCTTGTGTTATAGTCTAAATAAGGTTGGTAGTTTACTTATTTTAATATAAAATTTTGGTTTTTAGTGTATTGATTTGGTTCCTTTAGAACTACCCTAGTTTTTTACCCTAATTGGGGTTTTTCACGTAAATTATTATGTTTAAGTGTGGATTGAATGATGATGATTGCATACTGATTGATTGATGTATTATGAGTGAGGTTTGAGAGAAGTTCTGTTTTAATTCTACTTAAAAAATATTTTGTGCAAAAGAGACTAGAATCTTAATTATTACTTGTTGAAAGTACTAGTTTTAAGAGCAATCTTGTGATCATCTAGGGTATTAGATGGATATTAAACTCTCATTATCAACTACAACAATTTGAAAGACAAACTAAATTAAGATAGGTGACTCAGGTTTCATGTTACAAAATTTTAATCCATGAAATTTTAAGCTTTATTAATTGAAATTGCATGAAAATTTAAAATGATGTAGGTCTAGTCCTAATTAACAAAATTACAAGAGAAATGTAAAATCCATTAAAAATACTCTAAAAAAAATTTTGTTTGGCACTTGGGTAGTTTAGGAAAATCTAAAATCCACATTGAATTTGTTGAAATCTCCTCAAATTGGCTCAAAAATTTCCTTGTACACTAAAAAAGGAGTGATTTTGAGTGTTTGGGCTCAAATAGGATTAAAATGAGGTATGTGACACATTTTAAAAGTAAACATAACCCGTTCGGTTATGAACTTGAAGGGCTAGCTTTATATTCAATGAGAAATACTCTTAGCCTGGCTTAGCCAACCTATCCTATGGCAATCTAAGGGGTTTTTGGTGATCTTCCTAATTTGATCTCTCAATTTTTCTCATCTACACCCTCTTTATTTTGGCTTCATAAACTTGGTGGAGAAACCTAGGTTTTTTGCTTCTAAGGGTTTCCTTTATCTTTTTCATAAGGTATTTCTTGAAAGGGTAGTTGTTACGGCACTATTTTCTACTATGTGTCCTTGGGGTAAATGTCACAAATACCTCTAACACTAGTTTTCAAATTCGTGGGCTTCCCTAACTTAGGCTTGACTATGGTCGAGACAAGCAGGAGCTTTTTGACACTTTCTTTATCCTTGACATAGGTTTTCGGGTTCACTATAGGTGTGCTCATGTGTAGCGCATCCATAAACCTCTCTTATCTCTTTGTCCTATAAAAATTATAGTGTTAAAAGACTTCCTTCCTGTTTAAATCCTTCTGGTTTTACTTGGAGTACTTAAGTTCTTCTTAAAGAACACTAGATTTCAATTTCTCAATCTCTAGTTTAGCCTTAAGTTCTTCCACCTCTCTTTCTAACCATAGTATCAACTCAACTCAACCAACTCATCTCTCTCTTGTGAAAAAGATTGAATTTTTTGATCTCTCTTCTTGACATCTCTCTCAAGTTTCTTGGGTTTTTCTATTCAACTTCATGACTTATTGAAAAAGTTTCTCTTGTTCATCATGAGACTCATCCTTTTTAGATGGTTTAGTGTCTAATTCCAAAGAATTTGTCTCTTGAGATTCACCACTAGAGTTTTCTAGATCCACACTCACATGAAATGTTGTATAGTTCCACAATTCACCCTCAGGTTCATTGGAGCTCTCAGCAAAGAAAGTAATTTAAAGAACTTTCCCTTTCTTTTTATCATAACCTTTGTTCCTCCTAGGTTTTTCATAAGAAGTGTCGTCATCTTTATTAGGGTATTTAACAACAAAGTGACCTAATTTATTACAAATAAAATACCTCGAACTCTTCTCTTCAACCTTGTTTGGTCTCTCTCTCCACTCCTCTCTGCTTGTCTGATTCTTGAGCCTTGCCCTCTCCTAACATCTTTTACTATATTTTCCTGTTTGTAATTTTTAAATTCTTTAATTAACATGACAGTTTCTCATCCTCACTTGAATTTTCAAAATCCTCTTCTTCTAAGGTGTCCATAGCATTGGTTTTCTTATGATACTTCCTAGAACTTTTCAAAACTACATGTTTGCCCCTACTCTTTTAAAAAACTTCCCTTTTTTGTTCATAAGACTCTTCTCGCATTTCAAGAGTTCAAAGGTTTCCTACTAGTTCTTCTATATTTAAGGTGTTAATTTTCTTGGATTCATTCATAACAACCACCTTGATGTTGAATTTAGTATTAAGGGACCTAAGTATCTTTCTTAAAACTAAATATTCCACTACGGGTTCCCTAATTGATCACAAGTATCAACTATGTCAGAGAGTTTAGCATAATATTAAGCAATGGATTCATCTTCACTGATTATAATATTCTCAAATTCAAGTGTAAACATCTAGAGCCTAGAAACATTGACAACATCAGTACCTTCATTGTATTTCACCAAATGATGCATGTTGCTTTCACTTAAATATAATTAGATATGAGCTTATGTTGGCCCTTTTCACCATCATTATACTAAGTACTAAGTGTTTTACCATTATAATTTCCCTTTATCCATTGAGATTTATCCTAGTCACATTCTCCCTTGAGAGTATCATTCTTATCCTTATTCTTGGTCATTGGGGGATTCTATCCTTTTACTATTGCTTTCCATTAACATAATAATATAAATACCCCTATGAGTGGACCACCCACATTCGCGTGAAAGGAATCAATGGGCCAATTTGAGATCAAAACTTCTTTGAGAGGTCAAGGACTTACCCAAGAATGAACAAGACCGTGTTCTATGTAGAAAAATTACCTTAATATTCTCAGGTGCATTATGATCCAATTTTATAAAAGTTTAAGTTGCTAACCCAAGGAGGGTTGGGCACAAGAGCGCGGATATTTCTGATGTCATTAGTGAGTTTGGCTTTTGATATTATGATCAATTTGGACTTGTGTGGGTCTGTATTGTTCATTGTTTTGATGATTATTATTGATGTTGTGATAGTAATTTATCACTAGCTTAAGATTAATGAAAGATTAATTAGTGGGGGTTAGATAGCTTTGGATTGGGTAAGAAAACCTAATTAAGATAAAGACTAAAACACTTTTAGAGGGGCCTGAGACTAGTTCATAGAGTAAACAAGGCCTTTGACCTGATAATTTGTGTTGGTTAATAAATCGATGACAGTTTTGAGTTTTAACCATAGTCTGAAAGAGACTAATAGGGTTTGGGAGAATCATTTGGAATTCTTTTGTATTTTTTGAGCATAAATAGGGTTCGGGATAGTTTTTCTAAGTCTTAACTCTATTGATGAGCTATTCATTTGGCCATGTAGTTGCACCTCCCTGTTGGAGGGAGCTCTAGGTGAGCTAGGCTCACCACCGATTTATTCAAAATGTACACGTAGTCTAAGTTGTTGACATCCTTCTTAGATGGCTTCTCTCACCCCTTTTATTTAGGTGCAGTTATGGACCATGCCCTTCTACTTCGGTCAAGTCCTTAGGGGCTATATTGGGAGATGACACTTCCTAGTGGATTTCAGGGCTTTTATCATGGATGTTTCCTTTACAGGTGATCTATGGTGGTTGTATTATTTGTCAATTAGGTTGGCATTTGATGAGTCTATCTTTGGGATTAGATTGGGATATTAATTATTGAACAATGGTTCGAGAGATAATTAATACAATTATTTGATATTGCTTGTTAATTAGAATAAATGGAACAATTAAAAGACTTGCATAAAATGTAGGTTAGTTGAAAATACTTAAGCATTGCATGTGTGATGCTATGCTTCTTGAGATATTATAGGTTCTAGGCGAACTCTGTTTGGATCCGATATTGTCAAAAATATTGGAGATGTTGTCTGATGAGTACGTAGTCAAATAACATCTTGGTGATGCTGGCCCGATCTAAAAAATATTTTTATCCTTTTGGAAACTTTCCTCCAAGGCGAGGAGAAGTTTTGTTGTTGCTTGGTCTTGTTGGTTGCAGTTTCTGTAGATAACAACATAGCGAGATCAAGACGTCAGTGGGCGATTGATGTGCCCGGTGTAGGCACAATTGGTACCTAGGAGATCTACGCAGGGAAAGGGGAGAAGTAAAGAAGAAAGGGGAGAAACACAGAATAACTTCAATTGCATAATCTCAAAAAGGGAGAGCCACCCCCATATAGGGGATGACCAGTCCCCTAGGGAGTCATGCCACCTAGACTAGGCTGGCCCGGTTCCCTAGGTAATATGCCAGCTAGTGGGTCAGCTAGCTCGGGTCACTAACTGAACCAACATAGTTTATATCTAAATACCAAGACCAAAGCAAATACTAAGCTATTACAAGAATAAATAGTTCAATACAACTAAGTAAAAGCAATAGAGTATAGTCTGGATGAGTCATCTGGGAATCTGGTCACCGTGCACAACACTCCACCATGCTTCCGCTATTCGCCTTGTCCTCAAGGTGACCAAGCTGGAAAGCGAGACATAAAATCATCTTCGGGCATCCACGTAGAGTCCTCTAGAGGCTGCCCCTACCAAGAAATCAAGACCTCAGTAATAATATGACTGGAGCAACGAACCCGATGCTTCTCAAGCACTGAAGCAGGGACATGGTCAAATGGCAAAACAGGTCCCATCAAAGGAGGAGGAGCACCCACTACCAATGACTTATCACCCACAAATTGTTGTAAATGGGACACATGAAATACAGGGTAAACCAAGGAGTCAGGAGGCAGAGTCAAGCGGTAGGCCACAGGACCAACATGCTCCTCAATAACATACGGACCATGGAAGCAGGGAGTAAGCTTGGAGTTCTTAGGCTGAAACAAGGAGGTCTGGCAATGAGGTAGGACCGACACATAGACCAAATCACCCACCACATACTCACGATCAGTATGGTGACGATCATAAACCTACTTCATCCTGTTCTAGGCAGACGACAAGTTCTCCTTGAGCTGGTGTAAGACCTCATCGCGTGTTTGCAACACATAATCCACCTCTGTGACAGACAAACGGTGGGGCACATAGGATAAGATGGTCGGCGACAGCCGGCCATAGAGCATTTCAAACGGAGTGAACCCGGCGTGTGTATGATAGGCCATATCATAAGACCACTCGGCCCATGGAAGGAGCTGAAGCCACCGGTGGGGCTACATCATAGTAAAGCATCAAAGATACTGCTCCAAACAACGATTGACGACCTCAGCCTGCCCATCCATCTGGGGGTAGTAAGCAGTGCTCATGTGGAGAGAGGTCCCCTATAGAGTGAAAAATTCCTGCCAAAACTGTGAAAGAAAAATCCTATCACTGTAAAAAACAATCATACGAGGCATACCGTGAAGTCAGGCCACCTCACGAACATAGGGCTCAGCTACGGTCTTGGTGGTGAAGGGATGACCTGGTGCGCAAAAATGAGCATACTTGGATAGCTGATCCACCACCACCATAATGACAAACTTGCCCTGCACCATAGGCAACGCCTCCACAAAATCCATCGAAACATCTTCCCAAACCTTATTGGGTATAGGCAAGGGCTGCAAGAAACCAGTGGGCAAGGTCATGGTGGCTTTAGCCTGCTGACAAACATCACAGGCAGCCACATAGTCCTGAACTGCCCGACATATGCCATGCCAAAGAAAGCTCTGACTAACCCACTTGTAGGTATGGAAGGCGCCCTCATGACCAGCCATAGGAGAGTCATGGAAGTGTGACAGGATGTGGTAGCAAAGGTCAGCGACATCAGGGACCCACAAGCGGTCCTTCCAAAATAAGAGAGAGACGCCCCATATAGGGGACGACCAGTCCCCTAGGGAGTCATGCCACCTAGACCAGGCCGGCCCGGTTCCCTAGGTAATATGCCAATTAGTGGGTCGGCTAGCCCGGGCTACTAACTAAACCAACACAGTTTTATATCTAAATACCAAGACCAAAGCAAATACTAAACTATTACAAGAATAAATAGTTCAATGCAACTAAGTAAAAGCAATAGAGTATAGTCTGGGCAAGTCATCTGCGAATCCGGTCACCATGCACAACAGCGATTGAGGACAACATTGCATTAGTGGGATCTAGTTTCTTACTTCTACAATTTTGTAAGTAATTGTAATTACTAGCATGATAGCCAACCTTACTTGGTTATTTATTTTTGGATAAATGGTAGACTTGTACTTATCAACTTGCTATTTATCAAATTTTTACATGTGTAATGATATTTGATATTCATATTTGTGAACCCCAGTTATCATGACCTAGATATTTAATTAGATAATTTATTTTACAACTAAAAAGAAAAAATTTCCTCATGATTTATCACATGTCCTTTATTTAAAAAGGGTTTTGAAAATTTGGGTCATAACACTAGATATTAAAGTACTCCTTAGGCTTAATAACTTGAATTAAATAGGCTATAAGGCTATGCATGTCATAAATTAGTCAACTCTACATTTGAACTCAAACACCATATGCTTAATGAGGCACGCCAAGGCCTAGTATACTCAATAGAGAGACTTTAATTTTTTAGCTCTTTATAATTTTTTTATTCATATTTTCACTCAATTTTTTCTCTCTTTTACTCTTTTTTTATTCCTTAAGCATATTATATACTCAACCTTAATTGTGATGGCAGAAAGTTGTAGACTGATGTATAAAACAAGAATAGTCAAGCACAATACTCTATTATGATAACCTGAATACTACTAGATCAAACCAAAGTTTTACTCTCACAAGAAATTAATTACTTAGGTTCAATGATGTCCACCAAGATGTAAGACCATAATTAAGGGTTTAAATTCTCACTTAGACAATTGTCTTTCTAATTTTTTAAAATAAGAGCACAAGAAACAAATATGATGTAATTACAACTCAAAATTATTAAATCCATCAAGTCATATAAATATTCTAAACAGTTTGATATCATTAAGCATAGTCACATGTCTAAAAGAAGTTTCAATGTAAATAAGCAAAAACCTAAAATAAAATAAAAAATTATTTTTATTTAATTTTCTCATTCTTTACTAAAACTAAGACACAAACTCTATAAACAGAAATAAAAATCTCTTTCTACACACCCAAACATAAACTAAACATTGTCCTTAATTTATAAAAGAAAATAAATACAATGTTTCATATAAGAAAAAAGGACAAAGAAGAGAGATAGTACATCTCTTAATGTGCTCATGTACATGGTTATCAATAGAAAGATGGTCAATGAAGCACAAATATAATCACATATGGGTAAATCAGTAATGAATCATATAGGCACACCTAAATAATGATTAGAATAGTAAACAAAGATAATAAACCGAAACTAACTAATGAAAATGTAAATACTAACTACTAAATTAAATAAAAATAATCTAAAAAAAATTAAAGTTGGGTTGCCTCCCAAGAGTGCTAAGTTTACTGTCTTCAGCCAGACACCCCCATCTAAACTCATGCAAGGTGCTTTACAGCAACTATCATCTCTTTGTCAATTCTACTTATCAAACTAGAGTGAGTTAAACAAATATTTAGTGGATCATCAGAATAAATGAAAGGAAAAACATCCCCCACCAGACTCTCAATCATGTTAACTTGAAAAGTATTATCTAAGTTTGATGGTTGTCTACTTGTATTAAATGCATTTAACACACATGTCATGTTCCCAAAAGAATGCTTCATAACTCCATTTTTTATAATTTATTATAGAATTGGATGTGGCAAAGAAAAGACAACCCAAAATGACAGGAATTTGCCTATGGATATTCTAAATAGGCTGAGTATCAACGACTATAAAGTCCACTAGAAAGTAAAATGTGTTAACCTTAATTAGAACACCTCTATGAATTTTCACAAATCTATAAGCTAATTGAAGTGTCTTGAATGTGCACATATTTTAAGAAAATTTTTTACATGCTTGTAAGGATCCTCTCTAACAAGATCATAGAAGGTAGGAAGAAGTTGAATGACAAGAGCTTTCAACTCAAAGTATGTGGCAGTGGTAGCAGGTAACACTATGTATAAGGTAGGATTGATGAAGATTGGTGAAAATAACTCCCTAAGGGGTTCGGCTTTTGCCTTGTTATCACCCTTGTGAATGGAAGATCATTTTTAATTTCACTACTCTCTAGGGGATTGAAATCAACTCGAACTAATCGGTGTATTCGATCACGTGGCCACGTGGTTATACATGATTAATCCCCTCTCTAATACCCCCTTCTACACCCCTTTCTCTCTCTAGCCTTTTTTTAAACCCTAATTTAAAACTATTAGAAGGGTAAACGTAGTTCAGATCTAATTTCTTTTCCTTTACAAGTCCCTGGCAATGACACCAAAAACTTTCTAAATTTTAATTATTACTCATAAACATACGACTCAAAGGTTGAAAAGTGACTAAACGAGGTCAATCCCACAGAGACTTAAAATTGAAAAACTAAATTTAACCTAATGGAGTCTAACCATAATCTAGTTAACGAATTATTAAATAATCACCTACTTTAAAAACTCTAAAACAAGTAAGATGAAAAGTAAAGTAAATAATATAAGTAAAATTATTGAGATTATAAAAAATAAGTAATAGAATTCAAAATTAAATCTAACAACTAACAAGAATAAAATTTATGAAAATCAATTTAAACTAAGAAAGCAATATCAAATAATTTAAATATCCAATTAACCAAACTACTAAGGCATGAGAATCTGCACAAATTAATTTATAAAGAGTCATGTCCATAATTATTGATTCACTTTCCAAACTATCTCATAACACATTAGAATTCAATCCCATGTATTATGAAAAATATCATCATTAAGTAAACCATGTTCTCCTTTGCTTAATAATATTAAAGATTAAGTATATAATTGTATCCATAATATGCAAATCATAATTAATACCCAACCCTAATTCAAGAGTTTAAAATCCAAGTAAATAACTAATAAAAACCACCTCAAATCAAAAGAAGAACATGAATAATCTTATATCCAAGATAGAGTTTATCAATTGAAAATAGGAAGAACAATCGAACATTGAAGCACGTGTAATAGAAATTTAACAAACTCACATTATCATTATTCCATACAAATTAATAAGGCTTCATCCTTTCCTTGGACAAAAATTTTAGCTACTCATTAACCTAAGAACTAAAACCATAATCTCCATTAAATTAAGTGGATAGAAACTTACAAATTTGGAAGAAAACTAAGAAAAATTGAAAAATTTTAAACTATTACACTACTGATGAACTGTAACTGTGAACAATGTTGATGAATAGAACTTCGACTTCAACCTCTTGCCGCTGTAGTGCTACTACATTACCCACGAATTGTAATTTATTCTGCTTGTTCTTCGTTGCTCTAGCTTGGGGCTTTGATTTTTCACTTTTAAAGTGTTTTCTACTCAATTTTGGAGAGTGGAAACTAGTTTCTCTCTCGTATGTCCTCTTTCTTCTCCACTCTTCAAATCTGAATTTCTGCTATGTTTTTATACTTTCTAGACAACCCTCTCTTTCCTTCTTTAAGCCATTAATTCCAACCATGAAAAAACTTCTTTCTATGTTTAATCTTTCCTTTTTCTTCCTTCTTCCTTGCTTATCAATTCTTTCCTTATTTAAGCTTCATTCTTTCATTTTCTTTTCTCTGCGTCTTATCACTCTGTTTTTTCTACAAATTTTTTGCTCATACAAATTTGTTATTTTTGGACGTTCCTTGCTTATTTCTTTGACTAAATTGGCTACTCTTTACATTAGCTACTCCTTCCTTATCTAGTTTCAACTCTTGATGTTATTTTTGGTGCAAACTGGCTATATTTTGTTCATAGTAAACTATTGTGAAATGTTCTCTGCTGCGTACTTTATGAAGTCTTGTTTAAAAATATGTTAGATGGATTCTCTTGAATGGTTCTAATTATGGACATGGCTGCCTTCTTTATTTTGAACCATGCTTTTATATGGAAGTGATTGCACTTATTTTAGTTGCTTGCCTTTTTGAACACATCCTCAATTAAGAATGATCCCCTTTGTTGTTTTCAGTTTGTGGAATTTTTTTCTTTTGCTCTGTGCTAATGTTTGATCAGTCTAAAATGTTTGAACCATGTCCAAATATTTTTTAAATAACGAGCATCAAGAAAGTTGTTCGTGTGACATCCACCTACAAAGCACAATATGATCATAATTAAGACACGTAAAAATTAACTAAAATCCTGACTTAATTCAAACACACACCTAAACTACTAATATTGCCTAAATTAAATAATAATTAAATCAAACTACTAATATCTATCATAATATAAATATACCCTAAATTAGCCTAATCCTACTCTAGCAAATAAGGTAAAGAGACATAAAATTTATAAAAACCATGCGTATTATAGGCATAATATAACATAATCTTACAATACAAAATATTGATGCTCACACACATAACATCTTACATATAGTGTCTTACTTGTACCATCGTACACAAATATGTATGCTTACAATCTTATTCAGAAACTTACACATATTGTCTCAGTCAAAAGCTTATATTACAATCTTACTCATAATCTTTCAAACTTACTATAATGCAATCTTACAAACTTACTCTTACAGTCATACATGTACTAATATAATCAAACTCACGACAACTAGAGGTCATTATAATTTAATTAGCTCTAGTGTCGAAGGAAAGGAATGCCACTGGGGTGTCTCCTTAAACTCTGGTGAGAACCTAGATGCCATGGACTTTTTCAAAGGTAAGTCATGCCTATGTTGTCGGGCATAGGATCAAATAAGTAAAAGTAGATTCATAATACTATTTACATGACACGCAAATGTTTACCCTCTAGGGGCCATGTAATGCCAACTAAGGGCATAAATCATACAATGCCTCTTTTAGGTAGAAACTTATAGTGTCACGCATTGGCAGAATCATATAATGCCAACAATAGGCAGAAAACCATACAAAACCAACTAAGGGCAAAAATTTTGCAATGCTCTCAATAGAGCATCAAATATCTATGCTTAAATACAACACCAAGGCAAGATTGAAAAAATATATAATGTTCTCAACAGAGCATTAGATGTCTAAGCTTAAATACAACACCAATAGAACATCCCGCATGATAACACCATTGCTAGACATGCAAAAATGCACAACCAACCAATTGCCAACTGGTACAAACACGAAACTAAATCCATCAAACCCCTAAGGTTTCAACCTCATAAGGTTATCATATTAATTTTACTTACAATTCAAGTTTGACTTACATGAATTATGCAAGTACAATCCTCTTACTCGAAAATCATCAAACTATGCCCCTTTGATCCAACCTTAGTCATCAAATTCTTACTAGGACCTTACTTTTTGATCTTAAATTCTAATTCATATTATATACATTGTGGTTGTACAATTATGTTGTGAAAACCTACTATCTAGCAATCCCCCATACTGGCTCCTACGTCTGCTCACTTACTGAACCCCCAACATATGCTCCAATTTCAATCCAATCTGTGCCAACCAAACTTACACCCTCTAACATTCGACATACTAATACTGATTCATCTCCAAATCCATAAAAAGCTCCTCCGTAACCACTTACATTCTATGCGCAAACACGTGATCATCACCCATATGTCCCTCACACATACATTTGTCCAACACACATGCCCATATCAATCATTCATCACATTACGTGTGTGTACTTAATCATAAAGCTTACCTTCACAATTCTTAATAACCAAACTATCATACACAACCCACAAACACACATCATACACATAACTTACATGGATAATTAATCATAGCATATTCCATTACATTTCCCTCTTACAACATGCAATCAGATCATTCTTTAGACTCAAAAGCATTAAATCATACATGCCTAGCATGCTGCTAAATATTAAAAATATGCTATCATAAAATTACAAGTTCAAAGTCCCCTACCTCATAATCCACAGAGTTCAATGTCGAGTATCTAACAATGGCGGAGGAGTTGGCGTCCATAGGCATCACCTAATTTAGGAAGTTGTTGTCCCAAGAGTTTAGAGAACACCGAAGGTAATCAGACTGGAAGGTTTAACTCACTCTAGGCAAAGAAATTGAGGTCCTCAGTAGCACTCACTGGCGGCTGATAGCAAGGTCTTGCCAACAAGAAGTGGAAAATGTGACCAAAAAACAAGGATGGGCTAAACAAAGCTCAACTGACACAAGAAGTACTAAGCCGGCTGAAAGACATCAAAACCAGTCGTGGATAGAACCCTGATGTGCCCAAAGTGGCACAATCGGTACCTTAGAGTTTCACGCAGGGAAAGGAAAAGAAGAAAGAAGAAAGGGAAGAAGAAGAAGATTTTCCAATTGCATAATCAACAAAGACAAAGGGGGCAACCCATATAGGGAGCTGACCCACCCACCTAGGGAGTCACACTAGCTAGTGGGTTTGGCTATCCCGCAGTCCACTTGCTGGACCAATATAGTTATTTCTCCTATTACATAAGCAAATACGAGGGAAATATTAAAGAAAGAATCCTAATATAATAAAATAACAAGAAAATAAGTAGTCTAGGTGGTCATGCAGAACACTCCACCACGCTTCCGCTATTCGCCTTGACCTCAAGGTGACCAAGTTGGATAGCGAGCCATGAACACATCCTCAAAGATCCATGTAGCATTATCTAGGGGTTGACTCTTCTAGGCAACGAGCACCTCTGTAATGGTGTGACCTGAGCGACAGACCCGACGTTTATCAAGCATTGAGGCGGGGACAGGGTTGGAAGGCTAGACTGGGCCCATCAAGGGGGTGGTGGAGCATTAGTGGCCAACGATGTGTTGCTTGGACATCGACGCATCTTGGAGACATGAAAGACGGGGTGGACTAAGGAGTCAGGCTATAGAGTAATACAGTAAGCCACCGGGATGATATGCATCTCCACAGCATAGGGACCATGAAAACAGGGGGCGAGCTTGGAATGTTCGGGCTGAAACAATGAGGTTTGGCACTGAGGAAGAACAGAGACATAAACCAAGTCACCCACCGTGAACTCCTTGTTAGTGTGATGACCATTATAAATTTGCTTCATCTGGTTCTGAGCAGATGGCAAGTTCTCTATGAGCTATTAAAGAACCTCGTCCTGCGTCTAAAGCATATAATCCACCTCAGCACCTCAAAAGGAGTGAAACCGGCAAAGCGTGATAGGCAATGTTATATGACCACTCCATCCAGGGAAGAAGCTAAAGAAATCGGCGGGGCTAAGACAGTGAAATAGCGAAGGTACTGCTCTCGGTTTACCACCTCTGTCTGGCCATCCATCTAGGGGTGATAAGCGGTGCTCATATGGAGACAAGTGCCCTGTAAAGTGAAGAATTCCCACCAAAACTAAGATATGAAGATCTAGTCATGCTCGAAGAAAATAGTGCAAGGCATGTTGTGTAGTTTGGCCACATCCCGAATATAGAGCCCTACCACTGTCTTGGCGGTGAATGGGTGTCCCAAAGCGCAAAAGTGAGTATACTTGGACAACCGGTCTACTACCACCATAATCACTTACTTGCCTTGCACTAAGGGCAAGGCCTCCAGGAAGTCTATCTAAATATCCTCTCAAACCTTATTAGGTATAGGCAAGGGCTGAAGCAAACCTGCAGGAGAGGTCATGGTGGCCTTAGCTCTCTGACAGACATCACAAGCGGCCACATATTCCTGGATTGCCCGTCAAATTCCCTGCCACATAAAGTAACTTACTAACCCATCTCCTCTGTGATGGATTGGACACCCGCTGCTTGAGGAAGTACTTCAAGGGCTGGTGGTCAGTGCGGGTCAAGAACTTCCGACCAAGTAAGGTTGCCACTTGTCGATGACGAGGACAATAGCTAACATCTCTTTCTCATAAACAGATAGGGATAAAGAGCAACTAGCCAAAGCCTTGTTGAAGTAATCGGTGGGGCTGAGATAGTGAAATAGCGAAGGTACTGCTCTCGGTTTACCACCTCTGTCTGGCCATCCATCTAGGGGTGATAAGCAGTGCTCATATGGAGACAAGTGCCCTGTAAAGTGAAGAATTCCCACCAAAACTAAGATATGAAGATCTAGTCATGCTCGGAGAAAATAGTGCAAGGCATGTTGTGTAGTTTGGCCACATCCCGAATATAGAGCCCTACCACTGTCTTGGCGGTGAATGGGTGTCCCAAAGCGCAAAAGTGAGTATACTTGGACAACCGGTCTACTACCACCATAATCACTGACTTGCCTTGCACTAAGGGCAAGGCCTCCAGGAAGTCTATCTAAATATCCTCTCAAACCTTATCAGGTATAGGCAAGGGCTGAAGCAAACCTGCAGGAGAGGTCGTGGTGGCCTTAGCTCTCTGACAGACATCACAAGCGGCCACATATTCCTGGATTGCCCGTCAAATTCCCTGACACATAAAGTAACTTACTAACCCATCTCCTCTGTGATGGATTGGACACCCGCTGCTCAAGGAAGTACTTCAAGGGCTGGTGGTTAGTGCGGGTCAAGAACTTTCGACCAAGTAAGGTTGCCACTTGTCGATGACGAGGACAATAGCTAACATCTCTTTCTCATAAACAGATAGGGATAAAGAGCAACTAGCCAAAGCATTGCTGAAGTAGGCAATGGGATGCTTGTTTTGCAGTAGAACCGTCCCTAGACCTATCTTTGAAGCATCTGTTTCAACCATGAAGGGTCGGCTGAAGTTGGGTAGAATCATTCCAACTGAATGCCCCCTTCTTGAGAAGCCCTATAAGGGGCCGAGCAATCTCCCCATACCGGCCGATGAACCGCCCATAATAATTGGTGAGGCTCAAAAAACCTCATAGCGCCTAGACACAAGTGGGTGGTGGCCAAGAGAGCATGGTGGCCACCTTCGACGGGCCAATGGTGATGCTGTCCCACGAGATTATATGTCCTAAGTAATCAACTTGTGGGCTGCCAAAGGAACACTTCAAATGCTTAAGATATAAAGAGTTATCTCTCATAACAGGGAAGACCAACCTGAGATGCTCCAAGTGCTCTGCCCATGACTGGTTATAAACAAGGATGTCGTCAAAGAAGACCAAGATTTAGCGGCAGAGGTAAGGTAGGAAGAGATCATTCATGAGGCTCTGGAAGGTGGAGAGGGTGCTGGTTAGCCCGAACAGCATGACGAGAAACTCGAAATGGTCGTCTTGAGTCCAGAAGGTAGTCTTGTGCACGTTGGTAGGCTGCCCCGAATATGATGGTAACCCAATCGAAAGTCGAGTTTATTGAAGATCGTTGCACCAGCCGGCTTGTACAAAAGCTCCTTGATCACAAGGATGGGATATTTGTCCTTGACGGTGATGGCATTCAATGCTCGGTGGTCCACACAAAACCGCCAAGTACCATCCTTTTTACAAACCAGCAACATCGGGGAAGAGTAGGAGCTCGTGCTAGGGCAGTTGATACCGGACTGAAGTATGTCAACCACGAGACACTCGATCTCTGACTTCTGGATATGAGGATAATGGTAAGGGTGGACATTGGCCGGGATGCCCCAGTAACGATGAGGATATGATGGTCGTGAGGCTGCACTGGAGGAATCCCTTTTGGTTCAGTAAACACATCCCGATGCTCCACCAATAATTCCAGAAGATTTGGGGGTGGCTCATCCTGAGGCACCTCAACTGTTGCCCACTACTGCAAGACGAACCCTTGTGGTGTGAACCAGAAGAAAGAACTCACCGACTAGGCTGAGAGGAGGGTGCCCGGCCGGGACCCTTCAATTCGAACCCGTTGCCCTTGAATTTCGAAATCCACAACCATGTCCCTGAAGTTCCAAACCACATCGCCTAGCTCTTGTTGCCATTGAACCCCTAACACCACGTCCGCCCCCTTCGTGGATAATAGGAAGAGGTCGGTGATGAAGGTGTGGCCCTGAATGGTGAGGGTGGCCTGAGCACAAATGCCCAAGCTCCTGAGATGCTTCCCATCACCAATCAACACATCAAAGGGCTTCAAATTAGACATGAAGTAGCCAAGATGCTGAGCTACCTTGTCATTAATGAAGTTGTGGGTAAACCCACTCTCGACCAAGATGGCCACTTGCTATTGCTTGAGGTAGCCTTGAACCCGCTCGTGCAAGGAATGAATGCCCACGAGAAGGCATGGACAAAAATCTCGGGCTGCACATCATCATAGTGGGAAGAGTCTGCCTTGTCCTCCACGTCTCCTCCTCAATCTCCTCCATGAGGAGGCTGCCATTGACGGAACAACGATGTCCTGGCATGAACTTCTCGTCACAATGGAAACATAGTCCCTTAGACCAATGCTCCTCCATCTATGCTAGTGTAAGACACCTGACAATCTGGCTTGGCGGCAGTGTTGGCTGGCTAGGTTGGCTTGGCATTGTGCTATTGTTCCGGACGGCAAGGGGGCTAGCACTGACACTGCAACGTGGGAAGGTCCCAAGCTGCCCCCCTCTCCGCTGCTGGGCCAACTTCTCTTCCTCAATGCATCCTTGACACACGATGTCCCGCATGTTGATGCATGGAAAGTGGTGCATCTCCTCAGAAATCTCAGATTTGAGACCTCTCTTGAACATGCCCACCAAGGCGGCCACCAGCCAGTCGGGAAGGCAGTTGGCCACCTTCATGAACTCTGTGTACTAGGCCAGACGATAGTGGTTTTGCACAGTGTGGAGAGCATCTCATTGAAGTCGTCGAACTCATTTGGGCCAAATTGGATACACAACTCGTCAGAGAAGGCGGCCCAAGTGGGGTAGCACATCTCTTTTTCAAAACTTTGGAACCACACAGAAGCGTCCTTGTCTAGGTGGAAGGCTGCTATGCATAGCCATTCAGCCTTCGAATGCGTTCCCTGGTGGTGAAAAACTTTTCAGCCCTGTACAGCCATTCCACTAGGTTGTTATCCCCATTGTAGTGGTGGAATTGTAGGCAGGTCAAATGAGGTTCAACCCCTCCTCGTGGTCGCAGTCCTGGGTACTCCTCCCAGTCGTCCTCCATCTCCTGAAACAAGTTTCTGGGAGGTGGACTCATTGGAGCATTTTCCCAAACACCTTGCATGCCTCATATATCCCAGGCCTGACATCTCCCATCAATGGCCTAGTCGACTATGCCAAAGCGCACAGAACCGTGGGGAGGCACGTATCTCTCTCTACCATTGCTGGAAGGTCAGATTTAGGCAATTCGGGAGTATGGGACGGCCCTCCCTTTTCCATGACAGAGAGTGGCGGTCTGGGCAATAGTGGCACTGCACGCTGTGCCTGGAATTGGGCCATGGCCAGACCTAGAGCCTTGACCTTAGCCGTGTCAACGCTCATGCCCATGCTCAAGGACTTGATCCCTGCCATGATTTGATCAAGGGTGGGTTCGTCAATGGTTGTTGGAACTGTCTTCAGGCTATCCACTGAGGCGAGAGCCTCCTTCTTAGGTGGAACCTTTAGGGCCGCAACAACTTATTTGCCTCGTGCCATGGCCAGGAATCATAAAAGCTCTTATACTAATGATGTGCCCGAAGTGGCACAATCGATACCTTGGAGTTTCACGCAGGGAAAGGGAAAGAAGGAAGAGAGGGAAGAAGACGATGATACTGATAAACATGAAATATATATCTATTTTATATGCCTTTTTACCTTATTTGCTAGTATAGATTAGGTTAATTAAGAGTTAGTTATAGTTTATTTAGATTAAGATAGAAATTAGTATTTTGTTTAATTATTAATAATTTTATAGTTAGTAGTAATTTAGATATGTATTTGAACAAAGTTGGGATTTTAATTATATTGTACATGTTTAAACGATGATATTTTATATTTTGTAGGTAAAGTGTGCTTATCTAGGTACTTGGATGATGTTTGGAATAATTCAAAATAGTTTTGACATGCTTTAAAGTGATTTGGACAACTTTTCGAAGTTATAAACAAGTTAGAAATTAATATGAACATGAAGAAAAGCTTAATGAACAGAATATGGACTGTCCGAAAAAACTGTCCAAATTGTAGAAACACTGTAGCCATTCGAACGGGGTCACTTACCGTTCGATCGGGATAACATGATTTTAAAGAAAATACAGTTCAAGCGTTCGATCGGGCATGCAGGGCGTTCGAACGACATAACGTGCAGTTTCCTAGTTTTAGCCAATTTTCAATCCTTTTCATATTGGACTTCTTCCTACGGATATTATGCCTATAAAAAGACATATTTGGCTTGAAACCAGAGGATTCTAATAGATTTTCTGAAGAAGAAAAAGATGGAAGAGAACTCAAAGCTTTTAAAGGAGATTCAAGTACTTTCTTCTACAATGGAAGGCTAAACTTTTTTTTTACTTAGGAGATAATTTCCGAACCGGAAATAATTTCGAGTCTAGTTGTCTTCTCCCCATAACATCGAACAAGGGAAAAACAATCCCCTATTCTAGCGGCTGACCTGTTTTAAGCTTGCTCCTTTTATAATTTCTTCAAGACCCTTATTGAGTTGTTTCTAAATTCAAATACTTATATTTTTCAAAGTTTAAGAATAAACATATACTATAGATCATGCAAAAGAAGTTATTGATTTCACTCAGGACATAGCATGATGTTGTCCAGTTCAACCCACTAATGGCATAGGATGAAGACAATGTATAAAGCGATTGGAACCTTCAGCAAATGTTCCAAACAATCAAACTCGCATTGGATGAAACATAACAAAGAAAAACATGACACCTACAATGGGATTTCCACCCAATCAAACCAACCACTGAAAATGAAAAGAGCATCCACTGGGCGTAGAAACACTACATAAAAAAATCTCCCACTCGTTGATTGCCTAGTTTCCACTAGCAATGTTATGATTCTTATGAACCCAATATTCTAATCAAAGATCTATGATTACTGCTCAGTTTCTAATTCTTTACTTAAAAAATCACATGATTAAAGAATCCCAATGAGGAAGTTACATAGGAACAGAAGTTCTCTGCATCGAAGTTATTAGAAACAAAGCTTCTTATTTTAACCACAGATGTATTATGTGGGTGACAATTCATATCAGGCATAAAAAGTTCTAAATAAAGACTAATTGAGTACTCATTGATCGTTTATAATTAAACCCTTTGCAAGTGTACAAGGTAATTGTACTAGGATAAGTATTTAAGGGTTGTCGAACCTCAGGGACGGATGGATTATTACTAAATCTAAAGAGGAATTTGTTGATTAAAAACTAAAAACAACTTAAACTTAAATTAAGCAAAAGAAAGAAATCAACTAGTTTAAAAATAAGAGATTAATTTGATGGAAATTACTTAGGAAATTGAATCCACTATAAAACCATAACAATTCCTTAACTTTTAATCTAAATCTAGTGTGAACATGAACAAGTATTCTCAGCTACAAGCTAGAATTACTTCAAAAAGAATCATTAATTAACTTCCATGGCATAAACTATCTTCGACAATAGCACGGATCATCTACACTAAACTAGCTATAGGCATGACCCGTCTAATCTTAGTATAACTCATCCAAGTCATTAATTATTTGAACATTAAAACTATTGTATGACCATCTCATCTAAATCACAGAAATTAGAATCGATGCAAATATCAAAACCATATCAATCTATCATCTACAAGACAATAAATCAACATAGACTTGAATAAACATAAAAAGCTCTTCCATTAAAAAGGAAATCCATATCATACAATTGTCATCATTCATAACTGAGATCTAAATTAAAAAGAAAAGAAACTGAAACTTATCTATAGCTTCATCAACTCCTAAGTAAAAGAAAAGTCTAGCCTTCCATTGTAGAAGAAAGCACTTGAATCTCCATTGAAAGCTTTGAATTCTCTTCCATCTTCTTCTTCCTTTTTCTCTTCTTAAAATCTACTGGAATCCCCTAATTCTAAGCCAAATATGTCTTTTTATAGGCATAAGTTCCGTAGGAAGAAGTCCAATATGAAAAGGATTGGAATTTGGGTCAAACAAGGAAACTGCACGTTATGCCGATCGATCGCCCTGCATTCCCGATCGATCGGCTACACTGTATTTTCATCTGAATTCACGTTATCCCGATCGATCGGTAAGTGACCCCGATCGATCGGCTACAGTGTTTCTGTTTTACCGGACTGTTCATATTCTGTTCATTAAGCTTTCCTTCGTGTCCATATTAATTTCCAACTTGTTTATAACTCCGAAAAGTTGTCCAAATCACTTTAAAGCATGTGAAGACTATTTTCAAGCATTTCAAACATCGTCCAAGTACTTAAATAAGCGCACTTTACCTACAAAATATAAAATACCATATTTTAGACATGTAGAATATCATTAAAATTCCATTTTGATTTAAATACATGTCTAAACAACTAATAACTACAAAATCATTAATAATTAAACTAAAATACTAATATCTATCTTAATCTAAATAAACCATAATTAACTCTAAATTAACCTAATCTATACTAGCAAATAAGGTAAAAATGCATATAAAATAGATATAGATTTCATACTTATCACTCATATACAATTTCATTAGTATTCACAAGTCTAAGGAACCCAAACTATGAAATAATCAGAACATAGTCTCAATAAGACAGGTAGGAAGAGCATGAGATGGTGAACACAACTATATCAAGCTTCTATTATGTAATTTAGCAACGTTGGACAACTCTAATCATACTGCACCAAAGATCAAAGGAGCACTAATAGGAATGTAAAAACCAACTTACGGCTTCTCATAGCCCCTTTCCTCCACAACCTTCATAAATTGTTTAACATCACTCAGCCGAAGAGGATGACTTAGAGAATAGTCTTCCTTTGTACATGTATTCTTCCTCTCGAATAAAACTAAATTATCCTCTCCGTCTCTCTTTTTCTCCTCCCTTCCCAAAAAGCTCCACCCTCTCATTCAATAAACTCTAAATATCTATTTATAATCTTAGAGATTAGGACCTCTAATCCCCTTAGAAGTTGGGTCAAACTTCCCCAATTTGGCAACCAATTGGTCCTTTAAAAATTGATTTTGTCACTTTAATTAATCGGGCCTAAATAGTGACTTAAATAGACAATTCACGCATCAAATTTAGGTAAAGGGGCCTTGCACATTATATTTAACTTTAAATAGTCGTATCTCCCTCATCTGAACTCCGATTTGTGCATTCTTAGTAGTGTTTCAAGGTTCTTTCTGTCTACTTTCTATCCATATAGGTTTGAGCCATGAATTCCAACTATTGAGTAACTTATAATTACGAGAAAGTCAAGGGGTCAAATACCCTAATTTCTATGAGCTAACCTTTAAAAATTTAGAAAATTCCCAGATGTTACACCAAACTTGAGCTTGGGGGAAAATCCCCTAGTCTTTAAAACTATTTTACCCTTAAAGTTCAGTTGCAATTTAATTACCTGACTTGGGCTCTAGTTCATGGGCCTTTGAGTTGATTTAAACTTTTTAAAAAATCCTAGTGAGA
This sequence comes from Saururus chinensis, assembly GCA_035235625.1. Classification (NCBI taxonomy): domain Eukaryota; kingdom Viridiplantae; phylum Streptophyta; class Magnoliopsida; order Piperales; family Saururaceae; genus Saururus; species Saururus chinensis. The sequence continues at coordinate 22,843,966 of CP141142.1, forward strand.
TGTGAGTGTGTACCCTAAATATCGACCAAGCCACATAGTGGGTAAAAATCCCAAAAGGTGGATAATTGACCATTTTTCCCCAAGGGTTAGTAGGTAAACCATTGAGCAAACTAAGGTCGGTTGAAGGGGTTCATGACATCAAGGAGTATCCTTGAGCACAATTATTTGCCCATCAAAGTTCAAGAAGGCCTTGAACAAAATGATAAAAATGTCTATATCAGTGACCCCCCACATTTGTGTGAATAGAAGCATCAGCCAATTTGAGAGTGGAACCTCTGGAGAGGTCAATTACTTGAAATCAAAGGAAAGAAAGTGAGATGACCCAAATGAGAGTATCGTGTCCCATGTGGATGAATTACCTCAATGTCGTTAAGGGCAATCAACCTGTTTTCACATAAATGGATACCCCCTAACCGGAGGAGAGTTAGGGTACCTTATAATAATAGTAAATGTCACACCTCCAGATTTTGGAAGCATATATAAAAGTTTTAATAATAAAAATCAGAGTTCACTCGTGCCCGCAACTGAAGCTATTCACCATATAAAATTTAGTTTCCCAAGAATTACCGTTTGTGTACAAACACACAAGGAGAAAAATAATAAATTTCTTACTATGATTTAAGTGCGGTTAAAAATCCTTGAAATCATCTTAAAAACTCCCAAGTATGCCCTTATACCTGCACACTAAGCTTCGTCAAGTCCTGCAAGTTCTAGGGGTAATGAGTATTTTAAAATATTCAGTAGGAGAGTTTATACTATCATGCATAATGTAATAAGGCAGTTTCAAAAGCACATACTATAAATAATACTTTCATAAAATCAAGGGTGTGCCTCTCACCCAAAACCATCCCTAAAACTTCTTCCTACGTATCGAAGATGCTCCAGGGATTGCATGCTTTCATGGCTTGCTATAAGTATCTCATACACATACCCCATCATATGTACTATGTATTGGGTATAAAGAAACCTCCTCTTACTCCTCCACGGATCATTGTGAAACACCTTGTATTTGTGGAGAGAAGAGACACCCATGCTCATAGAGCACCGAGATCATGAGAGTAGAGAATCTACCTATGATACTCCTTACCTTAGCGTGTGTAGCCTTAAGGGATGTTGCCCTTCATTTAGGGCTCACTAAGCTAAAATAGGTACCATGCATACGATTCCAAATTGGATTATAATTGTATCCTCTTCTAATTAAGAGTTTAATATCTGACTAATCGACCTAGTAGATTACTAGATTGTTCTTAAAATTAGTACTTTTAACAAGTAAAAATTAAGAGTTCTAGCCTCTTTGCGCAGAAACTTTTAATTAAATGGAAACAATTAAAGCATAACTATTCGCTAAATCTTACTCTCAAATTATCAATCAATCCACACATAAACACAACAATTTATGTGGAAAATCCCAACTATGGTAAAAAACTACAACAATTCTAAAGGAACCAAATCAATGCACTAAAAACTCAGACTTTGCATGGACACAAGCAAACCACCAACCTTGTTTAGACTTTAACACAAGTTCCTCTTATTTATATCATTGTTGTTAGTCTTTAAGTCTTCTCCAAGCTCTTGAAACTTTCTTCTCCTTGCCTTGTCTCTATTTGCTTCTAGTCTTCAACAATCTCCTCTTATTGTTTTGACTTTGGCCTTGTATAAATCTTCAATATCCCATTAAAGACATATTGAAACTCTTCTTTGAATACTCTATGTATCAACTCCTTCAGTTGTGGATTGTCTTCTTCAATTCACCATAGATTTTCAATACAAAGATCAAGTGCATTCTCCTTTAGAAAACAATAATCAACGGTGTAAACCCTCTTTTCTCTTTTCTCCTCAAGGATTTCATCACTCTAATTTCTTGATTTCATAACACTTATATAGCTCAACAAGTTGGTTTAGGACTTGTACTTGAATAAGAAATGAAGTGGAAATCAGAAGGTCTTCATTTAGGTAAATTGTTCTTGAAATGATTGATCTTTCTAAACAGCGATCAATCAGTTACTCTTTCTCATATGCATGTTTCTTCAATCAATCAATCAATTGCAAGAGCAATCGATCGATAACTTTTGGTTTCATTTTGGACATGACTAAATCATCAGGCAATTTATCATTTTGACTTTCTCATTTTGTAGCAATCAATTGTTCTGCCTATTTTTGACAATTTTGCCCTTTTTAACATAAATCTTTCTAAAACCTCTGTAATCACATTAACCTTTTTGAAGTGATTTAAACATGCCAATGTGATCTAGATATGCTTCAAAACCCTTCACATTCTTTAGTCTTTTACCTTGATCAACAAGAACATGTTTGCTCCTACTTTTAAAGTCTGTTAATTCCAAATCTCACTTGACTACAACAACCTCAAATTTAACTCTAAGAATTATAACATACATATAGTTTCTTAACATAATTTTGATAAAACAATTAGCCAATTAACTAGACATATGACTCATACACTCTTACACAAATCCACGGAGGTCTATCAGGGCGCCCAACAACAATTTCAAATAAACAAATCAATCCTGAGTTCCCAGACTCATAAAGGGCAATTTTTCTTTTAAAATATTCCATTCTAATATTTATCATTTCCCAAACCTTATCCTCACCTCTGCAATCCATGGAAGCATCACTATTAAAGACTACAAAGATAGGGTTGGTCGCTCATTCCAATGAGACAGTTACCCTTTCTTCATTCCATTTTAGTAGCTCGATCACCATGTTTGTACATATTTTAGAAAATATTCTTAAGAATCGTCCTTCTACAAGGAATGATTTTCTAAAACTACTTTTCAAATATACTTTAGTCATTTCTAATTAAAACATTGTCGAAGCTAGATTTTTTCTATCTCACGTACTTTAACATGTATAATTTATAATCGAAATCTAAGGATAAATCATTCGGTAAAATGAATATACGAGGCAATCATAAAAATCACAATATATTAATCATATCCTAATACATAATCATTCAGCAAACTGATTATATGCGAAAATTATAAATTATTACTTGAAACTAACTCTAATGCTTAGCATGCTAGAGTCATGTATATTAAGTTCAAAAGACAACCAAAGTAAACATTCATGCCTAAATAAAGGATAAAAAACCTACCTCGCTCTCCTCGTGAGTTCAAAGATGACGAGCCAAACTCCACAAACTTGGACGTGTATTTCTCATGACATTAGAGCTCTCTAGCTTGAAAGATAACTCCACAATGTATGGCACACTAGATGGTTGTGGGCAGAACCTCCCCTTACCCAGGTATGTTTCTCTTTCTCTCTCTATGTGCAGCTAGTCGGGAGAGGATAGAGCCTCTTCATATTTTGGGCTGCTTCTCTCTCTTTGGGCCCGAGGGCATTAGAGCCGTTTCCTCCTGTAGAGTCACCAACTCAAAGAATGGACCCTTCTTTTGCATTAAGCACCCTCAAATTAGCTAAGAACGCCTCTTGGACAGCTTGAATTGTACTTAAAATTGCTTAGAACAAAAGAAATGAAGTTTGAGGAGCATGAGAGAGAAGAAACTAGAAAAATAGAAGGCCTAATGCACTATTTATAGTGGGTTGAGGCAGTTTCATAGGCCCCATGCATCACAAGCACAATGTGTGATGCAGAGGGGCTGTGTGGTTTGCGCAGCTGTGCAACGCATTGCACGTGCCATGTGCATTGTGATAGGGCCTGGACCATGTGCCTTGTTGGGTGCATGTACTACATGTCACCACCCACCAAAGCATGACATGGGTCCATGCGCATCATGGCCACATGTCGCGGTTGGCGTTAGCCACTGATGCAATAAATTATTTTTCTATTATTTTTTTCCAAAAAACAAAATCTTTAAACATATGTAACTTTCTCTTCCAAACTCCGATTCACGTGTTCTTGGTACCACTGGCTCGTATCGATGAAACCTACAAAACTACATGGGTAGGTTATGCCACACTTTTCAAGTGGGTCCCTCCCATATGGAACACTTCCCAAGGTTGTAACTTTTGATCCCAGTATTCGATTTGCTTAGTTCAAGGCTCATTATGCTTATCTTTTCGAGCTCTACCATGCCCTTAAGAAATCACACCAAATAAACATCTCTAAATAATTTAAAATCACTAAAAACTCAAAATTACTTTATTAAAAGCATAAAATTGTACCAAAAATTCTTAGTCATTACAATAAATGTCTTTAAATGGAAGGGGTGTGACATGCAGGTGACACGAAGACCTTTAGGTCATAGTGTCATAAGAAACATAGGGAAGAACCCTCATTTCTAGGGTTGAAGGCAGCGTAATACACATGTCTACAACATAATACGTTGAACTACTATGGTAGTATGTACATAACTTGTTTGGTACATAGGTGTTATTTACATTCCCATACTTAAATTGTCCATCCCTATTTGTGCTAGTGAGTTCAATGGGCCTCTGATTACCATTATTAAGCTTGAGCCCTAATAGAGTTGTCTGTTGAGACTTCTGTGAACCCATATTATTTATGTTTACTTACTCTAATGCATACTTTTGATGATGATGTGTTAGTATTGTATTGCTAAATTGAGATTAATGAAGGTGAATCAATATAGATTGGTTGGCTTTGGATTGGGGGGAGATCACCTAATAAAGATAAATACCAAAATACCGTCAGTGAGGTCTAGGACAAGTTCATGGAGTAAATAGGGGGTTAGGCATAATAAACTTACTTTAGTTAATTAATTGAGTCTAGTTATGGTAGTTCACGCTAGTCTCAAGGAAACTGATAGGGTTTGGGATAATTTTTGAGTTACAACTCATTGGATGAGTTGTTTATTAGGTCAATTAACTTTGTGAAGAGGGTCCAATTGTTTGAACTAATACTTGACTAGATAAAATTATTCGAGTCTAAGTTTCAAATGTTTTGGGAGTAAGTGGTCATATGGGCATTAGGATTCTATGGGTTATAATGTTTATTATCATTGAAAACAATTCTCCCAATGTCGGGGAGGGTGGAAATTGTGATACCCATACATTTTCTTCACAGTCACAATAGTTTGGGTATTGGCCTAGAGTGGTCTTTGTCATGGTTTTCCCGCAAGTCTTCACAAGACATAATACATACTAAAAATAGAATTAAATTAGCATCATGGAGGTTTGTGTTTCTCACTATCTGTGTTCATGAGCAAAGTTAGGATCTTTGTCTCCATATTCATCGGTAGGCTCATGAGAGCCCTGGAGACTTGGACCAAACGAATACACGGGAAGTCATTATACCAAAAGATTAAAATATGTATTCAGGGATTTCTTTGAGTGTTGAGTTATCTCTGGGCTTGTGCTTACAAATCTTATATCCCAATTTTCATATATGGTGGTTGTAGTGTATTAACCTTCATTGTGGGTTTTATTTTTAAACCTAGAGTTTGGTCAAAATAATGAAGGGTGGTTTATATCATATGTCATTTTTATTGACATATGATGTGTCTATCTATCTAAGGGATTAGACAAGATTATCAATTATTGAACAAAGTTTGTGAGATAATTAATTGAATTGCTTGATATTGATTGTTAATTAGTAAAAGTGGAATAATTAAAAGACTTGCATAAAAAGTAGGTTGGCTAAAAATACTTCAGCATTGCATATATAATGCTACGATTCATGAGGCAAATAAGATATGATGGTGTTGGTCCAATCTGAATAATAGCCCTTTTGTTCTTTTGGAAATTATCCTCCTAAGGGAAAAGATGTTCCATTGTTGTTGGGTCTTTGTTGCTTGGGAGATGTTGTCCAATAAGTATGTAGGCATGTTAGTTGCCTTTAGGTTTTTCACGCAAGGACTAGTAAGACTAGGATCGACAAGCATGGGAGTTAGTTCCTCATTTCTGCAATTCTAGTTAGTGTATCATTGGCATGAGAGCCAACTTGGTTATTTATTTTTGGACCAATGATAGACTTGTACTTAGATAGATAGCTTGTTGTTTATGGATTTTGGAGAGTTGTAATAATATCATATGTTTTGCTATTTGTATTTGTGAACTTTAGTTATCATGATCTGTATATTTAATCAAATGGTTTGTTTTTACATTTAAGAGAAAAAATTTTTATGTGAAATCATCAATTGTGCTCATAAAAAGGGTTAAATTTTGGGTTGTGACATAATTTACCTCAAATTAGAAGTCTTAACATCCATAAAATCAACACTTGTGTAGGGATAATGATAACCCATTGAGGTTTGTGTTCCAAACCATGCACTGCTATGTGACATTCTAAGGCTAACCGTTTCATATGCATGAGATATGTATCTTATTTATTACATACAAAATTCAAAACTTTAATATACATATTTTCATTTACAATTAAAATGTTCAAACATAATAATCTTAAATATCTTACTGTGAATTTAATATCCATCTACACCTAGTGGATTGCCACATTACCTATTGTCTAAATACTTAGATAAAGTAAATAACTACAAGATATGGACTCAAGTTATGCAAATTTAAGCTAACAATGACTTATCAAGCAATGAAAGCAACTATCAACTTATCAAGCATGTAAGCAACCACAATCAACACAAATATTTACGTGGAAACCCAAATAGGAAAAAAATCACGAACAACCATTCTAGAAGTCCCTTCTCTAGATGAAGTGTTGGCCACTAAGTCTCCTTGATGCTTTTCCCATTTGAGTTTGCACTTTGTTTCCTTCAAAGCACTTCTCAAATCAAAGCCCTCCTTGATTGTTGTTGTAGGAGCCTCTTAAAAGTCCCTTTGTAAATCAGCCTCTTCAACACCTTTCCATTGTGTTTGTGATATGCTTAACCACTCAAATTTATTCCATAAAGAGTTTATGAAAAAAACTCACCTCTCATGAATTTTCACTCAATTGTTATAAGGTAAATTAGGGAAGAGCCTTAAGCATAAAGCTCTCTTTTTCCTCTATAAAATTTTGCGTCCTCTCTTCTCAATTCATCATAAACTAGCCCTTAACTAGTTTCTTAAGCCAAGTAGGGTTTTATCTCCGAGTTGGAAAGAAACTCATTCTGGATTGGCTTAAATTAGGTAACAAGTGACAAATACATCAATCATTCCAAGGATGATTGATTCCCTTCTCTATTTGAATTCAAACACTCAATTGATTGATCCTTTATCCAAACAATCTATTTATAAAGTTAATGGAATCCTTATGTTAAGCATCGATTGGTCCTTCTAAGCCTGTAATCAATCATTAGGTTACTGTGATTAACAAACTACTCAACTGATAGATTTATCATCACAATAGACAATCAATATGTTGATTGATAAAAAAACACAATTAATATTCAACATCGATTGATCTAATATCAAGGACAGTCGATCACTTTTGAATAGTATTTATGGTTTCTATCCTTTTTATCCAAAACTCTTAAAAGCACTTTCTAAATGTTTTCTAAGTAAATTCTAAGTGTTTGTACATGTTACTGTAAAATTTACCTTTGAAGCATATTAATCAATTACCTCTTCCACCTTGAAAACCAAGACTCATCAACTCTTCTTTTTTAAGTCAATCAATTCCAAATTTGACTTTGATTATATCACTATCTCTATCATATTCTTAATACTTAAAACATACACCCTTTTCAGACATAGTTTTGATCATGGCAATAAAGCCAATTACAAGATATATACCCTTATGCTCTAACACTTACCTCCAACTAGGTACACTTCCATCATTAATAGGTGTAGAGGAGATATGGTGTTCGTTGGATGCTAATGTCATGGACAAATTATCATATTCATTGTCAACCACAAGCATTTGCATATACCTTCCACTTTGGGCATTTCTTTGAAAACTCCTTCCACTTACACATTGGCCTTATGTTTTGAAGCTAGACATTTGGGCATCTTTTTCAAAATATAGCTCGAAGCTAGGTATTTGTCTCATGGAACCCTCATCCTCAACACGTAGTAGAGTCAATCTCGATCTAAATACAAGTTAGCTTCATTATAATTTTCCATCTTCTTTGATCCCATCCAACTTTGTTAACAACTTGCATAGATTCCTCATAATTACAAGGCTTGCTAATAATGATCCCACTAAATCCCCTCCTTTGAATTCATAATCACCTCCATGTTTACAATTCCTCCACCATCATAAATCATAAAATTAACCATTTCTCTTGTCATGCCTATTCCCATCATTTACAAAAAGAATTTTGATCTTGGATACATCCCAAATTATAATCCCTAGTGCAAAAGTAATCATTCACATATATGTATAGATCAAATACATACATCAAGCTAAATATAATAGCAAATGCATAGCTCAAATGCATACCAATTGTAACAATCAACTACATATTGTTGCAAATAAATATATAGAATGCACAACAAAAATATTAGATATCAAACAAAGTATCACAATTAGAGAGGATGAGGGAGTATTCTCACTTAGAAATGGGCAAATGGACTGAGGATGTAAGATCCCTGATCTTAAACCAGTTTTTGTTTTCTTTAAGCATCAGTTATCATGAGGTTAACGCATTTTCTGATTTATTTGGAGGTTTCGTAAATAAATAGTGTTTATGAGGGTTTTAATCAAAATTAACTTTAATATTAGTGGTTTTAAGTGATTTTGAATCAAATGTTAATTTTTGGAATTTTTCTGAATTTTTACTATTTTTTTGAAAATTTGGGTTTTGGCGACCCCTGTGGGCCCCACCGTTGAAATTTGGGTTTTTGGACCAAATGGACCCAAATATCTACTTAAGATCATACAAAAATTTTTAGAATTTTCTTAGACTTAATTAGTGCTCAAATTTGTAAAATACTCATTTTTAGCCTACTTTTCCTATTTACACCTCATAACTTACCCATACACACCCCAACCCTTACTATAAAAGGCCAAACCTGAGCCATTCCCATTTTGGAAATAGGCTGAGGAGGAGAGGTCTGGCCTAATCCCCAATTACGCCTGGATTAGAAGGTGTTTAAGGTAAGCCCATTCTAATTTAGCACTAAATCCTAGCTTTCTTCTTAATCCCTTTTAAATCTACCATTTTCCCTTTGTTTCAATTCGTTTTTAGACACCAAAACTATTTATTTACATTTTTACTACAAACCCTACCTCTCAAAATTGGATTTTTATGTTCAACAAGCCCTACATCTAAGTTTTTAATTAAGGTTTTCTATGTTAAATCGGTTTTAATGGAGTTTATTCAAACTCTATGTCTTTGTAAGGTTTTCAAGAAGGGTGACTATCAAATCCAAGCCTAATCAAGGGATAAGGTAATAGACTTTTGAAATTTTAGTTTGTCTATGGTAAAACTCTTGATTTTGTGGTTTATTTTGAATGGAGTTACTTGATTTAGTGTGCTAATGGCATGATTAGAAAATGGTAATCTTTAATCCCGATTTCATAGGGTTTTATCTTGTTATGATATGGTTTAGCATTCTGGAAGTCATGTTGGACTTTTGATGGTATTTAGGTTGTTAGATGATGATTTGAAGTGTTATCAATAGAGTTTCGGTTTGAAAATGCGAAAGGAAGAAGAAGGCCGAATCGCCTTGTTGGCGTTCGAACGGCCCTACATGGCGTTCGAATGGCAACACTGTAGTTCTGACATTTTTCCAGTTCAGACGATCGAACAGCCAAACTATGAATTTAAACTTTTCCCGTTTAGTCGATCGAACGGCCTGTAGGGCGTTCAAACGGCTACACAGCAGTTTCGTGTTCTAATTGCATAATGTTTATTTCGATGATTCCACTTTAACTTGCTAATTTTATATGAATATGGAGTGTTGTGAGCTATATTATGCTACTGGATAGGCACACTATTGAGGTTATGAAGTTGAGATATATAGTTAGAGATTTGTGGAATGACTTATATTTTGTGGCATGATGTTGGAATTGTCATCTTGAAATTATGAATGGTTGATTCTCTATGGTTAAGCATATCTTCAGGAGGACTACAACCTATTAATGGACTGATTTTGTCGTGATAGAATGTGGTTAGTTGATGTATGAATGTTGGTGAATGTCATGGCGTAAAGATGAAGTAAATGATCTTATATGTGTTTAGCCTTTGTGGTGGAGCTTGAATTGAGTTATGATTTCAATGATTCTTCTTTTATGATTTCCACTGGAATTCATGATTAGATATTAATTCACATGTGTAGTGTGGTAGTGAGTTAATTTAAAGAATGTTGAAATGCATTGAGTTAAGTGCTTCTACTAGATACACACATGTGGGGTTTAAATGATGATGTTGAAGCTTGATATTATGATTATCAAAGATACATTAGGGGCTGATGAGAGCACTTATCATGGATTAGGATTCATGTATACCTTGCCCACGTATGTACCATGTTGCATACATCATGAAAATGTATTTCCAATTGAGGTTTTACCGTTGGTTAACTGGAATTGATCGGCTATGTGGAACAACCAAAGAGAAACCATTAGACACTTGCGGTATGGGACGCATTATGTCGATGGATAGCTCTAAGGTTCATTGCGCTAGTACTTAGTTAAATTTGCTTCTATGGCGTCACGAATACTCATGGTATGGGACGTGAGGACTAGAGTTGACATAGAAGTATTTTTACGTGCACACTCCGAGGCGGGTTGAGTCTAGTTAAGTTGTTGCATGCATCATGAAAACGGATTCCTAATTGAAGCTTTATCGAGATTAACCGAGTTTGATCGATTGGATGCAATGTGGTGAAATTGCGTGCTGCATTAATCGGTCATTGGCTTAATCGAAACTTGATTGGTCCGAAAGGACATATTTTGATTTGAGTTCCTTTGTGGAACATGTGCACTCCTCGGGTTGAGTCGAGTCAAAATGAGATTATATGAGGACAAGTTATATACTTGTTGCGGTTGAGATTTATTTATTGAGAATAGTCACATCTGGACACTGGGCACCCAGAGTGGTAGGCCTTCGTGCACTGGCTACCACGTGTTCTAGGTTCCCAATGTGGGAATTTGGACTCTCCCCACCACAGAGATGTCCTTAGCGAACACCTTGCTCTAGGTTCCCTGCATGGAATTTGGACGTTCTTGGCCCGAATTGTCCTTAGTGAGCAGACTTGCTCTAGGTTCCCTTTGGGGAATTTGGATTTCCCGTGTGGATTATCCTTAGCGAGCAGAGGGGCTGACTACCCCTACATCTTGGTTTCTCTTATGGAATTCGGACTATGTCCTGAGCAGGCAATGCCTCAGGTTTCCGGTTAGGAAATTTGGACCACGTCCAGACTTGCGGAAATGATTGTGTTTTTACTTCTTGAGGGAGACATTTCTTATATGATGTGATGCATGACTTAATATGTATGTTGGAGATACATTTCATGCAAGTTATTATGATGTGATGCATGATGGAATATATATATTAGAGATACATTCATACAGGTTGTTATGATGTGATGCATGAGGGAATATGTATGTTAGAGATGCATTCATGCAGGTTGTTATGATGTGATGCATGATTGAATATGTATGTTAGAGATACATCTCATGCAGATTGGTATGATGTGAAGCATGATTGAATATGTATGTTAGAGATACATCTCATGCAGGTTGATATGATGGATGTATGATTGAATATGTATGTTAGAGATACATTTATGCAGGTTGTTATGATGTGATACATGAGGGAATATATATATTAGAGATACATTCATGTGGGTTATTATGATGTGATGCATGATTGAATATGTATGTTAGAGATACATCTTATGTAGATTGGTATGATGTGAAGCATGATTGAATATGTATATTAGAGATACATCTCATGCAGGTTGATATGATGGATGCATGATTGAATATGTATGTTAGAGATACATTCATGCGGGTTGTTATGATGTGAAGCATCATTGAATATGTATGTTAGAGATACATCTCATGCAGGTTGATATGATGGATGCATGATTGAATATGTATGTTAGAGATACATCTCACATAGGATTGATATGGTTGTTGAAGAATGATTGATATATATGTTAGAGATACATTTTATGTGGGTTATTATGATGTGATACATGATTGGATATGCATGCTAGAGATACATTCCATGCAAATTGTTATAATGTGAATGACACTATGTGGATCATGCACTATGATGCAGGTTTAGGTGATGTGTATGTGTGATCAGAAAATGATACATCTTGTCAATCTTTGATTTGAATAATTATATTGCTATGCTATCATATTTTCGATGTTGATAGTGATATTAAAAACCATTGCTGAGTTTGTTAAACTCACCCCTCTTTCTTGTGTTTTTGATTTGGGGCTGCGTGGTGCGACACGCAGACGGACAGGATCTCCTCTTTGAGGAAAGGTCGGGGATGACTTGGATGTGATAGTGGAGATCGTTGTGTGACTTAATTTCCTTTTGTTTTATACTTTGTATTTAGAACCTTTGTGTAGGGTTCTCTGTTGTTTTGGATTTATGTCACATTTTATAGTGGTGTTGCTAAGACTTATTTTGAGCCGGTGTGGGCTATAGTTGACTAAGCATGTGGGTTTGAGATTAGTTGTTTACTTTGTAATAAGCAACTCTCTTTCTGTTCTTCTTATTTACTCTTGCTCAAAGGAATGTGCGTACTCCGTATTTATGTTAGATCGCCGTATTTAGGGTTAAGTCTTCCGCTACATCGTTTCTCAATTTCCCTTCATCGCCCCTGCATGCTTGACTGGCCCCTGAACTGGTTTCGGCTTGGGTCGGGCATCGCCGGGGCGTGACAGAGGAAGAGCTGATGGTTTCTTTGATGGACGAAGGAAGGGCACCTCTGACATGTACATCAGTTGGGGTGAGCATATGTGGAGACAAGTGATGAACATATGTGGCCATATATAGTGTATTGGCTTATTTCAGTGAACAAAAAATGTTAAATTGATGTGTAATTTGAGTAATAGGATAGAATATTTGTGGCTCAAGATCATATGGTGAAGTTTAAGCAAATAAGAAGACTCATAAATATTTTTGCAAGTAAAAACATAGATCACATTCACACACTTAGGATAAATGGTTTATCATATTAGTGTGAGATAAATAATAAGTGAAAAATTGCTTAAGTATGTAAAAGGGAAAATTATTTAAATAATATTAAAAAAATATTTACCAAAATTGCACACTTTGGGAAATATTTCCCAAAGTGGTGTTGTTTGTGTCCACATAGGCATCAGCCAAACACTCGCACCTATGTGGCTTTTTTTTAAAAAAAAATTATTTCATCCTTTGGAAGGATGAAATCATGTTTAAGTTGATTTCTTCCTTCCGAAGGATGAAATCATCACACTTACTGTGCTACACATGAAGGTATTCAGAAATAAGTTGGTGAAGATGGTGGCCTGTATAGGAGATATAAGTGGATGTTTTAGGAATTTGGGACATTGCATCTAGTGATTGGTGTCAATGCTACTCACTTGTATAGCCGGTATCCTAAAGCTCTAATGGTTGCAATGTCTATAGACAATAACAATGGGTTATTTCCTCTAGCATTAGGATAGTAGCAAAGGAAGATTAAGAAAATTGGAATGGTTCTTAAGTCAATTGAGGAATAATGTACTTATGGGTATGACAAATGTCATAATTATTTCATATCGACATAAGGGACTTCAGAAGGTTGTGCCAGAGATTCTTCATGAGCCATACTTCTACCATCGTTACTGCATCTGTCACATAAAGGTAAATTTTAAGGAGTTTAAAAATGATACACAAACGGACTTGATTGGTGCAGTAGCCTATGCATTGGCAATAGAATAATTTAATGCTAAAATGAACTTGATTGGTCAGGAAAGTCTTAAGGCAAAACAGCTCCTCTTAAGAGAAGGATTACATTCTACATAGTGGTCTCTTGCTCACAATGGTTTTAGAAGATTTAGTATGACAACTACAAATATGACTGAAAGTTTAAATAGCATCTTGAAGGGGGCACCAGGATTACCCATGTAGGCTTTAGTATCAGAAACTTTTTATTGGGTAGTAAAATTCTTCATGAAATGTTCTTCTTCTTCAGATGCCATGGCCACCCTGTATACTCCATAGTGGAAGGGATAATTAGAGAACAAACAAGAAAAATTGGGGAGTATATAATTAATAGGATCAACCATAACAAGTACGAAGTGATGTCAATGTGTGGTCATAAGGTTGTGGTGAATGCGACTCATCATACGTGTACATACAATCTCCCTCAAGTCTTTTTGTATCCTTGCTAGCACCTTCTTGCCGTGTTGGGAAAGCGGTGGGAGCCTATACAAGCAAGACTTTATTACACATTGACCACTTATAGAAATGTGTACACTGCACAATTATATTATTCTCGTGGTCGGGAGTTTTGGGAGAGAGATATACCTTATGTGTTATTTACCTTCAGGAGCAACAAGACAACCCGGTTGCTCACAATCTGTTTGTATTAGGAATACAATGGACCGTGTGACCACGGAGAGAGATGGTAGAGAAGGGTATAAATGTGGGAGGTGCAAACAATCTGGGCATAATAGTAAAGATGTAGAAATCCTACTATTGATTGGTAAACATACAATTAGATTGTGACTTTACTTATTGTCTATATTAGATATGACTATATGTTTCTCATATTCTTAATTCTCTGCAAATCATATGGATCATATGGAGCAATTTTAAGGTCCAGGCCACATTGATGAGATGGCACTTGTGCAGTAGGAGTCGCATAGGTCGACTTCAATTTGGCAAGGAGAGGTATTCTAACTGTTTATGAAATTTATTCTATTTTTTAGACTATATATTATGATGGGTTATAATATTTAAATTTATTATAGGTCCCCGGGTGCCTTGAGCGTACCGAACATTTTTTATATCTTCGATAGTGGCCCGTAGATGAGTGTATTTTACCATATATTGAGTGAGCGGGATTTGGACATTTCACTCATATACAGTACGTTCATATCGATAGGCCTTTATTGATAGCTTTTGTCAAGTGACGGAGGAGTGAGACAAACATTTCACCTACCATACAAGGAGATGTCCATCACTCTCATGGATGTGGTAATTTGTATAGGACTTCGCATCGATGGAGAGGCTATGACAGGCACGATAGGAGGAGGATATTTGGATTTATTAGTCAAACTCCTTGGTATAGCTCCTCCTACTACAGTGATGTGTGGTAGCCGAGTGGGCCTTAGATTGCTCTTAGGTGAGTTTCATGCGCTTCCAGTAGATACCATGGCGATAGTGATCAAGTAGCATGCACAAACATACTTATTACATTTACTTGGGACTACGATCATTGTGGATGACATGGTTCTCTCCCTCCTTGCGGATTTTGACATGGCAGGCACTTATGCTTGGGGCAGTGCCACTCTTGCATATTTATACCGAAAGTTAGGGAAAACATGTCAAGCCATGGCCACAAGATTGTAGGTTGTCTGACCCTTCTTCAAGTAAATAAATTTGTTGAAGTTAATCTTTTTTACATGCATAATTACTTCACATTTATTAATAACTTTTATCACATTTTGTGACACAACTATTGTCGTGGGAGCATTTCACGTCAGCCGACCAAGTATTGAGATGGGTCAAGTATTTGAGGGTGCTCCATTAGGAGCCAAGTAGGGCATTTTTATTTTTTACACTTAATGTTTTTAACATAGTTTTATATGGATATGCTGAAATTATGTTTTGAATTTGACTCAAGGTGGAATGTTCGAAGGAGAAAAACCGAAAATCCACAAGGAGTCCTCCATATGTATAGTGGAGAGTTAGACCACCAACGGCCTTATCAGGTAATTTAATTTCATTATCAAATTTCATACAATGATTATAAGATATGTAAGGTCATTAAAATTTAATTATTGAGGGTCAAGATGTGTGGCTCTCGTGAATGCCACTTATCTGTTTTGAGATTGTCAAGATATACGTGTCGGATCATGTGATGCTCCAGTTAAACTTGGAGCAAGAGGTCCTTCCTCGTACCATAGAGTTTATCCATCGCATCACTCGACAAGACCACCATATTACCGATTGGGCTCTACATCATGTAACATATATCGCTCGATGGGATAATAGGAGAGCCACTATTATCCGAGGTGAGATGGCTACAACATTGCGAGATGTTCGTAGCCCGTATATGCAGTGGTATTTACCCATTACGCAGTGATATATTTTACAGTGCGATGATGTAGAGGAGATGACATATCAGCCTAGGCATGCATCTAAGCCAGCTTTGGTAAGTATATATTAATTTTATAATAATATTTCCTTATTTCACATTTATTATTTATCTACCTTTTATTTTAATTTTTATATAGCTTGGATTAGTGCAACAGACACTTGCCAATTTGACTAACGCCGTTAACACTTATACCTCGGGTGAGATCTTATTAGCATCATGTCAATTGATGATCAAGCAACATCAGGATGTCCTTAGTAGCTTGCCACTCTTTCAGTCAGTGATTATAGATGTTCATGTACATTATCATACTGACGAGGCAGCTCAAACATAGTTGAGGCATGATCCATTCCTTGATATTCCATTCTTCATCTATAGCACTTGGTTCTCCTCCATGTTCATCACTTCTAGTTGCTCAACATGTAGCTTACCCCCAGCTAGATCCAATAGTATATTATAGATGACAACAGGCAGCTTGTGTTGAGCGATCTGTTACTTATACGAAGCCGAAGCAGGAGGAGCAGGCAGACCATGAGGAGCACATGAACCATGAAGAGCAAAAAGAGCCAGTACAACATTGTCATGGTCGAGTCGAGGTCGAGGTTAAGGCTAGGGTCGAGGCCAAGGACATAGGGGTAGAAGAGATTGAGCGACTTAGAATTATGATATATTTGTTTTGTAAACTAAAACATTTTGTGAACATTGTATGTAATTTGATGTGTTTATATTATTGTGTTTTATATGTTATTTCTATGCAACATATGTGATGTTATACAAAGTTCGATTTATATGTTTAGTGTGGAACATATCTAATGCTTATGCACAGATAAATTTGTATGTTTTGTGTGGATGATATTTGATGTTACATAGGGACAAGTGTTGTTTTTAATTTTAAGCTATCTAAAAAAAATTTCCATATGAAATCATCACAACTGAAATCCCCTTAAAGCATGGGTGGGTTGTAAGTGAGGGTCGAAGTGCTGGGCTTTCGTCCTTTGGAAGGATGAAATCAACTTAAAGATGATTTCGTCCTTCCAAAGCACAAAATGAGAAAATTTTTTAATAAAAGCCACGTAGGCACCAGTGCTTATGTGGACAAAAGCAACACCATTTTGGAAAATATTTCTCAAAATAAGTGCTTTCGGTAAATATTTTTTAATATTATATAAATAATTTTCCTTATGTAAAATTTTTATTTAAGATTAATTGTGATTAAAGAGAGATTAATTGGGAAACAATTGCATAAGTCTGTAAAATTTTCATTTAAGATTAATCGGGATTAATTGGGAAAAATTTTAAATTTTAGTATTGTAACAAATCATTGTAGCAAGTTAATGTTCATCAATCGATCAATTATTGTTGCAATTGATAACTAGAGCTTGTAGTTTCCCAAAATATGTCATTCCTTGTTGAATATAATTCATATTTAAGGTCACCTAAACCAACTTAGTTATCTATATAAAGAGTGTTTCGGACATGAGGAAAGAGAAGAGAAGTCATTGTTTAGCATAGAGAGAGATTGACAAGTTTACTTTATTAAGTTTTGAGAGTATAGAGCTTTATTTGGCTACATGCTTTGAAGATCAATTCAATTAGAAAAGAGTGAAGAAAATTTCAAAACACAACACATACATGAGCTTGAGGAGTTGTAACAAAGTTCTTCATTAATGAGTTATTGAAGAAGCTCATAGGAAGATTAACAATCAAATAATGAGTTTTTGATTGAGTTGCTAGAAGAAGACTAAGATGAAACACGAAAAGAGAAAACTTCAAGGACTCAAAGGAGGAAGAAACCTGAAGGCCAACAATGAAGAGGACTAAATAAATAGAAGGAGTTTTCATTTGCATAGAGTCTAAAAAGGTTGGTTGGTTATTTTTAAGGTCTTGTATATTCTTGCTTATTAGTGCATTGATTTAGCTTTGTGAGGCAACCGTAGTTTTTTACCCTAGTGGGGTTTTCCACATAAAAAATCCTTGAGTGATCTTGCATGCTTTGTGGTTTGATTCCTTGATAGATTGATCGTGAATGCACATAGAGATTAGGTTTTTATTGTTTCTGCAATATAAATAAATTTCAATAGATAAAGGCTAAAGCTCTTAATTCTTACTTATTGAAGTACTAGTTTTAGGAGCAATTTAATGATCCTCTAGGTTGATTAGATGGATATTAAACTATCAGTGAAGAGGGGAGCTAGTGTATTGGTAGTGTCTCCTGCCCACAAATGCAATACGCAATTGGCATGTACAGTAGCTATGGCAAGCATTGCCCGCATCTCCAACAACATGACAAGTGTTTGTGGAGGCAGGGATGCTAATTAGAGGAATCTTTGGTGGCCAGGAGGCTAGGGGCAAATCTTCTCCAATGTCTGGCAATCCTTTTTTGACAGCGGGATGGCTAGGGCGAGGGGCCTTCGATGACAATAAGCTTGGTAGAGCTTCTAGGTGGCAAGTGGATCGAATCCTTAGCGGGGTGCTCATTGCAATAGAGAGGGGTTGCAATTCCATATTTAGCGGTGAACAAATGGGGAAGGAAGAAAGTTATACATTAGTAAAAGGCCGACTAAAGTCTTTATTTTGAGCAACGAATTCGAAAGGGTGAATTTCATTTGAGTGGAAAAACTTCACGATTAGAACCCAATTACATGGAATTCGTCATTTAAAATGACAAAATAAAGTAAAAATAGAAAGAAAAAAAAGTTGCACAAGCATTAGTTAAGACACTAGTGCCTACATGGCATATCATAACACAATTCCGATAAATATTTTTTCTCACCTCTCATTTAGTAATTATTGGGAAAATTATTAAAAAAATATTAAAAAAATAATTACCAAAATCATGGAGGGAGAAAAATATTTCCCAAAGCAGTGTCCATTTTGGCCATGTAGGCACCAGCTAAGCACTAGCGCCTACATGGCATTTTTTAAATTTTTTTTCTGATTTCGTCCTTCTGAAGGATGAAATCACTTGCCTTCACATTCCTCGGGCCAAAGAGGTAACTCCAAACTGATTTCATCCTTTGAAAGGGCGAAATAAGCTTAAAGTTGATTTCATCCTTTGAAAGCATGAATCAGTTTAAAGTTGATTTCGTCATTCAAAAGGATGAAGTTCACTATACTTGCATGCCCTTCCCCATCACCCCTCCCGACCATTTCATTCTAGAGCCTCCCGATCATTTCATTCCAGAGTCCTCCGCCACATTTGTTGGTGCCCGCCACCAAGTTTGGTGTCGCTGTCCGCTGTCCGCTGCCCTCAGTCCCTCAGCCCGAAGCTTGTCCGCCCAGAGCCCCTCAATGCATATCTACTCCACCTAGAGCCCCTCTACCCGGAGTTCCTCCAAATGTCTACCTAGATTTGTCCACCCTTCGCCATTAGGCCCTAGATTCATCCACCTACAGTTCCTTCGCCGGAAGGTATTTTTTGATTTCATATTCTATAATCAAAATATTAAGACTACATGACAGATTGGTTGTGTTTTAGGTGATTTCTGTAATTAAGACAACAAGTTAGCATGACAAATTTGTTGAATTTTTGTTGCTTGAAGGGTTTTTTTTATTTTGTGTTCTATAAGCAAGACATCAAAATTGCATGATAGATAGGTTGTTTTTTGGCGATTTTAGGTTCTATTTTTTATATCATGGACTATAATCAAGACAACAAGAAAGAGTTCATAAATTGGTTGAATTTTTGTCTTTTTAATTTCTTGTTCTATAATGTAGATGTCAATTTGGTGTGTGATTTTATTTTCTTATTTTTTTTAAGTTCGTATGTTAAGGGAGTGAAATTGTGCTATGGAATTGTCATATGATTTTTGTTGTTTGAGTGAAATTGCTTGATTAAGTTCGATTAATAGATAAATCTCATATTTCATTAAGTATAGTAGTAATTATTTAATGTAATATTTTTGTAATTTATTGATTAGGAATTAAGTGAATATAGATGGCGGAAGAAATGGTTAGTTTTGTGCTTCACCATGAAGGGGGCACAGATGGATTATTTATCAAGAAACCATCTACTTATGATAAACTTAAGATGCAAGTAGCTAGCAAAGTTGGTTGGGATTGAAGGAGATAAAAAATTACTATAAAATGTAATATTCTGATATTTGGATGGAAATTAGGACTACTACGTGTAGATGATGATGCATCATTAAGACAAATGTTTCTCCATTTGTCTCATGTATTTTGTTTCGAGATATTTCTCAAAAAAGAGGCCTGAGTGCCTAGTGAAGGGCGTAGTACAAGTAGGAGTTCACATAGGAGCTCTGAAAGGAATATGAGTAGTGGAAGGCACATGTAAATATTAGTAGATGATAATGAAGAAGAAAATTTATCAAAGATAGTAGCTTAAAATGAACGTTATAGGTCATCTATACCTATTGACGATGGAAGTGGACCTAATTGGAGGTAAGGTTTCTTAAGATGTGAATCCTGTGTGAATCTTATAATTGTCAATGAAAATTAGGATTTTGAATTATGAATTTTGTGCGTAATGTGGAAGGTACACATCACATTTAAATGAGAGATTTAGCATTGAAATATCTCAAGGTAGTGCATGTTTTGGAACTCAAAGCTTGATGGGCATTCATTACCCCTACATAGGCGTTGGACATATTGATGTTGGACCATCCAATCCAAGGTAAAATATATATATATTTATAAACAATCTAACATTTTTAGTTTTTAAAGAAGTGTTTAAGTAATATGAAATTAAATACATGTGTGATATTTATGTGTAGGGGCACTTATGTCCATGATGATGATGTTGATGTAAATGAGGCTAATGAAGGTGAAGATAACATTGGCTAAGCAAGTGAAGAAGAGTATGGTATGAAATAAGAAGGTGTTAGAGGTGAGGAAAGTGCTCAACAAATGGTTGATGGCGAGAAGGAAGATGCAGTAGACAATGCAATTGCCGCAAATGACATGAATGTGGATGATGAAGAGCCACCATACTATGATGAGGAGGAGCCAATCTATTCACATATCACATAGGAGGAGATAGATACGGTAGTTAATTGTGCTATGGATATGGAGCAACAAAACAAAGAAGAGTTATATGTTGGGCGCATCTTTAAGGATAAAGAGGCATTTGCCATAGCCTTGATGGAATTTTCAATTAGGAATTATGTCCAATACAAAGTTCTACATACAAATATATTAGAGTATACAATCAAGTGTATTGATAGTAC
Source organism: Saururus chinensis (assembly GCA_035235625.1). Lineage (NCBI taxonomy): Eukaryota > Viridiplantae > Streptophyta > Magnoliopsida > Piperales > Saururaceae > Saururus > Saururus chinensis. The sequence continues at coordinate 22,865,244 of CP141142.1, forward strand.
TTGCCTTTGGAGAGTTCATGGATCAATGAAGAGGGGTGTAGGGTACTTTAAATTGAAGACATAGGAGGTGACCACACTTGTAGGAATACGGAGCTCAACACTGATCATAAGGAGTGTAGTGCATCATTTGTTTCAAAGGTCATAATGCCCGCCATCCAAGCCGAATTAACTCACACACCAGGTGGTATTATTGAAAGAATGAAGGAGAGGTTCCATGTTGACATTTCTACAAAAAGCATGGGCAACAAAGAATATGGTGATAAAAGCCATTTATGAGGATTAGGTTGAATCATACAAATTGCTGCCAATGTACCTCAAGGCAATGCAAGATGCAAATCCTGGTACCTACTAAAAGTTGGAGTCTAATCTAGTAGATGGTGGTCGTGTCAAAAATTTACATAGATATTTTGGGAATTTGGGCTATCTATACTAGGGTTTTGGCATTGCATCCCGATGATTGGTGTCAATGCAACTCACTTGTACATCAGGTATACCGAAGCTCTTATAGCTGCAAAGGCTACAAATGGGAACAATGGGCTATTTTCTATAGCATTCGGGATATTAGTAAAGGAAGATTGTGAAAATTTGCAATGGTTCATAAGTCAATTGAGAGAGTATGTACTTATGGACATGATGAATGCCGCAATCATTTTAGATCGACATAAGGGACTTTAGAAGGCCATGCCTGAGATTTTCCCGTCACCATTCTTCTACCATCGATATTGCATCCGTCACATAAAGGCAAATTTTAAGGAGTTCAAAAATGATACATTGATGGACTTGATTAGAGCAGCAACATGTGTATTGACAGTAGAACAATTTGATATTAAAATGGACTTGATTGTTTAGGAAAGTCCCAGGGCTAAACTATTCAAATTTTCAAAACACTTTTAAAGAAATTGCACGCTATAAATCACAACAATTTTTTTCTTTCTTAAACACAAAATAAATCATTTGATTAAATATCCAGGTCATGATAATTGAGGTTCACAAATATGTATCAAAACATATGATTTTATTACATGTGTCAAATTCTATAAATAGCAGGTTAACTCTCTAAGTACAAGTTTGTCATCTTTCTAAAATAAATAACCAAATAAAGTTGGCTCTCACACCAGTAATCACAATTACTTACATGATTGCAGAAGCAAGAAATTAGATCTCACTAGTGCAATGTTGTCCTCAAACACCCATAAACGTCTCAATCTCACAACGTCCCCATCTAAAGAACCTGCAAGCAAACAAGACCAAACAGGCAACAAAATATCTCCTCCCCTTGGAGGAGCATTCAAAAGAACAAAAGTATTATTTAATATTTTTTGGATCGAGCCAACATCACCCGATGTTAGTTGCTTACGTACTTATTAGACAACATCTCCAATGTTTCCAATAAGATCAGATCTAGACATAGTTCTGCCTAATACTACACTATACTAAGAAGCATAGCATCACACATGCAATGCTTAATTATTTTCAAACAACCTACATTTTATGCAAGTCCTTTAATTGTTCCACTTGTTCTAATTAAACAAGCAATATCAATCAATGTTATTAACTATCTCTCGAACCATTGCTCGATAATTAATATCCCCGTCTAATCCCAATGATAGATCATCAGATGTCAACCTAAGTGACAAATGATAACGAAACACCCCGGAATCCACAAGGCCCCTAGAATCCACCAAGAAGTACCATCACCCCACCTAGCCCACGAAAGACCTGACCGGAGTAGAAGGGCATGACTCACAACTACACCTGAATAGAAGTGACAGAAAAAGCCAACCAAGTAGGATGTTAGCTAATCCAATTGTGTGTACATTAAAAGATCCTCAATAGATCTCTGGTTAGCCTGGCTCACGCAGAACTCCCTCCAATGGGGAGGTGTAACTACACGGTCAAATAAGTAGCTCTTCAATAGAGCTAAAACTTAGGAAACCATTCTAAAACCTATCTTGCTCATCTATAATCCAGGATTTCGAATGACTATCCTAAACCCTATTAGTCCCTTCTAAATTAGGGTTTAAAACTCAAAACTGCCATCAGTTCATCAACCAAGGCTAATCGTCAGGTCAAAGGCTTTGTTCACTATATGAACTAGTCCTAGACCCCTCTAAGGTATTTTAGTCTTTATCTTGATTAGGTGTTCTGGCCCAATCCAAAGCTATCCACTCAATCAATTAATCTTTCAATAATCTTAAGCTAGTGATAAGTTACTCTCACAATATCAATAGCAAAATATTAAAACAATGAATAACATAAACAAGCAGAACCACACAAGTCCAAACATATCATAATATCAATAATCAAATTCAATAATGATATTATAATTACTCAAGCTCTCATGCCCTAACCCTCCTTGGGTTAACTTATTAAATCTCTTAAAAAACTCATCATAATGCACTTGAGGCCATTAAGGTAATTATTTTACCTCAGACATGACCCTATCTATTCTCACCACAGTCTTTAACTTCTCAAAACGTTTGAGTATCACATTGGCACATTGCTTTCTTTCACGCAAATGCGGGCCAGTCTGCACATAAGGGCATTTTTGTCTTTTTGTTTAAAGCCTTGTTGACATCTAACTGGTCCAAAATTGTACTTAAGTGTACTACTTGATGTCATGGACTTTGTGTAATTTTCCTTGCATGTGACGGGGTCCTGAACCCCTTGAACCAACCCAGGTTTTGACTAATGGTTTACTATAGATCCTAAGGGCAAAAAGGTCAATTAACCACCCACTGGGATTTTTCTCCCAATAAGAGGTTTGGCCTATAATTAGTTTACCCATTAAACTCTCACTAAGAATTTTCTCAATTTTTAGATCAACTCATAGGCCCTTGAACTGGAGCCTCTAAATTGGGTAAGTGATTTTCACATGATGATTTAACTACCAGGGGTAAAAAGGTCATTTCATAGTCTTTGAGATTTTTCCCAAGTCTGAAACTTGGTCACCACACTCTAAATATCTTTTGATATTTTTTCTACTTTTTTCCGACAAGATAAGGACCCTAAACCACTCGGTTTAGTACCTCTTCTTCTTTTTTTTTAAACCGACCCGAGCCAGGTCTATAGTTCCATCCCGGAATGGGCCAGACCCGTAGACCCACCTGCAGGTCGTCTTCCCCATGGAGACGTCCTCAAGGCTGTAGGCGGTGGCCAGATAGCCTGGCCCTCTAGCCACCAGCCTAGATATCTAATCAACGATGAAAGACGTCCATCAGAGCAAGGGGTCGGATCTGGAATTGATGGCCGAAGCAATGCCGATCTGAATTTTTTTACTAAGACAACCTAATTTCTTACTGCTGGCAAGCACCACGGTCATCATGATCAGGAGCAAGGCCGGCCCTGATCAGATTGCCTCCAAGCAGCGGATTTGATGGGCTCAGCCTCGTTGCTATCCGTTGGCTACCGACCGACGTCGAAACCACCTGGTTTCGTCCACATTTGCCCACAAACAGAACTGCCCACAGGAGTAGCGGCCATCATGAATGGAGTCGGGGGCCGGGCCTGTTCGATTTGCATCTATTTGGCTAATCTAAGGGACCCAATCCCAGCCTCTGGTAGGCGGCGCTTGCTAGCTGGAGGCCAAATCCAGTCAAGGGCAACCAATGTATTCTTCTTAAGTAATTAAATGATCAATGCTCTAATTAAGAAATTGAAACAATTACACAACTAAACCTCTTAATCACATAATCAAGTTTATTGATGATCTTACCTTAATTGTCGATTTGTCATTGATCCATCGCTATTGGAGCTTTGCCTTTCACAGCCTTCTCTCCTCCAATCGGGCAAAGACCCCCAAATTGTGCCCTAAGAAGGCCTTTTATAAACATGGGAATTAGAGTTCCTAATCCCTCTAGAATGTTGGCTAATCCTTCTACTTAGATACCCTAATTAGGTATCTAAAAATTAATTTCAGAACTCTAATTAATTGGGCCCATAAGATGACTTAAACGGGCCAAATAGACGTTTAAATCTGGTAAATGAGCCTTATATGATATGTTCAACTTTGAATGTGGTATCTCCCTCATCCAAACTCCGATTCACGTGTTCTTAGTGGTTTTCGAAGCTCTGAATGTCTACTTTCAAATAGAATTGGTTTTATCCACAAATTCTATCTAGAGAGGAAGTTATTCTACCAAGAGTGTCAATAATTCAAACATCCTATTTTCTACGTATTTAATTTTTAAAACTTAAGAAATAGGGATATTATACGATAGTTTTAGAAGATTTGATATAACGATTGCAAATATGGTAAAAAGTTTAAATAACGTCTCGAAGGGGGCATGAGGATTACCTATGCAGGCTTTAGTATCAACTATTTTTTATGGGGTAGTAAAATTCTTCGTGAAACGATCTTGTGCTTTGGATGCTATGGCCACCCCGTATACTCCTAGAGTGGAAGGGATAATAAGAGAATAAACAAGTTAAATTGGGGAGTATATAGTTAACAGGATCAACCGTACCGAGTACAAAGTGATGTCCATGCATGGCAGGAGATTTCTGGTAATTGTAGCTCATAGAACTTCTATATGCAATTTCCCTCAAGTCTACTTGTATCCTTACTCTCACCTTCTTGCCGTGTGGGGAAAGTGGCAGGAGCCTATATAGGCAGGATTATGTTACACATCGACCGCTTATTGAAATGTGTACTCCGCACAATTCTACTCTCCTCCTGGTCAGGAGCTTTGGGAAAGAGTTACGTGTTATTACCTTCCAAAGCAACAAGACAACTCTGTTGCCCATGATCTATTAATAGACCGTATAACCATAAGAGAGATGGTAGAGTAAGGTATAAATGTGGGAGGTGTAAATAATTTAGGCATAATAGTAAAAAATGTGTGAACCCTCTTATTGATTGGTAAACATACAATTAGACTGTCTTTTTGTTTGCTCTCTATTTTAGATATGACTATATGTTCCTCATATTCTTATTTCTTTGCAAATTATATAAATTATATGGAGTCTTTTTACATGTTAGGCCTCATTGATAAAATAATACTTGTCCAGTAAGAATTGCATAAGTCGACTTCTATTTAGCAAAAAGAGGTATTCTAACTATTTATAAATTTTATTTCTTAAAACTTAAAACTTTTAGTATAAAAGTCAAAGTGTTGGGATTTCATTCTATCGGATGAAATCAACTTAAAATTGAAAGACAAAATAAAAAAAAATTGTCACAAAGCCGCATGTGCCATCTAGTGGCTACATATCCAAAATGGACACCAGTATAGGAAATATTTTTCTCCTTAAGCGATTTTAGCAATAATTTTTTTAATAAATTTTCCTAATCATTTTTTTTATACTAATTATTCAATAAAATTTACTTCCATGAAATATATTACAGTGCCATTGATGTAGATGTGTAAGTTCATGTGTAAGTTCAGAAAGAGAAGTGGCGTGGTCCTTATTCTGTGGTCTCTTTGGCGTGTATCTTTTCCCAAGAAGCACGGGAAGGAGGAGGCAGGGTTTTTTATTCCTAGGGTTTAGAATATCTAATCCTCTCAGAGTTGCTGTAGGTATCCTTCAATCCATTTCGCAGAACTCGGAACACTTCTCCTCTCTCATCTCATGCACTCGGCATTTCATTGTCCTTATGACTCGTTTTTCCAACTTTCCCACCACCACCGCCTACGCCGCCGGCAGCTTGTCTCCCCATCCCGCCATCTCAGCGGCATAACTTCTACTCCTCAGAAATGCCACCCCAAGGCCGTGAGCTTCTTGAAGTCCTCGTCTCAGCTTGGGCTTGAGGAGGAAGTTGATGATGAACAAGGGTTGCTATCCTCATCGTCATTATCGTGTTCGAACAGCCTCCCTGTTGTGGTGCACAAGTCTGGAAGGGCTTGTCGCTATGTCTGGAATGGGTCCCGGTTGGTGTTGGTGCCCTGCGAATCAGAGGTCTTGAAATCGAACGACTTTCTACATGGGTTCAGCGAGTTCTTCAGGGTGTCGGTTTCGGCGCTCCGGAGGCTGTTCGTTCCCCAGAAGGTGCAGCCGCATTACCTCAAGTATCTGAAGTGGAAGCTTCTGCATCGGATTTTCAGCTCGGCACTTCAAGTTCTTGCCACACAGGTTGGTTGAATTTGCTTCCTAAGATAAGATGCTCGGGTATCATGTAATTTAGATAATGTTTAGGTGAATTATTGAGTTTCTTCCCTACTTTTGGATGCACGTTATGTTATAATATGAATCGAACATGTCCATCAAGAAGATCAGGCTTGGAGGATTAATTTTTGGACAGATTAACTTTTCTTTACTTGCTGCCACAAAGGTAGGGTGTGAGCTGGGATTCTTACACTTGGTGAGTGATTGACATTAGGCATTGTTTCGGGCCATTGGGTTTGGCTCGTCGCGCTCGCTTTCATCAGCTGCAGCATTGAATTGGATGTTGAAGGATGGGTTGGGACGGTTCAGTAGGTGCATCTACACTGCCAGCCTAGGGGTTGCATTTGACACCAATTTAAAGGTATTGGCCTTGGGTTGTCATATGCCAGTTTATTTCTTCCTTCTTGTAAAGTGGTGATTGACGCTGGATATGCTGTTGGTTCTGCTTCTTTGCTTTCTATCATTTCAGAGGGTTAGGTTTTCAACTTCTGTTCTATTCAGCCTGAGTATTGGGGTTGAGCTGTTGACTCCGACTTTCCCCCAACAATTTTTGCTCCTTGCCACCGTGGCAAACATTGCAAAATCAATAAGCCTTGCTGCCTACATTGCAACTGGGGTAATGCTTATTCTTTTCTATGCTTTTTATACATGTTGATTATTTCTCCTGATCTTTAGAGTGAATATAAGATTGTGAAAATTCCAAGTCTTATCGGCATCTCTTCTTCAAAAAAATTGTGGTTACTGTCTTGCCAGTCTGCCATACATAGGAGTTTTGCTGTTGCAGATAATCTTGGTGAAGTTTCAGCAAAAGGTCAGGTTAGTATTCATCCCATTTCTGCTGTGGGCAACTATTTTGTACATTTTGGTTCTAAATATTCTGAGCATCTCTTGGTTTTTGCAGATTCAAACTGTATGTTTTGACATGATGGGTCTTCTATTTGCTGCAACACTGAATATGATTTGCAAGAATAGCCAAAGGTTTTTTTTTTATCTTAGGTGTTGTTTGGCAATCACTTTCCCCTTAATCTTGTTTGGATGTCATACTTCATGTCAAATCATTTTTCCCAAAAAATGTTGATAAATGATTCTTGTTTGGCGACCCACATTAATAATTTCCCCATGAATTCAAAACAATTTACCTCAAAACGTGAACCTATGTTAAAAAAAGTCATGAAGTTCATTTGTGGAAAAGCTCCTCTAGAGGACCTTTCTACACAAATGACTCCCAATCTTCATGATGGCCCCTCACATATTTCGGGCCATATTAATGGCTCTTTTTTCTACAAAGGCATTTGAAGCAAATTGTTATTTTCTTCACCTTCAAATTTGTTGCCAAACGACACCTTAAATTGGTTGAAGTATATTTTTTTTGTTTATATTGATAGATAAATGCTTTTTGATGGTGAAATGCTCAACACCTTTGAAGAACCAACAACAATGAGGTGCTTGGGGAAGTGAGGAGGAGAAGGGACTTTAAGAAGGATGGTGATGGTGCGAGGAAGTCCAAAGAGTCATTTTTCAAGGAGTGACAAAAATGTAAAAGGAGAGTTGGGAGAGATATATTAAGGGTAGAGGACAGGCCAAAACCTAGTGAGTGGAGATTTAAGGCATTTGGTGACTTGTACAATAGGTTAGGAATAAAGGAGGAAGACAAGAAAATTTACTACAGCTAAGTTAATAGAAAAGAGAATTGGAACTTGGAATCAAGTTACGTGCATTATGAGTGAAGATTTAACAGTTTTAGTAAAAGATGAGAAAATTAAGGCGAAATGGTGAGGGTATCTCAAGCATTTATTGAATGAAGATTATGGTAGTGGTCATAATATTGGGCCTAGTCTTATTAAGGATATACGTTATTTTAGGAAATTTACACTAGAGGAAGTAGGAATTACCTTAAAAAAGATGAGGCAAAATAAAGCATTAGGACCTAATGGAATTTCAATTGAAACATGGATGTTTCTTGGCGGTGCTGGCTGAACTTGGTTGACTAGGTTGTTTAATAATATATAGAAGTTAAAGATGTTAGAGGAGTGGAGAAGTACCCTCATATCTCTATATAAAAATAAAGGGGATATCCAAAGTCTATAAGGGTATAAAATTTTTGAGTCATTCTTTGAAGTTATGGGAGAGATTAGTAGAAAGACGTTTGTGCAATGTAACTAGGCAACTGAAAACCAATTTGGTTTTATGCCAAAGTGGTCCACAATTGAGGCTATCTTTTTTTGCAATATTTAGAGAAGTATAGAAATAGGAGACAATATCTTTATATGACCTTCATAGATTTTTAAAAAAGCCTATGATGTGCCTAGAGAGCTCATTTGGAATTTATTGAAGAAGAAAGGAGTTATAATCGCTTACATAGATATTATGAAAGATATGTATGATGAGTTACTAACTAGTGTACCGACAATTGAAGCGTAAACTAAAGAGTTCTCGGTCACAGTAAGTCTATATCAAGTGTCATCTTTAGGCCCTTATCTCTTTCCTTTAGTTTTATATATATATATATATATATATATAAATAAAATAAGTTAAGGTATGTGGTACATATTCATGCAAATGATGTAGTTTTAGTTGATGAGACTAAGGTAAGGTTAAACATAAAATTAAAATTGTGGAAGAAAGCTCCAGAATTGAACGGTTTTTAAGTATGACTTAGATAGAGCATATGAAATTTAAATTTTAGAAAAGGGTAAAATTGGAGGGAGAACATTAGTTAAAATAGAGGGTGAAGAAATGTCAAGATGTGAGCAATTATGCTATTTAGGCTTCATTATCCACAAAGAGGGAGATATTGATAGTGATGTGCTACAGAGGATACATGCGAGGTGGGTAAAAGTGGTGGGGTAGCGTTGGGAGTTTTGTGTGATAAGTGTGTTCCTAATATGCTTAAAGTCAAGTTCCATTGGACAACTATTAGGCCTACAATACATTCTAGTGCAAAATGTTGGGTCCCAAAGAAATGTCATATAAGTAAATTGAATGTGGCCAAAATGAGGATTCTAAGGTAGATGTGTGGGTTAACTAGGAGAGGTAAGATTAAAAATATGTATATTGTGAGAACTTGGGGTAACACATTTAAGAGGGAAGTTTAGGGAGTGTAGGTTGTGTTGGTATGAGCATATACGTAAAAGGCCAATAGATGATCATATACATAGAAGGCCAATAGATGCCTCGGTGAGAAGGTTGGAAGTGATGCATGTAAATTATGCCAAAAGAGGGAGAGGAAGACCTAATAGAACTTGGATGGAGTTAATAAGAAAGGATATGGTTATGGCTACATCTTAAGAAAGAGATGTCTATATTGGAGGTGTAATATCCATGTTGCCAACCTCAAATTGTTGAGAAAAAATGCTACTTGAATATGATTATGATTGATAGATAAATGCCCGCATGCTATTGAGTTTCTTAAACTATTTCTAGTAGATATTTTACTTCAAATAGTGGTAGATTTTTTACATTCTTGCACTATTTCACCTTTTGTTTTTTGTAAGCTAAAAGAGTAACATTTTGACACAATTTCACCTTTTTTGCAAAAGGTAATATATTTACACAATTTCACCAAATTATGTAAGAATGCTACATTTTTCAAAAAAATTTCTAAATGAAAACATAAAATAATGAATGATGGTCAAGGAGAAGAGTCAAGCTCATCTAAATTTCATTGATGAATAATATAGCAAAGATGAATAAAAAACAGAGTGACGAAGTTGTTTAAAATCATTATTACCAAGAGTGATTTGAGAACCTATTCTTAGTTGTACTTTTAAAGACTAATAATTGAAGAAGTATCATCTTAAGATAGTTATGGATATGTGCATACCTAGTCCTGTAACCCTCAATAATGATGGTTGAATGGTCTGGCCATGGTTTTTTGAAAGCCCTGATTGTACAAAGAATGGAACTATGAAGTTGATTTAACTATGTATTTTCTCAGAAAGTAATGGGTTATTTACTAGACAACAATGTCTTGAAGATGTGATTAGCATTTAAATCTTACAGTGTCTTTCTGATAATCTGGTCAGATTTCAGGCAAGTCTTCCTTTGTTTGTGTATCCACTTTTTTCTGCAGTTGATCTTTTTGCAATCTATCAAGGACTTAAACATGTTCACCTACAGACACTAACAAAGGTTGGTTAAATCCCTAAATTGGACTTATTATTCATCTTTACAACAATTTTCTTAATTGAATGCTGCATTATGTTACTTCATGTTGAAATTTATTCCTAACTTGTTGACCCAGGATAGGCTTGAAATTATAATAGAAAGGTGGCTCCACACAGGATCAGTACCCTCACCTGCAGATGTAAGCAACATAGAAGGCATTTTTCCAGAAAGAACAGGTGAACTTTTGTCATTATGTTGTCTATAGTTCCTAATAAAAAGTTGTTAGAATTGACTTTTCAGCCAAGTTTATTAAGATTGAGGAAACATGAATGGTGGAGAACTAATGAATGATTGCAAACTAATGAGGTCGTATCAGGTAGCAAATTGTGGCCAATTAGAATTGGAGCAATTGACCCTAAAGATCTTTCACCAAAGATTATAATGATGGCGATGAAAATGTTGAAGAGAGAAGCATATTATTTCATCTGTATGGAGACATTTAGTGGTTCAATGACAAGAAAGTGGCAGGTATTGATATAAGATATACATGTGATGCAACTCGGGCATATTAGTTCTTATCAACTCAGTTTCTTAGTATAGTTTGTTTAATACATCTTCTGTGCAGCATGGTCTTCTTCTCTCTCTACGGGAAGGTGCAGGGGCAACAGACATTATTACAGGCTTGTTGCAGGTACCAAACTTATAGTTCTGACAGCATTTTCACAAAAAATGAATGGATACAAAGAAAGTATATGAGGCCAGGTTTACCTGGGTTCTGGGATGGACCTGTCTTCCACATAGATGTGTTATTGTTATGTCATGTCAATCTAACTATTCTTACTTTTGGGCAGAACATATCTGTTTTAGTTTTTCAAAAAGTGACAGCATGTTAACCTTGAAAATGTCTAGCCTTCTACTGAACTTAAACTTAAGTCATTATGCTAAATATAACTTTTTTGAAAGTTACAATTTCAGTTTCCTTTTTGAGTCTGTATTTTGACCTCAAGTTACTATGCAGGCTTGTCATGTCCGTCAGTTACTATTAATGCACAGAAGCAGGTGGGAACATGTGGAACCTAGTAGCACATGTGCACCAGCCGTCAGGGACTGGTTTTCTATTGTCGAAGATAGTAGAAAAAATGCACTGCATGAGGTGGGCCAATTGACTGAAGAAATTCAAATAGCAGGTTGGGCTGTCAAGAACATCTTGCTTAGCACACCTGAGCAGATCCGGTACAATTTGGTTGGTGAATGATATGGATCACGTGCTGAATGGTGCGAGAAAAATGCATGTTCTAGTTGGCCTGAGGAGTTGGGAAGTTTATGGGAACATTCGGCATTGCACTTCTTGGGTGTTGATGGGAATGTTCGACATTGGACTTTTTGGGATCTCTCCACAGTTATTGGTAAAATGTAGATTTGGCTTTTTCTTCATGTGATTGTCTTCCTAGATGGTTTACAAGACGTAAGGAAGCACATTCCCATCTGTTTTTGAGTGTTAGTATCCTTGCCCTCTTACATGCTGTTTTCTCTCTGTTTTGTAGACCAGGAAGAAGAAAGTATGGCACGAGGTTTGTCAATAGCCATTACGAATTACAGGTGATCTTATAAGATTCAATGGAAGATTAAGCTTAGTATTTGCGGGCTGAATGCCTTATCCAATTGGGTGATTAATATTCTTTTGTATAGAATTATATAGCTTCCTGACTTTGTCAGGCATGTAGCTACTATAAATGGTTTTGCCACATAATTTTTTCCATACAAAGTTAATTATGTAGAAATTAAATTGGCAAAAGCAATTGAATTTGCCTGTTCTATTTTTTACCCCTTATAGCACATTCTGTTTATATCAGACAACCACAGTAGCAACTTCATAGCCACTTTCTTGTTTAAATAGCTTCTTGCAGTTTATCATTTTTTTTTCTTTTCCATTTTGTTTGTCAATTTTTCATCAATGTTTTTAAATGTACAAGACTTAACTTAAATGATTCATGGTGAAAATGGTTGTCGAACCATTTAAATGACCAATTTGCTTTTCTTTTTGCCAGCCATTTTGGCCAGTTAGTACAAGTGAAAACAAGCGAACTGACGGGAAAAGGGGTCTTTTTGGTGTTTTGCTGTGCTGTATGCCTGCCCAAACACAAGTGAATCCTTAGAACGTTTGATTAAGCGTGGTTAGAAATTTCCTTTGAACGTCTCCCACTCTCTATGTATTTAGTTATCGTTTTACTTTATGCTTACCATCCTCTTGAACTTCCATGGCATCTGTGTGTTTAGAGCATCTAACAAACTTAGCAGTATATAATCCTTAGTCTCCAAGGTCGAGATCCGTCAAGAGCTTGAAACTGGTAATCTCCATGAAGAGGCATAGCCTCTGATGGAAAGCGGCTCATGATGCAAGCCAATGAGCCACAGTATTTGCCTTCCGAAACACATGCTGACCTAAGATGTTATTAATTTTCACTATAACCTTGATCTCTCAAAAAATGATACGAATCTGCTAAGGAACTGAAAACTTCTTGTTAATCTTGGGGGCAAGAAGTTAAAGAGCCTTAAAGGAAATAGGGCGAAGGTGAAGCCTATCAAAAATGTCCAATTCACTTTTAGAGTGTCCTCAATGGAGAAGCAACAGAGGCTAACAATCTGAGCAGGTCACAAATTTAACAAATGACCAACCTACTAGAGGTTTTGACATCTTTCATATTTAGAAGCTCAACGTTGTTTCCAAAAAAATCAGATACTAAGATTGGATTTGGCTGTTGATAGTTTTCCTTTTAACCAAAGAGTAGAACAAAAGGAATCTTGAAGAAAGACTGCAATCACTTAAGGCAAATCGTACGGTTCATAAAAAAACTTCCAAACCTGAGCCGCAGAATCACTTTGGCTTACAATATGAGCCATAGTTTCTATTATATCTCATTTTTTCTTAATTTAAATTTTGAACCTCTGAATCTAACGAACCATTTACCATTGTGCAACCTCCTCTTAACAACTAAGTTACGGTCCCCCCTTCATTGATTTCATTATCCATTAAGTGTCTAAAATCCCAATGTATTGTGCTTTCTAAGAGAAAGGGGAGGAGGAAGACCTCTGCTTCCTATTGGAACATGAAGAGAAAAGGGAGGACTTCTCGAGGGGATCTTCATCAAAATTTTCCGCAAATTAAGGTAAGTGACATATTTCTAATAATTTAGATGAGGTGTCTTTCCTAGAAGTAGCAGTTTTATAAGGCCTTTATAAATAGTAGATGAATAGTTGATTATTTATTTTAGAAAAAACTGGTGCTTGCTCTTATGAGCAAGTTTTATTTGAGGGGAGGTCTAAAAAGTTTGTCAAGTCCATTTTAAGGTCACATGATTTTATTTTTTGACAAGTTTACCCTTCTTTTTTCTTCCTTATATTTCCTATTATTCTTCTTTCACCTTTATCTAGATTCTTCATTTTTCTTTATGTTTCTCCTCTTCTTCCTTCTACCTTCAAGATCCTAGTTGCGGCTTCTTTTCTTCCTTAGTATAGATTGTTTCTTTCTGCTCTAAGCCTCTTTCTCCTCTATCTCAATCTCCATTCACAGCAGCTCTAGTACCTCCACCACCACGCATTCCTCCTTTTTTTTCCTTTTTTCTTCCTTAGTCTAGATCGCTCCTCTATGTTCTAGGCCTCTTTCTCCTCCATCTCCCTCTTCATCCATAGTAGCTCCGGCGCTTCCTCTACCACGCCCTCCACCACGTCCTCTTCCCCTTTTTCTTCTTTATTTTCTTCCTCTATCCGGATCGCTTCTTATTCCATCTAAATCGTTGCTCCCTTTCTTCCTTGGTTCAAATATTTACTCCATGCTTTCATGTCTCCTCCTCCGTCTCCCTCTCTGTCTACAGTAGCTTTGACATTTCCCTCGTAATAAAGATAATAAATATTTACTCTCTTTGTATATAACAAAGTGAATAAATATTTATTGTATTCTTCCTCTGCTTACCACTAGGTGTGAATAACATTGTGAATTAAATTTCATCTCTTGCATTTATTTCCCCTTGAAGAACAATTTAGGCATCTACACCGAGAGCTTGGGTGTTGGCCATTGGTTTTCCCCAGAGGGAAAGTTAGTTTCTTCTTATTTTTGTTGGAGGCTAGAAGGATGTAACTTGCTACTCTAATCCTGTTAGCATGGAGAAGTTGTGACATTGACACTTGCTCAGAGTCCACAGTCTAGTCCATCTTCCCAACCTTGTCAAATGGGGCTCATATAATATCCCTAATTTTCTCGAGTTTTGAAATATAAATACGTGAAAAATAAGGTGTTTGGCCCAATGACATTCTTAGTAGAATAATTACATCCCTAGATAGAATTTGTGATTGAAACTAATTCTATTATAAAGTAAACAGACAGAGCTTCAAAATGCCACTAAGAACGCGCGATTAAGAGTTCGTATAAGAGATGTGATTGTTAAAAGATTTATTTTTTCGGATCAATACCAAATTTTGAATTGAGAGGTAACGTGCATTTGTGGGACCCACTTATAATAAGAGCTTAATTATTAATTACGAATTTTAATTTGGTTAGTTGACCTAATTTAATTAGAAATTAGTGTAATGAAAAAGTTCATGGGGAGAGGGATTTCGAGGAGACTAAACTTTTTGGAACCCTAGCTTAATAGGGAATTAGATATTATAAAAGGGAAGGAGGTGCAATCGATTAAAGGGGGAGAGAAGCATGCAAACGAGAGGGGAACAGAGAAAAAGAAAAGGGGACGGAACCTGGTGAGCATGGGAGCATGGGGGCCAACGGGTATGTTTGGGGAGAGAAGAGAAAGCATGGAGGTGCTACGTTCCAGGGAATTGGCAGGCCATGCATCAAAAGATTAGGATTATGGCTATACGTGATTTTTTTTTATGTTGCCAAAATCAGGAATCAGGTTTCACTGTGATTCTAATTTTGTCTACTGTTTCGTTCTACTAAATTATTAGAATTATTAGAGCAAAGTGCACGTCTTTGTTCTCGTTGATTAGTTAGGTGGGCGTTATTTGACATATAATCTCTGTTTAGTCATGACCATGTAATGCTATAATTTGTTCCATGCTTTTTCATGCTAAATTCTGGGTCTAATTGTGAAATTCGCACTGGAAGTTTGTTTTCTTTAGGCTCTGTCTTCAATTGCCATTGGTGGGCTGAAACTACTTCAATATTCTGAGAGAAATCAAAGGTTTACTTTGACATAATCTAGTTTGTAAACTACTGTTATAACATTGAAAAGTATCTATTAGAATTGTGACATAGATCAGCCCAGGTTTTGAAGAGTTGTGAGGTAGACAAACTCTATGCGTTGATGAGTATATTTCAATGTGGGTATCTTACTTTCATGAATACGCTTGGACTTCTTTGATGCAATAGTTATCTTAATACTAATTGGAATAACTAATTGGAATTAGTTGATGATAACCTGATTGATTATAAAATTAGTGGTAGGTATATGAATCTCTTCTTATTTTGCCTACAAACAGAGCATCATATCATCTATTTTGCACAGGCAGTGGGTAGAAGACAACTGTCTAGGCCGAATTATTTTGACCTGGTCCGGTTAAGAATAATAATAACAATACCTACTGAACCGGGTCCAGTTCAGTGAGGTTTAGATGGGGTAAAAACCCTAGAAAGTTAGTCGGGTACCTTGAGATGTGAGATCATTTTGAATAAGTTTCAAACCAGGGAAAAATTCTAATGTTTTTAAAATGACTAATTTACCCTTGTGAGTTTAAGCGTAGAGTATTGTTAATGACCAAACTTCGGGGCACCAGTTCAGTGGCCTATGAGTGATCTTAAAAATTGGAAAAATTCTTAATGAGATTGTAATGGATAACCTAAATTTAGACCAATCTACAAGGTGGGGAAAATCCCAGTATATATGTAATTGACTATTCTACCCCTAGGGTTAATCGTAAACTATTAAGTCAACCTAGGTCTGTTCAAGGGGTTCACAACCCCGTCACATGCTAGAAAAATTATACAGAATTCATGAAGTCAAGTTGTAGGCTTGAATTCAATTTTGGACCCATTGGATGTCATTAAGGCCTTAAACCAAATGACAAAAATACCCCTTTGAGTGGGTTCGCCCACATTCTTGTGAATGGAAGCGCATGTCAGTTTGAGAGTAGAGTCTCCTAAGAGGATTATAACTTAAAATAAATAAATGGGCAGTGAGATGACCAAATGGCCCAAGGGAGGGTGGTGTACCCCAAGTGATAAAATTACCCTAGTGCCCTTAGGGGGTAGTATGTTATATTTCCGCTAAAACGGATAATCTAGCAACCGAGCGTTAGGGTGCCCTAGAATGATGTTAAATGACTTCAAAAGAAAAGGGTGTGAGCAGCAAGTGACACGAAGACCTCGACAGGTCATAGTGTCATAGGAAAATAAGGGGTAGAACCTAATTCTCAGAGTTTGGTAGTGTATTACACATGTCTGCAATCGAGTACATTAATTAACTAGAGTATTAAATACGTAACTCATGCAATACGTTAGGGTTATCTGCATTATTGGGTTTAAACTCGCTGAGCCCTAGCCCTACAAATGAGTGTAATGGGCCCTTATTCATTATTTATGCATTGGTGTGAATGCATGTTATTTATGTTGATTATGTTGATGTATGCTTTTATTATTGATGTTTTAAGTTATATCAGTAATTTAAGGTTAATAAAGACTAATCAAGAGATTTTGGTTATTTTTGAATTGGGGTTAGAACACCTAATCAAGATAATGACTAAAATACCCTATTTAGGGTCAAGACTAGTTCATGGAGTGAACGGGGTCTTGACATAGAATTTTACCTTGATTATTGAACCGAAGGTTGTTATGGGATATTTTCGGAGTCAAAGTTTAAGCTCATAGTAATAGCCATGGTGGATATTTAGACCTTCTTGGTCTTTGTTTCTTTGGGATGATGGATCCCTACAAATGCACAAACTAGGTTTTTGAGCATCATGGAAGGCTCATCTACTTTCGGCTAGTGTGTCCATGAGCACAACTGGTACCTATATCTCTAGGCCTATGGCTGATCCAAGTGAATCTCTAGAGATGTTAGGATTTTTGATAATAGTCATGGCGGTAATCTTTCAGACCTTTATGGTCTACGTTTCTTTGGGACGATGGATCCTTGCAAATGCGCAAACTAGGTTTTTGAGCATCATGGAAGGCTTGTCTACCTCCGACTAGTGTCTTCATGAGCATAGCTGGTATCTACATCTCTAGACTCATGGCTGATCCAAGTGGATCTCTACAGATGCTAGGATTTCTATTAGCATACAATTACTCCTTTGAGCGGGAGTCGGTATTTTTATTTAACAATTAGTGCATTATTTCCTGAATAGTGTTTATTGTGTTAGTCTTTATTGGTTAAAGGTCAGCCCATGTTCCTGTGTTATGTTATATTCAGTGCTCTGTATATTACTTTACATGTGTCATTGTATATTGATGTTCTGCATGTTGGAGTCTTGTGTTTGGAGATTTTTCGACAGACGAGTTGTCTCTAAGTGAATACAGATGTGTTAGTGTTAATTATTGAACAACGGTTTGAGAGATAATTAATAACATTATTTGATATTACTTGTTAATTAGATAAGTGAAACGATTAAAGAACTTGCGTAAAAGGTAGGCTTCTATAAATACTTAAGCATTACATTAGTGATGCTATACTTCTTAGTATAGTGTAGTTTTTAGGCAGAACTACGTCTGGATCTGATCTTGTTAGAAACATTGAGGATGTTGTCTGATGAATACGTAGGCAACTAACATTGGGTGATGTTGGCCCGATCTAAAAAAATATTAATAAAACTTTTTGTCCTTTGGATGCTCTTCTCCTGTACGCGGAGATGCTCTATTGTAGTTGTAGTTGTTGCTTAGTTTGCTATGTTGCAGATTCTCCAGGCGACAACAAGTGAGACCAAGGCAGGCATGCACAAGAGGTTTCTACATTTTTGCAACTCCGATACGTAAGTGTACCTTAAGCGTGAGAGTCAACTTGTTATTTATTTTCATACGGGTGACAGACTTGTACTTAGATGGATAAGCTAGTCTTTATAAATTTGCAGACATTAAATAATATCATATGATTTGATATTCGTATTTGTGAACCCCAGTTATCATGACCTAGATATTTAATCGAAGGGTTTGTTTTATATTTAAAGAAAAAAATTTTTGCTACCTACTGTTCGTGCTATTTTAAAAATACTTTTAAAAATTTAGATCATGACAGCTCCAGTGGCAGATGCTACTAGAGGCCCAATGTCAATGAGTCACAACATGGTAGGACCCAAAATTGTGCTAATGGTAAAGTTGTTGAGCAGAAGACTATGTGGGCTCAGCCACAGATGTTGAAATTGAACCTCCATTTTATGTGATCTGGTCAGCGTCAATAAGAATTGTGTTCTAATATAAAATGGATAGAATTGAGATGCATTTTTAGACCAAAGTTGAAGAAATTGTATATACAACGTGATCTACCACCAAAAGATGGAGGTCTAGAAGCACAAGATGACAATGGTATTGAGAATACCATGTTCGAGGCATGAAAGTTGGGCTGTAGGATTATAAAAAAATGAAATAGAAGCAGATAAACAATAATAAAGAGGTATTTTTGTCTTAATAAAAATTTAAGAGTTAATGTCAAATTAATTAAATTTCTTGTAGTTAGTGCCAAAACCCCTTTATTTTAATTATCCAATTATTCATAACATGTTTTTGTGCTTCACATGTATTTATGTGAAGGACAATTATTGTGCTTAGCAAAATTTTATGACAACACATTTTCTTATGTACAGGACCTATCTTGTTTTTTTGATTTCGTTTTGGAATGATTTAAGGAGTCAAAGTGAACTTAAGAAACGTTTGAAAGATTGAAGATGCTAAAGGATTCAAGAAAGTTCATAAAAAGAGAAGGTACATGAGGATTTGATCCAAAGGCACATGTGATCTAAAAAACACTAAAGTTTAAAGAGTAATTATGTCTTTCTACATCTTAGTTTATCTATCCATGATGTCAGAAAGTGATAGAGTTGTTTTTGAATTATAAGTAAAAATTGTGCCTAGTTAATTGATTGTCTGATTGATCTTCCTAATATTTGCATTATAGAGGGAAAATTATATATTGACAAACTCCATGACAAAATCAATAATGGATTTGTCTTATATTGTAGTTTTATTAGGGTTCATTTAAGGAGTCAGGATGAGCTTGAAGACATTTCAATACATGAAGATGGTGAATATTTAAAGGATTTCACTAATTCATGCTATGTGTGAAAATATATGAAGATAAACTCAGATAACATTTGTGATCCATGACACACCTTAAATAAAGGGTAATTTTATCTTTTTACACTCTAGTTTTGCTTTTCAAGAAGTTAGAAAGCGTAAAAATTAAGTTTGGATGACAATTTAATCTTTTTGTAGGTCCGATCAACCTACCTATTAAGGCTCAAGTCAATCAATCTACTAGTGGAAATATAACCATGTCCTTAGAAGATTGAAGACTATTCTTGAGAAAAGGATGAGCAACCAAAGAGAGTTTGGCTTGGTAAGAAGTAAAGTGTATCTTTAGTAAAGTGGAGGGATTGTACTTTGTATCAATTTTTTTTACATATTGGATTTTGAAAGGCTAGGAAGGTCTTATGGTATTCTTGGATATGTTTTCTATTATGTCCCCTAACATGAACTATTTGGAGGACATGACAAATTCTAACCCAAAGATCTTAGACAAGATCAAAGTGCACAACCACCATTTTTTATAAAAGCATCCTTATACACATATAAATTCATAGGCATAATCAAGTCCAATTCCTTCAAGAGTAATAGACAAATCCATAACTATCAAAATGAAAGTGTTCTCAAAACATAACTATGAAGTCTCAAGGCTACATCACCTCATTAACTACTAATTATCCCTTAGTAAATGTCTCATCCTCACTCAGCATCTCCTTAGTTTACCTAGCTCATTCACACAAGGGATCGGTGAGGGATATCCAAAACCAAAACAAAAGGGTGAACATAGCAAAGGTTTTGAAATTACAAAACTTACATTAACACCACAAAGCACAATTCAATATGCATAAATTTTTTTAGGAAAAATCAATGTAATAATCTCAAGAATGGATCAAATCCCTTACACATTATCCGTATAAACATATCAAGAATGCACCAAATCACAAGATAATGAAATCAAGGTACCTAAAGATACTGATTGTTTGTTACCTGACATACCAAAGACTAGAAATACCAAATAGTCTCACATTCCTATGGACTAAAAATACCAGAAGTCCCTGGTTAAGCCGATCTATCAAACAGACATGACCAAATATCCCAGGAGCATAGCTCCAATGTCATAATAATTTATTTCAAGCATCTCAATCATCTCAACTTGGGGAGGAAATCATCATTTTTTGACGTAAAAATCCACCCTTTAGGATGTAAAACCCCACATTTTCATTCATAAAATTGATTCATTAAAACTTTGTTATGGTTAATTTAAAAAACTATGGAAAACCACAATTATCTTGATAAACATGATTGGGCAATTTAAATCTCATGAGCCTAAACCATGATGGATGTAGCAGAAATTCATTTGTAAATAATATTACAAGCATGTAAGCATAAACAATCCTATTATATCACGGTAATACTTTTCTAACTACATGCAAAAGACATGCCAAACCATCAAGATCTGGATTAAAAATAAGCCAACATGTCAAAACTACTTGGGTGATCGATTGGGTCATGAAAACAACTAACAATACATTAGGTGATCAATCGGGCCATAGGTTGATTGTGTGAGAACATAAGTGTCCTTATGTCATATATTAACTTATTGTCATGATTAGAACAATAGCACAAAATGTGTACTTTGAGTCAATTTATAGTCTCTAGATGGATTTCTGAAGGTGGAACAAAAAGAAGTCTCAAATCCATGTTTTTGATAGGTAAAAAGTATGCACAAATAGCACATTTACACACTTTAGGATAAAATATACCTTAGGTGAAAAAATTGTGAAGTTTAGAGTTTTATATAGAGAAAAATTAAATTTTTAGAAAAATTAACAAAAAGTTAATCGTTTCTATGAACCGATTGATCGTCACATGAAATCATTTTGTAAAACGAAATCGAGAGTTAGCGATCAATCGGCATGTCGAAGCGATCGATCATTTGAAGAGTCATGTTGAAAAATATAAATAACAATTGATCGCCCTATAGAAACAATCGATCTTTTGAGCGGCAGGTTGCCAAATTTTAGATTTTCCAGTTTGATACAATTCCAAATTAGAGAAGAGAAGACCTATAAAAAACTTTGAGGGCTTGTGTCGAGTCTCTACAATGGAGTTTTGAGAGAGTTTTTCTGAATTGTGAAATTCTTTACCATGAATCAAAAAGAGTAATTAGAGGTGAGAATTTGTTTGCTGAAGTTTGTTGCTAAGAAGATTAAGTGAATAGAAGATTTATTCTAAGGGGGAGTTGAAATATCTATGTTGATGAAGAGAGTACAAAGGAAAAGAAAATCAAGATATGACCAGTAAATAATGAAGAAGTGGTTGATTTAGAATTTAAGAGTGGTGTAAAGATCCAGCCAGTTTGAAGAAAAAGATAGAGTCTTTTGTCTATGTAATCAGTAATTTTGTAATATTAAGTTTACATAATGCGTAGTTGGATAGAGTGTCCCACGGTTTTTCTGTGGTTGGGTTTCCATGTAAAACTTCTTATGTATTTTAGTTATTGATATAATTACAAATTTATCATTATAACACACTAGAATTAGGAATGTTGAATTGATTAGATTCTAGGTTTATTTTGTTTAAAGAGGGAAAATAAATCTTGTAACTTAATTGCAAGTTAAAGACACTTTATTTTTTTAGTTTGTCTATACTACACACATAGTCCAACAAACCAACAGATGGATTAGCCCTTAAAATTGTATATTACAAAACGTTGGCCTTTCGATTGGTCAGTTGATTGTAGGCATACCACAAAAACACTATCTTTTTAGATTGATCATTCAGGTAAAACTGTGATTTTTAACCAAATGAATCTTCTACCAACCATAGAAAAGTCATAAATATTTGTATAAACATCATCCAACCCTCAATGATGAAAAACTCAACAAAACTCAAGCATAAAATTTTAAAAAATAACATAAAAACTTGCATTTAAGGAATCTTAGGGTCAAACATTTATCAATCATCAAAAACATGATCAATCACATAATCTATTTTTTTAATGGAAGAAAAACATCATCAAGTAAAAATCCCTTACCTCCAAATAGCTAAGAATCCCTTTAATTTCAACTCTAGATCAAAGAATCCTAATCCACAAATTAGGATTCATTAGCCCTAAGCAAAAATCACAACTTTCCACTAAAACCATCATTAACAAGGCAAATCAAGCATTTCCTTGTTTCTAATTAATTTTAAACTTGAATCAAAAGGTTTTGAACCAAAAACAAAGATTTAGGGCTCTACAACTTGGATAAAAAAAAAGGATATTCAAGGATTTACATAGAAGAGACATGAAGATAAAGAATATACAAAAGGTACCTTTGATTCAACCACAAACTATGAGGTAGAATCAACTTGACTCACTCCGGTACATGCTAAGGCACATGTAAATCTTAGCAAAGCTAGAAGAAGGGAGGAGGCCAACTTTAGTTATTTATACTATTTTTGGTAAGTGGGTTTAGTCTAATTGAAGAACAGAAGGATTTTTTTTCAAAATTTTTGAAATAGATATGAGTAAGCCCAAACCCATTAAATAATGATGATGGCCAAAAAATTGGCAGTGATAATGAAAACGGTCATGGGTCCCAAGGTTGGGCCCGCTTCCTCAAAATTAGAAAATTTGCTAAATTAATACCAATTTTTTTAGTAAACTTGTGGTTTATACTAGGCACTAATGCACTCCATGAGTATTTCTACCTCTGGCTATAAGAAATGGGTCCACCACACTTCGGGCATAACCCCTTTAAACTAGGCCCATAAATTCTCTACAAAAATTTTAAATAATTCTAAGAAATTCTAATTATACCAAATCATTAACAAAATAAAGTCAAACAAAAATATAAAATTTACAAATCACACATCCTACCTACCTTATAAGATTTTTGCCTTCAAAATTTGTTTCTACTTGACGATGAAGAGATGAGGATATTTAGCTTTGACTTCATCTTCACATTCCCACCTCACCTCCTCCACATTGTAATTTCACTAAAGGACTTTTAATGAATAGAGCAAGTTTTATAACTACACCTATAACTAATTCGCAACAGAAGTCCATGAATTTCAAAACCCCCAATTTTGGGCATTTTTCAAAGAACCACAAGTGAAAAGTTTGAAAACTCGAGATTTAACAGATGAAATTGCACGAAAGTTGAGAGGATTGTATATCTAGATATCCTAAACATATTCCTATCTTTTCATATTATTGAAAGCAATGTGAAAAACTCTAAAAAAATAAATTTGACAATCGGTTCTCACCTTGTTTGCAAGCAAAAACTCCATATTTATGCGAATAATTCGTGTAAAATCGAGCAAATCCTGCAAATATTGGCTTCTACCACCTCATTATTGCTTCTCCAAGAGTTTTGGAGTGAAATGAGCAATTCGACAATGTTCAATAGTTCATTTAGGAACGAACTATCAAAACTAGTGATATATCGCCCTAAGCATTGCATTGAAGTCTTAAAACCTAAGTCCCTTATATCTATTTGATTAATATTAATCATGGTCTCTAGAGATTTCCTTCCACTCTTGAAGTCAACTAACTTCTCCTTAGATGACCTAAGTTGTCATGCCCTGCCACACCCCTGCTTGACCCGAACCTAGTCTAAGAAGGTAGAACGTGGTGTAACGAAGCAAAAGATAAACTCATCCTGGGTCCTCATCGAAGTACACAACATGAGCCCTTTGTAAAAGAGCAAATAACATAAGGTAAAAAAGATTAATTAACCATCTTAGTCCAACACAACACCTATATCTAAAGTCATTATAGGCTATCCAAAGTATGAAAAAAAGTCAAGTCTATGATCATCATATCACATGACAAGTCTAAAATAACTTAAATATCTAGCCCCCTCTCATGGTGCATGCTCATCCTCAAGCTCAACATATAGACCATCTCAAGCACCTGCATGACACAGCATACAACCCCGAAATAAAACTACAAACAAAAGAGGGGTGTGCTTACCTTAATAAGGGTTTTAAATAAAACATAAGCTCACCACCTGTGCATCATAGGTTCATTCATAATCAAAACACACGTGCACACCCCGTGTAATCATTTTTATGGTTCATTCACATCTTGCATGAAGTGAGTATCAATATTCACATTCACCCTACATAATCAAGTGTATCAAACCTCATTCCATCCTACATGTTCAAATGGAATCAATCCATATGAATCATGTGTAACATAAGAATCATTGTCACTACACAAACTATGTCAATTAACATTATAATTTATATACATGCATAAATAATTTGGTGAATATTTCATAATAGAGAAAATAACCCTACTTATCCTGGCCAAAGCACAAGCAAACTTGCTCATTTTGGAAATCTTAACAAGGAAGTCCAAATTCCTAAAATGGAAAAGTAGAGCAGTTTGTGTTAACCCTAATGGAGAAACTACCCCCTAGTAAGTCGGTGCTCATGGACAAGCCAACCCAAATTCTCATGTCAAAAATTACTCATTAATTTAGCTCATTATAGCATTCCGCTCTTTTCACCCAAGGAGGAAACCTGTCCTCAAAGGAACATAAAACCCTATCCAATTGGATGTAAAACAGATTTGATGGAACCTATGATGTGGCTACTCCAAAAAACTACAACATCAAATCAATTAATCACGGTTAAACACAAATAATTTTTACTTATAAATTATTTTCATGATGCATGCAACATAATACATACATGTGCAATATTTAATAAATTTAAGCATAATATGCATGAAACATAGTCCATATGTGACAAATGAAATCATATAAGCATGAACAAAAATATACATATATGGTCGTGTTCATATTTGAGCTAAAACGTGTGGAACATGGTTCATCTATAATTAATGTGACATGTGTAAGTATTCATAATTCACCATTGTCATAATCTACTATCATCATGAAGTAAATATGAATAAATTATCAAAATCTCACTTAAAATTACACATATAGTAATTTTTCTCATAAAAACTTAAGTAGATGTTTTAGCATAATCACAACAAGTAATTTGTGCAGTTTAGAAAAAATATCAAATAAACTCCAATCAACGTGAAAAATTTATAGAGACCTACATCGCAATCTTAATTAACATATAAATAAATATCATATAAAAATAAGTATAATTTTTTTGTGATTTAATTAATGAGATTGTGCATTTCTGCTAGAATTGTTGACCTTCAAATTTATGACTATGCTATTGAATTATTAGGCTCTAAACAACTTGAAATTTTTACAACATCATGATAACACATATGTCAATCCTTCATAAAAGAATGAACTAAAAATCATATGTTTCCATCCCTAAACATGCTTCTAAACACAAAAAATGAGAGTTTCATTAATGTACATCACATATACAAAAAAATATAATAAATACATATTATTCTAAAAAAATCTAAAAAATTGGGAAGATAATCAAGACATGATAATCTACTCTTAGAAACAATTTGAGAGCAAAACTCAAAGTAAACGTATTTAGAATATAGTTGTTAATCCAAAATAGAGAGCTATTTAGCCATTTAAATAGCTTGGTGGCTCGTTTGACCAGATAGTAGTTCGAACGACCTTTCATCCTGTTCGAGTGGCTGGCCATTTGATTAGCTTACATGCGATCAAATGGTCATGATAGAACTATCAAAACAATCATCTTCTACCTCACAAAACCGAACTAGAATCTTCTAAAAAGTAATAAAAATTCCTAAAATTTTATATAATCATTACTTAAGCTGAAAATATGATAGATCTAACATTTTTCATGCTTAAACATATAAAAATAATAATAAATCACATATTTTTAATAAATTACCATTACATATCAAGATGAATCAAAAGCTTAAAGAAACACACTATAATGGCATTTGAAGGAAGAAAACCTCTTATAAAGAAAACCTCTTTACCTCTATCAAGCTTCTGAATTCCTTGAAAGAGCTTTAACATGAAGAAAACCTACAAAAAAATTAGAGCTTTTAGAGCATCTAATGATGTCCTTCGTAGCTTGCCATTACTTCATTCGGTGATCATAGTTGTTCATCGAGATTTTCCTGTCAACGAGGCCGCTCAAACGCAGCTGATGCACTCTTTATGCCCTGATATTCCATCATCATCAGCAGCGTATAGCTCTCCTCCAAGTTCATCATTTTTGGACACTGAACATGTAGCTTAGCTAGATCCGATTTTATATTATAGACGACATCAGCCAGCTTGTATTGTACCATCTATTACTTATGCTGAGCCGGAGCCAGAGCCAGAGCCCGAGCAAGAGCCGGACATGGAGTCGTAGCCAGAGCTAGAGCCCGAGCCCGAGCCTGAGCCACAGCCACAACCAGAGCTAGAGGTAGATCATGAGGAGCTCATACACCACCATCGAGGACGAGGACGTAGGAGATTATGACATTACTTGTGATGTACTATATTTGTTACTCGTCTATGATGTACTTTACTGATATTTGTTATGGTAATATTCGTGATAGCGATATTTGTTCTGGTAATATTTGTTATGACGATATTTGTTATGGGTGGAATGAATGAAGTCGTGCATGTATTGTGTATGTTTTGAATGAATGAATAGGGACAGGTAATAAAATTAGTTTTAAATAGTAATTTTAAAAAAATTTATTTTGATTTTGTCGTTTAGAACGACGAAATCAGTGTTGTTCCGAGACCGAAGGCCGAAATCAGCCATGTGGCAGTTTCATCGTTCAGAACAACGAAACTGGGTCAACTTATAAACGGTTTCGTCGCTTAGAATGACAAAATCGTCTTCAAACCAATTTCGTCGTTCTAAACGACGAAATCAACTTAAAAAATAAAAAAAAAAGCCATGCTGGTGCCAGCTACTTGGCTAGAGCCTGCGTGGCAAAAAGGAACACCACTTTTAAAAATATTTCCCAAAGTGGTATATTTTGGTAAATATTTTTTTTTAATTTTAATAATTATCCCTAATCCTAATCAAAACTAACTAATAAACTCAAATCAACCTAGGAAATAATAGGTTTAAAACCTCCTTAGTTAAAAAAGAAAATAACCTAATTAGGGTTCTAAACTATAACTAAAACATAATTTTGATAGAAGAAAACTAAAAATCTAAATAGGAGAAGTGAAGATAGAGATGATTAGGATAAAAATTGGAAGATTAAGGGGGATATCGTTACATTAAGATGGGTTTCTCCTTTGGGAAATGAGGGTAGAGCTTAGTCTTCCTCCTATTCTCATCCCTTCCCTATTTGGCAAATGGATAGGTTTTTCTTTTTATGGTATGGCTTATGGGTAGGAAATTGAATTGTTAAGCTAGAAAATAATTGAAAATGCCCTAAGTGGCTAGGTTTTTTAATAAAAAATGAATTAAATCACACCCAATCCAACTTAGACAAATCAACAACCGAAATGTGTAGCACACCATCTCACACGAGCATGGGTCCCACGGTGGGGCCTGCTTCTTTGACCAAGAAAAAATAAAAATAAAATGTCATGAAATAGGTAAAAAATTGGGTGAAACAAGCTTGACACTAATACTCTAAACTAAAATAAAATTAAACCTTAAGAAATATATAAATAAACTAACTCATTACCCCAAGAAAATCAAATCAAACCGATAAATAGCCAAATTTACAAAATTAAAAAGGAAATAAATTAGAGATCATACATGCTGCCCACCTTATATGACTTTTGTTTTGAAAATTTGTTATATGTCGGCAGTGAGTAGGTGAGGATACTTCTCATTGATTTCATCCTCCCGTTCCCATGTTGCCTCCTTCACATTGTGGTTTTGCCAGAGGACTTTCACCAACAAAATTGCCTTGTTTCTGAGAGTATTTTCCTTCTTGTCTAAGATTTGCACTAGTATCTCGACATATATAAGATCACTCCTTAGCTCCAATGGCTCGAAATCAAGAACACAGGACGGATCCGGCTCATACTTTCATAGAAGAGAAACATGGAACACATCGTGAATGTTAGCAAGCTGTAGAGGTAGAGCCACTCGATACGCCATCGCTCCAATCTGTTCAAGGACTTCGAAAGGTCCAATGAACCTAAGAGATAAAGCCAAGTCGCATGACGCCTCAAGAAGGTGAGATCTTCAAGAAAACATGGTTGCCAACTTGGAATTTTAGGTCTCTCTACCATTTATCCATGTAACTCTTTTGCCTACTTTGTGCTATCTACAACCATCCGAATAAGTCGAATCTTCTCCACTAGTTGTTGCACAATCTTTGGTCCGGTTAGGAGATAGTCTCCGACCTCACTCCAACAAAGGAGAGATCGGCAAGGACATCCATACAATGCCTCGAAAGGATCC
The DNA here is from genome assembly GCA_035235625.1 of Saururus chinensis. Classification (NCBI taxonomy): domain Eukaryota; kingdom Viridiplantae; phylum Streptophyta; class Magnoliopsida; order Piperales; family Saururaceae; genus Saururus; species Saururus chinensis. The sequence continues at coordinate 22,893,988 of CP141142.1, forward strand.
ATCTTGATACTAGTTTGGTAATCATTGTTGTAGGTAAAGCCCATCAACGACAAGTGTTTCTCCCAACAACCATTCAACTCGAGGATGCATTCTCGAAACATATCCTCTAAGGTCTAGATAGTTCTCTTATATTGCCCATTGATCTGTGGATGATAAGATGAGGTGTGGTGAGTCGCTATCCCCAAAGCCTTTTGAAAACTTTGCCAACATCTGTGTAATCGAGGATCTCTATCGGTAACTATGGATACAAGAACTCCATGTAAACGAATAATCTCCTTCACATAAAGTGTTGCCAACACATCCAAAGAAGTGGTCATCCTCATAGAAATGAAGTGCGCCAACTTAGTGAGTTGATCAATGACAACCCACCCCACCACCATTACCATTGGGCGACCTAGGAAGCCCTAAAAAAAAGTCCATAACCACATTCTCCCACTTGCACTCTAGAATAGCTAGTGGTTGTGGCATGTCTCCTGGATGATGATGTTATGCTTTCACTTGTTGACATACCAAGTACTTGGAAACAAATGAAGCAATATCCTTCTTCATTCCACTCTATCAAAAAGTTCGCTTCACATCATGATACATCTTGGTTTCTCTTGGATGGATAAAGAACCTTGAGTGATGTGCCTTCGAAAGAATGTACTCCTTTAATTCCAAGGAGTTTGGCACACACAATCATCTTCAAAAATTTAAGGTTTCATTGGCCCTTTCTTCAAAATCAATCACCACTTTTCCTTGCAACTTAGCCTTCATGGCTTGAATTTCCTTATCCACCTTTTGTGCTTCAACCACCTCATCAACCAAATCAAAGCTCATGGAAAGATTAGCAAACCGCTTACAAAGCTAACTTTGATTTGAGCTCAATGGCCTCTTCATACAAAAGACATTCTTGTGCACAAACACAAGATACCGGAGTGGTTGATTTTCTACTCAAGGCATCCGCCACTGCATTAGCTTTTCTAGGATAGTAGGAAATAGTGAAGTCATAATCCTTAAGGAATTCCAACAATCTTCTTTGCCTCATGTTCAAGTCCCATTGAGTGAAAAGATATTTCAAACTCTTGTGGTCCGTGAATACTTCAAACTTCTCTCCATAGAGGTAGTACCTCCAAATCTTCAATGTAAAGACCACTACTGCTAGCACTAAGTCGTGTGTAGGATAGTTTTTCCCATCCACTCTAAGCTAATGAGAAGCATAAGCTACCACTTTCCCATGTTGATTCTACACACAAACCAAGCTTCTTAACGAAGCATAGCTATTGACCACAAATGCTCCACTCCCCAAAGGTAAGGCTAAGATCAACGTTGAAGTTAGCATCTTCTTAAACTTTAATAACCATTCCTCACATACTTGAACCCATTTAAACTTCTCACTCTTCCTTGTCAACTTGGTCATAGGAGTAGCAATGCGAGAAAAGCCTTTGATGAACCTTCGATAATATCCCACATGAACTAGGAAACTTTGCACTTTTGAAGCATTCTAAGGATGCTCCCACTTCAAGACTTCCTCCACCTAGGATAGATCCATTGCTACACCATCTTTACAAATGACATGGCCTAGAAATTACACTTTTTCAACCAAAATTCACTTTTGTCAAACTTTACATAGAGCTTGTGATCTCTCAAATTTTGCAAGACAATCTTCAAGTACTTCTCATGGTCTTCCTTGCTAGTGGAATAGATCAATGTGCCATCCACAAAAATAATGTCAAACCAATCTAAATAAGGACTAAAAATACTATTCATCAAATCCATAAAAGGTGTAAGTGCATTGGTGAGACCAAAAGGAATAACCAAGAACTCATAATGCCCATAACAAATCTGGAAACCTATTTTAGACACATCATCGGGTTGAATATGGAGTTGATGGTAGCCTAACCACAAGTCAATCTTGGAGAACACTTAAGCATGTTGTAGTTGATTAAACAAATCATCAATACATAACAAAGTATACTTATTCTTGATTGTTACATGATTTAGCATTCTATGATCAATGCAAATCCCATGGGAACTATCTTTATTTCTAACGAAGAGAACTGGTGCGCCCCAAGGAGATGCATTACACCTTATGTATTCCTTGCCCATCAAGTCTTAAGCTTTTTCAATTCAGCTAGAGACATACAGTAAGGAGCTTTATAAATAAGAATTGTGTCTAGAAGAACATCAATATTAAACTCAATGTCCCTCTCAGGAGGTAATCCCATCAAGTCATTCTGAAAGAAATCTGCATACTCCAACACCACATAAATGAACTCAATAGGAGGTAGAGTCGCACCCTTCACCTAGATACTTGCAAGAAAAACCACACACCCACTATTGATCTACTTCCTTGCCTTAAAAGAATACACTAAGAACCTTTCACTAGCCCATTTAATACCCTGAAAAATAAAAGGCTTGACATTCGGCAAAGCAAACTCAACTTTTTCCCAAGGCAATTAACTTGTCTATGATAAACGACATCATGTTCATGCCCAAAATCACATCAAAATTAATTACATAAAAAATAATTAAATCAACAAATAATTCATGCCCTTCAACCAATATGGAAACCTTCTCAAGATACTCCTCCAGCTGAAGAAAAGATAGAGTAGACACATGCAAAGGAAGTGACAACATCTTAGGCTCCACACCAAAGGCAAGAGAAAAAGAGGTCAAATGAAAGAATGCGAAGATCAAGTATAAAACAACACTCTAAAATAGTGGGAGGTAATTTCAAGCATACCTTCCACCACTACAGAAGCATTTGCCTCCTATTGAGCTGAATAACAAAGACCTTCCCATGGTTGACTGTCTTCTTTTATTGCCCACCTTGCTAGCTTCTTTGTTACCTTCCTTTTGGTCTTCATTGTTGCCTTCCTTTCTGGCTTTGGCCTTGGTTTTTTGGAGCTGGCTAACGCCTAGGGACATCACCCTGAGTCTTCTGAGGACACTCTCTCTTGTAATGCTCTTTGTGTCTACACAAGAAGCAAGAGATATTGGCAAGGTGGTTGTGGCGATCAGACTACATGTGGTTGTTGTTGTTCCTCCCAAAGTTACTAGCACGAGATTTTTTATTACACTATCCTTGAGAATCCTCCTACCTAGCTCGCTTAGGCTGCCCCTTTCTCTTGTGATACTCCTTTGAGTCCTTCTCCACCACAATGGTGGTCTCATGGATTTTTGCCAAAGTCTTTTGCCTAAAGGGAACTACTCGATTTCTTATGTAAGGCTTCAACCCATCCTCGAGCTTCCTTGCCCACTCGTATTGATCAAAGAAAAAAAGAGGGGCAAAATGCTCTAGCTCGATGAACTTTATACTCATAGGCGATCACCATCATGGAACCCTACTAAATATTGAGGAACTTCTCCTCCCATACATAAAGAGGAAAGTACTTGTCATTGAAGACTGACAAGAACTCCTCCCATGGGATGTTCAATTGGCCCTAGAATCTCTACCACTCCAAGGAAAGCCACCACCTCTGCTCCTCTCCCTCAAAGGTGAAGATGGCTAGGCAAGTCTTCTCCTCCTCTGAGAACCACCTCGCACTACAAATCTTCTCCATGTGAAGCTTCCAATTATCGGCTTTTGAGGCATCTATTTTTCCTATAAAACTAGGAGGATTGAGCTTCTTAAAGACCTCAGGGGTTTGATGTTGCTGCCCACTACCAATAGCCAGCCTACTTAGCCTGCTAGGTTTGTATAACCTGAGTTAACCCCTCAATGGTGGTCAACATATCATCCACCCTCGGGTCTTTAGCAGTTCGGTTATTATTAGCACCTATGCGATTCAGTCTAGCCATGTACACAACAGCTAGATTTTAAATCACAAGTCAACATGACAATTAACACCAAGATCAAGCAACACATCACACAAGCAATAAAAAAGATAACTAATAGAATTCAACATCACTAGCATTGTCTAAATCTTTTATTACCTCACTACCCATTATCATTATGTATTATCCCTTTAGCTCATTTATTTTTGGACAAAGTCATACTCCAATACTAAACCTTACTTGTCACACCCCCTTGACCTGAACCAGGTCTAAGAAGGTGGAACACAATGCGATGAAGTGGAAGAATAACCCATTTTGGGTATTCATCGAAGTACAGAACATGTGCCCTTTGAGCAAGTAAGTACAAGTTGTTGCATCCCACCTTCTTCGACCAGGTTCGGATCTAGGGGAGTGGCGGGGCGTAGCAAGTAAATACACATCATTAATCACCGCTTAATCTTCCAGTTTTTGTTGTAATCATCTCTATATTTACTTATCCTATCTGGATTCTTAGTTTTCTTCCATCAAAATCATGTTTTTCCTTCTGATATAGAACCTAATTAGGATATTTTTATTTTTAACCTAGGGAGGTTTTGAATCTATCATTTCCTAAGTTGATTTGACTCTATTAATTAGGTTTGATTAGGATTAACTAAAAGTTCTAATTTTTGGGTAGGATCTCTTGAGGTTAAAGCTCATTCAATGGGATTCACAAGCTTGATAGAAGTAAGGGGTTTTCTTTCTAAGATGTACTCTTCCTTTAAAGTCATTATTGTTTCTTTGAGCTTTTGATTCATCTTGATGTGTGATGGTAATTTATTAAAAATAACTAACTTATGGTTATTTTTGTATGTTTAAGCATGAAAAATGTTAAATCTATTATATCTTGGGTAATAATTATATGAAGATTCATGAAGTTTTAAGAATTTTTATTGGTTTTTAGAAGAATTCTAGTTCCATTTCGTGAAGTAGAAGATTATTGTTTTGACAATTATGTCCTAACCGTTTGATTGCCCGTGGGCCAATCGAAATGCCCAATGGGCTACCATTCCAATGGGATGACAGGCTATTTGAACCACCATCCATTCCAATGGGCTACCAGGCCATTCAAATAGCCCAAATAGCTCTTTGTTTTGGATTCACGACTATGTTTTATATACTTTTACTTTGAGTTTTCATCTCAAATGTTTTCTAGGAATAGATTATCTTGTCTAGATTGAGTTTTTTTCCATATTTCCTTGTCGAAGATTGAAAATTTCCATATTCCCTAAATTTTGAACACAAATGTCATATGACCTATTTATGGACATAACTGCCCTTAGACTTCCACTATCCCATATGTTATAAAAATATTGAACATCGAAACAGTGTTGCACCATTCCAGTGTGCTGGGATTTATCAGTGGCCAACGGAAGTCACCGGCGGGAGATGACCAGCGGTAACTCCCTGACAAGCATCATTCAGCAAGAAAAAAAATATTTTTTGACATCGCAGACGTTGTTTGAGGGCTCCAAAGGCTACAATTTCACATATTCGATCCCCCATTTACACTGATTATGGATAGGATTGGCATTTCCATACATTACAGCAGAGAGGTAGGCAATGATGACGTGTATTTAGGTGGAAAGGCACAGTTGATAAACATTGGTGAGGTTCAGTGAGCTGCTGGTTCAAGTCAAAGCATGACTTGCCGTCAATGGTAATGCCAATTTGAAGTATTTAATTCCATCTTCACAATCATTCATGACATATGAACTACAAGATGATGAGGACCTCCAATTAGTGTTCTCTATTCATAAGAAGGCGAATACAGAGGTTTTTTCATTATATGTTGAGATGAAAGAGCTCGACAACAAATCACCATCCATAGAAGGGAACCAAATGGTCAATAGAGCTAATTCACCGGTCGTAATGGCTCAGCTGAGCTCTAATGTCTGATTTCAAACCGGAGTCAATGAAACGCAGTTGCAATCTCAACTATTTGGTAACAATGAAACTGTAGAATACATGAGATTGATCTTTATCATGTACTTGAGCACACGATATAGAATATATCGTGTGATGGTCAAATCATATCGTGTGATGAAAGAAACATAATTTATAAAATATCGCATTAGTAATGATACGACATACACATGCGATATATCAATAATGATTTTCAGTGTAGTGTAATAACACGACATGCATTCATATTGTGGTTTTGGTATCACGATTTGAATTGTAAACGTGTAATCAAATACACAAATTCAAGTGATGTCACATTTTTTTTAATACAATAATGTGCAATGCAGATTGGAAGAATAAGGAACTTGCCATCAAGAAATCCATGTCAATTATCTTTCACCAATCCAATGTCTACAGAACCTATGGTAGAAGTCAATTAGAATAGATCAGAGGAATTGTCGCCAATGATGGGTGGGACAAGTACTTCATTTGATAACTATGAGCCTCCATACAGCCCTTGTAATTACGATAATGAAGAAGGTGAAGCATTTGAAAATATGGGAGGTGACGATCAGTGGTACGATAATGATATAGTTGACATGGAAAGTATGTCTAACCATGAAGAATTCAGAAACAACGAGGTTCCTAGTAACGCCAACGTTAAGGCGGAGGCAGAGTGGGATACAGTCCCTAATTTAAACATGTTGGAACCTAATATTGGTGAAGTCTAGCTAATGATAGGCAGTTTGAAAGCAAAAGATTACCAAAAGCTCCTCGAATTAGGCGCATGTTTCCTTAGCCTATTGCATTTCAAGAGGGTCTTCATTGATTTAGCAATAAAGGCGAATTTCACGTACCATCTTGTGGATGAAAACAAGAATACGTATGCCGCTAAGTGCTCTAATCATTCTTATGAATGGTACATAAAGGCTTCAAGTATAGGAGAGCATGTGACTGTCACGAGGTTACTGTTGAACCATTCATGTGGAATCCAAAGAAAATCAACTGACCATCCCCTAGCATCGCACCTTTGGATAGTAAGAAAATATTATGGCCAATTTAAAGACACGTTAGACATTACACCTAAGAGCATATAAAATTATATTTCAAAACACTGGGCCATAACTATAAGCTACAAGAAATGCTAGCACATAGGTAACATATTGAATGTCATGATATGTTTGTATATCGTGTTATCAATAACATGCTGATAATGCACTCGCATTTTATTTTCACACGACATACATAAATATTGTGTTACCATGAACACAATGGATCATATTCAAAACATATGTCGTGTGATCGGGAACATGATGGAAGACACTATCATATAACCTTTACAAAAGGGTTTTCAATTGTGTAGGTAAAGCACTGACACAATGCTGGTTTCTTGAGTGGCTTAGAAATTATTATTTTTTGATCCTCCAACCAATTTGGATACAATCATTTTTTATAGACAGAAGGGATTGGCAAATGCTTTTAAGCAGTTTTTGCCATCTACACACCATGGATATTGCATCTATCACATGACATCAAATATGCTCAACATATTCAAAGACAACTACATAAAGAACTAACCCCATGTTGTAGTCAAAACTTTCAGACATAATGTATATGATGAAACAATGAATAACATTAAAGAACATAATCCCACAGCATATGCTTGGCTAAATAAGATAGGTTCATAGCATTGGGTTAATGTCGCATTTCCAGGAAAAAGATATCGAACCCTCAACTCAAAAAGGTCTGAAAGTGCCAATGCAATGTTCAAAAAAGCTAGATCGATGCCTATAACTCAATTAATTGAGCACACAAGGGAGCACACAATCGCATTATTTGAAAAATGTCAGGCAGACGACAGAATATGATAGAACATTTAACCCCATTTACCCCCAAACACATTAAAAATAGGCATGAAGAAGCAAGGAATGATATTGTATTGCCTATGTCAATTATGAATTCCAGGTTAAGTCTCTATATCACTAGGTACATGTCATTCATACGTTGATGTACATAGCTGATGCACTGAAATAATGTTCAATAAAATATTTTTAAATTTTAAATTACAATCCTATTTTATGTTATGTCATTGCTTATTTGGGTTATTTATGTTTTGAATATGTTGGCTGGACCTTAATTGAGTTTACATGTCTAAACAGGCTTTAACAAGATCCAACTGGAAGAGGAAGTGAAGCCTAACTACCCAAAGCTATTTAAAAGTTAAGAATGGGCTCTTAATGTTCTAAATATGCATAGAATGGTTGAATATAACTTTGTGGACCCGTTGGATTTGAGATTTACATCAAGAGAACTAAATTAGGAAAGAAGCTGATCCAGACAGATTGACACAGCCATAGTATTTTAACCATATATTTTTCTGTATAATTCAGATTGATACAATTCTGATGGCATTGGAAAGACGACGTTTGTGGCTACATTTGTTATTTCAGGAAGAAATTCCAAATTCTGAAGATTGATAGGTCGAATTTGGCATGCAAGAGGATAGCTCGTAAACTAACCCGAGGCCAGCACATGGAGAATATTTTCATTGGTTGTGATTGATACACATAAGAAAGACAATGTGGCTGGTTGGATATCTAAAGAAAGATTCAAAAATACTTATTTGCTAAATAAATTATTGATTTATTTGACTGATTTAGAATCTAATAATTGCCAAAGATGCAACCAATCAGGCAATCAATCAGGATGCAATCCAGAGATATGATTTTACTTTCCTCTTTAAAGCAACCTCTTCTATTCCTATAAATAGAGGGGTGAACGTGATAGATGAATTATCCCCTCCTCTTTGGAGCTCTCTTCTCTTCTTTTTGTATTTTTGTTTTTAGTTTTATTGTAATGGCTTTCTAAGCTCTCCACCTAAGGCTAGAAGTGATTCGTAAAAATCTAATGGAGTTCTATTCATATTTCATCAATTGTTTTAAGTAAGTATGGTTTATTCAAAGTGATGTTTATTTAATATTGTTCTTCTTCTTGCTTCTTTGTGATTTGGATACATAAGATGCTTGAAGGCTCGCCTTTTTGATCTTTTGTGATTTGGATACATAAAAATCTTTAAGAGAATTATTTTTATCCTTCATCTGTCCAAAGTATTTTCTATCTTTAATTTTAATTTTAATGTTCATATTTTTCGGTTAGATAAAATCTTCATTCGATTCTAACTAAGATAACATGATACATGAAGAACATCATTAGATGTTACAATGATCCTTAATGCCTTAGTGTTTTCTCATCTTGATTTCTTGACTCCTTATTGCCTCAATACTCTTGTACTCTTTCTTTCTTAATTTTTCCTTCCTCTACTTTTTTGTAACAAATTTCTTTGTTGCACAAGGCTTTCCCTGTGTATCGACCTTGTTTACTATAGTTGACAAGTAAAAAAAAGAAATCTAAACTAGACTACTTCATAGTCTTAGTTTGGACGTAACAACAAATTGGTGCCGTTGCCGGGGAATGCAACGTGTGACAAGAATCCGTTACGAAAAAAAACTCACTTTAACTTTACTAATTCTCTAACTTTTATTTTTGCACACTAACTCTTTAAATTTAGTCATTTACTTTTAGTATTTAAATTCTATAACTTTTTTTTAGACCGGAGGCACTACCCACATTACTACCTAAAATTTTTTGGGATCAAATGTGTACCTTGATAGTGCCTTTGGCCTTGCAATTTAAATTTTGTCTATTAACTTCTAACTCTCTAACTTTTTATATTTTGTCATTTAAATTTTGCACTTTACTTTCGTTTGTTACTATAAAAAAATATTGTTGTTGCATGTTCACATGGGTACGTGATAATTCTGGACGATTGAGAAGAGTGAACAAATCTTTTAAAAATTCACTTTATTTTGTTACAATGGAGGATCTAAGAACTAATGAGGAACAAAGAAGTGATATGGGGATAATAATACACAAAATATTGAAGTTAAAACCTTGCGTAATTATTTGCAATCAACTAGATCAAGTTCTCCTTCTTGTATGATTTTTTCAACTAATGTGGGTGGTTTTGAACTCAAGCCGAGTGTAATTCAATTACTACCCAAATTTTATGGCCTAGATTCAGACAGCCCGTATTTGCATTTAAAAGAGTTTAAAGAGGTTTGTGCAACTTTGTCATACCAAAATATTTCAAATGATACTATTAGATTAAAACTCTTTCCTTTTTCTTTAAAGGAAAAGGCAAAAAATTGGTTGAATTCTTTGAAGCCAAGATCTATTGGATCATGGCAATAAATGCAAAGAGAATTTTTGAAAAAGTTTTTCCCCACCTATAAAACTAATACACTTCGAAAGAACATCATGAATTTTTCACAAAAAGAAAATGAGACTTTCTTTCAATGTTGGGAGAGATTTAAAGAACTTTTGTTGGTGTGCCTACATCATGGATATGAAACATGACATACAATTAGTTTCTTTTATAATGGCTTATCTTCTCAAATGAGGCAATTTGTTGAAATGATGTGTAATGGAGAGTTTTTGAGTAAAGAACCTAAGGAAGCATGGGACTATTTTGATGTGTTGGCTGAAAATGCTCAATCATGGGAAGATTCTAATGAATTTAAAAGTAGCAATAAAACCAAATCTAATGGGTCAACTAAGGGGGGCATGTACCTTCTTAAAGAAGAGGATGATATAAAAGCAAAAATTACAAGTTTAACTAAAAAAGTTGAGGCTATGGAAATTAATAGGGAAAACATGTCTAAAGTTTCTCAAAAAGCACAAGATATTTGTAGTATATGTGAGAGTGGTGGACACCAAAGACAGGATTGTCCAACAATCCCTTCTATTCAAGAAGTGTTACATACACAAGCAAGTGCTATAAATACTTACAAAAGACCTTTCTCTTCTCCTTATTCTGAAAATTATACTCCTAATTGGAGAAATCATCCAAATTTTAGTTGGAGAAATGAGTCAAATGTGCAGGTACCTCTTTCTTCCTCAAATTATGTTCCACCACATAAGAAGACTCTTGAAGACACATTGCAAACATTCATGCAAAGTCAAGCAACAATCAACAACCAAATAATGCAAGTCATCAATGACTTAAAGACTTCTATCACTCAATTGACCACAACTTTGAACACTCAAGAAAAAGAAAAGTTTCCTTCTCAACCTCAACCAAATCCTAAAGGTCAATTTGTAATTAAAAAATTTAAATACTTCAAGTTCACAAAAAGAGCATGCTAAGTCCATCACCACTTTGAGAAGTGAAAAAGTCACTAACAAAGACATTCCAATGAAGGTTGTTGAACCTAAGGAGTCTTTGAATTCTAAACATGGTGATGAACTTGACAACTCTAATTGTGTTGCTCCAATTCCTCCTCTTTTTCCTCAAAGGTTACAATTTTCCCCTAAATTGGTGCCAAATGGTGACATTCTTAAAATTTTCAAACAAATGAAGATTAACATTCCTCTCTTAGATGTCATTAAATAAATCCCATCTTATGCTAATTTTTTGAAAGACCTTTGTACAATCAAGCGTAAGCTACATGTACAAAAGAAGGTATTTTTGACAAAACAAGTAAGTGCAATTTTGCAACACAACACCCCACCCAAATATAAATATACTGGTTGTCCAACCATATCTTGTATAATTGCGAATTATAGAATTGAAAAAGCTTTACTTGATCTTGGGGCAAGTGTTAATCTCTTACCTTATTCTGTTTATGAATAATTGGGACTTGGTGAATTAAAGCCCACAAGCATTACACTTCAACTTGCAGATCGCTCAGTTAAAACACCAAGAGGAATTGTTGAGGATGTGCTAGTACAAGTAGAAAAGTTTTACTTTCCTGTTGATTTTATTATTTTGGACACACAACTAGTTTTGAATACTTGTACTCAAATTCCTATCATATTAGGCCGCCCATTTCTTGCTACTTCTAATGCTCTTATTAATTGTAGAAATGGTGTTATGAAGCTTTCTTCTATAAATATGACTTTAGAACTAAAGATTTTTAATATTTGTAGGCAACCAGGAGATGATGATGAGGATGTGCATGAAGTGAATCTTTTAGAAAGTCTTGTTGATGACATGGCTACTATTTCTTCATTTTCTGATCCTCTTGTAAGCACGTCTTTCTTATTTTAACTTTGATGATTAATGATGTAAATTTTTTGTTAGAGTCAACTCCATTATTAGATACTAATAGGTGGAAGGCCCACTTTGAGGAGTTAGATACTTCTAATAGCGCTCCTCTCCCCTCAAGTGTCCAACGACCCAAGCTAGACTTGAAACCCCTCCCTACTGAACTTAAATATGTTTATCTTGGTGAGGGAGAGACATTTCCTGTGGTTGTCTCTTCATTGCTGGATAGGGAGCAAGAGCACAGGTTGCTAGAAGTCCTTAGAAATCACAAGAATACCATTGGGTGGACCATTGCAGATACCAAAGGGATTAGTTCCCTAATTTGTACACATAGGATCTTCATGGAAGAAAATACAAAACTTGTGAGACAAATGCAACGGAGGTTAAACCCCAACATGAAAGAGGTGGTGAGAGCAGAGGTCCTAAAATTATTGGATGTGGGCATCATTTACCCCATTTCTGACAGTCCCTGGGTGAGTCCCACCCAGGTTGTCCCCAAAAAGTCTAGAGTGACAGTGGTAAAGAATGCCAATGATGAGTTAATTCCCACTAGAGTCACCACTGGTTGGCGGATGTGCATAGATTATAGGAAATTGAATTCCGTCACTAGGAAAGACCACTTCCCCTTGCCATTCATGGACCAAATCCTATAGAGGGTAGCCGGTCATCAATTTTATTGTTTTCTAGATAGTTATTCAGGATACAACCAAATTGAGATTGTACTTGAAGATCAAGAAAAATAACCTTTACATGTCCATTTGGTACCTTTCCATATCGAAGGATGCCGTTTGGATTATGTAATGCTCCTGCCACATTCCAAAGGTGCATGATGAGCATCTTTAGTGACATGGTGGAGCGGTTTTTGGAAGTTTTTATGGATGATTTTTCTGTTTTTGGTGATTCTTTTGATGATCGTTTTGATAACTTAGAAAAAAATTTGGTGAGATGTAAAGAAAAAAATCTAGTTTTAAATTGGGAAAAGTATCATTTTATGGTTACTACTAGAATAGTACTTGGTCACATTGTTTCTATGTAGGGAATTCAAGTGGACAAGGCAAAAATTGAATTGATTGCTAATTTGCCTAGTCCAAAGTCCACAAAAGATGTTAAATCCTTTCTAGGGCATGCCAGTTTTTATAGAAGATTTATCAAGAATTTTAGTGTGATATCTAGACTATTGTGTAATCTTCTATCTAAAGAGCATTCTTTTGAGTGGTCGGATGCATGTGAAGAAGCTTTCACAAAGCATAAGAACATGTTAGTGTCCGCACCCGTCATGCAACCCCCAGATTGGAACCTTCCTTTTGAAATTATGTGTGACACAAGTGATTATGTTGTTGTGGCTGTTTTAGGGTAAAGGAAATATAAGAAACCTTGCATAATTCATTATGCAAGTAGAACTTTAAATAGTGCCCAAATGAACTACTCTACCATTGAAAAAGAACTTCTTGTTGTAGTATTTGTACTTGACAAATTTAGATCCTATTTGATTGGCTCTCATATTATCATTTTTACTAATCATGCAGCTTTGAAGTACCTTTTGAGCAAACAAGATACAAACCAAGAGTTTGATCTCACAATCAAAGACAAGAAGGGAGTAGAGAATGTGGTGGCAGATCATCTTTCAAGATTGAAATTTTCTGATTCTTCGGACAACAGTCCAATGCAAGACACATTCCCTGATGAACAACTTTTTATCATCTCACATCCTCCATGGTATGCCGACATTGACAACTACTTGGTGATAGGTAAAGTTCCCCACCATTGGTCTCCTCAAGATAAAAAGAGATTCTTCATCGAGGTAAAGCATTTCTTTTGGGACAACCCTTATCTCTTTAACTACTATCCGGATCAAATAATAAGGAGATGTGTGCCTGATTTTGAACAAGTAAGTATCATCTCTTTTTGTCATTCTGAAGCATGCGGTGGTCACTTCTCCTCTAAAAAGACCACTCCTAAAATTTTGCAATGTGGTTTTTACTGGCCGATGCTTTTCAAAGATGTTCATGAATTTTGCAAAACTTGTGAAAGGTGTCAAAAGTTAGGAGCCATTTCTCGTCGAAATATGATGCCCCTTAACCCTATATTGATTTCTCCTTTTTTTGGCTATGTTTACATTTTAGTTGTCGTCGATTACATTTCAAAGTGGATTGAGGCTGTTTCAAGCAAAATCAATGACCACAAAGTCGTTGTGCGCTTTTTAAAAGAAAATATATTTTCAAGGTTTGGAACACCTCGAGCCATTATAAGTGACGGGGGGTCACATTTTTGCAATAAGCCTTTTAAGGCTTTGATGAGGAAGTATGGGATTACCCATAAAGTAGCTACCCCCTATCACCCACAAATAAGTGGACAAGTTGAAATTTCTAATAGAGAAATTAAATATATTTTACAAAAAATGGTAAATCCAAATGGTAAAGATTGGTCTTTACGGCTAACCGATGCTTTTTGGGCATACTGTACCGCTTTTAAGACCCTAATTGGCATGTCTCCTTACCGTTTAATTTTTAGAAAAGCTTGTCACTTACCTGTGGAGTTGGAACATAGGGCATATTGGGCAATCAAAGCTTTGAATTTTAACTTTGATAAGGCTAGCTTAAATAGACAATTGCAAATCAATGAGTTAGAGGAAATTTGACGTGATGATTATGAGAGTTCAAAACTTTACAAAGAGAGAATGAAGGCTTTTCATGATAAAAATATTTTACGAAAAACTTTTGAGCCCTTTCAAAAAGTTTTATTGTATAACTCTTGACTTCATCTCTTTCCATGAAAATTAAGATCACGTTGGACAGGTCCTTTCATTGTCAAAACTGTTTTTCCTTATGGAACTGTTGAAATTGAAAACCCAAAAAATGGTGATATTTTCAAAGTTAGTGGCCAATGTTTGAAATTATTTTTAGACCATTTTGTCCTTGAAGTTGAGTCTACATCTCTTGAAAATCCAAATTATGAGGGCTGATTTTCTTTTCATGATTTAAAAAAAAACAAAAAAACAAAAAAAAATTACATTGAGGACAATGTTTAGTTTAGGTTTGGGGGTGTAGAAAGTTATTTTTTTATTTTTTTTAGTTTACTTAAAAATTGAAAAAATTAATCACATTTATTTTATTTTATGTTTTTGCTTATTTACATTGATTCTTATTCTAGACATGTGACTTTATTTAATGACATAAGAGTACTTAGAATATGACTTGACAGATTTAATGATTTTGAGTTCTGATTACTTCATATTGGTTTCTTGTGCTCTTATTTTAAAAAAAAAACTAAGAAAGACATTTGCCAAAGTGAGAATTCGAGCCTTCGATTATCATCTTACATCTTGGTGGATATCATTGAATCCAAGTAATTATTTTCTTATTAGAGTAAAACTTTGGCATGATCTAGTAGTATTCATGTTATCATGATAAAGTTTTAAGCTTCACTATTCTTGGTTTATAGAACAGTCGAGGACTTTTTGTCAACACAATTCAAGTTGATTGTATAATGTGCTCAAGAAAACAAATGTGAAAAAAAAAAAAAAATTATAAAGAATTAAAGTCACTCTATTGAGTAGACCGGGACTCGGCGTGCCTCACTAAGCATAGGGTGTTTGAGTCAAAAGGTAGAGTTGACTAATTTATGGCATGCATAGCCTTGAAGCCTATTTGGTTCAAGTTATTAAGCCTGAAGGGTGCTTTAACACCTAGTGCCCTGAGCCAACAGGATTGGGAGTCACTGGCCTAACACTTGTTACATGGATCTTATAGAAAGCTTAAAAGGCTAAGCCTTACACATGTCATATGAGATGAGCATAAAATTCTAGTAGGACATTATGCAATTATATCTTGAATGAGTTGTCAGGTGATCTAGGGTGTTTTACTTTTAAGGAAGGTTTTGCATGATTCTCTATTATGATCTCTTGAAGATGAATGGATGCTAATGTCTATTTTTGAGTGTTAAAATTAAAATTGCTGAGTGGATATGAGACACATTGAGTTGTTCGATTCATGAGAATGAGATTGTATAATTACTTAGCAATGTCTATTTTTCTAAAACTATTATGATGTATGAGTACTTGCCACCAATATGAAGTTGTTAGAATGAATTATTGTTTCAGAAGACAAGTTATATTATGCATGATTGATTTTACTAAATGAAGTCACATGTTTAGGAGGAGTTGATTTGTAAATTTGACGTGATTTTAATTTTAATTTTCTTTTATCATTCTAGTTTTGAATTTTGTGGGTAGATTCACTGCAAACCCTCGCGAGATACAACTCGTCCACTAGTGTAAGCTAGGGGTTTAAAGGTTTGTTGCATATGCTAAATACAATCGAGATTTCCTACGGAAGTGGAGTAGTTAGTTTTGTTTTCTATTATTTTAATTTTTGTTTTGCTCGAGGACTAGCAAAAATAGGTTTGGGGGTATTTGATGCATTGAAATAATGATCAATAAAATATTTTTAAATTTTAAATTGTAATCCTATTTTATATTATGTCATTGCTTATTTGGGCTATTTATGTTTTGAATAGGTTAGCTGGACCTTAATTGAGTTTACATGTCTAAACAGGCTTCAACAGGATCCAACTGGAAGAGGAAGTGAAACCCAACTACCTAAAGCTATTTAAAAGTTAAGAATGGACTCTTAATGGTCTAAACATGCATGGAATGGTCGAACACAACTTTGTGGACCCGTTGGATTTGAGATTTGCATCAAGAGAACTAAATTAGGAAAAAAGTTGATTCGGATAGATTGACACAGCTATAGTATTTTGACCATATATTTCTCTGTTTAATTCGGATTGATACGATTTGGGTGGCATTGGAAATAAGACTTTGGCGGCTATATTTGTTATTTCAGGAAGAAATTCCACATTCCGAAGATTTAGAGGTCGAATTTGGCATGCAAACAGACAGCTAGTAAACTAACCCGTGGCCAACACATGGAGAATATTTTCATTGGTTGTGATTGATACATATAAGGAAGACAATGAGGCTGGTTGGATATCTAAAGAAAGATTCAAAGATACTTATCTGCTAAATAAATCATTAGTTTATTGGATTGATTTAGAATCTAATCATTGCCAAAGATGCAACTAATCAGGATGCAATTCAGAGATATGATTTTATTTTCCTCTTTAAAGTAACCCCTTCTATTCCTATAAATAAAGGGGTGGACGTGATAGATGAATTATCCCCTCTTCTCATATTTTTCTTCTCTTTTTTGTATTTTTGTTTTTAGTTTTATTGTAATGGCTTTCTAAGTTCTCAACCTAAGGCTAGAGGTGATTCGTAACAATCTAATGGAGTTCTATTCATACTTCATCAATTGTTTTAAGTAAATATGGTTTATTCAAAGTGATGTTTATTTCATGAAATTATTTTTATCGTGAGCTCATTCTCACGATATTTTCTTATCAGGATGTGGTAAATCTGGTTGAACGTACCTGCACATGTAGAAAGTTCAACATCTGGGGCTACCATGTAAGCATGCAATTGCAGAAATCGATTATAGACACTTCTATGTGGCCAACTACTGCTAAAGATGGTACTGTACTAAAGTATATAGAATGACCTATTGAAAGCCATTACACCCAACGAAGGATAGGCACCAGTGGGCACCAGCTAGAGTTATGCCTACATTTAGCCCACCTATCCCACAGAACCTATAGGGGCATCCAAGAAAAAATCGGATAAGAGTCACAACCAAAGGCAAAGCCCCACAAAAATGTAGATCATGTGGCCAGTTGGGTCAGAACCACAAAAATGTACCAACGCACAAGGGAAGCTTCCCAATGGGGCGGATATCCCAACTACAAGCCAAAGGTGGTTGATTAATAGAGTAGGCAAATGATGTAAGGAAGGGGTGCATCGATCAGGGTTTCCTTTTCCACCCCTGTTCTTCAGCTGAAAGTAATGTATATTTATCATATTATCAACAACACAGCATATGTAATTAACATGTTTTTAAGAACACGAAAAGTTCTTCTCTGTGTATAGATGGTACTGTGTACATATCATGTAATAGAAAACACGTCCATAGGGGTTACGTGTTACTAATTTCATGATAAGAACAAACAATAATAAATTCTTTTGATATTTGTGTAAAAAATAACGTGATATTTGTGTGATCGAACACACGACAATTGAATGATATTAACTACCCATTTCCTGAAGAGTCACCACAATTTTCCATTTTCTAATTAAATTCCCAAGGAATCATTCCCAAAGAATTAGCACAATTTTTGGGGTTTGAATAACTTCCATAACCTAGCGGCTTGTAACTCTCTCTCCTTGTCTATATATATAACAGTGAGCCTTGTGATTACTGAATTTGAGAGGAGGCTGAGACGTAAACTAGATGGAGCATTCGTACGCCCAGAGATCGGCCTATGCCTCGACGGAACCTTCAGGACATTGGTATTGCACCATTTGGTGATCTCGTAACCCATAGTAAGTGGTCCTCCCCAACCAATGTCTCCAGTCTACGATGAGAACTGGTTAATCCACTAGTGTTATTTCAATGTCGCGAATGTTCTATCACATCTATATTGCTTGGTCCTAGAGTCTGCAAGGAGATATGATGCCGACTGACTGCCGGTGCTGAGGTAGAGCATTCTGATCATTCCTTGCTTGAATTTGAAGTGGTCTCCATATTTTTATTATTTTCAGTGTATATCTTAAATATTCTGTACAGAAAAAATATTAATAACAACTTTTTTTATTTTCATTCATAGTTGTGTTCCAATAGATCAATCTTTGCTATGAAATCATACAAAAAAGAGTAGGCCCTCTATTCGGATAGATGACTAACGTGTATCTCATGTTCTTACTAAAACTACAACTATTCGGTTACGTTCAGTATTTCTGTTACCAATGACACGATCTAGTCACTATCATCTATACTATTTCACAACTTTAGCGTCCCACATGATATTGATCGTATGCTAATCAACACGATAGCTATATTGGTCATATGTTTGGACACATGAGGGGAGGGCAAGCTCACCGAACCTCCTGGTGCAGCTTGACCCTCTTGGTGCGGGCAGAACCTTCTTGTTTAGGCTGCTGAGCCTATTGGTTCGGAGACGATAGAACATTCTTGGGTGGCTGAACCTTTGGGTTCGGGTCACCTAGCCAATCAGTTCGATGTCATATGGACCTTCTCGATCCTACCTCACTATATATTAGGGTTAGCGTTTGGGCTCGCCCATTGATGTTCAGCACTGACACAGATCATTTGGGAGATTGCTTTAGTGCCTGATGGTGATTTGTTCCCCATTAGATATGGTCATCACCTGCATTTGTGGGAGAACGAACATGACCAGGCATTTTTTCAATGTCATGAATGTTTAGTCACATTTGATTTGATCGGTCCTCACCATATATATATATATATATATATATATATATATATATATATGATAGATAGATAGATAGATATATATATATATATCTATCTATATATATATATATATATATATATATATATATATATATATATATTCCCCCTCTTCCCATTCTTAGTTGTATTGCAGTATATTTGAGGAGTGTGGGGGGAGAATGCTAACACACTAATGTTCTTCGCCAAGATGGATCATTCGGGTGATTGCTTTTGTGCCAGATTGTGAATCATCCCCCATCAGATGCGGTCCTTACCTGTATCTGATGGAGGACATGATTCACTACTAGGCATTACATCAACATCGCGAATGCTCCATCACATTTTAACTAATCAGCGCTCACCATCCTCTAAAGTGGTCATTCAGATAATTATCTTATTTGGTTTTTTATTTGTTGTGAATAATAGTATTTTTTATGTAATGAAATAAGGTTATGTAAAGAAAAATAGTAATAACAGTTATTGATTTTTTCCCAAACAAGCCAATGGAGTAATTATATGTAGTTCATCCATTTTGATACACAACTAATGTGCCAATTATCTTCGTAATAGCACGCATTGGAGTGCAACATTTGGTAGGACCAATGATATGATTACTAGATGTCTTTTATATGATAACACGGCCTAAGTGACTATTGTCATATCGATAAGACGATAGGCTGAAGTTTTCTTCTTATCACATTTTCTAGGACACGACATTGGTACATATTGTTTGATCGAATACATGACATAAACAATGGCCAGGTGTCTCCAAGTATTTATGCTATGTTCGTATGGTTACTAACACATGAACAAATTGATCGTATGTTACAATACACCATTTGCATGATAACACGACCTAAGTGACTATTGTGAAATCAATAATACGATAGGATGCATTCTCAGGGACACGACTTTGGTATGTATCATGTAATCGTATACACAACATCTTCGACAACTGGCTATTTCCAAGTATTAATGCTACGATCGTATGCTTACTAACACGACCTCAAATTGATTGTATGTTAGGACACATAGTTGAATGTGCCTCTGGATAAAATTCCTTGTCAATTCCTAAAGAGTCACCACAATTTTTGGTTTTCCAATTAAATTCCCAAGGAGTCATTCTTGAAGAATCAACACAATTTTCTCGGTTTCAATAACGTCCATAGCCCGGCAATTCGTAACCCTCCCACCCTACCTATATATATAACGGTGACCCCTATGCTTATTGAATTTGAGAGGAGGATGAGAGAGAGACTAGACGGATCACCTGCACCTTGACGAAACCTTAGGGACATTGGTATAGAACCATCTGGTGATCCCATCACCCATTATAAGAGGTCCTCCCTAGCCTATGGTAGCAGCTTATAATGGGAACGGGTTCGTCTACTTGTGTTATTTCAATGTTGCAAATGTTTCGTCACATCTGTATTGCTTGGTTGGGGACTCTGCAAGGAGATCTGATGTTGACTGACCGTCAATGTTGAGACGGAATATTCTGATCGTTCCTCGCCAGCATTTGAAGTGGACTCCAGATTTTAATAAAAAATTGACTATGTAGTTTTAAAAGTGCTTTAAAGTTAAGTTTTTTTTTATGTAATGGAGTAATATTTTGTAAAGACAAATATTAATGAAAGCTTTTTTTCTTCCCATTCATAGTTGTGTTCCAATAGATTTTATTCTGATATGAAATCATTTGAATTGCATTACGTGTTACCAATGACATGATATAGTAGATGTCATCCATACACTTTCACGACCTTAGCATCCAATGTGACAATGATAACACGATATCTTGAATTAGTTTTGTTCCTTATCGCATTTTCTTGGACACGACAATATCAATGACTGGCTGTTTCCAAGTAATAATGTGGCAATCCTATGCTTACTAACACGATATTACATTTATCATATGTTTAGACACACGACTGGATGTTGCTTTGTTTACAAACACACATGATAACAAGATGTAGTTTAGTTCCAAAATGAATCCCTCATCCACTAGCTGAGGGATAGGTATAGGTTGATCTTCATGGGTAGATGGTTGGCGAGCTTCTATGGATTTTGAAGCTCTTGACTTGACTAACCGAAGGCGATCCTTCGGTTCTTGGAGGTGTGGTTGTTGCATGAGGGACTTTTAGGGTTTCATGCGGTCTTTCTATCTTCAGTTCCTGAGGGGGTTGCATATGTACTATGAGGCTTGTTGCAACCTCCAAATCATTTTTAATCCACTGGAGTGTAGCTTCAACTCTCTCAGTGTTCAATACCCGCCCACCTAGAGAACAACCTTCTCCATAACAACATCACAAATCCCGGTCATGACATCAGGTGGGCCTCTTTGGCAATTGGTGTGATTCGCATAATAACTTGGGAGTCTGGCTTCAGACTCATGAACACCTCCTCATACCACTTCCTCATCTGGTGATGAGCTAGAAGCTTCTTCCTCCCCTTTTCATCGGTCGGGTCAAGTTTAGCGGCCTTCTCCACGTTGCTCAAAAGTTGGGTAAATCCGGGCCACCTCTTGCACCTTAGACTAAATGGAGGACCACTGGGAGCTTATATGGACATATGCACATAAAACCATACCTGGTGGACAATACAAAAGAAAATGGTCAGTAGTGTAAGTATGACAATTTAATTGTGTTATGTATAACATGCTTTGGGGACACGTCATGTTACTGATTACATGATAGTTCAAGATCATGTATTGTGCTCTACACGATAGTATACCTAGTCTTCTTATTGATCACATGATATTTCTACGTGTGTGTTATACCTCGTATTTTTTATAACATGATCGACTTGATATCGTGTGAGCGATACGATGGGCACATAGAGAGAGAGAAGTGTCCTCAGGTAGGGGAGATTTCATCCGTTGCCTACAGGCACAGGAAGTGTAAAGTGTCCTAAGTTAAGGGGAGGTTATATATGTTGCCTTCGAGCTACAAAGAGAGGAACGCCTCAGGTTAAAGAGAGGGAATGTTAGTCTACCGTCTTGAGGAAGAATGAGGGAAACATTATGGAGCTAGATGAGGTTCTTCCTGTAAGGACTCTCATCTTGAACCAGATTATTTTTAATGTTATTTATCGATTATCGTGTAGTTTAAGTATTTTCTGATTAAATTATGTAGTTTTTGAAAATAAATAGGGTTTTTAATGGTTTTAATTAAAACTAACTTCACATTTATGAGTTCTAGGAGATTTTGGGTCAAATTTGATTTTTTGGATTTTTTTATTTTTACTAATGTTCTAAAAATTAGGGTTTGGCGGGACCCCTTGTGGGCCTCACTGACGAAATTAGGGTTTTTGGTCTAAAATTCCCCAGACATCAATAGAAGACACTATAAAAAAATTTAGAATTTTTTAGACCTAATTTTGGGTTAAATTGCTAAATTTCCTAATTTTGGTTAAAAACACTATTTCTACCCCACATTTCAATTATGTATAGCCCAATCCCTCCTATAAAGGGAAAGGGTTGTGTCATTCCCAAATTGGGAATAGGCTTAGCTAGGAGATTGGAGCCTAATCCACGATTAGGCCCAAAAGGGAAACGATTAGAGGTGAGTTTAGCTTAATTTTTAGGGTTTTCTTAAAATGTTCTTAATCTTATCTTTTCTCATTTCAATCCATTTTGAAAGCATTAAATCACTGTTTTGCTCTTCTTTTCCAAGCCCCAATCTTCAAAATCTCATTTTTATGCTCCCAAAACTTTAGATATAGGGTTTACTTTTGATTTTCAAAGCTAAATGGAGTTTAGATGTGTATTAACATAAAATTGTGTTTTTGGAAGGTGTTGGAGGTGATTGAAGGTTCAATCCAACCCAAATCAATAAGGAAAGGTAATGGGCCTTTCAAATCTCAGCTTTGTGGTGGTAAAATATCAATTTTATGATTTTATTTGAATGGGTTTTGCTTGATTAGAGCTCTTATGGTAGGTTTAATAAATGTTAATCTCTTGCTTCGATTTCTTAGGGTTTTATCTTAGAATGAGTTAAATTAGTGTTCTAGAAGGTTTTATGGTGTATGAGACCATGGATGAAGGTTTTAAGGTGCTTTCATGGTGTCTTGGTTTTTATTTTTGAAATGGAGAAGAAGGTCTTGATCTGCCTTGTTGGCAATTGATGAGGCCGATCGATTGGCTATACAATAGTTCAACTATTTTTGGAAATTTATATTTATTTCAATGTTCTTACTCTATTTAATGGTTATAATGGTTTTGGGAGGTGTGTTATGTTGAAATTTGGCTACTGAAGGTGTGGAATTGATGATGGAGGTTTATGGATTAGGTTAAGTGTTGTTATGTGGTATTATTATATTATATGTTGATAATTGTGCATGTTGATATTAAATTACCTTGAACCTTTCAATGTTGGAACTCTTGTGATTAGAGTATGTTTTGAGCAGGGATATTATATAAAAAATGATGAGATGTGTTCTCTTATAATGAGAATGGTTTATGGGTAATTGATGTGATCATGTTATGGCTTAATGTGGAGAAAAAAATCATGCTTGTAGAAGTGAGCGTATGATTTCACATGGATGAATTTAAGCTTTATGGTAAATTTTTCTTTGATTTCAGTTAGGAACCATTGTTTTGAATGTGTTTAAGCATGCGTATATTGCATTATAAGTTTATGCCAAAGCATTAGTCACGTGCTTAGAATATGCATGAATACACACACGTATGGGGAATCTAATATGAAATTATAAAAATTATGCTTGATTATGATGCATGAGGGGACTGATTGGGAGCACGTTCCATGTGTTGGAACCCACATAGGTCTTGCTCAAAGATGTGTCATGATATCATGCATCATGGATCAGTATTCATGAACGAAGGTTTACCTATGTTTAATCAGAATTGATCGATTGTATGCAATGATTGAGATTATGTGCCGGTTTAATCGTTTAGTGAATTAATCGAAACTTGGTTTGTCCAAAAGGACATGTTTTCGATTTAAGTTCCTATGCGAAAAATGAACACTCCCCGGGTTGAGTCTAGTTAAATTGAGTTATGTGCAGATGAGTTGTGTACTTGTCTTGCAGATGAGATTATCATGATTGTCATCTAGACCCTGAGAATCCAAAGTGGTATGCCTCATGCATAGGCTGCCACATGTTCTAGGGTTCCCTGTGTGGGAATTCGGGCTCTCCCCCACTGCAGGAGATGTCCCTGGGCTAACACACTTGCTCTAGGTTCTCTATGTGAGAATCAGACATCCTTGGCTAGGATCGTCTAGGGCAAGCAGCTTTAGGGGCTGACATTCTCAACCCTCTTACATTTCCTGTGTGGAAATTTATCCACGTATCGCCTTCGTGGCCTTGACCGTGTCCTACCTATGTGGTAGTACTTGTGTTTACTCCTTGATGGAGGCATTCACCATTTGTGTTGATGCATGTGTATTATGAATGCTATGCATGATTGTGTATCATGTGTTTGACAAGTTTGTCATGCAGGGTGAATGAGGATGTGATAAGAAGACACAATCTGAATTGTGTATATGAGACACTATTATGTAGGTTTATGTGATATGAATGCATAATCAGAAAGTTGTGAATAAGACACTATTATGTATGTTTATGTGATATGAATGCATGATCAGAAAGTGTGTGAATGAGACACTATTATGCAGGTTTATGTGATATGAATGCATGATCAAAAAGGTTGTGAATGAGACACTATTATGCAAGTTTATGTGATATGGTTGCATGATCAGAAAGGGTGTAAAAAACACTTCTTATGTGATTTATGAGATTATCATGCTTGATTTGAATAGATACGAATAAATACCTATGTAAGGTGCATGTTAGGTTCTAACTTGAACATTTATGACTTGACATGATAGGTATGTCGTATGCATGCTAGCTCTTATGCTTTGGTTAAATAAAGGTTTTAGCTAGAAAATGATTAGAAAGTGGTATAGAATGTTAATTTTGGATCTGAATTGCTACACTACCATGCCATCGTGTTTTCTAATTATTATAATTGTATTCAAATCATTATTGAGTTTTTATACTCACCCCAGTTTCCTTGTTTTGTTTTGGGGTTGCATGGCGTGACATGCAGTCGGACAGGATCCTATGTATGAGGAACGGTCAGGGAGATCTTGGGATTATGCGTGGAGGCCTCTAGACTTTGCATGTTTTTCTGATTATTTTGTTATGATGTTAGAACACCTTGTGGAGTGGTTCTTATTTCAGACTTGTGATATATTATGTCTTTTGAATTGTTTGAGACCTAGTTTGAGCTAGGTGTGTTCGCTCAAGATTATTAGTATGTGGTTTTAAGACTTGTAAATTAATTTTAGAGTTAAACTCCTCTTTTGTTCTACTTATTTACTCTTACTCAAAATAGTGCGTAACTCAACTAATTAGACCGCCTGTAGGTGGGGCATAAGACTTCCGCTATTGCTTTAATCATTTTTTAATATCATTGCCCCTGTGCACTGGTTCGGCCCTTGGACCATGTTCAGCTCGGGTCGGGCAGTGTCAGGGCATGACACTGCCACTGTCTCCAAACCTGAAAGGGAGGACACCTAAAGAAATGAGCACCTCTACACACTACTATTTCCTAAATGACTGGGAGTAAGCATTTCTGACCTTCCGATTTAATATGATTTATTTGTAGTGCATCTTAGTTTGTAATAAAGTAATAATTATGATATATGATTTGCTATGATTTGACAGATTCTGATATGTTCTAATTTGATATGTTGTGATATTTTTCATCCGATTTACTCTTGAATGCTCTGTTTAATCTGATATGCTCTGATCTAATCTGATATGATCTATTATGGTTGGATGAAATCTTATATGATCTAATGGGATCTGATATGATCCAATCTGCTCTGTAGTGTATTTTTCTCTACTATGTGATAGAGTGGCATTGTGATTCTACTAGTGTTCTGTTCACCTATGTGAGAGGTGTGATTCCATTGATTTATTGGCTTCTGTTCAACTCCAATGATTAATTAGATATTTTGTCTAACTCCGAATGATTATTTGGATATAACGATATACATATTTTAACATATATGATTTTGTGATGCTTGATGTATGTAATAGCCGTTGGGCAAAACAACGTTCAGATCTAATCATACTAGAATAATATCGTAAAGGTTGTCCAATACGTACGTAGGTAAAGAACAGCAAGGCAATGTTGGCATGATCCAAATTAGTTATAAAATTAGATTTTTTTCTGACCTACACACCACAGGGCACTAAAGCTCTGTAGTGCATAGATGAACATTACGACTCTTGCACACAGAGTTTGTCACTACTAATTGGTATGTTTTGGTTTGAATGAAAATTTGAATTTACTCTGATTTTGTTTTTCCAAACCCAGTCTGGGTTGATTTCCGGTCAGGATGTTACAATTCAGTCAGCCCACAAGTGATCGAATGGTCAGGACACAACTATCAAAATAGTTGTCTTCTACCTCACAAAAGCGAATTGAATTCTTCTAAAAATCAATAAAAAATCAAAAAACTTAATGAAACTTCATATAGTCATTACCCAAGCCTAAAATATGATAGATGTAACATTTTTCGTGTTTAAACATACAAAAACAACCATAAATCACATGTTTTAATTAAATCACCATTTCACATCAAGATGAATCAAAAGCTCAAAGAAACCCACAATAATGACATTTCAAGGAAGAAAACCTCTTATAAATAAAACTCTTTACCTCTATTATGATTGTGAATTCTTTAACGAGCTTTAACCTCAAGAGATCCTACCCAAAAATTAGGACTTTTAATTAATCTTAACCAAACCCAACTAATAGACTCAAATCAACCTCAGAAATGATAGATTTAAAACTTCCTTAGGTTAAAAACGAAAAAAACCTAATTAAGGTTCTAAATCAAACTTAGACAAATCAAAAGAAAGTTGGCGGCCAAAATGGGTAACATGCCATCCCACACAAACATGGGTACCATGATGGGGCCCAGTCCTTTGACGAAGGAAAACTTTAAAAAATGTCTTTAAATAGGTAGAAATTTGGGTGAATCAAGCTTGGCACTAATACTCATAACTAAAATAAAATTAGACCTTAAGAAATTTATAAATAACCTAAACCATTACCCTAAGAAAATCAAATCAAACCGACAAACAAAAAAATTCACACAATTAAAAAGGAAATAAATTAATCTTATATAAGTTCTCTATTGAGAGTACTAGATTTCTCTCTTTCCTTTTAAAGCTTGACCTTAAGGGTATCAACTTCACTCATCAACTCTCTATTTCTCCCAGTCAACTTGATTGTCTCTTGAGAGGCAAATTCAAGTATGTCATCCTTTTTCTTCGACTCCCTCTTAAGTTTCCCAATTTTTCTGGTTAGTAACATGACCCGTTGAATAATATTTCTTTTCTCATTGTTTGAATCAATGTCAAAGGAGGAATTTGAGTTTAAATCACAGGAATTTGGTTCATGAGACCCTCAGAAGAACTAACTCCGTTCATACTAACATGGAAGGCAATGTAGTTGTATAACTCTTCGTCCTCAATGAGCTCTCATTAAAGAATGTAGCTTTAAGCACTTTTCTCCTTCTTCTTTCTATCTTTCCCCTTAAACCTTCTAGGTTTATCTTCAAAAGGACTATTAAACTCATGGTTAGGACAATCAACAACAAAGTGTCCTAATTTACCACACTCAAAACACTTCATGTTCTTTTTGTCATACTTATTAGACTTGTCATCCCTTTTCTCCCCTTGTTTTCTCCATGAAGAGTGTCCACTATTCACACTTTTAAAAGTTCTAAGATTTAAAGAATTTCTTAAAATTCTTAGCCAAAAAGACTAATTCTTCCATATCAATTTCATTCTCATCAAATTCATCTTGGTTGTTTAAGACCTTGGATTTTTTGGACATCTTTTTTGTGGTTTTTAGTGCAGTTTGTTTTGTTTTCATTTTCTCAAACAACTCGTTCATATTTTCATATGACTCTTCTTTCATTTCAAAAGTTTTTAGGTGTTCAATGAGCTCCTCTATGTCTAAGGATTTTTCTCCTAATTGGTCAATCTGTTTACTATGTCATAAATCTTAACATAGTAGTCAAGACACCGTCTTATCCTCACTCATCATTATGTTCTTAAAATATCAAATCAAGCATTTATAACCTAGTGGTTTTTACGGCATCGGTTACCTCATTGTATTTCACCAATTTATCCTAAATAATTTTATCAAAGGTACAATTTAAGATTAACCTATGTTGCCTTTTACTCGCGACAGTAAATTATGCACTCAAAGCCTTACTGTTGTAGTTTGTAGGTTTAGTCTCACTTTCATGCCAATCACATTCATCTTTTGGAATTAAGTTACCCTCCTTATCCTTGGTCACAGGTGGAGTCCAACCTTTACTAACCACTTTCCAAGAATTTCAATCAGTGCTTGAATGAAGGCTCTCATCCAATTTTTCCAATAGGAAAAATTTTGGCCATCAAATAAGGGAGGTTAATTCATAGGACTTTCCTAAGTCCCCATGTTCAGCCATGTTGTTTGAGGTTGTCAATCTCACACTAATCAAGGAAAAAAGATTCAAATAACTATTCTAACCCAACAAAAGAGAGATTTTTATATACTCAAAAGTAAGATAAACAAAGTAAGCACAAATCATACAATTCTAGCAAGAAACAAGCAATTCTATTACTATAAAAAGAAGAAATTTTCTACCACAAGCAAATTAACCAATATCAAGCAAATTTAGGAAAATTGAGCAAGTCCAACATAACACAATTGAAATAAGCATGCATATCATGATAGATTTCATAATAAAACTCATGTAATGGATTTGAATCATCATCTAACCTTGAGAGTATAATATCTGACAAAACCCATTAATTAGATCACCACATTGCTCTTACGGCTAGCACTTTCAATCAAGTAAGAATTAAAAGATTGGCCTCTATATGTCACAAAAATTTATGTAGTAGAAACAAACATGAAATCCTAAGCAAAGTGCATGATTAATCTATCTAGCAATCCATACATTCCTGCAAGCATTCACATAGCAATTTCTTACGTGGAAAACCCTAACTAGGGTAATAAACCATGGAAATGTCTCTAGGCCAAATCAATGCATTAGCAAGCAAAAACTTATAAGACCCAAAGTGTAAGGACCGTCATCTCTAAAACCGGTTTTGATTTTATTTAATTATTGGTTATTGTGAGATTTACGTGTTTTCTGATCTAGTTGATGATTTTGTGAATAAATAGTATTTGTGATGGTTTTAATAAAAAATCAACTTTAATATTAGTGGTTTTAAGTGATTTTAAATCAAATGTGATTTTTTGGGATTTTTTTGAATTTTTATTATTTTTCCAAAAATTAGGGTTTTGGCGGGACCCCTGTGGACCCCACCGTCGAAAATTTGATTTTTGGGTCAAATGAACCTAGACATCTACTTAAGGTCATACAAAAATTTTTAGAATTTTATTAGGCTTAATTAGTGCTTAAATTTGCATAATACCCACTTTTGGCCTACTTTTCCTATTTACACCCCAAAACTTACCCATGCACACCCCAACCCTTACTATAAAAGGGCAAACCTGAGTCATTTCCATTTTTGGGAATAGGCTAAGGAAGGAGGTCTGGCCTAATCCCCACTTAGGCTTGGATTAGAAGCCGATTAAGGTAAGCCTACTCTAATCAAGCACTAAACCCTAGCTTTCTTCCTAATCTCTTCCAAATCTACTATTTTCCCCTTGTTTCAATTCGTTTTTAGACATCAAAAGCTACTGATTTGTGTTTTACTACAAACCCTAGCTTTCAAAATTCGATTTTTACAACCAACAAGCCCTAGATCTAAGATTTAATTAGGGATTTCTTTGGTAAATCGATTTGTGATGGAGTTTAATCCAAACTCAATGTTTTTGGAAGGTTTTCAAGAAGGGTGACTCTCAAAACTGAGCTTAATCAAGTGCTAAGGTAATGAGTCTTCGAAATCTCAGTTTATCCATGGTAACATTCTTAATTTTTGGCTTATTTCGAATGGAGATTACTTGATTTGGAGTGTTAATGGTACGATTAGAAAATGGAAATATTTAATCCCGATTTCTTAGAGTTTTGCATTATTATGATATGGTTTGATGTTCTGGAAGTCAT
Source organism: Saururus chinensis (assembly GCA_035235625.1). Classification (NCBI taxonomy): domain Eukaryota; kingdom Viridiplantae; phylum Streptophyta; class Magnoliopsida; order Piperales; family Saururaceae; genus Saururus; species Saururus chinensis. The sequence continues at coordinate 22,924,272 of CP141142.1, forward strand.
GAAGGACTTTTGATGATGATTAGGGTGTTAGATGTGAATTTGAAGTGTTATCAATGGTGTTTCGGTTTGGATTTGCGAAAGGAAGAAGATGACCAGTTCTGCCTTGTTGGCACTCGAACGGCCCTCCTGGGCGCTCGAACAGCAACATTGTCGAAACGACAAATTTTCAGTGCAACCGATCGAACGGCCTGCTAGGCGTTCGAACGGCCAAACTGTGAATTTCAAATTTTTGCGTTTAACCGATCGAACGGCCTGAAGGGCGTTCGAACAGCTACACAACAGATTGGTGTTTTGATGCATGATGTTTATTTTGATGATTCCACTTTAGCTTGCCAATTTCATATGAATGTGGAGTGTTTTAAGTTATATTATGCTACTGGAAAGGCATGCTATGGAGGTTATGGGTTAAGATATATGCTTAGGGATTTGTGGAATGACTTATGTTTTGTGGCATGATATTGGAATTATCATCTTGAAATTGTGAACGGTTGATTCCTCATGGTTAAGCATATTTTCAGTAAAACTACAATCTATTATTGGACTAAATTGTCATGATAGGATGTGAATAGTTGATGTGTGGATATTGGTGAATGCCATGACTCAAGGATGAAATGAATGTTCTTATGTGTGTTTAACCTTTGTGGTTGAGTTTTGATTTAAGTTATGATTTCAATGTTTCTTCTCTTATGATTTCCGCTGGAATTCATGTTTAGATGGTAATTCACATGTGTAGTGTGGCAGTGAGTTTATTTTCAAGCATGTTGACATGCATTGTGTGAAATGCTTCCACTAGTTACACACACGTGTGGGGGTTAAATGATGATGTTGAAGCTTGATATTGTGATTATGAATGATGCATTAGGGGCTGGTGAGAGCACTTATCATGGATTAGGATCCATGTATGTTTTGCCCACGTATGTACCATGCAGCATGCATCATGAAAATGGATTTCCAATTGAGGCTTCATCGTGGTTAATCGAATTTGACCAATTGGATGCAATGTGATGAAATTGTGTGCCGGATTGATTGGTCGTGGATTAATCGCAAGTTGATTGGTCTGAAAGGACATATTTTGATTTGAGTTCCTGTGTGGAATGAGTGCACTCCCCGGGTTGATTCTAATTAAATGGAACTATGTGGGGACGAGTTGTGTACTTGTCTTGCGGATTTGTGAGAATTGTTATTATGAGTGTCATCTGGACCCTGAGAATCCAGTGTGGTATGCCGTGTGCACCCCACTACCACGTGTTCTAGGGTTCTCTGTGTGAGAACTCGGGCTCTTCCCTCCGCAGGAGATGTCCCTGAGCGAACACCCCTGCTCTAGATTCTCTATGTGAGAATGGGACATCCTTGGCCAGGATCGTCCAGGGCGAGCAGTCATTTGGGATTGACAACCCCGATCTTTCTTGAATTCTTGTGTAGAATTTTGGACCTTGACACGCCTTCGTGGCCTTGTCTATGTCCCATCTGTGTGACACCAACGTGTGATTTCTCCTTGATGGAGGTTGATTATGATATGATGCATGTGGAATATGTATGCTAGAGATACATCCATGCAGGTTGATGTTGATGTTATGCATGTAGAAATATGTATGTTAGAGATACATCCATGCAGGTTGATCTTGATATGATGCATGATGGAACATGTATGTTAGAGATACAATCATGCAGGTTGATTATGTTATGAGGCATGATGGAACATGTATGTTAGAGATACATTCAAGCAGGTTGATTATGTTATGAGGCATGATGGAACATGTATGCTAGAGATACATTCATACAAGTTGATTATGTTATGAGGCATGATGGATTATGTATGTTAGAGATACATTCATGCAGGATGTTATGATGTCAATGACATTATGTGAATTATGCACTATGATGCAGTTTTAGGTGATGCGTATGTGTGATCAGAAAATGATGCACCTTGTAAATCTTTGATCTGAATGATTATATTGCTATGCTATCGTGTTTTCGATGTTGATAGTGATATTAAAAACCATTGCTGAGTTTGTTAAACTCACCCCTCTTTCTTATGTTTTGATTTGGGGCTGCATGGTGTGACACACAGACAGACAGGATCTCCTCTTTGAGGAAAGGTCGGAGATGACATGGATGTGATCATGGAGATCGTTGTGTGACTTAGTTCCTTTGATTTATGCTTTATGTTTAGAACCTTTGTGTAGGGTTCTTTGTTTTGGATTTATGTCACATGTTATAGTTATTTTTGCTTAAGTCTTATTTGAGCCAGTGTGGGCTATATTCGACTAAGTATGTAGGTTTGAGATTAGTTGTTTACTTTGTGATAAGCAACTCTCTTTTCTTTCCCTCTTTATTTACTCTTGCTCAAAGGATTGTGCGTACTCCGTAATTCTGTTAATCGCCCGTGGTTAGGGTTAAGTCTTCCACTAGATCATTTTCTCAATTTATCCTTCGTCGCCCCCGCGCGCTTGACCGGCCCTTGGACCGGGTTCGGCTTGGGTCGGGCATCGCCGGGGTGTGACACAAAGAACAACCAACCAACCTCTAGCAACTTACCACAACCAAAAACTCTTTTCTTTGTTCAGTCATCTTCGTTGTTGGCCTTCACTATTCTCCCTCCGTTGAATCCTTGATGCTTTCCTTCTTCGTGTTCCATCTTTGTCTTCTTCTAGTTCCTTAATCAAAGACTCTTTCTTTGATTGTCAATTCTCCTTGAGTTTCTTCAATCATCAGTGATGAATAATTTGCTACACCTCCTCAAGATGCATGTGTTAACTGGTTGTGCTTTCACTCATTGATCATTCACCCACATGAATGTCCCTAAAAAACTATGGTGAAATTAGGAAAACTATTGACAAGATCTTTTCATTTTTCTCTTCTCATATAATGGTTTTCCTTTTTGTTATTTCATCCATACCTAAGATTTTTGTAGAATCTTAAGTCGGTTAGGATTAAAGGAACCTAAATTGGAATGGACTCTATTATGGAATCCTAAACAAGGTAATTTTATAACCAAGTGTCAATTGTTTCAACAAGCGATTGATTGTTCCCCTATTCGGTTTGAACAAAATTCCCATATGATCGATCCTTTACCTAGCAATCGATTGTTTGATTCATAGGGTAGAAAATCAAAAAATTTAATCTCTAAGTGATCTATCCTTCAAACTTTGTGTTCAAAAACAATTAATCACTTATGAAAACCTTTTTTATTTTGAACCATCTTTCACCAAAACTCCCAAAGCCGCTTATCAGGGTTATTTCTACTTAAATCTAAGTGATTTTTGCACGTGAGTTTGTGTTTGATACCTTCTTTAAACTCTGACACTCAATGTAGTATGCAACCTTAAACCTTTAGAATGCATCTGCTCCTATTTTTCAAATCCTTCAATTCCAAATCTCACTCAACCACAATAATAATCTAATCAAACTATAAGAATAACATTCTACATGAAGTTTTGACATAGTATTGTTAATCAAAATCAACAAATTACAATACATATGTTCTAACAATAAGAACATCTGTGAAATATGTATGATTATTGGCTACATTTAGGTGATCAGATTATATCCATTAGAGTGTATAATTAAGTCTTGTGAAATTTTATTAGAATAGTAATGTATCGAGTTAGATTTGAGATTGAATGACTTGTAGAATTGAAGCAAACGTGTTTTAAAAATTCAAGCAAAATGATTTATGAAGTGTGATTGAAGTTCAAAAGAAAAGGAGGTTAAAAGCATATACACATTGTGTGACATCTGGGAATTTTCTAAATTCCTGAAGTTGACCAAGTAGAATTAGGGTGTTGGACCCCTTGACTTTCTAGTAAGAACAACTTGATCATCGGTTGGAATTAGTAGTTGAAACCTATATGGATGGAAAGTAGACAGAAGGAGCTTGGAAACACTAGCAAGAACACATGAATCAGAGTTCGAATGAGGGAGATACGATTATTCAAAGTTGAATATAGTGTGCAGGGCTAGTTTACCTGAATTGGAAACATAAATTGGCAATTTAAGTTACTTTACAAGCCTTATTATTTATGGGGACATGAATTAATAAAAAATAAGCCCAAGTAGCCTATTTAGTCAAACTCCTAAGGGGATTAAGAACCCTAATCCCCATGACTATAAAAAACTATTTAGGGCTAATGGAAAGGGGGGACCATTAAGGGAAGAAGGAGCCAGCGATGGAATTTTTCGACGAGGATTCGGTGGCGGTGGATCGACGATGACTCGGCTATTGAGGTAGGATTTTTTGACAAATCAAATGAAAGGTGAGTGAATTTGATTCATAAATTTTTTACAAATTAAATTGAGGTTTTGTGAAATACTCAAACATATTACACCCATGCTGATTTGTGTAACAAATCAATATGGATATTGATTAAAGCATCCAAGAAACAAAAGATTAAATCAATGAAGGAGAAGTACAAGACAAAGTTTACAACTGCCAATATGGATTTTTGTGGCCAAGATGGATCTAGAGATAGACTTCTAGAGAGTTTGTGACATTGTGTCTTGTAAGTCTTTAAGCTTCATAGTGCATTGGTTAATCGAATAAGAATTTGTTGTGTGGATTTTTTAGGCTGGGTTTCCACATTAAAAATCTCTTGTAAAGATTTTTGTGGGAGAATTTTATGTAAGTTTTTGTACTAGTAGCATATCGATTCCTATGATATGAGGCCACACCTTGTTATCTATATATTGGTATTTTGAACTAGAGGCATTGTAGTGACTTTTATATATTGAAGTACATTAAACTCACATAGTCTCATGAAATAACCAAAACATGGGGGCCTTAATCCTATGGTTGTTCTTAGCTTGGTAAATGGATATGCAATATAGTACATGGGACTGCCTAGACCTGACAATGAGTGTGATGGGCTCTCTGATGCCACAACTGGGCTTGAGCCAAGTTAGTGTGGCCAGTTCAGACTCATGTGGACCATATTATTTATAATAATTCATTTACTTTGATACTTGCAATTGATGTGTTAATAACTTAAATTAGTTTGAGATTAATAAAGCTTAATCAAGAGGGGCAAGATTGCTTTAGATTGAATGATAATGCCTAATTAAAATAAAGACTAAGCTACTCTTAGTGGGGTCTACAACCAACTCATAAAGTTAATATTGTAACATCCCCAATTTTTTTGCAATTTTTTTGCAATTTTTTGCCATTTTTCAGCTTGTATTTTTCAAGTAGAAATTTGACACCTTAACATATCCATACTTATAATTGACCTTGATATTCATGACCATAGAGTCAGGAGTGGTGTTTAGTCGTAGGTCATGAGCCTCGACGAAACACAGAAACTTTCGGCGCAAAAATGGGAGAGAAAAGGACGAGACGTGAAGGAGAATATAAACAGAAAGAAATAGAAGGGGGAAGCCCCCCTTCACTCTGTGAGGCCGAGGGGCACCACCGCCAGCTATCACCATCCGCCCAGACGGCCTCGGCCTGGCAAAGCCACCGCCGTCACCCCAGCCCAGCCTTCCCTCCCACTGTTGCCCTCTTCTTTTTTCCCGACTTCTGTCCGGTGAACCAAGTTCTCTGGTTTTCATTCCAATCCACCACCGCCACCGACTGCATGGCCTCCAGCTCACCACCATAGCTCTATCCCGGCTAGGACGACCTCGGAGCTCCACCATCTCGGCCTCCCCGCCCCTCCTTCCCCGTTGTAAGGTAAAATTTTGTCGTCTCCTTTTCTTTTTGTCTCTGTGTATTGTGGCCGGCTGCCATTGACTCGCCTTTTGGCCCTCCCTAGCTGGAGACTACAAGACCGTCATCCCGGACCAAATCGCTGCCATCCCTAGTTTCCCCCTCTGCCCTATTCCGATCCGAGGAAATTTTCCCCTTTGATTTTGTTTTATGTTGTTTGTTTTCACTTCGAGTGCCACCCAATGATTGGCCTTCGGATTGCCGCCTCGACTTGACAATGGCAAGGTGCCAGGTCTGGCCTCCCTTGCCCAATCAGCTGATCCATGACGGAGTAAACTTGTCATGATCCAACGACTGTTGGGTCATTGTCATCTCCCAAGTTTAGCCCCCAGCCTCATCTAGCCATTTGTGGCTCGGCAATACGTGTTTGACACCCCAACTCGACACATAGTCTCCCGGCTAAATTGGGTCTCCTCATTTCTCTGACCAGCAGTTCTGCCGTCACCCACATCGGCCAGTGGATAGCTACAGATGTCGACTTACCCAATAACGACAAGGGGCCACCACTCCCAGCTTCCTAGGCACCCCTAAACTCTAGGGAATGTCTCTAACTGTCGCTAATGGGCCTCACTCCCACCCAAGCGAACCCGTGGGGCTTGATATTGCGTGGACTTGGGCTCCATGTTTGACCAACATTGGCTCAGGCCAGGCCAATGCTAGCAAGGGCTAGCACTTCTGGCCCGATTCTACCTCTGTACCCCCACTTTCTGTTATACATGACCCATAACTCACGAGAAAGAGTCCTCGGTTTCCCTGTCCTTCCATGGGGAAGAGCATTGTCGGCCACTAGCCTCAGTCTAGCGAAGCTTGGCTACTGCTATGCCCCGATTCTTTGCCTTAAGTCATGCGTGATGCACAATTGCCCATACAAAGGTTTGGTTGTGGGTAGCGATTAGAAATGTTGTAGCCTTTGTCAGCCACCTTCTCCAGTCCCTTAGTGCCTCCAACTTTTGTTTAGGGGACCGCCACTCACAAACCCTACCCCTTATGTGACTAACCACCCTAACCCCCTAAAAGACCACCCTTTTTAGGGTTTGGTTGTGACAGCACGTGTAGATGTTGTTCGACATGGGGATGAACAGACAACCTTCCCCCTTTGGCTATCCTTTTGCCGCACGCACTTGTGGTCGCGTGCGTAGCTTAAGTTAAGGGCACTGCTCTTGCGGCATTCGATGATTGACCGACACTACCACTAATCAAATATGACTATCAAAACCCCCCTCTAGCTCTCCCATGTCCATGAGTACGCAACCAAGCCCTCTGCCCTTTGTGAGGCTTCAACAATGAAAAATCATTTCCGTTGCGTGTGTTTCGTGGCCAATTTTAGTGTCTTGTGGCCAACCAAGTATTTTTAATAGTTGGCCAATCTCCAATTAGTCACCCCCCATTCTATGGTCGCTATTGCCATGTCTTGTGGCACATCCTTCAGCCTGGCTGCCTTAGTGCGCCCAATCTTTTGCTTCGAGTAGAATTAGCCTAACCTTACCGAGATTGATTCCAACATCTCTGAAAATCCTCGGGACATCTACTCTCTCAGTGCAATGCTTTTGGCCGCCAATTCCGCCCTCAACATTGCCACTGTCATGTGCTCTCCATCAAACTCACATAGATTACGAGGTAGGGGACCTTGAACTCGTAATTTCATGATAGCATGCTTTGATTGTGTAGTAGCATGTTAGGAATTGATAACTTAATGCCTTGCATGATAAATGCTAATTAAATGAGCATGTTATATGTCTGTGATCAAAGCGTGTGATATATCTTCGTTTGTGGGCTGGTGGTATGTGGTCGATGGGCACGAGTATGTGCATTTGATTGTAAGTTTGTCGTAGGGGTACTTCCTGGACTATGATTTGAAAAGTGCAACTATATGTCGGGCAAGGAAAGATGTAAGATTGATGGGCGAAGGATGGATTGGATAAGACCAGAGGATTGGTTTGGATTGAGTTTGGTGGTACGTTAGAGCAATGAGTAGAAGACCTAGGAGATGTAAGGATTTGGAATATTCAAGGTTCGGACCGTCTTTGGGGATTATGAATTAGTGAGAGTGGACAACATAATTGTACGCATATAATGTATGTAACATGAATTGTAACAAAAAATAATAAGAAATTAATAAGGTTTTGATGACGGGACTTATGTCTAAAGGGTTTCATTTGAGGAGTTCGAGTAAGATGTTTTGGTTTTGAGGTGGATAGTGTAAGATGTAAGGCCGTAAGTATATGATGGTAAGAGTGTTAGTATGGAATTCAAGTTTGAAAAGTAAGACTATGCAAAGATCTATAAGATCATAAGTTTAAGGGTGGGGGATGAGCTAAGTAAAGAATGCTACCTTTGTGGATTAGAGCTTTAGAATGGGTATAGTTCTAGCTTTATTGGCTGAAGAATGTAAGATAGAAATAGTTTTGAGCATAATTATACATGCATAGGTTACAAAATATGAACTTGAATTGTAAGTAACCCTAATTTGATAACATTGTGAGTTGAGACTAAGGGTTTTGAAGAATTAAGTTCCGCGTTTGAACTAGTCGATAAGTATTCAACTGAGCATCCTTCCTGGTCTAGCCATGGTGTTATCCCGTGGGATCTAGTCTTGGTGCTATATTTCGGCCTAAACATTTGATGCTCTAAGGAGAGCATTGTAAGTTTCCACCCTTTGTGGGCATTGTATGACTTTTTGCCTACAGACGACACTGTATGTTCTGCCCAAGAGTGGCACTATATGATTTTTGCCCTTAGACGGCATTGTATGGCCCTTAGTCAACACCATATGGCTCCAGAGAGTGGGCATTCGCTCGCTCAGGTAAGTAGTATCATGGACCTACTCTTACTTGTTTGATCCTGTGCCCCATGAGGTGTGCCTTGCCTTAGGAAAAGTCCATAGCATCTAGTTGCTCCCTGAAGATTAAGTTGACACCCCAATGGCATTCTTTTCCTTTTCGACGCTAGATCTTATTACTTGTAATGAGCTTTAATTATCGATATTATGTGTACGATAGTAATAGTAAGTTGTATGTTTCGGATTCTTAGTAAGTTATACGTGTAAGATTCAGAGTAAGTGTAAGTGTAAGTGTAAGCCTTTATGGAAAATGGTAAGAGTAAGATTGAACGAGTAAGGTCGTATGACTATGTGTATGATGTATATGTAAGCGTATGATTATACGAGTAAGTTGGTAAGACTCTGAGGCAGATTGTAAGTGTTAGAGTATGTTATAAGAGTAAGTATAAGTTCAGCTAATGTGACCATATGTGTGTAAGACACTTTATTTATGATGCATGTACTTCTTTCTTATTTGTGGTTGCATGTATGCATCTATGTATGAACTTACAAAGTTCATTGTTTTATTTCCCCTACATGGTATTTTTGTCACACCCCGGCACTGCCCAACCTAAGCTGAACCCAGTCCAGTGCATGGGGCCGATAGTATTGAAAATGGTTAAAGAAATAGCAGAAGACTTATGCCCTTACCACGGGCAGTCTAATTAACGGAGTTATGCGCTACTTGAGTAAGAGTAAATAGGTAGAACCAAAAGAGTTATTTAAACTCCAAATTAAACTACAAATCTCCAACCCACATACTAATAATCCATAACCAACACACTTGGCTCAAAATAAGGTCTCAAACAAATCTAATGATATAATATATCACAAGTTTGAAACAAGAACCACTTCACAAGGGTTCTAACATCATAACGAAATAATCAGAGAGAGATGAAAAATCTAGTGGCCTCCACTCCTACTCCTAAGCTCTCCCCAATCTCTCTCATAAAGAGGATCCTGTCATGGCAATTAGCCATTCAGATCCAAAATGAACATGTTATACCACTTTCTGATCATTTACTTGCTAAAACCCCTATTTAACCATAAACATAAGAACTAGCTTGCATAAGACATACCTATCAAGTCAAGTCATAAATATTCAAGTTATAACCTAACATGCATCCCACATAGGTATTTTTTCATATATATTCAATTCAAGCATGATAATCCCATAAATCACATAAGAAGTATATTTCACACCCTTTTTTTAATCATGAATTCATATCACATAAACCTGCATAGTAGCATTTCAATCACACACTTTCTAATCATGCATTCATATCACATAAACCTGCATAATAGTGTCTCATTCACACACTTTCTGATCATGCATTTATATCACATAAACCTACATAATAGTGTCTCAATCACACCATTTCTGATTATGATTTCATATCACATAAACCGACATAATAGTGTCTCAATCACACCATTTATAATTATGCATTCATATCACATAAACCTCATTCACCCTGCACGACAAACGTATCAAACACATGATACATAATCATGCATAGCATTCATAATAAACATGCATCAATACAAATGGTGAATGCCTCCATCAAGGAGTAAACACAAGTATTGCCACAAAGGATGAATGTGGTCTGATTTTCTAACTAGAAACCTAGGGCATTGCCCGCTATGGACATAATCTGAATTCCATAAGAAAACTAAGATGTAGGTGTAGTCAGCCCCTCTGCTCGCCAAGGACAATCCACACGGGAAGTCCAAATTCCCACATAGGGATCCTAGAGCAGGTCTGCTCGCCAAAGATGATTTGGGCCAAGAATGTCCAAATTCCCACATAGGGAACCTAGAGCAGGGTGTTCTCCAAGGACATCTCTGCAGTGGGGAGAGTCCAAATTTCCACATAGGGAACCTAGCACACATGGTAGCCAGTGCATAAAGGCATACCACTCTGGGTGCTCAGTGTCCAGATGTGACTATCACAATAAATCTCAACCACAAGATAAGTATACAACTCGTCCTCATATAACTCAATTTCACTCGACTCAACCCGGGAGTATACATGTTCCACACAGGAACTTAAATCAAAAACATGTCCTTTCAGACCAACCAAGTTCTAATTAATTCACTGACTGATTAATCTGGTACACAATCTCAATCATTACATACAATTGATCAGTTTTGAGTAAAACAATGGTAAAACCTCATTCATGAAGTCCGATACATGATGCATTATATCATGATACATCCGTGAGCAAAAGTCTATATGGGGTTCAACACATGAAATGTGCTCCCAAATCAGTCCCCTCATGCATCATAATCAAAGCATAATTAACTACAATTTCATAGTAGATTCCCCATACATGTGTGTATTCATGCATATTCTAAGCACATGACCAATTCTTGACATAAACTCATAAGACAATATATGCATGCTTAAACACATTCAAAATAATGATTACATACTAAAATCAAAGTGAAATCCACCATAAAGCTTAAATCCATCCATGTGAAATCGAACATTCACTCCCACAAATATGATTTTTGCACACATTAAGCCACAACATGATCACATCCATTACCCGTAAACCATCCTCATTATAAGAGAACACATCTCACCATTTTTCATATAATATTCTTGCTGGAAACATATTCTAATCACAAGAATTCTAACATTCGAGAGTTCAAGTTACTTCAATATCAACATGCATAATTATCAACATAATATAATGCGACATGACTACACTTAAACACATTCTATAAACTTTCATCATTAATTCTACATCTCCAGTAGCATAATTTCATCATAACACACCTCCCATAACCATTAGAATCATCAAATGGAGTAAAACATTGAAATGTGCATAAGTTTTAAAAATAGCAAAAACTGCCATGTAGCCGTTTAATCACCTTGCGAGGCCGTTCGATCGGCTAAACTGAAAATCTAACAAAAATATAGTGTTGCCGATTGATAGCCCTGGTAGGTCATTCAATTGCCAATAAAGCAGTTTTGACCTTCTTCTTCATTTCGAAAATCAAAACCGAGACACCATGAAAACACCTTCAAATTTTCATCCATGGTATCAAACATTATCAAAAACTTATCAAACCTTCCAAAACACTAATCTAAACCATTCTAAAACAAAACCCTAAGAAATCGAAGTAAAAGGTTAGCATTTATTAAACCCACCATTAGAGTCCTAATCAAGCAAATCCCATTCAAATAAAATCATGAAAAATGAGATTTTGACCACCCAAATCTGAGATTGAAGAACCCATTACCTTTCCTTATTGATTTTGGTCAGAATGAACCTTCAATCTCCTCCAACACCTTCCAAAAACATGATTTTAAGTTAACATACATCTAATCTCGATTTAGCTTTAAAAAATCAAAAGTAAACATTAGATCTAGGGTTTTAGAAGCCTAAAAATGAGATTTTGAAAATTAAGGCTTGGAGAAGAGAGGTAAATCAGTAGTTTTATGCTTTCAAAATGGATTAAAACCATGACTGAAGTCAAGATTAAGAAGAGTTTAAGAAAAACCTAGAGATTAAGCTAAACTCACTTCTAATTGTTTCCCTTTTTAGCCTAATCGGGGTTTAGGCTTCCAAATCTCCTAGCTAAGCCTATTCCCAAATGGGAAGTGGCACAACCCTTTCCTTTTATAAGAGGGGTTGGGCTATACCTAAATAAAATGTAGGGTAAAAATAGAGTTTTTAACTAAAATTAAGAAATTTGGCAATTTAACCATAAATTAGGTCTAGAAAAATTCTAAAACATTTTATAGTATCTTCTATTAATGTCAAGCATTTTGGTCCAAAAACCTTAATTTCGTCAGTGGGGCCCATAGGGGGTCCCGCCAAACCCTAATTTTTAAAAAATTGGTAAAAATTTAAAAAAATCCCAAAAATTTAGGTTTGACCAAAAATCACTTAAAACTAATAATTGTGAAGTCGGTTTTAATTAAAACCTTCATAAACCCATTTATTTTTTGAAATTACCGAATTTAATCAAAAAATGCTTAAACCACACGATAACCGATAAATAATCATTAAAATAAACTAGTTTAAGATGAGGGATCTTACAATTTTTCTACTTGAGTATGAAAATACTCATTTACCCTATTTCTAGCCCCTTGGTCTAAAGTCTTTTGTAGGCCGATCGATAGCTTTCTGGATTAGACTATTCCCCATGGTGGACTGTTCTTCCTTGACCTTGAGTACATCCAGCTCGTAGGGAGGCTAAGTGGATTTTTGTACCACAATCTCATGTATTGATTAAGGTGAGAATTTAATATGTTATTCTTCTGGATTTGTGCATATATGTATCATTTAAAATGCAGATGGTTGAAAAACTTGTACTCAAAGATGTCTAGGATGTATTTGTTTTTACAACCCATGGCCATGGTAGGTTTCATTTTCATGTTTTTGTTTTGGGTGACGCCTGAGAATATTAGTTTTGTTGTGTGATAGATTAATTTATAAAAATTAATTTCACATGTTTTAAATTTTGTTGTTTCCTTTAAATTAAATTCGTATTTCAAAATAAAATTTTAGTAAAATTTTAAAGTAAATGTAAGGAAAAACCTCGGATGTGACAAATATAGGTTCTAACCTACAATTCACTTGGTTAATGAACCAAAAGCACTTATGGGGCTTTACCTTATTGCTTTAAAACATCATTCATTAGGCAGCCCAATCGGGCCCCTTTAACCTAATTTCCATCACCAAAATTAATTGAGCCCAAAAGAGTTAATTAGATGACTGATGTGTATGTCTAATTTGGGTAAATGGGTCATATACATTATATCTAGCTTCAAATGGTCATATTTCCATCACTTAAACTCTGTTTCGCACGTTTTTGGTGGCATTTCAAAGTTTTTTCTGTCTACTTTCTATCCATATATATTTGAGACCTACAATCTATCAAGTTCAAAAGTGATTCTACAAAGAAAGTCAAAAAGTCAAACTCACCATTTCCACATGACTAAGTTTGAAAATCTAAGAAATTTTCATACATTATAACAAAAAGGACTATTAGCTATGCTTTTATTAGCAACAAAATAAAAGCGTCACTAAAAATTACTATTTGTGTTGCATATAAAAGTATGGCAAAATTTATAACTATTTGCAACGCTTTTTAAAAAATGTCACAAATAGTGTAACTAGTAGCAATGCTTTTATAAAAGTGTCACTAATATTACTGCTATTTAAGGCGCTTTTAAAAAAATTGCTAATAATTATAAATTTAAAAAAATAAAAAAATTAGAACCATTTGTGATGCTTTTCTAAAAACATTGCAAATAGTTTTAATAATAGTGAAACTTTTCTAAAAACGTCGCTAATAGTGGTACAATTAGCTACCTTTTAAAAAATACATTGCAGATAAAATAAATTTATTTAAAATAATAATATAACTATTAGTGATATTTTTTTTAAAAGCATCTCTAATACACCTATTATTAGCAACGTTTATTAAAAAGTGTCGCTAATAGTTTTAGTATTATATTTTATATAATATTTATTATTTAAATATATAATATATAATAAATAAATATTAAAAAATTTTAAAAAACTTTGCAAGTATAATATATTTTATTTAATATTTAGTATATTTATATATAATAAATAAAGAAATAAAATTTTCTTACTTTATCCCCACTCATCCTTAGAGTTGGGGCCCACATTCACATGCGTGAGTACAAGAGAGAGTAGAGAGGAAAGAGAAGAAGGAATGAAGAGAGAGTGACGAGAGAAAAGAGGAGAGAGGAGAGAAGGTGGTAGAGAGAGTGAGAGAGAAAGAAAGAAAATAGAGAAAGAGATGAGAGAGTAGAGAGGAAGACGGAGAGAGAAGAGGAGAGAGAGAGCAATTGAAGAGAGGGTTGAGAGGAGTGAGAGTGAAGAGAGAGGAGAGATGGATGGTAGAGAGAGTGTAGAGAGATAGGAAAAAGGAGACAAAGTGAAGAGAGGATAGAGAGAGGAGAAAGAGTGAAGAGAGAGGGATGATAGAGAGGGAGAGAGGGTAGAGGAGAGAGTGATGAGAGAGAGGGTAGAGAGAGGGAGAGAGTGAAGAGAGGGATTAAAAAAATAGCATGTTTGCGATGCTTATTTAGGAGTGTCGCAAATAATTATAATATTTGCAACATTTATAAGTAAGTGTTGCAACTACTATGTTACTAAGCGTCGCAAATAGTATAATATTTTCATATATAATTTATACTATTTACGACACTTATCAGAAGCGTCGCAAATAGTTTAAATAGTAGTGTTGCTAAATCATAAGCGTTGCTACTGTTTATAATATTTGCGACACTTCTTGTGAGCGTCGCAAATAGTATAAAACTATTTTTTTATAAATGGTACTTTTCTTGACACTCAGTAAAGACCGTCGCAAATAGATATAATAGTTGTGATGCTTCGCAACTATTATTACTATATGTGACACTATATTGAGCATCGCAAAGAGGCTTACTTTTGTTTAAAATTTCTCTCTCCTCTCTCTCTCTTTTTCTTTCCCTTTTTGCAATGCTTCAAATTGAAGTGTCATAAAAAGGGGAGCACGGGCAAAATTTTGCCTACGCTATTTAATCTCCTCCACCCCCCTCACCCACCACCCCTAGTGCGGGAAGAGGAGTAGTGCATGTGACAACCCTGATTTTCGGTACATTTCTTAAAACCAATAATAGAATTTAAATATTTTTTTATTAATAGAGTATTATATTTGAAGTGTTGTAGTAGAACTCTAAAAGATAGACATAATGGCTTTTGAATCATTTAAATCAAACATCGGGGCCATAAATAACGACCTCAGGAAGCGTACCATGGGCGGGACCCACAGTAAAACTACAAAAAAAACCTATCCATGAATAGTCTTGTTTTGAAGGGCTCATCAATACAAGTTTATCGGTACCAAGAACGCGTGATTCCGATTTATGGTTGAAAAGTTATGACGTTTTAAAGTTTTAGAAAATAATAATAATTTTTTATTGTGGCTGATGCAAGCTGATGCAAGAGCAGCGTCAGCCGATGCGGTGATGTGTCATCACGATGCTATACAACTACACGACGTGCAAACTGCCTTGTCCGCGCACAACACACCAGACCTGTGTGGCAGGTCCCGCTGCATCGCGACGACACCACGATGTGTGCAGTGTAATTCACGACATGCGTTGCGCATCACGCGACAATGTTCCACTATAAATTCTTACCTTTGTTCTTTACTCCAGTCATTGCTCCATTCTACGTCATTTAAAGTCCAAATCAAGCTGTTCAAAAGGCGTTTTCAACTAATTCGACTATGTCGGACACTGTGGCGGGGTCAGTTTTTTCGTTTAATGTCTCTACCACCACAAAATTTCTACCAAAACCTAAGGTAGGGGGTCTTAAACTCTAGCTTATACTATGCTCGTATAGTCGAATTTGTGTGTATTAATTTTACTCGATTATGCTTATTTGCTTTAGTTTTTTTAAAATGCCATACATGTGCCATGTTTTACATACATATGGTATGTGCATTTTCTATATAGTCCTGGGGAAAAACCTATAATTATCATATTTTATCTGAATACCTACTGAGGAATAATCAATATCTGACATGCACACATAGGTGTGGAGCATCATGGGTAAGCTCCTAGCCTTCTGAGTTCCCATTGCCCCATGAGCGTCGGGAGGAACGTCATTCGGTATCCTGGCTTTGAATTTATCATCATTGAACAAACCGATATTTTTCTAAAATTGTTTCTGAATAGGACAAACTGATATTTTCTGAATTCGTTCCTAAAATAAATTATGTTCTAGCAAATTTTGTTACTTTCGTGAGTTTTCTACTTAGCATTAATTTAGATTTTAATTCCGCCTATTGAGTATAAAAATACTCACCACCCACCTCTAGACTCTATAGGTAATGCAATTAAACCAGAGGTGAAGGCAGAAGAGTTTTTTGTATAATTTCTTGAATGCTATTTTGCTAAATTCTAAAATTATGTGCCTATTATGTAAGGGCTTGCTATGCCCACATTTTGTTATCTAACTGCTCTACGAATGGTGTACTTGGAATATGTAATAAGTTTACAATGTTTTGTTAAACCAAGTATTATTGTGATATATAAAATTTTGGATGTGCATCGACTCCAGTTTATACTATGATTTATGTTATTTTATGTGTCTTTCTTGTGGTGATACATATTCACAGGTCGTCACGTTTAGTTACACATGTGATGTTAACAAGTACTGAGTAGAATAATAATTATGATTATTATATATTATATCATATATTATTTAATGGCGGCCATTATAATGCGGGGGCGGCGCTCCCTTTCCTCCAACCCCCTACCTTCTTTGTTCAGCTCTTCCCTTCTCGTGCGCCCCCACCCTTTCTAGTGTGCCCCCACCTCAGCCGGAGGAGGAGGAGCAACACGGCCATGGCACCAAATCCGGCTCCGCATCGAATTCTGGAGCCACCCCCCCCCCTCAGTTGGAGGAGGAGCAATGCAGGTGGTGCTGGATCCAGCTTTGCCCCGGGATCCAGCGCCACACCCCACCTCGACCTCCCTCCCCTAACTTGTCGGAGGAGGAGGACAGAAGGGGGTAGGCAGGAATTTTTTTTATTTGTAACGATGCTTTAACAAGCGTCACAAATGATTTTTTAAAATTTATTTTCTTTTTTGCAACGGGAACAGAGTGTGGCTAATATTCTTTAAAAATATTCTATATTAGCAATGGTTTTTGTAGCATAGCTAAATGATACATAATTCGTGATGGTTCATGTAGCATCGTTAAATGATACATTATTAGCAACACTTGTTTACATTTTGGGTTTTTTATTTTATTAATTAGCGTTGTTTTTTGTAAGCATCACTAAAAATACTTTTAGCGACGTATAACAAATGTTGCTAATAATTTTTTTATATTTTTAAAAATATATTATTGTATTAGCAATGCTTTAAAAAATATCTCTAATATTATATTATTAGCGACATTTTATAATAAGCGGCGCTAATAATATATTATTAGTAATTTTCTTTAAAGCATCGGTAAAAACTAATATTTTGATAAAAAATAGAATGAATACTAGTATCAATACTATTAGAGGCGCTTTTATATATGTGTCACTAATAAGCAGTTACATTGAGGCTATTATTAACAATTTTAATGATGCTTTTTAAGTATTTCAAATATTAGTGACACTTTCAAGCTTCGCTAATAATTTTTTCTTATAGTGACATATCATAATGTAGATCCGAGAACATTTAATCTGGACCGTCCAGCTTGACAGTGCTCCATGACGAGAGTTTGTCTAAAGTAGCACATAGCTACAAAGCATTGTTCTACAATAGTCATCCAATGACTTTGTACCATGTTATGCCTTCATGTACCCTGCTAATACCTCTCGATCCTCATCACTACAATACATGGTGGGGCCATGGGGCCCGGTCTGAAAACACTTTCCTTGGTTAGCAGCCAGATTGGCACTGACAGCAACCCTCATTTGGTAACGCCAAAGGAAATTCCGTTACCGTGATCTTCAAACTCAACCACGGTTAAGTTAAGCATCTGCGATCGATCAACTTCCCTACGTTCTCCTTGATTTGCTTCCACCTCCCAACAACCCCAGCATAAGATATAGAAGTAGAGGGGAGAATAGACATCTCTACAAGCCACATCCTTGACCTTCCTCCCTCTCTCTTCTCAATTCCGGACCCTCCGCCTACTCCCTCCTCGCCGCGGTCAGATCCAGTACCACCGGCCGGAATGGGGCCGTCTTCCCTCTCAAGGACGGGAGGCGGACAAACATCTGCCAACGTTGTCGTCGCTGTGAAAGCCGAGAAAGACATGTCCAGGACGGCCCTGGCATGGGCTCTCACCCACGTCGTCCGCCCTGGCGACTCTGTCACGCTTGTTGCTGTCCTCGCCGGAGGAGAGAATAAAGGTAGTAGTAATTCAGCAACCATGTGGCATGATAAATTGTTCATCAGTTGCTCAAGTAATTCCACTTTATGTTAGTGTGTTCGACAATGTTTTTGTAGGTAAGAAATTTTGGAACACTTTCCCAAGATTTGGCGGTGATTGCAGCAGCCGCCGGGCCAGGGAGAGCTTGCCGGACCAAAGGTATCAGATATCAGAAAGCTGTTCTCAGATGATGATGCAATTCCACGGTGTTTATGATGGAAGCAAGGTAACTAAGTAGAGGGGTAAATTACACAAAATTACTCAACCTACTAATTTATAACACACGTTATTAATTTATAAAAGTTACGTACAATCTACCCTTTTAAGTAAATTAATTAGCAAGATAGGAGATTAATTAGATGGCAATCTTTATATTGTGGTTGTTACATGTTTACATCAAGAGAAGGGACGTGGGGTTTGTGGACACCAGTTAGGAAGCCCATTTGGTGACTGACAGTAGATTTTGGCTGTCAGATCCACAGCCAGTTTTAAAGCTTACCAAAAAAATCTGACTGACGTGAATATCAGTCATTTTTTAGGCTTGACGTGAATATCTTTCGTGCCAAAAAGATTTTCTTACTCAAATGCGCCGTATTAGAAATTTACTCCTATTTCGCAGTTCATGCCCGTTATTTGACTTCTATTTTGATTGCCAGAGCAGTCAAAAGTCTTAAGGCCAATCTAGCAATTGAAACATTATTGGTAAGACAATAATGATTTTTCTTAATTTGTCCTCTTCGGCCTTTTAAAGACAAGCTTGATGGTGAGTCTTAGGATATTACTTTCATATTTCAATTATAATTTTATATTTAAATATATTATATAGAAAAAATTAAGACGGCAGGTTGCACATGCAAGCAGATCAAATTCCGTCTTCCCGTGAGTATTACCGGCCGTACAATCAAAAATTTTGGACTCTTGCACATTTTAATGAGGGACAATATAATTTGGGTTAAGAGTTAGCTTATAATTTGATTAGGAACAAAACTGAAGTGAAACTTACTCTTACGATATAAACAAACTAGATAGAGGTGTAAATGGTGTCTATTTATTCATTGTCCATTTGTGTCCATGTTTGTTTGCATTAAAACAATCATCTTGGTCTGGTTATTTTTTAAAATTAATATTAAATAACTAATATATGTCACATAATTAATCTTTATAAATAGACTATCAAAGATATATCTTATTCTCGTGTGTCTTTTATAGCATTATTATTTATTTATTAAATGAGACCATCTTTTTATTATTATAACTTAGTATTAATTATTTTTTTATTATATTCTTAATTTAAGAATAAAATTGTCTATACTAAATGTTCACCTTTATTTTTTCTATAATCGATGAGCATATAAACACATAGTCTACATGAAAATAGATGGCTACAAACATACCATATGTATATTGTATTCATCTGTTTATACCCCTAAAACTAGAACAAAATCTAACAATTTGATGACATGAAAGGAAAAAATTGAACATAGAGGTATTACTAATATTATTCTAATTTTCTAGGGATTTACTTACACGCCCTATATATAAGTAAAACGTGAGTTTGTGGGCTAAAGGGGTAAATATCACTAAAGAGTATTTGCCCCCAAAAAAAAAACACTATCTGTATAGGAGGCACACTCAAATCTCTTTCCCTGTCTTGGGATGAAACATGATAAGACGAAGTTCAAACCGATAGACAGTTAGACGTGTAGCCAACTGTTTTTGTCACTGGGTGGCGTTGCTAGCGTGGGCCATAATGAATTGAATGTTGTAATTCGGCCCCTCATTTAATAATGAGTTGTCCTTGTTGGCCAGCAAAGCGATTTTGCCAACGGGCACCGCTCGTTTGATAGAATGAATTTTGACTTGACGGTTGTAATTATTTAGCGACATGCATTAGGAACAGATTATTTTAAGAGTTCAATTTCTATGAGTATGGGCTTGCTTGTGTTAGAGCGCGAGCTTGGACTTCGTACGCCGTCTGATTTCGATATGATGGACTAACTCAAGGGTAGACTAGTTTGTATTACCGCCCTCCCTAAAAATATTGATTTTGTACAGTTATTTACATACTGGGAAAACAAGCAGGTCAATAGGGTACTCTAAGAGTACTACGTGGGATTTACTCCCAATTTGCACTCGTTATAAATCTTAAAAATCAACCGTGCATGTGCTACCACACATGAGCACACATGGGCTATGGGAGTTACTCTCAAAGGGAATTCTCGCCGATTAGAGTGGCTCTAAATAGTGGGCCCACCCTCAATATGGGCTATTAGGAGTAACTCAATATAATT
The DNA here is from genome assembly GCA_035235625.1 of Saururus chinensis. Taxonomy (NCBI): domain Eukaryota; kingdom Viridiplantae; phylum Streptophyta; class Magnoliopsida; order Piperales; family Saururaceae; genus Saururus; species Saururus chinensis. Next base: position 22,945,002 of record CP141142.1, read on the forward strand.
TTTAATATATCATCCTTTGTATCACCAATTTCATAAGGCAGGATCCACCACCAAAGATTAAATGTTTCGCCTTCAATTATTTTGCGGGGACCAGGGATATAATAGCTTAGTTCATGTGGAATGGTGGACATGTCTAAAAGCATTGAACTCCCGGATGGATGGATGGATGGACGTTAGAGCAAGCAACGGATACATTTTACAACTTCCCATAGGAAGTCAAAAAGAGCCCACAACATACATCACTATTAATAAGTCTTGTCTTTTATCGCTATAAAAAAAGGTTCGGTCTTGTTTCCATGTGTAATACGGACGCAAAATAATACCCTCTCCGTCTCACCACGCTAGACATTGCTATTAATGCAAAATAGATGGTGGGCGTAGTTTGAAATTTTGGCACTTTCAAAGTCCAAGACAGGGCACATGCATGAGTCTCTTAACTTGTTTTTTGTTTTTTTACACCAGACATTGCTGTTAGACTAAAAAACTTATATTCTCTCTTATATTAACTGTTTTATTAGTAAAAAATATTAAAATAAGAAAGAAAAGATGTTCATCGTTAGACTATAAAAAGATAAAGTTTTAACTAATTTTAATTTTTATAATTTTAACTAATTTAGATTTTCATATTCTTACTAAGAAAAAATATATTAGAATTTTCTATTTAGTTGGTAAAAAATATAAGAAAACTATTTAATGTAGGATAAATACTTTTTTAAATACGATACTTAATATGGAATGGAAGGGGTATTATGTCCATACACTATCTTATACTTTAGTTCATTTTAAAAAATGAAATAAAATTAGTAATGTGGGAAGAATGGAATATTAATTTCTCAGTGCCATCAAGTATTCTTCGTATTTTGCATCACAGCTATGTTAGGCTAAGATCATACCCTGTTTCTTTTCCAGCTAATATAAATAGCAAGAATATAGGATATGATCATTCAATTCAACGGCCCAGACGAATAAATATATAGTTTGGTGAATCTATTCCTATCAATATTATTTTGTAAATACTGCTATTAATGGAGGTTACATGTGACGGACAATATTGTATGCTTCTAATTGCAGATTAGTTTAAGCATTAAAGTGGTATCTGCAACTCCTGCTGGGGCGGTGGCAGCTGAATCCAAAAGAGCTGAAGCCAACTGGGTCGTTCTGGACAAGTAATCCCATCAAGTATTAAATCCCTTTACCATTTCAAGTCTCTTTTCTACATCACAAATTGCTTCATTGCTTTATTACTTCATTAGCTATCCATATTCTTCTAAATGCATGCCGGTAATTGTTAGGATAACTTGCATAGCAACGAAAGGAGCCGGACATGATTCAATTGCTTTTATCTATTCCCTTCATCTCATATTAAGTATTCTATTTATAAATAATATTTTTTTTATATTATGCGCATATTCTATTTATAAAAAATCTTAATTTTATACAAGCAAGCATCTTAGACCATAAAAAGACAAAAATAATTAAATTATTACTTTTTTAGGACAGAGGGAGCATTTGAGTACTAATTATAATCATTCGATCGAATATTAGACATGCAAGTCGTTGTTTATAAATAAATTAAATTAAAGAAAAGAATGTTTCTTTTTTTGTTGGCAACGTTGAGCCCCGAAGTGCTACATTATTTTATTAGGAGCTAGGAGCATTATACAACGAGCCCACGATACATATCACAATGAGCAGTGGGAGGCTCTTTTAGTTTTTTGCACAAGGAGCTGCGAGAAGCCCATGAAATAGAGGCACGCATACAGTAAACCACATAAAGAGTATATACTATAAACACACTCCAAAGTCAAGAAGAGTCACCCAACAAGAGAATGCGGAAGATGCAAAGCGACAATGATGAACTGAACAGACCACCGTCACCACAACGTAATGACTACTGTAGTCTTGAAGGATTATCTCCTAGGCTTGGCCAAGTGTCGATTACAATTTTAAGCACTCCTCCCAAAGTGGTAATGGAGGATGCCCACAACCAAAACCAGAACTTATTGTCAAATAATGAACACCGCTGTAGTAGGATATCCCTTGCAGTGACGAAGGACGATGACCCCCATGACCATGATGGACCACTACTCGGCCATCATAAGAGGGGATGAGGCACACCCATGAAAAGTATCATCCACAATGTCGAGCTCATATATATAAGTATAACCGAAAAAATGACACCAATTATGCCTACAAAACTACAAAACAACCAATTATCTTTACCTAATTGTTGTTGTGACATCATCACACATGCCTCCCGATGTTAGCTACACAACTAATAGTAAGTTGAAGAACTTACATCACTAGGAAGTTTAAGTATATTATTATAAATGAGTTATTTACAAGGGATTTCCATAGTCAAAGAAAAGATAGACAAAAAGGGAGAAGAGATGGATTAGGGCTCAAGAGGTTAAATTAAAATAATTAATTTACTTTTTGTTAATTGTTTGAATGCCTAATCTTCTGTGAATTACAGGACATATATAGAAAATCTAAAATAATTCTAATGGGACAAGAAAAATATTCTTAATCTAATTCTAACTAAATAAAAAATTTAACTATTAATTAATTTAGGAATCAAAACTAAATTTGAAATCCAAATCTAATTTAGGATCGTAACATATATTTATTCATACTTATATGTACCCAATACTATAATTAAACACAAGAACTTCATGGAAAAAATAATTAGTTATACCCACTCTCACCCGAATTTACATCTTTAACAAGTCTCATATAATTTGTGGTTCATGTTCCAAAACATTATTTCTTTATGCATTCTGAACTAAGTCACATTCAGTTTAGAAATTCTCAATTTTAGTGTCTACCATCATACTTTTATTATAAAAGTTACCCATAATTTAATTATTTCACCTTTTGGAGCATGTTGGAAATTGAACTCCACCCCTTAAAATTTATCTAATCTTTTGAATTGATACAGTCAACCCTCTATGCTATCAATAAAGGTAATGACCTTTTGAAGGTCAACAACCTATGGCCACGAGTTGCCCTTTTAAACATGTCACATGATCATCTAAAGAACAAAAATACATCAAAATCACTTTCATGTCATCATCTCAAACTTTTCATCCAAGTAAAATATTTCCCCCTAGTCCTCATCATCAACTTGTGGAGACCTTTACCAGGTCAATATCTGTAACAATTACAATTTTAAAAGTAATATTTTTAAAGAAATATGTAGTAAAAGTTTATCAAATTCATAGAGCTCTAAGAGACAAATATAACAATTCTAAGAATGCGTAAATTAGATATCGAAAACATAAGTTATGACCTCAAAAAGTGTGCCATATGGGTAGGCACTACTTAAAAAGTTCAAGAAAACCTACACATGTGGTCTTTTTTATAGGGTTGATTGACACAAGCTCAACGGTGCTAAGAACATGTAAATTCAAGTTCAGAAGACAAAGTTATGGCTATTGGAAGTTTGAAGTAAGTAGGGATTGAAAAATAATAAAAATTTGGCTAAAAGTGCACTGCTTTCACATCATCATGATGTTAGGTGCACTCCACGATGTGCTGCTCCATGCATTTCACTTATGCACGCGCCATGTGGTGGGTGAGCATGATGCACACTACTCTGTTGCGGTGTGCCCCACTATATAAAATGGGGGTTGGTGATTGTCTATAATTAAACTCTTTGCAAGTATACAAGGTAATTGTACTAAGATGAGTATTAAGGGTTGTCGAACCTTATAAACATATTAAATTATTATCAAATCTAAGAAGATAGTTTGTTGAATCAAAATTTAAAAGAACTTAAACTTAAATTAACAAAGGAAGCAATTAAACTAAATGAAAGTGAGCAATATGACACCTATTACTTAGAAAATCAAATCAATTATAGAATCATAACTATCATGACCTAGATTTTCAAAATCCTTTTTAAATAGCATGAATGGTAAGTCGCAATTTTTTTTTCTTAACACAAAATAAACTATTCAATTAAATATCTAACTTGTGATAAGTGGGGTTTATAAATACGAATATCAAAATATATGATATTATTACATATCTCAAAAATCCATAAAGATTATGATAACCATCTAAGGATAAGTTTGTCATCAATATGAAAATAAATATTAAGTTGGCTCCTGCAACAAAGATACAATCTTATTATGATTGCATAAACAAGGAACTAGTCCGCTCGTCTATTTTGGTCTTACTAGGCCTTGCATAAAGAACCTGCAACCAACCAAACCAAACAACCATGAAACCTCTCTACCCTTAGGAGAAGAGATTCTAAAAGAAGAAAATGAATAATTAATATTTTTTTGGATTGAACCAACAACATTATATGTTAGTTGTTTATGTACTTATTAGATAACATCTCCAATGTTACTTCCAACAAGATCAAATCTAAACGTAGTTTTGCCTAGCAACTAACACATCTCATGAAGCATAACATCATATATGTAATGTTTAAGTATTTTTAACTAACCTACATTTTATACAAGTTTTTTGAATGTTCTACTTGTTCTAATGTTTAAGTATTTGTAACGAACCTATATTTTATACAAGTTCTTTGAATGTTCTACTTGTTCTAGTTAACAATCAATATTAATCAATGTTATTAATTATCTCACAAACCCCTGTTCAATAATTAATAACCGTGTCTATCCCTTAGATAGACAAATACATCATATGTCAACTAAAGTGATATATGATGCAAACCACCCATAATTGTTCTAACCCAAGTTTAGGTTTAAAAGAAAATAACTCTCGAAGAAGGTTAATATACTATAATCATCGTGTAAGAAAATAGGAACAAAATATAAATATGTATCAACCCAAAGATGACTTGACTAGAGTTGCAAGCCATCAAATCATGGTTCTAGCCATGCTCTGACATCTAGGGAGGCAGAGCACATATGGGTCACTTACAACAAGTTGTCCATTTTATTTTAGGTACACTAGCAAGAATGTACATGCAGTATGCATGTAGATACATATTGGACAAGAACAATAAAATGAATTGAAAATAAAGTGTGTATTAAACAAAGGCCTCCCTTATATGCTATAATTATAATACATGTTTTTTAAATCATAATGATCATAAATTACTCATACATATAACTGAGAGTCCTAATTTTATACATTTAATATTAGGTCATATGTTGGTGAATACAATGCTGCTAAAAAATTCTGCAAAGTGGAGCATGTCATTTATGTTTAGGACCAATTTGGCGGTGAGTCATTTAATGGATCACATCGAGTGTTTTCCAACAGCATAAAAAATAACTAAATCTAAATATGTGAAAAATATAGGTAAAAATTAGAAAATTTATTCTCGTGAAGCACGTCATTACATGGGTCCCACAATCTTTTTTTAGAAAATATAATTATAAGGGAGCTCATTTGATATAGCTCGTTGAAAGCTTTCTAACTAAATTTAAAATGCACAAATCAAAGTTCGAGACTACAAGATATAACCTTACAAAGTTTAAATCAACATAAAGTAAAAAGTAGTACACATCGTATGAGCAACCAGTACTAAACATATGTGATAATCATCTAAAAGAATCTAAATAAATAATTTTATATCACATATTAATTTAAATTTATATTAAAATATAAAAGGTATATAAAAAATTGACATAATTTTATCTCCATTCAATATTTTTCATATAATAATGCAATTCATGTGGTGCTAATATCAAGGCCACATGTTGACATGGCCCTACAGTCGAGTGCCTGGTAAGGAGTCTGGATCGGCTGATTGTAAGTGTAGCAAAAAAGAGCTACTCCTATTCTATGTTGATGACGCTTTACCAACCTTCCCTCAGGAAAAAGAAACATGTTGTCCCCCTATGCATTTTATTTTGTGGGCAAGAAATCCTAGTGGAGTTGAAACCTAGGGAGATGCCTTGTTCAGGCAAAGCAAGGGTCGGATCCATGCTGAGGCATGATTATGGGTTAGGGAGGAGGCGAGGGTGTGGCCAAGTCGGTAGAATTAAGGTCAAAGCAGGGGTGTTGGGTGAAGGAAAAGGTACGAGGGGTGCACAATGAGGGTTTAGGGTGGGCCCTGAGTCATAGTCGGGGGAGGTACCAGAGAAGATTAGGGGCAATGTCAGTGTTGAACTATGATTGTAATCAGGAGGAGCAGGGGCATGCAGAGCCTACTAAAGAGCAGGTCAAAGCATGGCGCTAGCTAAAGGAGGAAGAGGGGATAGGGATGCATGGGTGGAGGTGAGTGGGGGTGTGGGGTGTTAAAGTTGGGGGAGATGCTAGGGTTTAGGTAGAGTAGGGGCTTAGGCTGGGTCTGTGCTCATCCATGACTGTAGTTGGGGAGAAGCAGGGACCGGTGGTGGAGTGGGAAGAGTTTTTCTTACTCCTCACTGACAATGAGCCCAGCATAAAGTACTCATGGGAGTCATTCATCCACAAGATTGATGATGCACACTAGCTCAAGTTAGCGTCAATATCACTTATGTTAATGTGTGCTAGTGTGTGTACTGTCAATCTTAAATATCAACAGCATCCATGTGTAGCTTACATTGGGCTCATTATCAAAGGGTAGCATGAAAAACACTTCATGTGGAGTACTCCTCTTTCTCATCTGCCTAGGAGCCAACTGTCACTGCCAAAGATTATGGGATAGCCAATAATCTTTTACTGTCACTCTTTGTATGCTTCTCTATCGGCGGTAACTAATCGAACAGGGAGAGAAAAAAACTTCTATCCAAATGATCCCAGGGGTGTTGAGGTGAGCCAATAGAGAATCTAAGAGACCAAAAAGGGAGGAACTAACGCTTATGTCAAAGGTATGACAAGGTGGGAATGGACCACAGCCAACACCGGGCGTAGCCATGACAGGGTCCGCAAAGCAGGGCTAGAGAGAGCAGCATTAGAGGGATGCTAAGGTTAGCACAGAGTAGGGGCAGAGGCCGAGCAATATTGGGGCAAGGATAGAAGGTCAAGGCAAAGTAGGGTCTAAGGCCATGCGGGGAGGAAACAAGGAACAATGACTGAGGTTGAAGGAGGAGGAGCAAGGGTTGGGCTATTGGAGCAGGACTTGGGGTCATTTGTTAAGGTGGGATACATGTTACCAAAAAATAGTGGTACTCCAAAAATGTTCCTCTTTAACAATGCATCCAACATAAGGAATGCACGGGAGCACTTCATCCATGAGATCAACGGCATACACACTAGTGCACATTAGCATCAGTGGTTGCTAGCATATGCATTGTTGATCTCAAATATTATAGGCTCCCATGCATTCCTTATACTAGGTGCATTGTCAATAGGGAGCATAAAAAATGCTTACTTTTTTTGTTGGATTAGGTTTTGATTCAGCATATAAAGGTGGGTCTCTCATTTTTTTACTCGGCCCACTCGTTAAGTCCAACCCAATCTCATTTGGGAGTTTTTATCGTGTGAATATCATTTTCCAATTTAAATAGAAATATCATTTTCTAAAATAGTGCAAATGACGACTCTTTTGCTGCTAGACGGATATAGTCTTTCCAGTTTTCATGACCAAAGCTTAGTGACCAAAAATGGGAGGTTGTCACATGACAAGAAAGTGATGAGAGAGAAACTTGGGAACCAGATCCTACGGATATGAGTGGCAATAGGCTAGGCCTAACCCATAATGTGCGGGGTTTGCCCGAGCCCAACCAGGGGGCAGCCCAGCTTGGAGGGGTTGTGGGCAGTCTTGCGTGCCCTATTTAAAAAAATAACTTAAAAAATTATAAAAAAGTTCTTTAACTTTTCTTTACAATTTTTATAGTTTACTAAGTAGAGGCTAGAATTGCATCACTATAGAATTAGTACATCCCAAATAAGCTGGCACTTATTCACCTATATATCATTTTATAATCTAAAACCTCAAATACAAAAAAAAATAAAAATTACATTATTGACTAATTGATTCTCAGGTTTTTTAATTCTTCTCTCATTTCTTCTTCAAATTTGGGAGCTTGTGCTTTTTGTTCTCATCCAACCAATCCTTTAAGCATATGCATGCCTCCACCGCATCAAAAGTTAGTCGACTTCACCCGATAAACACCCTACCTCTTGCACAAAAAGCATATTTCGATGATATTGTGGGCACTGGGGGGGGAGGTTAATTATATTACGAGCAAGGTAGACAACATAAGATAGTTCTTTCTATGTGTCTATCACCAACTTAAAATATTTAAATTACTACATTATTCTTCACTAAGAAAAAAAATAAAATGAGTTTGTAAATATATAACTAATTCATTAGTATTAGAAGTTTTTTTTTTTTGAAGTAACATCCAAGTCTTAGTTTTATGTGAAGTAAGAGGCATAGTAGTAAAAGAAGAAGAAGTTGGTTTATTTCACTTTACCCATAAGTTATTTCATAAAAATTATATAAAGAACACAAAGTACTTTCTACATTCTTATACAAATTATTATTATTATCCACATAGGGACTTATGTTTTCATGTATACCATTTACTAAAATTTGTACACATCCTAATCTAACCCTTAGATCCATTCTAATCATAGGAATAGGAGGCCAATATTTATTGAATTTTGTCTCTGTTTCCTTTACAAGATGTACAAAAGTTATATTACTTCTATAACTTATTTAATGTGGAAATCATGGGAAGAATTAAAAAATTTGACAATTTGTTGGGCTAAAAAAAAATTACCTGAAATTGGACTTAATGAAGGTCATTTTCACATTTTTACTTATTTGGTGTATCTTCTATTTTTTTATAATGTTACTAAAAAATTATCTGGAGTTTACTATGCTACTTCCACTTGTATGAAATAACTTGGTGATTTCATTAAAGGGAAATTGCTAAAAAAGTTTAATACATAGTCAATTATTAAAGAGTTGAGGGATTTGATAGAATGTTAAGAGTTCAACTTTGATAAAATGTAATCAGTCATATCTTTTATAGGTTGAATATATATGTATTTTAAATTAAATTTAAAGTCAAATATGATAGCTTATTGCTTACCTCATTATATAAAAAAAATGTATTCATTTCTTGACTCCCTCGAGATGAAATACCCTTCTGCCCTGGCTAAGTGTTTATGGGCACTAACAAATGTAAGATTCCCCCCCCTAAAAAAATCGATGGACACCTTTAACCTGACCGAGCCCCATGAGTATGCTATATAGAACGCATAGCATGGTACATAAAGGCTAACATGGAACATGGTACATAGCTGCCGGTTGGCCTCTATGTACTGCACTAAGGGTCCTATGTAGCATGGTGGAAAATATATATCGCTTGCTAAAGGTTAGCTTGCATTTCATATTGTCCTATGGCATTTCAGCCGTTGTAACAATGTTGTACGTTGCAGAGGTCTAACATTCCCAAAGCGTGCAGGCAGCTAAAGCAGGAGAAGAAACGTTGCATGGAGGAGCTTCAGTGCAACATAGTAATCATGAAGCGTTCACGAGCCAAAGTTCTTCGACTCAATTTGGACGGCTCATACGAGCCTGAGCTTGAGATTCCATCATCACCTGATGAAGAAGCAAGAGAGGATAGGCTCAAACATTCCACACCAATTAGCAGCCCCGAAGATCACAGGACACGCAACTCAAGAACATCAATCGATGCAGCTTCATTCTTGAGTGGCTTCTATATAAACGAGTCTCCCTTTTGTGCTTCCGGGCAGGATCAGGCTTATCAGTGTTTCAACCAGTTGGAAAGTAGCTTTCATCAGGAAGAGGACTTGGGAGATGCAGTCACAGCTTTAGGCTCGGACGATGACGGAATGAGTCCTACCTCTTCACATCCGCTCTTGGGTACCAGCGTAACAACAGGTACTAGATATTCTTAACCGGTAAATGCCCATATTCCAACTACTCGATGATTTTTTCAGTGCCAAAAGCAGTTTCATCGAGATGATCTGTTTAACAAGACAAAACTAATGTAAGTGTTATTGTGTAGAACTTCTTACATATTTCCATCTCTCACTTCGTCACATCAAATTTCATCAGCACGTAACCATGAGGTCTTCTGGATTCCCCAAAATCACAACCCAGCAGTTGACAGCAATTTGGCCGGCAAACCTTCTTCAACGAAGACCCTACTTGAAAATTTTGTCGAATTTGATCGAGTGATCAATGCCGCTCCGCCATTATTCAAAGACCATAGAGAAGACCACGTTTTCAACTCTGATGTGAGGGAGGCCGTCTCATTACGCAGGAACAGCCCTTCACTTCCGCCCCCTCTGTGCTCTATATGTCAGCACAGGAGCCCAGTTCTTGGGAAGCCTCCGAGATGGTTCAGGTACAGAGAGCTGGAAGAAGCAACGAATGGGTTTTCCGACAAGAACTTCTTGGCAGAAGGTGGATTTGGGCTGGTCCACAAAGGGCTGCTGAGAGACGGTCAAGTGGTTGCAGTGAAACAGCTGAAGCTGGCGAGTGCACAGGGAGATGCTGAATTCTGTGCAGAGGTCGAGGTTTTGAGCTGTGCCCAGCACAGGAATGTTGTGATGCTGATCGGCTTTTGCATCGAGGAGAAGAGTAGGATTTTGGTTTATGAATACATCTGCAATGGCTCCTTAGACTACCATTTATACGGTAACTCAAACAAAAGATCTCTACATTCCCTCATTCATCAGACTGCTACACTTCTTCACAAGTCCATTCAGATTTGGTACTAGCTGATATGATGATACTTGTAGCCTATTTGAAGATGGGTGTGTTATAAATGTACAGGTCGCAGCAGAGCTCCAATGGATTGGCATGCAAGAGTGAAGGTTGCAATTGGGGCCGCAAGAGGGCTGCGATACCTTCATGAGGATTGCAGGGTAGGATGCATTATCCACAGAGATATGCGGCCTAACAACATTCTCGTCACTCATGACTTTGAACCGCTGGTATTCATTTGCCTCCATCAAATGCGATTACTTGAATGATGTTTGCTCACAAAAATGATGATATTGTCTTCGTGTGCACAGGTGGGAGATTTTGGGCTAGCAAAGCTTCAAGCAGATGGGAACCTTGGCATGGAGACTCGAGTAGTTGGAACTTTCGGGTAACCAGCGACGATGATCACATACATGGTAACTTGTTTAATCCATGATTGCAGAGTGAAGACCTTCAGTGTCCCTGTGCAGATATCTCGCACCAGAGTACACCGAGAGAGGAAGAGTGACAGAGAAGGCAGATGTCTATGCATTCGGAGTGGTCTTGTTAGAGCTGCTCACCGGCAGAAAAGCTGTAGACATAAATCAGCCGAGAGGACGGCAATTCTTGACAGAATGGGCACGCCCACTTCTAGCAGCACATGAAGGACAAACCATGGCCGTTGAAAGATTGTTGGATTGGAGATTAGACCATCATCAGCTTCCCTCGGTCTACCACCAACTGCGTGTCATGGTCCATGCAGCTTCTCTGTGCCTAAGGCGGGACCCAGAAGCCAGACCTCGCATGTCCAAGGTCCTTTCTCACCTATTTCTCTCAGCTGTTACATCTCAGATCACGATAGTAACGAGTCCAGACATCCTTGCGATAATACAAAGCAACAAACTAGATGAAGCTATTTTCATTTCTGCTGCAAATCTTTCTGGAAGCCTCCAGTTTAGTACAAAGTGTTGATTGACTCTTATCATGTACCAGGTTCTTCGATTATTGGAGGGAGACGAAGTTGCTCAATCAGCCTTCATTATGGACGGAGTTGGGAGTAGAAGTGGTCGGCTTAATGGCCTCAAACCACAAGCACTGGCAGAACCAGGGAGAAGCCAGTCTGCAAGACTTTCCCATGAAACTCTGAAAGAAATATATGTCGTGAAGGAAAGACAAAAGATGCTACCGGCCAAGCTACTTCTATGAAAATTGTTTGAGCAAACTCTAAAGGATGCAGTCATTTAAAATTCACTAACTCTCGTCGTCCTAGGATGAAATTTAATTGTAAACATGCAGCCTCTCCACCACTCCTGATTCAATTGAGACACAAATTTCGTTTTTCTTATTAGAAATAAAATACCGTGGGCATTCTTTCATTCATCCAACTTACAATAAATTCACCTACAAAAGCTCATAAGATCCATGGTCCACTGTCTCAAATCTCAGTCTTATCTCGATGAGTCAAAGAGACATTCTCCAAGAGGTTGTATAAAATAATTTTACTCGTCTAGGTGATTAGAAGAAATTTGTTGACACATATTTGGCAAGCTAAATGTATATTATCATCTACAAAAGTAAATATTAATATTAAATCATTTTAAACTTATTATATAACATAAATTATATAAAATATGTAGAGTATATGATACCTAATAATGATGTAGAACGATAGTAAACACAATCATTGTATATGCAAAAGAACCTATTGAGATACAAGATCTACACTTTACTAAACCTAATGAGAATAAGATCAAGAATTAATTAAATAAAAAATTATAATAATATGTTAATATCTCATCTATCTCACATCTCAGTCATATTTAGCGAGATCGTCGTCATGATCTTGGGTATCTAATATAGAACTCGGTAATCTCAGCATAAATCTCGGTCAGATTTTGTAAAAATAATGTAAAACTACTTTTACACTATCTCGCGGCAAAGGCCCCAACACAGATCTAGTCAAGATATCTCAGAGATGGTCAACCATGCTATTATCTATTTATACATATAGAAAATTCCCACCTTTTTTTACCAAAAAAAAAATTCAGCCGGGAACCAACTATCAATCTGAAAAAGAAACTTCATGGAGAAATACTCTAGATTATAGATCGCCCTATCACATTAAAGATACATAACGGATCCATGGAACAAAAAAGTATAAACGGTTAATGGTATTAATCACAAAGAGTGGTCACCTAGGAGGCTTGCGATGGACTCATGCAAAATAATTGAACTGAAGCTTTTCCTTTACCACTATTTTCTCTGTACACATGTGACTTGTAACAATTGCTAAAAAAAAAGCACACACAATTTACAACTCATTTTGGACAATACTTAAGGGGATAAAGAACTTGCCTCCGCACTGAAAGCCGAATTCTCACTGTCATTGAGGAACGTTTTGTCTTCCTCCCACTTCATAATTTCCCTTGCATATCTGATTGCCTCATCAACAGATTTAGCCATCAGACCATTCGTCTGCGACACATACAACCGTCGTCCCGTGAGGGAGTAAAAGACCTTTTTAAACCTTTTAGCAATATAGTGAAAAGCCTGCTCAGCCATAGAGTATCCATTGTTACTGTTGCTGCTGGTAGAGTTACAACTGATTACTGGGTTGAAATCATGGAACCAGTCACACAATGTCAATGAAGCCCTTTCAATCTTTTGCTCAAGCAGATCGATTTTGTTGAGTATCAGAAGAAAATCTGTGTGTTCAAAAGATGGATGGACAACTATACTTTCAAACAGCTTCTTGTTAAATGACATTTTATTTGTATATGCACCACTTCCATCAGTAAAAAACTGGTCATAGTCAATCAGGTCAACACAGAAGATAACAATCCGTACATCTTCAAACATTTCCAGCCACTTGCAATTTTCACCAAGGCCCTTTGTGTGGACTCTAACAAGTTGATACCTATAAAAGAAGCCATCCACACGAATGAACAAAAAATTATGCTTTTGTTTATATCTACCTTTGCACTTTTTTTTTTTAAGATTCTAATAACAAGATTGAATTCATGGATAAAAAAACATTGAAACTTCTAAAATAAGCTCTCCTTCAGTTCCTTTATTCTCACATTAAAAGTCAGTTAAGAATTGACCCGACTATCATCATTCCTCAGAAAAACATGAGCTACAGTTAGAATTGACCTCCGGAGAAAATCATCCACATCATGGACCAACTAAAAGATCTTCCTGTAAGCATTTCACGCTCAAATAAGATAATATTTTCCACGAAAGACAGGATGTCAATGACAAACAGCAAAAAATTTCATGAATAATGTCTGAAAAACAAATAGTAACACTGGAAGCTGTAGGTAACGGTTGTCATTGTTTTTATGTTTAATTGGCCATGAAGTGTTGTTAAAGGTCAATTGCCATCAACTATGATGCAAACATCATACAGAGAGATGATTGATTTTTTTTCTTTTACTAATTTAGGATATCTATTTTTATTTGGAAGTTTCTTTTTAGATATTATGCTTTGATTAGGAATAGCTTTTACAAAGAAATATGTAAACTTTGCAAAGACTCGGTTGTGTGTAATTTCCAAGTTTAGATTGAGTCTTAGTTTGATATTTCTAGCGAAAGACTCTATAAAAGCCTATTTAAAGGCTAGGTTTTCATTAATGAAGTAAATTATGCTCTGAAAAACTAAATTGAGAGCTTGAACTTTCTCGGTTAGTGAACTCTGACAGCTTTTCCAGTGGACTCTGGGAAACCCTCCACTCAGTGGATTCCAGCAACCATCCCTTGGTGGATTCCAAGGGTTCCTTCTATCCCTCCTCCCATCTACAAATCCTCCATGACCCATACACTATCAGCCCATCGGTTAGCAGAGCTTTCCCATTATAGTCGTCTTCATCTGGCAATTTTTCCATCACCAACAACCTCTGACTGCACGACCATACTAGCCTGCGCCTCCACCCCTGGAGCCGCAAATCAGAAACACCACCTGAGCTGTCAACCTGAATGCCCAAACCTTTGCTCTTCTGTGCCTGCTGCTACAATGGAGACAAGTCACTGCCTTTCCTGAAATCGAGTTCAGAAGTCGCTGCCAGAAGACAACTTGATTTGGCATCATGCCTTCTGCTCCCAGCCTGAAGAAACTAGCTCCTCTGGAGGAGAAGACTGCCATTGTGGCACGAGGTGATTTCTTCCTTTTGTTTGCCTGAATTAACATCTCTTGGCCTGCTTGTGTTCAGCAAGTTGAGCCCAAGAAGACATTACACACAGCCCATCTAATCCCAAAGTTCAGTACCTTATATATTACATCTTTAAGCCCACAAACCCAGTAAAACCCAACTCTGCTGCTGCCTGCCTACAGCCTAGTCCAGTGACTTTCATCCTTAAAGTCTGTCTAGCCAGCGGAAATTTTCTAACTAACTCCCACGAGCATACAGCTTGCTGCTTGATTTACTAATTTTTTTTATTAACTCTATTATTCATTTTCTGAGTTAGTTCAACTTCTACATTGCTAATTGTTTGTTACAAAGAGTTTGTTAATCTCATTTGCGTATCTTTCATATAAAGCATTGTCAAGGTCATATTTGCATACTTCCATCATTAAGCATATGGTCCTGCGTCACACTAGAAACTGGTATTTCCCCTCCTTCCTCATTAAGAAAAGAGACATTACAAAGGCTGAAAATTTTTCTGAAAACTTGCACAAGATGCTTTTCTAACATATTAATGCTTCAAGTAGTACAAGAAATTTTTGTGAAAACAAAGTCCCAGAGTTTAAAATGATTCAATTAATAAAGCATCAGCCTGAATAAAAGAAAATGTTTTACACCTTACAAAGGAAGTTTTGTTATGATAAAACCTGGGTAATTTTCATTCGGGGTTCAGAGGACATCATCTTTATTGGCTCCAAAGTCTACTTTACCAACCTTAGTAATGAATCATCTTGATCAGTAGCATCGGAGAAGTTGTCGTATTCTGAATGAGGGAATGAAAATTCTGTGTAAGTTAGTCCATTGGAAGATGTCACTCCTTCAGCGTGCAGTATGTCAGAATCAGATGGCTCATATTCCATCTTTGATATATTAATGACCTGATATCATCAGCAATAACCACATTTAGAAAACATCACACACTAAAATCAAAGTCCATCATAATATGACATGGTACCCAATGTATGTTAGCGCCATTGCCAGGGGTTCTATTGATTACAACATGACCGCAGTTTTGACAATCAATCCACCAAAGGAAGTACCAATTGCTGGCACAAGACAGGCAAACAAGCAAGAGACTAGGGCACACTTTTGATATTTTGTTAATCCTGTAGGGAGACAAGAGTAGTAAAAATGAAGCGGATGCAATCAACACTACCTGTTCTAGGAAGTAGCTGGCACAAGTAGGTAGCATTTGTAGCTCATTCTTTCGGCTGTATGTGGCTTGTATAGCAGCATCCTTCCATAATTCCTCAACAACAGGAGCATACTCCCGTGTGGCAGCAGGAAAAATTGCTTCAATCTTGCCAGAGGCCATTACTTTGAGAAGCCAATCCGAGAATGCCTTCAGTTTAGGACTAATAGAATATAATGTCTTATTACCTCTATCACTGGCATCACCTGATACAATTAAAATTTGTTTAAGAAATTTTTGCGGCAGAGCAAGTAACAATTAACAATCAGATCACTGAGTTGACTTTACTGCCAAAGAAAACTAAAAAAATTGATACACAAAGTTCCCAGAAAACTATTAACTAAACATTACAAAGTTCCCATCTATTTAAGCACATCAAATAATGAATTTACAATAAAATCTGGTAAAGACCATCTTGTTTATCTCAAGATGCTTGGCCATTGATTTTGGATATAAATGAAATATTAACATATTAATAATGAAAGTCTAAATCTGTAAAGTCTACCTATAACAAAACATATCCATGATAACAACGTTCATAATTTGGACTCTTAATAATTTGGCCCCTAGCTGGATAAAGATCTTAACACACAAATTCTGCTAGAAGGACCATGTGCCTCCGAGAAAGTATGCTTAGCTATGTTAGTTTTATGGAATTCCCTTTTCTTGCTTCCACTAATTTTAGCAGCAATAGCATTCGGGACATGATCCCAAGATCTGCATTACCACCAACAACTGTTATGGAATCAAGAATCACATCAGTTTGAGACATCAGTCCATTGCAGGACCATTCCTATCAACAAACTTAAAGCATCAATGTTCGTTAAAAACCAGGTGTCTTTCCAACCAAATTAAAAAGCTGGATCAACAAACACTTTTGCCTTCCCAGACAAACCATATCGGAAGTATTCTATAAGCGTAACATAGGTCAGTTGGCCAATTTTTTGAGTGGAAGGGTGACTTGGTAAATTTATTGTGAAGTGCATTCAGTAGCTTGCTATTTCGTGCCCCAACGATTCCTAGAGAAAAAAACATTGTTGAAGATTTGTTAAGAATTTTAATTAGGTCATATACAATTCCAACATTAGTTAGTTTATTAGTATACTAAGAATTCTATCCGTATGAATTATATTAATGTAGAAACCCAATGTATTTCAACAATGCCTGGTTACAATGAGAAGTGAGCAAGGATACTCGCGTTGGACTGGACAAACACAGGAAAAGAAGCTATTTTAGGAGTGTAGGATTGGAGTAGTAACTAAGAACATTAGGACCTTAAAGGATAAGGGTATGGAGTTAGTGGAGTTACTAAGGCGAAGGAGGGTTAACATAGGTTGCCTACAAGGATTAACATAGGTTACCTACAAGAGACCAAGTTTATAGGAGAGAAGGCTAGCGAGCTAGGTGAGGGTTTTAAACTATTTTATGTAGGTAGAAAATCAAACACGAATAGAATAGGTATAGTGATAGTGATAGACAAGGACTTGAGAGAAAATCTTGTAGGTGTCAAAAGATTTCATTATAGACTTATGTGAAACTAGTAGGGGAATATGTAGTTAATGTTATTAGTGCTTACACACTTCAAGTAGGATTAGGAGAGAACCTTACAAAGAATTTTGGGAGGAAATCGACCTAATAACACAAGGGATACCTAATGGGGAAAGGGTCATTATAGAGGGAGATTTAAATAGGCATGTAGGCAAGAAGAGAATAGGATATGAGATGGTGCAGAAAGGGTATGGATTTGGGGAGATAAATGAGATGACAGACGTTATCCTTGAGTTTTCAATAGAAAATGTTCTAGGCATTGCAAATACTTACTTTAAGAAGAAAGATGAGTATTTAGTAACCTTCAAGAGTGAACCTAATAAGAACCAAATTTCTCTTCATAGAAGCAAAGATAGGACTTGCAAGGATTGTAAAATTATTCCTGGTACAACTTTAGCACTACAACATATATTAGTTATTTTAGATGTCCATATGAAAGGATGGAGGAAGCAAAGGAACAATAAAGTCAAACATAGAATCAAGTGAGAAGGGAAGGAAACATGTTGGTAGTGTGAGGAAGACTAGAAAGTCCTCAAGCAAAAGAAATGTTCCTTCAAGGAGTGGCAAAAATCTATAAGTAGGGAGAATTGGGAGAAATATATTAAGGTTAAAAAAAGACTAAAAAATATGTAAGGCATTTAATGACTTGTATAATAAATTAGGATCAAAGGAGGGGGAGAGGGACATATATCATATAGCTAAGTAAAAAGAGGAGAAATAGGGACTTAGATCAAGATACTCTAAGAACATATAAGGCATATGTATTCCTATTGTCTAATTTCAATTATCAAAACAATGTTTAAATTTCACGTATGTCTAGATGTAGTTGTGGTTGAGTTAAATTTAGAACTAATTGACTTAAAAAATAAAAACAGGCATGTTCTTAAAGATCAATGTTGAAAACTAAGCTGAGTATTAGAGATAAAAGGTTTATTTCCGTACACTCACATATAAAAATCACTTAGTTTTCCTTTCAAATAATTAATTGAAGTGATTCTAGATGTTTAACGCAAACATCACTGTGCATTGACACATCGATCAATCAGCCCTTGAACTAGATAGGCTTAAGGTACTCTATAGGACAGCTAGTAATAAGCATGCAATACCCTATGGCGCAAAATGTTGGGCACCAAAGAAAAGTTGTGTGGATAAATTAGATGTAGCTAAAATAAAGAGGTTGAGGTGGATGCATGGGATAACTAGGAAAAATAAGATTATAAATATACAAAAGAACTTAGGGGTAGCACCTTGAAAGGATAAGCTTTAGGGAGTATAGGTTGCCTTGGTAAGGGCATGTACAATGACCAATGATGCCCCAATAAGAAGGTTGGAATGGATTTATATAAATAACGCCAACATAGGGAAAGGGAGACCTAAGAGAACTTGATGGACTTAATAAGAAAAGAAATGACTATGCTATCCTTTATAAAAGAGTTGTCACTAAATAGGCTTGAATGAAGGCGTAAGAACCATGTCACCAACCTCAAATTGTTGGAAAAAGGCACTGCATGATTATGATTACGAGAAACAATAAATATTTACCATTTGCTAAGAAGGATGAGATAGGAGTCAGATCACCCAACATAAAAGGTTAAGCACGTAGCAAGGTAGGGCTATAATAATGAAGAGCTTAGGATTTACAAGCTACGTCAGCATCCTTGGAATGCGTTTTTATCAATTTTGTATCATGTATAAATAGGGAAAGTGCTCATGGCTGAAATCACTTCTTCCAACATTTGTGTTTGTTTTGCTTCACTTGCCCCAATCCTATTTTTGCAAGTGCCAGATGATTGGCTGCAATTAAGGATACTTGTGTAATTTCGTGGCCTCAATGTAATCACAGCCATTTACTAACACTCGAACTTGCTAGAGATATCTCACATCTCTTTCCATACCAATTCCACAATCAAAATTATGAAGTGCAATCCCAAAAATTTAGGAATAGCGACACAGATCTTGTCTTATAGCCCATTTGGTCCATCTAGGGTTAGGGCCACTTAGAAGCGCATTACTTTGCTTGCAATTGAGACTAATTAGTGATTACTGATTAGGTAGCTTTCCTAGTTTTAGATTAAATTTCTTAATATGTTACTATTGAATATAGAATACTTATCTTAACTGCTTTCCTTGATTAGGAAGGATTCCTATAAATAGAAAAGCTTATGCATATAAATCACAGGGGATACATCCACTCATTCCCATCACGCTTTGAGAATGAAGTAATCCATAAAATAGTTTTGTTAGTCTAGTCTAATGTTAAAAATAGTTGCTCTCAACTACTCATTCCTCAAATCCTCCAATGCTTTAGAAGGGCTTATGCATATAAATTGCAAGGAATACATCCACTCACTCCAGTCATGCTTTGAGAAGGAAGTAATCCATAGAATAGTTTTGTTAGTCTAGTTTAATGTTAACAATAGTTGCTCTCTCCTCATTCCTCAAATCATCCAATGCTACTGGATCATGGTTGACCATCGGGTCTACAACATTGGCATCAGATTGTGCAGGCCGGACAACTTTTTGTGCTGAAGCAGCCTACTTTTCTGCACCACCTCCTGCCCCATCTACAGAGTCTGCCTCATCCACATCCACCTCTGACCAAACCTGCACAGCGTGCCCTAGCTCACCAGAATTGAGATTGCCACTTTGCATACTACCCTCCGCAGCTTGACAACATAGATGAACAGCATGAATTTGGCAATCAACTCCACAATGATTATGACAACTGAAAACGTGGCAGATGTCACCATCCATGACATGGCTGCCACTATGATGTGCACCCTTAAGACAGCAAATCATCCCTACAGGCTTGACAAGTTTGCGTCACTTTCCTTGCATTCAAAGGTAAAAAAACCTGAAGAGTAGGTATCACCAGCCAAGCATTTATTTGGTTCCACCACACCCCAAAAGATAAGCATGTTGACTTAGCTTTCTTTCACATGGAAGGTCAAGCAATGCATTGGGCGGAGCACTACCTCACCCACAATCCCCATGCTCAATGGAATTACATGGAGTGGGCCTTCCTGGTTCGCTTTGGCCGTAGTGACTATGAAGATTTCAATCAGCTTCTCTTCCACATCTAATAAAAGACTGGTCCAAGAATTTAGAGATGTTTGAAAAGCTAGCCTATCAGGTCCACGACTTGCCGGAAATGCGCTATTTGGTAACTTCATTGGCGGTTTGAAAGATGGTTTTGCTATTGAGGTGTGGCCTTTCAAAGCCTCACACCTTGACAAATAAGATACAAGTAGCCTGAATGTGTGAAAGAAGTTACAATTTCAGCCGCATGCCCAATGCGTTCCACCCACCCTCGTCTATCTCCCGTGGACAATCCACCGCTCCTAGCTCTTCTACTACCAACAAGCCAGTCAAGAAGCTTACACATGCTGAAATGCATGCAAGGCGT
The DNA here is from genome assembly GCA_035235625.1 of Saururus chinensis. Lineage (NCBI taxonomy): Eukaryota > Viridiplantae > Streptophyta > Magnoliopsida > Piperales > Saururaceae > Saururus > Saururus chinensis. Next base: position 22,965,911 of record CP141142.1, read on the forward strand.
AAAAAGGGACTTTGTAACAAGTACGCACCAGGCCACTCATGCAACTCCTCACATATCTACATCTTCAATGAGATCAATGGACCAGTAGCAGGGTTCAATGGAGATTTGGCAACGTTTGTCAACAACATGCATTCAATGTTCCAAGCTTACGAGAGGTAGTAGCCTTGAGGATAAGGCCAGGCAGAAGTGGTGATGGAATGTTATAACCCATACTGGCCTTCCTTTCTCTACCGGATGTAGTGGGTTTGAGTTCCTTGCTTAGTTTCTTAGTTTATTGGGTATACAACTTAACAAGAATAGTACTCTTAGTTTGATTGTTCTATTAATGGTAGATACCTAGCTAGTAACTCTATTCCTTATTGAAGAAGGCTTATTAACTATATATATGTAGGGATTGCACTCACTAATGCAAGGATTGAGAAATTGAGTTTGATGTTATAGTTTAGTGTCGCAGTTTAGTTAATTAGTCTGCTTCTTTGGCTTCTTTCTTCTTCAAGATATTTGCCCATTATGATTTCCCTACGCTGGTCTACATCATCTTGCATCCCCACTCTAGCTGTTTTGTGCTAAATTTTTCAAAGAGAAAGCATAGTCATAACCTTATTTATTAACATCAATATGTCCTCTTTGGTCTTCCTCTTCCTCTTTTGGACTTTTCAACATGCATCCCCTCCAACCTTCCAACTGAGGCATCCAAAGGTTTGCAATATGATCTTAATAATTTGAGGTGCAACTCAAGCCCGCGGCTGCATCAACCCCCACCTACCCGCAACCATCCCTACAATCTAGGCCCACATACCCTGCTTTACAATCTAGAGCTATGCGCTCGCCTTGCAAGTGCCATAATACTACAAGAACCTAAAATCCCTGAAGACCCTGCTTGCCCAATAGGTACCAAAACACTGTAGCTTTGCCCTTTCTGCCTCACACACACCACATTCAACCCTATCCACCTTGCTGACTTGCATTTAAGGAACTGGCCCACTAATCCTGCACATAACATAGCATCTGCCCCATCTTGATGATAGCCCAAATGTAAGGGGAAATGTTAGCAGGGGAAGAACCTCAGCAGCAGTGGGCTACCATGATTAAGCAAATAGCAGAAAACTCAGGTCCACCAAAAATAGTGGCTTTCCTATACGGCTGTCTCACACTAATTTTCAATCTAACTCAATCTGGGAGCAGTTTAAGTGGCCCTCCATCAGGTTGGACTCCCAGCATTCAATTCTTGGTTCCACCCCTAACTGTTAACGTTAGTAGTTTGCATGACCAACTCTTGAGCCACATGGAGAACTTATGCTGTACATTGAGACCAAGGATAACCACCTTTTACTCCAATTTACTTGAATTAAAACCCAAATATGGAAGGTTGGATAAATTTAAACCAAAATAAACTAACATTTTCCCTAGTTCCATTATTTTATCAATTTAAAGTTCAAACCAACTAGCAAGTACAAATACAACTGAATCTCGCTTTAATGTGGATGAATTCACTTGCATAAGGAGAAAAAATTATAGGTTGTTCTTGTACATAGTTCAAACATATTAAAGCTTGATAAATCAAGATACCTTGTCACTACTTTTAAAAGGATCATTTCTTTCTTTTGTTAAAAAAATAGCCACAAAAGACAACTTTAATAGAGAATACATGGATTACGTCAGATTACCAGAATAAGAAGATTGATCGCATAGATGTGCTTTGCTCATTTCCATTAAGCTTTCTTCTTCAAAACGTTCACGACCTTCAAGCAGTATACCAAGATATTTATATACATTACTTTGAATCAGATACTTAATAGCTTCTCGTTCCTCCCCTGAATATGGAACGTCCTTATATAAGAATTTTGCCTGGAATTAAGATCAAACATGTTTTATAAACCATTCAAACAGCAGCACATCCTAAATCTCTTCCTTAGCTTTTAAATAAGGTTTTCTGGCTTCGGTTGTGACATTTAAAGTGTTGTATAAAGAGCAAAGTTAACCTGTTTAAATATGGTGCTTGTGCCAGATCCTTGAGGTCCAACTAAAAGAAGCTTCAGGAGAATTCTCTGCTGAAGATACTCAGGCACAACTCTGATGGTCTGGCTACTCACTTCTTCCCCAGAAAAATTTCCCGACTTTGAAGGAATGGGTAGAGATAAAACTGAACAAATAACCTTTATTCCAGCCTGAGAAGCAAGTCCTGAAAAAAATTAGCATTTCTACACATCCAACACAAACAAACAGTACCGCAGAAAAGGAAACACCTTGCCCCAAATGTTGCCTCTAATATTCTTTTGACCCTCCTCTTGATAGGAGCCATCAGCATTCACCCAAAAATGAGGATTCCCAGCACAATGGACCCCACCCCACTGCAGTTGAAGGATTCATACTCAGCTATTTTAAAAACAACTGACACAAGATAGATGCAAGATATAATGGAAACCTGAAGCATCCGAAGCTCGGATTTTGTAATCTCCCGATTATTTATAAAAACCTTCGTGTTCCCATTACTAGCATTTGGCAAAATACAGCCTCCAACGTTAAGATTTGGAGTTATGATCTGGCAGGGTTTGTGGCCCTCCTGTTCAAAGGTGTCATGGTAAGAAAACTTAAAATCTCATGCTCAGAAATGAAGGAAAGCTAAATTAAGTCATCAGAATAGTCAAGCCTCAGCGCCAACCATGACAAGAGCTTTAGATAGAATAAGAATCGACAGCTCAAGCATCCAAATTGACATTTACAGTAACAAGAAATAATATTACTATCATGTAAACAGACAAAGTCCTTAGTCAGCCAATACAAAAACCACATACGAAGTTTAATAATAGCTGGATTGTATAAATAAAATGGAAATACTTATCTACACTTTTCAACCATAATGTCCTACATAAATGAGTCCACTATTATAATGAAAATATGCAATTGATATAATTATATGTAAGAAAAAGTTATAATGAGCAATTTGTTATTCCATAAGAACATGGCGAACTATACCACAGGTAAATTTTGGTATTTAAGTTAAATTTTTTCAACCTCATGAATGAAACACAAATCGCATGCCTACCTTTCCCCAGAGTCCCGATACTTTATCATACCAATAACTCCCTGGCTTAAGTTTATGAGGCGGGTTAGGACACGTCTGCAACAAAATCATCTCGTCCTGAGAAAGCTTCTTCCAATTCACCAAGATACACTCCGACTGTAGCTGATTCACTTCACAAGATTTCTCTGCTTTCATTATTTGGCGGATTTCTAACGAGCTAAGCAATCTTTTGAGCATTCGAGAGCATTTTCCCAAGTTCTCACGCTTTAATTCATCTATTGGAGATCCTATACATGACAGGCACTTTCTTCCTTCCGGCATGGACCCCATAGCTCTAACCACGCAGCTACTACAATACTTTGCGTTACAAACAATACAAGATTCCTTCTCTATAAACCAATTTCCTTTCCGACACCTATAGCAAGCCCCTTTCTTTGTCTTCCGTGCAGACTCCAGCCTTTCACCAACACTTTCAGCATCATTAGGAGCTGATGCCATCCCATCCATATCATTGAACTTAACACCACCAAATGTGACAACAGAGCCTTTTCTAGTTTTGAATTCAGATAAATCACCATGACTCAATTCACCTCCAATCAATGAATCCTCTGACGAAAGGAAAGGAGAGCTCAACACCGACTCAGTGGAAACCCAATCTGGCAGATTGAAATCCATACTCTCCCCGTAACGTTTTGACAATGCCATTACACCTGGACTTCCGATTTCACTTGACAGCTCATGATTCGAAAAGCCCAGAGCACCCGAACCACCAGACTCTCTACCCAATAGCTCCAGTGGCCGAATCATCCCATCTGAACAAGATCCTCCTCCGCTCAAATTCGCAATTGCTGACTCACCCAGCATATTTAGATCGTTAGAAAACTCTATAATCCCCAACTCCGCAGACATTTCACTCAAACGATCATCCCTATTCGAATTTTCAATAGCACCTCCCACGTTAGAAACAACCAGCAAATCATGGAAGCCATCGGACGATGACTCGTGGCCATTGCACTCCACCACACTATCAGCATCAAACCCAATCACCGAAGTCGGAGACACAACCGACCTACTGCTACTCCCCTGCGCTGCGGGGTCCTTGGAGGGTTTCCTCCGCGTAGGCGGAGAAGGAAAGGGCTGGACCACAGGCAGGGCCATTCGGGCTCCCGACACGGCCACGGCCACCGCAGCGGTCGGAATGCACTCGACATCAATAGGCACCGCACGCGGAATGTCGTAGGTGACAGGCGGCCCGTCATACTCCACGGCGAACGAGTACTCGACCTCGCCTTGCTCGACGGGGACCGGAACCGGGGACACCACCGGCAACGTCCTCGTCAGAAGCTCCGCCATCTTCACCGCCCAAACCACCTTTTACGCCTCCCTCTCAGGCACAAACAAAAACCCTAGTTTCAAGATCCCATTTGGGCTCCCCACAGAAAAAGCGAGGCAGAGACAGTGAAACCCATTTTCCCAGTTTCCGTTTTATCATAAAGACCACCCCCCAAACGGGCAAAAGCAAAGCATCATCAACTGCTCACAACTATCCCTTGTGACTTAGTTGCGAACAGAAGCTAACAAGAAAGAGGGAACAACTGAAGCCCCCACCTGCACTGCGGGGACTGAGAAGTGAAGAAAAAGAAGGAAAAGCAAAACCCTGTTGAGATGAAGAAGAGGAAATGAGAAGAAGAAGCTGAAGCTGAAGAAGACGGGCGAGAGGGCGTTCGAGGTCCGTGGGGGGAGAGAGAGAGGGAAAGGGAGGGAAGGGAAGTGTGAGGGAGGAGGAAAGGAGGGGAAGCTGGGCAGGAGCTTTTTTGTTTGGGTGGGAGACTGATTCCTTGCGTTTGTTGGGTAGTGACGGGGGTGTGGTGCCGGGAGTGGTCCGACGTGGACAGGACTGGAGTGTCACGTCGGATTTGTCAGGGCAGGCTGTTGGCGCCTTGGGAGATGGGGAAGCTCTCTCGCGCACGCGCGACGTCGGCGAATCTCGAGGAGTGCGAGCGTCAGTTGCGAGATCAATCAGCAAAAACGAAATCGCTCAGGATGTAGTTTTTTTTTATATTTTTTATTTTTCTGTAGGCTTTGAAGCGGAAAAGTTAATAAATTTAGTTTTTCAGTGGTCGAGTATTATTTACTTCCTTTTTAAATTGAGAAATAAGAAGACTTGTATGAGTCGAGGTTAGTAAACCTAATTTAGAAAGTAGATTAGTTAAGAGAAAAAATTTTACATAGCATCATCAATTCTAACTTAATTTTGTATAAATTAAGGAGATAAATTTTTAATTAAATAATATTTATAATAAATTTTATATTTTTAGATAATTATAAATAAGTAAGTATTTTTTTATTAATACCTAAATTACATTTTTTCTCTGTTATATGTTTGTCGTCTGAATAAAGAAGTGTTGTGGCTCTATTATGTGTTTGTCGTAGGAATAGGGAAGTGTAGCCCCTCTTCAGCCCTTTTTGGTAGCCTGAGGATCAAGCTTTGCGTGGAGGCAGGCGTCGTGGGCTTAGCTGCGTGGAGGATCAAAAAAGGAGTGCCCATTTTCCTCCACTCCCTTTTCTGTTAGCCAAAGAATTTGGTTGTCAGGTTCGGCCATGCAGGAAGTTGAAATTGTCAAAATGTTGTTTCTTTGTTATGCTTGTTGTCAACCATTTTACAAAGAGATTGGAGCTTGATCACTAAAGTATATGTTTTTTTATGTTTCTGCATGCTCTCTATAGATCGTTTGTATTGATATGCTTGTTGAAGCTTGTTTTGGGATGATTTAAGTTATTGGAGCCTTTTTGCTATCTGATTTGATTGCTCTGAAGGTCCATTACTGATTGCCTTGCTACTTTATGTTCTTTTTAAATTTTTTTAATATGATTTTGTATTCAAGAATTTGTTTTTTGAATACGACTCATTACATGAATCATAAACATGAGCTTTGACAACTAATTAGTACTAGTAGTTTGTGTCATTCAAGGTTTAAAAGTTTTTTGATCGGTTATTTGATGTTTAAACTTGATAGCTCTTTACGTCTCACATATAACTCATTTTCAGTGATAGATTCATTGCTCATCATTTTGCACTTGTATACATCTATGAATTTTATGTTTACAAGATAAAATGAACGTGCATATCATTGATTGTTTACAAGATGTTGATGGGACCATATACAAGTAAAAGATTTTCCTTTCACATTCAACAAGCGTTAATTTTTAGGTCCAACTACTACTTTCATGTTCTAGACTTGAGATCTCGACTAAACTCCTTGGATTTCTCATCCCATATATCTAGTTTCGCCCATTTGGCAAGTGGATAACATCGCCTCCTTTAACCAAAAAAAAAGTGGATAACATCAACTGCAATGGTATTATCTCGTGCATAAATGCCCTTAGCACACTATAGTTCCTACTAGGCTTAAAGGTGACATAAATCCAATCGACTAGGTACTACAGTTTCTAGTCCTTTCCTTGTTTGATGAATTGTCTTTTCCCTACTTTGATGATAAAAGACTTGCATTACTTAATTTTCACAAGAGAAAAATGAAAAGTTAAGAAGAAGATAATTCTAAGCATTTTGTTTGCATCTATTATGGTGCCTTTCTGACTTGTTTAAGTCAAACACAAAGTGACCACATAAAAATAGTATAAAAACATAAAGATATTTCTGAAACACACTCTTAAGTAAATCAAGTGAGAAATTTGAAGCCACTCAAATCCTTCATTGTAAGTTGTAAATTCTTCTCTACCCAAAAAAGTTGTAAATTCTTTCTTATTTATAAAACTCATAGATGAACTCCATAAATCTACCCTAACAATGGTTTGTTCTTCTCATGTAAGCAACCATGGGTTTAGCCTACGGCCAGAAAAAGAAAACAAAAATATGGTTTGGGCTTAGACATTCTAAGAAATGTGGGTGGTCAAGTGCCTTGGGTCTGTCTCTGCAAGTAATAATGCATTACAATGACAACCAACATGCCATTATGATAGATATTGTTGATAATTGTTGAACTTGTTATCTCTATTTGCTTGAAGTGGATTTACACTCACATGATAAAATCACTTTGATGTTTTTGTAAAAAGATAAAAAAAATAAACATAATTTATAAATTGTATTCTCTCTTTTATAGGTGAATGGATTATTTCTTTCTTTTCTGTTGCTATTATGACAAGAGTAATGTTGCTATATGACTTTCACATTCTTCCATCCTATAAGGATTTTATTCAATTGATTTGCAATAGATGGAGATAATTAAATGTTGATTCTCTTATTTTATCTTTCTCCTTTCCTTATCATTCGGATTATATGCTTGAGAATGATAATGATTTGTAAAATTGCTTCTTCCTTGCTTCTGAATTGGGCAAAAAAAAGTTATGTATCTATTATTGATACTTCAAAGACTCTTCTTCACCATAGTGAGAGCAGTGTGTAGGGTTAAATGAATTTTGTGAAATTCAACTTCATTTTGGATTTGTTCTTAGTTCATCCAGTATTGTTTATTCTTCTTGTTAGTTAGCTGGAGATAGTGTACATGATCATGAGCCTATTTCTGTTCTTGAGAAGATTTGATCTGTTTCACTGTACTTTTAAGCTTATGGTTGATGATCACATTGGGCACTTCGTTTTATGGTGACTTCTAGCAGTTTAGATGTTGCTGGTAAGAGTCAGAGTTGTGAGATATAATTGTCATCATATTGCACTTGCCTACTTCATTCATTGGTGTTCTTAAGCTTTTCTAAGCCTTTTGTTTCTTTGTATCACTTTTGTATAATTGATTCTTTGGCAATGATAATATTTTTAATTCATTTGTATGAGCGAAGCTCTTCTGAACCTAGTTTGACTAAATGCAACTATCAGATGAAGACATAGTTGTTGCTAAACACGATTATATAATGTAGGAAGAAACAAGGAAACAAAATTAACATGTATCACCAAGAGGAAAGAGGTTTTCCTCCTCTCACTCACAATTGGCATAGCTTAACATATGGGGAACCCTTCAGTCACAATCGGTAGCTTAAGAGTTTTTAATCTTTATTTTTCCGCCACAACACTATCATGCTGTCCCATGAAAATATGTTATTAAATATTTAAAATTTTATAACATTTAGATTTAATGTGGTTAATGTCTTACATTTTTATGATAATTTAGATAATAGAATTCAATTAGAGTTTTCAAAATTTATCCTTGTACGAGTTTTTTTTGCCTTATTCTGCCACAACACTATCATGCTATCCCATTAAAATAGGCTATTAAATATTTAAAATTCTATAACACTTAATCTGGTTAATGCATACTTTACACTTTTATGATAATTTAGATAATAGAATTCAGTTAGAGTTTTAAAATTTTGTTCTTGCACAAGTTTTTTTTGTCTTTTTCTGCCACAGCACTGCCATGATGTCCCATTAAAATATGTTATTAAATATTTAAAATTCTATAACATTTAATGTGGTTAATGCCTTACACTTTTATGATAATTTAGACAATATAATTTAATTAGAGTTTTTAAATTTTCTCTTTGTACAAGTTTTTTTTTCCTTACAATTTGTACACCTTTCATACCTACATTTTAACTTTTTCAACCATGAGGAGATCTTATTTTCTTCTCATTACTTTTTTATACCTAAGAATTTTTAAATAAACTATTGTGTATTTATTAAGGAGCCCTACAAAACATTATGTTTTAACATAGCTACCTATAATACATAATTAGCGAAGTTATATTTTGGGTGCTTATACAAATTCTATCATGACCTAGATTTTTAAAACCCTTTTTAAATAAAGGACACGCGATAAATCATGATAAATTTTTTTCTTCTTTAAATCAAATCAAATCAATCGACTAAAATATTAAAGTCATAATAACTGGGGTTCACAAATACAAATATCAAAACATATGATATTATTACACATGTCAAAATTCAATAAATAGCGGGTTAAACCTCTAAGTACAAGCTTGTCATCTGTCTGAAAATAAACAACCAAGTAAAGTTGGCTCTCACGCCAGCACTTACAAGATTGCAAAAGCAAGAAGCTAGATCCCACTAATGCAATGCCGTCCTCAATCACCTACTGACATCCTAATCTTGCAGTGTTCCCATCTAAAGAACCTGCAAGCAAACAAGACCAAACAAGCAACAAAACATCTCCTCCCTTTGGAAAAGCATTTCAAAAGAACAGAAGTAAAATTTAATGTTTTTCGGATCGGGCCAACATCACCCAATATTAGTTGCCTACGTACTCATCAGACATCTCTAATGTTTCCAACAAGATCGGATCTAGACGTAGTTCTACCTAAAACTACACTATACTAAGAAGCATATTATCACACATGCAATGCTTAAGTATTTTAAAGCAACCTAAATTTTATGCAAGTCCTTTAATTGTTCCACTTGTCCTAATTAAACATACAATATCAAATAATGTTATTAATTATCTCTCAAACCATTATTCGATAATTAATATCCTTATCTAATCCCAATGAAAGACAAACTCATTAAATTTCAACCTAAGTGAAAAATGATAAACTCACTATAGATCACTCTTAATGGTGAATCCATGACGAAATACCCTGGAATCCACCAGGAAGTACCATCACCCCTCCTAGCCCACGAAGGACCTGACTGGAGTGGAAGGGCATGGCCCACAACTGCACATGAACAAAAGTGGTGGGAAAAGCCAACCAAGCAGGATGTTAGCTGACCCCAATGCTTTTACACTAAAAAATTTCAATAGATCTGTGGTAAGCCCAGCTCAAGCAGAGCTCCCTCCAATGTGGAGGTGCAACTACACGGTCAAATTAGCGGCTCCTCAATAGAGCTAAAACTCAGGAAATCATTATGAACCCTATCTTATTCATCATTAAGCTAGGATTTCGAATGACTATCCCAAACCCTATTAGTCCCTTCTAGACTAGGGTTTAAAACTCAAAACTGTCATCAGTTCATCAACCAAGGTAAATCGTTCGGTCAATGGCTTTGTTTACTCTATCCACTAGTCCCAGGCCCCTCTAAGGCATTTTAGTCTTTATCTTGATTAGGTTTTCTCGCCCAATCCAACCCCATCAATTAATGTTTCAATAATCTTAAGCTAGTGATAAGTTACTATCACAACATAAATAGCAAATATCGAAACAATGAACAACATAAACAATCAAAACCACACGGGTCCAAGCAAATCATGATATCAATAATCAAATTCAATAATGATATTAGAATTGTTCGAGCTCTCGTGCCCTAACCCTCCTTAGGTTAACTTATTAAATCTTTCTAAAAATTGGTCGTAATGCACCTAAGGGCATTAAAGTAATTATCCAACATTGGATATGGTCCTATATGCTCTCAGGTAAGTCTTTAACCTCTCAAAAGGTTTCAGTATCACATTGGCCCATTAATAACATCTATGCTAATGCGGGTCAGTCCACTCATAAGGGTATTTTTATCTTTTTGTTTAGGGCTTCCTTGAACCCTAATGGTCCAAAACTAATCCCAGGCGTACACCTTGACATTATGAATCCGAGGTAATTTTCTTGTTGTTTAACGGGGTCGTAAACCCCTTAAGCTGACCCCAGTTCAATTAATCATTTTACCTTAAGTAAAATAGCCAATTATCCATTTACTAGGATTTTTTCCTAACTTGTGGATAGTCCAAATTTATGATACATAATAACATCCAACTGAGATTTTTCTCAATTTTTGAATCCACTCATAGGCCCCTGAACCGGAGCTCCTAAATCAGGTAATTAGCATTGTTCTATGATTAAACACATAAGGGTAAATTAGTAATTTTATAGACTTTAGAAATTTTCCCCAATCTTAAACTTGGTAAGAACACTCAAAATTCCCTCATGGCAATTTGTAATTTTTTTCCAAATTTTTTTGACTATTTTATCCTACTGAATTGGACCCGGTTCTGATGGTATACTTTCGTTTTTTTAAAACCAAACCAGACCAGGTCATACCCATTTAGGCCCAGTCCTGCCAATGTGGTTCGGGTCGCCTGACCCGAAACAATGTGTGATGACCCGTGACGTGCGGGCCGCCCCCCTCATGTTTGGCCAGAGGCTGGAAAGCCTCTACCGAGGCGCCCCTGGCTGTCACGGCAGAGCGAGGCTAGGCCTCACCTGATCGCCACACGATGGCGATTCTGATGGGCCTAGACTCGTCACTGTCCGGCAGTCGGCGGGGGCAAAAGCTCCACCTTTTTTTTCTGCAACTGCAGTCAATCTAAAGCACAGTGGCGGTAGGGTGCCACGTTCAGGCGATGGACCGGGCTCGACCGAATTGCCATCTTCCGGTGATTCTGGGACCCTCGGTCTAGCCTTCAGCTAGGGTTTGCACCGCGCTGCCGCTATCCTTTTTATTTTAGTTACCCACATTGTGACGGTGGAATATGCCACCGGTGGGTTTGCCTCCCGGTTGCTTTCACCTAGCGACTGAGGTTTTTGGCTGGATGAAGACCAACAAAATTACATAAACCTGACACTATTCAATAAAATTATAGAACAATGATTTCTTCAATCACTATTCTAAATTACGAAGACAAAATTGCATAAATCCAATTACCTTCAAATTTATTTAATAAATCCATTATTAATCTGTACTTGAAGACAACGACAACGATCCTACCTTAATCGCCGATTTATTGTCGATACACCGCCACTGGAGCCTTGTCGGAGCTTAGCCGACCGCCTTCTCTCCCCCCCATCGGACAAGACCCCCCCTAATAGTGCCCTAATGAGACCTTTTATAAGCATGAGGATTAGTGTTCCCTTCTAGACTAGGGTTTAAAACTCGAAATTGCCATCGGTTTGTTGTGAACGTCCTAAGGGTCTATTATTGGGTCCACATGCTAGTAGGATAGGTTTTAATTATGTTATTATTTAATAAGGGCATTTGGGTCAATAGGTTAATTAGGGTTTGTGGTTTTCTTTTAATTAAGTTAATGGGCCTTAGGTGCCTGTTAGTGAGCCCACTTAGTTAGTCTATTTTAGTGTAAGGGTGATGCCTTAATTTGGATTAATAAATGAATTATTGTCTATAATTCTCTTGTCTCCTTCCTTGCCTCTCCCTCTTGTCCGGTTTGATAGGGAGGTTAGTTGGGTTGGAAATGGTAGTTTTGAATGAAGACTGGGTCTTTGAAATTTCTGCCAATGTAGCGTTGGATGAGCAGTCGGCGTTTGGGCACAAGGAATCACCGCAGTCTTCAGGCCATCTGGAGCAATTTTACCTTATTGGAGAAAATGCTGGCCATTGTGGAGAAAATGCTGGCCTGATCCGATGGGATTGCTCTAGAAATCCAATGCATATCTGTATGGATGGAGGCATTGTGCTTCTTTCCATCGGGATTGCTTTGGCAGTCCTGATCACATGGGAGTTTCCTTTCCATTTGAATATGATTAAGCTGATGCTCCATCGGCAGCATTTGACAAACCAAAGCCTCTCCAGGAAATTGTCTTGTGTATTCACTCGACATACTTATCCTAGTGGCCAAGAACTGGCTATAACTCCTCACATGCCCTTTGCACATTGCTGCTTTCAGATTAAATGGGCCTGGTTGGGTCCGGTTTCAAGTATCATAAGGCACTTACCTCCTCACAGGGGGCCAGGTCCTAGTTCTTGCTCCATGCATCCGCCCGCTTCATGTTGGTCGATGGCTCACCCTACACCATCATCTCTAGTCAATTGTTGCACTTATTTGACCCTATTACTACTATTGTCTGACACCCTCTGCGGGCAGTCTTGGGGCGCCCTGTATATCCTATGATGACCCCTCTTGTTGGAGACCTATGCAGGCACTCCACTTTGTCCTGCACCAAACAAGTCGAGCCCGTTCCTTTGCTCTGCCGCCTCCTTCATCATTCCATCTCTACTGACCACAGCTATACCTAGCCCTTGGGTTCAGTTAACTACATTTCCATCATGTTTGTGCTAGCTTACGTCCATCTTCTTTTAAGTAGTGACCCACTATCTCCATCATTCTATGTGTCTTATCCGCAGTTCCAGTATGCTGTTCACAATGGAGCTTTGGTGGGCCCGATGCTTGGAGTTTTAGGGCCACCTCAAGGACGAGGTGATGTGGAAGAGTGGTAGAATGTTGTGAACATCCTAAGGGTCTATTATTGGGGTCCACATGCTAGTAGGATAGGTTTTAATTATGTTATTATTTAATAAGGGCATTTGGGTCAATAGGTTAATTAGGGTATTAGCGGTTTTCTCTTAATTAAGTTAATGGGCCTTAGGTGCATATTAGTGAGCCTACTTAGTCTATTTAAGTGTAAGGGCTATGCCCTAATTTGGATTATGGAATGAATTATCTCTTGTCTAATTATCTTCTCTTCTCCCTCCTGTCTGACGGCCATGCCGCTCCCTCTCCCCTTTCTAGGCCGTCTTGTGTAATCACCTTCCTGTTATCGGTCAACCCAACCATTGTGGACATCGGTTCACAACCTGGCCTAGTTGACCTATACATCATGATATGCATGTGGCATGATTATGTGTATATGGAATATATTTGATATGATGCACAGGTGGCAAGAGTATATGTTGATGGAATGTAAATATTGAACATGATGCACATGTAGCTTGGATATATGTGAATGTCCCATGATAAATGGGTGTGGTGAATGTTTTATGTGATGAATGTTATGGTGATAATGCCTATGATATCTTGATGAGTTTACATTCTGTATTAAAAACACTTGCTGAGCATTAGCTCACCTTTCTTTGTTTTGGGGCTACATGTTGCGCCATGTAGGTTGTTTAGATGGGTTTTATGTTGAGCAAGAGGATGGTGTCGACCATTGAGAGGAATTATGAAGATGCTTGGTTTATGCTAGGTTGATTCATGTCATGTTGAGATATATATTTTTGACTCTACTTCACACTTGTTAGACATTCTTGGCTTAGACTTATTTAGCCATTGTGGGCTTGTTCAATGACTTGTTGATGTGTGTATGAGTGAACTAATGCTTTAATTAGTAGTCTTTTTTTTTCTCCATTTGCTTTTGTACAAAGTGTTCGAGAGCTACTCCATTATGTGTTCACCCAAGGATGAGTTAAGTCTTCTGTGTTTCAACTCCACTTAGTCGCACTGCATGACATGCACTCCATGGATTGGGTTTGATTTAGGGGGTAACGTATGCCTAGGCATGACAAACAAACTCCTTCTCCTTTGACTCACTCTCTATCTATCAAGGCTTATTAGGGGTGGACTTCTCTAACTCCTTATTCATAGTACCCAAGGGATCACCCCCAACCTGATTGTCGATGCGCTTCCCACTCATAAGGGTAGTTATGGACTGTACTTGTTCTTTAGGGGTAAGAACTCCCTCTACTATGAACTAACCTTTAGAGTTTTGTAGGGGCTGACTTGGCAATGTACTAGTTTCTCTCTTATTGATAGCATTGGCTAGTTCTCCAATTTGGCCTTCTAGCTTTATAATAGATTATATGTAAGAGGGTAGGAGTTAAGATTGAGATTGAAGGCCTTGTAAGGCACTCAAGACCTTGTCTTTAAAATTCGACCCCTACTAGCTTGGGCATATGGTGGTTGCACTTGAGGTTGGTGGAAAGGGGCTCGTGGAGCTTAGAATGCTTGCCTCAGGGGTTGGTTGCCCATACCCCCTTAGTTCAATGTTTGCCAAGAAAATTTAAGGTGATTCATCCACCCAGGGTTGCATATATTGGAGAAAGGATTATTCTCGGCCATAGGGAAGGCTTGGGTGGCATTGACATGGTCTTAGATAAGCTTAGGGAACTGAGTGGCATAGGGACACTCAATGACCATATGGGTGGGACTAAGACATATGATGCAGGAGTGATGAGTGAAGGGAGTGGGTTTATGGGTAGAAGTCATAAGAATGTCTAAATTCTTACTAAAAGTGTCAAATTTGGAGGAAAGGTACACTAGAATCTTGAATTCATACAATCCATCCCTAGAGGGGGCAGTGTTCATGGAGGTTGGCCTACTCTCATTCCTATTTAAGGCAGCATGTTGAAGGGAATTCTCACTCAAGTCCTCAAAAAGTTTTACGCCTAATTTTTATTTTTCAACAAAATGGTACCGCCACAACTCGCATCGATAAGATGACGGTTCTGTTTGGTAAGACTCGTAAAAACGTTGCACTAATTGCCTCTTGGAATAACATGATAGGGACACCTCCTAAGAAGGTCCTCAAGTCTATCCCAACTCTCATAGAAGTGTTCGGTGGAAAGTTGGGCAAAAGTGGTTATGGGTTTGGGCATTTGGTTGGTCTTGCCTATGGGGAAATATTTTTTGAGAAACTCTTATTGCATTTGTGCTCATGTTATGATTGTGTCCGGTTTTAATGAGTAGAGCCATTCTTTAGCCTTGTCCTTAAATGTGAAAGGGAAAGCTGAAGTCTAACAACCTCATTGGTCAATTTAGAATGCTTGAAAGTCGTGTATGATTCTAAGAAGTTGTCTAGGT
Source organism: Saururus chinensis (assembly GCA_035235625.1). Lineage (NCBI taxonomy): Eukaryota > Viridiplantae > Streptophyta > Magnoliopsida > Piperales > Saururaceae > Saururus > Saururus chinensis. The sequence continues at coordinate 22,981,379 of CP141142.1, forward strand.
ACCCATATGGATTTTGATTGTTAAGCCCATAAAAAATGGGAGCATATGAATGATATTGGGCTTAATTTCATAGTTTTGAGCCTCTACCACTGTGAACCTAATGCACGAAGGAGATGTGTAGTCATTGGGATTGTAGCACATCGCTTAGGGCTTTGAGAGGCGCATCTAGTAATTGATCTTCAGCCATGGTGATGGGAGGAGGTGTAGGAGAAGTAGTAGTAGAAGTGGTGGGAGAATGGGTAGAGGGCAAGGTCAAAGGCAACTTAGCTCTCCTCAGTATACTCTTTGGCTTAGGGTTTGGGGTGTTAATATAGGGAGAAGGGAGCGATGACTATGTATGTATACACCACAAGCACACCATACAATTTAAAGTGTAAAAAGTAAAAGAATAAGCACATTTAAGCAAAAGCTAACTACAAGGAAAAAGAAACTAAAACAAAAGAGAGGAGAAGATCTTCCAAACTAAAGGAAAAAGCACTATGCTGCCAGTGTTGCCTTGCAGCCATAGGAGTAGAGAGTACGGTCTTCAACTCAACCTACAAGATCAAAATAAAAGAGAATAAGTAACTATGAATTAACCTAAAACTTAAAGTAAAGCTAAAACTAACGAGAACTATCCTAATTATGAATTTAGTAACAATCCAACACCATCCCCAAAAATAGCGCAAAAAACTTTGTCATTTATAATTAAACCCTTTGTAAGTGTAGAAGATAATTGTACTATGATAAATATTAAAGGTTATCGAACCTCATGATGAATGAAATTATTACTAAATCTAAGTGAAGAATTTGTTAATAATTAAAACTTAAAAGAACTTAAGCTAAAATTAAACAAAGGAAGTAATCAATTAGACCAAATGAAAGAGAGCATTATAACAATAATTACTTAGGAAATTGAATCAACTATAGAATCAAAAAAATTCCTTAACCTAACTATAGGCTACAAGCTAGAATTCCTTTAGAAAGAATCATTGAATAACTTCATAGCATGAATTATCTTCAATATAGAACAAATAATCTACACTAAATCTAACTATAGGCATGACTTGTCTAAACTTAACAAAACCCATCCGATTCATTAATCACTTGAAAATCAAAACCTATTACATGAGCATCTCATCTAAATCATAAAAATTAGAATTGATGTAAAGATTAAAATCCATACAAAACTATCATCTACAAGCTAATATATCAACATAGAATTGCATAAACATGAAAACTCTTCCATTAAAAAGGTAATATTTGTCATACAATTGTCATTATTCACAGATCTAAATTAAAAAGAAAATAAAAATGAAACTTATATAAATTTTCATCAACTCCTAAGTAAAAGAAAAACCTAGCCTTACACGGTAGAAGAAGGCTCTTGAATCTCCATTAAAATCTTTAATTGCTCTTCCATATTCTTCTCCATTTTGCTCTTTAAAAAATTGTATAATTTTTTTTAATTTCAACCCTATATGTCTTTATATAGGCATGAGAGTATGACAGAAGTTCTAATTGGAATAGAACTCGAAACCTACTTGAAATAGGAAACTGCATGTTAAGCTAATCAATTCCTTTGACTACTTGATCGATTGCTTGCACTAAATATTCTAATTTTTTGCAATTTTTTTATAGTCAATCTATTGCCCGTGTAGGCCAATTGATCGCTTGCACTGGTCCTACATGGAAATTTTTTAATGTTAGCCAATTCAATTCAAAATATCATACAAGTGTTTTGTAACCTAATTAACTTTAATTATTGATCAAAACTATGTCGAAACTTCACATATGTAATTAGTCTTAGGAATCCGACTACATTTAGTTATGGTCAAGTAAATTTAGAATTGATGGACTTAAAAAAATAGGAGCATACATGTTCTTATGGATCAAGGGTAAATACTAAGAATGTTGAAGGTAAAAAAGATTAATTTTGCATACACTCACATACATAAATCACTTAGAATGACTTAGGAAGTGATTTCTAGATGTTTTGGACCAAATTAGGGTAAAAAGGGCAAAATTGTAAAATTACTATGTCATCGATTGATTGCTGCAACATACAAAGAATGAATCAATCGATCGCCACTTGAAACAACCATTTGTAAAAATAGACTGAGTGTTTATTGATCAATCGCAAGCTTGAGAGATCAATTGCTAGAAGTGTCCTTGGACTTGCGGGATACTATTAGTGGTTCATTGCAAGATTATGATTTCAGCATTTCCTATCAGCTAGGGAAAGATAATGCAGTGGTGGATGCTTTGGGTAGGAAATTGGCCACTTTGGTAGCTTGTTTGTGTGTACAAGAATGAGTTTTGTATGAAATGGCCATCAAGCTCGCTCAAGCCAAAGATAGCTTCGGAAGATACATGCAGTGGTTTACTAATCTTTCCATAAGTTTTGATTTGGTAGATTGGGTGGTTTAAGCATAAAAAGGGGATGAGGAAATTGAAGCGATGAAAGCTAAGTTACAAGGGAAAGTAGTTAATGACATTGAAGAAGGGCTGATGGAAGCTTAACTTTTAGTTGGTAATTGTGTGTGCCAAATTCTCTAGAATTAAAGGAGCACATTCTTTTGGAGGCACATCACTCTAGATTCTTCATATATCTAGGAGAACTAAGATGTACCATGATGTGAAGTGGACCTTTTGGTGGAGTGGAATGAAGTGCCTTATTTTTATCCAAGTGCTTGGTTTGTCAGCAGGTGAAAGTAGAACATCATTATCCTAGAGGCATGTCTCAATCTCTACCTATTCCAAAGTGGAAATGGGAGAATGTGGTCATGGATTTTGTGTCAGGGCTTCCTAGATCACCAAGTGGCAATGACTTGGTGTGGGTTATCAATGATTGACTCACTAAGTCTACACACTTCATTGCTATAAGGACGACTACTTCCTTAGGCGTGTTGGAAGCACTTTATATAAAGGAGATTATTTAGTTACATGGAGTTCATGTATCCATAGTTTCTGATAGAGATCCTCATTTTATGTCATGATTTTGGCAAAGATTTCAGAAGGCTTTGGGGATAATGACTCACGTCAGCTCATCTTATCATCCTTAAATGGATAGGCAATATGAGCAGAGTATCCAGAATTTAGAGGATATGCTTTGGGCATGCATCCTCAAGTGGCAGGGTAGCTTGGAGCAACACTTAACTTTGGTGGAGTTTGCCAACAACAATAGTTTCTAGGCAAGTATCAAGATGACATCTTTTGAGACGTTGTCTGGATGTCTTTGCCAAGTACCTCATTGTTGGAGTAAGGTTGGAAAACATCTCCTAACCGGGCTAGAGATTGTGCATCAATTAGTTGAGAAGATCCAACTCATTCGGTGTCGACTGTAGATAGCTCACAAGCCAATAAAAGAGTTATGCTGATAAGTGTTAAAGAGATCTAGAATTTCAAATTGGTGATCATGTTTTCTTGAAGATTTCACCTTCAAAAGGCGGGGTACGATTCAGGAAGAGAGGAAAACTATCTCCTAGGTTCTTTGGACTTTTTGAGATTCTTGTTTGGATTGGAACAATGGCTTATCAGGTGGCTCTACCACCTCAACTTGTTAATATCCACAATGTGGTCCATATTTCTCTTCTGTGGAAGTATGAACTTGACCCTCCCATGTTCTAGACTTTGAGCCATTGAAGCTCATGAGTGATCTCACCTAATTCGAGATGTCAGTGCAATTCTTGGACAAGAAGGAGAACATGCTCAGAACCAAGGTGATTTCATTTGTAAAAGTCCTTTGTCAAAAGCTAAGCACCCTCATTTATTCACCACTAGACAATAATATCCCCAGGCATGTGGAGGTTCTGCCCGTCGCCTACGGGTGTCGGAAGGGAAAAATGTCTCCGGATAAGGGGAGGCTCTGCCCACCACCTATGGGCGCAGGAAGGGAAAAGTGTCCCCGGGTAAGGGGAGGTTCTGTCCGCCACCTATGGGCACGGAAAAGGTAAAGTATCCTGGGTAAGGGGAGGTTCTGTCCGCTGCCTACGGACGCAGGATGGGTAAAATGTTCAGAAGTTAGAGGAGGTTCTGGCCGCTGTCTCGAGATTAGTAAGGGCGAACGCCTTGAGGAAATGAGCAACTCCGAACATCGCCACTTCCGGAATTGGATGGGAGTACGCTTTTCTGACCTTCTAGTTTAATGTGATTTATATGAATGCACATCTTAATTAGTAATATACTAATTAAGATATATTATTTGCTATGATGTGATACATGCTGATATGTTTCTATTTAATCTACTTTGATTTATTTTGTTGTGATATGAAATGCTCTATTGTAACTTGACATACTCCGATTTGATATGACCGGTATGGTCGGATAAAATCTGATATGATCCAACATGCTCTGTAGTGTGTTCTGCTCCGCTCTATGATAGAGTTGGATGTGTGTTTTGTTAGTATTCTTCTCACCTATGTGAGATGTGTATTTCACTGCTTTATTGACTTCTGTTGGACTCCGATGATTTATAAGATTTCCATCTGATTCCGAATTAATTATTTGGATATAAAGTATACGTATGTTATCGTATAAGATTTTCTGATGTTTGATGAATGTAGTAGCTGTTAGGCAGAACTATGTTCGGATCCGATCGTATTAGAATAACGTCAGAGATGCTATCCAATATGTACGTAGGCAACCAATGATAAATTAACGTTGGCCCGATCTAAATTAGTTATAAAATTAGGTTTGTTCTGACCTATGCACAACGGAGCACTAAAGCTCGTAGTGCGTAGAAGAATGTTATGACTCTCGCACTCAGAGTCTGCATCTTCTGGTCAGTCGGTTTTAATTTTTCCGCTAATTTTATGAACTCTAATTATGTTTTCTGAACTAACCCCCGGTCTGGATCAGGTTTGCAGGTTGGGGCGGTACAGAATGGTATCAGAGCTTTACTTTGTCTGCGAGAACAAAATATTTTAAAATATATTGTGATTTGTTTTAAATTCAAAATTTTAAATTGGAATTTCTTTGTTACGAATGTGTTATCAGATTTAATATAAAGTTTGAATGTGATTTTTGTCATTTTGCACATGTGTCATCAACTTTATGATGAACTCCGATTTTGAATGTGTTGTTCTGCAGTTATGACATCGAAATTAATACAACCTCTGATTATGATTACATATATAATATTAGAATTACAGAAAATTCTGATTGTGGAATCTCCATTCTCTATGATTGATATCAGATTTAATGCTTACTCCGATTCTGAATTTTTATTTCATACGTGTGATATCAAATTTGATGCCAACTCTCATTTCTGAATTTTATGTTCTACATATGTTATATCGGATTAAAGGAAAATTCCGATTGTGAATCTTTCATTATTTACTCGTGAGATTGGATTTGTGGATTCCGATTTTTGAATTTCTGCATGTGTTGTATCGGATTCAAGAAGAATTTTGATTATAAGTTTTCTGTTCTCCGAATGTTTTATTCGATTTAATACGAACTTCACTTTTTCGACATCCGACTTTGAATTAGAAATAATTTTAAATTATTTTCTTGCATGTTTTGCAAGAAACTGATACTGACCTCGATTTTATGAATTTTGATTTCATATAAGGAAGTATATGAATGTCTGAATTTGTTACATAAAAATTTGATACAACCCAATTCATAAATTTGTAATTCTGAATCTAAATTGATTTGAAAATTTTTCTTTGAATAAACTGTATCAGGTTTTAATTCGTAATTTTGTTTTATGAGTATGACATTGGAATTGCTATTAACTTTAATATTTATAAATTTTGATTTGTTTAATTCTAAGGAATTTAAAATTTTGTTCGACTTGTGTTGTATAGATATTGTGGAAATTAGCATTTGAACGGGTATTATTTAAAATCTTGATTTGATACAAATTTCAATTTTTGATAGAAATTAATTTACGATTCTATTTCAATTGCGATATGGGATTGTAAATTTCTGTTATAATTGCATGGTATTGGATTTATATAATCTCCAATTTTATGAATTTTGCATTGGAATTGTTGTACTATTCCAAAATCTCAGTTTAATACCAACTCCGATTTTTGAATTAGCTTGATATTTTGTTAATACGACTTCTGATATTTGAATTTTCTGTTTAATGTATATATGCAATTGGATATAATATGAACTTTGATCTTATGGATTCTAAAATTTAGTTGAACGTGAGAATGTGATTTAATACGAACCTTCTGTTATATAAAAAATTTTTGATAGGAATTATGTTGCATGTGTTACACCAGATTTCCAATGGACTCTGATTTTAAGAATTATGATTTATAATTTAGGAATAATTTGAAATTTTGTTTCTTTTGTGTGGTCCCTGATTTGATCTGAACTCTGATTTTATGAATTCCGATTTTGAATCAATCAAAAATATTTACTCTGAATCTGTTACATTATTGTTTTTGTAACTTAAATTTCAAAGTCTGTCAAATTTATGATAATAGAATTACCACGATGATTTCATCAAACGCCTGTGACATGGAAATGGGAGTTAGTGGATAACTCCATTGTTAATTCTGCTAGTGTAGTAAGACAGTTTTGAACTTCAAGAGTGATTTGACATTTTACTCTGAGTATGATGTGAACCGAAAAAAAATGTTTTCTGTCAAATACTTTGATTTTTTTATAAAAGGCCTCTATGAAAAGAGTTTGAATGATGTCTGATATATTTTCCGTCCGAAGTTTTCAATTCCAAATGATTTTGAGAAAAGAGTCTGAGTAACAACTACTTCTTATAAAATTTTTTGCTCTGATGCGTATATTGATACGCAAGTGCTTGCACTCTCTGGATACCCATCGAGAAAAATAATCGGTTCTGTCATGCGCATGGGTGTGGAGCATCATGGGAAAGCTCCTCACTTTTTGAGCCCCTTGCTACCCCATGAGTACAAGGAGAACGCCGTTTGGTATCACGGCTCTGGTTTTCTTGTCACTCGGACGAACAAACAATTTGTACATATGTTTCTGCATGAAATTGTTTCTGAATAATTCTTTTTGATAAACGATTCTTCTAAAAAGGATTATAACCATTTCTATATATTTTTGCTTAGCATTATTTTAGATTTTAACTCAACCTGCATTGTAAATTCTAAATTTATGCTTACTATCCATGTTTTTATGAAAATTATCATATCTTTGAAATGATTTACATATGTTGCATTATATTTTGCGTATGTGCACTTTCTGGATATTTCTGGGGTAAAACCTAAAAGTATCAGTACACTCTATGTCTGGATACCCACCGAAAAATCGGTTCTGGTGCACGCATATAGGTGTGGAGCATCATGGGAAAGCTCCTATCCTTTTGAGCTTCTCGTTAACCCATGAGTGTCGAGGGGAACACTGTTGGTATCACGGCTCCATTTTGTCTGATCTGTCTTATCTGTTTGTCCATTTGATTTGTTTTTGTTTGATCTATTTGATCTATCAAAATCTGTCCATTCTGTTTAATCTATCTACTCTATCCGATATGTATATTGAGTCTAATTTGTTTATTCTATCTGATGTGTATGATTTATCCGTCCGATCTGATCTCTTCGTTCTTTCTAATCTATCAGATCTGTCAATTTTGTTTGATCTGTCCATTCTGTCTGATTTGTCTATTTCTATCTGATCTATCTGATATGTTCGTTTTGTTTGATTTGTCTAAACCATCAGATCTATCTGTTCTATCCGTTATGTCTAATCTATCTGATATATCATTTCTGTCAGTTCTAATATGTATAATTTATCTGTTCTGATCTGTATATTCTGTCTGATTTATCAAATCTTTCTAAACTATTTGATCTATTTTTCTGTCTCATATGTTTAATCTATTTGATTTGTCCATTCTACCTGATCTATCTATTTTATCAGTACTGTTTGTTCTGCCTGATCTGTTTGCTCTTTTTTGATCCTGAAAAATTATCCAACTTTGAAAATAATATTCACATTCTATTATCCGATATAAATTATCAGATTTTGCTTATGGGATTTATCGGGTAATTTGCTTCCGACAAATTCTGGATTGATTCATCTGTTATGATTGGATTTGCTCTCTTTCCGAAAAATGACTTATCCGATGTTATAAGTCCATTCTAATATGAGTTATCTGAATTTCAAATAGTTGAATTTTGTTCTGATCATAAATTATCGGATTCTGTTTCCAAAAGGATTTTGGAATTACACCAATGGAGTTCCTTAACACTATTTTGTTATAGTCTGTTTTGACTCCGAATAATAACCTATATGTTGTACAAAAAAAATCAAAATCCAAATTGTGTTTTCAATGTTCTATCTGAATATAAACTATTGAATTTTATTCGTGAAGCTTCTATCCAATCTTAAAATATCAGATTCTGTTTATGAAGATGAAATCTGAAGTTTTTCTCGGCTTCTGTTTATAATTGTTTCGTCCAATTATAATCAGCTTTTGTTTTGTAATAACCAGTGTGGTTTACACTACTGGACTTTGTGTTTTATCCGATGAATTACCAAATAATATTATACCATTTTAACTTAGTGGATTGTGCTTCTGAATATTGTATCCAATTATACATTAATCGAAATCATGTTTGTTATCCAACTAGCTGTCGGATTTTTCTTCTCATTTTTGTTGTGTTTTAACAAGTATTTTTTAGGTGAATTGCGAGGACGCAATTCATTTAAGGGGGGAAGAATGTGGTATCCTGTGTTCCAATTACGCTTAACCCAAGAGGGTTAGGGGTAATTATGTAATTTTAGTTAAATTTTATGGGGTTTCAAGAAATGATACTCCCGTTATTGGTTAGAGCTCGAAGTAATGAACATAATAAGCTAAAGAATACACAAAACGGAGGTTAGGAACGAAAGTTACAACCTCGAGAAGCGTGCCATATGGGCGGGACCTGCTTTAAAAAGTGTGAGATAACCAACCCATGTGGGGTCTAGTTTTGAAGGGCTCATTATACGAGTTCATCGGTACCAAGATCATGCAATTCCGACTTTGGGATAAGAAGTTATTGTATTTTGAAATTTGAATTGTATTTGATTAAAATAATAATAAAATATTATAAAATATTCAGAAACGGACAACATAGCTGGTATCACTGCTGATGCCAGCGGCTAAGGTTGAGCCGAGCTGCGGCTGGTGAGCCGCTTCGCGCGATGCAGAACGACGCGCACGCAATGCGCGTCGGACGCGCGGCGGACCAGCGTGAACGCGTGTGACACGCAGATGAACGCGCTGCAGCGCCGCGCAGTTCATGCACGTCACACGAATGCGCGCACTGTGCATGTGCTAGGCGCAATGGTGCCACCATTTTGGCAAATTAGAGTGCGACACGTGTCACACGCTCATGTGCGCGCACGTCGTCGGCTCGCTGGTTTTCTCTTATAAATTGAAAACTCGATTCATTTTTTCGGGGAACTTTCTGGAGTCATTCCGAGTCCGTTTTTTTCCATTCAAAAAGTGTTTTTAACTGATTCGAGGGTGTTCTACGCAATAGAAGCATCCATTCCTCAAGTTAGCAACCCTATCTAATGGAAATGTCCCAGGGCATGGGGAGGTTCTGCTCGCCGCCTACGGGCGCGAGAAGGGAAAAACATCCCCAGGCATGGGGAGGTTTTGCCCGCCGCCTACGAGCGAGGGAAGGGAAAAATATCCCCAGGCATGGGGAGGTTCTGCCCACTACCTACGGGTGCGGGAAGGGAAAATATCCCCAGGGATGTGGAGGTTCTGCCCGTCGCCTATGGGTGCCGGAAGGGAAAAGTGTCTCCAGATAAGGGGAGGCTCTGCCCATCGCCTACGGGCAGAAGAAGGGAAAAGTGTCCCCGTGTAAGGGGAGGTTCTGTCTGCCGCCTACAGGCACGAAAAAGGTAAAGTATCCCTGGGTAAGGGGAGGTTCTATCCGTCGCCTACGGGCGCAGGAAGGGTAAAATGTTCTGAAGTTAGAGGAGGTTCTGGCTGCCGTCTCGAGATCAGTAAGGGCGAATGCCTTGAGGAAATAAGCAACTCTGAACATCGCCACTTCCGAAATTGGAGGGGAGTATGCTTTTCTGACCTTCTAGTTTAATATGATTTAAATGAATGCATATCTTAATTAGTAATATACTAATTAAGATATATTATTTGCTATGATGTGATACATGCTGATATGTTTCTATTTAATCTACTTTGATTTATTTTGTTGTGATCTGAAATGCTCTATTGTAACTTGACATACTCCGATCTGATATGACCGGTATGGTCGGATAAAATCTGATATGATCCAACATGCTCTGTAGTGTGTTCTGCTCCGCTCTATGATAGAGTTGGATGTGTATTTTGTTAGTGTTCTCACCTATGTGAGATGTGTATTTCACTGCTTTATTGACTTCTGTTGGACTCCGATGATTTATAAGATTTCCATCTGATTTCGAATTAATTATTCGGATATAAAGTATACGTATGTTATCGTATAAGATTTTCTGATGTCTGATGAATGTAGTAGCCATTAGGCAGAACTATGTTCGGATCCGATCGTATTGGAATAACGTCAGAGATGCTATCCAATATGTACGTAGGCAACCAATGATAAGTTAACGTTGGCCCGATCTAAATTAGTTATAAAATTAGGTTTGTTCTGACCTATGCACAATGGAGCACTAAAGCTCGTAGTGCGTAGAAGAATGTTATGACTCTCGCACTCAGAGTCTGCATCTTCTGGTCAGTCGGTTTTAATTTTTTCGCTAATTTTATGAACTCTGATTATGTTTTCCGAACTAACCCCCAGTCTGGGTCAGGTTTGCGGGTTGGGGCGGTACAGTGGCGGAGTTTGGCTCTTCCCTCTTGATTCTAGTGCCCCATCCTCTCTTCCTCGACTCTCACCCTCTCTCTCCCTGGACCCCCCTTCCGGCCCTCATCTATTTTCCATTTCTCCACCTTCTCAACTATAGCCACCGGAGTAGCCGGCTTTAGGTGCTGGATTCGAACTTCCCGTAGGATTCTGGCCCCCATCCCCTCCTCCCTCCTCCCTCTCTCCTCAGGTCCTACCTACCCTCCCATCCTCTGCTTTCCTATTCTCCCCCTCTTTCCACTATAGCTGCCGGAGGAGGGGATTCTAAGAGCCGGAGTTCGGCTCCCCACCCCTCCTCCCCCACTCCCCGTCTCTCCCCGGTCCCCCCTTCCCCTGTTGCCCTACCCTATTCTCCCCCACCTCTTCCCCCCGCTCTGCTCAGTCTCCCCCTTATGTTGAATCCGGGTCTGCCACCAGATTCTGGTGCTGCCCTAATCTTCCACCCCTTCACCCAGTCCCCCTTCTCCTAGCGCCCCATTATCAACTTTCTCCAGTCGGAGGAGGAGGGGCTCCAGTTTCTCTAGCCAGTGTGCAAAACTCCTTCCCCCCTCTCCTACCCTTGCCGAGGAGGGGCACCGAACTCAGGTGCCCCTCCCATCATCGTGCCTCCTGTGGGAACTATTTTGTTAAATTTTTTATTGTTTTTAGAGACTCTAATAACTGTTTTTATTAATTTTTAATATTTTTTAACATGTTAGCAACGCTTTGGAAAGTGTCACTAGTACATTGTTTTTTGGTTTTTATAATTTTTTATTAGAGCATTGATACTAATTTTTTTAAATTTTTTTCTTATTAGCGACACTTATAAAAGCATCGCTAATATTATTTTTGTTCTTTTTCTTATTAGCGACGCATAACAAGGAGTCGCTAATAGGATTTTTTATTTTTTTCAAATTTTTTTATATTAATGATGCTTTATAAAGAGTCATTAATAATTTATTATTAGCATTGATTGGAATCAAGTGCCGCTAATAATTTACTATTAGCGACAATTTTTAAAGCATTGCAAAAGAAAAAAATTAGCATCGTGAGAAAAAGCGTCGCTAATATTAGTAAGATGCCTTTTTATTTGCTTTGCTGATGAGTAGTTGCGATGGGACTATTATTGACACTTTTAGTGAGATTTTTAAGTGTTACTAATAGTCATTAGTGATGCTTTTTATTATTAGGGACGCTTAAAGCATCGCAAATAGTTTTTTCTTGTAGTGACTTCTTTAACAAAGCCACTAATCCACTTTATTTTGGTACACTACATAAATGATTTGGCCCAATTTCTATAGGTATCTTAAACCTAGAATGAGTGATTCAACCACTTGATAGAATTGAGGCAGTCACACTAGATGTAGCCGTAGAAATTGCTATTATCTTTGGCATATGATTGCAAGTATTTATAAGAACATATGAGTCATATGTCAAGTTTATTTGATAATTTCTTCATCAAAATTATGTATAGAAGAAACCTTGGGCGTGCAACGAGTCTTACAATTTGATGAGAGGTTGTTGTGATTGAGCTAGATTTGGAATTGAAAGATTTGAAAAATAAGAGCAAATGTATTCTAATGGCTCAACGTAGACTAAAGAATGTTGAAGGTTTTTGAAGTTTATTCAAATCACATTTGCATACAAAAATCACTTGGAGAAGTTTCAGAAGGTTTTATGGTAAAAAGGGCAAGATGATAAAAATAGAAACAAAATGATTGATCACTGGACATATAGTTGATTGGAATGATTGATTGGCACCTGATTTCGCCTTGTGTTAAATGAAGCTTAGAGTTATTGATCAGTCACCTTGATTAATCGATTGATCGCTTGAAGTATCATTTACTAAACAAACAATGAATGATTGGTTGTTGTTTGGAATGATTGAGGCTTGAAGGACTAATTACCCTAATTGTGCTATTCCGAATTCAATTCTTTCCATATTAAAGTCAAAGACCTAAACCAACTTTGAGAGTCGTATATGGGTTATCACGAGTTTCTAGAGAGGAAAACCTAGAGGAGATTAGCGAATAAGGGTACATACCTTTTGCATATTATTTTCCAAAGAGGATTCACATAAAGCTTTAAGTTAACGATCAATGGAGAATTCATGAAGCTTTTTTACAAATAAAAAGAGATTTCACAAAGAGATTTCAATGAAGAGTTGCATCATTTCTTCGATGGGAGATTAAAGATTTCCAAGGAGGCCAAAGTCAAAATAATAAGAGGAGCTTGTTGAAGGCTAGAAGAAGTAAAAGACAAAGTAAGGAGGAAGAAGAAGTTTCAAGTTCTTGAGGGAGAAGACTTGAAGGCAAGCAACAACAAAGATTTGTAGATATCTAAACAAAAGGAGTTGGTGTTGGAGTAAAAAAAAAGTCGGTGGTTTGCTTGTATATATTTAAATTGCCTTGCTTGCTAGTAGTGCATTAATTTAGTTCCATTTAGAACTACTTTACCCAAGTTTGGGTTTTTCATGTTAAAATTGTTGTTTGTTCGTGTGTGGATTGATTGTTTATGGTTTAATTGATACATTGTGAGTGAGTGTTTGAGTGAATCTTTATTTGATTCTTCTACATATAAAAATTCTGTGCAAAGAGGCTATAACTCGTAGTTTTTGTCCATAAAAAATCGGACTAGGGGCAATTTAGTAAACTTTCATACTCTTCTAGACGGATAATAAACTCACAATTGGTAGCTGAGGTTTAATTATTGAAAATTTTGATTTTGCTCCATTATATAAATCTGATTTGGCATGATAGTGCTTGATAATCTTGTTTAATCACCCATAGTTTGATTTCTTGAGCTAGAAAATTTGTGGTAGTGTTGAATTCTAAATTTTGCATAAGTACTTGTTTTTCTCTTAGAAACACTTGATTAAACTTGTTAATTTGTGTACCCTAGATTTCTAGTTGTTTCTCTCATAATTTTTTTTATTTAAGTGCTTAAAGTGTGGTGCTTGGGTTGTTTTTGTTGGATTAAAATCAAAGGCTGGTATGAATAACTCAATGCATGAACATGGGGACTTAGGAAATCTAGTAATTAGACCTTGCATATTTGATGGTCAGAACTTCATATATTGGAAGAATAGGATGAGATCATTTATACAAGAGCTTAATGGGAATGCTTGGAAGCTATTGCCAAAGGTTGGGATCCTCCAATAACTAGAGATGAGGTAGGGAATTTTATTCTAAAAGATGAATTTGAATGGGATGATAACGAGACTAAACTTGCAAATCAAAATAGTAACCCCTTAGTGCATTATTTAATGTAATAAGTAAATTACAACACAGGTTGATCTCTAATTGTATATATGCCAAGGTTGCAGTGGAAATATTGGTAAAATATAATAAGGGAATTGAAGCTGTGATCTAGGCTACAAATGATGACCCTAGAATTTGAGAACATGATAATGAGTGAAGAAGAGACAATTGTTGAATATTATACTAAAATTTTAGACATAGTAAATACATGTGATCTACCAGGAGAGCCAAAACCTGATTATCTTGTTGTGAGGAAGTTGTTAAGGTCCTTGTTCTCTAAATTTAACATTAAAGTAGATATCATTATAATTTAAGAAGATTGGCACTTTAGACATTGAGGAGTTGGTTGGGAACCTTAGAACATTTAAGATGCAAGAAAAGTCCTTTGAGAACAAAAAGGAGCTATTTGATTAGTCTAAGGGAAAATAGAATGCCCAAAAAGAACTTCCAAGAAAAATAAAGAGTTAAACACCTTAGATAAATGTGAAGAGTCTGAAGATGATGAAGAAGTAATGCGTTTATACTCTAAGAACTTTAAGAAATTCTAGAAAATTTGGAACTTTAGATTTGATAATAAGGGATAAAATTTTGGGAAGAAATGAGAAGAGAAGAGATATGAAAGGCAAACTGAACAAGACAAAAAGAATTTAAAATGCTTTGAATGTTGTAAATTAGGTCACTTTGCTACTGATTTACCTAACGTTAATTTTGACAATTCTTTTGACGATAAGCTTAAGAAATCAAAAGGGCTTGATTATAAAAAAAAGGGAAAGGTGTTTAAAGCAACTTACTCTGATGACAACTCTTCTGAAGAAGAAGAACTGTGCAACTATACTACCTTCCATGTAGGTGTGAAAGATGAAAGTTCTCAAGAAGATTTGCATGAGTCCACTTCTTTTGAAGAGAACTCATAGTTTGAGGTTGATTTTGATGAGTTTAAGGGTTTCCTAAGTTAGTGGACAACCCACCTAGGTTAAGAGTGGAAGGAGGAATGATAGGTTCTAGTATTGTAGGTGCATGACATTTGCCATAGTGAGACCTATACTAAAAGAGAAGGTCCTAAGGATTACCGTCTCAAACTTACGCCAAAGAATAATGAGACAAAGCACACTACCCCTACTACCCCTAAGTTGCCTGACCAAGTGTATTAAAAGAAGAAAAAGAGAGTGTAGGTGAGGAAGGTTGATCTTAAAGCCTTGAATGATTAATTAGAAAGAGCAAATAAGTCAATCTTATGTTGCCTTAAGATTGGATGGCTAGGCAACGCTAAGGAGTCTCAAATATCTTAGAGATTTTGATTTGTGTCCATGGTTTAATTCTTGACATTCATGTTTTTTGTTTTCTTGCATTTTACTTTGTTTTTACATGTTTTTAATTCATTGGTTTTGAATTGAAAAAATAAAATAAAATAGAATATGATAAAAATTACAAAAAAATAGTGTAGCTTTTGCTCGAGTTTGCAATTAGCTTTGTTTTGGTGTTTGATAAGTTCAGCTCTTAAGACATATTGAGATTAGTTTTCTTTTAAGCTGAGAAGCAACATGAACATACCTTAATGAAGAGAAGGATACACCGAGGAGAGTGAAGATCAATTTGATTTCTTATACTCGATGTTGCAATTCTCTGATTTTAAAAACTTGCACACATCATGTTGAGACTAAGTCACTTTTATATATGAACATCAAGAGAGAATTCTTAAACCTAAGTTACTTAGGTGTTTGGTTTTTTGTGGTGTCTAGGTGATCAAATTAGAAGATCTTTGGCTAGATTTATTTTTAGAATTCAAAAAGAAAATAAAGTTTCATGTAATATACTTCAATGTTTATGGGCCTTATGTACTTTAATATCTCTTTATCTAATGGAATTGTCCTTGTAAAGATGATAAGGAAGGGCTACCACTTAGCTTAGCCTAGGCTAGTGTCAAGCTCTCATCTACTTGACATCAAGCAAATGAAAGTACAGAAAAAAATAAATAATACAAGTAGAGAGGATTAAAAAAAAAGCCAAGCCCTAGAAAAATGATTTGAGGAAACGTATCATAACTGAGAAAAGGGTATGGGCATGTTGATTATAAGCTTTTGATTGTTTTTATCTATTTAGGAAAATCATGTACATAGATTCTAACTAAAAAGATTTGAAAATTTTGAAATTAGTCTTTACTAGGGTCTGAACAAATTTGTTTCAGTTTGGTTAAGATTGATCTTGCGAGATTCAAGATTGAAAAAGACAAGAAGTAACTACATTGATTGTTTTTCTTCAAGAATTAATAAAAGAGAATTAATGTGTCAAAAATAAGAGAATAAGATTGATAATCACATACCAATAGGGTTGACTGATCTAAGGTAAGGTATTAATGAACATAATTTATGGATGCACTTAGATTAAAGAAAATTGATTACAAAATCGTAAAAAGATCAACACTTAGTTGATTTTCATTGTTTAATTTTTAATTTGAGTAATGAGTGTCAAAAAATTATTATTTTGATGGGAATTGTCTTAAAATATTTTTAGAAATTTATTAGATTGTTTTTGGAATTTTTTAAATTTTAACAATTTTTATTATTTTTGGAAAATAAAAAATTATATTTATTTCGAGATCGATCGACCCTAGTGATCGCTCGCTGGTCTTGTTTTTCATGCCAAAGCTATATTTTAAATTTCAAAACACTCCATTTATATCCAAACTCCTCCAAAGTGTTCGTGTGGGAGATAGAAGCAATTTGAGTAGGTTTTGGGTGCAAAACAAGCGGATTCCCTTGTCAAATTTAAGATTTTCATTTTTGCCAAGGTGAGTATTGAACCTAAAATTTTGATTTTTTTGTGTTTTTTGAATTGATTGCAACTTGATTTGAACGATAGGATTGTTAGAAATAGTTACATCTACCTTTGTCTAAATTTTCATGCAATTCGGTCCATTAAATTTCAAGACTTCTTGAAAAATCAAGTGAGGTTCCAACGATTTGGCGCAAATTGGGGAATTTTAAAAATCAGATGTTTCTAATCAAAATTGACAATGTCTATTTATAAAGTTTGTGATACTTACTGAGATCTATCTAAGTTTCAAATTTGGAGTCAATCTGACATAAAATTCTTTACGGTTTAGTTAAATTTCAAAAATTGAATTTATTTATGTATCTCAAGATTTTTTGAAATTCTAGGATGTTTATTCTTGTCATTTATTTATTGCTTATTCTTAGCCCTAGGTTGTTTTATTGTCATTCAATTTAGATAGGGAGAGCAAAGAAATGGAAGACCGAAGGGCATCTAGCAATGGGGCAGATAGTGTGAGACCGATTCACTATGAACACGGTTTAGTACATGTTCTCCTATAAACATCTATAGGATGGATTGAGGCTCGTTCGTACTAGAGGGAGTATTTTAGCACGATCTCTACATCAAGTCAGTTTGTTTATCCTAAGCTGGTTCAATAGTGGCATGCATCTCTCCGCTTGGAGGATGATAATTCACTAGTTTGTGTAGCAGGATGTGATCAAGTGAGAGTGACACCTGACGTCATAGTAGATGTCATTGGATGTGAGAGGAGACCACTCACATTTCCACAATTTGAGGGTTATGCATTTTTGGCTGAAAGTGAGATTACTGGGAGTTTGCTTGATCTACCAATAGGTCCAAAGCTAGAACTTTCCTTGTTAGCACACTCTATGACACAAAATTTTAGGCTACATGTCATAGTTTAGTATGACATTTGGAGTGCTAGGAAGTAGATAGTGGATAGGAAGATGGCATGACTTCTACACCTCCTAGCACAACACATAATGTGTTGGATCTGCCCTTCGTTATTTTTAGTAGGATGATGACATTTCTACATGGCCACACACATGAGATGTTACCTTACTTGTATATCCTGTGTTGGATTTTCACTATGGTACATGTTGGGATACTTAGAGTAGAGCCTACTATGATTGGCATGGGACTGATTGATAGTGCAGTGGTTCATCAAATGCTTTCTCACCACTAGGGTGATGTTTATGAGCCACAAAAAGTAGCAGATGTAGCAGTGGAGGCACCAGCACCGATAGATGATCCAGATAGACCAGTTACCATTGCCAAGTTTAGAGTGTTTCATGATGTTGTGGTGCAAAGGCTCACAAATATTGATCACTTGCTCAGAGCATGATTTCCACATGCAAATAGTGAGGGGAAGGATAGTGATGATGATGAGGCTGCATACAAATTTTTATATTGATTTTGTATCACTTTTTCATGTATTCCTTTGTTTAAAACTTATTTAAGTTTAGTTATGTTTCCCTGTGACTTTGAGATGCACCTTGAAACTGATGGTTTGATGGAATATATGATGGACATGTGATGTGTTGATTTTTATATATATTTTCATGTCTTTTGGTGATAATTATAACTTGATTATGTTTTAATGAGTATTTTTATTAATTATTTCTTTAAGTTTTTGTCTATTTATGTCAAAAATGGGGAGAAGGAATTAATAAAAATCAAAGTGCTTATCTTTACTTGATTGAATAGTATTATGCAAATCAATTTGATACCAAGTTTACAAAGTTATACAAGGCTTTTCAAGATCAATTCTAAATGTGTCTATGCTAAGTCTTTTGAGTGTCAATTTATTTGGTACAATTTGAAAGTCAATGCATTATTTCAAGAGTTGTAATTTTATTTTAATTTTCAAATATGTAGTGTTTTGATAAGAAACAACCAAATGAGGAGATTGTAAGAACATATGAGTCATATGTCAAGTTTATTGGCTAATTTCTTTGTCAAAATTATGTCTAGAAACCTTGGGTATGCAATGAATCTTAAAATATGATCAGAGGTTGTTGTGGTCAAGTTAGATTTGGAATTAAAAGCCTTGAAAAATAAGAACATATGTGTTCTTATGGCTCAAGACATAAGACAGAAGAATGCTAAAGGTTTTTGAAGCTTATTCAAATCACATTCGCATACCAAAATAACATAGAGATGTTTCAGAAGTGATTTCATAAGGTTTTGGGGTAAAAAGGGCAAGATGGTAAAAAAATAGATAGAGCAATCGATTGCTGGACATATAGATGATTGGAACAATCGATTGACGGCCAATTTTTCCTTGTGTAAAATGAAGCTGAGAGTTACTGATTGATCACCTTGATTTGTAGATCGATCACTTGAAGTATCGCACACAAAATAAACAGCGAACGACCAATCACTGTTCAGAACGATTGATCGCTTCATGAACTAGTTACCATAATTAATCCATTCCAAATTCAATTTCTTTCCTTATTTAAGTTAAAGACCTAAATGACTTAGAGAGCTATATAAGGGTTAGAAAACCACAAATTTTGAGAGAGAGAAACTTAAAGAAGATTAGAGAAGAAGGGTTCTCTAAGGAGGATTCACATGAAACTTTGAGTTGAAGAACAATGTGAATTAGAAGAGATTTCACATAGAGATTTAAAGACGAGTTGCAGCATATTTTTGTTTGAAGATTTTGAAGGAGGTCAAAGTCAAAATAACAAGAGGAGCTTGTTGAATGCTAGAAGAAGACAAAGACAAAGCTAGGAGGTAGAAGAAGTTTAAAGTGTTAGAGGGAGATGACTTGAAAGCCAGCAATGACAAAGATTTGTGGAGATCTAAACTAAAGGAATTTGTGTTAGAGTCAAAACAAAGGTTGGTAATTTGTTTCTATCGATGTAAATTGTCTTTCTTGCTAGTAGTGCATTGGTTTGGTTCAATTTGGAATTGCCATGGTTTTTTACCGACTTTAGGTTTTTCATGTTAAAATTATGGTGTGGGCATTGAATGTTTATGATTTGATTGATATATCATGAGTGAGTTTTTTAGAGGATATTTATTTGATTATACTACATATAAAAATTTGGTGCAAAGAGGCTTTAACTCGTAGTCTTTATCTTTCCTAAATAATCGGACTAGGGGCAATCTATTGATCTGCTATACTCTTCTAGACAAATATTAAACTAACAATATTTCCCTATACAAAAAAGTCTTACCAGTTCCACCAGGTCCATCAATAAAGAAAACACCAGACTCATCTTTGTCCACCCTATTCCAAATAATTTCGAAGGCATGCTTTTGGTCACAATTTAGAAATTGAATAGATTCTAGATCAAAATTTGATATAATGTTAAACCTCTCCTGAATAGTTTTTCTTCTGCAATCATATCGAACAAAATCAATATCAATCTTTAGCAAGTCAAATCCTTCTACAGATCAACCCAAAGATTTCAAAGTATCTAAATTTTCTTTCAATGATATGCCACATATACTTGGACATAAGCACCAATGCTTAATGATCAAGTCATTAACCGTATCTTGGAAAACATTATCCCATAGTTGGAGGATGTTGTTTGACTCACAAAACATCAAGATTTTGAGAACATTATCAACAAAGTGGATGGCATCACAAAAGTTGTTGCCTCCTCTAGACATAGTAAAATATCATTGTTGTCCTCCAATTATTGTGGCACCTGGGTTTTCGTGGAGTATTTTATGTGTTTATTTAGAATGAATACTGTTGTTACGTCTGAACCAAGACTATGAAGAAGCCAAATTCAGATTTATTTTACTTGCCAATTGTAGTAGACAAGGTCGATCCACAGGGAAAGCCTTTTGCAACAAAGAAAATTGTTACGCAAAAGTAGAGGAAAAAAAATTAAGAAAGAAAGAGTAGAAGAGTATTGAGGGAATAACAAGTTAAGAAATCAAGATGAGAAAACACTAAGGCATTAAGGATCATTATAACATCTAATGATGTTCTTCATGTATCATGTTATCTCAGTTAGAATCGAATGAAAATTCTATCTAACCGGAAGATATGAATATTAAAATTGAAATGAAAGATATAAAATATTTTGGATAGATGAAGGATAAAAATAATTGTCTCTTAAAGATTTCTATGTATCCAAATCACAAAAGATAAAAAAGGAAAGCCTTCAAGCATCTTATGTATCCAAATCACAAAGAAACAAGAAGAAGAACAATATTAAATAAACCTCACTTCAAATAAACCATACTTACTTGAAACAATTGATGAAACATGAATAGAACTCTATTAGATTGTTACAAATCACCTCTAGCTTTAGCTTGAGAGCTTAGAAAGCCATTACAATAGAACTAAAAACAAAAATACAAAAGAAGAAAAGAAAAATAGGAGAAGAGAACTTCAAAGAGGAGGGGATGATCCATCTATCACGTCCACCCCTCTATTTATAGGAATAGAATGGGTTGCTTCAAAGGGGAAAGTCAAATCATATCTCCAGATTTCATCCTAATTGATTGCCTGATTGGTTGCTTCTTTGGCAATGATTAGATTCTAAATAAATTACATAAATCAATGATTTATTTAGCAAATAAGTATCTTTGAATCTTTCTTTAGATATATAATCAGCCTCATTGTCTTTCCTTATGTGTATCAATCATAATTAATGAAAATATTCTCCATGTGATAGCCTCGGGTTAGTTTACTAGCTGTCTGATTACATGCTAGATTCGACCCATATATCTTTAGAATTTAGAATTTCTTATAGAAATAACACTTGTAGCCACGGAAGTCGTCTTTCCAATGCCACCCGAATCGTATCCATCTGAATTATACAGAGAAAGATATGGTCAAAATACTACAGCTGTGTCAATATGTCCGAATCAGCATTTTTCCTAATTTAGTTCTCTTGATGCAAATATCAAATCAAACGGGTCCACAAGGTTGTGTTCGACCATTCCATACATGTTTAGACTATTAAGAGCTCATTATTAACTTTTAAATAGCTTTGGGTAGTTGGGCTTCAATTCATATTCCAGTTCGATCTTGTTGAAGCCTTTTTAGACAAGTAAACTCAATTAAGGTCCAGCTAACCTATTCAAAACATAAATAACCCAAATAAGCAATGACTTAACTCAAAATAAGATTGCAATTTGAAATTTAAAAACATTTTATTGAACATTATTTCAGTGCATCAAATACGTCCTGTTTATTTATTTTGTTTTCATTTCATCGACATCAACTCTGACATATCGGTGAGCACGTTGATGGAGATTACGCTACTGAGCACTAAACTTTGGCAAGTAAACTCAATTAAGGTCCAGCTAACCTATTCAAAACATAAATAACCCAAATAAGCAATGACTTAATACAACATAAGATTGCAATTTGAAATTTGAAAATATTTTATTGAATATTATTTCAGTGCATCAAATACCCCCAAACCTACTTTTTGCTAGTCCTCGAGCAAAACAAAAATTAAACAATAGAAAACAAAACTAACTACTCCACTTCCATAGGAAATCTCGATTGCATTTAGCATATGCGACAAGCCTTTAAACCCCTAGCTTACACTAGTGGACGAGTTGTGTCTCGTGAGGGTTTGCAGTAAATGTACCCACAAAATTCAAAATTTAAATGATAGAAAAAAATTAAAATTAAAACCATGTCAAATTTACAAATCAACTCCTCGTAAACATGTGACTTCATTTAGTGAAATCAATCATGCATAATAACTTGTCTTCTGAAACAATAATTCATTCTAACAACTTTATATTGGTGGCAAGTACTCATACATACATAATAGTTTTAGAAAAAACAGCCATTGCCAAGTAATTATACAATCCCAATCTCATGAATCGAACAACTCAATGTGTCTCATGTCCACTCAGCAATTTCAATTTTAACACTCAAAAATAGACATTGGCATCCATTCATTTTTAAGAAATCATAATAGAGAATTATGCAAAACCTTCCTTGAAAAGTAAAACACCCTAGATCACTTGACAACTCAATCAAGATATAATTGCATAATGTCCTACTAGAATTTTATACTCATCTCACATGATATGTGTAAGGCTTAGTCTTTTTAAGCTTTCTATAAGATTCATGTAACAAGTGTTAGGCCAGTGACTCCCAATCCAGTTGGCTCAAGGCACTAGGTGTTAAAGCACCCCTCAGGCTTAATAACTTGAACCAAATAGGCTTCAAGGCTATGCATGTCATAAATTAGTCAACTCTACCTTTTGACTCGAACACCCTATGCTTAGTGAGGAACGCCGAGTCCCGGTCTACTCAATAGAGTGACTTTAATTTTTCATTCTTTTTTTTTCATTTTTTTTCTTTTCTTGAGCACATTCTACAATCAACTTGAATTGTGTTGACAAAAAGTCCTCGACTGTTCTACAAACCAAGAATAGTGAAGCTCAAAACTCTATCATGATAACATGAATACTACTAGATCATGTCAAAGTTGCACTCTCATAAGAAAATAATTACTTAGATTCAATGATATCCACCAAGATGTAAGACCATAATCAAGGGCTTGAATTCTCACTTAGGCAAATGTCTTGCTTTATTTTTTTTTGTCAAAATAGGAGCACAAGAAACTAATATGAAATATTCAGAACTCAAAATTATTAAATATGTCAAGTCATATTCTGAATAGTCTGATATCATTAAACAAAGTCACATAAATCTAATTAATTTTTTTTCAACTTTTCAATTTTTTTAATTTTTAAGTAAAACTAAAAACATAAAAGAAAAATCTCTCTACACCCCCAAACCTAAACTAAACATTGTCCTCAATGTTGCAATATAAGAAAAGAGGAAAGAAGAGATAATATATTGGTTGATGTGCTCATGTACATAGCTATCAAAAGAAAAATAGTCAATAAAGCACAAGCATAATCACATTAGGGTAAATCAATAATGAATCATATAAGCACACCCTAATAATGATTAGAGCAATTGACAAAGATAATAAACTAAAAACTAACTAAAGAAAATAAATAAATAAAAAACTAACTATTAAACAAAAATAACTATCCAAACCAAAAGTGGGTTGCCTCCCAGGAGCGCTAAGTTTACTGTCTTCAGCCAGACATGCCTCCATCGAAACTCATCCAGGGTCCTTCAAAGCAATTATCTTCTCTTTATCAATTCTAATCAAATCAGAGTGAGTTAAGCAAATATTTAGTGGATCATTAGAATAAATAAAAGGAAAAACATCCTCCACTAAACTCTCAACCATGTAAACTTCAAAAGCATCATCGAAGTCTGATGGTTGTCTACTGTCATCAAATACATTTAACTCACATGTCAACTTACCAAAAAAAAGCCTCATCACTCCATTCCGACAATTTATTAGAGCATTAGATGTAGCAAGGAATGGACGACCTAAAATCACAGGGATTTGAGAAGATGTATTTGAAATCGGTTGTGTGTCTAAAACAATGAAGTCCACTGGAAAATAGAATTTGTCCACTTGAACAAGGACATCTTCCACTATTCCTCTTGGCCTTTTGATTGAGCGGTCAGCAAGTTGAAGTGTTATGTGGGTGGGTTTCAAATCGGCTAGACCTAATTTCTCATAAACAGAATAAGGTAAAAGATTAACACTTGCCCCAATATCAAGCAAAACTTTTTCAATTCTATAATTCTCAATTATATAAGATATGGTTGGACAACCAGGATCTTTATATTTGGGTGGGGTGTTTTGTTGCAAAATTGCACTTACTTGTTCTGTCAAAAATGTATTCTTTTGTACATTTAACTTACGCTTGATTGTACAAAGATCTTTAAAAAATTTAGCATAAGATGGAATCTGTTTAATTACATATAAGAGAGGAATGTTAATTTTTACTTGTTTGAAAATTTCAAGAATGTCATTATTTGGCACCAATTTAGAGGAAGATTGTAACCTTTGAGGAAAAGGAGGAGGAATAGGAGAAACACAATCAGAGTTGTCAAGTTCATCACCATGTTTAGAATTCAAAGATGCCTTAGGTTCAACAACCTTCATTGGAATGTCTTTGTTAATGACTTTTCCACTTCTCAAAGTGGTGATGGACTTAGCATGCTCTTCTTGTAAACTTGAAGAATTTAAATTTTCAATTACAAATTGACCTTTAGGATTTGGTTGAGGTTGAGAATGAAACTTCCCTTTTTCTTGAGTGCTCAAAGCTGTGGTCAATTGAGTGATAGAAGTCTTCAAGTCATTGATGGCTTGCATTGTTTGGTTATTGATTGTTGCTTGACTTTGCATGAATTCTTGCAATGTGTCTTCAAGAGTCTTCTTATGTGGTGGAACATAATTTGAGGAAGAAGGGGGTACCTGCACATTAGACTCATTTCTCCAACTAAAGTTAGGATGATTTCACCAATTAGGAGTATAAGTTTCAAAATAAGGAGAAGAAAATGGCCTTTTGTAGGTATTTATAGCATTTGCTTGAGTATGCAACACCTCTTGAAAAGCAGGGATTGTTGGACAATCCTGTGTTTGGTGTCCATCCCTCTCACATATACTACAAATATCTTGTGCTTTTTGAGAAGCTTTAGAGATGTTTTCCCTATTAATTTCCATAGCTTCAACCTTTCTAGTTAAACTTGTAATTTTTGCTTTTACATCATCATCTTCTTTAAGAAGGTACAAGCCTCCCTTAGTTGCCCCATTAGATTTGGTTTTATTACAACTTTCAAATTCATTAGAATCTTCCCATGATTGAGCATTTTTAGCTAACACATTAAAATAGTCTCATGCTTCCTCAGGTTCTTTACTCAAAAACTCTCAATTACACATCATTTCAACAAATTGCCTCATTTGAGAAGATGAGCCAATATAAAAGAAACTAATTGTACGTCATGTTTCATATCCATCATGTGGGCACAACAACAAAAGTTCTTTAAATCTCTCCCAACATTGAAAGAAAGTCTCATTTTCTTTTTGTGAAAAATTCATGATATTTTTTCGAAATATATTAGTTTTATGGGTGGGGAAAAACTTTTTCAAAAATTCTCTTTGCATTTCTTGCCATGATCCAATGGATCTTGGCTTCAAAGAATTCAACCAATTTTTTGCCTTTTCCTTTAAAGAAAAAGGAAAGTGTTTTAATCTAATAGCATCATTTGAAACATTTTGGTTTGGCAAAGTTGCACAAACCTCTTCAAACTCTTTTAAATGCAAATATGGGCTTTCTAAATCTAGGCCATGAAATTTGGGTAGTAATTGAATTACACCCGGCTTTAGTTCAAAACCACTGACATTAGTTGGAAAAATCATGCAAGAAGGAGAACTTGATCTAGTTGGTTGCAAATAATCACACAAGGGTTTAACTTGAATATTTTGTGCATTATTATCCCCATTATCACTTCTTAGTTCCTCATTAGTTCTTAGATCCTCCATTGTATCAAAATAAAGATAATTTTCAAAAAATTTGTTCACTCTTTTCAATCGTCTAGAATTATCACGCACCCATGTGAACATGCAACAACATTTTTTTTTAATAACAAACGAAAGTAAAAGTGCAAAAATTAAATGATAAAATATAAAAAGTTAGAGGTTTAGAAGTTAATATACAAAAATTAAAATTACAAAATAAGGCCAAAGGCACTATCAAGGTACACGTTTGATCCCGAAAATTTTTTGGTAGTAACGTGGGTAGTGCCTCTGGTCTCAAAAAAAAGAAAAATTACAGAATTAAAGTACTAAAAGTAAATGACATAAAGTAAATGACTGAATTTAAAGAGTTAGTGTGAAAAAATAAAAGTTAGAGAATTAGTTAAGTTAGAGTGAGTTTTTTTTTGTAACGGATTCTTGTCACACATTGCAATCCCCGGCAACAACGCCAATTTGTTGTTACGTCTGAACCAAGACTATGAAGAAGTCAAATTCAGATTCATTTTACTTGCCAATTGTAGTAGACAAGGTCGATCCACAGGGAAAGCCTTTTGCAACAAAGAAAATTGTTACGCAAA
The DNA here is from genome assembly GCA_035235625.1 of Saururus chinensis. Taxonomy (NCBI): domain Eukaryota; kingdom Viridiplantae; phylum Streptophyta; class Magnoliopsida; order Piperales; family Saururaceae; genus Saururus; species Saururus chinensis. The sequence continues at coordinate 23,008,114 of CP141142.1, forward strand.
AGTAGAGGAAAGAAAAATTAAGAAAGAAAGAGTAGAAGAGTATTGAGGGAATAACAAGTTAAGAAATCAAGATGAGAAAACACTAAGGCATTAAGGATCATTGTAACATCTAATGATGTTCTTCATGTATCATGTTATCTCAGTTAGAATCGAATGAAAATTCTATCTAACCAGAAGATATGAATATTAAAATTGAAATGAAAGATATAAAATATTTTGGATAGATGAAGGATAAAAATAATTGTCTCTTAAAGATTTATATGTATCCAAATCACAAAAGATAAAAAAGGAGAGCCTTCAAGCATCTTATGTATCCAAATCACAAAGAAACAAGAAGAAGAAGAATATTAAATAAACATCACTTCAAATAAACCATACTTACTTGAAACAATTGATGAAACATGAATAGAACTCTATTAGATTGTTACAAATCACCTTTAGCCTTAGCTTGAGAGCTTAGAAAGTCATTACAATAAAACTAAAAACAAAAATACAAAAGAAGAAAAGAAAAATAGGAGAAGAGAACTTCAAAGAGGAGGGGATGATCTATCTATCACGTCCACCCCTCTATTTATAAGAATAGAAGGGGTTACTTCAAAGGGGAAAGTCAAATCATATCTCCAGATTTCATCCTGATTGATTGCCTGATTAGTTGCTTCTTTGGCAATGATTAGATTCTAAATAAATTACATAAATCAATGATTTATTTAGCAAATAAGTATCTTTTAATCTTCCTTTAGATATCCAATCAGCCTCATTGTCTTTCCTTATGTGTATCAATCATAATTAATGAATATATTCTCCATGTGCTGGCCTCGGGTTAGTTTACTAGCTGTCTGATTGCATGCCGGATTCGACCCATATATCTTCAAAATTTAGAATTTCTTTTGGAAATAACACTTGTAGCCACAGAAGTCTTCTTTCCAATGACACCAGAATCGTATCCATCCAAATTATACAGAGAAAGATATGGTCAAAATACTACGGCTCTGTCAATATGTCCGAATCAGCTTCTTTCCTAATTTAGTTCTCTTGATGCAAATATCAAATCTAACTGGTCCACAAGGTTGTGTTCGACCATTCCATGAATGTTTAGACTATTAAGAGCTCATTATTAACTTTTAAATAGCTTTGGGTAGTTGGGCTTCACTTCATATTCCAGTTCGATCTTGTTGAAGCCTGTTTAGACAAGTAAACTCAATTAAGGTCCAGCTAACCTATTCAAAACATAAATAACCCAAATAAGCAATGACTTAACTCAAAATAAGATTGCAATTTGAAATTTAAAAACATTTTTTTGAACATTATTTCAGTGCATCAAATACGTCCTGTTTATTTATTTTGTTTTCATTTCATCGACATCAACTCTGACATATCGGTGAGCACGTTGATGGAGATTACGCTACTGAGCACTAAACTTTGGCAAGTAGCAACGGTGATAAGTTCAAAATATGGAAAGAGAAGTTGTTTCTATAAATGTTCTAAATTTCTGAAACAAAAAGTTATTGTATGCAAATATTGGCACATTAGTGCTCATGTAAGTGGAAATTTGGGCTCCTTTGGCATGCTCCGACATATAGATGCTTTGCATAAAAATGCAATTTATACTATTAGAGACCATCAACGTGTTCATGAGAATGTTGTAGCTTGTAGACAAGTGCAAAACTTCTCAATTGGGCAATAGTTGAAAGGACATATGAGGCATAAGTATTGTAATTGGCTAATTTTGTTGATCAAAACTTATTCAAAACTTCATGTATGTTATTAGTCTTAGGAATATGACAAGATGTAGTTGTGGTCGAGTCAGATTTAGAATTAATAGACTTAACAAATAGGAGCATATGTGTTCTTATCGATAAGGTTGAAGACCAAGAGTGTTGAAGATGAAATAGATTAATTTTGTACACTCTCACACACACAAATCACTTAGAATAGCTTAGAAAGTATTTTTTGGGATTTTTAGACCAAATTAGGGTAAAATGGGTAAAATTGTAAAAATATTATGTAATCCATTGATTGCTGAACAATACACTGATTGCATTGATCGATCGACACTTGAAACTATCCTTAGTAAACTGAATCCAAGAGTATCAATCGATCGCTAATAGTGCCATGCCCTACGGAAATAGTGAATGATGGATCATTGTTTGGAGCAATCGATCCTTATCTTATCTAGTATGATTGCCTAATTTACGCCGTTCTAAAAAATATTGTATTCCTCATTGGAGTCAAAATCTTAAACCGAATTAGAGACCTATTTAAAGGCTAAGGAATCACAAAATTGAAGAGAGGAAAACCTAGAAAATCATAGAGAAGAGAGGAGAATTCCTTGTACATTTTTTTCCTAGAGAGATCACCCGCAAAGCTTTGAGTTCAAGTTAATGGTTGTAACAAAGTCTTCAAAGGATTTAAGAAAACTCAAAGGGAGATCAACAATTGAAGGAGTCTTGATTGAGTCGTTAGAAGAAGACAAAGATGGACCACAAAATGGGAAAGCTTTAAGGATTCGACGGAGGGAGAAACTTAAAGCCCAACAACGAAGAGGACTGAACAAAGAAAAAACATTTTTATTTGTGTCAAGTCAAAAGAGGTTGGCTGGCTATCCTTTGAGTCTTATAAGTTATTGCTTACTAGAGCAATGATTTGGCCTTGTGAAGCTGCCATTGTTTTTTACTCGAGTTTGGGTTTTCTATGTTAAATCCTTGTGTGTTCATGTGTGTTTTGCATGTTTGGTTTAATTAAATGATTGATAGATTGATAATAAATGCATAGATAATTAGTTTTCGTTGTTGACTAGAAATTCCTGCCCATAGAGGCTAGAACTTGTAGTATTTATCTTAATGAGATAATTGGACTCGGGGTAATCTTGTGATCTACTATCGCCGTCTAGATGGATATGAAACTCACAATTTTTAAGTGGTGTTTGATGTGGTTATGTACTAGAAGTCAACTACTTTGCTCCCCTATAAATACCTTTGACGCTCCTTCACCCACATCTTTCCGAATTTCTGAATTTGATTCAAGGAGGAGAGATTAGGGCACAACAAAATCTAGAGGAAGAGGAAAAAAGGCTGGACTTTGGGACCTTGCATTTTGGTGGGAGAAAAGGTTAGATTGCTCACCTTGTTAGCATTTGAAGTTTTTGAATAAATGATTTGAAGTGTTGATATGTTTGTTGATGAGTAGGAGTACATATTATAGTTGATTTCTAAGATTTATTGTAATGCTAGAGAATTTCTAACATATTTCCTGAAAATTTCATTAAATGTTTTTGCAATATAATGCATGTAAAACAAGAAAAATGAGTAAATATGAAACATGTGAAAGTAGTTTTATAATTTAAAAATCACACATCTATTTTTCCCATACAAAGTTTTTCCTTTCAATTAAACATCGTACGACCAAATCAAACATGGATCTACTAATATATATATATATATATATATATATATATATATATATATATATGAAATAAATTGCTATGATAATAGGATTTTAATACAAATCTTTCCCAGGCATCCTTGAGTAATCCAAATTATAAGTTCTAAAATATAAACATCTTAATTTTCATCTCACCCAATGCATCAAATCATGACACAAATAATAAAAACTTGTAGTGAGTTAAGGATATACCTAAGCCAATGGAAATCGATCCACCCACGAAAACAAGCGTCTATCTCCAGGAGCTCTCCGTCACAAACCTGCAAAAGCCTCCCGAACATCGGGACTAAAAAGAGAGAAAATGTGAATTTTTATACTCAGTAGGAAAATACTCAATAGGAGAGTTCTAAATAGTTAACTCTGTAACTCCATACATAGATGAATTCATGTAACTCAAACATGAAGCATAGAAACATATAAACTTATTAGAGTAGCATAACAATTATGCACAAATATATACCATCTTACCATTCTTATACATACTCTTACACTTGCATCCTTACTCATACCATGATTACACTTACAGTCTTAGTTAGAACATTCCTACATTCTTACTCTTACCATCTTACTCAAATTCTTACTCTTATAGTCTTGCTTAGAAATATATGCTTATTGTCTTGCTCAGAACATTTGCTTATAGTCTTGCTTAGAAACATACACTTATAGTCTTACTCAGAATTTTACACTTACAATCTTGCTCATAATCTTATAAAGTTACTCATAAACTTACTCATACAGTTATACACATATTATCAACCGCTGAAGCTAATTACAATTAATATGCTCCAGCATCAAAATATAAAGGAATGCCACTAGGGCACCACCTTACTCTCTGGGGAGTAACTAGATGCCATGGACTTTTTTAAAGGAAAGACACACCTTTTCTCATGGGGAACATGATCAATCAGGTAAGAGCGGTTCCATGATACTACTTACCTGATCACACAAATACCCACACTCTAGGGGCATATAGTACCAACTAAGGATCATACAGTGCCAACTAAGGGCGACAATCATACAATGTCACTCTTAGGCCAGAATCTTATATTGTAACTCTTGGGAAGAATCATACAATGCCAACTAAGGGCAAAAACATACAATTCTCTCTATAGAGCATCAAACATCTGAGATAAATATATCAGACAAACAAGATCGAAAAGATACTTCACTCTAAATAGAGCATCAGACGTCTAGGCTTAGATAAACAACATCCTACAGGATAAATACCATGTCAAGACATTAAAAATGTCAGCTAACTCATTATTGACTAGCTCAAACATGAAACTTAATCCATCAAAACACTCAAGTCTCAAATGCTCAGCTATCATATAAGGATTGCTTATAATTCAAGTTATAATTAAGTAATTTATGTGGGTACAATTATGCCATAAAATTCTTTCGTCTTACTATCTTCCACTGTCCAATTTGAAGCTAAGCATGTTCCGAAACCCTAGTTCGTTAGGACAGAAAACTTCACTTACCCCGTTCACCTTATAATCATAACCCACCACAAAAATATCCTTCCATATTTATACATTTTCTGCCATCCTCCTTATGGCCAAAATATCTTACTCAGACGTCATCAAACCAAACTCCTCAGAGCAATCTCAATTATCACCCTCTTACATATATGTTACTTATTGTTCTTACTTTCCACTTTATAATATGTACATTATTCTTGTATTGTTATGTTGTGCACTCTTACTATTTGACCATCCATCATAAGACATTGAACTTTAAATTTGCTTACTTTCTAAACCCACAATAATTGCTCCAAAACAAAGCAAAGTCATCCCAATCCACACCTGTCAAACTTACATCCTTCGTCTTCCATCATGGTTACAAATTCACAACAAATCCATACCAAACCCTCTACCACCTCTTACCATCCATCACCCATACATCTGCCCTACACATACACATATCATTGCACATGTATGTAACCATCATACATACTTATGTCCATTATACATATGTATGTCCATCACATATACATATAACATATACATAATTCCATACATAACTTACAAACACACCCACTAGCCATCATTAGCATATACATGGTCCACATACATCAAATATACTTTTAACTCACATGCATTTTAAAATACTATAATTTATTGTCTTTCACTCTTGCATCATGCAATTGGATAATCACATAATACCCATAACATTAAATCTACAATCCTAGCATGTTGCTGCACATTCAAAGCATAATATTATTGAATTACGAGTTCAAAGCTCCTTACCTTGTAATCCATGACGTTTGATAGCGAAGCACACAATGGTGGTGGTGGCGGAGTTGGTGGCCAAAAGCATCACCTAGTAGAGAGTTTTGCAATCCCAAGGTTTCGGATTAGCTGAGAATAATCACGACAATATGAGGGTGACAAAAATCAATATAGAAAATCCACTATCCATGGTGGCACACTAAGGGTGGCTGGGAGCAAGGTCGTGCCAACAAGGAGTGGCAGGTGTAATCGGAAGTCAATGATGGACTAAATAGAAGTCAGTCAACATCTAAGAGGCATTTGATTGGCACCAATTGTAGCGATTTTGTGTTGAATATGTTATCACATTAGGGGTGGAGGGCATAGGGCAATGCTCGAGGATATAGGAGAGGTGGAGGACTCTTGTGGTCAACTCAAACGGTGATAGAGCCATCCAATAATTAAGCAGTGCAAAAATGGTGCCTATACCTTGAGCCACATGCGTAGCCACTTGCACACACAGCCTTAGGGTAACTAAAGGGTAAGATAAGGTATATCCAAGGTGGGGTGAGGGCCATGGGTCTGCCATAGTGACAAGGATGATGAAGGTGATCCCCACTATTGCTAGGCCAAGGCAGATGGACCAAATCTAGTCGGAGGCTATTCAACATAAAATGTGCTAAAGGGGGGTCGACATACAGACCAGAAAATAAGTAAATAGGGGCCAGAAAAATGGGGTGGTGATTGCCAAAGGCAGTGGTGACACAACAGAAAAACAACATAGAGAGGAGAAAGGACTATTTTTGCAGATATAACAAAGCAACTAGAAGGGAAAACATAGGGGCAAATATGATTCTAATGGAACGGAGTGGGGGTCGGACCTCATTGTCACATGGATGGAGCCAAACGAAGGCCAGCTCAAGGGAGCTAGCCGGCGGTGACTACCACATAGAGAAAATGAGTGGGGAATTACTCATCGAAAAACTAGCCGACGGGGGCAGAGCTAGGCCGGGAGGGATGGTCCATTGCTATCATTGGCCCATGACAGATGAAATGGAGTTGGTCTAGAGGCCAGCCGGCGGCCAACATCACTCCTGCAACTCAAAAATGAACTGATAGTGAAAAGACCAAGGAAAAGTTTGGCAACTCGAGGAGGGGCAAGGAGAGGGTGGTGGTGGCTCTAGGCTGCACCACTAGACTTGTTGCGGCAAGACGAAGTAGATTTTGGAAAAAAAGCGGTGGAATTTATCGATAGAGGAGGCATAGTAGAGTGACTAGAGCTCTCTCGTGTTCTTTCTCAAAGTTTTTCGATGTTCTAGATGAAAACAAACTGGAAATGGCTCTTTTGAGCCGTGATCCACTTTTTTACCTTTTTTTTTCTACTTAAACATCTTATGCAACATTCCACTACTTTACGCATCATATATCCAATATTCATGCTGAAAACATGTGTTACACGTCAATGCCCAATGACCACGACTAATCCCCACACCCGATCCTATAGGTATAAATACCATATAAAATACACAAAAATAAATACACTGAAGCGTCCATTTTCTTGCAAAAATGATCAAAAAATTAGCAAAAAATCACAAAAAAATAGTAGAAAAATTAGGGACATTACATTTATTCCATGATGATGGTATGATGATGATTATGTGATAATAAAATTACATTTTTTTAGCATGGGATGATGGCATAGAGGGAGGATTGAATCTTGTTATCTATTTTGAGAGATTTGGGTAAACTAGAACGGTTTTTATTGTTTTCTTTCCCAAACATAGGCATGATCACTGACACATCTGTGATGACATTTATGGAAGGAGTAAGATAACAATACTAACATCAATATGCTGAGATATATCAATGTTAAACTTATCATCGACAATGAGAATGACATGTCGATGTGGCGTTCGTGAGGTAGGCTCCCATAGCCAACCCACTCTTGGCAAGGGTTCAATGCATCGACGAGTCATCGAAGGTCATTGCGCCCTAGCCAACATGTTAGTGAATCCATCGATGATACATCAGTATATAGGAATTTAAACATGATTTATGACCATGTTTATGCTATTTATGAGTATTATAATGGCATCATCTTCCTTGCGGTTGGATGCATGTTTGAACGGTGTTAAGCATGTATTAAGTAAGGGTAAGAAAGCCTTGATACAGGTGTGAATCCTTGTGATGGGTAGTCACCCTTGACCCTTGTATTTTGACACTCAAGGGCAAAGGATCCTAGTGTCTGGTTAGTTCTAAAGTTGAATCATATTAGCCATGTAGATGGAAAGGGTATGGTATGAAAAATGATCATGGTCTTTCAGTTATTTAAAAGTGGGTGTTATATATAGAGTCGCTCCCCTAGCTTGAAAGATAGGTTCAAATGAATCAAAACATGAAAAGATGACTAATCCAGTGCAACACAATACATGAGATTTTAATGATCATGGAAGTTAAGATCTTGACCACTTGTGTTACACCCCAGCCATGCCCTCGTGACCTGAACCTGGCTAAAATGGAATGACAAGTGTGTGATGAGATGAGTTCTAACCCAAACCCGGGCTAGATCGAAGTACACAACAACCACTTTGTGCAAAAGCAATTACTAGAAGATAACAAAATTTAAAATAAAATTGATTAATCATTTTTAACACCCACATATAAGTTCACAAAAAACAAGGAGTCCCAAGCCTCAAAAGGCAATAAACAAGTATATGCATCAAAATAAGGCTCTCCAACAACATATTTAAGTGTTGTAGTTATGTCACAAGGTTACATCAAAACCAACTAAAGTCTATCCCTACTAAACTATCCCCACTCCATGTGCAACTAATGTTCTCTGTGCTTGCAAAACAACTCATCTTGAGCACATGCATAGCACAACTACTTAGTGGATCCCAGGGATACCCCAAAACAAAACAAGGAAAATGGGGTGAGCTTTGTACAGTAAGGGTTTAAAAATATAGAACTCTCATTAACACTAAAAATATAATCCTTACGAAGCATAACATAAACCTTATACAAAACCAGTGTTAATAATACAAGAGCATGTCAAATCCCTTGCACATACTACTTGTACAAATAACTCATTCATTCATCATAATCCACAAGGAAAACTTGTTCAAAATGTCTCAATAATGTATCATAATCCACACATACAACCTGTGCATTTAAGTATCATAATCCATACATAACCTCCATACTCCAATATCATGATCCATACATGACCTGTGTAAATAAGTATCATAATCCATACACAAAACTTGAGTAAATAGGCATCATAATAATTCATAAATCAACAATAGAGATATTCCCAGTACTCGAAGATACCTATTACCTATTCTCTCGTATTCCTAAGCAGAAGATTGTAAGAGCATATGAGTCATATGTCTAGTTTATTGGCTAATTTCTTTGTCGAAATTATGTCAAGAAACCATATGTATATTAGAAGTCTTAGAGTTTTATTTGAAGCTATTGTGATCAAGTTAGTTTTTGAATTAACAGACTTTAAAATGAGAGTAGACGTGTTTTTGTTGGTCAAGGTGAAAGACTGAAGAATGTGAAGGGTTTTGAAGCAAATCCCAATCACATTGGCATGCATGAATCACAAGTAAAAGGTTAAGAAGTGATTATAGAGGTTTCTAAAGAACTTAGGTTAAAAATGGCAAAATTGTCAAAAATGGCCAAAATGATCAATAGCTACAAAATTATGAAGGAGAAACGATCAATCTCTTGATGATTTAGCCCTATGCAAAATTAAGCTTAGAGTTATGAATTTATTGCTCTCACAGTTGATGGATTGATTGAAGAATCATGCACATTAAAAATAGTGACCAAGCGATCACTTCAAGAGCAGTTTACCTAAATTAAGACCTTCTGATTTATATTTCATTCCTTATTTAAGTACAAGTCTTAAACCTACTTATTGAGCTATATAAGGGTTATAAAATCACAAAATTGAATATAGGAAAACCTAGAGGAGAAAAGAGAATAGAGGGTTTACACTTTTGCTTATTGTTTTACAAAGAAGAATTCACTTGAGCTTTGTATTGAAGATCTATGGTGAATTGAAGAAGACAATCCACAACTGAAGAAGTTGATACACAAAGTATTAAAAGAGGAGTTGCAACATGTTTTCAAAGAGAGATTAAAGATTTCCATCAGGCCAAAGTCAAGGAAACAAGAGTAGATTATTGAAGACTAAAAGCAGATAGAGACAAGGCAAGGAAGAGAAAGTTTCAAGTGCTTGGAGAAGATTTGAAGGCCATCAACAATGATCTAAATGAGAGGAGCTTGTGTTAGGGTCTAAACAAGGTTGGTGGTTTGTTGGTGTCCATGTAAAGTGAGTTTTAGTGCATTGATTTGGTTTCTTTGGAACTGCTTTGGTTATTTACCCTAGTTGTGGTTTTCTACGTAAATTGTTGTGTCTATGCGTGGATTGATTGATTGATATTTCAAAAGTGACATTGAGTGAATAATCAGGTTTAATTATTTCCTCTTAATAAAAAAAATTGAGCAAAGAGGCTAGAACTCTTAATTCTTGTTGAAAGTACAAGTTTTATGAGAAATCTTGTGATCCTCTAAGTCAGTTAGACAGATATTAAACTCTCAATGGGTAAATGAGGATTACATTTTATTGAGAAATTTGTTTGCCACTTGATAACAATAAGATTCTCCATGATATTGCTTTAGAACTTTGCTTAAATTTTCATAGTTTAATTGTTTGTGCTAGATTTCTTGTGCTAGGGTTAGAATTCTAATTTGTGTTCAAGTTTACTTTTTTTCTTTTAGAAATACTTGATTAAAACTTGCTAATTTGTGTGCCCTAGGTTCGTAGTTGATTCTCTCTTAAATTTCCTTGACTTTAGTGCTTAATTTGTGGTGCTTGGGTTGATTTCTTATAATTGAATCTAATGGTTGGTTTAAACAATTCAACGAATGAACATGGGGAATTGGAAAATCCTATGAACATGCCTCCTTTGTTTGATGGGAAAAATTTCTCATATTGCAAGAATTGGATGAGAGCATTTATATAAGTGCTTGATGGGAATGCCTTGAAAGTAGTTGTTAAAGGTTGGAGTGCTCCAATGATAAAAGATGAAGATGGAAACTCAATTCTAAAAGATGAAATCGATTGGGATGAGAATGAGACATGACATGCTAATCAAAATAGTAAAGCTTGAGTGTTTTCTTCAATGTTATAGGAAAATCACAATATAGGTTAATCTCTAATTTTGTGTCTGCAAAAGTTTCTTGGGAGAATTTGGAAAACTATAATGAGGGAATTGAGGCTATGAAGGTGTCTAGGCTTAAAATGTTGACTCTAGAGTTTGAAAACATAATAATGAGTGAAGAAATAATTTTTGAAAACTATGCTAAAATTTGAGACATTGTCAACATGTGTGATCAACGAGGAGAGCCTATTCTTGAATAACTTGTTGTGAAAAAACTTTTAAGGTCCTTATCCTCAAAGTGTAAAATTAAGGTGGTTACTCTAATGAATCAAAGAAAATCGACACCTTAGAACCTTTGAGATGAAAGAAGAGTCCTATGAAAATAAAAAGGGGATGATTGAAAAGTCCAAGGGAAAACAAAGTACCCTAAAAGCATCCAGAAGAATTTCCAGGAAAAATAAAGTTTTAAACATTTTAGATTAATCTGAAGAATCTAAAAATGATGAAGAACTTATGCTTTTACTAGCTAAAAAGAAACAAGGGGAAAGAGAGAGATGAGCGGCCAACAAAACATGGTAAGACGAATTTGAAATGCTTTGAATGTGCAAAGTTGGACATTTTGCAGCTGATTGTTCCAACTTGAATTTTGACAATTCTTTTGATGAGAAGTCCAAAAAGAAAAAGGGGGTTGATTATAAGAAAAAAGGAAAGGTGCTTCAAGCAACTTACTCAAATGAGAGTTCTTCTGAATAAGTAGAATTGTGCAACTATATTGCCTTCCCTACAAGTGCAAAAGATGATAGTTCCAAAGAAGATTCTAATGAGTCCACTTCTTTAGAAGAGAACATAGAGTCTTAAGTTAATTCTGATGAGTTTAAAAAATTCCTCCAACAACTCTTAGTTTTGACTAAGGAAACCAAAAGTTTTGAGAGAGAGTTGAAGAAGAAAGAAGTTGAACTAGTAGTGTCTTCTAAAGAGACTATTAGGTTATCAGAGTTGAATAACAAACTAAAAAGAGAAGTAAATGACCTTAAGCAAGACCTAGAAAGTGAGAAAAAAATCTAATGCTCTCAAAAGATAACTCATGTCCTCTAAAGAGAAATTAGATGGGTTCAAGAGTGAGAATAAGAAGTTGGAGACAATGCTTAGCATAGGTCAAACAAACAAAATAGGTTTAGGTTTTAGGAATTGTTTGTTTACCATCTAGCAAAACCTACTATCTTTGTGAATGCAAAAGAAAGTGTCGAAGAGCCTAAGATAGTGCCCAACCTATGGAGTCTTATATCTCTAAGAGATTTTGTTTTTGTCCATTATTTAATTCTTTCAATCTTTTAGACACACCTATTTTAGTTTTTATCAGATTTTGCTTTGTTTTCATGTCTTTTTAATCATAATTTTTGAATGAATAAGAAAACAAAAAAATATTTGTTTTACCTTGATTTTGCAATTAGCTTTGCTTTTTTGTTTCTAACGAAGTTCATGCCTTCTATACTTTAATATTTCTTTAGAGATTGGAATTGTCCTCATAAAGATAATAAAAAAGCTAATGTCAAACACTCATCCACTTGACATCGAAAAAGATGAGAAAAAATGGATGAAAAAGAATGAAACAATTATGATGTAAGTAGAGAGGATTCAGAAAAAAGTCAAGCCCTATAAAAATAATTTGAGAAAAATGTCATCTCAGAAAAAGGCAAGGGTAAGTTGATCCTGAGATTTTAATTACTCTCTATATTTTTAGGAAAATCATGTATATAGATTCTACTTAAAGAGAGTAAAAAATGTGAACTTAGTCCTTACTAGGGTTGGAGTAAATTTGTCTAAATTTGGTGAAGTGTGATCTTTTGAGATTCTAGATTAAAGGAGACAAGAGTTAACCACTTTGGTAGTTTTCTTAAAAAACTAATAAAAGAGGATTAATGTATAAAAAATAAGAGAATAAAATTGACAATCACAAATTAATGGGATGAACTGATCTAAGGTAAGGTATTAATTAACATAATTAGTGGATGCACTTAGATTAAAAGAAGATTGATTAAAAAATTATAAAAAATCTCAACTTTGCTTTTTTTGAATAATTGATTTTTATTTTGAGTTCTAGACATTAGAAAATTCTTATTTTCATGGGAAAATGCCTTGAAATAATTTTAAGAATTTAATTGAATTTTTTAGACGTTTTTGCAATTTTATAATTGTTGATATTTTCAAAAAATTAAAGTCATTTTTTCAAAACGATTGACCGATTAGTCAAAACGATTGATCACTAGTCGAATTCTTTGCACCGAAGCTTGGTTTTAAATTTAGTTTCAGTCTATTTCACCTCCATGCCTCTCCAACCTTCCTCTAAACATTGTGGGAGAGAATAGAGTGGAGTTGTGTAAGTTTTTTGCAAAAAATAAATGATTTTCCTCATTACAATTCAAGTTTTTCATTTCGACCAAATGTATGTTCCGAACCAAATTTTATTTTTTAGGTGATTTCCAATGGTTTTCCATGAGATTTGAAGTGGTAGGATAGTTAGAAATAGGATGATCTAACTTTGGTTAAATTTTCATATGTTTTGATCTGTTAAAACTCAAGATTTGGCAAAAAATTTCATGCATTTCCATGAATTTTCACCAAATTTGGTTTTTTTTTAAATCGGTGGTTTAGGGTCAAAATTGACTATTGTTCTGTCTAACAAAGTTGATCAATTGATGATGATCTACCTTGAGTTTAATTTTGAAGACATTCTAACATGAAAATTTTTAGAGTTTAATTTAAAATTCAAAATTTGAATTTTTGGCATAAATTTTAATGTAGTTTGAACTACTAGGCTGATTATTCTTGTAATTTATTTATTCCTAGTTATTGTTTCGCTCTAGGTGATTTTATGTGTCAATTAATCTAGATGGGGAGAGCAAAGAAGCAAGAGTCCGTAGAGTTAGGTGTTGGGTATCCTGGATCATCTCACAATGGTTCAAATCGAGTAAGACCCTATTTGATATGAGAGGACTTTGGTACCTAGATCTTTAGAGACTTCCATATGTTGGATATAGGCTCGACCATATTGGATGGATTATTGTTTTACCATTTTCACCTCTGTACAGCTAGTATACCCTACAACTAGTATGCATCATCATTTTGCTTGGAGGATGATGGTGCACTTGTAGGCATTGCTGGAGGCGTACATGTGAAAGTGAGATGTGACATTATCGCCACTATTATTAGATGTGAGAGGAGAGAGCTCACATTTTAATTTTTTGGATATGATTTTCCACTCGGTAGTGAGCTATCTACCACTTTACTTAGATTGCTATGAGGTCTAGAGCATGTGGTCTCTTTACTAGCCTATTCGATGACCAAGGACTTCCGTTTACTTCATGTGATTGCTCAGTGTGATGTGTGAAATGCTAGGAAGGAGCGAGTAGATAGAACGATGTCTAGGCTACTACATCTTCCCTCCTAACCTCATTTGGAGCTTATTGTTTATCACTTTTGAGAGGATCATGGAGTTTTTGTAAGGCCACACTCATGAGATGATGCCATATCCATACATCCTATGTCAAATCTAGCTATGACTTGATGCATCCTATTGATCTTGGAGTAGTTTGTCATATGCTATCTCCCCATCAGGGTAATAATCATGAGCCACAGATGTAGTTGAGGGAGCAAATACAACTATAGATCCACCTCAACCTACAAATGATGATCAGTTAGTGATGATGAGAGAGTTCAGAGTGTTCCAAGATGTTGTGTTACAGTGATTCACTGACCTTGATTACTTGAACTGATTATACTTTCCACAAGTTGACAATGAGTGGGAGAAGAGTGGAGATGATGATGCCATTGTAGGCTGATTGTTTATTTATCACTTTTCATGTATTCCATCTTATTAAAACTTTTTCAGTTTTAATTTGTTTCATTATGATGATGAGATGTATTTGTGAAATTAATTTTATTAAGGGATATGTGGTTAGACCTGTGTTTCTTTAATGGTTTAATTTGCTTTTGTGTCTATATGTGATGGTTATAACTTGATGGAGCTTTTATTGGTTATTTTTATTAATTATGGCTTTATCTTTTTATCTATTTATGTAAAAAAGGAGCAGTGATTAATGAAAATCAAAGGTGCTTATCTTTCTAATTGATTGGACAGTACTATGCAAAACAATTTCATTTTAACTGCTCGGGATAAGTACAGGTTTATACAATGCTTTTCAAGCTCAATTCCAAATTAATATGTTTAAGTTAATTGAGTCTATGTTGAGTGTATGTACTATCAAGTTATTTTGTATAGTTTGAAAGTCAATGCACTATGACAAGAGTTTTAATTTTATTTTGATTTTCAAATATGAAGCGTTTTGACTAGAAATAGCCAAAGGGAGATTGTAAGAACATATGAGTCAAAATTATGTCATGAAACCATATGTATGTTAGAAGACTTAGAGTCTTATTTGAGATTGTTGTGGTCAAGGTAGATTTGGAATTGAGAGACTTTAAAAATGGGAGTAGACATGTTCTTGTTGATCATGGTGAAAGATTGAAGAATATGAAGGTTTTGAAGCATATCCATATCACATTGGCATGTATAAATCACATGAAAAAGGTTAAGAAGTGAATATAGCGGTTTCTGAAGAATTTAGGTTAAAAAAGGCAAAATTGTTAAAAATAGGTAGAACGTTGCAAAAATATGTAGGAAAAATGATCGATTGCTTGATGATTCTACCCTATGAAAAACGAAGCCAAGAGTTATCAATAAATCACTCTCACAATTGTCAGATCAATTTAAAAATTGTGGACAGTAAAAATAGTGATTGATCGATCGATGTTTAAAATGATAAATCATTATAAGAACAATTTACCTAAACTAAGACCCTCTGATTTTCATTTCATTCCTTATTTAAGTACAAATCCTAAACATACTTACTGAGCTATATAAGGGTTATAAAATTAAGAAATTGAAGAAAGGAAAACCTAGAGGAGAAAAGAGAAAAGAGGGTTTACGCCTTTGCTTACAACTTTGCTTATTGTTTTCTAAAGAAAAAATCACTTGAACTTCGTATTGAAGATCTATGGTGAATTAAATAAGACATTCCATAACTGAACCAGTGTCTAAGAAAATTGACACCTTAGACATTGTGGAACTCATAAGAAACTTAAGAACCTTTGAGATGCAAGAAAAATCTTATGAACAAAATGGAATTGCTTGAAAAATGTAAAGAAAAATAAACTTCCCAAAAATATCTAAAAAATCTTGCAAGAAATCTAAAGTTTTGAACACCTTAGAAGAAGATGAAGAAAGTGAGAATGAAGATGAAAAAATGCTCTTGTTGGCTAAAACTTCAAGAAATTTTTAAAACCTCAGAAATTTAGTTTTATAAGGGTCAAAACTAAGGGAAGAGATAAAAAAAAGAAGAGATGAGAGGCAAAACAAGCAGGATAGGAAGAACATTAAGTGTTTTAAATATGGTAAGCTAGGTCACTTTACGACTGATTGTACTAACAATAACTATGATAGTTATTTTGATTCTAATGAATTTGAAAGTAGTAATAAAACCAAATCTAATGGGGCAACTAAGGGGGGCTTGTACATTCTTAAAGAAGAGGATGATGTAAAAGCAAAAATTACAAGTTTAACTAGAAAAGTTGAGGCTATGGAAATTAATAGGGAAAACATGTCTAAAGCTTCTCAAAAAGCACAAGATATTTGTAGTATATGTGAGAGTGATGGACACCAAACACAGGATTGTCCAACAATCCCTGCTTTTCAAGAGGTGTTGCATACTCAAGCAAATGCTATGAATACCTACAAAAGGCCATTTTCTTCTCCTTATTCTGAAACTTATACTCCTAATTGGAGAAATCATCCCAACTTTAGTTGGAGAAATGAGTCTAATGTGCAGGTACCCCCTTCTTCCTCAAATTATGTTCCACCACATAAGAAGACTTTTGAAGACACATTGCAAACATTCATGCAAAGTCAAGCAACAATCAACAACCAAACAATGCAAGCCATCAATGACTTGAAGACTTCTATCACTCAATTGACCATAGCTTTGAGCACTCAAGAAAAAGGGAAGTTTCCTTCTCAACCTCAACCAAATCCTAAAGGTCAATTTGTAATTGAAAATTTAAATTCTTCAAGTTCACAAGAAGAGCATGCTAAGTCCATCACCACTTTGAGAAGTGGAAAAGTCATTAACAAAGACATTCCAATGAAGGTTGTTGAACCTAAGGAGTCTTTGAATTCTAAACATGGTGATGAACTTGACAACTCTAATTGTGTTTCTCCTATTCCTCCTCCTTTTCCTCAAAGATTACAATCTTCCTCTAAATTGGTGCCGAATGGTGACATTCTTGAAATTTTCAAACAAGTGAAGATTAACATTCCTCTCTTAGATGCCATTAAACAAATCCCATCTTATGCTAAATTTTTGAAAGACCTTTGTACAATTAAGCGTAAGCTAAATGTACAAAAGAAGGCATTTTTGACAGAACAAGTAAGTGCAATTTTGCAACACAACACCCCACCCAAATATAAAGATCCTGGTTGTCCAACCATATCTTGTATAATTGGGAATTATAGAGTTGAAAAAGCTTTGCTTGATCTTGGGGCAAGTGTTAATCTCTTACCTTATTCTGTTTATGAACAATTGGGACTTGGTGAATTGAAGCCCACAAGCATTACACTTCAACTTGCAAATCGCTCAGTTAAAAGGCCAAGAGGAATAGTGGAAGATGTCCTTGTTCAAGTGGACAAATTCTATTTTCCAGTGGACTTCATTGTTTTAGACACACAACCGGTTTCAAATGCATCTTCTCAAATCCCTGTGATTTTAGGTCGTCCATTCCTTGCTACATCTAATGCTTTAATAAATTGTCGGAATGGAGTGATGAGGCTTTCTTTTGGGAACTTAACATGTGAGTTAAATATATTTGATGCCAGTAGACAACCATCAGACTTCGATGAAACTTTTGAGGTTGACATGGTTGAGAGTTTAGTGGAGGATGTTTTTCCTTTAATTTATTCTGATGATCCACTAAATATTTGCTTAACTCACTCTGATTTGATTAGAATTGATAAAGAGAAGATAATTGCTTTGAAGGACCCTGGATGAGTTTAGATGGAGGTGTGTCTGGCTGAAGACAGTAAACTTAGCGCTCCTGGGAGGCAACCCACTTTTGGTTTTGATAGTTATTTTTGTTTAATAGTTAGTTTTTTTATTTATTTATTTTCTTTAGTTAGTTTTTAGTTTATTATCTTTGATGATTGCTCTAATCATTATTAGGGTATGCTTATATGGTTCATTATTGATTTACCCTAATGTGATTATGCTTGTGCTTTATTGACTATTTTTCTTTTGATAGCTATGTATATGAGCACATCACCTAATATATTATCTCTTCTTTCCTCTTTTCTTATATTGCAACATTGAGGACAATGTTTAGTTTAGGTTTGGGGGTGTAGAAAGATATTTTTCTTTATGTTTTTAGTTTTACAAAAAAAAATGAAAAATTGAAAACAAAATTAATTAGATTTATTTTATTTTTAATTTTTTTGCTTATTTACATTGATTCTTATTCTAGATATGTGACTTTGTTTAATGATATCATATTATTCAGAATATGACTTGACAGATTTAATGATTTTGAGTTCTGATTACTTCATATTAGTTTCTTGTGCTCTTATTTTGAAAAAAAAAAAAAAAACAAAGCAAGACATTTGCCTAAGTGAGAATTCGAGCCCTTGATTATGGTCTTACATCTTGGTGGATATCATTGAATCTAAGTAATTATTTTCTTATGAGAGTAAAACTTTGGCATGATCTAGTAGTATTCATGTTATCATGATAGAGTTTTGCGCTTCACTATTCTTGGTTTGTAGAACAATTGAGGACTTGTTGTCAACACAATTCAAGTTGATTGTATAATGTGCTCAAGAAAAGAAAAGAAAAAGCAAAAAAAAAATGTGAAAAAAAAAGAATGAAAAAAAAAAAATTAATTAAAGTCACTCTATTGAGTAGACCGGGACTCGGCGTGCCTCACTAAGCATAGGGTGTTCGAGTCAAAAGGTAGAGTTGACTAATTTATGACATGCATAGCCTTGAAGCCTATTTGGTTCAAGTTATTAAGCCTGAGGGGTGTTTTAACACCTAGTGCCCTGAGCCAACTGGATTGGGAGTCACTGGCCTAACACTTGTTACATGGATCTTATAGAAAGCTAAAAAGGCTAAGCCTTACACATGTCATGTGAGATGAGCATAAAATTCTAGTAGGACACTATGCAATTATATCTTAAATGTGTTGGTAAGTGATCTAGGGTGTTTTATTTTTCAAGGAAGGTTTTGCATGATTCTCTATTATGATCTCTTGAAGATGAATGGATGCCAATGCCTATTTAGTATTAAAATTGAAATTGCTGAGTGGACATGAGACACATTGAGTTGTTCGATTCATAAGAATGGGATTGTATAATTACTTGGCAATGTCTGTTTTTCTAAAACTATTATGTATGTATGAATAATTGCCACCAATATGAAGTTGTTAGAATGAATTATTGTTTCAGAAGACAAGTTATATTATGCATGATTGATTTTACTAAATGAAGTTACATGTTTAGGAGGAGTTGATTTGTAAATTTGACGTGGTTTAAATTTTTATTTTCTTTTAACATTCTACTTTTGAATTTTGTGGGTATATTCACTGCAAACCCTCACGAGACACAACTCGTCCACTAGTGTAAGCTAGGGGTTTAAAGGCTTATTGCATATGCTAAATGCAATCGAGATTTCCTGCGGAAGTGGAGTAGTTAGTTTTGTTTTCTATTGTTCTAATTTTTGTTTTGCTCGAGGACTAGCAAAAAGTAGGTTTGGGGGTATTTGATGCACTGAAATTATGTTTAATAAAATATTTTTAAATTTCTATTTGCAATCCTATTTTGTGTTAATTCATTACTGATTTGGGCTATTTATGTTTTGAATAAGTTAGTTGGACCTTAATTGAGTTTACATGTCTAAACAGGCTTCAACAAGATACAACTGGAAGAGGAAGTTGAGCCCAACTACCCAAAGCTATTTAAAAGTCAAGAATGAGCTCATAATGGTCTAACATGCATGGAATGGTCGAACACAACCTTGTGGACCCATTTGATTTGAGATTTGTATGAATAGAACTAAATTATGAAAGAAGTTGATTCGGATAGATTGACACAGCCTTAGTATTTTGATCATATCTTTTTATGTATAATTCGGATTGATACGATTCTGGTGGCAATGGAAAGAAGACTTCCGTGGCTACAAGTGTTATTTCAGGAAGAAATTCCAACTTCTGAAGATATAGGGGTCGAATTAGGCAATCAATCAGGATGAAATCTGGAGATATGATTTGATTTTACCCTTTGAAGCAACCCTTTCTTTTCCTATAAATAGAGGGGTGGACGTGATAGATGGGGCATTCTCTCCTCTTTGGAGCTCTCTTCTCCTATTTTCTTCTTTTATTTTGTAATTTTTTTTTTAGTTTTATTGTAATGGCTTTCTAAGCTCTCAAGCTAAGGCTAGAGGTGATTTGTAACAATCTAATGGAGTTCAATTCATGTTTCATCAAAACTTCAAGAAATTTTTAAAACCTCAGAAATTTAGTTTTATAAAGGTCAAAACTAAGGGAAGAGATAAAAAAAAGAAGAGATGAGAGGCAAAACAAGCAGGATAGGAAGAACATTAAGTGTTTTAAATATGGTAAGCTAGGTCACTTTACGACTGATTGTACTAACAATAACTATGATAGTTATTTTGATGATAATCCTAGGAAATCAAAGGGATTTGATCAAAAGAAAAAAGGGGAAAATGCACCAAGCTACTTACCATATTTATCTTGTTGGTTTGTGAGCTATGTGTATGGCATAGAAAAATTGAGAAAAATAATGTGTCACTAATTTGTAATTAAGTTATAAGATTTATCTTTCATTATTTAAACAAAATAAGTATAGATTTTGTTCAAATAAATATGCCTAATTCCTTAGTGTTCTAGCTAGAATTTCACAATCAAATCGGGAAAAAAATACACAAGAAATTTTTATGTGGAAACTTGAAAAACACGAGAAACTCTATCTAGATTAACTATGCACTATGTAAACGTAAGATTACAGAATCACCGATAACAAAGAAAAAAGACTCATTTTTCTTCAAGTGGCCAATTCTCCACACCATTCTAGAATTCTAAATTAACCACTCCTTGGTTGTTTACCTGCCATAATTTATTCTTCTCTTCCTTTGTGCTCTTTTGATCACCTTTGGAATAATTCTTCTAATCTCTTGGTCTTCTTAGCAATAACCTTTAGCAAACACCGTGTCTCACATGTGTTTTTGTGTTCTCATCTCACCTCTAATCACTCTTTTTTGTTTGTCGTAGATATTTTCTCATTTAAGAAGACAAATCTCTTAAAACTCTATTAGAGCAACTCTACACGAGCTCTCTAGGTTTTCAAGGTCTTCTCTCTAACTCCATTATGTCCAAATCCCATTATATAGGCTACTAAGTCCCAAAAGGAATAAGAATCTAAATAGGATTCCAAACTATACTAGAAAAGCTTAAATTAGGCAACCTGTCGCTCAATTGATTGATCATTTCCACGGGGAGATCGATCAATCCCTGTTCTTTTCCCTTATGGCTCTTCCATCGATTGATCGTTCTACTCTGCGATCAATCTAAATTCTCAGCTTTGCTTAAAAAGAGTATTTTCAAGTTCCAACCGATCACTCATATAGTTTCGTTGATTCTGCTATAGTTCATCAATGATCAATTGTTCCAACCTAGTGATCGATCATTCTAACCAGATTTTTAATATTTTAATATTCAAATCTTTAATCCTCACCATTCTTTCAACTAAGGTCTTTTTTACCCTAAAGTGTGCGAATGTGATGTGTGTGCATATTTTTACTGGTCTAAAACATGAATTTGAGTAGTCCATTTGTTCCACCTTCAGAAATCATTCTTTAGACTATAAACAAACCCAAAATACACATTAATGACATTATTTTGATCTTGATAATAAGCTAGTGCATGACATAAGGACACTTATGTTCTTACAAGTCTAACTTAGATTTAGAAGAGTACAAAGGGTTTCTACAACAACTTCTAGTTTTGTCTAGAAAGACCAAATACCTTGAGAGAGGGCTAAAAAGGAAAGATGATAAGTTAGTATTAGCTTCTCAAGAGTCAAATAGGTTAATAGAGTCGAACATTAAGCTTTAAATGAAAGTAAGGGACCTTAATAATGACCTTGAACATGAAAGAGAGAAGTCTAGTTCCCTCAATGGAGAACTTATATCCTCTATAGAGATATTAGATTGCTTCAAGAATGGGAAGAAAATATTAGACACCTTGTTGAGTATAGGTCAAACCAATAAAATGGGCTTAGGTTTTAGGAATTGCTTGTCTACCCCCTTAGCAAATATACTATTTTTGTGTAGGCCAAAGAGAGTAATTAACAACTTAAAATAGTGCGCAGCCCACCTAGGTTAAAAGTAAAGGAGCTAAAAATAGATTCTAGAATAATAGGAGTATGTGACATATGGCATAGTGATTCCGATAGTAGAAAAGAGTGTCCAAACAATTATTATTTTAAACATAGGTCAAAGAAGAAGGAGAAGAAGCCCCCTACCCATGTGTCCTCTAAACTACAGCACCAAGTGTATGAGAAGAAGATGAAAATAGTGTGTGCAAAGAAGATTGATCTTTAAGTACTGAAGGATCAATTAGGAAGAGTAAGAAAAAACACCTTAGATTGCCCTAAAATTAGTTGACTAGGCAAAGCTAAGGAACTTGTCATCTCTAAATGAAGTGATTGATTTGATTGTCCATGGTTTAATCGTTTCGATCTTTTTGGACAACACATGTTTTAGTTTTATCTCATTTTTCTTTGTTTTTATATCCTTTTATTTAGGTTTTGAATAAAAAAATGGAATATGGTTAAAATACAAAACAACTAGTGTAGTTTTTTTGCTTGTTTTGCAATTTGTTTTTGATATTTTCAACTCTTGAGACTAAAAGTAATTCATGTTTTTTGAAGATGAAAAACAACGTGATTTGTGGTCAATATACCATAACAAAGAGAAGAATACTTGAAGGAGTGTGAAGATCAATTTGATTTTATTTTTTCTTGATGTTGCAACTCTCTAATTTTTAAAATATCTACACATCATGCTTAGACTTAAAGTCAATTGTATTAATGAAGATCAAGAGAGAATTCTTAGACATGAGTTGACTTAGGCATTCAGATTCTAGTGGTCTTAGTGATCAAATTAGAGAAACTAAAACTAGTTTTCTATTTAGAATTCAATCAAAGAAAAATCCTTGTAATATGATTCAATGTTTGTAACTTATTTACTTCAAAATCTTTTATTCAAAGGAATTCTCTTCGTAAAGATGATGGGGAAGGACTAACTAAGTTCGGCCTAGGCTAGTGTGAAACTCCCATCTGCTTGGCATCAAGAAAAATGAATGAAAAAGAAAAAAATAAATAAATGATGCAAGTGAAGAGGATTCAGAAAAAACTAAGCCCTAGAAATATGAATTAAGAAAAAAATTTCATGACTAAAAAATAGGCACGGGCATGTTAATTTATAAGCTTTTAGTTTTTTCTACATTTTTAGAAAAAATGTAAATATATTCTAGCTAACATGAGTAAAAAAATAAGAATTTTTTCTTTTTCTTTACTATGGTCTTAACAACTTGGTCTTAATCAAATAAGAGTGATCTTGAAAGATTCAAGATGAAAAAAGACATGAGTTAAAAACATTGGTGGTTTCTTCTAAAATTAATAAAAGAGAATTAAAGTGTTAAAAAGAATAAATAAAAATTGAGAATCACATACGAATGGAGTTGATGAATCTAAGACAAGGTATGAATAAACATAATTTTTGGATGCATTTAGATTTGAGAGTTTAATATTTGTTTAATCAAATTAGCAGATCACCAAATTGTCCATATTTCGATTATCTTCGAAAGAAAGAGACTAGAAGATATGGCCTTGTTGCACAAAATATTCTCTTATAGCAGAAACAATTAAATCCTAATGCTTATGCCTATTCATGGTCATTCTATTAATAAAAAATTAAACCAAGCATGTAAGATCACACAAGGATTTAACATGAAAAATCCAAACTCAGGTAAAAAACTAATAAATGCATACTCACAAGGTCAAATTAATGCACTAGTAAGTAAGAACTTACAAGAATAAGAACAATAAACCAATCATTTTGATACAACACAAATGAAAACTCCTTTTTTTTATTTAGTCCTCTTCATTATTGGCTTTCAAGTTTCTCTCTCTGTTGAACCCTTAAATTTTTTCACTTGATATTTCACCTTTCTTCCTTTGAGTTTCAATCACTATTTGATGAAGAACTTTGCTGCAACTCCTTAAGATCTTGTGTGTGTTGTGTTTTAACTTTTCATTACTTTTAACTAATTGAATTGATCTTTAAAGCATGTAGTCAAAGGAAAGATATATACTCTCAAAACCTAATAAAATAGACTCACCAATCTCTCTATACTAACAATGACCTCCCTCTTTTTTCCCACATCAAAAACACCACTTATAACTAATTCGGTTTAGGTGTTATACCTTAAATAAAAAATAAATTCAACTCGAAATGACCTATTTTGGGAAACTACTGGCTCCAATGATCAATGATTACAACAACAAATCGATCACCCATCGTCTCGGCCAAATTTTGTGAAGACTACTATAGTAGATGATCAATCGCTACATTAATAAATTGATCGATGAATATAACTGCTATAGTGATTTGCTTTGGTACTACTATAGTATTGGAACATAAAATTCTCTCCAATTAACCCACAATCAATCTTGGATGAAAATTGTACATATATAATTTTTCCCTCATTTTTTATCATTCTTTTTCTCGCAATGTAATATGATAAACCCTTCATCCTAAGTGTGTGAATGTGGTTGTGTGTGTTTTTGAGAGTTTAATATCTGTTTAATTGACATAGTGGATTAATAGATTTATCTTAAAGCTAGTACTTCGATGAGTAAAAATTAACAGTTCTAGCTTCTTTGAGTAGATTTTTTTATTAAGATAAAATGATTAAAACCTAACTATCACTCAAATTTCACTCTCAAAAAATCAATCAGTCAACCATCAATCAATCCACACATGAACACAACAATTTATGTAAAAAATGCCAATTAGGGTAAAAAACCATGACTATTCTAAAGGAACCAAATCAATGCACTAGAAACAAAGACTTTACATAGATACAAACAAGCCACCAACTTTGTTTAGACTCTAACACAAGCTCCTCTTGTTTAGTTTGTTGTTGTGACCTTCAAATCTTCTCCAAACACTTGAAACTTTCTCCTCCTTCCCTTGTCTCTGTCTCCTTCTAGTCTTCAACAAACACCTCTTGTTGCCATAACTTTGGCCTCGTGGAAATCTTCAATCTTCTGACAAAGACATGTTGCAACTCCTCTTTGAATACTATATGTATAATCTCCTTTAGTTGTTGATTGTCTTTTTTAATTCACTATAGATCTTCAATACAAAGCTGAAGTGAACTCTCCTTTGGAAAATAACAAGAAAATGTGTAAACCCTCTTCCTATTTTCTTTTGTAGGTTTTTCCCTCTAAAATTTGGTGATTTCATAACCCTTATATAGCTTATTAAGTTAGTTTAAGACTAGTACTTGAATAAGGAATGAAATTGAAATTAGAAGGTTTTAGTTTGGGTAAATTGTCCTTAAAACGATTGATTGTTCTAAACAACGATTGATCGGTCACTATTTTGAATGTGCATGATACTTTAAGCGATTGATCGATTAAGAGAGTGACTGATCAATAACTCCTGGCTTAATTTTGTGTACAACTAAATTAATAGGCAATTGATCATTCTTCTTTTCAGTGTTTGTAGTGATCGATCATTCTGCTAAATTTTTACCTTTTTTCCCTAAATCATTCTTAAACCTCTGAAATCACTTCTGAAATTTTTACAAGTGATTTTTGCATGCTAATGTGATCAAAATAAGTTTAAAACCCTTCTCATTCTTCAATCCTTCACCTTGATCAATGAGAACACATATATTCCTATTTTTCAAGTCTGTAAATTCCAAATCTAACTCAGTCACAATAACCACAAATTAGATTCTAAGACTCATTACATACACACGGTTTCTTGATATAATTTTTATAAAGAAATCATCAAATAAACTAGACATATGACTCATGTGTTCTTACCATCTCCCACTTTGGCTATTTCTTGTCAAAACACTACATTTGAAAATCAAAACTAAAATTACAACTCTCGACATAGTGTATTGACGATCAAATTGTACAAAGTAACTTGGCACTACAAAGACTCAACATAGACTCAATTAACTTAACCTCATTAATTTGGAATTGAGTTTGAAAAGCCTTGTATAAACCTATACTTATCCTATACACTTAAATACAAATTGATTTGCATAGCATTGTCCAATAAAATATAAAGGGAAGTACTTTGATTTTTATTAATCATTTTCCCTCCTTTTTGACATAAATAGATAAAAAGTTAAAGCTAACAAGTAATGAAAATACCAATTAAGCATATTAGTCAAGTACACAATCATTATGACATGAAAATACCAATTAAGCATAAGATATTACATGTTCATCACTTTGACACTGATTCTCCCCCTTAATCTATGACATATCTAATGTGGTGTAGTATTTACAAATATGAGCATACTCTCCTCGGTGTATCAAGCTCTTATGTAAGGTATATTTGACCACTAATCATGTTGCTCTTCAAAAACAGAACAAAGCCAATTGCAAAATAAGCAAAAGCTACACTAATTTTTTTGTGTTTTTGATCATATTCTATTTTTTGTTTTTCTTTATTTCTCATTCAAAACCAATGAATTAAAACCATGTAAAAAAAGTTAAATGTAATAAAACATGAATTCCCAATGATAGAAAAAATTAAATCATGGACACAAATCAAAATCTATTACTTAGAGATGTAAGACTCTTTAGCCTTGCCTAGCTAACAAATCCCAAGACAACCTAAGGTAGACTTCTTTGCTTTACCTAATTGATCTTTCAGAACTTGAAGATAAACTTACTTCACCCACACTTTTTTCATCTTATTCTTATACACTTGGTGGGGCTACTTAGGAGTAGAGGATGTAGTATGCTTCTTCTCAATCTTCTTTAACCTAAGATTGAAAATATAATTTGTAGGACATTCTCTTCTAACATAGGTCTCACTATGGCACATATCATACATACCCACAATGCTAGAACCTATCTTTTCTTTTCACTCTAGACCTAGGTGGGTTAGGCACAATCTTAGGGTCTTTCAAACTCTCTTTTTCCTTCACAAAGATAATTGGTTTGGCTAGGGGGGTAGACAAACAAATTATAAAGCCTAAGCCATCTTGTATGTTTGATCAATGCTAAGCATAATCTCCAACTTCTTTTTTCGCACTCTTGAACCCATCTAATTTCTCTTTGAAGGACATAAGTTATCAACTTAGAGCACTAATTTTTTTTCTTTATCACTTTCTAGGTCTTGCTTAAGGTCATTCACAATTTCTTTCTAGTTTGTTATTTAATTTCACTAACCTGTTAGTCTTTTGAGAAGACATGACTAGTTTATCTTCTTTCTTCTTTAACTCTCTCTCATGGCTTTTGGTTCTCTTAGTCAAGAGTAAGAATTGTTGGACGAATACCTCAAACTCATTAGAATCAACCTCAGAATTTGAGTTCTCTTCAAGAGAAATGAACTCCTAGGAATCTTCTTCTAAACTATCATTCTTCACACTTTCATGGAAGACAATATAGTTGCATAGTTCTTCTTCTTCATAAGCGCTCTCATCAGAGTAAGTTGATTAAATAACCTTTCCTTTTTTCTTATAATCAAACCATTTTTTCTTCTGGGGCTTCTCATCAGAAGAATCTTATCCCTTATTCCCAAATCTAAAGTTCTGAGTCTTTTCTTGAAGTTCTTCGCTAATAAAAGCATTAATTCTTCATCCCGTTCAGATTCTTTAAATTCATCTAAGGTGCTTAAAACTTTAGTTTCCTAGAAGTTCTTCTAGATGCTTTTACAACATTATGTTTCCCTTTAGACTTTTTAATCATCTCCTTTTTGTTCTCATAGGACACTTCTTGCATCTCAAATGTTCTTCGGTTCCCAAGCAACTCCTCTATGTCTAAGGTGTCAATTTTCTTAGATTTATTAATGGTAGCCACCTTAATTTTAAATTTTGATGATAAGGGCCTTAAAAGCTTTCTCACAACAAGGTATTCAGGAATAAGCTCGCCTAGTTAAGCACGCCTATTGACTTCGTTTAAAATTTTAGCATAATATTCTAAAATTGTTTCTTCTTCACTTACTATTATGTTTTCAAACTCTAGAGTAATTCATTGAAGCTAGACACCTACACAGCCTCGTTCCCTCCTTATGTTTTACCAATTTTTTCTAAGCAACTTCGGTAAATACACAATTAGAGATCAACCTATATTGTGATTTTACTATTGCATTGAATAATGCACTAAGGGCTTTACTATTTTGGTTAGCAAGTCAAGTCCCATTCTTATTCCATTTAGTTTCTTCTTTTAGAATTGAGTTCTCATCCTTATATTTTGTCATTGGAGGACTCCGGCCTTTAATAACCAACCACCTTCCAGGCATTCTGATCGAGTGCTTGTATAAATACTCCTGCCCTATTCTTCCAATATGAGAAATTTTATCCATCAAACAGAGAAGGATGATTCATAGGATTTCCTGAGTCCCCATGTTCATTCATTGAATTATTCAATCAAGTTATTGAATTTAATTAATAGAAATCAACCCAAGCACCACAAATTAAGTACTTAAATCAAGGAAAATAACGAAAGAAGCAACTAGCAAACAGGGCACACAAATCAGCAAGTCTAAGCAAGTATTTTTAAGAGAAACTCAAGTAAACTTAAGAAAAATAAGATGTCAAACCCTAGAACAAGAAAATAAACAAAGGAAAATTAAGCAAGGTTCTAAAATAGTATCATGGCAAATATGATATATATCAAATAGCAAAATCAAAATTTTCAATAATTAATCTTCAGCTACCAGTTGAGAGTTTAATATTTGCCTAATTGATCTAGCGGATCACTCGATTGCTCTTAAAATAGTACTTCAATAAGTAAGAATTAAGAGTTCTAGTCTCTTTCCATAGAATTTTTTATCTAGTGGTAACAATTAAAAGATGACGATCACTCAAATTTTATTCTCAAAATAGCAATCAATCAATCCACACGTAACACAACAATTTATGTGGAAAACCACAACAGTTCCAAAAGAACCAAATCAATGCACTAGAAACTTAGACTTTAGATGGACACAAGAAAACTACCAACCTTGTTTAGAATTTAACACGAGCACCTCTTGTTTAGGTCATTGTTTCTAGCCTTTAAGTCTTCTCCAAGCACTTGAAAATTTCTCTTTCTTGCTTATCTCTATCTCCTTCTAGTCTTCAACAAACACTTCCTGTTATATTGACTTTGGCCTTATAGAAATATTTAATCTTCTATCAAAGACATGAAACAACTCTTCTTTGAATACTCTGTGTATAATCACCTTTAGTTATGGATTGTCTCCTTCAATTCACCATATATCTTCAATACCAAGCTCAAGTGAATTCTCCTTTGGAAAATAATAAGTAATGGTGCAAACTCTCGTCCTCTTTTCTCTTCTAGGTTTTCCTCTCCAAAATTTTGTTATTTCATAACCCTTATATAGCTCATTAAGTCGGTTTATGACTTGTACTAGAATAATTAATGAAATTGAAATTAGAAGGTATTAATTGGGGTAAATTATTCTCGAAATGATCGATCCTTCTAAACAACTATCAATTGGTCACTGTTTTTAATGTGAACAATACTTTAAGTAATTGATCAATTACAAGAGTGATTGATTGATAACTCTCAGCTTCATTTTGCACAGTGCTAAATTAATAGGCGATCGATCGTTCTTCTTTTCATTATTTACAGCAATCAATCGTACTACTAAATTTTTACCTTATTGTCTATTTTACCCTAAATCCTTCTGAAACCCTTAAAATTACTTCTAAAACTTTTTCAAGTGATTTTTGTATGCCAATGTGATCTAAATAAGCTTTACCCTTCATATTCTTTAGTCTTCCACCTTTATCAATAAGCACACTTCTGCTTCTTTTGTTCAAGTCTGTTAATTCCAAATAAGATTCGATCACAACAACCTCAAATAAGATTTTAAGACTCATTACATACACAAGGTTTCCTGACATAATTTTGACAAAGATATCTACTAATAAATTATATATATAATTCATATGTTCTTACTTGAGAGTTTAATATCCATCTAATTGACCTAGCCAATCACTAGATTGCTCTTAACCCTAGTACTTCAATAAGTAAGAATTAAGAGTTCTAGCCTCTTTGCGAAAAAAAGTGTAATAAGTGGAAGTGATATAAGCCTAATGATTACTCAAATTTCACTCTCAAAATATTAATCAATCAATCTACACGTGAACATAACAATTTACATGGAAAACCCTAACTAGGGTAAAAAACTATGGTAGTTCTAAAGGAACCAAATTAATGCACTAGAAACCAAGACTTTATATAGACACAAACAAACTACCAACCTTGTTTAGACTCTAACACAAGCTCCTCTTGTTTAGATCGTTATTGCTGGCCTTCAAGTCTTCTCCAAGCACTTGAAACTTTAACCTCCTTGCCTTGTCTCTTTCTCCTTCTAATCTTCAACAAGCACCTCTTGTTGACTTGACTTTGGCCTTATGGAGATCTGCAGTCTTCCATCAAAGACATGCTACAACTCCTCTTTGAATACTCTGTGTACAACTTCTTCAGTTGTGCATTGTCTTATTTAATTCACAATAGATCTTCAATACAAAGCTCAAGTGAATTCTCCTTTGGAAAACAATAAGAAAAGGTATAAATCCTCTTTCTCTTTCCTCCTCTAGGTTTTCCTCTATAAAATTTTATGATTTCATAACCCTTATATAGCTCATTAAGTCAGTTTAGGACTTGTACTTGAATAAGAAATAAAATTTAAATCAGAAATTCTTAATTCAGGTATATTGTCCTTGAAATGATTGATCATTCTAAATAGTGATCGATTGCTCACCGGCTTTAATGTTCATAATACTTCAAGTGATCGATCGATAACTCTCGACTTCATTTTGCATAGGATTGAATTATCAGGCGATTGATCATTCCTTTCTTCATTATTTGCAGTAATTGATCGTTAAGCTAATTTTTTTCTTTTTTGGCCTTTTTACCCTAAATTCCTCTGAAACGTCTGAAATCATGAAAAAACTTTTTCAAGTGATTTTTGTATGCCAATGTGTTCTAAATAATCTTTAAAGTCATTCACATTTTTTAGTCTTCCACCTTGATCAATAAGAATACATATATTCATATTTTTTAAGTTTGTCAATTCCAAATCTGACTCTACACATCAATCTTAAATCAGATTCAAATACTCATTACATATACAAGGTTTCTTGATATAATTTTGACAAAAAAATAGCCAATAAACTAGACATATTACTTACAATTTTTACCTGTGAAAACTCTTTTGCAACTTTTGATTTGACATTATTTTGTTCACTGAAATAAGCCAATACATTACATATGGACACATATGTTCTTACAAGACTAAAAAAGAATTAATTGAACATTTGTCAAAAGATCTTAACATTTCTTGTTTTAATGTTTATTTTTATTGTAGTTTTGGTGGTCTAAAAAATCTTATTTTGATGGAATATGTCTTGAAATAATTTGTGAAATTTATTGGATTTTTTTGGAAAATAAAATATGAATTATTTCAAGATCAACTTGTCAAAGCAATCTATCACTAGTTTGAATTTTTCACGCATGAATGACTATTTTAAAAATGGCCAAATCCCATAACCTCTCCATTCCACTTAAAACTCTCTAGAAAAGTTCATAAGTGCGTTGTGAGGCAATTTTGGCTAGTTTTGCTCTAAGATTCCACCAGTTTTTTCCTCAATTTCCTAAAATCATCCATAGCCAAGGCATGAACTGAATTCAAATTTTTTATCTTTTGTGATTTTAATGCCAATTTCAATGATTTTGAACTTCTACAACTACTTTGAATAGCTAGATATACATTTGTCTAAGTTTTCATGTAAATTGAACAGCTAAAACTTGTGATTTCACGAATTTTCCATTTTGGTTTCAAGTTCACCCTCCTAATTGGGAATTTTTGAAAATTAGACTTATGTGTTTAAAATTGGACTTCAATATAGTTATCAAATTTGTTCTAGACATTGAGATCTATCATGTATCAAAAATTTGAGTTAATCGGGCACATAAGTTTTTAGGGTTTTATTTAATTTCAAATTTTTTGAATTTAATGCTTGTTTCAATGAATTTTGAAATTCTAGGACTTTATTATTATCTAATTATTCGTTTCTAGCTTGTTAACTTTAGGATTTATTTTTTTGCCAAAAATTGAGATGGAATGAGCAAACAAGTAGAAGGTTCAGTCTTGGTGTCCTAGGGGCATCCAGTAGTTCAGCGATAGGGTTAAACCGATCTATTGTGAATAGAGTGTCATCCTTGTGCTTGATCAGCCACCCATGGAGTGGTTAAAGGCTCAACCTTATTTGATAGATTATTTTAGGTCAATTTTTATGACTAATCAGCCTATATATCCTCATCTCATTCATTAGTGGTTTTCATCACTTAGATTTGATGGAGAGGATGCAGTAGTTGGAGTTGCTAGAGGCATTATTGTTTGTGTCTCACATATCATCACCAATGTTACTCATTGTTATGAATGTCCTAAGGGTCTACAATCGGGGCCACATGTTAGTACAATAGGCTTTAATTACATTATTGTTAATAAGGGGGCATAGGCCTTGGGGCTGCTTCGGGCTATTAGTCATTTCTTAATTATTAGGGAGTTTATTGTTATTTCTAATTAATAATGTTTAGTGGGCTTTTAGGCTTATTTTAGTGAGCCCATTAAGATTTTCTATTTAAGTATAAGGGCTATGCCGTAATGGAGTAGTGAATGAATTATTGAGTCTTGTCATCTCCCCTATCTTCCTTGCCTCTCCCTCCTTCATGGCGGCCATGCTGCTCCCTCTCCCCTTTCTCGGCCATCAAGTGTTGCTCCCTTCCCCTACCCCGGTTGCTAGGCCATTGTGGGCACCGGTCCATAACATTGGCATCAAAGCCCAAAGGTCCATGCGGCAATAGGCGGAGGTACTCCCGACAGCTCCTCCTTCCTTGGACATGACTACCATCTTGGATAGGTGTGCAATGATTACAGTCATGCTCAAGGATTGTGCAAGGCTTGTAATGGCCATGGCGGCATCTAAGCCGGTCAAGGTTCTACCTCGGGCTGACCCAACGCCTTCCCCACTGGCCAAGGTGCTGCCTCGGGCTGAAACAACGCCTTCCCCACTAGTTGAGGTTCTGCCTCGGGCTGACTCAATGCCTTCCCCACTGGCCAAGGTGCTGCCTCAGGCTGAACCAACGCCTTCCCCACCGGCCAAGGTGCTTCCTTGGGCTGAACCAACGCCTTCCCCACCAGCCAAGGTGCTGCCTTGGGCTGAACCAACGCCTTCTCCACCAGCCAAGGTGCTGCCTTGGGCTGACCCAACGCCTCCTCCATCATTGGCATGGAAGGAGAAGATGAATCAATTCAAGAGGGTGGTCTTTCGTTGCAAAACGAACCCATTTTGGAGGACTTGGCACCCCCGCAACTGGTCATCCTTATCATTGGGTGCTGGCCGGAGTCGATTCTGGCTACCTCATGCGGTCATTGAACACAAAAGTTTGTCGCCCATATTGTTGGAGAGAACCATCGATGAACCTCTCCATGCACAATCAACCCCAACGGGCTGCACCAGCAGAATGGCTCACAAGTCCAACAGTGGGAAGGTCCCCAGCAAGCTATTGTCCTACAGGGCCATCAGGTAGTCTACACCATCCTCCGGCGGCATAAAGATGTCCCACTGCCCTCGCCTTTGTCACCTTCTGCTCTGATGGCAAGTGCAAGTTCATGTTTCGGCACCACCCCAGTGCCGACATGCTCCTCACCCGTGCCAAGCTCAACCTCTCCCTCATCAAATCGGTGCAAATGCATGCAGGCTTCAACTCCGGACTGATTACCGAAGATTGGGGGCAGCAATTCCACTACCTCGCTATCTCCTTACCCAATGACATGCTGCCTTGGGATCAGCCTTCAGCTCCACATTGCCAATGTCTCTAGGCAGTTCCCTCATAGACCGCCATTGTTCCAGCCACGACAATTCTCTTCACATTGCAAGTTTTGGCCATGGCTAGCCAACCTCGGTGACAATCATCTTCAACAAGAATCTAGCTCAGATTGATGCTCCTACCAATTGCAGCCATAATTCCTTCCCAAATCACATTTTGATTGATGCTTGCATGCAGTTTTTGCTGATTGGTGATCCAATCAAGAATATCTAGACTGATCTCTTGCTCAATGGCGGAAATCACAGCTGAACCCTCCTGCAAATTGAGCTTCTTCCAACAACTTTCTCTTCAGAGTGCAAAAGAGCAATATTTGCCTTCCGAGAATCATGGCTAGATCTTCATAAGGAGGGCTCTCCCTGGATTTTCTCTAACAGCCATGGCAAGTTTCTTCATGCAATATGGCAACTCGATAAAGGATATTTGAAGCTGATCTTGTGGAGATTGCATGCGAGTGATGGTGAACAATCAGTTCCTTCTCCATTTGGGCTAGAAAATATTGGACATCATAGATTCTTCTTCTCTAGCGGGCAAGAAATCTCATTTCAATATTTGTGTACGCCACACAATGATTGGAATCAGGTCCAATTTTTGGAAAGAATCTTTCTAGTTAGCTTGCCTTATCCAGAAATATCTCCTCCAAATCTATAAAGGCAGCCAAAGATTTTCTTCAATATACTCTCCATTATTTGCTTTTGGGGAGGTCGGATTGATAGCAAATATTTCACAAATGTAAGGGAATCTACCTCATGGCGTCATCTTCATTGCACCCTGATTTCTACACATCACCAGCTCCTCTTTACCTTGGAGAGATTTGGAAAGGTGGCATTGCCAATGAACCAGTTGTGCTCCCTCTCCCAATTGGGTACAAAATATCGGTCGAGAATATTTTCAATGAGGACATTTCTCAACATCAGGCTAAGAAGTTGGGCCCCACTCCAGAACGGGAAAGGCTAAGCAGCATGTGCCTCTTCTTGTGTCATGGGCTTGAATTGAGTATGAGCAAACCCAACTTACCGCTTACCCCTCTATTTGGTTCCAACCACGTTAGCAAGTGGGAATGGCTCTTTTGGGGTCAGCCGAGTTGCCACCTAGTGCTACCAAGTGAACCCATGCACCTTGCACCTCCCCGGATCATTCCCTCATAGCACTTGAGCATCCTTCCTTCGTTGCAATTCTCGGACCGGCTATTCCTTGCTTTCGCTATGATGGGCTGATGCTATGAGTTTTTTTTAGTCACCTCAAGGACGAGGTGATGCGGAAGCATGGTTGAATGTTGTGAACATCCTAAGGGTCTACCATCGGGGCCACATGCTAGTGTAGTAGGCTTTAATTACGTTATTGTTAATAAGGGGGCATAGGCCTTAGGGCTTCTTAGGGCTATTAGTCATTTTTTAATTATTAGGGAGTTTATTGTTATTTCAAATTAATAATGTTTAGTGGGCTTTTAGGCTTATGTCAGTGAGCCTATTAAGATTCTCTATTTAAGTGTAAGGGCTATGCCCTAATGGAGTAGTAAATGAATTATTGAGTCCTGTCTTCTCCCCTTTCTTCCTTGCCTCTCCCTCCTACATGGCGGCCATGCTGCTCCCTCTCCCCTTTCTCGGCCATCAAGTGCCGCTCCCTTCCCCTACCCCGGTTGCTAGGCTATTGTGGACACCGGTCCACAACATTCAGTGCGAGAGAAGACCCTTACGATATCTAGACTTTGATGGATTTCAGTTTACATTTGACAATGATTTGACTAGACATTTGATTGGACTTCCATGAGGCAGAGAGCTCAACATCTCACTCCTATCAAACTCGATGACTACTGAGTATCACTTGTTGCATGTGATAGCTCAATATGACATCCGGAGTATGAGGAAGGAGCAACACGATGGAATGATGGAACAATTGTTATTTCTTTTGTCAGAGCCGCATATGGAGTTTGACCTACCATCTATTATCTTTGGACACATTATACCTTTCAACATGATTATACTCACGAGATGCTATCGTATATGTACATACTTTGTCAAATATTTACTTATGTTCATCTGAAAATCCCATGAGGAGAGCCTACTTAAGTTGGCATGGGACCTATAGATATTGTTATTGTATACACAATGGGAGTAGCTCAGGAGGAGTTGTATGCACAAATAGATGCACCATCAACTCGGGAGAGACCTTTTGCGCATCTTGACAGTCTGATAACATATGGAGAGTTCCTTAACTCTTGTTGGAACTTGATGGATAAAATGCTTAGAGATAGGATTCCACTCTCAGGCAATGAGGAGGAGCATCCTGATGAATTATCATGATGTTGATGCACCTGCTAGAGCTTATTGATTGTTTTTTATGTTGTTTTTATTTCACTTTATCTTGTATTCATGTGTTGGAACCTATGCGAGTTCATTTAATGTTCAATATGACATTGGGATGTATTTTAAAACTAATGATCTTTGTGGATATAAGATGGACATGTTTTTTTTATTGTTGATTTATTTTCATGTCCTATGGCTATAATTATGACTTGTATGTGTTTAAATTTAATTTTTTGTTGATTATTAATTCACATTTTGTCTATTTGTGTCAAAATGAGGTTTAAATGATAATGAAAATCAAAGTGCTTATTTGGATAAGGCTATGAAAATAACTTTTGTTTGTAAGTGTGTTTTACAAGGCTATTCAATATCAATTATAAATTGTCTTAGTTAAGTCTTAGTATTTTCAAGTCCTGTACATGAAGTGAAAGTCAATACATTATGTCAAATAGTTGTAATTTTTATTTAATTTTCAATCTTGTAGTGTTTTGCCATGAAATAGCGAAAAGGGGAGATTGAAAGAACATATGAGGCATATGTATTCTAATTGGCTAATTTTGATGATCAAAATAATGTTGAAACTTCATGTATGTTTTTAGTCTTAAGAATCTAACAAGATTAGTGGTCAAGTTGGATTTGGAATTGATTGACTTGAAAAAAGGAGCGAACATGTTCTTATCAATTAAGGTTGAAGACTAAGTAGAGTGTTGAAGGTAAAAGGTAAATTTTTACATACTCACAAACACAAATCACTTAGATTAACATAGAATGAGTGAATTAAGTGAATATGAGAGTTTCAAATCAAATTAGGGTAAATTGGGAATTTTATTGTATAATCGATCAATCGCTGGAATTCGTACTAGGTTAATCAATCAACACCCAAATTGGAATGTGTAAAATTTAGCAGTGATTTTATTGATCGATTGAAGAATCCTACCCAATTTAGAATAGTGAGTGATCAATCATTGTGTCAAAACAATCGATCATTATCTATGCTACTTGCATAGTTTAAGCATTCTGGAAGAGAATCCATTCCTAATTGAAGTCAGATTCATAAATTGACTTAATGACTATTTAATGGCTAGATAAATATAAAATTGAAGAGAGGAAAACCTAGAAATTCATAAAGAAGAAAGGAGATGTCCTTTTCCATAGTTTTCCAAGGGGAGATCATCTTTGAGATTTATGATTATGCTAATGGTAATTCCTTTAGGCACACAACTGAAAAGAGAGTCATAAACACGTCAAATCAAAGAAGTCTTGCAGTACCCTTTAAAGGAGATTTGAAGAGGACCAATGTTAAAGTCAAAGAATAAGAGGAGCATGTTTGAAGAGGCTAGAAGGAGACAAAGACAAAGCAAGTAGAAGGAAATGTTCAAGGCATGAGGAGAAGACTTGAATACTAACAATTAAAGCAGTTTTGTTAGATATCTAAGCAAAAGAGATTTTGCGTTAGAGATAATAACAAAAGTTGGTGGTTTGCTTGTGTTCATGTAGTGGCATTCTATCTAGTTCATTGATTTAGTTGGTGATTGACTATCCTGGTTTTTTACCTTAGTTTGTGTTTTTCATGTAAAAATCGTGTATGTGCTCATGTGCTTTGGATGTTTGATTGCATAATAGATTTATCATAAGTTGAGATCATATTAGATTTGCGTGTAATATTTTTATTTTCGCTATATAAGAAAATCTTGTGCAACGAGACCATATCTCCTAGTCTTCATCATCATTAGATAATTAGACTAGGGGCAATGCAGTAATCTTCTAGGTTTATTAGATGAATATTAAATTCTCATACATTTTGTGAATTTGTTTTACACAAAAAAAGCACAAACCATTAATTAGTCTATTGTGGATTGAAGCTTTATGTTATTGTTTTTATTTTTAATTGGGAAATATATATATATTTAGTATGCAAATTCCGAGCACTATTAATAATATCTTCCTTATCATGGTTCAATTTGTTTGAACTTAATGCCGTCGATACAACACATATATAATTCATTCAAATTTTCTTTCTCATTTAGTTCTCTTTTCACTTCATTTCACTCTACATATATTTATACGCTATGGATTATATAAATAAACAAATAAAAATATCTATGTACTAATTTGTTCATAAATGTACTTTAGATAAGTTTCTCTTTCATATGTGCAATAATTAATGTTTCATTCATCTTTTTGCTTTTAAATTTTTGAAAATGTATATCCATGCTTTATTGTTGAAAACCTTGAAACTTTTTTGTTTATTTTAATTGAGACATATTGAACTTCATCATTACTTTAATTATGTGTTTCCATGTAGGTAATATGACAATGATTTCAGAGTGTTCATACATAACTACAATTAGGAAATTGATGCATACAGTCTACCATTTGCATTATTAACACTTTTGTTCAGTAATGCCTCTGCAATAATACTTAAAATATTTGTATTGCAATAATACTTAAAATATTTGTATTGAGATCTCCTGGTTAGAAACATGAGATCAATATTTCAGTTATCATGATTGAACAGTGCATAGAACAACTAGTAATTGTTGATTTTTTACTAGAAAACATGGAAGACTTGGATTTGTCCAATTTGAATATTAGTTTGAGTTGGGCATTACCAAAAAAACTCATATTGGCTCAAATGCTTGGTGGAGCCTATAGTCATATTAGGGACTTCATCATATGGATGTATTTTGGTAAAGGACTATGGTAAACATGAACAAAGAAAGTATGTTGTGTGGCCAATGTATAGATAATGGGTCATTGTTCCTTCCACATTGGACACATGTGAAGTTGTTGTAATGGCTTTAATTGTGAATGAGTTTGATATCTATCAATATAAAATCTTTTGTTTGTATACAACACTAAATGACGAATATCTCATGATTCAAAATTTTGACTTGCCATAGTAAATGGATTCATTGTGGTAGTTCAAATATCAAACAAAAATCCAAGATTGGCATAGAACCACCATTGTGCATCAGTGGCTTTGTTTACATGCTTACTGATGCTCATTGGATTTTTGTATTTGATGCACATGTTTACAATTGTAGATTAGTTTATCTTCCTCACGATTGCAATGATGGGATTGATCACGCAATTTTCCTTTATCAACACGAGATTGTTGCCTAGAGCTTGTGTAGATCTAAGGTTGGGTTGTGAAGATTTATACATTGGTCTCATTCAATAACTCTACATGGGATTTGAAGTTCAACTTTGTTATTCCAACTTCATTGCCCTCTATCAATCAACTCCAACATTGCATGTACCATACTCCAGACATGGTCATGTTGGTCAACTTAGACAAGGTGTATATGTAGAATGCATATAATAAAGATTCCAAGTGGTTCATTCTTCCAAGCTCTCTCAGCTAACAACAATAAATCTAGTCATGTATTGCTTACATACATACAATAATATATTTCGTTGATTCTTCCCGCATGTCAAAATACATAATTAGTGGAGAACATGTCCAATTTTTTCTTTGGGTACAACAATTTTAGTATCCATATAAGAAAACCCTATCATCGCATGTAACTACTATATACATACATTAGGTCTAAGTTATTAATTGGAAAAAGGGTCCAAGAAAATGGGTAGGGTTCATTTTTCTATATTGCATGGCTGAAGAACCAATATTTCATATTCACTGGATTTCAAACACATGCCATATTCCTTATTTATGGACGAAGCTGCCCATAGGTTTTAAATAAACCAACACTACCCATACATATTATAATAAATGAACAGTGGGGTGCCATTTTATCTATTCCAGTAGGGAGGATTCAACGGCAATAGTTGATAGTTGCCGGCGGGAGGAGACCGGCAGTGACTCACCTGAGAGTACTATGGTTCAGTAAAAATCCACTTTTTTACATTCCAAAAGCTGTTTAGGGCTCCAATGGCTTCATTTAGGATTGTTATTTTCATACATTACAACTGAGAGGTACGGAATGATGGTATGCATATAGTGGAAAGGTGCGGTTTATGAACATTGATCCATCGGTGAGGTTCGGTGAGCTACTGCTTCAAGTCAAAGAACGACTTACCATCAATGGTAATGTGACTTTGAAGTATTTAATTTCATCTTCCCAATCATCCATCATATATCAATTAGAATACAACAAGACTTGCAATCAGTGTTTTCCATTCATAAGAAGGCAAATAAGAAGGTGTTATCATTGTATGCAGAGATAAAAGAGCCCAACAATAGTGATAAATCACCATCAGTAGAAAGGAACCAGACATTCAATAGAGCTAAATCACCGGTGGTAGTGGCTTAGTCTAGCTCTAATTTTGGATTGCATATGGGAGTAATGATACACAGTTCACTTTTGAAACTATCATGTAATATTGAATTTTTTTTTACACAAGATTGTACTTTATCATGTACTCGAGCACGCGATACCGAACATATTGTGTTTAGTTCAAAGCATATCATGTGAAGAAACAACATGATTTTCATTATATTGCATAAGTAATGATGCGACCTACACATGTGATATAACACTAATTATTTTTAGTGTAGAGTAGCAACATGACCTGTGTTTATATTGTGTTGGCGTTAACACGATATGATTTGTAAGCATTTAACCGCATACACAAAGTTCAGTTGTATCACATATTGATTAACATGTTAATATCCATTGTAGGTTGGGAGAACTAGGAAATTTGAACTCAACAAAGCCATGTCATTCTTCTTACGTCAATCCAATGACTACAAAACCTATGATAGAAGTCAATCAGATTGGATTACAAGAAATGATGCCAACGATGGGTGTGATAAGGACTTCATTTGATAACTATGAACCTCCATACAACCCTTGTAATTAATATGGCAAATAATTTGAATAAGTGTGGGGTGATGATCATAGGAACGAGAATGATATAGTTGACATGGAAACTATGTCTGACCACGAAGCATTCAAATAGAGCGAGGTACCTAGTAACTTTGATGTTGAGGCTAAGGTAGTATGAGAGAAAGTCAATAATCTCAACCTATTGGAACTGAATATTGGTGAAGGTGAGCTAATGACTGGTAGTTTGCAAGCAAAGGACTACCAAAATCTACTCGAAATGGGCTCACATTTTTTAAGTCTGTTACATTTCAATAGGGTTTTGATCGACCTAGCAATAAAGGTGAATTTCACTTATCATGTTGTGGATGAGAACAGGAATGCATATGCCACAAAGTGCTCTAATCAGTCTTGTAATTGGTAAATAAGGTCTTTAAATATCGGAGCTCATGTGACTATGACTAGGTTAGTGCCCGAACATTCGTGTAGAACACAAAGGAAGTCAACTTACCATCCTCCAACATCACACCTATTGTGCACGTTATGGGGCTATGTTGTGCATGTTCTAGGGGCTACTATTAGGGGCCACGTGCTAGGGTAATTAGGTAATAAGGGTATTTAGGTAATTAGGTCAATTAGACTTTCTTTTAATTATGTTATTGGGCCTTAGGTACTTGTTAGTAAGCCCATGTAGTTCTTCTATTTAAGTGTAAGGGCTATGCCCTAGTTGGGATTATGCATGATTAATCAGTTCTCTAGTTATCCCTTCTTCTCCCCTGTCTCTTCTCCTCCCTGTCTGGCTGTCATGCCGTCCCCTCTCCCCTTTCCCGGCCTCCCTGCACCACTCCCTTCCCTTACGCCGGTTACCAAGACGTTGTGGGCATCGTATCACGACATTGGCATCTTCCACGAGATACAAGAAGGCTGCAACATTTATTGCGTACGATTCCTCATTCAGTGAAAAGAAGAAGCAACAGTCGAAGGTTCTCAAGGTCTCTTGCAATCTCATCAATGCTGCCTGCAAGCTTAAGCTCAAAGACTACAAACAGGCTGCAAAACATTGCCCAAAGGTTTTGGAAATTGAGAGCCAGAATGTCAAGTCTCTTTATAGCAGAGCTTTAGCTTCCAAGACATTGTCTAGGCCCTTCTTCCCAGCCATTGTCCAGGCTCTTCTTGTTGTGAACCCCAGGGAAGATACTGGAGAATTTTGGCTGAGTACTGCTACCTATGAAACGTTGAATGCCATTATGAAGTGTTCAATGGAGGAGGTTGCACCAACAGTTATACAATTAGTTCTAGTCATCCTGATGGAGTTTACTCAGACTCCACTGCTGCCTCAACAACCAACTGCATGTACTCAGAGGCCCTTCGCCACATTCATAGTTCCGAATTAGCTCTTCACAGCGGAGCTATGGTGGGCCCAATGCTGAAGTTTTAGGTCACCTTGAGGACGAGGTGATGCGCGAGCGAAGCATGGTGGAATGTTGTGCATGTTATGGGGCTATGTTGTGCATGTTCTAGGGGCTACTATTAGGGGCCACGTGCTAGGGTAATTAGGTAATAAGGGCATTTAGGTAATTAGGTTAATTATACTTTCTTTTAATTATGTTATTGGGCCTTAGGTGCTTGTTAGTAAGCCCACGTAGTTCTTCTATTTAAGTGTAAGGGCTATGCCCTAATTGAGATTATGCATGATTAATCAGTTCTCTAGTTATCCCTTCTTCTCCCCTGTCTCTTCTCCTCCCTGTCTAGCGGCCATGCCGTCCCCTCTCCCCTTTCCCGGCCTCCCTGCGCCGCTCCCTTCCCTTATGCCAGTTACCAATACGTTGTGGGCATCGTATCACAATAGCACCTTTGGATGAGGATAAAATGTTATTGGTTGTTTAAAGATTCAATAGACATTACACTGAAAAGCATAACAAGTTATATTTCGAAACACTAATAGCAGTGAACTAAAAGAAATGCTAGCACATAGGTCAAATAAACTTAAGTGACTCCTTTCATCATGTGTTCAGTAACACAACATTCATATATGATGTGTTATTGGGCACACGAGAAGCCTACAGTCGCATTTTCTAACAACACGACCTAATTACCTATCATGTTAACATGAACACGATGCTTAAACAGTTTAGGTTTACAATATCCCAACTATGAACATTTTCGTGTTATCAAGTGCATGATGAATTAACTTGTTGTATAATCTTTATTAGAATGTTAACAACTTAATATTTGGTCGTGCAAGTAAAGCACTGATTGATTTAATTAATGGGGACCTAGACAAATCCTATCGCATACTTCCTACATACGGATCAAATAGAAAGGATAAATCTAGGAAGTGTAGTTGTTTCAATCAAATCATGTGATATTCCCACACCTATAGGGGGTACAATTTTAAAAGAGTATTTTGGATATTTGGGCCGGTTGCAAGAGCGTTCTTAACAACATTGAGGCCATTGCTAACTATAGATGCAACTTTCTTGAAGGGAAAGTACCCTTGACAGCTATTGATAGCAACTGCAACAAACAATAATATGCTATGCATCACATTTACAGTGGTCAAGAATGAGTGAGAAAATATGGTGCTAGTTTCTTGAATTGCTTAGAAATAATCTATTTTCTAATCCTTGAGCTATGTTGGATCCAATTGTTTTTGATAGAATGAAGGGATTGACAAATGCTGTTAAGTAGTATTTCCCCTCTACACACCACAAATATTGCATCCATCACATGGTAGCAAATATGTTTAATAGATTCAAAGACAACTACCTAAAGAATCAGCCTCATATGGCAATTGAAACTTCCAGACATAACATGTATGATGAAATTATGAATAACAATAAAGAACATAATCCTGAAGCACACAGCAGCACTATTTGGAAACGCTGGGTAGATGGACAAAATATGATTTAAGAGTTAACCCCATTTGCATGCAAACACATCCAAAATAGAAGAGAATAAGCAAGGAATGTGCATGTATTGCCAGTATC
Organism: Saururus chinensis; assembly: GCA_035235625.1. Classification (NCBI taxonomy): domain Eukaryota; kingdom Viridiplantae; phylum Streptophyta; class Magnoliopsida; order Piperales; family Saururaceae; genus Saururus; species Saururus chinensis. The sequence goes on from CP141142.1 coordinate 23,052,306, forward strand.
AATGTATGAGCACCATGTTAACTCGTTATATCACCAGGTAAAATGAAATTACTATCATGTGTAAGTTTATTCGTTATTGTCAATCTCATATACGTTTATCTATTCAAATAACAAGATATAGTGTGATCGTATGGTTAGTGTTATGGGCCATGTATGCAATAACACAACATTGATCATTTATTGTGTTCTCATTTACATGATATGTATTGAAGAGGATGTTGTAAAACTCGTCGAACATAGCTGCACATGCAAAAAGTTTCAGCATCAGGGGCTACCATGTAAACATGCAATCACAGCAATTGATCACTTACACTTCTATGTGTTTGACTATTATGAAAAAAGGTACTATATAAAAACATATAAATTGATATATCGAGAGCCATTATACCCAACAATAGATAGGCACAAGTAGGCACCGACTGGAGTTTTGCCTACATTCAGCCCACCTATCCCACTCAAGCAATGGGGGAATCCACGAAAAAATTAGATAGAGTCGCAACCAAAGGTTAAAGCCCCACGCAAATGTGGAGCATGTGGGCAGTTGGGTCACAACCATAAATGATGTACCACTGCATAAGAGGACCCTCTGAATGTGGCTGATAATCCAACTATAAGCTGAAGGAGGGCAACTAAAAGAGTAGAAAAATGATGTAAGGAAGTGTAACACCCATCAGAGTTGCCTTTTCCACCCCTTTCTTTAGCTGATTATAGTAAAAGCCATTCTACAATCATGTTCTTAGCAACACGATTTATGAAAGACTCATGTCGTCGATAACATGACATTTTGATTTTTGTTTGTAAACATTCATATTGTATACATATCATGTAACTGGAAATATGCACAAAGGCTTTATGTGTTACCAATTACACATTAAGAAATTCAATGAATAAAATGTTTTTTTTTCACCGTGTGACACCAATTACATGATAAGACATTCAATGAATGTAATGTTTTTTTACACTATGTGTCACCAATCACATGATATCCTTAACTTCATAATATTGATAACACGACAATAGTATTAAATTAACAATCAATTTTCAAAGAGTCGCTCCAGTTCGCTAGCATTAAACATGCATCTATTTATAAATTGGTATTTATCAATCCACACCTCTTGTTACCATTCGGCGCCCACACAAAACCTCACCCCAGGATAGATCGAACCCCATCTGTTTCCATGAGAATAATATGGTCAGCCATCTAGACAAAATGTGGGTTTATTTGGCCATTTAAATAATGCACAATCATGGATTCTTCAACCCCAATTGGCGGATTAGTAGACCGGTGCGATCCTCATCTACCTCTGGGGAGGAAGGCTCATAGTCGGGCATTATTTCAATGTCCCCTTTGTCTAATCTCATTTTACTTTATGGTATACTAGGCTGTTGTCATGGAGACAGTTGGTGTACGATCTTCTGTAGAATCTTCAATATAATTGTCTATTGTATTGACTAGATTTTTCTCTCTCACTTGCAGTTGGTGGTGGACAAACTCTTGCAAACCTTCCAGGAGACAGATGCTGAAACTTAGAGAAAGAGCATGGAAGGGGAACACAGATAGTGGTCAACTCATAGATTTTTTGTTTTTTGTTTTATGTTCTATATAGAATAGTATCATTAATCTACTCATGTTTTGTAAATATATTATTAATAAAAGAAAGTATGTTTTTCCCACAGAATTTTGTCTTCAGTCTATTTTTTGCAACTATGTTATTCTCGTGTTATCAATGACATGAAAAACGTGCAGTCATGTTCCCGATGACATGATCATCACCCTAATATTGCACGACATAAATATATTTGGTCTGATTAGATACATGACCTAGTTATCTAATATATTTCTTCCTAACATGACGTAAACAAATGTCGTGTTCTTAGAAACACTATTTTGTTTATGCATCATGTTAACGAAAGCATGACCGAGTTAAGAATTGTGATGTCGATAACACGATATTTTGATTTTTTGTTTGTCTTCTATTTTGAATACATATCATGTAATCGAAAACATGCCCAAAAGGATTGACGTGTTACCAATTACATGATAATAAAAGACTTGCAATAGATATGATATTTTATATGCATTGTGTGTCACCAATTACACGATACACTTATTATCATAATATCGATAACACGACAATAGCATTAAATAAAAATTAATTTCCAAAGCGCCAGTCCAATTTTTGAAGTCACTCCATAAGTCCTAGTTGCAAATTTGCAAGGACACCTCCCCAATTTCTGACGCTTGCCTCGACTTGAATCAGCCATTATAAATCCAAACCTCTGATTAGATCATGACCTGAATCAGTGAAACTACAGGGATAATGCTTGGGATACATTGAACACCATCTGTCTCCATGAGAAAAGCATGGTTAGCCAACCGAGTAAAACATGAGGCGATATGATGCAAGATCTCTAATTTTAACTCGGTTTAATTTTCTTCTAACTATGTAAATGTTTGTGGTTTTGATTGTTTGCTGATTTGATCTGATTTTGAGGTTAAGGGTTAGTAAATATGGCATAAATAAGGTTTAATTTCATTTTTTGTAAGTATTAGTGTCAAACTTGATTTATGTAATTTTATAGATTTTATGGGATTTTATCATAATTTTTCCTTAATTAAGGGTGTCGACCCCGCCATGTCCCCACGTCCATGTTGTTTGGTGTATGGCCTACTTGACCCTCTAAACCTTTATTATTTTATTTCAATGGATTTTGGTGTGATTAAATTCATTTTTGGACCAAAAATTACCTTAGCCACTTAGGGCATTTTAACCTATTTTACAGCCCAATAGTTTTTAAACTCATCCCCAAACCCTTACTATTTAAGGAAACCCTAACACATTTGCCCAAATGGGGAAGAGTTGTGCTAAGAAAAAAGAGTGAGTTTTTTTTCGTAACGGATTCCTGTCACACGTTGCATTTCTTGGCAATGGCGCCAATTTGTTGTTACGTCTAAAACAAGACTATGAAGAAGTCAAATTCAGATTCATTTTACTTGCCAATTGTAGTAGACAAGGTCGATCCACAGGGAAAGCCTTGTGTAACAAAGAAAATTGTTACAAAAAAGTAGAGGAAGGAAAAATTAAGAAAGAAAGAGTAGAAGAGTATTGAGGCAATAAGGAGTCAAGAAATCAAGATGAGAAAACACTAAGGCATTAATGATCATTGTAACATCTAATGATGTTCTTCATGTATCATGTTATCTCAGTTAGAATCGAATAAAAGTTTTATTTAACCGGAAGATATGAACATTAAAATTGAAATTAAAGATAGAAAATTTTTTGGATAGATGAAGGATAAAAATAATTGTCTCTTAAAGATTTCTATGTATCCAAATCACAAAAGATAAAAAAGGAGAACCATTAAGCATCTTATGTATCCAAATCACAAAAAAATAAGAAGAAGAACAATATTAAATAAACATCACTTCAAATAAATAATATTTACTTAAAACAATTGATGAAACATGAATAGAACTCCATTAGATTGTTACAAATCACATCTAGCCTTAGCTTGAGAGCTTAGAAAGTCATTACAATAGAACTAAAAACAAAAATACAAAAGAAGAAAAGAAAAATAGGAGAAGAGAGCTCCAAAGAGGAGGGAATGATCCATCTATCTCGTCCACCCCTCTATTTATAAGAATAGAAGGGGTTGCGTCAAAGGGGAAAGTCAAATCATATCTCCAGATTGCATCTTGATTGATTACCTGATTGGTTGCTTCTTTGGTAATGATTAGATTCTAAATAAATCACATAAATCAATAATTTATTTAGTAAATAAGTATCTTGGAATCTTCCTTTAGATATCCAATCAGCCTCATTGACTTTCTTTATGTGTATCAATCACAACCAATGAAAAGATTCTCCATGTGCTAGTCTCGGGTTAGTTAACTAGCTGTCCCTTTGCATGCCGAATTCGACCCATAAATCTTTGGAATTTAGAATTTCTTACTGAAATAACAAATATATCTACAAAATTCTTCTTTCCAATGCCACAAGAATAGTATCAATCCGAATTACACAGAGAAAGATATGGTTAAAATACTAAGGCTGTGTCAATTTGCCTGAATCAGCTTCTTTCCTAATTTAGTTCTCATGATGCAAATCTCAAATCCAACGGGTCCACAAGGTTGTGTTCGACCATTCCATACATGTTTAGACCATTAAGAGCCCATTCTTGACTTTTAAATAGCTTTATGTAGTTGGTCTTCACTTCCTCTTCCAATTGGATCCTGTTGAAGTTTGTTTAGACATGTTAACTCAATTAAGGTCCAGCTAACCTATTCAAAACATAAATAGCCCAAATAAGCAATGACTTAACACAAAATAGGATTGCAATTTGAAATTTGAAAACATTTTATTGAACATTATTTCAGTGTATCAGTGCTCTACCCCCATTTCCTAAAGAAAAAAAGTTGATTAAGGTGCGTTTTCTTTCCCTAATCACCCCTAATCTTTCAATTTTGGTCTTAATCCTTCTTATCCTCATTTCCCCCATATTGATTCTTAATTTTTTCCATTAAAAATATTATTTTAAATTTTGATTTAAAACCCTAAACGTGCGATTTTCGTTTTTAACCAAAGGTTATTCTAGATCTACCTATTTTCATGTTGATTTGAGCCTATTAGTTAATTTTAATTAAGTCTTAACAAAAACCCTAGTTTTTGGGTAGGATTTCTTAAGGATTGAAGCTTCTTTGTAGATCCATAGGATTCATAGAGGTAAGGGAATTTTCCTTGTGTGGTTTTATCCATTGGATGCATGATTTTAGATTTATGTGGGTTCTTGCTTCATTTTGAGCATTAATGGTGCTTTATTAAAATTATGTTATTTATGTCTATTTTCTTGTGATTAAGCATGAAAATGATGGTATCTATCCTGTTCTAAGGTTAGATTTTGATTATACTACTACATTCTATGGTGATTTTAGAATTTATTTTGAATTTTGAAATATTTTTGGTTTGAATTTAAGAAGGTTGAAGATGAACCATGAAAAAGGTTAAAAAGAGAGTTGTTAAGGGTGTTCGAACAGGCCAATAGGGCATTCAAGTGGCTGGCTATTCGAATAGCCTATCTGAATGATCAAACGGCCAAGCGTTCGATCTGCCTGGCAGGCCAACTGAATGCCAACACTGCAATTTTGTTATTTGTTCTATTTTGTGTAATTTTGGATATTTCTTGTTCCTTTCCCATAAATCTAATTCTTTATCACTAAAATGAATTATTATTACCTACAAATGCTATTGTGATTGCATGAGAAATATCTTTTGAATTATGATTTAAGTCAAGCATGATTAGGACTATGTTTGTGTAGTTTTTAGTACAATATTTTACTTGTTTTAAACTCATGTTTGATGACTTCTTCATAATCACTTGATAATTCTAATAGGTCTTAACCATGATCATGTATGTATGCTTGCACATGTTGTATTAATTTTAGATGATTTATGTCCCATATGTTTTAGTTTAAGTATAGATATGTTTATACTTGTCTAGGTCTAGCATGATGTTATACTTGTCTGGAACTCCTATTTTGATGTTTTCTTCACATTTACGCCATGCTTCCAATAGGATAGGACTTTGATAAATTATGGATGCTTACACATATAACATTGATTTTAATTTGTTCATGTTTTGCATGACTTAGCTTAGGCTTTAACACTATCACTTATATACACTCTTGTATTGACTTATATGATTTTATTTGATACAAATGGACCATGTTTCATGCGCATATGGACTGATTTGAGCATGTATACTTATGCTTTGACTCATTTATCATTTGTACATGTATGTGCCATGTTGTATTCATCATCAAAATGATTTATAAACGAGATTAATCGTGCTTAGCTGTGGTTGGTCGATTGGATGTAAGATTATTCATTTTGAGGCTTATTGAATTGGTTTTAAATTTGAAAGGGCATGGCTTCGTTTTGCATTCCTTTTAGAACGTAGTGCCTCCCCAGGTTGAGATGAGCATATTGCTATGTGAGTTTATTTGATAAACTATCTAGACATGGAGAATCTAGGATGGTATATCCGTGTGCACCGGCTTACTATGCTCCTCTAGTTTTCCTTTTGTGGAATTCAGACTTTCCCTTACAAGGTTAGTCTTGGGCGAGCAGGCTGCTCTAGTTTTCCTTCTTGGAATTGGGAGCTTCCTTCTAAAGATTGTCCTGGGTGAGCGGGGGGTACCTTCCCAATTAGGGAACCTACCCAAGCACTCTAGTTTTTCTTTTATAATAATTCAGACCTCCCCAGCAAGGGATTGTCCTAGGTGAGAGGGATTGTCCTAGGTGAGCTGGTTGATTGTTTTCTTGTTTGAGAGGCATTCACCATTTATTTGTGGCATGTGTATAGGAGATAATGTTCACTAACACAAGTTGTATAGGAACAATGAAGCTTATGTTACACATGTAATTATGGTATGGATTTGCATGGATATGCAAGATGATGTGTGGTTAATACACTTGATTTTGTAAGGTGAGTGTTTATATTGATAAATGATTATGCATAGTATGAATGTTGAGAATTGACTCATGCAGATTCATATGTTTATACATGATGTGTATATATTTTATAAGCTATGGATAAACCCATGATGCACAGGTGGCATGATATATGTTTATGGAATGTCGGTTATAGCATGATATGTAAGTGGCATGACTATGAGTTTATAAATATGTTATACATCATGATATGCAGGTGGCATGATTGTGTGTAAATGGAAAACATGGAACATGTTGCACAGGTGGCATGAGTATATGTTGATGGAATGTGAATTATAACATGATGCACAAGTAGATTGGATACATGTGATTTGTCCCATGATGAATGGGTGCAGTGAATGTTTACGTGATGAATGTTATGTGGGTAATGAATGTGATATCTTAGGAGTTTACATTTCGTATTAAAAACCCTTGCTGAGCATGGCTTACCCTTCTTTATTTTATGGTTTTGTTGTTGGGGTTGCATGTCGTGCCACGCAGGTTCTTCAGATGGGCTCTATGTTGAGCATGAGGACGGTGCAAGACATTGAGAGGGGTTTAGATATGCTTGTTTAGGTTGGTTTGATTCCAAGTCTTGTTGTGATATATACATTTGACTCTACTTCACATGTTGTTAGCCATTGTTAGCTTAGACTTATTTAGCCATTATGGGCTTGTTTTATGTGATGACTAAGTTGATGTTGGTATGAGTAGACTAATACATTAATTAATAGTCCTTTCTTTGCTTTATTTGCTTTTGTACAATATGCTTCATGTGCTACTCTGTTGTTTGTTCACCCAAGGATAGTTTAAGCCTTCCACATTTCAATTCCACTTAGTCATGTCATGTGCCACATACTCTTTGGACCGGGACAAATGGATATGGAAATAATGTTGATCATGACTTTGTCAAACCCAGTTGATGGATGAGTAGACCCGTGTGGTCCTCATCAGCCTCTAGTGAGGACAACTCATAATTTGGCGTTATTTAAATGCCTTTATTTTCTAATCACATTTTATTTGGTGGCTGACCAGGCTGTGGTCATAGAGACAGTTGGTGTACGCTCTTTTGTAAAAACTTCAAATAAATTTTCTATTGTATTAACTGTGTTTTTCTATCTCCCTTACAATTGGTGGTGGGCGATATCCATGAGACAAATGCTGAAACATACAAACAAAGCGTGGAAGGGGAACGCAGACAGTGGTCAATTGATGTATTTTTTGTATTTATTTTATGTTATGTAAAGAATAGTATCATTGTAATGGACTCCTGTTATGTAACAAAAATTATTAATAAAAGTTAGTACAATTTTTCCCATACAACGTTGTCTTCCAGTCCTTTTTTTACAAATTTATCCTTCTCGCGTTATTAGTGACATGATAAATGTGTAATTGTGGTCTCATTGACACGATCATCACAACAATATGGCACAACATAAATATAATTTGTCTAATCGGATACATGACCAATGGGCCAAACATGTACTTACTAGCATGATGTCAACAATAGTCGACTAAACAATGACACGACAAAGCCATTGGTGTGTTGTTGCTTACATGAGCTATCATCCAACTTAGACGACTTAACATATCTTTGTGTTAATAGTAACATGACTTACCTATATGCATCGTGCTGCTTACACAGTGTGAATCATACATTAGCCATACATAAGTCGTGTTAGCAGTTACACGACTGAAGTAAAGTCAAGGTTATTACACTATCAACTGTCATAAATTACACAATATGAATCCTACATTATAGGAACTTACATGAGTCATGTTATCAGTTATATGACAGAAGTAAAGTTGTGTAGTTGATTACATGATTGGCTACACAGATTATGTGATAGGGAATTAAAATAAACTAGTTGAGTCTATTTATAAATTGTGTATAGTTAGTAACACTCCATTAAAAATAGTAAACCATATTTCAATTCATCCGCTTCTGGATCGAATTCCTAATCGATTCGCCCATGTAGAATTGCCACACGACTATGAGGCCTAACCAAATTTGTGATCTCCACTTAGGTAAAATCAGGTTGAAGGACTCCTTCAACCAGCTTTGCTATATAATACATGAGGAACACACCACAATCTTCATTCGTCTCTTGATATGGGCATTTGTTGATCTTCGTCATTGGCCACTTCGTTGCACCCTTTATGTATAGAACCCTCTCCATTTTTGCGGCAACACGTTTCTGAATATGGTCCACCTCTGCAAAGTGGTGATTGAGATCACCCTTTAGTGGGTTGTACCATCTAAACCTCTTCTGTAAGGACTCTCATTTTTGAACCGGTTTATTTTAATGTCATTTATCAATTATCGTGTGGTTTAAACATTTTCTGATTTAATTTTATGGTTTTCAAAAATAAATAGGATTTCTAAAGGTTTTAAGTAAAACTAACTCTACATTTATGACTTTTAAGTAGTTTTTGGTCATTTCTGGATTTTTGGAATTTTTCTGATTTTTCACTAATTTTTCAAAAATTAGGGTTTGGCTGGACCCCCTTATGGGCCCCACCGACAGAATTGAGGTTTTTAGACCAAAATGACCCAGGCATCAACATAAGATTATATAAAAAATTTCAGAATTTTTTTTGGATTTAATTAATACTCAAATCTTCAAAAGATCCATTTTCAGTTAGAATTTTTATTTATACCCCACTAGCTTATTAGGTATACCCCAAGCCCTACTATAAATAAAAAGGGTTGAGCCATTTCCCATTTGGGAATATGCTGAGAGAGGGTGATTAAGGCCTAATTCCCCAATTAGGCCCGAATTAGAGAGGAAATAAGGTATGTTCTCCTTTAATCAAGCCTAAACCCTAGGTTTTCTCTTAATCTATTCTTAATCTTGACTTCAATCATGGTTTTAATTCATTTTGAAAGCATAAAACTATTGATCTACCACTCTTCTCCAAGCCTTAATCTTCAAAATCTCATTTTTAGGCTTCTAAAACCCTAGATCTAATGTTTACTTTTGGTTTTTCAAAGTTAAATCAAGATTAGTTGTATGTTAACTTAAAATCATATTTTTGGAAGGTGTTGAAGGAGATTGAAGGTTCATTCCGGCCCAAATCAACAAGGAAAGGTAATGGGTTCTTCAATCTCAACTTTGGGTAGCAAAAATCTCGATTTTTATGATGTTATTTGAAGAGGGTTTTACTTGATTTAGGCTCTAATGGTGGGTTTAGTAAATACTAATCTTTCACTTCGATTTCTTAGGGGTTTTTTTTTAGAATGGTTTAGATTAGTATTCTGGAAGGTTTGATGAGTTTTTAATAATATTTGGTACCATGGATGAAGATTTGAAGGTGTTTTCATGGTGTTTGGGTTTTGATTTTCAAAATGAAGAAGAAGGTCAAAACTGCTTTGTTGGCAATCGAATGGCCTACCAGGGAGATCAATTGGCAACACTACATTTTTGGTAGATTTTCAGTTTAGTTGATCGAACGGCCTTCTGGGCGATCGAACGTCTACATGACAGTTTTTGCTATTTATGAAATTCATGTTCATTTCAATGTTTTACTCCGTTTAATGATCCTAATAGTTATGGGAGGTGTATTATGATGAAATTAAGCTACTGGAGGTGTAGAATTGATGATGGAAGTTTATGGAATGTGATTAAGTGTGGTCATGTGGCATCATACTATGTTGATAATTATGCATGTTGATATTGAGGTACTTTGAATTTGTGCATGCTGGAATTCTTATGGTTAGAATATGTTTCCAGCAAGGATATTATATGAAAAATGGTGAGATGTGTTTTCTTGTAATGAGGATGGTTTATGGGTAATGGATGTGATCATGTTGTGGCTTAATGTGTGAAAAAATCATGTTTGTGGGAGTGAATGTTCGATTTCACATGGATGGATTTAAGCTTTATGGTGGCTTTTGCTTTGATTTCAGTTTGGAATCATTGTTTTGAATGTGTTTAAGCATGCGTATATTGTCTTATGAGTTTATATCAAGCATTGATCATATGCTTAGAATATGCATGAATACACACACGTATGAGGAATCTACTATGAAATTGTAGTTAATTTTGCCTTGATTATGATGCATGAGGGGACTAATTAGGAGCACGTTCTAGTGTTAGAACCCACATAGGTCTTGCTCACGGATGTATTATGATATCATGCATCATGGGTCGGTATTCATGGACGAAGTTTTGCTGATGTTTAACCGGAATTAATCGATTGTATGCAATGGTTGAGATTGCATGCCGGATTAATCGTTCGGTGAATTAATCTAAACTTGGTTGGTCCAAAAGGACATGTTTTTGATTTAAGTTCTTGTGTGGAACATGTATACTCCCTAGGTTGAGTCTAGTTAAATAGAATTATGTGGGGACGAGTTGTGTACTTATCTTGCAGATTGAGATTATTATGATTGTCTTCTAGACCCTGAGAATCCAGAGTGGTACGCTTTGTGCACTGGCTACCACGTGTCCTAGGGTTCCCTATGTGGGAATTCGGGCTCTCCCCACCACAAGAGATGTCCCTGGGCGAACACCCCTGCTCTAGATTCTTTGTGTGAGAATATAGCATCCTTGGCCAAGATCGTCCAGGGCAAGTAGCTTTAGGGGCTGACAACCTCGACCCTCTTACATTTCCTGTGTGGAAAATTTGACCACGTTTCACCTTCGTGGCCTTGACCGTGTCCCGCTTGTGTGGCAATACTTGTGTTTACTCCTTGATGAAGGCATTCATCATTTGTATTGATGCATGTTTATTATGAACGCTATACAAGATTTTGTATCATGTGTTTGACATGTTTGTCGTGCAGGGTGAATGAGGTTTATGTGATATGAATGCATGATCAAAAATGGTGTGATTGAGACACTATTATGCAGGTTTATGTTAAATGAATGCATGATCAGAAATGGTGTGATTGAGACACTATTATGCAGGTTTATGTGATATAAATGCATGATCAAAAATGGTGTGAATGTGACACTATCATGCAGGTTTATGTGATATGAATGCATGATAAAAAATGGTGTGATTGAGATACTATTATGCAGGTTTATGTGATGAATGCATGATCAGAAAGTGTGTGATTGAGACACTATTATGTAAGTTTATGTGATATGAATGCATGATTAGAAAGTGGTATAGCATGTCAGTTTTAGATTTGAATTGCTACATTGCCATGTCATCGTGCTTTCTGATTATTATTGTTGTATTCAAACAATTATTGAGTTTTTATACTCACCTCACTTTCTTTGTTTTGTTTTGGGGCTACATGGCTTGACATGCAGTCGGACAGGATTATCTTTATGAGGAGAGGTCGGGGAGAGCTTGGGAGTAGGAATGGAAGCCCCTAGACCTTGCATGTTTTTTTGATTATTTTGTTGCGATGTTAGAACCCTTAGAGTGGTTCTTGTTTTCAGACTTGTGACACATTATATCCTTAGTATTGTTTAAGACCTTGTCTTGAGCCAAATGTTGGCTATGGATTATTAGTATGTGGGTTTGAGATTTGTGGTTTAATTTAGAGTTTGAGTAACTTTTTTAGGTTTACCTATTTACTCTTTCTCAAAGTAGTGCGTAACTCCATTAATTAGACCGCCCATGGTTAGGGCATAAGTCTTCCGCTATTTCTTTAACCGTTTTCAAAGCCGTTGCCCCTGTGCGCTGGACCAGCCCTTGGACCAGGTTCAGCTCAGGTTGGGCAGTGCCGGGGCGTGACATCTTCTCTCTGCATCAGACAATTAGCAGAAGAAAATGGCAAGTAACATAGATTGAAATGAAACCACTCTTAATGTTAACATTCAGCCTCTTCATCAAGTTGCCAACTATTTTGGGGCACATTTCCTCCTTGTCATTTGGCATCCCAATGTTGTAGTAATGTTGGATTACAAATCTCCCAAAAAAATAGTTGGGATAAAGCATGGGATATCTTGTATTGCACTCCTATAGAAGTTGGCGGAAGACGTCGATGACCTAAAATCATCAACAAAATAATAGTGTTAGTGATAACACAATGTACGATATGTCATGTTGCTATAAACATATGTGAATAAATCATGTAATAGATAACACAACATAAATTATGTCATGTAATCAACAATACATAAGTGATACACAATAATATTGTTTGAAAATTATCATGCTATTTCTATAACAATATTTGGATGTTTTGAATTATCAATAAGACAATAAACAGATGTGACATTTGCTATATCTCGTCTTATCATGTGATTAATAATAGGCTATGTAATGCAACATATGTTCAAGAATACGATATTACCTCATTCGTTATGCACTCTTGCCTAAGCAGAGATGCATAGTGTGGAGAAGCATCATCATGGGCCATTCATTGTGTGGGTGTGCCAAAAACTCCTGGATGGTTTCTTGGTTTGCAACCTGTTGAATCTCCATGTGGAACATCATCTATAGATCAAGGTAGTTGTGTGGCACCATAGTGATCTCCTCCTTGTCCTTCTGCTACACAGCATGCTCTTCCACATTTATCACATGTCATATACCTTCTCATAGTTCCTCATAAACTAGAGGGTTATTTGATATAGTGGCACTGCTTAAAGTAACATTTGATCACACCATTTCCGTGGTCAGAGACTTTGCTGAAAATGCATGTGGTGCAGGGATATCATATGGGACAGGGACGGATGCCAATGGAACTTCATCCTCAAGCTTTGCCTTCTGTGCCTCACTTTCTAGGTATTTAATCTATGCAATCTTCTCTTTAATGTAGTTGTTGTGTACCTTTGGCTTCTCTGTGCCCTCAACAGACACCTTCTTGGCTGGTTCCTCACCCTTAGCTGGATGAACAAGTGGATTAGCCACTGTGTACCTCATCCTCGTATGCATGGGAGGTATGAGGGATGTGATAGGGCCAACATTTGAAGCTTTCCACATTTTTATCTTCAATTTTATTTGCTTCTGTGGCACTGCTACTTTATCTTCAGTTTTATTTTTGCTTTCCACTTTTTTTTCCTCCAAGGATTGTTCCTTGGCCACCCAGGATTGAACCTGTAACATCCAGGAATTTTCTAAATTCCCGAAGTTCACCAAATGGAAATTAGCGTGTTGAACCCCTTGGTCTTCTCATGGGAATAACTTGATCTTTAGTTATAATTGGTAGCTGATTTCATGGATAGAAATAGCACCAAAATGCCACCAAGAATACCCAAATTGGAGTTCGTATGAGGGAGATATAACTATTTGAAGTTGAATATAATGTGGAGGGCATGTTTACCAAAATTGGATGCGTGAATTGTCTGTTTAAATCACTATATGGGCTCGATTAGTTAATGTTACGAAATTATGTTTTAGGAGCCCAATTAGGTGGCCTAAGTGGGAGGTTTGGCCCAACTCCTTAGGGGATTAGGAACCTTAATCCCTATGCTTATGAAAAACCTAATTAAGGCTCTGAGGGGGAAGTTTTGGCCGGGGAGAGAAGAAGGTGGTTTTTCGGCAAAGCCTGCCAGCAACAGAGTTGAAGAAGGGCGAGTTCAAAGCTCTGGAGGTGGTGAATTGATGAAAACACAGCATTTAAGTTAGGATCACTATCTTACCTCGAATGAGTTAGTTTATTGAATGATTAGTCAATGAAATTATTGTTTTATTAACTTAATTAAGGAGACCCGTAACTTAATTAAGTAGACCCGGGTTGAGATGACTGAGGGTATCGACCGACCGATCACTGTCAATTGGTGCCCAGCATCTACCGGTGATTTTTGGCCACCATCTTCCATCACTAAGGTTGCAACTGAAGTTCCGCCAGCCACTGCCGGCGATGGGTGGCGGCTTTCTCCCTAGTTCAGTGGATAAAGAACAAAGAGGAAGAGGGGTTTTGGTCCATGGCGGAGGCTAGGTAGCCATCCGCTGGTGATGGGGCCAGTGTCTTGGGGATGGCTGCTTGATGGTGATCCATCCACACCTTGACTCGCTGCCAGATGAGGTGGTTGTGGCTGTGGCTGAGCCATTTGGCATGAAGCAGATCTGCAGGAGAGGATTCCGACAACGGAGTTGAGCCGGCGGGAATCCCCTCTCCTTCAGATGGCAATTGACTCCATCTCGATCTTATGCCAAGAATCCCTCCCCTTTGGCTAATGGTCAGGGAAGCCCAAGCCGCCAGTGGCATCTGGATGCGAAGTCTAGCTGCGGTAGTTTCCACGGTCGTCTCCGTGAGGGAGACGACTGCTAGACCAGGGGATTTAATCCCCGGTCTGGTTTTTAGAAAAAAAAAAAGGAGGGATCGAACTTGGTCTGGTTCAGGAGGCTAAAAGAGTAAAAAAAATTATAAAAATTTACTAATTTATCGAGAGAGGGTTGGAAGTGTCCTGACCAAGTTTTAGATCGGGAAAAAAATCTTAAAGCCTATAAAATGATCCTTTTACCCCTTCACTTACCTAACTCAGGTGCTCTAGTTCAATGGCCTATGAGTGTTCCTAAAAATCAGGAAAATTATCAGTGAGAGTTAATAGGTGACCTAAATATTTGCCAAACCAATTCGTGAGAAAACATCCCAGTTATTGGGTAATTGACCATTTTTCCCCTTGGGTTAATCATAAACCATTAAGTCAACCAAGGTTGGTTCAAGAGGTTCACAACCCCATCACATGCCAGGAAAATTACACCGAGTCTATGAAGTCAAGTAGTACCAGTTAGCCCAATTTTGGACCCATTAGACATAAGGAGGGCATTGAACAAAATAACAGAAACACCCCTATGAGTGGATAACCCACATTCGTGTGAATGAAAGCGAGAGTCGATTTGAGAGTGTAGCCTTGGGAGAGGGTAAAAAACTTAGAATCAATAGACAGGAAATGACATGACCAGGATACCCAAGGCAGGGTACCATACTTCTAGTGGTAAAATTATGCTAATGCCCTTAGGGGTAATATATTTTATTTTTCTGAAACATATAACCTAGATAACCAAGTGTTAGGGTACCTTAGAATGACGTTAAATAGCTTCAAAAGGAAGGGGTGTGACTAGTAGGTGACATGAAGACCTTGATAGGTCACAGTGTCACTAAGAAACAGAGGGGAATAACCCTAATTCTATTAGAGTTATTTACATTCACGGGCTTAAATTCGTTGAGCCCTAGCCCTGCAAATGAGTGCAATGGGCCCTCAATTATTATTTATGCACTGTTATGATTGCATGTTATTTGTGTTGATTATTCTGATACATGCTTTTATTATTGATGTGTTAAGTTACATCGGTAACTTAAGGTTAATAAAGACTAATCATGAGATATTGGTTGTCATTGATTTGGGAGAGAACATCTAATCAAGATAAATACTAAAATACCCTCAATAGGGTTTGGGACCGGTTCATTGAGTGAACAGGGCCCTGACATAGAATTCTACATTGGTTAATGAATCAATGGTAGTTATGGGAGTTTACCCTAATCTCGTATAGACTATTAGGGTTTGGGGATGTTCTCTGAGTCATAGCTCAGTGGATGAGCTATTTATTGGGCCGATTCATGATATGAAGAGGACCTAAATGGTTGGGCAAATACTTGACTGGTTGAAAATAATCTAGTCTAAGTTTTAAATGTTTGGGGGAGTCAATGGTCATAAAGACCTAAAGCTTCTATGGATACATTAGTAAGTCTTAGAAGACATTTTCTCCCTGAGCTTGGATAGTGGAAATTGTGATACGCTTTCTTCACTGTCACGACGGTTTGGGTATTGGCCAGAGAGGTCTCTACCGCGGGTTTCCTACAGGTCTTCCCAAGACCATATAGTGTTTCTCGCTAATCTGTGTCCATGAGCATAGTTGAAATCCTCTTCTCCAAATTCGTGGCAGGCTATTAAGAGCCATGAGGATTTGGGTCAAGCTGATGTTAAGCAGTCCACTTCAATGTTGGAGTCGTATATCTAGAGATTTCTTTGAGAGTCAAGTTATCTATGAGTGAATGCATATATGATAATATTAATTATTAAACAAGGGTTGAGAGATAATTAATAACATTGTTTGATATTGCTTGTTTAATTAGAAAAATGAAATGATTAAAGGATTTGCATAAAATGTAGGTTAGGTGAAAATACTTAAGCATTGCATGTGTGATGCTATATTTTTTAGGATAGTGTAGCTTTAGGCATAACTACATCTAGATCTGATCTTGTTAGAAACATTGGAGATGTTGTGTGATGAGTACGTAGGCAACTAACATTGGGTGATGTTGACCTAATACCAAAAAAAAAATTCTTTTGTTCTTTTGGAAACTCTTCTCCTGAGGGAGTAGATGTTATGTTGTTGTTTTTGTTTGGCTTGGTTGGTTGCAAGTTCTCTAGGCGGTGACAAGTGAGACCAAGATTGACGGGCATGGGATGTAGTTCCTCGTTTCTGCAATTCCTGTACGTAAGTATAGCTTTGGCATGAGTGTCAACTTAGTTATTTATTTTTAGATGGATGACATACTTGTATTTAGATAGATGAGCTATTCTTATTGAATTTTTGAGACGTGTAATAATATCATATGATTTGATATTCATATTTGTGAAGCCCGGTTATCATGACCTAGATATTTAATCGAATGGTTTGTTTTGTATTTAAGAAAAAAAATTTCTAATCACTTACTATTCATGCTTTTTAAAAAGGCTTTTAAAAATCCATGTTGTGACAGAACCACTTCCTCGTTAATTTTCTTGAGAAATCTAGTGATTACGGTCCTTTCAACCTTCGCACCCTTCTTCTTTATTGGGAAGCTAGCTTTCGGCTCCCTTTTCTTTGCATATAACATGTAACAATTCGTATTAGTAAATGCACGACATGTGGAGAAAGCATGTTAGTGATGACACAACCTATCCACCTATTGTATTGAAAGTAATATGTCAATATATACGGTCATGTTATCGATCACATCCTGTGCTTATAAAACAACTATGTGCGTTTGTGTGTGATCGATGACACGATGATCCCCAAACTAACAAGATAACTAAAAATGTCTTGTAATTGAAAATCTACTTACACAAAATAAAATCCTTGTCAATAGACTGAGGGATAGATTTTCTTTGCTCTTCACGAGCAGATTGGTGAACCGCTTCACTTGATTTGGAAGCTCTAGTCTTGACCTGAGCTGATGTCTCTCCTTTGGTTGTTGGAGGAGAGCAGTGTTTTAAAAAAAGGCCCGACGATTGACCCGGATTGGTCGTAGGGCCAGTTTAACTAGGTTCAATTGTGGGTCAACCAGGGTTGACCCATTTTCTATATATTATATTAAATATAATATTAAGTCTAACATTTACACACAGTGGGTAGAGTGCGTGTTCTCTTTTTCTAGGCTTGGCTTTGAATCCCACCTTGTGTTCTGATGCGAACGTTTCAACTTTAAATAAAATAGAAATAGAAACACATATAACAAAATTATGTAGCCCAATGGGTAAGGCTTGCTATTGGGCTTTAATTGCATGAGTTCAAATCCCAGTTTTAACAAAAATATTTGCAAAGAATCTTAAATCAGTCCAACTCGATAAGCCAGGTCGGCGGTTCAACTGGCTGGGATGTATTGACCCGGCTAGGTCAATATTACCTAGTAAATGAGGTGACCTGGCCCGTTTTATCAATTGGTACCGGTTGAACCCAGTCTGACCGGCTAGGCCAGGTTTTAAAACACTGGCGGAGAGGTTGCTACATGCCGGATCTCCGGTTGAGGGGGTTTGTGTGGCTGCTCAGTTTTCAATTTAGGTGGGGATTGCATATGTTCTATTAAGCTTGTTGCCACCTCCAAAGCATGTTTAACCATATGGAGCACAACTTGCACATTATCAGTGCTCCAACCTTGCTCCCCATATAGAATAACCTTCTCGAAAACCACATCAACAATCCCGATCATGACATCCACAAGCATGACAAAGTTGTTAATGAAGTTTTTGCAGGATTGGAATTGTCCAAACATCTAGCCACGATGGGCTTGAACAGGGACCGTTGTCCTCTATATTGTGGTTTACGTGGCCGCCTTTTTGCCTTCGGGGCCACCCTTTGGCAATTGGTCAAGTAGGCCTCTTCGGCAATTGGAGTTTTTTGCATAACCACTTGTGAATTTGGCTTGAGCTGCATGACTACCTCCTCATACTACTTCATCATCTTGTGATTAGCCAATAGCTTCTTCCTCGCCTTCTCTTCGTCCGGGTCAAGTTTTGCGGCTTTCTCCACAGTCGTCATCAGTTGTGTAAAACCAAACCACCTCTTGCACCTCGGGCTACATAGTGGAGCACTTGGAGTCCATATAGAGGTATGCTAAAAAAATTGCACCTAGTAGACAAGGCAAAACAATCCTGTTAATAGTGTACGTATGAAATGTATATTGTGTCATGGATAACAAGTTTATTAAACTCATCGTGTTATCGATTACACATAATTCTCAGTTCGTGTAATTGCGTATAATGATAGAGTAGTATAGCATCTTTCCAATAACATGATTCATGTTACATATCATGTTTTCATAAACACGATATGCAAACCATCGTGTGATTCATATTACAATATACTAAAGTGCATATATAATATCATGTTATTCTATTGTGCACGTGCACTTGATTCATTACTTGTCATTATTTGAGTACACTAGACTATTATTTATTTCAGTACCTTAGGCTAGTTTTCCTTAAATCAGCCGTAGAGCGGCATTATTATTGTAATATGAACTGGTTTAGGCATGCTAGTGGGCCATGAGATAGTTGGGCCCACTAGTGGCACGAGTCCCACTGTTGGAGGGTGCGACTCCCCATAAAGGGTCGTCTCCCTCCTTGGTTCGGTATGCAAGAATATCAGTTTAGTTCCTTTATTACTTTATTACTTCTCCTTCCTCCCTCTCCTGCGTAGAACATCCTATACCAATTGTGCCTACATCTGGCACATCATTGGTATCAAAGCTCTATCGATCCCCGGCCATGGCAAGAGGCAAACAGGTGGTTGTCGCTCCAGAATCTCAGCCTGTGAAGGAAATTGAGGTTTCAGCGGACAGCCCTATAACCACTACCACGGTCGCTCCGGCTGCCACGGAGGATTCCACGCTGGAGCAACTCGTCACTATGGTAAAGGTATTGACCACAGAGGTTGACAAATTAAAGGCCAACCAGTCAGCGCCTTCAGTGACCAACAGTGTTAGAACCCAGGAAGCCATTCTGGAAGTTGGGGATTCTTCTCAGGGACCGAACGGACACAACCCTATTCCTCCAGCCATGGTGGATAGGGAGACACGTCAGTCCCATGTTCCCCTACCCGTTGGACCAGTAGAACTGCCTGTGGACGGTGGACGCCAGGCTTGGGTTTCGCGAGGCCTGCCCGACGTTTGGGCAAATGCCCCTATGATGCCACTGTTTACTACTGGTCTCCCGGCCATGCCAGACAGGGAGGTGCATCAGCCTTACACCCCCCTGTATGCTGGGCAGGCCGCCCTACCTGCTGAAGGGGGACGTTCGGCCTGGCCACCACGAGGCACGCCAAGTGTTCGGGCGAATGCCCCAATGATGCATCCTCCTCGAAACTTTCTTCTGGAGATGGATGATGATTGGGATGGCCTTCATGGCCCTCACGGTGGTCCTTGGGGAGGAGCGGAACCCCGTTTGGCCCGCCTCCACTTCCCACGCTATAATGGGGACGACAACCAAGTTGAATGGTTGTACAAGGCGGAGAAGTTTTTTGCCTACAAGGGAACACATTCAGAGGCTGAACGACTGCGCATAGCGGCCTTCTACCTAGACGGAGATGATTTGGTGTGGTTCCAGAGCTTTGAGAAGGAGGTGCACTACCCCACTTGGGCCACCTTCTTCGACGAATTATGCATCCAGTTCGGCCCAAATGAGTTCCAAGACTTCAACGAGATGCTCTCCTCTCTGCAACAGGCATCCACCGTCAAAGCCTATTATACGGAGTTCATGAAGATGGCCAACCAACTACCTGACTGGCCAGTGGCAGCCTTGGTGGGCATGTTCAAGAGAGGGCTCAAACTATAGATTTCTGAGGAGATGCGTCATTTTCCTTATTCTAGCATGCGGGATGTGGTGTGTCACACACGTATCGAAGAAGAGAAACTGGCTCGTCAGAGGCATGAAGGTCGGCTTGGCACTTCTCCGCGGCCTACTGTACTTGCTTCCCCGAGCGCCGCCCCAACCAACAGTTCAGCTGTTGGCCGCTCTGGCCACCTCTGGGTGGCCCGATTGTTTGCCGTCTCACATTGGCCCAGATGGAGGAACACTATGCAAAAGGGCTTTGTTTTCGCTGTGATGAGAAGTTCGTTCCGGGGCACCATTGTTCCGTCAAGGGCAGTTTATTGGGGGAGGAGGTCGATGAAGAGAGGGAGGTGGCGGATGGGTCTGACTTAGCGAACTATGATGAGACGCTGCCAGAGTTTTCTGTTCATGCCTTCTCTGGGGCATTCACTCCATGCACAATGTGAGTACAGAGTTATCTCAAGCAGCAGCAGGTGGCCATTCTGATTGACAGTGGGTCTACTCACAACTTCATCAATGACAAAGTCGCCCAGCGACTAGGCTGCTTCGTATCTGACTCGACGCGCTTTGATGTATTGATCGGTAATGGGAAGCACCTCCGGAGCTCCGGCGTCTGTACCCTGGTAGTGCTCTCCATTCAAGGCCATACATTCGTGACAGACCCTTTTTTGCTTCCTACGAAAGGGGCGGATGTGGTACTAGGGGTGCAGTGGCTCCAAGAACTCGGGGACGTGCTATGGAACTTTAAAGACCTGGTGATGGACTTTGCGCTAAACGGGCAGTGGGTGCGCCTCCAAGGCTCTCAGCCGGGCACTCTCCTCTCTGCTCAGTCGACGGGGTCCTTATTCCAATTTGCATCGTAGGGGCTACTTCTTCAACAACGGGCGTCAGTGGACGTCCTGCAAGAGGAGTTGCCACAGTGTTCATTGAACCGCATGGCCTTCCTCTGGTGCACATGCATGATCACTCTATTCCTATCCTACCAAGTGCCTCTCCTGCCAATGTTCGTCCTTACTGCTACTCGTACATTCAAAAAGCTGAAATCGAACATCTTGTGGCTGAAATGCTTCATTCTGGGGTCATTCGCCCGAGCACAAGCCCCTTCTCTTCTCTGATGTTGCTGGTTCGTAAGAAGGATGGTATGTGGCACTTTTGTGTTGATTACCGGGCTTTGAATGCTATCACAGTGAAGGACAAATATCCTATACCAGTGGTGGAAGAGCTTCTGGATGAGTTGTCCGGCGCTACTGTATTCAGTAAACTCGACCTTTGCTCAAGTTATCATCATATTCGGATGCAGCCCACTGATGTGCACAAGACCGCCTTCCGCACTCATGACGGCCACTTCAAGTTCCTAGTTATGCCATTCGGCCTAACGAACGCCCCTTCCACATTTCAGAGCCTTATGAATGACCTCTTCCGGCCCTTCCTCCGCCGCTTCATTTTGGTGTTCTTCGATGATATCCTTGTCTATAGCAAGTCATGGGGCGAACACTTGGAGCATCTCAGGTCTGTCTTTGCTATCCTGACAGCTAATTCATTGTTTCTTAAACATTTGAAGTGTTCGTTTGGCAGCCCATAGGTGGAATACTTGGGTCATATTATCTCTCATGATGGCATTGCTACAGACCCCTCTAAGGTGACCGCCATGCTGTCCTGGCCATCCCCTACTTGCACCCGGGCGCTGCGAGCCTTCCTCGGCCTAACTGGCTATTATCGGCGCTTTATTCACCGCTATGGTGAGATTGCTCGCCCTCTTACTCAGCTATTACAGAAAGGAGCCTTCCGTTGGTCTGATACTACCCAGGCGGCCTTTGAGGAATTGAAGCAAGCTATGGCGACTGCCCCTGTTTTGATCCTTCCTGATTTCAGCCGGCCATTCGTGGTTGAGACCGATGAGTCGGATGCCGGCCTGGGGGCAGAACTACTTCAGGAGGAGCGTCCCATTGCCTACTTCAGCAAGGCTTTGGCTGGCTGCTTCTTGTCCCTCTCTGTCTACGAGAAAGAGATGCTGGTCATCATCCTCGCGGTCGACAAATAGCACCCTTATTTGCTTGGCAGGTAGTTTCTCATTCGTACTGACCACCAACCTCTCAAGTATTTTCTCGAACAACGGGTGTCTACTCCAGCGCAGCAGCAGTGGGTCAGCAAGCTCCTAGGTTATGACTATGAGGTTGTGTATAAGAAGGGATCTAACAACACTGTGGCCGATGCACTGTCTCGCCATTCCACTCTAGGTTCGTGTTTGGCTATTTCTGGTCTGGTTTGTCCTTTCCTTGCTGAATTGAAACAGGCGTATCAGGATGATTCCCCGACCACCACATTGATTGCGACCCTCCAGTCTGACCCATCAATGCGCCCTTGCTTTGCCTGGAAGGATGGACTTCTCTTCTAGAAGGACCGTCTTTGGGTGCTTGAGGTTACAGATCTGCGCAAGCGTATCATAGCCCATTTCCATGCCTCCCCCTTGGCGGGTCATGAGGGTGCCCTCTGCACCTATAAATGGGTCAGTCAGAGCTTCTTGTAGCAGGGAATCCGCCGAGCTGTGACTATTTATGTGGCCGCTTGTGATGTCTATCAGCGTGCTAAGTCCGCCACCACATCTCCTGCCGGTTTGCTTAAGCCATTGCTCATTCCGGACAAAGTTTGGTAAGATGTTTCTATGGACTTTGTGGAGGTCTTGCCGTTAGTCCAAGGCAAGTCGGTGATCATGGTGATGGTGGATTGGCTGTCCAAGTACGCCCATTTTTGTGCTCTGGGTCATCCCTTTACCGCCAAGTCTGTGGCGGCCCTCTACTTTCGGGAGGTGGCCAAATTGCACAGTATGCCTCACACTATTGTCTCTGATCTCGACAGGATTTTTATCTCTCAGTTTTGGCAAGAGTTCTTCACTTTATAGGGCACTTCTTTGCACATGAGTACCGCTTATCACTTGCAGACGGATGGGCAGACTGAGGTCATCAACAGATGTTTAGAGCAGTACCTACGCTGTTTTACTATGTCTTAGCCCCGTCAATGGCTTCAACTTCTTCCGTGGGCCGAGTGGTCTAATAATACTGCTTATCACACTCGTGTCGGATTTACTCATTTTGAGGTGCTATATGGGTGGCCGCCCCTACCGTGATCTCTTATGTTCCCCATCGGTCATCAGTGGCGGAGGTTGACTACATGCTCTAGACTCGGGATGAGGTCCTTCGCCATCTTAAGGAGAACTTGTCTGTGGCTCAAAACAGAATGAAGCAGATCTATGATAGCCATCACACAGAGCGCGAGTTTGCAGTGGGGGACTTGGTTTATGTCTCTATTCTTCCTCAGCGCCAGACCTCCTTATTTCAGCCTGCGCACAACAACCTTGCACCCCGTTTTCATGGCCCCTATGTTGTCGAAGTGCGCGTTGGGTCGGTTGCCTACTGCCTAGCTCTGTCACCGGGTTCGATGGTTCACCCTATTTTTCATGTTTCCTGGCTGCGCCGTTGCATCGGTGATCCATCCCTGGCCTTGGATGCTCCACCACCTCCATTGATGGGCCCAGTGGTCTCTTCCGACCCTGTTCCAGCAGCACTGCTTGATAAGCGTCGTGTTCGCCGTTCCGGTAGTATTATTACAGAAGTATTAGTCTCCTGGCAAGGGCAATCACTTGAGGATGCTACCTGGCTGCCTGAGGATGAGTTCCTGTCTTGTTACCCTTCTTGGTCGCCTTGAGGACAAGGCGTGTGCGGAAGCGTGGTGGAGTGTTGTGCACATGCACTTGATTCATTACTTGTCTTTATTTGAGTACACTAGACTATTATTTATTTCAGTACCTTAGGCTACTTTCCCTTAAATCAGCTGTAGAGCGGCATTATTATTGTAATATGAACTAGTTAGGCACGCTAGTGGGCCATGAGATAGCTGGGCCCACTAGCGGCATGAGTCCCATTGTTGGAGGGTGCGACTCCCCATAAAGGGTCGTCTCCCTCCTTGGTTCGGTATGCAAGAATATCAGTTTAGTTCCTTTATTACTTTATTACTTCTCCTTCCTCCCTCTCCTGTGTAGAACATCCTGTACCGATTGTGCCTACATTGGGCACATCATATTCATATTACAGTAATCGTACTGATCATGTTATGCATATTACGACATTTATCTGGATCACAAATGAAGCCCAATGAGAATTCCGGCGGTGACAGAGTGCTCATCTTGTCTACTATTGATGTTTTGATGGGGCGATGATATGCTTTAAATCAACATATCATGAACAGTCCTAGCCCAATTGTACCTCCCCATAACTGTCATGTCATCTATGAAGTCACACAGAGATGGCGAGATGGATATGTTCCTCTGTGTGAATAAAATGAGGACCCCCATGTACAAGTGGCCAATGTGCTAAGTCCTTGTTAGAGACATTTCGTCTGTTCTTAGCCACTTTTTTCAAAATTTCTTCAACTAGATTCTTCTTCGGCCATTTCCCTGTGAAGAACTTTTGAAGAATTGCCCCTTACCTAGGGCAGCCTTCACGTCACCACTATCCAACTTCAACGGGTTCCCTTTTGCACTCAAACCAGTTATCAGTGCGAGTTCTTCGAATGTGAGAGGAAGTATTTTTCCTTAAATGTTGAAAACTTCTTGTTGTGCCCCAATCGGACACAAATGGTACCAGCTTTAATAAGGGAAAGGGGAGAAGAATGGACGAAGGAAGAAGACGAAGAAAGAACTCTAATTTTATATAACTAACAATGGAAGAAGGGAACCCCCTTTGAGGGAGGTGCAAGACTTCCTTGGGAGTCATGCCAATTGGTGGGCCACACGCCAATTGGCAGGCCACTAGCCAATCTGTTACACTCAAATCAAATTCCCCCCAGATTATAGCTTATTGCATCTTAAAACGAAGTTACTGAAAAGTAAAGTAAACCCTAACATAGCAGGTCCTAAGAATGGAAAGTAGTGCGCGACGGGATAGGCCCCCCCTTGAGCTGGCATACACAACACTTCTTGTGAGTAGTCCTAGCACTCACCTATTAGAACGTCCAGGAGTGGCCTCAAGATAATTATTGGCTCACAGTCATATATCGGGTAGAACCCAGTCTCCTCTAAGATTGCCTTGCATCTTGGCCTCAATTCAACGAGGTTTTCAATAGTCTAAGACTAGCAAGAAAATTGTTTGTTCTAGGACCCGGTCTCCTCCCATAGATTCTCTTCTTCCTCTCTTCTGATGTCTTCACAGATTTTGCCATGTGACTGCACTCTTGTAGCACTTCATCTGTAAGAAATGTTATATATATATATATATATATATATATATCAATAATGGGTCATGACCAAAATCAAAGAGTCACGCAAATTTAAATTATGTAACTAACATACAAATACACGCTAAATGTATATATCGTGTTATCATATACACGATAAGATGCCTTCTCAGACACAATAGCACAATAATTGAATGTCTTTTTTCGCATATCATTTTGTTAATAATACGTTATGCATGCTACACATGCACGATAAGAGGACATCTATATCGAATATCGTATTATCGATAATACGAAATATTACATATCCTATACTTGATAACATAACAATCTACTAAGGAGATAAAAGTAGTAACTATGTCGTGTGTTCTATATCACGATATATTAGAAATTGTGTATACGAACATACTATTTAGAGGTAGAGAAAGGCTTTACCACAAAATTGATCTGAGTCGGATTAACCCTCAATCGGCTAGTAATTTTCGCGAAAGTTCACTGCTTTTCCTAGATCACGTCAGTATACACTCGAACAGAACCTCACTTCGCAGTTGAAACTCGCTTCGGGGCTAAAAATTTCAAAATAGCCTTTCAAAAATAAGATAAACTGGAAGCTGTGAAGTTTTTTTGCATCTCGTTGATTCAACTTTGGAAATCAACTAGAGTATACACTACGCATTCGCTTCTCATTGATCGGACTATTGAAATCGCTGGTTTGTGTATAAATGCGACAATGTAATGAGTTTACACAATATAAAACCCTAAGCCCTAAACCAAGTGTATTTATGTTTTAAACTTTTCTTATATCGTGTAAGTCTTAGTTTATTAGTAGTTTTATAGAAAAAATAGATAACATAGAATATTCCCTTTTTCGGCTAGGCAATATGGAAAACTCTTATTTCAATGCTACATAATGGTTTCTAACATGGTATTCTCTCTAACTTACTTTTTATTTCATAATATATAATTTATACCCAATTTCTAATTATTTCATAATATATATAAAATTAAGGTTGCAAATAATACCTATATACACATCCTTCCATGACGTAGGCGCATATTTACAATATGGCAAGTGCGCTCTCGACACGTACACTATTCCTAATTACACTAAAATAATAAGAACAGCGACACGAACAAAATCTAAGCAGCAGTACAACATACTCATAAAGATTGACATGAAGAAGTCAAGTCATAGGAGCCATGAAAAAGATGCAAGGAAGTCCCAACCACTCACCCATCAGTGCAATCGTTTCTTTGTTTTTCACTACGTCATAAATAGCTTTCACAGCGACGGGGTTTCACGTGTCAGCTCTTCTCATCGTCCGCATACCCTGTTTACGCAGCTCTGCCTTTCGCCGTCTAAGGCGTCACGTTAACGCAAGCCTCCGACAAGTAGGAGGACCACGTTGTCCAATGGTAATTATGACGCGTAGAAACAAGGCCAGCTACGTGGGGTTTTTCGATTGGTTAGGATTCTGTTTATGGTTAGGCCGTTTGCCGCCCGCCAGGACCCGTTGACGTTTTGACGAGCTAGTGTGAACAATAGGCGCGGGACACGGAGCTTTTGGGCTGTTCAAGTTGCACCCGAACCGAACCGTAGATGCGTGCACAATCTTGCCCATAAAGACCGTGGACTGTCTGGCTTTGTTAGGTCAAAATGGCGAACATGGGTGTTTGACATCCTTACTCGGTACACAAAGGGCGTGTCTGGTTTGACCGGTCTCTATAACTTTCGATCCCTTCCCTTTGAATATAAGTATTCGTCTATTTAATTTTTTAAAAGAGATTAACATTAGTTTATTTTAAAAATTAAATTAGACACAAACGGAGTAATATATATGCCATTTATTTATTATATATAGTTATGGGCGCTAATTATGGAGCTGCGAAAACATTGCTTTGCTTTGCACATTGCGTGGTCAATTACTATATAAAGTCTGAGAGAGTGAAAAAGAGAGAGAGAACTACTATTTAAGGTATTTAAACGTGTCTTTCTCAAATTTAACGTGAAACGCAAATATGTTGATTTTTTGTTTGCCGATAATCTCGTCCAAAAGGTTACCGAGAAACTTCATCACTGTTACTTACGCAACGTCCAAAAAACCTCTAACAAAGCCTTAACTCAATTATTCTTTATGCAGACCCCATTTTTTTCTATCAAAGCCTACAAATAATTTTATTGTGTATAACTTACTATATAATATTTTATTACTCAATTATTATTTATGTTTCCTTTATCCCTTATTAAGTACTAAATTTAAAAAATTAATTTTATTTTCTAATCTGGAAACTTATTAATGGAGAGAAGACTACTTTGTAGGTTGTAATCTTCCGTATATATGCATTAATAAATTAATCCACGTACGGCTGGCTGACTTGAATCACTTATCCTCCCTAAAGCGAAACATCTCACGGAGCGTTCCAGTGATCGACAAATCACCCCTCGTCTGAAAACGTGATGCAAATCAAATCTCGTTTCCAATTACGTGTCAAAACCTTTCGTAAGCTCATTAATCCATCCCATAAGTTTTCTCACACGAGCTGCTTTGCTAGCTGCCAGATGAGGGATTCTGTCCAACCCAAGGAGGCAATCCAAAGAGGTCAACCGTACCTAGTAAAGTCATCTCCAAAGAGGTCAAAACCGCTGAAATGTCATCTCAAAGACCCAATCATTCTCGTTGCCGAACCCAACAAAAACGCATTCTAGAAAACCACACAAAAACTGCCAGCGTCTTTTCTTCCCTGTTTCGTCTGAAAATTTTGTGGTTTTGTTTGCAAGGTGTCCATCAGCATCCACACGCGTTAATATGCTCTACCGTACGCCTGATAAATGACTCTTATCCGGTGGAGTTACATTAGGGAACCATTTTGTATAATTTTTTTATTGATAAGTAATATGTGTTAACGTATACGTCGTCTATTTTAAATATCAAGGGCTCTCGGTTAGGTATATTATAAATAAATTTTATAAAAAAAACTTCCTTATCACTAGCGGGGAAATATTTTATATACTCCACTTTGAGTATGATTCGAGCATAAAGAATATTTAAAAATTTCGAAACTCAAAATCAGTGGTGCATATGCTAGTATATATTAATATAAATTATATTTATATTAACATATATTAGTATGTACATTACCGAACTTAAAATCCGATAACTCTTAGGCTCACATGGAAGAGGGACCATGAAAAACGCTCCCCATTAGCGGATACCAAATCCAAAAACTCAAAATACTTTTTTGCGTCCCCTCACGCCTATATTTATGCCCCCCTCTCCTTTTCTCCTCTGAACTCATCTCTTTTCTTTTCTTGTCCCGGTTAGCGCGCGATTCTTTGCCTTAGTTCATAAGCTATATCTTCTTCCCACCTTTCGGCTCCTTTTGATACTTTTTCTAAACTGAAGAATTCTCTGTTAGAAAATTTGCGCTTACTCAATCTCACGCAATATGGTGAAGATGGGCGGGGGCGGAAGAGGAGGCAATCGCTTCCCTGAGGCCTCCAACCTTGGCCATTCCCGGTGGAAGTTGTCGGCCCTGCTTCAATCTGATTCGGCAATTTCGTCGCCTGATGCTACCGACAGGGAGTTCTTCTCTGCTCGCACAAGCAGCGCTTCTGCCTCTGGTAGTCCCGGGTACGCGTCCGACATCAACCCGGCCAGCGCCAACGCCTCGCCTTACATGATGTCCCCATGGACGCAGCCGTCCCCTTACGTTAAATCCCCCTGGTCTCGGGGGATGGCTCCTTCGCCCGACGCCGACCAGCCGCTCTGCGGCCTTGTCGCGTCGATGGTCCGCGAAGAAGGCCATGTCTACTCGCTTGCGGCAGCTGGTGGCCTCCTCTACACTGGCTCGGACGGCAAGAACATTCGGGTATGGAAGAATCAGAGAGAATTCTCTGGGTTCAAGTCGAACAGCGGGCTCGTCAAGGCGATCGTGGTGGCTGGAGCAAAGATCTATACTGGGCACCAAGACGGCAAGATCCGGGTCTGGAAGTCCTCCTCCAAGGACCCTAGCGTCTACAGGCGGGTGGGGAGTCTGCCCACGCTCAAGGAGATGTTGAAAAGCTCAGTAAACCCTAATAACTACGTGGAAGTGCGGCGCCACCGCAACTCGGTCTGGCTCAGGCACTTCGATGCCGTATCTTCCCTGAGTTTGGACCAAGA
This sequence comes from Saururus chinensis, assembly GCA_035235625.1. Taxonomy (NCBI): domain Eukaryota; kingdom Viridiplantae; phylum Streptophyta; class Magnoliopsida; order Piperales; family Saururaceae; genus Saururus; species Saururus chinensis. The sequence goes on from CP141142.1 coordinate 23,082,129, forward strand.
AGTAGGATTGTTGTATTCGGGATCGTGGGATAAGACTGTGAAGGTATGGCGAATCACCGATTCTAAGTGCTTGGAGTCTATTAATGCCCACGACGACGCAGTAAACACGGTGATGGCGGCCGGCTTTGACTCGCTGGTCTTAACGGGCTCGGCAGACGGGACGGTGAAGGTGTGGCGGAGGGAAGTGACGGGGCGGAGGTCGACGAGGCACGTGATGCAGGATGTGTTGCTCAGGCAGGACTACGCTGTGACGGCGCTAGCCGTCTGCACGGCCGCGCGGGTGGTGTACAGCGGCTCGTCAGATGGGTCGGTGAGCGCGTGGGAGAAGCGGAAGCGGATGTTACACACCGGGTTGCTGAGGGGGCACAAGCTGGCTGTGCTTTGCATGGCTGCAGCCGGGAGCTTGGTGTTCAGCGGCAGCGCCGACAAGACGATCTGCGTGTGGCGGAGGGAGGGCGGCGGCGAGCACACTTGGCTGGCAGTGCTGAGTTGCCATGCCGGGCCCGTGAAGTGCCTGGCTGTGAAGGAGGAACAGGAGGAGGACGAGGAGGGAAGGCGGAGGTGGGTTCTCTATAGTGGGAGCCTAGACAAGACGGTGAAAGTGTGGAAAGTAGCGGAGGAGGCGGCGGAGATGCGGGCGCTGGGGCCATTTGGTACGGTGGTGGACGAGCAGGAATTTGCCTTTCCGTTTGTGGGGAGGGAGACTGGCGGGCCGAGAGGGGCAGCTTGATGGAGATGTTAGTTTGCCAACCAGTTCGCACGTGTCGCTAGATTGAGCGGGTGGGTAATATGTACATATACAGCTGCGTCACCGCGGAAAGTATTGTAGCAAGATAAAACAGTTAGTTATTGAGTTTTTTTTTGCCAAAAAATAATTTTTTTTTGCTGAAAAGATTGTACTTAGAAGTTTTTTTACTGTTAGTAATTGAAGTTACTAACAATGCAGAACAGGGAAAAAGAGAGTTGAATATCATGACTTTTAAAAATATTTTTAGAATTATATACTTGGCTTCTTTTTTATTGAGAATGTATGTTGAATTTTATAACCTTTTTGTAATTTTTTTATAAATAATATATTTGGCTTCTTTTTCATTGAGAATGTATAGCTATGTGTCACACCCCGGTGATGCTGGCCTGAACCGAACCCGATCCAAGGGCCGGTCAAGCGCGCGGAGGTGACGAAAGGAAATTGAGAAATGATTTAGCGGAAAACTTAACCCTAACTACGGGTAATTTAACAAAATTACGGAATACGCATAATCTTTTAAGCAAGAGTAAATAAGAAAGAAAGAAAGAAAGAGAGTTACTTATCACAAAGTAAACAATAAATCTCAAACCCACATACTTAGTTAACTAAAGCCCTCACTGGCTCAAAATAAGTCTTAAGCAAACATAACTGTAAAATGTGACATAAATCCAAAACACCTACACAAAGGTTTTAAACATAAAGTATAAAACCAAAGAAAATTAAGTCACACAACGATCTCCATGATCATATCCAAGTCATCTCCGACCTTTTCTCAAAGAGGAGATCCTGTCCGTCTGAGTGTCGCACCACGCAGCTCCAAAACAAAACACAAGAAAGAGGGGTGAGTTTAACAAATTCAGCAATGGTTTTTAATATCACTATCAACATCGCAAATACGATAGCATAACAATATAATCATTCAGATCAAAGATTGGCAAGGTGCATCATTTTCTTATCACACATACACGTCACCTAGAACTGCATCATAGTGCATAATCCACATAATTTCATTCTCATCATAATAACCTGCATGAATGTATCTCTAACATACATATTCCATCATGCATCATACCATAATCAACTTGCATGAACGTATCTCTAACATACATATTTCATCATGCATCACATCATAACAACCTGCATGAATGTATCTCTAACATACATATTCTATCATGCATCATATCATAATTAACCGGCATGAATGTATCTCTAACATACATATTCCATCATGCATCATATCATAATCAACCTACATGAATGTATTTCTAACATACATATTTCATCATGCATCATAGCAAAATCAACCTACATGAATGTATCTCTAACATACATATTCCATCATGCATCATATCATAATAACCTCCATCAAGGAGTAATCACAATTTGGTGTCACACAGACGGGACTGTAACGACCCATTTTCTGGTTATGCTTAACCCAGGGGGTTAAGGGTAATTTAGTAATTTAAGATTAGTATTAGGGGCTTTCATTAGGTAAAATCCCTGTATAGCTTGAAGTAACGAGCACAACATATCCAAGAACACTCAAAACAGAGGTTGGAAACGAAAGTTATGACCTCAGGAAGTGAGCCACATGGGCGGGACCTACTTTAAAATTTCAAGATAACCTGCCCATGTGTGGTCTAGTTTTAAAGGGCTCGTCGATACGAGTCCATCGGTACCAAGATCGTGCAATTCCGACTTCGGGATAAAAAGTTATCGCGTTTTAAAAATATTCAAGAAAAGATGAAATAGCTGATGTCAGCAAGCCGAGAAGAGCCGAGCCACTGCGCCGCAAAAACAGGGCACGATTGTGGCCGTCTGCGTGTCCGTTGCGCATCGCGTGGCGGTTATGCTTAACCCGGGGGGTTAAGGGTAATTTGGTAATTTAAGATCATTGTTAAGGGTTTTTAGGTAAAATCCCCGTATCCGGGTAGAGCTCATAGTAACGAGTGTAACGAATCAAAGAATGCACAAAACGGAGGTCAGGAGCAAAAGCTATAGCCCCGGGAAGCATGCCATATGGGCGGGACATACACAAAAGTGCAGGATAACCTACCCATGTGTGGTCTTATTTCGAAGGTCTCGTCGACACAAGTCCATCGGTATCAAGAACACGTGATTCCAATGCCAAGGTTGGAAGTTATCGTGTTTTGAGGTTAGGATTGCGTTATTTGAATAAAATAATATCTTTCTAGATAGGATTGCTGACAAAGCGGATAGGATTGATAGTGGATAGGTATGTTGACAAAGCGGATATGATTAATAGTGGATAGGATTACTGACAAAGTGGATAAGATTGATAGTGGATAGGCATGCTGACAAAGCGAATAGGATTGATAGTGGATAGGCATGCTGACAAAGCGGATAGGATTGCTGACAAAGCAAATAGGATTGATAGTGGATAGGATTGCTGACAAAGTGGATAGGATTGATAGTAGATAGGATTGCTGACAAAGCGCATAAGATTGATAGTGGATAGGATTGTTGATAAAGTGGATATGATTGATAGTAGATAGGATTGCTGACAAAGTGGATATGATTGATAGTGGATAGGATTAATGATGCAAGCAAATAGGATTGACACGTGTCAACCTCATATCTATCCAATTCTTGTATAAATAGCATCATTGACATCCAGAAAGAAAGAAGAGAATTCTCTCCCACGTTTTCCCATTTCTCTCATATGTTCAGAAACTTCTGTTCTTCATTTCTCACTTATTTTAAGTCCGAATCGAACAATTCAAAAGGCGTTTCCTACTGAATTCAACATTTTGGACGCTGTGGTGGGGTCGGTTTCTTTATTCGAGGCTTCTACAGTTACAAAATTATAACCAAGGGTTAAGGTAGGGGACTTTAAACTCTAAACGTGTGCTTAGTATAACTTCTTTACGCATGATTTAACATGATTAAGCTTATGTGATTGATTTATGTGAGACATGTTATGTGATGAACTGTTTTAGCATGAATATTGCTATATTTTAAACGATGTGATGATTAATTCATGGGCTTAAGACCCGGAATAATCATAGAGTGATGATGCCCGCCGAGAAAAATAAATTGGCAAGTGGCGCGCACAGGGTAGAGCATTGTGGGAAAGCTCTGTCCCTAAGTGGCCCTCGTTTGCCCCATGAGTGCCGAGGGTAGGCCATAGGGTGTCGCGGCTTGTGGTTTTGTTGTGATTTGGAACCGGTTGTTTTATGCATAATTTATAGTGATAAAGGTTTCTAAAGAATATGTTGTAGGGTTTTCAAAGAGATTTCTGCTTAGCATCTTTATTAGATTTTAAATCAACCTGCTAAGTATTTTAAAATACTCACCCACCCCCAGATTCTGCAGGTAATGCAGCGAGAGCGAAGGTGAAGGACATGTAATGTCCCAGATATTTATCTGCTTTCTGATTTTGGAAAATATATAATATTTATATGACTACAGATTAAGGGCATGATGTGCCCGAAGACTTGTAAGGCTTGTAAAACTTCAAACTCTACGAACCTAAGTCCATGGTTTGTGTGAAATATGTTATTATGCACATGAATAATACTTTGTTGTGCTATGACTCCGTGATATGCTCATTATTAATATAAAGCATATATGACTGTGATCTGCATTGACGGCCATCGTGTTTTTGGATATACATGTGTTGGCGGAGCGTGTCGAACATTATGACGATAAAAAAAAAGACGGCTGTCACAGGGACATAGACAAGGCCACGAAGGCGTGTCATGGTCTAAAAATCTACACAAGAATTAAAGAAAGATTGGGGTTGTCAATCCCTAAAAACTGCTCGCCTTGGATGATCCTGGCTAGGGATGTCCCATTCTTACACAGAGAATCTAGAGCAGGGGTGTTTGCCTAGGGACATCTCCTGCGGTGGGGAGAGCCCGAATTCCCACACAGGGAACCCTAGAACACGTGGTAGCGGGTGCACACGGCATACCACACTGGATTCTCAGGGTCCAGATGACACTCATAATAACATTTTCACCATCCGCAAGACAAGTACACAACTTGTCCCCACATAAATTCCATTCAACTAGACACAACCCGGGGAGTGCACTCGTTCCACACAGGAACTCAAATCAAAACATGTCCCTTCGGACCAATCAACTTACGATTAATCAACGATCGATCAATTCGGCACACAATTTCACCACATTGCATCTAATCGGTCAAATTCGATTAACCTCAATGAAGCCTCAATTGGAAATCCATTTTCATGATGCATGCAGCATAGTACATACGTGGGCAAGGCATACATGAATCCTAATCCATGATAAGTGCTCTCATCAGCCCTTAATGCATCATTCATAATCATAAAATCAAGCTTCATCATCATCATTAAACCCCCACATGTGTGTGTGTACCTAGTAGAAGTACTTCACTAAATGCATTTCAACTTGCTTGAAATTAACTCACTACCACACTACACATGTGAATTAACATATAATCATGAATTCCAGCGAAAATCATAGGAGAAGGAACGTTGAAATCATAACTCAAATCAAAACTCCACCACAAAGGCTACACACATATAAGATCATTCATAGGTTGTAGTCCTACTGAAAATATGCTTAACAAAAGGAGATCAACCATTCACAATTTCAAGATAACAATTCCAACATCATGCCACAAAACATAAGTCATTCTACAAATCTCTAATCACATATCCCAACTCCATAACCACAATAGCATGTCTTTCTAGTAGCATAACATAGCTCAAAACACTCCACATTCATATGAAATTGGCAAGCTAAAGTAGAATCATCGAAATAAGCATTATGCATTAGAACACCATTCTGCTGTGTAGCCGTTCGAACACCCATCAGGCCGTTTGATCGGCTAAACGGGAAAAATTCAAATTCACAGTTTGGCCGTTCGAACGCCCAGTAGGCCATTCAATTGGTTGAACTAATAATCTGTCAATCTGACAGTGTTGCCGTTCGAACGCCTAGAAGGGCCGTTTGAACGCCAACAAGGCAGAACTGATCATCTTCTTCTTTTCTCAATTTCAAACCGAGACACCATTGATAACACTTTAAATCAACATCTAACACCCTAATTATCATCAAAAGTCCTTCATGACTTCCAAAATGTTAAACCATATCATAATAAGGCAAAACCCTATGAAATCGGGATTAAAGATTACTATTTTCTAATTTTGCCATTAACACACCAAATCAAGTAACTCCATTCAAGATAAGCCAAAAATCAAGAGTTTTACCATGGATAAACTAAAATTTCAAAAGTCCATTACCTTATCACTTGATTAAGCTTGGATTTGATGGTCACCCTTCTTGAAAACCTTACAAAACATAGAGTTTGAATTAAACTCCATTAAAAATTGATTTACCAAAGAAATCCCTAATTAAAACTTAGATCTAGAGCTTGTTGAACATAAAAATCGAATTCTAAAAGCTAGGGTTTGTAGTAAAATACAAATTAGTAGTTTTTGATATCCAAAAATGAATTGAAACAAAGGGAAAATGGTAGATTTAGAAGAGATTAAGAAGAAAGTTAGGGTTTAGTGCTTAATTAGAGTAATCTTACCTTAAACACCTTCTAATCTGGGCCTAATTAGGGATTAGGCCTGACCTCTCCTCCTTAGCCTATTCCTAAAAATAGAAATGGCTCAGGTTTGGCCTTTTATAGTATATATGGGTAAGTTATGGGGTGTAAATAGAAAAAGTAGGCTAAAAATGGGTATTTTACAAAATTGAGCACTAATTAAGTCTAAAAAAATTCTAAAATTTTTTGTAAAACCTTAAGTAGATATCTGGGTTCATTTGACCCCAAAACCAAAATTTTGACGGTGAGGCTTACAGGGGTCCCGCAAAAACCCTAATTTTTGGAAAAATAGTAAAAATTCAGAAAAATCCAAAAAATTCACATTTGTTTTAAAATCACTTAAAATTACTAATCTTAAAGTTGATTTTGGTTAAAACCATCATAAACACCACTTATTTCATGAAATTACCGAATAAATCAGAAAACGCGTTAACCTCACAATAACCGATAATTAAATAAAACCAAAAACCGGTTTAGAGATGAGGGTCCTCACACTATGTATAGCCAATCGCTATCTGACCATCAGATCTTGGTCAGAACCATGATATGACAGCAAGGGCCTCCGGCTGTGGCTAATATTTTTTGTTAACAAGGCTTAAGAGGGAGAAAAAGAGTTGAATTTCAAAACCTTTGTAAACTTTTCATGAAGTATATATTTGGCTTCTTGTTTTTTTCTTATGCACTCTGGACCCGAATCATCTCCGTAGAAGATATCTAACCAGCTCAATTGGCTTGCAAAAAGGTGGAAGTTGGTGAAGCGCGAAGGCCCTTAGTGGTGGCACAATTCAGAAAATGGGCATCTTTTTCAATCTCCTCACAAGGACATATGAAATCATTCAATTAGGAGCAATAAAACAATCTAACATCAACAATCAAGAAATTAAATCACGGGGAGAGCGCTCACAAACCGTTGGGGTAGATTTCTTTGGGATGTGCGTAATCCTTTACACCGACGCCTCAATCAATTAAATATTACTTCAATTAAACAAGTAGAGAGAATTATTGTAATCCACGAACATGGGGTTATAGACTCTTTGAAATAGTGCCCTAGACTCCACCCTTGGAGATCCCCACCAATTTCCTTACTGGTACACTTCCAGAAGCAAGGTCCATGCCAGAAGAGAGGGAGAGAGGGGTGATAACCCCTCTGTTCCTTGTTGGCCTCTGACCAAGAAAGAGGGAAAGGAGGAAGTGATAGAGATTAGGGCTCCAATAATTTTAAGTTAGTTTAAAACAAATGTGAATTTTTTGGATTTTTCTGAATTTTTACTATTTTTTCAAAAATTAGGGTTTTGGCGGGACCCCCATGGGCCCCACTGTCAAAATTTTGATTTTTGGGTCAAATGAACCTAGATATCTACTTAAGGTTATACAAAAAATTTTAGAATTTCGTAGACTTAATTAGTGCTCAAATTTGTAAAATACCCATTTTTAGCCTACTTTTCCTATTTACACCCTATAACTTACCCATACATACCCCAACCCTTACTATAAAAAGTCAAACCTAAGTCATTTCTATTTTTGGGAATAGTCTAAGGAGGAGAGCCTAATCCCCAATTAGGCCCGGATTAGAAGTTGTTTAAGGTAAGCCTACTCTAATCAAGCACTAAACCCTATCTTTCTTCTTAATCTCTTCTAAATCTACCATTTCCCCTTTGTTTCAATTCATTTTTGGACATCAAAAACTACTGATTTGTATTTTTCTATAAACCCTAGCTTTCAAAAGCCGATTTTTATGTTCAACAAGCCCTAGATCTAAGTTTTAATTAGGAATTTCATTGGTAAATCGATTTTTAATGGAGTTTAATTCAAACTCTATGTTTTGTAAGGTTTTCAAGAAGGGTGACCATCGAATCCGAGCTTAATCAAGTGATAAGGTAATGGACTTTCAAGATTTCAGTTTATCCATAGTAAAACTCTTGGTTTTTGGCTTATTTTGAATGGAGTTACTTGATTTGGTGTGTTAATGGCATGATTAAAAAATGATAATCTTTAATCCTGATTTTATAGGGTTTTGCCTTATTATGATATGGTTTAACATTTTGGAAGTCATGAAGGACTTTTGATGATAATTAGGGTGTTAGATGTTGATTTGATGTATTATCAATGGTGTCTCAGTTTGAAATTGCAAAAGGAAGAAGATAATCAGTTCTGCCTTGTTGGCGTTTCAACGGCCCTCCTGGGCGTTCGAACGGCAACATTGTCGAATCGAGAGATTTTTAGTTCAACCAATCGAACGGCCTACTGGGCGTTCGAACAGCCAAACTGTGAATTTGAATTTTTTCCGTTTAGCCAATCGAACGGCCTTCTGGGCGTTTGAACAGCTACACAGCAGAACTATGTTCTAATGCATGATGTTTATTTCAATGATTCCACTTTAGCTTGCCAATTTCATATGAATGTGGAGTGTTTTAAGCCATATTATGCTACTGGAAAGGCATGCTATTGAGGTTATGAAGTTGAGATATATGCTTAGAGGTTTGTGGAATGACTTATGGTTTGTGGCATGATGTTGGAATTGTCATCATTGAAATTATGAATGGTTGGTTCCTTATGGTTAAGCATATTTTCAGTAGGACTACAACCTATTAATGGACTGATTTGTCATAATAGAATGTGGTTAGTTAATGTGTGGATGTTGGTGAATGTCATGACTTAAGGATGAAAAGAATGATCTTATATGTGTTTAACCTTTGTGGTTGAGTTTTGATTTGAGTTATGATTTCAATGATTCTTCTCCTATGATTTCTGCTAGAATCTATGTTTAGATGATAATTCACATGTGTAGTGTGGTAGGGAGTTGATTTCAAGCATGTAGACACGCATTGAGTGAAGTACTTCTACTAGGTACACACACATGTGGGGTTTAAATGATGATGTTGAAGTTTGATATTATGATTATGAATGATGCATTAGGGGCTAATGAGAGCACTTGCCATGAATTAGGATTCATGTATGCTTTGCCCACGTATGTACCATGCTGCATGCATCATGAAAATAGATTTCTAATTGAGGCTTCATCGCGATTAATCGAATTTGACCAATTGGATGCAATGTGGTGAAATTGTGTGCCGGATTGATTAGTCGTGGATTAATCGTAAGTTGATTGGTCTCAAAGGACATGTTTTGATTTGAGTTCCTGTGTGGAACAAGTGCACTCCCCGGGTTGAGTCTAATTAAATGGAATTATGTGGGGATGAGTTGTATACTTGTCTTGCGGATTGTGAAAATATTATTATGAGTGTCATATGGACCCTGAGAATCTAGTGTGGTATGCCGTGTGCACCCGCTACCACGTGTTCTAGGGTTCTCTATGTGAGAACTCGGGCTCTTCCCTTCGCAGGAGATACCCTTGGGCGAACACCCCTGCTCTAGATTCTATGTGTGAGAATGAGACATCCTTGGCCAGGATCGTCCAGGGCGAGTAACTTTAGGGATTGACAACCCCGAACTTTCTTTAATTCTTGTGTAGAATTTTGGACTATGACACGCCTTTGTGGCCTTGTCTATGTTCCCATCTGTGTGACACAAAATTGTGATTACTCCTTGATAGAGGTTGTTATGATATGATGCATGATAGAATATGTATGTTAGAGATACATTCATGCAGGTTGATTTTGATATGATGCATGATGGAATATGTATGTTAGAGATACATTCATGCATGTTGTTATGATATGGCGCATGTGAAAATATGTATGTTAGAGATACATCCATGCAGGTTGATTATGGTATGATGCATGATGGAATATGTATGTTAGAGATACATTCATGCAGGTTGATTATGGTATGATGCATGATGGAATATGTATGTTAGAGATACATCCATGCAGGTTGATTTTGATATGATGCATGATGGAATATGTATGTTAGAGATACATTTATGCAGGTTGTTATGATATGGCGCATGTAGAAATATGTATGTTAGAGATACATTCATGCAGGGTGTATGATGAGAATGAAATTATGTGGATTATGCAATATGATGCAGTTTTAGGTGACGTGTATGTGTGATCAAAAAATGATGCACCTTGCCAATCTTTGATCTGAATGATTATATTGCTATGCTATCGTATTTTCGATGTTGATAATGATATTAAAAACCATTGCTGAGTTTGTTAAACTCACCCCTCTTTCTTGTGTTTTGCTTTGGGGCTGCATGGTGCGACATGCAGACGGACAGGATCTCCTCTTTGAGGAAAGGTCGGAGATGACTTGGATGTGATCGTAGAGATCGTTGTGTGACTTATTTTTCTTTGGTTTTATGTCTTATGTTTAGAACCTTTGTGTAAGGTTCTTTGTTGTTTTGGATTTATGTCACATTTTGCAGTTGTGTTTGCTTAAGACTTATTTTGAGCCAGTATGGGCTTTAGCTAACTAAGCATGTGGGTTTGAGATTTGTTGTTTACTTTGTGATAAACAACTCTCTTTCTTTCCTTCTCATTTACTCTTGCTCAAAGGATTGTGCATACTCCGTAATTCTATAAAATCACCCGTGGTTAGGGTTAAGTCTTCCGCTAAATCGTTTTCTCAATTTCCCTTCGTCGCCCCGCACGCTTGATCGGCCCTTGGACTGGGTTAGGCTCTGGTCAGGCATCGCCGAGGTGTGACATAAGCCCTTGCACGTGACCATGCCCATGATACAGTAGACCCCTCACTAACCACATGGGTCCTATAACACAAGTTAAAGGTTGGGACCCCACAATGTGAATATTCACATCCTAGCCACATTTCTAGCAGACAAGTGTGTCTCAAATGTGGGCCTCATGATGAGTATAGGTTTAAGTGGTTCCAGTGGGGTCAGTGCGACTGCCCCCACTGTCCTTGGACCTAGTGGCCTGTATTGGCTCACCTGAACTGGAAACAGTACTACAACAAAAAAATACTATTAGCGATGCTTTTATGAGTAACCATGTGGGCCCAAGACCATACCATGATTGAACACATCCTCACATAATATCTTGAGTTGGAGTCACAATCATCCCATGTTGCTTGCATAGCTTTAGTGTTTTGTTTTTAGCTAGGACTTTGGTGGGACATTTAGATTCTATTGTAACACCCCGACCCGAGTCGGGGTCCAGAAATCTTGAATAAAAATTTTCTTTCCTTAAACAAAGAAACATCATATGTGCATGAAAGGTATAATTTTCATCTACGCACTACGGAGCTTCAAAGCTTCCTCGTATGTAGATTAGAGTTGTAACATTCTCATACACACGATGATGCTTCAAAGCTCATCGCGTGTAGGTCAGAATAATATTATAATTATAATTTAATTTGGATCAGCCAACATTGCTTTGTCATTGGTTGCCTACGTACGTATTGGATAACATTTACAATATTATTCCAATTCGATCGGATCTAAACAAAGTTCTACCTAACGATTATTACATACATCAGGATTACAAAATCATATAGGTTAAAATACATATATCCTTATATTCAAATATATTATTCGGAGTTAGATTGAAATATCATAAATCATCAAAGTAAAATAGAAATCTCATACATCATAAACGTCAGACAGAATCTCATAGATCATCAAAGTTAGAAATAAATCTCATAAATCATATAAATCATCGAAATCATATGGAAATCTCATAAATCATCAGAGTTAAACGAAAGCTAACACATTAACAAAATTATACATCTTGCTCTAACACAGAGTGGAGCATAACACAATATATTATATTGGATTACACTAGATCCCATCAGATCATATTAGAACATATCATATCATAACATAGTATATCATATCAAAGCATATCAGGACACCACAGATCATATCGGATAAAGTATCACAATAGATCAAAGGCTAATTGAATTGGTTTGTGCCCAAAAAGACATGATTTTGTTTTGAAATTGGTCTTGATGAGTAGTATTGCTCAAGACTTGGTACCTCCCTGGGTTGAGAAGAGTGGAATGCAATATGTGTTATTTAATGAGATATCCGGACCCTTATAATCAAGGTAGTTTGTCCAAGTATACTAGCTTACCACATATCGTGATTAGGACCATCTTGATGAGCAGTAGTGCTCAGGACCATCTTAATGAGTAGTCGTGCTTAGGATATCTTGATGAGCAGTAGTGATCGGGATTATCTTGATGAGTAGTAGTACTCAGGGCTTTGGCCATGATGAGCAATTTGTGCTCAAGGTTTTTTGACCTTGATGAGTAGGCTTCTTTCTTCTCTATGTGTTAGACATTCACCATTTGTTGTTATTACATGTGTATGTAATATTATGCTCTATTACACATGTTGTGTAGGGATAAAGGAGCTTATGTTACACATGTGGATATGACTTAATTTGCATGTTGTGTAGGATAGTGTGTTTGAGATACTTAATTTGCAAGGTGAATGTTTTTCATTAAGAAATGTATATGCATGATATGTTTATGTTGAGAAAGTTATTCATGCAGGATATAATTAGGTTTACATGTGAGGTGTATGATTGATATGAGTTATGTGGAACCCATAATGAGCAAGAGGCATGTAAACATGATGATGAGATAATATGGGTTATAGCATGGTATGCAGATGACTTAAATATGTAATGATGTGATATATCATATAGCATGATATGTAGGTGACATGAGAATGCGTTAATGAGATATACTAGAGTTAGTATGACATGCATATGGATGGTAAATTATGACATGAATGCACAAGTTTATGTAGATATCCATGGATGCTGGGTATGATGGATTATTTGTATAATGAATATTTTGTGTTTATGCTTGTAATGTCATCTTAGATTTACCCTTTGTATTAAAAAACCCTTGCTGAGCTTGTGGTTCACCCTTCTTTTTATGTTTGTATTTTGGGGCTGCATGTCATGCCATGTAGGTGGTCTGGATGGACTTTTTGTGGAGCGTATGGGTGATGATGTTGCTTAGAAGGGGTTACTTTGAGATCTTGAATGCAAATTGCTTATATAGCATGTTGTATTGAGACTTTTATCTACTTGTTTATACTTCACACTTTATTAGCCGATGTCAGCTTAGACTTTTATTAGCCAATGTGCGCTTAGACTCTTATACTTGAGCCATGTGTGGGTTGTTTTAGATTAAGTATGTGGGTTGGTGTGTAGACTAATGTTTAATCTAATAGTCTTTTATGTTCTTAGTTCTCTCTTGTACAAAGTTGATGTGCGTAACTTCGTAGTGAACTACCCAAGTAGGGGTCAAGTCTTCTGCAATCGAATGTTACTTAGTAGCACTGTGGATATTGATAAGTATGAAATATATATATCTATTTTATATGCCTTTTTACCTTATTTGCTAGTATATATTAGGTTAATTAAGAGTTAGTTATAATTTATTTAAATTAAGATAGAAATTAGTATTTTAGTTTAATTATAAATAATTTTATAGTTATTAGTAGTTTAGATATGTATTTTAACAAAGTTGGGATTTTAGTTATATTGTACATGTCTAAAAGATGATATTTTATATTTTGTAGGTAAAGTGCACTTATCAAGGTACTTGGACGATGTTTGGAATAATTCAAAATAGTCTTAACATGCTTTAAAGTGATTTGGACAATGTTTTGGAGTTATAAACAAGTTGAAAATTAATATGGACATGAAGAAAAGCTTAATGAATAGAATATGGACTGTCCAGAAAAACTGTCCAGATTGCAGAAACACTGTAGCCGTTCGAACAGGCATCTAGGGTGTTAGAACGGGATAACGTGGTTTTGAAGAAAAACTCAGTATAAGCGTTCGAATGGGAATGCAGGGAGTTCGAACGGCATAACGCGCAGTTTCCTTGTTTGACCCAAATTTCAATCCTTTTCATATTGGACTTCTTCCTACGGAACTTATGCCTATAAAAAGACATATTTGGCTCAAAATTGGGGGATTTCAGGAGATTTTTTGAAGAGAAAAAGGAAGAAGAAGATGGAAGAGAAGCTAAAGCTTTTAATGGAGATTCAAGTGCTTTCTTCTACCATGGAAGGCTAAACTTTTCTTTTACTTAGGAGTTGATGAAGCTATAGATAAGTTTCAGTTTCTTTTCTTTTTAATTTAGATCTCAGTTGTGAAGGATGACAATTGTATGATATAGATTTCTTTTTTAATGGAAGAGCTTTTAATGTTTATTCAAGTCTATGTTGATTTATTGTCTTGTAGATGATAGATTGATGTGGTTTTGATATTTGCATCAATTCTAATTTCTGTGATTTAGATGAGATGGTCATACAATAGTTTTAATGCTAAGATAATTAATGACTTGGATGAGTTATACTAAGATTAGATGGTCATGCCTATATCTAATTTAGTGTAGATGATTTGTGCTATTGTCGAAGATAGTTAATGCTATAGAATTTAATTAATGATTCTTTTTGAAGTAATTCTAGCTTTTAGCTAAGAATACTTGTTCATATTCATACTAGATTTAGATTAGAAGTTAAGGAATTGTTATGGTTCTATAGTGGATTTGATTTCCTAAGTAATTTCTATCATATTAATCTCTTATTTTTAAACTAGTTGATTTCTTTCCTTTACTTAATTAAAGTTTAAGTTTGTTTTAGTTTTCAATCAGCAAATTCCTCTTTAGATTTAGTGATAATCTATCTCTCCCTGAGGTTCGACAACCCTTAAATATTTATCCTAGTACAATTACCTTGTACACTTGGAAAGGGTTTAATTATAAATGATCACATATCCTTCCCCTTAGACCAGGTTCGGCTCAGGGATAGGGGTGTCGGGGCATGAAAAAAAGAGTGATTAATTACCTCAGGATAAAGTAGGTTTATAGATGTTTTTTATTTTGTAGTTAATTTTGATGTGTATCACTACTGCAGTCCGGAGTTCAATTCATTTTTCCTATTATAGATGCGTCAAAGTAGGCAGAAATAATACGACATTATGGTAGATGATTTTTAAGTAATGATGCATGTTTTTACCTCGATTCTTTTTATATGCTACTGGAAAAGATTAATGAAGTGCTTATGTTGGTCATTATTCAATTTGTATTTTGTAGTTTGATGCTATAAGGATTTTGCTACTTATGCATTGTAATTTGCAATTTTGACTTTTATAGCATTTGTAAGTAAGCTCCTTCAGATTTTATTTTTCTGCATGTTCTATTTCTCTGCATGTCCTATTTCTCTTTCATATCTGCCATTTCTTCTATGTTTTATACTTCTTTTCCTTTTTAGCTTCTTTATTATTTTTCTTATAAACAATAATTTTTTAACACTTTTACTCCCTCAGAAAATGGCCCCGCAATAGTTGCCCTGGCTGCACCTTGAAGCATTTTTTTCTTATGCATCACTGTTTTTTCCTCAATTAAGGATTCATATGCCCAAGCATTGATCTGTACAATATGAATGCATTCTTCTCTCAATAAGATCCATCTTAAATAGTATTTTTCTTGTTCCCTAGCAATTATTGCTCTGCATAATTTGTATAATTCCCTGAAATCTCCAACTAAGTTAAAGTTTTAGAGTACAAATATTGAAGATCTCTATAAGGAAGGTTGGATGGGAGTGTCATGTTTAGTCATGTTTGTTACATCAATGTAAGGCATTGAGTTTTTCTCTTTGCCTATATCTCTATCAACTTCTATGTCATAATTAATTATTGATCCTATATGTCTACATTCTTTTATAGAAAAATCAAAACCTTAGTCTTACTGTAAGTAATTTCTTCTTTGAGTGAAAATAACTAATTTTTGCCCTAAACATCTTTGCTATTTGAAACTTAATATTTTTTTGTTTAAATTATATATTAAGGGATCTAAGCAACAACAACATATGTGGTGCAATTCCTTCTAATCTTCCATAGAATATCACCATTTTGTAAAATTTTAGCTCTAAGGTATTGGAAAGGAATACAAAACAACTATATTAGATTGTTATTTCATTTTTTGGACAGGACGACACAAGTTAATAATACTTTAACAATTAAGATACTGGCATATATAGGGTCCAGAGTTTGATGGAAAATGTCAACTTCACCAATGAAACATTACAAGTTCGTGTCAAATTTCTAAAAGTGATAGTGAAAACCACATGAGGGAGCACATACCTACTTCTTGAAACAACTAAAATGCAGAGTTCCTTTATTGCTCAATTCAAACCTGAGCAAAACCCACATATTTTCACATGTGCACCTTGTTTCTTTACACTTAAATAATGTGAAGGCGGCATTTCCTAGTTAGTTATATATTGAACTATTGGATTGTTGTTTCATTAGAAATATGTAGCATTATACGATGATGGAGGGAGTGGACTCTTATTTGGATTAGAAAGTAGTAATAGATGAGTGATGGGCATTATGTATGCATATTCAGTTGCAGACGTGTACATTAAATTGTTTAGAAAAAAACATCATTTTCCTTCAATTAGCTATTAAAAAAAAGAAATTTTATTTTTTTCTTTTAATGTATATGTTTCTATCCACGAATTTTACTAGAGAATAATGTAGGATATTGTAAGCTTTCCATTATATTTAGGTTTAGTCTTTGAAGGTGGTCTAATTAAATTACTCTACATTTTATACTTTTATCTCTTTCTTAGAATATCATTGGGAGCAGTCCTGCGAGTGCCAACTTTCTTACAAGCTACGACGAAACACACTCTCAAACAACTGATACATCAAGCCTCTTCAACACTCTTATGTCTGAATACGAAGATCCCAAGTCTGGTAAAGTTCACAACATCCATCTCAATTCTTCTTTCCTTGATAAAGCAAGGTGTGAATCTAATTTTAAATTATGAATCCCTCTATTCCGATGCAACTAAAGAGAAATTCGGTGCAAGTGATAACCCATCAAGCAAGTTCTAGAAACTACTCTTTCACTACATTGCAGCAGTATGAGAATAGACTTGTGATGAATCAGATAGATGTGAGCCTCTCGAACTCTTATTATCCAAAACCTTCTTTAGGTATATTAATCACATTAATAAGGAATGCTCAACTGAAAGGAAATTTAAAATGGTGCTTTCCTGTATAGATAGTATTTAATGAAATGGGGAGAAAGGGAAAGAGAAAGTGAATCTAGGTGAAAGAGAAACTAGGAGATTCCTAAATATTTTTTACTTTTTGGTTACACAAATGACATTAGAGAAAATTGACAATGACAGTGGTGGTAGCGGCAGTGGTGGTAGTAGTGGTAGTGGTAGTGACGGTGGTGATAGCGATGATGGTGGTGGTGGTTGTGGCGGCGGCAGTTGTAGTGGTGGTGGCGATGGTTGTGGTGGCGGTGGTGGCAGAGATGGTGATGGTGGTGACATTGGTAGTAGTGACGGCGGTAGCGGTGGTGGCCGCAGTGGCGATGGTGGTGGTGGTGGCAGCGATGGTTGTGGTGGCTGTGGTAGAGGTGGTGGCAGAGATGGTGGTGGTAGTGACATTGGTGGTGGCGGCGGCAGTGACAGTGGCGATGATGGTGGTGGTGATAGAGGAGGTAGCAGAGATGGTGGTGGCGGCAATGGTAGTGATGATGGTGGTGGTGGTAAAGGTGGCGGTGGCAATAGTAGCGGTGATGGTGGTGGCGGCGGCGATGGCAGTGGTGGTGGTGGTAGTAGTAACAAGGCATAAGTGTTTAGTATAATGATTTTCTCCCAAAATCAATGGGTTAATGGATGGAAAATTTTTGGGCCAAATTTTTATCCATTTGCTCCCACTTTTCACTCTCGTTTCTCTTTCCCCGTTGCACAAAACAATGGAAACTAGGAGAGTTTAACAAGATTCTTTCTTTTCCCCCTCTTTCCACCAATCCAAACAGACCCTAAAGGATAACAAAGAGTTAATGGGTAGCGTATCTACGATTGTATCTAGAAAAACTAAATCTCCAATAGAGTAAATATGAAGACAAAATAAATTCTAGGTTTGGCACAATTGGTTGGTTTCTAAAACTAAGCAAGTTAGTTGTTACATGGAAAATAACAAATAATTAGAAGTCTTTAATTATCAGAGATAAGAGAAGAGAAAAATAAATACAAATAAATTAAATGCAAACTCTAATTGTCAATCAAGGTTCTGAACTTACAATAATGATCCTACTAATTATTTGGACACCTTTTTAAGAAGTTGTAGAGAGCTACTTAAAATATCGAAGATGGATTTTTTTGTATTTTTAACTCGATTTGACAAACTTGATTCCTACTAACTCCACTAGCAAATTAGTTATGCAAATTACTGTCTTGATCTTGCTACACTTCAGAACTAATATATAAGACACAATTTTTAATGCGTAAAACAGTCTCCAAAATACACTTAAAATTGTGCCTTAATCTGATTTTTGGATGAAGAGTTAAGCATATGTGGATTATTTCTGCTGGGCTTGCTATGTACCTCCTAGATCTTAGGAATAAATCATAGCATGTTCCTTTGTGGGCATTTTGGGCACATTCTTGTCGTTTAACCTGAAATATAATATTAAACCTTTTTTGTTAAATTTGGTTAATTTACAAGTGATTATCAGGGAAACCAATCACATGTTTTAGGAATCAATTATGTCTTAGTACCTCAAAGGAATGTGGCACTACTAATCAAATGTTTTAGTAACGTTCTCTTGGGTCTCAACATGTACATTACACATATACTAAAACACTCAACCAAGGAGACTTTAATGCTTGGGAAACTCTATGTAGATGAGCTTGGTGTCAAAGATGAAAATGGTGAAGACTTGCATAATGAACCAAAATGGAAGGTAAATAGGACATATAAGGCTTTTGAATGCAAAATTTTTATGTTCATTGAGATGCTAAGGTGGTTATGCAAATTTTCTGGTTCTAGAAGACAAGTGTTATATTGATCTTTATGAGGGCATATAATACTTTTTAATGCAAATTTTTTATGTTCATTGAGAAGTTGAGGTGGTTATGCAAATTTTTTGGGTTGCATAATACAATTGTTATATCGATCTTTATGATATTAGTACAAGATAGTGATATTGACTCAACAAAAACTCCCACATGAGTTTTAGCGGGACTTAACAAATGGGCCTCATACAAAGTGCACTTGGGCTCACTTATTTAGTGCAACCAAAACTCATATGAGAGTTTTTGTTGTGTAAATATCATTAATATAGTAACAACACTGAATGCATTGTGTTTTTTGCTATGCTATTTCATAGAAGAAGCTGGGTGACCATTGATTTCATGAGAAGGAAGAATAATGTTGGTGATACAAGACATAGGAAAGATTTTTATAGTAGATATATCTGGTTAATGTTTTCAGTGTGATTACTTAAATGCCATTAATTTTCATGGGTAGACTGATAGTTTATAGTTAGTGCTCTTGATGCTTTTATTTGCTTAATATTAGACATGTACCTATCAAAGTAATGATGTTTTTATTTTCTTAATACTAGACTTGACCACAAACTTAAACTAATTGCCTCAGTCTTCAATAATTCTCTAAGAGCCTCATACCTCAATCATTCATTGAGAAACTTATGTTTCATAACTAATTTGATTTTTAAGTTATTCTCAAGAACAAGAAATGCTCATGAATTATTTTTCTTCTATTAGTTTAGTTTGAACAATCATTATAGAAGGTTATATAAGAGTGATTGCTTTCCATGACTGGTGGCCAAAAGAATATTTGGGAGACAAAGATACATACAACACAGTAGAAGCAACACATTCTACGAGTGAGTTTCTTATGAAGTGCCAGGTAGGTATGTATGTAGGATTGACTTTCAGCTGTTAATTGTTTATGTCTTATGTTTGGACATGGTGTCATTATTCCATTTATATTAATTGTTAGTAGATAAATGAAGGTGATGATGCATTTTTTGTGTTGTAGATAGATATAGGTGTTTTTTATGCTTTGAAGAGGAAGTTCCAACATGCAACTTTTCAAGTTAACTATTTTGTTGTCTTTTTTACCTATTGGTAGATGTTTGGAGTTAAATGACTTTGTCAAACACAAATTGTGTTGTGGTTTCATCTGGATTTTCAATTTCTTGTGCATTTTGACTTAACTTATTTGACAGAATAGAAAACAAAGAGTGAGCAACATGTGATGATACAATGAGATATGCTGGGATTTGCTTTTGCCACTAATTTGTTCATCCTAAATAGTTATGTATACACTTTTGAGGCAAAATTATTTGTTGCAATTACTTAATACAATTTATTAGAAGCAGATGTTGCAACAAAAGTTGTTTGTGTCTAATATATTTTGTCATTTGGATGATTAATTTTTGTCAGAAATATTACACATGTATAATTTAAAAAGGCTTTTTGTAACCAATCCATGTTGTTGCAAATATAAAATTATATATTTCGAAACAAAATTTTACCATATGTTTTTTAGCAAAAGAATACTTATATTATTTTTTAATAATAATTTTTGGACCGAAATAATATGCTTTAGCAACAAATTTTTTTAATGCAAAGGCATATATCACTTACAACAAACAAATATTGTCACAAAAATAAATTATTTATATAATTTTAAAAAAATTATTTTCATTTGTGACAAATTTAAATGTTGTAAAATTAAAAAAATTATTAAAAAATATTGCTGAAAAAAGATATTAATTTTTAAAAAATAAATATTTTTGTAAAAAAATTAAAAAATATTTTGCCCTCTCTATACATCAAATTTTTTGCAATGTATTATCTAGATTTTGTGATAAACAATATTATCGCAAAAGGTTTCTATTTGCGACAAACGAGGTTTATAGAAAATTATTTTTTGAGACGCTTTTTGCAAAAATTTCAGGACAAATAATTTTTTGTTGCAAAAAGCCTTTCGCAACAAATAGGAATACTTTTGCAATAAATTTGTGCATTGCAAAAGGACTTTTGTTGTAGTGATAAAGATTCCCCAGTGGGTACACTAGTGAACCTTCACGAGATCTCAGATGGTCTTGATCCCACCTACCTTAACGAAGGCCAAAACATCTAAACGAAAGTGGTACTATATAGGGTTGTCAAATCAGGTTGGATTGGTCTTAACCCTAAGCTTATAAGGTTTGACATAAATGTTTTAATTTAACAATGTCATATGATTTACATTTTTAACCAACATTAAGTGTATCTTATAAAAAAATTCCTCCAAGTTGTAAACTTTAGAAGGATTCTGGACACAAGATCTTAGGATTTATATTTGGTAATTAAAAGAAGATCAATAGACAATAGGAAAACTGATCCTCATAAGTTACAAGTTGACGTGGGTCTGAATAATAGAAAGATTGTAAGTTAGATAAATGAGTTTAGAGGGCTAGGCAGACTAGTCACATAATTATCCGATCTGACTCTTTTATTGATAGAGTTCATTTTTCAAGTGGTAACCCTAACCCTAATTCTTGTACTAGTAAGCCCTAAACCCTAAGCTCTTGAAGTAGGTCTAGCTAAATTAGGCAATATAAGTTATGACAACCATATTTCCACGAGGGACTAGCAACCTGCATGAACCTCACAGAATGCGCGCCCATGGCGGGCTAAGAATGGGGCCTCCACATGCCGTGACTGTAACGCCAATGTCATAGAATGAACTTCTGCCTGATCTAAGAGCATACCATCTTTACACATTGACCTTTTAATAAGAATTTTTAAAGAATCCCATATATAGATGAGTTCCGGTTTATGCACGTCAGTGCTCGATCTGATAGCTCATGACACTTACGCCTTATCTCATACAAACTTTTTTGTATTTTTAAATCCGACTTAGCATTGATTTCATTTAAGCCATGTAACCATCCACTAGGCTAGATTTTCAAAGTTTAGAACCATAATTCACACAGGAGGGGACAGGTTTTTTTCTTAGTGATGGCCATGCCTATATTGTAGAGAAGTCGATCTCGGGTTGACTTGTGAGCCATTGATATCTGGGGTGGAGAGAACGCCGGAGCAGCCCAAACACCTCTGCACCAGTGGTGATCTGTAGTCCTTTTTGTCAGACTTCCATCGGTTATTTTGTCTGCTATTGCATGAATCCTGGACAAGGACCCTGACCTGCGACCAACCACCCGGGATATCAGGCAGCTAGAGATGGCTGTGACAATTGTCGAACTGTGATTAAGGAAAATAAAAGAAGATTGATAATGAAGGCAGAATGAAAAGAATTTCAAAATTATATGGTAAACAAGTTTAAATCGATGGTTAGGTTGAGTTTGCAAAAACTTGCCGTGAAAGAGATACTATTTATTGTGTAGTACGTACAATTTCTCCTGAAAATATACGTGATGAACTGGGTAAAATCATCATAAGGATGGAGTAGATATTTCTGCCTTAGGTAAAGAATTTTGTTATGACATATAAATTGTAGAAAAACATTTCCATCCAATATTAATAATTATATTTAAAAAATTAGTAATTTTTATTAAATGGTGAAACCCACATCTAAAAGAAAGAAAAATAAGCTTATAATACTCTTTTTTGGTACCCAACCACTTAAATTTAATAAAATAAAATTATTAAAATATATTAATTTTTTTTGCAAAATGAAACTATTAGTATAAAACGGAGGGAATAATATTTTACAATTATTTGCAACTAGTTCTCTGAAAGTTTTATTTGAAGAAGTTTTTATTACTTGAGAAGGAGTTAGTGGCTCACATATTGACTGTTGTTTAAAAATTTATCATTATTTCTGAATTCAAATAGAAAGATATTTGTACTCGGATGCTCCTATTGGGATCTAACAAACTCTCACTTCCACTATTGCTTAATTAGCCTACAAGTACTTTATAGAATTTCTCTGCTTTACTATCATGCCCTAGTGCCTGCCCAACCCGAGCCGAACTCAGTCCAAGAGACGGTTGAAGCACAAGGGGTCGACAAATTGTTAAACTGCAAAAGACTTGACCCCTCTAGTGGGTATATATGCACGAAGTTACGCACCTTTAAATCTTTGTATAAGATAACTAAGTAAAAATATAAAGGACTTTAAATCATAAATAATCCTCAAGTCTCAACCCACAACTTAGTATATTGAGTCAGCAAACATTGCTCAAATTAGAAAGTCATAAACATGTTTAAAACCACAAGGGTTAAAAAAGTCTGAAACAAGATCAACTATATATAATGTTCTAACAATATAGTAAGTAAATCAGAAAACATAACAAGGTCTCGAGGCATCCGCGCTTGCTCCAAAGCACTCCCCAACTATTCCTCATATAGAGGATCTTGATCAACTGCATATCGCACCATGCAACCCCAAAACAGAAAACACAAAGAAAATGGGGTGAGTATAAAACATAGTAAAGTTTTAAATACGAAAACGGTAAATTAGAAAACAGCCACAACATATCAACATGGTCTATCAGATATACATATAATATATTATCCCATTTCTGATCACTTTCCTTACCATAATCATACTTACTCAAAGTAATGATCCTACATGCTAGTAACTCAAACATACAATTCATAGCATGAATAATCACATTATATCATAAACATCCATCTTACATAAAGGGTATCTCAAGCATACCATATACATATATATTCATGCGTACTCATTCTCCTTCTTAACATTTAACCTGTATGACACGTGTCTTCAACACACCATCACATCATGCATATTCATAAACGTTAGCCTGTATAAGAAGTGTCTCTACCACACAATCACATCATGTATATTTATCATATTAACCTGCATTAGAAGTGTCTCTACCACACAATCATATCATGCATAATTATTACATTTAGCCTACACGAAAAGTGTCTCTATACCACATAGTCATATAATGCATAATTATCACATTTAACTTGTACGAGAAATGTTTCTACCATATAGTTATATCATGCATATCCATAATCAATCAACTTGCATATCAAGTGTCTCTAACACACAATCATAACCATGCAAGCCGATAAAATAACCCTATTTAATTGGCCGAAGCTTAGCAGTCCTTACTCACTCCAAACCATCCCCAATTGGAAAGTTCGAAGGAATTACGCAGTTTGGGTAAATTCCCTAACAGGGAAGAATACCCCCTAGTAAGCTGGTGCACTCAGCTACACTAGCCAAGATTCTTAGGGTCCAGATGGTCTCTAGTTTTGTCTCATTATAGCATTGTCACTCTTCTCAACTTGAGGAGGAACACCCGTCCTCAAGGGACATAAAACCCTATCCTTCCAGACGTAAAACCCCATCCTTTTGGAAGTAAAACTGAATCAATAAGCCTTCGATCGATTAACCCGGGAAGCAATATCACACAACTGCATCCAATCGATCAACATGGCTAATCTCGATAAAATCTCATTTGTAAATCCATCTCATGATGCATGTGACATGCTACATACGTGAACAATCTCTACATAAATCCTAAGTCATGAAATATGTATTTTGAGTCAGTTTCAAGTCTGAAGATGAATATCTAAAGGTGGAATAAAATAAAGACTCAAATTTGTGCTTTCATCAAGCAAAAGCATGCAAACACATCACATTCATACACTTTAGAGTAAAAGAGACCACCTTAGGAGAAAGAATGGTGAAGTTTTGATTTTTCAATAGTGAAAAATTAAATTTCAAACAAATTAATAGAATGATTGATCAATTCTCTAGAGGGATTGATCGGTGCCTAGAATCACAATATTCAAAATGAATTCAAGAGTTAGCAATCATTCGGCTTGATAAAATGATCGATCGTTTGAAGAGTCGTGCTATAAAATACAAGGAACAATCTTTTGTTTGAGTGGCAGGTTACCAAAATTAAGATTTTCTGGTTTGGTTACGATTCTAATTTATAGACCTTTTCTTTTTAGGGTTTGTGAGTATTGATAAGTATAATTTGTATGCTATTTTACACTTAATCATTCTATTTTCTAGTCTTATTTAAGAGTTATTATAGTTTAAATAATTAGGAATTAAAGTTAATTAAGTTAGGAAAATTTTGTATGATGTTTTGAAGTAAATTGGCTAACTTGTGTTATTTTTGTGGAGTTTCTTCATTGTCGTTCGAACAGGGTACAGAGGCGTTCAAACCATTGCATGTGATTTTGAAAAAAAATATAAATAGTACAACCATTCGAACGGGCATGCAAGGTGTTCGAACGAGATAACGTGCAATTTCCTATTTTGAGCCAGTTTTTATTTCTTTTCCTATTAGACTTCCTCATACGATTCTTATGCCTTTATAAAGCCATATTTTTCTCAAAATTGAGGAATTACTGTAGATTTTCTAATGAGAAAAAGGGAGAAGAAGATGGAGGAGCATTGAAGGCTTTCAATGGAAATTGAAGAGCTTTCTTCTACCATGCAAGGCTAGATTTTTCTTTTACTTAGGAGTTGATGAAACGTAGATAAGTTTTAGTTTTTTTTCTTTTTAATTTATAGATTAATGACAATTATATGTTAAGCGTTTCCTTTTTAATGGAAGAGCTTCTCAAATTTATTCAATTCTATGTTGATTTATTGTCTTGTAGATGATAGATTGATGTGGTTTGATATTTACATCAATTCTAATTTCTATTTAGATGAGATAGTCATACAATAGTTTTAATGTTCATATGGTTAATGAATTAGATGAGTTATACTAAGATTAGTTGAGTCATGCCTATAGTTTAGTTTATGTAGATGATTCATGTTATTGTCGAAGATAGTTCATGTCGTGGATTGAATTAATGATTCTTTCTAAAGTAATTCTAGCTTGTAGCCGAGAATACTTGTTCATATTCACACTAGATTTAGATTAAAAGGTTAAGAAATTGTTATAGTTCTATAATGAATTCAATTTCTTAAGTAATTTCCATCATATTGATCTCTCCCGTTTAATTTAGTTGATTACTTCCTTTGTTTAATTTAAGTTTTTCTTTTAAGTTTCAATAAACAAATTTGTTGTGCCCAGTGTAGGCACAAACGGTACCTTAAACTCTCACGTAGAGAAGGGGAGAAAGGAAGAAGAAAGGGAAGAAAATTAGAGTAGTTTCAATTGCATAACCACAACCAAGGAAGGGGATGACCCATATAGGGAGTCGTGTCCCTCTCTCCTAGGGAGTCATGCCAGCCAGTGGGCCCGGCTATCCAGTGGTCCACTAGCTAGTCCAATACAAATATTCATCCTGTTATATAAGCAAATATGAAAGAAAGTAGCCTACGGTAATGCAATAAAAGAGAAATAGAGAGCCCGGGTGAATGTGCACAACAAAATTCCTCACTTAGATTGAGTAATTAATTTAACCATCCCTAAGGTTAAACAATTGTTAAACACTTATCCTAGTACAATTACCTTGTACACTTGCAAAGGGTTTATTTATAAACGATCAAGTTTTTGGCGCTGTTGCAGGGGATAATGTTGATTTGTTACTAAATTAGTAGTAGGATAATTCTAGTTACTTTAGTTTCGGTTTACTTTAGTTTTAGGGTAATTCTTAGTTACTTACTTTCTTTTAATTTGATCTTGTAGGTCGAGTTGAAGAACGTGCTCTCTACACTTGTGACCCCAGGTGGACATCGGCAAGCATAGTGCTTCTTTTCGGTTTGCAAAATCTTTTTCTCTTTTTTTTAGCTTCTTTTTCCCCTTAGTTTTTGCTTATTATTTCCCTTACACTTAACATGGTGTGGTGTGTTTGTGGTGTATGTTTAGTCGTCGCTCCTTGCTCCCCTACTAGCACCACTTGACCCTGAGCCCAAGTGGATACCTAGGAGAGCTAAGTTACCCTCGAGCTTCATCCTTACACACTTTCCCACCAATTCTACCACTTCTACCACGCAAACAAATGAAAAAGGTCATAACTATTTTTGCCCAACTTCCCACCGAATAGTTCCATGAGAGTTGAGATAGATTGAAGGACCTTCTTAGGAGGTGTCCCCATCATGCTATCCTTAAGTGGCAATTAATGCAACGCATTTATGAGGACCTTACTGAACAAAACCACCACCTTGTTGATGCAAGTTGTTGGGGTACCTTTTTGTTTTAAAAAAATGAGGCATGTAAACTTTTTTAGCACTTGAGTGAAAGTTCTCTTCAACATGTTGCGTTGAATAGAAATGAGAGAGGACTATCCACCTTTTTAAAGTTCTCTTACTTATTCTTGTCATTGTAGTAAATATTTTTTTTAACATTGTGGACAATGCTCAGTTTAGGTTTAGGGGTGTAGAAAGATATTTTTCTTTTATGATGTTGTAATTCCATTATTTCTTTCATTATTTCTTTTCTTTTCTTTATGAGGTTTTTATTACTTATTTTCTTTTAAAAGCATATGTCTATTTTTAAAGAGATGAATTTCATGAAGAAAGTTCAATTAATTAATTCAGTAATTTAAGCGACTGAATGAGTAATTTCTGTTTTATTTTCTTTATCTTGGATAATTGTGCTTATATTTTCAAATCACATTTCACACATTTGAAACTTGTAGCAATCTAATTTTATGATTTATTACTTGTAATCTTAGTGGGATATCATTAACTGGGTATAGTTTTGAAAACATGGCAATTGAGTAATTTTTTATGTTTTATGATAGATCTTTGTGCTTGGCTATTATTTGAAAATAATGGGATATGTGTGTAATAAAAATAATGATGAAAAAATGAAAAAAGAAGAACATAGATTGAATAAAAAATTTAATGATTAAAAAAAAGAGTAAAAGTTTGTTTCTCTTTTCATTGAGTAACCGGGCCTTGTGCCTAGGCAAGCATAGGAGATCGCGTCAAAAGGTGAAAAGTTGAGATTAATTCTTTTATGACTTACTTAGATTTGTAGCCTTTCTAGTTCGAGTTATTAAGCCTGAAGGGTGTCTCAACACCTAGTGCCTTGAGCCAACTGGATTAGGGACATTGGCCTAATGTTTGTTACATGGACTATTTAGAAAACTTAATAGGACTAAATATTGCACTAATCATATTTTGAGGTATAAAATGCTCTTATTCCATGAATATAATTGAAATTTAAAGGCTATTACATGAGGTTTTATTATGAGATGTTAAGTATAAAAGATTGTCATTGTCAAATTTTTGAGTTAGTGAACTTTAATGAGCTTGGTTAATGGGTCACATAAGATGCTTGTTAATAAATAATGAAATTGTATGACTACAAGTTTCTACACTTCATGTTTTTGAAATATATATATGTAGTTGCACAATTATTTCTTTGATGAAGTTATAGAATGGATGATTTCTCACTTGAAATTGATCATATCAAAATTATTTACTTGTTTCAAGTATTCGTGGTTGGGTTTTTTTAAAAAAAATAGTTATGTGTTTTTAAGAGGAGATTGTTTTTAGAATTTTTGTTTTCTTGTTTTGCTTTATTTCTTTTCTTAGGTTTAGATGTTTGTGGGTATCATTGCTACAAACCCTCATGAGACACAACTCGTCCAACTAGGGACACCTAGGGTTTAAAAGATTGTTTCATACACTAAATATAATCATGATTCCCTACAAAAGTGGCATTTATTTATTTTTCTAGATTAGTTTTTTTGTTTAGTTTTTCTCAAGGACTAGTAAAATACAGGTTTGGGGGTATTTGATAAGTATAATTTGTACGTTATTTTACCCTTAACTATTCTATTTTCTAGTCCTATTTAAGAGTTAGTATAGTTTAAATAATTAGGAATTAAGATTAATTAAGTGAGGAAAAACTTGTATGATGTTTTGAAGTAAATTGACTAACTTGTGTTATTTATGTGCAATTTCTTCCTTGTCGTTCGAACAAGTTACAAGGGCATTCAAACGGTTACATTTGATTTTGAAAAAAATAGAAACAGTATAGTCATTCAAACGGGCAAGCAGGGTGTTCGAATGGGATAACACGCAATTTCCTATTTTGAGCCAGTTTTGATTTCTTTTCCTATTAAACTTCCTCATACAATTCTTATGCCTTTATAAAGCCGTATTTTGCTCGAAATTGAGAAATTACAGTAGATTTTCTGAAGAGAAAATTAGAGAAGAGGATGGAGGAACATTCAAGGCTTTCAATGGAGATTTAAGAGCTTTTTTCTACCATGCAAGGCTAAATTTTTCTTTTACTTAGGAGTTGATGAAACCATAGATAAGTTTCAGTTTCTTTTTCTTTTTCTTTTTAATTTAGAGATTAATGACAATTATATGTTAAGGATTTCCTTTTTAATGGTAGAACTTCTCAAATTTATTCAATTCTATGTTAATTTATTGTCTTGTAGATGATAGATTGATGTGGGTTGATATTTACATCAATTCTAATTTCTAGGATTTAGATGAGATCGCCATACAATAGTTTTAATGTTCATATGGTTAATGAATTGGATGAGTTATACTAAGATTAGTTGAGTCATGCCTATAGTTTAGTTTATGTAGATGATTCATGTTATTGTCGAAGATAGTTCATGCCATGAATTGAATTAATAATTCTTTCTAAAGTAATTCTAGCTTGTAGCTGAGAATACTTGTTTATATTCACACTAGATTTAGATTAAAAGTTTAAGAAATTGTTATGGTTCTATAGTGAATTCAATTTCCTAAGTAATTTTCATCATATTGATCTCTTCCTTTTAATTTAGTTGATTACTTCCTTTATTTAATTTAAGTTTTTCTTTTAAGTTTCAAAAAATAAACTCCTCACTTAAATATAGTAATGAATTGATCCATCCCTAAGGTTTGATAACCCTTAAATACTTACCCTAGTACAATTACCTTGTACACTTGTAAATGATTTAACTATAAACAATCATTGGAGATTGAAGTATCACAAAAATAGATGGGATAGGCACTTTGAAAGTTTCTAAATTGCCTGATTTTGATAATGTTTTGTATGTTAGTGCTTTAAAACTAATCTTTTGAGCATTAGTCAAATTTGTGACTATTTTTTTTGTCAAAATTTATAAAGAAGGATTTTTATATCATTGACAAATTTGAACTGACTTGTGTGAAAAGTTTAAGAGCACATGATAATTGTTAATTACTTATTCCTATTTATTTTGCCAACTTCTACTTGCTTGATAATACATATTTGTGGCATCGAATATTAGGACATGTGAAATCTAGAGATTTAACAAAAAATAACAAAGGGATCATTAGAGGTGCACCTATTTTGAAAATTTTGTATGAGGTATTTATCAAAAGGGTAAACATTCAAAATCCTATTATAAAAAGCTAAAACATGTGAGAACTGAAAGACCATTAGAGTTGATATACATGAACCTTATAAGACCAACGCAAACAACTAGTTTAGGTGGTAAAAAATACATCTTGGGTGATGGTGGATGACATATTAAGATTCACTTGGGTAGATTTTTTTAGAGAGAAATGACAGAGTTGGTGAATTTGCTAACTTTAGGTTTAAAGAGTTTGTGATACATGGAATTCATCATGAGTTTTCAACCCCTAAAACTCCTCAACCAAATGGAATAGTTGAAAGAAAAAATATGACTACTTAGGAAATAGCTAATGTTATGTCAAATGAAAAGAATTTAGCTAAACACTCTTTGGTAGAAGCTGTGAGCACTGCTACATACACTCTAAATAGAGTCTATTTAAGACTATTCCTTACCTTAAACTCGGAATCATGTGTTCTTGGTACTATTGGACTCATATCGACGAGCCCTACAAAATAAGACCAACACAAGGGTATGTTTTCTTGCTAAATTAAAGTGGGATCCGCCCATGACATGCTTCTCGAGGCCATAGTCTACTATCCCGGTGTCTAATTGATGCGTTCTTGGGCTTGATATGTTAATTTCAAAGACCTCTATCAAATACCTTAAAGCTCCTTTGAACGAATTGGCCTCAAAATGGTCCTAAACTTGTTTATGGGCCCAAACGTTTAAATTTTTTAAAACATGAAAATTTTGGGGTGTTACAAACTCCCCCCTTACAAAATTTCGTCCTTGAAATTTATACAAAATAATTATAATAATTTATTCTTAAAAACACATAAATATTAATAAAGCTTAAGTAAAGGAAAAAATTTCGATTAAAACATAGGGTTATTCCCCCCTAGTAAAGAAAAATGGACAAACTCCTCAAAATTAATCCTGAGAGAGCTAATATTATATTATTATCTTATTTTGAAAAGAAATTACATTCAATGATAGCATTAGATGCCTTCATAAAAGTAGCAAGGTTCGATAGGGTGAAATCGATTACACCTTAGACATTTCTCTGATTTCTTTTCCTCTTTAGCTAGAGGTTGTGCTTGTTGTGCACGTTCATCAAACTCTTCATTTACCTTCTATTTCAGTATGTTAGGCTATTTTCCTTTATATTTGATAAGTATTTGCATATGTATTGGATTATTAAACTGTGTTAGAGATGTTAGTGGACCACGGAATAACTGGGACCACTAGCGGTACATTACCCAAGGTAGGATGGCATGGCTTCCCATAAGAGAGACATCCCCTCCCTTGGTTGGTTTATGAAATTGAATATTCAGCTTTCTCTTCCCTTTCTTCCTTCTTCCTCCCCTTTCCCTACGTGAAACTCCAAGGTACTGATTGTGCCACTTCGTGCACATTGGTGCTCCAGTCAGTTTCTAGAACTTTTGGTTATCATTACTATTTTTGAACGAAGACTTCTGTTTAGCCTCATTGAACTTGGGGTCACTACTTTGGCCTCAGTTCCCTCGCTCTGCTAAAAATTCCTTATGGTTTTATTCCAAAATAGATGCCAACTCTACTGCTTTAGCAAAAGTGGAAGGGGTGAAGCCTACTACTCTACTTCGTAGACTATTGTTTACTCATCTTTCAAATTTACATGCCTTCTTCAGCACGGTAGGGCAAGAGTCGGGAGCAAAATGTTGAAGTTGTACGAATTTGTTATCGTATTGGCCAATAGTCATTCCTCCTTACTGAAAATCTAAAAATTCTTTTTCCTTCTTCTCTTGGACATGAGGTGGAAAATACTTATCGTAAAAAATTCTCGAAAATGCTCCCACTTGAGAATATCACTGTCTGAGAAGAAGTTCCTCTCAGTGGTAGGCCACCAAAAAGTGGCTTCTCCTATGATAGTGAAAGTAGATATGGATACCTTTCGATCTTCCGGTATCCTCATTACCTTGACAATTCGTTTGACTTCAAACATCCATTTTTCCGCGGCTTTGGGGTCATCTTTTCCTATGACAGATGGTGAGATCTTCTAAAATCGCTCTAGCAGGTTGTCCATTTCACTCAGATTACTTACTCCTACCTTCTTAGGTTAACTCATTTTATCGCCTTGTGCTTGGAGTTGCTCAGTCATCTTTTGCATCATTAGGTCAAGAAAAATTAAAGTAAAATTCACGGTTTTTAACACACCATGATGTGTGGTATCAACTAGGGTGGAGCTATCGGATGGTAGCACATCTTCTCCATTAGTGGGTGGCATCTAAACATAATTTTAAAATAAAATATTTATACTATCAAACTTAATCTAAATATTTATAAATAAAAAATATTTTTGAAACAAAACATCACTAGTCAAATATGCATATCTATTTAAATAAAAGATATCCACCGAAATTAGTAATAAAAAAATAAAATGTAATAAACAACTCAAGAAATCATAAAAAATACGTATGATAATTTTTTTAGCCTAAAAGACTTAGTTACTCATATGTAGATAGTGGAACCTCGGCTCAAATACCAATTGTGGCTCATATCAACTGTGTACAGTAGAGTAAATATTCGTAATCACCAAAAAAAAGTTCACAAAACAAGGCTTATCATGCCTTAGCAAAATCAGAGCAGCACAATGTACATAATTAATACATAACAAAAAGGACTTGATAAAATTAATCCAAGCGTAGATCTTCCAAAATTCTATGAGTTATCTTCTTTTAAATCATCTTCATTATTCAAACCTGCATCATCTCGGGGTGGGTTAGTATAATTCTACTCGGTAGATAAAATTAAATTCTATTAGCATGCTAAAACATAAATCATAAACAAAGATGGATAAATTATTCTTCTAATAATTCATATTCAAAAGTTCACTCAAAATAATATCATCGACTAACATAATCAAACACATTTCTTACACAAAAAGTTAGATAAAATAGTTCTTCAAAGAATCCAATAAACTTGGATAAATCGTTCTTAAGCCAAATCCAACAAACAATTTAAAATCGGAAAAATCATCATTCATAGAATCTGATAAAAAATTCAAAATCGGTTAAATCATTCACTGTTGTGCATGGTGACCAGACGCCGCGAAAGAACTATTGCTTAGGCTTTACTTTATTGTTTTCATAGTTGCATTGGACGATTTGCTATTGTAATAGCTTAGTATTTTAGATATTTGGATGTAAAACGGGTTGGTTCAGTTAGTGGTCCGGGTTAGCCAAACCACTAACTGGCATGCACTCCTAGGGAACTGGGCTGGCCTTGGGTTGGGTTGGCACGACTCCCTAGGGACTGGTCATCCCCTATATGGGGCAATCCTCTCTATTTTCAAATTATGCAATTACAGAATTCTAGTTTCTCCCCTTTCTTCATTATTTCTCCCCTTTCCCTGCGTAATTCTCCTAGGTACCGATTGTGCCTGCATCGGGCACATCATTGGTATTGGAGCTTTATGATCCCCGGACATGGCTCGAGGAAAGCAATCTGCTGCAGTTCCTGAGGTTACTCCGGAGAAGGAGGTACCAGCGTCAGCGCCTGCTTCTGCCGATAGCCCGAAGGCCGATCCTCCTGCAACAGCCAACGATATCAAACAAATCATGGGTACACTGGAGAAGATGACATCATATATGGCGAGCACAGTCACGGGCAAAGCATTAGGGTGCACAGCGCCCATCCTTCCAAGGCCGAGCCGACCTTCTCCTGCCCACCAGCGGCCGTAGGCATCGACACGAGCATCTTCCCTGCTCCAGCATGATTCGGCACTGGCGTCTCAGCGCCAGATGGGAGACGCTAGGCCTGGGACATGTGAGGCACACCAAGTGTTCGAGAGAATGCCCATATGATGCCCCCCCCACAATTAGTTCTAGGATGCAGAGGAGGAATGGGACGACTATCTAGGGCCTCGCGGCGCAGCCCGAGGGGGGGCTGAACCTTGCCTCGCTCGTCTACAGTTTCCCCGCTACAATGGTGATGATGACCCTGTGGAATGGTTGTACAAAGCGGAGAAGTCTTCTCCTACTAGGGAACACACTCTGAGACTGAGCGTCTGTGCATCGCTGCCTTTCACTTGGATGGCGACGCATCGGTTTGGTTCCAGAACTTTGAGAAAGAAGTGTGCTACCCACTTGGGCAGCCTTCTCCGACGAGCTCTGCATCCAGTTTGGTCCGAATGAATTCTAGGACTTCAATGAGATGTTGTCCACCCTGCGCCAGACCACCACCGTTCATGCATACTAAATGGAATTCATGAAGATAGCCAATAGACTCCCTGACTGGCTGATGGCCGCCTTGGTGGGCACATTCAAACGGGGGTTAAAACCAGAAATCTCGGAGGAAATGCGCCACTTCCCTTGCGCAAGCATGCGGGACATGGTGTGTCATGCCTGCATTGGGGAAGAGAAGTTGAACCAGCAGCATTGGGGCGGATGGCTGGGACCTCCACCCCGGTCTGTATTAAGCTCTAATCCTGTGGCGGCTTCCTCCAACAGTCTGGCCAATGGCCGCCCTGGTCAATAGGTCGCAGCTCCCACTCAGATTGTCCGGTGTCTCACCCCCGCCCAGATGGACGAACGCCGAGCCAGGGGGCTGTGCTTTCGCTGTGATTTGAAATTTGTTCCTGGTCACTGTTGTGCTGTTAAGGGGAGCTTGCTGGTGGAAGAGGTAGACGATGACTTGGACAGCAGGGCCGAAAGTGAACCCTTGATCTCAGAGGATGTATTGCCCGAAATTTCAGTTCATGAATTTTTGGGCGCATTCACTCTACGCACCATGCGGGTGCGGGGATTCCTTAAGCGAGAGCAGGTTGCTATCTTGATCGACAGTGGTTCTACTCTTAATTTTATTAACGATAAGGTAGCTCATCGGCTAGGGTGTTTGGTGTCGAACTCAAAACCATTTGAAGTGTTGATTGGCGATGGCAAGCATCTCAGGAGTACCGGTGTGTGCACTCAGATTACCCTCTCGATTCAGGATAACACATTTGTTACTGATCTTTTCTTGCTGCCCACGAAGGGGGTGGATGTCGTATTGGGAGTATAATGGCTGCAGGAACTGGGTGATGTGGTGTGGAATTTTCGTGATATGGTGATGGAATTCGAGCTTAATGGGCAGTAGGTTCGGTTGGAGGGGTCACGGCCTGGCACTCTTCTCTCGGCCCAGGACATGAGCTCCTTCTTCCGGTTTGCTCCTCAAGGACTTCTTTTGCAGCAGCGTACTATTATGGGCGTACCACAGGAACAGATACCATTTGATTTGCAGGCGCTGCTGGCCAAACATGAGGATTTGTTTTCAGAGCAGCAGGGACTTCCTCCCATCCGGCCTCATGAACATTAGATTCCCATCCTTCCAGGGGCACCCCCAGACAATGTCCACCCATACCCTCACATACAGAAATCTGAGATAGAACGGCTAGTGGCGGACATGCTTCAGTCCAGAATCATTCGTCCTAGTACGAGTTCTTATTCGTCTCCAGTGCTGTTGGTTCGCAAGAAAGATGGTTTGTGGTGGTTTTGTGTTGACTACCGTGCTTTGAATGTCATCACCGTCAAAGACAAATATCCCATTCCTATGATTGAAGAACTGTTGGATGAATTGACAGGCGCCAGGGTCTTTAGTAAGCTCGATCTTCATTCCAGCTATCACCAGATTCGTGTGCAGCCTAGAGACATGCACAAGACCGCATTCCAGACTCATGTTGGCCCTTTGGATTGACCAACACCCCCTCCACATTCCAGTCTCTCATGAATGATATTTTTAGGCCTTTTCTGCGCCGCTATTTATTGGTTTTCTTTGATGACATATTGGTGTATAGTAGATCGTGGACAGAACACTTGACGCATCTCAGGTCGGTCTTTTCTATCTTGCGTGTTAACTCCTTATTTCTGAAGCGTTCGAAGTGTTCCTTTGGCAGTCCGCAGGTTGATTATCTGGGTCACATTATCTCCCAGAACGATGTTGCTACTAATCTGGCCAAAGTGGCCGCCATGCTATCTTGGCCGACCCCAACATGTGTCCGGGCGCTCAGGGGTTTTCTTGGCCTTACAGGTTATTATCGTCAGTTTATCCATCAGTATGGCAAATTGGCTCGTCCTCTTACAGAACTTTTAAAGAAGGGGGCATTCGCATGGTCAACCGTGGCCCAAATAGCCTTTGATGGGCTCAAGCAAGCGATGGCGACTGCCCCGGTCTTGCTCTTACTAGATTTTAGTTGGCCGTTTGTGGTGGAGACAGATGCATCAGAGGCAGGCTTGGGCGTTGTTCTATTGCAGGACGACTGCCCTATAGCTTATTTCAGTAAGGCTCTGGCTGGTCGCTCCTTGTCTATCTCCGTGTATGAAAAGGAAATGTTGGCTATCATCCTCGCCGTTGCCAAATGGCGTCCTTATTTTTGGGTCGTCGATTTCTGATCTATACCGATCACCAACTGCTGAAGTATTTTTTGGATCAAGAGTGTCTACTCCTGCTCAGCAGAGGTGGGAGAGCAAGTTGTTGGGCTATGACTACAAGTTAGTGTACAAAAAGGGGTCAGAAAATATTGTCGCTGATGCACTCTCTCGCAGTCCAACCCCGGGCTCCTGCTTCGCGTTCTTCACCCTTTCTTGCCCGTTTGTTGAGGAGTTCCAGCAAGCTTATGGTATGGATTCATGGACACAGGAGGTTATTGCCGCCCTTCAGGCCAACCCATCAGCCTGGCCTTTCTTTGTGTGGCGGGATGGTCTTCTCTTCTGGAAAGACCATTTGTGGGTTCCCGATGTTTCTAATCTCCACCGCCGTATCCTATCGCATTTCCATGACACTCCTGTGGCTGGTCACGAGGGGTCTTTCTGTACCTATAAACAGATTAGCCAGAGTTTCTTGTGGTGGGGCATCTGTCATGCCATTCATGATTACATCGCTATTTGTGATGTTTGTCAGAGGGCTAAAGCCACCACGACCTCACCTGCCGGGTTGTTACCACCCTTGCCTATTCCAGATAAGGTTTGGGAGGACATTTCGATGGATTTCCTGGAGGCTTTGCCTGTGGTATAGGGTAAGTCCATCATCATGGTGGTGGTGGACAGATTGTCTAAGTATGCTCATTTCTGCGCGCTGGGCCATCCCTCTACCACTAAGACTGTTGCTGAGCTCTTTGTTCGTGAGGTGGTGCGCCTGCATGGTATGCCGCATACGATTGTTTCTGACCGGGATCGGATATTTCTTTGCAGTTCTGGCAGGAGTTTTTCATGTTGCAGGGATCTTCTTTACATATGAGCACTGCTTATCATCCTCACACAGATGGACAGACGGAGGTCGTTAACCTTTGCCTGGAGCAGTATCTTTGCTGCTTTACTATGATGTAGCCCCGCTGGTGGCTTCAGCTCCTTCCCTGGGCTAAGTGGTCGTATAATACGACATATCACATGCACGCTGGGTTCAGCCCATTTCAGGTGCTCTATGGTGGTCCACCACCGACTGTCTTATCTTATGTGCCCCATCGCTCATCCGTTGCTATGGTGGATTATATGTTGTAGACACGTGATGAGGTCTTATGCCAACTTAAAGAGAATTTGTCGGCTGCTCAGAACAGGATGAAGCAAGTTTATGATCATCACCATATGGATTGGGAGTTTGCTGTGGGTGATTTTGTCTATGTATCGGTCCTCCCTCAGCACCAGTCCTCTTTGTTTCAGCCTGCACATTCCAAGCTTGCTCCCCGCTTCCATGGTCCGTATGTTATTGAGGAGCGTGTTGGACCGGTGGCATACCGCTTGACTCTACCTCCTAATTCTTTAGTTCATCTTGTGTTTCATGTATCTCGTTTGCGACGTTTTGTGGGTGATAAATCTATGGCGGTGGGCGCTCCTCCTCCTCCCCTGCTGGGGCTGGTTTCACCAGCTGATCCTGCCCCTGCTATTGTTCTACAGAAGCATCAGGTTCGACGCTGTGGGCGTATTATCACTGAGGTTTTGCTTTCTTGGCGGGGTCAGCCTCTTGAGGATGCCACGTGGATGCCTAAAGATGATTTTCTGGCTCATTTCCTAGCTTGGTCACCTTGCAGTCAAGGCGAATAGCGGAAGCGTGGTGGAGTGTTGTGCACGGTGACCAGACTCCGCGAAGGACTATTGCTTAGGCTTTACTTTATTGTTTTCATAGTTGCATTGGACGATTTGTTATTGTAATAGCTTAGTATTTTGAATATTTGGATGTAAAACGGGTTGGTTCAGTTAGTGGTCCGGGTTAGCCGAACCACTAACTGGCTTGCGCTCCTAGGGAACTAGGGCGGCCTTGGGTTAGGTTGGCATGACTCCCTAGGGGACTGGTCATCCCCTATATGGGGCGATCCTCTCTATTTTCAGATTATGCAATTATAGAATTTCAGTTTCTCCCCTTTCTTCATTATTTCTCCCCTTTCCCTGCGTAATTCTCCTCGGTACCGATCGTGCCTGCATCAGGCACATCATTCACAGAATGCCACCAATACCAGAGCAATATACACCCGTGCTCATGGGGAAAGGGGATTAGAATGAAGAGGATCTTCCCACAATATCCAACTTCATAGGTGCGCCATATGCCTTAAAAGGCAGTACTTAGGAGTCATAACTCTGATAGCTTTTGGGCTTTTCATTAAATGCCTACCCTTCAAAACTGATGTTAATTTTTGGGCATTATACCAAATAACAACCCTTCAAATTTTGTCAAAATCATTTGTAAATGTAATTCAAATAATAATAATATCTAAAAGTCTGTATCACGATAAAATCTGTCTGAGGTGTATGATACGCTATTATTTTAGCATTCGCCTGACACCTAATAAACATCATCCTTTTTCGAAATAATATTTTCTTTAAGAGATGAAGAAATTGTGAAATAGAGTGCCTAGTCATAGCACAAAATTAGAGTTCAAAACCACCTACCGTTATTCTTGAAATTAACTGGAGTAACGACTGGCTATCGGAGCCTTGTCTCATTCCCAAGTTTAGGAGCAGCAGGCAAAACCTCCTCTTGCACTAGGACAAGATCTCCTTCCGGGCTCAGAAGCAGCAGACAAAGCCTCCCTTGCATCAGAAGAATTTTCTTCCAGACCAAAAATGGCGGACAGAGTCTCCCCTTTAACTAGAGCATTTTCTTCCTCTCGGCCCGAAAGCAGCAGATGGAGCCTCCCATTACCCTGGGTCATTTCCCCCCCTTTAGAGTAGCTAACTCAAAAAATGGAGCCCACTATAATGTAGAGCCCCCCTTGAATTTGCTAGAAACAGTTTTTGAATGGAAGAAATCAGGCAAGAAACGGCTTAGAAATGGGCATTTAAAGCCTTAAAATAGAGAAAAAAGTGTAATAGGAGGCTCCCCCTCCTTTTATAACCATAATAGGACATTGGATGCGCAATACGGGTTGCACATTCAACGGCTGCAGGAGCATGGCAGCCCATGCTCCTGCAGCATGGGCTCGTCTATGCTCTGCATAGGCCCGTCGCATTGTGGCAAGTTCACCTACGGCAATGCGACAATTTAAATGCCGAGACAAGTGAATCTACTGAGGCATGTGAAATGCCGCAGCAGATGTGCGTCAGCATGCTAACGCAACCATTAAATTTTTCTTTCCTAATTTCGTTTTTTAAACAAAACAAAATTTAAAACTTAAAACGAGTGTAATTCCTTACCCCGAACTCAGAATCATGCATTCTTCGTACCGTTGGACTTGCAACGAGGAGCCCTACAAAACAAAACCATCAAAAGTTTTGTTTTCTTGCTAATTTAAAGTGGGCACCAGCCATGACACACTTCTCGAGGCCATAGCTTGCTATCCTGGTGTCCGATTGACGCGTTCTTGGGCTTTATATGTTCATATCACCAAGCCCTATCAAATACTCCTTCGAACAAATCATGCTCAAGATGATCAAATTTTAAGAAAAAATGGCTATTGGTCTGTAAACTCGTTTACAGGCCCAAACGTTCAAATTTTTCAAAGCTTAAAATTTACAAGGTGTTACAGCTTCTTCGCTCTCCCCATCTGTGTTACAGCTTCTTCGCTCTCCCCATCTAAATTTATTGCAAAGAACCAAAATAGGGCTAAGCATAAACTAGGAAGAAAGAAATAGAGAGTAATGAATTCCTATAATTTCAAAAATCATTGAAATATGCTTTAAAAATCAAATTTTTGAAATTAAATAAAACCCTAAAATATTTTTGTGTTTGATTAACTTAAAATTTTCATATAATGTAGATAACAATGATTAAACTAAAAATCATAACTAGGAAGAAAGAAATAGAGAGTAATGAATTCCTATAATTTCAAAAATCATTGAAATATGCTTTAAAAATCAAAATTTTGAAATTAAATAAAACCCTAAAATATTTTTGTGTTTGATTAACTTAAAATTTCCATATAATGTAGATAACAATGATTAAACTAAAAATCATAACTAGGGTTGTTGCCAATTTTGAAAATCCCCCAATTTGATGTGAAAAAGTGAAACACAATGGATTTTTTCTTATAATCTCCTAATGTGACAAATCAAATTGCATGAAACTTTGAGAAAATGTAAATCAAGCTATTCTTGACTATCCCATTGGTTTAAAAATCCGTGAAATTCATTAAAAATACACTAAAAATCAAAATTTTTGTTTCAGCACTCACCTTGGCCTTGACAAAAAATGAGAATTTGATGGCAAAATCCGATTTAGTTGCATGCAAAAATCACTCAAATTGCATCTTCTCTCAAGTAACACTCTATGGAAGAGTTTGAAGTGAAATAGAATTGAAATGAGCTTAACCCAAATATAAATTAATGCTTCAGCATGAAAACCCAACCAACAAGCAATTGCTGAGGGGAATGGATCGATTGATCTTTAGAATTTGAAATTTTTGATTTTTTTATAATAAGGGAAATGCAAAAAATTCTTGAAAACTTCTACTAAATTTGATTAAATATCTCATGACACTTCCCATAAATTTTTTTTCTGAGAACCGGAACTCAAATTAAAATTTAAATTGTAAAAATAAGCATAATTGAGCTCATTTTGACAAATTTTTGATTAACTTCCCTTTACTCTAAGTGCGTCGATAGATTATGTTCATTGATACTTTGCCTTATATTAGTCAACTTCATTGGGATGCGATTGTCAATTTTATCTTCATCTTTTGGACACATTAATCCTTTTTTATTAATTTTTTAAAAAACCACCAAAGTTTTCAACGCTTTTCTCTTTTAATCTTGAAAAATAAGCATAATTGAGCTCATTTTGACAAATTTTTGATTAACTTCCCTTTACTCTAAGTGCGTCGATAGATTATGTTCATTGATGCTTTGCCTTAGATTAGTCAACTTCATTGGGATGTGATTGTCAATTTTATCTTCATCTTTTGGACACATTAATTCTTTTTTATTAATTTTTTAAAAAACCACCAAAGTTTTCAACGCTTTTCTCTTTTAATCTTGAACCTTGCAAGAACACTTTTAAATTAAACAAAGCCAATTTTTTTCAAGCCCTAGTAAAGTCTAAGTTCACATTTTCAACTCACTTCAGCTAGAATCTATGTACATGTTTTCCCTAAAAACATAAAACAATTAAAGCTCATAAAATTATGCCCATGTCTTTTTCTTAGTTATGATATTTTTCCTCAAATCATTTTTCGAGGACTTTGATTTTTCCTTTGAACTTGCATCATTTATTTTTTTCATCATTCTTTTCTTTTTTTTATTCATTTTTCTTGATGTCAAGCGAATGAGAGTTGCACACTAGCTTACGCAAACCTAAGTAGTTAGCCATTCCCCATTATCTTTATGATAATAATTCCATTACTTAAAGATATTGAAGTGCATAAGACTCATAATCATTGAAGTACATTACAAGAAATTTTTTTCTTTTGAATTTTAAATAGAAATCTAGTCAAAGACCCTTGAATTTGATCACTAAGGGTCCCCTAGAATCCAAACTCCCAAGTCAGCTTATGTTTTAGAATTTTCACTTGATGTTCATACTTAAAAGTGACTTGAATCTCAACATAATATATAAACATTTTCAAAAGCAAATAATTGCAACATCAAGTAAAAGAAAATCAAATTTATTTTCACTCTCCTTGGTGTATCTTTCTCCTCGTTGAGGTAGATTTGGCCACTAATTATGTCTCTTTTCAACTTGAAAGAAAATTAATTTCATTATGTCTTAAGAGCTGAACTAATCAAAAACCAAAATCAAAGCCAATTACAAAATCAAGCAAAAGTTATACTAATTTTTTTTTATCATATTACATTTTTTAATTTTTTATTAAAATACAAACCTATGAATTTAAAGACATATAAAACAAAGTAATATGTGATAAAAACTAAAAACATAAATGTCCAAAGGATCAAACAAATTAAACCATAGATAGAAATCAGAATATCTTTACTTAGAGATGTCAAACTCTTTAGTTTTGCCTAGACAACCTATCCTAAGGCAACCTAAGGGGCTCTTCCTTGCTCTTCTTAATTGATCCTTCGAAGCTTGCAGGCCAATCTTCTTTACCCGCACTCTCTTCATCTTCTTTTTGTGAACTTGGTAGGGCAACTTATTGGTAACATAGGTAGTGTACTTATTCTCATTTTTTTTACCTAAGTTTAAAAGGATAATTCCTAGGACACTCTTTTTTAGTATGGGAATCACTATAGCATATGTCATACACACCCACAAACTAGAACCTATTATTCCTCCTTTTACATTTGACTTAGGTGGGTTGAGCACTATCTTTGAGTTTTTATCACTCTCTTTTGCCTTCACAAAGATAGTAGGTCTTGCAAAGGGGGTAAACAAGCAATTCCTAAAACCTAAGCCCATCTTATTGGTTTGACTAATGTTCAACATAGTTTCCAACTTCTTCTTCCTACTCTTAAATCCATCTAATTTCTCTTTAGATGACATAAGTTCTCTATTGATAGCACTAAAATTCTCTTTTTAACTCTCTAAGTCTTTCTTTAGGTCACTTACTTCCCTCACAACTTTGATATTTCTCTAATAACCTATTTGCCTCTAAAAAGATAAAACTAATTTGTCATCTTCCCTTTTTAATTCTTTCCCAAGGCTTTTACATTTTTTAGTCAAGACTAAGAATTGTTGCAAGAATCCTTTGTATTCATAAGAAGCAAAGTCAAATTCTGACTTCTCTTGAAGAGAAGTGGACTCATGAGACTTTTCTCGAGAACAATCTTCCTTCACACTTGCCTAGAAGGCAGGGTAGTTAAACAAATCATCTTCATCAGAGTAAGTTACTTAAGGCATCGTGCCCTTTCCCATGTTATCAATACCAATTGATTTATAAGGCTTATCATCAAAAGAATTTTCAAAATTAATGTTAGGACAATAAGAAACAAAGTTTCCTAACTTACCACATTCAAAACACTTCAAATTCTTCTTGTTTTGCCTCTCATCTCTCTTATCCCCTTGTCTCTTCCTTGAATTTTGACCCTTATTTTCAAAACTAAAATTCTAAGTTTCCATGAATTTCTTGAAATTTTTAGACACGAAAAGCATTAATTCTTCATCATCTTCATACTATTTAGATTCTTCTTAGGTGTTCAAAGTTT
Source organism: Saururus chinensis (assembly GCA_035235625.1). Lineage (NCBI taxonomy): Eukaryota > Viridiplantae > Streptophyta > Magnoliopsida > Piperales > Saururaceae > Saururus > Saururus chinensis. The sequence continues at coordinate 23,125,903 of CP141142.1, forward strand.
TATTCTTCTTAGGAGTTCTCTTAGATGCTTTTAGGCTAGTTTGTTTTTCCTTGGATTTTTCAAACAACTCTTTCTTGCTTTCATATCACTCTTTTTGCATCTCAAAAGTTCTAAGGTTCCCAATCAAATGCTCATTGTCTAAGGTGTCTATCTTTTTAGATTCATTAATGATTGCCACTTTAATTTTGAATTTAGAGGACAAGGACCTTCACAGTTTCCTCACAACAAGGTAATCAAGTATAGGCTCCCGTAATTGATCACGTGTTTACTATGTCTAAAATCTTAATATAGTATTCAAAAATAGTCTCATCTTCACTCATTATCATGTTTTCAAATTCTAGGGTAAACATATGTAGCCTAAACACTTTTACAACATGAGCTCGCTTATTATATTTCACAAGTTTTTCACATGCAACCTTGTAGATGTGCAATTAGAAATTAACCTATGTTGTGATTTCCTATAGCATTGAACAATGCACTATGGGCTTAACTATTTTGATTTGCAAGCTTTATTAAATTTTCATCCCATTCACTCTCATCTTTGAGGATTGAATTTCCACTTTCGTCTTTTATCATTGGAGGATTCTAACCTTTAATCACCGCTTTCCAAGTCTTCCCATCAAGTGCTTGAATAAAAGCTCTCATCTTATTCTTCCAATATGAGAAATTTTGACCATCAAACAAAGGTGGACAATTTATCGAATTACCCAAACACCCCATGTTCATTCATTGATTTATTTGAACTAGCCATTAAAATTAATCCAACAAAAATCACACAAGCAACACACTTTACACAATTAAAGCAAGGAAAATTATAAGAGAAGCAAACTAACAAACTAGGGTAAACAAATCATCAAGTTTAACAAGTAATTCTAAAAGAAAATAGGTAAAATTAAGAAATCAAACCCTTGCGCAAGTTATCTAGCACAAGAAATAAAAAATATAGGAAGAAAATACAAGATAATGATGCACAAGCATGCCAAAATAGATTGATATTATAGAGCAAATTTAATTTATCAAAAAAAAATCCTCAGCTACCACTTGTGAGTTTAATATCCGTCTAATTAACCTAGCATATTACCACATTGCCTCTAGTCTGATTATCTAATAAAGATAAAGACTACGAGATATGACCGAATTGTGCAGAATTTTCTTATACAACAGAAATAATGAAAACCTAATTTTTAAGTGCACTCATGGTTAATCAATTATCAAACCATAAAATAGGTACAACCACACATGAAACCACAACGATTTAACGTGGAAAACCCAAACACAAGTAAAAACCAATGGCAGTCCCACCAAGGACCAAATCAATGGGCTACTAGCAAGCAAGACACTTACATGACACAAGCAAACCACCAACATTTGTTTTGACTACACAAACTCCTTTTATTTAGATCCCACATATTCTTGTCATTTCTATCCATCAAGTTTTCTCCTCAAGTAGTTGAAACTTTAATCTCTCCTTGCCATGCGTTTGTCTTCTTCTAGCCTTCAATAAGCTCCTCTTGTTTTATTGACTTTAGCTTTTGAATTCTTCAATCTCTCATTGAAGAATTTTTGCAACTCTTCTCTAAGATGTCTATGTAAAATCTACTCTTTTGTTGTGGATCAGCTTCATGAATTCACTATTGATATTTTCTTCAAATTCCTTTGTAAAATCTCAAGGAAAATAATATGAACAAGTCTCTTCTTTCTTCTCCAATTTTTCCTAGGTTTTCCTCTCTTCAATTTTATCACTTCTTATCCTTTAACAAGGTAAGAAATCCAATCTAGAAAGCTTATTTAGGGTAACTAAAATAGCTAGTAATTGATCATTTTGTTCATTGTTTTATAAACACATAATTCCTTGAGCGATTGATCTATACATGTTGTGCTTTGTTTTACAAAGAACTATTTTAGGTGTCGATCAATCTTTTTTGGGCTTGACCGATCAATTAATAAAATTCATACAACTATTCATCAGCGATTGATCGCTCCAATCAACACATAACTCTAGCAATCGATCGATGACATTTTTTTCCTTTTTACCCTAAAACCTTCTGAAACTTCTAAAATCAATTCTAAAACTTCTCCAATTGTTTTTGGTATGAGAATGTAAATTGAATAAGCTTCATAACCCATCAACATCTTTCAGTCTTCAATCTAGAGCCATAAGAACACATCTACTCCTATTTTCAACTGCATCAATTCCAAATCTGACCTAACCACAACTACATCTAATTAGATTTTAACACTAATTACATACTTAAGGTTTCTTACATAATTTTGACAAAGAAATTAGCCAATTAACCTAACATATGACACATATGTTCTAATAGATTAATCACTATTGAATACAAGATTTGGAGAGATCAATCTTTTAATGATTGTTTTTAAGATTTCAAACCAAGGTAGACATTGACATATCACCTGCTCAATAGATAGATTGATTGGCAATCTTGTTTGGGTAGAAACAATGATCCATCAATCGCATGCTAAAACCATTGATCGCTTGAGCCCTAAGTTAGTTTAGGAATTTTGGAATGAAGTATTTTTCTACTTTGAGATATTTGACCCTAACTGACTTAAAACATTATAAAACATCTAGGTATGAATGAAATTAAAGAGAGAAAAATCATTATTCAAGCTGAGAAAAATTGAGAGACCTTTTACCTAAATATTCCTCGAACCACCATTGATTTATGAGTGAAAACTCTTCATGGTGAGAGAGACATAAGAGAGACACAACAAGGGTACAACACACACACACACGTGAATTTGAGGAGTAGTTGAATCTTTTCATCAAGAAGTGATTGAAGAGTCTCAACACAAATCAACAATAAAAAAATGGTTTTGATTGAGGAAGTAGGAGTTAAAGATGAAACAAGGATGAGAAAAAATTCACAACTTAGACCAAAAGACTTGAAGGCTAGCAACAAAAGAGGAGGAGGTCTAAACAAAAGGAATTTGTGTTAGAGTCTCAAGAGAGGTTGGTGGTTTGTTTTGGTCTTGTAAGAGGTTTTGCTTACTAGTGCATTGATTTGTTCTAGAGAAATGCCGCCATGGTTTTTAACCCTAGTTTGGGTTTTCCACGTTTAATCCTTGAATCTTTTGCATGCTTGTGGTTTTCATAATTTGATAGATTGATTATGAAAGCGCTTAGAGTTTAAGTTTTTATCGTTTCCACTAAATAAACATACTTCTCCTCATATAGTCCAAAACTCTTAGTTCTTACTTTGTTTGAAGTACTAGTTTTAGGAGATCACTGGTGATCTGCTAGGTCGAATAGAGGGATATAAAACTCTAAGTCTTGGAGCCACATGCCTGACCTAAAAGGATAGCCTTAATTTAAAAGAGCCAAGGGGGCCCATGTTAGCGACCTCAAGCTCCATGCTCCATCTCTAGTGTAGAGCCCAACAATAGTGACATATAGTTAGTAATTAGTGATATTTTCTTCATGGTGTTTTGTGGACCATTCATTTTATTCTAGGAAGGATAACATTATGATTAATATTTAATGTCATTAATTTATTATTTTTATAACAAAAGATTTTTGAGTAGGTTGGACATGACTAGAAAGGAACGGGCAACCGGCCTCTTAGAGCACCATATTCCATTGGTAATCCCATAGGGCACATATAACCATCCATCATACATAGGGTACAGCAAGATATAATCCCAAATTGATGGCCAACAGAGTGGGGGTTTAATGTGTGAGATTAATATATGTCAACTTGACGATTACCATAGTGCCCTATGTAAGATCCCTAAACTCTAATTGGCTTATTTAATTTGTTTTGTTATTATTATGTGGCTTCATGTTTAATTTGGTCAGTTTCGATTTTTTTTCAAATTTAAGGTGGTTAACAATGATTTCAATCAAAAATTCCTTAACTTTTATAGTTTTTATGTTAATTTAAGCCAATATTATTTTTTCTAGAATTTTTGACTATTTTCTGAAAAGTTAGGGGGCGGGACCCGCCGTGGGCCCCATGTGTAAAATTGGCATGATAGGTCTAAAATGACCCTAAAAACATCTTATGGAAGTAATTAAATATTTTAAAATTTTTAGACATCAATTTGGATTTAAAATAAACAAATTTTCCATTTTTAGTGTTAAATTCTATTTATACCCCACCTATTCGTTAGGTCTACCCCAATACTTATTATAAAAGGAATAGCATAGCCACTTTCCCATTTGGGAAGGGCAGGAATCTAGAGCTTAGGAGGCCCTAATCCCCATTTTCCAAAGAAGGAAAGGTGATTAAGGTAAGATTAGCTTGATTTTTCCATTAATTACTTAGGGTTTCTGCTAAACTGTATAAATCTCTTCTTTTGCCAAGCTTTACTGTTGATTTCTACCCTTAAAGCTACTGAATTTGACCACTAATTCATACCCTTATGAATGGAATTTTATTTTTGAACTCAATAAACCCTAGATCTACAAGTTTTCTAGTGATTTGGGTATTTTTAATCAGATGTATACAAGTATTAACAAAACCCTATTATGTGTAGGATTTTGAAGGTGTTGGAGCATCGATTTCAAGTCAAGAAACTCATTGAATATAAGGAATTTGGTCCTAAATAGGTATGTGATTTCAGATTTGAAATTTGGTCGAGTTTTATTGGGTTTGCATGGAGTTGAGTTTTAATGGTAGATTTAAAAAAGCTTAATCTTTCTTGCGATTTCTTGGTGTTTGTGGTTGTAAATGGCTAGATTTACTATTTCATAAGCTTGGATATCATTATCATGAAGTTTAGGAGTGAGATTTGAAGGTTTAAGATATATATATATATAGATATTTTTGCTTTTGAATTTGAAAGGAAGAAGACGAACCAAAACTCCTATTCAGGCGATCAAATGGCCCTGTCGGGTGTTTGAATGCCAACACAATGGTTCGGCTATTTTTGTTATTTTGCTCATTTTATTTCTTTTCCTTTTAAGTACATTTTTTTATGTTTATAATGAGTAATTTATGCTAGGAAGAGCTACTGGAAGGGCATGAATTTGATGTGGAAGCTATGATGAATGTTTAATTATGATGTGAATTACATGTTATTCGGTTAAGCATGTTATGATATCTTATCTTGAATCCATGTTGAGTGATTTTTCATATTTTTAATATGATTCCAGCAAGGTTATAGTATGAGAATTGATTTGTATGTCTTTACATATCATGATTAAATTATGAATGAATGATGGTGTCGTGTCTAGCTTCAAGCGTAGTAATGGTCATGTTTACTTAAGTCTAGCATAAGATTCCACTTGATTTGAATTGTGATTTTCAAAGTTTTTCACTCATTATTTCAGTAAGGAGCCATGATTAAATGTTAAACAGCATGTGTGTAGTATGTTAATAGGATGTTTATAATGCATGTCCATATGCTTAGAATTTAATATTTCTACCATGCACACACACATGTAGGGGTAATCGTGGTGATTGTTGATACTTATGATTAGAAATGATGCATGTATGGCTGATGAGGAGCACTTTTCATGAATTAGAATTCATGTAGCCATTACTCACATATGTACCATGTTGCATGCATCATGAGATGGATTTACAAATGAGATTTTTTTTAGATTAGTCGTGTTGATCAATTGGATGCAATTGGGGGATATTGCTTGTTAGGTTAATCAATCGAAGGTTTATCAATTCATTTTTATGTCCGAAAGGATGAGGTTTTACATCCAAAAGGACTGGATTTTACATCCCTTGTGGATGGGTGCTCCTCCCCTGGTTGAAAAGAGCGACAATGCTATAAGGAGACAAAACTATGGAGACCATATAAAGACCCTGAGAATCTAGGCTAGTGTAGCTGAATGCACTGGCTTACTAGGGGGTATTCTTCCCCATTAGGGAATTTACCCAAACTACATAATTCCTTCAGACTTTCCAACTGGGGATTGCTTGGAATGAGCATGGACTACTTGTGTTTTGGCTGATTAAGCAGGGTTGTTTTATCGACTTGCATGGTTATGAATCTGTGTTAGAGATATTTGATATGCAGGTTGATTTATTATGGTTATGCATGACAGGATTGTGTGGTAGAGACACTTCTCATGTAGGCTGAATATGACGAATATGCATGATATGATTGTGTGGTAGAGACACTTCTCATGCAAGTTAAATGTGATGAATATGGATAATATGATTGTGTGGTAGAGACACTTCTCATGAAGGTAAAATGTGATGGATATGCATAATACAATTGTGTGGTAGAGACACTTCTCATGAAGGCTAATGATTATGTATATACATGATGTGTATAATGGAGACACGTGTCATGGAGGTTGAATGTTATGAAGGAGAATGGGTATATATATATATATATATATATATCTGTGTGTCTATGTATGTATATGGTATGTGATAAGTATGAAATATATATCTATTTTATATGCTTTTTTACCTTATTTGCTAGTATAGATTAGGTTAATTTAGAGTTAGTTATGGTTTATTTAGATTAAGATAGATATTAGTATTTTAGTTTAATTATTAATAATTTTATAGTTATTAGTAGTTTAGATATGTATTTGAACAAAGTTGGGATTTTAAGTACATTATACATGTCTAAAGGATGATATTTTATGTTTTGTAGGTAAAATGCAGTTATCGAAGTACTTGGACGATGTTTAGAATAATTCAAAATAGTCTTGACATGCTTTAAAGTGATTTGGACAACTTTTCGGAGTTATAAACAAGTTGGAAATTAATATGGACATGAAGAAAAACTTAATGAACAGAATATGGACTGTCCAGAAAAACTGTCCAGATTGCATAAACATTGTAGCCGTTCGAATGGGGTCACTTACCGTTCAATCGGGATAACGTGATTTTGAAGAAAAACTCAGTTCAAGCGTTCGAACGGGCATGCAGGGAGTTCGAATGGCATAACATGCAGTTTCCTTGTTTTAGCCAATTTCCAATCCTTTTCATATTGGACTTCTTCCTACTGATCTTATGCCTATAAAAAGACATATTTGGCTTGAAACCAGAGGATTCCAGTAGATTTTCTGAAGAGAAAAAGGAAGAAAAGATAGAAGAGAACTCAAAGCTTTTAATGGAGATTCAAGTGCTTTCTTCTACAATGGAAGGCTAGACTTTTCTTTTACTTAGGAGTTGATAAAGCTATAGATAAGTTTTAGTTTCTTTTCTTTTTAATTTAGATCTCAGTTGTGAATGATGACAATTGTATGATATGGATTTCCATTTTAATGGAAGAGCGTTTAATGTTTATTCAAATCTATGTTGATTTATTGTCTTGTAGATGATAGATTGATGTGGTTTTGATATTTTCATTGATTCTAATTTCTGTGATTTAGATGAGATGTTCATACAATAATTTTAATGTTCAGATAATTAATGACTTGGATGAGTTATACTAAGATTAGATGGGTCATGCCCATAGCTAGTTTAGTGTAGATGATTCGTACTATTGTCGAAGATAGTTCATGCCATGGAATTTAATTAATGATTCTTTCTGAAGTAATTATAGCTTGTAGTTGAGAATACTTGTTCATATTCACACTAGATTTAGGTTAAAAGTTAAGGAATTGTTATGGTTCTATAGTGGATTTGATTTCCTAAGTAATTTCCATCATATTAATCTCTTGTTTTTAAACTAGTTGATTTCTTTCCTTTACTTAATTAAAGTTTAAGTTTGTTTTAGTTTTCAATCAGCAAATTCCTCTTTAGATTTAGTGATATTCCATCCATCCCTGAGGTTCGACAACCCTTAAATACTTATCATAGTACAATTACCTTGTACACTTGCAAAGGATTTAATTATAAATGATCAGTATGTCTTAGACATCTTCATGCAAGACGGATATTTATGTCATAATGTGATTATTCATGCTCAGAATAATATATTTGAGATATTTGCATACAAGATAATTACTTATGAGTAAGTATAATTATGGTAAGGAAAGTAATCAGAAATGGGATACTATATGTTATGTAGATCTGATTGACCATGTTGATGTATCGAGGTTATTTTTTTGATTTACCGTTTCCGTATTCTAAACCTTATTGAGTTTATGCTCACCCCACTTTCTGTGTTTCCTGTTTTGGGGCTGTATGGTGTGACATGTAGTTAATGAGGATCTTTTGTATGAGGAACGATCGGGGAGTGCTTAAGAGCAGGCATGGATGCCTCAAGACTTTGCTGTGTTTTCTGATTTACTCTATTATGATATTAGAACATCATGTATGGTGGATCTCATTTTAGACTTACGTAACTCTTATGATTATACACCTATTTATGTCTTTCTGATTCGAGTCGTGTTTGTCGGCTCATGATACTAAGTATGTGGGTTGAGACTTGAGGACTATTTGTTACGCCCCGACATCCACCCAACCCTAGCCGAACCTAGTCCAAGGGACAGTTGAAGCTCACAGGGGCGACAATAGATTGATTTATAAGTTGTGGAAGACTTTAACCCCTCTCATGGGTATTTAACACATACGGAGTCTTGTACCTTTACAACTTTTGTGCAAGAGAAATAAATAAAATAAAAGAGGACTCTCACTTTAAACTAGTCCATAAGTCATATACCCACAAACTTAAAATATTGAGCTGACATGAATGGCTCTAATCATAATGTCTTACCCATATCTAAAAACATAAGATATACCCGAGTCTGAAACAAGAACCACCATACATGATGTTCTATTATTATAACAGCATAAATTAGAAAACACAAGGTCCAAAGGCATCCACACCTACTCCCATGTTCTCCCCAACCATTCCTCATACAAAAGATATGCTTGACTGCATGTCGCACCATGCAGCCCTAAAATAAAAACACAGATAGTGGGGTGAGTAAAACTCAATAAGGTTTTCGGTACAGTCAGCCAAGACCCCCCTAATAGTGCCCTAATGAGGTCTTTTATAAGCATAGGGATTAAGGTTCCTAATCCCCCTAAAAGTTAGGCCAGTCCTCCTCACTTAGGTACCCTAATTAGGCCTCTAAAAATTAATTTCGGAACTCTCATTAACCGGGTCTGCAAGACAACTTAAACGGGCCAAATACACATCTAAATCGGGTAAACGAGCCCTATACAATATGTTCAACTTCGAACAGTTGTATCTCCCTCATCCAAACTCCGATTCGCGCGTTCTTGGTGGCGTTTCAAAGCTCTTTCTATCTTATTTCTAACTGTATAGGTTTCAGCCACAAATTCTATCTAAAGAGGAAATTATTCTACTAAAAATGTCAATAGGTCAAACACCCTATTTTCCATGTATTAATTCTTGAAACCTAGGAAAATTAGGGATATTACGTTCTTCCCTCCTTAAAAGAATTGCATCCTCGAACGGTAAATCAGGAAACAACCACAACACATCAACATGGTCTATCATATCTACATATCATATAACATCCCATTTTTTATTAATTTCCTACCATAAGCATACTTAAACATAAACAATTAGCCAGCTTGCATATATCTCAAACATACTATACATATCCATGCACAACCATACTCCTTCATAATATTCAACCTACATGACACATGTCTCCAACACACAATCACATCATGCATATCTATCACATTTTACCTAGATGAGAAGTGTCTCTACCACACAATCATATCATGCATATTCATTGCATTTAACCTGCATGAGTAGTGTCTCTACCACACAATCATATCATGCATATTCATCAAATTTAATATGCATAAGAAGTGTCTCTACCACACAATTATATCATGCATATTCATCACATTTAACCTACATAAGAAGTGTCTCTACTACACAATCATATCATGCATAATCATAATTCATCAACCTACATATCAAGTATCTCTAACACACAATCATAACCATGCAAGTCAATAAAACAACCCTACTTAATCAGTCGTAGCTTAAGCAGTCCCTGCTCACAACAAATAGCCCCTAACAGGAAAGCCTCAAAGAATTATGCAATTTGGGTAAATTCCCTAACGAGGAAGAATACCCCCTAGTAAGCCAATGCACTCGGCTACACTAACCTGGATTCTTAGAGTCCAGATGGTCTTAATAATTTTATCTCCTTATAGCGTTGCCGCTCTTCTCAACCCCAGGAGGAAAACTTGTCCTCAAGGGACATAAAACCCCGTCCTTTCGGACATAAAACCGAATCAATAAGCCTCCGCTCAATTAATCCGGCAAGCAATATCACACAATTGCATCCAATCAATTAACATGGCTAATCTCGATAAAATCTCATTCGTAAATCCATCTCATGATGCATGCAACATGGTACATATGTAGGCAATGACTATAAGAATTATAATTCATGAAATGTGCTCCCCATCAGCCATACATGCATCATTTCAAATCATAAGCATCAATAATTACCATAATTACCCCCACATATGTTTGCACATGGTAGAAACATTCCACTCTTAAGCATATGGACATGCATTATAAATAACTCATCAGCATAATATACACATGCTCTTTATTATCTAGTCATGGCTCCTTGCTGAAATCATGGGTGAAAATTATTAGAAAACACAATTCGATTCAAGTGCAACCTCATGCTAAACATATGTAAGCATATTCATACCACACTTTAAGCTAGACATGACACCATCATTCACAAGCATAATATGTGAAAACATACTAGTCCATTCTCATGCTATAACCTTGCTGGAATCATATTTAAAATATGAGAAATCATTTAACATGGATTCAAGACAAGAATCTATAACATACCTAACTGAATAACATGTAATTCACATAATACTTAAACATTAATCATAATTTCCATATCAAATTCATACCCTTCCAGTAGCTTTATCTAGATATATTACTCATTATGAACATAAGAAATGATACTTAAGGATAAAAACTCAAAATTGAGCATAAACAAAAATTACCAAACTGAAGTGTTGGTGTTTGAATTCCCTATAGGGCCATTCGCACAGGCCGTTGGGTCAATCTGCATGGCCATTCAATCGCCATAACTGGAATTTCTAGTTTGTCTTCTCCACTTTGAATCCAAAACTGAAACTTCACATAAACATCCAAAACTTTCAAATCTCACTCCCAAACATCACCACAATGAAATCTAAGCTTAAGAAATAGTAAATCTAGTCATTTACAACCAAAAACACCAAAAAATCACAAGAAAGATTAAGCTTTTCTAAGTCTTCCATTAAAGCTCAAATTCATGGAAACCCACATAAAACTCCATTAATCATCAAATCTGAAATCACAGTTCTTTTTAGGACAAAATCACTTACCTTAAATAAGCTTCTTGACTTGAAATCAATCCTCCAACACCTTCAAATCCTACCCAAAATAGGGTTTTTATTAATACCTTCATAAATCCGATGTAAAACACCTAAATCTCTTGAAAACTAGTTGATTTAGGGTTTATTGAGTTCAAAAATGAAATTTCTTTCATAAGGGTGTGAAATAGAGGTTCTAATCAGTAACTTTTTGGGTATAAACCAAGATTAAACCTTGGCAAAAGAAGAGATTTGGAAAGTTTAGGACAAACCCTAAGAAATTAGGGAAAGATTAGGCTAATCCTTACCTTAATCACCTTTCCTTCTTCGGAAATGGGGATTAGGGCTCCTAAGCTCCAAATATCCAGCCCTTCCCAATTGGGAAAGTGGCTGAGCCTTTATATTTATAACAGCATTTGGGGTAAACCTAATAGATATGTGTGGTATAAATAGAGTTTTACACTAAAAATGGAAAACTTGCTTATTTTAAACCCAAATCGATGTCTAAATTTTTTTGAACAATTAATTATTGTCTTAAGATGTTGTTAGGGTCATTTGGGTCCTATCATCCCAGTTTCCCACATGGGGCCAACGGTGGGTCCCGCGCCCTAACTTTTCAGGAAAAATAGTAAAAAATTCCAGAAAAATCCCATTTGACTTATATTAACATAAAAATTATCAAAGTGAAGACACTTTTCTTAAAAACCATTTTTAACTACCTTAAATTCAAAAATAAGTCCAAAACTGATCAAAGTTAACAGTAAACCACACAATAATTACCGAATTAAATAAAAAGAATCGGTTTGAGCTAGGAATCTTACACTGTTTCTTATTTAAAGTCCCTTATACTTTTACTTTTTTCTCTTGCACAAAGATTTAAAGGATCTACTCCGTATGTGTAAATTACCTGCTAGAGGGGTCAAGTCTTCCTCAGTTTACCAATTTGTCGCACATGTATGCTTCGACCGTCCCTTAGACCGGGTTCAGCTTGGGTCAGGCAGGCGCCAGGGCGTAACACCCTAAGTCCAAATAGTCAATTAAGTACTATGGGATATGACCTCTTTCTAACTGCAGGGAATTTGAACTATTTGTTGTAAACTATAAAGCAATCAACCACACAAATAAAAAGTAAGTAGGATATTTTAAATGTGGAACCCACCTTGGGAAAAACTATGCGACCAATCAAGGTTGATTAAGCAATGTACTAAAAGCTTGAATATTATAGACTCAAACTACTGATTCTAGAACTCCCTTCTAGACTCACCACCAGCTATCAAAGTCCTTGATACTTGCAAACCTCGTCTAGTTCTCCACTTTTAGTACACTCTTCTTCTCCTTTGTTATGAAGCTTGCATTGTTCATGATTGTGTGTATTTGCAACACTCATGACAAAAACAATAGCATGTGTGAAAGGAAAACCAACTTCGTAACTTAGATTTGATAGGGTTGTCTAAGAATGCAAAGTACACGTATGGATAGAATGAAGATTAAAGACAAGATAATTTAAGTTAAAGACATGTATGATGGTTCTACCGAAAAACATGTGATCCATAGATCTATACATCTTGGACTATCAATTATACTCATTTTTCTATTATTCATGTCATATTCATGCTTGCAAATATGTCAGAAAGTGTCAAAAGTCTATCACCAACACATGTAAAAATTCAATATGTTTATCAATTGCCCAATTGATTGTGCAAGTTCTAGGCAAACTCTAATAACTTGTAGTCAATAAATCTCTTGTTTATAGGATCAATCTACTCAAGTAGATTGTATGATCGATCTTCCCACGGGGCGATATCCCAAATTAAGTCAATTCGAGTTCAATGTCATCCAATATTGTCTTTTAACATCTACCTCATATAAATAGGGCTACTCTATAGGAAACCTAATAGAGTAGGCCATTCATGTTCTTGGAACTCTAGTTTTATCATCTTAGAGTGTTCCTATTCTAAAAACCTCAACTTGGATGCTCATCTCATATTTCTAGAGGTTGAATTCTTGTTGATCTCTTTCCTCTTGATGTCTAATCTTCCTAAAGTCATTGTATAATTGTGAGACAGTTGGTTGATGAGCATTTGATCAAAAGCATATGTTCAAAGTTCAAAACTTTTTTGTTGAGATTTTGTAAATTGCTGGAAAGTGGTTCATTGGATCTTCCAAGTTGAATTTTTTGGACAAGATCATGCACTTGAAAAGAAGTAAAGCACATGCTAGATGCACCCATAGAGATTGGTGATGCATGAAGTGAATTGAGAGCCTCTTATGGTTTTTTATTGGATAGTATGTGTAACTGGTGAAGGTGACTTTGTATCAAATTTTATTTCATGGTACATTTTCAAGGTTTGAATAGGTCCCATGGTTTTTCTCTGGTTAGGGTTTTCCACGTAAAAAATATTGTCTTGTTGCTTGGTTCATTTGCTTATTTGGCATTTGATAAGTTACATAGATTAGGGTTGAGTTTTGATTGTGTGGTATAATTGAATAAATTAAATTGTTTGATTAATTAGATTATTTAGAAGTTTGTAATATCAATGAATATTCGTTGACTAGTGCATGGTTGAATGGATGCATAGTGCACCGCATCAACTCTCAATTGGTAGTTGAGGAGTGTTTTACTTATTTCTGTTGTTTCCTATTATTTGCTATAAGTGATTGACTCCTCCTTGGTTCTTTTGGGTATATATGATTGATTTTTCAAGTATTTTGAGTAAACATGAATTCAAATGAATATAAGAGGTTGCTAATAGATCCATTGTTATGGGAACTGGAAATAAATAAATGATTGCAACGAATGAAATCATTAAATATAAAGTATTTGAGTTAATAGATCAATTATTGAGTAGTCTAATTTAGACTCTCATAAACTTGCTGAAATGAATTCTGATTGCATCAAGCAAATTGTGAAACTTGAAAAAGATTTGACCTTGCAAGAAAGAAATTAGAGCCATATACTAAACGAAGTGAAAAGTTAGATAAAATGGTGAGCATAGGACAACAATCTCTAAATAAGTGTGGTTTACAATTTGACTCAACTCAAATGACTATAGGTATATTCAAATCGGTTTTTCTTCAAGCCAAAGACAATTGTATCAAAACTTCTTTTGAGCTAAACTATTGCTACCTAGATTTCCAAAACCCCCCTTCTTAAAGATCATGTGCAGTAAATCATGAGTATTTTTTTTCTTTTCTTAAATGAAAAGATGATCATTTGATTAAATATCAAGGCGATGATAATTGTGGTTCAAATATATGAATATCAAAACATATGATAGTACTACACATCTACAAAATCTATAAATAGTAGGCTATCCATTTACCTACAAGTTTATCATCCATTTAAAAATAAAAAGCAAGGTAGCTCTCATGGAAATATTATAATGACTTACTAATTTACAAGTAAGATACTAGATCCTATTGGTGCAATGTCGTCCTCAACACCCTATTGTAAATCCTAGTCTCACTTGTCGTTGCTTGAAGAACTGCATAACCTGAATGTTGAGTTTAAAAATACTTGGAAGGATAGACAAACAAAGACAATAGTTCAAAATGCATTACATTTATGCAATTCAGTTTGACAACTAATATCAAACAACTTTAACAATTTACCTCAAAACCATGCTCAGTCATTAACAACCTCATCTAATGACATAGACAGACATACTCATCAAATGTTAAGTAACAAATGATGCAAACCACCATGGACTATCCACTAAGGGGTACCATCTATAGCAAGACCTGGAAACCACCAGGTAGTGCCATTACCCAACCTAGCCCTTAAGGACCTGGTTGGAGTGGAACAGTTAGGCCCACAACTCCACTTGAACAGAAGTGGAAGAGAGACGCCAACCAAATAGGATGTTAGCAAACCCCAACTGCATGTACACAAAATGATCATGTGAAGATAGGTTGTGAGTCCAGCTAAGGGAGAGCTCCCACCATCATGGAGGTGCAAGAACATAGCTAAATCAATAGCCCATCATAAAGCTAAGACTTAGAATAAATATCATGAACCCTATTAGTGCACATTCAATGAGCAACGACTCATAAGAACTATCTCAAATCCTATCAATCTATATGATAATAGGGTCAAAATTCCAAAACAACCATCGATTTATTTTATTCTTTATCTTTATTAAGTGTTCTTACCCCATACAAAGCTGCCTCTATCCTTGCTAGTAATTTTACCTTAATCGTCACCTAGTTTTAAATTACTATGATAACATAATCGCAAGTATTAACGTAAATGCCTCAATATAAACAACATGGGCCACACTAGTCCCAACAACTAGTGCTAACAAATCTCAAGCCAAACTTTGTCATTTGAGATCCAATTGCACTCATTAGAAGGACTATAGCTAGAAAATTGACAAATTGTAAGATCACCATATAAAATAGTTCATATGTACCATACTTGGTACACATGTACTACCCTGGTACTCCCTTTCACCATGTTACATACACATGTAACAAGCTCCCTAAAACCCTAGAAATGAAGGTTCTCTCCACTTTTCCCATCTATGTTCCATGACAAAATGACCTATAAAGATATTTCTGTCACCTCCTAGTCACACCTCTTTTGATTGAGGGTATTTACTATCTTCTTTGGTTAGGGTATCATTTTTTATGAAAATGGGTTAGACAACCATCAAGGGCATTATAATAATTCTTCCACAAGGGATATGCTCCTCTCCTCTAGATCATACTGGTCATATTTATGTCCTTTCTTGGATTTTAGTCATAGATGTATCACAAACGTTTTACTCTCTAATTAACCTGTGATTCAATTCACACAATTACGGACTATCCTAATTCTGCTAACAAAGGTATTTATGTCATTTTCCTCATGGTCTTCCTAAACTTTGATAGGGGTAGAACTAATATAAAACACACTCCTTGATTTCATGGGTCTGTGATATTTTTTTAGCATTTTATGGGACCATCGACCCTTGAACCTGCCTTGGTTCACTCATTGGTTCACAATCTAAACATAAGGGCAAAATGTTTATTTAATAGCTTACTAGGATTTTTTTTCCATCATGTGGTTTGGTCCAGAATTAGAGTACATCATCACCTCTCATTTGGATTTTTTCCAATTATTTTCATAGGTTTTCTAATTTACGGGCACCATATAGCAAAAACATTTCTTGAATTTTTAGTAAAAACATATTAAAACATGATAGTTTGTAACAAAGCCTAGGCAATCTGGCTACAAGTCAATAATAGTCACAAGTCTACATTCGTGGCATATAAGAATAAGTTGGGAAATGTTCTTGGTGGGATCGAGGTTGAAGTTTTCCTCTGATTCTTGTTCTTTCTACACTTAGGTAGTTAAGCTGAAGTTCATCAGATACCGAGAGAATTAGACGATTCTTTAGCATGTTTAATGACAAGTGTGGCATTGGCAACTGATAAATGGATTGAGAATAAAAATAGCTCCTTGAAGTTATGCAAAATCCGGTTGACCGAAGAGTGGTTATGGTCACTTAAGCTTTGACAGATGGCACAAGGGATGAGTGAAAATCTGTTTGATGTGCCCACTTCCTAATTGATCATGCTATGACCTAGGAGTAATTGAGGGTCTTTTTGGAAAGTATATTTCCATGACCTTCATTGTTAGAAGGATTTCAAATCCCTTTTGTTGTTAGAAAGGGAGTACATAAGGGGTGGAATAGAAGACCTGCTACAAGAATATATGAGTCATATGTCTAGTTTATTGGCTAATTCTTTGTCAAAATTATGTCAAGAAACCATGTGTATGTCATGAGTCTTAGAGTAAGATTTGAGGTTGTTGTTGTTGTTAAGTCAAATTTGGAATTGACAGACTTGAAAAATAGGAACAGACATGTTCTTGATGATCAAGGTGAAAGTCTGAAGAATGTGAAGGGTATTGAAGCTTATCTAGATCACATTAGCATGCATAAATCACTTGGAAAAGGTTAAAAAGTGATTACAGTGGTTTCGAAGAGTTTTTGGGTAAAAAGGGAAAAATGTCAAAATATAAGCAGAACAATCGATCACTGCAAATTATGGACATAATGATTGATCGCTTGTTAATTCAACCCTGTGCAAAACAAAGATGAGAGTTGTCGATTGATTGCTCTTGCAATTGATCGATCAATGGAAGAATCATGCACATTAAAAACAGTGACCGATCGATCGTTGTTTAGAACAATCTATCATTTCAAGAACAATTTACCTAAATTAAGAGCCTCCTATTTCTATTTCATTCCTCATTCAAATACAAGTCTTAAACCAACTTAATGAGCTATAGAAGAGTTATTAAATCACAAAATTTCATAGAGGAAAACCCAAAGGAGAAAAGAGAAAGAAGGTTTACACCTTTGCTTATTGTTTTCCAAAGGAGAATTCACTTGACCTTTGTATTGAAGATCCATAGTGAATTGAAGAAGATAATCCAGAACTAAAGGAGCTAATACACAGAGTATTTAATGAAGAGTTGCAGCATGTCTTCAATGGAACATTGAATATTTCCTTAAGGCCAAAATCAAGACAACAAAAGGTGTTTGTTGATGACTAGAAGGAGACAGAGAGAAGGCAAGGAGGAGAATGTTTTAAGTGATTGAAAAAGACTTGAAGACCTAAAACAATAATCTAAACATGAGGTACTTGTGTTAGAGCCTAAACAAGGTTGGTGGTTTATTTGTGTCCATGTAAAAGTCTGGTTTCTCGTGCATTCATTTGGTTCCTTTGGAATTGTCATGGTTTTTTACCCTAGTTGGGGCTTTCCATGTAAATTATTGTGTTCATGTGTGGATTTATTGATGGTTTATTTATTAATATTTTGAGAGAGAAAAGTGAATGAATATTAGGTTTTAATCATTTTTTCTTAATATAAAAAATTTTCATGCAAAGAGACTAGAACTTTTATTTCTTACTTGTTGAAAGTACTAGTTTTAAGAGCAATCTAATGATCTGCTAGATTTATTAGACTAATATCAAACTCTTAATTGGTATCTGGGGGGAATTATTAAAAATTTTAATTTTGCGCTACTCGATATCAATATGATTTGCTATGATATTGATTTAGAGCCTTGCTTAAAATTTCATAGTTTAATTGCTTGTGCTAGATTTATGTGCTAGGGTTTAAATTCTGATTTGTGCTTAAGTTTACTTGTTTTTCTTTTAGAAATACTTTATTAAAACTTGCCGAATTGTGTGCCCTAGGTTGGTAAATTGTTTCTCTCATAAATTTCCTTGACTTTATTCTTAGTTTGTGGTGATTTCTATTAATTGAATTCAAAGGCTGGTTTGAATAATTCAATGAATGAGCATGGGGACATGGGAAATCCTATGAATAGACTTCCCATGTTTGATGTGCAAAATTTCTTATATTGGAAGAATAGAATAAGAGCATTTATACAAGCGCTTGATGATAATGTAGAAAGTTGTTGTAAAAGGCTCCTCCAATAACAAAAGATAAGGATGGAAATTCAATTCTAAAAGATGAAATTAATTGGGATGAGAATGAGACTAGATGTGCTAATCAAAATAATAAAGCCTTTAGTGCTTTATTCAATGTAGTAGGAAAATCATGATATAGGTTGATGATCTCTAATTGTATCTGCCAAAGTACATAGGAAAATTTGGTGAAACATAATGAGGGAACTGAGGCAGGAAAGGTATTTAGGCTTCAAATATTAATTCTAGAGTTTGGAAACATAATAATGAGTGAAGAAGAAAAATATCATAATATTATACTAAAATTTAAGACATAGTCAACATGTGTGATCAACTAGGAGAACCTATTTTTGAATACCATGTGAGAAAGTTGTTACTATCATTCTCAAAATTTAAAATTAAGGTGGCTGCCATTAATGAATAATCAAATTAATAGCTTAGGCATAGAGGAGTTGGTTAGGAACCTTAGAACCCTTGAGAAGTAAGAAGAGTCCTATGAGAACAAAAATGGAGATGATTGACAAGTCCAAGGAAAAACATAAAAGCATCTAGAAGAACTTCCAGAAAAAAAAAATTTTAAGCACCTTAGATAAATTTGAAGAATCTAACAATGATGAAGAACTAATGTTTTTATTAGCTAAGAACTTCAAGAAATTTATTAAAACTTAGAACTTTTAATTTTGGAATAAGGGACAAACTTCTGTGAAGAAACAATGGGAAAGGAGAGATGAGAGGGCAATAAAATAAAATAAGAAGAATTTGAAGTGCTTTATATGTGGTAAGTTAGGTCACTTTTCTCCTGATTGTCCTCACTTGAATTCTCACAAAACTTCTAATGAGAAGCATAAAAAGAAAAAAGGGTTTGACTATAAGAAAAAGGGAAAGATGATGAGTGCTCTTATGAAGAAGAAGAATTGTGCAACTATAAAGTCTTCCATGCAAGTGTGAGTGATGATAGTTCAGAAGAAGGTTCTCATTGTCTTAAGTTGGTTTTGATGAGTTTGGGGGATTCCTCCAACAACTCCTAGTCTTGACTAAGAGAACCAAAAGTCTTAAGAGAGAGTTGAAGAAGAAAAAAGATGAATTAGTTGTGTCTTCTCTAGAGACTAATAGGTTAGTGAGTTAAATAACAAACTAGAAAGAGAGGTGAATGACCTTAAGCAAGACGCAGAGAGTGAGAAAGAAAAATCTAGTGCTCTTAATAAAGAACTCGTGTCCTCTAAAAAGAAATAAGATTGGTTCAAGAGTGGGTAAAAGAAGTTGGAGAGTATGTTTAGCATTGGTCAAAAAAACAAGGTGAGCTCAAAGTTTAGGAATTGCTTGTCTACCCCCTTAGCAAAGCCCACTGTCTTTGTGAAGGCAAAAGAGAGTATGAAAGAGCCTAAGATAGTGCCCAACTCACCTAGGTCTAGAGTGAAAGGAGGAAAGATAGGTTCTAGTATAGTGGGTGTGTGTGATATTTGCTATAGTGGTACCCATGTTAGAAGAGAATGTCTTAAGAACTACCCCATCTAGGTTAGGTCAAAGAAGAGTGAGAAGATGAAGCATGCTACCTCCTCTACCCCTAAGCTACCCAACCAAGTGTATGAGAAGAAGATAAAGAGAGTGTGGGTAAAGAAAATTGATCTTCAAGATTTGAAGGATCAATTAGGGAAAGCAAGGAAGTATACCTTAGGTTGCCTTAGGATTGGAAGGTTAGGCATGTAACATCCCCGATTTTTCTGTAATTTTTCTACATTTTCTACTATTTTTTATAATTTTCTTCTATTTTTTTGCTCATATTTTAGATGAAGAAATTTGACGCTTTGGCGTATCCATATTTTAAATTAATCTCATTATTCGTGACCATAAGAGTCGGGAGTGGTGTTTAGTCGCAGGTCATGGGCTTCGATGCATCACATAAATTTTTTGGCACAAAAACAGGAGAGAAAAAGGCGAGGCGGGAAGAATGTAAACTAAAAGAAAGAGAAGAAAAAATAATAATATAAAAGTGGATGGGTGCACATCAGTGCACCTGACCCACAGAATGAATACTGAATGGGGTAGCCCCCCCATCACTCTGTTAGGTCAAAGGAGGTGCTGCCGCTAGCTGCTGACTTCAACCCAGTCGGCCTCGGCCCTAACCCGCCGCCTTCCCCGACCCCTCCTTTTACCGTATTCCGATTTTGACTGATCCTCCTTTTCAGTTTCTTCTATTGTTCCGCAAGTGTGAGTAGCTGTAGGAGCTCCAGATCACCGACGATGGCTTCGTCTCAGGCCATCGATGGCAAGTAGCCACCACTCTTGTGCCCATTCTCTCTCCTCTGCCCCATTGCTCTGCTCAATCCAAAACACAGAGACTGCTCTATTTTTGACTAGCAATGTCGATTCGCCACCGCTAGATTCCATACAAACTTCAATCGGTGTTTGTCCAACTCGTTGCGGTGTGCGATTACTGGGTTACCGCCATATTCCAAGTTTGGCCCCTGGCCCCGTTAGTCATTCATAGCTTTGCGACGCGTGTCTTCCACCCCAACTCAGCACACTGTCGCCCTAGTTAAATTGGGTTTCTTCGTTTCTCTAACCGGCTATTCTATTGTGTGGCATCAGCTAGCAAACAACTGCGGATGTCGGCTGGACCAATATCGGCAAGGGGCAGCCGCTCCCGGCCTCCTCTGCACGTCTTGTACACACACCAGACACCCCTAAACTCTTAGAAACGTCTCTAACTGCCGCTGATGGGCCCCACTCCAACCCAAGTAGACTTGGGCCGCATGCCCAACCAACATGGGCTCTGCCCTGGCCCAATGATGGCAAGGGCCAACACTTCTGGCCCGATTATACCTTTGCACCCGCACTTTTATTACGCATGACCCCAAACCTACGGGAAAGTCCCCGCTCCCCTGTCATTCCAAAAGGAAAAGTATTGTCGGCCACTGGCCTTGGGCCAGCGAAGGCTTGACTACTGCCATACACATATCATCCACCGTAAGCCATGCTTGATGCACAATGCCTCGTACAATATTTTGGTTGTGGGTATCGATTAGAAATGTCGATGCCGCTCAGCCACATACACTGGGCCTTAGTGCCTCAACTTGTGTTTGGGGAACTGCCACTGGCAAACCCCACCTTTTTTGTGATAGACCACCCTTTTAGGGTTTGGCCATGACAATACTTGCATACTGTAATGTCTGGGAATTTTCTAAATTCCCGAAGTCGTACACGTGGAAATTAGGGTGCTAGACCCCTTCACTTTTCGTTGGAATAACTTATTCATTAGTTGGAAGTGGCAGCTAAAGTATATATGGATGGAAAGTAGACAGAAAGAGCTTCGAAACACCACCAAGAACACATGAATCGGAGTTTGGATGAGGGAGATACGACCGTTTGAACTTGAACATATCGTACAGGACCCATTTACCCGAATTGAACGTGCGAATCGTCCGTTTAAGTCACTATGCGGACCCGATCAATTACTATTCCAAAATTGGGTTTTTGATGCCTCATTTTTAATGGGATTAGGAGCCCTAATCCCATACTTATAAAAGGCCTTCTTAGGGTACAATTTGGAGGGTCTTTTGTCCGATCTGGGGAGTTTTTGGGACGGTGAAGGGAAGGGGAACGAGCTGCCGATGAAATTTTTCCTGTAATGCTCAGGCGAGTCTTCAACAGCGGTGGATCGACAACAACTCGGCCTCATAGGTAAGATTTCGAGTTGTGATTAGTGAAGAATTTGTTAATTAATTAAATTGAAATTTGTGTGGATCTCTCCGATTACTGTTCACAAATAATATTTGTGAACAATAATTAACCTTCCCATCGCCTGAACAGCTGACGGAAGTGGGCTGCACTCTGAGGCCGCAGTGGCATTGGCCGTGGCGGCTTTGGTTCTGGCCGCCCGCAGGACCATTTATCCCAGTCAGTAGAGGGGCCTTGTCTTCTCTGTTGATCGGTCAGTAGGAGGCAGAGCCTTGCCGGAAGTTGGGACCGCCGCTTCGCCGCGCCCTGCTCCTCGAATTCTCTCTTAAATCACAGAGAAAAGAGGGTGCGGACGTTACTGACGGTGGCGGACCTACAGCTGGACCAGAGGTTCTGAATCGCCGCTGGACGGCGAATCGAACGGCCCCACTCCCATGGCTGGGCGAGGCGGTGGTGTCGGTGCAAATCGTCGGTGGAAGAAAAAGCTAGCCGCTTTGCAAACCACTTGGTAGCCACCGTGCGCCAACGGGAATAGGTCCAACGGAACCGCCTCTTGAAGGCGATCTTATTGGCCAAGCCTGTTGGCTAACAGTGGCGGCCGGTGGTGGCTGCCGGAGTCCAGCAGGTGTTCCTGCTGGCCGGAACTGAAGAAGACGTCTTCGCTGGTCTGGACCCGACTGGTCAGGGCCTAGCCCGGATCTGGTCTGGGTCAGCAATATAAATAAAAAGAGAAATAAATGTAGGGGTTGAACCGGGTCCGGTTTAAGGGCCTTTACTTGTTCTAAAAATTTAGAAAAATTACCTGTAGACTTTGAGAGGGTTATGAGTGTCTTGACCAAGTTTCAGGACCGGGAAAAATCCCAGAGTTTCTAAAATGACCTTTTTACCCCTGGTAGTTAAATCATCGCGTGAAAACCATTTACCCGACTTCGGAGCTCCGGTTCAGGGGCCTATGAGTTGATCTATAAATTGGAAAAATTCTCAGTGAGAGTTTAAAGAGTAACCTATTTATATGACAAACCAATAAATGAGAAAAAATCCCAGTGAGTGGATAATTGACCATTTTGCCCTTAGGGTTTATAGTAAACCGTTAAGTCAACCTGGGTCGGTTCAAGGGGTTCACGACCCCGTCACATGCCCGGAAAATTACACAGAGTCCATGAAGTCAAGTAGTACCCTTGACCCTAATTTTGGACCCATTGGATGTCATTAAGGCCTTAAACCAAATGACAAAAATACCCTTTGAGTGGACCCGCCTACATTTGTGTGAATGGAAGCGTGAGTCGGTCTGAGAGTGGAGCTTTGTGAGAGGTCAATGACTTAAATCAATAGAGGGGTGGTAAAATGACTAGAATGACCCAAGGGAGGGTATCATACCTTAGGTAGTAAAATTACCCTAATGCCCTTAGGGGCAATATATTCTGTTTCTGTCGAAACGGATGACCTAGTGACTCAAGAGTTAAGGTACCCTATAAACGACTTCAAAAGGAAGGGGTGTGACCAGTAGGTGACACGAAGACCTTGACAGGTCACAGTGTCATGGGAAACCAATGGAAAACCTTAATTCTCAGGGTTTAGGCCAGTGTATTGCACGTGTCCATAGCATAGCGCAGAAATCCATTAGGGCTTTATGTACGTCACTCGTGGAATATGTTAATTTACATATCGAGATTGAATTCTCTGAGCCCTAGTCTTGCAAATGAATGCAATGGGCCTCAGTTTATTATTTATACGTTTGTATGATTGCATGATTATTTATGCTGATGCATGCTTTTGATATTGATGCATTGATTTATATCAGTAACTTAAGATTAATGAAGATTAATCAAGAGACATGGGTTGCTGTTGGTTTGAGGGGAGAACACCTAATAAAGATAATGACTAAAATACCCTCTTTAGGGTTGGGACCAGTTCATGGAGTGAACAGGGCCCTGACATAGATTTTGACCTTGGTTAATGAACCAAGGGTGATTTTGGGATGTTCTCTAAGTCATAGCTTAGTGGATGAGCTATTTAGTGGGCCAATTCACAAGGTGAAGATGACCCACATGGTTGAGTGGTTACTTGACTGGATGAAAATAATCTAGTCTAAGTTTCAGATGTTTGAGGGAGTCAATGGTCATAAGGATCTGAGGCTTCTATGGATAAATTAGTAATGTCTTATAAGACATTTTCTCCCAGCGTTGGGAAGGTGGAGATTGCAATATGCATCTTCATCGCCATGACGATTTGGGTATTGACTAGAGGATCTTTACCGCAGGTCTCCCGCAGGTCTTCCCAGGACTATTTAGTACGTACGAAAAGCGGAGTTATATGAGCATCATGGAAGGCTTGTGTTTCTTGCCAATCTGTGTCCATGAGCACAGCTGGGATCCTCTTCTCCAGATTCGTGGCAGGCTATTGAGAGCCCTGGGGATTTGGGTCAAGCTGCTGTTAAGCAGTCGACTCCAAGGTTGGAGTCCTTTGTTTGGAGATTTCTCAAGGGGCGAGTTATCTTTGAGTTATAGATTTGGTAGTATTAATTGTCGAACAAGAGTTGTGAGATAATTAATAACATTGTTTGATATTGCTTGTTAATTAGACAAGTGAAACAGTTAAAGGACTTACTAAAATGTAGGTTGAAAATATCTAAGCATTGCATATGGGATGCTATGCTTCGTAGGATAGAGTAGTTTCTAGGCAGAACTACGTCTAGATCCGATCTTGTTAGAAACATTGGAGATGTTGTCTGATGAGTACGTAGGCAACTAACATCGGGTGATGTTGGCCTGATCCAGAAAATATTAATAAAACCTTTTGTACTATGGAAGCTCTTCTCCCGTGGGCGGAGATGCTCCATTGTGGTGGTGGTTGTTGTTTGGTTTGCTTTATTGCAGATTCTCCAGGTGACGAAAAGTGAGACCAAAGCAGGCGTGCACAAGAGGTTTTTGCATTTCTATAACTCCGGTACGTAAGTGTACCTTAAGCGTGAGAGTCAACTTATTATTTATTTTCAGATGGACGATGGACTTGTACTTAGATGGATGAGCTGGTCTTTATAAATTTTTAGACGTTAATAATATCGTATGATTTGATATTCGTATTTGTGAACCCCAGTTATCATGACCTGGATATTTAATCGAATGGTTTGTTTTGTATTTAAAGAAAAAAAAATTCTTGCTACTTACTATTCGTGCTATTTAAAAATGCTTTTAAAAATCTGAGTCGTGACACATACGTTGTTCAATAGCCGAACCTGCCCATGAGTGGTCGGATCCTGGTCCCATCGGCTTGAGTCGCAGGGGGACGGACCGACAACCTGACCCCTTTGGCTATCCTTTTACCATGCACGCTAGTAGTCATGTGTGCAGCTGAGGTTAAAAGCACTGCCCTTGTGGCGTATGACATTTGAACGACACTACCACTAGGTAAAAGGGCCACTAAAGCCCTCTTCTGTCTCTCCTATGTCCATGAGTACACAACTAGCCCTCCACCATGTTGTGAGGCTTCGACAATGAGGAATTGTTGCCGCTGGATGTGGTCTGTGGTCTATTTTAATGTTTTGTGGCCAACAAAGTGTTTTAAACCATTGGTCAACCTCCAATCAGTCACCCCCCCATTCTGTGGTCGCTTTTGCCATTTCTAGTGTCACGACCTTATGTCTGGCCACCTTAGTGTGCCCAACCTTTGCATCAAGTGAAATTAGTCTAACCATATCGAGATTAATTCCAGCATCTCTAAAAATCTTCAAGACGACAACTCTCTCAGTGTGATAATTTTGGCCACCTATTCCACCATTGATGTTGCCACCGTCGTATGCTCGCCATCAAACTCATGTGGATTACGAGGTAGGGGACCTTGAACTTGTAATTTCATTATATCATGCTTTGATTGTGTAGTAGCATGCTAGGAGTTTATTACTTAATGCATTGCATGATTCTGCTGATTAGATAAGCATGTTGTATGTATGTGAATTGTGTGTATGTTAGTGAAGACGAAGAGTATGGTAGTAAATTGTTATGAATTATATGTATGTGATTAGAGCGTGTGATAGATCTTTGTTGTGGGCTGGTGGTGTGTGATCGATGGGCACGAGTAGGAGTGTTTGATTGTAACTTTGTCGAAGGGGTACTTCAGGGGCTATGACGTAGAAACTATGATCGTATGTCGGGCGAGGAAAGATGTAAGATTGACAGGTGAAGGTTCGATTTGATGAGATTGAAGAATTTGTTTGGATTGAGTTAGGTGGTACATTGGAGCAATGAGCAGAAGACCTAAGTGATGTAAGGATTTCAAAGATTTAATGTTCTTAGCGTCTGTGGGAATTTGTGAATTAGTGAAAGTGGACAACATAATTATACCAGCATAATGTACGTAATATGAATTATAACAGAAAAACAATGAGTAAGGAATTATTTGATGACAAGATTTAGGTCTAAAGGGTTTCCTTGAGCAGTTTGAGTAAGATAGTCTGGTTCTAAGGAGAATGGTGTGGAATGTAAGGCCGTAAGTAGATGATAGTAAGAATATGCTGGTATGGAATTCGAGTTTGACAAGTAAGGCTATGTAGAGATTCATAAGACTGAAAGTGTAAGGGTGGGGGATGAGCTAAGTAAAGAATGCTACCTTTATAGATTGGAGCTTCAGAACGGGCATAATTTTAGCCTTGTTGGCTGAAGAATGTAAGACGGAAGTAGTTCCGAACATAATTATACATGCATAAGTTACCTAATACGAACGTGAATGGTAAGTAACCCTAATTCAATAATGTCGTAAGTTGAGATTGAGGATTTTGATAGATTAAGTTCTGTGTTTGAGCTAGTTGATAAGTAATTGACTAAGCATTCTTCCTGGTTTAGCCATGGTGTTATCCTGCTGGATTTAGTCTTGCTGCTGTATTTCAGCCCAAACATTTGATGCAATGTTAAAAGCGCTATAAGTTTCCGCTCTTCATGGGCATTGTATATATTTCTGCCTACAAAATGGCAATGTATGTTCCGCACAAGAGTGGCATTGTAAGATTCCTGCCCAAGAGTGGCATCGTATATTTTTCTCCCTTAGTTGGCATTGTATGACCCTTGTTGGCACTCTATGGCCCTTGTTGGCACTGTATGGCACAAGAGAGTGGGCATTTGCGCACTCAGGTAAGTAGTATCATGGATCTGCTCTTACCTGTTTAATTATGTGCCCCATGACCAGAGGTGTGCCTTACCTTTGGAAAAGTCTATGGCGTCTAGTTGTTCCCCAAAGGTTAAGGTGATGCCCCAGCGGCATTCCCTTCCTTTCCGACGTTGGAGCTTATTAATTATAATGAGCTTCAGTTGTTGGTAGTATGTGTGTACAACAGTAAGAGCAAGTTATATGCATCAGATTTTGAGTAAGTGGTATGTGTAAGATTCAAAGTAAGTGTAAGTGTGAGCTTCTAAGGAAGACGTAAGAGTACATTTATGCATAAGAGTAAGATTGTACGAGTAAGGTCATACAAGTAAGTTCGTACAAGTAAGTTCGTATGAGTATGTATATATTGTAAGTGTAAGTGTGCGATTGTATGAGTAAGTTGGTAAGACTTTGATTCAGAGTGTAAGTGTAAGAATATGACATAAGAGTAAGTGTAAGTTTAGCTAGTACGATGATTTGTATATGAGACCATATTTATGTTTCATATTTTATTTTCTTCATGTGTGGTTAAAGTTCATTGATTTATTTCCCCTACTAGGTATTTTTCTACTAAGTATGAAAATACTCACTTACCATATTTTTATCCCCTTTTTATAGAGGCTTTTGCAGGTTGATCGATAGCCTTTTGGATTGACTATTCTCCATGGTGGATTGTTCTCCCTCGACCTTGAGTACATATGACTTGCGTGAGGTTATGTAGATTTTGGTGCTACGATCTCATGTATTGTTTAGGGTGAGTGTTAATTATGTTATTCTTCGAGACTTGTGCATATGTACATGAATCAAAACACATATTGTTGAAGAACTTGTACTCAGAAAGGCATAGGATATATATGTTTTTAAAGACAATGTCTATGGCAAGTTTCACTTTTATGTTTTTGTTTTGGGTCACGCCTGAGAATGTTGGTTTTGTGGTAAGATGGTTTAATTTAGATAAATGGTTTTCACATGTTTTGAATTCTATGTATTCTTTTGATTTACACCCGATATTTTGAAATATATTTTTGAAGTAAATGTATGGAAAAACCTTGGGTGTGACAAGGCAAGGCTAAGGAGTTTTATATATCTAAGTAAGAGATTTACTTTCATCTATGGTTTCATTCTTTCTATCATTGGGACATTCATGTTTTTTAGTTTTACCTAATTTTTACTCTGCTTTACATGGATGTAATTCATAGGTTTTGAATTAATAAAACCAAAAAAGAAAATATGATCAAAAACCCAAAAAAATTAGTGTAGCTTTTGTTTGATTTTGTAATTGGCTTTACTTTTGTTTTAATAAAGTTTAGCTCTTGAAATATTTTAAGATTAAATTTTCTTTTAAGTAAAAAGACAACATTATTTGTGGTCAAATATATCTAAACTAAAAAAGAAGGATACATTATGCAGAGTGGAGCTTGATTTCATTTTCTTTTAAGTTCATTCACTTATCTCTTTAGCATAATATTCAACTTTACTAACTCATCATTTTTTTTAATATTTAATTTTTATAATTAAGACTAAAAACAATTAGAGAAACCCTTTATATTTATTACAATTAAATTAGACTATGAGTTCTCTAGTAGACTCATAAGATTTTTAACAAACTATCTTATTTTATACTTACATAAAAAAATATAATTATATATTTTATGTTCTTCATAAGAACTCTTATTAGAGTAAATTACTTGAATGATTTTTTTTATTATTAATTTTTTAAACTTACTATTTAAAAAAATATTAAAATTATTACGGAAAATTATTTAAATAATAATTAAAAAACTTATTTACCACTTTGGACCACTTTGGAAAATATTTCCCAAAGTGGTGT
This sequence comes from Saururus chinensis, assembly GCA_035235625.1. Taxonomy (NCBI): domain Eukaryota; kingdom Viridiplantae; phylum Streptophyta; class Magnoliopsida; order Piperales; family Saururaceae; genus Saururus; species Saururus chinensis. The sequence continues at coordinate 23,155,183 of CP141142.1, forward strand.
TCCTTTTTGTCACGCAGGAACCAGCCAAGCAGTTGGCACTTATGTGGCTTTTTTTTTTTAATTTTTTCTATAATTTTGTCCTTTAGAAGTATGAAATCGGGTTTAAGTTGATTTTGTCCTTCTAAAGGACAAAATCGGTTTAACGTCTTAAAAAACTTGACCCGATTTCATCCTTTAAAAGGATGAAATCAATTTAAGGCAATTTCGTCCTTCTAAACGACGAAATTGCCCCACTTAAAGCATTTTGGCCTTTGGCAGTTAGCTTCTAAACCAAAGCCGATTTCGTCCTTTTAAAGGACGAAATCATCGTCATATTAATCTATTTCTGCTTCTCCGCTCCAATTCGCGCTGCCTTCTACTCAATCCCCCCTCCGCTCCGTCGTGCCTTTTCTTTCTGTTGCACTAGATCTGCCCCACAGCCGTGCTCGATCCCGTCCTCTGGTGTCATTTGCCTTCCCAAATCCCATCCTCCGTTGTGTTTCAGGTTCATTTCCCCTAAATTTGCCGGTGTTATTGCCCTAATTTCCTCTAAATCGAATAGCCTATATGAGTTTGCATTTTGGGAATTTTTTTGTCTATTTACCTTGTGTTTTGTATTTTATTCAACTAGCAGAGGTTTATTTCTATTGCTGGGGCCGAACTGGGTTTGCTCTGTTCATTTGTTCTCAGACGGAATTTAGTCTCACAGGTCCTTTTTATGCTTCTATTTTCTACTTCTTTTGTAGATACATTTAGGTTGCTGTGAATCAATCATTTATATACTTATGTGGTTTATTTTGATTCAGACTTTTTCTTCTTGCTCTTTTGTTAGTTTATGTGCTTACCCATTTCTGCTTGATGGTGTTCCACCTGCTCCATTATTGTTTGTTGTGGTATTTCATGCCTCTACTGACTGACATTTTTATGGGATTCAATAGCTTATAAGCGGCTACTTGTCTTGTTCTTTGTCTTTCAATCTTATGTGGGTCTAATGCTCCATAGTTTTTCATCTTGATGATAAAAGATAGGTGTTCTATACGCTTAACTGTGATTTGTGAGCATTGAATTTCTACTCCACTTTTTTTAAAATCAAAGCCTAATTTAATAGAAAATATGAGTTATACCTAACAATATGAATTGACTTTGACTAGATTCCCAACACTCAAGTGACTGAGAATTCACTCAGCTCAAATTTAGTTTTGATATTATATATAGAGATTGTTAGTAATAGTTTAATATTTTTATCAATAGGGTAGATGTAATATTTGAAGAAGTGTATGAGAATATTTGTTGTCTTGTTTAGGTAAGAGAAGAAATATGTGAAGAAATGTATGATTATTACTCGTTGATATATGAGGCAATTGCTTAATCTAATTTTAGCCTCTTAGTTTTGAGACAATTGCTTAATCTAATATTAATTAATCTATTGTTTATGAATTAAGTGAATAGAGATGGCAGAAGAAATGGTTAGTTTTTTACTTAACTATGGCAGACGCACAGAAGGATTATTAATTAAGAAACCGTCTACATATGATGAATTTGAGATGTAAGTAGCAAGCAAGGTTGGGTGGGATCGAGAAGATGGAAAATAACTATAAAATGTAATATTCTATCACATAGATCGAGAATGACACTAATATGCATAAATGATGATGCATCAATGGGTTTTATGTTTCACCACTCACGTCACGTAATTTCTTTCGAGTTATTTCTCAAAAAAGAAGCCCGAGTGCCTAGTGAAAGGCGAAGTAGTTCACATAGGAGCTCTCACAAGAGCACACATAGGAGCTCAGATAGAAATGTGAACAATGAAAGACATATGCAAATGCTGGTGGACAACAAAGAAGAAGGAAATTTATCTATGACAGTAGCTTCAAATGAACGTCATAGGTCGTCTGCCCCTATTTATGATAGAAGTGGACCTAATTCAAGGTAAGGTTTATTGAGTTGTAAATACGTTTTGAATCATATAATTATTAATAAAATATGTTTAGCTAAATTTTGAATTTTGTGTGTAATATGGAAGGTCCACAACACATGCACACGAGCCATTTAGCTTTCAAATGTCTCAAGGCGGTGCATGGTATGGAACTCCAAGTTCGATGGGCATTCATTACCCCTACACATATGTTGGTCATACTGATGTTGGACCATCTAATCAAAGGTGAAATATATATTCCTAAATAAATGTAACTTTTTTAGGCATATGAAATTTAATACATATGTGATGTTTATATGTAGGGGGGCATATGTCCACGATGAAGATATTGATGAAAATGAAGCTAATGAAGGTGAAGATAATATTGACGAAGTAAGTGGAGAAGATTTTGACATAAATGAAGAAGGGGTTAGAGATGAAGAAAGCGCTAAATAGATAGTTGACGGCGAGGGGGATGATGTGGTAGACAATGTTATTGCTGCAAATGATATTAATGTGGATGATGAAGAGCCACCATACTATGAAGTGGAGCCACTCTATGCACACATAACAAATGAGGAGATAGAGGCGGAAGTTAATTCTACAATGGATATGGACCAACAAAACGAAGATGAGTTATATGTTGGCCACATCTTTGAGAACAAAGAAGCATTTGTTGCAGCCTTGCAGGAATTTTCTCTTCAAAATCATGTCAAATACAAGGTTGTACGAACAAATTTGTCAGAGTATATAGTGAAGTGCATTGATAGCACTTGCCCTTGGAGAGCTCATGGCTAAATAAAAAGGAGTGGTGGGTACTTTAAATTGAAGACATATAATGGTGACCACACATGTCGGAATGCCCAGCTTAGCATAGATTATAGGCAATGCAGAGCCTCCTTTATTTCGATGGTCATAATGCCCGCTATCCAAGCCGAATTAACTCTCACACCAGGGGATATTATTCAAAGAATGAAGGAGAAGTATCATGTTGACATATCTTATAAGAAAGCATGGTCAGCAAGGAATATGGCGATCAAGGCTATTTATGGAGATTGGGTAGAATCGTATAAATTGTTGCCAATGTACCTAAGGACGGTGCAAGAAGTGAATCCTGACACCTACTGTAATATCCCTAATTTTCCCGGGTTTCAAATTTTAAATACATGGAAATTATGGTGTTTGACCTATTGACATTCTTATTAGAATAACTTTCTTCCTAGATAGAATTTGGAGCTGAAACTAATTCTATTGGAAAGTACACGGAAAAAGCTTCAAAACGCCACCAAGAACGCGCAAATCGGAGTCCGGATGAGGGAGAAACGACCGTCTGAAGTTGAACATATCGTGCAGGACCCGTTTACCCGAATTGAACGTGCGAACTGTTTGTTTAAGTTGCGATGTGGGCCCGGTAAATTACTGTTCCGAAATTGGGTTTTTGAGGTCTAATTCCTCATGGGATTAGGAGCCCTAATCCCATACTTATAAAAGGCCTTCTTAGGGCACAATTTGGGGGTCTTTTGCCCGATTAGAGCAGAGAATGGGGATTTTTGAGGAAAGGGAAGAGGAGTGGCCGAGGGAATTTTTCGGCAAAACTTCAGCAGCGGTGGATCGACGTCAACTCGGCTATAGAGGTAGGATTTCAAGTTACGATTACTAAGGATTTTAATAACGGATTTGAATGAAAATAATGGTGATTTCTGCAAAAATAAGGATTTCTGCATAATACTATTCATATGAATAGTAGTATAACGGTTGGCCGGACCTGTCGGAGGGCCGGGGGCTGTACTGGCCTCTCGCCTCGACGGCCCAAGCTCCGGCCACATCGGCTGTGTCTCGGGCTGCATCGGCCCTGGCACCGGCGGCCTTGGCGGTGGCAGTTTCGGCTGCCGCTGTGCAGGCCGCCGGTTCGTTGCAGAGTAAAAAAAAGAACTTGGGGCGGCGCGGCGCTGCCGCCGGCATGAAGATGGACCAGGGCAGCCGGGATCGCCGGAAGATGACGATCCGGTCAAGCCCGGCCCATCGGCTGGCCGTGGCGGCTGCCGTCGCGATGCCACCGCCAGAATTAAAAAAAAAGTGGGTCGGCCGATTGGCCCACTGCCGGCCACCGGCAGGCCGCGGGTCCCGGCTCAACGGAATCGCAGCTTGGTGGCGATCCTGTGGAGCCCAGCCCGCCACCCCACCGTGGCGGCTAGGGGCGGCGCCGCCAGAGGCAAATATGCCTTTGGTCGGACGCGGGGAAGACGACCCGCGTTGCGGGTCGTCGACCCAAACCGACCCGGTCGGGGTCGGTTTAAAAAAAAAGAGAAAAAGAGGAAAAGAAAAAGGGGGATAGAACCGGGTCCGGTTCAGTAGGGTTTATGTGTGGGAAAAATCCTAGAAAATTACTATTGGACCTGGAGTGGGTTGGGACTATTCTGACCGAGTTTCAGATTCGGGGAAAATCCTAGAGATTGTGAAATGACCTTTTTACCCTTGATAGTTAAATCATCGTGCGAGAACCATTTGCCTGACTTCGGGGCCCTGGTTCAGGGGCCTAGGAGTTTATTTAAAAATTGGGAAAATTCTCAATGAGATTTTATTAGGTAAAATATTTATAGGCCAAATATCTTGGTGAAGAAAAATACCAATGAGTGGTTAATTGACCATTTTACCCTTGGGGTTTATAGTAAACCGTTAAGACAACCTGGGTCGGTTCAAGGGGTTCACGACCCCGTCACATGCCAAGAAAATTACACAAAGTCCATGAAGGCCAGTAGTACCCTTGAGTTGAATTTTAGACCCATTGGATATCATTAAGGCCTTAAACTAAATGACAGAAATACCCTTATGAGTGGACCGGCCCGCATTTGTGTGAATGTTATTAACGGGCCAATGTGATACTGAAACCTTTTGAGAGGTTAAAGACTTACCTGAGTGCAGAGAGGACTGTATCCAATATTGGATAATTACTCTAATGCCCTTAGGTGCATTTCGACCAGTTTAATAAAGATTTATTAAGATAACCCCAGGAGGGTTAGGGCATGACTGCTCGAATAATTCTTATATCATTAATGAATTTTATTATTGATATTATGATATGCTTAGACCTGTGTAGTTCTTATGGTTTATGTTGTTCTTTGTTTCGATTTTTGATATTGATGTTGTGATAGTAATTTATCACTATCTTTAAATTATTGAAAGATTAATTGATGGGGTTTGATAGCTTTGGATTGGGCAAGAACACCTAATCAAGATAAAGACTAAAATACCTCAGAGGGGTCTGGGACTAGTTCATATAATGAACAAAGCCTTTGACCTGATGATTTGCCTTGGTTGATGAACTGATGGCATGTCTCGAGTTGTAAACCTTAGTCTAGAAGGGACTAATAGGGTTTGGGATAGTCATTCGGAATCCTGGCTTATAGATGAGCAGGATAGGGTTCAGAATGGTTTCCTAAGTTTTAGCTCTATTGAGGAGCCGCTGATTTGACCGTGTAGTTGCACCTCCCCATTGGAGGGAGTTCTTTGTGAGCCGGGCTCACCGCAGATCTATTGAGGATCTTTTAGTGTACACGCAATTAGGGTCGCTGACATCCTGCTTGGTTGGCGTCTCTGACCACTTCTGTTCAGGTGCAGTTTTGGGCCATGCCCTTCCACTCCGGTCAGGTCCTTATGGGCTGGGTTGGGAGATGGCAATTCCTAGTGGATTCCAGGGGCCTGGTGGATTCCAGGGTGTTTCTTATCATTTGTCACTTAGGTTGACATCTGATGTGTCTGTCTGTCTTTGGGATTAGACGGGAATATTAATTATCGAACAATGGTTCGAGAAATAATTAATAACATTGATTGATATTGCTTGTTTAATTAGAACAAGTGGAACGATTAAAGGACTTGCATAAAATGTAAGTTGCTTGAAAATACTTAAGCATTGCATGGGTGATGCTATGCTTCTTAGTATAGTGTAGTTTTTAAGCAGAACTACGTTTGGATCCAATCTTGTTGGAAACATTGGAGATGTTGTCTGATGAGTACGCAGGCAACTAACATCGGGTGATGTTGGCCCGATCCGAAAAATATTAATAAAACCTTTTGTCCTTCGGAAGCTCTTCTCCTGAAGGCGGAGATGCTCCATTGTGGTTGTGGTTGTTGTTTGGTTTGCTTTATTGCAGATTCTCCAGGCGACGACAAGTGACACCAAGGCAGGCGAGCTCAAGAGGTTTTCGCATTTTTGAAACTCCGATACGTAAGTGTGCCTTAAACGTGAGAGTCAACTTGTTATTTGTTTTCAGACGGGTGACAGACTTGTACTTAGATGGATGAGCTGGTCTTTATGAGATTTCAGATGTTAAATAATATCATATGATTTGATATTCGTATTTGTGAACCCCAGTTATCATGACCTGGATATTTAATCGAAGGGTTTGTTTTGTATTTAAAGAAAAAAAAAATTATCTACCATTCAAGCTATTTAAAAATGCTTTTAAAAATCCGGGTCGTGACACCTACTACCGCTTAGAGGATGATGAAGTACATTGTGCAGATAGTGGCATATGTAGGAGAATTTCGTGGTTGTTTTGGGCATTTAGGTTGTCTATAGCTGGGTTTCAACATTGCATCCCTGTGATTGGTGTTGATGCCACTAACTTGTATGACAGATATCCTGGTGCTCTTATGGCTGCAATGGCTACAGATGGAAACAATGGGTTATTTCCTCTAGCATTCAAGCTTGTCGGGAAGGAAGATGGAGACAATTGGAAATGGTTCTTAATGGAACTGAGGGATCATGTACTGATGGGCATGACAAACATCGTCAATATTTCATATCGACAGAAGGGGCTTTAGAAGGCCGTGCCTGAGGTTCTTCCTGAGCCTCTGTACCACCATTGTTATTGCATCCGTCACATAAAAGCAAATTTTAAGGAGTTCAAAAATGATACATTGACGGACTTGATTGGGGCAGCAGCCTGTGCACTTACAGTAGAAAAGTTTGATGCTAAAATGGACTTGATTGGTCAAGAGAGTCCTAGGGCAAAACATCTCCTCTTAGGAGGAGAATTACATCCTACACAGTGGTCCTTTGCCCACGGCAGTTTTAGGACATTTTGTATGACAACTACAAATATGGCTGAAAATTTAAATAGTGTCTTGAAGGGGGCACAAGGATTACCCATGCAGGCTTTAGTGTCAGCTATTTTTTATCGGGTCAAATTTTTTTTTCATTGGCCCGTAGATGAGCATATGTTACCCCATATTGAGCAAGTGGGATTTGGGCATTTCATTTATCTAAAGTACATTCAATCAGCCTTTATTGACAGCTCTCGTTGAGAGGAGGGAGACACATACGTTTCATTTGTCCTATAGAGAGATGTCCATCACTCTCATGGATGTGTTAGTTCTATTAGGACTTTGCATCGATGGACATCCGGTGAGAGGCACGATAGGAGGAGCTCTTGTGGATATATTAGTTAGACTCCTTGGTAGAACTCCTTTTACTATAGTGATGCGTGGTAGCCAAGTGAGCCTACGATGGCTCTTGTAGGAGTTTTGAGAGCTCCCAATTGATACTACGGAGATAGTTATCGAGTAGCATGCACGAGCCTATCTATTACATTTACTTGGAGCCACGATATTTGTGGATACCACAAGCAGCCATGTACATGTGGCCTATCTCTCCCTCCTTGTGGCTTCGACATGGCGGGTACTTATTCATGGGGCAGTGCTACTCTTGCATTTTTATACCAAGAGTTAGAGAAAGCATACCAGGCCATGACCTTGAGGATTGCAGGCTGTCTGACCCTTCTTCAGGTAAATGAATGCGTAGCTTTAAATATTACTTTGGGCACGTATAATTCCTCAATTTTATTTAATAATTGTTATCATATTTTCTGACATAGCTATAGTCGTGGGAGTATTTACACATCGGACGACCAAGTGCTGAGATGGGTTGCTTAGTTGAGGGTGCTCCATTAGGAGCGAGGTAGGTTGTATTTATGTTTAACACTTAATTTTTTTAGCAACATTTTATGTATATATGCTGAACTCATTTTATAAATTTAACTCCTTAAGGTGGAATGTTCAAAAAAAGAGAGCCGAAAATCCACAAGGAGTCCTCCGATTGTATAGAGGGGAGTTAGACCACTAGTAGCCATATCAGGTAATTTTATTACAGTGTTGGACTTTTTTTGTAATGATTATAAAATTTTTTGCCGTTAATTAAACTAAATTATCTTTATATATTGTATAGGTTATTTGGCAGTCGTACTCACCAGAATGTTAGCTGCGTTACCTCCTCTATGTACTGACGGTCGAGAGGTGTGGCTATCTCGTACTCCACTAATATGTTACTAGATTGCAGAAATGTATGTGTCAGATTCGGCAATGCTCTAGTTTAACTTGGAGCAAGGGGTTCCCCCGTTTACCATCAAGTTTGTCCATCGCATCACTCGACAGGGCCACCATATTACTGACTGGACTTTACATCATGCGTCATATATCACTCGATGGGAGGATAGGAGAGCCACTGTTATCAGAGGGGAGATGATTATGACATCATGAGATGTTCGCAGTGCTTATATGCAGTGGTATTTACCGATTACACAATGATATATTTTACCGCACGATGATGTAGAAGAGATGACATATCAGCCTAGAGGAGCGTCTGAGGCAGCTTTAGTAAGTACAACTTTGTTAATTAAGGCACATATTATTTTCTTATTTCTTATTAATTATTTATCTAATATTTAATTTATTTTTTTATAGCTTCGTCTAGTTTGACATATACATGCGCATTTGACTGAAGCAATTAATACCTATACTTCGGGTGAGGTTTTATTAGCAGTATGTCAGTCGGTGATTAGGGAGTCCGATGATGTCATTCGTAGCTTGCCACTACTTCAGTCGGTGATTACTGAAGTTCATAGAGATTATCCTATCGATGAGGCCACCCAGACACAGCCGATGCACTCTTCATTCCTTGATATTCCATCTTCATCAGCAGCGCATAGCTCTCCTCCAAGTTCATCATTTTCGGTCACTGCACATGTAGCTCAGCTAGATCCAATTTTACATTATAGACGACATCAGCCCGCTCGTGTTGAACCATCTATTACTTATGCTGAGCTGGAGCCGAAGTTGGAGCCAGAGCCACATCCCGAGCTAGAGCTAGAGTCGGAGCCACAGCCAGAGCTAGAGGCAAATCATGAGGAGGAGCTCATATAGCACCGTCGAGGACGAGGTCGAGGATGTAGGAGATTGTGACGTTAAGTTTTTTATATGTTTATTTTAAACTAAACATTTTTTCAACTTGTGATGTAATATATTTGATAAATATTTCTATTTTATGTTTGTCTATGATGTCAATAACTTTAATGTTATAGTTGTTATGCATGGAATAGGTGGAATGAATGTAATTGTGTACGCATTGAATGAATGAACACAAGGACATATAGAAGGACGAAATCAACTTCGGTTAAGAACCAAACGACCGAAATAGGTAAGTCTGATAATTTCATTGTTTAGACAGACAAAATTGCTTTAAGTTAATTTTGTTCTTCTAAATGACAAAATTGGGTTAAGTCTTTTTAAGACACTAAACTAATTTCGTCCATTAGAAAGACGAAAAAAAATCCACATAAGTGCCAGCCAAGCGACTGACGCTTACTAGAAAAAAAGAACATAATTTCTCATAGTGATTCAAAATAGTAATTAAGTTTTTTTAATTATTACTTAATTAATTTTTCTAAAATATTATTAGACACTTAAAATAGGGAAAATTATTAAAATAAAAAAAAATATTTACCAAAATATACCACTTTGGGAAATATTTCCCAAAGTGGTGTTCCTTTTTGCCACGCAGGCGCCAGCGTGGCTTTTTTTTATTTTTTAAGTTGATTTCGTCATTTAGAACGATGAAATTGGTTTGAGGTTCGATTTTGTCGTTCTAAACGATGAAACCGAACGAAAGCGTTTATAAGTTCACCCGGTTTCGTCGTTCAGAACGACGAAATCAACTTAAGCTGATTTCGTTGTCCTAAACGACGAAATCAACTTAAGCTGATTTCGTTGTTCTAAACGATGAAACTGCCACACTTGACTGATTTCGGCCTTTGGTCTTGGAACAACACTGATTTTGTCATTCTAAACGGCGAAATCAACTTAAGGTGATTTCGTCGTTCAAAACGATGAAATCATCGTTCTTATATTCATGAATCCGCTCAGCCTCCAGTCACCTTTTAGTCCAGTCCATCAAGCGATCCACAGTTCCACTCCGCCGCCTCTGCCGACATCCGGCCCACCTCCAATCCCGCCGTCACCAACGTCCAGCCCGCCACCGCCGACGTCCAGCCCGCTCATCCCGTTCCCTTTTTCTGGTGCGTGTCGATCCTTTGCTTCTATTTTTTTATTTACCTCTTCCTCACTCGTTGCAATGCATCTTTTGCTTGACTTACGTATGCTACATTGAAGAAATTTGAAGTTTTGATTGTCCCGTCATTAATCCCTAGTTTTAGAAGTATTGTTCTCAGTCGTTTTTTGTGTTTTTTTGTTTAAGACTACTGATTTGAGATGGATTTTTAATTAATGAATTTTTGTTTTTTAAGATGACAAGACTCTCAAATTTTGGAAAATGAGGAGGATTTGAGTTTTTTAACATGCTTTTTTTACAGCTTATATGGTTTGTGCCATTGCATGCATTATTGCAGCAATTGTGTACTTTTATTGATTAGAAAATTTGCTCATTAATATAAAGTATTCATGATATGCTTATATACTTGGCAAATCTATTAGTTTCTATGCATATATATTTTGAAAATATATTGGTTAGGGTAGATATTAGTATAATTAGTTTGCTTAATCTAATATTAATTTAATTTATTATTTATGAATTAATTGAATAGAAATGGCAGAAGAAATTGTTAGTTTTTTAATTAACTACGACTGACGCATAGAAGGATTATTAATGAAGAAACCGTCTACATTTGATGAATTTGAGATGTACGTAGCAAGTAAGGTTGGGTTGGATCGAAGAAGATGAAAAATTACTATCAAATGTAATATTTCGTCCTATGGATCGAGAATGATACTAATGTGCATAAATGATGATGCATCAATGGCTTTTATGTTTCACCACTCATGTGACAAAATTTCTTTCGAGTTATTTCTCGAAAAAGAGGCCCGAGTGACTAGTGAAAGGCAAAGTAGTTCACATATGAGTTCTCACATAAGCTCACACAGGAGCTCGGATAGAAATGTGAACAATGAAAGTCATGCAAATGCCGGTGGACGACGAAGAAGAAGGAAATTTATCTATGACAGTAGCTTCAAATGAACGTCATAGGTTGTCTGCCCCTATTTTCGATGGAAGTGGACCTAATTGGAGGTAAGGTTGATTTAGTTGTGAATACGTTTTGAATCTTATTATCCTTTAATGAAAATACGTTTAGCTAAATTTTGAGATTTTGTGTGTAATATGGAAGGTCCACGACGCATGTACACGAGCCATTTAGCGTTCAAATGTCTCAAGGCGGTGCATGGTATGAAACTCAAAGTTTGATGGGCCTTCATTACCCCTACACTTATGTTGGTCATACCGATGCTGGACCATCTAATCAAAGGTGAAATATATATTTATAAATGAATTTAACTTTTTTAGGCTTACAAAATTTAATACATATGCGATGTTTATATGTAGGGGGGATATGTCTACGGTGAAGATATTGATGAAAATGAGGATAATGAAGGTGAAAATAATATTGACGAAGTAAGTGGAGAAGATTCTGACATGAATGTAGAAGGGGTTAGAGGTGAAGAAAGCGCTCAACAGATGGTTGATGGCGAGGGGGATGATGCGGTAGACAATGCTATTGCTGGGAATGATATGAATGTAGATGATGAAGAGCCGTTGTACTGTGAAGTGGAGCCACTTTATGCACACATCATAGATGAGGAGATAGATGCGGCAGTTAATTCTACAATGGCTATGGACCAACAAAATGAAGATGAGTTATACATTGGCCGCATCTTTGAGAATAAAGAAGCATTTGTTACAACCTTGCAGGAGTTTTCCATTCAAAATCATGTCGAATACAAGGTTGTACGAACAAATCCGTCGGAGTATACAATGAAGTGCATTGATAGCACTTGCCCTTGGAGAGTGCATGGCTCAATCAAAAGGGGTGGTGGGTACTTTAAATTGAAGACGTACAAAGGTGACACACATGTCGGAATGCCCAGCTTAGCACAGATCATAGGCAATGCAGAGCCTCCTTTATTTCGATGGTCATAATGCCCGCTATCCAAGCCGAATTAACTCTCACACCAGGGGCATATCTTATAAGAAAGCATGGGCAACAAGGAATATGGTGATCAAGGCTATTTATGGAGATTGGGTAGAATTGTATAAATTGTTGCCAATGTACCTAAGGGCGGTACAAGAAGCGAATCCTGCCACCTACTACCACTTAGAGGTTGATGAAGTACATCGTGTAGATGGTGCCATATGTAGGAGATTTAAGCGATTGTTTTGGGCATTTGGGCCGTCTATTGCAGGGTTTCGACATTGCATCCCCATGATTGGTGTTGATGTCACTCACTTGTATGGCAGATACCCCGGTGCTCTTATGGCTGCAACGGCTACAGATGGAAATAATGGGTTATTTCTTCTTGCATTCGGGCTTGTCGGGAAGGAAGATGGAGACAATTGGAAATAGTTTCTAATGGAATTAAGGGATCATGTACTAATGGGCATGATGAACATCGTCATTATTTCAGATCGACATAAGGGGCTTCAGAAGGCCATGCCTGAGGTTCTTCCAGAGCCGGATTACCACCATCATTATTGCATCTGTCACATAAAAGCAAATTTTAAGGAGTTCAAAAATGATACACTGACGGACTTGAATGGGGCAGTAGCTTGTACACTCACAGTAGAAAAGTTTGATGCTAAAATGGACTTGATTGGTCAAGAGAGTCCTAGGGCAAAACATCTCCTTTTAGGAGGAGAATTGCATCCTGCACAGTGGTCCCTTGCCCACGGTGGTTTTATGACATTTGGCATGACGACTACAAATATGGCTGAAAGTTTAAATAGCATCTTGAAGGAGGCACGAGGTTTACCTATGCAGGCTTTAGTGTCAGCTATCTTTTATCGGCTCATAAAATTTTTTGTTAAACGATCTTCTGCCGCCTCTGCCATGGCCACCTCATATACTCCTAGAGTAGAAGCCATATTGAGAGAGCAAACAAGAAAAATTGGGGAGTATATAGTTAATAGGATCAACAGGAGTCAGTACGAAGTGATGTCAATTCGTGCCCGAAAGGTTATGGTAAATGTTGTGATGCATACTTGTACATGGAACATCCCTCAGGTTTATGGTTATCCTTGCTCGCACCTTATCGTCGTGTGGGCAAAGCGGCGGGAGCCAATCCATGCATCACTGTTTTACACATCTTCTACTTATAAAAATGTGTACTCTACAGAATTTTATTCTCCTTGTGGTCGGGAGTATTGGGAGAGGGATATACCTTTTGTGTTATACCCACCGATAACAACAAGGCAACCCGGTCGCCCACGGTCTGTTCGCATTAGGAATACTATGGACCGCAGAACAATGGAAAGAGATGGTAGAGGAAGATATAAATGCGGGATGTGTAAACAAAGTGGGCATAATAGTAAATCATGTAGAAACCCTCCTGTTGATTGGTAAACATATAATCAACCTCTGTATTTATTCTATTTTTTTAGTTACGTACGCATGTATTCCTTACGATTAATGATATGATCTTAATTTTCCACATATCATATGGATCATGCAGAGCCTTGTTACGGGCCAGGCCCGAGTGACGCTTCTTTACTCGTACACCAGGAGTCACATAGGTATGTTGCTATTTAGAGAGGAGAGGTATGATCACTTTTTTAAAAATTTGTTTCATTTTTTTTGGTTGATATAGTACGATATGTTATAATTTTAAAATTTATTATAGGACCCCGGGTGCCTTGAGTGCACCAAACATTTTAAATATCTCTGCCATTGGCCCATAGATGAGTGTATTTTACCTTAATCGAGCGAGCGGGATTCGGCCATTTCATTCATCTACAGTATGTCCGTCTCGATCGGCCTCTATTGACAGCTCTTGTTGAGAGATGGAGGGAGACACAGATGTTTCATTTGGCATATGGAGAGATGTCCATCACGCTCATGGATGTGGCAGTTCTATTAGGACTTTGTATTGATGGACGTCCGGTGACAGGCACGACAGGAGGAGCTCATATGGATATATTAGTTAGACTTCTTGGTAGAGCTTCTCCTACTACAGTGATGTGTGGTAGCCGAGTGAGCCTACAATGGCTTTTACAGGAGTTTCGCGAGCTCTCAGCCGATGCTACAGAGATAGTTATCGAACAACATGTACGAGCCTATCGATTGCATTTACTTGGAGCCACCATATTTGCGGATACCACGAGCAGCCACGTGCATGTTTCGTATCTCTCTCTCCTTGCCGACTTTGACATGGCTGGCACTTATTCATGGGGCAGTGCTAGTCTTGCATTCTTATACCGAGAGTTAGGAAAGGCATGCCAGGCCATGACCTCGGTGATTGCGGGCTGTCTGACCCTTCTTCAGGTAATTAATTGTGTAACTTTACTTGGTGTTTTAGTCACGTATAATTTTTTAATTATAATATTTGTTATCACTATTTTATGACATAATTATGGTCGTGGGAGCACTTACACGTCGCCCGACCAACTGCTAAGATGGGTCGCTTGGTCGAGGGTGCTCCATTAGGGGCGAGGTAGGTTGTATTTATGTTTACCACATTACTTTTTTAGCAACATCTTATGTACATATGCTGAACTCATTTCTTAAATTTAACTCCTTAAGGTGGAATGTTCGGAAAAAGAGAACCGAAAATCCACAAGGAGTCCTCCGATTGTATAGAGGGGAGTTAGACCACCAGCGGCCATACCAGGTAATTTTATTACCGTGTTGAACTTTTTTATGTAATGATTTTAAAACTTTTTATCATTATTTAAACTAAATTATCTTTATATATTGTATAGATTATTTGGCAGCCGTACTCGGAGGACTTGTTGGCTGTGATACCTCCACTTTGCACGGACGGTCGAGAGGTGTGGCTTTCTCGAACCCCTCTAATATGTTACGAGATTATCGAGATATATGTGCCGGATCGTGTAATGCTCCAGTTTAACCTGGAGCAAGGGGTCCCACCTTTCTATTGTCGAGATTGTCCATCGTATCACTCGACAGGGCCACCATATTACCGACTGGGCTATACATCATGCATCGTATATTGCTTGATGGGAGGATAGGAGAGCCACTGTTATTAGAGGGGAGATGGCTACGACATTGCGAGATGTTCGTAGTACTTATATGCAGTAGTATTTACCGATTATACGACAATATATTTTACCGCATGATGATGTAGAGATGACATATCAACCTAGGGGAACGTCTAAGGCAGCTGTAGTAAGTACATCTTTGTTAATTAAGGCTTATATTATTTTCATATTTCGTTTTAATTATTTATCTAATATTTAATTTATTTTTTTTATAGCTTCATCAGGTTCGACATACTAATGCGTATTTGAGTGATGCACTTGTCACCTGTACTTCGCGTGAGGACTTAGCAGCAGCATGTGAGTCGGTGATTAGAGCGTCTAATGATGTCCTTCGTAGCTTGCCACTACTTCATTTGGTGATCACGGATGTTCATCGAGATTATCCTGTCGACGAGGCCGCTCAGACGCAGCCGATGCACTCTTCATGCCCTGATATTCCATCATCATTAGCAGCATATATCTCTCCTCTAGGTTCATCATTTCCGGATACTACACATGTAGCTCAGCTAGATCCGATTTTCTATTATAGACGACATCGGCCAGCTCGTATTGTACCATCAATTACTTATGCTGAGCTAGAGCCAGAGCCCGAGTAGGAGCCGGACATGGAGTTGCAGCCGGAGCCAGAGCCCGAGCCCCAGCCGGAGCCGGAGCCGGAGCCGGAGCTGGAGCCAGAGCCAGAGCTAGAGGTAGATCATGAGGAGCTCGTACACCACCGTCGAGGACGAGGCGAGGACAAGGATGTAGGAGATTATGACATTACTTGTGATGTACTATATTTGTTACTCGTCTATGATGTACTTTACTTATATTTGTTATAATGATATTCGTGATAGTGATATTTGTTATGGGTGGAATGAATGAAGTCGTGCATGTATTGTGTGTGTTTTGAATGAATGAACAGGGACAAGTGATAAAATTAGTTTCAAATAGTAAAAAAATTTATTTTGATTTCATCGTTTAGAACGACGAAATCAGTGTTGTTCTCAGACCGAAGGCCAAAATTAGCAAAATGTAGCAGTTTCATCATTTATAATGACGAAATCAGCTTAAGTTGATTTCGTTGTTCTAAACGACGAAACCAGGTCATCATCCAGACGGTTTCGTCGTTTAGAACGACGAAATCGTCTTCAAACTAATTTCGTCATTCTAAACGACGAAATTAATTTTAAAAAAAAAAGATATGCTGGTACCAGCTGCTTGGCTGGTACCGTGATAAAAAGAAACACCACTTTAAAAAATATTTCTCAAAGTAATATATTTTGATAAATATTTTTTTTTTTTTTAATAAATCCCATAAAATAACTTAATTTCCGCGCATGTACTTCGTGCTCGTATCAAATAACGCAATGCACAAAACCATTCGCTTCACGCGCGCCCCCGAGTGGGCATATGAATTTCCATCACAGCGCACCTGCAGCGAGCGGTCCTATGTGCGTGCGTACACGTTACTCTTCAGTCTGCCGACTGTGCTCTACTTTCCGATATCTGGAGCAGACGCCAGGGTCTTCCAAAAGGTTCACGTTGCAGAGCAAATCTCTTTTAATGGCCAAATGTAACTTTTAGCGCCTGGTGCTAATCATGCCTGCTGCTTTCCCAACACAACTGCCCGGCCAATCTTAGTGGAACCCAAATCCCAGGTTTCGGGATTCTGTTCCCGGCGATGTGGTTCTTGGGGGATGCCATTCGACGGAAGCTAATTTCCCTGATGCAGCCATGGCTGCTGGAAGAACCGAATATCGAACTCAAATTTGGCTTTCTGCACTCCGAAATTCGCGCTACCAACGTCGCCTTTGAGGTGGCGGCTCTCAATCAACTGGTTGACAAGTCGAGCGGGTGCCTCTTCCAGCATGTGAGGGTCGAGCTTCTGCTGATAAGGTTTTCGCCCTGGTCAGTCCCAGCTCTCACCTTTGACGTGAGTGGCGTGGATGTATCACTGCGGGCGAGGTAGTGCTATCTTTTTTATGCGAATGTAACGATCGTGGCTATGTTGAAAATTGAACGTTTGCTTCGTTTGATGATTTTCTTTTTTAGGGAGACGACGGATGAACGGAATCGTTCTTCACGGATGCAGAGGAATCCAGCTGATTCGGATGCGTGGGAGAGGAGCGAGAGGAATCGCGTCCTTGCTTTGATTGATCCCGAGGTATGTTTCAGTTTGTTTATTGTTTTTTGTTCGGGATTCTTTTGTTTCCTTGAATTTTGCTTTACTAGAAGTCTTTGGGGTTCTTAAGGGAATTGGTGAGAACGGAATCAATGAATTGCCTAGTATATGAAAAAAGAACAGTTGGTTTTAGAGGGTGGAGATGTCCTTTAAAAGAATAGTATCCCTAAAAAATCGCATTTTACAAAATGAGAGATTCTTGTGCAAATAAAGCAATCCAGGAAATGGCGGAACTGTGCAATCTCATATAAAAAAACTATGTTGGGGATTGCTTATAAGCATTACTAATAGTGACAACTAATTTAGATGTAATGAAATTCATCATAGATGTACAAGTACTATGTACGAAGCTTGGCCATCCATTTGGTTGAGGTTGAGATTTATAAAACTTTGTATGCCCCCACTCTATAAAAGACTGATTTGCAGCCATTCAGGTTTGGGCTATTTCTTGACAGCAGTAAGGAGGAAAAATTACAAAGGGACCCTAGTCAAAGCTGTTAGGGTCTCTTGTTTCAACAAAAATCTATATTTAATTCCATTTGCAGTAAATTATGGCCGTTTTAGCCAATTGTTATAGTTGCTTGTAGTTCATAGTTGCAAATCTCTTGTTGCCACAAGATACCTAGGTCTAAAGTCATGGGAGTATAGTATGACAAGTCAATTGTTAGTGTGTGTTAACTCACAACATTTGCTTAAATAGACTTTCAGGTTACTTATCATGAAATTTGGAATATATCTAATTATTAGTGAAGTTGATTGTTCTTGCCAATAATTTAAGGAGGTTCGTGGACTTTTCAGGGTGCTTTCCTGGATGAATGTATTGCAAAGGTGCTCACAGTGTTTTCTTCTAAGAATCACATTGTTAGCTCTACAAAAAATGGGATACTGATGCATTGCCAAGTGAAATTTAAAGATATTCATGTCAATCTGCAACTGCCAGCCTCCAGTGGAGATCGCTCATGTTTTCTGAAAGTCAAAGAGCTTAGTTTAGAAGGTCTCTCAGCTGAACGTACTAGTTTCGTCATAGGAATCATCTGTGCAGTTGTTGCACAACAACAGGAGAGTTCCTTTAGAATTAACTGCAGTTGTTTTGAGATTGGACTCAAGGAAGCAGATAGTACAGAGATTATTGCATCTTCTAAATATTTCTGGGTGTCTGCTCGGTTGAGGAATTTTCAATTTCTAGATTTTGATGTCCATGTTTCATGTGTAGACCTTTCATTTTCCTTGAGTAACATTTCAAAAATCATCGTTGTGCATGGTGCATTTTTTCCGGAAGAAGTCAAGGGTGCAAGAAATGGTCGGGAGCTATGGAGGACAGTTGTAAGTAGAATAGGTTGTCTAACCCCTTCTCGGTTCTCCTGGTACAAATTGGTTAATATTGTTTTGCTCTGGGTGCATTATGTGCAAGCATATGAAAACTTACTATGTGTTCTTGGATATTTTTCTGAACAAAAGTTCAAAACCAATGTGGCTAGGATTGTTTATGACAAAGAATATTGTTGTGTTATAAAGTGTCTGTATGATGCAGTTTGTGAAATTGAGGCAAAATTACCTGTTGTGGCTGTTGGTCAGGCCCGAAGGGTCGCCCGCTGTAAAGGCTACTCATTTCATGGTAGCGAATTGGAGTACCTGCATTCTCCACAGTTCATATTCTGGAAAGTTTCCTTGCAGTTTATGTTATATCTATTGAAAAGTGTGCGCTATATATTTTCCTGGATTATGTCTTTTTTGTTTTTTCTCTGGAAGGGAATCTTCCACCAGAAGTTCAAACTTAACAAGTCAGCATGTGTGTTATGTGTTGCTTCCGATGGTTCTTTTTTGAAGAATACCATTAGTTTAAACTTGGAGGAGGTATCTGTCAATCTTTTCTTTATTTCTACCGCCAACAATCTTAGTAATGAACTGGCAAATACTAAGGTGAATATGAATTGCTATGCTTTTAAGCTTGTAGTGAAGTCTTTATGTTTGTCCCGTGTGAAAGATTCTACTTCGAAGTCTTTATCCTTTGCTTGTGGTTATACTGATATTAGCTTTGTAGCTTCATCAAAAGAGCTATCTGTGGACGAGAATTCACATACTCAATTGGATACCTTCATAAAAGGAGTCAGACATGTATCAGATGGCAACAAAAGGTTTCTATGGGTGGAACCTGCTCCACAGTTTTGCTCCCCTAAAATGCCACTTGACCATGCACAATATAAAAACAAAACTTATTTTGTTCTTTTAGAAAGCTATTTGGGAGAAATGTGGTTGAATTGGAAGAAAAATAGCAAGGGCTTTGCTGGAAATGATCCTGAGTTTTTGGAGCTTCCTTTCCTTCTTTGTGAGTTTAAAAGCTTTCTTAGGGATCCATATGTTCAAGAGCCCGCTAGTGGCATGTCAAAGATCAATCTGGCAATTGGCAGGCTGAATATTGATTTGGATTTTTTATCTTTGGTGGCTATGTACCAGCTGTTTGATCAGATACAACATATTTTTCAGTTATCTGGCAGGAAAGTGGGGAGTGGTAATTCATGTTCATCTGGCATTAGAGAGGAACTAGGAGAAGCCAAATGGGCTGATAGGCTTGACTCACTGAATAGTGACATAAAGATCTTCTTGCTCCGCCTGATTCCAGAGCAAAATGTACAAGTTGGAGTGGCTATAGTGGGCCCCGTAATCCGGGTATCATTGCAGGATCCAAGTAGACTGAGTGCCAACACTGGTGTTTCTCAGGTCATTGATTGTAACTGTTTCATTTTTGATCTAGGAAACATTGAGGCTGCTGTGTGGCCAAATTCACCATCTTTCTTAGCTGCATTGACCGGCTTGAGTGAACCCGATATCAGGTTCCTCCATTTAGAAAAAACTCAATTACCTGATATAGATGAGCAGCATCATAACGGTAGCTCTTGCTTGAAAGGGCATATTTCACTTGATGCTTGTTTGAATCTTAATGGAGCTAATGCTTTCTTTGAGGATTCAGAAAAGATACAAAGATTTCCAGTGCTCTATCCTCTGTCACTTACATTCCAATCCTCTACTCGTAGGTATGTTTCTGAGTGGAAACACAAACATGTATGTATCCTCACTGTCTATATAACCTTTCTATTTTGCTTTATGTATTTTGTTGCCTTTCAGGATGTTTCTTCATTCACTTCAGTCTATAACTTCATTAGCAATGGGCTTCAATGGCTTGATAAAAGGAGTCACCATATTAGTATACATGAATGAGTTGGATGCTCTTTTTCAGGTGTGTATTGGATTTCTAATGCCCTACTAGCAAAGGGAAATTGGGTGGTGGTGGTGGTTAGTTACATGCAGAATTCAGTTCTTCAAATTTGATCACATAGTAAGATGACGTTCATGTGGTAGTGAGCCATTCTATTTCCTGTGAATAGTGTCTTGAAAAAATTATTAATGTCTCCAAGAGTCAAGGACATTAAGCATTGTTTTCAAGGATCATATATCCTGGAAACTGTCTGGAACATCCCACTGACCTCTCTCCCCCATGTAATTTGACAAGAAGTTCTTTCTGGCTGTCTTATCAGTTGTTTGAAAGTGTATTCTCCATATGCACTTTTAGCAAGTCATTTTTTTTGGCCTTCTCTTTTTTTTCAGGTGTTTGATTGTTTTCTCCATCTAAGATCACAATGTTCAATGGGACGTGACTCTAGTTTCAATCACTTTTCAGATTTTACCAGTAATAACATGGGATCTCATAGGAAAATCAGGAACGTTAGTAGACTCTGGTTTATGGCAACAAGGAAGTTTACAATCAGCGCATCTCTGGAAGTTATGTCAATGAATGTTATAATTGATAAATGCAGGAAAGCTCAGATCATGGGGAATCATGCCAGTGCAAGTGGTTTATTTGAAAATAATAACTGCACTGACAGAAGATTGCTCACTATGCTTAATTTGGTTGACTATGGTATAGGAATTTCTCTGCGCCAGGCTAGTTTACAAATTATCTATGAAGAAGGGTTGTTTGAAATAGAACTCAATTTGTACGGATTTGATTCTTCTATCTTCAGATATTCAAATGTGACCCTGAAATGTATTCATGAAGCTGAGTTTGGAAAATTGCTTCCTTGCCCTATAAATTGCTTATATGAATTTTCTATTTCTGACATCACTATCAGAATTTATGCTGCATGCGGGAACAATTTGACTTCAGAAAATTGTCGTTCAACTTTTTTTCATGGCATCTCAGAGGTCAAGTCAGACAGTTCTTGTCAGAAACTGAATCTAGCTCATGTTAATGACAGTATTGTGAAGGAAGCCTCAGATCATATGATTCAAATAAACCTTGGTCTTGGGGAGATTTGTATGTCTGAGCACTCTGTAAGGAAAATGTTGAGTGAAGCACATGAATCCAATAAACTTCAGTGCTCATTCACCGTTGTGGGAGAGGTGCAACCAGTTTCTTGTGAAATCCAGGTTATGTATCTGCCTCAACATTTTCTGAGGAATGTCTTGATTTTTTGTGTTGGTATGTTAGAAGTTTTATATCTGATACTTGAGGTATTGATGATTCTACTAGGGTGGTTTGGTTATGCTGGAAACAGAAGCACTGGCAACATTTGCATACTGTTTTAGTGCTTATTTCATGTGTCTTACATGCCTCGTCCTACATGTATCAATTGGAGGGCAATATGAGGCAGTTGAAGATCCTATGTCAAACCATACATCTTGCCCACAAATATGGATATTACCACAGGTTATAAGATTTCGCCAGTCTGATTTAGGTGTTGTACTTGCTGTTGCAGACAAGTCTGGTATGCCCCAGTTCATTTTATCTGAATTATTCCCCTACCTTTTTAGCACCTGTTTTCATTGTCGTTTGTTTTTGGTTGTCTGTACTGTAACAGGTGGGGTTTGGGAACTTACTTCAGAGCTTGACTTCCTTCTAAATATTAATTTGGAAAATTTGACAACAAAAGTCTTATTTGAAATTTCTCGTCTGACTATCTTTTCGCAGCATCTACCACTTCGAAGTTGCTCACAACAAATGAAGGGGAGTTCTTCCAGTACGCATTTTTCTGTATATAAATCAAATAACTCAGTGGACTCCTTGGTCCCTGCAGAAGGGTCATCTAATTCTAGCAATCCTTTGGAACCAAAGAATTTGGATTGTAGGAATTACATCTTGAAAGATGGGGTTGTTTCTATTAATGTCGAGAAGACTGGAGAACAATATAATATGCTACCTATTTATCTGAAGAATGATTGGGTTGGTGGTGGATCTATCTCTGCTTTGCATTTTACTATAACTCTAATTGATATACAGGTGAGGACTACCAATAGCGCTACTGCTTCTTTGAAATTCCAGTGAAAACTGCTTTATTATTTTGTGTCATGCTTTGCATGTAAATGTTATAATATCAATTCCCTATTAGGTTCATTTGAGTGTACTCCTTGTTGTATTGGTTTAGGTTAAGGGTAAAGCTACCGGTGTAGCCCAAAGGACCACACTGGTAAGCACTAGAGAAATAGAGTGGAAGGGTAGTGATTGAGTGAGAAAGAGGAGAAGTGAGAGAGAAACTAAGTCTCTAATTCTATTCACTGAAAATCACGTTGAGAATTCCTGGGCCAGATGCCTTATAATGTTTGATACTTTTATACTACAAGCTTTTCTCAAACGAGGAATCTGAAGAGTAATTACATTAAATATTAACTGTAACTGGGAAATTTATGACCAATAAAACATGCTTAAATTAAAATTTACTAATGGTAAGGAGAGTAAAAAATTAAGGAGATTCTTCATAGCCCAATGCCTAATGGCAGCAAGGGTCATAATAGCTACAAAGCTAAACCCGAGTTTAACCATCTACTTTCAACAAAATCCTATTAAGCTCAATAAAAAATTTAATTTCATAAAGTCCTATGCAACCCAACTAATTTTATCTAGTCACTCTTTTACTGGAAATTCTTAGTCCTTAGTCTTGGTTTCAATGTGGTTCTAGAGAAATGAGAATGACATTAATATGACAAATATTAGCATTTGGATTGGGTGTGTTTACTTGTGGACCAAACCTTGTGTTGATCTGAGTACAGGGTTTTATATTTTATTTTATTCAAAATTTTTCTTATGAACCTACTGAGGGCCAGAAAGAAACTAATCCTGTATGCTTTGTTATTCAATTTGCATACAAGGGTTTGATTCTGTTATTGGCAAAAACTTCTATGTTCAGTGTGCCAATATACACAATCATACTTCCATAAGAAAAGGATGCATAGTGTATATTCGTCAAATATTTATGAAGCATACGAGCACAGCATAACTGTCTATTGCTTTTACTGTTGTAGATGCTCTTACTTCTGATTAGATCACTCTCGACTCTTCTTGAAGAGAAGGGCAGTGGTGATAAAGTGGAGCAGAAGCATCACTTATCAGATCAAACACAGAATGATGATATTGAAACTACAATTCCAGATGGTATGACAACATATAGTAATTTTTTATTCATGTTAATTGACACATCTAAAAGAAGAGTGGGAATTTGGAGTCATCATAGTTCGTGCAAAACATGCATCTTGTCCTCACTCTGTTTAATTATACAAATGTTTGTAAAGAACTATGCAAAATAGCTCATGATGGTCAAATCACCTGAGGGGTAAGATGCAGACATCAGAGAGACCCTAGACAATTAGGACTAATTATACAAATGTTTGCCTAGAACTAAGCAAAATGGTTCATGATGGTCAAATCATCTGAAGGGTAAGATGATGCAGACATTAGAGAGACTGTAGACAATTAGGACTAATTATACAAATGTTCGGAAAGAACTAACCAATGTAGTTCATGATAGCCAAATCACCTGAAGGGTAAGGACTTCGGAGAGACCCCAGACAATTACGTAAATTTGATTACTTTATCAGGAAATTAGTTTTCTTCCCTGTTTAGGTAGGTAATTTATATTTAGTAGGATAATCAATGAAAGATATAATTTTTATTATTTCCTAGCTTAGATCATATTCCTAGTTTATGCTAATTTCCTGTTAAGACACCTCTTGTGTGCCTATTTAAAGGCTAAAGTTACATTAATGAAAGTGATCTATGCTTTTGAGTTTATGTACGGATGAATCTTTGTAGACGAGCTTCCTCTTCCTGGTGTGGACTGCTGGATCTGTCATGCAAACTTTGGCAGCCTCTCCATTCAGTGCGGACTCTGGCAGAGGCTTCTTCATGCATGCTCCAAGAGTTTTACCCCTTAGCATCTTCCCTACTATCTCCACACCTCCTGTCTGCAGGACGTTTGTCCTGCATCACAAGCACTTCTATACCAGTATACATATGATTGTTTTCTGCTGATAATCATATTTAGAGCTTCCAGACACCCTAGTACCTCTTATTAATGAACAATATGTGCTCTTATCTCACTTAAACTAGAATACATTTATTAATGAGTAATGGAAATATGTTAGAATAAATTTGGATGTCGCGTCAAACCCATTTCTAAAACTTTAAACTAATATGACTCTCTTGTACTCGATATGCATGTTCTTGGTACTATTGCGTTCCTAGATTCTAACCCTATCAAACAAACAAGATCCTACAAGGGTAAGTAATTTTGAACTTTTAAAGTGGGCCTGACCTATATGGTATGCTTTTCGAGGCTCAAATTGATATGAGAGGTAACCATTGAAAAATAATGGAATCTGTAATTTCAAAACTGGGGTTGGGAGCCGGAATTGATGGAATCACCTCACAAGGTGATTTGGTGATCCCGATTGATTCAGGCTCAAAACGACTTGGAACGGAATTGAGGTGGAATCGATGAAAATTCAACATCTAAACAGCCCCATAATTTTCTTTGTATTCGTAACAACAATCTGATGGATGTGTGGCCACTAAGCAAAATCTAAGGTGGACTAATCAAATTTGAGCTGACAAAATTTGGTTACATTCTGGTGTATGGGTCCTTCCATTTAAATCCTGTGAACTTATATATGTCCAGTGGAGGGAAAAAGGATGAAATGTATTGGTACTTAGTGTGGAGGTGAACTGGACTGCCACTAGTCACTTGGGTGGGTAAATAGAGAATGTTTGTGGCAATAGAGACAAAATTTGATTGAGTCCTGTGCTTTATTCATCCTGATGAGATTGCTGAATGTTCATATTAATTGATCAACAAAACTTTAATGTTCACTTTCACCATGGAATCATCAGTGCAGTTCATACATTGGATTTGTTATGAGTACCATTTGACTCCCCAACAAGTGGCCCTTTTCCAATTTGATTATAGCTGTGAGGCCTCTTATATGCTGATCAATATAGATGTGCAACTTATTATACCTGTTGTAGAGAAATGTTTTTTTTTTTGGCACTACTGTTCTAGTGGAATGTTGCTTAACTGAATTTTTATGTAAATTCGTGCTTTTTGCAGGAGCAGTAATAGCAGTCAAGGATTTTCACCAACACTTGTATCTTGCAGTTGAAGCTGTGGACAACCAGTATCACGTAGTGGGTACAATTCATTATTCACTTCTTGGTGAACATGCTCTTTTTAGGGTATGTTGATTCTATCCCTGTCTATTCTAGTAATTTAATACTAACCATCTGTAAAAAGTTAGGTCAGGCAGCTGTGCATGGATTGTGTTTGCAGTCTTGGCTTCAATTTTGTTCAAGATCTGGCTGAGATCTTGGTGAGGTTGGGAAAGTTTATTCAAGGAAAGTTAATCAAATTAAGTTAAGGAAAGTTTAACTTGTGATTAAGTTAAGGAAAGTTAAGAAAAACTCTCTTCTAAAAAAAGTTGACATAAGGGGGAAGCTGGAAAAGATCTCAGCTGCCTTGAGACTTTAATGAAAGTTTTATTGAAAAAAAAGTCGACATGAGAGGCATTGAGATTTTAAGGAAAATTTTTAAAGAAAAATTGTTGATAGAGTTATATTCGAGAGGATCTTTGAAAATTTATATCGCCACCTTGGTGAGGTCTGAGATCTTGCTGAGACCTCGTGAGATTTCGGCGAGATGGCTTTCCATGTATCTGTGTGGATCAGTTGCGGTTGAGAGCTTTCAAGTTAGGAAAGCCATCTCACTGAAATCAATGTCGTGTGAAAGCATTCATAACTTTTTATAGTTGTGTGTGTGTGGGGGGGTTTACATATTCATAGATGACCTTTTTTCAGGTAAGGTACCATAACCATAGGTGTTGGAGATCACAGGTCTCATGGTTTTCCTTGACATCACTATCTGCAAAGAATGATAAAGGAGAACCATTGCATTTGAACTTCCATCCGGGCTCAGCATTTGTCAATATCTCCAGTGTGGATGACAAATGGTCCCTGTGGAGGACTTGTCCCTATAAGATGGGCAACACTATTTATGACAGTGATACAGGATTAAATAATGTTTTCTCTAGAAGGTCTGTTTCACTTGTGAACCAAAGAAGTAACTGTGCCATTGCGTTTATTGATGGGCTTCCAGAGTTTGTTAAGAGGCCTGGTAGCCCATTCAAGGTAAAAATATTCAATGAATTAAGTTTGACACGGGAAGTTCTGATCAGAGAGGCTTCACTTGGAAGTAGTGGTGCAGGTAAAGAGGAGACTGATGGGCACACTGGAAGAGCGCCACATATAATGGTTACCATTTCTAATGTTTCGTTGACCATCTTTGATGAAGTTCTCGGTGCAGATGAAAATTTTCCGCTTGTGAAGGGCTGTATTGATAATGCTCAATTTATAGTACAAATTCTACCCGCCAAAATGAGAATTATAAGCACATTGTCAACAGTCATGTATTACCTTGACGCACAAAGAAGTATTTGGTGAGTACAAAAAATTGGTAAAATTTTGTTGTATATATAGAATGATTCTCTTCCCAACTGTTCAGATAATATATTTTAAAAAAGTTTGGGTTCTTTGATCCTGTAGGAGGGAAATTGTGTCCCCTGTCAGAGTATGTGTCTTCTACCACCGTAGGCTTGCGGATTTGGATGTTGTCCATCTAGAAGCTCCTAGTCATTTCTATATGGGGATCACAAAGGTCTGCAGAGTTTTTGCTTGCATTGGCTTTCTTGATTCTGATGTATGGCTATTACTGTTAGCATATGTTGTACTTTCAGGTGGACATTTCTGTCACTGAAGTTTCACTGGACATATTTCTGTATTTAGTGGGGAGACTGAATCTGGCTGGTCCTTTTGCTGTTAAAAAATCAATGATCTTTGCCAACTGCTGCAAGGTTCAACACTTATTTTCTGTAAAGTTCATAACATGTATCTGAAAGTAACTGATTATATGTTTCATTTCAGAAAATGTTAAAAGATAAACCTCATATTATTTTTTTGTATGATATTGTTACATTTTGCTCTCTCTCTCTCTCTCTGCTATTGGACCTTAAAAGCTTAAGCTGATGTTAATGGATTAGAAGTGCATATTCACTTGGTGAACTAGACACTTGGATCTATTCTTCTGTGTAAATTTTGCAGATGTTCAAGAAGCCTCAGATTTCCAAGACTGTAAATTTATATCTTATTGTTTTGGTCTTAGGTAAAAAATAACATGGGCTTAAGGCTCCTTTGCAATGTTGATGATGGTAAAGACGCTGTAATTTCAGGGAAGCAATCTGGAACCATCTTCATAAGGTGCTGTCTTTCTCTTTCATTGCATGGTGATTCTTTTTCCTTCTATATTGTGATGTTTTCTTGTTATAGTTATACACTTCATAAGGTGCTGTCTTTCTGTTTCATTGCATGGCGATTCTTTTTCCTTCTATATTGTGATGTTTTCTAGTTATACACACCTGATAGAATTACCCAAGCTATGGTTTTTGAGAAGTAGTCTTTATTGAAAAATAAGGAGGTAATACGGAAGAGGAGTCGACTAGCCTCTAATAGGCTCAAGTTGTCCCTTACAATTAAAAAACTAATATGCCCTTCACTTAAGAGAGGATTGACCAATAAGAAATAAGATTACAAGGCTATGACTAAACTACCCTTTATGAATAGAAAGATACAATACCAAATATGTAGACAAAATACTAGAAAAGGCTCCTCTTAACACCCCTCCTCTCAAACTCTAGATGTGGACAACATTGAGAGTTTGCTCAACAAAAACTGGAAGCGGGCCACTGTATGAGACTTGGTGAAGAAGTTGTCAACAGATTGAATATGGGGTAGTATCAAAGTCCTAGCATGGAGATGGTACACAAAATGGCAATCAATTTCAATGTGTTAGCTGAGCTCATGAAACATTGAATTGTGTACAATCTGAATGATACTCTTTCTATCACAATACATAGGAGTAGGATCAGGAAGAGAAACTCACATGCTTGCAAGGAGCCATCTAAGCCATACAACCTCTGCAATAGTAGCTGCCATAGCACTATATTCAGCCTCAGCAGTAGAATGAGTAACACAATCTTGTTTATGAAACAAGAGAATTACAGAAAAAAATGCACTAACCATTGCTGGATTTTTGTTTCACTATATCTCCAGCCTAGTCATCATTAGTATATCCTATTAAAACCAGATAAAAGGAAGAGAAAAGAAGCAAACTCCTGTATAAAGTGCTACAAAAATTATGTAAGATGCAAAGGATGGAAACCCAGTGAGTAATACAAGGAGCGGAGGCAAATTGATTAACAATGTGAACAGTATGCTGGATGCCAAGCTAAATGACATCTAAGCCCTACAACCTCTGTAGCAGTAGTTTTCATAGCACGCTATGCAACCTCAGCAGTGGAATTAACACAATCTTGTTTCTTACTCTTCAATGAGACAAGCGAATTACCCAAAAAAATCCACTAACCATTGGTGGATTTCTGTTACACTACATCACCATACTAGTCATCATCAGAATATGCCCTTAAAACCAAATAAGAGGAAGAGAAAAGAAGCAAATTCCTGTATAAAGTGCTACAAACATAACATAAGATGCAAAGGATGGCAATCCAGTGAGTAGTACGAGGAGCAGAGGCAAATTGACTAACGATGTGAATAGTATGCTGAATGTCAAATTGAATGACATCTAAGCCATGCAACCTCCACAGTAGTAGCTGCCATAGGATGATATTCAGCCTCAGCAGTAGAACGAGTAACACAATCTTGTTCCTTACTCTTCCATGAGACAAGTGAATCACCCAAAAAAATGCATTGACCATCGCACTATAAAAATTGGATAGGTTCGATTTATGTTCATTCAGGCCTCCTAAAAGGATCTACTAAATTCATCGAGTTGTTTGGTAAGCCCCGCATAGAAATATGCCACTGACGTGGGTACAGCTAAAGCAACAGTAGTATTTATAAGCCGATTCAAACCGATTCATCATATTCTGATAGGTATAGGAAGAAGCCCCATCAAATAGAGACTTTTTTTGTTGACTATATTTCGATAGATTTCCCATTCCTTAGCCGGAAGGATAAAAGAAAGAACCCTATTTTTTTTAGTTCTTATGATGCACTTGGAGCTTATCGGCAAAAATGAATCCATTGGTGGATTTTTGTTTCTCTACAACATGCCTAGTCATTATTAGAATCATAATCATAATCATAATTATAATCAAGTATCGCCTTTTCCTAACAATTTAGGGTTGGGGACATAGATCTTATGCCTCCATTGTACCTTATTTGTGCCAACTCTTTTGTAAGAGATAGTATAATCATATCTTTTTTTATTAATTCCATCCAAGTTCTCTTAGGCCTTCTTCTCTCTTTTTTAGCATCATTTACGTAAAACCCTTCTTAACCTTCTTATTGGGGCACCGATTGATCTTTTTTGTATATGCCCTTACCAATGCAACCAACAATCTTTGAGTATCTCCCCTGAAGGTGCTACTCGTAAGTGCTCACATATATACTCATTTCTAATTTTATCTTTTTTAATTACTACACACATCCACTTTAACATTCTCATTTCAGCTACATTTAGTTTTATCTATATGACTTTTCTTTGTTGCCCAACATTCTACTCCATAAAGTATTACGGGCTTAATAGCAATCCTATAGAACTTACGTTTAAGCCTAATTGGGACTTGCCTATCACGTTAAACTCCTGACACCACTCTCTATTTTAACCACCCTGTAGTAATCCTATGTACCACACCTAATGCAGCAGATTTATAGAGAACAACAAGAACACAACAATCCAAACAGAACACACAAATCTAAACAAGAAAACACAGGAAATGGTAGAACAGAGGATTTTCTATTTAGTAGTTTCTGGATTACAGGAAGTAAAAGCTTGAGTCCACAAGCCGAAGGTTACAAAAGGAAAGGAAAATTACAGGTTGAATTGTCAAACAAGCTCAAATACATGAGCAAACAGAGAGAAAATTTCTGGAGTAACATTCTTCTTCCAATTCGAATTACCTCCAATCTGCCTCCTCTTTTCCTTCTTATTTCCTGTTCTTATCTCCCAATGGATTTCTGAACAGTGTTATAACAAACTGTGAGTTAAAGACCAGATTGCCCCTCCCATTCTCCCTGCCTAGCAATAACTTCTAGAACCTGGATAGATTTGACCTTGTCAGCCTTTGGATAGGCTGTGACACAGGTGGCATAAGAAGCATTATCCTAAGCTGAGAAGAATGGAAGACCCTCTACATCAGTCTCTCCTGCCCAAAAGAGGCTATTACTCAAGCAAGAGGTGTGTGCTAGCAGTAGCCGGTGGAATTGGACCATAATAGGTGGACAAATTTAAGACATTGAAGGTCTTGGAGATGTTTAAGTGAGCAGGGAGGTCGACCACATATGCATTGTCATTAATGCATTGTAAAATCTGATATGGGCCTATCTTTCGAGGGGTGAGCTTGTTGTGTCAGCCAGCTGGGAGCCTGTCTTTTCTTAGGAAGACCATAACATAATCCCCTACTTGAAACCTCTTGGGCCTTCTCTTCTTATCGGCCGTGGCTTTGTCTTGGGCTGTGATTTGATGTCAGACTGTTTGGTGGACTAAAATGAGGTATCGGACAGTTTTATAAGCATTGCTTGACTAGGTAGCTGGATCAAGTCAAATGTATGGCGGGGTAGGAACCCATATAGGATTTCAAAGGGTGCTTTGTGCCGATGGACCTGTTGAGGATAGAGTTGTAGGAAAACTCAGCTTGTGCAAGAACCAAATCCCATTGTTTAGAGGCATATCCTATGAGACTTCTCAGCAGGTTTCCTAAGGTCCGATTGACCACTTCGGTTTGGCCATCACTTTGGTGGTGGCAAGTGCCGCTGAATTGAAGAGTAGTACCCAATAGTTTCGAAATAGACTTCTAAAAATGACTTAGAAACTTGCTGTCCGGATCTGATGTAATTGTCTTTGGTAACTCATGAATTCTCACTATTTCTTTGAAGAATAGGGTAGCCACATTTGAAACATCAGTCCTTCTTACACGGCACAAAGTGAGCCATCTTGGAGAATGTATCCACCACCACGAAGATAGAATCCACCCTCTTTTGAGTTCTAGGCAATATTATCCCAAGGCCTATATGGAATTGGTAGAGAAGTGTAGAGGATGATGTTTTGGGAGGTTCCTTTGGCTTGTTGACAAGTATAGCATTGCTGAATAAACTACTCGACATCCCAATAGGCCAATAATACCTCTCTTTGAGAAGAGTCATCATCTTGTACCTGCCAAAGTGTCCCGCTAGTCCTCTTCTATACAACTCCTTAATAAGTTGGTGGATGGAGGGAATACACAGCTGGTTACCTTTTTAGAGGTAACCTTCCTTGAGGTGGTAGCCGTGGACCGGGTACTTATTTTGAGAGCACAACTCTCACATAGCTCTCAGCTCCTTGTCTTCGAGATAAAGCTCCTTTAAACAATCAAAACCCAAATATTCAGTCCTCAAAGTGGTAAGAAGGGTCAGTCTTTGACTCAAGGCATCAACTGCTTTGTTCAATTCACCAGATTTATGCTTGATAACAAAAGTGTAATCTTGCAATTTACAAATCCACCTTGCAAGCAATTTGTCCACTTTTGTATGGCTTTATAAATGCCTTAAGGAGTCATAGTCTGTATTCAATACAAACTCCTTAAATACAAGATAGTGCCTCCAATGTTTCAAGTTTGGATCAATGCAAACAATTCTAACTTATAGGTGGACCACTTCCTCCTTGCTTCATTCAACTTTGCACTAAAATATGAGATGGGCTTTCTCTCTTGAGTTAAAACCGCCCCTATGTCCACTCCGGAAGCATCACATTAAACTTCAAATGTCTTGTCAAAATTAGGGAATCAGGGAGGGCAAGTACTGGACCTTCTGGAGCTTGAGTGAGCTTTTGTTCAAACGGAACAAAGCTTTCTTGGGCTGCATGAGACCACACAAAGCGGTCATTACCTCCATAAGCTCTGTCTCACCCGGCCAGTGGGTAAAAGTCCTCATCTTCACTGGAGTCGTCTTGGGGTGGGAGGTTTCAATCTGCTGGTCCTCTTTGGTTCAGGGGAGGAATAGCGTCCCTCTCCCCTGACTGTCTTCCACCTTTGTTCAGTGGTCCCGGAGGTCGCCAAAATCCTGGCAGAAAGTGTTGATGTCTTCCGCCAGCGTGCAGGTTGTCTAAGGGCATCCCACCTCTTGGTGGGATGACTGTGGGTTTTCCACCGTGGGGAACCCCTTCTCCAAATGACCCTTCACCTGTCGAAAACCCAGGGAGTCTTCCGCTGTGGTACTAGCTGCCCATCTACGCCCCGTTGCTTGGCGGAAATCTACCCAGGCAATTCCCATTCACTAGCCGGCCCATCGGAAGTTCCGCCCAATGCTCCTGGGTTGGTGGGAGGTTTCGCCGGTGGTAAACTTGGATGGCTGACCCTTGGGATGGCGCTTCTGGTCCTCCATCGCCCGGTGAGTGGGGTTTTTGTTCTGGTGGAAAATGTCTGTCCAGGTCTGCCAAAGGTTGTAGTTCTGGGACGTTGGCCGCTGCTGGTCCTGATGACGATCCTGTGACTCGAGGAGTAGGCAGAAGAAGCAGCATGAGATGTTGCATTTGTTGAAGAAGCTGTTCTAGTTGAGTGGGTCTGATGTTGCACTCGGTTCAGCTGTTGTAGCAACTCCACGACAGTTTGCAGAGGGGATGACTCAATGGGAGGTGGAGCAGCCATGGAAAGCTTTCCTTGTTTCCCACAAATGGCGCCAAATGTATGTAGCAAACTTACAGTGAACAAGAACACAACAATCCAAACAGAACACACAAATCCAAACAAGAAAACATAGGAAATGGAAGAACAGAGGGCTTTCTATTCAGTAATTTCTGGATTACAGGAAGTAAAAGCTTGAATCCACATGATGAAGGTTACAAAATGAAAGAAAAATTACAGGTTGAATAGTCAACCAAGCTCAAATGCATGAGCAAACAGAGAGAATTTTTGGAGTAACATTCTTCTTCCAATTCGAATTACCTCCAATCTGCCTGCTCTTTTCCTTCTTATTTCTTGTTCTTCTCTCCCAACGGATTTTTTGACAGTCTGTTATAACAAACTGTGAGTTGAAGACCAGACTGCCCCTCCCATTCTCCCTGCCTAGCAATAGCTTCTAGAAGCTGAACAGATTTGCCCATGTCAACCTTTGAATAGGCTGTGACACATAGGAGGCATAAGAAGCACTATCCTAAGCTGAGAAGAATGGAAGACCCTCTACCTCAACACCACTAGTGATATTTCCCTATTTGTGGATAGTGGAGCACAAATATCAGAATTGTTCACATTTTGGCACTTCTTGCCCATCTATTTCGATTAAAGCTCTACGTATAATTTTACTATCCTTAAAGTTAAATTTCATATACTCTGTCTTTGTCTTGCTTATTTTAAAACATTTTGATTATAGAGCTTCCCTCCACAATTCTAATTTGGCATTTAACCCTATTATAGTCTCATCAACTAAAATTACATCATCTGCAAAAAAGTAGACACTAAGGTATTCTTATTTGTATATGTGCAATTAGTTCATCCATAATTAGAGCAAAAAGATAAGGGCTTAAAAGCTAATCCTTGATGTAGGCCTATTGTGATTGGGAACTCTTTAGTTTTTTCCCGAATTGTTTGTACATGGGTCACTACCCCATTATATATATCTTTTATAATATTGATATAACCTTTTATAACTCACTTCTTTAAGACTCTCCAAATGAGCTCTCGAAGCACTCTATCATTATCTTTTTTCAAATGAATAAAGATCGTATAGAGGTTTTATTTTCTATCCATGTATTTCTCAACTCATTGTCATGACAAGAAGATAGCCTTGATTATTGACCTCTCTGGCTTGAAACCAAATTGATTCTTAGTTATTTTGTTACTTTCCGTAAGCGTCCTTCAACTACTCTCTTTCATAACTTCATAATATGACTTATAAGTTTTATACCCTTATAGTTTGTACAACTTTGAATATCTTCTTTATTTTTATATAGTGGTATAAGGGTGCTTCTCCTCCACTCTTCTGGCATCCTCTTTGACTTTTAAATATTGTTAAACATTTTAAAGCAAGCTAAGCCACACCCCCAAGGCACTTCCAAACTTCAAGAGGAGTTCCATCATGCCCTATTCTTATACTTTTTTTCATCTTCTTTAAGGCAACTCTTGCCTCCTTTATTATAAATCTCCTAAAATAAGTTATATCCTTAACAGGACTAGACTCAATAATAAGACCACCACCATAATCTTTATTTAAAAGCTGCTAGAAATACCCTCTCCATCTCTTCTTAATTTTCTCATCCTTTATTAAAACCCTTTGATCGTCACTCTTAATGCATCTAACTTGATCTAAGTCCCCCCTACTTCTTTTCTATCTTAACTTAATTTTATATAGTATCCCTCTCTCCCTCCTTCGATCCTATAAATCATCAAAAGCTTTAAATATACCTTCACTCACTACTTTTTTTTGGCCTCTCTTTTAACCTTAATATAAATATTTCAACTCTCTGTACTTTTATATTTTTGTCGCTCCTTCAAAGAACATTTCTTTTCCTTAAGAACTCTTTGCACTTCTTCACACCACCACAGTGTTTCTTTCTTTACATCTTTTCTCTTCCTCGCTTCCCCAAACACTTCTTTTCTCAGCTTTTTAATACAATTAACTATGTTATCCCACATTATTGTTGGTTCTTCATCCAACTGCGAGTTTCCTTTTGCTCTCAATCTCTCCGCAAAGGTATATTGAGTAAGTCACCCCTTAAATTCTACCACTTTATCTTAAGCTCTACTCTATCATTTCTTTCCTTCTACCTCTTCATGCGGACATCTAAAACGACTAATCTATATTGTAGTGCTAAAGATTCACTGGGAATAACTTTACAATCCTTGTATTTTCATCTATCATCACTTCTAACTAAGAAAAAGTCTATTTGGCTCTTATTAAGACTACTCTTGAAGGTTACTAAATGCTCCTCCCTCTTTTTAAAGTAAGTATTTGCAATGCCGGGGCCATTTGCTATCGAAAGCTCAAAGATAGCTTCTCCCATCTCATTTCTCTCTCAAAAGCTAGACCCTCCATGCACCCCCTATAACCTATGTTCTTCTCACCGATGCCCACTGAAATCTCCCCTTATAATATAACCTTTTCCCTATGTGGTATCCCTTAGCATTATTAGATCCATTTTCTCCCAAAATTACTTCTTAAAGTTCTCTTCTAATCCTACTGGCGGTACATAAGCACTAATAACATTAAATATATTCCCCCTAACACTAATATAACTCTCTCTTGCACTTGGATATGCATTTTCTTGGTACTATTACGATCCTAAATTCGAGCTCTATCAAACAAGAACTTACAAAGGTAGGCAATTTTGAACTTTCAAAGTAGGCCCCATCTATATGGCACATTTCTCAAGGCTCAAATCGATATGAAAGGTAACCGTTGAAAAATAACAGAATTTATAATTTTCGAACCGGGGCTGCGAGCTGAAATTGACATCGGTGATTTTGGCTCGAAAAGGCTTAGAATCAACCCACCAGCAACACACAAACATGATTCTGATAATTCAAGCCGAAATTGGGGTGGAATCAACTGAATCTTACATAAATTCAATACACAAACAACCCTAGGAGGAAGTGTTATCCAAAGGATCACCCTTTGTAAGATATAGCTTCAGGTTGAATTCCATAAAACTTTTCAACAGGCCTAGAGTCAGACAAGTCCGACTGAGCAATGATGACAACCACATATTTGGAGTGAGATAACATATAAGCTCTAGGAAAGTAGGCCACTTCAATACCCAAAAAATACCTCAAGAATCCCAGATCCTTCATCTTAAAGAGCGTCTGAAGCTGAGCCTTAAGAGAAGCAATTCCTGGAGAGTCATCAATGATCATGTCATCCACATAGAGCTAAAGAAGAATTTGGCCAACGGACGAATTTCTGAAGAACAAATCTGAGTCATAAGCACTAGGATAAACCGCAAATGGTATAGTGATGTAGAGAGTCTTAGTCTTCCATGCTTCTCAGCCTAGAATAGTGTTTCCTATGTCTCAGCTTGCCACCTGTAACACAGCCTGTCCAAAGGCTAACAGGGGCAAATCTGTCCTGCTTCTAGAAGATGGTCTTAGGCTAGGGAAATGGGAGGGCAGTTCAGTCATTCACTCACAGTTTGTTATAACATACTGTCAGTAAACTGTTGGGAGAGAAGAAGAGGAAATAAGAAGGCAAAGAAGAGGCAGATAGGGGGGATTCGAAATTGGCTGAAGAAATTTGTATTGCAGAAATTTTACTTTTATGTAATGCTCATGAATTTGAGATGAGATGTGCTGCGGATTCAGCCTGTAATTTTTATTTTTCTTTGTAGCAGTCAGCTTGTGGATTCAAGCTTTATCTCTGTATTCCAGAAAATTAAGAGAAAGTTCTCTGTTTGTCTCCCATTTCATCCTGTGTGTTTTGCTGTCTTCTTTGAAACCAAGCTTCTGGGAGATTTTTGCTGTGAAGGTTTGCTGTGCATTATTTCTACTGAATCATATAGGGCTGCACTGAACTTTTTAAACCAAGCCTTGGGTGCTTGTTTAAAACCATATAATGCATGATGTAGTCGGCAAAACTAATCACGCTTGTGAGGAAGACCAGGAGGGGACTTCATGTGCACATCATCATCAAGATTGCCGTTCAAAAATGCATTCTTCACATCCATATGATGTAGTTGCCACTGGTGAACTGAGGTAACAGATGAGGGTACAGAGAGCAGTCATCCTGGCCACTAGAGTAAAGGTCTCCTTATAGTCAGCTCCATACTCCTGAGAAACCCTTTAGCAACCAACCTAATCTCCTGCCGTTATAGAGAGTTGTCAGATTTAGTTTTAATTTTGTATACGCACTTATGACCAAGGGCAAAACGGTTAATTACCCACTCACTGGAATTTTTCTTTACTAAGTGGTTTGGCCTATATTTAAGTTACCCATTAAACTCTCACTGAGAATTTTTTCAATTTTTAAGATCACTCATAGACCACTAAACCGGAGCTGCTATGTCGGGTAAGTAAATATTATACGATAATTTAACTATAAGGGTAAAAGGCACATTTTATACACTTTGAGATTTTTCCTAGCTTGAAACTTGGTCAGAATACTCCCACACCTTTCAAGGGCCATAAGTAATTTTTTAGAATTTTTTTAACATTCTTATCCCCCCTTGAACCGGACCTGGGCGGCGACTTGATTGAATCTAGCTGCCATGGGCCGGGATCTCTAGCTATCAGAGGACAAAATCGGCCGGGGAACCGTCATCTGCCCTCCCGAATCTAAAGCCGCCATCTGGTACTATGCCGATTTGTAGATCCGGGAAACCAACAATGAATTGAGCAAATTTTCTAGCCGTCAGCGAGTACAACGGCAGCCACAATTAGGCGCAAGGTAGGGTCTGGTTAGATCACCTCTAAGCGGCAAACTTGTTGGACCTAGCCTTGCTTCTGTCCTGTGGCTGCCGGCCGATGACAAAGTTCCAGGCGATTTCACCCATGTTCGCATGTGAGCAGAACTACCGACAGTTGCAGCCATGGCCGGAATAAGGGCAGGGCCTGCCCAATTCGCTGTCGGTGGGCTCCCCGTGGCCAGCAGGCGGCACTTGGCTTCCGGCCGGAGCCCAAAACCACACTATAGAATGGCGGTAGCTGGCGCATCCATTTTTTTTTCAATTAACCACTTTAGGGATTATTGTTTAAAATTAAGAAATTGAAACGATTACACGCCCAAGCCTCTTAATCACACAAGATAATTGAGTTTATTCAATGATCCTACCTTAATTATCGATTTGATGTCGATCCACCGCTGCCGGAGGCTCGCCGTCCGCCACCTCCTCCCTTTGTCCCGCCAAAAAGTTCCCCCCTAAGTGTCCTAATTAGGTTTTTATAAACATTGGGATTAAGGTTCCTATTCCCTCGAGGAGTTGGGCCAAACCTCCCCACTTAGGGTCTGTTTGGATTGGTGAAAAATGCTGGAAAGGAATCTTTGTAAAATTTCCCAGTTTTCACTGTTTGGTGCAACGGGAAAAGAGAAACTAGAGTGAAAAGTAAGAAAAAATGGATGAAAATATGACCCAAATTTTTTTCACCCATTAACCCATAGATTTTTGGAGAAAATCATTGTACTAAACACTTATGTCTTACTGCTACTACCACCACTACCACTACCATTGCCGCTGCCACCACCGTCACTGCCACTGTTGCCACTACCACCGCTGCCACCATCACTACCACCTCTGCCACTACTGATGCCACCGCCACCGCCGCCACCACTACCTTTGCCACCGCCACCATTGCCGCCACTACCACCATTGCCACCGCCACCACCACCACAATTGCCGCTGCCACCACCACCACCGCTGCCAGTACCACAGCCATTGCCGCCACCACCACCACCAATATTACCACTGCCGCCAGCACCACCAATGTCACCGCCACTATTGCCGCCGCTGCCACCACTATTGCCGCCGCCACCACTAGTACAACCGCCGCTACCACAACCACCATCACTGTCTACTACCGCCACTACCACCACCACCACTGCTAATACCACTACTACCACCACCACTGTTACTATTAATTTTCTCTGACAGCATTTGTGTAACAAAATAGTGGAAAATATTTAGGAATCTCCTACTTTCTCTTTCACATAGATTCTCTTTCTCTTTCCCTTTCTCCCTATTTCTATCAATCCAAATAGACCCTTAGCCTACTTAATTGGACTCCTAAAACAAAATTTTGTAACATTAATTAATCGGGCCCGTATAGTGATTTAAACGAATAATTCGTGTGTCCAATTTGGGTAAACGGGCCCTGCACGTTGTATAAAACTTTGAACGGTCATCTCCCTCATTCGAACTCTGATTTGCGCATTGTTAGTGGCATTTCGAAGCTCTTTTTGTCTACTTTCCATCCAACTAGGTATCAGCCGCTGGTGCCGACCGATGATCAAGTTATTTTCATAAGAAAAGGGTCAAATATCCTAATTTCTACGTGGTCTACTTCGGGAATTAAGAAAATTCTGGGACGTTACATTAAGTCTGGCCTATATTAGGAGATTTGATCCTTATAAATATGGATAGATCTTCCTCTTTTGTGATTAGACTCAGCTATTCAATAAGATAGCTTTCTCTTCCCCTAACCAACGGATTCTATCAAAAGAAATAAGACTTGACTAAACTACCCTCTATAATGTAAAAGACATACTAAAGACAATCCAATAAAAGCAAATATACTCTTTAAGAGTAGTTAGCCAAGACCGTTGCATGTGGATGCTCGTACTTCTAGACTCTTGGACAATTACTAGCACAAGATGGAGGATAGGCATATGATGATGAAGCGGAGCCCATGACAAATTATTAACATGTGGTGTTGAATGATGTCAAGGATTGGATGGTGATGTGACCTAGTGTTTGAGATATTGCTTGTCTGCTGATTGATTACTTGTGTAGACTTGCCTTGCCTCATGTTGTCTCATTGTTTGACATTTTATCAGATGTTGAGATCTATCTCTGCAATCAGCAAATGTCCATTCCATACTATTGGATGATTGCTCCAACTAAGCAATTTATTGGCCCAAACCAGTGGATGTGTGGTCTTCACTTGTAGAATTTAACCAGATGTTCGGTCCTGTTGTAGATGTCTGCACTTTGCTGTAGAAGTTTGATCTTTTTCTATTGGTTGTGCGGATGCCTCTACGACTGATTGACGTTTGGTTCTCCCAGTTATTGCCTTTTTCCTGCACCTTGAATTTGGAACATAATCTCAACTATATTGTATGATAATTTCAATGTTTTATGCTGTTATCATCAAAATCCTTAATGAGCTTACAACTCTAACAAGATTATGTTGAGTAGTAAAAAACGAGGAACTGCAATGGACAGGAAATTTGAGGATTAACATGCATTGAAAGTATGTGACAAGAAAAAAGAAGCAAAAGTGAAGAAGTTGAGAAGAAAATGGTCTTAGTTAAGGTAAGGAAGATATTGATTTTGTGCATTGCTGGAACGTGAAATTTCACCAGTATGTCCAATTTATCAAAATACCCCTGTTGTTGGGAACCATAGCAAACATATCACTTTCTACAAAAGGTATAGAATATATGGTTCTCAACAGCATAAAATTTTTCTTCACGGATTAAGTTCCAGAGTTATTTAGAAGGCCCAGCAGCATAAATTGTTTAGATATGTGGATAGTCATACTTTGAAGATAGCTTCAGAGTCAACTATTCTGAAGAGCTTAAATCTAGACGAGGGATCAGAAAGGAAGCACAGCTTGAGACATTTAAATTGACTTGAAATAAAATTGTATAGGTCTATGACTAGATTAGTTGCTAGTGATCCATATTCACTGATATATTTATATTTCATATACAGTATTTTATACATAGTGTCTCTACACTTAGCAGTGTTGACCAATCTGAAAAAAAAAAACTTGGGACGTACTGTAATGTTGTAGCTGAGCACGATAGTGGCTAAAAAGGCTGGCCACTCCAGCTCTGTAGCTATTGGGTATATGTTAGCATCATGTCTGCCTTGATATGCAAGCCATAGTTATGTTAATTATGTCTCCATGCAGGAAAAGAGATTCTAAAGATTTAAAATTCCATTTTGATCCCTTTCATTTGTTATAAATGTTTTTTGCTTCTCTGCCTCCCAATGTAAATGTACTCTTTAATTATAGATGGGATTACTGTTGTAGAATTTAAATCCCTCCTAAACTTGAATAGACAATCATGATTGCAAGTTGCTCTTAGCTTGGTGTCCCTATTCAGCTAGCCTATATAGGCATTTATCTTGGAACTCAGGTTCATCATATGTATTTACTTACTTGATGATCTTTTTGGAGGATAAAGTAAGATAGTGGCCACTTGGGAACTTTCTTTTGTAGGCATCCGATATCTGCAATCCACCCTCAAGAAAAAAAGATCTCAATGACGATACAACTTGCTGCGGTTGGAGTTGCAACTTCTCCCATTCAATTCTCACTTCTGGAATCTCAACTACTTGCCTGGAAAACACGGATAATCTCTCTAAAAGGCATGCCTGTTTTTGTATCTTTTCCTTCTTGTTTTGTATTCCCCAGGAAAGATCAGCGAATTGGTCTGTTCCTAGAGTCAATTTTAGAATCAAACTGGTTGCAGTATTCAATTCCTTATTCTCTGAGATAATATCAGATTAGAGTAATTCCTGTGATTTTGTAGATGCTAATGGCAACTTTCATTGCATTTCCATTGTTAGTTGCTTCCATACGTTTGTATTTTTAAACGCTGACATGGGTAGGATATCATTCCTGTGACTTTGTGGATGTTAATGGAGGGTGAGCAGCTTATCTTTTGGTAGCCACTTTTTATTATATAAAAAATAAGCATCTTGTGGAAATTATAATGGTTCCATGACTTGCTTTTTATTGTTGACACCCTAAGGTCTTTGCATGCATGATATGCACAATGTGAACATGTGTATTGATCATCTTCACTCACAATGATGAATTCATCTATGTCGACTGAGACGCTGGCTCCTATCTCTCTCTCTCCCCTACATCTTCCCATATTGATAAATAGAAAATTTTTAAATTGCTTGGACATGCATTAAATAAACTGGCTACTTTTTGAGTTATATAACATATACACATGCAATTTGATAGATTCTTCAGTCTTTAGAACTGTAATTTTTATCATTTTCCTTATGATGAATTCTTGAGCAGATTCGAGGACATTTCCTGGCCCTTTTATTGTGGTTGACATTTCAGAGAAAAATGAGGTATTTGTGATTATTGGTTCTTTTATTTTGACAGGCATTGATGTGTTGAGCTTCTCTTGGAAATTTTAGAATTGGAATTTTTTCAATTTAATGTAGGGTGGAATTTCGATTGCTGTTTCTCCCATGTTAAGAATACACAATGAAAGTGGCTTCTCTATGGTATTAAGTTTCCGTAGGCCACAAACTTTAACTGATGAATCGGCTTCAGTGGTGCTTAAAAGTGGGGATACGATCGATGACACTATGGCAGTCTTTGATTCATTAGACTTTTCTGGAGGGTTGAAGAAGGCATTGGTGTCTGTAGCTCTTGGTAAAGTCTTATAATTTGAATGATATTTCTCATCCATCCTTTTTGCCAATTGGCCTTTGTGTCTTGCCTAAATAGTAAATTCCATCTTTTATTAGTTGTGCTTGACTAATCATGATAAAATTCAGATGAAGAAAACACCACAAACAGATATTTTGTAATTCGTGTCAACATCATAAGTGAGTAGATTCCTGAAGGGCTTGGGGGGTCAAATGATATCTCTAAGGAATTGTGTTTGGAAGATGCTTAATATGGTAAATGTTTTTTCTTCTGATTTGAGTAGACCCTTCCGGATTTTGTGTGAGTGGGTGTGCATTATAGGGTAAGTGTATGTGGTGTTTTTTTTTCTTTGTTTTGTTTTTGATAACGAGGGGTGTCCAAGTCCTTAGGACCTGACTAGAAGAGGCAGGACAACTGGCCTAAGCATGCAGTGTTACCATCATACGAGTTTATACCAAATGTTTTAGGGATTCATCA
Organism: Saururus chinensis; assembly: GCA_035235625.1. Lineage (NCBI taxonomy): Eukaryota > Viridiplantae > Streptophyta > Magnoliopsida > Piperales > Saururaceae > Saururus > Saururus chinensis. The sequence continues at coordinate 23,198,479 of CP141142.1, forward strand.
AATAAATTACACTTTCCATTCAGATTATAAACGTTACAAGGATGTTTTGGCATCTTGCAGGAAATTTTCTGCTATCCTTCAGGCCAGTTATTGATCATTTTGAGCAGTTTGGAAAACCTGTTTCTGTGGATTGGTCAGGAGATCTGATAGGCGGGAAGGCAGTTCCTATCTGTGGAATTTTTGAAAAATTGAACTTTAGAATTAAGAGGGCATTTGGTGTTTGCCCACTCAGCTCCTCCTTCAGCACCACATGTTGCTTCATTAAAGTTGATGGGCAGCCAGTATCTAGTCTCCACTTCCTCATTCGGACACTCAAAAGAGATGTGCCAGTGTTTCAACCTCCCAGTTCTGCTGATGCATCAAGCTCTAAGACTTCGACTGTTGCAGTACATGAGCAGAAGCAAATCTTCTTATTTCCTACTGTACAGATTTTTAACCATTTGCAATCAGAAGTTCTAGTACTCCTATCTGATAGCCATCCAGGTATAAATGAAATGATTTGGCTGAAGTGTAGAAAGTTGGCTCTTTGCTTACACTCTCTATTTCTCCTTGTTTCAGATTTTTCTTTGAATGAAGGTTTCAGCCCCATAGGAAAGCAGGCAGTTATTCCTCCTGGATCAAGCACTTATTTATATGCCAATCCTGCCATAATGTATTTTACTGTTACTTTAACAGCCTTTAATTCAAGGTCAAAACCAGTTAATAGTGGAGATTGGACAAAAAAGTTAAATAAGCAAAAAGCTGATGTTCATAATTTGGATACAGAGTTAGAATTTTTTGGTGGGAAGTACTTTGCTTCTCTACGATTATCTCGTGGTGACACAGGCATATTAGAGGTAGTTTTGTAGTATTTGCATTTTCTACATTGAGATTAAAAATTGTTTCAAGTGTTTAATGTTCAACTGGCTCCACAATGCATGCAGGCTACAATTTATACGCCATACACACTACACAATGGGACAGATCATTCCCTAGTTTTTGTTGCTTCAAATCATAAACCTCTAGCATGGTACTCAAACAATTCTTTGCTGTTATTTGAAATCTTGTGCAAATTCTGTTAATGACCAGTTGTACCTTATTTAGGGAAGAACTGAATAAGTGTGGATGCCGCCTTTCTCCTGAGCATGGCTGTATTTTGCCTCCTAAATCAAGTAATTCTTGGTTTCAGAAGTATGTGTTTATTTGGCATTTTCTTTTTTCTTAGTAGAAATTCGTACCATATCTTATTATTTCCTTGTTAGAGCCTTAGTAATTTATCTCAAAAAGAGCATCAAGTGTGGATTTTGGCCAATATATTTTGGACAAGATTGTACATCATTATTTTGTTTATGGAGGTTACTAGAAGTCAAGTTGCCTCAAAAAGCTCAAGCTGTGAAGGGAGCAACAGATAGATGCAGATAGACAGATTATCCAATTTGCTTAGGCAAGTATGATTTAACAGATGTAGATGCTTGTATGTGCACAAAATACAAAGGCAGGGGTGAGGATTGAAACCAATACCTCTGGGCTTTCATACCATGGTTTGAGCTTTCTAGGCAACTTTGGTTTCTAAAAAAAGTGAAATAGTGTAAGATTCGAGTTGTGCTTCTTGTTAAGAGTATTTGCTCTCTTATTTTATTTTGTTTAAGTCCTTAGTATTATGTTTTATATTACAGAGGGTGGTTTAGTCTTTATTGTTTGTTTCTTATTTTCTATTGGTTAGTCCTTCCTTAAGTGATGGGTAATTTAGTCTCTATCACGTATAACTGATCTAGGGCTTACTTTAAAATGAATGGGCATTGTTGAAAGAGAAAAAGGTAGGACCAAGAAATTCAATTTCGGATCTTGATCACCTCAGACAGCCAATGAGATGAGAGATTAGAGTGATATCGGAGTCAGGAAAAGAAACTTGATGATCAGAAAAAATGACTCACATATATTTTGAAAATATTTGTATCTTGTAACAACTAAAAACAAAAATATTAAAATACAACAATCAAGTTCATGAGAATGTACCTACATTAACAAAATTTATACTGAATAAGTGGGGAAAAAATGATTACTAATGATAAAGAAGAATGAGGTTGAAGCTAATGTCATTGATGAATAATAGTTGTTAAAGTTTGTAGTACATGATCCACATATTACATTAAGGACTACACCTATTAGGAGTCTAGAACACATACATCAATAGTAATTGGAGTGATGGGCAGTTGAAAGTCTTCACGACTACAAGAGGATAGAGCATTAGGGAACCAAGGTACTCTTTTTCTGGTACTTATATAAGTAATCTTTTGCATATCTGATGTACCATTGAGGAGACATGTGAAATAATATCCTATGTGTGGGTAGGCTACTAAGTTTTCAGTCTTGACATTTTCCAGTCTCATTACATATGTAAAACTTATACCATTTGAATGATAGTACTATGTCGAGTATGCAAGATGGTCTTTAATGTTGCATATCAGGGATTAGTTCGCCTTGTATAACGGTAATAGAGCATATGTGTTCTATATGATTGTACTTTTGGTGACTGGTTCTGAGAATATGTTTCTGTAGTCATAGTTACATACCCACATGAATCTGTGATTATATCAGTGATTTCTCTCTTTTCCCCAGATCTAATAAGATTCGACTCATGATAATGGAAGAGAGAGCATCTGATGCATTACTGGACCTAGATAGCATATCAGGCTTCAGTGAGCTATGTTTGGAACTTCAAAAAGGAGGAATTAAACACATTAAGAAAGTGGGCATCTCAGCTAGTTTGCCCCAAGAAACTGCTCCTTCACAGCTGATTTCATTTGTCCCAAGATATGTGATTTACAATGAATCAGACAAGGACATTATTTTCCAGCATTGTTATATGGAGGTATGCTTATGTTTGAAGAGCGTCCTTCACGAGTTTGAGATTTTCCATTTTATAACAAATGTGGGCAGTTTTTCTGATTAATGGTTCATGTTTCTGTTGTAGAACTGTAGCTTCTACAGTAATATGACAAATCAGTTCTCTGTAGCAGTTTCGGGGTGTACAGTGGCTGTATGGGGGCTTAATAAGTAGATTGTTCAAGGCTGAATAAATGAATTTTTGGGATTGAATTGAGTGAAGAACATGTAAGAAATAGCTGGGTATGTGAATTGAAGTTTTGGGAACGGTAAAAGGAAGAATAAGAAAGTAGTAGGGAAGAAAGAGACTGTGCTAGAAAGAAATGAGAGACATCTGGGAAATAAAAGAGGGAAGAAGGTACTGAAAAAAGAAGAGGAAAACCGGAGTTGCAGATCAGGGAGGGAAAGAAGGAGACCACTAGAGTCAAGGAGGATGAATAGGGCAAATAATAAAAGAATTGAGAAATGGAAGAAACAAACTATAAAAACTGTCTTTATTTATCAAACTCCTATACTGGTTTTATGTACTTGAAAGTTCACATATATGATGGGACTAAACTGATTCTTAAGCATTTAATTAAAATCCTAAGTGACCAATAATTAGTGTTAAAAATTTATCCCATATCTCATACCGAATATAACTTGATTCCTAGAACTTCTATCCCAATTTTCTATGTAGCCCTAAAATTCCATTTTGATACAAAGTTACCTCAACAATTTAAATGATATTAAGCTCTTTTGGCCCGCATACTTGGGGAACTATAACTTTTAGCTGGAACTCTGCCCCAACCACTTTAAATGATATTAAGCTCTTTTGGCCTGCCACTGTATCAGAGGACTCTTGGTTCTCTGGAAATATTTTTACGCATTAAATTTGTCATTCATAGTAACTACTTCACCTTCTTCATTTAATTTTTCTTAAGCTTCTCACATTCGTAAATTATGTCAGCCAAATCCCTTGATTATTGTATAATGCTTACCTATGGGCTAGTGGGCAATCACAATCTATTGAGTGGTCCCAGTCTTCTTTTAAATATTCTTCATGTGTAAAAGTATTAAATAGGCTCCAGTGAATGTTTTCATCATGAATGAATGATTTCCGGTTTACTAAAATATGCACTATTAAGTTATTTGTGCTTTGAAATAGAAGTGAGATATCACATTTAACTTGTAAGATAGTGATTTTATGTTATCTCCAAGGGTATCATGTGGCAGGATCATAGCATCTAATCTTTGGATCCCTGAGACTGGGCTTCTTTGTGATTAGGGCCTTCATTTTATGGGTGTAAACCAATTCTGTTGTTCTGCGTTACATAATCTACTGTTTGTCAATAGTAGGTATAACTTATAAATCTCAAGCTACAGTACTAAGAGGTTGTCTAATGCCATTTCTTTTTCAATTGATACCACTCACACACCCTGCTACACACACATGCGCACTCACAGTCACACCCTGATGCCACAGGACTGGGATTCAACCCTCAATCTCTCACTTGCTAGTGAGAGGTTGAACCAGTGCACCACTTGCTGGATTGGTGATGTGAGCTGCTTATGCCCAGCGTGAAATTGAGCGGCCCGTAATATAGGGTGCTAGTGATTGACCGCTCTTAAACACATGTGCCATCAAATTTCAATCCGACGGTGCAATGAGCCTAGGTGCATGCCGAGAGTGTGAGCCCGCATTCATGTTCTTTTTAATGCATATCCTCCATTCTACCTGTCAATACTGGTTATAAGTTTTTCATGCTACAGTTGTCTGGAGGTTGATGAGTATATACACTTTTTTGGGATTACTTCTTGTGTATGGCTTGGAGTTGTTATTCATTGTAAAATGTCATCGATACCATAAATTTAAGGAATACTTAACATATGCTTGAAGTTGTTAGTCATGAAAGATGCTATTATATTGTAATTTTTGACCTGAAAAGTTGATTGCTTATGAATTAGGATGGTGGGGATGAGGCTACTATTATCAAGAGTCACCAGAAGGCTGCTCTCTGCATTAAGCGTGATTCATACAAGAGAAGGGAAATTAGTTTGTTTGACTCTATTCTTAAGAACCACAGGAACCCAAATGAGGATTCCCATACATTTGTACGATTTTGTTTGACAGAGCCGGGATGGGGTTGTTCTGGGCCAATATGCATTGCTTCACTGGGGAGATTTTTTCTGAAATTTAGAAAATGGTCAGAATCTCAAGTGAATCTGGTAGCAACTGAAGAAGACCACTCAGTTCAATATGCTACTGTTCATACTGTTCAAGATGGTTCTTCTCTAATTATGAACTTTCAGATGCCTCCAAGTGTTGCTTTACCATATCGAATTGAGAATTTCTTACCTGATGTAGCAATCATGTTTTATCAGAAGGTCTATGTTAACATTTTCATAGTACAATTTTTATTGGTAACCTTACTGTTGGTATTCTTACTGATTTGATTTGTACAGGGTTCTGAAGAAGCAGAGACGCTTGGATCTAGAAGAACAAGCGGATATGTTTGGTATGATTTACGCTTGCCGCACAAGCTCATTGTTCAAATAAATGGTATGTGTTGACTGTGAACTTATTTGTTTTTCTATGTTGAGAACAAGCGGATATGTTTGGTATGATTTACGCTTGCCGCACAAGCTCATTGTTCAAATAAATGGTATGTGTTGACTGTGAACTTATTTGTTTTTCTATGTTGCTTTCATCTGCTTTATTATAGTGAAGGTATTGTGAATAGAAAAATTTAGGATCTTCAGTCATTGAAGTTTACCTGTATCTTCTTGTGTAACAGATATGCGTATGGTTTTGAAGCTTGGTTTATGGCTTTAAATCTTGCCTGAGTCATGATGTTGTGTGGAGCTTAGTTTCTAAATTCTAATATTGGTTCGTCATATTTCTGATATATATATCTGCAATACATTGATATTGGTGACCTTATCGATATTCAATATATAACATTAATTTATTACCCATATTGATCCTCCTACTCCCCTTTATCCTTCTCATCAAACTCCAGCGGAACTTCCAGTGGCTGTGGCAATAGGGTATATTCCAGTGAGGTTTTTCTTCTTCTTTGGATCCGGCAAAATCTGAAGAAAAAGACTCTTTTTAGATCTGTTTCAGATCCAGCTGATCCTTTTTTTTTCTTCATTTACATTGCCGGCAATTGATTTGAACTTCTTTTGGCAGTTATTCCGTTTTTTACTTTTGTGATTACCAGGAGCTGCTGGCAGTTGATTCATATCTGCCTGCAATTGATACAATAGTTGATTCATATGAACTACCTGCATTGGGTAGTTGAACGATTGTTTGAGATTAGAATTAGTACTTCTAGATGTTATTGCTTAAATTGTCAAGATATCTATGAAAAATTTGTTTTTGGGTCACCCTTATCATTCTGCCCAATATGTCTATTATATCTTTGATATATCATCTATTAATGTCACCAATATATCTTTTATATCAGATATTGTGAACCATAATTGTATCCCATATTGGATTTGTCTGTTCATGCATCTGGGAAGAGAACGTCTGTAGGCTTTCTGCATTTACATTGATGCTTGAATATAATACTTCTTTGGCTTATGTATTTTTCAGAAATGCGTCTTGAAAGAGAAATAAACATAGACAAGGTGATATCGTGGAAAACATTTTCAAAATTTGGGAAATCTAGAGGGTTGACTTTATATATGCCAGTGGAAAAGAAATCCGGTAGCCTGAGAAGGAATTATTATGAATCACTTGTGTCGGAGATGTTGAATGTGGGGTATGAGGTTTTTGCCGATGGTCCCACACGCGTATTACGGATTTCTGAATTTCCAGGTAGTCGCAAGGAAGATGAAGTGGCCCAGCTGCACATGAGAGTTCAATTGAGATTGTCTTTTCTGTCAATGCACTTACTTGAGGATGGAGAGGTTGATATATTGAAAATAATGATCATATGGCTCTTCCCTAGTTGTTTGCCATGCAAGTATAAAATACAGTTAAATGTTTTCCATTTAGTGATCATTACTTTTACTTTTATTTTGTCTGAATTTACAGTATTCTGAAGCCAAGGATGCATCAATTTGCTCCCCAATTGTAAATGCAAGACTTGGTGGCATTTCACTGGATTCCATTGTTAATTATGACTATATTGCAGTTCAGATACAAATTCAGGTATACTCTGAACTAAATAGATCTCAGCTTGCTTACGATAGTTATTAGATTTGATGTAATTAATAAGATTTTTTAAGCAGTTAGGGCGGGAAAGCTATTTATATTTAGAGATTTCGTATCCTTCCTTGACTGGCCTCAATTTTTCATCTCCTTTTGATTAACATTTTATTCTAAAGCTCCCAGAAATTTTTTGGTTTTCTCAAAGCATTCAGTTAAATTACAGAAAATGCCACTTCTTTTCTTAGAAGGCAAAACTGCCCATAGGGTTCACCCTACCCTTGTAGGTTTAGTTGATGAATTTTTAGGGGAAAAACTCATCTTTCTCCTCCAATGGCTGCCACTATTGCCACCATGGTCATTGTCATCCTTGCCGTGCTGTCAGGGCATGGCACACAGCCTGGAGGCAGAGGCGGTGGGCAGCAGCTAGCGTTTCCAAATCTGAAGGGTGACTGGTATTTGATGTCAAGTGGAGGGTGGTTATGCCTTTTTTCAAACCACGCCCATTTTGAATAAAGTATACAATGCCAGGAGGGTTTGAATATTCAACTCCTTTGACTATAATTTTTTTATTAAAACCCCATATTTACTAGATTAACAGTTACACTGAGATTCTTTCCTTTTTTAAGATGCTTCTAGTTATGTTTGTTGAAACATGTACAATGCAGTCTCTGAATGTGGAAAATAAATGGAAAGGAGCTCCATTTGCTGCTATACTTCGGAGACACCTACTAGATGATGGCTCAAATGACTGTGACCTTCGTATCATCATCAATCTTCATTCAAGCAATTCAAATGTCAAGCAAATTGGTTATTTGTCTATCGTGTTGAAGGTGGACTACAATTACAAAGATCTTGTAGCTCTTAAAAGGAAATTACTATTGATTCGTTTAAGTGCTTTTAGAATTACTCCTATTACTGCATATAATAATTTTTCTGTGAGAAGTGAGCAGTTAAGTTATTTTCTGTGACAAATTGTTTGCAGCCAATTGATCTGAATCTTGATGAGGAGACACTAACTAGACTTGTTGCATTTTGGAGAACCTCTCTTGCTGACCCAGATATGCCTAGCCAACAGTTTTATTTTAAATATTTTGAGATCCACCCAATTAAGGTTTGCATTTTCTTTGAAATACACTCTTTAGAAGTTTGCTAGCTACATTTTTTCTTTGCACCAACATTTCATCATTGGTATAACTGGTATTAACTATTTTACACGTGTTTCCATGTATCTTTTGAAGATTGTTGCAAGCTTTCTACCAGGGACGCAAAAATCAAACTATGATTCAGCTCAAGAGGCATTGAGGTCCCTATTGCACAGTGTGATAAAGGTTATAAACTCAAGTTTGCTTTAGCTTAATCAGATCATCAAATGGCTAGTATTGTTTCTCAAAATACTTTTAATTATAAACTCAAGTTTGCTTTAGCTTAATCAGTCTTAAATGCTTCTTTCAAGACGGAAAAAGGCATAAGTTCCAATACTTTTAATTATACCTTCTAGGTTCCTACTATAAAGAATAAGGTCGTGGAACTCAACAGCATTGTCCTAACTCATGCTCTGCTAACAGCACGTGAGCTGGCTTTCAAATGTGCACAGCACTACTCATGGTAATTCTTACCAGAGGTTTAAATTATTTTTGGACTACATAGTGCAGTAATTTTAATTATATCTATCCGACTGTTGAAATTTAGTAGCGATTTTATAATTGCTTTTATGATGGTGATCAATGATTATGCAAAAACTGTACAGGTATGCTATGAGGTCCATTTATGTTGCAAAAGGAAGCACTTTACTCCCACCAGCTTTCGCCTCTATTTTTGATGATGCAGCATCATCGACACTTGACATGTTCTTTGACCCTTCAAGTGGCTCGGTCAGTCTACCTGGGCTCAGCTTAGGTATAGTAACTACTTACTACATAACATATTTGAATTACTTACTATATAGTTATGTATAAGTGAACTCTTACATTGCTGGCTAGTTTTATGCATTAAAAACACATTTGAACTGGGCATCACATAGTTCCTAATAAGATTAAATGATTATTGTTGCTCAACTTCATGCTGCTATTAATGAGATCAGTTTATCACTTCCACTTAGTGAATGGGTAACTTCTACAAAATTATATAAAAGAAACTTGTCAACAGAGAATGGCAGATGGGAAATATACATAAGATGCCAACACTTTTTCTGGCTGACTCATTCAGTTCAATTGATGAATCTGGAGAATCCTTACTATATTGGTAGGAACTTCCGTCCTGTTTGATGTAGGTCAAATAGGAAAACTAAATGAGTACTTTAATTTCTGGAAGAAGAAGAGACAAGCATGAATCCACAAGCTCCCTTCAAATCCATGAAGGTTTTTACAAGAAATTGGAGCTGAATCCACGGCCCAAGCTCAAATCCACGAGCAGACCAGAAATTTATGGAAAAAAGAATTTCGAATTTTAAAATTGACTGTCCTTTCCTTCCCTGTCTTTACTATTTATCTTTCTGGAATGTAACTGCTTCTGACACTCTTAACTTCTTGACTATTTTAAAATTGACTGTCCTCTCCTTCCCTGTCTCCACTATTTATCTTTCTGGAATGTAACTGCTTCTGACACTCTTAACTTCTTGACTGACAGAAATTACAAGACTACCCCTACTAATTCTACTAGCTAGAATCACTTAAAAGACAGACAAAAATACCCCTTCGACCTAATTAAACTGTAGGATGCAAATAATACTATGGACTTGACTAAATCAGTAGGGAGAAGGCTGGAATAGCCCTCTGCATCACTGTTGCTAGGCGTGTTTGGTGCAAAGCTTTGCACAAATTTGGCATCACTTGGATTTTTTCTCTCATGGTTAAGAATGTCCTTTCTGATTGGGATAGAAGAAAGAAAAGAAGCACAGCTGCAAGTCCTATTTTTTAGAACTGCTTTCTTTCACCTATCGTTTGCTCATTATGGAAAGAAAGAAACCATAGAATGTTTAGAGTGGAAGAGGTAAACGTAATGCGGTTAATTTGGCAGACTTTAGATAGATTTTAGTTAATTAACCATGCTAAGGTTTTTGAGAAGTTGTTGAAAAATGAAGAAGATAATACGGAAGAGAAGAGTTTGACTAGTCTCTCATAGGCTTTAGTCGCCCCCTACAATTAAAAGACGAATATGCCCTTCACTTAAGAGATTGTTGACCAATAATAACTAAGATTACAAAGCTATGACTAAACTATCCTCTATAAATAGAAAAATATAAGAATAAATTCTTTAGATAAAATGCAAGACAATACTCTTAACAAAAGGGACCTATGTTATGAGTGATGGATACTTACATTTTTTTATAAAGAAATAATTTAAGTGATGCAGATCCAATTTTAAGTAATTAGGGGATGCGACGTGGGTAGAAATTTTGTTTTGGACCTCAATATGTGATATGACATTGCTAGGAAGCACGGATACTTCAAAACAAGCATTGTATCTGTATCATGCCGGTATCTGTGTAAGATATAGTTGCTTGCGTGTCCTACTTTTGATATCACACATCAACTATAAATTACTTCATCCAATCCTTTCTAAATAAGGTTAACATTAAAAAAATGTTATAAACTTAAATTAATGTGCTTTCCACTCAAAAGATCTAAGTAAAACTGTTCCAAAGCAATATATTACTCTTGTGGGATAACTTTTTCCTTCAAAAATGGGGTATTTATAATAGCATTTCAGACATATAACTACATTTTTTATTATAATTAAGCTTTCAAGACAAGAACTAAAATAAAATATACCACCTCAGAATCGAATTGCAAAGAACATGCTGAAGCGAATAGTCCTAAGAATGATTTATACCTTAAGAAATAGATATATTTCCTAAGAATGGAAACAACTTGTGGAGCTAGGTTGGCATTTGTATATGGTTGATAATTGTCCCTATCCGAATTTGGGTTCAAGGCTAATTTTTGTATACTTGAATTTGAATGTCTATTTTGTAAATTTATATCCGAAGTGCATCTATATCTTTTGGGGAGATTCCTAAATAATAGATTTGGTTTACAAATTTTTACCAGGGTTACTGATTAATAGTAGAAATTCTTTCAACATAATACCGAACTAGGAGTTGCGGAGTTAATCAAACCACTTTTAATAGAACACATGCAATAAAAACAAATTATTTGATTAAATATCCGAGTCATGATAACTAAGGTTCACAATACGAATATCAAAACCATAAGTCATGTTACTATATATGTCAAACCATAAATAGTTGGTTAACCTTATAAGTACAAGTTTGTCATCTCTTGAAAATAAATAACCAATTAAAGTGCTCTTGCACCTGTAATTGTAATTACATACAAAATTGCATAAGTAATAAACTAAATATCACTATTGCAATGTTGTCTTCAATCCCCCATAGACGTCTTGGTCTTGTTGGTCTTTGCCTAAAGAGCTTGCAACCAACAAGACCAAACAACAACGGAACATTGTCTCCATTTAGAGGAAAATTTCCAAAAGAATAAAAGTATTAATTAATATTTTTCGGATTTGGCTAACATTGCCGAGATGTTAGTGGGCTATGTACTCATTGGACAACATCTCTATTTTACTTCTAACAAGTTTGGATCTAGATGTAGTTCTACCTAGAAATTATCACCTTCTCATGAAGCATAACATCACATATTCAATATTTAAGTATTTTAGACCAACATACATTTTTTACAAGTCCTTTAGTTGTCCACTTATTATAATTAGACAATAAATATTAAGAAATTTTATTAATTATCTCATGAACCTTTGTTTAATAATTAATTACCCCGTCTAATCCCAAAGATAGATAGACTCATCAAATGTTAACATAACTATCATGGATAATCCTTAGAAGGGAACCATCCATTGTGAGGCACTGGAATTCACCAAGAACTACCATGACCTAACTTAGCCCCTAAGGACCTAGCCGAAGTGGAAGGGTATTACCCACGACTACTATACCTTAACATGCAGGGCGGGATAAGCCATCCAAGTAGGATGTCGGGTACTCCAAATGCATGTACATTAAATGATCTTGAATAGATCTGTTGTGAGCAAAGGCTCATTAGAGCTCCCTCCAATAGGTACGTGCACTGACACGACTAAATTAACAGCTCCTCAATAGAGCTAAGGCTCAGAAAACCATCCCAAGGGTCTCTTTGAGACTAAGGTTAAGACTTAAAACTTCCATTGGTTTATTAACCAAGGAAAATTGTTAGGTAAAGGGCCTAGGCCCTTCTAAGGGTATTTTAATCTTTATCTTAATTAGTTGTTTTCGACCAATCCAAAGCTAACATCTATTTATTGATCTTTATTAATTTCAACCTACTTATAAATTACTATCACAACATCAATAACAAATATTAAAACAATGAAAACATAATTAATACGAACCCACACAGGTCTAAATGGATTGTATTACCAAGATCTAAATTCAATTATGACATTGAAAAGGTCCGTGATCGTGTGCCCTAACTCTCCTTGGGTTAAGAATATCTATCTTTATAAAAATGGGATGTATTGCCTCTAAGGGCATTTGGGTAATTTTTCCCCATTAGACACGGTAGTCTCCGCTCTTGGGCAAGTCCTTGACTCTCAAGAGGTTTCCCTCTCCATTTGGCCTTGATTCATTTCATGTGAATGCGGGCTAGTTTGCTCATGAGGGTACTTTTGTTATTTTATTTAGGGTCTTCCTAAATTTCAATGGGTTTGAAACTGATACCAAGAGTACTTGATGTTATGGACCCGTAATAAGGTTTGTGGCATTTTACAGGGTCAACCCCTTGAAATGACCTTGGTTCACTTATTGGTTCATATTCTAAAACCTAGGGTCAAAATGGTCAATTACCCGTCTACCATGATTTTTCCCCACCATATAGCTTGGTTTAAAATTTATTGTGCACCCTCATCTATCATTTATTTTTTTTACCAATTTTTTATTGTCACTAGTAGGCCTTTGAACCTAAGGAGCCCAAGTTGGGTAATTGAATATTATGTTACAATTTCAATACAGGGGCAAAATAGTTATTTTACAGCCTTTGGGATTTTTCCTCACCCAAAAACTTGGTAAAGTTACTTGTGTCACTTGTTGGGTCTAATAATAATTTTTACAATTTTTTTTGACAATTAAAAGTCTCTAAACTGGACCTAGTTCAGTACCTCCCTTTATTCTTGTTTTTTTAAGGTTGGACCATAAATCCCTAGTCTAAGAGTCGTCTTCCTCGCATAGACACTGTAGATGACTTGGAGGCAGCCACGGTGGGTCTTTGCCTCCGGTAGGGTCCAACCTAGGCTTCTTCAGTCCAAAAACTCACTGCCAGAGGTTGATAGTGGAGGCTGCTGTGCAGCCACCCTCTCCTCCCTAGAAAACTCTCTCCCTCTCTCTTTCCTCTCAGGTCATAGCCTTGCCAGGTTCCCTCTTCCTCAAAGCTCAACGCGGGAGGCCAGGGTGGCCTTTGGCAGACGCTAGGTAGTGGCAGAGGAACCTACCATGCTACTACCCATCTTTGGAAAGTCCTTGAGTCTCTCCATGTGGATATCTAATTCTGCTAAACCCGCCCTACGTATCATGTTCAAATTTGAACGGTCATATCTTCATCCTAACTCTGATTTACACATTCTTAGTGGCGTTTTGTAGTTCTTTCCGTTTACTTTCTAACCACATTAGTCTCAGCCTTAAATTTTAACTATTTAGGAAGTTATTTAAATGATAAGGTACACACTATTTTTTACGTAATCAAGTTTAGAAACCTAGGAAAATCCCAAGATATTACATAATTCATTAATTATAATTTTTTTCAGGTAAGAATCTATTAGTTGGTTAATGTTTATAGATATAAATGCAGCCTATGGATAAACATGATTGAATAAGCGATGAGAATAAAGTGCTTTTAGATTTTTTTTGTTACAAGAAATTTTTTTTGTCAAATCTGTTTCAGCCACACCCTCTAGCCACTATTTTCACCTCTTCCACTCCCTTCCTTTCTCTGTTTGCCACTTTCCCTACATCTCCATTGTCTTCTACTTTTGCTTCTATTTTATCTTTCCCAAGTTCCAACATCCTATATGTTCTTCTTTTTCTGACTGCGACCTTTTTCTCACCCATCTCCTTTCTCTCTACATTCTGTTCCCATTAATCTTAGATTTTTGCATTTTTAATACTTTTGAAAAGCTCCTTCCGTTCTAAAATAAGGGTCCTATTTTAGTTCATTTTGGAAAACCAAATAGGACACTTATTTTAGGGTGGATGGAGTATCTATTTTCATATCTAACTACCATGTTTATGCATTTAAGCCTGTCTTTGACAAATAAGCTTCAAATCCTCTGTTTATGATTTTTTAATGTAACTGCTAGACCACAACACGTACAATTAATCTAGATTCTTGGTGGTCTCTCTGATTGATGATCCACAAATTGTTGAAATAGGCATGTTCAAGTTTGTCAGCAAGTGCATTGATGCTAAGGGGTTTTCGGGGACAAAGCGCTATCTGGGTGATCTGGGCAAGACTGTAATATCTTTTATCTAGTATCTACTTCAAATTAAAAGTTTTATTCCTCTTTCTGCCATATATTTGAAAATTCTTTCACAATCTTCATGCCTTAGTTGAGGACTGCTGGATCAAATGTCATGTTTGCTGCCATTACTGAAATCTCAGATAGTGTGCTAAAAGGTGCAGAGATTAAGGGTTTTGAGGGAATGGTACTATCATGCAGATCCTCTGTAGTTTTTTTCCTTTGTTGGCAACTATACTCCTCCTTGGCCTGATAGTTTATTTTTTCTCTTTAAGGTGACTGGTTTCCATCAGGGGATACTGAAATTGGCTATGGAGCCATCCTTGATTGGAGCTGCTGTCCTGGAAGGTGGCCCAGATAGAATACTTAAACTTGATAAGAGCCCAGGGGTTGATGAGGTAACGTTGCTCTCTAATTCGGCTAAGTTTACATGGTTCCCCTCATGATTGGCGTTGGGGATTAAGGTAGCATGTGCAACCGTCGTGATGCCAGAAAAAGAAACTTTATTGTAGTTTATTTCAGGACATGTTACTGGTTTATGTGATAATCGTTTTTATATGGAATCGTTGATAATAAATATAATGAAGCAGCATGTCTGGTCGGGGCTAAGATTGGGTCTGATCTGATTTCTAACTGAACAGTAATTGTTCTAGTCATTGAAGTGTGTCAACATTATATATATAGTGATATTGGTTAACTTTCTCAATCTGTCATATGAAAGTTGTACATTCAAATGATAGTATTGTGCAATTTTAAAGCCTTTAAAATGGTTTTATTTATATAGTTCTTGTCAACACTCCTCATTTCGTCCATTTTCTCGATATTCAACTTCCTTGGATACTTCATCCTAAATCTCACATAAAAAATTACTAAAAATGGCTTATGTCCATGTTGGATAGAAAGGCAAGGTTGTGACTTGGGATAGCCATTACTCTTACTGTAAAGAGAAATAGTCTCTCTGCCCTTTAAAATTTGTTTGAACCTGATAGAAGTAGCTTTTTTCCCCTCTCTCATGGTAATTCAGATGGAGTATCAAGGTAAGGTTGTTGGAATTTGGGCCTAACAGTGAGATTCTTAGGCTATGATATATTTTGTCTTCATTTGCACTCCAATAGCCTTGATTTTGAATGTGAATTAAAAAGATGCCATCCTACGACACCAGGTGTTTAACCTCTTTGGGTGGTGTGTTTGTTGTGATAAGCTTGTAAGAAGCTCTTACACATTGTGTTAACAAAATCAGACATTCTTAAATGGACAAAATTTTTTTTGGAACAGGACTATTAAAATTGGGAGAGAATAATTTATAGGGTAATAGTTGTGTGGTAAAAGGTTATCTTTTGTTACTTGTAGAATTACCCAAGCTAGGGATTTTGACAGGAAGAAGTCTATTGAATAATGAAGAAGATAATATAGAAGAGAGGAGTCGACTAGCCTTTAATAGGCTCAAGTTATCCATTACAATCAAAAGATTAATATTCCCTTTACTTAATTGAGGGTGGACTGACAAGGAATAAGATTCCAAAGCTACGACTAAACTACCTTCTATGAATAGAATAATGCAATACTAAATACTTAAGACATAATAAGAGGAAATACTCCTCTAACACGGTAACACCCCTCTTCAAACATTAATGTAGACAACATTGAGTTTGCTCAACAAAAATTGGAAGCAGGCCAGTGTATGAGACTTTGCGAAGAACTTGGCAAGCTGATGAGCGTACTGATTATGAGGTAGTGTCAAGAGTCCCAACACAAAGATGGTGGCGGACAAAATGACAATCAATCTCAATGTATTTGGTGTCCTCATGAAACTCCGAATTGTGTGGAATCTGAATGGCACTTACTGTCACAAAACATAGGGGTAGGACTTGTAAGAGATACACCCATGTCTGCAAGGAGCTATTAAGCCATACAATGTCTGTAGCAGTAGCAGCCATACTATGATATTCAGCCTCAGATGTAGAACAAGCAACACAATATTGCTTCTTGCTCTTCCATGAGGCGAGCAAATCAACCCAAAAACCACAGTAACCAGTGGTGGATTTTTGGTTGACTGCATCACCGGCCTGTTCAGCATCAGAATAGGTCCTTAAAACCATATCATTGGAAGAGGAAAAAGTAAACCAATGTTTAAAGTTCTGCAAAAGTGTAAGATGTGAAGTAAGCCCAACGAGTAGTAGTATGAGCAGAGGCAAACTGACTGACAACATGAGAAGCATGTGGAATATTAAGTTGAGTGACAGTGAAATATTAAGTTGAGTGACAGTGAAATACATAAGCGACCCAACAACCTTCCTATAGAGGGTATGGTATTCCAAAGGAACACCTTTTGTAAGATCCAACTTCAGGTTGACTTCCATAGGGATTTTCTACAGGCGTATAGTGAGTCAAGGCCGACTGAGCAATGATGTATACTTGAACTGGGATAGCAGATAACCTCCAGGAGAGCAGGTCACTTCAATACCCAAAAATACCTCAAGAACCCCAGTCCCTTCATCTCCTAGAGCTTTTGAAGCTGAGCCTTAAGAGAAGCAATTACTAGCAAAAGAAGAATATGGTCATCAGATGAGTCCCTAGAGAGGAAATTTGAATTATGAGCACTTTGATAAAACCCCAAATGGTATAGGGGCTGCACTGAACTTCACAAACTAGGAGTTGGGTGCATGTTTGAGACCATATAATGCACAACACAGTGGAAAAATCTGATCATGCCGTTGAGGAAGACTTGAAGTGGTTTCATGGATGCCTCTTCATCAAAATCATCATTTTTTAATGCATTCTTCACATCCATAAGATATAAGGGTCACTGGTGGCCTAAGGGGCAACAGATATGCGGGTATAGACAATGGACATCTTGGCCACTAGAATAAAGGTCTCTTCATAGTCAATTCCATACTTTTGAGCAAACCCTTAGCAACCAACCTAGCTTTATAGCATTCAAGAGGACGTCAGGCTTAGTTTTAATTTTGTATACCCACTGACAACCAATAGCATGCATATGTGTTAAAGACATTGACACAAGGACAAACTATGAACAAAGACAATTATGCTTAATGAAAGAAGAAAGCAACTAAGACCAAATAGGAAATCTAGCAAATAACTCACAATCTAAAATTAAATCTAATTAAATAACTGAAATAAATAGTGAAATAGAAAAGTCAAGCAAATTGGTTCGAGCAAGGACAGTTGGAAATATAGGAATTTCCGACTGGCTAAGTGTCTAAACAAGGCAGACGTAATAGAGCAATAGGTTGTGGGCTTAAAGATATGAATAAGGGTTTTCGAGTTTGGATGGGTTATTGGTAATGATTTACTGGGCTCAAGCCGCCAAAACACAAAAGCAACAGTTGTTATTATATATATTAGACTAAACAAGCAAAGCCCACTAAAGAGGAGAGGGTCCAGCTGGCTTTGGATCAAGTTCCCTGCCTATGTGCTGTCTGAAGACCTCACAGGGAAGAGAATTTGCCTCCTTCAAAAGCCTCTGCTTCGCCCAGTATGCTCCATTTTTCAGAGAACTGGATCGTGCTGCTGGACTGTGTACAGGGAAATTGCAGCAGAGGATCACCCAACACTGCCTGAGATAAAAACATGACAGCTGACTAAGATGAAGGCATGAAACGTCCGCCAGAGACCAGACTTGGTGATCATCTGACTTTTAGAAGTCGGTGATGAGCAGAACTCCCAAGACATCTCCAACTGGCAGCTTTTACGATGATTTTCCCAAAGGCACCAGGTTTGTGTTTACTACAGTAGATTCGTGGGAGCACAAGCAGGTTTGGACAGTAGCGATGATGGGTGAAGGTAGTGTGTTATGGAGGAGAGAAGATGGAAGGGTTGAGATCGGAGGCCACTGAACGTAGATAAGCCACACACTGGAAGCATTCAAAAATTTTAATGCAGAATCAATTATCACATTAAATAAAGTGAAGGCCTTTATATAAGCTTGTGTTTGGTAACCCTTTTGAAAAGAAAGGGATTCCCCCCATGAGTGAAAAACCTCATATCATGGGGCTGCTTCCCTTTCTACTAGGAGGGAAAGCGCCTTTCTTTTCCTTTTCAAATGGGTTGTCAAACAGGGCCATAGAGTTTGTAATAGGAAATCAAAACTATACTGAGAAATAAACTCAACCAACATATGATTTATCTAAACGTAGGATGATCAACTAAAACCCTAACAAATTAGGAATCTCCTGTAGATAAATATTCAATTGAAATAGAAGTCTAATAAAATAAATCCCATAACTATAATGATCATGTTGAGTGTGCTCTTGTCATGTCCTCCGCATCATACATCTTAGCAATTTTGGTGCATATGAGCATGGAGTGCATTTGGTCCAGACCAATTGATAATGGAATTATCAGACCCTGAATTTGTCTTTTAATTGGTTTTTCCTTCATTTTCATATTCATGTCCTTGTGATGTGTATGTTTAAGTGGGTCATAGTTTAAATGTGATCCGCATGTCGCTAATGTAAGGCGACCAATGGCTCTGCTGCATAGACCCATGTATCATATGTAGTAAAAGTATAGACTATAGAGCATAATTTCTCTTTAAATGTGAATGCTATAATTATACTAATGGATCGTCAATCTCAATTCTCATTTTCAAGCTTTTGTATAGGTTGTCAAAATATTTTAAGGAAAAATGTGAATTTTCCTCTTTTCAATGTTATAAGATCAGTAGACATACATGTAACATGATCATTTATCTGGACTAATGTCTGGGTATTATGATATGATTCTATAGAATGCCGTGACAATTTAGGAGGGGGAGACGCTTGGGTTTGGGGTGTGGGCAATTATTGTTGCTTTCCATGTCAAATGTGACATTCCCTTTATGTTTAATGAATGCAGCTATATATTGAAGGCTATCTACAGGCTTTGTTGGATTCAAAGTTCAATCAAGCATATCTTAGAGTTAGGGTCATTGATGATCAGGTGAGTTGGATTTGGGCATATTCTCTTTTTACTGAAAACCAGAACTGAATGTCTTATCCAATGATGTAATTATTAACAATGTGTCCGGGATCATTTAAGCTTTTCCTTGCTTCATTCTGCTAGGTTATTCTGAAAAACCTTCCTCCAAACAATTCCTTGATAAATGAGATCATGGATCATGTAAAAAATTTTCTCATGAGCAAGGGACTATTAAAAGGGGAGGCCAATATGTCGATCAATCATTTACGCCGTTTACGTGGAGAAAATGTAAGTCTTCCTTTTGGAGCATTTGGTTTTACATATAGTTGTATTCTTATGTTCTTACCTATTGAATTCCTTCATAATTTTGGCCAACCAACCTTGTTCTGAAATAAATGTTAAACTGTAATGCAGGAATGGAAGATTGGGCCAACAATATTAACCTTGTGTGAACATTTGTTTGTGAGTTTTTCGATTAGGATGCTGCGGAAACAGATAAGTAAACTAATTTCTGGTTTTGAATGGAGAGGAAAATCAAGGCTCAATAATGCTAGCAGGGAAATGGTTTTTCCAACTACTCAGAAGGGCAATGGGATTTTTATCAGCAAATGGGGTATCACTAAATTCGTTTTGTCTGGGTTTATTGCATATATTGATGGTCGACTATGCCGATGCATTCCCAATACAATTGCAAGGCGAATTGTTAGTGGTTTTCTTCTGAGTTTTATTGACAACGATGAGAGTAGATAAGCTTGTTATGTACAATTTTTTTCACTACATTTAATACTCTGTAGAAAGTAGAGTATGACAGGTAAATTGTCTATCCGCTGAAGCATCTTTCATGTTATTTGTGGGCACTTCCTCGCTGGTTAAATTTCTGCCTTATGTAGTACGTTCTTTTTTATGATCTGAAGCATGCTCATGTAGCAGTTTAAAACTTTAAGATAACCTGAAAGGTCTTGTTCAAGCATTTGAAGGATTTGTGAATTACCAAAAGGATGTGACTTGGAAAGATACACCACATGATAGAGCTTTGTCATTGACAAGATCTGTGTAAAGTCATTTACGCTCAGCCATCGGTAATGAATTCGTATCAGGAAAGGAGATATCTGAAGGAAAGAATCTAAAACAATAAAGAAATCCAGTTTTATACATAGAAAATTAGCAATTTTAAGGGAAAATTATTTAAATAATAATTTAAAAAAATTTAATTATCATGTTGGATTACTTTGGGAAATATTTCTCAAAGTAGTATTTTTTTTGGCCATGCAGGTGCCAGCCAAGTAGTTGGTGCCTGTGGGTTTTTTTTTAAATTTTTTTAGATAATTTTATCCTTTAGAAGGGTAAAATTGGGTTTAAGTTGATTTTGTCCTCCTAAAGGATGAAATCGGTTTTACGTTATACCAGATTTGACTTGATTTCGTCTTTTAGAAAGACAATCAACTTAAACCTGATTTTGTCATTCTAAAGGACAAAATTACCACACTTAGGGTATTTTGGTTGTTAGCTAAGACCCAAAGATGATTTCGTCCTTTAGAAGGATGAAATTAGGTTAAGTTGATTTCGTCCTTTTGAAGGACGAAATCATCTTAATTTATCCTCCGCCTTTGCCTCCGCCTTCAATCATGTTTTGTCCTCGCTCGATTGCTCCTCTTCTAGATGTTTTCACCTCTAGTTCCTATTGTTCGCCCCGTCGTCATGTTCGCCGGTCATCTAGTTTTTGTCGTTCGCCCCATTGCCATGTTCGCCAGTAGTTTGATTTGAGTGTTGTCCCGTCGCCAATCCAGTCCTCTGCCCTAATTTTGGGTATTTTTCTTTAATTTTAGGTTAGAGATTTGGTATATTGGGGGTTTTAGATCGGTTAAAGGTATAATGTTTTGAAAGTATGTGATTAGATGTCTCAAATACGGATCAACTCATTCAGTAATAGTTGGTAATCAGCGTAAAAACATGAGTGACTTCAGTGTTGAAAAAAGAAGTTCGTAAATTAAATTTTATACTTTCAGTTAACAACTAAGATATGTCTATTTATAAGGTAGGAAGGTTTGGTGTTCAAAATTTATATATAATCTTTTTAAACTTTTTATGGCATATATGAGGGCAAGAAAGGGACTAGTCCAACTGTATGTAATATATGACCCAAACAGGCAAGAAACGTTAATGGCATAAAAATGAAGTGGCAACTGTAAATTTGTCAACATGAATCTCTTTATCGACTGTGTATATACGTTGATTGTGCATCTTAGTAGAGTTTTATTTTTATATAGAGTTATTGTTAGTAATAGTTTAATATTTTTATCAATAGGGTAGATGTAATCTTTGAAGAAGTTTAATATTTTTTGACTTCTTTTGTAGATACATTTAGGTTTATATGAAATGATTATTTATCTACATATGTGGTTTATTTTGATTTAGACTTTTAGTCTATGTGGCTTAATCTAATATTAATTTAATTTATTATTTATGTATTAAGTGAATAGAGATGACAGAAGAAATAATTAGTTTTTTGGGAAAATTATTAAAATAATAATAAAAAAAAATATTTACCAAAATAGACCACTTTGGGAAATATTTTTCAAAGTTGTGTTCCTTTTTGCCATGCAGGCGTTAGCCAAGCAGCTGGCACCAGCGTGGCTTTTTTTTTAATTTTAAGTTGATTTCGTCGTTTAGAACGACGAAATTAGTTTAAAACGATTTTGTTGTTCTAAACGACGAAACTGTTTTGTAACTTGACTCGGTTTCGTCGTTCTGAACGATGAAATCAACTTAAGCTGATTTCGTCGTTCTGAACGATGAAACTCCCGCACTTAACACATTTTGTCCTTCTGTCTCGCCAACAACACTGATTTTGTCGTTCTGAACGACTAAATCATCGTTGTTATAGACGCAAATCCGCTCCGCCCCTAGTCGCGTTTCCAGTGAGTTTTCATATTAGTGCTACGCTCCGCTGCCTCCAGGCTTCTGTCGTCCGGCCCACCGCCTTTCTCGCCTCCTCCGGCCCGCAGCCATCTCGCCTCCTCCGGCCCATTGCTGGTCCTGCCTCCATTCGGGTTCCAGTGAGGAAATAACCTACGCTCCGCCGCGTCCAAGCTTCCGTCGTTCGGCCCACCGCCAGTCTTGCCTCCTCCGACCTGTCGCCATCTCGCCTCCGGCCCACTGCCGGTCCTGCCTCCTCTTCTCCACAGCCGGTCCTGCCTCCTCTTCCCCACCGCCTTCGCCGTTGGCCCCCATTCTAACTACACCTATTCCGTGGTACCCTAATTTCTTAATTTTTTTTAATAATTGCTTTAAAAGTGTGTTGATTGAAAGTATGTGCTTAAATTAAATATTTGCTACGTGTCTAGAGAATTTGGTTTGTGACATTGCATAGTTTGTGACATTAATTCGGTATTTTGGTGTAACATGTGATTTGGATGGTTTAGTTAAAAATGAGCATTTTTTGTTGAGTGGCTTTAGATGCTTTTTTTTACGGCTTATATGGTTTGTGACATTGCATGCATTATTGCATCAATTGTGTAATTTTATTGATTAGGAAATTTGCTCATTAATATAAAGTATTCATGATATGCTTATATACTTGGTAAATCTATTAGTTTCTATGTGTATATATTTTGAAAATATATTGGTTAGGGTAGATATTAGTATTAGTTTGCTTAATATAATATTAATTTAATTTATTATTTATGAATTAATTTAATAGAAATGGCAGAAGAAATGATTAGTTTTTTAATTAACTACGACGGACGCATATAAGGATTATTAATTAAGAAACCATCTACATTTAATAAATTTGAGATACACGTAGCAAGCAAGGTTGGGTTGGATCGAAGAAGATGAAAAATTACTATCAAATGTAATATTCGGTCCTATGAATCGAGAATGATACTAATGTGCATAAATGATGATGCATCAATGGCTTTTATGTTTCACCACTCATATGACAAAATTTCTTTCGAGTTATTTCTCGAAAAAGAGGCCCGAGTGACTAGTGAAAGACGAAGTAGTTCACATAGGAGCTCTCACAGAAGCTCACACAGGAGCTCGGATAGAAATGTGAACAATGAAAGTCATATGCAAATGCCGGTGGACAACGAAGAAGAAGAAAATTTATCTATGACAGTAGCTTCAAATGAACGTCATAGGTCGTCTGCCCCTATTTACGATGGAAGTGGACCTAATTGGAGGTAAGGTTGATTTAGTTGTGAATACGTTTTGAATCTTATTATCCTTTAATAAAAATACGTTTAGCTAAATTTTGAGATTTTGTGTGTAATATGGAAGGTCCACGACGCATGTACATGAGCCATTTAGCGTTCAAATGTCTCAAGGCGGTGCATGGTATGAAACTCAAAGTTTGATGGGCCTTCATTACCCATATACGTATGTTGGTCATACGAATGCTGGACCATCTAATCAAAGGTGAAATATATATTTATAAATGAATTTAACTTTTTTAGGCTTACAAAATTTAATACATATGTGATGTTTATATGTAGGTGGGATATGTCTACGGTGAAGATATTGATGGAAATGAGGATAATGAAGGTGCAAATAATATTGACGAAGTAAGTAGAGAAGATTCTGACATGAATGTAGAAGGGGTTAGAGGTGAAGAAAGCGCTCAACAGATGGTTGACGGCGAGGGGGATGATGTGGTAGACAATGGTATTGCTGAGAATGATATGAATGTAGATGATGAAGAACCACCGTACTGTGAAGTGGAGCCACTTTATGCACACATCACAGATGAGGAGATAGATGAGGCAGTTAATTCTACAATGACTATGGACCAACAAAATGAAGATGAGTTATGTGTTGGCCGCATCTTTGAGAATAAAGAAGTATTCGTTACAACCTTGGGAGTTTTTCATTCAAAATCATGTCGAATACAAGGTTGTACGAACAAATCCGTCGGAGTATATAGTGAAGTGCATTGATAGCACTTGCCCTTAGAGAGTGCATAGCTCAATCAAAAGGGGTGGTTGGTACTTTAGATTGAAGACGTACAAAGGTGACCACACATGTTGGAATGCTTAGCTTAGCACAGATCATAGGCAATGCAGTGCCTTCTTTATTTCGAAGGTCATAATGTCTGCTATCTAAGCCGAATTAACTCTCACACTAGGGGATATTATTCAAAGAATGAAGGAGAAATATCATGTTGACACATCTTATAAGAAAGCATGGGCAGAAAGGAATATGGCGATCAAGGCTATTTATGGAGATTGGGTAGAATCGTATAAACTGTTGCAAATGTACCTAAGGGCGGTACAAGAAGCGAATCCTGCCACCTACTACCGCTTAGAGGTTGATGAAGTACGTCGTGCAGATGGTACCATATGTCGGAGATTTAAGCGATTGTTTTGGGCATTTGGGCCTTCTGTAGCAGGGTTTTGACAATGCATCCCCGTGATTAGTGTTGATGTCACTCACTTGTATAGTAGATACCCCGGTGCTCTTATGGCTACAACGGCTACAGAAGGAAATAATGGGTTATTTCCTCTTGCATTCGGGCTTGACGGGAAGGAAGATAGAGACAATTGGAAATGGTTTCTAATGGAATTGAGGGATCATGTACTGATGGGCATGACAAACATCGTCATTATTTCAGATCGACATAAGGGGCTTAAGAAGGCCGTGCCTGAGGTTCTTCCAGAGCCGGATTACCACCATCGTTATTGCATCTGTCACATAAAAGTAAATTTTAAGGAGTTCAAAAATTATACACTGACGAAATTGATTAGGGCAGCAGTTTGTGCACTCACAGTAGAAAAGTTTGATGCTAAAATGGACTTGATTGGTCAAGAGAGACCTAGGGCAAAACATCTCCTCTTATGAGGAGAATTGCGTCGTGCATAGTAGTCCCTTTCACACAGTGGTTTGATGACATTTGGCATGACGACTAAAAATATGGCAGAAAGTAAAAATAGCGTCTTGAAGGGGGCATGAGGTTTACCTATGTAGGCTTTAGTGTCAACTATATTTTATTGGCTCAAATTTTTTTGTTAAACTATCTTTTGCTGCCTCTGCATGACCACCTCATATACTCCCAGAGTAGAAGCTATATTGAGAGAGCAAACAAGAAAAATTGGGGAGTATATAGTTAATAGGATCAACAGGAGTCAGTACAAAGTGACGTCAATTCGTGCCCGAAAGGTTATGGTAAATGTTGCGATGCAAACTTGTACATGCAACATCTCTCAGGACCGCAGAACAATGGAAAGATATGGTAAAGGAGGATATAAATGCGGGAGGTGTAAACAAAGTGGGCATAATAGTAAATCATGTAGAAACTCTCCCGTTGATTGGTAAACATATAATCAACCTTTGTATTTATTCTATTTTTTTAGTTACGTATGCATGTATTCCTTTCAATTAATGATATGATCGAAATTTTTCGCAGATAATATGGATCATGCAGAGCCTTCTTACGGGCCAGGACTGAGTGACACTTCCATACTTATACAGCAGGAGTCACATAGGTTTGCTGCTATTTGGAGAGGAGAGATATGATAAATTTTTAATAAAATTTGTTTCATTTTTTGGACGATATAGTATGCTATGTTATAATTTTAAAATTTATTATAGGACCCCGGGTGCCTTGAGTGCACCGAACATTTTAAATATCTCCGCCATTGACCCATTAATGAGCGTATTTTACCTCATATCGAGAGAGCGGGATTCAACCATTTCATTCATCTACAGTACGTCCGTCTCGATCGGCCTCTATTGACGGCTCTTATTGAGAGATGGAGGAGGGAGACTCAGATGTTTCATTTTTCATATGGAGAGATGTCCATCACGCTCATGGATGTGGCAGTTCTATTACGACTTCGTATTGATGGACATCCGGTGACAGGGAAGACAGGAGGAGCTCATATGGATATATTAGTTAGACTTCTTAGTAGAGCTCCACCTACTACAGTGATGCGTGGTAGCCTAATGAGCCTACGATAGCTCTTACAGGAGTTTCGCGAGCTCCCAGCCAATGCTACAGAGATAGTTATCGAGCAGCATGCACGAGCCTATTTATTACATTTACTTGGAGCCACGATATTTGCGGATACCACGAGCAGCCATGTGCATGCTTCGTATCTCTCTCTCCTTGCCGACTTTGACATGGCTGACACTTATTCATGGGGCAGTGCTACTCTGGCATTTTTATACCGAGAGTTAGGAAAAGCATGCCAGGCCATGACCTTGGGGATTGCGGGCTGTCTGACCCTTCTTATGGTAATTAATTGTGTAACTTTACTTGGTGTTTTAGTCACGTATAATTTTTTAATTCTAATATTTGTTATCACTATTCTATGACATAGTTATGGTCGTGGGAGCACTTACATGTTGGCCGACCAACTACTAAGATGGGTCGCTTGGTCGAGGGTACTCCATTAGGGCGAGGTAGGTTGTATTTATGTTTACCACATTACTTTTTTAGCAACGTGTTATGTATATATGCTGAACTCATTCCTTAAATTTAACTCCTTAACGTGGAATGTTCAGAAAAAGAGAACCGAAAATCCACAAGGTGTCCTCCGATTGTATAGAGGGGAGTTAGACCACCAGCGGCCATACTAGGTAATTTTATTACCATGTTGAACTTTTTTATGTAATGATTTTTAAAAAAATTATCGTTATTTAAACTAAATTATCTTTATATAGTGTATAGATTATTTGGCAGCCGTACTCGAAGGACTTGTTGGCTGTGTTACCTCCACTCTGTATAGACGGTCGAGAGGTGTGGCTTTCTCGAACCCCTCTAATATGTTACGAGATTATTGAGATGTATGTGCCGGATCGTGTAATGCTCCAGTTTAACCTGGAGCAAGGGGTCCCACCTTCTATTGTCGAGTTTGTCCATCGCATCACTCGACAGGGCCGCCATATTACCGACTGGGCTATACATCATGCGTCGTATATTGCTCGATGGGAGGATAGGAGAGCCACTGTTATTAGAGGGGAGATGGCTACGATATTGTGAGATGTTCGTAGTACTTATATGCAGTGGTATTTACCGATTACATGACGATATATTTTACCGCGCAATGATGTAGAGGAGATGACATATCAGCCTAGGGGAGTGTCTGAGGCAGCTCTAGTAAGTATAACTTTGTTAATTAAGGCATATATTATTTTTTTATTTTGTTTTAATTATTTATCTAATATTTAATTTATTTTTTTATAGCTTCGTCAGGTTCGACGTACGCATGCATATTTGAGTGATGCACTTGTCACCTGTACTTCGCGCGAGGACTTAGCAGTAGCATGTGAGTCGGTGATTAGAGCGTCTGATGATGTCCTTTGTAGCTTGCCACTGCTTCATTCGGTGATCACGAATGTTCATCAAGATTATCCTGTCGATGAGGCCGCTCAGATGCAGCCGATGCACTCTTCATGCCCTGATATTCCATCATCATCAGCATCGTATAGCTCTCCTCCAGGTTCATCATTTCCGGACACTGCACATATAGCTCAGCTAGATCTGATTTTATATTATAGACGACATCGGCCAGCTTATATTGAACCATCTATTACTTATGCTGAGCCGGAGCCGGAGCCCAAGAAGGAGCCGGACATGGAGTCGCAGCCGGAGCCCGAGCCAGAGCCATAGCCATAGCCATAGCCACAGCCACAGCCACAGCCACAGCCACAGCCACAGCCAGAGCTAGAGGTAGATCATGAGGAGCTCATACACCACCGTCGAGGACGAGGTCGAGGACGAGGACGTAGGAGATTATGACATTACTTGTGATGTACTATATTTGTTACTCGTCTATGATACACTTTACTGATATTTGTTATGGTGATATTCGTGATGGTGATATTTGTTATGGTGATATTTGTTATGAGTGGAATAAATGAAGTCGTGCATGTATTGCGTATGTTTTGAATGAATGAACAGGGACAGGTGATAAAATTAGTTTCAAATAGTAATTTTAAAAAAAATTATTTTAATTTTGTCGTTTAGAACGACGAAATCAGTGTTGTGCCCAGACCGAAGGCCGAAATCAGCCAAGTGTGGCGGTTTCGTCGTTTAGAACGACGAAATCAGCATAAGTTGATTTCGTTGTTTAGAACGATGAAACCGAGTCATCTTACAAAACGGTTTCATCGTTTAGAACGATGAAATCGTTTTGAAACCAATTTCGTTGTTCTAAATTACAAAATTAACTTAAAAATTTAAAAAAAGCCACGCTGGCGCCAGCTGCTTGGCTGTCGCCTGCGTGGCAAAAAGGAACACCACTTTGGGAAATATTTTCCAAAGTGGTTTATTTTGGTAAATATATTTTTTTATTATTATTTTAATAATTTTTCCTAGTTTTTTACTTAACTATGATGAACACACACAAGGATTATTAATTAAGAAACCATCTACATATGATGAATTTGAGATACAAGTAGCAAACAATGGTTGGGATTGAAGAAGATAAAAAATTACTATCAAATATAATATTCCATTATATAGATCGAGAATAACACTAATATGCATAAATGATGATGCATCAATGGATTTTACGTTTCACCACTCGCGTCAAGTAATGTTTTTCTAGTTATTTCTCGAAAAAGAGGCTCAAGTGTCTAGTAAATGGCAAAGTAGTTCACATTGGAGCTTGCATAGGAGCTCTCACAGGAGCTTGGATAGAAATGTGAACAATGAAAAACATATGCAAACGCCGATGGACGACGAAGAAGACGGAAATTTATCTATGATAGTAGCTTCAAATGAATGTCATAAGTCGTCTACCCCTATTTACGATGAAAGTGGACCTAATTGGAGGTAAAGTTTATTAAGTTGTGAATACGTTTTGAATCTTATAATTATTAATGAAATATGTTTAGCTAAATTTTAAATTTTGTGTGTAATACGGAAGGTCCGCAATGCATGCACATAAGTCATTCAGCTTTCAAACATCTCAAAGCGGTGCATGGTATAAAACTCAAAGTTCGATGGGCATTCATTACTCCTACACGTATGTTGGTCATACCGATGTTGGACCATCCAATCAAAGGTAAAATATATATATTCATAAATAAATATAACTTTTTTAGGCATATGAAATTTAATACATATGCAATGTTTATATGTAGGGGGCATATGTCCACGATGAAGATATTGATGAAAATGAGGCTAATGAAGGTGAAGATAATATTGACAAAGCAAGTGGAGAAGATTTTGACATGAATGAAGAAAGGGTCAGAGGTGAAGAAAGCGCTCAAAAGATGGTTGACGGCGAGGGGGATGATGCGGTAGACAATGCTATTACTACAAATGATATGAATGTGGATGATAAAGAGCCGCCATGCTATGAAATGGAGCCACTCTATGCACACATCACAAATGAGAAGATAGATACGGCAGTTAATTCTACAATGGGTATGGACTGACAAAACGAAGATGAATTATGTGTTAGCATCATCTTTGAGAATAAAGAAGCATTTGTTACAGCCTTTCAGGAGTTTTTCATTCAAAATCATGTCGAATACAAGGTTGTACGAACAAATTTGTCAGAGTATACAGTGAAGTGCATTGATAGCACTTGCCCTTGGAGAGTTCATGACTCAATAAAAAGGGGTAGTAGGTACTTTATATTGAATTTGTACAAAGGTGACCACACATGTCGGAATGCCTAGCTTAGCACAGATCATAGGCAGTGCAATGTCTCCTTTATTTCGAAGGTCATAATGCTCGCTATCCAAGTTGAATTAACTCTCACAACAGGGGATATTATTCAAAGAATGAGGGAGAAGTATCATGTTGACATATCTTATAAGAAAGCATGGGCAAGGACTATGACGATCAAGGCTATTTATGGACATTGGGTGGAATCATATAAATTATTGTTAATGTACCTAAGGGTAGTGCAAGAAGTGAATCCTGATACCTACTACCCCTTTGGGGATGATGAAGTACATCGTGCAGATGGTGGCATATGTAGGAGATTTACGCGGTTGTTTTGGGCATTTGGGCCATCTATAGCGGGGTTTCAACATTGCATCCTTATGATTGGTGTTGATGCCACTCACTTATATGGCAGATTTCCTGGTGCTCTTAGGGTTGCAACGGTTACAGATGGAAACAATGGGTTATTTCCTCTAGCATTCGGGCTTGTCGGGAAGGAAGTTGGAGACAATTAGAAATGGTTCTTAATGGAACTAAGGGATCAAGTACTGATGGGAATGACGAACATTGTCATTATTTCAGATCGACATAAGGGGCTCTAGAAAGCCATGCCTGAGGTTCTTCCTGAGCTTTTGTACCACCATTGTTATTGCATATATTATATAAAAATAAATTTTAAGGAGTTCAAAAATGATACACTGACGGACTTGATTGGGGCAGTAGCTTGTGGACTTGCAGTAGAAAAGTTTGATGCTAAAATGGACTTGATTGGTCAATAGAGTCTTACGGCAAAATATCTTATTTTAGGAGGAGAATTGCATCCTGCACAGTGGTCCCTTGCCCATGGTGGTTTTAGGACATTTTGCATGACAACTACAAATATGGCTGAAAATTTAAATAGTGTCTAGAAGGGGGCACGAGGATTAACACATATAGGCTTTAGTGTCAGCTATATTTTATCGGGTCATAAAATTTTTTGTTAAACTATCTTTTGCTGCATCTGCCATGGCCACCCCGTATACTCCCAGAGTGGAAGTGATATTGAGAGAGAAAACAAGAAAAGTTGGGGAGTATATAGTTAATAGGATCAATAGCGGTTAGTACGAAGTGACGTCAATTTGTGGCTAAAAGGTTATGGTAAATGCGGCGATGCATACTTGTACATGCAACGTCCCTCAGTTTTATGATTATCCTTTATTAGACCTTATCGCCATGTGGACAAAGCGGTGGGAGCCGATACATGCATCACTATTTTACACATCTTCTACTTATAAAAATGTGTACTCGGCAGAATTTTATTCTCCTCGTGGTCGGGAGTAATGGGAGAGGGATATACCTTTTGTGTTATACCCTCCGATAGCAATAAGGCAACCCGGTCGCCCATGGTCTGTTCGCATTAGGAATATAATGGACCGTAGAACTATAGAGAGAGATGGTAGAGGTGGATATAAATGCGGGAGGTGTAAACCTCCTATTGATTGATAAATATATAATCAATATCTTTATTTATTCTCTATTTTAAGTATAAGCATATGTTCCTTACGATTAATGATATGATCTTAATTTTTCGCAGATCATATGGATCATGCAGAGCCTTGTTATGGGTCAGGCCCGATTGATGATAGTGTACTTGTACAACAGGAGTCACATAGGTTGGTTTCTATTTGGAGAGGAGATGTATGATAACTCTTTTTAAAATTTATTTTATTTTTTTAGATTATAAATTACGTTAGGTTATAATTTTAAAATTTATTATAGGACCCCGGGTGCCTTGAGTGCACCAAACATTTTAAATATCTCCGCCATTGGCCCGCAGATGAGCGTATGTTACCCTATATCGAGCAAGCGGGATCTGGGCATTTCATTCATCTACAGTACGTCCTTCTCAATCAGCCATTATTAACAGTTTTCGTTGAGAGATGAAGGTGGGAGATACAAACATTTCATTTGTCTTATGGAGAGATTGTCCATCACTCTCTTGGATGTGGTAGTTCTATTAGTTACACTCCTTGGTATAGCTCATCCTACTACAGTGATGCGTGGTAGCCGAGTGAACCTACAATGGCTCTTGCAGGAGTTTCGAGAGCTCCCAGCCGATGCTACGGAGATAGTTATCAAGTAGCATGCACAAGCCTATCTATTACATTTACTTGGAACCATTTACGGGTACCACGAGTAGCCATGTACATGTGGCCTATCTCTCCCTCCTTGTGGACTTCGCCATGGTGGGTACTTATTCATGGGGCAGTGCTACTCTTGTATTTTTATACAGAGAGTTAGGGAAAACATGTCAGGCCATGACCTTGAGGATTGCGGACTGTCTGACCCTTCTTCAGGTAAATGAATGAGTAATTTTAAATATTGTTTTGGGCACGTATAATTCCTTAATTTTATTTAATATTTGTTATCATATTTTCTGACATAGCTATGGTCGTGGGAGCATTTACACGTCGGACAACCAAGAACTGAGATGGGTCGCTTAGTCGAGGGTGCTCCATTAGGAGAGAGGTAGGCTGTATTTATGTTTAACACTTAATTTTTTTAGCAACGTTTTATGTACATATGCTGAACTCATTTTTCAATTTAACTCCTTAAAGTGGAATGTTCGAAAAAAGAGAACCAAAAATCCACAAGGAGTCCTCCGATTATTTAGTGGAGAGTTAGACTACCAGCGGCCATATTAGGTAATGTTATTGCCATATTGATCTTTGTTTGTAATGATTATAAAAAGTTTCATTGTTATTTAAACTAAATTATCTTTATATATTGTATAAGTTATTTGGCAGCCGTACTCACCGGAAGTGTTGACTGCGTTACCTCCTCTATGTACTGACGGTTGAGAGGTGTGGCTATCTCGTACTCCACTAATATGTTACGAGATTGTAGAAATGTATGTGCCGGATTAGGTAATGCTCCAGTTTAACCTGGAGCAAGGGGTCCCACCGTCTACAGTTGAGTTTTTTCCATCTCATCACTCGATAGGGCCGCCATATTACCAACCAGACTTTACATCATGCATCATATATTGCTCGATGGGAGGATAGGAAAGCCACTATTATCGTATGGGAGATGGCTATGACATCGCGAGATGTGCGTAGCGCATATATGCAGTGGTATTTATCATCGATTATACGACGTTATATTTTATCGCGTGATGATGTAGAGGAGATGACATATCAGCCTAGGGGAGCGTCTGAGACAGCTTTGGTAATTAAGGCACATATCATTTTCTTATTTCTTATTAATTATTTATCTAATTTTTAATTTATTTTTTTATAGCTTCATCTAGTTCGACGTATGCATGTGCATTTGATTGACGCAATTAACACTTGTACTTCGAGCGAGGACTTTTTTGCATCATGTCAATCGATGCTTAGGGAGCATGATGATGTCCTTCGTAGCTTGCCACTGCTTCAGTCGGTGATTATGGATGTTCATTGAGATTATCCTGTCGACGAGGCCACTCAGACACAACTGATGCACTCTTCATTCCCTGATATCTTCATCAGCGGCGCATAGCTCTCCTCCAAATTCATCATTTCCAGTCACTACACATGTAGCTCAGCTAGATCCGATTTTATATTATAGATGACATCAGCCAGCTCATGTTGAACCATTTATTACTTATGCTGAGCCGAAGCTGAAGTTGGAGCTGGAGCCAGAACCACATCCCGAGCTTGAGCTAGAGCCAAGCCACAACCAGAGCTAGAGGCAGATCATGAGGAGGAGCTTGTACAGCACCGTCAAGGACGTAGGAGATTGTGACATTAACTTTTTTATATGTTTATTTTAAACTAAATATTTTTTTGACTTGTGATGTAATATATTTGATAAATATTTCTATTTTATATTTGTCTATGATGTCAATAACTTTAATGTTATATTTGTTATGCATGGAATGGGTGGAATGAATGTAATTGTGTACGTATTGAATGAATGAATAGGGACATGTGTTAAAGTTAGTTTAAAATAGATTTTTAATTTGATTTTGTCCTTCTAAAGGACGAAATTAGTACATGTTTGATTTTGTCCTTCAAAAGGACGAAATTAGCTTCGGTTGAGAAGTGAACGACCAAAATAGTCAAGTGTGGCGATTTCGTCGTTTAGAAGGACAAAATCGCCTTAAGTTGATTTTATCCTTCTAAAGGGCGAAATCGAGTTATGTCTGGTAAAACATAGAACCAGTTTTGTCATTTAAAAATTAATAAAAAAATCGCTAGTGCCTGCATGGCAAAAAGGAACACCACTTTGGGAGTCCAAAATGGTAATTATTATTATTTTAATTATTATTTAAATAAAATTTCCCAATTTTAAACATAGAAATTTGGCATAAGGTGCAAGTATGGGTGTCACAACCTGGATTTTTAAAACCCTTTTTACAATAAAGGATACGTGATAAATCATGATAAATTTTTTCTTTCTTAAGCACAAAACAAATCATCCGATTAAATATCCAGGTCGTGATAACTGGGGTTCACAAATACGAATATCAAAACATATGATATTATTACATATGTCAAATTTCGTAAATAGCAGGTTAACCCTCTAATTAAAAGTTTGTCATCTTTCTGAAAATAAATAATGAAGTAAAGTTGGCTCTCATGCCAGTAATTACCATTACTTACAAGATTGCAGAAGGAAGAAACTAGATCCCACTAATGCAATGTCATCCTCAAATGCCCACCAATGTTCCGGTCTCGCAACGTCCCCATCTGAAGAACATGCAAGCAAACAAGACCAAACAGGCAACAAAACATCTCCTCCCCTTAAAGGAGCATTTAAAAGAACAAAAGTATTATTTAATATTTTTTGGATCGGGCCAACATCACCCGATGTTAGTTGCCTACGTACTCATTAGACAACATCTCCAATATTTCCAACAAGATCGTCGGATCCAGACGTAGTTCTGCCTAACACTACACTATACTAAGAAGCACATCGCACATGCAATGCTTAAGTATTTTAAAGCAAACTACATTTTATGCAAGTCCTTTAATCGTTTCACTTGTTCTAATTAAACAAGCAATATCAAACAATGTTATTAATTATCTTTCGAACCATTGTTCGATAATTAATATCCCTGTCTAATCCCTACGACAGACAGACTCATCAGATGTCAACCTAAGTGACAAATAATAATGAAATACCCTGGAATCCACCAGGAAATACCATCACCCCTCCTAGCCCAAGAAGGACCTGACCGGAGTAGAAGGGCATGACCCACAACTGCACCTAAACAGAAGTGACGGGAAAAGCCAACTAAGCAGGATGTCAGCTAATCTAATTGTGTGCACACTAAAAAATCCTTAATAGATCTGTGGTGAGCCCGGCTCACGCAGACTCCCTCCAATGGGGAGGTGCAACTACACGGTTAAATCAGCGGCTCCTCAATAGAGCTAAAACTCCAGAAACTATTCTGAACCCTATCTTGCTCATCTATAAGCCAAGATTCCGAATGACTAACTCAAACCCTATTAGTCCCTTCTAGACTAGGGTTTACAACTTGAGACATGCTATCGGTTCATCAACCAAGGCAAATCGTTAGGTCAAAGGCTTTATTCACTGTATGAACTAGTCCCAGACCCCTTTGAGGTATTTTAGTCTTTATCTTGATTAGGTGTTCTCGCCCAATCCAAAGCTATCCACCAAAACAATTATTCTTTCAATAATTTTCAACTAGTGATAAGTTACTATCACAACATCAATATCAAAAATTGAAACAAAGAACAACATAAACAATTAGAATGGCAAAGGTCCAAGCAGATCATAATACCAATAATCAAAGTCAATAATGATATTATAACTACTCGAGCTCTCATGTCCTAACCCTCCTTGGGTTAACTTATTAAATCTCTTAAAAAAAACTCAACATAATGCACCTGAGGGCATTAAGGTAATTATCTAACATTAAATATGGTCCTCTTTGCTCTTGGGTAAGTCTTTAACCTCTCAAAAGGTTTCAATATCTCATTGGCCCATTAATAACATCCACGCGAATGTGGGCCGGTCCATTTATAAGGGTATTTCTATCTTTTTGTACAGAGCTTCTCTGAACCTCAATGGGTCCAAAACTAATCTCATGGGTACACCATGATGTTATGAACCCGAGGTAATGTTCTTGCTATTTAATGGGGTCGTATACCCCTTGAACCGACCCCGATTTAATTAACTATCTTACATTATGCCTAAGGGTAAAATAGTCAAATATCTACTTACTGGGATTTTTTACCTAACTTATGGCTTGGTCCAAATTTAGGATACTCATTAGAATCTCTCTGAGATTTTCTCAATTTTTTTAAACCACTTATAAGCCCCTGAACCGGAGGCCCTAAGTTAGATCATTAAAGATTATTCTATGCTACAACTCACAAGGGTAAGTTGGTCATTTTAGGGACTCTGGGATTTTTCCTCAATCTGAACACGGCATAGGCTCATGGCCATATCTCATTTTTTTCAAATTTAATTCACATCTACAACCTACTGAACCGGACCAGGTTTAGTTAGGTTTTATTTTTATTTGTTTTTACTTAAACCGGTTTGAACCGAGTCGGACAACCCGACCCGATCTAGGGTCCAACAACCCGTTTTATGGGTCGTCTTCCCTGTTACCGGCAGCCTCTGGCGGCGCCGCTCATCTCGCGATGGAGGTAGGGCGGCCCAAGTGATTCCGGACCGCCGACGCACGGCGGAACCGATAGAATCAGTCCCACCGCCTCTTGGTGGTCGGACACCAGCCAAAACGGCACCCTTTTTTTATGTAACTCTGAGGAGGCAGCAAAAGCTGTCACCAATGACGCCGCCGTGGCCAGGGCTGCAGTTGCCCAGGCCTCGGTATCCGGGGCCGGTGCAGCCCAAGCAGCCGGGGCCGGCATAGCCAGGGCGAGCGTGGCTGGGCCTGCGCAGCCCTGCCCTCTTTCTATTTTTTTTATTTACCCTGATCTGCACGGCGGCGGCGGAACCTGCTGCCGGTGGGTCGCCCCGACGTACTTGCCCTGCGGTGAGAGTTTCTAGCCAGGAAAAGAAACTGGTAGGCTGGCCGGCGGCTGATCAGCAGCCGATTTGGCCAGAGAAGAGAAACAGTAGTAATTTTTGCAATTTCTGATTCATGCATAAATTAAGCTACATATAGATTTATTTATTAAAACCTTTGTTAATCTATACTTGAAGATAATGGTAACAATCCTACCTTAGTCACCAGTTTGTTGTCGATCCACCGCCACTAAATCCTTGTCGAAGTCTCGCCGGAGTTTTGCCGACCGCCTTCTCTCCTCTATCAGCCAAAATCCCCTTTTAATTGTGCTCTCAAAAACCTTTTTATAAGCATGGGGATTAGGATTCCTAATCCCGTAGAATTTAGGTAATCCTCCCCAATTAGGCCACCTAATTCGAACTTAAAAATTAATTTCGGAATTATAAACAACCGGGCCTGCAAAACGACTTAAACGGACCAAAAATAGTCTAAATTAGGTAAACGGGCCTAATGCAACATACTCAACTTCGAACAGTCGTATTTCCCTTATTTGAACTCCGATTCGCGCGTTCTTAGTAGAGTTTCGAAGCTCTACCTATCTACTTTCTAATAAAATTAGTTTCATCCATAAATTCTATCTAGGGAGGAAGTTATTTTACTAAGAATGTCAATAGGTCAAACACCCTATTTTTAATATAATTAATTTTGGAAACTCAGGAAAATTTGAGATATTACAACGGGTGTTTTACAGTAGGTGTAGTGCATGCATCCCGTGTCAATTTGCGTGTGACAAATCAGTGGTTGGTCATGGCTAGGAGTGAAACAAGGCCTATGATCTTGTAACCTATTAGTTTAACTAATGAGATCCCACCAAAAGGTATAGAGTTTTTTATTAAAAATTAGATTTATATGAAAATTGAAGAAAAAATTATAAATAGCTAACCAGGAAAAAAAGCTTGTAACCAACTTCCCAACTAACTGACGGCAATTCTAGGGTTGGGTTGGACTTGTGGAGGCCTGCCTAGGACTCACACCATGCTAGGGCCAGAAAATAGGTTCGGGGGACAGGGACATGGCCTAGCTCTGTCCCATCTTGGCCTAGCTTGGCTTCAGTCCAGGTCCTAGTTATGGCGAAGTTTGTGGTGGTCAAACTTCCATCATGGGTATACCCCATCTGCTTGCCCTGAAATGGGTAGAGCTGTAGAGGTTTTTGGGGTTATGAACTGGGTGTTTCTATTGTGGCAGGCGTGTACTTTAGTACCTTCCAATGGCGTGTTGTCTTTTAATAGATGACAATGGCTTTCTTCATACGTCTATGGATTGAGTATGTAGGTGTTTGGCCATAATGCTATTGTTAGTGCTCGCAAAGCGCAAGGAAGGATATTGATATGTCTAATTCTAGCTACAAATTTCATAGTTTGGCTGCAAATTGTTTCCCTTATGTTGTATTGTGCTTTGCTTATCATGTGAGAACAGGGTATTATTTTGCAAATGCTTGGCTTCTTGCAACAAGTCTATTTGCAGAGAGATCGGGACGTATAATTTTGCATGCTAATGAATGGGTTTTGTCCCATGGGGGCCTTGTGATAAATAAAAAAGGAAGATTAGTTTGTACTTTTCTAAACCTAAAGTTAATTAGACTAAAAGTTGTGAGTTTGAGATTCTCACTTGGGCCTTCTCCCCTTAGTTCAAAAAAATCATTTAAGAACTATGATATGTGTCCTCTTAAACAAGCAGGTAGTTTAACTAAATTTGAGTCAAATGTAGAATTAAATAACTTAGAAAATTAGAGCAGTGTTATGAAGATTCAAGGTGGAAAATTGAATTTAAGTAATTGAGATTTGAAGAGAAAAAAACAAATACACTATCACAAACACTTAGGATTAAGATAGAAAACATCTTATGAGTGTTGGGAAAAGAGTGGATTATATATATGTTCATAAGTAATATATCGTCCTTAGCCACTAATCAATTGGGCATAATCAAGATTTGAGTTTTTTTTTTAGAAGACTGAATGATCGACCAGTAAGTGGAATAGATGGATCAAGAAAAGTTTTGTTAGGTCTAGAATAGTGAATGATAGATTGCACTGTTCAAAAGATTGATTACTTTATTAGTGTTTTTGAACTGAATAGGGAACAATTAATCACCTTGTAGAATGATTGATCGAACGCTAATGAGATTACTTAAAATGCTAGTGAGATTACTTAAAATAGGTCATTTCGAGATGATCTTAACCGACTTAAAACACCATGTAAGGACCAAGACATGACGAATTGAGATGAGAAGGAAGGATTTTGTGAGGAAATAATAGAGAGCTCTAGTTTAATTTCTTCTAATCACCTTTGTGAAAAATTGAGATAAAATCATTGAAAGGTGAGTGTTTGATCATTATATCTTTATGAATTGAAAAAGTGAGTTTGTAAGAGTCACAATCACATCACACAGAAGAGATTGGAGGAGCTACTTCAAAATGTGATTCGATTAAAGCTTCAACAAGAATTATGTGATTGTACTAGTGAAAAAGGAGATAAAGACAGAGTTTGAGAAACATCAAGATGGATTTTGGTGGCCAAGTCATCTAGAGATGAACATCTAGGTTGGCAGGTTGGTAGCATATGTCTTGTAAGTTCTCAAGACTTCATAGTGTATTGATCAATCAACCTAGAGTAGTCGTATGATTTTTTCCTTATTGGTTTTTTACATAAAAAAGAACTCTTGAGAATTTTTATGGTGTGTTTTCTTGATAATAATCAGCATAAATAGCTTGTGATTTCTTGCGTAGAAGAGGCCACAATTTGTAGTTATATACTTTTGAGGTTTTGGGCTAGAGGCATTGTCATGGCCCTCATAGTTTTGAAGGATATTAAACTCACACTCTCTTGAGCATAATCACAAAATTTCCTCTAAAAGATTCTTCTCTAGTTCTTCTATTCTCTCCTATTCCCTCCAATTCGTAACTAATTGGCTTTATATAGGAGTTTAAGTTAGTACCCCACTTTGTGTTTAATTAGGAATCAAATTTCACTAGAAATGCCCTAATTTACGTAAAACTAAATCTGAATTTGTAGAGGAAAAATCATGTATTTTTGAATTTCATAACAAAGTCAGTAATGAATTTGTCTTGCATGTTAGGTCTTTTAGGGGTGGTATAAGGAACCAAAATGAGCCTGAAGATATCTTGAAGTATGAAAATGTTGATGATTCAAAGGATTTTACAAAATTAAGCTACATGTGAAGATATATGAAGATGGTTTCGAAAAGCATATGTGATCCATGACACACCATAAAGAAATGGGAATTTAGACTTTTTACACTATAATCTACCTATTCAAGAAGTAAAAAATAGCAAAAATTAAGTTTGGACCACAACTTAATTTTTTGCAACTTTTCTATAGGTCAATCGATCTACCTATTCCTATAAGACTCAAGTTGATTAATCTACTTCCTACTATTTAAATTTCTCAAGTTGAGCTTTAGGGATCGATTGGCAAATTGATCCCCCAATCAATCCACTTGCAAAGCAATATTCTAAAAAATGCCAATTTTTGTTCCAACTTGCCCCAAACTTGTAATATGACCGACCCAACATATAAGTAGGTGTGTTTGATGAAAACCCATGTTGAAGGAGGTCTATTTTGTAGAAGAACAACACTCTTTTGATCTTATCACAACACAAAATTTTATAACCCTTTTTAAACAACACGAATGGTAAACCACAACAATTTTTTTTGTTAAATGTAAAACATTCATTTCGATTAAATATCTACACCATGATACCTAGTGTTTGTAAGATTAATACTCTTCAAACTATGAGGGCTACCATAGTGCCTCTAGCCCAAAATAACAAGTTGTAGAAGACTACAAGATGTGGTAACTTTTTGTAGGAATTAATTTGCTACTATGTAGAAAATTGAACCAATCAATGACAAAAAAAACCACACAAGATATTTTTATGTAGAAGCCTTAACATGGGAAAAAATTACACGACCACTCCCCCAGCCAAAGAACAAATGTATTAAGAATTAAGGCTTTACAAAAACTCAATTTTTGTTATCAACTGAACACACTAAAAGCCCATCTCCAGTTATCTTCGCCACCAAAGTCATTCTTAATGCTTATGAACTTAGGCTCTTTGTCTTATCCTTCCCTAAATATAATATTTAGTCCATGAAATTTTAATCGAAGTTCATCTAGATCTTCTGTCACAACCTGGATTTTCAAAACCCTTTTTAAATAAAGGACATGATAAATAACGATAATTTTTTTCTTAAATCACAACAAATCATTCAATTAAATATTTAGGTCATGATAACTAAGGTTCTCAAATACGAATATCAAACCATATGATATTATTACACGTGTCAAAATTTGACAAATAGCAGGTTAAGCCTCTAAGTACAAGTGTATCATTTGTTTAAAAATAAATAGCTAACTAAAGTTGGCTCTCGTACCAGTAATTACAATTACTTTTAAACTTACAGAAGTAAGAAACTAGATCCCACCAGTGTAATGTTGTCCTCAAATGCCCTTTGACGTCCTGATCTTGCTATATCCTTATCGAAAGGACCTGCAACCAAACATGACCAAACAATAATAGGACATCTCTTCCCCTATGAGGAGCATTTTAAAAGAACAAAAGTATTTTTCAATATTTTTTGGATCGGGCCAATATCACCCAATGTTTGTTGCCTATGTACTCATTAGACAACATCTCCAGTGTTTCCAACAAGATCAAATCCAGACGTAGTCCATGCAATGTTTAAGTATTTTCAACCAACCTACATTTTATGCAAGTTCTTTAATTATTCTACTTGTTCTAATTAAATAAGTAATATCACACAATATTAATAATTATCTTTTGAACCATTGTTCGATAATTAATATCATTGTCTAATCCCAAAGACAAACAGACACATTAAATGTTAACCTAAGTGACAAATGATACACTCACCATAGACCACCTGCAAAGGTAAATCCATTATGAAACCCTGAAATCCACTAGGAAGTGCCATCTCCCAACCTAGCCCCTAAGGACGTAACGGAGTGCAAGGGCATGACTCATAACTGCACCTAAACAGAAGTGGTGAGAGATGCCAACCAAGCAGGATGTCAATGGTTTTGGCTATGTGTACAGTAAATGATCCTTAATAGATCGATGGTAATCCTAGCTCATGTAGAGCTGCCTCCAACGGGGAGGTGCAACTACATTGTGAAATCAATAGCTCTTCAATAAAGTGAAGACTTAGAAAAACTATTCTGAACCCTAACTTGTTCATCAGCATGCAAGGATTCCGAATGACTATCTCAAACCCTATCCAACCCTTCTAGACTAGGGTTAAAACTCAAAATTACCATTGGTTTATTAACCAAGGAAAATCATCAGGTAGAAGACCTTGTTCACTTTATGAACTAGTCCCAAACCACTCTTGAGGTATTTTAATCTTTATTTTTATTAGGTGTTCTGGCCCAATCCAAGGCTATCTCACCTCATTGTTTAATCTTACATTAATTTTAAGCTAGTGATAAATTACTATCACAAAAATAATAGTAAACATCAAAACAATGAATAAGGTAAACAATACGGACCCACACAGGTCAAAGTAGATCCTAATAACAAGAACCAAACTCAATCAATTAGAAATGTTTGAGCTCTCGTGCCCTAACCCTCCTTGTGTTAGCTGATTAATTATTTATGAAAATGGGTCATAAGGCAAGGGCATTAAGGTAATTATCACACATTTGACATGGTCCTCTATGTTCTCAGGTAAGTCTTTGACCTCTCAAGAGGTTTGAGTATCACATTGGCCCGTTAATTTCATTCATGCAAATACGGGCCAGTCCGCTTGTAAGGGTTTTCCTATCATTTTGTTTAGGGCTTTCCTAAACCCTAGTGGGTTTGAAACTAACCTCAAGGAAATGCATTGACGTTATGAACCGAAGTAATTTTCTTGCCATTTATTGGGGTCGTAAACCCCTTCGACTGACCAATCAATAGTTTAACCTTTAGGGTAAAATAGTCACTTATCCATTTAATGGGATTTTTCCCAAGCTCCTGCATGTCTATAATTAGAGTACACATACACCTATCACTCGAATTTTTCTTAGTTTTTAAACCCATTCATAAGTGCCTGAACCGGAGCCCCTAAATCGGTTCACTAATAATTATTCTACGATTCAACTCATAAGGGTAAATTAGTCATTTCATAGATATTGGGATTTTTTCAAGGTTTAAAACTTAGTCAAGATATTAAACATGATCTCATGGTCATTTATAATTTTTATTAAATTTTTATGACCATTTTAACTCACTAAATCGGACCCGATTCTGATATATATATATATATATATATCTCTCTTTTTTAGATGAGACCAAATCGGGTCGGGTTACCTGACGAGGTCTAGGGTTCAATGACCTGCATTGCTGGCCATCTTCCCCATGGCCAGCCAGAGGCTTTCTGGCCTTTGGCAGCACTGCCTCCAGTACCCTTGCTAGTAATCAGATCACCTATGTGCGGCATAACCAATGCCTCTGGCCTTGCCGCTGTCTGGGGCCAAAGGTGTTCCTTTTTTTTTTCCTTTCTACAGTTTGTCTGAGGCTTGGAACGGGCATGACTAGGATCGCCTTCTTCCGGTGATTCCAAAAACCCCGGTCCTACCTCCGGCCAAGGGTTGTGCCACGCTCCTCCAATGGCCATAGTTATTTTTTTATAGACAGTTTAACAACAACCACAGCTGCCAGGCCATCATGGCCAGGGCCAGAGTGGCCAAGTTGAGTGCCCCGCCCCCCCCCAACGGATCTGGTGACCAGGCAGTTGGCTTGCAAGTTTTTAAAAAAAGTATAGTAGACACTATTCCACAAAATTATGTGAACAATGATTGTAGAAATCATTGTTTATATAAATTACAAAAATAGTAAATTATAGAAATCATTATTAATATAGTTTACATTCCACTTTACTCAATAAAATCCCCATTAATATCGACTCATAGACGAAGACAACGATCTTACCTTAATTGCCGATTTGTCGTCGATCCATTGCTGTCGGAGACTCATTGTCCACCACCTTCTCCCCCCTTAAGGGCCAAAGATCTGTCATGGCCGCTTCTTATCTCCCTCTTCCCCTAGGGGCTAAAAAAAACTGCCTCTCAAAAGCCCCAAGTATCTTTCTATAAGCATGGGGATTAGCGTTCCTAATCCCCCTAGAAGTTGGCCAAACTTCCCCTACTTAGGCGACCTAATTGGGCCTCTAAAAATTAATTTTGTCACTTTAATTAATCGGGCCCATATAGCGACTTAAATGAACAATTTGTTCATCAAATTCAGGTAAGCGAGCCCTACGCCATATGTTTGACTTCGAACGATCATATCTCCCTCATTCAACTCTGATTCGTGCGTTCTTGA
Source organism: Saururus chinensis (assembly GCA_035235625.1). NCBI lineage: Eukaryota > Viridiplantae > Streptophyta > Magnoliopsida > Piperales > Saururaceae > Saururus > Saururus chinensis. Next base: position 23,242,922 of record CP141142.1, read on the forward strand.
GGGCATTTGGAAGCTCTTTCTGTTTGCTTTCTAATCAGAGAGGTTTTAGCCACAAATTCTATCTATTGAGAAAGTTAATATACTAAGAAGATCAAAAGGTCAAATAACCTATTTTTCATGTGATTAAGTTTTGAAACCTTGGAAAATCCGGGATATTACATTCTCTCCCCTTTAAAAGAATTACGTTCTTGCACTTTGCCGCAACCAATAATTGAAAAGTTTGGCCTTCTACTCAAAAACTCATTTTGCCCTCTTTAGGGTTTTTATTTTGATCATATACTCAACAAAATTTCCCATGGGAAGTGTATCTTCTCCCATGACTTAATCCATTAGACCTACATCGTTTTGTGCTCCATAGTCGGTCCCCTACTCACCCAAGAAATTCATACATAAGGGAAAAATGACTTGCAAAACATTGAATTAAAACCCAATGTCACTCTCCTAGCCTAAGCAAAAGGACAAGTTGAGCCCCAAAACTAGGAGTAAATAAACTAGGTGGCCCATATTACATTCCCCCATCAAATCACATCAATTGTAACTTATAATTTAATTCACACACATTAAAAAAGTAAATAATGAAAATTCTACAAAATTCAGGTCGTTACATCTTCTCTATCTTTCAACATATGTGTGATGTGGTTTGTATCACAACCTAGTTCCCTGGATATTTTTCAAAAATTACAACAAAATAATTGTTACAAAATTATTAAATAAAATCAATGAATTTTAAAAGAACTTTGGTGGTGGGTTTGAGGCATAGGATTGCTAAGTAGCAAGGAGTCTTTTGTATCCATTTTCTATTATCTCTACACGCTCATGTATACAAAATATTCATGATATCGAACCACCTATGAGCTAAAGCTCAGTAGGCTTGCCTACATCTACTCTAGGTTATGATAAACAAGCAAACTACATGCAACCTAAAGCATATTCATACAGCTACATGTGCCATGTCATTATGCATGCAATTCATTTCATATCCTTGGTTTAAGTGATAGACATGCAGTGCCATGTTATGAATTGAACTAACTTAGTCTCATGATATTCAAATGAAGCAAAACTCTTGCATATCATAACAAATATATTTGTAGTATAATTTCCTTGATCTAACATAATTATCTATACTGGATAAAACTTAGATAATCATTGATCTGATCTAATAAGACTACTCACATGTCATTATTAGAATAAGCATCAAAATAAACTTAAGGCATTCTGCCTCTAATTGTACTTAAGCAAACCATGACAATGATTTGTATAAGTAACTAATTATCTTCCACTTTACCAGGATGCCCTTCACTGAAGGGGCAAGTTCCAGGATCACTCATTTATAACCAACACTGATGTTGACGACATTACATACCATACAACTAAAAGTCCTAAGGAGTCCACTTGGACTATTTTCATAATTTTCTCAATGTACACGAGACGCCAAAATCATTTCATTTCATTATCTTGTTACCCAACTTAGGTAATCCTATTCCCACCCCATGTATATCAACACAATATCGGCAACCAATTGATGCAATAGCTATTGAAGACTACATCAAATGTCAAGTGTCACCATATTATTTGATGTTCAAGGTGTTTGCTATTGCCTGTTAACTTACCTCTTGTTAATTTCATATGCCTTATGATTGAACCCTTACCCAATCCTAGGCATAAGTAGGCATTATCAACATGCACAAGACAATCCACATGTAATAAGCAAGCATTATAACACCTTTTTTGAGAATTTATCTACTCGATGGTAATAATGGATCACTAGATTGCTCCTAACCATAATGCTTTTACAAGTAACTATTTAAGAGATCTAGTTTCTATGCATAAGAATTTGTTTTAAAGAAAAATTAATAATAAACCAACCATAATTTCTAATTGCCATTTATGATCAATAAACCATGAAAGTACACAGTTACACAAAGATTTTTACATGAAAAACCCCAACTAGTCTTAAAAACCACAACAACCTCAATATAAGGCTAAATCAATGTATTAGAATGAAATAGATCTTACAAGACTAAAAATAACCAACCAACCTTAAGACATGACACAAACTTCTTTTTATGATTTTAATATCTATCTAATCAACCTAGCAGATCACTAGATTACTCCTTAAACTAGTACTTTGACAAGAAAGAAGTAAAAATTCTAGCCTCTATGCGCAAAATATTTTCTATAGCAGAAATAATAAACACCTAATAACTATGTGCATTCATGATTAAACTATCATGCAATCATACTATAAAACATGTAAGAAAACATGAGGATTTAATGTGGGGAACCTCAACTTGGGTAAAAAGCCATGGTAGCCTCACAAGGCTAAATCAATACACTAGTAGAATAGACCTTACAAGACTAAAGAACAACCAACCAACCTCTCAAACACAAACAAAAACACATTTTTTTTGTTCAGTCATCTTCTTTGTTGGCCTTCAAGTTTTTTGTCCTTGAATCCTTGAAGCTTCTCTTTTTGTATTATGTCTTTGTTTGCTTCTAGAGACTTAATGAAAGACTCATTCTTCAATTGTTGATCGTCCTTTGAGTTTTTTAATAACTCTTTGATGAAGAACTTTGCTACAACTCGTCAAGCTCTTTTGAGTGTTGTGTTGTGAACGACTCTTCTCTTTTGGCTAATTGAATTGATCTTCAAGGTATGTAGCTAATGGAAAGCTTTGCTATTTGAAAAGTCAATAGAGTAGACTCACCAATATTTCTCTACGCTAATAATGGCATCCCTTATCTTTTCTCACATCCAAAATACCCCTTTTATAGTTAACTAAGTGGGTTTAGGTGTTAGAGTATATCAGCAATCAATCTATATACTTTTTCAACGATTGATCGAGTATACTATTGAGAAACAATTTTGCTCTTTTTACCCTAAATCTTTCTAAAACCTTTAAAATCACTTTTGAAACCTCTTCAAGTAATTTGGTATGAGAAAGTGAACTGAATAAACTTCTTAAACCATCAATATTATTTAGTCTTGATCTGTAAGTGTTATTATGTCTGAAACAAGACTATGAAGAAGTCAAATTCAGATTTATTTTACTTGCCAATTGTAGTAGACAAGGTCGATCCACAGGGAAAGCCTTGTGCAACAAAGAAAATAGTTACAAAGAAATAGAGGAAGAAAAATTAAGAAAGAAAGAGTAGAAGAGTATTGAGGGAATAACACGTTAAGAAATCAAGATGAGAAAACACTAAGGCATTAAAGATCACTGTAACATCTAATGATGTTCTTCATGTATCATGTTATCTCAGTTAGAATTGAATGAAGATTCTATCTAACCAGAAGATATGAACATTAAAATTAAAACTAAAGATAGAAAATGCTTTGGATAGATGAAGGATCAAAATAATTGTCTCTTTAAGATTTCTATGTATCCAAATCACAAAAGATCAAGAAAGAGAGCCTTCAAGCATCTTATGTATCCAAATCACAAAGAAACAAAAAGAAGAACAATATTAAATAAACATCACTTCAAATAAACAATACTTACTTGAAACCATTGATGAAACATGAATTGAATTCCATTAGATTGTTACAAATCACCTCTAGCCTTAGCTTGAGAGCTTAGAAAGCCATTACAATAAAACTAAAAATAAAATTACAAAATAAGAGAAGGAAATAGGAGAAGAGAGCTCCAAAGAGGAGAGAATCCCTCATCTATCACGTCCACCCCTCTATTTATAGGAAAAGAAAGGGTTGCTTCAAAGGGTAAAATCAAATAATATCTCCAGATTTTATCCTGATTGATTGCCTAATTCGACCCCTATATCTTCGGAATTTGGAATTTCTTCTTGAAATAACACTTGAAGCCACGGAAGTCTTCTTTCCATTGTCACTAGAATCGTATCAATCCGAATTATACATAGAAAGATATGATCAAAATACTAAGGCTGTGTCAATCTATCCGAATCAACTTCTTTCATAATTTAGTTCTATTCATACAAATCTCAAATCAAATGGGTCCACAAGGTTGTGTTTGACCATTCCATGCATGTTAGACCATTATGAGCCCATTCTTGACTTTTAAATAGCTTTGGGTAGTTGGGCTTCACTTCATATTCAAGTTGGATCCTATTGAAGCCTGTTTAGACATGTAAACTCAATTAAGGTCCAACTAACTTATTCAAAACATAAATAGCCCAAATCAACAATGAATTAGCACAAAATAGGATTGCAAATAGAAATTTGAAAACATTTTATTAAACATTATTTCAGTGCATCAATAAGAACATGTCTACTCCTAGTCCATTAATTCCAAACCTAAATCGACCACGACTACATCTAATCAAAATTTAAGACTAATTACATACTCAAGGTTTTTGACATAATTTTGAAAAAGAAATTAGCTAAGTAACCTTACATATGACACATATGTTTTAACAATCCCTCCCTTTGGTTATATCTTTTCAAAACACTACATAATTAAAAAAAAAACTCTTGACATAGTGCATTAATTTTTAATTTATACAAATGACTTAACAACACAATGACTTAACATAGACTCATTGGAATTGATCTTGAATAGTCTTATATAAGCCTGTACTTATCCTGTACACTTAAAATCAAAATAATTTGCATAATACTATCCAATCCTTTGATTTTCATTAAAATCACTTTTCCCCCTTTTTGACATAAATAATCTAAAAGATAGTTAACAAGTAATAAAAATGCCAACTATGCATATTAGTCAAGTACATAATCATCAAGACATGAAACTGAAATCCACATAAGTTATCACATGTACATCATCTTTTGATAATGACTCTCCCTCGTGACCAATGTCACTCATATCTAATGTGGTGTAATATTCACAAACAAGAACCTACCCATATAAAACTATTCAAATAAACAACTAAACACAATTTTAAATGTATACCAATTCAAGAAATGATATTGGAATTTCAGATTTAGAAGAATCATGTCAATTTGACTTTTAGAGAGAAAAAATATAAGCAATCAAGACTATGTCTAAAAATTCAGTTAAATATTGCTTCACTTTGAAATACTCATTTTCACAAATGTACTTTAAGCACTTTGAGCAATCAAAAATTTTATTGTCAAAACAATTGAACAACAAATAATGATAAATTCTAATACTCAAAATCATTGTATTCTATTAAAAGCACTTCAATTTGAGATCAAGAACTAAAAATAAAAATTAAACATAAAAAATAAGCATAGTTTAGATCCTTTTGAGAAAATTTCAATCAATTTCCCTTTAATCTAAGTGCATCCGCAAATTATGTTCATTAATATGTTTCCTTAGATTAGTCAACTCTATTGATATGCGGTTGTCAATTTTATTTTCTTCTTTATGACACATTAATCCTTTTTAATTAATTTTTTAAAAAAAACTACCAATATTTTTAACTATTGTCTCTTTTAATTTTGAATCTCTCAAGATTAAGTTCTTATTATTAACTCTTTAGCTAGAATATATGTATATATTTTATCTGAAAAAAATAAAAATAAAGCTCAGAAAATTATGCCCATACCTTTTTTTGAGTTATGATATTTGTCCTCAAATAATCTTTCTATAGCTTGACTTTTTTTTGAATCTTCTCAATTGCATCACTTATTTATTTATTTAATGTCAAGCGGATAGGAGCTTCACACTAGCCTACACTGACCTAATTAGGTAGTCCTTCATCATCTTTTCAAGGACAATTACGTTAACTAAAAATATTAAAGTAAATAAACTTACACACTTGAATTACATTACATGGAATTTTCTTATTTCTTTTGAATTTTAAATAAAAATCTAACAAAAGATTCTCTAATTTGATCACTAAGACTCTACTAGAATCCAAATGCATAAGTCAGGTTATGTTTATGAATTCCATCTTGATGTTCATACATAAAAGTGACATGAGTCTCAACATGATGTGTATATATTTTAAAAATAGAGAATTGCAACATCCAGCAAAAGAAAATCAAATTCATCTTCACTCTTCTTAGTGTATCTTTCTCTTATTTAAGTTATGTTTGACCATTAATCATGTTACTTTTCAGCTTAAAGAAAATTAATTTCAATATATCTTAAGAGCTGAAGTAAGGAAAAATAAAATCAAAGCTAATTGCAAAAACATGAAAAAACCACAATATTTTCTTTGCATCTTTTATTATATTCTATTTTTTTAAATTTTTTTGAAGTCAAACATATGAATTAATGACATGGAAAACAAAGTAAAATCCGATAAAAACTAAAAACATGTGTCCAAAAGATCGATAGAATTAAATGATGCACAAAACAAAATCTCTACACTTAGAGATGACAAGCTCTTTTGCTTTGCCAAGCCAACCTATCCTATGGAAATCTAAGGTGATCTTCCTAATTTATTATTCAAAGATTGAAGATCAATCTTATGCACCCACATTCTCTTCATCTTCTTTTCATGAACTTGGTGGGGTAATCTTGATGTAACATGGTAGTATGCTTTTTCTTTAACTATTATGTGCATATAATGAAGAACTAGGTGGATCAAGGTGGAAAACTTTGTCTTAAACTAGTCCAAGTTGGAAAACTCCTTAGCTAGAACTAAGTGGATGAAGGTGGAATGAAGTGGCCATATAATGAAGAACATGTCCAGTGCTATGTTTAACGTATATTGTATCCTTCCAAAAAGATGAGGACGTTCAATTTTCAAACAAAGGCATAGAATAGCCAAACATGTTTATGCAAGGTAAATCCAAATGCTAGAGATGTGATTCGAATTGGGGGAGCATCTTATTGGCTGGTTAGAAGCTAATGGTGGTTCAATGGGGTTGTATGATATTGGACGGAAAGTGCGATATTGGGAGTTGGGTATATTAGTGTGGACCTATATGCAATAAGGTAGTTGGCATGATGAACTCAGAAAAGAAGAGCATTAAATGGAAAGGACCAATGAAGGAGAGCGGTTGACCAAAGAAGTGCTGAGTGGCCAAACCAGTGGAAGCACGGTGGGATAGAGATGGCGCACCAATCAAAAATCAGTCTTTAGATTATCTACAACGAAACATGCATAGATCTCTAATCAATTAACAATAAACACATCCAATCAACGAATCATGCAATTAGAAATTCAAGGAGGAACAAATACAAACTGACCTGGGCGTTTTAGCCCTTGCACGCCCTCTAAAAACCAGCCCTTGCGCCAATCACAAGAACAACAAGTTAATGGAATAGGAGAATACCTTATATGTTGATCCCTCACAAAGCCACGCTTGGAATGAAGAAATGACAGCAAGGATCGCCCCTTGAATCAGCCTTCAAGTCCCAATCAATGAAGAAGCCCTTCTTCTTGATGTGTATCACCAATGGAGTGAGAGAGGAGAAGTGGAAGGGGCGGCCAGCAAGGGATTTCTCCCAAAGAGGTGCAGGCCGAACCACACAAGAGGAGAGGGGCGGCTGATTGGGAGAGAGGAGGGAAAAAGGGGAGGGGTCGGACTGCTCTAGGGCATCCCTCCTCTCCTAAGCTTCCGCTTTTATAGCCCTTCCTTTCCTCTCTTGAATGGGCCTATATGTGGGCTGATCTTAATTAGTCTATCCTTCTTTGTTTCTTCCTGTTCAACTTGAGGTTCAAATACAATGGGAGCGGGCTGTGTCTCTTAGAGCCCATGGAGGCCTGGACCCCTTGCACACGACCAAGCCCACCATAGGGTCAACCCCTCGCTAACTATGGGTCCCACCCTCGACACATAATTTGCGCATCTGGGCCCCACAATGTGTTAATGCATAACCTAGTCATATGCCTAGTGTACATGTGTGACGTATGTGGGTCCCAATCAAATTAGTGTTACAAAGGCACATGTGGGGTCAGTGTGACCTCCCCTACCACCCTTGGACCCCGTGGCCCATAGCGGCTCACCAACCGCGACAACGTTGGACTAAACCAAGCCCGAGCCCATACCATGGTCCAACATCCCCCACTATGGGTGAATGGCTCATATGGTCTAACAGCAACTTACGCTAGTCTTGTCGAAGACTACTGCTATGAGTGTGCTTAGAAAATAGATTCGTCGTTAAGGCCTTAGTAAACGGATCAGCCAACATCTCAATAGTAGGAAGATGACTCACAGTCACTTTTCCCCTTTGTAGCATGTCAAAATGTAATAGTAATGCACCTCAATGTGCTTACCCCTGGCACTGATCTCCCCATCCTTGAGTGTCGACACTATTGCCAGATTATCACAATACATCTGGACAAGAGAATTAGTCCAGCCTTCTAGCCCCAATCTTGCTAGAAACTCATTTATCCATACTGCCGGGGAAGTTGCAATACTGCATGCATAAAACTTAGCTTCCATCGTAGACTTAGAAACAATCTTCTGTTTCTTTTGCTCATGATATAGCCCCGCCTCCAAACATGAAGACCTATCTGGCAGTGGATTTCTTGTCATTTGGATCCCAAGCATAGTCTGAATCACTATATCTAGCCAATGACAAACTTTCCACCTAATAAGTGAGTTTAAACTCTTAGATCCTAATAGGTACCGAAATACCCTCTTCACCGCTTGCTAGTGCTGAAGACCAGGGTCTGCTTAGTAACAGCTTAACAAGCTTACTATAAAACTTAAATCAGGCTATGTACACAGGTCATGGCATACATCAAGCTACCAATAGCCTGTGCATATGACACTAATTCCATCCGGAGTCGGTCTTCCTTAGTTCGAGGAGCCATACTCTTAGACAACACCGTACCCTTGTAAATGGGGATTCAATGGTTTTCCAACCAAAGACATTGAAGCGTTTGAGAATGCTTTCTATGTATGACTCTTGAGATATACTAAGCTTCCTAGCCTTTCTATTTCTGTCAATTTTCATCCCGAGGATGTAGGATTCCTCACCCATGTTTTCATCTCAAACTGGGTTTTGAGCCATTCCTTTAAACTGACTATCATACTTAGGTCATTCCCCATCAAGAGTATGTCGTCTAAATACAATGACAACATCATATACCTAGTCCCATACCGGAAGGTATAAACACAGTGATAGTGTTCATTTATTATAAACCCATACTCACTAATCACCTTGTGAAAAGTGAAGTACCATTGTCTGGGAGATTGTTTTAAACCATACAATGATTTTATGAGCTTGCACACCTTGTGTTCCTCTCTAGGAATTACAAAAGCCTCAGGTTGTTCCATGCAAATCTCCTCCTCTAAATCTCCATTTTGGAAGGCAGTCTTTACATCCATTTGGTGCAGCTCTAAATCATAGTAAGCAACACATGCTAAGAGACATCTAATTGAGTCAAATCTTGACACCGGTGAGTATGTCTCTTTAAAATCCACCCATACACTTGGGTGAACACCTTGGCCACTAATCTCGCCTTGTACTTATCTATAGAACCATCAGTCTTAAGCTTCTTTTTGAAGATCCATTTACACCCAATGAGCTTCCGCCCTTCAGGTGGATCCACTATTTCTTAGACCTTGTTCTTTAGGATAGAGTCCATCTCTTCCTGAATAGCAACCTACCATTATTGAGCGTCTGGAAGACTTAAAGCTTGCTCAAGAGTAATCGGGTCATCTAGAATGGGTTCATCTAACGTGATGTTGTCCTTCCATAGCATTGTATAGAAGTCCCTCAACAGTGTTGAAGATCTTCTTTCCCTCAATGCCCTAGGTTTTGGTTTGCTTTGGTTTTGATCTGATCCAATTACTTCCTCTGGGGAAGTGCTAGGACCAGCCTCTTTAACTACCTCGAATAAATTAACTATTTTATTAGGTATTCTATGGTTTAATTCTTCCTCTAAGAAATAAGCGTCTCTAGACTCAATTACCCCCACTGTTCCATCCATGCAGTGAACCACGAATTGATACCCCTTATAGTGGTAACAATAACCAATAAAGTTGCACTTTATAGTCTTGGGGTCTAGCTTTGACCTATTCTAGTCATGCACCATTACATGTGCGCTAGACCCCCACACTCTATGATACCCTAAGTTTGGACGTCGACCGGTTTATAACTCATAAGGTGTCTGTTGGACTACCTTTGTTGGTACATAATTTAGGATGTACATGCTGGTGTCTAAAGCCTCACCCTAAAAGTTGGTTCCTAACTCAGAGTGATTTAACATGAACCTTACTATGTCAATAAGTGTCTTATTACACCACCACTCCATTTTGCCGTAGAGTGTATGGTAGGGTGTACTAATGAACTATTTCCTGATCAGTATAGTAGTCTTTAAATAGGTTAGAGGTGTACCCGCCACCCTTGTTAGTCCTCAGGATTTTTACCTTCCTGTCTAACTAAGTCTTTACCTTAGGTTTAAATTCCTTGAATTTATCCAAGGCAGCAAACTTCCTATTTATTAAATACATGCACCCATATCTTGAATAATCATCTATGAGCATAATGAAATATGTCATCCCTATGTAGGTATGAACATTCAGGGGCCCACAGATGCTAGAATGTACCACCCCTAAGAGTTCATTTGCCCTTTATCCCTTTTGGAAGGATTCGTTGCTCATTTTTCCCGGTAAGCAATCCTCATACACACGAAGATCTTTGGATATTTTGGGTAACAACCCAGTATTCGACATCCTATGTAGATTGTCTACATTTACATGACACAAACACAAATGCCACAGCAAGGCATCATCCATAGACAAAAGAATATACTCAGAAGTGCTTATTTCATTAGATTCAGTGGAGTTCTTTACATCTAAACAGTACAACCCATCAACTAAAGAAGTAGTAAATAAAATAGTCCCACCCTTGCCCATAGTAGCCTTACTCCCCTTGAACCTAACCCCAAACCCCTCTTGGTCAGAACGGGGATTAACATCAGGTTCCTCCTGATAGAGGGAGCAAAGAGTACATCAAACAAGACTAAGGTAGACCCATCCTTCAGGGAAATCCTATAGTTCCCCATCGCCTCCACCTCAAAGTATGTGTTGTTGCCCATGAAGACTTTGTTTTGGCCTGGCATCAGGTTGATCATCTCCCCCCTGGCTCCCCTGGAGTGAGACACATGCACAGTAGCTCCTGAGTCCAACCACCAAGTCTTCTCCTTGATGTCAACTATCATCACTTCAAAGATAACACACATAATATCATTGCTCTTGCCCTTGTTGTCATTGCTTGAATGGTCATCCTTCTGGAGACAATTAGCCTTGAAGTGGCCCACCTGGCCACACTTGAAACATGAACCTTTGGGTTTGTCATTCCCTTTTCCAGTGCCCTTGTTCTAAGGCTTCTTCCCCTTCTTCTTGGAAGCTCTTTTAGAGGACCAGGCCCCTGTTTACCTTTCTTGCCCCCACGAGAGTTCTATGTCAAGTTGACAATAGCAGGACCCCCAAAAACCTTTACATGGTTCCTCTTTTTTTGCTCAAGCCTTAGCTTGGTAGTCAGAGCCTCCATTGTACTCTTCTAGTCACTTATATTCAGATAGACCACCACACTCTCCCAAGATTTGGGAAGCCTGTTCAACACTGTGAACACTTGGTCTCCCTCAGAGATAGGATCCTCCAGTGTCTCCAGATCATCAGCAATGATGGACATGACGCTCATGTGCTCATTCACATCATCTCCCTCCCTCATCCTGAAGTTTTGATACTCAGAGTGCAGCATCCTCTTATGAGCTTCAGTCTGCTCCCCGTAGCTCACATACACTGCTTCCAGCATATCTCAGGCAGTCTTGTACTTTTCAAAGAGCCCTTCCATCTTTGGTAACATGAAAATTAGAATAGTGGACCTAGACTTGTTGTCATCCTCCCTCAGCTTTTCATAAGTTGTCTTCTCAGCAGCTAAAGAACCATTTGGCAGTGGCTCAATGATCTTCTCAATGACATGGGCAAGATCAGAAAGAGTAAGGATATGATATATCCTCCTCTTCCACACCAGATAATTATCAACATTCAATTTCTCAATTTTCCCTAATTCAGAAGTGACCATCTTGGAACCCATTGAGTAACTTCAAGAAAACATGCAGAGAGTACAAAATTAATACTATATATGGAAGGCCGACCACTTCTAAGAAAAGTAAGTGCTTAGAGAACTCTTAATCTAATAAAAAACCTGAGGAATAATTGAGTATATTAGGCTGAGTTTCTTTATTTAGAATCATCTAAATTAGGGTTTGGGCCACTTTCCAAAAATAACCTTATCTACCCCTTAACCCCCTTAAGGAAGTTACTCTAGTTAGGTTATCTATGTGTTTTATGATTTTAGAATCCTCTAAACATCCTACTTAGCAATTAAACACAACAAATAAACAATTTAGAGGCTCTTGGAGTATTATATTTCCGTCCAGAAAAATTTTGTTGCAAATTTACCAAAATGCCCCTAGGGCTATTTTGGTCTTTTCCACCTTTAAGGATGCACCAAAAAATTTTACACAACAACTTATCAAGGATTATTCAAATAAGTGAATAACAATTCTAGACAGAGAATTATCAGAACACACACAATAAGTGTGAATTGACCAAAATGCCCCTAGGGCTAAAACGGTCAATTCGTACCTTTATAATGCACAAAAAATAATTTATTTTAATAAAAAATAAATCACTTAACTCTTGATGACCAGCAAGAGGGTGTGTGTCCAAATCGTGATCATAGGATTAATTGTGCACACATCTATAAGGCTGAAATGACCTAAATGCCCCTACAAGCATATAAACGTGCAAACTCTAATTAGAACTCTAAATCACATCAAAACAGTGAGAAAATCAGTCAAGATAGTCCAATTTATATCCAATTTGAGCCTTAAAACAAAATCCCTATGATTGGATCGAGTAGACTAATCAATTTCACAAAATCCCCAATTCTAGCGACAAATCGATTTTTGATTGGACCAGCGACCAAAGCCACCACCAAACCTCACTCCAATACCACTGTTGAATGTCTGGACCAGTGGAAGCATGGTGGGATGGGGGTGGCGCACCAATCAAAAATCAGTCATTAGATTAATCTACAATAAAACATGCATAGATATCTAATCAATTAGCAACAAACACATCCAATCAACGAATCATGCAATTAGGAATGCAAGGAGGAACAAATATGAACTGACTTGGGCATTCCAGCCCTTGCACACCCTCCAAAAACCAGCCCTTGCATGCCAATTACAAGAACAACAAATTAATGGAATAGGAGAAAACCTTATGTGTTGATCCCTCACAAACCCACTCTTGGAATGAAGAAATCACAAGGATTGCCCCTTGAATCAGCCTTCAAGTCCCAATCAATGAAGAAGCCCTTCTTCTTGATGTGTATCACCAATGGAGTGAGAGAGGAGAAGTGGAAGGGGTGGCCAGCAAGGGATTTCTCCCAAAGAGGTGCAGGCCGAACCACACAAGAGGAGAGGGGCGACTGATTGGGAGAGAGGAGGGAAAAAGGGGAGGGGGCGGACTGCTCTAGGGCATCCCTCCTCTCCTAATCTTCCTCTTTTATACCCCCTTCCTTTCCTCTCTTGAATGGGCCTATATGTGGGCTGATCTTAATTGGGCTATCCTTATTTGTTTCTTCCAGTTCAACTTGAGGTTCAAACACAATGGGAGAGGACTCTGTTTCTCAGAGCCCGCATAGGCCTGGACCCCCTGCACACAGCCAAGCCCGTGATAGGGTCGACCCCTTGCTAACTAAGGGTTTCACCCTCAATACATAATTTGCGCGTCTGGGCCCCACAACATGTTAATGCACAACCTAGTCATATGCCTAGTGTACGTGTGTGACGTATGTAGGTCCCAATCGAATTAGTGTAACACTGTATGTTTCTGCCCAAGAGTAGCACTGGCACTATAAGACCCATTATGGTGGGCAATTGTATGACCCCTTATGTGTGGGTGTTTATGTTTGCGTGCTTAGGTAAGTAGTATCATGGATCTATTCTTACCTGTTTGATCCAGTGCCCCATGAGCATTGGTGAGCCTTACCTTCGGAAAAGTCCATGGCATCTAGTCACTCCCTGGAGGTTAAGGTGTTGCCCCAATGGCATTCTTTTCTATTTCAACGCTAGAGCTTATTAGTTGTAATGAGCTTCAGTGGTCGTTAATATGTGTACGATTATGAGTATGAGCACGACTGTAAGAGTATGAGTAAGACTGTAAGAGTATGAGTATGAGTGTGTATGAGCACGACTGTAAGCGTATGAGTGTGAGCACAACTGTAAGAGTATGAGTATAAGCACGACTGTAAGAGTATGTATATGAATACGATTGTGAGAGTATGTTTATGAGAAAGACAGTAAGTGTGATTTCGAGTATGATTGTACGAGTAAGGTCATACAAGTATGTGTAAGCTATATGAGTAAGCATATGATTGTACGAATAAGGTTGCACAAGTATGCGTAGGAGCATGATATTGATATGCCTAGCTGCTTCATGTTTGAGTTTTTGAGTTGCATGAACGCATGCATTTATGAACTTAGTGAGTTCACTTATTTGGATTCCCCTACTGGGTATTTTCCTACTGAGTATGAAAATACTCATTACCCTACTTTTTAGCCCCGTTGTACGGGAGGTTTTGCAGGTTATGCGGAGAGCTCCTGGAGATGGATGCTCATTTCAGTTGTGGATTGATTCCCGTTGACTCAGGTATATGTTTGACTCACTACGAGTTTATTTGTGCCACGATCTCTTGTATTGGGTGAGATGAGAATTAAGATATGTATGTATTTTGGACTTTTGTTTGGATTAGACTGTGGATTGTTATGGGACTTGCACTCAAGGATGCCTGGGAGAGATTTGTATTTAAAGTCTATAATCATAGCAATTTATTCGTATGTGTGTTTTCGAGTAGCGCCTGAGGATATTTGCTTTGGTCGTACGATGTTTGACTCTATGATGTGAATATTTAGATGGAAAATTGATGTTGAGTGTTTTAAATTATAAACTATTTTATCAGGTTTTGATTTCGTCATTTTCCTCTGATTTACAGACGTTAGATTACAAAAAAATTTCGTGAATTTTGAGGAAAATGTATGAAAAATCTCGGGCATTATAGATCTTCTCCTCTTTTTACTCTTTGATCAAAGTAGATATTGCATCTCATCCTTTGGAATGAATCTTCCATTCTATTGATATTCTCAGTAACAATCTTCAGCAAATGCCATGCCTTATATATTTTTGTGCTCTCGTCTCACCTCTAATCATTCTTTTCGATTTATGTAGAGATTCTCTCACACTAAAAAATAACTCTCTCAAAATTCAATTAGAGCAACTCTACACAAGCTCTCTAAATTTTTAGGTTTTCTCCATTCTCTTCATCACATCCCAGTCCTATTATATAGACTCCCATGTCAAAAGGAATATGACTCTAACTAGGAATGTAAATCAAACTCAGGTTTAATTTAGGAAAATCGGTGCTTAATTGATCCATCATTCCACATGGCAATTGATCAATGCCTATTCCTTTTCCTCATGACTCTACAATTGATCAATCACTTGACCCCATGATCGATCGATAAACTCTTAGTTTTGTTTAACACACAGTGTTTTTAGGCGCCGATCAATCATTCACAGAAGCGATCAATCGCTTTTACAATTTTTGGAACGTTTGCTATAGTTCATTAGAGATGAATCATTCCAATTTAGTGATCGATCATTCTGACCAGATTTTTGATATTTTAATTTACTAACCTCCAATCCTTACCATTCTTTCACCAAATGACTCTTTTACCCTAAATTGTGTGAGTCTTTATTACGTTCCACCTTTAGAAATCAATCTTAAGGCTTAAACCGATTCAAAATACACATTAATGACATTGTTTTAATAATAGAAATAAGCTAATACATGACATAACAACACTTATGTTCTTCAATTTCCCCGTTTGGCTATTTTGTGAGAAAACACTATAACCCGTCATCTGAAAAAAATTAAAATTACAACTCCATATTGCATCGTTAGATTTAGATAGATTATCCAGCACTAACTCTCCCCCTTAATCTCTAACTCTCTAATCCTATTGTGGTGTAGTCTTCAACATGTAATCAAAT
Organism: Saururus chinensis; assembly: GCA_035235625.1. Taxonomy (NCBI): domain Eukaryota; kingdom Viridiplantae; phylum Streptophyta; class Magnoliopsida; order Piperales; family Saururaceae; genus Saururus; species Saururus chinensis. Next base: position 23,258,859 of record CP141142.1, read on the forward strand.
TGAATATTACAAACTAGAACATACACAAATAATACTATTAAACGAAAAAAGTAAATACAAGATTTTCCTATAAGTAAAAGATTAATCAAGTCATAACCTTATCAAGAAATTTCTCTTTTTGTCTATTTATCCTAGATCTTCTTTTCAAGCTCTTTCTTTGAACTCTACTCTCAAGATTTAAGGTTTTCTCTTACCCAAATATATCCCCCCTTTTGTTACAAATAGACAAAAAAATCAAGATAAAGAAGATAAAAAATTATAAATTAATTTTCAAATAAAAATGTTATGAAAAAATAAGTGTGTTGTGGACCATATAGTAGTATCAATTATGAACATAATATCTAAGTTTCATTGTAACACATTATGTATCCCACATTAGCATAACATAATCTCATTAGCCACTCAACTAGATAATTGGAATTTCAAGTAATAAGCATCATAATAAGAGAAGATGCAAAAGTATTTTCCTCCAAGTCAAAGACTACACCATAATTATTCAAAAATAATTTCTAGGATATAAATAGATAGATAGTCAAAGACAACTTTCCCCTTCCAATACTTTGACAAATGTGTCCATTGAGAAATTTAGCCCATGCTTGCATTTCATTTGATCATTGATTTACATCGAATAAGAGATACAAACATTGAAACAAAATTCAATTTCTGTTGTTGTCATTTTCTATGCCCTTTGTTTTTTTTTTTCTAATTTTGGCCTTTTTATTCATTTACTATTGGGTTTTTAATGGCTTTTTCTTAGTTCTCATGACCTTGCACTATATACATTATTTTAGTGTAAGCCTTTTTCAGTGTCAAGGGGATGATAGCTTTCACACTATCACAAGATTTCTCATGTAGGCAGCCCTCTCCATCATCTTTATGAAAACTATTTATGACGATGTTTGCATTAAGAGTTCATAGTAAAACATAAACTTATCAAATCTTATCCATCATGCAAAAGAATCCAAATTGACAATGTTTGCATTAAGAGTTCATAGTAAAACATAAACTTATCAAATCTTATCCATCATGCAAAAGAATCCAAATTGTTCAACTACTTTATACTACCTCATAGCATTAGAGTTAAAAAGTAAATCAACCATATTATACATTTGACTCGATAGATGATCCAGAATTCCCATAGTGAGTACTAAGTCTTTCAATAAATGAAAAATACATGAAGTATTATTATGATCTTAAAACTCTACTTAATTAATAATTAATTAGTCCTCTTCACTTAAGATTGTATTCATCATGCATTACATGTGTGACCCACTATACTTCACAATTCAAGTGTGTTCCATATGATATGACAACTATATTGTTTGTAAGCACAAAATTTATTCTTGTTTTTTTGAACTATTTCTTAAACAAATCACTCCAACACTAAACAAACTAAACCAAACCAAACTATCAAAAACTTGTAAGAAAAATAGTTTTTGTTGTATTTTATGTCCTAAAAGATTATCACATAAAACAAGGAACAAAAATCTTTTATAAAACTACTCTAGGCAAGCAAGTCTTATCATTTTTCTAAGGTTAATGAACCTATTGAAATCCACAAGCTTTGCTAAAATATTAGCCAATCGAAACTTTGTTGAAATATGTTCTAAGTAAAAAATTTGATCCTAAGCCAAATCTCGAATAAAATAATGCCTAATATCAATATATTTTCTATGAGAATGTTGAAGATGATTTTGTATAGTTTTAATTGAAATTAAATTTACACAATATAAAGTCATTTTGCCCTGATGTATTCTAGAATAAAATAAAATTCTTTTCATCCACATTAATTGAGTACAACTATTACTAGAAGCTATATATTCACTTCTCCGGTTGAGATAGAAACAAATTTTTATTTTTTACTATGCCAAGAAACTAAACTATTTTTTACATGAAATATCCACCTGAGGTACTCTTTCTACCATCTACATTCCTCGCCCAATCAATATCTGAATATCCTACTAGTTCAGAAGTAGTGTCAAATGGAAATCGTAACCCATATCCTATAGATCTACTTAAATATTTTATTATTCTCTTAACAATAATCAAATGGGATTCTTTAGAATAAGCTTGATATCTACTACATATTCCTACACTTAAATAAATATATGCATGACTAGTAGTTAAGTACAAAAGGCTACTAATCATGCTTCTATGTAGAGGTTGTTGAACAAATTTACCTAAAACATATTTACTTAACTTGGCAAAAGGAGACATAGGTATCTTGGCATGTTTTGGATCTTGAAGTCCAAATTTCTTCACCAATTCTTTAGCAAAATTTGATTAAGAGATTTAGATTTTTGAATCAGTTTGTTTTACCTACAAACCAAGAAATTAAGTTGGTAAACTTTTTATACTAATTTCAAATTCCTTATTCATCTCCTTAGCAAAAGCTTTTCCAAACTTATCATTTGTACAACCAAAAAATAATATCATCTGCATAGATATGTGCCATTACAACATGCTTTCCATATTTCTTAACAAGCAATGTCTTATCAACACCTCCTCTTGTATAACCTTCCTTCGTCAAATATTGTGTTAATCTATTATACTATGCTCTTAGAGCTTGTTTCAATCCATACAAAGCTGTATTCAACTTATACACATAATTAGGATAATAAGGGTCAATAAAACCCTTAGACTATTTGGCATAAACTTTCTCTTTCAAGTTTTCATTCAAAAAAGCACTCTTGACATCCAACTTATATACCTTAAATTTTAAATGACAAGCCACAGTAAGAGGTAATCTAATAGATTCAAGTCTAGTAGCAGGAGTAAATATATAATCAAAATCAATGCCTTCTACCTATGTGAAGCCTTGACAAACCAATCTTATTTTGTTTCTAACCAAATTACCTAGTTCATCTATCTTGTTCATGAAAATCCACTTTATAACAATAACATTGCATTGCCTAGGTCATATTTTTTCAACTGATCTCAGATTCTCACTCCTACATTGATATGACCAATCACAATGGTTTCAAGATGGTCTTTTTTAACCCAATTAGGTACTTGACTAGCTTGAACTTATGGTTCTTGCTCTTCTTCTTGACCTTCAGTTTCATGTATATGATAATCATGAACATCCACTTGTTCTTGTTCTTTTTGGTATGCATCACTAAACACATTAGTTTGATCATCACAATCACAATAATCAACAATGTTTTGTTTTTCTTTCTCATGTTGAATATCTTGATTTTCAAAATTTTTTATATCATTCACAACCATATTAAAAGACTACATGACAGTTTGACTTCTTTTTTAAAAAACCTTCTATGCCCCACTTGTTAATGAATATCTAAGAAAAATTCTATCATCACTTTTTTCTCAAATTTTCCTAGAGCTTGCATATCTCTTAAGATGTCATAAGGCCTTACAAAGACTCTGAAGTGTTTGACAATGAGTTTTTTTACATCTCCATAACTCATAAGGGGTTTGGGCTATACAAGATTTTAAATAGACTATATTGAGGGTGTATGTTGTTGTGCTCACAACTTTTTCCTAAAAATATTTAGCAAAATTCTTTTCATTTAGCATAACCCTAGCCCTTTACTAAATACTCATATTCTTTTTTTTAGTTATTCTATTTTGTTAAGGGGTATTAGGGGTTGAGAACTCATGATAAATTTCATGTTCATCACTAGACTCTTTGAACCTAAAGTTAGTGAATTCAGCACCTCTGTCACTTCTAATATTATCAATGTGTAGGCTACTTATGTTTTAAATGCTTCAAAAGCATTTAGCTTTTCGCTAAGAAAATATACCGAAGTGAATCTTTATAGGTCATCCACCATCATCGAGATGTACTTTTTACCACCTAAACTAGTTGTTTGTATTGGTTCTATAAGGTCCATGTGTACCAATGCTAATAGTTTCTTAGTTGTCACATGTTTCAAATTTTTATGAATGGATTTTGACTATTTTCCTTTTTGACAAGCACCATGTATGAAGTTTTTAGTAGTTTTTAAATATGGGCACCTATGATGATCCATTCCTTTCATTTTTGTCAAATATATGAAATTCACATGTTCTAACCTTTGATGCCATAAGTAAGTATTATCAAGCAAAGACAAGTTTGTAAAATAAATAGGTTCAAGCAAACACAATTATTATGAGCACTTAAACCTTTCACATAAGTCATTCTAGATTTCTCAACAATATAACAAGTCTTCTTCATAAATTTCACAGTAAAACTAGAGTCACAAATTTGAATAATGCTTAAAAGATTTGCTTTCAAACCACTAACATATAGGACATTATCAAAATTAGGCAATTTAGAAACTTTTAAAGTGCCTATCCTATCTATTTTAATGGTACATAATCTCCAAAGGTAACTTTGCCATCATACTTCTCTACCAAATTAGTACTAGATTTGTCAACATCCACTATTTATTTACCACATGTTAAAATATTAAGTTTTCATGGCATTGTATACTACATAACATTTAACATCCTCTTTCTTTACTCAAATGGTTTTGGTTTTCACAAATTCTTGTATATCACTCAACTTTTTATCATATTTTGCTTTCTCAAGAGTTTTTGTATTTTTTTTATTCTTTGTTGTGATAAAAATTATGATCAAACTTATGAGAATCTCTTAGTGAATCATGTGTGTGAGCCCTATGTCCATGGTTTTGAACTTTTGCACTAAGTTCCCTTAAGTTTATGAGTATGTGCTAGATATCAAGCTGATCCTAAAGAATCTCACATGAATGTTGTTAAGAGAATAATAAAATATGTGAGTGGATCGAAAGGATATGGATTATAGTTTCCATTGGACACTACTTATGAATTAGTAGGATACTTGGATGCTAATAGGGTAGGGAATGTAGATGATAGAAAAGTACCTTAAGTGAATATTTTTATGCAAGGAATTGCTTAATTTCTAGGCATAGTAGGATACTTGGATGTGTTTCTTTATCAATTGCTGAACCTAAATATATAGTTGTTGGTAGTGGCTCCACATAATTAATGTGGATGAAAATGATGTTATCTAATTATGAAATATGCCAAGGCAAGATGGCCTTATACAATGATAATCTACGTTAAATTTTTTTTTCTTAAATCCTATTCAACACTCTCGTACAAAGCATTTTGATATTTCACATCATTTTATTTGAGATTTGGTTGAAGATCAAATTGTTAACTTAGAACATATTTCAATGGAGTTTTAGTTGGTTAATATTTTCAATAAACCTTCGAATTTCAATAAGTTCATTAACCTTCAAAAAGCCATTGTACTTGCTTGATTGTAATAATTTCATAAGAAAGTTTTGTCCTAGTTTTGATTAAAAAATTTTGGGATGTGAAACACAACAAAAAATTGTTTTAAATTTATAGTTTTTTTATAGTTTTGATTTAACTTAGCTTGTTTTAAGTCTAGTTTCTTTTGTTGTCAAAAAAGGTTTAGAAAACCTTTTTCTTTAGTTTGTATTTTTTTCATATAGCTAACATATCATATAGAACACACTTAAATTGTGAAATTTTGCACAATAGTGTGTCACACATGCAATGCATGATGAATAGAATCTCAAGTCAAGATGACTAGTTCAATATCAATTTAGTAAGATTTTAAGATTTATAATAAGACTTGATGCATTGCTTATTTACTAAAAGACTAAATATTCACTATGCGAATTTGAGATCATCTATTGGTTTAAATGTATAATATAGTTGAAGTGATTCTTAACTCTAATACTATGAGGTAGTATAAGGTATCTAATACAATTTGGGTAAAGAAAGGGGATGTGAAATGCCTTGTAGTGCACACCGCCATGAAAATTCAATACTTAACATGCTGTACACATGGGACCTTATGGGACCAATGTAAATAGCTAGTTTGGGTGGTAAAAAATATATCTTGGTGATTGTAGATGTCCTATCAAGATTTACTTGGGTAGATTTTCTTAGATAAAAGTTAGATGTTTTTTAAGCATTCAAAACAATTGCCCTTACCATACTCAAGATAAGTGGCCTACACATTCAACACATTAGAAGTGCAAAAGGTGGTAATTTCACTAACTTTAGGTTTAAAGAGTTTTGTAATAAACATGCAATTCCTTGGCACAGTCCAAACCCCTTATTCGTTATGGAGAGATAAAAAATATACTATCAAACACTTTAGAATCTTTGGAAGCCCTTGTCATATCTTAAGAGATAGGAAAATCTTAGAAAAATTTGATAGCAAGAGTGATGATGAAAATTTACTTGGACACTCTTTGACAAGTAGGGAAGATAGGGTTTTTAACAAATGAACTCAAACTGTCATGGAATCTTCTAAAGTGGTTGTCAATGATGCTAAAAAATTTTATACTCAAAACATTCAACATGGAAAAGGAAAGCAAAATATTGATGATTGCTATAATTATTATGATTCAACTAATGTGTTTAGTGATGCAGATAAAAAAGAATAGAAATAGGTGGAGGTCGATGATACATAAAATTGAAGTTCAAGAAGAAGAGTAAGAATCACAAGTTCAAACTGGTAAAATACCTAATTGGGTTAAAAACGACTATCCTAAAACCCATGTGATTGGTGACATCAATGAAGGATTAAGAACAACACATTAGTTGGATGAACAAATAAATTTCACTTGTTATGATCTATTACTGAGCCAAAGAAGATTGATGAAGCTCTTCGGGATGAGAATTGGATAAATGCAATGCAAGAGGAATTAGGATAATTTACCAAGAATGATATATGGTTTCTTGTCCCTACACCTAAGCAATGTAATGTTATGGTACAAAGTGGATTTATAAGAACAAGAGAGATAAACAAGGTAATATGATAAGAAACAAAGCAAGATTGGTTGCTCCAGGCCACATACAAGTAGAAGACATTGATTTTGATGAAATATTTGTTCCTCTTACTAGACTTTAATCTATTAGATTACTTCTAGCTATGACTTATCATTTAAAATTCAAAGTATGTCAGATGGATGTCGAGAGTGACTTGAAAGTGGAAGTCTATGTTAAATAGCCCAAGGTTTTTATTGACCCTCATCATCCTGATTATGTGTATAAGTTAAAGAAAACTTTGTATGGATTAAAACAAGCTCCAAGAGCATGGTGTGATAGATTGACATAGTATTTGACAAAGAAAGGTTATACAAGAAGAGGTGTTTATAAGACATTGTTTGTGAAGAAATATGAAAAGCATGTTGTGATGATACAAATCTATGTGGATGACATCATTTTTGAATTTATAAATTATAAGCTTGGCAAAGCTTTTGCAAAAGAGATAAGGAATTTGACATGATTATGGAAGGTTTAGTAACTTATTTTCTTTGTTTACAGGTACAACAAACTGATTCTATAATCTTCATCTCACAATTAAAGTTTACTAAAGAATTGGTGATGATGTTTGGAATCAAAGATGAAAAACATACCAAGATACCTATGTCTCCTATAAAGCTAGGGATGTTTTAGGTAAATGTATTTAACAAACTCTATATAGAACTATGATTGGTAGTCTTTTGTAATTTACTGCTAGCTGCCCAGATATTTACTTATATGTTGGACTATATGCTAGAAATCAAGTTGATCCTAAAGAATCTCACAAAATTATTGTTAAGAAAATAATAAAATATAAGTTGATCTACATGAAATGGTTTATGGTTTCCATTTGACACTACTTCAGAACTAGTAGGATATTTATATGTTGATTGGTAGGAAATGTAGATGATAAAAAGAGTACTTCAGGTGGATATTTTAATGTAAGAAATTATTTAGTTTCTTGGCATAGTAAATAGAAAAATTGTGTTTCTTTATCAACTATAAAAACAGAATATGTAGCGGTGGGTAGTATTTGTACTCAATTATTGTAGATGAAAATAATGTTATTTGATTATGGAATATGTCATGGATAAATGACCTTATATTGTGACAATCTATGTTCAATTTAAATTGGTCAAAATCCCATTCAACATTTTCGCACAAAACATATTGATATTAGATATCATTTTATTTAAGATTTGGTAGGAAATGTAGATGATAAAAAGAGTACTTTAGGTGGATATTTTAATGTAAGAAATTATTTAGTTTCTTGGCATAGTAAATAGAAAAATTGCGTTTCTTTATCAACTATAAAAGCAAAATATGTAGCGGTTGGTAGTGGTTGTACTCAATTAATGTAGATGAAAATAATGTTATTTGATTATGGAATATGTCATGGATAAATGTCCTTATATTGTGACAATCTATGTTCAAATTAATTAGTCAAAATCCCATTCAACATTTTCGCACAAAATATATTGATATTAGACATTATTTTATTTAAGATTTGGTTGAGGATCAAATTGTCAACTTATAACATATTTCAACATAGTTTTAAATGGTTGATATTTTCACAAAATCTTTGGATTTTAATAGGTTCATTAAGCTTCAAAAAGCACTGGACTTTCTTGCCCCAAGTAATTTCATAAGAGGTTTTTGTCCCGTGTTTGGAATAAAAATCTTTTAGGACATATGACACAACAAAACTATTTTCAATCTTTTATAAGTTTTTTATAGTTTGTTTAGTGTTAGGATGATTTGTTTTTGAAATTTTTTTTTAGAAAAAAACATAATTGAATGGAAAAGTTTTGCACATAGTGGGTCATGCATGTAATGCATGATGAATATATTTGTAAGTCAATAAGACTAGTTGAATATTAATTAAGTAGAGTCTTAATATTCATAATAATACTTTATGCATTGTTGATTTACTGAAAGACTTAGTACTCACTATAGGAATTCAAGATCATCTATTGAGTCTGATGCTATGAGGTAGTATATAGTAGTTCAGCGGTTTGGATTCCTTTGTATGTTGCATGAGATTTGATATGTTTATATTTGTTTCTTTTGTACACTTGATGTAAACAATATCATAAATAATTCTCATAAAAATGATGAATAGGGCAGCCTACATGAGATATCTTATGTTAGCGTGGAAGCTAACATCCTCTTCGCACTGAAAAAGGCCTAGATTGAAAAAATAAATGGTGCAAGGTCAAGAGAACTAAGAAAAGGCAACTGAAATCCCAATAATAAAAAGAATGAAATAGCAAAAATTTGAAAAAGGCAAAGGGCATAGAGAATGACAACAATAGAACTGAAGATTTGTTTCACTGCTTGTATCTATTACTTATTCAATGCAAATCAAAGGTCAAACGGAATGCCAGTATGGGTTAAGTTTCTTGATGGACTCATTTGCCAAAGTAGTGGAGGATGAAAGTTGTTATTGACTATATTATCCATTGATATCCTGATGATTGTTTTAATTGATTATGGTATTGTTGTTGACTTAAAGTAAAACACTTTCGCATCTTCTCTCATTATGAGTCTTAGAACTTGAAATTCTCATTCTTTGGTCGAATGACTAATGAGCTTATATTCTACAAATGTGGGATATAGATGGTGTTTTATTATGAAACCTGGATAGTATCTTTACACGTGATAGTGCTATATGATTAACAACACATTTTTCTTTCAATAATGTTTTTACATGATTCTTAGAAAAGTTAATTCTATATGTTGTTTTAAATTGATTTACATGTTTTTTTCTCTCTTTTTTTTCTTTTTTTCCTCGATTTCCCTTTGTCTCTTTGTGACAAATAGAGAGAGAAACTTGGGTTGGAGAAAACTTTAAGTCTTGAGGGTAGAAAGCTAACAGAAAGCATGAAAAAGATGATCTAGGCTAAATTGATAGAAAGAGAAAAATTTTGGACCTTGTAATCACATAATTAATCTTTTACTTAAATATTTAAATTTTGTATTTACTTTTATTCTTAGAACAATATTATTAATGAATATTCTAGTTTGTGATGTTCAGGTAGATAACAGGTTGAAGATGTAGGAAAATAAGTGTAACACCCGAGTGTGTTGAACATATTTTCTTAAAAATTCACAAAACTTTTTTGTAATATAACAACTACAAATTGGGAAAAATGACAAATACAAAACCTGTGAATGTAGTTTTATAATTTAAAATATCACACAAAATTTTCCCATATGAAATTTTCTTTTTAATCAGACATCATATAACCAAATCAAACAATATCAGGCACTACTTAAAAACAAATATATGAAATAAATTATCTTGGTCATGGGCTTTAAATAAAAATTTGTCCCAGACATCTCTGAGTATAAGTCCTATAAATAGCCCATAGCCTAATCTAAATTACAAGTCTAGAAAGTATAAACACCATAATTTTTATCTCACCTAATGCATTAGTTCGTAGAGAAAATAATAGACTTGTAGTGAGTTAAGAATATATTTGAGCCAATGGAAATCGATCTACCCACCAAAATAAGCATCCATCTCTAGGAGTTTTCCTTTGCAAACCTACAAAAGCCTCTCAAACATCAGGGCTAAAAAGAGAGAAAATGAGTATTTTCATACTGAGTAGGAGAATTCTAAATAGTGAACTCTGTAAGTCCATACATAGATGTATTCATGCAACTCAAATATGAAGTAGAAAAACATACAAACACATCATAGTTGCATAATATAACAATCATGCACAAACATATTCCATCTTACTATTCTTACACATACTCTTATGCTTACAACCTTACTCATATCATTCTTACGCTTACAGTCGTACTCAAAACACTCTTACAATCTTACTTGTACCATCTTACTCATATTCTCACTCTTACATTCTTGCTCAAAAACATATGCTTACAGCCTTCCACAGAAACTTACACTTACACTATTACTCAAAATCTTACACTTAAGACATGCTCATAATCTTACAAATTTACTCAAAAACTTAATTACTTACTCATGCAGTTAGTCGTACACATACTATTGACCACTGAAGCTCATTATAATTAATAAGCCCCAATATCAAAATAGAAAGAAATGTCACTAGGGCATCACCTTAACCTCCAGGGAATAACAAAACACCATGGACTTTTCTGAAGGCAAGGCATGCCTTAGCTCATGGGGCACAAGATCAAATGGGTAAAAGTGGATCCATGATACTATTTACATGAGCGTGCAAAGGCCCATACTCTAGGGGCCATATAGTGCCAACTAAGGGTAAAAACCATATAGCGCCACTCAAGCCAAAATCTTATAGTGCCACTCTTGGGCAAAGTCATATAATGCTGACCAAGGGCAGAAACATATAACACTCTAAATAGAGCATTAAACGCCTGAGCTTAATATAGTACGAAGATCAAATTGAAAACATTCATCTCTCTCAATAAAGTGTCAGGCATCTCGGCTTAGATACAACACACAAACAACATCCTGATATATAAACACCATGACAAGATATGAAAAATGCTCAACTGACTCATTATCGGCTAGCTCAAATACAAAACATGATCTATCAAAACCCTCATGTCTCAATCTCACACTGCTATCATATTAGAATTGCCTAAAATTTAAGTTTGAATTAGGTAATTTATGTGGATACAATTATGCCATAAAATTTTTTAATCTTGTAGTCTTCCACTGATCAATCCAAAGATGAACTAGATCCAAAACCATAGTTCGTTAGGGCAGCAAACTTCACTTAACCCATCCAACTCATAATCACAACTCACAGTACAAAAAATCCTTAGATATTCATATCATCTCCGCCATCTACCTTATGACCAAATCATCTTACTGAAACTCCTCAAACTAAGCCGCTCAAATCTCATTTTTATTATAAACCTATTACCAATACCTCACTTATTGTTCTTATTTTTCACTTCATAATATGTACATTATGCTTGTACAATTATGCTATACTCTTACTATCTGACAATCCTCCATAAGGTTCTAAACATAAGTCTGCTTACTTGTTGAACCTCCAATATACACTCCAAACCAAACTAAACTAATCCACTCCAATCCTCGCCCATCAAACTTACATCCTCTGTCTTCTATCATATGGTTACAAATCTGCAACCAAATCCATGCATGACCCTCTATCACCATTCACCATACATCGCACATACATTTGCCCCTATACACATACACGTATCCATTGCACAGGCATATAGCCATCATACATACGTATGTCCATCACATATACATATAATATACATACAATTCCATATATAGCTTACCAACATACTCGCTAGCCATCACTAACATGCACATGGTCCACATACATCAAACATTCTTTTAGCTTACATGCATGCCATATGCATTTTCTAACATAGTATAATTTATCATCTTTCATTCTTACATCATGCAATTGGATAATCGCATAACACCCAGAACATTAAGTCATATAATCCTAACATGCTGCAAAAAAAATAAAGCATATTGTCATGTAATTACGAGTTCAAAGTTGGCGACTTCTGCATTGGAAATTGGCTACCAAAATCATTGCCTAGCTGAGAGGGCTATTGTCCTGAGGTTTAGAAGAACCAGAAGTAATCATGACAAGACTTGGTAACACAAGTCTATGCAGAAAATTTTACGATCCATGGTGGTGCATTAAGGACAACACAAAGCAAGGTCATGCCAAAAGAAATGGCAAGTGTGACCAGATGTAAAGGTTTGGCTAATTGAAGGTCGGCTAGTGGCTGAGAAGTACTCAGCCTACAACAAGATGCGGAAATCGGCACCGGACAACACCCAACAACAACAATTTTGCGTCGGCTATAGCCCACATTAAGGACGAAGGGCATGGGTAAGTGCTCATGGACAGAGGGATATATGAGGGCTATGATTGTCAAATCCATTAGCTGGAAAAGCCAGCCAATGGTCAGGTTGTTCAAATGCAACGGCTAAACCCAAAACCCTAAATTTCAAGCATGGCCACATGTACAAGTGGGAAAAAGGGCCACTCCAAGTGAAGAGTGTCACACCCTAGCACTCCCCGACCCGAGCCGAACCCGGTCCAAGGGACGGTAGAAGCGCACATGGGCCACAAAGTAATGTCTTGCAAAAGACTTGACCCCTCCAATGGGTACAACACATAAGTAGTAACACACCACTTTATCTTTATGCAAGAGAAAATAGGTAAAATATAAAGAACATCAAATCTGAATTAGTCATCATGACTCATAAATCCACAATCTTACAACACTAAGCTGTCAACATGACTCAAGTCATATCATCTGAAAGAAGTCTAAAGCCACAATGGCTAATAAAGTATGAGACAAAGTCAACCAAACATGACATTCTAGCACAATAGCAAAATAAACAAGTAAAGATAGTAAGGCCTCTAGGCTCCCATGCCTACTCCCAACCATCATCCACATGCGCCTCATAAAGAGGGACTTGATCGTCTGTATGTTGCACCATGCAACCCCAATTCAAAAAACACAAGAGAAAATAGGGGCGAGGATAAAATTCAACAAGATTTTGAAGGTCAAAATGATAAATTGAAAAATATCATATGTATCTCACACCATCCATCACACAATACATATCATCATATTAACTCATTTTTTATCATCTGCTCAATGATTAACCATACTCGATCATAAATAGCCATCATGTGAAAGAGTATTTCAAAACATAGTATTCATAGCATGAATAATCATACAAAACCATAAATATTCATCCTGCATAAAAAGTGTTGCATCACACTATACATAATCATGCACATTCATTCCTATTCATAAGCATTTATCCTCCATGACAAGTGCCTCATATACACTATACATAATCATGCATATCCATTCTCACTCATAAGTATTCAGCTTGCACATCAAGTCTCTCAAACACACTATACATAATCATTCAACCTGTGCAACTGGGTATAATAATATCTCATACACATTTATTATCAACAATGGTGAATGTCTCCATCATGGAAAGAAATACAATCATGCCACCCGCTCTCGATATCATCCAATTCCTAATTGGAAACCTAGGGCATTAGCCCACCTTGGACATAATCCGATTTCATAAATGGAAACCTATGGTGTTGGGAGTAGTCATCTCCTTTGTTCGACCTGGACAATCCAAAAGGGAAGGTCTGATTTGCTTAAAAAAACCTAGAATAGTTTGCTCGCCCTGTACAGTCCTGGCTGGGAACGTTCAATCTCCTCATGAAGACCTAGAGGAGTGTGTTCACCTTGGACATCTCTTGCGGTGGGGAGAGTTTGATTTCTACAGAGGAAACCTAGAACACATGGTAGATGGTGCACAAAGGCATACCACTTTAGATTCTCAAGGTCCAAATGACTCTATCAAGAAATCTCAACCGCATTCAAATCAACTTAACTCACTACAGGGAGGATCCATGTTCCAAGTAGAAACTCAAATTAAAATCATATCCTTTCAGACCAACCAATTCTGATAAGCCATTGATCGATTAATTTGGCAAGCAATATCACTCAATTACATCTAATCAATCAACCACAGCTACTCTCGATAAATCTCATTCGTAAATTAATCTCATGATGCATGCAACATGGTACATACATGAGCAATAATGCATGAAACCTAATTAATGAAATGTGCTCCCATCAGCTATACATGCATCATTTCTAATTATAAGTGACAAACAGTTACCATATTTACCCCCACATGTGTGCATGCTAGTAGCACTCAATCCTAAGCATAAGGACATTATGAACAACTCATCGACATACTACACACATACTATTATAATGTAATCATGGCTCCTCCTCACTTCAATCATGGGTGAAAACCATCGAAAAATATGAATCCAAGTCAAATACCACTTCATGCTAGACTTAGGTAAGCATACTCATTACTACGCTTAAGCTAGGTATGGAACTATAATTCACCCATAATTTAACATAACATGTGAAAGCATACAAGTCATTTTCATGTTGTAAATTTGCTGGAATCCTAAGTAAAACATGAAGAATCACTCAACATGAATTTAGGATAAGAAATCATAACATTCTAAACCGAATAACATGTAATCCACTTCACATTTGAACATTTTCATAGCTATCAACATAATATTCATGTCCTCACATTAGCATTTCCAAGTCAAAATCACTCACCATAACCATAATAATGAGATTTAAGTAAAAGAACATAAAAAGGGACAAAAAAATACTCAAAATGGCAACTGTTGTTTGTTGTCAAACAAAGCCATTTGATCAACTTGTAAGGCCGTTCGAACACCTACACAGTAGTTCTGGTTCATCTTCAACCTTGCGAACCCAAAACCGAAACATTACAAAATTAACATAAACATTCAAATCTCACATTTAATCATTACAAAATTTAAATATGATCTCAAAAACTGGTAGATCTAGTCATTAATCTACCAAAACACAAGAAAATCATTAGAAATACCAAGTTTTACATAAACCACCATGAAAGCTCAACCTCAAGCAAAACCCACATAAATCATGCCAAACTTCATATCTGAAATATAGCCTTATTTTAGAACAAGACCCTTACCTTCAGTGATTTTCTTGGTCTGAAATCAATGCTCCAACCTCTTTAAATCCCTACCCACATTAGGATTTTGTTAATACTTTGATAAATCCGATTATTGAAGCTTAAATCACCTAAAACTCATATATCTTGGGTTTGTTTTCTTCCAAAACAAAAATACCTCATTAGAGGTTTGAAATATAGATTAATATTAGAAACTTTGGTGGTAAAAATCAAGATTTAATTTTGGAAGAGATGGGATTAAGAAAGATTAGGCAAAACCCTAGTTGATTAATGAAGAAATCAAGCTAATCTTACCTTAATAGAGCTTTCCTCTTATGGAATGGGGATTAGGGCCTCTTAGCCTCTTGATTCTAGCCCTTCCCAAATGGGAATGAGGATGTGTTTTTCTATTTATAGTCATTCAAGGGATTTACCTAATAGGATTTTGGGGTATGAATAGAATTTAACATTAAAAATAGGAAATTTCTTCATATTGAGTTCAAAATGAAGTTTAAAAATTTTGAAACACTTAATTAATGAAATAAGATGGGTTTAGGGTCTTTTGGGACCCATCATCTCAATTTATGAACATGGGACCCATGGTGGACCTGCACCCTAACTTTTTTGGAAAAATAGTTAAAAATTCCAGAAAATTTTGACTTGACTTATTTTAACATAAAAACCATCAAAGTGAAGAAAATTTTGATTAAGACCATTGTTAACCACATTAATATAAAAAATAAGTCAAAACGACCCAATTTAACATTAAACCACATAGTAACAACTAAATAAATTAAATAAACTGGTTTTAGGGTTTAGGGATCTTACACAGAGGGGTTGTTAGTGGGTCTGAAGGTGGCTTTATGTCACGCCCCGGCAATGCCCGACCTGAGCCGAACCCGGTCCAAGGGCCGGTCAAGCGCGCGGGGGCGACGAAGTGAAGATTGTGAAACGATCTAGCGGAAGACTTAACCCTAACCACGGGCGATGAACAGAAATATGGAGTACGCATAATCCTTTGAGCAAGAGTAAATAAAAGGGAAGAAAAGGTGTTGCTTATTACAAAGTAAACAACAATCTCAAACCCACAAGCTTAGTTAAGTAAAGCCCACACCGGCTCAAAATAAGTCATAAGCATCACAACTGTAAAATATGACATAAATCCAAAACAAGAACCCTACACAAAGGTCCTAAACAACAGCATAACTAAGGAAAATAAACTACACAAAGATCTCCACGATCATGTCCAAGCCACCTCCGACCTTTCCTCGAAGAGGAGATCCTGTCCATCTGCGTGTTGCACCACGCAGCCCCAAATCAAAACACGCAAAGAGGGGTGAGTAACAAACTCAGCAATGGTTTTAATATCACTAACAACATCGAAAATATGATAGCATAGCGATATAATCATTCAAATCAACGATTTACATGGTGCAACATTTTCTGATTACATATGCATATCACCTAACACTGCATCATAGTGCATAATCAACCTGCATGGATGTATCTCTAACATACATATTCCCACATGCATTATATCATCACAACCTGCATGGATGTATCTCTAACATACATATTCCTACATGCATAACATCAACATCAACCTGCATGGATGTATCTCTAACATACATATTCCACATACATAACATCAAAATCAACCTCCATCAAGGAGTAATCACACATTAATGTCACACAGACGGGAGCATAGACAAGGCCACGAAGGTGTGTCATGATCCAAAATTCTACACAAGAATTAAAGAAAAATCGGGGTTGTCAATCCCTAATGTTGCTCGCCCTGGACGATCCTGGCCAAGGATGTCCCATTCTCACACAGAGAATCTAGAGCAGGGGTGTTCGCCCAGGGACATCTCCTGCGGAGGGAAGAGCCTGAGTTCTCACACAGAGAACCCTAGAACACGTGGTAGCGGGGTGCACACGGCATACCACATTGGATTCTCAGGGTCCAGATGACACTCATAATAACATTCTCACAATCCGCAAGACAAGTACACAACTCGTCCCCACATCATTCCATTTAACAAGACTCAACCCGGGGAGTGCACTCGTTCCACACAGGAACTCAAATCAAAATATGTCCTTTCGGACCAATCAACTTGCGATTAATCCATGACCGATCAATCCGGCACACAATTCCATCACACTGCATCCAATCGGTCAAATTCGATTAACCACGATGAAGCCTCAATTGGAAATCCATTTTCATGATGCATGCAGCATGGTACATACGTGGGCAAAGCATACATGAATCCTAATCCATGATAAGTGCTCTCATCAGCCCTTAATGCATCATACATAATCACAATATCAAGCTTCAACATCATCATTTAACCCCACATGTGTGTGTGTGCATCTAGTAGAAGCATTTCACATAATGCATGCCAACATGCTTGAAATTAAACTCACTACCACACTACACATGTGAATTTCCATCTAAACATGAATTCCAGCGGAAATCATAGGAGTAGAATCGTTGAAATCATATCTCAATTCAAAACTCCACCACAAAGGCTAAACACATATAACATCACTCATTTCATCATTGAGTCATGGCATTCACCAACATCCACACACAACTAACCACAATTTATCATGACAAATCAGTCCAATAATAGATTATAGTTCTACTGAAAATATGCTTAACAATGAGAAACCAACCATTCATAATTTTAAGATGACGATTCCAAAATCATGCCACAAAACATAAGTCATTCCACCATCTCTAAGCATATATCTCAACTCCATAAACTTAATAGCATGCATTTCCAGTAGTCTAACATAGCTTAAAACACTCCACATTCATATAAAATTGGCAAGCTAAAGTGGAATCATCAAAATAAACATCATATGCACAACATACAAATTACTGTGTAGCCGATCGATCGCCCTTCCGGCCATTCGATCGGTTAAACGTGAAATTTTGAAATTTACAGTTCGGCCGTTCCAACACCCAGCAGGCCGTTCGATCGGATGAACTGGAAAACCGACGTTTCGGCAGTGTTGCCGATTGATCGCCCACAAGGGCCGTTCGATCGCCAACAAGGCAGAACTGGTCATCTTCTTCCTTTCGCAAAATCAAACCGAAACACCATTGATAACACTTCAAATCCACATCTAACACCCTAATCATTATCAAAAGTCCTTCTTGACTTCCAGAACATCAAACCATACCATAATAATGCAAAACCCTAAGAAATCGGGATTAAATAATTCTATTTTCTAATCTTACCATTAACACACTAAATCAAGCAAACTCCATTCGAAATAAGCCAAAAATGAAGAGTTTTACCATGGATAAACAGAGATTTCGAAGACCCATTACCTCAGCACTTGTTTTAGCTCGAATTGAAGAGTCACCCTTCTTGAAATCCTTGAAAACACAATGAGTTTGAATTAAACTCTAATAGAAATCGATTTACTCAAGAAATCCCTAATTAAATCTTAGATCTAAGGCTTGTTGGTAATAAAAATCGAATTTTGAATGTTAGGGTTTGTAGTAAAACACAAATCAGTAGCTTTTGATGGTCAAAAACGAATTGAATCAAGGGGAAAATGGTAGATTTGGAAGAATTTAAGAAGAAAACCATAGATTAGTACTTAATTAGAGTAAGCTTACCTTAATCGGCTTCTAATTCGGGCCTAAGTGGGGATTAGGCCAGCCCTCCTTCCTTAGCCTATTCCCAAAAATGGAAATGGCTCTGGTTTGCCCTTTTATAGTAAGGGTTAGGGTATGCATAGGTATGTTTGGGGTGTAAATATGAAAAGTAGGCTAAAAGTAGGTATTTTGCAAATTTAAGCACAAATTAAGCCTAATAAAATTCTGAAAATTTTTGTGTGACCTTAAGTATATGTCTAGGTTCGTTTGACACAAAAATAAAATTTTTGACGGTGGGGCCCACAGGGGTCCCGCCAAAAACCCTAATTTTTGGGGAAAATAGTAAAAATTCCGAAAATCCCAAAAATTCACATTTGGTTTAAAATCACTTAAAACCACTAATATTAAAGTATATCTTGGTTAAAACCATCAGAAACTCTATTTATTTATGAAATCACCGAATAAGATCAGAAAACACGTAAATCTCACGATAACCAATAATTAAAGAAAACCAAAACCGGTTTAAAGATGAGGGTCCTTACACTTTATGCCCACAAGGGTGACAAAGCTAAGTCCAAGAGGTGGTGGCCAATGGAAACTGCAAAATTGCCAATCGCCACCTACAACCAAAACCAATGGTACGAGTGGCTATCCTCCACCACATTCGAGGGCAAATGTATGTTAGGTTGAGCAAAGGATGAGTGAAGACCACGAGGCCATTGTCATGCCAAGGCCAATATAGTTGTCATGCTTAAGCCATCCTAACAGAGGTTGGCCTGAAGCCGACATCTGGAGGGTAGCCGGATGGAAGCTGGATGGTCCATATCCACATGATACAAATGTTCGACAGAAAAACAGAACAAGGATGGCCATGGGTTTTGACCGCTTGGAAATCAGTGGAAAATGGGTGGAGTGGGGTTGGGAGATGGCTCCCCACCGTTGCATGGCAAGGGCAGAGTCAACAGTGGATGAGGGCCAAAAGTTGACTGTTAGTGGCAGCAAAAGTCTCACCTAAAAATGAGGGGCGTGTAGCTCAGACAGAAAGAGAAGTAGGGGAGGGGGTGGAGTAGGAGCTAGGTAGCGTATGGTGCCTCCCCACATTTTCCAAATTGAGGTGGGCCAGATAGGGATCGATAGGCCACAGCCAGCCACCGGTGGTAGCGGCAGAAGAAATACTAGAGAAGGGAAGGCTCGGGTGAAATACACGAGAGCGGAGGGGAGAATCGAAGAAGAGGAGTGGAAGGCGGATCCAACCGGGATGGGTGGATCTGATGTGCCCGATGCAGACACGATCGGTACCTAGGAGAATTGCGCAGGGAAAGGGGAGAGATATTGAAGAAAGGGGGGAAATCTGAGAATCATCAATTGCATAAAATCCGACCAAAAGCAAAGGCCGCCCCATATAGGAGACGACCACCTAGGGAACCAGACCGCCTGAATCATCCTAGTCCGGTTTACACCAAATAAACCAGTTAGTGGGTCGGCTACCCCGGCCACTAACCCAGACGATAATAAAGTATTACAATAACAAAATAAATAGTTCTATGCCATAGAATAATAAAAGAGAGTATGAGCATCGCGCACAATCGTACACAACACTCCACCACGCTTCCGCTAGTCGACTTGTCCTCAAGGCGACCAAGCTGGATAACGAGCCAAGAAATCATCCTCAAGCATCCACGTTGCATCCTCCACGGGTTGGCCCTGCCAAGAAACCAAAACCTCAGTAACAATGCAACCCGAGCGACGAACCCGCCTCTTATCAAGCACCGACACAGGGGCAGGATCAGGGGGCGGAACAGGGCGCATCGGTGGCGGAGGAGACGCATCCACGGCCAAGTTTTGATCACCAACAAACCTGCGAAGGCGAGACACATGGAACATAGGATGGACCAAGGAAGCAGGCGGCAAGGAAAGGCTGTTAGCAACTGGACCAACGCGAGCCTCCACAGGATATGGACCATGAAACATGAGAGCGAGCTTGGAGTGCTTGGGCTGAAATAAAGAAGTCTGGCACTGTGGTAAGACAGAGACATAAACCAAGTCACCAACTTGGAACTCCCGATCAATACGGCAGCCATCATAGTGCTGTTTCATCCGATTCTGAGCCGCAGCAAGATTCATCTTTAATTGACGCAAGACCTCATCACGGGTATGTAGCATATAATCCACCTCAGCCACCGAAGATCGATGCGGGACATACGACAAAATCGTAGGGGGAGGACGGCCATACAACACCTCGAATGGAGTGAAGCCCACACGTGTGTGATAGGCAGTATTATAGGACCACTCTGCCCATGGAAGAAGGTGCAACCAACGGCGAGGCTGTGACATCGTGAAGCACCACAAGTACTTCTCCAAACAACGGTTGACGACTTCCGTCTGCCCATCCGTCTGAGGGTGATATGCAGTGCTCATGTGAAGCGACGTACCCTGTAAGGCAAAGAACTCCTGCCAAAACTAAGAAAGGAAGATACGATCACAATCAGACACAATGGTATGAGGCATACCATGAAGTTTTGCCACCTCCCGAACATACAGGTCCGCCACCGTTTTAGCAGTGAAGGGGTGACCCAACGCACAGAAGTGAGCATACTTAGATAGACGGTCAACCACCACCATGATCACCGATTTACCTTGCACCAGCGGCAAGGCCTCCACAAAGTCCATCGATACATCCTCCCATACTTTGTCCGGAATGGGTAGGGGTTGGAGCAACCCAGCTGGAGAAGTGGTAGCAGCCTTGGCGCGCTGACAAATATCACAAGCTGTCACATACTCATGCACAGCCCTACGAACCCCCAACCATAAGAAACTCTGGCTGACCCGCTTGTAAGTGCGAAAAACCCCCTCATGACCAGCAACTGGAGAGTCACGGAAATGAGATATAATGCGGCGGCGGAGATTAGCAACATCAGGAACCCACAAGCGATCTTTCCATACTAGCAAATCATCCCGCCAAGTGTAAAATGGAAGGGCTGCCGGGTCCTGCTGAAGGGCAGCGATCAAAGTCTGTGTCGAAGCATCAGAATAGTAGGCATGCTTTAACTCATCAATAAAGGGACAAGAGAGCATGGAGAATGTGAAGCACGACCCTGGGGCAGGTATACGAGAAAGAGCGTCGTTATAGACCACTTCATAATCATAACCCAAAAGTTTACTGACCCAACGCTGCTGAGATGGAGTGGACACCCGTTGTTCAAGGAAATACTTCAATGGCTGATGGTCAGTACGAATCAGGAACCGTCGACCCAAGAGGTACGGTCGCCATTTGGTGACGGCATGGATGATGGCCAGTATTTCCTTCTCATAGACGGACAGTGAAAAGGATCGGCCCGCCAGCGCCTTGCTGAAATAGGCGATCGGATGCTCATCCTGTAACAAAACTGCCCCTAAGCCAGTGTCCGAAGCATCCGTCTCGACCACAAAAGGGCGGCTGAAATCAGGCAGAATCAAGACTGGGGCGGAGACCATGGCGTGCTTCAGCCCATCAAATGTCACTTGTGCATCCGGAGTCCAAGCAAAAGCGCTCCATTTGAGCAGCACTGTCAACGGTCGAGCCAGTTCCCCATAGCAACTAATGAAGCGCTGATAGTACCCAGTGAGGCCTAGAAAACCATGAAGCGCTCGAACACACGTGGGAATAGGCCAAGACAGCATGGCGGCCACCTTGGCTGGGTCGGTGGCGACACCATTTTCCGATATAATGTGGCCCAAATAATCCACCTACTGACTGCCAAAGGAGCACTTCGAACATTTAAGACATAAAGAATTATCACGCAGAATAGAGAAAACCGACCTGAGGTGTGACAAATGCTCGGTCCAAGATTTGTTGTATACCAGAATATCATCAAAGAAAACCAAGATATAACGGCGCAGGAAGGGACGAAAGAGGTCATTCATGAGGCACTGGAAGGTGGACGGTGCATTACTCAAACCAAACGGCATAACCAGGAACTCGAAGTGGCCGTCGTGAGTCCAGAAGGCTGTCTTGTACACATCGGCGGCATTCATGCAAATCTGGTGATAGCCCGAATGCAGTTCGAGCTTTCTAAACACCGTAGCGCAGGTCAACTCATCGAGTAACTCCTCAATCACTGGAATCGGGTACTTGTCTTTCACAGTCACCGCATTGAGGGCACGGTAGTCAACACAGAAGCGCCATGTACCGTCCTTCTTACGCACAAGCAACACCAGCGACGAATAAGAACTTGTACTGGGCCTGATAATCCCTGCCTGAAGCATATCGGCCGGGGGTAATCGGAATCTGATGATCGTGGGAGCGGTGAGGCGGAAGGCCCTGTGGCTCAGCGAACAGGTCGTGGTAATCTGTCAAAAGCTCTTGGAGGTCGGATGGCATGATATCTTGAGGAACCTCAATAATTGCTCGCTGCTGTAAGAGGAGCCCTTGGGGGGCGTACCGGTACAAGGTGCTCGAAGAATGGGCGGAGAGAAGAGTGCCCGGCCTAGAGCCTTCCAACCGGACGCGCTGCCCCTGGAGCTCAAAGTCCATCCACATCTCCCGAAAGTTCCAAATAACATCACCGAGCTCTTGCAGCCACTGCACACCTAACACAATGTCCGCCCCTTTGGTTGGTAGCAGGAAGAGATCAGTGACAAATGCATGGCCCTGTATAGACAAAGTAACCTGTGCACACACCCCATTGCTCTGGAGGTGCTTGCCATCTCCAATTAGTACATCAAAGGGTTTGGAGTCCGATACGAAACACCCAAGGCGGTTGGCGACCCTGTCATTAATAAAATTGTGAGTAGAACCACTGTCGATCAAGATAGCTACCTGTTGGCACTTAAGGAACCTCTGGATGTGCATCGTGCGAGGCGTAAAGGCTCTAGAGAATGCATGCACGGATATCTCCAGTAAGTGCTCATCATTGGCGGACAGGGCAGAGCCGTCAGAATCGTCGTCGCCTTCGTCAATTTCTTCCACTAGAAGGCTGCCCTTAATAGAACAGCGATGCATGGGCACGAATTTCTCGTCACATCTGAAACAAAGTCCCTTCGAACGACGTTCCTCCATTTGAGCCAGAGTGGGACGTCGCACGATAGGACCAGCAGGAACGGTGGGCTGAATTGGGCGAC
Source organism: Saururus chinensis (assembly GCA_035235625.1). Taxonomy (NCBI): domain Eukaryota; kingdom Viridiplantae; phylum Streptophyta; class Magnoliopsida; order Piperales; family Saururaceae; genus Saururus; species Saururus chinensis. The sequence goes on from CP141142.1 coordinate 23,282,876, forward strand.
CCGGTGTAGAACTGCTGACGGGCGGGGGTAAGGGACTGGCGCTAGGAACAGAACGAGCCAACAGCCCCAGTCGCCCTCCTCTGTGATATCTGGCCAATTTTTCCTCTTCGATACGAGCATGATGCACCACTTCCCGCATGTTGGCACAAGGAAAATGCCGCATCTCTTCCGAAATTTCAGGTTTGAGGCCTCGCTTGAAGGTGCCCACCAGGGTGGCCACCGGCCAATCGGGCAACTGTTTCGCCACCTTCATGAATTCCGTATAGTATGCGCGGACGGTGGTCGTTTGGCATAGGGATGACAGCATCTCATTAAAATCCTGGAACTCATTTGGCCCAAACTGCACACAGAGTTCATCGGCGAAGGCCGCCCAGGTCGGATAGCACACTTCTTTCTCAAAGTTTTGGAACCAGACCGAGGCATCGCCATCCAAGTGAAAGGCCACAATGCGCAAGCGTTCAGCCTCAGAGTGCGTTCCTTGATAGGAGAAAATTTTCTCCGCCTTATACAACCACTCCACCGGATCATCATCCCCGTTATAGCGAGGGAACTACAGGCGAGCGAGGCGTGGTTCAGCGCCCCCTCGTTGACCCCCGCCATGCCTAGGAAACTCGTCCCACTCTTCAGCAGTGTCCTGGAACTGGTTCAGATGGGGCGGCATCATATGGGCATTTTTGCGAACACCTGGCATGCCTCGCGTGTCCCAGGTTTGGCGCCTTCCTCCCAACATTGGCTGACCATCGCCATAGCGCGCCGGGTAGGGCGGTACTCTGATGTGGATGCCGGCCGACATTGGGGGGTCTGGAAGGATCGGCTCTGGATGCTATGAGGGCCCGCCCTTCTCCGGAGTAGTTGACGCTGGTATAGGTAGGAAAGGGATGACGCGCGCTTCCCATGCATCCTGCCTTGCCGTCATGTTGGCCATGCCTGTATTAAGGTTTTGCAACGCCGAGAGTATCTTTGACAGCTTGGCGTCGCTGACCATGGAATTGGCCTTTGGGCTGTCCGTTGTGGATGGCGCTGGAGCCTCCTTCTCAGAAGGCACCTCTTGCACAACCACTTGTTTGCCACGAGCCATGGATGGGGATCGCAAGAGCTCCGATACCAATGATGTGCCCGATGCAGGCACGATAGGTACCTAGGAGAATTGCGCAGGGAAAGGGGAGATATTGAAGAAAGGGGGGAAATCTGAGAATCATCAATTGCATAAAATCCAACCAAAAGCAAAGGCCGCCCCATATAGGAGATGACCACCTAGGGAACCGGACCACCTGAACCATCCTGGTCCGATTTACACCAAATAACCCAATTAGTGGGTCGGCTACCCCGGCCACTAACCCAGACGATAATAAAGTATTACAATAACAAAATAAATAGTTCTATGCCATAGAATAAAAAAAGAGAGTATGAGCATCGCGCACAATCGTACACAACAGGATCACCACCGTCGCATGATTGGGGCAGAGCCAACTACAGCTGGCTGGCCCTTGTCTGTCCATGGCGGCGGCAATTAAGAAAAATAGAGAGGGAGGACTTACAAAGGTGAGGAAAGGCCATAACAGGATGGGCTAGCGGGGTTGGCTCTGCCATCATCGAACCATGGCAGCCAGACGAAGGCTAATGGCATATAGCGTGGACACCTCTGAGCTCACCCAGAGAGGAAAGGGGGGTTAAGTTCTGAGCTATTCTCGAATGGGCTAGCTAGAGTTCGACTTCCTTTTTTTCCATTGTTCTTATCTTTGTTTCTTTTCTTTTCTTTCACATGCTGAACACTTTGTGATGCATTAGATCTCAATCACGCCAAACACTTTTGTGGAGCATCAGATCCCACTATCTATGACTAGGCTCAAAACTAAACTCTATGGGTACAAATACCGGAGTCATAATATGCAAAAAAATAATTCAAGGTGTCACATTTTCCCGCCAAAAAAGATTTGAAAAATTGTAGAAACATCATAAAAAACCAGGGACGTTACAATAAGTGTCATTAAATCAAGTATTGGCATATTGTCATGATCAAACATTGTCATTAATCGGTATTTTAGTTAGTTTATAGTCTAGATATTTATTTCTGAAGGTGGAACAATAGGAAGACTCAAATTTGTGTTTTCTACAGGTAAAAATGTGCACACATTATATTCACATACTTTAGGGTAAAAGAGACCTTAAGTAAAAGAATGAAGAGGATTGGAGATTTTATTAGTGAAATATAAAACAAACTAGTCAAAACAATCGATTGCCATGTTGAAATGATCAATTGCTAATGAACTGTAGCAGAATCTCTAAAAATTAAAGGAGTGATTAATCACTTCTGTGAAAGTTCAATCAATTGATGGAAGAGTCATGAGGGAAAGAAACCAGGATCGATCAGTTGTCCTATGGAAATGATTGATTAATTGAGTGATAGTTTGCCTAAATTAAGCTTTTTGGTCTAGTTTGGATTTCTGGTTGGAGTCTTATTCCTTTTAGGACTTAGGAGTCTATAAAATGGGATTGGGATGGAGAGTAGTGAGAAGACCTAGAAAACCTAGAGAGCTTGTGTAGAGTTCCACTAATGTAGTTTTCAGAAAAGTTGTCTTCTAGAATGAGAAAATTTCAACCATAAATGAAAAAGAGTGATAAAGAGGTAAGATGAAAACACAAAAACATATGTGAGACATGGTGTTTTCTGAATATCGTTGCTGAGAAGATCAAGATAATAGAAGATTCATTCCAAAGGAGGAGATGAAAGATCTACTTTAATCAAAGAGTACAAAGGAGGAGAAGATCAAGCTATGACCGGTAAACAACCAAGTAGTGGTTAATTTAGAGTTCAAGAGTGGTGTGAAGAACCAGTCATTTTAAGAAAAAAGAATTTTTTCTCTTTGTAATATGAAATTCTAATCTGGACATAGTGTCTTGTGGTTTTTCCCTTGTTGGGTTTCCACATAAGAAATTCTTCTTTGTTTGTTTACTTGTCAAATTTTTGTAAGAACACATTGGAGTTATGCACTTTAATTTGAACAAAATCTATGCTTATTTTGTTTAAAAGGGGAACAAAATCTTAGTTTGTCTATGCTACACACATAGTTCACAAACTAACAAAAAACCACACCACAATAGGATTAGTGAGTTATATATGAAGGGGGAGGGTGATTGTTAGATGATGTATTTAAATCTAATTATGCACTCTAGTGTTGTAATTTTTATTTTCCTGATGATGGGTTGTAATGTTTTGTCACGAAATAGCCAAATGGGGGACTGTAAGAACATTAGTGTCTTTATGTCATTATTAGCTTACTTTCATGATCAAAACAATGCCATTAATGTGTAGTTTGAGTCAGCTTACAGATTGAAGAATGATTTCTGAAGGTGGAACGAATGGAGCAAACAAATCCGTATTTTCGATAGGTAAACACACACACATATCACATTCATAAATTTTAGGGTAAAAGAAACTTTAGGTTAAAGAAAGGTGTAGATTGCAGATTTGAATATTGAAATATCGAAATTTGGTCGAAACGTTCGATCACTGATGAACTATAGCAGAATCTCCAAAAACTATGTGAGCAATCAATTGCTTCTGTGAACAATCAATATGCACCCAAAAACACTCTCTGTTAAACAAAATTGAGAGTTTAGTGATCGATCGTAGAGTAGAACCACTGAATGATGGAAGGGCCATAAGGAAAAAGAATAGGGATTGATCAATCTTCCTTTGGAAATGGTCAATCAAATGAGAGGGAAGTTTCCTAAATTAAGCTTTTTTGGTTTGTTTTGGTTCCTAGTTGGGGTCTTATTCCTTTTAAGACTTAGAAGTCTACAAAAATGCATTGGGATGTTGTGAAGTGAACATAAAAAATCTAGAGAACTTGCGCGGAGTTGATCAATTAGAGGTTTAATATAATTGTCTTTTAGAATGAAAAAATTTCAAACATAAATCAAAAAGAGTAATTAAAGGTGAGACGAGAGGACAAAATACAAGAAAGAAATTGTGTTTACTGAAGATTGTTGTTGAAAAGATCAAGAGATTAGAAGATTCATTCCAAGGAGGAGATGAAAGATCTACTATGAACAAAGAGCACAAAGGAGGAGAAGATATGGCCAGTAAACACTAAGAAGTGGTTGTTTCAGGGTTCAAGAGTGGTGTGGAGAACCATCTATTTGAAGGAAAACAAAGTCTTTTTTCTTTGTAATCAGTAATTATGTAATCTCAAGATTACATAATGCACAATTTATTTGGACAGTGTCCCATGGCTTTTCCCTGGTTGAGTTTCCAAGTTAGAAAATTCTTATGTGTTTGTCTATTGATTTGATTACATAATTTTCATTAGAACACATTAGAATTAGGCCTGTTAATTTGAATAAAATCTGTGCTTAGTTTGTTTTGAAAGGGGAAGACATGTCTTGTAACTTAATTATGAGTTAGAGGCAATTTATTTTTCTTGGATTGTCTATGTCATACACATAGCTCACTAACCAACACTTAGAAGAATTTCATCCTCGAAATTCAACTATGCTCCTCTTTGAAAAGTTGCAAGTACCTCATACAAACTTCATACACTTGCTAGCATGTAGCTTCCTCTATTCCATCACGCTGCCAACAAGGTTTGACAAGTGGTATACTCCTTGTCCTCAAAATCTTTTCCTTCAATCAAAAATGCTCATAGGTGCTTCAATGTAGGTCAAATTGTTATGAATCTCCAAAGGTTCAAAATCAGTAATGTGGGTCAATTTGGCTTCATACTTCCTGAGCATTGTGACATTAAATACATTATGACTATATGCTAATTTTGAACGATCTAATGAATATCAGAGATAATTTTCCCTTCTTGCCAAATCACATTGCTCCCTTGATCGGTGATATCTTTAGGAACACATGATCTCCAACTTCAAACTCTAGGTCTCGATGTCGTGTGCCTACATAACTTTGTTGTCTATTTTGGGCTATATGAAGACTCTTTCAAATGAACTAAACCTTCTCTATGGACTTTTGCATGATTTTTGGTCTTGTTTAGAGATGTTCTCTTACTTCATTCCAACACTATGATGATCTGCACAGTCACCCATAGAGTGCTTCAAATTGTGCCGTCTGAATGTTAGATTAATGTTGTTATTATAAGAGAAATCTACTAACGGTAGTTGAAAGTCCTGGTTACCCTTCCACTCTAGTGTACAAGCTCTCAATATGTCCACCAAAATCTAAATAGTCCTTTCAAATTAAACATCATTTTATGGGTGGTAAGCTGAACTAAAATGAGTTGTCATTCCTAATACTTTTTGAAAACTTTGTAAAAACCTAGAGGTAAAACGTGGATCCCAATCTAACACAATGGATAGTGGTACACCATGGAGTCAAAACAATCTCTTTGATGTAGAGAGCTGCCAATGCATTTAAATAAGTCATCATCTTTATGGCTAAGAAGTGTGTAGATTTGGTAAGTCTATCAACAGTTACTCACACTTAGTCACTTCCATTGGATGTCTTCAGTTGTTCTATGACAAAGTCCATTGAAATATTGTCCCACTTCCATTTAGAAATTGGTAGGGGTTGCAAAATTCCAACTGGATGATGATGTTTTATTTTGACTTGCTTGCAAGTTAGACATTTAGCCACAAACATCGTAATGCCCTTCAAGTTGCTCCAATAAAAGTTCCATTTTACATCCTGGTATGTTTTTCTTCTTCTTGGGTGAATGAAAAACCTTGATAGATGAGCATCAGTAAGAATTTCATTCTTTTCACAAGGTTTCAACCCCTGCTAGTTCCAAGTCATGTGTGTCATAATTCTTTTCATGCGATTTCATTTGCCTAGAGGTGTAAGCCACCACTTTTCCACGTTGCATAAGAACACATGCCAAGCCTTGCTTTGATGCTTCATTATAATCAACAAATCCTTCAAACGTGACTGGGAGAATTAAGACAAGTGCTCAAGTCAACTTCTTTAGTTTCTAGAAACCGTCTTCACATGCTTGGTTCTAGTAAAACCTTGCAATTGTTCCTGTAAACTTAGCCATTGGTGCAGCAGTGCGTGAGAACCCTTCTATAAATAGTTGGTGGTACCCTGCTAACCCCAAGAAGCTTCGAAACTCGGTTGCATTCTTTAGCCTTTCCCAATTCAATATTGCTTTAATCTTAGCTAGATCAACTAAAATCCATTTTTTAGAAATAACATGTCCCAAAAAGGTTATTTTTTCTAACTAGAAGACACATTTGTTAAATTTAGCATACAACTAATTATTCCACAAATTCTAAATTGTAATTCTAAGATGTTCCATGTGCTCCTCCTTGTTTGAAGAATATATCAGGATCTCATCAACAAATATGATGATGAACTTGTTGAGGTACTGATGAAAGGTCTGATTGATTAGATCCAAGAATGCAGCAGGAGTACTGGCCAACCCAAATGGCATCACTAAGAATTCATAATGACCATAGTGAGTGCAAAATGGTGTCTTCGAGATGTCTTTTGGTCATATCTGGTACTAATGATAACTTGACTTCAAATATATCTTCAAGAACACTTGCGCCCTCTAGAGTTGATTGAAGAGATTGTCAAACTTCAATAAGGAGTATTTGTTCTGGACCATTGAGCAAAATCAAATTATCAAAAAATAAACCTCAATTACCACTTGTGATTTTAATATCCATCTAAGCTACCTAGTGGATCACCACATTATCCCTAGTCCAATTATCTTTCAAAGATAGGGACCACTAGAAATGGCTTCATTGCGTAGAATTTTATTATGTAGAGGAAACAATTAAATCTACTACCTATGTGCACTCACAATGAATCAATCGATAAAACTATCAAGCATAAAGCATTCAATCTGCACATGAACACATAATAATTTAATGTAGAAATCCCAAACTTGGGTAAAAAACCACGGCAGTTCCAACAAGGAACCAAATCAATGCACATCTAGTAAGTAAGACGATTACATGACACAAGCAAACCACCAACCTTTGTTTTAACTCTAACACAAACTTTTTTGCTTAAATCTCCACAAATTCTTATTGTTGTTGGCCTTCAAATCTTCTCCTTTAAATACTTAAAAACTTTTCTTCCTCCTTCCTTCATCTTTGTCTTCTATTAGCCTTCAACATGCACCTCTTGTTGTATTGACTTTGTCCTTTCGAATTCTTCAATCTCTTATTAAAGAAATTATGCATCTCCATCCTATGAAACTTCTGTGTGAAATCTCTTCTTTTAGCTGTGGATTAACTTCATGAATTCATCATAGATCTTCTCTTCAAACTCTATGTGAATTCCCAAGGAAACCAAGAAGTATAGGTCTATCCCTTCTTCTCCAATTTTTTCTAGGCTTTTCTCTCTTTAAATTTGTCACTCTTATCTTTTATATAGCAAAACAATTTTGGTCTTTGACTTCAACCAGATAAGAAATCCAATTTGGAATAACTTATTTAGGCCAACTAGAACTATTAGCTATTGATTATTTTAGACACCAATCGATCTATCACTATTTTATGAATACGCAGAGCTGATCTAGATGGCCATCGATCATTTTATTCTTCATATTGTCCAGTGATTGATTGATCCTACTGTTTAATTATAATTTTGACAGTTTTTCTCTAAAACCTCTTGAAAACCCTAAAATTACTTCTGAAACTTCTCCAAGTGCTTTTGGTATGTGAATGTAATCAGAATAAGCTTCAATAACCATCAACATTTTTTAGTCTCCATGGTTGAGCCATAAGAACAAGTCTTTTTCTATTCTTCAAGTCCATTAATTCCAAATATGACTCGACCACAACTACATCTAATTAGATTTTAAGACTATGTAGATACTAAATGTTTCTGGCATAATTTTGAAACAAATTAGTCAATTAACCTAACATAAGACACATATATTCTTACATTCATATTTTTCTTTGATGTCAAGCGAATGAGAGCTTTAAACTAGCCTAGGCCAACCTAAGTACATAATGCTTCACCATCATCTTTACAAGGAAAATTCTTTTATAAAAATAAATATAAGAGTAAGATACACCTTTGACAAGTTCATGACACATTACAAGAAATTTTTTAAGCATTTTAATTTCCTAGATGGAAGTCTAGCAAGTACCTCTAATTAGATCACTAAGATCACTAGAAACTAAACTCTTAAGTCAGCAACTATTTAAGAATACTTTTTTGAATTTCAATCTTGAACTTAATTGAATTAGTCATAATGTGAGAATGTTTTTGAAAAACAAAGCAATGCAACATCAAGCGAAAGAAAATAAAAAATTTATTCGCTTTCATTGGTGCATTCTCTCTTAATTAAAGTACATTGATAACACTTCATTGTGCTTCAGCATAATCGATAATTAAAAACCCTTAATCTTTGACCTGAACATTCAAAAACAACAACAAATAGGCTATGAACCAAAACATCTACTAAATTTTTTGAATTTTTGAGTTTTTAATTTTTTTTGTTTTTCTATTCAAATTCTATAAAAAACAGCCATAAAAATCCTTAAAAGGAGCTAAACTATGCTTATTTTTATTGTTTGATTTTTAATTATTTTTAGGTGTCAAAAAAATATTTTTGGACCATATCCACCTCATGTCAGTCTGCTTTTCCACTTCTTGTCAGACAATGGTATTCATCACTCTATTTGGAGGAGGATAGGAGTTTAGTTGGTGTAGCAAGAGGCATCCATATGAGAGTTTCACTTGATACCATTGCTGAGGTCATCAGATGTGAGAGGAGACCACTCATGTATCCACAGTTTGTTGGATATGCTTTTCCATCAAATAGTGAATTTATAGGGTCTTTAATGGGTTTACATAGAGGTCCAGAGCTGAATATTTCATTACTTGCTCACTCCCTGACATGAGATTATCGTCTTCTACATGTCATCGCTCAGTATGACATCTAGAGTGCTTGAAAGGAGAGAGTTAATTGCACGATGACATGTACACTTCATCTCCTAGAACAGCCCGAGCTTTAGTTGGATCTACCCTCTATTATCTTTGGATACATGAAAACTTTCCTTCATAGCCACACACATGAGATGTTACCCTACCCTTACATATTATGTAGGATTTTCACAGTGATTCATATTTGGATTCCTAGAAGAGAGTCTACTTTAGTTGATATGGGGCCGATTGCTGCTACAATGGTTCGATGAATGCTTTCTCACCACCGAGGAGATGCAGTGGAGCCACAAAGTCTAGGTGAGGCACTAGCACCTATTGATGATTCATATAGACTAATCACCATTGCTGAGTTTAGAGCTTATCAAGATGTGGTGATGGAGAGACTCAGAGACGTCAATTACATGCTCGAAGATAGATTTCTACATGCTAACAGTGAGGGGGAGCAATCTAATGATTCTAATGCTGCCAAATATGATTGATGATGTTTTCTATATACTTTGTATCAATTTCTCATATATTCCTTGTTTAAACATGTTTCAGTTCAATTATTGTTCATTATGTCAATGAGATGTAGTTTGAAACTCATTTTATGTTGAAATATGTGATGGACATGGTGATGTGATGATTGTTATATATATTTTCATGTCTTTTGGTGATCATAATAACTTGATTGTGCTTCAATGATTATTTTTTGTTAGAAAGGGGGAGAAATGTTTAATGAAAATCAAAGTAGTACTATGCAAATAAATTTTATTTTTTAGTGTGCAAGATAAGTATAGAGTTATGCAAGGCTTTTCAAGATCAATTCCAAATGAATCTATGTTAAGTCTTCGAGTATCAAGTTATTTTGTACAATTTGAAAGTCGATGCACTATGTCAAGAGTTGTAATTTTATTTTGATTTTCAAATGCGTAGTGTTTTAACAAGAAATAGCCAAAGGGGGAGATTTCAAGAACATATGTTTCATATGTCAGGCTAATTGGCTAATTCCTTTATCAAAATTATGTCAAAACCCTTGGGTATGTACAAAGTCTTAAAATCTGATTAGATGAATTGTGGCCAAGTAAAATTTGGAATTAATAGTCTTAAAAAATAGGAGCAGATGTGTTCTTATGGCTCAAGACTAAAGAATGTTGAAGGTTTATAAAGCTTATTCATAACACATTCACATACCAAAATCACTTGGAGAAGTTTTAGAAGTGAATTCAAGGGTTTGATGTGATTTTAAGGCAAAAAGGGCAAAACTATAATTAAACAGTACTATAAATCGATCCCTAGATAATGTACTAAATAGAACAATCGATCGGCACTTAAATCAACCTTGCATAAAATTAAGTTGAGAGTTATTAATCAATCACTTCGGATATTGATTAATTGCTCGAAGTATCGTGTATTAAGAAAATAGTGAAAGATCGATTGCTATATGAGACGATCGATTGTGAATAGTTTTAGTTGCCCCAAAAAAGGTCATTCTGGATTTATTTTATTTCCTAGTTGTAGCTAATGACCTAAATATTTTTGGAGACCTATATAAAGAATAAGAAGTGATGAATTTAATGAGGGGAAAACCCAAAGAAAAATAGAGGAAGGATGTGTACCTTTGCATATTGTTTTCCTAGAAGAATTCGCGTAGAGCTTAAAGAGAATACCAATGGTGAATTTATGAAGTTATTCCACAACTGAAGAGAAGAGATTTCACATAGATGTTTCATAGGAGTTGCAGCAAATTTCCAATGGGAGATTAAAATTTTCAATAGACCAAAGTCAATACAATAAGAGTTGTTGAAGGCTAGAAGAAGACAAAGACAAAGCAAGGAGGAAGAAAAGTTTCAAGTACTTGAAGGAGAAGACTTTAAGGCTAGCAACAACAAGAATTTGTGGAGATCTAAACAAAAGGAGTTTATGCTAGACTCGAAATAAAGGTTGATGTTTTGTTTGTGTCATGTAAATTGTCTTACTTACAAGTAGTGCATTAATTAGGTTCCTTGTTGGAACTGTTGTGGTTTTTTACCCAAGTCTAGATTTCTACGTTAAATCATTGTGTGTGTATGTGTGGATTCAATGCTTTAAGTTTGATAGATTGATGCATCGTGAGTGCGCTTTGAGAGAATATTTACTTTTCTACTTTATTAGAAAATTCTACGCAAAGAAGTCATATCTCGTAGTAAGTTTGAGGCAATGAGGTGATTGACTAGTTTGAGTTGACATATATTAAACTCATATGTGGTTAAGGAAGATTGATCTTCAAGCCTTGAAGAATAAATTAGGTAAGGTAAGGAAGTCCACCTTAGATTGCCTTGGAATTGGTTGGCTAGGCAAGGTTAAGGAACTTAACATCTCTAAGTAAATAGATTGATTTGGTTTTGTCCATGATTGAATACTTTCTATCTTATGGGGACACACATGTTTTAGGTTTTATTTCATTTTTACTTTGTTTTTCATGTTAATTTTAATCATAGGTTTTAAATGAAAAAAATGGAGAATCTTTAAAAACACAAACAAATTAGTTGCAGCTTTTTACTTACTTTACAATCAGGTTTTTGATGTTCTTGATTTGTTCAGCTATTGAGATTAAAGATCATTAACTAACTTATGAGCTAACAAACATTATGATGTACGGTCAATGTACCTTAACTACATGAATGATACACTAAGGAGAGTGAAGATAGACTGATTTTCTTTTGATTAGATGTTGTAATTATCTATTTTTCTAATCTTGCACACATAATGTTTATATTCAAATCAATTTTATGAGTGAAAATAAATGGACAATTCCTAGGCATTAGTTGACTTAGGAATTTTGATTTTAGGGATGTCATGGTGATCAAATTAGAGGAACTTGCGCTTGACTTCTATTTATGATTTGATGCAATAAAATTTCTTATAATATGCTTTCAATGGTTGTAAATTATGTTTACTTTATCAAATTATTCAAAGAAATTATCCTCATAACGATGAAAGGGAATGACTACCTATTTAGGTCAATGTAGGATAATATGAAAGCTCTTATCCACTTGACATCATAAAAAAAGATATATTAAACAAGACTGAAAACAATGAATTATGAAAGTTGAGAGGATTCAAAAAATGTCAAACCCTAGAAAAATGATTTGAGAAAAAATATCATAACACATAAAAGGGCATGGGAATATTATTTTTTAGTTTTTTTTTTTTAGAAAGCAATATTCATAGATTCTACCTAAAGTAAGTCAAAAAATGAAAGCTATTTCTTTAATAGGATCTGAACAAATTTGTCTAAATTGAACAAGAATGATCTTTGCAAGACTCATGAGTGAAAGAGACTAGAGTTAAAATATTTGTGGTTTCTTTAAAAATAAACAAAAGGGGATTAAAATGTTAAAAAGAAGAAATAAAAATTGAGAATCATAATTTGTGGATTCACATAAACTAAAAGAGAATTAATGAATTCTGTCAAGACAACTCAACATTGTTTATTTTGACTAAAATTTCTTAGGTTTGAATTATGGAATTTATTAAATTTTTTTTTAAGTTTTTGAATTTTACAAAAAGAATTAATTTGTTCAAAACTGATCAATCGCTGTCTCGTTTTCATGTATGGACATTCACACTTAAAATGGCAAAAGCAATATGATCCCCTCATTTGCTTCCAAAACAAAAAGTGGAAGTCATTGGATGGTGTCCAAGGCATTTTTGGTGGGTTTCATATGCAAAAACATGAAAATAACAATCCAATTTCATCGAATCACACACGGCCAAGGTAAGACTTGAACCCAAACTTTAGATTTTTATTGTTTTTTCAGTGATTTCAAATATTTTTGAACTATTATGAATGTTTTAATGGGCTAGGTCTACTTTATTTCAAAGTTTCATACAAATTCATCAACTAGGAATTGAGTTTCCATCGATTTTCATTTCATTTTTTGAAAATTTTCCCAAAAGTTTGAGATTTCAAAATTCATGATTTTTTTGACAACAATGCCAATAAATAGCACTCTGATTGGCCCATTTGGCAATGAAAGAAAGCTAGTTTAGTAGAAGTGGCAACTCGCATAAAGATTTTTCATTTAGATTTTTACCGGAGTCACGACAAACATGATTGATTAGCATTTCAAGTGTTGTGAATATAACTGAGCTAAGCATATTTCTAGCATACCAGTTCTTCGACAACAAAGCCAATAAATAGCACTTTAATTGGCCCATTTGGCAATAAAATTTGAGTTCCTGTATGAATTATGCCTTTGAATTTTGAATACAGCAGATGGACCGGTGAAGTACATTTTTCTATCATGAAAGTTCTGGCATTAGTTGCTCGCAGTACTCTACTACCTCACTGACATTCTGATTTTTTATCCGGTAAGAGTAGTAACCAGCATCATTCCAATTAATTAGTTATGCATTGCTCGTTATTTTTGGTTTTGAATTAGTTATGCCCCTGTTTTAATTGATTCTTCCCTATTGTTATTTGATGATATACAAACTTATGATTAGTGGTGCATTGTTTCAGGATAATATTAAAAAAAATATTATTTAAATAATATTAAAAAAAGAAATAATTATCAATATCACAAAGAGCAGAAAATAATTTTCAAAATAGGGTCTTGTGGTCACCTAGGTGTCAGCGAAGCACGAGCGCCTATGTGGCTTTTTAAAAAAAAAAATTAATTTCATAGGGACGAAAAATTTCTAGTGATTTCATACTTCTTGAAAGATGATATCAATATTGTACAGATTTTGCAAAGGACGAAATAGTAGTGTAATGATTTCTTCCTTACAAAATTAGTACAATACTAATTTGTTATCTTTCTCTCCTCTCACCTCTCTCTTCTCCCTCTCTCCTCTCACCTCTCTCTTCTCACCTCTCTCTCCTCTCTTTTCTCTCTCTCTCCTCTTTCTCTCCTCTCTCTCTTCATTCACTCTCCCCTCTTTCTCTATCCTCACTCTCTATTCACTATCTCTCTCCTCTCTACTCCCTTTCTCTCCTCTCTATCTCTCTCTTCACTCTCTCTCTCTCTTCATTCTCTCCCTCTCCACTCGCCCTCTATTCACTCTCTCCTCTCTCTTTCGGCTATCACTCTTCTTCACACATTCTCTCTCTTCACTCACCCTCTCTCCACTGTCTCTTTCTTCTCTTTCTCTTCTCTCTCTCCTCTCCTCTCTTCTAAAGGACAAAATTAATTTATTTTAAAAAAAATATTTCATAACTTCATCCTTTAGAAGAGAAAGAGAGAAAGAGAAAAAGACAAGAGAGATAGCCAAAAAAGAAATGAGAGAGTGAATAGAGAACGACGAGAGAGAGTGAATGAAGAGAGAGAGGAGAGAAAGAGGAGAGAGTGAGTGAAGAGTGAGAGAAGAGAGAGGAGGATAAGAAGAGAGGATAAATTAGTATTGTATTAATTTTATCCTTATGAAGGATAAAATGAGTACAGTATACTGATTTTGTCCTATGTGAAATAAGTTTAATAATAATTGTATCCTTTAGAAATATAAAATTTAATTTTTTTTAAAAAAAAACCATGCAAACGTGAGCTCTTGGTTGGCGCATACGTGGCCAAAACGGACACTATTTTAGGAATTATTTCCATCTCTCCGTAATTTGACAATTATTTTTTAAATATTATTTTTTAAAAAAACCTTTACAATATTATTGTTCCTACTTGGCTATGCACAACATAATTACTCCCTCCCTCCTATATTAACAATAATATTTAAAAAAATAATAATTTTTATTAAATAGTGAACTCTCATTTAAGAGAAGAAAAAATAATGTTATGACACACTTTTGAAGGTACCTAACCACTTAAATTTAATGAAATGAAGCTATTAATATAGAACATATTTTTTTCAAATTGGGCTATTATTTTAGGATGAAGAGAGTACTTTTTATGTTTTTTGTAATAGATATTTGGAAGCATTAGTTCCCTTTGGAGGTGGGCTTGCATTAGGCAAATAGTGGCCTCTGCTTCATAGTGTGAAACAAGCTTCAATATGAAGGGGGGCTTGCATTATTCATCTTAAAGTGATATTTCAGTGTTGGTTGAGCCTCACAATCCATAATAGGAATGGGGGATTTTTTTTAATAATGAGTTTATCTATAGGGAAAATTATTAAAATAATAATAATAAAAAATATTTACCAAAATAAACCACTTTGGGAAATATTTCCCAAAGTGGTGTTCCTTTTTGCCACGCAAGCGCCAGCCAAGCAGCTGGAGCTAGCGTAGCTTTTTTTAATTTTTAAGTTGATTTCGTCCTTTAGAACGACGAAATTGGTTTCAAGACGATTTCGTCGTTCTAAATGATGAAACCGTTTA
Organism: Saururus chinensis; assembly: GCA_035235625.1. Taxonomy (NCBI): domain Eukaryota; kingdom Viridiplantae; phylum Streptophyta; class Magnoliopsida; order Piperales; family Saururaceae; genus Saururus; species Saururus chinensis. Next base: position 23,298,034 of record CP141142.1, read on the forward strand.
TAAGTTGACCTGGTTTCGTCGTTCTGAATGACTAAATCAACTTATGCTGATTTCGTCGTTATGAACGACGAAACTGCCGTACTTAACCCATTTCAGCCTTCGGTCTAGGAACAACACTGATTTCGTCGTTCTAAACGACGAAATCAAAATAAATTTTTTTAAAATTACTATTTGAAACTAATTTTATCACCTGTCCCTCTTCATTCATTCAAAACATACACAATACATACACGACTTCATTCATTCCACCCATAACAAATATCACCATAACAAATATCAGTAAAGTACATCATAGACGAGTAACAAATATAGTACATCACAAGTAATGTCATAATCTCCTACGTCCTCGTCCTCAACCTCGACCTCGTCCTTGATGGTGGTGTACGAGCTCCTCATGATCTACCTCTAGCTCTGGCTCTGGTTCTGGCTCCTGCTCGGGCTCTGGATCCAACTGCGACTCCAGGTCCGGATCCTGCTTGGGCTCCGGCTCCGGCTCAACATAAGTAATAGATGGTACAATACGAGCTGGCCGATGTCGTCTATAATATAAAATCGGATCTGGCTGAGCTACATGTGCAGTGTCCGGAAATGATGAACCTGGGGGAGAGCTATACGCTACTGATAATAATGGAATATCAGGGCATGAAGAGTGCATCGGCTACGTCTGAGCGGCCTCGTCAATAGGATAATCTCGATGAACATCCGTGATCACCGAATGAAGTAGTGGCAAGCTACGAAGGACATCATCAGACACTCTAATCACTGACATGCTGCTGCTAAGTCCTCGCATGAAGTACAGGTGACAAGTGCATCACTCAAATACGCATGCATATGTCGACCTGACGAAGCTATAAAAAAATAAATTAAATATTAGATAAATAATTAAAACGAAATAAGAAAATAATATATGCCTTAATTAACAAAGTTGTACTTACTAGAGCTGCCTCAGACGCTCCCCTAGGCTAATATGTCATCTCCTCTACATCATCGCGCGGTAAAATATATCGTCGTGTAATTGGTAAATACCACTGCATATAAGTACTACGAACATCTCGCAATGTCGTAGCCATCTCCCCTCTAATAACAGTGGCTCTCCTTTCCCCCCATCGAGCAATATACGACGCATGATGTATAGCCCAGTCGGTAATATGGCGGCCCTATTGAGTGATGCGATGGACAAACTCGACAATAGAAGGTGGGACCCCTTGCTCCAGGTTAAACTGGAGCATTACACGATCCAACACATACATCTCGATAATCTAGTAACATATTAGAGGGGTTCGAGAAAGCCACATCTCTCGACCGTCCGTGCAGAGGGGAGGTAACACAGCCAACAAGTCCTCCGAGTACGGCTGCCAAATAATCTATACAATATATAAAGATAATTTAGTTTAAATAATGACAAATTTTTTAAAATTATTACATAAAAAAGTTCAACACGGTAACAAAATTACCTGGTATGGCCGCTGGTGGTCTAACTCCCCTCTATACAATCGGAGGACTCCTTGTGGATTTTCGGTTCTCTTTTTTTGAACATTCCACCTCAAGGAGTTAAATTTAAAAAATGAGTTCAGCATATGTACATAAAACATTGCTATAAAAGTAATGTGGTAAACATAAATACAACCTACCTCGCCCCTAATGGAGCACCCTCGACCAAGCGACCCATCTCAGCACTTGGTCGACCGACGTGTAAGTGCTCCCACGACCATAACTATGTCATAAAATAGTGATAACAAATATTAGAATTAAAAAATTATACGTGACTAAAACACCAAGTAAAGTTACACAATTAAATTACCTAAAGAAGGGTCAGACAGCCGACAATCCCCGAGGTCATGGCATGGCATGCTTTTCCTAACTCTTGGTATAAGAATGCGAAAGTAGCACTGCCCCATGAATAAGTGCCAGCCATGTCAAAGTCGGCAAGGAGAGAGAGATACGAAACATGCACGTGGCTGCTCGTGGTATCCGCAAATATCATGGCTCCAAGTAAATGTAATAGATAGGCTCGTGCATGCTGCTCGATAACTATCTCTGTAGCATCGGCTGGGAGCTCGCGAAACTCCTGTAAGAGTCATCGTAGGCTCACTCGGCTACCATGCATCACCGAACGTCCATCAATACGAAGTCCTAATAGAACTGCCACATCCATGAGCGTGATGGACATCTCTCCATATGACAAATGAAATGTCTGAGTCTCCCTCCTCCATCTCTCAACAAGAGCTGTCAATAGAGGCCGATCGAGACAGACGTACTATAGATGAATGAAATGGATGAATCCCTCTCGCTCGATATAAGGTAAAATACGCTCATCTAAGGGCCAATGGCGGAGATATTTAAAATGTTTGGTGCACTCAAGGCACCTGGGGTCCTATAATAAATTTTAAAATTATAACATAGCATACTATATCATCCAAAAAATGAAACAAATTTTATAAAAAATTTATCATACCTCACCTCTCCAAATAGCAGCAGACCTATGTGACTCCTGCTCTATAAGTACGGAAGTGACACTCGGTCCTAGCCCTTAACAAGGCTCTGCATGATCCATATTATCTGCAAAAAATTTCGATCATATCATAATTGAAAGGAATACATGCATACGTAACTAAAAAAATAGAATAAATACAAAGGTTGATTATATGTTTACCAATCAACATGAGGGTTTCTACATGATTTACTATTATGCCCACTTTGTTTACATCTCCCGCATTTATATCCTCCTCTACCATCTCTTTCCATTGTTCTACGGTCCATAGTATTCCTAATGCGAATAGACCATGGGCGACCGGGTTGCCTTGTTGCTATTGGTGGGTATAACACAAAAGGTATATCCCTCTCCCAATACTCCCGACCACGAGGAGAATAAAATTCTATGGAGTACACATTTTTATAAGTAGAAGATGTGTAAAACAGTGATGCATGGATTGGTTCCCGTCGCTTTGCCCACATGACGATAAGGTGCGAGCAAGGATAACCATAAACCTGAGGGATGTTGCATGTACAAGTATGCATCGTAGCATTTACCATAACCTTTCGGGCATGAATTGATGTCACTTCGTACTGACTCCTGTTGATCCTATTAACTATATACTCCCCAATTTTTCTTGTTTGCTCCCTTAATATAGCTTCCACTCTGGGAGTATATGGGGTGGCCATGGCAGAGGCAGCAAAAGATCGTTTAACAAAAAATTTTATGAGCCGATAAAAGATAGCTGGCACTAAAGCCTGCATAGGTAAACCTCATGCCCCCTTCAAGATGTTATTTAAACTTTCAGCTGTATTTGTAGTCTTCATGCCAAATGTCATAAAACCACCGTGGGCAAGGGACGACTGTGCAGGATGCAATTCTCCTCCTAAGAGGAGATGTTTTGCCCTAGGACTCTCTTAACCAATCAAGTCCATTTTAGCATCAAACTTTTCTACTGTGAGTGCACAAGCTGCTGCCCCAATCATGTCCGTCAGTGTATCATTTTTGAACTCCTTAAAATTTGCTTTTATGTGACGGATGCAATAACGATGGTGGTAATCCGGCTCTGGAAGAACCTCAGGCACGGCCTTCTGAAGCCCCTTATGTCGATCTGAAATAATGACGATGTTTGTCATTCCCATCAATACATGATCCCTCAATTCCATTAGAAACCATTTCCAATTGTCTCCATCTTCCTTCCCGACAAGACTGAATGTAAGAGGAAATAACCCATTATTTCCATCTGTAGCCGTTGCAGCCATAAGAGCACCGGGGTATCTGCCATACAAGTGAGTGGCATCAACACCAATCACGGGGATGCAATGTCGAAACCCTGCTATAGACAGCCCAAATGCCCAAAATAATTGCTTAAATCTCCTACATATGGCACCATCTGCACAATGTACTTCATCAACCTCTAAGCGGTAGTAGGTGGCAGGATTCGCTTCTTGTACCGCCCTTATGTACATTGGCAACAATTTATACAATTCTACCCAATCTCCATAAATAGCCTTGATCGCCATATTCCTTGCTACCCATGCTTTCTTATAAGATATGTCAACATATACTTCTCCTTCATTCTTTGATTAATATCCCTTGGTGTGAGAGTTAATTCGGCTTGGATAGCGGGCATTATGACCTTCGAAATAAAGGAGGCATTGCATTGCCTATGATCTGTGCTAAGCTGGGCATTCCGACATGTGTGGTCACCTTTGTACGTCTTCAATTTAAAGTACCCACCACCCCTTTTGATTGAGCCATGCACTCTCCAAGGGCAAGTTCTATCAATGCACTTCACTGTATACTCTGACGGATTTGTTCGTACAACCTTGTATTCGACATGATTTTGAATGGAAAACTCCTGCAAGATTGTAACAAATGCTTCTTTATTCTCAAAGATGCGGCCAACGTATAACTCATCTTCATTTTGTTGGTCCATATCCATTATAGAATTAACTGCCGCATCTATCTCCTCATCTGTGATGTGTGCATAAAGTGGCTCCACTTCACAATACAGCGGCTCTTCATCATCTACATTCATATCATTCCCAGCAATAGCATTGTCTACCGCATCTTCCCCCTCGCCATCAACCATCTGTTGAATGCTTTCTTCACCTCTAACCCCTTCTACATTCATGTCAGAATCTTCTCCACTTACTTCGTCAATATTATCTTCACCTTCATTATCCTCATTTTCATCAATATCTTCACCGTAGACATATCCCCCCTATATATAAACATCGCATATGTATTAAATTTCGTAAGCCTAAAAAAGTTAAATTCATTTATAAATATATATTTCACCTTTGATTAGATGGTCCAGCATCGGTATGACCAACATACGTGTAGGGGTAATGGAGGCCCATCGAACTTTGAGTTTCATACCATGCACCGCCTTGAGACATTTGAACGCTAAATGACTCATGTACATGCGTCGTGGACCTTCCATATTACACACAAAATCTCAAAATTTAGCTAAACGTATTTTCATTAAAGGATAATAAGATTTAAAATGTATTCACAAGTAAATCAACCTTACCTCCAATTAGGTCCACTTCCATCGTAAATAGGGGCAGACGACCTATGATGTTCATTTGAAGCTACTGTCATAGATAAATTTCCTTCTTCTTCATCGTCCACCGGCATTTGGATACGACTTTCATTGTTCACATTTATATCCGAGCTCCTGTTTGAGCTTCTGTGAGAGCTCCTATGTGAACTACTTTGCCTTTCACTAGTCACTCGGGCCTCTTTTTCGAGAAATAACTCAAAGAAATTGTCACATGAGTGGTGAAACATAAAAGCCATTGATGCATCATCATTTATGCACATTAGTATCATTCTCGATCCATAGGACGGAATATTACATTTGATAGCAATTTTCCATCTTCTTTGATCCAACCATACCTTGCTTGCTACGTGCAGCTCAAATTCATCAAATGTAGACGGTTTTTTAATTAATAATCCTTCTATGCATCTGTAGTAGTTAATTAAAAAACTAACCATTTCTTCTGCCATTTCTATTCAATTAATTCCTAAACAATAAATTAAATTAATATTAGATTAAGCAAACTAATATTAATATCTACCCTAACCAATATATTTTCAAAATATTTACGCATAGAAACTAATAGATTTACCAAGTATATAAGCATATCATCAATACTTTATATTAATGAGTAAATTTCCTAATCAATAAAATTACACAATTAATGCGATAACAGATGCAATGTCACAAACCATATCAGCAGTAAAAAAAAGCACTAAAGCCCCTCGATAAAAAATGCTCATTTTTAACCAAATCATCCAAATCGCACATTACACCAAAATACTGAATTAATAGAGAGTTCATAAGCTACTTACCAACACCGAAACAACCTGGAGCAGTACTTCCGTAAGAGGCAAAATGCAAAACCTAGACACGTAGCAAATATTTAATTTAAGTACAGACATTACATCAAGATATTTCTAAATCAATTATTTAACAAAATGGAGAATTAGGGTACCATGGATTGGGTGCGAATTGGGTGCAAGTACAATGGCGGCCAACGGAGAATGCTGTGGGAAGGAGAAAGGACGTCAGCGGCAGAACTGGCGGCGGGCTAAACATCGGCGGCGAGACTGGCAGGGCCAAACGTCGGCAAAGGCAGTCGAGAGGAACGGTGGGACTAGCTACGGGATGGGCGTCAGGACTGGTTGTGGGAGTGGCGGCGGGCTGGACGTCCACGGTGGGCCGAATGTCAATAGAGGCGGCGGAGCGGACTAGATGTTGTCGGCAGAGGCGACGAAGCGAAAACAAACTGGTCGAATGTACTGGAAACGAGACTGGAGGCGGAGCGGATTCGCATCTATAACAACGATGATTTCGCCAAAAATGGGTTAAGTGCGGCAGTTTCGTTGTTCAGAACGACGAAATCAGCTTAAGTTGATTTCATCGTTCAGAACGACGAAACCAAGTCAACTTATAAACGGTTTCATCGTTTAGAACGACGAAATCATTTAAAACCAATTTCGTCGTTCTAAATGAAGAAATCAACTTAAAAATTAAAAAAAAAAGCCACATTGACACCAGCTGCTTGGCTGGCGCTTGCGTGGCAAGAAGGAACACCACTTTGAAAATTATTTCCCAAAGTAGTATATTTTGGTAAATATTTTTTTTAATTATTATTTTAATAATTTTCCCTTAACTATAATTTAGATGGTACAAATTTGGTAGGGCCCACCTCAAAAGGAAGACATCTAAAGAAGTCAATGCACGTAGCGCATAGCAAGAAGAAAAGATATAACTCGCAACTGATTTGCTTGAAAATTTACGTGATCTATGACTTCTATAGTAGTGCGTATTTATACTCTTTTTGGGATACTAGGAATAGTGCACGTGCAAAAGCACGTGAAATTTTTTATATAAAATAATAAAAATCTAATATATTTTTTATAATAAGTTCCTTCAAATCATCTATCTTGGCCTTAAAAACTCGCGAAACAATATTAGGTCTATTGGATGCATATTCTCCAGGTTTCAATTGGCTAGTAATCTCAGACCATTTTGGGTTACATGTCATTGTAATAAATAAATCTGATTTACTATAAGTTTGAACAAGAGCGATGACATCCAAATATCTTCGTCTCATTTCACGTGGTCCACCAATGAATGATGCTGGTAAAACAACTCGTTTACCTATTCTCTTTCCCTCTATCTCCCCAACAACAACACTATCTACTACACCTTGGTAAAACTCTACTCTTAAAGCATGTTGATTTTGTTTTATAAAGTTCAATCTATTTGTCTCAATTTTCACATACTTGTCAACTATATATTGTTGAAATAATCGTCCACCATTGATAATACTCCACGAAGGGTTTGTCCTGATTTGGAATAAGTAGGAATAATATTCCCTACAAGTCACATCAGTGCATCGTCTTTGAAGTTGGCCTTGAATTTGTAATTCTTGCTCAAATTGTTCTATGCTATATGGATATACTGAATTTGCTAAACAACGACATTTAATCCCAGCATGCCAACCAGTCGCACCACTTGGAAATAACAACGGGTATTGTAAAGGGTCATAGCATCCATAATAAAGTTGAACTTTATAAGATTCACCTTGTTTTCCATGAACAATAATTTTCCTTTCTTGCTCACCTGTTTCATCATCTCCTTTGATCCAAATAGCAGCCACTTGAGACGAAGATGGTGCATTGTAGACACATTGATCATGAGCACAACTTTTCTGAATATCAATTCTCAAGTCACGAGCATCCCCCATATGGCTAAGTTGCCGCAAAAATTGAGCTTGATTGATTTCAAGAATTTTAATAATCTTTTGTACCAATGTCGGTAACAAGTTCGACATTAGACATACACGATTTTCTACCTCATGATCTGTGTCATAAAAATACAGTTGCAAGAAACGTGGATCCAAATCCGTTGGTTGTAGAGAGAGGAGGGAATGATGAATTTGACCATGAATTCGATAGGTATATGTTCCAACCCTCATATTATTGACACTCTCATCGATCTGAGCACGAATCGATGTGAAAGGATCTGAGCACGAATCGATGTGAAAGAAAAAAGGCTATTATAAGCCCTGACACAATCACGAAAAGCCTTGTACTCATCTGAGGTTCCAACATAAAGTTCTTCTAACTCTGGTGGAATTCCATTAAGACTAATCATAACACCCCCATTTTGACAGCAAAAGGCCTTTGTCTCTGTCTTGAATTTTTTTGCTCCACAATATTCACAGTCAACAGCTAGGTCTATACAATGAACTCTAGCTTTCTTTCTCAAAATTTTTGACATTGACGGAAATTCAAATGATTCCATTTCTAATTGATTGTATCCAATGTTAGTCAATTCCATATCGGTAGTGAGAGAATCATGAGTAACAACAATTTGACCACCCACTTGGTCTGTCAATAGGGAAGATCTGAAAATGTTATCCCAAAAGCAAGTGCAAAAAATCTAAAAGAAAGCCATCAAATGTAAGTCAATTTACCATTGTTTTGTGATGGCCATCCTTCTTTTTTTTTATCGTCATAATGTTCGACACACTCTGCCAACACATGTGCGTCCGAAACACGACGGCCGTCAATGCAGATCACAGTCAGATATGCTTTATATTAATAATGAGCATATCACAGAGTCATAGCACAACAAAATATTATTCATGTGCTTAATAACATATTTCACACAAACCATGGACTTAGGTTCGTAGAGTTTGAAGTTTTACAAGCCTCACAAGTCTTCAGGCACATCATGCCCTTAATCTGCAGTCATATAAATATTACATATTTTCCAAAATCAGAAAGCAGATAAATATCTGGGACACTACACGTCCTTCACCTTCGCCCTCGCTGCATTACCTGCAGAATCTGGGGGTGGGTGAGTATTTTAAAATACTCAATAGGTTGATTTAAAATCTAATAGAGATGCTAAGCAGAAATCTCTTTGAAAACCCTACAACATTTTCTTTAGAAACCTTTATCACGATAAATTATGCATAAAACAACCGGTTCCAAATCACAACAAAACCACAAGCCGCGACACCCTACGGCCTACCCTCGGTCCCTCATGGGGCAAACGAGGGCTACTTAGGGACAGAGCTTTCCCACGATGCTCTACCCTATGCGCGCCACTTGCCGATTTATTTTTCTCGGCGGGCATCATCACTCTATGATTATTCCAGGTTCTTAAGCCCATGAATTAATCATCACATCATTCAAAACATAGCAATATTCATGCTAAAATAGTTCATCACATAACATGTCTCACATAAATCAATCACATAAGCTTAATAATGTTAAATCATGCGTAAAGAAGTTATACTAAGCACACGTTTAGAGTTTAAAGTCCCCTACCTTAACCCTTGGTTATAATTTTGTAATAATAGAAGCCTTGAATAAAGAAACCGACCCCACCACAGCGTCCAGAACATTGAATTCAGTAGGAAACGCCTTTTGAATCGCTCGATTCGGACTTAAAATGAGTGAGAAATGAAGATCAGAAATTTCTGAATGTAGGAGAGAAATGGGAAAACGTGGGAGATAATTCTCTTCTTTCTTTCTGGATGTCAAGGATGTTATTTATAGAAGAATTGGATAGATGTGAGGTTGACACGTGTCAATCCTATCTGCTTGCATCATTAATCCTATCCACTGTCAATCCTATCGCTTTGTCAGCAATCCTATCCACTATCAATCCTATCGTTTTGTCAGCAATCCTATCCACTATCAATCTTATCCGCTTTGTCAGCAATCCTATCCACTATCAATCCTATCCGCTTTGTCAGCATGCCTATCCACTATCAATCCTATCTGCTTTGTCAGCAAGCCTATCCACTATCAATCATATCCGCTTTGTCAGCAATCCTATCAAGAAAGATATTATTTTATTCAAATAATATCCTAACCTCAAAACGCGATAACTTCCAACCTTGACGTTGGAATCACACGTTCTTATTACCGATGGACTCGTGTCTATGAGCCCTTTGAAATAAGACCATCCATGGGTAGGTTATCCCGCACTTTTGTGTAGGTCCCGCCCATATGGCACGCTTCCCGGGGCTGTAGCTTTTGCTCCCGACCTCCGTTTTGAGTGCTCTTGGATGCGTTGTGCTCGTTACTTCGAGCTATACGGGGATTTTACCTAATAAAACCCCCCTAACACTAATCTTAAATTACTAAATTACCCTTAACCCCCTGCGTTAAGCATAACCAGAAAACGGGTCGTTACATGTTTATATCTAGAAGTTGATCATCAGGGTTTGTTAAAGCACTGCTTCTATTGGAATTCACACCTAAACTCGACGAAGTCCTATTTTTTAGATTCAAAAGTTCCTTTGCAGCAATCCTATTTAAAACTCTCTTCTTACGTAACCGATCTTTTTCTGCAGTAGATAGTTGAGCATACCACGCACGTTTTCTAGCATTTTTTGCTTCTCTATTTGATGTAGATGTCTCCGACACCATCTAAGACATTTGAGAAACCCAAAAAAAATTCCCTAATAACATATGTATAACATATGTCTTAGGTAATATCATTTTATTAAAGGGTGAGCATTTTATATATCAAAGATCCAACCTATTTAATTGATGTAATAAGATTATTTTTCTTTTGTATAAGAATAATACATGATTTGATATTCCATATGAAACAAATAAAAAGAGAAGTATACAAATATATTTATATAGAAGTGAATGATACCATTAATACTTAATTTTTTTAAAAAAGCATGATAATCAAATAAGAAAAATCGAAAGAATATCTAATGTATAATAACAAGTAGGACATCTATATAGTTAAGCATATCTAACTAAAAAACAAAGCAGTTTCCCAAATAGGAAAGTCATATTCAAATATTTATATATACTAATTATTTCATATATAATAACGAGTAATTGCTTTCCCCACATGAACAAAAAACACAAATATAGAAGGAACAATATCTATGTGTAAGCAACAAATGTATCATATATATTAATGTAACTTATATGAATAAACAGTCAAACATATATTGTCACATATAAGTAGAAGTAAGGGCGAAACGTACCTATCCAACGTAGTTAAAAATAGCGACCACAAGTAATAATTTGATTATACACCAGCGAACTATAAGAAAATGATGTAGATATGAAGTCAACAAAGGGCATGTACTCTTTAATACATACAAATGTTTAGAATGTAGTCACAATAAAACCGAATGATACGGTATAAAGTAGTGTTATCAAAAGATGATGTAAGTATTATTTTTTTCAAAACACAAATTCTTTGGATAAAAGATAGGTACAACAATAAGGAAGCACTCGTTGTTAAAAGAGAAATATTACACCATCGTATCACACGTTTATATAATAACTATGTTGATCTTGTAAAGAAAAACTTTGGAGCAAAAAAATCTGATACAACAAACATGTGGGTGTGAAACTTCTAAGTTGTGAAGACATGTACCAAATGAAGAACACATAGGTGTGGCAACAAAGAGTTTGTACCCTATTCAATTACCACAAATTTTGCATTTATTGTATGTCATAACTTATAACATTAAATGATGAGTAATTGATTGTCATGGATCATGGTGAAACTTTCCATATTTCGTAATAAATAGAATGTGTGGTTTAGAAACTCTAATTACAATCATTTAATTTGTATTCATCACATTAATTGATATAGTAATTGTACCATGACTATTCATGTTAATGTTAGGATTAAGCCATATCTGAAGTGTGTACCGACAATATATTCAATAATAATCAATTGCAACGCGCTAAATAAATATACGATTCATACATACTATCTCAAATCAAAGGTATTAGCAACATTATGTATATAAAATAAATTGAATAGTATACATAAGTGTTTAGAGATAAAATTAATGCTAAAATGGTATCTTTTGCAAAGCTATTTAAAATAGTAATTAAAGCTTACTTATAGGTATGTCCAAAAATTGGAAGCTATTAGTTAAATAGGACGATTACTATGACAAATTCTTTTGTAATGTTCCTTCTATTAAAACCAATGTATAATTATAGCATGTATTTTAGTCCCACACACACTTTGTATTTATTATTTTCCCACCTTGAAACGTACATAATAAAAGATCATTTTTTAATTCAATATAATTTATTGCAATGCCAATTATGGTTCTATTATTTATGCCATGTTTATTGGTATTTAAATACATATAGTAGTGGGTGTTTAGAAAATTTTAATCATTATATATGCATGTATGTCTATGCTTTTGAATTAAATCATATTTTCTTTAATAGTGTATTCGCAATATATTATGTTGAATGCATATTCAGCATTGAAGTCTGATATTCGTCATCAAAAGAACCTTTTATATATGAATCTTATTTTCCTTCAGTTCCATACCTTGAAGGTACATATTTGTCGGTCACTATTTTGATTTTATATGGTAGTTGTGAGGTAGGGTTTTTGGCCTAAATCATTAATTAATAATACCCCATACCTTAATAAAATATACCCCGAAAACTAACCAAAATTACATCCAAAAGCATAGCAGAGGGATATGAATAAAGGGCATTTTCATCCACCTGTGGCAAACTGTCCCGGACCTTATTAATTTTGACCCCAATTTCCCAGAATACCCTATAGAATGCCTATAATTTTATAAAAAATGAATTACACAAGCACGTAAATACTCACTCATTCATGGTCTAATTATTTAATTTTTTTATGAATTTTAAAATGTAATATATACTAAAAGAGAGAGATAAGAGAAGAGTGAGAAGAGAAGCAGAATGAGAGGAGATAGTGAGAAAGAGAGAGGAAAAGAGAGAGAAATAGAGGGTAGAGAGATGAGAAAATTTTATAATAAGCTTATGCAATAAACATTTGCAATCTTTGTTCTCGGTTTGGGAAAATTGTAACTATTTGTGGCATTGAATTGAAAATGTTATTAATATTAAGCTTATTAGTGGCATCTTTTTTAAATGTGGCTAAACATTGATGACGTCGGATTAATTTTATATAATGGATGACTGGTTCGAAAGGGACCCTTACGTATATTGGAGGTTGGTCCAGTCTATTGTTATTTAATTATGCTTATTTTGTCCTAGGTGAGTTTGTTCAGTGTGTTATTACTTCGTGGCATACATAGGGTTGGTTAGTTCATATTTGGAAGGATGCAACTTTATGACTGCCACAGTTTCTAGTCATCTAAATTTTTTGCACATGGATATTGTATATATAACTAATAAATATAAAAAATGACATATACAATTGTTTATTCCATAATAGAAACCATTAATTTAAAGGAATTAGAGTCAAGTCTTTATCAAACTCAGTATATGAGACATATTATACATGCTTGGAAATATGTTATAATTTGTATGTGATATGCGATGTTGAACGCCATTGAAATCAACGTGTCGGATTTTACATCACTATTTTAAAATTTAAAATGCATGATAAAAAAAATGACCAGTTGTGGCTTATATAAGTACATTAGTTCTATTTATGTAGTATACATATTTTTTACATAATTACGAACATATACCAGTAAACATTGCTTCGCTTAGGGGCTTCATGTGTAAGGTGAAGACAAAATAATAATTTCCTATATCAAATGGGTAACAACTCGCATAATTAGATACACAAGTAACAAAAATAATAAAAGAAAAAGTATCATATATTATACCAGTCTTTTTTAGAACAAAATAAAAGTAAAGTATTTGCCTAGTATTCAGCATACATGAAAAAATAAACATACATTGTGCAAAGAAACTAAATACTCATAACAAACACTAAAATAACTCAGGCCACCACACAAATTTCAAGTCCTCTCATCGTCTTCCAGATGAACAAGGACTTGATTTTCAACAATCCACCTGCCATTGTAGCTTGTCGGATCTTCACCACTATGAGGAATTGGATGAGCGCCATAATCACTCATGAAAAGCATAATACCAGGCTCACGGAAAGAATACTCTAGTTTCATAGTTCTAATGCTTCTATTAATTACATCACAAAAGAAGGCCTCCTTTTTTGTAACCAAAACGAATACATCAAACGAGTGGTATAGAATACTGTTTATTTCAACATTCTTGGTGACTAAATCTGATATAGGAAAACTCAGAACTTCAGCCCAAACCGATTTTTCCCAACAATCCAATGTATAAACATTCATGACCCCTCCAATAAGAGAGACAAGGTCAAAGACGTCCTTCATGGCTCGCTAAAACCAAAATATGATTCCCAACAATTCTTATGACATTGGTAGGTAGTTCAATATAAGCACAATCACAAGTGTCCATGTCAAAAACAAAAACCTTTGTTTCATCTATAAGCAAGTACACATACTTACCAACACATATCGGTGGTTTTGATCTAACTGAAGCGAAATTCACTATGTTTGATTCACCAATATGTTTCCACCCCCAATTGTCAGAACTAAACACTTCGATAAGATAATTGTCATGCTTGTCAGATAAACATAATCTAAATATCTTATAACGGTAGCCATTTATATGATTTTCCATAATAGCATAAGCAATTGACATATACCTCAATCTAGGACTTGGAATAAGAACCCAATCTCCAACCATTGGTGGAACAATGTAGTACCTATCGGTGCGTTGAGCATCATTTTTACATAGAACTAACCCACTGGTAGAGGTTGCTAAAAAAATCATGTCTTCAGGAAAAAATAATTCCAAATTAGTATCTATTGTAAGTGAAGGTGAAATGGAAGGTAACTTCGAAACACCTGCATCATTGAAGGAAATAACCGTATGTTTGATGATTAGTAGAACACAACTCGACAATAAAATTGGAAGTGCTCATAGCACGTCTCCAACCTTTGCAAACCATCTTACAATGCTTAAAATTAAACCCCTGTTGTTCTCAACAAAATCTGAAGAGTAAATGTTTCTAACAAAGACTGGGTGGGAAAATAATTTCCATATTCAGCTTGTTCCAAATACAATAAGACTTGGTCCATTGTAACCTAAAACAAAAACAAAATACAATCAGTTTACACGATTAATATGATAAAGTATAATCGAATCACTAAATTCATTTAAAAAAAGATTAAGACCAATATCAATAGACTACACCACTTTGAGCAATATCATGGGTATGTTAATTATAATATATATATATATATATATTAACATATCAATGTGCCTTATGCCGGCAGCAGCCATACATGCAGAGATTGCAGACATGGCCGCTTCTAATATTGAAGGGAAAGTGCACCAGAACGAACTCCTTGAACTTATTATAATTGCATTTAGCCACATGGGAATTTTAAAATTAAGACATAATCCCAGTTGGACGAAAACAGTAAATTCCCTACGCCATCTATAAGTAAAGACACTACCTTATGATAGGTTCGCTAGCCAACACTAAGAAATTAGCCATCTCTAAGTAAACAGATTGACTTGTTGTCCATGATTGAATACTTTCCATCTTTTGGCACACACATCTTTTTAGTTTTCTCTTCATTTTGTTTTGTTTTCTCATTGAGTTTATTAATAGGCTTTTAATAAAAAAATGAATATGGTCAAACACAAAAAAAATTCTGTAGCTTATTTATTGCTATTTAAAATATGCTTGTCTTGACGGGATTCTAGTCGCAAGATGATCAAGAAGTTATCAGTTTTATACGATTCAAGGTGGTAGGTTTATGGACTTTTCTGCTATGGAAGTAGAGGGAATCCTCTGCCCGATACACATAAGTAAAATGGAAACCACCCCCCGTGCCACAACCTTGCTAGTAGTGTTCTGGAGTTATTTATCGAGGCCGGGGGGCAAATACAAATGAATTAGTTGGGGAGTCCTTGTCTAATCGAGCAGAATTTTTTGGGGGCATGACCTCGCCAGATACAACTAAATCGCATGGGGTCTTCGAGTCCCCATGGAAATCCCCAATCACAAATCTCCATAATAGTCTAGGTTCTGGCAGGGGCGCCCCCCAAAAAATTCTGCATAGATTTCTTGTTTCCAATCATAGTTATTTATATTTGAATTTTGTAGAATCTATTACTGCCGTAAAAGATTTAACTTTAGATTCTTAGTTTACCTATGTTTTGTTTATAATGATGTGGATCAATGTTGCGTACAATGATATGTTATTTACGACTTTAATTTTAAAAAACGTTGCCTTACACTACATGCTAGATAAAATGACTTATACAAGTCAAACCACACAAGCAAAACACTAAATCAAGCCGCTTTGTATCATCCGTGTTGCATATGCAACGAGTACCAATTAGGGCCATACGATGCATAGCCATCTCCGTACAAGCTGACCCAAAAGCTATGCCCCCGTTGACGTAATAAATCAATTCTTATGCCAACACCCTAAATTATCATTTTTGATGTAGCATGCGCAAAAGTGGCCTACACTACATGACTTTCCAAGTTGAAACTAACCCAGAGGCATACAATTTGAACTAAGGTGCACAATTTTTTTTTAATTAAGAGTGAACTTCAGTTTATGTTATAACATATATCGTATCATGCTAGTAGGTACACATTATCATAAAACACTATGGATATGGTATATTATATGGATTTATGAAATCAATTGGATGACACTATAATAATTGAAAATTTAGAATAACCATGACACGTTGGACTCAATAAGAAATGAGCTATCCATTTTTTCTTGTTAGCGTGGAGAACCGCAACATGAGTCCTATATCATAACCATCATTCAAATCATCAGCATGAGCAATCTAACATTGTCATTTAAACGAATGGTGATCTTCTTAACTTCACCGCCACCAGATAACACTAATCCCCGGACACTCACAATTAGCCTTCTGTCACAGCTAACAAAGGAAATTTGAATTTTAAAATCATCTATCAATTTATATAATAAGATAAACGAGCTATACATGGTTGTTGAGGACACTATAATACTCCTCTACTAATGAAGCAAAATGTGACTTAATTCAAAAGATACATACATAAATACATATATATATATATATATATATATATATATAAATTATTCAAGGAATATCTCACTCACTCCAGCCCTAAGAAGAGATGGTCACATATATAGGAAAATATTTAATAGAGACCCAGCCAACTACAAATTTAACACAGATAGCTCCACAACACGGCCAAGACCATGACCTAGTGGATAGGGTTCCATTTGCATATGTATGTACGTCTGATAAATCAACTAAATTCAACTTCAGCTTGTGAAAATAAACCTACGCTTATTTTGATAGAAATCATAAACCAATATTTGTGCCACTATAATCATTTGAATTGGAATAAGATGCCCACTAACTACAAATATAAGAAAATATTTAATAGAGACCCCGCCAACTACAAATTTAAAGCAGATAGCTCCACAACACAGCCAAGACCATGACCTAGTGGATAGGGTTCCATTTGCATATGTATGTACGTCTAATAAATCAACTAAATTCAACTTCAACATGTGAAAATAAACCTACGCTTGTTTTGAGGGAAATCATAAACCAATATGTGTGCCACTATAACCATTCAAACTGGAATAAGATGCCGCCACCGACAAGCCTTATCTAATCCTTGCATTTACAACAAGGATCGAAGGTGATGTGTGAACCATACAACAAACAATGTACAAAACAACTTTATAAGCATAATAAGTAGAGTAATCCGCGTTGAATCAAAACGTAACCAAAACGTCATTACTCTAAGTCAACAAATAAAGTGAGCTTTAAAATGGTACAAATTTGGAGCGCAAAGTATAATACTTTGTTCAACAATCCACTGTTCGCTACACACCAAACCATAGTCATACATCCATTGGCTATTGCCACTTCCATGCCTATGCAATGACAAATAAAAAGAAAGGTAGTGCCCAGCCAAAGTTAAATACATGAATATATTATGTTGGGCATGACAAATTAGTCCTTTACAAATCCACCATACCCACATTCGCCTACAATATTCACAACCAGAAACAATGGCTTACTCCACCATTGGCCCATACGAATTTTCTTTCATACCATACACATCACATCGGATCCCATTAACATTCTAATAAATAACATCTATTATTTGTAATGGAACAACAAGACTGTACACGGTAATTAAACAAACACAATTGAGCCTTCTGGTCACATAAAATTAGACGCACATTATAATAATCTGGCAAATCTTAAGCTTAATCCAAACATGACATCTCATGGCACGATGAAAATAGATCCAATGATTGGTCAAGCACATTAGGCAAAAAACCCTACCTCACATCTACCATATAAAATCACAATAGCAACCGACAAATATGTACCTTCAAGGTATGGAACCGAAAGAAAAATAAGATTCGTATACAAAAGGCTCTTTTCATGACGAATATCAATAATTTAAAAGCTAGAATAATGACAACAGGTTGGCCTCAATAAGATTTGTGCAGCCCATTTTTCCTTGATAAATTGAAAAAATGTAACAAGAATTCTAAACCCTCACCATCAATGCAAGCAACCTAAATTTGTCATTTTAGAAAATCTTAATCTTCTTAACAATTCAAAATCAGATATTTCAAATTCCTCGTTGCCAAGAGGAGTTTGTTGTCCATTGCTAGGACTAAGAGGATGCAAAATTTGAAGAAATCCATTGAACAAAAGATAGACCAAATTGGAGTTGTCATATTCACATGACACAAACGACCACCACAACCAGAACTATCTGCAATCAATGAGCCAAAAGCAGGAATATGTTTAAACATATACATATATAAAAGTAAATTTTATATTTTCAAATATGCAAGGGCATGCAAAAATCTATTTGTAAGCTAGCTCTTTATACAACACTTCCAGATCTTAAGTCTTCTTCTATAAGCATTCCAACGCTCAACATAAGCAAGCATCCGTGCACAATCCATTTTTTAGGTGACCCCTAAAGCTTTTTTTTAAAAAAAACAAAATTTAAAGCTAAGTTGATACACAAATAAATAATTGCACAAGAAAAAAAATAACACCCATACCAATTACATTCACAGAAGAATTAAATAACACACTTAAACTCGAAACAAAGCTTCAAATATTCCCATGAACCCACAGAAAATTAATTTAAAATAACATATTAAATTCGGAACTCATATCCAACTTTCAACAACCATGCCAAGCTAAAAACGTCCAAGCAAAACGAGATAGAAGAAATAAAATACATTCCATACCGTGCGCAATGAGCATATCATAAATATGTATTCATTACAAACAATCAATTAATGAGAGAAATTTGATTTTGCATACAACCTTGGTAAATAAATATAAAGTACGATATAAGACCAGATGAATATAACAGGAACACACTCTAAAAAAAGCACAAGCTTTCACTACTATTTCATTCTTCCCTAATAAGTAAATGTAGCAGAGACTGTTTAAAAAGTTGCAAAAACTATCAACAAACCAATAAAACAATGCAAAGATATATTAAATTATTATTATGCAGTCCAAGACAATTTTTTTTTAAAAAAAGTAAAGAACTAACCTAAGAATGCTTTTAAAGTAAATGTTCTTACTCAGGATGAACGTTTTTTCTGGACCTCAACACATTGGCTACCAAATATATTGATCCTTGTCTTTAGAATATGTTGCATATGGAATTTCATGGTAAATGGAGAGTAAATCATCCATGTACTTTATCCATTAAATATCTATATTTAGAAAATTTGAAGAACATGGAAATACCTGTCCGAACGCTACTTCTTTTTATACAACTTGCTTGGCTTAGGCCTTCTTCTGTAAGTATTTCAATGCCTAATAGAAGCAACCACCCGGGGGTTATCGATCGGTCAGTTCTTCTCGAAACTACAGAAAAAAGAAAAAGAAAAATTAGTGCATAAGTTGGTGCGCAATTAAATAATTACACAAGAAAAAAATCACCGTACACACTAATTAGATTCTAAAGCCATAGAATAATTAAACAAGGCATGAAAACTTGAAATAAAGTTTCCAATATTTCTATGAACCCATCAAACATGAATTTAAAATAAGAAATTAAATATGGAACTCACAACCAAATTTCAAGAATCATGCCATGCTAAAACGCTCAAAGAAAACAAGTTTGAATAAATAAAATATATTGCATACCATGCACAACGACCATATTGTGCAAACATATTCATTACAAACAATCAATTAATAAGAAATTTTTGATATTGCACACAACCTTTGTCTACAAATATAAAATACGATACAAAAGGGACAAAACAATTTAAAGCAGAAATCTCGTATATGAAAACATCAAATGAATATAACATGAAAGGACTAAAATAAGACAAAATCTTTCCTTTACACTACCATCAAAAATTATGATAAACACCAATAAAATAACACAAAAATATATCTAATCAAGGAAAGTAAGGACATCTAAGTTAGATCTCGAGATCTAATTCACCTAAATCTCAAGCTGCCAAAACCAAAAGAATTTCCATATAACAAAGGTAACTGAACCCAGAAATCAAAGCCTTGATCCGATAGAAAATAAAGGAAACATAAAAAAGGATCGCCTGTCAAATTTTGAAACTAAACTCTCCATCTACCCAACAGCAAACACATATGTATGTAAATGACACAAATCAAATCTATTTGGCCTGAGTCAAACTATAGCGGATCCCAATTAAACCCACAAAGTAGGATGGCGTGAAGGAATCCGAAAGGACACGATAGGGGGAACCGAAAAGGTAGGACAATGTAACGCAATTATTTTGAAAGAAGATAAAAAGGCATAAACAATCCAAAACCGCCACGCACCTACCATTAACAAAGGATTTAAATAAATTTGACAGTGTAACCAACTTAACGAGGCGTGAAAACATCTATCTACCAAATAAAAAACAGCCCACATTAGTGTCACAATAATCATGGGCAATCAAATACGATTGCATAACTGTTGCGTCTATTAACATGCCATATACTAATTGAACGAACCTACCAAATAAATCAGTACACAAAAAGATCACAATAATTAATTACAACCCGTAACAATGCCAATACCAAAATTATCCCCAGAAGCAAATCCAATTTACAAGCATCATCGTACAAAACCAAAACATAAGTATGGAGGACATTTTTGTCCAGCATGATAAATATATTTATACTCAACGTGATAAATCATATCATTAATTACTAATGCCCTATACCTTAAATATACTCGGAAACTAACCAAAATTACACCCAAAAGCGTAGAAAAAGAGGTGATATGAATAGAGGGCATTTTCATCCATTTATGGCAAAGTCTCTCCGAAGCCATTAATTTTAACCCCAAATTCCCGGGATACCCCTATAGAATACCTATAATTGCATGACAAATAACACGTAAATACTTACTCATTCATGGACTAAACCGTCATACTACAGTTTTCAAATGTCAATTGCCCGCGGCTCTTGTTATGGATAGCTAAGGGTATTTTCATCCACAAGTGGCAAAATGTTTTGAACACCATCAATTTTAGGCCTAAATTCCCACTATACCCCTATAGAACAAATATAATTACATAAAATTTAAATTACAAGAACACGTAAATACCCATTCCTTTGTGGCTTAAACTGTAAATCGCCTCTTCCAAAAGTCAAACTCACCGTGGCTCTTTTAGGGTGGAGGAGGAGGAAAAATTTTAAACGAAACTCGAAGCCAATACGGCACTGACCATCATACATAATACATATGACTATAACATGCATCAAATGGTTAGAGTTTCATTCACGCATGTACGCATGTCTGATTAGTCAACTATATCCATCTTAAATTTTTAGGGACAACACCTATACAACAAATGCTAAAAAAAATGGCATTAAAAAATTTAAAAATAATATCAAGCATATATCTGTAACATCAAAAAACACAATCATAATACCAATATTTGGCAACAAGTAACTATAAAATACACGGTATATCCCACACATCCAATTTTCAAAGTCTAAAGTAGAATAATCCTTATATGGCAACCATATAAAAGAACTGCATAAAAAAATACTCTACGCATATAAAAAAACTCCAGCAGATATAATAATACCCCTATCTTATTATAAACAAATTATGCAAGACATAATGAAATATACATCAATTTTTTTGAACCAAGCATCATCTCGTAAAGTGGATCTAAAAACCATAGACAAAAACGCAGCAAAACACACCGCCATTTGCAAAACACCATAGAAAACCAAATGGCCACATGAACTAAAATAATTCTTACCAAAGCAATGAATAACCTAGAAAATCTATATCGGAAACTTTTAACCAATAATCTAAAAGCTCAATATCCTACATGTATAACACAACAATAAATAACATAATTCCAAATTTGAAAACTAACTACATACCACATTTGTTGTCATGAACTACACAAAATTGAGCAAATAGAAACGAGTTTCAAAATCTCCCAACTACGAAATGGTAACGGCCGAATATAGTTTGGTTCCTCTCATTATTTGACAACAAAGACTATAATTTCTGTGGTCCAAATTTCCACTTACCTACAAAATAAAAATCTATAAAATGCGACAATTAGTATCTATAATATTGCAGATCACATAAAACAGTAACCCCAATATCGCTCATGAGCACAAGAAAATAATATTTGAATGGAAACTACCATTCGGGCACAACAATGACACGACTCCTTATAAAAAAAATATAGCTACACTTCAAATTTAAAGCTTACACTTATATATCAATAGCTCTAAATAACCACTCAAAAAAACACTAAATATCATAAGATACAACCCAAATCCTAGAATTACCATTAACAAAATAAACTTAACAAGAAGTCACGAGGAACACTATCATTGCTCGCAAAAATTACAACCACCGAACCCCAAAAGAGCAACTAAACACATAGGTCATAGACAGTGGGCAGCTGTGAGAGAGGATTTGTGCTAGAAATGGGCCATGCCAAAAATCACTTAAATCTATGTAAAATTCCATTTATAATGAATGAAGTTGAAAAGGAAGGTTAAAACGTGCACTAATTAAATTGAATGAAGTTGAAAAGGCATGAACAATTTAACACACGAAGAAAATAAACTTAAAATGCATGAAACGTTTCATTAAAGGCAAGAAACGCCCCCTCTTAAATATAATCTAACTCAAAAGGTAAGAAACGGCCCCCTCTTAAATATAATCCAACTCAAAAGGTAAGAAACGCCCCCCTCTTAAATGGTATCCATTAACATGCCATAAAGTAATTAAAATAACCTACCAAATAAATCACTACCCATAAATATCACATTAATTATTGACAACCAATAACAATGTAAATACCAAAACTATCCCCAAAAACAAATCTAAATTACGAACATCACAGTACAAAACCGAAACATAAGTATGAAGGACATTTTTGTCCAACGTGATAAATTTATTCATCCTCAACAAGTATCATTAATTACTAAGATCCCATACCTTAAATATCCCCAAAAATTATCCAAAATTACATCAAAACGAGTAGGAAAAGGAGGGATATGAATAGAGGGCATTTTTGTCCACATGTGGCAAAGTGTCTCGGACGCCATTAATTTTGACCCCAAATTCCCGGGATACCCCTATAAAATATATATAATTAATGAGAAATTAACTACATAACCACGTAAATACTCACTCCTGCATGGCATAAAAGGTCATTTGCCAGTTGGAAAAAGTCAAACTGGCCGCGGCTCTTTTTATGGAGAGCTAAGGGCATTTTTGTCCAAAAGTGGCAAAGTGTCTCGGACACCATTAATTTTAGGCTTAAATACCTGTTATACCCCAGCAGAATACAAATTATTACATAAAACTTCAATTAAGTAAATACGTAAAAACTCATTCCCCTTATGGACGAAATTGTAAATCGTACATTAAAAAGTCAAACTAAAGTCAAACTCTCCCCGGCTCTTTTAGGGTGGAGGATTACATTTGGGAGGTGTTGAATCACCAGGTAATTGGAGTGTTGAACAAAATGATATTTCTTACACAAAAATATATATGGGACAAGTAGTCATTTGTTCATATTTTATTTAGTCATTTTCTTCTATCAGATGACTAAGTTTTTATTTTTGAGGACATGTAACATGTGAATATAATTATTTTATTTTAGAAGTGATAATAAAAAAACTAGTGAAAAGAAAACTTTATTCAGTGTAGGGATATATATTCCTTCCTAGCTGCCTTCGTTTATTATCCAAACTTATATTAATGTTTTGTTCGTCCAAAAGCATTTTTAAAT
The DNA here is from genome assembly GCA_035235625.1 of Saururus chinensis. Classification (NCBI taxonomy): domain Eukaryota; kingdom Viridiplantae; phylum Streptophyta; class Magnoliopsida; order Piperales; family Saururaceae; genus Saururus; species Saururus chinensis. Next base: position 23,322,178 of record CP141142.1, read on the forward strand.
TATCTCCTTGTATTGTAGTGCAGCTGAAGATCTTCGTATATTATCTTTGTTGAAATGAAGGTTTTTTTAGTGTAAACCAGAAAAAAGTTAATTTCGAAAATTGAATATATCTAGATTCATAATTGCTTCAAATTCAGATTCATATTCAAATTCAAAATGAAATTTGGATAATTGGCTTTTTAGACATTTTAGATGACTTTTTAAATTTAGACTGAAATAAAACAAATGGACCCTTGGGATGTTTGGGTTTGGAATTTTTTAGAAACGTAAGTTAAATTTTTTGAATCAATCTATTTAGCATAGAATCAAAATTAAGGTTGGTAATTAAATTTTTAAAATAAATTTGAGTAAAATTTTAAAATTATTTCTAAAATTTTAAGCTAACATAACTTTCTCTCCCTTGAGATATTTATGTTCATTGTATTTTTATGTTCGTATTGTTGAGTCCTATCAAAGAAGACCATGGATAAAGTATCTTACACTTTTAAATAAGGCCCATATATAAATATTACATTTATTGAGTCTCAAAATTATATTAAATAGTAATAATTAAAAAATAGCAGAATTCAAAATTCTGAAATGGAAAGTTGGGAGCTGGGTGAAATTACTTTGCGAGGCGAATGGGCGATTGTGTCAAAATTGAATGAGTCTTCCTTTGTGAATTTTTAATTTTATACTACTTTCACATCTAACCTTAATTTTATTATTTGATGATAAAATTGCAGTAGAAATTTATACCCAAACAGCCCATAAATATATATATGGCAAAATTTGTATTAATCGAGGTTTATTCCATTGTTTTCTTCGACAGGGTACACAAAACCAAACCCCGGTGATGCCTTTCAACCCGCGGCCCGAGCTACTACTCCATTGTAAATCCATAAATACTTTCAACTCGACTCCATAGCTTTTCATGCTATGCAGATTTACTCACCTTTTTATTTTTTAAAATCTCGATCTTCTTACCGTACACAACAGCAACTCTGTCATGTGCCTACCTCAAGATCAAAACCGTTCATGCATCTTCAAATCCATGGTTTCCCAGTATCTTGTTTTGGCCCCAGCCCCCCATAAAATGCAAAACCGGCCAACTCGCCGCCCACCGAAAACCGTTTATAAAAACTGAGCCATCCCTCCCCTACCAGAAAGTTTATCCCCTCCCACCTTAACCACGGTAGTCGTGATGGCCCTTTTGACGCCCAGGAAAAGCAACACCGAGCCGGAAGTTCTCGTTTCCGAGGATCGGGACACCGAAATCATCCAAAACGCCGTTGTCACGAGCCAGCTCTACCTGAAGTCGGCAAATCCTGCCCAAGCAATGGACAAAGAGGTGGTCCTCAGGCGTATTCGGCATCGGAAACGGGTGAACCAGCTCCAAAACGCGGTGCAGTCGTTTCTGATTTCTACTCAGCCTTTACCCCCAGGAAATGAGAATGGCTGGCTCCATGATGCCTTCTCCGACCCCTGATCACTTGCCCAAGTTTTCTTTGTGCGCAGCTCAGCTGATGGATTTGTATCTGCATCAAATCAAAAGCCATTTTTAGGCTAATGCTCCGACGGCACTTGCCATTGGGAGTGAAAAGTAAATATATGTTTGTAAGTCTGAATGCAAGTGCTTGCGAGTTTGTCTTTTCTTCCGGGGACATTGTTAGTGAGTAGTGATTACTGTATAAAAAATAACAGTTGTACACTTCCTGTGAGATTCAGATTGCGTCGGTATCACGCGCTCTAACTAGGAACATGATATTTTCATAATAAAAATATACTTAAACATAGTGTTTTTATTGGGTTGGATAACTAGTCCTATGTTAATGATGCGTAGGGCTATATGTTACGTCTAATCAAAATATATGAATAAATTTTTGTATGTATTTTTGTTCTGTGAGTATCACAAATATCGACTAAATATCATCCACTTTCTCACCGGGGAAATTATTTATACATATTACCAAAAACTAAAAAGAATAACTAGTTATAATTAAACTTATTTATATTAATATTGGATAATTTTTAACCATAATTATTATTGCCGCAAGGCTCCGAATATGGTACATAAGAGGGTTACTATACATATAAGGAGATTTGTCTCGTATGTTCTATATTTTGGAGCCCTTAGTCATAGAGCGACTTGTCCCTTTTAAAATTTGATTACATCTAACTTTGAATGGTTACCATGATAACACTTATGACTGGAGTACTGTTGTTACGTCTAAACTATATTATGAAGAAATTAAATTCAGATTCGTTTTACTTGCCAATTGTAGTAGACAAAGTCGATCTATAGGGAAAGCCTTGCGTAACAAATAAAAATGTTATGAAAAAATAAATGAGGAAAAAATTAAAAAAGAAAGAATAGAATAGTATTAAGACAATAAGGAATCAAGAAATCAAGATGAGAAAATACTAAAATATTAAGGATCATTGTAATATCTAATGATGTTCTTCATGTATCATGTTCTCTCAATTAGAATTGAATGAAGATTTTATCTAACCGGAAGATATGAATATTAAAATTGAAATTAAAGATAAAAGATACTTTAGATAAATGAAGGATAAAAATAATTATCTCTTAAAGAATTTTATGTATCCAAATTACAAAAGATAAAAAAGGAGAGTCTTCAAGCATCTTATGTATCCAAATCACAAAGAAAGAAGAAGAATAATAATATTAAATAAATATTACTTCAAATAAACAATACTTACTTGAAATAATTGATGAAATATAAATAGAACTTTATTATATTGTTACAAATCACCTCTAAACTTAACTTGAGAGCTTAGAAAACCATTACAATAAAACTAAAAATACAAAAATACAAAAGTAGAGAAGAAAAATAAGAGAAGAGAGATCCCAAGAGGAGGGGATAATATCTCTATAACGTCCACCCCTCTATTTATAGGAATAGAAGAGGTTACTTCAAAGGGGAAAGTAAAATCATATCTCTGGATTGTATCCTAATTGATTGTCTGATTGGTTGCTTCTTTGGCAATGATTAGATTTTAAATTAATTAAATAAATCAATATTTTATTTAGCAAATAAGTATATTTGAATCTTCCTTTAGTTATCCAATCAACCTCATTGTCTTTCCTTATGTGTATCAATCATAATCAATGAAAAGATTCACCATGTGCTAATCTCGGGTTAGTTAACTAATTGTCCCTTTGCATGCCAAATTTAACCTACAAATCTTCGAAATTTGGAATTTCTTCCTGAATTAACAAATGTAGCCACATAAGGCTTCTTTCCAATGACACCAGAATCGTATCAATCTGAGTTATACATAGAGAGATATGGTCAAAATACTAAGGTTGTGTCAATCTGTCCGAATCAACTTATTTTCTAATTTAGTTCTCTTAATGCAAACCTCAAATCCAACGGGTCCACAAGGTTGTGTTCGACCATTCCATACATTTTTAGACCACTAAGAGCCCATTCTTGACTTTTAAAAAGCTTTGGGTAGTTGGGCTTCACTTCCTCTTTCAGTTCGATCCTGTTGAAGCCTGTTTAGACAAGTAAACTCAATTAAGGTCCAGCTAACCTATTCAAAACATAAATAGCCCAAATAAATAATAAATTAATACAAAATAGGATTGTAATTTAAAATGTGAGAACATTTAATTGAACATTATTTAAGTACATCAAGTACCATATAGGTTGGTCATAGAGCTCATCATGAAAAATCGATCAGAAACAAGTTTCTTAAAACTTCAAGCATGACTCAGGACTCAGGAGTCATCAATTAAATCTACCTCATTTCTCTAGAATCTTTTAAGTACTCTCGTAAGTACTGCTTTCCTCTAGGGTGTTTCTTTCAGTCTTCATTCTTCATTCTTCTAGCGCTTCTTTCTTACTTTCACCTCCACATGGCTGCATCCTACTCTTAGGGGCTATTCCGGGTACAATTTGTGGAGGATTCTAGCGATTCTTTTTAAATTCCACCCGAAATGACCCAAATCCTGATTGGGTCTAGAATGTGGGCAGAATTTGTAATTTTGCCCAAAACATGATTCTGTGGTGTTTCTCAGAATCACCAAATTAGCTCTCCAAGAGATTAGGGCATTTCTCGAAAAATGCGTGAAAATAAAAACTTGTAGTGTTAATTTTTTCTAGTCCCTACCCTTCATAAACATTTCTCAACTGTCCTCTCTCATCCTCCTCCCACATAACCCTGGCCCAACCCTCATCTGCTTCATTGCAATTGTCGTCCACCCTTCTACTTCACTGCAACCCTCCCTCATAACCTTCTCTGCTTCTATGTAGTTTGACTGATTGTCTTCTCCTCTCAATCGCCTGCGGCGCCCATTGACTCCTCTCAATTGTCTATAGCCTTCGACTCCATTGTCTGCTGCTCTCAATCACTCGAATTGAAAAATAACTATTTATAATTAAACCTATTTATATTCATATTGGATAATACTTTACTGCAGTTATCATAGCCACAGGCCTCCGAATATGGTACATAAGAGGGTTGCTATAGATATACGGCAATTTATCCAGTATGTACTATGTTCGGAACCCTAGGTGGCATAGTCATAAAGCCTAATCATGCTAGACTTGTCCTTTTTAAAATTTGAGTGCATCTAACATGACTTGTTTCCATGACCAGAGCTGAGGTCATTGGAGTACCATGTAGGTTGGCCACGGAGCTCATCATGAAAAATCGTTCAAAAAAACAATGTTCTTAAAATTTCACGCAAGTCATCAATGAAATCTACCCCATTTTTCTAGAATCTCATAAGTAGTGCTTTCCTCTACAATGTTTCTCTCCTTCTTCATTCTTCTTATGCTTCCTTCTTACTTTCCCCACCTCCTCCACATGGTCGCTTCCTACTCTTAGGGGCCATTTGGGAGTGCAATTTGGGGAGGATTCTAGCGATTCTGTTTGAATTCCTCCCGAACTATCACAATTCCTGATTGGATCTAGAATGAGGGTAGAATTTATTATTTTGCCCGAAACATGATTTGGAGGTGTTTCCACCTAGAATCACTAAATTAGCTCTCCAAGAGATTAGGGCAATTCTCGAAAAATGCGTGAAAATAAAAACATGTGGTCGTAATTTTTTCTAGTCCCTACCCTTCATAAAAGCTTCTCGATCATCTTCTCTCGTCCTACTCCCACATAACCCTAGCCCAACCCTCCTCCGCTTTGCCGCAGTCTACCCCATCAGCCGGCTGCCCTTCTACTCCACTACAACCCACCCTCACAACCTTCTCTGCTTCTACGTAGTTTGACCGATCGTCTTCTCCTCTCAATAGTCTACAGCCATTGACTCCTCTCAATTGTCTGTAGCCTTCGACTCTATTGTCTGCTTCTCTCACACTACAACAAATAGTTCAATTAAAAAGCGTCGCTAATGGTTATTAGTGACACTTAAAAAACGTCGCTAAAACTGCAGTTGCTATTACTGATTAGCGACGCTTAACATGAAGCATTGCTAATAGTGTGCCATTAGCGACGTTTATTTATGTGTCACTTACGCATATAAAAGCGTTGCTAAAAGTCAATTATTAGCAACGTATAATTATTAGTGACATATAATTATAAGCATTGTTAATGATCAATTATTAGCAACGTTATTCTATACATCGATAATATAAAAAATATTTAAAAAAATAAAAAATAGCTTATTAGTGACACATAATTATATGCGTCGCTAATAAATAATTATTATCAAGGCTTTTTAAGTGCCTCTAATATAAAAAATATTTTAAAGAAATAAAATTGCTTACTAGCGACGCTTATTTAGTCGTCGCTAAAGAAAATTGAAAAAAAAGTTTTTAGTGAATCTTATAGAAAATGCCCTAATAATAAAATATATTTCAAAAAAACAAAAATTCTTGTATTAGTGATGTTGTGGCAAGTGTCACTAATAAGTAAGAAAATAAAAAAAATTAAAAAAATGCTTTAGCGATGCTTCTAAAAGCGTCGCTAAAAGCCTTACAAATTGTTGTTTTTTAAAGCCCGCCGGTGGAGAGCCTTGGGTGAGGAGAGGGAGCCCGAAATCCGACAGTCCTATCTCTCGCAGTCCGGGGGTGGGGGGGAATGGGGGACCGGTGAGGGGATGGGAGGGGAGGGGTAGATGTGCCCCACTGGAACTCGGCTCCCTCTCTCCCAAGGTCCCCTCTCCCTCCTTCCTCTCCTCTGAAAAACAGAGGAAGGGAGGGGGAACCCGCGGAGAGAGGGAGGAGTAGTGGCTGGATTCCAGCTCCCACTGAAATTTGGCCTTAGAAGCCCCCCCTCCTCCCTCCCGCTCCACCACTCTCTCCCTGGTTCCCCCCTCCTTCGCTTCTATTTTTCAGAGGAGGGGAAGGAATGGGGAGCGGACTAGGACAGTGGGTGGGCAAAACAGTAGAGGAGGGCAGGACAACATGGGGTAGATGGGGAATCTAGGGGATGCACGGAATCGGGGGAGAGGAGCATGGCCTCGGGTAGACGCAGGTGACAGAGGGTGGCTGGGGGGCACAAGGAGTCTAGAGGAGGCAGGGGGGATGCATGGGTGGCAGGGGGTTACTTTGGGCACAGAAGCGGCGGGCAGGGGCACAGCAGGTTGGATGAGCGGCGTGCAGAAGGTTGGCGGGGGCACATTGGGCTTGAGGGGCGGCGGACTGCAGCTGGGCGCACAAGGACGCAACTGGACTACATGGGCAAGTGGGGGCTCACTGGTGGCGAGGGTTGGGTGGGGGCACACAGGACAGGAGGAGCAGGAAGAAAGACGGTGGGGGTGCATCGCGGCTGTCGGGCAGCGGCGGCAATGGATGGCACATGTGAGCTGGAAGAGGTGAGGAGGGGAAGGAAATTATTGGGTGAAAAAATTCCGCGCGAGTGAAAAAAATCTGCACAGGGGAATATATATCGCCCTCACGGGCGAAATATTGCCCGCGTGGGGTGAAAACTTCACCCACGTGGGCAATTTTTGCACAGCATGCGCACAAATGTTGTGCGAGCGCTGTTTCTTTTTAATAACGCTTAGAAATCGTCGCAACTGAATGTCATTTGCGAAGTTTAATCTAAGTGTCGAAAAAATAAATCTATTGGCAACATTTTATTAAATGTCACCAATTTCTTTCATTTGCAAAGCGTTGCCAAAATTCTATTATTTGTGACATTCATCCACAAGCGTTGCAAATACTATTACTTTCTCCCTCATTCTCTACTCTATCTTGTCCATCCTCAATCTCTCTCTCTCCCTCTACACTCTCTCTCCTCTCTCTCTACACTCTCTCTTCTCTCTCTCCTCCTCTCTCTCTTTCTCTCCGTCTGTCTCTCTCTCAACCTCACTCCTCCCTCTCTCTCCCTCACTGTTTCCTTCTCTCTCTCTATCTCGCTTTCCCTCTCTCCTCCAAGGATAGTAGTGATGCATATTTGTATGCGTTGCTACTAACAAGATTATTAGTGACGCATATGCATATGCATATGCACTACTAATACATTTTTATTTATTTATTTTTAATTAATTTTTAAATAAAAAATATTAAAAAATTAGAATTAAATTTCTCCAGCTCTCTACACTCTCTCTTGTCTCTCTATATCCTTCTATCTCTCCCACTCTCCTCCCTCTCTCTCCTCTCCCTCTCTCTCCCTCTCCTCCTCCCTCCCTCTCTCTCTCCTCTCTCTTCCTCTCCTCTTCCACTCTCTCCCCCTCTCTCCTTTTTCTCTCTCTACATATTTTCAAATTAATATAATAAATTATAAGGTAATAGTGACGCATAAGAATATGCGTCGCTAATAACAAGATTATTAGTAACACAAATTCAGGTCACTAATACATTTTCTTTTATTTATAGTTTTTAATTAATTTCTAAATAAAAAATATAAAAAAATAGAATTAAATTTCTCCCTCTCTGTACTCTCTCACTAAACTCTCTCCTCTTTCTCTAAACTCTCTCTATCTCCCTCTCTCTCTATCTATCCCTCTCTCTTCTCTCTCTCCTTCCTCACCCTCTCACTTCCTCTCTCCCCTCTTTCTCTCTATTCTCTCTCCTCACCCCCTCTCTATCTCTCTTTTCCACTCTTTCCTTATCTATCCCTCTCTTTCTTCTCTCTCTTACTCTCTTCACTCTATCTCTTTTATTATAAATTATATTTTAAAATTAATAAGAAAATTTAAAAAATAAAATATATTATATATAAATAGTGAAAGTTTAATCTATTATTAGCACTACCTTTTATTTAAAATTTAAAATTTATTTATTATATACAAAAAATAATAAATATTAAATAAAATATATTATATTTATGAAGTTTATTTTAATTTTTTAATATTTATTTATTATATAATTATTTATTAAATAACATTAATTGATAAAGCTAATAGCGACTCTTGTAAACAAGTGTCACTATTATCAATGCTATTTGTGATGCTTAATTAAAAACGTCGCTAATAGTTCTTATTTTTTTTATTTTAAATTCATTACTGTTAGTGATGCTTTTATTAAGCATCGCTAATAGCATAACTATTAGCGATACTTTCTAACAAGCGTCACTATTGTTAAAACTATTAGTGACACTTAAGAAAAAAACATTGCTAATAGTTATGATATTTTTTTTAAAAAAAATAAATATATTTTAGCGACGCTTGTTTTAAGTGTAGCTAATAGCGTAACTAATTAGTGACGTTTATTGGAAAGTGTCACTAATATGGTTAGTATTAGCGACGCTTTAAATTAAGCGTCGCTAATAGTTATCTATTAGCGACGCATATTATTATGAGTCACTAATAGTTCATTTTTTTGCTATGATTTTGTATGCATTGCAAGTAGTGGTTTTAGCAATGCTTTTGTTTGCGTCACTAATAAATGTGTCGTTAATAGTACATTTTGTTGTAATCACTCGAATTCAAAGGTGTCAACTCCTGCTTCATCGGCTGTCGACTCCATTGACTCCTTGTCTGTTCCATCACAAGAATCGAAGCCCATGTCCAAACCTTTCTGCTCCATCAATTGAAATTGAAGTTGGAATCGAACCTAGTAAGGGAATATTTTATGCTCCTCCCAATTCATTTATTTTGGCCAATCATCATTTGTCTTGTTTTTTTTCACGTTGGCCTTTATTGATATGTGGCATTCATATGATTGTTTTCAAGCACTTATATGTGGCCAATTATTGGGCGAATTTGGGCTCTCATTGATCTATGCTATGATTTTCTGAGGGTATGTTTGTAAATTTACCTAAAAACTCTAAAGATTCCAACCTTAATCACAATTTGTTATCCAAAGATTATTCCATCTAAAAAATTTGATACCCAACCCTAATTTCGATTCTATATTGAATCAGATGAATTAATTCCTAAAAATTCTGATTTTCAACTAAATTGATTGCACACCCAATGAAGCCCCTTAATGGATTTGATGCTAGCACCACCAAAATGGTTACCTCCAAAACTATTCCGTAATTAGACCACATTGCGGATGATGTATGATCCTGTAATTCTTATTTTCCAATTGTCTTATTTGTGGTTGACTTGTAGAAATTTAAGAAGTTTGACCCTTTAGCTTTATGAGTTAAATAACTATCCAAATAAATTAAATTTAGGTAAAAAACCGCTAGGTTATAAACTAGATAGAAAGAGCTTCTAAACGCCACCAAGAATGCGCAAATCGTTCAGACCTAATTTAGACTTAGAATTAGTCCTTTTTTACTTAGCCTTTTGGGCTCATTTATAGTAAGTTGCGATAACAGTAGTTTAAGGGTTAATTTGGGTGGACCAAGGTTGGTTTAGTAGCCCAAACTCTAGGGGATTAGGAATCCTAATCCTCTTCCCCCACAAATAAGTCTTAAGAGCTTTAATTAGTGTTTCAGAGTTTTTTAGAATTGACTGAGAATTTGTGGTGCCCTAGCCTCCTCAAGGTGAGTAATTTGATTATTCTTTCCTTACTCTTTTTATACTTAATGGCGAATTGAAGGTTCTTCATGCTTAATTATAATTCTCATATTTTCTTCTTTCAAAACCCCCAAATTCTCCTTGTTTTATGCCGAAATCTAATAAAAACTATAATTTTGTTAAATATGGATCCTTTGGTTTTGGAAGATTTGAAGAGTTTTTTTGTCCTAGAGGTAAGAGGTTTTTATTTGATGAGGTTTTACTTGCATTAACTTCATGTTTGTACATGACATCATGTTCCTAAATAATGGTATGCCTTAAATCATTTTTAGTCCTTGTTTTCAATTCACTACTATGTTTCGGATACTTTGTGTTTTTCTCTCACATTTTTTCTGAGTCGATTATCATGTCTAAATTGTATTGCTAAATGTTTAAAATTTTCCAAAATAATATGTATTATTTATATTTTTTGAAATATGTAATGTAGAATAAAACAATTCTTTATGTCCATGTTTAGAAGCATGTTTAGAGATGAAAAAGTATGATTTTTTGGTCCTTCTTTTTAAGATGGATTGATATACATGTTATGAGCATGCTGGAAACATTTTAAGTCATGTGGTGCACGATACGTTAATGGCATAGTCATAAATTTGTAGGTCAACAGTTCAAGTAGAACTGCAAAGTCTCATTAATTAATAAAAAAAATAATTTTTCATACTTATTTTAAGATGATATTTATCAACATTGCAATTAAGACAATGACATAGGTTTTTCTACATTTTCATGTTGATTGGAGTTTATTTGCTATTTTCCTAAAATGTTCAATTTACATGTGATTATGTTAAAACATCTACTTAATCTAGTATGAAAATAAATGAGATATTGTATTATTGATTGTGCTACTTTAGTACTTTTAGGATGTTTAACTTTATTAAGGATATGCATACATATATCTAAGGTTAATTTAGCAAACCCATGTTTCATATATGTCTTAGTACATATGATCTTATCTACTAAATTATGTCTTACGCAAGATAGTATGAGTTGCACATGTAGCCGTGTTTATAATTCAATGCATCAAGAAAATGATTTGTAAGTAATAGATTTATAATGGTTAGTTGAGCTTTCCATGGTTGACAAAGTCATGTTGGAGGTTTATCGAATTGGTTTTACGTCTGAAAGGGTGGAGTTTTACGTCCAATGAACATGATTTTAGGATCAAAAGGACAGATTTATTCGTCCCCTGGGTTAAGATGATTGAGACAATATATTTATTAAGACTTTTGGAGTTTTCTCTAGGCTGGTTATGGCAGTTGTGGATCAGTGTGAACAGGGATTTCTTGTATTTTTTGGTATTTGGGTTGTTAGGTAACAGACAACATGAAACAAGTAATAGATTTTGATTGGTTGCATGGTTTTCTTATCATGTGATAACTTTTGATATTCATTTACACTAGATTACTGTGTAAGACTCTTGTGATGGAAATGTTGAGATTCATTTGCAAGGATTTCCATGTAAAAATTTTGCTTTGAATGAACCTATGTGTTTGGGTGTAAATTGAAGCATTTCCAAAGCCTTACTGAGTTTATACTCATCCTTTCTTATTTTTAGGAATCCTTCGGGATCCCCTATGTGACGGTATCATGTAAGTGTTGAACACAACTTGTTTTACAAGCAAAATGATAATTGAGGAGCAATTGAGTGGGGGATTACGATTAACAAAGTGATAACTAGTAGGATATAAATGAAGAGACATTATGAAACTTCATATTACTTGATAGTGTTTTATTTCTAGTTGGTAGTTTCTTTTCTTTAGTTTGAGACATATGTTGTCATTGCATTGTAACTCTAGTAGGTAGATGTTTAATCAGTTATGATAAAAGTAGTTAAATTTTCATTTTACATTATTCTCCGGGTTGTTTAAAGCAAAGTGATGACTTTATTGTGCAATTTCGATCTAATCTAGGGTTGGGATAGGAATTGTTGCATCCTTTAGCCGGTTTTGGGTCAAGGGGCATGACAATTTAGTGGTATCGGAGCTAGTCTTTGTTTAAAAGCATAGGAGAATAATAGAAGAGGAATATTTCCTACTAATGGACAATACATAATAGAAATTGGAGCCATAAGGGTAATGGGGTGAGAGATAATAAAAGAATTAGACAATACTAGAGACATTAGTATTGCTATTTATTGTATTATTGCTTACTTTGGTGTTTTATTTTATACTAGTTCTTTATATTCCTTTATCTCTCCTATCTTTGCTAGAGAGCTTAGTATTGAGCCAAAATTTCTATTGACTCATTTGTGTGTTTCCATCCCTTTGTCCTCTCTTCGAGTGGAAGAATGCCTTAAGGAAGTTCCTATTGTGATTGAGGGTCAAAAGTTGGTTGTTGATGTGATTTTGGGCACGGATATGATGTATGTGTATCATAGTCATGTTGATTGTTAGGGGAAAAGGGTACTATTTACTATGTCAGACCTAGAGTCTTTTGTCTTCTAGGGTATGAGATGGGTTAGCAACTCGTTCTTGGTGTCTTCATCTAAAGCAAGGAAGTGGATTAACCACAAGTGCATGACTTTTCTGGTTAGCATTTCTTTGGAAGAGGCTGAACCAACTCTAATCAAGTCTATTTCGGTGGTGTTTGAATTTGCTAATGTTCCGGCGGTGTCTTCTTCTAGGAACTTTACCAATCACAAAAGGTCCTTATAGAATGGTGCTAGCTGAACTAAAAGAGCTTAAAATCCAATTGCATGATTTATTACACAAGGGGTTCATTAGACCTAGTGCATCTCCATGGGGTGCGCCAGTTCTCTTTATCAGAAAGGACAGTTCATTCTGGTTGGAGAAAGTAAATTTTCTTGGCCATGTCATATCAAAGGATGATGTAGCAGTAGATTCGGCTAAGGTAGAAGCGGTTTTAAAGTAGGAACAACCTAAAAATGCATATGAAATTAGAAGTTTTATAGGCCTTGCGGGGTATCATTGATGGTTCATTGAAGGTTTTTTACGCATTGCAACTCCTATAACAAAGCTGACATGAAAGAGTATAAAATTCAAATGGAACCAAGCATGTGAGCAGAGTTTTCAAGAGTTGAAAGAGAGACAAATTTAGCACTAGTGTTAGCTTTACCATCAGGTAGTGGAGGATTTGTTGTCTACAACGATACTTCAAGAAGGGGTTGGGTTGTGTGTTGATGCAGCATTAGAAGGAAGTCGCTTATGCTTCTCGCCAACTTAGAACGCATAAGCAGGCTACCCAACACATGAATTGGAGCTAACAATGGTGGTCATTGCACTCAAGATTTGAAGGAATTACCTTTATGGCGAGAAGTTTGAAGTGTTTATAAACCATAAAAGTTTGAAGTACCTCTTCACTCAGCAGGACTTAAACATGAGACAAAGCATATGGCTAGAGTTCCTTAATGATTATGATTTCACCATTGCCTATCACTCAGAAATGGCAGATGTAGTGGCGAGTTGAGTAGAAAATCAATAGCTATAGTGGCTAGTGTACAAGTTCAGGAGTGGCTTTTATATAAAAAGATTGTTGAACTTAATACGGAGATAGCATTAGATGATACCACCATATGGTTTGTGAATCTTTCCATAAGTTATAATATTGTGGACACAATGATCAAAACACAAAAGGGAGATGAAGAAATTTGGGAAATGAAAGCCAAGTGGAAGGAGAAGCTAGTGAACAACTTTGAGGAAAGAGCAAATGGAAACTTAGCCTTTCATGGGCGATTATGGGTACCAAACTCCCAGGAGTTGTAGAAACCTATTCTTTTAGAAGCACACCACTCTAAGTTTTCCATGCATCTAGGGGGAACTAAGATGTACCATGATTTGACGAAGACTTTTTGGTGGAATGGACTGAAGAGATATATTGCTTAATTTGTATCTATGTGTTTAATTTGTCGGCAGGTTAAAGCATAGCATCATCATCCTGGAGGCATGCTACAACATCTACCTATTCTAGAATGGAAGTGGGAGAATATAGCCATAGATTTTGTTTCAGGACTTCCTAGGTCACCAACTAGCAATAACTCTGTGTTGGTTATTATTGATCGACTCACCTAGTTAGCACACTTTATTGCTATTAGGATAAGCACATCTCTAGAAGCCTTGGTAGCACTTTACATGAAAGAGAACGTTCGTTCACATGGAGTTCCTAAGTCAATTGCAACCAATCAAGATCCTCATTTTACATCCAAGTTTTGTCAAAGTTTCTAAAAAGCTTTGGGCACAACAACTCACCTTAGTTCAACATATCATCTTCAAACAGATGAACAATCTAAGTGTACTATATAGACTTTGGAAGACATGCTTAGAGCATGCATTCTTGAGTGGAAGAGCAGTTGGGAGCAACATTTGTCCTTTATGAGTTTGCCTACAACAATAGTTACCAGGCTAGCACTCAAATGGCACCTTTTGAAACATTATATTGATGCCCATGCAGATCACCACTTTGTTGGGATGTAGTTGGAGAATTGCTCATAGTATACAAAAGAGTTATGCAAACACCCATTGAAGAAAGCTAGAAATTCAAGTAGGAGATCATGTTTCTATGAAGATTTTACCGTAAAAAGGTATGTGAGATTTGGCAAGAAAGAGAAATTATCTCCTAGGTTCATTGGACCTTTCGAGATATTGGAGAGCATTGGAGCACTTATGTATCATGTGGCTTTACCACGACAACTTGCTAACATTCATGATGTATTCCATGTTCCTCTTTTGCGAAAGTATGAACCATATCCATCCCATCTTGTCAATGTTGAGCCGTTGGAGCTTAGGAGCAATCTTACCTACATCGAAAGCTAGTGCATGTCTTATATTGAAAAAAGAAGATGCAAGATCGAGGTGATTCCATTTGTGAAAGTACTTTAGCATAATCACAATGTGGAGAAAGCAATGTCGGAGCGGGAAGATGAAGTCAAGGCTAAGTACCCTCATCCCTTTACCATTAGGTTGCTTTATTTTTTAAGGACAAAATTCCTATAAGGTGGGTAGGATGTAAGATCCAATAATTCTTGTTTTCAATTGTCTTATTTGTGGTTGACTTGTAAAAATTTAAAGAGTTTCACCATTTAGACTTATGAATTAGATAACTATCTAAATAGGTTGAATTTAGGGCTAAGACTTGTATAAATAGAAATTAGATATAAAGAGCTTTGAAATGCCATCAAGAATAAGCAAATCAAAGTTCAGATGTGTGAGTTATGACTAGTCAAAGTAGTACAAGAAGCACCATACTTGATTACCCGATTTAGACCTAAAATTTGGACTTTTACTTTGCCTTTTGGGCCAATTTAAAGTAAGTTACGAAAATAGTAGTTTAAGGGCCAATTTGGGTGGCCTAAGGTTGGTTTAGTAGCCCAAACCCTAGGGAGATTAGGAATCATGTTCTTCTCCCTTTCTAAGTAGGTCTTAAGACACTTAATTAGAAACTTTTGGAGTTTTTTAGATTTGGTTGAGAGTTTGTGGTGCCCTAGCCTCCCTCAAGGTGAGTAATTTGATTATTTTCTCCTTAATCCTTTGATAGTTAATAGGGAATTAAATATTCTTCTTGCTTAATTACAATTCTCACATCTTCTTTCAAAATCCCCAAAATTTCCTTTTTTCATGCTTAGGTCTAATGAAAAACCATAATTTTTTTGAATATGGATCCTTTGATTTAGGAAGATTTGAGGAGTTTCACTGTCATAGAGGTAAGGGGTTTTGGTTTGATAAGGTTTTACTTGCATTAACAACATGTTTATGGGTGAAATCATGTTATTGAATAATGAATATTACTTGAATCATTTTTAATCTTTGTTTTGTATTTACAACTATGTTTTTGATACTTTTATTTTTAGTTTTTCTCTTAAAGATCTTCGAGGAGTAGATTATCATGTCTAGATCATATTTGTAATTGTTCAAAATTTTTTGAGAATAATATGTATTTATTATATTTTTTGAAATACGCACTATAAGAAAAATAATTTTTTATTTCCATATTTAGAAGCGTGTTTAGATATAAAAAGTATTATTTTGGGTATTTTTTTATGATATATTGATATATGTGTTTATGAGCATGCTGAACAAATTTCAAGTCATTTGGTGCACAATAAGTGAATGACAGTCATAAATTTGTGGGTCAACAGTAGAACTCTAGAGTCTCATTAATTAATTAACAAAATTATTTTTCATACTTATTTTCATGTGAGATTTATTTATATTGTAATTAAGACTATGATGTAGGTTTTTTTAAATGTACAAGTTACATGTTGTGATTACGCTAAAACATCTACTTAAGCTAGTAGGAGAATAAATGAGATCTTATATTATTGATTGTGTTACTTTAGTATTTTCAGTATGCTTAACTTTATTAAGGATATGCATACATATATTTAACGTAAATTTAGCAAATCCATGTTTTATGTATGTCATTGTACATACATAAGATAGTATGATTATATAGGGTTGCACATGTAGCCATGTTTGTAATTTATTGCATCATTAAAATGATTTGTAAACTGTAGATTAATTGTGGTTAGTCAAGATTTCTTTAGTTGCCATATTAGTTGTATCAAAGGTTTATCGATTCGGTTTTACATCCAAAAGGGTGGGGTTTTATGTCCAGTGGACATGATTTTATGTTCAAAAAGACAAGTTTTTTCCTCCCCCGGGTAAGATGATTGAGACTGTTTATTTATTAAGACTTCTAGAGTTTGCTTCAGGCTGGTCATGGCCATTGTGCACCAGTGTGACTAGGGATTTTTAGTGTTTTTCGGTATTTGGGATGTCATATAACATGCAATAGGTGATAGGTAACAAATTTTGATTGATTGCATTGCCTTATTATCATGTGATGACTTTTGATGTTCATTTACACCAGATTGTCGTATAAAACTCTTGTGATGGAAATGTTGAGATTTATTTGCACATGTTTTTGTGTAATGACTTTGCTTTGAATGAACTCATGTGTTCGGGTGTAAATGAAACTATTTTCAAAACCTTAATGAGATTATACTAACTGTTTCTTGTTTTGGGAATCTTTCAAGATTTCCTAAGTGATGGTGTCATGCGGGTGCTCAGGACAACTTGTTTTGTGGGTAGAAAGATAATTGAGGAGAATATGAGGGGGAGATTACGATTTACTAAGGGATAATTAGGAGGATATAGATGAAGAGAAATTATGAAACTTCATTTTACTTAATAGTGTTGTAGTTCTACTTAGTAGTTTCTTCTCTTTAGTTTGAGGCATATGTTATGGCATTGCACTGTAACTCTAGTAGGTGGATGTTTAATCATAATTATGATAATAGTAATTAAATTTCCTTTTTACATTATTTAGGTTTTTTTCAAGCAAAATGATGGCTCAATTGTGCAATTCTGATCTAATCCAAGGTTGGGTTATGAATTGTTGCATCCTTTAGCCAGTTTCGGGTCAAGAGGCGTGATAGATGACTCCTCTCCATCCCAACACCACACCACCTTTTTCTTCTATTCTTTGTGGTTGGGAAAAAGGCCAACATCCTGAAATAGTACAAGAGGCTTGGCAACGGCCGCCTTGATTGTGAAAAGAATAAACCTCGCTAGACCAGGCTATGACTGACCAAATTTGATCGGGCTGAACTAGGCTAGTAATCACCACCCCGATCCAGAGGGTCCCCCGGCCAAGATCCTGTAGGAAAATCGTAGTGGCCCACTTGAAGATCATAATCAATTATTATCAATTTAGTCTCAAATTAGCTAAAAAACACAAAACTGCAAGTACTAAAATTATTACCAAATGAATCAAGACACGCCCAAGTTATTATAGTTGTTTGATAAAATGAAACAACTAATTAAAGTCCCAATCAACTAATTAATCTCTAAAATTGTGAGATCCATAAATTTTATATTATGTTTAGGTCAATTAGGAATTTTTTAAAGGATTTTTTGGAGAATAGGTTGTCCTAGCTTATTTCGGGGGGGGGGGGGGGGGGCTACAAAATTATGTACAATTCCAACAAATTTTCTTATTTTGAGGAAGTGGGCCCCACTTGACACCCACCACCCTTCTCGTCATCTCCATCAACTCCTTGGTCACCATCTTTCATTGGTTGCCATGTAGGTTTGGCCTTAGTCATATCTATTTCAACAAAATTCTAGGAAAAAATTATGTATGTTCCTTAACTTGGCCCATTACCGAAAATAGTATAAATGGAAAGGTTGGTCTTCTCTTTTCTTTTAGGGCTATTGAGAATGCTTGATGAATTTGCTCTCGAGTCAAGTTGATTCTATTTCATAGCCTTTTGTTGATTCAAATGTCCTTTTTGTATATTATTGATCTCCAAATCTTTTTCTATTTAAATCCCTGAAAATCCTTTATTTTTATCCAAGTTGTAGAACTATAGATCTTTGCTTTTGGTTTTAAACCTTTTGATTCAAGCTTAGAATTCATTAGACACAAGGAAATATATAATTTTCCTTCTTAATGGTGGTTTTAAGTCTCAATTTGGTTGAAATTTGTAGTTGTTCTCATGGCTAATGAATAATAATTTGTGGGTTATGAATTCTTTGATCTACAAAGGAAATTGAAAGGATTATTTGTTGTTAGAGGAAAGGGGTTTTTTACTTGATGATGTTTTATTACATTAATGGTGGATTATGAGCTATATGTGTGGCATAGACAAACCAAGAAAAAAAATGCCTCTAACTCACAATTAAGGTTCCCCTTTGATACAAAATAAGCACAAATTTTGTTCAAATTTGTGTGCCTAAATTAAATGTGTTCCAACGAGAATTTTGTAACCAAATCAACAAATGAACATACAAGAATTATTTTTACGTGGAAACCCAACTAGGGAAAACCAAGGGACATTCTGTCCATATCAACTATCACTATGTAAACCTGAGATTATAAAATTACTAATTACAAAGATAAAAGATTCATTATTTTTCTTCAAGTGATTGGTTTCCACACCAATCTTGCTTTCTGAATCAATTATTCCTTAGTTGTTTACCGGCTATAACTTGATCTTCTCCTCCTTTGTATGCTTTGATCAAAGTAGATCTTTTATCTCCCCCTTGAAATGAATCTTCTACTCTCTTGATCTTCTAAGTAACAATTTTTAGTGAATATCATATCTCACAAGTGTTTTTATGCTCTAATCACTCTTTTTTATTTGTAGTTAATATTTTCTCATTCTAGAAGATAATTATCCTAAAACTCCATTAGAGCAACCCACATAAGCTCTCTTGGTTTTCTAGATCTTCTCACACCCTCCATCATGTTCCAATCCCGGGGGGCTACAAAATTATGTACAATTCCAACAAATTTTCTTATTTTGAGGAAGTGGGCCCCACTTGACACCCACCACCCTTCTCGTCATCTCCATCAACTCCTTGGTCACCATCTTTCATTGGTTGCCATGTAGGTTTGGCCTTAGTCATATCTATTTCAACAAAATTCTAGGAAAAAATTATGTATGTTCCTTAACTTGGCCCATTACCGAAAATAGTATAAATGGAAAGGTTGGTCTTCTCTTTTCTTTTAGGGCTATTGAGAATGCTTGATGAATTTGCTCTCGAGTCAAGTTGATTCTATTTCATAGCCTTTTGTTGATTCAAATGTCCTTTTTGTATATTATTGATCTCCAAATCTTTTTCTATTTAAATCCCTGAAAATCCTTTATTTTTATCCAAGTTGTAGAACTATAGATCTTTGCTTTTGGTTTTAAACCTTTTGATTCAAGCTTAGAATTCATTAGACACAAGGAAATATATAATTTTCCTTCTTAATGGTGGTTTTAAGTCTCAATTTGGTTGAAATTTGTAGTTGTTCTCATGGCTAATGAATAATAATTTGTGGGTTATGAATTCTTTGATCTACAAAGGAAATTGAAAGGATTATTTGTTGTTAGAGGAAAGGGGTTTTTTACTTGATGATGTTTTATTACATTAATGGTGGATTATGAGCTATATGTGTGGCATAGACAAACCAAGAAAAAAAATGCCTCTAACTCACAATTAAGGTTCCCCTTTGATACAAAATAAGCACAAATTTTGTTCAAATTTGTGTGCCTAAATTAAATGTGTTCCAACGAGAATTTTGTAACCAAATCAACAAATGAACATACAAGAATTATTTTTACGTGGAAACCCAACTAGGGAAAACCAAGGGACATTCTGTCCATATCAACTATCACTATGTAAACCTGAGATTATAAAATTACTAATTACAAAGATAAAAGATTCATTATTTTTCTTCAAGTGATTGGTTTCCACACCAATCTTGCTTTCTGAATCAATTATTCCTTAGTTGTTTACCGGCTATAACTTGATCTTCTCCTCCTTTGTATGCTTTGATCAAAGTAGATCTTTTATCTCCCCCTTGAAATGAATCTTCTACTCTCTTGATCTTCTAAGTAACAATTTTTAGTGAATATCATATCTCACAAGTGTTTTTATGCTCTAATCACTCTTTTTTATTTGTAGTTAATATTTTCTCATTCTAGAAGATAATTATCCTAAAACTCCATTAGAGCAACCCACATAAGCTCTCTTGGTTTTCTAGATCTTCTCACACCCTCCATCATGTTCCAATCCCTTTATATAGACTCCTAAGTCCTAAAAGGAATAAAACTCCAACTTGGAATCTAAATTAAACCAAAAAATCTTAATTTAGGCAAACTGCCACTTAATTGTTAGATTATTTCCATAGGGCAATCAATCGATCATTGTTCCTTTCCCTCAACTTTTCCAACAATTGATTGTCTCAACCCTGTGATCGATTGCTAACTCTCAGCTTTGTTTTACACAGAGCATTCTTACGTGCCAATCGATCGTTCATGGAAATGATTGATCTCTTATACAAATTTTGGAGATCCTGCTACAGTTCATCAGCAATCAATTGTTCCAACCTGGCGATTAATCGTTGTAACTAGATTTTTGATTTTTCAATATTCAAATTTCCAATCCTCACCATAATCTCACATAAGGTATCTTTTACTCTAAAGTGTGTAAATGTGGCATGTGTGCAAGTTTTTACTTATTGAAAGCATGGATTTGATTCTTCCTTTTGTTCCACCTTCAGAAGTCAATCTTCAAACAACAAACAAACTCAAAATACATGTTAATACATTGTTTTGATCACAATAATAAGACAACACATGACATAAGGACACTTATATTCTTACAATTAACACCATGGATTGTCTAACTAGTCAAGTTCTTGATGATTAATGTGTGTTTGACCTTAATCAACTTTATGTGAAAGATTTGAGGTTGATTTTGCATGTTTATGCATGTGTTTTGTTGTTATATCATATGTAAGGGTTTGATGATGTTTATGCAAAAATTTATGATGTTTTGATGGTTGGTCACAATTTATTTTGGTTAAAAATCACAGTTTTTATAGGACTGTTGATCAATCACCCCTCGAGGCTAATCCATAAAAAATGCTACTGTCTTTTGTTTCTTCTTTCAATGGTATGAACAATTGATTGCCCCTTTGGGCCTATTGATTGTCCAGTGTATTGGATGTAT
This sequence comes from Saururus chinensis, assembly GCA_035235625.1. Classification (NCBI taxonomy): domain Eukaryota; kingdom Viridiplantae; phylum Streptophyta; class Magnoliopsida; order Piperales; family Saururaceae; genus Saururus; species Saururus chinensis. Next base: position 23,343,520 of record CP141142.1, read on the forward strand.
GTTTTTAAGGACCGATTGATTGCCCCTATGTATCGATCGATTGGCCAATGTACTGTAATGCATGTTTTAAGGGCTGATCAATCAGCAGAACTTTCTGTTACTTTTCTTTTATGACATGTTGATCACCCAAGGGCTTGGTCGATTGAAAATCTTATTATTTCATGTTTTTGGCTAACTGATCAATCACCCTAAGTCCCGACTATCGGCCAAGTAGTTTTTGACTTATGGACTTGTTTTGAAACAAGAACCTTATGATTTTGATGTGTCTTTTGCATGCAATTAGCAAAGTATTACCATCATAGGGTAGGATTACTTTTGCATACATCCATGTGTTATTATCCATAGGAAATTATGCCACATGCATCATGATTTATCCATGTGGGATTTAAATTGTTTTCTTAACCATGTTTACCGAGATTAGTCATTGTTTTCTAGAGTTTTTTGTTGATTGAACTGTGACACCTCGTGTTCCGATTATGCCTAAACCGATGGGTTAGGGGTAATTACATAATTTTAAGTTAAATTTTAAGGGATAAAATCCCATTATATGGGTAGAGCTCTAAATAACGAGCATAAGAACCAAAGAACATGCGAAACGGAGGTCGGGAACAAAAGTTATGACCTCGGGAAGCATGCCATATGGACAGGACCCAGTTTAAAAGTGCATGATAACATACCCATGTGGCATCAAGTTTTGAAGGGCTCGTCGATACGAGTCCATCGGTACAAAGAACGTGCAATTTTGACTTAGTGATAAAAAGTTATTGCGTTTTGAAGTTGGAATTGTATTTAAATGAAATAATAATAAAATATTCAGGAAAAGATGAAATTGATGACATCAGCCGAGCCATTGTCGCCATGCTATGTGATCATGGCCGTCTACGCTTCGTGAGGCCACGTGATCATGTGGCTCAGCGCGCGATGCATGAGCCGTGTCGCGGACGCATTCCATCGCTGCGGGTGTCATGCACACGTCGGTGCACACCGTCCTCACACGTGGTTTAGTTAGAACATGTCACATGGTGCAAGCATTTGTGCACATGTTTTCTTTTCCCCATACGCTCGCACGTCCTTCTACTACAAATTTTCATTTCCATTCGAACTTCTGGAGGAGTTTCCGGAGTCGTTCTAAGTTTGTTTTCTTCTGTTTAAAAGGCGTTCTTAGCTAATTGAGGGTTTTCTATGCAATGGAAGTGTCCATTCCTTGATTAGTGACTCTATGAGGGAGAAACCCTTCAGGACAAGAGGAGACTATTCGTCATCTACGGACATGTAGAGGGAAAAGTGTCTCTAGGTAAGGGGAAGTTTTGTCCGTTGTTTATGGATGCATAGAGGGAAAAGTGTCTTCGGGTAAGGGGAAGTTATGTCCTTCATCTACGAACACGTAGGGGGGAAAGTGTCTCTAGGTAAGGTGAAATTTTGTTCGTCATCTATGAACGCATAGGGAGAAAAGTGTCTCTAGGTAAGGGGAGATTGCAACTGTCGTCTTCAGGCTATAGCGAGGGAAAAATCCTGGTTTAAGGGGAGTATTTGTCTGTCACCTTCAAACGTAACAAGAAAGATGTACTGGAGCTAGAGAAGGTTCTTCCCACCATCTCCGAACTTGAAAAGGAAGACGCTATGAGGAAACAAGCAACTCCGAATGCTGTGAATTCAGAAATTAAATGGTGAGTAAGCATGGCAAACTTTTCGATTTAATTCGACTTACATGCATGCGTATCTTAATTAATATTTATATATTAATTAAGATATAGGATTTGCTGTGATCTAGTAGTATATGTTATTGTCTAATGTAATCTTCTATGATATGTTTTGACCAATTTGCTCTAGAATATTCTAATACGGTATGCTCTGATCTGATTTGATTTTGATATATTATAGTAGGATAAATTCTGTTTGATGGAACTTGACATGACCCAATTTGTTCTGTTATGTGTTTTGCTCTATTATGTGAAAGAGTGGCATGTGTAATTTCAATAGGATTCTGCTCACTTCTGCGATAGAGTGAGATGTGTGTTGATTAATGAGCTTCCGTTCAACCCCGTTGTTTTATGATATTTCCATCGGACTCTGGATTATTTATTCGGATATAAAGATATATGTATTTTATCGTATATGCTTTTGTGATGTCTAATGCATATATTAGCCGATAGGCAGAACTATGTTTAGATCCGATCGTATTGGAATAAAGTCAAAGATGGTATCCAATATGTACGTAGGTAACCAACGATATGATAATGTTGGCCCAATCCAAATTAGTTATAAAATTATGTTTGGTCTGATCTACGCGCAACAGAATGATATAGCTTTGTAGCACGTATAAGAACATTATGACTCTCACACTCAAAGTCCGCCGCTTCTAGTTGGCTTGTTGAAAATTTTTCTGTTTATTTATATAAACTTTGATTTTGTTTTTCCAAATAACCCCCTATCCAGGTCGGGGTGTTACATGAATTGTATTGGATTTTGAATGAACCAGTTTTTTGTCTGAAAGGATGGGGCTTTACATCTGATAGGATAGGTTTGCCTCCCTAGGTTGAGCGCTTGAGACATACTATTGAGACACTAGGTTATGCTCTTATGTATTTGGTGATGTCTGTGTGCTTAGGCTTGACCAGGCACTTTTTGGTATTTTTTATTTTAGAATGTCAGGCTTTTGGTATCTTTGGGTTTTTTAGAATTTTAGGATACATGTAATGGTATTTTTTGGTACCCTGGATTTATTATATTGTGCTATTCCTTTTATGCATTATGAAGATATTTACATGAGTTTTATGTAAGGCTTTTTGTGCATCTTGAAATTATATTTTGTGGTATTAATGTATGTTTTGCACTTCAAAACCTCGCTTGGCTATGCTCACTACTTTATTCTGGTTTAATAGTTATCACCATAGTAGATAAACACATTACCTCTAGTTCAAATACTTAATTTCTTAAGTAACGAACTACAAAGTATGCCTTTGAGTATGTGACATTTTGAAGCAATAAAAACTAAATTACTACCAATCAAACAAGCATGCAATCACCATCACACAAGGATTTAATGTTGAAACACAACACAGTAAACAACTATGGATAACCACTCACCGGTTAAAATCAATGAACTAAAGATTATAACTTACTAGACCCAAGCTACCAACATCTACATGACATAGGAAACCCTTTTCTTTGTAAAGTTGTTGGCCTTCAAGTCTCCACCTTGATCCTTTAAGCTTCCTCCATTCAAGCTTGTCCTTTGTCTTCTCAGAAGTACTCCAATCAAAACTCCTTTTTGATTGTCGATGCAGAGATCCTTCAAATCCCCTTACGAAGAACTCTTTTAGCACCTTGTTACATTATGATGTGTGTGAATCACTCAAATTTTAATTGATACAATGAGTTTGAATCAAAGCTATCACCTCTTTCAATTTGCACTCAAATCATAAGTAATCAAGGGAAATTTTTTTTGTGGTTGTTATTCCATGAGTTTCAAACCTAATGCAAAAAAGGGAGTTAATTTGGACTAGCCTAAACTGAGATATGACCCTAGGAGTCCTTTCTGTATATTAAGTTCTGTAGAGTGCAGTAATTTACATAAATACAAAAAAATAGATTTTTATGTCATATCATATTGTCCATTTAATTCATAGACAATGGCTTTCCCAAATTGATGTGTCTTAAATTTCATAAACATCAGATGTATCTAGTTATTTTTCCCAAAAATTGGAAGCTTCAACATATTCCAAAACTAGGGTTTTAACTCAATGATATACAATGGGTAATTTAGTGCATCAATTTAACTCAATTTTTCTTGATCTCTGTCAACCCCTGAAATAGTAGTGTTCTGACTTCTATGACCATATTAAGAGATGGTAGCATGCATATAATATACAATGGGTAAAAGATGTAACATGTTCATGCATATGGTTATGATTTGCTATGCGGGTTTTATAGGCAAGTTGTATGCCTAGTTGCCGTGCTAGTTATACATATGGTTATTGTTTGTAGGACATTGGCATGTTCCATGTGATGGTGATATGATTGGTTATGATTTGCTCATGTTAAGATTGTGTTATATACATGTTAGGTGTGTATTGCATTGATAATGTAATGGATCATGTATTGTTATGGTGCATGTGTTGAAGACGTCAAATTTGGCCATTGGAATGTAGATGGTACTGTGTACATAGTAAAATGTATACAAAAATATTTCTATGAAGAACCCTTAAGGCCCGCAATGTGGGATGTAGGTACTAGTGGGGACCTTGGGGTGGATGAATCCTCTATGTATCAGTTAGGATATATATTTGGCTATATTAGTTCAACTAAGTTAGCCAAGTCATGATGTTGGCTCTGTTGCTTTGACACAGGTAAATTTAGTTATTGAGCTTTTTATATGATGAATATGCTTGATATGGGATATATCCTAACATGTAAACAAGAAAATAAGCATGAACTATTTTTGTTATAGGCAAGATGATGAATTGATATTTCCTTCTGTGTCGAGTGCACAAATAAAATTGTACAAAATTACTCTGAGTGAGCTCCCGAGGACTTTTAGAGACGCGAGAATACCTTAAAGGCGGATGCAAGTTGCATATGGGCTGTCTAGGACTATGGTTCTTCGGTGAAGTTTCCAAGAATTAACCAGTGGGAAATTTTATTTAAGTAAAACTAATGGGTATATGTTCAGTTTGACTTGTCTAGAAGTAGGGATACTTCATGGAATGAACTCAAGGAACATGTAGAACACAATGGGTAATCTCTAAAAACAAATGGCATAGTTATTTTTTTATGTATGATGGTTTTTTTACTGGAACTATGAAAAGTTGATAGTTTACTTGAAGATGCATGCTATGGAATTCTTCAGTATGGTTAATGCAAGAATTTCTTATTCTTGGTAATCTTAAATTCATACTTATATTGATATGCTGCATATTGTTGTGATTAGTTATGAATGGCATAGCATAACATTGGCATGTTCATTTAACTTAAGGAATTCAATGGAATTGCATTCATGCTATGTGTAACTTATGTAGATGCATGTGGTATGTTTAGGATGCATGTAACTACATGTGTGTCATGGTTTATTATAGAGTAGGGGTGAACCTACTCAGCTTTAACTCAGGTGTTTTCCACAGTGTGTAATTTTGGACGCACATGTGCTCAAAGAATTGATAGAAGATAGATGTTGAGACTCCATGTTGTTAAGTGATCATGTGCCTCAACTGACAACCAAGTTCCTCATAATGATAGTTTTATTTGTAAATATTTGGTAGAACTTATTTGTTGTATTCTTTGAATTATCCATGGAGTTGGGTCATGAAAGTACGAAGATGCGCTATGAGAAAACCAAGCAAAAGAAAAAACACCTATGAGTTTACTTTAAGTAAGATTACTCACACACACTAATTCCACAAACTTATGATTGAAAACATACATAAAATGATGAACACAAATAAAAGTAAACATGAAGGCATTCCACCTTATAAAAAGTACTTATGTAAACCATGACCAAATTTACAAAGATTAACGAGTCCCTTCCACTTTACCTAGATACCCTTTCCCTCAAGGGTTGTGTCTTGGATCACCATATGCATCTGACTTCAGCTCTGAAGGCATTACATTACGCACCTCCAAAGTCCCCATGAGCTACTCATGACTATTTTCATACAATTACCTTTGTAGCAGTAGGACACATGTAAAAGCTTACTAATTTCTATATTGTTGCCCAATTATGTAAAACCCATTCCTACCCCAAGATACATATGAACAATGAAAAGACATGCTATAGAATAATTAATCAATTTCCAAAAAATCGTGCAAGTCAATTACATGACTAGGTAAAACTAATTTTTGTCTTGGGGCTAATTCCAACTTTTAGTAAAAACAATTAAAGAGAATTGATGACCACGAAATTTTGACAATATTCAAATTTATGAGTTCATGAAGCGAAATTGCATTGCGAAGTAAATATTGCCTTTAAAAGTATTTATTTCTGAATTTTTGAAATTACTTTGCAGTGTAGGAAATCCTAACCAATCGGAAACTAAACGTAATAACCTTATGATAAACAATCCAAAATGCATCGAGATTTTCACACTAGACAGAGAACTCATAGAATTTCATTCACAAGAAATTGGAGCAAAAGGACATCTTTTGAGTACAAAAAAACATGTTTGAATCCAAAATCACAAAATTGTGAATAATGACCGATGTGTCTTACAGAATTTAATTCACATTTGCAACAATATTATATGTCACAAAAGAGAAATTTTTTGTCACAAAATACTATAATTATATGTGGATAAAACCCCAAAAAAATGTCACAAAAAATTAAAAATAATTTTGTATTTGCAACGAAATAAATTTGTTTCAATTTTTTTTTTGAATTATAAATGTGTAGTATTTGCAACAATAATTAATCATTCCAAAACGAGAAAATATATTTGTATATGCAAAACTATTTGGGACAAAAAACGTTTGTTGCAAAAACATTTGAAATTTGAAAAAAAAATTAAATATTTTTTAATTTACATAAAAAATAGATTTGGCCAACGAGTATTCATAAATGCAACTAAATATGGTTCTTAAAATTGGAAGGGTTCGAGTATAAAGAACTTTGAGTGCTTCCTCAAACTTGTCCATGTATTGAGGGTATTTATGTGCTGAATAAAAGGTTTTGGAGGTAGTCCTATTTTTTCCTTATTTTTCCCTGCGTTGTGCTTTGTTTAGATTTGCATAAACTTGGGTGAAAGTGGGTGGATAGGATACTGGTTGCGCGGCGCAGCCAGGCCATCACATGTGCGAACGTTAGGATCAACTTCATGCCCATGACAGCATCCAAGATGGTCACATCAGAATTCAGGAAGAATAAAAAGTAAATTGCTGATAACTACTTGGTGTGGAAGAGGAGGATACATCACATCCTCACTCTCTTTGATCTTGCTCAAGTCATAGAGCAGATCATTGAGCCACTGCTAGAGAGTTGTTTAGTTGCTCAGAAGAAGGCTCGTGACAAGCTAAAGGATGAAAACAATAAGGGTAGGTCTACCATTTTGATTTTCATGGAGCCTAAGATGGAAAGGCTCTTTGAAAAGTACAGACTGCCAGGAGATGCTGGAGGCTATCTCTATGAGGTATGGGGAGCAGACAAAGGCTCATAAGAGGATGTTACACTTTAAGTGCCAGAACTTTATGATGTAGGGAGATGATGTGAATAAGCACCTGGGTGTCGTGTCCGTCATTACTGAAGACCTGGAGACACTGGATGACCCCATCTTTGAGGGATTCTAAGTGTCTACTATGTTGAATAGCCTCCCTAAGTTCTGGGAGAGTGTGGTGGTCTACCTAAATATGAGTGACCAGAAGTTTACAATGGTGATTTTGAGTGTTGAGCTTAGGCTTGAGCAGGAAATGAGGAATTATGTGAATGCTTCAAGCTGCTACTGCCAACCTGGCATAGAGCTCTAGTGGAGGCAAAAAATGTGGACAGGGGCCAGGTCCTTCAAAGAAAAGAGCTTTAAAGAAAAAAAGGAAGAAGCCACAGAACAAGGGCAATGGCAAGGGGAATAACAAATCCCAGGGTGTTTGCTTCAAGTGTGGCCAGGTGGGCCACTTCAAGGATAATTGTCCCCAAAAGGATGATTAGTCAACAACAACAACAACAAGGGAAAGAACAAGAAAATTGTTTGTGTCGTCTTAGAGGTAATGATAGCTGACATCAAGGAGAAGACTTGGTAGCTAAATTCTGGAGCCACTGTCCATGTGTCTCATTCTAGGGGATCTAGGGGTGAGATGATCAATCTCATGCCATGCCAGAACAAAGTCTTAATGGGCAACAACACATATTGCGAGGTGGATGCTATAGGGAACTATAAGATCCCTTTGAAGGAAGGGTCTACCTTGGTGCTTACTCATGTACTCTTTGCTCCCTACATCAGGAGGAATCAGGTTTCAATCCCTATTCTGACTAAGAAGGGGCTTGAATTTATATTCAAGGGGAGCAAGTCCACTGTAGGCAAGGTTAGGACTGTACTTTTTACTGCTTCTCTAGTAGATAGTTTATATTATTTGGATGTAATGGACTCTTTTGAATCTAATGAAATAAGCTCTTCTAATTATTGTGTATTGTTTGTGGATGATGCCCTAGTGTGGCATATGCATTTGTGCCATGTGAATGTAGACAATCTACATAGGATGTCGAATGGTGGGTTGTTACCCAAAATATCCAAAGACCTACGTGTGTGTGTGTGAGGATTGCTTATAGGGAAAGATGAGCAGACAATCCTTCCAAAAGGGACAAAGGGCAAATGAACTGTTAGGGGTGGTTCATTCTGATATCTGTGGGCCCCTGAATGTTCAGACCCATAGAGAGATAACTTACTTCATCACATTTATAGATGAAGTCTCATGTACAAGTACATGTATATAATAAATAAGAAGTCTCATGCCTTAGATAAATTCAAGGAACTTAAAGATGAGGTAAAGACTCAATTAGGTAGGAAAGTAAAAATCATGAGGATTGGTAAGGGTGACAAGTACAACTTTGACATGTTTAAAGATTGTACGAATCAAGGAATAGTTCATCAGTGACCCTACCGGATACTCTACAACAAAATGGAGTAGCAAAAAGCCGTAATAGGACACTTATAGGCATGGTAAGGTCGATGTTAAATCACTCTGAGTTAGGGACCAACTTTTGGGGTGAGGCTTTAGACACCACTGTGTACATCCTTAATCGTTTACCCACAAAGGTAGTCCAACAAACACCTTATGAGTTATGGACGGATCGACGTCTGAACTTAGGGCATCTTAGTATGTGGGGGTCCTAGGCACACATAAAGGAACTTGACCAGCATAGGTCAAAGATGCACCTCAAGATAATAAAGTATAACTTTATTGGTTATTGTGATCACTCTAAGGGGTATAGATTTGTGGATCACCATATGGATGGTACAGTGGGGGTAATTGAGTCTAGAGATGTTTATTTCTTAGAAGAAGAATTAAACCCTAGAATACCTAACAAAAGAGTAGATTTGTTTGAGGTTGTAAAGGAGGTTGGTCCTAGCACTTCCTCAACCCCCATCATATGGAATGAGTTCAAGATCCAATTATGAGACCCTTGGAAGAAGAGGATGAATCGAAATATAGCTGCTACGTCAAAACTGGGTGCAAAGAACTAACCAAACTCACCTAGTGGATAAATCAGGAGTACATAAACAAAAACCGCAATTGGAGCAGAGAATTCGATTGCATTATAAGGTTGCAATTGAACAGATCGAGAAAGTTTGAATTGACATAACATGAAACCGATTAGTCCGAAAGCTCTGTGAAGAGCAACAAAAGTCCACATACCGCCTAATTGACACCAACTTGTAAAATCTCCTTGCGCTTCAAGGCCCCATGCAGTATTTGGATCAGGTCAAAACCAAACTATACAGGAACCCAAGGCATTGAGGGAAAGAAGACATTCAACACGGTTGAGGAATTTTTATACAATGCTAGGGGAAGGCAACATCACATTAGATGAACCCATTCTAGACGACCCAATTACCCTTGAGCAAGCCTAGAGTCTTCCAAATGTTCAAGAATGGCAAAATGCTATTCAGGAAGAGATAGATTCTATCATAAAGAACAAGATCTGGGAGATAGTGGATCCACTTGAAGGGCAGAAGCCCACTAGGTGTAAATTGATCTTCAAAAAGAAGCTTAAGGCAAATGAGTCAATAGATAAGTACAAAGCGAGATTAGTGATGAAAGAGTTCACCTAGGTATATGGGATGAATTTTAAAGAGATATTGTAAGATCCCTAGACTTGAACCAATTTACTTTATTCTATTTAATTGCTTTTATATGGTTTAATGTTAATTTTGATTGGTTTTGGACTAGGTTTGAAATTTAAGTGGTTAACAAAGGTTATAACCAAAATATTCTTCACATTTCAAGTTTTTAAGTTAATTTAAGTCATTTGGAATTTTTTTAGAATTTTTAGAATTTTTAATATTTTTTCCAAAAAATTAAGGTTTGGTGGACTCACCGTAGGCCCCACGACTAAAATTGAAATTTTTAACCCAAAATATTCCTAACATTAAAATAAAACATTAGGAATTTATTTCAAAAATTTTATGATTTTAATTTGGATTGTAATAGCAAATTTATCCATTTTTAGTTGTAGATTCTATTTGTACCCCATTATTAATTTTGTCTAACCCAACTCTTACTATATAAGAAAAAGGCACAACCACTTTCCCAATTGGGAAAGGGCTGAGACCTAGAGCATTAGAGCCTAATCCCCCTTTTCCTAAAGGAGAAAGGAGATTTAGGTGAGATTTTGTTTAATACTTCATTAATCGATTAGGGTTTTGCCAAAATCTTTCAAATATCTTCCTTTGCTTTGAATCAATTTCGATTTTTACTCAAAAACTACTGATTTGGGTTTCTATTTTAAGATCTAACATTTGGAGTTTCATTTTTAAACTTCTTGAAAACCTAGATCAACTTATTCTTGAAGGTTTTAGGTGTTTTAAAATCGGATTTGAGAAGTATTAATGAAAAATCATGTTTTGGGTAGGTTTTGTAAGAGTTTAAGGAACCTTTTCGAATCAAGAACTTGCTGGAAGGTAATAGTTTTTGTGTCCTAAATTTGCTGTGATTTTAGATTTAAGATTTGAGGTGTTTTGCAATGGGTTGCATGAATGTGTACTTTAAGGGTGATTTGATAAAAGCATAATTTTTGGTGTTATTTTCTTAGGGCTTTGCTTAATAATAATTAGATTTAATGTTCTGGAAGCTTTGATTGGATTATGATGGAGTTTGGGGCTTGAATTTGATGTATTGAGTTGGATTGATGGAGGTTTGGTTTGGTTTTCAAAGTGGGGGAGATGACCCAGAATTTGCTATTATGCCAATCGAACGGTCTTGTAGGCCGATTGAACGGCCAAACGACATTGCATGCCGATTGTAAGGCCAGCTGTTCGAACGGCTATATTGCAGATTTTGACTACCTTGATTCTTTTGCTTTCTTTCATGCTTTTACTCTTAAATACTATTTTAAATATTCATGTAGAATAATTTAAGTTAGAATGAGCCACTAGAAGTGCATGTTATTAATGTTGAAAATTATGAATAGTATTTAAATTCTGAGTGAAATTACATGTTGTTGGCTACATATGTCAGGATTACTTGTCTTAAGCCTATGAGTGAATGATTCCTTATAATTTAAGCATGATTTCAACAGGATTATATCATGCTAATGAATTGGTATGTCATTATATGATGTGGTTAAATTATGGGTGAATGGGAGTGCTATGTCTGGACTCAAGTGTGGTGTGAATATGCTTACATATGTTTAGCATGTGGTTACATTTAACTTGATTGATGGTCGATGATTTTCACCCATGATTTCCGTTGGAATCCATGATTAGATGTTAATGTCCATGTGTAGTATGATGGTGAGTTAATTACAAGGCATGTTCATATGCTTAGAATTAGATGTTTCTACCATGTACCCATACATGTGGGGGAATGATTATGATGATGTTTAGTATCGTGATTATAAATGATGCATGAGGGGTTGATGAGAGCACTTTATCATGAATTAAGATTTATGTATGTCTTACCCACGTATATACCATATTGCATGCATCATAAAACGGATTACCAATTGAGACTTTATTGAGATTAGTCAAGTTTGATCGATTAGATGCAATGTTATGAAATTGTAGATTAATCGATCATTGGCTTAATCGAAACTTGGTTGGTTCGAAAGGTCACAATTTCAATTTGAGTTCCTATGTGGAACATGTATACTCCCTGGGTTAAGTCGATTTGAATTGTTAATGCGGTTGAGATTTATTTATTGAGACAGTCAAACCTGGACCCTGAGAATCCAGAGTGGTATACCTTTGTGCACCGGCTACCATGTGTTCTAGTTAATTCAGACTCTTCCACCGCAGAGATGTCAAGAGTGAACCCACTGCTCTAGTTAATTCGGACATTCCTGGCCCAGACTGTCCAGAGCGGGCAGACCTACTCTAGTTAATTTGGACTTCCCGTGTGGATTGCCCAAAGTGAGGAGAGGGGTTGACTACCCTTACACCCTAGTTTTCCATATGGAATTCAGATCGTGTCCAGAGCGGGCAATCCCCTAGGTTTCGGATAGGAAATCAGACTACATCCAGAGCAGGTGATATGAATTGTATTCCTGATATGATTGTATTCTTCTCCATGATGAAGACATTCACCATTTAATGATAATGCATGTGTATACGATAATATAATACCCAGATTACACAGGTTATGTAGGGATATTTAAGAATTATGTGACACATGTGGATGCAATTTATTATGCATGATCTTGATGTAGTGTGGTTTAGACACTTGTCGTGCAGGTGAATGATGTAATGTATGAGATTTATATGAATGCATGATATGAATTATATGTTAGATACACTCCTCATGCAGGTTGGTGTGATATGAATACATAATGTAACTTGTGATTGAGACCATTATGCAGGTTTATGTGATATGAATGCATGATCTGAATGGTGTGAATGAGACACTATTATGCAGGTTTATGTGATATGAATGCATGATCCGAATGGTGTGAATGAGACACTATTATGCAGGTTTATGTGATATGAATGCATGATCCGAATGGTGTGAATGAGACATTATTATACAGGTTTATGTGATATGGTCGTATGATTAGAAAGTGTGTGAAAGACACTTCTCATGTGGTTTATGGTGATATTATGCTCGATTTATTAGATATGAACTATTACCTATGGAGGATGAATGTTAGGTTGTAACTTGATCATTTATGCCTTGACGTTGATAGGTGTATCATTTGAATGCTTACTCTTATGTTTTGGATAAATAAGGGTTTAGCAAGAGAATGATCAAAAAATGGCATATCATGCAAATTTTAAATCTGAATTGCTATATTGTCATGTCGTGATGGTTTTTTTATTATTGTCGCCGTATCTCAAACCTTACTGAGTTTTATTTACCCCTCTTTGTTCTTTGTTTTGGGGCTGCATGGTGCGACATGCAGTTGGGCAGGATCCTCTGTTTGAGGAATGGTCGGGAAGAGCATGGGAGTAGGTGTGGATGCCTCTAGTCTTTGTTATGTTTTTCTTATTTACTCTGTTACGATAATAGAACATCATGTATTGTGGTTCTTGTTTTAGACTTGTGTATGTCATATGTTTTTAGATCTGTTTAAGACTTTTGATTCGAGCCCTGTATGTTGGTTCATGATTCTAAAGTATGTGGGTATAAGACTTGTGGACAAGTTTTAGAGTTAATGTCCTTTTTTATTCTACTTATTACTCTAACTCAAAGGATGTGTGGTGCGTGACTCCGCTAGTTAAACCGCCCATATGAGGGGCTATGTTTTCTGCTATCTATTAATCTCTTTCAATTATGTCGCCCCCGCACGCTTGACTGGCCCTTGGACTGGGTTCGGCTCGGGTCGGGCGGTGCCGGGGTGTGACAGACATACCCATCTATGTCAAGATTTGACTCAATCAGATGTCTCTTGGCATGCATTGCTTACTTTGACTTAGAACTGCACCTTAATTTTGTTTTGACTTATGCATGCTCTGATTTGGATAGGTAATTCATGTTGTTTTATGTAGATAATCATATAAAGTTTTGATTTTTAATTGGTACGCCATCCCCAAGGCCTTGGAACCACTACACTTCCGCCGGCTAACCACTCTATAGCTGTGCCTTCACCCTTCAAGGAATCAAGCATGTGATTTCATCACCCCCAGTGATACTCACAATCACTGGTCGTCTGGTAAGTCATTCTTCCAGGTTCTCCTCGTTGTTCTGTTCTTTTTGGGTTTTATCTGTTTATGTTTTGGCTTCTTGTTTTGGGCTTATAATGGTGAAAGCTGAAAAGAGGGTCTTCAGTCTCTTAACGTCTTGCTGGCTGCTGCATTAGCAGTCAACACCTTCACTTCATGTTCTTGGGTTTTATTTGTTTCTGTTTTAGCTTTTTGTTTTGGCTTATAATGGTGAAAACTTAAAAGAGGGTCTTGAGTGTCTTGATGTCTTGCTGGCTGCTGCGTCGATCTGCACCTTCACTTTATGTTTTTGGGTTTTTTTGTTTCTGTTTTGGCTACTTAATTAGTTTGGAAAATATTTGTGAAAACTGCAAAGAGGATCTTGAGTTTCTTGACGTATTGCTGGACCAGTAGTCAGCACCTTTGCTTCATGTGGTCTTCATCTCTATTCTCTCCTACACACTATACAATGTCTCATTTCAAATTATAGCTTCTCATTAACTTGTTTATTTCGTACACCTGCATGGTTGCGTGCATCTCATGATTAAGTTTATGTTTAAACTTTTATGCTTCTTGTTCATGTTACCTCTTATGTTGTTATGGATTACATGGTTGAACTAGACAATTAGTTTAACCAGAACCCGGAACCGGCCTACATAAAAAATTATCCAATCAAATCCTTAAATATTGTGAGAAGAATGGGATATGATTATCCAATCTAATATCAACCTATGACCTATCTTTTTATTACATCCAATGAAGTGGACAAGGTCAATTGTCAGCGTGCTTAGTGGTTGAAACATGGCATTTTACTCAATCGGATGAAACATATTGAGGGTTTGGTATGTCTAAAAAACGAGTCAAAAAATTGAGGAAAAAAAATAGGGTTACCCGCATACCCAACCCAACTCAAGTAGGGTTAGAGTTTGGATTTTCTGACCCAATTCCCAACCCTATGTCAAATCATACCCCCAATTTATTTATAAAGTTATGATTGGATCAAGTTTTAGTGTTTTAAGTTTCATTTGATTCCAATATATAGAAACATGGTTTTTAACCTATCACATGGAGTTAGACGTTTTGGCTTATTCAACTTTATGAAATAGTTTAAATACACTTCTAGCATGTTTTTCTACTGGCTGCTATACCATGGGGTGGGAATGAGTTACATTCTTATAAGGGTGAAGAAAATAATGAATTTGGAAAAGTTGTGTGCAAAGTGCACACCAAAACAATTATAGAAATAGTCCAAGTAAGCTTTCAAGGACTTATGGTGGAGTGAGGTAATGGCATTAGGGCTGGTGCTGACTACAAACATGTTTTACTTTATGGATTAATTATTTTCATGTCTTGTGGTGGTAGTTGTCATGCCTTGACATATGCCACCCTTGACCTGTAACTAGTCCAAAGAATAAGCAGCACACAACACGGCAAAGTAGAGTTGAAGTGTAGAAGACTTAACCTATCCTTGAGTGAACATATAATGTAATAAGTTCACAAGCCCTTTGTACAAAAATAAATGGAGAAAAATACAATAATATTAATTAATGTCTTAGTCCACACATACCCGCATCAACTAGATATCACATAAAATAAGATCACAATGGATAAACAAGTCCAAGCCAACAATGGCTAAACATAGTATGAAGTAAATATAAAATGTTATGAGGTCAATATATGACATAGATCTAAATAACATAACCCTAAGCAACCATAACCCCTCTCAATAATCGTGGCTAGCCTCATTCTCAATGTACAACCCATCTAAAGTACTTGCATGGCATGATATACGGCCCTAAAACAAAACCACAAAATAAAGAAGGGTTAGCTTTTGCTCAACAAGGGTTTTAATATAGAAAGCAAACCTATAATAATACCATAGGCATTACCAACATAGCATTCATCATATATTCATTTACCACACCCATCCATTATGGGACAAATCATATATATCCATGCCACCTATGCATCATGTTATAATCTATATTCCATAAGTATATACTCATGTTACATATGCATCATGTAATATATTTCATATACACATAATCATACCACTTGCATATCATGATGTATAATACATTCCATAACACATAATCATGTCACTTGTATATCATGATGTAACCTACATTCCATAAGCACATAAACATGTCACCTATGCATTAAGAGTTCATTTATAGCTTATAAAACATATACACATCATGTGTAATCATATGAATTTAATCATAATAATCCCATTTTGCATAAATTAATTCTCAATATTCATATAATGCATAACCATGTCTCAATATAAACATTCACCTTGTAAAATCAAGTATATCAATCACACACCATCTTGCATAATTATGCAAATCTATTCCATAATCACATGTGCAACATAAGTATCATTATTCCTATACAAACTGTGCTAATGAGCATTATTTCTATACATACATAAATCAACCGATGAATGCCTAACACTTGAGAAAATAACCTTGCTTAATTATCCAAAGCATACGTTGACCCAATCACCCCAGACAATCCTTAACGAGGAAGGTCTGAATTCTTAAAAGAAAAATAAAGCAGTTTGGGTAAATTCCTTAACAGGAAAAGTACCCCTTAGTAAGCCGGTGCACAAGAAAAAACCAGCCTGGATTCTCAAGGTCCAGATAACTCAACAATTTAACTGTCCTTTCTTACATAAAACCAAATCGATAAACCTCTAAGTGACTAATCCGGAAAGTAACGACATCCCATTGCATCCAACCATTTAATCACAATTAACCTTTGTTGATAAATCTTACAACTGATGTGTGTAACACGTTACATATGTGAGCAAAGTCTAACGAATGTAATCACAATTAAGCATACTCCAATTAGTCCTTATGAGCATGCAACATGGTCCATTTGTGACAAATAAAAATCATGTGGTCATAAGCAAAAATATACATATACATGGTACTGTTCATACTTAAGCTAAAATATATAGAACGTAAATCACCTACAATCGATATGACATGTGCAAGCATACATAAATTATTATGGTTATGACTTATTGGAATCATTGGGTAATTATAGAGAAATCATCAAAACATGGATTTAAAACAAGTAGAATATCATACTAAAACTAAACAAGTACAATCATAATTAAGCTTGAACTAAATCATAATTTAAAGATGGTTCTCATGGAATCGTTGTAGCATTTATAGGTAATCGCAACTCATCATAGTTATAAAGAATTGGATTTATGAGAAGAGAGCAAGAAATAGCCAAAAATACACAAAAATAAGCCAAAATCAGAAACTGCAGTGTTGCCGTTCAAATGCCCTGTCAAGCCTTTTGATTGCCAGGCTATTCAAATGGCTAGACAGCCATTTCAAATGGCTGATCATTAAAATGGTTGTTCAGCACATTCAATCAGCAAGAACAGTTCACTTTTCTAGTTCGTTGTCAACCTCTGAAATTCAAACTAAAAACTTTCCAAATTTTAAGATAAATTCAAAAATCACTATAGAACATTATATAATCAAAATCTAACTCTAGAACATGATATATCTAATCATTTTCATGCTTAATTCTAAGAAAATAACTATAGATCACATGTTTTTAACAAATTACCATTAAACCTCAAAATGAAGGAAGAACATATATAAATTCATAGTTATGCATTCCAATGGATAAAACCACATAAGAAAAAAATCTCTTACCTCTATGAAGCAGTTGGATCCACAAAAGAGCATCAATCCTCAATAAATTCTACCAAAAATTAGGGTTTTTGATAAAACCTTGTTAAAATTAACTAATAGGCTCAAATCAACTTGAAAATATGTAGATATAGAATATTCTTTGATTAAAAACGAAAATCACATATTTAGGGTTTTAAAATGAAATTAAAAATAAGATTTTTTATGGAAGAAATCAAGAATCAAGATGAGGGAAATAAAGATAAGAATAATTAAGAATAAATCGAAAGATTATGGGTACTTAGGGCAAGAAAACACTCCTTAATCTATTTTTTTCTTTGAGAAATGGGGCTAAAACACTCCTTTTTTTCTAACACAACTTTTTTTCATTTGGGCAAATAGGCTAAGGTTTTCTTTTATTGTAAGGATTTTAGGTTGGGTTTAAGGATAGTTGGGTTAAATAATAGGTCAAATTGCTTAAGTGACTAATTAGGGTTATATTTTGGTTCAAAAGTGAATCAAAGCACACCCAAACGTACTAAAATAAAATAATAGAAGAAAAAAGGGTCAAGTGGGTTGTACGCCATCCAACAGGGAAGTGGGGCCCATGGTAGGGTTCACTCCCGTAATTGCACAAAAATTAGGATAAATTGCCATAAAATCTTAAAAATTGAATAAATCAAGTTTGACACTAATAGTTATAAAAATATAATTAAATCTTATTATATCCATATTACTAATCCATAACCCCAAAATCAAATCAAACCGCAAACAAGCAAAACTACACAAATTCACATAATTAAAAGGAAATTAAAGCAAATTAAATTAGAGATTTTACAATAACTATGGATTGATTGTGCTCAACTGATTATTTTTTGTAGATTATTAATTAATTTTTTTCTATTTATGTCAAAAAAGGGGAGCAATGATTAATGAAAATCAAAGTGTTTATTTTCATATTCATTTGGATAGTACTATACATACCCTGGACTTTATTTTATTTAATTTGATAAACATGGAAAAGAAATCAACAAATTAGAAGAATTACTATGTGAAGACAACCCTCAGAAGGAGGCCAGCAGCCCCCCTCTCTCTTTCACTCTCGCCTTTGGGCCTCTCCCCTTCTCTTTCATGTGGTGGCCAAACCAGACTCTCTCCCTCTCTGTTTCTTATCTCATTTTCCTCTCTTCTTTTCTCATACACCATCTTCCATCTCTTGCTTTGCTCAACCTTTTGCCACCATTCATCTTTAATTAAAGAACTTTGAGATTGACTTGCGAAAGCATTAATTTGGAGGAAGATCCACTAGACCCCTCCCCTCTCTCTCTTCCCTCCCCTCCTCTCTCTCTCTCACTCTTCCCTATCCTCTCTCTCTCTCACTCTTCCCTATCCTCTCTCTCTCTCACTCTTCCCTATCCTCTCTCTCTCTTCCCTCCCCTCTCTCTCTTCCCTATCCTCTCTCCCCTCACTTTCTCTATATATTTTAATTTTAATTTTTTTAGATTTAAAAAAGCCATTAGCGATGTATAGTTACATATGTCGCTAATACTATGGTGTATTAGTGACATATATATATATATATAGACACACACACACGTCACTAATACTTTTTTTTTAAATAAAATTAATATCTCTCCTCTCTCTCTTCCCTCTCCTCTCTCTCCCTCTCCTCTCTATCTCTCCTCTCTCCCCTCTCTCTGCAGTCTCCCCTCCCCCCTCTCTCTTTTCTCTCTCCTCCCTCTCTCTCCCTTTGCCTAGCTCTCTCCCTTCCTCTCTCTCGCTCTTCCCTTCTCTCCCTCCTTCCTTTCTCTCTCTCCTCTCACTCTCCCCTTCTATTATAAATTATTTATTAAAATTCATAAGAAAATTTTAAAAATAAAATATATTATATTTTAAAATTTTTAATCTATTATTGTCATTGCCTTTTATTAAAAATTTAATATTTATTTATTATTTAAACAAATAGTCAATATATAAGAAAATATATTATATTTTAAAAAAGTATTTTAAATGTTTTTAATTTTTTTAAAATAATTATTTGTTAATTAGAGATGCATGGTTACAAGTGTTGTTATTAGTTCTAAATTTTCAATTTCTTATTTTAAATTTAAAATTAATAGCGACGCATGTTAACATACGTCGCTATTGTTAAAATTAGTAGTGACGCTTAAGAAAAAGCGTTGCTAATAGTTTTGAAATTTTTTTAAAAAAATTAATAACATAACTTATAGCAACACATAATATAAAGTGTCGCTAATATGTTTTGTATTAGCGATGTATTCACTATTAGCAACACTTAATATTATACGTCGCTAATATATGACTATTAGCGACGTTTATTATTAAGCGTCACTAATAGTGAATTTTTTTGTGACACTTTTTTATATGTCGCTATTATTAGTTTTTAGCAATATTATTGTTGCGTTGCTAATAAAAGCGTTGCCAATTGTACATTTTGTTGTAGTGTGTTATCAAATTTTAAAAGAAGTTAAAAGTAATGCACTAGTTTGCTCTGCTTGTTAGGTTAATGTTTTGATATTGTATTATCTTCATTTTGGTGCTTGTTTGGGGTGTTATATGTAGGAACTAAAATAAATTAAGCATGTAATGGAGCAGCTCCAGCCAGTCAATTTAACATTTCAGGGAGTACTCCAAGTGCCAGGAATTTTATTGTCTGCAGAAAAGGAAAGAATGAAACATCCGGCAATATCCATGACTTCAATGCTTTTTAGAAATAAACTTTTAAGCTCAGATGTCTAATTTCATTGTGCTAACAAGTCATAGTTGGACTGATATCTAACCATACTGTTACAGAACAAAATCTTTCCCATTTTGATGTCACTGAAACCGTGCTGCTTGCGTTCAAGTTGGAACTTTATGCATTATCAACTTTTTCAAGCCACCAACAGAAAGAAAAATTCTTAGACAAAAATACTCTTCTACTTTGTGATAAAGAGAGATCAATATTAGCTATTTAACTTATAGATGTTATTGGTCAGGTGAGTTGAATTTTTAGCAATCGTGACCTGTGCATATGTTTAGTTTATGGCAATACTCAAAAGGGAATTGCACTGCTACTTGACCACTTTAGTGGTGAACCTTTAAGACTCGGGGACAAGGTTCGCTTTCTCAATTCTCAATCTCATCTTGGTCGATCAAAGAGTTGAGATTCAAGGGAGATTATGTAAAATGATCTCAGGGATCATAAGAAAACTTTTTCACATCATTATGCACATTATCCCCGACATATGAGAAAATAAAGGTTTATCACATATACTTTGAAAAATGCATGTATCTTCTAACATCTAGAAGCACTGATAAAAACAATTATAAGATCTTGAGAATACACATTAAAAAAATGCTGATTAAGTAGAAAAAAATTATGATGATAGAGGATGAATTTGAAGCTCATAGATAATAGAGACCAATAAAATTTGGATTACATTAGTGATCCATGCATTACAACAGTGAATGAACTAGTTGATTTGCCGGCAACAGTTGAATCTATTACTGTCGGCAAGAGACCCGCTGGTCGACAATCTAGAAGAAAAAAGAAAAGAGGGAGGAACTATCGGCAACAGAAGTACTGCCGAATAGTTCATCTTATATTTAACGAAAAGTGCTAGCAGCATAAGAGTTCCTTGTAGAACATGAACTCTGGGCTGTTCATCCAAAAGAAAAATGAAGAACTGCTGGCGGCAGGAAAAAAACTGAGATATCTTGTTGAGTAAACAATTGAGAGTTATAAACTCTTTCATGTCTGCATGAACTGAACTCAAATTGAATACAAAAATATTGTTTGTTGAGGTTTAACATTCCTAATTATTTGGATAAATGTAGATTGACTAATGTATGTAGGCCCTTTTATTTTTGTTTGATTAGTCAATTTTTATAATTTTTGTCGATATTCTTGGTTATCTAGTTTGGTGTTATGAACTTTTAATAGCATTATTTATCAAGTATACTAGTGTATTTGCTTCTTATAGATGGAACATCAATGCTGAAATGACAGTACCACATTCTGGAATTTTATTGCACTGTGAAAGATATCAGTAAATTTTAGTATAAAATCTTGCATTATAAGAGAACTTCTACCTTTAAATATCCTAATAAGGTTACAACCACTAAATATATATGCTACAGTGCAGGTCATACATTTTGTGGTTAGCTTGCTAATCTCAGTTATGAGAATGCCATATTTAAGGTCTTTAAATATGAGAATATTGTGAGAATTTAAACTAATTGCATTTAATTTAAGGCAAGAAAACGTCCTTCTTCACTGTAGATCTCTTTGATGTAGTGGTTGCAGTTGCCTAAACCTGATTATAATTGAATCCTTGCATAGGACTAACTCATATCCATTGTTTGTAAATGAAGGAGTTTGTTTTCCTTCTCCAAACAATCTTCCTGGCATAGGGATCCATGATTTAGATCTATAATTGGATGCACATAAGCATATTTCTACCCATGTATCCAATTTCCTCACTTAAGCAAGTAATATAAGGCAGAGCATAGGTTCTAAGACAGATAAAATAGAGGACAAGCTCAGACCATGGTATTATATACTACTCAATGAAATGAATTCACTATAGCCTTTCTTTCTAGTGTCTCTCAGTCTTGCATTAAAAGCCTGATTCCTTGGAGAAGCAAACTTCCCAATTTGAGTGATTGTCTGACACAAAAATACAAATGCTACTTCATCAAACTTTACAATAATTGACAAATATAAGAAATTGTGAGCAAAAGACCTCGATATAGGTCATCAAGTTGTTGTCTTAATTATTAAACTGCTATTTGTTTGGATGTATCAACCAGGATGGATCATTTTGCTAGGGAAATATCATCCATTACATATTTGATGACATCCATGACACAAAATAATGAAATTCCATTATCGCTTGCCTCAATAGAAGAGGTTGTTCCATGTTTGTTAGATAAGATGGAGGAACATATATTATCTAATGGCAAAGAGAACGAATCATATGAAGAGGTACATTTCACATTCTGCTTAAACTATTTTTTAAATGTGTATATTATATGTCTTTTTGGTTAATCTTGTAAGGTTAATAGTAAATCAATTTATGATGACATGTACTCTTATTAATAGGATATAACCGAATGGCAAAGCCATGAGGACATTTTATATACCGATATCTCATTTTCATTTGATGAAGATAAGGTAATGGTAATTTGTTTTCTTTATGTAAATTTAAAAGTTGTATAGCTTATTATATGCTGAGATTACAACATGGATATAATTTGTAGGTATGTGAATAATGAGAGATGATAGAAACATAGGCCAAAGAAACATGTAAGAAATATGAGACAATTTTTGTAATTCTAAAATTGGATGCTTAAAAACGAAGGCCACGAGATATATTAGCATGTGAAAGGTCTGGTCAGTACATAAAGAGGACCATTAAAGAGTACAATGTGGATGCACATAGGATTCCTAGAGAAATATCTACAAAGAAGGGTGGATGCCCTTCAAGTTATACAATACGGAAATGTTCATTGATGGTGGCGAACAATGGAAATTGTGCATTAGTTGTGGTAGTCACTATCATCTCCCCCCTTGCAATTTGGAGAAGGGCATACATATGCAAGTTGTCTAAAAGATAGAGAGATAGAATTTTTGAAAGAATTATCAAAAATAGGAGTGAAAGCATGTGACATCTTGCTTACATTGAAGAAAGAGGATCCTTCGAACTTCTCAACCATTAAAACAATATACAATGCTCGTACTCGTATTTGTTTGACTAACTGGAAGGTACACGTATCTTGCAAGAGATAATAAAGTGTATCAAAGGCTACCATCAAAAGAGTGATGAGACAGATACACTAATAGATTTATTTTTTGCTCATATGATGTCTGTTAGGCTTGCAAATCTATTCCCACATGTGTTTATTATGGATTTCACATATATGACCAACAAATATGGTCTCCTAGTTTTATCAATTATTGGTGTAACTTCAAATTATAAGTCATTCTTCATTGACTTTGCATTTATCTCCTCTTAGAAAGAAAGTGAATATGCGTGGGCACTACATTGTTTGAATTCTTTATTGACAGTAGGTCATCTTCCTGGAGTAATTGTGACAGATAGAGATCAAGCATTAATGTGAGCAATTCAGGTGGTTTTCCTCACTTCAAAGAATATAGCAAATAGCATATTTCCACATGTGTAATGAGGAATTGTCAAAAAGAATTTGATATCAAGGCTGCATGAGTTCACTCCACGCGGTGTTGGAATAGAATTGTTCATTCAATAGAGGAGAGTGAATACAACGAACAAAATCATATTTTGAAGACATAATACAAATATTTTAAGGAGGTGTTGACTTATTTTCATACTACTTGGTTGGAGCCATACAAGGAGCAATTTGTTGGAGCTTGGCTAGACAATCATATGCATTTTGGAAATAAGACCACCAATAGAGTTGAAAGCATGTGTGCTAAATTAAAGATGCAACTATGCTCATCAATGGTTGACATACGTCAATCATGGTAATATTGATGATATTTTCAACCTTCAACTTGATGAAGTGAGGAAGTCGTTCGAAGCAAGTAGATACAAGCGGTGTCACTAATTTAGAAACTCATTATACAAAGATGTTGTTGGGTTATTATCAAGGGCTACATTGAATTTGATAGATGAGGAAAGGAAAAAAGTTGAGCAGCTTCCTAATGAGGAAGCACATTGTCAGCATGAATTGAGATAAACACATGGCCTTCCATGTAAGCACCAATTGGCAAAGTGGTTTATTTGAAGATTCTCCACTTCCATTATGTGAAATACATGATTATTGGAAGACACTTTATGTTATTAGCAAGACAACTTATTCAATTGGACATGAACTAGTTGGCTGCTTTGAGAAGATTTATGAACAATATGAAATGGCCAATGAGGGGATGAAAACACAAATATTAGCACAATGCAAACAAATTGCAGATCCGATAACAATTAGGACGAAAATGCCTTCATTAGGTATGAAGCAACATGGTAGCCAAAAGGAAGTAAAACAAGCGGGACACTTCTACTAAAAGAGCTCAATCTGGTTTTGAGTATGTAGCCGCTGAATTAAGAGCTCAGCACAATGCTGGCACGAAGAAGTTGTAAACATAGAAGAAGTCCAAAAAATGGTGTGAAATAAAGGTGTTTGCATTGTTTTCCCTTAGTCATGCAGTCATACATGAAGGACATCTTTGACATCCCTACAAATGGACATTGTGGGTTCCGTGTCATATTATATTTCTTAAAAATCAGGGAAGTCTACGAAAAAGAGTGAGAACATATTTGATATATGTATTTTTAATTCATAGTAATGAATATGAAACTATTTCCATTGGATCTAATTGGGTGGATGAACTTGTTGGATAGTTTGAAGTTCTTTGCGATGTTCCCTCCCAAAAAAATTGGATGACAATGCCGGACATGGGGCATGTTATTGCCTCATGCTACAACGTTCTTGTACTTTTACTTTCGAGGAGCTTTTGCTTGACAATATTCCCATTTAGGACAGCTCCTACCATGAAACACAAAAAGATTTGCATGGCTCACATCGATAACAATCATTTCATAGGGATACACATACCTAACAATGCACTTGTTCCTCTTATTACACCACCCTAGACAAAGTATCACAATGTGTGTGTACATGCTTGGGCTAGTATATACAAAGATCGGGCTGAAGATGGTAGTGTCCGACCATTGGGTGATGTCATTGACCTAGTGAGTTTATGTGAAATGATGGGGCGATTCTATTGTGGTCTAGTCTAATTTTATTTGGCTTTTTTCTACATGTACATGACACTTTATTTTGAAGTTTAGACACAAAGATTTATGGTTCAACACTTATATTTACCCCATACAAACAAACACCTGAAAAGGACCATAAATTCATAGCAAAATATCACTCTGTCTTGCATACTCTAAAAAGTTTTTCCTAGAAGTTTATGGGTTTTCGGCAAAATTTAAGATTCACATATTAGTGAAATATGTGAAAATCATTGCATTTTATACAGTAAGTAAATTCATGGGTTAATATGAGGTTTCATATTGTATATGTGTCCTAAATTATAAATATTTAACATATGACAATGATGATAACGATAATTGCCTGTTCTAAGTTTAAGCAGCTCTATTGATACTGAATTGAGGCTCAAATATTGTCTTTCTAAAAGATCTAGAGAAAAAAATCCAAGAGTGAACAAATTGAGCTTCCTCGCTTTTTATAAAGTCAACATTGCAGATCCCAATTTTGTACATCCAAAGGGTTCTTTTCATTCCCTCTCCACAGCAAGATCATGAGCATATTTTTCACAAATCAAGCCTAGAAATACAACACACGAAGCATGACAATGCAAAAACTCAGGTTTTCACTCTGACTAGATCATAGAAAGATAGATTTTTGCTCAGAAATTTAAATATTTGGATTCAAAATAATCACTATTAAATAAACATCAAAGAGAAAAGGCCAATACAAGATACATGGAAAGAACAGGAAGGAGGAACCTCTTGCAAAAAGAGACTGGCAGAGACTGATCTTGGCGAGAGGGCATGCAAGCATCACATAGAGAGAGAGAGATAGAGATTACCCACAATGTTAGGGGTACACCGACTGGAATTTTTTTGTGGTGTGTACCCCATGTCAAATGCTGTTTGAAGGGGGCCCATGGTCCCCATCAAATTTTGCATATTATTGTGGGGAGTTTCTCCGCCAAAAACCATCTAGAAGTTAAAAAAACATAAGGATTTTTTTTTTTGTTGGGGAGGGGGGATATCCTCACCAAATAAAACTACTTTAGGCATGGAGCCAAAAAACCCCGACAAATTGTGCATATTGTGGCGATGACCACCCCCCTCCAAAAACCATCTAGAAGTTAAAAAACTTCAAGAGTTTTTTTTTTTGCGGGGGTGGGGGGGGGGTTGGGGGGGTTCCCCACCGAATCCAACTGCGTTAGAAGGGGAGCTAAGGTCCCCATCAAATTATGCATATTTTGGCGGTGTGCTCCCCGCATGAACCATCCATAAGGGGGTGCAGGGGGGATATCCCCACCAAATAAAACTACTTTAGACATGGAGCCAAAAATCCCCGACAAATTGCGCATATTGTGGCAATGACCACCCCCCTCCAGAAACCATCCAGAAGTTAAAAAAACTTCAAGAGTTTTTTTGATGAGGCGCCGGGGGGGGGGGGAGGAATTATGCATATTTTCCAACTGCGTTAGAAGGGGAGCTAAGGTCCCCATCAAATTATGCATATTTTGGTGTCGAGCTCCCCCCACATGAACCATCCATAATTTTTAAAACTTATGGAGTGTTTTTGGTGGGGGTTACCCCCCCGCCAAATAACATAATGTTAGATGGGGACCTTGGGGACACGTCAAATTATGCATGTTTTGGTGGCGAGTTGCTCCCACCAGAAACCATCCAGAAGTTAAAAAACTTGTGTAGTTTTTATGGCAGGGGGTACCCCCCACCACACAAAAATGCATCAAATAGGGACCCAAATTATGCATATTTTGGTGAGCTCCCTCGCCAGAAACCATCCATAAGTTTTTTAACTTTTGGAACTTTTTTGGCAGGGGATAAAATTGAGTTAGACGGGGACCCAAGGTCCCTATCAAATTATGCATATTGTGGTGGTGATTTCCCCTGCCATAAACCATCCAGAAGTTCAAAAACTTCTAGTCCTTTTAGAAAGGGGGTACCTCCAGCCAAATAAAACTGTGTTAGACGGGGATCCAAGGTCTCTAACAAATTATGCACATTATAGTGGTGACCCCCCGCTATAAACCATCTAGAAGTTAAAAAACTTCTAGAGCCCCCCTCCAAATCAAACTGCTTTAGTTGGTGAACTCAAGTCCCCATCAAATTATGCATATTATGGTGGTGACTACCCGCCACAAGAACCCATCCAGTAGTTTAGAAAACTTTCAGAGGTTTCTTCGTGGGGGTTACCCCCACCAAATAAAATTGAATAGCATGGGAGCCTTGAGCCCCCATTAGATTATGCTAAATTTGGCAGTGAGCTCCCCCTACCAACAACCATCCATTAGTTATAAAAACTTCATGAGTTTTTTTAGCGGAGGTACCTATAAGATCCCTAAACCCTAAACCAGTTTATTTAATTGTTTTGTTATTATTGTGTAGTATAGATTTAAATTTGGCCGGTTTTGACTTGTTTTGATATTTAAGATGATTAACTATGGTTTTAATTAGCATTTCTTTCATTTTATTGGTTTTTATGTTAAACTAAGTCAAGTTAATTTTTTTAAAATTTTTAAGAATTTTGGGCTATTTTTTCGAAAAGTTAGTGTGTGGATCCCGCCATGGGCCCCACGTGCATTAATTGGGATGATGGGTCCCACAAGATCCTAAACCCATCTTATTTCAGTAACTAAGTGTTTCAAAATTTTTAAACTTCGTTTTGGACTCAAAATGAACAAATTACCCATTTTTAGTGTTAAATTCTCTTCATACCCCAATTTCCTATGAAGAATACCCCATGACTTACTATAAATAGAAAACCACAGCCTCATTCCCATTTGGGAAGGGCTGGAATTTGGAGGCTAGGAGGCCCTAATCCCCATTCCATAAGAGGAAAGCTTAATCAAGGTAAGATTAGTCTTAATTTTTCTACTAATCCCTTAGGGTTTTGCCTAATCTTTCTAAATCTCA
Source organism: Saururus chinensis (assembly GCA_035235625.1). NCBI lineage: Eukaryota > Viridiplantae > Streptophyta > Magnoliopsida > Piperales > Saururaceae > Saururus > Saururus chinensis. The sequence goes on from CP141142.1 coordinate 23,371,639, forward strand.
TCTTTCCTAAGGTTAAATCTTATTTTATACCACTAAAGTTTCTAATTTTAATATATATTTCAAACCGCTAATGAGGGATTTTCGTTTTGGAACAAAACAAACCCTAATCTATGAGTTTTAAGTGATTTGAGCTTCATTAATCGGATTTATCAAAGTATTAATCAAACCCTAATTGTGGGTAGGGAATTGAAAAGCTTAAAGTTTCAATTTCAGTTCAAGATCTCACTGATATTAAGGGTTTTTCTTACAAAATGAATATATGTTTCGGATTTGAAGTTTGGGATGATTTGTGCAAGTTTTGCTTGATGTAGAGCTTTAATGGTGGTTTATGTAAAGCTTGATCCTTCTAATGATTTCCTTGTGTTATAGTTTATTATTGACCAGATCTATCATTTTTTGAGCTCATATTTCAATTTTGTGAAGATTAGAAGTGAGATTTAAATGTTTATGTTGATTTTGTAAAGTTTTGGTTTTGGGTTCGCAAGGTTGAAGACGAACCAGAGTTACTGTGTAGGCGTTTAAATGGCCCTATAGGCCGATCTAACGGCCAAATAGCAGTTTGCAATTTTGAGTATTTTTGATCATTTTTAAGTTTCTTTTTCTTAAATCTCATTATTATGGTTATGATGAGTGATTTTTACTCGAAAATGCTAATGTGAAGACATGAATATTATCTTGCAAATTATGATGTGGTTCAAGTATGAAATTAGTTACATGTTATTTGATTTTAGCATATTATTATTCTTATCCTAAATTCATGATGAGTGATTCTCCATGTCTTACTTAGGATTCCAACAAGTTTAAAACATGAGAAATGACTTCTATGCTTTTACATGACATGATAAATTAGGGTTGAATTACATTTCCATGTCTAGCTTATTTGTAGTGATGAGTATGCTTACCTAAGTCTAGGATGAAGTTGTAATTGACTTGTACTTGTATTCTTCAAGGTTTTCACTAGTTTTACCCATGATTTCTGTAAGGAGGAGCCATGATATAATTATGAGAACATGTGTGTAGTTTGACGATGGTTTGTTCATAATGCATATGCCCATACTTAGAATTGAACACTATTACTATGTACACACACTTGTGGGATTAATTGCGGTAATTGTTTGATACATATGGATTAGGAATGATCCATTTATGGCTAATGGGAGAACATTTCGTGAATTAGAATTCACGTAGTGTTGCCCATGTATGTACCATATTGTATGCATCATGAAAGTAATTTATGAATGAGATTAATCGAGGTTAGCCATGATTGATTTATTGGATGTAAATGGTGTGTTGCTTGCCGGATTAAATGATCGATGACTTTTTCGATTCGGTTTTACATCCGAAAGGATGGGGGTTTAAATCCATCGAGGATGGGTTTTCACCCCAGGTTGAAAAGAGTGGCAATGATATAAGGAGACCAAAACTATTAAGACCATTTAGACCTTGAGAATTTAGGCTAGTGTAGTCAAGTGCACCGGCTTACCAGAAGGTATCTTCCCCATTAGGGACTTTACCCAATTTACGCAATTCCTTTGGACTTTCCAATCGAGGATTGTCCCAAGTGAGCAAGGACTGCTTATGTTTTGGCTAAATAAGAAGGGTTGTTTTTCTATATCCATGATTATGTTAGTATGTTAGAGACACTCTACATGCAGGATGAATGCTTATGATTGAGTATGGATATGCATGATTATGTTAGTGTGTTAGAGTGTTAGAGACACTTTACATGTAGAATGAATGCTTATGATTGAGTATGGATATGCATGATTATGTTAGTGTGTTAGAGACACTCTACATGAAGGATGAATGCTTATGAATGAGGATGGATATGAATAATTATGTTAGTATGTTTGAGACACTCACATGGAGGATGAATGCTTATGATTGAGCATGAATATGCATGATTATGTTAGTGTGATTGAGACACTCTCATGCAAGATGGTAGTGTGCAATAAGGATGAATAATGAATAAGATGATATGATGATATGCCATGTGGAATGGTATGCAGGAGTTATGTTTATGATATTATGAGCATGTGTATGTGATGGATATTCATGATATATGCACAAGTTTTGCAATGGTCCTAGGATGAATGGGTGTTATATGTGATGGATTGTGTGAGATATTTATAATGATTTCAGATTTATTCTTTTGAAATACAAAAACCTTGCTGAGTATTCTTTACTCACCCCAATTTTCTCCTTATTTTTCTATTTTGGGGCTACATGGTGCGACATACAGATGACCAGGTCCCTCTTTATGAGGCGCGTATAGATGATGGTCGGGAGTAGGCATGGGAGCCTAGAGATCTTACTATCTTTACTTGTTTATTCTACTAGTGCACTAAAATTTCATGTTTAGTTGATTTTGTCTCATACTTTATTAGCCATTGTAGCTTTAGACTTATTTTTGATGTTATGACTTGAGCCATATTAAATGGCTTAGTGTTGTAAGATTGTGGGTTCAAGAGTTGAGGACTAATTCAAATTTGATGTCCTTTATAATTTCCCTATTTCCTCTTGTACAATTATAAAGTGGTGTGCTACTCTCTGTGTGTGTCACGCCTATTTAAGGGGTTAAGTCTTCCACAAATTGATACTTCATTGCCCCTGTGCACTTCGACCCACCCTTGGACCGGGTTCAGCTCAGGTCGGGCAGGTGCTGGGGCATGACAGTACCCCACCACCACATCAAATCAAATTGCATTAGATGGGAACCTTGGGTCCCCATCAGATTATGCATATTTTGGGGTGACCACCCCAACCATAAAAATGAAGAGTATATCGTGCAATTTCAATTTCACAGAAATGAAGATTATATTCTGCTAATATACTTGATGAAGTTATGTGGTGCATGCTATTGCTGACAAAGAGAAATAGCATGTTATTATTGATAAAATTATGTAAGGGTTGAACAGAAATAATAGATTATTGACGGTATCTTAAAAGAGAAATGCCATTGAACCGAATTAATGAAATGAACGGTAGAAGAAGGCTATTAAATCTCCATTGAAAGCTTTGATTGCTTCTCCATTTTTCTCTTCACAAAATCTACTAGAATTTCTCAATCTTGAGCCCCATATTATTTTATATAGGCATTAGAGTTATGGAAGAAGTTCTAATTAGAAAACAACTCAAAATCGGCTTCAAATAGGAAATCGCGCGTTAAGTTGTTCGATAATTGGCAACACTATTGTAACACCCCGGGTTTTTATTCTCATAAAGAAATTGACAATTGGAAACTCAGGGTGTTATCATAAGCAGCCAAGCATCAAATAACATTAAAATAAATCACCTAATGAAATATGATAATCATAATCCAGAATCACAGCCATGTGCAAGTGCAATAACATAATGAAATAACATGAACTAATCTTTTAGGCAACACAGTGCCTTATTACAAATCAACATGAAAATAAAAACTACAATTATAATAACTTCAGAAGTCTACCCTGCTAGCATTGTGTGTCACCCACTAATGGAAACCTGCTACTCTGAGTCTAGAATTGAATCTGCATTGCAGAGATGCATGAGTATTTCCACTATTACTCACTAAGATGCAAGAAAACCCACTCATAGTCATGTCATAGAGATGGATATAGAAACAAAAGGGATCATTTAGATAATGAGCTACAAGATACCAGTTAAACAATGACACAAGTACACCACTGCATAAGATACTAAATGTCAATTTGAAATATTAATCATAGAGTCTGACCCCTAACTAATAAAAGACAAGCAACCCAATTGAAAGTAGACTCTGCTCAGGAAATAATTTAACTTATTGCTGCCTAAATGCGGACTCCCACTCAAAGGAGTAAATTGTATGCTAATAATAAATCCTAGCATCCTTAGAGATCCACTTGGATCAACCATAGGCCTAGAGATGTAGGAACCATCTATGCTCATAGACACACTGACTAGAGGTAGATGAGCTTTCCATGATACTCAAAAAATCAAGATGCATGTGAAGTGCTCATCTAGGGGAACAAAGCCCCGAAAGTGCAGAGGCCACATAGGCTTGAAGTGTTGTCATGGCTATTATGGTGAGCTTACTTAAACTCTGACTCAAACATATAATACAATTCAGCCATATAATACTATTCTTACATGGACTCATATAGACCAGCAAGCAAGGACCTAATAAACCTCACGGTTGCAGCAAGACTATGGGTAAAACCCAAAGAATAAGACCAAAGAAAACAGGGATTAAACTCAGCACATAACACACGAAACTGAGACCTATAGAAGACATTGCCCAATCCTAACAATTTAGGTTGAAGCACATTAGAGAGCAACAACTGCCCCTAACAAGCCCAGCTGAAACATATTGACATAACCAGCATGACAACATGACGAATCAAGGCAGAGACATACTCACAAAATAAGCATGATAACATGACGAATTACGGCTAAGACTTATTAACCTAATCATCATGATAATGAATCGAATTGGGACTAAAATTAACCTAATCAGCATGACAATAAATCAAATTGGGGCTGAAATAAAATAACCTAATGAGCATGACAATGAGTTGAATTGGGGCTAAAATAAACTAACCTAATCAGCATGATAATGAATCGAATTGGGGCTGAAATAAGTTAACCTAATCAGCATAACAATGAATCGAATTGGGGCTAAAATAAATTAACCTAATCAACATGACAATGAATCGAATTGGGGCTGAAATAAATTAACCTAATTAGCATGACATTGAATCGAATTGGGGGAAAACATAGGATCATGACCAGCAGGATTATGAGTGTAAAAACTACATCCTACCTCTACCAGCCCGCCTCCAAAATCTTGCTCCCCTGCTCCTATGCCTTAGCTTCTATGCAGAGTTCAAAGGTGCTGAAATCCCCTCTCCTCAAGCGACTAGCGGTGGTGTTTTTTTTATGGGATAAAGAAGTTAAAGAAGAGGCTGGACCAAAAATTGTGCCTCCCCCCTAGTTCCTTTATTAACCAACTTCCTACTTTCTAGGGGATCAAACAAATTAGGTGGACCGGACTAGATGGCTAGTGTGTCCCCCCCTAGAGTCCTTACTCACCCCTCCCTATTTTCTAAGACCCGTCCCCTAGAGTCCTTGCCAACACCCCCTAATTTCTAAGACCCACCCCCTAGAGTCCTTGCCAACACCCCCTATTTTCTAGGGTTGCACCAATCACAACTTCCCCATCCCAATCCTAGTTCCCTTAGGACTTCTATATCCAACTCGACTAGGACTCTTCTCTCAAGCATACTCCTAGTAGGGCCGAACCCTCTAATTGCCAAAGTAGCCCCCTCTCACCAAGCCCGAACCCCTTATTTGCCCAGTGGCCCCCTTCACACCAAGGCCGAACCCGTTATACCCTATATGGCTATCATAATCATAATAATAAGATTTCAAATCCACCAAGCAATTTAAACAAGCACATTCAAGTAAAAAAAATTCACCTACGATTAGGGATGTTACAACTATCCTCTTTTTTTTTTCAAAATCCTTTGTAGCCATTTGAACACCCATATAACCTGTTCAAACGCCAATGAAGAAATTGCATTAAAAATTCACAAGTGAGCTAATGTAATTCATAACATCATACAAGTATTTCTTAATCTAATTAACCTAAATTCCTAATTATTTAAGCTATATTAAATCTTAAACAAGACTAAAAAATAGAATAATTAAGGGTAAAACAACGTATAAATTATACTTATCACACATCATCCAAAGTGATGGTCATCTCTTCGAAAGACATGCGAAAAGTGTTTCTTTCCTGATACCACCTTTCAACTAAGAAAGATATCCACATTCTATTGCTTGTCTTGTATGAAACATATATTAATGGATACAAACTGCTTGCCTTTATTAATGGACAAATTGCATTGTCATAAAAATCTCATGCAACAAGCTTCTTATGATGATGAATACATTGTGGAAGTCCACGGTCCTATAAAAAAATTTAAAAATTTATTATAAAAAGATAATGTAAAATGCTTGCAAATAAAATGTTAAAGTTGAATTGACTTACCTTGCTTTTCCAAATGTCAAGTGCAACATGGGTCTTATAATTTCTTAAAATGTTCCTTTCCATGGGGTCTCCTAGGAAGGGGAAATTTTTATCATCTACTTCTTCACCCTCATTTTCTTCTTCTTCCCCCTCTCCTCCATTATTTTCTTCTTCATCTTCCCCCTCTACATTAGTTTTTTGAACTTTTTTCTTCATCTTGCTCTTCTTGCTCATTTATAGCTTCGACATCTCATTGAAAATTTACTCCTCCTTCCTTCAATTCAGTTCATCTTCTCCTACACAACGCGCTTGGATGTGGCCTCGACATCTTCTCACCTAGCCTTTTACACAAATAAATTCTAATTATACTTAAAGGACATGAATAAACCGATTTGTACAAATGTATGCTTTAGAAATTTATGCCAATAAAAAGATGAAAAGCAAAAATTTCCATCATTTAGTAGTATCAAAAGGAAAATAAAAAGTTACATACATATATCATCCCATGAATTCTAGTGCAAGGAGATCATAAAACCAAATATTAGCCTAAAAAAAAGTGAAACAACATAAACAAGACCCCCTCAAAAACCAACTCTTATAATTTCTAAGTCTAAAAACTAAATTGTTATTTCAAGTTGCATAAATGTAGTGAGTATTTCCTTGCTAATTTTCTTTGCAAGAAGATTTACATCTAAGCATCTTATAGTTCTAGTTTTGGACAAAAGTCAGAACTTGGAGCTCTGAATTAGACCAGACAAATGGACAAAGTTGATTAGTGCCATAAGGTATATTATGTTTTAATGACAATTAATGAAGGGATTGGGTATATTGACTAAGTTGATTAATGAAATGGGGCAGCTGGCTTAGGTGTTGATTGGTTCATTGGGAATATAGAAAATGAAAAGGGGCTCATGGAGCCATGCTCAAATCAAAGTCCTAAAACCCTCATTTATCAAAGAGCAAATTGGTGATTGGATTGACTTCCTTGCTTATATAAACCACAAATAAAAGTTACCTGCTCGAACAAAGGCCCTTTTGTGCTAAATCAATTGCTAAAATACCACATATTGTCAATCTGAATTATTTCCCCATTGTTTGGATATACTTTATCTATTTAAGTCTATTCTGCACTATCCTTGTAAGTTCTTTATTGTCTACTATAATGTTTCCCATTTTCTGGTGATATTGTTATGACCATAATGTTTAATTTTCTATATTTTAAATGCATGATAGCATTGTTGATGACAAATGATGATAGGTTTGAACACACTTTAATTGGACAATAGGTATAATATAAGATCCCTAAACTTGAACCGGTTTATTTTATTCTATCTAATTGTTAATGTGTGGTTTAATCCTAATTCTTATCAGTTTTGAATATTTTTGAAATTAAAGTGCTTACTAAATGTTTTAGCCAAAATTTTCTTCACATTTATGATTTTTAAGTTAATTTGAGTCATTTAAAAGTTTTTTGGAATTTTCAAAATTTTTACTATTTTTCCCGAAAAGTTAGGTGGCGGGACCCACTGTGGGCCTCACAGGTAAAATTGGGATCATTAACCCTAAATGACCTAACAACATCGTAAGACAGAAAATAATTATTTTAAAAATTTTAGACTTCTATTTGGTTTAAAAGAAGTAAGTTTTTCTATTTTTCGTTGTAAATCCTATTTGTACCCTATAAATTCATTAGGTTTACCCCACCCTTTACTATAAAAGGAATAACCCAGCCACTTTCACAATTGGGAAAGGGCTGAGACCAGGAGCTTAGGAGCCTATTCCCCATTTTCCAAAAAGTGAAAGAGATTAAGGTATGGATTTGCTTAATATTTCATTAATCTCTTAGGGTTTTATTAAATCTTCTAAATCTCTTCTTTTGGCTATGGTTTAATCTTGATTTCTACCCAAAAAGCTACTAATTTGAACTCCTATTTCAAACCCTAATGATAAAATTTCTTTTTTGAACTTCTTGAACCCTAGATCTACTAGTTCTTGAAGAATTTAAGTGTTTTAAATCAGATTTATGAAGGTATAATAAAAATCATATGTTGGGTAGGTGTTGAAGGTGTTAGTGGAGCAATTTCAAGTGAGGAAGCTTATTGAAAGTAAGTGTTTTTATCCAAAACATGATTGTAGTTTCATATTTAAGTTTTGATAGAGTTTGAAGTGTGTTCCATAGTTATGAGCTTTAATGACGATTCGGGAAAGGTTTAATCTTTGATGATATTTCTTGGGGTTTTTGTTTAGTAATGGCTAGATCTAATATTTTCTAAGCATAGATTTGATTATTATGATGTTTGGGAGTGTGATTTGGTATTTTAAGATTTGTATGTGAAGTTTTGGTTTTGATTTCGAAGTGGAGAAGACGAACCAAAAAAACCCGTTATGGCGATCGAACTGCCAGACAAGCTGATCGAATGGCCATACGTTCAAATGGCTCTCTAGGGTATTCGAACGCCAACATTGCAGATTCGGCTATTTTGCCTATTTTGCTCATTTTAGTGTTTTTTACTCTTGAGTATCATTTCTTATGATTTTGAGGAGTAAAATATGCGATGATAAACTACTTGAAGGGTATAAATTGATGTTGAAGGTCATGATGAATGCGTAAGTGTTAAGTGGATTTTATGTTATTCGGTTGAGCATGTTATAAATTCTTGTATTGAATCCATGATTGAGTGATTCATATTTTAGTATGATTCCAGAAAAGTTTATAGCATGAGAATGGAATTATATGTCTTCACATATCATGATTAAATTATGGGTGAATGATGGTGTCATGTTTAGCTTCAAGTGTATTGTGAATATGCTTATATAAGTTTAGCATGAGGTTGAACTTGATTTGATTCACCTATGATTTTAGTAAAAACCATGATAAAATGTTAATGAGCATGTGTGGTATGATGATGAGTTATTTACAAAGCATGTTCATATTATTAGAATTGAATGTTTCTACCATGCACACACACATGTGGGGGATGATTATGATGAGATTATGATTATGAATGATGCATGAGGGGTTGATAGGAGCATGTATCATGAATTAGGTTTCATGTATGGCTTGCCCACATATGTACCATGTTACATTCATCACAAAACGGATTTTCGAATGAGACTTTATCGAGATTAGCTATGGTTGATCGATTAGATGTAATGATGTGAGTTGCATGCCAGATTAATCGATCATTAGCTTATCGAAAATTGATTGGCTTGAAAGGACATGATTTTGATTTGAGTTCATGTGTGGAACATGGATACTCCCTAGGTTGAGTCAATCTAAGTTGATGTTGAGTTGAGTTGAATGGAGACGAGTTGTGTACTCGCATGTGGTTGAGATTTTTTGAGATAGTTACCTAGACCCTGAAAATCTTGAGTGGTACGCCTTTATGCACCAACTACCACGTGTTATTGGTTCCCTATGTGGGAATTCAGACTATTCCCTACTCTAGGTTCTCTGTGTGAGATTAAGATGTTCTTGGTTAGGATTGTCTTGGGCAAGCAGATTTAGGGGCTGACTACCCCGAACACTTTAGGTTTCTTTGTGGAAATTGGATTATGTCTAGCCTATGTGGCATGATTGTATTTCTCTCCATGATGGAGACTTTCACCGTATGTTGATGATGCATGTGTGTGAGATAATATTATGCCCAGGTTACACAGGTTGTGTAGGGATAATTGAGATTATGTGACACATGCGAATATGATTTATGATGCATGATTTAGTATTGTGTGATTGAGACACTTATCATGCAGGGTGAATGATCTATGGATAAATGATATGAATATGCATTATATGATTACGTGTATGAGACACGTGTTATGCAAGTTGAATGTTATGAAGGGGAATGGTTTATTATGCATGATCTAGATGTGTGTAAGAGGCACTGCTCATATAGGTTGTATATGATGTTTATGCATGGTGTGATTGAGTGAAAATAACTTATTATGAAGGATGAACGTTATGTCATAATGTGATTATTTATGCCATGATTTGTATGTATGAGATGCTTGGATGCAGGATAATTACTTATGGTTAGATAGGGGTATGGTAAGGAAATTAATCAGAAATGAGGATACTATGTGAAATGTGGATCTGAATTACCATGTTGATGTACCGTGGTTATTTTCTAATTAATGTTACTGTAATTCAAACCTTAATGAGTTTTACTCACCCCTCTTTCTGTGTTTTGGTTTGGGGCTACATGGTACGACATGCAGTTAATCAGGATTCCTTGTGTCACGCCCCGGCGATGCCCGACCCGAGCCGAACCCGGTCTAGGGGCCGGTCAAGCGCGCGGGGGCGACGAAGGGAACATTGAGAAACGTTCTAGCGGAAGACTTAACCCTAACCACGGGCGATTAACAGCAACACGGAGTGCGCACAATCCTTTGAGCAAGAGTAAATAAAAGGGAAGAAAAAAGTGTTGCTTATCACAAAGTAAACAACAATCTCAAACCCACAAACTTAGTTAAGTAAAGCCCACACCGGCTCAAAATAAGTCATAATCATCACAACTATAGTATATGACAAATCCAAAACAAGAACCCTACACAAAGGTTCGAACATAAAGCATGAAACAAACGCAGGTAAGTCACTCAACGATCTCCATCATCACACTCAAGCTACCTCTGACCTTTCCTCAAAGAGGCAATCCTGTCCGTCTGCGTGTCGCACCACGCAGCCCCAAATCAAAACACAAAAGAGGGGTGAGTTTTAACACTCAGCAATGGTTTTTAATATTACTGTCAACGTAGAAAATACGATAGCTTAGCAATGAGATCGCTCAGATCAAAGATTTACATGGTGCATCACTTTCTGATCACACATTCATATCACCTAACACTGCATCATAATGCATAATTCAACCTGCATGGATGTATCTCTAGCATACATATTCCCACATGCATTCACATCATACCAATCCCGCATGGATGTATCTCTAACATACATATTCCCACATGCATAATATCATCACAACCTGCATGGATGTATCTCTAACATACATATTCCCACATGCATAATAGCATCACAACCTGCATGGATGTATCTTTAACATACATATTCCACATGCATAATATCATCACAACCTGCATAGATGTATCTCTAACATACATATTCCCACATGCATAATAGCATCACAACCTGCATAGATGTATCTCTAACATATATATTCCACATGCATAATATCATGACAACCTGCATGGATGTATCTCTAACATACATATTTCACATGCATAATAGCATCACAACCTGCATGGATGTATCTCTAACATACATATTCCACATGCATAATATCATCACAACCTGCATGGATGTATCTCTAACATACATATTCCACATGCATAACATCAAAATCAACATGCATGGATGTATCTCTAACATACATATTCCCACATGCATAATGTCATCACAATCCACCTCCATCAAGGAGTAATCACACGTTAACGTCACACAGACGGGAGCATAGATAAGGCCACGAAGGCGTGTCATGGTACAAAATTCTACACAAGAATTCAAGAAAGATCGGGGTTGTCAATCCCTAATACTGCTCGCCCTGAACGATCCTGGCCAAGGACGTCCCATTCTCACACAGAGAATCTGGAGCAGGGGTGTTCGCCCAGGGACATCTCCTGTGGAGGGAAGAGCCCGAGTTCTCACACAGAGAACCCTAGAACACGTGGTAGCGGGGTGCACACGGCATACCACACTGGATTCTCAGGGTCCAGATGACACACATAATAACATTCTCACATATCCGCAAGACAAGTACACAACTCGTCCCCACATCCTTCCATTTAACAAGACTCAACCCGGGGAGTGCACTCGTTCCACACAGGAACTCCAAATCGTTCCACACAAGAACTTCAAATCAAAATATGTCCTTTCGGACCAATCAACTTGCGATTAATCTACGACCGATAAACCCGGCACACAATTCCATCACATTGCATCCAATCGGTCAAATTCAATTAATCACGATGAAGCCTCAATTGGAAATCTATTTTCATGATGCGTGCAGCATGGTACATGCGTGGGCAAAGCATACATGAATCCTAATCATGATAAGTACTCTCACCAGCCCCTAATGCATCATTCATAATCACGATATTAAGCTTCAACATCATCATTTAACCCCCACATGTGTGTGTGTGTGTAACTAGTAGAAGCCTTTCACATAATGCATATCAACATGCTTGAAAATCAACTCATTACCACACTACACATGTGAATTTCTATCTAAACATGAATTCCGGCGGAAATCATAGTAGAAGAATCGTTGAAATCTTAGCTAGATTCAAAACTCAACCACAAAGGCTAAACACCTATAACATCACTCATTTCATCATTGAGTCATGGCAATTACCAACATTCACACACCATTAATCACAATTTATCATGACAAATCAGTCCAACAATTATTGTAGTCCTACTGAAAACATGCTTAACCAAAGGGAAACAACCATTCATAATTTCAAGATAACGATTCCAACATCATGCCACAAAACATAAGTCATTCCACCATTTCTAAGCATATATTTCAACTCCATAAACTTAATAGCATGTATTTCCAATAGCCTAACATAGCTTAAAATACTCCACATTCATATAAAATTGGCAAGCTAAAGTGGAATCATCAAAATAGACATCATACAGACAACACACAATTTCCTGTGTAGCCGATCGATTGCCCTTCAGGCCGTTCGATCGGTTACACACAAAAATTTAAAATTTTCAGTTCAGCCTATCAATCGCCCTGCAAGGCCGATCGATCGCCAACACGGCAGAACAGTCATCTTCTTCCTTTCGCAAATCCAAACTGAAACACCATAGATAACACTTCAAATCCACATCTAACACCCTAATCATCATCAAAAGTCCTCATTGACTTCCAGAATATCAAACCAAACCATAATAATGCAAAACCCTAAGAAATCGGGATTAAATAATTCCATTTTCTAATCTTACCATTATCACACTAAATCAAGCAAACCATTTCGAAATAAGTCAAAAATGGAGAGTTTTACCATGGATAAACAGAGATTTTGAAGACCCATTACCTCAGCACTTGATTAAGCTCGGATTGAAGAGTCACCCTTCTTGAAATCCTTGAAAACACAATGAGTTTGAATTAAACTCTAATAGAAATCGATTTACCCAAGAAATCCCTAATTAAACCTTAGATCTAGGGCTTGTTGGTAGTAAAAATCGAATTTTGAATGTTAGGGTTTGTAGTAAAACACAAATCAGTAGCTTTTGATGGTCAAAAACGAATTGAATCAAAGGGAAAATGGTAGATTTGGAAGAAATTAAGAAGAAAGCCATGGATTAGTGCTTAATTAGAGTAAGCTTACCTTAATCGGCTTCTAATTTGGGCCTAAGTGGGGATTAGGCCAGCCCTCCTTCCTTAGCTTATTCCCAAAAATGGAAATGGCTCAGGTTTGCCCTTTTATAGTAAGGGTTGGGGTAGGCATAGGTAAGTTTTAGGGTATAAATATGAAAAGTAGGCTAAAAGTGGGTATTTTGCAAATTTAAGCATATTGTAAGCCTAATAAAATTCTGAAATTTTTTGTGGGACCTTAAGTATATGTCTAGGTTCATTTAACACAAAAATAAAATTTTCGACGGTGGGGCCCACAGGGGTCCCGCCAAAACCCTAATTTTTGGGAAAATAGTGAAAATTCCGAAAAATCTCAAAAATTCACATTTGGTTTAAAATCACTCAAAACCACTAATATTGAAGTTAATTTTGGTTAAAACTATCACGAACACTATTTATTTATGAAATCACCGAATAAGATCAGAAAACACGTAAATCTCACGATAACCCATAATTAAAGAAAACCAAAACCGGTTTAAAGATGAGGGTCTTTACACCTTGTATGAGGGACGATCGTGATATGCATAGGACTAGGCATGGATGCCTTTGGACATTATTTGGTCTTCTGATTTATGCTATTTTGATGCTAGAACACTGTGTACAGATGATTGTATTTCAGACTCGTGATTATCTTATGCTTTTAGACTTGTCTAAGATTTTCTTATTCAAGCCCTGTGTTTAGGCTCAGGATATTAAGTATGTAGGTTAAATTTGAGGATTTATTCTAGAGATGTTATCCTATTTTATTTTTCCTTATTTCTCTTCCACAAAGGATTAAATATGCACGACTCCGTGTATGTAATTCACCCACTAGAGAGGTTAAGACTTCTGCAACGTGTTAAACCAACAATCTTGTCACCCCTGTGCACTTCGACCGGCCCTTGGACCTGGTTTAGCTCAGGTCAGGCGGGTGCCGGGGCGTGACATATAAGAATCCAATATTGGTCCAAATGGCAAACCTTTTCTTTTGATAGATGTGATTGTTGGGTATAGACTTCTATTAATAAGTGATCAATCTTAGAAACAAATCATAGTTGCATATATTGTACTATGAATTTTGCTGGAGTTTTACTTGCAATTGTCTTTACTAATTTTATGGGTCCAGGAAAGTGTAATATATTTTGTACAATTTTGCCTCCATAATTTTAAAATGCAATAGTTGCCACACCGCTATTGCGAGTCCTTCTATGGTCTTTAGAGCATTAGGTGGTGGCTTGACTTTAGGACTTAGCATGAATGGAAGAATGTCTGAACTGCATAATCTTAATGGTATAGGAGATAATACATGCAACTTTAGAAGGCTCCTAATCTTCAATTATTAAAGAATTTTGAAAATGAATTGCTGATTGTGTCTAGCTATAATGATTCTACCATAGATAAGTTACCTAGGAGTCCTTATAGACTTTCTTGAGATCCAAAATTCTTATTCATAGGGGCATGAATTTAGCATAGAAGTCATGCTATGGAATGCCTTTCATGAGTAAGTTGGGTGGATTGATCCATGAAACTTTTGTGTTTTGAGTTCTTGGAATACCTTGAGTCCTCTACTTCTTGCATTTTCAGTATGGCAAGGATGCATTATGAGGCACAATGAGGTAAACATGTATTTTGATGTAGGAAAAAAGGCTTTGGTGTGGGAATTATATACCTGTGGCACTCAGATTCCAGTGCTATCATGGATGAGAGCTTTGCATCATCACTACAAGAGAAATTCATATGCAACAAAATGAAGTGTTTTGAACTATCAAAATAGCTGGTCATGTTCAAGTACCTAAAAGTTGTTCATTCATTGTACCTATTCTTCTCACTTGATCTTATCCCAGTTTTCATTTTGAAATATGATAAACTTGATTCAAATTTCATGTGAACCAATGTTGACCAACACGGATGTTAGTGAACTGTTGGTGGCTGCTAAAAATTTCTACAGAATTTCAATAGCAATAATAGAAAGAACTTTGATTTTCTAGCATTGATTTTCTAGCATAAAGATCAATTAGTGGCCACCCTCCATAAGAAGTTTTCGAAATAAATTTTGATGGTGTAGTGTTTTATTAAGTAAAGAAAATTGGACTTGGTACCATTGTGGGGGATTGTAAAGATTTATGTAGTGCATTATTTGGTACCATTTTAACAAACAGGGGTAATTAGTAAAACATAATCAGGGGTTAGGCTAGCATATATATATATATATATATATATATCAGTTTTATGTGGTGTATAAACTATGAAGAAGCCGAGTATAAACTATGAAGAGGCTGAGTATATAAGCTTGGGAAATAGCCGCTCGCTCGGTTGGCCCGCCCATCAAATTTCACCATTAGGACTGAGGGTCATTTACCCAATCAAACCGTACGCGGGCCACAATCTCGCGCTCGCCGACGAGCGCATTGTAGCTATAGTACGCTCGCTGCAGCCCCAAGACTCTCGTTTTGGAAAAGCCAGCCGTCTGCTGCTTCTGGCCTCTCTTGCTTTCTCTTGTAGTCGCCATGGATTTCTTTGTGGAAGACGGCAAGGCTCCCCGCAAAGACTGCCACACCTTAATCCTGGTATGTCTTGTTGCTCCTTGCCCCTCCTCGATACTTGAAGAACTCTGCAATTTTTTCTTTGCGTTAGGGGACTTAGGGTTTTTCTCCCTTTCTCTTATATGCTGTATTTATTCGTGTTCAAATTCGTGTTGGTCGTTAGCCTGCGCTGTGCATCGGCAATGTGGGGCAATTAGCTGTCGATCTTCTTATATCGTCGATGGGAGCTGAGAGGGTGGGGTTCTTGGATCATCCCTCCGTGCTGCCCTGTGTTGGCAACAACGCTTATCGTCCAAAGCCGGAGGGAGATCTTTCCCTGCCACTTGAAGGTATGTTCTACGACCATTTTTGTGTTTATCGAGTTTGCCAATCCGTTTATTACGTTTTTTAGTTGTTTTGACTATATTTTGACTAAACTCGACATAATTCCAACTTTGCATCTTGATGTGGTGAGGGGCAATATGAGTAAAGATTTTTCATTTATTAGTGGGGAATGGATGAGCAACTGTTTGGTAATAATTGACTTGGATATCGTTCCATTCAATAGGTTTCGTTCTGTGATGTGGTTTTCTTCTGGCAACTGGTAACTGAAAGTTTAGATCCTTTCCTTTCTCCCATTTAGTTTATGGGGTTTCCCAATGAATACCCCTTCTAAGGGGGAAGTCCGGATGGTCTGCGTGGTTCATTTTTTGTTCTATTAGTGTTCTATCAGTGTTTCAGACCAGGTGCGCTTTCTGGAAAGGACTTGTATGTGACTGTAAGATAGTAATTGCATGATTAGGGGATGTATCATCTAATTGTTGTATGCGAATCTGCCTTTTGTTCTACAAATATTCTTTTCGCTTCTTATGCCTGCTCTAGCTTTCTGTGTGTCATTGTCTTTTCAGTTAATTCTGTGCAACTGCAATTGAATACCTTTTAAAAACTTTAGCCAATTGAAAGTTGCAGTACTTGTTTGATCTATCAAAAAGAGGCAGTGCTGTCCTTTTAGCTATACCTGGTTTAATAAAGAAAAACGTATTTACTAAGTTTGATTCTTGCATCATTGGATAATATATTGAATAATCTTGTATCACTTATTAAATACTACCCCTGTCATGTATTAATTTTCCACGTTTGAACAAATGTGATATTTTAGGAAGCCAATATATTAATCTTTTTACTCCATCTACTAACTCTTTTTACTCAATCCACTAATTACTATGAGAAGGATGGGATGAAATAGGACAATTAATATGGGACATGTTTTTTTCAAATCCAGACAATTAATATGGGATGGAGGGAGTAATTGACTTTCTGAATGTTACTGAACAAAATAAAATAACTTTCTGAATGTTTTTTTTACTATTGGGAAGAGACAATCACATGATTATATTATAAGTTATTCTGATTATTGCACTTTTGTATGCATTGTGAGGATAAATTGATCATTTGTGAGCATATAGCCTTGGAGGAATCTACTCTCTGGCATTTTGAAACTTTTATTGATGTTGGTTTATCTCCACAAATTAACTGAAACCCCAAACTCACCAAGTATGGGTAGAGTGTGAAAATTTAAATTGATGCTTCTAACCTTATCAGATTCTTGTGATGTTGAGTTTATATAAAATTTGCTTACACCTTGTGCTAATTCATTCAAAGATCTGTCTTATTATGCAGCCTATGATTCACCTCATCATGCATTGTCTCTTGTCCAGCAAAGATCTCCCGTTTTAAAGGTATCTGCATTTATATTCCTTCTCTTTAGACAAATAAAATGTTGAAAGAAACTTAAACATATTGACATGGGATAGCACCTGCTGGCCAAATATTAGCTGTGCTTTTCCTTTTATCCTCAAATCTGAAATTGCTTTTGTTTAGAAATTATTTTTTAAGTACGAGAAAATTAAATAAAATGAGTTTTTTTGGGAAAACCGCACTTTAAAATTGTTGGAAAAAAAAATTAGATGTACGCTACATAACAAAAAGAACATTGCCGCTTTAAGTCTTGGGAACAAAGATTATTTAATTTAATGCACTTAAAAATCTATGTAGTATTCTGAGTACATATACTCTGCATCAAGTTGTTTGTTGGTAGATTTTAATGAAGGAAATTTTCTTTGTTTATGTGCTGCCGTACCTGGTAATCTGCGTGTCCAATAATGATCCTTTGTTCTTCTGGTAGGCTAAGAAGGACTTTTATAGAAAGCTAGTTTTTTAAATTAGGATTATTGATCTATTTTGCAAGAAATTAAAAATTAGGATTATTGTTCTATTTTGCAAGAAATTAAAAATTTTGCCTCATCATTCAATAAACAAACTAGTTTGTGCAGAAAACAGAGATAATTAAAGAAATTATTTCTGATAATTTTTTTTGGAATTCATGTGAAATAATTGGCTATTAATTTTTATCTTGTAATTAACCTGAAGATTTAGGTTCTAGTTAGAATCCAAGGCAACAGGCAATTAATTTGATGTGCGACTGGAGTGTAATTCAAGTTGCCACACGCCCTTGAATTTATCTAAATTTTTTGAAAGTGTATTAGAGCTGTGAGAAAGAAATGATCTGTTTTAAAATTTGTACTTAGGCTACATTTTGCCGATTTCCTCAAAGGAAACTATTCTGCCTTTTGTTGCACAAAGCCCTAAAGATCTGCCTGTTCCGTAGCTTCCATATGCTTCCCCCTTATCCATCCAAGTGCTATCTAAAAAGATAAAAGTGATAGATTTTCCCCCTGGAAGGAATATTTCTTTTCTATTAAGTAGTCTGCACCGAAGAAATAATTTTTCCTTCTATAGGACTTGTCTAGGTGCATCATTTTGACTAAATTATATCAGTTTTTATAACATTGATGCGTATCCACTATACAGGGTATGATGGTTGAATTTGCGAAAAATCTAGCAGAGTTTGCAGCTACAGCTGGAAAGAAACATCTTATTGTATTATCAAGTTTAGATTCTGGAAAGAGGAAAAACATTGACGTATCAAGGTAATACAAACTTCAGGGATCTAATTGACACTGTTAGTTGCTATTGTAACCATGCAATCTGATCTTTCCAGTTTCGTTTTCAATAGTTCACAGATATATTACTTGTCAAATGTTAATATGGATGGATCTGATGAAGATTGTGAGAAGCTTGGGTGGAAAAGAATTGATGACTATGATCCTTCTGGAAGGGGATGGAAGTATCTCAGTAATTTGGCAGAAGGAAACTCTAGAAAGGAAGATTTATTACTTGAAGATGAATTTACTGATGATGATTACTACCCAAGTTTGCCTTTTGCTGCACTATTTTCTTGCTGTAAGGTATTACTTCCATTGAAGCCTTCCAAAAAGTGCCTATTTTTCTTCCCAGAAGTCTTAAAGCATTTACTTATATTTTTTTTTAAAAGTGAATTTAAGTTATTGGCTAGTGTATGTTTATTGGCTTTACTTGCATTTGTCAGGCAAAAGGTATGCAAGTGACTTGCATATTACGTTACTGTTCAGAAGGAGACAACATTCATGATTCTTTTCAGTTGGCTGAAGCTGCATGCACACTTTTAGGAATCAGCAGTAAGGACTTCTCTAGTAAGTGCTACTGCATGTTTGGAACATCTATGGGTATATTCTTTTCACAAATTTTATTTAGCTTGTGGATACTTCTTTCTTGCAGGAAGTATATTGTTCTAAATTATATGCATATGTGACGTTATAAGAAGTATCTAATTGAATCAGTTAATTTAACTTATTATGTGGGGTGCTTATTACTGATAAGTGTTTGTTCACAGGCAAGGATGGCGATGGATGGGTTATTCCATTTTCGTGGACTACTGTGTATGGTCCTCCACCAGATTTGTCATTGTTTTAGAGATAGTGCCTGTGTACCTTAATGTGGATGGAGGTACGCTTCAAAAGGGAACAGGGAAATTGATCCGTTAAATTAGATGAAATGAGGTCTCCGCAAGCTTCTGTTCTTTGCAGCTTGCCTTATATAGCTTCCTGTTTGAATTTGCCGATTTTGAAATATTAACTATAGTTGTCCTTTGCCAAGTCAATAATTGATACAGCTGCCCAAAGCTCTGTCGGAGTTTGGGTGAATGGTGAAAGGAGAAGGGAATCAACTGAGGTGAAGGACAAATACGGAGGAAGGAAAAAGGAAGAGTGAGTGTCCTTAAAGAGAGACGATTTAAGGGGGAAAGGTTTTGCTATCTCATAAAAAGTAACAAGTTCCCTCTCATAAATAAACAACAGTCAAATTCCATATGCCCTATTTATCAGTTTTATGCCAGCTTGTAATAGCCCCTTGCCTTTTGCCTTACACAAGATTGGAATATTACTTTATATATTACTTGTGCATATCTTGAGAACGCAGTTACTTAAGTGAAAAAGTAGGCTAACTAAGACCGTTAACCTTCCACCTTTAGTGTTAAGGATTTCATATTCATTAAATGTAATCTTACTTAGCTCAAACTCTTTCACTAACTTCATGAAGGCTTCGTTCGTAAATAAGAAGGCCTTGTACCTATCCATTAATAGGTCATGAAGGTTTCTTACAAAGTTTAATTATCACCTTGGATGCATATCATCTGGTCATCTATGCTAGATGTTTGATGTTAGGCCATGTTAATATTGAAGACTTCTCAAGAGACTACTTGCTTCTATTAATCTAAAGTCACTATTGATGTCAGAGTTCTAGAAGAAATTATCATTGATCATATAGTTTAATACACATGGAGAATGTTTGCAAATTCCTCACTAAATTGAGGGGTCTTCTCTTTTCAACTACTATGTTGATTAACTTAAAACCTACCTCCTACAATAGCATCAATGAGGATGTCGATATTGTTTCATGTTGTACTTCCTTGCCTCAGTTTATTCTGTTGACCAAGAATGACCGACTTTGTAGGAGGCCTTCTCATAGTCTTTTTAGAGGCATGTACTTGTTGTTTCAATTGTGTATGTTGAAGGGGGGAATCGTTAACCTTTGGTGTAAGTTGTTTTCTTTTATAAATTTTTACCTTGTTTTTGTTTGAGCACTTGGAAAGTTCAGATTCATTTGGGACCATCTAATAAGCTTTTTGAATCCAAGTTTATTTGAGATCTTTGTGACTTGTTCATCTAGATGTAGTAATATTTTCAGGCCTTTTCTCCAAGGTTGGTCTATTCAGCGGTTTGTATTTTTTTTTTTTTTGAAACCCTAATTTGGCCGATTGGCACTATCTTGGGATTCTGATTTTGTTTTAGGACTTTTTCATCCTAGATTCCTCTAAGAAAATTATTGCATTAAACCATTTGTATATTCATAATTAATATTTTTCATGATATCTTTAAATCATCAGAAAATGTCTTTTAGTTTCATCTCTTCATTTATTTTTGGATTTTTCTTATATATGATCAAGCTAGTAAGTTTTCATAATCAGTAGAGATCCATATGTCCAGCTTCTGATGGTGTCTATTTGAAGCATTTTTCTAGGGTCAAACTAAGTTAGATTTCCCTTCAAAATTTTGTGGGCATTCTTCCTAGAGTCCTTGACCCATTGCAAAAGATGAGTTAATTTGGATTAGTTTGGACGGAGATGACTTTTGGAATCCCAACTATATAGGAAATTTCGTATTGCACATTAATTTCTTAGAATTTTAAAATAAATATTTTTTTAATTCACACCAATCACTAGATTTAATTTTAGGTTCTATACTCATTCATTTGACGGTGGTTAAATGCTTGTGACAATCTTACAATCCGAAATATTTTCCCCAAAAATTAGAACTTACAACACTGCAAAAAATTAGGGTTTTGCAATATTAAGCAGTGAGGGGTAATTTAGTTCGCTTATTGGACCAAAGTTTGTTGCACCGAAGTTCAGTTTGTATAGTGTTGCATGGTATAGGTATATGCATTTAAGATATTTTCATGAAGGGATATATCCATGTGTATGAAAAAGAATGTATCTATAAGGGTTATACTAGTAAAGGTTATGATGGGTACATATATGATTGGGATATTCTAGCAAGGATTATAATACTTACTAAAATGTAAATGCTCCATATATGCTAGGTATGTGCATGCTTAGGTTTTATGATATATATGCATGTTTAACTGATGATGTGCCTAGTGTATGATGATATGAAATATGTTGAAAATTTTTATATTACATTTTTTATAAAGGTATGTAAAATTATGTTGGAAATGATACATAAGTGTTGAAGGCATTAATTGTGGGCCATTGTAATGTTGGTACTACTTATGTGTATGATAATATGCATATAGAAGCACTTCTATGAAGAACCATTAGGGCCTAAGCTATGGGACATAGGTATTGGTGAAGACCATAGGGTTGATATTTTACCTACATAGCAGTTAGGTTCATTATTTAGCTAGATTGGTTTAGTGGAGTTAGTTAGGACGCAATTTTGCCTCTGTTGATTTGATATAGGTAAATCTAGTTAATGAGATTTGTTACACAATAAATATGTTGGGTTTGAGTTATATCCTAACATGTCAACAAGGTCAAAATAACAAGCGGAGAATGATTCGAGTTCAAAGACAAGATGATAAACGTAAACAGGATAAGATGACATTTGTGGGTGTTGGGTAAGGGTATAGCATAGAAATCAGCATGGTGGTTCTCCATTGTTACCCAATTTTTCTTTGAGCTAAAAGGGTGTTTGGAGGCATGGTAAGTATAGTCTTAAAGGTTGATGCCAAATGTATATTGATGATCTAAGACTTCGGTTTCTTCAATGAAGTTTTTATGGATTGACACTAGTGAAAATTTTTTATAAAGTAAAACTGACATGTATGCGCTCAATTTGACTTATATAGAAGTAAGCATACTTCACAAAATAAATTCACAAAACATGTGAATACATTGAATAATCTTGAAATTCTAGGTTTTTCTTTCTTTAATTTCATATTTTTCTAGCCTTTATAGAGTTTATTAGTTTGTTTAGGCCATAGACTTCAATTAAGAATGAACTCTTTCTTGGCATGCTTAAATTTGGTAAGTCACATAGACAGTGATCAATCAGTTCAAATAACAATCGATTGGTCAGTGTTTTAATTAAGGCAAACCTCTTCTGATAATCTATATCTTGCATGTGTTGGTCAATCGATTAACTCGTGCCAAAATTTACACACTCTAATTCAAAGGCCGATCAATCATTGCATCGATTACAAATATATGATGTTGATCAATGTGTACTATTTTTTTATATTTTATGTTAATTTTGTCTTAAAGTTCCATAGTCGCTTTCAACTTTGAACTTTAAGAACAGGTTTACTCCTATTTTTGAAGTTAATAAATTTCAAATTTGACTAGACCACAACAACATTTAGTCAAATTCTTAGGCCTAAAATGTACATGAAGTTTAAATATCATTTCGATCATAAAAAATAGTCAATTATAATTATATGCCTCACATGTTCTTACAATCTCCTGCTTTAGTTATTTCATGATAAACACTAATACTATGAAAATCAACAAAAAATTATAACCCTTTCACATAGTGTATTGACTTTTATTTGTACATTCGACTTGACATAACTTAGACTCAACTAAGACCATTTGAAATGGATCTTGAAAACCCATGTAAAACTTGTACTTATCATGCACATTTACAAAAGAAATTGTTTATATAACATTGCTCAAGTAAGCATGAAAATAAACACTTTAATTTTTATTTAACTATTTCTCTTCCTTTTGGACACAAACAGACAAAAAGTGAATTAATGTTTAAAAAAAAATTTAATTCAAACATATCCAAGTTAAAATAATCACCATAAAACATGAAAATAAAATAAACCATAACCAAAACATGTCCATCATGTATTAAATAATAAAAAAAGTTTCAAAATACATCTCAAAGTCAAATAAGACAAAATGAACTTTCACACCATAAATACATGAAATTAGCAAATCAAAATAGAAAATAAACTCAATTAGTTGCATTTGGGGCATCATGATCATGATCATCATCAATCTCCCCTTCATTGTCTAAAAATGAAATTTTTTCATGAATTATCATCATGAGATTTGCAATACCTTGTTAAACATCGTTAAGTAAATGCCAATGAAAATCAACAAAGCATCCATATGTCAGGGTCTAGATAGATTTGATGGCCTAGCAGTAGCAGTCAACTCCTCATCCTCCTATCTCTGGCTCATGTCTTTGAGTGTGAGATATCATCCTATCTATCGGTCCTATGCTGATCAAAGTAGGCTCTGTGAGTAGAATTCTGAGTTAAATTGATGTAAAAATATGAAATAAGGTGTATAATTAAGGTAGCATCTCGTATGTATGTCCGTGTAAAAATGTCATCATCAGACTAAATATAAAGGATAGTCGATCCAACTCCATATGTTTCTTGAACAAAATATAAAGGATTTGTGTCATTGTGCACTCAACTCTCTCATTTTTCTCACTCCGGATATCATACTAAGCTATCACATGAAATAGGCAAAAATCAACAATTATAAAATGGGCTAGGATCAATATGTCAATAGATCTGCCACGAGGATGCCTAGTGAGACGTCTTGTGATCTCATTATTGAATGGAAAGTCATATAATACGTACATAACATAATCATTTTTAGATACCATATTTTATGTATTTTAGGATTAATTTTATATTAGTCTTGACTAATTAGAGTGTAATTGTATTTTAGGATCTTAACTTGTGAAGAGGCTATTTTAGATCATTAGGGATGAATTTCTAAGTGACTCTCCTCAAGCTAGTTCAAGTTGGAAGGTGGAAATCAATTGGATGCACTGATTAGCTAAAGCAACGAGTCCAAAGCTTGATTAGAAAGGAGTCATTAGAGTTTAGTTTGAAAAAGGGGCCTGCATGCTGATTTTAGGAACTCTCAGTTTATGCTTTGGCAGGTGGGATTCTATGGCTTGCAATGGTGCTTGCTTTATTGAAGAAAGCTTGATGGAGTGGGTATAAAGATGATAAATCAAAGAAGTAGCTTAATGGACTCCTATGACTCATGGCTGCTAGCTGCTGGCTAAATGAAAGATTGCATCTAACTACTAAAAGCAGTAGTCGTGCATTAAGAACAATGGAGTAAGTATTTTGATATTGGATGTTGAAGCTTGAAAGGGAAGTTGGTAATGGCTGAGAACATAAACAAAACAAGCCTGCATACGTGGGAGGCAAGATGCTTATTGTCACTGCATTGGTTACTATGGCATCCAACATCCAAGAGTACAAGAAACGACAGTCTCTGATTAGAAAAGATGGAAAGCAAGCAGCAAATCAGAAAGGAGACAGAAGTTGTGTAATAAAAAAGGAAAGAAAATAGAAGAGAAAGCTCCTGATTGGCTAGCTCGAAAACAAATCTAGTTCCTCAAGTAAGGGCAATGGGATGTAAAAAGAAGCAAAATCAAAGAGCAGGATTGAGAAGAGTTTGGCCAACATATTTTTTAATAAGGAAAGGGCATCCTCCACTTGAAGCAGAAACTAGAGAGAAGAAACTGGATCATCCGTGAATTGGCAATTAAAATGGATATTTTTGTTCCCTTCCATCACTAAAGCCTATCAAAGAATGGTGAAGCCGATAAGAAGAACTGTCTAGAAAAAACAAAGAGAGCAAGATTTCAGTTCGCAACATAGCAAGAAACAGAGCATGGACGAATTTCAGCTTAAGGAATGAGGAGAAATAAAAGGGAAGAATTGATGAGCAAGCAAGAGAATAAAAATGAAGGGATAGTAAACAAAAAGCATCTATTATGGGATGGAATTAATATCTTGAATAAGGAGAAAATTGCTGTCCAGAAACTATACAATCAGAGCAACAAAAATTCCAAAAAAACAGAGCTGAGAAAAGGAGGACGAGCAATAAAAGAAATTACACAATCCCAATAGCCAAAATTGATTAAATTAGAGTTTAAGAGTGCTAGAAGCAAAAGAGAAAAATCTCAGCTCGTGGGCACTGTTCATTCGGAAGGTTAATGACAATGAACAATAACTAATCGGCAATTGTAGCGACTTTCTCAAATTGAATTTTTTTCTTATTTTTCACCTCTTGGAAGCCCCTTTTCATTTCAATTAGTAGGAATTTTGTTTCTTAAGTTAATGAGTAGATAGTTTTTTTAACTTGGCTTGGATGAAGTTTCATTAAATTGTAGAACACCATAAATATGAGACTTGATTAATTTTTTTAATAGTAAGTTTAATGTTAATTATTTTATCTTTTTAATTGAAGGGATTAATTCAGATATGACTTTAGTCATTCTTCTCTCATGATTTAAGTTGACTCTCATTAATTTATTATTTCGTTTTGTCTTGTTTATAATTAAAAATGGGTATTAGTTGTAATTTACATATGTGGATATAATTAATGACTTGATTTTAATCCATTAAAATAAGAATAAATAATATACTTTAAGATTATGCATTAAAGCTGAATGATAATATTTTTTATAATAACAAAGATTATCTAGATTTTTATGAGATGAATGTAAGAAAAATAATTGATGATCATAATTATAGGTTTTTATGATTTATGGAATGTGGATTCCTCTGCTATAGTGTTTTGTTTATTTGATATTTTAGTTATTTTGAATTACTTTCTTAGCCTAGATTTAAGCTTTAAAATTTTAATTTAAATAGTTTAATTACTTGCTAGTTCTCATTTACTTTTGTTAGTTACTTTAGTCAAGTTAATTACTTTGTATTGGCTCACTAGATTAAGGTTTACTTTAGTTAGATTCAATTTAGTTTTTAAATTTCAAGTCTATGAGGGATCGACCTTTCTTTGCCAATTATATCGATATGATTCCTGCGCTTTCAAAAAATATTTAAAATTTAAGAATAATGTATCCACCAAAGTTTAGATAACGAAAAATTCGTACACTCACATCCAATCACCTCTGCAATGACTCTAGAAGTCACTCTAACTGCAGTACCTTCACACCTTCAAAACAAGTGGACGAATACTACGAAAATACTCCATCCAATAGGCTCTAGAATTAATCCAATCAATGGCAAGCTGATTATCTAAGTGTACTACACTCCACTCACATCTAAGAGGCCTAAGTCTATCCCCACCAATTGATGAGCTCTTAGGGTAGATTAGTTCGGTAGTAATCTTTTGCTTCTTTGCTCTCACTATCTAAATTTGTAAAGAAAAAAATTCTTAGGCTAAATGTATGCTAGGAACTAAGCATAAGGAAGTAAATAATTCCTAGAACTTTTTAAAAAATATATAAATAAAAAAATTATTCCCAATTTTTTGAAATTTAATTAAACCTTACAAATTTTTTGTCATCCGATTGATTCCAAATTTTTATATAAGGTAGATATGAATATTAGAACAAACTTTATAACAAGATCTACAAATAATTTTGATCACAAAGTCCTGAATTTTTAAACCCCCAAACTAGACAAGTTTTCCCAAATTGATTTGAAAAATCAACAAAAACAAGAATTTTACTAGTTTGAATTGCTTGAAACTTTATAAAAAAAGTAGATCTAGTCATTTTAAATATCCTATTTTTCAAAAACATTGAAAATTGCGTTAAATATCTAAACATAAAAAATTTAGGGGTGGAAGTTTCCTTGGCCGCAGACAAAAATTACGAGTTGATGCTTGTTTTTTGTTCTTCTTCGCATTAAACTCGTTGAAATCACATTCTAACTCTATTGAACTTTTGGGAGTAATTTGATCAAAATGAGGGGCTAAATGAGCTTTGGATGTTTTAAAACAAATGTTTCGGCACAAACAAGCAATCAAACGGATTTGAACAAATTATTTATTTATTATTATTTTTTAAATCAAACAATTCCAAAAAATTTCCAATAAATTCTATAATTCAAAACTAAGATTTTGCCATTGAAATAAGAATTTTTGGACCACCAAACTTAAAATAGAATAAACAAGAAAAAAGTAATGTTGAGCTCTTTTTGACACATTTCATTAATTCTCTTTTAATCTAGGTATTTCTATAGATTATGTTCATATATACCTTCCCTTAGATTAGTCAATTCTATTGGTATGTGATTCTTAATTTATATTTTTTTATTTTAAAATTTTCATTCTCTTTTATTTATTTTAGAAGAAACAATCAATGTTTTAACTTAAGTCCCTTTCACTCATGAATATCGCAAGATCACTCTTATTCAATTGAGACAAATTTGTTATGACCATAGTAAAGAAATAATTCTTATTTTTCACTCACTTTAGCTAGGATTTATGTACATTGTTTTTCAAAAAGATAAAAAATTGTAAGCTCAATAAAAATATGCACATGCCTTTCTCTAAGTTTTGATTTTTATTGTTCAAATTAATTTTCTAGATCTTTGTTTTTTCTAAGTCCTCTTAACTTGTATCATTCATTTTTTTCTTTTTTATGTCAAGCGGATGGGGGATTTTCCTACTAACCCAAGCCAACCTAAGTTGCCCTTCCCCATCATCTTTATGAGGATAATTTCTTTAAATAATGTGATGAATTAAATAAAATAAACAACCATTAAAAGCATGTTACAAGGAATTTTGTTGTATTGAATCCTAAATAGAAGTCTAGCTTTAGTTCATCTCATTTGATAACCATGACTCCAGTAAAATCTAAATTTCTAAGTCAACTCATGTCAAACAATTTTCTCTTGATCTTCACTTATAAACTAGAGAATAAACATGATGCGTGCAAGTTTTAAGAAACAAAGAATGCAATATCAACCAAAAGAAATCAATTTGATCTTCATTCTCCTTAGTGTATCTTTTTCTTAATAAAAGTATATTGACCACATATCATGCTGCTTTTAAATTTGAAAGAAAATTAATTATCTTTAGTCTCAACAACTAAACACATCAAAAATAAAGTAAAGCAAAATAAAGTCTTTTTTGTTGTTTTTGACCTTTTTTTAATTTTTTTCATGTTATTTTCATTTAAAATATGTGAAGAAAATCAACATGAAAACAAAGTAAAATGAAATGAAAGTGTCTCCCATTACATAGAAAACATTTATTCATAGACAAATTAATTCAATCTCTTTACTTAGCTAACAAATCTTAAGGCAATCTAAGATGTCTTGCTCATCTTACCTAGTTTATCCTTAAATGCTTGAAGATCAATCTTCCTCATATATACCCTCTTCATCTTATGCTCATACACTTAGTGGAGTAGTCTAGGGTGTGTATGTGTTGGGGTCTTCTTCTTCTTCTTCTTTCTTGAGCTATGTTTTGGGGGAAGGTAATTTTGACACTCCTTTCAAGTGTGGTTATTTTTGTGGCATAACTCACAAACTTTCACAATCATAGGATTTAATTTCAGCTACTTTCCTTTTGACTTAGGTGGGTTGGGCATCATCTTAGCATGTCGGTTACTTTCTTTTGCTTTCACAAAGATAGTAGGTTTTGCTATGGGTATAGAAAAATATATTATAAGCCCTAAGCCCATCTTATTAGTTTGACCAATGCTGAACAAGGTTTCCAATAATTTTCTCTTACTATTGAATCCATCTAGTTTCTCTTTAGAATATATAAGTTGTCTATTTAGAGCACTAGATTTCTCTTTCTCTTATTCAATGTCATACTTAAGGACACTAACCTCCCTCAGAAGGTTCCTACTCATCTCCATCTACTTATTGACTCTTGAGAAGCTAGTTCTAATTTCTCATCTTTCTTTTTCAAATCTCTCTCATGATGTTTAGTCTTTCTAGCCAAAACAAGAAGTTATAGGAGGAACCCCTTATACTCATCAAAATCTATTAGAATTTGAGTTCTCTTCAAGAGAAGTGGGTATCTTCTCTCACACTTGTATGAAGGCAATATAATTACTCATTTCTTCTTCATCTTCTTCAAAAGAGCTCTCATCAGAGTAAGTGGATTGAAAACTTTCCTTTTTTTTCTCATACCTCTTATATTTCCTTGGCTTTTCATCAAAAGAACTATCAGAATAATTGCTAGGTCAATCAATTGCAAAGTGATTTAACTTACCATATTCAAAATATTTCAAGTTCTTTTTATCTAATTCATTATGCCTCATCTCTCTTATTTCCCCTTGTCTCTTCCCTGAAGTTTGACCCTTGTTCTCAAACCTAAAGTTATGAATCTTTAAGAATTTTTTGAAGCTTTTAGTCAACAAGAGCATTTGATCATTTGTACTCTTACTTCTTAGTTGTTCTTAAAGTAGTTTATTTATTTTTTATTTCCCAAACAACTCTTTATTGTTTTCATATGATTCTTCTTATAGTTTAAAAGTTATTAAGTTTTCTATGAGCTCCTCAATGTCTAAGGTATTGCTCTCCTAGTTGATCACATGTATTAATAATGTCTTAAATCTTAGCATAATATTAAAATATTACTTCTTCTTCACTCATTATTATGTTTTCAAACTCTAGTGTGAGAATTTTCAACCTAGACACCATCACAGCTTCATTTTCCTCATTTTATTTGATAAGTTTTTTTCTAAACTACTTTAAGAGATGTACAATTAGAGATTAACCTATGTTAAATTTTTAGTACAACATTCGAAAATGCACTAAGGGCTTTACTATTTTGGTTAGTAAATTTAGTCTAATTTTCATCTCATTCACTCTCATCTTTACTATTAATGGCAATACTTGGAATGTTGTGATTAGAGGTTGGACTCTACTGAGGACTAACACTAAGAAAAATAACCAAGCAACTACTTTAATTAAATAGGGCAAAGATTAATTCTCTAAAAGCAAGAAAAAGTACAATTTAGGGCACAAAATTAGCAAATTTCGCAAGTATTCTAGTAAGAAAAGTAAGTAAATCAAGCAAAGATTAAAAAGCAAACCCTAGCACAAGCAATATATATTTATAGGAATAAAAAGCAAGTAAGATTAAGCAGGGTAGGAGTACACTAGCATGCAAAACTAGATAAATAGCATGATTCACATCAAATTTTTAATAAAAAATCCTCAGTTAGTACTTGAATAGGGACAAAGCTAGAGGGGGCTATCCACCCCCTCCCCCCCCAAACTTTTGAAAATTCCTACTATGGCCATAAAGCACCAATGGTTTTTCTCATTGATACAACAAGGTGGCCCCCTAGTGGTCTTTAGCTATCTTCATCTCTGCATTTTAGAGTTTAATATCAGTCTAATTGACTTTGCAAATTACTAGATTATTCATAAAACTACTACTTCAATAAATAAGAAATAAAAATTCTAGCCTCGTTGGGAAATAGTTTGTTTATGAAGAAAAATGACAAAAACCTAATATCTATGCAAATTAATGATTAATCTATCATCAATCAAACATAAATTATTGAAGAACGCACAAGAATTTTTCATGGAAACTTCAACTAGTGTAAAAACCACGACAACTACTCTTAGCCAAAAGTCAAAGCACTAACAAGATAGACCTTACATGACACATTGTAGCCACCAATCTCTCCTGAAGACTATAACATAACTCTTCTTTGTTTAGATGTAATGCCCGAAATTTTTCATCATATTTTTTTAAATTTTACAAATTATGTTTGCAATACAACAATTGTAAATTTGAGAAAATAATGAAATACAAAACCTGTGAAAGCAGTTTATAATTTAAAACATCACACATCAATTTCCCATCCAAATTTTTACTTATTCGATCAAACATTGTATCGTCAAACTAAACATCCTCAGGCGCTACTCGAAAATAAACGTACGCATGAATTACCATGATCATGTGTTTTAAATACAAATCTATACATGGTATCCCTAAGTGAAAGTCCCATAAACAGTCCACAGTCTAATCCAAATTACAAGTCCGGAAAACATAAACACCTTAAATCACATATTCATGCCATTTGTGCATCATGAGATAAATTACATTCCGTAAACACATTCATGCCACGTGCACATCATAGGCTCGTTCATAATTCACAGAACATATATACATCATGTGTAAGCATATGAATCTCATTATAGTATTTACATCCTGCATGAATCAAGTATCAATATTCAGATCCCGCATAGTCATGTCTCAATATCCACATTCATCATGCATAATCAAGTATATCAAACACATTCCATCCTGCATGTTAAAGCATCACTATTCCATAAGCACCATGTGTATCATAAGCATCATCGTTCCTACACAACATGCATTAATGAGAATCATATATCGTACACATGCATAAATCATCCAGTGAATGTCTCACAATTGAGAAAACAACCTTGTTTAATGAGTCGAAGCATAAGCAGACTTGCTCACCCAGGACAATCCCTAACAGGGAAGGTCCGAATTCCTAAAAATAAAAACTAGAGCATTTTGGGTAAGTTCCTTAATAAGGAAAATATCCCCTGGTAAGTCGGTACACATAGACAAACTAGCCTGAATTCTCAAGTCCAGAATACATATCAGTTTAACTCATTATAGCATTATGCTCTTCTCACTCGGGGAGGAACCATCCATAGGTGATGAAAACCCCATCCACAAGGGATGTAAAACCGATTCAACAAACCTCTGAGCGGCTAATCCAGAAAATAATGACATCCAATTGCATCCAATCAATTAATTATGACTAATCACGATTAATCTTTGTTTATAAATCATTCATATGATGTATGTAATATGATACATATTTGCAGCAAATGTCAAATGAGTTCAAGCATAGGTAAACATACTTTAATCAATCTATATGTTCATTAAACATGGTCTATTTGTGATAAATAAAATCATACAAGCATATGCTAGAATGTGCATACATGGTAGTGTTCATACTTAAGCTAAAACATGTGGAACATGAATCACTTATAATCAATGTGACATGTGAAAGTGTCTATAATTTATCATGGCCATAACCTACTAGAATCATGGAGTAAATGCAAAGAAATTGTCGAAATATAGATTTAAAACAAATAGAACATCATGCTAAACCTACACAAGTATAGTCATCATCATGTTTAAGATAAATCATAATTTAAAGAAAGTTCACATATAACTAAGGTGACATTTGTATGTAATCATAACTCATCATAGTTATAAAGAATTAGAATTATGAGAAAAGAATAAGAAATGACAAAAAATTCACAAAAATGGGAAAAAATTCACCAAACTACCTTATGGTCGTTTGATCGGCTTGCTAGGTTGTTCGAATGCTTGTTAGCCTATTCAAATGCACGTAACAATTTAATTTTCTAGTTTGTCTTCAACCTCTCCAACTTCAAACCGAAAACATTCTTAAATTCCATATAAATTCAAAAATCATAAGAGAACATTATATAATCAAAATCAAAGCCTATAACATGATAGATCTAATTATTTTCATGGTTAATCATACCAAAATAACCATAAATCACATGCTTTTAACACATCACCATTATACATCAAAATGAAGCAAGAACTCAACTAAACCTATAATTATGCATTCCAATGAAGAAAACCACTCAAAGTACAAAACCCTTACCTCTAGCAAGCCTTTGAATCCTTTGAACAATCCTCAACCTCAAGAAATCCTAGCAAAAAATTAAGGTATTTGGTAAAACCTAATTAAAACTCACTAATAGACACAAATCATCTCGAAAGAAGATAAATCTAAGTCATCCTTAGGTTAAAAATAAAAATTACCTAATTAGGGTTCTAATCGAAATTAAAAACATAATTTTGATGGAAGAAAATCAAGAATTAAGATAGGAGAAATGAAGATAGAGGTCATTAAGATAAAAAAATCGAAAGATTAGGGGGTGATTATGGGTAAAATCATACCTTAATCAAGGTTTCTCCTTTGGGAAATGGGGGTAGAGCAAGACTCCTTCATTAACATAGACCTTCTCTATTTGGCAAATGGCTAAGGTTTAGTAAGGATTTTGGGCTAAGAATATAAACTGTTTGGCAAGAAAATAGAGAAAACGTTGTAAGTGGCTAATTAAGGATATTTTTGACCCTAAAATAAATTTGATCACACCCAAACCTGCTTAAACAAAGTACTAGAAGGTTAGAGGGTCAAATGGGTCGCATTCCATCCAACACAAACCTAGATCCCATGGTGGATCTGCTCCCCTAGACAAAGAAAATTAAGAGAAAATGCAATTAAATCTATAAAAATTGGGTAAATACACTCTTAAAAATGAAAGTAAACCTTAAAAAATTGATATTACGCTAACCCAAAACCTCAAAAATCAAATCAAACCGATAAATAAATAAAAATTCATGCAATTCACATAATTAAAAGAGAGAAATTAAGAGGTTATATGTGACAACCTTTATTTTTTGGCAAGTTTTAAAACTAATAATAGAGTTTTTAATATATTTTTATTAGTAGAATATTGTTTTAGATAAAGTCTTCAAAGGTTTGTGGTAGAACTCTAAAAGATGAGCATAATGTTTTTTGAATCACTTGAACCAGACAATGGGGTCGTAACTAATGGCCTCGAGAAGCGTGCCTCATGGGCAGGGCCCGTGGTAAAACTATGGTAAAAACTACCCATGAGTGGTCTTGTTTCAAAGGCCTCGTCACTATGAGTCCATCGGCACCAAGATCACACGATTCCAACTTGTGGTTGAAAAGATATTGTCATTTTATGTTTTGGAATTCGGGAAATTAAAACAAAAATTGTCAGCAATGTGGCATGGCATGTCCGTGTTGCTGACACATACGCACGGGGCAGTGTAGTGGCCCTGCATCGTGTGAGATGCATGTATGATGCGCAGGCCCATGTGGCTGGCACATGACGTGCACGATTCACACATTTGCATGGTGACGCACTCATGATGTGTAGTTTCCATGCATTGCGCTTTTGTTTTCCCAGCACCCACAGGTTTGGCTATAAATTCCGAACCTATATCATTTACCCCAATGAAAATCTTTCACCTCTACCACTCTCTAACCCTCTTTTCTTCCGTTCTAAGCCGTTTTAGCTCCGAACTAAGCCGTTCAATAGCCATTTCCAGCTAATTTAGTGTGTTGGACACGGTGATGAAGTCAATGTTTCCATTGGAGGCAGTTGTTAGCTACCAAATTATATTCCAAGTTCGAGGTAGGAAGTCTTAAGCTCTAAACAGATGCTTTGCCTTTAGAATTAATTTTCCTAAACCATTCTTGTTCCGTTATGCTTATTTGATTTATTTTATGAAGAATGTAATATCTGTAAAATGGTTTGCATATGTTGCTTTATGTTTTGGTGCATGAACTTTCTGGGTAATTCTGGGATAAAATATGAAATTATCATATTTTGTCTGGATACCTAATGAGAGAAATAATCTGTATGGTGCGCACATAGGTGTTGAGAATTATGGAAAAGTTCTTCACTTTCTAAGTCTCTGGATACCCCATGAGTACTAGGGGGAATGCCGTTAGGTATCACAGCTTCTGGATTTATTGTCATTGGATGAATCAACATTTTCTGATTATGTTTTTGAATAATTTTATGAAATAAAGGTTCTTAGGCAAAAATAAAGTTTTAAATTATTTTGCGAATTTTTTGCTTAGCATTACTTTAGATATTAACACGACCTACTAAGTATAAAAATATTCATCCACTCCTAGACTCTGCAGGGATTGATACTGAAACAGAGGGAAAAGAAAGAGTTTTTCAACTAATTTATGCGATTACTACTAATATAGTGTGTAATTATTTTTGTAACAAATATGTGAATGTAACATATGCCTCATTTTTTGTATAACTATGACCTCTACACACAGTGATTTGAGGCATACAGAATATAATTTTACTATACTATGTGAACTTGAAATATATATATATATATATAATATTTTTGGCTGTGTAGTTACTCCGATGTATTTGTTTATGCTATGTGCGATTTTATGTCTGTATATGTCCCGATAGCTGTCACGTTTGGTCACGTGAGTATAATTTACACATGTTGGACAGAATCATGATATTTATTATATCAATGTAAATTGGTAGCAGCATGCTATGCGTTATAATTAGTTTTAAGCTATGTAAGATTTTCGCTTAGATATTTAGCTTGCCAAATGATTATCCGTATATACTATATGTTTATAATTCTATTATATATCGAATGATTATCTTGTTAAGTAGGATATCATTTATATGTTGTGATTTTATGATTGCCTCATATATTCATTTTATTGAATGGTTTATCCTTAGATTTTGATAAATTATTATATACGTTAAAGGATGTGAAATAGAGAAAATCTAGCTTCACCACTATTTTTATTGGGAATGACTAAAATAGGTTGCAAAGTGGGTTTAGAGGATCTTTCCTTGTAGAAGTGTCACGCCCCAGCACCCACCAAACCTGAGCTAAACCCGGTCCAAGGGAAGGTCGGTGCGCACGAGAGCAACAAAAGATTGAACTATGCAGAAGATTTAACCCCTCATATGGGTGAAACAACATGGAGTAGCGCACTATACACTTTGTACAAGAGAAAATAAGGAAATATAAAGGATAAAATAATCATAATTAGTCCTCAACAAGTACCCACATCTGTAAGTCACTAAGCCCTCTCATGGCTTAAGTTAAAAGTCAACATGAGTCTAAGGCCAAACTGGTAAACAAAGTATATAACATAATCATCAAGACATAAAACTCCAAATAATAAGCTGCATAGACAAGCAAAATATGTAGGGAATCTTGGTCACCTACATGTCGCACCATGTAGCCCCAAAATATAAAACACACAAGATAGAGGGGTGAGTAAAATACTCAGCAAGGTTTTATATTTTGAGAGAATAAATCTAAAATCATCATAGATATTTTACATAGATTCCATCACATAAAAACACACTCATTCATCATTGGACAATTGCATAACCTATGTAACACTATATCATGACTATTCATCACATACACATACTGATGACATCATCAACATATCTCTTGCATACCATTCCACATGACATATAATCATATCAATCCATTCATGATTTATTCTCAATGCATGTATTCACCCTGCATAGCGTATCACAATATCATCTCATTCATGATCCATCCTTATTGCATACAATCATCCTGCATAAGAATAGCTCAATCACGTACACTATCCATAATCATGCACCATTATCATCAATCATAAGCATTCACCCTACATGAGAAGTGTCTCTAAACACTAACCATAATCATGCATATCAAACCATATTTACATGTGTCATATAAACTCAATTATCCCTACACAACCTGTGTAACTGGTTATAATAATATCTCATAGACATGCATTATCAGCAATGGTGAATGCCTTCATCATGGAGATAAATACAATCATACCATACACTCTAGATATAGTCTAATTTCCTAACAAAAACCTAGGACATTAGCCCACCCTAGACATAGTCTGATTTCATAATGGAAACCTAGGTGCTGGGGTAGTTAACCCCTCTACTCGCCTTGGACAATCCAAAAGGAAGGTCCGATTTCTTCGCGGAAAGCTAGAGCAGTCTATATGCCCTGGACAGTCCTGGCCAGGAATGTCCAATCTCCTCACAAAAACCTAGAGCAGTGTATTTACTGTAGATATCTCTTGCGGGGGAGAGTCCGATTTCCACAAAGGAAACCTAGAACATATGGTAGCCGGTGCATGAGGGCATACCATACTGGATTCTCAGAGTCCACATGACTCAACAAATTAACTTCAACCATAATAAACACAATTCAACTCAACTCAACCTGGGGAGGATTCATGTTCCACATAATAACTTAAAATGAAATCATGTCCTTCCGGACCTAATTGATTTGATAAGCCATCAATCGATTAATCCGGCAAGCAATATCACTCAATTGCATCCAATCAATTAATCATGGTTAATCTCAATAAATCTCATTCATAAGACTTTTTTCATGATGCATGCAACATGGTACATATGAGGGGCAACACTATATGAATTCTATTTCATAAGATGTGATCCCATTAGCCATATATGCATCATTCATGATCCATATGTATCAAATAATCATCACAAGTAACCCCACAAGTGTGTATACATAGTAATAGTGTTCAATTCTAAGCATAGATATATACATTATGAACAAACCATCATCAATCTACACACATATTCTCATAATTTAATCATAGCTCCTCCTTACTGAAATCATGGATAAAAACCATCGAAAAACACAAGTCCAAGTCAATTACAACCTCATGCTAAACTTAGGTAAGCATACTCATCACTAAACTTAAGCTAGACATAGAAATATAATTCACCCATAATTTAGCATGTTATATAAAAGCATACAAGCCCATTCTCATGCTTTAAACTTGCTTGAATCCAAAGTAAAACATGGAGAATCACTCAACATGAATTAAAGATAAGAATAATAATATGTTAAAATCCAATAACATGTAAATAATGTCATACTTGAACAACATCATAGCTTTCAAGATAATATTCATGTCTTCATAGTAGCTTTTCCAAGTAAATGAGATTTAAGAAAAATATGAAAATGAACAAAAATACTCAAAATGGCAAACCTTTCATTTGGTCATTCAATTGACTAGAAGGCCATTCAAACGCCTAGCCGATCGATTGGCTAGAAAGCTATTCGATCGCCTGGCCGTTTGAACACCTATAGGGCTATTCGAACAACTATATAGTAAGCTCTGGTTCATCATCAACCTTGCGAACCCAAAACCAAAAATACACAAAAACGACATGAACATTCAAATCTCACTTCCAAACACCCCAATATTAAATATAAGTTTAGAAAATGATATATCTAGTCATTAATCAACTAAAACACACACTACCAGAAAATGGGGTATTAGCGACACTCAAAAGCGTCGCTAAAGGTTATTTGCGAAGCTTATTGACCGTCGCAATAAGCTCGCAAATAAACCAGTCTCTACTACTTACTAACGACAGAAAAAAAAAGAACCATCGCTAATAGTACCTTGAGCGACGCTTTTGCAAACTATCGCTAATATATGCTTATTAGCGTCAGTTGCAATATCCTCGCTACAATGTTATACATTAGCGATAGTTAGATATTCGTCGCTAATGAAAAGTATTTGCGACGCTGTGAAACCGTCGCTAATAAATGTTTATTAGCGACGGTTTGCATTAGCATCATGAATAATGTTTGTATTAGCGATGTTCAATTAAATTTTTCATAAATATTTACAATAGCGATGCTCTGTGAAAGTGTCGCTAATAGAATTGTTAGCGACAGTTCGAGAGCGTCGCTATTGAATAAATTAAAATAAAACAATAGCGACGCTCTTGGAGCATTGCTATTGAATAAAATTAAAATTAAACAAGAGCATCGCTAATATAATTATTAGTGACATTTAGTAGCGTCACTAATGAACAATTTTTTTTAAAAAAAAATAGAATGAAATGTTAAATAGAAATGAAGATTATTTTTTTCATTTCTAATTATATCCAGGCAATCATATCTCAAATACAATTAAAAATCTGAGCTTACAATACAAGTTGAGTTCTTTCCTATTAATGACATATTTAAAGCAAAACTATGTTAGGATCAAAGGAATTTTCGTCCTGCAAATCAGAGTCATATGAGCTGGGAGCATCAACATGTATATGATCAGTTTCATGACACTCACATAAGTCTTCAGCAGTTGAGCTTCCTGGCAACTTCCTCTGCATTCCAATATTCCTTTCTTTCGCAACAACCTTCAAAATGTGAACCATTATTTATTTGTAGAGTGGCCTGTTGACCATCAGAGCATGCCCTTTTCTCCAGAGCTCCATCTTAATGGCATTTGAGGTGTCATTGTTAAGTATCCAGGTAAATGTGGCCTTCTCCTGGTATGTCTCTAGGAAGTTTAGTTGCTCTTTCCATATATCTGTGCTCAAGTCCAGCAGAGCAATGTCCACCACAATCACAAGATATGGAGTTTTCATGGTCTGGCTGTTTAATGCTCTAGCATGCTCTAATATGTACCCCGCAGAATAATGTGGCCAGCTGCAAAGTGGAAGCAGTACCTATGTAAGCATGATTGGATGATAGTAACATCAGTTTTTTTTGTAATAAAATTTGATTATAAGTGTTTCATTTCTTGTTCATGTGCAACATTTGCTCCATCTCTTATGATGTCAAGAAACTTCTTAGAGGAAAGCACCATGTAAAAACTTAATAATTCTAGACCACCTGCCGGTAAACTTCAATGGTAAAAGTAACTTCTACCTAATATGACTGCTTAACATATAGAATAAATATAAACCAAAGTGGTACTTACATGAAGTGAACTTAATCGAATTGCTGATCAGGTTTGCAAAAATCTGAACCACTCGGGCAGAGTCTCCCCGAACAAACTTCGGCATATCATCTAAAAGTATAAACTACAATCTCATCAAAGCTTTTGCCTGAGAAACTGTTAACCTATGCTTTTATCGTGAACAGATAATTATTGCTCCCAGAGCTTCATCTTTATGACATAAATTGATAAAATGGCATACCAGAGAGATCTAGAACAGTCTCTGCATTGTGGTTGATGTAATGTACAGAGAACATAACCACGATTCCTTCAAGTTCTCGGCCCAAGTCAAATTCAGCCTCTTCCAGTACTAGTTTCCCCGACTCAACCTACCCATTTTGTGAAACAGAGCCATAGGATGCTTTCTTATCAAAATAAAATAAATAATTTGACTTTTACCTCATATTTGCCAAAAACTGGCTTTCGTAGTTGCTGGAAGCCTCTGCCCTTCTTCTTGCATCAAGGTGACTTATCAGTTCTGCTCTTAATTTCATTTCTTTTGAAACTCCACTGGTTAATATTATAATGCAAACACACCCAATCACAAGAATGCAAATAGATGCAGTAATCAATATCACCAAATCTGTGAGAGCACTTTCATCAACCTTCCCCATTATATATTTTCTTGGAATTATAACTACTCCTACCTCCAATTCAGACTTTACCAATAAGAATTAACTTCACAAGTTCTTGATCACTAAAGTATAAATTTTCTAACCATTTTCTTTGTTGGAATATCTAAAATGTTTTGTCACATACATAAGTAGACCTTTCATAAGCCTCTTAACAATACGACTTAAAGAAAGAAAGCTAATGAAATATATAATTAGAGAACTCACCAAAGGTAGCCTTTTTAAACCAAGGAAAAAGGAATCAATATAATATTTCTGATGTCCTAGTACTATATTTCCCATATGCAGCTCATTATTTTTGTAAGCTTGCTGAAGCCATTTTGCTCCTGATCTTATTATCTCATCTTCTGAATCTATGGCCATCATAAGCTTTGGCCCACTTGTTGTATTTCTCAGAAGTGGAGAGTCTGTAGATGTTGCAAGCAACCTTCTTTAGAAGTCAATTACATGTATCCACTATGAAACTCTACCAACTCTCTCATCAGTTGTCCTACCCTATAAAATGCGGTAGTAATGCCAACCACCGCCATTATACTTCCATCGGAAGAATTCAGCACAGGTAATGCTGCTGAAAGAAGTGGGGCATCTGTATACTTGCTCACTGTCACTTGCCAATAAGCTGATCCATCACGAACTTCTGAGAAGCCTGCAATTTTGATTAGATCATCGGGAGGGACTCGCCTTCTTAATCCCATCTTTATACCAGTTAGAGGATCCAGAAGCTCCCTATACCATATAAAAAAAGACATTATATAATATAATATTTTATTACAAGACATATAGAGAGACTACCTGCATCACTAGAAGAAACGAGAAAAAATAGCATATTATAACAAGGCATATGGAGATATTATCTACATCATTAGAAGAAACATCTGGGCATCTGTAGACTCTCCATCCTCATATTCATTTATTAAGTGTTGTTGCTTGTTACCTCCAGGAGCCATAACTTTAAATATATTTCAATAAATATATGTAAGTGGAGAGCATTTCAATTTAGAACAAGTAAATGTTATTAACTAAGTGAATATTTTAACTTAAAAATACCATAAATCAATGTGATTTATTTACAAATTTTTAATAACCTTAAATAACTACATAACATCTATGTTAGTATCATCATCACTCGACATAAGTGTTTCTTCCTCAGTACAATACTCATTTACAATATCATCTTCTGCATCATTCATATCATCATCAATGACATTCAAAGCTCTATCATCTAATCTCATATTAGCAAGTGTCACAAATAGTAGTTAGTAGCGACACTTTAATAGTGTCATTAAGAAAAGTGTCGCTACTACCCAGTTTTGTTGTAGTGACAAGAAAATCATTAGAAAAATCATACCTTACATAAACCACCATTAAAGCTCAACATCAAGCAAAACCCCCATAAATCATTCTAAACTTCAAATCCGAAACATAGACCCATTTTGAAAGAAGAATCCTTACATTCAGTGAAATCTTGGTCCAAAATCAAAGCTTGAATCTCTTCAAATCCCTATCCACGTTTAGGGTTTAGTTAATACTTTGATAAATCCGATTATTTAAGCTCAAATCACTTGAAAACTTGTAGATCTACGGCTTTCTTTATCTAAAAATAAAAATCCCTCATTAGAGGTTTGAAATAGAGATTAAAATCAGAAACTTTAGTAGGGTAAAACAAGATTCAACCTTGGAAAAATGGGATTAAGAAAGATTAAGCAAAACCTTAAGAGATTAATGAAAAATCAAGACTAATCTTACTTAAATCAAGCTTTCCTATTGTGGAATAGGGATTAAGGCTTCTTAGCCTACCAGATCGCAGCCCTTCCCAAATGGAAATGAAGCTAGAGCTTTCTATTTATAGTAAGGGGTTGTTTGGGTACTAAATCGTGAGAAGATTTAGTCAATTCAGTGTTGATTCAGCACTGAATTTTTAGAATCATGTTTATGTACAGAAGCTGTATTGAATTAAAAATTCAGTATTGAAGTTAGATTTAGGCCGTTTTAAGCCTGAATCGGCCTGAATCACTAAATCACCATTTTAAAAATTACAAATTCTATATTTTTCAGTGGTTATCATTCATATCGATTTGAGCCTCGATAAACATGCCATATAGGTAGGGCCCACTTTAAAAATTCAAAATTACCTACCCTTGTGGATCTTGTTTGATAGAGCTTGAATTTAGAAGTGTAATGGTACAAAGAACGTGTATATCCGAGTTTAAGAGAGAGAGTTATATTAGTTTAAAGTTTTAAAATTAGGTTTGACCCGACATTTAAATTTATTCTAACAAATTCTCTTACCAAACGTAATTCAGTTTCAGTGGTGAATTTTTTGAATTAATTCACTACTAAATTAATTCAGTACCCAAATGACCCCTAAATTATGGGGTATACAAATTAGATATTGTGGGTACGAATAGAATTTTGTAGTAAAAATAGGTAATTTGCTCATTTTATATTAAAGTGAAGTTTAAAATTTTTGAAATACTTTAATGATGAAATAAGTTAGGTTTATGGTCTTGTGCAACCCACCACCCCAAATTACGAACGTGCTGCTTGCAGTGGGACCTGCGCCCTACTTTTTTCAAAAAATTACCAAAAAAATCTAAAAAATTCTAAAATTTTTTGGATAAAACTTAGTTTAACATAAAAACCAATAAAATGATGAAAACATTGACTAAAACCATCGTTAACCATATTTAATCCCAAAACAAGACAAATTGGTCAATTAACATAGAAACCACAAAATAACAAAAAAGTTAATGAAAATAAATTGGCTTAGGGTTAGGGATCTTACAAGAAGGATGACTCTAGAGGTTTTTTTTGAAAATATGTATAAGCATGATGATCGAGTTACTTGAATGGGATAAAGAGAGGGCAACTATCTCATTGGAATGAGCGACCAATCCTATCTTTGTAGCCGTTAATAGTGACATTCATATGGCTCGTAGAGGTGAGGCTAAGATTTTTAAAAGGATAAACATATGGATAAAATATTTTGAAAGAAAACTACCCTTTTATGAGTCTAGGAACTCATGATAGATTTGTTTGTCCAAAGCTGTTGTTGGGCACCTCAATAGAGCTCCATGGATTAGATGAGGGCACAATTATAATTTGGTTTAGAATTGGATGCACAGTACCTAGTTTAGCCTAGTGAGCCCCTAGCGAAGGGTAAAACCCCTGATTAGCCCCTAACGAATGACACCTATTAAGGCTATGGGTGCTAGGGTAGAGAATTATATAAAGACTCTTTACTCTCTTAATCCAGGCTTCCTATGAGCACGTGTGGCTCTTCTCTCTTCAAGCACGAGGTGTTTTTGCAATTATCTATGGAGAAGTAAGAGACTACTTCTTTGTACCCACAACAAAGTTCATAGGATATAGTAGGTGTCTGGGATACTTGTAGGAAGACATGAGAGCTTACAAACCCTAGGAGCATCTTCGATACATATGAAGAAGCTCTAGGGGTGGATTTGGGTGAGAGACACCCTATTTTTTAATGAAAATAATATCTATATTATGTGCTTTACAACTTCCATGTGTTACTTCCTACATGATAGTATATACTCTCCTACTAAGTATTTTGAAATACTCACCAC
Organism: Saururus chinensis; assembly: GCA_035235625.1. Lineage (NCBI taxonomy): Eukaryota > Viridiplantae > Streptophyta > Magnoliopsida > Piperales > Saururaceae > Saururus > Saururus chinensis. Next base: position 23,415,810 of record CP141142.1, read on the forward strand.
CCCCCAAACCTTGCAAGACTTGTTGAAACGTAATATGCAAGTAGAAGGGACTACTTGGGAGTTTTCGATGTGATTTAAAGGATTTCAACCACACCATAAACTTAAAAAAGAACTCTTATTATTTTTTAGCTTGTGTGGTGTGTTTGTACACATATGGTATAATCCCGAGAAATTACTATTTTGTACTATACTTATGGTAAGTAGCTCCAATCACGGGCCTGAGTAAACTCCGATATATTTATTAAAAGATTTTTATATGCTTCCAAAATCATGGGGTGAGATACTTGTAAAACAAATGAAGTCCTCGTTAGAATTTTAGTGGTAGTAAAGCAGTCTTCTTCTATGCTCCTGATGCTTTTATGGGACAAAGATATCCCTTGTTTGAGCATCTCGTAGAAGGCTCTCGCCTACTTGTACCTCCCCACCATGTTAATGTTATCTAGATAGTCATGTGCAATGGGGAGATGGATTTATTTTTCTGTGTGAATAACACTAGTGCACCCATATGCATTATTGCTAAGCGTGGTAGGTCTATATCAACGACAACACACTTTCCTTCATATACCTCCTTCAAAATGTCCTTAATATGGTTTTTGTTTGGCCTCTTCCTAGAGAAGAACCTTTTAAAACATTGTCATTTGGCTTGGTCTACCTTCCCTTCTCCAGTTTCCATTTTCAGACCGTGATGAGGGCAACATTTTCCTTCGCAATGGGTAAAATTTCCCTATGGATGTTAAATATGTTTTGTGAGACATCATAGCACTCACCGATTAATATATCCAATATCAGCCTTGAGATGACCACTTTCTTGCATTTGTATAATGGGTAGAAGCTAATCTCTTCCAAGATTCGCTTGCATTCTGCCCTTGCTTCCACAAGGTCCTTCGAAAATCACAATCCACTAGTGTAGGTGTTTGTGCCCAACCCCAACCTCCTCCCATAAACCCTCTTCTTCTCTTGTGAGGCCTTCATTCATTCCATCATTCTTATATCTTCTTTTGCCTAACTGCCAAAGTACCAAAAAAATTCAAGTGCTCATTCAACTTTTGTAATAGCCTATGTAATTATTGTGTTATTGATAACACGATGTATAAATCACATAAACAATAACAAGGCGTGTTATTGATAACACGATGTGTCTTATATCACATAAATAATAACAAGGCTTGTCAATAAAACATGTCAATGCTATTGTAATATACACATCATATTATTGATAACACGATATACACACTACACGTATATATGCATGTACCAACTATCATGTTGTCAATAATATGATATATGAACTTAGCATGTATTAAAAAATGTAACAATCTAACTAGGGTGGATGCCCTTAATAATTCTATTGTTTGCTATAGAAGTCGTCGATTGACTGCTGCCATTGAAATTCATTTGAATAACATTTCGGACCACAATCGAAAAAACTTGGGTAGAAAATCACTTATTGAACCTCGGAACATGCTACTAATGGTCAGAAATTATTTTTGTCTTATTAGAAATTAGAAATGACCAGTCGAAAATCAGAAGTCAAAATGGACCTTTGGTCACCTTTGGATCTATGTGCCTTCATTGACGAGTTACACAATTTTAAACCCTAATTAAACCCCTTCGAAGGGATAATTTTGTCCAACTTATAAAATATCGCGTAAAACCCTACTTTGTTGAATTTTTTGCACTAAACTAAGAAATATGGAATATTTGCTTAGCTGGGCCAGGAAAAAACTCTACATAATTGACCCAAAAGTGGACATGTATATATGAAATTATTACATAGGAGTTTTAACATGACATATAAAGGCCTAACATGGCACATACATAGTTGCCTCATAATTTTGTATTATGGTAGGCTTCTATATACTATTCTTGGATGTGATGTATCATAGTCGCTACCCAGTTAGATTAGGAAAACGTTTTCCTACCTTGGAACGATGAACTAATTAATTATCATTACCCCTAAAATTTGCACCTATGCTATCCCTAAGTGGAAGAACTAGATTGCCAATTTTCCATCCCAAATAAATTTGAAAACCTAATCACTTTTCTTTTCCTAATATACAATACACTATTTTAAATTAAAAAGATTTATATTCTCTCCATATGAAATAAATAGTTTCATGTAAAAAATTTATTTTATATTAATAGCTTTATTTGGTTAAATTTAAGTAATTAGGTATTTAAAAAAAATATTATAAACTTATTTTTTCTACTCTTCCTGATAAATTTTACTATTTAATAAAAATTATTATTTTTTAAATATATTTATAATTACAAGCATGCATGTTTATAAGAACCGGAGCATATGGGCTTTCATATTGACATCCGAGAGAAATATGCCCCCTTTATCTGCCGTCAGATTAAAGTGCGACGCAGGCCATCCCTGTCGTATAAATTAACGGGTCTCAAATTCAAAATCATTACGTAAGACCGAAATCATGTACATTAGAAGGTCATTTCTGTCCGTCCGAATACTTTTTCAAGGTGAACGTCGACTTCTTTTTCCATATCATCGTCAATCCATTAAAGTTACTGTATGATCAATAGATCCACACGGAAGAAAATCAGAACCAGAGAAGAAACGGAGACCTTCGGTTGGAATTTTAGCAGAGAAAATCAGTTCCATTGGAATTTTAGCTGGAGGTATTTGGGAGAGGATAGTTGCAGAGGGAGCTGCCTGAAGTGAATGGCTCTCAATAGTATATTGGCTCCTTGAAGCGGAGGAATTTCCAGGCCCCCAAGTTTTTCCTCGTCGTTTATTTAGGACCAGTCTTGGAGTTCTGCGTGAATACGAAAACCAATTTTGTTTCCAGTCTCCAGTTTCCGTCCATAAAAGATGTTTTTCTCAGCGCCCTGAGTAAAGCAGCCATGGCCTCTGATCGTCATCAACCCACCATCTCCGTCGTCTTCCTCTTATTCATTCAATTGGCGGCAGGCACCGCTGGAAACGTGAGCTGCGTCCGGCGATGCGGGCCCAACCACGTTCCTTACCCTTTCGGCTTTACCTCCAGCTGCGAAATCCCACTGAGTTGCGAGGAAGGGACTGGCGACTTCCACCTAGGGGGTGGCCTCGGTTTCAGGGTCCGGAACATCACTGCGGATAGCGTCCTTGTCGACTTCCCGGCAGACTGCCGGCGGAAGATCAGCAGCATGGCGGAGCTCTTCGCCCCCAACTTCGCGCCCACCCGGCAGAACGAGCTGCTGCTTCTCGGCAACTGCAGCGCCAAGGGCGGATGCGTCACCCAGGAGGCGCTGCAGGAAGAGCGGCTCGGCCTCCGCGACTGCCGCCGGCAGTTTCAGGCCGGGGCACTCGGAAATTTGAGCTGCTACCCGCGGAGCAGTGGGGAGGACCACTTCTTGAGGTTGGCTGATGTGGAGGGGCAAGATTGTAAGTATCTCTTCTCTTCCATGGTGGTGGCTGATCGGGCCGGTCCGACAGTGTCGCTGGAGATCGGGGCTGTGGAGCTCGGGTGGTGGATCCCTGGGCGGTGCCGGTGCTCGCAGCGGGCAAGCTGCAAAGAGGTGGTCATGCCTTCCGACGGACGGGAGGGGTTCCGGTGCCGGTGCGGCGAGGGGTACGAGGGGGACGGGTTCCAGGATGGCTTTGGTTGCCGAAAAGGTCAGTACCGTAAATTTTCTTTAATTTTAAATTTTAGAGTAACAATCATTTCCTTTGACGAGTCAAACGTCACCACCTTTTAGCGACGCTCGCTTTATGGCTAATTGTCGTCGTCAAAGTTAGTTTTCCGGAATTTGTGGCGACCTAGACTAGAGGGAAGGGAATGCTAACGTTGATGGCGGTGGTGTCCCCCGTCCCCGCCTTCCCGGGTTGTAGCCGTTAGCGTAATGAATACTCGGGCTCATATTGAAATGCTTAAGCCCTATAAGCTTGTATTTATATGTACGAGCATGAATTTGGGTATTGTGAGCTGTAAGATCAAACTTTCAACCGAGTAATGTATGTCGTCCATCGAAATCCCGGAAGGATCATAATAACTGAATTCAATCAATAATTCAAGAAAGAGGAAATTTTGAGTTTTGGACCCTATTACAACTAATTTTTTTGTAAATAAAGTTTGCATGTCAAATTGATGTGAATTTTGGTTGTTCCTAATATAGATATTATTAAGTGAGTGATGTTCACATGCAGAATTATTGGGGACTTGGTAGTTTCATGTGAACTTCTATTACCTGTTATATGTGCAAAAGTGTATATATAATACAATTAGTCAACAGAAATGTTGTCATAGGTGGGAAAACCATTGCCTATCATGTGGCTAAGAGCCTAACAACTACCAAGTAGTAGCTTGATTTGTGTTTGTTTTTTAAACTACCAGAAGTAGATGAAGTTTGGTATAGAACAAAGTTAAAATAACTCTCATATATAATTGGTTATACTTAAGATGCTAGTTATATAATTCAAGTCAATAGCAAATTTTGGATGTTCATAATGCTCAACAATGCATCAACTAGTCCAATCATCGTTTTGGATAGGGCACTACTTTGCCCAAAAATCACGCTAAGTAATCATGTTTATCTTCTATATTAATTTTAAAATAATTATGATATATGTAATATGATGAGTAGCTTACTACCTCCTCTTTCAGCCATGTATCCCTCATCTTTAATCCGGTTCATATATATTTAGACCGTGGATAGGCAAAGTAGGCAGCTAAAATAGGCAGTGACAAACTAGTTGTAGAGATACTTGACAATCAAACAATATGAATTTGTAAGCAAAACACACAAATATATACTCTGAATTGTGTTGCGTACAACTTAAGTAAATATTTGCCTCATTAGGTAAACCAAATTCTCGAGGGGTCTTCAAGCAAATTTTAATTCATCTAAGGATAATTAGAGCCTTGCAGGATCTACACTCACCAAAAGTAAAAAAATATTCTTGTTATCTCATTAAGACTCTTATAAAAGCGTTGACTCTACACTTTCCAAAAGTAAAAAATATTATTGTTATCTCATTAAGGCTCTTGTGAAAGCGTTGGCTCATTAATGCTTTTAGAAAATACAATGAAATCTTCTACATAAAACATGTACACATTGTATATTTATGTAAAACTACTTATAAAGATACCCCTTAAAAAAAGAAACCAAAACTCTTCCCAAATGAGTTGTTTTTAATTGTTAGAAACTAAAAGGATACAAGGGTGATCGACTGCTATGACAGGGCGATCGATCAGGAAAAAAAAAGATAAAACAATACTCTGACTGAATGATCACATGGGTGTTGCAATCAATCATCAAATTCAAATAACACATATTATCGATCGGTTCAAACTCAATCAGATGGTCATTTTTATGATAATAATACAACACTACTTATCCTAATGAGTAAGAGTTACAGGGGTCAAATATGAAGGCTGGAGCGAGTTCACACTGACTGTATGACTTCTTTCTAATATCATTTTGAGGAAATAAACAATAATGACCTACCAAGAGTCCGCCACAGCGGGCCATCTAATTAGATCAATACGTTCTTTTGGGTCAACATAGAGCGTTAATGCATGTGGACGATTCTTGTGACTTTGCTACATGCCAAACTCCACCCCCTCGGAAGCCTGCCCTTCCTAGTCGTGCATTCATTCAATGGGGCAGTTGGAACCTGGAAGAATCTCGATCGAAAATTAGGACATTGACAACAAATTAAACATCACGTCAATTTGAATTGTAATCGAAAATTTCTAATGGAAGGTCATGTTATTGTTGTCTATATGTCATAGAATGTTTTATATTTACAGAAAAACTTCTGTGTATGCGAGATGAGGCATCGTGAGCCATCAGATCAGATCCAGGTTCAACGACATATATTAATAAAGGGGGTGAACGTGTAATTCAAACTTATATGCCCTTAATAACATTTTTCATTAGATTAAATTTGATGGCTCACAATGCGTAAATCTGTATGAACCCGAGATTAAACTAACAAGTCTCATATGTCATGGTCCATTGATGACACAAGTGCCCAGCTTTAAGACTAGGCTTGGTCGGCTAAGCCGTATTTCAAGTCAAAATGAAAGCCATCACATGACCGGTGCCTCTTAGTTCAGGCAGCCATTGTTGAATTCTGACCAATGGCGTGTATTGTTTTTTGGCAATTTATGTGACCACGCAACAACATCAAGAAGTCCTCCAAATACTACATTATAATAGTTGATTCTTAATAGAAATCCTCTAACTGCATATCCTCCATTATTGGATTCTCAATAGCCATGCACAAGTATACCTGTTTCTTTGACTTCTAGTGACATTGACATTGGCTTGGTTGGCTGCTTCCTTTTTATTGTGCAACAGTTTCTACCAAATGCAACCCCTCAAAGTACATGTCTGGGAGCTGTGGAGGAACCACTCGGGTCGGCGTCCTCGTGGGAGGTAAATGCAACAATCCAAACTGTATTTCAAACGAATTTTGTGTGATAAGACCGCTCCAGGAAGCTTGCGAAACGCTTGCATTGCTGGGATGGCCCCAAGTGGGGCCTGCGCCATAGTAGGAAGGATACGTAGGATGAAAGAATTATTTACTTGTATGGACATAAATCCGACATGGCAGGGTATAGGAGCAGTCGACAGTCCATGAGGAAGCGGCATGCACTTCAACTAGAAGTGGACGCTTTTCTGTGTGACCCTTGATTTCCAAGATTGACGCCTCCTATTATCCACATGATACGCCCAAAGAGCACTAAATAATTTTGAAAAACTTTGGAATGAAAAACTGGGCCATCCTAACCACAAGAAAGTGGGACGATGTAATTATGGAAGATATAAAACTAACACTCATCTGGGTTCAACATACAGTGACAATGACTTTAGACCGGAAGAGATTTTCAAAATTTTCATATTGATAAGGAACCGAGTTTAAGTTGCATATGAAATCTCTTCATCGTATATATTAGCATATGCTAGTGTAAATATTTGTATCACTAATGCTAAATTACACTAGCATCTGTGTCATTGATATTAAAAATCAAGAACTCTTATGTGTGACTTTCGTGTGGCTCATTGTTAATGAGGAGTATAAAAAAAAAGCTTCCCTTTTAAATGAATAAACAGAATTCGTCTTACACTTACGATTTAGATGAATATAGAACTCTTTTACATCTTTTAATGTAAAGCCCTTTTAAACTACAAAAAATATAAATTAAAGTAGGCTTAGCATTTATAAATAAATAAGTTTACCCGAAGTCCTTATACAAATAAATATAGAAAAGGACCTTCCTTGGATTTACAAAAATTTGGATCCAATAGACTTTAAATGAAGGAGTTCACATGCTAATGAAAGCGTCCTCAATTTCAAACTGAGGTTTTTTTTATTAAAAGGTCTAGTCTATCGCGTAGGAATTTAGAAAATTTTGGACCCATTTTAGTAGAAGGTCTTTTTCTATCCAGTTGGAATTTAGACCATAGACCATAGACCATGGAACACCTCGTGGTCCCATGGAATGGGATGGCTGGCGTGAACGAAGCTAAGGTGAAAGGGTTGGGGGCCACTGAACTAATTAAAAACCTTGGGGGGTTTATCTGGTCCTACTTCAATTAAAAAACATACGGGGTTGCATACTCCCCACCTGCAAAGAAATGGTGAAGTTCAATTGGCCCATGGGCCTTGGCTTCCCCAGGCCCGTAGCTCCATCCCTCGTGGATGGTGATTGTCTTATATTAGTAATTATATTTAAAAAAATTATAATTTTTATTTAATAATAATATTTGCATATAACAGAAAGTAAAAATAAGTTTATAATACTTTTTAAAAATACCTAACAATTTAAATTTAATAAAATAAAATTATTAATGTAGAATAAAATTTTTTACTAAATAGAACTATTAATTTCAGAAGAAGAGAATCTCATTATTAAGCAAAATTTTCTCTCCATCTTATCTCATGGGCCCGAAATGAAGAAACATGATAGGGTGTTGCCTTTAACAAGTCTTTGGGATATATAGTATTTAGCTTCAGGTTCACTAAAAATCCTAATCCACATAGTTTAACGACCTCCGACTCCATGACTAACACTGATGACCATACAACTTGGGGCCTCTTTATACCATGTTAAAAGCCCCATTTAGCATGATCACATGTTCCAGTAATGGAACCTGGCCAAGCTAAAAACATCTGTTCACACCCAACAAAACCCTACGTTTGGATTTTGATTACAAAGAAAAGCCCTACACTTAATTTTGATTGGCCAAAGGAAAAGTGCACACCTTAGTGTTTGTATGGGACGTACTTTTCTCCACCAATTAAAACCAATGTATATAAATTTGTACTACATATTGGGTGCATGATCACCCTTTCAAATAAAGTAATAAAGGCAATCCTTTAGCTTCAATTAAGGTTAGCAGTCAAACCATAACTAAAATAATATCGCAACAACAAATTATCTAATTCGTTTCCTACTCAGTTATCTGATTCTGAAGCAAGCTATTAAGATTGATAAATCCGTGGGTCAATTTGGTTCCAGGCATTATTGCCGGAGCAACAATAATGGCGGCACTGGCCATTATCTGCTACTTCGTTCGAAGGCGTTCTACTTCATTGAGAAATCGAAGGAGCACCAAACGCCTCCTCTCCGAAGCCGCGGGAATCTGCACTGTTCCACTCTACCTGTACAGAGAAATTGAAAGAGCTACCAATGGCTTCTCAGAGAAACAGAGGCTCGGAACTGGCGCCTATGGAACCGTCTATGCAGGAAAGCTCCACAGTGACGGGTGGGTTGCCATCAAGAAGATCAAACACCGTGACACTGATGGAATTGAGCAGGTAATGAATGAGATCAAGCTCCTTTCATCAGTCAGCCACCCCAACCTTGTTCGCCTTTTGGGGTGTTGTATTGAGAGAGGTGAGCAGATACTTGTTTATGAGTTCATGCCCAACGGGACCCTCTCGCAACACCTTCAGAGAGAAAGAGGCCGCGGCCTGCCATGGATGGTTCGTCTCACCATAGCAGTCGATACTGCCAAGGCCATTGCTTATTTGCACTCGGCCATGAATCCCCCCATCTTCCACAGAGACATCAAGTCGAGTAATATATTGTTAGATTTCAATTACAACTCCAAAGTTGCAGATTTTGGGCTCTCAAGATTTGGGATGACCGAGTCCTCCCACATTTCTACAGCACCACAGGGCACTCCTGGCTATTTAGATCCTCAGTACCATCAGAACTTCCATCTGTCTGATAAAAGTGATGTGTACAGCTTTGGTGTGGTTCTGGTGGAGATCATATCAGCACTTAAGGTGGTCGACTTCAATAGGGTTCAAAGTGAGGTGAATTTAGCTGCACTTGCCATTGACAGAATTGGAAAAGGCTGTGTAGAAGAGATCATAGATCCCTTTCTGGAGCCCCACAGAGATGCATGGACTCTCTCCTCTGTTCACAAGGTGGCTGAGCTAGCATTTAGGTGTCTGGCTTTTCACAGAGACATGAGGCCTTCTATGGTGGAGGTAGCAGCTGAGCTAGAATATCTAAGGCAAAGCACTTGGCCGCAGATGGACAACTTTGGGATCGCCTCGTCGACGTCTTCCTTCTCTTCGGAATCGGACGGGAGTGAGAGCTCATTGAGGACGATCAAGAAAACAGAAGTTGATACTAGGAAGTTGGTGATCCCTAAACCAGTTGAGCTAATGGTTTCGGTGGAGGAGAGAGTTGATTCGCCAGTTTCAGTGCAGGATCCTTGGATCAGTGAGCAGAGTTCGCCTTCCACAAATAGCTTGTTGGGCAATGTGGTTCGGTGATCTCTTGCAGCTTCATTTTTTGGGAGTTTTCGTATATAATTGTTGTCCTACCTAAACAAATACAGCCGTAACTTTACAGTGTCTTTTATGTAAGTTCGGCTGATTTGACCATATTGCCTGCCGCTTTGCACACTTTCCCTGGAGTACCAATATATAATTTAAATTTATATAAATTTTTAAATTTAAAAGAAAAGGTTTATATAAAGAAAGCGGTTATATACACCCTATTTTTTATCTATGTCCCCCATTGCTTTCTTACCCTGCCATCTTTAACTAAAATCTCTTATATCACTCATATCTTCCATTTTACCCCACTTTCCTTTTACCCATTTCTCTTCTTCTCCCTTTTCTTTCATCTTTGGTACCGACGACAATGCCAGCGTCTTTTTCTCGCCCCGGCTGCCTGTGACGAGCTAGCTGTGACCATGACCAGCAACTGCCAAAGTGAGCTAGATGCGACCAATGGTTGTGTACTGGTCATGATTGCCTAACCCAACCAGCGGCCGCCCCTGCCGACTCTAGCCGGTCGTAGCTACCACTGCTTGATCTAGCCGGCCGTGGCGGCCCCTAGTCGCAGTCGCAGCGGCCAGATCTAGAGCGTGGCAGCTGAATCTGGAGTGCTGGTGGCCGCTGGAAGAGAAAAGAAAGATAGGGATGGGGGAGAAGGGGGAAAGAATGGAAAAAAATCCTAAGTTTTCTTTTATTGGGGGGACACAGGAAAAAAACGAAGTGTATAGCCACATTCTTATATAAAGCATGGAAGGCATGGAAGGTGAACCATGTCTGACAGCCTCTATGAATGACCAAGACTTATAATTATTTTTTGAATGAGTCTATATGTACCCAACTAATATCCTCAGTACCCTATTTTATTCATAATCTCATGAGAGGGTTTTTAAGGTTATTGGGTACTAACAGGGCTATTAGGGTGCATATAGACTCATTCTTATTTTTTGTACATGTGATGTAAAATATCAATATAGACTAAAATTATTGAGGTGCATATAGACTCATTCTTATTTTTTGTACATGTTGATGTAAAATATCAATATAGACTAAAATTATTAGTTCTAATCATTATTAATGTTCTCAATCTCCATAAATATACCCCTAACTGACACTCAACTCAACTCCAACAAGCAAATATTATAACTTTATCACATTACTAACTATGACGAATTTATAACCTTAATAAGGAGTATGAGGCTTGCTGAAGAGAGCTCAAACTCTTCATTATTATTAGGAGTGATGCACGTGCCAAGGCATAGGAAAAAAATGAAACATGTATAAAAAAAGAAAGAAAATTGAGGTGCTTAGTGACAATAGCAGTAAGTAGCCACAACATTAAATATATTAAATATAATTTAATAGCCTTCATACGCAAAGGCTCATGGTCTTTATGTAATACAAAATTATCCTACTCCATTGCTTTGTCATTTTCTATCATTATTTAGACATCTGCTATAGTAAGTAAACACATAATTATATTAATATTTTCTTTGCATGGATAATGCTTAATTTGTGCATGTGCAATGACATTCTACCCCAATATTATAAACGTATTTTTTTGTTAACTTCAAAAAAACATAATAGTGGCCATTTAGTTTAGCATCCTTGCTCTTGGAAGTATTATGTTTCTATGAAGTAGGCTCTCCTTTTTGTCTAAAATACTAAGGAACAATTAAAAATAATGTAGGAAAAGAATGAGATTTGACTAATATTGAATGAATAAAAATATTTTATTTACATAGAAATAGACCAACGATACAGTCCAAATAAAAAGGGATCAATTACGAAAAAAAAAATTATGCATATCTTAACAGATTACAACAATTTAGTTAAACAAAGTCCTTTCTTCATTACCCATTAGTTGTTGGTATCATCATCCCATCGTAAAGAAACTATTCACCTTTTGTCTCTCATTCTTGTTGATGTATAATTGAATATAGTAAATGATTGCTTTGAAAAAGAAAAAGGAACCATTGACCAAAAGTGCTATCAAGATCGATGCACTTGCAACTACTCTTGTATACATTTTATAGATACACCTTGTTTTTAATAAATAAATATGACCAAATTGAGAATGTAGTATAAGCAACACTACAACTCATTGATACATGGTAACACTCTTACAATACTAAAACTTAACTTCAAATACCATGCAAAATTGGCATAGGAAATCATTATATAAATCTGCATGATTTCGTTACGTATCTACACAAGATCTTGATGATTGTCTTGACATATGAAAAATAGTCTTCCATTGTCAATACCTTCAATACATTTTTGAGAAAATTCCACCATACTATAATTGCAAATATGTAAATCAAATATAAAAATTCATTGGGAATTGATAAGCATGTGAACAAACTTACCAATGCATATGGGTGGCTAAATACCGATTTTTTATTGTTTCTTCTTTTTCAAAGCATACACCGTATCTAATTCCAACTTAAACAGTTAAACATTTCAACCAAAAAAATACTCACAATCTGATGGAGAACATAAATGAAATATTGGCAACAATCAGTTAGATTCATAGTCTGAGTAAACATGACAGCTTCATGTCGGTAATGTAGGATTAGGAATGCATACCCATTCTTCAACCATTTTCCACAAAACATAGTGTCTTTCTTCATGTAGGCCATAGTTTCTTACCAACATAAAATTTTATAAAAAAAGTGGCTAATATTACTATAGGCTTGGGTAAACAATTATACCAACATGACATAAGCTATATGGAAGCATCCAATGCAATATACAATTATGACATAAATATGACTTAAGGAAGTACTTAAACATTTCATGTTATTCTCTACACCACTCAACAAAGTACTAATTGCATGCTTCAAATTGGGTAGTACTAGCGTAGATGTATTCAATATTATTGACAATAATACCAACACGACATCAGCTATATGGAAGCATCTAATGCAATACACAATTATGATATAATTATGAATTAAGAAAGTACTCGAACATTTCATGTTATTCTCTACACCATTCAATAAAGTACTAATTGCATGTTTCAAATTGGGTAGTACTAGGCTAGATGTATTCAATATTATTGAAGTCGCCTTAGTTAGAATAAACATTAAGAGTGAACTTGGTAAATCACATCCATTGGTTCCATGATCATAGTTATCTAGGAAATCCAAAACCATTGACATGATTATTTGCATGGACATGACAACAAATAGGCATCAAAATCTAAAGAATTGTGAAAATAAAATTGTTGTCTCAATAAAAAAAAAAGTTCCAAAAATTGTAATATAGTGTAAGTAAAAATAATAAATTATATGATATTACACATACATGTATAGAATAAATACACACATTGATAGTATCTCAAACTATCAACAAAACATGATTTTAAAAATACTTCCTCGAGAAAAATAATTTTAAACTACTCCACAAAAAAATGCAATCACATGCACTTGTGGTGAAGACTCGAATCTTCTACAAGAAACAAAATTTAGTGATATGGACAACAAAACAATCAAGTAAAATTATAACTATTAAGTGAAATACAAACCCAATTTTTAAAGCAGAGGGCAAACACAAAACTTAGCTTTAATGACAACTAAATGATGAAGTAAAATTATATGTTTTATATGCAATACAAACCCAAGTTTTAGAGCACAGGACAAGCAAAAATTGTGAGTTAAGTCAACTTTATTGATAAAGGTAGTTTCAAAGATACACCATATGTTCCTCAATGCATTATAAAACCAACAGGTTCTGACAAATGACTTAAGGTAATTCAAACTTCAAAACAAAAAGGATGAAATGGCCATTTATTTTAAATAAACAAAGGGAACACATATTTTCATAGATCATCATTTGTTACTAAAGGAAATAGGAATATTTTTTCAAAATATATGCAATAATTGAACAACAAAAATTAAAACAAAAGGACAACCAAAATCATCTACAATTAAAGTATTTGCTGTCAAAGTAGGAATCAGGTAAAGGGAAAAATTGCACTATAAGAGGTTTGATGAGCATTCAGAAGTAGAGTTTGAAGAATAAATTTAGAAACCAAGAACTAATCAATATGGCACAACCATCACATATTACTGCAGTGAAAAATATATGGGTTCCATACACCATTTACTTGTGACGAACTACTAGAGATTTCCCTTGTTGGATCCAATGCAGGGAGTTGACAATGATAGCAAAAATGACCCACAATGTATTTATAGATATTAGGATAGTGGAGCATATGAAGCGTCTAGCATCCAAAATTACAGTATGTTGAGTTGACAATATACACAATCTACTATGTTACCAGGACTTAGCCGACTCACTACCTTCTTGGGTAGAGCAAAAAGTGCTTAAATATTGTAAGTTACTTATAAAATAATAAGTACATAATGTTTCTCCATTTAATTGAACACACAATTAAACTCAGATAAACATTTTATATAAAGGCATTATAAAGAAAGGGACCTATGCATTGCTTTTATTAGCAACACACTCAAAAGCGTTGCTAATAAGGGATTTTTACTACGCTTATATAAACATTGCAAAAAAATAAACTATTTGTGAGCATTGCAAATATGATACTATTTACGATGTTTAAATATAAATGTCACAAATACTTAACATTTTTTATGAGGTTTGTATATAAACATCACAAATACTATTTATTTAAACTAAAAAAATTAACATAATTTTATTTTGCATTATTTGAGACATTTAAGATTAAACGTTGCAAATAGTTAGACTATTTACATTTTATCTTAACCATCACAACTAGTATCATTTTAAATATTAATTTGTATTTAACATATAACAATATATAAATATATGACATATAATTATGAAAAAATAATTTATTAAGTTTAGTTTCTGTGAGACTGAACTCATGCTTGTTAGTGTGAGCCTTGACTCTGTGGTCTGTCAGATTTTGATCCAATGACAAACATAACTTAGGGGGTAGGATATAGGTTTCAGGACCCCCTCTCCCATTGGATCTCAAATAAATTAAGTTGATTTTTTAGTACCATTTATGTGAGATTAGGCTTATGCCACCCCGGCTTTGTGAGCCAAAAGATTTAAAAATATATATATCTTCAATGCCATTGTGTAAGAATGGTCTTTCATACGTCAACGTGAGTCTAGGCTATGTGGGACATCAGATTTCGATATAACAATGCATATAACTTAAAGGGCCAATAGGTTGCATGTCCCCTTCAGTGTTGGATCTCAATCTGAATGCTCTCAAAGTCCGACACACACATAATGGGATAAACAATTTATTTTTTAATTATGTATATTGTATTTACATTTAAAATAGCACATTAATTAATTTTAATTAAATATAATAATAATAATAAAATTTATAATTATTTTTGACATATAGGTTTATACTTCACAAATAACATGATTAATTGCGATGTCTAAACCTATATGTCGCAAATATCTATTGTTTTTTATTGGAACATATGCATGTATACATTGCAAATAGTCTTATTGTTTGCGATGTATACATCTATACGTTGCAAAGAATATTATTTTTATTTAATATATATTATCTATATAAAATAATATATTATTTAATATATAATAAATAAGTACATAAAAAATTAAATTTATTTCTTCAATCACGTGTGAGTGAGAATGAGCTCATGCATATCAACATGATCCCCGACCATGTGGACCATAGAATTATGATCCATTGATAAATATAACTCATGGGGTAGGTTGGTTACATGACCTGCTGTGCCATCAAATGTCAAAAAAGTTAAATTAATTTTGTTAAAATCATTTGTGTGAGACTGGGCTCAAGCCCTAGCTCTATGATCCTTTGGATTTCAAACAAATAAAATTAATATCTTTAGTGTCATTTGTGTGACAATGGGATTACACGTGTCAGTGTTAGTCCAAGCTATGTGGGTTGTCAGATTTCGATAGACAACACACATAACTCAAGGGGCAAGTAGGTTACATGTCCCCTTGTAGCGATGGATCTTGTTACAATAGCTCTTAAAGCCTGAGCTCACACATAAGGGAATAAAAAATTTAATTTTTTAATTATATATCATGTGTTTATATATTAACTAATTTAAATAAAAATATTAAACTAAATATAACAATAGAGTTTATAAATATTTTTGACATATATGTTTATATGTCACAAATAACGTGATTATTTGTGACGTATAAAGCTATACATTTCAAATAACTATTAGTTTTTTGTGAGGTATGCATGTGTACGTTGCAAATAGTCTTATTATTTACGATGTATGCATTATATGTAGCAAATACTATTATTTTTATTTAATATTTATTATATATTTTTTTAATATTTTTTAATTTATAAATATATCATAAATAAGTAGCAAAAAATTAAATTAATTTCTTTAGTCACGTTTGGTGAGACTGTGGTCACGCATGCCATGTGATTTTGAACCTTGTGGATGATAAAACTTTGATCTGAAGACACACTTATCTCATGGGGCAAGCAGGTTGCATGTTGTAAGGACCCTCATCTCTAAACCGGTTTTGGTTTTATTTAATTATTGGTTATCGTGAGATTAACGTATTTTCTGATCTTATTCGGTTTGTGATGGTTTTAACCAAAATCAACTTCAATATTAGTAGTTTTAAGTGATTTTAAACCAAATGTGAATTTCTGGGATTTTTCAGAATTTTCACTATTTTCCCAAAAATTAGGGTTTTGGCGGGACCCTGGGGCCCCACCGTCAAAAATTTTATTTTTGGGTCAAATGAACTTAGACATCTACCTAAGGTTATACAAAAATTTTCAGAATTTTCCTAGACTTAATTAGTGCTTAAATTTGCAAAATATCCATTTTTAGCCTACTTTTCTTATTTACACCCCAAAACTTACCTCTGCATACCCCAACCCTTACTATAAAAGGGCAGACCTGAGCCATTTCTATTTTTGGGAATAGGCTGAGGAGGGAGGCTGGCCTAATCCCCAATTAGGTCCAAACTAGAAGCTGATTAAGGTAAGCTTACTCTAATTAAGCACTAATCCATGACTTTTTCTTAATCTCTTCTAAATCTACCCTTTCCCCCTTGTTTCAATTCGTTTTTGGACATTGAAAACTACTGATTTGTGTTTTACTACAAACCCTAACATTCAAATTTTGATTTTTACTACCAATATAAGCCCTAGATCTAAGATTTAATTAGGGATTTCTTGGGTAAATCGATTTCTATTAGAGTTTAATTCAAACTCATTGTGTTTTCAAGGATTTCAAGAAGGTGACTCTTCAATCTGAGCTTAATCAAGTGCTGAGGTAATGGGTCTTCAAAATCTCTGTTTATCCATGGTAAAACTCTTTATTTTTGGCTTATTTCGAAATGGGTTGCTTGATTTGGTGTGTTAATGGTAAGATTAGAAAATAGAATTATTTAATCCCGATTTCTTAGGGCTTTGAATTATTATGATATGGTTTGATGTTCTGGAAGTCAAAAAGGACTTTTGATGATGATTAGGGTGTTAGATGTGGATTTGAAGTATTATCAATGGTGTTTCGGTTTGGATTTGCGAAAGGAAGAAGATGGATTGTTCTGCCTTGTTGGCGTTCGAATAGCCCTTCTGGGCGTTCGAACGGAAACACTATCGGAATGACAGTTTTCCAGTTCAGCCGATCGAACGGCCTGCTAGGTGTTCGAACGACAAAACTGTGAAATTCAAATTTTTACGTTTAACCGATCGAACGACCTGAAGGGCGTTCAAACGGCTACACAGCAGATTGGTTTTCTAATGCATGATGTTTATTTTGATGATTCCACTTTAGCTTTCTAATTTCATATGAATGTGGTGTGTTTTAAGCTATGTTATGCTACTGGAAAGGCATGCTATTGAGGTTATGGAATTGAGATATATGCTTAGAAATTTGTGGAATGACTTATGTTTTGTAGCATAATGTTGGAATTGTTATCTTGAAATTATGAATGGTTGATTCCCTTTGGTTAAGCATATTTTTAGTAGGACTACAACCTGTTATTGGACTGATTTGTCATGATAGATTGTGGTTAGTTGTGTGTGGATGTTAGTGAATGCCATGACTCAAGGATGAAATGAATGATCTTATATGTGTTTAGCCTTGTGGTTGAGATTTGAATTGGGATACGATTTCAATGATTCTTCTTCTATGATTTCTGCTGGAATTCATGTTTAGGTGGAAATTCACATGTGTAGTGTAGTAGTAAGTTAATTTCAAGCATGTTGAAATGCATTGAGTGAAGTACTTCTACTAGTTACACACACATGTGGGGGTTAAATGATGATGTCAAAGCTTAATATTGTGATTATGAATGATGCATTAGGGGCTGATGAGAGCACTTATCATGGATTAGGATTCATGTATGCCTTGCCCACTTATGTACCATGCTGCATGCATCATAAAAATGGATTTCCAATTGAGGCTTCATCGAGGTTAATCGAATTTGACCGATTGGATGCAATGTGGTGAAATTGTGTGTTGGATTGATCAGTCGTGGATTAATCGAAAGTTGATTGGTCCGAAAGGACATATTTTGATTTGAAGTTCCTGTGTGGAATGAGTGCACTCCCCGGGTTGAGTCTAATTAAATGAGATTATGTGGGGATGAGTTGTGTACTTGTCTTGCGGATTGTGAGAATGTTATTATGAGTGTCATCTGGGCACTGAGAATCCAGTGTGGTATGCCGTGTGTACCCCGCTACCACGTGTTCTAGGGTTCTCTGTGTGAGAACTCGGGCTCTTCCCTCCGCAGGAGATGTCCCTGGGTAAACACCCCTGCTCTAGATTCTCTGTGTGAGAATGGGACATCCTTGGCCAGGATCGTCCAGGGCAAGCAGCATTAGGGATTGACAACCCCGATCTTTCTTTAATTCTTGTGTAGAATTTTGGATCATGACACTCCTTTGTGGCCTTGTCTTTGCTCCCGTCTGTGTGACATTAATGTGTGATTACTCTTTGATGGAGGTTGTGATGATATAATGCATGATGAAATATGTATGTTAGAGATACATTTCATGCAGGATGTTATGATGAGAATGAAATTAATGTGGATTGTGCACTACGATGCAGTTTTAGGTTATGTGTGATCAGAAAATTATATACCTTGCCAATCTTTGATCTGAATGATCTTATTACTATACTATCAAATTTTTGACGTTGATAGTGATATTAAAACCATTGCTGAGTTTGTTAAACTCACCCCTCTTTCTTGTGTTTTGATTTGGGGCTGCGTGGTGTGACACGCAGGCGGACAGGATCTCCTCTTTGAGGAAAGGTCGGAGATGGCTTGAATGTGATTGTGGAGATCATTGTGTGACTTAGTTCTTTTAATTTTATGCTTTATGTTTAGAACCTTTGTGTAGGGTTCTTTGTTTTGGGATTTATGTCACATGTTACAATTATGTTTGCTTAAGTCTTATTTTGAGCCAGTGTGGGCTATATTTGACTAAGTATGTGGGTTTGAGATTTGTTGTTTACTTTGTGTTAAGCAACTCTCTTTTCTTTCCCTCTTTATTTACTCTTGCTCAAAGGATTGTGCGTACTCCGTAATTCTGTTAATCGCCCGTGGTTAGGGTTAAGTCTTCCGCTAGATCGTTTCTCAATCTTCCTTCGTCGCCCTCTCATGCTTGACCGGCCCTTGGACAGGGTTCGGCTCAGGTCGGGCATCGCCGGGGCGTGACACATGCCCCCTTGCGTCATCTTATATATGCACCAAAAATAATTAAATTTTTTATTATTTAAATTACAAAATATATTATTTCATTTAAAAAATATATAAAATTCCCCCCTTCTCCCCTACTTCTGTCCAGAGAAGTAGGAGAGGAGGGGAGCCGAACTCCCCCTCTTATGCCCTACCCCTTAAGATATGGGGTCATAGGATCAAAATTCCATGGTTCACAAGGTCGGGGCTTACGTTGAAGCATGTGACACAAGTCTCACTCAAAAGTGACTAAAGAAAATAATTTAATTTTTCCTTGCAAAGTTTATTATATATTTTTACATTGCAAATAATATATTACTTAATATAGATAACAACTATTAAATAAAAATATAAGTATTTGTGACGTATAGGTGTATACAGTGCAAGTAACCATATTATTTGCGACATAGACATATATGAGGCCCGTTGTCATGAGCTTGGGCTCACACACTAGTGCGTGAGCCTAGGCTCATTAGGCTATTGGATTTATATATGACGACCTATGTTACTGGGGGGCATTTTAGCCAAGAGTAACGTGGGCCGTCAAATTTAAATATGATGGCCCGATGAGCCTGGGCACACACAGCCACGTGTGACCCAAGGCTCACCTCAACTTTTGCCTACATATGTAAGTCAAAAGTACTTATACATTATATTATTATATAGTATATAATATACTTTATGTAAATCAAATAATATATTACGTAATATGGTTTGAAATTTAAATTATAAAATATAGTCATAAATAACAAGACTATTTGTGATATATATATATATATATATATATATATATATATATATATATATATATATGTGTGTGTGTGTGTGTGTGTGTGTGTGTGTGTGTGTGTGTGTGTACGTGTGTGTGTGTATGTATCACAAATAATATAGTGACTTATGACATATATATGTATATGTCGCTAATAATGATACTGTTATATTTAATTTATTTAAATAAAATAATATATTATTTAATATAATTTGTAATTTAAATAATAAAAACCATGGTTATTTGCAACATATAACTAAAAATAATTTCAATGGCACTTGGCTAGAGTGAGTAGAGATGGAGGGACCTAGGGGGGGGGGGCAGAGTCTTGCACTCCACCTTTGCTTCTACTTTGATAGGTACTAAGGGGAGAAGGTGAAAAAGGGGTGGGGGAGGGGAGCTGGACATCGTACTCGGGAGCCCCTCCTCTCCTTCGACAGTTAGCAGGGGAGAGGGATGGAGGGGGGGTGCATTGGACTTTGATGGGAGGAGCCACCACCCAGAGCCCCTCCACCTCCTCTGGCCCTTAAAATTCCTAGGTTTTCAAAAGAAGAACTATCACTATCCTTATTAGGACATTCAAATGTAAAATGACCCAACTTTTCACAAAGAAAGAACTTCATGTTCTTCTTCTCAGTTTCTTTAGATTTCTCCCCACTCTTTTGATTTTGTCTCCTTTTCATGAAGTTTGTCCTTTTATGTAAGATCTCTGATCTTAAACTGGTTTTCATATCACTTTAATTATCAGTTATCGAAAGGTTAACACGTTTTCTGATTTATTCGGTAGTTTCAAAGATAAATGATGTTTATGATGACTTTAATCAAAATGAACTTCTCAATTAGTGGTTTTAAGTGATTTTGAATCAAATGTGAATTTTTGGGATTTTTTTAAATTTTTACTACTTTTCCGAAAATTAGGGTTTGGCGGGACCCCCTGTGGGCCCACCGTTGAAATTTGGGTTTTTGAACCAAATGAACCCAGACATCAACTTAAGCTTATACAAAAATTTCCAGAATTTTCTTAGATTTAATTAGTGCTTAAATTTGTAAAATACCCATTTTTAGCCCAAAATTCTACTTACACCCTATTAGTTTAGTTAGTGCAACCCAAACCCTACTATAAAAGGCCAAACCTGAGCCATTTCCATTTTGGGAATAGGCTGAGAAAGGAGAGGTCAGGCATAATCCCCAATTAGTCCCGGATTTGAAGGTGTTTAAGGTAAGTCCCTTCTAATTAAGCCCTAAATCCTAGTCTTTCCCTTAATCACTTCTAGATCTACTATTTCCCCTTTGTTTTGATTCATTTTTAAACATCAAAACTATTGATTTGCATCTTTACTACAAACCCTAGCTCTCAAAATCCGATTTTTATGTTCAACAAGCCCTAGATCTAAGTTTTTGATTAGGGTTTTCTTTGTTAACTCGGTTTTAATGGAGTTTAATTCAAACTTTATGTCTTTATAAGGTTTTCAAGAAGGGTAACCATCAAATTTAAGCCTAATGAAGGGATAAGGTAATGGACTTTCAAATTTTCAGTCTTCCTATGGTAAAACTCTTGATTTTGTGGTTTATTTTGAATGGAGTTACTTGATTTAGTGTTTTAATGGCATGATTAATAAATGGTAATCTTTAATCCCGATTTCATAGGTTTTTATCTTGTTATGATGTGGATTAGCATTCTGGAAGTTATGGTGAACTTTAATGGCATTTAGGTTATTAGATGGTGATTTTGAGTTTTATCATTGGAGTTTCGGTTTGAAAATGCGAAAGGAAGAAAAAGGTCAAATCTGCCTTATTGGAGTTCAAACGGCCTTGCAGGGCGTTCGAATGGCAACACTGCAATTTTGGCATTTTTCCTGTTTAGTCGATCGAACGGCCCTGCAAGGCGTTCGAACGGCTACACTGCAGGATTTGACAATTTTATGTATGATGCTTATTTTGACATATTTACTTCAAAATATCATTTTTATGTTTATGTGGAGTATTTTGATCTACAATAAGCTACTTGAAGAGTATTCTATTGATGTTAGAAGTTTTGGTATATATATTTAAAGTCATGTGGAATGGCTTGTGGTTGGTTATATGATGTTGGAATTACCATCTTGAAGTTATGAATGGTTGATTCTCTATGGTTAGGTGTATTTTCAGTATAGCTACATCATACTAATGGGCTGATATGTCATGTTAAGATGTGGTTAATTGATGTGTGAATGTTAGTGTCATGTCTTGACTCAAGTATGAAGTGAATGATCTTATATGTGGTTTGCTCGTGGTTAAGCTTTGATTTGAGTTACGATTTTAATAATTCTTCTCCTATGATTTCCGCTAGAATTCATGATTAGATGTTAATACTCATGTGTAGTGTGATGGCGAGTGAATTACAAACATCTTGATATGCATTGAGTGAAGTGCTTCTACTATGTGCACACACACACATGTGGGGTTTAATGATGATGATGAGGTTTGCTATTATGATTATGAATGATGCATGAAGGGCTGATGAGAGCACCTATAATGAATTAGAATTCATGTATGCTTTGCCCACGTATGTACCATGTTGCATGCATCATGAAAATATATTTCCAATTGAGGTTTTATCGTTGGTTAATCGGAATTGATCGGTTGTGTGGAACAGCCGAAGAGAAACCATTAGACACTTGTGGTATGGGACGCATTATGTCGATGGATAGCTCTAAGGTTCGTTGCGCTAGTACTTAGTTAAATTTGCTTCTATGGCATCACGAATATTCATGGTATGGGATGTGAGGACTAGAGTCGACATAGAAGTACTTTTATGTGCACACTCCGAGGCTTTATCGAGATTAATCGAATTTGATCGATTGGATGCAATGTGGTGAAATTGCATGCCGGATTAATCGGTTGTTGGCTTAATCAAAACTTGATTGGTCCGAAAGGACATGTTTTGATTTGAGTTCCTTTGTGGAACATGTGCACTCCCGGGTTGAGTAGAGTCAAGATGAGATTATATGAGGACGAGTTGTATACTTGTTGCGGTTGAGATTTATTGAGAATAGTTACATCTGGACACTGAGCACCCAGAGTGGTATGCCTTCATGCATTGGCTACCATGTGTTCTAGGTTCCCAATGCGGGAATTTGGACTCTCCCCACAGCAGAGATGTCCTTAGCAAACACTCCGCTCTAGGTTCCCAACGTGGAATTTGGACGTTCTTGGCCAGAATTGTCCTTAGCGAGCAGACCTGCTCTATGTTCCCTTTGGGGAATTTGGATTTCCCGTGTGGATTATCTTTAGCGAGCAGAGGGACTGACTACCCCTACATCTTGGTTTCTCTTATGGAATTCGGACTGTGTCCTGAGCGGGCATTGCCCCAGGTTTCCAGTTAGGAGATTTGGACCACGTCCAGCCTTGTGGCAATGATTGTGTTTACTCCTTAAGGGAGGTATTCCTTATATGATGTGATGCATGATTTGATATGTATGTCGGAGATACATGTCATGCAGATTGATATGATGCGATACATGGTTGGGTATGTATGTTAGAGATACATTTCATGCAGGATGATATGATGTTGAGGCATGATTTGATATGTATGTTAGAGATACATTCATGCAGGTTGATATGATATTGAGGCATGATTTGATATGTATGTTAGAGATACATTTCATGTAGGATGATATGATATTGAGGCATGATTTGATATGTATGTTAGAGATACATTCATGCAGGTTGATATGATGTGATGTATGATTGGATATGTATGTTAGAGATCCATTTCATGGAGGTTGATATGATGTGATGCATGATTGGATATGTATGTTAGAGATCCATTTCATGCAGGTTGATATGATGTGATGCATGATTAGATATGTATGACATATTTCATGCAGGTTGGTATGATGTGATGCATGATTAGATATGTATGACACATTTCATGCAGGTTGGTATGTTATGATGCATGGTTGGATATGTATGTTAGAGATACATTTTATGCAGGTTGTTATGATGAGAATGACACTATGTGGATTATACACTATGATGCAGGTTTAGGTGATGTATATGTGTGATCAAAAAATGATACATCTTGTCAATCTTTGATCTGAATGATTTTATTGCTATGCTATCGTATTTCCGATGATGATAGTTATATTAAAAACCATTGCTGAGTTTGTTTAAACTCACGCCTCTTTATTGTGTTTTGCTTTGGGGCTGCGTGGCGCGACACGAAGACGGACAAGATCTCCTCTTTGAGGAAATATCGGAGATGACTTGGATGTGATCGTGGAGACTCTTATGTGACTTAATTTCCTTGGTTTATGCTTTATGTTTAGAACCTTTATGTATGGTTCTCATGTTGGATTTATGTTACTTCATACACTTGTGTTGTCTAAGACCTATATTAGTGTCAGTGTGGGCTATGGTTGACTAAGCATGTGGGTTTGAGACTAGTCGTTTATTTTGAGTTAAGTGACTCTCTTTCTTTTCTACTTATTTACTTTTGTTCAAAGGAATGTGCGTATTCTATAATTCTGTTAAGTCGCCTGTACTTAGGGTTAAGTCTTCCGCTAAACCGTATCTCAATTTCCCTCGTCACCCCCACGCGCTTGACCGGCCCCTTGACCGGGTTCGGCTCGGGTCGGGCAGCGCCGGGGCGTGACATTTTCTTTCTCCCTTACCAAAATTTAAATTTTTTAGGAACTTCCTAAATTCTTTAGTTAGCATAACTAACTATTCATTTTCACTCTCTTCATTAGGATCTTCTTCATCAAGGGTGGTTAGTGCTTTGTTTTTCTAAGTCACTTTGAAGTTTTCAAAGCCACTTGTTTTCCGCTCAATAATCTCTCTCTTTTGCTCATAGGACTCTTCTTGCATTTCAATAAAGTAGAAATCAACTTTACTTTGAAACTATATGATCCAAATAAAATTATTAATTTATTGTCTCAAGCTGAAGAGTATCCAAATACTATGTGGAACACAGGAGGAAACAAAAAGACCAAAGAAGCCAAGCCAAAGATGAAGGCACAACGCTGTTGAAGAAATAAGTGAAAAAAGCTATTTTGAAAAGAATCCATCATCAGCCATGGTGTAACATTAAATGGGCCAACCAGATTATTATTTTAGCCTCAATCTCAATAGTTGACATTTCTATGGTAATGATCAGGAGCTGCTGTTTTAACATTTAATTACTCCTAGAATGTTATTAAGTTGCATTAACATTTCAACTACTATTTTTGGTTAAATTTCTCAAGTTGGAAGCCTATAAATAGGTCTCATATGTAATGAAAAAAAGAGCTCATGTTTTTAATCTTGAACTTGTTGTTTGTTGAGTGAGTGACCCTCCAAATATCAGTGTTTGTTGAAGGTGTGCCCTTACAAATTCCTTTTTCCATGACTAAGTGTTCTCTGAATTGTAGAGATTCAGTTTCAGAAGCTTGCTTGTTGGTGAATTTACAAAATTCATAGCAAGTGGTAGACAATGCTTGAGCCATTTTCCATTGTAGACTCTATTCATCTACTCCATACCATAACATCATTTTTTCTTTTGCCACGGTGCATCATTTGGTATCGGAGCCTTGTTGATGTTCCAAAGATTAGTTCAAGCATGTCATTGCTACTTTGCCAAAGAAACATTGTTGAAGATGAGAGAGTTGATAATGTCTGCTCTGATTTCATCAATCTACTTTTGGATGGTGAAAATTATTCATTCAATATGCCAAATTATGATGTGCTATTGAGGCCAACTCTAATTGTGCAACAAGGAGTGAATTTTTTCTTTCCTCCCATTTATGATGAAGACTATCTTCTTCATTTGATATTGTCTCCATGTTTGCCCTACCCTATGATCCAAATAAATAAAGTAGATTAGTGTACTGGCTCAAGCCCAAGAATATCAAAACACTACGTGGGACCTAGAGGAAACAAAATCCCAAGAAGACAAAAGCCAAGTTGAAGGCACATAGCTGTTGAAGAAAGGAGCCAAACAGACAATTTAAAAAGTCAAATTCGTCATCGGCCATGATGCAGCATTAAATAGACCAACCAGAACATTATTATAGCCTCAATCTCAATAGTTGACATTTCCTTAGTTGTTTTCACATTTAAATACTCCTAGAATGTTATTAAGTTTCATAAACATTTCAACTACTATTTTCTGATGAATTTCTCAGGTTGGAAGCCTATAAATAGGCCTCATATAAAGGAGCTCGAGCTTTTAATCTTGAACTTGTTGTTTGTCGAGTGTGTGTCACTCCAAATATCAGTGTTTGTTGCAGATGCCCTTCCAAATACCTTTATCCCCACTTGAGTGTTCTCCCAATTATAGAAATTCTATTTCAAAAGCCCGTTTGTTGGTGAGTTTACATAATTCATAGCAAGTGGTAGACACTACTTCAATGATTTTTCATTGTCGAATCTATTTATCTACTCCATCAACCATAGCATCGTCTTTTCTTCTAATGTGGTGCATGAGTGATTGATTATCTCTTCAATATCTAAGGTGTGAATCTTTTTTGATTCATTAATGACAACCACCTTAATCTTGAATTTGCTAGACACTAACTTAAGAATTTTTCTTACCACTAGATGGTTAGCAATAGGTTCTCCGAATTGGTCGCAGGTGTTTACTATGTCTAAAATTTTAGCATAGAATTCAGTAATGGACTCATCCTCACCCATCATGCTATTTTCAAACTCCAATGTAAGCATTTGAAGCCTAGAGATCTTAATAGCATCCCTTCCGTCATTGTATTTCACTAATCGATCCCATGCTACTTTAGAGAAAATACAATTAGAGATGAGGCTATGTTGGCTCCTTCCAATTGCATTGAATAAGGCACTCAAAGATTTGCTATTATAATTGTCCATTTTCCACTTAGCTTCATCCCAATCACTCTTTAACTTGAGAACATCATTCCCATCCTTTTTCTTGGTTATAGGCAGACTGTATCTTTTAACCACAACTTTTCATGCATTATCATCTAGAGCTTGGACAAAGGTCCTCATCTTGTTTTCCCAATAGAATTAGCCATGACAAATCAAGAAAAAATAAGCAAGACAAGCAAGAGACAATTATCATAAGAAGAATTCCACTCCTAGCAATCAAGAACTAATTAAATTAGCAAAAAGCATGCACTGTATGCTTCAACTTGATAGCAAAAATAGTAAATCTATTTAACTTGTGCAAAAGATTTTCAACTAATAATTGAATTTAATTCCCTTCAATTTTTGAAGGTCACTACAATGCCTCTAGTTCAAATACCTATATATGGCAATGAACTACAAGAAGTGGCCTCGATGTGTAGGAATTTAACAATAGTAACAAGCACAAAATATAAAGTATTGAACAACACAAATCAACACATGCAATTTTTAACATGGAAATCCAAACTAGTGAAAAAAATAGTACAACCTATTGTTTGATTGAAGTCAATACACTATGATGTTTTAGAAATTACAAGACTCAAGACTACCAAACTATAGTCAACCTAGAAGTCCTCCTCTAGATGATTGTTGGCCACCAAAGTCCTTCTTAGTGTTTTTCCCTTCGAGTTTAATCTTTGTTTTCTTCTTCATCACTTTCACTCAATGTCCTTTTTGATAACCCTCTAGCAAATTCTTGTGTGTTATGATGTGTGCGCTCTCACAAAGCTCTTATTTTAATTCATAATGATTATGAACCAAAGCACTCACCTTCCAATTGTTTTTCTCTCAATTTGATTAAAGGTGTAAGGTTTGGTAATTTTCATTTTCCAATTGTTATTTTTTGTGGACATATAAAAATTTAAGGAGATTGACCCTTTAACTCTATTAGTTGAAAAACATTCCTAAATAGGTTGAATTTAGATGGAGACCAATATGGCTAGGACGTAGACAACAAGAGTTTCAAAACACCACCAAGAATGAGCAAATTCGAGTTTGGATGAGTGCCGATTGAAGTTGTACTTCATGCACTAGGCCTGTTTAACCGAATTATACCTAGATTTGGGCCTTTTACTTACTTTGAGGCTTAGTTATTTAAAGTAGTGGGAATAGGGAATTAGAGGACATTTTGAGCCGCCCAAAGTAGTTTAGTAGCCCAAGTCCTAGGGACCCAATCCCCACTACCTATAAATATTCTCTAGTGATCTTTTGAAAGAGTTTTTGGAAGTGGCTATGATTCTTGTGCCCTACCTTCTCTTAAGGTGAGTCAATTTTAATTATTCTTCTTAATTCCATGAATTTCAATAGGAAATTAAAGGCCTTTCATGTGCAATCCTTATTCACATGCCTCTTTCTATTAAGTTGAAGCCAAAGCAAGGCATGTCAGTGCTTGTGGGTGAAGCTCTAGCAAGGCATAGTGTTGGCGCACCTTGCTTTTGCTTTAGCTTAAGAGATTGAAGCCTTTTGAAGCTTCTCTCAATCTCTTTTATTCCATTTAATTTGTCGAACTGTAGATCTTTTTTGTTATTCAAAATCTTGTGATTTATGCTTAGAATTCATTAGACACAAGGAAGTGCTTGATTTCATTTGTTTATTATATTTGTAAACCTCTAGTTCATAGAGATTATGGTTTATGCTTAGGGATAATGAAAACCTCAATATTTTGGAATAGGGTTCTCTTGATTTAGGAGGATTAGAAGTGCTTCTCTGCCATAGAGGTAAGGGGTTTTAATTTTGAGAGTGATTTATTGCATTAACATTGTTAGCCCCTTAACTTGGCTAATGGAGAAAGGGGGCAGCTACCCCCTAGACTTGGCAACAGACAACCAAGTAAGTGTGGGTGACAGACAGCCTAGGTAGCCCTTTCAGCATGGATGGATGCTGGAGCAGCATTAGAGATGTTCCAGATGGACTGCTCGCGTTGTGGAGTAGGCTGAGGAGGAGTCCTTGCATGGGCAGGACTCTCGTGGCGAGCTAGGTGCCACAAACCCTTAGGGATGAACTCCTAAGGCGGACATGATTCACTTATGCAGGACAACTGCACTCCTTGCTTGAGTAATAGTCGAGGCACCTAGTTTCCCTAGATGGAGAGACTCTTGGAGCAGCAGGGCATTGGATTCCTAGCTAAAGATGGACTCCCTTACGGTTTCCTTATTTGGGTTGGGGCAAACTGTTTGTGGGATGAGAGTTGGTCAATGTGAGAACTCTTGTATGGGTGGGTTATGTATGTTCTACTAGCACTAGGACTAGCCTTTCTAGCTGAGTCTATATAAGGGAGAGAGCAAGGGCGGCCATGGGGGATTGATGGATGGATGACATATTTGTTCATGCACAAAGAACTATGGTGCTGAGAGAGAGCTTTAGCTTGGTGGATCAACCTTGCCCTCTCCCTGCCATTGTATTATGATGGACTGAAATATAGTTGGGGCAGAGCCCTTGCACCAGAGATGACTTGTTGTTGCTATTTGCTTGTGTTTTCCCTTGCACATATAAGTGAGAAGGGACAAGAGTAGCTGCTGGTTGAGCGGTGCAGCCAGGCCATCATGTGTACAAACGCTAGGCAAAGCTTTGTGCTCGTGACAGTTGGTTCCATTGTCAAGATATCCGAAGGAGGTGAATGCTCTGGACGGACCTTGTGAAGGAGTTGGCTGAAGGTTGCTGAGTCGTTGGGATACCCGAAAGAGGTGAAATCCTTGATGGGTTGTTGCTGGACAGATTGGAGAGCCTTGCCGAGGTTCTTACCTTGATGAGTTGCTAGAATACAGAGAAAGCTAATGGTAGGCTAAATGTTGGCTCGAATTGCTGAGATCGTGTTGAAGGTGGATGTGATGGTCATAGTGAACGGGACTTTGGCTGAAGTCCAAAACTCTCTACATAACATCAATGAGCGTTTGACCCTCTTTGATCAACGAGTATCTGTAACGTCCCGGATTTCTAAATTCCCGAAGTCGACCACATGGGGATTAGGGTGTTGGACCCCTTGATTTCTTGTGAGAATAACTTGATCAAAAGTTAGAAGTGATAGATGAAATTCATATAGTTAGAAAGTAGAAACAAAGAGCTTCAAAATGCCACCAAAAATGCGTGAATAAGAATTCGGATAAGGG
This sequence comes from Saururus chinensis, assembly GCA_035235625.1. Taxonomy (NCBI): domain Eukaryota; kingdom Viridiplantae; phylum Streptophyta; class Magnoliopsida; order Piperales; family Saururaceae; genus Saururus; species Saururus chinensis. The sequence goes on from CP141142.1 coordinate 23,446,012, forward strand.
AGATATAATTTTTCAAATATTTATTTTTAATTTATACCGAATTTTGAATTGTGAGCTACCGTGCACTTGTGGGACCCACTTATAATAAGAGCTTAATTATTAATTACGAATTTTAATTTGGTTAGTTGAGCTAATTTAATTAGAAATTAGTTTAATTAAAAAGTTAATGGTGAGGGATTTTGATAAGACTAAAATTTTAGGAGCCCTAGCTCAATAGAGATTTAGATATTATAAAAGGGAGAGAGGCAAAATCAATTAAGGAGTCAGAAACGTGCATACTAGAGGAGAACACAAGAACTAGAAGTGACAGAGAGCGTAGAGAGAGAAGGAGAGGAAGAGAGTGGAGAAGTTGCGCAGGTGTTGCAAGGTGTACTATGATCTCGACTCGAATGCGCTGTCATCTTGTAGATTTCACACCTCCTTCGTTTCCAGAGGGCACCACAATCAAAAGAGGTGCCTAATCTGTGCATGTAAACTGTTGGTTATTTTCCGTGTGATGTTTTTGCCTTATTTATTGATTTTGTCTGACCCCCAGTGGGGATTTTGTCATATTCGATTTCGTATTGATCGAATTGCTATGCATGCTTCAGTTGCTTCTGTCCTTGATTGTTAGATTCAGTAATGTGCTAGTAAGGTGCTTGAATATGTACTACATATAGTTCTATTTAACAGTAGTGGAGTTCCTTATAGTAAAATACCTTAAAACTATCTAATACTCATGCTTGTACATGGTTATGCACTGTCCTGCATGAGTATCAGGTTTAGATTTGAGAGTCTTCAAATTATTATGTAAGATGGTTGATTTAATATTGGTGTAGCTGTTTTATCAAGTTTGGTGGTAATGAATGAAAAGCCAAATCGTATGTTGTGAATCACTGGAACCAACATGATGTTTTTCTTTAAAATAAAACCATGAACCGAGGAATAGATTACAGATACACTTTGTTTTTTTTAAGCATGACATAGATATTATTCAGTTAAGTGATTGGACCACTTGAAGACTTCCAATGCCAATTTGAAAGGGATATAAGGAAAATTTGCTTGAAAGACAGGTATTGAACTTTCGTAACAGAGTAAAAGAGCAATGTCTTGCTCTGTTGTTTTTGGGCAGAGGGAAGGTTGAAGACGACCGGTTCACAGGTAATTATTTACCCGGCCTAGTCTAAGAAAAATAAAAGGGAGATATGGTGGAACTGACCCGGTCCACCCAAGTAAAAATATTAATAAAATTCTAGAAAATTATGAAAATTTCCTAGATTTATAATGAACATCACCACTAATTTTTTTAAGCAAACTAAAATCTACAAAAATGTGGACAACGACGGTTTTGCCCTTATGGGTTAACCACATCAATCTTCCTAAACCGGGTCTAGTTTAGTAAGATAAAATGGTCATAAAAACTTAGAAAAAAAACAAGAATGACCTTGAACATATGCCAAGCCAAGTGTCTGTATCAAGTTTCAGACAAGGGGAAAATCCCGAAGGCCTTGAAATGACTAATTTACCCTTATTAGTTGACATGTAGCATAATGATTAATAATCAGACTTTGGGGCTCCGGTTCTGTGGCCTATGAGTAGATTTAAAAATTTTAAAAAAATCTCAGTGATAGTTTAATGTGTACCCTAAACTTGGACCAAGCCACAAGCTAGGTAAAAATCGCAATAAGTAGATATTTGACTGTTTTATCCATAGGGTTAAGGTAAGACAGTTAATTGAACTGGGGTCGATTCAAGGGGTTTATGACCCTGGTAAATGGCAAGAAAATTACCTAGGCTTTATAACATCAAGATGTAACCTTGGGATTAATTTTGGACCCATCAAGGATTAGGAAGGCCCCAAATAAAAAGGCAAAAATACCCTTCTATGTAGATTGGCCTGCATTCGTGTTAATGAAATTAATGGTCAAAGTAATACAGAAACCTTTGGAGAGGTTAACGACTTGCTTGAGAGTAGAGAGGACCTTATTCAATGTTAGATAATTACCTTAATGCTTTTATGTGCATTATAAACTATTTTTATAAAAACTTTATTAGCTAACCCAAGGAGGGTTAGGCACGTGAGTTCGAACAATCTAACATCATTATTGAATTTGGTTATTGATATTATGATCTACTTGGACCTGTGTGGTTCTAATTGTTTATGTTGATTTTTGTTAGTCTTTCAACATTCATTTGATTTGTTATCATGTTGAATGTTGCTAGTTATTTCAACCTAATTCGTTATGTTAGTTTGCTTATCTGATTAGTTTGTTTCAACCTCAATCAAATTCATGGTTGTGTGGATTTGATTAGTTTATCTTAGCATCAATTTTGATTCATAGTCTTGTTGATCATCTACATGTCTCCATCCAAAATTAGCATGTTAACTTGCTGATTGTGTAAGTTTGTTGCATGCATGATATGTTGTGAATAGTCTTTAATCCCTTTGCCTTATGTGGATGCATTGTATCACATGCTGAGTCAAAGTTTAAGCTCACTGCAATAGCCATGACGGATATTTAGGCCTTCGTGGCCTCAGCACCTTTGGGACGATGGATCCCTGTAAATGTGCAAACTAGGTTTTTGAGTATCATGGAAGGCTCATCTACCTCCGGCCAGTGTGTCCATGAGTACAACTGGTACCTACATCTCTAGGCCCATGGTTGATCCAAGTAGATCTCTAGAGATGTTGGGATTTTTGATAATAGCCATGGTGGTCATCTTTTAGATTTTTGTGGTCACCATTTCTGTGTGACGATGGATCCCTGAAAATGCAAAAACCAGGTTTTTGAGTATTATGGAAGGCTCATCTACCTCCGGCTAGTGTGTCCATGAGCACAGTGATACCTACATTTCTAGGCCTGTGGCTGATCCATGGGTAAATAATCACTTGTGAACCGGTCGTCTTCAACCTTCCCTCTACCCAAAAAAATAGAGCAAGATGGTGCTCTTGTCTTATGTTATGAAAATTCAATACTTTTCTCTCCAACAAAATTTCCTTATATCCCTTCCAAATTGACTTAGGAAGTCTTCAAGTGGTCCAATCACTTAACTGAATAATATCTATGTCATGCTAAAAAAAACAGTGTATCTGTAATCTATTCCTGGGTTCATGGTTTTATTTTCAAGCAAAACATCTTGTTGCTTCTAGTGATTCACAACATGCCATTTGGCTTTTCATTCATTACAACCAAACTTGATAAAATAGCTACACCAATATTAAATCAACCATCTTACATGATAATTTGAAGACTGAAATCTAAACCTGAAACTCATGCAGGACAGTGCATAACCAAGTACAAGCATGGGTATTAGATAGTTTTAAGGTATTTTGCTATAAGGAACTCCACTACTATTAAACAGAACTATATGTAGTACATATTCGAGCACCTTACTAGCATGTTACTGAATCTAACAATCAAGGACATAAGCAACTGAAGCATGCATAGCAATTTGATCAATATGAAATCGAATATGACAAAATCCCAACTGGGGTCAGACAAAATCAATAAATAAGGCAAAAACATCACACAGAAAATAACCAATAGTTTACATGCACAGATTAGGCACCTCTTTTGATTGTCGTGCCTTCTGGAAATGAAGGAGGTGTGAAATCTACAAGATGACAACATATTCGAGTCGAGATCATAGTACACCTTGCAACGCCTGCACAACTTCTCCACTCTCTTCCTCTCCTTCCCTTTCGATGCTCTCCATCTCTTTTTCTTCCTATGTTCTCCTCTTGTCTGCACACTTCTAACTCCCTAATCGATTTTGGCTCTCTCCCTTTTATAACATCTAATTCCTTATTAAGCTAGGGCTCCGAAAAGTTTAGTCTTATCTAAATCCTTCTCGCCGTAAACTTTTTAATTAAACTTATTTCTAATTAAATTAGGTCAACTAACCAAATTAAAATTCGTAATTAATAATTAAGCTCTTATTATAAGTGGGTCCCACAAGTGCACGCTAGCTCACAATTCAAAATTCGGTATAAGTAAAAAATAAATATTTAAAAAATTATATCTCCCTTATCTGAACTCCTATTCACGCATTCTTGGTAGTGTTTTGAAGCTCTTTGTATCTACTTTCTAACTATATGAATTTCATCCATCACTTCTAACTTATGATCAAGTTATTCGTACAAGAAAATCATGGGGTCTAACACCCTAATCCCCACTTGGTCGACTTCGGGAATTTAGAAATCCCGGACGTTACATTCTTCCCCCCTTAAAAGGAATTGCGTCCCTGCAATTTTCCAAGGCCAATACTGCACAAGTTTGGCTCTGAAGGGCACACTTGCCCCTTCTAGGGTTTCACGTTAATCCCACTCAAGTGTCAGCTTCCGTTGCACACTCAAGTTAAAAGAATCACCACTAGGTAACATAACTCGGAGTGTGCACGTAAACGTACCTCTATGTCGACCCTAGTACTCACATCCCATACCATGAGTATTCATGACGCCACATAAGTAAATTTAACTAAGCACTAGCGCAACAAACCTTAGAGCTATCCATCAACATAATGTGTCCCATACCATAAGTGTCAAATGATTTCTCCTCGGCCGTTGCATAGCTCTTCTGCCATGAACACCTAGGGGTGCTTCTTACCTAAAACCCATTTGCCTCAAGTAGATCATAAATTTTCAGACAGCTTCGGACTTGTAGTTAGATAAATGGCTCGGATAGTAACTGTCACAACCCAGATTTTGAAAAGCCTTTTAAAAAAAGCATGAATGGCAGTCACGAAAAATTGTTTTTTTAAATACAAAATAAACCATTCGATTAAATATCCAAGTCATGATAACTGGGTTCACAAATACGGATATCAAATCATATGATATTCTTACACGTCTCAAATTCAATAAGAACAGGTCATCCATCTAAGTACAAGTATGTCATCCATTTGAGAATAAATAACAAGTTGACTCTCATGCTAAAGATATAGCTACGTACTGGAGTTGCAAAAACAAAGAACTTCATCTTGTGCTTGCCTCCTAGTTGCACTTGTAGTTGCCTAGAAAATCTACAACCAACCAAACTAAACAACAACAACAATAACAATGGAACCTCTCCACCTTTAGGAGAAGAGCTTCGAAATGACAAGAGATTTAATTAATGTTTTTCGGATCGGGCCAACAACACCCGATGTTAGTTGCCTATGTACTCATCAAACAACATCTCTAATGTTTTCAACAAGATCGGATCCAGACGTAGTTCTGCCTAAAAACTACGTTATACTAAAAAGCATAGCATTACCCATGCAATGCTTAAGTATTTTAAAGAAACTTACCTTTTATGTAAGTCCTTTAATCACATCACTTGTCTAATTAATAAACAATATCAAACAATGTTATTAATTATCTCTCAAACCATTGTTCGATAATTAATACTAACAAATCTGTATTCACTTAGAGACAACTCGCCTATTGAGAAATCTTCAGACATAGGACTCCAATATGTAGAATACCAATATACAATGACACACATAAAATAATATACAGAGCATTGAATATAACATAGCTTAGAAACATGGGCTGACCTTTAACCAATAAAGACCAACACAATGTACAAAACAATGGACACCGCTCAGAAACAATGCACTAATTGTTACCTGAAAATACCGACTCCTGCTCAAAGGAATAATTGTATGCTAACAGAAATCCTAGCACCTCTATAGATCTACTTGGATCAGCCATGGGCCTAGAGATGTAGGTACCAATTGTGCTCATGGACACACTGGCTAGAGGTAGATGAGTTTTCCATGATGCTCAAAAACCTTGTTTGCGCATTTGTAGGGATCCATCATCCCAAAGGAGCGGAGACCACAAAGGTTTGAAAGATTATTGCCATGGCTATTATCATAAATCCAAGCATCTCTAGAGATCCACTTGGATCAGCCATGGGCCTAGAGATGTAGGTATCAGCTCTGCTCATAGACACACTAATTGGAGGTAGATGAGCCTTCCATGATGCTCAAAAACCTGGTTTGCGCATTTGCAGGGATCCATCGTCCCAAAGGTGCCGAGGCCACGAAGGCCTAAATATCCCCCATGGCTATTACCATGAGCTTAAACTTTGACTTAGTATATGATACAATGCATCCACATAAGGCAAAGGGATTAAAGACTATTCACAACATATGATGCATGAAACAAACTTACACAATCAACAAGTTAACATGCTAATTTTGGACTGAGACATGTAAGCCTATCAACAAGACTATGAATCAGAATCGTTGCTCAGATAAACTAATCAAATGCACACAACCATGAATTTGATTGAGGTTGAAACAAACTAATCAAATAAGCAAACTAGCATAACAAATTAGGCTGAAGTAACTAGCAACATTCAGCATAACAACAAATCAATCAAGGCTGAAAGACAAACAAAAATCAACACAACAATCAGAACCACACAGGTCCAAGTAGATCATAATATCAATAACCAAATTCAATAATGATGTTAGATTGTTCAAACTCACGTGCCTAACCCTCCTTGGGTTAGTTGATAAAGATTTTATAAAAATAGTTCATAATGCACATAAGGGTATTAAAGTAATTATCTAACATTGAATAAGGTCCTCTCTACTATCGGGCAAGTCATCAACCTCTCGAAAGGTTTCTGTATCACTTTGACCCGTTAATTTTATTCACATGAATGCGGGCCGGTCTACACATAAGGGTATTTTTGTCTTTTTATTTGGGGCCTTCCTAAACCTTGATGGGTTCAAAATTAATCCTAGAGTTACATCTTGATGTTATAAAGCCTAGGTAATTTTCTTGCCATTTACGAGGGTCGTAAACCCCTTGAACCGACCCCGGTTCAATTGACTGTCTTACATTAATCCTAGGGATAAAACAGTCAAATATCTACTTACTACGATTTTTACCTAACTTATGGCTTGGTCTATGTTTAGGATACACATTATACTATCATGAGATTTTTCTTAATTTTGAAATCCACTCATAGGCCCCTAAACCGAAGCCCCAAAGTTTGATTATTAATCATTATGTTACGCATCAACTCATAAGGGTAAATTAGTTATTTCAAAGCCTTCGGGATTTTCCCTTGGCTGAAACTTGTTACAGACACTCGGCATATGCTCATGGTCATTCTTAATTTTTTTTAAATTTTTATGACCATTGTATCTTATTGAACTGGACCCGGTTCAGGAAGATTGATGTGGTTAACCCATAAGGGCAAAACCGTCATTGTCCACATTCTTGTAGATTTTAGTTTGCCCAAAAAAATTAGTGGTGGCGCACATTATAACTCTTGGAAAATTTCATAATTTTGTAGATTTTTATTAATATTTTTACGTGGGCGGACCAGATTGGTTCCACCATATCTCCCATTTATTTTTCTTAGACCGGGCCCCGTAAATAATCACTTGTGAACCGGTCATCTTCAACCTTCCCTCTGCCCAAGAAACCAGAGCAAGACGTTGCTCTTTTCTTATGTTATGAAAGTTCAAGTTATATGTGTCACTCCCCGGCGATGCCCGACCCGAGCCGAACCCGGTCCAGGGGCCGGTCAAGCGCGCGGGGGCGACGAAGTGAAAATTAAGAAATGATCTATCAGAAGACTTAACCCTAACTACGGGCGATTAACAGCAACACGGAGTGCGCACAATCCTTTGAGCAAAAGTAAATAAAAAAGGGAGAAAATGTGTTGCTTATCACAAAGTAAACAACAACCTCAAACCCACAAACTTAGTTAAGTAAAGCCCACACCGGCTCAAAATAAGTCATAAGCATCGCAACTGCAAAATATGACATAAATCCAAACAAGAACCCTACACAAAGGTTTGAACATAAAGCATGAAATAAACAAAGGTAAGTCACGCAACGATCTCCATCATCACACCCAAGCTACCTCTAACCTTTCCTCAAAGAGGCAATCCTGTCCGTCTACGTGTCGCACCACGCAGCCCCAAATCAAAACACAAAAGAGGGGTGAGTTTTAACACTCAGCAATGGTTTTAATATCACTATCAACGTAGAAAATATGATAGCTTAGCAATGAGATCGTTCAGATCAAAGATTTACATGGTGCATCACTTTCTGATCACACATTCAGATCACCTAACACTGCATCATAATGCATAATATCATCACAACCTGCATGGATGTATCTCTAACATACATATTCCCACATGCATTCACATCATAACCAATCCCGCATGGATGTATCTCTAACATACATATTCCCACATGCTTAATATCATCACAACCTGTATGGATGTATCTCTAACATACATATTCCCACATGCATAATATCATCACAACCTCTATGGATGTATCTCTAACATACATATCTCATGTGCATAATATCATCACAACCTGCATGGATGTATCTCTAACATACATATTCCCACATGCATAATATCATCACAACCTGCATGGATGTATCTCTAACATACATATTCCCACATGCATAATATCATCACAACCTGCATGGATGTATCTCTAACATACATATTCCCACATGCATAATATCATCACAACCTGCATGGATGTATCTCTAACATACATATTCCACATGCATAGTATCAAATCAACCATCAAGGAGTAACCACACTGTAATGTCACACAGACGGGAGCATAGACAAGGCCACGAAGGCGTGTCATGGTCCAAAATTCTACACAAGAATTCAAGAAAGATCGGGGTTGTCAATCCCTAACACTGCTCGCCCTGGACGATCCTAGCCAAGGATGTCCCATTCTCACACAGAGAATCTAGAGCAGGGGTGTTCGCCCAGGGACATCTCCTGCGGAGGGAAGAGCCCGAGTTCTCACACAGAGAACCCTAGAACACGTGGTAGCGGGGTGCACACGGCATACCACACTGGATTCTCAGGGTCCAGATGACACACATAATAACATTCTCACAATCTGCAAGACAAGTACACAACTCGTCCCCACATCATTCCATTTAATTAGACTCAACCCAGGGAGTGCACTCGTTCCACACAGGAACTTCAAATCGTTCCACACAGGAACTCCAAATCGTTCCACACAGGAACTTCAAATCAAAATATATCCTTTCGGACTAATCAACTTGCGATTAATCCACGACCGATCAATCCGGCACACATTTTCATCACATTGCATCCAATCGGTCAAATCCGATTAATCACGATGAAGCCTCAATTGGAAATCCATTTTCATGATGCATGCAGCATGGTACATGCGTGGCAAAGCATACATGAATCCTAATCCATGATAAGTGCTCTCATCAGCCCCTAATGCATCATTCATAATCACAATATCAAGCTTCAACAACATCATTTAACCCCACATGTGTGTGTGTATCTAGTAGAAACATTTCACATAATACATGCCATCATGCTTGAAATTAAACTCACTACCACACTACACATGTGAATTTCCATGTAAACATGAATTCCAGCGGAAATCATAAGAGAAAAATCGTTGAAATCATAGCTAGATTTAAAACTCAACCACAAAGGCTAAACACATATAACATCACTCATTTCATCATTGAGTCATGGCATTCACCAACATTCACACACCATTAACCACAATCTATCATGATAACCAGTCCAACAATGATTGTAGTCCTACTGAAAATATGCTTAACCAAAGGGAAACAACTATCCATAATTTCAAAATAACGATTCCAACATCATGCCACAAAATATAAGTCATTCCACCATCTCTAAGCATATATCTCACCTCCATAAACTCAATAGCATGCATTTCCAGTAGCCTAACATAGCTTAAAACACTCCACATTCATATAAAATTGGTAAGCTAAATTGAAATCATCAAAATAGACATCATATGCACAACATGCAATTTCCTGTGTAGCCGATCGATCTCCATTCAGGCCGTTTGATCGGTTACACGCAAAAATTTGAAGTTTATAGTTCAGCCAATCGATCGCCAACACGGCAGAACAGTCATCTTCTTCCTTTCGCAAATCCAAACTGAAACACCATAGATAGCACTTCAAATCCACATCTAACACCCTAATCATCATCAAAAGTCCTCCTTGACTTCCAGAATATCAAACCAAACCATAATAATGCAAAACCCTAAGAAATCGGGATTAAATAATTCCATTTTCTAATCTTACCATTAACACACTAAATCAAGCAAACCATTTTGAAATAAGCCAAAAATGGAGAGTTTTACCATGGATAAACAGAGATTTTGAAGACCCATTACCTCGGCACTTGATTTAACTCAGATTGAAGAGTCACCCTTCTTGAAATCCTTGAGAACACAATGAGTTTGAATTAAACTCTAATAGAAATCGATTTACCCAAGAAATCCCTAATTAAATCTTAGATCTAGGGCTTGTTGGTAGTAAAAATCGAATTTTGAATGTTAGGGTTTGTAGTAAAACACAAATCAGTAGCTTTTGATGGTCAAAAACGAATTAAATCAAGGGGAAAATGGTAGATTTGGAAGAAATAAAGAGAAAAGTCATGGATTAGTGCTTAATTAGAGTAAGCTTACCTTAATCGGCTTCTAATTCGGGCCTAAGTGGGGATTAGGCCAGCCTCCTTCCTTAGCCTATTCCCAAAAATGGAAATGGCTCAGGTTTGTCCTTTTATAGTAAGCGTTGGGGTATGCATAGGTAAGTTTTGGGGTGTAAATATGAAAAGTAGGCTAAAATTGGGTATTTTGTAAATTTAAGCACAAATTAAGCCTAATAAAATTCTGAAAATTTTTGTATGACCTTAAGTATATGTCTAGGTTCATTTGACACAAAAATAAAATTTTTGGCGGTGGGACCCACAGGGGTCCCGCCAAAACCCTAATTTTTGGGAAAATAGTTAAAATTCCAAAAAATCTCAAAAATTCACATTTGGTTTAAAATCACTTAAAACCACTAATATTGAAGTTAATTTTGGTTAAAACCATCACAAACACTATTTATTTCCCGAAATCACCGAATAAGATCAGAAAACACGTAAACCTCACGATAACTCATAATTAAAGAAAACCAAAACCTAGTTTAAAGATGAGGGTCTTTACAATATGCCTTACAAAATGACTTAGGAAGTCTTCAAGTGGTCCAATCACTTAACTAAATAATATCTATGTCATGCTTAAAAAAAAACAAAGTGTATCTGCAATCCATTCCTCGGTTCATGGTTTTATTTTAAAGCGAAACATCTTGTTTCTTCCAGTGATTCACAATATACGATTTGGCTTTTCATTCATTACAACCAAGCTTGATAAAATAGCTACACCAATATTAAATCAACCATCTTACATGATATTTTCAAGACTTTGAAATCTAAACCTGAAACTCATGCAGGGCAGTGCATAACCACGTACAAGCATGGGTATTAGATAGTTTTTAGGAATTTTGCTATGAGGAACCCCACTACTGTTAAATAGAACTATATGCAGTACATATTTGAGCACCTTATAGCACGTTAATGAATCTTACAATCATGGACAGAAGCAACTGAAGCATGCATAGCAATTCGATCAATACGAAATCGAATATGACAAAATCCCAACTGGGGTCAGACAAAATCAATAAATAAGGCAAAAATATCACATGGAAAATAACCAACAGTTTACATGCACAGATTAGGCACCTCTTTTGATTGTCGTGCCTTCTGGAAACGAAGGAGGTGTGAAATCTACAAGATGACAGCGTATTCGAGTCGAGATCGTAGTACACCTTGCAAAGCCTGCACAACTTTTCCACTCTCTTCCTTTCCTTCCCTCTCTACGCTCTCCATTTCTTTTTCTTCCTATGTTCTCTTGTTTGCACACTTTTGACTCCCTAATCGATTTTGCCTCTCTCTCTTTTATAACATCTAATTTCTTATTAAGCTAGGGCTCCGAAAAGTTTAGTCTTATCGAAATCCCTCTGGCCGCAAACTTTTTAATTAAACTAATTTCTAATTAAATTAGGTCAACTAACCAAATTAAAATTTGTAATTAATAATTAAGCTCTTATTATAAGTGGGTCCCACAAGTGCACATTAGCTCACAATCCAAAATTCGGTATAAATCAAAAAGAAATATTTAAAATATTATATCTCCCTTATCTGAACTCATATTCGCGCGTTCTTGGTGGCGTTTCGAAGCTTTGTCTATCTACTTTCTAACTACATAAATTTCATCTATGACTTCTAACTTATGATCATGTTAGTCTCACAAGAAAGTCAAGCGGTCCAACACCCTAATCCCCACGTGCTCGACTTCTGGAATTTAAAAATCCCGGACATTACAGTGTTCCTCCTTGAAGTTGCACTGCACCTTGACGAATCTCAGGAAGACAATACAGTTGAAGGAGCATCCCGTCTCAGCACATTAGTTGTAAGGACTCTCAACTTTGAACCGGTTTATTTTAGTGTGATTTATCAGTTAATGTGTGGTTTATGTGTTTTCTGATATAAATTCTCAGGTTTTCAAAAAATAAATGGGGTTTCTAAAGGTTTTATGAAAAACTAACTCTACATTTATGAGCCTTAAGTAGTTTCTAGTCAATTCTGAATTGTTGAGAATTTTCTGATTTTTTACTAATTTTCTAAAAAATTATAGTTTGGCGGGACCCCTGTGGGCCCTACCGACAAAATTAGAATTTTTGGACCAAAATGCCCCAGACATCAACTTAAGCTCATACAAAAAATTTTAGCATTTTCTTAGATTTAATTAGTGCTCAAATTTTTAAAATGCCTATTTTTAGCCCAAAATTTTATTTACACCCTATTAGTTCATTAAGTGTACCCCAAGCCCTACTATTAAAGGAAGGGCTGAGCCATTTTCAATTTTGGGAATAGGCTAGGAGGAGGTGATTAAGGCCTAGTTCCCCAATTAGGCCCGAATTAGAATGGATTAAGGTATGTTCTTCCTTAATTAAGCTTAAACCCTAGATCTTCTTTTAATCCATTCTTAATCCATCATTTCCTCTTTGATTTGATTCGATTTCAAGCATCAAAGTCACTGATTTACTCCCTCACTTCAAACCCTACTTATCAAAATTCGTTTTTTATGCTTAACAAACCCTAGATCTAAGATTTCTTTAAGGTTTTCAATGTTAAATTGATTTTTAATGGAGTTTAACTTAGAGACTATGTTTTTGGAAGGTTTCCAAGAAGGGTGAAGGTCCAATCCAAATCTAAATAAGTGATAAGGTAATGGGTCTTCAAATCTTAGTTTTCTTATGGTAAAATCTCAATTTTTATGGTTTATTTGGAATGGATTTGTTTGATTTAGTGCTTTAATGGTGGGATTAGTAAATGTTAATTTCTTGTTCTGATTTCTTTGGGTTTTGCCTTTAGATGGTGTAGATTAACATTATGGAAGGCTTGGTAAATTTTTAATGGTGTTTGGGTATATAGATGAAGGTTTTAAGTTGTTTTAGTGAAGTCTCGGTTTTGAAATTCGAAATGAAGAAGGTCAAAATTGTTGTGTTGGCGATCGAACGGCCTACCAGGGTGATCGATCGGCAACACTGTATTTTTGACTGATTTCCTATATAGCCGATCGAACGGCCTTGCAGGGCATTTGAACGGCTACACTACAGTTTTGCTATTTTCAAAATTATGCCCATTTTAATGTTTTTACTCTATTTAATGTTTCTAATGGTTATGGAAAGTGTATTTTGATCAAATTAAGCTACTGGAGGTGTAGAATTGATGATGAAAATTTATAGAATGTGATTAAGTGTGGTCATGTGGCATTCTATCATGTCGATAATTATGCATGTTAATATCGAAATACCTTGAGCTATTGAATGTTGGAATTCTTATAAATAGAATATGCTTCCAGCAGGGATCTTATGTGAAAAAATGGTGAGATGTGTTCTCTTATAGTATGGATGGTTTATGGGAAATTGATGTGATTATGTTGTGGCTTATGGCGTGGAAAATCATGCTTGTGGGAATGAGCGTTTGATTTTACATTGATGGATTTAAGTTTTATAGTGGATTTTGTTTGGATTTTAGTTAAAATTCATTATTTCAAATGTGTTAAGCATGCATAGGTTGCCTTATGAGTTTATATCAAAACATTGATTGTATGCTTAGGATATGTATGAACACACACGTATGGGGAATCTATTGACATTGTAGTTCATTATGAGGTGATTATGATGCATGAAGGGACTGATTAGGACCACGTTCCATATGTTGGAACCCACGTATCATGATAGCATGCATCATAGATCGGACTTCATGAATGAGGTTTTACCTTTGGTTAACCGGAATTTAATCGATTGTATGCAATGCTTGAGATTGCGTGCCAGATTAATCGCTTGGTGAATTAATCGAAACTTTGTTGGTCCGAAGGGACATGTTTTTTATTTAAGTTCCTGTGTAGAACATGTATACTCCCCAGGTTGAGTCTAGAGAAATGAAATTATGTGGGGACGAGTTGTGTACTTGTCTTGCGGATTTGAGATTATTATTATGAGTGTCATCTGGACCCTAAGAATCCAGAGTGGTATGTTGTGTGCACCTGCTACCACGTGTTCTGGGGTTTCCTGTGTGGGAATTCGGGTTCTCCCCTCCGTAGGAGATGTCCCTTGGCGAACACCCTTGCTCTAGATTCTCTGTGTGAGAATGGGACATCCTTGGCGAGGATCGTCTAGGGCGAGCAGCTTTAGGGATTGACAACCCCGACTCTTTTACGTTTCCTGTGTGGAAATTTGACCGTGTCTTGCCTTTGTGGCCTTGACCATGTCCTGCCTGTGTGGCAATGCTTGTGCTTACTCCTTGATGGAGTCATTCACCATTTGTATTGATGCATGTCTATTATGAATGCTATGCATGATTATGTATCATGTGTTTGACACATTTGTCGTGCAGGGTGAATGAATTTGATATGATATGAATGCATGATCAGAAATAGTGTGATTGAGACACTATTATGCAAGTTTATGTGATATGAATGCATGATCAGGAATGGTGTGAATGAGACACTATTTTGGAGGTTTATGTGATATGAATGGATGATCAAAAATGGTGTGAATGAGACACTATTATGCAGGTTTATGTAATATAAATGCATAAACAGGAATGGTGCGATTAAAACACTATTATGCAGGTTTATGTGATATAAATGTAAGGTCAGAAAGTGGTATAGCATATTAATCTTAGATTTGATTTGCTTCATTGTCATGCCATTGTGTTTTCTAGTGATTATAGTTATATTCAAAACCATTATTGAGTTTTTATACTCACCCCACTTTCTTGTTTTGTTTTGGGGCTGCGTTGTGTGACACGTAGACTAACAAGACCCTCTATAGAGGAAAGGTCGGAGAGAGCTTGGGAGTAGTCGTGGAGGCTCCTAGTTTTGCATGTCTCTTCGTTTATCTTATTTTGATGTTAGAACCTTGTGGATGAACCTTGTCTTAGATTTGTGAGATACTATGTTTTAGTTTTTTTGAGACTTGTTTTAGAGCCAAGTGTGTGGCTATGAATTATTAGTATGTGGGTTTGAGATTATGGTTTAATTTAGAGTTTAACTCTTTTGGTTCTACCTATTTACTCTTGCTCAAAGTAGTGCGTAAACTCCTTAAATTAGATTGCCCGTAGTTGGGGCACAAGTCTTCTGCTATTCTTTCCTCAATCGTTTCAACCTGTTGCCCCCATGCATTGGTTCGGCCCTTGGACCGGGTTCGGCTGAGGTCGGGCAATGCCAGGGCTTGACATTAGTGGCTAATGTGACTGCAATGATGAACTATCTAAAGTATGAGTGCAAAAGGTTGAGGATGCAGCGACAACCAAGATTAGCCAGCTCGTGGATGAAGTGGCAGTGCTGAAGCAGGCAGTCATCAACACTCCATCTCTATATGGAGGCGAGTCCTCATCTAAACAGGTGTCCAAGAAGGCCAAGGTGCCTAAATCGAAGGCGTATTAGGGGACACGAGGTGTCAAGGAGATTGGGAACTTCCTGTGGGATATGGAGAGTTATTTCTCGCTGGTCCATACCCTAGAGGAAGAGAAGGTCACAGTGGCAGTGATGTATCTTGAGGGGGATGCATTGCTGTGGTGGCGGATGCAGATGAAAGATGTTGCAACTGTAGGTCAGACAAAGATAGGAACATGGGATGCATTCAGGAAGGAGGTACAGGTGCAGTTCCTTGCCAAAAATGTGTCTTGGATGGCTCGAGAGGCGTTGAGGAACCTCAAGCGTACAGGGGCAGTCCGGGACTATGTTAAGGAGTTTCAGTCACTGATTTTGGGAGTGACAAACATGATAGAGGATGACAAGATATTCTACTTCATGGCGGTCTTGCAAATGTAGGCTTAAAATGAGTTGAGACGGAGGAAGTGGGGGATCTTCCCACAGTGATTGCAGTGGCAGATAGCTTAGTGGCTTTCAAACAAACTTTCGCTAAGCTAGGGAAGAAGAATGGGGAAGTGAAGTCATCCACCAAGGAGGGCACTAAGGGTGGCAGTGATGGAAAAGTCAAGGGCAGCGAGTAGTCTGCCTGACTGAATAAAGGTGGTGGCTGTTTCAAATGCGATGGGTCACACTGTGCCAAAGTCTATCCAAAATGGGAAAGGCTGAATGCTCTTGTCGCTGAAGAGGAGAAGGAGGAATCCGTGCATGAGGAGCTAGCACGAATGAGTCCTTTGTAGAGAATGGGATGTGTTTGTGTTTGGTTCACAAATTTCGGTGCCAGTGGGTATTGCCCAAACCTAGCCAAAGAATGACTTAGGCTAGGGGGAAGATGACTTGGTCGTGGTGTGATGGGAAGTATTGGCTACTTGCTTGACAAGTTTAGCGAGGCAGATGGCTTAAGAGCTTCAATCAGTGCACCTAGGAAGCCAGGGGCTTCAACAAGGGCATCGAAGGATTCATGTGGGGGAGGCCTGTTAGCCCCTTAACTTGGCTGATGGAGAAAGGGGGTGGCTACCTCCTATACTTGGCAGTAGACAGCCAAGTACGTCTTGGCAATGGATAGCCTAGGCAGCCCTTGGGCATGGATGGATGCTAGAGCAACATTGGAGAAGTTCCAGATGGACTACTTGCCTTGCAAAGTAGGCTAAGGAGGAGTCCCTACGTGGGCAGGATTCTCGTGACAAGCTGGGTGCCACAAATCCTTAGGGATGGACTCCTAAGGCGGACATGAATCATTTTGCAAGACAGCTACACTCCTTGCTTGAGTAGGAGTTGAAGCAGCTAGTATCCCTAGATGGAGAGACTCTTGGAGCAGCAGGGCACTGGATTCCTAGCTGAAGATGGACTCCATTATAGTTTCCTTATTTGGGCTGGACGAACTGCTTGTGGGCTGAGTGTTGGTCAGGGTGAGAACTCTTGTATGGGTGGGTTATGTATGTTCTATTAGCACTAAGGCGACTATGGGGGATTGATGGATTGATGATAGATTTGTTCATGTACAACAAACCAGGGTGTTGAGAGAAAGCTTTTAGCTTGGTGGATCAGCCTTGCCCTCTCCCTGCCATTGTATTTCAACGTACTGAAATATAGTTGGGGCAGAGCCCTTGCACTAGAGACGACTTGTTGTTGTTGTTTGCTTGTGTTTTCCCTTGTACATACGAGTGAGAGGGGATGAGAGTGGCTGCTGGTTGTGTAGCGCAGCCAGGCCATCATGTGTGTGAACGCTAGACAAAGCTTTGCACTCGTGACAAACACCATGTTTAATGTTATTAATCATGCTTCTTGATGATGAATTGCAATATGGCTTGATTCTTCTCTTTGAGAGATTTTGATGTCGTTTTTGCATGCTCTTCCATGGGTTGATAATATTTTTCAAATCTAAGAGTTTTGAATTGATTCCATAAAGAATTAGAATGATATGATGATTGATCGTAATAATCTTAACCCATAGGGTGATCGATTGGCATAACGCACTGTGATCGACAAAGTGTTGCCAATCGACTTCCCTAGACGAATGATAGATCACCAACGTAGTAGATCCAAAATTTTGTTTTGTTTTGTTTCTTTTGAGCCGATTGATTAGATTAGGGGATTCGATCAATGGGCACTCTTATGAATGGAACCTGTGCATATTTTACATATCTATCCTCATGCTTTTAACACTATTTTGCATATAATTGGTTAGGTATGGTTGATGTACATTAAGGTTACATATGCATACATGTACATGAGATTATCTTAAGGAATTTATGTTACATGCATCATGTCTTAGTCCATATGATCATAATTGATAGATTATGCTTAACACGATATAGCATGATCATTTATCTATGCACATGTAACTATGTCCTATGCTTTATGCATTATGAAAAATGGATTGAGAACTATGTTTAATCATGATTAGTTGAGGCTTTTCGTACTTTTTTAAATTAGTTGTATCAGGTTTGAAGGAATTGGTTTTCTATAAAAGGTCAGGGTTTTCCATTCCATAAGGACGAGTTTTTGCCTCCCCAAGTTGAGATGACTGAGATTATTATACCATTAAATATCTTATTTGGTTTTAAAATAAATTAATTTAAGATGACTTAATATGGGACGGTGGAGGACAGAGGGAGTAAAGTGTATGGTTCTAAAATAAAATAATTTTAGAGCACTTGTATTAGTTGATACAACCTTCTATTGTATAATCATGCTAAATGATATATTATTAGCTATAATATTTTTTAAGTATGCGTTGCACAGTTTCAGCGCGTACTATGTAACGACCCGACCAGAGTCGGGCCCACAAAATCACTAATAGGAAATTTTTCTCTTTCCTTGAGCCAGGAATCATCATCTGAGTGTGAGAGGTACAACATTCGTCTACGCACTACGGAGCTTTAAGGCTTCTTCGTACGTAGACTTAGGTTGTAACGAGCACGTACACACAACGAAGCTTCATAGTTCGTCGGTGTAAAACAAAATAAAATATATTATTATAATAATTTGGATCGGGCCAACATTGCCTTGTCGTTGGTTGCCTACGTACGTATTAGATATTATTCCAATACGATCGGATCTGAATGTAGTTCTGCCTAATGGCTACTACATACAACAAACATCACAAAATCATACGGATAAAATACATATCTCCGGATATTTAATCGGAGTATACAAACACTCATCATATATCGGAGTCAAGCGGAAGTTAATAAATCAAAGGAATCGTACATCTCGCTCTACCATAGAGCGGGATTAAAATCTTATACACATATGTCACTTCATTACTGAATCGAGACTGAGCACATCACCCGGCTCGCTCTATCACTGAGCCGAGACCGGACACACACATCTTGTGTCTCGCTCCACCCTAGAGTGAGACAACACACATCATGGCATATAGGCACATAGCATGGCATATAGGCACATAGCATAGTATATCGGCACATAGCATGACATATAGGTACATAACATAGTATATAGGCACATGGCATGGCATATAGGCACATGGCATCGTATATAAGCACATAGCATTGTATATAGGCACATAGCATGGCATATAGGCACATGACATCGTATATAGGCACATAGCATTGTATATAGGCACATAGCATAGCATATAGGCACATAGCATGGCATATAGGCATATGGCATCGTATATAGGCACATAGCATGGCATACACACTGTTCTATAATAAAAATAGGAGATTAGAAAAGCTTACTGCCCTCATGTCTCGTATAGTAGCAGTAGACGAAGTTGCTCACACGAGCATCCTCCCCTTCAAATCCGAAGATATTAGACGGAGCTTCCTCTAGCCTCCATACGTTCATCATCTTATACCAAAAGACTACATATAAATGTTCTCCTTGCCGGAGATTCTTCTCGTTTTTTGCGCCCGTGAGCAGCGGACAGAACCTCCCCTAGTCTGGATTACTTCTCTTAATGTAGCTTGGCAACTTCGGACAGAATCCCGTCTTGCTTCGGGCCCATTTTTCTTGTTCGTTGCTCGAGGATCACGGGTGGAGCCTCTCCTTGTCTCGGGGCATTTCCTCCTTATATGGTTGTCGAATCAAAGAACGGACCTCTCCATCGCGTAGAACATACTTGATTTAGTCAAGAATGCCTCTTGGACCGACTAAATTGGAGTTGGGATGGCCAGAAACAGAGAAAACAAAGTTGGTCGGTACGGGTAGAACCTTTCCTTGTCTTCGGGCGTTTCCTCTTCATACGATTGCCAACTCAGAAAACGGAACCCTCCACCACGTAGAACATACTTGATTTAGTCAAGAACGCCTCTTGGACCGACTAAATCGGAGTTGGGATGGCCAGAAACAGAGAAACGAAGTTCGTCGGTGCATGAAGATAACGGACAGGACCTCCTCTTGTCTTGGGACGTTTCCTCATCATACGGTCTTCAACTCGAAGAATGGACAACTCCATTGCGTAGAGCATACTTGATTTAGTAGGAAACAGGTCTTGAACGGCCTTAATCGGCCTCAAAACGGTCAGAAACGGGGGTGGAGAAGTTCTGGTCAAGAATGAAGCGAAAATGGGGGTATAAATAGCCCCCGAGCCGCCAAAACCATGGCACCGTGCTGCTAGAAACCGCGGTGCCGCAGTTTCGGGCGGCGGCGCCCGCGGAAATGCGCGGTGCGCCCGTGGCGCCCGCCGAAATGCGCGGCACGCCACAGCACCCGCGCGCAGCGCAACCGGCGCGCGTACAGCGTGCGACAACTGCGCATCACGGCCGCGTGTTACACGTGCCGCGGTTGCGCGTGCCGTGCGTGTGTCGCACGCGCACCACGTATTTTTATTTTTTATTTTTTATTTTTAAATCAAATCTTCAAACGCGCGTATCTCCCTACCCCAGATTCGGATTCACATGTTCATGGTACCGTTGGACTCGTATTGACGAGCCCTTCGATACTAACCCACTTAAAGCAGCAAATCACAATATTTCCAAGTGGGTCCCACCTATTATCTACGTTTCCCGAGGTCATCACTTCCAGTCCCAACCTCCGTTTCGCGCGTTCTTCGAATCGTTACACTCGTTATGCCAAGATCTACCTGGCTATGGGTATTTCATCTAATGAAAACCCTTAATATTAATCTCAAATTACCGATTTACCATTAACCCTCCCGGGTTAAGCGTAACTGAAAAATGGGTCGTTACATACTAAGCGTATCATCGGTGCATACCCTTATCCATGATCATCGATACTGTCATCCGTATAAATACTGTCTTCCATGGTGTGCACTAATTGAGTTTTGAGAGAATTAGCCTTCTAGAGTGAGAAAGTCTCTAACTAATTCAAAAAGAATAATTAGAAGTGAGATGAGAGCACAAATACACTTCTGAGACATGGTGTTAGCTAAAATAATTGTTGAGAACATAAAGGAGAATAGAAGATTTATTTCAAATGAGGAGATGAAAGTTCTACATTGATCAAAGAGCAAGAAGAGGAGAAGATCATGTTTTGACCGGTAAACAACCAAAGAGTGGTTGATTAAAAATTTAAGAGTGGTGTGGAGGACCATCCGTTTGAAGAAAAAGAAGTCATTTGTCTTTGTAATCAATAATTATGTAATCTCATATTTACATAGTGCATAGTTAATATGGATAGTGTCCTCTAGTTTTTCTCTAGTTAGGTTTCAACATAAAAAATTTTGTGTGTTTGTTTGTTGATTTAATTGCAATTTCTCATTAGAACACATTGGAATTATGCAAGTTAATTTGAATAAAATTTATGATTATTTTGTTAAAAAGGGGGAAGATGAATCTTATAACTTAATTGTGTGTTATTGGCACTTTAATTTTTTGGTTATCTATGCCATACACATAGTTCACAAACTAAAAAGTGGTAGTAGAGGATATTTAAATGTTTATGAGATTATTGTAGTATTTTTGAAGTTTGATTTGTATGGAATTCAAAAGCATGCTTAGCTTGCCTTTATTTGTTTCAAATTTTGTTGTGGCTAGGAATAATCATGTTTTTAATGAATCGAAGATGCTTGGAGCAAAATTTGTGCTATAGAACATTAGATTCTCTACTTTGCATAGTAAATTCTTGTGTGATATCAAATATCTTGAATTGTTGAGAAAATTTTAAAAAATGAAGAAGAGTTGAAAATTTTTAATTGAAAACATAAGGAGTTTGTTAAAGATAAAGAAAATTTTGATAAAATTCTCTCTTTTGGATAGTTTGGAAGTGATAAAAGTTGTTCAAGCTAGAAATTTGCTATTTGATAGTTTGGAAGTGTCATAAGAACACAAATTCCCTAGAAAATGCTAAATTTGTTAATGCTAGAAATTTGCATTGTAATGGAGATAGTACTTTACCTTATCAACTTTTCGTTGTACTCCAACAACATGTACTATTAGCGACGCAACACTAAGCATCGCTAAAAAGTAATAATGGCAACACATAAAAAATTGTTGCAAAAAAATCACTATTAGCGACCCTTAATATTAACGTCGCTAATAGTCATCTATTAGTGATGGATAATCTCAAGCGTCGCTAATATCAAACGCATTAGCAACGCTTTATACTATACGTCGCTAATAGTTATTTTATTAGCGACTCTTTAATAAGCGTCACTAAAAGATATATCTATTAATTTATTTTAAAAAAACATTCAAAACTATTAGCGACACTTTTTCTTATACGTTGCTAATAGTTTTAACAATAACGACGCTTGTAAAAAAAACGTCGCTAATAATTCTCAAATTTAAATAAGAAATTTAATATTTAGAACTAATAGCTACACTTTTAAGCATGCGTTGCTGATAAATAAATAATTATTTAAAAAATATTAAAATATTTAAAATCAATTTTTAAATATAATATATTTTTCTTCAATATTGACTATTTGTATAAATAATAAATAAATATTAAATTTTTAATAAAATGCAGTGTCAATAATAGTTTAATTTTTTTAAATATAATATATTTTATTTTTAAAATTTTCTTATTAATTTTATATATAATTTATAATAATAGAGAGAGAGGAGAGAAAGAGATTGAGGGGAGAGAGAGATGGGGAGAGAGATAGATAGGGAGGAGGGGAGAGACATAGAGGAGGGGAGAGAGAGGAGAGAAAGAAGGGAGAGAGAGGAGGGAGAGAAGGGAGAGAGAGGAGAGAGAGGGGAGAGAGAGGAGAGAGAGAAGGGAGAGAGAGAGAGAGAGAGAGGGAGAGAGAGGAGAGAGTGGGGAGAGAGAGAGGGAGAGGAGAGAGAGGGGGAGAGAGAGAGAAGAGGAAGAGGAGAGAGTGGGGAGAGAGAGAGGGGAGAGAGAGAAGAGGAAGAGGAGAGGGAGGAAGGGTAGAAAGAGGAGAGGGAGGAAGGGTAGAGAGAGGAGAGAGAGAGGGAGGGTAGAGAGAGGAGAGAGAGGGAGGAGAGGGTAGAGAGAGAGGAGAGGAGGGAGGGTAGAGAGAGAGTGGAGAGAGAGGGGAGAGAGAAGAGAGAGAGAGGAGAGAGAGAGAGGGAAGAGAGAAGAGAGAGAGAAGAGAGGGGAGAGAGAGGAGAGGGAGAGGGGGAGATTTTTTTAATATTTTTTAAAAGAGTATTAGTGACGCATATACATATGTGAAAGATTTGCGTGAGCGCCATGCGAAAATGGCCCGCGCAGGACGATTTCGCCCACCCAGGTGTTTTTCTTCAACACTCTCCCCCCTCCTCTCCTCCCCTAGCCGCTGTTTGCCCTCTTCCGCCATCCATCGTCCTTCCTCTGTCGCCATCCGCCGCTTGTCTGCCGCCCACGTCCAACACCAACCACACTGATCTGCTCTGGACCTGGCCACCCCGCTCCACTCCAGTCCCGGCCACTCCGCGTCCACCTCCGGCCCTCTCTCCCGGTGCTCACAATCCCAGCCTCCCTCATGCTGCCCCCTCTCCCCCAGATTCGCCTCCCTCCTCCCCCCTTCTCTCCCCCGGTCCCCGCTCCTGGCCCCTTGCTTGCCCTTCTCTGTTTCAAAGGAGGGGGCCAAATCCGGGGGAGAGGGTGTAGTGGGTGGGAGCCCAGGACTATGTGCGGCAAGATTCTGGTGGGGACCCAAAATCTAGCCCTCTCTCCCGGCCTCCCTCCCGCTTTCCTCTCTCTCCCCGGGTCCTCCCACCTCCTTCCCCTCTGTTTTCCAAAGGAGGGGAAGGAGGAGGGCGGTCCCTGGGAGAGAGGGGGGGACTGGATTCCAGCAGCCCATTGGAATTTGGACACCCACCCCACCTCCTCACTCTCCCCGGGTCCCCCCTTCGTCTCCCCTGTCACCACACCCCCTCTATGCCCCAACCTCCCACCGGCACCAGATTCAGTACTTCTGCCGGATTTTGGTGTCATTTTTTTTTAAATTCTTTTAAAGTTTTTAGCGATGCTTATATAAGCATCGCTAAAGGCTTTTTTAATTTTTTAAAAATTTTATGAAGTATTAGCGACGCTTCACAAAGCGTCGCTAATACACAATTTTTTTTTAAAATACACTTTTTCATTAACAATGCTTTAAAAATTATTTTTTATTACTTTTTAAAAAAAATTTAATTAGCAACGCATAAACAAGTGTAGCTGATAATTGATTATTAGCGACGCTTATATCTATGCGTCACTAATAAGCTATTATTTATTTTTTTTAAAAAAAAATTTTATATTAGCAATGTATAGTAAAGCATCACAAATAATCAATTATTAGTGACACTTAAGTATTATGCGTTGTTAATAATTTACAATTAGCGACACTTTACTACGCATTGCTAATACTAAAATTATTAGTGACGTATGAATAAATGCCGCTAATGTTCACTATTAGCGACGCTTTACGTAAGCCTCGCTAATGAGCAATAGCGTCTCGTGTTTTAGTGACGTAAGTAGTGATGTTTTTTAAGTGTCGCTAATAGTCATTAGCGATGCTTATACTATTATCAGCGAGACTTATAACCATCACTAATAGTCTTTTTGTTGTAGTGTTGGAAGATTATTGCTAAAGAAGGAACTAGTGACTAAATTTGAACCAAACAAGAATAACTTAATGAAGAATCCATAAATTGTGAGAGATAATGTTAAAATTGATTTGCTTAGACAAATCACATGGATGGGGAGAAACTTAAGGGAACTTAGTATAAAAGTTCAAAATCATGGATATAAGATCGACATATGTGATTCACTAACTCTCATAAGCTTGTCACAATGCTTATCACAAGAAAGAACAAAAAGTGTATGTAAAAACTCTTGAGAATGCAATACATGATAAAAATTTGAGTGATTTTCAAAAATTTGTGAAAACTAAAACAATTTTGGTAAAGAAAGAAAATGTGAAATGTTGTGTCGTGCACATCACCTTGCAAACTCAACAATCTAATATGTAGTACCTTGATCTTAAAGCACATGACGAATGACAAATCTAGGTTTGCTAATTTGGTAAAGAAGTATGACATCAAAGTTACATTTGGAGATGGAAGTCCATAAAAGTCTGATTTTGATAATGCCTTATATGTTAGTGGTTTGAAAGCTAATTTTTTAAGCATTAGTCAAGTTTTTTACTCTAATTTTACTATGACTTGTGTAAAAGGTTTAAGAGTTCATAATAATTGCTATTTGTTTGATCCTGTTTTTTTTTTTAAACTTGTTCTTTCTTGATAATACTTACTTATGACATCAAAGGTTAGGACATATAAATTTGAGAGATTTGACAAAAACAACAAAGGAATGGATCATTATAGGTGCCCTTATTTTGAAAACTCCTAATAATATATGTAGTACTTGTTAAAAGGGTAAACAATCAATATCTCATCATAAAAATTGAAACATGTGAGAAATGAGAGACCACTAGAGTTGATACATATACACTTTATGAGACCAATACAAACAACTAGTTTTGTTGGTAAAAAGTATATCTTCGTGATGGTAAATGACTTATGAAGATTCACTTAGGTAGATTTTCTTAAAGATAAATCAAATACTTTTGAAGCATTCAAAACAATTGCCTTTACTATACAAAACATAAGTGGCCTACACATTCAAAATATTAGAAGTGATAGAGGTGGTGAATTCATTGACATTAGGTTCCAATAGTTTTGTTACAAATATAGAATTCATCATGAGTTCTCTACCCCAAAACCCCTCAACAGAATAGAATAGCTAAAAGAAAGAATAAGAATATTCAAAAAATAATTAGGGTTATGCTAAATGAAAAGAATTTGACTAAATATTTTTTGGCAAAAGTTGTGACCACTACAACATACATCTTCAATAGAGTCCATTTAAGACATGGTACAATCTAAACACCTTAAGAGTTGTGGAGAGGTAAAATACCTACTATCAAACACTTTAGTGTCTTTGGAAGCCTGTGTTACATCTTAAGAGATAGAGAAACCTTAGGAAAATTTGATACAAGAGTGATGATGAAATTTTATTTATATATTATTGGACAAGTAGGGCATACATGGTTTTTAACGAAAAAACTCAAATTGTCATGGAGTCTTTTAATGTGGTTGTGAATGATGCACAAACTTTTGAAAATAAAGATATTCAACTTGAGAAAGAAAAAAAATTGATAAATGTTATGATTGTGATGATTCAACTAATGTGTTTAGAGATATGATAAAGAAGAATATGAAGATGTTCATAATGTTCGTATACATGAACTGAAATTCATTAAGAAGAACAATGACCATAAGTTCAAGTTGGTCAAGTACCTAATTAGGTCCAAGAAAACCATCATGAAACCAATGTGATTGGTAATACCAATGAAGGAGTGAGAAGATCACATCAGTTAGGAGCTCCACACACCTAGCCAAGGATGAAAACTCTTTAAATGTTTGTTTGCACTGAATTCCACTAAAACTTAGTGGGACAACTACACATAAAAAAGTTCACATGATAGTGCATGAGCATAGGAAATACCAATAATAATATAACAAGTTGGGATCACGAAAGAAACCACATCCATAGCTCCAATATTAGTAAAACCTGAAATTACTGAGCGTGATATCCCCTTTCCAATATAACTTGCTACTCACTAGAAGCATACACAACCATCACTTGCATCACCACCTTAGGTCCAGCCTTTACCAGAGCCCAAAACAATATTATAGGATAGGCTATATCGTATTGATTCTAATGTAAGTTTCTATCAAACATAGAACCAATGAGAAGAGGTTGAATCATTACGGAAGTTCCAACACCAGTTCTTTGTGATTGAAGCTAGTTAAATCAGTTATATTAATGAGCAACCACAATTTTACAAAGATTTCAACATAGGTAACCTATAAAAAGCAAGCTATGATGAAGGCAAGCATATAATAAAGAGATGAAAAACACATGTAGATAACAACAAAGATGTCTAAAATAGGGATGCAACCATCTAATACACCTTTCTTCAGCTCTACATTGAGATGTTCTCCTTTCAAGACAAGAGTTAATTGAAGGGGCAACTCAAAATCTTGATCCAGCAACGTAAAGACCAGGTTCAGTATTTCCCTTGTCTCTGGATTATTATGCACTTGGAACAAAAATAAATTAAATTGAGACAATACATATGATGTAGACCTTCCAACCGGTTAAGATTTTTCGGCAATTGCAACTATGTGTTGCTAGCATCAGATTTAACCAAAAATTACAAGCTTAACAAAACAATGTTTTGTTTCCAATGCTTAACGAAGATCCTTGATGTTGTTTGTCCATTCAATATACTAAAAAGGAAATATAATAATATGTTAATTGTGCTGATACAAACCCAAGCAACATCTCGTTCTCTTTCACAAATAAACAACAATAAAAAAATTAATATCCCATAATTTGGCTAGCAATGATAAACAAAAGAGTATTTAACCCTTAAATTAAAATAATTTACTAGAAACAAACAACTGTTATAAATTAAGATTGAGATGGCTGAGATTGTTGTGTTGGAGTCTCCTTGGTCGTGAATACTAAGCAAAAATTACCCATCCTTCTAGAAACTTCACCAAATCACAATTCTACTACATCAGGCAATAAACTTGAGGCAAGAGGGTTTAGTATCAAGCCATTAGTGCACTCACACACACACACACATTCTTACTCATATTGTTAGCATCATCACTGTTTGCACCTTATACCAGATATTTCGTGTTAACTACAATGACTTTATTCATTATTAAACTATGTTAGACTAACATAAAAAATTCATGTGGACGACATATATAAGCACGACTTTTAATATATGCACTTTTTAAATTAGGAGTATAAGAATTAAGAAGTTGAATATATCGATAATTTGAAGGGGTAGATGAATATAAGAAAGAAACATGAACAACCCATAAAAAATTTGATAACTCGTTTCATTTATAGATGGTTCATGAAATAAAATAAGATCTGAAAAAACCAAGCATATCTTAATCCAAATTAGTCTGGTCTACATGATATCATTTATCAGAACATCTAAATCTCTAGCTATATAGCTTGAGCATCAACCATGTTGTCCACTTACCTTGGCATGCATACGAGAATTAGCATACTAATACATATTATCAATGTTTAAGTCAAATGTCAAAATATAGACCACAATTCCAATGAACCAGAATTCAGCACATCAAATTCTTAAATTGATTATTATTTAGTGTCATACAATCTTCTTTCTTCCAAAATTATAAGTTTGCTTCCTTGACTAGTCATCCTCAAATAATTGCATTTGGATTGCAGAACCAGTATCACATGTTACAAAACTTGTACAGTGGGACCAGGATATTTGATTTATAATAAGTAACGGAAAAGCTTAATTACTCTACATTTTCATATTCCCAAAACTGAACATAAGCTCTATATTTGTAGCAAATTGATAATACTGTTTAAGGGATGCCTTCTGCAGTTGCATCGAGAGGTGATATGATCACTTCATGGACTTAAAGTGCAAATCAGTCATGACTTATGCAATGGTTCATGTGTTACTTACATAATGAGGTTTTTTAAACAAATTAGAATATGGTAGGAACCTTCTTAAATTAACTTTTCTATTGCCTTTTAGATTCTAAAATTTCGTTACTTACTATAAGCATCTAGTCTTTGATTAGATTTGTGGGCAGTAGATATGCAATAACCACTAATCTCTGCTCCTCGTATCCTCTTCTTATCAACAAAACTTATGCTTTCTTGTTTATATTCAAAAAAATCTTTTGGTAATTTTTTCTCTCTTTATACAAGATTGTAATAAGCCTCAATTTAGAATTGTTTGGACTATAAATATGATAGAAAGACCAAAGCTGCTTAAAGTTTCTACAACATGCAAAAGGATAACTGATACATACAATTTGGATGCATTAATAATTATTCTAGTTGGTGGGATTTTTTTAGTATACATATCATGGCCTTTTTTCTTGTTGCCAATAACTAACTATGATTGACAAAATCCAATCTCTCTTGGGCTTGATGTAGCCTAAAGATGATTTTTCCACTATCAATGACTTTATGTACAATAAAATACATAATGTAGTTATAAGACAATTTCAAGTATGTTTCAATTATTACATGGACTATTAACATTTGCAAGCTAACTTAAGGTATTAGTGTTCTATGAAGTAAAAAGAGGACTATAGTTATATATAACACCCGTGGTAATTTTTTTGTTAAATTACAAGTCCAGGTTAGGTTAGGTTTGGTCGAGTTGTAAGCTTAGTGAACTTTGGCTGTTTTGTGACATACAAGAGAATTTAGCAGAAGGTCCATTTCAACTCTGATATGTAGTAGTCCTCTAATACTATTTTATGCCCCTTTAGCAACAGCAAACCCATAGCTCATTAAGTGTGAATAAAAGAAAACTTACTAAGTGTTGGATTCTTAAATTATCATAGTACCAATTTCATCAAGGAGACAAAGCGTACAATATTAAAAAAAAATATAACGTAACAAAACATATATTCATCAATATAAATCAGACAGAGCACAAAACAAAACATATCATACCATAACAACAAAACAAAATAGAACATATATTCATCTATATTACTCAAACAGAACACAAATCAAAAGAATTCAAATAAAAACAAAACATGTATTAAGAAAAACAAACCAAAAGTTCGACAGATAAATTAGAAAACTTAGCTAAAACAAATCCAAAAGATAGAGACAAAGCATAGAAATTGAAGCTCTCATGCTAAGAACGACATGCAGCAGAAGCTTCGCTCGCCTAGAAGTTTCCTCAACCTTTGATTGATCAAGTCCCCATTACTTTCCTAGATCTATGACAGTCGTTGGAGTGCAATCCAACAAATTTGGTGGAAAAGATTATGGATATCCTAAATAATGAATGTGGAAACAAATTTTACTGGATTTAATCCCACCTTTATAATTTTTTTGCAAGTTTCCTTTATTGTGTCGAAATCCACCTCTTGCATGTCGATCAGCGAAGTCCGGCAAAGGCTATTGGGAATTCCCTTATCATCTCTCACTGAGCATAGTTTTCACAACAGATGTAACATCTGCTTTTCCAATCCCCCACAAATTAAAAGCCACAAGTCACCATAAGTGACTTCAGTGGGAGGCCACATTAAACAACCACTATAAACCCTTTTTAGCGGGTATTTTTTCAAGACCTAGCTAAAAGATCCCTGCTAAAGGTTCTAAGCTTTTTGAATGTTAGAACATATGATGACATGTATTGTAATTGGCTGATTTAGATGAACAAAACTATGTTTAAATTTCATTTATGGTGTTAGTTTTAAAGTCTGATTAGATTAGTGTTGTGGTCGAGTCAGATTTGGAATCGAAGGATTTGAAAATAGGAGCGAACACATTTTAAAGATTCAAGGTTGAAGACTACATTGAGTATCAGAGGTTAAAGGTATGATACACACACTCATGTACACAAATCACTTTCATTTAAATAGAAAAAATCCTTAAAATTGATTCAGGGAGTTTGGTAAAAGATGGTTCAAAATTAAAGAATTGTTAATAAGTGATCGATTGCTTTTGAACGCATTGTGTGTAGAGATAGAACGTTTTGGTGGCTGTTTTTTAGATTTTAAACCAAGGAAAAGACCAATCAATTGTCTAGTCAAAAGATCGGTTGTTTGAGTGTTTCATTAAAACTAAACTAGTGAATGATCGATTATCTAGTCGAAAGATCGATTGCTAATTGGGTTCTTTTAACCCTAACCAACTTAAAGCTCTATAAAAAGCCTCACAGATGAATTTGTAGAGTAAAATCATTATTTGAGAGAAGAAGAAGGGATAGACCTTGTCTTAAATTTTCCTTGAATAATTATAGATTTTTTAGAGAAATTCCTATGGGTAAGAAAAATTGAAAAAAGTAACACAACCACTTTTTGTCACACAAGAACTTGAAGAGGTGGAGCATATTCTTAATCAAGGTGGATTGAAGAATACTTAAGGTGAATCAACAATTAAAAAAGACTTTGATTGAAGAGATAGAAAAAGATGAAGACGGAATAAGAGAAGTAAAGTTTTAAGGGTTCGAGAGATACTTGAATGTTAACATAAAAGGAAGAGGTCTAAACAAAGAAATGAGTTCCATTTATGTCAGAGTCTCTAGAGGTTGATGGTAGTTCTTAGAGTTTTGTTAAAAGGTCTTACTTCCTAGTAGTGCATTGATTTGGCATAGAGAAAGGTTGTCTTAGTTTATTACCCTAGTTTGTATTTTCCACATTAAAAATGAGTGTGTGATTGTGTGCATGTTTGCAGTGATTGATTGATAGATTCATTATATAGTTTGATTAAGATTTCATAATAGTTTCTGCTATATAAGTTCCTACACATTAGAAAGATGTCATATCTCTTATTTCTTACTTGATTGCATGTACAAATAATCAATGTGATGATCCAATTTAGGGTTTCGTTGGATACTAAACTTTCAGCCAATGACATTGGCTATACAACCTAGGTTTCCTGTTGTCATGGGGTAGCAAAGTGGACTATGCGTGACACGTACTGGGGTGCACACACATGTGGAAGTGTTGTATACTAAGCAGTGTTTTAAAACCTGGCCCGGCCACTGATCCAGATTTATGGCCAGGCTAGTTCAACCCGGTTGAACCCGGGGTAAACCCGGTTGACCCGTTAGCATATAAAACATCTCCTTGAATAACCCTAATTCCCACCGTCCCTCCCAATTTTCTCCTGTTCTTTGTCATTCCTCCATCTCTCCCACCGCCCTACTCCCACTCCCTCTTGCCGGCAGCAACCATCTTCCCCGTTGCCGGCAACAACCACCCTCCTCGACTTCTATCGGCCTACAACAGCCTTCCAAGACAATCTTCCCCTTTCTCCCCTTCATTCTCTCATCCCCCTCGCCCTCTCCTAGTCAGCCACCGCCTCTCCAACCTCCTCCACGACCTCTCTCCCGCCAAGTTGAGCTCCTTATTCCTTCCCCTCTCCATCTCCCTGGGCTACAACGATTTTTGCAGGGACGGTGATGTCAATTTTTGCAGCGGCGACAGCAATGATGTTTGCAACGGCGGCAATGGAATTTTTGACATCAGCAGCAAGAGCGATTTCCGCATTCACTGGCTTCCCTTGCCTTTCCTCTTTGGCGGTTATGCACTGGCTTCCACAGTCTCTGCCTCCCCTCTCCGGCAATCCGACCTCGGCTTCTCCTCCCTCCCCTCTCCGCCGACACGCTTGATGGCCCCTCCCTCTCCTCTCCGACAACACGACCGACCCTCTTCCCCTCCCTCTCCTTCCCCCCTTCCTCCCTCTGCTTCCCCTTTCCCCTCCCTCTTCTTCCCTCTACTTCCACCTTCCCCGATTCCCCCTTCCCCGACTCCCTTCCCCGGCTAGTCCAACCCCAACCAGCCCCCGCCTTTCGGATCCCGGTAGAGAGTCCAAAATTCACAGCCTTTCGGATCAGTCCGGCCGGCCCTAGCCATGCCCCACACCGCGATAGCCACCCCTCTCTTCCTCCTACCTTTCTCTTTTTTTAAAAAAAAAAAACCTGGACCGGCCCGGTCGTCCAGGTTGCCAATTTAACCGGCCGGGCTGAGTTGATCCGGCCGGGTCAATGTGGCCCGGCGACCCAGACGACTCGGCCCGGAATTTTGACCTGTTTAACCCTGTCGAACCGGCCAGGCGAGTCCGGGTTTTAAAACACTGATACTAAGTGCATATGCATTGCGGGAACTACCCTTAGTGTTGTACACCTTGTATGCAGGCATTGCGGGGAAGGCCTGCAACGTTGCGCAACATGTGCACAGTGCATCAATGTTACCGAAGCTTTGTTGAGTTGTGTTAGGACACAAAAATGATGTGAATGGTGGAAAAATCTTTCTAATGGTGTTGTATGGGATGTATCAGCGGCAGAAAGCCTTTTGAATCTTTGTACCCTCTATACTCGACAATGTTGTGGGTGGAAGATCATATTGAAACAAGTTGATGTGTAGGCTGCTAGTTATCTAATTGATGTATTATGAGACTCCTTGAGGTGAGGATGGGCTGAAATTGAGCCCTATGTGTGCGGCCATGTTGTGAATGGGCACGTAGCCCATTTTCGGACAAAGAGTATTACCAAGGTCAGTCTAGTTCAATATAGACTAGGAGACTCATTGGTGGGCAGTTTCAAGCTGAACTTGGCACAATGAGGAAAAAGCATGTTAAAAGCCATTGTTCCTAGGAATGGAACTTCTTGGGCAAATGAACAAGTGAATTATGGGATTTGAGCATCGTGGATACTATTTGGTTCAAGTGATGAAAATAAAATGGAAAAGAAGAGGTCTAAATCATGAGCCATTCGGCATGCAAGTGTGCATTCAAAGTTTGGACAAAAAAAAAGAAAAAAAGAAAAAGGAAAGGAAAGTTTGGCACGTGAGTGCAAAAATCGCCATGCCTTTGGTTGGGAGCTATTGTGACAAGAGGTGGGACTGTTCTTTGGGTGAGCAAGAGTAAAACTCTTCCACCTATGATCTCGTTGGGTCAGCATGCAAGTGATGCATTCGAAGCATGTTTGATTAGGGTGTTTGAATAGACGTGTTCTCACCCCTAGGTTGCTAAACATGGCCCTGTATGCCAAAATTGGTTGGCAGGGTGGCACCCTTCATGGATGGCTAGTTTTAGAAATCAGTCTAACTAGCGAAGCGTAATGGGCCTCATTCACTAGCACGCAACATACACATGGGAGTTGTTGCATCCCAAGCGGTGTAGGAGTTTGGTGACCAAGTTGGTTACGCAAAGCTTGAGAAAAGTTGTTGCTCCTAGGCTGGAGTAGAGACCTATAGAGGGGATCACGAGTGAAAGCCTTATGTCACTGCATCCTGAGCGGTGTAGGAGTTTGGTGGCTAAATTAGTTGGGTGAAGCTCAAGCAAAGCTGCTGGTCCTATGGTGGAGTAGGCCTCCGGAATGTATCATGAGGGGAAACTTGACCGAATTAGGTGGCCAGGAACTTTGTAAGTGATGAAGACCCATAAGTTACAAGATATGTTGAGGACATCGCTGCATTGATATAATAAACTTTGTTATAAGTGGGAGGGCGGCATTCGATTCTTGGGAGACGTCAATGGGAGCAGACAAGAATGTCGAAGCCCAATGTCATGGTGTCAACTTATTGATGGGACTTGCAAGGTGTGGCTAAAGTGTATGCAAAAATTGTTTGAAGTGTAGGCAACTACTAGCTAGTGTCTCGAGTGTTGGGCCGGCTTCAAAAGAGGAACCTGGGCATCATTTGGTGTATTTTTTCCCGGTAGATGTGCAGCACCAACTCAAGTGGAGCAGTTGGGCAAACCTTCTTATCGATGCAACCATTACTATAGAGTACTTCTCCTGTGCCGATGGGCAAGGCGCATTGTGCAGAAAATGCATCATACAATGGTTTAACCAAGTTGAGGGCCCATGGATGGAAGTTGGTTTTTCCAAAAGCATGCAATCTATGGGTTTATCCAAGCCGTGGTGTGAAAAGATTTCAAGCATCGCAAGAAAATAGTTAACCCTTCATTGCAATTTCGTGTCATAGTTGGAGACAAGAAGAAGACCCCCTAGAGTTGTACCGTTGATAAGTCAATTGGGGGAGGGTGTCACGAGGTAGCAAAGCAGACCATCCATGACACATGTTGGGGCGTACATACGTGTGGAAGTGTTGTATAGTAAGTGTGTATGTATTGCGGGAACTGCCCATAGTGTTGCACACCTTGTATGCAGGTGTTGCAGGGAAGGCCGCAACATTGCACAACATGTGTGCTCAATGTTGCGCAGAATGCACACAACGATGCGCACATATAGTTAGTCATGTTAGGACACATAGTCGGCCAGCACATATTTGAATTCTTAAGATGTCTCATCCCCTCTAAATAGTGTTAGAGAGTCCCTTGGAGTATTTTTTGTCCGTTTGGCAAACTTTGGAAGAACCATGCCCATACAGCCACTTTGGTTGTCACTCTAGCAAAATAAAAAAATCTCTTATGCTGTATAGGGGGGGACATAGTGAGCCAAAATGATAAGCTATTGGTATGATGCCTAGCCTTGCAACCGGCAGTCTCAGATGGCAACGAAAGCTTGTTGTGTTGCTAGATATCATGCCAGAAGCCCCATCTGCTAGGAGATGGGGCACTTCAACTTGTGGGGCAGCCGTCCGGCTTTATGGTCATGTTGGAAACAAAGACCTTTATATGCACATGGCTGAGATAGATTATTCAGATGTTCGAGTTGCTTAAGTTGGATATGTGCATCGCAAGGAAGTGTCCTCCTCCAGCTAGCTTGTTTGGGAAATGTCCCAGCATGTTTGCATGTTCGCCTTGGGATGGCTCTTTGTTTGGCTTTGTGGGCTAGATGTTTGGTTGAATGGCACGAGGCCATGACCTTGACAAGAATAGCTTACTTACTTGGCTATTTGTCCTTACGAGTGCCACAAGGTATATGTTTCCCGGGTGCCTCCATGACACTGTGCTCTTGTATTGAATTGGTAGATGCAGGAGGTGAATCTAAATTGGGATCGAAGACAGCATATCACATATTGGTTTTGTGTCTGCAGTCCATCTCTTGAGGATCATAGGATGTCCACCCACAGCCCATGTAGATCCCAGAACCTTTAGGCAATCTTCTTCTCATGAAAATTGAAAGAGGAAAAACCCTAATTCTAAGGATACAATCTCCATGAGTTCTTGAGTTTTCCACATCTGTTCCACTGATTGTTTGATACACAAATAATATGGTCTTTTGCCAAGCAAATACCCGATGAAAGTGTGTTGTCATCGTTCCAATTCCAATTCCAAAATATCTTCATCCAAAGTGATTTCTTTTGATTGCAAGATTCGAGGAAGTTGAGAAGATGAGATTCATCTTTCGTTGAATGGAGATTGAAGAGGTTCTTCCAGAGGAGAGGTCTACTGGATGGGGGAGTCTACATGAGAAAAAGAGGGGGTACACAATGGCTGGCTTCAAGGGAGGAAAGAGAGAAAGAGGGTGGGCAGGCTGGACCCAGCAGCAGCCTCCCCTACCGGTGGCCAGCAAGAAGACCACTGTGGTGGCTATGATAATTGTCCCTTGGTTGCCCCATAGTCGTGCTCTTAGGTAGAAAAATCTTTGAGAACAATTTATTGGCGCATGAATTGATTCTTGACTATCACAACAAATGTGTTAGAACTAATTTTGCATTCGAATAGATTCCAAGAAGTCTTATGACAAAGTTAGGTGAAATTTCAAAGGCTTATCAGAAAGTTATGTAGAACTTCATTGTTAGGGCTTTGATTGATATTGGCCTCCCTCCCACTTGGGTTGATCGGTTTTATGAGTGCATCTCCATTCTTGCTTTCAGTGCATCGAGTAATGGAAGCAGCTATGGTTTCTTCTGAAGGAATTGCAGCCTACGACATGGCTAACCTCTCTCTTTATCTCCATTTCTTTTGTCATTTATGCAAGTCACAGAATTTATTATGCACAAATATGAAGCAGCCGATTGGATTTCCGTTCCTTTTCTAGGCGCATATATTCCTATCTTCTTTTTTATGATGATCTTGTCATATTAACTTAATGAAGATTGCAGATTGGACTGAGGGATTGAAGAGTCCTTGATTAAATTTTCAATCATTTTTTGCCTCTCCCCAAACAACCTCAAAATCATCACCTTCTTCTCTAGGAGTTGTGCTAATAAATTAGATCTCACAAGAAACAGTACAAACACCCATTGGATATGAAGTTGTTCACTTTTTATCTATGCAACTACCGTCCTATTTTACCTACAATTTGCAACTAGCAGCGTCATATAGAAGGTACTACAAGTAATATTGAAACTTCGTCCCCAACTAATGTTTAGTACAATTCAGAACCAAAACACACACACAATAAAGTGTGTGTAATACAGCACCATTCTGAAGTAGTCACATCTAAGTGTCTCCATCTTAATTTATTGATTGTTTTTTCCTCTTTTATTACTTTCGTTGATCATCAAGCACCCACGTTACCCCCTGCATGCATTGCCAAGGTACAATCAAGAAATTTATGAAGAAAAAATGGCACAATTAAGTAAACAGCAACTTTGATTGCGACCTTATTCATGAGTACTCCTTAAAGAACAGTATACGACACTATATATACATATCATAAGACATATATCACCGTATATAGTTCAGACATAATCCTAGAATTGTTTTTCTTTTCAACATATTATCCAGATCTTGTATTTTTATAATCTTATGCTTGTGATGACGGAGAAACTATGAAGCAAGCTGCAAGTAATAGCAATAACCTAGATCGTTCAGTTTAATATTAAAATTTATAGAATCAATGCTATATAAGACAAGAGCTGAATGTCGTGCAGGCTGTATCACCTAGGCAATATTAGTGAAACACAGTTCAAATTTTGGTCACCTGAACAAATGCGGTGGTAGGAAATGTTGTAACTATAATCAAGAAAAACTTTGTGCCTTCTGACATCTAGCTTAATATGTTATGATCCATTTAAGTATAACATGTCCGAAAAAACTTTTATGTTCATCAAGGGATATTAAAGAGATGATATTCCTGTCTTGTACAGAAAAGAATAATTAAGCATAGTTTCTATCATGCTCATTAAGAACAAAAATAATAGAATGCACTTATCAATAGCATCCTCGTTAGTATTGTAGTCATCTTTTATGTCATCCTAATTTAAGTGGGATAGATGAAAAGTGGAGATTATCTTATGTACTAGGGCAGTCCAATTCCATTGACACTTTGCAATGTTTTTGATAAGTAAAATGAAATGAGTAATCCACAATGTAAATCAATTTGTTGAGTTGATGGTCCACTCACCCACAATGTAGGGCAACTTCAGAGGCCATCTCTTTTGAAATGCGTGCATGAGGTAGGTGTGCCATGGATCTCCTATTACCGACAGCTTCATTAGCTGATTACGTCTCACTCTTGAAGTGTGGATTTGAGGGCCACCCTTGTGGATCTAGTTCTTATGTTATACTTCCTTCGTCCCAAATGAATAGCTTCATTTCTCAAAAAAAATTTATTTTTTATATTAATAATTTTATTTTATTAAATTTTAATGGTTGAGTACTTAAAAAAGAGTATCATAAGTTTATTTTTCTTTTTCTTATATGTGAGTTTTACTATTTAACCAAAAATATTATTTTTTTTAAATATAACTATTAATATAGGACATAGCGAGTATCAGTGAACATCAATTGCTAACCCACACTTCTCAAATGGCTAACCAACTATTGAACATTATAAAGGTTGAAAAATTATCCAAAGCACATTAAAGAGAAAATTCTCTTTATTTCAACTGAACAAATAAATTTCAATTTTGCCTACTCATCTTAAAGCGAGGCTGGAATTGCTTTTGAAGTGCAAATTTATAGAACACAACATACATACCCTAATAAACTCAATGTGACCTCAAATGCATAATACTTGAGCAAGTTGTTGTTTATATAGGGAAAAAGGACATGTTCAGCATGACCAAGTTTCTTTACCAAATATTCAAATATACATATAAGTTTTAACATTCTACATAGCTACCATGGTACCTTTTGAAACTTGATCACCTGCTCTCTACGTGGACGCATCTAGCCTGAACACTCTATGAATAGTTGTATATAAAGATCCAACATAGTATATCTAATATAGCATGGTCCTAGCATAGTCATTTGGTAATTATGCCATGTTAGGACTATGTTCCATGCTAAGACACAATGTACTATGTTCATAAGCCAGTCACGAAATTTCTACACCCTATGTACCATGGTCATTGGCCCATCAAAAAATATTTAAAGTGGTGACATGATAGGACTATATGTATAATTTGTGTGTTAAATTTTTAAGAAATAGTAGTATAAATAGGAAGTTGAATTTTTCAATAATTCACCGTGGAATTAGAATTATGTTTAGTATTGGAAGTTTTTAGAATAAATTTGTATATCGTGGCAAACCTAGTTTTAAAACTTTAAACTAATATAACCCTCTCTTCTAAAACCGGGTATGTACATTCTTCGTATTATTGTGCTCCTAAATTCGGGCCCTATCAAATAAAATATTACAAGGGTAAGTAATTTTAAACTTTTGAAATGGACCTTACCTACAATATATTTTTTGAGGTTTAAATTGATATGAGAGGTAACAGATAAAAAATTATAAAATATATAATTCCAAAATATAGAGCCAAAATTGATGGAATTACTTTCATAATTCTGTTAATTTTGGCCGGTTTGAGCTGGAGATGACTTGGAATTACTTTCATATAGTAATTCTAATCCTACCCACTTTCTCCACAAAAATATAATTCCCATAATTCAGAAGGAAATTGGGGCCAAATTAATAAAATATCAACATCTAAAAAGCCCCTGAGACCCTTATGTATGGTAGTCATGGAGCCATGTCACGAATCATTTTCCTAAAAAAACAAAAAACACTGCTGTTCGATCCTATTCAGTCAGCAGCCTACTCGAATCAAGTGATTTAGGCTAATCAGCACCTTTATTTTCTGTTTTTTGTTTCAGGAAAGATCAGACGGGTCGCCAGACACTGAAATGGGGGAGGTCCAAGCAGGCAGAGCCCTGGAGGACGGCTCAACGGCACATTCAGTGTTAGTATTTGAAGAAGTTAAAACACTTACGACATAATTAATGAAGCGAAAAGGTCGCTGACAATGGAAAAGGATCCGAAATCTGCTGATTCAAGTAATTATCATGCTTAGAGTAAAGTTAATCCTCTCATGCCTCGCCCAGGGTCTTATTAAGACTGAAACCAAGGAGCTTGGCTTATTCTCCAGCATTGGAATATGAAGGCTTATTGCCATAAAGAGGACGGATGACTTGAACTCACCTTTTTCAGAGGATGATGCCTTCGGCTTCAGCGGATCTTCACTTTGCGACGCCATATCTATCCCCGGCCATGGGCGGCACATACAGCAGTTTCCCTTTTCTATGCTCTCATATACGGACGCAACATGCTTGCCGCATCCACTCCAGGTGAACTTCCCACACTGCTTGCACGCTATCTTGAAGCACATCTCTTCCTTTTCTCCTCTTCAAGATCCGAAGTCCTTGTGTAGATGCTTGATATTGCTCAGGCTTATCCATTCCACTACATGGGTATATTTATGACTTTTTCTGCTTTGTTCTCATCGAAATTTATCTGGCGGTATTGTATTTTCCGGCGTTCGTATCGACTTCATTGTTATGCTTATCTGAATAGAAGCGTTAACGCCGAACGTGTCAATTTGTCTCTAGCACAAAAACAACACAATGCTACCCAATTAAATTCGGGAGAAAAAGCAACACAAATTGTCCACCTGACAATGCTTGGTACTCCTATTCCAAATAAAACTGCACGCCCATTCCTAAACCCCAAAGTTTTCGACGCATGCACTTAATAAGATTATTGAATATGTGAATAAAGCGCAATTTACATGTAAGAAAGATGTCATATAACTCGTTTCCTAGCAGTGTCTTCTGTGGAAAGGTCTTCAGTTTCTTTCGCTAGGTTTATTGAATATGATTCAGCAAATTGATATTTCACCTCACATAAACATCAACAACATGACATATATAACGTGTGCAATATTCAATTCATAGATCAATCAAGAATATAATTTTAAGTGTGTGTGTGAAAGTGCAACTCGAGCCCACTTATGTGACACAATGAGTAATGGGTTGTGGGTGCCCCCACTTTCCTCAAACCCTTGTTGACGTACACTGGCTCACCCAAGCCAGCACGACAAGGTGGGTCACTATGGGTTCAACCCATAACCTATCCGTGTGGGTGTAAGTGCAACTCGAGCCCACTTAAATGTGGGACACAATGAGTAATAGGGTGTGGGTGCCCCCACATTCCTCAAAGCCTTGTTGACGTACATTAGCTTACCCTAATCAGCAGGACAAGCCGGGTCACTATTGGTTCAGCCCACATCCTAACCCAACACCCCTCATTATGGGTGAAGAGCTCATATCGGTAAAACAACAACTAATGTGAAGTTCTACTGCAATCCAAGAGTATGAGTATGTTGAATAAATAGATTTATTGGTAAGGTCTTAGATAACCAAGTTGTTAACTTCTCAACAGTAAGAAGAAGATGAGTGAGTGATCGTTTATAATTAAACATTTTGCAAGTGTACAAGGTAATTGTACTAGGATAAGTATTTAAGAGTTGTCGAACCTCAGGGACGGATGAATTATTACTAAATCTAAAGAGGAATTTGCTGATTAAAAACTAAAATAAACTTAAACTTAAATTAAGCAAAAAAAAGAAATCAACTAGTTTAAAAGCAAGAGATTAATTCGATAGAATTT
Source organism: Saururus chinensis (assembly GCA_035235625.1). Taxonomy (NCBI): domain Eukaryota; kingdom Viridiplantae; phylum Streptophyta; class Magnoliopsida; order Piperales; family Saururaceae; genus Saururus; species Saururus chinensis. The sequence goes on from CP141142.1 coordinate 23,487,495, forward strand.
ACTTAGGAAATTGAATCCACTATAGAACTATAATAATTCTTTAACTTTTAATCTAAATCTAGTGTGAATATGAATAAGTATTCTCAGCTACAAGCTAGAATTACTTCAAAAAGAATCATTAATTAACTTCCTTGGCATGAATTATCTTCGACAATAGCACGAATCATCTACACTAAACTAGCTATAGGCATGACCCGTCTAATCTTAGTATAACTCATCCAAGTCATTAATTAACTGAACATTAAAACTATTGTATGACCATCTCATCTAAATCACAGAAATTAGAATCGATGCAAATATCAAAACCACATCAATGTATCATCTACAAGACAATAAATCAACATAGACTTGAATAAACATGAAAAGCTCTTCCATTAAAAAAGAAATCCATATCATACAATTGTCATCATTCACAATTGAGATCTAAATTAAAAAGAAAAAAAACTGAAACTTATCTATAGCTTCATCAACTCCTAAGTCTAGTCTTCCATTGTAGAAGAAAGCACTTGAATCTCCATTGAAAGCTTTGAGTTCTTCTCCATCTTCTTCTTCCTTTTTCTCTTCATAAAATCTACTGGAATCCCCTAATTTTAAGCTAAATATGTCTTTTTATAGGCATAAGTTCCGTATGAAGAAGTCCAATATGAAAAGGATTAAAATTTGGGTCAAACAAGGAAACTGCACGTTATGTCGTTCGATCGCCCTACATGCCCGATCGATCGCTTGAACTGTATTTTTGTCTAAATTCACGTTATCCTGATCGATCGGTAAGTGACCCCGTTTGATTTGCTACAATGTTTCTGTTTTCTTGGACATTTTATATTTTGTTCATTAAGCTTTCCTTCGTGTCTATATTGATTTCCAACTTGGTTATAACTCCGAAAAGTTGTCCATATCACTTTAAAGCATGTGAAGACTACTTTGAACTATTCAAAATATTGTCCAAGTATCTCGATAAGCGCACTTTACCTACAAAACATAAAATATCATATTTTAGACATGTAGAAAGTAACTAAAATTCTATCTTGATTTAAATACATGTCTAAACAACTAATAACTACAAAATTATTAATAATTAAACTAAAATACTAATATCTATCTTAATCTAAATAAACCATAATTAACTCTAAATTAACCTAATCTATACTAGCAAATAAGGTAAAAATGCATATAAAATAGATATAGATTTCATACTTATCACTGAGTGTTAGCTTTCCTCTTTATAGCAAGTCAAGAATAAAGTAGTAATGCACCTCATTGTCCTTACTCTCGTGTTGATCTCCCTATTATAGAGGATCAACACAGTTGCTAGATTTTGACAATAAATATAGATAGGTATATCATACAAATATATAGCCTCAACCTAGCTAAAAATTCATTTATGCACACTATTTCAGAAGTTATTCAACTACATGTATAGAACTCAACTTCTATAGTGGATTGAATAATACTTATATATTTCTTGCTAGCCCATGCAATTAAACTACCTAGCATTACATTTTCTGTCATCTAGGTCCCCCCACATTTTCAAAATCACTACCTAACCAATGACAAACTCTCAAATAAATGAGTTTCATAGCATTTGTGGCTAGTAGGTACCTAAACACCCACCTTATAGTATATATGTCAATATTGCATACTTGGGTTAGGCTATTATCTATTCAATAAGCCTATAACAAAGCAAAAATAAAGTCGAGTATAAGTCGTAACTTATATCAAGCTACTAATAGCCTATACATAAGGTTAATACCCCATATCGAGTATATCCTTTCTAGTTGAGGGAGTCAATCTCTTTGATCATACTACATCCTTATATATAGGAGAGCTATTGGTTTTGAAATCAATGACACCAAAGCATTTAATACACATTTAACATAAGCTTCTTTATGTACACTAAGTTTACCAACTTTTCTATCTATGTCAATTTTTATCACAAGGATATAAGAAGCCTCACCCATGCATTAGAAAAAAATGGTCAACAATGACGTAGAAATAACAATGGCTTAACAGGTCGTCTCTAGTACTAAGTATCTACGACGGCTAAATTGTTAGTCGTTGCTATTGCTCATTATTTGCAACAGCTATAATTAGTCATCTCTGATTATCTTACTATACTTATTTATTCAGAAATTTTTGCAGATATGTGACGACTACAAAAGACCGGCGTTGATGGTCTCAACACAAATTGCAATGGCTAAAGGTGTAATTCGGCAATATTAAGCATCTACGACGGCTGTAAAGAGCGTTGTTGATGGTCTCAACGTCAATGACGATGATGAAAGATGTGAGCCGTCTGTATATTTTCTCTGTGATGCCTCAAGCTATTGCAGATGATCAATATTCACGATGGCTAATTGTAGTCGTCGCTGATTATTTCCTTCCAACCTGCCTATATACCCTCCCCCTCTTCTCTTACCCGCTCCAATTTCCTTCCCCCACCCCAATTTCCCTCCCTTGTTTTGATTCCCTCTTTCCCGGTAAGTCGACCCTTAGCCTCTTTTTCCTTTCTCTTCTTTCCTCCTTCCCAATCTCTAATTCTCTACCTCTGCGAGTGTGCTCAAATCCCCACCACACCCCCTATTTCTACTACCTCCTCCTCCTTCTCGCGTGGGCAGGCTCAGTTTATCCCTCCTGATTCCCGCAATTTGGGTGAGCTCCAAGTATGACTGCTCTGTCTTCTCCCACAAGGTATCCTGGAGGTTCTTGAACTGCCTTGCCAAGCTTAACATCTCCTTCCACAACGACTACAATGGCAACATCTCTGGCCTCCATCTCAGCTTCATCTCCAAGTACCTCTCTGTCCTCTAAGACTTTGAGGACCAGAATGCGGTCATCAGTAGTTCCATCAACCTCTGCTCCAGCTTGTAGGTCCTCACTACCCATGACATCAAGGTGTTGGTCGTTGCCCCCTATTTCTGTTTGGCTTGATTGTTGTTGTGGATTGTGTTATCTGGTGTGTTCTTTTGTTGTTGAACCATTGGATGCTCTTCCCTCTGCCTTGGTCAATTTATCTCCTTGGTTGATGTCTTGATTTGAAATTAAGAATTTTGTTCCCTGCATTCATCAAATTGGGAGATTTTTTTACTTTCCTTCCCTGGGTTTCCAAAGAGCAGCTGGTGGATATGGAGGCATCATCATCAATAACCGGCTTGTGATTCATATTCCCTTTGGACAACCTGATGGTGACATTCGCATCTTCATTGGTGACTAGTACAACAAAATTCATACAATGAGTTCTATCAATTCATACCAATGTTTGTAATAAATGTAGTATTGATTACAAAATGGAAATTGGAATGGTTGTTTACACTAGTTTTTAACCTAAAGAAGAATACTTTTGCCTTCTCTGTAGTCTCTTTTTTTTTCGTAAAAAATGTAGGATCTAAGAAAGGCCCTTGATGGAGGGAAGGAACTTGGGATGCCAGAGGGAGTTTTAATAAATGGGAAAGGTCAATATCACTACAACCAACATATATTCCCGAGGGTATACGGTATGAGACAATTAATGTTGAAACTGGTAATTTTCTCTCTTGACAGAATATACTAAAAACTTGTACTTGACACCAATATTAATAAGTATTCCATCCTATCAGATGTTCTATGCGTGTTTATTGAAATTATTTTATTTGTTTGTGTTGTCCTCTAGTGCGTTTGGCCATGGCTGGAGATAGATTGCTAAACCTGTGATATGTAGTTATCCCAAATTGTTGTCCACCTATTTTTCATTGATACTTGTATTGTGGTTTTTCTCATGTGAAATTACGTTTAAATTTCATTATATTTATGTGGCTTTAAAATGTTTGGGTATTCTAATATAGAGAGGTACATTTTACTTTTTTTGAAAATGCTTTTGTCATGAAATAGGAAAAACATATCGGATTGGAGTGCACAATGTTGGAATTTGAACAAGTTTAAACTTCAGAATTCAGAATCATAATATGTTGTTTGTGGAGACAATGGGCTCATAGACAATGCAACAAAATTATACTAATTTAGGTATTTATGTTGGACAGTCTTATTCAGACATGTTAAGCTTAGTTTTATGTTTGTATGTATTATGTTCCTCAAATTAGAAATTTCTGAACTGGGGGTTGTGCATCAGCATTCTTGTCCATTTTTCTTTGTATGAAAAATTGTATAGGCACTTAGTTTTGTCATTCTATATTTTGTACACTTCTCTTTTGGATCTTTTTCTTTTTAGTTATTGAGTTGTGGTTGTAATTATGTTTTTTAATCTCATTATAGGTTGAAACATAAACATTTTGAAGTTTAACTTGAAGTGCTAGCAATAAAAGGGATTATTATATTTCAACATAGTATTCTGCTTTGCTCTCAGGTTGTTAAGAAACATCTAGATTGTAAGTTATAAATAAGCCATCAAGTGTTGTGAAAATGAACCATGGTTGAAAGGGTTTTCATGAGAGCAGAATGACGAAGTAGGATATATCATGACACATAGATATCTTGAAATTAGATGCTACAAGTTCGGTTCCAAATATTTATATGTTATCATCACTGAAATAAAAGGTTGAATTAATGTGGTATAGTTGCTGCCATTACTTCTTCTGATGATTGTCTATTTTGTAGATTTCCTCTTCCAAGTGAGTGTGACCAGCCGAGAACCATATGAGGTGGCACTTTAACTTAGCGTTATGGTGAGAAAATGTGTCTTTCATGTTTTTATGGTCATTAATGTGAGTTTCATTAGTTCATAGACCTTTCCTTGTCTTCTAACTAAAAAATTCCTTGAGCTATTTGTTATGGACTAGAATTTTTTCTGCTTGCCCTATTGCATTATTAGTTGAATTTCTAGTTGATATATCTCTGATATCTTTGGTCATATTTTCATATCACCTACTACCTCAGGGTGGAGTACTATTTTGAGCTAACTTACGCGGGAAGGCTGCTAATAGCTATGAGAAAATAACAAAAGGATGCAGATACTTCCATATTTGGTTCATTCTAGCACCCTTAAGCTTCCAAGTGTATAAGTTGTCAGGCTTGGTTCATTCTAGTTGATGATTAAACTATCAAGAAATGACTAATCTTTTGTATATTTCATGACAAGTAATTCTTATTCTTTAGAAAGATGACTAAACATGTAAGAGTTTATGTTCAGAAGGTACTTTTTTTTGGCAAATTTTTATTTTAATACCATACATACATCCGGGATGGACTCTAGACACCAAATTACTAGTGTCTTTATTGAGTTATTTGTTGCACTTGAATTTGGTATTTCTATTAATTTCTTATGATGTTGCTACCCGAGTGGATGAATTTCTTGAATCTGATAATTGTTTGTTATACATTCTAAATTCGATGTGCAGGAGTGAAAATTAGCTCATCTTCTTGGAACTTGAACTACATATTAATGTTTCAACAATCAAACTGGTAAACTCTACTACATAGATAGTTTGGTAATTGTTTACCCAACTATCCATATAAATCTTTCCAAAGAAAAAAAATCATCTATATGCATGAAACCATTTTGATAGATCAGTCTTTTTTTAATGCATCCAGCTCATCGGGTATATAAATATGATACCTATTCTATGGAAGTTGGAAAGGATATCTTGACTCGTGACAATAGGGAGAGTGATATGGAAAACTTTTAAGGAGCCTATGTATGGCACTGGAATACATCTTAGGCCATCAAATTTCCCTCATCTTAGGTGGGCTACTTTTGGGTTGTTTTTGAATTCGAATGCGAGTATTTTTTGTTGTGTATTTAATGTGTTTATGTCAAAGGTTTGAGACCCGAAAATATTGTTCCACTTTGATTTTTCTGTTGTTTTCTAATTTTAGAAACAATTTGTTGACAAGTATTTTGTTATTAGTTAAAAAATTGTGATGTGTTAACAATTTTGTCCATACACATTGAATGACAATCAAATTCGTCAAGAAATGGTTTGAATTAATTTATTGGTATGATATTAAGGAAACTAAACTTTCTATGCAACAAATTCGATGAAATAAAAAATCTAAAGTATATAAGATTTTAAATTTTTTTTTTTTTTCTAAATTTTCTAAAGATGTCATTTTTAAAAAAATGAAATATTTTATTTTTTAAAGATAATTTAACAACAATGATGGTCTATTTGGTTGTCATTGAGTGTTTTGTTTTAGCAACGGCCGAAACTGTCACTAATGAGGGGTTTTAGTGATGATCTCTCTGACTGTTGCTAAATAAGAATTTTGCGATGGCCACAACCGTAGTAAAGTCATATGACCATTGCAAATAGTCCAAAGCAGATGATGGGGTGTTTTGTTGTGACAGCCACAACCATCATAGAAAGTCATGTCGACCTTCATTGAACTATCAGCTATGCAACTTTCTGCAATGTGAGTAATGCATCATTGTTCACATTAGCAACTACTAGAATAATGAACAACGACGATTGGCAATCGTTGTTGTTGTGCTTTTTTTTGGTAGTGATGTCTTCCATCTCAATGTAGATTTTAAACCATTTATTTAAACTGACTATTAAGCTTATGTCATTTCCAATCAATAGGATATCATTAATGTAATGAAAGAGCAACATTAATATACTTTCATCTATAAAGGAATGAACATATTAATCATAATCATTTTATGTCAAACCATACTATCTAATCACTTTGTGATCAAAAGTGAAATATCATTGTCAAGAAGATTACTTAAGCCCACATAATGACTTAACGATTTCGCACACAATGGGTTGTTCCATATAAATTTTCTCCTCTAAATCTCTATTTCGTAAGGCACCCTTTACAACTATTTGGTGTAACTCAAGATCAAAATAGCCTATTATAGCCAAAAAGTACCTAATAGATGCAAATCTAGTCACAAGTAAATAGGCTTCCCTGAACTTTATTCCTCTAAGTTGAGTGAATCCCAATGCCACCAACATTGCCTTGAACGTGTCTATCGACCCATTGTAAGATCTTCTAATTTAATAACTTTTCATTATGTGTGAATTTATTTGTTTTGAATTAATTTTCTTGGGGTAATGGGTTAGTTTAATTATAGATTTCTTAAGTTTTATTTTTACTTTAGTTTAGAATATTAGTGTGAAGCTTGATTCACCAAATTTATACCTATTTAAGGGCATCTTTTTTCCTATTTTTCTTTATCAAAGAAGCAAGGCCCACTATGGGACCCATGTCCATGTGAGACAGCGTGCTACCTATTCGGCTGCCAACCTTCTATTGAACTTGCATAAATTTTTTTCATATGTCTTTTACTTTTGAATGTCAATTGAATTGTAGCTTTCATGCTAAATGGGTATTCCCAAATAGGTAGTTTTCTATTTTTGTTATTGAAAGAAAAAAATATATAAATTTCTTTATAGACTTTTAGAAAGTTCTCTAATTTATATTTGTTGGTCCATATTATATTCTAAATTCCCATGTCCACAAAATTCATAGATGTCACAATTAAGTTTTATATTTGAATTAGACTTGAGTTTCATAATGAGTGCAAGATTTTTTTATATAAACAGAGAATTACAACATCAAGATTAAGAAAATTTGCATAATCTTGACTCACCTTAATGCATTCCTCTCTTAATTAAACAATAGGAACACTCATCATGATATTTTTCAGCTTTTATGGTGATTTTTCAAGCAATATAGAGATTGCATAGAACACCTCAAAACAAAACAAAAACACTACAAAACTCAAAGTAGTAACTAACTATTTTTGTTTCTGTTTTCATGTCTTTTCTTTTATTGTGTGCTTACTTTATTTGAAGAAAACAAATAAAAACGAAAATCAATCGTGAACAAAAATAAGAAACAGCCCCAAAAGACTATTTGGCAACACTTTGGGCCACACTCATAACTTAAACCCTTACTATCTCTTGGTCCCATACCAATCATGGTGTCTAAAGTCTTCTGACCATTCCTAAACCCTTCTAGTTTCTTTTCGGATGACTTCAACTCATCCTGAAGAGTACTAGCCTTAGACTTCTCCTTCTCCAACTAAGCCTTAAGGTTTAAAACCTCTTTCTTGAACATGTTCTTCAACTCATCCATTTCTAAGTTATCTTACAAAATGGAAATGATTGACAAGTCTCTTGCTTAACAACCTTCTTACGTTTCCTAGACTTTCTACTCTACTTTAAGATCTCTTCTAATTGTGTGAATTTTGTTGGTTTATCGGTTTAATTTGACTTTTTGGGTAATGGATTAGTTTAACTATCAATTTTTTAAGGTTTGATTTCATTTTAAGAGTTTGAGTGCTAAGCTTGATTTACCTATATTTTTACCTATTTAAAGATATTTTCTTTTAAAATTTTCCTTTAACTAAGGAGCGGACCCCATCGTGGACCGCACATCTGTGTGCATGGATGCACGACCATTTTGACCTCTAACCTTATCGTACTTTTTTTAAGTAGGTTTGGGTGTGATCAAATTTATTTTTATGTCAAAAATACCTTTAATTAGCCACCTAGGACGTTTTTTCCTATTTTCTAGCCCAGTAGTTTATATTCCTAGCCCAAAACCCTTACTATATAAGGAAAACCCCTAGCCATTTTCCAAATGAAGAAGGGCAGTGTTAATGAGGGAAAAATTGCTCTACCCCCATTTCCCAAAGGAGAAACCTTGATTAAGGTGATTTTCTAGTTTTAATCACCCTTAATTTTTCAATTTTGGTCTTCATCACCTCTATCTTCATTTCTCCTATTGTTATTATTGATTTTCTTCTATCAAAATTACGTATCTAATTTCAATTTAGAACCCTAATTAGGTTATTTTTGTTTTTAACCTAAGGATGCCTTGGATCTATCCTTTTCCAAGTTGATTTGAGTTTATAAATTAATTTTAATTAGGTTTTACTAAAAGCCTTAATTTTTTGGTAAAATTTTTCTTGAAATTGAGGATCATTCAAAGGATTCAAATGCATATTAGAGGTAAGGGATTTTTACCTTGATGGTTTTTCTTCATTGGAATGCATGATTATATGTTTATTTGAGTTCTTGATTCATTTTGATGTATAATGGTGATTTATTAAAAGCATAAAAATTATGGTTATTTTGGTATGATTTAGGATGAGAAAACTTCATGTATGTTTTAGTCTTAGGAATCTGACTAGATGTAGCTATGGTCGAATAAGATTATATGTTTATTTGAGTTCTTGATTCATTTTGATGTATAATGGTAATTTATTAAAAGCATGAAAATTATGGTTATTTTGGTATGATTTAGGATGAGAAAACTTCATGTATATTTTAGTCTTAGGAATCTGACTAGATGTAGCTATGGTCGAATAAGATTTAGAATTAATGAACTTATATATATATATATATATATATATATATATATATAAAGGTTGAAGACTAAGATGAGTGACAAAGATAAAAAGATCTTTTTCACACACTCTTATATAAATTACTTAGTTTTGATTAGAATTAATAAATCAAAGTAATTCTAGAAGTGTAAGGAAAAATTAGAGTAAAATGGAAAATTTAGTAAACAATGATTGATCTCTTAGATTACTACTAAAGTCGTTGATCAATCAACACTTAAATTTGCCTTTCTAAATTTTAACCGAGAGTATATTGATCGATCAACACCCACTGAGAGTTTAATATCCATCTAAATGTAAATAGTGGATTACTAGATTGCCCCTAGTATGATTATCTTAGAAAGATAAAGACTAAAAGTTCTAGCCTATATAAAAAGAAATTTCTACTAAGTAATAGAAACTAAGTATTTACGCATTCATGATTATTCTATCAAGAAATTAAACCACAAAGTATGCAAATCTCATAAGAGAACACATGGATTTCATGTAGAAAACCCAAATATGGTAAAAACCACCATAACCACTCTTGGCCTAAAATCAATGAACTAGATAATGTAACACTACATAGACACAAGCAAACCACCAACTTTTGCTATTTTACTCTAACCCAAAAACTCTTTTTGTTTAGGTCTTTAACAAATTTCTTTCATTGCTGGCCTTCAACTCTTCTCCTCAGGCACTTGAAAATTTTTCTCTACTTGCTTTGTCTTTGTCTATTTCTAGCCACAACTACTAACTCCTCTTGTTCTTTGACTTTAGCCTCCATCATCTCCAACTCCTTTGAAGAATTTGTAACAACTCTTCTTTAAATTGATGTGTGAGACTCTTCTCTTTTAGTTGTGTCTTTATGAAATCACTATTAACGTAAGCAAGAAGCTCAAGATGATTTCCTATAGGAAAACAATGGAAAGAAGCTCTTTACTATTTGATTTTCTAGGTTTTCCTCTTTGCATTTGTGTGATTCCTTAGCCATTTAATAATACACTAAGTCAGTTTAAATGTTTGATTCTAATTAGGAATAAAATATATCTCAAAAAGGCTTAAACTAAGCAACAAACACATACAACAATCGATCGTTTGACACAGTGATCAATCATTCACTATTTCAATTAGGAAACACACTACTAATAATCAATCTATATATATGGAAATCGATCTATAAACTCTCGACTTAATTTTATAAAAGTCTGATTCAAGTGCTAACCGATAGATTGGTACTTTGTATTTTGAAGTGATCAATTGATTATACAATATTATACTATTTACCCTGATTTGGTCACAACCTCCCAAATTCACTCATTCCAAGCTAATCTAAGTTATTTATATATGTGAATATGTGCTAAATAACTTTTTACCTTCAACATTGTGCTCAGTCTTCAACATTAATCGATAAGAGCACATCTGTTGCTTTTTTTTAAGTGAATCAATTCTAAATCCTACTCAACTACAAATATATCTAATACGATTCCTAACACTAAACACATACATAATATTTCAACATAATTTTGATCAATGAAATTAGCTAATTACAATATATATGTTGCATATGTTCTTTTCAATCTCTCACTTTTCTTATTTTGGGACAAAACACTACAAGATTAAAAATTAATTAAAATTACAACTCTTGGCATAGTGCATTAACTTTTAATTGTACATATGACTTGACACTACTAAGACTTAACTAAGACAATTTGAAATTGATCTTGATAAGCTTTATAAAACCCTATACTTATCCTACCAACTTACAAATAATATTATTTGACATAGTAGTGTCCATGAAAATAAGCACATTAATTATCAACAATCATTTCTCACCCTTTTTGACACAAATAGACAAAAAGTGAGTCAATAAAAAATCAATTAAAGCACAATCAAGTCATAAATACCACCATAAGACATGAAATGAAATAAGCACTAAAATAAATCATGTCCATCATATACCTAAAAAGATCGTCAATTTCACAATACACCCAAACATAGAACATAAATAAACTGACACAAGTTCCAGCACAAAAAAACATGATAATGTGATAAAGAAAACATTAAAAACAATCAATCATCTCTAGCAGGCCCATCTACATCATCTTCATCATGAAGCTCCACCTCACTGTTTGGGTGTGAAAATTTATCCATTATCATTCTCCTTATGTCTGCAAAACCCTTATGCATCTCATTCTGTAATAAAATAAACTATGCATATGTAACATGTTTGCCTAGATGATTAAATGGTATCTTGGGAAATGGTGTATTTGTTGGTATGTGTTGCTCCTTCTAATATGATCCCTGTATCCCCTAGTGTGAGCCAACATCCATCTATCCTTACTAGCATCAATAGGTTCCATAGCAACTAATGTAGGCTACACTCATGAAATCCTAAGATTAACAAAAGTGATTATCTGACATAGAACGTATGGTTATGGTAGTGTCTCATACCTATGATCATGTAGGAAGGTCATAATGTGTCCAGAAATGGTAGATGGCAAGTCTAACTCCAACTGAGGCTCTAACAAAAGAAACAATATCCTAGTCTACTATGTCCTTCCTTGCACTCTACATGTCATACTCAGCTCCCACATTCTAAGAGAAATATCTAGCTCTCTGCCTCTAGGAAATCTCATTAGTCGACCAGTCAAATAACTATCAGATGGAAATGAAAATCCACAAGTCTAGATAATGAAGCGGTGTCCTCTCACACTGAATCACCTTGGCAACAATTTGAGGCGTAACTCAAATAGTGGTGCCTCTAGCAACCCAAACCAATGCATCATCTCTGTCAAATCTGAGTGTAGAAAACCATTAGCAAACAAGGCAAGGATAAACATGTTGATTTGTCCTAGAGATCAATTGAAAATAATCCAACCAGTATCGTTGAGCCATTATCTACTCCATGGCATTCTTTCCTAGCAAATGGACTGGGCTCTGCTCAGACTTGATCTCCTAACTTGCTCCTCTAAGCTACTAGACACCAAAGGGTCACCTAAACCTAACTCATCAGCTACTTTCTACTTCTTTATTCTCCCCATTTAAATTATTAGTAAAGAAATAAAACTTAGGGCTAGACATCACTATGAAATGATCATATGACAGAAAGTCCTAGAATTTCAAAAATCATTGGCATACGCAATAAAGTGCAAAACATTTTAAATTAAATAAAACTCTAAATTTTTATGTGCCCAATTTACTCCAAATTTTGGTACATGAATGATATTAATGTCTAGAACAAAATTCATAAATCTAAGTCTAATTTTGATAATAAAAACAAGCCCAATTAATTTAAAAAATAATTTTGAAGGGTGAACTTCAAACCGAAATGAAAATTTTGTGAAATATTACAATTTATCGGTTCAAATTTAGATAAACATAGATCGAGCAATTCTAAACAATCATATTGGTTCAAAATAATTTAAAATGACATGAAATTCACTGGAAATCAAAAGGTCGAGCTTGGTTTATACCTTGGTCATGCATCAAATCAAAAAATCGGCCATGATATCTCATGCAAAATAATACAATACTCACAAAGTCGCCTTCCACCTCCTTTTCAAGCTCTTCTAGAGAGTTTAGAGTAAAATGGAGTGGTTTTAGGGCTTTGACCATTTTGAAAACAATGCTTCAGTATGACAAATACAACCAAGCGATTAATCGATGGATTTTAAAGAAATTCCAATTTTTATTTTCCAAAAATTGAAAAAAATAAATTTTTTTATCAAATTTCATAAATCATTTCAAGACATTTTCCATCGAAATAAGACTTTTCATATCACTAGAAATTAAAAAAATAACACAACAATGTTGAGTTCTTTTTGACAAATTTTTAATTAATTCTCCATTAAAATAAGTGTAACCATCGATTATGTTAATTCATAACTTGCCTTAGATTAGTCAACTCCATTGGTATGTGATTGTCAGTTTTAATTTCTTTTATTTAATATTTTAATCCTCTTTTATTAATTTTAGAAGAAACCAATATTGTTTTTAACTTGTGTCTCTTTTAATCTTAAATCTTGCAAGATCACTTTTTTTTATTTGAGACAAAGTTGTTTAGACCCTAGTAAAGAAAAAATTTTCATTTTTCAAGTCACTTTAGCTAGAATCTATGTATATATTCTCCAAAAAAGAAAAACAATTGAAGCTCAAAATGTAAATATGTTTATGCCTTATTCTAAGTTATATTATTTTTTCTCAAATCATTTTTCTAGGGTTAGCCTTTTTCTAAATACTCTCAACCTGAATCATAATTTTTTTTTCTTTTCCTTCTTTTTCTTTCTTGGTATTTATTTTTTTCTTTTGATGACAAGCATATGGGAGCTTCACACTAGCCTAGGCTGAACAAAGTAGTTAGCCCTTCCCCATCTTCTTTACAAGGTCAATTCCAACGAATAAAAGATGTTGAAATAAATAAAACATATAAACATTGTAGCATATTACATGAAATTTTCTTGTATTAAATTCTAAATTGAAATTTAGCATTAGTTTCTCTAATTTGATTGTTGAGACTACACTAGAATTCAAATGCCTAACCTCATGTCTAAGACTTCTCTCTTTAATCTTTATTCCTAAAATTGACTTTAGTCTAAACATGATGTGTGCACATTTATAAACAAAAAATTGCAAAATCAAGCAAAAGAAAATCAGACTGTTCTTTCCTCTCCTTGGTGTACCCTTCTCTTTGTTAAGGTATTTTGACCACAAGTCATGTTGCTTTTCATCATAAAAGAAAATTAATCACTTTAGGTTGTAAGAGTTGAACCAATAAAAAACAAAAACCACACCAAATTTCAAAACAAGCAAATACTACACTATTTATTTCATGTTTTTTTTATTTTTTATTCAAAACCTATGAATATAAGAACATGAAAACAAAGAGAAATGACATAAAACTAAAGCATGTGTGTGCAAAAAATCAAAAGAATTAAACCATTGACAATCAAAACAATATTTTAACTTGGAGATGACATGTTCTATAATTTTCCCTAGCCAACCTATCCTGAGGCAATTTAAAGTGCTCTTACTTGTTATTCCAACTATCATTCAAGGCTTGAAGATCAATCCTCCTCACCCACACTCTCTTCATCTTAGTTTTAATGGTTATTAATTGAGAAGACACACAATAAGAAAGTTTTACACACACAAACCTGAGGAGAGTGTTAACCAAATTCAATGGGAGATTGAAGATGCTAAAGGCTAAAGTCATATTCAAGAGGAGCCTGATTGCATGCTAGTGTATGCCTACTTTGCTTAATCATACTTGCTTTTGATTGCTAGAGATATTTTATTTTGTTAGGGTTTTCTCTATAATATTTGGGTGATTTACTTAATTTTCTTATTAGAATTACTTGTGAAGCTTGCTGATTTGTGCCCTAAGCTCTATTTTTTCTTGCTCTTTGTGGATAATCTTTTCATTGTTTGATTAAAGTGAGTTGTTTGGTTGTTTTTCTTGGTTATAATCTTAATATCAACTTCAAACAACACAATGGTTTAGCATGGGGACCTAGGAAATCAAATCAATCATCCACCCCTGTTTGATGGTCAAAATTTTCCGTATTAGATGAGAGCCTTTATTCAAGCCCTTGATGGTAATGCTTGGAAAACTGTGATAAAAGGTTGGAATCCAACCAAAGACAAGGAGCATAATTCAATTCTATAATATGAGAGTAAATGGAATGGAAATGAGACTAAACTTACTAACCAAAATAGTAAAGCCCTTAATGCATTATTTAATGTTGTAGAAAAATCTCATCATAGGTCAATATCTAATTATACATCCACTAAAGTAGTTTGGGAAAAAACTTGTCAAATAGAATGAGGGTTGTGAAGGTATCTAGGTTACAAATGCTCACACTAAAATTTGAAAACATAATAATGAGTAAAGCGGAAAATAATTTCTAAATATTATGTTATGATTTCAAACATTATTAACATATGTGATAGCTAGGAAAGCCACTACTGGATAGCCATATGGTTATGAAGATTCTAAGGTCCTTATCCTCAAAACTTAAAATTAAGGTAGCTGTAATTAATGAATATAAGAAAATTGGTATCTTAGACATTGAAAACTCATACGGAACTCAAGAAAATTTGAAATGCAAGAAGAGTCATATGAAAACAAAAAGGAGTTGTATAAAAATAAACTGCCCTAAGAACAACTAAGAAATCTTCCAAGAAGTCTAATGTTGTAAACACCTTAGAAGAATTCTTAAAAAGTGAGAATGAAGATGATCATATGCTCTAGTTGACTAAAAACTCAAGAAATTCTTCAAAACTCTTAACTTTAGGTTTGAGAATAGGGGTCAAACTTTAGGGAAGAGACAAGGGGAAACAAGAGTAGAGAGGAATAACAAACAAGATATGAAGAACATGAATTATTTTGAATATGGTAATTAGGTTACTTTGTTGTTGATTGTACTAACAATAATTCTGATAGTTCTTTTGATGACAAATCTAGGCAATCTAAGGGGAATAAGAAAAAAAATGGAATGTGCACCAAGCCACTTACTCTTATAAGCTTTTAAAGAAGAAGAATAATTGTGTAACTATAGTGCCTTCTATGCAAGTGTGAAGGAATATGGTTTAAGTGAAGAATTTCATGAGTCCATTTCTATTGAAGAGAACTCAAATTACATGTTTGATCTTGATTCTGATGAGTATAGGGGATTCCTCCAACAACTATAGAGAGTTTAATATTTGTCTAGATGGCTTGGCAGATCACCACATTGCCCCTAGTCCAATTATCTAACAAAGATATAAACTATGAGATATGGCCTCACTACGTAGAATTTTCTAATATAACAAAAATAATAAAAACCTAATGTCTATGCACGATATCTATTAATCTATCAAGTAATCAATCAATCCAAACATGCAAAACACACAAGTATTGAAAGTTTAAAACCCAACTTTGGTAAAAAACCATGACAGCTTCACAAGGCAAAATTAATACACTAGTAAGCAAGAACATACAAGACCCAAAGAACAACCACCAACCTCCTTAGACTCTACATAAATGAAAATTCGTTTTTTTTTGTTCAATCCTCTTTGTTGTTGGTTTTCAAGTATCTAATGCACTAAAATAATGTTCGATTAAATATTTTCAAATTTCAAATTGCAATCCTCTTTCATGTTAATTAATTACTTATTTAGGCTATTTATGTTTTGAATAGGTTAGTTTCACCTTAGTTGTATTTACATGTCTAAATAGGCTTCAACAGGATCCTAGTAAAAGAAGTGAAGCCGAACTACCCAAAGCTATTTAAAGTCAAGAATGGGCTCCTAGTGGTCTAAACATGTATTGAATGGTCGAACACAACCTTTTGGACCCATTGGATTTCATATTTGCATCAAGATAACTAAATTCGGGAAGAAGCTGATTTGGACATATTGACACAGACTTAATATTTCAACCATATCTTTCTATTTATAATTTGGATTGATTGGATCCTTGTGGCATTGGAAAGAAGACTTTCATGGCCACAATTGATATTTTAGAACAAAATTCATAATTCTAAATATATATGAGTCAAATCTTACATGTAAAAAGACATCTAGTTAACTAACCAGAGGCCAACACATGAAGAATCTTTTTATTAGTTGTGATTAATACACATAAGGAAAGACAATGAGGCTGATTAGATAACATAAGGAAGACTCATAGATATTTATTTACTAAATAAATTATTAATTTATTTAATTGATTTAGAATCTAATCATAACTAAAGAATCAACCAATCAATCAGGATAAAATTAAGGGATATGATTGGACTTTCCCCTTTCAAACAAACCCTTCTACTCTTTGGAGCTCTCCTCTCCTATTTTTCTTTTCTTCTTTTATACTTTAGTTTTTAGTTTTATTGTAATGGCTTTTTCAGCTCTCAAGCTAAGGCTTGAGGTGATTTCTAATAATCTAATTGAGTTTTATTAATGTTTTATCAATGGTTTCAAGTAAGTATTGGTTATTTGAAGTGATGTTCATTTAATATTGTTATTCTTCTTGTTTCTTTATTATTTGGATACATAAGATGCTTGAAGGTTCTCCTTCTTGGTCTTTTGTGATTTTGATACATATAACACTTAAAGAAACAATTGTTTTCATCCTTCATCTATCTAAAGTATTTTCTATCTTTGTTTTTCTTTTTAATGTTCATATCTTTCGGTTAAATAGAATCTTCATTCAATTCTAAATGAGATAACATGACACATGAAGAACATCACTAGATGTTACAATGACCTTTAATGCCTTAGTGTTTTCTTTTATTAATTTCTTAACTCTTTATTGCCTAAATAATCTTCTACACTTTCTCTCTTTCTTTTTTTTCCTATTTTTTTCATAATTGTTTTATTTGTTGCACAAGGCTTTCCCTACGGATCGACCTTGTCTACTATAATTAGTAAGTAACACAAATCCGAATTTGACTTCTTCATAGTCTTTGTTCAGACGTAACAACATATTGGTGCCGTTGCCGGGGATTGCAACGTGTGACAAGAATTCGTTACAAACTCACTCTAACTTTATTAATTCTCTAACTTTTATTATTGTACACTAACTCTTTAAATTTATTTATTTATTTTTTATTAATTACTTTTAGTATTTAAATTATGCAATTTTTCTTTTTGAGACGGGAGGCACTACCAACGTTACCACCAAAAATTTTTTAGGATCAAATGTGACCTTGATAGTACATTTGGCCTTATTTTTTAATTTAAATTCTATCAATTAACTTCTAGTTTCTAGCTTTTTATATTTTGTTATTTAATTTCTACACTTTTAATTTTATTTTTTTACAAAAAAAAATTTGATTGTTGCATGTTCACATGGGTGCACGATAATATAGGATGACTGAGAAGAGTGGACAAATCTTTTAAAAATTATCTTTCTTTTAATACAATGAAGGATCTAGAATTAATGAGGAGCTAAGAAGTTATAATGGGGATAATAATGCACAAAATGTTCAAGTTAAAACCTTGCATGATTATTTACAACCAACTAGATCAAGTTCTCCTTCTTGCATGATTTTTTTAACTAATATGGGTGGTTTTGAACTCAAGCCGGGTGTAATTCAATTACTACCCAAATTTTATGGCTCAGATTCGAAAAGCCCATATTTTCATTTAAAAGAGTTTGAAGAGGTTTGTGCAACTTTGCCAAACCAAAATGATTCAAATGATGTTATTAGATTAAAACTCTTTCCATTTTCTTTAAAGGAAAAAGCAAAAAATTGGTTGAATTCTTTGAAGCCAAGATCCATTGGAACATGGAAAGAAATATAAAGAAAATTTTTGAAAAAGTTTTTCCTTACCAATAAAACTAATACACTTAGAAAGAATATCATGAATTTTTCACAAAAAGAAAATGAGACTTTCTTTCAATGTTGAGAAAGATTTAAAGAACTTTTGTTGTTGAGCTCACATCATGGAGGATATGAAACATGTTGTATAATTAGTTTCTTTTATAATTACTTGACTTCTCAAATGAGGTAATTTGTTAAAATGATGTGTAATGAAAAATTTTTTAGTAAAAAACCTTAAGAAGTATGAGACTATTTTGATGTGTTGGCTGAAAAGGATCAATCATGGGAAGATTCTAATGAATTTAAAAATAGTAATAAGATAAAATCTAATGTGACAACTAAGGGAGGCATGTACTTTCTTAAAGAAGATGATGATATAAAAGCGAAAATTGTAATTTTAACCAGAAAAGTTGAGGATATGGAAATTAATAAGGAAAATATGTCTAAAGCTTCTCAAAAAGCACAAGATATTTGTAGTATATGTGAGAGTGATGGACATCAAATATTGGATTGTCCAACAACCCCTACTTTTCAAGAGGTGTTGCACACTCAGGCAAATGATATGAATACTTACAAAAGACATTTCTCTTATCCTTATTATGATACTTATACTCCTAATTTGAGAAAATCATCTTAACTTTAGTTGGACAAATCACATAAGAAGACTCTTGAAGACACATTGCAAACATTAATGCAAATTCAAGCAACAATCAACAACCAAATAATGCAAGCGATCAATGACTTGAAGACTTCTATCACTCTATTGACCACAACTTTGAGCACTCTTAAAAAAAGGATGTTTCCTTCTTAACCTCAACCAAATCCTAAAGGTCAATTCATAATTGAAAATTTAAATTCTTCAAGTTCACAAGAAGAGCATGTTAAGTCCATCACCACTTTGAGAAGTGGAAAAGTCATTCACAAAAACATTCCAATGAAGGTTGTTGAACCTAAAGAGTCTTTGAATTCTAAATATGGTGATGAACTTTACAACTCTGATTGTGTTTCTCCTATTCCTCCTCCTTTTCCTCAAAGATTACAATCTTCTTCTAAATTGGTACAAAATGGTGACATTCTTGAAATTTTTAAACAAGTAAAGATTAACATTCCTCTCTTAGATGTCATTAAACAAATTCTATTTTATGCAAAATTTTTGAAAGACCTTTGTACAATCAAGTGTAAGCTAAATGTACAAAAGAAGACATTTTTGACAGAACAAGTAAGTGAAATTTTGTAACAAAACACCCCACCCAAATATAAAGATCCTGATTGTCTAACCATATCTTGTATAATTGGGAATTATAGAATTGAAAAAGCTTTGCTTGATTTTGAGGCAAGTGTTAATCTCTTACCTTATTCTGTTTATGAACAATTGGGACTTGGTGAATTGAAGCCCATAAGCATTACACTTCAACTTGTAGATCACTCAGTTAAAACACTAAGAGAAATTGTTGAGGATGTGCTAGTACAAGTAGAAAAGTTTTACTTTCTTATTGATTTTATTGTTTTGGACACAACCAGTTTTGAATGCTTGTACTCAATTTCCTGTCATATTAGGCCGCCCATTTCTTGCTACTTCTAATGCTCTTATTAATTGTAGAACTAGTGTTATGAAGCATTCTTTTGGAAATATGACTTTAGATATAAATATTTTTAATATTTGCAGGCAACTAAGAAATGATGATGAGGATATGCATGAAGTGAATCTTTTAGAAAGTCTTGTTGATGACATGACTACTATTTCTTTATTTTCTGACCCTCTTGAAGTTTGTCTTTCTTATTTTAACTTTGATGATGATGCTATGATTAATGATATAAATTCTTAGTTGGAGTCAACTCCATTAGTGGATACGGATAGGTGGAAGGCCCGCTTTGAGGAGTTACCTCTATCTAATAGCACTCATCTCCTCTCAAGTATCTAACCACCCAAGTTAGACTTAAAACCCCTCCATAATGAACTTAAATAAACTAATCTTAGTGAGGGAGAGACATTTCCTGTGGTTGTCTCTTCAAAGTTGGATAATGAGCAAGAGCACGGTTGCTCGAAGTCCTTAGAAATTACAAGAATGCCATTGGGTGGACCATTGCGGATATAAAGGGGATAAGTCACTTGATTTGTACACATAGGAACTTCATGGAGGTTAAACCCCAATATCAAAGAGGTAGTGAGAGTAGAGGTCCTAAAATTGTTGGATGTGGGTATCATTTACCCCATTTCTGACAATCCATGGGTGAGTCCCACCCAGGTTGTCCCTAAAAAGTTTGGAGTGACAGTGGTAATGAATGCTAATGATGAGTTAATTCCCACTAGAGTCACCACCAATTGGTAGATGTGCATAAATTATAAGAAATTGAATTCTGTCACTAAGAAAGACCACTTCTCCTTACCGTTCATAGACCAAATCCTAGATAGGGTGGCCAGTCATTAATTTTATTATTTTCTAGATGGTTATTCAAGATACAACCAAATTAAGATTGCACTTGAAGATCAAGAAAAAATGACTTTTACATGTCCATTTGGTACCTTTGCATATCAAAGGATGTCGTTTAAAGTATGTAATGCTCCTACCACATTCCAAAGGTGCATGATGAGCATCTTTAGTGACATGGTGGAGCGGTTTTGGAAGTTTTTATGGATGACTTCTCTATTTTTGGTGATTCTTTTTATGGTTGTCTTGATAACTTAGAAAAAAATTTGGTGAGATGTGAAGAGAAAATTCTAGTTCTAAATTGGCTAAAGTGTCATTTTATGGTTACTACTGGAATAGTACTTGGTCATATTATTTTTGTGCAAGGAATTCAAGTGGACAAGGCAAAAATTGAATTGATTGCTAATTTGCCTAGACAAAAATCCATAAAAGATGTTAGGTCCTTTCTAAGGCATGCCAGTTTTTCTATAAGATTTATCAAGAATTTTAGTTTGATATCTTGACCATTGTGTAATCTTCTATCTAAAGAACATTCTATTGAGTGGTCAGACGCATGTGAAGAAGCTTTCACAAAGCTTAAGAACATGTTAGTCTCCGCACCCATCATATAGCCCCAGGATTTGACCCTTCCCTTTAAAATTATGTGTGACACAAGTGATTATGCCGTTGGGGCTGTTTTAGGGCAAAGGAAAGATAAGACACCTTGTGTAATTTATTATGCAAATAGAATTTTAGATAGTGCTTAAATGAACTACTCTACCACTGAAAAAGAACTTATCGTTATTGTATTTGCCCTTGACAAATTTAGATTTTATTTGATTGGCTCTCAAATTGTTATTTTTACTAACCATGCAGCTTTGACGTACCTTTTGAGTAAACAAGATACAAAGCCTAGATTGCTCCGGTGGATACTCCTACTCCAAGAGTTTGATCTCACAATCAAATACAAGAAGGGAGTAGAGCATGTGGTGGCAGATCATCTTTCCATATTAGACTTTCTTTATTCTTCAGAAAACATTCCAATCCAAGATACATTCCCCGATGAGTAGCTTTTTACCATCTCACATTTCCATGTTATGCCAACATTGCCAACTACTCGGTGATAGGTAAAGTTCTCCATCATTTGTCTCATCAAGATAAAAAGAGATTCTTCACTAAGGTAAAATATTTCTTTTTAGATAACCTCTATCTCTTTAAGTATTGTCCGGATCAAATAATAATGAGATGTGTGCCTAATTTTGAACAAATAAGTATCATCTCTTTTTGTCATTCTGAAGTATGTGATGGTCACTTCTCCTCTAAAAAGACCATTGCTAAAATTTTGCAATGTGGTTTTTACTGGCCAACTCTTTTCAAAGATGTTCATGAATTTTGCTAAACTTGTAAACGGTGTCAAAAGTTAGGAGCCATATGTCGTCAAAATATGATACCTCTTAACCCCATACTGGTTATTGAGATTTTTGATTGTTTGGGCATTGATTTCATGGGACCTTTTCCTCCTTTTTTTGGTTATGTTTACATTTTAGTTGTCATCAATTATGTTTCCAAGTAGATTGAGGCAGTTCCAAGCAAAACCAATGACGACAAAGTCATTGTACACTTTGTAAAAGAAAATATATTTTCAAGGTTTGGAACACCTCGAGCCATCATAAGTGACAGGGTCACACTTTTGCAACAAGCCTTTTGAGGCTTTGATGAGGAAGTATGGAATTACCCATAAAGTAGCCACCCCCTATCACCCACAAACAAGTTGACAAGTTGAGATTTTTAATTAAAAAATTAAATATATTTTACAGAAAACGGTAAACCCAAATGGTAAATATTGGTCTTTACCGCTAATTGATGCTCTTTGGGCTTACCGTACTGCTTTTAAGACCCCAATTGGAACGTCTCCTTACCATTTGATTTTAGAAAAGCATGTCACTTGCCTGTGGAATTAAAACATAGGGCGGGTTAGGCAATCAAAGCTTTGAATTTAAATTTTGACAAGGTTGGCTTAAATAGAAAATTGCAAATCAATGAGTTAGAGGAAATTCGACATGATGCTTATGAGCGTTCAAAATTTTACAAAAAAGAGAATGAAGGCTTTTCATTATAAAAATATTTTACAAAAAACTTTTTAGCCATTTCAAAAAGTTTTATTATACAACTCCATACTTCATCTCTTTCCAGGAAAATTAAGATCACGTTGGGCAGGTCCTTTCATTGTAAAAACTATTTTTCCTTATGGAACTGTTGAAATTGAAAACCCAAATAATTGTGATATTTTCAAAGTTAATGGACAATGTTGGAACCATTTTGTCCTTGAAGTTGAGTCTACATCTGTTGAAAATCTAAATTATGAGGGTTGATTTTCTTTCCATGATTTTTACCCAAAAAAATTACACAAAATCGTGCAAACAAAAAAAATCTTCTTTTTCAAACATTGAGGACAATGTCTCATTTTGGTTGGGGGGTGAGGTTTGATAAATGTTATTAATAGTATTGACTATGATAACCTTCATCCTTACTTGGTATGCTTCCTCTTTACTTTGATCTCTAGATAATAATGGCATTTGGATATTTTTATTAAAATATTCCTATTTTTATGAGTCTTTATAATTAACTTTCATGGATCTTTGAAACTAATGTTGGTTTTCAAATTTTCATTCACACGATGAATTTTTTGTGTTCAAGTCGAATTATGTAGTGTTGCTCTAATACTCACCTAGAATGTCGAGAGACACCAAATCCAATGAACGTTGATGTCCTCGTTCATTTGGTTGGATGGGAGAGAAGAAACAATTCGGGGATTATTATCATTATGGAAAGCAAAATTAGACCTTGTACTTCAAAAAGGGCTGCCTAAAAAAATAAAGAAAAAAAAACTCAAAAAAAAGTGATGGACATCATATAAAAAAACGAAGTTGCCAAATAATGTCTCATTTTGTAAGATAGGGCGAAGCCATCATTGTAACAACACAAGCATGCTGGAATATTGCAGACAAAGCCCATGAGGTATTAAAGTGAACATCCAATCCGCCTGTTATATCAGATAGGTTGCTGAGTTTTGAATTGGTTCTTTTGGCTATCTAAACATAACTTTGTGATCCTCTAATTATCTTTTCAAAATTTTAGGAGACTGAGTTTAGCATACTACTTTAGGAGACTAATCCTCTAATTATCTTTTCAAAATTTTACTTGGACTCACTAACACATTGTTTCAAAAGTTCCTCTATATAGAAATTTAATGGTTTAGACTTTCATGAATATTTTCTAAACATCTATGAAACTAGTGCTTGAGTATTTTAGAGTTAATTGTAAAGTTTGATGTTTGCTTAGTGGGGATGAAGGGGTTCCTTGGTCTTGATTTACAATTATTATCTTAGTCTTTACTTCCTCAACACAACTTGTTAGCATTGTAACTCGTATTTTTTTCTCTTCTTCTTTGTTTTGTCTAGCAGAAGACAAAAAAACTTAGCACTACTTGGGAGCCAACCCATGAGTTTTTGAATTTGGTAGGTACATTCACTGCATACCCTTACAAGACACAACTCATCCACTAGTGCAAGTTAGGGGTTTAATAGCTTACTACATGTGCTAAATGTAGTCGTGATGGCCTACGAAAGTGGCATGTCTTCTTGTTTTCTTTTTAATTATTTTTGCATAGATTGCTAGAGACTAGCAATATGCTGGTTGGGTGGTACTTGGTGCACTGACATAATGTTCAATTAAATATTTTTAAATTTTGAATTACAATCTTCTTTTGTGCTAATTCATTGCTTATTTGGGCTATTTATGTTCTGAATAGGTTAGTTGGCCCTTATTTGTATTTACATGTCTAAATGGGCTTTAACAAGATCCAAGTAGAAGAGGAAGTTAAGCCCAACTACCCAAAGCTATTTAAAAGTTAAGAATATTCTCCTAATGGTCTTAACATTTATGGAATGGTCAAACACAATCTTTTGGACCCGTTGGATTTCATATTTTCATCAAGAAAACTAAATTTGGGAAGAAGTTGATTTGGACATATTGACACAGCCTTAGTATTTTGACAATATATTTCTATGTATAATTCGGATTGATAAGATTCTTATGGCATTGGAAAGAAGACTTTCATGGCTACAATTGATATTTAAGGATGAAATTCACAATTTTGAAGATATATGAGTCAAATATGGCATATAAAGGGATAGCTAGTTAACTAACCTAGGGCCAACACATAGAGAATCTTTTCATTGGTTGTGATTAATACACATAAGGAAAGACAATGAGGCTAATTGGATAACAAAAGGAAGACTCAAAGATATTTATTTACTAAATAAATAATTTATTTATTTAATTTATTTAGAATCTAATCATTGTCAAAGAAACAACCAATCAAGCAATCAATCAGGAAACGATTAGACTTTCCCCTTTAAAGCAACCCCTTCTACTTCAAAAATAGAAGGGTGGACGTTGTAGAGGCATCATTTCCTCCTCTTTGGAGCTCTCTTCTCCTATTTTTCTTTTCTTTTTTTGTACTTTTATTTTTAATTTTATTGTAATGGTTTTCTTAGCTCTCAAGCCAAGCCTAGAGGTGATTTGTAATAATCTAATTGAGTTCTATTCATGTTTCATCAATTGTTTCAAGTAAGTATTGGTTATTTGAAGTGATGTTCATTTAATATATTTTTTCTTCTTGTTTCTTTGTGATTTGGATACATAAGATACTTGAAGGCTCTCCTTCTTGATCTTTTGTGATTTTGATACATAGAAGTCTTAAAAAAATAATTGTTTTCATCCTTTATCTATCCAAAGTATTTTCTATCTTTATTTTTACTTTTAATATTCATATATTCCAGTTAAATAGAATCTTCATTCAATTCTAACTGAGATAACATGATACATAGAGAACATCACTAGATGTTATAAGGACCCTTAATGCCTTAGTGTTTTCTTTAATTGATTTTTTAACTCTTTATTGCCTCAATACTCTGCTACACTTTCTCTCTTTATTTTTCTTTCTTCTTATTTTTTCATAATTATTTTCTTTGTTGTATAGGGCTTTCCTTGTGGATCGACCTTGTCTACTACAACTGGCAAGTAACAGTAATTTGAATTTGACTTCTTCATAGTCTTGGTTCTGACATAACAACTGTATCCCCCTTCGTCAAAACCTTAAAACTTTCCCTCTTCGTGTTGCATCTTTGTCTCCTTCTAACAACTCAATCAAAGGCTCGTTCAACTGTTGATCTTCCTTTGAGTTTTTTCAATTCCTTTGAAAACTTTGCTACAACTCCACTTTTTTGATGTTATGTGAGATTCTTCTCTCTTAGTTGTATCTCTTCACAAAATCACCATTAACATGAGCTTGAAGCTTTTTGGGTGATCTCTTTTGGAAAATAAAGACAAAGGAATTCTCCTGTCTTCACTATTATTTTCCAAGTTTTCCTATCTTCAATTTTGTAGTTCTCTAGCATTTAAATAGTACATTAAGTCAGTTTGAAACCTTAACTCCACCTAGGAATGAAATCGTTTCCAGAAAGACTTAAACTAGGCAACAATAATAGACATCGATCGATCGTTCACTGTTTCAATATGGTGCGGCTAAACTAGTGATTAATCAATCAAAATGCAAATTGATCGATAAACTTGAACTAATTTTACAAAGGACTGTATCACGTATCGATCAATTGATTCAACCTATGTAATTTGCAGGGATCGATCGATTATAAAATATTTTATAATTTTGTGCTTTTTACCCTAATTAAGTCTGAAACTCCCAAAAATCACTTTCTAAGCTATTTTAAGTGGCTTATGTATGTGAGTGTGTATAAAAATAATCTCTTTTACCTTCAAAACTTTTAAACTTCAATGTTGACCCATAAAGACATGCTTGCTCCTATTTTTCAATTCTCTTAATTCCAAATTCGACTAAACCACAACTAAATCTAGTCAGATTCCTAAGACTAATCAGTTACATGAAGTTTTAACCTAGTTTTGATCAATGAAATTATCAAATTACAATACATATACATCATATGTTCATTCAATATCCTACTTTGGTTATTGAGTAACAAAACATTACAAGATTGAAAATCAAATAAAAATTATAACTCATGACATAGTGCAGGCTTTCAATTTGTACTTATTACTTGACCACACTAAGACTTCACATAGATAATTTGGAATTGATCTTAAAAAGCCTTGTATACCTTTACTTATCTTGCACACTTACAAATCAAAATATTTGCATAGTACTGTCCAAATAAGTATAAAAATATGCAATTTGATTTTCATTAATCATTCTCCCCATATTTTACAAAATAGAAAAAAAGTGAAACAATAATTAACAAAATATGTAATTAAGCACAATCATGCCATAAATCATCACAAGACATGACAATAAACAAACCATAAAGTAAAACATATCTATCATATATCCAATAACATCATCAGTTTAAAAATACA
The DNA here is from genome assembly GCA_035235625.1 of Saururus chinensis. Classification (NCBI taxonomy): domain Eukaryota; kingdom Viridiplantae; phylum Streptophyta; class Magnoliopsida; order Piperales; family Saururaceae; genus Saururus; species Saururus chinensis. The sequence continues at coordinate 23,514,929 of CP141142.1, forward strand.
TACCATATTCGCATAAAAAGTAAAATGAACTAAAACAAGTTTCAACACAAGGACACATGATAAAGTGGTAAAAATAAAAAACTCAATCATCTCTAGCATCATCATCATCATCATTGTCATTTGCAACATGAAGATCCCCCTCACCATTTGCATGAAGAAATCTTGCTATGAGCATCCTCCTAATGTCTACAAAACCCTGACGCATCTCATCCTACAATGAAATAAATTTTGCATATGTCACTAGTCTATTAGGATGATCTATTAGTAGTTGTGGTGCTGGATCATATGCTGGTAATTGCTACTCCTCTTGATATACTACATCATGTCCCCCTAGTATGAGATATCATATGTCTGACAACTGTAGCATCAATAGGACCCATTCCAACCATCATAGGCTCTTTTTGTAGCATCCTAAGCTGTATAGATGTGAATATCAAATTTAGAATGTATAGATATAGCAGCATCTCATGTGTAAAATCGTGTAGAAAGTGAAAGAATTTATGTGTCATATGTGATATAAATGGCTAATTTCGTTGATTAAAACTATGTCGAAACTTCAAATATGTAATTAGACTTTGGAATCTAATTAGATGCAATTGTAGTCGAGTTAGGTTTAGAAATAATAGACTTAAAAAATAGGAGTAGATGTATTCTTATGGATCAAGGCTAAAGACTAAAGTGTGTTGATTGAAAATGAGGTTCATTAAGCATACACTATCATACAAAAGTCACTTGGAAGAGTTTCAAAAGTGATTTTGGAATTTTTAGACTGATTTATGGTAAAAAGGGTGAAATTATAAATGAGAAATGTTATTGATTGATCATTGAAAGAAGACACTAGACAAATTGATTAATCATTTAAGAACTATAGCACGGGAGAGATGAATCAATTGATTGCATCAGTAAATGATCTATCAATAATTAAATCAACCCTTTGTAAAACAAAGTTGAGCATTTATCAATTGACTACCCTACGAAAACAGTGAACAATAGATCACTATTTGGAATGAACCTCATTTTCAATCAACACACTTTAGTTTAAGCCTTTACCAAACATATTTTATTCCTAGTTAGAGTCAAGGTCTCAAACTTACTTAAAGACTTATAAAAAGGCTAAGGTATCATGTGTTTGATGAGAGAACCTAGAGAAAAATAAAGAAGAAAAGAGAAGTCCTTCATCATTGTTTTCCAAGAGATTTCATTAAAGAGCTTCAAGCAATTGTTCATGGTGAATTCATGAAGATGCACAACTAATGGAGAAGATTCTCACATAGAAAATAAAAGAGCAGACACAACAATATCTTCAAGGGAGTTGAAGAATCTCAAAGGAAGATCAATAATTAAAGAATGAGTCTTTGATTGAGTTTCTAGAAGAAGAAGACGAAGAACATAGCACAAAGAGGAAAAGCTTCAAGGATAATTGAAGGCCAACAGCAAAGAAGTTTAAACAAAGAGAAGGTGTTCTTGTTTGTGTCAAGTCTAGAAGTTAGTTGGTTGTTCTTATATCTTATAAATTCTATCTTACTGGTGCATTGATTTTTCCTTTATGAGGTTGTCGTGGTATTTCATCCAAGTTGTTTTCCACATTAAATCTCTAGATCTTTATGTGTGATTTGCATGTTCAAATTGATTGAATACTCATTAGATTGATAGTTCATGCATAGTTAGATCGCTTCCATTTTTTATTAGAAATTCATGTGCATAGAAGCTAGAAATTGTAGTCTTTATCTTTCTAAGATAATTAGACTAGGGGCAATCTAGTGATTAACTAGCGTTGTCTAGTTGGATATTAAACTCTCAAGTGGTAGTTGAGGATTTTTGTTTAAAAACTTACTTTTATTTTATGCTATTAATTTGTTCCTTGCATTCTAGTGCATCTTAAGTTTGCATAGTTATCTAGTTTTGACTTCTATAGTTATATATATTGTGTTAGGGTTTTATCTCTTAATTGTTTTTAGTTTACTTGTTTTTCTTTGATAATTAATTGTTAAAATTGATAAAATGTGTGCCCTAATTAGTGATTTTCCTTGCTCACAGATTTCTCCTTGAATTGAATACTTAAAATAGTTGTTTAAATGGATTACGTTTGTTCAATCTAAATGACTGCATAAAATAATTCAATGAGTGAATATGGAGATTTTGGTAATCCTATGAATCGTCCACCATTGTTTGATGGTCAAAAATTTTCTTACTGGGAGAATAGGATAAGATATTTTATTCAAGCTCTTGATGGAAATGCTTGGAATGCGGTGTTAAAGGTTGGAGTCCTCCCATAACCAAAGACAGATAAAAATTCTATCTTAAAAGGCGAGATTTAATGGGATGAAATTGAAAGAAAACTTGCAAATCAAAATAGTAAGGTCGTTAGTGCATGATTTAATGCCATAGGAAAGTCACAACATAGGTTAATCTCAAAATGCACATCCACCAAGGTTGCATAGGAAAAACTTGTGAAATATAATGAGGGAATTGAGGTTGTCAAAGTGTTTAGGTTGCAAATGCTTACCCTAGAAGTTGAAAATATGATAATGGGTGAACATGAAATGATTTATGAGTGTTATGCTAAGATATTAGACATAGTTAACACTTGTGAACAATTAGGGGAGCTCATTCCTAACTATCTAGTTGTGAGAAAATTTTTAAGGTCCTTGCCCTCTAAGTTCTAGATTGAGGTGGCGGCGATTAATGAATCTAAAAAGATAGACACCTTAGATATGGAAGAATTTGTAGAGAACCTTAGAGCCTATGAGATGCAAAAAAAATCTTATAAAAATAAGAAAAATTATTTAAAATTCCAATGGAAAACAAATTGCCCTTAAGACATCTAAAAAGACTTCTACAAAAAATAAAGCTTTGAACACCTTTGGAGAATCTAAAGAAATTGAGGATGATAAAGAATTAATGCTCTTGCTAGCCAAAAACTTCAACAAATTAATGAAATTTCAGAACTTTTGGTTTAGAAATAAGGGTCAAAATTTAGGAAAGAGGGAAGTCAACAAGAAATATGAGAGACAAAATAAAGAAGACAAGAAGATTATGAAGTGGCTTGAATGTAGTAAGTTAGGTCATTTTGTTGCTGATTGTCTTAACAATAATTTTTATTATTCTTTTGATAATATGCCCACGAAACTAAAGGGGTTTGATAATAAAAAAAAAAAAAATGTTCTTAAAGTAAAATACTCTGATGAGAGTTCTTTTGAGGAAGATGAGATGCGTAACTATACTGTCTTTCATGCAAGTGTGAAGGAATATGGTTCTAGAAAAGAATCTTATGAGTTCACTTTTCTTGAAGAGAACTTAGAGTTTAACTTTGATTTTGATAAGTACAAAGGGCATCAAACAATTTATAGTCTTGACTAAAAAAATCAAGCACCTTGAAAGAGAGCTGAAAAAGAAAGACGATGAGTTAGTCTTATTGTCTCAATAGGTAAATAGGTTAGTAGAGTTGAACATCAAGTTAGAAAGAGAAGTGAATGACCTTAAGAAAGACCTTGAGCATGAAAAGAAGAAATCTAGTACCCTCCATAGAGAACTAATGTCCTCTAAGGAGAAATTAGAATGATTTAAGAGTAGGAAGAAGAAGTTGGAGACCTTGTTGAGTATAAGGTAAACCAACAAGATGAGCTTTGGTTTTAGAAATTGCTTAACTATCCCCTTAGAAAAAACTACTATCTTTGTAAAGGTCAAAGAGAGTGATAAATGACCAAAGAAAGTGCCCACCCGACCTAGGTCAACAGAAATGGAGGTGAAAATAGGTTCTAGTACTATGGGAGCATGTGACATATGTCATAGAGATTCCTATATTAGAAGAGAGTGCCCAAAGAATCATCACTTCAAACTTAGGTCAAAGAAGAAGGAAAAGAAGCATACAACCTATTGAACCCTAGGCTACCCAACCAAGTTTATGAGAAAAAAATAAAGAGTGTGGGTAAGGAAGATTGATCTTCAAGTGTTGGTGGATAACTTAGGAAGAGTAAGCAAGAGCACCTTAAATCGTCTTATAGTAGGTTGGTTAGGTATAACTGAGAAGCTTGTCATCTCTAAGTAAAGAGATTGATTTGTGATCTTTATTTCATTCTTTCGATCTTTTGAACAATACATGATTTAGTTTTTATTATAGTTTTCTTTGTTTTAAGGTCTTTGAATTCATAGGATTTCAATTGAAAAAAAATGAAAAAATGGAATATGATCAAAACAATAAAAAAATAGTCTAGGTTTTGCTTTGTTAGCAATATATTTTGGTTTTTTTTTATTGGTTCAGTTCTTGAGACTTAATGTGATTAATTTTCTATTAAGCTAAAAAGCAACATTATTTGTTATCAACCATACCTTAATAAAGAGAATGATACACTAAGGATAGTAAAAATCAACTTGATTTTTTTTTGCTTGATGTTACAATTCTCCGATTTTTAAAATATACACACGTCATATTTAAACTCAAGTCAATTTTATGAATAAAAATCAATAGAGAATTCTTAAATATAAGTTGACTTGGGCATTTGGATTCTAGTGGGGTTTTAGTGATCGAATTAGAGGATCTTAAGTTAGAATTTAAAAGAAAGAAAATTCCATGTAATGTGTTTCAATGTTTCTAAGTATTATGTACTTTAATATTCTTTTAGTCAATATAATTGTCCTCGTAAAGATGATGGAGAAGGGCTACTTACTTAGGTCAGCCTAAGCTAGTATGAAACTCTCATCCACTTTACATCAAGAAAAAAGAAGGAAAAAAATAAAATAAAATAAAATAATGCAAGTTAAAAGAATTCAGAAAAAGCTAAGCCCTAGAAAAATTATTTATGGAAAACTATTGTAACTCAGAAAAAGGGATGAGCATATTCTTTGTAAGCTTTTATATTTTAAGTTTGTTTAGGAGTACAATGTACATAAATTCTAGATAAAGTGAGTTGAAAAATGAGAACATTTTTTTTACTGAGAGCTCTACAAATTTGTCTCAGTTTGAATATGAATGATCTTGTGAGATTCAAAATTAAAAGTGACAAGAGTTAAAAACATTGGTGGTATCTTCAAAAAAATAATAAAGTGATTAAACTAGATGTAATGTAATTTTCTTGTAAGCTAAAAAGCAATAGAATGTGTGATCAATATACCTTAACGAAGAGAGGGATACACCAAGGAGAGTGAATATCAATCTGATTTTTTTTACTTGATGTTGTGATTATCTGATTTTTAAGATATGCATACATCATGTTTAGACTCAAGTCAATTTTATGAATGAAAATCAAGAGAGAATTCTTATACATGACTTGACTTAAGCCTTTAGATTCTAATGGAGTCATAGTAATCAAATAAGATGCAAGTTGAAAGGATTTTAAAAAAACAAAGCTCAAGAGATTTTAGGAAAAATATCATAACTTAGAAAAAGACATGGCCATATTCAATAGGAGCTTTTATATATTATTTTTTTGTAGGAGAAAAATGTATTTATAAATTCTAGCTAAAGTGAGTTAAAAAATAAGAACTTTTTATTAACTACAATCTCAACGAATTTGTCTTAGTTTAAATAAGAGTGATCTTGTGAGATTCAAGATCGAAAGAGACCAGAGATAAAAAAAACATTGTTGGTTTCTTACAAAAATTAATAAAAGATGACTAAAATGTCCAAATGAAGATATAAAAAATGACAATCACATACTAATGGAGTTGACTAATCTAAGACAAGATATAAATGAACATAAATTTGTGGATATATTTAGATTAAAGAAAAATTAATTAAAAATTCGTCAAAATGAGCTCAACTTATATTGTCATCAGTGTTTTATTTTTATTTTTATTTTTGTAAGTCATACAAATCTTGTTCTGATGGATAATATCTATAAATAATTTTATAAATTAAAAAAATTGAATTTTTGGAAATTTCTTAATTTTCAAATTTTTAAAATCGAATTTTAAGGTTGATTGATTGATCTTAAGAGCTATTGATGCACAATTTTAAAAAAATGGTCAAAGCCCTTCAACTTCCTCATTTCATTCCAATCTCTCCATAGATGTGCGAAATAGAGAGATAAGGCGTCTAGGCTTGGATTTGAGCGAGAAAACACCAGATTTTGTCATCAAATTTTAGATTTTGTTCATGGACATGGTGAGTATTGAAGCTCCTTTTTTATTTTTTGTGAATTTCAAGTCAATTTTGAAACGATGGGAATGTTTAAAATAACATGATCTATATTTTTCAAAGCTTCACGCGGTTTGAACCATTAATTTTTTAGATTTCATGAAAATTTTTATTTATTTTTGTGTTTTAAATCCAAAATGGGGATTTTTCAAAATTGAGCATTTTTTGTCAAGATTGAGCATAGCTTCCATTTTGAAAGTTGTTCTCCTAATTGAAATCTATCATCCGTCAAAATTTGAAGTCCATCGAAAACATGAAAATTTTAAGGTTTTATTTAATTTCAAAATTTTAATATTTTATGCACATTTCAATGTTTTTTTAAATACTATGACTTAATTTGTCTTATAATTAATTCCTAGTGATGTTTAGCCCTAGGTTTCATCTCTTTGTAATCAATTTACGTGGGGGTTGTAAGAATCAAAAGGTAGCTAAGGTGTTAGGATTTGGGGACCTTGGACCGTCGTCTTGTGCTGGGGAGCAGGTTAAACCCAATCGATGTGAGTGCAATGTGGTACATGATCCCTTAGAGGCTGCTATGGAGTAGATAAAGGTTAGACCTTATTAGATGGAGTACCTTAGGTCGGATTCTACCACTGATCAGTGCATATGGCCTCATTAGATAGTGGTATTCATCACTTCGACTAGATGATAATGATGCTTTAGTTGGAGCTTCCAAAGGCTCTCAGGTTCATGTCATGCCACAGATCATTGCCAACGTAATTCAGTGCAATAAGAGATTGCTCAAATTTTAGCACTTTGATGGATTTATCTTTTCGTCAAATAGTGAGTTGACTAGGAGAATGACTGGTCTATTGAGAGGCAGGGACATGGATACATCCCTCCTTTCTCATTAGATGACATTTGACTATCGAAACTTCATGTCATTGCTCAGTATGATGTCTAAAGTGTATGGAAGGTGAGAGTTGATAGGACTATGGCTGGGATTTTAAATCTTCTTTCAAAGCCAGAGCTGGAGTTGTATTATGGGTAGGATTATAACCCATGAGATGTTGTCATATCCTTACATTTTATGCAAGATATTCTCCTCGTTCATCTTAGGATTCCACAAGCAGAACTGACGATGGTTGGAATGGGTCCTATTGATGCTACAGTTGTTCACCACATGATGTCTCATACTCAAGGACATGATGGAGCAAATCTATAGGAGCAACAAGCACTAGTAATTAATCCAGCACAACATATTTAGTTAGATCATCTAAACAAACAAGTGACGTATGCTGAGTTTAGTGCTTTCAAAGGTGTGTCAGGGTTTTACTGACATTATGAGGATGCTCAGAGATAGATTCCCACAAGCATATATGAGGGGGGAACATTCTGATGCTAATGATGATGCTAGAAATGTTTAACCTTTATGTTTATTTGTCACTTTTTTTTGTAATTATGTGATGAAACTTGTTTCTATTCATTTTATGTTCTATTTTATTATGGGATGTAGTTTGACGCTGATGTTGTTATTGGATATGTGATGGACATATTTTAGTTGATAGTTTTATTATTTTCATGTCTTATGGTAATATTTATGATTTCATTGTGCTTAATTAAATATTTTTATTAATTATTGCTTCACTTTTGTCTATTTGTGTCAAAAGGGGGGAGAAAGGATTACCAAAAAACAAAGTGCTTATCTTTATACTTATTTGGACAATACTATGCAATTATTTTATTTTTGAGTGTGCATGATAAGTACAGGTTGGTATAAGGCTTTTGAAGATCAACTCAAAATTGTTTGTGTTAATTCTTAGTGTTGTCAAGTAATATGTACAAATTGAAACTCAATGCAACATGTCAAAGAGTTGAAATTTTTATTTAAATTTCAATGTTGTAGTGTTTTGTCACGGAATAACCAAAGGGGAGATTTAAAGAACATATGTGTCATGTAATGTAGTTGACGAATTTTATTGATCAAAACTCGAGTATTTAATTAATCTTAAGAATATGGCTAGATGTATTTATGATCGATTCAGGTTTGGCATTGATGGACTAAAAAAATAAGAGTAGACATGTTTTTATAAATACACTCTCATATAAAAATTATTTGGAAGAGTTTTAGGAGTGATTTTAGAAGTTTCAAACCAATTTAGGGGAAAAGGGTAAAATTATAAATAAGAAGTGTCACAATTGATTGCTGAAAGAAGACACTAGACAAATCGATTGATCAATCACCTCAACAAGAGATCGATCGGGACTTGAATCAACCATTTGTAAAATGAAGCCGAGACTTTATCAATCGATCTCTTAGTCGAGAGATCGATTGCTCGAAGTATCATGTCCTAATAAAATAGTGAATAATTGATTGTTATTTGGAACGATTGATAATTGATGGTTTAAGTTATCTAGTTTAAGCCTTTACAAAACATATTTTATTCCTAGTTGGAGTCAATGTCTCAAATTGACTTAAAGACTTATAAAAAGGCTATGGTATTATGAATTTGAAGAGAGAAAAACCTAGAGAAGAATATAGAAGGAGAAGTATTTCATCATTATTTTTCCTAGAGAGTTCATCAAAGAGCTCCAAGCAGTTGTTCATGGTAAATTGATGAAGACACACAACTAATTGAGAAAATTATCACATAGCAAATAAAAGATTAAGTATCAATGTATTAAGTATTCAATTAACCCAAGCATACAAAATATACATAAACACACAAGGATTTAATGTAGAAACCCCAACTTTGATAAAAAAAAAAAAACCAGACTGCCTCATAAGGTCAAATCAATCCACTAGTATGCAAAATATTACAAAGACCTAAAGAATAACCAACCAACGTCTTTAACCTCTATACAAATGAAAACTCTTTTTTCATGTTTAGTCCTCTTCGTTATTACCCTTCAAGTTTCTACCTCCATTAAAACCTTGAAACTTTCGCTCTTCATATTCCATCTTTGTCTCCTTCTAGCAATTCAATAAAAAACTCCTTCAATTATTGATCTACCTTTGAGTTTATTCGATTCCTTATAAGACTTTGATACAACTCCTCTTTTGTTTGCTTTGTGAAATTCTTCTCTCTCCATATGTCTTCATGAAATCACCATTAACATGAGTTTAAAGTTGGTTGGGTGATCTCTCTAGGAAAATAATAACAAAGCAACTCTCATTTTTTCTCTATTATTTTTTAGGTTTTTCTCTCTTTAATTCCACGGTTCTCTAGCCTTAAAATAGTGCATTAAGTCGGTATGAAACTTTGATTCCACTAAGGAATAAAATCTCTTCTAGAAATGCTTAAACTAGGCAACAATAATAGACAATGTTCGATTGTTCACTGTTTCAATAGTGCGCGACTCAGCTAGCAATAAGATCAATCAAAACACAGATTTATTGATAAACTCTTGGTCTATTTTTACAAATGATTGTTTCAAGTATCGATTCGATCAATCAATTACACAATAATTTTATAAATTTGCCCTTTTTACCCTAATATGATATGAAACTCCCAAAAATCACTTTCTAAGCTATTATAAGTGACTTATGTATGTGAGTATGTGCAAAATTACTCTTTTTTACCTTCAATACTCTTAGTCTTCAACCTTAATCCATAAGAACAAGTTTCCTCCTATTTTTCAAGTATGTTAATTACAAATCCGACTTGACTACAACTAAATCTAGTCAGATTCATAAGACTAATTACGTACATGAAGTTTCAATATAGTTTTGATAAATAAAATTAGTCAATTACAATACATATGCCTCATATGTTCTTTCAATTTCTCACTTTATCTAGAAAGATGAAACACGTTAAGAATAAGTTAGAAAAGAAAGATGAGGAACTAGAATTAGCTTCTCAAGAGTCCAATATGTTGATGGGGATGAGTAGGAACCTTATAAGGGAGGATAGTGTCATTAAGGATGACCTTCACTAAGAGAAAGAAAATTTTAGTGCTCTCAATAGAGAACTTATCCTCTAAAGAGAAATTATATGGGTTCAAAAGTGGGAGAAAATCATTGAAGACCTTGTTGAATAGTGGTCAAACCAATAAGATGGGCTTAGGTTTTAGAACATGTTTGTCAACACCCATAAGAAAACCTACTATCTTTGTGAAGGCTAAAATAAGTACCCAATACCTTAAAGAAGTGCCCAACCCACTAGGGAAGAGGGAAGGAGCTAAAATTGAATTCTAGGATTGTGGGAGTTTGTCAATTATAAAAATAAAAAATTTAAATAATTATTTTATTTTATCATTTTCCATAAAAAGTTTAAAATTTATTATCAAAATATAAATAAAAAATAAATTTTAATATTTATAGTCTTAATCGCGTTGAGTCGGGTTGGTTCACCAGAAACTCAAACTTGACCTGACTAGTTATTTAGGTTCAATTTAGAAACTCAAACCTAATCGATTAAGGTGTGGTCAAGTAAGTTTTCTCATATACCTTACTCTAGTAGCATCCCTACTTGCAATTGATGGGTAGAGGTCCTAGAAGCTCTAGGTCAACTCTCCTAATTATTGCAAGCATGCAATCCAAATCTATGTATTGCATTTTATAGGTGCTCCTCCAGCCTTCCCTTCCCTTGCCACCCTCAGTGGTCCTCCTCCACTTTCAAGTGGAGTTAGTGCTTGGTTTTAGTTTCTCAAGCATCCACTACTCGAACCCCTTGGAGATAGCCACGTACACTAGAATTAGAGGTCTAGTGTGGTTCGGTTGTGCATCTCTTACTTACATAATGTTTTCTTTGTATATGTGAAAGGAGTGCATCAAGTAACATGCACTAACATGCATACAACACGATGCATATTAATTTTTTTAATATAGATTTTATGTAGTATAAAGTAAATTCATATTATAACAACTACAAGATAAAAGAGGTACTGGGGGTGGCAAGACTATGTTAGTCGTTACCATAATAATAGTGGTGATAGTGATGGTGATGGCAGTAGAGGTAATAGCAGTAACTATGATAGTAGAGGTGGTAATGGAAGCAACAATGATGTTGAGGTGGAAAAGTTTGGAGAAGTGGCAGTGCAAGTGCCAATGGTGGTTCCTAAGGTCATGGCAACATAGGTGATGGCAATGACTACAGTGATGACTGTGGTGGCAGCAAACATAGTCACACTGGAGGTGGAATGGAAGAGGTGATGGTAGGTGCTAGTGAGATATTGATGGAGAAGATGGATTCAAGAAGAAACAAGAGGAGGAAGGCACTTCAAAATTTCCATAGAAAAAAGGTGCCAAACCTTAGCCTTGGTAACATGGTCAATCTTAATAAAAAGACTATAAAAAATACATGTTATATTGCTACATGACTTCAATAAATTTTCAGTATTGACAAACCAACTCTTATTATAAAATTTTTTTAATCAAATTATTATCACCCACAATTGGTTTGAATACTAAGTGGTTTGCATCAAATTTTCACCTCCATATTGTCATGCCTACTTCTCCCCTTCACCTCTTCTCATCACTTATTATTATGGCTGACACCCACAATGGTGTCATTACAGCTAATAGCACTGTCTTCACGTTGTCAAACTCTCCTCCTATTTTCCCATCCTAGCCCAAACTCTTTCAACACAGTGAAGAAGACTCCTCTACAAGCCACAAAATCGTATGTATCCGTTCGTGCCCATGATGTATAAGGATGAACACATAATATGGATGTAAACAGACAACTACAAACATGCCTTATCCACATTTGTGTCCATCCATTTATACCCTTAATCATGAACACTTCAATTTAGCTTCTTTGTTATTTTTTCAAATGTCACCTTAAATCTGGCCTCTACGAGTAAAAGGACCCCATGACCTATGTCAAAACCACACATAAACCCTGTCACCTTTTAGAAATTGCACATAGCCCCCATCAGATATAAAAAATACATCACACAACGCCCAACACTTAATTTCCATAACATTTAAGTTGTTTGTAGATAATTTTACCCTCATGTTAATATCACGACTCCATGTATTAAAATGTAGTCATCATGATGAAAGTAGGTATATAATGCTATCATTAGATATTAGTGTCGTCCACCTAAAATAAATCATGTAAACTTGCTGAAATAGATCAAAAACGATTTAAGAAGAGTGCTTATAACATCAAATTTCAATGAAAAGCTTTCCATTAAGGAGTTATACCTTATAATAGACAAGAAATAAAATGTCTTAAAATAATTTTAATTCAAAGGAAGATAAGTGTTGGGAATTAAGTGAAATGCCTTAAATAGATGACAGGGGTTTCGTCCAATTTTCAATAGGTGATAAAAGTTACGGGCAATTTTTACTCTACATGTAATTTCTTACCAAAAAATTTAACCAAGACAAAATTTTGAACCAGGCAAATTTTGGCCGTTCACAGTATTGGCTCCAACCATATGTTTTCCACATGTACTTGCTTTGGCCAAACACCGAAAATACTGATTGCCACTAACCAAAGGCTGTTATTTCATATAGAAAATAACATTTCTACTCTACTTGCTCTTTACGTAAAACCCTACTCCAACCTCTAATTGAACTGAAAAAAATAAATTCCCCTTACTTAGCCTTTCTCTATACAATTAAATCCAAGTAAATGCTGGAGTAAACATTTGAAGTAAAGAAAGTGGAGTACCGAAAATAAACTTCCATTTCAAATTTGGTAGTCTTGGAAGATAGCAGTTCCATTTTTTATATCAAGCAGGCTGAATTAAACTTCCTCATTTTAAAAAACTTAATAGATTTAGTTCATTTTAAAAAACTAAATAAAGCTATTTATGCAATAAAGGGAGTACAAACTAATGACAATGCTATAACTACCATACGCCCTGCACACTCAAACCCCAATTGCCACATTGTCCCACGTATGACCACAGGGCCTGCACATTAGACCTGCATCACAGAGCGTGTGGCACGCAAACGGGTGTACTCTAGAGCTATTACACCTATAACGCTCCAGGTTTATCCAGAGGTCAAAACATGACATCCATTCCGCCCTGCTGTCCGCTCAAAGATTAGTCCACCCTTGTGTACTCTTCCATTCTCTCAAGGAAACCAACAGCCAAAGCCAGCTGCAGCAACTCCGGATTTTGCACGCCTAACGAGTAATATGCTATTTCTCATTATCAAAAACAACGTTGCTAAGAAAACAACAATGCTATTTGAAAAATCAGCTTACTATGATTAGCAAAATCTGAAACGGCACTCGCTCCATCCAATTGATTCCTCCTCCACAGCAAACATTTTGCAAATACACGTGAGATCTTTGTAAATGTCAGATATAGCTTCTTTTTCCTCTAGTTACTCTGTGGTAGGCTTTTTAAATGATTGTTCAGTACTGCTCGAGGTTACATTGGCACGCTTAACCCCCCTTCCAACTACGCCCAAGTCTGTTACAATGATGTTGCTTCCATTACCACCATTAGTAGCAGAAGTTGATGTTGCTGGCAAGCTGAAGCCATCTTTTGCCAAATGTCCAGTATCTGAAGTTATGATGCGTGGAACTGGAGATGCATTACTGAAAGCCGATTCTGAAGCTACGATTTTCAGAAGTTCTGAAACTACAGACTTGGGATTCTGAGCCGCTTGCTCCAGGTCTTCAAGCTGCATGGTAAAAGTACATTTCAGCTTAAAGACAGACATCTGAAATGAATGCAAGATTTTTGTGTTACCTTCTTCTCCAGGTCACTCAGAAGTTCACTGAGTGCCTTTATCTCTTTGAGTTTTTCCAAGTTAATTGAGGCCTGGGTCCTATCTGCATGCTCATCAGCAATCTGATTCAAGTCCAGAAAACTTGTCTCGGATGTCTTTGTCATTGAAACATCCAGATCTCTCGTTTCATCTTTGAGGCGCTCTAAACGAGCCGCGCATATGGACATAGCATTCTTGCAGTATGGAAGTGCTTCATCAACCCTAGAGGCCACCTCCAGCACCAAGCAGATACGGAAGTTTCTGGAAGTCTAGAATTAAGGTTGAGCAAACTAAAATGATGAAGAAAGATATATAAAAAAGGATCAATCACATAACTTGAATGTAAAGGAGGTACTGACATTTTACCCAGTTGGTACAGAATGTGCTACAGCAATACACATATACAACCCTTCAACTAAATTTCCATAAACATATAATCAAGACAACTTTTATAACCTTGTTGGATGTAGTATCATAGAATTTTTTATGTTGAAGCAGTATTAAGTTGGATCATAGTAATGAATCAGAAAAATAAGTCAAATATATAAGAATCAGCAAAATAAGAGCAGTTACAAACTGAAAATTCTCTATTATAAAATGCATCCTTTCAGTTCCTTGCATTTCATGTTCAATAATTTTCATTGACAGGAACAATTGCCTTAAAACGTAATTTCAAAAATAAATTCTAAAATATAAAAAATTCTAAATAAAATTTTAGTGCTAATAAATGAAATTTAATCCAATGACTCACGTGATGACAGCTAAAAAAACATCAAAAAGGGAGAAACAAGGAAAGAACTTAACAATCAAAATTTGACCATATTCATATATAAACACGTTACTGGTTCCAGCTCATATCACACTGAACTGAAGCAAGAGTAATTTTTTATATCAACCAGACAACAATGACTGACCACAATATAGAACTTCTACTATAAAAGCCAATGTCCAAAAAATTCATTACAGCCTGAATTTTTTTACAAGCGAATCTCCAAATTGTATTCGTATATCTGAAAAGACATCCAAAAATAACCTCATATATATACATTTTAAGATATCTACTTACAATTGGACTATCTTTTCAGTGAAATATGTGCAAGTTTCATTGATTCAAAGAGCTATAAAGACACATAATATGATGAGCAATATATCACAAGCCAATTTTTTAGCACATTAACTGAAAACAGTAATTTCAGATAAGGATGCATTTCAGCAATGTGACGACTGTCTGGTTCAACAAGGCTTTCTAAGATCTTTAGAGCTCTCAAATAGTCACTTAGGGATGTCTCAATGTCCTCTGCAGGTTGAAAAGGCACAATGTCATAATACAATTCAATCAAATTGTCTGAGCATTAAAATTTCAAGTTTACCATATAAAATATCACAGGCAACAACCTCGTTCTAAGGAGACTTCTCCCAGGGCTTCCAAAATCTCCACTTTCTGCATTGTATCTTCTGGTTGCTTCTCAACAATGGCCCTTGCAACATCCAGCATTTTCCAAGCTAGATCCAGGTCAGACTCATCTTCAACTGCTTCTTCTAAGTCTTCGTCTTCACTTCCATCATATTCACCTTCCTCATCTTTCTTGCCTGAGGAAGCATATTTTTCATAATCAAATCACTAAAACATGGACACTTCACTGCATCCACAAATCTGAATAGCTGAAAACAGCAATTTTAATTCAAATGAAACTTGCACATATGTTTACTAGGCAGATAATCCCACACAAAGAATGTGAGTACGCCATAAAGTTGAACAGTGGACTTGAGTCGAATGTAAGTTTCATGGTGCGCTGTGCACAAATATTGCAGACTCATTGAAACAAAGAAGTAAGCATGCCTAATGACAACATTGGCATCCAATGATCCACTCATGTCCAAAAAATTTGTTTCAGTTTATTCTGTGCAGAAATATGGTGGATGCATAGACACAAAGATGCGAGCATAAGTAATGAGTAACATCAGCCTACAATGGCAAGGATATTCACATGGTCAACTAGGCAGAATAGATAACACCACAACAAGGCGCTCATAATACTAGTGGAAAAATCATAGTAATGGGGATGTCATCGGTGAACCTCAGTGGAATGAAAAAAGAAGAGGGAGTGAGGAGGTGTGAGAATATGGAGATGGTACAGATGGATTGAGCATCCCTTGAATTCGAGGCCTTTGAATTTTCAAAATAGTAACCAAGGACTAGGAGTAATAAACTCATTCTACAGATTGAACTAGAGTTTTATGGGTCTGAACCTGAAATGATCCAATCTCTACTACACTCCATCCATATGGCAGGGCCCCCTTCAAGGTGCAGAACTTGGGGTTCCACCAAAATTCATACTTAAAAAAGTCCACAGCATATCATCTACCTCAAACCTAAAAGAGCATATCCATAAGCTTATATGAAAACCATTGCAACCATGATTAGGCCAAAAATTAGGGTAACAAAGGGTTGATCATAAGCTAGCCAATCAACATATACTTCAAACTACTAGTCATCTATTCATTTAAAAAACAGCAGATACTTCATCAACAGAACAAAACAATGTTTTGAGCAGTTTCTGTACATATGGGAAGTGGTTTTTTACAATTAAGGGGAAACGAAGATTTGCACGTACATATGCTACTTATTGAATCAATTCAGTCAAAGTCAACCTGTTCAGTCAACTACTATTGTCCTACTATGCACGTGTGAATAAAGAACTTTCATCAAGGATAAAAAGGTGCAGAAGATCAGTAGATGTTCAGGACATTTCTTAAATATTAAAAGAGAAACAAACCATCATCTGGTTCTTCCATAAGCTCCCCTTGTCTCTCAGCTGCAACAGAAGCTGAAGAATCCTTGCCACTTTCTCCAATCTTGTCAGACATGGTCCCTTTTATACCATCATTTCTAATGTGGACAGCAGAGTGCCCACTGCTTTCACCAACAGAAACAGCACCCTCAGCAACAGAATTTCCAGTATTAGGCTCCTTTGGTCCATCAACCAATGGGTCAGATTCATCTTGCGCCTTATACAGAAGTGCACACCCATATTCATAGTATGCCTTGACACATTTCGGAGAAAGTTCACCAAAAAGCCCCACGCTGAACAAATATAATAAGAGTTTTCAAATGTCATAAACATTTTTATGAAGAAGCTTCATAATGTGCAGCATTCAACTCTAAGGAATTAAGCACCAGTAAACTTAAGATGCCTAAAAAAGCTGACAGTGCAAACTAGCTTTAAATTTTCTACATAGGTATTAACCATATCAACAATTAATAAATGTTGATTCATACTCATGTAATGCTGGTTATTAATGTTTATCCAACGTCCAACATTTGATAGGAAACAATCAATTAACTAGAAGCAGTTAATTTTCATCATACCAGAAGAAATTTTATTTTGATTGCATAAGCTCAACTAGCCAATGTATAATCTGATCACTACGCCTCATCTTCTTTCACATGAACTGAAAATTTCAATTAGCCAGTGGAACCGTTGCACAAGCCATGTGATGAATATGTCCTCACAGTTTAACACGTCTTCACATTTTCTACATGTCAAGACGTGAGTAGTTTCAGGTGTTGACTTTAATTTACCTGTCAGAAAATCGACCTATCCACAGCCACTTGGTATAACAGTTCTACTGGATAGCAAAACAATTCATCAAAAACAGTAGTACAATTATTTTCATTTCACATGAGATTTCTTTCAGAAAAGCTGGTTGGGAAGAGCTTTCGAGGAGAAATCGATTTCCCACCATAAGTGGGATATGTCACATCAAAGGGAAAAACAATTTCTCCTCCAACTCTCTTGAGGAGGAGAGTTAGTGGGAAAGCGCTTTCCCAAACCCTAATGCCTCCGAAACAACCCCTAAATTAAAACAAGGCGTCCAAATCTATGCGTAGTTGGCGAACACTAAAGAAGAAAAAGATAAAAAACATAAACACAACAATTAAAAACAAGTAAAAGCTATAAATAAAACACTAAAAAAAGATCATGTCAAGATTCTATCAAGCGATTCACAACCTTCAAACCCCTTTTTGAAGGAAAACGGACAGAACAAAGATGGCGGTAACAAAAGAGTGCGCTGGCAACAAAGCAAAGAAAATGAGAAAGTAATAAACCCTAACCAAATTTCGACGGCCCGGCTGAGGCAATCGACGGCCGAGACATAGTCTCCGGCCTTGCTGAGCTTCCTCCCCTTCTCGATCAGCTCCTCCGCGTAGCCCAGCGTGTTCATGTCATCCCCCTCAGCCTCTCCCTCTTCCTCCCCATTCTCAGTATCGTCCCTCTTCTCTTCTCCCACCTGCCCTTCCTCCAAAGAGGCTTCTAGCGCTTCCATTGGCGGTGCCGTTTCGGAGTCCGAGGCTGCGGAGGCCGTGTTCGAAGCTTGTTCAGGGGCGGAATCCATGGCGGAAAGTTGAGATTTCGCTGTTTCTGCTTGTCTTCCCTCCAAAAATTCCTTCTCGCGCAAAAAAATTGCTTTGAATTTGTGGGTCGAGTCCGGCGCAATCGGAGCGGTTTGGGGGCCGTATCTCAATGTTTATACGCGGGAACCAGAGACACCAATCCGACGGCTGTCAGTGGAAGATGAAACGGTATTGTGGATCTGTACCCTCATTTCCTTGAATACGAGAAGGTAACCAGAACCGATTTACCGTGTGGCTGTGCATATGTCCATTGAGATTCTCCTAACCTCAAAATTATGCCAATTTACTTACTTTTAAATATATATATAAATTAATTAAATATGTTAATTAGCACGGGGGATTAAAGGTGTAAATGATATCTGTTTATCCGGTGTCTGTATCTTTATCTATTCATATTAATATATTTATTACAGACTAATATAGATAAGGGTTGGCCGTATCAGTCGTCGTCCTTATCTACGAACTATATATTTTATTATTATTATTTTTTATTTTTTATTAAATTAATAACATAAGTTACATAGTTAATTTTTATAAAAAAATTATAAAAAATATATATTATACTCTTTCATATCTTGTATAATACTATTATTTATTTATTTATTATATTAGATTATTTTACTATTATTAAAATTTATTTTTTAATTAATTATTTACTAATTATTCTTAATTTGAGAACAAAGTAATATATGTTGAACTTTCACCTTCATTCCGTCTGTGTCCGCTTATTTTCGTCTATATCCATCATAGACAAATGTAAACGGATAAGCACATAGTCCGCATAAAAACAGATAGCTATGAACATGCCTTGTCTACATCCACGTCTGTTCGTTTACACCCCTAAAGTGGGCATATCCACTATGTAGCCCGTAAAATAGTTAAATTGAATATAATCACCTTGAATACCCTCAGTTAGAGCTTGCTATATCGGCTCCCCGCTCTTTCATCCAGGGATTCTCCACTTTGGGTTCAGATTAGATTACCTATGTGTACATTTCTAATATTGCTTCCTACTAATTATGGTGAGAGTGCACACTTAGCTAATCTGAAACCCTCCACTTCTCTTCCGCCTCCCATATACCTATATGTCTGTCACTTGTGTGCATTTTTTTTAAATGTCCACGAAGATTGAGTAAGGATCACCACCTTGTACAAAAGAGATAAAATCTTCTCCTCATGTGTCATATTTATGCTGCCTGTGGAGACTTTAGCCCTCCCTCAACTGCAAGTCCGTTTGTAGTCACCCAAATACAAATGAGGCCATTCTTTTATCCCTAAGTTAAGTTCAATTCTAATAGTACCCCATTTTCCCAATAAGAACAAATTAGCTAGCCTAACTCAGCCCTCTTCTCTCTCTCTCTCTCTCTCTCTCTCTCTCTCTCTCTCTCTCTCTCTCTCTCTCCCCTCTATGTATTTTATTTCTTCTTCCTTTATTGTTATCAAATGAAGGCCTTTCCTTCTCCTATCTTTGTAAGATCTATAAATTTTTATGGTTTTTTAATTATTATTAAATTTTAATTTTTTCAGTTTGTTTTGATTTTGTTAGTGTGATGGGTTGGTTTAACATAATTTTCTTGGGTTTATTTCAATGATTAGTGTCTAGCTTAATCCACTAAGAGCTACACTAATTGATATTAAATTATAATTTAATTTCTTAACTAAGCATGTGGGCCATACCTTAGGACCCATGTTCATCTTGGGTAGTGTGCCAACTCCTTAGGCTACTAACCCTCCGTTGATTTTTTAAAATGGACTTGGGCTTAGTCAATTTTATTTTTGGTGTCTGTTATAAGTTTATAGGTTCACTTAACCCTTACTGGGCCTATTTCTAACCTACTAAATAAACCTACTATAAATAGCAACCTAAGCCCCTTTCCCAATTGGAGAAAGGTTAAGATTGGGGGACTAGAAGGGCTCTACCCCCATTCTTAAAGAGGAAATATAATCCCATGGTAAAATTTCATTAATCCTTCCTTTTGTTCTTTTAATTTTTCCTAATAATCCTATGTTTCTCCTCTTCTATTGGGATTATAGGTTTTTTCCTACCAAACTCAATCTTTTATCTTAATTTGAAATCTTAAATCTTATCATTTTTGTTTTTGACACAAGCGAGTCTTGGATCTACCACCTATTAGTTGATCTAAGTCCATTTTTGGTGGAAAAAGTTAGATTTTGCTTAGGACTAATGAAACTTTAATTTGTTGGGTAGGGATTCTTTGTCTTGGAGATAATTCAAGGGGTCTACAATCCGATTAGAGGTAAGAGGTTTTCTTGCATTTAGCACCATGAATGTGAGTATATTCACATTCTTGAAGCTTATGGATGGGTGATTTTGATTTTTTTCTAAAATGGATGATTAATGTTTATGTATTTTTAACTATGAGAAATGTTAGATCTATCATATTTTAGGCTTAATAATAATCATACGAACTTTTGAGCATCGATTAATCGTTCAAAGGGTTGTCTTCGATTTTATGAAGATTGATTGATTGCCCTATCTGGCCAATTGATCACCCAAAAGGACCGATCGATCACCAAAATGACTATTTGCCATTCTTGGCCCAATCAATCGCCCATGTAACATTTGACTTTTATGCTTCTTTTTAAGACAAATTTTGAGGGTTCCACAATGTCACTATATGAAACTAGTAAAGAATTATCATGTCATGATATGGATGCTTGACACTCGATTAATTACATATGAATCATGTTTTATATGTTTTAGCTTAATTATGAACATGACCATGTGTGTTTATATTTACTTATGCTTACATGACCTTATTTATTACGTATGGATCATGACTAATGCATAATAAGACTAATTCGGGTCAGGGGTAGAGCCATGTTGTGCCTTGGGGGGGCAATTGCCCCCCCCTAATATTTTAAAATTATTAGGAGGGGCATGCAAATAAATGCCCATGCCCCCCCTTAATAATTCAAGGTTGCCCTTCCCCCATTTCCTCTCTAAAAAATTAGACACACCGCCCCCCCTTAAAACCTTTCTAGGTCCACCCTTGATTAGGGTATAATTACTTATGCTTACATACACTTAGCTCTTAGCTTTGCTCATGTATGTATCATGTTGCATACATTATGAAAATGACTTGTTAAGCCATGATTAATCATATTTAATCACGATGTGCCAATTGGATATCATAGTTTTCTAGATTATCCGCATTGGAGATTTATCAAATCAGTTTTACATCAAAAAGGGCAAGGTTTTACATTCATTGGACTAGGTTTTACATCCCTTGAGGAGAGGTTTCCTCCTCGGGTGAGAAGAGGTGGATTTGTTGTAATGAGATAAACTAATGTGACTTTCTAGACTTGAGAATCTAGGATGGTATGATTGTGTGCATCATCTTACCAGGGGCAATTTCTAGTCAAGATTTGTCCAAACTGCTCTAGTCTTCCTTTTAGGAATTTAGACTTCTGTTTAAAGATTTCTAAGGTGAGCTAGCCTGCTTAAGCTTTGGCCAAGGTAAGAAAGTGGTTTTCTCTATTGTGAGACATTCATCATGGTATTTACACATGATGTGTATAGATAGATTATAATGCTTTTTAGCATAGGTTGTGTAGGAACAATGATGCCTATGTTACACAGGTGGTGTGTGGAATGGTGACACTTTAACGTGCAGGATGAATGTGGATTGATATACTTAAACATGTAGGATGAATGTGGATTGTTATACTTGATCATGTAAGGTATTAATAGAATGATAGTACTTGTTCATAAGAGGATTTGAATGGAATATGAGATTTGAATGAATGAAAAGGTTGTGCATATATGATTATGAAATATGATGAAGACCATAATGCATAGGTGTTGTTTAAGGATGTGTGATGCATGAATGAGATAACTCCTATTGGTTAATGCATTTGATGTTAATGTGAATTTATGTTTTATTTAAAACCCTTATATGAGCTCACCCCTTGTTGTGTTATATTGTTTCGGGGTTATATGTTTGTGTCATGCAGGTGCTCAAGATTAGTTATTTTATGAGCATGAAGGTGAATAGATGCATGTGGAGACTGAGATAGTTCTTTGTGATGAGACAAACCCATGTTATGGCTTATGTTAGAACTTTTTTACTTTTAATATGTTTGGATAGCCTTTTGATGGCTTAGAAATGTAGTCATTTTTTTAGGCTTGTAATCTTTATGTTTATGAGATTATGTGGGGTAATGTGTTGGACTAAGAAATCTTTAATTAATTTCTCTACGTTCTATTAATTGCTTTTGCATAAAGGGTTGTATTGTGTACTTCGATCTAGCCCATTTGGGTTACCTTTTCCGCTTTGTCATACCTTGTCGCATCCCTTGGATAGGGTTCGGGTCAAGAGGGTGTAACGACCTGACCCGAGCCGGGCCCACAAAATCACTAATAGAAAATTTTCTCTTTCCTTAAGCCAGGAATCATCGTCTGTGTGCAAGAAGTGCAATATTCGTCTATGCACTACGGAGCTTCAAGGCTTCCCCATACGTAGACTTAGGTTGTAACGATTATTTACACACAACGAAGCTTCATAGTTAGTCGCATGTAAAATAGAATAAAACATATATTTATAATTCATTTGGATCGGGCCAATGTTGCCTTGCCATTGGTTGCCTATGTACGTATTGGATATTATTCCAATACGATTGAACCTGAACGTAGTTCTGCCTAACGGCTAATACATACAACAAGTGTCACAAAATTATATATATTAAAATACATATATACTGATATTCAATTGGAGTTATATAAAAACTCAACATATATCAGAGTCAAGTGGAAGTTAATAAGTCAACGAAATCGTATATCTCGCTCTACCACATAACAAGATCAAAACCATATACACACGTCTCGCTCTATCATTGAGCCGAGACCGAACACACACACACACCACACGTCTTGCTCTACCCTAGAGCAAGACGAAACATAAACATGTCACATCAAAGCATAATAGATTAGAGCACAAAGGATCATGACACTTCAGATCATATTAAATAAAGCATAACACAATAATTCAAATCAGAACATCATAACGATTCATGCATCTTAATTAGTACATTATTATCACTAATTAAGATGTGTAAGTGTACAATTAATTTAACACCTTAAGTTAACTGCTTAGGATGTATACGTATTCTCATACAGGATATTAGGTATACTTACCTATATGAGACATCGGGAGCGGCAGTGTTAGAGCTGTTTGTTTCTTCTGAGCGTCCTCCTTTTAGATCTGAATATGGTGGGTAGAATATCCTTTGAAGTAAGCGAATGTAGCATCCCTTCTCCTTCAGACGCTCCTTACATTTCATACTTGGGGTGTCGGATAGAACATCCTCTTTTCGGAGACATTTTTTTTCTCCTTCCACACTTATGAACTATGGGCAGAGCCTCCCCTTAGCTTGGAGATACTTTTCTTACTGGGTGGCTCTTCAGTGAAAGACAAAGCCTTCTCTACTCTAGATCACTTCTCTCATCATAGCCCAGCAACTTTGGACAGAACCCCGTCTTACTTCTGACTCCTTTATCTTTTTCCGGTGCTCGAGGATGACAGGCAGGGCTTCTCCTTGTCTCGGGGCATTTTCTCCTCATAGGATCACCAACTCAGAAAATGGACACCTCCATCGCGTAGAACACACTCGATTTAGTCAAAAACACCTCTTGGATAGACTAAATTGGAGTCAAGATGGTCAAAAACAGAGAAAATGAAGTTTGTCGGTGCTCGAGGACAACAAGCAGAACCTCTCTTTGTATCAGGGAATTTCCTCTTCATACGGTCTTTAGCTCAAAGAAAGGACCGCTCTATTGCATAGAGCACAATCGATTTATTTAAGAACGCCTCTTGAACGGCCTCAATCGGACTTAGAACGGTCAGAAACAGGGGAGGAGAAGATCTGCTCAAAAAACAACAGAAGAGGGGTATAAATAGGCCCCCATGCTGCCAAAACGGCGGCACCGCTATTTTGGGTAGTAGCGCCCACAGAAACGCGGTGCACCCACAGTGCCCGTCAAAACGCCGCACCTACAGTAATGCGCCACACCAGCCGAAACCGGTGCGTGCACTTGCTGCGATGAGTGTGCGTAATGCGCACGATGACCGTGCATCACGGCCGCACATTACGCATGCCACTATCGCACGTACCACGCGCAGTTTTGCTGCGCACCGTGCCTCTTCTTTTATTAATATATTATTATATTTTATATATTCCAATCTTCAAACGCGCGTAACTTCCTATCCCGGATTCGGATTCTCACATTCTTAGTACCGTTGGACTCGTATCGATGAGCCCTTCGATACTAGCCCACTTAAAGCAAAATATCGTGCTCTTTCTAAGTGGGTCCTACCTATTTTCCACGCTTCTTGAAGGTTGTAACTTCCAGTCCCAACCTCCGTTTCTCCCATTCTTTGATTTGTTACGCTTGTTATTTTGAGCTCTACTCATATACGAAGGTTTTAACCTCTAAAACCCTCTATAATTTATCTAAAAATCTACTAATTACCTCTAACCCGTGGGTTAAATGTAATTAGAAAAGCGGGGTGTTATAGGGGGTGTGGTGGGGCAGACACTCTTTGTCATGTGCAAAACCTTCTATGTCTCTAAGCCCAATAATGGTCATGTTGTAAACGTCTTAGGGGTTGCTAGGGGGTGCCACTGGGGCCACGTATTAGGATATTTAATGTCTTTTATATAATAAAGGCATTTAGGTAATTTGGTAATTAGTGCTTTATTTTAATTATGTTAACAGGCCTTAGGCATTTGTTAGTAAGCTCATTAGTTTGCTTATTTAAGTGTAAGAGTTATGCCCTCATTTGATTAGGAAATGAATTATTAAGTTCTGTGCTTCTCCCATTTCTTCTGTGCTTCTTTCCCTTTCTGTCCCTCCCCTTTCCCAGCCTCCCTGCGCCGCTCCCGTTACCTATGCCAGCTACCACGCTATTCACAACATTGGTATCGGAGCCATTGATTCCTGGAATCATCGTTTGGCGAAGGTGAGTGTAGAGCTCGAGGATTTGCGGCGGCTTGTAATGTCCATGGCGGCCTCTCCGCCAGCCAAGGAGCAACCCCAGGATGCCCCACCTCCCCCACCGCAAGCTGATCCTCTACCATGGAGGCCCGGTGTTCAGCCAGCGAAGGGGCAGCCCCAGGCTGCTTCACCTCCTCCACCGTCATCTGATCCACCACCTCCTGCCCGGTTCAGGAAGGAGTCCCTGGTCCTCCACAGCCATTGCTGCCACTAGTCCGAACTCCGGTCATCCTCACCGGTCCCCTATCCATGCTCTCTGCTGGAGCCCACATTGCCCTCCCAATCTCGGGCCGCTTCTCTGTCTCCACCTTCTGGCCGGGCATGTTTGAGGGAGGGAGAAGCTTCTGTGAAGCCGAGAGGGGAAAGCGTTCGCCCATGTCTGGTCGGAGGAAAGAGACGACGGAACAAAAAAGGGTCCACAAGAGCCTGGGCAAACTGGATGCCGGGCGTGACCATGAGGTCCTCCGTGGCCACATCCACGGCACTACCGGCGGGGTCAACCCCGGAAACCTGCCCAGACGGGGGTGCGTTCTGTTGGATCTGCTCGAGACTGAGAGCAAGGTGGTGATCTTCCACGATGGATCGGCGGTTTCGTCGCCCGAGCCGAAGTCATCTCCTCTGCTGTTGTCGACCACTGGCCAAGGCGCGGCTCTGCTGCTGGCCAGGGTCCAGGGGCCTTCCAAAGCCTCCGGAGATGTGTCTCTGGCAAAATTGTCGCCTTCAACAAAGCACGGCCAGCAACCGGGGACATGTCCGACGCCGGAGATCCCACGGGTTGGAATCAGCCCCGCCAACATCTGGTTGGGTTGGGGTCTCTCCTGGGCAAGCCATGACTGTGGATCTCTCACTGGTTCTGCAGAGGGCGTGGAATGTCCTTGTTTGGCAAAGGAGAAGGTGTTTCTGGAAGGCATGGCGGACATCCCAGCGTGCCGTCATAGGCAAAGCAGGCCACTTTGCCCCGCACTCTCCCCGCTGGAGTGGCCAGCGCTCCAGTCGCCGCTCAAACCAGCAATGGTGAAACCCCAAACTCCCTGTTTCACTGTCGGCAGCAGGGGAGGTGACCTCCTCCGCCCATTCACCTCCACCGGAGCTGTAGCCGCCGTGGTCATGCCGGATGAGCAGTCGACGTTTCCTTTCTCAGAATTGTCACAATCTTCGGGCTTGGAGCAGACTTTCCTTGTGGGAGAAGATGCTAGCCTGATCACACGGGATTGCCTTGGAGACTTGCTGATTTTGCTTGCTGGGGACAATGCGCTATTGGCCATTCCAGATTTTACACCGGACCAAAAATTCTGGGCTTTGATGGCAGAAATTCTACTGATCGCTGATACAAATTTCCTGAGCAAGTTTTTCGCTGGGAAATTGATCACTTCTGGCTTCTCTTCCGATTACTGCTCAGCATCATGGAATCCGGCCACTACCACCATCTTTGTTAACGGCGAGCAATCCGGGATTCACTTCCGGACCTTGATCTTGGGGAATTTTCTTTGCCACCGGGTTTTGATTTCCCTAGCTGGAACACCCCTGCCAATGAAATCTTTTCTTGCAAGATTTCTACCAGAGGTTTTTTGGTTGACCATTGGCTCGTCCTCAAACCAAATCTTCCCAAGCACGCTGGCAGATTGAAGCTATGGGCACGAAATTTCGGGCAACAGATGCATGCGGGTCTGGCTCTTAGTTGGAGGGCCCTGGAACCTTGGCAAACTTCCCCTGTCATGCATAGCGGCCATTCGGAAAATCCATCCAGCCAAGATCTATGTCCTGAGCAGTACGAACCACAATTTTGGCTGGGCTATGAAGCGTGCCAGATTCGGCTACTTTTGCTCCATTGTCAGCCCCTCTTTTCTACTGCAGCCGGATTCGGAGTTGAGTCCTGGATCACCGTGGAACCAGCTATTGCACTTCTTATGGGATTTTCTTTCTATCTAAAGAGCAGCCTGGATTTTCTTGTAGGTACGCTTTGGACTTGGCCTGACCGGGCTGGAAATGGTGCAGGATGTGAGTCCAACTTGGGAAGTCGACCTTATTGGGGTGTTTTAGGCCAACAGGTTTTGAATACATCCAAACCAGACCCCACCCATATCTACTGGTTCTTGTCACTTCTTACGCATTTGCCTGCCTTCTACGAGTTGCACAAGCCGATTATGATGCTGTCTAATGCCCTCTGTGGGTCGACTGTACTCCTGTCTGCTGATGCCCTCCGTGGGCAGTCTTAGGGTGCTCTGTAGCCACTGAGATGACCCCGCTTATTGGAGACCTGTGTGGACAGTCTACTTGTCCTGCAGCCAACAAGTTGGGCAGCTCCTTTGTCTTGCCCTTGGGTTTCGTATCTGCACTTCCATCATGTTTGTGCTGGCTTCTACACATCTTGAGTAGTGACCCACTATCTCCGTCATTTGGCGTGTCTCATCCACAGTTCCGGAACCGTTGTTCACAGTGGAGCCTTGGTGGGCCTGATGCCTGGAGTTTTAGGTCACCTCGAGGACGAGGTGATGCACAAGCGAAGCGTGGTGAAATGTTGTGAACGTCCTAGGGGTTGCCAGGGGGTGCCACTGGGGCCACGTATTAGGATATTTAGTGTCTTTTATATAATAAGGGTATTTAAGTAATTTAGTAATTAGTACTTTATTTTAATTATGTTAACGGGCCTTAGGCATTTGTTAGTAAGCTCATTAGTTATGCCCTCATTTGATTAGGAAATAAATTATTAAGTTTTGTGCTTCTCCCATTTCTTCTGTACTTCTTTCCCTTTCTGTTTGATGGCCACGCCATCCTCCCTCCCCTTTCCCGGCCTCCCTGTGCCGCTCCCGTCACCTATGCCGGCTACCACGCCATTGTGGACAACCGTTCACAACAGGTCAGTTTTTTTTCTAACTTCCACTCCTAGTGTCATCCTTTTCCTCTTCCTCCCCAACAGTCGAGCAAGAAGAAGTCTTGTTGCAGTTAAGCTACTATTCGTTGCCCATTTTAAGAAACTATGTAGTATAGATTATTTTGGAGTTCCACTAGTAAGGCTTTTGAGTTGTCCTACTTTAGTCTTTTAAGAAGTTGTCTTTTTTTTTGTTTTTCTTAGTTTGTTCTACTCTTTTGATCATTTCGGATGGCACTCACTATGTTACCAAGCTGTAGACTAACATACAATAGGGCTTTCGGAGGATCTAGAAATCGAGGAAAGGGTCTAGAGATATATCACACTCCTCTATATTATTTCTAGTGCATCCTTACTATCTCAATGATAAGGATAATTCTCACAACTACAAGACTAATTCTCTCTAAAAACTAAACTCTACTTAAGCTCTTTATGCTTTATAAGTCTTCTCTTTTGATCTCTTATGCACTGAAATAATGTTCAATTAGATACTTTGAAATCTTGAATTGCAATCCTATTTTGTGTTAATTCATTGCTTATATATGCTATATATATTTTGAATTAGTTAGTTGGACCTTAGTTGCTTTTACATGTCTCAATGGGCTTCAACAGGATCCAAGTAGAAGAGGAAGTGAAGCCCAACTACCCAAAGCTATTTCAAAGTTAAGAATGAATTCTTAATCATCTAAACATACATGGAATGGTCGAACATAACCTTGTAGATCCGTTAGATTTTAGATTTCCATCAAAAGAACTAAATTTAGGAAGAAGCTGATTTGGACAAATTGATATGACCTTAGTATTTTGGCCATATCTTTTTATATATAATTTAGATTGGTACGATTCGGATGACATTGGAAAGAAGACTTTGGTGGCTATAATTGCTATTTGAGGATGAAATTCATAATTTTGAAGGTATATGGGTCAAATTTGTCATGCAAATAGACAACTAGTTAGCTAACCCGAGGCCAACACATGGAGAATTTTTTTATTGGTTGTGATTGATACACATAAGGAAAGACATTGAGGTTGATTGGATAACTAAAGGAAGATTTAAAGATACTTATTTACTAAATAAATTATTAATTTATTTAAAATCTAATCATTACCAAATAAGCAACCAATCAAGCAATCAATTAGGATGCAATAAAGGGATATGCATTATTTAACCTTCCCCTTTGAAGTAACCCTTCCTACTCCTATAAATAAAGAGGTGGATGTGATAGAGGCATGATCCCATCCTCTTTGGAGCTCTCTTCACCTATTTTTTTTTCTCTTCTTTTGTATTTTTATTTTTAGTTTTATTGTAATATCTTTCTAAGCTCTCAAGCTAAGGCTAGAGGTGATTTGTAATAATCTAATGAAGTTCTATTCATGTTTCATTAATGGTTTCAAGTAAGTATTGGTTATTTGAAGTGATGTTCATTTAATATTATTTTTCTTCTTGTTTCTTTGTGATTGAGATACATAAGACGCTTTGAGGCTTTCCTGTTTTATTTTTTGTGATTTTAATACATAGAAATCTTGAAGAGACAATTGTTTTTATCCTTCATCTATCCAAAGCATTTTCTATCTTTATTTTTAATTTTAATGTTCATATCTTCCAGTTAGATAGAATTTTCATTCGATTATAACTGAGATAACATGACACATAAAGAACATCATTAGATGTTACAATGACCCTTAATGCCTTAGTGTTTTATCTTATTGATTTCTTAACTCTTTATTGCCTCAATTCTCTTCTACTCTTTCTTTCTTAATTTTTCTTTCCTATACTTTTTTCATAATCATTTTCTTTGTTGCACAAGGCTTTCCTTATAGATTGACCTTGTCAATTACAATTGGCAAGTAAAACAAATCTGAATTTGACTTCTTCATAGTCTTGGTTTAGACGTAATAGCACTCTCCTTACTATCATAGCCCTCTTTATAGACTCCCTATGTCATAAAAGGAATGTGTCTTCAACAAGGAAACTAAATAAAATCATAAAGTCTACTTTAGGCAATTCTATGTCACATTGATGGATTGATCCACAGGATGATCGATTGATTACCTATTCCCTTCTATCGTTTCCACACATCGATCGATCAACTTAACCAAGCGATCAACCTTTCTCATTTAGATTAAAATTTTAATATAAGCTTTCATCTTGCCATTTGATAGGAATATTCCATTGATCTATCGGTCAATAATTTTTTAGAGAACCTTTGTACTCTAAAGGCCGATCGATCATACTTATCCATGGATCAATCGCTTTGAGCAAAAAATAAAATTATCATTCAAAAATCTCAAACTCTCATTATTCTTTTACCTAAAGTCTCTTTTACCTTTAAATGTGCTAGTGTGGTGATTTGTGAGAGTGTTTTACTTGACAAAATAGGGATTTGAGTCTTCCTTTAGCTCCATCTTTAGAATACGATCTGACCCAAAATTACACACATTCAAGATATTATTTTGATCATAAAAATATGTCATGACATAAGGACACTCTTGTTCTTACAATTTGCCCCTTTGGCTATTTTGAGACAAAACATTACAACCTATCATCTAAAATTTAAAAATTATAACTTTATAGTGCATAATCAGATATAGATAGATTATCCAACAATGACAATGACTTTTGCCCCTAATATATAACTCTCAAATCCTAATGTAGTTTGGTCTTCAATAGGTAATTAACATACATCACAAATAAGAACATACCTGCTTAATAATTAATGTTAAATGAAACAAGTCAATACATAATTTAAATGTTCAAGTTAACATAAGATTAATCTAGTTGTAACGAAAATAAGAATTTTCACTTTTTAACAACTAAGCTTAGATCTTCTTTTTTAAGCACACTTTTAGCTATCTTCTCTCAAGATTATTAAGGTTTTCCTTAAAGAACTCATAACTCAAATTTCCCCTCCTTTTGTCACAAATAGACAAAAATAAGCCGAGGTAACAAAGATAAAAAATAAGAGAAAAACTTATTAATCATCATGAAAACCACATTAAAAATCAAATGAAAGGATAATCAATTTTTATGAGATTAAGTTCAAATCAAAGTGTGGTTAACACTCTATACTAGTATCATGTGTGAACACACTATCTAAGTTTCATAATAACACACAATGTGTTTCTCATGTAAGCATAACATAATCCCAACAGCCACTCGTCTAAAGAATCAAAATTTAAAGTTTCAAGCCTCATAATAATATGATATGCTGAAGTGTTTTACCTCAAGTCCAAGACTATACCATGATCAATTAAAATAATATAAGGATATCAATGGATAACATAGTAAAAAACAACCTTTCTTTTTCAATACTATGGCAAATGAGTTCGTTGAGAAACATGGCCCATGCTTGCATTCTATTTAATCATTCATTTACATTGATAAGTAAACTTTACAAGCATCAATACAAAATTTTAGTTCTTTTTGTTGTCATTCTTTATGCCCTTTGCCTTTTTCAATGATTTGGTTTTTTCCATTTTTTATATTTTAGGTCTTCATTGGCTATTTCTTAGTTCTTGTGACCTTACACTAATCATTTTCTTTCATTCTATACCTTTTTCAATATCAAGGGCATTGTAGTTTTAACATTAACACAAGATTTCTCATATAGGTAGCCCTTTCCATCATCTTGATGAGAACTATTTTTTACAATGTTTACATAATGTCTTCAAAGAAATCAGAAATATATCAAATCTCGTTTAGTTTGCAAAGGAATCTAAACTACTCAACTACCTTATACTACCTCGTAGAATCAGAGTCTAAAAGTTAATTAACCATATTATAAATTTAACTCGATATATTATCTTGAATTCTTATAGTAAGTACTAAGTCTTTTAGTAAATAAATAATACATAAAATATTATTATAAATCTTAAGACTCTATTTAAATGATATTCAAATAATCCTCTTGACTTAATATTATACTGATTATGCATTCCTTGTGTGACCCACTATGTGCAATACTTCACAATTCAAGTGTATTTTTCATATTATCTTGTCATATATTTAAAAATCAAAACTTGTTTTTGTTTTCCTTTTCTTTTTCTCAAAAAAATCAAACAAAAGCAAAAAACAAGCAACCAGTAACTACTACAAACCAATTGAAAAGTTGTTTTTTTATGTTTTATGCCCCAAAAGATTTTTCAAGTAAAACAAGGGACAAAAATCTCGTATGGAACTATTCTGGGCAAGTAAGTTTAATGGCTTTCCTAAGGTTAATGAAACTATTGAAATCTAATGATTTTGTAAAAATATTAGCTAATTGATGTAAGAACAAATGTGTCATATGTTTTGTTTATTGGATTATTTCTTTATCAAAATTATGTTAAGAAACCTTATGTATGTAATGAGTCTTAGAATCTGATTTGTGGTTATTGTGTTCCTTGAACTTCAAAGTGAAGATAAAGGAGAATACAATGACAAAGAAAATTTCTTCAATGAATTTTTTGAAAAATTAAAGATTGACATTTCTATAGCTTCTACCTTTAAAGGAAAAGAGAAGTTAGAAGACCAAATTGAAAATGAAGAATTTATAAATACAATTCAAATATATGAAAAACAAAAATGGAATGTTAAAGTTGTTGTCAAAATAAAAAATTTTATATTCAAACATAACGCCGTAATAGACTTAGGAGCCGACCTACACTGTATTAGAGAAGGTTTAGTCCCTGATGTTCATATATGCTTCAAAAATTCATGTCTTAAAATGCTTTTCATCTTTGTCAAAGATTTTAGTCAAGGAATTTAGGAACCTTTTCAAGTTGGTGAAAATGGAATTTGAACAAAAATAAATGGTTCTCAATAGAATTAAGAATGCTTTAGGATATAAAGAGAAATTCATCAATGAACTTTTTGAAGAGGTAAAAGAAGAAAAAATCAAGTAGACTATAAATTCAAAATCATTTCAAGAGAAAATAAAACAATTTCGAGATGCTCTCGAAAATGAAGTTTGTTCAAACTTTCCTTTGGCCTTTTGGCATAGGAAGAAACATGAAATTAGTTTGCCTTATGTTAAGGATTTTGAAGAATCCAAGATCCATGCAAAAGCTAGACCAATTCAAATGAGCCAAAGACTCCTTCAAATTTGTCAAGAAGAAATCAATGATCTCTTAAAAAGAAATCTAATTAGGAAAAGTTCTTCTCCTTGGCGTTATGCAGCATTTTAGTTTGAGAATGCCATAGAACTTGAAAGAGGAGTTCCTTGCCTTGTTTTCAATTACAAATCATTAAACAAAGTTCTTCAATTGATAAGATATCCAATTCCTAATACACAAGATCTGATAAAGAAAATTTACAATGCAAAAATCTTTTCTAAATTTGATATGAAATCTAGATTTTGGTAGATTCAAATAAAAGAAGAAGATTGATAATAAATTGCTTTTAAAGTTCCATTCGAACATTATGAATGAAGTATCATGCCTTGTGATTTGAAAAACACTTCATCAAAATTTCAAAAGATTATGGATAAAATATTCAATCCTTATGTAAATTTCCATACCATAAATATTGATGATGTTTTTGCTAGTAATTTCTCAAGCTAACAAATTACTGACTATCAAAGGTATGTAAGAATTCTTTTAGAATAATTCGCCATCAATTAACTTCTGTTTTGTAGTCATTGTAGAGAAGTAGAATAGCATCTCAAACAATTTAAATAAAGAAATGTATAGTATGTTTAATATACAACACAATCAAAATGAAGGAAGCTTAGTTCTCCACATGTGCCAAACCAAATAAATATTTTTAAAAAAATATTTATCTAATGCATTTGCGGCGAAGCTTGCAATGCAAAACTTTAGGCATGTGGCAAAGAACTCAGTTTTGAGCCCATGACACTAGGCCTAACAAGCCCAAGTGGAGTCTTGTTAATAACCAAGCAAGTGTGGGAAAACACTTAAAAAACCACAAGGGTTATGAACTCAAGAAGTCACAACTTGGGAGCAATAGATGGCTAAATCAATAATATTATCAAATCTGTTTGTGGTTGTGGCCTTTCCAAAAAGCCAAATCCTTGGAAATTACATTACTGATGTCACTGATCCAAGTGTGGTTTTTCATACTAACACCAAACTAGCATTTTGTCACAAGAATTTGCTAGATAACATTTTCAAAGATTTAGAAAAACAAAATCAGCAAAACATGATAAGCCATTTGCAGCATCTTGCAAAAGAACAGGCCAACAATAAGCAAGAAACAATAGATAAAGAGCCAATAATAGAAAAAGAACCCCATGATATTGTTTATGCCGAGATATGTTGTGCACGATGACTAGACTCGACCAGTTAGCGAAGGATTAGTGCTTAGCCTTTACTTTATTATTTCCATAGTTGCTTTGGATGATTTGCTATTGTAATAGTTAGTATTATGGATATTTAGATGTATTTTGGGTTGGTTCAATCAGTGGCCCGGGTTAGCCGAACCACTAACTGGCATATGTCCCTCGGGAAGTGGGCCAGCCCGGGTTGGGGTTAGCGCGACTCCCTAGGGGACTGGTCGTCCCCTATTTGGGGCAATCTCCTTTATTTTTAGAGTTATGCAAGTATTGAATCCCAGTTTCTCCCCTTTCTCCATTACTTCTCCTCTTTCCCTGCGTAATTCTCCTAGATATCAATCGTGCCTGCATCGGGCACATCAAGATACTTTCATGGAAATGGAGAAGCAAAGTTCTCAATAATTTCGGAAATTTTGTTCTTAATGATTTTGGAAATAGAGAACCCTCTTAAAAAATTGAATGGAAAAGAATGCTGAAAAGGTTTTGGGATCTAGAAAATAATTTTGATTTTGGTGTGGTAGATGGATATTGTTCCAATATACATTATTAAAGATCCAGACTTCGAGATTGGTAAATGGTTTGAGTTTGGATTTATCAGAGAAATGAAACTTTATGACAGAAACTGTCTGAAGGAATTCTCCCCCTTCATTTAGAAGCACATCACTAATATTATGTGGCAATATGATTATAGACCTATTGTCATCAGTGTCTCTAGTGCTGCCCCTAAATGGGATAACAATGACCGATTTCTTGTTCCATATCATCGACTGCAAGTTAAGCCAGCTTTCTTTGGTGCAATAGATAAAGTCTTGCTGGAAAGAAATTGAGGAAAAGCCAAGGCAATAAATGTCAATGATATCTTCAACCATCCACAAAGAATTTTTTTGGCTTGTGATGGTAATTTCTCTGATGCTCAAGCTTTTGGTCTTCTCGTAATAAAGAGAAGAATTGAGTACAATGAAAGAGTAAAAGACTATAGAACATTTACCTCTAGCTGCATAACAATAATATGAGCTATATTATGATCAAATATACAAAAGATCAAAAGAGGAAAAGTTGATATGACAAAAGTCACAAAGCAACTCTTCAAAGATGCCAATGAAGAAGTAGACAATCCCTACAATAATATATGGGATACTACCTTTGTTGAAAGCAAACCTGAAGATAATCAATATTTTGAAGACAATCAAGTTTATCCCTTTGATAATAAAGCCATTTAAAATTTTGATAATAGTATGGAATATTAAAACAAGACAAGATAAGATATTTCTTGATCGGATAAAGAATTAGTCTAAAGAAGAATAGTGCTGAATGTGACATCTACCCACTAAAGAAGATGCTCCATCATAGATTCTTCACCAAAGTTGATGCTCATCTACCAAAGTTGATGCTGACATCCACTAAAGAAGATGCCAATCCATTATCTCCATCAAAGATGCTCTACTAAAGTTGATGCTGATATCCCCTAAGGAATACCTCATAAGCCACGTCAAAAGTTGCCTCAATAATGCTTTTACCTACCTCTACAGTTCCGCCTTTCCATGTCACCACAATAATGTTGTTGATTGCTGCCCACTGTAATAATGTTGTTGCCCGCTCAATTATGCAATCTGACTGCTGTCCAACTCAATTATGCTGCTGCCCATGCTGCCTACCTAGACCTTTTGAGGACTCTATAAATAGAAGACTCTTCAGAGCCATAATTGTATCAGAGCCAAGTGCTAGAGAGCTCTTCCTTTGTTGTAAATTAGGTTTGATATTTTCTTTTCTGTGTGTGTTTTCTTTAGTGTGCTTTGTTTACTTTCGAAGTTTGTAGTGGGTG
The DNA here is from genome assembly GCA_035235625.1 of Saururus chinensis. Lineage (NCBI taxonomy): Eukaryota > Viridiplantae > Streptophyta > Magnoliopsida > Piperales > Saururaceae > Saururus > Saururus chinensis. Next base: position 23,551,084 of record CP141142.1, read on the forward strand.
ATATTTGCATGTGTGTGATTTTGGCCACTGTCTCTACCATCAAAACTCCAAAGTGATCTACTAAACCAAAAGTTTCTCCTCAGAATTGATTGCTGAGCTTGCAAAGAAATCCTTGAGAAAGATGTTCAGAACTTTGCTGCTAAGCAAATTTTTCCACAATGGCAAGGAATTTAAGTAATATTTGATTTTTGAGATAAAATTTATCAAAGGAGAGTCAAATTGTTTACATGCTTTCTTTTCAAGCATCTTTGCATTGAAATGAATCCAAAGACAAATGACTATAAGGGTAAAAGAATAAGCTTTTACCAAGATCCTATGTCCTTATGTTATGGACAAAATTCTCCAGATTCTCCCCCAAAGAAATCACTTTTGAATATGAGATTTTAACACCTAATTGTTATCAATGTAATATATTTGAAAAAGAATCTAATTCAACCTTTTGAAACAAATCTTCACAACAATTCTATTGTCCCCAAAACCCTTAAGTGGGAAGCAATCAAATTACCTAATACTTGGACTCTTGTACAAAATACTCTGCCTACTCCTATTAAGAACACATAGGTAATTCAAATTGTTGAACATAACTATGGAGACATAGAAATACATTTTTTTTATAACAAATACAAATCCTTCATGTCTTCTAGACCTTCTACCTCTATTTGTTCTGATCACCATGAACAACAAAGAAAATCTAATATAATACCATCAAGAGTTAATTATTCTATGTATGAAGAGTCTTATGAACCTTATGAATCTGATATCTTAGTTATATCAGAAGAACAAGATTTTTCAATAGACAAAGAATATTTAAGAAAAGATTTTAATTTAGAAGAGAATAAAGATAAGAAAAAATGGTTCTTAGATAATTTTGATCAAGATTAAAAGAATTTAATTAGTGAACAATGGTATAGTCATATGAATGATGTTAACCAAAATATATATTTCTTCAATTGGAATGAAAATGAGTATATGGATCGCTTGAGAAGTATGCTTGATGATCTACCAAAAGAAGACCATATTCTTGTAATTTCCAAAATGAATAGAACTTGGAAAACTACTGATAATAGGGATATTGAATCTATTCTACTGCCCTTTGAACAAATCACATTAGGAATAGAAGAAATATTAGCTAGCCCTATAAAAGATACAAGCAAATTTCCTAATGAGAAAATGTTTCAACTTGTTGGACACAACAATTATACAATACAATGTTAAGAATAATAGGACAACAAAATGAAAGAATATATGAAAAATTAGAGGAAGCTTTAACAAGGAAACAATCAATAGTAATAAATGAATCAATATTTAAAGAAACCATAATAAAAAACAAGAGTGAAAACCAAATAGACATTCCAATAATAAAATCCCAAAAAATTAAGGAAGAATTTCAACTAAGAAAATCTCCAGAAATAACTGAAGAATTAACTTAACAATTAATTAAAAGAATAAAAGGTATATCCTTAAAAGATAATGGAAAATCTACAATTAATATTTTGGAAGTAGATTCGAACTCTGAAAGAGAAACTGATGAAATAAATAAATAAAAAAATTATTATAAGAGAACAACCTCTGTTGATGTTACAATTGAAGTAGACTTAAGACCACTTAAATATGATGACAAAACATTAGTCGTCTAGACTAATGATGGACTATCTAAATATCAAATACTAAAAAAATGTCATGAAATGCTAATATATGTTATGCCTCTGAAACAAAAAAAAACAATCAACCAACAATAACTCATAGGATTACAAGATTTTTTTCTAGTCAATTAAGAGGTTGGTGGGATAACTTTCTCATTGTTGAACAAAGGAATGAAATAATCTATTCTGGTGTCCTTGATGTTGAAGGACAAATGCAAGGTGAACCAACTTCTTTTTGTAATCTGGTTCTCAATATTATGAGACATTTTTCTAAAAGACCTACTGTAATATTTGAAAAATAGACTAATTAATAAGTCTTTTATGTTCTAGTCTGACATACTTTATATAGTATAAAGATACCTACTTATCTAAAGTTTATCAATTGCAAGACTGTTGAAATATATTTTGGAAAGATAAATTTATTTCAAATCTACCCTCTCTCTTTGCTAAAAAGGTTTGTAGAACCTTAAGAGAAGAAGGTAATGGAGTAATTCAATATGATACTCTTTAATATGGAGATATCATCAAACTATTAACCAAGTGGGATCAACTCTCTATAATGATCTCAAAATTAGAAGTCAATTAAAAGACAATCAAATGTTAGGAAGAAAATAATTTGAAATTTTATGTTATAAAATTTGCTTACAAGATAAAGAAAAATCTTCAAAATCAAAAGATAAGAAAAAATATTTTAATAAAGGTTTTAGCAGAAGTAGAACATATAAAGCCAAACAATTCTAACAAAGAAAAGAAAAGATAATTAAAGTAAAAGAAAAACTTAGAGAATACCTAAATGTTTCAAATGTAAGGAAAATGGACATTATGCTAATAGATGCCCAAAAGAAATCAAAAAGAAAATCCAACAAATAATTTTAGAATTAGATCAATAAGAATTAAAAGAAACACTTGAAGAATACATGAATGAAATAAATTTAGAAATCGATGAAATCAAAAGTGAAACCAATTCTATAGATGAAATAGATTATAATGGATGTTCTTGTTGTGACATATTTTCTGATGAAGTTAGTACAAATGCTTTTACTACTCATGAATAGTTTATACTTGAAACTTTAGATTCTATTGAAGACCTGGAAACTAGGAGAATACAATTATTAAGATTAGTAAAATCAAGCGAAGAAACAAATGAAGATAGAATAAGAAATTTTATTAAAAATGGTGAAAAAAAATGTGAATAATAATACTCATAGGAGATTTAGTAATACTCATAAGAAATGTGAAAATGAACTTCTAGAATCATACTTGATGAAGTCTTACAAGGTGGAAGGGTTCACAATATTGAGAGTTTAATAAACGTCTAATGGACCTTGTAGATCACTGGATTTCTCTTAAAACTAGTACTTTCAACAAGTAAGAATTAAGAGTTCTAGCCTCTTTGCGTATAATTTTTTGTTAAGTGGAAACGATTAAAACCCAATTGTTTACTCAATCTTACTCTTGAATTACCAATCAAGAATGAAATCAATATACTAAAACACAGATTTTATATGGACACAAGCAAATCACCAACTTTGTTTAAACTCTAACACAATATCCTCTTGTCTACATTGTCATTACTGGCATTCAAGTCTTCTCAAAGCACTTGAACTTTCTCCTCATTGCTTTGTCTCTATCTGCTTCTAGTCTTCAACAATCTTCTATTGTTGTCTTGACTTTGGCCTTGTGGAAATCTTCAATTTTTCATTGAAGACATACTTCAACTCCTCTTTGTATACACTGTGTATTAGCTTATTCAATTGTGGATTGTCTTCTTAAATTCACCATAGATCTTCAATACAAAGCTCAAGTGAATTCTCCTTTGGAAAACAATTATCAAAGGTGTAAAACCCACTTTTCTCTTTTCTCCTCTAGGTTTTGCTCTCTCCAATTTCATGATTGCATAAACCTTATATAGTCTAATAAGTCAATTTAAGACTTGTAATTGAATAAGGAATGAAATAGAAATTGGAATATCTTAAATTAGGTAAATTGTTCTTGAAACAATCGATTGTTTGAAACAATGATCGATCAATCACAGTTTTCAACGTGCACGAATCTTCAATCGATCGATCGATTACGAGAGCGATCAATCGATAACTCTTGGCTTTGTTTTGCACAAGGCTATAACATAAGGTGATCGACCATTTATCAGGGTGATCGATTGATTCATTTATCATTGGAAATTATGTTCCAGCGATTGATCGTTCTGTTTAACAGTTCTATGTAGATTGTTCTACCTGACAATTTACCTTTTTGCACATTTTACCTAAAAACCTTCTGAAACCTCTGTAATCACATCTTAACAATTTCTATGTGATATATATGTATGCCAATGTGCTCTGGATATGCTTTAGAATGCTTCACATATTTTATTCTTTCATCTTGATCAACAAAAATAGGTCTGTTCTTATTTTTCAAGTCTATCAATTTCAAATTTGAATTGACCATAACAACCTCAAATAAGACTCTAAGAATTCTAGCATACACAATGTTTCATGAAATAATTTTGACAAAAAAATTAGCCAAAACTTTGATCATATGATTCATATGCTCTTACAATCTTCTCCTTTGGCAATTTCTTGTCAAAACACTACATATTTGAAAATCAAAAAATAAAATTGCAACTCTTGTCATAGTGCATGGACTTTCAAATTGTTCAAACTAACTTTGACACTGCAAAGACTTAACAAAAACTCAACCAACTTAAACTCATTAATTTGGAAGTGAACTTGAATAGCCTTGTATAACCCTATACTTATCCTACACACTTAAAATCAAATTGATTTGCATAGCACTGTCCAATCAATTATAAAGATAAGTACTTTAGTTTTCATTAATCATTTCTCCCCCTTTTGGACATAAATAGACAAAAAAGTTAAAGACACAATTAATAAAAATAACCAATTAAAGCCCATCAAAGTATAATCATCACATATGACATGAAATAAAAATTTAACTAATAAAGCAACACATATCCCATAATAAAATCAGTTTCAACAATACATCTCAATAGAATAATGAAACAAAAGAAAACTAAACAAGTTTTAATCAGATAGAATACATGACAAGTGAGAAAAGTAAATAAACAAGCACAATCAGTCTATAGATGCTTCATCATCTCCACTATACTCCCCCTCACTAGCTTCTCATGGAAAGAGTGATTAGATCAAGCCATCAAGGTCTGTGAAACACTATAACACAACATCTTGGAACATCCTGAACTCTCTCATTGTCACTAACTAATCATCAATTGTAGGTGGAGGTGGATCTATCACTGCATCTGCTCCCTCAACTACATCTTGTGCTTCTTGTGGCTTCTTATCATCACCTTAATGGTGAGATAGCATCTTGCAAACCACTCCAAGGTTAATAGGGCGCATCCTAGTCATAGTTGGCTTCGTCCTGGGTACACAAACATGAACCAAAGTAAAGATCTAGTAGAGTATGTAGGGATAGGACAACATCTCATGAACCATGCAAGAGCTCCATCATCGGCTCAAAGATCACCGAGGGTAAATCAAGCTCAAGCTGAGGATGGGCTAGGAGGTGTTGTAATCTGGACATCGTCCTATTCAAGTGCTCCTTCCTAGCACTCCACACATCATATAGATCAATGACATGAAGTAAACGAAAGTCCTTGGTCATCGAATGTGCCGGTAAGGATACCACTAGTTCTGGACCTCGTGGCAATCCAAGTGAAGTGGGAGATAACTCACTGTCACATGGAAAGGCATATCCAATAAATGGAAATGTGAGCTCTCTCCTCTCACATCTGATAAAAGTGGCAACAACATCAGGTGTTACTCTCACATGTATGCCTCCAGCAACTCTAACAAGAGCATCATCATCCTCTAAGCAGAGTGATGCAAACCGTTGTCTGACAAGCCTAGGGTAGACCAACTAGACAAAAGTGGAAATAGTGGAAAAATAGTCCATCCAATAAGGTCTAGCTTCTATCCAACCCATGATAGTCTCTAAGGGTATGAGTACACATGCCTCTCACATCGGATAGGTCGTACCCAATCTGAACCACTACTCAATTATCCAAGATCCCTAGATCTGGACTCGACGGTCTTCTGGTTTGCTCTCCCCATCTAGATTAATGGTCACATAAAATGACCTAGAGCAAAGTAATGACTAGGGAAAAATATAGCCTAGTAGTTCAAGCTGCATTGAAATCCAAGCCAAAAATTTAATTTTGGAATTTGAAAATAGACCCTAAAAATTTTCATGTCAGAATGACTTCAAAATTGAACCAAAAGTAGATAAACTTTGTCAACTAGAACAATAGTCAGTTTTGATCCTCAATCCCCAATTTTAAAAAAGCCCAATTCAATGAAAAAAAAAGAAACCGCATGAAATATTTTGTGAAATCTTGTGTTTTAACTGGTCAAAATACGTAAAAACTTAAACAAATCTAGATCATAAGTTTTCGAACTATCCTATTAGTTCATTTCTCATGGAAAACTGTTGGAAATTACCTAAAATATAGAAATTTGGTTCAAAACATACCTTTGGCCAAAATGAAAATTTTGTTTTTGATGCAAAAAATCATTTGTTTCTCACCAAAAAAATCCCACAATTTTACTATCTTCTCTCCCACAAATGTTTAGAGGAAGTTTGGAGAGGAATGAAGGTTAAATAGATCAAAATTTAAAACTGAGCTATGACGCAAAGTTTTTGACCAAGAATTGATTGATAGTTTGAGAAAGCACAATTTTTGTTTAATTTTCTTAAAATATCAAAAATTGCAAAAAATTATGAAATAAATTCCAATAAATTCCTAAAATTGTTTCAAGATATTTCCCATAAAAATAAATATTTTCTAGCACACAGAACTCAAAATAAAATTCAAACATTCAAAATCATCCCAATTGAGCTCTTTTGATGAATTTTTTAATTAATTCTCTTTTAATCTAAGTGCATCCACTCAGTATGTTCATTAATACATGACCTTAGATTAGTTAACCCCATTGGTAAGTAATTGTCAATTTTATTCTCTTCTTTTTGGCATATTAATCCTCTTTTATTAGTTTTTGAAGAAAACCACAAATGTAGTGATGTGCCCGGTGTAGGCACAATCGGTACCTAGGAGATTTACGCAGGGAAAGGGGAGAAATAAGGAAGAAAGGGGAGAAAACTCAGAGTTCTTCAATTGCATAACCAAACAAGAGAGAGAGAGCCGCCCCATATAGGGGACAACAAATCCCCTAGGGAGTCATGCCACCTAGACCAGGCCGGCCCGGTTCCCTAGGAAAAAGTCAGTTAGTGGGGGCTAGCCCGGGCCACTAACTGAACCAACACAGTACTAAAGCAAATACTAAACTATTACAAGAATAAATAGTTCAATGCAACTAAGTAAAAGCAATAAAGTAGAGTCTAGGCAAGTCATCTGGAAATCTGGTCACCGTGCACAACACTCCACCATGCTTCCGCTATTCGCCTTGACCTCAAGGCGACCAAGCTGGAAAACGAGCCATAAAATCATCTTCAAGCATCCACGTAGAGTCCTCGAGAGGGTGCCCCTTCCAAGAAATCAAGACCTCAGTCACAATACGATCGGAGCGACGAACCCAACGCTTCTCAAGCAATGAAGCAAGGACAGGGTCAGTTGGCGAAACAGGACCTAGTAGAGGAGGAGGAGGAGCACCCACCACCAATGACTCATCACACACAAATTGTTGCAAATGGGACACATGAAACACAGGGTGAACCAATGAGTCAGGGGGCAAAGTCAGGCGGTAGGCCACAGGACCAACATGCTCCTCAATAACATACGGACCATGGAAGCTGGGAGCAAGCTTGGAGTTCGAAGCTTGAAATAAGGTGGTCTGGCGATGAGGGAGGACCAACACATAGACCAAATCACCCACCGCATACTCACGATCAGTATGGCGACGATCATAAACCTATTTCATCCTGTTCTGGGCAGATGACGAGTTCTCCTTGAGCTAGCGTAATACCTCATCGTGCGTCTGCAACATATAATCCACCTCCGCAACAGACGAACGGTGGGGTACGTAAGACAAGATGGATGGTGGCGGTTGGCCATAGAGCACCTCAAAAGGAGTGAACCCAGCACGCGTATGATAGGCTGTATTATAAGACCACTCGGCCCATGGAAGGAGTTGAAGCCACCGTCGCGGCTACATCATAGTAAAGCATCGAAGATACTGCTCCAAACAATGGTTGACGACCTCTGTTTGCCTATCCATCTGTGGGTGATAAGCAGTGCTCATGTGGAGAGAGGTCCCTTGTAATGTGAAAAACTCTTGCCAAAACTGCTAGAGGAAAACCCGATCACAGTCAGAAACAATCGTACGAGGCATACCATGAAGTCGGGCCACCTTGTGAACATAGAGCTCAGTGACAGTCTTGGCGGTGAAGGGTTGACCCAGTGCACATAAATGAGCATACTTGGACAGCCAATCCACCACCACCATAATGACAGACTTGCTCTGCACCACGGGCAACGCCTCCACAAAATCCATAGAAACATCTTCCCAAACCTTATCGGGAATTAGCAGTGGCTGAAGTAATCTTGTACGAGACGTCGTGGTGGCTTTAGTCCGCTGACAAACATCACAAGCGGCCACATAGTCCTTAACTGCCCTATGGATTCCATGCCAAAGAAAGCTCTGACTGACCCATTTGTAGGTATGGAAGGAGCCCTCGTGACCAGACATAGGAGAGTCATGGAAGTGCGATAGGATGCGGCGACGGAGGTCAGCGACATCGGGGACCCACAAGCGGTCCTTCCAGAAGAGAAGATCATCCCGCCACACAAAAGAATGGATGGTCAGCAGGGTCGGCTTGCAAGCATGAAATGACCTCCTGCGTCCCTGAATATGCACCATAGGCCTTCCGTATCTCATCAATAAAGGGGCAAGAGAGAGTGGAGAAAGCTAAACTAGTTCCCAGAGCTGGACTGCGAGAGAGCGCATCGGCCACGATGTTCTCCGATCCCTTCTTGTACACAACCTCATTGTCATAGCCCAGCAACTTGCTTACCCACCACTGCTATGAGGGGGTAGACACGCGCTGCTCCAAGAAGTATTTCAGTAGTTGGTGATCAGTACGAATCAGGAACCAGCGACTGAGTAAGTAAGGATGCCACTTGTCAACGGCAAGGATGGTGGCCAACATCTCCTTTTCATACACCGATAGGGATAGGGAGCGGCCAGCCAGTGCCTTGCTGAAATAAGCAATAGGGCGCTCGTCCTGCAAAAGCACCACCCCCTCGGATGCATTAGTCTCCACCACAAATGGCCGGCTGAAATCGGGTAATAGCAAAATCGGGGCAGAGGCCATAGCGTGCTTGAGACCCTCAAATGCCGAATCTGCCTCCGCTGACCACGCAAAAGCCCCCTTCTTAAGAAGCTTTGTGAGGGGTCTAGCCAACTCGCCATACCAATGGATGAAATGAAGATAATAACCTGTAAGACCCAGAAAACTATGGAGTGGCCGAACAGATGTGGCGGCCAAGAGAGCATGACGGCCACCTTCGCTGGGTCAGTAGCAACACCACTGCTTGAAATAATATGGCCCAAATAATCAACCTCCGTACTGCCAAAAGAACACTTCGAACACTTCAGGAAAAGAGAATTAGAGCTCAAGATATTAAAGACCGTCCTAAGGTGCGTCAGGTGCTCCGACCACGAGCGGCTGTATATCAAGATATCATCAAAGAAAACCAATATATAACGGCACAAGAATGGCAAAAAAAAATCGTTCATGAGGCACTGAAAGGTGGAGGGGCGTTTGTCAGCCCAAACAACATAGCTAGGAACTCAAAATGGCCATCATGGGTCCGGAATGCCATCTTGTGTATGTCTGCTAGCTGCACCCGAATCTGATGATAGCCCAAATGAAGGTCGAGCTTACTAAAGACCGTGGCACCTGTGAGCTCATCCAACAGCTCCTCAATCACCGGTATGGGGTACTTGTCCTTGACGGTGATTGCATTCAATGCCCGGTAATCCACATAGAACCTCCATGACCCATCCTTCTTGCGAACCAGCAACACTGGGGAAGAGTAAGAGCTGTACTAGGACGGATGATCCCAAACTATAGCATGTCCGCCACCAACTTTTCAATTTCAGATTTTTGGATGTGGGGGTAGCGGTAGGGCTGGACGTTGGCGGGTGCTGCGCCGGGAATAATAGGGATATGATGGTCATGAATCTGGACCGGAGGAAGACCTTGTGGTTCTGCAAAGAGGTCCTGGTGGTCGGTCAATAACTCCTGGAGATTAGAAGGCAGTTCGTCCTGAGGCACCACTATAGTGGCACGCTGCTGCAAGAGGAGTCCCTGGGGTGCATACCGGAAGAAGGAACCCACGGCCTGGGTGGAGAGGAGGTTGCCTGGTCACAAGCCTTCAATCCGAACCTGCTGCTCGTGTAGAATAAAATCCATCACCATGTCCCTGAAGTTCCAAATGACATCACTGAGCTCCTGCAACCACTGTACGCCCAACACCACATTAGGCAGCAAGAATAGATCGGTAACACACATATGATCCTGAACAGACAGCGTCACCTGAGCACATACCCCTGCACTCCGAAGGTGCTTACCATTGCCAATCAATACATCAAATGGCTTCAAGTCCGAAACCAAACAACCCAGCCGATGCACAACCTTGTCATTAATAAAGTTATGAGTAGACCCATTGTCGATCAAGACTGCCACCTGTTCCCGCTAAAGAAATCCCTGAACTCGCATCGTGCGGGGAGTGAATGCCCCCGAGAAGGCATGGACTGAAATTTCGGGCAGCACGTCCTCCTAGGAATAAGAATCAACTCCGTTCCCACTGTCACTGTCCTCTTCAACCTCCTCCACAAGCAGGCTGCCCTTAATCGAACAAGGATGTCCCGGAACAAACTTCTCATCACAGCGAAAGCACAGCCCCTTGGACCGGCGCTCTTCCATCTGTGCTGGTGTAAGGCGTTGGACAATTGGATTGGGCAGTGCGGCCTGCTGGCCAGGCCGTCCTGTTGTCGGAATGCTAGTGGGTGCTGCCAATGGGTTGGCGCTCAGAACAGGCCGGGGTAGAGGTCCAAGTTGCCCACATCTACGCTGGCTAGTCAGCTTCTCTTCCTCGATGCGGGCATAACGTTTGACATCCCTCATGCTGGCGCAAGGGAAGTGGAGCATCTCCTCAGATATTTCAGGCTTTAGACCATGCTTGAACATGCCCACAAAGGCAGCCACCGGCCAATCTGGAAGTCGGTTGGCCACCTTCATGAACTCGGTATAGTATGCATGGACGGTAGTGGTCTGGCGTAGGGAGGAAAGCATCTCATTGAAATCTTGGAACTCATTTGGCCCAAACTGGATGCATAGCTCGTCGGAGAATGCATCCCAAGTAGGGTAGCGCACCTCCTCTTCAAAACTCTGGAACTAAACCGAAGCATCCCCATCGAGATGGAAGGCAACGATGCGTAGACGTTCAGCCTCGGAATATGTCCCTTGGTAGGCGAAGAACTTCTCAGCCTTGTACAACCATTCTACAAGGTCATCCTTACCATTATAGCGGGGAAACTGTAGGCGAGCCAAACGGGGCTCTGCCCCCTCTCGTTGTCCGCCGTGCTGCCCAGGATACTCGTCCCACCCCTCATCTGTGTCTTGGAACTGATTGGGAGGGGGCGGCATCATAGGGGCATTTGCTAGAACACTTGGTATGCCTTGCATGTCCCAGGCCTGACGTCTCCCTCCAAATTGCATCGGACCTGGGAGGACCCTTGCGTCCATGTCGGCCGGCACTGAAGGGTAGGGAACTGCAGGCTCGAGAGGTTGTGATGGTCCACCCCTCTCTGGAGCAGCTTGGGGCGGGCCAGGTAGGATGGGCGTTGCTCACACAGTTTCCATGCTGATCAGATGAACATTCATGGCTTGTAGCAATGCCATGAGCTCAGACATGGTGGGTTCGCTGGCTGCCATAGGAGAATCCTTCTGGTTGTTCGCGGCCACTAATGCCGAAACTTCCTTCTTCGGAAGAACCTCGGGAACTGCTGCTGCTTGCTTACCTCTGGCCATGGCCGGGGATCATAAATGCTCCGATACCAATGATGTGCCCGGTGTAGGCACAATTGGTACCTAGGAGATCTATGCAGGGAAAGGGGAGAAACAAGGAAGAAAGGGGAGAAAACTCAGAGTTCTTCAATTGCATAACCAAACAAGAGAGAGAGAGAGCTGCCCCATATAGGGGATGACCAGTCCCCTAGTGAGTCATGCCACCTAGACTAGGCCGGCCCGGTTCCCTAGGAAAAATGTTAGTGGGTTGGCTAGCCTGGGTCACTAACTGAACCAACACAGTACAAAAGCAAATACTAAACTATTATAAGAATAAATAGTTCAATGCAACTAAGTAAAAGCAATAAAGTAGAGTCTAGGCAAGTCATCTGGGAATCTGGTCACCGTGCACAACATGTAGTTAACTTTTGTCTCCTTTAATCTTGAATCTTGCAAGATCACTCTTAACCAAATTTAGACAAATTATTTCATACCATAGTAAAGACTAAGTTTACATTTTTTTGACTCTCTTTAACTAGAATATATGCACATAAATTTCTAAAAAGATAGAAAATGGTGAAAAGCTCATAATCAACATGCCCTTGATTTTTTCTGAGTTATGATATTTTTTCTCAAATTATTTTAGAAGGGCTTGACTTTTTCTAATTACTCTCGACTCACATCATAATTTTTTCATTCTTTTTGATCCATTTGTTTTCTCAGTTTTTTTTCCCGATGTCAAGTGGATGGGTGCTTCACATTAGCTTTTCCATAATTTTTATGTGGACAATTCTATTCTAAAAAAAATAATTAAAGTACATAAGACTTGTAAACATTGAAGTACATTATATGTAATTTTCTTTTATTTAAATTCTAAATAGAAATCTTGCCATAGATCCTTTAATTTGATCACTTAGTCTCAACTAAAATCCAAACACCTATGTCAACTTATGTTAAATAATTCTCTCTTTATGTTTATTCTTAAAAGTGACTTCAGTCTCAACAATAAGTGTGCAAGTTTTAAAAATAGAGAATTTCTATATCAAGTAAAAGAAAATCCAATTGATCTTTACTCTCCATGGTGTATCCTTCTCTTAGTTAATATATATTTGACCACTAATCATGTTGCTTTTCAGCTTAAAAGAAAAATAATTTTAAAATATGTTAAGAGCTGAACTTCATTAAAAACAAAAACAAAGTTTATTGCAAAATCAAGCAAAAGCCATAAATAAAAACCTACAAATAAAAGGGCATGACAACAAAGCAAAGTGTAATAAAAACTAAAACATATGTGTCCAAAAGATTTATAAAAATTAAATCATGGACAAAGACAAATTCTCTTAGAGATATAAGACTCCTTAGCTTTGCCTAGCCAACCAATCTAAATGTAACCTAAGGTAGACTCCCTTGCTTTTGCCCAATTGATCCTTTAAATCTTGAAGATTAACTTTCTTCACCCACACTCTCTTCAAATTCTTCTTATACACTTGGTAGGGCAGCTTAGGGGTAAATCAAGTAGTGTGCTTCTTCTTCTCATGTTTATTTTACCTAAGTTTAAAGCGGTAGTTCTTAGGACATTCTCTTCTAACATAGGCATCCCTATGGTAAATATCACACACACTCACAATGCTAAAACCTATCCTTACTCCTTTCACTATGGACCTAGGTGGGTTGGGCATTATCTTAGGCTCTCTCACACTTTCTTTTGCCTTTATAAAGATAGTTAATTTTGCCTAAAGGGGAGAAATAATTCTTAAAACCTAAACCCATCTTGTTTGTTTGACCTATGATAAGCATAGTTTCCAACATCTTCCTTCTGTTCTTTTTGAACCCATCTGATTTCTCTTTAGAGAACATGAGTTCTCTATTGAGAGCACTAGAATTTTTTTCTCACTTTCTAGGTGTTTCTTTAGGCCATTCACTTCTCTTTTTAGTTTGTTATTTAACTCCACTAACCTATTAGTCTCTTGAGAAGACACAACTAGTTCATCTTCTTTCTTCTTCATCTCTTTCTCAAGACTTTTGGTTCTCTTAGTCAAAACTAAAAGTTGTTGGAGGAATTCCTTAAATTCACCAGACTCAACTTTAGACTTTGAGTCCTCTTCCATAGAAGTGGACTCATGAGAATCTTCTTTTGAACTATTATCCTTCACACTTGCATGGAAAGTAGTATAGTTACATAATTTTTCTTCTTGAGAGGAGTTCTCATTAGAATACGTTGCTTGAAGCACCTTTCCCTTTTCTTATAATCAAACCCCTTTTAGAATTCAAGTTAGGACAATCAGTAGGAAAGTGACTTAACTTTCCACATTCAAAGCACTTCAAATTCTTCTTGTCTTGTTTTGTTGGCCTGTTATCTTTCTCTTACCCTTATTTTTCTTGAGAATTTTGTCCCTTATTCCCAAACCCAAAGTTCTGAGTTTTCATTAATTTTTTGCAGTTCTTAGCTAAGAAAAGTAGGAGCTCATCATTTTAGATTCTTCATATTCATCTAAGGTGTTTAAAACTTTGTTTTTCCTAGATGTTCTTCTTGATGTTTTTAGGGCATTTTATTTTCCCTTTGACTTACTATCATTTCCTTTTTGTTCTCATAAGACTCTTTGTATATTTCAAAAGTTCTAAGTTCCCAACCAATTCCTCTATGTCTAAGTTATCAATTTTCTTTGATTAATTAATAACCGCCACCTTAGTTTTAAATTTTGAGGATAAGGACCTTAAAGGTTTTCTCACAACAAGGTATTCAGGAATAGACTCTCCTAGTTGATCACATATGTTGACAATGTATACATTTTTAGCACAATATCCAGAAATTATTTCTTCTTCACTCATTATTACGTTTTTAAATTTTAGAGTCAACATTTGAAGCTAGACACCTTCACAGCCTTAGTTCACTTATTATGTTTTACCAATTTGTCCCAAGCAACTTTGGTAGACACGCAGTTAGAGATTAACATATATTGTGATTTTACGACAGCTTGAATAAAGAACTCAGAGATATACTATTCTGATTAGTAAGTCTTGTCTCATTTTCATCACAATCAATTTCATCTTTTAGAATTGAGTTTCCATCTTCATCATTAGTTATTGTTGGACTCCAACTCTTAACAACCGCTTTCCAAACATTCTCATCAAACGCTTGTATAAAACTCTCATTCTATTCTTCCAATATGAGAAAATTTTCCCATCAAATAAAGGAGTTTGTTCATTAGATTTCCCAAGTCCCCATGTTCATTCATTGGATTGTTTAAACTAACCATTGAATTTAATTGACAAACATTAACCCAAGCACCACAAATTAATCACTAAAGTCAAGTAAGTTTATAAAGAATCTACTACCAACCTAAGGCACACAATCTAGCATGGTTTATTCAAGTATTTCTAACAAGTAAACTTGACCACAAATCAAAATTCTTACCCTAGCACAAGTGATTAAACTATGAAAATTTAAGCAAGGTTCTAAAGTAATATTAAGGCAAATCTAATTGATATGAAGTAGCAAACAATTTTTTAACAAAATTTAAGCCTTATCTACCAATTTAGAGTTTAATATCTGTCTAATTGATCTAGTAGATCACTAGAATGCTCTTAAAACTAGTACTTTCAATAGGTAAGAATTAAGAGTTCAAGCCTCTTTGAGCAAAATTTTTGATTAAGTGGGAATGATTAAAACCTAATTGTTCACTCAATCTCACTTTAATTATTATTCAATCAACCATTAATTAATCCACACATAAACACAATAATTTATGTAAAAAAAATGCAAACTCAGGGTAAAAAACCTTGACAGTTCCAAAGGAACCAAATCAATGCACTAAAACATAAATTTTACATGGACACAAGCAAACCGCCAACCTTGTTTAGACTCTAATATAAGCTCTCTTATTTAGGTCATTGTTACTGGCCTTGAAGTCATCTCTATGCGCTTGAAACTTTCTCCTCCTTACTTTGTCTCTATTTGCATCTAGTCTTCAATAATTTTCTATTGTTGACTTGACTTTGGCCTTGTGAAAATCTTCAAACTTCCATTTAAGACATATTGCAACTCCTTTATGATTACTAGAGTGATTGATCGATAACTCTCGGCTTTGTTTTGCACAGGGTTGTAACATCAAGTGATCCACCATTTATCAAGGCAATCAATTCATCATTCTTAAAAAATTATGTCCCAGCAATCGATCATCCTATTCAACAGCTATATGCAGTGATCGATCGTTCTACTTGACAATTTATATTGTTGCCCTTTTTACCTAAAAACTTTCTAAATAGAATGATCGATTGTTCTTAACCTTTTGCAAATGATTTATGCATGCCAATGTGTGCTGGAGATCCTTCAAAACCCTTCACATTCTTTAGTCTTTAACCTTAGTCAACAATAAAACGTCTGGTCTTATTTTTTAAGTCTATAAATTCCAAATCCAAGTTAACTACAACAACCTCAAATTAGACTCTAAGATTTCTAGAATACATAAGGTTTCATGACATAATTTTGAAAAAGAAATTAGCCAACAATCTGATCATATAATTCATATGCTCTTACAAATATCCCTTACAATCAAATATCACTCAAGCTTCGAAAGTGAACAAAGCACACTGAAGAAAAGAACTTAGAAAGGAAAACTTCAAACCTAATTTACAACTAAGCAAGGTCTCTATGGTACTTGGCTCTAATACCATTTTGTCTCTTAAGGCTCTTCAATTTATAGTCCTTAGAAGGTCCAGGTGAGCAGCTTTGGCAGCAACATAATTGAGTTGGACAACAGTCAAATTGCATAATTGAGCGGGCAACAACATTATTGATGTGGGCAACTGTGAGCAACATTATTGTCATGTGGTGGAAAGGCGGACTGTAGAGGTGGCAGAAGGCTTAATTGAGGCAACTTTGATCTGGCTTTTGGAGTATTTGCATAATTGAGGCAACTTTTGACGTGGCTTCTGGAGTATTCCTTGGGGGATGTCAACATCAACTTTGATGGAGCATCTTTGATGGAGATGATGGAGCATCTTCTTTTTGGTGGCTAGAGATCACATTAATTACTATTCTTCATTGGACTCATTCTTTATCTAATTGAGAAGTGAGTCAAGGAATTTCTTCACCTTATCTTCATCCATTTTTGATTCTTTAATATTAAAAGTCTTGGCCATCTCTTCTTTAATCTTATTTCTTTCTAATTGAGATGATGAGGCAAAATAAGGGGCTCTAGTGCTACCTTGAATATTATTATAATTGAACTTGTCCCACCATTTGTCTAAGACAATCCTATCAAGGGTAGGACAAAATAACCAAGCAACACACTTTAAGCAGTTAAAGAAAGAAAAATTATAAGGGAAGCAACTAACAATCTAGGGCACACAAATTGGCAAGTTTAAATAAGTGATTCTAAGAAAAAATAAGCAAACTAAGCAAAATTGAGAAATCAAACCCTAGCACAAGTTTAGGAGAAATCAAACTATAGGAGGATTAAGCAAGATAAGGATGCACTAACATGCCAAAACAGATTGATATCATGAAAAAAAAAATATCAATAAGCAAACCTCAACTACCACATGAGAGTTTAAAATCCATCTAATCAACCTAGCGGATCACCACATTACCTTTAGTCTGATTATTTTATAAGGATAAATACTACGACATATGACCTTTTGTCCAAATATTTTTTATATAGCAAAAACACTTAAATCTTATCTCTATGCACATACATGATGAATTAATCTAACCATCAAGCATAAAGCATTTAAACCACAAATGAATACACAATAATTAACGTGAAAAACCTAAACTTAGGTAAAAAACTACAACAGTTCTAACAAGGAACTAAATCAATGCACTACTAGTAGGCAAGACAATTACATGACACAAGCACACTACTGGCATTTGTTTTGACTCTAATATAAACTCCTTTTGTTTAGATCTCCACAAATTCTTGTTGTTGCTGGCCTTTTAGTCTTCTCCCTCAAGCACTTAAAACTTTTCTTCCTCCATGCTTTGTCTTTTTATAGAGTTAAATAAGCTCTTCTTGTTGCATTGACTTTGGCCTTTTTTATTCTTTAATACCTCATTGATGACTTGATGAAACTCCACATCGAAACTTTTGTGTGAAATTTCCTCTTTTAGTTGGGGAATAGCTTCATGAATTCACTATGGATATTCTCTTTGAACTCCTTGTGAATCCTCAAGGAAAACTATAAGTGAAGGTCTCTCCCTTCTCCAATTTTTTCTGGGTTTTTCTCTCTTCAAATTCGTCACTTCTTATCCTTTATATAATTCTCTAAAATGATTTTGGTCTTTGACTTCAACAAGGAAAGAAATCTAATTGGGAATGGCTTATTTAGGGAAACTAAAACGATTAAAGATCAATCATTTTAGACAGTGATCAATCATTCACTATTTTCTGGACTCACGATAACTTGAGCGATCAATTGGTCAACAAAGCGATTGATCGATAAACTCTTGGCTTCCTTTCACACTGGGCTGATTTAGGTTACATTTAATCATTTCACTCTTTTCATGTCTAGCGATCGATCAATGATACTATTCAATTATAATTTTACCCTTTTTACTCTAAAACGCCTTGAAACCTCTGAAATCACTTTTAAAACTTCTCCAAGTGATTTTGGTATGCAAATGTGATCTGAATAAGCTTCATAACCCTAACATCCTTTATTTTTCTATCTTTAGCCATAAGAACATGTTTGCTCCTATTTTTCAAGTCCATCAATTCTAAATTTGGCTCAACCACAACTAGATCTAATTAGATTTTAAAACTAAGTAACTCAAGGTCACTGACATAACATTGACTAAGAAATTAGCCAATTAACATAACATATGACACATGCGTTCTTACATAATGGTCTCTATCTCAGGCATTTAAGACATTATAAGATCAATAAGCAATCTAGAAGCACATATAAACATGTAGAAACATCCTAGAATTTGCTAAAAGATTTACTCTCATCAAAGTCTAATTTGATGTAAACAATCTTAGACTTGTCAAAAATTTTCAAATGTTTTTTAAAATCAAGTTTTGAAAAAATAACTTTTTTATATTTAGTCGTAATCTACATCACCATTCAAAATTCTTTTGGTTCACCAACTTTCAAATCAAATAAAAAATTTTAAATGTATAGAACTCAAAATTTAATCAATAGAATTTCATAAAACTATAAAGGCAATGTGAATCAAGGCTAATATAGCTTCCTAATTGTAACACCCCGCTTTTCGATTATGTCTAACCAAGGGGGTTAGTGGTAATTAATAATTTTTATAATAAATTATAGATAGTTTTAACCGTTAAAACCTCCGTATTTGAGTAGATCTCAAAGAAATGAGCGTAACGAATCAAAGAATGGGCAAAACGGAGGTCGGGACCGGAAGTTACGATATTTGAGAAACGTGCAATATAGGTGGGACCCACTTAGAAAGAGCACAATTTATTACTTTAAGTGGGTTAGTATCTAAGGGCTTGTCAATATGAGTCCAACGGTACCTAGAACGAGTGAATCCGAATCCGGGGTAAGAAGTTACGCATGTTTGAAGAAAGAAGAAAAAAAAATTATTTAAACCAGCGCGCGGCCGGCGTGACGTGCGGGCCCACGTTACTGCGGGCACCACGGAATAATGGCACTGCAGGCACCGCATTTCCGTACGCGGGTGTGAGCTGTGCATTACTGCTGCACCGCCGCCCAAAACCCACGGTGCCGAGGTTTCTGGAGGCGTGGCGCCGCGGTTTCGGCGGTTCGGGGGTCTATTTATACCCCATTCTGTTCTGTTTTCGGTTAGAACTTCTCCTCCCCAATTTTTGATCGTTCTGAGGCCGATTTAGACCGTTCAAGACCCATTTCCTACTAAATCGAGCATGCTCTCCCACATGGAGTGGTCCTTTCTTTGAGTTGGAGTCCGTATACGGAGGAAAATGCAACAAGACAAGGAGAGGTTCTGCCCGTTACCTTTGAGCATCGACCAACTTCATTTTCTCTGTTTCTGGCCATCCTAACTCCGAATTAGTCGATTCAAGAGGCATTCTTAACTAAATCGAGTATGTTCTACGCGATGGAGGGTTCCATTTTCTGAGTTGATGATCGTATGAAGAGGAAACACCCCAAGACAAGGAGAGGTTCTACTCGTACCGACCAACTTTGTTTTCTCTGTTTCTGGCCATCCTAACTCCGATTTAGTTGATTCAAGAGGCGTTCCATTTTTTCAGCTGATGATCTTATAAGGAGGAAATGCCCCGAGACTAAGGGAGGCCCTACCCGAACACCGGAACATGGAAAAGAGACCCGGTGCCAGACGGGGTTCTATTTGTAGATACCGATACCGTACGAGTTATGATGAAAGTAAGCATTCCTGATCTCCCTTTTTAATTAAAGAACGGCATGTGCCAGTTATGATGTGTGTTATGCTACGATTTATATGTTTGCTACGCTATGTGCCTATATGCCATGTTGTGTGCCTATATGCCATGATGTGTGCTTTATATGCTATGATGTATGCTTATATGACATGTGTGGTCTCACTCTAGGGTAGAGTGAGACGTGTACTTTGTGTTTTCAGTCTCGGCCAGTGATAGAGCGAGACGCGTATATGTGATTATGATCCCGCTCGGTGGTAGAGCGAGATGTACGTTTTTGGCTTATTAACTTCCGCTTGACTCCGATATATGACGAATTTTTGTAGATATCACTATATACATATTTTAATGTATATAATTTTGTGACGATTGTTGTATGTAGTAGCCGTTAGGCAGAACTACATTCGGATCCGATCGTGTTGGAATAATATCCAATACGTACGTAGGTAACCAACGACAATGCAACGTTGGCCCAATCCAATTTAATTATAAATATATGTTTTAATTCTGTTTACACATGATGAACTATGAAGCTTCATTGTGTGTATGCGTTTGCCATAACCTAAATCTACGTACAAGGAAGCTTTGAAGCTCTGTAGTGCGTAGATGAACGTTGTACCTCTCGTACACAAACGATGGTTCCTGGCTCAAAGAAAAGAAAAATTTTCTATTAGTGATTTTGTGGACCCGGCTTGGGTCGGGTCGTTACACTAATATGAAAATTAATTAATAAACCCACCTATAAATTGATTGCAATTCAACGGCATAAAGAAATAAAAAACATGTTGAGCTCTCTTGTCGAATTTTATTAATTAAACCTTTAACTTAAGTGCATCCACATATTATGTTCATTTATTACTTGCCTTAGATTACTTAACTCCATTGGTTCAAGATATTCAATCTTCATTTTAACATTTTAATTCTCCTTTATTAATTTTTTCTAAAAAACCAGCCAATATTTAACTATTGTCTCTTTCACTCATAAATCTCTCAAGAACTTTTTTATTCAAAAGAGATGAATTTGTTCAAACTCTAGTAAAGACATAGTTCTCATTTTCGACTCACTTTAGCTAGAATCTATTTGCATCATTTTCTAAAAAATATTAAAAAATAAGCTCATAATCAATTTTTCCCTCCCTTTTTTCTAAGTTATGATATTTTTCCTTAATTCATTTCTCTAGGGTTTGGCTTTTTCAGAATTCTCTCAAATTGCATCAATTGTTTTTATTTTTTTGTTTTTTTTCACATATATTATTTTTTTATGTCAAGCGGATGGGAGTATTGAAAGAACATATGAGGCATATGTGTTGTAATTGGCTACTTTCGAAGATCAAAATAAAAATTTTCAAGGTTTGAGGTGAAGACTCTAAGGCCAACAACTAGTGGAGTTTTTTTCGTGATATAAGAAAAATGGTTTTTGGGTTAGAGACAATAACAAAGGTTGGTGCTTTTCTTGTGTCTATATAGTGTCTTACTATCTAGTGTATTAATTTTAGGCCAAGAGTGGCTGCCGTGGTTTGTTACTCTAGTTGGGGTTTTGTACGTAAAAATAGTGAGTGTGCTCATGTGCTTTGCATGCTTTGTAGTTTGATTGCTTGATAAAATAATCATGAATGCATAGAGACTTAGTTTTGTATTTTTTGTTGCTTAATAAAAATTCATTCGCATAGAGGGTAGAACTTTTAATTCTTACTCCTATGAAGTACTAGTTTAAAGAGAAATATAGTGATCTGCTAACAACATCTTGACGAATATTAAACTCTCAAGTTTCCACTAGGGTATGCCAACCTAAGTAGGTAGCCCTTTCCCATTTTCTTTTCAAGGACGATTCCTTTTTTCAAGAAGATAAATTAATAAATTACACATTTGATGTCTTGTTACATGGAATTTTCGTGCCATTGAATCCTAGATGGAAGTCTAGCTTTAGTTCATCTAATTTTAATTACGAAGACTCTACTAGAATCTAAACTCATAAGTCAACTTACATCAAATAATTCTCTTTCAATTTCCACTCATGAAATTGACTCAAGTTTAACATGATGTGTGCAAGTTTTAAAAACAGGGAATTGTAACATCACACAAAAGAAAATTGAATCAATGTTCACTCTCCTTGGTGCATCCCTTTCTTAGTTAAGGTACGTTAACCACACATCATGGTGTTTTTAGCTTAAAAGTAAATCAATGATCTTTAATCTCAACAGCTGAACATATGAAAAACTACTAAATTTTTTTGCAATGAAAGCAAAAAAATAACCACTAACTTTTTGAGCTTTTGAAGATATTCTCCTCTTTGTTTTTTTATTCAAAACTTGTGAAGAAAACCAACATAAAAACAAGCAAAATAAAAAAAATAAACACATATGTGTCCACTTCTCTCGAAAAGAACTCGGATTTTGATTTAGATTCTTATGAGTACAAAGGGTCCTCCAACAACCTCTAGTTTTGTTTAGTAAGACCAAATACCTTGAGAGAGAGCTGAAAAGGAAAGATGATGAGTTAGATCTAGCTTCTCAAGAGTCAAATAGTTAATTGAGTTGAACACTAAGCTTGAGTGGGAAGTGAATGACCTTAAGAATGACCTTGAATATGAGAGAGAAAAGTCTAGTATTCTTAATAGAGAACTTATGTCCTCTAAGAAGAAATTAGGTGAATTCTAAAGTGGGAAGAAAACATTGGAGACCTAGTTGAGCATAGGTCAAACAAATAAGATGGACTTTGGTTTTAGGAATTGCATATCTACCCCCTTAGCAAAACCTACTATCTTTATGAAGGCAAAAGAGAGTAATCAACAACCTAAGATAATGCCCAACCCACCTATGTAAAGAGTAAAGGATGTGAACTTAGATTCTAGAATTGTGGGAGTATGTGACATTTGTCATAGAAATACCCATACTAGAGCAGAGTGTCAAAACAATCACCCTTTCAAACATAGATTAATGAAGGAGCAAAGCCTTAACTCATGTGACCCCTAAAGTACCCCACCAAGTGTATGAGAAGAAGATGAATAGAGTATGAGCGAGGAAGATTGATTTTCAAGCATTGAAAGATCAATTAGGAAGAGTAAGTAAGAGCATCTTAAATTGCCTTAGGATAGGTTGTGACGTACTGAAATAATATTGAATTAAATGTCCTCAAATCATGAATTTAATCCTAATTTATGTTAATTAATTATTTATTTGGCTCATTTATATTTTGAATAGGTGAGTTGGACCTCCATTGTGTTTACATGTCCAAATATGCTTCAAAGGGATCCAATCGGAAGAGGAAGGAAGTCCAACTACCTAAAGATATTTAAGGATTAAGAATGGGTTCTTAATGGTCTAAACATGCATGGAATGGTTGAATACAACTATGTGGATCCACTGGATTTCATATTTGCATCAAGAGAACCAAATTCGGGAAGGAGCAGGTTTAGATAGATTGCAATAGCCTTAGTATTTCGGTTATATCGTTTTATTGAAAATTCGGATTGATATAATTAGGGTGGCATTAGAAGGAAGAATTCCATGGCTATAATCACTATTTCAAGATAAAATTTATAATTCCAAAGATATATAGGTCAAAATAGACATGCAAAGGGATGATTAGTTAATCAACCCGAGGCCAGTACATGGAGGATCTTTTTGTTAGTTGTGATTGACACATAAGGAAAGATAATGAGGCTAATAGGATAACTATACAAAGAGTAAAAGATACTTATTTTTGAATAAATATTTGATTTAGAATCTAATCATTGCCAAAGAAGTAATCAATCAAATAATTAATTGAGAAGCAATCAAGGAATGTGATTGGGCCTTCCCCTTTGAAGCAACCCCCTCTACTTATATAAAAAAAAGGGTGAACATAGGAGAGACATCATTCCCTTTTCTTTGGAGCTCTCTTCTCCATTTTTATTCTCTTCTTTTGTAGTTTTTGTTTTCAAGTTTTATTATAATGACTTTCTAAGCCCTCTAACTAATGCTAGAGCTGATTTGTAACAATCTAATGGAACTCTATTTATGTTTCATCATTAGTTTCAAGTATTGATTATTTGAAGTGATGTTCATTTGATATTGTTGTTCTTCTTGTTTATTTATGATCTTAATACATAAGATGATGGAAGGATCTCTTTCTTTATCTTTTGTGGCTTTGATAGATAATAGTTTTGAAGAAACAATTCTTTTAATCCTTTATCTATCTAAAGCGTTATCTATCTTTATTTTTGCTTTTAATGTTCATATATTTCAATTAGATGGAATCTTTATTCGATTCTAATTGAGATAACATGACACATGAAGAACATCATTAGATGTTAGAATAACCTTTATTGCTTTTATGTTTTATCTTACCAATTTTTTAACACTTTATTGCTTAAATACTCTTTTACTCATCCTCTTAATTTTTCTTTATTCATATTTTATAATAATTGTGATAGTCACACAAAGGCAATCCTCATAGATTAGACTTTGCAAGACTACATCTATTGTGCACTTGCTAGTGATACAACCTAAATCTTTTGTTTAATTTAATAAATTAATAGTTTTGGTGTAACAAGTTTTAGGCACCGTTGTCGGGGATTACAATGTGTGACGAGAATGCTGGTTACAAAATATTCCCCCTCTTTATTCTCTTTTTTTTCTTTTATTTTTCTTTTGTTGAAAGTAAGAGTAGTGGGACAAAAAATCATTGAAGAAACTCAACCGGAAAGATTTCTTGGACTTATCATTGTTTAAAGAATTAAGGAGGACAACTTGAAGCATTCTGGGTAGTTTCATTCCATTTCTTTTAGTTAATAGAATTTTTTCTTTTTTAGAATTGTATCTTTTAAATATCAAGTTTGAATTGTAGGTTTTACTTTGGTTTATTCATAGATCTTCTTTCTTTTAGTTTTACTTTGTTTATTCATTTGTTTTAGTTCTTTCCAAAAAGAAAACAAAAGTTTTTCATTTTGAAGACTCGGAAAACCTATATTTACAATTAAAAGAGTTTTAAGAGTTTTGTGCAACTTTGTCAAACCAAAATGTTTCTAATAATGTTATTAGGTTAAAACACTTTCCATTCTCATTAAAAGAAAAGGTAAAAAATTGGTTAAAATCTTTAAGGCCAAGATCCATTGGAACATGGCCAAGAAATGCAAATAGAAATTTTGAAAATGTTTTTCCCTACACATAGAACTAATACACTTAGAAAAAATATTATAAATTTTTCACAAAAAGAAAAAAGAGACTTTCTTTTAATGTTGGGAACGATTTAAAGAACTTTTGTTGTTGTTCCCACATCATGGATATGAAACATAACATACAACAAATGTCTTTTATAATGGTTTAACATCTTAAATGCATCAATATGTTGAAATGATGTGCAATTGAGAGTTTTTGAGTAAAGAACCTGAGGAAACATGAAACTTTTTTGATGTATCGACTAAAAATGAATAATCATTAGAAGATTCTAATTAATTTCAAAGAATAAGAAAAAATATCATGTGTCAACTAAGGGGGGCATGTTCCTTCTTAAAGAAGAGGATGATGTGCAAGTAAAAATTGCATGTTTAACTAGAAAGGTTGAGGCTAACTAATGAGGAAACTATGTCTAAACCTTCTCAAAATGTACAAGATATTTGTAGTATATGTGAAAGTGATGGATATCAAACATAGGATTGTCCAATAATCCCTAATTTTAAGATGTGTTTCATACTCAAGCAAATGTTATGAATACTAACAAAAGACTTTTCTCTTCTCCTTATTCTGAAACTTATATTCATAATTAGAGAAATTATCCTAACTTTAGTTAGAGAAATGAGTCTAATGTGAAAGTACCTCCTTCATCAACTTTTGTGCCACTACAAAAAGGTTTTTGAAGACACATTACAAACATTCATGCAAAGTCAAGCAACAATCAATGACCAGACAATGTAAATTATCAATGACTTGAAGGCTTCTATCACTTAGTTGACCACAACTTTGAGCACTAATGAAAAAAGGAAGTTTCCCTCCCAATTTCAACCAAATCCTACAGGTAAATTTGTAATTAAAAATTTAAATTCTTCATGCTCTAGATAAGAGAATGCTAAATCCATCACCACTTTGAGAATGAGAAAAGTTATTAACAAAGAAATTCCAAGGAATGTTGTTGAATCCAAGGACAAAATATTGGGACAAGGACAAAATAGTTGACATCATTGATGATGGCAGTGCTGGCATCAGCTGCACCATGCTATGAGAGGGGTTGTGATCTTGCGAGACAGGGCTCTCGAGTCATGGATGGCGCCTCGCATTACACATCCAAGCGATGTGCAAAGTGGCCCATGTACCACACGAGTCATGCACGCATCATTGGCCATACTACCTGCGTTTCAGGTGTGTGACGCATGTCCGCATGTACGTGCACACATTCCATCCAGTTGTAGGTCTTCCTCTATAAATTAGAAACCCATGCAGACTTTTAGAAGAGTTTTTATGGTCATTCTAAGTCTAATTTATCCCGTTCAAGAGGCGTTATTAGTTAATTTGAGGGTGTTCTATGCAATGGAAGCGTCTATTCCTCAAGCTGGCTACTCTAGTAGGGGAAATGGTGAGGGTCATGAGAAGACTTTGACTTACAACCTCGGGCCCAAAGATAGAGAAAAGTGGCCCAAAGTAAGAGGAGGCTTCATCCTAGCTATCTGGCTACAATGAGAGAAGTTGCCTAGGATAAGGGGATGCTCCATCCTCCACTGATGGGCTCGATAATCACAACTTCATCCTCAACATTTGTGTTTTTATCGAGTTGTAATTAATTAAATATTGTTACTCGATGATTTTTTGTAATGACGTGTTAGAGCACTGAAAGACGAGCATAATGGGCCTTAAACCGCTTGAATTGGAAATTGGGGCCAAAAGTTATAGCCTCAAGAAATGTGCCACATGGGTGGGATCCATTGAAAAGTGTAGGAAACCCCCCCCTCCCCCCCCCTTGTGGCATCTAGTTTTGTAGGGCTTGTCAATATGAGCCCAATAGTATGACGAATGCATGAATCCAAGTATGGGAGAGAAAGTTATTGGTGCTTTAAATTTATGAATATTTTGAAAAAAATAATTTAAAAAATATTTATTCTGTCAGGATGGTGTCGGATGCACATGACGTGTGTTGCCCGGGCCCGGGCGGTGTGCGCCCAGCATGCGAAGCACACTGTGATGTGCGTCACTGTGTGCCACGTGGCCCGGGACGCCTTAGGCCTATGAAAAGGTGCTTGACGTCTCAAGCCACCTCCAAGCCTATAAAAAGGCACGTGGGCTTCGGATTTTGCCCATTTTCTATTTTCTTCTCTCCTACGTTCTTCAAACTACTTTTCCCCTATTCTAAGTCATTTTGAGTCTGATTCAACCCATTTAAGAGGTGTTCTTACCTAAATTGAGTGTGCCAGATGTCGTGACCAGATTATTTTTCCAGTTCGAGACCTCTAAGACCTACAAATGTGACGTCCATTTTCATGGTGTTTGGCGCATCATCTTCGTTCTTGCGTGGGAAGCAAGGTAGGGGGTTTTAAACACTAAACACATGCTTAGTGTAGATTTTATGAATATATTATTTGGTGAACTGATTCGGCATGTGATATGCAGTGTTTTGGTTATGTACACTTATGTGAATTGATTTCGTACGTGCCTCTTAGTGTTTTGGTTATGTACACTGATGTGATTTGATTTTATATGTGCCACTAAGTGTTTTGGTTACGTACACTGCTGTGAATTGATTTTGTACATGTCACTTAGTGTTTTGGTTACGCACACTGATTTGAATGCCCGCCGAGAAAAATAATCGGCAAGCAACACGCACAGGGTTGAGTATTATGGGAAAACTCCTTCCCTAAGTGGCTCTCATTGCCCCATGAGGGAGGGGGGTAGGCCGTTGGGTATCACGGCGTGTGATGTGACTCAGATTTGAAATTATGGATGTGTTGTGACTCAGATTTGAGATTGCGAATGTGATTTGATTCAGAATTGAGCAGGTGGATTTGATGTCGATTTAATGTGGTTCAGGATTTGAATGTGTGGATTTGATTCAAAAGCGAGCTTGTGAATCTGATGTGATTCGGAATTGAGCATGTGAATTTGTTTTGTTTCTGAATGAATTGATTTTTCGGGTGATTTACTATGGATAAAAGATTGTGAAAAGAGTATAAGGTTTGTGTTTGAAAGTTTTGCGGCTTACCATAAATTTAGATTTTAACTCAACCTACTGAGTATAAATATACTCACCCACCCCTAGATCCTACAAGTGTTCCAGCAAGGACATAGGTGGAAGCAGAAGGGCTTTCTAGACGGTTTAATTTTGTGTAATTATTTATGTGATTGATGTGTAATGGTACAATGTGCCTATATATTTATAAACTCTATGTAAACTATTGGCTCTACGCACAGTGGTCCTTGGCATGTGTAATAATTATACGTAATTATGAATGTGCAATAACTACGTTAATTTTTAAGATGATGATTAGAATAAGAAAGGATAAATCCGTGATTGTTGTGCATAGATGGCCGTCCTGTTCAGTCACATGCATGAAACTTACACGTGTCAGATGAGGATATTGTGTTTAAATTAATTTGGGAAATGGTGGTTGTCACAATTGATTTCCTTTTGATTTTGAATAATTTATTCAGTTATGAGTATTTTACCATTTATGATTTTGTACTGCTTAATGATGTATTAGACATTAGGCATAACTACTTTTGATTTGATCATATTGAAATAACATCATAGATGTTATCCAATGCATACATAGGAAACCAACAACACAATAACATTGGCACAATCCAAATAAGCTATAAAAATAGGTTTGTTCTGGCCTTCGCACGATGGAGCATTGAAGCTCTGTAGTGCATAGAGGAAAATTACAGCTCTCGCACACAGATGTCTCTCCTAGATTTTGAGTCAATTTAACTCTAATTTTCTTTCCCGAACAATCGGTCCTGGGTGTTACAAATGGTATCAAAGCTTTGCTCTTTCTATGAGAGTGTTATGTTATAGCAAATATATTGATTTAATTTAAATTTTGATTTTTTAAATCAGAATTAACCTAAACATTTTGTTCTAACTTCATTGCATTGGATTTAATAAGAACTTTGACATTGCAATTTCCAATATGAAAGCAAAAATAATTTAAAATTTATGTTATGCATGTATGATGTTTGATTTGATATGAACTCCAATGTTTTGAATTTTAATTTTTAATTGGAAATTTGTTTGAGATTTTTGTTATGCATGTGTTGTAATGGGTTTTGTACGGACTCCGATTTTATTTTTGCATAGAAAATTATTTAAATTTTATGTTCTGAATCTATTGCAACGGGTTTGATATGAATTCTGATTTTGCATTTGATTTAATCTAAAATTTTGTTTTGACTGTGATTTTTTGAAATTCAATTTTAATCGAGAATGATTTGAAATATTTGTTCTGAATCTATTACATCAGATTTGATATGGACATCAATTTTATGAATTTTGATTTTGAGTAGAAAATGATTTAAAATTTCTGTTCTAAATTTACTGCATCAAGATCAATACGAATTTTGATTTTGAATTTGAATTAATCTTAAATTTTTGTTTGTTATAAGGATGAGTTTCTGAAATTCTTTTTGAAGAACTTCGATTTCAAATGGTCATATTTCGATATTTGATTTCAAATGACCCCATGAGTGTGGGGGTAGGCCATTAGGTATCACAAATTTAAATAAGGATACCCATAAAAAAAAATAATCGGTTCTGAAGCGCACAACTGTGGAGCATCATGGGAAAAAGCTCGTATCCTTTTGGCTTACACTGCCTTATGAGCCAGGGGGTAAAATGTTAAGGTATCATGACCTCTTGATTAATCTGTTTGCTTTTTTCTAATTCTAAAAATTGATTTATCTGATTATAAATTAATAATTACATTCTTTTTGAAATGATTTATCTGATTTTAGATTAAAGTATTAAATTTGATTATGCATGATTTCTTGGATGATGTAATTTTCGAAAGTTTTTGGATATGTTTCTAGATTGATTGATCTACTCTACTCTAATTTGCTCTGTTATTATTCTTAAGGTTGATTTATTTGATTTAAATTTGTAATCGGATTCTGTTTGAAATGATTTATCCGATTATAGACAATCAGATTATGTTTCTAAATGTTTTATCCGTTCATAACCTATCAGATTCTATTTATGATTGATTTATCTGATTATAACTTATCGGATTTTGTTTATGAATGATCTATCCAATTAACTATGATATTCTATTTTGAATGTTTTATTCGTTGATAGAATATCATATTTTGTTTATGAATGTTTTATCTGATTATAACCTATTTAATTTTGTTTATAATTGAGTTATCCAATTTTAAACTATCGTATTTGTTTATGATTGCTTATATGATTAACTCTCAGATTCTATTTTGAATGTTTCATTTGATGATAGGTTACTAGATTTTGTTTAGGATTGAGTTATCTGATTTTAGACTATCAGATTCTATTTATGATTCCTTATTCGATTAACTATCAATTTTGTTTTGAATGTTTTATTTGATGATAGATTATCAGATGTTTTTTATGCTTGAGTTATCTAATTTTACACTATTAGATTCTTTTTATAACTGTTTATCTGATTTACTATTGGATTCTATTTTATAAATGTTTTGATTTTGTTATGTTTTGAAGAGTATTTTTGAGTGAATTGTGAATTCGTTTAATGGGGGGAAAGAATGTAACGCCCCATTTTTTTGATTACGTCTAACTTGAAGGGTTAGTGGTAATTATGGTTTGTTGGATAGGATTTAAGAGGCTTTAGGGGATGAAATCCTAGTACATGTGTATAGCTTGAAGTAAGAGCATAAATGATCAAAAAACGCATGAAATAGAGGTGAGGAGTGAAAGTTATGACCTTGGAAAGCATGGCACATGGGTGGGACTCACTTAAAAAGTATGAGATAACTTACCCATGCATGGTCTAGTTTTGAAGGGTCATCAATACGAGGTCATTGGTATAGAGAATGCACGATTCTGACTTCTGTGTAGGGAGTTATCACATTTCGAATTTTCAAATAGAAAAAGGATAAAATAATGGGACAAGGACAAAATAGTTGGCATCTTTGATGATGCCAGCACTGACATCAGCTACTCCAGGTAACACATGGAGCTGCACTACACGGGGTGTGTTCATGCGATCATAGGCCATCACTGTGCAACACATGACAATCTACTCGTCCCCTCAAAATCGCTTAGGATGGGGCCTGAGCATCGCATGTCGGTGCTCTCCGAAATGCGGTGTTACGCATTGCACATCCACTCATTGCATGAAGGGGCCCATCCATCATGTGCATCACACACACAACTAGCCATGCCACCTGCCTATCAGGCATGCAAAGCGTGTCCGTGTGCACGTGCAAGCGTTTCACCTGCTTCTGGGTCATCCTGTATAAATAGGAAACTCGTGCATACTTCTTGAAGAGTTTGTTTAGTCATTCTAAGTCCAATTTCACCCGTTCAAGAGGCATTCATAGCTAATTCGAGGGTGTTCTATGCAATGAATGCATCCATTCCTTTAGTTAGCTATTCTAGAGGGGAGAAACGCCCTGGGGCACGAGGAGACTCTGTCCAACGTCCTCAGGCCCAAAGAGTGAGAGAAGTAGCCTGCTGTAAAACGAGGCTTCGTTCTTAGCTATTGGGCCGCAATGAGAGAAATGGCCTAGAATAAGGGGATGCTCCATCCTACACCAACAGACCAAAGAGTTAGAGAAGCATCCCCGAGTAAAGGGATTATCTACCCTTCGCCTTTGGGAGCTAAGAGAGAGAGATATTGTCTCTGTGTAAGGGAACATTCTGTCCACTGCCTACGAGCACAGAAAGAGAGAAGTGCCCTCAAGTAAGGGGATGTTTTGTTTGCCGCCTACTGGCACGCAGATATAAAAGCATCTTCGTGAAAGGAGAGGTGAGAAACTTTCCAGAGCAAGAGGAGTCTTGGCTGCCATTTCTGGACCTAAAGGGGAGGACACCCTAAAGGAATGAGCAACTCCGAATGCCGCTACTCCCGAAAATCTTAGGGGAGTAAGCATTTATGACCTTTTGTTTTTATACCTAATTATATGAATGTGTGTGCATCCTATGTAGTTAACTTAGGGTGCTAAATAAGTTATATGCTTTGCTCTAATCCAATGTGTTTTAATCTACTCTGCTTTGATATGATTTGTTTTGATATGCTTTGATATGTTCTATTCTGATTTGATTTGATTTGATACGTGTGAAAGGATCTGAAATGATTTGCTCTAATGTGTTCTGCTCCGCTCTATGATAGAGTGAGATGTCTGATTCGCTGATTTGTTAGCTTCCATTTAACTCCGATAATTTATTAGATTTCTGCCTCACAATTTCCATCTAATTTTGAATAATTTATTAGAATAGAAGTATTCTTCCATATATGATTTTGTACTACCTGATGCATGTATTAGCTGTTAGGCAAAACTATGCTTGAATCCAATTGTATTGGAATAACATCATAGATGTTATCCAATATGTATGTAGGCAACCAATGACACAACAACGTTGGCATGATCCAAATTAGCTATTAAAATAGGTTTGTTGTAGCCTATGCGCAGTGGAGCACTGAAGCTCCATAGTGCGTTGAGGAACGTTATAGCTCTCGCACACATATATAGCTCCTAGTTTGTTTTGAAAAAATTATTAGAGCCGATCTAGTTTTCCGAACCCCTGGTCCGGGTTGGAACTCGGGTCGGGGTGTTACAATGTGCACTTGATTCTGAGCATGTGAATATTTCCTTCTACCATTCTGAAGCATGTGGCGGTCATTTTTCTAATAAATAGATTTATGTCATGATTTTACAATGTGTTTTTTATTGGTCAACTCTCTTCAAATACACTAATTTTGCACAACATGTGAATGTTGTTAAAAGTTAGGGACCATATCCCTTAAGAATATGATGCCTCTTAACCAAATTTGGTTGTTAAAAATATTGATTGTTGGGGTATTTATTTCAGGGAACATTTTCCTCCCTCTTTTGGCTATCTTTATATCTCAGTAGTCGATTATGCGTGTAAATGGATTGAGGATATTCCATTCAAAATTAAATGATCACAAAGTTGTGAAATTTTTAAAAGAAAATATTTTGTCAAAATTTGGAACACCTTGAGCCATTATATGTGATCAGGGTACACACTTTTGCAATAGGTCCTTTGAGGCCTTGATGAAAAAATATGGTATCACACGTAAAGTTGCTACACTCTATTACCCACAAATAAGTGGATAAGTAAAAATTTCAAATCAGGAAATAATTATTTTTATACAAATAATAGTGTTTCCAAATGGTAAGGATTGGTCATTAAGACTAATTGATGCTCTTTGAGCTTATCATACTAATTTTAAAACACCAATTAGAATGTCTTTTTATCTATTAGTTTTTAGAAATACTTGTCACTTGCTTGTGGAGCTAGAACATAGGGCCTATTGGGCAATTAAGGCTGTCGATTTCAATCTTGACAAGGTTGGGTTGCATAGAAAATTGTAGCTAGATGAATTAGATGAGATTCAACATGATGCTTATTAGAGTGCTAGAATGTACAAGGAAAGAATGAAGGTATTTCATGATAATAACATACTTCATAAGACTTTTGAACCATCTCAAAAAGGTTCTTTTGTATAATTCTAGGCTCCATTTTTCAAGGAAAATTGAGATCTTGTTGGACAAGTCTTTTTCTTGTAAAACTATTTATCCTTATGGAACTACTGAAATTGAAAACCCAAACAATGATAATGTCTTACAAGTTAATGGATGACATTTGAAACCATTTTTAGAATATTTTATCCCCAAAGTTGAGTCCACAACTCTTGAAGATCCTATTTATGAGAATTGATCTATTCATGATTTTTTTCTAAAAAAAATATAAAAAAATACCCAAAAGAACTCTTTTCAAACATTGAGGTCAATATTTCATTTGAGTTGGGCAGTTAGTTTTCATAATTTCTATAAATAGTATTGACTGTGATAACCTTCATCCTTTCTTGGTATTCTTCTTATTTGCTTTGATATCTAGATAATGATGGCACTTGGTTATTTTTAATTAAACTCTTCTTTTGTAATGAGTCTTTTCAATTAACTTTCATGAAGAAGATATTAAGAACTAAGGTGGGTTTTAAAAATTTCACTCACACTTGACTAATTTTTGGAGTTAAAGTTGAATTATGTGCTTGTTGCTCTAAGACTTACCCGAAATGTTAAGAGACACCAAGTCCAATAAACTTTGACCTACTTGTTCACTTGGTTGGCGAGGAAAGAAGAAAAAAATAAGTGGATTGTTATCATTATGGAAAGCAACCAGTGAGTTAGAAGAAATTTATAATTTCAAAGATATATGAGTCAAAACAGATATGCAAAGAGATAACTAGTTATCGTTGTGATTGATACACATAACGAAAGATAAAGAGGCTAATAGGATGACTATAGAAATAATAAATGGTACTTATTTTTTGAATAAATATTTAATTTATTTGATTGATTTAGAATCTAATCATTGCCAAAGAAGCAACCAATCAAGAAATTAATCAAGAAGCAATCAAGGGATGTGATTGGACCTTCCCTTTTGAAGTAACCCCCTCTACTCATATAAAAAGAAGGGTCAATGAGGGAGATGCATCATCCCCTCCTCTTTGGAGCTCTCTTTAACTATTTTTCTTCACTTCTTTTGTAGTTTTGTTTTTAAGTTTTATTGTAATGGCTTTCTAAGCCCTTAAACTAAGGCTAGAGGTGATTTGCAACAATCTAATAGAGTTCTATTCATGTTTCATCATTGGTTTCAAGTAAGTATTAGTTATTTGAAGTGATGTTTATTTAATAATGTTCTTCTTCTGGTTTCTTTGTGATCTTAATACATGAGATGCTTAAAGGCTCTCATTCTTGAGTTATTGTAGTTTTGATACATAGAACTTTTGAAGAAGTAATTCTTTTAATCATTCATCTATCCAAAACATTATCTATCTTTGTTTTTGCTTTTAATATTCATATCTTTTTGTTAGATAGAATCCTCATTTGATTCTAATTGAGATAACATAACACATGAAAAATATTATTATATGTTAGATGACCCTTAATACCTTAGTGTTTTATCTTATCAATTTATTAACAATTTATTTCCTAAATACTCTTTTACTCTCCATCTTAATTTTTCTTTACTCCTATTTTGTAATTATTGTGATAGTCACATAAAGGCAATCCTTGCGATTTGACCATGCAAGGCTGCATCCACTTTTGCATTTGCAAGTACTACACTAAGCTTGGCTTCAATTTAATAATTTAATAGTTTAGTTGTAACAAGTTGGCTAGGCAAAGTTAAGGAACTTGTCATCTCTAAGTAAAGAGGTTGCTTTGATTGTCTATGATTTAATTCTTTCTATCTTTTGGACAACACGTATTTTACTATTATCTCATTTTGCTTTGTTTTCATATTTTTTTAGTCAAATGTTTTGAGTAAAAAAAATGAAATTTGATAAAAAATTAGTTTAACATTTTTCTTGTTTTTCAATTTGCTTTGGTTTTATTTTTGATATTTTCAACTCTTGAGACTTAAAGTAATTAATTTTCTTTTAAGCTGAAAAGCAACATGATTTCTAGTAAAAATGCCTTAACGAAGAGAACGATAAATCAAGGAGACTAAAGATTGATTTGATTATATTTTACTTGATGTTGCAATTATCATATTTTTAAAAGATGCATACATCATATTTAGACTAAAGTTTATGAATGAAAATCAAGAGAGGATTCTTAGACATGAGTTAACTTAGGTGTTTGAATTTTTGTCGAGTCTTAGTGATCAAATTGGAGGAACTAAAGCTGAATTTATATTTAGAATTTAAAGAGAGAAAATTTCATGTAATATGCTCTAATGATTGTAAGTTTTATTTACTCTCAAATCTTTTATTCAAAGAAATTATCCTCGTAAAGATGATGTGGAAGGTCTACCTACTTAGGTCGGCTTAGGCTAGAGTAAAGCTCCCATCCTCTCAACATAAGGAAAAATAAATGAAAAAAAGAATGAAATAAAAAAAATGATACAAGTTGAGAGGATCGATTGCTTTGTCAAAGCAATCGATTGCTAGTTTGTATTTCGCGCCTGAACGAATGATTTAAAAAAAGGTTGAAGCCCATAACCTCTCTACTCTACCCAAAACTCTCCAGAAGAATGTAGGAGAAGGTTTGAAGGTGATTGTGGCTTTATTTGAGCGAAGATTCTACCATTTTCCTCGTCGATTTCTTGATTTTTGTCTGTGGCCAAGGTATGAACCAAACCCAAAATTTTAATTTTTAGTGATTTCAACTTCGATTTCAATGATTTTGAACCGCTATAATTGTTTAAAATAGTTAGATCTATGTTTAGCTAAGCTTTCATGCAATTTGAATGGCTAAAACTTGAGATTTCACATATTTTCAATTTTGGTTTCAAGTTGACCCTCCAAATTGCGTCTTTTTGAAAATTGGGCTTATGTGATCAAAATTGGACCTAGATTTAGTTATTAAATTTGTTATAGAGATTGGGATCTATCGTGTATAAACATTTGGTGTAAATCGGACACTAATTTTTAGTTTCATTTAATTTCAAAAAATTTGAACTTTATTGCTTATTTAAATGATTTTTGAAATTTAGGACTTTGTTACTGTCTTATGATTAATTCCTAGTTAATTTTTAGCCCAAGGTTTTATTTCATTGCCAAAAATTTAGATGACAAGAGCAAAGAAGCAAATGGTGGCTAGTGGCTCAGGTTCCTGGGACCCAAACACATCCTATAGTTTAGTTTATAGGGTTAGACCAATCCAGTATGAGTGTAGTGTCATCCATGTGCTTGGTCAGCCAGTCATGGAGTATATAGAGGCTTGACCTTATTAGATGGAGTATTTTAGGTCGATCTCTAGGGCTATTCAGCCCGTTTACCCTTGCCTACTTTGTTAGTGGTTCTCGTCACTTAAATTTGACTAAAGGAATGCAATAATTGCCATTGCTAGAGGTAGTGTTGTTTGTGTCTTGCCTTAGATTATTGCCAATGTGATTTAGTGAAAGAGGAGACCTTTATGATACCCAAACTTCGGTGGATTTCAATTTCCATCTGACAGTGACTTGACTAGATTACCATGTAGCAAACAAATCAAAATCTCACTCCTAGCATACTCAATGATTATTGACTATTGCTTGCTCTATTTGATAGCACAGTATGACATCTAGAATGTGAGGAAGGAACACCGAGATAGGACAATGGTCTAGCTACTATATTTTTTGTCTAAGTCTTATCTGGTGTTAGATTTTCCATCTACTCATGAGATGCTGCCATATTAGTACGTCCTATGTTAGATATTTACTATTGTTCGTGTGAGGATACCACAAGGAGATCCTATATTAGTCGGCATGGGACTTATAGATGCTGTTGTTGTTCACTACATGATGCCTCAAAGTGCTTATTTAGATAGTGTTATGCAAATAATCTTTTTTAAGTATACATGATAAGTACAGGTTTTTACAAGGCTTTTCATGATCATTTCCAAATTGTCTTCATTAAGTATTAGTGTTGTCAAGTCAAATGTACAAGTGAAAGTTAATGCACTATGTCAAGAGTTGACATTTTTATTCAATTTGCAATCTTGTAGTACTTTGTCATGAAATAGCCAAAGGGGGAGTGTTGCATCTAAACTATTGATTCATTAAATTGAGCCAAATCTTAGGGTTATATTACTTGCAAGTGTACAAATGGATGTAGTCTTCCAAGGTTAAATCCACAAAAATTGCTTTTGTGTGACTATCACAATCATTAAAAATAAGAGGAGTAAAGAAAGATTAAAAAAGATTGAGTATAAAAGTAATGAGGTAATAAACAGTTAAGAAATTAATAAGATAAAATACTAAGGCAATAAGGGTCATTGTAACATCTAGTATTGTTCTTCATGTGCCATGTTATCTCAGTTAGAATAGAATGAAGATTTTATCTAACCGAAAGATATGAATACTAAAAATAAAAATAAATATGAGAAATACTTTGGATAGATGAAGGATAAAAATAATTGTTTCTTCAAGAGTTCTATGTATCAAAACCATAAAAGATCAAGAAGGAGAGCCTTCAAACATCTTATGTGTTAATATAACAAAGAAATAAGAAGATAAATAATATTAAATAAGCATCACTTCAAATAACCAATATTTACTTAAAACAATTGATGAAACATGAATAGAACTCTATTAGATTGTTACAAATCACCTCTAGCCTTAGCAAGAAAGCCTAAAAAACCATTACAATAAAATATAAAAATTAAAAGTACAAAAGAAGAGAAGAAAAATAGGAGAATAGAGCTCTAAAGAGGAGGAGATGATGCCTCTCCCATGTCCACCCCTCTATTTATACAAGTAGAAGGGGTTTCTTCAAAGGGGAAGGTCCAATCATATCCCTTGATTTCTTCTTAATTAATTATTTGATTGGAAGCTCTTTGGCAATGATTAGATTGTAAATAAATCAAATAAATCAATAATTTATTTAGTAAATAAGTATCATTTAGTCTTCCTTTAGTTAATAATCAGCCTCATTATATTTCCTTGTGTGTATTAATCACAACCAGTGAAAAGAACACCTATGTATTGGCCTCGGGTTAATTGACTTGCTATCCCTTTGCATGTTAGATTTGACCCATATATCTTCTGAATTATAATTTTCTTCCAGAAATAGTGATTGTAGCCATGAAAGTCTTTTTTCTAATATTACTAGAATCATTTTAGTCCAAATTTTATGTAGAAGAATATAATAAAAATACTAAGGCTGTGTTAATATATCCAAATCAATTTCTTCCCGAATTTGGTTCTCTTCATAAAAATATGAGATCCAATGGTCCATAAGGTTGTGTTCAATCATTCCATTCATGTTTAGACCATTAGGAGCCCATTTTTGACTTATAAATAGTTTTAGGTAGTTGGGCTTCACTTTCTCTTGCACTTGGATCCTACTGAAGCCTATTTAGACATGTAAATATAATGGCGGCCCAACGCACCTATTGAAGGTATAAATAGCCCAAATAAAAAATAAATTAACACAAAATAGGATTGCAATTAAAGATTTAAAAATATTTATGTGGACATTATTTCAATGCATAAAATACCCCCCAACTAGCATATTGCTAGTCTCAAGCAATTTATGTGTTCCAAAGGAAAAATAATTAAAAAGAAAACATGAAAATATGCCACTTTAGTAGGCTATTACGACTACATTTAGCACATGTAGCAAGCCGTTAAACCTCTAACTTGCACTAGTGGATGAGTTGTGTCTTGTGAGGGTTTGTAGTGAATATATACCTACAAAATTAAAAAAACTCATGGGTTGCCTCCTAAGTAGAATTGTTTTATGTCTTCAGCCAAACAAAGATAAGAAGAAGACAAAAAATATGAGTGACAATGCTAACAAGTTGTGTTGAGGAAGTTAAGACTAATATAATAATTGTAAAGTAGGACTAAAGAACCCCTTCATCCCCACTTAGCAAACATCAAACTTT
Source organism: Saururus chinensis (assembly GCA_035235625.1). NCBI lineage: Eukaryota > Viridiplantae > Streptophyta > Magnoliopsida > Piperales > Saururaceae > Saururus > Saururus chinensis. The sequence continues at coordinate 23,590,600 of CP141142.1, forward strand.
ACAATTAACTCTAAAATACTCAAGCACGAATTTTCATAGATTAAGTATTAGAAAATTATTTATGAAAGTATAAACCTTAAAATTTCTATGTAGAGGAACTTTTAAAAATATGTGTTAATGATTCCATATAAAATTTTGACAAGATGATTAGATGATCAGTCTCCTAAAGTATTATGCTTCTCTACTCACTAAGAGATGCTTAGATAGCCCAAAGAATCAATTCAAAACTTTCCTACCTGTCTGAGATAACAAGCGGTTTGGATGCTTACTTTAATACCTCATGGGCTTTATCTATGATATTGTAGCATGCTTGCATTGTTACAATGATAGCTTCGCCCTATCTTACAAAATGAAACATTATTTAGCAACTTTGCTTTTTTTTCATATGATGTCCATCACTCTTTTTTTCTTCCTTTCTTTTTTTCTTTTTTTCTTTCTTCCTTTCTTTTTTTTATTTTTTATTTTTTTTTATTTTTTTTTCATAGGCAGCCCTTTTCAAAATAATCGGTCTAATTCAGTGGTTGCTTTCTATAACAATAATAATCTACTAATTCATTCTTCTTCACTAGCCAACCAAGTAAACAAGGAGGTCAAAGTTCATTGGATTTGGTGTCTCTCGACATTTCGGGTGAGTATTAGTGCAATAACTACATAATTCAACTCTAAAAATTAGTCAAATGTGAGTGAAATTTTGAAAACATTAGTTTCGAAGATCTTCTTCATGAAAGTTAATTGTAAAGACTCATCACAAATAGAATATTTTATTAAAAATATCTAAGTGCCATCATTATCTAGAAATCAAAGTAAAGAGGCAGAATACCAAGAAAGGATAAAGGTTATCATAGTCAATACTATTGACAAAAATTATCAGAACTCACCCCCCGACCCAAATAAAACAATGTCCACAATGTTTGAATTTTTTTTTTGGTTTTTTATGACTTTATTAAATTTTTGGGTAAAAATCATGAAAAGAAAATCAACCCTCATAATTTGGATTTTTAAAAGATGTAGACTCAACTTCAGGGGCAAAATAGTCTAAAAATAGTTTCAAACATTGTCCACTAACTTTAGAAATATTACTATTATTTGGGTTTTCAATTTCAACAGTTCCATAAGGATAAACAGTTTTTACAATGAAAAGACCTGTCCAACAAAATCTTAATTTTTCAAGAAAAATATGGGGCCTAGAATTATACAAACGAACTTTTTGAGATGGTTTAAAAATTTTACAAAGTATGATCTTATCATAAAATGCCTTTATTCTTTCCTTGCACATCCTAGCACTCTCATAAGCATCATGTCGAATCCCATTTAATTAATTTAGTTGTAATTTTCTATGCAACCCAACCTTGTCAAGATTTAAGTTGACAACCTTGATTGCCTAATAAGCCCTATGTTCTAACTCCATAGGTAAGTGACAAGTCTTTCCAAAACTTAATCGATAAGGGGACATTCCAATTGGGGTTTTGAAAATAGTACAATAAGCCCAAAGAGCATTAGTTAGTCTTAATGACCAATCCTTATCATTTGGATTCACCATTTTTTGTAAAATATTTTTAATTTCCCAATTTGAAATTTCTACTTGTTCACTTGTTTGTGGGTGATAAGGTGTAATAATTTTATATGTGATTCTATATTTTTTTATTAATGTCTCAAAAGACCTATTGCAAAAGTGTATACCATGATCACTTATAATTGGTTGAGGTGTTCCAAATCTTGACAAAATATTTTATTTCAAAAATTTCACAACTTTGTGATCATTTGTTTTGCATGGATACATAATCAATAGCTACTATACTATATAGCCAAAAGAGGGAGGAAAATGTCACATGAAATCAATGCCCTAATAATAAAAAATTTCAACAACCAAAATTGGGTTAAGAGGCATCATGTTCCTATGGGATAAGGTTCCTAACTTTTGACAACAATCACATACTTTGCAAAATTCATAAGTATCTTTAAAGAGAGTTGGCCAATAAAAATCACATTGTAAAATCTTGGTAGTAGTCTTTTTTGCAGAAAAATTACCACCACATGCTCGAGAATGGCAAAAGGAGAGAACATTCATATGCTCAAAATCAGGCACACCTCCTAATTATTCTGGCTGGACAATATTTTAACAAATAAGGATCATCTCAAAAGAAGTGTTTTACCTCTGTGAAGAATTTGTTTCTATCTTGTTGAGTCCAATGAGTGGTAGTTTTACCTATCACCAGATAGTTTGCAATGTCTGCATGCCATGGAATATGAGATGTGCTGAATAAATGTTCATAAGGAAAGGAGTCCTTAATTGGCAATGGTTCCAAGGAATCAGAAAATGCTAATCTTGACAAATGATCGACAACTACATTCTCTACTCCTTTCTTGTCTTTGATAGTGAGATCAAATTCTTGGAGTAGGAGGATCCACCTGAGTAATCTAGGTTGTGCATCCTTCTTGCTTAGAAGATATTTACAAGCTACATGGTTAGTGAAAATAATAATTTGGGAACCAATCAAATATAATCCAAATTTGTCAAGTGCAAACACTACAACAAGAAGTTCCTTTTCAGTAGTTGAGTAGTTCATTTGAGAGCTATTTAAAGTTCTACTTGCATAATGAATGACACAAGGCTTTTTATCTTTTCTTTGTCCAAGAACAACCCCAACAACATAATTACTAGCATCACACATGATTTTAAAAGGCAAACTTTAGTCGATGGTTGCATAATAGGAGCAAAAATAAGCATGTTCTTTAGTTTTGTGAAGGCTTGCTTACATGTTTCACTCCATTCAAAGAAGTTGTCCTTTTGATAGAAGGTTGCACAATGGCCTAGATATAACACTAAAATATTTAATAAACCTTCTATAAAATCCTGCATGCCCCAAAAAAGATCTAACATCTTTAATTATATTTGGTCTGGGCAAATTAGCAATCAATTCAATTTTGGCTTTATCCACTTGAATTCCCTGCATAGAAATAATATGACCAAGTACAATTCCCTTAGTGACCATAAAATGATATTTTTCCCAATTTAAAACAAGGTTTTTCTCCTCACATCTGACCGAAATGTTTTCAAATTATTAAGACAATCATGAAAAGAATCTCCAAAGATAGAAAAATCATCAAAAAAAATGTCCAAAAGATGCTCCACCATATCACTAAATATACTCATCATGCATATTTGAAATGTGGCAAGAGCATTACAAAATCCAAATGACATTCTTCTATAAGCAAAGGTACAAAAAAGACATGTAATAGTTGTCTTTTCTTAATCATTAAGTGCAATCTTAATTTGGTTATACCCAGAATAACTATCAAGGAAACAATAAAAATGATGACTAGCCACCCATTTTAAGATTTGGTCCATGAATGATAAGGGAAAATGATTTTTCCCAGTGACGGAGTGGAGTTTTGTATAGTCAATACACATGTGCCAACCGGTGGTGACCCTAGTTGGGATCAACTCATTTTTTTAAGACACTCACACCAGATTTCTTAGGAACCACTAGGGTAGGACTTACCCACTGACTATAAGAAATAAGGTGTATGATTCCTACATCTAACAATTTTAGGACTTTTTCTCTGACAACCACTTTCATATTAGGGTTAAACCTATGTTGCATTTGTCTAGAGGGTTTGGCATTATCTTCCAAGAAGATCATATGAGTACAAACTAAGGGACTAATTCCCTTAATATCAACTATGGTCCAACCAATTACACTTTTATGCTCTCTTGTGTGTGGTCCAAATGTGAGGAAACAATTATAGGGTATGTCTCTCCTTCACCCAAAAATGCATACTTAAACTCATTAGGAAGGGGTTTTAACTCAAGTTTGGGTATTTGGACACTTGAAGGGAGGGGAGCGCTATTGGGAGGAGGTAATTTCTCAAAGCATGCCTTCCACTTTTTACTATCCAACATGGGGTTGACTATAATATAGAGTTTACATCATTAAACACATATTCATCATAAAAATTAATATGAGCAAAACAAACCTCTAGAGGGTCAGAAAATGAAGAGATAAGAGATTTGTCAAGCACAAGGCTTTTAATTATGTTCACTTTATGAACATCATCATCATCTCCTAGTTGCCTGCAAATATTAAAAATGTTAAGTTCTAAAGTCATATTTAAAAAAAAAGCTTCATAACACCATTTCTATAATTAATAAGAACATTAGAAGTAGCAAGAAATGGGCGGCCTAATATGATAGGAATTTGAGTACAAAAATTCAAAACTAGTTGTGTGTCCAAAACAATAAAATCAACAGGAAAGTAAAACTTTTCTACTTGTACTAGCACATCATCAACAATTCTTCTTGGTGTTTTAACTAAGCAATCTACAAGTTGAAGTATAATACTTGTGGGCTTCTATTCACCAAGTTCCAATGTCTAAAGTTTCTTTTTTAATTGTTCAATCTACAAGTTGAAGATATGGTTGGATAAGCAGGATCTTTATATTTTGGTGGGGATTTTTGTTGTGAAATTACACTTGTTCCGTCAAAAATGACTTCTTTTGTACATTTAGCTTATGCTTGATTGTACAAAGGTCTTTAAATTTTTTTGCATAAGATAGAATCTGTCTAATGGCATTTAAGAGAGGAATATTAATCTTAAATTGTTTGAAAATTTCAAGAATGTCACCATTTTGCACCAATTTAGAAGAATATTGTAATCTTTGAGGAAAGGGAGGAGGAATAGGAGAAACATAATCAGAGTTGTCAAGTTCATCACTATGCTTAAAATTTAAAAGACTCCTTAGGTTCAACAATCTTCTGTGGAATGTCTTTGCTAATAAATTTTCTGCTTCTTAAAGTGGTGATGGATTTAGCATGCTTTTCTTGTGTACTTGAAGAATTTAAATTTTTAATTATAAATTGACCTTTAGGATTTAATTAAGGTTTAGAAAGAAACTTCACTTTTTTTTGAGTTCTCAAAGATGTAGTGAACTGAGTGATAGAAGTCTTTAACTCATTGATGGCTTGCATTGTTTGGTTGTTGATTGTTGCTTGACTTTGCATGAATGCTTGTAATGTGTATTCAAGAGTCTTCTTATGTGGTCGAACATAATTTGAAGATGATGGGGGTACCTGCGCATTAGACTCATTTCTCCAACTAAAGTTAGGATGATTTTTCCAATTAGGTTCATAAGTTTCAAAATAAGGAGAAGATAATGGCCTTTTGTAAGTATTCATAGCATTTGCTTTAGTATGCAACACCTCTTGAAAAGCAGGGATTGTTGGACAATCATGTGTTTGATGTCCATCACTCTCACATATATTATAAATATCTTGTATTTTTCGAGAAACTTTAGACATTAAAAAAGAAACTAATTATACATTATGTTTCATATCCATGATGTGGGCACAACAACAAAAGTTCTTTAAATCTTTCCCAACATTAAAGAAAGTTTTATTTTATTTTTGTGAAAAATTCATGATATTCTTTCTAATTGTATTAGTTCTATGAGTGGGGAAAAACTTTTTTCAAAAATTCTCTTTCCATTTTTTGCAATGTTCCAATGGATCTTGACTTCAAAGAATTCAACAAATTTTTTGCCTTTTCCTTTAAAGAAAATGGAAATAGTTTTAATATAATGACATTATTTAAAATATTTTAGTTTAGCAAAGTTGCACAAACCTCTTCAAACTCTTTTCAATGCAAATATGGGCTTTTCAAATCTAAGCCTTGAAATTTGAGTAGTAATTAAATTACACCCAGCTTGAGTTTAAAACCCCTCACATTAGTTGAAAAAATAATGCAAGAAGGAGAACTTGATAGAGTTGGATGCAAATAATCATGCAAGCTTTTAACTTGTTGATTATTTTGCACTTTATTAAAACTATTATTACTTGTACCACCATCCATAGTGATCAAAGAAAAAGAAAACTTAGAAATATTAAGAGCAATATAAACACTTTTTAAGCAACCACTTTGGTCATATTACCATGAGCGCATAAAAAATTAGAAACTTTGTTTTTTTTAAAGGAAAAAAAGAAAAGAATCAACAAAGTAAAAATGAAAGAAAGAAGATCTATAAATTAACCAAAGCAAAACATGCAATTCAAACTTGATATCTAAAGAAACAAATTCTAAAAAAAATCTAAAAACTAAAAGAAATAAAGTAAAGGAAGTGGAATGAAATTGCTCGAAATGCTTCAAGTGGTCTTCTTTAATTCTTTGGCAATGACACGTCTAAGAAATCTTTATGGTTGAGCTCCTTCAATGATTCTTCTTCCCACTACTCTCGCTTTCAACAAAAGAAAAAGAGAAGAAAGATAAATAAGAAAAAAATAATGAATAGGGAGAATATTTTGTCACCTGCGTTATTGTCACACATTGCAATCCCCAGCAACCGTGTCAAAAACTTGTTACACCTAAATTATTGATTTATTAAAATGAGCCAAAGGTTAGGGTATTATTACTTGAAAGTGCACAAGTGGATGTAGTCGTGCAAGGTCAAATCCATAAGAATTACTTTTGTGTGACTATCACAATGATTACAAAATAAGAGGAGTAAAGAAAGAATAGAATAGTATTGAGGTAATAGAAGGTTAAGAAATCAATAAGATAAAACTATAAGGCATTAAGGGTCATTGTAACATCTAGTGATATTTTTTATGTGTCATGTTATCTCAGTTAGAATTGAATGAAGATTCTATCTAACTGGAAGATATGAACATTAAAAACAAAAATAAAGATAAGAATTACTTTGGATAGATGATGGATAAAAAGAATTGTTTCTTCAAGAGTTCTATGTATCAAAACTACAAAAGATCAAGTAGGAGAACCTTTAAGCATTTTATGTGTTAAAATAACAAAAAAACAAGTAGATTATAAATATTAACTAAACATCAATTCAAATAATCAGTACATACTTCAAACCATTGAATAGAACTCCATTAGATTATTACAAATCACCTCTAGCCTTAGCTAGAGAGCCTAAAAAGCCATTATCATAAAACTAAAAATCGAAAGTACAAAAGAAGAGAAGAAAAATAGGAGAAGAGAGCTCCGAAGAAGAGGAGATGATGTCTCTCCCACGTCCACCCCTCTGTTTGATTGCTTCCTGATTGATTGCTTGATTGGTAACTTCTTTGACAATGATTAGATTTTAAATTAGTCAAATAAATCAATGATTTACTTAGCAAATAAGTATCCTTTAGTTATCCAAGTAGCCTCATTATATTTCTTTATGTGTATCAATCAAAACTAGTGCAAAGATCGTCTATGTGTTAGTCTCGGGATAATTGACTTTTTCTCCCTTTGCATGCCAGATTGAACCCATATATCTTCCGAATTATGAATTTATTCCTAAAATTATGATTGTATCAAAGAAAGTCTTCTTTGTAATGTCACTATAATCATGTCAGTCAGAATTTTTTATAGAAAGATATAATTGAAATACTGAGGTTGTGTCAATCTATCCAAATCAGTTTCTTTTCGAATTTTGTTCTCTTGATACAAATATGAATTCTAATGGGTCCACAAGGTTGTGTTCGACCATTCCATGCATGTTTAGACCATTAGGAGCCCATTCTTGACTTTTAAATAGCTTTAAATAGTTAGGCTTCACTTCCTCTTCCTGATGTGGATGGTTGTCCTCAAGCAGGGAGTGGCATAGGGAAACTGGGGAAGGGAGAGTGGATGGCATGGCCATCGGATAGAAAGGGGAGAAGCACAGAAGAAAGGGAAGAAGATCAGATAATTAATCATTCACTCCCTAAACCAGGGCATAACCATTACACTTAAATAAACTCGCTAAGTGGGCCCATTAGCATAATTAAAAGAAAGTATTAATTGCCTAATTAATCTATTTACCTAAATGCCCTTATTACATTAAAACCCCAATTACCCTACTACTTGGCCCCAATGGCAGCCCCTAGCATCCCCAAAAACGTTCATAACACTTCCACTTAGATCGTGTTGATGCTTGTTCAAACATGTAAATAGATCAAATAAGCAATGAATTAATACAAAATAGGATTGCAATTCAAGATATAAAAATATTTAATTGAACATTATTTCAGTGCATGAGGGAGAATAAAAAACTATTTGAGGCATATGTGTTGTAATTAGCTAATTTTGATTATCAAAACAATGTCAAAACTTCATGTATGTTTTTATTCTTAGGGATCTAATTAGATTTCATTGTAGTCAACTCGGATTTGGAATAGATTGACTTTAAAAATAGGTGCAAATATTTTCTTATCGATCAAGGTTTAAGACTAAGTAGAGTGTTGAAGGTAAGAGGTTAATTTGCACCCTCTCATCTACTCAATTAGTAAGAACAAATGAGTCATAAGATTAGTTCGTTGGCAAATTTCTTTGTCAAAATTATGTCATGAAACCATATGTATGTTAGATGTATTAAAGTATGATTTGATGTTGTTCTTGACAATTTAGATTTTGAATTCTTAGACTTGAAAAATAGGAGCACACGTGTTCTTGCTGATCAAGGTAAAAGACTGAAGAATGTAAAGAGCTTTGAAGCATATCCAGATCACATTGGTATGCATAAATTACTAGGAAAAGGTTAAGAAGTGATTACAGATGTTCCAAAATATTTTTAGGTAAAAAGGGAAAAATTATAAAATGTTAGGAAGAACAATCGATCACATTATATAACTGTTGAACAGAATGATCAATCCCTAGAACATAAAATTTGAAGGCTGATGAATTGATCAATTGCCCTTGATAAATGATTGATCACCACATGTTACAGCCCTGTGCAAAATGATGCAAAAAGTTATCGATCGATTGATTGAAAAATCATACACATTTAAAACATTGACTGATCAATCGTTGTTTCAAATGATTGATCGTTTCAAGGACTATTTACCTAATTTAAGACATTTTAATTTCTATTTAATTCCTTTTTCAAGTACAATTCTTAAACGGACTTATTGGGCTATATAAGGGTTATGAAATGACGAAATTAGAGAGAGGAAAACCTAGAGGTGAAAAGAGAAAAGAGGGTTTACACCTTTGGTAATTATTTTCCAAAGGAGAATTTACTTAAGTTTTTTATTGAATATTTATGGTGAATTGAAGAAGACAATCTACAACTAAAGAATTTAATACATAGAGTATTCAAAGAGGAGTTGCAGTATGTCTTCAAAGGGAGATTGAAGATTTCCACAAGGCTAAAGACAAGACAACAATAGGAGATTGTTGAAGACTAGAAGCATATAGAGACAAAGAAAAGAGGAGAAAGTTTCAAGCACTTGGAGAAGACTTGAGGGCCTGCAATAACGATCTAAACAAGAAGAGAATGTGTTAAAGTCAAAATAAGGTTGGTGATTTGATTGTGTCCAAGTAAAATATGTGAAATCACTAGTTTGATTTGGTCCCTTTGGAATTGCCGTGATTTTGTACCCTGAGTTTGGGGTTCGTGACGCAAATTACTGTATCTATATGTGGATTGATTGATTTATAATCCGGGAGTGAGATTAAGTGAACAATAAGGTTTTAATCGTATTTGCTTGATAAATAAATTTGCACAAAGAAGCTAGAACATTTGATTCATACTTGTTGAAATCATGAGTTTTAAAAGCAATCTAGTGATCCGCTAGGTCAATTAGATAGATATTAAACTCTCAATTGGTCCTTGAGGATTAAAATTTATTGAAAAAATTATTTGTAACTTGATATCAATCAGATTTGCCATGATTTTGCATTACAACCTTGCTTAAATTTTCATAGTTTAATTGCTTGTGCTAGATTTCTTGTCCTAGAGTTAGAATTCTGACTTGAGCTTTAGTTTACTTGTTTCTTCTTTTAGAAATACTTGATTAAAACTTGGTGAGGTGTATGTCCTAGGTTGGTAGTTGATTCTTTCTTAAATTTTCTTGACTTTAGTACTTAATTTGTTGTGCTTGGGTTGATTTTTTTTAATTGAATTCAATCGATGGTTTAAACAATTCATTGAATGAACAATGGGACTTGGGAAATCCTATAAACAAGCATCCTTTGTTTGATGGGTAAAATTTCTCAAATTAGAAGAATAGGATGAGAACATTTATAAAAGCGCTTAATAGGAATGCCTGGAAAGCAGTTATTAAAGGTTGAAGTCCTTTAATGACAAAAGATGAAGATGGAAACTTAATTCTAAAAGATGAAATTGATTTGGAAGAAAATGAGACAAGATTGAGAGTTTAATATCCATCTAATCGACCTAGCAGATCACTAGATTGCTCTTAAAACTATTACTTTCAACAAGTAAGAATTGAAAGTTCGATCCTCTTTGCGCATAATTTTTTATTAAGCCGAAATGATTAAAACCTAATTATTCACTCAATATCACTATCAAATTATCAATCAATCAATCCACACATAGACACTACAATTTACATGGAAAACCCCAAACTCAAGGTAAAAAAGCATGACAATTCCAAAAAAGCCAAATCAATGCACTTAAACACGAATTTTACATGGACACAAGCAAACCACCAATCTTGTTTACTCTCTAACATAAGCTCCTCTAGGTTAGATCATTGTTGTTGGCCTTCAAGTCTTCTCCAAGCACTTGAAACTTTTTGTATCAGATTCTTTAGTCTGTCTCTATCTATTTCTAGTCTTCAACAATCTCCTATTTTTGTCTTGACTTTGGCCTTGCAAAAATCTTTAAGTTTCCATTGAAGATATACTGCAATTCCTCTTTGAATACTTTGTGTATCAAATTCTTTAGTTGTGGATTATCTTTTTCAATTCACCATAGATCTTCAATATAAAGCACAAGTGAAGTCTCCTTTGAAAAACAATTATCAAAGGTGTAAACCCTTTTTTATCCTCTAGTTTTTCCTCTCCTCAATTTCGTGATTTCATAACCCTTATGTAGTCCAATAAGTTGGTTTATGACTTGTACTTAAATAAGGAATCAAATAGAAATCGGAATGTCTTAAATTAGGTAAACTGTTATTGAAACGATCAATCATTTGAATTAGAAATCAATCAATAGCTTTTGGCTTCGTTTTGCACAAGGTTGTAACATCAGGTGATCGATAGTTTATCAGGGCAATTGATCGATGGTTTGGCCAAATAATTTATATTTTTGCCTTTTAACATGGAAACCTTCTGAAACCTTTGCAATCACTTCTTAACTTTTTCCAATTGATTTATGCATACCATGTGCTTTGGATATGCTTCAAAACCCTTCACATTCTTCAGTCTTTCACCTTGATCAACAAGAACACATATGATCCTATTTTTCAAGTATGTCAATTCCAACTCTGATTTGACCACAACAACTTCAAATCAAACGCTAAGACTTCTAGCATACACAAGGTTTCATGACATAATTTTGACAAAGAAATTAGCCAACAATCTGATCATATGATTCATATCAACATGTGTTAATATGAGGAAACAATAAATAATCTCTGAATATTATGGTAAAAATTGAGACATTATCAATGTGTTATCAAGTAGGGGAGCGTATTCTTGAATACCTTGTTGTGAGAAAACTTTTAATGCCCTTATCCTCAAAATTTAAAATTAAGGTGGCTACTATTAATGAATTAAATAAAATTGACACCTTAGACATAGAAGAGTTGGTTGGGAACCTTAGAACGTTTGAGATGCAAGAAGTGTCCAATGAGAATAAAAAGAAGATGAGAGAAAAGTCCAAGGGAAAATAAATGCCCTAAAAGCATCCAAAAGCGGTTCTAAGAGAAATGAAGTTTTAAATGCCTTAGATGGATATGAAGAATTTGAGAATGATGAAGAACTCATGCTTTTGTTAGCTAAGAGCTTCAAGAAATTCATGAAAACTCAAAACTTTAAGTATGGTAATAAGGGACAATTTTGGGAAGAAACAAAGTGAAAAGAAAGATAAGAGGCCAACAAATCAATATAAGAAGAAGTTGAAGTGCTTTGAATTTGGAAAGTTAGTTCACTTTGATGTTGATTGTCCTAACTTGAACTTTGACAATTCTTTTGATGAGAAGCTCAAAATGAAAAATTAGTTTAATTATAAGAAAAATGGAAAGGTGGTTCAAGCAACTTACTCTGATAAGAGCTCTTCTAAAAAAGAACTGTATAGCTATACTGCCTTCAATGCAAGTGTAAAGGATGATAGTTCATAAGAAGATTCCCATGAGTCCACTTCTCTAGGAGAGAACTCAGAGTCTGAAGTTGAGCCTGATGAGTTTAAAGGATTCATGAAACAACTTTTAGTTTTAACTAAGAGAACCAAAATTCTTGAGAAATAGTTGAAGAAGAAAGAAGATGAATTAGTTGTGTCTTCTCAAGAGACTAACAGGTTAGTACCGTTGAATAACAAACTAGAAAAAGAAGTTAATGACATGAAGCGAGACCTAGAAAGTGAAAAAGAAAAATCTAGTGCTCTAAATAGAGAACTCATATCTTTTAAAGAGAAATTAGATGGGTTCAAGAGTGGGAAGAAGAAGTTAGAAACTATCACTACAACAAAATTGGGTATTAGCGACGCTTTTATAAGTGTCGCAATAATATGCGTCGATATAAAGTGATAATAACGACATATCAAAACACGTAAAAAAAAATATTAGCGACGTATAATATTAAGCGTCGCTAATGGTACAAACGTCGCTAATACCTAACCTTTTAGTGATGCTTACATTTATGCATCGCTAATACTTAGGTTATTAGCGATGCTTGCATAAGCGTCACTAAAAGATAAATCTATTATTTTTTAAAAAAAATTAAAACTACTAACGACACATTTTTCCAAACATCGCTAATAATTACAACAATAGCGACATTTATAAACAAGCATCGCTAATAATTCTTAATTTTAAATAAAAAAATTAAAAATTAAGAACTAATAGCGACGCATAACTATGTGTCACTACTACCTGATAGTAGTAGCGACATATGTAACTATGCATCACTATTACCCTTGGTAGTAGCGACGCATAATTACATGCGTCGCTAATACCTATTTTTTAAATAAAAAAATTAATGACAAGAGAGAGGGGGAGGGAGGTGAGAGAGAGAGAGAGGAGAGAGAGGGGAGGAAGGAGAGAGTGAGATTGAGAGGAGGGGAGAGAGAGGGGAGGAAGGAGAGAGAGGAGGGAGGATAGAGAGAGAAGGGAGCGAGAGGGAGAAGAGGGGAGAGAGAGAGAGGAGGGGAGAGAGAGGGGAGGGAGGAGAGAGAGAAGGGAGAAGGGAGAGAGGGAGGAGAGAGAGGGGAGGAAGGAGAGAGAGGAGAGAGAGAGAGGGGAGGGAGGAGAGAGAGTAAAGAGAGAGGAGGGAGGAGAGAGAGGGGGAGGGAGGAGAGATAGGAGAGAGATGGGGGAGGGAGGAGAGACAGGAGAGAGAGGGAGGGAGGAGAGAGAGAAGGGAGAGAGGGAGGAGAGAGAGAGGGAGAGAGGGAGGAGAGAGAGAGGGAGAGGGAGGAGAGAGAGGGAGGGAGAAAAAATTATTTTAAAAAATAAATTTTTTTTATAAAAAAATCAGTAGTAGCGATGCATAGGGCTATGTGTCGCTACTACATAAGAGTAGTAGCAACACATAGACATATGCGTTGCTATTGACTAAGGGTACTAGTGACACATGTCTCTAAGCGTCGCTATTACCCTTGCTAGTAGCGACGAATATGAATGTGTCGCTACTACCTATGTTTTAAATAAAAATTAAATAAAAAAGAGAGGGGGGGAGGGAGGAGGGAGAGGGAGGGGAGAGAGATAGGGGGAGAGGGAGACGGTGGAAAGAGAGGGAGAGGGTGGAGAGAGAGGGGAGGGAGGAGAGAGAGAGGGGAGGGAGGAGAGAGAGAAGGGAGAGAGGGAGAGAGAGAGAGAGAGAGGAGAGAGAGAAGGGAGAGAGGGGGAGAGGAGAGAGAGGAGAGAGAGAAGGGAGAGATGGGGAGAGGAGAGAGAGGAGAGAGAGAAGGGAGAGAGGGAGGAGAGAGAGAGGAGAGAGAGAAGGGAGAGCAGGAGGAGAGAGAGAGGAGAGAGAGAAGGGAGAGCGGGAGGAGAGAGAGAGAGGAGAGAGAGGGAGAGGGAGGAGAGAGAGAGGAGAGAGAGAAGGGAGAGAGGGAGGAGGGGAGAGAGGGAGGATTTGGAGAGAGAGAGGAGGGGAGAGAGTGAGAGAGAGAGGGGAGGGAGGATAGAGAGAGGGGGGAAGGGAGAGGGAGGAGGGAGAGAGGGGAGGGAGGAGAGAGAGAGGAGAGAGAGGGGGGGAAGGAGAGAGGGAGAGAGAGAGAGGAGAGAAAGTGGGAGGGAGGAGAGAAGGGGAGGAGAGAGAGAGAGAAGAGAGAGTGGGGGGAAGGAGAGAGGGAGAGAGAGAGAGTGGGATGGAGGAGAGAGAAGGGTAGATACAAAGAGGAGGGAGGAGAGAGAGGAGTAAAAGTTTTTATTTTTAGCGACACTCGTTGAGAGTGTCGTTAAAAGGTTCTATTTTAAAAAAGAAATTTTGCCACGGGAGAAATTATGCCTGTGGCAAAATCATGTATGTTTTACGAAGCGTTGCTAATAGCCATACAGTAGCGATGTATAACATTATATGTCGCTACTGATTGCCTAATAGTGACGCTCTTTTTGAACATTGCTAAAAGATTTTATTCAAATATAAATTTTGTCGTGGGAGAAATTCCACCCATAGAAAAATCTTGTATTTGTAGCGACGCTGCCTAGGAGCATCGCTAATAGCCATATAGTAGCGACGTATAGAAGTATACGTCTCTACTAATTGCCTAATAGCAACGCTCTTCATGAGCGTCGCTAAAACTTTTTATTTCAAAAAAAAAAAATTTCCATGGGAGAAATACCGCCCGCCACATAATTTTGTATATTTAGTGGCGCTCCTTACAAGTGTCATTAAAAACTTTTATTTAAAAAATTTTTTTTGCCACGGGAGAAATTCTGCCCATGGCAAAATCTTGTATTTGTAGTGATGCTCTGCAGGAGCGTCGCTAATAGCCATACAGTAGCGACGTATCATTGTATGCATCACTACTGATTGCTTAATAACGATGTTTTGCATGTGCGTCGCTAAAAAAATTTATTAAATTTTTTTTTCCGTGGGCGACATTCCTCCCGCGTAGGGAAATTTTGCGCAAGGGCGAAATTTTGCCCACACCTTATAACTTCCTCCCCCTCCCTGGTATAGGCACCTTTCCATACGACATTCAACCACCGTGCCGCCTGGCTTCCGACCACCGCCCGGCTCCCCTCTCTCCCCGGCTCCCCCCTCCCTCTCCCTAGCTCCCCGCTCCCCGCTCCCCCTCTCCCCGGCTCCCCTCCCCCTGGCTCCCCCGGTTCCCCCTCCCTCTCCCTCTCCCCCTCTCCCTGTTCCCCCTCCCCCTCTCTTCCCCTCCCTGTTCCCCCCTCTCCCCTCCCTCTTCTCCCCCTCTCCTCTGGTTGATAGACTAGCTTTGGGGACGAGGGGCTGGAATCCTGCTTCCTCGCCAAATTACGGCTCCTCCCTCAAACCCCCTACACCGGGTTCCCCTCCTCCGGTCAACAGACCGGAGGAAAGGTCCCCGCCGGATTCCGATCCCCCATTGGCTGCTTTATGCCGTGAGCGAGTTTTTTATTAATTTATTAAGTCATTAGCGACGCTTAAGTGTCGCTAATGACTTTGTTATTTTTTTTATTTTTATTTCATATTAGCGACGCTTTTATAAGCATCGCTAATAGAAAAAAATTTTATTTTATTTTTTGGAAATTTATTTTTATTATTTTATTTATTATTTAAAAAAAAAATTATTATTAGCGATGCATATTAAGCGTCGCTAGTGAAAGCGTCGCTAATAGAAACGTATTAGTGACACTTAATATGCGTCGCTAATAATAATATTTTTAGTGAAGTTAATGTATACATCATTAATGTTATACTTTTAGCAACACTTATTGTAAGCGTCGCTAATAAGCAGTAGGGATTGTAGTTTTATCGAAGTATTTAGCAATGCTTTTTATGCGTTGCTAATAATGCAATTTTTGGTAGTGTATGGTTAGCATAGGTCAAACAAAAAAGATTGGTTTAGGTTTTAGGACATAATTTTGACAAAGAAATTAGCAACAACTAATCACATGAATCATATGCTCTTATAATCACCCCCTTTGGTTTTTTTTTCAAAACACTACATATTTAAAAATAAAAAAATAAAATTATAATTCTTGTCATAGTGCATTGACTTTCAAATTGTACAAACTAACTTTGACACTACAAAGATTTAAAAAAACTTAACCAACTTAAACTCATTAATATTAAATTGAACTTGAAAAGTTATATATAACTATGTACTTATCCTACACACTGAAAATCAAATTGATTTGCATAGCACTGTTCAAGCAATTATAAAGATAATAGCTTTGATTTTCATTAATCACTTCTCCCCCTTTTTGTCATAAATAGACAAAAAGTTAAAGACACAATTAATAAAAATAACCAATTAAATCTACATCAAAGTATAATCATCACATATAGACATGAAATAAAATTTAGCCAGTAAAGCAACACATGTCTAACACATAACCCATATTAAAATCAGTTTTAACAATACATCTCAACGGAATAATGAAACATAAGAAAACTGAACAAGTTTTAATAAGATGAAATACATGACAAGTGATAAAAGTAAATAAACAAGCACAATTAGTCTATAACTGCATGATCATCTGCACTCTTCTCCGCCTCACTAGCATCACTTGGAAAGGGGGATTGGATCAAGCCATCAAGGTCTATGAAACGCTATAACACAACATCATGGAACATCCTAAACAATCTCGTCATCAATAATTGATCATCATCTATAGGTGGAGGTGGCTCTATCATTGCATCTACTCCCCCAACTACATCTTGTACTACTTGTGGCCTCTTATTGTCACCATTGATGGTGAGAGAGCATCCTGCGAACCACTCTAAGGTCAAAAGGGTGCATCCCAGTCATAGTCGGCTCCATCGTAGGTACGCGAACATGAACCCAGGTAAAGATCCAACAGAGTATGTAGGAATAGGGTAACATCTCATGAGTGTGACCATGCAAGAACTTCATCATCCGCCTAAAGATCACGGCGGGTAAATCAAGCTCAAGCTAAGGATGGGCTAGGAGGTGTAGTAATCTAGCCATCATCCTATCAACATGTTCCCTACTAGCACTCTACATATCATACTGAACAATGACATGAAGTAAACAGAAAGGTATGATCTCTCCTCTTACATATGATAATATTGGCAATAATGACAAGTGTCACTCTCACCTGTACGCCTCTATCTACTCCAACAAGAGCATCATCATCCTCTAAGCGGAGTGATGCATACTAGTATCTGACAAGCCTAGGGTAGACCAACTGGATTGAAGTAGAAATAGCAAAAAAATAGTCCATCAAATAAGGTCTATCCCTTATCCAAATCATGGCAGTCTCCAAGGGTATGGGTACCACCCTCCTCTCACATCGAATAGTTCATACTCGATCTAAACCACTGCTCGATCATCAAGGCTCCCCAGAACTCGACTCAATGGTCTACTTCTTCCTTGCTCTCCCCATCTAGATTAATTGACACATAAAATGACCTGGATCTAAGCAATGACTAGGAAAAAACATAGCCTAGTCGTTCAAATTGCATTGAAATCTAAGCCGTAAATTTATTTTTTGAATTCAAAAATAAACCCTAAATATTTTCATGTGAGAATGACTTCAAACCTGAGCCCAAAGTAGATCATCATGAGTAGATCAACTTTGTCAACTGGAACAATAGTCAATTTTGATCCTAAATCCCTGATTTTGGAAATCACCCAATTCCATGAAAGAACATGAAACCGCATAAAATTTTACATCAAATCTTGTGTTTTAACGGATCAAAATGCGTCAAAACTTAAGAAAATCTTGATCATACAATTTTGAAGTATCCTACAGGTTCAAGTCTCATGGAAAACCGTTGGAAATTACTTAAAATATTAAAATTTTGGTATGGAACATACCTTGGCCAAAATGAAATTGTTGTTTTTGATGCGAAAAATTGTGTGTCTATCACCAAAAAATCCCACAATTTTACTCTCTTCTTTCTCATGAATGTTAAGAGGAAGTTTGGAGAGGAATGTAGGTGAAATGGAGAAAAAAAGCGTGAAGTTTTTGACCAACGATCGATAATTCAACTGATCGAACATTTGTTTGAGAAACCACGATATGTTGTTTAATTCTCCGAAAATATCACAAATTGCAAAAAATTTAAAATTTTCAAAAAATTCAAACAAATTCCTAAAATTGTTTTTAGGTATTTACCATCAAAATAAAAAAATGACATACAAAATTGAAAATAAAATCCAAACATTCAAAATCATCATAGTTGAGCTCTTTTGATGAATTTTTTAATCAATTCTCTTTTAATCTAAGGGCATCCACTAATTATGTTCATTAATACTGGTCCTTAGATCAGTTAACCCCATTGGTATGTGATTATCAATTTTGTTCTTTTCTTTTTCACAAATTATCCTCTTTTATTATTTTTTGAAGAAACCACTAATGTAGTTAACTTTTGTCAACTTTAATCTTGAATCCTGCAAGATCACTCTTAACCAAATTAAGACAAATTTGTTGAGACCTTAGTAAGACTATGTTCACATTTTTTCTCTATTTAACTAGAATCTATATGTATATTTTTCTTTAAAATATAGAAAATAATTGAAAGTTCACAATCAACTTTTCCCTACCTTTTATTGAGATGATATTATTCCTCAATTCATTTTTCTAGGTCATAGTTTTTTCTAAATTCTCTCTACTTGCATCATAATTTTTTCATTCTTTTTCATCCATTTATTTTTTTAGTTTTTTTCCTGATGTCAAGTTCATGATGGGCTCTTCACATTAGCTTTTACATCATCTTTATGAGGACAATTTAATTCTAGAAAAAATTTAAAGTACAAAAGAATTGTAAACATAGAATTACATTATATGGAATTTTCTTTTCTTTAAATTCTAAATAGAAATCCAGCTAAAAATCTATTAATTTGATCACCTAGACTCCACTAAAATCCAAATGTCTAACTCAACTTATATTTATGAATTCTCTCTTGATATTCATTCTGAAAAGTGATTTGAGTGTGAACATGATATGTGCAAGTTTTAAAAATAGAGAATTGTAACATCCAGCAAAAGAAAATCCAATTGATCTTCATTCTCCTTAGTGTATCCTTCTCTTAGTTAAGGTATATTTGACCACTAATCATATTATTTTTCATCATAAAATAAAATTAATTTTAAAATATCTCAAGAGCTAGACATCATTTAAAACAAAAACAATGCTAATTTAAAAATCAAGCAAAAGCTACACTATTTTTTTTGTTTTTTTATCATATTCTATTTTTTAATTTTTTTCATTCAAGACTTATGAATAAAAAGATATGAAAACAAAGAAAAATGTAATAAAATCTAAAATATGTGTGTCCAAAAGATTGAAAGAATTAAATCATGGACAAAAATAAAATCTCTTAGAGATATAAGACCCCTTAGCCTTGCCTAGCCAACCAATCATAATAGAACCTAAGGTAGACTTCCTTGCTTTAATTCATGTTCAATGCTTGAAGATCAACTTTTTTCACCCACACTCTTTTCATCTTCTTCTCATAAACTTGGCGGGGCACCTTAGGGGTAGAAGAAGTAGTGTGCTTCTTCTTGTCATGTTTCTTTGACTTAAGTTTAAATGAGTAGTTCTTAGGACATTCTTTTCTAACATGGGCATCATTATGACACATATCACACACACCCACAATGCTAGAACCTATCCTTACTTCTTTCACTCTGGACCTAAGTGGGTTGAGCACTATTTTAGACTCTTTTACACTTTCTTTTACTTTTACAAAATAGTTGGCTTTGCTAAAGGGGTAGATAGATAATTCCTAAAACCTAAACCAATCTTGTTTGTTTGCCTATGCTAAGCATAGTTTCCAAATTTTTTTTTCTGACTATTTAATCCATCTACTTTCTCTTAAGAGTACATGAGTTCTATATTGAAAGCACTAGATTTTTCTTTCTCACTTTCTAGGTCTTGCTTTAGGTCATTCACTTCTCTTTCTAGTTTGTTATTCAACTCCACTAACCTATTAGTCTCTTGAGAAGACAACTAATTCATGTTCTTTATTCTTCAACTCTTTGTCAAGACTTTTAGTTCTCTTAGTCAATACTAAAAGTTGTTGGAGGAATCCTTTAAACTCATAAGACTCAACTTTAGACTATGAGTTCTCTTCCAAAGAAGTAGATTCATGAGAATCTTCTTCTGAATATCATCTTTCCAACTTACGTAGAAGGCAATATAGTTACACAGTTCTTCTTCCTTAGAAGAGCTCTCATCAGAGTACATTGCTTAAAACACCTTTCCCTTTATGTTATAATCAAACCCATTTTGCTTTTTGGGATTTTCATTAGAAGAATTGTCAGAATTCAAGTTAGGACAATTAGCAACAAAGTGATCTAACATTCCACATTCAAAACACTTCAAATTCTTCTTATTTTGTTTTGTTGGCCTCTCATCTTTATTTTCACCTTGTGTCTTCCCAAAATTTTATCTCTTATTCCCAAACCTAAAGTTCTGAGTTTTTATTAATTTCTTGAAGTTCTTAGCTAACAAAAGCATGAGTTCTTCATCATTTTCAGATTCTGCAGATTCATTTAAGATATTTTAAACTTTGTTTTAACCTCAAAGTTCTCCTGGTTATTTTTAGGGTCTTTTGTTTTCCCTTGGACTTATCTATCATCTCCTTTTTTGTTCACATAAAACTCTTCTTGCATTTCAAAGGTTCTAAGGTTCACAACAAAATCCTCTATGTCTAAGATGTCAATTTTCTTTGATTCATTAATAACAATCACTTTAAATTTAAATTTTGAGGAGCTATCGATCGATAAATCTCTACTTTATTTTGCACATGGTTGTAACATGTGATGATTGATCATTCATCAGGGTAATTGATCGATTCATCAATCTTCGGCAATTATGTTCCAGCGATCGATCGTTCTGTTCAACAATTCTATCAAGAGATCAGTCATTCTGCCTAACAATTTACAACTTTTCCATTTTTATCTAAAAACCTTCCAAAACCTCTATAATCATTTCTTAACCTTTTCTAAGTTATTTATGCATGCCAATGTGATTTGGATATGCTTCTAATCCCCACATTCTTTAGTCTTTCACCTTGAACAACAATAACACGTTTGCTCCTATTTTTCATGTTTGTGAATTCTACATCTCACTTGACCACAACAACCTCAAATTAGATTCTAAGATTTCTAACATACATATGGTTTCAATACATAACTTTAACTAAGAAATTAGCCAACAAACTAAGCATATGTCTCATATGTTCTTACAATCTCCCCATTTGGATATTTCTTATCAAAACACTATGCATTTGAAAATATAAAAAAAGTACAACTCTTGTCATAGTGGCATTGACTTTTGAATTGTACAAACTTTAACATTGCAAAGACTTAACATAAACTCAACCAACTTAAACTCATTAATTTGGAATTGAACTTGAAAAGAATTGTATAACCTTGTTTAAGAGCATATGAATCATATGATCAGATTATTGTCTAATTTCTTTGTCAAAATTATGTCATGAAACCTTCTATTTGCTAGAAGTGTTAGAGTCTGATTTGAAGTTGTTGTGGTCAAGTCAGAGTTAGAAAAACTTGAAAAATAGGAGAAAACATGTTCTTGTTAATTATGGTGAAAGACTAAAGAATGTGAGTAGTTTTGAAGCATATCCAAAGCACATTGTCATACATAAATCACTTGGAAAAGGATATTAAGTGATTATAGAGGTTTCATAAGGTTCTTAGGTAGAAAGTGCAAAAATGAAAATTGTTAGGCAGAAGGATCAATCGCTACATATAATTGTTGAACAGAACGATCAATTGCTGGAACATTATTTTCGAAGACTGATAAATCAATCGATCGCCTTAATAAATGATTGATCACCAGATGTTATAGCCCTGTGTAAAACAAAGTTGAAAATTATCAATTAATAGTTCTCGCAATAGATTGATCAATTGAATAATCGAGCACATTGAAAATAGTGACTGATTGATCGCTATTTCAAATGATTAATCGTCCCAAGAACAGTCTACCTAATTTTAGATATTACAATTTCTATTTTATTCCTTATTTAAGTAAAAGTCTTAAACTGACTTATTGGACTTTATAAGGGTTATGAATCACAAAATTGGAGAGAGGAAAATATAGAAGAGAAAAGATATAAGAGGGTTTACACCTTTGATAATTATTTTCCAAAGTTGAATTCACTTGAGCTTTATATTGAAGATCTATGGTGAATTGAAAAAGACAATCCACAATGGAAGAAGCTAATACCGAGAGTATTCATAGAGGTTTTGGAGTATGTCTTAAATGGAAGATTGAAGATTTCTACAAGGCCAAAGTCAAGACAACAATAGGAGATTGTTGAGGACTAGAAGTAGATAGAGACAAAGTAAGGAAGAGAAAGTTTCAAGTGCTTGGAGATGACTTGAAAGCCAGCAACGATCTAAGTAAGAGGAGCTTATGTTCGAGTCTAAACAAAGTTGGTAGTTTTCTTATGTCCATGTAAAATTTGTGTTTTAGTACATTGATTTGGTTCTTTTGGAACTACCATGGTTTTTTACCCTAAATTTGGGATTTTCCACGTAAATTGTTGTGCCTATGTGTGGATTATTGATTGATAATTCGAGAGTTAGATTGAGTAAACATTTAGGTTTTAATCATTTATGCTTAATAACTAATTATGAACAAAGAGGCTAGAACTCTTTATTCTTACTTGTTGAAAATACTAGTTTTAAGAAAAATCTAGTGATCCGCTTAGTAAATTAGACGAATATTAAACTCTCAATTGGTAGTTGAGTCATAAATTTTGTTGAAAAATGTGTTTGGGACTTGATTTCAATCAGATTTACCATTATATTGCTTCAGAACCTTCCTTAAATTTTTAAAGTTTAATTAATTGTGCTAAATTTCTTTTGCTAGGGTAAGAATTCTTATTTATGCTCAAGTTTACTTGTTAGAAATACTTGATAAAAACTTGTTGAGTTGTGTGCCCTAGGTTGGTAGTTGATTCTCTCTAAACTTTCTTGACTTTAGTGCTTAATTTGTGGTGCTTCGGTTGATTTCTATAATTGAATTCAATGGCTTGTTTAAACAATTAAATGATTGAACATGGGGACTTGGGAAATCCAATGAATAGACCTCATTTGTTTGATGGACAAAATTTCTTATATTGGAATAATAGAATGAGAACTTTTATACAAGAGCTTGGGAATGCTGGAAAGTAGTTATTAAAGGCTAGAGTCCACCAATGACAAAAGAAAAAGATGGAAACTCAATTCTATAAGATGGAATTGATTGGGATAAAAATGAGACAAGACTTGCTAATCAAAACAGTAAAGTTCTTAGTGCTTTATTCAATGTTGTAGAAAAATCACTACATAGGTTAATCCCTAATTGTGTGTCTACCAAAGTTGCTTGGGAGAAATTCGTAAAACACAATAAGAAAACTAAGGTTGTGAAGGTGTCTAGGCTTCAAATGTTCACTATGGAATTTAAAAGCATAACAATGAGTGAAGAAAAATAATTTTTAATATTCTATTAAAATTTCAAACATTGTCAACATGTGTGATCAACTAGGAGAGCCTATTCATGAATACCTTATTGGGAGAAAACTTTTATGGCGATTGAAAAAACATGTACAATGAAAACAGTGACTGATCGATCGTTGTTTCAAAATATTGATCATTTTAAGGACAATTTACTTAATTTATGACATTTTGATTTTTATTTCATTTCTTATTCAAGTACAAGTCTTGAACCAACTTATTAGGCTATATAAGGGTTATAAAATCACGAAATTGGAAAGAGAAAAACCTAGAGGAGAAAAGAGAAATGAGAATTTACACCTAAAGAGCTTTGTAATGAAGATTTATGGTGAATTGAAAAAGACAATCACCGACTAAAGAAGAAGATACACAAAGTATTTAAAGAGGAGTTACAGTATGCCTTCAATGGGAGATTGAAGTTTTCCACAAGGCCAAAGTGAAGACAACAATAGCAGATTGTTGAAGACTAGAAGTAGATACAGACAAAGCAAGGAGGAGAAAGTTTCAAGTGCGTAGATAAGACTTGAAGGCCAGCAACAGCGATCAAAACAAGAGGAGCTTGTGTTAGAGTCTAAACAAGGTATGTGATTTGCTTGTTTATGTAAAATCTTTGATTCAGTTCATTGATTTGGTTCCTTTGGAACTGTTGTTGTTTTTTACCCTAAGTTTGGGGTTTTCCATGTAAATTACTATGTATTTGTATAGATTAATTGGTGATTGATTGATTGATAATTCAAGAGTGAGATTGAGGGAACAATTAGGTTTTAATCATTTTTGCTTAATTAAAAATTTCTGTGCAAAGAGGCTAGAACTCTTAATTCTTACTTGTTGAAAGTAGTAGTTTTAAGAACAATCTAGTGATCCACTAGGTTGATTAGTTGGATATTAAACTCTCATGACTCACGTAAATTAGCTTAGAATGAGTAAATTAAGTGAATTTGAGAGTTTTAGACCGAATTAGGATGAAACGAGAATTTTACTATACCACCGATCGATTGCTAGAAATTATATTGAACAAATTGAATGATCGCCACCTAAATTCATATATGCAAAAATATACCAAGAACTTATCAATAAATCACCATATCGATGGATCAATCAATTGCAATGCCATATCATAGTTGAAATAGTGAACAATCAATCGATGTGTCAAACAATTGATCGCTATGTCAAACGATTGATCATTGTCTCTATTACTTGCCTACTTTAAGCATTCTAAAAGAGAATCTATTCCTAATTGAAGTCAAACTCATAAAGCGACTTAATCGACTACATAAAGGCTAGCTAACTATGAAATTTAAGGAAGAAAAACCTAGAAATTCATAGAGAAAAAAGGAAAGATCTTTGAGCTTCATGCTTATGCTAATGGTTACTCCTTGAGACACACAACTGAGAGAAGAATCTTACACACACAAAATCATAAAGGAGTTGCTACAATCTTCAAAAGAGAGTTGAAGAGGATCAAGACTAAAGTTAAATAACAAGAGGAGCTTGTTGTGGAGGCTAGAAGAGGACAAAGATAAAGCAAGTAGACGAAAAGAGTTTCAAGGCTTGAGGAGAAGACTTGAAGGCCAGTAACTAGAGGAGTTTAGTTGGAGATATAAACAAAAGGGGTTTTTAGGTTAGATTCAACAACAAAGGTTGGTGGTTTGTTTGTGTTTATGTATTACTTGCTATCTTGTCATGATTTTTTACTCTTGTTCGGGTTTTCCATGTAAATATTGTGTGTGTGATCATGTGCTTTGCATGCTTTGTGGTTTGATTTCTTGATGGAATAATCATGAATTTGTGTTACTTAATAGAAATCCCAGCTAATAGAGGCTAGAATTATTAATTCTTACTTCTATAATGTACTAGTTGTAAAATCAATGTAGTGATATACTAACTCTATCTAGATGGATATTAAACTCTCAAGCTTCACACTAGCATAGGGCAACCTAAGTGAGTAACCCTTTCTCATTATCTATACAAGGACCATTCCTTTGTTCAAACTGATAAAGTAATAAACTACACATTTGATGTCTTGTTACAAGGAATTTTTTGTTTCATTGAATCTTAGATAGAAGTCTAGCTTTAGTTCATCTAATTTTGATCACTAAGACTCCTAGAATCTAATCTCCTACGTCAATTTGTATCAAAGAATGTTGTTTCAATTTTGACTCATGAAATTGACTCTAGTTTAACATATGTGCAGGTTTTAAATAGAGAATTGCAACATCAAATAGAAGAAAATCAAATTGATATTCACTATCCTTGGTGCATCCCTCTCTTATTTATGGTATGTTAACCACACATCACGGTGTTTTCAATTTAAAGGTAAATTAATGATCTTTAATCACAAAAGTTGAACATATAAAAAATTACAAAAAAATTGCAATGAAAGTAAAAAGCAACCACTTCCTTTTTTGTATTTTTTTTTTGTTTTTCTCCTCCTTGTTCTTTTTATTTTCATGCAAAATCTATGAATAAAAGAACCATGAAAACCAGGCAAAATTAAATGAAAACTAAAAAATGTGTGTCTAAATGATTGAAAACATTAAACCATGGACAAAAATTCAATCTATTACCTAGAGTGTTGGACTCCTTAGCCTTGCTTAGCAAACCAATTTTGAGGCAACCTAAGGTGAACTTATTCCCTCCACAACTTGGGAATTATGGTTTTTCTATGACATCTTTCTTAATCTAAATTTGAAATGTTTTTTTCTTATTGTCTTAACCTTTTTGGGCGTGGAATTTTGTGTGTGCTTTCTGTAAGAACATAAGTATTCTTATGTCATGTATTAGCTTATTGTCGTGATCAAAACAATGTCATAAAATGTGTACTTTGAGCTAAGATGGATTTTTAAAGGTGGAACAAGAAGAGGACTCAAATAAGTGTTTTTTGTCAAGTAAAAATACGCATACTCATCACATTCACACACTTTAGGGTAAAAGAAACCTTAGGTAAAATAATGGTGAAGTATGGATTTTTAAATAGTGGAAAAGCAAATTTCATAAAAATGGAAAGAACAATTGATCCTTTCTATGACCAGATCAATCATCACCTAAAATCGCTGTGTGTAATAGGATGCCGAGCGTTAGTGATCGATTGGTGTGTTGAAGTGATCGATTGTTTGAAGAGTCGTGTCAAAAAATACAGAGAGCAATCAATTGCCCTCTGGAAACAATTGATCATTGGAGTGGCAAGTTGCCAAATTTAACTTTTTTTGGTTTTGTTATGATTCCAATTTAGAGACCTTTTCCTTTTGGAGATTGTGAGTTTATAGAAAGACATTGTAACGTGATGGATAAAGAGAGAAGACTTAGAAAACTTTGAGAGCTTGTGTGGAGTATATTTAATAGAGTTTTGAGAGAGTTGTCTTCTAAATTGTAAGAATCTCTACCATAAACCAAAAAGTGATTGTAGGTGAGATTAGAACACAAAATATTGTGTGTTTGCTAAAGCTTATTGCTGAGAAAATTAAGTAAATAGAAAATTCATTCTAAGGAAGAGATAAAATATCTATGTTGATCAAGAGAGCACAAAGGAGAATAAGATGAAACTATAGTTGCTAAACTACTAAGGAGTGGTTGATTCACAATTAAAGAGCGGTGTGAAGATCTAGCTAGTTTGAAGAAAAGGAATCTTTTGTCCATGTAATTGGTAATTTTAAAATCTTGAGTTTACATAGTGTATAGATGAATTAGACAGAGTGTCCCGTGGTTTTTCCCTAATTAGGGTTTCCACATAAAAAATTCTTGTGTGTTTTGGTTACTTATTTGATTGTGAATTTATCGTTAAAACACATTAGAA
The DNA here is from genome assembly GCA_035235625.1 of Saururus chinensis. Classification (NCBI taxonomy): domain Eukaryota; kingdom Viridiplantae; phylum Streptophyta; class Magnoliopsida; order Piperales; family Saururaceae; genus Saururus; species Saururus chinensis. The sequence goes on from CP141142.1 coordinate 23,617,935, forward strand.
TTAGGAATGTTGAATTGGTTAAATTCTAGGTATATATTGTTTAAAGGAGGAAAATAAATCTGGTAACTTAATTATGAGTTAGAGGCACTTTATTTTCTTGGTTTGTCTATGCCACACACATAGTGCAACAAACCAATACTTTCTAATCCACATACCTTTGGCTTTAGGTTTCTTATAGTGTGAATTGATTCTTTTCATCTTCTTATGCAAATTGTTTAAGTATATAACATCATTACTTTCCTATGTTTCATAATTGTTCATGCCATATTGACTAAGGTGATTTATGTTGTGTTTCATAGCTTAAATTTGTCTAATTAAGGACTTATGATTGTCACTCTTTTGATGTCTCTTCTTTTGTTTAGACTTTGGGCATTGATTCTTTCAAATATCTTTTCGTTTTATCATGTGATCCTCTTTCCTAGGGTGTATATGTTGTTTAGCCTAACAAATTAAGTGATACCATTAGACTTTGTGAAATTAATCTCATTTAATCATAGTCCTCTTTCATCATTACTATCTTATCTAGTGTACAATATCCTATCTACTTTTTTTTGCCCTTAAGTGAAATATTTCAATTTTTCTTGAGAGGCTTTTAAGCCCTAACCTAGATCTTCAATCTTTTTTAATCATGAGTTATTTTCCTCCACTTTCTTATGAACTTCAATATCTAAGAAATTTATCTTCACTAAAATATTATTTTTCTCAGATTTGAAGGCGTCAAATTTCTCTTTAGTAGACTTAAGTTCATTCTCTAATGACCTAGTTTTTCTCCTCTCCTTCTCATCTTCACTCTTCAAGGTTTGAACTTCTCTCTCTAGTGATTTTATATGTTTAGGCAATTCAATTGTCTCCACTTTAGCTTTGACAATTTTCTATAACTTCTTTTTCTTTTTACTCAATTCAATGACTCATCTAAAACAAGTTTCAAGATCTAAATCATCATCATCACTATAACAAGAATAGGCCATGATCAATTAATTAAGAAAAAGAAAACAAGTTCTAGCAAACACTCGAAATCACCAAATGCACACCTTTTTTCAGAAAATTGAGCAAATTTAGAATTAAGCATGCATAACATGAAATATTTCATCATAAAACTCATGTATTAGATCTTAATCCTTAGCTACCAATTGAGAGTTTAATATTTGTGTAATCCTCAGCTACCATCATACTTCTGTTATGGGTGGAAGACCTAACAATTCATTTAGTAAAAACATCAACATAGTCTCATTCCGTGTCTATCTCATCCAAACTTATCTCCTTTGCTTCGTTAGAAATAACTATAGCAAGGTATGTTGAACACCCTTGGCTTGGTTATTTTTGTACTTAATGGTGGATACAACACACCGACTTGATCTATCTTGAATCCCTTGGAACACTACGTTTCCTTTCCCAAAACTACTTTCTCATAATCTACTAAAGCTTTGCACATAGACAACCATTCCCTGCTTAGGATAATGTCAAAGTCGGTCACACCCAATATTTTGTCATATGGAGCCTTCATTGCTTTAAAACTCTTTCTACATTAGAGGTCTACATCTTCGTTGCCTCAGGATTGTCCTCCTCTAAAAGGCTGGAGAAATTTTCTTGAATTATTCTCACATATTGTCCTTCTCACTATGATTATTCTCAATGGAATAATTGGAATTATTTAAGTGACTAGAGTTAAGATGAACCTCTATGCTTGCTGATGCTAAACCATTTTCTACATCATCAATGCAAAGAAGTTTCCCAAAGGATCCTCTGGGGCCACTAATTCTTGAACTGATGCCTTAATAGGAGTCGAGTAATCCAACCTTGTATATCCCTTCTACTATTACAAATCAATGTTGGGGTACTAATCAATTGTAACAACCTTGAATCAATAGTTTGATTCACACTCACAAACAAGTTATTCTGGTCTTTCCAAAAATGAGAAGTGTGTTTTACAATACCACGCTCACTTGTTTAAAAACATGTAAATTTTTTCTAATAATAACAATTATTATTGGAATGACTGTAAAAACGTAATATTAATTATTTGTGTTGACATATCTTGAAGTGTATGTGTAACGACGCTTCTGAGTGGCCACATCAAAAACAACTTTATGTTGCACAAGTTTAACCAACCTTAGAGCTATCCACTAACATCGCATGTCATACTACAAGTGTTTGATAGTTTCTTCGTAGCAATTTCACAACCCTTGAAGACTTGCTACCTAATTATCTATGTTGACATATCTTGAAGTGTATGTGTAATGGTGCTTCTGAGTGGTCATTAGTAGTCATGTGCCATATTATGAGTATTTTATAATTCAAAAACAACTTTATGCAGCACAAGTGCAACAAACCTTGGAGCTATCCACTAACACCACATGTCCCATATCATGAGTATTTGATAGCTTCTCCTCAGCAGTTCCACGACCATTCAAGACATGCCACCCAGCAGAAAAACGTTTATTATCTTAGTTCTGCACCCCCCGAACTCAAGACAAAAATTGGTCTAGTTAGAACATTATTTCTCCCCACATGTATTTGTTGAGAGAATTTCCTAGTTGCTCCAATACCAACTATTGTTCCCTAGAATTTTCAAACATATATAGAAAAGGTTTTTAATAAAAGTATCGGAGTTTGCCTGGGCCTCTAATTAGAGCTATTCACCATAAGCATGGTATAAAATTTAGCATCCTAGGAATTACCATTTGTGTACAAACACACAAGGAGAAAAATAATAAGAGTTCTTACTTAGATTTATGGTGGGGTTGAAATCCTAGAAATCCTCTAGAAAATTCTCAAGTAGGCCCTTCTACCCGTACACTAAGATTCACCAGGTTCTGCAAGGTCTTGGGGGTAATGAGTGTGATGTCCCTGATTTTTTTATGATTTTATGTGACCTTTCTACTATATTTTACTCATTTTCCATTGCGAAATTTGAAGCTTTAGCGTATTTGATTTTCTTATTTTTTTACCTCGTATTTATACTTGTAGAGTTGGGTTTGGGGTTCAGTCACAAGCCGTGACCCTCAGCATGCCATACACTTTTTCGGTGTGAAAAAGGGAGAAAAGAGAAATGAAATGAAATCAAAAGAGCAAAGAAGGAAAAGAAAAAAGGCTAAGATAGGACATAGAGCCCCCTGTTTGGACCCCCCTTGTTTCCCATTCTAGCTTAGTCGTACGTGATGCAACCGGTCGACTGTCGGCCAGACTTGGCCTAGAGACAGCGATGAAACCCCCTATTTTCTATTTTTTGGCTTGTCCATACCATTGAGCACATCTCTATGGTGTCTGCCACCACCAATTGGATTGCCTCAGCCTAGCCACGTTTGGCTTTGCCTCAGACAAGTGACAAGAGGGAGCCGTTGGTCCCTAGCCCCTCTTTGCTCGTTCATCCCATCCTCACAATCGACCCTTGTATTGCCCATTTTTTGCTACCAATCATAGGATGGCTACGATATTTGGTTCAGTTCGCCTCAACCTGGAGATAGTGGAGGTTACCTCTATAGGCCTTTGCTGCACCTTGGCTCAACTCTGAAACATGCCTACGCCCTCTGTTGTGCTGATGAACAACCGTTCACGCCAATTATTTTGGTTTTAGGTGGCGATTGGTGATGTTGCCACCTCCAGCAGCCACCACCTTGTGGACCTATCTCTATCGTGTTTTGGGTGCATGTGCAAGTGGTTGCACATGCGATTTAGGGTATATGCATTATTTTTGTGCTGCCTGACCATCAGATAGCTCTATAACGGACTAGATTTGACCCTCAAAGCCCTCCACCACCTCTCCTCTATCCACGAGCACATACTATGCCCTCTGCCCTTTTGTTAACCTTCAACCACACAAAATCGATGTCGTTGGTTGCTGTCCATATCTGATTTTGATGTCTAGCAGCCTGTCCAATGCTGCTTACTGGTCAATAGACTTCTATTTAGTTCACCCTCAACTTTCGGTCACACCTACCACTCCTTGTTGAGACAAACTTGCTCACGGCAGCCCTTAGTTGCCGCAAATTGCGGATTTGGCTGCGTAAACTTCTATCACTCCTATATGACAGAGGGCATTCTAAAAATCCTAGTGATAGTAACCCTCTCAACTAGCGATACTTTTCTCCACCGACATTACAACTGATGCTGCCATTGTCATGTGCTCACCATCGAACTCCATAGATTACAAGGTAGGGGACTTTGAACTCTTAATTTCATGATATCATGCTTTAAATGTTTAGCAACATGCTAGGATTTTATGATTCAATGTCTTGGGTGTTATGTAATTATCTAATTACATGAAGTAAGAATTAAAACATTAAATTATGGTATGTTTGAAAATGAATAGGACATGCATGTAAGCTACGAGTAGATTTGACATATGTAGAATATGGGTGCTAGGATGGCTACCAAGAATGTTAGTAAGTGATGTGTTGAATTTAGTATGTGTTGCATAAGTAAGATGAATATGTGTATGTGTAGGGGACAAAAGTATGTGCGATGTTCTATGAATGGTGGAACATGGTTTTAGATGTGGACTTGTAACTGTCTGACGGAAGGAGCATGTAATTTTAATGGGCAAGGATTGGAGTGGATGAGTTTGGTTTAGATTGAAGTGTACATTGGTGGTACAGTAAATAAGCGGAATTAGGGTTTGGTGCCTTATAGGGGAATGTCAGATGGTAAGAGTGTAAAACAAAATTGTACAAACATACAATACATATTATGAAGTGGAAAGTAAGGATAATAAGTGAGGTATAAGTAAGAGGGTGTTAACTAGGGTTGGATTTGAGGAGCTCAGTTTGATGACTTCTAAGTAATGAATTGGCCATAATGTGGATGGAAGATAAGGAATGAATATGCAAGGATATGTTTTTTGTGAGTATTATTATGAGGTGGATGGCTATGTAAAGTATGCTGCCTTGACAAGCTTGAGTTCAGGAATGGGCTCAACTTGGATTGGTCAGTGTAAAACTGTAACACTGGAGAATTTTATGGCATAATTGTAAAACATAAATTATTTAATTCAATCTTGAATTATAAGCAAAGCTAATATGCTAGTATTATGAGTTATAGACTTGAGAGTTTTGACCAATTAAATTTCATGTTTGAGCTATTCGATAATGAGTCAACTAAGCATTTCTCATATTTTTCCATGGTGTTTATCCTGCAGAATGTCTGTATCTTGTATTTAGGCCCACAAGCCTAATGCTCTATTAAGAGCACTATATGTTTTGTTAGTCTTGTTTTGTTGTTGTATTTATGCCTAGGCATTTGATGCCCTATTGAGAGCTCTATAAGTTTCTATACTTAGTCGTCACTATATAATTTTGCCTAAGAGTGGCACTATAAGATTTCAACCCAAGATTGTCACTATATGATTTTTGCCCTTAGTTGGCGCTATATGACCCTTAGTTGTCACTCAATGGCCTCTAGAGTATGGGCATTTGCGCACTCAAGTAAGTAGTATCATAGATCTACTCTTACCTATTTGATCATGTGCCCCATGAGCATAGGTGTGTCTTCTCTTTGTAAAAGTTCATAACGTCTAGTTACTCCCCAGAGATTAAGGCGATGCCCTAGTAGCATTCTTTTCCATTTTGATGCTGAAGTTTATTCTTTGTAATAAGCTTTAGTAGTCGATAGTATGTGTACAATTGTACAATTAAGTTCATAAGATTTTGAGCAAGACTATATGTGTAAGATTCTGAGCAAGATTGTAAGCGTATGTTCTTTAGCAAGACTATAAAAGTAAGATAGTACAAATAAGTAAAAATATTTTGAGTAAGACTGTAAGTGTAAGGATTGTACAAGTAAGGCTATAAGTGTAAGAGCAAGTGTAAGAGAGGTAAGATGGTATGTGTTTGAGCATGATTGTTATATTATGTGACTATGATGTATTTGTATATTTTTATGTTTAATGTTTGAGTTGTATGAACGCATCTATGTATGGACTTATAAAGTTTGCTTATTAGAACTCCCCTAATAAACATTTCTTATTGAGTCTAAAAATACTCATTTTCTCTCTTTTTAGCCCCGATGTTGGGGAGGCTTTTGTGGGTTTGTGAAGGAGAGCTCCTAGAGATGGACGCTTGTTTCCATGGGTAGATCAATTTCTATTTGCTCAGGTATACCCTTTGACTCATTGCTAGTCATTATTATTATTTGTGTCACAATCTTATGTATTAGGTGAGATGAAAATTAAGATGTTTATACTTTCTAGACATCTGTATTAGATTAGCTTTTTGACTGTTTATGGGACTTGTAACAAGGATGCTTGAGATGGTTTGTATTTAAGCCCACGATCATGGTGAGTTATTTTGCATGCTTGTTTTTTAGTCGCACCTGAGAATGTATGGTTTGGTCCTATGATGGTTGATTTAGAAATTTTTATATGAGAAAAAAGTGAAGTATGATGTTTTAAATTATATAAACTATTTTCACAGGTTTAGTAGTTTGTCATTTTTCCCGTTTCACAACTGTTATATTGCAAATATTTTATGTGATATTTTAGAAAATGTGTTAAAAATTCTCGGGCACTACAGTAAATATTTTAAAATACTTAGTAGGAGAATTTATACTATCAAACATAACATAATAAGGGAAAATCACATATCATAAATAACACTTTCGTAAAAATAGGGTATGCCTCACACCCAAATCCTCCCCCAGAGCTTCTTCCTATAAATCAAAGATGCTCCCAGGCTTTGCAAGCTCTAATGCTTACCACAAGTGTCCCAAACACCTAATCCATCCTTGGGACTTTATTGTAGGTACAAAAAGGTAGCTATTTAGTCCTCTGCAGATCATCGCAAAACACCTCGTACTTGTGCAGAGAAAAGACACTTGTGCTCATTGGGCACTAGGATCAAGAGGGTTTTCCCATTATACTCTCTACCCTAGAACATGTGGCCTTTTTAAGGGATTGTGACTTCATTAGGGTCTAACCATGGTTCCCACCCTTTGTTCGGGGTCACCACACTAAAATAGGTATCATGCATCCGATTCCTAGACTCATAAAGGGCAATTCTTCATTCAAACATTAAATCTCAATGTTTGTCATTTCAAAAACCCTATCCTTGCATCTACAAGCCATGAGAGCGTCACTAATAACGAGTACAAAGACAGGGTCATTCCCTCATTCTAACAAGACTATTACACTCTCTTTATCTCATTCAAGTAACTTGATCATCATGCTTATATGTATTTTATAAACTATTCTTGAAAATCATCTTCCCACAAGGAATGCTTCTCTAAAACATCTTTTTGAATATACTTTAGTCATTCCTACTTAAAATAGTGGCAAAACTAGATTTCCATTATCTCACACAAATCCACGTGCATAATTCATAATTAAATTTAACATGTAAACATTTGATAAAATGAATATACGAGGCAAGCATAAAAGTCACAGTATATATTTAATATCCAACTTCAAAGGATAATTATTTGATAAATTAAATATATAATATAATTATAAACATACAGTATAAAATTCATATCTTATTCTAATGAATAATCATTTGGCAAACCGAATATATGTACAGAAACCCAAAAACATAGCTAAACTAACTCTAATGCATAACATGATAGAGTCATATGTATATTAAGCTCCAAGGATAACCAATAAAAACATCCATGCCTTAAGAAAGGATAAAAAACCAAACCTCACACTCCGTGCGAGTTCTAAGATGATACGACGGACTCCATGTACTTTGATGTCAATTTTTTGGGCTTTAGAGCACTCAAAGATGAAAATTTACCCTACCATAACATTCAACATGCTTCGTTTAGGTAGGAATGTCTCTTAAACAAATTGAACCAGAATTAAAGGGCTTAGAACAAGAGAAATTAAGTTTAAGAAGTATGAGAGAGAAAAACTAAAAAAGAATAGACCTCACATACTATTTAAAGCGTGCGAAGGTGGTTCGCATGTGCCACACGTGCGTAGCGTCGCTGCGCATCATGTGCACAACGTGAGTCTAAAGGGCCAAGTCAAGCCCATGAGCAATTAGTGCTCCACATGGCGCAAGCATCGCACTACCATGTTGCAAGCTAGCGTCACTCCAGCTGATGTAATAAAGTCTTTTTCTTTTATTTTTTTGTTTTAAAAATTAAAACATTTAAATGTGTGTAACTTTTTCACCCGAATTCTGATTTAAGTGTTCTTAGTACCATTGGGCTCGTATCGATGATTCCTACAAAATATTCTCTATATGGGTAGGTAATCATGCACTTTTCAAGTAGGTATCGCCTATGTGCCTGAGACTGTTACTTTCGACCCTAGTGTTTGATTTGATTGGTTAAAGGCTCATTACGCTCGTTTTTCAGAGCTCTACCATGTCCTGAAGAAATCCAACCAAATAAACATGTCTAAATAATTTTCAATATCTAAAATCTAATAAAAGCTTATTAGGGGTATAAAATTGTACAAAAAATTCATGGTCATTATACTCCTCATGCCCACGGAAGCCTGAGCCCCTGATGTAATCGTGCTTGTGACATGGTCAACCCCTCGCTAACCACTTGTCTGACTATGAACATATATTCTAGGATTGGTCCCCATAAAGTAATTATATACATACACCCTAGTTGCATGCCTAGTGTGTATATGTGTTGGATGTGGATTTTACAAAAATGTTGTCATGATGGTTCCTGTAGTGTCTATGAGACCAACTCAACTGCCCTTTGACCCAGTGGCCCACACTAGCTCACCCATACTACAAATAAGGGTGGACCATGTAAACCTGAGTACATAATATGGTCCAACAAGAACAACTCAGAAATGATCCCACGGTAGAATGCACAGCAGGAAGCAAGAACCTGCAGGAACCCACTGCGAAACCTACATGTAACTGATTTTGATAGGTAAATTAACGTATATAGCTGTAGAAAATGAGTTGTATGACTTGATGCAGTATCCAATGAATGGTTCAAATGATAGAGGCAATGGAGGGCCCGACTTGTTCAGTATGTGGGGGGTCGGGTGGACCCAAATGGCAAGCAACCACATTAAAGTGACGGCTATGGAGGTGGGACCAATGGGTGTACCATGTGTTATGCACACGTTTGACACAATTGGAATGATGTTTCTCACTCTGCCCAGTTGCTGTGAACAACCTAACCTTGTGCACCATGTGTGCCTATGTCTGTCCGCGACCCTAACAAGGACCCGTATTTTACTTTCATAATAATTAAGTCCACGCTTAGCACGCGTTGAGCGCTAGAGCTTTGGGTAAGTTCGGCTATGTAGTGATTCAGTTGCAAATATTCGATCTGGTCATCTGGTGGACCACTCACCCTAGTTGGAATAAATATATGTTTAGTTTCACCAACATTAGTCATGTACATGTCTCTAGGTATGGCCGAGGGTCGGCTTCACCCGCTTGGTCTATGGATCACTCACCCTCTCTTCGGGCACAAGCTTAACGTGGAAAAGGTGCATGAGGTATGACTGATGAGTAGACGTGGAGCCAACACCCCACATGCTTAGGTATATAATGCCCTTTAATGATTAACTATCTATGAACCATGGTTCGAGCTTGGGCTTATATAGTTCTTCTTGTGCTCGGTTCAGGTGAACCAATACAAGCTATTGGGTCCAAGAACAGTAGAGGCAATCACATCATCTTTACATTAGGGATGTAGATAGAGTGTGCATGAACATGTTGTGGAGCCCTGAACTTGAAGACATGTTAGTGGTTGGACCCACGTAAATAGTTAAGGGTCGACCATATCCTGGGTGTGGTTACGTGCAGGGGTTCAAGTCTCCATGGGTTCAGTGAGATGAGCCGATAACTTTTGTAATTGACCCCTCTAAGAGTACATGTAAAATTAGGAGCATGCATGTCTACTAGAGTCCAATTATGATAAGAAGTATAAAAAGATGAGGATTAGGGAGAGCCCTTATCCTCCCTACTTCCTCCTCTCTCTCCCCTGTGCCCCCTTTCCTTTTTGTCTCCTCTCTTAACTGTCAACTTCGAAAAGAAAGGGGGGCTGTCACCCCTCCTTCCTCCCTCTCTTGCATAGTCTGCACCTCGGGGAATGTACCACCAAGGAAAAGAAAGATAATTAACAAGGGCTCACTCTATACTCCAAAGCATCTACAACTCCATCCTTGTGGATTGGGAGCCATTACATAGATCTAAACAAAGCACTCCCCTTAACTTGGTTCTATTGATTGTGATTCAAGAGTTGGGTGGTTGGCATAAAGCATCAAGTTGCGTCATGAGGCAATCTATCACAGCCAAGTATTTTAAGAATTCTTTTATCAAAATAAAATCATTGAAAATAAAATGTGCATTAAAAAAATCCTTTTGTCAATCCTTTAATAAAATTATCCTTGGGGTGACCCACAAATTTTTGAATATAAGAATATTCAAACCATTATTTTCATATGTATGATAAGGTCAAATCATACATAAATCACATGTGGTCATGCCCGAGTATATCAAGATCTATAATACATACAAATATAAGTAACCGGTACTCATGTGCCTATGTTCAAATTGCACATCATACTAAAAATTTACTACTAAAGATAAGAAATTCTACATTACTTCTAAGAGCTTACGTCCTTCTCATACTTAATAACCCCAACCTGGCTTCTTTTTTAGCGAACCTGTATTATGAAGATGTTAAGTATACGAATACACTTAGTGGAATGACTAGATAAATGCTATGAATTGATAATGCCCATGAATGCACTGCATCATCATAAGGTCAACAATAATATTATTCAATAGTAAATAGCACCATAATCAAGCATAAGTGAACTAAGCATAACATTCACAAAAGCTTTCATACGATTCAAAATTCATAACTTTCTTATCTCTTGCTTCATAAGTGTAAGCCATGAAAGCCCTCTATAACACGGTGGCCATACATGCTTCATTAGACCATGAACTACTCACAATTGGACTTTAGCTATTCTGAAGCCTGCTCGCTCATTTATGCCATAAAGCTAAGTCCCACAAGGGCTCATCAAGCTAATTGATTGAAATTCTAAGTTATATGATTATTGAAAATTTCTATATTGTGTTGCGTGGGTCCAACCATCGTTTAATGCTCTAGTCCATTCAAACTCATCTCCCGATTCAAAGAAGCAATTCTACATAAGCCTACTCCTTAGATAGCCATAATGCTTTGGTCATATTCAATACCAAACTCTTTCTGTCTACGTGGTTAAAGACTCACTTCGGGAGCTATCTAGACACAAGGATCCTCTGTCTTTAAGTGCCTATATATAATAGTTATGGGGTGAGATCCATTATAAGGATTTTAATACACAAGTGTATATATACCTAAACATCGTCAATCAAAACATCGCATATAATTGTATTCATACATTCAATATAATTCTATTATGTCTATTAATAAAAGAGTAACACATATAATATTCCCTACTAAAAATTATCTAAAATAAACTTGTTGTCAGTAGACTCATTGACGCATTGGTCAGGTCACTGATTACCATCGGTAACCCACATACATGATGAACCCTCGCTGAAAGTGGGATGACCAAGAAAAATCTTCTTCATTGATGTCTCACTAATGCGTCAACCTCATTGTCAATGACCAGCTAGTAGCATACCAACGTGTCAATGTTCATCGGTGACAGTATTGTCATCTCATACATTACATTGGTGATGTCACTGAGGTGTTAATGGACATGTCAATGATCTAGAAGTAGTATAACTATGCCAACTTTCCAAAAACTTCCCATAAGCATTTTGAAACATATATCAACACTTATACTATCCCTTAGAAATGCTAAAAAGTGATTTTATGGAGTCAAATACTCAATTAACATAAAACTCATGATTCATCATCATCATTATAATTAGAAGGTAGTAGAGAGTCACACTTTCATGCTTCCATATCCAATTGTTTCATAATTCAAATAATACAAGTTTTTTCTAAGTAAAATCATTATAACATGGTTAGCAATCTGACTTCTTATATGCCAATAAATATTAAGGTCTCCACAACGATCCTTCTTCCCTCTGACACTTAAATTTGACACTTCCTAGACCATTGTTTCCTCCCAAAGTCATAGAATTTATTGTTTCCACTATAAATCAGAATTTATAGTGGAAGGTGTGTAAGTGACACATGAAAGGAGAGACACTTGCATGGATGCGTGCCATGTCTCGGTAGGTGAGCATGTGGTGCGTGTGTGACGTGCGCGTGAGGCGTGCATCTATGCATGGTGCACAAAACGCGTGGCGTCATTGTGTGTACGCCACACCCCGCTGCGCCCGCCACGCGTCCGCTGCATGATCAACCCCACCATCGCATAGCCCCACCACTTTGCGGCTACGATCAATCCAATGATGTCATCTATTTTGTCATTTTCTCAATATTTTATTATTATTTCATTCAAACAAAATTTCAACTTCAAAATGCGATACCTTCTTATCCCGATATCGGAATTGCGCATTCTATGTACCGATGGAATCTTACTGACAAGCCCTGTCAAACTAGACCAGACATGGGTAGGTTATTTCGCACTTTTTAAGTGGGTCATACCCATATGGCACATTTTGCGATAAAACTTTATCTCCTGACCTCCTTTTTGCATGTTGTTTGATTCATTACGCTCGTTACTTTGAGCTCTACTCATCTAACTGGGATTTCATCCATTGAAACCCCATAAAATTTAATTAAAATTACATAATTACCCTTAACCTTCTAGGTTGAGCGTAATTGGAACATAGGGTGTTACGAGCTTGCCCTTGTGTTGATCTAGCACCTTGATGTGTACATTTGACCCCCACACTCTAATGCAACTTAAGTTTGGACATCTACATGTCAATAACTCATAAGGTGTCCTTTAATTCAACCATAATTGGTGCCTAGTTTAGCACATGGACAATAGTGTATGTTCATTTGTTGGACTGTGTGTGTGGCACAAACAAACTAAGAAAATAAAGTACCTCCAATGTGCAATTAAGCTACAAGATTTATTTCCCAATTTAAATAAAATAAAACTAGAATTGGTTTAATTATACATTCCTAGTTCCACTGTCTTCTAACAAAAAAATGCAATCAAATTAGCAATCAATACACAGAAGAATTTTTACATAGAAACCCAACTAAGAAAAATCACAAGACATTATGTCCGAATCAACATGCACTATGTAAACTCAAGATTATAAATTAGTGATTATATTGATAAAAGACTTTTTTTCTTCAAACCAGCTAGCTCTTCACACCACCCATAAATTCTGAATTAATCACTCCTTAGTTGTTTACCAATCACAGTTTGATCTTCTTCTCCATTGTGCTCTCTAGATCAACATAGATCTTTTATCTCCCCCCTGAAATGAATCTTCTATTTACTTGATCTTCTTAGCAACAAGCTTTCAACAAACACCATGTGTTTTATGCTTTGAATTCACCTCTAATAACTCTTTTTATTTTATGGTAGCAATTATCACAATTTAGAAAACAAGTCTCTTATAACTCTAATGAAGAGTCTCCACACATGCTCTCAAAGTTTTGTAGGTCTTCTCTCTTCCTCTATTATATTCCCATCCATTTTTATAGAGTCACGAACCCTAAAAAGAAAATGTCTCTAATTTTGAATCATAACCAAATAGAAAAATCTCAAATTTGGCAACTTGCTGCTCTAGGGATCAATCATTTCTATGTGTTTTTTCTCATAACTCTTCAAACAAATCAATGGCTTCAACATGCTGATTGATGGTTAATTCTCGGCTTTGTTTTACATGCAATTATTTAAGTGTTGATTGATCACTCTATAGAACTGATGCACTGAAATAATGTTCAATAAAATATTTTTAAATTTCAAATTGCAATTCTATTTTGTGTTAAGTTATTTCTTATTTAGGCTATTTATATTTTGAATAGGTTAGTTGGACCTTAATTGAGTTTACATGTCTAAACAGGCTTCAACAGGATCCAACTGGAAGAGGAAGTGAAGCCCTACCCAAAGCTATTTAAAAGTCAAGAATGGGCTCTTAATGGTCTAAACATGTATGGAATAGTTGAACACAACCTTGTGGACACATTGGATTTGAGATTTGCATCAAGAGAACTAAATTAAGAAAGAAGCTAATTCAGACAAATTGACACAACTATAGTATTTTGACCATATCTTTCTATGTATAATTATGATTGATACGATTCTGGTGTTATTGGAAAGAAGACTTGCGTGGCTACATTTGTTATGTCAGGAAGAAATTTCAAATTCTGAAGATTTATGGGTTGGCATGAATACGGATAGCTAGTAAACTAACCCGAGGCTAGCACATGGAGAATATTTTCATTTGTTGTGATTGATACACATAAGGAAAGACAATGAGGCTAATTTGATAACTAAAGGAAGATTCAAAAATACTTATTTGCTAAATAAATTATTAATTTATTTGATTAATTTTGAATCTAATCATTGCCAAAGATGCAACCAATCAGGCAATCAATCAGGATGCAATCCAGAGATATAATTTTACTTTCCTCTTTGAAGCAACCTCTTCTATTCCTATAAATAGAGGGGTGGACATGATATAGACATCATTCCCCCCTCTTTGGAGCTCTCTTTCCTTATTTTCTTCTCTCATTTTGTTTTTAGTTTTATTGTAATGACTTTCTGAGCTCTCAAGCTAAGGTTAGGAATGAAGCTTGTGCATGACGTTTAATAGATACTTTGATTCAAGTAAGTTCTTTATCATTTTAATTTGATGTTTTATATTTATGAATTTTATAATCTATATAATTATTTGATTCGGCATTGACGAAAGGCACGCCAAATGCTTATAATTCCTTGTGATTATATACTTAATACTTTACTGTAGTAAAAAATCAATTAATATTATTCTATTTCAAAGTTCTTTAAAAGATAAATTTTCTGATTGAGACATATTTTTATTTGATCTTAATTGAGTTATCATTTGAATCAAATATACATTAGAGATTTATTACAAGTGGATTTTCGATGCTTTAACACTTTCTCTTTGATTGTTTCTTATTCTCTATTTTACCTTCCTTCTCTATTTTATTCTCTTTGTAATAGTTTTCTTTGTCACACAAGGCTTTCCCTGTGGATCGACCTTATTTACTATAGTTGACAAGTAAAAAAGAAATCTGAACTAGACTACTTCATAGTCTTGGTTTGGATGTAACAACAAGAGCCAGTCAATCGTTCTATTATTTATTTATTTTTTTACTATTTAAATCTCCAAACTTTACTATTCTTTCACCTAAGGTTTTTTTTACCCTAAATTATGTCAATGTGATGTGTGTGCATGTTTTTACAGACAAAAATATAGATTTGATTCTTCTTTTCATCCCACTATCAGAAATCCTCATGAGGTACCTTTTCGATAATCCACATTCACTGGCCAATCAACATCTGAGTATCCTACTTGTTCAAAGGTAGTATCGAATAGAAATCATAATCCATATCATGTTGGTCCACTGACATATTTTATTATGTTCTTAACTACAATCATGTTCCTGTACAAGGTTTGTTCAATAGATTTACCTGAAAATCTTTACTTAACTTGATAGAATGAGACATATGTGTCTTGACATGTTTTGTATATTAAAGTCCAAATATCTTTACAAGATCTTTAGCATACTTGGATTGTGAGATTAAGATTCCTTAGTTTGTTGTACTTGCAAACAAAGAAAATAAGTTAGCAAACCTTCCATACTCATGTCAAATTCCTTACCCATCTCTTTGGCAAAACTTTTAGTAAGTTTATAATTTGTAGAGCCAAATATGATGTCATTCACGTAGATCTGTGTCATCACAACATGTTTTCCATACTTCTTCAAAAATAATGTCTTGTCAACACCTCCTCTTGTGTAACCTTGCTCCATTATATATTTTTTCAATATACTTTTGGAGCTTGTTTCAATCTATACAAAGTTTTTTTCAATTTGTACATATGTTAGAATGATGAGGGTCAATAAAGTCATTAGGTTATTTAACATAGACTTCCTCTTTCAAGTATCTATTTAGAAAAGTACTCTTGACATCCATCCAATTTACTTTGAATTTTAAATGACATGTCATAGCAAGAAGCAATCTAATAAATTCAAGTCTAGCAGTAGGAGTAAAAGTCTTATCAAAATCAATACTTTCTACATGTATAGCCTTGAAGAACCAATCTTGCTTTATTTCTTACCACATGATCTTGTTTATCTATCTTGTTCTCGTAAATATACTTTATACCTATGACATTATATTGCTTAGGTTTAGAGACAAGAAACCATACATCATTCCTAGTAAATCGTCCTTGTTTCTCTTGCATTGCATTCACCCAATTCTCATCCTAAAGAGCTTCATCAATTTTCTTTGATTTAATAATAGATACATGACAAGAAAATTTTATTTGTTCTTTTAATTGATATCTTGTTCTCATTCCATTGATATCACCAATGACATTACTTTCAAGATGACTTTTTTGAATCCAATTAGGTACTTGACCAGTTTAAACTTGTTCTCCCTCTTCTTCTTAAACTTCAATTTCATGAATATGATCATCATGCACTTTCACCTATTCTTATTTAACAAGAGATACATAACAAGAAAATTTTATTTGTTCTTCTAATAATGTCTTATTCTCACTCTATCATTAATGTCACCAATCACATTGGTTTCAATATAGAATTTTTAACCTAATTAGGCATTTGACCAGTTTGAACTTATAGTTCTTCTTATTCTTCTTAAACTTCAATTTCATGAATATGATCATCATAAAGTTCTACATATTCTTGTTCCTTATCATCTACATCACTAAACACATTAGCTAAATCATCAAAATCATAATAATCATCAACTCTTTGTTTTCCTTTACATGTTGAATATTTTGTGTTTCAAAAATATGTACATCATTCACAACTATATTTAAAGATTCCATAATAATTTGAGTTCTTTTATTGTAAATTTTGCATGCTCTACTTGTCAGAGAATATCCAAGAAAATTTTCATCATCACTCTTAGTATCAAATTTTACTAAAGTTTCTCTATCTTTAAATATGGCAAGGACTTCAAAGACTCTAAAGTGTTTGACAATAGACTTTTTACCTCTATACAACTCATAAGAGGTTTGGACTATGTCAGTTATTAAGTAGACTCTATTGAGGGTGTAAGTAGCAGTGCTAACAGCTTCTACCCAAAAATATTTAGCTAAATTCTTTTCATTCATCTATTAAATAGTCCTATTCCTTCTTTTAACTGTCTCATTTTGTTTAGTAGTTTTAGGGGCTCAGAACTCATGATAAATTCTATGTTTATCACAAAAATCTTTAAACCTAAAGTCAGAATTCATGACCTCTATCACTTGTAATATTTTGGATTTTCAGACCACATGTTTTTAATGGTAAGAAAAATTGTCTTGAATATCTCAAAAACATCAAACATCCCTCCAAAAAAATCTTCCCAAGTAAATCTTGATAGGTAATCCACCATCACCAAGATTTACTTTTTCCCACCCAAGCTAATTGTTTGCATTGGTCCTATAAGGTCCATTTGTACAAACTCTAGTGATCTTTCCGTTCTCCCGTATTTCAGCTTTTATGATAAGATTTTGATTGTTTACCCTTTTACATAAGTACCATATATTACGTTTCAGGAGTTTTTAAAATAGGAGCACCTCTAATGATCTCTTCCTTTGTTATTTTTATTAAATTTCTTAAATTCACATGCCCTAATCTTTGATGTTATAAGTAAGTATTATCAAGCAAGGACAAGTTTACAAAATAAACAAGAACAAGCAAATAACAATTAAGATGTACTCTTAAGTCTTTACACAAGTCATTCTAGTTTGTCAATGATGTAACAAGCCTTCTTTATAAATTTGACAACAAAATCGAACTCACAAATTTAGCTAATGCTAAAAAGGTTAGCTTTCAAGCCACTCACAAAAAAGGCACTATCAAACACAGGCAATCCAGAAACTTTTAAAGTGTCGATCCCATCTATTTTTGTTGTACTTCCACTTCCAAAGGTAACTTTGTCATCATACTTCTTTACAAAATTAGTAAACCTAGATTTGTCATTAGTTATATGTTTTAAATATCTACTTAGATATCACATGTTTGAATGTTAAGTTTTTATAGCACTGTGCACTACAAGATATTTCGCATCCTCTTTCTTCACCCAAATTGTCTTAATTTTTTGAATTCTTAAATTTTACTAAGATTTTATCGTGTTTAGCATTCTTACGAGTCTTTGCGTTCACCCTTTGTTCTTTCTTGTGATATCCATTATGAGCAAACTTATGAGGAACTCTTAGTAAATTATTTGTACAATCTCTACATCCACGATTTTAAAATTTTGCATTAAGTTCCCTTAAGTTTCTCCATATCGATGTGATATGTCTAAGCAACTTAATTTTAATATTGTCTCTCACATCTTGTGGTTTCCTCACTAATTTATTCTTATTTGCCTCAATTTTAGTTATTAGATCCTTCTTAATCAATTATATTTTAACCAAAAGTTTAGAATTTGAAGCACTAGCACCATGATCATTCAAATCTTTAGTCTTAACAAATTTAGTGATTCATAGGGAATTTGAATTCTTTTTTCCCGCATACCTTAAACCACTTTTGTCACATCCAAATTACCATATGAGGGAATTTTATAAAGTTTTTCTTTGCCATTGACAAATTCTTTCAATTTTTAATTTAAGGTTTTCAATTCTTCTTCCAATAATTCAATCTTATCAAGTAACTCAATATTTTTTATCTCACACAAGGAATTATCATGCACAAGTTGAGAGTTATCATATTCAATAACTCACAATTTTGTTCTAGGCATCTTAAATTCATAAAAAATTACTCTTCCCAGCAACAACATAATTTAAGACAAATTAAGCATGTTTTTTAATTCCATGGCAACCAAAATCAAAATTAATCATCAATCACAAGGGAAAAATGTCATAATTACTCAAAATATCCTTAGCTACTACTTGTTGGTTTGTTGAACGTGTGTGGCTTAGTCAAACCGAGAAAATAAAGTGCCTCTAACTTGCAATTAAGTTACAAGATTTATTTTTCTCTTTAAACAAAATAAACCTAGAATTTATTTAATTAAATATTCCTAATTCAATGCGTTTAATAAAAAAATTGCGATCAAATTGACATTCAAAACACAAATGAATTTTTATGTAAAAACCCAACTAAGAAAAAACCACAGGACACTCTGTCGAAATCAACTATGTACTATATAAATTTAAAATTACATTATTACCGACTACAAAGACAAAAGACTTATTTTTTTTAAACCAATTGACTCTTAAAACCACTCTTCAATTCTAAATCAACTACTCCTTTGCTGTTTACTAGTCATAGTTTGATCTTCTTCTCCTTTGTGCTATCTAGATCAACATAGATTTTTTATCTTATCCTTAGAATGAATATTTTATTCACTTAATCTTCTAAGCAACAAGTTTCATCAAACACCATGTGTTTGTACCTTAATCTCACCTCTAATAACAATTTTTATTTATGATTGAAATTCTCATAATTTAGAAGATAACTTACTCAAATTACTATTAAAGAGTCTCCACACATGCTCTAAAAGTTTTCTAGGTCTTCTTTCTTCCTCTATCACATTTCAATCCCTTTTTATAGACTCACAAGCTTTAAAAAGAAAGGTCTCTAATTTTGAATTGTAACCAAACCAAAAAATCTTAAATTTGGCAACTAGCCACTCTAGCGATCGATTGTTTTTACAGGGCGATTGATTGTTCTCTGTATTTTTTCTCACAACTCTTCAAACTTATTGATCGCTTCAGCATGCCGATCAATTACTAACTCTTGGCTTTATTTTACACACAATGATTTCAAGTGTCAATTAATTGCTCTACAAAACCTATCATTTGTTATATCAATTTTTAAATTTTTTACTATTTAAATATCCAAATTTTATTATTTTTTTAGTTAAGGTCACTTTTACCTTAAAGTATATGAATGTGATGTATGTGCATACTTTTACTAGACAAAAAATATGGATTTGAGTTTTCTTTTCGTTTCACCTTTAGAAATTTATCTACAAATACTAAAGTGGCTTAAAATACAAAATACCCATTTCATGAAACTGTTTTGATCACGATAATATAAGCAAATACATGTTATAAGAATTCTTATGATCTTACAATGTCTAGAGCCTCTCCCCAAAAATGTGCTCATAGATTAAAGTGATTAAGCATGGACTCATGTTCATTAAAGTCCTATTGCTCCTGTCTTTTAGTTGGGATAGGACTTGGTTAGTCAAATCCCCTTTGACTTAACATGGTGGAGTCCTCCAAATAACCTTCCTTTAGATGTCTCTCTCACATTCTCCATTGATGGGTACAATGAAAGCGACTAGCTGGGTGAGGCAATTACCCAAGTGATGGTAGAATGCCTACGGTAGTGTCAATTGAGCAATCCCTCACAAAAACATGCAATTCACAAGTATAAATTTGCAATATATCAATTCTAAGTAAAATGAGCATAGATATTCAATAAGCCAAAGAATAATACTCACTCACCTTCAGGGTCAAAACCCCATGATGCAATTTAGTGTAAACCTCCACCAAATGCCCCTTGAATACTAGATCATACATGCTAATGAAAATTTAGAATTACCTCTTCACCAGAGTATTGATCAACATAGTGGAGACTTGTATTTTCTCTTTAACCCAAAGAAAAAACTCTTATCTTCCTATATCAATCGCTAGGAAAGATCGACTAGAGAGGGCTTCAAGAAAGATTACTTTAGAGAGATATGAGAGAGAGAGCTTCGTTCCAAGCCAAACACTAAAGCCTACTTTGTTTTCAGGTTTTCGTTCTTTGGAAAAAGATGATCACATACCTCTTTTCTCACATAAGAGACATAGAGGATGACTGATAGAAGTGGTCTGAGGATCCGGCTCTATTAACCCATATATTTACCCCAAATTTAAATTAAAGTGCGGATGAGACTTGTTCTCAACCGTCTTTAAATTAGGTGGGGCCCACATCCCCTTCTCTTATCACATTTCTCTTATTCGGTTAGGTGTCATAAACCCACATGATCCAACATCCAGTTCTAGTGTCGCCGTGCCTGAACTTTGCTTCCTTCGGATGCTTTGTAGAGGTTCGCACCGAGCTAGTTGATCCTAGTCGAGTCGACCGTGAGCATGGCGGCCAGGGACGGAGCAGAAAGAAAAAAAAGGTAGTGAGGCGATGTTTAGCCTAACGAATGTTTCATGATCTTGTTGGCCATTAATAAAATGATGCGAAGCTATCATAACAACAAAGGTAAAAGAAAAGTTTGAAAAAGATTCAACGTTTGTCAGGTGCCCCACTCTTTCTGTCGAAAGGTCTGTGGCGGTGATTACCGTGTTTACTGCCGAAGGCATGCGTTGACGACTTTGCATTCATCTCCATTAATTTCCTACGTTTTGGCGACATGTTCTTCAGTTTTGTGGCATCCCGGCATTGAGCGGGTGGAGGCGTATTAATTGGCATGTGGCCGATCCCGTGGCGATTGCCTTCGTGGATTGTACTTGGAATTTGTTGCACTGATCGATTTTCTTCGGCTTTCCATCAACTTTGTTGAATATGCAGCTGCCTTCTGCGCTGGGAATTACACTGTGCTGGGACTATGTTTTCCTGTGTATCTAGGTATGTAATCAGACTTAGTGGTGGAAGTCTGTTTTTTGGTGACGGTAACATGACCATTTAGTATCATGATCGTGACTCATACACCGTCACGGACATGGTCAGTTCGTTTTTATTTTCTTTTATTTTACTTAGTTTATATTGAAGTAAGTAATTATTGTTTGTTTGAATTGAGTTACAATTTTTTTTACCAGTATTTGTATTATATAATACCTCTTTCTTTTTATTTTTAAATGTTTTGTTATGTCTTCAATCCTTGTATATAATAAATTTACCAATGCTTGCTTTGCAGCGGGAATTTGTTTAAATATGAGTATATAATAATTTTACCAGCCACCCAACTGACTAGTTCACGTCCCATCCTATGGAACCACTCCAGCCTTTTATTGAATCATTTGGGGACGGTGATGTCTTTTACAATAAAATCTGCAGAGATAATTATTTTTTTATTTATACGAAATAAATACTCTATAGGATAGAGGCAGTGCAAATGTTATTGGCACCCAAGGAATACTTTTTTATCTGATGATGTTCTGAAGGATAAAGAAGAAGTGTATATTTTCTCGTCTCATACGGTCTGTTATTTAATTTATTTTAAAGGTTTTAGGCTGTTTCTTTCTTGATCAATATTTATATGACAATGTGGTAGCTGGTGGCATGTTGTGTTCTACGAGTTTGAATGCTAAGTTTTGGTATGTTTCCATGTACGTATGTTTATTTAATAATCTCTTTAAGAAAAAGATGAATGATGAAGCAAACATCTCCTTGGAGAGGAGTGAGTCATGATCACATTCCACGAATTATGCTTCACATAGCGGGGCCAAGTCAAAAAGTGAGGAGACTTCTTGTCTTGCTGATCATCTCACATCTGTTTTTGAGTCTTGGTTTTAAATTATCGTTCGGTATATATTCAGAATATGCATAGGCACATTAATTTTTTTATTAGAAAAACATTATATCTTAATATGTAGATGACAATAGAAACACAAACATAATTCATTTAAACAGAGTAACAGGACGAGTTGATATCCGGCGCCCATCTAAATCTAGTAGTTTTCATGGAAGAATTGGGCAGTTAACAAGATAAATGCTCCAAATGGAAAATGCATTCCAGTGATTAGTCAATATTACAAATAGCATTAATTTTTTATACAACAATAACAGACTAGAAGTAAGCCGAGCAAACACAAAAAGATGCGAAGAGGAAGCAATGACTGATTTCCGACTTCCAACATGCGGCATTTCTTTTGACGTTCATGCTTTTATGCAGTAGTTGAAATAGCTAAAATGAAAACAAAGCAAGTAAAAAAATTAATCTACAAATTTGATGTCAGCTTCAACACCAGTTGACCATTAAAAATAAACCAACTTCATTTATTTTCTTCTTCATATTAGTCCAGAGGACAGATGCCCAAGTTACAAAATAATTAAAGGGAATAATAAATTTAGGTAGAGATAAAAGACTGCCATTAAATAGTATAGATGAAAAAAATGAACAAGAAAGAAGCCGGAGTTACCTGTTTACCACGCATATGCCCTGGTATTAAGAAAAAATGCACACAGATCAGAATAATATAAGTAATTTATATCATAAGAAATGCAAAGCCAATAATGAACCATGCAGCAGTGACCCACAGGAAGAAGACAAACCTAATCAGCCCATGTTTTGTTCACATGTATTGGCTAGCCATATCTCTCTGTCCATCACTCTGAATCTCCCCGATTAGCAGACTTTGTGGAGGAGTGAGAATGTTATAGGAACGACCAGACTCCTTCCATGCATGATTGCCCATGAATGGGAAGGTTAACAAGTTTTTTCTCCCAGCTATCATAATCAGATCAGCTTAAAACTTGATGAATGTAATTTTTCGGTAAGAAAGATTGTTTTATAACATCACTTAGTCTTGCTTAATTTTCAATACTCTACTAACTATGGTGTTTTTTGACTGCATGAATATATAGGGTTTTGATTGATGAACTTAATTCTTTTTTGACTAATGGTCTGATTTGAAGAAAGAATTAGTGCACAGCTAACAAAAGTTTAATTGCTTGAGGAATATCTGTGTTTCTAGCTTTCCCTTAAAAACCCTTTGCATGAATCTACCGGATTTTCTCATGACTCACAGAAAATGCAAATCAGAACTAACCATTCTAAGTAAACACTGTATAGAGCAATCTAATCCCAAAGAAGAAGAAAAATTCAATTTAAACAAGGCCATCTTCTGCAATCCCACCTGCAAATGGCAGATTCTAAAGACATTTGCTTCATCAAGCTAGCGACTATATCACCAACATCAAAGATAACAAAACAATCCTCTGCTTAAAGTAAAAATAAGAGGTATATCACCACCATAGAATAGACATACAAATATAAAATGGATCAGGGAACCCACATGTTCCCACATGAGATAGGGATTGAATAGATTTTTCTATCTGAACTTGATTAATTAAAGACAAACAAGCACCAACTCTTAACATCTCTTTGCAAAACCTACTTCCAACTCAGAGCAGTTAAGTTATTCAAGAGATTTCATAACCAAACAGAAATTGATCATGAAAATATGAGAACGTAGATATTTTCATATACCCAGATGAAAGGTTTGAACACAAATAAGTTACCACAACTACAAATCTATACACATATAACTACACACTGGACGATATAATGAATATTTCCAACAGAAGCCTCAAAAGCAATCATAAGATTACTGTATTTCATAAAATTACTAGAATTCAAACCATATCTCAGAGGCAGAACCTACAACAAGGAAAAAAATGCCGCACAACCCAATTTCAAGGACCTAATAGGCGAAAAGGGGGAAGCAAAAAAATTGAAAAAGAATGAAAACAAACCCGTGGCCAGGAGAAGAAGGGCACACTGCCAATAGCTGTAAATCCAACAAACCTGTGGATGAGAGAAAATTTGGGGTTTATTCACTTGGTGAAATCAAATATGGAGCATGCCAATAGTTCACGGTCGACTGAAGACCATTTCTACCCCTATATTCAGGCTCGTATGTTTTGACATATGGGCTTCCCCTACCCTTGCTTGTAGGGGACCCTATGTATAATATCTTGTGGAAGTAGGATGATGAGTCTGCCACCCCCTACTTTATTTATCCTACCTCCTTTAGTATAGTAGATAGATATTCAACGTGTATATCAGGCAAGTCTATAAAAATAAGGTGGGCTGGATAAAGTAAAGGGTAACACATTTCTCATCTTATGTAGTATATTAATAAAATTGTATCAGCCAGCACTGCTAGATAGGGTACAAAACCTTCCCAGAGGGGGCTGCGACTAAAGGTACCTTTTCCACAATGCATATCTGCTTATCTGAAGACCCATTACCTATCCTAGCACGTTGAAAAATGGGACAGTGACATGGAACTTTCCGGGAAGGGTAAATGTACAAGAAAGGAAGAAGAAAATACACGAGTCTGATACAAATGAGGGGAGACAGGGACGCAGCTAGGGGGGCTAGAGGGGGCCATGGCCCCCCATAACCCATGAAAATTCTTATTATGCCCATAAAGCACTAATAGTTTTTCTCATTGGTGCAACAAAGTGGCCCCCCTTGCCCCCCCTAGTGACATTTTTCTAGCTCTGTCCCCAAGGGGAGGTAGAGGAAACGTGTTGGGGCCTTGAGTATGGCTAGATGAGAATACTAAGTTGAACTCCATCTCAGTCGTACAAGTGAATTTGACATCCCACCATGCGAAATATCAACTTACGATGGTGGAATGTAACACTCATCGCCTTTATAAAGATTGGCTTAATTGTTGTGTTATATGCACAAGTGGATGAGTAAAGATGGAAATATATAGGCATTGCTTGGTTTTTTCAGGCACAGATGTATCATTAGTCATATTCATATGCACGTTGTGTATGCTCATGCGTGTGCCTAGAACACAATTGGGCCCTAAGTAATACTCACAATGCTTGTAGGTTTTGATATGCTGGCCTTCCCGTGATCAAAGCGTAGCCGGTTATATTTATGGTTCATACTCATATTTCTTATATTAATAAGTATATTTAGAAAAATAATATTTTTTATTAAATAATAAAACCCACATCTAAGTGATGGAAAATTAAGTTAATGATACTCTTTTTTTAAGTACTTAACAACATAAATTGAACATAATATAACTTTTATTATAGAACAAACTTTTTTACCAAATAAAGTTACTAATTTAGGATGGAGTGAGTATGTGCATGATGTGCATGCATGTTGTGCTACCTGGCGTTCTTTAATTTTTTCTTATATTATATATAGGCACTCACAGTTTAGTACTTACATATAAGTCCAAAGATTGTCTATTAGAATGTTGCTTCCTCAAAATAAAACAAAAAAGTTTATTTTTTTAACTTCCCAAGATCTTACCCTTCTCTCCTCTTTCCCCCAAAAGCCTCTTTCTTCAACTCCAACATGCAATGAGGGCGACTGGGGCAATGGTGGCCCAACCTCCTTGCTTTCTACATTACCGTTAGTGGGACACACACAACCGACAACTTATGTGGCTATTTGGCTGGCACTGGATCTTTGCAGGCTAGCCATGGCGAGATTAGCTAGCTTTAGACCGAGAGCTAGTGTGTCACTTGTAGGCTAGCCACACAATGGCCGGTTGTGTGCAAGCCCATCATAAGTATGAAATATATATCTATTTTATATGCCTTTTTACCTTATTTACTAGTATAGATTAGGTTAATTTAGAGTTAGTTATAGTTTATTTAGCTTAAGATAGATATTAGTATTTTAGTTTAATTATTAATAATTTTGTAGTTATTAGTAGTTTAGATATGTATTTAAATCAAGTTGGAATTTTAGTTATATTCTACTTGTCTAAAATATGATATTTTATACTTTGTAGGTAAAGTGCACTTATCGAGGTACTTGGACGATGTTTAGAATAATTTAAAATAGTCTTGACATGTTTTAAAGTGATTTGGACAACTTTTCGGAGTTATAAACAAGTTGGAAATTAATATGGACATGAAGAAAGAGCTTAATGAACAAAAATTGGACCGTCCAAAAAAACAGTCCAAATTGCAGAAACAGTGTAGCTGTTCGAACGGGGCATTTGAAGTATCAAACAGGATAACATGATTTTGAAGAAAAACGCAGTATATGCGTTCCAACGGGATAAAGTGCACTTTCCTAGTTTTAGCCAATTTTTAATCCTTTTTATATTGGACTTCTTTCTCCGGCTCTTATGCCTATATAAAGACATATTTGGCTTGAAATTGGGGGATTCCAGTAGATTTTCTGAAGAGAAAAAGGAAGAAGAAGATGGAAGAGAACTTAAAGTTTTTAATGGAGATTTAAGTACTTTCTTCTACAATGGAATGCTAGACTTTTCTTTTACTTAGGAGTTGATGAAGCTATAGATAAGTTTCAGTTTCTTTTCTTTTTAATTTAGATCTCAGTTGTGAATGATGACAATTGTATGATAAAGATTTCATTTTTAATGGAAGAGCTTTTAATATTTATTCAAATCGATGTTGATTTATTGTCTTGTAGATGATAGATTGATGTGGTTTTGATATTTGCATCAATTCTAATTTTTGTGATTTAGATGAGATGGTCATACAATAGTTTTAATGTTAAGATAATTATTGACTTAGATGAGTTATACTAAGATTAGACGGGTCATGCCTATAGCTAGTTTAGTGTAGATGATTCGTGCTATTGTCGAAGATAGTTCATGCCACGGAATTCAATTAATGATTCTTTCTGAAGTAATTCTAGCTTGTAGCTGAGAATACTTGTTCATATTCACACTAGATTTAGATTAAAAGTTAAAGAATTGTTATGGTTCTATAGTGGATTCGATTTCTTAAGTAATTTCTATCATATTAATCTCTTGTTTTTAAACTACTTGATTTCTTTCCTTTACTTAATTAAAGTTTAAGTTTATTTTAGTTTTCAATCAGCAAATTCCTCTTTAGATTTAGCGATAAGTCATCTATCTCTGAGGTTCGACAACCCTTAAATACTTATCCTAGTACAATAACCTTTTACACTTGCAAAGGGTTTAATTATAAATGATCAAGTTTTTGCCGCCGTTGCCGAGGACGGTGTTGATTTGTTACTAAATTAGTATTAGGATAATTCTATCTAATTTAGATTTAATTTACTTTAGTTTTTAGGTTACTCCTTAATTTCTTACCTTCTTTTAATTTGATCTTGTAGGCTGAGTTGAGGATCGTGCTCTCTACACTTGTGGCCACAAGTGGACATCGACAAGCATAGTGCTTCTCTTCGGTTTGCAACATCCTTTTTTCTCTTTATTTTTAGTTATGTATTTTTAGTTCTTTTCTTAGTTAATTTTTGCTTATTCTTCCCCTTTTTACACTTAAAATTGTGTGGTGTGTTTGTAGTGTATTCATGGTCGTCGCTCCTTACTCCCCCGATTAGTACCATTTGACCCAAAGCTTGAGCGGACATCAAGGAGAGCTGAGTTACCCTCGACCTACATCCCTACACCCCCAAACTCTCCCACCAATTCCTCCTCCCACACTACTTCTACCCTCATCATGGCTGAACATCAGTTAGTAGATGCACCACTTAAAGCTCTAAGGGAGTATTATACTCCCAATGAGTACACCTCCCCTTTATGCATTAGGTTGCTAGCGGTTGCTGCTCAAAATTATGAGATTAAGCCCAATGTCATCCAAATGCTTCCATTTTTTTATGGGCTTAATAATGAAAACCCATATAGGCACCTAGATGACTTCTTAGAACTATGCACAACTTTTAAGCTCTCAAATTTAACCAATGAGGCCGTCAAACTTCGGCTTTTCCCTTTTACACTGAAAGATAATAAGGCTAAAGAATGACTTCACTCATTAGAGCCAAACATTATCACAACATGGGCCCAAATGCAACAAGAGTTCCTTAAAAAGTACTTCCCCATAGGTAAGACAAACTAAATGAGAAAGGTCATAACCACTTTTGCCGAACTTCCCACTGAACGGTTCCATGAGAGTTGGGATAGACTTAAGGACCTTCTTAGGAGGTGTCCTCATCATGCTGTCCCTAAGTGGCAATTAGTACAACATTTTTATGATGGTCTTACTAAACAAAACCGCCATCTTGTTGATGCAAGTTGTGGGGGTACCTTTTTGTTAAAAAATGAAAATGAGGCATGGAAACTTTTTGAGGACTTGAGTGAAAATTCTCTTCAACATGCTGCGTTGAATAGAAATAAGAGTGGATTATCTACCTTAAACAATGCCCCCTCTAGGGGTGGCTTGTATGAAGTCAAAAACCCATTAGACCTCTCTTCCAAAGTTGATACTTTAGTAGAAAGCTGGACCTTCTTATGACTTCAACCCATCAACCCACTCCCTTCACTCAAGATGCATGCACAATATGCCTTAAGCCAGCCCATACTATCATGGAGTGTCCCTCTGTATCTCTATTCTTGAGCTTGTCCAAGATCATGTGAATGCCACCCAATCCTTCCCTAGGGCTGAGAATAATCTATTTTCAAACACATATAACCCTGGGTGGAGGAATCATCCTAACTTTTTCTGGCGGACACAAAACCAAGGGGTTGTGGGCAATCAACCCCCTAGGCACCCATTCCAAGTCCCACCAGCCCCTATCCACCAACCTCAAGTGCAACCTCCGTATGTCCCACCCAATAGGAGTCTAAGTTTTGAAAAAAGGTCTTGAGTACCTTGCAAGGCCTTCAATCTCAATCCCAACTCCTCCACTCTCACACTCAATCCATAGCAAAGTTAGAAACCCAAATTGGACAACTAGTTAATGTTATTAACAAGAGAGAGATGGAAACGTTGCCAAGTCAACCCTTATCAAACCCTAAAGGTCAATTCAGGTAGAGGGATCTCATCCCTCTAATGAACAAGTTAATTCCATAATGACCCTGAGTGGGAGGATTGTTGACAAGAGTGTTGGGGGGACACCAGTTACAGATGATAGGAGTGAGGAGTTAGAGAGGGCAGCCCCTAATAAATTTCAAGTAGAAGTTAGTACACCACATGAGAAGGAGTTTGTATCTTCTTCCCCTTCCTCAGAGCCACAGTCTAAGACCACTTTTGAAGGATTTTATATCCCTAGGGCACCTTTTCCTCAGTGTCTTGACATGGCCCCACCATTTAGAAAGAGCATAGCTAGGACTAAGGAGATTTTTGAGACTTTCAAACAAGTCAAAATTAATCTCCCCTCTTAGAAGCCATTAAGCAAGTCCCTGCTTATGCTAAGTTCCTCAAAGACCTCAAAAGCGTAAATCCAAGACCCATGTGTCTAAGAAGGTCTTTCTCACCGAGTAAGTTAGTTGTCTTTTGAAATTTGACACCCCACCTAAGTATAAGGACCCTATAATACCCACTATTTCTTGTGTCATAGATGATCACTCCATCCATAGAGCCCTCCTTAACCTTGGTGCGAGTGTCAATCTACTCCCTTATTTAATGTATAAGAAATTAGGGTTAGGTAAATTGCAGCCTACATCAGTTACCTTTCAACTAGCCAACCGTTCTGTGCGTAAGCCTCGAGGAGTCATTAAGGATGTCTTAGTGAAGGTTGACCGGTTCTTTTTCCCTGTTGATTTTATTGTCTTAGATATGGAGACCGGTGCCAACTCCACATATCAGATTCCTATCATTCTAGGTCGCCCTTTTCTTGCCACAACTAATCCATGCATAAATTGTAAGACAGGGGTAATGGAGATGACCTTTGGGAACATGAAAGTGCAACTAAATGCTTTTGATGTGTCTAACCATTTGCCTGCAACTTCTAATGCTAAATGTTTTGTGGTAGACAATTTTAGATTTGATGCTTATGATAGAAGTCCATCTTTTGTAGCATCAGCCCAAAATCAAGTCATGCATTCTAATTTTTCTGCATCATCTTTTTGGAGACTTAAGAGAAGAGCCAATGCTAATATCTATCAGCCGCCCTGATATATTTTAGAATGTTGGCAATGTCTGGCTAAAGACAATAAACTTAGCGCTTCTTGGGAGGCAACCCATGTTTTTGTTATATTTCTTTTCCTTTTGTTTATTTTCTTTGCTTCATTTAGGCTTTATTTACTTATTTTCTTAGTTTTTTTTCTCATTATAATTTTTCTTCTTTTATGGGATATAATACTTTAGGTTTAGGGGAATGCTCATCACTTATATTTATTTCTTTTCTCCAATCCTATGTACTTCATTTTCAGATTAGTGGAATAGTTATGCTTTCAGGTGATATCTTTCTTTCCCTCTCTTACTTATTCTTGTCATTGTAGTATATATTTTCTTTAACATTGAGGACAATGTTCAGTTTAGGTTTGGGGGTGTAGAAAGATATTTTTCTTTATTATTTTTCTTTTAAGATGTTTTAGAGTATTTTTTTATTTTTCTTCTGTTTACTTTTAAGTGGGTTTTATCACTTATTTTCTTTTAAAAGTATATGTATGTTTTTAAAGAGATCAATTTCATGAAGAAAGTTCAAGTAATTAATTAAGTGATGAAAATGATTAAGTGAGTAATTTCTATTTTATTTTAATTATCTTGGATAATTGTGCTTATATTTTTAAATCACATTTCACACACTTGAAACTTGTAGGAATATAATTTTATGATTTATTACTTGTAATCTTAGTGGGATATCTTTAACTAAGCATATTTTTGAAAACTTGACAATTGAGTAATTTTTAATATTTTATGATAGATCTTTATGCTTAGCTTTTATTTGAAAAAAAAAATGGGATAAGTGTGTATAGAAAAAAGAATGAAAAAAAATTATGAAAAAAATAGAAAAAAAAAGTTGAAAAAAAATAGATTGAATGAAAAAAAATTGATGATGAAAAAAAAATCAAGGTTTGTTTCTCTTTTTACTAAGTAACCGGACCTTGTACCTAGGCAAGTATAAGGGATCACGTCAAAAGGTGAAAAGTTGAGATAAATTCTTTTATGACACGCTTGGTTCTGTAGCCTTTATAGTTCGAGTTATTAAGCCTAAGGGGTGTTTCAACACCTAGTGCCTTGAGCCAACTGGATTAGGGATACTGGCCTAACGCTTATTACATGGACTATTTAGAAAGCTTAATAGAACTAAGTATTGCACAACTCATATTTTGATATATATTATGCTCTTATTCCTAAAATTTAATTGAAATTTGAAGGTTATTACATGAGGATTTATTATGAAATGCTAAGGATGAAAGATTGTTATTGTTATATTTTTGAGTTAGTGAACTTTAATGAGCTTGGTTAATGGGTCACATAAGATAAGCTTGTTAATAAAGAAAAAAATTATATGACTACAAAGTTTCTACACTTTATGTTTTTGAAAGGTATATATGTAGTTGCATAATTATTTCTAAGATGGAGTTATAAAATGGATTATTCCTTACTTGAAAGTGATCAGATCGAAATTGTTTACTTGTTCCAAGTATTTGTGGTTGGTTCTTTTTAAAAATAGTTATGTGTTTTTAAGATAAGATTGTTTTTCGAGTTTTTATTTTCTTGTTTATTTTATTTCTTAGGATTAGATGTTTGTGGGTATTATTACTGCAAACCCTCATGAGACACAACTCGTCCAACTAGGGACACCTAGGGGTTTAAAGGCTTGTTGCATACACTAAATACAATCGTGATTCCTTACGAAAGTGGCTTTTATTTATTTTTCTAGATTAGTTTTTTTTTTTTTGCTCGAGGACTAGCAAAATATAGGTTTGGGGGTATTTGATAATTATGAAATATATATCTATTTTATATGCCTTTTTACCTTTTTTGCTAGTATAGATTAGGTTAATTTAGAGTTAGTTATAGTTTATTTAGCTTAAGATAGATATTAGTATTTTAGTTCAATAATTAATAATTTTATAGTTATTAGTAGTTTAGATATGTATTTAAATCAAGTTGGAATTTTAGTTATATTCTACATGTCTAAAATATGATATTTTATATTTTGTAGGTAAAGTGCGTTTATTGAGAAACTTGGACGATGTTTGGAATAATTCAAAATAGTTTTGATATGCTTTAAAGTGATTTGGACAACTTTTCGGAGTTATAAACAAGTTGGAAATTAATATGGACATGAAGAAAGAGCTTAATGAACAAAAATTGGACCGTCCAAAAAAACTGTCCAGATTGCAGAAACAGTGTAGCCGTTTGAACGGGGCGTTTAAAGTATCAAAGGGGATAACGTGATTTTGAAGCAAAACGCAGTATAGGCGTTCGAACGGATAACGGGCAGTTTCCTAGTTTTAGCCAATTTTCAGTCTTTTTCATATTGGACTTCTTTCTCCGACTCTTATGCCTATATAAAGACATATTTGGCTTGAAATTGGGGGATTCCAGTAGATTTTCTGAAGAGAAAAAGGAAGAAGAAGATGGAAGAGAACTTAAAGTTTTTAATGGAGATTTAAGTACTTTCTTCTACAATGGAAGGCTATACTTTTCTTTTACTTAGGAGTTGATGAAGCTATAGATAAGTTTCAGTTTCTTTTCTTTTTAATTTAGATCTCAATTGTAAATAATGACAATTGTATGATAAAGATTTTCTTTTTAATGGAAGAACTTTCAATGTTTATTCAAATCGATGTTGATTTATTGTCTTGTCGATGATAGATTGATGTGGTTTTGATATTTGCATCAATTCTATTTTTTGTGATTTAGATGAGATGGTCATACAATAGTTTTAATGTTCAAATAATTAATGACTTGGATGAGTTATACTAAGATTAGACGGGTCATGCTTATAGCTAGTTTAGTGTAGATGATTCGTGCTATTGTCGAAGATAGTTCATACCACGGAATTCAATTAATGATTCTTTCTGAAGTAATTCTAGCTTGTAGCTGAGAATACTTGTTCATATTCACACTAGATTTAGATTAAAAGTTAAAGAATTGTTATGGTTCTATAGTGGATTCGATTTCTTAAGTAATTTCTATCATATTAATCTCTTATTTTTAAACTAGTTGATTTATTTTCTTTACTTAATTAAAGTTTAAGTTTGTTTTAGTTTTCAATCGGCAAATTCCTCTTTAGATTTAGTGATAATTCATCTGTCCCTAAGGTTCGACAACCCTTAAATACTTATCCTAGTACAATAACCTTGTACACTTGCAAATGGTTTAATTATAAACAATCAGCCCGCCATGGTCAGCAGCTAAGCTCTGGCAATGTTCAGGCTAAGCATTACCATGCTCTACAGGGGAGCTGGCCGCAGCCGCTTCATGTGCTAGCTGCAGCCAAAGGCACAAGCTGACCACGCTTACTTGCTGGAGGTTGTGCCATCGGTTAGAGTTGGTCAGGCTGCAACTAGCATGGTCAAAAAGGCCACAGCTCTGTCCTTGGCCGTTAAAGGTGGGACTGTGAAAAAGAGGAAAAAGGAGAGGAAAGAAGAAGAAGAGAAGAAAGAGGGAGGAGGAGGGGGCTAAGGCCAGGCTGCCGGTGGCAGAGCCAGCGCCAACCGTCGGCGCAAGAGAAGGAGAGGAGAATTATGGGGTAAAAAATAAAATATTTTTAGACATGGGGCATAAGTGAGAAATTTTTGTAGATGAGGTTGGGGTAAATTGGAAATGGGCCACGTTCTATCTATTAAATATAAAAGACATAGCAGCCACAATCTAATCAAAGCCTTGAGTGTTATATTTGCGTGAAGTGTACTCATAAGTCCAATGAACAGTGCTAAATCATCTTCTATTTATTTACGTGAGGGAGCTACTGATCAACGAAATAACCTTAGATTTGTAGGGCTCACTTTTTTTAAGGTACAATGCAGATCACATTGATGGGAAGCCTGTATATACTCCTCTATGATGATGGCCATATATATATACATTTTGTCTAATATTTATTTGCTTCCGTTGTACTTCTCTTTTCATTAAATGGAGTTTGTTGCTCTTTCACTATATATTAGTGTAAAATATGCAGAACTCATAAAAAAATATGAGAGTGACCGAAGTAGACTCTTAGTTAGTGATATAACTGTTTTGTAACCTAGTTTTTATTATTTACCCAATCTTAAAAAAATGAATCAATGAATATCATAGTTACTTAGAAAGAAATTTTTTATTTAGCTTGATTCTAAGCTGCAAAACTGAAATATTAAAAATGCAAAGCTAAAGAGCTGTAAAACTGTAGAACTAAAACTGCAAAATTGAATAACTGAAAAAACTATAAAACTGCAAAATTCCTCCTCCTCTCATCCTCTACCCCCCTTTCCTTTCTCGAGTGTTGCATTCTACTTATTGTCTACCTCCTCCTCCCTCTTATAAAAATCAGAAAATTGAAAAAAAAATATTATAAAATTAGAATTGGAAAATTAAAAGCTAAAAAATTAAAACTTTATGAACTACATGCTAACTATTTAAGGTTTATTACGTAGGAACCTTATTTCTTTCGTGACAATGTCTACCTAAAATAATTGAGGGAAAAAGGAGGTACATACCCTTCAACCTAAAAACTGCTAAGATAAGAATATAAGGATGTGGGAAGGTGTTTCGATTTTTATGATATGGAATATGAATACTATCAATAAGTACCAATGCAATGCTCTTCCCATGTAGTGTAGGAATCCCTATGCTAAATGGGCATGAGATCCCCCTGGCGATGAGTCAAAAGGGTTTCATATACAATGGTTGATCTTAGGAATGTCTAGATAATTTTGATAGTATTTGTCTCACATGAGTAATACTTGACTTACTGTTTTTCCAGCCAAGTATTACCCATGGATATATGTAGTCGAAGATCAATTGAGTTTTAACCCAAAAAGAAAAGTTCAATAAAGTATTGCTTATGTGGGACAAATGCTATTAAAACTATTTAAATGCCTATCTCATATGCCAACCATTGCATATGAAACCCTTTTACTGCATGGCCAGGGAGGCCTCATGCCCATGTAACTGAAGGATTCCTAGTTTACATTGGAAAGAGCAAGGCAATTAGTGCTTGCTTATTGATAGTATGCACATTCCATGCCATAAAACCTAACAACTACCCACATATTCATAATCTTATCTTGGATATTTTTAGGCTAAATGATGTATATCTCCTTCTTTTATCTTAGTTATATTGGGTCCACAACTCTAAGAAAGAAATAAAGCTTCTAATTGATGACCACCATCCGAAGTCACTACCTGCGTAACAAACCCTAAATAGTTTGTATCTAATATATAAAGTTTCAATTTTCTAGTTCCAATTTTTTAGTCTTTTTATTTTCCTAATTTTCCAGTCATTGTAAGTGGGAACATAAGAACGCGGAGGCAGAGAATAAGGAGGATGAGGCACATGAATGAGAAGGAGGCCGAGGAGGAGGCGGTGTTTTGCAATTTTACAATTTTCTTAATTATAGTTTTGCAGTTTGACTTTTATAGTTTTTTAGTTTTGCATTTACTATTTTTTCACCTTTTCAGCTCATAATCAAGTACAAATAGAAGTCATTCTTATGATTTACTTCTTAAGATTAGACGTTATAAGTAAAAAAAATAAGATTTTAAATTAATGGCTTTAAATCGGTGTACGTCTAGTTTGCTATCACATATTTCTAGTTTTCTTGTTTATGTAATCTGAAAGTTACACCATGGTATTGCTTAATCTTCAAAACTTGATGGACAATAATTTCTCAAAACATGAACAATATGCTCCTCAATCCATGTGAACAATAGTTATAGAACTTTCACTCTAAAATGCCGCCAAGGAGGAGGAAGTCTCTAGGGAAAATGATGTTGTACGGGAGGAGGATGTTTTCAGGGAGGTAGAGGTAACATACAGGAGGATACTGAGCGAGAGATTTTATCCACAAGTTGTGGATGGATAAGCTCTAGACATGTTTCCCATACGAGGCTGTGGAGGTTTCAACATGTAAAGCGCAACCTTATCGTTTCATGTTACACATTTCAAAGTTATGTGCTTAGGTCTATTTGGGTAAATAATGAAAACTAAGTTACCAAATGAGTATATCACTAAAGTTGGAGTTTATTTGATTAATTCCTTATATATGAATATATATATATATATATATATATATATGCCGACAAAAAAAAATGTGATTAACATAGTCCTAGATAATTTACATGAAAATAAGTACTTGTAAAAGTTTGTTCGAACATATGTAGCCATATGTATTATATTGGCTTATTTTAGTGAACAAAACAATGTCAGTCATAGGATAGAAGACTCAAAAGTATTTTTGTAGATAAAAATACGCACACATGGGATAAATGGATTATAATATTAGAGTGTGAGAAAAAAGAATAAGTAGAAAATTAATGAAAAATTTAATATGTTAAATTTTCATCCAAGGTTAATTGGAAATAATTTTAATTCTGGGTATTGTAGTACTACTGTAGCAAATAATTATACCAATATTGTAGCAATTTATGTAGTAGTACTGTAGCAATTTACTGTAGCGGCTAATATTCATCAATCGATTAACTATTGTAGCGATCGATTGCTAGAAGATGCAGTTTCCCAAAATCAGTCATTACGGGTTAAATTTTAATCTTATTCAAGGTCTAACACCTAAACCAAGTTAGTTATCTATGTAAGGGATGTTTTAGACATGGGAAAAGAGAAGGAAAGTAATTGTTAGCATAAAAAGAGATTGGTGAGTGTACACTATTGGGTTGTGAGACTATAGAGCATTCCTTTGGCTACATGCTTTGAAAATTAATTTAATTAGCCAAAAGTGAGAGAAAATTCACAACACAACGCACACAATAGTTTGAGGATTTGTAGCAAAGTTCAATGAGAGATTAAAGACTCTAGACTAAAATTATAAACAAGAGGAGCTTGCTTGTAGAGGCTAAAAGATGACAAAGATAAAATAAAGAGTAGAAAATTTTCAAGTCTTGAGGAGAGGAGACTTGAAGGCCAAAAACATAAAGAGTTTGGAGATATCTAAACAATGGGAGTTTGGATTAGAGTCTTCACAAAGGTTGCTGGTTTACTTGTTTTATGTAAGGTTTTGTTTGCCAATGCTTTGATTTAGCAGTTCAGAGGTTGTCGCGCTTTTATCCTAGTTTGTGTTTTTGTATTGATAGTGAATTTTATGTATGACTTTCTTCCCTCTAATAAAGCAATTATTAGATTTTTAAGGGATTTTAATTATTTATAAGTTTTTACTCATGAAGTTTTCTTAGGGATGTGAGAGAGCTCTGAAACACTAACATAACGAGTCTTCAACTGCACAAATTGAACTTCGGGGTCAAAAGTTATGACCTTGGGAAGCATGCCTTATGAGAGGTACCCACTTGAAAAGTATGGGATAACATACCTATGAGGGGTCGTCGGTATAAGCTCAACGGTACCAAGAATGCATTACTCAAAGTATAGAGTAAAAAGTTATAATGTTTTGATATTTTTAGTGAATTTGAAAAAGAAAATAAAGTAATACAAAAATTGAGCCGATGCGTAGCAGCACACAAGCCACCTAGTGAACCACATCAGACGTGCTTGTATGATTTTCACATATATTCAGTTTATCAAATTATTATCCTTTGAAGTATGAATGAGTAAAGCATGTTTGCAAAGTGGTTTTAGAGAATTATTCCTTATAGAAGGATGATTCTCAAAATATTATCTAAAATACATACAAGCATATGATTGAGTTACAAGGATGGGATAAAAAAGGGTAATTGTCTCATTAGAATGAGCAACTAAATCTGTCACAACCCAGATTTTTAAAAGCATTTTTAAATAGCACGAACGGTAAGTAGCGAGAATTTTTTTTCTTTACATACAAAACAAACCCTTCGATTAAATATCCAGGTCATGATAACTGGGGTTCACAAATACGAATATCAAATCATATGATATTATTTAACGTCTGAAAAATTCATAAAGACCAGCTCATCCATCTAAGTACAAGTTTGTCACCCATCTGAAAATAAACAACAAGTTGACTCTCACGCTTAAGGTACACTTACGTACCGGAGTTACAGAAACGCGGAAACCTCTTGTGCTCGCCTGCCTTGGTCTCACTTTTCGTCGCCTGGAGAATCTGCAACAAAGCAAACCAAACAACAACCACAACTACAATGGAGCATCTCCGCCTTCAGGAGAAGAACTTCCAAAGGACAAAAGGTTTTATTAATATTTTTCGGATCAGGCCAACATCATCCGATGTTAGTTGCCTACGTACTCATCAGACAACATCTCCAAAGTTTCCAACAAGATCGGATCCAAACGTAGTTCTGCCTAGAAACTACTCTATCCTAAGAAGCATAGCATCACACATGCAATGCTTAGATATTTTCAACGTACATTTTAGTAAGTCCTTTAACAGTTCCACTTGTCTAATTAATAAGCAATATCAAACATTGTTATTAATTATCTCACATCCCTTGTTCGATAATTAAAACTATCAAATCTGAAACTCAGAGATGACTCACCCCTCGAGAAATCCCCAAATAAAGTACTCCAACCTTGGAGTAGACTGATTAACAGTAGCTTGACCCAAATCCCCAGGGCTCTCAATAGCCTGCCACGAATCTGGAGAAGAGGATCCCAACTGTGCTCATGGGCACAGATTGGCAAGAAGCACAAGCCTTCCATGATGCTCATACAACTCCGTTTTTAGTACATACTAAATAGTCCTGGGAAGACCTGCGGTAAAAATCCTCTAGTCGATACCCAAACCGCAGTGGTGATGAAGAAGCATATCACAATCTCTAGCATCCCAACTCTGGGAGAAAATGTCTCATAAGACATTACTAATATAACCAGAGAAGCCTCGGGTCCTTATGGCCATTGACTCCCCCAAACATCTGAACTTAGATATATTATTTCCATCCAGTCAAGTATCCACTCAACCATTTGGGTCCTCTTCACCTTGTGAATCGGCCCAATAAATAGCTCATCCACTGAGCTATGACTCAGAGAACATCCCAAAATCACCCTCGGTTCATTAAACAAGGTAAAATTCTAAGTCAGGGCCTCGTTCACTCCATGAATTGGTCCCAACCCTAAAGAGGGTATTTTAGTCATTATCTTAATTAGGTATTCTCCCCTCAATCCAACGACAACCAAAATCTCTTGATTAGTCTTTATTAACCTTAAGTTACTGATATAACTTAAAACTTCAATAATAAAAGCATACATCAACACAATCAACATAAATAACTTGCATTCACACTAATGCATAAATAATTAATAAAGGCCCATTGCACTCATTTGCAGGGCTAGGGCTCAGCAAGTTCAAGCCCGAGAGTATAAACAACTCTAGCGCATCCTGTGAGTCACATATATGACACTCTAGTTGATCGATGCACTCGGTTGCAGACACATAAAATATGCTGCTTTAAACCTAGGAATTAGGGTTCTACCCTTTATTTCTCATGACACTGCGACCCAACAAGGTCTTCATGTCACTTACTGGTCATGCTCCTTCCTTTTGAAGTCATTTATAGGGTACCCTAACTCTTAATTCACTAGGTCATCCGTTTCGACAGAAACATAATATATTGCCCCTAAGGGCGTTAGGGTAATTTTACCACCAAGGGTATGATACCCTCCCTTTGGTCATTCTAGTCATTTTACTGCCCCTATATTGATTTAAGTCATTGACCTCTCACAA
Source organism: Saururus chinensis (assembly GCA_035235625.1). NCBI lineage: Eukaryota > Viridiplantae > Streptophyta > Magnoliopsida > Piperales > Saururaceae > Saururus > Saururus chinensis. Next base: position 23,658,059 of record CP141142.1, read on the forward strand.
CGCTCTACTCTCAGACCGACTCACGCTTCCATTCACTCGAATGTGGGTGGGTCCACTCAAAAGGGTATTTTTATCATTTAGTTTAAGGCATTAATGACATCTGATGGGTCTAAAATTGAACTCAATGGAACTACTTGACTTCGTAGACTCTGTGTAATTTTCCTGGCGTGTGACGGGGTCGTGAACCCCTTGAACCGACCCAAATTTATTTAATAATTTACGATTAAACCTAGGGGCAAAAAGGTCAATTACCCACTCACTGGGACTTTTCCTCACCAAACGGTATGGTCTATAATTCTATTACCTATTAAATTCTCACTGAGAATTTTCCCAATTTTTAAATCAACTCATAGGCCCTTGAACCGGAGCCTCTAAGTCGGGTAAGTGCTTTTCACGTGATGACTTAACTACTAGGGGTAAAAAGGTCATTTTACAGTCTTTTGAATTTTCCCCAAGTCTTAAACTTCATTAGAATACTCCAACACCTCTTGGGGTGATTGAGTATTTTTTCCATAATTTTTTTAGATGTTTTTATCCCCCTGAACCGGACCCAGTTCAACCCTTCATTTGTTTCTTTGTTTTTTTTTTTAAACTGACCCGAACTGGGTCGGTTTGGGTCAACGACCCGCAATGCGGGTAGTCTTCCCCGCGTCCGGCCAGAGGTGTATTTGCCTCTGGCAGCACCGCCGCTTGCCGCCACGGCAGGGCGGCGGGCTGGGGTCCACCGGATCGTCGCCAGGCCCTCTCCCCCGCCACTACCCGGCGGCCGGCAAGGGCCAAATTCGCCCTTTTTTTTGTTTGTTCGCACTGCTCGGCATGGCAGCCAGCTACCACAGCCAGGCAATGCCCTAGGACCAACCAGATTGCCAGGATCCGGCGGTTCTGGAGGTCCAGGCTGGCCGCCCGTCCCTGGCCGTCTCCGCCCTGCTGAGAGCCGGAAATTTCTGTCCTGTCTTCTTTTTTTAAAAATGTACTGTGACGACCCGACGGCAGCCGATCCGCCGCCACCAAGGCGCCGGATCCAAGGGCTCCTCAGCCAGGGCCAGGGCCGGCGCGCCCCTCCAGAATGGGTTCAGCCACCAGCGGTCGGCCGGTGACTGGTCCATAGTCAGACAATAAACAATACTCAAATTAAATTATGTGAACAGTGATTGCAGATATCACTATTCACATAATATACTAAATAATTTATATTATAATAATGAAATAATCTCTAATTTCAACTTAAAATCCTACCTTGAAGGCCAAGTTGTCGTCGATCCACCGTCGCCAATGCTTTGTCGGAATTTGGCCGAAAAATTCTAATGGGGGCTCCTCCTCCATCCCTAAAAGCTCCCCCAAAAAGCTTTAATTCTCTATTTTTATAGGTGTCAGATTATGGCTCCTAATCTCATAAGAAATTGGGCCCCAAAAACCCAATTTCGGAACAGTAAATAATCGGGCCCACAAAACAACTTAAATGGCCCAATTGCACATTTAAATCGAGTAAACGGGCCCTATACGATATGTTCAACTTTGAACAGTCGTATCTCCCTCATCCGGACTCTAATTCACGCATTCTTGGTGGCATTTCGAAGATCTTTCCGTCTATTTTCCATCCATATATTCTTTAGCCACCACTTCCAACTGATGATTAAGTTACTCCTATGAGAAACTTAAGGGGTCCAACACCCTAATTTCCCGTTGTCAACTTTGGGAATTTAGAAAATTCCCGAACGTTACAAAATCTATCTTTGTAGTTATTATAAGTGATGTTCTGATCATTTATAATTAAACCCTTTGCAAGTGTACAAGGTAATTGTACTAGGATAAGTATTTTACGGTTGTCGAACCTCAGGGATGGATGGATTATCACTAAATCTAAAGAGGAATTTGCTGATTACAAACTAAAAACAACTTAAACTTAAATTAAGCAAAAGAAAGGAATCAACTAGTTTAAAAATAAGAGATTAATTTGATGAAATTTACTTAGGAAATTGAATCCACTATAAAACCATAACAATTTCTTAACTTTTAATCTAAATCTAGTGTGAATATGAACAAGTATTCTCAGCTATAAGCTAGAATTACTTCAAAAAGAATTATTAATTAACTTCCATGGCATGAACTATCTTCGACAATAGCACGAATCATCTACACTAAACTAGCTATAGGCATGACCCGTCTAATCTTAGTATAACTCATCCAAGTCATTAATTATCTGAACATTAAAACTATTATATGACCATCTCATCTAAATCACATAAATTAGAATTGATGCAAATATCAAAACCACATCAATCTATCATCTACAAGACAATAAATCAACATAGATTTGAATAAACATAAAAAGCTCTTCCATTAAAAAGGAAATCCTTATCATACAATTGTCATCATTCACAACTGAGATCTAAATTAAAAAGAAAAGAAACTGAAACTTATCTATAGCTTCATCAACTCCTAAGTAAAAGAAAAGTCTATCCTTCCATTGTAGAAGAAAGCACTTGAATCTCCATTAAAAGCTTTGAGTTCTTCTCCATCTTCTTCTTCCTTTTTCTCTTCATAAAATCAACTGGAATCCTCCAATTTAAGCCAAATATGTCTTTTTATAGGCATAAGTTCCGTAGGAAGAAGTCCAATATGAAAAGGATTGAAATTTGGGTCCAACAAGGAAACTGCGCATTATGCCGTTCGAATTCCCTACATGCCCGTTCGAACGCTTGAACTGAGTTTTTCTTCAAAATCACGTTATCCCGTTCGAATGCCCTACAGCCCGTTCGAACGGCTATAGTGTTTCTGCAATCTGGACAGTTTTCCTAGACAGTCCATATTCTGTTCACTAAGCTTTTCTTTATGTCCATATTAATTTCTAACTTGTTTATAACTCCGAAAAGTTGTCCAAATCACTATTTTTAATTATTCCAAACATCGTCCAAGTACCTCGATAAGCGCATTTTTCCTACAAAATATAAAATATCATCTTTTAGACATGTATAATATAATTAAAATCCCAAGTTTGTTCAAATACATATCTAAACTACTAATAACTATAAAATTATTAATAATTAAACTAAAATACTAATATCTATCTTAATCTAAATAAACCATAACTAACTCTAAATTAACCTAATCTATATTAGCAAATAAGGTAAAAAGGCATATAAAATAGATATATATTTCATACTTATCACGATCCCATGGCTTGTAGAGGCATAATTTGGGTTTGAACATTGGGATGAAATGTTTCAAAAGGAAAATTGCCTTTATGTGTCGTGCCCCGGGATTTTGGAAGCATATAAAATTTCTTTTCACAAAAATATTGGAGTTTACCCGGGCCAGCGACTGGAGCCACAGTCCTTATACAAACACATAAGAGAAAATTAAGAAGGAGAATTCTTACTCATTTCTGTGTTGTTGAAATCACATAGATAAAACTCGGAGTAGGCCCTTCTACCCCCACACTAAACTTCATCGAGTTCTGTAAAGTCTGGGGGATAGTGAGTATTTTAAAATACTCAATAGGGTTTATACTATCAAGCATGAATAAATGGAAGTTTCACAACATATATCATATATAATATTTTTCATGAAAATAGGGTGTGCCTCTCACCCAAAACCACCACTAGTGCTTCTTCTTATGTGTCAAAGATGCTTCTAGGGTTTGTAAGCTCTCACGACTTACTACTAATGTCCCAGACAAATATATATATATATATATATATATTAATAGGAATTTGTTGTGGGTACAAAGCAGCGACCACTTACTCCTCCACATATCATCTCAAAATATTTTGTGCTTCTGGATAGAAGAGCCACCCATGCTCATGGGGCACCAAGATCTAGAGAGTAGAGAGTCTTCCCATGATACTCTCTACCCTAGCGCGTAGCCTTCATATGTGCCCTTTGTTAGGGGCTAATCAGGGGTCTTTCCCTTCATTAGGGGCTCACCAGGCTAAAATAGGTATTGTGCATCCGATTCCGAACCGGATTAATTGTGCCCTTAACTAGTCAACAGAGTTCTATCAAGGCGCCCAAAAATAGCTCGGCACAACCAAAACACTCTTGAGTCCTAGACTCATAATCTTGAGTCCCAGACTCAATCAAAATATCCTAGAGTTCCCATACTCCAAAAAGGGTTGTTTTCTTTTAAAACATTCTATCCCAATGTTTATCCTTTTGAAAACCATATCTCCGCCTTTACAAGTCATGGGAGCATCACTATCAACGACTACAAAGGCAAAGTTGGTTGCTCATTCCAACAAGACAGTTACACCTTCTTTGTCCTGCTTCAGTGACTTGATCACCATGCTTATGCGTCTTTTTAAAAATAATCTTGAGAATCCTCCTTTTAACATGGACGAGTCCTCTAAAACCGACTTTCAAACATATTGTATTCATTCGCAATGAAAACAATTGCGAAGTTAGTTTGTCTCTATCTCACACGCTCCATCGTATATAATTTATATCAAAATCCTCGGATAAATATTCGATCAAATTGTCATATATGAGGCAATCATAAAACATGCAGTATATAAAACATATCCGCTTCTAGCGGCTAATCATTTGACTAATCGAATATACATAATAGGATTATAAACATACGATATATAAATCATATTCTATCTCAACGATTAACCATTCGACAGATCGAATATATGTGCATAAATCATAACTTAAAAGTAACCTCTAATGCATAACATGCAAGAGTCATATAAATAATAAGTTAAAAACACAACCAAAGTTTATAATCATGCCTTAAGAAAAGATAAAAGCCCCTACCTAGCTCTCCATGCGAGTTCGAAGCTGATGAACTAACACCACGAAATTGGTTGTCCACTTCTGGGGTTATGGAGGTCTCCAACTAGGTAAATAACCCCGCCATGACGTCCGGCACAATCGATGTAGGTAAGAATGCCTCTTAAACAGAAGAAAATGGACTCATATCGACTCCAAAAACGCTTCTTCCGTGCTCGTAGGCTACATACAGAACCTCCCCTTCCCCAAAGACACTTTAACATTCATGTGCCCATAGGTGGCGAACAAAACATCCCCTTGCCTGGGATGTTTACCCCATATAGGGTTGCTAACTCAAAGAATGGATACTTCCATTACATAGAACGCTCTCGAATTAGCTAAGAACGCTTTTTGAATGGAAGAAAACAAACTCAGAATGACTCTAGAAAAGTTACCGAAAAACTAAATCAAAATAGGAATTTATAGAGGAGATTGCGAGGAGACGGTGAGTCGTGCGCATGTGCATGCGATGCGTGTTGTGCAACAAGAGGCCAAATAGGCGGCACCACTACACTTGACGCCATGCGTCCGTCCGCGCATCGCATGCGTTCGCGCCGACCTGCCGCATGTCTGATGCACGTCACGCATGCATCGTTCTGCATGGCGCAGTTTGCCAGTCGTGGCTTGGCGCAAGCGCATCATCAATGACGCCAACTATTTTTATATAATATTTTATTTTTATTTTAATCAAATACCAATCGAACTTCAAAAGGCGATAACTTCTTATCCCTAAGTCGGAATCGCGTGTTCTTGTTACCGATGGACTCGTATCGATGAGCCCTTTGAAATTAGACCACACATGGGTAGGTTATCTTGCACTTTTAAAGTGGGTCCCGCCCATGTGGCATATTTCCCGGGGTCATAACTTTCGTTCCCAACCTCCGTTTCATGAGTTCTTAGGTTCGTTATGCTCGTTTCACCAAGCTCTAACATACCCACATAAAAACTATCCAAATATATGCCTCTAAATAATTGAAAATAATTAGAAACTCATAAAATAGTTTTATTAGAGGCAAGAAATCATACCGAAAATTCGCAGTTGTTACATTATGAGTTATGGAACTCAAGATTGATTTGTTTGTCTAGAGCTTTAGTTGGTGGATAGCCTAATAGAGCTCTTTAGATAGAAGAGGGCACTCCTATAAACTAGTTTAGAACCAGATAATCCTATTTGGAATCGGATGCACGGTACAAACTTTAGCCTAGTTCGCCGCTAATGAAGGGCACACACCACTAAGAAGGCTACGCTTGCTAGGATAGAGAGTATTAAGGGAAAACTCTATGCTATCCTCATCTTGGCACCCAATGAGCACAGGTGGCTCTTCTCTCCACAAGCATAAGGTGTTTTATGATGATTTGTGGAGGAGTAAGAGGTGGCTGCTTTCTACCCAAGCACACTCCTTATGATGGAGTAGGTGCATGAGATACTAGTAGTAAGCCATGAGAGCTTGCAAACCTTGAGAGCATCTTTGATGTGTAGGAAGAAGCTCTAGGGTAGGTTTTGGGTGAAAGGGCCACCCTATTTTATTAAAAAAGTATTATTTATCCTATGTAATTTAAAACTGCCATGTGTTTATATTTATGTTTGATAATATAAATTCTTCTACTGAGTATTTTAAAATATTCACCACCCCCAAGGCCTTGTAGGACCTAGTGAAGCAAAGTATGTGTGTAGAAACGAATTTTGGGAGCTTTCAAGAAATTCTTGAAGATTTTTATCCAAACTATAAATCTTAAGTAAGAAACCTTCTTTATTTTTCTCCTACTGTGTTTTTATATGGATGATATATTTCATGGGAAACAAAAATTATATGCTATGCATATGGTGAAACCTCCAGTTCGCGGGCCTAGGCAAACTCCAATATATTTTAATAAATTTTATATGTGTTTGAAAATCCAAGGGTGCGACAGTTGGTATTAGAGCACTAGGAAATTTTGTCTACAAATACATGAGGTGAGAAATAATGTTTAACTAGACCAATTTTCGTCTAAGTTTAGGGGTTGTAGTACCTGAGATAATAAATGTAGTTCTACTAGGTAGCATGTCTTGAAAGGTCGTGGAACTGCCAAGGAAAAACCATCAAACACCCATGGCATGAGACATGTGGTGTTGGATAGCTCTATTGTTTGTTGTGCTAGTGCATTGCAAAGTTGTTTTTGGGGTGTCGCAAAATACTTATGGTATGGGATGTGAGAACTTATAGCCACTTAGAATTTTCGTTATACATATGCTTCAAGATATGTCAACACATATAATTAGTATTCCGTTTATACGATATTTTATGATGATAATTTTTTATCAGAATGATTTTATATAATTTGGCTATGAAAACATGTGAGAAGAGTGTTTAAAATACACATCTTATTTCAAGAAAATGAAGATGAACTTGTTTGGGTGTATCAAACTGTTGATTCAAGGTTACAATTGATTAGTACCCCAAAGATGACTTCTAACCATGGAAGAGATATACATAGTCAAATGACTTGACTCCTACTGAAACATCAGTTCAGGAATTAATGGCCTGAGAGGATCTTATGAAAAACTTCTTTGACATGTTGATGCAAAAAATTACTCAATATCTTCAAGCACAAGGATTCAAGCCTAGCTCCAATTGATCAGGAGAAGGGCAATCTGTAAAAACGATTCAAGAAAATTGCTTCAACCTTTAGACAAGAGGATGGTCTTGAGGTAGCAGTGAAGTAGACCTTTGAAGTAGAAAGAATTTTAAGGTAACGAAAGTTCCAAAAGATAGAAAATGGATGTGACCACTTGTGATATCTTTTGACATGATGGGGAAGGCAACTTTTAGGTGGCCGTCAGTAAAAAGGAATTTCTTTTCAGACGAGAAAGTTTTTTTTAGAGATGGGAACATAGTGTTCCAAGGGTATCAAGATAAATCAAGCTTGTGTGTTGTATTAAAGTATAGAAATCCTTGAGCCAAGTGTGTTCAATATACCTTGCTACAGTTATTACAGAGGAGGTAAAGGAGATAAAATTTGGATGAGATAGCCACAGCTGAGACTTTGTCAATATTTTTTTCTGATGAATTGCCAAGTCTACTAACAATAAGAGAAGTTAGATGGTAGTTTCCCCTAGGTACCACTCATATTTCCAAGGCACCCAATAGAATGAGCCCAGCGGAGATTAGAGAATTAAAGGATCAACTTCAAGATCTTTTGGACAAAGGTTTTATCAATCCAATCATCTTGCCTTGGGGAGCGCTAGTGATTTTTGTAAAGGAAAATGAATCTTTTCTATTATGAAAGGATTATCGAATGTTGACTCTAGTAAGTATAAAGAATAAGTATTCTCTTCCATATATTGATGATCTATTCTGTAACGTCCCTAATTTTTTTGCAATTTTCTTGAACCTTTCTATTATTTTTTGCTAATTTTATGATGTGGAAATTTGGTTCTATGTTGTATTTGATTTTCATTATTTTTTTATCCACTATTTGGACTAGTAGAGTTCGGGATGAGGCTCGATTGCGGATCATCGGCCTTGGAGCTCCTCGAGGGTTGTTTGTACAAAATAGAAAGCAAATGAGGAGAAGGAAAAAAAGAGAAGAGAGGAAAAAAGAAAGAAAGAAAACTAAATGATCAGGCTCACTCAAGCCCAATCCAAAAAACATCTAGATGCCCCAAACCACCTTCTGTTGAGCCTTCGGCTTCAACCAACCATTGGCCGCCACCGCAGCCTTGACGAAGGTGATCTCCCTTCCAGCCTATACAGCCCCTCCACCAGACCCATCCCTCTTCTCTCTTTGTTTCTTTTTCCTCTGCTACCGTCATGGGGCTAGTGCTGGTCAAAGCTCGCCTAGCTAGCTCTGACCCAGATAGTCTATTGTTGTAGGGCCGATTCGTCCTAGCCCTGACGGCTACTAGCTCGGCTCTGCCTCTCCCCAATAACCCCTATCCCTCTCTTTGATTTGTTATTTCTGCTGCTGCTATGAGCCGGCAATGATTGGCTGGCCGCCAATGAGTCGTCGTCAGCCTGATGGCGGCGGGAGGTCATCCCTCCCTGTACCACTTGGCCTCCCTCTGCCCCATTCCTCTCCTCCACCCCTGCTCTATCATGAACCTCCATGCTTCCTCTTTGTTTCCAATCTAGCACCGCCGCCACTAACTGAAAAGTGGGGACCGGCCGCCATGGGCCCTGCCCCAGCTCGGCAATGGTGCAGGTAGGCCTCACCAGGCTCTGTTCCACCTTTGGCCCCTCCTTCTCTCCTCTATCCAGTCCCTCCTCCCCATCCCTATTTTCTTTTCACTCTGTTCAGTGTGTTTTGGGCTGTCGGTGAGCTACCGCCACCAATTGCCATCGTCCACCACCGGACCCAACTCTGATCGACCACCAAGTCCTCAGTGGAGCTGGCCAGAGCCACCGTTATCCCATCCTTGCTCCTTTCTCTAGCCCTGCAGCCCCCCAACTACTTCCACCTCACAAGTACTTTTACCTGTTGATCCCATACTTGCCCAATTTACGCTGTTAGCACTAGATGGCCTCTGGCAAGATTCTATCTAGCCTACCTTGGCCCAACAATGGAGGATTTTACCTCCATGGGCCTTGGCCATGTGACATCCTCTCTGCCTTTTCCCTACCTTTTCTTGACACCGAACTATCCCCTTGCCTTTTGTCGTACAAGATGCACAGCTGCCCGCACTAATTATTTTAGTTGTGGGTGGCATTTGACAATGTTGTCATCTCAACTAGCCACCACCTCTTAGCCTTAGCTCTGCTGCCCTTTTTGGGGCGTGGACCACCACCGTCCAATCCATCTTCCCCTTGAGTGCCCTCTTTGGTAGTGTGTGCAAGTGGCCTTGCTTGCAAGTTTCTGTATAGTCACCATTTTTGTGCTGCCTCACTGTCGGATGGCTTATGTGTATGATGTGTGTTTGTGAGTTACATGTATGTTAGTTTGGTGACTAAGAAGTGTGAGGGTAAGCTTTACGTTGAAGTACGAGTGTTACATATTCAATCAGCTGTAGTTGGCCAGGGTATTCTCTTGAATTGACTTAAGATCTAGATGTCATCAATTAATGATTCGAGATAAAGATATTCAAAGACTACTTTCCAAACAAGGTACAGGAAAAATGAATTCTTAGATATGCATTTTGGTTCGACTAATGCCCCAACAACCTCTATGGATCTCATAAACAGAGTTTTTTTGCGCTTATTTAGATAAGTTTTTGATTGATTTTGTTTTGACATTTACTCTACTTGTTCTGAGGAGAATCAAGAACATTTGACAAATAATTATTCAAACTTAGAGAACTCATCAGTTTTATGCTAACGTTAGCAAATATGAATTCTGGCTAGAGCAAGATATTTTCTAGGTCATGTCATTTCAAAAAGATGGAGTATAAATAGACCCCACCACGATAGAAGCAGTAATGAGGTGGGAAAGGCCCAAAACAGTCTTGGAAACTAGAAGTTTTCTAGGTCTTGCAGGATATTACCAAAGATTCATCCCTGGATTTTCAAATCTTGTTTCAACAAGAAAAGGAGTAAATTTTATTTGGCATGAAGTATGTGAAAATGGTTTTCAAGAACTAAATAGGAAGCCAATGACTACATCAGTCTTAGCTTAACCATGTGGCAACGAAGGGTTCATTGTGCATAGTGATGCTTCCAAAAAAGGCCTCCAATGTGTAGTGATGCATAATGACAAGGTGATAGCTTATGCTTCAAGACAATGAAAGAGACATGAAGTACCACTCAAGAAGAGTAATCGTAGTAGTTTATGCTTTGGGTAGTGAAGACGAAGGAAGGGTGGATCAAATGCTCGTAAGGGAGTGGACAATATTGGAAGGAAACAATAAGCTTTCAACCAGAATTACAGCTTGGAAGTAAGAGACCTTTTAATGCCAATGAGAGGTGAAGTCTTCATTGGTTGAGTGCATTTTAGATGCACAGAAAGAAGATGGAGAAGTGTAAACATCACTTGGAAAGCCTAACTTTACAAGGCTCGGATGGAGGTGTTAGATACATAGGAAGGTTAGCGTGTAATACTTGAGTTAAGGAAAGATATATTATTCGAAGCACATTGATCTCATTACACCATCCATCCGGAAGGAATGAAGATACATCAGGACCTAAAAAGAAATTTTGTGGAATGGAATGAAAAAGGACATAGGAGAGTATGTTTCAAAGTGTTCAACTTGTCAACGGGTTAAAGCCGAACATCAAAAACCTTTAGATACTCATCAACTGATTGAATTTTCTGAATGGAAGTGAGTGCACATTTTCTATCTTTAAGAAAGTCATTCTTTAAATTCTTTAGCAATGATGTATGTAAAGGAAGTTATAAGTCGACATGGACTTCCATTGTCAATCATCTTGGATTGAGTGGTCAGTTTATTTCACAATTTTGGCAAGGACTTCAAGAAGAATTAGGTACCAACTTAAGGTTCAGTATGGCCTTCCACCAAAAAACAAATGGTCAGTCAGATAGGATGATTCAGATATTAGAAGATATATTACATGTTTGTATGGTGAATTGAAAAGATCATTGACATGTGGGAGTTAAGTAGGAGAGTATAAGTTGGTAAAGCCCAACTTTTTATAGCAATGCAAAGAGTAGGTGAAGCTCATCAAAGTTGTGCAGCGAACGCGTGGTAAGACCGTTTAAAATCTAAAACAAGGCAAGGCTAGTGGCTTAATGATTGGCCTTGCCTCATAGCTTGTGGTGTTCATGGCACATTCCATGTGTCCATGCTTCAGAAGTACATACAAGCTCCTTTGCATGTCCTTGATTAGACTTCATTTGTTCTTAAAGCCATATTTATCTTTGGAGGAAAAACTGATCAGAATGTTGGATCGTAAAGAATGGATTATTCAAACAAAAGGATTAAATTTTTAAAAGTGTTATAGTAGCATCACTCCTCAGAGGAAGCAACTTGGGAGTTAGAAGTGAAATGCTGAAGAAGTATCCTGACCTTATCGATGAAGGAAGGGTGCAAATTTTGAGGACTCCTTAAGGGGGGTAGATTGTAATGACTATGAATTTTTTGTATGATTTTCTTATCTCAACTAATGCTAAAACTAGATTTTTAATTAATTTTAATTATTTATAGGTTTTTACTTAGAGATTTTTTTAGGGATGTGAGAGAGCTATGAAAAATGAGCATAATGAGTCTTGAACTGCTCAAATCACACTTCGGGATCAAAAGTTACGACCACAAAAAGTTTGCCTCATGAGATAGATCCACTTGAAAAGTGTAGGATAGTGTACCCATCCAGGTCTAAATTTGTAGGGGTCATCTATATGAGCACAACGATAGCAAGAATGCACAAATCAGACTTCATGGTAAAATGTTAGTGCATTTTGAAATTTTGAGTGATTTTGAAAAGAAAACAAATCAAGCCAACTCGGAGTAGCACGTGAGCCATGTGGGATGTGTGGCAGAATAACTGCACAGTGTGGCACATCGCCGTGAAGCGGTTCACTGCTGCATCATGCACTGCGCAGCCAACACGCTGAAGAGGAGCGACACATGGGGTATAAATAGCCATGTGTGTGGTTTTTTCCAGTTTTCCCATTCTTACATTTCTGAAACATTATTTCTTTGTTTCTAAGCTGTTTTAAGTCCGATTCAAGTGATTCAAAAGGTGGTTTTACTTAAATCGAGCGTATTGACGTCATGGAGGGGTTCCTTGATAGAGAGCTCGAAAGTTAGGAAAATCAGCATCCAAAGTTAAGGTAGGGGGTCCTTATCCTTTCCTAAGGCTTAGGAGGTTCGAGCGGAACATCCCCTTGTGCCGGAATAGGATCTCCTTTCGGGCTAGAAAGAGGTGGACACAGTCTCCCCTTGCGTTGGGACGATTTCTCCTTCTGGCTCGAAAGCGGCGAACGGAGCCTCCCCTTACGCTAGAATAAATTCTTCCTCCAGGCCCGTAAGCAACGAACAAAGCCTCCCCTTACTTTGGGTTGTTTTCCTCTTTTAGACAAGCTAACTCGAAAAATGGACCTCTCTACAAAGTAAAGCACACTCAAATTAGCTAGGAACAGTTTTTGAACTAAAGAAATCGGATGAGAAACGGCTTAGAAATGGGCATTTAAAGTACAAAAATGAGCAAAGGTAAGAGGGAAGAGGGAGAAGGAGAAAAAGTTGTGAATACAAAGTATAACCCCCCTCCCTTTTTATAGAGAAACGCGACCCTTGGATGCACGCCGGCAGTGTGCATCAATAATGACATGGCGTGCATCTGATGGATAAAAACTGTCATGTGTCATTGCTGACGCATGCAGCATCCATCAACAATGATGCACGCGGTAAGGCCTAACAATGGTTGACGCAAAAGATTGTATGTTTTTTTATTTTATATATATATATATATATATATATATATATATATATTTTAAATCGAAAAGAAATTTAAAAATCGAAACAGGCGTAACTCCTTACCCCGAACTCAAAAACGCACATTCTTGGTACTGTTGGACTCGTATCGACTAGCCCTTTGAAACAATACCACATAAGGGTATGTTTTCTCTCTAATTTAAAGGGGGCCCCACCCACAACATGCTTCTTGAGGCCATAACCTACTATCCCGGTGTTCGATTGACGCGTTCTTAAGCTCGACATCCGAGCCCTATCAAGTATCTTATGGTGCCTTTGAAAGAATCGTGCTAAAAAAAGTCCAATTTCAAGAAAAACTATTATTGGGCATTAAAACTCGGTAACGGGCCCAAACGTTTAAATTCCGGGGCCATTCTCTCCTCTCTTTCTCTCTTTCTCTCTTCTCTCACTTTCTCTCCTTCTCTTCTCTCCTCTCTCTATCTCTCTTCAGTCTCTCTCTTCCCTCTCCCTCTTCTCTCTCTACCGGCTCTCTCTTCACACTTTCTCTTTTCACTCTCTCTATACTCTCTCTTTTCCCTCAGCCTCTCTTCTCCCTACCCTCTCTCTCCTCTCTCTTCACTCTCTCTTTCTCTCTCTCTTCACTCTCTCTCCTCCCCCATCCTCTCTTCTCTATCTTTCTTTCTCTCTCCTCTCTTTAATTATATATTATATTTTAAAATCAATAAAAAATTTAAAATAAATTTTAGTAGCAAAGCATATGCATATGTGTGGTTATTACCTAGGGTACTAGGGACACATTTTCTTAAGCGTTGCTAATGAATATTTAATTTTAATTATTTATTAATTTAAAAATATAATAATATAATAAAAAATCACAAAGAACCTAAATTATTTTCTCCCTCCTTTATGTCTCCTCTCATCCACTCTTCTCTCTCTCTCTCGTCTCTCATCCTCTACTCTCTTGACTCTCTCTCTTCACTCTCTCTCTTATCTATCCTCTTTCTCTCACCACTCTCTCTCTACCCTCCTTCTTTCTCTCTCCTCTCTCTCTTCACTCTCTCTACCTTCTCTCTCCTCTCTCTTTTATTATATATTATATTTTAAAGTTAATAAAAAATAAAATAAAATATATTAACGATGCTTTAAAAAATGCATACTTGTAATCTAGGTACTACCTAGGGTATCAGCGACGCATTTTCTTAAGCGTGGCAAATAAATATTTTATTTAAATTTTTATTAATTTTAAAATATAATAATATAATAAATAAATATGAAAATATCTAAATTACTTTATCCCCCTCTATGTCTCCTCTCTCTCCTCTCTTCTCTCTCTACCCTCTCTCTCTTCACTCTCTCTCCTCTCTCTTCACTCCCTCCTCTCTTTCCTCTCTCATCCGCTCTTCTTTCTCCCTCTCTCTTTCTCTCTCCTCTCTCTCTTCACTCTCTCTACCTTCTCTCTCTTCTCTCTATTTTTTACTATATGTTATATTTTAAAATCAATAAAAAAATTTAAAATAAAATATATTAGCCTCGCATTTAAAAATGCGTCGCTAGTACCCTAGGTAGTAGTAACGCATATATATATGCGCCACTACTACCGAGGGTACTAGTGACACAATTTCTTGGGTGTCGCTACTAAGTTTTATTTTAAATTTTTTATTAATTTTAAAATGTAATATAATAAAAAATTCTTAGAAAATTAAATTAATTTAGCTCATCTCTTCCCTCTGTCCTCTCTCTCTTCTTTCTCTCTCTCTTCTCTTTCTCCTCTCTCTACCCCATTTCTCTCTCTCTCTTCTCTTTCTCTCTCTACCTTATTTCTCTCCCTCTCTCTCTCCACTCCTTTCTCTGGATCTCTCTCTTCACTCTCTTTATTGTCTTTCTCTCTCTTCAGTACTCTCTCTCCCCCTCTCTTTTCTCTCTCGTGATCTTTCTCTCTTTCTTACATGCGTAAATGTGCGCCCCAACTCAGAGGAGGAATGAGGATAAAGTAGGAGAATTTTATTAATAATTTTTTTATTTATTTATTACATAAATAATAAATATTAAATAAATTATATTTAATTTATAATATTTAATTATTATAAATTATATATTTAAATAATTAATATTAAATAAAATAATATAATAAAACTATTAGGGACACTTTTTTATAAGTGTTGCTTATATTAGTGATATTAGCAATACTTTTTAAAAAAGGCATTGCTAATAGTCTTAATTTATTTTAAAAAAATTACTTTATTTTATTTGTGATGCATTGTTTAAAGCATCGCTAATAGTTAAAGTAATAGGAACGCTTTGATAAAAGTGTCACTATTATTAATATTATTTGTGACACTTCAAAAAGTATCGCAAATAGTTCCAAATTTTTTACTTTTTTAAAAATTTATAACTTTTAATGACGCTTGTTTAAAAACATCGCAAATAGTTTAGTTTTAGAGACGTGTTTATAAAAGTGTTGCCACTAGTTGAACTATTAGTAACACATTATAAAAAATGTCACTAATAAATATAAATTTTGCGACACTTTTATATGCGTCACAAATACTAGTTTTTAGCAATGCTTTAGGTTACGTGGTTAATAAAAGTATGCCAATAATATTTTTTGGGGAAAATTATTAAAATAATAATTAAAAAAAATATTTACTAAAATATACCACTTTGGGAAATATTTCCCAAAGTGGTGTTCGTTTTGGCCATGCTAAGCAGCTGGCGCCAGCGTGGCCTTTTTTTTATATTTTTTAAGTTGATTTTGTCGTTTAGAACGACGAAATTGGCTTGAATACGATTTCGTCGTTCTAAACGACGAAACCTTTTATTACTTGACCCGGTTTCGTCGTTCAAAACGACGAAATCAACTTAAGCTGATTTCGTCGTTCTGAACGATAAAACTGCCACACTTGGCTAATTTCGGGTTCCGGTGTGGGAATAACACTGATTTCGTCGTACGCATGTATTCCTTACGATTAATGATATGATCTTCATCTTCCATAGATCATATGGATCATGCAGAGCCTTGTTACGGGTCAGGCCCGAGTGACGCTTCTTTACTCGTAGAGCAGGAGTCACATAGGTCTGTTGCTATTTGGAGAGGAGAGGTATGATAACTTTTTTTAAAATTTGTTTCATTGTTTTTTGGTTGATATAATACGACATGTTATAATTTTAAAATTTATTATAGGACCCCGGGTGCCTTGAGTGCACCGAACATTTTAAATACCTCCACCATTGGCCTATAGATGAGCGTATATTACCTTATATCGAGCGAGCTGGATTCAACCATTTCATTCATCTACAGTATGTTCGTCTCGATCGGCCTCTATTAACAGCTCTTGTTGAGAGATGGAGGAGGGAGACACAGACGTTTCATTTGTCATATGGAGAGATGTCCATCACGCTCATGGATGTGGCAGCTCTATTAGGACTCCGTATTGATGGACGTCCGGTGACAGGCACGACAGGAGGAGCTCATATGGATATATTACTTAGATTTCTTGGTAGAGCTCCTCCTCCTACAGTGATGCGTGGTAGCCGAGTGAGCCTACGATGGCTCTTACAGGAGTTTCGTGAGCTCCCAGCCAATGCTACAGAGATAGTTATCGAGCAGCATGCACGAGCCTATATATTGCATTTACTTGGAGCCACCATATTTGCGGATACCACGAGCAGCCACGTGCATGTTTCGTATCTCTCTCTCCTTCACGACTTTGACATGGCTGGCACTTATTCATGGGGCAGTGCTACTCTCGCATTCTTATACCGAGAGTTAGGAAAGGCATGTCAGGCCATGACCTCGGGGATTGCGGGCTGTCTGACTCTTCTTCAGGTAAATAGTTGTGTAACTTTACTTGGAGTTTTAGTCACATATAATTTTTTATTTCTAATATTTGTTATCACTATTTTATGACATAGTTATGGTCGTGGGAGCACTTACACGTCGTCCGACCAACTGCTGAGATGGGTCGCTTGGTCGAGGGTGCTCCATTAGGGGCGAGGTAGGTTGTATTTATGTTTACCACATTACTTTTTATGCAACGTTTTATGAACATATGCTAAACTCATTTCTTAAATTTAACTCCTTAAGGTGGAATGTTCGGAAGAAGAGAACCGAAAATCCACAAGGAGTCCTCCGTTTGTATAGAGGGGAGTTAGACCACCAGCAGCCATACCAGGTAATTTTATTACCATGTTGAACTTTTTTATATAATGATTTTAAAAAATTTTGTCGTTATTTAAACTAACTTATCTTTATATATTATATAGATTATTTGGCAGCCGTACTCGGAGGACTTGTTCGCTGTGATACCTCCACTCTGCACTGATGGTCGAGAGGTGTGGCTTTCTCGAACCGCTCTCATATGTTATGAGATTATAGAGATGTATGTGCCAGAACGTGTAATGCTCCAGTTTAACTTGGAGCAAGGGGTCCCACCCTCTACTGTCGAGTTTGTCCATCGCATCACTCGACAGGGCCGCCATATTACCGACTGGGCTATATATCATGCGTCGTATATTGCTCGATGGGAGGATAGGAGATCCACTATTATTAGAGGGGAGCTGGCTACGACATTGCGAGATGTTCGTAGTACTTACATGCACTGGTATTTACCGATTACACGGCGATATATTTTACCGCGCGATGATGTAGAGGAGATGACATATCAGCCTAGGGGAGCATCTGAGGCAGCTCTAGTAAGTACAACTTTGTTAATTAAGGCATATATTATTTTTTTATTTCATTTTAATTATTTATCTAATATTTAATTTATTTTTTTATAGCTTCGTCAGCTTCGACATACTAATGCGTATTTGAGTGATGCACTTGTCACCTGTATTTCGCGCGAGGACTTAGCAACAGCATGTGAGTCGGTGATTAGATCGTCTAATGATGTCCTTCGTAGCTTGTCACTACTTCATTCGGTGATTACGGATGTTCATCGAGATTATCCTGTCGACAAGGCCGCTCAGACATGGCCAATGCACTCTTCATGCCCTGATATTCCATCATCATCAGCAGCATATAGCTCTCCTCCAAGTTCATCATTTCCAGACACTACACATGTCACTCAGCCAGATCCGATTTTATATTATAGACGACATCGGCCAGCTCGTATTGTACCATCTATTACTTATGCTGAGCCGGAGCTCAAGCAGGAGCCTGACATGGAGTCGCAGCCGGAGCCCCAGCCCCAGTCAGAGCCCGAGCCCCAGCCCCAGTTGGAGCCAGAGTTAGAGCCACAGCCAAAGGTAGATCATGAGGAGCTCGTACACCCCCGTCGAGGACGAGGACGAGGACGAGGATGTAGGAGATTATGATATTACTTGTGATGTATTATATTTGTTACTTGTATATGATGTACTTTACTTATATTTGTTATGGTGATATTTGTGATAGTGATATTTGTTATGGTGATATTTGTTATGGGTGGAATGAATGAAGTCGTGCATATACATATGTGTTTTGTGTTCTGTGTTTTGAATGAATGAACAGGGACAGGTGATAAAATTAGTTTTAAATAGTAATTTTAAAAAAATTTAATTTGATTTCGTCGTTTAGAATGACGAAATCAGTGTCCTTCCCACAACCGAGCCCGAAATAAGACAAGTGTGGTAGTTTCGTCGTTCAGAACGACGAAATCAGCTTAAGTTGATTTCGTCGTTCTGAACGACGAAACCGGGTCAAGTAATAAAAGGTTTCGTCATTTAGAACGACGAAATCGTATTTAAACCAACTTCGTTGTTCTAAACGACGAAATCAACTTAAAAAATAAAAAAAAAAAACCACGCTGGCGCCAGCGTGGCAAAAACGAACACCACTTTGGGAAATATTTCCCAAAGTGGTATATTTTGGTAAATATTTTTTTTTAATTATTATTTTAATAATTTTCCCTATTTTTTGTTGTAGTGTCATCTTTAAAAAATAGATTAATTATGTGACATGCACACCTAATATGAAACGTAAGGGACACCATTGTATTAATGTGATCACAATGGGAATCTAAAAGTTCTACATGGGAATTATTATTAGAAGCATTATCTAAAATAATAGACATAATTTTCTCTTTAATTAAAAATTTATTTAAAATAAAAATCCATAATTTTTAAATAATGAGGTAGAATTAGGATATTCTATCATATTAAATTAAATTATTCTTACTCATAAAAAAAAAATTCTCTTATGTAATCTCCACTCATCATCTATAAAATGAGTTGTAGCACATGCATACTCGATATCTTAGCTACTAGTCCAAATATCAGAAGTTCAAAAAGTCATATATAAAATTGTAAGCAAAACATTCAAAAGTTAGACCTTGTACTCCTACAGCTTGAAATTGTCCTTTCTTAGAGTGTTACAAGAGATTGTTTGGAATATTGTGTTAAATCTAATTTTCTTCTTGATTGAAAGTTAATGTGTTAAGAGACAGGTGGAGGAGGCGCTTAAGGCACAACTAGGATTATTTAGGGTCCTTTGGGCCATGCTTAATTGGCAATGCATGATCTAGCGTGTTGGAAAAGATGGCTGGTATCCCTGCTTCCAACACTTTGGATTGCTTTGCAATAGTTATATTCGGCTTTAACAATATTCACTCTAGGTTCATCAGGAGAAACCACATTAATTTTCTTCATCTAGTTCTACACCATGGAAGTTTACCATTTTTTTTATTTCCCCAATCATCCAAAGCCATTAGTGGAAGAGGCATTGTAGTGGGAGTAGGGCATCATTTTCTAAACAAATAGACAATAGCAAATTAAGTGGAGAAAGAGCATGAAAATGAAAATGTAAACAAAATTACTCAGCATAAACTTTAAATTATAAAATAAAAATTATTTACTTTAGAGTTAATTAATAATTTGATTTTGCCCACTTGGTGCTTTAATAAAATTAAAAATGAGGAGGCTTGAGATCTAAGACTTGAGCTTGAGATGAAGTTCTTGGCCTTGAGACTTGATAGCTTAATCATGAAGTTGATTAAAATTAAAAATTATAGAGATTGAGAGCTTGAGAGTATTAAAGAGAAAGTTAGAGAGTAGATAAAAGGGTGAAGAGAAGGTTAAACTTCTCCCTATTTATAAATTTTTAAATATTAAAATTATCTATCTTACTCTTAAAAATGACTATTATTTTAATATTAAAAAGGTTAAAATTATCTTTTTGAGGGGCCCAGGAGTGACAATTTTGTAATGGCTCCCCCCTCAAAGTCAAGCTTTTAAAAATAAAATAAAAACTATAATTGTAGCCAATGGCTATAAAATTCACAAAACGGATTGAGGGGTGATCAATAGATATTTAACATTTCCCACTCTAATAAATTTTTTGATGATCTAAAATCCTATTTGAAGTCTAAAAGGGGTTTTACATTAAGGAATGATCACTCGCTCACTCTACGGGGCTTGCTCACTGCATATACGCTAGCATTTCTGTAGTAGGTCAGCCCGGTACAGAGTTGTCACTACAAAAAAATGGTTTTTGAAACACATAAATTTGTTGCAAAAAGATACTTATTTGTTGCAAAAGTGTTTTTGCAACAAAAACAAATTGTTGCAAAAAGTGTGTCAAAAAGTAATTTGCCGCAAACATCAATTTGTTGCGAAGAGATCCCTTTTGCAACAATATTATTTGTCGCAAAAAACTAGCTAATATGTTGCACAAACTACTAATATGTTGCAAAAAATATAATATACGCACGGGGAAAAATTATTTTTGATATGCTTTTGCAACAATATTTGTTTGTCACAAATAAAATATTTTTTTAAAATTTTGTTTATAATTATTTTAATTTTGCAACAATAAAGTTTTGTTGCAAATGGAATTTATTCTTTAAAGAAATATTTAAATAATTTATTTTTTCCACAATATTTGTTCATCTCAAATGATATACATTTTCAACAAAACGATTCATTGTTAAATCAAATTATTTTGTTGCAAAAGTAATTATTAAAAAATAATATAAAATTTTTTTTGCAACAAAAAATATTGTTTAAAAAATTAAAAAATTTGAAATATATAATTTTGTATTTATTACAAAATAAATTTGTTGTAAAAAACCTTTTTAAATTATACATGTGGTATTTGCAACAAAAAATTAATCATCCATAAAGGACAAAATATATTAACGACAAACAAACTTTTGTTGCAATATATGCTTCTAATATATTGTACCATGTAATTGCAACAAATAATTTTGTCTCAAAAGTGCATACATGACTATTTGGGACAAACACATTTAGTGGCAAAAATAAATCTTAAGATAGCTAGGTGTGTCGTGGGTCACTCTATCTTTTACTTCATATTCAATTGAGTAAGTTGTCAAAAATAGATTCCAAGATAGCTAAGTGTTGGGCTTATTTACTCCACAACCTTCATGAATATCCATCGTCATTAATCTTGAAACAAGATCTCTAGATGCAAGATCCTTAGCGGTAGAGGCATATCGTTCCATAAATCTTTCACCTTCAATGTTTCTAAGAATATCACCTTCACCCCAAGATCCTGTGTAGAATAAATAATAATGAAGCAAAATTTACAAATCAGGTGACCAAGCATAAAATTACCATAAGATAATTCAATCAGCAAGCAAACATAATAAAACTATCCCGATCATGTCATTCAAAAATGATACACTATAATTCACATTAACAAGAATATACCACAACCTTTAATAATAAGACATCTCACCCATATATAGCCGTTGGATGAACTTCATAAACTCAAAATCATCATGTCTCACCTACACACTGGCAACTCTCTTGGTATAATAAGAGCATAATACATCTCAGGTCCATAAAATTTTCAACCAACTTGTCCTCTGGATGAGGTTCCCACCTACTTCGCCTGTTCAGACATCTTTAAACCTTGGCAACGTAACAAAACTCTGCAAATTGCATAAAAATAGCATATAATATGATGATAAGATATCCTAACAAATACTTATGAAATAGGAAAGGAGAATGTAAAGTATTTCAATAAGCACATTGTCATGGAAGCATATTAAGATAGGGAAAGTACCAAGTGCTATAATTTTGTAAACCATAGTCATATCTTGTTCCATATATTTTTACCCTCACGGATTATTTTCATACCAAATTTATGTAAGGTGAGAATATAAAATTTTGCACTTGCAACAACTATATCTAATTATAAAATATTTCTTGATGATTAAAGCACTATCACAAAAAAATTATAAAGGATGGACATGATACGCAATGTAACATCAGAAGATGAAACATATGACACCAAGAACCATCAAGAAACAAGCCAACTTTAGCGCTATGAAGCCAAGAGAACTCCACTAAGCACAGAAAGGGAGTTGAATCTTAGTCCTCAGCACAAGTCATCCCAGTAAATTGCTATATACATATAAACCGAGCATGCCTGCTGGCCAAGTCCCCTCAACGTGCCCGTGCAGGTAGGGCCTGTTGCCGCGGGACACTGGGACAACCCCAGTCGTTTCCAACCTACCAATAATGTAATCATCACATGATTGTCATGAGGATTTTTCTTCCGCCATTGTGTTTTTCCTTTTCCACGTGATTTGAGGGATATATCAGTGAGCAAAGTGTAAAAAAAGACTTTAATCCATCAACTCGTAACAATAGTTTAACTGTTTACAGCAGTGTTTTAAAAACCGGACCGGACCGGCTGGTCCGACCGGGTTCGACCGGACCCGGTGCAAAAAACGGGCCGGTTCGATGCAAATTCCGGGTTGGATTGACCCGGCCGGGTCAGCGTGACCCGGCCGGTTCAACTGCAAACCCGGCGCTCCGGTCCGATCCGGTTTTTCAAAAAAAAAAAAAATAAGAATTTCGGGCACGGGGCGAGTCACGGCGTCGGGCGATTACAACACTGTTCACTTCAGAGTTCAGAGTCGGGAGAGGTAGGGTTCACTGTTCACTTCGACGACGACGACGACTGGCGATCTGGAAGCTCGGCGGCCGGCGGAGAAAATTGGGGCACAGCCGCACCGGAAAGAGGCGATCTCCAGCCTTCCAGTGACTCATCTACCCTCCTTCTCCGTTCGCCGCCACTGCTGATTGAAAAGGAAGATTTTTGGCGATCTGGGCCGGCGCTTCCTCTCCGGCGAAAATCCGTCTCCGGCAAATGTCTGTCTCCGTCGAAAACCCATCTCCGGTAAAAACCCATTTCTCTTCTCATCAATTCCTTTTTTTCTCCGGCGCTGCCTCACAACGATGGTTTCTTCTCCCAGTGACAATTTTTTCTCCCCGGCGTAGTTAGTCACAACAACGGCGCTACCATTCTGCAATCTGCACGCGATCTCAATTCCGTGCTTCCTCTTCTGGGAATTGTGACTGGAGCTGAAACCCCCCCCCTCCCCCCGTCAGTGGGTTGTGAGTCTTGTGACTAGTGATGCGCAGGGTTAAAGAGGGAGAGACACAGTTCTTTCTTGAATTCCGGAGCTGCCCCTTTGCTTTGACCCTGCATAGTATTCTATCCCATGTGGGTCTCTCCCTATTCCTAATTAATCATACGTATTAGCACTTATCATAAGCACACACTCTGCCATGGAGCATTATGGAGGTCCCCCAGCAGACGTAGGTTCCCCATAGTCCTCCCACACGCTCTCTTTTTTGTGTAGTGTACTAAATTTGATAATTACCACCAGCTGGAAAGAAATTATGGTGTTTCGTTGCATGTGTCGATTAACTTGTTTGGATAACATTTCATTCTTTATGTTAGAAATGAACTTTTGCAATATTGTTGCCAGCCGCCAGGATATCATGTCATAAACTATTGTTGGCAGCTAAATCACTCCACAAAAAAATCCTTTTGATCGTATGATTGTGTACTGTTCTTGTGTAGGACTTTCATACATGAAGCCCCAAAAGTTTGAAGGAGGAAAGTGATCAAACTGTTGAGCATTAAAAAAAGTGTGAACTCAGACTGGGATCTAGCTCGATCTGAGCAATTGGAGAAGAAGCCTTTTGGGATCTAGCTCGGAGAACTTGCCCAACTCAGAAGACCTTCAGCCGTTGTAAGTTTTAGGCTTTTAGCTTAAGTATAGATGGCATCAGGGTCGGGGTGTATTATCAGTTGTAAATTTGGGTGTATTATTAGTTGTGTATTTAAATAATTATTTGATTGATCATTTTTATCTTGTAATAGTTTTTATAGGTATATATACAATGGCATCAGGGTCGGGGTCTTTTTGTGCTAGTGCATCTATGGAGGCAGCCCCGAGTGCATCTTTAGGGAACACACCTAGTGCTACTGCATCTATAGCGGGCCCAAATGCTAGCACACCCATTCCTACAACCACATTATCAACTAGGGGAAAAACGGATCCAGCATGGGCGCATTGTTGTTTAGTTGAAGATGGAAAGAGGTCTATTAAGTGTCTTTATTGTGGAAAAATTTTCAATGGTGGAGGCATTAATAGGATAAAGCTACACTTGAGTAAACGTAAAGGGAGTGTGGTTTCTTGTACTAAAGTTCCAGATGATGTGCAATATCAAATGGGTGTTTTATTAGATGGTAATGGTTCAGATAAAAGTAAGAAGAGGAAAACTGTGGGTGTAGAGCCTCTAATAGATGAAGTTGAAGAGGTAGAGGAAGCAAGTGTACCACCACAACCAACTGGACCAAGTGGAGGGAAAGGGAAAAATAGCATAGGCAGCTACTTTCCTCCACGTACTACCCCAGGAGCCCAACCTACTATCAAAAGCGTGTTGGCAGGAAAAAAAGCTATTGAAATGGCAGACATGGCAGTTGGTAGGTTCTTCTATCATTCATGCATACCATTTAATGCTATTAATTCTTTATACTTTCAAGAAATGATTGATCTTTGTTACTACTATTGGTCCTGGTTATAAGGCCCCTAGTTATCATGCTTTGAGGGGAAGGATTTTGGATGATGTGGTCTTAGAAGTAACAGGCAATATTGACAAATTTAGAGGTTATTGGAAAGAAAGTGGTTGTACCATAATGACTGATGGGTGGACGGACAATAGGAATAGGACATTGATAAATTTTCTTGTTTATTGTCCTGAGGGTACAATATTTTTGAAGTCTATTAATGCATCTGATCAATCCAAAACAGCTGATATGTTATGCTATGAGATTTCTCAAATTATAGAGTTTGTTGGACCTGAAAATGTTGTTCAAGTGGTTACAGATAATGCGTCTAACTATGTGGCTGCAGGGAGAGAATTGAGTATTAAGTATCCAAAATTATATTGGACTCCTTGTGCAGCACATTGTTTGGATTTGATGTTGGAGGATTTTTGTAAATATGTGGATGAAGTAAGTGATGTGGTGGATGATGCAAGAGTTATAACAAAGTTTGTCTATAACCACCTTGCCATTTTACAATTGTTGAAGAAGTTTAACAATGAGAGGGAGATCATTTGACCTGCTGCTACTAGGTTTGCAACCAACTTTTTGACATTACAAAGTGTTTACAATAATAGAGATGCATTAAGACAAATGGTGGTTGCAAAGGAGTGGAAAGAAAGAAAGATTGTAAAGTTAGGAAGATCTCTTAAAGGGGTGGAATTTCAAAATGTGGTTTTGAGTTCATCATTTTGGCCAAAGTGTGCTAAGGTCATTGCCATAAGTGAGCCGATTGTGAGAATACTTAGGATGGTTGATAGTGACAAGAAACCTTCAATGGGTTATTTGTATGAAGGGATGAGGAGGGTAATGGAAAGAGTGAAAGTTATATGTAATAGGAGGGTAGAAGAGTATGGTCCTTATTTAAGTATCATTGAGAGACGGTGGAAGGATCAACTTTGTCGGCCTATTCATGTAGCGGCTTATTATTTGAATCCTCAATTTCATTATGATGATAACTCTGAAGCATCATCAGTTCATGTACAAAGGGATTTTTTAGATGTGGTTGAGAAGATGCACCAGATGATGTTCAAACCCAAGCTACAATTGCAAATGAGGTAAAGTTGTTTAGAAAGGTAACAACTAATACAGGGTTTGCACGTGACATGGCAATTGCCTCACGAAAGACCATGCTTCCAGGTGATTTATATTTTATACTTACATAATTTTTTATCATGATATATAATTATATAGTTGCTTGACTATTTACCATTTATTTTATGTAGTTGAGTGGTGGCATACTTTTGGAGGCTCTGCCGAAAAATTACGAAACATGGCAATTAAGATATTAAGTCAAACATGTGCTTCTTCGGGTTGCGAGCGTAATTGGAGTATCTTTGAAAGAATTCATACAAACAAAAGAAATAGATTGGAGCACAAAAGGCTTAATGATCTTGTTTTTGTTCAACATAATCTACAGTTGAAGTAAGATAACGTATTTGATAGTTAATATATGTTTTTATTTTATTCATTTTGTATTATATAAGTTCCATTCATGATTATAATTTTCTTTTTCTTTTTTGTAAATGAAGGCATTTGGTTAAGAAGGGTAAGAAGGAGGACTTAAAAGATATCTTTGACCCTATCTCATTTGAAGCCTTTGACTTGGTTGAAGATTGGGTAGTAGACAAAGATATCATTCTTGATGATATTGATGACGAAGAACTTAGGGATGAGGCTAATGAATTGGGCCTTAACTTTAGAAATCAAGGTGATAATATATTTACTTTTTGGAGTTCATACTTCATAATACAATTTTATATCATTTATTATTTTTTATTGCTATTAATAATTTTATTTTTGTAGGAAATGAGGAAGAGCCAATCATGTATAATGAAGGGTTGGATGATGGTTTTGGATTAGATAATAATCTTGATTTTTGATTTTAGAATGGTAATGTTTACATATGACTTGTGATTTATTTAGTATTTTATTTCTTTTACTATATTAATATATAATATTTTTTGTAGGGAATTTGGAAGAAGAATGCAAAGTTTGAAGATCTTGGCATTTGGAAATTTGAAATTTGAACTTTGAAGTTGAAGATTAGGATTTTTCATTTAAAGGAATTTTATGTGATTTGAGTTATCTACTTATGTTTGGTGAACATTGGAGTGGAAAATGAATTGTTGTTTAATTTGGACTAATGGACTTAGAAGTGAAAAGTAGATGGTTTTTTATGATATGAAACTATGAATGTTTGTTTATCTTTCTAATTATGATAAAAGTATGAGTTTGAATGAGTAGTGTAGGTTTAGATGTGGTTGGAATGAACAATATTTTGAATTGTTAAATATGTTTAAATAAGATTTTGAAACAGGTTTAACAAAATTTTTTTTAGTGTTACGGGGAAACTCTTGCAAAATTTTTTTTGATGATGACATCATCACCCGGGTCAACCCGGGTCGACCCACGGTTCAACCGGGTCGACCCAGCCCAGCCACAAATCCGGGTCGGGGTCCGGGCCGGGTTTTAAAACATTGGTTTACAGGTGGGTTATCCAAAAAAACGAGGCAGAGTGTCGTCCAAAATGTCCAGCTCAATGGAACGTTGACTCATGAACGTTTTAATTTCATGTTCATAGGGGTTTAAAAAATGGCCAAACTTTTCACGCCCTGCAAACCTCACATGCTTCATTACATTTACATTGGATATTTATAAGAATACTACAGGGTCAGGTTTTAATCAGATTTTGTTAAATTTATATTATTTAAAAAATTAAAAAATTCTAATTTGACCTAAATAGTAATTTGAGTTAAATTTAAAAACCCAAATTTGACCCATTAAAGTTGGGTTAAATTTATTAAAATATAAAAAATTTATATTTACAAGCTCATTCTAGTCCGGTGTTACCGTATCTAAACTTAATATTATTTAATAAATAATAAATTTAAGAATAACGTTATTCAGACCCATTTTTTTCCTAGTTCCCCTAAAAAAGTGTAACTGAATTTTTTTTACTTTATTCCCCATATTTCCCACCTCATTTTGCTCTCCTTCCCTTCTACATTAAACTCATCTTTTTCTTCCCTCTCCTTTATCTCTTTCGGCGACTTAAACTCCAGCGATACACTGGACTACATAGCCATTCTAGTGGCCGGACTAGTTTGTGCAGGCCAGTCCGCTAGTGCGGCTTGTGCGGTTGGTGGCCAAATTTGGCCATTGGCCTGCGGCTAGTGGCTAGATCTAGTTGCTGGCTGCATAAGCCGCTAGCTGCCTGCTTGTGCGGCCGACGACCAAATCTGGCCACTGGCCACCGCCAACTAGTGCAGCGGCAACCAGCCATCACGACTGCTCGCCGCCAGCATCAGTGCCGGTGACAAAGAATAAGAAGAAAGTAAAAAAAAAATTAGGTAAAAATAGGGGATACAAAATATTTTAATGAACGATGATAGAGTAAAAAAAAAAAGTCAAAAACAAAAGAGGTTTAAATAGCCATATTTTAAATTTAAATTCAACCATAATAATTATTAGAGTTGATTTTAAAAACCCGAACCCAACTTATTAGGGTCGGATTTTACTATACAGCGACCCGGCATCCCTCGATATTTCTCACCGTTTGCTTTATAAATGGGGCGCCATTCACTCGGTCCATCAAGAAGTAGCAAATATCCAAAGATCTGAAGATGCATAGCGCCCCCTTGACTGAAGATAACAAGTCTGGCGATGGCCAGGATGCACCACCATCTCCATCAGGACTTCCCCTCCGTGAAATCCCCGGCGCCTACGGCCTCCCGGTCATCGGAGCCATCCGTGACCGCCTCGACTACTTCTACAACCAAGGCCAGGACGCCTTCTTCAGCAGCCGCATGAAGAGCATTCAGCTATGGCTGTTGTTCAACCTGCACCCTCTGCTCACCGTCGGGCTGCCCAAGTATATAGAAGATCTTCTGTTCCATACCTTCCACTTCCCTCCTTTCATCGTCAAGCCCTACTACAAGAAGCTCTACAACTTCATAAAGGACGCTGGAAAGGTGATATTGGACCAAGCAGAGAAGATGGGCATCGACAGGGAAGAGGCCTGCCACAATCTGCTCTTCGCCACCTGCTTCAACTCGCATGGGGGAATGAAGGTCTTCTTCCCGGCTCTCCTGAAGTGGATCGGCTTGGCAGGAGAAGAGCTTCATGCCCGGCTTGCACAAGAGATCCGGAATGCCGTCAATACTAACGGAGGGAAGGTAAGTCTGTTCATATTCGGCACTCTTCCTGATTTTGTTAGTCCGCCTGACTTGAACAAAGATCATGGATGTCCCAAGTCGCTTTTCTTAACCAAACAAGAGGAAACGTATTCCATGTTACTGTCCAATTTACAAGAAAATAGAATAATTAATATGAGACAAAGTGATAGTAATAGAATATGATATAAAAGAAAGAATGTGCCATTCAGACCTCAATATTTTTTCCCCAATTTCTCTTTTGCCCTACCCTATATATCTCAAATCTTTACCTCACTGTCTCCTCCTTCTCTCCACTTCTATTTTTCCGGCATAGATTTCGTTGCCGGCGTCGGAGGCCTATCTTCGCCACCGCGACTAGCATGCCACTGGCCATATTTGACCGCGGTTAGTATGCTGCCATGACCAACACACCGTCTACTAGATCTGTCCATGGCCAGATCGCCGCGGCCAGCATATTGGCTGTACATGGCCAGCTAGATCTGCCCGCAACCAGATCTAGCTGCTGGCAGGCTAAATCTAGTGGTCATATCTAGCCGGTCGCGGCTAGCAGCAGAATTTGGCTGCAGGCCTACCAAACCTGGCCACCGCCGGCTTGTGGCACAGTCAGCCCACTACCATGTACGAATTTGGTTACGGCAGGTTTATGAGATCGTATTGGAGCTATCACCAAAGCCGTCGCCGAAGCTGCGGCCAAAGCGATGAGAATGAAGTAAAAAAAATTCATTTATCTGGGGGACAGTGGAAAAAATGGGGTCTAAATAGAAGTGTTCTAAACGAAAATATAACCTCTCATATCATAGATCTTTTGCGTGGATAGTCTACAAGATTAAAATGTTTTAAATGTTTAAATCTAGTACAAAGAATGGGATAAGTTAGATTATACTCTTTTAAACTTAGCTAAAGCCATTAGGTAGGGAATGGGGTTAGGCAAAAATGTCTCCCTGTTTATTGGATAGAGAAAATGTTTTCTCTTTTTTGGAAGAGGTTTTTTATACCCATCTTACAATGAGCTCTGCCTAAGCTACATATGTGGATCCGCTGATATTTAAGATCAACGGTGTATACACTAGAGCACATTAACATTATTGTACAACATCGATCTTGTAAATAAATATCTCCCACAAAAAAACTTACTCTTATCAGCTAGGAGTTGGATAAACTCTTCTATAGGTTGCTTAGTCTAGAATTTCTCTTGTCAATAAATTGAATAATAATTATGGAACATATCACCTATACTTATAGCTTAACTGTTAGCCTCTTAACTTGACGGATGCTAAAAAGCGAGCTACCCCTTACTTGGTAGTGGACAACCAAGTTTGCTTGGGCGACAGACAGCCTAGGCAGCCCCTTGAGCACGAACGGATGCTAGGACAGCACGTGAGGTGTTTCGGACGAGCTACTCGCCTTACGGAACAGGTTGAGTAGGAGTCCTTGCGCAGGCGGGACTTTTTCAGTGAAGCGGGGCATTACTTGTACTTAGGGGAAGACTCTTAAGGCGGACAAGATTCACTTATACAGGATTACTGCACTTTTAGCTTAAGTAGGAGTTTGGGCAGCAAGTCCTTAAGATGGACAGGATTCACACAGGTAGACTGGCCACACTCTTAGGGCGGATGGGAGACGAAGTGACTGGTGTCTTTAGATAGGCGGACTCTTAGAAATAGCATGACGCTAGACTCTAGCTAAAGATGAGACTCTTCCTGACTTCCTAATCTAGGCTAGGGGTAGAATGCTTATGGGCTGAGAGTTAGTCAGGGTGAAGACTCTTTTATTGGATGAGTTTTGTACTCCTAATAGCATAGGGATGACCAGTTTTAGGTTGAACCTTTTTAAGGGGAAGAGCAAGGCGGCCTTGGTTGATTGATTTTTCCTGCACAAAGAACTAGGGAGCAGAGAGGAGAGCTCTCAACCTAGTAGATCAGCCCTTGCCCTCTCCCTATCTTGTATTTCAGTAAACAAAAATATACTTTAGGCGGAGACCCTTGTATTAGGTTAGACTTGTGTTTCTATTTTACTTGTGTTTCCCTTACGTTTACGAATAGAAAGGAAAGAGAGTAGTTGTTGGCTATGTGGCATAGCGAGGCTATCACATGAACGAACGCTAGGCAAAACTTAGTGCCCGTAACACTAACCATGATCAATATCTCGTTGTACCACACTTATAACACTTGATTTTATAAAGTTAACATAACTTTTTAATTCACTTTATTACCATAGGGAGAATGTTGAAATTAATAGTATATACTCGTATAATGAATGTGGATCTCTTGTTAGCATCCGCTTTCTGATTTAGTTGGACAATTTAAAATTGTTGTGTTTTACAGGTGACAATGGCAGCAATAGAGCAGATGACCCTGATGAAATCTGTGGTCTACGAGACACTAAGGATAGACCCACCGGTGCAGTTTCAGTATGGAAAGGCCAAGAAGGACCTAATGATAACAAGCCATGATGCATCCTTCGAAGTGAAGAAGGGGGAGATGCTGTTCGGCTACCAGCCATTTGCCACAAAAGACCCCAAGATCTTCGATCGGGCGGAGAGCTTCGTGGAGACCGGTTCGTCGGGGACGGCCAGAGCCTTCTCCGCCACGTCCTCTGGTCCAATGGGCCGGAGACGGAGAGCCCCACGGTGCAGAACAAGCAGTGTGCGGGCAAGGATTTTGTGGTCTTGATGGGGAGGCTGCTGGTGGTGGAGCTCTTCCTCCGTTACGATACGTTCACGGTGGAAGTAAGCAAGCAGCTGCTGGGCCCGCTCGTGAACGTAACGTCTTTCAAGAAGGCAAACGATGTTTGATCCAGATGCGTGCGGCTTTGTGCTATCTTTTCTTTGTGTGGTCACGTGGTTTTACCTGCAAAATCGTACCTTTGTCCTTTGTTAGTAATTTTTCATTAAAGTTTGCAACTTACAAATGAACTTTCAAGTTACAGATGGTTGTGCACTACGTATAAAAAGCGTATATTGGTTCTCGTTATGCTATTTTTAAAATATTGCAATTATGAGTATGGTTGTGCAGTGGTATATACTTATCTATCTCCGCTATAAATTTGCTCTCATTGTATGGCATTTCTTGAAACTTGGAATCTGCTATAAGATCAAATATTTGGAACCGTTTTTCTCTTAGAGCCATTTTTTAGAAAAGAAGTAATATGAAAAAAGTAACAGATCATTTACTCTAATTAAAAATTCTTAGCGCATCTCTATCAAGGTATGTTAAATTAAGCTATTGGATATGGTCATGTAGTAAAAATTGATATAGCCATTTGACTCTATGACAATTTGACACAAGGTGAACTCCAAACTATGTATGCTAAATATATTATTTTAATATTATTTTTATTTAATATTAAATTAACATAAAAATATATATTTAAAAATAAGAAATAAAAAAATTAATATGACCGCAGCTTACGTGTTCTAATGTTAGCCCAAGCATCTTGAGCTGTCGGATCTTGATTTAGTGGCATAAGAAGGCATGTAGTGATTCAAATATGCATGCCCCCTAAATTATGCTAAGTCTCACAGGCATTAACTTGGGCTCATACAAATAGATCCCAAAAATAATTAATAAAATAAAAGATATATAAACAATAAGTAAAAGTAAAAAATACATAATCTATTTCCTTTTAGAATAGTAATGAAAAATCAAATAGAAAATATAAAGTAAAATAAAATATAAATAAAATATAAAAGTAAAAAATATAGAAATGAAAAACGAAATAAAAAATAAAAAAATAAAAGATGTCTTTTTTAGGAGACATTATAAATAACAAAACTAATGTCCCACATTTGAAACTCCATATCCACATGATATGGCGTCCCAGGTTGGAGTCTATTGTCCATGTGGGCCATCATTTCCAACTGTTGCATACACCTGTACAGAAATGGATAATGTTCACCATCTAAAAATCCATCATAGGATATCCCTCTCCATTATGCTTCTAGAGAAAGATTAATTGATTAAAGGAAACCTTTTGTGTGGTTATAATTTTGAAAATTTGCATCTCTAAGATCTTCTCTAACGTAGGATGCCATTTCCAAATGGCATCCCTTGAGGAGTACATGGTGCCCCATTAGGGTGCCATTGGCCATCCTACTAGGACACCATTTTTGGCGTCTCCATTTTGAGACACCTTTTTTTCTTCTATTTTTAATCCTCTTTATACCTTTATTTTTACCACTTTGTCATCTTTTTATATTTTTTTCCTTTGTATTATTATTTCAAATATTATATTTGACATTTATGGTTTGAGTTCATAGGTCATATTGTCAAACGAATAAAGATGTCAAATTGAGCCACTTGAGTATATCGAACACCTCAATTTGACATCTCCTATTGGAATGCTCTAAGGAGTCTTAAATGTTTGTTCATATTGTCAAATCCAATCAAGGAAAAATTTTATGTGATGTAGGTTTAAAAAGGATTGGGCTAATATTTAATCTTTTAAAATGTAAGGATCTGCATGTACATGTTGTAAAAGCTCCTCAAAAGTTGTCTCTTGATTTTTTATTGAAAAAATTGTACAATGGACATGTTGGTCCATAAAAAATCAGGCAAAGGGGATAGGCCTACTGTACTGCCATGGAGGACTAGGTTGAAACCACGATAGGTTGGATCGGGCAAGATTTTGGCCCCGGCCCTAACCTACCATCCTATTTCCGACCTACCCCGGCCTTGGTCCTAAGAAGGCTTTCAAAAGACTTGCCCTAACCTGGTTCTAAGTGAGCTTGGGATCGGCTAGATGAGATTCCACTAGTTGACCCCATAAGACACAAGTTAATATGCTTATGGCCTTTATGTGGGAACATTCACAACTAATCACGATGAGTTGCAAGCTTAATGTCTTTTAAACTTCCTTAAAATATGGTAGCTTGTCTATTTTTCCTTCCATATTGGCCTCGGATAAATTATCAAAACCTATAAAAAAATTATTTTAATACTTGAGAGCGGGCAAAACGTTCCTATGGGCTTTTAGGCCTTTAGCCCTAACTTGACCCTATTTAAGGCATACTAGAAATTTAAAGGTTGGGTCCTACAATTGAGCCCAAAAATTTTGGTCTTAACCTACATTTTTATGGTCTATGTATAGTTGGGCCCACCCTTAATATTAGAACATATGTGGCAATATGTATTATATTGACTTATTTCGGTGAATAAAATAATATCAAATTGATGTGTAATTTAAGTCATAATATAGATTGGTTGCTGCTCAAAATCACATGGTGAACATGAAGCAAATCAGAAGACTTAGAAATGTTTTGGAAGGAAAAAACAAGCACACACATAACATTTTCACGTTTAGGATAAAGAGTTTATCATATTAAGTGTGAGAAAAAAATGAGCAGAAAATAAATGAAACATTGCATAAGTATATAAAATTTTCATCCAAGATTAATTAGGATTAAAAAGGGAATTGATCAGAAAGATTTCAATTTTCGTGTGACGGTCACCAATAAATAATATAAGATATAATAATCATAATTATTATTCCGCTCGTCACGTGTTAACTTTACACGTGAGGGTGCTAATGAGCTGAGTCGAATCGAGTTTTGCAGTTTTTTGACTCGAACTCAATTTCTAATAGCTTGGCTCGAGCTCAATCAAACATTTAGGTGCCTAGCTCGAGCTCGGTTCAGCAAAGAAACTGAAAACTTGACTTCAGCTCGAGCTCGAAAATAAACTATAGCAACTCAGACCTATGTTCGAATTGAGCTCAAATCCCATTTACAACCCAAACTATTTTTTCCTATAAAAAATTATATTAATTTAGAGAATCACGCCAACATTACAAAAATAAAAAAATTATAAAAAAACATAATTCTATTATAGTAAAGTTGTAAATATTACTTCAAAATCTATGGTTAAAATAAGAGTCAATAAATTACCCTATAAAAAATTTTCATTGGTCACCAAAAACTTTGCTAATATTATTTAAATATTTCATATAATTGATATAATCATATAAATAATATTAAAAAAATTACCTAAATAACAGAGAGAGAAAAATATTTACCGATATGGTATTCCTTTTTGCCACGCAAGTGCTAGCTAAGCATTGGTGCTTGCGTGGTTTTTTTTCAAAAAAAATTATAATTTCGTTCTTCTAAAGAATAAAATCAATATAATGTACTGACTTTATCCTTTAAATTTCATCCTTTTAAAAGATGAATGTACTAATTTCATCATTTGGAACGATGAAATAAATGATGAAATAATTTTCTCCTCTCTTCTATCTCTCCTCTATCCTCTATGATTTCCTCTCTTCACTCTCTCTCTCCTCTTTCTCTCTCTCTTCACACACTCTCTCTCCTCTCTCTTCACACACTCTCTCTCCTCTCTCTCTTTCCTCTCTATTCACTCTCTCTCTTTCTGCTATCTCTCTCTCCCATTTCTCTCTCTTCTGTCGCTCTCTTCACACACTCTCTCTATTCATTCTCTCCTCTCTATTCATTCTCTCCTCTCTATATCTTTATTCAATCTCTCTCTCCTCTCTTTTTTGTCTATCTCTCTTATTCTCTTTCCTCTCTCTCTTCACTTTCTCTTCACTCTCTCCTCTCTTATTTTTCTTTTTCTCTCCCTATCTCTCTCTCATGTGCGTGAAGTGAGTCCTATCTCTGAGAAGTGGGGAGAAAGTAAGAAATTTTAATTTAATTTATTCTTACTTACATATTATATATTAAAATATTAAAATATAAATAAAATATAATGTAGAAGAGAGCAGAGAGAGAATTGAAAGAGAATAGAAGGAAAGAGGAGAGAAAGAGAAGAGAGATAACCAAAAGAGAGGAGAGAGAGAGTGAATAGAGAGGGGAGTGATAGAAGAGAGAGGAGAGAAAGGAGAGAGAAAAGTGAGTACATTGTATTGATTTAAGCATAATTATTTCGTCCTTCTAAAGGTTGAAACTATGAAAAATTAAAAAAAAACCACTCAGGTGTCAATGCCTAGTCAATGAAAAGGAATACCATATTGGTAAATATTTTTCTCTCCCTGTTATTTTGATAGTTATTTTTTAATATTATTTATATAAAATTTCCTATACAATAAGCTACAAAAAATTGAACTAGTCACCAAAGCCATGACAACTCCTATTCACATATTTCATATCTAATTACTCTAGTGACTACAAAAAAGTTCATAATGAGATAACTATTTGGACATTAGCAATAACATATTTCATGGTGTGTAGATTGTGTGCAAAATAAAAAATCAATATAATTGGAACTAAACAGCAAAATCTAGACTTGGTTTACTGGATATATTTGTATGCAAAATTTAGATATAGTTCACTAAATCTCTAATTCTAAACTAATATGATTGGTTGAATTAAGAATGTTTATTATGCAAGTAGAATTACATATTTATATTTGCTAGGATTATAATGATTAAAGGTAGTATTTTAAAATTAAATAATATTATATAGATGAATAATGGTAGAATAGAAATAAAATAATTTATCATACCTATATTATCAATGTTATATGTAGTAGGATTTATTTTTGTTTGAAATATAATAGCATAATATAGGTGTTGTATACCATATTATAGTATATTATATACCATATATTAATGTATATGTAGTATATATATTTTATAAAATAATTAAAATATTATGGTATATGAAAGGTGAAAGTTAAGAAATTTATATAATATGGGCATTATATACTATATTATATAGTATATTATATACCATATATTATAGTATATATATTTTTTAAAATAATATAAAATATTACAAGTACATGAAAGGTGAAAGTTAAGAAATTTATATAATATGGGTATAATATGTAAGAAGTGATATATTACAAATCGAGTCGAGTTCGAACCGAACTTCGAGTTGAATCGATCAAGTTTTGAGTCAAGTCGAGTCAAGTTGGCACTTGTTCGAGATTGGCTCGTTTACTTTTGAGCCGAGCCAAATTCGAGCCGAACCTGCTTAGCTCGACGAATTGGCTCGGCTCGTTAGCAGCCTTAGTTACATGCGTAACCGAACATGACGACCATCGGTACGTATCACCACAAGAAAGACATAAAATAACATACATCATTGTATAAATCGGAGTCGATGCACAACCAAAATTTTATATATAACAATAATACCTGGTTTAACGAAACATAGTAAAATTATTGCATATTCCAAGGACATTGTTCGTAGAGCAGTCAAATAACAAAATGTGGGCATAGCAAGCCCTTACATAATAGTCACATAATTAGAGAATTTATCGAAATAGCAATCAAGAAATGATACAGAAAATTCTTCTGCCTTCACCTCTGGTTTAATTGCATTACCTACAGAGTATGGAGGTGGGTGAGTATTTTTATACTAAGTAAGCGGAATTAAAATCTAAATTAATACTAAGTAGAAAACTCATGAAAGTAACCATTTTTGCTAGAACAGAATTTATTTCATAAATGAATTCAGAAAACATCGGTTCGTCCGATGACAATAAATCCAAAGCCGTAATATCGGACAGCGATCCTCCAGATGCTCATGGGGCGACGGAAAGCTAAGAAGGCTAGGACGTACCGATGATTCTCCACACCTGTGCACGTGCCAGATATTGATTATTTCATCAATAGGTATCTAGATGAAATATGATTATTCTCGGTTTTACCCTAGAATTATCCTAAAAATGCACATACCATAGCACAATTCAATGTATGTAAAACATAGCACACGTATGACATTTTTCAAAAACTAAAGCAAATAAGCATAATTGAGTAAAAACGGTGCATAGAAAATGAACTATATGAGAAGAGCATAAGCTAGAGTTTAAGGCCCCTACCTTAGGTTTGGGCAGAAATTTTGTGGTTGTAGAGACCTCAAACTGAAAAACTGATCCCGTTACAGCGTCTGCCATAGTCAATTTAGTTAAAAACACCTTTTGAACAGCTTGATTTGGATTTATAATGACTTATGATGGAGGAATAAGTTTGACGAGTGGTAGAATGAAAAATGGCAGAAGGTGAAAATTTATAACTTAAGTGATGCGCGTTGCGTGCCGCACTGTGCCACGAGCTGTTCTGCCACACGGAACCTAACGTTTCACGTGGTACCATCGTGACACGGCGGGACCCAACAAGAGCGTCCCTCATGTAGCACAGATGACCCACATATTGCACGGTTGTACAGCGTGATGACACATCCCTATGTCGACTGACAGGGCTAATGCAGCTCTTGCGTTAGCCACAATAAAAAAAAATTATTTTTTCTTCAAAACTTTAAAATGTCATAACTTTTCAACCACAAATCGGAATTAAATATTCTTGGTACCGATGGACTCATATCTATGAGCCCTTCAAAATAAGACCACTCATGAATAGGTTTTACTGTACTTTTACTTTGGGTCCCGCCCATGAGGTACACTTCTCGCAGTCGTTGCTTACAGCTCCAACATCCGATTTAAATGATTCAAAAGCCGTTATGTCCGTCTTTTAGAGTTCTACCAGAACTCTTTAAATACTAAGCCCAAAACAATGCTCTATTAATAAAATTATATTAAAATTCTATTATTGGTTTTAAGAAAAGTACCGGAAATTAGGGTTGTCACATTTCAACATTGTAGCAATTTGTTGTTGCAACTAGAGTTCATCGATCAATCAATTATTGTAGCGATTGATAGGTTATTATGGTAATTTTCACAAAATTTGGTAGAGATGATGTGTCACGCCCCAGCCCATGCCAACTCCTAGCCAAAGCCGGACCGAGGAAGTGGCACACGACACAACGAAGTATAGTTGGATTGCGGAAGACTTAACTCATCCTTAGGTAAAACACACTAAGGTATTACACACGTATACTTTGTACAAAAGCAAAATGAGCAAAGAAATGACTACTAACTAAAGCATTATTCTACACATACCTACATACTTAGTCATAAACAAGCCCACATGTGCCTAAAATATGTCTAAGCCAACAATGACTAAATAGAAAGTGTGAAGTAGAGTCTAAAGTATAATCTCAGCATGCCATGTAATCAAATTAACATAATCAAGACATTTCTATAAACCCATCCCCTCAATGGCTAGCACTGTCCTCATGCTCAATATAGAGCCCGTCCGAACAACCTGCATCACACGACATGTAGCCCCAAAACAAAGAGGGGTGAGCCAAAACTCAGGAAAGGTTTTAATACAAAAAGTAAATTGATAATGACAACACAGGCATAACTAATTATAATATCCATCACATAATCAATCACTATGCCTATTCATCATAGTATAATCACATAAACCTATGCCACTTGTACATCATGTCATAATTTACATTCTATTAGCATCTACTCATGCCACTTGCATGTAATGCTATCTATAATATATCTCATCAACACATGATCATGCTATATATAACATATTCCATCAACACATAGTCACTCCACCTGCATATCATGCTATATATAACATATTTCATCAACACATAGCTATGCCACCTTCATATCATGTTATAACCCACATTCCATAAGCACATTTCATGCCACCTGTGCATCATGAGTTCAAATATAGCTCATAACACATATATACCTCATGTGTAAACATATGAAACTCATTTTCATAATCACATCTTGCATGAATCATTTCTCAACATAAATATATCATGCATATTTCTTTCTCAATAAAAAATTCATCTTGTGACATCAAGTGTATCAACTACACCATCCTGCAAGTACATGCAAATTATACCATAATCACATGTGTAAAATAAGCTTCATTCTTCCTACACAACCTATGTAAATAAGCATTATCTTCCATACATATGCAACAAATCAATGATGAATATCTCACAATTGAGAAAAACAATCAAACCTACTCACCAGGACAATCCCTTGAGGGGAAGGTTTGAGTTCCTATAAAGGAAACTAGAGCTGTTTAGGTAAGCTTTTCAACTAGGAAAGTACCTACTGCTAGCTGGGATAGTCCCTTGTGGGGAAGGTCCAAATTCCTACAAAAGGAAACTAGAGCAGCCTGCTCACCAGGACAAACCTTGTGGGAAAGTTCAAATTCCTATAAAAGGAAACTAGAGTACTTGATAAGCCGGTGCACACGGACATACCATCCTGAATTTTCAAAGTCCAGATAACTTAACAATTAACTTACATATCATTCACCTCATCTCAACCCGAGGAGGTTTAATATTCTCAAGGGAACTCAAAATGAAATCATGTCCTTTTAGACCCAAAACTAATTTGATAAGCCTTCAAACGATTTAATCCGACATCCAATGTCATCTAATATCGCGATTAATCTGTGTTTATAAATCATTTTTATGATGTATGTCACATGATACATACATGAACAAATGCCAAACGAATCCAAGTACAACTAAAAATGCTCAAATCAATCCACATGTGCATGAAACATGATCCATTTGTACCCAATATCATCATAAACCTCTACACAAGAGTATACATAAGTGTTAGTGTTCAAACCTAAGCTAAGACATGTGAAACATAAACAAGCTATGATCAAAGTTGTATATGCAAACATCCATAATTTTATCATAGATCTACCCTACTGGAATCATGGAGTAAATTTGTTAAGAATATCCAAATATGAGTTCAAGACAAGTATTACATAATGCTAGACTTAGACAAGTACAAACATTACCATACTTTAGAACATGGGAACATGATTCACCTAAAATTAATATAACATATGCAAGCATATATATACGTCATCACGGTCAAACCTATTGAAATCATTAAGTAATTATGAAGAAGTCATCAAACATAGAATTAGAACAAGTAGAATATCATGCTAAAACTAAACAAGTATTATTCTAATCATGCTTGAACCAAATCATGATTCCAAGATGGTCTTCATGCATTCATAGCAGCATTTATAGGTAGTCGTGAGTCATTTTAATCATGATGTATTAGATTTGCGAGAACAGAACACGAAATAGTCAAAATACACAAAAATGGCAAAGCTACCATTTGGATGTTCAATCACCTTGTTTTTGAACAAGAATTTAACCGATTTTGAATTAACTATCGGAGTTTGTTTATGAACGATTTATCAAATTTTGATAAACAATCAATTTATTGAATTTTGAAAGAATGATATGTCTGATTTTGAATCACATATCAGATTTCTGAACGATGATTTATTCAACTCAGAATTAATTATTAGATTTTTCATAATATTATTTATCCGATTTTAAATTTATAATCGGATTTTGTCTAAAATATTTTATCTGATCATAATTATCAGATACTGTTTGTGAATGTTTTATCCAATTTTAAGATTAGATTCTATTTATATATGATTTATTTGATTATGATCTATTAAACTTTGTTTATGATTACTTATCCGATTGATTATCGGATTTTATTAGATATTTATTTTGAATTTGATGTGTTTTGATGAATATTTTGGGCGAATTGCAAGGACACAATTCATTTAAGAGGGGAAGAATGTAATACCCCATTTTCTAATTACGTTTAACCAAGGGGGTTAGAAGTAACTAATGAATTTTTTGATAAATTTTATAAGTTTTTGAAGGTTGAAACCTCTATATAGGAGTAGAGCTCAAAGAAACGAGCGTAACGATTTGTAGAAAGCGCGAAACAGAGGTTGGGTCTGAAAGTTACGATCTTGAGAAGTGTGGTAGGACCCACTTAGAAAGAATGAAATATACTGCTTTAAGTGGGTTAGTATTGAAGGGCTCATCGATACGAGTCTAATGGTATCAAGAATGTGCGAATCCGAATCCGGCATAGAAAGTTACGCACGTTTAAAGATATATATTCAAAAAAAAGGAAAAAGAAATAAAAAATAAAATTAAAGCGCCGCGCACGTTATGCAGGCAAGCATAAAGCGGGGAAATCATGCGCATTACGCATGGGTGAGACCCGCGCCTCCTCAGGAACAGCGCCGCCGCCAAATTGGTAGCGTGGCGACGCTATTTCGGTGCTGCTCGGGGTTATATATACCCCATTCCATTCTGTTTTTCAGGCTGGACTTCATTTTCTCCGTTTTTGAGCATTCTAAGTCCGATTATGCCCATTAAAGAGGCGTTCTTAAGTAAATCAAGCATGCTCTAAGCAATGGAGGGTCCTTTCTTCGAGGTTGAGACCGTATGAAGAGGAAACGCCTCGAGACAAGGAGAAGTCCTGTCCATCATCCTTGAGCACCAGAGAACTTCTCATTCTCTGTTTTTGATCATTCTGACTCTAATTGGGCCTGTTCAAGAGGCATTCTTGAGTAAATCGAGCCTGTTCTACGCAATGGAGGGGTATATTCTTAGATTGGTGACCCGATAAGGAGGAAACGCTCCAAGACATGGAGAGGTTTTGGCCGTCATCATCATGCACAGAGGACTTCTTCTTCTCCATTTTTGATCATCCTAACTTTGATTTAGTCCGTTCAAGAGGTGTTCTTGACTGATCGAGTGTGTTCTTAGCAATAGAGGGATTTGTTCTATGAGTTGATGGTTATATAAGAAAGAAATGTCTCAAAACAAGAAGAGGTCCTGCTCATCATCCTCAAGTACCGGAGAAAGAAAAAGAGGTTAGGAACAAGAGGGGATTCCATCCTCCATCACCGGGCTGAATCAAGAAAAGTGGTTCAAAGTAGGAGAGGCTTTATCCTCTACCGAAGGGCCACGATGTGTAAGGTACATCCCTGAGTAGGGGAGGTTCTGTCAGCTGCCCATGAGTACAGAAAATGCGAAGAGTCTCCAAGAAGGGGAGCGTTTGTGCGTCGCCTTTCAGTGCAAGGCGAGGAACATATGAACGCTAGAGCGAGCTCTGTCTATTGCCTCCGAATCCGAAGGTAAGGATGCCCAAAAGGAACAAGCAACCCCGAATGCCACTACCTTGCGTGACATTAGGGGAGAAAGCATTTCTAACCTCCCATTTAAATTATAGAGCTGCATGTGCTAAATTAGAATGTGTGCTATGTCATGATACTTTCTGTTCTGATCTGCTATGTTTTGATGTGACTTGTTTATGTTCTGTGTTACTCTAGGGTAGAGCGAGATGTATGGTGTGTGTGTCCAGTCTCGGCTCAGTGATAGAGCGAGCCATGTGATGTGCTCAGTCTCAGCTCGATGATAGAGCGAGATGTATGTTATGTTCGGTCTCGACTCAGTGATAGAGCGAGACGTGTGAATGTGATTGATCCCACTCTGTGGTAGAGCAAGATGTGCGATTTCGTTGATTTATTAACTTCATCTTGACTCCGATAGATTACAAATTTTAGTATGATTTCGATTGAATATCAGTATATACGTATTTTAACGTATATAATTTTTGTGATGCTTGATGTATGTAATAGCCGTTAGGTAGAACTGCATTCGGATCCGATCATATTGGAATAATATTATGAATGTTATCCAAAACGTATGTAGGCAACCAACGGCAAGGCAACGTTGGCCCTATCGAAACTAATTATAATTATAAGTTTTATTCTGATTTACATGTGATGAACTTTGAAGCTTCATTGTGTGTAGATGATCGTTACAACCTGAGTCTACGTATGGGGAAGCCTTGAAGCTCTGTAGTGTGTAGATGAATGTTGTACCTCTCGCATACAGATGATTATTCCTTATTTAAGGAAGAAAAAAAATTTTATTAGAGATTTTGTGGGCCCCAGCTAGGGTCGAAGCATTAAAACTAATGCATAATAAGATTGATTAGGGTATAATTACTTATGCCTACATACACTTAGCTTTGCTCATGTATGTATCATGTTGCATACATCATGAAAATGACTAGTTAAGCTATGATTAATCGTGTTTAACCATGATGAGCCGATAGGATATCATAGTTTTCTAGATTAGCTGCATTGGAGATTTATCAAATAAGTTTTACATAAAAAAGGGGAAGGTTTTACATCCATTAGCCTGGTTTTACATCCCTTGAGGGCAAGTTTCCTCCCTGGGTGAGAAGAATGGATTTCTTGTAATGAGATAAACTGATGCGACTTTCTAGATTTGAGAATCTAGGATTGTATGATCATGTGCAACTTCTTACCAGGGGCAATTTCTAGTCAAGATTTATCCATACGGCTCTAGTCTTCCTCTTAGGAATTTAGACTTATGTTTTAAAGATTTCCAGGGTGAGCTAGTCTGCTTAGGCTTTGGCCAAGGTAAGAAAGTGGTTTTCTCTATTATGAGACATTCATCATGGTATTTACACATAATGTGTATAGATTATATTACTTATTAGCATAGGCTGTGTTGGAACAATGATGCCTATCTTACACAGATTGTGTGTGGAATGGTGATACTTGAATGTGCA
This sequence comes from Saururus chinensis, assembly GCA_035235625.1. Lineage (NCBI taxonomy): Eukaryota > Viridiplantae > Streptophyta > Magnoliopsida > Piperales > Saururaceae > Saururus > Saururus chinensis. The sequence goes on from CP141142.1 coordinate 23,702,399, forward strand.
AGATGAATGTGGATTGATATACTTGAACATGTAGGATGAATGTAGATTGTTATACTTATCATGTAAAGTATTAATGGACTGATGATACTTGTTCATGTAGGATGTGAATGGAATATGAGATTTGAATGAATGTTACGTATGTAATTATGAAATAAGACCATAATGCATAGGTATTGTTTAAGGATGCGTGATGCATGAATGAGATAACTCCTATGGGTTGAATGCATTTGGTGTTAATGTGAACTTATATTTTATTTAAAACCCTTACTGAGCTGAACTCACCCCTTGTTGTATTATATTGTTTTGGGGATATATGTTTGTGCCATACAAGTGCTCAAGTTTAGTTATTTTATGAGCATGAAGGCGAATAGATGCATGTGGAGATTGAGATAGTTCTTTGTGATGAGACAGACCCATGTTATGGTTTATGTTAGAACTTTGTTATATTTTAATTTTTTTGGATAGCCTTTTGATGGCTTAGAAATGTAGTCATTTTTTTAGGCTTGTGATTTTTATGTTTATGAGATTATGTGACGTAATGTGTTGGACTAAGAAATCTTTAATTAGTTTCTTTGCCTTCTGTTAATTGCTTTTGCATAAAGGGTCGTATTGTGTACTTCGATCTAGCCCATTTGGGTTAGCTTTTCCATTTTGTCATACCTTGTTGCATCTCCTTGGACAGGGTTCAGGTCAAGGGGGTGTGGTGGGGCATGACACTCTTCTTCATGTACAAAACCTTCTCCGTCTCTAAGTGTAATACCTTGCTTTTCGATTACGTCTAACCAAGGGGGTTAGAGGTAATTAGTAATTTTTATAATAAATTATGGACGGTTTTAACCGTTGAAACCTCCTTACTTGAGTAGAGCTCGAAGAAACGAGTGTAACGAATCAAAGAACGGGCGAAACGGAGGTCGGGACCGGAAGTTATGATATTTGAGAAACATGCAATATAGGTGGGACCCACTTAGAGAGAGCACAATTTATTGCTTTAAGTGGGTTAGTATCGAAGAGCTCATCGATACGAGTCCAACGGTACCTAGAACGCGCGAATCCGATTCTGGGGTAGGGAGATACATGCGTTTGAATATTTGTTTTTATTTTAAAAAAATAAATAAAGAAATGGCGTGCGGCGCACGACTAGTGCACGCTGCAGCGCATTTCAGCGCCAGCCGGCGCACGGCCATGAAACCGCGCGTGACTGCGGTAACGCGGGCACGATCCACGTAACGCGCGGGCGCCGCGCACGTACCGCACGAGCTGCCGACCGAAACCAGCGGCGCAGCCACGGTTTCGGCGCAGCTCGGGGGCTATTTATACCCCCATTCTGTTCCATTCTGGAGGCAGAACTTCTCCACCCCCGTTTCTAACCGTTCTGAGGCTGATTAAGGCCGTTCAAGACCCGTTTCCTACTAAATCGAGTATGCTCTACGCAATGGAAGGTCCGTTCTTAGAGTTGGAGACTGTATGATGAGAAAATGTCCCAAGACAAGAGGAAGTTCTGCCGGTTACCTTCGTGCATCGACCAACTTCATTTTCTCTGTTTCTGGCCATCCTAACTTTGATTTAGTCGATTCAAGAGGCGTTCTTGACTAAATCGAGTATGTTCTACGTGATGGAGCATTCCATTTTCTGAGCTGGCAATTGTATGAAGAGGAAACACCCCAAGACAAGGAAAGGTTCTATCCGTACCGACCAACCTTGTTTTCTCTGTTTCTTGCCATCCTAACTCCGATTTAGTCGATTCAAGAGGCATTCTTGACTAAATCGTTGGTGTTCTACGCGATGGTGGGTTCCATTTTTTGAGCTGACAATCTTATAAGGAGGAAATGCCCCGAGACTAAGCTAGGCCCTACCCGAACACCCAAACAAGAAAAACAAACCCGGAGTAAGACGGGGTTCTGTCCGTAGATACCGATACAGTACGAGTTATGATGGAAGTAAGCATTTCTGATCTTCCATTGTAATTATAGAACAACATGTGCTAAGTTATGATGTGTGTTATGCTACGATTTATATGATTGTTGTGCTATGTGCCTATATGCCATGTTGTGTGCCCATGTGCCATGATGTGTGTTTTATATGCCATGATGTATGCTTATATGACATGTGTGGTCTCACTCTAGGGTAGAGCGAGACGTGTAATTTGTGTTTTCAGTCTCGGCTCAGTGATAGAGCGAGACAGATTTATGTGATTATGATCCTGCTCGGTGGTAGAGCGAGATGTACGTTTTTGGTTTATTAACTTCTGCTTGACTCCGATATATGACAAATTTTTGTAAATATCAGTATATACGTATTTTAACATATATGATTTTGTGACGATTGTTGTATGTAGTAGCCGTTAGGCAGAACTACATTTGGATCCGATCGTATTGGAATAATATCCAATACATACGTTGGCAACCAACGGTAAAACAACATTGGCCCGATCCAAATTAATGATAAATATATGTTTTATTCTGTTTTACACACGATGAACTATGAAGCTTCGTCATGTGTATGCGTTTGTCACAACCTAAGTCTATGTATGAGGAAGCTTTGAAGCTCCGTAGTGCGTAGATGAACGTTGTACCTCTCGCACACAGATGTTGATTCCTGGCTCAAAGAAAAGAAAATTTTCTATTAGTGATTTTGTGGACCCGACTCGGGTCTGGTCATTACACTAAGCCCAAAAATGGTTATTTTTTCTAACTTCCACTCCTAGTGCCATCCTTTTCCTCTCCCTCCCCAACGGTGGAGCAAGAAGAAGTCTTGTCACAGTTAAGCTAGTATTCGTTGCCCGTTTCAAGAAACTATGAAGTATAGATTATTCTGGACTTCCACTAGTAAGGCTTTTGAGTTGTCCTACTTTAGTCTTTTGAGAAGTTGTCTTTTTTTATGTTTTTCTTATTTTGTCATACTCTTATGATCATTTTGGATGCCACTCACTATGTTACTGGGTTGTAGACTAAAATACAATAGGGCTTTAGGAGGATCAAGCCATCGAGGAAAGGGTCTAGAGATATATCGCACTCCTCTATATTACTTCTAGTGCATCCTTCCTATCTCAATGATAAGGATACAAAAAAGGTTAGTTTCTATTTCATCTTGTTCAAGATTTGTTTTTGGGCTACATATGTCCGTTGCTATGCTATGTCACATTGAAGGCATTACTTCCAGTGCATGTCCTTCCTTCCACTGATTTAATCCCTTTCAAACTTGTCTTTCTTGTTTCCACTTCTAACTCCTCGAGGGAAGACCTAAAATGAGCTCTTCAATGGCTAACATGATTGTGTTGGTTTGTGATCAATATGTGTGGGAAACACAAATAAAAAAAACATAAATTGCCTCTAACTTGCAATTGAGGTACAACAATTATTTACCCCTTAAAAAACAAAATAAGCTCAAATTTTGTTCTAATTCAATGTGCATAATTCCTATGTGTTCTAACAAAAATTTGCAATCAAATCACTACGCAAACACACAAGAACTTTTATGTTGAAACCTCACTAGGGAAAAACAATAGGATACTCTATCTAGCTCAACTATGCACTATGTAAACTAGAGATATATAATTAACAATTACAAGAAAAAACTCATTTTTTTCACACAAATGGTTCTTCACACCACTCTAATTCTAAATCAACCACTATTTGGCTATTTACAAGCAATAGCTTAATTTTCTCTCCTCCTTATGCTCTTTTGATCAATCTACATCTTTCATCTTCTCCTTTGGAATGAATATTTTTTTTCCTTGATCTGGTTAGCAACAATCTACAACCAAATGTCTTGTCACACATGTATTTTTGTGCACTAATCTCACCTCTAATCACTCTTTTGATTAAGGTAGACAACTCACAACTATAAAATTAATTCTCTCTAAAAACCATTAGAACAAATCTACATAAGTTCTTTATGCTTTCTAAGTCTTCTCTTATGCTCTCCTTACTATCCTAGCCCTCTTTATAGACTCCCTAAATCTTAAAAGTAACATGTCTTCAACAAGGAAACTAAATCAAATAAGAAAGTCTACATTATGCAATTCTATGTCACATTGATTGATCGATCCACAGGATGAACAATTGATTCCCTATTTCTTTCTATCGATTTCACACATCGATCGATCGGTTTAACCAAGTGATTGATCTTCTTCATTTAGGTTAAATTTTTAAGATAAGCTTTCAACTTGCCATTTGATAGGAATATTTGAGTGATCTATCGGTCAATAATTTTTTAGAGAACCTTTGTACTGTTAAGGCTGATCGATCATAGTTATCTAGGGATCGACCTCTTTGAGCAAAAAATCAAATTTTCATTTAAAAAGTCTCAAACTCTCATTATTCTTTTACCTAAAGTCTCTTTTACCCTAAAATATGTGAGTGTGATGATTTGTGTTGATTGTTTTTACCTGATAAAATAGGGACTTGAGTCTTCCTTTAGCTCCATCTTTAGAACACGATCTGACCCAAAATTACACACATTCAAGACATTATTTTGATCATGAAAATAAGTCAATACAGGGCATAAGGACACTCTAGTTTTTACAATATCCCCCTTTGGCTATTTTGAGACAAAACACTACAACTTGTCATCTAAAATATAAAAATTACAACTTTATAGTGCATAATCAAATATAGATAGATTATCCAACAAGGACAATGACTTTTACTCTTAATATATAACTTACAAATCCTAGTGTGGTGTGGTCTTCAATAGGAAATTAACATATACATCACAAATAAGAACATACCTGCATAATAATGTTCAAAGAAACAAGTCAACACATAATTTATATGTTCAGGTTAGCATAAGATTAATCAAGTTGTAACCAAAATAAGAATTTTCACTTTTCAACAACTATGCTTAGATCTTCTTTTTTAAGCTCTCTTTTAACTATCTTCCCTCAAGATTATTAAGGTTTTCCTTAAAGAACTCATAACTCATATTTCCCCCCTTTTGTCACAAATAGACAAAAGTAAGCCAAGGTAATGAAGACCAAAAATAAGAGAAAAACTTATTAATCATCATGACAACCATATTAAAAATCAAATGTAAGGAGAATCAATTTTTATGAGATTAAGTTGAAATAAAAGTGTGGTTAACACTCTATACTAGTATCATGTGTGAACACACTATCTAAGTTTCATAATAACACACAATGTGTTTCTCATGTAAGCATAATATAATCCCATCAGCCACTCAACTAAAGAATCAAAATTTTAAGTTTCAGGCCTCATAATAATACAATATGCTAAAGTGTTTTACCTCAAGTCCAAGACTATACCATGATCAATTAAAATAAGATAAGGATATCAATGGATAACATAGTAAAAAACAACCTTTCTTTTTCACTACTCTAGCAAATGAGTAGAAACATGACCTATGCTTGCATTCTATTTAATCATTCATTTACATTGATAAGTAAACTTTAAAAGCATCAATACAAAATTTTAGTTCTTTTTGTTATCATTTTTTATGCCCTGTGCCTTTTTTAATAATTTGGGTTTTTCTATCTTTTTATATTTTAGGTTTTCATTGGCTTTTTTGTAGTTCTTGTTACCTTACACTAATCATTTTTTTCATTCTATACCTTTTTCAATGTCAAGGTGATTGTATTTTTCACATTAACACAAGATTTCTCATATAGGTAGCCATCTCTATCATCTTGATGAGAACTATCTTTTATAATGTTTACATAAAATCTTCAAAGAAATCAAAAACATATCAAATCTCGTTTAGTTTTCAAAGGATTCCAAACTCCTCAACTACCTTATACTACCTCATAGAAACAGAGTCTAAAAGTTAATCAACCATATTATACATTTAACCCGATATATTATCTTGAATTATTAAAGTAAGTACTAAGCTTTTACTAAATAAATAATATGTAAAATATTATTATGAATCTTAAAATTCTACTGAAAGGATATTCAAATAATCCTCTTGACTTAATATTGTACTAATTATGTATTCCATGTGTGACCCACTATGTGTAATACTTCCCAATTCTAGTATGTTTTTCATATTACCTTGCAATATATTTCAAAACGCAAACCTTATTTTTGTTTTCCTTTTCTTTTTCTCAAAAAAATTAAACAAAAGCAAAAAACAAACAACCAATAACTACAACAAAATAATTGAGAAGTAGTTTTTTTATGTTTTATGTCCCAAAAGATCTTTCAAGTAAAACAAGGGATAAAAATATCGTATGGAACTATTTTGGGCAAGCAAGTCCAATGACTTTCCTAATGTTAATGAAACTATTGAAATCTAATGAGTTTGTAATAATATTAGTCAATTGATGTAAGAACATATGTGTCATATACTTAGTTTATTGGATAATTTCTTTATCAAAATTATGTCAACAAACCTTACGTATGTAATGAGTCTTAGAATTTGATTTGTGGTTGTTGTGTTCCTAGAACATCAAAGCGAAGATTAAGGAGAATACAATGACAAAGAAAATTTCTTCAGTGAATTTTTTGAAAAATTAAAGAATAACATTTCTATGGCTTCTATCTCTAAATGAAAAGAGAAGTTAGAAGACCAAATTGAAAATGAAGAATTTATAAATACAATTAAAATATATGAAAAATAGAAAACGGAATGTTAAAGTTGTTGTCAAAATTAAAAAACTTGTACTCACACATAAAGCCCTAATAGACTCAAGAGCTGACCTAAATTGTATTAGAGAAGGTTTAGTCCCTAATGTTCATATATGCTTCAAAAATTCACAATTGTTTTTCACCCTTGTCAAAGATTTTAGTCTAGGAATTTAGGAACCTTTTCAAGTTGGTGAAAATGGAATTGAACAAAAATAAATGGTTCTCGATAGAATTAAGAACACTTTAGGATATAAAGAGAAATTCATCAATGAACTTTTTGAAGAGATAAAGAAGAAAATATCACACTATAAATTCAAAACCATTTCAAGAGAAAATAAAACAATTTCAAGATGCTCTCCACATGTGCCAAACCAGATAGATATTTTTTTAAAAATATTTATCTAATGCAATTGCATGAAGCTTGCAATGCAAAACTTTAGGCATGTGGCAAAGAACTCAGTTCTGAGCCCATAACACTAGGCCTAACAAGCCCAAGTGGAGCCTTGTTAATAACCAAGCAAGTGTGGGAAAACACTTAAAAAACCACAAGGGTTGTGAACTCAAGAAGTCACAACTTGCGAGCAACAGATGGCTAGATTAGCAAGATTATCAAATCTGTTTGTGGTTGTGGCCTTGCCAAAAGCCAAATCCTTGGAAACAACATGACTGATTTCACTGATCCAAGTGTGGTTTTTCATACCAACACCAAACTAGCATTTTGTCACAAGAATTAGCTAGACAACATTTTCAAAGATTTTTAAAAACAAAATCAGCAAAACATGATAAGCCATTTGCAACTTCTTGCAAAAGAATTGGCCAACAATAAGCAAAAAACAAAAGATAAAGAGCCAATAATAGAAAAAGAAACCTATGAAGTTGTTTATGCAGGGATACTTTCATGGAAATGGAGAAGCAAAGTTCTTAATAATTTGGGAATTTTTGTTCTCAATGATTTTGGAAATAGAGAGCCCTCTCAAAAAATTGAATGGAAAAGAATGCTGAAAAGTTTTTGGGATCTTGAAAATAATTTTGATTTTGGTGTGATAGATGGATTTTGTTCCAATATACATTATTAAAGATCTAGACTTCAAGATTGGTAAATGGTTTGAGTTTTGTTTTATCATAGAAATAAAACTTTATGACAGAAACTGTCTAAAGGAATTCTCCCCTTTTATTCAGAAATACATCACTAATATTATGTGGCAATATGATTATAAACATATTGTCATCAGTGTCTCTAGTGCTGCCCCTAAATGGGATAACAATGACTGATATCGTGTTCCATATCATCTACTGCAAGTTAAGCCAACCTTCTTTGGAGCAATAGATGAAGCCTTGCTGGAAAGAAATTGGGAAAAGCCAAGGCAATAAATGTCAATGATATCTTCAACCATCCACTAAGAATTTTTTTGGTTTGTGATGATAATTTCTCTCATGCTCAATCTTTTGGTCTTCTTGTAATAAAGAGAAGAATTGAGTACAATGAAAGAGTAAAAGACTATAGAACAATTTGCCTCTAGCTATATAACAATAATATGAGCTTGGAAATTTGACAGAGGATATTATGATCAAATATACAAAAGGATCAAAAGAGGAAAAGTTGATATGACAAAAGTCACAAAGCAACTCTTCAAAGATGCCAATGAAGAAGCAATCCCTACAATAATATGTGGGATACTGCCTTTATAGAAAGCAAACCTGAAGTTAATCAAGATTTTGAAGAAAATCAAGTTTATCCCTTTGATGATGAAGCCATTCAAAATATTGATAATAATATGGAATATTAAAACAAGACAAGACAAGATATTTCTTGATTGGATAAAGAATTAGTCCAAAGAAGAATAGTGATGAATGTGACATCTACCCACCAAAGACGATGCCTCATCATAGATGCTTTACCAAAGTTGATGCTGACATCTACCAAAGTTGATGCTGACATCCACCAAAGAAGATGCCAATCCATTATCTCCATCAAAAATGTTCTACTAAAGTTGATGCTGGTATCCCCCAAGGAATACCTCATAAGCCATGTCAAAAGTTGCCTCAATTATGCCTTTATCTACCTCTACAGTTCTGCCTTTCCACATCACCACAATAATGCTGTTGACTGCTGTCCATTGTAATAATGTTGTTGCCTGCTCAATTATGCAATCTGGCTGTTGTCCAACTCAATTATGCTGTTGCCCAAGCTGCTTACCTCATCCTTCTGAAGACTCTATAAATAGAAGACCCTTCAAAGCCATAATGGTATCAAAGCCAAGTGCCAGACAGCTCTTCCTTTGTTATAAATTTGGTTTGATCTTTTCTTTTTTGAGTGTGTTTCCTTCAAGCTGCCTACCTCATCCTTCTGAGGACTCTATAAATAGAAAACCCTTACCTCATCCTTTTGAGGACTCTATAAAAAGAAGACCCTTCAGAGCCATAATGGTATCAAAGCCAAGTGCCAGACAACTCTTCCTTTGTTGTAAATTAGGTTTGATCTTTTCTTTTTTGAGTGTGTTTTCTTCAGTATGCTTGTTTACTTTCAAAGTTTGTAGTGGGTGATATTTGCATGTGTGTGATTTTAACCACTGTCTCTACCATAACAAAATCCCAAAGTGATCTACTAAACCAAAAGTTTCTCCTCAGAATTGATTGTTGAGCTTGCAAAGATATCCTTGAGAAAGATGTTCAGAACTTTGCTACTAAGTAAATTTTTGCACGATGGCAATGAATTTTAGTAATACTTGATTTTGAGATAAAACTTATCAAATGAGAATCAAATTGTTTACATGCTTTCTTATCTCGAGAATCTTTGCATGGAAATGAATCCAAAGACAAATGACTGGAAGGGTAAAAGAATAAGCTTTTACCAGGATCCTATGTCCTTATGTTATGGACAAAATTCTCCTCCAGAAGAATTCACTTTTGAGTATGGGATTTTAACACCTAATTGGGATCAATTTGATATATTTGAAAAGGAATCTAATTCAACTTTTTCAAACAAATTTTCACAACAATTATATTGTCTCCCAAACCCTTAAGTGGGAAGAAATCAAATTACCTAATACTTGGACTCTTGCACAAAATACTCTGCCTACTCCTATCCGGAACAAAGAGGTAATTCAAATTGTGGAACATAACTATGGAGACGTAGAAATACAATTTTTGACAACAAATACAAATCCTTCATGTCTTCTAGACGTACCTCTACTTGTCGTGATCACCTTGAACAAGAAAGAAAATATAATATAATACTATCAAGAGTTACTTATTCTATGTATGAAGAGTCTTATGAACCCTATAAATTTGATATCTTAGTTATATCAGAAGAACAAGAATTATCAATAGACAAAGAATATTTAGGAAAAGATTTTAATTTAGAAGAGAAGAAAGACAAGAAAAAATGGTTCTTATATAATTTTGATCAAGATGAAAAGAATTTAATTAGTGAACAATGGTATAGTCATATGAATGATGTTAAGCAAAATATATATTTCTTCAATTGGTATGAAAACAAGTATATGGATCGCCTGAGAAGTATGCTTGACGATCTACCAAAAGAAGATCATATTCTTGTAATTTCGAAAATGAATAGAACTTAGAAAACTGCTGATAATAGGGATATTGAATATGTTCTACTGCCCTTTGAATAAATCACATTAGGAACATAAGAAATATTAGCTAGCCCTATAAAAGATACAAGCTAATTTCCTAATGAGAAAATATTTCAACTTGTTGAACACAATAAATATACAAATACAACGTTAAGAATAATAGGACAACAAAATGAAAAATATATGAAAAATTAGAAGAAGCTTTAACAAGAAAACAATCAATAGTAATATATGAATCAATATTTAATGAAACCTTAATAAAAAACAAGTGTGGAAACCAAATAGACATTCCAATAATAAAACCCCAAAAAATTAAGGAAGAATTGCAACTAAGAAAATCTCTAGAAATAACTGAAGAATTAACTTAACAATTAATCAAAAGAATAAAAGGTTTATCTTTAAAAGATAATGGAAAATCTACAATAAATATTTTGGAAGCTAAAAGAGAAACTGATGAAAGAAATAAATGGAAAAATTATTATAAGAGGCCAACCTTTGTTGATGTTACAATTGAAGAAGTCTTAAGACCACTTGAATATGATGGCAAAACATTAGTCATATGGACTAATGATGGACTATCTAAATATCAACTACTAAAAAATTGTCATGAAATGTTAATATATGCTAATGCTACTAAAACAAAAAAAAACAATAAACTAACAATAACTCATATGATTACAAGATTTTTTTCTAGTCAATTAAGAGGTTAGTGGGATAACTTTCTCAATGCAGAACAAAGGAACGAAATAATCTATTCCAGTGTCCTTGATGCTGAAGGAAAAAGCAAGGTGAACCAATTTCTTTTTGTGATCTGGTTCTCAATATTATGAGACATTTTTTTGGAATACCCATTATAATATTTGAAAAAATTAGACTAATTAATAAGTCTTTTATGTTCTTGTTTGACAAACTTTATATAGTATAAAGATGATTACTTGTCTAAAGTTTATCAATTGCAAGACTCTTGAAATATATTTTGAAAAGATAAATTTATTTCAAATCTACCATCTCACTTTGCTAAAAAGGTTTGTACAACCTTAAGAGAAGAAGGTAATGGAGTAATTCAATATGATACTCTTTAATATGAAGATATCATCAAACTATTAACCAAGTAGGCTCATCTCTCTATAATGATCTCAAAATTAGAAGTGACTTAAAAGAAAATCAAATGTTAGGAAGAAAATAATTTGAAAATTTATGTTATAAATTTTGCTTACAAGATAAAGAAAAATCTTCAAAATCAAAAGATAAGAAAAAATCTTTTAGTAAAGATTTTAGCAAAAGAAGAACAAATCAATCTAAACAATTCAAACAAAAAAAAGAACATAAAATTCAAAGTAAAAGAAAAACTAAGAGAATACCTAAATGTTTCAAATGTAAGGAAAAGAGACCTTATGCTAATAGATGCCGAAAAGAAATCAAAAAGAAAATCTAACAAATAATATTAGAATTAGATCAATAAGAATTAAAAGAAAAACTTGAAGAATACATAAATGAAATAAATTTAAAAATCGATGAAATCAAAAGTGAAACCAATTCTATGTATGAAATAGATTATTTTGGATGTTCTTGTTGTGATAGTTTTTCTGTTGAAGATAGTACAATTGCTTTTACTACTGATGAATAGTTTATACTTGAAACTTTAAAACCTATTGAAGACCCAAGGAGAAAACAATTGTTAAGATTAGTAAAATTAAGCAAAGAAACAAATGAAGATAGAATAAGAAATTTTATTAAAAAAGTTGGACAAAATTAATTCACTCTTAATGAGAAATGGTGCTGATAAACCAAAACCAATAACTATTAATGACTTAAAAAGAGAACAGAATGAAATGTGTAGAAATAGAGAAATTAAAACAAAGAGTAGTAATCCTTGAACTTATAAGCAAAGACAAAAGAGAAAACAATGATGAAGAAAATTGCTTTAATGAAAATTTTGAAAAATTTAAGAATGCCATTTCTACTGCTTCTACCTCTAAAGAAATGGAGAAGTTAGTAAAATAAATTGAAAACGAAGAATTTATAAATACAATTGTAAAATATGAAAAACAAAAATGGGATGTTGAAGTCATAGAAATAAAGAATTTTGTTTTCAAATATAAAGCCTAATAGACTTAGGAACTGATATAAACTGTATTAGAGAATGTTTAGTTCCTACAAAATATTTTGAAAAATCAACACATGGAGTGCGTACTGCCAATGGTAAAAAATTGAAAATTGATTATAAACTCCCTAAAGTTCTTATATACTTTAAAAATTCATGTCTTAAAATGCCTTTCATCCTTATCAAAGAACATAGCCAAGGAATAATATGAGAAACACCATTTTTATCTCAAAGCAAACCTTTTCAAGTTGATGAAAATGAAATCCGAGCAAAAATAAATGGTTCTAAAATATTTTTAGAATTTTGTACCAAACCTAAAATATTTCTTTTCAACAGAATTAAGAATGCTTTAGGATATAAAAATAAATTCATTAATGAACTTTTTGAATGGATAAAATAAGAAAAAAATCAAACAAACCATAAATTCAAAACTGTTCCAAGAAAAAAATAAAACAATTTCAAGATACTCTCGACATTGTTTCTGCAGAAATATTTTCATGGTAATGGAGAAGCAAAGAGATGCCAATGAAGAAGCAGACAATCCCTACAATATTAAATGGGGTACCGTCTATTTAGAAAATGGATATGAAGACCATCAAGTTTATCCCTTCGATGACAAGCGATTAAAAACATTGACAATATTATGGATTATTAAAATAAGTTAAGATGAAGATATTTCTTGATTCTCTCCTCAATTGGAAAAAGAATGAGACCAATGAATAATAGTAATGAATGTGACATCCACCCACCAAAGAAAGATGCACCAATATCTCCATCAAAGATGCTCCACCAATATCGATGCTAACATCCACCAAAGAAGATGCCAAAGCCACTTCAATAGTTTCCTCAATAATGTCTTCTCCCACCATTACATTTTCGCCTTTCCACGTCACCACAATAATGCTGCTGACTGCTACCCATTTCAAAAATGATGTTGCCCGCTCAATTATGCAATCTAACCACTGTCCAATTCAATTATTTTGTTGCCCAAGATGCCTGCTTGGACCTTCTTAGGACTCTATAAATCGAAGAGCCTTCAAAGCCAAAATGGTATCGGAGCCAAGCACTAAAGAGCTCTTGCTTAGTGTTAAATTAGGTTTGAAGTTTTATTTTCTAAGTGTGTTTTCTTCATTGCTTACTTTTGAAATTTTTAGTGAGTGATATTTGTATGTGTGTGATTGTAAGGGATACTGTGAACCCTTCCACCTTGTAAGTCTTCATCAAATTTGAATCTAGAAGTTCATTTGCACAAGTATTACATAATATCCTGTGAGTATTATTCTTCCCATTTCTTTATTGCTCTAATTCCTTATGTCATATGTGCTTAATTTAAGCTTACTCATTAGCGGAGTATAAGGTGCACTTGCCATTCAAATCCTACAATAAGTCTCTGTGAGGGAGAGCTTTATTTTGAGCTTTCGTAAAACCTTACCCAAGAGTTTGCTTGACTTTTATCTTATTGGTGGGTGCCTATTCCCATGTGGCTGAATGTCTTTAAGGACGAGTTGGCCATTTTAATCCAATTGGGATAAAAGATTTGTAAGGTGAGCATGACAAATATATTTTGAGCACTATCCTTGAAGAAACAAGAAGATAATCTTGAACAAATGAACAACATGTCTATTAAGAATTGTGAAGCTTTAAATTTCGAAAACATTGAAAAAGCTATTCAAAACTAAAAGATACCTACGGTACTAGTTAAAGAAGTCAACAAAAAAGGAAGATTTAATTGAGTTTTTTATTACTATATTAAGACTACAGAGAGAATTGTCTTTGAGTAATGACATGAGTGAAAATTTTCAGCTTTGTAGTATAAAAGATATTTCTCAAATAAAATAAAAAAATCAATACAATTACATGCATATTGGACTTGTCCAAATTGCTGTAAAATCTCTGACTCGAAGAGGCTTAAACTCATCTGTGTTGATAGCCCTTATAGACTGCCACCATCACAAATTTACTTATTCAATCTTAGGACTTGTTGAATCTAGCCTAACTAATGAGCCTATATTCTTGAACTCCTTTTCTGAATTTTCAATATCTCTGTCAGATTTAGGATTATTGAAAAGTTTGACCATTAATATTAAATCCCATGGCTTAGAAATGGACCCTAGCTAAAAAAACTAGCCTTAATCTACTAAGTCAACTTTAAAGTTATGAACTCAATTACACCTGGAATCAATTTGAAAAGTTGAGTATCATCATAATGTCCCTTTTCCTTACATTTGAAACTATGGTATGCTCTTAGTTTGTTTTTTACTTTGAAATAAAAGTTCTCTTCATTGTTTGAATTGTTTATTTTGATTTTTTTTCTTTTGCTAAAATCTTTATTAAAAGATTTTTTCTTATCTTTTTATTTGAAGATTTTTCTGTAACTTGTAAGCCAAATTGATAATAGAAATTTCTTATTTCTTTTCTTCCTAACATTTTATTTTGTTTTAAATGACTTCTAATTTTGAGATAATTAGAAAGAGATAATCCTACTTTGTTAATAGTTTGAATGATATCTCTATATTGAAGATTATCATGTTGAATTACTCCATTACCTTCCTCTTTTAAGGCTATACGAACCTTTTTAGCAAAGAGAGAGGGTAGACCTTCAATAAAATATTCTTTCCAAAATATATTTGAATAGTCTTACAATTGATAAACTTTAGACATGTAATTATCCTTATACTATCTAAAGTGTCATGGTCGGGGTTTTCTAAATAACATTTTCGAAGTAAATGCAGCAAAAAATTTTAGTAATTTTTTTTACTCAAATCAAATCATGCAAACAAAGACTAAAATACACCCCTATCTGTGATTATCATTTTCTAACATACTGATAATATCAAACCATGAATAACAATAATAGTCGATCAAATTCATTAAATAAAGAATCAGGTCACATCCATGTGCAAAATCTAATAACCAACTGAGAATAACAAATACAGTATGTAATGGCAACTCAAGTGCCTTATTACAATCTAATGGAAATAAAGCAAATGCTACTATGAATCAGTGAGTCTCCTCTCCACGAATCCAACTACTCCGCTATTCTGCTACTCCTACTCTGAGGTACCTGCATAACATAGATGCATGAGTATACTCACTTATACTCAATAGGATTAAACAAGTTTATAAAACCCATTGAGGGACTAAGATTTAGTTTCTATATTATTATTCATAAGCCATTGATCATTATTCTAATATTGTGTCGCTCTATTATAACTCAGCCCTCAACCCATTCTCATAGTGTTAAAGGCCTTAAAATAATAAAGTCTCAATATCAGAGACTACACTACCAAAATAATTAAAACTGATGCAGAGGTTAATTTCTGCAACAACTTAGAATGTCAGACTCCAACCTTGGAGTAGACTACTTAATAGCAGTTTGACCCAAACTCCCATAGCTCTCAATAGCCTACCACGAATTTGGACAAATGAATTCTAACTGTGCTCATGGACACATATTGGAAAGAAGTACAAGTCTTCCATGATACTCATGCAACTACCTTTTTCGTACGCACTATATGGTTCTGGGAAGACTTACAGAAAACCTGCGGTAAAGACCCTCTAGTCAATACCCAAACCATCGTGGCGATGAAGAAGCATATCGTAATCTCCACCATTTCCTAACTCTGAGAAAAATAAGTCTTTGCAAACTTTTCAGTTAAAACTCTAAGGAACCCATGACTCTATGGCTTAAGGTTCCGCAAAGTCAAAGCATAGTCTAAATAATTTATTATTATTTTAAATATAAATATTTATACTATAAATATTTAATATTTAAAAGAAATAAGGGAGGGGAGGGTAGAATAGTCCTGAACCGACCCTAATTTTATTGAACCGGGCAGGCTCAGGAAAAATTACCCTGAGTCGGCCCTCAAAATTATCTCACAAGGTCGTCTCCCCCATGAGCTTTCATCTTCTCCGAGGAATACGCAGAAGGCAATGTAGGAGAGGTGCACCCAGAGCATTGCCACCGGTCCGGTGTCTTGGGTCCACCGGAGCTTCTCTGCCGCCCACTCCTCAGCCTTCCTGCATGGGGTAAGACGCTAGGCGCCACCCCAATCCACTCTATCCTGCTGCCTCTTCACACCCCAGGGGAAAAGGAGGGCGATAGCTAGTGAGTAGCCGGTTGTGCGGCAGGTCCAGAACCATCGGGGACTTCCTCTATCGACCCCTAGGTGCGTTCAAACGTACTTTTGGCACCACCGGTGCTATCTCCCATCTGCTCCGCACTACTGGCATCAATTTAAGTGCAGAAACAGAGCATCGCCTCCTCATCTTGTCTGAGCCGCGGACAGACGGAGTTTGCCGGAAGCACTCCTCCGTCAACTCTGGCCAGATTTTTTGTAGGCAGTCATCCGCCCTCCCTGCCGATCTAACTACACTTTTTTTAAAAATTGGCAGCAAAAACGGGCAGCAGAGACTCCTCCCAGCCTCTCTGCTGCCCATGCCGGTCCTTGGGTAGCCAAAGGCGGCACCGGTCACTCCTCGGCAGTCCGAGGGAGCTTCTGCCATCAATATTCCGGAGTTTTGCATATCATATGTGTCTGTTCCCTCTACAGTAATAGTCTTCCGAAGTTACGAGCGTCTATACCGGCTAAGAGTTGCAGATGGACTCTCCAGTCGGTCGATCATGCCTCATGCTTTCGCGGAGGCCATGCAACCAGATTGAAAATTCCTTCTACAACCAATGGTTACTCTGGAAAACTCTATGCTTCTGGTCGGCCATGGCTTCGGTACAGCCAAGTTCCCAACATATATGTTTATATATATGATAAAACAAAGCCGGACGACCACCGGCGAAATTATATCGATGCCGAAGTCCACGGCTCCATTATATTAATTGCAGAGAATTACTAATGATCTAACGCTTAAGCACCTATTCATGAACAATTTCCCACAAATGAGTTTTTATAAATAAGGATCCTACCTTTTCAAGTGTCTTCATGCACGCTCCTCCTCGCCTCCTTTTTTGGCGACGAACCCTATTTTCCGGCCACCAGAACCTCCAAGTTCTCAGTATAAATGGATTTTCTATAAACTTATGAAGAAGGAGATAGAGGCTAAGATTTGTTTGAGGAGAGTTTAAATAGAGGAAGGGAGAGGTGACACCATGTTCTAAAAGTGGAAGGTGTATTACGTGATTGCCAATTACCCCCTAGGCCATGTCACTCCTAGGTGGCCTTACCCAAATTAAAACCCTTACCAAATAAATACCTTACTATACTAATTTTTTAATCAAATAATTTCAAAATAATATGAAAAATAAACAAACAAATTCAAAAAATTACCTAAAAATTCCCTGATACTACATCATTTCCCCCTTAAAAGAATTTTGTCCTCAAAATTTAGGCAGCCCCATCCACCAAGAGTTTAGGGTAGGCTCGCCGCATCTCCGCTTGTGGTTCCCAAGTCATTTCTTCGAAAGCTTGACTTTGCCACAAAACTTCGACCAATGGAATAGTCTAGCTTCTTAGGACCTGATTTATTTTATTCAATATCTTCACAGGCCTATCCACAAATGTAAGATCAAGTTGCAACTTAACCATATTGTGGTCAATTACATGCAATGGATCCTGCATGTATTTTCTTAACATTGACACATGAAAGACATTATGCACTTCGGCCAGATTAGGGAGTAAAGCAAGCCTATAAGCTGTTGGACCAATCCAATCAAAGATTTCAAAGGGGCCAAAATAGCGTGGACTAAGCTTGCCCTTCTTCCCAATCCGCATAACTCCTTTGGTCGGTGAGACGTTTAGGAAAACATGATCTTTAGTCTCGAATTCCAACTCCCTCCACCTCTGATCTGCATAACTTTTCTTCCTACTTTGTGCTGTCAACAATTTATGTTTGATTTTTTTCACCTTGTCTGCCCATTGTATAATTTCTAACTTGAGAATCCTCTGCTCATCTATTTCATCCCAACATGTAGGGGAACGACACAATCATCCATAAAGGGCTTCATAAGGTGTCATGTCAATGCTAGAATGATAGTTGTTGTAGGCAAATTCTATCAAGGGTAAGAACTCATCCCAGTTACCTTTCCAATCCAATATGCATGCTCTAAGCATATCGTCTAGAGTTTGGATGGTATGCTCTGACTGGCCATCAAGATGGAAAGCTGTGCTAAAGTTCAACTTTATCCCCAAGGCTTCTTGCACACTCTTCCAATATTTAGAAGTGAAGCAAGGATCTCCTATCAGAAACAATTGATATTGGTGTGCCATGGAGTCTCACGATTTCCCTGACATAAAGTCGAGTCAAATTCTCTGCTGACTGCTTCCACCTAATGGGCAAGAAGTATGCAGTCTTTTTTAGTCTATCCACTACAACCCATACTGCATCATCTTGCTTCTATGTCTTGGTAGACCCACAACAAAGTCCATCATAATATGTTCTCATTTCCACTGAGGATTTTCTAAGGGATTCAATAACATTGTAGGCCTCTGATGCCTGCCTTAACCTGCTGGCAAGTCAAACAATTAGACACAAATTCCCCTATGTCTCTCTTCATGCCTTCCAATCAAAAGCTCTGCTTCAAATCATGATACATCTTATTTCCTCCCGGATGTATAGTGTATTCGGAATGATGGGCTTCATGCAGTAATTCCTGCCTTAAGTTAGGGATGACGGGAACAACCAACCTTCCTTTAAAATGCACACCTCCATCGGTTCCCTAAGAAAAGTTAGGCCTTTCCACCAAATTCTGAACCTCATCATCAATTTGTTGGGTAGCAATGATTTTCTCTACTAGCATTGAGTGGATAGAAAAATTAGCTAACATTGGCTTTACCCTGGTGGAAGGAACTTCTATATAAAGACTAGCTATGATTTGTAGCAATTCCCATTCTTTAATCATCATTTGTGCTGCCATGGTTTCAGATTTTCTACTCAGAGCATCTGCCACCACGTTAGCTTTTCCCAGGTGATACAGAATGGTAAAATCATATTCTTTTAAGTATGCAAGCCACCTTCTCTGTCTCATATTTAGGTCCTTCAGGGAAAACACATATTTTAAGCTTTTATGATCAATGTAAACCTCAGAGGTTTCACCATAAAGGTAGTGCCCCCATATCTTGAGAGCAAAAACTACAATAGCCAACTCTAAATCATATGTGGGATAGTTCTGCTCATGAACCTTCAACTGCCTGGATGCATATGTTATGACTTTGCCTCACTGCAACAATACACAACCCAACCCCTTGTTAGAAGCATCGCTATGAATCACAAACCCACCTTCTCCTGAAGGTAAAGTAAGGATAGGAGCACTAGTTGGGCTTCTCTTCAATTCCTGAAAACTGTTTTCACATGCTTCATCCCAGGTAAATCTGACACCCTTCCTAGTCAACTTGGTCATAGGTAAGGCTAAAGTGGAAAATCCTTCAATGAATATCCTGTAATAACCTACTAAACCAAGGAAACTAAGAATTTCGGTGACAGATTTAGGTCTTTTCCATCTCATCATAGCCTCTACATTTTGCAGGGTCAACGGCTACCCCATCCTTGGATATGACATGCCCCAAGAAGTTTATGCTCTCTAACCAAAACTCACATTTGTTGAATTTGGCAAATAACTTATGGTTTCTGAGAGTTTGCAACACTTCTCTTAAATCATCTCTGTGTTCTTCAACTGTGGCTGACACTACAACAAAATGTAGTATTAGTGACGCAAAACCAAGCGTCGCTAAAAACAACTCCTTGTGACGCATAAAAAAGTGTTGCAAAAAAAATGAAACATAAGCGACCCATTTTATTATGCGTCGCTAATAGTCATATATTAGTGACGCTTAGTTTAAAGCGTTGCTAATACTAATCCTATTAGCAATGCTTTATAATAAGTGTTGCTAAAAGTTCCTCTATTTGCGACGCTTTACACAAATGTCGCTAAAAGATATATATTTTAAATAAAAAAATAAAATGGGATAGTGAAGAGAGAGTGCATGGAGAGAGAGGAAAGAGAGGGTAGAGTGAGGGTGAGGAGAGAGAGAGGGAGAGACAAAGCGAGAGGGTAGAGAGAGGGGTGAGGAGAGAGGGAGAGAGGAAAATTTTAATTTTAATTTTAATTTTTTATATTTTTTTATTTAAAAATTAATTAATAAATAAATAAATATAATTGTATTAGCGATGTATAGGAATAAATGTCTCTAATACCTTTAGTATTAGCAACGCATATTCCTATGCATCGCTAACCTACGGAATAGCGACACTTATTCCTATGCGTCGCTATCACCTTATAATTTATTATATTAATTTTAAAATATGTAGAGAGAGAAAAAATAGAGAGGATATAGAGAGGGGGAGAGAGGGGAGAGAGGGAGGGAGGGAGAACAGGAGAGAGAGGGAGAGAGAGAGGGAGAGGAAGGAGAGAGAGAGGGGGAGAGGGAGAGAGAGGGAGGAGAAAGGGAGAGAGAGGAGAGAGAGGGAGGAGAGAGGAGAGAGAGAGGAGAGGGAGGTTAATTATTTTATAATTTTTTATAAATTATTATATTTTTAAAATAATAAAAAAGAAATAAAATAAATATTATTAGCGACGCATAGGAATATACATCGCTAATAGAACCTATTCCTATGCGTCGCTAATAATATTTATTTTATTTATTTTTAAAAAATAAAAAATTATAAAAAATTGAGAGGCGAGAGAAAGGAGAGAGGAGAGATAAATGAGAGAGGAGAGAGGAGAGGGAGGAAAGAGAGGAGAGGGAGAGAGAGGGGGGGATGATCGTTTATAATTAAACCCTTTGCAAGTGTACAAGGTTATTGCACTAGGATAAGTATTTAAGAGTTGTCGAACCTCAAGGATGGATAAATTATTACTAAATCTAAAGAAGAATTTGCTGATTAAAAACTAGAAAGAACTTAAAAAAATTTAAGCAAAAGAAAGTAATCAATTAGTTTAAAAGGTAGAGATAAATATGATGGAGTTTACTTAGAAAATTGAATCCATTATTGAACCATAACAATTCCTTAACTTTTAATCTAAATTAAATCTAGTGTGAATATGAACAAGTATTCTCAGCTATAAGCTAAAATTACTTCAGAAATAATCATTAATTAAATTCATAACATAAACTATCTTCAACAATAGCACGAATTATCTACACTAAAATAGCTATAGGCATGACTCGTCTAATCTTAGTATAACTCATCCAATTTATTAATTATCTGAACATTAAAACTATTACATGACCATCTCACCTAAATCACAAAAATTAGAATTGATGCAAATATCAAAACCACATCAATCTATCATCTACAAGACAATAAATTAACATAGATTTGAATAAACATGAAAAGCTCTTCTATTAAAAAGGAAATCTTTATCATACAATTGTCATCATTCACAACTGAGATCTAAATTAAAAAGAAAAAAAACTAAAACTTATCTATAGCTTCATCAACTCCTAAGTAAAAGAAAAGTCTAGCCTTCCATTGTAGAAGAAAGCACTTGAATCTCCATTAAAAGCTTTGAGTTCTCTTCCATCTTCTTTTTTTTGTTTAGAAAATCTCCTAGAATCCCTCAATTTTGAGCCAAATATGTCTTTATATAGGCATAAGAACCGTAGGAAGAAGTTTAAGATGAAAAGGATTCAAAATTGGCTTAAACAAGGAAACTGTGCGTTATCCCGTTCTAACTCCCTGCATGCCTGTTCGAATGCCTATACTGCATTTTGCTTCAAAATCACGTTATCTCGTTTGATATATCAAACGCCCCATTCGAACGGCTACACTGTTTCTGCAATCTGGACAGTTTTCCTAGACAGTCCATTTTCTATTCATTAAGCTTTTCTTCATGTCCATATTAATTTCTAACATGTTTATAACTCCGAAAAGCTATCCAAATCACTTTAAAGCATGTCAAGAGTATTTTTAATTATTCCAAACATCGTCCAATTATTTTGATAACTGCACTTTACCTACAAAACGTAAAATATCATACTTTAGACATGTAGAATATAATTAAAATCCCAACTTAATTTAAATACATATCTAAACTACTAATAACCACAAAATTATTAATAATTAAACTAAAATACTAATATCTATCTTAATCTAAATAAACCATAACTAACTCTTAATTAACCTAATTTATATTAGCAAATAAGGTAAAAAGGCATATAAAATATATATATATATATATATATATATATATATATATATATATATATTTCATACTTATCAAATACCCACAAACTTATATTTTGATAGTCTTCGAGCAAAACAAACAAAAAAACTAATCTAAAAGAAATAAATGTTACTTTCCTAGGGAATCATGATTGCATTTAGCGTATGCAAGAAGCTTTTAAACCCCTAGGGGTCCCTAGTTGGACGAGTTGTGTCTCGTGAGGGTTTGCAGCAATGATACCCACAAACATCTAAACCTAAGAAAAGAAATAAAAGAAAACACGAAAACAAAAATTCAAAAAAAAAATCTTCTCTTAAAAACACATAACTATTTTTCAAAAGAACCAACCACAAAAACTTGAAACAAGTAAACAATTTCGATTTGATCACTTTCAAGTAAGGAATAATCTATTCTATAACCCCATCTTAGAAATAATTGTGCAACTACATATATACATTTCAAAAACATAAAGTGTAGAAACTTTGTAGCCATACAATTTCATTCTTTATTAATAAGCATATCTTATGTGTCCCATTAACCAAACTCATTAAAGTTCACTAACTAAAAAATATAACAATGACAATCTTTCATCCTTAATATCTTATAATAAACCCTCATGTAATAGCCTTCAAATTTCAATTAAATTCAGGGAATAAGAGCATAATATACCTCAAAATATGACTTGTGCAATACTTAGTTCTATTAAGGCTTTTAAATAGTCCATGTAATAAGCGTTAGGCTAGTGTCCCTAATCTAGTTGGCTCAAGGCACTAGGTGTTGAAACACCCCTCAGGCTTAATAACTCGAACAATAAAGGCTATAGAACCAAGCAAGTCATAAAAGAATTTATCTCAACTTTTCACCTTTTGATGTGATCCCTTGTACTTGTCTAGGCACAAGGTCCAGTTACTCAGTAAAAAGAGAAATAAACATTTACTCTTTTTTTTCATCATCAATTTTTTTTCAATCAATCTATATTTTTTTCAAGTCTTTTTTTTCATTCTCTTTTTTCTCATCAATATTTTTTTATTACACACTTGTCCCATTTTTTTTCAAATAAAAGCTAAGCATAAAGATATATCATAAAACATTAAAAATTACCTAACTGTCAAGTTTTTCAAAAATATGCTTTGTTAAAGATATCCCACTAAGATTACAAATAATAAATCATAAAATTATATTCCTACAAGTTTCAAGTGTGTGAAATGTGATTTAAAATATTAGCACAATTATCCAAGATAAAGAAAATAAAACAGAAATTACTCACTTATCACTTTCATCACTTAATTAATTACTTGAATTTTCTTCATGAAATTGATCTCTTTAAAAACAGACATATGCTTTTAATAGAAAAAAAACAATAAAAACTACTTAAAAGAAAAGAAAAATAAATAAATAACAAAAAATACTCTAAAACATCCTAAAAGAAAAATAAGAAAGAAAAATATCTTTCTACACCCCCAAACCTAAACTAAACATTGTCCTCAATGTTAAAGAAAATATATACTACAATGATAAGAATAAGTAAGAGAAGGAAAAGAAAGATATCACCTAATAGCATAACTAATCCTCTAATCTGAAAAGTGAAGTACATAGGATTGGAGAAAAGAAATAAATATAAGTAATAAGCATTCCCCCAAACCTAAAGTATTATATCCCATAAAAGAAGAAAAACTATAATGAGAAAAAAAATAAAAGTTGAGAAAAATAAGTAAATAAAACCTAAATGAAGCAAAGAAAATAAACAAAAGGAAGGAAAAGAAATATATCATAAACATGGGTTGCCTCCCAAGAAGCGCTGAGTTTATTGTCCTCAGCCAGACAATGCCAGCATTCTCAAATATATCAAGGCGGCTGGTAGATATTAGCATTATCTCTTCTCTTAAGTCTCCAAAAAGATGATGTAGAAAAATTAGAAGGCATGACTTGATTATGGGCTGATGCTATAAAAGATGGACCTCTATCATAAGCATCAAACCTAAAATTGTCTACCATAAAGCATTCAGCATTAGAAGTTGCAGGCAAATGGTTAGGCACATCAAAAGCATTTAGTTGCACTTTCATGTTCCTAAAGGTCATCTCCATTACCCCCGTCCTGCAATTTATGCATGCATTAGCTGTGGCAAGGAAAGGGCGACCTAAAATGATAGGAATCTGATGTGTGGGGTTGGCAACGGTCTTCATATCTAAGACAATAAAATCAGCAGGGAAGAAGAACCGGTCAACCTTCACTAAGACATCCTCAATTACTCCCCGAGGCTTACACACAGAATGGTCGACTAGCTGCAAGGTAACTGATGAAAGCTGCAATTCACCTAACCCTAGTTTCTCATACACCGAGTAAGGGAGTAGATTGACACTCGCACCAAAGTCAAGGAAGGCTCTATGGATGGAGTGATCGCCTATGACACAAGAAAAAGTGGGTACTCCAAGGTCCTTATACTTAGGTGGGGTGTCAAACTTCAAAAGTGAGCTTACTTGCTCGGTGAGAAAGACCTTCTTAGACACATGGGTCTTGGATTTATGCTTTTGAGTGCATAGGTCTTTGAGGAACTTAGCATAAGCAGGGACCTGCTTAATGGCTTCTAAGAGGGGGAGATTAATTTTGACTTGTTTAAAAGTTTCAAGAATATCATCCATCTTAGCCGTGCTCTTTCTAAATGGTGGGGCCATGTCAAGACACTGAGGAAAAAGTGCCATAGGGATATAGGATCCATTGGAAGTGGTCTTATACTGTGGCTCTGAGGAAGGGGAAGGAGATACAAACTCCTTCTCATGTGGTGCACTAACTTCTACTTGAGGTTCATTAGGGGCTGCCCTCTCTAACTCCTCACTCCTATCATCTGTCACTGGTGTCCCCCCAACACTCTTGTCAACAATCCTCCCACTCCTAAGGGTCATTATGAAATTAACTTATTCATTAGAGGGAGGAGCTCCCTCTACCTGCAATTGACCTTTAGGGTTTGGTAGGGGTTGACTTGGCAACGTCCCCATCTCTCACTTGTTAATAACATTAGTTAGTTGTCCAAGTTGTGCTTCTAGCTTTGCTATAGATTATGTGTGAGAGTTGAGGAGTTGGGATTGAGATTGAAGCTCTTGTAATGCAGTTAAGACCTTCTCTTTAAAACTCAGACTCCTACTAGGTTGGACATATGGGGGTTTCACTTGAGGTTGGTGGATAGGGACTTGTAGAACTTGGAATGGTTTCCTAGGGGGTTAGTTACCTATAACCCCTTGGTTTTGTGCCCGCCAGGAAAAGTTAGGATGATTCCTCCACCCAGGGTTATATGTGTTTGAAAATAAATTGTTCTCAGCCCTAGGAAGGATTGGGTAGCATTCACATGATCTTGGACAAGCTCAGGAAATTGAGATGCAGAGGGACGCTCCATGATAGTATGGGCTGGGCTAAGGCATATTGTGCATGCATCTTGAGTGAAGAAAGTGGGCTGATGGGTTGAAGTCATAAGGAGGTCTAGCTTCCTACTCAAAGTATCAACTTTAGAGGAGATGTCTAATGGGTTTTTGACTTCATACAAGCCACCCCTAGAGGGGGCATTGTTCAAGGTAGATAATCCACTCTCATTTCTATTCAACGCAGAATGTTGAAGAGAATTTTCACTCAAGTCCTCAAAAAGTTTTTATGCCTCATTTTTATTTTTTAACAAAAAGGTACCCCCACAACTTGCATCAATGAGATGGTGGTTTTGTTCAGTAAGACCCTCAAAAAATGTTGCACTAATTTCCACTTAGGGAGAGCATGATGAGGACACCTCCTATGAAGGTCCTTAAGTCTATCCCAACTCTCATGGAACTGTTCAGTGGGAAGTTGGGCAAAAGTAGTTATAGCCTTTCTCATTTGGTTGATCTTGACCTATGGGGAAGTACTTTTTGAGGAACTCTTGTTGCATTTCGGCCCATGTTGTGATAGTGTTTGGCTCGAATGAGTGAAGCCATTCCTTAGCCTTATCTTTCAATGTGAAAGGAAAAAGGCGAAGTTTGATGGCCTCATGAGTTAAATTTCAGAGCTTAAAAGTTGTGCATAGTTCTAAGAAGTCATCTAGGTGCCCATACGGGTTTTCATTATTAAGCCGATAAATGGATGGAAGCATTTGAATGACATTAGGCTTAATTTCATAATTTTGAGCAGCGACTGCTGGCAACCTAATGCATGAAGGAGAGGTGTACTCGTTGGGAGTGTAATACTCCCTTAGATCTTTGAGTGGTGTATCTACTAACTGATGTTTAGCCATGATGAGGGTAGAAGTAGTGTGGGAGGAGGAATTGGTGGGAGAGTTTGGGGGTGTAGGGATGTAGGTCAAGGGCAATTCAACTCTCCTAAATGTCCGCTCATGCTCAGGGTCAAATGGTACTAATCAAGGGAGTAAGGAGCCACGACCACGCATACACCACAAACACACCACACAATTTTAAATGTAAAAAGGGGAAGAATAAGAAAAAACTAACTCAGAAAAGAACTAAAAATAAAGAGAGAAAAAAATCTTGCAAACCGAAGAGAAGCACTATGCTTGTCGATGTCCACTTGTTGCCACAAGTGTAGAGAGCACGATCTTCAACTCAAACTACAAGATCAAATTAAAAGAAGTTAAGAAACTAAGAATTAACCTAAAAACTAAAGTAAACTGAATCTAAATTAGATAGAATTATCCTCATACTAATTTAGTAACAAATCAACACCGTCCCCAGCAACGGCGCCAAAAACTTGATCGCTTATAATTAAACCCTTTGCAAGTGTACAATATAATTGTACTCGGATATGTATTTAAGGGTTGTCGAACCTCAGGGATGAATGAAGTATTACTAAATCTAAAGAAGAATTTGCTGATTAAAAACTAGAAAGAACTTAAACTTAAAGTAAGCAAAAGAAAGGAATCAACTAGTTTAAAAGCAAGAGATTAATATGATAGAATTTACTTAGGAAATTGAATCCACTATAGAACCATAACAATTCCTTAACTTTTAATCTAAATCTAGTGTGAACATGAACAAGTATTCTCAGCTACAAACTAGAATTACTTCAGAAAGAATCATTAATTAAATTCATGGCATGAACTATCTTCGACAATAGCACAAATCATCTACACTAAACTAGCTATAGGCTGACTCGTCTAATCTTAGTATAAATCATCTAATTCATTAATTATCTGAATATTAAAACTATTGCATGACCATCTCATATAAATCACAGAAATTAGAATTGATGCAAATATCAAAACTGCATCAATCTATCATCTACAAGACAATAAATCAACATATATTTGAATAAACATGAAAAGCTCTTCCATTAAAAAGGAAATCTTTATCATACAATTGTCATCATTCACAACTGCGATCTAAATTAAAAAGAAAAGAAACTGAAACTTATCTATAGTTTCATCAACTCCTAAGTAAAAGAAAAGTCTAGCCTTCTATTGTAGAAGAAAACACTTGAATCTCCATTAAAAGCTTTGAGTTCTCTTCCATCTTCTTCTTCTTTTTTCTCTTCAAAAAATCTCGTGGAATCTCTCAATTGTGAGCCAAATATGTCTTTATATAGGCATAAGAGCCGTAGGAAGAAGTTAAAGATGAAAAAGATTCAAAATTGGCTTAAACAAGGAAACTGCGCATTATCCCGTTCGAACGCCCTGTATGCCCGTTCGAACGCCTATACTGCATTTTTCTTCTACATCACATTATCCTGTTTGATACATCAAATGCCCCATTTGAACAGCTACACTGTTTCTACAAACTGGACAGTTTTCCTGGAGAGTCCATTTTCTGTTCATTAAGCTTTTCTTCATGTCCATATTAATTTCTAGCATATTTATAACTCCAAAAAGTTGTCCAAATCACTTTAAAGCATGTCAAGAATATTTTAAATTATTCCAAATATTGTCCAATTATTTTGATAAGCGCACTTTACCTGCAAAACATAAAATATTATACTTTAGACATGTAGAATGCAATTAAAATCCCAACTTGATTTAAATACATATCTAAACTACTAATAACTACAAAATTATTTATAATTAAACTAAAATACTAATATCTATCTTAATCTAAATAAACCATAACTAACTCTTAATTAACTTAATCTATACTAGCAAATAAGGTAAAAAAGCATATAAAATAGATATATTTCATACTTATCAAGGGAGAGAGAGGAGAGGGAGATTAATTAATTTTTAATTTTTTTAGGTTTTTATAAATTATTATATTTTAAAAATAAAATAAATATTATTAGCAACCTATAGGAATATGCGTCGCTAATAATTACCCTATTCGTGACACAAATTTTTATGCATCGCTAACAATATTTATTTTATTTTGTTTTTTAAATTAATTTATAAAAATAAAAAGGAAAAAAATAAAATTAGAGTGGAGATAGTGTGTAGAGAGTGGAGGAGAGAGGGGGAAAGAGAGAGGGTGAGGTGAGAGTGAGAGGAGAGAGGAGGAGAGAGCGAGGGTGAGGAGAAAGCGAGGAAAGAAAGAGAGGGGAGGTATCTAGAGAGAGAGAGGGAGGGAGGAGAGAGGGTAGAGAGAGGGAGAGGGGAGATTAATTTAATTTTAATTTTTTAAATTTATTTATAAATTATTAGATTGTAAAAATAAAAAAATATTATTTGCGACACATAGATATATGTGTCGCTACTAGGCTATGTATTAGTGACGCATATCAGTATACGTCGCTAATATATAGCCTATTAGCGACACATATTTCTATGTGTCGCTAATAATTTTTATTTTATTTATTTTTAAAATAAATTTATAAAAATAAAAAATAAAAAAATTTAAAATTAGAGGAGAGAGTGTGTAGAGAGAGGAGAAGGGGAAAGAGAGTGGGTGAGGTGATCAGAATGAGAGGAGAGAGAGGGTGAGAGGAGAGAGACAAAGGAGAGAGAGATTTGGTGAGGAGAGAGAGAAGAGAGGAGAGAGAGAGAGGGTGAGGAGAGAGAGTGTAGAGACTAGAGAGGGTAGAGAAAGAGAGAAGAGAGAGTGTCGCACCCCGGGATTTTGAAATCATATAAAATTTTCTTTTCATAAAAATATCGGAGTTTACCCCAGCCCAAGACTAGAGCCACTCGCCTTATGCGATAATATAATAATCATTTCCCTAGGTGACACAGTCTGTGAACAAACACACAAGAGAAAAATAATAACGAGAGTTCTTACTCATTTTGGTGCGATTGAAATCCTTAAAATCATATCGATAAAACTCAGAGTAGGCCCTTCTACTCGCACACTAAGATTCGTCGAGTCCTGCAAAGTCTAGGGGTGGTAAGTATTTTAAAATACTTAGTGGGGGAATTTATACGATCAGGCATGAATAAACACATGGCAGTTTCATAGCACATCTCATATATAATATTTTTCATAAAAGTAGGGCGTGCCTCTCACCCAAAACCACCCCTAGAGCTTCTTCCTACGTATCGAAGATGGTTTAGCGTTTGTAAGCTCTCATGGCTTACTACAAATGTCCCAAACATATATATATATATATATATATATATATATATATATATATATATATATATATATATATATATATATATATATACATATATACATATATATATATATATATACATATATATAGAGGACCAATACATTCCGCCACTCCTTTCATCCGCCATTTCCGCTGGCCAATTTGTGGCCCTTCGTCAAGCATCGCACGGACGTACTTATGACACTCGGAGCAGCGAATAAACCCATTTCATCTGTTATCCCCAGTTTACCCTCGACGCAATCAGCGAATAAACCCATTTCATCATTCCATTGCCCTGCTGAGTTCCCATGACTGCCTCTACATCATCGTTCTCCTCCCAATCTGATCCAGTGCCAGAAGCATCTTAGCGTCTCCCTAACCACCGGAGTCTGGCCAATCGGAGCAGTCACCAAGCTCCACTTCGCACAAGGCTCTGCCTTGACTGCCTTGCCCTTATCCCTCTCCTCCTGATCTCCTCACTACAGATCTCTACCCCGGCTCACAGAACCCAGCCTCCCGATCTCCTCGATACGAAGCTCTACCCCAACCGTACACTCCCCCCCCTCGCACATCCAGTGCCTGACGGCCCACTCCTGCTGCAGGCTTCTATTCACTGCTCCTCTGCCCCGAGAAGCTCTTGTTGTCCAGCTCTGCTCATACCACAGAGGCTGCACAACCCAACAAATATAGATTTCCCCTCTCTGTCACCCCTCTCCGCCCTATCTCCGCTCCCCTGTTTTTGTCTATTGCATAAAGCCGATTGTTTTGGATTTCTTGAAAAGGCGAATTTTTTTTAATGTCTTCCATGTTAGATACATTCCAGCCTGTTTGTGATGCAGAGGTGGGCAGTGGAACTCTGGTGGGAACTGCGACTGTGAGGTTGAGCCCATTGAGGAGGATTCACACTTGGCTCTGTACCGCCGATGATGAGAATCCTGGATCAACATTAGCAGGATGACAGCCTACAGGAAGGATGGCCATCCATCCAGCTTTCGGACCCTGTCAAATCAAAAGGGACTGATGAAGGCCCAGGACTGTAGACATTGTTGCCTTCTAGGGGTCCTAGATGCGTGGAATGAGCTTCTATACGCCATGCTTCTCATGTCCTGAATCCGAGATGAACGAAGATGCAATGCTACAGAGAGTTCACACCTGATACCATATTTGTGGCATTTTTTAAGAGATTAAGAGTTCACACTTAACAGGAATTGTATCTGTATTGTTTACGGAATTCAATTTTGCTCCATTTTCTTTTCTATCTTTTTGTGTATTTTTTGTTGGTCCTAAAGCTTCTTGAGCATCTATTGTAAGTAGGTGAGACATTGAGAACGTTAGAGCCATATGGAAAGGCCCTTTGATCTTGAGACTTTAAAGTGCTACTTGTTCAATTTAGCAACTTGTTGATCTGAATCCCATTAACATCATTGGCTTGGATATTTAATTTGTGGCAAATGTGTTTATTCATGTTAGTGTTGTTAACCTTTTGAATAAAAGGTATTGTCCAATTATCTCCTCGGCATAAGGCTATGTCGTTCACTAAATTGTGTGAGCTGTAATAAAAAAATGGTGCTGATTGGTACCAAATTGACAACACAAAAGGTCATAGACCTCTTAGCCTGTAACAACCATTACAGCAACTGAAAACCAAGGAATGATAAACCTGAAAACCATAAAATGATAAACCTGAACGCACCACCACTTTTTTTCCATAGTCAATTACTTGCATACAACTCTCATCTACCAATTTAATATAAAGCATAAGAAATATGATCTATCAAAATCTGTCCACCCTAACAGCAAAAAATAAGTCAAATTCTGGCACTATCAAATTACACAGATCAAACATTTGTTTTATATTTCCCTTCTACAACATGTGGTTCCAAAAATCAATCGCCCAGAAATTCAATATTGGATAGCTAATCTTGTCTGAACCACTTGGCATCCAGCAATATAGGAGCCTACCTGTAAGAATAACAGTAAGAAATTAATTTTTCCATGTCACAATGAGAACATCTAAAGAATACACAAGACTTAAAGACTATTCCATATCGCAATTTTTCCATACAAACCTGTCTTGAGCTACAACCACTTTTACTTTCTACGACTAAAGCCATTGCATTAATTGTATAATCCAAAGAGTCCATGTATAAAAAGAGAATGTCATTCCCTATGTTTAAACTTAAAATATGAGTATAATTGAAATATGTCCATCCCAACAAAAAATACCCAATTCTAGAAGCAACGTGAATGAAAAGTAGACCAGCCCAGTAGCATTTCCCGATACCTAGGCATTCAAAAATTCTGACGCAGCATGAATAAAATGTTGATCTATGCAAAGAGCTCAAAAAGTCTCTACATATAAAAAAAAATTAAGGTAATTGTAGAACTAGTAGAAATCATGTTAAAAGAACAAGGTTATGCTGTGATAAGTATGAAATATATATCTATTTTATATGCCTTTATACCTTATTTGCTAGTATAGATTAGGTTAATTTAGTGTTAGTTATGGTTTATATAGATTAAGATATTTATTAGTATTTTAGTTTAATTATTAATAATTTTATAGTTATTAGTAGTTTAGATATGTATTTGAACAAAGTTGGGATTTTAATTACATTATACATGTCTAAAATATAATATTTTATGTTTTGTAGGTAAAGTGCGCTCATCGAGGTACTTGGACGATGTTTGGAATAATTCAAAATAGTTTTGACATGCTTTAAAGTGATTTGGACAACTGTTCAGAGTTATAAACAAGTTGGAAATTAATATAGACATGAAGAAAAGCTTAATGAACAGAATATGGACTGTCCAGAAAAATTGTCCAGATTGGAGAAACACTGTATCTGTTCGAACGGGGTCACTTACCTTTCGATTGGGATAACGTGATTTTGAAGCAAAACTCAGTTCAAGCGTTCGAACAGGCATGCAGGGCGTTTGAACGGCATAACGTGCAGTTTCCTAGTTTTAGCCAATTTCCAATCCTTTTCATATTAGACTTCTTCCTACAGATCTTATGCCTATAAAAAGACATATTTGGCTTAAAACCAGAGGATTCTAGAAGATTTTATGAAGAGAAAAAGGAAGAAGAAGATGGAAGAGAACTTAAAGCTTTCAATGGAGATTCAAGTGCTTTCTTCTACAATGGAAGGCTAGACTTTTCTTTTACTTAGGAGTTGATGAAGCTATAGATAAGTTTCAGTTTCTTTTCTTTTTAATTTAGATCTCAGTTGTGAATGATGACAATTGTATGATATGGATTTCCTTTTTAATAGAAGAGCTTTTAATGTTTATTCAAATCTAGGTTGATTTATTGTCTTGTAGATGATAGATTGATGTGGTTTTCATATTTTCATCGATTCTAATTTCTGTGATTTAGATGAGATGGTCATACAATAGTTTTAATGTTCAGATAATTAATGACTTAGATGAGTTATACTAAGATTAGACGGGTCATGCCTATAGCTAGTTTAGTGTAGATGATTCGTGCTATTGTCGAATATAGTTCATGCCATGGAATTTAATTAATGATTCTTTCTAAAGTAATTCTAGCTTATAGCTGAGAATACTTGTTCATATTCACACTAGATTTAGATTAAGAGTTAAGGAATTGTTATGGTTCTATAGTGGATTCGATTTCCTAAGTAATTTCCATCATATTAATCTCTTATTTTCAAACTAGTTGATGTATTTCCTTTACTTAATTAAAGTTTAAGTTTGTTTTAGTTTTCAATCAGCAAATTCCTCTTTAGATTTATTGATAATTCATCCGTCCTTGAGGTTCGACAACCCTTAAATACTCATCCTAGTACAATTACCTTGTACACTTGCAAAGGGTTTAATTATAAACGATCACGCTGGCTTTCACAAAAGTAACTGAAATTTGATTTCTCTTTTCATTTTGAGTTTGTCAACAAGTATTGTGAAAGAGGAGATAATCCAACTTCAAGAAAAATTGAGTGGGAAGGTTAACCTACTCTTCATAGGAAATATAGAGGCACCATAAGAGAGGAGATAATCAGGATAAGCTAACGACTTCTTCTTTCCTGCATAGAAATACATGTCATTAATATTAAATAATATATATGCAAAAATACATATGAAACCAAGCTTGTAAATTTGTTACCTCATCGCCATTAACACAGGACAATTACGTACATCATGCCCTTGTCCTCGTAGACTACATCCCTTACATAATCTTCCACCCTTAGCTACATTTTCCACTGCCACCTCTTGTCCACTTTTGAGCCGCTTCCCGGAACCCTTAGTTTTTGAAATGTTTGGAGGGTGAGCATTGTTCACTGTGGGGATTGTATGAGAGTTTGGTTGAGATTCTTGTGTATTTTGTTCTGTGCCACTCTATTAAATATTTTCCAATGTCGATGAGCTTATCTTGCACACTTCTAAGCTTCTCACCAATTGAGCCACATGATATTTCCCACCACTCATTTATAATAGATTGAAGCCTTCTTTTTGTGCCCAAAATTTCTGGCACTTTCTCAAACTCTCCACCAAGTTGCATTCCAGTTCCATCACAAACAAGTTCTTTTGTTATGGCCATGGTCCATCTATTTAAAATTAATTAACTAGGTAAATTATCACCGCCATTGTTCCTTAGGACAAGCAAAATGTGCCTATATAGAATCCCTTGTGACTCAAACATCTTATAAGAACATAAAGCATATCCATGAGACACAAAAAACTCAACCTCCCTTGTGGCCCTAACATCTCCAGGCCTTGTGACTTCATAAAAAAATGAAGGTCCATTACTTCTTTTAAAAGTTGAAAGACAATGTGTACTTTCCTTCAATTCAAGCTGAAACTTGTTGGTAAAAATATGTCGAATATAGCATCCACCCATTTGTCTCTCAATATTGAAGGGAGTAATAAGAGTTGGCTTAGTAGTTTGAGATTTAAAATCAGTAGTCAATTCATTGTGCCTGAGTCTTTTAACACCCCTCTCATACCACTGAATGAATTCCATCAATGTATTTTTCTTACTCACATATTTATCTAAGAAAGAATTAATGCTTTCACTACGTTGAGTAGTCCTAATGCTAGCTAAAAAAACATGTCTAGAGAAAGCAGGAATCCAATTCTGTCGGATTTCATACAACGAACAAAGCCATTCATTGTTTTCTAAGTTATGTTCCACCATAATCTTCTTCCATTTTTCCTCAAAATTTTCTGGTGTGTCTAAATCCCATATACATGAATGGAATGACTTTCTAAATAAATCCCTATGAGAAATGACACCTAATTTTTCAACTTCTTTTTTTAATATATGCCACGTGCAAAATCTATGATAGGCTTCAGGGAAGACTTTTCCAATTGCATTTCTCATGGCTGCATCTTGATCTGTAATAATTGATCTTGGGTGTTTATGACACATGCAATCTAAGAACTTCTTAAATAACCGCACAAAAGATTCACTTTTTTCATCTTTCATAAATCCACACCCAAAACTAATTGATTGCTTGTGGTGATTGACACCCGTAAATGGGGCAAAAATCAAGCAATATTGATTTGTGTCATAGTGGTGTCAAAAACAACAACATCCCCAAATAAGTGATAGTCATGCCTACAAAGTCCATCCGCCCAAAAACAACAAACCAATTTATCATTTTCATCAACTTCATATGCATAATAAAATGATTTGTTCATTTCCTTTAACTCCTCAAAATGACACAGAAGATCATGCACATCAAATCTTTCTTTTCTTTTCTTTTCTTGTTAGGAACACATAATTTCTAATATCTCTCTCAATAAACCCAACATTAGAAGGACCGCCACTTTCAATTTCAAGCATACTCATAAATTGTGAAATTTTTATATTGGCCTCACTACAAGTTTTGAATAAAGCCTTTTGTGCTCCCGATACCTCTATGTGATCTCAAATGATGTACTTTTTTAGGTGATGTACTCAAATGACTATGCTCCTCCACAAACCTAGTTATTTTATATTTTCCATCCTGTCCTTTAGAAACTCTCAAGTGAGCAGGGCATTGCTCCCTCACAATTTGATGAACTTTCCTCTTCCCTTTTTCCTTCAAACATGTTTCTTCTCCATCTTGTTTGGTATATTGCTTCAAAACAGTCTCTCCTTCTTTGAAACAACACCATGATTTGCCAATTACTTCCATGGTTGCCTTGTCCAAATGCGAATTGTTCTTACGGATGCTAAACCCCACATTCTTGGCATACCTATTATAAAACATATGTACATCATCTAATGATTTAGATTACATTCCAATGACAGGTCTCAATTCATCGTCAACTGGTGGGACATATAAGGTTTTTCCCTTGGCAGGAGACTTGTACTTCATATTATCCATGTTTATAGAACCCTACTAAATAAACACCTCATTTCAGTTTTTAAAATAATTAACATAAGGAATGCAATGATTTAAAACATTCTCAAAATTTTAACTATTAAAAACAATAAAGTGGTAATTGACACAAGTCACATCATTGTAAATTGAGCTAGATGACAAGCAAAAAAAAATCACAAGAAAGAAAATCAAACTCTGAACTGAAGTCAAACACTCCATGAACCAAAGCTGACCAGAAATCAAAATCTACTAATAATAGACATTCAACAGCCTCACTACCTAGTAATTATTATCACATATCAATACCAATTAGACTAAATAGATTCCAAAAAAAGCTTCCAATATCTAAATCCCAAATGTATAAGAAAAATCTCATCTTTATAAGCAGATAGAAAAAAAATTAGGGGAAATCATGTTTCACAATATAGGTGAAACTAAACTTCTATGCTATAAGTACATAATTTTCCTAAGATGTGTGGTCAGATTTCTTATCTTGTCACATACAAATTGCCAATTAATTCTTTTGACACAACATTGTTGATTGAACATACATCAGCAATCAGTAGGGGGGAAAACTCACAAATAAAAAGTCCAATAAAACCTAAGTAGTAGGAAAGAAGCACATTTATGTCAAAAAAAATCATCTTACATAAAATGAACCAGAGTACCCGTGGCAAGAAAGTAAATAAAACTCTTACCTCACAGCGAAGACTTCATGAATGGCCAGAAATCAAAATCCTAATAACCCTAAGCAATTGCCAAAAATCGACAGGATCAAAAAGTAAAAATGCAAAAACCTCCTTAAATGGGAAGGACATAAGCAGTTGCTAGAAATCGAAAAGGAATGACAATCTATTTACCTAAATTACAAACTATGAACATAAATAAAGATTACAAACCTGAGCCAGAGAAATTGCATCGACCCTCACACCAGTTCATCAACTCACACGGCCATTGTTGTTCCTCAAGATATCCAAAACAATCAGCTTTATGCAATAGACAGAAACAGGGGAGTGGAGATAGGGCGGAGAAGGGTGATAGAGAGGGGAAATTTGTATTTGTTGGGTCGTGCAGTCTCTGTGGTATGAGCAGAGTTGGACAACAAGAGCTTCTCGGGGCGGAGGAGCAGTGAACAGCAGCCTTCAATAGGAGTGGGCCGTCTGGCACTAGATGTAGGGGGGAGGGGGGGGGGGCAGTCAAGGCATAGCCTTGTGCGAAGTGGAGTTGGCAACAACTCCGATTGGTCGGACTCTGGTGGTTAGGGAGACGCTGAGATGCTTCTGGCACTGGATCGGATTGGGAGGAGAACGATGATGTAGAGGCAGTTATGGGAACTGGCAGGGCAATGGAACGATGAAATGGGTTTATTCACTGATTGCATCGGGGGTAAACTGGGGATAATAGATGACATGGGTTTATTCGCTGCTCCGAGCATCGTAAGTACGTTCATGCAATGCTTGACGAAGGGCCACAAATTGGCTAGCGGAAATGGCGGATGAAACGAGTGGCGGACTATATCGGTCCTCTATATATATATACATATATATATAGCAATTTGCTATGGGTATAAACCAGCAACCTCTTACTCCACAAATCATCTCAAAACATTTCGTGCTTGTGGATAGAAGAGCCACCAGTGCTCATTGGGCGCCGGGATCTAGAGAGTAGAAAGTCTTCCCATGATACTCTCTACCCTAGCGCGCATAGCCTTGATAGGTGCCCTTCGTTAGGGGCTATCAGGGGTCTTACCCTTCGTTAGGGGCTCACCAAGCTAAAATAGGTATCGTGCATTCGATTCCGAACCGGATTAAATGTGCCCTTTACTAGTCAACGAAGCTCTATCGGGGTGCCCAACAATAGCTCTGGACAACTAAAACACTCTTGAGTCCAACACTCGTATGCTTGAGTCCCAGACTCATAATTTTTAGTCCCAGACTCATAATTTTGAGTCCCTGACTCAAATCAAAATATCATAGAGTTCCCAGACTCCAAAAATGACTGTTTTCTTTTAAAACATTATATCCCAATATTTATCCTTTCGAAAACCGTAGTTCCACTAGTACAAGACATGGGAGCAACACTATCAATGACTATAAAGGCAAGGTTGGTCGCTCATTCTGATTAGACAGTTACCTCTTCTGTGTCCTGTTTTAGTGACTCGATCACCATGCTTATACGTCTTTTCAAAAATAATCTTGAGAATCCTCCTTTCAACAAGGACGAGTCCTCTAAAACCGTCTTTCAAACGTATTGTATTCGTTCGCAATAAAAACAGTGGCGATGCTAGTTTGTCTCTATCTCACACGCTCTAACGTGTATAATTTATTTTAAAATCCACGGATACACATTCGATCAAACTATATATGAGGTAATCGTAAAGCATGCAGTATATACAACATGTTCATTTCCAATGGAATGATATCTATGAGGAAATCATAAAGCATGTTGTATATAAAATATATATGCTTCCAGCGGCTAATCATTTGACTAATCGAATATACATAATAGCATTATAAACATACGATATATAAATCATATTCTATCTCAATGATTAACCATTCGACAAATCTAATATATGTGCAGAAATCATACATCATAACTTAAAAATAATCTCTAACACATAACATGCAAGAGTCATATAAATAATAAGTTTAAAACACAACCAAAGTATATAATCATGCCTTAAGAAAAGATAAAAACCCCTATCTCGCTCTCCGCACTAGTTCGAAGTCGATACACTAGACACCACGAAATTGGATGTCCACTTCTAGGGTTCTAGAGGTCTCCAACAAAGAAAATAACCCCACCACGATGTCCGGCACGCTCGATTTAGGTAAGAACGCCTCTTGAATTGAAGAAAACAGACTCATATCGACTCCATAAACTCTTTTTCCGTGCCCGTAGGCTACGGACAGAACCTCCCCTTGACCCGGAATACTTTTCTCTTTCCATGCCCGTAGGCTACAGACAGAACTTTCACTTCACCCAGGACACTTTTCTCACAATATGCCCGTAGGCGACGAACATAATCTCCATATGCCCGGAGACACTTTACCCTTCACGTGCCCGTAGGCGGCGGACAAAACCTCCCCTTGCCCCGCGATATTTCCCCCATATAGGGTAGCTAACTCGAAGAATATATGTTTTCATTACATAGAGCACATTCGAATTAGCTAAGAACGCCTTTTGAACAGAAAAAAACGGACAAAAAGCACGGTACACATGTAGAAGCTTGCCCCATGTGGTGCATTGAGATTGGACCACAAAAGTGGTCTGTGCCGCCTGACGCATGCGTGGCGCGTGCGTCAGCACGCTGCGCGCAGAGTCGGGCACGCGTTCCGCCACGACTTGGCTTTGCTTTGGCTCAGCTCGGCTCGGAGCCGATGATGTCAGCTATTCCGTCTTTTCTTTAATATTTTATTATTATTGTAATCAAAATACAATTCCAACTTCAAAACACAATAACTTCTTATCCCAAAGTCGGAAAAGCGCATTCTTAGTACCGATGGCTCATGATGAACCCTTCGAAACTAGACCCCACATGGGTAGGTTATCTCATGCTTTTAAAGTGGGTCCGGCCCATATGGCACACTTCCTGAGGTCATAACTTTCACTCCTGACCTCCGTTTCATGCGTTTTTAGGTTTGTTACGCTATCTCACCAAGCTCTATCACATAAATATAAAAAATTTCCAAATATCTGCCTCTAAATAATTAAAAATAATTAGAAACTCATCAAATAGTTTTATTAGAGGCAAGAAATCATACCAAAAATTCAAAGTTGTTACAATCTACCCCCTTTTAGAAATTTCATCCTCGAAATTTGCACCTTGTACTCATCAAAAGTTTAGGACACTTCTCCATCACTTTTCTTTCTAACTCCCAAGTTTCTAAGTCACTTTCTCTGATAGTGGTGTTGCCATAACTCTTTCTATAATGGAATCTTTTATGTTCGAACCTCGGTTCCTTACAATCCAACTCCTGATTGATCTTTCCTTCAAAGATAAATCATATCTTAGGGCGATTGCGGTTTAGTCCAAGACACATCTCACCCATGCTTCCAAAGTGTGGACACCTGAAACATGTCTTAACCACCATGATGTTAGTCTTTAAGCTATCAGTCCTACTATGTCCAATCTTACAAAGGTCCTACCACACTTTTGCTATGCACTCTAATGAACTTCACCGAATCTATTTAGTGTTGCAATCAATCAGCTTCACCAACCTACCCTTCAACATGTTAGTGCTCTCTCTTTAATCCATTGCATGACCTTTCTTTAACATAATGGTGCTCTCCCTAATCCAACGCATGACTTTGCTTTAACATAATAGTTCTCTCTCGAATCCATCGCACGAGCACACAACATATCTTCTTTGTTCGAATCATCCTCTTTGATTGACTATCCATCTGTGAAAGGAAGGTTGTACCAATCCTTAGGTCAGTACTAAATTCTTCTTGAAATCACAGCCACAACTTGAGAGATAAACTAGCCATCGTGCTCTGAGATAATTGATGGTGGCACTTCCTGTCGATCCATCTTTCACTTACCTCCTTACCTGAGATTAAAGAAGCCATCTTTTTCAGAGGTAGAAGAAGTACACTCATATTTGATCTACTATTGCCAAAATTGATTTATGACCTTGTGTCATCCTTAGTAAACCGGAAATCGAACCTATAGCAAGATACCCTTGCTTCCATTCTAGAGTTTCCATTGATTGAAGAGTATCCGAATGTTCCTACCATTTGACATTGACCCGCTGACAATTAAACACCTCGAAACATGCTCTCTTATATCCTTTTTCATTTCATTCCATCCAACTAAAAAATTCATGTTCAGGTCCTGATACCTCTTCGTTCCTCCCTACTAGATAGTATATTGAAATCTATGCACTTCACGCGATAGCTCCTTCCTTACCTCGAGTATTGTTGAAATCTCTAATCCTTTTCCAATTCAACACTTTCATCATAGTTTTGCCAAGGTTAGGCTCTCTACATAATGTTCACACTTCCTTATCTCCTTTCGGTGGCTTTGAAAAGTACTTGTAGCATGTCCAACTCCTCCAAACTCCTCTCCTTTGCTTCGTCAGAAATAACTGCAGCAAGGTAAGTCAAACACCCTTCGCTCAGCTATTTCTATACTTTGTGGCGGATACAACACACCGACTTGATGTATCTTGAATTTCCTCGAAGCACTAAGCTCTGTTTTCCAAAAGTTTTTCTCTTTTCCATAATTTACTCTCTTGTTGGAAGAGAAATTCCTTTCCATTGACAGTCATCACAAATCTACCTTCCTCGTCCTATAAAAATATCTCATCTTTCTATCCATTGGAACCTTCATCACCTTAAAACACTTTCCACTTCAATGGTCCACTTCTCAACCGCCTTAAAATTGCCCTATCCTGTAAAGCTGGAGAAATCTTCTTTACTCACTCTAACGAATTATCCTTCTTACTACAATTATTCTCAACAGAATAATTACAGTCACTTTAGCAATTGGAGTTAGGCTAGAACCACTGCACTTAATTCAACATCTAGCATCTTTAACCAATCATCTTTCCACAAAGCAAAGATTTCTATAAAGGTCCTCCGAGTCACTAATTTCTAAACTGATACTTCAACAAAAGTAGAGTCATCTAACCATGTCTACCTCCTCCACGGTTAGAAATATCCTTGGGGTACTACTCGATTGTAACCACCTTGAATTAACAGTTGTTCCACACACACAAACAAGTTTTTCTACACTATTCTTTCTTAAAACAAGACGTGTGTTTTACAACACCCCGCTTGCTCATTTTCAAAATCAACACACGCAAAATCCTTCCGCTAATAACAATTATTATCGGGCAACAAA
Organism: Saururus chinensis; assembly: GCA_035235625.1. NCBI lineage: Eukaryota > Viridiplantae > Streptophyta > Magnoliopsida > Piperales > Saururaceae > Saururus > Saururus chinensis. The sequence goes on from CP141142.1 coordinate 23,744,469, forward strand.
ACCATAAAACAAGAAAATCCATTGTTGGTTTTAACATATCTGGAAGTATATGTGTAATGACGCTTTTGATTAGCTATTCCAAAAACAGTATTACACTATAGCAATGCAACCAACCTTGGAGCTGCCCACTAACACCGCATGTCCCATACCAAGCGTGTTTGGTGGTTTCTCCGCGGTAGTTCCACAGCCCTTCTAGACATATTACCTAATTATCTACTTTGACATATCTTGAAGTGTATGCGTAACGGCGCTTCTAAGTGGCTGATAGTACTCACGTCCCATACCACGAATATTTTGCAACACCTCAAAAATAACTTTATGCTAAACAAGCACAAAAAACCTTGGAGCTATCCACTAACACCGCATGTCCCATACCATGGGCGTTTGGTGGATTTATCCTTGACAGTTCCACAACCTTACAAGACATGCCACCAACAGAACTATGTTTATTAATTTGCATGCTACACCCCCTTACTCAGACGAGAAATCAGTCTACACCCAACATTATTTTTTGCCTTATGTATTTGTAGACAAGGTTTCCTAGTTGCTCTGATACCAACTGTCGAGCCCCAGGATTTTGGAAGCATATAAAATTTTCTTTTCATAAAAATATCAGAGTTTACTCGGGGCTATGACTATAGCCACTCTCCTAATGCGATAATATAATAATCATTTCCCCAAGAGCCATGATCCATGTACAAACACACAAGAGAAAAATAATAAGGAGAGTTTTTACTCATTTTGGTGCGGTTGAAATCCTTCAAATCATATCGATAAAACTCAAAGTAGGCCCTTCTACCTGCACACTAAGCTTCGTCGAGTCCTGCAAAGTCTCGGGGGTGGTGAGTATTTTAAAATACTCAGTAGGGGAGTTTATATGATTAGGCATGAATAAACACATGGCAATTTCCCAACACATATCATATATAGTATTTTTTATAAAAGCAGGGTGTGCCTCTCACCGAAAACCACCCCTAGAGCTTCTTCCTACGTATCGAAGATGCTTCTAGGGTTTGTAAGCTCTCACAGCTTACTACTAATGCCCCAGACACACACACACACACACACACACACACACATATATATATATATAAGAATTTACTGCTGGTACAAAGCAGCGACCTCTTACTCCTCCACAGACCATCTCAAAACATTTCGTGCTTGTGGATAGAAGAGCCACCCGTGCTCATGGAGTGCCAGGATCTATAGAGTAGAGAGTCTTCCCATGATATTCTCTACCCTAGCGTGTAGCCTTGATAGGTGCCTTTCGTTAGGGGCTAATAAGGGGTCATGCCCTTCGTTAGTGGCTCATTAGGCAAAAATAGGTACTGTGTATCCGATTCCGAACCGGATTAATTGTGCCCTTAACAACGGAGCTCTATCAGGGCGCCCAACAATAGCTCTTGACAACCAAAATACTCTTAAGTCCAAACTCATATGCTTAAGTCCCAAACTCAATCAAAATGTCCTAGAGTTCCCAGACTCCAAAAAGGGCTATTTTCTTTTAAAAATTTATATCCAAATGTTTATCCTTTTAAAAACCCTAGCTCCACCTCTACAAGCAATGAGAGCGTCACTATCAATGACTACAAAGGCATGGTTGGTCACTCATTCCAATGAGATAGTTACCCTTTCTTTGTCCCGCCTCATAAAGGCATGGTTGGAAATCATAAAGCATGTAGTATATAAAATATATCTACTTCCAGTGGCCAATCATTTGACTAATCAAATATATGTAATAGCATTATAAACATACGATATATAAATCATATTCTATCTCAACGATTAACCATTTGACAAATCGAATATATGTGAAGAAATCATAAATCATAACTTGAAAATAAATCTCTAACACATAACATGCGAGAGTCATATAAATAATAAGTTAAGAAAACAACCAAAGTTTATAATCAGGCCTTACGAAAGGATAAAAACCTCTACCTCGCTCTCCGCACAAGTTCGAAGTCGATACACCAAACACCATGAAATTGGATGTCCAATCCTTGGGTTCAAGAGGTCTCTAAAAATGAAAATAACTCTGCCACGATGTCCGGCACACTCGATTTTGGTAGGAACACCTCTTGAATGGAAAAAATAAGACTCATATCGATTCTAAAAACTCTTTTTCCATGCCTGTAGGATACCAACAGAACCTCCCCTTGACCCGGAATACTTTTCTTTTTTTGCTCGTAGGTTACAGACAGAACTTCCCCTTCGTCGTAGACACTTTTCTCATAACACATCCGTAGGTGACGGACAAAATCTTCCCTTACCTGGAGACACTTTACCCTTCACATGCCCGTAGGCGGTGGATAGGACCTCCCCTTGCCCAGGGACGTTTTCCTCATATAGAGTTGATAACTTGAAGAATGAATGCTTTTATTGCATAAAACACCCTCGAATTAGCTAAGAACGCCTTTTGAATGAAAGAAAACGGACTCAAAACGACTATAGAAACTTATCCGGAAGAATGAATGGAAACGAGAATTTATAAGAGAAGGATGTGAGAGCGTTCGACGGAAGTCAGGTACACATGCAGAAGCTCGCGCCATGTGGTGCATTGAAATTGGACCACAAAAGTGGTCTGCACTGCCTGATGTGTGTGTGGCATGTACGTGAACGTGCCGCGCGCAGCGCATGGAGTCGCGCGCACAAGACGCGCGTTCTACCACGCATGACGAGCATTCCGCCGCTAGTGACGCACGTTCCGCCACTCGTTGCACAAGCACGGTTCTGCGCTGCAGTTCAGCTCGGCTTTGGCTTCAACTCAGCTCAGCTCGGAGCCAATGATGTCAGCTATTCCGTCTTTTCATTAATATCTTGTTATTACTTTAATCCAAATACAATTCCAACTTTAAAACACAATAACTTCTCATCCCGAAGTGAGAAAAGTGTGTTCTTGGTACCAATGGACTCGTATCGATGAGCCCTTCAAAATAGACCCATATGGGTAGGTTATCTCATACTTTTAAAGTGGGTCCTACCCATATGGCACACTTCCCGATGTTGCAACTTTCGCTCCTAGCCTCCGTTTCATGCGTTCTTAGGTTTGTTATGCTCGTCTCACCGAGCTATATCACACCCATATAAAAAACCTCCAAATATATGCATCTAAATAATTTAAAATAATTAAAAACTCATACATTTGTGGTCGTTACAGAGGGAGAGGGTGAGGAGAGAAAGAGTGAGGGTAGAGAGATAGTGGGAAGAGAGAGAGGTGAGGAGAGAGAGTGGAGAGAGAGAGGGTAGAGAAAGTGAGGAGAGAGAGAAAGAGGAGAGTGAGGGTGTGGAGAGAGAGAGGGTGAGGAGAGAGAAAGCTGAGAGAGAGAAAGAGGAGAGAGGGTGAGGAGAGAGAAAGATGAGAGAGAGAGAAAGAGGAGAGAGGGTGAGGAGAGAAAGTTTGAAGAGAGAGAGGGTGAGGAGAGAGAGAAAGAGGATAGCGTGAGGAGAGAGAGTGAGGAGAGGGAGGGTGAGGGTAGAGAGAGAGGGTAGGAGAGATTGTTGAGAGAGAGGAGATAGAGAGGGTAGAGAGAGAAGGTGAGGAGAGAGAGGAGGAAAGAGAGGGAAGGGAAAATGTAAGACACTAATAGGATAATAACTATTATTCTATTAGCAATGCTCTAAAAGGAGCGTCGCTAATAGAATAATAACCGGTGACACTTAGTTGGAAGCGTCGCCACTAACAACCATATTAGCAACGCCAAGAGCTGAGCGTCGCGAATAGTATTTTTTTAAAAAAAAATTTAAGACATTAGCGACAGTTGAAAGATAGTGTTGCTAATATCACCTGTATTAGTGACGATAACTTTTTTCCATTGCTAATGTTTTTACGAGCGTCGCAAATGGGAACTTTTTTTGACGCTTCATTCGAGTGCGGCTAAACATATTACGCAGGCGAATTTCTGCCCGTGCCTTTATATGGCAACACCTCCGGCCACCATCCCAACTGTAAAACCTAAGCATCTTCTCTCCTCTCCTCCTCTGCTTCCACCTTCTTCGCCTCGCTTCGTCCCATCTCCGTCAGCTATAGGGACAAGAAAGGCAGCATCTTTGGGTTTGAGGATGATGATTTGTCTGGCATTTCCGATGAGCCGGACCAATCGCCCACGCCGGACGCAACCTCATCGGAGGAGGTGGGCTTGAAGGGAGATATGTTCGAGCAAAGAGATGAGAAGATCCATTCAAAATATGGGGCGGATGATGACTAGCTGCGAGGGCATTTCCGTCCATCCACCGTCTGCCGTCGTTTTATTTTCTGCCCATCCTCCAACCACCGGTTATTGGATCCTCGCCATCTGGCAGAAATTTTTTTGAAGAGTGGGAGCCAACAGGCCTCACTGGACAACGAAAAGCTGAATTAGACCTGCTGGAGGAGTCGCTTCAACCACTATGTCGAGAGGTTGAAGACGACCCACAAAAACGGGTCGCCTTGACTCGCTTATGCAGGTCAACGCTGACTTGCCACCCCTGCCTTGCGCAAGTGCACTGACCTGCATCGCGGGTCAGCATTGACCAGCACCCCGTGCAAGTGCTTGACCCGCGTGGCGGATCATTTCTTAACCCGTTCCAAACCGGGTACTCACCAGGTTTGGTGCTTTTTCTTTTTTTTTTATTTTTTTTTTTTAGTGACGCTCATAAAGAGCGTCACTAATAGATTTATTTTATTTTTATGCTATTAGTGATGCATTTATCAAGCGTCACTAATAATGTTAAATTATTTTTTATTTATAAATAATATTTTTTAAATAATTATACACATTAGCGACACTGACACAAATGTCACTAATACTATTTTATTTGCGACATTTAATAACAAGTGTCATTACTAATTATTTATTTAATATTTTTGTTTAAAATTCTATTTAAAATAAAAATAAAAATATTTTTTATTAACGACGCTTTATAAATGCCACTAATACTATGTAATTAGCAATGCTTAAAAAAGCGTCGCTAATACTATACTAATAGTGACGCTTTATAAACGTTGCTAATATTATACTTTTAGCAACGCTTTAGTTAAGCATCACTAATATGCAGTAGCGACGGCAGTTTTATTGATGCATGTAGCAACACTTTATATGCGTCGCGAATAACTATTGGCGATGCTTACAGTATTATTAGTGACGCTTAAAAGTGTCGCTAATAGTCAGTTTTGTTGTAGTGTAAATAAATTAATATATCATCCACAAACACTATCAAAAATCTATCTAACCAAGGTTTATATATCCTATTCATAAGATCCATGAAGGCTATAGGGGTATTAGTCAGTCCAAAAGGTATAACCAAAAATTCATAATGGCCATACCTGGTTCTAAAAGCAATTTTCGGTTATCCTCTTCTCGGATCCTCAATTGGGACAAGCATTTTTATGACTGGAGCTGGTCAAAGAGATCATCAATCTAAGGAAGTATATACGTATTCTTTATGGTCACTTGATTCAACATTCGATAGTCTATGCACAAGCAAAGTGAACTAGCCTTCTGCTTCACAAACAAGATAGGTGCCCCCCAAGGAGAGACACTGGGAATGAAATCCTTGTCTAGTAGATCCTGAAGCTACTCCTTCAACTCCTTTAATTCAGCTAGAGCCATCCTATAAGGTGCTTTAGAAATTGGGGATGTGCCTGGAATGAGGTCAATAATGAAATTAACCTCCCTTTTGGGTGGGAGACCAGGATGTTTTTCAGGAAAGACATCTGAGAACTCATAGACAACTTCTATGTCTTCCAAGCTAGGTGTGGTAGACTCAAGTGTGACTACACTAGCAAGGTAGGTCACACAACCCTTTGCCAAGAGTTTGTTGGCCTTCAAAGCTGAGTGGATACAAGAGTTTTCTCTCTCCCTAATCCCTTGAAATACAATCTCACTCTCCCCAAGAATTTTAAAAGTAACCCTTTTCTGATTACAATTGACCAAAGCATGAAATTGTATGAACAACCAGTCCATCCCTAGGATTACATCAAAATCCAACATGTCAAGGATAACTAGGTCAGCTAGTAATCCCCGCTTACCCAAACAAATAGGTACACTCTGTAGGCAATCCAATGCCTAAACTGGATTTCCAATGGGAGTATGAACAAGTAATTCATGTTGTAAAACAGACTTAGGGTACTAGGGTCGAAGCAAACACCATGGATATAAAAGAGTGAGTTACACCTGGATCCAAAAGAATCTTAGGAAACTGATCAAGGATAGAAAGTGTACCTTCGACAACATCATTCTTCTTTGCATCTTTAGATGAAAGTGAGAAAACTCTGGCCTTCACTTTCTTTGAGGAATCTTCAATCTTGATCTTTGCTTGCTTGTCAGGGCAATCTTTGGCAATATAAATTTTATTGTTGCATACAAAACAAGTCCTGGTTTCACCTGCACAAGGTTGCCCTGGGTGATATCTTTCACAAGTACCACACTTTTCAGATTTCTTCTTCTACTGCTGTCTGAACCTCTGAAAAGAGCTTTGGCTAGCACCCTGGCTAGTACCCTTTTGCTGCTTAAATGGCTGCCGATTCTGATTGTCATTTCTGGGCCTTTTAAAGTCCATAGTGCTCCCATTCTTCTTGGTCTCTAACCCTCTCCTTTGGTTTTTAGACCTCAAGTAATCCTCCTCATGAATAGAAGCCTGAGCCACTGCATCAGTAAAGGATGTCAATCTGGAAGACAACACCTTAGACCTCAATCCCTCCTTTAGACTCCAAATCCAAGAACTCTTTTTCCTTTCTCCTTCTGATATGTGGGGGGAAATATTTTTGATAGAAGACATCAATGAACTCGTCCTTGGATAATTATTCCCTGAAAATGAGTGTCTTTGACCATCTTCCACCAGAAGTGTGCCTCCCCTGTAAGCATGAAAGAGGCTACATCAACCTTCCACTCAAAGTACATGGCCATAGCCACAAATGTCTTCTCCAAGCTTTCACCCATTTGTTTGGTCATCCTCTCTTGTAAAAGAGGGTGTCAGCTTTTTGAAATGCTCTACCATGCGGAGTCACGTGCTTCATGCCTTTCCACCTCAGCACGTTGTTGAGCCTGCACTTGAACCTCTCTGTCTTGCACTGCTTGCTCCTATAAAGCCTGAGTAACGTATGTACCATGTTGCATTCATCATAAAAATGATTTATAAACGAGATTAATTGTGATTGGTTGTGTTTGATCGGTTGGATACAATTGGATGTAATTGGTTGTCAGATTGATTGATCAAGGGCTTATTGAATAGGTTTTACATCCGAAAGGATGGGGTTATACGTCCAATGGACGGAGTTTTATGTCCCTTTGAGGACGGGTTTCATCCATAAGTGACAAGAGCATAATGCTATAATAAGTTATTTGATAAGTATATAAATAAAATAAAATAAATACTATTAGCGACGTATATAAATATAATAATATTATAAAATATTTATTTTTATTTTATTTTTTATTTTAAAATATAATAATATAAAAAAATTTAAAAAAATTTAAAATTAATTAATCTCCCTCTCCTCTCTCTCTCCTCTCCCTCTCTTTTTTCTCTCTCCCTCTTCTCTCTCTCCTCTTTCTCTCTCTCTTCTCTCCCTCTCTTTTTTCTCTCTCCCTCTCCTCTCTCTCCTCTTTCTCTCTCCCTCTTCTCCCTCTCCTCTCTCCTCTCTCTCACTTTTCTCTCTCCCTCTCCTCCCTCTCCTCTCTCTCCCTCTCCCACTCCTCTCTGTCCCTCTCCTCTCTCTCTCCCCTCTTTCTCCTCTCTATCTCTCCTCTCCCTCTCCTCTCTCTCCACTCCCCCTCTCCTCTCTCTCCTCAAATTTTATTTTTTTTGATTTTTTTATTTTTAATAATTAATTATAAAAATATATAAATGAAATAAAATAAATACTATTGCGACATTTAGAAATATACGTCGCTAATAGAATATGTATTAGCAACGTATAGCAATATATGTTGCTAATACATATACTATTATCAACGTATATTTCTATACATCGCTAATATTATTTATTTTATTTTTTATTTTTAAAATATAATAATATATAAAAAATCTTAAAAAATTAAAAATTAATCTCCCTCTCCTCTCTCTCTCCCTCTCCCCTCTCTCTCTCCTGTCCTTCTCTCCTCTCCCTCTCCTCTCTCTCTCTCCTCTCTCTCCCTCTCTCTCCTTTCTCTCTCCTCTCTCTCCTCTAATTTCAATTTTTTATGATTTTTATTTTTAAAAATTAATTATAAAAATAAATAAATATTATTAGCGATGTATAGAAATATATGTCACTAATAGGGTATGTATTAGCGACGTATATTTATATGCGTCACTACTAGTATTTTTTTTTTAAATTAATAACTATTAATGACGCCTTTTTTATGCATCCGTAATAGCAAGGCTATTAACGACGCTTAAAAAAGTGTCGCTAAAAGTTATAATTTTTTTATTTTTTTATTTAAAATATATATCTTGTAGCGACGTTTGTAATAAAGCATCACAAATAGGTTAACTATTAGCGATGCTCATAATAAAGCATCGCTAATTTGATTAGTATTAGCGACGCTTTTAACTAAGCGTTGCTAATATCTGACTATTAGCGAAGTATATATTTATACATCGCTAATAGTTGATTGTATTGCGAAGTTTTTCTATGCATCGCAAATAGGTATCTTTTTCGACACTTAGTTTTGCGTTCGCTAATACTACATTTTGTTGTAGTGTATGCCCATTTCATGACACTATTTTGATCACAATAATATAAGATAATACATGTTATAAGAATTCATACGATCTTACAATGTCTAGGGCCTCTCCCCAAAAATGTGATCATAGTTCAGAGTGATTAAGCATGGATTCATGTCCATTAAAGTCCTATTGCTTTAGTCTTTTAGTTGGGATAGGACTTGGTTAGTCCAATCCCGTTTGACTCAGCATGGTGGAGTCTGCCAAATAGCCTTCGTTCACACGTCTCTCTTACATTCTCCACTGATGGGTGCAACGAAAGCGGCTGGACGGGTGAGGGCAGTTACCCAAATGATGGTAGAGTGCCTACGGTACTGTCAATTGAGCAATCCCTCACAAAAACATGCAATACACAAGTATAAATTAGCAATATATCAATTCAAAGTAAAATGAGCATAGATATTCAATAATCCAAAGACTAATACTCACTCACCTTCAAGGTCAAAACCCCGGGATGCAATTTAGTGTAAACATCCACCAAATGCCCCTTGAATACTAGATCATACATGCTAATGAAAATTTAGAATTACCACTTCACCCGAGTATTGATCAACATAGTGGAGACTCATATTTTCTCTTTAACTCAAAGAGAAAGCTCTATCTTCCTATATCGATTGCTAGGAAAGATCGACTAGAGAGGGCTTCAAGGAAGATTAGTTTTGAGAGATATGAGAGAGAGAGAGAGCTTCGTTCCAAGCCAAACACTAAAGCCTACTTTGTTTTCAGGTTTTCGTTCTTCGGAAAAAGATGATCACATACCTCTTTTCTCACATAAGAGACAAAGAGACTGCTAGAAGTGGTTTGAGAATCCGACTCTATTAACCCATATATTTGCCCCAAATCTAAATTATAGTGCAGATGAGACTTGTTCTCAATCGTCTTTAAATTAACAAATTTAAAGAAGATCATTCATGTCTTTAGTCTTAACAAATTTAATGATTCATAAGGAATTTGAATTCTTTTATCCCACATACCTTAAACCACTTTTGTCACATCCAAATTGACTATATGAGGAAATTTAATAAAGTTTTTCTTTGTCATTGACAAATTCTTTCAATTTTGAATTTGAGGTTCTCAATTCTTCTTCCAACAATTCAAGCCTATCAAGTAACTCAATATTTTTTATCTTACATAAAGATTTATAATGCACAAGTTGAGAGTTATCATGTTCTATAACTCAAAATTTTGTTCTAAGCATATTAAATTCATAAAAAACATGATCTTTCCTAGCAATAACAAAATTTGTGACAAAAAAAGACAAGTTAAGCATGCTTTTTTAATTCCATGGCAATCAAAATCAAAATTAACCATCAATCACAAGGGGAAAATGTCATAATTACTCAAAATATCCTCAGTTACCACTTGTTGGTTGGTTGAACTGCGTGTGTGGCATAGACAAACTGAGAAAATGAGGTGCCTTTAACTTGTAATTAAGTTACAAGATTTATTTTCCTATTTAAACAAAATAAACCTTGAATTTGTTTAATTAAATGTTCTTAATTCCAATGTGTTCTAACAAAAAATTTGCAATCAAATCAGCAATAAAAATACAAACAAATTTTCATGTTGAAACCCAACTAAGAAAAAACTATAGGGCATTCTGTTGAGATCAACTATGCACTATATAAATTTAGGATTACAAAATTACTGATTACATAGACAGAAGACTTATTTTCTTTAAACCAATTAACTCTTAACACCACTTTTAAATTCTAAATCAACTACTCCTTTGTTGTTTGCTGGTCATAGCTTGATCTTATTCTTCTTTGTGCTCTCTAGACCAACATAGATTTTTCATCTCGTTCTTCGAATAAATTTTTTATTCAATTGATCTTCTAAGCAACAAGCTTTAGCAAACACCATGTGTTTTGTACTCTAATCTCACGTCTAATCACTTTTTTTTATTTATGATTGAGATTCTCACAATTTAGAAGGCAATTAATTCACTTAAAACTCTATTAAAGAGTCTCCACACATGCTCTCAAAGTTTTCTACGTCTTCTCTCTTCCTCTATCACATTTTAATATTTTTTTATAGACTCACAAACCTTAAAAAGAAAAGATCTCTAATTTGGAATCTTTACTAAACCAAAAAATTTTAAATTTGGGAACTAGCCACTCTATCGATCGACGTTTCCACAGGGTGATTGATTGTTCTCTTTATTTTTTCTCACAACTCTTCAAACTAATCAATCGCTTCAGCATGCTGATCAATCGCTAACTCTTGGCTTGATTTTACACACAACGATTTCAAGTGTCAATCAATCGCTCTACAAATCCTATAATTTGTTAAGTCAATTTTTTATTTTTTTACTATTAAAGTTTCCAAATTTTATTATTCTTTTACCTAAGGTCTCTTTTACCATAAAGTATATGAATGTGATGTGTGTGCATATTTTTAGTGGACAAAAAATACGGATTTGAGTTTTCTTTTCAATTCACCTTTAGAAATTCATCGACTAATAGTAAAGTGGCTCAAAATACAAAATACCCATTTCATGACACTGTTTGATCATGATAATATAAGCCAATACATGTTATAAGAATTTTTATGATCTTACAATGTCTAGAGCCTCTCCCCAAAAATGTGCTCATAGTTTAGAGTGATTAAGCATGGACTCATGTCCATCAAAGTCCTATTGCTCCTGTCTTTTAGTTGGGATAGGACTTGGTTGGTCGAATCCCCTTTGACTCAGCATGGTGGAGTCCGCCAAATAACCTTCCTTCACATGTCTTTCTCACATTCTCCACTAATGGTTGCAACAAAAGAGGTTAGCCATGTGAAGGCAGTTACCCAAGTGATGGTAAAGTGCTCATGGTAGTGTCAATTGAGCAATCCCTCACAACAACATGCAATACACAAATATAAATTAGTAATATATTAATTATAAGTAAAATAAGCATAGATATTTAATAATCCAAAAAATAATACTCAGTCACCTTTAGGGTCAAAACCTCTGGATTAGGGGTGGCAAATGAGCCTGAGCCCAACAGCCCGATCCTGAAAAAGGGATGATGGATGGGTTATTATCGGGCTCGATTAAAAAGGACCCGGATCGAGCTTTTATCTACGCTCTTGATAACTCCCATCGAGCTTTTGAGTCTGTCACCATTTCCTTCATGCAAGAGACTTTTGGAATGAATAGGGTCGCTTGGCTTCTTAAGCAGCTCCATTTCGTGGAAGAACTCATCAAGGGTATCCTCAATATTGTAGGTTGTGTCTCATACCTGCTTCACCCACTCCTCGATAGCTTTCTGATATTGCCGTTTCTGATCAGCATCCACAAGGAAAGCACGAATCATCTCCAGATCTTTTTGACTTGCAGCCACTCCTGCCTTTTCTCCAGTTAGCAGCTTGGCCTCTTGGATGAGCAATGTAGTCAGCTGTTCGAGCAGAATGGTCACTGCTGTCTCTGCCATTTCTTTTAGCAATCGGGTGCCTCCCTCCCTGCCTCCCTCCTTCCTTTTATGTCAAATGGAGAATCTTTTCATTGCAGTCACAACCAAGCAATTTGGGCCACCTCTCTTCCTCCTGTAATGCCAGCTTCTCTCCCACCACCCCACACTTCTCAGCTCGTCCTCTCTCCCCACCGCCTCTCCCCCCGTAGATGGTCTCCGTTCATTTTACATCCATCCCTCAGGCCCCCTTCTTGTCATTCATCGTCCTCCACTCTTCCTCCGCAGACCACCGTCGTGGAGGAGGGCTTCGTTCCTCAATACAACGTGGTTGCAGCTGCATCCCACTCCGGTACTGACAACCCAGAAACCAATATTCCATCTGGGTAGCTATTTTTTGTTTATTTGTATGTGTTTTATGTTTTGAATCATTCGAATAAGTTGGCAGAAACAGATGGTTTATCTGTGACTGTTTGTATCTGCTTAGTGGGTGCAAGACCTGCGGGATGGAGGAGATGAAGAAGGGGTGTAACGGAAAGGGAAGGATTCAAGGTGGCATTGCGACTGTTCTTGGGTTTGTGTGGTGGACGATCAAGGCCTACATGTTGGACCATGGTATGGGCTCGGGCCCGGCTTGGTCCAATGTGTCATGGTCCGGGTGAACCGGTACGAGTCACGTGGTCTAAGGGTAGTGGGGGCGGACACCCCAACACCACATGTTCTCTCATTACACATAATTCGAATGGGACCCGCACATATCACACATGTATACTAGACATACATCTAGGTGTGCATTTACACATTGTGGGGCCTAGTCGCGCGAATTAAGTGTCAAGGGACCCGTGTTTAGTGAGGGGTCGACCTTGTCATGAGCTTGGCCGTGTGCAGGGGGTCCAAGCCTCCGCGGGCTCTGTGTGACAGAGCCCGCGCCCGTTGTGTGTGAACCTCTTATAGAAACCGGAAGAAATTTAGCCTGCAGGCCCAATTTAATCAAAGCCCAAATCAGTCCCATTTTATATATGGAAAGTAAGGGGATTGATTTGAGGGAGAAAATAAGAGAGAATATTCTCTCTTATTCCCAAATTAAATGGGTCGCCCCCCCCCCTATTGTGGATCTAAGGCTTCCCATTTATTCCCCCCCCCCCCCCTCTCTCTCTCTCTTGGCCACCCCCTTCTCTTCTTGGTGTGATCTGCTTTCCCATTGGGAGAAGCTGCTGGCCGCCCCTTCTTTCCCCTATCCAAGGCATTGTAGGCAGCCTAAAAGGAAGGAGAGGACTCTCCTTCATCGTTGATTCGTTTTGAGGATTGATTGGGCTGAGATCTTGCAGTGTTTTCTTCATCCAAGTGGGGTTTAAGAGGGATCAACACATAGATCTGTTGTAAAGTTTGGATTTTGATGTGCTCCAACTCCTCCCACCATAGCTTCCACTGCTGGCCGGCCACTCTACACTACATGCCTTGTCCCGGTTTTGTGGCCTCAAGTGGCGGGTACAGGCGGCGTGGGCAGAGCATGGATGAGGATGCTTCTAGAGGGAGGTGGCTTGAAGAGGCCGTTGCGACCACGAGTGGGGTTCAGTCAACGTACGGCCCTGATTGCTCTCTTTTTCTTGCTTATGGACTAGTGTTTTAAAAACTAGATCAGCTTCTCTGACAGGGTTTAACCTGATTGGACCCCGGGTTTAACCCATTGTTAAAAAAGAGCAAGTTCAATCTAACTTCTGGGTCGGTTTAACCCGATTGGGTCAACATGACCCGGCCGGTGAAAGCGGTTACCCAGTGGTCCGGTCCGATCCAGGTTCTAAAAAAAAAAACATTAGGATGCGACTGAGTGCTTGACCCTTCGCCATCAGGAGTTCGGGACCTTCGGGACAGTGGGAGATTTGGGGGCAACAGTGAGTGGCGGCTGCCATGAAAGCAAGGCATTTCTCTTGCGAAAATCCAGCAATTTACCGATGAGTCTTCTCCATTAATCTCCTTTTCCGTTCTCTTTTCCCTTATTCTCGCCTCCACCTGGTGCCACCGAATCTTCATCTCTTCTGTCGTTCTTCATCCCACCCTCCTCTCTTCCGCCATTACTGCACTTTCCTCTCTTGTCAACTCCTTCTCTTCCTCACATTGGTCTATCGCTGGATCTTCACCTCTCCCCTCTGTCCCAGTCTCCCTCCACTGTCCAATCCCTCTTTTCTTGCTTTGGCCCGCCTTTGCCCTTCTTGCCAGCCACACACCACTACCAAGCCGCTGCCTTTCTCTTTGTCTCAGGCCCAACAGATAGCCTCATCAAGCCGCTACCTCTACTCGTGCTCCGCCTTGCACTGCTGGCTGCATTAGAAGTAAAAAAAATTCAACTCAGCAGTGATCGCATCCACATCCACCCCCGAATACTGGCTTTCATTTGCCCAATCCATCAACCCAATTAAGCAAACAGCACACACACCAACAACAAATCCAACTAACACACAAATTTCACAAAATTACATAACGAAAAAAAGAGTAAACCAACTATATTTGAAAAACCTCGTTGTCTTCAAGAATTCTCATGATCGAAGGATGATCCGTCTCAGAGGAAACCGCCGGATCGGAAATAGAAGTGAAGAACATAGGATCTCATAAGGGATTCCCAGTAATTTACATAAACTCGAGAGGCTGAATTATTGTGAGGTCCCAGTAATTACTGCCCCTTTTCTCATGAGGCACGTGAGAAGTTGCGGTTGTTCGTGTAATGAAAGGGGACCGCTCGAGTTGATCAGTCAATCCTGGCTTGCATTTTGATTTTTTTATTGCCTAACAATTTACTTATTTAGGATGAAATGTATAAATTTCTTTCTATGTGTGTATTTGGATCGTTGTTGCTAAAAATTTCACTTTTACTTTTCATTTGTAGCTGTAGCCGTGGGATTGTCGAAGCTTATCTGATAATGATATTTTGACTCTTTTTTAATTATATTTTTTCCTTGTAAATCAGACCATAGTTCTTTTTTTTTTGGATAATGGTACAATTTTTTTAGTTTTATACGGGCTTTAATTCACTTAAAGGTTAGGCTCAGTTATCCAATTGATGACAAGGGAAATTTTTTGTAATTTTTTTTTAAGTAGTGACGTCATCTTCCAGGTCAACCCAGGTTAACCCATTGTTCAACCGGGTCTACTCAACCTAGCCACTCATCCGGGTCGGGGTCTGGGCTGGGTTTTAAAACATTGTTACATACACTTATAGAGAAGCTGAAGAGTTGCCTCTTTGTCTGCTATGTTACTGCTGATATGTCTTTGATCACTCTGTTTTGCAGAAAAAGCTGACCATATTAGAGCAAGTTCAAGAGGTGAAACAATAAAGCCGAACTGTGAAGTAGTTTTGGATGTAGGGAATTTTACACGGTGAAGCTGGGGTAGGCTGTGAGGCCTGGAAGCCCGATGAGAGCCCAAAACCGGTTATGACCGTTTATGATCAAATAGGTTATGAATAACCAGGCTTAACGGGCTCAAGCTATAGTTAAACAGTTTTGGGCCAGCCCGAGCCTGGCCCGTTTACCAGTCCTACCCGGGATGCAATTTAGTGTAAACCTCCACTAAATACTAGAGCATACATGCTAATGAAAATTAAAAATTACCGCTTCACCGGAGTATTGATCAACATAGTGGAGACTTATATTTTCTCTTTAACTCAAAGAGAAAACTTTATCTTCCTA
The DNA here is from genome assembly GCA_035235625.1 of Saururus chinensis. Taxonomy (NCBI): domain Eukaryota; kingdom Viridiplantae; phylum Streptophyta; class Magnoliopsida; order Piperales; family Saururaceae; genus Saururus; species Saururus chinensis. Next base: position 23,760,235 of record CP141142.1, read on the forward strand.
TATCGATCGCTAGGAAAGATAGACTAGCGATCGACTAGAGAGGGCTTCAAGGAAGATTAGTTTAGAGAGAGAGCTTCGTTCCAAGCCAAACACTAAATCCTACTTTGTTTTCAGGTTTTCGTTCTTCGGAAAAAGATGATCACATACCTCTTTTCTCACATAAGAGACAAAGAGGATGACTGCTAGAAGTGGTTTGAGAATCCGGCTCTATTAACCCATATATTTGCCCCAAATTTAAATTAAAGTGCGGATGAGACTTGTTCTCAACCGTCTTTAAATTAGGTGGGGCCCACATCCCCTTCTCTTATCACATTTCTCTTATTCGTTTAGGTGTCATAAACCCGGAAGCGTTTTCTATGCTCCCTCTTCAACATGAGCCGAGCGTAAGGAACGCCTGTGAAGCGTACGATTTCAAGATCGACGGCGTACATGCTAGCGCACGTTAGCGTGTGTATTTGAAATCGACGGCGTACATGCTAGCACACGTTAGCGTGTGTATTACAAATACACACGCTAACGTGCGCTAGCATGTACGCCGTCGATCTTAAAATCGTACGTTTCACAGGCGTTCCTTACGCTCGGCTCACCGTCAGAGCGGAGCATAGAAAACGCTTCCCATAAACCCACATGACCCAACATCCAGTTCTAGTGTCGCCGTGCCTGATTTTGCTTCCTTCGGATGCTTTGTAGAGGTTCTCACCGAGCTAGTTGATCCTATCTTGAACATGGCGGCCAGGGACGGAGCAGAAAAAAAAAGGTAGTGAGGCAATGTCTAGCCTAACGAATGTTTAATGATGCGAAGCTATCATATCAACAAAGGTAAAAGAAAATTTTGAAAAAGATTCAACGTTTGTCAGGTTTCTTCTCCACATGTCCATTAATCAATTGGTAATGCTAAATGTTCATTGTAATTGATCAGGGGGATGCCCCACTCTTTCTGTCTAAAGGTCTGTGGCGGTGATTACCGTGCTTACTGCCAAAGGCATGCGTTGACAACTTTGCATTCATCTCCATTTCCTATGTTTTGGCGACATGTTCTTCAGTTTTGTGGCCTCCCGGCCTTGAGCGGTTGGAGGCGTATTAATTGGGATGTGGCCGATCCCGTGGCGACTGCCTTCGTGGATTGTACTTGGAATTTGTTGCACTGATCGATTTTCTTGTTGACTGTGTTTTCTCTATATGCATCCACCTTCTGCGCTGGGAATTGTACTGTGTTTATCTGGGACTATGTTTTCCCGTGTATCTAGGCTTGTATTCAGTCTCGTATGTTTTGACATATGGGCTTCCTCTACCCTTGCTTGTTTATGTATAATATCTTGTGGATACATAGTAGGATGACAAGTCTGCCATCCCTTACTTTATCTAAGCCTACCCCTTTTAACATAGTAGATAAAATATGCATTGTATATTAAAGGGAGTGTATAAAATTAGGGTGGGCTGAATAAAGTAAGGAGTAACAACAGACTTCTCATCCTAATAAATTTGTAGCGGCCTGACTGTTAGATAGGGTACAAAACCTTCCGAGAAAAACACAAGACTGATACAAAGGAGGGGAGCTAGAGGAAACGTGTTGGGGACTTGAGTATGGCCAGATGAGAATACTAAGTAGAACTCCATCTCAGGCGTTCGAGTAAATTTGTAGCGGCCTGACTGTTAGATAGGATACAAAACCTTCCGAGAAAAAGGGGGGCTGCGGCTGAAGGTACCTTTTCCACAATGCATACTTATCTAAAGACCCATTACCAATTCTAGCACATACGTGGAAAAGGCGGCAGTGATGTCGAACTTTTGGAGAAGGGTAAACGAACAAGAAAGGAAGAAGAAAATACACAAGACTGATACAAAGGAGGGGAGCTAGAGGAAACGTGTTGGGGACTTGAGTATGGCCAGATGAGAATACTAAGTAGAACTCCATCTCAGGCGTTCGAGTAAATTTGACGTCCCACCACCATGCGAAAATACACAAGACTGATACAAAGGAGGGGAGCTAGAGGAAACGTGTTGGGGACTTGAGTATGGCCCGATGAGAATACTAAGTAGAACTCCATCTCAGGCGTACGAGTAAATTTGACGTCCCACCATGCGAAAATACACAAGACTGATACAAAGGAGGGGAACTAGAGGAAACGTGTTGGGGACTTGAGTATGGCCAGATGAGAATTCTAAGTAGAACTCCATCTCAGGCGTACGAGTAAATTTGACGTCCCACCATGCGAAAATACACAAGACTGATACAAAGGAGGGGAACTAGAGGAAACGTGTTGGGGACTTGAGTATGGCCAGATGAGAATTCTAAGTAGAACTCCATCTCAGGCGTACGAGTAAATTTGACGTCCCACCATGCGAAAATACACAAGACTGATACAAAGGAGGGGAGCTATGGCCAGATGAGAATACTAAGTAGAACTCCATCTCAGGTGTACGAGTAAATTTGACGCGTCCCACCATGCGAAATATCAACTTACGACGGTGGAATGTAAACACTTATCGCCTTTACAAACATCGGCTTAATTGATGTGATTATATGCACAAGTGGATGCGGAAACATGGAAATATACAGGCATTGCTTGGTTTTTTTCGGGCACAGATGTATCATTAGTCATATTCATATGCACGTTGTGCATACTCATGCGTGTCCACAGAACGCAATTGGGCCCTAAGTAATACTCACAATGTTTGTAGGCTTTGATATGCTGGCCTTCCCGTGATCAATGCATATATGTCATATATTAATAGCTATATTTAAAAAAATAATAAAATAATAATTTTTATTAAATAGTAAAACCCACATCTATGTAATAAAAAATTAAGTTTATGATATTATTTTTTAAGTACTCAATTATTTAAATTAAACACAATACGGCTCATATTATAGAACAAACTTTTTTTTCGAAAAAGAGCTACTAATTTAGGATGGAGTGAGTATGTCCATGATGAGCCCCATGCATACGTGTTTTACTACCTAGCGTGCTTTTACTTTTTCCTATATCATATATAGGCACTCACAGTTTAGTACTTACATATAAGTCCAAAGGTTGTCTATTAGAATGTTGTTATATGTACCCCATTAAACTCCTTTCTCCCGAAATAAAACAAAAACGTTTATTTTTTTAACTTTCCCCAAGATCTTACCCTTCCTCTCCTCTTTCCCCCAAAAGCCTCTTTCTCTAACTTCGACATGCAATGATAGAGATAGGGCGATGGCCAACCAACTCCCCTTTCCCCCTCCTCTTCTCTCTCTCTCTCTCTCTCTCTCTCTCTCTCTCTCTTTCTCTCTCTCTCTCTTTTGTCAAAGATCCAGTGCTAGCCAAATAGCCACATTTGGTAGCAACTGGCCAACAAGCCAAGCTCTTGTCATAGCCAGGTCGCATTGTCACGGCCCTACTTGATGGAAAGGTTATTGTGCGACACTTGCAAAGATTTTCGCCCGGTAAGTAAGCCTTTCAAATGCGACAAGAGTTCTTGCTTGGCAAGGTGTTGCGCATATCACATGCAAAAGGCCTTACAAAGCAAAAGGCACGAGGAACGAGAATGACACATTGCAATGAAACAAATAAACATAAGCATGAAGATGGATTGCATTCACTATCAACGCATTTACAAAGCAATGGGTGCAAAACACATGAGCCAACTACACAAACACTACCCTCCCCCTATATAGCATAATGAATTTTTCAGATATTGCTATAGTGGCAGCCAAAGTGGCTCTACAAACATGGTTACATAAAAGTAAAAGAAAATACATAAAATTATAAAGAAAGACATTAAAAAATATTTACAATGTATTTATAAAGGTGTTCGAACTAGGTCCGTAACATTCTCCCCCACTCTGTTCTATCGACGTCCTCATTGACGTTGTTCTGGGTGGTAGGCTTTGGCATGTTGTGCTTGTTGAATGGTGAGTTCATCTTCGGGCTCCCAGCTGTGTGGAAGGCCCTGCCACTTGATGAAGAATTCCCGTACTTGCTCTTGTCCTCGGAGAAGTTCGTGATCCGCCAAGATTTCTTCTAAGACTCAAACATAAGAAGTGACCTTCGGGTTGCTGCGATCAATCTTGTTTGTGGAGGGGTTTTCAACATCGACATGATATGGCTTGAGACAACAAGCATGGAAGGTTGGGTGGATGTGCATCCAGACTGGTAACTATACTTGATATGAGGCTTTCCTAATCCGTTTAGTGATGGGGACGGGACCTTCATACTTGCAAATGAGACCACGATGAAGTTGGCAGAATAACTTTAGTTGGGCTGGATTCAATTTTACAAGAACCAAATCTCCCACCTTAAATGTGTAAGGCTTTCGGCCTAAGTCAGCCCACTTCTTCACTCGGCGGGTGGCTTTCTCGAGATAGGCCTTAGCTAAAAGCAGGCAGGTTTTTTCCATAGTATCTGGTCGCTAGAGTAAGCGGTGTCACCGGTTGACACCCAATGGCCAGCTCGAAGGGACAATGGTGGGTGGCAGAACTCCGTTGGAGGTTATATGAGAATTGGGCAATATCGAGCAGGTTCGCTCAATTCTTTTGATTGGCACTAATGAAGTGGCGAATGTACTCTTCGAGGATGACATTGATGCATTCAGTCTGACCATCAGTTTGGGGATGCATGCTAGAGGAGAAATTTAACTTTGAACCCAACAGCTTGAATAACTTTGTCCAGAAGTGACTGGTGCAACATGCATCATGGTCAATCACAAGCGTTTGCAGTGCACCCGAAAGTTTGACAATATTTTTGAGTTATAGGTGTGCCGCTTCTTCAACCGTACAATGCCTCGACATTGGGATGAAGGTAGCATATTTTGAGAATCGATCGACAACCACCAAGATCAATCTATAGGCTCCGACCCTAGGTAAAGTAGAGATGAAGTCTAGGGAGACACTCTCCCATGACCCTTGCGGCACTAGTAGTGGTTCAAGAAGACCGGCGATTTGTCCTGTTCAACCTTATCCTGTTGGCAAGTGAGGCAAGTGAGGCAAGTGTGGACATACTCTTCGACATTATCGCCCATGCGAGGCCAAAAGTACCCCCTTTCCACTCATCAATTGCTTGAACCTTCGATGTATCCATGCGGACTCGTCTGCCGCCAATGGTGTATCCTAAGAATAAGATCTCCTCCTTGGAAAAAGAACATTTCTCCAATTTGACATACAACTGCTTGTGTGAGAGGACTTCAAAAACTGCCTTCAGATGATCAACATGCTCCTCCAAAGTCTTGCTGTATATGACAATGCCATCTAGGTAGACAACCACAAACTTGTCAAGGAATTCCTGGAAAATGTCATTCATTAGAGTGCAAAATGTAGCCGGGGCATTCATTAGTCTAAAAGGCATCACGAGGAACTCAAAGGCTCCGTAGCGGGTAACATAAGTAGTCTTCGCCTCATCCCCTTCAGCAATTCTAACTTGATTGTACCCAGATCGTAGATCTAGCTTCGAGAAGTATCGAGTGTCTCTCAGTTGATCAAAGAGGTTCACAATGAACAAAAGGGGATATTTGTTCTTCACTATCAACATGTTGAGAGCACAGTCATCAATTCACAAACGCAAGCTTCCATTATGTTTCTTTTGGAATAGGACTAGAGATCCCAATGGTGCCTTAATGGAGCAGATGAAACTTGCCTCAACCACTGACTTCAGCATCCCTTTCAAAGTTTGATTGAACCAAAAGGGGGATCACCTAAACCAAGGCTCTGATACCAACTGTCATGGCCATACTCGATGGAAAGGTTATTGTACGGCACTTGCAAGGATTTTTGCCCAGCAAGTAAGCCTTTTGAATGCGACAAGAGTTCTTGCTTGGCAAGGCGTTGCACAAATTATGAGCAAAGGGCCTTGCAAAGCAAGAGGTAGGGAGAACGAGAGTGACACATTGCAAAGAAACAAATCAACACAAGCATGAAGATGAATTGCATTCACTATCAATGCATTTACAAAGCAATGGGTGTAAAACACATGAGCTAACCACACAAACACTATCCTCCCCCTATATATCATAAGAGATTTTTTGGATATTGCTGGAGTGACAGCCAAATTGGCTCTACGGGCATGGTTACATAAAAGTAAAGAAAAATATATAAAAATATAAAAAAATTTATTAAAAAATATTTACAATGTACTTACAAAGGTGTTCAGACTAAATTCGTAACAGCATACTAGCCACCCTCAAGCCGGCCACAGCCTAATCTTGTTACAAGCTGGTCTGTTGCACCCACGGCAACTATGGCCTGCAACTAGGCTTTGGTGATGGCCAGCTATGGCCAAGTCTCATGTTGGCTACGCACATGTTGGTTGTGGATAGCGAGAACTAGCAAGGTGCTAGTCAGCCACATGTAGGCCAACCGCATCTGGCCACAAGCTAGTCCATTGAGGCCTATCACTAGACTATGGTTGTAGGCTGGTGATGCACTAGCAATGCAGGCTGGCCATGGCGAGATCAGCTAGCTTTGGACAGCGAGCTAGTGTGTCACTTGTAGGCTAGCCACGCAATGGCCGGCTGTGTGCAGGCCCGCCCTGGTCAGCAACTAAGCTCTAGCCATGTACAGGCTAGGCACTACCATGCTCTACAAAGGAGCTGGCCGCAGCCGCTTCATGTGCTAGCTGCAGCCATAGGCACGAGCTGACCGCGCTTACTTGGTGGAGGTTGTGCCATCGGTTAGAGTTGGTCAGGCTGCAACCGGCATGGCCAAAAAGGCCACAGCTTTGTCCTTGGCCGTTGAAGGTGGGACTGTGAGAAAGAGGAGAATCAAGAGGAAAGAAGAAGAAGAGAAGAAAGATGGAGGAGGAGGCTAAGGTCAGGCTGCTGTTGGCAGAGCCAACGCCAACCGTCGGTGCAAGAGAAGGAGAGGAGAATTATGGGATAAAAAATAAAATATTTTTAGGTATAGGCATAAGTGAGAAATTTTTGTAGATGAGGTTGGGGTAAATAGGAAATGGGCCACGTTATATCTAATCAAAGCCTTGAGTGTTATATTTGCATTAGAACAAGAAGCATTCCTATGACCATCTATAGCAATAAAGTGTACTCATATTGTCACGCCCCGGCGATGCCCGACCCGAACCGAACCCTGTCCAAGGGCCGGTCAAGCACGCGGGGGCGACGAAGGGAAATTGAGAAACGATTTAGCGGAAGACTTAACCCTAACTATGGGCGACTTAACAGAATTACGGAGTATGCACATTCCACTTTGAGTAAGAGTAAATAAGAAGAAAAAAAAGAAAGTTGCTTAACACAAAGTAATCAACTAGTCTCAAAATCCACATGCTTAATCAACTATAGCCTACACTGGCTCAAAATAAGTCTTAAGCAACACAACTGTAAAATGTGACATAAATCCAACAGAGAACCCTACACAAAGGTTCTAAACATAAAGCATAAACTAAGGAAAATAAGTCACACAACAATTTCCACGATCACATCCAAGTCATCTCCGACCTTTCCTCAAAGAGGAGATCCTGTCCATCTGTGTGTTAAACCACGCAGCCCCAAAGCAAAACACAAGAAAGAGGGGTGAGTTTAACAAACTCAGCAATTGTTTTTAATACAACTATCATCATCGAAAATACGATAGCATAGCGATATAATCATTCAGATCAAAGATTGGCAAGGTGCATTATTTTCTGATCACACATACACATCACCTAAACCTGCATCATAGTGCATGATCCACATAGTGTCATTCACATCATAACAACCTACATGAATGTATCTCTAATATACATATTCCCTCATGCATCACATCATAACAACCTCCACAAATGTATCTCTAACATACATATTCCATCATACATCACATCATCACAACCTGCATGAATGTATCTCTAACATACATATTCCATCGTACATCACATCATAACAACCTGTATGAATATATCTATAACATACATATTCCCTCGTGCATCACATCATAACAACCTGTATGAATGTATCTCTAACATATATATTCTGTCATGCATCATATCATAATCAACCTGAATGAATGTATCTCTAACATACATATTCCATCATGCATCATATCATAATCAACCTACATGAATGTATCTCTAACATACATATTCTATCATGCATCATATCATAACAACCTGCATGAATGTATCTCTAACATATATATTCCATCATGCATCACATCATAACATCCTTCATCAAGGAGTAATCACAATTTAGTGTCACACAGATGGGAACATAGACAAGGCCACGAAGGCATGTCATGGTCCAAAATTCTACATAAGAATTAAAAAAAGTTCGGGGTTGTCAATCCCTAAAGCTGCTTGCCCTGGACGATCCTGGCCAAGGATGTCTCATTCTCACATAGAGAATCTAGAGTAGGGGTGTTCACCCAGGGACATCTCATGCGGAGGGGAGAGCCCGAATTCCCACACAGGGAATCCTAGAACATGTGGTAGCGGGTGCACACGGCATACCACACTGGATTCTTAGGGTCCAAATGACACTCATAATAACAATCTCACAATCCATAAGACAAGTACACAACTCATCCCCACATAATTTTATTTCTCTAGACTCAACCCGGGGAGTGCACTTGTTCCACACAGGAACTCAAATCAAAACATGTCCTTTCGGACCAATCAACTTTCGATTAATCCATGACCGATCAATCCGGCACACAATTTCACCACATTGCATTCAATCGGTCAAATTCGATTAACCTCGATAAAGCCTCAATTGGAAATCCATTTTCATGATGCATACCACATGGTACATACGTGGGCAAGGCATACATGAATCCTAATCTATGATAAGTGCTCTCATCAGCCCCTAATGCATCATTCATAATCATAATATCAAACTTCAACATCATCATTTAAACCCCACATGTGTGTGTACCTAGTAGAAGTACTTCACTCAATGCATTTCAACATGCTTGAAATTAACTCACTACCACACTACACATGTGAATTAACATCTAATCATGAATTCCAGCGGAAATCATAGGAGAAGAATAATTGAAATCATAACTCAAATCAAAACTCAACCACAAAGGCTAACCACATATAAGATCATTCATTTCATCCTTAAGCCATGACATTCACCAACATCCACACATCAACTAACCATATTCTATCATGACAAATCAGTCCATTAATAGGTTGTAGTCCTACTAAAAATATGTTTAACCATAGAGAATCAACTGTTCATAATTTCAAGATGACAACTCCAACATCATGTCACAAACCATAAGTCATTCCACAACTCTCTAATCATATATCTCAACTTCATAACCTCAATAGTGTGCCTATCCAGTAGCATAATATAGCTTAAAATGCTCCACATTCATATGAAATTGGCAAGTTAAAGTGGAATCATCGAAATAAACATCATGCAAATAGAACACAAAATTGTTGTGTAGCCGTTCGAACGCCCAAAAGGCCGTTCGATCGGCTAAACAGGAAATTTTTAAATTTACAGTTTGGTCGTTCGAATGCCCGGCAAGCCGTTCAATCAGCTAAACTAGAAATCTGTCGATCCGACAGTGTTAACGTTCGAATGCCCAGAGGGGCCGTTCGAACGCCAACAAGGCAGAACCGACCATCTTCTTCCTTTTGCAATTTCAAACCGAAACTCCATTAATAACACTTCAAATCGTCATCTAACAACCTAAATACCATCAAAAGTCCACCATGACTTCCAGAATGCTAAACCACATCATAACAAGATAAAACCCTATGAAATCGGGATTAAAAATTATCATTTTCTAATCATGTCATTAGCACATTAAATCAAGTAACTCTATTCAAAATAAACCACAAAATCAAGAGTTTTACCATAGACAAACTGAAATTTCGAAAGTCCATTACCTTATCCCTTGATTAGGCTTGGATTTGATGGTTACCCTTCTTGAAAACCTTACAAAGACATAAAGTTTGAATTAAACTCCATTAAAACCGAATTAACATAGAAAACCTTAATTAAAAACTTAGATCTAGGGCTTGTTGAACATAAAAATCGGATTTTGAGAGCTAGGGTTTATAGTAAAAATACAAATCAGTAGTTTTGGTGTTTAAAAATGAATTGAAACAAAGGGAAAATGGTAGATTTAGAAGGGATTAAGAAGAAAGCTAGGATTTAGTGCTTAATTAGAATGGGCTTACCTTAAACACCTTCTAATCCGGGCCTAATTGGGGATTATTCCTGACCTCTCCTCCTCATCCTATTCCAAAAATGGGAATGGCTCAGGTTTAGCCATTTATAGTAAGCTTTGGGGTGTGTATGGGTAAGTTATGGGGTGTAAATAGAAAAAGTAAGTTAAAAATGGGTATTTTACAAATTTGAGCACTAATTAAGTCTAAGAAAATTCTAAAAATTTTTGTATAAGCTTAAGTTGATATCTGGGTTCATTTGACACAAAAACCAAAATTTCAACGGTGGGGCCCACAGGGGTCCTGCCAAAACCCTAATTTTTAAAAAAATAATGAAAATTCAGAAAAATCCTAAAAATTTACATTTGATTCAAAATAACTTAAAACCACTAATCTTAAAGTTGATTTTGATTAAAATTATCATAAACACCATTTATCTTTGAAACCACCGAATAAATCAGAAAACACGTTAACCTCACGATAACCGATAATTAAAAGAAAATAAAAACCAGTTTAAAGATGAGAGTCCTTACACATATGTCCAATGAACAGTGCTAAATCATCTTCTATTTATTTATGTGACAGAGCTACGGATCACCCAAATAATCTTAGATTTGTAGGGCTCACTTTTTTTAAGGTACAATGTAGATCACATTGATGGAGAGCCTGTATATACTCCTCTATGATGATGGCCATATATAAATGTATTTTGTCTAATATTTATTTGCTTGTGTTATACTTCTATTTGCATCAAATGGAGTTTGTTGCTATTTCACTATATATTAGTGTAAAATATGCAGAACTCATAAAACAAATATGAGAAATAGACCAAAGTAGACTCTTAGTGATACATCTATATTGTAACCTAGTTTTTATTATTTACCCAATCTTAAAAAATGAATCAATAAATATCATTGTTACTTAGAAAGAAATTTTTTATTTAGCTTGATTGTAAGCTACAAAACTAAAATATTAAAAATGCAAAGCTAAAAAGCTGTAAAACTGTAGAACTAAAACTACAAAATTGAATAACTGAAAAACTATAAAACTGCAAAACTCCTCCTCCTCCTCCTGCTCCTCCTCCTCTCATCCTCTACCCCACTTTCCTTTCTCGAGTGTTGCATTCTACTTCCTCCTTCCTCTTACAAAAATAAAAAAATTGAAAAAATAAATATTATAAAATTAGAAAACTAAAATCTAAAAACCTAAAATTTTATGAACTACATGCTAACTATTTGAGGTTTATTACTTAGGAGCTTTATTTCTTTCATGATAGTGTGTACCTAAAATAATTGAGGGAAAAAGAAGGTACATACCATTCAACCTAAAAACTTCTTAGATAAGAATATGAGGATGTGGGAAGGTGTTTCAGTTTTTATGATACGGAATATGAATACTATCAATAAGTAAGCACCAACGTGTAAGGGAGTGGACATTATTTGAAGGAAACAATAAGCTTTCAACCTGAATTACAGCTCTGAAGTAAGAGACCTTTTAATGCCAATGAGAGATGAAGTCTTCATTGGTTGTGTGCATTTTAAAGGCACAAAAGAAGATGGAGAAGTGTAAACGTCACTTGGAAAGTCTAACTTTACAAGGTTCGGATGGAGGTGTTAGATTCATAGGAAGGTTAGTGTGTAATACTCGAGCTAAGGAAAGATATATTGTTTGACACACATTGATCTCAGTACACCATCCATCAGGGAGGAATGAAGATAAATCAGGACCTAAAAAGCAATTTTGTGGAATGGAATGAAAAAGGACATAGGAGATTATGTTTCAAAGTGTTTAACTTGTCAATGTTAAAGCCGAATATAAAAAACCTTTAGATACTCATCAACCGATTGAATTTTCTAAATGGAAGTGAGTGCAAATTTTCTACCTTTAAGAAAGACATATTCTTTAAATTCTTTGGCAATGATGTATGTAAAGAAAGTTATAAGTTGACATGGAGTGTCATTGTCAATCATCTTGGATTGAGTGGTCAATTTACTTCTCAATTTTAGCAAGGACTTCAGGAAGAATTAGGTACCAACCTAAGATTCAGTATGGCCTTCCACCCAAATACAAATGGTCATCCAGATAGGATGATTTAGATGTTAGAAGATATATTACATGTTTTTATGGTGAATTGAAGAGATCATTGACATGTGGGAGTTAAGTAGGAAAGTATAAGTTGGTGAAGCTCGAGTTTTTATAGCAATGTGAAGAGTAGGTGAAGCTCATCAAAGTTGCACAGTGAAAGTGTGGTAAGACTGTTTAAAATATTAAACAAGGCAAGGCTAGTGGTGTTCGTGACGCATTCCATGTGTCCATGCTTTAGATGTACATGAAAGATCATTTGCATGTCCTTGATTAGACTTCATTTGTTCTTAAAGCCATATTTATCTTTGGAGGAAAAACTGATCAGAATGTTGGATTGTAAAGAATGGATTCTTCAAACAAAAGGATTAAATTTTTAAAAGTGTTATAGTAGGACCACTCATCAGAGGAAGCAACTTGGGATTTAGAAGTGAAACAAGTTTCCTAAACTTTTCGGTGAAGGAAGGGTGCAAATTGTGAGGACACCTTAAGCGGGGTAGATTGTACTAATTGTGAATTTTAAGTATGATTTTCTTATTTCAACTAATGATAATATTAGAGTTTTAATAAAATTTAATTATTTATAGGTTATACTTAGAGATTTTTTTTAGGGATGTGAGAGAGCTACAAAAAATGAGCATAATGAGTCTTGAACTGCTCAAATCACACTTTGGGGTCAAATGTTACGACCACGAGAAGTGTGCTTCATGAGATAGACCCACTTGAAAAGTGTAGGATAGTGTACTCATGCAAGGTCTAATTTCGTAGGGGATGTCGATACGAGCACAACGATAGCAAGAGCGCACAAATCAAACTTCAGGATAAAAAATTAGGGCATTCTGAAATTTTTAGTGATTTTGGAAAAGAAAAAGAAAATAAAATAAAATCAAGCCAACTCGCAACAGCACGTGAGCCATGTGGGATGCGTGGCAGCGTAACTGCATAGCGTGTCAAATCACTATGAAGCGGTGCACTGTGCAGCCAACACGCTGAAGAGGAGTGACACATGGGGTAAAAATAGCCGTGGGGGTGGTTCTTTTCCGGTTTTCCCATTCTTACACTCCTGAAACATTATTTATTTGTTTCTAAGCTGTTTTAAGTCTGATTCACGTGATTCAAAAGGTGGTTTTACTTAAATCGAGCGTATTGAACGTCATGCAGGGGTTCCTTGAGAGAGAGCTCTAAAGTTAGAAAAATCAACATCCAAAGTTAAGGTAGGGGTTCTTATCCTTTCCTAAGGCATAAATGTTAACATAGGTTATCTTTTATATATAACTTTAGTATATATATATAACTTTAGTATGCTAAGTGTTTCCATTAGTTTTGTGGTATATTTTACTATTTGTGCATATATTCAGTTTATCAAATTATTATCCTTTGAAGTAGGGGAATTATGCATTTCATGTTTTATGATTCGCTCATATATTAGATTTAGCAAATAATTATCCTTTGAAGTAGAATGTGAAGTAGCCACTGAGATTTTTATGTTTGTTTCATATATATTTTTTATCGAATGATTATCCTTTGAAGTTGATAATGAATTATGCACGTTGATTCATGTGAGATATAGAAAAATTTGGCTTCGCCACATTTTTAAGTATGAATGAGCAAAGTATGTTTGCAAATCAGGTTTAGAGAATGTTGTTAAATTTTAATTATTTACTCGCAAGCGCATGAATCTATAGTAGTTAAGTGGTAAACTCGAGGATCAATCCCACAAAGACTTGAAATTTTAAAACCAAATTTGATCTAACTCGAGTAAACCCTAATCTAGTTAACAAATATAAAGAGAATAATTTTACTAAAGTAACTAAACAAAACAAATAAGAGTTTAAAGGTAATTAAACTATCTAAATCAAAATTCTAAGTCTTCAATCTAAGAATAAAAAAGCAATGCAAAAATAAATAAAACAATATCCAATAAACAAAATACTAGGAAGTAAACAAAACAAAACACTAGGGCATAAGAATCTACATTTATTAAATCATAGAAATTCATAAGTATTATCATCAATCATTTTTTCACATTCATCTCATAATAATATAGAATTCAATCTTCATTACTATGAAAAATATCATCATTAAGCTCTCATGTATAATAATAAAATATATGGTTCCTCCCCACTTCAAAATATTAAAATCAAGTCATTAATTGTATCCACAATTTGCAAATCACAACTAATACCCAATTTCAATATTAAACAAAGACAAAACCAAGTAAAAAACAAATGAGAACCAATTTAAATCATGAGAGAAACATGAATAAACTCATATCCAAATCAACCTCATCAATTAAAAAGGTAAAAATAATTAATACTAAATCTATTATTAAGACAAATTAATTATGACTCATAATCATGAAATTCTACAATTTAATAAAGCTTCATCCATGCCCTAGAAAAGAGGTTTAGCTACTCATTGACATAAGAAAAAATTTCCATTTACAGAATTAAAAAGAGACTTACAAGATGCGAAAAACATGAAAATTTTTCAAAAAACACTTTTTACTACAGTACCATAAATAGTAACTACGGGATACTATTCATCATCTTCAACCTTCTTTTTGTGAACAATGTTGCTATAGTACCCACGGATTGGATTTTTTTTTCACTTCTTCTTTACTCCTCCGGCTTGGGATTTCAATTATCTCACTTTCAAAGTGTTTTTTCATCAATTTCGAAGGATGAGATTGAAGGATTTTACCTCTAGTTTGTTCTATTTTCCTTCATCCTTTTTTGCAATTCTCTGCTGTAGTGTTTAAATAAATTTTTGAACATCACATATTTCCTTGTTTAAGTACCCAATTCTGACCCAAAATAAGAGCTTCTTGCTATGTTTAAGCATTCCCTTTGTAAGCATTCTTGCTACCTAATTCTTTCCTACTTTATTTCTGGTTTCCTTTCTTTAATCTCTCTAGTTCATATTCAACAATTGTAGCCACAAAAAATATCTTCTTTTCACTTAGAATCAGCTCTCATTCTTTCATTTTAAACTTCAAACATGTTCTTCATTAACCAAATTAAAATGGGTTTTGAAATGCCTAATTTATTTGCTCAAACTCATACTCAATTTCATCGAAAATCAAATAACTGTAATTTGGACGTTTCTGTCTAAGAACTCGATAGTCCAGGAAGATGAAGTTGTTCACTTAACAGTCCACATTATTCTTCAGTTTTCTTCTCTATTTATAAATCTCTTCTATTCATGTCCATATATATTTCTAGCATTTCTGCTGCTTAAGAAAGTTTTCCAAGTCACATGTAAGCATGTCAAGAGTATTACCTATAACACAAAAATAGTCATACTTAAAGCATGTGAGACATATATAGAACACCGACTTTATTCAAATACACTCTTAAACAAGTTACATCACCTGAATTAACTAATAATTAAATCACACTACTAATATCTATCTTACCATAAATAAACTCTAGTTAATTTTCAATTAACCTAATCATACACTAGCAAATAAGGTAAATAGGCATATAAAATGTATAAAAATCATGTGTATCATAGAATTATTCCTTGTAGAAGGATGACTCTCAAGAATATTTTTTAAAATACATATAAGTATGGTGATCAACTTACTGGGATGGAATAAATAAAAGGTAACTATCTCATTGGAATGAGAGCAACCAACCCTATCTTTATAGTCATTATTAATTATGCTCTCAATGATTGTAGAGGTGAGGATAGGGTTTTTTGAAAGGATAAACATTATGATAGAATATTTTGAAAGGGAAACTGCCTTTATGAGTTAGGGAACTCAAGATTGACTTGTTTGCCCAGAGCTTTAGTTCGTGGACGTTCCGATAGAGCTCTGTGGATAGAAGAGGGCACAACTATAATGTCGTTTGGAATCAGTTAATCCAATTTAGAATCGGATATACTGTACACAATTTAGCCTGGTTAGCCCTAATGAATGGCGGGTGTAAAATTTCTGATTTATTTCCTTTTTAATTGTTTAAATTTGTTGTTTGTCGATTTAATTTGATTTTTGGGGTAATGGTTAGTTTAAATAGAAATTTCCTAAGGTTTAATTTTATTTTAAGAGTATTAGTGTCACACCTAATTCACCCAATTTCTACCTATTTAAAGGCATTTTTTTATTTTTCCTTGCTCAAAGAAGTGGGCCTCACATTTGTGTGGAGTGGCATACTACCCATTTCGGCTATCAACTTTCTATTGATTTGTCTAAGTGGGCTTAGGTGTGATTAAATTCTTTTTTGAGTCAAGTGTGCATGAGAGGGAGGCTAAGCACTACCCCCATTTCCCAAAGGAGAAACCCTTCTTAAGGTAGGGTTTTCCTGCTTGGTCACACCTTAATTTTTCAATTTTTATCTTAATCATCTCAATCTTCACTTTACTTATTTAGACTCTTAGTTTTCTTCCATCAAAATTAAATTTTTAATTCCAATTTAGAACCCTAATTAGGTATTTTCTTTGTTAACCTAACTAGGTCTTTAATCTATCATATCCAAGGTTGATTTGAGTCTACTTGTTAGTTTTAATTAGGACTAACCAAAATCCCTAATTTTTGGGCTGGATTTCTTGAGTTTGAAACTCGTTCACGGGATTTACAAGATTAATAGGGGTAAGGGTTTTTTACCTTAAGTGGTTTTCTTGCTTAAAATGTCATGATTGTGGGTTTATTTAAGTTTTTGATTCATCTTAATGTGTAATGGTGTTGTATTAAAAGCATGTGATTTATGGTTGTTTTTGTTTGATTAAGTATGAAAAAATGCTAGATCCATCATGTTCTAGACTTAAGTTTTGATTATATGATGATTTTAGATTTTATATGGAATTTCATAATGTTTTTTGTTCGAGTTTTGAGAGGTAGAAAATGAACCAGCAAAGTGAACTACATCGACCAGTTGAACGGGCTGATAGACCATTCGAACCGTCAGCTGCTCAAATAGGGTGACTGGTCGTTCAAACTACCGACTGTTCAAATGAGCAACATGGCCATTCAAACTGCCAAATAGTAGTTTTGTGTGTTTGGCCCTTTTTGGTGGATTTTCAGCCAATTCTTGTTATTTTCTCATAATTCTAATTTTGTATGACCATGATGAGTTAGGAATGATTATAATTCTCACCTTAATTACAAATAAACCTTCTTTTTATATGTTTTAGCTTAAGTATGAAAATTACTATACTTGTTTATGGTTTAGTATGATGATCTACTTGTTTTAAATCCTCATTTCGGTTATTTCTTCTTCTTTATTTCATAATTCTTGTAGTGTATAATTATGAGAGGATATGAATTCTTGCGCATGTTAATTTTAATTATAGATGAGCCATGTGGCACATGTTTTAGCACTATAAGGAAAATATCCTTGAATGTATCTTTTACCCATGCATAGAGGATTTTTATTTGAAATAAATGAACCATGCTTCATACATTTGGGACTTATTAGGGTTTGTTTACGTATGCTTGCATCTATTAAACATTCCTCATATATGTATCACATTGCATACACCATTAGCAAAATTTATAAATGAAGATTAATCATGTTTAACTAGAGTTTATTGATTGGATGCCATGGATTTTACAGATTAGCCACATCAAAAGTTTATCAAATTCAGTTTTATGTCCAAAAGGATGGGGTTTTATGTCCCTTTGAAGACAGGATTTCTCCCCAGGTGAGAAAAGCAGAATGTTATAAAGAGTTAAATTAATGAGTCTTCATTTACCTGAGATTCCAAACTGGTTTGTCCATGTGCACCGGCTTACCAAAGGGTAATTTCCCCATTAGGGATTTACCCAAACTACTTAGGACTTACTTTCTAGGATTTCTAAGGTGAGCAAGTCTCCTTGAGCTTTGGAAATGATAAGGAGGATAGTTTTTTCTATTATGAGACATTCACCATAGTATTTATGCATGTGTATGGTTGATAATGCTCATTGACACAGTTTGTGTATGGACAATGAAACTTGTATTTACACCAAATGCATATGGATTAATTACAATTGAACATGCAGGATGGATGTGGTTTGATACAATTGAGCATGCAGCGTGAATGTGAACAATATTAATTGATTTATGAAGGATGTTAATGAATCATATAACTTAATGATTGCACAGGTTGTGCATGTGTGTTATGAATTGTGAAGAGCCTATGCTGCACAAGTGGTGTAAATGTGAATATGAAATTTGAATGTGAACAATATTAATTGATTTTATGAAGAATGTGAAAGAATCATGGAACTTAATTATTGCACAGGTTGTGCATGTGTGTTATGAATTGTGAATGAGCCTATGATGCACAGGTGGTATAAATGTGAATATGAAATGTTATTGAGCCCATGATGCACAGGTTTTGCATCTATGTTTATGAACTATGTTGAAAACTATGATGCATAGGTTTAGCTTTGATGCATAATGAGATGGTTTTTCAAATAATGAATGATCTTGGTGTTGACATGAGCTTATTTTGTTTGTTTAAAACCATTAATGCTCACCCCTCTTTTGTTTGTTATTTTGTTTTGGGGTTGTATGCTATGACATGTAGTTGCTCATGATTCTGCGAGCATTAGGATGAGTAAATACATGATATGAAAGGGCTAGTTACCTTAGGATGTTTTAGGTCCATGTTATGTTTGATGTTAGAACTTCATTATGTTTATGTTCTTATGGATAGTTGTGATGGCTTTAGACTTTGTTTTAGCCTTAGGGCTTGTGATTATGTATATTATAGATGTTGTGTGTGTAGTGTTAGACTAAGTTGTTAATTAAATACTTTTATGATCTAATATTTGCTTTTGCACAAAGGGCATGTGTTGAGTACTTTGATGAGAACCCAGGATGGGTTAGTCTTCAGCTTTGTCACGTCATGTCTCACCTTCTTGGACTAGGTTTGGGTCAAAGGGGGCATGACAGGTGTAACGCCCCGAGCCTGGGGTTCACAGTGGATAACCCAAAACATAAAAACGTAAAAACATAAAACCAGGAGCAGCGGACTCTTAAGTGCAAGAGTCGTCACTTTCATCTATGCTATGGAACTTTAGCGCTCCATTACACGTAGGCCAAAACAAACTTAATTATATATCGAATTCGGATCGGGTCAACGCTCCCTTGCCGTAGGTTTCCTACATACATATCGAATAACATCAACAATGTTACTCCTATACAAATAAATCCGATGTAGTTTTGCCCAATGGCTATAATATACATTAGGCCATACGAAAACACATACAATAAAATACATATATTTGAATATTTAATCGGAGTCATACAGAGCCGATAAATCAACAGAAACACACATCTCGCTCTATCACAGAGCGAGTGCATCACACGACCACCATCACATGTCTCATTGTACCCGATAGTGGATCAAAATACATTCACAAGTCTCACTCTACCCCAAAGTGAGACCGAACACATCACACATCTCACTCTACCCCAGAACGAGACTTAACACAATTAGTCACATCAAAGCATAGCAAAACATAACACAACGAATCATCGCATGACATATATCCTAATAACACATGTAGTTATATAATTAAAATGGAAGGTCATAAATGCTTACTCCCCTTATGTCCCTAGAAGTAGCGGCATTTGGGGTTGCTCATTCCTTTTGGGCGTCCTCTCCTTCAGATCCGGAGATAGTGAATGAAGACACCTCTAGCTCTAGCATGTTTCTCTCATTACGCCGGAAGGCAACAGACATAACCCTCCCCTTTCCCGGAGACGCACCACTCTTTGCATGCTCGAAGGCTGCAAATAGACCAACCCCTTTTCCAGGAGATGTTTCTCACTTTCTGTGCCGATTGTCGGTGGATAAAACCTCACCTTACTCGGGGTATCTTTCATTTTCCACACTTGTAAGCTATGGATAGAACCTCCCCTTACCCGGGGATGCTTCTCACACTCCATGGCCCTTCAATGGATGACAGAGCCTCCCCAACTCCAGGCCACTTCACTCGATGCTATCCGGTGACAAAGGACGGAGACTCCTCTTTCTCCCTGCCACCTCTCACTCTTCAGGGCACGAGGGAGGCAGACAAAGCCTCCTCTTGCCCTGGGCTGTTCCCCCCCCCTCCCCCCCTTCAAATTCAGGGATAGACGACAGAGCCTCCTCTAGCTGCAGCGCCTTCCTCTCATTGCACAGGAAGGCAACAGACAAAACCCTTCCCTTTCCCGGAGACACATCACTCTCTGTACCCATGGGTAGCAAACAGAACCTCCCCTTACTAGGGGATGTTTGTCACACTACATGGCCCTTTGATGGAGGATATAGCCTCTCCTACTCTGGGCCACTTCTCTCAATTCAGCCTGCTGACGGAGGATGGAGCCTCCTCTTTCCTCGAGTTGCTTTTCTCTTCGGGGAGCGAGGGTGGTGGACAGAGCATCCTCTTGCCCCAGGCCATTCTTCCCTTATAGGGATGTGAACTTGAGGAATAGATCATGTCATTATGTAGATCACCTTTGAATTAGCTAAGAACACTTTTTGAATGACTCGAATTGGATTTAAAATGAGTGAGAAATGAAGAAAAGAAGTTTTTGAACGTGGGAGAGAATAAAAAATGTGGGAGAGTCTCCAAAACTCAAAACTAGACGCTTTGGATGCTATTTATAGGAAAAATGGATGTATGAGGCTGACGCATGGTAGATAGGATTGACACATGTCAGTCCCATCTGCTATGTCAGTGATCTTATCTGCTACATTAGAAATCTTATCCGCTATGTCGTCAGTTCTATCCGCTTGCATCAACGATCCTATCCGATTCGATATTATTTTATTCATATAATAACCAAACCTCAAAACACCAATAACTTTCTACCTCGAAGTCAGAATAAAGAGTTATTGGTACCAATGGACTCATATCAACAAGTCTATAGAAACAAGACCATACATAGGTAGGTTATCCCACTCTTTTCAAGTGGGACTTGCCCAATGTGGTACACTTTTCAAGGTCATAACTTTCGCTCCTGACCTCCGTTTTTAGTGTTCTTAAATTCGTTACGCTCATTACTTTGAGTTCTACCCAAATACGGGGATTTTTTCCTTGAAAACCCCTAATACTTATCTAAAATTACTAAATTACCCCTAACCCCTTGGGGTAGGGATAACTGTAGTTAGACCTTTACAAAGGGCACATACCACTAAGAAGACTACATGAGATAGGGTAGAGCATATCAAGGGAAAATTCTCTAATCTTTTGATCCCGACACCCCATGAGCATGGGTAGTTCTTCTCTCTACAAGCATGAGGTGTTTTATGATGATCTGTGGAGTAAGAGGTGCCTATTTTGTACCCACAACAAACTCCTTAGGATGGAGTAGGTGTTTGGGTCACTAGTATAAGCCATGAGAGCTTGTAAACCCATAAATCATATTTGATACATAAGAAGAAGCTCTAGGGGAAGTTTTTAGTGAAAGACACACCCTATTTTATTAAAATTATTATTTATCCTATGTGATTTGAAACTGCCATGTGTTACATTTGCGTCTAATTGTATATGTTCTTCTACTATGTATTTTAAAATATTCACCACCCTTGAGACTTTGCAAGACCTGGCAAAGCATAGTGTGCAGGTAGAAGGGAATTTCTAGGAGCTTTCTAGATAATTTTGAAGAATTTTAACCTCACTATAAATCTTAAGTAAGAAACCTTCTTTATTTTTCTCCTTGTGACGTTATATTTCCTCGGAAATGGAAACTTTATGCTATGAATATGGTGATTCCTCTTGATCATAGGTCCAGGAGAACTCAATGTGTTTTAATAAATTTTATGTGTTTTAAAAATCATAGGGCACAACAATTTTCCACGTAAAATTCATGTGTGTGCTTATGTGCTTTGCATGTTTGTGGTTTGATTTATGATAGATTAATCATAAATCTGTATAAATATTAGGTTTTACCATTTCTGCTTTATGAACAAATTTATGCGCAAAGAAGCTAGATTTTTTAAATTTTTTACTTGATAAAGTACTAAAGTTAGGAGTAATCTAGTGGTCTTTTAAGTCATCTAGATAGATATTAAACTCTCAAAATTAGCCCGCTGAGCTGCAAGACAAGCCGAGGATGGTTTGCAACCCCTCAAAGGGGCCAGGGGCGGATCCACATTAAAGCCAAGGAGGTCAGCTAACCCCCATTGCTTGTGTGATAAATATAAGTTTACCTATACATTGGGTCTCATTTCGGACCTACAAAAAAGCAAGTCCATTAAATGATCCTTATTAGGAATTCTGTTGACCCCCTATCAATAGGCTTACTTGTAAGAGGCTATGGTCTTGACTTTGTTAGACAATATGAGGATAAGCTTATAAAATAGAATAATAATAAAAAAATATTTAGGGCACCCATTATAGTAGTTTTAATCACTTATGTTTCTAAATTTTCCTAGAGTATCTTAGTTATAAATTTTCATAATTTATGTAAAATAAATTATTTTATACATGTATATGTTTTGACTCCCTTTTTTAAAATTCATATGTTCGCCATTGAAGGGAACTGTGGGTCAGGGTACAGGTGGACTTTCCAATCTCACCCACCCCATATTTAATAAAAAAAATCTTAAAATGAGTATAAATTCTTAAAAAAAATATTTTATTTTTTAAAGTCACAAAGTGGATGTTAGAATTACACCATTATAGAATGAGTACATTCTAACTAGTTTGACGCCCACTCATTTACCTATCATTTGCAATTATAGTTTGAACACTCAAATGTAAAAATAAATATAAATTTCAATATTGACTAATTGATTCCTAAGTCTTATAAATCTTCTTTTATTTCCTCTTCTAACTTTGGTACTTGTGCCTTTTGTCCTACATCTAACAAATCCTTCAAGCATATACATGTGTCCATTATATCAGGAGTTAGTTGCGTCACCTATCATCCAATACAGTGCCTCCTACACTAAAAGTAGATTATGATGCTACTGAGGAAATCAAAGGGGTGAGGGTGTTAGTATATCATGAGCTAAAGCAGAGAACATAGAATAATCATTTCCATGTCTCTTCCACCAACTTAAAACATTCAAATTTCTACTTTCTTCATTAGTAAACAAAAATTAAAATTATTTTGCAAATATACAACTAATTCATTAGTACTAAAAGTACATTTTTGTTTATTTTTTTGAAGTAACATTCATATCTTAGTTTTATTCATTTTAAAAGACAGTGGAAAAAGAAGAATAAGATGGTTCATTTTATCTTGACCAATATGTTATTTCATATAAATTTTATAAAGCACACAAAGTACTTTCTACCTTCCTATACAGATCATCATTAAAATCAATATAGGGACTCATTTTTTTAACATATACTATCTATTAATATTTATACACCTTCTAATATAACCCTAGTATCCATTATAGTTTCTAAACAATAAATTATATGAGTAGGAGACCAATATTTATTGAATTTCGACTCCATTTCCTTTACAAGAGGTAAAAAAGTGTTATTACTTCTATAACATTCAAATATACAAGTTATTTCATACAAGTTAGTCAGAATTAAACAAAAAATAGCATAGTAAACTTAAGATAATTCTTTAGGAGCATTATAAAAAAAGAGATAGAAAACTCATTAAATAGTAGAAATGTGAAAATGACCTTCATTAAGTCCAAGATCAATTAACTTTTCTTTGGCCAAACAAATTATCAAATTTTCTAATTCTCACACAATTTCAACATTAAATAATTGTTACTCTACCTATGACGAACATCCGATTGAAACTTCCTATTTTTCTTATCATTCAATCTACACAACTCTTCAAATTCTTGTATTCTAGAAGGTGAAGAAGTGATTTTTAACAAAGTATATTTAATTAATTGAATATGAGGCTTAACTACATTTGTCGCTAGTAGTCATATAAGAGTCGCTAATGACTATTACTAATGCTTAAGAAGCATCACTAAATGTGTTGATAAAAATGGAGTTACTATTGTTCATTAGTGATACTTATGACAAAGCGTTGCTAATAGTCTACTATTAGCGATGTTTGTTTTTGCGTAACTAATTATTTTCCCTTTGTGATGCTTTATGAAGAGTCACTAATAGTAAATTAATAGTGACGCTTAGCAGGTAATGAAAGACATTTCATCGGATGGAATCAACAATGTTTATTCTTATGCTGGCAAATCACTTGATGACTTGGCTTGCGGTGGAGAATGAGGGACTTGATATGACAGATAGTCGCTCCCATAAACGAATGAATGGGACTCCAAGGGAATCCTAAAAAAGAGATGGGTCGGATACTAGATTGTCGACTGATCCACCAAAATTCCATTACTTTATCGTGGCAGGGCTTTGATTGAACCGTGTCTCCTTATTCCTTAATGGCCAACTCCTCAAACTACAGGTTGCAGCATATTCATGGATTGGCAAAGCAAACTATCAATTTGATCAGGAGAGCCTACAGAGCTCTCTATCTTTCCCCAAATTCTAACTATCGCGGTTATACTGCTTTTCTAAACCAAGCATAGTTTTGGTTAAAGTATACGCCATGTTTCCGTGCATTCTTAAGCGTCACTAATAATTTACTATTGGTGATGCTTCATAAAGCATTGCTAATATAACCAAATTTAAAAAAATAAAAACTTCTTAGAAGTGACATTTGTCTATGCATCGCTAATAATAAAATTAATAAAGAAATTATTAGTGACACTGATGAAAGTGTCCCTAATAAGAAAAAAATTGAAAAAATAATAAAAAACTAATCATTAACGACGCTTTCAAAAAGCTCCTCTATTAAAAAACATATTTAAAAAAATAAATATTGTGTATTATCGATTCTTTCTAAAGCTTCGCTAGTATGTAAAAAAAATGAAAGAATAATAAAATAGTCATTAGTGACACTTCTGAATGTGTAGCTAATAACTTAAAAAAAAAAAATCCTGCCTCCGGCAAAGGCAGGGGAGGAGGGAGAGCGAAGGGGGGGCTGGGGGTGGGACAGGGGTGGAGGATGGGGGAAGCGCTGGAAACCCATGGAGGAGCCAGATCTAGAGCCACCGGGGGAGGACAGACGGATGGGGGTGGGGATAGAAAACAAAGGGGGCTGACCGGAGAGAGTGGGGTAGGAGAGGGAGCCGGATTCCAGCCCCCTCCTCCTGTCCGACAATGGGGAGGAGGGGCAGACAAAGGGAGTTGGGGGGGGTGATCCAGGAGGAGGGAGTGACTGAGCGAGAGGGGGCCGGGCGAAAAACAGAGAGGGAGGGGGTAACCAAGGAGAGGGTGGAGGGTAGGAAGGGGGGTAGGAGCGTATTCGGCCCATGGAGGAATGGGAGGGGGTGGAGGAAGGAGGAAGTAGGGGAGGAATTTAAACATGGCTAGGCAAAAATTTCGTTGAATCGTGCTCAAGAAGAAACGCAGGCTATTTTTGCTTGCATTTTTTTAAATTTTTGATGCTTTAAAAATAGAGGTAGGGGGGGCTAGAATCCAACAAGAGGGAGGGGGTGATCAGAGAGAGGATGGAGGAGGGGAGCTAGAATCTAGCCCCCAGAGCCCCCTACTCCGGTCGGACAGAGGGAAGGAGGGGGACTAAAAATAGGGGAGGGATGACCAAGGAGAGCGGGAAGGAGGGGGAGCAAAATTCTGGCAACTAGAGCCCCCTCCTCCAGTCAAATAGAGGGGAGGGGTGGGCAGAAAACAAAGAGGGAGGGGGGGTGACTGGGGATAAGGAGGAGGAGTGTGGTGCAGAATCCAGCTAGGAGCTAGATTTCGACCCACGGAGGAATGGGAGGGGGTGGCAAAAGGAGCTAGAGGGGATTTAAAAGTGGCCAGGCAAAAAATTTCCAGGCCACATGCAGGAAGAAACACAAGTGATTTTTGCTCGCATATTTTATTTTCAACACTTTAAAAGAGTCAAAAATTCTGCTTTATTGCAAAACTTGTGTATAAACGTCACAATAAGAGAGACATTAGTGACGTTTGTATGTAAACGTTGCTAAAAATAAAAACCATAGAAAAGAAGAGAGACAGAGAAGGGAGAGGGAGAGTGGGAGAAGGGAGAGAGAGGAGAGAGAGAAGAGAAAGAGAGAGGAGAGAATGAGGGAATGAGAGTGGAGAGAGAGGAGAATAGGGGAGGAGAGGATGAGAGAGAAAAGAGGATGAGTGAGAGAGGAGAGAGAAAGATGAACAAGATTTAAAAAAATTAAGCCTATTTGTGATGCTTAGTAAAGAGAATCGCTAATAGTTGCGACACAAATATTATTAAGTATTTTTTAATAATTGTTACTATTTGCGACACTCTTTACTTAGCATCAGAAATAGGCTTAATTTTTTAAATCTCTCTCCCCACTCTCCTCCCTTCTCATTCTCTCTCTCCTCTCCTCCCTCTCTCCTTTTTCTCTCTCTTCTCTTTCTTCTTCTTTCTTTCTCTCTCCTCTCTCTACCCTATTTCTATGTCCCTCTCCCTCTCTCTCATCTCTCTCTATAGTGCCTCTACTTTTAAATTACTTAAAAGGTTGGCGTGTCGCCAATTCATAATTAAAAGCGGCTCTAGATCAACCATGTATAAAGGAGTAACTTTTATTAATTTACGTAATTACAAGAAAACCTTTACAAAACAAGGCTTATCATGCCTTAACAAAATCAAAGTCGCGCACATCCAAAATTCATACATAACAAAAGAATGTGGTAAAGTAAATTAGAAACGTAGATCTTTTGAAGTTTTAGAGGCAATCTTTATTGACATCAACTTCTTTGTTCAGACCTATAGCATGTAGGGCTGGGTGAGTATAATTATACTCAATTGATATAGTTAAATTCTATAGCATGTTAAAACATAAAGTATAAACAAATATGCATAAAATATTCTCATAATAATTTATATTCAAAAGTCGACTCAAAATAATATTATCGACTAACCGAATCCAATGCACTTCTTATATGAAAAGTTAGATAAAATAGTTCTTCATAGAATCTGGTGAACTCAGATAGTTCGTTTGTAGCCAAAATCCGATAAATATTCCAAAATCGGATAAAACATTGTTCACAAAAGAAGTGTACTTGTGCTTGTGGGGCAACGGGATTAGAATAAATAAGATCTTCCCACGATATCCAACTTTATGGGTGAGCCATATGCTATAATAAGTGGTAGCTAGGAGTCATAACTTCAATTACTTTTGAGCTTTATACTAAATAGCTACCCTTCAAAAACTGATGAGTCTTTGGGCTTTATACCAAACAACTACCCTTCAAATCCGGTCGTAATCATTTGTAAATGTAATTCAAATAATAATAATATCTTAAAGTTCATATTACAATAAAATCCATCTTAGAGGTGTATGATACACTATTTTCTTAACGTTCACTCGACCTCTAATAAATATCATCCTTTTTCGAAAGCGAAGCCTCCCCTTGCGCAAGAACAAATTATTCCTCCTGGTCGCAAGTAGCGGATAAAGCCTCCCCTTACCCCGGGTCGTTTCCCCCTTTTAGACAAGATAACTCGAAAAACATACCCCTTCTAAGAAGTAGAACACCCTCAAATTAGCTAGGAACGGTTTTGAACTAAAGAAATCAAACGAGAAACGGCTTAGAAATGGGCATTTAAAGCACATAAACAAGCAAAGGTAAGAGGGGAAGAGAGGAGAAAAATGTGTGAATGAAAAGTATAACCCCCCTCCTTTTTTTATAGAGAAACACGACACATGCAGCATGCATCATGCAGCATGCATAGCAATGATGCACACAATAAGGCATGACGGTGGCGTCAATAGTGCTGATGCAAAAAAAAATTATATAATTTCATTTTTAAATCAAAAAGACATTTAAAATTTCAAACGAGCGTAACTCCTTACCCCAAACTCAAAATCGTGTGTTCTTCATACCGTTGGACTCGTATGAACTAGCCCTTCGAAATATGCTTCTTGAGGCCAATCCCAATGTTCGATTGATGCGTTCATAGGCTCAACACATTTGTCTCTTCAAGCCCTATCAACTACCTTAAGACTCCTTCGAAAGAATCATGCTAAAAAAATCCAATTTTAAGAAAAACTATTATTGGGCATTAAAACTCGCTAACGGGCCCAAACATTTAAATTTCAAAACGATTAAATTTTAGGGCGTTACACTCTCTCCTCTCTCTTTCTCTCTTTCTTTCTTCTCCTCTCCTCTCTCTCTCTCTTCTCTGTCTCCTCTCTATCTACCCTCTTTCTCTCTGTCACTATCTTCTCTTTCTCTCTCCTCTCTCTCTACCCTATTTTTCTCTCTCTCACCTCTCTCCACTCTCCACTCTTTTCTCTAGTTCTCTCTCTTCACTCTCTTTATTGTCTTTCTCTGTCTTCAATACTCTCTCTCCTCTTTTACTCTCTTCACTCTCTCCCTTCTTTCTCATGATCTTTCTCTCTTCTCTTTCTCTTCTCTCTTCACTCCTCCCTCTCTCTCTTATGCGTATAAACGTGAGCCCAAGCTCTCAGGAGAGGATAAAGTAAGGAAATTTTATTTATATTTTTTTATTTATATATTATATAAATAATATATATTAAATAAATTATATTATATATACAATATTTATTTAATATTTTTTATTATATATTATATATTAAAATAATTAATATTAAATAAAATAAAAAAATAAAACTATTAGGGATGCTTTTTATAAGTGTCGCTTATATTAGTAATATTACCAATGATTTAAAAAAAACAATGCCAATAGTTAATTTGTTTTAAAGAAATCACTTTATTTTATTTGTGATGCATTGTTTTAAGCATCATTAATAGTTAAAGTAATAGGAACGCTTTGATAAAAGCATTGATATTTTTAATATTATTTGCGATGCTTTTCAAAATGAGTCGCAAATAATTCTAATTTTTTAAATTTATAACATTTAGCCATGGCTGTTTAAAAGCATCACAAATAGTTAGTTTTAGAGACATGTTTATAAAAGTGTTGCCACTAGTTGAACTATGAGCGACACATTATAAAAAGTGTCTCTAATAAATATAAATTTTGCGACGCTTTTATATGCATCGCAAAGACTAATTTTTAGCAATGCTTTATGTTACGTGGCTAATAAAAGTATCACTAATAGTCTTTTTTGTTATAGTGTCATCTTTATAAAATAGATTACTATTGTGACATGCACACCTAATATGAAACATAAGGGACTCCATTGTATTAATGTGATCACAATGGGATTCTAAAAGTTCTACATGGGAATTATTATTAGAAACATTATCTAAAATAATAGACCTACTTTTATTTTTAATTAAAAATTTATTTAAAATATAAATCCATCATTTTAAAATAATTAGGCAGAATTACGATATTCTATCATATTAAAATAAATTATTCTTACTTATAAAAATATATTCTCTTATGTAATCTCCACTCATCAGCTAAAAATGAGTTGTAGCACATACATATTCGATATCTTAGTTACTAGTCCAAATATTAGAAGTTCAAAAATTCTTATTAGAAACTGTAAGTAGAGTATTCAAAAGTTAGACCTTGTACTCCTATAGCTTGAAAATGTCATTTCTTAGAGTGTTACACGAGTTTTTTTTTAATATCAGGTTAATAAATTGCCTCACGTAGGTCCCAAAATATTTGTTATTGACAAAGGAGAAGGTTTGCTTGGCAGACATAATAAATTTAACGAGCTACACCTAATTTTCTTCCAGATTGAAAGTTAAACTGCTAAGAGACAGGTGAAGGAGGCACTTAAGGCACAACTAGGATTGTTTAGGGTCCTTCAGGCCATGCTTAATTGGCAGTAGGGCTACAAATGGGCCCAAAGAACAAAAAAATTTCAAAGCCCAGCCCAAGCTCATAGCTAACGTTAAAAACTTTGGCCCGACCCAAAATTTAGATCGGCTTTCGGGGCGAAAGAGAAGTGATATAATTTTTTTTTATTTCAAGTATTTTACTATTCAAGATAATAAATCTATATCTTGAGTAGAGAAATAAATATAAGAGAACCTTAAAAACTAAGTAATTATATAAAAACTTCATTGTATTCCATTTGATAAATAAAAATCATTACATTCCATTTCTTATGGAGTGCATTTCATTTGGTAAATAAAAATTATTTTATTCCATTTAGTATGCCTGATCCCAACCCAAAAATTGACGGGATTTTACATTTAAGGCCCAAGCCTAGCATGTAACCTATTTTTAAGGCCCAAGCCCACTTATTTTTGGGCAAGGCTTGTAGGTCAACCATATTATTTGCAACCCTAATTGGCAATACACACTACAAAAAAAATGTATTATTAATGACACATTTATTAGCAATGCAAACAAAAGCGTTGCTAATAACCACTACTTACGATGCATACAAAAATGTCACAAAGAAATGAACTATTAGCGACACATAATAAAATACTTCGCTAATAGTCATCTTTTAGCGACACTTAACTTAGTGTCGCTAATACTAACCATATTAGTGACGCTTTCCAATAAACATCGTTAATTAGTTACACTATTAGTGATGCTTTTAACAAGCATCGCTAAAAGATATTTGTTTAAAAAAAGCATAAATATTAGTCACGCATATTCAACAATAGCGATGCTTATTAGAAAGTGTTACTAATAGTTATGTTATTAGCGACATATAATAAAAGCGTTACTAATAATAATAAATTTAAAATAAAAAATAAAGATTTTGAACTATTAGCGACGCTTTTCATTAAGTGTCGCAAATAGCATTGATAATAGCGACACTTGTTACCAAGTGTGGCTATTAGCTTTATTAATTAATTTTATTTAATAAATAATTATATAATAAATAAATTTTAAAATTTTAAATTAAACTTCTTAAATATAATATATTTTATTTAATATTTACTATTTGTATATATAATAAATAAATATTAAATTTTCAATAAAAGGTAGTGTCAATAATAGATTATACTTTCACTATTTATATATAATATATTTTATTTCTTAAATTTTCTTATTACTTTAAAAATATAAATTTATAAGAAAAGAGAGAAAGTGGAGAGAGCAAGAGAGAGTAATCAAGAGAGAGGGGGAAGAGAGAGATACATTAGGAGAGAGAAGAGAGAGGGTGAGGAAAGAGAAAGAAGAGAGAGAGTAGAGAGAGAATGAGGGGGGAGAGAGGGTGAGGAGAGAAGAAGAGAGGGGTGAGGAGAGAGTGAAGAGAGAAAGAGGGGAGAGAGAGATAAGAAAGAGGGTAGAGGAGGGAGGAGAGAGGAGGGAGAGAGGGGAGAGAGAGGAAGAGATAGAGAGGAGAGAGAGTAGAGAGATAGAGAGGAAAGAGAGAGAGGAGGGAGGAGAGAGGGGAGAGAGAAGAAGAGAGAGAGAGGAGAGAGAGAATTAAAATTATTATTAGAGAGAGAGAGGAGAGAGAGAATTAAAATTATTATTAAAAATTATTTTTAAAATTTTGTTTAAAATTTTTTTAGTAGCGACACATATATGTATGCGTCACTACTAACTTAGGGTAGTAGCGACGCATACATGTATGCATCGGTACTAGCCTAGTGTAGTAGCGACACATACATGCATGTGTTGCTACTAATAGGTGCAGTAGCGATGCATACATTACGCATCGCTAATAGTTTTTTATTTCAAAAAATAAATTAAAATAGATAGAGAGAGAGTGAGGAGAGAGAGGAGAGATAGAGAGGAGAGAGTGAGGGACGAGAGGGGAGGGAGAGAGGAGAAAGAGAGGGAGAGAGGGGAGAGAGAGAGGAAGAGAGAGAGAATTAAAATAGTTATTATAAATTATTTTTAAAATTTTAGAAACATAAAAAAATTTCTTAGTAGTGACCCATATACGTACGCATCGCTAGTAACTTAAGGTAGTCACAACACATACGTGTAGGCCTTGCTACTAGCCTAGTGTAGTTGTGACACATACATGTATGCATCATTAATAACGGGTGTAGTAGCACTATGTTATGCATCGCTAATAGTTTTTTTATTTTAAGAAAATTTAAATTAAAAGAGATAGAGAGGAAAGAGAGACAGAGATAGAGAGAGGGAGGGAGGAGAGAGGAGGGAAAGAGGGGATAGAAAGAGGAAGAGAGGAGAGAGAGAGGAAGAGAGGAGAGAGATTAAAATTGTTATTATAAATTATTTTAAAAAATAAAAAAAATTCTTAGTATTGACACATACGTTATGCGTCTCTAATAAATTTTTTTAAAAAAAAATAAATTAAAAGAGATAGAGAGAGTGAGATGGGAGGAGAGAGGAGGGAGAGAGAGAAAAGATATTGAGAGGAAAGAGAGAGAGGGAGGGAAGAGAGGGACAAGAGAGGAGGGAGAGGGGAGACAGAGAGAGGAAGAGAAAGAGTGAGAGAGGAAGAGAGAGAGAGTGAGAGAGGGGAGAGAGTGGAGAGAGGGGAGAGAGGGGAGAGAGAGAGGAAGAGAAAGAGGAGAGGAGGGAGAGAATTAAAATTATTATTATAAATTATTTTAAAAATTTAGAAAAAATAAAAAATTTCTTAGTAGCAACACATATGTATGTGTTGCTAATAACTTAAGGTAGTAGCGATGCATACGTGTATGCATTGCTAAGTGTAGTAGTGACACATATGTTATACATCGTTAATATTTTTTTTATTTAAAAATTTTTTTAATTAAAAGAGATAGTGAGTGAGGACAGAGGACGGAGAGAGATAGAAAGTGAGGAGACAGAAGAGAGAGAGAGGGAGGGAGAGAGAGGAAGGAGAGAGAGACGGAGGAAAGAAAGGAGAGAGAGAGAGAGGAGAGAAAAGGTATGCATCACTTATTAGCATAAGGTATGCATCACTTATTTAAAATTTTATTATAAATTATTTTTAAAAATAAAGAAAAACTCTTATTGGCGATGCTTAAGGTATGCATCACTACTAGACTAGTTAGTAGCGACATATATGTACATGCGTTGCTACTGGTTATAGTAGCGACAAACATTATGTGTTGCTACTAACTAGTGTATTAGCAACTCATACGCTATGCATCGCTGATACAAAATTTTTTTGGCTGCACAGGCGATATATTTACCGACACTAGAAAAATTTCAATCGTGCAGGCAAAAATTTTGCCCGCGTTGTTATCTAACCCCACCCCTTGCACCCCTCTCCACTTCGGTGACGCTTTAAAAGCATTGCTAAATATTTTTTTTATTTTATATGTTTTTATTAGTGATGCTTTTAGAAGCATTGCCAATAGTTTATTATTTTTTCTTTGTTTATTGTGACGTATACAAAAGCGTCGCTAACAAATTTTTATTTTCTATAAAAAAATTTCTTTTTATTAGAGATGTTTATCGAAGCATCGCTAATAACTATATTTTATTTTTTAATTCTACAAAATTAATAGTCTATAATAATTTCTAATTTTTTTAAAATATTTTAATATTAGCGACACATAAAAACATCACTAATAATAATTATTAGCAACACATGTTATTATACGTCGCTAATAATCTCTTATTTGCAATGCTCGTTTATGCGTCGTAAAAAATGTTGATATTAGAGGCGCAAATAGAAGTGTCGCTAATATTGCACTATTAGCAATATTTTTGTATAAGTGTTGCTAACTAGTATTAGCAGACTTGTATCGATGCTTATGGAGACATTTTTCATGCGTCTCTAATAGTCCTTTGCGACGCTTATGAGACTATTAGTGAAGCTTAAATGCAGCACTAATAGTTCTTTTTATTATAGTGACATGATCTAAGGTATTAGAAAAGATGGTTGGTATCCCTACTTCCAACACTTAGGATTGCTTTGCAATAGTTATATTCGGCTTTTACAATATTGACTCTAGGTTCCTTAGGAGAATCCACCTAAATTTTCTTCAGCTAGTTCTACACCATGGAAGCTTACCATTTTTTTCTTTCCCAATCCTTGAAAGCGTTAGTGGAAGAGGCATTGTAGTGGGAGTAGGGTGTCATTTTCTAAAGAAATAGACAATAGCAAATTAAGTCGAGAAAGAGCATGAAAATTAAAATGTAAATAAAAATTACTTGGCATAAACTGTAAACTATAAAAAAAAAATTATTTACTTTATAGTTGGATATTAATTTGATCTTGCCCACTTGGTGCTTTAATAAAATTGAAAATGAGGAGGCTTGAGAGCTAAGACTTGATCTTGAGATGAAGTTCTTGGCCTTAAGACTTGAGTATTTAATCTTGAAGTTAATTGAAATTAAAAATTATAGAGATTGAGAGCTTGAGAGTATGAAAGAGAAAGAGAGTAAATAAAAGGGTGAAGAGAAGGTTAAACTTCTCCCTTGTTTATAAATTTTTAAATATTAAAATTGTCTCTCTTACTCTTTAAAATGACTATTATTTTAATATTGTAAAGGTTTAAATTATCTTTCTAAGGGGGCCTCGGAGTGGCAATTTTGTAATGGTTTCCCCCTCAAACTCAAGCTTTTAAAAATAAAATAATAACTATAATTGTAGCCAATGGTTATAAAATTCACAAAGCGGATCGAGGGGTGATCAATCGATATTCAACATTTCCCACTGTAAGAAATTTTTTGAAGTCTAAAAGGAGTTTTACATTTAAGGGATGATCACTCGCTCTATGGAGATGGGTCACGGGCTATATGCTAGCATTTATGTAGCAGGTCAGTGGGGTACCGAGGTGTACTAAGCATCTGTTGTCCAGGTCCCTCTTACGTGCGAGTGTAGGTAGGGCCTGTTGCCACGGGACAACCAAAGTCATTTCTAACCAATGCTTTAAAATCCGGCCCGGACACTGACTCGGATCGATGTCTAGGCTAACTTGCACTGTACACATATAAAAAAGTGGAAAGTGGAAACCCTAGACAAAGCACCAGCGCTGCTTTCCCCCTTCCCTCCCTCTTCTCCACGCCTTTCCGTCCGCCACTCTGCCTTCCCCCTCATTCCCTTTCTGCAGCAGCTCCTCTTCCCCGCCTCCCCCCTTCTTCCCTTTCTGTGGCAGCTCCTCCTCCTCCCCACCTTCCCTTCTCTTCTGCCTTCCCTCTTCTTCCTTATTTGTGGTGGCTCCTTTCCTCCTCTTTGCAGAGCAACCACACATTTCCAAGAAGACCATTTTCCCCCTCCTCCTCGATGGCCTGGACAAGAACTCGACAGTGGGAAGATCTAGCAAGTGGGAGATTCGACGGCTCTAGAAGCACTGGAGCGGGAGGATCCGGTGGCTATAGGAGATTCGGCGACTATGGGAATGTTGGAAAGGCCGTAATTTTCTAATTCCGGCTGGCCATGGCCATGTCTCATACAGCACACTACAACCACCATCCCTTGTCGTTCCCCCTTTTGATTGGCCATGGCCGTGTCTCATCCCACTGTTCTTTTTTTTTTTTTAAATCTCCGATCGGCCTGGTCATCTGGGTTACCGGTTTAACCACCTAAACAAAGTTAACCAGCCCGAGTCAACATTACCCAGTATCCCGGATAACTTGACACGGATTTTTAACTGGGTCCTATTGAACCCGATCAAATCACCCAAGCCAGTCCAAGTTTTAAAAGACTGCTTCCCACCAACTATTGTCATGAGGATTTTTCTTTAGCCTTTTTTTTTTTTTCTGATCCCACGTGATTTGTGGGATATTATCCATCAACTCATAACAATAATTTAATTATTTACAGGTTATCAAAACGAGGCAGAGTGTTCGTCCAAAATGTCCAGCTCATTGGAACGTTGACTAATGCACGTTGTAGGCGTTTAGAAAATGGACAAACTTTTCACGCCCTGCAAACCTCACATGCTTCATTACATTTACGTGGGATATTTTTAAGAATACTACTAGGTCAGGTTTTGATTGGGTTTTGTCAAAATAAAATTATTTAAAATATTAATAAATTCGAATCTGATTTAAATAGTTATTTGAGTTAAATTTAAAAACCCTGACCCATTAGAATTTGAGTTAAGTTTTATTAAAATATATAAAAATTATATTTATAAATTTATTTTAATTAAATTTACTAAATTTAAACTTAATATTATTTAATAAAATAAATATTTACGTAACATTAAAAAATATAGGTAAAAAGTCTATTTCAACTTCCTATCATCGTTGAATGAGATCGAGACCGTCAAAATAAATCCTACTCATCAACGATAGAAAGATGAAAATGACTTTTCACCAACGTTTTTCAACGTCTAAATAATAAATTTAAATCCAACCGGACAAGTTATTGGAGTTGATTTAAAAAACCCAGACCCAACACGTACGCGACCCGGCATCCCTCGACATTTCTCACCGTTTGCTTTATAAATGGGGCGCCATTCACTCAGTCCATCGAGGAGTTGCAAATATCCAAAGATCTGAAGATGCATAGGCCCCTCTTGACTGAAGATAACAAGTCCGGCGATGGCCAGGATGCGCCACCATCTCCATCAGGACTTCCCCTCCGTGAAATCCCCGGCGCCTACGGCCTCCCGTTTTTCGGAGCCATCCGGGACCGCCTCGACTACTTCTACAACCAAGGCCAGGACGCCTTCTTCAGCAGCCGCCAGAAGAAATACAAGTCCACTGTCTTCCGGGCCAACATGGTGCCCGGGCCATTCATGGCACGGGACCCCCGCGTCATCGTCCTGCTCGACGGGGCCAGCTTCCCCGTCCTCTTCGACGTGACTAAGGTCGAGAAGAGGGACGTCTTCACCGGCACCTTCATGCCCCCCACTTCCCTCACAGGCGGCTACAGGATTCTCTCCTACCTGGATCCCTCCGAGCCCAACCACGCCAAGATGAAGCAGCTCCTCTTCTTCCTTCTTTCCACTCGGAAGGACCACTTCATCCCAGCATTCCACACCTCTTTCTCGTCCCTCTTCACAACGCTAGAAGCCCAAGTAGACAGCAAGGGGAAATCTGATTTCAACGCACTCAATGAAGTTGCATCTTTTGAATATCTTGCTAGGGCCTACTTTGGTGTAAGCCCAGGTGAAACGAAGCTCGGATCGGACGGTCCCAAGAGCATTCAGCTATGGCTGTTGTTCAACCTGCACCCTCTGCTCACCGTCGGGCTGCCCAAGTATATAGAAGATCTTCTGTTCCATACCTTCCACTTCCCTCCTTTCATCGTCAAGCCCTACTATAAGAAGCTCTACAACTTCATAAAGGACGCTGGAAAGGTGATATTGGACCAAGCAGAGAAGATGGGCATTGACAGGGAAGAGGCCTGCCACAATCTGCTCTTCGCCACCTGCTTCAACTCGCATGGGGGAATGAAGATCTTCTTCCCGGCTCTCCTGAAGTGGATCGGCTTGGCAGGAGAAGAGCTTCATGCCCGGCTTGCACAAGAGATCCGGAATGCCGTCAATACTAACGGAGGGAAGGTAAGTCTGTTCATATTCGGCACTCTTCCTGTTGTTTGTAGTCCGCTTGACTTGAACAAACATCATGGATACGTCCCAAGTCGCTTTCCTTAACCAAACAAGAGGAAACGTATCCCATGTTAACTGTCCAATTTGCAAGAAAATAGAATAATTAATATTAGACAAAGGGATAGTTATAGAATATGATATAAAAGAAAGAATATTAAAGTTTCCCTCATCTCTCATCTTTTACCTCACTGCCCCTTCTTTCTCCCCACTTCTCCCTTTTTTCCGCCGTAAATTTCGTCGCCGGCGTAGGAGGCTTGTCTTCGCCACTGCGACTAGTATGACACCGGCCATATCTGGCCACGGTTAGCGTGCTGCCATGGCCAACACGCCGTCTACCAGATCTGTCCATAGCCAGATCGTCACGGCCAGGGTACTGTCTCTACACGGCCAGCTTAGATCTAGCCGCAACCAGATCTAGCTGCTGCAGGCCAAATCTAGTGGTCGTATCTAACCAGTCACGGCTAGAAGCCGAATTTTGGCTGCTGGCCACCGCCAGCTTGTAGCACAGTAAGCGCACTACGGTGTTCGAATTTGGTCGCGGTGGGTTTATGAGATCGTACTAAAGCTATCGCCTAAGTCGTCGTAAATAAATGTCTCCCAGGAAAAACTCTTCTGTAGGTTGCTTAGTCTAGAATTTCTCTTGTCAATAAATTGAATAATAATTATGGAACATACCACCTTTACTTATCGCCTAGCCATGATCAATTTCTCATGGTACCACACTTATAACACTTGGTTTTATAAAGTTGACATAACTTTTTAATTCACTTTATTACCATAGGGAGAACGTTGAAATTAATAGCATATACTCGTAAGATGAATGTGGAACTCTTGTTAGCATCCGCTTTCTGATTTAGTCGGACAATTTAAAATTTTTGTGTTTTACAGGTGACACTGGCAGCAATAGAACAGATGACCCTGATGAAATCTGTGGTCTACGAGACACTAAGGATAGACCCACCGGTGCAGTTTCAGTACGGAAAGGCCAAGAAGGACCTAATGATAAGAAGCCATGACGCATCCTTCGAAGTGAAGAAGGGGGAGATGCTGTTCGGCTACCAGCCATTTGCCACGAAAGACCCCAAGATCTTCGACCGGGCGGAGAGCTTCGTCGGAGACCGGTTCGTCGGGGACGGTCAGAGCCTCCTCCGCCACGTCCTCTGGTCCAATGGGCCAGAGACGGAGAGCCCCACGGTGCAGAACAAGCAGTGTGTGGCAAAGGATTTTGTGGTCTTGATGGGGAGGCTGCTGGTGGTGGAGCTCTTCCTCCGTTACGATACGTTCACGGTGGAATTAAGCAAGCAGCTGCTGGGCTCGCTCGTGAACGTAACCTCTTTCAAGAAGGCAAACGATGCTTGATCCAGATGCGTGTGGCTTTGTGCTATATTTTCTTTGTGTGGTCCCGTGGCTTTACCTGCAAAATCGTACCTTTGTCCTTTGTTAGTAATTTTTCGTTGAAGTTTGCAACTTACAGTTGTGCACTACATATAAAAAGCGTATATTCGTTCTCGTTATGCTTTTATGAAAATATTGCAATTATGACTTACCACGTGCAATGGTATATACTATCTTTCTCCGCTAGAAATGATGACTAAAAAAAATAACAGATCAGTTACTCTAATTAAAAAGTCTTAGCGCGTCACTAACAAGGTATGTTAAATTAAGCTGTTGGACATGGTCATGCGGGCAAAATTGATATAGCCATTTGACCCTGCATTTGACCCTGTAACAATTTGAGGGAAGCGTTTTTTATGCTCCCGAAAAGATTGAGCCCATAATAAACCCTGAATCAAATAATGACACGTTGCAAAGAAGAGGAGAAACCAAGTTGACGTTAACTCCATATTTTCTTCCGTCCGCTTCCCACTTTCAACTCCTGCTTCCATTCAACTCCCGCTTCCCACCCCCTGTTTACCGAGTATCTCCACTGTTGCCGGGAAGATACAGAAGGAAGAGCACGAAGGAAGAGCACTAGGGCAAAAGCGTTTTAAGCAGAGGAAGGAGCCATCTTTCCCGGTAAAGTGGGCTGCTAGCCTGCTATTGGTTGAAACCCTAGCGGAGCTCCCTCTTGCTGACGCTATCACCAATGGCGACTCACCGAGCCCTCTCCTCCCTCCTCCTTCCAGCTTGCCCCCAAGCCCGCCACCGCCCTCCTCGCGCCGAGAGCTCTCACCGGCCGCCCCTCGCCCAAGGGCTTCCTCTTGTCCCGCACGCTTGAGTATGCCACCTCTGCGGCCGCCCCCTTCTCACCGGCGACACCGCCCGCCGGGCCTAAACCTGCGGGGCCTAGTAGTAAAATCACTGACGAGTTTACCGGGTTTGGCAATTGGTCCTTCCACACTCAGACTTCTCTGGAGCCCCATCCCAAACTTCTCTCTCGATCTCCCTCTTTGATCGAGCTCCGCACCGCACCCTAGTTGCCGGAATCGGAATTGGCTCCTCTTTGCGGCCTTACTCCCTAAACCTTAATCTAGGTTGTGCCAGCGGTTCACCTCCTCCTCCTCCTCAAAGCCGAATCCAACCAGCTTGCGAAAATGAGGTGAGTTCCCTTTGCTGCTGCTTTGATCATTGTGCGTTTCTCTCTCTGGGAAACTTTGCTGCCTTTTGTATTTCCTTTCCATTCACTTATCTGTCAACTTGATCTATGATTTTTGAAGCTGATGATACGAAGGTTCATTTGTTTTTCTGTTCTTTTTTTTGTTGAAGTCTAGTGTATTTTCGTTCTTAAGGTCTTATTGGAACCCTATTTGAATCTGTGTTATGATATTACTCATAACATTGTCTATTTTACTTATAAAGCAGCATTAGACTTTTAAAGCCAGTCCCCGAATTTGATATCTCAAAAAACAGAAATTTCAGAATGTTAAATTCTTTGGTTATCATGATTTGCAAAGACTGATTGGATTTATTTATAATAATCTTCTGACACATTGCTAGAAAGTTTCACCTACTTACAGCTCATAGACATGTGGGATCCAACAACTTCAATTTGCTCAGCAGCAGAAGTCATACAATATTCACGCTGGTATGCTATTTATTGACCAGAAAAATCTGTTCAATTGATGAATTTAATTGAAAAAAAACATAGGTTAGATGCCGCATTTATGCTTCATTTTTACCCAAACGATTGGATTGATAATTAAGGAAGAATAAATGGCCAGTAGTGGAAAAAGCTGCATTCATGGTAAATTTCCAATTATTAATATGATTCCAGTTGTAGTTGTTTTGTGCCTTTGATTAAGATTTTTCCCATTAGGTGAAGCTGGTGTTAGGTCCTCTCTAAATTGTCCATTCAAAGGGTGTGTATTTTCAATAATAGCTTTAGTGTGCTATAAAGGTTCTGGTTGCTTTATTGACATGCCCAGCATAGACTCATAAAGGCATGTATGGATTTTTGAAACGTAACAAAATTGGTTAAAACTATACTTGGCTTGTGTCAAGCTTGTTTATTTGTTAATGGCCGGCTGGTGGTTTAGGAATGATCTTCTGTCTTCTTCCAATATTTGGGTTAGTTAGTAATTCTTGTCATGATGTATGTATCTGGTATTATTAATTATTTAATGCCAATGCATCCTTTAAATTGTCTTGTTACAGACCATAGAGAGTAGTCCTTGCGGTGAAAATTGTGAAGGAGAAGCTGCGAACTTGTCTCAGTTGGTAAGATATTTCATTTCCAACCTACTTCAGTTGAAAAAAGTACCTTCCTTTCATATTCTATATGATTGTTTAGTTAGAGTCTGATATTTAGCAAGCTAGATGTTTATTCTCATGGATTTGGCTGTATGAACTTTATATTTCTATCTATATTCAAGTTTTAGTGCGCAATAGATTGGCTTCTTATTTGTTTTGGTATTTTACTTATACCTGCAGAACCTCATCGATCTGGCAGGTTCTGAGAGCTCGTGGGCTGAAACCACCGGTGATCGGAGGAAGGAGGGATCTTACAGCAATAAAAGTTTGCTAACTCTTGGAACTGTAAGGCCTGATATGGATCTTTGATCACATACTTTTTCTTTTTGTATCCTGTTTGTAATTTTCTCAATTAATGTCTGTATCCTTTGCTGTGTTGAATTCCTTTTCCAAAAAGGTGATATTTAAATACCATAGAATCCATTGATGAAAAAGGAGATATTAGTAAGATTGTTAGAAGTGCCCTTCTTATTGATTTGTGTACTTATCAATTACTTCATTAATCAATTATGATTTTAGTGATTATATTCTCTGTTTCCGTGGTCAGAAATCGATCACTTTTTACCCATTCATCGTAAAGCGCCTGCTTTTTGTTGAGCAGGCAACTGAGCAACAAATTCTCGTTGCTGGAATTAAGGTATTCCATTTTCATGACAAGTTTGTGCTTATATGCTTAATTATATAATTAAATTTATGACTTATTGTTACTTATTGGTCTGCTGAAAAATGTCTAATGCCTTCTTTCTTCCATGCAGGTTGTGTACCTTCTTGTTCCATATTAGAGAGGAGGGAAGATTGGGCTTTTTGGTGGTGCCGGTGTTGGGAAGACAGTACTTATAATGGAACTGATCAACAATGTCGCCAAAGCTCATGGTCAGGCCTAGGAAATAAAGCATTGCTAACAATTTTGGAAGTATGTTTAATATCATTACTATATTTTTTTCCCTTACAGGTGGTTTCTCTGTCTTTGCTGGTGTTGGTGAACGTACTCAAGAGGGTAGTGATTTGTACAGGGAAATGATTGAGAGTGGTGTCATTAAGCTTGGAGAGAAACAGGTTTGGGCACTTTGAATTGAAGTTTAATTGTTTGGCATCTATAGAAGTGCAGGCCGTATTGATTGTTTCTGATTAGCAATTTTTCTTTACTATTGCAGAGTGAGAGCAAATGTGCTCTTGTTGATGGTCAAATGAATGAGCCTCCCGGTGCCCGTGCTCGTGTTGGCCTTGCTGGTAATTGAAAGCACTTCTGTGATGCTGAAGGGCAAGATGTGCTACTTTTTATTGACAACATCCCCCCCCCCCCCAAATCTTTGTGTTTGTTGATCTACTTAGTGATTTAGCTTTTGTGTTTTCTGTTTCACAGGCAAATTCAGAGGTGTTTGCTCTGCTTGGTCGTATTCCATTTGCGGTTGCTTACCAGCCAACTTTGGCTACCAATCTTGGAGGTCTAGAGTAGCATTTTACGTTGACAAAAAAAGGTTCAATTACTTCTGTGCAAGCCATCTATGTGCCCGCTGATGACTTGACGGATCCAGCTCTTGCTACTACCTTTGCACATCTTGATGCTACCACTATCCTCTCACGACAGGTTTGTCTCTAATGAATGAGTTCAAGTATGTTTGTTGCATTGCTTATATATATATATATATATATATATATATATATACCTTTGACTGAACAGATTTTAGAGCTTGGTATCTATCCTGCTGTCAACCCTCTTGATTTGACATCTAGAATGCTTTGTCCTCGTATTCTTAGTGAAGAGCACTACAACACAGCTTGTGGTGTGCAGAAGGTTTTACAGAATTACAAGAACTTACAAGATATTATTGCAATTTTGGGTATGGATGAGCTCAGTGAGGATGACAAGTTGTCTGTTGCTCGTGCTCGAAAAATTCAGCAGTTCTTGAGCCAGCCTTTCCACGTTGCGGAGGTCTTCACAGGTGCTCCTGGCAAGTACGTTGAGCTGAAGGAGAGTGTTGCTAGCATCTAGGTAATTGAAAGCACTTTTTTTATGTCCATCTTGGGACGACTTCTGCATTAAATTCTACATTAAAGATTTGTAGTTTGTACTGTATGTTTGAGGAAGTTTTATTTGTTAATTAATGTCTTATAAGTTCTGGCAATCTTTTTTTTAACCTTTTATACTAATAATTAATTATATTTTATTACATTGATGTTGGCCTCAAAGGACAATACTATATTTTGTATATTATTTATTTGAAATTGGGAAGGTAGTTGAGTGGTGTCAGCTTGCAGTAGTTATTTGTTA
Organism: Saururus chinensis; assembly: GCA_035235625.1. Lineage (NCBI taxonomy): Eukaryota > Viridiplantae > Streptophyta > Magnoliopsida > Piperales > Saururaceae > Saururus > Saururus chinensis. The sequence goes on from CP141142.1 coordinate 23,803,604, forward strand.
TGAACTCTAGCGATTTTTGTTTTATCTTAGAAATTGAGCCATAATTGACGTGTTGAGATCATGCCTATTTGTTAGCCACACTTAATTCATCCTTTTACATAATTGTATAGTCAACTAAATTTGTATTTGATGATGATAGAGAGTTTTGGATGGTAAATATGACGACCTTTCGGAGCTGTCATTTTACATGGTTGGAGGAATTGACGAAGTTATTGCAAAGGCAGACAAGATTGCTAAGGAGTTAGCTGCTTAAATTTAAGTTTATGATCCTGCTTGCATTGTGTTTAAAGTGATAATAATTTGATGGTATAAGGATGTAATGCCTATGAATTTGCATTTTTTGAGGTTAACTTAGCTCTTTTCGACTATTTAATTTATGTTTATTTATTGTCTTTTTTTTAGAAAAATCGTAATGTGTAGAGGACAGATGACTTGAGTTTACAGAGGTCACCAATGTTATTAGAATGGCCCTAGGTTTTTTTTAACAATAAACACATTACGGTCTGTTTTTTTTGTGCTTGGTTAATTTTTTCACTATTGTCCTACTTTTCTTGACTTATCATAAATAGAGACTTTTTCCTCGGTTTGGAGCTATCCCTCCCATTGGAGGGTTAAAGACAATGAACAGCTTTGCTGACATTATGTCTAGGTAAGAAGAGTTTTCAAAGTGCCCAAACCTGTTTCTCTCTAAGCTTAGGGCTTGTTAGGGGTTATGGAAAAAAAAATTCATGGTTAAGGATTTATTTAAAAAAATTACTAGATAAAAAAATCTATGTTAATAGAGAATATTATATTGATGTCTTTTTACACATTTTTTTAATGAGGTGACCTTTTTATTTGTCCTTTTACACTTTTTTTGAATGAGGTAAAACACAATTTATTGCCAAAAAAATATCTTGGACATAAATTTTTTATTTTTTAAAATAAAATTAATAAAAATTTATATTAACTCAAATACACATTAATTATTATGCACATGCATCTATATAAAACTATCATTTTGCAATGATTTTATTCTATTAAATATTTTATACAAAATAATTTATAAAAAGTAAAAAAATCTAAGAATAATACAAATGGCTACAAGTCCCATAATTCTTTCATTTCTTTGAGAATACCAAACTTATTAAATAAACAATTTCATTTGCCCATGACTAATAATCTTCTAAATTTGGTGCTTCGAATGAAAATTCTTTGTGTAATTCATTATCCTCCGATCATGATCTTTATTTTTATTCCTAATAAATCTAATTTTGAAAGTATATTGCCACTTTTAGCATGATTCTTGTCGTGCATACCCGCAATTTGAACCAATTTAAGAATCTTTGTTTTCTTCCCTTTTTGTCCTTCTTAGAAGTATCATCAACAGTTTCACCATTGACTTCCAATGTAATACACCTATCAAAGTTTTCAACTCCGCCTTCTATAAGGAAGGTATGCAAGCTACAAGTCACCATGAGCATTATTGAATAATCATGCAAATACTTATATTAAAACACATAAATAATCAAACAGATTGAGTAATTGTAAGAAATGAACGAAAGAGAGTACAACAGTATTCAACCTCCTCTCCAAACGAATGTCTTCTCCTTGGAATAGGATGTTGGGGAAATCGTGATGATTGTGAAGCTTTGCTCAATACCAAAATCAGTTTGGTCAATCGTTGAATCCTCTCAAGCAAAGCAATTTTAGCTTCTTCTTCTTCTTCCAACCTTGATTGTAGCTTGAATTGTCCATCTTCTAGCTTTTCAGTTTACATCACAAAGAGTGTGGTTAACATATACCAAGCAAGAAAAAAGTAATTAACCTATATGCAGTGCTATAAAATATATATATATATATATATATATATATATATATATATATATATATATATATATATATATATATATATATATATAGACACACACACACACACGACACAAATTCCTACAATAACCAAAACTAAAATGGGATGAATACCAGATGTCAAGATGCATAGCATATATTTACTAAAAACAAAATAAGTAAATTGATCAGTATGCCTTGCACCATCATGAACCTCAATAAAATTGCAGCAAGATACGGGAAGTCATAATTACATAACTTTATCCAGCATACCTTTTGCTTTAAGAGGACAATATCATCCTCTCCCACATCTTTCCGGGGCGGAATAGACACAATTCCCTTTTTTAATTGCTCTAGCTCCTCCTTTAAGATTCGAATCTCATGCTGGTATTTCTTGATTAGAGATTTCTCATCAAGTATCTACAGTTACAACAGGAACATGAATACTAACATCTTACAGCCAGCAGAATTAATTTCAGAGGATATACCCTATTTTGAGATGCTTGAATCTCAATATGTTTTGCACGGTGAGCAAATTTCAAGGTGTTATGCGTCTCTTCCGAATTGCTTGAAGAAGGTGTAACAGTACAGATGAGCTGCAGGTAATAAGTAAAAAAGTATATGAAATAATTCACTTTGGTCAATGTCAATGTTGTGTACCAAATTACAAATTTTGAAAGAAGATGCATGTAGATATGGTTAGGAAAACAATAATTCAGGAATAGTACTGAACAACTAACCGAAAGCCTTTTTTGAAAATTGTAGGTACAAGGCAAGATGAGGAGCTTACAGATACACGGCCATGACCACTAAAAGACGATTGAAGTAGCCTGGTGAGCTTAGAATCTCTATAAGGTATATGTGAAGCCTTTCCATCAGTTAACTTTGCAATGACCTGCAAAGTACAATATGCGTAAGAAATTAAAAACATCTTAAACAAACAACACTGACAGTATGAGCAAAGAGAAAAACATTATTGATTAATTTTCAAATAAATTGACACGTAACAAATGCTTGCACGAGAATAAATTTATGAAAATCAAGTTAGTGGCAACTTCTGGAGAAGGTATGGTAAAAAGGCCCCATGCAAACCAGGCAATTAAGCACATTTGGCCAATCTTGTCAATTAATGTCTCAATGAGAATGCATTTTAAGGAGGAGCTACTAAGATATTCTGGATTTCATATTCTGGATGGGCATGGATCCTCACCCATACATCTGTACAAATTTCAGAGTAAGTGTGTCAGGTGCATATGTGGTAGTAACTAAGTGAGCCATCGACATATGGCCTGGAAAAGTGCAGGCTAAGGTTTTTCTAACCATCTAAATAATTCTTGTTACAGTGGGTCCAAAAGCACATTCTGTAAATAAAGTGATCCCAAACTTCAGTAAATTGACTAGAATAAACACTTAAACAAACAAAAAATTCTATGGCATCTTACTAATATCTCCTTTTTCATCAATGGATTCTATGGCATTTAAATATCACCTTTTTGGAAAAGGAATTCAACACAGCAAAGGATACAGACATTAATTGAGAAAATTACAAACAGGATACAAAAAGAAAAAGTATGTGATCAAAGATCCATATCAGGCCTTACAGTTCCAAGTGTTAGCAAACTTTTATTGATGTAAGATCCCTCCTTCCTCCGATCACCGGTGGTTTCAGCCCACGAGCTCTCAGAACCTGCCAGATCGATGAGGTTCTGCAGGTATAAGTAAAATACCAAAACAAATAAGAAGCCAATCTATTGCGCACTAAAACTTGAATATAGATAGAAATATAAAGTTCATACAGCCAAATCCATGAGAATAAACATCTAGCTTGCTAAATATCAGACTCTAACTAAACAATCATATAGAATATGAAAGGAAGGTACTTTTTTCAACTGAAGTAGGTTGGAAATGAAATATCTTACCAACTGAGACAAGTTCGCAGCTTCTCCTTCACAATTTTCACCGCAAGGACTACTCTCTATGGTCTGTAACAAGACAATTTAGAGGATGCATTGGCATTAAATAATTAATAATACCAGATACATACATCATGACAAGAATTACTAACTAACCCAAATATTGGAAGAAGACAGAAGATCATTCCTAAGCCACCAGCCGGCCATTAACATATAAACAAGCTTGACACAAGCCAAGTATAGTTTTAACCAATTTTGTTACGTTTCAAAAATCCATACAAGCCTTTATGAGTCTATGCAGGGCATGTCAATAAAGCAACCAGAACCTTTATAGCACACTAAAGCTATTATTGAAAATACACACCCTTTGAATGGACAATTTAGAGAGGACCTAACACCAGCTTCACCTAATGGGAAAAATCTTAATCAAAGGCACAAAACAACTACCACTGGAATCATATTAATAATTGGAAATTTACCATGAACGCAGCTTTTTCCACTACTGGCCATTTATTCTTCCTTAATTATCAATCCAATCGTTTGGGTAAAAATGAAGCATAAATGCGGCATCTAACCTATGTTTTTTTTCAATTAAATTCATCAATTGAACAGATTTTTCTGGTCAATAAATAACATACCAGCGTGAATATTGTATGACTTCTGCTGCTGAGCAAATTGAAGTTGTTGGATCCCACATGTCTATGAGCTGTAAGTAGGTGAAACTTTCTAGCAATGTGTCAGAAGATTATTATAAATAAATCCAATCAGTCTTTGCAAATCATGATAACCAAAGAATTTAACATTCTGAAATTTCTGTTTTTTGAGATATCAAATTCGGGGACTGGCTTTAAAAGTCTAATACTGCTTTATAAGTAAAATAGACAATGTTATGAGTAATATCATAACACAGATTCAAATGGGGTTCCAATAAGACCTTAAGAACGAAAATACACTAGACTTCAGCAAAAAAAAGAACAGAAAAAAAAATGAACCTTCGTATCATCGGCTTCAAAAATCACAAATCAAGTTGACAGATAAGTGAATGGAAAGGAAATACAAAAGGCAGCAAAGTTTCCCAGAGAGAGAAACGCACAATGATCAAAGCAGCCGCAAAGGGAACTCACCTCATTTTCGCAAGCTGGTTGGATTCGGCTTTGAGGAGGAGGAGGAGGTGAACTGCCGGCACAACCTAGATTAAGGTTTAGGGAGAAAGGCCGCAGAGAGTAGCCAATTCCGATTCCGGCAACCAGGGTGCGGTGCGGAGCTCAATCAGAGAGGGAGATCGAGAGAGAAGTTTGGGAGGGGGCTCCAGAGAAGTCTGAGTGCGGAAGGACCAATTGCCAAACCCGGTAAACTCGTCAGTGATTTTACCACTGAGCCCCGCAGGTTTAGGCCCGGCGGGCGGTGTCGCCGGTGGGAAGGGGGCGGCCGCGGAGGTGGCATACTCAAGCGCGCGGGACAAGAGGAAGCCCTTGGGCGAGGGGCGTCCGGCGAGAGCTCTCGGCGCAAGGAGGGCGGTGGCGGGCTTGGAGGCAAGCTGGAAGGAGGAGGGAGGAGAGGACTCGGTGAGTCGCCATTGGTGATAGTGTCAGCAAGAGGGAGCTCCGCTAGGGTTTCGACCAATAGCAGGCTAGCAACCCACTTCACCGGGAAAGATGGCTCCTTCCTCCGCCCAAAACGCTTTTACCCTAGTGCTCTTCCTTCGTGCTCATCCTTCTGTATCTTCCCGACGACAGAGGAGATACTCGGTAAATAGGGGGTGGGAAGCGGGAGTTGAAAGGAAGTGGGAGTTGAAAGTGGGAAGCGGACGGAAGGAAACACGGAGTTAACGTCAACCTGGTTATCCCGTTTCCGTTTCGGTGCTCTCTTCTTGGCAACGTATCATTATTTGAATTGGGGTTTATTATGGGCTCATTCTTTTCGGGAGTACAGTGAACTCCAAGCTAAAATATATATTTTTTGTATTATTTTTATTTAATATTAAATTAATATAAAAATATATATTTAAATATAATATATAAAAATATGACCTCAACTTACATATTCTAGTGTTAGCCTAAGCATCTTGAGCCATTAGATTTTAATTTAATGGCATACGAAGGCACATAGTGATTCAAATGCGCATATCCCTTAAGTTATGCTCAATCTCACATTGACACGCATAAACTGTGGCTCATACAAATAGATCTAAAAAATAATTAATAAAATAAAAGATATATAAATAATAAGTAAAAGTAAAAAATACATAATCTATTTCCTTTTGGAATAGTAATGAAAAATCAAAGAGAAATTATAAAGTGAAATAAAATATAAATAAAAATGTAAAAATAAAAAAATATAGAAATGAAAAATAAAATAAAATAATAAAAAAATAAAAAATATCTCTTTTAGGAGACATTACAAATAATAAAAATAATGTCCCACATTTGAAACTCCATATCCACATGGGATATGGCGTCCCAGGTTGGAGTCTATTGTCCATGTGGACCATCATTTCCAACTATTGCATACACTTGTACATAAATGGATAATGTTCCCCATATAAAAATCCATCATAGGAAATCCCTCTCCATTCTGCTTCTAGAGAAAGATTAATCGATTAAATGAAACCTTTTGTACGGTTATCATTTTGAAAATTTGCATCTCTAACAGCTTCTTCAACGTAGGATGCCATTTCCAAATGGCGTCCCTTGAGGAGTACATGGTGCCCCGTTAGGGTGCCATTGGCCATCCTACTAGGGCGCCATTTTTGGCGTCTCCATTTTGAGACACCCTTTTTTTCTATTTTTAATCCTCGTTCTACCTTTATTTTTACCACTTTTTCATCTTTTTTTTCCTTTGTATTATTGTTTTAAATATTGTATTTAACATCTATGGTTCGAGATCACAGGTTGTCAAATTGAGCCACTTGAGCATATCCAACATCTCAATTTGACATCTCCTATTGGAATGCTCTAAAGGGTCTTAAATGTTTGTTCATGTTGTCAAATCCAATAAAGGACAAAATTTATGTGATGTAGGTTTTAAAAGGATTGGGCTAATATTTAATCTTTTAAAATGTCAGGATCTACATGTACTTGTTGTAAAAGCTCCTCAAAAGTTGTCTCTTGATTTTTCTTTGAAAAAATTGTACAATGGAGATGTTGGTCCATAAAAAATCAGGCAAAGGGAATGGGCCCTACTATACTGCCATGGAGGACTAGGCTGAAACTGGGATAGTTTGGGTCAGGCTAGAATTTGGCCCCGACCCTAACCCGCCATCCTATTTCCCAACCTGCCCCAGCCTTAGCCCTAGGCAGGTTTTCCAAAGACTGGCCCTAGCCTGGCTCTAAGTTGGCTGGGATCGGCTAGGTGAGATCTCACCAGTTGACCCTATAAGACACAAGTTAATATGCTTATTATGGCCTTTATGTGGGAACATTCACAACTAATCATTATGACTTGCAAGCTTAAAATCTTTTAAACTTCCTTAAAATACAACAATTTGTCTATTTCTCCTTCCATGTTGGCCTCCAACAAATTATCAAAACATGTAAAAAAATTATTTTAATACTTGAGAGCAGGCCAAACATTCCTATGGGCATTTAGCCTCTCAGCCCTAACCTAACCCTATTTAAGGGAGGCTAGACATTTAAAGGCCGGGTCCTAAGATTGAGCCCAAAAAATTTGGCCTAACCTACATTTTTATGGTCCATGTATGGTTGGGTCCACCCTTAATGTTAGAATATATGTGGCAATATGTATTATGTTGACTTATTTCGGTGAACAAAATAATGTCAAATTGATGTGTAATTTAAGTCAGAGGATATATTGGTTATTGCTCAAAATCATATGATGAACATGAAGCAAATCATAAGACTTAAAAATGTTTTGGAAGGCAAAAACACGCACATACATAACATTTACACACTTAGGATAAAAGGGTTTATCATATTTAGTATGAGAAAAAATGAGAAGAAAACAAGTGAAACATTGCATATGTAAAATTTTCATCCAAGATTAATGAGGATTAAAAAGGGAATTAATCATAAAGATTTCAATTTTTGTGTGACGGTCGCCATTAAATAATATACGATATAATAATCGTAATTATTATTCCACTCGGCATGTGTTAACATTACACGCATAACTAAATGTGATAACCATCGGTACGTATCACCACAAGAAAGGTGTATAAAATAACATACATCATTGTATAAATCGGAGTCAATGCACAACCAAAATTTTATACATCATGATAATACCTAGTTTAACAAAACATCGTAAAATTATTACATATTCCAAGTACACCGTTCGTAGAGCAGTCAGATAACAAAATGTGGGCATAGCAAGCCCTTACATAATAGTCACATAATTACATAATTTTGTGAAATAACAATCAAGAAATTATATAGAAAATTCTCATGCCTTCATCTCTAGTTTAATTGCATTACTTATAGAGTCTAGAGGTGGGTGAGTATTTTGATACTCAGTAAGCAGAATTAATATCTAAATTAATGTGAAGTAGAAAACTCATGAAAGTAACAATTTTTGCTAGAATAGAATTTATTTCAGAAACGAATTAGAAAAACATTGGTTTGTATGATTTGGAAACAATTTCAGATAATATTGATTTGTCTGATGAAGATAAATCCAGAGCTGTGATACCGAACGACATTTCTCCTAATGCTCATGGGGTAATGGAAAGCTAAGAAGGCTAGGAGCTTACCCATGATGCACCACACCTCTATGCACGTGTTAGATACTGATTATTTCCTCAGTAGGTATCTAGATAAAATATGATAATTCTAGGTTTTACCCCAAAACTATCCAGAAAATGCATGTACCATAACAAAATTCAGTGTATGTAAAACTTAGCACACGTATGACATTTTTCAAAAACTAAAGCAAATAAGCATAATTGAGTAAAAACGGTGCATAGAAATTTGACTATACGAGCAGAGCATAAGCTAGAGTTTAAGACCCCTACCTTAGGTTTCAGTAGAAATTTCATGGTTGTAGAGACCTCAAACTAAAAAATTGATCCCGCCATAGCATCTGGCACAATCGATTTTATTGAAATTGCCTTTTGAATATCTTGAGGAACAGAAGTTAGATGAGTGGTAGAACGAAAAATGACAGAAGGTGAAGATCTATAACAGAACTTAGGCACATGGCGCACGACACGTGAATGACGAGTGTCGTGTGCCGTGAGCGGTTAAGCCACGCGGAACCTAGAGTGTTGCGTGGTGCCACTATGACGCGGCAGGACCTGCATGTCATGCGGATGACCCACGCATTGTGTGGTCGTATAGCTCGACAACGCGTCACTGCGTCAGCTGACACGGCTGACATAGCTCCTGCGTCAGCCACAACAAAATATTTTTTTATTTTTTCCTCAAAACTTTAAAATGTGATATCTTTTCAACTACAAATCGGAATTACGTGTTCTTGGTACTGATGGACTCATATCTATGAGCCCTTTAAAATAAGATAACTCATGTATTAGGTTTTACCATGGTTTTACGGTGGGTCCCACCCAAGAGGTATATTTCTAGAGGTCGTTGCTTACAGCCCCAATGTCTGATTTAAATGATTCAAAAGCCATTATGTCCATATTTTAGAGTTCTACCTCAACTCTTTAGATATTGAACCCAAAACAATACTCTATTAATGAAAATATATTATAATTCTATTATTGGTTTTAAGAAACATACCGAAAATCAGGGTTGTCACATTTCGACATTGTAGCAATTTGTTGTTGCTACTAGAGTTCATCGATCAATTGATTATTGCAGCGATTGATAGGTTATTGTAGCAGTTTTCACTAAATTTGGTAGAGATGACACACCCCAACACATGCCAACTCTGAGCCAAAGTCGGACTGAGGAAGCGGCACGCGGTGCAACGAAGTATAGCTGGATTACAGAAGACTTAACTCATCCTTAGGTAAAACAAACTACGGAGTTACACACATATACTTTGTACAAAAGAAAAATGAGCAAAGAAAGGACTATTAATCAAAACATTATTCTGCACATACACACATACTTAGTCATAAACAAGCCCACACATGTCTAAAATAAGTCTAAGTCAACAATGGCTAAGTAGAAAGTGTGAAGTAGTGTCCAAAGTATATTCTTTGCATGACATGTAATCAAATTAACATAATCAAGACATTTCTATAAACTCATCCCCTCAATGGTCAGCATTATCCTCATGCTCAACATAGAGCTTGTCCGAACAACTTGCATTGCACGACATGTAGCCCCAAAACAAAACACAAAACAAAGAGGAGTGAGCCAAAGCTTAGGAAGGGTTTTAATACGAAAAAGAAAATTTATAATGATAACACATGCATAACTATTACAACATCCATCATATAATCAATCACTATGCCCATTCATCATAGTATAATCACATAAACCTGTGCCACCTGTGCATCATGTCATAATTTACATTCCATAAGCATCTACTCATGCTACCTGCATGTAATGCTATCTATAATATATCTCATCAACACATAATCATGCTACTTGTATACCACGCTATATATAACATATTCTATCAACACATAGCCATGCTACATGCATATCATGCTATATATAACATATTTCATTAACACATAGCTATAACCCACATTGCATAAGCACATTTCATGCCACATGTGTATCATGAGTTCAAACATAGCTCATAGCACATATATACCTTATGTTTAAACATATGAAACTCATTTTCATAATCACATCTTGCATGAATCATTTATCAACATAAACATATCATGCATATTTATTTCCCAATAAAACATTCACCTTTCAACATCGAGTACATCAACTACACCATCCTGCAAATACATGCAAATCATACCATAATCACATGTGTAAAATAATCTTCATTCTTCCTACACAATGTGTGTAAATAAGCATTATCTCCAACACATACAGTAAATCAATGGTGAATGTCTCACAATTGAGAAAAACAATCAAACTTGCTCACTGGGACAATCCCTTGAGGGGAAGGTCTGAGTTCCTAGAAAGGAAACTAGAGCGGTTTGGGTAAGCTTTCCAACTAGGAAAGTACCTACTGCTCACTAGGGAAGGTCCAAATTCCTATAAAAGGGAACTAGAGCAGCCTGCTCACCAGGACAAACCTTGTGGGAAAGTTTGAATTCCTAAAAGGAAACTCGAGTAGCATGCTAGCCTGGGACAAACCTTGCGAAAAGTCCGAATTCCTACAAAAGGAAACTAGAGCACCTGGTAAGCAGGTGCACACAGACATACCATACTGAATTTTCAGAGTCCAGATAACTTAACAATTAACTTACATAGCATTCATCTCATCTCAACTCGGGGAGGTACCATATTCTCAAAGGAACTCAAAATGAAATCATGTCCTTTCACACCCAAAACGGATTTGATAAGCCTTCAAATGATTTAATCTAAAATCCAATGTCATCTAATTTCATTCAATTACTCAATCACGGATAATCACAATTAATCCTTGTTTATAAATCATTTTTATGATGCATGCCACATGATACATATATGAGCAAATGCCAAACGAATCCAAGTATAATTATACATGCTCAAATCAGTCCACATGTGCATGAAACATGATTCATCTGTACCCAATAACATCATAAACCTATGCACAAGAGTGTACATAAGTGTTAGTGTTCAAACCTAAGCTAAGACATGTTAAACATAAACAAGCTACGATCAAGGTTCTATACGCAAACATCCATAATTTTATCATAGACCTACCCTACTAGAATCATGGAGTAAATGTGATGAAAATATTGAAATACGAGGTCAAGACAAGTATTACATCATTCTAGATATAGACAAGTATAAACATTACCATACTTCAGAACATGGGAACATGATTCACCTAAAATTAATATAACATGTGCAAGAATATATATACATCATCACAGTTAAACCTATTAAAATCATCAATTAATTATGAAGAAGTCATCAATCATGGAATTAGAACAAGTAGAATATCATGCCAAAACTAAACAACTGTTGTCCTAATCATGCTTGAACCAAATCATGATTCCAAGATGGTCTTCATGCATTCACAGTAGCATTTACAGGTAGTCATGAGTCATTTTAATCATGAAATATTAGATTTGAAAAGAGAACAAGAAATAGTCAAAGTACATAAAATGGTGAAACTGTTGTTTGGCTGTTTGAACACCTTGTCGGGTCATTTGAACATCAGGTCGTTCGATTGGCCAAACAGGCCATTTGAATGTCGACCGTTCGAACACCTATTGGGCTGTTCAAATGCCCTTAACCGTTCACTTTTTGCTGATTTCCTGATCAACCTTCCAAAAATCAAACCAAAAATATCCAAAATTTCAAGATAAATTCTAAAATCACCGTTAACACCCAGGAATTTTCTAAACTCCCAAAGTTGACCACGGGAAATTAGGGTGTTTGACCCCTTGACATTATCATTGGAATAACTTATTTAATGCTTAGATTTGGTGGCTAAAACCTATATGGATGGAAAGTAGACAGAAAGAGTTTCGAAACACCACCAAGAACGCACAAATCAGAGTTCGGATGAGGGAGATACGACCGTTTGAAGTTAAATATAGCGTGTAGGACACGTTTACCCGAATTAGATGCGTAAATTGGCCGTTTAAGTCACTTTATGGGCCTGAATATGTTTGTAACGGAAATTAATAAAAATAAGCCCAATTAGCCCATCTCTGAATGAGATTAGAAAACCCTAACCTTGATGGATATACAAAGGTTAATTAGGGCTCTTGGGGGGAGGGGGGGTTTGCGAAAGAGGACGAACCATCATTTGAATTTTTTGGCGAGACTGGTGAGGCTCCGGCGGTGGTGGATCGATGACAACTCAGCCATCAAGGTAGGCTTTTGAGTTGAGATTAGCAAATATTTCATTATAAAAATCTAAATCGTTTTTGTAAATTATGTAAATAGTGATTTCTGCATCACTGTTCACATAATTTCATTGAACTGTTGTTTATTTTCTTACTATCAGCTAGCCACCGGCCGACTGCTGGTGGCTGGACCCATTGTGGGAGGGGCATACCGGTCTTGGTCATGACGGCTTTGGATTTGGCGGAGGAGTGGATTGGCTGCCGCCGGGTCGCCACAAAAATAAAAGAACCTTGCAGCGGCACGGTGCAACAGCCAGTTGGATGATGGACCAGGGTTGCTGAAATCATTGAAAGATGGCGATATGGTCAAGCCCATACCATCAGTTGGCCATAGCAGCCTACTATCATGACGCCACCATAGGATTCACAAAAAAAAGGCGCTGAGAAAGAAAAGGGGGCCTTTTTAGCCACCGGGTAGCGGCGAAACTGATGTCGTCGGTTTCGCCTTACGCCGGCGGTTCGGGAACACCTGGGACGCCCCCTCCTCTACCATGGTGCTGACAGCACCGTCAGAGGCTGAACGGCCTCTAGCCAATAGCGAAGAAGATGACCTGCGATGGGGTTCGTTGGCCACTGGACCGTGTCGGGTATCCCAACCCGATTCGGTCTGGTCTAATAAAAATAAATAAATAAATATATGCTCTACGAACTGGGTCTGGTTCAGTAAGCTAGAGTTGTTAGAAAAATTTGAAAAGAGTCACAAATTACCATGGGTGTATGAAGAGTGCCCTACCAAAGTTTTAGACCGGGAAAAAATCCCAGAGTCTCTAAAATGACCTTTTTACTCTTGGTAGTTAAATCATCGTGTGAAAACTATTTACCCGACTTAGGGGCTCTGGTTTAGTGGCCTATGAGTGATCTTAAAAATTGGAAAAATTCTCAGTGAGATTTTAATGGTTAAAATAAATATAGGCCAAACCACTAAATGAGGAAAAATCCCAATGAGTGGTTAATTGACCCTTTTACCCTTAGGGTTTATAGTATACTGCTAGTCAAAACCTGGGTCTGTTCAAGGGGTTCACGACCCCGTCACATGTCAAGAAAATTACATGGTGTCCATGAAGTCAAGTAGTATGCTTGAGTTCAATTTTAGACCTGTTAGATGTGAATAAAGCTTTAAACCATATGACAGAAATACCTCTTTGAGTGGACCGCCCACATTCGTGTGAATGGAAGCAAAGGTTAGTTTGAGAGTGGAGCCTCTTGAGAGGATTATGACTTAAAATAAATAAATGGGCAGTGAGATGACCAAATGACTCAAGGGAGGGTAGCATACCCCAAGTAGTAGAATTACCATAATGCCCTTAGGTGGTTGCATGTTCTGTGTCCGCTGAAACAGACAACCTAGCAACCAAACATTAGGGTGACCTAGAATGACGTTAAATAGCTTCAAAAGGAAGGGGTGTGACCAGTAAGAGACATGAAGACCTTAACAGGTCACAGTGTCATGGGAAACAAGGGGAAGAACCCTAATTCTCAAGGTTTAAGGCAGCATATTACACGTGTCTACAATCGAGTACATCGATCGACTAGAGTGTTATATATGTAACTTGCGGGAGGTGTTAGAGTTGTTTACGCTCTCGGGCTTGAATTCACTGAGCCCGAGCCCTTCAAATGAATGCAGTGGGCCTCTGTTTATTGTTATGAACATGAATGACTTAATGTTACTCATATTGCTTACTTTGGTGCATGCTTTTATTATTTATGCTTTGATTTATATTGGTAACTTAAGATTAATGAAGTTTAATCAAGAGACATGGGTTGCCGTTGGATTAGGGAGAGAACATCTAATCAAGATAATGACTAAAATACCCTCATGAGGTGGGGACATGTTCATGGAGAGAACAGGACCCTAACATAGAATTTTACCTTGGTTAATGAACCGAGGGTGGTTATGGGATGTTCTCTTAGTCATATCTCAGTAGATGAGCTATTTATTGGGCCGATTCACATGGTGAAGAAGACCCAAATGGTTAAGCGGATACTTGACTGGATGAAAATAATATAGTCTAAGTTCAGATGTTTGGGGGACTCAATGGTCATAAGGACCTGCGGCTTCTATGGAGACATTAGTAATATCTTATAAGACATTTTCTCACAGAGTTGGGGAATGGTGGAGATTGCGATTTGCTCTTCATCATCACAACGGTTTGGGTATTGACTAGAGGGTCTTTACCACGAGTGTCCTGTAAGTCTTCCCAGGACTATTTAGTATGTACGAAAAGCGGAGTTGTATGAGCATCATGGAAAGCTTGTGCTTCTCGCCAATCTATGTCCATAAGCACAGTTGGGATCCTCTTCTCCAAATTCGTGGCAGGATATTAAGAGCCCTGGGGATTTGGGTCAAACTACTGTTAAGCAGTCTACTCCAAGTTTGGAGTATTATGTTTGGAGGTTTCTCGAGGGGTGAGTAATCTCTGAGTTATAGATTTGATAGTCTTTATTATTTAACAAGGGATGTGAAATAATTAATAACATTGTTTGTTATTTCTTGTTAATTAGACAAGTGGAACGATTAAATGACTTACTATAATGTAGGTTGGTTAAAAATACCTAAGCATTGCACATGTGATGCTATGCTTTTTAGGATAGAGTAGTTTCTAGGCAAAACTACATCTGGATTTGATCTTGTTAGAAACGTTGGAGATGTTGTCTGATGAGTATGTAGGCAACTAACATCAGGTGATGTTGGCCCGATCCGAAAAATATTAATAAAATATTTTATCCTTTGGAAGCTCTTCTCCTGAAGGCGGAGAGATTCCATTGTTGTTGTTGTGGTTGTTTTGTTAGGTTTGTTGCAAATTCTCCAGGCGAAGACAAGTAAGACCAAGATGGGCAAGCACAATAAGTTTCTGCATTTCTACAACTCCGGTACGTTGGTGTACCTTTAGCGTGAGAGTCAACTTGTTATTTATTTTCAGACTGATGACTAACTTGTACTTAATGGATGAGCTGTTGTTGAAATTTTGAGACGTGTAAATATCATATGATTTGATATCCGTATTTGTGAACCCCGATTATCATGACCTGGATATTTAATCAAATGATGTGTTTTGTATTCAAGGAAAAAACATTCTCGCTACTTACCGTTTGTGCTATTTAAAAATACTTTTAAAAATCCGGGTCGTGACAATACTACTTCATAATATCAAACGTTAACCCTAGAGCATAGTAGATCTAACCATTCTCATGCTTAATCTCAAGAAAGTAGACATGAATAACATGCTTTTAACAAATCACCATTAAAGTTCAAAATGAAGCAAGAACCCACATAAACCTCTAAACATACAATCCAATGGATTAAACCACATGAGATAAAATTCCCTACCTCTAAGAAGTCCTTGGATCTACGAAGAAGCTTCACACCTCAAGAAATCCCACTCAAAATTAGGTTTTTAGTTAATACTTAATTAAAATCGACTTAAAAGCTTAAATCATCTTGAAAATAGGTAGATCTATGATTTTCTTTGGTTAAAAAGGAAAATCACCCAATTAGGGTTTCAAATCAAAATTAAAAATTTTATTAGAAGAAATCAAGAATCAATTTGGGAAAATTGAAGATAAGAAGGATTAAGAGCAAAAATCAAAAGATTAAGGGTGATTAGGGCAAAAAACTAACCTAAATCAAATTTTCCTCTTTCTAAAATGGGATAGTGCACCTCCTTCTCCCTTGCATAGTCTTTCCCTAAATGAGTAAGTGCTAGGGTTTTTCCTTAAATATGAAGTGTTTGGGCTATGTTTACAAACTGTTGGGCTATAAAAATAGGTTAAAACACCCTAAGTAGCTAATGAGGTTTATTTTGGGGCTAAAAATAAGTTTAATCATTTCAAAACTCACTGATATGAAATAATTAAAGTTTAGGTTCATGTGGGTTACACGTTGTCCAATTGTGGACTTGGGGTCCACTGTGAGGTCCACACTCTTAATTAAGGAAAAATTGCCATAAAATCTATAAAAGTTAGATAAATCAAGTTTGATATTGAAACTTATAGAAATATAATTAAACCTTGTTAAAACCATAATTAATAACTCTTAATTACAAAATCAAGTCAAACCGACAATTTAAGCAAAACCACACAATATCACATAATTAAATTGAAATTAAACCAGGTTAAAGTTAGAGATCTTACATTATGAGTGATCAGTTACTGTAGCAATTAATCGCTGGGGCCTGTAGTTTTCCAAAGTAGGCTATTCAAAGTTAAATTTGATTTATATTAAAGGTCAAACACTTAACCGACTTAGTTAAGAGGTGTTTTGAATGTGGGAAAAGAGGAGGGAAGCCATTGTTAGCATAGTGAGAGATTGATGAGTCTACTCTATTGGGTTTTGAGAATATAGAGCTTTCCTTTGGCTACATGCTTTAAAGATCAATTTAATTAGCCAAAAGTCAAGAGAAATTTATAACATAACACATACAAGAGCGTGAGGAGTTGCAGCAAAGTTCTTCATCAAAGAGTGATTGAAGAAGCTTGAAGGAAGATCAACAATAAAAAAGGAGTCTTTGATTGAGCTTCTTGAAGAATATCTAAGGCGGAACACAAAGAGAGAAAAACTTCAAAGATTCAATAGAGGGTGAAACTTGAAGACCAACAACGAAGGGGATTGAAAAAATAAAAAGAATTTTCATTTGTGTAGTGTCAAAAAGGTTGGTTGTTCTTAGGTTTTATAAGTTATTGTTTGCTAGTGCAATGATTTGGCCTTGTGAGGCTGCCAAAGTGTTTTACCTAAGTTGGAGTTTCTACGTTAAATCCTTGTGTGATCTTAAATTCTTGGTTTGATTTTTGATAGATAGATTGATCATGAATGCACATAGTCATTAGGTTTTTATTGTTTCCACTATGGAAAAAATTCCCGCACATAGAGGCTAGATTTCTTAATTCTTACTTATAGAAGTACTAGTTTTAGGAAGAATCTAGTGATCCGCTAGGTTGATTAGAGGATATTAAACTCCCACTTAAAAATTTTGCCCCTATTAAGGATTGCATGAACGAGGATGAGCCCTATTATGATCGCCAATCATCTTTCTTCTTGACAACTCTCTCAAGTTTCTTGGATTTTCAATTTAGCTTAATGACTTGTTGAAAGTGGTTTTGTTGTTCATCCTAATAATCATTGTCATGATCGAGATTTTCAAAAATCTTTTTAAATAAAGGACACAAGATAAATACGATAATTTTTTCTTTCTTAAATACAAAATAAATTATCTTATTAAATATCTAGGTCATGATAATTGGGGTTCATAAATATGAATATTAAAACATATGATATTATTACATTTGTCAAAATTCGATAAATAGCAAGTTAACCTTCTAAACACAAGTCTGTCATCTGTCAGAAAATAAATAAGTTAAGTTGGCTCTCGTGCCAGCAATTTCAATTACTTACAAGATTGCACAAGTAAGAAATTAGATCCCACTAGTGCAATGTCGTATTCAATCGCCCACCGACAATCTAATTCGCTACATCCTCATCTAAAGAACTTGCAACCAAACAACACCAAACATCTCCTCCCCTCGGAGGAGCGTTTTCAAAAGAACAAAAGTATTAATTAATATTTTTTAGATCAGGCCAACATCACCGATGTTAGATGCCTACTGTAGCACCTTGATTTTTTAAATTACTTGAAAGGTCGGAATTCCGGCAATTTGTAATAATAAAATTTGGGCCAAGATCAACCGTGCATAGAAGAGTAACTATTCATTATATTAGGTAATTATAAATTTTTTTAAAAATAAAGCCTACATGCCTTAACAAAATCAAAGTCACACACATCCAAAATTAATATATAACAAAAGAATGTGATAAAGCATAGATCTTTCAAAGTTCTACAGGCAATCTTGATTGACATCAACTTCTTCGTTCGAACCTGCAGCATCTAGGGGTAGGTGAGTATAAATATACTTAGTAGACAGAATCAAATTCTATTAGCATGCTAAAACATAAGCATAATATCTCATAGTAAATTACATTCTATTAACACACTTCTTATATGAAAAGTTAGACAAAATAATTCTTCACAAAATCCGGTAAACTCTGATAAATTGTTTGTAGTTAGAATCTAATAAATAATTCAAAATCAAATAAAACATCATTCACAAAAATGTGGCTGATAACCAAGTGACATACGCCCGTGCTCGTGGGGCAACATGATCAGAATGAAGAGGATCTTCCCTCGATATCCAACTTCATGGGTATAATGATTGCGAATTTTTGGCATGATTTCCTGCCTCTAATAAAGCAATTTGAGGAGTTTTAATTTTTTTAAAATTAATTAGAAGCACATTTGGAGAGTTTTTATATGAGTGTGATGGACCTTGGTGAGAGGAGCGTAACAAAACTAAGAAGACGCAAAACAGAGGTTGAGATAAAAAGTTAGGCCTCGGGAAGCATGCCACATGGGCAGGACCCACATAAAAAGTGCAAAATAAGCCACCCTAGTGTCTAATTTCAAAGAGCTTGTCGATACGAGTCTATCGATACCAAGAATGTGTAATTCTGACTTTGGGATAAAAAGTTATCGCATTTTGAAATCGGAATTGTATTTTATAGAAAAAGTAATAAAATATTAAAATAATGATGTCATCCAAGTCAAAGCCAAGCCAACTATCGAGCCGAGCCAAATTGCGCAATCATGACCATCTATGTCACATGATAGAGCGGTACAATACATGACGCTTGCGGGACGCGCGTCGATGCAGCACGTCGACGTCATCCAAGTCGGAGCCGAGACAACTGTTGATGCGTTGAGCTGAACTACGCGATCGTGACCATCTGCGTCACATGATTGTGCGGTGCAGCACACGCCGACTAGGTGCACCACACAGTAGACGCGTGTGTTAGACACGTGTTGACCACATCACGATCCTCTTTCCTTCGTACACACACAAAATCTATTATAAATACTTATTTCAATTCAAAGATCTGGAAGAGTTTTTGGAGTCATTCTGGGTCCATTTTCTTATGTTCAAGAGGCATTCATACCTAGATGGAGCATGCCAGACGTCATGGTGGGGTTATTTTTCTAGTTGGAGACCTCTGAAGCACCAAAAGGGGAGGTCCAATTTCGTGGTGTCCTGTGTATCAGCTTCGAACTCGTGCAAAGAGCGAGGTAGGGACTTTTATCATTTCTTTAAGGCGTGATTATGAACTTTGGTTGTGTTTTAACCTAATAATTATATGACTCTCACATGTTATGTGTTAGAGATTATTTTCAAGTTATGGTTTATGATTTCTACACATATATTTGATTTTTCGAATAATTAATCGTTGAGATAATATATGAATTATATACCTTATATTTATAATTCTATTATGTATATTTAATTAGCTGAATGATTAGCCGCGAAGAGCGGATATGTTATATATTGCATGCTTTATGATTGCCTCATATATATATATATATATATATATATATATATATATATATATATATATATATATATATATATATATATATATATATATATATATATATATATATATATATATATATATATATATATATATATATAATTTTGTTGGAAGTGGATATGTTATATATATTGCATGCTTTACGATTGCTTCATATATGATAGTTCAATCGAATGTTTATTTGTGGAATTTGATATAAATTTT
Organism: Saururus chinensis; assembly: GCA_035235625.1. Lineage (NCBI taxonomy): Eukaryota > Viridiplantae > Streptophyta > Magnoliopsida > Piperales > Saururaceae > Saururus > Saururus chinensis. The sequence continues at coordinate 23,823,861 of CP141142.1, forward strand.
ACACGTTGGAGCCTGTGAGATAAAGACAAACTAGCTTCGCCACTGTTTTAATTGCGAATGAATAGATTATGTTTGAAAGACGGATTTTGAGGACTTGTACTTGTTGAAAGGAGGATTCTCAAGATTATTTTTGAAAAGACATATAAGTATGGTGATCGAGTCACTGATGTGGGACAAATAGAGGGTAACTTTCTCAATGGAATGAGTGACCAACCTTGCCTTTGTAGTCATTGATAGTTATGTTCCCATGACTTTTGGAGGCAAAGCTAGGGTTTTTAAAAGGGTAAACATTGGGATAGAATGTTTTAAAACAAAACAACCTTTTTGGAGTCTAGGAACTCTAGGATATCATGATGATGAGTCCGGGACTTAGATTATGAATATGGGATCCAAGAGTGTTTGGGTTGTCCGGAGCTATTGTTAGGCTCCTTGATAAAGCTCTATTGACTAGATGAGGGCACAATTTTAATCCGGAGCTATTGTTGGGTGCCCCGATAGAGCTCTATTGTTGGGTTGTCCGGAGCTATTGTTTAGGCCCTAATGAAGAGCACCTATTAAGGCTACACGCTAGGGTAGAGATTATCTTGGGAAGACTCTTTGCTATCTACATCCCCGTGCCCCATGAGCACGGGTTGCTCTTCTATCCACAAGCACGAATTGTGTTTGAGATGATCTGTGGTGGAGTAAGAGGATGCTGCTTTCTACCCACAACAAATTTCTCTTAATAATATACATGTCTGGGACATTTGTAGCGAGTCGTGAGAGCTTGCAAACCCTAGGAGCATCTTCGATACGTAGGAAGAAGCTCTAAGGGTGGTTGTGGGTGAGTGGCACACCCTATTTTTATGAAAAATATGATACATGATATGTGCTGTGAAACTGCCATGTGTTTGATTTATGCTTGATAGTATAAACTCCCCTACCGAGTATTTTAAAATACTCACTATCCCCTAGACTTTGTAGGAGTCAACAAAGCTTAGTGTGCGGTAGAGGGGCCTACTCCAAGTTTTATCGATGTGATTTTAAGGATTTCAACTGCACCGAAATGAGTAAGAACTCTCATTATTATTTTTCTCTTGTGTGTTTGTACACGGAGCATGGTTCCAAGGGATATTACTTTTCTATTATCGCATATGGTGAGCAGCTCCTGTCGCTGTCCCTAGTAAACTCCGATATTTTTATTAAAAGAAAATTTTATGCTTCAAAAATCCCGGGGTTCGACAGTTGGTATCAGAGAAACTAGGAACTCTGTCTACAAATACATGAGGTGAAAAATAATGTTGAGACTAGTTTGATTTTTCATCCGAGTTAGGGGGTGTAGCACATAAGTTAGTAAACATAGTTTTGTTAGTGGTATATCTTGTAAGGTTGTGGAACTGCTAAGGAGAAATCTACCAATCACCTGTGGTATGGGACATGCGGTGTTAGTAGATAGCTCAAAGGTTTGTTGTGCTTGTTTAGCGCATAGTTGTTTTTGAGGTGTAGCAAAATACTCATAGTATGAGACATGAGTACTAGCAGCTACTCAGAAGCGCAATTATGCATACACTTCAAGATATGTAACCATAGATAATTAGGTAACATGTCTCAAAGGGTTGTGGAACTGTCGCAGAGAAACCACCAAACTCCTATGGTATGGGACATGCGGTGTTAGAAAGTAGCTCCAAGGTTGGTTGCGCTACAACTACATAATATTATTTTTTAATTGGCCACTCAGAAACGTCATTACGCATATACTTCTAGATATGTTAACCCAACCGTTAATGTTTTGTTTTCATGGTTTTGTTTCCTGATAGTAATAATTACTATCGGAAGGATTTTGTGTGTTTTGGTTTTGAAAATGAGTGAGCAGGGTGTTGTAGAACACACGCTCATTTTATGAAAGAGTAGTACAGAAAAAAAAATTTGTTTGTGTGTGTGAAACAAAATGTTAATTTAAGGTGGTTACAATCAATTAGTACCCCAATGATGTTTCTAATTGTGGAGGACGTAGACATGGCCAGATAACTCAACTTCTGCTGAAGTATCAATTCAAATATTAGTGGTTCAGAGGACCTTTATGGAAATCATTGTTTTGATGATGTGGAAAATGATTGGTTGAAGATGCTAGATGTTGAATCAAGTGCAGTGGTTCAAGCCTAATTCCAATTGCTTAAGTGATTGTAAGAATAATCGTAGAGAGAAGGACTGTTAGAGTAAGTCAAGAAGATTTCTCCAGCTTTATAGGATAGGGTGACTCTAAGGTAGTCGATAAGTGGACCGTTGAAGTGGAAATAGTTTTAAGGTGACGAAGGTTCCGATGGACAGAAAAATAAGATATCTTTTGACAGGAAGAGGAAGGCAATTTTGTGATGACCGTCAACAAAAAGGAATTTCTCTTCTGACAAGAGAATAGATTATGGAAAAGAGAAAAACTTTTGGAAAAGAGAGCTTAGTGTTTCAAGGCATTCAAAATAGGTCAAGTGAGTGTGTTGTATCTGCCACTGTGTACAGAAATAGCTCAGGCAATGGTGTTTGACATACCTTTCAATGGTTATTTTTGACGAAGAAAAGGAGATTAGTTTGGATGAGTTGGACACGCTACCACTCCTATTCAAAGGAACCCTAAAGAACATGTGTAGAAGATCTTAAAGGATTAACGGAACAACTTTAAGATCGGTTGGACAAGACTTTATCCATGTGTTTTCCTATAGGAGTGCGAGGGATGTTGTGAAAAAGGAAGACAAATCTCTTTGATTAGCTACAACGGCCAAGATGTTCTCTTAGATTGACTCAAGATCTCGATGTCATCAACTAAGGATTCAAGAAGAGATATCTCAAAGACTTCTTTTCGAACAAGGTATAAGATTGATTAGTTAAGCTTTCGGTTTGATTTATATCCTAGTAGCTTTTATGGATTTCGTAAACCGAATGTTTTCAAGCTTACCTAAATAAGCTGTGATTGGATTTTGCTCTAATTGTTGTGAATTAGTCTGATTGTTTTGAGGAACGTCAAGAACATTTTACAAATAGTTCTACAAACTTGGAAAACTAATCAGCTATATGCTGAATGCTTGAGTATGAATTCTGGCATGAGTAAGTTATGTTTCTAGGCCTTGTTAGTTTAAAAGAAAGGAAGCTAATGGTTGTGCTAGTCTTAGCTTCACTGTATAATAGAGGAAGATAATAGTGTAGAGTCAAGGTTTTGGGAAAAGCCATGGATGTGTATGGATGGTTGTCCGTTGAATGGACTAGGCATTGTACTATTTTATTATCTGAATCGGGACCAGGTGAAATATGATTCGAGGTTAGTTAGTGTATGTGGATGATTGGTTGAGGTTTTCTTGATAGTGTTGATTTGTGCTTTACATTTTTTGTATGGATGAGGGTTGAGAAAGTAGTAGGAGATGCATTGAGTCACAAGACTTAAGGAAGTGCCAGCATTATGTGGAAAGCTTAACCTTAGCAAGGCACTAGTTGAAGTGTTGGACTTTATGAAGGATTCTAGATTCTGACAATACTCGAACTAAGGAAGGAGCTATCATGTGAAGAATATAGATTTCAGTACACTATCCAGTCGGGAGGAAAGAAGAGGTATTAAAACCTAAAAAAGGAATTTTCAATTGAATGGAATGAGATGAAAACGGATATAAGAAAGGATGTCTTGAGGTGTTTAATTTTGAGCAGGTCAAAGCCAAATGGCAGAAATGTGCGAGTATTCTTTAATCGATGGAAATTCTAGAATGGAAGCAATAGTATATTACTATGGATTTGATTTCAAGTTTATCGAGGACGATGCAAGGTCAAGAATCCATTCTGGCAGTTGTAAATCAAATAAGAGTGGACATTTTCTACCACTGAAAAGGATAATGTCTTCAAATCTCAAGAAAGGAAGGACTTAAGGAAGAATTCGGTACCAACCTAAGGATCAGTATGATGTTCCGTTCACATAAGGATAGTTAGCTAGAGAGGATTATTCAGACAAATAAGATATGTTACGTGCTCGTGCAATGGATTAAAGAGAGTACCAATATGCTAAAACAAAGTCATGCGATGGATTAGAAAGAGCACTAACATGTTGAAAGGTGGGTTGGTTTAAGCTTGAGTAATTGCGGCACTAATTAGATTCGGTGAAGCTCATCAGAGTGTGTAGCAAAAGTATGGTAGGACCTTTGTAAGCTTGGACAAGGTGGGGCTGATGGCATTAAGACTAGCCTTAGCCCTTAGCCTAATGGTGGTTAAGATGTCTTTCAGGTGTCCATACTTTGGAAGCACAGGTGAGATGCTTCACATGTCTAGGACTAAACAGCAATTGCCCTAAGATATGATTTATCTTTGGAGGAAATATAGATGAAAAGGTTGGGTTATAAGGAACCAAAGTTCAAACATAAGAGATTTCATTATGGAAAGGGTTATGGCAGCACCACTATAGGAGGAAGTAACTTAGAGGATTGGGAGTTAGAAAGAAAAGTGATGATGAAGTGCCATGAACTTTCGATGAGAACAGGGTACAAATTACAAGGATGAAATTTCTTTAAGCGGGGTAGATTGTAATGATCACGAATTTTTGGTATGATTTGCTTTAAATTGTTTAGCGGTAGACATCTCGAGAGTTTTTATATGGGTGTGATAGAGCTCGGTAAGATAAGCATAACAAATCTAAGAACACTCAAAATGGAGGCTGAGGTGAAAAGTTAACCCACGGGAAGCATGCCATATGGGTGGGACCCACATAAAAGGTGTGGAAAAATCCACCCATGTGGGTTCTAGTTTCGAAGGGCTCGTCAATACGAGTCCATCGGTACCAAGAACGCGCATTTTCGACTTCGGGATAAAAAGTTTTTGCACTTTGAAATCGGAATTGTATTTTATATAAAAAATAATCAAATATTAGAATAATAATGTCAGCTGAGTTGGAGCCGAGCTGAGCCAACTGTCATCACACCAAGCTGAACCGCGCAATCATGACCGTTTGCGTCCCATGATTGTGCAGTGTAGCGCGTGTTGCGCTGCGGATGTGTGTGTGACGCACGCATCAGGCCCTCACCAACCATGGTGCAATCCATTTAAAATGCGCCATGTGACACAAGCATCTATGAGTGCATAACTCTTTCCTTCGTACACTCACATGAAATCTCTTATAAATACTAATTTTCGTTCAAACTTTCAAAAGAGTTTATGGAGTCATTTTGAGTTCGTTTTCTTCCGTTTAAGCATGGTGGGGTTATTATTCTGGTTGGAGACCTCTGAAGCCCCAAAAGGGGAGGTCTAATTTTGTGGTGTTCGTTGTATCGGCTTCGAACTCACGCAAAGAGCAAGGTAGGGGCTTTTATCCTTTCTTAAGGCATGATATGAACTTTGGTTGTGTTTTTAACATAATAATTATATGACTCTCACATGTTATGCGTTAGAGATTATTTTCAAGTTATGGTTTGTGATTTCTGCACATATATTGGATTTTTTAAATGATTAATCATTAAGATAATATATGAATTATATACCATATATTTATAATTCTATTATGTATATTCGATTAGTCGAATGATTAGCCGCAACAAGCGAATATGTTATATATATTGTATGCTTTATGATTGTCTCATATATATATGATTCTGTTGGAAGCAGATATGTTACATATATTGCATGTGTTACGATTGCCTCATATATGATGGTTTGATCGAATATTTATCCGTGGAATTTGAAATAAATTTTACATGTTGGAGCCTGTGAGATAAAGACAAACTAGCTTCGTCATTGTTTTAATTGTGAATGAATAGATTATGTTTGAAAGACGGTTTTTGAGGACTTGTCCTTGATGAAAGAAAGATTCTCAAGATTATTTTTGAAAAGACGTATAAGCATGGTGATCGAGTCACTAAAGCGAGACAAAGAGAGGGTAACTTTCTCAATGGAATGAGCGACCAACCCTGCCTTTGTAGTAATTGATAGTGACGCTCCCATGACTTTTAGAGTCAAACCTAGGGTTTTTCAAATGGTAAACATTGGGATAGAATGTTTTAAAACAAAACAGCCCTTTTTGGAGTCTGAGAACTCTAGGATATCAAGATGATGAGTCTGAGACACAAGCATTTGAGTCTGGGACTCAAGATTATGAGTCTAGGATCCAAGAGTGCTTGGGTTGTCCAGAGCTATTGTTGGGCGCCTTGATAGAGCTCTATTGACTACATGAGGGCACAAATTTAATCATGTTCAAAATTGGATGCACGGTATCTATTTTAGCCTGGTGAGCCCATAACGAAGGGAACACCCCTAATTAGCCCCTAACGAAGAGCACCTATCAATGCTATGAGCGCTAGGGTAGAGAGTATCATGGGAAGACTCTTTGTTCTCTAGGTCTCGGTGCCCCATGAGCACCAATCGCTCTTCTATCCACAAGCACAAATTGTTTTGAGATGATCTGTGGAGGAGTAAAAGGCCGCTGCTTTGTGCCCGTAGTAAATTCCTATATATGTCTGGGACATTTGTAGTTAGCTATGAGAGCTTGCAAACCCTAGGAGCATCTTCAATACATAAGAAGAAGCACTAGGGGTGGTTTTGTGTGAGAGACACACCCTATTTTTGTGAAAAATATTATATATGATGTGTGATGTGAAACTGCCATGTGTTTGATTCATGTCTGATAGTATAAACTCTCCTATTGAGTATTTTAAAATACTCACCATCCCCCAGACTTTGCAGGACTCAATGAAGCTTAGTGTACAGGTAGAGGGGCCTACTCTGATTTTTTCAATGTGATTTTAAGGATTTCAACCGCACCGAAACGAGTAAGAACTCTCATTATTATTTTCCTCTTGTGTGTTTGTACAAGGACCATGGTTCTTGGGGATATTACTATTTTATTATTGCATATGACGAGCGGCTCCCATCGCGAGCCCGGGTAAACTCTAATATTTTTATTAAAAGAAAATTATTTTGCTTCAAAAATCTCGGGGCATGACAATGGTGTGCCATATGCCATAATAGGTAGTGCCTAAGAGTCATTACTCTGATAGCTTTTGGGCTTTATACCGAATAGCTACCCTTCAAAACTGATCATAGTTTTTAGGCTTTATACCAAATAATAAATCCGGCCAAATTATTCGTAAATGTACTTCAAATAATAATATTATGATAAAATATGTATCACGATAAAATCCATCTTAGAGGTGTGCGGTACGCTATTATCTTAACTTTTGCCATGCCTCTAATAAATATCATATTTTTCCAAAATAATATTTATTTAAGAGACGAATAAATTACAAAATATAACGCCTAGACATAGCACGGAAGTAGAGCTTAAAACCACCTACACTTTATTCGAGAATAACGCTCAACAATTAGATCCTTCTCACGTTCGTGGGTTTAGGAGTGGCGGGTGGAACATCCCCTTGTGCTAAGATAGTATCCTTGTCTGGCTCGAGTGAGGTGGGCAGAACCTCCCATACCGCTGGGGAAGTCTTCGCTTCTAGCCCGAGAGTGGCGGATAGGGCCTCCTTTTGCCTACAAAACATAGGCCATTACCTGCCATGACTTGCAATTGTCACACCTGAGGTTTTTCCTTATATTTAATTGAAAAATTAGAAAATATTTTATTTTGAAATACAAATGTAAATCAAAAGAACCAATAAAATTCACCTGTGAAAACAACTTTCATAAATTAATTCATCATAAGACAAAATCAACATTCTCAAACGTGACCCAAAACGAAAACATAAAAGTAAAACCTTGCATGGCCATGGGCTTTAAAAACAAATACCTCCCAGACATCTCTAAGTACAAGTTCTTTCACAGTTTGAAAAATAAATTGTACATACATACACAAGTCCAGTAAATAATACATCTCTCTCACCTTAATCAGTACATGAGATCATGGTACCAGACCACATAATCTCACTACGATTTCTCTGCACTCCAAGTCGAGGAAGAATAGTCCACACGAGGAATAGTCTAGTCCAAAAAGCTATCGATCGACTAGCAAAAGCATGCAGACGAAGGGGATAAAAATAGGTTGAGTATTTTCATACTTAGTAGAAAAATACCCAGTAAGGGAAATAAATTAATGAACTTCACAAATTCATTAATATGCATTCATGCAACCACACATGAAGCAAGAAAATATGAAACATAAATAAAGTGTTACACAAATACGATCGTACTGGCTGAGCTTACACTTACTCTTGTTGTATACTCTTACACTTACACTTACACTTACACTCTGAATCATAATCTTACTAACTTACTCGTACAACCATACACTTTCTCATATGGCCTACACAGACTCCTATGACCTTACTCGTATGAACATACTCTTACCATTTTCCATAGAAGCTTACACTTACACTTACTTTGATTCTTACACGTATAGCTTACTTAGAATCCAAAATGTACAACTTACTCTAACTGTCATACACATACTATCGGCAACTGAAGCTCATTACAATTAATAAGCTCCAGCGTCGAAAAGGAAAAGAATGCCACTAGGGCATTACCTTAATCTCTGGGGAGTAACTAAATGCCATGGACTTTTTTCGGATGCAAGGCACACCTATGCTCATGGGGCACAAGATCAAACAAGAAAGAGCAAATCCATGGTTCTACTTACTTGAGTGCACAAATGCCCACTCTCTGGTACCATACAGTACCAACTAGGGGCGAAAAAAATATACGGTGCCACTCTTGGGCAGGAATCTTACAGTGCCACTCTATGGCGAAACATATAATGCCATCTGTAGGCAAAAATGCATACAGTGCCCATGAAGGACGGAAACATAAAGCTCTCTCAACAGAGCATCAACCATCAAGGTCGAAATATAGCACCAAACCAAATCCAGCAGGATAACACCATGGCTAGACCAGGAAGGACACTCAGTCGATTACTTATCGATTGGCACAAAAATGGAACTTAATCAATTGAAATCCTCAGTTTCAAACCCACAACGTTATCAAAATAGGGTTAGATACTATTCAAGTTCATATTAGGTAACTTATGCATGTACAATTATGTTCGGAACTACTTCCGTCTTACATTCTTCAGCTAATAAAGCTAGAATTGCACCTGTTAGGAAGCTCTAAACCACAAAAGTAACATTTTTTACTTAGCTCATCCCCCACCTTTACACTTATAGTCTTACAAATCTCAACATAGTTTTACATGTCAAGCTCAAATTCTATACTCACACTCTTACCATCAAATACTTACGGCCTTACATCTTACACCGTCTACCTCAAAATCAAATCGTCTTACTCGAACTCCTCAAATGAAACCCTTTAGGCCTAAATCAAGTCATCAAACCCTTACTAATTTCTTACTCATTATTCTTCCGCTATAATTCATATTACGTACATTATGTGTGTATAATTATGTTATTATCTCTTACTACCTCACAATCCCCTAAAAGGCACTCTAAGTCTTAAGTCTTCAAATCCTTACATCCCGTATGCTTCCTGCTCATCGCTCCAATGTACCAACCAATTTAGTTCAAACCAATCCCCTAACCACATCAAATCCATTCTTTGCCAATCTTACATCTTCTGTAGCCATAAATCTCCCCATCAAAGCCATAAATCATCCGTTCAACAAACATCCCATATTCCAATGCACTTGCCCTTACCCATCATCCACACAGATTGATCACAGCTCTAATCACATACAAATAAATCTACTCCTTCTATCATTCCCTTTGTCTTTGCTAGATACACATAATTCACATATAAGAGATCTTTTAATCAGCATATGTCATGCAAATTATTAAGTTACAAATTCCTAGCATGCTACTACACAATCAAAGCATGCTATCATGAAATTACAAGTTCAAGGTCCCCTACCTCGTAATCCAAGTGAATTTGATGGCGAGCACATGATGGTGGCGGCGTCGATGGCGGAACCAGCAGCCAAAAGCATCGCAATGAGAGAGTTGTTGTCTCGAGGATTTTCAGAGATGCTGAAATTAATCTCGATAAGGTTAGACTAATTTCACTTAAAGCAAAAGTTGGGCGCACTAAGGCGGCCAAAAGTAAGGTCGTGCCACTAGAAATGGAAAAAGTGACCACCGAATGGGGAGTGACTAATTGGAGGTTGACCAACGGTTTAAAACATGTTGTTGGCCACAAAACGTTAAAATAGACCACAGACTACATCCAACTACAAAAAATCCGCATTGTTGAAGCCTCTCAACATGGTAGAGGGCTTGGATGCGTACTCACGGACATAGGAGGGATAGCAGAGAGCTTTAACAGCTATGTTGCCTAGTGGTGGAGTCGTTCTATCTTCATACACCACAAGGGCGGTGCCTTTAGTCTATATTGCACACATAACACAAGCGTGAGTGGAAAAGGGTATCCATAAGGGGAATGAGAGATTGTCGGAGGTCAAACACGGAAGAGGTGGGGTTCACCAGTGGTGGTCCCCCAAACAAAATTGAGGGCATTAAGGGCCAAAGAAGGTAGCCGACAAAGGTGGCGACATTTCTAATTGCTACTCACAACCAAATCATCATACGGACAGTCGTGCATCAAGCATGACTTACGGTGGAGGATATGGGCACAACATCGGTCGAGCCTTCGATGGACAAGTCTAATGGCTGATAGTGTTACTTCCCCTTGGATGGATCTAAATTCAGGGACTCTTTCCTCTCAAGTTCTGGGTTATGTGTAACAGGAAGTAGGGGTGCAGAGCAAGAATCGGGCCAGAATTGTTGGCCCTTGATGTCACTAGGCTGGGGCAAATCCCACATTGGTCGGACATGTGGCCCAAGTCCATGCAACGTCAGGCTGGACAGATTGGCTCTAAGCTAGGGTGGGTCACTCGACATCAATAAGAGACATACCCCAAAGCTTGGGTGAGTCCGGTTTGGGCAGAAGGCTTGCAGGGTAGAGGAGCATGGGAGGTAGGAATGGTAGCCTCATGTCACTAGGTCAATCGGGTGTTCGCAGCTGTCCATTGGCTGACATAGGTGGAGGTAGAACCGCCATTCAGAAGGAACAAAGGAATTTGATCGAGCAGGGGCGACGATGTGCCAGACTAGGGTGGCGGACATGCAGTCGCTAGGCCACAAATGGTCAGACGAGACTGGGACTAGACCTTGATAACTACAATGACCTAGCCATCACCGAATTGCGGCAGGTCCAATGGACATTGGTGCGATGTCATCCAACGTCTAGTAGCGGAGAATGGACGTTGCCAGAGAAAATGGCAGATTTTTCTATGGCATGGGTTGGCCAATCGAGAGAAACAGACCAATTGGGCCAAGTGAGGCCAGACCTCAGCACCTTGCAATTGTCGGCTCGAGGCAGCAATCCGGAGGCCGATCTGTGGGTTGTAGCCAGCAAAGAAAACAAATGAAAGAAACCAAAATCAAAGAAAGCAAAAAAAAAATTATCTCAAATTGAAATGTGGGCAAAGGAGGCAGCCAGGGAAGGCAAAAATTCTGGCTCGAAGTTGGCCTAGGCGATGACCCTGTTGTTGCTAGACCGAGGGAGGGTCGATGGTCAGTTGGTGGTGGCAGGAGATCAGCGGTGCTGCCGCAGGTTGCAACAAATATAATAGTTGGAAAAATGAGCAGATTTAATTTTTACCTCACGCCATCATAAAAGGGCTGAGCTAGCCTGGACGGTGTTGTCTGGAGGCAGTCTTGGTTAAGGAGGAACTAGGGTGGTGAGATGGAGGCATGCAACTGCTGGCGACGGTGAATTGGTGCAAAATTCCACAATCGAATATCTCTGTTGGGCTGAAACAGAAAAAGGGGGAGCAGATCAGTGGCTAGCAGGGCCACGCCATGGAGTGGTGGCGGCATTTCCATGCCAAGGCCGGCGGCCGAACCGCCACAAACTTCACAGATGGAAGGGGGCAATCCCATTCCACTATTCCATCCTTGGTCGGGTGCTGTGCGCTCAATCCGCTTCTTATATATATATAAGAATAGTGCAGATTTCATCATTGAAAATATGGATATGCTGAAGTATCAAATTTCATCATTGAAAATATAAGTAGAAAACTGCAGAACAGTGCAGAAAAATTACAGAAAATAGCCAAAATTTCAGAAAAACTAGAGATGTTACAACACTACACACCATGGTTGGCCTTTTAGCGATTCTTAATTTAAAGTGTTGCTAATACTAATCATATTAGCAACACTTTCCAATAAACGTCTTTAATTAGTTATGCTATTAGCGACGCTTTCAATAAGAGTTACTAAAATATATTTATTTTTTTTAGAAAAAAGAAAAAAACTCATAACTATTAGTGATGTTTTTTCTTAAGTGTCACTAATAGTTTTAATAAAAGCTATGCATGTTAGAAAGCATCACTATAGTTATGCTATTTGCGACTCTTAATAAAAGTGTCACTAATAGTAATGAAATTTTTATTAGTGACGCTTATCAAAGCGTGGCTAATAACTATATTTTATTTTTTAATTTAACAAAATTAATAGGCAATAATAATTTCTAAGTTTTTTTAAAATATTTCAATATTAACGATGCAAAAAAGTGTCACTAATAATGAATTATTAGTGACATATGTTATTATGCGTTGCTAGTAAATATTAGCACCTGGACTTGTATTGACGCTTATGACAACGCTTTTTATACGTCGCTAATAGTCATTTGTGACACTTATGAGACTATTAGTGATGCTTAAAAACGTCGCTAATAGTCCTTTTTGTTGTGGTGAAGCATAATATAAAAAAAACAATGATTGATTGCATTCTCTCTCGTTTTCTCTATCATAAGTTTGTATTATAAATTTATTTATATATATATATATATATATATATAATATTTCATATGTAAGACATTTGTCTTGGGTAATATATACAACTATATTTTTATATATAATTCAGGTAATAGATAATGTATGAATAAGGGGTTACTCTCCTACCCACATAATGTAAAGTGGCCGGCTGGCAAAAGCGTGGTAGCCATGAGCCTGGGGGTTGGTGCACCAATCAAGAATCACAATTTTACATTCTACACACAAACATGCATATAATTGCCAATTAATGAGCAATAAGCTATCAACCATAGAGCATGCATAATATGAAATTGAATTAAGGAACAAGGACGTACTAACCTTGGGCTGTCCAGCCCCTTGCACACACTTGAATCAATTAGTCCGCCCTCCAAAGTCTTAGGAAACAAGAATAGAGAATGGGGATTACCTTTCTTATGTGTTGAACCCTCAACAATCTTGTTCTTGGATGCATATTTTAGCAAGGAAGCTAGCCCAATGATCCACCAACCCATCCCACCAAGGGAGGAGAGTCTTCTCCTTCAATCAGCCCGCCAAAGATGCATGTGAGAGGAGAGGAGAGGGGCGGCCGGAAGCCTTTCTCCAAGGATTGTGCAAGCCACACCAAGGAGGGAGAGAGAGGGTGGCAATTGGGAGAGAGGAGACAAGGAATGGGGCAGCCCAAACTTAGGGCATTCTCCTCTCTTGCTCTCCCTTAAATACCCCTATCTTATCTCTCTAAATTTAGGCTCTTAACATGGACTTTTCTAATTGGACTTTCCTGCTTTAATTTTTTGGTTTATTCAAGAGGGTCATAAACAATGGGAGTGGGTTCTATCTCTCAGAGCTTGCAGAGGCCTCAACCGCCTGCACACGGCCAAGCTCATAACAAGGTCGACCCATCGCTAACCATTGGTCCCGCAATCAACACATAATTCACACGTCTGGGCCCCACAACGTGTTAATGCAAAACCTAGTCACATGCCTAGCGTGTGTATATGACAAATATGGGTCCCAATCAAATTAGTGTAATGATGGTTCCTGTGGGGTCGACACAACCGTCGCCACCACCCTTGGACCCCGTGATCCGTACCTACTCATCCGAACCGATCAATGTGGACCGAAATGGGCCCGAGCCCATACCATGGTCCAACATCCCCCACTATAGGTGAAGGGCTCGTATGGTCCGACAACGACTTGTGTTAGTCATGTCGAAGACCAATGCCATGAGTGTGCTTAGAAAATAGATCCGTTGTTAAGGCCTTAGTGAATGGATCTACCAACATCTCAGTAGTAGGAATATGACTCAGTCACTTTTCCCCTTTGTAACATGTAAAAGATGTAATAGTAATTCACCTCGATGTGCTTACCTCTTGGCACTAATCTCCCCATTCTTAAGTTTCAACATTATTGCCAGATTATTACAATAAATATGGACAGGAGCATTAGTCCAGTTTTCTAGCCCCAATCTTGCTAAAATTCCTTTATCCATACTGTTTGGGAAGCTGCAATACTGCATGTATAAAACTCAACTTCCATCGTAGACTTAGAAACACTCTTCTGTTTCTTGCTTGCCCATGATATAGCCCCGCCTCCAAACATGAAGACAAACCTGACAGTGGATTTCCTATCATCTGGAACCCCCGCATAGTCTGAATCACTATATCCAACCAATGACAAACTTTCCACCTGATAGGTGAGTTTTAAACTCTTAGACCATGAAATGTACCTAAATACCCTCTTCACTACTTTCCAGTGTTGAAGACCAGGGTCTGCTTGGTAACGGCTCAGCAATCCTACCACAAAAATCAAATCAGGCCTCATATAGGTCATGACATACATCAACCTGCCAATAGCCTGTACATATGGCACTGACTCCATTCGGAGTCGGACTTCCTCAGTCCAAAGAGCCATATTCCTAAACAATATTGTATCATTGTAAATAGGGGATTCAATGGTTTTCCAACCAATGACATTGAAGCATTTGAGAACACTCTCAATGTATGACTCTTGAGATATAGTAAGCTTTCTAGCCTTTCTATTTCTGTCAATTTTTATCCCAAGGATGTAGGATGCCTCACCCATGTCTTTCATCTCAAACTGGGTTTTGAGCCATTCCTCTAAACTCACAATCATACTTAGGTCATTCTCCATCAAGAGTATGTTGTCTACATATAGTGACAACATCTTAGACATAGTGCCATCCCAGAAGGTATATACACATTGATCGTGTTCATTTACTGTAAACTCATACTCACTAATCACCTTGTGAAAAGTGAAGTACTTTTGCCTTGGAGATTGTTTTAGGCCATACAATGATTATATGAGCTTGCACACATTGTGTTCCTCTCCAAGAACTATGAAACCCTCAGGTTGTTCCATGTAAATGTCCTGCTCTAAATCTCCATTTAGGAAGGTAGTCTTTATATCCATTTAGTACAACTCTAAATCATAGTAAGAAATGGATGCTAAGAGACATCTGATTGAGTCAAATCTTGACATAGGAGAGTATGTCTCTTTAAAGTCCATCCCAAACACCTGGGTGAACCCTTTGGCCACTAAGCTCGCTTTGTACTTATCTACTAACCCATCTACCTTAAGCTTATTTCTAAAGAACCATTTACACTCAATAGGCTTATGCCCTTCAGGTGGATCCACTATCTCCCAGACCTTATTCTTTAGGATAGAGTTCATCTCTTCCTGAATAACATTTTGCCATTCTTGAGTGTTTGGAAGACTCAAAGCTTGCTCAATGGTAATCAAGTCATCTAGAACAGATTCATCTAATGTGGCATTGTCTTCCCCTAGCATTGTATAAAAGTTTGTTAACTGTGTTGAAGGTATTCTTTCCCTCAATGTCTTGAGTTCTTGTTCAGTTTGGTTTTGATTTGATCCAATTATTTCCTCTGGGGAAGTTCTTAGACCAACCTCTTTTATAACCTCAAACAAATTGACTCTTTTGTTAGGTATTTTAGGGTTTAATTCTTCCTCCAAGAAATAAGCATCTCTAGACTTAATTACCCCCACTATCCCATCTGTGTAGTGAACCACAAATTGGTACCCCTTAGAGTAGTCACAATAACCAATAAAGTTGCACTTTATGGTCTTGGGGTCTAACTTTGACCTATGCTGATTAGGCACCTTTATGTGTGCCTTGGACCCCCACACTTTAAGATGCCCTAAGTTCGGACGTTGATCCATCCATAACTCATAAGGTGTCCATTGGACGACCTTTGTGGGTACACGATTTAGGATGTACACGGCGGTGTCTAAAGCCTCACCCCAGATGTTGGTTCCTAACTCAAAGTGATTTAACATGGACCTTACCATGTCCATAATCGTCCTGTATGTCTTTCTGCCACTTCAATTTGTTGTGGAGTGTACTGATGAATTACTCCCTGATCACTACAATAATCTTTAAACAGGTCAGAGGTGTACTCACTACCCTTGTCAGTCCTTAGGATTTTTACTTTCCTGCCTAACTGAGTCTCTACCTCAGCTTTAAATTCCTTGAGTTTATCTAAGGCTTCATACTTCCTATTTATTAGATACATGTACCCGTATATTGAATAGTCATCTATAAACGTGATGAAGTAAGTCATCCCTCTGTGGTTTGAACATTTAGGGGCCCACAGATATTAGAATGAACCACCCCTAACAATTCATTCGCCCTTTGTCCCTTTTGGAAGGATTGCTTACTCATCTTCCCCGATAAGCAATCCTCATACACATGTAGGCCATTTGGATATTTTGGGTAACAACCCTGCATTCGACATCCTATGTAGTTTATCTACATTCACATAACACAAACGCCTATGCCATAGCAGGGCATCATCCACAAACAATATAAGATACTCAGAAGCACTTATTTTATTAGATTCTGGAGAGTTCATTACATCTAAATAATATAAACCATCTACTAAAGAAGCAGTAAAGAGTACAGTCTCACCCTTGCCCACAGTGGCCTTGCACTCCTTGAACCTAACTTCAAACCCCTTCTTGGATCAAAACAGGGATTGAAATCAAGTTCCTTCTAATGGAGGGAGCAAAAAGCACATCAGTGAGCACCAAAGTAGACACATCCTTAAGAGGATTTCTGTGGTTCCCATAGCCTCCACCTTGCAATATGTGTTGTTGCCCATGAAGACTTTATTCTGGCCTGACATCAGGTTAATCATCTCACCCCTGGTTCCCCAGGAATGAGGGACATGAACAATCGCTCCAGAGTCTAGCCACCAAGTCTTCTCCTTAATGTCAACAATCATCACCTATGAGACAACACACATTATCTTGTTGTTCTTGCCCTTATTGTTGTTGCTTGATTGGTCATTTTTCTGGGATAATTAGCCTTGAAGTGGCCTACCTAGCCACACTTGAAGCAAGCACCCTAGGGTTTGTTATTCCCCTTTCCATTGCCCTTATTCTGAGGCTTCTTTCCCTTTTTCTTGAAAGCTCTCTTGTTAGAAGGACCAGACCCCTATCCACCTTTTTTGCCTCCACCAGAGTTCTGTGCCAGATTGGCAGTACCAACACCACCTGAACCATTCACATGGTTTGTCCTTTCCGGCTCAAGACTAAGCTTGACACTCAGAGTCTCCATTGTAATATTTTGGTCGCTCATATGGAGGTAGACCATCACACTCTCTCAGGACTTAGGGAGACTGTTTAACATTGTAGGAACATGGACTCCCTCATAGATGGGGTCATCCAATGTCTCCAGGTCATCAACAATGATGGACATGACACTCATGTGTTCATTTATATCATCTCCCTCCCTCATCCGGAAGTTCGGTACATAGAGTGCATCATCCTATTATGAGCTTATGTTTGCTCCCCATACCTAACAGAAACAGATTCCAACATCTCTTTGGCAGTCTTGTACTTCTCAACAAACCTTTCTATCTTTAGCTCTATGAAAGTTAGAATGGTGGACCTAGCCTTGTTGTCATCATCCTTCAACTTTTTATAAGCTTTCCTCTGAGTTGCTGAAGAACTCTCTAGCAGTGGCTCAATGATATGCTCTATGACATAAGCAAGATTAGAAAGAGTTAGGATACTGTGTATCCTTCTCTTCCACACCAGGTAGTTATTAGCATTTAGCTTTTCAGTCTTTACTACAACAAAAAGGACTCTTAGCAACGCATTTATGCATCGCTAATAGTCCCCTAAGCATTGCTAATGACAATTAGTAATGCATACAAAATGTCTCTATAAGCGTTACAAAAAGTATCGTTGCTATTGCCTGTTAGCGACGCATAATATCAAGTGTCGCTAATAGTGCCTATTAGGATGCACGTGTATGCATTGCTATTAGTAAAACTATGTAGCTAATAATAAATTATTAGTGAGGCTTATTTCTTGGTGTCACTAGTGATAAGTTTTTAGCGAAGTTATTTTATACATCGCTAATAGAAAAACAAGTTTAAAAAATATTAAAAATAACTTATCAGCGACGTATAACTATAAGTATCACTAATAAGTCCTTATTAGCGAAGCATTCTTATACGTTGTTGATAGAATAAAGTTTTTTAAAAAATATTCAAAGTGTCACTAATAATATAATATTAAAAAACTTAAATGTAATAGTGACGCTTTGCAAAGCGTCACTAATACATTTTAAAAAATTAAAAAAACGCTTTTTAGTGACGCTTTCATATGCATTGCTAAAGTTGAAAATTTTTATTAAAAAAATCCCTGGTGGGCCACCAAGCCCACCAGGGAAGGAAGAGGGGGCCGGAGGACTGCGGGGCGCAGGAATCTGGCCCCCCTCTATCCCTGGCTCAGCCCCCCTCCTTCCTCCCTCCTCTAATTTCAGACGGGGGGGGGAGGGAGGAGCGGCAAGACGGCGCGGCACTATCCTCCGGCCCCCACCCACTCCGGTCCCCCCTCTCCCTGGCCCCGCGCCCATCCCTCCCCCCCCCTCCTCGAAAATCAAAGGAGGGGGAGCAAGGGGAGAAGGGGGAGGGGAGGCCAAGCAAGGGGAACGGGAGGACGGTGGCGGCGGCGCTGTCCTCCGCACCCCTGCTCCCGGTCCCCCCACTCCCCGGCTCCGCCCCACTCCTTTCTCCCTCTCCCCAGCCCCCCACTCCTCCCAGAGCATGGGGGAGAGGGGGGGAGCAGGGGGACAGGGGGCGGAGCAAGGGGAGGGAGGATCGGAGCGGGTGGTGTGCCGGAGGATAGTGCCGCCCTGCCATCCTCAGGTCCTCATGGAGGGGGACGAAGCAGAGGTGAGAGGGGGGACCAGTAGGGAGGGGGGTCAGGGACTGGAGGACGGTGGGGCGTGGGTGGGGGGGAAGCAGTGCGCAAGAGGGAACATGATGGCGGGGGAGAGGGGGTTGGGGGCCCTTTATATGAAGGTGAAATTTCGCCCTAATCATCCTTTATTTTTTTAAAAAAAATATATTATTAGTGCCGCTCATAACGAGCATCGCTATTAGTATCTTTATTCTCTCCTCTCTTCTCTCTCTCTCCTCTTCTTTCTCCTCTCTTCTCTCTCTCCCTCTCCCTCTCCTCTCTTTTCTCCTCTCTTCTCTCTCTCCCTCTCCCTCTCCTCTCTTTTCTCCTCTCTTCTCTCTCTCTCTCTCCCTCCCTCCCCCCTCTCCCTTCCTCCCTCTCTCCCCCCTCTCTATTTTCTATTAATTTTTTTAAAATAATTTACACTATTCGTGACACATAATGCTATGTGTCGCTACTACTCCATCTTCTCTCTCTCCTCTCTTCTCTCTCTCCTCTCCTTTCTCCTTTCTTCTTTCTTCTCTCTCCCTTTCTCTCTCCTCTCCTTTCTCCTCTCTTCTCTCTCTCCCTTTCTCTCTCCTCTCTTTTCTACTCTCTTCTCTCTCTCCCTTTCTCTCTCCTATCCTTTCTCCTCTCTTCTCTCTCTCCCTCTCTCTCCTCTCTTCTCTCTCTCCCTCTCTCTCTCCTCTCTTCTCTCTCTTTCCCCCTCCCTCCCCCCTCTCTCTTCCTCTCTCCCCTCACTCTTCCTCTCTCTCTTCCACTCTCTCTCTTCTCTCTCTACCCTCTCTCCCCTCTTTCTCTCTCTCCTTATCCTCCTTCTCTACCCTCTGTTATTAAACCTACATTTTATTGAAAATTTAATATTTATTATATATATATATATACAAATAGTAAATAATTAAAAAATTCTATTATATTTAAGAAGTTTATTTTTGCTTTTGTTGAATATTTATTTATTAAATAAAATTAATTAATAAGGATAATAGCGATGATTTAGACAAGCGTAGCTATTATCAATACTATTTGCAACGAATATTTACAGGTGTCACTAATAGTTATATTTTTTTTTCATTTGAAATTTATTACTATTAGTGATGCTTTTATTAAGCATTACTAATAGTATACGTATTAGTGACGCTTAATAAAAGGCATCACCAATAGTTATGAAATATTTTTCTTTGTTTAAAAAATGTGTACCTTTTAGCGACGCTTAGTGCAAGCTTCGCTAATAGCTATTAGCGACACTTACCTTAAAGAGTCGGCAATATCGTTCGTATAAGTGACACTTTAAGGTAAGCTCCACTAATATGTGGCTATTAGCGACACGTAAGATTTTACCTCGATAATAGTTAATTTTTAGATGACGATTTTATATACGTTGCAAATAGTTATTTTTAGCGACGCTTGTGTATATGTCCCTAATAAATGCATTGCTAATAGTCAATTTTCTTGTAGTGCTTTCCGATTTTTGTTGTGATTATCTTGGAAGCCATTGTGCAACTACAAAAGAAAAAAGGCAAAGAGCAGGAAATTAATACTGTGGAAGGCCAACAACTTCTTAAGGAATAATTTGTTGTGCCCAGTGTAGGCACAATCAGTACGCAGGAGTTCTACCCAGAGAAAGGGAAAGAAGTTGGAAGAAAGGGAAAGAAAATACTGGAATTCAATAATCATAATGTCCAAGGAAGGAGACGACCCCCTTATGGGGAGTCGTGCCCCCCCCACATGGGGAGTAGTAGTGGGGCCCGGTTCACCCACAGTCCACTAGTGCACCTGTTATAGTTCAATAACAAGATGCAAATAATAATCAACTGCTAACATAAGGGAAACTAGCCTGAATAACAGAAATAAACCACTGAACCAAGCCAAGTGCACCTGTGGACAACACTCCACCATGCTTCCACACATGCCTTGACCTTAAGGCGACCATGAAGGGTACCGAAGCAGAAACTCATCCTCAGACAACCACGTAGCATCCTCAAGTGGCTAACCCTACCAAGAAACTAAAACCTCCGTGGTAATATGACCAGAGCGGAGGACACGGCGCTTATCCAACAGAGCTGTAGGAACAAGGTCAGAAGAAGCCACTGAACCCATAAATGGAAGAGGTCGAGCATCCACGGCCAGGGAGGGGTCACCGATGCAATGGTGTAGCCTGGAAACATGAAAATAGGGTGGACCATCGAACCCGGTGGTAGAGTGAGGCAGTAGGCAACCGATCCAACGCGCTCTTCGACAACATAGGGGCAATGAAATCGGGGGGCAAGCTTAGAGTGCTCGGGCTGGAACAAGGAGGTCTGGCGCTGAGGAAGAACGGAGACATAAACTAAGTCCCCCACAACAAACTCGCGCTCTGTGTGATGGCGATCATAAATCTGCTTCATTCTGTTCTGAGCCTCAGACAAGTTCGCCTTAAGCTGGCAAAGAACATCATCCCGAGTCTGGAGCATGTAGTCAACCTCGGCCACTGAGGACCGATGGGGAACATAAGAGAGCATGGTAGGGGCCGGCTGCCCATATAGTACCTCAAAAGGAGTAAATCCGGCTCGAGTGTGATAAGCAGTATTATAAGACCACTCGGCCCACGGAAGGAGCTGAAGCCAACGGCAGGGCTGAGACATAGTAAAACAACACAGGTACTGTTCCAAACATCAGTTGATGACCTCAGTTTGCCCATCCATCTGTGGGTGATAGGCGGTACTCATGTGCAAAGAAGTGCCCTGTAAGGTGAAGAACTCCTGCCAAAATTGAGAGATAAAAATCTTGTCGCGATCAGAAATGATAGTGCGAGGCATACCGTGCAATTTGGACACCTCACGAACGTATAGTTCTGCCATAGACTTGACGGTGTAGGGATGACCCAGAGCACTAAAATGGGCGTATTTGGACAGCTGATCCACCACCACCATAATCACCAACTTGCCTTAGACCAATGGCAAGGCCTCCACAAAGTCCATAGAAACGTCGTCCCACACCTTATCTCGAATGGGCAATGGCTGAAGTAACCCGGCAGGAGAGGTGGTGGCTGACTTGGCACGCTAACAGACATCACAAGCGGCCACATAAGTAGTCACCGCTCGACGTATGCCCTGCCACAAGAAGCTCTGATTGACCCATTTATAGGTGCGGAGGGCACCTTCATGACCCGCCAAGGGGGAGGCATGGAAGTGGGCTATGATACGCTGTCGCAGGTTGGTAACCTCAGGACCCAAAGATGGTCTTTCCGAAAAAGAAGGCCATCCTTCCAGGCAAAGCATGGGTGTGCTGACGGGTCAGACTGGAGGGCCGCAATCAATGTGGTGGTCGGGGAATCATCTTGATACACCTGTTTCAATTCAGCAAGGAATGGACAAACCAGACCAAAAATAGCCAAACACGAACCTGGAGTGGGGTGGCGAGACAGTGCGTCGGCCACGGTGTTGTCAGATCCCTTCTTGTACATAACCTCATAGTCATAGCGCAACAGCTTGTTGACCCACCGCGACTGCGTAGGAGTGGACACCCGGTATTCGAGAAAATACTTGAGTAGTTGATGGTCAGTGCGAATGAGAAACTGCCAGCCAAGCAAATAAGCGTGCCATTTGTCGACCGTGAGAACCATGGCCAACATCTCTTTCTCGTAGACAGAGAGGGACAGGGAGCGGCCAGCCAAAGCCTTGCTAAAGTAGGCAATGGGACGCTCCTCCTGAAGTAGTACCGCCCCCAGGCCCGCATCCGAAGCATCAGTCTCAACCACAAATGGCCGGCTGAAATCAGGAAGAACCAAAACAAGGGCAGTTGCCATAGCTTGCTTCAACTCCTCAAAGGCCGCCTGGGCAGTGGTAGACCAACTAAAAGTGCCTTTTTGTAACAGCTGAGTAAGAGGGCGAGCAATCTCTCCATAGCGGTGAATAAAGCACCGATAATAGCCAGTAAGGCCAAGGAAGCCTCGCAGCGCCCGGGCGCAAGTAGGGGACGGCCAGGACAGCAGCGGTCACCTTAGAGGGGTCGGTAGCCACGCCATCACGAGAGATAATATGACCCAAGTATTCCACATGTGGGCTGCCAAACGAACACTTCGAGCGTTTAAGAAACAATGAATTAGCTTGCAGGATATTAAAGACAGACCTGAGATACTCCAAGTGGTCACCCCATGACTTGCTATAGACAAGGACCAAAATGAAGCGGCAAAGGAAGGGCCGGAAGAGGTCATTCATAAGGCTCTGAAATGTAGATGGGGCGTTCATGAGGCCGAATGACATAACCAAGAA
Organism: Saururus chinensis; assembly: GCA_035235625.1. Taxonomy (NCBI): domain Eukaryota; kingdom Viridiplantae; phylum Streptophyta; class Magnoliopsida; order Piperales; family Saururaceae; genus Saururus; species Saururus chinensis. The sequence continues at coordinate 23,847,051 of CP141142.1, forward strand.
CTCGAAATGACCATCATGAGTGTGGAAGGTAGTCTTGTGCACATTGGTGGGCTGCATCCGGATTTGATGATAACCTGAACGAAGGTCAAGTTTACTGAAGACAATAGCACCGGACACCTCGTCCAGAAGCTCCTCTACTACTGGTATAGGATATTTGTCCTTCACTGTGATAGCATTCAATGCCTGGTAATCAACACAAAAATGCCAAGTACCATCTTTCTTACGGACTAGCAACACCGGGGAAGAGAAGGAGCTCGTGCTAGGCCGAATGATACCAGAATGAAGCATGTCCGCCACCAGACGTTCGATTTCAGCCTTCTGAGTGTACAAATAGTGATATGGGCGGACATTGGCTAGAGAAGCACCTAGAATGATAGGGATAGAGTGGTCATGCCCCCGCACCGGAGGAAGGCCCTTCGGTTCAGCGAACACCATACCATATTCCGCCAAGAGGTCAAGAAGATCCTACGGCAAGACATCTTGCACAACATCCATTGATGCCTGTTGCTGGAGGAGTAGTCCTTGTGATGCGAACCAGAATAAGGACCTCGTCGCCTAAGCAGAAAGGAGAGTGCCTAGCTGAGAGCCTTGGAGGCGCACCCTCTGCCCGTTTAGTGCAAAATCCATAACCAAGTCCTTAAAGTTCCAGAGAATGTCCCCAAGTTCTTGGAGCCACTGCACCCCTAACACCACGTCCGCCCCCTTCGTCGGAAGTAAGAAGAGGTCGGTCACGAATGTGTGGCCCTGAATGGAGAGTGTGGCCTGAGTACAGACTCCAGAACTTCGAAGGTGCTTGCCATCACCAATCAAGACATCAAAGGGTGTCGAGTCAGACACAAAGCAGCCTAGCCGCTGAGCAACTTTGTTGTTGATGAAGTTGTGAGTAGACCCGTTGTCAATCAAAATGGCAACCTGTTGCCGCTTGAGGTAACCCTGTACTCACATGGTGCGCGGAGTGAATGCCCCCGAAAAAGCATGCACAGAAATCTCCGGTAGTGTATCAGCAGGGTAGGACGAATCAGGCCCCTCCGTCACCTCTGCCTCCTCATCGATCTCCTCCACTAAGAGACTGCCCTTGATGGAACAACGGTGCCCCGGAACGAACTTCTCATCGCAGCAAAAATAAAGCCCTTTTGAACGGCGTTCCTCCATTTGCGCCAAAGTGAGACAGCGGACAATCGGCCCGGCCTGAGGGGGCGCTTGGCCAGTGCGGCCAGACACTGAGCTGCTAGCTGGAGCGGCAAGAGGGGAGGTGGTCACAGCAGCCCGAGGGAAGGGTCCTAGACTACCCCCACACCTCTGTCTAGCCAATTTCTCTTCCTCGATGCGTGCATGACGCACGACATCCCGCATGCTGGAAGAGGGAAAATGGTGCATCTCTTCAGAAATCTCTGGTTTAAGCCCTTGCTTGAACGTGCCCACCAAGGCGACCACCGGCCAATCAGGGAGGCGGTTAGCCACTTCATGAACTCCATGTAGTATGCTCGAATGGTGGATGTCTATCGCAGAGAGGAGAGCATTTCGTTGAAGTCTTGAAACTCATTTGGGCAGAACTGGATGCACAATTCATCGGAGAAGGTGGTCCAAGTGGGGTAGCGCACCTCCTTCTCAAAGCTCTGAAACCATACCAAGGCATCCCCGTCAAGGTGGAAAGCCGCTATGCGTAGTCATTTAGCCTCCGACTGTGTTCCCTGGTAGGCAAAAAACTTCTTCACCTTATACAGCCACTCCACAGGGTCGTCATCCCCATTATAACGTGGGAACTGTAGGTGGGCCAAATGGGGTTCCGCCCCACCACGGGGTGCTCCGCGGTGTCCTGGGTACTCCTCCCAATCATCCTCCATCTCCTGGTACAAGTTTCAGGGAGGCGGCACCATTGGGGCATTTTCCCGAACATCTGGTGTGCCTCGCGAATCCCAGGCTTGGCGCCTCCCATCCATGGCCTGGTCGATAGTGCCAAAGCACACACCATCCTGGGCAAAACGCATATCTCACTCTGCCGTCGCTGGGAAGTCAAAGCGAAGAGGTTCTGGAGCCTGGGATGGACCCCCCTTCTCCATGGAAGCTGGCGGCTTGGACAGAAGAGGTGGTGCGCACTTTGCCAAAGCTGGGCAATGACCAATCCCAAAGCATCAATCTTTGCTACTCCCACGTTCAGAGCCTTGATCTCCGCCATGAGTTGTGTCATCGTGAACTCGTCGCTGGATTCAGGCGCTGATTTGGGACTGTTCGTAGAGGCGAAACCCTCTTTCTCGGGCTGACTTTCAGGGGCCATGGCAGCTTGCTTGCCTCGAGCCATGGCCGGGGATCGTAAGAGCTCCGATACCAATGTTGTGCCTGGTGTAGGCACAATTGGTACGCATGAGTTCTAAGCAGAGAAAGGGAAAGAAGTTGGAAGAAAGGAAAAGAAAATACTTGAATTCAATAATCATAATGTCCAAGGAGGGAGACGACCCCCTTATGGGGAGTCGCGCCCCCCCCACATGGGGAGTCATGCCACTAGTGGAGCCCGGTTCACCCACGGTCCACTAGTGCACCTATTACAGTTCAATAACAAGATGCAAATAATAATCAACTGCTAACATAAGGGAAACTAGCCTAAATAACAGAAATAAACCACTGAACCGAGCCAAGTGCACCCGTGCACAACATAATTGTTTAGACTCTCTCAATCTAATAATAAGATAAATAGACAATAGTGTAAATTATGCTGAGTTACTTAATTTTGGTGCACCTTAATTAGGGTTTGGGTCACTATTAAATGTAAACCCTAACTATCCCTGAAGCCGTTTAAGGAAAGTTGCCTTAATTAGATAATTAGGTATTTATGATTAATGGAATCCCTTAAACACCCCACTCAGCACATAAATTAGCAAATAAACACTTTTAGAGGTTATTGAAATTTTTATTTTCTATCTAGAAAAATTTTTATGCAAAATTATCAAAATAGCCCTAAGGTTGTTTTGATCTTTTCACCAAATAGCACACCAAAACTTTGCACCTAGAAACTTTTCAATGAGTATACAACACAATGAAAAACAATTGCACACACACAACCCATGTGATTTAACCAAAATGCCCCTATGGCTAAAACGGTCAATTTACACACCTTTTAAACCACAAAATTAATTAAATCTAATCAAGACAAATTAATTTACTCTTGCTGACCAGAAAGTGAATGTGTGGGCAGAATGCTATCAGAAAAATAATTTGAACAAAAATCACAAGGGGAAAAGACCCTTTTGCCCTTAGTCTTGTCCAAAATCATTAATCGCAATAGCAATCCAATCAGCAACATTCCAGCTAATTAATCATTTATATCAGTCCCATAAACATTTAATTTCATCATAATCATGAAAGCCCTATGATTAGAAGATGTAGATTGATCAATTTGGGGTTTCCCCCTTTTTAACATAGAAAACCCTAGATCGGGTAAATTGACTTGATTTTTAATCAAATTAGCGACCTACCCCCCATGCCTAAGGCTCCAATACCACTGTAGAGTGGGTAGTTGATGGAAGTGTGGCGGTCACAAGCCCAGGGGTGATGCACCAATAAAAAATCACAACTTTACAACAATCTACACACAAACATGCATATAATCGCCAATTAATGAACAATAAACTATCCACCATAGAGTATGCATAATATGAAATATAATTAAGGAACAAGGACGTACTGACCTTGGGCTATCCAGCCCCTTGCATGCCCTTGAATCAATCAGCCCACCCTCCAAAGTCTCAAGAAACAAGAGTAGAGAACGGGGATTACCTTTCTTATGTGTTGAACCCTCAACAACTTTGTTTTTGGCAAGGAAGCAAGCCCAATGATCCACCAGCATGTCCCACCAAGGGAGGAGAGTCTTCTCTTTCATCATCCTGCCAAAGATGCATGAGAGAGGAGAGGAGAGGGGCGGCCAGCTGCTTTTCTCAAAGGCTTGTGCAGGCCACACCAAGGAAGGAGAGAGGGGAGGCAATTGGGAGAAAGGAGACAAGGAGTGGGGCAGCCCAAACTTAGGGCGGTCTCCTCTCTTGCTCTTCCTTCAATACCCCTCTCTTATCTCTCTTAATTAGGCTCTTAACATGGGTTTTTGTAATTGGGCTTTCCTGTTTTAATCTTCCAGTTCATTTAAGAGGGTTATACACAACGGGAGCAAGATCTATCTCTCAGGGCTCGTAGAGGCTTAGACCCCCTACACACGACCAAGCCTGCGACAAAGTTAACCCTTTGCTAACTACAGGTCCTACCATCGACACATGATTCGTGCATTTGGGCCCCATAATGTGTTAATGCACACTTAGCCGCATGTGTAGTATTTGTGTATGACAAATACCGGTCCCAATCAAAACAATAATTCTTGTGGGGTTAGCGTGATTGCCCCCACCACGCTTAGACCCCGTGGCCCGTATCGGTTCACTCAAACCTCTCAATGTGAACTGAAATGAGCCCAAACCCATACCATAGTTCAACACATAATAAATAAGTGTGTTAAATTATCTACTTATTTTATCTATTACTTATTTATTAATTACCTACTTATAAATTTTAAATCGTATAAGTGGGGTAACACGGGTAAATAGTTGCCCTTTGGACAGCCCGTTCGGAATGATAACGAGCTGGTAAAGCAAAGGCGACTCTTTACGCGTGGAGTGGTACCGGCCAATTTGGGACCAAAACATGTGACCTCGTGTTACTACACTGCGTATGGTGCCGAAATGCGGCTCCGTCCACCTTTCTAGTTGGTCAGTCCTATCCGGCCAGAACAGTATTCCACTGTCCAAACACCGATATAAAATCTCCATCACGTGCCCAATTGCAAATTGACTTCAACTCCCACAGCTTTGATCAGTATAAAGCAGCAGTAACCCATTCTCTCTCTCTCCATCTGATCGCAGCTACTTAGGCTGCTCAAGAGTCTCAGACAGGAGCTCTCATCAACTCTCAGACATCAGCGGCCACTCGCGTTCTGGTCCAATTTGCTTCCACCAGATCGGCTTCCACACTCCACAGCAGTCAGCAGCAAGCTAGGCCTCCTGCCATGGCTGCTGCTTCTTTTTCCTCTGCTTCGTATCACTCCTCCTCCAGTTCATTCCCTGCTTCGCTGCACAATCACAGGAGAAATCCAGTGAGTGATGTACTCAGTTTCCGGCCGATCTCAGCATCTATATCAGAGAAACCATCACCAGCCACCACGGTGCCGGCGACTAGCCTCCCTATCCGCGCCATCCCAGGGGATTACGGTCTTCCCTTCATCGGCCCGGTGAGGGACCGGCAGGACTTCATTTACAAGCAGGGAAGGGAAGAGTTCCTCAAGACCAGAGTACAGAAGTACAACTCCACCGTCTTCCGCACGAACGTGCCGCCCGGGCCACCCATCTCCTCCAACCCCAACGTCATCGCCCTTCTCGACGCCAAGAGCTTCCCTGTCCTCTTCGACGTCTCCAAGGTCGAGAAGCGAGACCTCTTCGTGGGCACCTACATGCCCTCTACCAACCTCACCGGCGGGTACCGCATCCTCTCGTACCTCGACCCCTCCGAGCCCAACCACGCCAAGCTCAAGAAGTTTCTCTTCTTCCTCCTCCAATCGAGAAGAAACTCCGTGATCCCTGAATTTGAGTCGTCCTTCAAGTACCTTTTCGATGATCTTGAAACGGAGCTGGCGAATAAAGGGAAGGCCGATTTCGGGGCCCCCAACGAGCAGGCGGCGTTCAACTTCCTCTCGCGGTCGCTTCTCGGAACGGATCCGGCGGGTTCCGATCTGGGGGCTGACGCGCCGAAGCTCATCGGCAAATGGGTTCTCTTCCAATTGGGACCTCTCCTCACCCTCGGCCTACCCTTGCCGGCGGAGGAGCTCCTTCTCCGCACCTTCCCCCTCCCCGCCTCCCTCGTCAAGCACGACTACCAGCGGCTATACGACTTCTTCTTCCAGGCTTCAGGCCCCGCCCTGGCCGAGGCGGAGAGCATGGGTATCAGCAAGGAAGAGGCATGCCACAACCTTGTCTTCGCCATCTGTTTCAACTCCTTTGGCGGCATGAAGATCTTCTTCCCTACCCTGATGAAACTCATCGGCCGCGCCGGATCGCAGATCCACCGACAGCTTGCCGAGGAAATCCGCGGGGCCGTCCGGGTTGTTGGTGGAGGCGCTGTGACGATGCGGGCCATGGAGGCGATGCCCCTGATGAAGTCCGTAGTGTACGAGGCCTTCCGGCTCGAGCCGCCGGTACCATACCAGTATGGGAAGGCCAAAACGGATCTCATCGTCGAGAGTCACGAGACCGCGTACAAGGTCAAGAAAGGAGAGATGCTGTTCGGGTTCCAGCCGATGGCGACGAGGGACCCGCGGGTGTTCGAGCGCGCGGAGGAGTTCGTGGTGGGGCGGTTCATCGGGGCCGAGGGGGAGCGGCTGCTGAAGCACGTGCTCTGGTCGAACGGGCCGGAGACGGAGCAATCGACGACGGAGAACAAGCAGTGTGCCGGGAAGGACTTCGTGGTGCTGGTGGCACGGCTGCTAGTGGTGGAGCTCTTCCGCCGCTACGATTCGTTTGAGATCGAGGTCGGGGCGTCCCCGCTCGGCTCTGCCGTCACCGTCACCTCCCTCAAGCGGGCCAGCTTCTGAAGCCGCCCATGTGAAAAAAAGGCACTCGGTCTGCCAACTCAACTTTTGCACGTTGGGATAGCAACTCTATGCGTTTTTGGACTATGTATGTATACATAGGAGTATTAAACACATGTGGTACCGACTAGTGGACTTATATAAAATTTTATTTTTCTCTTCAATCATGTTATAAGTATTGTATAATAACAAGTAACAAAGCTATATGGGTGGGTAAACGATAAAATAGAGTAATGCTCATTGTAAAAAAAAATTATGATGTGTTTGTCTTTATCGTCCCTTAAAAGTGTAGAAGGGACATGCATTTTTGTTTTATTTAATTGGAATTTGGATGGGTTAAGGAAACTTATCATAAAAAAACGAAAACAAGAACCATCAATCACCATTCACGTTATTTATAGCGCTCATAATCTTGGTAGAGAGTGATGTCCTAAGTTAATGCTGTAAAACCAATCCAAAGTTCATATTTTTACCCTAATTTTTTATAAAAAAATTTACTTTAATATTTGATTGAATATAAAAGGTAAGCCATCCTCGACAAAGGGATAATAAAGAGTTAACTATCATTACATATATTTAGTACTAAACTCATTACATTTATGTGAGCTAAAAATAGTAATCACGTAGCGTGCACCCCACCAAAGCTAAGAAATTTAAAAGTGATTAAGATAAAGTCTAATATTTTGATGATTGTGCAGTATTTATTATAAGGGGAATCATACTAGGTATTAGTACCATAATTACCCATAAAAGTCAAACCCTAAGAGGAAGAAGAGGATTGTCACTACTAAGAAAGTGAACCTTAGTTTGTCACATAAAGTATGTGAACATAAGAAAAAGAGAGTGTGAATTAGGAATATTGATATTCAATGTTTGAAGGACCGAGTTAGGAAAATCAGCAAAAAACCCTTACAATGCATTAGGATTTTTAGGACAAATAGACAAGACTAAGGGGGAGTAAATATCTATTTAGACTATGAATCTTTTGTGTATGCATTTATTCTTCTTTTACTTTGGACGTGATCATGTTTTTAAAATTTGTTTTATTAACTCTGTTTTCATATGCTTGTTTTTCTTTATAGGTTTTGAATTAAAAAAATTCAAAAACATAAAAAAAATTAGTTGATGAATTTCTTTATTAAGTTTTTTTTATATTTTTGAATGTTCAAGGATTAAAGTGTGTTAAATGTCAACTAAGCTAAAAACACCAAGATGTGTGGTCTATGTACTTTAGCGAAGAGAAGAATGCACTGAGTATGAGAGTTTGATATTTGTCTGGATAGCTTAGCAGATCATTAGATTATTTCTAATCCTAGTACTTTAATAAGTAAGTAATTAAGAGTTCTAGCCTTTATACGTAGAAATTTATTTTGAATTGAAAACAACTAAAACCTAAGTACGAAGTGCATTCATGATTACCGTAATCATCATAGAAGCACATAAGCAAACACTTGATTTTTTACATAAAAAAATCACAACTAGCATAAAAAACTACAACATGCACTCAACAACTAAAACAATATCCTAAAAAGTAAAACTTATACATTGATATAAACAAACCATCAACTTCTTATGTGGACACTAATACAACCTCCACTATTGTTTAAATCTCCTTCTTTTGTTGCTGGCCTTTAAGTATTCTCTCCTCAAGTTTTGAAGCTTTCTTCCGCCTTGCTTCGCCTTTGTTTTCTTCTAGACTCTTTAAATAAGCTCCTCTAGTTTATGACTTTAGCCTTGAGTCTTTAATCTTCCATTAAACTTGGCTAACTCTCTCCTCGAGTTTGTGTGTGTGAAAAACTCTCTTTTCATTTGAGTCTCACCCAAACAATCACCATTAACATTAATATTTGGAGTGCAATGATGATCTAAAGGAAAACAATGATCAAAGGATTTCTCTTTTCTCTCTAAAATTTTAGGTTTTTCTCACCCCGATTTCGTGTTTACCTAGCCTTTATATAGCCAATTAAGTTGGTTTATGAGTTAGACTCCAATTCGGAATGAATTATTTATCGGAAGTCTTAAACCACACAGATAACAATCAATCAGGGCTCACAACGATCAAAAGTTTACGGATAGATATTCTCTTTGCCAAATTTTATATAGCATGATTCAAGTGCCGATCAATCGATTTATCAAGTTCATTTTACATCGATCATTCAGTGCATAGTAAATTTTCACATTTTACCCTAATTTAGTCTTAAGCTTCTAGAATCACTTAATTCACTATTCTTAAGTTTAATAAAGTGAATTGTATATGCAAGTGTGTGTTAATAAACCTTTTACTTTTGACACTAAGCTTAGTCTTCAACATTGATCGATAAGAATACGTCTGCTCCTTTTTTTTAAGTCAATTAATTCGAAATTAAACTCGTTCACAATTAAATCTAGTTAGATTCCTAAGACTAAATAATCAATTAAGTTTAGATAATATTTTGATCATGAAAATTAGCCAATTTATAATACATATGCCTCATATGTTCTTTCAATCACCTCTTTGGCTATTTCGTGATAAAATAGTAGAAGAATAAAAATCAACAAAAAGTTTATAACTTTTTGACATAGTTCATTGACTTTCACTTGTACATATGACATGGAATTCATTTTGAAAATCCTTGTAAAACCTGTACTTATACTGCACACTTACAAAAAAAATATTGCATAATATTGCTCAAATATGCAAAAATAAAACTTAGCACTTTGATTTTCATTAATCATTTCTTCCCCTTTTTGACAGAAATAGAAAAAAGTGAATCACTAATTAAAGAAAATTTTAATTTAAGACCATCCAAGTCATAATTAATACCATAAAGACATGAAAATTAAATAAACAATAAAATAAACATGTCCATCACATATCCACTAAGCATAAAATAGTTACAAAATACATCCCAAGGTCAAAAATAACATTTAATGAATTGTCACAAGTTCCAACCTCATAAATACATGAAAAGGTGAATAAAAACATAAGTAAATCAAGAAGTAGTAGTTCATGGGGTATCATCTTCAACCAGATACTTCCCCTCATTGTCAAAAAGTGGCCATCAGTCTCTTATCATCCTCCTACGGTCAACAAAACTCTGTCGCATCTCGTCAAGTATGTGCTACCTAAAATCAATGAACTCTCAATAAGTGTCAGGTTTGTCCATATAGTTTCTCTACTGCAGTTGGTGCCTCCTGCTGATTATGCTACTCCTTCTGACCTGTTGGCTCATATTGAAAAAACATATACGACATATGCATTGTAAATTGGCTAATTTTGATAATTAAAAAGTGTTTACACTTTATATATATTTTAGTCTTAGGAATTTAACTACATTTAGTAGTGGTCAAGTTGAATTTGGAATTAATTGACTTAAAAAATAAGAGCAGATATGTCCTTATTGATCAAGGTTGAAGATTAAGTTGAGTTTCAAAGGTAAAAGGTTTATTTACACACACTTACAATCACAATTCACTTAGATTAGCTTAGAATGAGTAAATTAAGTGAGTTTGGAAGTTTTAGATTGGATTAGGGTAAATTGTGAAATTTCATAATGCATCAATCAATCGCTGCATAATGAACTAGAGTAATCGATTAATCATCACTTGAATAAGATTGTGTAAAATTTGGCTGAGTTTATTAATTGATCACTCTTAGTGATAGATCAATTGCTTGAAGAGTTATACCTTAATTAGATTAGTGAATGATACATCATTGTTTGTATTACTTAGTTTTCCACAAGAGATCATCATTGTGCTTCAAGTTCATGCTAATGGTGATTCTTTGAGTGATACACAACTGAAGAGAGAGTCTTTCACGCACATAAATCAAAGAGGAGTTGCATCAATCTTTAATGAAGCATTAAAGAACTCAAGGCTAAAGTCTTAAACAAGAGGAGCTTGCGTGAAGAGGCTAAAAGGAGACAAAGACAAAGCAAACAAAAGAACATTTTCAAGGCTTAAAAAGAAGACTTAAAGACTAGTATAAAATAGTTTGAAGAGATTTAAACAAAGGGAATTTGGGTTAGAGTCTCAACAAATGTTGGTGGTTTGCTTGTGCCAATGTAGTATCTTGGGTACTAGTGCATTAATTTAGTCACTGAGCAAGTATTATGGTTTTTTTACCCTAGCTTGGATTTTCTAGGTAAAAATTGGTGTGTTGATTTGTGCGTTTTGCATGTTTATGGTTTAGTAGTTGATGAGCATGATTATGAATTCATAAACAATAGGCTTAAATTGATTAAAAACTTAATTGAACTTCTTGCACAACAAGGCTATATATCGTAGTCTTTATTTTATAAGATAATCGGACTAGGGGTAATGTGGTGATCCTCTAGGTTGATTAAACAGATACTAAACTCTCAAGCGGTACATGTGGAATTTTAATTGAAAATTGCTTTTGAATAATGCTATCCATCATGTTTTTAATGTTATAGTGTGTCAATCTTACTTTTACTTCTTAGTTTTTGTTTCCTAGAGATATTTTGCTTGTGTTAGGGTTTAATTTTATAATCTTTGCTTGATTGACTTGTTTTTCTACTCAAAATTACTTGTGAAACTTGCTGAATTGTGTGCCCTAAGTTATGATTTTTCTTGCTCTTAGAATTTTCTTTGCCTTGTGTGCTTAAAGTTAGTTGCTTTGGCGCTTTTGGTTTGTTTAATATTAATGGTTGCTTCAAATAATTCAAAGGTTGAGCATGGGGACTTAGAAAATCCCATGAATCATCCACCTTTGTTTGATCGTCAAAACTTTTGGAAGAATAGGATGAGAGCCTTTATTCACATTCTTGATGGAAATGCATGAAAAGTTGCGATTAAAGGTTGAAGTTCTCCAATTACCAAAAACAAGTATAAAAATTTAATCCTAAAGATGAGAGTGAATGAGATAAGAATGAGACTTAACTTACAAATCTAAATAGTAAAGGCCTTAGTCCATTATTCAATATCGTAGAAAAATCTCAACATAGGTTAATATCTAATTGTACTTTGGCTAAAGTAGCATGGGAGAAACTTATTAAATACATTGACAGAACTGAATTTATGAAGGTGTTTAGGTTACAAAGGCTCACATTAGAGTTTGAGAACATCATAATAAGTGAAGAGGAGACAATTTTTGAAAATTAAGCTAAAATATAAGACATTGTTAATACATGTGATTAACTAGGAAAGCCTATACCATATTACCTTTTGGTTAGGAAAATCTTAAGGTCTTTGTCCTCTAAATTCAAGATTAAGGTGGCTGTAATAAATAAATCTAAGAAAATTGACACTTTAGACTTTGAGGAACTCATAGGAAACATAAGAACTTTTGTGATGCAAGAGAAGTCTTATGAGAAGAAAGAAGAATTGTTTGAAAAATCAAAAGGAAAATAAATTGCAGTTATAACATCTAAGAAATCTTCCAAGATGTCTAAAACATTGAACACCTTTGAAGAATATGAAGAAAGTGAGGATGAAAGTGAACAAATTCTCTTATTGACTAAAAACATCAAGAAATTTTAGAAAACTCGAAACTTTAGGCTTGGGAATAAGGGTCAAAATTCAAGGAAGAGACGAGGGAAAAGAAGAGATGAGAGATAAAATAAACAAGAAAGGAAGAAAATAAAATGTTTTGAATGTGATAAGTTAGGTTATTTTATTGCTAGTAAGCCTCGGAAATCAAAGAGGTTTGATAAAAAGAAAATGGGGAAAGTTCTTCAAGCCATTTACTCCGATGAGAGGTCTTATGAAGAAGAAGAATTGTACAACTATGCTGCCTTTCATGCAAGTGTGAAGAAAGATGGTTCTAGTGAAGAGTCTCATGAGTCCACTTCTCTTGAAGATATGTAATGTTCGGAAATTTTTTAAATTCCCGAAGTCGACTACGTGGAAATCAGGGTGTTGGACCCCTTGACTTTCTTGTAGGAATAAATTGCTCATTTGTTGGAATTGGTAGATGAGACCGATGGAAAGTAGACAGAAATACCTTCAAAATGCCACCAATAATGCATAAATAAGAGTTCGGATGAGGGAGATACGACCGTTCAAAGTTGAACACAATGCACAAAGCCCATTTACCCGAATTGGTCGTGCAAATTATCCGTTTAAGTCACTATATGGGTCTGGTTAATTAAAGTCACGAAATTAATTTTTAGAAACCTAATTAGGTATCCTAAGTAGAGAGGTTTGCCCCAACTTGTAAGGGATTAGCGTTCCTAATCCCCATCCATATAAAAGGGTTAATTAGGACTTCTTCTGGGGAGGGGAGTTTTTGGCCGTAGAGAGAAGAGAAGAAATCGCCGGAGAAATTTTCCAGTGAAGGAGGCGCCGACGAAGGCAATGAGGAGCATGCGCAAAGATCGGAGCTTTGATGAGGTAGGACCACTCATCAAATTTTATGTGTTACAATTATTTTATATCCACTTAATCTTAATCTGAAGATTATAACAAAAAAAATCTTCATTAAAGCAAAGGGCAATGGCCGCCACACCCGACTGGGTATGGTGGCAGTTTTAGACATCTAGAGGAGAATTAAGGAAGGGCTGGTCAGCCATGGCAGAGCTCCGGCAAACCACCACCGGAGGCAAACTATAAAAGTTCTAAAGAGCCGCCGGTGGTGGATCGATTTGAATGTTTTCTCACCGGCCATAGTGGCCAGGGGTTCCATCCACCAGGGGTGGATATGCACACTCAGTTCAGGTCGGATAAGAGGGAGGCCCTCTAGTGAGTTCAATGGGTCGAAATCAAACACCACCCTATGGCCACTAAAGAAACAGAGAGAGACCTGGCAAAAGGCGGGAGAGAGGAACAGAGAGGCAGGGCTGCGATTCTCAGCCTGGCAATGGGACCTGGCCTCCCGGATTCATCGTGGACAGTTGAGCTGGCCATCGCTGGGCCACGATTAACCGTCATCATGCCAGCAAAAGGCATGAAGCCTCTGGCCGCACATTGAAAGACAGCTGCAAGAATCCCGGCTGGCGACTGGACCGGGACTCCTAGACTTGCTGTGCAACAGTGTTCCGGTTGAGCCGGTCCCTTGCTTGGCCCCGGTGGCCAAATGCCACATCAGGTAGAGGCTTCTGGCCGGACGTGGAAGAGACGACCCATGAAATGGATCGTCAGGTCGGACCCGAACCTGGCCGGTCTGAGCCTAGCTCAGGTCCAAGCTGGTCTAAAAAAAATAAAGAAGAGTATCTGAACCGGCTATGGTTTAGGACCTATTTCTTGTCAGAAAAAAATTACCAATGGACCTTGAGAGGTGTTTGAGTATCTTGATTGAGTTTTCAGACTGAGAGACAATCCAGAGGATTTGAAATGACCAATTTTACCCTTAAGAGTGTAATCATAAAATAATTTTCAATAACCCGATTTAGAAGCTCCGGTTCAGGGCATATGAGTGGGTTTAAAAAGATTAAGAAATTTTTTTAGTGATATGGGTATGTACTCAAAATATGTACCAATTCACATGGTAGAAGAAAATCCCAATGAGTGGATAATTTACCGTTTTGCCCAAAGGGTGAATAGTAAACCATTAAGTGAACTGGGGTCGGTCAAGGGGTTCCCGACCCCATTAACACTAGGAAAATTACCCTAGGTTCATGACATTAAGAAATACCCTTGACCTCAGTTATGGACCTATTAGTGTTCTGGAAAGTCTTGGACAAAATGATATAAATACCCTTATGAGCGGATTGCCCTTATTCGTGAATGGAAGCGCGAGTTAGTTTGAGAGTGGAGCTTTGGGAGGGGTCAATGACTTAAAATAAATGAAAGGGTAGTGATATGACCCAAGGGAGAGTACTATACCCTAGGTGGTAGAATTATCCTAATGCCCTTAGGGGTAATATATTCCATTTTCATCAAAACAACTGACCTAGATATTTATGAACCCCACTTATCATGACCTAGATATTTAATTGAATGGTTTATTTTGTACTTAAGGAAAAAAATCTTGTGACCTTCCATTCATGCTATATAAAAAGGCTTTTTGAAAATACGGGTCGTAACAAGATAACTTCTAGCTTTGTCTAGAAAGACCAAGTACCTTGAGAAAGAGCTAAAAGGGAAAGATGAGTTAGTTTAGCTTTTCAAGAGTCAAATAGGTTAATGGAGTAGAACATTAAACTTAAGAGGGAAGTGAATATCCTTAAGAATAAACTTGAACAAAAGATAGGGAACTCTAGTGTTCTCTATGGAGAACTTATGTCTTCTAAAGGAAAATTAGATGAGTTCAAGAGTGGGAAGAAAAGATTGAAGATCTTGTTGAGTATAAGTCAAAACAATAAAATGGGTTCAGGTTTTAGGAATTACTTATCCATCACCTTAGCAAAATCAACTATCTTTGTGAAGGCGAAAGAAAGTAACCAATAACTTAAGATAGTGCCCAACCCACCTAGGTCAAAAGGAAATGAGCTGAGAATAGATTCTAGAATTGTGGGAGTATGTGACATATGCCATAGAGATACCCATACTAAAATAGTGTCCGAATAACCACCCTTCGAAACTTAGGCCAAAGAAAAAGGAGAAGAAATCCCCTACCCATGTGACCACTGAACTACCCCACTAAGTGTATGAGAAGATGATGAAGAGAGTGTTGGTGAGAAAGATTGATCTTCAAGCATTGAATGATCAACTAGGAAAAGTGAGCAAGAACACCATAAATTGCCTTAGGATAGGTTGGCTAAGCAAAGGTAAGGAACTTGTCACCTCTAAGTATAGAGAATGTCTATGATTGAACGTTTTCTATCTTATGGGACACACATGTTTTAGTTTTACTTCATTATGCTTTGTTTTTATGTCATTTTATCCATAGGTTATCACAGGAAAAAAAAGAAGGAATATGATAGAAAACACAAAAAAATTAATGTAATTTTTTGCTTCATTTGCAATTTGCTTTGTATTGTTTTTGATATGTTCAACTTTTGAGACTAAATTGAATTATTTTTTTTTCAGCTGAAAAGCAACATGATTTGTGGTTAATATACCTTAACGAAGAGAAAAATACACCAAGGAGAGTGAAGACCAATTTGATTTTCTTTTCCTTAATATTGCAATTCTATTTTTTAAAATAATGCACACATCATGTTTAGACTTGAGTCAATTTTATGAGTGAAGATCAAGAGATAATTCTTATAAATGAGTTCACTTAGGCATTTGAATTCTTACAAGGAATTTTACTTCAATGTTCGTAAGTTTTGTTTACTTCAAAATTTTATATACAAAGGAATTGACCTTGTAAAGATGATGGGGAAGGTCTACTTAATTAGGTTGGCCAAGAGATAATTCTTATAAATGAGTTCACTTAGGCATTTGAATTCTTACAAGGAATTTTACTTCAATGTTCGCAAGTTTTGTTTACTTCAAAATTTTATATACAAAGGGATTGACCTTGTAAAGATGATGGGGAAGGTCTACTTAATTAGGTTGGCCTAGGCTAATGTGAATCTCCTCATCTACTTAACATTAAGAAAAATGAATGAAAAAAAGAAAGAAAAAATGAGAAATATGAAAAAAAATGATGCAAGTTGAGAGAATTTATAAATAGGCAAACCCTAGAAAAATAATTTGATTAAAAATATCATAACTCAGAAAAAAAACATGAATATATTTATTTTTGAGCTTTTAATTTTTTTCTATCTTTTTAAAAGACAATGTACATATATTCTAGCTAAAGTGAGTCAAAAAATGAGAATTTTTTTTACTAGGGTCTTAACAAATTTGTTTGAATTGAATAAGAGTGATCTTGCAAGATTCAAGATTAAAAAATATTCGTGTTAAAATATTGGTAGTATCTTCTAAAATTAATAAAAGAGAATTAAAATGTTAAAATAAAGAAATAAAAACTTGAAGAACACATACAAATGGAATTGACTTATCTAAGATAAGGTGTGAATGAACATAATCTTTGGATGCACTTAGATTAAGAGAGAACTAATTAAAAATTCATCAAAAGAGTTCAATATTACTTGTTTGGATGTTTTTATATTTATTTTGAGTACCTAAAGATTAGAAAAATCTTATTTTTGTGGAAAATATCTTGAATCAATTTATGGGAACTTTTTTTTTCAGAATTTATTGGATTTTTCATTTAGCATAAAAGAAAAAATTGAAATGTTCAAGATCTATTGATCGATTGATGCAAGTGATTGTTCATTGGTTTCCTTTTTTGCACTTGCAAGTGTGTTGTAAAAATGGCCAAAGCCCATAACACCTCATTTCAATGTAAAACGTCTTAGAGGAGTGGGGAAAGGTGTCTAGAAGCAACTTAGGCTCATTTTGCGTGAGGATTAATTGGATTTCGCTATCAATTTATCAATTTCACTGTTGTTTTTACCGCGGCCAAGGTATATCTTGTACCCATATTTTTTTAGTGATTTTAAAGCTGATTTCATTGATTGTGATTAGCAGAATTGTTTAGAATTGCTAGATCTATCTTTATTAAAAGTTTCAAGCAATTTGAAGAGTTAAATATTGAGATTTCATGAATTTTTCCATTTGGTTTCAAGTTCACCCTCCAAATTGAGGATTTCAAAAATTAGGCATTTGTGGTTAAAATTAGACTTTGCTCTAGTTATAAACTTTGTTCTAGACATTGAGATCTATCTTGTATTGACATTTGGAGTTAATTGGGCAGAAAGTTTTTTAGGGTTTCATTTATTTTAAAAAATTGGAACTTCAATTCTTATTTCAATGATTTTTGAAATTTCAGGAGTTCTTTGCTCTCATATGATTAGTTCCTAGTTTTGTTTAGCACTAGGATTTATTTTTTTGTAATTAATTTTGATGGGGAGATAAGAGAAGCAAAACGCTGCTAGTAGATCGAGTTTAGGTGACCCTGAGGGCTCGTGTGGTTTAGGAGATAGGCTTAGACGGCTCCTTTGTGAGCTGAGTGTAGTTCATGCACCTGACCAGCCAGCCATGGATTAATTAGAGGCTAGACAGTATTGGATGTACTTTAAGATGATTTCTACATCGGATGAGCCCGTCTACCGCCGCTTAGTTTGACAATAGCACTATTCAATCCATGTTGATGAGGAGGATGTGTTATTAGGCATTGTTGGAGGCACTACAGTTAGAGTCATGCACTAGATTATTGCAGATGTTATTCATTGACAGAGGAGAGCTCTACGCTATCCTAACTTCCACGTGGCTGCGACCTCAATTTTAGTTTCCTGCAGATAATGATCTTACTAGATGACTTACTAGACTTCCATGTGGTCGAGACCTCAATATCTCACTCCTTGCACATTCTATGATGGATGACTATCGATTGTTTCACGTGATAGCTCAATATGACATATGGAGCGCTAGGAAGGAGCCAGTGGATCTTACGATGGAATATATTTTATTTTGTTTTCACAGCCACACATGGAGCTAGATTAAATCATGTTTTATCGAACATGAG
Organism: Saururus chinensis; assembly: GCA_035235625.1. Classification (NCBI taxonomy): domain Eukaryota; kingdom Viridiplantae; phylum Streptophyta; class Magnoliopsida; order Piperales; family Saururaceae; genus Saururus; species Saururus chinensis. The sequence goes on from CP141142.1 coordinate 23,865,026, forward strand.
GAGATAAAGACACTATTGCAATTGCCGGGAATACTAGGCCTACTAAAGGCATGAAAATAGAGGGTAAGTTGAGATTTGTCGTAAAATGGGTGCCTCGATTAAATATTTGTACCTGTTATGTCACGCCCTGACACTACCCGACTCGAGCCGAACCTGGTCCATGGGCCGGTCCAACGCACGGGGGTGACAGTTTGAAAACGGTTGAAGAAATAGCGAAAGACTTATGCCCTAACCACAGGCGGTCTAATTTAACGGAGTAACACACTACTTTGAGCAAGAGTAAATATGTAGAACCAAAATAGTTACTTAAACTCTAAATTAATCTACAAATCTCAAACACACATACTAACAATCCATAGCCAACACACTTGGCTCCAAAACAAGGTCTCAAACGAAATTAAAGACATAATGTATCACAAGTCTGAAAATAAGAACCACTCTAAGGGTTCTAACATCAAAACAAAATAATCAGAAAAACATGCAAGGTCTAGGGGCCTCTGCTCCTACTCCCAAGCTCTCCCCGACCTCTCCTCATAAAGAGGATCCTGTCAGACTGCATGTCACGCCATGCAGCCCCAAAACAAAGAAGAAAGTGGGGTGAGTATAAAACTGAGTAATGGTTTTGAATATGACTATAATAATCAGAAAACACAATGGCATGACAATGTAGCAATTCAGATCTAAAATTGATATGCTATACCACTTTCTGATCATGCATTCATATCACATGAACCTGCATAATAGTGTCTCAATCACACCATTTCTAATCATGCATTCATATCACATAAACCTGCATATAGTGTCTCAATCACACCATTGATCATGCATTCATATCACATAAACCTCCATAATAGTGTCTCAATCACACCATATCTGATCATGCATTCATATCGCATAAACCTCATTCACCCTACATGACAAACGTGTCAAACACATGATACACAATCATGCATAGCATTCATAATAAACATGCATCAATGCAAACGGTGAATGCCTCCATCAAGGAGTAAACACAAGTAATGCCACACAGGCAGGACATGGTCAAAACCACGAAGGCGAGACACGGTCAAGTTTTTCACATAGGAAATGTAAGAGGGTCGAGGTTGTTAGCCCCTAATGCTGCTCGCCCTGGACGATCCTGGCCAAGGATGTCCCATTCTCACACAGAGAATCTAGAGCAGGGTGTTCACCCAGAGACATCTTCTATGGAGGGAGAGCCCGAATTCCCATACAGGGAACCCTAGAACACGTGGTAGCGGGTGCACAGGGCATACCACTCTGGATTCTCAAGGTCTAGATTACACTCATAATAATCTTAAATCTACAAGACAAGTACACAACTTGTCTCCACATAATTCCATTTCACTAGACTCAACCCAGGGAGTATACATGTTCTACACAGGAACTTAAATTGGAAACATGTCCTTTCAGACCAACCAAGTTCCGATGAATTCACCGAGCGATTAATCCGGCACGCAATCTCAACCATTGCATACAATCGATTAATTCTGGTTAAACATCAGTAAAACTTCATCCATGAATACTGATCTATGATGCATGATAACATGAAACATCCGTGAGCAAGACCTACGTGGGTTCCAACACATGGAACGTGCTCCCAATCTGTCCCCTCATGCATCATAATCAAGGCATAATTAACTACAATTTCATAGTAGATTCTCCATATGTGTGTGCATTCATGCATATCTAAGCACATGCCCAATGTTTGATATAAACTCATAAGACAATTTACACATGCTTGAACACATTCAAAACAATGATTCCTAACTGAAATCAAACAAAATCCACCATAAAGCTTAAATCCATCCATGTGAAATCGAACATTCACTCCCACAAACATGATTCTTCCATTCATTAAGCCACAACATGATCACATCCATTACCCATAAACCATCCTCATTATAAGAGAAACACATCTCACCATTTTCCACATCATATCCCTACTGGAAATATATTCTAATCATAAGAATTCCAACATTCAAAAGTTCAAGGTACTTCAATATCAACATGCATAATTATCAACATAATATAATGCCACATGACCATAGTTAAACACATTCCATAAACTTCCATCATCAATTCTACACCTCGAGTAGCTTGATTTTATCATAATACACCTCCCATAACCATTAGAATCATCAAATGGAGTAAAACATTGAAATGAGCATAAGTTTCAAAAATAGCAAAAACTGCTGTGTAGCCGTTCGATCGCCCTGCAAGGCCATTCGATGGGCTAAACTAAAAATTTGCCAAAAATGGAGTGTTGCCGATCAATTGCCCTAGTAGGCCTTTCGATCACCAACAAAGCAGTTTTGACCTTCTTCTTCATTTCGAAAATCAAAACTAAAACACCATGAAAACACCTTCAAATCTTCATCCATGGTACCAAACATTATAAAAAAACTCATCAAACCTTCGAGAACACTAATCTAAACTATTCTAAGACAAAACCCTAAGAAATCGAAGTGAAAGATTAGCATTTATTAAACCCACCATTAGAGCCTAAATCAAGTAAAACCCACTTCAAATAACATCATAAAAACCGAGATTTTTGCTAGCCAAAGTTGAGATTGAAGAACTGATTACCTTTCCTTGTTGATTTGGGCCATAATGAATTTTCAATCTCCTCCAACACCTTCCAGAAACATGATTTTAAGTTAACATACAACTAATCTCAATTTAGCTTTGAAAAACCAAAAGTAAACATTAGATCTAAGGTTTTAGAATATTAAAAATGAGATTTTGAAGATTAAAGCTTGGAGAAGAGAGATAAATTAGTAGTTTTATGCTTTCAAAATGGATTAAAACCATGATTTAAGTCAAAATTAAGAGAAAACCTAGGGTTTAGGCTTGATTAAAGACACATTAGCTCTGGGCTATACTGGCAACAGTCCCCCTGCCTTCGGCCTTGTACAAGATTGGAACATCACATCAGAGATTGCCCGTGCTTATCTTGAAAAAGCCGCTGCCCGCGCCAAAAAGTGGGCCGATCAAGGCTGCCAACCTGCCACCTTTAGTGTGGGGGATCTCGTGCTCGTTAAGCTTAAACCTGCCAATTCAAGATTTTTCTCCAGCTACACAAAGGTCTCGTTCGCAAATATGAAGGCCCCATATCCATCCTCCAACGGGTCAGGAAGGTATCTTACAAAGTGCAACTACCACCATGGATGCAGATCCACCCAATCTTCCACGCTAGCTGTCTGAAGCCATACCATGCCGATGCTGAAGATCTTTCCAGACACCACCTTCCATGCGAAAATCCCAAGGTCACCACCGACGTTAGAATTCTCGACGAGATCATCGCCGATCGCGAAGTTGAATGCGGCAAAGAACACATTCATGAATTCCTTATCAAATGGCGGGACCTTCCACACAGCTGGGAGCCAGAAGAAGAACTCCTCAACCACCATGCTGATCAAGTCAAAGCCTACCTCCAGAAGAAGCGTCAACGAGGACGTCGACGAATTGAGTGGGGGAGCATGTCACGGACTGCGTTCCGGACACCCCACCAACTTCCTTTTTAGTTTCCTTTCATGTACTTTCTTTATTTTCATGTATTTCACTTATTTTAGTTTTTGGGTGCAACCATGCCCGTACAGCCACTTTGGCTGCCACTCTAGCAATATGCAAGAAATCTCTTATGCTATATAGGGGGCAGTGAGTAGTTGTGCAAGTTGGCTAGTGTTGTTGCACCCATTGCTTGTAAACATGTTGATGGTAAATGCATTCATCTTTCGTGCTTGTGTTCATTTGTTTCCTTACAATGTGACTTGTTTTTGCCCCCTACCATTTTGCTTTGCATGTGCCCACAAGTGATTGCGCAACACACCAGTTCAAAGCAAACCTTTTGTCCCATCGAAGGCTTGCTTGGTGGGCTGCCCGCCTACAAGCGCCGCACGGCCGGCTACCCCAAAAATCCCGTCCGTGATAGATTCTAATTCAGGCCTAATTGGGGAATGAGGCCTTAATCGCCCTCTCCTAGCCTATTCCGAAATGGCAAATGGCCCATCCATTTCTATTTATACTAGGGCACTTAATGAACTAATGGGGTGTAAATAGAATTTTTGGCTAAAAATAGGTATTTTGTTAATTTGAGTACTAATTAAATCTGAAAAATTTTGTAATTTTTTGTGTAAGCTTATGTTGATGCCTGGGTCATTTTGGTCTAAAAACCTCAATTTCTTCGGTGGGGCCCAAAGGGTTTCCTGCCAAACCCTAATTTTTTGAAAATTAGTGAGAATGAAAAAAAATCTCAAAAATTTAGAATTGACTAAAAACTACTTAAAACTCATAAATATAGAGTTAGTTTTGCTTAAAACCTTTAAAAATACCATTTATTTTTAAAATCACAAAATTTAATCAGAAAATGCTTAAACCACACGATAACAGATAAATAACATTAAAATAAACGGGCTAAAAAATGATAGTCCTTACATGTTATGTTATAAAGATATATTATAATAAGTAGATTATAAGTATGATAAGTATATCATAAGTGCAAGGAATGTAGAACTAAATAAGTGTGCATGTTCACCTTTCTACACGAGATAGGTGTATGATAATCTAATTTTTATTTTATTTTGTTAGTTCTCCCACCCATAATCTTCTAATAAAGAAAATATGAATGAAAGAAAAATAATCAAGAGTTTTTCTTATGAATTCCCCAAGGATTCGTTAGGATCCCATCTAACACAACAGGGATTCCTAGTCCAAAATGTGGGTTCTCGGGAGATATAGAAATATGTATCACTTCGAATAGAAATTTTCATTATTCTAGTTTTGATTATTCTCTATCTTAGTATGTAATAAGGGAACATAAAATTCCTTTTATTTTCCTAATTCATTCTATTCCCCTAAAAGAAGAATTCAACCTTTCCCCAGGGGGTTCCTGATTACTAAGCAGTAGTATTGTACTAGAATAAGGGATGGGAGAAAAATAGATTCAATATGGAAAAAATGAAAAGTTATTATCCAACACTTATGATATGATTATTAATATAGAACTGTGCACTTACGTAACCAAAGAAAACTCCATTCTTCTTACTGTTACTTTTATTTTGATGAACTCCAATTCATTGCAAATAATTGAGGCTAGTGCTTGGAATTTTGATTCAAAGGAAAGAAACTGTGTAGCTAAAGTAACTCACTTAGAACATTTTTTAAAGGATTATATGGTACGATTAGATCGAGTAAGCCCTTATGGAATAAATACTCAGCCGCTTGTGAACCTTCGGGTACTATTTTATTCAATGTTTGTTCAATTACTCCTTTACCTGCAAAACACTATAGGCATTGGGTTCAACAATAATGATATCCCCCAACATAGCAAAACTAGCAGTTACTCCACCGATTGTAGGAGATGTAAGGATGGATACATAGAATAACTTTTTATTTGATTGATAATCATATGAAGAAGGAGATATTTTAGCCATTTACATGAAGCTCAAACTTCCTTCTTGCATGCGTGCTCCCACGGAAGCACACACCACAATGACAGGTAGATCTATTAGTTGCATACTCGATCAAACGGGTAATTTTCTTGCCTACTAGATCCCATGCTACCCCCATGAACTGCAAATCCATAACTCCAATTGCTATAGGAATACCGTTTAGTTTACCAACATCTGTTTGAACAGTCTCAGTTAAACCTGTCTTTCTTTGATAAGAATCAAGACAATCTTTATAAGGTTCCTCCACCGAGTGAAATTCAATGGGGTCGATAGATACCATGTCCTCATCCATAGGATCCCAGGTGTCTGGATCAATCAAAAGTTCTATTTTATTCGAACTACTCATTTTCAAATGATATCCACATTGTTCACAAATATTCATTTTTGACTAATTCTTTTTTTGATAATTTAATCCATAACAATTTTTGCATTGAACCCATCAAATGTTTGTATTTTTTATCGAAATCATTCGATTTTCCTCTTATATTGAAATCGTTGTCATTACTCCTAGTTTTTGTATTGGAGCTCCCACTGTCACTACCACTTAAACTTTCACTACAAATGAAACTATAAATGCAACTATCATTGTAATTGCCACTACTATTTGAAATGTAACAATCAATACTGATTTTAGAACGAAGATAACTATCAATGCAATTATTAATGTACTTATTCCAACTATATTTAGTATCACACATGTAACAATCATAGTTGCGATTGTCACCCTTCAATCTGCTATTTAGATAACTAGAAAAATAACTTTCTAGTTCACTCAGAAAAGAACTATCATTGTCACTATCCCTAACTAAAAAAGTGTCATAAAAAATCAAACTCCAATCGTCCATGACACTGAATAAATGATCAACATTACTGCAGCTAGAACTGCTACTATCACTCCAATTATGAATATTTTTATCCGTATAATTTCTATTGGGGTCTTCACTTCCACTGGTATTTCCAATAGGACAACCAAAACTGTCCATTGATTTACTTAGCCCGCGCCAGTGTTCTAACTTCTTGTTAGACAACATCAAATTGAACCCCCACTTTTCCATAGAACCTTCCCCTATTTGAATGAAAATACAATAGATGAATAATCATTTGATGAATAATCAGTTTCCTATTTTATTTCCTATTTGAATAAGCATATAAATTCAATCACTAAGGTTATGAAATTAAATAAATTTAATTAAGTAATATAATAAGGAGTAAGTATTGAAATAAATGATTTTTTATGGGAATTTGGAGTATTAATTTAATATGATGGAACCCTTTCTTCCATTTTAAATTAAATAGAAAGAAGGTGAGGTTTCTCCCATGTTGTGTTGTATATAAATTCATATTGATAAGGAAAATATAAATATTTCTTCCTCACTATGAAGAAATATTTTATTTTCGTATCATCTCGTACTCTTATAATATGTACTCTTATAATATAAGAGCATAAGAAGTTTCTATTGCAGCACAGAATGAAAAGGAGAATATACAGGATGGGTAGAAGAAGTTGTGACCCTTGGCTTGCTTGATTTATGGTCCTAAACTCAAAACTGTGGGATATAAAAGGATTCACCAATCCTAAGGATCCATAGGATTTATTATGGATCCAACATTAAAAGCGTTGAGTTATTTAATCTTAGATCTTATCTTTCATTTATATCTTTTATATCTTAATCTTAGGCAAGGCACGTACATATATTATATATAACATAATGCAAAATATATGCAAACACATGGGATCTTCATTCTTTTCTTTAATTTCTTCGATTTTATTCAGCTCAATCCTTTTTCTAGTAAAAGATTTGGCTTAGTTTAATTGCAATTAGGGGAACGCGTGAGAACTACAGATTACAAAGTATCCATTGCTTCGAATTAGGAATTTGATCTCCTTCCATACCTTACAAGCAGCCGCTAGTTCTGTGCTCCATTTAGCAGCTTCATGAATAATTTCATTCCCTTCACGAGCAAGATCATGTCCTTCATTACAAGCTTGTAAACACGCTTCTAAAGCCACCTAATTAGCTACTGCACAAGGTGCATTTCCCCAAGGGTATCCTAAAGTTCCTCCACTGAACTGTGGTACAGAATCATCCCCAAAGATCTTGGTCAGGGCAAGCATATGCCAAATGTGAATATCCCCAGAAGCTATGTGCAAAACACCTGGCATAGAGACCCAATCTTGAGTGAAATAAATATAGCGGCTTCAGTCTTTTTCAATAAAATCATCACGTAGTAAATCAACAAAACCCAAAATGATTTCTCATTCACCTTTTTGTTTGCCTACTACTGTACCAAAGTGAATATGATCTCCACTAGACATACATAAGTCTTTTTCTAGTACACGAAAGTGGATGCCATGATTCATCTGTCTATCAATAATTGCATGCATTGCATGATGGATGCGAAGAAGTAGGCCATTGTCTCGTCAATAATGAGCCAAGCTAGTATTTGTAGTGAATCCCTGTGTTAAGTAATCATGCATTACGATAGGAACTTCCAATTCTCTAGAGAATATGGCCCTTTTGATCATTTCTTCACATGTACCTGCAGTAGCATTTAAGTAATGTCCTTTGATTTCACCCGTTTGGGCCTGCGATTTGTAAATAGCTTCGGCACAAAATAGGAAACAGTCTCTCCAATGCATAAATGGTTGTGAGTTCACATTTTCATCATCCTTGGTGAAATCAAGCCCACTGCAGAGGCATTCATAAACTGCCCTACCGTAGTTCTTAGCCGATAACCCCAATTTTGGTTTAATAGTCCATCCCAATAGAGGACTACAATACTTGTTCAATTTATCTCTTTCAACTTGGATTCCATGGGGTGGGCCTTGAAAAGTTTTGGAATAAGCAGGAGGAATTCGTAGATCTTCCATACATAGAGCTCATAGGGATTTGAACCCAAATACATTACCCACAATGGAAGTAAACATGTTAGTAATATAGAACCTTCTTCAAAAAGGTCTAAAGGATAAGCTACATAAGCAATAAATTGATTTTCCTCCCAAGCAATGGGCTTGATCCCGTAGCATCGTCCTTTGTAACAATCAAGACTAGTAAGTCCATCGGTCCACACAGTTGTCCATGTACTAGTAGAAGATTCGGAAGCTACCGTAGCCCTTGCTTCTTCAGGCGGAACTCTGGGCCACGGAGTTACTCAGAATGCTGCCAAGATATCAGTATTTTGGTTTCATAGTCAGGAGTATAATAAGTTAATTTGTAATCTTTAACACCAGCTTTGAATCCAACAAAAGCTTTAGTCTATGTTTTTTGTGACATAAGTCCCTCCCTACAACTCATGAATTAAGAATTCTCCTAACGACAAGGTCTACTCAACATAGATTAGGCGTTAATGAAACCTTTCACAGACAGGAATATTTTACAAAATTATCAAGTAAATATTACCAAGTATCCACTAATTAGAATGGTTTGTTATTAGACCATGGTATTTGATTTGCCAAATACATCATTATTTTATACTCTTTCCCATGTATGACACAACCCAATCTTTATTTTGAAAATTTCTAAAGGTCTCCTTTTTTTTTTTGAATCTACATATCTAAATAATAAGAGATTCACCCTTGACAATGATATATGTTGTATATGTAAATCCTACATGGGAAAATAGGCGGAATTCATCCATGAAAAGATAAATAAAACAAGAATAGGCAGAAATGAATATGTTGAAATAAGGAATAACGATAGGCCAATAAGATAGAAATAACGAATCATATTCAAAATAGAGATCTGGTTCAAATTCCATAGAGAATATGGAGGGAGATTATATCTAATCTAACGATAGTGAAATGAAACACTTCCTCATGATTCTTATTCATCTACTTGTTATTTTTTGTTTGAAAAAGGGTTGGCTGAACTTGAAAATGAACTCATTGAATGAGTAAACAATTGAATTTGTTTGGAAAGTACCAACAAAATCAAATCGAGTGCTAACTCCTATTTATTATTGAATTAACCGATCCACTTGATATCAGACATTTCCATTTATTTTCAGTTCGGTAATTATTTGCAAAAAAATTCAACATATTTCACTTTTGGTTATTATTATTATGAGAAAAAATCCTACTACTTCTAGTTCTGGGGTTTCTACACTTAAAGAAAAAAAAAACAGGGGCGTATTGTTCAAATCATAGGTCCGGTACTGGATGCAGCCTTTCCCTGGGCAAGATGCCTAATATTTACAACACTTTGGAAGTTAAGGGTCCATATTGTCTGTCAGCAAATTAATGTAACTTGTGATGTACAACAATTATTAGGAAATAATCGAGTTAGAGTTGTAGCTATGAGTGTAATAGATGGTTTGATCGTGAGGAATGGAAGTGATTGACATGGGAGCTCAATTTGTTTGGAAAGTACCAACAAAATCAAATCGAGTGCTAACTCCTATTTATTATTGAATTAACCGATCCACTTGATATCAGACATTTCCATTTATTTTCAGTTTGGTAATTATTCGCAAAAAAATTCAACATATTTCACTTTTGATTATTATTATTATGAGAAAAAATCCTACTACTTCTAGTTCTGGGGTTTCTACACTTAAAGAAAAAAAAAACAGGGGCGTATTGTTCAAATCATAGGTCCGGTACTGGATGCAGCCTTTCCCCTGGGCAAGATGCCTAATATTTACAGCGCTTTGGAAGTTAAGGGTCCATATTGTCTGTCAGCAAATTAATGTAACTTGTGATGTACAACAATTATTAGGAAATAATCGAGTTAGAGTTGTAGCTATGAGTGTTATAGATGGTTTGACGTGAGGAATGGAAGTGATTGACATGGGAGCTCCTCTAAGTGTTCCAGTCAGTGGAGTTACTCTCGGACGAATTTTCAACGTTCTTGGAGAAGCCTAATGATAATTTAGGTCCTATAGACACTTGTACAACATCTCCCATTCCCGCTTTTATCCAATTAGATACCAAATTATCCATCTTTGAAACAGGGATTAAAGTGGTGGATCTTTTAGCTCCTTATCGCCGTGGAGGAAAAATCGGACTATTTGGGGGAGCTGGAGTGAGTAAAACAATACTCATCATGGAATTGATCAACAACATTGCCAAAGCTCATGGGGGTGTATCCGTATTTGGCGGAGTAGGCGAATGTACTCATGAAGGAAATAATCTTTACATGGAAATGAAGGAATCTTGAGTTATTAATGAACAAAATCTTGCTGAATCAAAGGTGGCTCTAGTCTATGGTCAGATGAATGAACCACCTGGAGCTCGTATGAGAGTTGGTTTGACTGCCCTAACCATGGCGAAATATTTCCAGGATGTTAATGAACAAGACATACTTCTGTTTATGGACAATATCTTCTGTTTCGTCCAAGCAAGATTAGAAGTATCTGTCTTGTAGAATGCCCTCCACTGTGGGTTATCAACCTACTCTTAGTATAGAAATGGGTTCTTTGCAAGAAAGAATTACTTCTACCAAAGAAGGATCTATAACTTCCATTCAAGTACTTTATGTACCCATAGATGATTTGACCTACCCTGCTCCTACTACGAAATTTGCACATTTAGATGCTACTACCGTACTATCAAGGGGATTAGCTGTGAAAGAGATCTACCCAGCAGTAGACCCTTTAGATTCAACATCAACTATGCTCGAACACAGGATTGTTGGAGAGGAACATTATGAAACTGTGCAAAGAGTTAAGCAAACTTCAAAACGTTACAAAGAACTTCAGGACATTATAGCTATCCTTGGGTTGGATGAATTATCCAAGGAGGATCATTTAACCTAGCTGGAGCACGAAAAATTGAGTATCACAACTCTTCTTTGCAGCAAAAGTATTTATTGGTTCTTGAGGGAAATACGTTGGTCTCGCAGAAACTATTAGGGTGTTTCAACTGATCCTTTCTGGAGAATTAGATGATCTTCTAGAGTAGGCCTTTTATTTGGTAGGTAACATCGATGAAGCTACTGCGAAGGCTATGAACTTAGATGTGGAGAGAAAATTGAAGAAATGACCTTAAATTTTTGTGTACTAACTCCTAATCGAATTATTTGGGATTAAAAAGTGAAAGAAATTATTTTGTCTACTAATAGTGGCCAAATTGGCGTATTACCAAACCATGCCCCTATTGCCACAACTGTAGATATAGGTATTAGAGAATACCCCTCAATGACCAATGGGTAACAATGGCTTTGATGCGTGGTTTCGCTAGAATAGGCAATATTGATATCACCATTTTGGTAAATGATGCAGAGAGGGTGCTGACATTGATTTGCAAGAAGCTCAGCGAACTCTTGAAATAGTTGAAGCTAACTTGAGTAAAGCTGAAGGCAAGAGACAAGTAATTGAGGCGAATTTCACTCATAGACGAGCTAGGACACGCGTGGAGGCTGTAAATACTATTTCGTACTAGTCGATGCATCAGCATCACCAAAGGAAGCTCCATTTATACCCTTGGATTTTGCCAATTAGCAATTAGATACAATCAAGTGTAATATGATGCAACTAAAAAATACAACCAAATAGGAATAGGGGGGATAATCTAATAGGTAAAAGATAAAAAATCAATAAAAAAAGAAAAGAAGGTGAAAAACTTATTAGATACTGGAGTCAATGGTATCTAATAAGTTCTACCTACTATTGGATTTGAACCAATGATTTATGTCGTATGAAAGCAATACTCTATACGCTGGCTTAAGTAGGTCATTTATCATTACAAAGAAAAAAAGGGGGAGGGGGGGTGACATGGGGATTATAGATGGAATACCACTTCTAAGTAATACTCTTCTTTTGCAGGAAACGAACTAGAGAACTATCATGTGGTAGCATGGAAAACCCATCTTGACAAGAAATTATCTACATTTTAAGATATCTATGACAAGGGCTATAGCTCACTTAGGTAGAGCACCTCATTTACATGTGTGCCAATGCTTTTTCAGGGAAGTTCATCATGCAATCAACCGAATTGATCTTATTGAATAATCGATGTCTTACTCCATGGATTCCAAGGAACAAGAGGATAATTGCCTGACAAATATTTTGTTTGGTCTGATTCAAGTGCCAATTCAATTGCTATATAGAACCCATCATTGATTTGATAATTGATAAGGTAAATCCCTAGTCTATTCAATGCTAGGCAAAATGAGTATAAGGACCTCAAAATAATCTCTTTTTGTCCTATGAACTTTAAGGTGTATGAAGTATCATATTTGACTCTTGGAGCAGAGCATTAGAGACTCCATTTCACTTAGGTTGATCTAGGCCGGAGGTAGACCCACGTCAAGGTAAACCTTCTTTGAAGCACTATGGTATTGCTCTTGCATTTGAATACAAATAATGAATTAGAGCAAGTGGAACCATCTCATTATCTTCTTGTCAAGAAATAATATGGTGGACTAGCTGATCTTTATATCAGTTAATGAAAGAGCCCAATGCAAAAAAAATGCATGTTGGGTCTTTGAAATAGTTAGAATCATTTTGATAATAATAAGTTTGATCTGTTTTACTGAGAAGGTCTATGGTTCGAGTTTGTATAGCTCAATAAAATTTCCATTTTTCGATTCTTAGATAGTTTTCATTTCCTCATTAGTGCTTGCTGCTGGTTTGCATGCTTATAGAGATCCCTCTGAGTATGAAAATGAAATAAAAGAGCCATTATTCTCCATTCATCTTCATGGGTGAATGGAATATGACTTTTTTGATTTCCCCTTTTCATGTATGTAACATGACCAAAGATTGGGTAATCCACCTATGAATTGGTATACCCCAATCCAATTTATCCATTGATCATTTTTGGATGGATTATGACCTTTTTGCATGTTATACACATGAGATGTTGCATATCTATACATACGCTATCAAATATATACTTCTTTTTGGCTGAGGATACCAAAAGGAGAGCTTACATTAATTGGCATGCAACTGATTGATGCTACAATCGTTAGTGAGATGATGTCTCACATGACGGGACATGAGCCAATGGGTCATGGTGAGTAATAGGCACAACATGACACACCACCCACACTAGAGCACCTATTTGCACATCTAGATAGACTAATGACTTATGGGGAGTTCCTTGAAGAAATCAAAACTTGAGTAACTTCATGGAATTTCAATAAGAATTTGTTGTAATTTTTTCTTTTTTTAAGTCTTTGAAGATTAATGTTGAAAGGGAAATGTGAGAAAAGAAAATTTCTTGTAAAGATGATGGAAATGACTACCTATTTAGGAAAACCCTTATAGAGTGAAAGCTATAATTTATTTGGCATCAAAAAGAAAAATAATTTAAAAAAAGAAAAGCAAATGATGCAAGTTGAGTGGATTTGGAAAAGCCAAGCCATAGATAAAATTCAAAAAGAAAAAGGCTAAAATTGAAAGAGAAAAGGGCATGACCGATAAAAATACTTTATTACACAATTGTGAAGAATGCATGGTATGAATGAAGTCTAACAAATAAGTTAAAAGAGAACCTTGTCTATCCTATAGTCTAGAAAACTTTGTCTCATTTTAATTTGGTGAACACAAGTGTTTAAATTTTGAGAAAGATAAAAGTTAATTGATATATTTTAAAATTAATAAAAGAGCTTAAAATATCAAAACTATCAGTTGGGTTGCACATGCGATTGATCGCTTTTGTTTTGGGAAATTCCAAATATGTTTCATTTCTCTCCACATGCTCCCAAACTTTTCTAAGTTTTCTATTTTTGAGTGATGAGTAAGAATTTGAAGTAAATGTGCACATTTTAGCTGATTTTCTCAAGATTTCACATTTTTCATCAAAATGTTCAAAAAAGTCACCAAAACAAATCTTTGATTTTTAGTCCACTTTTTTGACATTTGTTTTGTACCTAGATATATATTATTTTAAGTTTTCATGAAAATTCTATTGTTAAAATTCAAAATTTTAATGTTTTTATGACTCAATGAACTAAAAGAAAATGGATTTATGATGTTGAGAATATTGTTGCCAAGTTGATTTCATGCAACATCTTAAATTTTGAGTCAAGCCTGAGATTCAAGCCTGAGACTGTTGTTATCTAAATGTATTTTTAAAATTTTACAATTTTAGGGGTAGTTAATATTGGGGCAAATTCAAGGTTGACTCTACTGCACTTTATTTTTTGATTGCTGATTAATTTTAAAGGGTCTATTAATAATTAGTATAGAAACCATTGAAAATAATGAGTGCCACTAATATTCATGAGAAAATTTTTCCATTTCAGTTGATGCTACATTTGATATTTTTGATGATTAGATTGATTTTCTAATTTTTCAATTTGAGACTTTAATTTAGATGCTTATCATTGTGGGCTACACTACTTGTATGAAATAATGATTGTATTGATCATGCAACTATAATATTTTCTACAACATAATTTCCGTTTACTTTTCAATTTAAGATATGTATTCTATTGCTTATATTGTTGCATCTTAAAATTGATTATTCTAATTAGACTAGGATATTTATCTTATATCTTTTCTGTCTATCATAGTTATTTGACTCTTTTTAATCTTGAATTATGTTGTGATTGATCTAAAAGTGTTTTCTTAACTTATTGTTTATTTTACCTTTGTCTATTTTTGATAAAAGGGGAAAAAGAAAATGTAGAACAATGAGAGAAAACTTAACATGTTAATTGTTATTTGTCATTTGTCATAAGTGCTTGAATATTCAAATTTTATATTTGCTTATTTTGAAGAGTGTTATATAGGTATATTATTGAACATTTAAATTTATTGCTTGCCTATTTAACAATATTTTGGAAGTTTTTTTTATTGTGATATGTAGGTTAATTAAAAGTTAAAAAATATACCACATTAGGATATGTGTCATAGATTAAGGTGAATGGTCGTATTTATGTCAAAAAATCACATAGTTTGAATTATGACCTAAACAGATATCATTTTCTATTTCAAAATGATGGTTTGAGAGCTTAATATTAGTCTAATCAACCTAGTCGATTACCACATTGCCCCTAGTCCAATTATTTAACGAAGATAAAGACTAAGAGATATAGCCTTGTTGAGCAAAATTTTCTTATATAGTGAAAACAATAAAAACCTAATGACTATACGCATTCATGATCAATCAATCATCAAACCACACAATTACATAAGGATTTAACATGGAAAATTACAACTATGGTAAAAAACCGCTGCAACCTCAATCCAAGGCAAAATCAATGCACTAGAATGATATAGATATTACATGACTAGAAAAATCCAACCAACCTTAGGACTTGACAAACTCCAAGGCTAATGTTTGTTGATTTACCTCTAGAGATTCTTCAACTCCTTTGAAGAACTTTGCCAACTCCTTTTTTTAAAATTTCTTTGTAAAATCTTTTCTTCTCAGTCATGCATGAGCATGAATTCACTATTGATAATATCTTCAAACTCCTTTGTGAATTATCAAGGAAAATAATGTGAAAAATGACTCTCCTTTCTTCTCCAATATTTTCTAGGTTTTTCTCTCTATAATTTCGTTACTTCTAAGCCTTTATATAAGTCTCCAAGTAAAATTAGTATTTTTACTTCAACAAGAAAAGAAATATTATCCAAAAAAGCTTTTTTAGGGTAACTAAAACTATTGGCGATTGATCATTTGAAACAACGATTGATTGTTTACTATTTTATTAACACATTGCTCCTTAAGTGATCAATCTATTATTTAACCGATTGATCAATAAACTCTCGGCTTCGTTTTACAATGAAACTAATTTAGGTGCTGACTGATCGTTTCCATAAGCAATTGATTGATTCTTCTATTCCGTACTACAATTCATTAGTGATCAACCAATTAAATCAATGAACTTTACCTGCGAATGATTGATGATACTATTCAAAGGCAGTTTTGCCCCTTTTAAAGATCCTTCTAAAACCTCTAAAATCACATTTGAAACTTCTCCAAGTGATTTTGGTATAAGAATGTAAACTAAATATACATCTTAACCCATCAACATTTTTTATTCTTTAGTCTAAATCCATAAGAATGCGTCTTCTCTTATTTTTGAAAGTCCATCAATTTCAAACCAGACTTGCCCACAACTACATCTAATCACATTTCAAGACTAATTACATACCCAAGGTTGCTAATATAATTTTGACAAAGAAATTAACCAATTAATCTTACATATGTACATATGTTCTAACAATCTCCCCTTTTGGCTATTTCATATCAAAACACTACATAATTGTAAAATGAAATTACAACTCTTGACATAGTACATTGTCACAAGGCTAGAAATTCTCTATGATTTCACACGCCCTGTGCAGCCTGACTGCCCTCGGCAATCAGCAGCCTTCTCACTCTATTCGCGCACACACGATCACAAAGAAACACACACACACTATAAAGAACAACGAAAGTGAAGGGAAAAAAGCCCAGCCTGAAATAACCCTTTCGCACTTGATGTTACACAAGCACTTGGTTTGAATCTTAGTGCCAAAACCCAAACCCACTTGCACTCTTCTCGTCCCTCTCTTCATCCCCTCTTTTACAATGTATTCCTCACCCTTTTATACCCGTTGGTCGAAGCCAAGCGGTTACAACATGACCCCCATGACTCAGCCCACTAGTTCGTACATAACTGTCAGTAACCGTCTTGTGGTTATGCACGAGAGTGTGCAGCAACCGCTCAGGTAGTGGGCAGCAACCATCAGTCACTACTCCCATGTTCTTCGCCATGATGCATTCGGGTCTTAGTGGGGATCGTGCTAGTCGGTTATGCAACCACCAGTCATGGCACATCGCCCATGTGCCAATGAGAAGGAGAAGACATGGCCACGCCCTTAGCATGCCCTCCACATGCCCTCCATACCTTTGCATGGCGCTAGGCTGCTTCTGTCGTCCGCGCATGAGTTCCTCCCATATACCATGAACCAAGGGTGTAACAGACCCTCCCCGGCTAAAACCGTCGACGTCCTCATCGAATCCCGTACTTCCCAAGTGCCCCGATTGAAAAGTTTGACCTCTCGTAGCCGACTCCTCCCATCACACCACGGCTAAGTGAAAACCTTATACTTCCTAGGTGCCCCAATTGAAAAGCTTGGCCTCTCGTCGCCAACTCTCCCTATCACACCACGGCTAAGTGAAAACCTTATACTTCCCAGGTGCCCCGATTGAAAAGCTTGGCCTCTCGTCGCCAACTCTCCCTATCATACCACGGCCAAGTAATAATTTTGTCCAAAGACTCCTCCTTGCCCCACTTGACTGCTCCAATCAGCCAAGTCCTTAGGAGAACTGATCCCCCAAGTGCGAGTCTCCTCAATGATCCACATCAGCCCCCTCTCCCGAGGACTCCAACATTTCCTCCGTTAGCTCCTTGAATTTTACCGCCACATCATCTGCAACTTGATTCATTCACTGCCTGAGGAAGTCCGTCGTTTCAGCCATCTCAGCAGACAACGTCGTGATCTGAACTGCCTCTTCAGCTGAACTACCTTTCGAAGACTCGACCAGATGGGGAGCGACCTCTAGAATGGACACACTCTGGTCGAACGCCCCCAAACACTCCTGAATTTCACATAAGGAGGTTTGGACTTCAGCCAACATCCCATTCCCCGTAGACATCGCATCCACCTTCACCTCAAGTTCCGAGACACGAGCTAGCATTGAGCCTACCATCGACAAGCAAACTTTCCACCTTCAGCAACCTGCCAAGTCTTTAGGACCTCGGTAAAGTCCTTTAGCTTTCTTGAATCGAGCTCGTCCAAGAGTTGTACCCACCAGTGCTTCTGCTTTAATACCAACTGTCACAAGGCCCGAAATTCGCTATGATTTCACACACCTTGTGTGGCCTGACTGCCCTCGGCAATCAGCAGCCTTCTCACTCTATTAGCGCACACACGATCACAAAGAAACGCACACACACTATAAAGAACAATGAAAGTGAAGGGAAAAAGGCCCAGCCTGAAATAACCCTTTTGCACTTGATGTTACACAAGCACTTGGTTTGAATCTTAGTGCCAAAACCCAAACCCACTTGCACTCTTCTCGTCCCGCTCTTCATCCCCTCTTTTACAATGTATTCCACACCCTTTTATACCCGCTGGTTGCAGCCAAGCGGTTACAACATGACCCCCATGACTCAGCCCACTAGTTCATACATAACTGTCCGTAACCATCTTGCAGTTATGCACAAGAGTGTGCAGCAACCGCTCGGGTAGTGGGCAGCAACCATCAGTCACTACTCCCATGTTCTTCGCCATGATGCACTCGGGTCTTAGTGGGGATCGTGCTGGTCGGTTATGCAACCGCCAGTCTTGGCACGTCGCCCATGTGCCAATGAGAAGGAGAAGACATGGCCACGCCCTTAGCATGCCCTCCACGCACCCTCCATACTTTTGCATGTGCGCTAGGCTGCTTCCGTCGTCCGCGCATGAGCTCCTCCCATATACCATGAACCAAGGGTGTAACATACATTGACTTTCAATTTGTACAAATAACTTGACAATAGTAAGACTTAACACAAACTCATTGAAATTGATCTTGAAAAGTCTTGTACAAA
This sequence comes from Saururus chinensis, assembly GCA_035235625.1. Lineage (NCBI taxonomy): Eukaryota > Viridiplantae > Streptophyta > Magnoliopsida > Piperales > Saururaceae > Saururus > Saururus chinensis. The sequence continues at coordinate 23,883,975 of CP141142.1, forward strand.
CTTATACTATCCTACATAGTAAAAAAAAATATTTGCATATTACTATCAACTCAAGTATAAAGATAAGCACTTTAATTTTTATTAACCATTTCTCCCCCTTTTTGACATAAATAAACAAAAGGTTAAATAGTAACTAAAAAAATATCTAATTAAGCACAATCAAGTCACACATAGTACCATGAGACATAAAAATAAAGAATCCATGAAGTTGAACATATTAGTAATAACATATCCATCACATAATTGATTTCAAAATACATCTCATAGTCAAATGAAATATAAACTAAACTAAAATAAGTTTAAGAAAAAATACATGAAAAAGTGATAAAATAACTTAAACTCAATTAGCTCCAGCATTGTCATCAACATTAGACTCCTCCGCTTACTCTTTGCAAGTGAAAATCTATCTCTCAGAATATGGGTGACATTAGGAAAACTCTGAATAAGAACATCTTGAAATACTCTGAAGTCAGCATGAGTAACATGTCTGTCCGGCTGATCATGTTGTGCTAGTGTCTCTACTGGTGCCTGGAGCTCCTCTATATCTCCCTCCTGGCCTCTATGATGTGACATCATACGACAAACCACAACTACTTCATTAGGACCCATCCCAACCATCATTGGCTCTCCACGTGGGATCCTAATATGAACTAAAGTAAAAATTCTATACAACAATATGGGTAGGGCAGTATCTCGTATGTATGTCCATGCAAAAATGTCATCATACAAATATATATGATAAATGGAATATCAAGCTCAAGTTCTGGCTATGCAAGGAGGTATAAAATCCCGACCATCGTGCGATAAACCCTCTCCTTACAAGCACTCCATATGTTATATTGAGCTATAACATGTAGCAGACAAAAATCATCAGTCATCGAGTGTGTAAGCAATGAACATCCAGGTCTCTTCCTCTGGAAAGTCCCGGCAATGTCCCAACCAACTCACTATTTGACAAAAGTTTATATCCACCAAAATGTGAATAGGTAAGTGGTCTCCACTAACATTTGATAACCTTTGCAATAGTCTGAGGTGAAACTCTTATAAGAACATAATTATCTTTATGTCATGTATTAGTATATTTTCATGATCAAAACAATGTTAGTAATCACTACAACAAAAAAGACTATTAGCGACACATTTAAGCGTCACTAATAGTCTTATAAATGTTGCTAATAACTGTTAGTGATGCATAAAAAGTGTCGCTAAATATGTCGATAAAAAAGAGTCATTATTACTCATTAGCGACGCTTATGATCAAGTGTTGCTAAGTATCTCTATTAACGGCACTTAATATTGCGTCTCTAATACTAGATTATTCACAACATATTTATTATGCGTTGCTATTAATATAGTATTAGCGATGTTTATAAAATGTCACTACTAACAACAAAATTTTAATTTTTTTCAATTTTTTTTTGTAAAAAATGTTTATTAAATTAAGAATATAATTATTAGTGACGCTTATATTAAGCATCGCTAATAATATTGTATTAGTGACATTTGGGTATCCGTCGCTACTGTTCTAAATAATTTTTTTAAAAAAATGTAAAATTAAAAACATTTTTTTGAAAAAAAACCAAACTGAGTCAATAGACCCGGTTTGGAAATGAGTCAGTGCAGACCCGCGACACAAGTCAATGCATGCTCGCTCCCGGTGTGGGTAGGAGTGACCCACAGAAGCGGGTGGAGACGACCTGCTTCCGCGGGTCATGAAGCTCCTCCTCCAGTGGAAAAAAAACCAAATTGAAGAATAGTACGAAGCAATACTTCATATGCATTTCAATAAATTGATCCGCTTAATCCACAGTTCCATTTTTCAAAACAAAATTGAAGAACAAGAAGGAAAATACATTAACGGGTGTACTTAAGTGCCTGATGCACTGAAATAATGTTTAATAAAATGTTTTCAAATTTCTATTTGCAATCCTATTTTGTGTTAATTCATTGCTGATTTGGGCTATTTATGTTTTGAATAAGTTAGTTGGACCTTAATTGAGTTTACATGTCTAAACAGGCTTCAACAAGATACAACTGGAAGAGGAAGTTAAGCCCAACTACCTAAAGCTATTTAAAAGTCAAGAATGGGCTCATAATGGTCTAACATGCATGGAATGGTCGAACACAACCTTGTGGACCGATTTGATTTGAGATTTGTATGAATAGAACTAAATTATGAAAGAAGTTGATTCGGATAGATTGACACAGCCTTAGTATTTCAATCATATCTTTTGATGTATAATTCGGATTGATACGATTCTGGTGGCAATGGAAAGAAGACATCGGTGGCTAGAAGTGTTATTTCAGGAAGAAATTCCAAATTCTGAAGATATAGGGGTCCAATCAGGCAATTAATCAGGATGAAATATGAAGATATGATTTGATTTTTCCCTTTGAAGCAACCTTTTCTTTTCCTATAAATAGAGGGGTAGACGTGATAGATGGGATTCTCTCCTCTTTGGATCTCTCTTCTCCTATTTCCTTCTCTCATTTTACCATTTTGTTTTTAGTTTTATTGTAATGGCTTTCTAAAGCTCTCAAGCTAAGGCCAGGAATGAAGCTCATACTTGATGTTTAATAGATACTTTGATTCAAGTAAGTTCTTTATCATTTTAAATTGATGTTTTATTTTTAAGGAGTTTATAATCTATATAATTATTTGATTCAACGTTGACGAAAGGCACGCTGAATGCTTATAATTCCCTATGATTATACACTTAATACTTTCACGTAATAAACAATCAAGTACTATTGTTCTATTTCAAAGTTCTTTAAAAGATAAATTTTTTGATTGAGACAAATTTTCATTTGATCTTAATTGAGTTATTATTTGAATAAAGTATACATTAGAGATTTATTATAAGTGGATTTTTGATGCCTTAGCACTTTCTCTTTGAATTGTCTCTTATTATCTATTTTACTTTTCTTCTCTATTCTATTCTCTTCGTAATAGTTTTCTGTGTCACACAAGGCTTTCCCTGTGGATCGACCTTGTTTACTATAGTTGACAAGTAAAAAAAAGGCATCTGAACTAGACTCCTTCATAGTCTTAGTTTGGACTTAATAGTGCCCAAATCAACTGTGTATTTCTTCATGATCGAAGCTTAGGTTAAAAAAAATAGAAACTAAAAGAGGAAGAAGAAGGGGGGAAATTTCTGAGGTCAAGTGGAAGGACGACCCTATTTGCCGATATGTACACATGTTGTATGCAACATTGGTATTCTATGTCCTCTCCACATTAGGGCTCGTAAAGAAACTTATGTGAACTGGCGAAGGTTGGGAAGAAGGCGAAGCGGAGAAGCCACCAGAAACATTGGTTTGAGGATTGGATGGATGTTGTCCTGATGTCAGCCATTGACACGAAGAGGGGACAAGGGAACGCAGTCGCCTGATTTTTGGCACCAAAACAGCGGGGCAAGTCGAGAAGAAGGCGGAGGGGACGAGGGAGACTGAGAGGAAATCCCTTCATTCATATCAAATTCAATATGAGCACCGGCGAAAATATAAAGTCCCCGACGAAAATCAGCCGGAGTGTGAAATTTCACTCCCCGCTCTAGCGAAAATCTGCCAAGGTAATCCGCTAAAAGAACATAATTTGCGGCACTGTTACGTGTCGCAACTATTGTCTTATGCGATGCTTCCTTTGAAGCGCCACAAAAAGAAATATTTAAAAAAAAATTCTTTTATTAGCAACGCTCATAGTGAGTGTCCCTAATATGTATTGTAGTAGCGATGATTATCTCCAGCATCGCTACTACCGACTCTATTAGCGACGCTCAATTACGAGTGTCGCTAATATCGTAAATTTTTTTAAAAAATAATATTAGTAGTGACGCCTAAGAATAAGCGTCGCCACTAAGTCCTATTAGCGACGGTCAATTGTGATAATCGCTAATAATATTTTTTTAACTTTTTTCCTTCTCTTTCCTCCTCTGTCCCTACACTCTTCTCCTCTCTCTTCTCTCTCACTCCTCCCCTCTCTCTCTCTTCCTCTCTCTCCTCTCTCTACCACTCCTCTCTCCCTCCCTCTCATCTCTCTCTCTCCCTCTCTCTCCTCTCTCTTTCCTCCCTCTCTCTCTCTCTCATCTCACCTCTCTCTCCTCTCTTTCTCCTCCCTCTCTCTCTTCACTCTCTCCTTTCTCTCCTCTCTCTCCTCCCTCTCTCTCTCCTCCCTCTCTCTCCTCTCTCTCCTCTCCCTCTCTCCATCTCCCCTCTCCTCTCTCTCTCCATCTCCCCTCTCCTCTCACTACCCTCTATCTCTCCTCTCTCTCTCTCCTCTCTCTCTCCTCTCTCTCTATCTCCTCCCTCTCTCCTCTCTCGCTCTCTCCTATCTCTCCTCCCTCTCTCTCTACACACTATCTCTCCATTAATTTTACTTATATACCATTTTTTATTTTTAAAATATAATTTTAAATTTTTTTAAAATACTATTAGTGACGTATACAACTATACGTCGTTAATAGTATATATATTTTTATTTTTAAAATATAATAATATATATAAATTAAACTCTCCACTCTCCTCCCTCCCATCTCTGTCTCTCTCCCTCTCCCTCTCCTCTCTATCTCTCCTCTCCTTCTCCTCTCTCTCCCTCTCCTCTCTCACTCTCCCTCTCTCTCCTCCCTCTCTCTCCTCCCTCTCTCTCCTCTCTCCCTCTCCTATCTCTCCTCCCTCTCTCTATACACACTATCTCTCAACTAATTTTACTTTTATATTATTTTTAATTTTTAAATTTTAATTTTAAAAATAAATAAATAAAATAAAAAATATTATTAGCAACGTATAGAACTATACGTCGCTAATAATATATATTTTTATTTATTATTAAAATATAATAATATATAAAAAATAAAAATTAAACTCACCACTCTCTCCTCCTCTCTCTCTCCCTATCCTCTCTCTCCACTCTATCTCTCCTCTCCTTCTCCTCTCTCTCTCCTCTCTCTCTCTCCTCTCTCACTCCTCTCTCTCTCTCCTCCCTCTCTCTCCTCCCTCTCTCTTCTCTCTCTCTCTTCCTTCTCTCACCACTCTCTCTATCTTGTATTTCTCCTCCCTTTCTCTAGACACTATCTCTCAACTAATTTTGCTTTTATATAATTTTTTATTTTTAAAATTTAATTTTTAAAAATAAATAATTAAAATGAAAAAATAGTATTAGCGACGTATAATTTTATACATCGCTAATAGTATTTATTCTATTTTTTATTTTTAAAATATAATAATATATAAAAAAATAAACTCTCCACTCTACTCCCTTTCCTCTCTCTCTCTCCTCTCTCCTCCCTCTCTCACTACACACTATCTCTCCACTAATTTTACTTTTGTATTATTTTTTATTTTTAAAATTTTATTTTAAAAATAAATAAATAAAATGAAAAAAATACTTTTAACAAATAGTGTATTTGTTAGTGACGTATATTTTTATACGTCGCTAATAGTATTTATTCTATTTTTAAATTTAAAATATAATAATATATATAAAAAATAAAAATTAAACTCTCCTCCCCCTCGTCTCTCCTCCTCTCTCATCTGTATCTCTCCTCTCCCTCTCCTCTCTCCTCTCTCCTCTCTATCCACTCTCTCTCCCTCCTCTTTCTCTCTCCTTCCCTCTCTCCCTCTCCTCTCTATCTCTCATGTGTCCTCTCTCTCCCCCTCTCTCTCCTCTAATTTTAATTTTTATAATTTTTTATTTTTTAAAATTCATTTTAAAAACAAAGAATTAAAATGTACTATTAGCGACGCATAAAAATATACATAGAAATATACTTCATTAATAGTATTTATTTTATTTTTTATTTTTAATTAATAACTATTAGTGATGCATATTTGTAAGCGTCGCTAATAGTAGGGCTCTTATCGACGTTTATAAAAAGCGTTGCTAATAGTTATAATTTTTTTTCTTTTTCATTTAAAATATGTATCTTTGGTCGATGTTTGTATAAAGCATTGCAAATAGGTTAACTACTAGCGATGCTCAGAATAAAGCGTCGCTAATATCTGACTATTAGTGATGTATAAATTTATGTGTCGCTAATAGTTGATTTTATTGCGACACTTAGTTTTACATCGCTAATAGTTATTTCTAGCGATGCTTGGTTTTGTGTCACTAATGCTACATTTTGTTGTAGTGAATGAGCAGTTTGAGTTAGTTTGATGTCTGAAGAATGATTTCTAAAGGTGAAATGAAAGGAAGACTCAAATTCGTATTTTCGAAAGGTAAAAACATGCATGCACATCGCATTCACATACTTTAGGGTAAAAGAGACCTTAGGTGAAAAAAAGGTGAGGATTATAGATTAGAGTATTGAAATACTAAAAATTCGGTCAGAACAATCAATCACCATGTTGGAACTACCGATCCTTGATGAATTGTAGCAGAATCTCCGAAAACTGTATGCGATCAATCACTTCTATGAATGATCAATCGGCACTCAAAAATACTTTGTGTAAAACGAAGTTGAGAGTTAGCGATTGATCGCAAGGTTAAATGATAGATTGATGGAAGAGTCATGAGGGAAAATAGCATAGATCGATCAATTGCCCTATGGAAACGATTAATTGATTGAGCGACAGGTTGTGTAAATTATATTTTCTAGTTTGGTTTGGATTCCTAGTTGTAGTTTCATTCCTTTTAGGAATTGAGATTCTATATAGGGGAATTGGAATGTGATGGAGGAAGAGAGAAGACCTAAAAAACCTAGAGAACTTGTCTACAGCTTCTCTTATGGAGTTTTGAGAGAGTTATTTTTTAGAATGTGAAAATCTCAACTATAAATCAATGTAAGACATGTTGTTTGTTGAAGATTGTTATTAAGAAGATTAAGAGAATAGAAGATTCATTATAAGGAGGAGCTGAAAGATCTACTTTGATCAAAGAGCACAAAGGAGTAGAAGATAAAGTCGTGGTCTGTAAACAACAAACAAGTGGCTGATTCAAAATTCAAGATTGGTGTGGAGAACTAGTCAATTGAAGAAAAAATGAGTCTTTTGTCTTTGTAATAGGTAATTCTATAATCTTAAGTTTAGATAGTGTAGAGTTAATTTTTTAGTGTCCCGTGGTTTTTCCCTAGTTTGGTTTCCACGTAAAATATCTTGTGTCTTGGTTTGTTGTTTTAATTGCAAAATTTTCATTAGAACACATTGGAATTAGTCATTTTAATTTCAAAAAAGTTTTTGTTTATTTTGTTTAAAAAGGGGAAGACAAATCATTTAACTTGATTGCGAGTTAGAGGTACTTTATTTTTTCAGTTTGTCTATGCTACACACATAGCTCACAAACCAACAAGTGGTAGTTGAAGTTATTTTAAATAATTATGAGATTTTTCTCTTATGATTAAGGCTTGGTTGTGATTTTGATTGCCATAGAATTAAAAAACATGCTTAGCTTGTCTTTATTTGTTTCAATTTTTTTTGTGGCTAGGACTAATCTTGTTTTTGATGAGTTGAAGATGCTTAGAGCAAAATTTTTGCTATAGAGCATGAGAATCCTCAACTTGTGTATTACAAATCCTTATGTGAAATAAAAAATATTTAGTTGTTTGAGAAAATGGAACAAATGGAAGAAGAATTGAAAATTTGAAATTCAAAGTTGAACGAGTTTGTTAAAGGCTAAGAAAAACTTGATAAAATTCTCTCTTGTGGATAATTTGGTTATGATAAAAGTAGATTAGGGTATGTTGGACATAAGAAAACAAATTCCCTAAGAATCACTAAATTTGTTAAGGCTAAAGATTTGAAGGATAACGATGCCAGTACTTCAATTTCTACACTTTTGGTTAAAAAATTAAGAAGGAACTAGTGACTAAATTTGACTCAAACAAGAACAAATCAATGAAGAAACCACAACTTGTGAGAGATTAAAATTGATTTGCTTAGATAAATCATATGAATGGGCAGAAGCTTAAGGAAATTTGGTGTGAAGGTTCAAAATATCCATCTACTTAACCTAGCGGGTCACCACATTGCATCTAGTCTAATTATTTAATGAAGATAATGACTATGAGATATGACCTCTTTGTGCACAAGTTTCTAATAAAGTGGAAACAATAAATACTCTCTCAAAGTGCACTCATGATGTATCAATTAATCAAACCATAATCATTCAATCCACACATAAACACAATAATTTTAATGTAGAAAACCCAAACTTGGGTAAAAAACTACATAGTACTAAAAGAACCAAATCAATGCACTATTAGCAAGTAAGACAACTACATTAACAATGCTTCATTAGCAATCAAGACAATTACATTGCCAATGCTTTATTAGCAAGCAAGACAAATCAATGCCTCCAAGGATTCACATGAAGCATTGTCAATGTTTCTAAGACAATTTCATTGACATTGACAATGCCTCCTTGGAATCTTCAATCTTTCATTCAAGACATACTGCAACTCATCTTTGAAACTTTTGTGTGAAATAACTTCTTAGTTGTGGAAATACTTCATGAATTCACCATTAATCTTCAACTCAAAGCTTCATGTGAATCTTCCTTGGAAAATAATATACAAAAGGTATGGACTAGTCTTCTCTAATCTCCTCTAGGTTTCCTCTTTCAAAATTCGCAATTTCTTAACACTTATATAGCTCTCCAAACTGATTTATGTCTTTGACTTCAACAAGGAAAAAAATTAAATTTAAAATTGCTTAATTAGGGTAAATAGTCCTTGAAGTGATCAATTGTTTCAAACAGTGATCGATCATTCACTATTTATTTTATACACAATACTACAAGTGATTGATCAAATGACAAAGGCGATCGATTAATAACTCTTGGATTCATTTTACATAGTGTAATATCATATGCTGATGGATCGTTCCATTAAGCCTTTTGTCCAGCGATCGATCGTTCTGTTTGTCAAATTATAGTTTTGCCCTTTATACCCTATAACCTCCTGAAACCCCGGAAATCAACCTCTAAAACTTCTCCAGGTGATTTTGGAATGTGAATGTGATCTGAATAAGCTTCAAAAACCTTCAACATTCTTCAGTCTTCTATCTTGAACCAAGAACATGTTTGCTCCTATTTTTTAAGTCTTTCAATTCTAAATCTGACTCGACCATGACATCGTCTTATTAAATTTTAAGACTCATTACATACTCAAGGTTTCTAGACATAATTTTGATGAAAAAATTAGCCAATAAGCTTGACATATGACTCATATGTTCTTACTTGGAGAACCAACTGTTTGAAGAAAACTAAGTCTTTTTTCTCTTAATTGGTAATTTTGTAATTTTAGGTTTACATCAGGCATAATTGAGTAGGATAGAGTGTCCCGTAATTTTTTCTTGGTTGGGATTCTAAATAAAAATTCGTGTATGTTTGTTTGCTGTATTGATTATCAAATTCTCATTAGAACACACTGGAATTAGGCATGTTAATTTGAACAAAATTTGTCTTTTATTTTGTTTAAAAAGGGGAAATAAATCTTGTAACTTAAATGCGAGTTGGAGGTGCTTTAATTTTCTCAGTTTGTCTATGCCACTCACATAGCTCACAACCCAACAATCCTCACTTCTGTGCCTCTTGCTACTCCAACTAGTGTCTCTTCATCATCCAACCTGAGTGATGAGCCCACTGTATGTCTAGACATGAATAAACTAATAGACTTGAAGTGGAAATAGTCCTGAAATAATCCATCCAGTATGGGCGTGCCTCTATTTAGTCCATAACAATCTCAAGAGGAATGTGAATCAACCTACATTCACATCTAATTGATTTGACTCTCTCTGCTCCTCAAGACGAAGCCCATGGATTCCTTGATCCAAACTCACTTGTAACCTTCTGCTTCTTTGCTCTCCTATCTAAATTTATCACAAAGAAATATTCTTAGGGCTAAGCATTACTAGGAACAAAAAAATAGGCAGTAATAAAGTACTAGATTTTCAAAAATAATTGAAATGCGCATTAAAAATAAAAAGTTGAAATTAATTGAAACACAAAAATTTTTATATGTTCGATTAACTTCAAATTTTGATACAATGTACTGAACAATGATAAGAACAAAAGTATCTATCCTAATTTTGATGACAAATTCCAATATTTCAAAATCCCCAATTTGAAGTGAAACTTTGAAATCGAATTAGGATTTTTGTGAAATCTTATAATTTGACGGTTCAAATCAAATGAAGCTTTAGAAAAACATAGATCAAGTTATTCCTAACAATCCTATCCATTCAAAAATCATTTCAATCTATCAAAAATGTACTAAAATTCAAATTTTGGTTTTGGCACATACCTTCACAGTGAAGAAACTTTTGATTCCGACAATGAAATCCGGTCTTTTTCTGTGCAAATCCATGCTAAATCACTTTGATCACACTTTGGAACCCTTTGAAAGAGTTTGAAGTGAATTAAGGAAAAATGAGCATTAGACAAATTTTAAATTAGCACTTTGGTGCAAAAACCTGACCAGCGATTGATCGCTCTAAGGGATTGATCGATCTTGAGAAAATTCAAATTATTAATTTTCTAAAAATAAAGAAAATACTAAAAATTACAATAAAATCTTAAAAATATCTCATGGCACATGCCATGGAGTTTTTTTTAAAGATATAACTCAAAATAAAAATCAAACATTAAAAATAAACATAGTTGAGCTCCTTTTGATGATTTCTCAATTACTTTCTCTTCAATTTAAGTGTATCCACATATTATGTTCATTAATACCTTGCCTTAGATTAGTGAACTCCATTAATACGTGATTGTAAATTTTTATTTTTGTTTTTGACATATTAATACTCTTTTATTAATTTTTGAAGAAACTACCAATGTGTTCAACTCTTGTCTCTTTAATCCTGAATCTCGCATGATCTCTCTTAATCAAATTGAGACAAGTTTGTTCTAACCCTAGTAAAGTCTAAGTTCCCATTTCTTAATCCACTTTAGCTAGAATCTATGCACACGTTTTGCCTAAAAAGAATAAAACAAGTAAAGTTCATAAAATTTTGCTCATGCCTTTTTGAGTTACGATAATTTTCCTCTAATCATTTTTCTAAGGTTTGGCTTTACTGAATCCTCTCAACTTGCATCATTCATTTTTTCATTATTTTCATTCTTTTTTTTATGTTAAGTGGATGAGAGCTTCACAGTAGCTTATGCCAACCTAAGTAGGTAGCCTTCCCTATCATCTTTACGAGGGCAATTCCATTACCTAAAAGTATTAAAGTAAATAAACTTACAAACTTAAATCTCATTACATGAAATTTTCTTCTTTTTTTTAAATTCAAAATAGAAATCTAGCAAAAAATCCTCTAATTTGATAAGTAAAACTCCACTAGAATCTAAACGCCTAAGTCAACTTTTTTTTAAGAATTCGCTCTTGATGTTCATACATAAAAGTGAGTTGAGTCTAAACATGATGTGTGAAAAATTTTAAAATGGAGAATCGCAACATCAAGTAAAAGAAAATAAAATTGATCTTCACTCTCCTTGATGTATCTTTCTCTTTTTTAAGGTATGTTTAACTACTAATCATTTTGCTTTTCATCTTAAAAGAAAATTAACTTCAACATGTCTTAAGAGCTGAATTAATAAAAAACTAAATCAAAGCCAATTGTAAAAACAAGGAAAAGCTACCCTATGTTTTTTGTTTTTTATAATATTCCATGTTTTCAATTCAAACCTATAAATTAAAGACATGGAAAAACAAAGTAAAATGCAAAAAAAAATAAAAATATATGTGTCCAAAATATCAAAAGAATTAAACCATGGACAAAAATAAAATTTCTTTATTTAGAGATTATAAACTTTGTAGCTTTGCCTAGCCAACCTACCTTCAGGCAATTTAAGGTGCTCTTCTTAATTTATTCTTCAAAGTTTGAAGATCAATCTTCTTAACCTACAATCTCTTCATCTTATTTTCATAAACTTGGTGGGGCAACTTAAGGTTGAAAAGGGTAGTATGCTTCTTCTCCTTATTCTTTGATCTAAGTTTGAAAGGATAATTCTTCACACTCTCTTCTAGTATAGGAATCACTATGGTATGTGTCACACACACTCACAATACTAGAACCTATCCTAACTCCTTTCACTTTTGACATAGGTAGTTTGGGCACTATCTTTTGGTAATTGTCAATCTCTTTTGCCTCCACAAAGATAGTAGATTTTGCTAAGGGGGTAGTCAAACAATTTTTAAGACCTATACCCATCTTGTTCCTTGACCAATGCTTAACATGGTTTCCAACATCTTCTTCCTACACCTAAATATATCTAATTTCTCTTTAGAGAATATAAGTTCTCTATTGAGAGCACTAGACCTCCCATTCTCATTCTCTAGATCTTTCTTAAGGTCATTAACGTTTCTTTGAAGTTTGATATTTTATTCCACTAACCTATTTACCTCTTGAGAAGACAACTAATTCTTCCTATTTCTCTTACAACTCTCTCTCAAGGCTTTTGATTTTCCTCATCAAAGCTAAGAATTATTGGAGGAATCCTTTGTATTCATCAAAATCAATGTTAGACTCTTCTTTTCAATAGAAGTGGACTCATAAGACTCTTCTTCAGAACTATCTTCCTTTACACTTGCATGGAGGGCAGTATAGTTACACATTTCATTACACATTTCATCTTCATCAGAAGAACTCTCATCAGATGCTTGAAGCACCTTGCTCTTTCTTTTATTTTCAAAACCATTTGATTTCTTAGGCTTACCATGAGAAAAATTTTCAGAATTATTGTTAGGACAATCAACACCAAAGTGACCTTAACTTACAACATTAAAAAATACATCATATTCTTCTTGTCTTGTTTATTTTGGATCAAATCTTTCTTATCCCCTTATCTCATCTTTGAATTTTGACCCTTATTCCTAGACCTAAAGTTCCTAGATTTCATGAATTTCTTAAAGTTTTTAGCTAACAAAAGCTTTAATTCCACATCATCTTCATACTCTTCAGATTCTTCTAAGGTGTTTAAAACTTTATTCTTCTTGGAAGTTCACTTAGATGCTTTTAGGGCAGTTTTATTTGCCTTGGATTTTTCAAACAACTCCTTTTTATTTTCATAAGAATCTTCTTGCATCTAAAATGTTCTAAGGTTCCCAACCAACTCCTCAATGTCTAAGGTGTCTATTGTTTTAGATTCTACTACTACCTTAATTTTGAATTTGGAGGAGATGGACCTTGCCAGTTTTCTCACAACTAGGTAATCAGGAATAGACTCCCCTAATTGATCACATATAATTATTATTTTTGATATCTTAGTATAATATTAAAAAATAGTTTCATCTTCAATCATTATCAAAATTCAAGGGTAAGCATATGTAACCTAGACACTTTAATAGCCTCAGTTCCCTCATTATACTTCACAAGTTTTTTCCAAATACAACATTGGCAAATGTGCAATTTGAAATTAACTTATGTTGTCATTTTCATACGGCATTGAACAATGCACTAAGGGTTACTGTTTTAATTTGTAAGTTTCATTTTATTTTATTCCCATTCACACTCATCTTTTAAGATTGAATTTCCATCTTTGTCTTGGGTTGTTATAGGATACTAGCCTTTAATCACTGCTTTCCAGGCATTGCCATGAAGCACATGAATGAAAGCTTTCATCCTATTTTTTCAATATGAAAAGTTTTAACCATCAAACAATGGTGGATGATTAATAGGATTACCTAAATTTTCATGTTCATTCATTAAGTTATTTGATGCCGCCATTGAAATTAATCAAACTATAATCACCCAAGTAACACAACACCACATTGCTCCTAGTTTGACTATATAACGAAGATAAAAACTACGAGATATGCCCACATTGCATAAAATTTTCTTATATAGCGGAAATAATAAAAACCTAATGACTATGAGTATTCATGATCAATCAATCATCAAGCCACACATGCAAATTACATAATTAAACAAGGATTTATCATGAAAAACCTTGACAACCTCCATCCAAGTCTAAATCAATGTAATAGAATGATATAGATCATACAAGACTCAAAACAACCAACCAACCTTAAGAATTGACACAAAGTCCTTTTGTTAAATCTTCTCTTGTTGATAATGTTGGCTTTCAATTCTTCCTCCCTTGAATCATTGAAGCTTGGCCTCTTCGTCTTCTGATCTCTGTCTTCTTCTTTTAGCAACTCAAACAAGAATTCCATCTTTTTTGTTGATTTATCTCTAGATATTCTTCAAGTCCTTGAAAGAACTTTGCTGACACCTCTCTCTAAAATTTCTACGTAAAAACTTCTCTTCTTAGTTGTGCATCAACATGAATTCACCATTGATAATATCTTCAAACTCCTTCGTGAATTCTTAAGGAAAACAACATTGAAAAGGACTCTCCTTTCTTCTCTAATATTTTCTATCTAAACCTTAATATAGGTCTCCAAGTCGAATTGACAATTTGACTTCAATAAGGAAAGAAATATATTTCGGAAAGGATTTTTTAGGGTAAGGCCGTCGATCAATCATTTAAAACATCGATCGATCATTCACTATTTTCTAAACACATGACTCCTTAGAGATCGATCGATAAACTCTCGACTTTGTTTTACAAAAAAATTGATTCCGGTGCTGATCAATCATTTCCATGGGATATCGATAGATTCTTCTATTCCGTGCTACAATTCATATACGATCAATCGATTCAATCAATACACTTTAGTAGCAATCGATTGATGATACTATTCAAAGATATTTTTGCCCTTTTTACCCTAAATTCTTCTAAAACCTTTAAAATAGCTTTTGAAACTTCTCCAAGTCATTTTGGTATGAGAATGTGAACTAAATAAGTTTCTTAATTCATCAAAATTCTTTAGTATTCAGTCTTGATCCATATGAACATGTCTGCTCCTATTTCTCTAGTCCATCAATTATAAACTTGTCCCGGCCAAAGCTACATCTAATTAGAGTTTATAACTAATTAAATACTCAAGGTTTCTGACATAATTTTAACTACCTAGCCTTTGATGAAGGGCCTCAATCCATCATCGAACTTCCTCGCACACTTATACTCATCACCAAAGAAGCAAGGTGCGAAGCATTGGAGCTTCACGAACTTAGTCTCATAGGCTAAGACTATCATGGATACTTGCTTGAGGTTTAAGAATTTATTCTTCTTCTCTTCCCACACGTGGAGGGGAAAATACTTGTCATTAAAGGCAGACATAAATTCCTCCCTAGGAATATCCACGTGCCTCTAGAACTACTGTCTCTCTATGGACAACCACTATCACTGAGCCTCACTCTCAAATGTGAAGACTGCAAGATGAGTCTCCTCCTCTATGCATCGTTGGGCATTGAAGATTTTCTCCGACCCGAGCCTTATAGAAAAATCTGTCACACCCCGACACTTGCCCAACGTGAGCCCAACCCAATCCAAGGGATGATCAAAGTGCACGGGGGCGACATTGTAACAACTTGCGGAAAACTTGACCCCTCTAACGGGTATAACACACACACATGGAGTAACACACCGCTTTATCTTTGTGCAAGAGGAAATAAGTAACAATATAAAGGACATCAAATCTGAATTAGTCCTCCACTCATAAATCCACAATCATACAACACTAAGCCGTCAACATGGCTCAAGTCATAACATCTGAAATATGTCTAAAGCCACAATGGTTAATAAAGTATGAGACAGAGTCTAACCAAACATTAAATTCTAGCACACCAACAGAATAAATAAATAAATATAGTAAAATCTCTAGGCTCCCATGCCTACTCCGGGCCATCATCCACACAAGCCTCATAAAGAGGGACTTGATTGTCTGCATGTCCCACCATGCAGCCCCAAAACAGAAAACATAGAGAAAATAGGGTGAGTATTAAACTTAGGAAGGTTTTGAACTCTGAAACGATAAATCTGAAAACATCATGGCATTCCACATAGTCTATCGTATCAAACATATCATATATTAACTCATTTATGATCACCTGCTCAATGTTTAACCATTCTCAATTATAAATAACCATCCTGCGAAAGAGTATTTCGAAACATAGTGTCCATAGCATGATAATCATATTGAACCATAAATATTCATTCTGCATGAAAAGTGTCTCATCACACTATACATAATCATGCAAATTCATTCCCATTCATAAGCATTTTCCCTGAATGACAAGTGACTCATACACACTATACATAATCATGCATATTCATTCTTCTCATAAGCATTCACCCTGCATGTCAAGTGTTTCAAACACACTATACATTATCATGCATATTCAAACCATATTCAAATGTGCCACATAATCTCAATTATCCCTACACAACCTATGCAACTGGGTATAATAATATCTCATACACATGCATTATCAACAATGATAAATTTCTCCATCATGGAGAGAAATACAATCATACCACCTGCTCTAGATATTGTCCGATTTTTGAAATGGAAACCTAGGGCATTAGCCCACCCTAGACATAATCCAATTTTTTAAACGGAAACCTAGGGTGTTGGGGGTAGTTAGCCCCTCTGCTCGCCCTTGACAATCCACTAGGGAAGGTCCAATTTCCTTATAGAAACCTAGAGCAATCTTCTCACCATGGATAGTTTTGGTCGGGAATGTCCGATCTCCTCACTAAGACCTAGAGCAATGTGCTCATCCTAGACATCTCTTACGGCAGGGAGAGTCTGATTTGAACCGAGGAAAACCTAGAACACATGGTAGTCAGTGCACAAAGGCATACCACTATGGATTCTTGAGGTCTAAATGACTCTATCAAGAAATCTCAACAACATTCAAATCAACTGAACTCAACTCGGGGAGGATCCATGTTCTAAGTAGGTACTTAAATTGAAATCATGTCCTTTTAGACCAACCAATTTTGATAAGCCATTGATTAATTAATCTGGCAAGCAATATCACTTAATTGCATCCAATTGATCAACCATGACTAATCTTGATAAATCTTATTTGTAAATCCATCTCATGATGCATGCAACATGGTACATACATGAGCAATACTACATGAAACCTAATTCATGGAACGTGCTCCCCGTCAGCTATGCATGCATCATTTCCAATCTTATGTATCAAACAATCACTAAAATTATCCCTCACATGTGTGTGTACATGGTAGTAGCAGTCAATTCTAAGCATTGGTATATGCATCATGAGCAAACCATTCGACATACTACACACATGCTTTCATAATTCAATCATGGCTTCTCCTTACTGAAATCATGGGTGAAAACAATCGAAAAATACAAATCCAAGTCAAATACAACTTCATGCTAGACCTAAGTTAGCATACTCATTATTACGCTTAGGCTAGACATGGAACTATAATCCACCCATAATTTAACATAACATGTGGTATCATACAAGACCATTCTCATGCTGAAAACTTGCTGAAATCCTAAGTAAAACATGAAGAATCACTCAACATGAATTTAGGATAAGAAATTATAACATGCTAAACCAAATAACATATAATCCACTTCACACTAGAACATAATCATAGCTCTCATAACAATATTCATATCCTCACAGTAGCACTACAAAGTATAAATCACTCATCATAATCATAATAAATGGTACTTAAGAAAAAAGTATGAAAATGGGCAAAAAAAGCCAAAATGACCAAAACTGCAGTGTTGGTGTTCGAATGCAATGCCAAAATTACAGCTTTGGTTCATTTTCTTCCTTTCGAACTCAAAACCGAAAATACACATATCTGACTCAAACCTTCAAATCTCACCTCCAAACATCATAATAATGAAATCTAAGCTTAGGAAATGGTAAATCTAATTATTTATCAACTAAAACACGAAGAAATCACAAGAAAGATTAAGCTTTGCATAACCCACCATTAAAGCTCAACTTCATCCAAACTTACATAAACCTTCACCAAACTTCAAATCCAAAAAACACAAATATATTTTCAGTGAGTTTCTTAATCTAAAATCGACGCTCCCACCTCTTCAAATCCCTACCCACATTAGGGTTTTGTTAATATTTTTGATAAATCCAATTAATGAAGCTTAAATCACTTAAAACCTCATAGATCTAGGTCTTGTTTTGTTCCAAAATGAAAATTGCTCATTAGAGGTTTGAAATAGAGGTCAAAATCCAAAAAATTAGTGTCAAAAAGTAAGATTTAACTTTGTATGAGATGGGATTAAGAAAGATTAAGCAAAAACCCTAGGTGATTAATGAAAAAAATCTAGCTAATCTTACCTTAATCGAACTTTCCTCTAATGGAATGGGGATGAGGGACTCTTAGCCTCCAGATTTTAGCCTTTCCTAAATAGGATTGCGGCTGTTCCTTTCTATTTATCATAAGTCAAGGGGGTTTACCTAATAGGATTTTGGGGTACGAATAGAATTTAATACTAAAAATGGGTAATTTATTTATTTTGAGTCCAAAATGAAGCTTAAAGTTTTTAAAACACTTAATTAATGAAATAAGAGATTTTTAGGGTCTTATGGGATCCATCATTACAATTTATGAATGTGGGGCCCGCGGCGGGTCCAGCGTCCTAACTTTTCAAAAAAATAGTAAAAAGTTTTAAAAATTTCAGAAAAACTTAAATTGACTTATTTTAACATAAAAACTATCTAAATGAAGAAATTTCTAATTAAAACTATAGTTAACCACCTTAAATCCAAAAACAAGTCAAAATCGACCAAATTTAACACTAAACCACATAATATTAACAAAGCAAATTAAATAAACTTATTTAAGATTTAAGGATCTTACAATATTAATGTCAAGATATGTGCGATTTGAGTTAGTTATCTTTTGCTTACCTATTGCTGACAATCACATACTAAAAATGAATTTGAACATGAAGATTCAATGTTGTTATAAGCTAAAATATGCACATGCACATCACACCCCCCAACATAAATGCATTTAGTAATGATAAGGTTTATCATATTAGAGTGGGAGAGAATGAGTGAAAAAAGCAAAAAATTACATAAATGTGGCAATTTGTCATCCACGATCGATCATGGTTGAAATGGGATCAATCCGGAATAAATTGGGCATTGGGTTTTGTAGCAGTAACATTGTTGCACTATAGCATTGAGGTATTGTAGTGATAGATTGGTCACTGTAGAGATTGATAAGTAAAACCCGATTTTGCCTTTAAAAGGTCATTTTGAATGAAATTGTATTCCTATTGAAAGTGTAACACTAAAACTAACTTAGTGGCCTATATAATGGGTGATTCGACGTGGTAAAACACAAGTAAAAGCCAGAGATAGCATTGAGAGATTTATTAAAAGAAAGGTGAAATTCATAGTTATTTTATGAATTGAGTTGTGTTGATGAATTACACATTTCACAAAAGGTTCATCACACAAGCATTGAAAACGAAACAAAAGAAGATGGACTTTGATTAAAGATTTAGCAGACTTCTAGCGAGTTATGGTAACTGTTGAATCTTTGTAAGTTCTTAATCTTCTTAGTGTATTAGTTAATTGGCCAAGGGTTAGTCGCTCAGTTTTTTCTAAGGTGGGTTTCTACAAATCCTATGAATACTTTATTTCATCTCTAATTGATTGATTATGTAGTTGTTTACCATTATTGTGCAAGATGCCACATCTTGTAGTCATTAATTGATTTTTTGCAGTAGAGGTACTGTAGTCATTCTCAAGGTTGAAGAATCCTAAACTCAGTATGAAAAAATAGTTACAAGGGTCACCTTTCCATCAAATGAAATCCACCAAGGTACTATGATGATACTTGCACAAGTGTCCACAAATTCACGTGCCTACCAATTTCTAATATTCAATTTATCTTCAACTCCTTATTGAGTTCCGATAATTCTTTGGTGGATTCCACCAAAGAAGAAATAGTCAAATTCCACCAAAGAAGAAATAGTCAAATTATTTTCTGACAATTAGACCAAGGAATGGAGTTTTGAAGTAGCAGGGTTTATCACCAACCTCTCATCAAAATTGAAAGGAATTGAAAGGAAAAGTCATTAAGCAAAGGAACCTGGCTAGATTTAGAGTTGTAATCACGAATCTTTGGTTGATTGATCATCACACACTTTCTTTCCCAATCCATATGTAGCTGGAATAAGTTGCTTGTTTTCTTGATCTTTTTCTTGGGAAAACTTCAATTCTTCAAGTCTCATTTGTCAACCTTTAAACAACCTTAAATCTTTGATCATATATGGATTTGTTATATCATTAGAAATTTGTTCATAGTGCTTTTCTATGAAATCTCTCTCTCTCTCTCTCTCTCTCTCTCTCTCTCTATATATATATATATATATATATATATATATATATATATATATATATATATATATATGACTTTACAACTACATGCATAGATCTTCACTTTTATATTGAACTTTGCAACACTTTTCTAGTTTCTTTCTAGCACATGCTATTGCACCGCCTCCAAACATGAAGACATAATTGACAATTGCTTTCCTATCATCTAGATCCCCTACATAGCCAGAATCACTATACCTAACTAGTGATAGATTTTTAGCCTGTTAAGTGAGTTTTATACCCTTAGTGCCTATTAGGTACCTAAACACATGATGTACAACTTATCAGTATTGTATACCTAGGTCATCATGGTATCAACTCAACAAGCCTACCATGAAGCTTAGATCAAGTCGATCACATCTCAAGACATAAATTAAGCTACCAATAGCCTATACATATGACATTAACCCCATTTTAGTCTAACCTTGTGAGTTGAGGGTGTCATCTTCTATGATAATATTATCCCCTTGTAGATTGAGAATCAATGTTTTTTCAACCATCAACACCAAAGCATTTCAACACGCTCTCTATGTATGCTTCTTCAAATATACTATAAGCACAATCCTTTGTTTTTCTTCTTCAATATTCAAATTAGAATGGAACCCATCAAAGTCTTTTCAATTAACAATCAAAGAACAATATTGATCATATAAGATAACACTTATACAAGTGTATTATGACAATTGGAAGCCCATGAACTCCACCAAAGCCATCTAAAAACTCCATTAATGGCATCACTAGATATATTTTGCATGAGTGTTATGATTTCCCTCGTCCTGCTGGTGATGGTCTAAGTTATCAACTAAGATGTTATCGGCTCTAGTCCGTGGTGGCAATGACCTCTTCCCTTCTCTTTCATCTTCTCTTCCTCCTACTCTTTCCGAGATCGATCCCCCTCTTTTGTATCTTACGATCTATTTAAATGATATTCGGTTAGGGTTTATTAGGGTCCTAATCAAGTAGGGGACTAGGGTTAATTAAACCAAATTAATCATGCCAAATTAGGTATCAATCATTCTTTCTATTATTAGACTTTATATTAGGACCCCTAGAATGCTCATACACCTTTTAATTTATACTAGCAATCAAAGAAGAAGCACACACATTCATATGTAGTACATGCTCTTTAGCTTTGATGAATTTAGTGCAAATTTCAGGACTATATTGATTAATCCTTCTGTATCCTAGTTATCTATTGTTACTACCACTTTGACCCATGCACATGATCCTATTCAATTTTTTTTGTACTTGTGTGAAGGTTTTCAATATTTTTTTAAACTTTAAGTCAGTTTCTAATTGTTCAATCTTATGCAAGTGAGACTTATTTTTATAAACTTATCATGTACCTCTCATTTTTTGAATTTAACACTACAACAAAAGGGGCTTTTGCGACAATTTTTTTTGCAACGAAGTAAAATTTGTCGCTGAAAGTATTCTTTTGCGACAATTTAGGAGTTTGTAGCAAAAGAAGATACTTTTGGCAACCAATATGCCTAATCGTTGCAAAAGATTGTCCTTTTTGCAACACTAAGTTTTTTTTGTCGCAAAAGATTGTAATGTTTGTGACAAATTTGCCAATTCGTCGCAAATGATTATCTCTTTTGCAACTAATTAGCAAGTTTGTCACAAAAGATATATCTTTTATATTTTTTATATAAAAAATAAAAAGTAAATCCTCAACATAAATATAAAAATAAAATAGTTTATAATTTGTGACAAATTGGGCAATCTGTCGCAAAATGTGTCTTTTTTACTTTTTATTAAAAATAAGAAAAATACCAAGTAGGAGTATTAACAGGCTAAGCTAAGTATTGGGCTTGTATAGTTTGAACTCGAGTTGTTCAAACTTAGCTTGACTTTGGCTTGAAGCTTCTTAGAGCTAGAGCCTTCCAGCTCGAGCTCAGTTTGAAGTGAAAATTCATAGCTCGAACCTCATTAAGTGAATTAGGAGATTGTGCTCAACTTAGTCTTGATTAAAAAAAGTGAAATATATCTAAATCTAAAATATTATAATTAGTCCTTATAAATAGGGCACTAACACCCCATGAACTTTGGTAAAATAACACTTACATCCCCTAATATTTTTAAAATTGCACATACACACACATAGAAATATTTGTGCTTCTAAAGTGAATTCCGAATAAATATTTGGGTTAGGGCATGAGGATATGTATTCATGTGTGTTGCCACATGTATGATAGCTCACAATGCATGGATGTGTTCCCACTAATTATGAAATGAGAAAAATACAAAATTAATACCCTTTAGGTTCATCTTATATTGGTGCAACCTAGTTACAAAATAAATATTTTAATTTTTATATTTAATAATAACTTAATTAATTATTTATAAAAAATTATAAAACTAAAACCGTTATAGGGCTAGACATTTTAAGGCCCACATAGGTTAAAGGTCGGCTCAAGGCCTAGAAATAATCTGATAGGATAGGGCTAAGGCCGAACTCTAACTCAACCCAGTTGCAATTCTAGTTGTCATATATTAGTGTCATGACCTATTTTGCATTAGTGCAACTTAATTATAATATATAAATTTTAATTTTATATATTATTAATAAATTATTTATAAAAAATTATAAAATTATGAAAAAAGTTTAAATGAGTCTCGGCTCACACTTGTCATCATGAGCTTATACATTATGGGCGATCAGATCTGATGGCAAAGGGGGTGGAAACTAGTCTGTCCCCAATCCATGCATACCTAAACATGACCCAATTCAAATATTTAGACAACTTAAAAAATAACCTTATTATGAAAATAAATATAAAAAAGTTTAAATAATTATTTAATTTTATCTATTAACTTATAAAAATTTTGAGAGTTAGCAATTATCAAATATAATTGGATTAGGTGAGGGTTTAGTATAAGTTGTTCATGTTGAGCTTTTTTAATAGGTATCAGGTTATTTTTTGACAAAACAAGACCAACAACATCGTTGCTTCCTTGTACGATCAAAATATATTTTTTGAATTTAAAATAGCAAAAAAAAAGATTTCTTGGACATGGATGACAATTGAGGGGTTTGCTTAAAATAGTTAAAATAGCAATGTATTATGCATGCACGTAGTTTTGATCCCTTGTATTGTTGGACCTAGATCAAATGACACAGAAAGCATGAGTTCATGCATGTTGTTCACTCGTGTTGTCAGATTTTGTTGTGACAACTTATGATACATGGGCCCATGTGTGACTATATATAAATTATATGGACAACAATTGGGTAGATACATAAAGCATGCCCACATTTGTTTATAGAGGGTATATATAGGTGATGAAGCACGTTCTAGGTTAGGATCAAGTTTGTTTTTTTTAAATATTTAAAAAGTTAATTGACTAATTCCCAAAATAAATACAAATTTATAAAATTTATTTATTACCCATATAAATTTTATAAGATAAAATTTTAAACTAAAAATATAAAATTTAGAAGAAAAAAATTTAGGTGAGTGCTCTATTCTTTGTGAGCTATTGGATTTAGTGTTACTCAAGTCTTAAAGTAACATGTGTCATTGATCCAAATTTAACATGCTACAGATTTTGGGCTAAAGCAACTGCGTAGGCTATTCTAAACATATTTAGTTGATTAGTGACGTATTAAAATCTTTTAAATAAAAAATTAAAATAATTAATTATTTAATATAAAATATAATAACATTATGTTTATTTTAAAGCATTCAGACTTCGGGATGACCCTGGGCTCACTTGTATTATAATTAGATTAGTAACATAAGCCGCCCAATTTTGACCCAAATTTTGATACGATGATGCATGGGCCCATGGTACATGCGGGTGCTCGTGCAACGTTTTCTTAATAAATCCCAAAAACAAACTGGCAATGCCTCCCGCCAAAAGACCAGCTCTCCCGCTCTCGCGTTTTGTGTCTCGCGTCTTCGACTGCTTGAAAAAGATACCATATATCGCGCAGCCAATAGAGTCGCAACCTAGCTGGCAATCTTTAACCTAACCAGAGAAGGATTCGCATGACTAATTAAGAGAGGAACCGCTGATTTTTTCGCATCGACCAGAAAGGGCAAGCGGATTGCAGAAAACAGGGCAAGCCGACTGTGTTTTTTGTCTAGGTAAAATTTTGATTTTTATATAGAATTTGACACTTTTTATGAATTTTTGTCTTCAATCTTCATTCTTCTAAGTAGTAAAATATAAATATTCATTCTATATGCAACATTGGCCAGAAAAAACGCCAAGTCGTTGATTTTTTCAGCGTCTAAATTTTCTCAGTACCCTTGAGGTTACTGCTCTGGCCTAGGCTGTCTTGAGAGAATTTGTTTTGCATTGTGGAGTCTATTTTAATTGATTTAATAGTTAGAAGTTTCAATTAAGAACTAGCTTCAAGTATTTAAATACTCCCCTATCCCATTCTTGCCGAAGGTGTGCTCTCCTTTGATCACTCTTAAGGAGGTGATCAACTAGCCATTGCTCTGTTCTTAATTAGGACTGTTGAAGTGGGATGGAGTGAGATTTAATAAGACTTTCTGGTCAAAGACTAATCCCTAAGGTTGAATTGATTTTGATAACTATTGTTGCCCAGAACAAGCTGCATATCTGAACAACTACTTTTTTTGGCATCTAACTGTTATCGGTAAGATTTTGGTAGAAACCCAATGTCAACTTCATAGGAGACAATGCTCAACATGGAGCATGTTCTCAAAATCAACAGGAACTGTGGTTCCTAATTGTAAAGCAAGTACTTGCATATTCTAAGATATGTATGTTGTAGAATTTCATGAATCGTAAAGTGTCTGCTGGAGGCTTTGCTATTTCCCCTCTCCAACCACGACCATCTTCACTATAAGCCCCTGATTTCACAGAATTCGAACACTTGAAGCGACTCCAGCAGCAACAAGAGCTCTGTGGATCTTTTCAGAAAAGATTAGTATTTTTCTGTTCTAAACTATGATTCATTATGCATTTAATGTTTGAATTTTTCCTGGGCAGAAGCAAACGCATGATTTTTACTTGGTCTTAATCAGGGATGGAACGTGAAATTGGTTTTAGTTGAGCATCATGGGCTGGTTTCCATTATTATTGTAGTCCTCTAATTGATGTTATCCTCTTTGTTGGGATCATTGTTCGCTCTTTCTTATAGGCGCCATCATGGACATTTTCCTTTTGTATATTGCACTGTGGCAATTTTTTTCTTTAGTTGCTTATATCAAATCTGTTTTATGCTCATAGTGTCGACTATGCCATTTTAAAATCTTATGATCTGCGTGTAGGGGAAGTATAAAGTCTTATGATCCATTTATGGTTCTCCTCAGGTTTTCTTTGAGGTAGGAAAATGATAGTATATGGTTGAAATATGTGGAGATGTACTTAATCTTTTATGATGGCCTTGTTGAAAACTTGCCCTGCTAGTGTGGAATTTTTTAGAGATTTTGTTACTTTCCCTTGAAAATGAATGCTCTATTAACCAAATAAGCTTGAAGTGAGGGTTGCATTCATGAAGTTGCTCGATTGTTTATTTGTTAGTCTAGGTGATGTCACTGCCTTATTTATATCTGAGGTGTCTGCTTTGCTCCAGGTTGCATGTTTACCTTTCGATGATCATAATTGCCCCCCAATTCAACTTATAATATCATTTTGTCAAAGTGCCTACTCATGGCTCAAGACAGACATTGAAAAAGTTGTGGTTGTTCATTGCAAAGCTGGAATGTCTAGGACAGGGTTAATGATTTCATGTCTTCTCCTCTATATGAAAGTGATATTCTAGTATTTTACCTACAGAAATATTCTTTTCTAAGTTGCTTCTTGCGCTGTTTATCCACCTTCTTGCTGTCAGTCTATCACATATTTGCATCATTGTGCAGTTCTATCCCACAGCAAAGGAGTCCTTTCCCACAGCAAAGGAGTCAATTGAATATTACAATCAGAAAAGATGTTTTGATGGAAAGGGACTTGTCCTTCCAGGTTGTCAGTCTCTGTCTTTCCCTAAGATAGTTTCCTTTCTGGGATTGTTTTATATCTCCTGACATGTTCATTGTCAGGATAATTTTCTTTGTCAATGAGCACCGATAGAAGTATGTAGATGATAATCACGACTTTCTTATTTTAGCTTAACTTTTCTGGAACGAACTGAAAATCTGAAATTTTCTAGGCAATGTTGGCGGCCATGCAGTTTAGGACATGAAACTAGTGTTCAGCAGTTCACCAAAATTCATGTTATTGTTAATAAAGAGGCTTTCATGACTAATTTGTTTTGCCATGCCAGAGAAAAGATGGTTGCAGCCCTGATAGCCCATGGAGCATCTGCTGGGGCGGTAACAGACCCCACTTCACTAGATCCCTTTAGGAAAAATCCTGCTTCTATTGCTGCTGAATGTGGCCACAAAGGTCTAGCAGGATATCTTTCTCAGGTGGCTTTAACAGCTCATCTCTCTTCTCTTACAATGGAAAAAGTGAGATATCTAAAGACTCTGCTGCTTTGGAGGCAGAACGAACTGCTGAGATAATTTCTGATGAAAGTAAACAGGTTATTGGCAATGCTACCGAAGATCAGCTTTCACTTAAGGATTCGTTGGCTGCAGTTAGAAATGTGGCTCAGGCTGCAGCCCATATCCAAGCTGCCTTTTGAGCTCATTCTTTTAGGAGGAGACAGCAGACAACGGAATTAAGTTGGAATGTCTCCTGATGGCTTTTCAGCTGTATCAAAATTCTGGAAAGCCATACGGAATCTCCCTGATCACAAGCTAAACAAAGAATCTCTCTCGATTCTGAAAAATTATCGAGGATGGAAAAGGCCTAAAGAATATCTAAACCTGCGTAGGAATGTAGTGAAGATACAGGTACTTCAAATAGGATTATTTCAATTCTTTTCAGTATGCCCTGTGTCTTTTCTAGGCTACTTTTCAGTAATAACGAAATCTGCTAACATCAATCTTTTTACATCTATATAGTTTATTGACTAACTTCTGCAACTGCCTATGCATGTGTTTTCTTATTTTTCACAGGCGTTTTGTTCTCAACAAAGCACCCCAAGACAAAAGATATGATGGTATTACACCCCCTTATGTATTTTGCAATTTTTATATATGACCTGCTGCACTCAGTTCCATTGTCTTCCCATTTGAAAGATGATATGTATCTCAGGACAACCTTTTGGGATAACAGACTAGCAAATGGGTTGACCTTTACAGCTTACTATGATTTAAGTCATTCTGATTGTTAATTTAGATTCCATAAAAAATGGATTCAGATTGTAGCACATAAGTTTAAGGTCACTAGTATTGCATTTGTTGGGATTGATATCTTTTATTTTTGCTAGGTGATTGATTTCTATTATTTCTGAGCTGACAATTTGAAAATAGCTTTTACGAACTCTGTTGGAGATGGTGTTACTAAGATGATCATCTTAAAACAAAGAAATGTTAATGGCTCCTTTGGAGAAGCAGCGGTTGCGGCTATCTTTACTTGATATGTAATTTCATCTTTGTGATTTGATAGGCTCCGATCATCTTAAAACACTTGATACACCTATTGGCTTGCTTGTTCGAGTCTCTTAAGGATTGAGAAAATTGATGGAGCAACAACCAATATAGTCAAATTCATCGATTTAGGTACAAAGTATTTTCACGCAGAAGGCTTATTTATAGTTTTAATTTTATGTTTAGCTATATAAATCTAAATTAATTGAGTCATCATTCTTTATTATATTGTGCTTATTTTATATTTTTATATATTTACAAGTTAATAGGGGAGTTCAAAAAAATCATCAAAATTTGCGATGAAGGAAATGATACATGTGATTTCTTTTGTGAAAGTTACATTGATATTGGTTTCATTCTAGTTATTTGGTATTTTTTAGTTACCCAAATGTATTGGATTTATAGTTTGTAAGACAATGGATGATATTTAGTTTAATATTAAGGCAGTTAAATTTATTGAAATAAAATAGAAAGTGAATGATTTATGTCAATTATATTAACATATCTTTTGCATTATTAATTTATATAGATTAATTTATACAACTTTTTTGAATTTATAAATTTTTAAATATCCTCCATTCCCCCACCTACCCGCCCAAATAATTGAGTATAGCCATTATAATTAATGTGCTGATAATGTAAATGCGACGACTCAAGTTTGTCCCAAATAATTAACATTTGTTATATTAAAACTCTTTTGCAACAAACTTTTGTTGTGGCAAATGTAAGTTATTTTGTTGCAAATATGTTATAATCATTTGCGATGAATTCTGTTTGTCGCCAATATTAAAAAAATATAAACATGTCAATATTTTGTGACATATATAATTTGTTGCAAACACATTAATATCATTTGTGATGAATTTGGTTTGTCGCTAATACTTTTTAAAAAGAATCAAATATCAAGCATTTGCAACATATGAAGTTTGTCGCAAATACACTAAAATCATTTGCAACATATTTGTTTTGTTGCAAATGTCAATGCTTTTGCGACGTAATTATGCGTCTAGACATATTTTTAATATTTTTTAACTTAAAAAATTATATTTATTTGCGACATAATAATTAATTTTTTACGACAAATAAATTTGTCGCGAAAGTGTATACTATTTACGACAAACAAAAAGTTGTTGCAATGACTTTTTGTGATGCCTTACTTGCAACAAAACGGCACAAAATAATTTTCGTCGCAAAAATATATTTACGACAAAATATAAACTTTCTGCGACAAATGCATTTGTTGCAAAAACCTCTTTTTGTTGTAGTGTAATCTTATCTGTCATATCCACCTTCTCAACTTTCAACTCCTCTCGTGTTTTTTCAATTTTTGATTCTCAGATTTAAGACTTTTGCTCTCATATTATCTTCTAATGTCAACCCTAGAGGACTTAAAATTACAATTTTATGTATTAAGCAACTTGATCACATCCGCTAGACCTTTAATTTCCTAGAGTAAGTTATTTTTTACTGGTCAATCGTCATCGCATTTCTTTAAACAACAAGTACGACTTCAACATCATCGAAATCTCTCGGTAAGCTTTTATCAAACCAACTAAGATCAAGGGTTTCTCTCATCAATCTCTGATATACCACCATGTAAATCATTAAATTCAGAGAAATATCATCAACAATATTAGGAGAATAAAAGTGAAGAACTATTGAGTTCAGCTTGTATAATAAAAGCTCTATGTTTCCCACTCTCTTCCTTGCCATGGAAATCAAATCTACAATTTTTGTACCACCTTGTTGCACTACCAATTGAGAGTTCAATAATCCTATGTTACCGATGCGTCGGATTTCCAAATGGCGAAGGGATTTGACTACTTGCAGCATTCCTATTAATTCTAATCACATCTCAGTAGAAAAGAAATTTAATTAAAGCATCAAGCAATCTAAAATGATTTTTAACGTTGAAAACCCAACTAGATATAAAATCACGTGACTAAGTTGATGGCTTGGTCAAAACTGATGCACTATGAAAGCATAATGCAGATTAGATGCAATTACCAAAATGGAACTACGCATACTCCTTGACCCAGTTGCCTGGCCACCTGTACTACTTGAGAACTGATTTTCTCCAACTCCACCACTCCACATGGCTTCTCCGTCATAGAGCCGCACGCTTCATCCACCTGTATCGAACGAACACTATACAGGTTTTCCCCTCACATCTTCAAGCCAACAAACTCGATCTACATTTTTGGTCTCCCACCAAAGTTGTCTTCCACTGCCATCAGCACCTCAAAATTTTGCATTGTACCGAAGTCCTCTATCAATACGATCAGCCACGAACAAGTGCTGAATGATATGTGTGTGCTCATACACTAGTGTGCACCTTCAGTAGACACACTCAAGTCGAAGTGTTTGCATTTCCAAATGTACAAGGCAAAGTCTATAAAAAAGCAAATGCTTATGTACTTTTTCTATCCTCACTTTGCTTCCAATTTGGAACAAAGTAAAGATCCTCTATAAACAATCTGTTGGAATGATTTTGTCAATTTGAATTCCCTCAACTTTAGAATGTTCCCTCTTAAATATATGAGTGGTAAATTACATGAGTTTTGTTTTATAATGGGTTTGATCCTTTATGGGCTTCAATGAACCCTTTACTTAGACCCACTAACTCTAAAACCCAACACTTTTATAACAAGGACTTGGGTGCGGGTGATCGAAAACATTCTCTGTTCAACTGAGGTGCTCATTCATGACTAGAAATGCGTGTATTTTTGTCACGATGGTTAGGCATACTACTTAATCAACGAAAATATATATCAGAGACTAATCTTCTTGCATGGCATCGGTTTGGGTTTGGACTTGTCTAGCAAGACTAGTTTCCATGATGAAAGCTTAATGACCAATAATTGGAGGCAAAGAAGTAGTGAGAGAAAATTTTGGTAATTAGATCCAAAATTTCTCAAGGTTTCCCCCACCACATATTGTGGTTATGGTAAGGTCATGAAAATATTTTTCTTTAGGTTTCCAATGAACCAAGATAACCATCTCCTATATGATATATGACTTGTGTTCAATGATCCAAAGTCCTATCAATATCTTGTTTGATACTTTATATATGGATAGTGATATTCACACAACAAAAGCACCGAACAAAAGCTCCCACATAAATTTTGATTGGACTTAACAAGTAGGTCTCACAAAAGTTCACTTGGCCTTGCTTATTCAATACAACCAAAACTTGTGAGAGTTTTTGTTGGATGTCTTTGTTGTGTAAATACAATTTTCCCTTATATATTTACTCTCACACGACCACACATTATGTGCTCCATCAACATCGTCAATCAGTGTGATGATGTTTGTAATATGCATCAACAATGGTTGTAAAGTCTGTTGTGTTGATATGTACCAGCGATGAACACATTTGTTGTCCATGGCAATTATTGTTTGTTGTGATGCTTGTTATTGGCATCATCAACGATTATTACATCCATCGCTATTGATATGTTGTTTTTAATCTTATGTTCCGCAATAATGTTGAAACTTAAATTGTTGTTGTTATTGGGTTATGCTCTATCACGTCTATTAGCCGTCTTTGTTTATCTTAGTATCTATTATATGGACTATTTCATCTATAAATTCACTTTTAGAACTTCTTCCATATGAAGGAATGACATCTGCCTACACATGGATGAGACAAATCTGTTAGTTGTATTGATGATCAATTTCATCCTAAAAAATATATATTTTTGTTTATCATGGTTGGGATAAATCCAATAAGCATCCATAATCATGATGCAAATCTATTTTGATGAATGATTTCTTATCTATCAATCAAAGTTTCTTATTTATGTCTCCAAAACTACGATGATACTAGAAAACTTCCAAGTTAGGGCCAATGAACTTGATTAGACAATCTTCCTACCAACAATCACAAGTAGCTCATGTTTTGTGGGTGATGCATATAAAATGAGATCTAGCAAATAGCTGAGGAAGATTACTAATATGAGTTGTGTACATAGGCATAAAAGCATCCTATATTAGGAGATGGATTCCACCTACTTCAATTTTTGTGTTTTATAAGAATTGATTCCTATAATTATATGTAACTTTATTATGCCATATCTTTAAACTTCCTTTTCACTAGAAAAAGTAAAAAAGGAATCGTAGTTTCAAGAGGACCTAAATGTAATTGCAGACTTTTCAAGCTTATGAGGTTTAATTGCTCTAATTGGCACTTGTCTTGCTTTTGATTGATCTAGTAGTTCACAACTAATGCCACAATATTATATAAGTTGAGTACTATTTCATCTATATAGAAAATTTTAATTTGAGAAATAAGTTTGCTGCTTTTACGTCATAGTTTATCCCTTGTTTTGGAATCATTGTATTTTTTTAATTTTGTATGCGTTCAAATTTAAGACATTTTCTGCTTCCTAGAATGGTATTATTTTTTTGTACATTCCAATTTTGCTTAAATGAATATCATCTCAAAGATGAATCTCATTTCAAGTAAAATGAAGAACATTGTCTCTTGTGGCTTGATTGTGTTACCACTAATTAGGTTAAGTGTTATTATAATTTGTACAAACCTTTTTAGATTTTTACAGACATATAATGTTGTTGCTTTGTAAAAGGGTTATATGAAAGATATGAATAAGATTGCTTGTGGCTTAATTATGAAAAACTACTACTGATTCCATTGTTATTTCTGAAAATTACATGCCTCAATGCCTCTTTGAAGTTTTATAATGAATGTTATGCTTTTACTTAATAATTATTAATGTAGAAACTTTCTAGCTGTGGAACAAGTCATGTCATTTGGGGTCAAATGTGGACTTTGAGAGTTTAATATCATTCTATACGTAGAGAATCACCACACTCCCTCTAATTTAAATACTTAGCTAGGGCCAAGAACTACAAGTTGATGCTTCAATGTGTAGAAAATTTAAAGAGGAATTTGTTATAACATTTTGGGATATGTCTTGGCTGTATTCATATGATAGTCCAAAAGTGTATGTTTAAGTCTTTAAAATCTGATTAGATTAGTGATGTGATCAAAGACAGATTTAGAATTATTGACTTGAAAAAGAAGAGTTGAAAGGTTTTGAATTTCAAGGTCGAAGATTGAACAAAATGGTTAATTTAATGGTAAATTTTACACATACTCACATGCACAAGATAGATAGATTTTAATTATAAAAACCTTATAAAGTGTTTTCAGTGTTTTAGACAAAAAGGAGAAAAATCTCAATTATTGTTCATAGGCTATTGATCATCCTAGAGGAAAAGATTGACTAGGTATGAATGTTCTAGAAATTTTTTCACAATTGAAAAATTGATTGAACAGTTGAATAAGAAATTGATCGATTGTGTATTCGCCCATCACTGTAACAAAATGATCGATCACAGGCTTAGAAGGATCAATTGGTGATTAACAGGCAGATTATGGAACCTTGATTGATAGATCATTTGGTACAAATGATCAATTGATTTGGTGTTTGGATTAAAAAAGAACAGGAAATGACCGATCGCCCTATGGAATGATTGATCAATTTGTGACTAGTTGTCTACTATCAACAAATTGGAATGACTTACTTTCCAAGTAAGAGACTAAAACCCTCGCCAACATGAGAAATGATTTGAATGCTAGTTTTTGGCGAAATGATATAAGGGGACAAAAAAATTTGTAAGATAAAAAAGTGCTTCATGCTAATAGTTCTTCACAAAGTCACCTACACTTTGAGAGAAAATTAAGAGAGGTAAGGTCATTGTTTTATAAATATTTTATGGAATAATGTATGAGTGATTAGTATACATTATGAGTTTAATATTCATCTAATTCACCTAATGGATCACTTGATTGCTTTAAAACTAGTACTTTGACAAGTAAGAATTAAGAGTTCTAGCCTTTTTCTACAAAATTTTATTTATTAAGAAGAAAAAATTAAAACCTAATGTTATCTCAAATCTCACTCATAAAAAATCAATAAATCAAGCTTCAATCAATCCACATTTGCACATAGCAATTTATGTAAAAAACCCTAACACGGGTAAAAAACCACCGCAGTTCCAAAGAAATCAAATCATTTCACTAGAAACCAAAACTTTACATTGAACAAGCAAACCACCAACCTTATTTAGATTCTAACACAATCTCCTCTTATTTAGATCATTTCTGCTGACCTTTAAGTCTTCTCTTCAAGTACTTAAAATTTTCTCCTCCTTGCCTTGTCTTCATCTGCTTCTCATCTTCAACAAGCACCTCTTGTTGTCTTAACTTTGGCCTTGTTAAAATCTTAAATCTTCCATTCGAGATAAGCTACAACATCACTTTGAAATCTTTGTGTATACGTGGATTGTCTTCTTAAATTCACCATGGCTCTTCAACTCAAAGCTCTTTATGAATTCTCATTTGAAAAATAATAAGCAAAGGTGTAAACCTTTTTTCTCTTTCCACCTCTAGGTTTTCCTCTTTAAAATTTCATGATTTTCTATAGCTCCTTAAGTCAGTTTAGGACTTCTACTTGAATAACAAATAAAATTGAAATTGGAATGTAAATTAGGGTGACCTATTCTTGAAATTATCGATTGTTCTAATCCACAACCGATCGGTCATTGTTTCTAATGTGCACAATACTCCAAGTGATCTATTAATTATGAGACTGGTCAATTGATAACTCTCAGCTTTGTTGTGCACATGAGTGATCAATTATTTTCTCTTTCATTGTTTGCAGCGATCAATCATTTTGCCTATATTTTTGCCTTTTTACCCTAAATCTTTCTGAAAACACTGAAATCACATATAAAACATGTCCAAGTGATTTTTGCATGTGAATGTGATTTGACTAAACTTCCAAACCCTTCAACATTCTCTAGTCTTCCACCTTGATCAATAGTAACACATCTGCTCATACTTTTCAAGACTATCATTTCTAAATCTAACTCAATCACGACAATATCAAATCAGATTCTAAGACTCATTATATACATATGATTTTTGACATAATTTTGACAAAGAAATCAGCTAATAAACTAGACATATCAAACATATGTTCTTACATACATCCAAAGCACAACATAAAGGAACTGAGGGGCAGTTCTTCATATGATAGACTGAAGAAGCTTCTACATCAACAATCAAGGAGTTGAAGAGGTACTTTAGAGAGCATAAAGAGCAAGCTTGAAGAGTAAAGCTGTAACATTCTCGAGTTTTCTATAATTTTATGTAAAATTTCTACTATTTTTTGCTTGTATTTTTTAGGGGAAAATTCAACGCTTTGGCATATCTGTTTTCATAATTGACCTTGATATTCATAGTCGTAGAGTTAGGAATGTTGTTTGGTTGTAGGTCATGGGCCTCGATGCACCACAAAAATTTTGAATGCAAAAATAGGAGAGAAAAGAAAGTGGCATGAAGGAGCAAGAAATGGAAGGAGAGAAAAGAAAAAAAAAATAAAAAATAAAATTGGGTGGAATAGAAAGCCAAAAGCCCCCTTCCTTCTGTGAAGCTAGAGGCAGCACCATCGCTAGCTGCTGGCTTCCGCCTGGCTGGCCTTGGCCTGGCAACGCTGCCACTACCACCCCAGCCTTGCCCCACCGGCATCCACCCCTCTTCTTCACTCTTTCCCCATTCTAGTCTGGTGAACCATGCCCTCTGTTTTTGCTCGATCCGCAGCCGCCACCAGCAGGAGACCTCCTGTCACGCCCCAGCTCCGTCCAACCTAAGCCGAACCAAGTACAAGGGCCGGTCAACGCGCAGGGTTGACAAAAATTTATAGATTAACGTGTTGTGAAAGACTTAGCTCCTCTAATGGGCGATTCAACTAACAGAGTAGCGCACCTCACACCCTTTAAGCAAGAGAAATAAGGATAAAGAAGAGGATAATAAACTATCATAATCCTCACACAAACCCACATAATCATCTCCAGAGCCTACACATGGCTCGAAATTAGAAAAGTATAGACAAGTCTAAGAACAACAAATAAACTCAAGCATAATACATAATCCACCATATAATGTTATCTAATATCAACCATGAGAAAATCAGAAAATAAAACATCATTAGAATGCCACGAAGGCTAATTCCACGAGTACCCATGTTGTACCTCATATAAGGTGTCCTACACATCTGCACGTCGCACCGTGCAGCCCCAAAACAAATCACTAAATAGGGGTGAGTACAAAACTCAGTAATGGTTTGAAAGCGGTAACAATAGTTAGAAAATCTTAACGACACAACATCATGATAATTCATTTCCATAAATGACATGGTATACCCTTTTCTGATCATCCCCTTACTACCCCTACTTATCCATAAGTAAAAGATCTAACATGCATATAACACATATATCTAGTCAGGGCATAAATAATCAGATTATGACTTAACATCCATCTTGCAAAAGTAGTGGTTCTTATCCAATCACAATCAAGCATAATATCACACAAAATCTGCATGAGAAGTGTTTCTCACACACTTTCTGATCATGCGACCATATCACATAAACCTGCACTGTAGTGTTTCAATCACACAATTCAGATCATGCATTCATATCCTATACATCCATTGCATAGCTCATTCACCCTGCATAGCAAACGTGTCAAACACATGATACACAATCATGCATAATAAATTATATCCACATGTGTCACATTATCCCTACACAACCTATGCAATCCTGGGCATAATATCATTTCATACACATGCATCATTAACAAATAGTGAATGTCTCCATCAAGGAGTGAAAACAATCATTGCCACACAAGCAGGACATAGTCAAGGCCACACAGGCGGGATATAGTCCAATTTCTATATAGGAAATATAAATGTCAGGATAGTCCGCCCCTAAGTCTGCTCACCCAAGACAATCTTGGCCAAAGATGTCTGATTCTCACATACAAAACCTAGAGCAGGTGTGCTCGCCCTAGGACGTGCATCTCCTATGGTGGAGTAAAGCCCAAATTCCCACACAGGGAACCCTAGAACATGTAGTAGCCGGTGCATGAGGGCATACCACCCTAGGTGCTCAGTGTCCAGGTTTGACTATCTCAAGAATCTCAACCACAAGACAAGTACACAACTCCTCTCCACATAACTCAAGTTGACTCAATCCGGAGAGTATCTATGTTCCAAATAGGAACTCAAATCGAAATCATGTCATTTTGGACCAGCCAAGTTTTGATTAAGCCAATGATTGATTAATCTGGCACACAATCTCACATCATTGCATCCAATCGATCAACCACGGCTAAACATTGATAAAGTCATTAATGAAATCCGCTTCATGATGCATGCAACATGATACATACGTGAGCAAACCCTATGTGAATTCCAACACATGGAATGTGCTCCCATCAGTCCACACATGCATCATATTCGAGTAATAAGCACCATGATTTCATAATTAATTCCCGCATGTGCGTGTGTTCATACATTTCTAAGCACATAACCATGATTTGACAATAGCTCACAAGGCAATACACACATGCTTTGATAAATTCTACACATAATTCCTAACTAAAACCCATGAAACCGTCATTCCAATCATGTGAAATCTAATGCTCAATTCCTACAAACATATTTAATCCACACATGAAACTAGAACATAGCATCACCATTCACCCACAATTTAATCATGATATAAGAAGACACATTGGTTCATTGTCATACAATAACCTTACTGGAAGCATTCTTAAACATAAGAAAATCATCAACCATAGGTTCACGATAAATCATACTAACATGTCTAACCATCAACATGTATTTCCACATAACACTTAAACATGCTCCATAATTCCCAACATAAATAGCATACCTTTTTAGTAGCTTATTCCAACTCAAAAATACTCCACATGAACATTATAAACAACAATCATGAGTAAAAGTATCGAAATAAGAATAGCAAATAAAATGCCCAAAATCTGTTGTGTAGCCGATCGATCGGCCTACAAGGGTGTTCGATCGGCTGGCCTGAAAATCGGCCCGCAACATCGTTTGGCCAATCAATTGGCCTATATGCGCGATCGATCGCCATAACGGCATATCTAGTTTGTCTTCTACATTTTGAAAACCAAACCGAGACACCATCAATTGAACTTGAAACCTCCATTCAAAGCCTCAGACATCATAAAAATCTAATTAAACCTTCCAGAATACTAAATCAACCCATTTCCAATCTAAGCCTTAAGAAATTAATACAAAAGATTAAGTTTTTACTTATCTAACATTAGAGCACTAAACATGGAATCCATTGAAGAAAACACACCAAAAACCAAGATTTGAAACATAGCAAGCTTAAGGATTAAACCCATTACCTTTCACATCTTTTTGGGTCGGATTAGCTCCTTAATCTCCTTTGTAACCTACCCAAAAATGTGATTTTTGTTAATACCCACCTAATTCCGATTTAGAACATGAAAATCATTGGAAAAATCTTAGATCTAGAACTTTAGGGACTCAAAAATGAAAATTTTAAAGCTAGAATTGAAGTAGAGATGCAAATCAGTGACTTAATGACTTAAAAACGAGATTAACCTTTGGAGAAAGATGAGATTATGAGAAGTTTATGAAAAACCCTAATGATTAAGGAAAGATTAAAAAAATCTCACCTCATATCACCTTCCACTTTGGGCTAATGGGGTGTTGTGCATGTGCACTTGATGTATTACTTGTCATTATTTGAGTACATTAGACTATTAATTATTTCAGTACCTTAGGCTAGTTTCCCTTAAATCAGCCATAGGACAGCATTATTATTGTAATATGAACTAGTTTAGGCATGCTAGTGGGCCAGGAGATAGCTGGGCCCACTAGCAGCACGAGTCCCCACTATTGGAGGGCACGACTCCCCATAAAGGGTCGTCTTCCTCCTTGGTTCGGTATGAAGAATATCAGTTTAGTTCCTTTGTTATTTTATTACTCCTTCCACTCTCCCTTGCGTAGAACGTCCTGTACCAATTGTGCCTACATCGGGCACATCATTGGTATCAGAGCTCTATCGATCCTCGGCCATGGCAAGAGGCAAACAGGTGGCTGTCGCTCCTGAAACTCAGCCTCTAAAGGAGACTAAGGTTTCGACGGACACCCCCATAACCTCTACCACGGTCACTCCGACTCCCACAGAGGATTTCACGCTGGTGCAACTCGTCGCTATGGTGAAGGTATTGACCCTAGAGGTTGACAAGTTAAAGGCCAACCAGTCAGTACCTTCAGTGACCAACAACGTCAGAACCCAGGAAGCCATCCTGGAAGTTGGGACTCTTCTCAGGGACCGAACGGACACACCCCTATTCCTCCAACCATGGCGGGGAGGGAGACATGTCAGTCCCATGTTCCCCTGCCTGTTGGACTAGCAGAATTGCCTGTGGAAGGTGGACGCCAGGCCTGGGTTTCGCGAGGCGCGCTAGGTGTTTGGGCAAATGCCCCTATGATGCCGCCATTTACTATAGGTCTCCTGGCCATGCCAGATAGGGAGCTACATCAGCCTTACACCCCCTTGTATGCAGGGCAGACTGCCCTACTTGCCGAAGGGGGGCGTTCGGCCTGGCCACCACGAGGCGTGCCAGGTGTTCGACCGAATGCCCCAACGGTGCATCCCCCTTGAAACTTGCTTCTAGAGATGGATGATGATTGGGATGACCTTCATGGCCCTCATGGTGGTCCTCGAGGAGGAGCGGAACCCCTGTTGACCAGCCTCTAGTTCCCACTCTATAATGGGGATGACGACCCAGTAGAATGGTTGTACAAGGCGGAGAAGTTTTCTGCCTACCAGGGAACACATTCAGAGGCTGAACGACTGTGCATAGCAGCCTTCCACCTAGACGGAGATGCTTTGGTATGGTTCTAGAGCTTTGAGAAGAAGGTGCGCTACCCCACTTGGGCTGCCTTCTCCGACGAATTATGCATCCAGTTCGGCCCAAATGAGTTCCACGACTTCAATGAGATGCTCTCCTCTCTGCGCCAGACATCCACCGTCAGAGCCTATTATATTGAGTTCATGAAGGTGGCCAACCGAATACCTGATTGGCAGGTGGCCGCCTTGGTGGGCACTTTCAAGAGAGGGCTCAAACCAGAGATTTCTGAGGGGATGCGCCATTTTCCTTGTTCTAGCATGTGAGATGTGGTGCATCACGCACGTATCGAAGAAGAGAAACTGGCTCGTTAGCGGCGTGGGGGTCAGCTTGGCACTTTTCCATGGCCTACTGGAATTGCTTCCCCGAGCACCACCCCATCCAACAGTTCAGCTGCTGGCCGCTCTGGCCAACAAACCCCTCTGACCGGC
The DNA here is from genome assembly GCA_035235625.1 of Saururus chinensis. Taxonomy (NCBI): domain Eukaryota; kingdom Viridiplantae; phylum Streptophyta; class Magnoliopsida; order Piperales; family Saururaceae; genus Saururus; species Saururus chinensis. Next base: position 23,923,868 of record CP141142.1, read on the forward strand.
CCGATTGTCCGCCGACTCACTCTGGCCCAGATGGAGGAACGCCGTGCAAAGGGGCTTTGTTTTCACTGTGATGAGAAGTTCGTTTCAGGGCACCGTTGTTCCGTCAAGGGCTGTCTATTGGTGGAGGAGGTCAGCGCACTATGATGACACGCTGCCCGAGATTTCTGTTCATGCCTTCTCTAGGGCTTTCACTCCGCGCACCATGGGAGTATAGGGTTATCTCAAGCTGCAGCATGTGGCCATTCTGATTGACAGTGGGTCTACTCACAACTTCATGAACGACAAAGTTGCCCAGTGACTAGGCTGCTTCGTATATGACTTGACGCCCTTTGATTTATTGATCGGTGATGGCAAGCACCTCTGGAGCTCCAGCATTTGTACCCAGGTAGCGCTCTCCATTCAAGGCCATACATTCGTGATGGATCTTTTTATGCTGCCTATGAAAGGGGTGGACATGGTGCTAGGGGTGCAGTGGCCCCAAGAACTCGGGGACGTGCTATGGAACTTTAAAGAACTGGTGATGGACATTGCGCTAAATGGGCAGTGGGTGCGTCTCCAAGGCTCTCAGCCGGGCACTCTCCTCTCTGCTCAGTTGACGGGGTCCTTATTCTGGTTTGCATCATAGGGACTCCTTCTTTAGCAGCGGGCGTCGGTGGACGTACTACAAGAGGCATTGCCGCAAGATCTCCTTAACTTATTGGCGGAGTATAGTGCAGTGTTCGCTGAACCGCATAGTCTTCCTCTAGTGCACTCGCATGATCACTCTATTCCTATCCTTCCAGGCGCCTCTCCTGCCAATGTTCGTCCTTACCGCTACCCGTACATTCAGAAAGCTGAAATCAAATGTCTTGTGGCTGACATTCTTCATTCTAGGGTCATTCGCCCGAGCACAAGCCCCTTCTCTTCCCCGGTGTTGCTGGTTTGTAAGAAGGATGGTACGTAGCACTTCTGTGTTGATTACTGGGCTTTGAATTCTATCACAGTGAATGACAAATATCCTATACCGGTGGTGGAGGAGCTTCTAGATGAGCTGTCCGGCGCTACTGTATTCAGTAAACTCGACCTTTGCTCAGGTTATCATCAGATTCGGATGCAGCCCACCGATGTGCACAAGACCGCCTTCTGCACACATGACGGCATTTCGAGTTCCTGGTTATGCCGTTTGGCCTCACGAACACACCCTCTACATTTCAGAGCCTTATCAATGACCTCTTCCGGCCCTTCCTCCGCTGCTTCATTTTGGTGTTCTTTGATGATATCCTTGTCTATAGCAAGTCATGGGGCGAACACTTGGAGCATCTCAGGTCTATCTTTGCTATCCTGACAGCTAATTCATTGTTTCTTAAACGTTAGAAGTGTTCATTTGGCAGCCCACATGTGGAATACTTGGGTCATATTATCTCTCATGATGGCGTTGCTATAGACCTCTCTAAGGTGACCGCCATGCTGTCCTTGCCATCCCCTACTTGCGCCCGGGCGCTGCGAGGCTTCCTTGGCCTTACTGGCTATTATCAGCGCTTTATTCACCACTATGGCGAGATTCCTCGCCCTCTTACTCAGCTGTTACAAAAAGGAGCCTTCCATTGGTCTGACACTGCCTAGACGGCCTTTGAGGAATTGAAGCAAGCTATGGCGACCGCCCCTATTTTGATTCTTCCTAATTTTAGCATGCCATTCGTGGTTGAGACTGACGCTTCGGATGCCAGACTGGGGGTGGTACTACTTCAGGAGGAGCATCCCATTGCCTACTTCAGTATGGTTTTGGATGGCTGCTCCTTGTCCCTCTCTGTCTACGAGAAAAAGATGCTGGTCATTGTTCTCGCGGTCGACAAATGGCGCCCTTATTTGCTTGGTAGGCGGTTTCTCATTCGCACTGACCAACAACCGCTCAAGTATTTTCTCGAACAATGGGTGTCCACTCCAGCGCAGCAGCGGTGGGTCAGCAAGTTCCTGGGCTATGACTATGAGGTTGTGTACAAGAAGGGATGTGACAACACTGTGACCGATGCACTGTCTCGCCACTCCACTCTAGGTTCCTGTTTGGCTATTTCCGGTCCGGTTTGTCCATTCCTTGCTGAATTGAAACAGGCATATCAAGATGATTCCCCGACCACCACATTGATTGTGGCCCTCTAGTCTGACCCGTCAGCGTACCCTTGCTTTCCCTGGAAGGATGGCCTTCTCTTCTGGAAGGACCGTCTTTGGGTGCCTGAGGTTATAGACCTGCAACAGTGTATCATAGCCCACTTCCATGCCTCCCCCTTGGCGGGTCATGAGGGTGCCCTCCGCACCTATAAACGGGTCAACCAGAGCTTCTTGTAGCAGGGCATACGCCATGCCGTGACTGCTTATGTGGCCGCTTGTGATGTCTGTCAGCGTGCTAAGTCCGCCACCACATCTCCTGCCGGGTTGCTTCAGCCATTACCCATTCCAAATTTGGGAGGACGTTTCCATGGACTTTGTGGAGGCCTTGCCGTTGGTCCAAGGCAAGTTAGTGATCATGGTGGTGGTGGATCGGCTGTCCAAGTACGCCCATTTTAGTGCTCTGGGTCATCCCTACACCGCCAAGCCTGTGGCCAAATTGCACAGTATGCCTCGCACTATTGTCTCTGATCGCGACAGGATTTTTATCTCTCAGTTTTGGTAGGAGTTCTTCACTTTATAGGGCACTTCTTTGCACATGAGTACCGCTTATCACCCATAGATGGATGGGCAGACTGAGGTCATCAATAGATGTTTGGAGCAGTACCTGCGCTATTTTACTATGTCTCATCCCTGTCGCTGGCTTCAGCTTCTTCCGTGGGCCGAGTGGTCTTATAATACTGCTTATCACACTCGAGCCGGGTTTACTCCTTTTGAGGTACTATATGGGCAGCCGCTCCCTACCGTGCTCTCTTATGTTCCCCATCGGTCATCAGTGGCAGAGGTTGACTACATGCTCCAGACTCAGGATGAGGTCCTTCGCCAGCTTAAGGTGAACTTGTCTGCGGCTCAGAACAGAATGAAGTAGATCTATGATAGCCATCACACAGAGCGCGAGTTTGCAGTGGGGGACTTGGTTTATGTCTCCGTTCTTCCTCAGCGCCAGACCTCCTTATTTCAGCCTGAGCACACTAAGCTTGCCCCCCGATTTCATGGCCCCTATGTTATCGAAAAGCACGTTGGGTTGGTTGCCTACCGCCTAACTCTCCATCAGGGTTCGATGGTCCACCCTATTTTTCATGTTTCCCGGCTGTGCTGTTGCATCGGTGACCCATCCCTGGCCTCGGATGCTCCACCACCTGCATTGATGGGTTCAGTGGTCTCTTCTGACCCCGTTCCAGCAGCGCTGCTTGATAAGCATCGTGTTCGCCGTTCCGGTAGTATTATTACGAAAGTGTTAGTCTCCTGGCAAGGGCAATCACTTGAGGAAGCTACATGGCTGCCTGAGGATGAGTTCCTGTCTCGTTACCCTTCTTGGTTGCCTTGAGGACAAGGTGTGTGCGGAAGCATGGTGGAGTGTTATGCATGTGCACTTGATGTATTACTTGTCTTTATTTGAGTACACTAGACTATTATTTATTTCAGTACCTTAGGCTAGTTTCCCTTAAATCAGCTGTAGAATAGCATTATTATTGTAATATGAACTGGTTTAGGCGCGCTAGTGGGCCCAATGGGCCAGGAGGTAGCTGGGCCCACTAGCGGCACGAGTCCCCATTGTTGGAGGGTGCGACTCCCCATAAAGGGTCGTCTTCCTCCTTGGTTTGATATGAAGAATATCACTTTAGTTCCTTTGTTATTTTATTACTCCTTCCTCTCTCCCTTGCATAGAACGTCCTATACTGATTGTGCCTACATCGGGCATATCATCGGGATTAGGCCTCTTGATTCCTAGACTCAGCCCTTTCCCAAATGGGAAAGAGGCCAGCCCTTTCCTTTTTTAGTAAGGAAGGGGTCAGACCTAATCAAAATTGGGGGTATAAATAAAATTCTTACCTAAAAGTGGGTAATTTGGCTATTTTAACCAAAATTAAGTCCAAAAAAATTCTAATTGTTTTTTCTAATGACTTGTTTTAATGTCTAAAACATTTTGGATCAAAAACCCCAAATTCGATCGTACAGCCCATAGGGGGTCCCGACAAAACCCTAATTTTTCAAAAAATTGAAAAAATTCCAAAAATTCATAATGGACTTAAATTCACTTAAAAATCATAAATATGAAGCTATTTTGGTTTAAAACCTTTGGAAAACACCTTTATTGTTGAAAATCCTCAAAATAATTTAGAAATAATTTAAACCACACAATGACCAAGAAATAATAAATAAAATTGAAAATAAACCGGTTTAAGACAAGAGTTCTTACACCTCTAGATCACTGCCAAAGCTCTGCCCCAGCAAGGAAGATGCCCGAGCGCCATCGACCCGCCCCTCCTTCACCATTGTGAGGTAAAATTCCATCCACCCTACTTTTCCCCTTTGTTTCTATGCGTTACGGCTACTGACAGCGCAGCCGGATGACGGCCAACGCCAGTTGGCCTTCAGCTCCACCTTGACCTTACGACGGCAAAGCCTCCACCCTTGGCCCCTCCTCTGCGCTATTCAGATCCGGACAACAATTCCCTCCTTTCCCTTGCTTTTTTGTCATTTTTTTTCATAGTCAACCGCCACCCACTGACTGGCCTTTGAATTGCCACATTGAGCTAGCGATGGTGAAGTGCCAAGGTTTAGCCTCCTTTGCCCCAGTCTGTCCTAATTTGTTGATTGGTTGACCCGCATGAGAGCGAAGTTTGTCCTTTTTATCTGGCGGTGTTCGTTCTTCGTTGCCTGACATCGGATGACACCGGGCTGATGTCCATTCATCTAGTCATGCTTCAGAGACTGCTGGATCACTACCATCTTCTAAGTCTGTAGCCCTTGGCCCCATCTAGCCATTCGTGGCCCCGTGACAATGTGTCTATAGCCCCTAGCTCGGCATGCTTTCACCCCCGTCTAAATCAAGTCTCTTTGTTTCTTCTGCCAGTGATTCCATCGCCACCGGCATCAGCAAGTGGACAGCCGTAGACGTTGACTTTATCCAACGATGACAAGGGCTTGCCGCTCTCGTGCCCCCTGAATGCCTTCTGCCCAAACTAGTCACTCCCATGATTTGGGGTACGTCTCTTACTGCTGCTCAGGTCCCTGCTCTAGCTCAAGGCTAGCCTATCAGGCCTGACATTGCGCGGACTTGGGCTGCATGTCAACCTGGGCTTTGCCTCGACCCAATGATGACAAGGGCTGGCACTTCTTGCCCAATTCAACCTTTGCACCCTGACTTTTTCTTATGCACAACCCAGAACCTGTAGGAAAGAGTCCCTGGTTGCCAGTCCTTCCAAGGGGAAATAGCAATCTTGGCCACTGGCCTCGGGTCAATGAAGGCTTGATTGTTGCCATACCTATGTTCTCCACCGTAAGCCGTGCTTGATGCACAACTGCCCATACAATGGCTTGGTTGTGGGTAGTGATTGGAAATGTAGCCGCGTTTGTTGGCCCCCTACTCCGGGCCTTAGTGCCTCAACTTTTGTTTGGGGGCACCACTGGAAAACCCCACCTCTTTAGTGTTTGACCACCCCAACCCCTAAAAGACCACCCCTATTAGGATTTGTCCATGACAGCATGTGTATATGTTGTTTGACAATCAATTCTGCCCCTGAGTTGTCGGATCTTGCTTCCATCAGCCTGAGTCACATTCAGACGCACCGAAAACCTGTCCTCCCATACGGTTGCCCTTTTGTCGCGTGCACTTGTGGTCATGCGTTCAATTTTGGTTAAAGGCATCACCCTTGCAGCATTTGATGATTGATCGACACCACCACTAGTCAATATGACTGCAAAAGCCCTTCTCAATACCTCCTATATCCGTGAGTCAACAACCAAGCCCTCTGCCCTTTGGTGAGGCTTCAACAATGCAAAATCATTGCTGCTAGGTGTGGTCTACGATCAATTTTACCATCTTGTGGCAAACAAAGTATTTTTAGCAGTTGGCTGACCACCAATTAGCCAGCCCCCATTATGTGATTGCTTTTTCCATTTCTAGTGGCATGACCTTGTGCCCGGCCGCCCTAGTGCACCAAATCTTATTCTTCAACTGAAATTAGCCCAACCTTGCTGAGATTAAGTCTGGCATATCTGAAAATCCTCGGGACAGCAGCTCTCTCACTGCGATGCTTTTGGCCACCGATTTCGCCATCGAAGCCTCCACCATTGTGTGCTTACCATTAAACTCACATGGATTACGAGGTAGGGGACCTTGAATTCTTAATTTCATGAGTATACTTTGATTTTGTAGTAGCATGTTAGGAGTTTGTAACTTAATGCTTTGCATGATAAAAGCTGATTAAATAAGCATGATTTTTATATGTATACTATGCGTATGCTAGGGAAGACTAAGGGTATGATGGTAAGTAGCTGATGGGCACAAGTATGTGCATTTGCTGGTAAGTTTGTCAAAGGGTTGTTTCACGGATTATGAAGTGGAAACTGCAACAGTATGCCAGGTGTTGGAAGACATAAGAGTGATGGGCATAAGTCATACTTTATGAAAATGGAGGATTGACTTGGATTGAATCGGTTGGTATGTCAGAGCGATGAGCAGGAGATGTAGGGGATGCAAGGATTTAGAAGACTTAAGGTTTAGAGCACCTTTGGGGGATTGTGAGTTAGTAAGAGGTGACAACATAATTGTACACGCATAATGTATGTAATATGAATTATAACAGAAAAACAATGAGTAAGGAATTAGTAAGGGTTAGATGACAGGATTTACATTTGAAGGGTTTAATTTGAGGAGTTCGAGTAAGATAATTCTATTCTAAGGCAAATGGTGTGGGATCTAAGTCCATATGTAGATGATGGTAAGAGTATGCTTGTATGGAGTTTGAGTATGACAAAGTGAGGGTATTTGGAGATCCGTAATACTTTAAGAGTAACAGTGAATTATGAGTCTGGGTTGGATAAGTTAAGTGAAATATGTTGCTCTTGCGGATTAGAGAGCTTAAGAATGGGTGTGGTTCCAGCTTATCTATTGAAGAATGTAAAATTGAAATAGTTTTGGGCATAATTGTACATGCATAAGTTACATGATAAAAACATGAATTATAAGTAACCCTAATTCGATAACACTATGAGTTTGAGACTGAGGGTTTCAATGGATTGAATTCCAAGTTTGAGCTAGCATATAAGTAATCGACTGAGCATCTTTCCATGTCTAGCCATGGTGTTATCTTGCGGGATTTTCTACTGGTGTTGTATTTCAGCCCAGATGTCTAATGCTCTATTGAGAGCAATATATATTCTGTTAGTATTGTCTTGGTATTTTAGTTAAGCTCAGACATTCGATGCTCTATTGATAGCATTTTAAGTTTCTGCCCTTCGTGGTCATTGTATGTCATTCTACCTACAAATGGCACTGTATGTTCTGCCCAAAAGTAGCACTATTAGATTCCTGCCCAAAATTGGCACTGTATGATTTCCGCCTTTAGTTGGCACTATATGGCCTTAGAGAGTGGGTATTTGAACGCTCAGATAAGTAATATCATGGACCTACTCTTAAGTGTTTGATCCTGTGCCCCATGAGCATTGGTGTGCCCTGTATTCATAAAAGTCCATGGTGTTTAGTTGCTCCCTGAAGGTTAAGGTGACGCCCCAGTGGCATTGCTTTCCTTTTCAACAATGTAGCTTATTAATTGTATGAGCTTTAGTTGTCGATAGTGTGTATTCGATAATAAGAGTAAGATTGTATGAGTAAGGTCATAATGGTAAGATTGTATAAGGTCGTACAAGCATGTGTAAGTTGTATGGGTAAGCGTACGATTGTATGAGTAGGCTTGTAAGACTCTGATTCAAAGTGTAAGTATAAGAGTATGTCATAAGAGTAAGAGTAAGTCTAGCTAGTGCGACGGTTTATGTGTGAGACCCTGTTTATGTTTACTATATTTCTTACTCCATGTGTACTTGCATGAATGCATCTATATATGAACTTACGAAGTTCATTCATTTGTGTCCCCTACTGGGTATGAAAATACTCATTTTCCCTATTTTTTTAGCCCCTTTGTCTAGAGGCTTTTGCAGATTAACCAAGAGCTTTTTGGATGGGACTCTATTCCCTGTGGTGGGCCATTCTTCCTTGACCTTGAGTATAGTGGACTCATAGTGATGATATGTTGTTTTTACGCCACAATCTCATGTATTGAGTAAGGTGAAAGTATTTTCTTCTGGACTTGTTCATATATGTATAATTTAGAACTCAGATTGTTAAAGAACTTGTACTTGAAGAGGCTTGGGATGTATTTGTTTTTAAAGACCATGGCCATAACAGGTTTCATTTTTTTTATTTTCATTTTAGATCACTCTTGAGAATGTTGGTTTGGATACATGATGGATTAACATACAACTCATCATCACTTGTTTTAAATTTTGTGGTTTCCTTTGATTTGCATATGTATTTTGTAACAAAATTTTAAAGTAAACATATGGAAAAACCTCGTCAAGGTAAAGGAGGAGACTTGATGGCCAACAACATCCAGAGAATGGATTTCTAGTTTTTGGGTAGAGGTTGGTAGTTTTATATTTTGTGAGTTCTACATCCATGGTGCATTAAATTAGCCAGAGAGTGGCTTGTCAATGTGTAAATAAGAAGCATGGCACAAAATCTAGAAGAATAAAGTGCTTTTAACCCATAATCAAGTTACAAGGTATATCCTCTAATTCTAAAACAAAGAAAAAAATTAATATTTTGATTTTACTTAAGCTAGTGTGCAATCTTCCAATGTGTTTTAACAAAAATCAAAAGAATCAAACACACGGGTTAGAAGAATAAAGTGATTGTTACATGTAATCGAGTTAGAAGGTATATCCTCTTATTCTAAAATAGAGGGAAAATTAATATTTTCATTTTACTTAAGCTAGCGTGTAACCTTCCAATGTATTCTAATGAAAATCATACACAACAAACTTTTTACGTGAAAACCATCAATGAGAAAAATCACGTCACTCTATCTAGGTTAACTATGCACAATGTAAACTTGAGATTACATAGTAACTGTTTTAGAAGACAAAAGAGACCTTCTTTTTCTTAAATTTTGTTAGTTCATCAAACTGCTCTTAACTCTGAATCAACCACTCCTAGGTTGTTTACCAGAATCAAACTAGTCTTCACATCTCCTTGTGTTTTGAAATGATCAAGCTCTTCATGTCTTCACTTCTTGATAAAAATCTCCTTCTACTTGATCTTCTTAGCAACAATCTTCAACAAACACTTTCCCACTCAAGTGATTTTGTGGTCTAATCTAACACCTAATCAATCTTTTGATTTAAGTAGACAAAATTTATGAGAAAGAAGACTATTCTCCCAAAACACCATTAAAGAATCATCTCCTTTGATCTCTAACTTTTTTTAAGCCTTCTGTGTTCTCTTCTCATGTTTTCAACTCCTTATAGGATCTTCTTGTCCAAAAAGGAAATTTATTCAAACTAGGAATCTAAATCAAACTGAAATGGACTAATTTAAGTAACTGTGGCCTGCATCGATGGATCGTTTCATAGAGCGATCGATTAGTTGCTAGTTCGGTATATTTAATTCTCTTGATTCAATCAATCTTATGAAGAGATAATCAATTGATATGTCTCTCAGATAGAAACATTGAACAAAAATATGAAACCATTCAAAACATCTCCATCACTTCCTTCACACCCATATGATATTTCCTTTACCCTAAAGTGTGTGAGTGTAATGTGTGTGCATTATTTTCCTATCAAAACATGGATTTTAGTCTTCTTAAAGCTTCATCTCTAGAAACTTATCTTCAGACATAACATGACTCAAAATTACATGTTTATGACATTGTTTTAATTGCAAAAAAAAGTCAATACTTGACATGTGAATAAATATGTTCTTACATGGCTATCTATGGTTTTTTTCCCATGTTAGGTTTCAACTTAAAAATCCTTGTGCTCGATATGTTGCTTGCATAATTAATGTGTTGATAGTGGTTTATTTCTTCATAGATCGATTTGTTTCTTTCGATTCTTGTGCATAGAGGCCATATATTTTAGTTCATTGCTTGTTGTTTAAGTATTTAACAATTGGCAATGTGGTCATTTGCCGGGTTAAATAGATATTAAACTCATAGAATGAACTATTGCAAACTAATGACCAACTATTTATTATGTTTTGTATGTTGTAACATTTTTTATGTCAAGTGGATGCAAGATTCACACTAGCCTAGTCTGATCTCGGTAGGTAGCCCTTCCCTGTCATCTTTACGAGGACAATCCAAATAGAAAAGTAAAAGTATTAATCATTGTCAAATACATGATATATTAGAAGGAATTTTTTATGCCTTCAATTTCTTATATAGAAGTCTAGCATGCTTCTCCAATTTGATTCATTAGACTCCACTAGAATTTAAACTCATAATTCAACAAGTGTTTAAGAATTCTCTTTTAAATTTCAATCTTAAATTTGATTTGAGTTGATCATGATGTGTGCTAGTTTAAAAAAATAAAGAATTGCAACATCAAGCAAAAGAAAATAAAAAAGGTCTTCACTCTCCTTAGTGCATTTCTCTCTTAGTTATTGCACATGGACTACACATCATGGTGTTTCAACTTAATTGACAATTAGCAACCTTTAATCCTTGAGCTGAACATTAAAAAACAACCTACTAAACAAAATCATCAATTGATTTTTATGTGTTTATGAATTTTCTATTTTTTCATTCAAAGCCTACGAAGAAAAACAAGCATGTAAAAACAAATTAAATGAAATAAAAAAATGATAATGTCCAGAGTATAGAAAAAATTAATACATGGACATAAGACACATCATATCTAAAGAGATATTTCTCCTGTTAGCCTTGCTTAGCCATCCTATCTTAAGGAATTATAAGGGTTTAATGCTATAACTACCAAATCTAGACCTAAGGTTCTTTGAGTCATCCTTCCTTATCCAAACTTTTAGAGTTTTCTTTTGATTGAATTTGAGAGTTTAATATTCGTCTAATTGACCTAATGGATTACTATATTGCTCTTACAACTAATACTTTGACAAGTAAGAATCAAGAGTTCTAGCCTCTATGAGTATAATTTTTTTCTATAGCAGAAATAATAAAAATATAATGGCTATGTGCATTCACCATCAAGATATCAAGCAATCAAACCATAAACCATGTAAGTTCACACAAGGATTTAACTTGGAAAACTCAAAACTTGGGTAAAAAATCACAACACCCTTACAAGGCCAAATCAAAGCACTAGTAGCAAGTAAGAACTTACAAGACCTAAGAACTACCAACCAACCTCTTGACTTGACACAAACGAAAATGTATTTTCTTTATTTAATCCTCTTCATTGTTGGCCTTCAAGTTTCTCCCTTTGTCAAAATCTTGAAACTTTTCCTCTTCGTGTTCGGTCTTTGTCTTCTTCTAGCAACTCAATCAAAGACTCATTCTTTGATTGTTGATCTTCCTTTTGAGTTTCTTCAATCACTGCTTGATGAAGAATTTTGATGCAACTCCTCAAGCTTGTGTGTTGTGTTGAGATAGACTCTCCTCTTTCATCTAATTGAATTAATCTTCAAAGCATGTAGCCAATGGAAAGCTCTATACTCTCAAAACTCAATACAATCGACTCACCATTTTCTCTCTATGCTAATAATGACTTCCATGATTTTCCCACATCCAAAATACACCTTTTATTGCTTAGTAAGTCAGTTCAGGTGTTAGACCTTCAATAGGAATCAAAGTTTAATCATAATGGCCTATTTTTGGAAAATATAGGCTCCAGCGACCTATCAATCACCAACTCTCAGCTTTGTTTTGTGAAATTTTGTGAAAAATGCTACAATAATTGATCAATCGCTATTCATCGATCGATTGCTACTACAATAACTTGCTATGGTGTTGTTACAGTACTACTACAATTTCAAAATTCAAATATCATATCCCAATTAATATTAGATGAAAATTTTACATACTTATGTAATTTTTCACTTATTCTTTTCCTCTCTAATATGATCTACCCTTAATCCTAAGTGTGTAAATGTGATGTGTGTGCATATTTTTACCTTCTAAAACACTTTTGAGTCTTCTAATCTGCTTCATCTTCACAATGTGATCTTGAGCAATAAGCTATCTATTCTATGACTCATATTACACGTCAATTTCACATTGTCTTTTGTACCGAAATAAGCCAATATAATACATATGGCCACATATGTAAGCTATCTATTCTATGACTCATATTACACGTCAATTTCACATTGTCTTCTATTCTGAAATAAGCTAATATAATACATATGGCCACATATGTTCTAATAGACTTGAGTAACCTTCTTTGATGTGGAGTTGCCTGTGTGCTTTCTAATCCACATGCCTTTGACTTGAAATTTTCTATGATGTGAATTGACTCTTTTTCTTTCCTTAGAAAATTTATTCAAGTATAATTCACCATAAATTTCCTTTGTTATTGATATTCTCATGACACATTGACTAAAGAGATTTATGTTGTTCTTCATAACATGAATTTGTTTACTTGTGGAAGACTACGGATATTAACTTTTGTTAAGTCTCTTCATATGGTTACACTTAGGACCTTAATTCCTAGGAATTGCTTTTGGTTTTGACATTTCATCATCTTTCATAGTGTGTATGGATTTTTTTACATTAACAAACTTAGTTACACTGTTTGAACTAAAAGATTCGCCCTTGTCCTCATTTATCACTATTATCTTCTCTCATGTACAAAATCTTGTCCAAATTTTCTTGCCCTAAATTAAAGGATTCTAACTTTTTTGTAAAACTTTCAAATAATTACCTAGATCTTCAATCTTATTCAAATATGATTTATTTGTCTTTAATGTCTCACGGACTTCATTGTCTAAGATTCATATCTTCTCAACAAGGCTTGTCTTTTCATATTTGAGTTTATTAACTTCTTCATTAGATGACTTTGGGTTCATTATCTATAAATCTAGATTTCTTTCTTTCGCAAGTTTATTCTTCAAAAACTAAACCTCCTTTTCTAATGATTCCTTGCATTCTACCAATTAGAAATTTGACTTAGAAATTAAGTCAATTATCTCCTTATTAAATTTAACAATTATCTCCAACTTCGTAATTTTTTTACCCCATCCAATGTCTTTGCTAAATAGGGTTTTAGGATCTAAAACCTTGGCATCACTAGAATAACTCATGAGCGTGATGAAGCAAACTAGCACAAATTAAACCAATTTATAGCAAATACACATAATAAAAAACTAAACACTTATGGAAGAATTAGTAAGAAAGCATGCAATTTGATAGCAAGAAATACACAAGATCATAAAAACCTTCAGCTACTAGGTGGGATTTTAATGTTCTTCTACACTTGGCGAATCACCATAGAACCTGTAGTTCCATTACCCATCTAGGGCCAAGAATTGCAAGTTTTAGTTACAATGTGTAGAAAATTAAAAGCGAAATAAACTAGTGCAAACTAGCGATCCACTATCTATCAACTTAAGCAAACACCAATCACCACATTGTTTTGTACATGGAACCCCAAATAGGGAAAAAACCATGGTCAATCAATCCCTTCAGTTGAATCAAGCTACCAACCTCTACCCAAATTTGAAGTCCCTTCTGTAGATGCATTGTTGGCCACCAATACAAGTCCTTGATGTTTTTCCCTTTGAGTCCAATCTTTATCTATACTAATAGTAATCCTCCAATCAAAGCCACCTTCAATTGTATTGTTGAAGCCTCTTGAAGATCCCTCATGAACAAGCCTCCTCAGCAACTTATGTTGTGTTTGTGATGTGTCTAATCTTCATAAAATGTTTATGAAATAAAGCATTGAACTCCTACGATTTTCTCTTAAATATGGAAGGCGAATTAGGGAAGAACTTTAGGCATAAATCTCACCTTTTTCTCTTTGAAATTTTACTTCCCCTCTCTCCAATTCGTCACAATAAAGGCTTTAAATGGTCTTCCAAGTTGGATAGGGTTTAGTATTCTAATAGGAAACTAGTTATGAATTGACTTAAACTAAGCATCTAAACACAGAACAATCAATTATTCCCTATTTTGTTTGAATTTAGACACTCCATCCATTGATCCTTCCTCAAAACAATTTATCGATAAAGTTACTGGAATACATCTGTCAAGCACCGATGGATCCTTTCAGCCTATGATCGATCATTCAGATTATTATGATGGATGAGTTAGACAACCAATTGATCTTTTCTCACAAGGATGATCAATAGGTCAACTGTTAAAAATCCCAAAAACCATTCAAGGTTGATCAATCAATTCTCAAGGACAATCAATTACTTTTAAATAATAATTACAATTTTTGTCCTTTTTGTCCTAAACACTTTAGACTAAAGGTTTCTAAGATAAATCTAAGTGTTGAAGAATGTGAGTGTGTGTAAACATTACCTTTGATGCTTATCACTATATTATGGTTTCAACATTGAAAATTGGATCTCGTTAGCTTCTCTTTTTTAAGTCTATAAATTTCAAATGACATTGATCACATAATTAATCTTATCAAATTCCTAAGACATAAAACATAAAACCTTTTTGGACATAGTTTTTTTCATCAAAATAAAGCCAATTATGAGACATATATCCATATGTTATAACAAAATTTTTCTTACAAATTTTTAGCTCATTTTGTTCAGCATGTTTAAATAAAATGTGGGTAGGAGTTGATTGTTGGATGATCTACAATTATTGATAAGAGCGGGATTGAACTCTCAAATCAGGCATCTCACAAATTTATTTGTGTAGAAGGGTTCATCAAGTATATAGTGTGAAATGTGTCCCCAGTTCATGGAAAATATGTGTCCATTCACTGATTGACTGAATGTTCATAATTAGGATAAAAATGGATTGTTTGACCATCTCATATGTTGTGGGATGGTAAAAAGTTTCATAGTTTGGACTCTTCATGGGAAGGATATGGACCATCCTACAACTACTTCAATTGTTGCACATATTGAAGTTAATGTAGTGCATGAGGTAGATGAATAAAAAATGATATGGACGGATTATTAAATGAATTACGTGGGGTTTCGAGTGTCAGGATATCTAATGATAGTCAAACAACTAGCAAAGCAAATGTACCACTTGATAGTGTTGATAAGTTCTGCAAGCTAGCAAATGAAATTTATTCGCAGAGTGTAAATCACATACTACATTGTAATGTGGTGTTAGATTGTGAAATTTAAAATACCTTGGCTCTTGGAGAAACAAGTCATTTAGTGGATTAATTGAGTTGACAAGGGAGGTTCTACATGAAGAAGTGGTTCTTCCTAAAATAATTGCTCAAGCTAAGAAAATAGATACAACAATGAGTCTAAAATATAACAAAATCGATTCTTGTCCTAATGATTATGTGTTGTTCTAAATGGAAAATACTAATTAGCAAGAATGTGATGGATGTCATGCATCCCAATGGAAGTTAGATAATAAACAACCATATGCAAGGAAGACAAAGACAACAAAGAATATTCCAAGACACTTTCCAATAATACCGCATTTGCAGTAGTTGAACATCTCTTCCAAGACTGCAGAGGACATGAGATGGCATGATGAACAAGGCACTAACAAGGGCATACTAGGACATCTTGCAGAGGCACTTGCACAGAAACATTTGGACACTATTCATTCTCCATTTTGTGAAGATTCTCGTAACATGTGTCTCAGCTTAGCAAGTGATGATTTCAACCCTTTTCGGGCATGTACCTCAATTCATGGCACATGGCGTGCTATTATCCTTCCATGCAATCAGCTACCATGGATATACATGAAAATATCAAATGTGATATTGTCGCTCCTCATTACTAGTATGAAAGGCTTTTCAAATGATATTGATGTTTTCCAACAACCAATTCTAGATGAGTTAACCTACTTGTGGAATGATGGGGTAACCACAAGGGACACATCAAAGAATGAAAGTTTCCAAATGCGAGCAACTCTTCTATGAACCATTGCAGATTTTGCTGAATATGCTATGTTGTCTGGATGGAGCACATATGGGAATTTGTCTTGTCCACATTGCCATAAACACACATTTAGTAGAAGGTTGTCAAATACTTGTAAAACGTGTTTCATGGATCATCGAAGATTCCTACCAGTTGACCATAAGTTTCAAAGGAAAAGCAGCAATTTGGTAGGACTGTAGAGGAGAGAAGTGCACCTACTCCAATGTCAGGGACATGTATAATAGAAGATCTAAAGGTTACTATAAATTGTTTTGAGAAAGACATGAATGAGCAAAATGGTCAAAAGAAAAGGAAATGAGCCATTGCTAGGACACGGATGCAATTGTATTCCACTAAAATTGGAAGAAGAAGAGCATATTCTTAAAGTTGCCTTTTTTAAAGACCAATCTTTTGAGGCACATTCTAGATGTCATGAACATTGAGAAAAATGTGTGTGACAACATTCTTGGGGCATTACTAGATATTGATGAGAAAAGTGAGACACTATAACTAAAAAGACTATTAGTGATGCTTACTGACAGTCAAAAAATTATTGGCGACAATTAAGAATTGCAACCATAAAAGTAAAATAAAGTCCTATCGCAATTGCTAATTTCGATGCTTATGAAAAAGCGTCGCTAATAGTACCCTTAATATAGACACTTTTTTGTCACAAATAGCTTAATTGTAGCGATGTTTACTAAGTGTCGCTAATCAATTAATTTATAGTGATGCTTAATTTTTAACTTACTTAAATAATATTATTTAGTGACTTTTTTTATAAACAATGTTGCTAATAGTCAAGATTTTGATACCAGTAAATAAGTGTCACTAATTATATGCTATTATCGATACTTATCTAAAAGTGTCGCTAATAATATAATATTAGCAATGCTTTCTAGTGCGTTGCTAATAAGATAAAATTTAAATATCAAATAAAAGACACCTATTGGCAACATTATTAAGTGTGCCACTAATAAGTTAAATTTTTTTAAAAAAATTGAAATTGCTTCCGGTTGGAGGAGGGCAGACGGAGGGAGTGAGGGAGGAGTAGAGGGGGAGGGGCACCAAACTCTAGTGCTTCTCTTCTTTCCCTCCTCTATTTAGCTGCAGGGGAGAGGGGGATGGTCGCTGGATGCCTACGGTAGAGCTTGATCCGGCACTCGACTCCGCAGGGGAAGGGGGGAGAGGCGTCAAAGATGGATCCAGTGCCTCTCCTCCTCCTGTGGCACCAGATTCCACAGGGGGGCCAGGGAGTAGGGGAAGTGGGGAGCCAGACCAGAGGTGGGGGAGGGAAGCGATGGGAAGTAAAGGAGGCTTATTTGAGAAGCAAATGAAGGAGTGTCACAAATAGTACCACTTTTTGTGATGCTTCTTCATTTGTTTAACAAATAATATTCTTTTTTTTAAATATAATCCGAATTTAGTTTGGAACTATTTGGGACTAGGCTCAAGCCCTGCCTATGTGAGCTGTCGGATTCAAAAAAATGAAATCAATGTTCTCAGTCCTGTTTGCATGATCCTGGGTTATGTGGACTGTCAAATTTAGATCTGACAATGAATAACTGATCGCCATCGCAATTAGTGTACTATTAGCCAGATGTAGGAAGGCCCCATCCACCATTGTCGATCTCCCTCCTCCCCTTCTATACCCCCTATCTCTTGGTCCCCCTCCCCTAATGTTAGCTAGAGGAGGAGAGGTTCTGAGGTGCCGGCTCCTCCCATCAGAGTTCAGCACGCCCACCCTTGCTCCCCTATGTATTATTTGTAAAGGTCACAAATATTATATATATAGCAGGAAAAAAATTTAAATTAATTTATATAGTCTCGTTTGTGTGAGCCCAAGCTTTGACAACCATCATATCGAGATCCATATGTGTTATTTGCCAACACATAATATGAGTTTGTTACGAGTTAAGGAGAGGGAGAGGAGAGAGGCCATCAAAGGCAGTAAGTAGTGAGAAGGGTTTGAGGCGAGGTGGAGGCATTTTGGCTGGCAAAGATACAAGATACCAGTTAATTTATTTATTTTCATACTCTAGCAAAACCGGAGGGGAATAGGCAGAATGGATGGGGCGCCAGACTCCGATGAGCAGAGGAGAGGGGAGAAATTATATTTATAGTTTACATTTTATTTATTATATATAGTATGTATTATATATTGAATAATATATTTTGGATTAAAATGAAAATAAAATAAAATACAGGGTATTTACAATGCAAATAAGTATGCGTCACAAATACACCATATTTTATTTCATTTACATTTTTATGTTAATATATATTATTTAATATATAAATAAATATTATATTATTATGTAAAAAATTAAAATAATTTATTTATTTTTTGGTTATTTGAGCTCGGGCTTTGAGAACTATCAAATCAAGATTTGACGGCACATAGGGGAATGAATCATGCCTGCCCAGTGAGTGGTGTACATCATCTAATTTCTATTCGACTTCCCACAGAGCCTGGGCTGGCACTGACGTGCGTGAGCCCAATCTCACACATACTGGAATTAAAATATTAAGTAAATGTTTTTAGAACTGATGACGTAAAGGAGCACGCTACCTGCTTGCACCATTCTAATCCATTCTAAGTGATTTATGTACATGACTATGTGCAAAATTAATCTTCAACATTCTTAATCTTAATCCTTAATCCATAAGAATGCATCTACTCCTATTTCAAATTTATCAATTCCAAATCTAACTCGACCACAACTAAATCTAGTCAAATTCCTAAGACTAATTACTTACAAGAAGTTTTGACATAGTTTTAATTAACAAAATTAGCCAATTGTAATACATATGCTTCATTTGTTTATTCATCACATATTTGTCTAATGCTCAAAAGATTAGCTTTCAATCCTCTCATATATAAAGTATTATCAAAATAAGGTAATCAAGAAACTCATAGTATGTCTATTTTATCAATTTTTATTACGCTTCCATCTCCAAAAGTAACTTTTCCATCATGTTTTTCTATTATGTGTGTGAACTTAGATTTGTCATTAGTTATGTGTTTTAAGTAACCACTATCTAGAAAACACATGTTGGAATGTTAAGTTTCATCTGTTGTGCACAACATTGCATTTTAAATCTTCCTTCTTAACCCAAAGAGTTTTTGCTCTCACAACTTCATGTAGAGCACAGGTGGTTATGACAAGATCATCATTTTTATTTTGTTTTACATTCAAATTTTGAATCTTATTGTGATCAATATTTTGAATATTCAACTTATAAGTGTTTCTTAGTAAATTTGGTGTGTGAGTCCTATGTCTAAGATTTTGAATTCTTATACTCAGTTCCCTCAAGTTTCTACCCATCATATTACTTGTGTCAACAAATCATTTTGAATATTTTCATGCCACTTTTGAGGCTTCATCACTAACTTGTGTTTACTAGGTTCAAATTTAGTCAATAGTTCCTTCTTAGGCAATTGTATTCTAACCCGGGATTTACTAGCACCATTATCTTCTAATATACTAGCCTTGACTTTAAGATCTCTAATTTATTTCTTTTTAGTTGTGTGAATTTATTTGTTTGTTGGTGATTGGATTTTCTTGGGGTAATGGGTTAGGTTATTTATAATTTTCTTAAGGTTTAATTTTAGAGTTTTTTCCATATTGTTTGGCCAAAGAACACAACATTCTGTATTCCCTGGATTTCCCAAAAAAATGCCAACAAACCCGGACTCACATGATATAGGGAATATTTTGGACATAAATACCCTTGCAGAGGGTTTGCGGTTTTATATCATGTAAACACCTTACGTAGTCGCATTTACATAGAAGCAACTTTACAGACCGACGATTCCTCAGTGAGAAGCCTTTGTTCCGATTTCTGACCCACCTCACTATCAATTTCTGTTGTTAGAGCCTGAAAAGCGTACACGCAGCATGGGTTCATATTTTTGACCCATCTGACCAGTGATTTCGAAAAACTTCAGTTGGTTCCAAAAGGAGATTTCAAGAAAAACTCTACCGTTAGTTCCATTTTTCTTGTTTTTGAGAGGTAATTTTGTAAGTTTATACCCCAAAGCAAGTTTCAACCATGAAGCAAGGTTCTATCGAACTGTATAATGAACAATCTAGGTAAAGAAGTGAACTTTGGAGAAAACCACCAACCAATCGAGGGGCTAGTCCTACTTGTATCAATTTCTTGCTAAGGCCTTTCTCAAACTCTATATTGTACATTCGTATGCATGATTTTTGGTATTTCATGTTATAGAACACCCAAAGTAGGTCTTTGTAGTAACATTTTGTGTCTGCAAGTATACGATAAGTAATATATCGTGTGTTCAAGAATATGATAATCGATATAGATGCCCTCCTATCGTGAAAGGCGACATTCAAGTGTTGTGCCATCTGAGAAGGCATCATATCGTGTATCCAATAACACGATATATTAACTTAGTGCATATAACCAAGTTAGTTACATAATGTGAATCACTGCACCTCTTTGATTTTGGTCATGACCCATTGTTGATATACATATATATGTCAAATTTTGCAGACGAAAAGCTAGAAGAATACAAGAAAATGGCAGATTCAATTAAGGCATTAGAAGAGAAGAAGAAGAGAATATATAGGAAGAGACCAGGTCTGGGAATGAATTATTTCCCCACTGGGCATTGACTTTCAAAAAACATTGTTGAATCACAGCCGGAATGCAAGGGAATCTTAAGGAGACTAGGTTCGACCGAGTATATGATTGCCAACCAATCATTATCTCCAGGCCACTTCTAAACGTACTAATTGGTGAGTGCTGGAATGACTCACAAGAGGTGTTCAACATTAGGGGCAAAATACTACCCCTTACGGTCGATGAAGTTGGACTGATCATGGGTTTGATTGCGAAAGGTAACCTGCTGAAGTTGGAAACTAGTGAGGGGAAGGCAGCCCAAGGCAAGGGGCAATTCTTCAAGAAGTTCTTCCCAGGGAAGCGGCCGAAGAAGAATCTAATTGAAAACATGTTGAAAGAATTGGCTAACAAGAGACAGATTGTCTCTTATGAGGACTTACCACAGTTGGCCATCGTGCACATGGGGGTCCTTGTTTGATTCACATAGCGCAACATATGATTATCCCCATCTCTATGTGATTGCATAGATCACCTGACAGTTGTGGGGAGGTACAATTGGGTTGGGGCGATTCATGACATGTTGATAAAAGGCATATCATCGGCCCACAGAAACATCATGAGCAAACAGGATGAGCGCTCCGCCACCGCCAGAATTCTTGTTGGGGTTTCATTTGTGCTCCAAGTAAATCTCGTCTTATCAATAGCATGATGTGTTTGATTAGCAAAGTACGAATGAGTACAAAAAAATAATGGATGACACGCAAGTATACTTCTCGTGTTATTGGCAAGACGACTTAGTACTATATTGTGTATATAGTATTACATGATAATAGACTACGTGTAAGTGATAACACAATGCAGTGATGCGTGTTATCCATAACACAACATACATTACAATCATACACTACTAACCAGTTTGTTTTGCCTTGTCTACTAGGTGTGGTATTTTTAGCATACATCTATATGGTCACAAGTGATCCTCCATGTAGCCCAAGGTGCAAGCGGTGGCCTGGGTTTACCCAAGTGTTGACTGACGTGGTGTTCCACATGGACATTCAATAGATTGAAGATTAGGAGACCATCCTCGATTTTCTAGTGCACCCATACAAGGACTAGCCCATGGCGACACTTCTCCACTTTCACTACACGTCTTTGCTATGGTAGGAGTGCATAACAAATGAGGTACTATCATATTATTGACCATACATTTTATTACATAGCATGTTATGAATCACATGATATAAGAAAAGAGTTAAAGGGCACTTCTATTTATAGCTTTAATGGTAATACAAAATGTCCTTATATCGTTGTATGAATGACATGCTAAGTTTTATACGATATTATATTGTATGAGTATTGTATTGGGGATTACATGACGTTGAACGAAATTGTGTTATTCGTCACATGATATATTCACTTATCATATTGTGACTGACATGACTTGTTGATCATCGTGTTATGACTAACACGATTGGTTTGTTGATAATTGTAGGTCATAGCCATCTTCTGCAACCTACTGGAGGAGCACAATGCAAGAAATTCCAACCTTTACCACAACTATTTTTTCAGCAAGTTTATTATACAACACTATTAAAGCGTTGAGACAAAGCACAAGCGAGGATGATAGGGTTTTCAAAATCATTGGCATATTGATGAGGGGGTTGAATGTTAACACCGAGAGTAGTTTCATTCTGATCTACATCACTGGACAATTTCTTTTGCTAATTGTCCGCTATGAGAAGAAGAGCTTTAGGTGGTATAACTCACTAAAGGGTGACCATAGCCACCCATTTGCAGAGGTGGACCATTTTAGGAAACGTGTTACCCATGAAATGGAGAGGGTCAACGATGTGGCCAATGATGAAAATCAACAAATGCCCATATCAAGTAACCAAGGAAGATTGTTGTGTGTTCATCATGTACTACATAGCAAAGCTGGCAGGAAGAGTCCTTTGACCTAATTTTACCCAAACAAAGATCACAAACTGGATCTGGCCTCATATCTGTGAGGCAATTATTTGGGGCTGAATCAATCTGGAATTCGATTTGGATGTAGATGAATTGTAATTAGGCAATAGACATTTTACATTTATACACATACTATACACAAATTGTAAATACTAAATTGTAATTGATAATACACAATTTATTACTTGACAACTATTTTTTTTCGATTCCATATCATGTAATTCTCTGCTTGAAATGAACTACATCATGTAACTGATAGCATGATGTACTTATATTTGTTTTCTAAATGTATCAGATCGTGTAAGAAGCCTGTAGGCTATATGTCAGTTGTGTTAGTACTTACACTAAGACGCGTTAAATCATGAGTAGGAGCATATGGCCAATGCTGATATCATGTTAGTACGCATACGATCGTCACGTTAGTCATTTGTCCTAGGAGATGACCTATACTAATATCGGCATGTTATACAAGGAGCTTGTATGCCACAAAATAAAAACTTGGAGACAATTAAGTATGGGGAAAAGATATAATTTTTATTTATATCCTTTACAAAACAATAGTACATTGCATTGATATTCTTTACAGATCCTAAAACAAAAACTAAAAAACACCCTGAATCCACAACCATGAGTTCCCCCTTTCGTGCTTGGCCTCATGGACTTCATATTCCACCACCTCCAAGTAGTCAAAAAACAAAGTATAATAATGGAAATTATGTGCAAAGATTTTGTAGAATACCTTAAACCATTTGTCTCTACGTCCACAACATTGTCAATCATTAGATAATCGGGACATTGAAATAACCCCCAATTATGAACCTCTTCTCCCCAGGGATAGATGAGGGCTTCAAGGGTTTACTCATCTGTCGGGTGGGATTGATGAATTCATGAGCAGGCAATATTCCAATGTCAAGATCGACCAATGCTTTATACGAATGGTAAAGTATGTTGTGCACATGGAGACGAATGGTGTTCCATCCGTCCTGAGCATGATCTTGACAGTTTAACTGGAGATCTGGATTTATAATGACCAATTTGAGTGGAGTCATGCATCAGTTATTGGAAATGGAAGCATGTTTAAGGCACTTGAATTGGAAATGAAACGACTCTTTAATAACATAGAGACGATTCAGAAATTGAAACGTTCACTTATTATTTTTTCGTGTTATTGTTATTACGATGATGTGTATATCGTGTAATTGGTGAATAAAAAATATTATACAAGTAAATAAATAGATCGTGTAGGGAATAACATGTGATTGTTTATGTCATTTCATCATTTACACGACCTTCACTCACCTCATGTAAGAAAACACACGCCTGTGGCTGTTGTTATGTATCATTCACACGATCTTCATTGACATTGTGTAAGTAAACACACACCCGATGTTGTTGTCATGTATCCGATCAGAAGATATGGGCAACTGGGGTGACCCCAAAATAGAAAAATAAGTAAATAAATAGACTGTGTATGGAATAACACGCAAGGGTGTAGCTCATTTGATCTTTTACACGATCTTCATTGACAACGTGTAAGTAAACATACACCCATTGATGTGGTTGTGTATCTGATCAAATGATATTTACAACTGTGGTGTCCCCCAAAAATGCGATAAGGATGATTTTGTCCTAAACAATTTTAGAAGACAATTTTGCTTGGGGAAAATAGACTTATCATTTGTCACTATATTCCTTTACAAAATAGTGCTCCATTACATTCAAAGCCATTACAAAACATCTAGTCACTGGCAATGATACATTACAAAAAAAATAAAAAATAAAAATTAAATCAGTAGACCACATTCTTGCCCCCGATTGCTATTATGAGAAACAGAAGATCGTACACCATCTGTTTGATATTGAGTACCCGATTCCACAATAAAGTACAATCTTGTGTATTCTAAGAATTCTATTTTAACTAACAGTTTCAAAAGTCAATTGTGTATCATTAACTCCCATCTGAAAGCTGAAAGTAGTGCTAGCTAAGCCATTATGTCCAGTGATTTAGCTATATTGAATATTTGGTTCCTTTTACGGATGGTGATTTGTCACCGTTGTCTGGTTCTTTCATCTCGGCATACATTGAAAACACCTCCTTATTTTCCTTCTTATGAATGGAAAACATTGATTGCATGTCCTCATCGTGTTGTAATTCGTATATCATGGATGATTGGGAAGATGGAATAAATACTTCAAAGTCACATTATCATTGACGACAAGTCATGCTTTGACTTGAAGTAGCGGCTACCCGAACCTCACGGATAGATTAATGTTATCAACTCTGCCTTTCTAGCAATATACACATCATCATTGCCTATCGTTCTGTTGTAAGCTATGCAAATACCAATCCTATCCATAATGGTGTAAAAGGGTGGTTGAATATGTGAAATGAAGCCTTTGGAGCCCTCAAACAACTTATGGGATGTCAAAAAATGGTTTTTTGATGAACAATGAATCTCATTGAATAGTCAGTGTCGATCACCTCTCGTCGGTGACTTTCATTGGCTGCCGATGAGTCACAGCACATTGGAATAGTGCCACAATGTTTCGATGTTCATTTATTATAATATGTTTGGTAGTTGGAAACCTATGGGCATTTGCATCCACAAACAAGTAATATGGCATTTGTGTTTAAAATTCAGGGAATATAGAATATTGTATTCTTCTACTAGGCAATATGGACAAAATTCTTAATTTTATTTTAAAGTAGTAGTATCAAGTTTCATTCACCAAACTTTCAACCTATTTAAAGATTTTTTCTTTTTATTTTCCCTTGGTCAAAGGAGTGGGCCCAGCTATGGGAACCACATCCATATGTGATGGCGTGCTACCCATTTTGGCCTTCTACCTTTTATTGATTTGTCTAAGTATGTTTGGGTGTAATTACATTCATTTTGAGACAAAAGTGAACTTGAATAGTCACTTAGGGCATTTTCACCTATTTTATAGCCTAATAATTAAATGTCCAGCCCATAAGCCTTTATATAAAAAGAAAAACCCTAACCATTTGCAAAATAGGGAAGGGCCGAGAATAGGAGGGAGGCTAAGCTTTATCCTTATTTCCCAAAAGAGAAACCTTTCTTATGGTAATGTTTTCCCCTTAATCACCCATTAATCTTCCAATTTTTGTCTTAATCACCTCTATCTTCACTTCTCCTATTTGGATTATCAATTTTCTTCTATCAAGATCATGTTTTTAATTCTGATTCAAAACTTTAATTAGGCTATTTTTATTTTTAACATAAGGATGTTTTTAATCTATCATTTCTTAGGTTGATATGAGTTATTAGTTAGTTCTCTTTAGGATTAACTAAAAGCTCTAATTTTTTGTAGGATTTCTTGAGGCTAAAGCTCTTTCTAGGGACTCACAAGCTTGATAAAGGTAATTTCTTTCTAAGAGGTTTTCTTCCTTAAAATTCTATTATTGTGGGTTTCTTAGAGCTTTTGATTCATCTTGATGTGTAATAGTAATTTTTTAAAAACATGTGATTTATGGTTGTTTTTGGATGCTTAAGAATGAAACATGTTAAATCTATCATACTTTAGGTTTGGGTAGTGATTATATGAAGCTTCATGAAGTTTTAGTAATTTCTATTGATGTTTAGAAGAATTTTGGTTTAGTTTCGTGAGGTAGAAGACAACTATGTTAACAGTTTTGTCCTAACCATTAGATCACTTGTTGAATAGCCAGCTGTTCTAACAGGATGACAAACCGTTCAAACAACCAGCCATTTAAATGAGCCACTAGGGCATTCCAATGGCCGAAATAGCACTCTATTTTGGATTCACGACTATGTTTTGGATACTTTTACTTTGGGTTTTGCTCACCATTTTTTTTTTAAATAGATTACCATGTCTACATTGTATTCATAATTTTTTCAATTTTTCAAGAATAGTATGAATTTGTTATATTTTTGGAATATATGTTGTACAATAAAATAACTCTCTATTTTTGTGTTTAGAAGATGTTTACGGATGAAAGCATATGATTTTTGGTTCATTCCTTTTATTCTGGATCGATATATGTGTTATGAGCATGCTCTAAAAATTTCATGTCGTTTAGAGCACGATAAGACAAGGGCATAGTCATAAATTTGAAGGTCGACAATTGTGGCAGAACTGCATAGTCTCATTAATTAAAACACAAAAATTACTTTTTATACTTATTTTCATATGGTATTTATTTTTATATTCATTAAGCATACATTGTAGGTTTTTGAAAATTTTCACATTGATTGGTGTTTATTTGCGATTTTTCCTAAAATGTATAAATTACATATTGTGATTATGCTAAAATATATATGAAAGCTAATATGGGATAAAGGAGTATATGCGTGAATTTAAGTGAGATTTTGATACTTTCTTCATGTTTACTCCATGATTCCAGTAGATTATAACCATGACGAATTATGAATGCTTGCACATGTCTCACTAATTATAGATTAACCATATTCCGCATGCTTTAACTCAAATATGAACTAATAATCCTATGATTTTATTTGTCAAAAATGGACCATGTTTTATGTATATTATGATAGATTAGAGTATGTTTTCCTATGCTTTCATTTATTAAACAATGCTTAAGTATGTATCATGTCGCATGCATAATGAAAATGACTTATAAACAAAGATTATTCATGTTTAACTGTGATTAATCAATTTGATATTGTAGTTTTTTGGACAAGCACATCGGAGGTTTATCGAATATGTTTTACGTACAGTAGATGGGGTTTTATCCTTTGACGATAGGTTTCCTCCCTAGGTAAGAAGAGCGGACTACTATAATGAGTTAAATTGATGAGTCCTTCTCTACTCGAGAATCCAAGCAGGTTTGTCTGTGTACACTAGCTTACCAGGGGGTACTTTCCCTATTAGGGATTTACCTAAATTGTTGTAGTTTTCCTTCTTAGGAATTCAGACATCCTTTTTACGATTTTTAGGGTGAGCAGTCTACTTGTGTTTCGTCTAGGATAAGCACGGTTATTTTCTCCATTGTGAGACATTCACCAGATTGTTTATGCTTCTATATAGATTATAATGCTCATTGACAAAGTTTGTATAAGGACAATGATGCTTATGTTACACATGATATGTATAAAATGATTACACTTGAACATACAGGATGGAATGTGCTTTGACACACTTAATTATGCTGGGTGAATGTGAATATTGATACTTGCTTCATGTAGGATGTGAATGAACTATAAAACTTATATGAT
Source organism: Saururus chinensis (assembly GCA_035235625.1). Lineage (NCBI taxonomy): Eukaryota > Viridiplantae > Streptophyta > Magnoliopsida > Piperales > Saururaceae > Saururus > Saururus chinensis. Next base: position 23,951,624 of record CP141142.1, read on the forward strand.
TGCACATGATGTGCTTGTGTGTTATGAATTATGAATGAACCTATGATTCACATGTGGTATAAATGTGTATATAGAATGTGATTTTTCTCATGATGCACAGGGTTAGAGATTGTATATATGATTCATGTTTGAATTGACTTTTATGGTAAGAATGCATGTGGTGTTATCATGAGTTTTGGTTTTGTTTAAAAACCCTCATTGAGCTAAACTCACCCCTCTTTTATTTGTGGTTTTATTTTGGGGTTGTATGTTATGTATACTCCGGATGGTCTTTATGTCGAGCTTGAGGATAGGCATGGGCCATGAGAGGGTACTAGATGTTTGGGTTATTTTTGACTTGTCATGTGATATAATGATCTTAAAATTGACTTTGTTTCATACTTTGGATAGCCTATGATGGCTTTAAACATGTTACAGCCTTAGGGCTTGAGACTATGTTCATTATAAATTTTGTAGGTATTGTGTTGAACTAAGATGGTTAATTAATCTCTTTTACCTATTGTTACTTGCTTTTGAACAAAGGGTACGTGATGTGTACTTCGATGAGAACCCAAGATAGCTTAGTCTTCTACTTCATCATGTAGTGTCCCACCTTCTTAGATAAGGTTTGAGTGAAGGGGGTGTGGCAGGGCGTGGCAAGTATGTTTTTGGTATCAGAGTATGACTTTATCCAGAAGCAAATGAGGTTAAGGGAGTATTCCTAATGACAATGGAGAATTAGGTAATAAAAGATTTAGACAATGCTAGCAATGTTGAATTTTGTTAATTTATGCCTTCTTGATTGCTTGTATGATGTGTTGCTAGATCTTGGTGTTGATTGTGGTGTTAGACCTTGTGATTTAATATCTAGCTGTTGTGTAGATGGCTAGACAAAATCACGCATGTGCTAATGATAACTGAGCTACTAGAGACCCAAGGGTGGATGATGTGTTGACCACCATTAACGAGTTAACTCAGGTCATACAAACCCAATAGGCTAAGCAGGCCAGCAGTAGTGGGTAGGACCATCTACCTTGGAGATCTTTATGAAGCTCATTCCTCCTAGTTTTCAGGCTAAGATGGATGCCTAAAAAGCGAATAAATGAAATCTTCACATGAAGAAAATCTTTAGTGCAAGGCAGTGCTGAAAGGAGGTGAAGACCTGCCTAGCCATCTTCACCTTTGAAGAAGAGGCGCAAATGTGGTGGCTTTCCATGGAGTAGTGGAGATTCTAGAGATGAGTGAACATCCCATGGGAGGAGTTCTTGTCGGTCTTCAATGACAAGTACTTTCCTCTTCATGTACAAGACGAAAAGGAGTTCGTCAATCTTTAGCAGGGTTTCATGACTGTGCTTGCCTACCACTAAGTTCTTCAAGCTTGAGCATTTTGCTCCTTCTTTCTTTTGTGATGAATATGAGCGGGCAAGGAAGTTTGAGGATGGATTAAATCCTTATATAAGTGGCCGGTTGATTCTCTTTAGGCATAAGAATTTTGGAGGATGTCCTTGAGACCACTATTGTGGTGAAGAAGAACTCAGAGGAGTACCACAAAAGGAAGGGACAGCCTAAGTGAGCTAGGAAGGAGGACTCTCAGGGACAATGTAATCAAAAGCCTCGTGGCAATAACTTTGGGAGAAACAACAACAACCATGTGCAGCCTAATGGCCACAACCACCATGCCAACATATCTCACTTGTATGGATAGTTTGGACATTACAAGAGAGAGCGTCCTCAAAACACTCAGAGTGATGTTCCTAGGCATTAGCTGACTCCACAAAACTAAGGCCCACGGCAAGAAGGAGGGCAACAAGGAAGACCACAAGGAGGGCAACAAGGAGGGCAGCAAGGTGGGCAACAAAAGAAGCTGGTCAACCAAGGGAAGGTCTTTGCTATTTCAACTTATGAGGTGGCCAATGCTTGGGAAGTGGTGGAAGGTATGCTTGAAATCACCTCCCACTATGCTAGAGTGTTGTTTGATACCGGATCTTCGTATTCTTTCATTTCACCTCTTTTTGCTCGTGAGCTTGGTGTTGAGCCTAAGATGATGTCGGTTTTTTATGTGTGTCTTCCCCTTTGTCTTCTCTTCGGGCGGAGGAGTATTTTGAGAAGGTTTTCATATTGATTGAAGGACATGAATTATTTGTTGATTTGATTATTTTGCCTATAATTGATTTTGATGTGATTTTTGGCATGTACATGTTGATTGCATTGGGAAGAAGGTTGTGTTTTCTTTGCCAGCTGTCAAGGCTTTCAATTTTTTAGGGTATGAGATGGGCTAGTAACGAGTTCTTAGTGTCTTCTTCTAAAGCAAGGAAGTGTATCAATAGTAGGTGAATGGCTTTTCTTGCAAGCATCTTATTAAAGGATGCAACTCTACCTCCAATTGAGTCTGTTCATGTGGTGTTATAGTATTCAGATGTCTTTTCGGATGACTTGACAGGATTGTTTCCTGAGAGGAGATTGAGTTCAATTTATCTTCTTTTGGGCACAATTCCTATTTCTAAAGCTCCTTACCGCATGACTCTTGTTGAATTGAAAGAGATTCAGGCTCAATTGTAAGACTTGATGGACAAGGAAAACATAAGGCCTAGTGCATCTCCTTGGGGCACACCGGTTCGCTTCATCAAGAAGAAAGATGGTTCCCTTAGGCTTTGCATTAATTACTGAATATTGAATTAGGTAACAATCAAGAACAAGTATCCTTTTCCAAGTATTGATGACTTTTTGATTAGTTGTGGCAGGCTCAAGTGTACTCCAAGATTGACTTGAGGTTGGGCTACCATCAACTCTATATTTGACAAGATGATATGTCTAAGATAGCTTTTCAGACATGTTATGGGCATTATGAGTTCTTGGTTATACCTTTTGGTCTCACCAGTGCACCGATATCTTTTATGGATTTGATGATTAGGGTTTTTAGTCCTTTTTTAGACGAGTTCGTCATTTTTTTGTAAATGACATATTGATAAGTATGAAATATATATCTATTTTATATGTATTTTTACCTTATTTGCTAGTATAGATTAGGTTAATTTAGTGTTAGTTATGGTTTATTTAGATTAAGATAGTTATTAATATTTTAGTTTAATTATTAATTAATTTTAAAAGTTATTAGTAGTTCAGGAATGTATTTAAATTAAGTTGGGATTTTAATTACATTCTACATGTCTAAAATATTATATTTTATATTTTGTAGGCAAAGTGCACTTATTGAGGTACTTGGACGATGTTTAGAATAATTTAAAATAGTCTTAATATACTTTAAAGTGATTTGGACAACTTTTTTGAGTTATAAACAAGTTGAAAACTAACATGGACATGAAAGAAAGAGCTTAATGAACAGAAATTGGACATGATACTGTCTAGAAAAACTTTCCAAATTGTAGAAACAGTGTAGCCAATCGAACGTGGTGTTTTTAATTATCAAACGGGTAAACATGATTTTGGAGAAAAATTCAGTACAGGCGATCGAACGGGCATGCAGGGCGATCGATCGGGATAACGCGCAGTTTCCTAGTTTACGATAATTTTTAATCCTTTTCATATTAAACTTCTTCCTACGGCTCTTATGTCTATATAAAGACATATTTGGCTCAAAATTGGGGGATCCTAGTAGATTTTCCGAAGAGAAAAAGGAAGAAGAAGATAAAAGAGAACTCAAAGCTTTTAATGGAAATTCAAGAGCTTCCTTCTACAATGGAAGGCTAGACTTTTCTTTTACTTAGGAGTTGATGAAACTATAGATAAGTTTCTTTTCTTTTTAATTTAGATCTCAATTGTGAATGATGACAATTGTATAATAAAGATTTCCTTTTTAATGGAAGAGTTTTTAATGTTTATTCAAGTCTATCTTGATTTATTGTCTTGTAGATGATAGATTGATGTGGATTTGATATTTTCATCGATTCTAATTTCTGTGATTTAGATAAGATGGTCATGCAATAGTTTTAATATTCAGATAATTAATGAATTAGATGAGTTATACTAAGATTAGACGAGTCATGCCTATAGCTAGTTTAGTGTAGATGATTCGTGTTATTGTTGAAGATAGTTCATGCCATGAATTTAATTAATGATTATTTCTAAAGTAATTCTACCTCGTAGCTGAGAATACTTGTTCATATTCACACTAGATTTAGATTAAAGGTTAAAGAATTGTTATGGTTCTATAGTGGATTCAATGTCCTAAGTAAATTCCATCATATTAATCTCTTGCTTTTAATTTAGTGATTATTTCTTTTGCTTAATTTTAATTTTAAGTTCTTTTTAGTTTTTAATCAAAAAATTCATCTCTTAGATTTAGTAATAAATCATCCATCCTTGAGGTTCGACAACCCTTAAATACTTATCCTAATACAATTACCTTGTACACTTGCAAATGGTTTAATTATAAACGATCACATATTGGTCAATTTCTAGGCCATGTCAATTCCAAAGATAGTGCAGCAGCAAACCCATCTAAGGTGGAGACTGTCTTGAAGTGGGAGCAACCTAAGAATGCTTATAAAGTTTGAAGGTTCCTAGGTCTTGCGGGATACTACCTAAGGTTCATTGAAGGCTTTTCTTGCATTGCTACTCCTATGACCAAGTTGACAAACAAGAGTGAGAAGTTTAGATGGAGTCAAGCATGTGAGGAATATTTCCAAGTGTTAAAGAAGAAACTAACTTTAGCATTGGTCTTAGCATTACCTTTGGAGAGTTGAGGATCTCTGGTCTATAGAAATACTTCATTAAGAGGCTTGGTCTATGTGTTGATGTAGCATGGGAAAGTGGTAGCTTATGCTTCTCGCTAGCTTTGAGTGCTTGATCAAAATAATCCTACGTATGGCTTAGAGCTAGCTACAGTGGTCTTCGTAATGAAAATTTGGAGGCACTACCTCTATAGTGAGAAGTTTGAAGTATTCACGGACCACAAGCTTTTGAAGTATCACTTCACTCAAAGAGACTTGAATATGAGGCAAAGAAGATAGTTGTAATTCCTTAATGATTTGTGACTTCACTATTTCCTATCATCCCAAAAAAGCTAATGGGGTGGCGGATGCCTTGAGTAGAAAATTAGCCACTTCTGTAACATCCCTAATCCCAAATTGTAGGTAAATTTTGTTTATCTTGTATGTGTTGTTTTATTTACTTGGTTGATTAGAATCATATGATTCTTATGATTTTGATAACCATATAGGGTATAAAGTATTCAGCCATGGTGTAAAGGGGGTCACTTGGTAAATTAGGGGTCTAGCCTTGGTGAGGGAGGGCCAATTTGGCAAACAAGAGGTTCGGCCCTACTTAGAGTATGTTTGAGAGAAGAGTACTAGTCAAGTTGGGGTATGGAAGTCATAAGGGAACTAGGATTTGGATGTGGGAGTTGTGTATGGTATGTCCCCTGCAAAGTAGGGGAGTGGATAGTTGTGTTTGGGATGCCCCATACAAAATAGGGGAGTGCTTAGTTGTGTTTGGGACATCCCCTACAAAATAGGGAGTAATTAGCAAGGGTTCTAATGGACGAACACACTAGTCCAATGGCCAACAAATTTTGTTAGGTCATCCTCTAGGAGTCTAGGGGGGCGGACACAACAGTTTGTAGCTTGAGGTGAGGGGATTTAAGCATCTTCGAACTCATCATAGAAGCAAAGGCATAGGAGCATGGGAGCAAGGTTTTGGAGATGGACTGGTAGAGGTAGAATGTAGTTTTTTACACTTATAATCCTGCTGGTCCTGATCTTATGTTTTCTCCCAATTCGTCATGTTGCCTGGCTGTTTTTGATTATATATTTCAGCCCTAATTTGATCTCTTATCATGATTGCTTTGATCATAAGTTCAAGCCTTAAATCGTGCCATTATCTTGCTAATTTTGTCCATAAGTGTATGCTCTAATTCATGACATTATCTTGCTGATTTTGTCAATAGGTTTCAGCCCTAATTCTTGCAATTACCATGCTGATTTTGTTAATAGGTTTCAGCCCCAATTCATGCTATTACCATGTTAATTTGGTCAATAGGTTTTAGCCCTAATTCGTGCTATTATCATGCTGATTTGGTCAATAGGTTTAAGCCCTAATTCGTGCTATTAACATGCAAATTTTATTAGTTTATTTCAACCTCAATTTGATCTACTATCATGATGATTTTGTTAGATTATTTTAGCCTCAATTTATCTATTATCATGCTGATTTTGATAGTTTATTTCAGCCTTTGTTCGACCTATTACATGCTAATTTTGTTAGTTTATTTCAGCCTCAATTTATTCTACTATCATGATGATTTTGTTAGTTTATATCAACCTCAATTCAATTTACTATCATGCTAATTTTGTTAATTTATTTCACCTCCAATTCAATTCATTGTCATGCTGATTAAGTTAATTTATTTCAGCCCTAATTTGATTCATGTTATCATGCTGATTAGGTTCATATGTCCCAACCCTAATTTGTCATGTTATCATGCTGATTATGTTAGTATGTCTCAACCCTAAGCCGTTATGTTGCTATGCTGATTTAGTTAATTGATTTCGGCCCTAATTAGTTAGGTTATTATGTTGATTAGGTGAATTTATTTCAGCCCTAATTTGTATGTTATCATATTGATTATGTAATTTATTTCAACCCTAATTCGTTATGTTATCATGCTGATTATGTTAATTTATTTCAACCCTGATTAATCTTTAATCCATTTGCTTTATTTCATACCTTGTTGTGACCAATCAATAATGCTGCAAGTGGGAGGTTTATTAAGTCCATATAAGTCCTTGTTAAAATAAATCATTGGCAGCACTTTTGAGTTGTTGGTATAAGGACCTTCATCTTTAAACCGGTTTTGGTTTTTTTTAATTATGGGTTATCGTGAGATTTACGTGTTTTTTGATCTTATTCGGTGATTTCATAAAATAAATAGAGTTTGTGATGGTTTTAACCAAAATTAATTTCAATATTAGTGGTTTTAAGTGATTTTAGACCAAATGTGAATTTTTGAGATTTTTCGGAAATTTCACTATTTTCCCAAAAATTAGGGTTTTGGCGGGACCCCGGTGGGCCCCACCGTCGAAAATTTTATTTTTGGGTCAAATGAACCTAGACATATACTTAAGGTTATACAAAAATTTTTAGAATTTTATTAGGCTTAATTTGTGCTTAAATTTGGAAAATACCCACTTTTAGCCTACTTTTCATATTTACACCCCAAAACTTACCTATGCATACCCCAACCCTTACTATAAAAGGGCAAACCAGAGCCATTTCCATTTTTGGGAATAGGCTAAGGAAGGAGGCTGGCCTAATCCCCACTTAGGCCCGAATTAGAAGCCTATTAAGGTAGGCTTACTTTAATTAAGCACTAATCATTGGCTTTCTTCTTTATTTCTTCCAAATCTACCATTTTTCCCTTGATTCAATTCATTTTTGACCATCAAAAGCTACTGATTTGTGTTTTACTACAAACCCTAACATTCAAAATTCGATTTTTACTACCAACAAGCCCTAGATCTAAGATTTAATTAAGGATTTCTTGGGTAAATCGATTTCTATTAGAGTTTAATTCAAACTCATTGTGTTTTCAAGGATTTCAAGAAGGGTGACTCTTCAATCCGAGCTTAATCAAGTACTGAGGTAATGGGTCTTCAAAATCTCTGTTTATCCATGGTAAAACTCTCTATTTTTGGCTTATTTCGAAATGGTTTGCTTGATTTAGTGTGTTAATGGTAAGATTAGAAAATGGAATTATTTAATCCCGATTTCTTAGGGTTTTTCATTATTATGGTTTGGTTTGATATTCTGGAAGTCAAGGAGGACTTTTGATGATGATTAGGGTGTTAGATGTGGATTTGAAGTGTTATCTATGGTGTTTCGGTTTGGATTTGCGAAAGGAAGAAGATGACTGTTTCGCCGTGTTATGATCGATTGCCCTGCAGGGCGATCGATCAGCTGAACTGTAAATTTCAAATTTTTGAGTGTAACCGATCGAACGGCCTGAAGGGCGATCGATCGGCTACACAGGAAATTGTATGTTGTGCATATGATGTCTATTTTGATGATTTCACTTGAGCTTGCCAATTTTATATGAATGTGGAGTGTTTTAAGCTATGTTAGGCTACTGGAAATGTATGCTATTGAGTTTATAGAATTGAGATATATGCTTAGAGATGGTGGAATGACCTATGTTTTGTGGCATGATGTTGGAATCGTTATCTTGAAATTATGAATGGTTGTTTCCCTTTGGTTAAACATATTTTCAGTAGGACTACAATCATTGTTGGACTGATTTGTCATGATAGATTGTGGTTAATGGTGTGTGAATGTTGGTGAATGCCATGACTCAATGATGAAATGAGTGATGTTATATGTGTTTAGCCTTTGTGGTTGAGTTTTGAATCTAGCTATGATTTCAACGATTCTTCTCCTATGATTTCCGCTGGAATTCATGTTTAGATGGAAATTCACATGTGTAGTGTGGTAGTGAGTTTAATTTTCAAGCATGATGGCATGTATTATGTGAAATGCTTCTACTAGATACACACACATGTGAGGTTAAATGATGATGTTGAAGCTTAATATTGTGATTATGAATGATGCATTAGGGGCTGGTGAGAGCACTTATCATGGATTAGGATTCATGTATGCTTTGCCCACGCATGTACCATGCTGCATGCATCATGAAAATGAATTTCCAATTGAGGCTTCATCGTGATTAATCAAATTTGACCGATTGGATGCAATGTGATGAAATTGTGTGCCAGATTGATCGGTCGTGGATTAATCGCAAGTTGATTGGTCCTAAAGGACATACTTTGATTTGAAGTTCCAGTGTGGAATGATTTGAAGTTCCTGTGTGGAACGATTTCGAGTTCCTATGTGGAACGAGTGCACTCCCCGGGTTGAGTCTAATTAAATGGAATGATGTGGGGACGAGTTGTGTACTTGTCTTGTGGATATGTGAGAATGTTATTATGTGTGTCATCTGGACCCTGAGAATCCAGTGTGGTATGCCGTGTGCACCCCGCTACCACGTGTTCTAGGGTTCTCTGTGTGAGAACTCGGGCTCTTCCCTCCGCAGGAGATGTCCCTGGGCGAACACCCCTGCTCTAGATTCTCTGTGTGAGAATGGGACATCCTTGGTCAGGATCGTCCAGGGCGAGCAGTATTAGGGATTGACAACCCCGATCTTTCTTTAATTCTTGTGTAGAATTTTGGACCATGACATGCCTTTGTGGTCTTGCCTATGCTCCCGTCTGTGTGACGTTAACGTGTGATTACTCCTTGATGGAGGTTGATTGTGATGACATTATGCATGTGAAAATATGTATGTTAGAGATACATCCATGCATGTTGATTTTGATGTAATGCATGTGGGAATATGTATGTTAGAGATACATTCATGCAGGTTGATTTGATATAATGCATGAGGAATATGTATGTTTGAGATACATCCATGCAGTTTGATTTGATATAATGCATGTGGAATATGTATGTTAGAGATACATCCATGCATGTTGATTTTGATATTATGCATGTGGAATATGTATGTTAGAGATACATCCATGCAGGTTGATTTGATATAATGCATGAGGAATATGTATGTTTGAGATACATCCATGTAGTTTGATTTGATATAATGCATGTGGAATATGTATGTTAGAGATACATCCATGCATGTTGATTTTGATATTATGCATGTGGAATATGTATGTTAGAGATACATCCATGCAGGTTGAATTGTGAAATAATGCATGTGGGAATATGTATGTTAGAGATACATCCATGCAGGTTGTGATGATATTACGCATGTGGGAATATGTATGTTAGAGATACCTCCATGCGGGATTAGTTATGATGTGAATGCATGTGGGAATATGTATGCTAGAGATACATTCATGCAGGTTAAATTATGTATTATGATGCAGTGTTAAGTGATATGAATGTGTGATCAGAAAGTGATGCACCATGTAAATCTTTGATCTGAACGATCTCATTGCTAAGCTATCGTATTTTCTACGTTGACAGTGATATTAAAAGCATTGCTGAGTGTTAAAACTCACCCCTCTTTTGTGTTTTGATTTGGGGTTGCGTGGTGCAACACGCAGATGGATAGGATTGCCTCTTTGAGGAAAGGTCAGAGGTAGCTTGGGTGTGATGATAGAGATTGTTGCGTGACTTACCTGCGTTTATTTCATGCTTTATGTTCGAACCTTTGTGTAGGGTTCTTGTTTGGATTTATGTCATATTTTGTAGTTGTGATGCTTATGACTTATTTTGAGCTGGTGTTGGCTTTACTTAACTAAGTTTGTGGGTTTGAGATTGTTGTTTACTTTGTGATAAGCAACACATTTTCTCCCATTTTATTCACTCTTGCTCAAAGGATTGTGCGCACTCCGTGTTTCTGTTAATCGCCCGTGGTTAGGGATTAAGTCTTCCGCTAGATCATTTCTCAATTTTCACTTCGTTGCCCCCGTGTGTTTGACAGGCCCCTGGACCGGGACCGGCTCGGGTCTAAGAGCACAATTGGTACATATATCTCTTGGCCCATGGCTAATCTAAGTGGATCTCTAGGGATATAAGGATTTATTGTTAGCATATAGTTTACTCCTTTGAGCAGGAGTTGGCATTTGGGAAACAATAAGTAAAATTGTTTCCTCGGCAGAATCTACTTTCAACTAGGATTTACTATTAGCACCTAGTTTACTCCTTTGAGCGGGAGTCCACATTTTGGCAAACATAAGTTAAATTGTTTCCTCTGGAATGTCTACTTCGAATTGGGATTTACTATTAGCATACAGTTTACTCCTTTGAGTGGGAGTCCGCATTCAGGTAGCAATAAGTTAAATTTTTTCCTGAACAGAGACTACTTTTAACTGGGTTGCTCTTGTCCTTTATTAGTTAGAACTCAAATGCTACGAGTAATGTTTCAAATTGACATTTAGTATATTATGCAATGGTGTACTTGTGTTATTGTTTAACCAGTGTCTTGCAGCTCATTATCTAAATGATCCATTTTGTTTCCATATCCATCTCCATAGCATGACTATGAGTGTTTACTGAGTATTAGTGGAAATACTCATTCATCTCTGCGATGCAGGTTCAGTTCTAAATTCAAAGTAGTAGATTTCCATTAGTAAGCAATACCTAGTGTTAGCTGAGTAGACTTCTAAAGTTATTAGGACTAAATATTTTATTTTTATGTTGATTTGTAATAAGGCATTGTGTTGCCAAAAGATTAGTTCATGTTATTTCATTATGTTATTACACTTGCACATGGCTGAGATCTAGGATTGTGACAATCATATTACATTAGATGGTCCATTTTAATATTATGTGATGCTTGGAGCGTATGAAAACACCCAGAGTTTAGCATTGCCTTTATGTTTATGTGGATGAAAACCCGGAGTATTACAATTGGTATCAGAGATAGTCAAACTTATTTGCAAGTGCATGACTATATGAAATGATATGTATAGTATAGGTATTGATACTACTTAGATGAGGCAATCATAGCCATAATTAATTGCCAACTAATTCTCCTCATTTCGAGGACAAAATGCACATTAAGGGAGGAAGGATATAACATCCCTAATCCCAAATTTTAGGTAATTTTTTTAGTCTTGTATATGTTGTTTTATTTACTTGGTTTTGTTGATATCGTATGATTATTATGATTTTGACAACAATATAGGGTATAAGGGGTCTGGCCTTGGTGTGAAGGGGGCCACTTAGTAAATTAGGGGTCCGGCCTTGGTGTGGGAGGGATAATTTGGCAAACAAGAGGTTCGGCCCTGCTAGGAGTATGCTTGAGAGAAGCATCCTAGTCAAGTTGGGGTATAGAAGTCCTAAAGGAACTAAGATTTGGATGTGGGAGCTTTGTTTGGTACATCCCTATAAAATAGGGGAGTGGGTAGTTGTGTTTGGGATGTCCCCTACAAAATAGGAGAGTGGTTAGTTGTGTTTGGGATGTCCCCTACAAAATACTGAGTGAATAGCGACAGTTTTAATAAGCGGTGCTAATATTACAACTATTAGCGACGCTTTTAATAAAGCGTCTCTCCTAACTCCTATATTGGTGACTCGTTTTTAGTCATGAAACTAATAGCTTTATTAATTAATTTTATTTAATAAATAAATTTTAAAAAAATTTAAAATAAAGTTTGCAACTATAATATTTATATATATTATTTAATATTTACTATTTTTATATATAATAAATAAATAATAAATTTTAAAAAACTTCTCAAATATAATATATTTTATTTAATATTTATTATTTTCATATATAATAACTAAATAGTAAAATAATAAATAAAATTCCCCTCCTTTATCCGCACTCCTCAGAGCTAGGGCTCACGTTTACACACATGTGTGAGAGATAGAAAGAGGAAAAAGATAGAGAGAGGAGTGAAGAGAGAATAGAAAGAGGCGAGAGAGGGGAGAGAGAGTACTGAAGAGAGAGATCTAGAGAAGAGAGAGTGAGAGTAGATAGAAAGTGAGTGAATAGAGAGAGAGAGGGTAGAGAGAGTGAGGAGGAGAGAGAGAGAAGAGAGAGGGTAGAGAGTGTGAGGAGGAGAGAGAGAGAAGAGAGAGGGTAGAGAGAAAGGAGAGGGAGTGAATAAAGAGACGAGGAGCAAGAGAGAGGGCAGAGAGAAGAATGTTAGAGGAAAGAGTAGAGCGAGAAAAAGATGAAGAGGGAGAGGAGAGAGTGTGTGAAAGAGGCGAGAGAGATAGGGAGAGAGAGAAGAAAGAGGAGAGAGAGGAAAGAGGGATAGAAAGTGAGAGGAGAGAGAGAGGAGAGTGAAGAGAGAGAGGAAAAATGAGAGAGAAGAGAGAGGGTAGATAGAGATTAGAGAGAGGTAGTGTAGCGGCCTGACTTTTTAAATTATTTTAAAGGTCGGAGTGTCACCAATTCGTAATTATAAATGGGCCAAGAACAACCGTGTACAAAAGAGTAACTATTCATTAATTTATGTAATTACAAAAACATTACAAAACAAAGCTTATCATGCTTTAACAAAATCAAAGTCGTGCACGTCCAAAATTAATACATAATAAAAGAACGTAGTAAAGAAAATTAACAATGCAGATCTTTCAAAGTTCTACATGCAATCTTCATTGACATGAGCTTCTTTGTTCGGATGTGCAGCATCTACGGATAGGTGAGTATAATTATATTCTATAGATATAAAGTTAAATTCTATTAACATGCTAAAACATAAAGCATAAATAAATATCTTAGAATATTCTTTATTCAAAAGTCAACTCAAAATCATATAATCGACTACTCTTATGCCGCTAAAAATAGTTCTTCACAGAATCGGTAAACTCAAATAAACCATTCATAACGAGAATCCAATAAATAATTCAAAATCGGATAATTCATTGTTCACAAAATGTTGCGGATAAATAATTCAAAATTAGATAAATCATCATTTACATAATATCGTCAATACTGGAGTGACATACATATGTGCTTATGGGGCAATGGGATATCCAACTTCATGGGTGTGCCATATGCCATAATAGGTAGTACCTAAGAGTCATAACTCCGATAACTTTGAGCTTTATACTAAATAACTACCCTTCAAATTCAATCAAATCATTCGTAAATGTACTTGAAATAATAATAATATTTTAAAGAATGTATCACAACAAAATCCCACTAGGTGGCATACACGACACTATTATTTTAGCGCATGTGCACCCTTAATATATCCTTCTTTTTGAAAATAATATTTTATTTAAGAGACAAATAAATTATGAAATAAAACGCGTATTCATAGCGCGAAATTAGATCTTAAAACCACGTACCTTTTCTTCTTAAATTGACTGGATTAATGGTTGGCAGTCGGAATCTAGACTCGTTCCCGGGCTTAGGAGAGATGTGCGAAACTCCCCTTGCACTAGGACAAGATCTTCTTCAAGGTTGGGAAGCGGAGGACAGAGTCTCCCCTTGCACTGGGAAGGATTATTTTTTTGGACCAGACGTGGCAGATAGAGTTTCCCCTTAAACTAGCACATTTTCTTCCTAGAGGCAGACGAAATCACCCCTTACCACGGGTCGTTTCTCCCCATTAGAGTAGCTAACTCAAACGAACAAAACCTCTATGATTTAGAGCACCCTCGAATTAGCTAGGAATGGTTTTTTAATGGAAGAAATTGGATAAGAAACAATTTAGAAATGAGGGACAAAAGTTTTGACAATAGGTAGAGAAGAGAGGAGGAAAAAGTGTGAAATGAACTCCCCCCCATTATCCCTTTTATAAGGAATCAGAGCTGTCAATTGTGTGCCATGTGGCACGAATCCGACGGCCTAAAATGGTCATCGTGCGTCATCACTGATGCATGGAACATGCGTCATCGCTGATGCACGGCACGTGAGTTAGTGATGACACGCGTGAACTGTAGGCCATGGCCTGCTCTTGTGCAAATCATGGTGCTGTAGGTGCCTGCATCTACTGCAACATCAGCTCTGCTGATGCCCATAGCGTCAGTGCTGATGCATTTTTCTTTTTAAAAAAAAATCATATTTAATATAAAATAAAATTTAAAACTTCAAATGTGTGTAACACCTTACACATAACTCAGAATTGCGCGTTCTTGGTATCGATGAGCCCTTTGAAACAAGACCACATAGGGTCACTAATTTAAAGTGAGACCCACTTATGACATGTTTCTCGAGGCCATATCCTACTATCTAGATGTCTAATTAACTCGTTATTGGGCTCGATACGTTTGTCTCTACATGCCCAATCAAATATCTTAAGGCTCCTCTAAATGAATCAAGCACAAGTATATCCAATTTTAAGAAACACCCTTATTGGGCCCTAAAACTTGCTAATGGGCCCAACTGTTCAAATTTCAAAATATTGAAATTCTAGGGCTTTACAAACTACCCCGCTTACAAAAATTTTATCCTCGAAATTTGTACAAAATAATTATTCTCAAATCACGTTACCATCCCAAATACTTACATAAACGACGTTTCACAATATTGTTAAAATATATTTACGATAACAATATTTTTGTTAAAATACTTAGTTACTCGTATGTAGATAGTGGAAACTTTGCTTTCAAACCAATTATGGCACCCCTACTTTTTAAATTACTTTAAAGACCGGAGTGCCGCCAATTCGTAATTTTAAGTGGGCCAAGATCAACCATGTACAAAAGAGTTACATAATTACAAAAACTTTACAAAATAAGGCTTATCATGCCTTAATAAAATCAAAGTTGCGCACATCCAAAATTAATACATAATAAAAGAACACAATAAAGTAAATTAACACATAGATCTTTCAAAGTTTTATAGGCAATCTTCATTGACATTAGCTTCTTCATTTGGACCTGTAGCATTTAAGGGTGGGTGAGTATTATTATACTGAGTAGATAGAGTTATGTTCTATTAGCATACTTTATATTCTATTAACATACTAAAACATAAAGTATAAATAAATATCTCATAATATTTTATATTCAAAAGTAAACTCAAAATCATATTATTGACTATCAGAATCCAATGCACTTCTGATATTGATAAAAATAGTTCTTCACAAAATCCGGTAAACTTGAATAAATTGTTCGTAACAAGAATTTGATAAATAATTCAAAATTAAATAATTCATCATTCACAGAATATTGTCGATAAATATTTTGAATTCGGATAAATCATCATTCACATAATGTCTCCGACACCGGAGTGATATACACCTGTGCTCGTTGGGCAACGGGATTAAAATGAAGAGGATCATTCCATGACATCCAACTACATGGGAACACCATTTGCCGTAACAGTCAGTATGTAGGAGTCATAACTCCAATAGCTTTTGGGCTTTATACCAAATAGCTACCCTTCAAAAACCAATGATGGTTTTTGGGCTTTATACCAAATGGCTACCCTTCAAAAACCGATGATGGTTTTTGGGCTTTATACCAAATAACTACCCTTCAAATCTAATCAAATCATTCGTAAATGTACTTTTAAATAATAATAATAATTTAAAGAATATATCACGAAGCTGTTATTTTAGCGAATGTCCACACTTAATAATATAGTCTGTTTTTTACATAATATTTTATTTAAGAGACAAATAAATTACGAAATAGAACACCTAGTTGTAGCACAAAATTAGAGCTTAAAACCACCTATGTTTTCTTCTTAAATTGACCAGAGTAACGGTTGATGGTCAGAATCTTAACTCATTCCTGTGCTTAGGAGCGGCAGGCAAAACCTTGCCTTCCACTGGGTCAGGATCTTCTTTTGAGCTTGGAAGAGGACGGAGTCTCCCCTTGTGTTGGGAAGAATTCTTCTCCTGGACTGGAAGTGGCAAATAGAGTTTCCCCTTAAACTAGGATATTTTCTTCCTCCTGGCTTGAAAGCAGCGGACGGAGTTCCCTTACCCCGGGTCATTTCTCCCCTTTAGAGCAGCTAACTCAAAAAAACAAACACCTCTATGATGTAGAGCTTCCTCGAATTAGATAGGAAAGGTTTTTTTATCGGAAGAAATTGGATAAGAAACAACTTAGACATAGGGGACAAAAGTTTTGAAGTGGCCAGAGAAGAATTGGAGCCATTGGATGCGTGCCACATGGCATGCATCTGACAGCCTAAAAAGACCATTGTGGGTCATCGCTGATGTACAATGCATGCATCAGTGATGATGCACGTGAACTGGAGGCCATGGCATGCTCTTGTGCAAACCATGGTGCTGAAAGTGCTTGCAGCACGCTACTGTAGGCCATGGCCTACAACAGTAACTAATGTAGCGTCAGCCTACTAACTCATTTTTCTTTTTATTTTTTAAAATTTTGCATATAATATAAGTGTCACTAATAAAGAATATTAGTGATACTTTATAATATACATCCTGAATAATCTATTATCAAAGACACTTTGTACGTTGTCACCAATAATCTATTATTAGCAACACATTATAAACGTTGCTAATAATCTATTATTAGTGATGCTTTTAAGAGCGTCGTAAAGAAACTAATATTACCAAGTAAATTTAAAATATCGCTACTATCATACTATTAGAGACAGTTTTAGATAAGCGTCGCTAATGAGCAGTTGCGATGAGACTATTTTCAACGATTTTAGCGACAATTTGGGGACTATTAGCGATGTTGTAAAGCGTTGCTAATACTCCATTTTTTTATAGTGAAAATTATTTTCCTCACCTCTTGTTTTATGTAAAACAAGGCTTTTGTGTAAGATCTGTAAAGTTTTACTATTTTCTGTTAGGGTTAATTTTTACTATTTTATGTTTACTATAAAGTTTTATTGTTTTCTATGTGTTTTGATTTTCATGGGATGGTTTGGTTTAATTACGAATTTTCATGGGTTTATTTTGATTTTTTGTTGGAAATCATTAGTTCCTAGTATAATCCACTAAGTTACCACACTCATTATGTCATTTTCCATGTAATTTTCTTTTCTTAACGAATTAGGCCCCTATAAGATCTCAAATTTCAACTTGGTTTAATTTCCTTTTTAATTACGTTAAATTGTATGGTCTTGATTAATTGCTTATTTGACTTGATTTTGGGGTTCTGGTTAGCAATTATGGCTTTAATAAAGTATCATTTCACTTTATAAATATTAGTGTCAAGTGATTTATCTAATCGTTATCGATTTTATGGAATTTTATCATAATTTTTTCTTAATTAAGGGTATGGACCCCTCTGTGGGCCCCACATCCATGTTGGATGGCGAGTGACCCACTTGACCCCCTAGTCCTCTATTTTTTTATTTTAGTGGGTTTTTGAGAAATTAAATTTATTTTTAGACCAAAATAACCCAAATTAGCCACATAGGGGGTTTTAACCTATTTTACAACCCAACAATTTGTTTACCCAACCCAAAACCCTAACTATTTAATTAAACCCTAGCCCATTTTCCAAATGGGAAAGAGTTGGGTTAGGAGAAAAGAAGTGCTCTACCCCCATTTTTCAAAGAAGAGAAATGGATTAAAGTGTATTTTCTTGCCCTAATCACCCCTAATCTGTCGATTTGGATCTTAATCATTTTGATCTTTATTTTCCCCACTTTGATTCTTGATTTTTTCCATGAAAAATATTATTTTTATTTTCAATTTGAAAACCTAAATAGGCGATTTTTGTTTCTACCCAAATGATATTCTAGAACTACCTATTTTTAAGTGTATTTGAGTTTATTAGTTAATTTAAATTAAGTTTTAACAATAACCAAAATTTTTTGGTAGGATTTCTTGAGGATTGAAGCTTTTTCATTGATCCAAAGTCTTTATAGAGGTAAGTGAGTTTTTCCTTATGTAGTTTTATCCATTGAAATGTATAATTGGGGATTTGTAGGGGTTCTTGCTTCATTTAAGCTTTAATGGTGATTTATTAAAAATATGTTATTTATGACTATTTACCTATGATTAAGCATAAGAATGATTAGATCTATCATGTTTTAGGGTTAGATTTTGATTATACGATGTTCTATGGTTATTTTAAAATTTATCTTGAATTTTAGAATGTTTTCATTTGAATTTTGGAAGGTTGACGATGACTAAGAAAAAGTAAATTGTGAAGGCATTTGAATGGCTAGGCATTCAAACGGCCCAATAGGGCATTCGAACGACCAAACCACATATTTTAACTTTTAGGCTATTTTTGTGCATTTTGGCCATTTCTTGTTCTTTTCTCATAAATCTAAATCTTATTATTATTATGAGTTATTATTACCTATAAATGCTAATGTGATTGCATGAGAACCATCTTTGAATTATGATTTAGCTCAAGCATGAATAAGACTGTACTTGTTTAGTTTAGTACGATATCTACTTGTTTTAAATCCATGTTTGATGACTTCTTTATAATTACTTGATCATTCTGGTAGGTCTTAACTATGACTTGCACATGTTATATTAATATTAGGTGAATTATATTTTACATGTTTTAGCTTAAGTATGGATATGTTTATACTTGTATAGGTCTAGAAAGATATTATATTTATCTTGAACTCATATTTCGACATTTTCTTCACATTTACTCTATGATTCTAGTAGGATAGGACTATGATAAAATTATGAATGCTTGCATATATAACATTGATTGTAGTTTGTTTATGGTTCACATGTTTTAGCTTAAGTGTGATCACGATCACTTATGTACACTCTTATATTGACATTTAGGATTTTATTTGACACAAATAGACCATGTTTCATGTACATATGGACTGATTTGAGCATGTTTAGTTATACTTGGACTCATTTATCATTTGCTCATGTATGTACTATGTTATTTGCATCATCTAAATAATTAATAAATGAGATTAATCATGATTAATGTGATTGATAGATTGGATGAAATTGGATTCCAATGGATGTTGGATTAATCATTCAGAGGCTTATCGAATCGGTTTTGCATCCAAAAAGACATGGTTTCATTTTACATTCCTTTGAGAATGTGGTGTCTCCCCGAGTTGAGATGAGTTGATTGCCATGTGAGTTTATTTGATACGTTATCTAGACATTGAAAATCCAAGATGATATGTCCATGTGCACTGGCTTACCACGCTGCTCTAGTTTTCTTTTTGAGGAATTTAGACTTTCCCCACAAGGTTTGTCCTGGGCGAGTAAGTTGCTTTAGTTTTCCTTCTTGAAATTCTAACCTTCCTTATTAAGGATTGTCCCAGGTGAGTAGGCGTACCTTCCCAGTTAGGGAACCTACCCAAACTGCTCTAGTTTTCTTTTCTATAAGAATTCAGACCTTCCCACAAGGAATTGTTCTAGGTGAGCGGGTTTGATTGTTTTCTCAGTTGTGAAACATTTACATTGATTGTTGCATGTGTATGCAAGATAATGCTCATTGACGCAAGTTGTGTAGGAACAATGAAGCTTATGTTACACATGTGATTATAGTATGGATTTGCATGGATATGTAGGATGATGTGTGGTTGATACAGTTGATTTTAAAGAATGAATGTTTATATTGAGAAATGACTATGTATGACATGAATGTTGAGAATTGATTTATGCAGGATGTGATTGTTATAATGAGATTAATATGTTTGCACTTGATGTGTATGTATTTTATGAGCTATAGAAGAACTCATGATGCATAGGTGGCATGATATGTGATTCTGGAATGTAGGTTATAGCATGATATGCAGATGGCATGACTATGTGTTTATGGAGTATGTCATACATCATGATATGTAGGTGACATGATTATATATATATTGAATATATTTGACATATGCATAGGTGACATGAGTATATGTTTATAGAATATGGATGTTAATACAATGCATAGGTGGCATGACTATATATGTAATATGTCCCATGATAAATGGGTGTGGTGAATGATCATGTAATGAATGTTATATTGATATTGCCTGTGATATCAATATGAGTTTACTTTCCATATTAAAACCCTTGCAGAACTTTGGCTCCCCCCTCTTTGTTTTGTGGTTTTTTTTGGGGCTACATGTCATGCCATGCAGGTGTTTTGGATGGGCTCTACAATGAGCATGAGGATGGTGCCGGTCATTCAGAGGGGTTTAGAGATGCTTGGTCTTATGCTCGATTGATTCCATGTTATGCTAAGCTTATACATTTGATTCTATTTCACATTTGTTGGCCATTGTTGGCTTAGACTTGTTTGGCCACTGTGAGCTTGTTTTGTTTTATGACTAGTTGATGTGGGTATGAGTGGACTATTACATTAATTAATAGTCCTTTATTTTCTCTATTTGATTTTGTACAAAGTGTTTGTGCACTACTCCATTGTGTGCACCCAAGGATGGGTTAAGTCTTCCGCATTTCAACTCGACTTAGTCATGCCATGTGCCACGTACTCCTTGAACCGACTTCGGTTTACAGGTGATGTGTGTCATGGTATGACAACCCCACCCTAGGACCTACGACCATCTCAAGTGACCTGCCAACTGTTTGAGCCATCGCCCCTTAGCTAATATCTTAAATGGGCTTGGCCCTTCTCAAATTCCTTTTTAGGTCTATTTCACTAAGTGGGTTCAGTTATTCCTTTTTAGGCTCATTTAAAGCCTACTTATTTGCCCAAGCTATATATATAAACATTGACCGCTTTCCCATTTGGGGTGAGCTAAGATTTAGGAGGCTTTAGGAGAGTTCTACCCACTGTGAAGGAGGGAAAACTTAATGTAAGGTATAATCACTCAATCTTTTCCATTTTTTTTTTTGCCCTAAATCCCAGTTTTCTCCTCTTGAATGAGATTCTAGATTTTCTTCTTCTAAAGTTTATTATTTTACCTATATTTTGGAAACCCTAGATTCGAATTTTTTGTATCTACTCTTGTGATTTTCGTTTTGGGCACAAGATGATGCTAGATCTATCATCTATTAGTAATTTTGAGTCTCTATTTGGTAGAAATGTTGGATTTTTTCTTAGGACTAATATGACCTAATTTGTTGTATAAGGATTCTTTCAGCTTGGGAGGAGATTGAATAGTCTATAATCTTATTTGAGGTAATGGGTTTTTGTTTGATGAGGTTTTACTTGCATTAACACCATGTTTGAGGGTGGATTCATATTCTTAGTTTATGGATATGTGAGATTAGATCTTTTTGAATGGATAATTTCATGGTGTTTTGAACATGGAAATGAATGTGTTATGTTAGATTTATCATGTCTTAGGCTTGGATAATGATTATATGAGGTTTCATGAAGTTTTATGAATTTTTATGGAATTTTGGGATGAATTTGATATGGATTTGTGCAAGAAAAATAACCTTCTTTTGCAATTTATGGGCCAGTTAATTGATTACCTTTGTCAGATTGATTGATCGGCCAGCCAATCAATTGATCAGCAAATGGCAGATCGCAGGGCCTTTGTTCTCGATTGATTGCCCCAAGGTGCCAATCGATCAGCTAAACGTGAAAATGACTTATGCTTATTTTTAAGCCAGATTTTCATGGTTTTTTTATGTCACTAGTAGAGTATGACCATGCTGAAGTATGAATGCTTGAACATACTACATTAATCTTGTATGAACTATGTTCCACATGTTTTAGCTTACTCATGAACATGACCATTTATGTTTATGCTTACTTAGGCCTACATAATCTCACTAGCCACATATGAATCAAATCTCATGCATGATAGGGTTGCTGATTAGTATGACCGCTTATGTTCGCATACATTTAGCATTGTTCATGTATAAATAATGTTGCATACATCATAAAAATGTGTTTTTTAAGTCATGATTTGTCATGTTTAACTAGGATTAACCATTGTGTGTCGTAGTTTTTTAGGTTAGCCATATTGGGGATTTGAATGAATAGGTTTTATATCCGAAATGACAAGGTTTTCCGTCCAATGGTAGGGTTTTACTTTCGAAAGGGAAAGTTTTCTCCCTAGTGAGAAGAGCAGAATGATATAATGAAAAAACTGTCGAGACTTTTGGAGAGAGCTCTAGGGTAGTTTGTCTATGAGCACCGGCCGACTTGAGGCACTTATAGTTTATAGAATTTTTCAACTACTTAGGTCTTCCTTCTTAGCATTACCAAGGTGAGCAGACTATTAAGTCCTCCCTTCTTAGGATTGCTAGGGTGTGCAGGATTGGTATCTTCGGATACCGGGATTGCTCTATCATGAGACAATCATTGTGTTTATTTACACATAGTTTGTGTACGGATTATGATGCTTGTGCTTGTATAGAATTTTGCTTATGGCACTACAACAAAAAGGAATTTTAGCGATGCATTTATGCATCGCTAATAGTTCCTTTAGCTTCGCCAACGACTATTAGTAACGCATAAAAAACATTGCTATAAGCATCACAAAAAGTGTCATCGCTATTGCCTATTAGCAATACATAACACAAAGCATCGCTAAGAATGCCTATTAGCGATGTATATTTATGCGTCGCTATTAGTAAAATTACGTCATTAATAATAAGTTATTAGCGACACTTAGTTATTAGTGTTACTAATGATTAGTTATTAGCGACATTATTATATACGTCGCTAATAGAAAAACTATTTAAAAAAAATTAAAATTAACTTATTAGCAACGCATAAATTTAAGCGTCTCTAATAAGTACTTATTAGCGACATTTTCTATGCATCACTAATAGAATAATTTTTTTTAAAAAAAAACTTATTTAATACGCCACTAATAATATACTATTAGCGATGCTAATAAATAAGCTTTAGCGATGCATATAGACAAAAAAAATTTTAAATCCCTGGTGGGCCACTGGGCCCCCCAAGGAAGGGAGAGGGGGTTGGAGGATGGCGAGGCACCGGAATCTAGCTCTTGAGAGGTAGTGAAAGGGGGAGGCAATGAAAGGGGGGAGAGGGGTAGGGTGTCGGAACCTCGGCGGGGGAACTGATTCTCAGTCCCCTCCTCAAGAGGAGGCAAATGAGGGGTGGGGAATGGAACTGAGGGGAGGGGAGGGGAGGGGGGAGGAAGGGGGTGGGTGCCGTAATCCGGTAGGGGAATCGGATTCTGGTAGGGGAATCAGAATCCCCCGGACTGGCGGGGGAACCAGATTCCGGCAACCCCTCTTCCGGAGGCGGCAAATGAAGGGGGGGGGGGAATGGAAATAAGGGGAGGGGAGGAAGGGAGGGGGAAGGGAGGAGGTGGGAGGGGGGGGGGGGTGCCGGAATCCGGCGGGCGAATTTGGATGACTGCGAGGGGGGTAGGGCAAGGGGAAGGGAGGAGCAGAGGGGAAGGGAAGGGGGACCAGGGTGGGGGGGGGAAGGGAGGAGGCGGAACCGGCACGGCTGTGGTAGGCAAGGGGAAAGGAGGAGGGCGGAAGGGATGGGAAGGGGAAGGGGGGAGGGGGGTAAAGGCTGACCCGGCACGAGGGCGGTCGATGTAGCGGAGGTGAGTGGAGGCATGATAGCTATGGGAACGGGAAAAGAAATGAAGAGGAAATTTGGGGGGGGGGGGGGGGGGGTAAATAGTCCGCGTGTGGGAAAAATTTCCCGCACGAGGGTGGGCAAAATTTCCTTCACGTGGGCAGGCAAAATTTCCCTCGCATGGACGAGAGAAATTTCCCACGCTGGGCTAATTTTCCTGCGCGCGACATAACCTTTAGCGACGCATTGTTTGAAGTGTCACTAAAAGAATATCTATTGCGACGTTTAAAACTAAACGTCATAGCTGCATTAATTATTTACGACGTTTAGAAGTAAGCATCGCAAATAATAGTATTTGTGACACTTACTACTAAGCGTTGCAAATACTATTTTTTAAATTAAAATATTCATATCTTTCCTCTCCCTCTCTTTCTCTCTCTACTCTCTATCCCCTCTCTTCTCTCTCTCCTCATTCTCTCTTCTCTCTCTCTACCTCCTCTCTCCTCTTTCTCTTTCCTCCCTCCTCCTCCTCTCTCTCTCTAGATATCTCTCCTCTCCCTCACCTCTCTTTCTCTCCTCTCTATCTCCTCTCTCCTCTTCTCTCTCCTCTCTCCCTCTCCTCTCCTCTCTCCCTCTCTCTCCTCTCTCTCTCCCTTCTCTCCTCTCCTCCCTCCCCCTCTCCTCTCTCTGCCCTCTCCTCAATCCTCTCTCTCTCCCCCCTCCTCTCTCTCCCCCTCTCTCTCCTCTCTCTCTTTCCTCCCTCCTCCTCCTCTCTCTCTAGATATCTCTCCTCTTGCTCCCCTCTCTCCTCGCTCTCCCTTTCCCTCTCTCTCTTCTCTCTCCTCTCTCTTTATCTTCTCACTCTCTACACACTATCTCTCCTCTAATTTTTTATTTTTAAAGATTAATTTTAATTTTTTTTTTAAAATAAAATAAATACTATTAGCGATGTATAGGAATATACATTACTAATAGTTTGGGTATTAATGACTATATTATTATAATATACGTTGCATAACAATATACGTCGCTAATAACTACCCTATTAGCAATGTATATTCCTATGCGTCACTAATAATATTTATTTTATTTTTTTATTTTAAATTTATAACTATAAGCTAAGCTTTTTAATAAGTGTCAGTTTTATTAAAACTATTAGCAATACTTTGGATAAAGCATCGTTAATAGTAATGATTTTTTTCTTTTTTAAAAAATAAGTAAATATCTTTTTTGTGACACATAGTGTATGTGCCGCTAATAGATATATATTATTGACGCTTGGTATTATGGGTTTCTAATAATTATTGTAATAATGATGCTTGGTATTATGCATCTCTAATAGTTGTTGTTTTTGCGACGCTGAATTAAGCGTCGCAAATATCAGTTTCTAGTGATGCTTATATTTGCGTTCTAATAAAAACGTCACTAATGATACATTTTGTTGTAGTGTGACTATGTGATGGATTAATGAGAGACTTGCACAAGTTATATGTGTGATTTATTTGGTGTGCTTTTGTGTTGTTAACATCGGTACACATAATGTTTACGTGATGCTTATTAAGGATTATATTTTGGCATTAATATGAACTTTATGTTTTTAAACCCTTACTGAGCTAAGATCACCTTATTTGTATTATTTTATTTTGGGGTTGTATGGTTGCACCTTGTAGGTGTTTTGGATGAACTATTTCATGAGCATAAAGGTGATTAAATGCATATCGAGTAGGGGATATTCTATATTTGTTGGGATAGACTTATGTTTTACTTTCTTGTAATGTGTGACTTAACTTGTGACACTTTACATGTAGTAGGAGAGTCTATTTTAATTGCATAAACTTGTTTAGTGCCTTTGGAAGCTTAAGACAAGTATATTTTCGTGAGACTCATGTGTGCATGTGAATGACTAAGAGATAATGTTTTTTATTTTCTATTAATTATTTTTATACAATGTGGAGTACTGTGTATTTCAATCTAGCCTAGTTTTGGGTAAGCTTCCACTCATTGTGTCTTTTCATCTTTATTTGGACTAGGCTCGTGTCAAGAGGGTATAGCAGGTTATGATTTTGCATCTTACTTATTGTTCTCTTTGTATGCATTCTTCTTCTCTTCATTCTATGTAGCTAGGTCTTTTTCATTCTGTGATTCTTCAAAACCTTTTTTAATATACTCTCATAAATATTTAAATATAAAGAGAGCCCTTGTTTACATCTCTAAAAATTTTAGCTTTCAAATATTGGCAATAGATCGATGTTTATCGAATGAAAAATTTGAGCATAAAGTCATAGTGTTTTAGGAAACTCAATGACTTTAAAATTTACCCCAGCTACTAAATTTGTTAGAATAAAGAAAAAAATATAAAACTGTTGATAAAAAAATAATGAAAACTTTTACTGTTTACAAGATGGGGAACGAAAGAGGAGACAAAACTCTGTTTTTTAACGATTTTACTGTAGCAATGACCAACAAAACTTTTAATGATAGTTAAAAAAAGACATTATATAATTTAAAAAAGTCCCATATAAAATTAGACCTGCTTAACAATTTATGAGTTTTACTTAGTGACATAAGGTAAGTAATTGGGCATCTACCACACTTGCTCGAGCATCTTCCCAGTCGCTACCCCTTTGTCTGCCACACCCACAATCCCACATGGCATGGGACCCGTGGAATTGACTGCTGGCCCATGACACTGACGGCCCCATACCCACTTTGTACGTCTGGTGCGCCTTGATTCGGAGCCATCGTTGGCCTGTAAAACTTCACCAATTACTGACCTGTGACCTTAGGGTTCCTTTGTTTGCATGCGCATGTCGCTTATTTAAGAGTCAATATTTCTGTCCCAGCAAGGGAAGAACTTTTCGCCGTTCATCTACGAGATTGACGGTACACATACTTACGTTAGAACCGGTAGTTCCTAAATATCAACGGTTCCTTATAGGCCATGAAAAACTCTTCCTAAGCAAGAGGGGGAGGTATGTCTCGTGAATATCCTATAAGATTTGTACAATGTATCATGGCACACAACATTATTTCTCTAAGTTTGCATTGTGATATATAGTCTGAACTAAACCCTGATTGACAACCATACCTTGTTGATCCAAAGGGCTAACAATCGTAAAATATCCCATTTACTTTCAATTAATTGGTCATGATATTCCTTCCTGTTAATATGAAACACGGGAGGAGAATCATCCATGCAAGCAGCACAAGGCATTCACTAGGCAAGTCAAGCCAAAAAGGTTGTTTTAGCACTCTAGCAGAGTTATTTCTTTTGGGGGTTCAGTGTAGTCCATTTGCCAACTTTTTCTCCCCAGAGTAAACTCTAGATTTGGCAACTGAGGCAGTAGGTCGGATCCTCTGCGTGTTGGTGGCCATGAGTTCAAACTAAGCTTGTCTTTGTCGTCTTGACGCAAACCGAGAAACTCGCAGCAGTCATTTACCTGTAATAACATTAAATGTTAAGATAGTTTTGTAGCGAAAGAAAAAGGAGTTAAGGATGAATTAAGTTTATCCAATTCTGATCGTAGTAACCAATGCACGGCATACACGACTGCAACCATCTGAGGAGAGAATATTCAATGCTTGAACGCAACAACTAATTAAGATTGATTACTCTCCAAAGAAGAGATACCTTTGGGATATCATGCAGGTTATAGGCCTCCGTTGAAACAGTGACCAGTGATGGTGTGCCCCGGATCTTCCTTTCTGTTGTCCATGCTTCCCTGTAAGGTGCAATAAGGAGTTTGCATATGAATCTTGCCAATTAGTTGAAACTAAATTCCCATTGAGTTGCACTTGTGTAACATCATATCTTAGTTGGAAATGGGAGTCTCGCAGTACGAAAACTTAAAATCATTCAAGACGCAGAAACAATTTATCAACAAATACAAGCATTTATTTTGAACGTTCATGATTTAAATGATCAAATTTTCCATGCTTCTATAGGAAGGAAACTTGAAGAAATCTAATTTGATTAACAATATGTTTGAGCTTAAGCTCCCTGCCTTCTGAACAGGCATGCTTCATTCACATCAAGCGCTTAAATCCTTATTTCTCAGAGCATTTCAAAATGGACATCTAATGATATTTGATGAGTACCTTCTCAAATAAATCTTGTCATGAAGTCAGGCCAGCCACTGGAGCAGTCAAAACTGTACCTATTTAGAACTGATCTAACCTTTTTGGATAGTGAGTTAAGTCCCCATCTGCTGTGTCAGTTTGAATAAAGATTTGGCAGAAATGACTTCCCACTTCCCTAGATGTTTCTTTTCTAAATGCTTGTAGAAGGAGAATATCCAGTCTCGGCATGGTCGTCTTATGAAACACAGTACAGGTAATAACCACTTTTCTTTTCCAGTTTATCCTTTAAGCCTCAAGGTACAGTATATATATGACATCATCTTCTAATTGTAAGCAGTAATTATACTGACAAAGACAGCATCAGATACTGGTTATATGGTTACCATAACTGCTCTTTGGCCAAATTTAAATAAACTAGAATATTAACACCTTAAATATTATACAAGATGAGAGTGTAGGAATCAGAATATATAGTACACCAACTGACAATATGGTCATGATGGTATGGTTCATTTGTGGCTAAATTGAAGGCATACCTATAATTTCTACATTCATCTTGTGTTTAAATTTTTTTGATTTAAAACCAAGTTGACCATATGATACATCAGTATTTCAATATGGGAATGAGATAAATAGAAAAACATTGTTTTATAGTTTGTAACTTATGTTTTGGTGTACGTGTCTCCATGAGTCACTCACCAAGACATACACCAAAACTCATCAAAACTCCATTAGCTAATATGTCTTCCTCTTTTATAATACATTTAATGTAAAATTTATAAAATATATCTATGAAATAATGTTCAGGTATAATTTAAATTTATTTTGAGTTAAATATATTAAATTTAATTGTATTAAATATTTTTTCTTGTTGAAAATTAAGGTAATATTTTATACAAAACTAAAAGAAATTATTTTTAAATTGAACCAAATTTGTTCATATAAAATAACTAAATTTTGATATAATCCTTGTCAACTCGACTTTAAAATAGTTTTTGAAGCGAGTCTTGAGTTTCCCAACATTGGCGAAATCCACCACTGCCAATAAAATAGATAATACCTCCTCATGAACACATGGTACAAAAGCCAACATGAAAGCATATTATTGACAGTATTGGAATGAATATAATATATCTCTTACACGTGTGGCTATACACGCGATGAGATGTTTCAGACTCAATTTTATATAGAAGTTGAGACAAAGAGAGGGAAGAACATGTATTCACCTTGGAGCTATGGACGGTGATGGAGGTGGTGGTGGAGTACTTGACCTGTTGACAGAATAGCCAGGGTCTGTTTCAAGTTTCTCACAAGATAATCCTGTCGCCACTTCCGCGGTTCCTGACCTTTGGCTAGAAGCTGTATCTGTCTGCGCCTGGCCTGAATCAGCCATCATACACAATGCCAGAGAACTTTATCAGGCAGTCAAGAAATGATTTCCTCATGGAATGGGACACCAATTCCAGTACCACTAAGATGTGAGACTTTCAGGACACCAGTCTGATATGTAGGAAGGAAAAAATGTAACTGCAAATTACCTGCACCTTTGTTCGTGCTCTTCACTGTTCTATACATCTGCAACAACACCAAATTTGAAAGATCAATTCATCCTTCAGAAGAAAAAAAAAGGATTTTCATAGACTCCTCCATGGCCAGTATTACTATCAAGACACCCTTTTGTCGTTGTACCATATAAGCCAGTCTGCCCCACTACAAAACCCTAATGGCAACATATATGTACAAACAAAAGGTAATGATGCCAGTTGACCATGGTTCTATACGTTTTGAAATCCTAGATGAATATTGCTCCCACCTGCAAATGACTCTTCACATGTGCAAGTGTTAAATCTTTCACATTCATTAGCTCCAAGACTGATTTGGGTGTTGCTCCTGTAAATGATATTTGGAGAGCGAAAAATAAGATTAAAATACCGAAAAGATAAGAAAACATGAACGAATGTACAATATTTTATCTACTGTTATTTTTTATGATTGCTAGTTGATGTTAGCTTACTTTCATGGCCCCCAAGGAGCTCCACTGCATGGACAAAATGGGCATGGAGTGTAGTAGTCCATCTCATCCTAGGCGCTCTGACGCTTCTTTTGCCCCCATTGACAAATCTTGGGCTTCTCTTGAACTCCCTGGAAGCCTGAGGATGGTGCAGCTGAGGGTAATGGCACTGGAAGTGTGGATGCAGGGGACTGAATGTTGTGTTGTCGACCACTAGACTTAGATTCGGTTCATGTCCATGAACATTAAAGCTCCCTTGCAGACTGATGAAAGCTTGATCTGTAGCTCCTCTTTCTATTTCAGGTTCCATTGGATCATCAAAATGATCAGTAAGCAAGGGGGGGCTGATCTGTAAGGAGAGATCCGGGAAAGGCGATGCAGGTCTCATCTGGCCCTTCTCAGTCTGTGGACTAGAGAAGAACAGCTTTTACAACAGCCTATATGAAGAGAGATATATAAATGATAATCAGAGTGAAGGAATGAAGGAATGAAAGAATGAAGTAAAGAAAGAAGAGTTGGGGAGAGAGAGAGAGAAATGAAAAGAGGAAAGGGGTGGATGATGAAGTAGGATGGCTGTGATTATATCATGAGTGGCTTATGATTTGCATGGATGGTAAATAAAATAGCAAGATACAAGCCTAGATAGTGAGGATTGCTTTTAATGGAAGTCCAAGGTCCATAAAACTATGAAGGGTAGGTCCTTACAGGCGCAGAGAGACAGAGAGAGAAAGAGAGAAGAGAGAGAGAGTGGTGGAGATATTTAATGGAGTTACAGAGGAGTTTGAAATGCGAGAAAACAGAAGGTAAAGGGATTAAGGTATGATGTTAAGCATCTCGTTGACGTCAAGTGATTAGGACCCAATTCCCCAGACTTTTTCTCTTCCATTTATCCCTTTCATATTCTCAGAAGAATAAAGAATGATCGGCAGCCAGCTCTTCTTGGTCTCCGGACTAGCTGCTCTCCTCCGTGAGCATCCTTTTCCATGTTTTATATATGGTCATTCCTGTATACTCCACTTAGTACTGCCAACAACTAATACCAGCCTCCTAAAAGAAATTGCAATTAATCCATGTGCATTAAAGGCATTCATCCAAGAGAAGACCCATCAGGGTATCCAAAATTGTTGTGCTTAGTGGGACCCAGATCCCCATGTCTCCAACTTTCTCCGCTCATAATTTAACCCTCTCTCATTAAAAACAATTTTTAATTGAAGAAAACCCATGAAATTTTGCAGTATGTATCTGTTACTCATGTGTCCCTTCCAATGTTTCAGCCAACAAAAATAATACCACTTCCAAGGGTCCCATGGATCTTCCCATGGGCTTGTAGTTCTTTGTTCAGCCACCCCTAATTTTCTTGCATTCTTTGTTTTTTTTTGCCCAAAGGAATATCCCATTATGTTGAATGAGACTTTGTTGCCGTAACTATGGGACTTGGACTCAAACACTCAAGTAGTGCTACGACTATGCAGGCAAAAGGAAAAAGTAGTACTATGACCATATTATTGTGAGATCTGTACTCGGTCGGCTTCTTAACTTCCACAATACTCTCACTTCAATCCACATAAGGTCCAAGACCTTGTCAGGATACTCTAATCACCTTGAGTTAATCTCTTAGTCATATTACTCTTTGAAAAAAATTTCTTGACAGCATTCCATAATAACATATAATGACTATATTACATAGGAGCCCTAGCATAGTACTTAAAGACGTTAGCTCCAATGTTTTTCCACAATGAATCCCGGTCAGGTTAGCCATATCATTTACCTTTTGTGGTTAGCATTAAACACTATTATTATGAGGACTATTTAATTTATCCCTTGCATAACAATACTTGTACAATGCCAAAACTTTGTGTTTATGAACGTCCTCGCATGCAAACTTTTATTCTGCACATCCACCTCAAAAAATAGTTCAAAAGTCTCAGACCCCAAGAAATTCCTCAAAATGTGGTCACTTACTAAATATAATCAAGATCAAAATGTCTGGCTTGTTCCACGAAAATCTATTAATTGTGCAGCAACGACGTGCCCGGCGACAATATCGGCTATGCCCTTCACATGTACACATGGAAGACCCAGTTCTTGGTGATTCAGCAGCTAGTCCTTGTCCCCATCCGCCCCTCTTCTCGAGCCCCTCCCATCTCGCCAATGCAATGTCTACGGGGGAGATCTACTCCACTTGCATGGCTCACGTTGGGCCCCTTGTCCTGATCTAGGGTTTTGTATTCCAGCAACAAACGGGTGGAAGAGCAAACTGGGAATCAAAAGACAAAGCCTTTGGAAGCTTGTTGTTAAGTCAGCGGATTATCCGCTTGCAATATTGTCCTCACCTCCTTTGCTCTGCATTTGATCATTCTTCACATTTGTCATTATCCTTCTTGATTATGTGATCCATTGCCTCTTGCGAGACATTTTTTGGTGATTTCAAATGTACGGTCTCGGGTGTCTAGGAGATGTACAGCAAGGCCATAGAATTATCTCCAAATGCTTGCAATATTCGCGGTCCTGAAAAGGCGAGCTACTATTATAAATTTGTAGAATATCAATACGTATATCTATTGTGCAGTGTCCGTGTAATTATGTGTGCATATGTCTGTGTACTCTAACTCACACTTGCCCTGGTGATGGGAAGGACACCAACTCTAGTCAAACGTTTGATGGGGAATCGATTTAGACCTTAATCTGGGAATATAGGCTGGCTTCAAGGTAACTTTGTAACTATTTTTTACTTACCATCATCATTGTAACCAGCCAGAGGTTGCATGATTTGTCTACAGCGAGGGGTGTTTGGCGAAGAGGTTAAAAAGAAATGATAGTCTCTTAAATGGCCTTTCCTCTCCATTCGTCCTTAGATATAAAGATGGTTGTAGTAGAAAGGAAATTTCTTTTTAGAGTGATGTTTTGCACTTAGAGGAAAGTCTCTATCTTTTTCAAAACACTTGCCAAACATGGCCTTAACCTTGTTTGATTCACTTATTCTTTCATACACTATCTTATAAAAAAAACTAAAAAATAATTTGAGTATGGTTTTAAAAAAGAATGTTTTACTATTTAATGCAAAAATTTCATATACCTTCTTTTACTTACTTCAATTATTAAATATCCCCCCATTCCCTATTTTCCTTCTTACAATTTCAATAAAAAAATTTAGTTTTTATATAAAGAGTAAAGTGTCAGTGTGAGCCCAGGCATGACTGACCTTTGGATCAAAATCTGATGACAGACATTAATGAAGGGGTATATTTATGTTTTGCCCCTTCTGCTATCAAATCTCAATCCGATGGCTTATGACGCACGTACTCAAATTAGAGGATGTTTTGCACTTAGAGGAAAGTCTCTTTCTTTTTCAAAACACTTGTCAAATATGGCCTTAACCTTGTTTGATTCTCTTATTCTTTCATACACTATCTTATAAAAAAAACTAAAAAATAATTTAAGTATGTTTTACTATTTAATGAAAAATTTTCATACACCTCCTTTTACTTGCTTCAATTATTAAATATCCCCCCATTCCCTATTTGCCTTCTTACAACTTCAATAATTTTTTTTAGTTTTTATATAAAGAGGAAAGTGTCAATGTGAGCCTAGGCATGACCGACTTTCGGATCAAAATCTGATGATAGACATTAATCAAGGGGCATATTTATGTTTTGCCCCTTCTATTCTCAAATCTCAATCCAACGGCTTATGGCACACATACTCAAATTGACTTGCATGCGCCCAGGCTCTTACAAACTTTTTTT
This sequence comes from Saururus chinensis, assembly GCA_035235625.1. NCBI lineage: Eukaryota > Viridiplantae > Streptophyta > Magnoliopsida > Piperales > Saururaceae > Saururus > Saururus chinensis. Next base: position 23,985,224 of record CP141142.1, read on the forward strand.
TATAAAAATAAAATTATATTACAAAAGGAGATATTTGCATATTGTCATATCAAACTTAATGAATATGGACATTAAGAGGATTTTTTGTAGTTTCCCAACAAATTATCATCAACTCCATTATACAACACATCATGATATTTCTTTAACGATCAATGAAAATTCATTTAATGTTTAAGTGTCAAAATATAATTTTCACAAACTAATTGTCAATGTCTAAATTTGACAGCTTTAACCCACCAATATACGAATTCCTCTTACAAAAATTAACATATTTAATTCTAAATACAAGAATTAACTCTATCCACTCTCCCTAACCGTAACCTTTTTCATTTTCCTTCTTCTTCCACCCCACTTCCTTAAACATGGTTGATTTTTTTATGTCTGCCAACACGTCTAATGCACAATGCCACCTTAGTTTTCCTTGCCCCAACCACATCTCCTTTGTTTATGTTGTTGCATATGCCAACACCTCTGATGCTACAATGCCGCCTCATTTTTCTTGCCCTGACCACATCTCCTTCATTTAATCTTACATAATACACTACAACAAATTACATTGTAAGCGTCGCTAATAGTATTATAAGCGTCACTAATTGTGTCAATAAAATTGTTGTCGTTATTACTTATTAGTTATGTGTATCATTAAACAGCACCAAAAAGCTTTTTTTTGCGACGCATAGACAAGAGTTACTAATAATAATAAAAAATTTAGAAACTAAAATTTTGAATAAAATAATGAAAAAGGGTCGCTAATAAAAAAAATAAAATAAAAAAATTTATTTTTATATTAGCCACGCATAAATTTATGCATCACTAATAAGAAAATAATAAATAAAAATTTAGAAAGTTTTTAGCAATGCTTTCCTCAAGCGTTGCTAATGGCTTAAAAACTTTTAAAAAAATAGCTTGCTAGCTACGGGAGGGAGCCGGAGGAGGATACTGAGGTGGGGGGGCTGATCGGAGAGAGGGTGGATGTGGTGTCGGATTCCAGCCCCTGAGCCCCCACATCCGGTTTGTTGACCAGAAGTGGGGCGGGGACCAGATGTAGGGGGAGCGCTAGGGAGAAGGGGGAGCACCGGGGGAGAGGGGAGGGGAAGGGAGTGGAGGGGGAGCCGAAATATGGTGGGGAGCAAGATTCCAGCCCCCATAGACCCTTCCTCCGGTCTATCGGCCAGAGGAAGGGGCAACCGGGAGCATGGGGGGGGGGGAGGAGAAAACAGAGAGGGGAGGGGGGATTGCTGGGGAGAGAGGGGAGGGGAAAGGGATGGAGGGGGGAGCCGGAATCTGGCGGGGAGTTGGATTCCAGCCCCCAAAGCCACCTGCTGTGGAGAGGGGAAAGAGAGAGGGTGGATGGGAAGGAGTGTGGAGGGGGGAACTGGTGAGAGAGAGAGGAGGCCAATCATTGGGGAGCCATTGTCATGGAGGATGGTGTCACCGAGGTGGGGTACGGTTTCTGGCGGCCATCTGTTAGGGGGGTAGACGACAAAATTTCCCCAGGTGAGCGAATTTCGCCCGCGAGGTTTTTTGTGATGCTTCCTCTAGATGCGTCGCAAGAAGTTGTAAAGAGGGAGAAAGGGAGGGGGAGAGAGAGAGGAGAGAGAGAGGGAGGAGAGAGAAGGGGAGAGAGAGGGAAGAGAGGGAAGGGGAGAGAAACGGAAGAGAGAGGGGGGGAAAGAGAGAGAAAAGAGAGAAAGAGGAGATGCTTAAGAAAAAAGTCACTAATAGTTATGAATTTTTTTTGTTTTTGTTTTAAATATATATCTTTTTATGACACTTATTAAAAGCGTTGATAATACCATAATTACTAGCGATGCTTATTTGAAAGCATCACCAATATTTTTTTTTAGCGATGCTTTAAGGTAAATGTCGCTAATACATGACTATTAGTGACACATTATTTTGTGTCGCTAATAGTTTAAGTTTTCTTGACAATTTTATATACTTCCCTAATAGTTATTTTTAGAGACACTTGTATATGCGTCACTAATAGTACACTTTGTTGTAGTGATACCTCCAAATTTTAACTATTTTTTCTTATTTCATTGATATTTAAAAAAAATCTATGAAATTTTTTATTAATGTTTATTGACTTATGATGTATTTTATCCAATATTTGACTTACTTGCATTTTTCGGATTGGTTAAGTTGCTAGTGGAACCATGCTAGTTCAAGACCTAAGTTTGAGGTAGCTTCAAATATTTTATTATATTTTTTGGTAAATTTTCCTAATTTTATTAAGTTAGGTTAGTTGCTATATATGAAATGTTTTGAGTAGTAGGGTTTAGAGTGCATGTGGTATCTATTTCTAGGTGCCACTTCTCTTTGAGGTGGAACTTCTCTCTCTCCCCTTGCCCGAAATTTAGGAAGCACTACAACAAAAAGTCTACAACAACAGTCACCCCCCAATGAAGTAAAACCAATTAAGAATAATGACTCAATAAACTAGAGCAGATTCACTAGAGTTGGAGAAGAGGAACAACAAGTTGAACACTTTCGATCTGATAAAAAGGAAAATAAAGAAGACTATTCATGTATTTATCAAGTATACACATATCTCATTGCATAAAGTAACCAAGTTCAAGAAAACAAAATAGAAATATAAAAAGAAAAAAAAATAGAACTCAACAAGGTCCTACATGTTGCACTTGATGAGATCCAAGGGGTGACCATCGTTGTAGACTTTTTTTGTAGTGATTCCTAAATGTTGGGCTAAACTGATTCATTGTGCTGGAACTAGAGGCCCTCCATTGATGGCAGAGGAAGAGGGAGGGGAGGAGAATGCTCGGTTCATGTGGAGAAGCCCCTGCAAATTGAGAGATTTGGTGGAGTAGAGGAAGTTGGGGAGGAGGGATTGTCGAGGGCTCTCCATGGTCAATGAGGCAATGAACCGGTGGGGGATGGAGAGATGCAAAAGGAAGATTGGAAGGTGGAGGAAAAATAAAGGATGACTTTTTTGGATGCAAGAGATGCCCTCTGTGATCGTTCTCCCTGTTCGACTGCCCGAGCTGTTCAATGAGAGAAAGAGGAGTTTAATATCCATCTAATCAACGTAGATGATCAACACATTGTCCTAAGTCTTATTATCTAACAAAGATAAATACTATGAGATATGACCTAGTTGCGCAAAATTTTCTTCTACAATGGAAACAAGTAAAACTACTCCAATGCACACTCATGATGAATTAATCTATCAATCAATAAAACATAAAGCATTCAAACCACACATGAATACATAGCAATTTAATGTGGAAAATCCAAACTCGGGTAAAAAACTACGACAGTTCCAACAAGGAACTAAATCAATGAACTACTAGTAAGAAAAATAATTACATAGACACAAGCAAACAACTAACCTTTGTGTTGACTCTAGCGCAAACTCCTTTTGTTTAGATCTCCAAATATTTTTATCATTGTTGTCCTTCAATTCTTCTCCCGCAAGTACTTGAGACTTTAATCTCTCATTTTTTGTCTTTGTCTTCTTCTAGCCTTCAACAAACTCCTCTTATTGTATTGACTTTGATTCTTAGATTCTTCAATCTCTCATTGAAGAAATTCTGTAACTCCTATTTGAAACTTCTGTGTGAAATCTCTTCTTTTAGTTGTGGTATAGCTTCATGAATTCACCATTGATCTTTTCTTGAAACTCTTTGTTAATTCTCAAGGAAAACAATAAGCAAAGGTCTCTCCTTTCTTCTCCAAATTTTTCTAGGTTTTCATTTCTTCAATTTCATCACTTCTTATCCTTTATATAGGTCTCCCAAATTATTTGGGTCTTTGTCTTCAACAACAAAAGAAATCCAATTAAGAATAGCTTATTTAGTGAACCTAAAATTGTTACCGATTAATCATTTCAAATAGCAATAGATCTTTCACTGCTTTCAGAACACAAGATACCTTACGCAATTGATCGGGCTACGAATTTATTGATTGATAAACTCTCAGCTTTGTTTCACATAATGCTGGTTCAGGTGCCAATCGATTGATTCTTCAAATTTGTACAACTATTCATCCACATTTGATTGATTCAATCAACATAGTCTCCAACGATCAATCGATGACATTGTTCAAAAATAGTTTTATCCTTTTTACCCTAAATCCTTCAAAATATCTTATTTAGGGTAATTAAAATTGTTACCAATCGATCATTTCAGACAACAATCGATAGTGCACTATTTTCTGCACAATGATACCTTGAGTGATTGATCAGGCTATGAAGTCATCGATCGATAAACTATCAGCTTCGTTTTACACTGTGTTGATTTAGGCATTGATCGATCATTCCTATAAGCAATCGATTGATTATTCAAATTCGTACAACTATATCTTAACTATTGATCAATCCAATCAACACAGTCTATAGTGATCGATCGATGACACTGTTCAAAGTCAATTTTTCCCTCCTTAAATCCTTCTAAAACTACTGAAATCACTTCTGAAATTTCTCCATGTGATTTTAGTACAAATGTGATCTAAATAAGCTTAAAAAACCATCAATATCCTTTAGTCTTCATGCTTGAGCCATAAGAACATATCTGCTCTTATTTTTCAAGTCCAACAATTCTAAATATGACTCGACCACAACTACATCTAATCAAATTTTAAGACTATGTATATACTCAAGATTTTCGACATAATTTTGACAAAGAAATTAGGCAATAAGCCTAACATATGACACATATGTTCTTACAATCTCCCACTTTGGTTATTTCTTATAAAAATCTACACAATTGAAGATCAAAATAAAATTATAACTCTTAACACAGTACATTGACTTTAAAATTATACAAATGACTTGACACATAAAGACTTGGTATAGACTCATTTGGAATTGATCTTGAAAAACTTTATAAAAACATGTACTTATCTTGCACTCTTAAAATCAAAATGATTTGCTTAGTACTGTCCAATCATGTACAGATAATCACTTTAATTTTCATTAATCATTTTTCCTTTTTTTGACATAAATAGAAAAAGTAAAAGTAATAATTAACAAGAATATTCAATGAAGCACAATCAAATCACACATACTGCCATAAGACATGAAAATAAATAAAGCATGTCAATAATCATATATCCATCACATAAAAAAATTAGTTTCAAAATACATCCCATAGTCATATGTGAAACATAAACTGAACTAAACAAATTTAAACACCAAATACATGAAAAAAGTGATACAAATAAATAAAAATCAATCAGCTTCACCATCAGAATGTCCCCCCTCACTATCATCACATGGAAGTCAGGCTTTGAGCATACGTGTAATCTCTGTAAGACTCTGCATCGATCTTGATATGCTCTGAACTCTACAATAGTGACAAGTTGATTTAGATCATCTTGTGGTGTTGGTGCCTCTCTTGGTCCCTATGTCTCCTCTGCATCTCCATCCTAATCTCTGTGGTGAGATAGCATTTGACGAACCACTATAGCATCAATAGGCCCCATACTAACCATCGTAGGCTCTCCTCGTGGAATCCAAACATGTGCCAATGTAAAAATCCTATGGAATATATATGGGTAGGGTAACATCTCATGTGTGTGGCCATGTAGAAAAATCATCATCTGTCTAAATATGATGGAATCTAGATCCAGCTAAAGCTCACAATATGGAAGGAGATGAAGTATTAGTGCCATTGTGTGATCCACTCTCTCCTTACGAGCACTCGAGATGTCATACTGAGCAATGACATGTAGCATAAGGTAATCAAGTATCATGGAATGAGCAAACAATGATACATCTATCTTTAGACCTCTATACAGACCAATCAAAACCCATGTCATCTCACTGTCATGTGGAAACTCTTACCCAATGAACTGTAGATAAGTGTGCAATCTGCTCTCACATCCAATTATGCCAACAATCACATCAAGTGAAACTCTTACCTGCGCTCCTCCTGCTACATTGACTAATGAATCCTCCTCCAAACGGAGAGATGAATGCTACTGTCTAACTAAATGTGGAAAGACTGACTGATTGACTAGAGGTGAAAATAGTCTTGAAGTAGTCCATCCATTATGGGTGCACCTCAATCTAATCCATAACTGTCTCTAGTGGAATGTGTACTAAAATATGTTCACACTGGATAGGTCTAACCTCCGCTAGTTATGGCACCTAGATCCCCTGACCTAGACTCAGCACCCTTCTTCTTCTTCGCTCTCCCCATATAAATAAATTATAAATAAATAACCTATGGCTAAGAATAAACTATAACAAAGAATTAAATAGAAATAAATGTCTTAGAATTTCAAAAATCATTGAAATGTGTGTTAAAAATAAAAAATTTGAAATTTAAATAAACCCTAAAAAATTTACTATTTGATTGACCTCAAATTTTGACACAAGGTAGATAGCAATGAGTAGAATAAAAGTCATACTTAGACCTACAACTAATTTTGATAAGAAAAATCAAATTTTGAAAAAACACCAATTTTAGAAAAAAATTGAAATACGATGTATTTTTCATAAAATCTCACAATGTAATGTATCAAATTGCATGAAACTTTAGAACAATGCTGATCAAGATATTTCTTACTACAATCCTATTGGTTTAAAACTCATTGAAATCCGTTGAAAATAATCTAAAAATCAAAATTTTGGATTCTATAGTACCTTAGCCGTGATGGAAAACTTAGATTTGATGTGGAAATTTGGCCTTTTTTCACGCAAAAATACCTATACTCTCTCACAAATAGTCTTTGGAAGAGTTTGGAGTGAAATAGAGAGGAAATGAGCTTCACCCAAATTTAAAACAATGCTTCGGTGGGAAAACCCATCCAACAATCGATCGCTAGGGTTGATCGATCGATCGATCTTGAGAATTGTAAATTTTTTATTTTTCAAGAATAGGAAGAATTGCAAAGCTTCAGAAAATTCCTAAAAATATCTCAAAATACTTCCCATCAAAATAAAAAAATTTCTGACACCCAAAACTCAAATTAAAAATCAAATACTAAAACATAGCATTGTAGAGCTCATTTTGATGATTTTTTCATTAAGTTCTCCTTAATTTAAGTACATCCACAAATTATTTTCATTAATACCTTTCCTTAGATAAGTAAACCCCATTAGTATGTGATTGTTAATTTATTTATATTCTTTTTGACACATTAATCCACTTTTATTAATTTTTGAAGAAAACCACCAATGTATTCAACTCTTGTCCCTTTTAATCTTGAATCTCACGAGACCACTCTTAACCAAACATAGATAAATTTATTTAGACTCTAGTAAAGACTAAGTTAATATTTTCAACTCACTTTAGCTAAAATTAATGTACATGGTTTGACTAAAAATATAAAATAATTAGAAGCTCATAATAATTTGTCCATACCTTTTTCGATGTTATTTTATTTTTTCCACAAATCATTTTTCTAAGGTTTGGTTTTTTCTGTATCATCTCTACTTACATCATTCATTTGTTTCATTCTTTTATTTCTTCTCTTTCTTTTTCATTTATTTTTATGTCAAGAGCCTAGGGCGACCTAACTAAGTAGCCCTTCCCCACCATTTTTATGAGGACAATTATATTATCAAGAGATATAAGTACATAAGATTCATAAATATTATAGTACATTATATGTATGTTTTTTAATTTTGAATAAAAATCTAGCCAAAAATCATCTAATTTGATGACTAAGACTCCACTAGAATCCAAATGCTTAAGTCAACTTTTGTTTAAGATTTCTCTCTTAATGTTCATACACAAAAGTGACTTGAGTCTCAACATGATTTGTGCAAGTTTTCAAAACAAAGAATTGCAACATCGAGTAAAAGAAAATCAAATTGATCTTCACTCCTTAGTATATCATTCTCTTCGTTCAAGTATGTTTAACCACAAATCATGTTACTTTTTAGTTTAAAAGAAAATTAATTTCAATATGTCCCAAGAGCTAACTAATAAAAAACCAAAACAAAGCTAATTGTAATATCAAGAAGAAGCTACATGAATGGTTTGTTATTTTTGACCATATTCTATTTTTTATGTTTTTTAAAATTCAAAGCTATGAATTAAAATAACATGTAAAAATAAAGTAAAATACAATAAAAACTAAAAACATGAATGTCCAAATGATAGAAAGAATTAAATTATGGGTATAAATCATAATCTCTTTACTTAAAGATGACATGCTTTTTAGATTTGCCTAGCTAACTTATCTTGAGGCAACCTAAGGTGCTCTTCCTAATTGATCATTCAAAGCTTAAAGATCAATCTTCTTTACACATACTCTCTTTATCTTCCTTTCATACACTTCGTGAGGCAACATAGGGGTAATATGGGTAGTGTAGTTTTTCTCATTTTTCTTTGACTTAAGTTTGAAAGGGTAATTCCTGAGACATTTTCTTCTAGTATGGGAATCACTATGTCATATGTCACATCCACCTACAATAGTAGAACTTATCCTTACTCCTTTCACTCTTGACTGAGGTGGGCTAGGCACTATGTCAAGGTTTGTGTCACTCTCTTTTGCCTTCACAAGGATAGTAGGTTTTGCTAAAGAGGTAGTTAAGCAATTCCTAAAACCTATGCCCTTTTTGTTAGTTTGACCAATACTTCACATGGTTTCCAAATTCTTCTTCTCACTCTTAAATGCATATAATTTTTCTTTTGAGAACTTGAGTTCTTTATTGAGAGTACTAGATTTCTCTTTATCACTTACTAGGTCTTTCATAAGGTCATGAACTTTTCTTTCATGTTTGATATTTAACTACACTAAACCTATTTTCTTCTTGAGAAAACAAAACTAATTCATCCTTTTATTTTTCAACTTTCTCTTAAGGCTTTTGGTTTCAAGACCAAGAATTGTTGGAGAAATTATTTGTATTCATCAGAATCAAAGTCAGACTCTGAGTTATCTTCAAGAGAAGTTGACTCATGAAACTTTTCTCTGGAACTATCTTCTTTCATACTCGTATGACATGTTGTGTAGTTAAAGATTTCAACTTCTTTAGGAGAGCTCTCATTAAAGTTAGTTTCTTGAAGAACCTTGTACTTTTGCTTATAATCAAACCCCTTTAATTTATTATGATTATTATTAGAAGAATTATCAGAAGTAATGTTAGGACAATCTGCAACAAAGTGACCTAACTTACCACATTCAAAACATTTCAAAATTTTCTTATCTTGTGTGATTTGTCTCTTATCTATCTCATCTCCTTGTCTCTTCCCAGAATTTTGACCCTTATTATCAAACTTAAAGTTTTGAGTTTCCATGAATTTCTTGAAGTTTTTAGCTAAAAACTTGATTAGTTCATCATCATCTTTAGACTCTTCAGATTCTTTTAAGGTGTTCAAGGCTTTACTCTTCTTGGCAGCTCTTTTAAATGCTTTTAGGTCATTCCATTTTCTCTTAGACTTTTCGAACAACTCTTTTTTGTTTTCATATATCTTCTTGCATCCCAAAAGTTCTAAGGTTCCTAACATATGAATTTAGAGGACAAGGACCTTAACAATTATGGCTGCTACCTTTATTTTGAATGTAGAGGATAAGGACTTTAACAATTTCCTCACAACAAAGTAATCAGGTATAAGCTCCCCCAATTGATCACATGCATTTTCTATGTCTGAAATCTTAGCATAGTATTTATAAATAATCTCTTCTTCACTTATTGCCATGTTTCCACACTCTAGAGTAAGCATTTGTTGCCTAGACACTTTAACAGTCTCAGTTCTCTCATTATATTTTACTAATTTTTCCATGCAACCTTGGTAGATATACAATTAGAAATTAGTCTATGTTGTGATTTTCTTAGGGTATTGAACAATGGACTAAGGGCTTTACTGTTTTGATTTGCAAGCATTATCTCAATCTCATCCTATTCACTTTCATCTTTGAAGATTGAATTTCCATCTTTGTCTTTGGTCATTTGAGGATTCCAATCTTTAATCACAACTTTCCAGTCATTCCCATCAAGCTCTTAAATAAAAGCTCTCATCCTGTTTTTCCAATATGAGAAATCTTGACTATCAAACAAGGGTGGGCAATTCATAGGACTTCCCAAATCCCCATGTTCGGTCATTGAGTTATTTGAACTAGCCATCGATTTTAATCTAACAAAAATCACCCAAGCAACATACTTTAAGCAATTAAGGCAAGGAAAATTATTAGAGAAGCAAATTAACAATCTAGGCTTACAAATCAACAAGTTTAAACAAGTAATTCTAGAACAAACATAAGGAAACTAAGAAAATTTGAGAAATCAAATCCTAGCATAAGTTATCTAGCACTAGAAATCAAACTACAGATTATGCAAGATAATGATGCACTAACATGCCAAAACAAATTAATATCATGAAGCAAACTCAATTTACAAATAAATATACCTTAGCTACCAATTGAGAGTTTATTATCCATCTAATCAACCGAGTTGATCACCACATTACCCCAAGTCCGATTATATAACACAAATAAAGATTACGAGATATGGCTTCGTTGTGCAAAATTTTGTTATATAACAGAAACAAGTAAAATTACTCTCTATGCACACTCACAATGAATCAATCTATCAAACCATAAAACATAAAGTGTCATGCCCTGACACATGCCACACCTGTCCTGAACCTTGTCCATGGATGTGGTACGTGTAGTGATGAAGTGAAGTGTAAGGAGTTGTGAAAGACTTAACCCAACCTTGTGTGAAACACATTGAAGTGTGCGCATGTGCCCTTTGTGCAAAAGCAAATAGAGGAATATAAAGGAGACTAATTAACAATCTTAGTCCGCACATACCCACATCATCTAAATAAGAACATAATAGTAAGCCTCAAGGGTTGAATATGTCTAAAGCCAACACCAGCTATCTATAGTGTGAAGTAAAGTCAAGTATAAGTTCAACATGTTACAAGACAAATCTAACATAACCCAAACAACTCTAGCTCCTCTCATATTTTGTATCTATCCGCATGATCCACATGGAGACCATCCTGAGCACCTGCATGGCACAACATACATCCCCAAAATAAAAACCACAAACAAAGAGGGGTGAGCATAGCTCAATAAGGGTTTTGAAATGGAATGTAAACTCCTGAAAAACACCACATGCATTCTCAATCTAAATGTGCATCACATATCCATTTTCTAGACCTATGCATCATGAGATAATTCACATTCTATACACACATTCATGCCACTTGTGCATAATGGGTCCATTCAAATTTCATATCACATATACTCAACATGTATAATCATTTAAATATCATAATAGCATTCACATCCTGCATAAATCAAGTATCAATATTCCCATCCTACATAAGAATGTCTCAATATCCACATTCACCCTTCATAATCAAGTGTATCAAACACATCTCATCCTGCATATTCAAGCATCATTGTTCTATAAACACAATGTGTAATGTAAGCATCATTGTTCTTACACAACTTGTGCCAATGAGCGTTGTATACCATACACATGCATAAATCAAATGGTGAATGTCTCAAAATTGAGAAAAACAACCCTGCTTAATCAGTCGAAGCATAAGCAAACCCACTCACTCAGGACAATCTCTAACAGGGAAAGTCTAAATTTCTAAAAAGGAAAATTAGAGTAGTTTGGGTAGCTTCTCTAACAGGCAAAATACCCTCTGGTAAGTTGGTGCACACGGACAAACCAACCTGGATTCTCAAGTCAAGAATACATATTAGTTTAACTCATTAAAGCATTCCCCTCTTCTCACCCGGAGAGGAACAATCCACAAGGCCACCATCTATTGAATAGAAAACCCCATCCACAAATGACGTAAAACCAATTTGATAAACCTCTGAGCAGCTAATCAGAAAAATAATGGCATCTAATCAATTAATCACAACTACTCATGATTAATCTTTATTTATAAATCATTTGTATGATGCATTCAACATGATGCATACATGAGCAAATGTTAAATGAGTACAAGCATAATTAGACATAGTCTAATCATTCCATATGTGCATGAAACGTAGTCTATTTATGACAAATAAAATCATATAAGCATATGCAAGAATGCATATATATGGTAGTGTTCATACTTAAACTAAAACATGTGGAACATTAATCACCTATAATCAATGTGACATGTGTAAACATTCATAATTTATCATGTTTATATCCTACTGGAATCATAGAGTAAATGCGAAAAATCAACAAAATATAGATTTAAAACATATGGAATATCATTCTAAACCTAGACAAGTATAGTCATCATCATGCTTAAGATAAATCATAAGTCAAAGAAAGTTCATATGCAATTAAGGTGACATTTGTGGGTAACCATGATTCATCATAGTTATAAAGTATTGGAGTTATAAGAAAAGAACAAGAAATTACTGAAAATCCACAAAAATGGTCAAATTTACCAAACTGCCTTATGGTCGTTCAATCAACCTGATACGCCATTCGAACGTCTGTTTGCCCATTCGAATGCACGAATAGTTCATTTTTCTAGTTCATCTTCAACCCCTCAAAATTCAAACCAAAAGCATTCTAAAATTTCATATAAATTCAAAAATCATCATAGGCAATTATATAATCAAAATCTAAGCTTAGAACATAATGGATCTTATCATTTGCATGCTTAATCATACTAAAATAACCATAAATCTCTTATTTTTAACAAATCATCATTATACATTAAAATGAAGCAAGAACTTAAATAAACCTATAATCATGCATTCTAATGGAAAAAAACTACTCAAGGTAAAAAAAACCTTACCTCAAACAAGCCTTTGAATCCATTGAACAATCCTCAACCTCAAGAAATCCTACCCAAAATTTAGGACTTTTAGTAAAACCTAATTAAAGCTAACCAACATACTCAAATCAACTTGAAAGGAGATAGATCTAGGTCATCCTTACGTTAAAAACAAAAATCACCTAATTAAGGTACTAAATCAAAATTAAAAACATGATTTTGATGGAGGAAAATAAAGAATCACCTTAATTAAGATAGACGCGATTAAGACAAAAATTGGAAGATTGGGGGTGATTAAGGAAAGAAAAATCACCTTAATTAAGGTTTTTCAATTGGGTAGAGCAATTCCTCCCTCCTTTTCCCATTTGCAAATGGCTAGGGTTTTTCTTTATATAGTAAGGGTTTTGGGTTGAGAGTATGAACTGTTGTGCTAGAAAATAAGGGAAAACGCCGTGAGTGGCTAATTAAGGGTATTTTGACTTAAAAATGAATTTAATCACATCCAAACCCACTTGAATAAACCATTGGGAGGTTAGAGGGTCAAATGGGTTGCATGTCCACCTACATGGATGTGGGTCATATGGTGGGGCCTGCTCCCATTAACCAAGAAAAATTAAAAGAAAGTGCCGATAAATAGGCAAAAATTTGGGCAAATCAAGCTTGACACTAATACACTTATATTGAAATTAATCCACATGAAATTGATAATTAACTAACCTATAACCCCAAAAATTAAATCAAACCGGTAAATAAACAAATTCACACTAAGAAAAGAAATTAGAGATCGTACCTAAAGCATTTTAACCCCACATGAACACACAACAATTTCTCGTGGAAAATCCAAACTCGGGGAAAAAACCACTGTAGTTCTAATAAGGACCCAAATCAACGCACTACTAGTAAACAAGACAATTACATCAATACAACTAAACCACCTACCTAACACAAACTTCTTTTATTTAGATTTCCAAAAATTCTTGTCATTTCTAGCCTTTAATTCTTCCCCCTTAAGCACTTGAAACTTTAATATCTCCTTGCTTTGTCAATGCCTTCTTCTAGCCTTAAACAAACTCCTCTTCTTGTATTGACTTTGGCCTCTTAGATTATTCAATTTCTCATTGAAGAAATTATGCAATTCATCTTTAATGCTTTTGTGTTGAATCTCTTCTTTTAGATGTGGAATAGCTTCATGAAATTACCATTAATCCTTTTTTCAAACTCTTTGAGAATAGCAAAGGTCTCTCCCTTCTTACCCAATTTTTTCTAGGTTTTCCTCTCAACAATTTCATCACTTCTTAACCATTATATATGTCTCCAAAATGATTTTGGTCTTTAACTTCGATAAGGAAAGAAATCCAATTTGGAATAGCTTATTTAGGGTAACTAAAACTGTTAGCAATCGATTGTTTTAGATAGCGATCAATCATTTGCTATTTTTTGAACACATGATACCTTGAGTGATCAAATTGTCTATGAAGCGACTGATTGATAAACTCTTGGTTTTTTTTTACATAGGTCCAATTTAGGTGTCAATCGATCGTTTCTAGGGGTGATCAATCTATCTTCAAATTTGAACAATTGTTCATTAGCAATTGATTAATTCAATCAACATAGTCTCCAACAATTGATGATACTGTTAAAAGATAGTTTTGCCCATTCAATTCTAAATCCTTTTGAAACCCCTAAAATCATATCTGAAACTTTTTTAAGTGATTTTATGTGAAAAAATGATGTAAATCAGCTTAAAAAACCATTAACATCCTTTAGTCTTCAGGCTTGAGCCATAAGAACATGTTTGCTCATATTTTTCAAGTCCATTAATTCCAAATCTAACTCGACTACAACTACATCTAATCAGATTTTATGACTAAGTATATAATCAAGGTTTCTAACATAATTTTGACAACGAAAATAGCCAATGAACCTAATATATGACACATATATTCTTACAAGAGAGAAAGAGATTCCAACCTCACAAACCTCATTCCTCATAGAGGCGGAGACTAGGGGTTGGATGGGGGGAAACTGGGGGGCTTTGCGTTGGCGGGGAAAAAGGGAGGGGGGGGGGACTGCCGGTCTATGGTAGAAGGTGAAGGGCTCGATCTTGTCAAGTGGTTGGTCATCAACGATTGATGAAAAACTTCGTTGCAAAAAGTACCAACTATGACGACATCATATCCTGGGCATCATAGATGCATACTAATAGCAACGACTTTTTATGCACATCACTATTGTTGCGTTGCTGTAGGCATTTTTTGTAGTCAAGCAAAAGCCTCATCTATGAAATAGGAAAGAAATGGTGGGACCCATAGGCAAGCCCAATGTCATTGGAGGTTGTAGAACACCCCATTACCCTCTCCTCAAGCATGTGTATACAACTCTCAATACATTTAGCTCTTTTGTAAACTAATCACCTAATTACTTTGGATTAGGGGAAATCCTCAAAGCCCTAATTAGTTTGTCCCCCCTTGATAAGTATGAAATCTATATCTATTTGATATACCTTTTTACCATATTTGCTAGTATAGATTAGGTTAATTTAGAGTTAATTATAGTTTATTTAGATTAAGATAGATATTAGTATTTTAGTTTAATTATTAATGATTTTGTAGTTATTAGTTGTTTAGACATGTATTTAAATCAAGATGGAATTTTAGTTACTTTCTACATGTCTAAAGTATGGTATTTTATGTTTTGTAGGTAAAGTATGCTTATCGAAGTACTTGGACGATGTTTGAAATGATTAAAAATAGTCTTCACATACTTTAAAGTGATTTGGACAACTTTTCGGAGTTATAAACAAGTTAGAAATTAATATGGACACGAAGGAAAGCTTAATGAACAGAATATGAACTGTCCAGGAAAACAGAAACACTGTAGCCGATCGAAAGGGCTGCAGGGCGATCGATCGGGATAACGTGAATTCAGACAAAAATACAGTTCAAGTGATCGATCGGGCATACAGGGCGATCGATCGGCATAACGTGCAGTTTCCTTATTTGACCCAAATTCCAATCCGTTTCATATTGGACTTCTTCCTACGGATCTTATGCCTATAAAAAGACATATTTGGCTTAAAATTGGGGGATTCCAGTAGATTTTATGAAGAGAAAAAGGAAAAAAAAGATGGAAGAGAACTCAAAGCTTTCAATGGAGATTCAAGTGCTTTCTTCTACCATGGAAGGCTAGACTTTTCCTTTACTTAGGAGTTGATGAAGCTATAGATAAGTTTTAGTTTTTTTTTTTTTAATTTAGATCTCAGTTGTGAATGATGACAATTGTATGATATGGATTTCCTTTTTAATGGAAGAGCTTTTCATGTTTATTCAAGTCTATGTTGATTTATTGTCTTGTAGATGATAGATTGATATGGTTTTGATATTTGCATCGATTTTAATTTCTGTGATTTAGATGAGATGGTCATACAATAGTTTTAATGTTCAGATAATTAATGACTTGGATGAGTTATACTAAGATTAGACGGGTCATGCCTATAGCTAGTTTAGTGTAGATGATTCGTGCTATTGTTGAAGATAGTTCATGCCAATCTTGTAGCTGAGAATACTTGTTCATATTCACACTAGATTTAGATTAAAAGTTAAGGAATTATTATGGTTCTATAGTGGATTCGATTTCCTAAGTAAATTTCATCATATTAATCTCTTGCTTTTAAACTAGTTGATTTCTTTCTTTTGCTTAATTTAAGTTTAAGTTTGTTTTAGTTTTTAATCAGCAAATTCCTCTTTAGATTTAGTGATAACCCATCCGTCCCTGAGGTTCGACAACCCTTAAATACTTATCCAAGTACAATTACCTTGTACACTTGCAAAGGGTTTAATTATAAACGATCAAGTTTTTGGCGCCGTTGCCGGGGACGGTGTTGATTTTTTACTAAATTAGTATTAGGATAATTCTATCTAATTTAGATTCAGTTTACTTTAGTTTTTAGGTTAATTCTTAGTTTCTTACCTTCTTTTAATTTGATCTTGTAGGCTGAGTTGAAGATCGTGCTCTCTACACTTGTGGCCACGAGTGGACATCCCAAGCATAGTGCTTCTCTTCGGTTTGCAAGATCCTTTTCTTTATTTATTTTGATTTATTTTTAGTTAGTTTTTGCTTGTTATTCCCCTTTTTACATTTAAAATTGTGTGGTGTGTTTGTGGTGTATGCGTGGTCGTCGCTCCTTACTCCCCCGATTAGTACCATTTGACCCTGAGCCTGAGCGAACATCTAGGAGAGCTGAGTTGCCCTTGACCTACATCCCTACACCCCCAAACTCACCTACCAATTCCTCCTCCCACACTACTTCTAGCCCCATCATGGCTGAACATCAGTTAGTAGATGCACCACTTAAAGCTCTAAGGGAGTATTACACTCCCAATGAGTACACCTCTCCTTCATGCATTAGGTTGCCAGCGGTTGCTGCTCAAAATTATGAAATTAAGCCCAATGTCATTCAAATGCTTCCATCTTTTTATGGGCTTAATAATGAAAACCCGTATAGGCACCTAGATGACTTCTTAGAACTATGCACAACTTTTAAGCTCTCAAATTTAACCGATGAAGCTGCTAAACTTCGCCTTTTTCCTTTCACATTGAAAGATAAGGCTAAGGAATGGCTTCACTCATTAGAGCCAAACACTATCACAACATGGGCCCAAATGCAACAAGAGTTCCTTAAAAAGTACTTCCCCATAGGTAAGACCAACCAAATGAAAAAGGTCATAACCACTTTTGCCCAACTTCCAACTGAACAGTTCCATGAGAGTTGGGATAGACTTAAGGACCTTCTTAGGAGGTGTCCTCATCATGCTGTCCCTAAGTATCAATTAGTGCAACGTTTTTATGAGGGTCTTACTGAACAAAACCGTCATCTTGTTGATGCAAGTTGTGGGGGTACCTTTTTGCTAAAAAATAAAAATGAGGCATGAAAACTTTTTGAGGACTTGAGTGAAAATTCTCTTCAACATGCTGCGTTGAATAGAAATGAGAGTGGATTATTTACCTTGAACAATGCCCCCTCTAGGGGTGGCTTGTATGAAGTCAAAAACCCATTAGACCTCTCCTCCAAAGTTGATACTTTGAGTAGGAAGCCGGACCTTCTTATGACTTCAACCCATCATTCCACTCCCTTCACTCAAGATGTATGCACAATATGCCTTAGCCCAGCCCATACTATCATTGAGTGCCCCTCTGCCTCTCAATTTCCTGAGCTTGTCCAAGACCAAGTGAATGCCACCCAATCCTCCCCTAGGGCTGAGAATAATCCATTTTCAAATACATATAACCCTGGGTGGAGGAATCATCCTAACTTTTCTTGGCAGACACAAAACCAAGGGGTTATGGGTAACCAACTCCCTAGGCAACTGTTCCAAGTCCTACCAGCCCCTATCCACCAACCTCAAGTGCAACCTCCATATGTCTAATCCAATACGAGTCCAAGTTTTGAAGAAAAGGTCTTGAGTGCCTTGCAAGGCCTTCAATCTCAATCCCAACTCCTACACTCTCACACACAATCTATAGCAAAGTTAGAACCCAAATTGGACAACTAGCTAATGTTATTAATAAAAGAGAGATGGGGACGTTGCCAAGTCAACCCCTACCAAACCCTAAAGGTCAATTTCAAGTAGAGGGAGCTCCTCCCTCTAATGAACAAGTTAATTCCATAATGACCTTGAGGAGTGGGAGGATTGTTGATAAGAGTGTTGGGGGGACACCAGTGATAGATGATATGAGTGAGGAGTTAGAGAGGGCAGCCCCTAATGAACCTCAAGTAGAAGTTAGTGCACCACATGAGAAGGAGTTTGTATCTCCTTCCCCTTCCTCAGAGCCAAGGTCTAAGACCTCTTCCGATGGATCTTATATCCCTAGGACACCCTTTCCTCAATGTCTTGACATGGCCCCACCATTTAGAAAGAGCACAGCTAAGATTGATGAGATTCTTGAGACTTTCAAACAAGTTAAAATTAATCTCCCTCTCTTAGATGCCATTAAGCAAGTCCCTGCTTATGCTAAGTTCTTCAAAGACCTATGCACTCAAAAGCATAAATCCAAGACCCATGTGTCTAAGAAGGTCTTTCTCACTGATCAAGTTAGTTATCTTTTGAAGTTTGACACCCCACCTAAGTATAAGGACTATGGAGTACCCACTATTTCTTGTGTTATAGGCCATCAGTCCATCCATAGAGCCCTACTTGACCTTGGTGCGAGTGTCAATCTACTCCCTTACTCGGTGTATGAGAAACTAGGGTTAGGTGAATTGCAGCCTACATCAGTTACCTTGCAGCTAGCCGACCGTTCTGTGCGTAAGCCTCGAGGAGTCATTGTGGATGTCTTAGTGAAGGTTGACTGGTTCTTTTTCCCTGTTGATTTTATTGTCTTAGATATGGAAACCGGTGCCAACCCCACATATCAGATTCCTATCATTCTAGGTCGTCCTTTTCTTGCCACAGCTAATGCATGCATAAATTGTAGGACGGGGGTAATGGAGATGACTTTTGGGAACATGAAAGTGCAACTAAATATTTTTGATGTGTCTAACCATTTGCCTGCAACTTCTAATGCTGAATGTTTTATGGTAGACAATTTTAGATTTGATGCTTATGATAGAGGTCCATCTTTTGTAGCACCAGCCCATAATCAAGTCATGCCTTCTAATTTTTCTGCATCATCTTTTTGGAGACTTAAGAGAAGAGCTAATGCTAATATCTACCAGCCGCCCTGATATATTTAAGAATGTTGGCAATGTCTGGCTAAAGACAATAAACTTAGCGCTTCTTGGGAAGCAACCCATGTTTTTGATATATTTCTTTTCCTTTTATTTATTTTCTTTGCTTTATTTAGGCTTTATTTACTTATTTTCTCAGTTTTTTTCTCATTATAGTTTTTCTTCTTTTATGGGATATAATACTTTACGTTTGGGGAAATGCTCATCACTTATATTTATTTCTTTTCTCCAATCCTATATACTTCATTTTCAGATTAGTGGATTAGTTATGCTTTCAGGTGATATCTTTCTTTCCCTCTCTTACTTATTCTTGTCATTGTAGTATATATTTTCTTTAACATTGAGGACAATGTTCGGTTTAGGTTTGGGGGTGTAGAAAGATATTTTTCATTATTATTTTTCTTTTAGGATGTTTTAGAGTATTTTTTTATTTTTCTTTTGTTTACTTTTAAGTGGGTTTTATCGCTTATTCTCTTTTAAAAGTATATATCTGTTTTTAAAGAGATCAATTTCATGAAGAAAGTTCAAGTAATGAATTAAGTGATGAAAATGATTAAGTGAGTAATTTCTATTTTATTTTCATTATCTTGGATAATTGTGCTTATATTTTTAAATCACATTTCACACACATGAAACTTATAGGAATATAATTTTATGATTTATTACTTGTAATCTTAGTGGGATATCTTTAACTGAGCATATATTTTTGAAAACTTGGCAATTGAGTAATTTTTAATGTTTTATGATAGATCTTTATGCTTAGCTTTTATTTGAAAAAAAAAGGGATAAGTGTGTATAGAAAAAAAAAAGAAAGAAAAAAAGTGAAAAAAAAGATGGAAAAAAATTAGATTGAATTAAAAAAAAATGATGATGAAAAAAAGAGTAAAGGTTTGTTTCTCTTTTAACTGAGTAACCGGACCTTGTGCCTTGGCAAGTATAAGGGATTGCGTCAAAAGGTGAAAAGTTGAGATAAATTCTTTTATGACTTACTTGATTCTGTAGCCTTTATAGTTCGAATTATTAAGCCTGAGGGGTGTTTCAACACCTAGTGCCTTGAGCCAACTGGATTAGGGACACTGGCCTAATGCTTGTTACATGGACTATTTAGAAAGCTTAATAGAACTAAGCATTGCACAAGTCATATTTTGATGTATATTATGCTTTTATTCCCTAAATTTAATTGAAATTTGAAGGCTATTACATGAGGGTTAATTATGAGATGTTAAGGATGAAAGATTATCATTGTTATATTTTTGAGTTAGTGAACTTTAATGAGCTTAGTTAATGGGTCACATAAGATATGCTTGTTAATAAAGAATGAAATTGTATGACTACAAAGTTTCTACACTATATGTTTTTGAAATGTATATATGTAGTTGCACAATTATTTCTAAGATGGGGTTATAGAATGGATTATTCCTTACTTGAAAGTGATCAGATCTTAATTGTTTACTTGTTTCAAGTTTTTGTGGTTGGTTCTTTTTAAAAATAGTTATGTGTTTTTAAGAGAAGATTGTTTTTTTTTTGAATTTTTGTTTTCTTGTTTGTTTGTTTTATTTTTCTTAGGTTTTGATGTTTGTGGGTATTATTACTGCAAACCCTCACGAGACACAACTTGTCCAACTAGGGACACCTAGGGCTTGTTGCATATGCTAAATGCAATCGTGATTCCCTACGAAAGTGGCTTTTATTTATTTATTTATTTAGATTAGTTATTTTATTTTATTTTTGTTTTGCTTGAGGACTAGCAAAATATAGGTTTGGGGGTATTTGATAAGTATGAAATCTATATCTATTTGATATGCCTTTTTACCTTATTTGCTAGTATAGATTAGGTTAATTTAGAGTTAATTATAGTTTATTTAGATTAAGATAGATATTAGTATTTTAGTTTAATTATTAATGATTTTGTAGTTATTAGTTGTTTAGATATGTATTTAAATCAAGATGGAATTTTAGTTACTTTCTACATGTCTAAAGTATGGTATTTAATGTTTTGTAGGTAAAGTGCGCTTATCAAAGTACTTGGATGATGTTTGAAATGATTAAAAATAGTCTTCACATGCTTTAAAATGATTTGGACAACTTTTTGGAGTTATAAACAAGTTAGAAATTAATATGGACACGAAGAAAAGCTTAATGAACAGAATATGAACTGTCCAGGAAAACAGAAACACTGTAGCCGATCGAACGGGCTGTAGGGCGATCAATCGGGATAACGTGAATTCATACAAAAATACAGTTCAAGCGATCGATCAGGCATACAGGGAGATCGATCGGCATAACGTGCAGTTTCCTTGTTTGACCCAAATTCCAATCCTTTTCATATTGGACTTCTTCCTACGGATCTTATGCCTATAAAAAGACATATTTGGCTTAAAATTGGGGGATTCCAGTAGATTTTATGAAGAGAAAAAGGAAAAAAAAGATGGAAGAGAACTCAAAGCTTTCAATGGAGATTCAAGTGCTTTCTTCTACCATGGAAGGCTAGACTTTTCCTTTACTTAGGAGTTGATGAAGCTATAGATAAGTTTTAGTTTCTTTTTTTTTTAATTTAGATCTCAATTTTGAATGATGACAATTGTATGATATGGATTTCCTTTTTAATGGAAGAGCTTTTCATGTTTATTCAAGTCTATGTTGATTTATTGTCTTGTAGATGATAGATTGATATGGTTTTGATATTTGCATCGATTCTAATTTCTGTGATTTAGATGAGATGGTCATACAATAGTTTTAATGTTCAGATAATTAATGACTTGGATGAGTTATACTAAGATTAGACGGGTCATGCCTATAGCTAGTTTAGTGTAGATGATTCGTGCTATTGTCGAAGATAGTTCATGCCATAAAAGTTAATTAATGATTCTTTTGGAAGTAATTCTATCTTGTAGCTGAGAATACTTGTTCATATTCACACTAGATTTAGATTAAAAGTTAAGGAATTGTTATGGTTCTATAGTGGATTCGATTTCCTAAGTAAATGCCATCATATTAATCTCTTGCTTTTAAATTAGTTGATTTCTTTCTTTTGCTTAATTTAAGTTTAAGTTTGTTTTAGTTTTTAATCAGTAAATTCCTCTTTAGATTTAGTGATAACCCATCCGTCCCTGAGATTCCACAACCCTTAAATACTTATCCAAGTACAATTACCTTGTATACTTGCAAAGGGTTTAATTATAAACGATCACCCCTCCCGCTTGAAAATCAAAGTCCATAGTTGGAGTCCAAATTTGCCGACTCCCTATAATATGGATAGATTTGCCCTTCTCCACCCTGTCCCCTTTAAAATTTTGTGCCCAACACTTCGCCACTTAGGTAGGCCACCTCCTTATATTTCTCTTTTCTTCTTTCTTATCATTGATTCTTCTAATCCAATGGTTTTTCATCTTCCTTGTGCATCTAACCTCCTAGAGATTCATTTTCCATGCCTTGTCTATGACTCCAACAAAGGAAGATGACATCTTTCAAGGAATTTCCATCGGTTTATAATTAATTATCAAATTGGACACTTAATCATTGCATGAGAAGTAATTTGGAAGAGGAGGCACATGATTTGGTACAAATGATATGAGTAAGGGATCTTACCTCAATTATTTCAGTTTTTGATGATTTTAGGGCTTCCTTATGATTTCTCCAATCAATATAAAAAATTACACTAATGGGGACACACAAAAGCAGCTCTACTAATAACAAAATTCATCACTAGTAATTAGTGGCAACAATTTTCTACTCGCTATAGACCCTGATGCAATTTCTTAATGAGAATCGAAAACTCCAAGTGTCGCAACTATTCTATTGCAATGGTTAAGCTGAAAGTAAAATAAACATTTTGCCACAATTTTTATCAGTTGCTAAAGGCATTTTACGACGTTTCTAGAAACACTAACATAGACTATTAGCAACACTTTCTCAAGTTATCACAATTGTTAATTTGCAACGTATTTTTACCTTTAGTAATAATCCCTAGCCGTCATAATTGATTTTCCTTATTGGGATACAAATATGTTAAATCAGTCACTAGTAGTGACAACATATAGTGTCACAATTACTAAATATAAAAAAATTTGCATTATTGATGAGCTTTATTGACCATTGGTGTTTTGTGAAAAAAATTTGTGACGTTTTAAGTTTACAATTTCTATTATTATTTTGCTATTGTTCATTTGCGACACATAAAAAACATCGCTATTGCACTCTCAAAACTAAATTATTTATTTATGATTGAATTAAAAACAATTGAGGCAAATATTGTTGAAAACAAATTATTTAGTTGGCCATAGGACACAATTCATTGCAATCCAAAACATATCTAATTGAACAAAAACATCTTACTTTTAGAAAATAATTGAGATAGACTACATGTTTCAACATTAAAAATGTGCTAATCTTTTTGAAAACAAACATCTAACGTTTAGAAATAAAGTAGCATAGACTCATTATTTCAAATTTTCTAACACCACCACTTCTCCTATCCACCATTTTCAATGCCTACTTACTCTACTACTAGCTCTCATCTTCAATCAACCTTGTAATAATATAGTTAAACCACTCAAATTAGTTTCCACATAGCAATTATCAAATATTAACTTTGTAAAACCTAATAATTTTCTAAATTCCTTTTTCTTGGCTACATGGAAATAAGTAAGTTTAGCACTTAGGTCTTCTTAGCGTTATAACATCCTCTTTACATGGAGTTTGGATATAAAACTTTAATATTAAAAAGTAGACAAAAAGAGGTTCATAGAGCTACTAAAAGTGCGCAAATTAAAGCTTCAATGAGAAAGTTATGATGGATAAAACATCAACAACGTTTTAGAGTACATCTGAAAAATAGTGAATTTGAGCATTGGAATGCTCAATACAATAATTTATCCCATGATTTGAATTTCGAAAGAAACTGTGGGGGTAAAAACTACACAAACATAACTTAAAAATGCCTTTAAGAATGCCTCAATTGGGGTTTGAATGAAGAAGTTATTGTAGTCTAAATTTTGATATGAGGTGCTATCTGTGATTTACTAATTCCTACCAATCTCACCCTTGGACATTCTTAATAATATAATTTTTTTCTAAAAATAGAGTTCTCATCTAAAATTTTGGGTTCTTATGGTTGATATAAATTAGAGATAAAATAGTCATGCATGTAAAGGATTGAAAATCCAGGTAATAACATAAAGGCTTCTCAAGAAAAATAGAAAATTTTCATTATAGGGCTAGATAAATGGGACAAGATGTTGAACATGTAAAAAGATAGTAGTGATAAAAGTAGACTAGGATTTAATAAGATATTGTCAAGGATAAAGAACTCACGCACTCTAGGAAGGTTTTTTCTCTAGCTAAACGTGTGAAAACCAAAAGAATTTCTTAGAAATTAGAGTCCACAGTTTGACCATAGGAAGATACATCACAAGAGAGAAAATCATAAGTGTAATGCTGATACTTTTACACACTTTTTCATTAAAATTCACGAAGTTTTTTTTACAATATAACAGTTGTAAATTGGGAAAAATGACAAAATTTGAAACACATGAAAATAGTTTTTATAAATTTAAAACATCATACATCAATTTTCCCACGTAATTTATTTCTTCAAATCATCGTACGGCCAAAACAACATTCTCAAGCATGAATCGAATACAAAACACATAAAATAACTTGTCATGGATATGTACTTTATCATAAATACATCCCACGCATCTTTTAGTACAGTCGCACAATAATCCAAAGCTATAATCCAATATACAAGTCGAGTTAGTACAAACACAATTAACTCTCATCTTACCCAATGCATAAGATCATGGTAAAATATTAAAGTCTCTCAATGAGTCAGAGTTAAACCGAAGACAATAAAACATGATTCACTAACGGAAGCAAGAGTCCAACTTTAGGAGCTCTCCACTAATAACTTGCAAAAGCCTCCCAAACATTGGGGCTAAATGAAGGAAAATAAATATTTTCATAATTAGTAAGAGAGTTCTAATAACTGAATTATGTAAGTCCATACATAGATGCGCTCATGCAATTTTCACCATAAGCAAATATAACAAACCATAATCAAAATCTCACTAGATAACATATCAAAGCCTAAAAACATACTATCTTACCATACATACTTACTCTTACTTGTACCATTGTACTCAGTCCTTACACTTAAACTCTCGCTTAAACGTCTCACTCAAAATATTATACATATAGATTACTAGAAAGCTTACAATTACAATACTGCTCAGAAACTTGCATTTACAAACTTACTTTGAATTTTACAAACTTACACAAAATCTTACAATTATTATTGACAACTGGAGCTCATTACCTTTAAATCAGCTCGTGCATCGAAGGAAAGGAATGTTACTGAGGCTTCACCTTAACCATCAGGGAGCACTAGACACCATAGAATTTTCCGAAGGTAAGGCACACCTATACTTATGGGGCATATGATCAAATAGGTAAGAGTAGATCCATAGTACTATTTACCGGAGTGCACAAATGCCCTTACTATAAGGGCCATATAGTGCCAAATAAGGGCCATGTAATATCAACTAAGGGTAAAAATCATACAATGCCTCCATTAGGTAGAAATCTTAGAGCACCATACATGGACGAAATTAAACAGTGCCACCCACTTTTGCAATTTTGTAGTACAAAGACTAGATACTTGGCTTTGCATGATTGGTCCTTGGCAAATTCCATATAAAATTGTACAGTTTTGACTTTAAAAAAAAATAGTTGAAGAAGTTGCGCTACAACAAGTAATCCTATTGGGGAAATTAAAGAGAGGTGTGGGAGAAAGTGTGATTTACACTAGAGATGCTGCCTAAAAGATGGTGTGCGCAAGAGGTGCTGGGCTAATACGGTCTTCACGAGTAAGGGTAAAAGCTATACTCGGATTTGAAAAGTTGAGGTGATTACTGATATGTTGTATATATGTGATCTTCAAAGGATCAAAAGGACATTCAGTTGGGCATCCTTCAAGCAAGGGTTGCCAACCTTCAAAGTGTCAAGTGTACTAGAGTGACTGGGGGATGCTTTAATGACTTTCTGGGGTCTTGACATCATGGTACTGCTGTATATGAGCAGCATAAGATGACATTAATCTTCAATAACGGCTTGAGGGTTTTGCCACTAGTATAAAGAGATTAGATTTAAATCCAGGGAGCAGAGTTTAGTTTTGATGGCATACACCCTATCTGATCATGCGTACCAAATGTGGACAATAAAGCAAATGTATTTAATGGACATTGTGATCTAAATAATGTACTTATTTGAACGGAAAGAAACATGGATGTGAGATTTAATCCAATTATGTGGGGTTAATAGATTAAAGATGTGAGCTTTAATTCAATTATGTAGGTGCAATAGATTGGATATTCTCATGCATCCTGGTGTTTGTAGGTTCTTCTATGTGATGTGCAACACTTGGGTGGGAGGTGTGAGATTGGTGGCAATAATTTAAAGGATCGTTGTTGCAGGATAGTGATGTCAGCACATCTATGTAAAGACAAAACTATATAATTGGAAAATTACATGACAAAAGCATTGTGAACAAATTGCAATTGATGCAAAAAAATTATTTACTACTAAAGAATAATGGTTGTTGGAAGATGAGACTTGCAAAGTTGAAACTTTTCAAAAAAAGTTTAATAGCCACTAAATTAAGATATATATGAATTTGAAAACTAAGTATACAATTGTCAAATCAGTATTAGATTCATAATTACAAGAATAATTATTGGTTGGTTAGCATCAATAGAAGTTAGAATAAAATTGACTTTAAGAGTTTGAGTTTGAATTCCCAATTCTTCTACACTTGAACATTTGACCAACACAACTCAAACATTCGTCCTTGACTTCAAAGGAATCACAAATTCTAGGGGTCAATGCTGCGCTCAAAACAGCTTCTTGTTCTTATGTATATAACTTTAAAGTCAATTGTGCAGTTGAATCTATGGGAATGTTTGATTGATGTGCCCAACGAAGGCACAATCGATATCAAGGAGTATTCACGCAGTGAAAGGGAAGAAGCAAGGAAGAAAAGTCTGAGTAATTCCAATAGCATAATTGTAAAACAAGAAGAGGATCACCCCATATAGGGGACGACCAGTCCCCTAGGGAGTTGTGCCCAACCCCAACCAGGCCGGTCCGGTTCCTTAGGTGAACATGCCAGTTAGTGGTTCGGCTAGCCTGGGCCACTAACTGAACTAATATAGTTTTACATCTGAATTCCAAACTAAAGCAAATACTAAACTATTACGATAGTAAATAGTTCAATGCAACGAAGTAAAAGCAATAAAGTAGAGTCTAGGGAGTCCTCTGAGAGACTTGTCATTGTGCACAACACTCCACCATGCTTCCGCTATTTGCCTTGTCCTCAAGGCAACCAAGCTTGAAATCGAGTCATAAATTCATCCTCAGGCATCCACGTAGAGTCCTCAAGTCGCTGCCCCTGCCAAGAAATCAAGACCTTAGTAATAATGCGACCAGAGCGACGGACCCAAAGCTTCTCAAGCATCGAAGCAGGGATAGGGTCGGACGGCAGAACTCGGCACATCAGGGGAGGAGGAGGAGGAGCACCCACAGCCAATGACTTGTCACCCATAAATTGCCACAAACGGGACACATGAATGACAGGGTTAACCAAAGAGTTAGAGGGCAAGGCCAGGTGGTAGGCCATAGGACCAACACGCTCCTCAATAGCATATGGACCATGGAAACGGGGAGCGAGCTTGGAGTTCTTAGGCTGAAACAAGGAGGTTTGTCTATGAGGGAGAACCGACACATAAACCAAATCACCCACTGCATACTCGCGATTAGTATGGTGACGATCATAAATTTGTTTCATCCGGTTCTAGGCAGATGATAAACTCTCCTTGAGTTGGCATAAGACCTCATCGCGCATATGCAACATATAGTCCACCTCCGCCACGGAAGAACGGTGAGGTACATACAATAATGCCGTCGGTGGCAGACGATCATACAACACCTCAAACGGAGTGAACCTGATGCACGTATGATAGGCAGTATTATAAGACCACTCTGCCCATGGAAGAAGCTAAAGCCATAGGCGGGGCTATGTCATAGTAAAGCATCGAAGATACTACTCCAGGCAACGGTTAACCACCTTCGTCTGCCCATTTGTCTAGGTGTGGTAAGCAGTGCTTATATGGAGAGATGACCCCTGTAAAGTGAAACTCCTGCCAAAACTGTGAAAGGAAGATCCGATCATGGTCATAAACAATTGTGCGGGGCATACCGTGAAGTCAGGCCACCTTGCGAACATAAAGCTCAGCTACAGTCTTGGTGGTGAAGGGATGGCCCGGCTCACAGAAATGAGCATACTTGGACAGCCTGTCTACCACAACCATAATAACGGACTTACCCTGTAGCACGGGCAAAGCCTCCACAAAGTCCATCAAAACATCCTCCCAAATCTTATTTAGAATAGGCAAGGGCTGCAACAACCCGGCGGGAGAAGTTGTGGCCAATTTAGCCCACTGACACACATCACAAGCGGCAACGTAGTAATGGATAGTCCGACGTATGCCTTGCCACATGAAACTCTGGCTGACCCATTTGTAGGTGCAGAAGGTGCCCTCATGACCAGCCACGGAGTGTCATGAAAGTGCAAAAGAATGCGGCGGTGGAGGTCAGCAACATTAGGAACCCACAGGCGGTCCTTCCAGAAGAGGAGGTCATCCTGCCACACAAAGAAGGGACGGACAGTAGCGTCGGTTTGGAGGGTGGCAATCACATCCTGTGTCCAAGAATCCACACTATTGGCCTGCCGTAACTCCTCAATAAAGGGGCAAGATAGAGTAGAGAAAGCCAAGCAAGAGCCCAGTGCCGGACTGCGAGAGAGCGTGTTGGCCATGATGTTCTCAGACCCTTCTTGTACATGACCTCGTAGTCATATCCCAGCAACTTGCTTACCCACCGTTGCTGAGAGGGAGTAGACACCCGTTGTTCCAAGAAGTATTTCTGTGGCTAGTGATCAGTACAAATTAGGAACTGGCAACCAAGTAAGTAAGGACGCCACTTGCCAACTGTGAGGACAATAGCCAACATCTCCTTCTCATACACTGATAGGAATAGGGAGCAACCAGCCAAGGCTTTACTGAAATAAGCAATAGGGCGCTTGTCCTACAAAAGAACCGCCCCCAAGCCCATCTGTCTCCACCACAAATGGTCGGCTAAAGTCCGATAATAGCAGAACCGGGGCGGAAGCCATAGCCTGCTTAAGCACCTCAAATGCTGTTTGGGCCTCCTCAGTCCAATCAAAAGCCCCCTTCTTAAGCAGCTCCCCGTAAGGGGGTGAGCCAACTCGTCGTACCAATTGATGATTGCCGATAATAACTTGTAAGACCCAAAAAACCCTTGAGTGCCCGGACGCGGCCACCTTGGCCGGGTCAGTAGAAACACCGCTCCTCGAGATAATATGGCCCTAATAATCAACCTACATGCTGCCAAAGGAACACTTCAAACACTTCAGGAATAAGAAGTTAGCTCGATAGAGAAGACCGACTTGAGGTGCGTCAAGTGCTCCAACCAAGATTTGTTGTACACCAAGATATCATCAAAGAAGACCAATATATAGCGATGCAGGAATGGCCTGAAAATATCATTCATGAGGCACTAGAAGGTGGAGGGGACGTTGGTCAGCCCAAATGGCATCACGAGGAACTCAAAAAAGCCTTCATGAGTCCGGAATGCGGTCTTGTGCACCTCCGCTGGCTACACCCAAATCTGGTGATATCCTGAATGCAGATCAAGCTTACTAAAGACTGTGGCACCTATCAGCTCATCCAACAACTCCTCAATCACCATTATGGGGTATTTGTCTTTAACGGTGATTGCATTCAAGGCACGATACTCAACACAGAACCTCCACGAACCATCCTTCTTGAGAACTAGTAGTACGAACTCGTACTAGGACGAATGATCCCTGACTGAAACATGCCCGCCACAAGTCTCTCAATCTCAGATTTCTGTATGTGAGGATAACAGTATGGGTGGACATTGGCTGGGGCCGCATAGGAATCTGATGGTCATGAGGCCGGACCAGAGAAAGACCCTACGGCTCTGCAAACAAGTCTTGATGGTCGGTCAACAACTCCTGGAGATTTGAAGGCATCTCGTCCTGAATCACCCCAATAGTGGCACGCTGCTACAAAACCAGAAGAAGGAGCTCACGGACTAGGCCGAGAGGAGGGTGCCCGGCCGCAAGCCTTCGATCCTGACCTGCTGCCCGTTGAGCTCAAAATCCATCACCATGTCCCGGAAGTTCCAAACCACATCACCACGCTCCTACAGCCACTGCACACCCAACACCACATCTGCCCCCTTCGTAGGTAGCAAGAATAGGTCGGTAACAAATGTGTGGCCTTAGACAGAGAGCGTAACCTGAGCTCACACCCCGGAACTCTGAAGATGCTTTCCATCACTAATCAACACATCAAATGGCTTAGTGTCTGAGACAAAACAACCCAGCCGATGGGCTACCTTGTCATTAATAAAGTTATGAGTAGACTCACTGTCGATCAAGATAGCCACCTGCTCCCGCTTAAGGTAACCCTGTACTCTCATCATGCGTGGAGTGAATGCCCCCGAAAATGCATGGATTGAAATTTCGGGCAAGACAACCTCCGGAGAAAATGAATCAACTCTAGCTCCTCCTTCGCTGTCATCTTCTACCTCCTCCACGAGAAGGTTGCCCTGAACAGAACAGCAGTGCCTGAGAACAAACTTCTCGTCACAGTGAAAGCACAACCCTTTTGATCGGCGTACTTCCATCTAGGCCGGGGTGGGGTGCCAGACAATCTGGCTGGGCGCACAGCCTACTGTCTAGGGCGGCCTGCTTCCGGGCAGCTGGGGCTCGCCACTAGTGGGTTGGCGCTCAAGGCAGGCCAGGGCATAGGTCCAAGCCGCCCACCTCTGCGCTGCCTAGTCGGCTTCTCTTCCTTGATGCTGGCATGGCGCATGATGTCCCTCATGCTGGCGCAAGGGAAGTGGCGCATTTCCTCAGAAATTTCAGGCTTTAAACCACGCTTGAATGTTCCCGCCAAGGCAGCCACCGGCCAATAAGGGAGTTGGTTGGCCACCTTCATAAACTCTGTATAGTATGCACGGATGGTGGTGGTTTGGTGCAGGGTGGAGAGCATCTAGTTGAAGTCCTAGAATTTATTCGGCTCGAACTAAATGCAGATCTCGTCAGAGAAGGCAGCCTAGGTGGGGTAGCACACCTCTTTTTTGAAACTCTGGAACCAAACCGAAGTGTCCCGATCGAGGTGGAAGGCAGTGATGCAAGGCGTTCAGCCTCAGAATGTGTCCCTTTGTAGGCAAAGAACTTTTCCGCCTTGTACAGCCATTCCACAGGATCGTCATCGTCATTATAGCGAGGAAATTGTAAGAGAGCCAAACGGGGTTCAGCCCCTCCCCGTTGTCCACCTTAATCCTCGGGATACTTGTCCCACTCCTCTGCGTCCTGGAACTGATTTGGAGGGGGTGGCATCATAGGGGCATTTTCTCGAACACCTGGTGTGCCTTGCATGTCCCAGGCCTGGTGTCTCCCCTCCAACGCATGATTGCCAGTGCCAAATAACACTGGACCTGGGAAAACTCTCGTGTCGATGTCTGCCGGCGCTGGGGGGCCTGGGATGGTCGGTTCGGGAGGCTGCAACTGCCCGCTCCTCTCTAGGACAGCCGGGGCTGGACCAAGTAGAATGGGCGCTGCACGGCCGCCTCGCTCTTTGCCTCCACACTTGCCAAATGCATGTTCATGGCCTTCAACTCAGCCATAATTTCTGACAGTGTGGCTTCGATTGCCATAGGAAAGACCTTCGAGCTGTCTGCAGATGCTAAGGCAGGCACCTCCTTCTCCGAAGGAATCTGGGGACGGCGGTAGCTTCCTTGCCTCGAGCCATGGCCGGGGATCGTAAATGCTCTGATACCAATGATGTGCTCGGCGAAGGCATAATCGATATCAAGGAGTATTCATGCAGTGAAAGGGAAGAAGCAAGGAAGAAATAGGAGAAGTCTGAGTAATTCCAATAGCATAATTATAAAACAAGAAGAGGATCGCCCCATATAGGGGATGACCAATCCCCTAGGGAGTTGTGCCCAACCCCAACCGGGCCGGTCTGGTTCCCTAGGTGAACATGCCAGCTAGTGGTTCTGTTAGCCCAGGCCACTAACTGAACTAATATAGTTTTACATCTGAATATCAAACTAAAACAAATACTAAACTATTACAATAATTAATAATTCAATGCAATGAAGTAAAAACAATAAAGTAGAGTATGGGGAGTCCTCTAAGAGACGGGTCATCGTGCTCAACATTGACCTGAAAGATATGCATCAATTTGTCTGACGAGAGAATTGAACAATCTAATTTGTTATAATTTAATTCCAACTCAAACTTATACAACCAAAATAGGAATCTATAAATAGATTTTTCTACGTTAGTTCTAAGAAGGAAGTCAGGAAAATGTCTTATGATCCTAGCTTTTGCCGAGGGAATATTCGACATCAATTTGCATTAAAGCTACTTCAAAAAGCTCATAATTCAATGTACTTTGCCTCAATCTAAATCTAGTCAAGTTTTATAGTCTATTGTTTTTTCTTTATAAAATTTATGAGAACTTAATTATAAACCCAAAAATTTCTACTTCAAAACCAGTCATTGATTTAGTTGTTAGAAAATAAAAGGATTGTTTCTTCTTTGGTAGAATCATCTAAAGAGTACTTGACTGCAAAGGAGTTGAAGATAATATAAAGAAAAGAAATTGGTAGGTGTGCGGATTTTTGGACACTTTTGCATGGATCATCATAGTACCTTGGTGGATTCCATTGTCTAGAAAGATGAGTTTTGTAAACTAATTTTCCACCAAGAAATCTTTACCTTTACTGGGTTCTTGTGGTTTTTCCTAGATAGCATTTTCCAGATAAAAACTTTGTGAACTATGTGATTTTAGTTTATTTTCAATTTTTATACAAAGTCCAAGGTTTGTAGAAATAATTTCCATTATTTAAGTAATATATCTTGATCGTATTAATTAGATTTTTTTATTGAGTGGGTTTATTAATCTAATTGCTAGCGTTTACATGTGGCTGACATACTTGATGTGATGCAAGGCACATGGAAACCGGAAGTGTTGCATCGTTTTTATGCTACAGTTGTATATTTAAGATACAGTTTGGCTTGCAAGGTCGACTCCATCTTGTATACTAGAGTCAATCGTGTAAATGATGCATGGGCTTTCTTATCCCTATCTGTGAAAAGCAATGGTTGATTAGTGTAACTTATGCCTTGTTTTGTACTTAATTATGGAAAAATATATATTCTCATTTTCACACTTCTATGAATGTAGAAAAATATTTAAAAATCTCAAAGTATATACATACATACATACATATATATATATATATATATGTATGTATGTATATATATACATATATTGATGATATGAAGAGGACAATTATATATTCTCATCTTGGCAATGTATATTGGAGTGTTTTAAAACCCAGACTAACCCTGTGAATTCAACCGGGTTCAATCTGGCCCAGTCAAAATTCATGTTGGCTCACTCAAGCCCAACCAATCAAGCCGGTGATGCGGACTACTGGGCCAATCTTGGTTGTTAAAAAAATTGGTGGAAAGGGAGAAGGGCACCGTCGCGGCCCTTGACAATGTCTAGCTGCGGGTTGACCTCGTTAGCCATTGATGGCGAGGTTGAGTGGGGGTGGGTGTTGAGAGGGCTTTACGACAGTCTAATGATGCCTAATAGCCAGAGAGCTTGCCGGACGCAATGAGGGTGCCGATCATGGTGATAACAACGGCAACAGTTGAACATGTGCCAAGACTAAGGACCCAGCTGATTTGACATGGTCAATGGTCTTGTTGGAAGCCAACTTCTTCTGATTGTCTTGGGTGAGGATGGTTGCGGGCCAATCGTAGATGGAGGTGGACGATGAGCCTAATGTAGGCAGGGGTGAAGGGTGGTTGGTGGCAACCGCCAGAAGAGGATATGGACCAGAGGCCAAGGTTAGGACATTGGGGTCAGGCACCATGCCGAAGAGAAGATAGGAAAGAGAGGAGAAGAAGGAAGGAGGGACCGGGGCATACTGGATGAGGGATTTGAAGTGGGAGTGGCTTAGGGTTTGGAAGGGTCGGGGGAGAGTTTTATATCAATTGGGTTAACCTAGATTGACCCCCGGTTAAGCCTAGTTGAACTGGCCCAGCTGCTAATTTGGGTCAAGGGTCGGGCCAGGTTTTAAAACTAGTACATTGATGTTATGAAAGATTTGTAAGAACATATTCGGCCATACAAACATGTTGGAATATTTTGGTGACAAAATATTATTATAATAATATGTATTTATGTATCATGAGAAGTTGATTGTTGAATATGAAGCAAAGCATGAATTTACAAGGTATTTATCACGTAAAACACACAAACACATATACACATCACACACCCATAGGATTAATAGGGTTTATTATAAAAGAGTATGAGAAAAAGAATTGAGTAAAAAAGTGCATTGTATGCAAATTTTTCTTTAGTGATCCATCAAGAATAATATGAGATCGATCGACCTTTATTTCGTGATTATGGAAATATTGAAAGCAAGAGCAATCGATTGGATAGGTAGAACGATTGATCAAAAGAGCTCATTACATGTAGCAATTGATTGGCATATGGGTGAGATAGATTATATAGGTTACTATAGAAAATATTGTGTTGTTTTATAGCATGAGAGATCAATCAGGCATAAGGCGATCGATTAGTTATATGCGATTTTACCAAAAATAGGACATTCCAGGATAAATCCATTTCCTACTAAAATTTCAACACTTAAACTAACTTAAATACATATATAGTGTATTTGGGTGTGGTAAAAGACAAGTGGAATCTAGAGAAAGAAAGAGAAGGGCCAGTGATTTCTCTCTAGAGGAAATTGAGTGTTTGTTAGACAAGAGAACTTCCATAGCCATTATACTTTGAGGAACACTATATTTAGGTATTGATTCCAACGAAACTCCATGTTTATTCATTAGCTTCATAGTTTGTTTCTCTGGATTATTCACACAAATGCTTTAGAGTCAAAGTTGGTAAAGAGAAAGAGGTTTGAGATTAGAACTCTATTGCAATTCTCATTGTGAAGGTGCTATTAAAAAAATAAAGGAGGATCATTCTAAGATGAGTCGAGAAGATCAAATTGCATTCTGACGATGTAAATGACCTTGAAAGGTGCAACAAAGTCAATAAAGTTAGAGTGGAGTTGAGACCAACTAAATGAATATGAATAGAAGAGTTTTTTGCTTGTTATTGGCAACTCTCTACTTGTTTGCTTAGTACATGATTTAGTCTAAATGGAGTGTCCTGCGACTTTTCACTTTTGTGTTTCCATGTGTAAATCCCTTGTCTTATTGTTTTTGTTGCTTTCATTTACATGTTAGAAAATTAGGGATTTTGTATAGTCAGATACATATCATAATCTTTGAATCGAATATTTGGGTTAATGAAATTATATGTTCACATATAAGTGGTAGTTGTGGTGTAAAATTCAATTTTTAGGCAATTATGGTTCAAGTATGCATGGATGTTGGTATAGCTTGTCATGTTTCAATTTCTATTGTCAGTCTTATTGTTACTAGAAATGAACTCTCATGAAAAAATTAAACTCTATGAAACCTCAATTTGCTACCTTGGATGTTGAAAAACTTATTTGTGATGAAAATCATAAATTTTTAGAATCAAGTTATGCATGTGAAGTTGAGAAAAACATATCACTAGAAGTAAGGATTGTATTATTGGGAAAGACTTGTTATCTTCTAATGAAGGATTCAAATATGAGAAAATTACTCTTCTAGATAAGATAGAAGATCCAGGAAATGACTTAAAATGTTCTTGAGAAAAATTGAGAACTTTCACTTTAGAACAAGAGAAATTGGATAAGATGTTATATATAGAATAAGGTACTACTGATAAAAGATGCTAGGGTGTAATGAAACAGTTCCTTCAAGTTTAATATATATCACCAAGTTGATAAAGGCTGATGAACCTGTGCATGATAGGAATGTCCCTCCACATGTTGTTCCCACTCAAAACCTAAATGAACATCTTAGGAATCTTAATCCAAAGTATCAACATAGGAAGCAATCTTGTAAAAAGGAAAATTTTTAATCCTTTTTAATTAATCAAATTCAAGCTATAAAGAATAACTTAAAAACACCTTGGTCAATGGGTGATGAATAAATCTAAAACTAGAGAAAGTCATGTATCTTCTAACTTGAGCAAATTGGCTAAGACTTGGAAAGGAAACCTATTTATTAAATCACCTATGTGTTCTCAATCTTCTCCAACCCATGGTCCAAAAGTAAAATCTTAAGAGGTCAAGAAAGAAAATTTAGTAACTTTGAAAAATCAATTTGTTACTTAAATGTTATATCCATTGGCCTGTCTCAAAGTTATGCTTTAGGATAACACCAATAGCACTTCTAGTTTTCCATCAATCTTTGTTTTATGACCTTGATTTAATTTTGTGACCTTGATTTAATTTTTCTGATCCTATAAAGGACAAAAGTTTGTAGTAGGATATTTTTCTATATATTTTTGTAGGTTGTGTTTTACATTTTTGTACCAAATACATTAATATTTGACATCATTTTTTGGGGATTTAGTTTAGGATAAAATTTTGAACTTAGAACAAATTTCAACTGAATTTCATTTGATTGATTTGTTCACAAAATTCTTAGATTCTAATTGGTATACTTACCTTAGTAAAGTTGTAGGGATTTCTTGCTCAGAGTAATTATCATAAAAAACCTATGTCCTAAGTTTTTAATGATTACTTTTTTGGGACACATTTTTTTGTTCGTTAAGGGTTCTAGTGTATTTTTGGTGGGAAAATTGTCTTTTCACAAGCTGCAAATACGACGTCTAATATAATCTTAATGCAGGAGGTTATGCACAGTAGTTAAGAACTTGAGTCAAGAGGGCTATTTTATTATCAAATGAAGTAGACCTTAAATTCTATTGAGAGTACCATATGCATTGATGCTTTTTTAAAATTCTTAGTGATCACACTTTGAATTTAAAGACGACTATTGGGTTAAAGTATAATATTATTGATTTACAACTATAACAAAAAATTATGAGGTATTTGAATTCCTTTCTAAGTCCAATGAGAATTGATATTTATGCAATCATTGTATTATCATTTGTAAATACTATTTCTTACTAGAGTTCTTGTAAACATGACGAAGAGGGTTATCTACATGGGTCATCCTGTGATAGTGTGAAAGTTTGACACCAGTAAAAAGCAATTAAATGAAAAAAAATTATGAATGCACAAGGTCATGAGAACTCAAAAAAGCCCAAATTGCTTATATTTAGAAAAAAAATTGTTATAAGAAAAATTAGTAAAAAGGAAATATCAAAAAATTGGCAAAGGGTAAAAGCATAGATAAGTTGATTAAATTTTTTTATAGATTTGTTATTGATCATTCGTATGTATTATTTATCATAGACTATCTACTCTTATGAACTTGAGGATCAAGTGATGAGCAAGCACAAGCCAAGTTTCTCAATGGACTGATTTGCCAAGTGACTGATGAGATTAATATTTTTAACAATATTATTCTATGATATTGTGAAAACTATTCTTAAATAATCTTTGTTAGTATTT
Organism: Saururus chinensis; assembly: GCA_035235625.1. Taxonomy (NCBI): domain Eukaryota; kingdom Viridiplantae; phylum Streptophyta; class Magnoliopsida; order Piperales; family Saururaceae; genus Saururus; species Saururus chinensis. Next base: position 24,023,303 of record CP141142.1, read on the forward strand.
GAATTATTCTAAACACTTTGTCATACCCACTAGAATGAGCATTGGAGCATGAAATGTTGACCTTTTAGTTGAATAGATACAAGTTTATGCTATTGTATACTTATTTACACAATTGTATCGAATATCAGGAATAAAGATTGTGTTGGTGATGCAACTATATTCTATTTTAAAACACAATAGCTTGTTAAACATGATTTTTTTACTCTTCCTGAATTTTTTTATTGATATTGTTTGATTTACATAGGTTCTAACCCTTTATTATTATGTTCACCTATGTCTATTTAAGACAAAAGGACGGATAAGATTTTGAATAATAGGTTAATTACATAAAAATGTTGAGGGAACTTGATGATTAACTCCCACATGCTAAGAGTGTTTGAATGTAAACTTATGCTTTACTTGTGTTCAGTAGTACCATGTAAGTATTTTCTTGTTTACAATATGCAAGTTAATTACACGTAGAAGACAACACCACATTAGCTTATGAGTGTCATAAATTAAATTAATGAGATTCATATTTATGTTCGACAATCTTGTTAAAGTCTGAATTATGCAATAAAGAGGTGCAATTTTCATTCAGATTGATGAGTTATGGTGTAAATGTAATGAAATAGACAAAGGGTGATATTATTAGAAGATATATGGTCAAATGTATGCGTTAGCATATTTTGGTGAACAAAACAATATCATAGTGATGTGTATTTTGAGTCATGAAGAGCGCATGTTGAAGATAAAGTAGAACATAAAGATTTAGGGTGTTTATTAGGTAAAACACACACATACATGCCACACACTTAAGGATTGATAGGGTTTATCATATTAGAATGTGAGAAAATAGGTTGAGTAAAAATATTGCATAAATATGCAAAATATTCTTCAACAATTGATTGGGAATGATGTGACATCAATTGGCCTTGAATAGGTGATTACAGAAATAATCTAGATGGAGAGTGATTGATCGATCAAGTGGAATGATCAAATGACAAAATCCAGTAGGTGCAGGAAAAATCAGCATATGGGTGTAATAATCGAACATGATACTAGAGTAGGTATTGTGTTGCCTTATTGCATAACAGATATATCGAGCACAAGGGTGACCGATGGAAATAGGTGGTTTAACCTAAAATTGGACATTCCATGAAGAATTTATTTCCTATTAAAAGTCCAACTCCTAAACCTACTTAGATTCATATATAAGAGGTTTTTGGATGAGCTAAAAAACAAGTGGCAGCTAGAGGATGATCGAGAAGGCCTAGTGATTAGTCTCTTGACTAAATTAAAAGATTTATTAGAGGGATCTTATCTGGCTATTATGTTACGAGGAAAATTTATTTTGACAAATATTAAAAACAATCCATGTTTATGCTTTATATTTATAAGTTTTTCATTTGTACTCTTCATACAAATACTTTAGATTCAATGTTGGTGGAGAGAAATAATTTTCAGATTGGAGAAATCTTTGTGTCAAGGGAGAGGTCAAGGGGTCAAATCATTTTTACCTATCTAAAGATGAGGGAAAAGAATGAAGCAAATTAAACACTTCGTAGTTGATATAGAAGTTTTTGATGGAAGGAAATCTGCATTTTTATAATGGTTTTTGACCCTCAATAATCAAATAATATATTATGGTGAAAATAAGGGTGGAAATGATTATCATACTTGTATCTTTATAAGGAAAAAACTTATATGCCCATCATCGCATATGGACATTGAAGCGGCACATTGCAAGCTTCCAGATCTTGATCACACATACTACCATTAAACAATGGGTGGGCGGGTAATAGAAAATTTGCACCCCTATTTAATGCTCAATGCATGGTCTAGATTTAACTGCTTAAAAACACATATAAACAAGACTCTTTTCATAATGTTTATAACTTGATTCATTCTATTTTCTTAACCTAGATTTGAAAAGATTATTCAAAATTGAAAAATACAAAAACACAAAAATTGGATATATGTGCTTTCGAGTAGATGCATTAGTGTTTGGTTTGTTTTTATGTTTATGTTCAGCTCAATTTCTTTAATACTCAAAAAATCATGATTAAGGTTGATATACACCAAGATTAGTGTTTTTGTTTATTAACTAAGAGAAGAATGTGCAAAGGTGAGTGAAGATTATGTTAATTCTCTTCATTTTTGATATTATAAGTCTCTATATTTCTAAAAACATTGCACACATCATAAGATTCAAGTCAATTTTAAAAGAAGAAATTGAATATGAAATTTAAGACACTTGAGGACTTGGGAATTTAGATTTTAGTATGGTTTAGGAAATCTGAATTAGGCAAACATGCTAAAACTCTAAAATGAAATAGATGTAATTTTTATTTTACTTTTTCAAGAACATTGATGTTTTATTTTGTAGGAAAGAAAGAAAAGAAAAAACATTGTCCTCATAAAGATGATAGAAATGGGTTTCCAACTTAGGTCATCCTATGCTAGAGTAAAAGCCTTCATCTACTTTATAAGAACATATGCGGCTTATGTATTGTAAATTGGCTATTTTTAATCATCAAAATAATGTCTAAACTTCATGTATGTTTTAGTCTTAGGAGTTTGACTAGATGTTGTTGTGGTTGTGTCAAATTTAGATTTTATTGACTTGAAATATAGGAACAGAGATGTTCTTAAAGATCAAGGTTGAAGATTCAGTGTGTCAAAGGCAAAAGGTTTATTTTAATGCACGCATGCACACATAAAACTGGAATAATTAATTGAAGTTATTCTGAAAGTTTACAGAAAAATTAGGGTAAAATATAAAAAATTATTGTGCATCGATCTATTGCTACAAATGCACTCATCCCATTGATCGATCGCCCTTTAAATCAAATAGTTTAAAATTTTCTTGTGATAATATAGATTAATCTCCACTCACGAGGGATTAATCAAAAGAAGAGTTTTGCCTTGTTTAGAACTATGACCAATCGATCGATGTCTGACCTAATCGATCAATGTCTATGTAACTTACCTAGTTTAAGTATTCTGATAAAGAATTCATTCCTAATTTAAGCTAGTGGCCTAAAATGGCTTAATGAATTATATAAGAGCTAGGTAAACATGAAATTGAAGAGACAAAAACCTAGAATTTGAGAAAGAAAATAAACAATAAATCTTTTTGCCATTGTTTCCCATGAGATTATCATTGTGCTTAAGACTTTAGTTTTAATGGTGATTGGTTCAGTAAAATAACAAAAAAAGAGTTTTTCACACACAACAACCTGAGGATAGTCATCTAAGTTTAAAGGGAGATTGAAGACTCAAGGATAAAGCCATAATCAAGAGGAGCTTTACGGCTAGAACTCTTAATTTCTTACTCATTGAAGTACTAGGGTTAGGAGCAATCTAGTGATCCACTGCGTCAATTCGACAGATATAAAACTCTCATACTTTACATCTAAAAGAAAAATTAGCAGAAAAGAAAAAAAATTGCAAGTAGAGAGGATTCAAAAAAGCCAAGCTTTAAAAAATATTTAAAAATGAAAAACTGAAATTTCAAAAAGGTTGAGGCATAAAAAGAATAATGAGATTTTTAGTTTTAAAAGGAGAACTTTGCCTATGCAATTGTCTAGATAACGTGGTCTCACATTCATTAGATTGTTCATGAAAATTTTGATTTTCATATATACAATAGTTAATTGATGTAATTCAAAAATAAATAAAAGAAGTTAGAAAATCAATATAAAGAGGATGATATTAAAATTCACAAACGAAGGAGCTGACTAATCAATGTAAGGGAACAAAGTACATAAATCTTTGTTTATGTGATGCTTAAAGTTATTATATTGTCAAGTATAAGACTATAAGCTCAACTTGTTTTTGATTTCCCGTAAGTCTTTAAATTTCAATCAATTCTAGGATGCCTTGTTTATGTATGTTTGCATTAGGTTGCCAGATTAGCCTACATTCACATTGTTTTGTAGTTTCATGAATTTCAAGTTAGTTAAACTTTGAGTTTTGTGCAAGTTAATTAAAGGTAGAAGGCTACACTTCATTAGCTCATGAGTGTCATAAATTAATGAGGAGAGTCATATTTTTGTTGGACAATCTTATCAAAATTTGAATTATGCAATAAAGAGGTGCAATTTTTATTTAGATTGAGGAGGTGTAGTGTTTCATCATAAAATAGACAAAGGGTGTTATTATAAGAACATATATGGTCAAATGTATGTATTGGCTTATTTTGGTAAACTAAAGAATGTCACAGTGATGCATATTTTGAGTCACAAGAACTTAATGAAGAGCGAATGTCAAAGAAAAAGTAGAACAGAAAGAATAAGAATATTTATTAGGTAAAAAACACACACACACATACACATAACACACTTAGGATTGATAGGATTTATCATATTAGAGTGTGAGAATAAGGGTTGAGTAAAACTATTGCATAAGCACGCAAATATTTCTTCAATGATTGATAGGGAAAGATGTGACATCAATTGACCTTGAATAGGTGATTATAGAAATAATCTAGATGGAGAGTGATTGATTGATCAAGGAGAATGATCAATTGATCGAGTACAGTAGGTGTAGGATCGATCAGCATATAAGTGCAATAGATCGAACATGGTACTAGAGTAGATATTGTGCCTCCTAATGTCATAACCAATATATCGGATAGAAGGGCAATTGATTGACAATATGTCGTTTTCCCTAAGATACGCCATTCGGGAGGAATTTGTTTCCTATTGAAAGTAAAACCTAGACCAACTTAGATACATGTAATACCCCGTTTTTCTGATTACGTCTAACCAAGGGGGTTAGAGGTAATTACTGATTTTTTTAATAAATTATATGCGGTTTTGATGGTTGAAACCTCCGTATTTAAGTAGAGATCAAAGAAACGAGTGTAACGAATCAAAGAACGGTCTAAACGAAGGTCGGGACCAGAAGTCACGTCCTTCGAGAATCATAGAAAATAGGCAGGACCCACATAGGAAGAGCACGATTTGTTGCTTTAAGTGGGTTAGTATCCAAGGGCTCGTCAATGCGAGTCCAACGGTACCAAGAACGCGCGAATCCAAATCTGGGGTAGGGAGATACGCACATTTGAAGATTTGAATTTATAAATAAAATAAAAGAAAAAGAAAATGAACTGGCACGTGGTGCGTAGGATGGCTCATGGGCCGGCATGGTGCGCGCGCCCACGTTACCATGGGTGCCACAGAAAATGGCATCGTGGTTCCGCACGTAGGCATGAGCTGCGTGTTACCGCGGCACCGCAATTTTGGCAGCTCGGGGGCTATTTATACCCCTTCAGTTTTGTTTTTCGAGCAATTCTTCTCCTCCGTTTCTGACCGTTTTGAGTCTGATTAAGGCCGTTCAAGACCCGTTTCCTACTGAATCGAGTGTGCTCTACATGATGGAGGGGTCCTTTCTTCGAGTTGGAGTTCGTATAAGGAGGAAATGCCCCAAGACAAGGAGAGGTTCTGCCTGTTATCTTCGAGCATCGACCAACTTCGTTTTCTCTGTTTCTGGCCATCCTAACTCTGATTTAGTTGATTCAAGAGGCGTTCTTGATTAAATCCAATGTGTTCTACGGGATGGAGGGTTTCATTTTCTGAGTTGGAGATTGTATGAGGATGAAATACCTAAGACTAGGAGAGGCCCTGCCCGTCATCCTCGAACACCGAAGCAAGAAAAAGAAACCCGGAGCAAGACGGGGTTCTGTCTGTAGTTACCGAGCCTCAATAAGAGAAACAATCTAGAGTAGGGGAGGTTCTATTCACTGCTCACGAACACAAAAAATGAGAAGAGTCTCCGGTGAGGAGAATATTCGTACATAGTCTTTCAGTGCAAAACGAGAGACATATAAAGGCTTGAGGAAGTTCTGTCTACTACCTCCAGATCAAAAGGGGAGGACGCCCAGAAGGAGCGAGTAACTCTAAATACCGATACCTTACGAGACATGATGGGAGTAAGCATTTTTTATCTTCTGTGTTAATTATAGAATGACATGTGCTAGTTATGATGTGTGCTATGGTACGATACATATGCTTGCTATGCGTATATGCCATGATGTACGCTTATATGCTATGTTGTATGTGGTCTCTCTCTAGGGTAGAGTGAGACGTATAATATGTGTTTTCTGTCTGAGCTTAGTGATAGAGTGAGACGTATATATGTGGTTATGATTCCGCTCGGTGGTACAGTGAGATATACAATTTCACTTATTTATTAACTTCCGCTTTACTTTGATAGATTATGAGTTTCAATATGATTTAGATTCAATTTTAATATATACGTATTTTAACATATGTGATTTTGTGATGTCTAATGTATGTAGTAGCCGTTAGGCAGAACTACGTTTGGATCCGATTGTGTTGGAATAACATCCAATACGTACTTAGGCAACCAACTACATGACAACGTTGGCCCGATCCAAATCAATTATAAATATATGTTTTGTTTTATTTTATACGTGATGAACTATGAAGCTTCGTTGTGTGTATGTGTCCGTTACAACCTAAGTCTATGTATGGGAAAGCTTGAAACTCCGTAGTACATAGACGAATGTTGTACCTCTCGCACATAGACGATGATTCCTGGTTCAAGGAAAGAAAATTTTTCTATTAGTGATTTTGTGGGCTCGGGTCGTTACAATACATATATAAAATGTTTTTGGATGTCCTTAAAAACAAGTGTCAGCTACAGCAAGATAGAGAAGGCCTAGTGATTCATCTCCAGAGTGAATTGAGAGATTTGTTAGAGAAGATTATTTGATTATTACGGTATGAGGAAACTTTATTTTGCCATTGATTAAAAAAAATCCATGTTTATGTTTTATCTTTATGACTTGTTGATCATATATAATTAAACCCTTTGCATGTGTATAAGGCACTTGTACTGGGATGAGTATTTTAGGGTTATCGAACCTCAGAGATAGTTGAATTAATTACTAAATCTAAGTGAATAATACGTTGATTGAAACCTAAAAGAGTTTAACCTCAAATTTAACAAAAAAAGTAAACAACGAGACTAAAAGGAAGAGATTACTATAATAAAAAATAATTAGGAAATTGAATCCACTACAGAACCATAACAATTTCTTAAATTCATGACATGAACTATATTTGACAATAGCATAAATTATCTACACTACACTAAACTATAGACATGACCCATCTAATCTTAGTAGTACTCGTCCAATTCATTAATAATATGAATATTAAAACTATTACATGACCATATCATCTAAATCACATAAATTAGAATCAATATGAATCTCAAAACTACATCAATCTATCATCTACAAGAAAATAAATCAACATAGAATTGAATAAGCTTGAAAAGCCCTTTAATTAAAAAAAGAAATCCTTATCATGAAATTGCAATTAATCACAACTAAGATCTAAATTAAAAAGAAAAAGAAATTAAAACTTATCTGTAGTTTCATCAACTCCTAAATAAAAGAAAATTCTAGCCTTGATGATAGAAGAAGGCTCTTGAATATCCATTGAAAGCTTTAATTGCTCATCAACTTCTCCCTTTTTCTCTTAAGAAAATCTACTGAAAATTTTGAACTTCGAGCCTCATATGGCTTTATATAAGCATAAGAATCATAGGAAAAGTTCTAATAGGAAAATAATTCAAAACTAGCTCAAAATAGGAAATTGCACATTGTACCGTTCGACTAGGCTACCATTCGAATGCCCTTCATGCCCATTCAAATGCTATAATTCTTTCTATTTTTTCTCAAAATCACATGTAGCCGTTTGAACGCCAATGAAGAAACTGCACAAAAAACACACAAGTTAGCCAATTTACTTCAAAACATTATACAAGTTTTCCCTAACCAAATTAACCTAAATTCCCAATTATTTAAGCTATATTAACACTCAAATAAGATTATAAAATAGAATAATTAAGGGTAAACTAATATACAAATTATACTTATCAAATACCCACAAACCTATATTTTGCTACTCCTCAAGCAAAACAAAATAAAACAAACTAATCTAAAAAATAAATAAATGTGACTTTCGTAGGGAATCGCGATTGCATTTAGGATATGCAACAAGCCTTTAAATCCTTAGGTGTCCCTAGTTAGACGAGTTGTGTCTAATGAGGGTTTGCCACAATGATACCCGCAAACGTCTAAACCTAATAAAAGAAATAAAATGAAACAAGAAATAAAAATATAAACAAAATTTCTCTTAAAAACATATAACTATTATTTAAAAAGAACCAACCATGAATACTTGAAACAAGTAAATAATTTCAATCTGATTACTTTCAAGTAAGGATCACCTATTCTATAACCTCATCTTGGAAATAATTGTGCAACTACATGTATACATTTCATAAACATGAAGTATAGAAAACTATAGTCATACAATTTCATTCTTTATCTATAAGCACATCTTATATAACCCATTAACCAAGCTCATTGAAGTTCACTAACTCAAGAATATAACAATGACAATCTTCCATATTTAACATCTCATAGTAAAACCTTATGTAATGGCCTTCAAATTTTAATTAAATTCAGGGAATAAGAGCATAACATACCTCAAAATATGACTAATGGAATACTTAGTTCTATTAAGAATTCTTAATAGTCCATGTAACAACCTTTATGTCAGTGTCCCTAATCTAGTTGGCTCAAGACATTAGGTGTTGAGACACCCCCTCATACTTAATAACTCGAACAATAAATGCTATAGAACTAAGAAAGTCATAAAAAGAATTTATTTCAACTGTTAACCTTTTGATGCGGACCCCTATGCTTGCCCAAGAATGAGGCCGATTACTCAATGGAAAGAGAAACAAAGCTTTATTCTTTTTTTGTTTGTTTTTTATCAATAGTTTTTTTTCAATCAATCAATCTTTCTTCATTTTTTCAACTTTCTTCTTTCATTTTTTTCATTATTCTTTTATTACACACTTATCCCAATTTTTTCAAATAATAGCCAAGAACAACAATCTGTCATAAAACATTAAAAATTACTCAATTGTCATGTTTTTAAAAATATGCTTAGTTATAGATATCCCACTAAGATTACAAGTAATAAATCATAAAACTATATTTCTACAAGTTTCAAGTGTGGGAAATGTGATTTATGAACATAAGCATAGCTTTCCAAGATAAAGAAAATAGAGTAGAAATTACTCACTCAATTGCTTTCATCACTTAATTAATTATTTAAACTTTCTACATGAAATTGATCTCTTTAAAAAAAGACTTGCTTTTAAAAAAAATAAGCAATAAAAACCACATAAAAGAAAAAAACAAAAGAAATAATGGAAAATACTTTGAAACATCCTAAAAGACCCCCCAACCTAAAGTGAACATTGTCCACAATGTAAAAGGAGATATATACTACAATGACAAGAATTAGTAAGAGAGGGAAAGAAAAATATCATATGAAAAGCATAACTAATCCACAAATCTGAAAGTGAAGTACTTTGGATTGAGAAAGCTTGAGAAACATGCATGTAAGGAGCATTTCCCCAAATCTAAAGTACCAAACTCCCAAAAGAGAGACAACAGCAATAAACCAAAGGAAAAAAATAAGGAAAGAGAAAAGTAGCCCCTACATAGCTAAGCATCAGAATCATCATCCGCATTAGTAGAACTCTTGTTGCCATCATTCGCATCTGCCAAAGTTGACTCGCCATCAATCAAATCAGCCAGTCTATGTGCAAGTCCCCTCATTTCAGACATCTGAGCTTCCATACGGGCGGTCAGCCACGTCTAAAGATGTGCCTGAGAAGAATTGATAAGTGCTCGAAGGCGATGCGCCATCTGAAAGAAATAGTCGATAGTAAAATAATGTGGTGGAACGCATTGCTAAGCCACAAGCTTTGGTGTGGCCTCTGTGGCCAACTCCTCCTCTTCTAATGCTGGTTGAGGTGGGCAATGTGTGACCATCTAGTTTAGGGTCGCTTGGGAAATGACCCCTAAACTACGGCTCATGGGTGCTTATGAAGGAAAATCCAACTAAAAGTGATAAAAAAATGCTCTCCAAGATGATAGGATAAGCTAATCGGGCACCCACTGGTCTAGTTACTATATTTGCATCCGTTCAAAGACAAATGAGGGGAAGCCAAGGTAAATTCACTCACAGCCCAAAACATACAGAAGGTGGGCTAAGGAGTAATCTACCTTCTCATGATTGTGGAACCATATGTCATACTCCACTATTAGATGCGCAAAATGATAGTCCTGTGTCACGAGAGAAGCTGGTAATCCATATGTGAGGGATGGACCTCACTCTTGCTTTATAAGATTCCCTGTGGTAGTAAAATCATCGGGGAACTCAAAATCAACAAAGGAGGGATAGGTGAAGGAGGAGCACCTATGACCCATGACCGCAAATATAAGAGTTGGGGTGACCATAATTGTAATGGATCCAATGGTTCTAACACTGTCTCCCATCTCATCAAGAAAATCGGGTGCATAAAAAGATCGCACCTGCTCATGTTGCACTCAAGCGTTAGCAGTCGCAATCTGGGAAAAAAAAGAGTGCCAATCCTCTCTCTCCATATGCCATGTCTAGGCAATAGTAATGGCATGGACAAACTCCATCTATTGCTCCTAAGCAATAGAATGGAGACGTAGCTCAGCTGTGGCGGTAGTAGAGGATGAAGCACACGAAGTCGAAGCGGTGCCCTTCCTCTTTTTTGAGGCTTTAGAAATAGAACCATACACCATGGATCTGGAAAAGGCTTATATGCTAAAAGTTTAATAGAAGCGAATGAAAAATAGAAAAAAAAATTACACGTTTAATAATGTCAAATTACAAAAATACCCATAGCAAAAAATTTAGAAGAAATATCCCAAATCAGAATATAATATGTACAATTAAATAATAAACATCTTTAATAATGTAAATACATATAAACTGATCCATTATAGCCTATAAAATTGGGATTTTCTACAAAAGCAATGCATGAAGAAAATTTCGAAATTAAACATGCACAATGCATCATTTATTCAATCAAGCTGGACCAAATCATAAATATAGAGTATAACATTCAATTCTAATAAATTAGCACAAAACATTGTATCAAATGTGGCCAAAAAATGAATGAGAAATTCAAAATATGAATTTGGGGCTTATAGGGTAAACAGTGGGACAACATGAATTGGAGGCCAATTTGGCTCAAATAGACACCAGAAATGGATTCTATTCGAAAAACTAGAGGGGAGACATGATTTTTGACCAAAACATCTCGTTGGACAATGTATGGCAACACGGCGAGAAAGAGGAAGATGTGCAAGAAGAGAATGCGACTATCAACCGAGCTGACTGCCGCGCACATGTATTAACAGATGCGCTGACCATTTGAATAGCTGACTAGACTATTTGATCGACCTATTTGATTAGGTAGTCAACCGATCAAATGGCTTAACTCATTTTTTTATAAATGTTCAGTTAGTCAAGTACATCAACTACATGAACTACATGGATTGCATAAAGTAAAATTAACTAAAAATATTTAAACCAAAGAAAAACAAGGGTTGCCTCCCTAGAAGAACTAAGTTTAACGTCTTCAGCTGAACAGTGTGTACTCCCTTAATGTATTAGTGGATCAATCAAATCAATTTAGTCAATATCACTCCTCATGATATCTCTTTAATTGACAAGCTTCAGTCTCTGACCTTTAATTTTGAAAATCCGATTATCACGTGTGATAGAGATTTCAACCGCTCCATGAGGTAAAACCTGGTTAATGAAGGGCTATCCCAGCAAGATCTAAGCTTAACTGGGAAGATGCGTAATTTAGAATTAAAGAGCCAACTTTCTTGTTAGATTCAAAGGACTTTCAATGGATTAAGTGATCATGTAAAGCCTTAGTCCTTTGTTTATATAATTTGACACTCTCATAAGCTTCATGGTGCATCTCTTCCAATTCATTAAGTTGGACTTTGCAGTGGGAACCGGCTTTGTCCATATCAAAATTAAATTATTTAATGGCCCAAAAAGCACAGTGCTCCAACTCAACGTGTAAGTGACACGCCTTACAAAAAATAAGACGGTAAGGGGACATGCAATTGATGGCTTTATAAGTAGTCCAATATGCCCATAAGGCATCATTAAGAAGCATGGACCAATCTTTTTGATCAGGGTACACCATTTTCTCAAGGATTTTCTTAATCACACGATTGGACACCTCTACTTGACCACTGGTCTGAGGATGGTATGGGGTGACAACTTTATGCGTCACATAATATTTTTGAAGAAGAACTTCAAAAGAATAGTTACAAAAGTGGCTACCCCCATCGCTAATGATTGCCCTACATGTACCAAATCGACAAAAAATATGTTCCTTGGGATATGCACCATGACCTTATGGTCATTGGTTTTCGTTGATATGGCTTTATTCCAATTGGAGACATAATCGATGGTGACAAAAATGTAAGTGTAGCCAAAGGAGGGTGGAAATGGACCCATGAAATAGATTTCCGAAACAGAAAAAATCTCGACAATTAGGATGGGTTGGAGAGGCATCATGTCTCTCTGAGAAAGACATCTTTCGCAAGACTTAAAACACTCGTGAGCATCCCTAAACAAGGTGGGCCAATAAAATCCACTTTGAAGAACCTTAGCAACTGTTTTCTTTTTCCCAAAATGACCGCCACAATAGTGAGAGTGACAAAAATGTGAAAATACTATGGAATTCACTATCGGGCACACATCGTCAAATAATCTAGTCAAAACAAAACTTAAAAATATTGGTGTCGTCCCAATAATAGTGCTTAACATGTGAAAAGAAAAAATCTTTGTCTTATTTAGTCCAATTAGAGGGAATGCGACCCATGGCAAGATAATTAACAATGTGGGCAAAATAGGGGGTGAGGTGGTAGAGATAATGAAGAGCTACTCATCGGGGGAAGAATCATGAAGTGGTTTAGGGTTTAAAGGTTCCTCGAGTAAGATCCTAGACAAATGATCAGCCATGACATTCTCAACACCTTCTTGTCCTTAATTTCATAATTGAACTCTTGGACGAGCAAAATCCATCGGATGAGCCTATGCTTGCTATCCTTCTTAGAAACAAGGTAGTGTAAGGCTGCATGGTCATAAAAGATATTGATTTTGGACTCTAAAAGTTCCTTTTCCATGGTGGTGTAGTTCAATTGGGCATCAGAAAAGATCTTGCTAGCCTAATAAATGACATGGGGGACTTTGTTCACTCTATGGCCAAGGACTGCACTCACAACAGAGTCAAAGGCATCACACATAATCTCAAAGGGCAGGGAGTAGTCTGGGGTCTGAATGATAGGGGTGATAGAGAGAAGTGTATGAAGCTTGGTGAAAGCTTTCATACAGGTATCATCAAAATCAAAAGGTACGTCTTGAGCTAACAAATGACACATTAGCCGAGAAATCTTACTAAAATCCTTGATGAATTGCCTTTAGAAACCGGCATGACCAAGAAAAGAACGAACCTATCCACTGTAGTGGGGGAAGGCAGGTTAGCTATAAGGTCATCTTTGGCCTTGTCTACTTCAGTACTAGGTTTGGAAACAACATGACCTACAATGATGCCCTCTTGAACCATAAAATGGCTCTTCTCCCAACTAAAAATTAAATTAGTCTCCTCACAACGTTTAAGCACAAGAGATAAATTATCAAGACACTCATCAAATGGAGCACCAAAAATAGAAACATTGTCTATAAAAACTTCCAAAATTTTATCTATCATATAGAAGAATATGGACATCATGCAATATTGAAATGTAGTAGGAGCATTACATAAACAATATGGCATACGTCTATAAGCAATTATACCAAATGCATAAGTGAAGGCGGTCTTCTTCTGATCTGCCAGAAACATAGATACTTGATTATACCCTAAGTAGCCATCTAAAAAACAATAAAAATCTTGACCTGCTAGTTTCTCTAAGATTAGGTTAATGAATGGCAAGGGAAAATGAACCTTTAGGGTCATGGAATTCAACTTTCGATAGTCTATACACACTCTCCACCCTGTGGTTTCCTGTGTAGGGATTAGCTCTCTTGATGAACTTGGCTTGACGGTGAATCCAAACTTCTTGGGAAAAACCTAGGTAGGACTAATCCACTCATTATATATGATACTTGCATCTAAAAGCTTGACCACCTCCTTCATGACTACCTCCCGCATGTTAGGGTTCAACCTCCGTTGTCCTCTCAAGGGTTTAGCCTTGTCCTCTAGGTGGATTCTATAAATGTAAATGGATGGGTTAATCCCCCTAAGGTCAACTACCATCCATCCTATGGCTCTCCTATGTGTGACAAGGACAGTAATCAATTTACTCTCTTGGTCACTAGTCATGCAAGAGGAAATAATTACTAGGAGAGTATCCTTGGATCCCAAGAAGTCATACTTCAAAGAGCTAGGTAAGTTCTTCAACCCAAGTGTAGGTGCAACTTTATGGCGGGCTTAAGGTGGGGCGGTCGAGATAGGCAAGTACTCGGCTTCGAGCCTCCAAGAAGAAGACTCGGCGACACTATAAACCACTAGTTGGTTGTGGGCCTCCTCTAAAGATGGGTCACTAGTGGACACCTCTAACCCAAGCTATAGTAAAGTCGTTTCAAGTGCATCCCTCATTATGGTAAGGGGGAGGGCATCATGCATAAAACACATTGAGCCTTGCCTTCATGTTCATAAAGGATATCTCCATCACCCCCGTTCACCAATTGATATAAGTATTAATAGTGGCAAGGAAGGGGCAACCTAGAATGATGGGGATTTTGTATGTAGAATTGACGACAGGTTCCATATCCAAAACAAGAAAGTCAATAGGAAAGAAGAACCGGTTAACACCAACTAAGACATCTTCAATGACTCCCCAAGGTTTATGCAGGGAGTGGTCAGCTAACTGAAGAGTAACTGACATAGGCTATAAGTCTCCTAAACCTAATTGCTTATACACCGAGTAAGGGAGTAGATTGATACTTGCGCCAAGGTCAAGGAAGGCTTTATGGATGGAGTAATTACCTATGACACAGGAAATAGTGGGCACTTCAGGGTTCTTATACTTAGGTTGGGTGTCAAACTTCAAAAGAGAGCTAACTTGCATAGTGAGGAAGACTTTTTAGACAAATGGGTCATGAATTTATGCTTTTGAGTGCATAGGTCTTTGAGGAACTTAATAAGAAGGGACTTACTTAATGACATCTAACAAAGGGAGATTAATTTTTAGTTGTTTGAAAATCTGAAGAATCTCATCCATCCTAGCCATGCTCTTTCTAAATGGTGGGGTCAAGTCAAGACACTGAGGAAAAGGTACCCTGGGGATATAAGATCCCTCGAAAGTGGTCTTAGACTATGGATTTGAAGAAGGGGATGGAGGGATGGGCTCCTTTGCTTTTGGCTCACTCTCTAACTCATGAGTCTCATTAGGGTCAGGCTTCTATAACTCCTCATTTGTAGTGCCTAAGGAATCACTCCCAACTGATTGTCAATGTGTTGACTACTCCTAAGGGTAGTTATGGATTGAACTAGTTCATTAAATAAAGTGGCACCCTCTACTCCGAACTGACCTTTAGTGTTTTGTAGGGGCTGACTCAACAACATATATGTCTCTTGCTTATGATAGCATTGGCTAGTTGTCCAATTTGGGCTTCTAGCTTTGCTATAAATTATGTATGAGAGTGAAGGAGTTGGTATTGAGATTCAAGTCCTTGCAGGGCATTCAACACTATTTTTGTGAAACTCAACTTCCTACTAGGTTGGAGATTTGGGGGTCGCACTTTAGGTTGGTGGATAGGGACTAGTTGAACATGGAATGTTTGTCTAGGGTGTTGGTTACCCATAACCCCTTTGTTTGGTGCCTACCAATCAAAGTTAGGGTGACTCCTCCACCCAGGGTTGTATATATTTGCAAACGGGTTTTTCTTAGCTCCAGGGAAGGGTTGAATGATATTGACATGGTCTTGAATAAGTTTAGGTAATTGAGAGGCAGAGGGGTACTCCATGATAGTATAGGTTGGGCTAAGACATATCATGCATGTATCTTGAGTGAAGGGAGTGGGTTGATGGGTTGAAGTCATAAGGAGGTCCAGCTTCCTACTCAAAGTACCAACTTTGGAGGAGAGGTCTAATGAATTTTTGACTTCATATAATCCACCCCTAGAGGAGGCATCGTTCAAGGTGGATGGTCCACCCTCATATCTATTCAACGCAGCATGTTGAAGAGAATTTTCATTCAAGTCCTCAAAAAGTATCCATGGCTCATTTTTATTTTTTAACAAAAAAGGTTTCCCCACAACTAGCATCAATAAGGTGGCAGTTTTGTTCGGTAAGACCCTCATTAAAGTATTGTATTAATTACTACTTAGGGATAACATGATGAGGACACCTTCTAAAAAGGTCCTTAAGTCTATCCCAACTCTCATGGAACTATTCGGTGGGAAGTTGGGCAAAAGTAGTTACGACTTTCCTCATTTGGCTTGTCTTGTCTATGAGAAAATACTTTTGAAGAACTCTTATTGATTTGGGCCCACGTTGTGATGATGTCTAGTTCCAAGGAGTAGATCCATTCTTCAATGTGAAAGGGAAAAGCCAAAGTTGGACAACCTCATTTGTCAAGTTAGAGAGCTTGAAAGTTGTACATAGTTTCAAGAACTTGTCTAAGTGCCAATACAGGTTTCTATTATTATGCCCATAAAAAATAGAAGCATTTGAATGACATTGAGCTTATTTTAGTAATTTTAAACAGCGATTGTTGGCATCCTAATGCATGATGGAGAGGTGTACTCATTGGGAGTGTAATACTCCCTTAAGGCCTTGAGAGGTGCATCTACTAGTTGATGTTCAACCATGGTGTTGGTAAGAGTGGTAGGAGAAGTATTGGTATATGTGGTAGAAGTGGTGGGAGAGTGGGTAGGGATGAAGGTCAAGGGCAATTTAGCTCTCCTAGGCATTTGTTCGGGCTCAGGGTCTAAGTGGTTCTAATAGGGAGAGTAAGGAGCGACAGCCATGCATACACCACAAACATACCACACAATGTAAAGCGTAAAAAAAGAGAGTAATCAAAAGCTAACAAAAAAGCTAAAAATAAAGAAAGAATAGGATCTTGCAAACCATAGAGATGATCTTGCAAACTAACTAAAAAGTCACAACTGTAGAGAGCACGGTTTTAAACTCATCCTTCAAGATCAAATTTAAAGAAAAGAAGTAACTAATAATCAACCTAAAAAGTAAAAAAAACTAAAACTAACTAAAACTACCCTAACTACTAATTTAGTAGCAATCTGATACCATCCCCGGCAGTGGCGCCAAAATCATGATTGTCTATAATTAATCCATTTGCAGTGTACAAGCTATTTGTACTAGGATATGTATTTAAGGATTGTTGAACCTCAAAGATGGATGACTTAATTACTAAATCAAAGTGAAGAATTCATTGATTGAGAACTAAAAGAACTTAACCTTAAATTTTGCAACTAGACCAAAAGGAAGAGATCAATATAATAAAAATTACTAAGGAAATTGAATCCACTATAAAACCATAACAATTTTTTAACCTTTAATCTAAATCTTGTGTAAAATATGAATAAGTATTCTCAGCTACAAGCTAGAATTTCTTTACAAAGAATCATTAATTAAATCCATAGTACAAACTATCTTCGATAGTAGGACAAATTATCTACACTAAAATAAACTATAGGCATGACTCGTCTAATCTTAGCAATACTCATCTAATTCATTAATCATATGAGCATTAAAACTATTACATGACCATCTCATCTAAATCAAAGAAATTAAAATCAATGTAAATCTCAAAACCACATCAATATATCATCTACTAGACAATAAATGAACATAGAATTTAATAAACTTGAAAAGTTTTAATATTAAAAAGAAAATCCTTGTCATACAATTGTTATTAATCAAAACTAAGATCTAAATTAAAAAGAAAAGGAAACAAAAATTTATCTATAATTTCATCAACTCCTAAGTAAAAGAAAATTCTAGCCTTACATGATAAAAAAAGGCTCTTGAATCTCTATTAAAAACTTTGAATGCTCTTCCATCTTCTTCTCCCTTTTCCTCTTAAGAAAATCTACTGAAAATTTTCAATTTCAAGCCCCATATGGCTTTGTACAAGCATAAGAATCATAGAAAAATATCTAATAAGCAGAGAATTCAAAACCGGCTCAAAAAAGGAAACCACACATTGTGTCGTTCGAACACCCTACATGCCCATTCCAATGCTATAACTATTTCCATTTTTTTTCAAAATCATGTGTAGCCGTTTGAATGTCAATGAAGAAACTTCACAAAAAACACACAAGTTAGCTAATTTACTTCAAAACATTATACAAGTTTTCCCTAACCTAATTAAGCTTAATTCCTAATTATTTAAGTTATCTTAACTCTTAAATAATACTAAAAAATAAAATAATTAATGGTAAAACAATGTACAAATTATACTTATCACTTGTTTGTTTGGATTCTTCATTCAAATACTTTAGAATCAAAGTTGGTGAAGAAAAAAAATTGAGATTTGAACTCTATTCTAAGTCTAATTTTAAAGGTGTTGTGTAGAAAATCATGGAGGATTATTCAAAACTTAGTGGAGAAGATCAGCTTGCATGTAACAGAAGTAAATGACCGCAAGAGTTGCTACAAAAGTCAACAAAGTTAGAGTGGTGTGGAGACCAGCTTAAACGAATATGAATAGAAAGGCTTTTGTCTAGATGGAGTGTCACATGATTTTTCCCTATTGGGTTTCCACATAAAAGTCCCTTGTCTTTTGGTTTCTATTTATTTCATTTACATGTTCGATAATTAGAGGTTTTGCAACACTAGTTATACATCTTTTAGTCCATTAAATTTTTTGGTTAGGGACACTATATTTTTTCGCTATCATGCATATGCCAAGAAAATGTTAAAAAAGAATTTTGTATTTCTACTAGAATTGATTCATGCAACTCAAATTAGGAATATTATAAAATGCCATAACAAATTTTGTAAGTATTCTATGTCCTGCTTTCTCCTCCCTCTAGGCTTGACCAACAACATTACCGCGCACATTTCTAGTTACTAGTAGGGCCAAAGGGGGTCGGAGAGGAAGATTCATTGGCTGAGCTAGAGGAAGCTTAGTGCGGCAAAAGATGAGGGAAGGATGGGCTTCAAGGATCTCAGAGCTTTCATACACTCTCTTGTGGCTAAGCAAAGATAGCATTAAAAGAGAAGCCTCCATTGCATGGAGAAGCATTGTGGTGGGATGGAGTGTTCTTGAAAAGGGGCTCCTGTGGAGCATGGGGGATAGCCATCTCATCCGGATCTAGGGGACAATTGGATCCCCAAACCAAATTTCTTTAGGGACATCTCGCCCATGCCATCACATGAAGAGGATATTAAGGTGGGTGACTTCATAAGCAGTGAGGCAGGTGGAATCCAGAGTGGATTGGGGCCATGTTTCTCCCTATTAATCGGGAGGCAATCCTCGAAATCCCTTTGGAGACCAATCCAAGTTCAGACTCCCTTTCAATTGACTGCAAACAAACTTTTCTCTGTGAGGAGTGCTTATGGCTTGGCCAGGTCTTGGATTGATAGTGGTGGCCAGAGGAAAAGCTCAAACTTGTTCTCTAAAAAGGTTATGGGATAGAATTTGGAAGATGGATGCTCCTTCCAAAATCAAGACATTTGCATAGAGGGTCTACAAGAATATCATTCCTATGGGCACTATGCTTGCTCATATGGGTGTGAGGGACGTTGGTGGTTGCCCCATTTGGGGAGCACATGAGGAGACTATGATTCATTCTTTGTGGACATGTTCATTGATCTTGGGAGTGTGGAGATCTCACAATTCTCCTCACTAGATGATTTAGTCTCTTATGTCATGGAGCATCCACGTTAGTCAAACTTGGCATACTTCTTCTATTTGCAGTAGGAGGTGTGGCTAAACCGCATTGGGCATAGGTTTGGGAACCAACGCACCATTCCTTGGGTATGGAAGCATAGGGCTAGCTCTTTGGTGTGGGATCACCTGACCTCCCTCGGTACCAACTCCCTGCTCACCCTTGGTCTTTGGCCCTCCAGCCCACTGGAATTCTTAAAGTCAACATGGATGGGATAGTTTTTTATTCCTGCTATATATGGAGTTGCTGTTTGTGGACAGGACTCTCGCAGATCTATATTGTCTTGTAGTTGCTACATTGGTGCCCCCTTCATCCATGCTGGGGAGGCTGAGGCCTTCGCTGTATCCAAGGTCATCCTCTTTTCTTTGGAGATAGGATGTAGGTGGGTTATATTTGAGGGGAATTGTCTCCAAGTTATCAACATTTTTATGGGATTTCGTGGGAGAATGCTAGGCTGAGTTCCTCCATCAACTCGGTAGTAAAGGTCTTGGAGTGCTCTGAGGAGTGCTCTTTCTCTTTTGTTCACAAGGAGGGGAACAATGCTGCTCATGTTCTTGTTAGGAGGGCTACACTTTTCCCGCCATCACGGGTGTGGACTAGAGGCACCCTGTATTTCATGTTATCCTCCTTTTGCTTGGAGGTGCCTGGGATGACAGTTTAATTTTGGCCATTGCCTCTTATTAAAAAAAAGTTCATTTGCATAGAATATTTATTGTTACCAAATATTTATCCAAGTAGGTTCACATATGGTGTCAAATTATTCCATCCTCAAGATGTTTATCTGAAAAATAACACAAAAGTTTCCTATATCTCTTTTATGTTAGTAAATGATTCTTCTACCCAATGAAAGGCATGCTCACCATGAAAATTAACTTATTTATTTTGAATGTCATTGATAAGTATGAAATCTATATCTATTTTATATGCATTTTTTACCTTATTTGCTAGTATAGATTAGGTTAATTTAGAGTTAATTATGGTTTATTTAGATTAAGATAGATATTAGTATTTTAGTTTAATTATTAATAATTTTGTAGTTATTAGTAGTTTAGATGTGTATTTAAATCAAGTTGGAATTTTAATTACATTATACATGTCTAAAGTATGATATTTTATATTTTGTAGAAAAAGTGTGCTTATCATGCTGTCCCTAAGTGGCAATTAGTGCAACATTTTTATGAGGGTCTTACTGAACAAAACAGTCATCTTGTTGATGCAAGTTGTGGGGGTACCTTTTTGTTAAAAAATGAAAATGAGGCATGAAAACTTTTTGAGGACTTAAGTGAAAGTTCTCTTCAACATGCTGCATTGAATAGAAATGAGAGTGGATTATCTACCTTGAACAATACCCCCTCTAGGGGTGGCTTGTATGAAGTCAAAAACCCATTAGACCTCTCCTGCAAAGTTGATATTTTGAGTAGGAAGCTGGACCTTCTTATGACTTCAACACATCAGCCCACTCCTTTCACTCAAGATGCATGCACAATATGTTTTAGCCCAGCCCATACTATCATTGAGTACCCCTCTGCCTCTCAATTTCCTGAGCTTGTCCAAGACCATGTGAATGCCACTCAATCCTTCCCTAGGGCTGAGAACAATCCATTTTCAAATACATATAACCCTGGGTGGAGGAATCATCCTAACTTTTTTTGGCGGACACAAAACTAAGGGGTTATGGGTAACCAACCCCCTAGGCCCCCATTCCAAGTCCCACCAGCCCATATTCACTAACCTCAAGTGCAACCTCCATATGTCCAACCCAATAGGAGTCCAAGTTTTGAAGAAAAGGTTTTGAGTGCCGTGCAAGGCATTCAATCTCAATCCCAACTCCTCCACTCTCACACACAATCTATAGCAAAGTTAGAAGCCCAAATTGGACAACTAGCCAATGCTATTAACAAGAGAGAGATGGGGACGTTGCCAAGTCAACCCCTACCAAACCCTAAATGTCAATTTCAGGTAGAGGGAGTTCCTCCCTCTAATCAACAAGTTAGTTCCATAATGACCCTTAGGAGTGGGAGGATTGTTGACAAGAGTGTTGGGGGGACACTACATACAGATGATAGGAGTGAGGAGTTCGAGAGGGTAGCCCCTAATGAGCCTCAAGTAGAAGTTAGTGCATCACATGAGAAGGAGTTTGTATCTCCTTCCCCTTCCTCAGAGCCACAGTCTAAGACCTCTTCCGATTGATTTTATATCCCTAGGGCACATTTTCCTCAGTGTCTTGACATGCCCCCTCAATTTAGAAAGAGCACAGCTAAGATGGATGATATTCTTGAGACTTTTAAACAAGTCAAAATTAATCTCCCCCTCTTAGATGTCATTAAGCAAGTCCCTGCTTATACTAAGTTCCTAAAAGACCTATGTACTCAAAAGCGTAAATTCAAGACCCATGTGTCTAAGAAGGTCTTTCTCACCGAGCAAGTTAGCTCTCTTTTGAAGTTTGACACCCTACCTAAGTATAAGGACCCTGGAGTACCCACTATTTCATGTATCATAGGTGATCACTCCATCCATAGAGCCCTACTTGACCTTAATGCGAGTGTCAATTTACTCCCTTACTCGGTGTATGAGAAACTTGGGTTAGGTGAATTGCAGCCTACATCAGTTACCTTGCAGCTAACCAACCATTCTGTGCGTAAGCCTCAAGGAGTCATTGAGGATGTCTTGATGAAGGTTAACCCGTTCTTTTTCCCTGTTGATTTTATTGTCTTAGATATGGAAACCGGTGCCAACCCCACATATCAGATTCCTATCATTCTAGGTCGTCCTTTTCTTACCACAGCTAATGCATGCCTAAATTGTAGGACGGGGGTAATGGAGATGACTTTTGGGAACATGAAAGTGCAACTAAATATTTTTGATGTGTCTAAACATTTACCTGCAACTTCTAATGCTGAATGTTTTATAGTAAACAATTTTAGATTTGATGCTTATGATAGAGGTCCATCTTTCGTAGCATCATCTCATAATCAAGTCATGCCTTCTAATTTTTCTGCATCATCTTTTTGGAGACTTAAGAGAAAAGCCAATGCTAATATCTACCAGCCACCCTAATATATTTGAGAATGTTAGCAATGTCTGGCTAAAGTCAATAAACTTAGTGCTTCTTAGGAGGCAACTCATGTTTTTGATATATTTTTTCCCCTTCCTTTTGTTTATTTTCTTTGCTTCATTTAGACTTTATTTACTTATTTTCTCAGTTTTTTTTCTCATTACAATTTTATGGGATATAATACTTTAGGTTTGGGAAATGCTCATCACTTATATTTATTTCTTTTCTCCAATCCTATGTTCTTCATTTACAGATTAGTGGATTAGTTATGCTTTCAGGTGATATCTTTCTCTCTCTTACTTATTCTTGTCATTGTAGTATATATTTTTTTTAACATTGAGGACAATGTTCAGTTTAGGTTTGGGGGTGTAGAAAGATATTTTTCTTTATTATTTTTCTTTTAGGATGTTTTAGAGTATTTTTTTCATTTTTTTTGTTTACTTTTAAGTGGCTTTTATTGTTTATTCTCTTTTAAAAGTATATGTCTGTTTTTAAAGAGATCAATTTCATGAAGAAAGTTCAAGTAATTAATTAAGTGATGAAAATGATTAAGTGAGTAATTTCTATTTTATTTTCTTTATCTTAGATAATTGTGCCTATATTTTTAAATCACATTTCACACACTTGAAACTTGTAGGAATATAATTTTATGATTTATTACTTGTAATCTTAGTGGGATATCTTTAACTAAGCATATATTTTTGAAAACTTGGCAATTGAGTAATTTTTAATATTTTATGATAGATCGTTATGCTTAGCTTTTATTTGAAAAAAATAATGAAAAAAAGAATTGAAAAAAAAAGATTGAATGAAAAAAAAATTGATGATGAAAAAAAAAGAAGTAAAGGTTTGTTTCTCTTTTTACTAAGTAACCGGACCTTGTGCCTAGGCAAGTATAAGGGATCGCGTTAAAAGGTAAAAAGTTGAGATAAATTCTTTTATGACTTGCTTAGTTTTGTAGCCTTTATAGTTCGAGTTATTAAGCCTGAGGGGTGTTTCAATACCTAGTGCCTTGAGTCAACTGGATTAGGGACACTGACCTAATGCTTGTTACATGGACTATTTAGAAAGCTTAATAGAACTAAGTATTGCACATGTCATATTTTGAGGTATATTATGCTCTTATTCCCTGAATCTAATTGAATTTGACTACTATTTCATGAGGGTTTATTATGAAGTGTTAAAGATGAAAGATTGTCATTGTTATATTTTTGAGTTACTAAACTTTAATGAGTTTGGTTAATGGGTCACATAAGATATGCTTGTTAATAAAGAATGAAATTCTATGACTACAAAGTTTCTACACTTTATATTTTTGAAATATATATATGTAGTTGCACAATTATTTCTAAGATGAGGTTATAGAATAGATTATTCCTTACTTGAAAGTGATCAGATCTTAATTGTTTACTTGTTTCAAGTATTTGTGGTTGGTTCTTTTTAAAAATAGTTATGTGTTTTTAAGAGAAGATTGTTTTTTTTTTGAATTTTTGTTTTCTTGTTTGTTTTATTTTATTTTTAGGTTTTGATCTTTGTGGGTATCATTACTGCAAACCTTCACGAGACACAACTCGTCCAACTAGGGACACCTAAGGGTTTAAAAGCTTGTTGCATATGCTAAATGCAATCGTGATTCCCTACGAAAGTGGCTTTTATTTATTTTTCTAGATTAGTTGTTTTACTTTATTTTTGTTTTGCTCGAAGACTAGCAAAATATAGGTTTGGGGGTATTTGATAAGTATGAAATCTATATCTATTTTATATGTATTTTTACCTTATTTGCTAGTATAGATTAGGTTAATTTAGAGTTAATTATGGTTTATTTAGATTAAGATAGATATTAGTATTTTAGTTTAATTATTAATAATTTTGTAGTTATTTGTAGTTTAGATGTGTATTTAAATCAAGTTGGAATTTTACTAATATTATACATGTTTAAAGTATGATATTTTATATTTTGTAGAAAAAGTGCGCTTATCGAGGAACTTAGACGATGTTTGAAATAGTTCAAAATAGTCTTGACATGCTTTAAAGTGATTTGGACAATGTTTCGGAGTTATAAACAAGTTGGAAACTAATATGGACTGTCCAGGAAAACTGTCCAGATTGCAGAAACACTGTAGCCGTTCGAACGGGCTGGAGGGCATTCGAACGGGATAATGTGATTTTGAAGAAAAACTCAGTATAAGCGTTCGAACGGGCATGCAGGGCGTTCGAACGGCATAACGCGCAGTTTCCTTGTTTGACCCAAATTTCAATCTTTTTTCATATTGGACTTCCTACAGAACTTGCTTATAAAAAGACATATTTAGCTTAAAATTGTAGGATTCCAGTAGATTTTAGGAAGGGAAAAATGAAGAAGAAGATGAAAAAGAATTCAAAGCTTTTAATGGAGATTCAAGTGCTTTCTTCTACAATGAAAGGCTAAACTTTTCTTTTACTTAGGAGTTGATGAAGCTATAGATAAGTTTCAGTTTCTTTTCTTTTTAATTTAAATCTCAGTTGTGAATGATGACAATTGTATGATATGGATTTCCTTTTTAATGGAAGAGCTTTTAAGTTTATTCAAGTCTATGTTGATTTATTGTTTTGTAGATGATAGATTGATATGGTTTTGATATTTATATCAATTCTAATTTCTGTAATTTAGATGAGATGGTCATACAATGGTTTTAACATTCAGATAATTAATGACTTGGATGAGTTATACTATGATTAGACGGGTCATGTCTATAGCTAATTTAGTGTAGATGATTCGTGTTATTGTTGAAGATAGTTCATGCCATGGAATTTAATTAATGATTCTTTCTGAAGTAATTCTAGCTTGTAGCTAACAATACTTGTTCATATTCACACTAGATTTAGATTAAAAGTTAAAAAATTGTTATGGTTCTATAGTGGATTCGATTTCCTAAGTAAATTCTATCAAATTAATCTCTTGCTTTTAAATTAGTTGATTTCTTTCTTTTGCTTAATTTAAGTTTAGTTGTTT
The DNA here is from genome assembly GCA_035235625.1 of Saururus chinensis. NCBI lineage: Eukaryota > Viridiplantae > Streptophyta > Magnoliopsida > Piperales > Saururaceae > Saururus > Saururus chinensis. Next base: position 24,049,158 of record CP141142.1, read on the forward strand.
TTAGTTTTTAATCAACAAATTTCTTTTTAGATTTAGTGATAATCCATCCATCCCTGAGGTTCGACAACCCTTAAATACTTATCCTAGTACAATTACCTTGTACATTTGCAAAGGGTTTAATTATAAACGATCAGTCATCATGAGGAACCAAAGAACCATCGGAGGAGTTGATACAAGTTGTGTTATGGTTGAATCTTTCCGTGTTAGGGGAGAGGTCCATGGGTCTCAAATCATTCTTACTATCTAAAGATGGATGAAAATATAGAAGCAAATTAAATGCTCCGTGGTTGATAAAAAAAATTTAATGGGAGGAAATCTGCATTTTTATAACGGTTGTTTTGCGTCAATAAGTCAAGAATATGCTCAATCCCTCTTATATTAATAGCTACATTTGATAAAATAATAGTTTTAATTAAATAGTGATACCTATATCTAAAAGAAGGAAAAATAAGTTTATGACTCTTTTTTAAGTGCCTAACCACTTCAATTGAACCAAATGGAGCTATTAATATGAAACAAATTTTTTTGCCTAATAGAGCTGTTAATTTATGATGGAGGGAATATTAAGCTAATAATAAGGGAGAAAACGATTGTGAGAGCAGCATCTTTATAAGGAAAAAGCTTATATGCATATGGACACAAGCGGCATATTGCAAGCTGTTGGATCTTGATCACACGACTATGTGGGCATGTAATAGAAAATTTGCACCTCTTGTTAATGCTCTCTGGATAGTGCAGATCCGATGGCTAAAAACCGCACATAAACAAGACTCACTTCATAATGTTTATAACTTAATTAATTTCATTTGCTTAACGTAGATCTAAACTGATTATACAAAAATAAATGATTTATTGCAGACTATTCGCCAAGAAGCCTTATGTGCTCTACCTCACGTTAGCATGCTTTTGCATGTATCCTCAATAGACTTATAAATGGAGTATAACCATGTACGATCATTATGAAAATGTCTTCACAAGTGTTTAGCCATTTAGAAATGTACCGAGTATAGAACAACATGAAATACAGAAGAACAGAGAATGACAGAGAGGAGGTAAAAATGTTACAGTGATTTTTTCTATTCCATCGTCTTATCCGAGTACAATCCGTTTTGGCTTATGTACACTGTTTATAATCCATGATTACCTAGAGATGATAAACCTCTAGAAATAACTTCTGCTATGAATCAATGGATAGGATGGACAATTAAGGGAAGGCCGGGATTTGTCTTTTAACAGAAGAGACCGTTGGAGGTGAACCGCTAGGATGAAAAATCATCCATCACTGAAGAATTAGGCTGAAGAAGTGGTTAAATTCACAGCTCTTACATGTGGCTATATATACATATTTGGTACAGAAAACTGTCCACTCATTTACTAAAACGTAATTAAACAAGGGCCTTATTGTGTCGGCAGTATGACTTTTCTAGTTCATAATGGAATCATTATTCGATGAGGATGTGATGCTACTTAAGAAACATGTTAAAAGCATTAGGATTCCATTTTTTTTAAGATGGATGACTTCAAGAGCAAGTGTATGACTGTCAGCATTGGCTCCTTTGTAAGACTTTCTCAAACATCTTTTTAGAAATGTCGTTTTCTACACCATGATAACATCATTAAACGTCAGACAAAATAACGAAATGCATGGAAATCAAATGTATAGACAAATGAATTAATGACTAGCTATCAGCGAACGACAGCCAATGTTAAATCTCATAATGCTGATTTCTTATGAAGAGACGGGGGTCCAAAGTTTACCAAATACTGGATTGTAATTTCGATATTGGAAAATAGGAAAACTAACTTGGCCGTCAACTACTCATATATTCAGTAGCCCTTAATCTTAAATTTTTTTAAAATATATAATTAATTTACAAAAGTTATCATTAATTTATCATAAATGGCATTACGAGAAGGATTTACCGATGGCCTGGCAAATAGATCTGGCCGCAGGCCAGTTTTGGTACGCCCAAGGCCAGCACACAGCCAAGCGGCTGCATATGCCGTTGCCAGATTTGGAAGTGGGCTAATTATATCTGCTTAGGCCATGACCGCTAGCAGATCAGGCATTGAGTCTATTTTGGTCACTAGAGGCGGCAAGAGACGGGCTGCCTCCGTGGAGGACAAAATGTTGAAGGGGCTGTTAGGGTTTCAATGCTTAGAGGAGGTATGGCAATAAAAATTTCATTAGTAAGAAATTTTATTTTTTGGCTTTTTTCAATAAAGAGCAAAAAATTGCCTCTTTAACTGCCTTTTCTCAATAAAACCCCTAAAAAGTTAACTTCGAATTAGATTGGCCAGCATGAAGGGAGTGGCTATGTAATTTGATCGTAGTCCCAAAATCTCAGCATTTCGCTTGGTCTGTGTTCAGAGCGGGCAGTTACTCACAACCACTGCAGATAATTGTTTGAATCGAACAGCCCCTATGTAGTATAGCCGTACCAATAATTTGCCAGTCATAATGTGACAAGGAGAGGCACTTCTTTGTAGTGTCCCCACTTTGCCAGAGAAAATAGAAACTGTCCTACTCCATAGTAAATTCTCAAGGTAAAATTAATCTGGTGCGGTCCACATGGGGTTGAAAGCTCAACCAGGGCCTCATTTTTTTGGTTCAGTAATACAGTTTGACTGAAATGCTTGATATGTGGCATGGGCTCCATACAAGTGAGATGGCGCATGTTGGTCAGATAAAAATCATGAACATTTGAATAGGAATTCCAATGTGTTATGGACCCATCTGAAATATTCTCTTGTCCCATTTTCCAAGTTGTCTCACTCACATGGACCAGGAATATGGTGGGATCCTCAAGCATAGCCATCACCATTAATTAACAAATCTCTTCATTTCCATCTTTTGCCTCCCTCCCAACCTGTCTGTACAAAAGCTCCCCACTTGGCTGTCATGCACACCCCAGTGGAAAAATCAGACCCTAAATTATGAACATTAGCAGACAAATCCCAGTCCCTTTCTCAAGCAAGAAAATGGGCTTTTCCTATGAGGCTTTTTTATCTTCGAGCCATTGGCTATGTTGATAGCTTTGGTTGGAAGATAATGAGCAGAGGAATAACTTCCACAAGAAGAAATGATGTTTGAACGGCCAGTCAATTGCAGGAAGAGCTGGACGGCCCCACTAGCTTTGGATTAATGGTGATATTAAATGTTCTGGGGATGCCTTAACCAAATAGAGAATGTTGCTCAAATTTCTATTTCCAAGGCAGACTTATTTAAAATGGGCTTGTACGAACATGTCATATAAGGTAGTCCAGTATTAGTTGTAAACACTGTTGACAAGGGCGATGATAGCGATTCCTGCATTGATGATGCTTGTGTGACAGCTTCATGGGTGGCCATCACATGGCCAGTTACAAGGGTTTGGGCATCACCGGCTGCCAGAATATCCGTCGGAAACGTACCATGTTTAGTGAATTAGTGCACACTGGCAGAGGCACTTCCCGTCCTGGCATCTGAATACTGACTTGAGTACTCCAAGAGTATGTCACGATAGGCCCACTGTCCCTCGGAAGGAGACAAAATTGTATTTCAACGGTAGTCTCGTGCGATTTTCGGGTTTGCTTTTGCTTTAGTTTTATAATTCTGTATTTGTTTCTTCTTTAATCATTCAAGTTTATGTTTGAGTAGTTAGGATTGGTACCATTAGGTTATTTGAATACAAGCGCCAAGAAAGAAGAGGATAAATCGTTGTGATTATGAGAGAGGACAAGGGGTAAGAAGCTAAGGGAATGGTCCAACCGCGGAATCTAATAGGAATATTTTCTTATGGAATGACTTAAATTTACTCATTTTATAGCTTCCTATATCACCGACGCCCACGGTTATATTAAAAACGGCCCTGTTGAGTCGGGTTTCATGGGCCACCTTGTTAGGTCAGGTTAAAACCACCTGATGAGCCAGTCCAAAAAGAATTAATTAGGTGTTTGGATAGTCTCACACTTTCAAAAATATGGAGAGTTCTCCTAAAAAGGTAAGAACACTAAAGTACCACCTATAAAAATATGGTAAAAATTTAAAATTGTACGAAATTTGTAGGAGAAGTTGCCACAAAAAAGAAAGCACAACCAAATACCCTCTGAAGGGTAAGAGAAGAAAAGAAAGGAGAATGATAAAGTGTAAAGATGTTAGATACTATAGAAGCAACCCTAGTGAGGGTAAGTAGATCTCACTACAACAAAAAAGAGTATTGGTGATGCTTTTATAAGTGACACTTTTCAGCATTATTAAAAGTGTCACTAATACAATCGCCAATTACTACATTTCTGAAAAATCATCCATAAATAACAGTAATTAGCGACACCGTTATTCATTTCAAATGAACATTTATGATGCTCTATATTTTTGTTGCAAACAATATATTTGAGACACTTTATATTTATGTCGCCAAAGCATTTTAGCGATGTTTATTAAACGTCGCAAAAATAGTAGTAATTAGAGATGTTTTATGACAAATATTGCTAATAAATAAGATTTTTATACCTATAGATAAGTATTACAAATTATTTAAAAAAGATTAAAACCGCCTTCGACGGGAGGAGGGGTCATTGAACTCCAGCGCCCCTCCTCTTCTACTCCAGTTGGCAGTAGGGAAGGGAAGGGGGCAGAGCAGGAAAGGGGGGAGGAAGTGGTGGGGGAGGGGGCTAGACTCCAAAAGGAGTACCAGCGCTAAGGAACTCCTCCTCTAGCTGTGCACAGGGGAGGAAGGGGGAGCAGAGGAGAGGGGGAGCAGGGGGCGTCAAGGAGGAAAGGCTGTGAAGGCTGAAGGGGCAGCGGCATCAATGGTAGATGGGGCCTTCCTCAGACCAGCATGCAGTAGGGGGGGATGGAATATAGGGCATGCGAGATAAATTTCACCCATGAAATTCTTTGTGGGGGGAATTTCGCCTATGAATGCACAAGTCTATTTGTGACACTAGTTGAAAGCATTTCAAATAGTCCATTATTTGTGACATTTAGAATAAAACATATGTTTTATCGTAAATGAGTGTTGTGTTGTGAAATTATGCCAAAAAAATGACACATAATAAGCATCTAACAACATACCTCTTATCGTAGTCCACTCAAGCTCAAAATAAACGAGTGTTGTGCTATGAAATTATGCCAAAAAACATAATGCATAACAGGCATCTAACAAGAGGCCTCTTATCATAGTCTACTCAATTATCTTAAATATAATTTCTTGGAGGAGAATAATTTTGTGTTCTAATGTCAAAGATTAGAACTATGCTGCAATGTCATTGCATACTAATCACAATTATCTCGAATAAAGAGAATTGATGGAGAAGAGGGAGTGTTGCAATTACACAAAGTAAAATGCTCTTATATTATATTATATATATATATATATATATATATATATATATATATATATATAAACTGAAAAGCAAAATATTACAAACATGGGCAACTATTACAAAGGAGGGGGAAGGAAAGAGCACACAAGAGGAGAGTTTAGGAAGGCTTCTCTGCCTCTAAAATGAGAAATGAGGTACATATTTATAAGGATGGTGCCTTTGCCATTTGGTAGAGTTAGTATGTGTCTCAATCAAATTTGGGGAAGAGCAAAAGGATTGGTGGGGGTCAACTTCTTTGGCAGAGAGTGCAATCTACTTTTTACTTTTCTTCACATGCTTCATCTTGATAAATGTGCATTTGCTTAGCCGGATCCATCGGTGTCATTGTCACTTGAGAAGTAGTAGGGGTTAGGCACCTTTAAGTCCTAGTCACAGGTTGGCGTGAATCGGTATGTGTTGACAAAAGAGTCCAATCGTCGGAAATAGAGTTTTGGATCACTGCTGACAAAGGGATATGCCAGGATGTGTGCTGGGATGTCCACATAGTACACGCCATTCAGACTAGCCATGTGCATTTTGAATTCGTAGAAATCATCTGGGTACCAATGATAGTGTTGTGATAAATTTGAATTTGTCAATTGAAGAACTATGACGGGTTCTTTGATGTATGGTACCTAAAAATTTGAATTTGGAGTGACAATGAAGTCTCTTGGCTAGTGAATGTTGCTCTAGACAAATGTATTGGTGAATTCACTAAGCAAGGTTTTCCATTGTTGAATCGGAAAAAACCATTCCAGCAATGTCATTGCACTGAAAGCATGGTCAGAGAGGTTCTGGCAGACCTGGATCTAGAAGAGGTAAGTAGAAAGACATCCACCTTTGAAGAAAATGGAGATGCACCATTTTTTTACTATGTACCGCATAAAATAAATGGATTCTTTTGGACAATAATAATAACTTCTTAAACCAAAAGGGCATAGGTATGCATACTGGGGATGAGGGATTTGGAAGAAAACAAGTGTGTTTCGAACTAGGTAGATCTCAAGGTAGGCATTGATAGAGGTCATAGTTTGTAGAGGAAAAGTGAAGGAGGTGAATAGTTCTAGAAATTTTGGAGGGAGGTTCTCACATTCTTCAAGTGGTAGGAGGTCGAGAAATAGGTTTTAGGGTAAAGGAGTGGGTAGTGGTTGAGAAGGTCTTAGTCGGGAGAGAAAGTAAGCAAGGATGTTGTCTTTGCCTTTGATTTTCTTCAATTGGAATTTTCGTTGGGAAAATCAGTCATGCCAGCATAGAAGCTGGGCATTTGGTAGTTGCTTCTGCTTGAAATGTAGCATTTGAGGGAAGATGTTCATATCCATAACGCATGGCCAATCAGGAAAAATTGGAAATATATAATTACCATTTTTGCAACATGGATCTCCTTGTATGTGTTGTGATAGTGTTATTTAGATGTCTTAAACGATCCACTATTATCGCCATAGAGATGCCTAGTTTGATTGTTGTCATGAACAAATAATGTTGCTCCCCAAGAATAATCACTAGCATCTGTCTATAGAATACGATGCTAATGAGTGGCTAAAATGTAAAGTAGTGGTAACCTTGGTATAATCTCTTTGATGGCTTGGAGAGCTTTTTTATGTTTTTCATATCAAGGAGGTGGACTTTTCCAGAGGAATTCAAACAAAGTTGCTTTGTGTTTTGCTATATGAGGAACAAAATCCATGACATAGTTCAAGATAATAAGAAATGTTTGAACTTGCTTTTGAGACAAGGCTTCTTCAAGAAAATCATTGAGTTTTTATGCAATATGGGGCAGAGGTATATACTTGCTGTTGCGAATTTCTATGCCAAGGAAATCAATGTCTGGTATGCAGATAACTATTTTCTTCTCAGAAAGTATGAGGCCATGGGTATGGCAGATAGCATGAAACTGCTAAAGAAACTGTGAATGTTCTTCCTCTCTTCTTGAGAATAAGAGCATATCATCAATATAGACAAGGGCTTAATTGAGTAAGGGGCAAAAAATCTTCACCATAGTATTTTGGAATATAGAAGGTGCCATAGTGAGTTCAAAGGGAAGGACCGTCCACTCGTATGAGCATTGGAATAATGAAGGTCATCTTTTTTCGATCATCAAGATGAATTCCAATTTGCCAAAATCCTGGTTTTAGATCAAATTTAGAGAAAATCTTTGCATCTGCAAATTTTCAAACAAGCGTATTTGTTGTGGTAGCGGAAACTTTTCATTGGTCAAATATTTGTTGAGAGGCTAGTAGTTTATGACAAGTCTAGCATTCTCACGTGCTTATTGTACTCTTTCGTTGAGTAAAAGGATTGACAAACCCATTGCAAGGATGTTTTCTCAATAAGACCTTGTTGTAGCAATTGTGGGAGCTCTTCCTATGCTTGGACTAGTTGGTTAAGATTCATTCCGGAGTAGCTTGCAGGTGTTGAGGTTGATGTGGGATCAGTAGGCTTGAAAGGAAGATAGACAAAGAACTCATGTCTTATTCACAATGGTGAAATATGTCATGCTTTGAACTCTTCATGCGATGATACACAATAATCTTGTATGAGGCAAAGCTAGATAGTTTCATGAGGGTCCTGTAAGGCATGAATATTATTGGTAGACCAGGGGGAGAATTCATCTTGAGAGGATAATCCATGGGGATTTCACTTGAGGTGAGGCAGTTTGTGGAAGATATCAAAGTCGATAATGATGTCTTTTTGAGTGGGGGGGAGCCAAGAAAAGGTTGGGTAACTCGCAAAGAGGATAATAAAAAGATGGGCAAGGGCTTGCTAATTTTTCAATATGGAAAGAATTTCCATCAGCATTTTTAAAATATTGGTTGTGGGGTTGCCAATAGCTTGGTTTTACTATGGAAGGCTTGAGACTTGAGCAAGATGCTCTTGTATCAAGAAATGCAATCAATGGTAAGTTAGTGGAACCTAGATGAAGGGTAACTGGAAGCAGAGGAGAGGGTTGTATGGATAATAATTCAGGAAAATCCTCAATTCTAAATATTTTGGTCTAGTCATCATAACTATTTTCAAAACTAGAATATTCTAGTTGAAGTATAGTGTTTGAATTATACTCGTCTTTGACCGAAAGTTCCAATTCAAGACCATGGAACTCTCGTTAAGTGATCGCCATTGCTTGCGGAATGAATTGGGCTTTATAAGGCTTGTTCTTGGTCGAGCACTAGCAGGTAAAGTGTCATGTTTTTCCATAAAGAAAACATTTGCTGAATTTCTTGTGCTTTGGTCTCTTCTTGTGATAAAATCTCTATTTTTAGATGTACTTACAAAACCTTTTATTGCAAGAGAATTGGGCCTTGTGAAAATGGAATTTCTTTTTGGTAGAGCAAGTACATCCATCATCACCCTTGCATTTGATCTGTAAGTCTGGTTAGAGGCAAGCTTTTGAAGTTTATGTCTAGTTTCTTGGAGAGGCTTGATAAACTTGAACTGGTTGCATAACCTATCAACAACAATGAGACTTGACTTGTAAATTTGTTTGTGGGTGAGTGTTGTTACGTCTGAAACAAGACTATGAAGAAGTCAAATTCAGATTTATTTTAATTGCCGTCGATCCACAGGGAAAGTCTTGTGCAACAAAGAAAATTGTTATGAAAAAGTAGAGGAAGGAAAAATTAAGAAAGAAAAAGTAAAAGAGTATTGAGGGAATAACAAGTTAAGAAATCAAGAAGAGGAAACACTAAGGCATTAAGGATCATTGTAACATCTAATGATGTTCTTCATGTATCATGTTATCTCAGTTATAATCGAATGAAGGTTCTATCTAATTGGAAGATATAAACATTAAAATTAAAATTAAAGATAGAAAATACTTTAGATAGATGAAGGATAAAAATAATTGTCTCTTAAAGATTTCTATGTATCCAAATCACAAAAGATCAAAAAGGAGAGCCTTCAAGCATCTTATGTATCCAAATCACAAAGAAACAAGAAGAAGAACAATATTAAATAAATATCACTTCAAATAAACCATACTTACTTGAAACAATTGATGAAACATGAATAGAACTCTATTAGATTATTACAAATCACCTATAGCCTTAGCTTGATAGCTTAGAAAGCCATTACAATAAAACTAAAAATAAAATTACAAAATGAGAGAAGAAAATAGGGGAGGAGAGCTCCAAAGAGGAAGGAATGATTCATCTATCACGTCCACCCCTCTATTTATAGGAATAGAAGGGGTTGCTTCAAAGAGGAAAATCAAATCATATCTCCAGATTGCATCCTGATTGATTGCTTCTTTGGCAATGATTAGATTCTAAATAAATCACATAAATCAATAATTCATTTAGCAAATAAGTATCTTTGAATCTTCCTTTAGATATCCAATCAGCCTCATTGTCTTTCCTTATGTGTATCAATCACAACCAATGAAAAGATTCTCTATGTGTTGACCTCGGGTTAGTTTACTAGCTGTCCGTTTGCATACCAAATTCGACCCATAAATCTTCGAAATTTAGAATTTTTTCCTGAAATAACAAATGTATCCATGGAAGTCTTCTTTACAATGCCACTAGAATTGTATCAATCCAAATTATAAAGAGAAAGATATGGTCAAAATACTAAAGTTGTGTCAATCTATCTGAATCAGCTTCTTTCCTAATTTAGTTCTCTTGATGCAAATCTCAAATCCAACGGGTCCACAAGGTTATGTTCGACTATTTCATGAATGTTTAGACCATTAAGAGCCCATTCTTAACTTTTAAATAGCTTTGGGTAGTTGGGCTTTACTTCCTCTTTCAGTTGGATCCTGTTGAAGCCTGTTTAGACATGTAAACTCAATTAAGGTCCAGCTAACCTATTCAAAACATAAATAGCCCAAATAAGTAATGACATAACATAAAATAGAATTGCAATTTGAAATTTTAAAATATTTTATTGAACATTATTTCAGTGCATTAGTGCAATTACCCATGTTATCTCCTTTGAGTGCAGTAATTTGCCTAGTTTCATCACCCAATGGTTTAGGTAAGGATTGGAGAACCACTTTCTTAAGATTGACATCATCGATTACATTGATAGCATGGAACCTAGAGGACATTTGTTTGTAGTGTTTTTCAAGGTCCTTCTTATTGGAAAAGCTGATTTTTTCTTTCAGAAATTCATCTCATGCAATTTCTTGTTGAAGCGTCAGATGTCTATGAAGTTCATTATAGAGGTATAGAATGAATTCTGAAACCATTTGTGGAGGTGACCACTGAATTTGGAGAAGATTTTTGTAACCACATCTCTGAGATTGGTGCTTGGAATTATCATTTTAGTAGTTCCCTAGGAAAATATTTCCATGAAGCTGTCATGCCACTTGGAGGGGAGACTATAATCAATGGTAATTAGCTTTTTGTTGTCGGTGCTATGTGGAAAAGGACTAGCAAAGCTTGAATCAAAACTTGGCTCATTTTTTATTTTTGTGAACTTTATAGAATCTGAGGGTTGTTCAATGGTGGGCTCACCATGCAAAAAGAGCTAGGAGAAACTAGTGTCAAGCTCGAGGGTGGTTGAGGCCTCGAAAGATGCAAAGTAGTCATCTTCCGTTGTGTCATTTAAGTAGAATGCTTGAAGGAATGAAGCAATAGGATTGGATTCTCCTATAAGAAAATTATGAGGAAGTGGTTGTGGATAGTAGTTTAGAATATATGAGGAGGGATTTCCGAATAAGGTGGCAAAAGCTGGGTAGCTTTGAATTAGAATTAAGTTTAGGAGCTTGATAGGTCACAAGGCTACTAAGATGTGCTTCAAGGTGCATTTTTTCTGCATCCTTTTAAGAGAAGAGTCGGGAGGCATTAGAGAAGTCTTGTCATTTTGAAGCAATATGAGGCAGTTCTTGGTGAAGGCCGTCAATCTTGGCTTAAAGTTTGAGCAAAAGGCAAGAGTTTGGAAGCAACAAGTGTAGCAAGCTTTTTCCGTTATGTGAGAAGCTTAGAAAGTGCTTTGTTCTGAGCAATAGCATTTGTGGCTTGCCCATTTAAGGCTGCTTTTGTGGCAAAGATATGTTTTGGCCGTTCATAAGTGGTTTGGCCAGTCAACATTGGAATCTTCCATATGTGTTTGATGGCTTAGTAGGGAACTCAGGTTTGAGCATGAAAATCTTAAGAGCGGTATTTTCAATAGGGGTATGAGTTTGGGAACGTGGTAGATATGGATCTTTTTTATCAAGGATTTATACCGCTTTGGAGTAATAGTCACAAATAGTCCCTTCGCCCGCTACCTATATCCCCCCCTCTCCCATGCTCCCCTCCCTTCCTTTTGGCCGGAGGAGGGGCACTAGCTCCTCCGGTTGAAGTTCTGTGCCCCTTCCCCTTCCCCTCTATATATATTATTTATGAAGTTTTAGTATAAACATTGAAAATATTATATATAGTAGAAAACATTAATTATTTAATCCCATATGTGTGAGCCCGAGCTTTGACAACTGTCAGCTCGAGATCCAATGATGCAAATGGGCATGCAACCTGCCTACCCCCTGAGTTAAGTGTATCATCGGATCAAAATACAATGTCGTACATGGCTTAAGCTCACTTTGACGCAAGTGACCCCATCTCACAAAAATGCAACAGAAGATATTAATTTAATTTTTACAAAGATATAATTTTTAACTTTGGATTTATGATATAATCATCAAACATTTCAATTGAAGGCTTCAACTTCAATTTTAACCGAATCAATTTACAATTGTCTGCAGCTCATGCAAAAAAAATTTCACTTTCTTGGCCACTGGTTAACCTTTGACATTTAGCTTCCAATTGTGGTAACTGAGCCTCACTCGATGCTCTTACCTGAATTTGCATACGAAGTTCCACATGCTTTATTTTACCCTTGCTTATTTCCACAATGAAAGTTCAATTAAAGGGATATAATAGTTCACTTGATTCGAATAATGCTTGTGAATACAATTTTCCTCTCTTGTATGCATTCTATTTAAGCATTTGTTGCCTTGCCTCATTTACCATTTCAACTAACCTTGAACTCTAATCATTAAATTGAAACTATCATGTCTAATCAATAGCTCAAGCGTCAACTTTTTCACCTACTTCCATATGTTTTAACAATCTCCCTTTTGACTATTTCTTGTGAAAACACTATATAATTAAAAATAAAAATAAAATTACAACTCTTGACATAGTGCATTGACTTTTAATTTGTACAAATGACATGACAAAACAAAGACATAACATAGACTCAATAAAATTGACCTTAGAAAGCCTTGTTTAAACCTAATCATGCACACTTAAAATCAAAATAATTTCCATAGTATTCTTTAGTCACATAAAAAAATAAGCACTTTAATTTTCATTATTCATTTCTCTTCCTTTCTCACATAAATAGAAAAAAAGTTATTGCAATAATTAATAAAAAAAACTAAATTAAGCACAATCAAGTTACACGTATCACCATAAGACATGTAAACAAATAATCCATAACATAAACCATATCCATAATCATATATCCATCACATAATTAGTTTCAGAATACATCCCATAGTCAAATGAAATATAAATTGAACTAAAACAAGTTTAAGACTAGAACAGATGAAAAATCCATACAATTAAAAAAATCAATTAGCTCTAGTAGCATCATCGTCATCGGAATGCTCCCCCTCACTCTTAGCTTGTGGAAATCTATCTTTGAGCATATGTCTAATCTCTATGAGGCTCTATAACACTGCGTCCTAATAATCTCTAAACTTAGCAATGGTAATAAGGAATGAAATATAAACCGAGCTGAAACAAGTTTAAGATAGAAATACATGAAAAAGTGATATACTAATAAAAATCAATCAGCTCGAGTAGCAACATCATTATCAGACTACGCCCCCTCACTTTTAGCTTGTGGAAATCTACATTTGAGCATATGTCTAATCTTTGTGAGACTCCGTAACACTACATTCTGATATGTTCTAAACTGAGCAATGGTGTAATAGGCCAATCTGGCTCATCTTGTGGTGTTGGTGACAATGGCTCCTCTATGTCTCCATCTGGATGTCTATGATGTGATGTCATATGTCTAACAACAGTTTAATCTATAAGATCCATCCCAACCATCGTCGACTCTCCTCATAGGATCCTAACATGAACCAAAGAAAATATCCTACACAAGATATATGTACAAGGCAACATCTCATGCATATGACCATGTAAAAATGCCATCATCCAACCAAACATGATAAATCGAAGATCAAGGTGAAGCTCTGTCTGTGCAAGGAGGCAAAGAATCTATGTTGTCATGTGATCAAGCCTCTCTGTACGTGCACTCCATATGTCATATTGTGCTACGACATGTAGCAAGCAAAAATTGGGTATCATGGAATGTGTGAGCATTGATACATCCAACCTTGGACCTCTCTGAAGACTTTTCAATGTCCCTATCAACTCACTATTCATCAAAAACTTGTAATTAGCAAGATGTGCATAGATGAGTGGTCTCCTCTCACATCCAATAGCCTCAACAATGACATTAGGTGAAACTCATAGTTGCATGCCTCCTGCTACTATGACCAAAGAATCATCATCCTCCAAGCGTAGTGATGAGTACCACTATCCAATTAGACGTGAATAAATAGATAGGCTTAAGGTGGAAATAGTCCTGGACTAGTCCATCTAGTATGGATGTGCCTTGATCCAATCCATAGCTAACTCAAGTGGAACATGAACTAGACTACATTCACATTGAATGTAAGATCTCTAACTTTAACCTGTTTTAATTTAATATATAATTGTGTGTTATTGTGTGGTTTTGCTTAAATTTACCGGTTTGACTTGATTTTAGGGTTAAGGGTTAGTAATTATGGTTTTAACAAGGTTTAATAGTGTTTTTATAAGTTTTAATATCAAATTTAATTTATCTTATTATTAGAGATTTTATGGAATTTATTCATAAATTAAGGGTGTGGACCCCACTATGGGACCCATGTCTACAATTGGATGGAGTGTGATCTACATGACCCTAAACTTTAATTATTTTATTTTAATGAGTTTTAGAATTTTTAAACTCATTTTTAGCCTAAAATGACCATAAATAGCCACTTGGGTCATTTTAATTCATTTTCACATCCCAATAGTTTGTATGCATAACCCAACAACTTACTATATAACGAAAACCCTAGTGCATTTCTCAATTAGGAAAAGGTTGTGTTACGAGGCAAAGTGGTGCCCTAACCCCACTACCCAAAGAGGAACATCTGATTTAGGTGAGTTTTTAGCCCTAATCTTTTAGATTTACTCTTAATCTCTCTCATCCTCAATTTTCCGCAAATGGATTCTTGATTTATTCCATTAAAAATACTTTTTTTAACCTCAATTTCAAGCCCTAAATGGGTGAGTTTCATTTTTAATCAAAGGAAATTATAGAACTACTTATTTTCAAGGTTATTTAAGCTTAATAGTCGATTTTAATTAACTAAAACCCTAATTTTGGGTAGGGTTTCATGAAGAGTTCAACTTCATTTTTTATCCAACGACTTCTTAAAGGTAAGGGGTTTTCATCTCATTTGGTTTTAAGCATTAGATTGAATGTTTGAATGGTTTGAGTGAGTTCTTGTTTATATATGTGCTTTAATGGTGGATGATTAAAAACATGTCATTTATGTTAATTTTCTTGTGATTACGCTTAAGAATAGTTACATCTACCATGTTTTAGGTTTATGTTTTGATATGATAAAGTTTTAGGGTGATTTAAGAATTTTTTTAGAATTTTTGGGTATTTTTGGTTTAGTTTTCGTGAGGTTGAAGATGAATCAGAAATGTGCATAAAGTGAATTATTAAAGGTGTTCAAATTGCCCAACATGCATTTGATCAGCCTACCATTCGAATGAGTTATTATTGCCTATAAATGTTGTTGTAATTGCATGAAGAACATCTTGGAATTTATGATTTAGCACAAGAATGACTTGGACTATATTTGTTTCATTTTATCATGATATTCTAATTATCTTAAATTCATATTTGATGACTACTTTATGATTTCTTGATTATTACAGTAGATTTAACTATGATGATGTATATATATGCTTGCACATGTTATATTAATTGTAGGTGAATCATGTTCCCATGTTCTAGTTTAAGTATGATGATGTTTATAGTTATCTAAGTCTAGCATGATGTAATAATACTTGTCTCGAACTCATATTGTCGATGTTTTCATCATATTTACTCCATGATTCCAATAGGATAGGACTATGATAAATTATGGATGCTTTCCTATCCAACCTTGATTATAGCTTGTCCATGATTCACATGTTTTAGCTTAGGTTGGAACACTATTATTTATATACACTCATGTGTAGAGCTTTATGATGTTATTGGACACAATAGATCATGTTTCATGCACATGTGGACTGGTTTGAGCATGTTTACTCATACGTGGACTCGTTTAGCATTTGCTCACTTATGTATCATGTGGCATGTATCATGAAAATGATTTATAAACAAGGATTAATCATGATTAATCGATTGGATGAAATTAGATGTAGGATTAAATCATTCAAAGGCTTATTGAATCAGTTTTGGGTCCGGAAGGATATGATTTTGTTTTGAATTTCTTTGAGAATATGGTACCTTCCCGGGTTGAGGCAAACTGAATGCTTTGTAAGTTAATTGTTAAGTTATCTAGACCTTTAGAATCCAACATGGTATGTCAGTGTGCCCTGGCTTACCACATGCTCTAGTTCCCTTTTGTAGGAATTCGAACTTTCCTGCAAGGTTTGTCCCGGGTAGCACACTGCTTGAGTTTCCTTTTGTAGGAATTTGGACTTTCCCGCAAGGTTTGTCCCGGTGAGCAGGCTGCTCTAGTTTCTTTTGTGGAATTTGAACCTTCCCCGCTAGGGACTCCAATGGGTGCTTTCCTAGTAGGAAAATTTACCCAAACAGCTGAATTAAGACCTTCCTTGCAAGGGATTGTCCCGATGAACAAGTTTGATTATTTTTCTCAATTGTGAGACATGCACCAATGATTGTTATATGTGTATAGAAGATAATGTTCACTTACACAGGTTGTGTAGGAGAATGAAGCTTATTTTACACATATGATTATTGTATGGATTAACATGATATGGAGGATGGTGTGCGTTGAGATACTTGATTTGCAAGGTGAATATTTTTTATTGACAAATAGATATGTATGATATGTTTATGTTGAAAAGTTATTCATATAGGATGTAATTATGTTAGTAAATTTCACATCTTTACACATGAGGCGTATGTGTGTTATGAGTTATGAGTTATGTTGAACCCATGATATGTCGGTGGTATGAAAATATGTTCATTAGATTTATTACACGTAGCATGATATGGAAGAGGTATGAATGTGTGTCAATGAGATGTGTTATAGATAGCATGACATGCATGTGGCATGAGAAGATGCTTATGGACTCTTAATTATGACATGAATGCACATGTTTATATGGATATCCCATGAGGAAAGGGCATTGTGGTTGATTATGTGATGAGTATTATGTAATTATGCATGTGTTGTCATTTTTATTTACTTTCAAATTAAAAACCTTGCCAAGCTTGTGGCTCTCTCCTCTTTGTTTGTATTTTGTTTTGGGGCTACATGTCATACCATGCAGGTTGCTCGAACAGGCTCTTTGTGGAACATAGGGATGGCGTTGACCTTTGAGGGGATGGGTTTTATACAGATGCCTTGATTATGTTAGTTGATTACATGTCCTGATGAGATTATGTTTTAGACTCTACTTCACACTTCTTTGTAGCCAATATTGGCTTAGACTCTTATTAGCCCTTGTGGGCATAGACCTATACTTTAGCCAAGTGTGGGCTATTTATAACTAAGTATGTAGGTATATGAGTGGACAAATATTTAATTAGTAGTCCTTTATTCCTCATTTTGCTTTTGTACAAAGGGTATGTGCACAACTCCATAGTGATTTACCTAAGGATGGGTTAAGTCTTCCACAATCCAACAATAATTTGTCATGCTGCATGCAACTTCCTCTTTAGACTGGGTTTAGCTCGGGGGATAGTAGGTGTTGGGGCTTGACAAGTAAGTTTTTAGTATCAGAGCACAACTTTGTTCAATAGAAAATGAGGTTAAGTAATGAGTCTTAAATGATAATGGGGTGTGAGGTGATAAATGATCTAGACAATGCTAGTGACATTGAATTCTATTAGTTGATTGTTTTGTTGTTTGTTTGCTTGATATGTTGCTTGAAGCTTGTGTTTGCTTGTGCTATTAGCCTATGTGATTCATGTCTAGTTGTTGTGTAGATGGATGGACTGAATCACACCGGCACAATTAATGATTGTGAGGTTAGAGAACCGAGGGTTAACGATGTGTTGATCGCCAATGGGGGGTTGACACAAGTCATGTGGACTTAAATGGAAGTGCTTGAGACCACAGTTGCAGTAGAGAATGACTTGGATGAGTACATGAAGAAGAAAGGACAACAGCCCAAGAGGCCAAGGCAAGATAACTCCCATGCTTGACGAAGCCAAAGACCCTGTGGTGGTTATTTTGTGAGGAACCACACCAACCATGTGCAGCGGGACTGCCACGGCCGTCATGCTAACATCACTTGCTACCTATGTGAGCAAAAGGTACACTACAAGAGGGACACTCATGGTGATGTATCGAGGCGTCAGCAGGTACCACCAAACTATGGCCCTAGGCAGCAAGGAGGGCAACAAGGAGGACCCCAAGGGAGACCTCAAGGTGGGCAGCAAGAGGGACAACAAAAGAGGCCGGTCAACCAAGAGAAAGTCTATGTCATTTTAGATCATGAGGTGGCTAACACTTCGGGAGTGGTGGAAGGTAGCTTATGATTACCTCCCACTATGCTAGAGTGTTGTTTGATACAAGATCATCTCATTCATTCATTTCATTGTATTTTACTCATGAGCTTGATGTTGAGCATAAGATGTTATCCATTCCCTTGCATGTGTCTACTCCTTCGTTTTACCTTCGGGCAGAGGAATATCTTGGGAAGGTCGCTATGTTGATTGATGGGAATGAGTTGTATGTTAATTTGATTATCTTGCCTATGATTGACTTTGATGTGATTTTAGACATGAACATGATGTCTATGTATCATGTACATGTTGATTGTTGTAGAAAGAAGGTGGTGTTTGCTTTGCCAGATGTTGAGCCTTTTATCTTCCAGGGTGTGAAGTGGTATAGTGGGAATTTCTTGGTGTCTTCCTCTAAGGCCAAGAAGTGTATTAACAAGGGGTGTGAAGCATTACTTGCAAACATCCTGGGGAAGAATGCGGCATTGCCTTCTCTTGAGTCTATGCAAGTAGTGTTTGCACATGCTGATGTATTTCCTAACGACTTGTCGGGGTTACCTCCAGAGAGGGAGATCGAGCTTCACATTGATCTTATTCTGGGCACATCTCCTATCTCTAAAGCTCCATACCACATGGCTCCAGCTGAACTCAAGGAGCTCAAGTCACAGCTACTGGTTTTGGTGGATAAGGTGTATATTCGACCAAGTGCATCTCTTTGGGCCGCACTAATCCTCTTCATCAGATAGAAGGATAGTTCCCTTTGGCTATGTATTGATTACTAGATGTTGAATCAAGTAACTATCAAGAACAAATATCCCTTGCCTCCTATTGATGATTTGTTTGATCAATTGCAGCATACTGAGGTGTTCTCTAAGATTGACTTGTGGTCAGGCTATCATCAGCTTTTTATCCATCCCGACGACGTATCTTAGATGGCATTCCGGACTCGGTATGGATAGTATGAGTTCTTGGTGATGCCCATCAGCCTCACTAATGTGTTGGTATCATTCATGGATTCAATGAATAGAGTCTTCAGGCCATACTTGAATCAGTTCATTATTATCTTTGTAGATGACATCTTAATTTACTTGATATGCAAAGAAGATCACGGGGAGCATCTAAGGATCATCTTATAGACTTTGTGAGATACCAAGTCTATGCAAAGTTTGACAAGTGAGATTTTTGGTTGGAGGAGGTGTAGTTAGTTGGCCATGTCATCTCTAAGGACAATATGGCAGTTGACCCTTCAAAGGTGGAAGCGGGTTTTAGGTGGGAGCAATCCAAGACCGCTTCTAAGGTTCGCAGCTTTCTAGGGCTTGCGGGGTAATACCGCAGGTTCATTAAGGGTTTCTCTATCATTGCAAGCCCTATGACCAAGTTAAAAAGGAAGAATGAAAAGTTTGAGTGGAGTCTAGAATGTGAAGAATGCTTCCAAGAGTTGAAGAAGAGGTTGACCTTTGCTCCAGTCTTGACTTTGCCTTCGAGGAGTGACAGCTTTGTTTATAGTGATGCTTCACTCCGAGGTTTGGCGTGCGTACTTATGCAGCATGGGAGAGTGGTACCTTATGCATCTCGTCATCTTAGAGTGCATGAGCAAAACTATCCTACTCATGACTTGGAGTTATCAGCCATGGTATTTGCATTTAAGATTTGACGGCACAATCTCTATGGTGAGAAATTCTAGGTATTCAATCACCATAATAGCTTGAAGTAACTCTTTACCCAAAGTGATTTGAATATGAGGCAAAGAAGATAGTTGGAGTTCCTTAAGGATTATGACTTCACTATCTCTTATCATCTCAGGAAAGCTAATGTGGTGGTGGATGCTTTGAGTAGAAAATCAGCCACTTCGGTTGCTCGTGTGCACGTTCAAGAATGACTCATATATGAGAGAGTCATTCAGATTAAGCCGGAGATAGTTATGGAGGATACATGTAGTTAGTTTGCCAACCTTTCCATAAGCTCTAGCATAGTTGATGATGTGGTTGAAGCTCAAAAGAGGGTGAGAAAACCTAAGCCATGAAGGCCAAGATGAGGGAGAGGGCGGTACTTGACTTTGAGGAGAGGTCTGATGGGAGTGTCTTATAGAGGACGGTTGTATGTGATGAATTGCATGGAGCTTAAGGAGCTAAGATGTACATCTTCATCCACCCAGGGGGAACCAAGATGTACCATGATATGAAGAGGACTTTTTGGTGGAGCGGTATGATGAGAGACAATAGTTATTAGGTGAGCATTAAGATGACACCTTTTGAGGAATTGTATGGGCATCCATGTAATTCTCCCCTTTGTTGGAGTGAGGTCGGGGAACATCTTCTTACTGGTCATGATTTTGAGCAACAATTAATGGAGAAGATTTGACTCATTCGGGAGAGGTTGTAAACAGTACAAAGTCGACAAAAGAGCTATGCCGACAAGAGGTGGCGAGACTTAGAGTTTGATGTGGATGATCATGTCTTCTTAAAAATCTATCTTTCATGTGGTGTTGTTTATTTTAGCAAAAAGTGAAAAATATCTCCTCAATTTATGGGACCGTTTAAAGTCCTTAAGCGCATTGACACTGTGCCATATCGGGCAGCCCTACTTCCTCAATTTGCGAACATTCATAATGTGTTCCATGTTTCACTTCTTCAGAAGTATGAGCCGAATCTAGAATTTTTAAACTCATTTTTGGCTCTACAGTTATTGTTTATGTATAATTAAAAATAATTTAATGTATAAGTATCTTCACCACCCACTATAACCACATTGCAAGACTAGTTTACACTTGGAGGGGGAAACCATTAACCTGTTAGATCTTTTTTCCTAAGTTTCCCTCACATTTCTCATTGGTTGACGTGGCAACCTCTCATGGTTGGTCACCTAGCTTTGGTAAGGGAATATGTTAGCTTTACAAGTCCTTTCCTCAACATTAATGAATCTTTCTAAAGATATGCCTTTCACGTGGGGACCACACAACAGGAGCGCCACTATCTGCCTTATATAAATGAACTACTAGATATTTTCGCTTGGGTTTAATTTCACCCACACATTCCTAATGTAATTTTGCGGATCTCTTATTACCTCCTCATCTCTTTCATTCGCCCATTTTTGTTTTGGTTTGCATTTTGCTTTTCATTTTTTATTAATTGTTTTCAGTCAATTATGCTTTGGAAATATGCTTCATGCTTTGTTCATTTTTTTCAAAATCAAATAATATATTTAATATATTTTATCTAAATAAAAAAAATATATTATTCAATATATAAATGCACAGTATGTAATCACAAAAAAAATAAAATATTCATTTTATTAGTTTTGTTTATGTGAGCGAGGTGTCACGGGGTAGCGGAGTGGACTACCCGTGACACGTGCTGGGGCGCACACACGTGGGAATGTGTTGTATACGAGGTGTGCATTCATTTTGGGAACTGCCCTTAGTGTTGCATATCATGTGTGCAGGCATTGCGGGGAAGGCCCGCAACGTTGCGCAACATGTGTGCGCAACGTTGCGCAGAAATGCCGCAACGATGCGCACACATAGTTGGCTATATTGGGACACATAGCCAACTAGCACCGTTTTGGATTCTAAAGATGTCCCCACCTACCTATATAGTGTTTGAGGGTCCTTGGGAGGGATCGCTGCATCGTGAGCGGTGTAGGAGTTTGGTAACCAAGTCGGTTACGCGAAGCTTGTGCAAAGTTGCTGCCTCTAGGCTGAGGTAGAGACCTCTGGAGGGGATCGTGAGAGGAAGCCTTAGGGCATCGCTGCATCCTGAGCGGTGTAGGAGTTTGGTAACGAAGTGTTACGCGAAGCTTGAGCAACATTGCTGCTCCTAGGATGGAGTAGACCATTGGAGGGGATCGTGAGTGGAAACCTTGATGGATCGCTGCATTAAGTGTGGTGTAGTAGCTTGGTGATCACACCGGTCACGCGAAGCTTGAGCTAAGTCGCTGCTCCTAGGGTGGAGTAGGCCTCTGGAACATATCGCGAGGGGAAATTTGACTGAATCAGGTGGCCAAGAACTTTGTGCGGAAAAGAGCTAGAAGTTAAGGGACACGTCGAGGAGGTCGCTGCATTGCTACCATGAACTTTGTTATAAGTGGGGGTGGCATTCGACTCTTGGGAGACATCAATGGGCTAGACAAGAAAGTTGAGGCCCAGCGTCATGGTGTAGTCTTGTCGGTGGGAGCTGCAAGGTTTGGCTGAAGTGTAGGCAGAAATCGTCCGAAGTGTAGGCAGCTTGCTGGCGTCTCGAGTGCAGGGCCGGCTTCACGAGTGGGAGCTGGGCATCATTTGGTGTATCCTTTCCCGGTCGTTGTGCAGCACCAACTAAAGTGGAATAGTTGGGGCGCACCTTCTTATCGAAGCAATCATAATCGCAGAGTACTTCACCTTTGCCGTTGGGCAAGGCGTATTGAGCAGAAATTTCGTCATGCAATGGTTTAGGCGAGTCGAGGGCCTATGGGTGGAAGTCGGTCTCCAAAGCATGCAATCTATGGAATGATCCCCGCTGTGGTGTGCACAGATTTCAGCGTTGCAAGAAAAGAGTTAACCCTTCATCACAATGTTGTGCTATGGTTGGAAGAAGAGCAAGACCCCCTGGAGCTGTACCGTTGACGAGGACGTCAACGAAGTTAAGTGGGGGAGAATGTCACGGAGTAGCGGAGTGGACTACCCGTGACACGTGCTGGGGCGCACACACGTGGGAATGTGTTGTATACGAGGTGTGCATTCATTTTGGGAACTACCCTGAGTGTTGCATATCATGTGTGCAGGCGTTGCGGGGAAGGCCCGCAACGTTGCGCAACATGTGTGCGCAACGTTGCGCAGAAATGCCGCAACAATGCGCACACATAGTTGGCTATGTTGGGACACATAGCCAACTAGCACCGTTTTGGATTCTAAAGATGTCCCCACCTACCTATATAGTGTTTGAGGGTCCTTGGGAGTGTTCTCGGGTAGTTTCGCGGAATTCGGACATACCATGCCCGTACGGCCACTTTGCTGCCACTCCAGAGAAATGCAAGAAATCTCTTATGCTATATAGGGAGGGACATGGTGAGCTTCATGGACAAGCTGTTGGTATGATGTCTAGCCTTGCAACAGGCTGATCCGGATGGCAACGAAACATGTTGCCTTGCTAGTTATCATGCCAGGAGCCCATCCGTTGGTGGGATGGGGCTCTCCGACTCGTCGGGCGGCCGTCCGGCCTTATGGCCGTGTTGGTAACAAAGGCCCTTGCATGCACATGGCTGAGACGGATTGTTCGGATGACCGAGTTGCCTAAGTTGGATCCGTGCATCGTAAGGAAGTGTCCCTCTCCGGCCAACTCGCTTGGGAGATGGTCCGGCACGTTCGCACGTCCGCCTTGGGACGGGTTCGTTGCTTGGCTTCGCGGGCTGGACTCTTGGTCGAATGGCACAAGACCATGACCTTGACGAAGAAAGGCTTACTCGCTCGGCTATTTGGCCTTGCGAGTGCCGCACGGCACCTATGGATGGCTAGGGCCATGACAGAGGGCTTTGAGAGCCATCATATCAAGATCCAACAATGTAAGGGGGCGTGCAACATGTCTGCCTCTTGAGTGATATGCACCAGCAGATCAAAATCTACACATAGCTTGGACTCATGCTGATGCACATATGTCCATTCTCACACAAATGCGATTGAAGATATATATTAATTTAAATTTTTTGGGCGTGAGCCGAGTCTCATACCAATGGGACTAAAGAAATTATTTAAATTTTTTGAGATATGAGGATATAAGGGGACATACAACCTTCCTGCTTGCTGAGTCATCAATGTCATCAGATCAAAATCGAAGAACCCACAAAGCCAAGACTCACACAAATTGAATTAATATATTAATTTTTTTTCTTAAATATGATGGTCGAGAGAGCTAGGGAGTGAACCCAATCTCACACAAACGAGATAAACAAAATTATTTTTTTTTTGAGATACAATGGCAAAAGGAGGAATGCAACCTACTTGCCCCATGAGTTATGTTTCGTCATTGGATCGAAATCTGGCAGCCCACATTGTCGAGGCTCATGCTAACACACGTGAGCTCAATCTCACAGAAACAAGACTTAAGAAATTAGTTTTAAAATTTTCCTTGATTATATATCATATATTTAAATATTATACAATATATGACATAATTTAAATAATATATATTAAATATAAATTAATATTTAAAATAAT
Source organism: Saururus chinensis (assembly GCA_035235625.1). Taxonomy (NCBI): domain Eukaryota; kingdom Viridiplantae; phylum Streptophyta; class Magnoliopsida; order Piperales; family Saururaceae; genus Saururus; species Saururus chinensis. Next base: position 24,073,435 of record CP141142.1, read on the forward strand.
ACTATTTATTATGTTTAATACAAACTGTCGCAAATAGTCTAACTATTTGTGACGTTTAATGCAAAACATAGAAAATAGTATAGAATCTTTGTGATGTTTGTAAGAATCATCACAACTATTATAGGCTATTTGCAATGTTTCAAATAATCATCGCAAATAATCCTTTATAACATTCTATTTCTCTAATTATTTCATTGAATACAACAATATTTGCAATACCTATTTGTGAATGTCATAAATAGTGTATTCTATTTGCGATGTTTGAAAGAAGTGACACAAATAGTCTAAGCTATTATTGACATTAACTTGTAAATGTCGCAATTAATCCAAAATAAAATTTGGTTTAATGTTTTAAAAAAAGAATAGTATTTGCGACATTTAAATTCAAATGTCACAAATAGTTTTGAGTATTTGTGACTTTTGTATTTTAATAGCATGACTGTCAGCTGTCTCAAATCCCAACTTTGAAAATCTTCTTCGCTAGTGTCAACAACCTTTAACTAATGCATGACAATCAGAAATTGAGATAGTCGAAAGTTGTCTATTTAAATTTTTAAAATTTTTATTTCATCTATTTAGTTTATATAGATAGTTCATTGCAAATACTTAGGGGATACTGCAACTCAAAATATTATCTAATATCTTCTTTACTGCAATAATTTTTCTTATCGACTATTCATATAGTACGAGGTATAGTGTTAGAAAAATCTTAGAACTAAGTAAAAGTAAAACTCACTCTTCTTTTTGAGTAGTTTAACATTTTTATGGGTTGATTCTTTAGAATATGAGCTTGTAGATAAGAAATAAATTATTAATAGCTCTGCCAGCTAGATTGTGACCGGTCTTGTTAGATATAGGGAACGAGGAGGAGGTAACCAAGGAGGAAAAGGGGAGGAGGAAGAGGAGGTAGAGAAGAGACAAAGGAGAAAGGGAGTAAGAGAAGGAGAAGGAGGAGGGGGAGTGGAGGGGAGGGGAGGAGGATGAGGATGAGGAGGAGGTGGTGGTGGTGGCAAAGAAGAGGAGAAGGATAAGGAGACTCTAGAGGAGGAGGTGAAGATGAAGGCGAATGAAGTAAAGCTAGTAGAGTAGAGGCCGAAGTTGGTGGCAGGTGCGGCCAAGTTGATGGCCTAGGTGGTAGAGTCGGTGGCAGAAACGAAGGCAGAGCTACTAGCAAAGGGAAGCAATATGTTGGTGAAGCTAAAAATAAAAGAATAGGAAAGGAGCATTTTATTAAAATTTTGCCATATGTACATAGATTCACATGTCCATATGGCCATGTTTTGTATTACACAAAAATGTGTAACATTTTGTATATTATAGTGTATCCTATGACTATTTTGGTAAATCTCTCAAAACCTAATTTTTATTACTCCAGCATTTAAATAACTTGACAATAAAAATCAAACACCGCCTTCTTTAATGTGGAAAACTGAATTTGGTAAAAAACCATGTGATCTACTTTGGCCGATTAATTAATGCACTAAGAAAGAAAAATTTTGAAGTACATAAACAATTGCCATACCACATCACTCACTCCTTTACTTGATTATCAGGCTACCTGTAATACTCCTAGAATTGTACTATTCTTAGTTTACCACTCCACGTGACTTTGTCTTCTCATAAGTGCAATTATCCTCCACTTAATCCCCATATCTTCATTCAACATCAGAGGTGCATGTGATTTGGATGTGTGGTGTGCACTAAGCTCTCATGCAATGAAATGAAAATAGTAACTCAAACTCATGCATGATATTCTTAAGTTTAGCCTCAATCAATCTAGAATGAAACAACACAAATATTTAATAAAAAAAACTAAAAACATCTATAATAAACTTGTCCCAATACAGAGTTTTTTAAATTTCCTTAAAAATACATTAGGGCAACTACAATGTACAATTTTTATTCCTTGAGCATGTCAATTTGTCGATTAAACTTGAGCTAGTGATCATTGTTTTCTCAACGTCCGATATGGTAATCATATATACTCAAATATCATCAATCCAATTCAAAACCAAAATGGGCTAGGATTCATCCATGTACATGTAAACAATGATATGAATAAAAATTAATAAGCCATTGGCATATCTCCTGACCACCAAAAAAAATTAGTACACACCAAAAGAAGGGTTCCTATAAGGTTGATGTCTTTAACTTTTCATGAGGTCTGGTTAAGAGGTTTATAGTTAATCCAATCACTAGTTGCATAGGATTAATAAGAGAATCATAGAAACAAATTTACCAAGCAACAAATAAGTAAATTGAAACCAATGATATTTTTATGTAGAAATATCTAGTAGGGTTAAAAACCACGCGAATTCTCTAGGTTGATTAACAAAAGCACCAGGGGGAAAAAATCAAGACTATAGAAACAATTAATAAACCAATCACTCAAACCATTATAAGCCAATCCTTTAGCTACTCCATAGTAGTTCTTGGACTATGTGCTACCCCTACTCCACCGTTTTCCTTTGTGTCTTTGTCTTGCAATATGTGCATTGGGGTCTCTTTGTTCTTTAGCTCTTCCTTCCTTACAAAGTTTATCTTTGGTGTACGTTGTCTACTGTGACCTAAGATGGTGATTTAACTCTCAAATTCATGTACGTAGGATGTTCTCAAGCTAATGCTCCATCAGTTTGATATGAAAAGGCATAAATATTTGAACAAAGAACATAAACATCTCTAAAAAAAATAAAAAAAATAGTGTTTTTTGACCAAAACAATGAGAATTTATCTCTTTCTAAGGTTCATAAAGACTTTATTAGTTTAGTATGTCAGTAGATTGAGATTTAATTGGGCAAATAACATTTTTATAATGAACTCAAATTTGGTAAACCTCAACACTTCCACTCAACCATGGGTGATGTTGATTGATCACAGACAAAGCTAATTGATTGCATAGTGACCAACACTTTCATATGAATTTCCTTTAGACGATGGAAATTCTTTGAGATGGGGAATACCAACCAGTGTATTCTTGTGGACTACCCTAATCAATCACATATAATAATTTTAATTTTTACATATTTTAATCCATAGACTAATTCATAATAATTCATTCAGTTTTAACAATCATATACAACTTAAAATTTAAGTGAAGTGTGTGTGATCAATTTACCTTTAAATTTTTTATCTTTGACCACTTTGAATTTTCCATAACTCTCTTCTCAATTTATTAGTTCTAAAGACTTTGACTCAACCAAACCACATATATACATTGAAACAATTCCTCAAAAATAATTCAATGTTTAAAAAGTATGAAAAATAATTGTCACTGTTTTGTTCATAGAATATGCCAACTCTCAAATATCATTTCAATCCCCCTTTGGCTTTTCCTCAAAAAAAAACACAATAAACACTTTTTGGAAATAAAAAAATAGAACTCAATGTAGTACATTGATTTACAAAATTCATTGATAAGACCTGATAGTTTGGAAATGGTCTTGAAAATCTTCAAAACCTGTTAGTTTTCTTGTATATCACCAAAAAACAACCTTTGCATTGCAGTCTTCAGTATGCATATAAAATCACACATTTGATTTTTACTACTACAACCCCCTTTTGTCATGAATTGACAAAGCTTGACTGTACAAAATCACATAAACTAGAGAATTAGCACAATAAACAGAAAAGCATAACCTCTAAATAGCAAAATACATCTTTGAAGTACATATTTTATTATGAAGTAGTATATATCTCAAGATATAGTTCAGAACATAAATAAGAAGATAAGCATAAACATAATCATAAACTTCATCATACATTCAATTTCTATATAAGAAGCTAAATCCATCTAACCAGTGTGCTCCCACAGAGAATCAAGGCTAGTGTGAACTACTTAAAAAATCTAAAAGAGATGGAATATGGGAAAACTACTAATTTGAGCTATCAATCCAATGGTTCAACATATGCATCATCTGATCATGTGTGTTTCACCCAGACCTGAATCTTAGCAATGTGCTAAAAAAGGGAAACGAGCAACTAATATCCAATGCATACCGAGATGATGCATCCAACCATTCTAGCAGGTGAAGCAATGTTTGTCTACTCTACAATGTAACCTCTATCCTCATGTGGATGTAACTGAATCCTACCATCTGCAACAATCATCTTAGATATAATAATAGGAAATGGTATGGGCTCTACAAACCACTTCTAACTGCTATAATTTCATGAATATTAAGAGGGAAAAGTCTACAAGCTGTTTGGTGCCAATGTAGTAGAGAAGAATAACTGTAGTCCAATCAATCAGCCCTCCTTTTGTCAGCTAGATATCATATCTAGCAATCAAGTATACAAAATGTATTCCATTATCATTTCATTACTTTGGAAGGCAATGATCTGGTGTGTATTTAGTACCACAACTAGTCAGCTCTAGTAGAATAACTCTATATTCTAGAATCATGGAATTTGTGTGGAAATGGACAGTCGAGCACCATGGACAGGATAATGAATACTAGAAATTGTAGCATTATGTGCTCTGGGGAAGACCACATCTATAGCATAAACAATACTAGTAAGTACTTTACCTGCAACATGAAGATGTGCATAAACAATCTCACCAGCAACCTAAAGATTTGTATAGAACTATCTCACCAGCTAGAGTATTCCTTGGTGCTCAAACCCAATGAAAACTCATTCCAGCCTATTATGTCCCAACATAAGGGGATTGTTTCTCCATATGGAACTTGCCCAGTGGATTAGCTATAGGATTAAGTTTTGTTTGGTGTGTCTTTTGAATAATAGGATCTTAGGGTTATTGTTATATGACCCTGCTATAATCTTCATATAATGTTATGGCTTAACTCTAAGTGAGGTTATGGAATAATTACTCTACACTTAATCCTTTGTGTCTATATCACTCCTCCCCTTTTGATGGTGAGACATCATTGTGGACATTGGTCTACAAAATTGGTATCAAATTTACACAAGTTGGTGGCCACACCATGAATGTAAGATCTCTAACTTTCACTCGGTTTAATTTCAATTGAATTGTATGTTATTGTGTGGTTTTGCTTAAATTTACCGGTTTGACTTGATTTTGGGGGTTAAGGGTTAGTAATTATGATTTTAACAATGTTTAATTTTTTATATAAGTTGTAATATCAAACTTGATTTATCCTCTTTTTAGGGATTTTATTGGATTTTTTATTAATTAAGGGTGTGGACCCCACCATGGGCCCCACGTCCACGATTGGATGAAGTGTGCCCCACATGACCCTAAACTTTAATTATTTTATTTTAAGGAGTTTTAGAATTTTTAAACTCATTTTTGGCTTTAAATGACCCTAATTAGCCACTTAAGGCGTTATAATTCATATTTATAGCCCAACAGTTTGTATACATAACCCAACAACTTACTATATAAGAGAAACCCTAACCCATTTCCCAATTGTAAAAGGGTTGTACAAAGGGGCAACGTGGTGCCCTTACCTCACTACCCAGAGAGGAAAATCCGATTTAGGTGAGTTTTTAGTCCTAATCTTTCGGATTCTCTCTTAATCCCTCTTATCTTCACTTTCCCCCAAATTGATTCTTGATTTATTTCATTAAAAATACTATTTTTAATTTGTATTTCAAATCATAAATGGATAATTTTTGTTTTCAATCTAAGGAAATAAGAGATCTACTTGTTTTCAAGGTTATTTAAGCTTAATAGTTGACTTTAATTAAGTATTAACTAAAACCTAATTTTAGGTAGGGTTTCTTAAGAAGTAGAACTTCATTTTCGATCCAATGCTTTCTTAAAAGTAAGGGATTTTTTATCTCATGTGGTTTTATGCATTGGAGTGTATGTTTGAATGGTTTAAGTGGGTTCTTGCTTACCTTATTGCTTTAATGGTGGATGATTAAAAATATCTTATTTATGTTGATTTTCTTGTGATTAAGCTTAAGAATGATTAAATCTACCTTGTTTTAGGTTTTCATTTTGATATCAAAAAGTTTTAGAGTGGTTTTAGAATTTACCTAGCATTTTTGGGCATTTTTGGGTTGATTTTCGTAAGGTTGAAGGTGAACTAGAATTGGGCATAAAGTGATCTATTAAGGGCGTTCGAACGGCCCAACAGGCATTCGAACGGCCGACCATTTGAACGACCTATCTGGCCAATCAAATGGCCTGGTGCTTGAATGACCTAATAGGGTGTTCAAATGGCCAAACGACATTTATGTTATTCTTGTACATTTTGGTCATTTGTTATTCTCTCTCCATGAATCTAATTTCTTATTCTTAAAATGATGTTGTGCATGTTCATCCCGACTCTTCATTTACCTTTATTTCAGTGCATTAGGCTATTTCCGTTTGCATTTGATTAGTATTTACGTATGATTGGATTATTAAACTGTGTTAGGAACGCTAGTGGGCCACCGGATAGACGGGCCCACTAGCGGCATGCTTCCCAAGGAAGGAGGGCATGCCTCCCTTGGTTTGGTTTTTATGCAATCGAATAGACACTTCTTCTTCCCTTTCTTCCTGTTTCCTTTCCCTTTCCTGCATGAAACTCCAAGGTACCGATTGTGTTGCATCGGGCACATAACATGAGTTATCATTACCTATAATTGTTATTGTGATTGCATGAAGACCATCTCAACATTTTTGATTTAGCTCAAGGCTATGTTTTGTTAATTTTAGCATGATATTCTACTTGTCTTAAATTCATGTTTGATGACTACTTCATGTTGTCTTGATGATTACAACAGGTTTCACCATGATGATGTATACATACATGCTTACACATGTTATATTAATTTTAGGCGAATCATGTATTCCATGTTTTAGCTTAAGTTTGACTATGTTTACACTTGTCTAGGTCTAGCATAATGTTACTTGTCTTGAACTTGTATTTTGATATTTTCACCATACTTGGTTCATGATTTCAGTAGGGAAGGACTATGATAAAATTATAGATGCATGTACGTAATATTGATTATGGTTTGTTCATGTTTCACATGTCTTCGCTTAGACTTAAACACTACCATTTATGTCCACACCTGTGTAGATATTTGTGATAATTATTTGACACCAATAGACCTTGTTTGATGCAAATGTGGACTGATTTGAACATTCCTCTTGTATTTTGACTCATGTAGCATTGCTCATGTATGTACCATGTTGTATACATTATGAAAATAATTCATAAATGAGATTAATCATGATTAGCTGTGTTTGATAGATTAGATGCAATTGGATCCCATTGGTTGTCAAATTATTTGATCGGAGGCTTATCCATTCGGTGGTATGTCCAAAAGGACGAGGCTTTACGTCCAATTGAGGGGTTTTGCATCCCTTGAGGGCGGGTTTCCTCCCTAGTTGAGATGAGCAAAATGCTATATGTATGATATTTAATGAGATATCTGGACCCTGAGAGTCCAGGATGGTATGTCCGTGTGCACCGGCTTACCACGCATCGTGCTCAGGACTGTTTTGATGAGCAATTGTTCTCAAGACTTTGATATTGATGAGTAGTTGTGCTCAGGGCTTGGGACTTGATGAGGAGTTGTGCTTGGGGTTTTTGACCATGATGAGTAGGTTTATTTCTCTCAATTTATGAGACATTCACCATTTGTTGTTGTATGTGTATGGAAGGTTATTCTCTTTGACACAGTTGTTGTATAGGGATAAGGAAGCTTATGTTACACATGTGTATATGGCTTAATTTTTATGATATGCAGGATAGTGTAGTTGAGATACTTGATTTGCAGGGTGAATGCTTTTATTGAGAAATAGATATGCATAATATGTTTATGTTAAGAAGTTATTCATACAGGATGTGATTATGATAGTAAATTTTACATGTTTCAACATTAGGTGTATGAATGTTATGAGCTATGTTGAACCCATGATGCGCAGGAGGCATGAAAATGTGTTGATGAGATAATATAGCATGATACGAAGGTAGCATAACTATGTGATGATTAGATACATTAGCTATAACAAGATATGCAAGTGACATGAATATATGATGATGCGATATATTATATAGCATGATATGCAGGTGACATGAAAATGTATTGATGTGATATATTACACATAGCATTATATGCAAGTGGAATAAATATGTGTTGATGAGATGTGTTATAACTAGCATGACATGCATGTGGTATGAGTGGATGCTTATAGATTATAAATTATGACATGAATGCACAGGTTTATATGGATATCCCATGAGGAATGGGCATTGTGGTTAATTATGTGATGAACATTATGTGTTTATACTTATGTCATATTTGGATTTACTTTCCGTATTTAAAATCCTTAATGAGCTTGTGGCTCAACCTTCTTTATTGTGTTTTGTTTTAGCGTTGCATGTCATGCCATGCAGGTTGTTCTGATGGACTCTATGTAGAGCGCATGGTTAGTGATGATCCTTAGGAGGGGTTGCATGGAGATTATGAGTTTTATAATTGCTTTCATAGTATGTTGTGTTGAGACTTTTATATACTTGATTATACTTCACACTTTATTGGCCAATGTTATCTGACTTTTCTCAGCCATTAGCGGCTTAGACTCATACTTTAGCCATGTGTGGCTTGTTTAAGACTAAGTATGTGGATATGTGTGTGGACTAATGTTTAATTAATAGTCCTTTATTGCTTATTTTGCTTTTGTACAAAGGGTACTTGCAAACTCTGTAGTGTTTTACCTAAGGATAAGTTAAGTCTTCTGCAATCCAATGTACTTTGTCATACTACGTGCCGCTTCCTCCTTGCATTGGGTTCGGCTCGGGGGATAGTGTGTGTTAGGGTGGGACAATTAAGGTGTCGATGGTTGTGATGACATCGTAGGCAGCACCAACTTTGTGGTTGCTTCCATTTCCCAACCCATATTTGTCGTTGCCCTATCTAGCACCCCTATTGCCTACTCTGATCAACCCATGGTTGGCACCACCACATTGAACCTTCTCTCCACCTCTTTAGACTTTTGCCACACCACTTGTCCTTGGTGCTTGCCATCCCTCCTTCCCTGCATCAAAAGCATAGGCTTTTCCAATGACATCATTTTCCGGATGGAGTGGTACCACAACCACCCTACTAGCCATGCCTCTTACCCTTCCCTTCCTTTTCTAATTATAACTTATTTTCCTAATTTTATGTTCTTTCATGATTGTTTTTTATTTTTTAATACACTTTGGTCTATTTCTGAGAAAAACGGTGAAAAATTAATGAAAATTATAAGTCATGGTTATTTACACTTTGTGGAAAAATACTATGTAAATTTTGATGTTTCAATGTGTGCAGATTAATCATAGGTTACAAGGCTTTTCAAGTTCAATTCCAAATAGACAAAAAAAGTCTTAGTTAAGTCAAATCAAGTCATGATTTGTGTAAAAATTAATTAAAATCTAGACTTAATTCAAATACATGCCTAAACTAGTAATGTTCCCTAAATTAATTTATAATTAAATAAAACTGCCAATATCTTTCTTAATATAAATAAACCTATTTAACCCTAATTTAGACTAAACCTACGCTAGAAAATAAGTTACAAAGGCGTATAAAATGGATATATTTCACACATCAAATACATCCAAACCTATATATATTTTGATAGTCCTTGAGCAAAACGAAAATAAATACAATAGAAAATAAAACTTACTCTACATTTGCATGAAATTGTGATTACATTTAGTGTATGCAACAAACCCTCAAACCCCTAGCTTACACTAGTGGACGAGTTATAGTCCTGTGAGAGTTTGGAGTGAATCTACACCCAAAATTCAAAAAGTGAAAAGGAAATAAAATCAAAACCATTGAAAATTTACATATCAACTCCTCTTAAGCATGTGACTCCACTTAATAAAATCAATCATATGTGAGTGCATTACACAATACATATTTTCTAAAATAAGAATTCATTCTAATAATTTTATATCGGTGGCAAGTGCTCATACATAACATAATAGTTTTAAAAGAAGATATTACCAAGCAAATATACAATCCCAATCTCATGAATTGAACAACGCATTGTCACACAACCCATATCACCTGACAAACACATTTATGATATAACTGCATAATGTGCTACTAAACTTTTATGCTCATTTAACATGACATGTGCAATTCTTAACCTTCTTATGCTTTCTAAAAGATCTAAGTAACAAGAGTTAGGCTAGTGACTCCCAATCGAGTTGGCTTAGGGCACTAGGCACTGAAACACCTCTCAGGCTTAATAACTGGAACCAAATAAGCTATAAAGGTATGCATGTTATAAATTAGTCAATTCTACCTTTAGACTCAAGCACCTTATGCTTAGTGAAGCATGCCCATGCCTAGTCTACTCAATAGAGAGACTTTAATTTTTTTAGTACTTACAAATTGGCCTTCAATTTTTCTTTTTTATGCTTTTTTTTAGCACAATTTAAACTCAACCTTAATGGTGATGATAAAAAGTCCCAGAATGATCAACAAAATAAGAATAGCTAAGCACAAAACTCTATTATGATAACATGAGTACTACTTGATCATACCAAAGTTTTACTCTCATAAAAGAAATTGCTTAGATTCAAAGATATCCATCAAAATGTAACACCGTAGTTAAGGGTTTGAATTCTCACTTAAAAAAATGTCTTTCTAATTTTTCAAAATAGGAGCACATTAAACCAACATGATATATTAAAAACTAAAAATCATTAAATCTGTCAAGTTATAACAACTTGATATTATTAAACACAATCACATATCTAAAAAAAACATCAATTTAAATATAAAAAGCAAAAGAATAAGAAAGATCTAAAAAACAATCTCAAAGTTTTTTTAATATTCTCATTTTTTATCTTTATAACTAAAACATGGACATTATAAAAATCCCTCTTTGAACTTTCAAATATATCACTAAAATAATCTCTTTCTACACCCCAAACCCAAACTAAACATTGTCCTCAATGTGTAACAAGAAAAGAAATGCAATGCTTAAGATAAGAAAAGAGAAAAAATAAGATATATTTCCTATGTTGATGTACTGATGTACATAGATATCAAAAGAAAAATGGTCGATAAAGCACAAGCATAATAAGATATGGGTAGTTAATAATAAACCATATAAGCACAACCCAAGCAATGATTGGAACATTAAACAAAGATAACCAACTAAAAACTATCTAAAAAAACAAAAACACTAACCACTAAAACAAATAAAAAACTCACAAAAATTGAAAATTGGGTTGCCTCCCAAGAATTCTATGTTTACTGTCTTCGGTCAAGACACATCCCCATCTAAACTCATCCAAGGCCTTTAAAGCATTTAGTGTCTCAATATCAAATCTACTTATCAAATCAGAATGTGTTAAATAAATATTTAGTAGATCATCAAAATATATGAAAGGAAAAGTATCCTCCACCTAACTATCATTCATGTCAACCTCCAAAGTATCATCTATGTTTAATGGTTGTTTACTTGTATAAAATACATTTAACTCACATGTTAAGTTCCCAAAAGAGAGATTCATCACTCTACTCTTATAATTGATCAAAGCATTAAATGTAGCAAGGAAAGGACAACCCAAAATGATAGGAATTTGCACATAAATATTCTAAACAGGCTAAGTATCAATGATTACAAAGTTCACTAGAATGTAAAATGTGTTAACCTTAATTAGAACATCTTGAACAACACCTCTAGGAATTTATATAGATCTATCAGCTAATTGAAATGCCATTAATGTCAGTTTCAACTCCCCCAATCTCAATTGCACATACATATAATATGGCAATATGTTAACACTCACCTCTAAATCTAACAAATCCCACACAATGTGATCATCCCCTATCTTGCACGACATTGTACAACAACCAAGGTCCTTCCTTATATTTGACTGGTAATTTGCATTAAATAATGGAGCTGACTTATTCTATTAAGATTTCCTTCTAGGGAACATTTGTTTTCCTCTTGACTGTGACCGAGTCTTTTAAAAATATAGCATAAGATTACACTTGTTGGATAGCATCAAGGAATGAGATGTTTATCTCCATTTACTTAAGCACCTCAAAAATATGTTCAATATGAGCACCTCTTTAGGTTGACTAGTATTTGAGGAAAGGGGGTTTTATACACAAAACTCCTAACTAGATGATAAAGTAAAATAGGTGTGGTGGCATTGGGTTCCTGTTTATCACTCTGTGACTCATTATTCTCTATTCCCTCTTCTTTAGGCATTTTCACATGATTGTCAATCTATCTCCCAGACCTAAGAGTGGTTATTGACTGAACATGCCCCTGTCGTGTGATAGAACTGTGAGCATTACTAACAACATATTGAACTTTAGGGTTGGGTATAAGGTGATAAGGAAAATTGCCTTTCTCTCTCCCATACTTGAGTTGCCAACTGGCCACTTTGAGTTTCTAGTTTTGCAATAAGTTGAGTGTTCATTTGACTAAAATTTTCACTTCTAATATGACACAATTAGTAGACTGCATAATGTTTTGAGAGACTCTTTAAGTGAGGACTGTGAAAGTAGTGGTGCAACAACTTGAAGAGCTAATTGGGGAATAGATTGGGCTGCCTAAATTGTGTTGACATCTGTTGCAGTGGCGGCCTTACTCCAATCATTGGAGGCTGGTTTTGCTTCCAAGTAAAATTTGGATGTTACCCACCATTTGGATTGTATGTCCCGTGGAAGGGACTACTAAACAATTTCCCATAATTCTTTAGTGCATTAGATTTCTTAACGAAGCACTCAAAATAACTAATATAGAATGACACATTTGAGTAGTATGCATTTAATTTACACACAGAGAACACACTTCATTTTAAATTTGATTAGAGGAATTCATATTTTTAGCAAAGGCCATCTACTTTTTTGGTTAGCTAGTCTAACCTAACTTTTTTGTCAGTATCTTCCCTTACTTCATATAAAATTCATTTCCTAGGGTTTTGGGTTGGTTTTTCTCCATAGCTCAAAAAATCTCATTGCTAGAAACGCTTATATAAACCCTCTAGGAACTTCTATGGTTCATCATCATTTAGACTCTCATATAAACCATCTAGGAACAATTGTATAAGTATTGCACAAGCCGACATATTTCAAAACTATAGTGGGGATACTTCAAAATCAAGTCAAACCTCTCCCAACTCGCAAAAACTTTTTCATGCTCCTCTTCACAACAGTCAGCTGTTTCTCTCCTCAATGCATTGGTTTCCAACATTGGAAAAAATTTGGGAAGGAACTTACTAACAAGTCCTTCCCATGAATTAATAGACCCTGCTTGAAGTGAATTTAACCATGTCTTTGCCTTGTCCTTCAAAGAAAAATTAAAACAAGTGTAGACGGAGTGACTCATCAGAAAAAAATTTAAATTTAATTGTAACACAAATTTCAAAAAAATCTTTTACATGCATATAAAAATCCTCTCTATCAAGACCATGGAAGGTGGGAAGAAGTTAAAGAACATGAGCTTTCAACTCAAAGTGTGAGGCAGTGACGGTAGGCAAAACTATGCACGAGGGAGGATTGATGGAGATTGGTGAAAATAAGTCCCTAAGGGGTTTAGCTTCCACATTGTTATCTCCCATTGTGAATAGAAGATTAGTCTCAATTTCACAACTCTCTATGGGCCTAAAATCTACTCGAACTAAGTGCTATGTTTGATCACATAGCCACATGGTAATACACGACTCTCCCCTCTCTAATGCTACCTTGTTTCAACCATTTTTTCTCTCTTACTCTTCTTCTTTTTGTTTTTGTCTTTTAAAAAAAACTAAGATAAATTAAGAGAAAGATAAACTCAGTTTATACTTAATTTGGTTTCCTTTGCAAGTCCATGACAATGATGCCAAAAACTTGATGCTAAATTTTAATTATATACTCGAAAACACATGAATCTATGCTAGACAAATGGCTAAATCTAGTATCGATCTCATAAAGACTTGATATCGAAAAATTAAATTTAATATAACTCAAGTAAACCCTAATCTATTTAACAAATATAAATAAATTAACTTAACTAAAGTAATTAACAAAAGAAAAAAAGAATTGAAAGGAATGAGGCTATCAAATCAAAATTTTAAAACTTAAATTAGATTATGAAAGTAATGCAAAATAACTAAAATATGAAATAAATAAAATACCAAGGCATAGGAATCCACATTCAATAACTCATAGAAACCCATAATTATGATCATCGATTGTTTTTCACACTCATCTCATAATAATATAGAAACGAATCTTTGTTATTATGAAAAATGACATTACTAAGTTCTAATGCACAATCAAAATATATAATTCCTCCTCTTTTCAATGTATTAAAATCAAGTCATTAATTGTATCCACAATTTACAAATCACAACTAATACCCAGTTTCTATTATAAACAAGACAAAAACAAATAATAAATTAATAAAAACTAACTTAGATCAGAGAAGCATGACTAAACCCATATGAAATTTATTCTCATTAATTGGAGAAATAAAAATAATTAATATTAAACTCACCATTTAGAAAAATTAGTCGTCTTATAATCATGGAGTTTTACAATTTAATGAAGCTTCATCCATGCCCTAGTTAAAAAAACTAGCTACTCATTAACATAAGAACTAAAAGTATAATCTCTATTAAATTAAGTAAAAATAAACTTACAAGAATGGAAGAAAAATCAAGGAAAAATTATCAAAATATAGATTAATACAATGTTGATAAAGAATAACTTTGTGTTACTGTTCGTAGCCTTCAACCTCTAGGCCCTATAGTGGAGGAACAGTACCTGCGAGCTGAGAAAATTTTCTTATATGAATTGCTTTGTTCCCCAGCTTGTTGTTGGAGAGGATGAGAGAAAGAGAAGAAAATGCAAAGTACATAGATTTAATAAGAAAGATCAAAGGGGTTTAGAAGAAGAAGACAACGACACAAAGCAAAGAAATGCTCTGTTTCTTACTGTTTTTTCACAACGGCTCAGCCGGGATCATCAAAACCCTTACATAGAGATGGTATTACATAAGTAAACTAACCAAAAGTTAATGAAAATTACAAAATACCCATTTGACTCGCTTTTAACACTTCTGGACTTGAATTCTATAACTATAAAACTCTCTGTTGCTTGATTTTGGTGGTTGGGAGTGATTCATTTCTCTGTCCGGTTCATTCTTCTCCTCTCAGCTCCATTTTTTGAAATTTCTGTTCTCTTTTTATAAGTTCTGGACAGAACTTTCATTCCATCTTTAGGCTTCAATTTCGACCATTAGAGAAGCTTCTTTCTGTTATTGAACTCATTCCTTTTTCTTCTTATTACTTACTGCCCAATTCTTCCCTTCTTCTTTCCTTCCTTTCCTTATCTAATTTGTGATGCTCTGTTTCTTCCATTTTCTCTAGTGTGAACTGGCTTTGGTGCGAATTGCTGTTTATGGTTGGACATGGAGTGCTTCCTATATTCTGGACCTTCCTTCTTTAAAAATTTGCTGGATGGCTTCTCTTGAATGTTTGTTCTCTTTTTTCCTTTAGCTGAACCAATCTGTTTTTTTTTTGCTGAACTTCTTTCCATGGACGTGACTACATTTTCCTTTTCTAAATTCTCTGCTGTTGCGAATTGGCTTGTTCTATTCTTCTCCGAACCATGCTTCTTTTGGATGTTTCTTTTTTTTTTCCTTTTATTGGCTAGAATCAGCCCCTTTCCTTCCATGGGGGACTTGCTTTCTACTGCCTTATGCACCTCCTCATCAAACCTCAATCAATTGTAATCCACCTGTAATGATTCATTGTGTATATTCTCTTAGAAAACTTTTGCTCTATACCATTGTTTGTTCCATCTAAGACATGTGAACCAAGTCTAAATATTTTAGGTGACATGAGCATCAAGGAAGTTGTTCACGTGACATCCACCTACAAAGCACAATATGCCATATTTGAGACGCATAAAAATTAATTAAAATTTCAACTTAATTCAAATACATGCCTACCCTACTAATATTGTTCAAATTAATTAATAATTAATGAAACTAATAATATCTATCTTAACATAAATAAAGTCTAACTAACCCTAAATTAGGCTAATCTTATGCGTGCAAATACAGTACAAAGGGGTATAACATGGATATATTTCACACGTATTAGGTGTGTTGGAGTTAAACCCGCCAAGAGCCCCCTTACTATTAGTTTGCAACTCTCTGCCAGTGGCTCCGCCCCTCTTCCTGATTCCTCTCTTTACTGTTAGATGGTCAGCTCCTTTTAGTATATTACTATGAGTCATCATGATCTTACCTTTGTCGTTAACCATTGTTGTCGGTTCATGCATCACCTATGTACCCTTCATCTTGAGGATGTCAAACATATATTTCAGTATGTCAAAGGCACACTATCACTTGGTCTGCATTTTCACAAGTCTGCTGACCTTGTCTTCAGGCTTTCTCTGTTGCTGAGCGGGCTAGCTGCATTGATAGTTGTCGCTCTACCACTAGCTATGCTATTTCTCTTGGCACTAACCTTCTCTCATGGGATGCCAAGAAGCAGTGCACTTTCTCCTAGTCCAATTCTGAGGCAGAGTCTAGCGCCCTTGCTTCTACAATGGCCAAACATTTTTTGTATCTTCATATTTTATGTCGCATAAAAGTGCCTCTCACCTCTCCGCTTGTGCTTTTTTGTGATGATATTAGTGCTCTCCATATCACCAAAAATCATGTGTCCCATAGTTGCAACAACTATATTGATATTGATGAACACTTTAATGGGAAACATGTTCTTGATAGCACAATTCATGTTGCTCATTTGCCTCGTTCTTATCAACTTGCTGATGTGTTTACTAAGTCACTGCCTAGTCCTCGGTTCCTATTACTTCGCTACAAGCTCAATCTGCGGGTTCTCCCTCCTTGCACTTGAGGGGGGATATGAACTATATTTGAGCCTTGGCGGGATTTGGCTCCAAGATGTTTGAACCGGTCTTACCAATCCCTTGAATATTTTCATGCTAGCTGCCCACATCACTGATTTGTCTCACTCTTCTCCACAATATCTTCTACAAATGGAAACTTACTGATCTATCATATTGTAAATTGAGTGTACAAGTAAACTATATATATGAAATAGAACATACAGCCAATCTTCTGATTACATTGGGTTTTCTCGCACCATTAACTATCTACGTTCATGCTTGGGAAGATGATTTGTGTTCATTGGAAAATTTAAATTATTGTCCAATTTTTGCTATGTTCATGAAGCCCTTTCAAGTGCTTACATATCCATTTCAACGTACCTGTGACTTAGGAAAGTTGTTCAAATCACTTGTAAGAATGTCAAGAGTCATGTGAATTATTTTGCACATTATCCAAATTTCTCAAGAAGCAATTCATACCAATAAAACATAAATGGAATATTTTAAACTAAATCAATTTTGATTAATTGAAATGTGCATATAAACTAATATTTTAATCTAAATAAATAAATAAAAACTCTAATCCCTAGTTAACTCATTGTTAATATAATATTATGCTAGAAAATTAGGTATACAATGCACATAACTAAACAAATATTGCACATATCACCAACCTCCATAGGTCACTCTACCAGAACCTTTCTCTAGGATTAATTACTGCTCAATGCCTAGTTAAAGTTGTTAAATTTGACATGGTTATGGCTGGATGGTGGAGGAGTTCAAGAAGGATCGGTGGTAGAGGGAATGGTAGTGGAGGGACACGTGAAGGAGCAATTGCAGCTCGAGCTGAAGAGCGAAATTTCAGGTGACCCTGCATAGACATTGTATGGGGCATAGTCGTGGAGGAATGTGTCTGTGCTGGAGGTCGAGAGAAGTAGGCATCACCCCTCCCCGCTTATTGGAAGCACTCTTGAATGCAACTAGAACTTTCTACTCCATTGGAAGCCTGGTTGACCTCCACTGTGCAAAGGGTTGGAAGTCCACATTGAACTCTTCAAACTAGCAAGTGGAGGAAGGGTCCATACTCAGAGAATCCTCCTTGGAATCAGGAGAATAATTCGAGGTGTCAATGAGTCAGACGAGGAGAGAGACGCAGAAGAGGTAGCTCTCCTTGCTTTAGGCATCTTTATCAAGAAAAAGGTAAAAGAAAATGAAACTATTAGACCATCAATAAGGGGCCAATGCGTTTATGGATGTGTCAGTAAAATAGAGAATTTACTAATTGTAGGCATTGACATGTCAGTGTACCTACTTAAGTTATAAATTTAGGGGCATGGGAAAATCCCTGATATATTAGTAGATCTACCAAAGAAACAAAAGAAAAATGATTGCCAAACCACCAATGTCACACCCCCAAAATGGGATTAATTTTTTGATTAAGTGATTTCGAGAGAGAAATTAACCCCTATAACTAAACAAAATCACTATAAAAACTTGGGTTTGACCCCTTGACCAAGAGTGGGAGTTGCTAGTCAACTCGGCTAGTTGAAACCTAACTAAAGGTCTAGGAAGGGTGAAATGAAAGAATACATGATACATATGCATTGTAATTGACTAATTTCATTGATCAAAACTATATCAAAACTACAAGTATGTAATCAGTCTTATGAATTTGACTAGATTTAGTTGTGGTTGAGTTTAGGTTCGGAATTGATAGACTTGAAAAATCCAAGTAGACGCATTCTATAGATTAAGGCTGAAGACTAACGAGTGTTGAAGTTAAAAGAGGTTCATTGAGCATGCACTCTTATACGAAAGTCACTTAGAACTATTTCACAAGTGATTTTTGAAGTTTTAGACCGATTTAGGGTAAAAGGGTCAAAACTATAATTTTACTAAGTAATCGATCGATTGCTACAACATACACTAGACAAATTGATTGATTGAATAGGAATTGTAGTACAGAACAATATTGAATTGATCAATCGCTTTAACAAAAGTCGATTGGCACCTGATACAATCCTTTGTACAAACGGACCATGCATTTATTGATTGATCACCCTAATAACGGATCAATCGACCTAGCAGTTGTGCCCTAAGGAAATAATGAATGATTGATCACTATTTGGAACAATTGACCTCGAGAAATTTTGATTATCTAGTTTAAGCTTTTATGGAAGACATTTCATTCCTAGTTGGAGCCAAAGTCTCAAACCGACTTAAAAACCTATATGAAGGCTAGACAATCATGAATTGAAGAGAGGAAAACTTAGAAAATAGCATAGAAGAAAGGAGAGGTCCTTCATCATTGCTTTCCTTAAGAGTTCACCAAAAAGCTTCATCCATATATTAATGGTGAATTCATGTAGACACATAACTGAAAGAGAAAAGTCTCACCCAACAAACAAAAGATGAGACATAGAAAATTCTTTAAAGAAGTTGAAGAATCTCAAAGGAAGATCAACAATCAAACCAGTCTTTGATTGAGTTGCTAAAAGGAGATAAAGATGGAACACGAAGAGGGAAAGCTTCAAGGATTCTAAGGAAGAAGAATTGAAGGCCAACAACGAAGAGGGCTAAACAAAGAAAAAATATTTTCGTTTGGGTAGACTCTAGAGTTTGGTTTGTTGTTCTTAGTGTCTTGTAAGTTCTTGTTTACTAGTGCATTGATTTGGCCTTATGAGACATTCGCATTTTTCACTGAAAGTTGGGGTTTTATGTTAAATCTCTATGTGTTATTGTGTGGTTTGCATGCTTGCATAGATTGAATACTTGGTAGATTGATAGTTCATGCATGGTTAGTTTATTTTCATTGCATATTTTAAATGCCTGCCCATAAAGGCTAGAACTCTTGATTTTTATTTCTATAAAGGACAAGTTTGAAGAGCAATCTAGTGATCTACTACATTGTCTTGCTAGATATTAAACTCTCAAGTAGTAGCTGAGGATTTTTGCTTAAAAATTACTTTTGTATCATGCTATCAATATGATTTTGCATGCTATTGTGTGTCAAATTTGCTTAAAATTTCTAGTTTTCTATTCTTAGGGTTATATATCTTATGTTAGGGTATCTCTTAATTGTGCTAAGTTTATTTGTTTTTCTCTTAGAATTACTTGTTAAACTTTCTTATTTGTGTGCCTGAATTAGTGATTTTTCTTGCTCTTAGATTTCTCCTTGATTTGATTGCTAAAACAATGTTACTTTGGTATGTTAGTTTCTTTAATCCTAAGTGCTCATCAAATAATTCTATGACTGGATATGGTGACTTGGGTAATCCCATGAATCATCCACTATTATTTGATGGTCAAAACATCTCTTATTAGATGAATAGGATGAGATCCTTTATTAAAGTGTTGACGGCAACGCTTGGAAAGCGGTGAATAATGTATGGAATCCTCCCATGACCAACAAGAAATATGGATATTCAATCTTAAAAGATGAAAGTGAATTGGATAAAAAAGAGATAAAGCTTGCAAATCAAAATAGTAATGCCCTTAGTGTATTATTTAATGTTATAGGAAAATCACAACATAGGTTATTGTCAAATTGCACTTCTGCCAAAGTTGAATGGGAAAAACATGTGAAATATAATGAGGGAACAGTGGCTGTCAAAGTGTCTAGGTTACATATGCTTACTCTATAATTTGAAAACATAATAATGGGTGAACATGAGAAAATTTAAAAGTATTAGATAAGATATTTGATATTGTCAATACTCGTGACAATTAGGGGAGCCTATTCCTGACTAACTTGTTGTGAGAAAGCTTTTAAAGTCTTTGTCCTCTAATTTCAAAATTAAGGTTGCACTTTTTAATGAATCTAAGAAAATAGACACCTTAGACATTAAAGAACTTGTTGGGAACCTTAGAACCTTTGAGATGCAAGCAGAGTCTTATGAAAATAAGAAAGAATTGTTCGAGAAATCTAAGAAAAAAATAACTACCCTTAAGACATCTAAGAAAACTTAAAAAAAAAACTTTGAACACCTTAGGAGAATCTGAAAAATCTGAGGATGATGAAGAACTAATCCTCTTGTTAGCAAAAAACTTCGATAAATTTATGAAAGCTCAAAACTTTAGGTTTAGGAATAAGGGTCAAATTTAGGGTAGAGACAAGGGGATAGGAAAGATGTAAGGAAAAATACAAGACAAGAAAAACACGAAGTGATTTCATTGTAGAAATTAGGTCATTTTGCTATTGATAAGAACTATGATAGTTCTTTTGAGAATTAGCCTAAAAAACTAAAGTTGATTGATAACAATAAAAAGGGAAAGGTGCTTCTCTTCTGAGGACAATGAAATTTGTAACTATACTACCTTCCATGCAAGTGTGAAAGAACATGGTTCAAGTAAAGAGTCCCATGAGTCCACTTCTTTTAAAGTGAACTTTGAGTGTGACATCGATTTTGATGAGTACAAAGGGTTCCTCCAATAACTTTTAGTTTTGACTAGAGAAATGAAATACCTTGGGTGAGAATTGAAAAAAAAAGATGATGAGTTAGTTTTGTCTTCTCAATAGGAAAATAGGTTAGTGGAGTTGAACATCAAGATAGAGAGAGAAATGAGTGACCTTAAGAAAAACTTTGAGCATGAAAGAGAGAAGTCTAGTGCCTACAATAGAGAACTTATATTGTCTGAAGAGAAACTAGATAGATATAAGACTGGGAAGAAGACATTAGAGACCTTGTTGAGTATAGGTTAAAATAATAAGATGGGCTTAGGTTTTAGGAATTATTTTAACTACACCCTTAAAAAAAGCTACTATATTTGTGAAGGCCAAATAGAGTAACAAACAACCTACGATAGTGCCCAACCCACCTAGGTCAAGAGGAAAAAGAAGTGAGGATATATTTTAGTATTGTGGGAGTGTGTCACATATGTCACAGTGATTCCCAAACTAGAAAAGTGTGCCCAAAGAGACATCCTATCAAACTTAGGTCAAAGAAGAAGAAGAGGAAGCAAACTACCCATGTGACCAGTAGGCTACCCCACCAAGTTTATTATTATTAGAAGAAGAAGAAGAAGAGTGTGTGGGTGAGGAAGATTGATCTTCATGTTTTGTGGGATCAATTAGGAAGAGTAAACAAAAGTACCTTGGATTGTCTCAAGATAGGTTGTCTAGACAAAGCTAAGGATCTTGTCATCTCTAAGTAAAGAAATTGAGCTTTATGTCCATGATTTATTTCTTTTGGTCTTTTGGACAACACATATTTTAGTTTTTACTACATTTTGCTTTAGTTTAATTTCTTTTACTTCATAGGTTTTGAATCTAAAAAAACCATAAAAATGGAATATGATAAAAAACACAAAAAAATAGTGTAACATTTGCTTTGTTTGTGATTTGCTTTGGTTTTGTTTTTGATTGGTTCAACTCTTGAGATTTAATAAAATTAGTTTTCTTTAAAAGATGAAAAACAACTTGATTTGTGGTCAATATACCTTAACAAAGAGAAGGATACACTACAGAGAGTGAAGATTAATTTGATTTCTTTTCTTGATGTTGTAATTCTCTGTTTTTTCAATTACGCACAAATCATGCTTAGACTTAGTCAATTTTATGAATGAAAATTAAGAGAGAATTCTTAAAGTAAATTAACTTAGGTGTTTGGATTCTAGTGGAGTCTTAGTGATCGCATTAGAGAATAAAAAATTAGAATCTCTTCAGAATTCAATGCAAGAAAGAAAATTTAAATCTAATGTGATTCAATGATTATAAGTTTTAAGCTCTTCAATATTTTTTAGGTAATGAAATTTTCCTTGTAAAGATGATGGGGAAAGGCTACCTACATAGCTTGGCCTAATCTAGTGTGATGCTCCCATCTGCTTGACATCAAGAAAAATTAATAAAAAAGAAAGAAAAAAAGATTAAAAATGATGCAAGTTGAAAGTTAAGCTCTTGAAAAATGATTTGCTGATAAATATCATAACTTAGGAAAAGGCTTGGGCATATTAATTTTTTTAAGATTTTATTGTTTCATCTTTTTAGGAGAAAAATGTACATAGATTCTAAATAAAGTGAGTTTAAAAATGAGGAAATTTTCTTTACTAGGGTTTGAACAAATTTGTCTCATATTGAATAAGAATGATCTTGAGAGATTTAAAATTAAAAGAGACAAGAGTTATAAACATTAGTGGATTCTTCTAAAAATTACCAAAAGAGAGTTAAATTGTCAAAAATGAGACACAAAAAACTGATAATGACATACTAATAGAGTTGACTAAACTAAAGCAAGGTATGAATGAACATAATCCATGAATACACTTAGATTAAGGAAAAATTAATTAAAAAATTGTCAAAAGAAGCTAGACTTTTCTTGTTTTATATGTTTGATTTTTATTTTTAGTTCAACCATCTTCAAATGCCTTTAGGAATTTATTAGAATTTTAAAAAATAATTGAATCTTCATAATTTATGAAAAATTTAAAATTCGGGATTTATTTCATGATCGATCATTCAATCCAAGGACAGATTGATCGTTGGTCATATTTTCGTGTCGAAACACTCTTTTATAAAATGGACAAAGCCCTTAAACCTCCTCATTTCATTCTACACTCTTCAGAGATGTGTGAAAGAGGGGGATAAGGCAATTTGGCTTCGTTTTGCACAAGATCACATCAGATTTAATCATCAAATTCCCATTCTAGTCTACGGCCATGGTGACAACCAAAGGTCCATTTTTTTATTTTTAGTGATTTTTCACGTCATTTTCATTTATTTTTAATCGACAGGAATGTTTAGAATTGTGTGATCTATGTTTATACAAATTTTCAAGTGACTTAAACCATTGGTTTTTGCAATTTAATGAATTTGGATTCGGTTTCAAATTTTCACTCCGAATTGGGGATTTTTGAAAATTGAGCATTTTTTATGAAAATTAGACATCAACTCAATTATGAATATTGTTCTAGTCAATGAAATTTATAATGTTTCAAGTTTTGGAGTTATCAAACACAAGATTAATAGGGCCTTGTGTGAATGCAAAATTCTGATTTTTAATGTGCATTTCAATGATTTTTGAAATTCTAGGACTATAATTCAGTCTTCTGATTAGTTCCTAGTGATATTTAGCCCTAGAGTTTATTTTTTTTCCAAAAATTTAGATGGGAACTACAAAGTAGCATAAGGTTGCTAGTTCATATATATAAGGGGATCTAGGGGCATCTACTAGTGCAGGGAAGATTCTTAGACCACTTAGGTGTGAGTAAACTTAGTTAATGTACCCTTATTGTAATATCCCAAAATTTCCTAGGTTCTAAAATTAAACACGTGGTAAATAGTATGTTGACTCCCTGACCTTCTTAGTTGAATAAATTTGTATGTAGATGAAATTTATGACTAGTTGAATTTCGAATGAGGAAGTAGACAGAAAGGGTTTTGAAATGCCACCAAGAACATGCAAATTGGAGTTCGAATAAGGAAGTTATGATCGTTCAAAGTAAACATATTGTACAAGCCTCATTTACCCGATTTAGAGTGTATTTGGGCCGTTTAAGTCATTTTGCAGGCCCAGTAATTTAGAGTGACAAGAATTATTAAAATATTGCCCACGTGGTCCACCTTGGCCAAACTTCTAAAGGGATTATAGTTCCTAATCACCATGATTATAAAAAGGCCACCTAGGTCTTATTTTGGGAGAGCTTTGGCCTTAGGCAGGGGAGAGAGAGAAGGGGGTCGCCAAAGGAGTTTCCAAATAGTGTTACAGTAAGTGACAAAGATGGGGAGGAGCAAGCTTGAAAAATGGCGGTGTGAAGGAAAGAATGCACAATAAACCAATTCCTCCTAAGCTTAATATTGAATTAATAAGGTGGGCTGTGTATGTGAATATAGAGAGAGGATGGGGTGTAAAAACAATTATCTAATTCTGCCCGCCCTCGATCGGCTGCTAGGTTGCTGGATTCCGCTTCCCATAACCTTTCGTCCTTGTGGAAGTTCCGCTGTGTTGCACCAAAGGTTCATGGCCGCTGCCACGCAGCTGTGTTGCCCCTCATCATTTTGCTTCTGGCTGCCAGGTCTATCGACGGAGAGGGCCGCATAGGCCTTGCCTGCATAGGTCATGGCTACGCTGGCATTGGCCATAGTGGCCTTGGAAACAGCAGCTTTGGCTATTAAACCGATAGATCAGTCTGTAAAAAAAGTGGCGGCCTTTGGCTCACGGCCACTAGATGACGGCAGGGCCAATGCCGTTAGTTTTGCTGTGCACCAGCAGGGCGAAAGCCTGGACACATCCCCCAATTTCCACAACTGTGGGTGGTGTCACCAGAGGCAAGGAGGGCTCTGGCAACCATGGGAGAGATGACTCACTAAGTGGTTCAATGTGTATGCCCTCGGTCGGACCCAGGTCAAGCCACCCGACCAATCTGGCTAGGACCCGGCCGGTTTGAGCATAGCCCAGGTTCAAGCCTATCTAAAAAAAGGTATATGAACTAGCTCCAGTTCAGGACCTTTTCCTTGTTGAAAAAAATTACAAATATTACCAATAGATATTTAGAGGATTTTGAATGTGTTTACAAAGTTTTAGCATGGAAAAAAATCCTAGAGGCTACTAATTTACCCGTATGAGGTTAATCGTAGAATGATTTTCAATAACCCAATTTAAGGGCTCTGGTTTAGGGGCATATGAGTGGGTTTCAAATTTTAAAAAATTCTAGTGATAGGTGCATATGTACCCTAATTATAGACCAATACACAATCTGGGAAAAAATACAAATAAAGAGACAATTGACTATTTTACCCCATGGTGAAGATAAAATTGTTAAATGAAATAGGTTCAGTTTAAGAGGTTCACTACCCCAGTAAATGGAAAGAAAATTACCTTAGGTCTATAACATAAGGAGTACCCCTAAAATGACAAAATACCCCTATGAGCGGACTGACCTGCATTCGCATGAATGGAATTAATGGGCCAATTTAATAGTAGAACCTCTTAGGTAGTCAAAGACTTACCTAGGAATGGAGAGGACCATGTCCATTGTGGGAAAATTCCCCTAATTCCCTTGGGTCCATTATAGCCTATTTTCATGAAAATACAAGCTCCTATCTCAAGGAGAGTTAGGACACAAGAGTACGGTGTTTTTAGTGTCCTAATTGGGTTTGGCCCTTGATATTATGATTTGTTTAGATCTTTGTAGATCTGTATTATTTATCCTTTCATTTGCTCTAATGTTTACTATTGTTGTTATGATAGTAATTTATTACAAGCTTAAGTTTAATGAAAATTAATCAATGGGGTTAGACAGTTTTGGATTAGGCGTGAACACCTATTCAAAATAATAACTAAAATACCCTCAGAGGGTCTAGGACTAGTTCATAAAATGAACGAGGCCTTTGACCTAATAATTTGCCTTAGTTAATGAACAGATAGCAGCTTTGAGTCTTGTCCATAGTCTAGATGGGACGAATAGGGTTTGGGATAGTCATTCGAAATCCTTTCTTGTTGACAAGCAAGATAGGGTTAGAATGGTTTTTCAGAGTTTTGGCTCTATTGAGGAGTTGTTGATTTGACCGTGTAGTTTCACATCCCTATTGGAGGAGCTCTGCATGAGCTGGGCTCACCACCGATTTATTCAAAATTGTTTAGTGTACATGCATAACATCCTGCTTCATTGACTTTTCCCACCACTTCTATTCAAGTGTAGTTTTAGGCCATGCCCTTCCACTCCGGTCAAGTCCTTATGGGCTAGGTTGGGTTATGGCACTTCCTGGTGGATTCCAGAGCTACACTATGGATGGTTCTCTTTTGAGGATGGTCCATAATGGTTGTATCATTTGTCACTTAGGTTAACATTTGATGAGTCTATCTATCTTTGAGATTAGATAGGGTTATTAATTATTGAACAATATAGTTCAAGAGATAATTAATAATATGGATTGATATTGCTTATTTAATTAGAACAAGTGGAATGATTATAGGACTTGCATAAAATATAGGTTGGTTGAAAATACTTAAGCACTGCATGTGTGATGCTTTGTTTCTTGAGATAAAGTAGTTTCTAGGTAGAACTATGTCTAGATCTGATCTTGTTAGAAACATTGGAGATGTTGTATGATGAGTACATAGGCAACTAACATCAAGTGATGTTGGTCCAATCCAAAAAATATTAATTAATACTCTTGTTCTTTTAAACTTTCGTCCAAGGGGAGGAGATGTAATCTTGTTGTTTGATATTGTTGGTTGTAGGTTCATTAGATAAGGAGTAGCAAGATTAGGATATTTGATGGGCGATTGAGGATGACATTGCACTTATGGGATCTAGTTTTTTACTTCTATAATTTTGTAAGTAATTGTAATTATTAGCATGAGAGCCAACTTTATTTTGTTATTTATTTTCGGACTGATGACAGACTTGTACATAGAGGGTTAACCTACTATTTATGAAATTTTGACACGTGTGATAATATCATATATTTTGATATTTGTATTTGTGAACCCTAGTTATCATGACCTAGATAATTAATCGAATTACTTTTTTTGTATTTAAAAAAGAAAAAAATTTCTCATGATTTATCATGGGTGCTTTATTTGAAAAGGGTTTTAAAAACCTTGGTTGTGACACTTACAACCTGCCATGGAGTGGATTGAGGCTCTACCTTACAAGATGGAGTGGCTTAGGACAATTTCCACTACCAATCATCACATTTACCCCTGCCTTGTTAGGCAATTATATTCCAAATGATGATACTTTATTAGAAGTTGTAGGAGGCACTTAGGTTCGTGTCACACCACATATCATCACTATGGTGATTTAGTTTGAGAGGAGACCGCTCAGATATATCCACACTTTGATGTATTTTATTTTCCGTCAGATAGTGTGTTGATTGTTAGGTTGACAAGTCTCTGAGAGGCAGATATTTAGATATATCACTCCTTGCTCATTATATAGTTTCTGACTATCGACTTCTTCATGTGATAGCTCAGTATGATAAATGAAACAGAAGAAAGATGAGAGTGGATAGAACAATGGGTAAGATTTTATTTATTTTGTTAAATCCAAAGATGGAGTTAGATTTTCCATTGATCATATTTGGTAGGATTATGACTTTTCTACATTATCATACTCATGAGAAGATACTGTATCCTTACATTTTATGTACAATATTCACCTATGTACATCTACAGATTCCACAAGGAGTGTTGTCTATGGTTGGGATGGGTCCTATTGATGTTGTCGTTGTCAAATGCTTGATGTCTCATAGCAGGGGACATGAGGGAGTAGATCTAGAGGAGCAGGAGTTGCAAGCATATTTTCCAGGACCATAGATACATTTAGATCATCCAGAAAAACCAGTGACATAGGCAGAGTTTATTGCTTTGAGAGATAAGATGCATCAAGGTTTTGCTGACATCAAATGATCAAAGACATATTCCCACCAATAGATAGTGAGGGGGAACATTCTAATGATGATGATGATGGAGATATTTGAGTTTCTTTATATTATATTTTTGTATCACTTTTTCATGTATTCTTGTGATGAAATTTGTTTCAATTCATTTTAGGTTTCATGTGACTATGGGATGCATTTTGAAACTCATGATGTTATGGGATATACGATGGATACAGTTTACTTTATAATTTGATTATTTCATGTCTTATAGTGATAGTCATGTCATGATAGTGTTTAATTGAGTATTTTTGTTGATTGTGTATTTACTTCTTTCTATTTGTGTCAAAAATGGGGAGAAATGAATTAATGAAATTATATAAATAATGTAACACCCCGACCCGAGCTGTGGGTCTAGAAATCTAAAATAAAAAAGTTTCTTCCTTAAACAAGGAAGCATTATTTGTGTGCGAGAGGTAAGACATTCATCTATGCACTACGGAGCTTCAAAGCTTCTCTGCACATACACTAGAATAAACCATATATCTATAATTAATTTAGATCGGGCCAACATTGTAGTATTGTTGGTTGCCTACGTATGTATTGGATATCATCTATGACGTTTTCCAATGCAATTGGATCCAAACGTACTTCTACTGAACAACTATTACATGCATCAGGCATCACAAAATCATATGCATTAAAATATGTATATCCTTATTTCAAGTACATCATTCGGAGTTAGACTGAAATCTCATAAATCATTAGAGTCAAATCAACAGAATTACACATCTCTCTCTCTATCATAGACCATACTAGAACACAATAGAGCAAATTGGATCACATTACATCCCATCAGATCATAGAAGATTTCATCCCACTATATCAGATTATATCTGATTAGATCGGAGCATATAAGATCAAACAGAGCATTTCAAAGCAGATCAGATCAAAGCATTGCATAACAAAGCAAATCAAATCAGAACATATCTAAATACATCAGATCATAGCAAATCATATACCTTAATTAGTATATTAATATCACTAATTAAGATGTACATGCATATAAGTCCTAAGTTAACTACTTAGGATGTCTCTGTATTCTTATACGTATATTAAAACAAAAGGTAAAAAATGCTTACTCCCTTGAAGTTCTTCGGAAGTAGTAGCGTTCAGAGTTACTCCTTCTATTAGGGTGTCCTCTCCTTCAAGTCCAGAGATGGCAAATAGAGTTTCCTTTTTGCTGTAGAATGTTTCTTTCATTATGCCTGGAGGTTATAGACAGGCATTCCCCTTTCCCAGGTTTCATCACTCTTTGCATGTTTAAAAGTGTCAGACAAAACCTCCCCTTACATAGAGATGCTTCACTTTTTCCATGCCCATAGGCGATAGACAAAACATCCCCATAGCTAGATACACTTCTTACTTTTTCTGTCTATAGGCAATGGATAGAATCTCCCCTTACCCGGAGACTCTTTCCTCTTTATGTGCTCATAAGCTGCAGACAGAACCTCCCCTTAATTCGGGGATGTTTCAATCACTGTGTGGCCCATCGGTGGAGGACAAAGCCTCCCCTACTCTAGTCCACTTCTCTCGTTGTGGCCCAACAATGGAGGACGAAGTCCCCTCTTACTCTAGGTCATTTCCCTTTCTTCGGTGCTCGAGGGCGACAGGGAGAGCCTCTTCTTGTCTCGGGATGTTTCCCACTTATATGGTCGTCAAATAAAAGATTGGACCCTCCATTGCGTAGAGAACACTCGATTTAGTAAAGAACACCTCAAAATTGGACTCAAAATGATCAGAAATAGAGAAAAATGAGTTCTTGCCCAAAAAACACACCCGGAAGCATTTAACTAGGCTTCGCTGCCTCAAAAACAGCAACACAACACTGTATATACTGCGGCGCTGCTCAACATCAAACTGTGGTGCCGCCAGAAATGGAGTTGCGTGCATGATGGGTGCCCTTCTCGCGCGTGACGTTCGTGCACACGTCCGTCGCATGTGTGCAACCTTTCTTTTTTTTATATCCTTATCTTTAAATGCACATATCTTTCTACTCCAGTCTCGGATTCGTGCGTTCTCATTACTGTTGAGCTCGTATCAATGAGCCTACAAAACTAGCCAACTTAAAGCAATTTATCCCACTCTTTTCAAGTGAGTTCTGACTATATTGCACACTTCCCAAGGTCATAACATTTCCTCCAGCCCTTTGTTTCGTGTGTTTTTAAATTAGTTATGCTCGTTACTTTGAGTACTACTCATATATAGAGATTTTATCTCTAACCATTTAGGCTAGACATAATCGAAAAATGGGATATTATATAAATGGTGTTGGGCTAGAAATATTTACTAGAAGGTGTTGGTTTTTGCTATGTAGGCGCCAGCCAAAAACTAGCCAAATGAATGGTGTTGTTTGTTATCTAGGTGATTTCATGCTTTAGAAGGACAAAATTACCCTTTTAGCTTGGAAGACAAAATCACCCTGCTTGGCCAAATATAGACAGTCTTACTAATTTTGTCCTTTTAAAGGATGAAATTAAGCTGAAATTTTTTTGTAAGATTCATTTAACCCCAAAACAAACCCATGTGAAATCAAAATATAAAACACCTAGATAGCCACACATCGAGTAATTAGAAAATCTATGAAACACAAATTAGATAAAATGTTCCAAAAATGTTTGGTTACAATAAAATTGTAGTTGATGCATTTATAAAAACATATGATAACTCGAATTAGCTCTACCTTTCCTACCCCTAAGACCTTGTGTCGTGCCCCAAGATTTTGGAAGTATATAAAATTTCTTTCACAAAAATATCGGAGTTCACCCAGGCCCGTGACTGGAGCCACTTGCCATATGCAATAATAAAATAGTAATATACCCAGGAACCACGGTCCGTGTACAAACAAACAAGAGAAAAATAATGAGAGTTCTTACTCGTTTCAGTGCTACTAAAATCCTCGAAATAACATCGATAAAACTCAGAGTAGCTTCTTCTACACACACACACTAAGCTTCATTGAGTCCTGCAAAGTCTTGGGGCTGGTGAGTATTTTAAAATACTTAGTAGGGGAGTTTATACTATCAGGCATGAATCAAACACATGGCAGTTTCACAGCACATATCATATATAATATTTTTCATGAAAACAAGGTGTGCCTCACACCCAAAACCACCTCTAGGGCTTCTTCCTATGTATCGAAGATGCTTCTTGGGTTTGTAAGCTCTCACGTCTTACTGCAAATGTCCCAGACATATATTATTAATAGGAATTTGTTGCGGGTACAAAGCAGCGACCTCTTACTCCTCCACAGATCATCTCAAAGTATTTTGTGCTTGTGGATAGAAGATCCACCCATGCTCATAGGGCATCGGGATCTAGAGAGTAGAGAGTCTTCCCATGATACTCTCTACCCTAGTGTGCATAGCCTTGATAGGTGCCCTTCATTAGGGGCTAATCAGGGGTCTTGCCCTTCGTTAGGTGTAACTAGGCTAAAATAAGTACCGTGCATTCGATTCTGAATAGGATTAATTGGGCCCTCATCTAGTCAATGAAGCTCTATTGGGGCGCCCAATAATAGCTCCGGACAACCAAAACACTCTTGAGTCCCAGACTCAATCAAAATATCCAAGAGTTCCCAGACTTCAAAAAGGGATATTTTCTTTTAAAACACTCTATCCCAATGTTTATCCTTTTGAAAACCCTAGCTCATCCTCTATAAGCCAAGGGAGCATCACTATCAACAACTACAAAGGCAAGGTTGATTTCTCATTCCAATGAGACAGTTACTCCTTTGTCCCGCTTCAGTGACTCGATCACCATACTTATATGTCTTTTAAAAAATAATCTTGAGAACCCTCCTTTCAACAAGGATGAGTCCTCTAACACTGTCTTTCAAACATATTATATTCATTAGCAATGAAAATAGTGGCGAAGCTAGTTTGTCTCTATCTCACACAGCAATATGTATAATTTATATTAAAATCCACGGATAAACATTAGATTAAACTATCATATATGAGGCAATTGTAAAACATGTAGTATATAAAACAAATCCACTTCTAGCAACTAATCATTCGACTAATTGAATATACATAATAGCATTATAAACATACGATATATAAATCATATTATTTCTCAACGATTAACCATTCGACAGATCGAATATATGTTCAGAAATCATAAATCATAACCTGAAAGTAATCTATAATTCATAACATGTGAGAGTTATATAATTATTAAGTTAAAAACACAACCAAAGTTCATGATGATCCCTTAAGAAAGGATAAAAGCCCCTACCTCGCTCTCCGTGCGAGTTCAAAGCAGATAAACTAGACACCACGAAATTGGATATCCACTTCTAGGGTTCTTGAGGTCTCCAACAAGTAAAATAACCACAACGTTCGGCATGCTTGATTTAGGTAAGAATGCCTCTTTAACGAAAGAAAATGGACTTAGAACGACTCCAAAAACTCTTTCCATGCCCATAGGCTGTGGACAGAACCTCCCCTTAACCCGGAACATTTTTCTCATTCCATGCCCATAGGCTACAGACAGAACCACCCCTTAACCCCGGAACAATTTTCTCTTTATGTGCCCATAGGTTATAGATAGAACCTCCTCTTGACCCAGAACACTTTTCTCTTTCCGTGTCCGTAGGCTACGAATAGAACCTACCCATAACAGTTTTCTCTTTCTGTGCCCATATGTTACGGATAGAACCTCCCCTTGCCCGGAAACACTTTACCCTTCACGTGCCCGTAGGCAGTGGATAGAACGTCCCCTTGCCCTGGGACATTTCCCCCATATAGGATCGCTAACTCGAAGAATAGATGCTTCCATTGCATAGAAAGACCTCGAATTAGCTAACACACCTTTTAAACGGAGGAAAACGGACTAAGAATTACTCCAGAAACATCTCTAGAAGAATGAATGGAAATCAGAATTTATAGGGGAAAATGCGAGTTGACGAAGAGTCGCGTGCATGTGTGTGTTACACATGTCACACGATAAGTGGCTCGAACTTGTTGTGCACGATGATCAGACTCTACTTTCTTACTTTTACTTAGTTGCATTGAACTATTTATTATTGTAACAGTTTAGTATTTGCTTTCATACTATGTTGGTTCAGTTAGTGGCCTAGGCTAGCCGACCCACTAACTGGCATAATTCTTAGGGAATCGGGCCATCTTGGTCTAGGTGGCATGACTCCCTAGGGGACTGGTCATCCCCTATATAGGGCAGCCCTCTCTCTTGTTTCAGTTTATGCAATTGAAGAACTCTGTGTTTTCTCCCCTTTCTTCCTTACTTCTCCCCTTTCCCTACGCAGATCTCCTAGGTACCAATTGTGCCTACACAGGGCACATCATTGGTATCGGACCATTTACGATCCCCGGCCATGGCCAAACGTAAGCAAGCTGCAGCAGTTCCCGAGGTTCTTCCGGAGAAGGAAGTTCCAGCCTCAGCGTCCACAGACAACCAGAAGGATTCCCCTGCGGCAGCCGGCGAACCCACTATGTCCGAGCTCATGGCATTGTTGCAGGCCATGAACGTGCATCTGATCAATATGGAGACTGCACGAGCAGTGCCCATCCTACCTGGACCGCCCCACGCTGCCCCAGAGAGGGGTGGGCTGTTGCAGCCTCTCGAGCCTACAATTCCCTGTCCTCCAGCGCCAATAGATGTGGACGCGAGGGTCTTCCTAGGTCCGATGCGATTTGGTGTTGGTAACCCAGCGTTGGAAGGGAGACGCTAGGCTTGGGACATGCGAGGCACACCAAGTGTTTGAGAAAATGTCCCTATGATGCCGCCCCTTCCAAATCAGTTTCAGGACGCTAAGGAGGAGTGGGATGCGATCTCGGGCATCGTGGCAAGCAACGCGGTGGGGCGGAACCCCGTTTGGCTCGCCTACAGTTTCCCCGCTACAATGGGGATGATGATCCAGTGGAATGGCTGTACAAGGCGGAAAAGTTCTTCGCCTATCAAGGGACGCACTCTGAGGCTGAACGTTTGCGTATTGCTGCCTTTCACCTCAATGGGGACGCTTCAGTCTAGTTCTAGAATTTTGAAAAAGAGGTGCACTACCCCACATGGGCAGCTTTTTCCGACGAGCTATGTATTCAGTTTGGGCCAAATGAGTTCCAGGACTTCAATGAGATGCAATCCTCCCTGCGCCAAACCAACACCGTCAGAGCATACTATACAGAGTTTATGAAGGTGGCCAACCGACTTCCTAACTGGCCGGTGGCTGCCTTGGTGGGTACCTTTAAGCGCGGCCTCAAGCCGGAGATTTTGGAAGAGATGCGGCATTTTCCTTATGCCAACATGAGGGACGTAGTGCGCCATGCTTGCATAGAAGAGGAGAAGCTAGCTAGATAGTGCAGGGGGGGCGTCTTGGCCCTTTGCCTCGGTCTTCTCTCAGCGCCAATCCCTTGGCCATGTCCACCAGTAACTTGGTAGCAAGCCATCCTAGCCAGCAGATCCTATTGTGAGTCGCCTCACACCGGCCCAGATGGAGGAATGATGTTCGAAGGGGCTATGTTTTCGATGTGATGAGAAATTCATTCCTGGGCACCATTGTTCTGTCAAGGGTAGTCTTCTAGTGGAGGAGATTGATGATGAAAGCGAGGGTACGGATGGCTCTGCATCGTTGGTGACTAAGGAGGTGTTACCAGAGATTTCAGTTCATGCTTTTTCAGGGGCCTTTACTCCTCGCACGATGTGAGTCCAAGGTTACCTCAAGCGGCAACAAGTGGCTATCCTGATCGACAGTGGGTCTACCCATAATTTCATTAATGACAAGGTTGCCCATCGCCTAGGCTATTTTATCGCTGATTCGAGCCCTTTGATGTGTTGATTGGAGATGGAAAGCACCTCAGGAGCAACAGGTGTGTGCGCAGGTCACCCTTTCTGTCCAAGGCCACGCATTCGTCACCGACCTCTTCTTGCTGCCTAGAAAAGGGGCAGACTTTGTGTTAGGCGTGTAGTGGCTTCAGGAGCTCGGCGATGTGGTATGGAACTTCCGTGACATGTGGATGGATTTTGAGCTCTAGGGGCAGTGCGTTCGGTTGGAAGGCTCTAGGCCGGGCACCCTCCACTCCGCCCTTCCTTCGAGTACTCTCTTTTGGTTCGCCCCCCAAGGGCTCCTTTTACAGCAGCATGCTATCCTTGAGGTGACACAGGGAGGGATGCCGCCAGATCTCCAGGAGTTATTGACTGCCCACCAAGACTTGTTTGCTGAGCCGTAGGGTCTCCCTCCTGCCTGCTCTCATGACCACCAGATTACTATCATCCTTGGAGCGGCCCCGACCAATGTCCGACCTTATCGTTACCCACACATATAGAAGTCAGAGATTGAGCACCTCATAGCAGACATGCTTCAGTCCAGGATCATCCGTCCAAGCACGAGCTCCTACTCGTCGCCAGTGTTACTTGTGCAGAAGGACGGCACATGGCGATTCTATCTCGACTATCACCCCTGAATGCCATCACTGTCAATGACAAATATCCCATTCCGGTGATTGAGGAGTTGTTGGATGAGCTAACGGGCACCACGGTATTCAGTAAGCTCAACCTTCGTTCGGGTTACCATCAGATCCGGATGAAGGCCGATGATGTGGAAAAGACCACCTTCTGGACTCATGACGGCCATTTTGAGTTCCTCGTTATGCTGTTTGGGTTGACCAATGCTCCCTCCACATTCCAATGCCTCATGAACGACCTCCTCAGGCCATTCCTTTGCCACTATATGCTGGTTTTCTTTGATGATATCTTGGTGTACAGTCGGTCATGGTTAGAGCACTTGACACATCTCAAGTCAGTTTTCTCTATTCTACGAGATAATTCCTTATTTCTTAAGCATTAGAAGTGCTCTTTTGGTAGCTAGCAGGTTGATTATTTAGGCCATTTTATCTCGGGGGATGGTGTGGCCACAGATCTAGCCAAGGTGGCCGCCATGCTGTCTTGGCCAGCACCAACGTGCGTTTGGGTGCTCCATGGTTTTTTGGGCCTCACTGGTTACTATAGGCAATTCATCAATCGATATGGGGAGTTGGCTCAGCCTCTCACAAAGTTGCTCAAAAAGGGGGCCTTTGCTTGGACTGCGGCTGCTCAAGAGGCATTCGACGGGCTGAAGCAGGCTATGGCCACTGCCCCAATCTTGATCTTGCCTGATTACAGCCGCCCATTCGTGGTCGAGACAAACACGTCAGATTTTGGACTTGGGGCGGTTCATTTACAGGACTAACGTCCCATTGCATACTTCAGCAAGGCCTTGGCTGGTCGCTCCTTGTCCCTGTCTGTGTATTAAAAAGAAATGTTGGCCCTCGTCCTTGTTGTTGCCAAGTGGCGGCCCTACCTACTGGGTCGTCGGTTCCTGATTCGCACAGACCATCAGACCCTGAAGTATTTCTTGGAACAATGGGTGTCCACTCCATCTCAGCAGTGGTGGGTCAGCAAACTCCTGGGATATAATTATCAGGTCGTTTATAAGAAGGGTTCGGAGAACACAATGGTTGACACTCTCTCTCACATCCCTTCCCCGAGCTCTTGCTTGGCGTTCTCTACCTTATCCTGCCCATTGATTGATGAGTTGAAGCAGGCCTACCTTGATGATGCTTCCACGCAAGTCCTAATTGCCGCCCTCCAAACCGATCCTGCTGCCCACCGCTTCTATGTTTGGCGGGATGCCCTCCTGTTTTGGAAGGACCGTTAATGGGTACTTGATGTAGTTGATCTTCGCCGCCACATTATTTCCCATTTTCATGATTCTTCAGTCGCCGGTCATGAGGGGGCTTTCCGCACCTATAAGAGGGTCAGCCAGAGTTTCTTATGGTTGGGTATTCGCAGGGCTGTCCATGAGTATGTGGCTGCTTGTGATATTTGTCAAAGAGCCAAGGCCGTCACGACTTCTCCTGCCGGGCTGCTACAACCCTTGCCTATTCCGGATAAGGTATGGGAGGATATCTCGATGGACTTTGTTGAGGCCTTGCCTCTGGTGCAAGGTAAGTCAGTGATCATGGTTGTGGTCGATGGCCTGTCCAAGTATGCTTATTTCTGTGCATTGGGCCATCCTTTCACCGCCAAGGCCGTGGCTAAGCTTTATGTTCGGGAGGTGGCGAAACTCCATGGTATCCCTCACACTATTGTTTCCGATCATGACAAAATATTCATTTCTCACTTTTGGCGGGAATTCTTTGCTTTACAGGGGACTTCGCTTCATATGAGCACTGCTTATCACCCTCAAACGGACGGTCAGACCGAGGTGGTTAATCGTTGTCTGGAGTAGTATCTAAGGTGTTTCACCATGACGTACCTCGTCAGTGGCTTCAGCTTCTTCCATGGGCAGAGTAGTCTTATAATACCGCCTATCATACGCGTAATGGCTTTACTCCTTTTGAGGTGATGTATGGCCGTCCACCACCGACGAACTTGTCTTATGTCCCTCAGCGCTCCTCTGTGGCTGAGGTGGACTATATGCTTCAGACTCGAGACGAGGTCCTGTGTTAGCTAAAGGCAAATTCAGCTTCTACTCAGAACTGGATGAAGCAACTTTATGATGGACACCATACCGATTGGGAATTTCAAGTGGGTGACTGGGTTTATATTTATGTTTTGCCACAATGCCAAACTTCTTTGTTTCAGCCAGAGCATTCCAAGCTCGCCCCCAGGTTCCATGGTCCCTATGCTATGGAGGAGTGTATTGGTCTAGTCGCGTACCGCCTTACCTTGCCGCCTGATTCCTTGGTTCATCCTATTTTTCATGTGTCCCATCTGAGGCGGTTTGTGGGTGACAGATCTTTGGTTGTGGGTGCTCCTCTTCCGCCCTTAATGGGCCCAGTTCTGCCGTTCAACCCTATTCCTGCGTCTGTGCTTGAGAAATGCTGGGTCCGTAGCTTTGGTCGCATTATTACTGAGGTTTTGCTTTCTTGGCAGGGCCATCCATTGGAAGATTCGACGTGGATGTCTGAGGATGAGTTTTTGGCTCGTTTTCCAGCTTGGTCGCCTTGCGGAAAAGGCGAATAGCAGAAGTATGGTGGAGTATTGTGCACGATGATTAGACTCTACTTTCTTACTTTTACTTAGTTGCATTGAACTATTTATTATTGTAATAGTTTAGTATTTGCTTTCATATTGTGTTGGTTCAGTTAGTGGCCCAGGCTAGCCGACCCACTAACTGGAATAATTCCTAGGGAATCGGGCTGGCTTGGTCTAGGTGCCATGACTCCCTAGGGGACTGGTCATCCCCTATATGGGGCGGCTCTCTCTC
Organism: Saururus chinensis; assembly: GCA_035235625.1. NCBI lineage: Eukaryota > Viridiplantae > Streptophyta > Magnoliopsida > Piperales > Saururaceae > Saururus > Saururus chinensis. The sequence continues at coordinate 24,111,810 of CP141142.1, forward strand.
TTGTTTTAGTTTATGCAACTGAAGAACTCTGTGTTTTCTCCCCTTTCTTCCTTACTTCTCCCCTTTCCCTGCGTAGATCTCCTAGGTACCGATTGTGCCTACCCCAGGCACATCAGATCTATGCGACGACGCCGCACGGATCCACCGCACATCCGAGGTGTGTCAAACATGTATCACCCCATGCAGCACGGCACGGTGTAAGCTTCTGCCGTCATCAATGACGCCATCTATTTCGTCTGTTTCTTATTTTTTAATAATATTTGAATGAAATACTAATCTAACTTCAAAACGCGATAACTTCTTCTCCCGAATTCAGAATCTTGCGTTCTTGGTACCGATGGACTCATGTCAATGAGCCCTTCATTACGGTCATCTCACCGAGCTCTATCTCACCCATATAAATACTCTCTAAGTATATGCCTCTAAATAATTTAAAATAGTTAAAAACTCATACAATAGCTTTATTAGAGGTAGGAAATCATACCAAAAATTCGTGGTCATTACATTCTACCCCCCTTAAAGAAATTTTTTCCTCAAAATTTGTACCTTATACAAATCAAAAAGTTTAGGACATTTATCCATCACTTTTCTTTCTAACTCCCAAGCTTCTAATAAGCTTCCTCCGAGAGTGGTGCTGTCCTAGCCATTTCCATAATTTAATCCCTTTTGTCCAACATTGGTTCCTTACAACCCAACCTTTTGATCGATCTTCCCTCCAAAGATAAATTATATCTTAGGACAGCTAGATAGCGTACTAAGAGCTATACACTTCACACGATAGCTCTTTTCCTTAGCTCAAGTATTCTTAGAATCTCTAATTCTTATCCAAGGCCAATACTTTCATCATAGCTTTGCCAAGGTTAGGCTTTCTACATAATGTTCGCACTTCCTTATCTTCTTTCTATGGCTTCGGGATGAACTCACCCAATGCCAACTTCGCCTCTAAATTAACCACAAGAATTCTCTTATTTCAAGGCCACACATCAAGTTAAAACCTTAATGTCTTATTCCAATAACTCCTGCTCCTTCCGAGCATTTAAGCAATCCCTTATTCGGTCTTGTGACGCAAAGCATTTGTTACTATCTTCTCAATCTGCATCCACACACAAAATGTAAAGCACGCATCAACACTATCAAGAAAACTTTAACAAATCATCCACATACACTAACTACCCTTCAATCATTTCTCATTAGGTCCCTATTCATATATGATATAATAGTACCATGCCTAGTCCATTCAGCAGACAACCATCCATTTGATGCTTCATAAGCGGTACTCCTTTCTTTTGAACTATCATGTCCAGAAAACATAACTTACTCAAGCCAGAATTCATACTCAATGCATTCATCATGTAGCTGATGAGCTTTCCAAGATTGTAAAACTATCTGTAAAATGTTATTAATCAAAAAGAAGCCCTTGAGGTATCTCTTCTCGCATCCTCAGTCAATGACATCAAGATCTTGATTCACTCCAAGAGAACATCTTGGCCAATTGTAGCTAATCGAAGAGATATGTCTTCCTTCTTTACAAAATCACATGCTCTCCTCTAGGAAAAACTCTTAGATGGATAAAGTCTTAACCAACCAACCTTAATGTTGTTTCTATAATCCTCTAAGATCTTCTATGCCTATTCTTTAAGGTGTCTTTGAAAAGTACTGGCAGCATGTCCATCTCCTCCAAACTTATCTCCCTTTGCTTTGTCAAAAAGAATTGTAGCAAGGCATATCGAACACCCTTGCCTTAACTATTTCTGTACTTTGTGGCAAATACAACACACTGACTTGATGTATCTTGAATTTCCTTGAAATACTAAGCTCTCATTTCCAAAAGTTTTTGTCTTTTCCATTATCTACTCTCTTGTTAGAAAAGAAATTCCTTTCGGTTAATGGTCCCCATAAAGTTGCCTTCCTCGTCCTGAAAAAAAAAATCTCATCTTTCTGTTCAATGCAACCTTAATCACCTTATACTCTTTCCACTTCAACAATCCACTTCTCAACCGCCTTAGAATCGCCCTATCCTATAAAGCAAGAGAAATCTTCTTCACTAACTTTAATGGATGATCCTTCACTACGATTACTCTAAATAGAATAATTACAGTCACTTCAGCAACTAGAGTTAGGCTTGAACTACTGCGCTTGATTCAACATCTAGCATCTTCAACCAATCCTTTTCCACATCATCAAAACAATGATTTCCATTAAGGTCCTCTGAGCCACTAATTCTTGAACTGATACTTCAACAGAAGTCGAGTCATCTAACTATGTCTACCTCCTCCACAGTTTGAAACATCCTTGGGGTACTACTCAATGGTAACCACCTTGAATTAATAGTTTGTTTGACACACACAAATAAAATTTTCTACACTACTCTTTTTAAAAAGAGACGCGTGTTTACAACACCCACTCACTCATTTTCCAAAAACAAAACACGCAAAATTCTTCCAAAAATAATAATTATTATCAGACAACAAAACCATAAAACTAGAAAATCAATTGTTGGTTTTAACATATCTCGAAGTGTATGCGTAATGGAACTTCTGAGTATCTAATTCAAAAACTATTATGTGGCAACAATGCAACAAACCTTGGAGCAATTCACTAACACTACATTTCCCATACCACGGGTGTTTGGTGGTTTCTTCGTGGCAGTTCCACAACCCTTCATGTAAGAACTCTTGTCTTAAATTATTTTACATTTAATTTTATTTGTTATTTAATCATCATTATGTGCTTTAAGCCGTTTCTAATTAATTTTTGAGATTTTTCACAAATAAAGGTGGTTTCCAAAGGTTTTAATCAAAACTAACTTCATTTTAATGAGTTTTAAGTGAATTTAGGTCAATTGTGAATTTTTTTAAATTTTTTTAAAATTTTCAAAAATTAGGATATGACGGGACCCACTTGCGGGCCCCATGATTGAATTTGGGGTTTTTGGTCCCAAGTAACCCAGACATCAAAACAAATTATTAGAAAAAAATTTCAATTTTCTAGTCCTAATTTTGGTTTAAATAGCCAAATTTCCTAATTCTAGTTAAAAATTAGATTCATACCCCCAGTTTTAATTAGGTTTAGCCCATTCTTTCCTATAAAAGAAATGGGCTAACCCCTTTCCCATTTAGGAAAGAGCTGAGCCAAGAGATTTAGAGCCTAATTCCTCATTAGGCCAAAAAAGGAAATGATTAGAGGTAAGATTTTCTTAATTATTTCTTAATCATTAGGGTTTTTCATAAACTTTCCCTAATCCCTTCACTCTCTATTGATTCAATCCATTTGCAAGCCATTAAATCACTGGTTTACACCTCTTGTATAAACCCTAGCTTTCAAAATCTAGTTTTTATGTCTCCAAAGCATTAGATCTAGGATTTTTCCAATGATTTTCAAGTTTAAATCGGATTCAGGTGAGTATTAACAAGAAAATCATATTTTTGGAAAGTTTCGAAGGAGATTGAGGAGGCAATCCAACTCAAAACAAGGTGAAAGGTAATGGGTTTAATCTCAGCCCTACTATGTTTGAAAAATCTCGATTTTTATGTGTTTTGCTTGCATGAGTTTATTATTTAGGGCTTTAATTGAAAATTAAAAAAAAGTTAATCTTTTGCCTCAATTTCTTAGGGTTTTGATTTGAAATGCATTGATTTAGCATTCTGGAATGTTTGATTGAGTTTTCATGATGTTTAAGGCTTTGATTGAAGGTTTTAAGTTCCATTAATGGTGTCTCGGTTTGGTTTTAAAAATAAGGAAGACAAACCAGATCTGTCGTTATGGTCATCAATCGCCCTTGTAGGCTAATTGATCGGCCAAATGGATTTACAAGCCGATTTGCAAGCAAGCCGATCGAACGCCCTTGCAGGCTGATAGATTAGCGACATAGTAGATTTTGGGTATTTTATTTTCTATGCTTATTTTGATACTTTTACTCTTAAATGTTGTTTCTAATGTTCACCGGCTACCACATGTTCTAGTTTCCCTGTGTGGGATTCAAACTCTCCTACTGCAAAGATGTCTTGGGCGAACATACTACTCTAGGGTTATGTAAGGAATTCAGACATTCTTGGCCAGGACTATCCTGGGCGAGTAGACCTGCTCTAGGTTTTTGAAAGGAAATCAAACTTCCCTTGTAGATTGTCCTGGGCAAGCAGTGGGGTTGACTACCCCAAACACCCTAGGTTTCCTTTTGGAAGTCGGATTGATGTCCGAAGTGGGTTGACACCCTAGGTTTCCATGTAGGAAATCGGACACTATCCAGGACGGGTGTATGTTTGTATTCACTCCTTGATGGAGGCATTCACCATTTGTTGATGATTTATGTGTATGAGATTATATTATGCCTAGGATTGCATAGGTTGTATAGGGATATTTGAAATTATGTGACACATGTGGATGCAATTTATTATGGATGATTTAGTATAGTGTGAATGATTTATGGATGAATTATATGAATCTGCTTTATGTGATTATGTGTGCTAGAGACACTTCTCATGCAGGTTTATGTGATATGAATGCATGATCTAAATGGTGTGATTGAGACACTATTATATAGGTTTATGTGATATGGTTGCATGATCAGAAAGTGTGTTAGAGACACTTCTCATGCGGATTATGTGTGATATTATGCTTGATTATGATTGGATAAGGATCATTACTTATGCAGGATGGATGCTAATTCATGACACAATTATTTATTCCCTGACTTGATATACATGTTATATGCATGCTAGATCTTTTACTTATAGGTAAGTAGGGGTTTAGTAAGGGGATGATCAAAAAGGTATATCATGTCATTTATGAATCTGAATTTTTCATGATGTTATGTTGTGATGATCTTTCTAATTTTGTGGCTGTCATCAAATCATTACTAAGTATTGTACTCACCCTGTTTTGTGTTTTGTTTTGGGGCTGCATGGTGCGACGTGCAGTCGCACAAGATACTTTATACGATGGATGATATGAATACCCATGGGATTAGCTTTTGTCACATTATGATGGTGTTTTTCCATCTAATTTTCATCTTTTTGGATCTTGAGAACACCCTTTGGTGGATTATGTATGTTAGTAGTGTTTATTTGTTGTTGTTAGACATCTCTGACCTTTTCAAACTTTGAGACATGTGTGGGCTCCAGAGATTGTGATGTGGGTTGTGTGTAAGGTTGATTATGATGGTTTATTTTATTATCCTCTTTATCCCTTATTACTCTTGCTCAAAGGACGTGAGGTGTGCAACTCCATAGTTGAAACACCCATATGAGGGGCTAAGTCTTCCACAAATTCGATAATTCATTCAATTCTGTTACCCCAGCGAGCGGACCGGCCATTGGACCAGGTTCAGCTTCGGTTAGGTGGAGCCGCGGCGTGACAAGTAAATATTTTGTATCAGAGCACCTCTTTGTCCAAGAGTAAATAAGGATTGAGTGGCAAGTCTTAGGGTTAATGTGTGGTGAGATGATCAAGGTCTAGACATAACTAGCGATGTGAAATTCCGTTAGTGTTTGTCTTGATTGTTGTTTGTTTGATTGTTTGCTTGTTTTGCTAGGTTAGTTGTGTTGCTTATTGCAATTAGGCCTTGTGATTTAGTGTCCAGTGGATTGTGTAGATGGCTGGATAGGATCACATTGGCACTAGTGGTGATCTTACAGCAAGAGATCTGAGAGTTGACGACGTGTAAACCACCGTTGAAGGGTTGATACATGTTGTGCGGACTTTAACGGGAGTGCTTCAGACTACCATGGTGATGGGAAAGGGCTCAGAGGAGTGTCACTTGGAGGAGGGACAGCATAAGCGTGCTAACAAGAGGACCCTCAGACACAGCATAAGAAGCTTCATGGCGGTGCCCTTGAGCGGATGCATTCTCACCATGTGCAGCCAATTCACCACAATCGTCGTGCTCACATCACCTGCTACCTATGCAAGAAAAGGGACACTTCAAAGGGAATGTTTTAGGAGAGTTCAAGGTAATGCCAGCAATGTGCAGTAGGACCACCACGATCGCCGTGCTAGGGCGACTTGCTACGAATGTTGGCAGAAGGGGCACTATGTTGAAACGAGACCATCTATTAAACAACCAGACGCCAAAAGGAAGAAGCCAGTTACCGTTGGGAGAATTTTCGCTATATTGGCGCAAGAGGCAACCAACTCTTTGGGCATGGTGGAAGGTATGATCCTCATTGCCTCCCACTATGCTAGAGTACTATTTGATACTGATTCTTCTCATTCTTTTGTCTCTCCGTATTTTGCTCATAAGTTGAATGCTTGTCATAAGTTGTTGCTTGTTCCTATGGTAATTGATGGGCATGTGCTACATGTGGATCTGATTATATTATCGATGATTGACTTCGATGTGAACCTAGACATGGATATGACATCCAAGTTCCATGTACATGTAGACTGCCGAGGGAGGAAGGTGGTGTTCACATTGCTAGATGTTCAGCCTTTCATCTTCTAGGGAATTATGTGTCTTAAGGGAAATTCTTAGTGCATTTCACTAAGGCTAGAAGGGGAACTACCTCCTCTTGAAATTTATTCAATAGTGTCAGAGTTTGGGACTGTGCTTTAGAATGACTTGTCAGAATTGCATTCTGCTAAGGAGATTGAATTCCTTGTCAATCTTATTTTGGGTAAGAAACCTATTTCAAAAGCCCTATGACCAAGTTGACCATGAAGAATGAGAAGTTTGAATGGAATCAAGCTTGTGAAGATAGCTTCCAAGAGTTGAAGAAGAGATTGACTTCAGTTCCAGTCTTGACTTTGCCTTCCGGGAGTGATGGATATGTGGTCTAGAATGATGATTCACTTCGCGGCTTGGGTTGTGTACTCATGTAACATGGTAGAGTGGTAGCTTATGCATCTTAATAGCTTAGAGTGCATGAGTGGAACTACCCCACTCATGACTTGGAGTTAGCCGCTGTGGTTTTTACATTAAAGATTTGGTGGCACTATCTCTATGGTGAGAAGTTTGAGGTGTTCACTAATCACAAGAGCTTGAAGTACTTATTTAATCAAAGAAACCTAAATATGAGGCAAAAGAGGTGGCTAGAATTCCTAAAGGACTACGATTTCATGATATCGTATCCTCCCGGTAAAGCGAACGTGGTGGCCGATGCGTTGAGTCAAAAATTAGCCACTTTGATAGCTTGCAAGCGATGCGAGAATGGCTCTTGTATGAGGATGCCATCAAACTAAAGCCAGAGTTGACTGTGGAGGTCACATGGAGTTGGTTGACCAACCTCTCCATAAGCTCTAGTGTGGTCGAAGCTCAGAAAAGGGATAAGGACACTCAAGCCCTTAAGGCCAAGCTAAGGGAGAAGGTAGTGTTGGACTTTGACGAGATGCCTGATCGAAGTTTGACATATAAGGGACGGTGGTGCGTGCCGAACTCCGTAGAGTTGAAGGAGCATATCCTATTGGAGGTACATCATTCTAAGTTCTCCATCCACCCCCAGGGAACTAAGATGTACCACAACGTGAAGATTACATTTGGTGGACAGGGATAAAGAAGGATATTGTGGCCTGCATGTGCAAAATGCCTTGTGTGCCAACAAGTCAAGGCAGAGCACCGGAATTTGGGTGGCTTACAACCACTTCCGATTCCAAAGGGGAAGTGGGAGAACGTAGCCAAGGATTTCATTTTCGAGTTGCCTAGATCGCCGGGTGGTAATGATGCAGTATGGGTTATCATCGACCAACTTACGAAGTCCACTCATTTCCTCGCTATCAGAATGACAGCTCCTTTGGATGCCTTAGCTACCCTATATATGAAGGAAGCCATGCAGTTACACGGGAGCCTAGTGTCCATCGTTTCCAACTGTGACCCTTGTTTCACTTCCAGGTTTTGGCAGAGCTTTCAGGGTGCTTTGGGCGCATCTCAGCTCTACCTATCATCCTCAGATGAATGGACAATCTAAAAGGACCATCCAAATGCTTAAGGATATGCTTTGAGTGTGTATCCTCAGGTGAGAAGGAAGTTGGGAGCAGCATTTGTAGCTGGTTGAGTTTGCTTATAATAATAGCTACCAAGTAAGCATCAAGATGACACCCTTCAAGGCACTATACGAGCATCCTTGTTGATCACCTTTGTGTTGAAGTGAGGTTGGAAAACATCTTCTCTCTGGCCTAGACCTTATCTAGCAGTCAGTGGATAATATATGCCTCATTCGAGAGAGATTGCAGATAGCTCAGAGCCGTCAGAAAAGCTACACCGATAGGAGACGGCGGGAGTTGGAGTTCAACGTTGGCGACCATGTGTTCCTTCAGATTTCTTCGACTCGCAGTGTGGTCAAATTAGGACAATGGGGGAAGCTATCACCCAATTTATTGGGCCATTTGAGATCTTGGAACAGGTAGGCGCCACGACATATTGAGTAGCTCTTCTGCCTCGATTGGACGATATCCATAATGTATTCCATGTCTCACTTCTTAGGAAGTATGAGTTGGATCCTACTTATGTGTTAGATTTTTAACCCTTGGAACTCCAAGAGAATCATTCCTACGAGGAAGTACTTATCCAGATCCTAGACCGAAAGGAGAAGCTACTTCGACAAAAGGTTATTTCACTCATGATGGTGTTTGGAGGAATCACGAGGTCGAGCAAGCCACGTGGGAAGGGAGGACGAGATCAGAAAGAAGTAGCCTCATCTTTTTGTTGTAGACCTCTAGCGAATTTTGGGGGACCAAAATTCCTAAGAGGGGGAGGATATAAGAACTCTTGTCTTAAAATGGTTTACATTTAATTTTATTTGTTATTTAATCATCATTATGTGTTTTAAGCCGTTTCTAATCAATTTTCAAGGATTTTAAAAAATAAAGGTGGTTTCTAATGATTTGAATCAAAACTAACTTCATTTTTATGAGTTTTAAGTGAATTTAGGTCAATGGTGATTTTTTTTTAAATTTTTCAAAATTTAGGGTTTGACGGGACCGCCCAGTGGGCCCCATGGTCAATTTGGGGTTTTTAGTCCGAAACACCCCAAATATTAAAACAAGTTATTAGAAAAAAATTTAGAATTTTTTTGTTCCTAATTTTAGTTTAAATGGCCAAATTTCTTAATTCTAGTTAAAAAATTTATTCACACCCCAAGTTTTAAGTAGGTTTAGCCTATTCTTTCTTATAAAAGGAAAGGGTTGGCCCCTTTTCCATTTGGGAAAGGCGTAAACTAGGAGATTTAGAGCCTAATTCCACATTAGGTCCAGAAAGGAAGTGATTAGTGGTAAGATTTTCTTAATTCTTTCTTAATCATTAGGGTTTTTCATAAACTTCCCCTAATCCCTTCACTCTCCATTGATTCAATTCATTTTCAAGTCATTAAATCACTAGTTTACACTTCTACTCCAAGCCCTAGCTTTCAAAATCTCATTTTTATGTCTTTAAAGCTCCAGATCTAGGATTTTTTGAATGATTTTCAAGTTTAAATCGGATTTAGGCGGGTATTAACAAGAAAATCATATTTTTGGAAAGTTTCCGAGGTTATTGAGGAGCCAATTCGACTCAAAACAAGGTGAAAGGTAATAGGTTAAATCTCAGCCTTATTATGTTTAAAAATTTTCAATTTTTATGTGTTTTGCTTGAATAGGTTTATTGTTTAGGGCTTTAATGGTCAATTAAAAAGAAGTTAATCTTTTGCCTTGATTTCTTAGGGTTTTGATTTGAAATGCATTGATTTAGCATTCTGGAATGTTTGATTGAATTTTCATGATGTTTGAGGCTTTGATTAATGGTTTTATGTTCCATTAATGGTGTCTCAGTTTGCTTTTCAAAATGAGGAAGACGAACCAGATCTGCCGTTATGGCAATCAATCGCCCTTGCTGGCTGATGGATTGGCCAAACAAATTTGCAGGCCGATTTTCAAGCTACACAGCAGATTTCGGTCATTTTATTTTCTATACATATTTTGATACTTTTACTCTTAAATGTTGTTTCTAATGTTCATGTGGAGTATTTTGAGTTAGAATAAGTTACTTGGAAGGTATGCTAATTATGTTGGGAAATATGGAGCATGTTTAAGTATTACTTGGAAATACATGTTGATGGTTAGGCATGATAGTATGAATTATGTTGAACCTATGGTTGATGATTTTCTTAGGTTTAAACATGCTTCTAGTAAGATTAGTGTATGACAATAATATGATATGTCATCTTATAATATAAATGAATTGTGGGTGAATGGTCATGTCATGTTCTAGCTTCATGTGTAGAATAATTATGCTTATAAGAGTTGAACATTTGATTTCACATGAATGGAATGATGGTTTACGATAGATTTCACCATGATTTCAGTTGGTAACAATGATTAGATTTTATTAAAGCATTTGTACATTGCCTTATTAGCTATTGTCGTCATGTGCTTAGAAATGTATGAACACACACATGAGGAAAATTTATTATGAAATCGTGGTTGTTTATGACTCGAATAGGATGCATGTGGGGACTGATGGGAGCACATTCCCTGGGTTGGAATTCACATAGAGATTACTTACATATGTATCATGTTGCATGCATCATGAGATGGATTTAATGAATGAGACTTTACTGATGTTTAGTCATGTTTGATCGATTGAATGAAATGATGTGAGATTGTGTACCATATTAGTTAATCGTTGGCTTAATCGGAACTTTGTTGGTCCGAAAGTACATGATTTCTATTTGTGTTCCAGTGTGGAACATTGTTACTCCCCGGGTTGAGTTGATCTGAATTGTTAATGTGGTTGAGATTTATTTATTGAGATAGTCAAACCTAGACCCTGAGAATCCAGAGTGGTATGCCTTCATGCACCGGCTACCACATGTTCTAGTTTCCCCTTGTAGGATTCAGACTCTCCTACCACAAAGATGTCATAGGTGAACACATTGCTCTAGGGTTCCTTAAGGAATTCAGTCATTCTTGGCTAGGGCTGTCCTGGGTGAGCTGACCTGTTCTAGATTTCCGAAAGGAAATAGGACTTCCCATTTGGATTGTCATGGGCGAATAGTGGGGCTGACTACCCCAAACACCCTAGGTTTCCTTTTCAAAATTGAATTGACGTTCAGAGCGAGTTGACACCCCAGGTTTCCATGTAGGAAATCAGACACTATCAAGGGCGGGTGTATGTTTGTATTCACTCCTTGATGGAGGCAACCTTTTGTTGATTATTTATGTGTATGAGATTATACTATGCCCAGGATTGCACAGGTTGTGTAGGGATATTTGAGATTATGTGACACTTCGAGGTATGTTATATAATTATCTGTGTTGACATATCTTGAAGTGAACGTGTACTGACGCTTCTGAGTAGTTGCTAGTACTCACGTCCCACACCAAGAGTATTTTGCGATACCTCAAAAACAACTTTACGCTAAACGAGCGCAACAAACCTTGGAGCTATCCACTAACACCTCAAGTCCCATACTACCAGTGTTTGGTGGATACCAGCAAAACTATGTTTATTAATTTATGTGCTACACCCCCTGACTCACACGAAAAATAAAATCACTCTAGACTTAAACATTATTTTTCACCTCATGTATTTGTATACAGAGTTTCCTAGTTGCTTTGATAGCAACTGTTGTGCCCCTGGATTTTGGAAGCATATAAAATTTCTTTTACAAAAATATCGGAGTTCACCCAAGCCTGCAACTGGAGCCGCTCACCATATGCGATAATAAAATAGTAATATCCCTAGGAACCACGGTCCGTGACAAACACACAAGAGAAAAATAATAAGGAGAGTTCTTACTCGTTTCGGTGTAGTTAAAATCCTCAAAATCACATCAATAAAACTCATATTAGGCCCTTCTACCTGCACACTAAACTTCCTTATTAAGTCCTGCAAAGTATGGGGGGTGGTAAGTGTTTTAAAATACTCAGTAGGGGAGTTTATACTATTAGGCATGAATCAAACACATGGCAGTTTCATAGCACATATCATATATAATAATTTTCATGAAAACATGGTGTCCCTCTCACCCAAAACCACCCCTAGTGCTTCTTCCTATGTATTGAAGTTGCTTCTAGGGTTTGTAAGCTCTCACAGCTTACTACTAATGTCCGAGACATATATTATTAATAGGAATTTGATGCGGGTACAAAGTAGCGACCTCTTACTCCTCCACAAATCATATCAAAATATTTTGTGTTTGTAGATAGAAGAGCCACCCATGCTTATGGGGTGCCAGGATCTAGAGAGTAGAGAGTCTTCCGATGATACTCTCTACTCTAGCGAGCATTGCCTTGATAGGTTCCCTTTGTTAGGGGCTAATCAGGGGTCTTCCCCTTCGTTTGGGGCTCACCAGGATAAAATAAGTATCATGCATCCGATTCTAAACTGGATTAATTGTGCCCTCATCTAGTCAATGAAGCTCTATTGGGGCACCCAATAATAGCTCCAAATAACCAAAACATTCTTGAGTCTGAGACTCAATCAAAATATCCTAGAGTTCCTTGACTCCAAAAAGGGCTATTTTCTTTTAAAATACTCTATCCCAATGTTTATCCTTTTGAAAACCCTAACTCTGCCTCTATAAGCCAGGGGAGTGTCACTATCAATGACTACAAAGGCAAGGTTGATTGCTAATTCCAATGAGACAATTACCCTTTCTTGGTCCCGCTTTAGTGACTAGATCATCATGCTTATACGTCTTTTAAAAAATAATCTTGAGAATCCTACTTTCAAAAGGGATGAGTCCTCTAACACTGTCTTTCAAACATATTGTATTCATTTGCAATGAAAACAATGGTAACATTAGTTTGTCTCTATCTCACACACTCCACGTGTATAATTTATTTCAAAATCCACGGATAAACATTATAGATTAAACTATCATATATGAGGCAATCGTACAACATGCAGTATATAAAGCATATCCGCTTCCAGTGGCTAATCATTCAACTAATCCAATAACATAATAGCATTATAAACATATGATATATAAATCATATTATATCTCAACGATTAACCATTCAACAGATCGAATATATGTGTATAAATCATAAATCATAACTTGAAAGTAATCTCTAATACATAACATGCGAGAGTCATATAATTATTAAGTTTAAAACACAACCAAAGTTCGTGATCATGCCTTAAGAAAGGATAAAAGCCCCTACATCACTCTCCGTGCGAGTTCAAAGCCGATATACCAAACACAATGAAATTGGATGTCCACTTGGGGTTCTCCAGATCTCCAACTAGGAAAATAGCCCCGCCATGATGTTCGGCATGCTCAATTTAGGCAAGAACACCTCTTGATGGGAAGAAAATCGACTCAGAACGACTCTAGAAACTCTTTCTGTGCTCGTAGGGTATGGACTAAACCTCACCCAGAACATTTTTTACTTTCCATGCCAGTAGGCTACGGACAAAACCACCCCTTGACCAGGAACACTTTTCTCTTTCCGTGCCAGTAGGCTACGGACAAAACCTCCCCTTAACCCGGAATACTTTTCTCTTTCCATGCCCATACGTTACGAACAGAACCTCCCCATGCCCGAAGATACTTTACCCTTCATTTGCCTATAGGCAACACACATAACCACCCCTTTCCCTGAGGCATTTCCCACATATAGGGTAGCTAACTTGAAGACTGTATGCTTCCATTGTGTAGAACACCCTCAAATTAGCTAATAATGCCTTTTGAACGGAAGAAAACAGACTTAGAATGACTCCAGAAACTTCTCTGGAAGAATGAATGGAAATGGGAATTTATGGGATAAAACACGAGCTGATGGAGAGTCTTGTGCTTATGTGCGTGACACGTGTCACATGACAACACGACAAACACGTGGCACTGCTGCGCTTGACATGTGCATGGCACTCATGTTTGCACAGAGCGCGCGAACTGCACGGAGATGCCGTGTGTACTTCTGCACATTGTGCTGGTTCACGCGGACCCGCCGCACATCTGATGCGCGTTGCTCTACACGGCATGGCTCAGTGCAAGCGGCTGTCATCATCAATGATGCCTATTATTTTGTCTGTTTTTTATTTTTTTAATAATAAAATCCAACACCATTCTAACTTGAAAACGCGATAACTTCTTATCCCAAAGTCAAAATCGCGCGTTCTTGGTACCGATGCACTCGTGTCGATATGCCCTTTTAAACTAGATCCCACATGGGTAGGTTATCTCACACTTTTAAAGTGTGTCCTGCCCATGTGGCATGCTTCTCAAGGTCATAACTTTTGCTACCGTCCTCCATTTCATGCGTTATTAGGTTTGTTACGGTCGTCTCACTGAGCTCTATCTAACCCATATAAAAACTCTCCAAACATCTACTTTTATATAATTTAAAATAATTAAAAACTAATAAAATAGCTTTATTAGAGGCAGGAAATCATGCTGAAAATCCGCAGTCATTATACCTTGACCCAAACTCCAACCACGCCCCTAGCCATGAAGCTACTCTACTAGGTCCTCCCGTCCGCATAAATAATGAATGGCTCGGACAAACACGTCTTTGAAGATAATTGGATTGGATTCATACGAGTTGCCTGTTGTCATCTAGTATATACTCCTAGAATAATCACCATCTCAACTGGCTAAGGGTGGGCTGGATCTGTACAAGCATTCGTGATGATGGACGTGGACTATCATGTGAAGCTGAAGCTTGTGAAAATAAAGGAGAGAAAGGTGTTGTAGATGAAGATGGAATATCGATGTATGAAGCATGCCTTGATGGTGTTGAGCTACCCCATCAGTAGGATAATGTCTATGTACACTCATAATAATTAGCTGAGGTAGTGGCAAGCTGTGAAGGACATCTTTGTGGTACGTGATGATTGACTAACATGATGCTAATAAGACCTCTCCCAAACTATTGGTGTTAACCGCATTAGTCAAATGTGCACATGTTTGTGGCACTAAACCAAGCTATAAAAATTTAAAATAGGTCATTAATAATAGAACGAGATATAAGAAAAGGTTATGATATAATTAAGATATACTTACCAAAGCTGCCTCAGACATGCCCCTAAGCTGATAGGTCATTTCCTCTAAATCATCATGTGGTAGAATATATCTTCATATAATAGTTAAATACCACTATATGTAGAGGCAACTAACATCATGTGATTTCATAGTAATCTCGTCTCAGATAATAGTCATCCTTCTGTTATCCCATCAAGCGATGTAGCCTACATGAAGTGTAGCCTAGTCGGTAATGTGGCGGCTTTGTCGAGTAATCTTCTAGATGAACTCTACCATACATGGAGGAGTATCCTACTCTAAGTCAAATTGGAGCATTACATGATAAGGCATGTGCATCTCCACAATCTCAAAACAAATCAATGGTGTTCTTGATAGCCGAACATCTCTTCCATCTGTACATAGAGGAGGTAACCCAGCTAAAACCTCATCCGAGTATGGTTGCCAAATGACCTACATATTTTTTAAACATAATTAGTTTTTTATTACATCATAGTTTATATTCAGTATAATACATGTAACATAATGAAATATAATTACCTGATAAGGTCACTAGTGGTCCAACTCTCCTCTATACAATCGGAGTACTCCTTGTAGATTTTTAGTTTTCGTCTTCCGAACACTCCACCTTTAGGAGTCAAATTTAAAAAATCAATTCAACACATCCACATTAAACTATGTTAAAAATATAATAGTTTAAAAAATATATACATCGCACCTAATGGAGCACCTGTTACAATGGGCCCTATCTCAATAGTTGGTCATCCGACATGTAAATGCTCCCACGAGCATAATTGCGGCACAAAATATCATAAAAGTAAATATTAAAAACAAGAAGTATTTGTATGTGTACAAAATAAAGATTTCAACAAATTCATTTACTTGAAGAAGGTGCAGCTAGTAATCCCTGAGGTCATAGCCTGACAAGATTTCCCTAACTCTCTGTATAAGAAAGTAGGGGTAGCTCTGCCCCATTCATAAGTGCCCGCCATGTTAAAATTTGCTAGGAGGGTGAGGTAGGTGACATGCACATGGCTAGTGGTGTTATTAGAAAATATAGTAGCACCAAGTAAATGAAACAAATATGCGCGTGCGTGCTACTCAATGACTATCTCGGTTGCATCAATTGGGCGCACGAAACTCACCCAATAGCCATATGAGGTTCACTCCAATACTGCACAATACTGAAGGAGGAGGTACTCTACCGAGGAGTGCAGCTATTAAATCTAAATCTCCTCCTCCTACCAAGCCTGTCACCGCAAGGCCGTTGATGCCATGTCCAAGAAGTACTACCACATCCATAAGGGTGATGGACATCTCCCCATAAAGCAAGTGAAAAGTTTGTGTCTCCCTCCATATCTCGATGAAAGCTGTGAGCTAAGGCCTATCAAGTCCAAGGTACTGTTGAGGGATGAAGTTTCCAAATCCAGCCCAATCAATATATGGAAGAAGCCGCTCATCTAGCTCCCATGTCAAAGGTACCCAAAATGCTTTGTGCACTCGAGGCATCTGGGGTTGTAAAATAAGTTAAAATATTGTAAACCAACATACCATTTCATAACAAATGAAATACAAAACATGTTAAATGGGAATACCTCTCCTCTCCTAATGGATGATGTCCTATGAGAGTGCTACTGAACAAGGATAGACTCATCCATGGGGCCTAGCCCATAAAAAGGCTCCATATGATCCATGTGAGCTGCGAGGAAATAAGTACTTCAGGAACATATGGTCATATCTAAGAAGGAGATTAAATAAAAAGGTTACACAATATATTCATATGTTTACCAATCAATGGGAGAGTTAGTGCAACTTTTACTATTAAGCCCAAATTGTTTGCACCTCTCACACTTATAACCTGCTCTACCATCACTCTTCATAGTCACATGGTCCATTTTATTCCTAATGCAGACAGATTGTGGGCGACCAAGTTGTCTTGTTTCTATTGGGAGTAATAACATGTAAGAAATATCTCTTTCCCAAAACTCTCGACCAAGAGGAGAGTAGAATTGTGCGGTGTACACATTTTTATAATGCGGAGATATATAATATGCTCATGCATGTATAGGCTGCCACCACTTTCCCTACACAACAAGAAAATGAGAGTAAGGATATTTGTACACTTGAGGGTAATTACACGTACAACCTTGATGAACTACATTCACCACAAACTTCCTTCCATGCATGGTTATCACTACATAATAAGTGCAGTTGATTCTTTGAACTATATACTCCCCAATTTTATTTGATTTTCTCTTATAATCCCTTTCACTTTGGGAGTTTATGGGTAACTATGGCCTCCAAAGCACATGTTTGTTTAAAAAAGAATTTTATAGCCAGGCAAAAAATGGCAGACACTAAGGCTTGCATGGGTAATCTGCGTACCCTCTTCAAGACACTATTTAAACTTTCCACCACATTTATAGACGTCTTTCCAAATCTTCTAAAACTATCATAAGCAAGAGACCATTGTTCATGGCATAATTCTTCTTCTATGATGAGTTATTTTGCCCTTTGGCTTTCCATACCAATCTAGTCCATTTTGGTGTGCAATTGTTCAACTGTCAACACACATGTAGCTACCCCAATCAAATCCATTAGTGTATCATTTTTAAACTCCTTAAAATTGGCCTTTACGTGATGGATGTAATATCGATGATGGAAGAATGGAAGGGGAAAAGCTTTAGGCACAACCTTTGAAAACCCTTATGTCGACCTGAGATGAATGGGACATGTGTCATATCCATAAGTACCTTCTACCTCAATTAACTTAAGAACCATTTCCACTTAGGGTAATTCTCCCTTGATACTATCCCAAATGCTAGAGGAAATAACCCCTTGTTCCTGTGAGTAGATGTAGGAGATCAAGGATACCTGCCATACAAATGAGTGGCAATGACACCAATCATTGGGATGCAATGCGTAAACCCCAGTATAGATGGCCCAATTGCCATAAACATAATCATAAATCTTCAATTAGGGCTATCTTCCACTTCATTAGATTCTAACTTATATACAATATTGGGATTTACACATTCTATTGGCTTAAGCTAGATTGGCATAATTTATATGATTTAGCACAATCCCCATAAATGTCTTTAATGGACATATTCCTTGCCGACCATGCATTTTTATAAGAAATATCCATGTGGAACCTCTCCTTCACTCATTGAATAATATCACCTGGTGTAAGAGTTAATTTAGCTTGGTTAGTAAGCATTATGACCTAGCAAACAAATGATGCACTACACTGCCTATGATAAGTGCTAAGCTAGACATTCCTATAAGTGTGGTCACCACCACATGTCTTCAATTTAATGTAACCTACACCCCTCTTCATTGATCCATTAACTCTCCCCAGGCAAACACTATCAATATACTTAACTGTATATTTTGACATATTTGTATACAAAACCTTATATTGGACATGATTCCTAATTGAAAACTCCCTAAAAGCTGTAATGAATGCCTATTTATCCTCAAATATTCATCCAACATATAACACTTTTTCATTCTATTGATTCATATCCATGCCTCAATTAAATGCCTCATCTATTTTCTCATCAGTGATATGGGCATAGATTGGCTCTACCTCATTATAGTATGGCAGCTCATCATCATCAACATCAAAATTCATGTCATTTGCAGCAATTACATTTCCATTGCTTCATCCCCCTTATCCTCAACCATTTATTGAGCACTTTCTACGCCTCTAGCACTTTCTTTGTTCATACCATACTCCTCATCACTAGCTTTGTCAATATTATCTTCACCTTCATTGGCCTCATTCATATCAACGTCATCATCATGCACATGGGCTCTTCTACACATGAATTAGCACACATATATTGAACTTCACATTACCTAAAAACTTGTACAATAACTAAAATTGCTCAATTCATTTTTAAATATATAATTCACCTTAGATTTGATGGTCCAACATCTGTAAAGCCAACACCTATGTATTGGTAATAAATGCCCATTAAGTTTTGTGTTCCAAACCATGCACTGCCTTGAAACATTCTAAGGCTAACTATCTCATGTGTATTAGATGTGTACCTTACTTATTAGGCACAACTAAAAATTCAATCTCATTATTTTCATCGATAATTAAAATATTCACATAGAAAATCATATGAAACCATACCTCCAACTAGGTCAACTTCCATCATCAATAGGTGCAGATGACCTATGGCGTATGTTTGATGCTACTGTCAATAAATTATAATTTGCATTGTCATCCATTGGCATTCGAATGTGCCTTCCACTGCTCACATTTTTGTGAGAGCTCCTATTTACACCCTGCCCTTCACTTTCAATACTAGGCACTTGGGCATCTTTTTCGAGAAATAGCTCAACCATGTATACTTGAGACGAATGATAAAATATTTGACCAAATGATGCCTCATCCTCTACATGTAGTAGAGTTGATTTCATTCTAAATATCAGGAGGTGACACTTTATTATAATTTTTCATCTCCTTCGATCCCACCAAACTTTGCTAGCCGCTTGAAGCTCAAGTTCATTATAATTAGAAGGCTTCTTGATGAATAATCTCTCTGATACCCCTTCATGGTTAAGCATAAACCTAACCATTTTTCCTGCCATGTCTATTTACTTATTTCATAACAAATATGTATATCTTAGATATAACATAATATACCATCATGAAGTATTCACATAATTCATAACTATTTCTTATTTTTTATGAGCACTAGATCAAAATTAAACTAATTATCAAATAACCAAATCCTAATTATTACACTGTAGGCCCTGGAGCTTATCATCTCGTTCCCCCATAAAGCAATGCAAATGCCAACCAATGCAATGAACGACAACCCTTAGAATTTATTCAGCTTGGAAAATATGATAGAGAACAAAATTAGCTTTATCTCATTTAACAATGTTACTTGAGCAATATTTTAATTTGGAGCCTATAAGATGTCATTGAGCACCAGGTCAAAACATGAGACAAAGGACATGCACACCATGAGATGATGCTTGACAAACACTCAGATTGGTGTATATTACTAAAATACATTATAGAATTTGGTGGCTTCTAGTTTTAATCAGCTATAAATGCATCTAGAGTCATACATCTTGAGTCAACTTGTAACATGATACTCTTTACTTCAAACAAATTTATTTTACAACATGGAAGAGGAAAAAAATAACACAATTACACAAGCACACTGCATTGTGTAGAATTTTATTCAAAGATTTGATAGGAGGAAAAAAAACTATTACATCAAAATGAAACCCTAGAGAGAACAATAGAGGAGGGAAGGGCTAAGAAAGCACGTACTTTTTCTTAGAAGGGGGGAGGGCGAGAGAGGGAAAACAATTGGGAGTGAGAGTCAAAGCGGGATGATGAGCGGAACGGCGAAGATGATTTTCTTTGGAATGGAACCCTAAATTTTAACAAACATCCTCAAAATGCAAACTTGATCTAGTCATAAACCTTTCCAGGCGAGTTGCATTGGTATAATGATAATAAGAATGCAACAGAAACAAATGGTGTACTAAACAATTTGCCACTGATTAAAACTACATGCTTCAAAATCACATAAAATAATTTATAAGTACTGAAAAATAAGAAAACCATATGAGAAACAACACACAATTGTAATTGATCGAAAAACTTTGCACTACTTTTTCAACATGTTTTGGACATTCAGTACAAGTACAAAATGTTAAATAAAGCACAACTACGACATCAGGAACATAGAAGCTTGTAAGCTCATCTCAAATACTTATGAAATAAATTCGCCATGTTCCCACTACATTGTTGGAGGCTAACTCTTATCACCTACATTCTCCCTCTCTAAAAGATCAACCTCCCCTAAATGTTCAGACTGTGGACATGTTCGCACACACTTCTTGGACTTATACTTCAACTTTCAAACCATTCTCCAACACCCACATATATATTATTTGACCAACCCAACAATCCCTACCTACTACAACGACATTCCAACCCAGTCACCATGCAAATAAAGCAATAATTGCACACTTCAAAAAATTGATCAACTGGAAAATGAAGATAGCTTCGAAATAAAAAAATTTGAACTACTAAACAACTCCATTAATATGCACCATCATAAAATCAAATTAACTAAAGCCCACTTCACAGAAGAGGCATCTGAGCTAACATGGAAGACCCTATGAACTAAGCTACCAAAAGAAAACTACTGCAAAAGCCAAAACCTAACCTTCCAGAGACGAGCTCCACTGGTTCTACCAAAATTAGAACAGGCACCAGTTTCTGGCTAGCGCTTGCATGGAAAAAACCAATACCATTTCGGTAATTATTGTTTTAACAATGTGTATATAATTTTTCCAATGAAAAATGAAAATTAAAGTGATTATTTTCATACTTATTTGGACAGTAGTATGCAAATAGTTTTGACTGTAAGTGTGTAGGATAAGTACAGGTTTATATAAGGCTTTTTGAGGTCAATTCTAAGTTGCCTGTGTTAAGTCCAAGTGTTGTCAAGTATAGTTACGAATTAAAAGTCAATGCACTACGTCATGAGTTATAATCTGTATTACTTTTTCAAGTTTGTAGTATTTTTGTCGTGAAATAGCCAAAGGGGAAGTTGAAACAACATATGAGTCATATGTATTGTAATTTGCTAGTTTTGTTGATCAAACCTATGACTTTGAGTATGTAATTATTCTTAGAAATCTGACTAGATTCCGTTATGATCAAGTCATGTTTTGAATTGACGGACTTGAAAAATAGTAGAAGACATGTTCTTACGGATCAATGCTAAAAACTAAAGAGTGTTGAACATAAAGGAGGTTCATTGAGCATACACTCATACAAAAGTCACTTAGAAGAGTTTTAGAAATAATTTTGGAAGTTTTAGACCATTTAGGGTAAAAGGGGCAAAACTATAATTTTATTATATAATTGATTGAACTGTTTTGAACTGTAGCACATAACAAAGTTAAACCTATTGATCGCTTAATCAAAAGATTGATTTGCTCCTAAAATATCCCTTTGTAAAAATAAATCGAGAGTTTATCGATTGATCACCCTAATGACCAATCAATCAATCTAAGAGTCATGCCCTAAGGAAACAATGAACAATCGACTGGTATCATTTTTAGTAACCTAGTTGAAGCCTTTCTGAAAAAGAATTTATTCCTATATGGAGCTAAAGTCTCAATGTAAGATCTCTTAAATTCTCTCTTTTAATTGTGTGAATTTTTGTTGGTTTATCAGTTTGATTTGATTTTTGGGGGTTATGGATTAATTAATTATCAATTTCTAAAGGTTTAATTTTTTTTTAAGAGTATTAGTGTCAAGCTGGATTTACCCCTTTTTTTACCAATGTATTGACATTTTCTCATAATTTTCCTTCTTTAGGGGAGTAGGCCCTACCTTGGGACCCACATCCATGTTGGATGGCGTATGACCCAATCCAACCTCCAACCTTCTAGTGTCTTGTTTTAAATTATGATTATGAGCCCTAATTAGGTTATTTTTATTTTTAACCTAAGAATGCCTTAGATCTATAATTTTCCAAGTTGATTTGAGTCTATTAGCTAATTTTAATTAGGTTTAACTAAAAATCCTAAATTTTGGGTAGGATTTCTTGAGGTTGAGGATCATTTAAGAGATTCAAAGACTTGTTAGAGGTAAGGGGTTTCTACCTTGAGTTATTTTTCTTCATTGGAATGCATGATTGTGGGTTTATTTGAGTTCTTGCTTCATTTTCATGTATAATGGTGATTTGTTAAAAGCATGAGATTTATGGTTATTTTGATATGATTATGAAAATCATTAGATCCATCATGTTCTAAGAATTTTGATTATAATGTTCTATGATGATTTTTTAATTTTTATGGAATTTCAAAATATTTTCAGTTTGAATTTTGAGAGGTTGGAGACGGACCATAAAAGTGAACTATTACGTGTGTTTGAACGGGCTACAGGCATTCATATGGTTATGTGTTCGAATGGCCTATCAGGCCAATCAAATGGCCAGGCATTCGAACAACCTATTTGGCCAATCGAACAAGGCCATACAACAATTTGGTGAAAATGGCTTATTTGGGGGATTTTCGGCCATTTCTTGTTCTCTTTTCATGTTTCTAATTCTCTATGACTATGATGAGTTATTATTACTTCTAAATGTCACTTAAATTTCATATGAACAATCTTTAGATTATAATTTAGCTTATGCATAAAAATGACTATACTTGTCTAGGTTTATCATGATGTTCTACTTGTCTTAAATCCATATTTGACGATTTCTTCGTATTTACTCCATTATCCTAGTAGGTCATAACCATGATAAATTATGGAAACTTGCACCATATTGATTATTGGTGATTCATGTTCCACATGTTTTAGTTTAAGTATGCACACTAACATGTATGTATATTCTTGCTTAGGCTTATATGGTTTTATTTGCCAAAAATTGACCTTGTTACACACATACATGGACTTATTAGAGTTTGTTTATTCATGCTTACATTCATTAAACTTTGCTCACATATGTGTCATGTTGCATGCATCATGACAATGATTTATAAGCGATGATTTCATGTGTTTAGCCATGATTAATTGTTGGATGCAATCAGATGTCATCATTTTCTGAATTAGTTGCTCAGAGGTTTATTAAATCAGGTTTACATCCCTTGTCGATGGTGTTATCATCACTCGTGGATGGTTCCTCCGCGGATGAGAAGAGTAGAATCCTATAATCAATTAAACTAATGTGTATTCTAAACTTGAGAATCCATGTTGGTTTGTCCGTGTGAACCGGCTTACTAAGGGGTACTTTCCCCTTTAGGGAATTTACCTAAACTATTCTAGTTCTCCTTTTAGAAATTTGGACCTTCCCCGTGAAGGATTGTCCTGGGTGAATAGGTCTGCTTATACTTCAGCCAATTAAGCAGAGTTGTTTTCTCAATTGTGAGACAATCACCAGATGGTTTATGCATGTGTATGAAATATAATGCTCATTGAAACATGTTGTGTAGGGACAATGATGCTTATGTTACACATGGTGTGTATAGAATTATTATACTTCAATATGCAGAATGAAATGTAGCTCTATGCACTTGATTATGCAAGGTGAATGTGAATATTGAGACATGCTTATGCAGGAAGTGAATGATATAATGAGATTTAGATGATTGTATGTGATGTGCATATGTGTTATGAACTATGATTGAACCTATGATGTACAGGTGGCATGAATGTGTTTATAGAATGTGATTTATCTCATGATACACAGGCATAGAGAATAGATATCTGATGTAAGTTTAGATTGAGAAAGCATGTGGTGTTTTCATGAGTTTGTATTCTATTTCAAAACCCTTAATGAGCTAGGTTCACCCCTCTTTTGTTTGTTGTTTCTGCTTTGAGGTTGTATGTTGTGTCATACAGGTGCTACAGATAGGCTCTATGTTGAGCAAGAGGATGGGCACGTTCATTGAGATGAGTGAGTGTTATTTGGGTTGTCATTAGACTTATTTTATTTTTTGTTGAACTTATACTTTACTTTATGATATACTATGGTTAGCTGGTGTTTGTTTTATGCATGTGTAGCCCTTGAGGCTTGATATTACGTTGTTATTTCGATGATGTGGTTATTGTGTGGACTAAGATTGTTCAGCAGTCTCTTTATTTTGTTCCTTTACTTGCTTTTTCACAAAGGGTACTTGTGCATGCTCTGTTGTTGGTGTTTCACCCAGGATGAGTTAAGTCTTCCGCAATTCTTTCCACTTCACTTCGTCACACTGCGTCCCACTCTCTTTGGACCAGGTTCAGGTCAGGGGGTGTGCCGGATCTTGACACTCAAAGAGACTTAAACACCTATATAAAGGCTAGATAATCACGAATTGGAAGAGAGAAAAACCTAGAAAATAATAAAGAAGAAAGGAGAAGTCCATCATTGTTTTCCTTGAGAGTTCACCAAAAAACTTTATGCATATGTTAATGGTGAATTCATGGACACACACAACTAAAAGATAAAAGTTTCACACAACAAACTAAAGAAGAGACACAACAAGTTCTTTAAAGGAGTTGAAGAATCTCAAAGGAAGATCAACAATCAAAGGAGTCTTTGATTGAGTTGCTAGAAGGAGACATGGAACATGAAGAGATAAAGCTTCAAAGATTCTAAGGAAGAAGAATTGAAGGCCATCAACGAAGAGGACTGAACAAAGAAAATGTATTTTCATTTGTGTAGATTATAGAAATTGGTTGATTGTTCTTAATGTCGTGTAAGTTTTTGCTTACTAGTTCATTGATTTGGCTCTTGTGTGACTGTCTTAGTTTTTCACCTAAATTGGGTTTTCCATGCTAAATATCTATGTATTATTGTGTGATTTGCATGCTTAGATAGATTAAATACTTAGTAGATTGATAGGTTAAGCGTAGTTAGTTTTTTTTTTTGCTTAGCTTAAATTCTTACACATGGAGGCTAGAACTCTTGATTCATACTTTTATGAATTACAAGTTTGAAGAGCAATATAGTGATATACTATTGCCATCTAATTGGATATTAAACTCTCATGAAACCAACCAATTTGACCTAAGGGCCTATTCTTGGAAAGTTAGCGGACCTGCCTATGTGGCTTGACTTCAGTGACCGAGTATGCGAGAGTACCCTCGGGTGAACAAGAAATATTTGAGACGCTACTAATGATAAGAGTTAAGTAAAGGAATAAGAGTCGGATTAGGTAAGGCAGTAAAAGCACCTTAGATGGTCCAAGGTGTGTGCCAATTTAGCCCACTAGCTTGTCCACCCAGTGACTTTAATGCCAAGCTACCTTGATCACCTAGGATCAAGATTAGGTCATTCATAACCTGCCAGATAGGGTCTTAGTGAAATGGTCATATCTCCCTAAAAAAAATTCTGATTCATATAATCTTTGATGATTCAGAATGAAGCTTTGGAGAGGTACAAAATCCTCTCGAATAGTCATTTCCATATTTGGACATTTTTGGTGTCAAAATGCATGTCGAACCAAAGTCCTTGAAAAGACCCCATTGAAAAAGGCCAATTCGCCCCCTATCTCTCTTTGGTCTACAATCCACCCTCTCTCAACTCATCTCCCCCTCTATTTTCTCTTCTCTTTGTTGCCCTAGCCATCTTCTCCTTCCCCTTTCCTTGGAGCTTTGAAGATTGGAGGTCATTTTTGTGAGAACATATGCGGCATAAGTAATTTAATTGGTTAATTTTGATTATCAAAACTTCATGTAGTCTAAGGAGTCTAACTATATGTTGTTGTGATCAATTCAGATTTGGAATTTATTCCCTTAAAAAATAGGAGAAAACATATTTTGAAAGTTCAAGATTGAAGACTAAGTTGAGTGCTAAAGGTAAAAGGTTTACTTTTCACACACTCACGTACACAAATCCCTTAGTTTTAATTATGAATAATTAATTAAAGTATTTTTTGCAGTTTAAGGAAAAATTAGGATAAAATTGGAAATTTGGTACTGCATCAATCAATCGCTACAATTTATACTGTGAGATTAATAGATTGGCATATAAAAAGGTCTTTGTAATTTTTGGCAAAGAGTTTCCTAATAGATCACTAAATGGGACAAATTTATCATTTTTTTAATTTTATCTTAATAGAAATAGTGATTGATCAATCATTATTTGAACTAATTGATTTGTTGTCTATATAACTTACCTAGTTTAAGAATTATGAGAAAGAGATCATTCCTAATTGGAGTGCATCACCTAAACCAACTTATGACCTATATAAAGGCCACATAAACATGTAATTGAAGAGAGGAAACCCTTGAATTTGAGAAAATAAAAGGGGGAAAGTCCTTTTGCTCTAGTTTTTCATCTAAATCAAAGAGTTTAATATACGCCTAATCAACCTAGTGGATCACTAGATTGCTCCTAAAACTAGTACTTTGACAAGTAAGAATTATGAGTTCTATCCTCTATGCGCATAATTATTTTCTATAGTAGAAAGAATAAAAACCTAATGACTATGTGCATCCATGATCAAGCTATCAAACAATCAAACTATCAACCATGCAAGATCACAAAAGGATTTAACATGGAAAACACCAACTAGGGTAAAAAAACCATGGCAACCTCAATCAAAGGCTAAATCAATGCACTATAATGATATAGATTTTATAAGATTCATTCTCCTAGTTACTTTTGTATGAGAACTGTACTTAATAAACCTCTTAAACCACCAACATTCTTTAGTCTTTAGTCTTGATCCATAAGAATACGTCTACTCCTATTGTTCAAGTCCATCAATTTCAAACCTATCTCAACCATAATTACATCTAATTAGATTTCTAAGACTAATTAAATACTCAAGGTTTCTAACATAGTTTGACAAAAAATTAGCCAACTAACATCACATCTGACATATGTCCTTACAAAATCATCATTGTTCTTGGGTGATTAGTTTTAATTGTGATTGTTTTAGAAGAGAGACACAACTAAGAGAGTTTCTTTCACACATAAACTTGTGGATATTGTATGCCAATTCTTCAATGGTAAATTGAAGAAACTCAAAGCTAAAATGACAATCAAGAGGAGCTTGACAGAGGAGACTAGAAGAGAACAAAGGCAAAGCTAGGAGGGAGAAAGCTTCAAGACATAGAGGAGAAAACTTGAAGCCAACAACAAAAGAAGGAGATCTAAACAAGGGGGAGTTTTGTTGGATTCTTCATGAGAGACTAGTGGTTTGCTTGTTCCATGAAAGGACTTGATTGATAGTGATTCAAACTGATTTGTTAGATTCTAAAATTATGGAGTGCATTGATTTTAGGCCATGAGTGAATGTTGTGGTGTTTTATCCTCGTTGGGGTTTTCCAAATAAAAAATATTGTGTGGTCTGCTTATTTGTGGTTTGAATTGTTGATAGATTGATTATCAAAACAATGTCAAATTTTCATGCATGATTTAAATCTTTAAGAGTCTAATTAGATTTAGTTTTGGTCAAGTCATAATTGGAATTGAAAGATTAGAAAAATAAGAGAATACATGGTTTGAAAGTTCAAGGATGAAGACTACATTGAGTGTTGAATATTTGAAGGTATGATACAAATATTCACGTGCACAAATCACTTAGAAATAAGCTTAAACATTATATTGGAGTGACTTTTAAAGTTTTAGGACATTTTGGTAAAAATCTCAAAAATTGTTCATAAGAATTCGATCACTTTTGAACAAAAGATTTGCAAAGATCAATCTTTTAATGACTATCTTTTAGATTTTAAACTGAGGCAGAGATCAATCGATCGCTTGGTCAATGGATCAATCAATTGGCAGTTTCGTTTAGGCAAAGACAATGATCGAATGATTGCTTTCTAAAATGATCTATTGCTTGAACCCTAAGTTACCTAGTTTAAGAATTTTGGAATAAAGTTATTTTTTACTTTGGATTCTTTTTCCCTAACTGACTTAAAACACTATAAAAGCCCTAGGTATGGATGGAATTGAAGAGTGGAAAATCATTATTCATGTTGGGAAAAAGGAGAAACATTTTACTTAAATTTTTCTGTATCTGTCATTGGTTTATGAATGAAAAATGATTCATGGTGATAGAGACTTGAGAGAGTCACAACAAGAACACAACACACACGTGAATGAGTTTGAAGAGTAGTTGAATCTTCATCAAGGAGTGATTGAAGAGTCTCAAGATAAATCAACAATCGAAAAGGAGTTTTGATTGAGGAACTAGAAGGAGACAAAGACGAAACAAGGAGAAAAAAAGCTTCAAGACTTAAAGGAGAAGACTTGAGGGGCAGTAACAAAAGAAGAGTTCAAAACAAAAGGAGTTTATATTAGAGTCTTAATAGAGGTTGGTTTTTTGTTTTGGTCTTGTAAGAGGTCTTGCTTATTAGTGTAATAATTAAGTCTAGAGAAAGGTCATTGTGGTTTTTTACCCTAGTTTGAGTTTTGCATGTTAAATCCTTGTGTCTTTTGCATGGTTGTGATTTTATGATTTGATGGTTTGATGAATCAATCATGAATGCGCATAGTTTTTTTTTTCTATTTTCACTAAGTAAACAAATTCTTAGGGATAGAAGCCAAAACTCTTAATTCTTACTTTGTTTGAAGTACTAGTTTTAAGAGCTCTTTGGTGATCTGTTGGGTCAATTAGATGGATATTAAATTCTCACGTGTTTGTGCGCTCAGGTAAGTATTATAATGGATCTACTCTTACCTATTTGATCATGTGCCCCATGAGCACAAGGGTACCTTACCTTCTAAAAATTTCATGGCATATAGATTGTTCCTTGAAGGTTAAGGATGCCCTAGTGGCATTCCTTTAATATGACATTAGAGCCAATTAGTGCTTTAATTAGCTCTAATTGTCACTTGTATGTGTATGTTTCTAAGTATATGATTGTGAGTATGAAACCACAGAGATGAGACGGATTAAATTCTATGTTTGAGACAGTTGGTAATTAATCGCCCGAGTGCTTCTCAAGTCTAGCCATAGTGTTTATCATGCAAGTTGTTGTATTTATGCCCAAACGTTTTGTGCTTTATTGAGAGTGCTATAAGTTTTGCCCATAGTTGGGCACTGTATAATTCTGCCCATTGTGGCATTGTATGGTTTTCACCCTTAGCTAGCATTGTATGGTCCCAAGGAGTGCTCATTTGCATGCTCAGTTAATTGGTATCAGAGATCTGCTCTTACCAGTTTGATCACATTCCCCATTAGCATAGGTGTGACTTTCCTTTGAAAAGTCTATGACCTTTAGGTGTGCTGTAGAAGCTAAGGTGACACCCTAGTGACATTCCTATCCATCAAAGCTAGAGCTGACTAAATTGTAATGAGCTCTAGTTATCGATAGTCAATGTATGAGTAAGAATAAGACTAAATGAATAAGAGTAAAATTGTACAAGTAAAGGTAAGATTGTATCAGTAAGTGTACGATTTTATGAACATGACTGTAAATGTAAGATTTTGAGTAGGACTGTAAGTGTAAGATTCCGAGTAAGACAATAAGTGTAAGTGGATGTGTATGAGTGTCTGGTAAGATGATACACTTGTGAGTATGGGTTTATGTTTTTAAACTTTGATTATTATGTTATTCTTACTTCATGTTCAAGTTTCAAGAATACATCAATGTATGGATTTACTGAGTTCATAAACTAGAACTCTTTGATTGAGTACAAAAATACTCATTTTACTTCTTTTTAGCACCATATGTTATAGAGGCTTTTGCAAGTTCTTGATCGAGAGCTCCTTCAACTGGACTCTTGCACTAGTTGGTAGACTTATCCCTGTTAGTTTCGTTTATATCTTGACTTGATATGATTCCTTTATAGGTTTTGCCATAATTTGATGTAGTAATTTCATAATTGATGTATTGGGTGACATAAGAGTTTGAGATGTATATAATTTCTAGAGTTATATATGGGTCTATATGGAACTTGTACTCAAAGATGTCTGGAATATTTTTTTAAGCACATGGCCAAAACATTTAATTTGTATGTTTTCCTTTTCAATTCACACTTGAGAACATTTTAGTTTGACAGTACAATGATTTGGAAAAGTTTGTGTGGAAAATTTATGTATGAACGTTTAGTTTGATAGTACGATGATTTGGAAAAGTTTGTGTGGAAAATTTATATATGAATGTTTAGTTTGACAATACGATGATTTGGAAAAGTTTGTGTGGGAAATTTATGTATGATGATTTAAATGTATAAAACATGTTTCCATGGGTTTTGGATTTCATTAATTTTTAGGATTTACTTGTTACAATGCATAAAAATATTCTCAGTTTTTTAAGAAATATATGCAAAGATTTCAGGCGTTATAATTATACATACAAAAAATAAAAATTAATAAATTATTATTATAACACTTATCTTTAAAGCATAATAAGAAATGAAAATTTGAAATTGGAACATTGAACCATAATCATTAAGTAACATGTATATATTTTTTACAATAACTCCAAAATATGAAGAAATAAATGGTGTAATTTCTTGCAACTTCAACGACACGCCACCATCCTCTTCCTCATCCTACTCCACAAAGCCCACATCAAATTCTTAGATACCCCTTTCTACATCTCCATAATATATGTCCACGTATATATCATGGGGCAGGTGGGAGATTCCAAATCCACTAACCACATGAATAACATGAGCTATGCGATTGAAAATACACAACCCAAAAGTGTTTGGTGCACGCCCATGGGCATGCAATTGGTGCATATAAGTAAGACTCAAACAAAAATGTTTGTAGATATGAGTGTTTAAAGTATGCTTAAAGCACATATAAACTTCATCAATTATTTGATCGTTGTAAAACAATTTTATTATACTATTATTGGTATTTTTAATAAAATTTAATATTTTTTATTGATAAATTTAGTAAAATAATTTATTAAGTGAAGAGATGCAAATTTGTATTAGAGCAGACACAAGATGTGGAAAACTAAGTCATGTTAATACATGAAAATATAAGAGAAAATTTAATTTAATAAAGCCATTAGTATGATTAAGTTAAATAATATTTATATTTATCTAGCACAAGTCTTAGGAATTAGATTCTCTAGGGTTTGAGTCTCAACATATGAAATAATTATTTTAACGGAACTCACATCAGATATGTCCATATTTTGGAGACATGTCTAGATTCGGTTCCAAAATAGTATGCAAATCCCAATTCCAAAATAGTGTTTGACTTTGGGTCCAAATTGAAAGTATCCAATTATCATGTTTGAGTCTGAATTTTGAATAATAATCAAATAGTATCAATACATATCATTGGCATTGATATGATATGACCGATATATCACAAGAAGCATAACAAAAAAACGGTGGAAGGTATCTCTAAGTACAATATATACACATAAAGAATAACAAAAAAATAGGTGGTAGGCATCTCCATGCCTATATCATACCCACAGGGCTGTTATGGGTACATATTGGCTGATATGCATACGTATCGGTCAATACGGTCTGCGTGGATGAAGTGGATGATAGTTCACCAAGAGTTTGAAGCTATTTTGTTAAGTGATATACATTTTGAAGAGTTAGAGGAACCTCCCTGATATTGCTATAATATATAGATTATTTTATTTAATTATGGAATGTCATAGTGTTTGGGATGCATATTAATGACATGTACAATAGAAAAATATTGAATATTCCATGGGCTGATTTTTGTTAATTATCAAAATATAGATTAGTTTATCCTATTGAGTATATTCTTTATATTAAATATCTTTTGTGGTATAGGTTATTATGTTGTAGATAAAGTCCCATGCAAATCAAGGTATTCAATAAGGACATGGTTCATCCTCTAGTTGATTAGATTTCTTTCATCTTACTTGATGAAGGTTGTAAGAGGTTTATAGATAAAGGTGTTCATAACTTGAAGAAACATGTAGATATTCTTGGAACAGATGATGTAATACAACTTCATTTGAAATACAAGGAGCAATGGGATCGAAAGAGAAAGATATGCCAAGTTCCCTTGAGCGATCAATCGGGGTACTAGAGTGATCGATCACCTCAAGTTGAATTCCTTTGTAACAATCAAACTGGGCGAAGAGCAATTGATTGATGGAACAATTGATCGGTTTATCGACACAATTGATAAGCACTATTTGCGGTTTAGTGTAAAACAAAGCCAAGAGTTGGAAATCAATCGATCGGATTGGCAATTGATTGTTTCAATAGAGATACGGTTCCGAAATTCCTTTTGGATAAGGATTTTGTTCCGAATTGATAACTTTAAAAGTTTTGCTTTCTTAGGAGTTTTAATTCCATATTCCTTTGATTCTTTAGGGATTTTCACATTAGTTTTCCTTAATTTTGATTAGTTAGTTATAAGGTAATTATGTATTGGTATTTATTTACAATTATGTCATTAAGAATTTTATAAATACTTGGCTCTTTCATGGAAACCATGGTTTTTGAAGTTATGTAATTTTCTAATATTCTGAAGAAGAAGAAGAGGTTACTCCTTTCTCCTTTTTTCCCTCTATTTTCTGTGAATTTACCTTCGAAATTCACAAGGGAAGAAGGTTGACGCACCTCTAGTAGGATTCATTGAACGACGTTCATCCCATCTATCATGCCCAACATCAGTTGGTGGCCCTATACATGTCCAACATGTTGTCCTGACTCCATGTAGGACGTGATGTGGAAATTGATGAGATCAATGATCACAATGATTATTTGGCCGATGTTGTTGCTTACAGATATCATACCAAGACTAAGGCCATGGTAGAGCATCAGTTTGATGATGCTTCAAGTTATCCTTTTATTACACCCAACTATTAGAATATGTGTAGTCTGGCTCTTATTGTGCAACGGCAAATTGATTTTAATCAGCATTCTATCTACGTTGAAGAGCCGCATATTTGTTCATGTGATAAACTCGCAGCAGAACTTGAACTATGGGATGATATGCAGAAACTGCAAGGATAGCAAGAACAGATTTGTTGTTGATGTTAGAGTTACATTCACCATTGAACTACAATGATCATTGCCATTATTGTCGGTTCAACATCTTTTCTATTGGAAGATTTGCATCCTTGCCAAAAATTTTCTTTTCTACAAAATCCCTAGTGGTTTACAAGAAATGTTCTACCACAAACATTGCCCATTCATCAAAGGT
The DNA here is from genome assembly GCA_035235625.1 of Saururus chinensis. Taxonomy (NCBI): domain Eukaryota; kingdom Viridiplantae; phylum Streptophyta; class Magnoliopsida; order Piperales; family Saururaceae; genus Saururus; species Saururus chinensis. Next base: position 24,145,310 of record CP141142.1, read on the forward strand.
TTGAGCCAATATCTTCATATTTTGGTAATAACTTCACGAAATTCCCTTATTTTATTTGTGTTGAAGATTTTGGCTTTAAGATCTGGTAATTCTTGTTTTCTAAATGTTTTATTTGTAGTAAACTGGTAGAAATTTAAGGAGCTTGACCTTTTAGCCTTATGACTAATATAACTCTTAATCTGGTTGACTTTAGGGATCAACTTGTATGGTTTGATCTAGATAGAAAGAGCTTCAAAATGCCACCAAGAATGAGTAAATCAGAGTTCAGATGAGTGAGATATGACTGATCAAAGTTAACTAGATGCACCTTACCCGATTACCCAATTTAGACCTAAAATTGGGCATTTTACATAGCCTTTTGGGCCAATTTAATGTGAGTTAGGGAATACTAAGTTAAGGGCCAATTTGGGTAGCATAAGGTTGGTTTAGTAGCCCAAACTCTAAGAGGAATAAGAACCTTTATATTCACCCTCTATAAATAGGTCACAAGAGCTTTAATTAAAGAGTTTAGTTTTTTTAGATTTGGTTGGGAATTTATGGCGCCTTAGGCTCTTTCAAGGTGAGTAATTTGATTATTTTCTCCTTAATCCTTTGATACTCGATGAGGAATTGAAAATTCTTCATGCTTAATTATAATTTTTATGTCTTCTTCTATCAAGACCCCCCCCCCCCATTTTCCTTGTTTCATGCCTAGATCTAATGAAAAACCATAATTTTGTTAAATAGGGATCCTTTAATTAGGAATATTTGAAGAGTTTATCTATCCTATAAGTAAGGGGTTTTTATTTGATGAGGTTTTACTTACATTAACATCATGTTTGTGGGTGAAATCATGTTCTTGAATAATAAATATGACTTGAATCATTTTTAGTCTTTGTTTTGGATTGGCGACTATGTTTTGGATACTTTTATTTTGATTTTTGCTCTCAATTTTTTTTATGAGAATAGAATATCATGTCTATTCCATAATTTTTCTAAAATAATATGTATTTATTATATTTTAGAATACATGCTATACAACAAAATAGTTCTCTATTTTCATGTTTAGAAGCGTGTTTGGGGATGAAAGAGTATGATTTGTGGGTCCTTTTTTATAACGGATTGATATGCGTGTTATGAGCATCCTATAAAAATTTTAAGTCGTTTGGAGCATGATAAGTCAATGGCATAGTCATAAATTTGTAGGTTGTCAGTTTTGGCAGAATTGCACAGTCTCATTAATTAATTAATAAAAATTATTTTTAGTACTTATTTTTATATAATATTTATTTATATTATAATTAAGACTATGATGTCAGTTTCTAAAAATTTTCACCTTGATTGGAACTTATTTTTTATTTTATCTAAAATATACAAGTTACATGTTGTGATTATGCTAAAATATTTACTTAAGCTAGTATGAGAATAAATGAGATATTGTATTATTGATTGTGCAACTTTAGTACTTTCAGTATGTTTAACTTTATTAAGGATATGCATGCATATATCTAAGGTTAATTTAGCAAATCCATGTCTCATACATGTCTTAGTATATATGATCTTATCTATTGAATTATGCCTCACATAAGATAGTATGATTACTTAGGGTTGCATATGTAGTCATGTTTATAATTCATTACATTATGAAAATGGTTTGTAAACTATGGATTTATCGTTATTAGTCGAGGTTTATATAGTTGTCGGATTAGCCTTAATTTATTGTTTATCGAATCGGTTTTCTATTAGAAAGGGCAGGGTTTTCTAACCTAAAGGGTAGGGTTTTTTATATGGAATGGCAATTTATTGCTTCCCTGGGTTGAGATGACTAAGATTTTTATATTATTGAGAATTTTGGAGTTGGAGTCCAAGTTGGTCATGTCCATGTGCACCGGCTTAGGGGTGTAAACAAATGGACGTGGACTTAGACAAGGCATGTCCGTAGCCGTCCATTTTTATGTGGACCATGTGCTTCTCCGTCCACATTTGTCCATGACAGACACGGATGGGCACAGACTGAATGAAGGTGAAAGTTTAATATATACTACTTTGTTCTCAAATTAAGGGTGGTTAGTAAAGAATTAATTAAAAAATAAGTTATAGTAATAGTAAGATAGTCTAATCTAAAAATAACAATAATAATAATAATAATAATGTTATAGGAGACATGTGAGAGTATAATATTTATCATTTACAATCTTTTTATGAAGATTAACTATGTGACATAAGTTGTAATTTAGTATAAAATAATAATAATAATAATAAAATATATGGTTGGCAAACACAGACAGCTGTAGACACGGCCAATCCTTGTCCATGTCCGTTTGTATTAGGCACAGACAAAAAACAATATTGTCCATTTTAGTGCAAATAGACGTGGACATGGAATGTCAAGCATCAGGTAACAAGTAAAAATATTTTGGCATCTCTAGTTTGGAATGTCAAATTCATGTATCAGGCAACAGGTAACAAGTAAAAGTATTTTGTTTGGTACTCTAATTTCTATCGTATCAAGAATTATGTTGGATGTAATTCTGAGATTAAATTACACTTATATAATTTGTATGGCTCTTGATGTACTTTTGAGATATATGTACATTATGTTTGCATAAGTAATTTGTTTTAAAAGTTGAACCTTGTGTATGGTGTTAATGCAATTATTTTCAAAACCTTACTGGGTTTACACTCACCCTTTTTTTTGTTTCTAGCAAGATCCTTTGTGTGATGGTGTCACGTAGGTGCTCAAGATGACTTGTGTTGTGACTAGGATGATAACCGAGGAGCTAGTGGGTGGGGGAAGAAGTTACAAAGGGATAGTTAGTAAAAAAATAAATTAAGGAAATTTTTAGTAACTTCATATTATTTTTATTGTGTTTCATTTGTAGTAGTAGATTTCTTTTATTTGTTTGAGGAATACGCTTATGTCATTACACTCGATTTTGGTCGTCGAATACTTAGTCTTACTCAGGATAAAAAGTAGTTAAATTTCTTTTTTATATTTATTTTTAGGATTGTTTTTAAACAAAGTGATGGCTTGACAATGAATTTCGATCTAATCCAGGATTGGGTTACAAGTTGTATCCTCTTGCCAAATTTGGCCTGATTTGGATATTGTAAGTTGGAATTCAGAAACCTGTGGTAAACAAGATTCAGTGATGTTGTGTGATCTAAAGAAAGAACATACTTGTTTTGTGGTTAAATCATATGTTGGATATTATCAACAAGTTACTGTTCTCCAAGACACGTATGATGTGTTTTTGCCATCACAATATTCAATTTATCAGACTTACAATTATCTTAATATGTTATACCTCATTCTTTAGAAGGTGTTTGGTTTTTCCCTAAGAAGTGGTTGTCAAATTCATGGGTGTGATCAAAGTGATTTTCTTCCTGGTGATTGTTTGAGGACTAATTTTCTTATCATGCATATTAATTATTATAATATGCATGGGGTCAACTTTGTGTTCAAGGAGGTCCTTTTGGAATATTTTTTTTATCTAGGTTGGTTATTTCAAGGTTTGAAGTGCTATGGGTTGATTCTTCATACATTTTATATGTTTCCCATGACACAAGGCATATTGTGTTTATTGCTATGATATCTTATTTGAAACTTCCAAAGCCGCTAGATCAAGATAGTACTCTATGTGGGTCTTTGCTTTATGCTATTTGTAGTTTCCAAGTACTGCACAAGCTAAATGGTTATAAGCATTCTTTGCATATCACTGCATCTTTATTAAACTCGAGGACGAGTTTTTTCTTAGAAGCGGAAAATCATGAAGGCAGTAAGAGGTTCAAAGATAAAGGGGTTCATAACTTAAAGGAACATGCATATTTGCTTGAAATTGTTGATGTAATTCAACTTAGTTTGAAATACAATGAGCAATGGCATCAAAAGGGGAATAAATGCCAAGTTTCCTTGAGTGATAGATCGGGACCCAAGGGCTATCGATAGCCTCTGGTGGAATTCCTTTGTAACAATCAAATTCGGCAAAGGGCGATTGATCCAGCATGTAAGCAATTGATTGATGGAACAATTGATTAGTTTACCAACATGATCAATTAGTACTACTTGCAGATTAGTGTAAAACGAAGCCGAGAGTTAGTGATCAATCAATCCAATTGGCTATCGATCATTTGAATAGTGGTACAATTATGAAATTCTTTTTGGGTAAGGATTTTGTTCTAAATTTATAACTATTATGTGTTTTGCTTTCCTAAGAGTCATAATTTTGTATATCTTTGATTATTTAGGGATTTTATAATTAGTTTTTCTTAATTTCAATTGTTTATTATAAGGCAATCACAGATTGGAATTTTTATTTACAATTATGTTTTTAGAAGCTATATAAATACTTGGCTCTTTCATGCAAGCCATGGTTTTTGAAGTTTTGTAATTTTATGAGATACTGTAGAAGAAGAAGAATCGGTTATTCCTTTCTCCTTTGTTTTCCCTCTATTTTATGTGAATTTACCAATGATATTTGCAAGAGAGGAAGGTTGTGTGCCCCTCTAGCTAGATTCGTCGAAAGACATTCATCCCATCAATCCCACCCTATATTAGCTGGTGGCCCTATACAGGTCAGACATGTTGCCCCGATGCCATGGAGAACCTGTTGCAAAAATTGATGAGTTCAATGATTGTGACAAAGTAGCAAGGCCATCATGATAGGTTGAGCAATTGACGAGCGAGATGGTTTATTTGGCTGATGTTGCTACTCGCCGATATCATACCAAGGCTAAGGCCATGGTTAAGCATCACTTTAATGATGCTTCAAGTTATCCCTTTAATACTCCCAACTATCAAAAAATATGCAGTCCCTCTCTTATTATGCAAGAGGCGATTGATTTTAATCTCTCTCCTATCTACAATGAAGAGCCACATATTTGTTCATATGATATACTTGCACCAGAATCTGAACTATGGTTTGATAGGAAGTTTCTACGAGTAGAGCTAGAACAAGAATTGTTGTTGGTGTCATAGTTACATTCACCATTGAATTACAATGATGTCATTGTTGTAGGTTCAACATTTCTTCTACTAGAAGATTCACATCCATGCCAAAATATTTCATTTTTACAAGAATCGGAGTGATTTGCAAGAAATCTTCCACCACAAACATTGCCCATCCCTCAGAGGTTTGAGCCAATATCTCCATATTTTGGTTATAATTTCATAAAATTCTCTTATTTTATTTATGTTGAAGATTGTGGTTACCTTGAATTCACAACGCTTGTTGTTCAAGTTAATCCTTGGTGCATTATGATAAAGTTTGGATTGTCTAGGATGATGAGAATTTGGATACTTAATGTGTGTTGTCATAATTGGTAAATTCGAATTGCTCATCTGATGTTTGATATAATGCATGATTTGGATATTGCAAGTTGGAATTCAAAAACCTATGGTAAATAAGATTCAGCGATGTTCTATGATTTAAGGAAAGAACATACTTGCTTTATGTTTAAATCATATGTTAAATATTGTCAACAAGTTGTTGTTGTCCGAGACATGTATGATGTGTTTTTGTAATCAAAATATTCTATTTACAAGACTTACAATGAACTTAATATAGTACACCTTATTCTTGAGAAGGTGTTTGGTTTTTCCCCAAGGAGAAGTGGTTGTCATATTCATGGGTGTGATCAAAGTGATTTTCTTCTTAGTGATTGTTTGAAGACTGATTTTCTTGTCTTACATATTGATTATCACTATATGCACGAGGTCAACTTTGTGGTCAAGGAGGTCCTTTTCGAAGATTTTTCTTTCTACGTTGTTTTTTCAAAGTGTGAAGTGCTATGGGTCGATTCTTACACACATTTTACATCTTTCCCATGACACAAGGCATATTGTGTTTATTGCTATGGTATCTTTTTTGAAGCTTCCAATGCCACCAGGTCAAGATACTACTCTATGTGGGTTGTTACTTTATGCTACTTGTGATTTCTAAGTGTTACACAAGCCAAATGAATATGAGCATTCTTTGCATATAATTGCATCTTTATTAAACTCGAAGACAATTTTTTTCTTAGAAGAGGAGAATGATGAGGGTCATAAGAGGTTCAGAGATAAAGGGGTTCATAATGTGAAGAAACATGTGGATTTTCTTTGAATTGATGATGTAATTCAGCTTGGTAGAAATACAAGTGGCTATGGGATCAAAAGATCAGGAAGATATGCCAAATTCCCTTGAGTGATTAATCGGGATCCAAGGGCGATCAATCACCTCTAGTGGAATTTGTTTCTAACAATCAAACTGGGCAAAGGGCAATCAATTGGACATATAAGCGATCAACCAATGGAACGATGGATCAGTCTATTAACATGATAGATTAGCAGTATTTTCGAATCAGTATAAAACAAAACCGAGAGTTGGTGATCAAATGATTTGACTATCAATCGATCGTTTCAATAGCCTTACAGTTCCAAAATTCTTTTTGGATAAGGATTTTGTTCCAAATTGATAACTTTTAAGTGTTTTGCTTTCCTAGGGGTCTTAATTCTGTATTCCTTTAATGATTTAGGGATTTTCTCATTATTTTCCTTAATTTTAATTTTTTATTTACAATTATGCCATTAGGAGTTGTATAAATACTTGGCATTTTCATGGAACCCATGGCTTTTGAAGTTCTGTAATTTTATGATATTCTAAAGAAGTAGAAGAAGAAGAATATACACCATTCCTTTCTCATTTATTTTCCCTCTATTTTCTTTGAATCTACTATGGAAATTTGCGAGAGAGGAAGGTTGTGTGCACCTCAGCTAGATTTTTCGAACGATGTTCATCCCATCAATTCCATCCTGCATCATTATCTTTAGAAACTTTATATGTAGGCACATGAGAGTTTCAATTTATTATGTCATTGTTGCTTGAATTTATATATATACACAAGTGCCCAACACAAAGATTATGTGTTTAGTTAATTTTCAATTAGATATTATAATTATATTGCCATGATATCTTTGCATGACACCCCCAGAGTTTTTGTAAAGCCATTAATTCTCAAATACTTGAAAATCTTTATTCCATGTGAATTATTCCATTGCATGATTTTCATAAAATAAAATAATATTGTTTTAAAAATAAATGAGTTTTTTGTTGCATGAGTTTTGTTAGATTCCATAGTAATGAACCATCAATTGCAATGTTAAAATGATTGATTGGTTCTAGGCTAATTGTGAATAGTACATGGAACATCGATCAAATAGTGCCATTTTTTCCTAAAATAAGTCATTCCGTGAACAGTTTGTTTCCGAATAAAACACAAAGACCTAACCTAGCTTAATACCCTATATAGGGCCTAAGACATGACAAAATTGACAACAAAGGAATAGAATTCTTGAAGAGAATTGAAGAGAAAAAATTGAACATTTCTCTACCATTCCACTCACCTACCTTCATGATTTTTTAGAGATATTAAAAGAAAGGTGAGAGAACTTGGTTCATTAGTTATTTATGAATTAAGTGGTAAGTTGTGACTTACTACACTAAACACACGGATCGAAGATGAAGCTGATCAAGAAGGATGTTGATCAAAGCTTCATTAGGGGATTGTGCTCGTGAAGAAGAATATCAAGACTATGTTCGTAAGAAATTATCAGGATGGACGTGGGTAACCATGAGACATATCATGCGTAGAGGTGGCTTGCAATTTTAGGATCAACATCTTGTCTGAGCTCTTGAAGTCCTTGCACATTGGACAAGATTTTTTGTGAATATAGAACCCTCATTTTTAGGCTAGAGGAAGTTTTACGATGGCTATGAAGAAGTTTGAACAAGTAGGAAGGTTGAGCCAAGGATGACATTGGGAAGGGGAGAGGGGGTTTGGGCCTGGGATGGATAAGAAATGGGAGGGAAGAGATGGATGCACAGATAAAACAATCATTAGGACAAGAAGGTGCCTCCAATGAGTACCAACTTCTTATCATGGAAGGTTGTATTGTTTGATATGTATTTGTCTCAACTGATATATACTTCTATTGGTGATCACTTGTATAGTACAGGGGGTAGTACACCCCCACAAAAAAACTCAATACATTTCCATAGAATCAGTCGTATTGTATCGATACAACTGATACATATCAATACAATGCCCTTTTTGTATAAAAAAATTCTTAAAAAAAGGCTTGACCATGATTTAATCCTGATTTCTTCTTAGGTTTAAAGTTGAACTAACTAATTATACTACATCGGATCAACAATAATAAGGTATAAAAATTAAATATTTTGGCAATTACATGAGATCAATAAGGGAGAGTTCTTATAGTTCAGATAAATATAATTTTTTCTAAATATAGTTCTCCATGCCTATTTTACTTACACATCTAATCTATAGGCTTCTCCCTAATATTTTTCTGTTTCATATTAAGTATCCTATTTGGTTTCAATTTGAACTAATTTTAGAATACTTAATATGAGTTGTAATAGTTTGTAGGGCCCATATTTAAGTATCTTATTTGGTTGACTCACATTTGAGATTAATAATAGTTTCTCTCCTCTACCAATCTTGTGAGGGGGTCATTATCCTCCCACACCAAATAAATATGTTTTACTTTCCAATGTCCGTGCTCTATATCACTTTTCAACGTATTATGTTTTTACAAAAATTGTTATAATAATATATTATAAATTATAATCATTTTTAATATATAAGTTCGTGCACATTTTGGTATGTACCAAACATATCATTAGTGCATACCTATTTCATTCTAATATGGTCTTCCATGTTTTCTATTAAAGAGAGTCCCCAACAATCTAAATGGGGGCCTATAATTTGGTGGCCCTGCTATTTCTTTGGGGATCAGGATAGCCAACCAATGAAAAACATTCTAAAAAAAATAAAACCATACGAGGAGAGAGTTTTGTCTAATATACTCACTCACAGGTGACTTTAAATTTTAAAAAGGGAATATGTGTGGCAATACGCGAAAATGGGCCCTATGGTAGTTTAGATTCAGCAGGTCTTCTACTCTGGCAGTAGTTTTCCATTTAATTTATAATAATCCATATGCATGTGACCCGTCAACATTTTTGGCCAGCCGAATCAGTAGTCATTAGTCAATTCCAATTTTCAATTTTGACCTGGCCAGTAGCATATAGGCTGGCTCAATTGATAGATTGAGGAAAGCCATTCAATTCCGTCGCCTTCGAGTGATCTCCAGCTCAACAGATTTCCATGGAGTCAACGATCTCCGGTGTATCTTCCACATAACAAAGCTTTGTTTAGTCTCTATAAAAGACAAGTCAGATCTTATATCATTGTCAATTCTTCTTTAATTAATCTTGTCTATGAATTTCGTTTCATCGTTACTAGATATGACAATTGTAATTTTTTTTCATTGTTTTCCTTTAGTTTTGATTGAAGAGAGTCTCTCCCTTGTTTACCCTTTCAAAAAAAAATGGCATGGTCGATTGTTTAGCACTGTTCGTTGTTCTACCCTTCAGTTTTTTTGGGGCTAATCCCCTTTCTGTCTAGTTCAATTGATTAAATTACCACCCATACAAATATTGTGCTGCTGCTTTCAAGCAGAATGGCCCAGTGCCCACTTATCAAATGGAAAGTAATAGAGAACATGGTGGGATTGCAACATGCATCTATATCCCCGCTGCAATTCCTACCCACCACTGTGGTCAGCAAGGGATTATCCTTTCCTAGCCCTGCTAGCATGACCAAACCAAACGTTGAAATCCCAGTCATGCTTCAACAACCTCTTCTAGTCCACACAGCCTCATCTCCAAGAAAAGTTGCCCTTGTGTCGTCCCCTTTCATGGTGGGTTTCTGACACCAGTCTTGTGTTCCTCGTTTTCCCCCATCATGAAAGGCAACACCCTTTTCATTGATCCGTGTCAGCTGGCGCCACTAGAGCGAAATCTAAAATTGGCAGGACATGTTTATAACGGTGTGGCCAATTCATGGGTCCATTTTATCCCACCAAAAAGATTTCTTTCCATGTATGATTAATTAGACGCTTAAGGTAACTAATTTGTCATCAATCGTCGATTGCTTGGACATCATGTTTGATGGTCTTTTCACTAAGCCATGTCAGTGAGGGGTGATTTCCACAACCAACAAGTGAATGGAGGCTCCACTCACCAATTCCATGCATGAAAAGCTTTAAGCCTGCCGAGAATCCATGTCAGAAGTCATAGAGTCCCCAACGCAGTAAACTCCGCCGCCCATTGGTAGGTCTCTTCGCACAACCTCCGTCTCGTTTCCTATTTTAATCCTGCTAGTTTTATCATCTGTAAGAACTCGATAACTCTCTCTCTCTCTCTTCATGTACTATTATAAATTTGTTTATCTCCTTTCTTTCTTTTAAAAGTACTAATGGTGTACTTGACGAGACATTGCCGGTTATCAGTTGAAGTGTGACTCTCCGCACTCCGGCATTTTGCTACCCTGAGACAAGGCTACAAAGATAAGGCAAATTCCTTACCCTGGGTTTTGTGAAGTTTCAATTTTGTTCATCAGATGAAGGCCTTTATTGCATGGCTCTACATTCTATTCGTACTGGGCCCTGTGCTGGGGTCCAGACACGGGCAGTGGTCGCATGAGAAGAAGAACAGCCCACAGGGTGAAGGGCCTACCGAGGATTTGGTAATTGATATGCCTGGGCAACCCAGTGTTGGCTTTCGGCATTACGCAGGCTATGTGACTGTGAACGAGAAGAATGGTCGGGCACTCTTCTACTGGTTCTTCGAAGCAATGACTCAGTCAGATAACAAGCCTCTCGTGCTGTGGCTAAATGGAGGTACCTACCGCTGATTGAGATCCCTACAATAGTCAATATTTTTGTGACAAGTCTCACATGTATAATAAAAGAGCAAAGGTTAGACATATATATGTAAGCTTAGCCTGGCCTAAATGGCTTTTTTTTAAGTCGAAATGCTTTCTAGTGTGACCTAAAGGGGTAGTTAATCCTATGAATGTGGACTGATAAATTTCTACCCAATGGCCCAGGGAAAATGCTTTTGGATTTTCACATAAAATGACGAAGATATGATCATATTGTTTGATGATTGTTGTTCCCCAAAACCAAGTAGTTTGGAAGTAGAAATGTTAATATTTATTTATTTTATATTTTAATACCCTTTCTCACATGAGATCTCGGAATTTAAAACTCAGATATTATGGGAGAGAAAGATTGTTCCTAAAAGCTTGAACTATTGAAAAAAAATTTATTTATTTATTTATTATATATTCCCATACATATTAACTCTTTTCTTTTACAAACTTTCTACAAGGTTAAATTGTAAACCAAACTGTCGTTTTTTTATTGAAAAGTTATATATCTCACGTACGTACTTTAGGTCAAACTTGCTTGTTTTCTAGAAAATTACATCAATTGAAAAACTATTAATTTGGATCAAGATAATTAATTCTTCATAAAGATATTTTATCCAACAGCTTGTGAGTTGGGATTTGTAAAGCTAAAAACATCCTATTCCTTTTGCGTAGTGTTGTTTGAAGGAAAATGTTTTAACTTGATTTTTTTGTGAAAACCCACCACTTACCGTGAAGGAAAAACTAATAATAACGGATTATTCCCTTGCAGGTCCTGGTTGTTCATCAGTGGGCTATGGGGCAACTCAGGAGATTGGTCCTTTCTTTGTTGATTCAGAGGCCAATCCCCTAAAGTTCAATCCTTATGCGTGGAATAAAGGTTTTCATTAAGTAACATATGGAGATGTAATCAGCTGGTGAAAATTGACCAATGAGTAGTGAAATAGCTGCTGAATTTTACCCAGCCGTCCATCACGTGAAATTAATGGTGAACGCAATAGAGTACAGACTTCATATATAAACTGTGTTTTTGCATAAAATACTTGCACTAGTACGTGCACGGTGCACTGTCGATTTCTCGTGATGGACGGCTCGGAAAGCTCAGGTGAGCCTCACCAGTTGATCAGGTCTCATGCACACGTACTTTTGTTACAGATTGATGCTTTGAGCTACACGCAATTTACACAAAAAGATTCACAGAGCTATATTTTAATCTTGTATTGTCCAACATGCAGAAGCTAATATCTTGTTCTTGGAGTCACCTGTTGGTGTGGGCTTTTCCTACTCAAATACAACAAATGACTATAAGATTCTTGGGGATGGATTCACAGGTTCTAACAAAGATAATTAATTTCTGTCTAAGTTAATTACAGTCTGCATTGGGTGTTTTCATAACCGGTCTTCAAGTCTTTTTTTTTTTAATAAGATTCTGTTGTTAAGTCTTATATTTTTTTCATTTTGTTTCCATGGATCGATCCTGAATAGCAAACGACACATATGCATTCTTGCACAATTGGTTTGAAAAGTTCCCAGCATACAGAAACCGTACTTTTTACCTAGCTGGAGAGAGTTATGCAGGTCCCTCTTTCTCACTGTTTTAGTTTCTTTTTGTTTTTTGGCTGTGCACGAGTGTTTTTTCATCATACCTAAAATAACAGAGTGCTAGCATGCAGGAAAATATGTACCAGAGTTGGCCGAACTCATCTATGACCTCAACAAAGACCCGGAAAGACAAATTAACCTGAAAGGTTTCCTGGTACATATTTGTAGTTTCTCCTTGTGATATTCTAATCAATTAATGCGTATGGATATAGAAAGCCACTAAAACTTCAAATATGAACGCTGCTATTCCCCTCATATAATGTCTATTTCTCTCAACCACCTTTTCTTTTTGTTTTTTGTCATTGCTCTCTTCCCTATATTTCCCTCCCTATTTTCTCCCTCTTAGCCCTTCTATCTCCCCCATCTTCTCCTTTTCTTCTTCCTCCTGTGCTTGGTGGCACTTGCAACTCCTCTAAGGTGCCGCAGGCCATGCTTTAACCCTCCACTCCACTGGTTGCCCGAAAGAAGAAACGAGGAGGAGGAGGAATGGGCCGCACGTGGCTATGGCTTTGTCATGGTCATTTGCAGCCTCCGCCACCGTTAATCATTGGATGCCTGAAAGAGGAGGAAAAAAGGGAGAGGGAGGGGGGGGGGGGGGTGGCAGAGTTCATGGCGGCATGGGAGGTTGGACATGAAAGAGGATGTCGGTGCACACTTTGCCTGACGGGCATGAAGGAAAAAATTGGGTGGGATATATTTTTGAATAAGTCTATATGTACACCACTAATTCTCTCATGGCGGCATGGGAGGTTGGACATGAAAGAGGATGTCGGTGCACACTATGCCTGACGGGCATGAAGGAAAAAATTGGGTGGGATATATTTTTGAATAAGTCTATATGTACACCACTAATTCTCTCAGTATCCCATTTTACATATATTTTTTAAGGGAGTTTATGGGGTTATTGTGGTACCAAGGAGATTACTAGGGTGTATATAGACTCATTTTATATTTTTTTAATAGGGAAAAATAAATGGTTGGTTTGTGTGAAAGATTGTTTTGAAATAGCAACTTTGATACAATATATAGAAAAGAATGAGTCTATGTACATCCTACTAATCCCCTCAGTACCCCGTTTTACTCATAAAATTCACGATAGGTTTATGGGGTCATTGGGGTACTCAAAGGATTATTGGGGTACATATAAACTCATTCTATAGAAAAATTGATTTTTCTTTAGATGGGCACTCATAACACATAAAAGGTCCATCAAAGTGATCTGGGAATTCTTATCTGCGTTGTTTTGCCAACCTTAACACTCATTGATGACATCTTCTACTCTAGTTGGGAAACCCTGAAACATCAAATGCTGAGGATTGGCAAGGTCTGGTGGACTATGCATGGAGTCACGCTGTAGTTTCAGATGAGACCCACAAAATCATTAAAGAGAACTGCAATTTTGCAAGCAAAGATACATGGGACAACGAGAATTGCTCTCAAGCTGTGGATAAAGTATTCGACCATTACAAGAAAATTGATATTTATAGCATATACACATCAAAGTGCAGCGCCAATACTTCAGGGTTCGATGATAAGATGATGCATGTCATGACCAGGTCTTCTCTTACAAGAGTAAGTTCCAATCCTATATTTAGGCGTGTATGGCAATGCGGTCAAAAGGAAAGGAAAGGCCCATCCAACCCTCCTCAGTAGAAAGGGAATTTTTTGTTAATGTAACATTTTATATTAAGGGGAAGCCCCTTTCTTTTTCAAAACGCTTGCCAAACATGCCCATAGCCTAAAAAAAGTTCCATAAAAAAGCATTATATTATGCACAAAGTTCACTTTATCTGATCCACTACATATAGATCACGGATTATAAGGATGTTATATTTAACATTACTTACTTTTGTTTTTTGAAAAAACAAGAGACAAAACAATCGTAGTGTTTTTTTTTTTGTATCAGGTACCAAGGCTCATGGCTGGCTATGATCCATGTCTTGACAATTATGCTCATGTCTTCTACAATAGAGCTGACGTTCAAAAGGCTCTTCATGTAAGCGATGGTCGCCACCCCAAGAAATGGAGCATCTGCAAGTATTTTAATCTCTCTCCCAATATTTTCTTTCACAACTCCAAACAAGAAGAAAGTTATATCTAATCTAAGATCGATCACAATGTTTTAGTTTGAGACCCGTGCGAAGACAAAGCTTTCCAATGACCGAATTAATGGTCAACTTAAGTTAGTAGCTAAATGTTCTGTTTGTTTTGTCCATAATCGCGTCAGGTTTATAATTGTTTGATAGCAAGTGCTCCATGTACATTAGATCTATTAGAGAAGTTATAATGAGTACGTTGTCCTTCCAAAATCCAAAATCAAAACAGGAAAATAAGTAGCCTTCTGGAGGAGAGATGGAAGGAATATCAAGATAATTGGGCATCATAGGAAGTCTATATCAAGATAATTGGGCATCATAGGAAGTCTAGTGCCCATTTGATAAGAAGAAGAGAGTGTCTAGCGTGACTAGTTTCTATGACTGGACCCCCCATGACCAGCCCACATTCATAAGAGTCAATGCCCTTTGTGTATTATATCAGGAGCCCCATGTGAGCTAGTCCCCGAGTTGTCATAAAAACCGGTCAACAAAATATTTTTCTGCAAAGAATAGTCCCTGAACTTGAAAAGCCTAGGTTGAATGCTTAGGCCGGCTCATTCAGCTGAAAATTACTAGTTTTGGCACACTTGCTCATCTAGTACGCTTTCTGATGCAATCAGTGACCCACTTGTTAAGATGAAGAATGACCTTCTTTTCAAGTGGCGTTTCAGCAGTTTCAGACTTTTCAAACAGGTTCTAGAAAATACATTTTCCCAAAAACTAACGTGTTCCATTTTCCCAAAAAATACATCATTTGGATTTTTTTTTGGTGAGAACTGACTTAAATAAACGTTTTCTTCATGCTAAGTCTACACATTTGTCACACATTATTGGCAAACAATATGAGTATGAATGTTAGACAATTGTTACTCGACGCAGCCAAGAAATATACGACGGTTGGACGGACTGGAAGCTATCTGTTCTACCAATATACAAAAAGCTTATCAGTGCAGGACTAAGAGTTTGGGTCTACAGGTATAAATCCCATAATTTTTGTTACACATTACTACTACGGCTGTAGGTAAATTCCTTCAACCTTTCATGTTGTTTCCATTTATAATGCAGTGGAGATGCAGATGGAAGAGTACCAGTTCTGTCGACCAGATATTGCCTTGGATCTTTGGGTCTACCTACTGTGGGAGATTGGAGGCCTTGGTATCATGAAAAAGAGGTAAATATGACTCAAAAACCATAATCAACAACTTATTATGCCTAAAACTTTTGGGGCAGACCATCAAAAAATGTATTTCTTCGTGCTTATGGTTGCTGGTAAATTATTTCAGGTGAGTGGTTGGCTACAAGAGTATGAGGGACTCACCTTTGCAACGTTTAGAGGAGCTGGTCATGCAGTGCCCACATTCAATCCAAGCAGATCTTTAGCTTTCTTCGCAGCATTTCTTGCTGGTGAAGCTCCAGCATCAGTGCCATGAAGAAGAATAATTATTTTGACTGAAGTCGAGCTTTTTTGCAGCCCACAGTAAAGGAACAGTAATTTCAATGGAGAAACAGCTTTTACTTACAATATTGAAAACTAAATAAAGTGATGCAAAATCGTAATCAACAATTACTCTATTGATGGATATAGTAGTGTAAAACGCACGAGGAGAATTACATATTGTTGGACCATGGTATGGGCTCGAGCCTGGTTTGGTCCAATGGTGTCGTAGTCTGGGTGATCTGGTACGGGTCACGGGGTCCATAGGTGGTGGGGGCGGTCGCGCTGACCCCACTGCTACCTTCGTTACACATAATTCGAGTGGGACCCACATATGTCACACACGCATACTAGACATACATCTAGGTGTGCATATACACATTGTGGGGCCCAGACACGTGAATTATGTGTTGAGGATGGGACCTGCGTAATTTGCGAGAGGTCGACCCTATCGCGGGCTTGGCTGTGTGCAAGGGGTCCAAGCATCCACGGGCTCTGTGTGTCAGAGCCTACTCCCGTTGTGATCGAGCCTCTATAAGAAACCCATTAGAATTTATGTACTCAGCCCATGTAATCTCAGCCCATTTGATTCAAACCCGCCGTTTATGGAAAGAAAGGGGTTTTATGAGAAGGAGAGAATAAGGGAGAATATTCCTCCCTTATTCCCTTAATTGAATGGGGCGTCCCCCTCTTCTTGGATCTGATTTGGAGAATCAGTTTGACTCTCTCTATTCATCTCTCCCCTCTCTCACTTGGGTCGCCCCTCTCCACATTGCTCTCTCTTTTGTGATTGAGTGCGGCCTGTGTGGGGTTTGATCAAGGTGATTCTCTCCTTCTTTGCTGAGAAGAGGAGGTTGTAGAAGGGTTAAAGATAAAGGGCTGTTGTTCTGAGAATTCATTCACTCCAAGCAAGGGTTTGAGAGGAATCATCACAAAAATGTATTGTCTTAATCCCTTTCTTATTGATATTGCTATTGGTACGAGAAGGCTGATTTGGAGGGCGTCCTAGGGATAAATCAAGCCCAAGGTTAGTACGTATTAATTCTATGTTAATTATATTTTCCGTTGATTAAATAATATATGCATAATTGTTGCTAATTGTATTTAGAATTTGCATATATGTGTAGATCTCTTGTTTAAAGATTCATTTTTTTGTGCGCCAACCTCTCCCACCACTGCTTCCGCTGCTAGCCAGCCACTCTACACATATGCCAACATTTGAGATGGATTACAAAATGATAATGCCAAGGTGATTCAAAATCCGAGCAACAGCCACATGAAGCTCGCGTTAATGATTGGGGCTCCATATGGGTTCCATTAGTTGGGAAAACCATGTTTCTCTCTATCCTACGTTACCATTTGGTTATTTAAAATGAACTAATCTTAGTTTATTTTAAAAATCATAATAATTCCCTCAAAAGTTACATATAATGTGAAAGCGCCAGCCATGTTTCTCTTTCCACAAGTTTTGCAATCTATACATAGCTAAGCATATGGACATTTACAAGCTGGAGCTTCAAGACCTAACCGGGCCGTCAACACCTTCTGTAGGTCAGGTTGGGTCAATCAGCAGATTGAATTATTCCAGTAGGCCTGATATTTTTAAAGCTCTTCCCACACCATTTGGTAGACAAGAATTTTTAATGCTCTTCCCTCACTGTAAGCCTAGAGTAAGGAACACCTAGGGACCGTTCAACATTGATCCTAAAAATAAATAGTCCCCTAGCATTCCTTATGTTGTGCTTAGGGAACATAAAAAATTCTTCCCTTATGCTGACAGCATTACGATGTCAGTCAAAAAATCCACTTTTCCAGTTATCATCCCCTCCCCCATCTCCTTAGTTGTGCTCAACTGACCCACCTTCTCACACCCTAGCACCCGCCCGACCTAAGCCAAATACGATCCAAGGGCCAGTCAAAGCGCATGGGGGCGACAAAATTGTTAGTTTAACACATTGCAAAAGTCTTTAACCCCTCTAGAGGGTCAATTATATACACGTAAGGACGCTAACGAGCCGAATCGAACCGAGTTTTCAAGTTTTTTTACTCAAGCTCGATTTCTAAAAGCTCGGCTTAAGCTCAATCGAACATCTAGATACCTGACTCGAGATCAGTTTGGCAATGAAACTCGAAATTCGACTTTAGCTCAAGCTCGTAAACATACTATAGCAACTCAAATATATGTTCGAATTGAGTTGGAATCCCATTTACAACCCAAAATATTTTTTCTATAAAAAATCATATTAATTTAGAGAATCACACTAACATTACAAAAATAAAAAAATTATAGCAAACATAATTCTATTCTATGAAAGTTTTAAATATTACTTCAAAATCTATGGTTAAAACAAGAGTCAATAAGTTACCCTACAAAAAATTTTCAATAGTCACCAAAAATTTAACTAATGTTATTCAAATCTCTCATATAATAGATATAATTATATAAATGATATTAAAAAAATAGTAATTACCGAAATAACATAGAAAGAAAAATATGTACTAATATGGTATTCCTTTTGGTCAGCGTATGCGTGGTTTTCTTTTTAATTTTTTTAATTTTATTCTTTTAGAGGACAAAATTAATATTATCTACTGATTTTGTCATTTTAAAGGACAAAATCAATATAATGTACTGATTTTGTCTATTTAAAAGATGAAATCAGTGCAATGTACTAATTTCGTCATTTAAAAAAATGAAATCAATGATGAAATATTTTTGTCCTCTCTTCTCTCTCCTCTCACTCTCTTCACACACTCTCTCTACTCTATTCACACACTCTCTCCTCTCTCTATTCACTCTCTCTTTCCTCTCTATATTCACTATCTCTTCTCTCTCTATTCACTCTCTCTCCTCTATCTATTCGGTCTCTCTTCTCTCTCTATTCACTCTCTCCCTCTCTCGGCAATCTCTCTTCTTCTCTCTGTCCTCTCTCTCTCTCCTATTTCTCTCTCTTCCCACACTCTTCTATTCACTCTCTCCTCTCTATATCTCTATTCAATTTCTCTCCTCTCTCTTTTGGCTATCTCTCTTATTTCTCCTCTTTCTTTCTCTTCACTTTCTCTTCTCTCTGTCCTCTTCTTTCTCTTTCTTTTTCCATATCTCTCTCATGTGCATGATGTGAGCCCTAGCTCTGAGAAGTGGGGAGTAAGTAGAAAATTTCAATTTAATTTTTTTTCTTATTTACATATTATGTATGAAAATATTAAATTTAAAATATAGTATAATGTATTTGTGAATGACAAAATTAATATTTTTTAAAATTTTTCATGATTTCAGCCTTTAGAAGAGATAAGAGAAACAGAATAGAAAGAAAGAGGAGAGAAATAGTGAATAGAGAGAGTGAATGAAGAGAGAGGAGAGAGAGTGAATAAAGAGAGAGGAGAGAGAGTGAATAGAGAGGGGAGAGAGAAAAGAGAGAAAAAATTAGTTCATTATTATTTCATCCTTTGGAAGGACAAAGTCAGTACATTATATTAATTTAAACATACACATTTCGTCCTTCTAAAGGATGAAATTATGAAAAAATTTGAAAAAAAACCACGCAGGTGTCAGCACCTAGTCGAAGGAAAGGAACACGATATTGGTAAATATTTTTTTCTCTCCGTTATTTTGATAATTATTTTTTTAATATTATTTATATAAAATTTCCCATATAATAAGCTACAAAAAACTAAACTAGCCCCCAAAGCCATGACAACTCTTATTCTAATGACTACAAAAAAGTTAATGATGAGAGAACAATTTGGACCTCAGCAATAACATATTTCATGGTGTGTGGATTGCCCGTAAAATGAAAAATCAATATAATTAAAATTCAACAGTAAAATCTAGACTTGGTTCACTCAATATATTTGTAGGCAAAATCTAGATATAGTTCACTAAATCTCTAATTCTAAACTAATATAATTGGCTTAATTAAAAATGTTTATTTGCAAGTAGAATTATATATTTATATTTGTTAGGATTAGAATGATTAAAGGTAATATTTAAATTTTAAATAATATTATATAGATGAATAAGGGTAGAATAGAAATAAAATAATTTATCATACCTACATTCTCAATTTTATTAGTAGTAGGATTTATATTTGTTTGAAATATAATAGTATAATATAGGTATTATATATCATATTATATAGTATATCATATACCATATATTAATGTATATATAGTATATACATTTCATAAAATAATGTAAAATATTATGGGTACATCAAAGGTAAAATTTAAGAAATTTATATAATATGGGTATAATATGTAAAAAGTGATATATAACAAATCGATTTCAAGTTCGAGCCGAGCTTCGAGTCAATTTCGAGTTGAACCGATCAAGTTTTGAGTCAAGTCGATTTGAGTTGGTCCCTGTTCGAGATCGGCTTGTTCACTTTCGAGTTCGAATAGAGCTCGAGCTAAGCTAAATTCGAGTTGACCTGAACCGAGCCTATTTAGCTCAATGAGCTAGCTCTTCTCGTTAGCAGCCTTACATACACAAAGTCGCACACCTTTAATCTTTTGTGAAAGATAAATGAGAAAAAATAAAAGAGGATAACATCTCTAAAATAAATCCTCAAAGTTAACCCACATACTTAAAATCCTGAGCCTGAACACAGGGCTCGAATCAAAAAAACTTAGATAGATATAAAAGCATAAGATATACACGAGTCTGAAACATAATTATCCATACATAGTGTTCAAGCATCATAATAACATCAATCAGAAGACAAAATAAGGTCCAAAGGCATCCATGCCTAATCTTACGCATATCCCGATCGCCCCTCATACAGGGAATCCTAATCAACTACATGTACCATACAACCCCAAAACAAAACACATAAAGAGGGGTGAGTAAAACTCAGTAAGGTTTGAATTACAATAACGTTAATCAAAAAACAACCATGGTACATCAACATGGTAATTCAAATCCACAATTCACATAATATCCTCATTTCTGATTAATTCCCTTACTATACCTCTATTTACTCATAAGTAATTATCCTGTATACAAGTATCTCATAAATATTAATCATGACATAAATAATCACATTATGGCATAACATCAGTCCTGTATAATAAGTTATTCTCACTCAATCACACCATGCATAAACATCATATATAACCTGCATAAGCAGTGACTCTAACATACATTCAGATCATGCATTATAAATCATTCTCCTTCATAACATTCAACCTGCGTAACACATCTCCAACACGTAATAATATAATATATATTCATATCATTCATCTATAGATCATTCACCCTACACGATAAGTGTCCTAATCAGACAATAGTAAATCATGCATAATAAATCATATTCACATGTGTCACATAATTTGTTATGCTGATTCAAAGGTTTTGGAGGTGATCTTCCTTATTCCTTATCTTTTCCTTGCGTTGTACTTTTGTGGACGGACGTATACTTGGGTGAAAGGGCAGAGTGGCTACTGAAAACATTAGGCTCAGCTTTGCACCTATGACAAATATGAATGTGGACATTAACCCTAGTTCAAGACTTGAGCCGGCCACGACCCTTTTGTAAGTGTCCCAATCAGACAATACTAAATCATGTATAATAAATCATATTAACATGTATCACATAATTTGTTATGCTGATTCAAAGGTTTTGGAGGTGATCTTCCTTATTCCTTATCTTTTCCTTGCATTGTACTTTTGTGGACAGACGTATACTTGGGTGAAAGGGCAGAGTGGCTACTGAAAACATTAGGCTCAGCTTTTCACCTATGACAGATAGGAATGTGGACATTAACCCTAGTTCAAGACTTGAGCTGGCCACAACCCTTTTGTAAGTGACATTTGGTGACCCCGGTTTGTTTGACTGGGTCGTCGTGCTAGACCTTATGCTGATAGCATTACCATGTGACTCCAAGAAAACATAAAAAACCTCCTTTCTTGTTCACTTCCACTCCTTGGTTGGGGTGGCCTCCTCCCCTCCTCCTTATCTTCCTCCTTATTGGATCCTTCTTTTTCTCTTCCTCCTATTTTATCTCTGCCACATCCACCTCCTCTTTTCAAATTTATTCATTGCCTTCTCACAAGATTTCATGATGGGTTTTCTTTTTAATGCACATTTATTATGATGGTAATAACCCCTATGAGAGGTACCATCCTCTAAGATGGATCATGCAACATTCTAATAGAACTTTTATTCTTTGGTTTTTCATTTGATGATTTTATGTCAGTCTTCCAGGATGGTGAGAAATTGGTGGTAAAGGAATCCATAACGTCTATCTTATTGAAGTCAATAAAGCAGGAAATGATGATTTTTCTGTGGATTCTCTCTTCACTTGGTCTAATGGAAGCACGTGTGAACATAGTGTTGCCTCTAATATTGTCAAAGCATTTTGTAACCTTACCTGGAATAATAAACATGTGCAATCAGTGGTTAAAACCTCGCTTTCAGTTGTATCAGATTATGGTCCTCTTTTGATGGACATTTCTATTCCTATCATCTCTGGAAATATGCCCTTTAGATTTGTCCCCATTGGTTTCAAGCTAATGATTTTTTATGTGGTTCATGAAATTTGGAGTATAATGTAAATGGCACCTCTCTTTATTATGGTTCTAAAACTTAAAATGCTAAAGAAAATTAATAAATATTGGAACTGCTTTAAGTTTGGTGTTATTCACAGTAGAGTTCATGCTGCTAGCTAGGTCCGATTGTAGGTATTGTCATTCTCTTCTTTGTCATGATCCTTTTAATGATGGATTTGCAAGGTAGGAATCGAAGGCTCTTGGCATGTAAATTAAGGAATTTTGCTATGACGAATCATTCAATAGAAAAAAATTTCATATTCAATGGCTTATGCACAAAGTTTTTTCATTCAGAGGCCTCTACAAATTGTGTTGCTAATACTATTTCCGCCACCTATTTCTCCTCTGCTAACCCATTTATTCCTCTAAGGATGTTGTAAAACAGGCTTCAATTTACTATCAAAATCATTTATCTCCAACTAATACATCTCTTGATACATCTTCTTGCATAAAATTAGGGTGGCTCATTTTAGTCCAAAGTGATAGTATGATTGCTTCTATCAATGAAGAAGAGATCCACTAGTTGGTTTCTAATCCTCAAGCAATAAAGTTTTCTATTATATGTTTGTGCCAGGAATTTCATATCATTGTCTGTTATTTCTTGATCTTAAACAACCTTCTCTAAAAGGGTCAAACCCATTTCCTTTCTTCAATTGCTGGATCGGCCAAGATGGTTTTCGTGATGTTATAGCCAATTCTTGGTTTACTCAAATTATTGGTAGCCCTATGAATTCTCTAAGTCAAAAACATAAAGCCCTAAACTTGGCTCTTAAAGATTGGAGCAACACAAAATTTACCAATCTTCAATCTAGAGTCGGTAAGGCCTCTATTACATTGCTGAGATCCAAGAATGTCTCAAAAATGACCATTAATAGTGACTTATCCTTGCTAAATCTAAAGCTTTGGCCATTTAAAATAGAGAGGAAGTAATTGAAGAATCTTATTAGGGTCAGATTGCTAGAGTTAATTGGCTCACTCAATGTGATAGATACACTAAGTTCTTTTTCTCCGTGGCCAAATGCAATTTCTCAAAGAATTACTTCTCTCACGTCTCTAACTCCATTGACAACAAAATTACTGATGCTAATGAAATTGGAGAAGCGACTTCTTATTATTATAAAAATTTATTTTCTCATTATTCTTCTTCTCAGGTCAGCAAACTCCTTAGAGTTTAATATCTGTTTAATAATTAACAGATCACCACAGTGTCCCTGGTATGATAATCTTAGGAAGATAAAGACTTCATGAAGTAGCCTCTTTAAGTAAGATTTTTATATAATGGAAACAAGAACTAAATTTTATGTGCAAACCTAATATGGATCCACCAATCAATCAACCACATAAACATGCAAGCATCACACAAAGATTTAATATGAAACCACGACTAGCCACTACTTGCTAAATCAATACACTAAATAAAAGATCTTACAAGACCAAAACAACCAACTTGGACTCGACCCCATAAGAAAACTCTTTTCTTTCTTAGTCCTTTGTTGGCCTTAAAGTTTCTTGTCCATCTAACCCTTGAATTTCATCTTTTCATGTTTCATCTTCATCTAGATGATCAATCAAAGACTCATTTTCTTATTGTTGAACTCCTTTGTGATCTTCTTTAGCACTCCTTGATTAAGAACTCCACCACAACTCCTTTTGTGTATGATGTGTCATACAATCACTTTTCTTTAATTTGTTAGATTCAAAGATCTATTACAAATAAATTCTCTCTCAAATCTATAGTGAAGTAGGATAATACTTGGCTCTCAATGCTCTCAATTTTTCTCCTTAAAAATTGGTTTTCCTATCTTCAATTTCAACCATGCCCAAGTGTTGTTACGTCCAAACTAAGACTATGAAGGAGTCTAGTTCAGATTTCTTTTTTACTTGTCAACTATAGTAAACAAGATCGATCCACAGGGAAAGCCTTGTGTGACACAGAAAACTATTACGAAGAGAATAGAATAGACAAAGAAAGTAAAATAGATAATAAGAGACAATTCAAAGAGAAAGTGTTAAGGCATCAAAAATCTACTTGTAATAAATCTCTAATGTATACTTCATTCAAATGATAACTCAATTAAGATCAAATGAAAATTTGTCTCAATCGGAAAATTTATCTTTTAAAGAACTTTGAAATAGAACAATAGTAATTGATTGTATACTATGTAAAAGTATTAAGTGTATAATCACAGGGAATTATAAGCATTCGGCGTGCCTTTCGTCAACGCTGAATCAAATAATTATATAGATTATAAACTCCTTAAATATGAAACATCAATTTAAAATGATAAAGAACTTACTTGAATCAAAGTATCCATTAAACATCAAGTACAAACTTCATTCCTAGCCTTAGCTTGAGAGCTTTAGAATGCCATTACAATGAAACTAAAAACAAAATTACAAAATGAGAGAAGAAAATAGGAGAAAAGATATCCA
The DNA here is from genome assembly GCA_035235625.1 of Saururus chinensis. NCBI lineage: Eukaryota > Viridiplantae > Streptophyta > Magnoliopsida > Piperales > Saururaceae > Saururus > Saururus chinensis. The sequence continues at coordinate 24,170,181 of CP141142.1, forward strand.
AAGAGGAAAGAGTGCTTCATCTATCACGTCCACCCCTCTATTTATAGGAATAGAAGGGGTTGCTTCAAAGAGGAAAGTGAAATCAAATCTCTAGATTGCAACCTGATTGATTGCCTGATTGGTTGCATCTTTGGCAATGATTAGATTATAAATCAATCAAATAAATCAATAATTTATTTATCAAATATGTATCTTTGATTATTTCTTTAGTTATCTAATCAGCCTCATTGTATTTCTTTATGTGTATTAATCACAATCAATGAAAATATTCTTCATGTGCAGGCCCCGGGTTAGTTTACTAGTTGTCCAATTACATACCAAATTTGACCCATATATCTTCGGAATTGAGAATTTCTTCCTAAAATAACAAATATAGCCACGGAAGTCTTCCTTCCAATGCCACTAGAATCGTATCAATCCGAATTATACAGAGAAAGATATGGTCACCATGCTGAGGTTGTATCAATCTGTCCGAATCAACTTCTTTCCTAATTTAGTTCTCTTGATGCAAATCTCAAATCCAACGGGTCCACAAGGTTGTGTTCGACCATTCCATATATGTTTAGATGATTAGGAGCCCATTCTTGACTTTTAAATAGCTTTGGGTAGTTGGGCTTCACTTCCTCTACCAATTGAATCCTGTTGAAGCCGGTTTAGATATGTAAACTCAATTAAGGTCCAACTAACCTATTCAAAACATAAATAGCCCAAATAAGCAATGACTTAACACAAAATAGGATTTTAATTTAAAATTTTAAAATATTTTATTGAACATTATTTCAATGCATCACCAAGCCTTATATAAAGTCCCAAAATGTCTAGGGTAAAAGGAGCTCCAGTTTGGTATGACTTTATTCTAGAATCCTAAACTAGGCAACTTTGTTCTTCAATTATGAATCATTTCATTGGGCGATGATTGTTCCCTATTTCTATGATGACTGAAACTCAAGGAAATCAATCTCTCAGTCAACTAAACAATTGATTGTGTACTCAGTTAGAAAATCATACAATATTTATTAAATGATCAATCCATACACAAGAAATTCAAAATCAATTGATCTCTGAACTATTTTGTGATTTTTTTTAAAACACTCCTTACAATTATTTTAACATAAACCGAAGTGATTTGTCCACATGAGTATGAATGTGTGTAAGCTTTGCCATGAAACATGCACTCAATTCACCCTACAACCTTGAACTTTCAGAATGCGTCCACTCCTATTGTTAAAGTCTTTTAATTCCAAATCTAATTCAATCACAACACTAATCTCATCAAACCTTAAGACTCAACATGTATGTGGTGCTTTGACATAGTTTTTGTCTAAAATAGTTAATAAGTGAATTTAAAATGACAAAAAATACTCAATGAAACACATAAGTCAAGCAGTCAATCATAAATATATGAAAATAATAAACATTAGTCGACACATGTTTAAAAGCATTTTCTAGTTAAACCACATCAATTTCATAATACATCAATATAAGCAAAAGAATACATATCATGAACTAAATAAATTTTAAACAAGAAATACATCAAAATGAAATATAAAAAGCATCAAAACCAATCCTAGCAGAATTAGTAGCAAGAATCATCTCCTATGTCCTCTCCAACATCAACAGCATGCACATCCTCCCCCTCACCATCGTCATTGGACTCGGAATGGAAGGATAACCGATGAATAAGCTCCTCAAGCTGGTCAAAGCAGTTGTGAATCATGTCCAAGATATGTGTGCATAATTACATGCCCTCATCATATCTAATATATCTTGGGCATCCTACTCAGCTTCTACTCTCCTCCTCTATTCTAGTCTTTGTTCCTCATCAGTATTCTCAGGCATCTCAAATCCTACTGTGGATCTACCACTCTCACCCTAGTGTGAGAAAGCATATGTGGAACCACTGTCTCATTGATCGAACCCATACCAATCATATATAAAAGGTTATGTCCAAGCAACCCTAACACGTTGTGCCAAAAATATTGACGATAGAATGTAAGGGTAAGGCAACATCTCATGCGTGTGTCAATGGAGGAATGTCATGATCCGGCCAAATATAATGGAGTGCAATTCCAGCTCAACCACAAGCTCTCGCAGTAAGTAAAGTATTGGATTATTGTCTGATCCACTCTCTTCTTTGTCGTGTTCCACATGTCATACTAAGTGATGATTGTTGAAGCCCGATGTTAGGAGTCATTGTATGAGCCTAAATGGAGGTGCCTAGCAGCCATCCACTCTCCATCCCAGTTAGACATCTAGTTATCACGCTGTTGTCCGGAAACTTAAATTAATCCACTAAAGGTTGGATAGTGGATCTCTCAGTGCTTTACTACTATACAGTCGCTATGATGTCATAAGTAACGATGACAATTGTCTTGTTAACCACTCCGATGAGGGTATGCTTGTGCTCCTCTCTCATAAATGAATACCAATGTCGAATAAGACAAGGATATATGGGGGTTTGAGGAGTAGTGATCGTCTAGAAGTAGGAGACTTGCTACAACATAAAAAAAAGTTACCCATGTGTAAGTATTGAAGTAATAAGTACTTGGTGAATCTGAAGTCGATTCCATGAAGAATTCTAATTTTTTAGAAAAATAGTCGGAACATAAAATCACTAGTCATTACTTCTATGTTATCAAAATTAGATTTCAAATAATTCTTACTTTAAAATCTAAAGAAACAAAACTCAAAACCTCAAAGAAAATTGTGCCGAGGATTAAACCAAGGCGTCGTTTCCATACTAAATCCACATGTATCATCAACTCTAAATCCAAATTCAAGTAATACTAAAGAAAACGTCAAGTTTAATTAATTGACTAAGTGTTGCACATATCCGAAGAGCATGAGTAATCAAAGATCAATTCTTTACATGCATACACATAGGTTATAATTCATACCTAATGATAATATAAAGAATTAATATGCTTGATACAATAATTAAAAGGTAACTCAAAAGGTAGAATTAAAATGATTAATCCACTAAAAAAATTTAAAACTAGAGTTTAATACATGCTTCATCAGTACTTCATCTCCTCCCTATTTATGTGGATTTAGAACCCCATGGCTATGAAAATTACAATATTAAGTATTGATTCCATGGAGAGGGAAATAAAATAAATAGTAATAACCCGGATTATTTGTAGTTCTTTATCTGCTTCTTGGGAAATTGGTTATTTGTTTTAATCTTTGTATTACTTTTCTCGATAATTATGTGTTGGTGTCGTGCATAGCCTCGATCATAGGTGGAAAAGGTTTGTACATTTTCAAGGGTTTAAACATGTAAGTTAAGGTTTCAGAGCCTAAATTAAAAGCTCGGTCCTTAAGATGGGGCTTTCGGGTAAAAATGGGTTGTTTTGGTCAAGGTGTGGTCTTAAGTGGGAGTTCATTGTGCATCAGGAGTTCTCACACGAGGAAAAGAAGTGGAGACATGCGATGTAGGTGCACGTGTGAAAAAAAAGGATTAAAACAAAACGTAGAACATGAAATGCGTTCTACACAGTGTTTTTTGTTGGCTGAAAGGGGATGCGCTCCACCTCTAGTTCACTGTGAGCACCACCACCGCCCTTCCCCCTTTGTTGGAGTCAGACAGTCCAATCGCTGTGAGATGGGCCATGCTGCCATTGGCTACTGCCGCACCTCTTCCCTTGCAAACTGTCCGCCGGCGAGATTGTGGAAGAATCGCTCTGTTTTGGGCCAAATCGCCGTCGGAACCGACCTGAGCTACTGGAGCTTGGTCACCGGCCACCACGAACCGAGAGGTACCACCCTCCTCCCCAATTTCAATCCAGTCAGCCCTTTCCCCTAAAATTTTGTTTGCGGACTATTTTGGGGAATTCTTTTGTTCTGGGCTGAACCACCACCGTAACCAACAGGGTTTGCCGCCGTGAGTTATTTCCAACCAGCGACTACTCCGCCGACCCATTTGGGCTGCCATCGAGTAGCCATGCACCCTGATTTTCACTCCGACCAACCATCTCTCTCACAGATTGCCCTATTTTTGGGCCAAACCGCTACTGGGACTGGCGAAAGTCCCCACCTTGAGCTATTTCTCACCGGTCCAGGCATCACCTCTCCCTCTTTGGGTCCCAACTTGCCTCCCCGCATACCCTTTCCCCTTCTACAATTTTAATCTGCCCTTCCTGCATGTTCATCCACCAGAAAATTCACAGGGGGAATTGTCCAATGACCATTCCGCCTTGCTAGCAGCTAGAGACCACCACCATACTCCTTTTTCCCCTTCTTCTATATGTCTATAACATACCCATGTTTCTGGACTCACATAAGCTCTTTTTGGGCGCACAGGCACCCCAAATCACCACTGTGGGTATTGTGAGAGATGTCCAGAACCTCGAGCATTGACTGGAGAGTAACCACTGCAGTTTCCACCACAGAGTCATCTCTTGTAGTGTTAGGGTGAATGGGCTGCTGATTCTTCACCAACGCTGCCAACGTGGTACATTCTTAACATCAATTTTGCCTGAATGATGAGGTAGGAGACTTTGAACGTTAGGAAATTCACTCTAACATGCTTTTATGATAGAATGCATGCTAGGACTAAAGTGTTTAAATGCATAATGTTTAGATGTATAATAATATGGAGGATGTCAAGTGCAAAGATTAATTATAGTGGCCATACGCATATATTATAAAATTATCTGTGTGTTTGTTAGTTAATTAGTCGGACATTTACGTTATGATACATTCTTGTTTTAGATAGATGGATGAGTAGAAGACCCTTGTAATTAATTATATTTCTTGCTAAATGCATGAGTAGTCGTTATGCTTATGCAAGGAATTATGTTTACATGCTCTAAAGTCTGTAAAACATGTTGTAAGGTGTATGTGTGGTGTATAGTTCAAAACTACGAGTAGTCATACGTGTGCAGATGATGCACGTAGGTTTGATAAGTGACGATTAGTTTTAACGGATTAGAATTTCAGAGAAATGAGGCAAAGTCTTTGGGGTTTAGTAAATAGGTACATTAATGTTTGGGGCTTAGATACAAACTATTGGTAAGCTTGCAAACCATAATGGTATCTGCATAATGTATTAACTATAAACTTCAACATAAATAAATTATGTAGATTTATAAAGAGTGAATCCTTAGCAAGTTTGACGAATTGAATTTTGTACAGTTGACGACTAACTGATGGTCAGTTATTCACCTGGAAGGTTAACATAGTTCATACCTTTGGTGTGATGTATTCAAAATATGTGTAAGTTCATAATTTTTTTTATGTTCAATTGAGAGCACCATAAGCTTTCCGCCCAAGAGTGGCATCGTAAGTTTTCCGCCCAAGAGAGGCACTATCAATTTTCCCGCCTTAATTGGCACTATTAGGCCTTTGTTGGCCTGTATGGCCCCAGAGATTGGGCATTTGCACGATCAGGTAAGTAGTATCATTGATCTACTCTTACTTGTTTGATCATGTGCCTCATGAGCACCAGTGTACTTTGCCTTCAGAATCTTTTTAGCGTGTAGGTTTCTCCCCAAAGGTCAAGGTGACCCCCTTAGTGGCATTCCTTCCTTTTGACATTAGAGCTAATTGAGGTTTAATTAGTTCTATTTGTCGAGTGTAAGTGTAAGATATTAAATGTAAGATTGTAAGTGTAAGTAGTATTTGCGTGAGAATAAGAGTATGATAGGATGTGATTTGTTATGAGTAAGGTGGAAAGAAAATTTGTAAGTCTAGGAAGCTTAGAGGAATTGTAATACTTGGGTTAAGATTATATTTGTATCTTCTCCTGGTTTAAGGTTGCTACTATCTTGCAAAGCAGCTTTGGTGTGAACTTTTAAGGTTCACTAATTTTGATTCTCCTACTGGGTATGAAAATACTCCTATTCTTTTTTTCTAATCCACAGACACTCCAGGGACTTTCATGGGGCCTAGTTCAAGAGCTACTTAGCGTTTGAGGTTACACTTTTTGGACTGTAGGTCGATTTTTTATTCTATTGTTCTTTGATTGTTTTATGCCACGATCTATTGTAAATAAAATTTGAAATACATGCATTATGTGAGGTGAGCCCTCTTACATGTATTAATTTGGACTTGTATATGGACTGTCTTATTATATTTGACTATTATGAAACTTGTACCCAGCTACGCCTGGGAAAAATATATTGAAAGCCCATGGCCATGGCAAATGTGTGTCTTTGTTCATTATTCACGCTTGGGATGAGTGGACTATGGAATTTGAATGACTTATCGATGTTATATATTTGTTTTGAGTTGAAAAGAAAATATTGACATGGATTTGATACTGATGAATGAGAATTCTAAAAAGAGTCCCGTTTATATGAGCCCGGGCTCATATATGCCTACAATTTGTTCGTTTTGTTTTAGATAAACACAAAAGAATCTAAGACAATCTATTGAGATGAAAGCTTCAACAGATCCATTAATGGCGACTTGAAACTCCTTCACTATCAACTCCAAACGTTTACCTCTCCAAGATTACAGTTTTTTTTTAAGCCACCCTCTTGTCTAGAAATGAGTTGGGAACAAACCCCTAAGTCTATTTTCGTGATTACAAACTCTTTAGACTTCCATTTCATCACTTTTCGTAATTGTTCATGTTTTTGCAATATAGATAGTCCTTTTCAACTAATTGACCAAATTCGTGTTTGGGAAGATGACTCTTGTTCATTGGACTATAGATTTTTGACTAGTTTTCTATTCTATTCATTAAGCTCTTTTATCCGCGTCCATATTCATTTTCAATGTACCGGTGACTAATTTTTTTTTCAAACCACCCTCTTGCCTAGAAATGAGTTTGGAACAAACCTCTAAGTCAATTTTTGTGATTACAGACTCTTTAGACTTCGATTTCATCATTTTTCCTAAGTGCTCCACGTTTATGCAATTTGGATAGTCTTGTCTAACTAATTGTCCAAATTCATGTTTGGGAAGATGACTTTTGTTCACTAGACTGTAGATTTCGTCCAATTTTTGTTTTGTTTTTTAAACTCTTTTGTTTGCATCCATATCCATTTTCAATGTACCCCTGATTCCATAAAGTTGTCTAAATCACTTATAAGCATGCCAAGAGTGCTTTGAATACTTCCACACATCGTCCAAGGGCCTCAAAAAGCATGTCTTACCTACAAAACATAAAAGAATCAAAATTTAGATGTGTAGCAATAGTAATTCAAATTGAATCAAATACTAACCAAATAAATTGAAGCAATGTAATAAATACATGAATAAAACTTCTAATTTCTATCCTGACACTAATAAATCATAATTAACATCATAATCCTATGTTAAAACTAAGGTAACAAGAGAGTAAAATGAATAAAATCCATGTTTATCAAGAATCAATGTGCTCACTACAATAAAAAACACTATTTGTTACGCTTTTATTAGTGACATACACGAAAACATCGCTAATAGTACGTATTTGCAATGCATACAAAATCATCGCTAAACAAAATCACTTTTAGTTGCACTCTTATAAAAGCGTCCTAAACACTTATTATTTGCAACCCTTTAAAAAAGAATGTCACATATATTTTTCCCTTCCTTGCCACAACATTTATTTGCAACATTTTTAATTATACATTGCAAATAACTAATGTTGTTTGCAACACTTATGGATAAACATTGCAAATAGCATGATTTTTATTATTTAAATTATAAAATATATTATTTAATATATAAATATATAATAAATAATTTTAGAAAAATAAATTAATTTCTTCTGTCCTATTTGAGTGACACTGGGATCATGCGTGTTAATCTGAACCCCAACCTTGTGGGCAGTCGAATTTCTATCCCTCGCACATATCTCAAGCGGCAGGCAGTTTGCATGTAAGTGAGTGAGAGCAACTAGCTCTACGGACCATTGAATTTCAATTCGATGACACACATAACTAAGGGAGCATGTATACCCCTTGCACTGTAAATCCAAATCCACTGGCTCGCAAAGCTCAGGCTCAAATATATGATACAAAAGAAATTAAGTTAATTTTTTCATGATTATATTTCATGTATTTATATATTAAAAATATATTATTTTTTTTAAAATAATATATAATAGAAAATATGAGTATTTACAACATGTGTGGTAAAAAAAAGTTTCAAATAACATTGATTATTTGGGACTTTTAATCATGTATGTCGCAAATAACATAAAATATTTGTGACGTTTAAGCATATATGTTGTCAATGCTCTTATTATTTGAGAGCTATATAATTGGATATTGCAAATAACATAATTTTTATAATTTAAATTATAAAACGTAATATCTCATATTTAAATATGTAAAAAATAACTTCATTTCTTCAGTCCCATTTGAAGGAGACTAGGTTCATGTGTGTCAGCGTAATCCCAAGCCCTATGGGCCGTCAAATTTTGATTAACAATGCTCATATCTCAAGGGGTAGGAAGGTTGCATGCCCCTTTGTGTCGTTGAATCTCAAAAAATTAAACTAATTTCTTTAGTCTCGTTTGTGTGAGACTAGGTTCACACACATTAGTGGGAGCACTAGCTCTATGGGTTGTCAAATTTCAATTTGACGGCAAACATCTCATGGGCCAGGTAGGTTGCATGCCCCCATGCACAGGTGGTGATTATACATCATATTTTTATATATTAAATAATATATTATATGACTTAAATAAAATATCTAGAATAGAAAATATGAGTATTTGCAACATATATGATTAAAAATCATAACTAACCTAAGATATTTACAAAGCAAATACTCTTATCATTTGCGATATATGTAATTCGATGTTACAAATATCATGATTTCTATTATTTAAATTATAGAATATATTATTTAATACATGAATATTTAAGAAATAATTACAGGAAAAAACTAACTTAATTTATTTCGTCACATTTGAGTAAGACTAGGCTCACACGCATTAGCACAAGTCCCGGCCTTGTGGCCTATCAAATTTCAATTGTAATTACTTTGATGAAAATTGAAGTTGAAGCCTTATAATATAAGAACTCCAAAGGTAAAAGTTGCATTTTTAAAGAAAAAATAAAATTATTATCATCATTCCCGTATGTGTGAGATGAATTTATGAGCCCCAACCCTGTAGAACATCGGACTTCCATCTGATGGCCACGCCGCAGTCACCTGTGGCTCCTCTCCCCTACTACTTCCAGGGTGGAGGAGAGAAGGGGCGCAATACTCCTCGCGCTCAAGTTTGGCGCTTGTACCCTCCCTTTATCTAGTCATTTTTTATTTTTTTTATTAAAATTATATGTTAATTAAGCATGCTTAAATAAAAGCATCAACAAGCAGCCATTTTTTCAAAAAATTATACATTTATTAGCAACGCTTTAATGAAGCATCACTAACATTAATTTATTAGTGACATATTTTGAATAATATAATTAATATTATTTAATTAGTGACGCTTGCATACGTTTACCAAAATATTTAGTAATAGCAACATTTTACAAAAAACTTAGTTAAAACCTATACTTGTAGCAACATTAAAAACTAAATGACACTATAAATTAAGATATTAGCGATGTTTAATAAACATCGCTAATATACTTTTTGCCATGTCAAAACAAAATGTCACAAATAATTATTTGTGATGGAAATAAGTATGTCACAAATGTGTATTTTGAGAGACAAAAAAAATTTGCTAATAATAGTTATTAGCAACTTTTTCAATTAGTGGCACTTTTTCATTTATGTCATACGTTAGTAGTTACGATAGGACTTTTTTCAACGCCTATGGCGACACTTTTTTATACATTTCTAATTGGAATTAGCGAAATTTTTAAGACTATTAGAGACACTTTAAAGCATCACTAATGGTCTTTTTGTTGTAGTGGCTCTATCATATGTCCAATCTATCGTGACATATAGAGGCACATAGAACAATGGATGCTCAGAGCATATAGGTCTATCCTTCTCCGTGCAAGAGACAAACTACTAGACTACTTAGGGGCATGGACGAGTTTATTCCCCTTGGAGTTGCTCCTTACGCTTACTCATATAAATTTGACAAGGAAAAATAAATCCTATGGACATAGCTAAGACTATGTTAAAACATATGCAACTAAAGTCTTAGCAAATTTTAAAAGTTGAAAATTGGCCCAATTTTCTTAATTTACCTGAAATATGGCTAGTAAAAATGTGTCTTAATTGATCCCAAAGTTTACTATAACTATACCTACTAACAATTTGAATAAAAAAGTTACAAATTTTAAAAAACCCAATTTTGGGCATTTTTCAAAAAATCCAAAGTGAAAATTGTCATCTCTCCAAACACAAAACCGACAAGAGGATGTGACAATCTCTAGCCCAACCCTGGTTAGATTGGAATTCATAGTCCAGCCATCGCTTTGTTCAAAAATTATCTAGAGAATAAATACAAAAATAAATTTAACTACTTTTTATAATAACTAGGATTGAGCTTTCTTATACCAAAAACCACTATGCAATGGCATAAGCATATTTCTCAAACAAATGAAATTAATCTACCAGCTAAAAATAAAATTCTATCAAAATAATATGAAGTTTCTTAATGTTCCTTTATTTGTTCTCTCCTAACTATTCCTTAACAAAGCTTATTCCCCTGCTTATTGGCTCCTTAGTTATCATCCTGCTCATAGTACAAGTTGTCCTCAACACTTGTTGTAAGAACATGTGTCTTTATGTCATATATTGGATTATTGTCATGATCAAAACAATGTCATAAAATGTGTACTTTGAGTTAGTTTATAGTCTGAAGATTGATTTCTGATGGTGGAACGAAAATAATATTAAAATCTAAGTTTTCAATAGGTAAAAGCACGCACACACATCACATTTACACACTTTAGGGTAAAAGAGACCATAGGTGAACGAATAATGAATTTTGGAGCTTTATATAACTAAAATCAAAATTTCAAAAAGTCATACAGAACGGTAGATCATTTCTGTGAACTGATCGATTGTCACCTAAAATCGCTATGTGTAAAACAAAGCCAAGACTTAGCGATCGTTCGGTGTGTTGAAGCGATTGATCGTTTGAAGAGTCTTATTAAAAAATATAGGTAACGATTGATTGCCCTATGGAAATGATAGATCATTTGAGCAGCATGTTCCCAAATTTAAGATTTTTTAGTTTGGTTATGATTCCAAATTAGAGACATTTTCTTTTTTAGGGTTTGTGAGTCTACAAAAGGGCATTAGAACGTGACGACGATAGAGAAGATCTAAAAAAAACTTTGAGTACTTGTGTAGAGTCTCTTCAATGGAGGTTTGAGTGAGTGTCTTAAAAATTGTGAAAAAGTTTACCATAAATAAAAATAGTGATTAGAGGTGAGATTAGAGCATAAAACACTATGTATTTGCTGAATCTTGTTGTTGAGAAGATCAATTGAATAGAAGATTCATTTCAAGATTGAGATGAAAGAACTATGTTGATCAAGTGGGCACAAAGAAGAAGAAGATCAATCTATGACTAGTAATATCCAATGAGTGGTTGATTCAGAATATTAGAGTGGTGTGAAAATTCAATCGGTTTAAAGAAGAAAGAGTCTTTTGTCTAGGTAATAATTTTGTAATCTTGAGTTTACATAGTGCATAGTTGATGTAGACAGAGTATCCCATGGTTTTTCCCTGATTGGGCTTCCACGTAAAAAATCTTGTGTATTTTAATTGTTGATTTAATTACAAATTTCTCATTGGAACATATTAGAATTAGGAAGGTTGGATTGGTTAAATTCTAATTTCATTTTGTTTGAAGGGGGGAAATAAATCTTGTAACTAAATTGTGAGTTTGAGACACTTTATTTTCTCGGTTTGTCTATGCCACACACATAGTCCAACACACCAATACTTCCGTGACACCATCACTCAGGGGATTCAAAGGATTCCGAAAAGTAAAGCAAGGGTGAGTATAAACCTAGTAAAGTTTTGAAAAACTTGTATTAACACCCTAACACATGCTTCGACATCCAAACAAATTCCTTAGACAAAACTAAGTGTATATAAATCTTAGAAACATGATCCAAAACCTTACACAATCATCTAGTGTAAATTAATCTTATGAATTTGTCACAAAACAATAAAACCCATGTAACCAAGAAAATATGTTACTTGCAGCATGTTGCCTTTTACCTATCACTTGACAATCAAAATATTGGAAATACCAGAAATCCCTAGTCAAGCTAGTGCATAATGGACATGACCAACCTAGAGCCCATTCTAGAAGTATAAAAAAATAATTAGTCTCAAGCATCTCAGCTTGGGGGAGGAAACCCATCCTTAATACCCCGTCCATTCAGACAAAAATTGGTTTATTCATAACCAACACTGCTAATCCAAAAAACCATAGAAAACCTCAACTAATCACGACTAACCATAGCTTACAAATTATTTTCATGATGCATGGAATATAAGCTTGGTAACATGTGCAACACTATGTAATAATACTATCTCATGTATCACATAATTCAGTAGATAAGATCATATTTGCTAAGAGATGCATGTAACATGGATTTACTAAATTAACCTTAGATATATGTATGCAAAAACCTAATGTGCATCAATCATAAATAACCTATTATGTGTAAAAGAGTGTCAAAAACATGAGAATAAATCTGTAGAATATGCACAAGGTCTATTCATAAGAGTGCCCATTGATCAAAATACCTTAGACCAATTGATTTGGCTCAAAATTAAAAAAACAAAAACAAAAATATTTGGAACTATTGTGTTGGTGATCAATTGCCCTACCATGGCAATCGATTGGCAACACTGTATCGATCACAATACGTGCAGCTAATAGATCGCTCAGTGGTTGATCCATTGGCCTAACACAGTTGTAGAAATTACGACTTTTTATCTGAAATCATTGCAATAAACCATAAAACCATCATAATTTTTCTTAGGATCAATCCTAAGCTCTAAATTATGAAAAACCCTATCAATTCCATACAAAAATATGCACAAACAACATCAAAATCTCTCAAAGAGTAGAATCAAGTCATATAGCCATTCTTCAACAAAAAGCATGATCAACATCATCAAAAAAGGTGTTAATGCAATAACTAATTCTTAAAACATAACTCTTTTATCACAAGGGCAAAGAAACACCTCCAATCCTCCTAAACCAAAAAATCCCTATTCCAAAAATTAAGGTTTTCCATTAGATGTAACATAAATCATAATCTCTACCAACTAGAGGCTTACAAGTATAACTTAGTAATTCCAATGTCCATCGAGAAAACTTTACAATTTTAAATCACTTTCATATAAATTCCATCGGAAGACTTAACCATGGAGTGATCCACTAACACTGCGTGCCCCATAACATGGGCGCTAATAGTTTTACAAACTTTCTGTAATGACCCTAATTTTCTGACACGATTTTTTTATAAAATTTATTTTTTTAAGAATTTCTTAAGTTTGGTTAGAGCTCATAGAGATGATTGTAACAAGTCAAAAAATGCATAAATCAGAGGCCGGGAACAAAAGTTATGACCTCGGGAAGCGTGCTCAATCAGTGAGACCCACTTTTAAATTATGGGTAAATCATTTCATAAGTGGTCTAGTCTCGTTGGGCTCGTCAATACGAGCTCAATGGTACTGAGAACATGCAAAACTGAGTTCGGGATGGGAGGTTACATTTATTTGAAGTTTTAAAAAAATTAAATAAATAAACTCGGCTCAGCGGACAGCGACGGAGAGCGACACGCACCAAACGCGTGCGTCAAGCGTGACAAATGTGCATTTGTCACATGCGCACCACCATTTCCGGCGGTGCATCATCCTTTTCTCCGCCTATATAAACTCACGTCGGCCATTCTTTTTCACCCAAGCCCAGTTCTTACCCATTTCATTGTTTTCTCTATTTTTGACCCGTTTTTAGTTTGAATTACCTCATCCAAGACCCATTTCCTACTAATTGAGGGTGCTCTACGCACTGGAAGGGTTATTTTCTTGAGGTGACCTCTCTAAAATCTAGAAAACCCTACCCCTCTCCTAGTCCTCCCCTTTCTTATTTTTACTATTTTTGGACCGTTTCAAACCATTTTTACTCCGTTCAAAAGCCCAACCCCACTAAATCGTGTGTGTTCTACACATTGGAACGGTTATTCTACCAAAATTCCTACCCAAAGGCAAATATCTTAAGGAGGGACTCTCCTTATTCTACAAGGGGATTTCTCAAAACTAAGATTTATTATGATGATTCTGGATACCGCCAAATTTGGCTCTGGCGCACACAAGTCTAGGATATCATGGGAAGTCTCCCATTGCCCCATGAGAACGGGTGTAAGTCGTCTGGTATTGCAACATTCTATGATCGTGTTTTTGGACTTTTATCATTTTCAGAATGATTTTAAAAGAAAGATGGCATGATATTTAGTTACTGCAAGAAGCATATTTTTAGAACTTAACTCAACCTACTAAGTATGAATTTACTCACCCACACTTAGATTCTATAGGTGTGTCATTTAAATCTGATGGAGTCGATGAAGAGCTTTCTTAAATTATAGTTTTTGTACTCCTTTTGTACTTTATGTAATGTTTGTACTGACTGATGTATAAATGCATGTCATGCCCAATTTTGAATATCCTTGTATAATACCAAGTATATTGTAATTACTCTTTCGGTACACAATGATCCTTGGCATTAGGAATTAAATTTTATTACATTTTTAAAAAATTTATTTCAAAAATACAAGGGGTGTTACAGTTGGTATCGAAGCCAAGGTTCTACTGTCTACCAAAATGCAATTAAATCAGTCAATACAATTATTAGAATTTTACCGTATGTTTTCCTATTTGAAATTAATTAAATGAATTTTTTATGTGAAGTTAAAATAGATGTCGATGTTCAAGCATTAGACATATCTATCAAGCAATCTATATTATTCTACTACTTGTAAATTGCTGCTTCCAATGGAAGGAAGTTGTAGCAAGAGTATGTGCAATAAGAGTAAAACACCCATTGAAATTTCGGACTCAGAGGATTCTGAAGTCTCTTACATCCCTGGTTCACCTAAAAATATTGACATGGATGAAATAATAGTTATCCTAGACTCACCTACTCGAGGAGAAGAGTCTGAAGAAGATCCCTCCATGGAAGAGGAAGAAGGTGAAAATTCTAACAAAGATGACCTTGAGTATAAAAGGGACTTTGACCTGAATGAACTGCCCTCACCCAAGGTCGAATGGGTGGAAGAGTGAGACATCCAGCATCACCTCAAAGGGAAGGAAACCGAAAGGCAGGGAATGCCCGAACGGTGTACCTTTTGTAGGCATATGAACCACTTTTTCTTTGAGTGTCCAAAGCAAAAACTTTTCCTCTCTAAGAAAGTCTTAACTACTTAGAGAAGAAGGTTTGTAAAAATCTCAAGTAAATAGTTTTAATGTGTGTAGCAGTTTTGATGTGAGTTGTTTTGTCATGTAAATAGTTAACTTAGTCTTTGGGTGATGTAAATAAACTGCAAGGTTGCTACGAAATAGGCTTGTTTTTATCTAAAGATCTTGATGGTATGAATACATGTTTAGATGATGCATGTTAGTGATAACAATGCCCAACCGGCAAGTAGCTTGACTCCACCAAAAGGTACTATGCCAATCACTATGACAACGGGGGATCCTGTGTCACATTTCCTGGATTTATTAATGCAAAGAATGACTCGACACCTTTAGGCTGAAGGGTTCCAATCGAATCATTCTAATCATTCGACCAGTTCGGGAGAAAATTGCCATGACAAAAAGAATAATATGTTGGAACGTTTTAGGAAGCTTTCACTAGTGTTTACGAGGGAGGATGGCCCTGAGGCCACTGAAAAGTGGACCTTTGAAGTCGAATAGATTTTTAAAGCGATGAAAATCCCTAAAGATTGTAAGGTACCACTAGCTACTTTCTCAATGACGGGCGAAGCTGCTTTCTGGTGGCCTACTACAGAAAGAAATTTCTTCCCAGCTGGTGATCATATTAAGTGGGAGGAATTTAAAGAAGTATTATATAATAAATATTTTCCTCCTCACGTCCAAAAAAGAATGGAAAAGGAGTTTTTAGACCTACATCAAGGAACTTTAAGGTGGTTCAGTACGAGAATAAATTCGTACAATTACAATGTTTCATCCCAGACTTTTGTACGATAAAATTAAAGAAGGCACGGAAGTTTGCGAGGGGCATAAACAATGGATTACATGGTAAAATCATTGGTCATCAACCTACAACTTTTGCCAAAGCGGTAGAACTAGCCTCTATCCTGGAGCAAGACTACCAGGAGTTTGTGGTCAGACATAAAGATCGAGGACAAAACAGTGGTTTCCGACCTTATGAAAGAAAAAGGAAGCTTATGTTTAACAATCAAAATAATCGTAAGTTTCAAAAGCCATTAGAACCACCTTCACAGTTAAGGGAAGGGAAGAAGTTAGAAAAATGTTCTCAGTGTAATAGAATTTATCCATCTGGATCATGCTATCTTACCGAAGGAAAGTGCTTTTCTTGTGGTGAACGTGACCATCAGATTAGAGATTGTCCAAAAAGAAGAATGCAAGAAGAATCAAAACCAGAGCAAAAACCATAAGCTCAAGGTCGGGTCTTTGCAATTATTGCTAAGGAGGCTCAAACGTCGACCGCTATCATTTAAGGTACACTTTTGGTCTTGGATAAAATAGCAAAAATGTTGATAGATTCAGGATCGACACATTCTTTCATATTGTTCGATTTTGCTTTGAGCATTGGCTATCCTATTTTAAATTTAGGATATGTCTTAGAAGTGTCTACCCCAATGGGAAAAACATATTTAGCTCGTGAATTTCTTCAAGGGATACCTATCTCCTTAGAGAAATGTCAGTGGGAGGCCGATCTCATTCTCCTGAATATGAGCGACTTTGATGTCATATTAGGTTTGGATTCGTTAGCCGATAATAGGGCGTTAGTAGATTGTAAATTGAAAAAGGTGATCTTTGAACAAGGAGAGAAGAGTTTTACTTTTCATGGACTTAACGATCATTCCAAGCCATGTATTATCTCGGCAGTCAAGGCTCATCGGCTCTTAATCAAAGGATGTTAGGCTTATCTTGCCAACGTAGAAACTAGAGAGATTGCAACAAATAAGCTTGAAAGTATTGAAGTAATACAAGACTTCGCTGATGTTTTTCCTAATGACCTCTCTAGACTACCACCAGAAAGAGAAATAGATTTTTGTATTGAGTTGATGCCAAGAACAAATCCTATCTCCAAGGCACTCTACCGCATGGCTCTTGCAGAGTTAAAAAGTCAATTGCAGGAATTGCTAGAGAAAAAATTTATCCGACCCAGTGTCTCTCCTTGGGGTGCACCGGTCCTGTTTGTGAAAAAGAAGGATGGATGTTAAGATTATGCATTGACTATAGACTACTTAATGTCGTCACCTTAAAGAACAAGTATCCTCTACCTCATATAGATGACTTGTTCGATCAATTACAGATGGCAAAAGTTTTTTCCAAAATAGATCTGCGCTCAGGTTACCATCAATTGAGAATATGAGATGAGGATATTTATAAAACAGCTTTTCGTACCTAGCATGGCCACTATGAGGTTTTAGTAATGCCATTTGGGTTAACAAATGCCCCGGCGGCCTTCATAGATCTCATGAATAGAGTTTTTTGGCCCTTTTTGGATAAATTTGTGATCATACTTATCATTGACATTCTCACTCTAGTAGCTTAGAAGAACACCGAGTACATTTGCAAGTAGTTCTTCAAACACTAAGGGATCATATATATATGCCAAATTCAGCAAGTGGACTTTTGGATGGAACAAGTGGTCTTCTTAGGACATGTCACTTCAAAGAATGGGGTATCAGTGGACCCAACCAAAATAGAAGTGGTCATCAAATGGGAAAGGCCGAAGATAATAAGACAAATTTGGAGCTTCTTTCACCTTGTTGGTTATTACTGAAGATTCATCCATGGATTTTCAAGCATTGCCATGCCTCTGACAAAATTGACAAGGAAAGGAGTTAGATTTGTTTGGGAAGAAGCATGTGAAAAGAGTTTTCTAGAATTAAAAGAAAAATTAACAACTGCACCTATTTTGGCATTGCCGACTGGCAGTGGAGGATTTGCTATGTACAATGATGCTTCTAAAATAGGCTTAGGATGTGTATTAATGCATGACAAAAAAGTGATAAAGAAACATGAAGGTAACTACCCTACTCATGGTTTGGAGTTAGCAACAGTAGTTTTTGCACTAAAAATATGGAGACACTATCTTTATGGGGAAACATTTGAAGTTTTTACCAATCATCAAAGTTTAAAGTATATATTTTCCCAAAGTGATCTCAACATGAGGCAAAGACGATGGATTGAAGATCTTAAGTATTATGACTTCTCTGTTAAGTATCACTCTGGAAAAACCAATGTAGTAGCTGATGCTTTAAGTCGTACAATAAATCTTTCATTGCCAACCTAGAAGTGAAATCGGTGCTAGTTGAACGTATTCTTGAAAGTTAGAAAGGTAATGAAGAAGTGCAAACTTTGCTTTAAAGATCTGACTTTACCAAAGGCTCAGATGGAGGTATTCGATTTCGAGGATGATTAGTAGTACTAGAAATACCTGAGCTAAAGGAAGACCTATTACATGAAGCACATCGGTTTCGATATACCATCCACCTAGGAGGAACAAAATGTATCAAGATTTGAAAAGGAGTTTTTGGTGGAATGGGATGAAGAAGGATATATGAGAATATATTTCAAGATGTTTAACTTGTCAGCAAGTTAAAGCTAACACCAAAAACCTTCGGGGTACCTTCGAATGATAGAGATCTCTGAGTGGAAGTGGGAACACATTACTATGGATTTTGTTTCGGCACTACCCAAGACTTCACAAGGCCATGAATCCATTTTGGTAATTGTAGATCAACTCACAAAAAGTGCACATTTTTTTCCATTAAGAAAGAAGTCATCCTTAAATTCTTTGGCAAAATTATAGGTGAAGGAAATTGTGAGTCGACATGGAATACCGCTATCAACAATCTCATATCAAGACAGTCGATTTACCTCTAAGTTTCGGCAAGGACTTAAAGAAGAATTAGGCACAAATCTTAAGTTCAGCACTGCTTTCCACCCACAAACAGATGGACAATCAGAAAGAACTATTCAAACTTTGGAAGATATGTTACGGGCATGCGCAATGGATTGGAAGGGTAACTGGACAAACATTTACCTCTAGTAGAGTTCGCCTACAACAATAGCTATCATGGCAGCATAGGTATGGCACCCTACGAGGCATTGTATGGACGACCTTGCCGATCTCTAATGTGTTGGAATGAATTAGGAGAACGAAGATTGATTAAGTTTGAACTTCTGCAACAATGTGCAGATAAGGTGAAACTTGTCAAGCATCGTCTAATGGTATCCCAGAGTCGTCAAAAGAGTTATGCTTATCAAAGATGGAAATATATTGACTTTAGCATGGGAGATCAAGTATTACTAAAAGTTTCACCAACCCGAGGAGTCATGAGATTTGGAATTAAAGGCAAACTAAGTCCTCGCTTTGTAGGACCGTTTGAAATTTTGGACAAAGTGGGAGCAGTGGCTTACAGATTAGCATTGCCTCCACAACTCGACAATGTCCATGACGTATTTCACGTGTCCATGCATAGGAAATACATTTGAGACTCCTCACATGTTCTTGATCATAGTTTAATCACTCTTAAGCCAGACTTATCATTTCAATAAAAACCAATTTAAATTTTGGATCATAAGGAATAGATCTTGAGGACAAAAAGGATTCCTTTAGTCAAAGTGTTGTGGCTTTATCACTCTTCAAAAGAAGCCACTTGGGAACTGGAAAGCAAAATGAAAAAGAAGTATCCTGAGTTATTTAGAGAGTGAATAATTCAAATTTTGAGGACAAAATATCTCTAAGGGGGGTAGATTGTAATGACCCTAATTTTCTGACACGATTTTTTTTATAAAACTTATTTTTTTAAGAATTTCCAAAGTTTGGTTAGAGCTCGTAGAGAAGATCATAACAAATAAAAAAATGCGTAAATCGGAGGTTGGGAACAAAAGTTACGACCTCGGGAAGCATGCTCGACTGGCAAGACCCACTTTTAAATTGTGGATAAACCAATTCATAAGTGGTCTAGTCTCATACGAGCTCAACAGTACCGAAAATGCGCAAAACTGAGTTTGGGATGGGAGGTTACGTTTATTCAAAGTTTAAAAATAAAAAAATAAAAAATAAATAAACTCGTCTTGGCTCAGTGCACAGTGGCGTTGTGTCTGGCTCAGCCGTGCGGTGCGTGTCAAATGCGTGTGACAAAAGGGCATTTGTCCTGCGATTTGTGACGAAAGCATGTTTGTCATGCACGCTGTCACAGCCCTGGCCATCCCAAGGTGCCGTGCGGCATTCGCAATGCCAAATAGCCGAGAGAGTAAGTCTTTCTTCATCAATGTCATGGCCTCGTGCCATTCGACTAAGCGTCCAGCCCGCGAAGCCAAGCAACGAACCCGTCCCATAAGCGGACATGCGGACATGCTGGGACTTGTTCCCAAGCGAGCCGGCCGGAGAGGGACACCTCCTTGCGATGCACGGATCCAACTTAGGCAACTCGGTCATCTGAACAATCCGTCTCAACCATGTGCATGCAAGGGCCTTTGTTACCAACACGGCCATAATGCCGGACGGCCGCCCAACGAGTCGGAAAGCCTCATCCCACTAGCGGATGGGCTCCTGGCATGATAGCTAGCAAGGCAGCGAGCCTTCGTTGCCATCCGGATAGCCTGTTGCAAGGCTAGGCATCATACCAACAGCTTTGTCATTTCATCTCACCATGTCCCTCCCTATATAGGCATAAGAGATTTTTCTTGTTTCTCTGGAGTGGCAGCCAAAGTGGCCGTACAGGCATGGTATTTCCGAATTTTACCAAACTGCCCGAGAACACTCCCAAGGACCCTCAAACACTATATAAGGAGGAGGGGACATCTTAAGAATCCAAATAAGTGCTAGTTGGCTATGTCCCGACATAGCCAACTATGTGTACGCATCGTTGTGGCATTTCTGCGCAATGTTGCGGGCCTTCCCCGCAATGCCTGCACACAAGCTAAGCAACACTAAGGGCAGTTCCCATAATGCATGCCCACCTCGTATACAACACTCTCCCACATGTGTGAGCCCCAACACGTGTCACGGGTAGTCCGCTCCACCACCCCGTGACACTCTCCCCCACTTAACTTCGTTGACGTCCTCGTCAACGGTACAGCTCCAGGGAGTCTTGCTCTTGCTTCCAACCATGGCACAACATTGTGACGAAGGGTTAACTCTTTTCTTGCATCGCTTCAAATCTGTTCAAACCACGGCTTGGATCTTCCCATAGATTGCATGCTTTGGAGGCCGACTTCCACCCATAGGCCCTCGACTCGGCTAAACCATTGCATGACGAAGCTTCTGCTCAATGCACCTTGCCCCTCAATACAGGCAAAGTACTCTGCGGTTAAGGTTGCTTCAATGAGAAGGTGCGCCCAACTGTTCCACTTTAGTTAGTGATGCACAACGACCGGGAAAGGATATACCAAATGATGCCCAGCTCCCACTCGTGAAGCCGGCCCTGCACTTGAGACGCTAGCAAGCTGCCTACACTTCAGACGATTTTTGCCTACACTTCAGCAAAACCTTGCAGCTCCCACCGACAAGACTACACCATGACGTCGGGACTCAACACTCTTGTCTATCCCCTTGATGCCTCCCAAGAATTGAATGCCGCCCCCACTTATAACGAAGCTCATGATAACAATGCAATGACATCCTCGACGTGTCCCTTAACTTCTGGGTCTTCACCGCTCAAAGTTCCTGGCCACCTGATTTAGTCATGTTTCCCCTCGCGATATGTTCCAGAGGCCTACTCCACCCTAGGAGCAGCGACTTTGCTCAAGCTTCGCGTGACCGGTGTGATCACCAAGCTACTACACCACACTTAATGCAGCGATCCATCAAGGTTTCAGCTCACGATCCCCTCCAGTGGTCTACTCCATCCTAGGAGCAACGACATTGCACAAGCTTCGCGTAATCGACTTGGTCACCAAACTCCTACATCGCTCAAGATGCAGCAATGCCCTAAGGCTTCCTCTCGCGATATCCTCCAGAGGTCCTACCCCAGCCTAGGAGTAGCAAAGTTTGCCCATGTGTGTGTTGCCCGCCAGCAGATGAGGCCCACTGCGCCTCACTAGCTAGGAAGACACCTAAAAGCTAGCCATCCAAGATGGGTGCTGCCCTGCCAACCAACTGTGGCATACAGGGCCATGTTTAGCAACCCAATGGTGGGATTGACTTCCACCCGAACTGTGCCACCTCTTGCCGCATCAGCTCAAAACCAAAGCACAACGATTTTTGCCATCATGTGCCAAACTTTTTTTTCCTTTTTCTTTTCTTACTTTTTTTTTTGTTTTGCTTGTCCCATTCCGGATGCACACTTGCATACCGAACAGCTCATGATCCACTTCTTTTCTTTTTCTTTTTCTTTGTCCCATTTCGGATGCATACTTGCATACCAAACGGCTCATGATTCATTTTTCCAAACATTGGCGGCACACTTGCACGCCAAAAGGGGTGATCACTTTACCCCTATCCATTTCTCTTTTAATAACATGGACCGGATAGTCTCCACTATGCTTGGTCCCATAATTCACTTGCTTCATCATCCCAGGAAGTCCCATTCCTAGGATCAATGTCTTTCCATGTGCCAAATCGCACTGCACCAAGTCCAACCGAACTCTGCCCACTAATGAGTCCCATACCTCGCTAGCAAGAAGAACCCGACTGACCCTGGTGATACTCTGTTCACAACCTGGGCAGAACGCCCCTTCACAACAATCGCCCCAAATAGGGCTCCATTTCAGCTCATCCTCACCTCAAGGATATTCATATTTGATCGGTATAGATAACTGGCTGCATACCCATAAACTCGGTCCGATATGCTCTTTCATCCGCAACATCTCCGGTTAGATAGGGTACAAACATTCACAAGGCTTCCTACCGCTGATACGTCCCATACAGCACCGTTAGCAAGAGCTTGCCACCATTCACAACATTTTTGAGTCCCAAAACAACTCAGCATAGCTTCGGTAACATTGCCACCCAAACAGCCAAGGAACAAGAACACTACTCCATGAGGACCTTATAAAACCTGCGCCCATGATGGCTAGTACCGCTTGCACAATCCAAAACCAAGGGGGAACCCGATCAGCCATCATCCATACACATCCATTTCAGCCCATGCTTCAATCAGCTTACAGCTCACATGGTAGTCCATCAGCCCCGCATTGCCGAGGTCAAAGAACATAGCAATCAGCTCTTTCTATCCATTTGTCCAATGGTCATCTTGGTCGCCCAACAAGACGGAACATTGGCTCTGATACCAACTGTCACGGCCCTGGCCATCCCAAGGTGCCGTTCGGCACTCGCAAGGCCAAATAGCCGAGCGAGTAAGCCTTTCTTCGTCAAGGTCATGGCCTCGTGCCATTCGACCAAGCGTCCAGCCCGCGAAGCCAAGCAACGAACCCGTCCCATAAGCAGACTTGCGGACGTGCCGGGACTTGTTCCCAAGCGAGCTGGCCGGAGAGGGACACCTCCTTGTGATGCACGGATCCAACTTAGGCAACTCGGTCATCCGAACAATCCGTCTCAGCCATGTGCATGGAAGGGCCTTTGTTACCAACACGGCCATAAGGCCGGACAACCACCCGACGAGTTGGAGAGCCTCATCCCACTAGCTGATGGGCTCCTGGCATGACAGCTAGCAAGGCAACGAGCCTTCATTGCCATCCGGACAGCCTGTTGCAAGGCTAGGCATCATACCAACAGCTTTGTCATTTCAGCTCACCATGTCCCTCCCTATATAGCATAAGAGATTTTTCTTGTTTCTCTAGAGTGGCAGCCAAAGTGGCCGTACAGGCATGGTATTTCAGAATTTCACCAAACTGCCCGAGAACACTCCCAAAGACCGTCAAACACTATATAAGGAGGGGACATCTTAAGAATCCAAATAAGTGCTAGTTGGCTATGTGTCCCGACATAGCCAACTATGTGTGCGCATCATTGCGGCATTTCTGCGCAACGTTGCGCAACGTTGCGGGCCTTCCCCGCAATGCCTGCACACAAGCTAAGCAACACTAAGGGCAGTTCCCATAATGCATGCCCACCTCGTATACAACACTTTCCCACGTGTGTGCGCCCCAGCACGTATCACAGGTAGTCTGCTCCGCCACCCCGTGACAACGCGCCATAGTTTTCGGCGGTGCCCACCAAAATGGTGGCAATACAACCATTACCGGTGGCGCACCACCCTTTTCTCTACCTATATAAACTCACCTCCGGCCATTCTTTTTCACCCAAGCCTAGTTCTTACCCATTTCACTATTTTCATTGCTTCTGACCTGTTTTAATTCCGAATTACCTAATCCAAGACCCGTTTCCTACTAAATCGAGGGTGCTCTACACACCAGAAGGGTTATTTTCTTGAGGTGGCCTCTCTAAAATCTAGAAAACCCTACCTCTCTCCTAATCCTCCCATTTCTTCTTTTCACTATTTTTGGACCTTTTCAAACCTTTTTTACTCCGTTCAAATGCCCAACACCACTAAATCGTGTGTGTTCTATACGTTGGGAAGGTTATTCTGCCAAAATTGCCGCCCAAATACGAATATCTTAAGGAAGGACTCTCTTTATTCTATGAGGGGATTTCTCTATATTCTGCACATGTTATAGGTAGGTAGCTTTAAATTCTAATCGTATGCCGAGATTTTGACTTGCCAAAGTTCTGCTAAAGGTTTTCTTCTACTTTTCTGAAAAGAAACTCTATCTTCAAAAGCTACTCCTCTTTTCAAAAATTTCTCCGAGTTTTGGGTAATTGTACCCTCTTGATAGTTCTTGGTTTCTCGGAACTAAGGATTATTATGATGATTCTACATACTGCCAAATTTGGCTCTAGCGTGCATAGGTTTGGGATATCATGAGAAAATTCCTTTTCTTTCGTCTCCCTTTGCCCCATGAGCAAGGGTGTAAGTCGCCTGGTTTCGCAATATTCTATAACTGTGTTTTCGGACTTTTATCATTTTTTGAATGATTTTAAAAGAAAAATGGCACAATATTTTGTTACATGCACGAAGCATATTTTTAGAACTTAACTCAATTTACTGAGTATTAATTTACTTACCCACCCTCAGATTCTGTAGATGTGTCACTCAAATATGATGGTGTTGACAAAGAGCTTTCTTAAATTAGAGTGTATGTACTCCTTTTGTACTTTATGTAATGTTTGTAATGACTGATGTATAAAGACATGTTATGCCCAATTTTGAATATCTTTGTATAATACGTAGTGTATTGTAATTACTCTTTTGGTACATGGTGATCATTAGCATTAGGAATTAAATTTTGTTACATTTTCAAAAAATATATTTTGAAAATATGAGGGGTGTTACACTTTCGAATTGAATTTCAAAATACAAAGGATTTAAAATTATCTTTTCATCAAATCCACTAGCAAACTCAATCTTAGAGTGATCTACTAACACCACATATCCCATAACATGGGTGTTTGGTAGTTCCTCTTCTAGAATTCCACTGTCTTTCAAAACAAACTCACTCTAAGCTAAAGTGAACTTTCAAAATACATACATTTTCAAAAGTTAAATCTTGTGTCAATACATTGGCAAAACTAACCCTAGAGGGATCCACTAACACCTCATGTCCCATACCATGGGTCTTTGGTGGTTTCTCTTAGGTAGTTCTACCATCTTTCAAGATAGATTCATTTCCTAATCCAATGAATTTTCACAAACAAATAATTTGAAATCAAATTTTATTTTAATGCACTAGTAGAACTGTCCCTGACTCTTTCCACTAACACCTTAACGTCTCATACTGCAGGTGTTTGGTGGTTTCTTCTAGGTGGTTCCACTGTCTTTCAAAATAAATTTATTTATAAGCAAATACATTTTTAGAAACATACAATTTGAAATCGAGTTTTATTACAATACAAAAGCAAAATATCCCTAGAGCTTTCCACTAACATCGCATGTGCAATGCAGCGGGTGTTTAGTAGTTTCTCCTATGTGGTCCCACTAGCTTTCAAAACAGATTCATTACAATACTTTTTCAAATTTTAGATCATTCAAAATCGAATATCAAAATATTACAAGTACTATTTTACTCACTCCAGCTCCCCCAAATAGTCCTATTTTTCCTCCACAGCAATAAGGAGCTAAAAGATCGATCACTTTAATCCATGTTTCAAATATGGATAATTTGGCTCAAGATTGCCATTTTGGCAAGTTGTTGTATGTTTTTGATGAGATCTTGAATTTGAATACTATACTAAGAATATTCATGGTGTGTTCGAACAAAAAAATGTGTTCTAACAAAATGGAGAGGAAGAATTGATAAGATCATGTAACTTTACGGATATGTGAGCTCCATAAGAAAATGCAAAATCTTTCTACTAATTGTTTCTGATTCACCATCTCTTATCTCTACAAAAGTAAAAATAATTAAATAAAAAAATCAACTAGAACTTGAAATTGATAACCCTTTTGAAATCGGATTTGCTTAAAAACAGTTTTAGAAAATCATGTAATGAATTCAGAACAACAATTTTTTATTGATTCAAATTCAACATTGGAATTCGTATAAAACCCAATGCAATAGATTTAGATAGAAATTTTACATAATTTATATTTTAGAATCAAAATTCATAAAATCATTGTTTATATAAAATCCATTGTAACACATGCAAACATAAATTTCAAATTACTTCCATATAAAAAATGGAATTCGTAAAATTGGAGTTCATATGGATTCCGATCTCACACATGCAGGACATAAAGTTCAAATTCAGTGTTCATATTAAATACAAAGTCACACATGCAGAATAGAAAGTTCAAAATCAAAGTTTGTATTAATCCAATGTAACTCATGCAAAATATAAAGTTCAAAATCAGTTTGTATTAAATTCGATGTCACACATGTAGAATGGAAAGTTCAATGTCAAAGTTTGTATTAAATACGATATCACACATGCAGAACATAGAGTTCAAAATTCGACTTCGCATTATATCTAATGTCACACATGCAGAATGGAAAGTTCAAAATCATAATTTTTATTAAATCCGATGATACACATGTAGAACATGAAGATCAAAATCGGAGTTCATATTAAATTCAATGTCACACATGTAGAATGGAAATTTCCAAAATTGTAGTTCGTATTAAATCCGATGTTACTCACGCAGAACAAAAACTTCAAAATCGGAGTTCATATTAAATCCGAAGTAACAAAGTCAAAAGAAAATTTTAGATATAATCCAATTTAAAATCAGAATTTAAATCAAATATATATATATATATATATATATATATAAATATATATATATATAGTAAAATATTTTCCTCTCACTGATGCACTGAAATAATGTTTAATAAAATGTTTTCAAATTTCTATTTGCAATCCTATTTTGTGTTAATTCATTGCTGATTTGGGCTATTTATGTTTTGAATAAGTTAGTTGGACCTTAATTAAGTTTACATGTCTAAACAGGCTTCAACAAGATACAACTGGAAGAGGAAGTTAAGCCCAACTACCCAAAGCTATTTAAAAGTCAAGAATGGGCTCATAATGGTCTAACATGTATGGAATGGTCGAACACAACCTTGTGGACCCATTTGATTTGAGATTTGTATGAATAGAACCAAATTATGAAAGAAGTTGATTCGGATAGATTGACACAGCCGTAGTATTTTGATCATATCTTTTTATGTATAATTCGGATTGATACGATTCTAGTGGCAATGGAAAGAAGACTTCCGTGGCTATAAGTGTTATTTCAGGAAGAAATTCCAAATTCTGAAGATATAGGGGTCTAATCAGGCAATCAATCAGGATAAAATCTGGAGATATGATTTGATTTTCCCCTTTGAAGCAACCCTTTCTTTTCCTATAAATAGAGGGGTGGACGTGATAGATGGGGCATTCTCTCCTCTTTGGAGCTCTCTTCTCCTATTTCTTTCTCTTATTTTGTAATTTTGTTTTTAGTTTTATTGTAATGGCTTTCTAAGCTCTCAAGCTAAGGCTAGAGGTGATTTGTAACAATCTAATGGAGTTCAATTCATGTTTCATCAATGGTTTCAAGTAAGTATTGTTTATTTGAAGTGATGTTTATTTAATATTGTTCTTCTTCTTATTTCTTTGTGATTTGGATACATAAGATGCTTGAAGGCTCTCCTTCTTGATCTTTTGTGATTTGGATACATAGAAATCTTGAAGAGACAATTATTTTGATCATTCATCTATCCAAAGAATTTTCTATCTTTAGTTTTAATTTTAATGTTCATATCTTCTGGTTAGATAGAATCTTCATTCAATTCTAACTGAGATAACATGATACATGAAGAGCATCATTAGTTGTTACAATGATCTTTAATGTCTTAGTGTTTTCTCATCTTGATTTCTTAACTTGTTATTCCCTCAATACTCTTCTACTCTTTCTTTCTTATTTTTCTTCCTCTATTTCTTCGTAACTATTTTCTTTGTTGCACAAGGCTTTCCCTGTGGATCGACCTTGTCTACTACAATTGGTAAGTAAAATAAATCTAAATTTGACTTATTCATAGTCTTGTTTCAGACGTAACAACACTCACAGACAGAGCAAAGCTTTGATATCAATTGTAACACCCTGGCCTAATATCTAACCTAATTTGGGGTTCCAAAAAAACCAAATTCTGGCTAAAAATTTAAAATAGAAAAACGAGGAGCGGCAGAGTTTGAGTATGTGAGCCATAATGTTCTTCTACTTACCATGGAACTTAAGTACTTCGTCGTGTGTAGGCCAAAACAAACTTAAATATATAACTAATTTGGATTGGGCTAATGTTACCATACAATTGGTTGCCTATGTACTTATTGGATAACATCTAGGATGTTATTCTAATACGATCAGATCATAACATAGTTCTACCTAATTGCTAATACATGCACTAGGTAGTACAAAATTATATACGTTAATATGTATATCTTTATACCCGAATAAATCATTTAGAGTCGGATTAAAATTTCATAAATCAGCAAAATCACACATCTTGCTCTACCACATAGCGGACCAAAATACAATAGAGCATATCACAGCAGATCATATAAGATCTCATCCGGCAATATCAAATCATATCAAATTAGATCAGAGCATATCATATCAAACTAGAGCATTTTAAAGCTGATCAGAACACATCGGATCAGAGCATTCCATATATTTTAATTAGCACATTCATTCATATAATCATATATTAAATCAACAAATCAGAAAGATGGCGGTTGAAGCCTCCTCTTGCTCCAAAACATTTCTCATTCACCCCAAAGGCGACAGATAGACACTCCCCATTCCCAGGGCTCTTCTCACTCTTAATGCATGAAGGTGACAAATTGAACCTCCCCTTACCTGGAGACATATATCTTTTCACGCTTGAAAGCAGCAAATGTAAACTTATCCAAAGATGCTTCTCACTTTTCGTGCACAAAGGCAGAGGATAAAGCCTCCCCATACCCGGAGACGCTTCCCTCTCATCACATCCATAGATAACTAACATAATTTCCCCTTACCTAGTGAAACTTCCCTCTCATCATGTTAGTATATGATGGCACTTCACACTTCCAGCGCCCATAGGCAGTGGACAGAACCTCTCCTTACCCGGAGACGTTTCTCATACTGCGTGGCCCGTCGGTGAAGGAAAGTGCCTTCCCTTACATTGGGCCACTTCTCTCGGTGTGGCCTGATGGTGGAGGACATAAGCTCCTCTCACTTTGGGCCGCTTCTCTCTCTTTGGGCCCTGGGTTGTTGGGCAGAGCCTCCTCTTACCCCGAGTTGTGTACCCTCATTAGAATAACTAACTCAAGGAGTGGACTCTTCCATTGCATAGAACATCCTTGAATTAGCTAAGAATGCCTCTTGAACGGGCAAAATCAGACTAAGAATAAACCTAAAAACTCTGCTGAATGTCTACACTAGTTTCCTATTTATAGAGAAAGACATGTGAGCGCACGAAATAGACACAGTCACATTGTGCCACACATTACATGTCTGTGTGACATGCGACACAGTCACCCCATGCGTAGCATGGGCCATGGCCTACACCACACGGCTCCTGCTCGTCGTGCAGGAGCTAGCTCGGGTTACTTGGGCTTTGTCCTACAATAACTCGGGCCGACATGCTAGGCGACCCACAATGACACAGGCCTATGGGCCCCGTGCCATGGCTCCATGGCACCACCAGCACGGCTGATGCTTTTTGCTTACATTAGCACCTGTGTTGGCTAATTTGTCCTTTACGCCTATCATTTTATTCAAATAATATTCTAACTTTAAAATGCGATAACTTCTTGCCCCAAAGTCGGAATAGCGCACTTCATACTGATGGAGTTGTATCGACGAGCCTTCAAAACTAGACCACATATGGGTATATTATCCTATACTTTTTAAGTGGGTCCCACCCATGTAGCACGTTTTCTGAGGTCATATCTTTTGCTCGACCTCTATTTCGCGTGTTCTTTGATTTGTTACACTCATTACATCGAGCTCTACCCATATACAAAGATTTCAGCCTTTAAACCCCCCTAGGCCTATACATCAATTATATAATTACCCCTAACCCTTTTGGAATGACGTAATCGGAAATGGGTTATAACAGACATACACATGTGCTCGTGGGGCAACGAGAATAGAATGAAAGGGATCTACCCATGATAACCCATTTCATGGGTGCACCATATGCCTTAATAGGTGGTACCTAGAAGTTGTAACTTCAATAGCTTTTGGGCTTTATACTAGATAGCTACCATTCAAAACTGATGATAGTTATTGGTCTTCATACCAAAATTGCTCTTAACATCATTCAAATAATAAGAATATTTCAAAGTTTGTATCTCAATGAAATCTCTCTTAGAGGCACACAGGACGTTATTATTTTAGTGTTCGTCCGACCCCTCATAATAACCTTTTTTGAAAGAATCTTTTTTGGGAGTTAAAACCACCTTACCCTTTATTCTTGAATTTGACTTGAGTAACTGCAGGTTGTCTGAGCCTTATCTTGCTCCCGGGCATAGGAGCAGTGGGAAAAACCTCACCTTGCACCGAGACAAAATCACTTTCCCTGCTTGGAAGTGGCATACAGAGCTTCCCCTAGCAATGGGATGAATTCTCTTTTCTATCTGGAAGTGGCGTACAAAGTCTCCACTTGAACTGAGACAATTCCTCCTTTTAGCTCAAAAGTAGCATACGAAGCCTCCACTTACCTTGTGTCGCTTCCTCACTTTAGAGTTGCTAACTCATAAAACAAACTCTATACAATGTAGAGAGCCCTAGAATTAGCAAAATCAGTTTTTAAATGGGCAAAATCGGGTAAGAAACGGCTTACAAATGGAGAAAGAAGGTTTGAGGAGATGGGTAAAATCATAGAGGAAGAGTAGGAAATGGTGTGTGAAAAAGATCTCCCTCCCCTCCCCTATATAAGGGTGTTGGAAAGCTGAATGTGTGTCACATGGTGAGCATCTAGTGGGCCTACATGCATCAGCACCACTTGATGCAATTGGAGTGCATCAGCACCTAACGTGGTGCTGACCAAAACCTTTTTTTATTTTGTTTTTATTTGAAATCCAAATTTTGAATTTCAAAAGGATGTAACTCCCTACCTCAAACTTGGATTTGTGCGTTCTTTATACAAACAAGCTCGTATTGACAAGGCATTCGAAACATGAACATGTAAGGGGTACCTTATCTGACAATATTAAAGTGGGCCTTACGCACGAGAAGTTTCTCGAGGTCATAACCTACAATTGGTTTTCGATTTATGCGTTCTTGGGCTTATTGTGTTTGTCTCCTCGAGCGCTATGAACAACCTTAAAGCTCTTTTGAAGAAATCAAACTCAAAATAGTTTATATTTGAGAAAAAACTATTATTGGTCCCAACAATTACATATGAGCCCAAGTGATTAAATTTTCAAAACTTAGATATTCTAGGGTGTTACAGTAATACCCGTCTAATAACCTAGTTGATCACCATATTGCCACTAATCTAATTATCTAATAAAGATAAAGACTACGAGATATGACCTCATTGCACAAAATTTCTTATATAGAAGAAAAAATTGAAACCTAATGCCTATGGGCAATATCTATCAATCTATTAACCATTCAAATCAAAAAAAGCAGGCAAAACAAACATGAACATATAAGGATTTATCATCAAAAATCCAGAATCAGGTGAAAAACCATGGCATCCTCACAAGGCTAAATTAATGTACTAATAAGTAAGAACTTATAAGACCCAAACAACAACAAACCAACCTCTTTTGACTCGAACATCAACTAAAACTCTATTTCTTTAATCAGTCCTCTTCATTATTGGCCTTCAAGTTACTCACTCCATCAACACCTTAAAGCTTTTCCTCTTGGTGTTTTGGTTTTCTCTTTTTCTAGTAACTCCATCAAAGACTCCTTCAATTGTTGATCCACCTTTGAGTTTCCTTTTACTCCTTTGAAGACTTTGTTGCAACTCATCTTTTATCTTCTATATAAGAATTTTCTCTTCCAGTTATGTGTCTTCATGAAATTAGCATTAATATGAACTTGAAACTTTTAGGGTGATGTGTTAAGGAAAACAATGGACAGGGAACTCTCCTCTCTATAATTTTCTATGTTTTTCACTCTTCAATTTGGTGGTTCTGTAGCATTTAAATAGTATATTAAGTTGGTTTAAGACTTTAACTATAACTAGAAATGAAAAATCTTTTGGATAGGCTTAAATAAGGCAACTATAACTAATAGCAATCAATCGTTTACTATTTCAATAGAGCAAGAGCCTACTTGCGATCGATCCATCACATGGGAGAACAATTGATAAACTCTCAGCATGTTTTTACAATGGACTATTTCAAGTGTCGATCAATTGATTGAATTAGTGTAATTTGCAGTGATCAATCAATTAAACAATATTTTTATAATTTTGCCTTTTTTACCCTAATTCGGCATGAAACTCCAAATTATAAATATCTAAGTCATTCTAAGTGATTTATGTATGTGTGCAAAATAATCTTTTTTACCTTCAATACTCTTAGTCTTCAATATTGATTAATAAAAACATGTCTCCTCTTATTTTTCAAATCTATCAATTCCAAATCCAATGACCACAATAAAATCTAGTAAAATTCCTCAGACTAATTATATACACGAAGTTTTGACATAGTTTTGGTTAAGCTTCAAATGTTCTTTCAATTGTCATTGTTTGTACGAATGACTCCATAATTGTGGAATCTTATATTAATACAATCTAGCATATACAACCATAACACTCAATATGCTTCCTCAGATAGTAGTGTAGCACTAGACTTGTGCATCCTCATATATAATACGAATATCTACAATTATCACTGTCTATTAAAACAATTTTATGCACGAATTCACATAACCATAACACTCAATCCACTTTTTTGAAGACAAACACTTCCTTGGATAAAATTGTAGCATTAAACATACACTTCCTCAAATGTAATACAAAATATTTTAATAATATTATTAAAACAATTTGGCAATAGTGTCAAAACTTTTGAATAATCTATTGATTTGTTTTAACAAAAATATCTAAACATTTT
Organism: Saururus chinensis; assembly: GCA_035235625.1. NCBI lineage: Eukaryota > Viridiplantae > Streptophyta > Magnoliopsida > Piperales > Saururaceae > Saururus > Saururus chinensis. The sequence goes on from CP141142.1 coordinate 24,203,791, forward strand.
AACTCACTGTTAAATTATTTTCACAATAGTATTAAAAGAAATTGAAAAAATTATTAAAATGATTTGATGTTGCCATTTTAATAAAGTTACATGATTTTTACAATCTAACTAAAATATTTGTATAATAGCTTTAAAATGATTTAACAATTGTGTCAAAATATTTTAGCATAATGTCAAATTATTCTAATAATAGTGTTAAAATGATTTGACAACAATGTTTAAACTTTTTGACACTATTAACAATATTATACTTCTAAAAGCAAAATTAAAACATTTTAGAAGTACAAAAGAAAAATAATTTTTTAAATAATCATTTTAGATAGCAACATAAAAATAAAAAATTATCCTAATGTTTTAGCAGAACAAAATAAAAATTAATATTTTTAAAAATATACCTTTTAGATGACAACATTAAACTGAAACAAATAAAACTTTTGAAACACATGTCAAAATGTTTGAATACTAGGGTTCAAATGATTTAAAAACTAATAATTTCTTTTTGGCAAATATATGTACAACTTTAAGCATTTCGATGATAACAGACATTTTTTGTAATAGGTACATACTGATGGTCATTTCCCCTTATATACGTCTGTCGGTGCCAACTGGTGCATTGAACCACTCATTACATATGCTAATAATTAGAGGATCGTAAGGGGTAGGAGAGATGGACTAGAAGGGGTGAGGCGACTTAGAAGGGGTGAGGGGCAGTGGGTGATGAAGTCAATGACGACGAACTTGTTATCATACACTGTCCGTCTACATGTTGAAGTGCACTCATTTAATACCGCATTAAACGGATGACATTTGAGACACTGAGGCTAAATAGATCATAATGAGCCGCAAAGCTGAGAAATAGTAATTTATTCTAAAAACACTACAATATTAAAATTCTCAACATAATAACCCGAAGTTTGCTAAATCCCTAGTTACAAGTCTCTCACTCTCTACCATAACAACCCACTACATAAGTGTCCCCACATCCAAAAGGACTGTCCATGCCACACAACAGAGACAACTCGTCCCTTGTTACCTAGCTAACCAAAACGATAAATTTCTCATCAGGTATAACATCTTCTCCGAAGGGCAAATTTGACATGAAAATTGTTTTAAGGTTCTTTTAAAATCATTGAGCCCACTAGGAGTTAAATGTCTGACTCAACGTGGACAATCCAAGCGATCATCAAAGTACCTGCTACATGAGATGATGTTTTACTTAATCAACTTATGTACCTTTCAGCACTACAGAGAGGAACATAATCCAAATATACGCATTAGATTAAAGACTTATTGAATTCACGTCACCAGAAGGCGGCCATAGTTATATATATCTTGTTTCCCTCGCCAGAATATTCAGATCACCATGGCCTTGCTACTAGTCTCACAGGCACTTGCCGCCCTTTTCGTATTGTTATTGGCATACAACCTATGGAGTAGTAAGGTCGCTGCAAGAGGCAAAATATCTCCGGAGGCTCCAGAACCGGCAGGTCGATGGCCAGTAATTGGTCACATACCAGTGATAGCAAAGAAGCAGCTACTGATCCGAACACTTGGGGACCTGGCTGATCAGTATGGGCCCATGTTTACATTGTGGATTGGTGTCCATCGAACAGTTGTTGTGAGCAGTTGGGAAGTGGCGAGGGATTGCTTTACTACCAATGACAAGAATCTGGCCAATAGGGCACAGATTGCTGCAGGCAAGTACCTTGGTTACAACTATGCCAATTTCGGATTCTCACCGTATGGGCCCTACTGGCGTGCTATTAGGAAGATAGCCACTCAGGAGCTTTTATCAGCTAGGCAGCTTGGGGAATTGAAGCATGTGAGGATCACAGAGATTGATTTGTGTGTGAGACAGTTGTACAACTTTTGGATGAAGAATATGAAGTCTCCTATTAAGGTAGAGATGAAGCAGTGGTTTGGGGACCTGACCTTCAATAGTATGGTCATGTTGATAGCCGGAAAGAGATACTTTGGTACCAATGCTGCCGGAGTTGAGAACGAAGCAAGGAGGTTCCGCGATGCGATCGAGCAACTCTTCTATGTAAGTGGCATGTTTGTTCCCTCAGATGCTTTTCCTATTCTTGAGCTTTTGGATATAGGTGGTGACATAAAGTTAATGAGAAAGACAGCGGCCAAGCTCGACGAATTCGTGGCCAATTGGGTGGATGAGCATCGTCGTCGAAGAGAGACGGACGAGCGCCAGCCACCTGCTGACTTCATTGATATTATGTTGTCAACAATGGAGGAATCCCCTGTGCCGGATTGTGAACCTGAGACAGCAGTTAAAGCCACTGCACTGGTAACTCAGTCTCTTATTTGCATTGCTACATAGTTTGAGAAATTCCTTATATTTTACGCCTACTCATTTGATCATGTAAATGTTACCATGGTTTACCAATTTGTTTTACAGGCTCTAATTCTTGCTGGCACAGACACTGCTTCAGTGACACTAACATGGGCCCTAGCCCTTCTTCTCAACCACGCCCACATACTGAAGAAAGTCCAAGAGGAATTGGACAACATCATTGGACTAGAGAGGAATGTGGAAGAATCAGACATCAAGAACCTGTCTTACGTTCATGCAGTTATCAAAGAGACTCTACGGTTGTATCCACCGGCACCACTGGCAGTGCCTCACCAGGCAATGGAAGACTGCAGAATTGGAGGGTACCATGTCCCAGCCGGTACACGCGTGATTTTTAACATTTGGAAGATACAGCATGACCGAAGAGTGTGGCCAGACCCCTTTGCTTTTAGGCCTGAGAGGTTTCTGACCAGTAACAAAGAGGTAGATGTCAAGGGCCAGAATTACGAGCTGATTCCATTTGGGTCTGGGAGGAGGATCTGCCCTGGCATCTCCTAGGCCATGCATGTCATGAGCTTGACATTAGCTAGGCTCATTCATGGCTTTTGCTTAGAGACACCAGCGGGTGAGCCAATTGACATGACTGAGGGTCTGGGCCTGACCATACCCAAGGCGACCCCTCTCGATGTCCTAATCACCCCTCGCCTGCCCTCTCATCTCCATTAATCAAGTCACATAAGGAACTTAAGTGAGAAGATTAGTATACGGTGGACAACAATGTAAACGTCTTTTTAACTTTTCCGACTTGCTTTCTGCGTAGAAGCCTATGTCCGTTATTTGCCAGTTGCTGTGCCAATTGTTCGGTTTCACGAATCATGTGAAACTTTGATGTGTATGATGTCTTATTCCCTGATTTTCATGTTCCTGCTGTGGCTATCTTTATACTTAGCATATTTCCAATTATCTTCTCCCCATGTCAGTCGCACAACGAGCATAAAAAGGGAGCCCACATATGGGAGATTGATAAACCAGGAATAAGGATAAAGGACAACAACTATTCCCATTAATCAGTTTTTCCATATTACCAAGCCCAACATTTAAATATTCTATATTATCAGGTATTCTAAAAAATATCCATAAAAGTCAGGTTTATAAGGAATTTTATAAGTATTAGACCAAAATACCCCCATTGCAAAGGTTTATTCCATAAAATTATGTAAACTCACCCATGAAGGATCGTAAACTCAAAAGCTACCATAGCGAGAAGGAGAATAGGGACTTTGCACTGGCAATTCCTGTCAGCAGTGAATTCCGATCTCTATCAGGTGAATCTGTGGCCTCCATCACTTCATCGGTGGCGATTAAGTCCCAGAATATCTGTTAGACTTCCCTCATCATTTGAAATATAGCTCTACTGCCTCACAGGTCATCATTTCGGCGTGGCGATGACTTCAAAAGTAAAAAGGCAAGGTTCATAGGGTATTTATCGGCAATTTTGAAATCATTGATGAGGCAATCGGCTCCATCCGCAAGATCTAGACTGGTAAAGGATATATTTGGTCAAGGTAGTTTAGTATATAAACAAGTATGAATATTGTGTTATGCTTAACCTAATTAATATATATATATATATATATATATATATATATATATATATATATATATATATATATATATATATATCATAGCATATTATTCTTACATGTCATGTTATTGTGGATGCGGAAGTTACAAAAAGTTGATTGATCACATTATATGTTTAATGGTTACTTTGGCGGCAACATAATATGAATTATCACGATTCACGTTTACATATATAATCTACATTCTCACCCATTTTTTACAGTTATAGGCAGCAAGAAGATAGTAAAGAAAATACAAATGGCAAAATAAGTGATGTAGGGATGAGAATCACAACACTCGAAGGATCCTGCTATAGGTGCATACAACTTTCTTCTCTAACGAATTAAAATGAAAAATTCACAGTAAATAAGGAAAAAAAAAGGAAGATGTATAATCTTCTTCTTCTTCTTCAAAATATTAGAAAACTCAAAAACTATGACTTCTATGAGATAGCCAATTTTTCATATAAGTTCTAATGACATAAATGTAAATAAAGGAATCCAATCTTTAACTACTTTAGGACAAATTAATCAAAATTAATAAAAATAAACTAGAAAATCCCTAATTAAACAAAGTAACACAGAATAAAGACTCCTAGAAAAGCAAAACACTCAAAAGAAATAAATTTAGTATCAAATCCTTATCGAAAATGGAATTTGGAGAAATCCTGTTAATGTAGCGATCAAATGCTAGTAAGGTCGATCGATCGCTTAGCTCTCAGACTAATTTTACACTAGATCATTTATAGTGCTGATATATGACACCTATAACTAATTTATCTCATCGATCAATTGCCTGTATTTGCCCATTGATTGCTCAACATAAAACTTCGTATTTTCTTCTTTTGATCTCATTGCTCCATGTAACTCAATGCTAGCTCATTTACATAATCCTCCCCTAAAAAAATCTCCCCTAAATTCAAAGCATCATTATATGAAGAATCTCCAAGGTAAGAAATGAGATGTTTGACATTGTGAATATTATAAGTACAAACATGGCTAAGAAGGTTGAGGCAATAAACATTAGAGTTAATTTTCTAAGAAATCTGCAAATATCCAATCTTCTTGGCCGATAATTTGTTGTACTCCCCAGCTAAAAACTTGTCTTTGGTCAAAATAACTCATACAAAATCACCAATATTAAAGTCCACGTTTCTTCATTTTAAATATCCTACAACTTTATATTTATCAGTAGACTTCTGCAATTTCTCCAAAGTATTAAAGTAAATATCCTATAAGTATAAGATCAAATATTCAACCCGACCATTTAATCTCTTCACATATGGAATATACATCCAAGGGAGAGAAAGGGTTAAAGCCACAAATAATAGTGAAAGGGCTAAAACATGCGCTTTTGATGTGCCCAATGTAGGCACTATCGGTACAAGGAGTTCTACGCAGAGAAAAGAGGAAGAAGTAGGGAAATAACAAAAAAGAGTAAATTGGTATTCAATAGCATGCCGAACCAAGGAGGGAGACGACCCTTTATGGGGATCGCGCCCTCCCACATTGGGAGTTGTGCCGCTAGTGGGCCCGGTTATCTCGTGATCCACTAGCGTGCCTATCATAGTTTCATAACTACATAATAACGTCAATCAGCCACTAACATAAGGAAAACTAGCCTAATGTACTGAAATAAACATAAGTAATAATCTAGTGTACTGAAATAAAGATAAGTGATGAATCAAGTGTACATGCACAACACTCTACCACGCTTCTGCAAACGCCTTGTCCTCAAGGCAACCAAAATGGGAATCGAGACATAAACTCATCCTCAGACAGCCATGTAGCATTCTCAAGTGATTGTCCCTTCCATGAAACCAAAACCTCCGTAATAATACAACTGGAGTGGCGAACACGACGCTTATCGATCAGCGCTGTAGGAACCAAGTCTGAAGAAACAACTGGGCCCATCAAGGGAGGTGGTGGAACATCAGAGGCCAAGGACGTGTCACCTATGCAACGGTGCAGCCTGGAGACATGAAAGACAGGGTGGACCATCAAACCTGGCAATAGAGCTAGGCGGTAAGCGACCGGACCAATACACTCCTCGACAACATAGTGCCCATGGAAACGAGGAGCGAGCTTGGTGTGCTTAGGCTGAAACAAGGAGACCTGGTGCTCTGGAATAACAGAGACATAAACCAAGTCACCCACCGCGAACTCCCAATCCGTGTGATGACTATCATAGATCTGCTTCATCCTGTTCTGAGCCGACAACAAGTTCTCCTTAAGCTGTCAAAGAACCTCGTCTCGAGTCTGGAGCATATAATCAACCTCAGCCATCAACGAGCTATGGGGAACATATGATAACACTGTAGGGGGCGGTCGCCTATATAGCACCTCAAAAGGAGTGAAACTAGCACGAGTGTGGTAAGCAGTGTTATAAGACCACTCTGCCCACGGAAGAAGCTGAAGCCATTGACGGGGCAACGACAGTGAAACAGCTCAGGTACTGCTCTAAACACCTGTTCACCACCTCGGTCTGACCATCCATTTGTGGGTGATAAGCGGTGCTCATGTGCAGAGAAGTGCCCTATAAAGTGAAGAACTCTTGCCAGAACTGAGAGATGAAAACCTGGTCGTGATCAGATACAATAGTGAGAGGCATACCGTGCAATTTGGCCACCTCTCAATCATAGAGTTCTACCACTGACTTGGCGGTGAAAGGGTGACCCAGAGCACAAAAATGAGCGTATTTGGACAACCGGTCCACCACCACCATGATCACTGACTTACCCTATACCAACAGCAAGGCTTCCACAAAGTCCATAGAAATGTCCTCCCATACCTTATCCGGAATGGGCAACGGCTAAAGCAAACCCGCAGGAGATGATGTGGCAGACTTAGCATGCTGACAGACATCACAAGCAGAGCCACATATGCAGTAATAGCCCGGCGAATGCCCTGCCATAGGAAGCTCTTACTAACCCGCTTATAAGTGTAGAGTGCACCCTGATGACCAACCAAGGGAGAGTCATGGAAGTGGGCGATGATACGCCGCCGAAGATTAGCAACCTCAGGGACCCAAAGGCGGTCCTTCCAAAAGAGAAGACCATCTTTCCATGCAAAGAAGGGTCGCGCCGCTGGGTCAGACTGGAGGGTAGCAATCAAGGTGTTGGTCGGGGAATCATCCTGGTACTCCTGTTTCAATTCAGCAAGGAATGGACAAGCCGGACTAGAAATAGCCAAACACGCACCTGGAGGAAAATGTCGAGAAAGGACGTCGGCCACGGTGTTGTCGGATCCTTTCTTGTACACAACCTCATAATCATAGCCAAGAAGTTTGCTAACTCACCACTGCATTGCTGGAGTGGACACCCGTTGTTAAAGAAAATATTTGAGTGGTTGGTCGTCAGTGCGACTGAGAAACCAGCGGCCAAGCAAATAAGGGCGTCATTTGTCGACTGCGAGAATGATGGCCAGCATCTCTTTCTTGTATACGGACAAAGACAGGGAGCAGCCAACCAAAGCTTTGCTGAAATAAGCAATGGGATGCTCATCCTGAAGTAGTACCGCCCCCAGGCCGGCATCAGAAGCATCATTCTCCACCACAAAGGCCCGGTTGAAATCAGGAAGGATCAAAATAGGGGCGATCGCCATAGCTTTCTTCATTTCGTTAAAGACCGCTTGGTCAGCCTCGGACCAGCTAAAAGCCCCCTTCTATAACAGCTGAATAAGAGGGCGAGAAATCTCACCATAGCGATTAATGAATCTCCGATAGTAGCCAATCAGGCCGAGAAAGCCCCGAAGCGCCCTGACACAAGTAGGAGCCAGTCGGACAACATGGCGGCCAGTTTTGAGGGGTCAGTGGTGACGCCATGTAACGTCCGGGAATTTTCTAAATTCCTGAAGTCGTACACGTGGAAATTAGGGTACTAGACCCCTTGACATTTCCGTTGGAATAAATTAACCTATGCTTAGATTTGGTGGCTGATATATATATGGATAGAAAGTAGACAGAAAGAGCTTCGAAACGCTACCAAGAACGCGCGAATCGGAGTCCGAACGAGGGAGAAACGACCGTCTGAAGTTGGATATATCATGGAGGACCCATTTACCCGAATTGAACGTATGAACTGTCCATTTAAGTTGCAATATGGGCCCGATCAATTACTGTTCCAAAATTGGGTTTTTGAGGTCTAATTCCTCATGGGATTAAGAGCCCTAATCCCATGCCTATAAAAGGCCTTCTTAGGGCACAATTTAGGGGTCCTTTTTGCCCGATCAGAGTAGAAAATTGAGGCTTTTTGGAGGGGAAAAGGATGAGCCATCAATAGAATTTTCCGGCGAGACTCCGGCGAAGCATTGGCGATGGTGGTTCGACGACAAATCGGCCTACGAGGTAGGATTTTAAATCAACATCAAAGATAGTTTATTATTAAAATATAAAATCATTTTTGTTAATTATGTGAATAGTGATTTTTGTAATCACTGTTCACATAATTTCATTGAAATTGCTACTACCGGCCAGTCACTGGCCGGCCACCGGCCGATAGCTGGTGGCTGGACCAATTGAGGGAGAGGCGTGCCGGTCCTAGCTGCAGTGGATTTGGATCCGGCGGCCTTGGCGGCGGTGGATTGGCTGTCGCCGGGTCGTCACAGTATAAGAAAAAAAAAAGAGAACGAGTGGTGGCAGCACGGTGCAGAATCTGGCCAGAGGTGGGACTAAGGTTCCCGGGATCGCCGATGAAGGCGATCCCGATCGATCCTAGCCACCTCCCGGCCATGGCGGCCTGCCGCAGCGGCTTCGCCTTCTGATTAAAAAAAAAAGAGAAAGAGGGCGACTTTAGTCCGGCCAGCCACCGGGCGACGGCGGGGGCCAGGTCCATTGTGATCGCCACATTGCGGCGATCCGGTGGACCCCAGCCCGCTGCCCGGCCGTGGTGGCCAGGGGCGGCGCCGCCAAAGGCATTTCCGCCTCTGGCTCGACGTGGGGAAGACGACCCGCGTTGCGGGTCGTCAATCCAAACCGGCCCGGCCCGATTCGGTTTTTAAAAAAAAAAAGAAAAGGGGGGGAATCGAACTGGGTCCGGTTCATGGGGCTAAAAGTGTCAAATAAATTCTAGAAAAATATTCATGTATCTGGAGAGGTTTGGTATTATTCTGACCGAGTTTCAACCAAGGGAAAAATCCCAGAGATTGTAAAATAACCTTTTTACCCCTACTAGTTAATTATCGTATAATATTAACTTACCCGAGTTCAAGGCCCTGGTTCAGGGGCGTAGGAGTTTATTTAAAAATTGGGAAATTTCTCAATGAGATGTTAATGGGTAAAATATTTATAGGCCAAATATCTTGGTGAAGAAAAATACCAATGAGTGGTTAATTGATTATTTTACCCTTAGGGTTTATAGTAAACCGTTAGTCAAAACCTAGGTCGGTTCAAGGGGTTCACGACCCCATCACATACTAGGAAAATTACAAAGAGTCCATGAAGTCAAGTAGTACCCTTGACCCTAATTTTGGACTCATTGGATGTCATTAAGGCCTTAAACCAAATGACAGAAATACCCCTTAGGGTGGACCCGCCCACATTCGTGTGAATGGAAGAGTGAGTAGGTCTGAGAGTGGAGCCTTGTGAGAGGTCAATGACTTAAATCAATAGAGGGGCAGTAAAATGACTAGAATGACCCAAGGGAGGGTATCATACCTTAGGTGGTAAAATTACCCTAATGCCCTTAAGGGCAATATGTCTGTTTCTGATGAAACAGATGACCTAGTGAATCAAGAGTTAAGGTACCCTATAAATGACTTCAAAAGGAAGGGGTGTGACCGGTAGGTGACACGAAGACCTTGACAGGTCACAGTGTCATGGGAAACCAATGGAAAGCCCTAATTCTAAGGGTTTAGGGCAGTGTATTGCATGTGTCTGTAACACAACGCAAAAATCCACTAGGGCATTATATACGGTACTCGTGGAATATGTTAATTTACATATCGGGCTATAAGTCTCTGAGCCCCAGCCTTGCGAATGAATGCAATGGGCCTCTGTTTATTATTTATATGTTTGTATATTTGTATGTTTGTATGATTGCATGATTATTTATGCTGATGCATGCTTTTGATATTGATGTTTTAAGTTATATCAGTAACTTAAGATTAATGAAGATTAATCATGGGTTGTTGGTTTGAGGGGAGAACACCTAATAAAAATAATGACTAAAATACCCTCTTTAGGGTTGGGACCAATTCATGGAGTGAACGAGGCCATGACATAGAATTTGACCTTGGTTAATGAACCGAGGATGGTTTGGGATGTTCTTCGAGTCATAGCTCAGTGGATGAGCTATTTAGTGGGCCGATTCACAAGGTAAAGTGGACCCACAAGGTTGAGTGGTTACTTGACTGGATGAAAATAATATATTCTAAATTTCAGATGTTTGGGGGAGTCAACGGTCATAAGGACCTCAGGCTTCTATACATACATTAGCAATGTCTTATAAGATATTTTCTCCCAGCGTTGGGAAGGTGGAGATTGCAATATGCATCTTCATCGCCATGACAGTTTGGGTATTGACCAGAGGGTCTTTACCGCGGGTCCCCCGCAGGTCTTCCCAGGACTATTTAGTACGTACGAAAAGTGGAGTTACATGAGCATCATGGAAGGCTTGTGTTTCTTGTCAATCTATGTCCATGAGCACAGTTGGAATCCTCTTCCCCAGATTCGTGGCAGGCTATTGAGAGCCCTGGGGATTTGGGTCAAGCTGCTGCTAAGCAGTCTACTCCAAGGTTGGAGTCCTTTGTTTGGAGATTTCTCGAGGGGCAAATATCTCTGAGTTATGGATTTTATAGTATTAATTATTGAACAAAAGTTGTGAGATAATTAATAACATTGTTTGATATTGCTTGTTAATTAGACAAGTGGAACAATTAAAGGACTTACTAAAATATAGGTTGAAAATATCTAAGCATTGCATATGGGATGCTATGCTTCGTAGGATAGAGTAGTTTCTAGGCAGAACTACGTTTGGATCCGATCTTGTTGGAAACATTGGAGATGTTGTCTGATGAGTACGTAGGCAACTAACATCGGGTGATGTTGGCCCTATCCGAAAAATATTAATAAAACCTTTTGTCCTTTAGGAGCTCTTCTTCTGTAGGCGGAGATGCTCCATTGTGGTTGTGGTTGTTGTTTGGTTTGCTTTGTTGCAGATCCTTCAGGCGACGACAAGTAAGACCAAGGCCGGCGTGCACAAGAGGTTTCCGTATTTCTGTATCTCCGGTACGTAAGTGTACCTTAAGCATGAGAGTCAACTTATTATTTATTTTCAAACGGATAATGGACTTGTAATTAGATGGATGAGCTGGCCTTTATGAATTTTCAGACGTTAAATAATATCGTATGATTTGATATTCGTATTTGTGAACCCCAGTTATCATGACCTGGATATTTAATCGAAGGGTTTGTTTTGTATTTAAAAAAAAAAATTTGCTACTTACCGTTCGTGCTACTTAAAAAATGCTTTTAAAAATCCGGATCGTGACAGCCGTCATGAGAGATAATATGACCCAAATATTCCACCTGTGAACTACCAAACGAACACTTTGAACATTTAAGAAACAGAGAATTATCTTTCAGAATAGCAAAGACTGACCTGATGTGACACCCCGACCCACAAACCGACCCGGGCCGGGGGTCCGAAGGCGATAAAAACCAAACCCAAAACCAAGAGCGGCACACTCTGAGTGCGAGAGTCTTCTCGTTCCTCTATGTGCTACTGAACTTTAGCGCTCCGTTGCACGTAGGCAAGAACTGGCCTAATTATATAACTAATTCGGACCGGGCCAACGTTGCCTTGCCTTTGGTTGCCTACGTACATATCGGATAACATCCACGATGTTACTCCGATACGATCGGATCTGGACGTAGTTCTACCTACTACATACAACCGGCATACGAAAAACACATACGTATAAAATACGTATCTTCGAATATTTAATCGGAGTTATACAAAAGCCCGATAAAACATCGGCAACACACATCTCGCTCTATCATAGAGTCGAGCACCACACGACCACCACAACATTCCTCACTCTATCCTAGAGCAAGACCACACATTACATGTCTCGCTCCATCACTGAGCCGAGACCACATACACCACACATCTCGCTATATCACTTAGCCGAGACCACACACATCACACGTCTTTCTCTATCATAGAGTGAGACAGAACACAATCATAGGTTTCGCTCCATCACTGAGCCGAGACCACATACACCACACATCTCGCTATATCACTGAGCCGAGACCGAACACACACACAACACGTCTCGCTCTAACCCAGAGCGATACAACATACATCATGGCATATAAGCAACGCATATCATAATATAAACACACACACAGCCCGTCTCTCTCTAACCCAAAGCGAGACGGCACACATCATGCATCATGGCATAAAAGCATAGCATATCATAATATAAACACACACAACCCATCTCTCTCTCTCACACAGAGCGAGACGGCACACAACATGGCATATAAGCAACACATCATAATATAACATACGCACAGCCCGTCTCTCTCTAACCCAGAGCGAGATGGCACACCTCATAACTAGCACATGTCGTTATAATTAAACTAGGAGGTAAGAAACTCTTACTCCCCTGATGTCTCACGGGGTAGCGAAAATCAGGAAGCTCGTTTCTAGGCGTTCTCCCCCTCAGATCCAGAGATAGCGGACAGAGCCTCCTCTAGCCTCCATACGTTCATTGCCTTACTCCGAAAGATGACCCAACCAACTCTCCCCTTCCCGGAGACTTCTCGTTTTCTGCGCCCGTGGGCGGCGGACAGAACCTCCCCTACTCGGGGTGTTCCTCACACATCGAGGCCCTTCGGTGGAGAACGAAGCCTCCTCTACTACGGGTCACTTCTCTTGATTTGGCCCGGTAATGGAGGATGAAGCCCCCTCTCTCACCGGGCCGCCTCTCTCTCTCTCTCTCACTCTCGGGGCAGGAGGGTGGCGAACAGAGCCTCCTCTTGCTCCGGGTTGTTCCTCCTTTATAGGAGCGCCAACTCGAGGAATGGACCATGTCATTGCATAGATCACCCTCGAATTAGTTAGGAACGCCTCAAGAACGGAAGAAAACGGACTCCAAACGAGTCGGAAAACTCCTCCCGAAAATAGAACGGGAATCCAATTTATAGAGCCAAAAGCATACGAGACGCTCCCGGGGACATGCGCGCCACGCATCGCGCAGGTCGATGCGCAGCTCCCGCGCGTTGCGCGGGAGCCGGCCCGCAATGTGGGACGATGCGCGGATGATCGCACATCGCGCGGGTCACCGCGCGGGTCACCATGCGGGCCCCCCGCCACGCGGCGCTGCGCCGCGCGGCTGACGCCAGCTATTTTGTCCTATTTGATTAAAATAATATTTTTCTATATTATTTTAATCCAAAAATATCTAAACTTCAACGCATGATATCTTCTTACCCCGAAGTCGAAATCGCGCGTTCTACATACCGATGGACTCGTATTGACGAGCCCTTTGATACAAGACCACACATGGGTAGGTTATCCCGCTCTTTTCGAGTGGGCCCCGCCCATGCAGCACGCTTCTTGAGGCCGTAGCTTTCGCTCCCGACCTCCGTTTCACGCGTTCTTCGATTCGTCACTCTCGTTACTCTGAGATCTACTCGGATATAAGACTTCACCTAATGAAACCCCCTAACATTAATCACAAATTACTAAATTACCCTTAACCCACGCAGGTTAAGCGTAACCGGAAAACGGGTCGTTACACCTGAGATGCTCCAAGTGTTCCCCCCATGACTTACTATAGACCAGGATATCGTCGAAGAAGACCAGGATGAAGCGACGGAGGAACGGCCCGAAGAGATCATTCATGAGGCTCTGAAATGTGGAAGGGCGTTCGTCAAACCGAACGGCATAACAAGGAACTCAAAGCGGCCGTCATGAGTTTGGAAGGCGGTCTTGTGCACATTGGTGGGTTGCACCCTAATCTGATGGTAACCCGACCAGAGGTCAAGTTTACTGAAGACAATAGCGCTAGCCAGCTCATCCAGAAGCTCTTCAACTACTGGGAGAGGGTATTTGTCCTTGATTATAATAGTATTCAGTGCCCGGTAGTCAACACAAAAACGCCAAGTACCATCCTTCTTGTGAACTAGTAACACCGGAGAAGAGAACGGGCTCATGCTCGGGCAAATGATACCGGAGTGAAGCATGTCAGCCACAAGACGTTCTATTTCTGCCTTCTGAATGTATGGGTAACGGTATGGTCGGACATTGGCTGGGGAGGCCCCTGGTAGGATAAGGATAAAATTATCGTGAGACTGTACCGAAGGAAGGTCCTACGGTTCAGCAAACACCGCACTATGCTCTGTCAATAAATCAAGGAGATCCTGCGGCAACTCGTCCTGGGGAACGCCCACCGATGCCCGCTGCTGAAGTAGTAGCCCCTGTGAGGCAAACCGAAATAATGAACCTGTCAGTTGAGCAGAAAGGAGGGTGCCCAGCTGAGATCCCTGGAGCCGCACCCACTAGCCTTGAACAGCAAAATCCATCACCAAGTCTTTAAAATTCCATAAGACATCCCCGAGCTCTTGGAGCCACTGCACCCCTAACACCACATCCGCCCCCATTGTAGGAAGAAAAAATAGATCTGTAACAAATGTGTCCTTGAATGGAGAGCGCTGCCTGGGCACAGACCCCTGAGCTCCGGAGGTGCTTCCCATCACCAATCAGCACATCAAAGAGCTTCAAATCAGACATGAAGTAGCCTAGTCGTTGGGCTATTTTGTCGTTAATGAAGTTGTGGGTAGACCCACTATCGATCAAAATGGCCACTTGCTACCGCTTGAGGTAGCCCGTACTCGCATTGTGCGAGGAGTGAATGCCCCCGAGAAGGCATGGACAGAAATCTCCGATAGGATGTCATCATAGTGAAACGAACCAGACCCATCCGCCACCTCACCGTCCTCGTCGAGCTCCTCTACTAAAAGACTGCCCTTGATAGAACAACGGTGCCCAGGGACAAATTTCTCATCGCAGCGAAAACATGGCCCCTTAGAATGGCGTTCTTCCATCTGAGCTGGTGTGAGGCGACGAACAATACAACCTGTTGGGGCGGCCAGGTACCAAGTTACTGATAGGCATAGCCAAGGGGTTGGCGCTGAGAGCAAACCAAGGCAAAGGCCCAAGTCACCCCCTTGCGCTGCCTAGCTATCTTCTTCTCTTCGATGCGAGCATGGCGCACTACTTTCCGCATGTTAGCACAAGGGAAATGTCGCATCTCTTTTGAAATCTCGGGCTTGAGGCCATGCTTGAAGGTGCCCACCAAGGCAGACACCGGCTAGTCAGGAAGGCGATTGGCCACCTTCATAAACTCTGTGTAATAGGCGCGGATAGTGGTGGTTTGACGCAGGGTGGAGAGCATCTCGTTGAAGTCCTGAAACTCATTCGACCCAAACTGAATATAGAGTTTGTCAGAGAAGACGGCCCAAGAGGGGTAGCGGACCTCCTCAAAGTTCTGATACCATACAGAAGCATCCCCGTCTAGATGGAATGCAACGATGCACAACTGTTCAACCTCTAACTGTGTGCCTTGGTATGCAAAGAATTTTTCAGCCTTGTAGAGCCACTCCACTGGATTGTCATCCCCATTGTAACATGGGAACTATAGGCGGGCCAAACGGGGTTCAGCTCCTCCCCAAGGACCACCGCAAGGGCTAGGGTATTCGTCCCAGTCATCATCCATCTCCTAAAGCAAGTTCCTGGGGGGATGCATCATTGGAGCATTCGCCTGAACACCTGCCACGCCTCGTGGTGGCCAAGCTTGACATCCCCCTTCAGCAGGCAAGGCGGCCTGTCCAGCTCACAGGGGGGCATGAGGCTGATGTGCCTCCCTATCTGCCATGGCTGAAAGACCGGTAACAAACGGCAACATCATAGGGGCATTCGCCCAAACACCTGGCGGGCATCACGAAGCCCTGGCGTCCTCCTTAGCAAGCAAGTCAGGCAGTCCATCGGTTAGGGGAACATGGGACTAACGTGTCTCCTTGTCCACCGTGGCTGGGGGACCAGGGGTGCGCCTGTCAGGTCCCTGAGACAAGTCTCCAAGTTCTATGGCAGCATCCTAGGATTTGGCAAGGTTGGACGTTGTGGGCGCTGACTGTGCTGCCTCTATATGTGCAACATCTACGGCCAATAATTTCATCATGGCGAAGAGCAGCGCTAGTGTGGGATCGTCTGTGGCAGCCGGAGCAGCTGTGGTAGCGGTGGAGGGACTGTCCCCCTGAAACTTTAGTCTCCTTCATGGGCTGAATTTCAGGGGTGGCAGCAACCTGCTTGCCTCTTGCTATGGCCAGGGATCGATAGAGCTCCGATACCAATGATGTGCCCGATGTGGGCACTATCGGTACAAGGAGTTCTACGCAGGGCAAAGAGGAAGAAGTAGGGAAATAACAAAAAAGAGTAAACTAGTATTCAATAGCATGCCGAACCAAGGAGGGAGACAACCCTTTATGGGGAGTCGCGCCCTCCCACATTGGGAGTCATGCCGCTAGTGGGCCCGGTTATCTCGTGGTCCACTAACGTGCCTAATACAGTTTCATAACTACATAATAACACCAATCGGCCACTAACATTAGGAAAACTAGCCTAATGTACTAAAATAAACATAAGTGATAGTCTAGTATATTGAAATAAAGATAAGTGATAAATCAAGTGCATGTGTACAACAGCTTTGGTTCATACTATGATTATAAGCAAACTCAGCTTTATATGGAGGTCGATCCTAAGATTTAAGATTACCACTAACCAAACTTCTTAATATATTTCCTAGAGATCTGTTGACTACATTCGTCTATCTATCGGTTTGTGGATGATGAGCACTACTAAAATCAAGAAAAGTATGTACCAACTTCCACAACCTCTCTGAGTTTGGGGTAACCCAATGATGAAGTCCATACTGCTATCAGACCATGGCTAAGTAAGGATAGGTAACGACATATATAACCCGGCGTTGGTAGGTGTTCCTTTAGCGGCATGGCTCCCAGCAAATCTATATACCTCCTTACGTATAAACAACTAGAAATAATAAGAAGAAACAAGCTAAAATATTTTCTCTTCCCATATGACCATCATGATTAATTAATGATCTTCAAGCGTAGGCTACAATTAGGAACACATAACTAAATGCCCTTAAAAAGAAAACCATTATGCAACATGTAATTTGACTTCTTTCCTACCTAAAGGTCATACAGAGCTTTAGAGAATAAAGGATCAATAATCAATAACTCTCAAAATAAATCAAACCCTAGGACCCAAGTATGTGTTCTAGTAAATAAGCATGCTCAACTCCCAAAATATTTTAATACTTTAGACTTATAATTAAGCATAAATGTAAATTTAAGTAAATACGATGCCCAGTATGCATAGCTAGTAGACAATTTCTCATGGCTATTAATATGCTGGAGAGAAAATGATCAGAATAAAGTATAAATTCTACATGAATCAAATTATGCTTACAATGCAAAGAGCCTAAACAACAAAATAAAACTCAACTTTAGAGGCACTACGCCCACCCAACAACTTCTCAATGAAACAAGCATTTGGAAGGCTCTATTGACTTATGATAGCCCTAATACTAGCCTTTGGAGCTTCACAATGCAACTCAAAATAATTGGCAAAGTTAAGTATGGCTAACACAGGTGCTAAAATAATTTTTCTTTAAAAAAAATAAATGAATGTTCATCTTCAAAAATATAAAAAATTTCTAACTTTATATTATCAATAATGGGAGTCATAATGATACTGAAACAAGGAATAAATCTCCAAAAGAAAGAAGCTACCTCATAAAAACTTTGTACCACATTTAAATTAGTAGATCTTGACAAACGTTTATTGCATTGACCTATTCTCATTCAAAACTATTCTATCTTTTGAAACAATATACCCAAGAAAGATGGAAGAATCCGGCATGAAAGAATATTTCTTGATTGTTTCAAAAAGTCTCTCCATGTGAAAAACACCTGAAATGTCTTGTAGATGTTGTAAGTAAGAATTAATATCAGATCTATAAATAAGTATATCGTCAAAATAAATTACAACAAATTTGTCAATTAGTGGTTAGAGAGTGTAGCTCATCTCCCTCATGAATTAGAGGCTTTGACAACCCAAAAGGCATAAACATACACTCATATAAACTTTCTTTTGTCTTGAAGGTAGTCTTCCATTTGTCACCCGATTTGATTCTAATTTGATGATAATCACTTGTCCGATCTAATTTGTTGAATATAGAAGTATCACTCAATTGATCAAGTAAGTCATCAATGTGGGGAATAATAAAGCGATACTTGACAGCAATATTGTAAATAACTCTTTTATCCACGCACATACGCCAACTACCAGCATTCTTTGACGTAAGCGGTACTTGACAGCAATATTGTAAATAACTCTTTTATCCACGCACATACGCCAACTACCAGCATTCTTTGACGTAAGCAATGCTGACATAACACACAGACTAAAACTCTATCTAATACGTCATTTGTTAAGTAACTTAAGATTTCTCACTGAAACTCGACATACTCTTTTGGACTCATCGTATAATGTGGAGGATTAGGGAGTGTAGATCCTAACACTAAGTCAATTTTATGTTTGTTGTCTCTAATGGGTGGCAATCCATTGGGTAGAGACTTAAGAAAAACATATTAATACTCTTACACTAAAAGTTTAATCTTTTTTAGAATATCTCACCTTCATTAACCTTCTTAAACATCAAAGCATATACAACATCACCCCCTGTCAATCCTTTAAGGAATTTTTCTCTAGATAAAAGAATCGTCTCTTTGTTCTTTGAGGTTTAACCATCTAATCTTTATGGGACACAAAAATAATTTTTGGGTTATTCCAAACAAAACAATTAGTGTTCTTACATCCATCATATTGCCAAAGATGCCCAAGTAACAAATGATAATCATCCATAGCAATAATAATGCATCTTATCTTATCTTTATATGTATAACTAATAGAAAAATGAGTTAACCATCGTTTAAAAACTTATACCTCACTTCCTATATTTAGCCAAAAAAGTTTATATGGATGGGGATGGGGTATAGTGCTAAGCTAAAGCTTTTAAATAGCCTCTTCAACCACCACATTGTCATAGCTTTGCGAATTAATCACAAGATGACAAACATTACTTCCAATAATGCAAGTAGTGTGAAAAATATTATTCATCAACCAACGATCACCATAAACCTATTTAGAAGCAAAGCAAATGCGACGTGTTACCAAAACTTTTCCATGATTACCTTTCACTATCTCTTCATTTGGTTCTTCCCCATTATAATAATATTAGTGTAATCAAAAGTAACATTATCAAACTCATCATTCTAATCATATTTAGTGAATAATCTTTTATCCTTCTGGTTATTTCAAGGATAATCCGCCGCTCTATGACTAATTCGTCCACATTTAAACCACTTGACACCATCGCTTGTATAGGCCTTAGTGGTGTTTTAAATGCATTGAGGTGTAGCCATAGAAGTAGCTTACACACTACCAGAATTGGTGGCAACTAGCGTGGTTAAAGGTAAACCACTAGTCATCCCAAAGCGGTGGTCAATGATGCCTTGTTGCTTCTCCAAACAAAGTGCTCTAGAATGTGCATCCAATAAAGAAACTTGTGAAACAAATTCAAGGTCTTTTTAATATTTTGATGCATATCTCCAATATAGCGAGACACAAGTTGTTCATCCAATTCAGCCAAGTCATTATGAGGTATCAATTGGTAAAATTTCTTAATTATTTAGCCACTGACTTCGACCCATGTCATAGGTCTTATAATTGTTAATACATTACTCAGTCAAAGTTGTATAATAGAAAATCTTGCCTCAAATGTTTCTTCAACTTCTCTTATTTAACCATCTTTGGCTTGCCTTGGCATACACGGGTGGATTAAATTTGCTACCACCATGCATCTACCCAGTCTCAAAGAGAGTTGACAGTAAGGGAGCACGCTTGTCTTGTAGAACCTCTTTGAAATTGAAGATGTTTTTTTTACAATGGTAACCCAATCTAGGATCTCTTTTGGTTGCATTTCCCCATAAAATTAAAGGATGTCAATCTTCAAACCTGCCTATCAGCACCTATTAGCCTTTTATCTTATCACGGGGGCAAGTAAACCTCCATTCTCCTCGGTGCTCATGGTTGCAATCGCCAAGTGGATCTTTCTTACAGCGAGGCAGCAGGTCTACCTCCTCATCACCATGTGGGTTAGCATTGGAAAAAGGGTTTTTGTCATTGGTATCAACCTCTGGCTCATCATCTTCAACTTAGTCACTAGGCTAACCCTAATAGAGATTTTTGCGAGCAATGACAGCCATCTAAAACATTAGTTGCTCAACCTGTCATGACAATCTTACTACTCCTTCACAATCATTGTTCTCATTGATTCTTGCAACATATCGACCACAATATCGAGGCTGTATATTGAACTTGCATATGATCACTAACTAATGCAGGGTTGGGATCAACAAATCTAACTACAAGTTCACACAACCTTCCTTTCTCGCTAATTTCAATGAAAAATTCACCAAAAATAAAGGAAAAATAATATAAAAAGAAGTATTCTCTTATACTTCTTCAAAATCTCAAAAAACTAAAATCTTTAACTTCCATGAAATAGCAAAGTTTTTTTATAAGTCTTAATGGCATAATTTTAAGTAAAAAAATGTAATCTCTAACAATTTTATCTCAAACCAATCAAAATTATAGAAAATAAACTAGAAATCCTTAATTAATCAAGCTAATATGGAATAAAGACTCTTAGAAAAGAAAAAGACTAAAAAAAATCAATCCAGAATCAAATCCTTATCCAAAACAAAATTTAGAGTGTTCTCATCAATGTAGCGATCGATCACAAATCATGAAGCAAATCCTTATCCAAAATGGAAATTGGAGTGATCTCGTTAATGTAGCGATCAATTGCAAGTAAGGTCGTTTGATCGCTAAGCTCCTAGCCTAATTTTATACTGGGTTCTTTATAGTGTTGATCACTTGCATTGATAACTTGATCGATCACATCGATTGATTGCCTATATTTTCCTATCTATTGCTCAACAAAAAAATGTGCATTTTGTTTTAATGATCCCATTGCTCCATGTAGCTCAATGCTAGTTAATTTACATCAATTACTGAAGGTCACATAGGAGAAGAAGTATAGAATTTATGAGAGGCCGAGTTGGAAAGAAATAGCTACCCTAGCTAATTAAAACTGACAAAAGAAATAGTCAAAGCAAGGTATGAGTGAAAGTGCATATTAACAAAGAATGACATTGGGCTTAATTTTTTAATTTTAAGTAGCGACCACTAGTAACCTAATGTATGAAGGAGATGTATATCCATCGGGAATTTAATACTCTCTTAGGGCTTTGAAAGGTTCATTTAATAATTGATGTTCAACCATGGTGATGTACGTAGATGTGGAAGAAAAAGTAGTGTTAGATGTAGTAGATGTGGTAGAATTTATGGGAGAGTAGGTAGAGATGAAGGTTGAGGGCAACTTAGCTCTCCTAGACGTATACTCAGGCTCAAGGTCAAGTGGTGCTAATAAGGAGGTAAGGAACGATGATCACGCATACACCACACAATGTAAAACTTAAAAAAAGAAAAAAGAAAGCAAAAATTAAATAAGAAGCTAAAATAAATAGTAGAGAGGATCTTGCAAACCGAAGAGAAGAACTATGCTTCTCGGTGTCGACTTACAGCCCCAAGAGTAGAGAGAGCACCGTCTTTAACTCAACCTAGAAAATCAAAATAAAAGAGAGTAAGTAAAGAATAATTAACCTAAAAACTAAAGTAAACTAAAACTAAAACTAACTAAAATTATCTTAACTACTAATTTATTAGCAATCCGACACTGTCCTTGGCAACAACGCTAAAAACTTGATCATTTATAGTAAAACTCTTTTGTAAGTATACAAGATAATTATACAAGGATAAATAAATGATGGTTGTCAAACCTCAGGGATGGACGAATTAATTATTAAATTTAAGTGAAGAATTTTTCATTGAAAACTAAAAGAACCTAACTTTAAATTTAACAAAGAAAATAAGCAACTAGACTAAAAAGAATAAATCAATATAATAAAACTTACTTAATAAATTGAATCCACTATAAAACAATAATAATTCTTTAATTTTTAGTTTAAATCTAGTATAAACATGAACAAGTATTCTCAGCTACAAGCTAAAATTACTTTAAAATGAATTATTAATTAAATCTATGACATGAACAATCTTAAATAATAGCATGAATCATCCACATTAAACTAAATTATAAGCATGACTTATCTAATCTTAGTATAACGCATTCAATTCATTACTCATACGAATATTAAAACTATTACATAATCATCTTATCTAAATCACATAAATTAGAATCGATGTAAATCTCAAAACCACATTAATCTATCATATGACAAATAAGTTGACAACAAAGTAGAAATATCCATCAATACCTTCAAATCAGTGTTAGAGGAGGGTGAGAAGGAAGAGAGTGATGTTAGACCATCCCAAAGTAGACAAAGTTCCAAGATGCACTTAGGGCCTTCTACCATGTATGGTTTACCCCTATGGCCAATTATGTGTCAAAAGCTCATTTTCCTTAAAGACTAGCCATGGTAAACAAGGAAACAACTTTAATGAGATGATAAAAATGTTCAAGAAAGTCCAAATTCATATTCCATAGCTCATGCCAAAAAGCAAGTTCTTGCAAATAAAAAATTCCTTAAAGACATTTGTACTCAAAAAGAAAAATGAATGTCCACAAAAAGGTCTTTCTTACTGAATAAGTTAGCTGCATCCTTCAGCATAATACTCTACCTAAGCTTAAAGACTCTGGTTACCCCAACAAAGAGAGGGACTTACTTGACTTAGGTGCTAGTGTTAACTTGCTACCTTATTCTGTTTATAAGTAACTTAGGTTAGGAGAATTGAAACCGACTGTAATTGTAACGACTCTAAATTCTCGGTAAAATTTTATGTCTTCAGTAAAAATGATTTTTGGAGTTTTTAATATTTTAGAGATTTTTACGAGTTAATATTTTAGAAGAGTATGGTAGAGCTTGTGGAGACGAGCGTAACGAGTCGTAAAATGCGTAAATCGGAGGTCGGGAACAAAAGTTATGACCTCGGGAAACGTGTTCAACCGGCAGGACCCACTTTTGAAATTTAGGTAAAATGGTTCTTTAGTGGTCTTGAATCGTAGGGCTCGTGAATACGAACTCAACAGTACCAAGAACGCGCAAATCGGAGTTCGGGATAGGAAGTTACGATTTTTGGAATTTTTAGAAATTAAAATAAATAATAAAATATATATATATATATATATATTTTCGGCGGCGCGGCTCGGCGCGCGCGACGAACGCGCGACGGGCGCGCGTTCGCGGTGACGAACGCGCGTTCGTCACCGCGCGCGTGACGAACGCGCGTTCGTCACGCGCGCCCACAACGCGCGCGGCGGCGCCGCGGGCGCCGCCCGTTTTGTGGCGGCGCCGGCGGGCGCCCACCGGTTCCGGCGGCGGCGCCCGCCGGAAAACTCCTCCTCCTCCCCTATTTAAACCCATTCCGGCCATTATTTTCTGCAGATTTCCCCTCTCACTGTTTTCTTCATTTCTAACCCATTTTAAGTCCGATTTTCACGTTCCAAGACCCGTTTCCTACTAATTCAAGGGTGCTCTACGCACCGGAAGTGTTATTTTCTCAAGGCGACGCCTCTAAGACCTCGAAAAACGTGCCTCTTCCTTAATCTTCCCCTTTTCTTCTTTTTGCTGTTTCTTAGTCATTTCAAGCCCTATTCTACCCGTTCAAAAGGCATTCTCTGCTAAAGCGAACGTGCTGAACACTGTGGTGGGGTTATTTTCACCTTCTGGAGTCTTTATATTGACGAATTTTATATTCAAGGCTAAGGTAGGGTGTTTTAAACTCTAAATAACTGCTTTGCTGATTTGAGTCCATCTTTCTTGAAGTATTTGATTTAAGTATAAGTATGATACTTGTTTTAACCGATGAATGGATTTTCTCTTGAATTATGTGACAATTTTGCTACGTATATTGATTGATTTTGTACGTACTACATAGTGTTGTGGTTTCGTACACTGTTTTGATGCCCGCCGAGAAAAATGATCGGCTAGTGGCGCGCACAGGTGGAGCATCATGGGAAAACTCCTTCCCTTAGTGGCCTCCGTTGTCCCATGAGCGCGGAGGTAGGCCGTTGGGTATCGCGGCTTGTGGATTTGATTGATTTTGTGAATTTGTTTGATTTGATTTTAAAAGATGTTTTTGCTTAGCATTTCTTTTAGATTTTTAAACAAACCTACTGAGTATAAATATACTCATGCACCCCCAGCCCTTGCAGATGTTGCGACGTTGGAGGAAGGGAAAGAAGAAAAGTTTTTCAAGTAGTTGTGTGTTTTCTTCATAATGTAATTATATATGTGACCAACGTGTAAAGACATGATGTGTCAGGATAATCATGTTTTTATAACTACTGGCTCCATGTACAAGAAATTTTGATATGTATATTAAACTTATGTTATAAACTTTTTGTCAATATGATTTTATTTTCTTGGCTGTGCAATTACTCCGACGTATTCTACATTGAGCATACGATCGTTTCACGATTAACGCCCGTCAGTCCGGTTCGTGTGTACTAATTTCGCACGTCGGACAGGATCATTAATATTCTATTATCCTAAAATGGGCGGGCGTTACATTTGGTATCGGAGCTCAAAGTTTTACTGTCTAGGAGCAAGAGCTTTAAATCGGTCACATAAATAATTAATATTTTAATGCTATATTTAGTCAAAAATATGTGTTTTTGTATTCAAAAGGTCGTTTTAAGTTGGTTTTGTTCTTACTTTAAATTATGATTATGAAGTTAGGTGTTTTTATTATTTATTTATTATTATATATGTATACACATGTTAATACGTATATAGGCTTTAAAATGATGATCTTCGTTTGTTTAAACCAATTTCTTATGGAACCAAGGTTATTATAGTCTACTAGCAATCGGAAATGACTTCCGAGGTCCATTTATCTGATGATTCCCCCCAAGCTGAAACAGCGACTCATGGTGCAGCAACATCAGATAATCATATGGAAAATTTCTTCGATGTATTGATACAAAGGATGACCCAGCATATGCAAACTCAAGGAGTTCAGTCCAGTCCTAACCATGGGAGAAACACTATGGAATCAGTTGAAAATGGTCGGAATGAGAAGGATAATTTACTAGAACGGTTCAAGAAAATTGCTCCAACTCTCACTGGAGAGGATGGTCCGGAGGCAGCCGAAAAATGGATATTTGAGGTCGAAAGAATATTTAAGGCTATGAAAGTTCCAGAGGATAGAAAAGTGGATGTGGCCACTTTCTCTTTATCGGGTGAAGCAGCTTTCTGGTGGCCTACGGCAGAAAGGAACTTCTTTCCTGACAAAGAAAATATTAGGTGGGAAGAGTTTAAAGGAATACTATATGATAAGTATTTCCCCCCTCATATTCAGGATAAGAAAGAAAAAGAATTCTTGGACCTTCAGCAAGGGAATATGACAGTCACTCAGTATGAGAATAAGTTTGTACAGTTAGAGCGTTTTGCCCCTGACTTCTGTCTTACGGAGTTAAAGAAAGCTCGAAAGTTTGTTAGGGGATTAAATAGCGGTCTCCGTGGCAGAATAGTAGGTTTTCAACCTACTACGTTTGCAAAGGCAGTAGAATTGGCTTCCTTACTGGAACAAGAGTATCAAGAGTTTCTGGTAGAACGTAAAGATCGTGGGCAAAATAGCAACTTCAAGACTGATGAAAGAAAAAGGAAATTCATGTCTCCTACTCAGAATAGTAATGCTAAATTTCAAAAACCCTTTGGAACTCAAACTCAATTTCAGAAGGAGAAGAAATTGGAAAAGTGTTCTAAATGCTACCGGATCCACCCACCTGGAGTTTGCTTCTATAATGAGGGACGTTGCTTTGCTTGTGGCGAACTGGGGCATCGGATAAATAGTTGCCCAAAAATGAAGAGTCATGAAGCTGAAGGACGATGCTTCTCTTGTGGCGAATTGGGACATAAGATTAAAGACTGCCCGAAGAAGAAGAGCCAAGAAGAGATCAAGACAGAGCAGAAGCCTAAGGCTCAAGGGCGAGTTTATGCCATCACAACAGAAGAAGCCCAGACATCAAATGGAGTTATACAAGGTACACTTTTGATCTTGGACAAGATTGCTAAAGTTTTGATAGATCCAGGATCAACGCATTCTTTTATATCCTATGATTTTGCTTTAAGTACTAGTTGTCAAATTATGGAACTAGGATATACATTAGAAGTATCAACTCCTATGGGAAAAACTCTTCTAGCACAAGAGTTTTTGCAGAATGTGTCTGTGTCCTTGGAAAACAAAATATGGGGAGTCAATCTTATACTTTTAAGTATGACAGATTTTGATGTCATATTGGGAATGGATTGGCTAGCTGAAAATGAGGCCTTAGTAGACTGTAAGAGAAAAAGAGTTTTGTTTCATAAGCAAGGAGAGAGAAGCATTACCTTCTATGGAAAGCAAGAACATATTGGGGTATCTGATATCTCTGCTATTAAGGCTCAACGATTATTATATAAGGGATGTCGTGTATCTGGCCACCGTGATATCCGAAGAGCCCTTAGTCTCTAAGTTGGAAGATATTGATGTGATAAGAGATTTTCCTGACGTATTCCCTGATGATCTCCCTGGGGTACCACCAAAAAGAGAGATAGACTTTGGCATCGACTTATTACCTGGCGCTGGCCCTATCTCTAAGGCACCTTATCGTATGGCCCCTGCGGAATTAAGGGAATTAAAAAGTCAACTACAGGAGTTACTAAATAAGGGATTTATTCGACCTAGTGTTTCACCTTGGGGAGCTCCAGTTCTGTTTGTGCGAAAGAAGGATGGATCTTTGAGATTATGTATAGACTACAGGATGCTTAACGCTGTAACCATAAAGAATAAATATCCGTTACCCAGGATTGATGATCTTTTTGATCAGCTTCAAGAAGCTAAAGTATTCTCAAAGATAGATTTGAGATCGGGGTATCATCAGTTGAGAATTCGGGTTGAGGATATTTCAAAAACAGCTTTCCGTACTCGTTATGGCCACTATGAATTCCTAGTAATGCCATTTGGATTAACGAATGCTCCCGCAGCTTTCATGGACCTGATGAATCGAGTTTTTCGAACATATTTGGATAAATTTGTAATAGTCTTTGTTGATGACATTTTAGTCTATTCTACTAGTCCAGAAGAGCACCGAGAGCACTTACGGATCGTTCTACAAACATTAAGAGATCATCAACTTTATGCTAAGTTGAGTAAGTGCGGATTCTGGCTAGAACAAATTGCTTTTCTGGGTCACATTATTTCAAGGGATGGAGTGTCAGTAGACCCAACCAAGATTGAAGCAATAATGAAGTGGGAAAGACCTAAGACAAATACGTAAATTAGAAGTTTTTTAGGTCTTGCTGGCTACTACCGAAGGTTTATCGAAGGATTTTCAAGTATAGCTTTGCCCTTAACAAAGTTAACCAGAAAAGGGGTAAAGTTTATATGGAATGAAGAATGTGAGATTGGATTTGAAGAATTAAAAAGAAAACTCACTACTGCTCCAGTTTTAGCTTTACCGTCTGGTAACGGAGGACTTGTCATTTATAGCGATGCTTCTAGAATTGGTCTTGGATGTGTGCTAATGCAAAATGGAAGGGTAATAGCGTACGCTTCAAGACAACTAAAGAAGCACGAAGAGAATTACCCCACTCATGATTTGGAAATGGCAGCAGTAGTGTTTGCACTAAAAATCTGGAGACACTATTTGTATGGAGAAAAGTTCGAAGTTTTTACAGACCATCAAAGCCTAAAGTACATATTCTCTCAAAGCGAGCTTAACATGAGACAAAGACGATGGATTGAATATATAAAGGACTATGATTTTTCTATTCAGTACCACCCGGGAAAAGCAAATGTGGTGGCTGATGCTCTAAGTCGCAAGGCCGAAGGAAAAATCGCTCAAATAATAGCACGAAAATGGAAGTTGTTGGAAGAGGTGATAGAATGTCAACCTAGGTTGCGACCGGGAAACAAGAGTTCTTTTATGGCCAACCTAGAGGTAAAATCAAATTTAGTTGAACGTATTTTGGAAGCTCAAAAAGAGGATGAAGAAGTACAAGCTTCACTGGGACGGCCTGACTTCAATCAAGGTTCTGATGGAGGAATAAGATTTCGAGAAAGGTTAGTGGTCCCAGCGGTGTTGGAATTGAGAAAAGATCTATTAAATGGAGCACATAGATCTCAGTACACCATTCACCCAGGAGGAACAAAAATGTATCAAGATCTAAAAAAGAACTTTTGGTGGAATGGGATGAAAAAAAGACATAGGAGAATATGTCTCCAAGTGTTTAACGTGTCAGCAAATCAAAGCTGAACATCAAAAGCCCTCAGGTACATTACAGCCAATTGAAATTCCTGAGTGGAAATGGGAGCACATTTCGATGGACTTTGTTTCAGGCTTGCCCAGAACATCGCAAGGTCATGAAACCATATGGGTTGTAGTAGATCGACTCACTAAAAGTGCACATTTCCTACCTATAAAGAAGACCCAAACCTTAAATGCTTTGGCAAGGATGTATGTAAAGGAAATCGTAAGCCGACATGGAGTGCCGTTGTCAATAATCTCCGATCGGGATAGTCGATTTACTTCTCGATTTTGGAAAGGACTTCAGGAAGAGTTAGGTACTAATCTAAGATTTAGTACAGCCTTCCACCCACAAACAGATGGTCAGTCTGAAAGGACCATTCAAACTCTGGAAGATATGTTACGAGCTTGTGCTTTGGATTGGAAGGGTAACTGGGATGAATATCTGCCACTGATTGAGTTCGCATATAATAATAGTTATCATTCCAGCATAGGTATGGCACCCTATGAAGCTCTCTATGGCCGATTTGTAGATCTCCTACTAACTGGAGTGAAGTAGGAGAAAGAAAGTTGGTGAAGTCAGAATTCGTACAACAATGTGCCGATAAAGTAAAACTCATCAGAAATCGGTTATTGACAGCCCAAAGTCGTCAGAAGAACTATTCCGATCAAAGAAGGAAGGATCTTGACTTTTGTGTGGGCGATCAAGTACTTTTAAAAGTATCACCAACTCGAGGAGTGATGAGGTTTGGAGTCAAAGGCAAATTAAGTCCTCGCTTCATAGGACCATTTGAGATCTTGGACAAAGTAGGGCCGGTGGCTTATAGACTGGCCTTACCCCCTCACCTTGACAACGTTCATAATGTATTTCATATATCCATGCTCCGGAAATATGTTCAAGACCCTTCTCATATCCTCGACCAATCAGTTGTCACCTTGGAACCCGATCTATCTTTTGAAGAGAAGCCAATCAAAATTTTGGATCGTAAGGAACAAATTCTTCGAACAAAAAGGATTCCATTGGTTAAGGTATTGTGGCAACATCACTCATCTGAAGAAGCGACCTGGGAGCTAGAAAGTGAAATTCTGAATAACTACCCAGAACTTTTCAAGGATTAAAAGGTTCAATTTCGAGGACGAAATTTTCCTAAGGGGGGTAGATTGTAACGACTCTAAATTCTCGGTAAAATTTTATGTCTTCAGTAAAAATGATTTTTGGAGTTTTTAATATTTTAGAGATTTTTACGAGTTAATATTTTAGAAGAGTATGGTAGAGCTTGTGGAGACGAGCGTAACGAGTCGTAAAATGCGTAAATCGGAGGTCGGGAACAAAAGTTATGACCTCGGGAAACGTGTTCAACCGGCAGGACCCACTTTTGAAATTTAGGTAAAATGGTTCTTTAGTGGTCTTGAATCGTAGGGCTCGTGAATACGAACTCAACAGTACCAAGAACGCGCAAATCGGAGTTCGGGATAGGAAGTTACGATTTTTGGAATTTTTAGAAATTAAAATAAATAATAAAAAATATATATATATATATTTTTTCGGCGGCGCGGCTCGGCGCGGCGCGGCGCAGCGCAGCGCACGGCGTATGCCGCGCGGCGCGCGCCGAACGCGCGCGCGCGCGACGAACGCGCGCGACGGGCGCGCGTTGCTCGCGGTGACGAACGCGCGTTCGTCACCGCGCGCGTGACGAACGCGCGTTCGTCACGCGCGCCCACAACGCGCGGCGGCGCCAGGGGGCGCCGCCCGGTTTTGTGGCGGCGCGGGCGGGCGCCACCGGTTCCGGCGGCGGCGGCGCCCGCCGGAAAACTCCTCCTCCTCCCTATTTAAACCCATTCCGGCCATTATTTTCTGTGATTTCCCCTCTCCGTTTTCTTCATTTCTAACCCATTTTAAGTCCGATTTTCACGTTCCAAGACCCGTTTCCTACTAATTCAAGGGTGCTCTACGCACCGGAAGTGTTATTTTCTCAAGGCGACGCCTCTAAGACCTCGAAAAACGTGCCTCTTCCTTAATCTTCCCCTTTTCTTCTTTTTCTTTGTTTCTTAGTCATTTCAAGCCCTATTCTACCCGTTCAAAAGGCATTCTCTGCTAAAGCGAACGTGCTGAACACTGTGGTGGGGTTATTTTCACCTTCTCGGGAGTCTTTATATTGACGAATTTTATATTCAAGGCTAAGGTAGGGTGTTTTAAACTCTAAATAACTGCTTTGCTGATTTGAGTCCATCTTTCTTGAAGTATTTGATTTAAGTATAAGTATGATACTTGTTTTAACCGATGAATGGATTTTCTCTTGAATTATGTGACAATTTTGCTACGTATATTGATTGATTTTGTACGTACTACATAGTGTTGTGGTTTCGTACATCGTTTTGATGCCCGCCGAGAAAAATGATCGGCTAGTGGCGCGCATGTGGTGGAGCATCATGGGAAAACTCCTTCCCTTAGTGGCCTCCGTTGTCCCATGAGCGCGGAGGTAGGCCGTTGGGTATCGCGGCTTGTGGATTTGATTGATTTTGTGAATTTGTTTGATTTGATTTTAAAAGATGTTTTTGCTTAGCATTTCTTTTAGATTTTTAAACAAACCTACTGAGTATAAATATACTCATGCACCCCCAGCCCTTGCAGATGTTGCGACGTTGGAGGAAGGGAAAGAAGAAAAGTTTTTCAAGTAGTTGTGTGTTTTCTTCATAATGTAATTATATATGTGACCAACGTGTAAAGACATGATGTGTCAGGATAATCATGTTTTTATAACTACTGGCTCCATGTACAAGAATTTTGATATGTATATTAAACTTATGTTATAAACTTTTTGTCAATATGATTTTATTTTCTTGGCTGTGCAATTACTCCGACGTATTCTACATTGAGCATACGATCGTTTCACGATTAACGCCCGTCAGTCCGGTTCGTGTGTACTAATTTCGCACGTCGGACAGGATCATTAATATTCTATTATCCTAAAATGGGCGGGCGTTACAGTAATACTATAACTTGTTGATTGATTTATCAAAATCTCATGTGGTGTTATTGAGGATGTTTTGATCAAGGTTAATAATTTTTCCTTCTTTGTAGACTTCATTGTCTTAGATACCCAACCTGTTTAGAATGTCAATAGTCAAATTCTTGTAATCCTTGGGTAGCCATTTTTGGCTATATCCAATGCCATCATCAATTATAGGAATGAGGTCATTAAGTTTTCTTTTGAAAATTTGAAAGTCAAACGCAATATTTTTTATGTTAGACAACACCCCCCCCCCGGTCGAATGAATTGTATGCCGTGCATATTATTGAAATTTTAGTGAAAGAATTTTTCTCATATTTTTCCTCTCACGACCCTCTCTAAACTTGTTTGACTTATTTTGGTATAGACTTTGATATAAATGGGTCCATTATGGAAATAAATGCATTACTTAACTTCACCCCTATCTTAGATCTAAACACATGGAAAACCAAAGTGGAACCATTTCTAGTGAGTCTAAGCTTATCTAATTCATTGAACAACCACCAAAACTTGACCCAAAATCATTGCTTGAAAGCTTTAAATATGCCATTTTAGGTACTTCTAATACCTTACTTATTATAATTTCTTTTGACCTTGATTTAGAACATGAAGGTAAACTAATTAGTATTCTTCGAGAAAATAAAATAGCTTTAGGGTGAACAATAGCATATATCAAGGGATTAAGTCCTACTGTGTGTATGCATTGTATTCACCATGAGGCAAATGCAAAACCCACTTGTAAGAAGTAACACAGGCTTAACCCTAACACGAAGGAAAGGAGTTTGTGTGTGTGTGTGTGTGTATATATATATATATATATATATATATATATATATATATATATATATATATATATATATATATATATAATCATAAGTCCCATTAATATGAGCCTGGGCACACGCCGGCACGCGTGAGCCCGGGCTCATATTAACTTTTCCCTATAATCATTGTGTCATAACTACTAAGTTTCTGTAACCAAAATCAATAAGTCATGTTCATTCACTTATGTAATTACCAATGTAATGGGCAAAAAATGAAGCGCTCCTTGAACTTTTGTAACCACCCAAATACAAGCTATGTTCATAAGCCATGTTATCAATAACATGATAGGTATATTTTTCTATACATGATAACACGACTTATCAATTGCGTATGTCGTATTAGTGATAACACAATCTATGTACTATGTGTGAATATGCAAGTAATAACTATCGTGTTCTCCCTAATATGATATACAAACACTCGTGTATTCGAGCCTAGGAAAATAAAAATAGAGTTTGAAGATGTCTTTACCACATAAGTCAATGAATGCTTGATATTGTTAACCTTCTCCGAGTAAACCCCTCGATGGCCACCCCTACTATGTGAGTGCAAAATCACTTATTCAACACGAACATGTGAATAGAACCTCGGTTCAAATCTCACTTCATAACTAAAACTTACTTTTAATGTGTCGGATTTTAAAAATATGTGGTCAAAATCAGACCTCCCACTATATTTTCACTTTTCACATGTCAGACTTAATAAATTGACAGTTAAAAATCGGAACATGCACTCCACAATTGGCCATTTCTAGATATTTACTGCATTCTCACCGGATAACGCGATATAAAACTCTAAACCCCTCACTCACTAAGGGTATTTTTGTCCAATTTTTCTTCATTATTGCGTAAGTCATGGTTCTGTGGCATCTTCGGCCAGGTAATACGAAACAAACTCTTTTATCATTGACAACCACCTGACCTGCTAATCTTGATTCTTGAGTTCAATTTTTCAAATCCATTTGCTGTAGGTTGTCCTAAGGCAACAAAATTGGTAGCTAAAATTCATCTACCCAGAAAAGAAAACATAAAAAACAAAAGCTTTTTGTAACCAGGTAACATTATGGTAAAGATTGAAGGTACGAAGCACAAGATATGCAACAAGAAATGAATTTTAACAAGAGGAAATGTGAACACTTACTATCCAAAATCATGCCACCAATCCTCAAAATGGATGCCGGATTTTACTCTTTATATTCAAAATGAAATTAATGAACTTGCTGCAACTTCAGTACTAGACCGATCCCCCTCTGCTTTATCATCAGACCAAACCAAGGCCGCAGATTGAAACGAGAGTTTGGAGTGCTCGATTAAATCTTTTTTTGATGACTCCAAGTCTCCAAATGTTAGACAAGATACCCAAGTTCAGCCTTGAAATTTTGCTCAGGAAACAATATAGTATCCACTGTTGTCATTTGTCAATCAGCACTGAAATTCATTCCGAAATTTTTCATGAATCAAGACTAACAAAAAGACATGTTCATTCTGAATTTTTCCAAAAGCTTCCAACTTTACTGAGCTATATGAGGGATTGGAATGCTAGAAAGTCAAAAAGGGATAAACGTCAGTGAGATGGGACCAATCTTAAGATCATCAGATCAAAGATAAACAATGGTGGAATAAATAAAGAAAAAAGAGAAAGCTTAATCAATCATCTGTATCATCTTTTAGGCCACATCCAACATAAGTTCGTAGTTCGTATGAGGAGAGGGAGGGTTGATTACCTGTAGAACAATTTGGAGAAGAAGGCAGAATCTGGGTCAGCGCCGGCCGTCGAGCTATAGAAACGTAAGCAAGAGCCCAGTGGCCAGAGGGAGCTGGGGCTAACGGCCAGTGTGACAGTGGGAGCCCGGCCCAGTAGTTGGCTGAGGATGAAATCTGGTAACTGCCCATTGCTATTGGTGGAGACTTGGCTCAGCCACTGGCCATAGGTAAAAAGTGGAAATGGTTCGTCTTTAAGAGGCACTGTCTCTGGGTGATCGACTCCTTCCGTGATCATGATTGCAGGAAGTCCATGTTCAGTTCTTACATTGTGGAGGCGTGAAACTAATTTGGCTTACTTCAATTTCGTTTCTATTTCTTTTGTAAAACAAAGGAAATAATGTTACTCACTGCCTTGCTAAAGGAGCAAAGTTGTTCCATGTCCTCGTATGTAAACCGGCAGAGTTCTCCCAGTTACTCCATTCTCTACTTTGTACTGACAACTCTGGAGGTCAGCGGTAGCTTCTTCTAAGCTCATGTAATAAAAAACACAAAAACAAAGACCATATGGATACACGAAAGAGGAAGGCTTCGTTTTTGCCAAAATAAAGAGGTTTTACAGAAGCGTAGGCTTGGCCCAGCTATCCTGCTTTAGTTTCTTCAGGAATCCCTCTTCCATTCCCCGCCTCTAAATCCATGATCTTCAATGGGAAAAGATACCAACTTTGGACACCAGCTTACTTTCATAACCCTCAATAATGGCATTGCGGCGAGCATTGGCGACCACTCCTCTTCCAAATCAGCTAATGACTCCAAAATCAAGCCCTCCAGTTTCCACAGACTAGATCCGAAACCCCAGAATCCAGGGCCCATCTGAGCCAAATTTCCCGAAAAGAAAGATAAATATTCTAATGAGGGAAGTGAAATGGGGTTAAGCCAGATGGGTGTCTGCTTCCCTGGAAAGAATTTGAGAGACAACTCATGAAGCTGAGGAGGGGGATGTAACTTGTCCAGCTTCCCAATCAGATCATCATGACTTCCAAAACAGTTTATAGTGAGAAACCGCAACTGGAGGAGGTGGCATATGCCCAAATCATCACCTGCTATGTCATCTCCGCGTGCTATCTGCAACTCAAGGATCTTAAGTTGCGTTAGCCCTTTTAGCTCCCCCAATTGACAGCCTTCCGAGCATGAAGGCTTGAAACCGAGCAACACTTGAAGGTTAGATAACTTCTCCAGCCCCTTAGGCATGCACCCAAGAGACCCACAGTAACTTACATCTAAAACGACCAACTTCCGAAAACTTGTTATAAATGGTGGCAGAGATTTCAGCGTAAGGCAATAACTCAAATCCAGAACGAGCAGGTTCCTGAGTTTTTGCATGGAACGTGGGAGTTCAGTCATGGGATGTGTGTTCTGAAGGCTAATATATGTCAGAAGCTGCAAAGAACCGATGTCGCCCAACAGATCTTTCATATATGTCTCAAGAATAGATTTTGAAAGATCCAACACTCTCAAGTACTTGCATTCACAAATTTTATTTGTGGTGATTGAACTTATCGTATTGACCTCGCCAGTTTTTGTTGTAGAGATCAATGCCCGTAGCTTGGTATTAGCGACCAATCGGTTACCGTCGCTATTGCGTGTTAGTCCCAAACGACGAGAATCTACACTGCTTTGCCTATAGAAGCCTTCTTCCTCCGCTACCTTAATCACCAATTCTCTCACCATGTCATGGATTTTGCACTTGGAAACTCTGCCATTATATCTCTTGTCAATGGCTTCCACAAGGCACCGGTTCATCAGTCCCACAAGGCAATCTTCCGCCGATTCTATTTGCGCCAAACCATTTTTCGTGGGAGCAAAGCCCTCCCCAATCCACCAGTAGATAAGCTGCTCACTGGGTATCGCAGAGTCTTCTGGGAAGAGGGA
The DNA here is from genome assembly GCA_035235625.1 of Saururus chinensis. Classification (NCBI taxonomy): domain Eukaryota; kingdom Viridiplantae; phylum Streptophyta; class Magnoliopsida; order Piperales; family Saururaceae; genus Saururus; species Saururus chinensis. Next base: position 24,239,657 of record CP141142.1, read on the forward strand.
GAAACAGAGAAAACAGGGCTTCAGATATGATGGAAGTTCATCGTAGCTCAGCTGCAATGAAGCCATGACTGAATCATCATCTTCAGCCAGCTTCTCGATAAAATTGTCAGCGATTCGCCTCCACTCGGAGAAGGAAGGGGATTTGCACAACATGATCCCCCCAACTGCCTTGATTGCCAGCGGGAGGCCGTCGCATCTCCCGACAATCTCATTCCCAACTTGTTCCAGCTCGGGCTTACTGCACACTCCTCCATTTCCTGCAAAAGCTATATTCCAGAAGAGAGTCCGAGCATCCCTCTGCGAAAGGAGTTTCGGACGGTGAATTCGATTCTCTGCCACACCCATCATCTTTAAAACCTCTTCTATTCTGGTCGTGATGATGATGCAGCTCCCATTTCCTTTTGGCAAGCCGTCCCACAGTCGTCTCCACCAGCCATTTCGAACGCTCCAGACGTCGTCCATGACTACCAAATACCGTTTGCCGATGAGATACTGGTGGATTTTCAGTAGTAACTCGCCTGGTGTGTCACTAGAACTCATATTTCCCAAGTTCTTCAACATGCTTCTCATTATCTCTTCCTCCCTGAAGGACTGAGAAACAGAGACCCACATCCTCCTTTCGAATCGATCATCCACTTCTTTGTCACTGAATACCTTTTGGACCACGGTCGTCTTCCCTAGTCCACCCATTCCCACAACGCCGACGCAATTCAGTCCTTCATCGGTCATAAAAATCCAGTCTTTGATCTTCTTTGCGTCGTCTTCCAGCCCCACTATCTGGGATTCGTCATAGGCGGGAGAGCTCCACCTACGGGTCTCATAACGGTGGTCGTCCCCGTTGGCCTGGCCCATGAGGGGGGGAACCAAAAACGACCTGATGTTCTCTTTGATGTCGCCAATTCTCTGATTGATTTTCCTCAATCGCTTGCCCGTACGGAAACGGAATGAAAGAATGGAGGGAGAGAAATAGGACCCAACCCGGCCTGCAGACTCCGAATGCTTTGTAGATTGAACCAGGCAATCCGCTAATAGATCTTCAGCGTCATAGACGACACCCCTCAGGTCATCCAACAGGGCACGGAGAGTCTCGTTCCCCTTTTTTCTTTTCTGCCGATCGGCGTCTTTGAGAAAGCTCTGCATCAGCCGGAGTTGTCTCTTTAGTTGATCGAACTGGTCTTCAAACTCAAGCACTACCCGACACTGGTCTGCGATTGCACTGATCAACTTTTCCAGGAAAATCGAGACCACTGCGTCCACCATCTCTAGCTCTCTGTTTCAGCTGTGAGAAAAAAAAAATTGATTAGAAATCCACTCAGAATTAAACCCCCCTCTCAATCACGATACGCGTTGTCGTTTGAAAATGTTTTTACTGTATACGCACTGGTGACCGTCTTTCGTGACCAGGCGTGAAAAGAAAGAACCCCGGAACCTGTTCACCCGGTGGCAATGTTAGGTGGTAAACTTGTAAATTTGGTAAAAGATTGGGTAAAATTTAAAATCTATTCACCTATCCAACTCGATGCCGCGGGGCATCCATATGGAATCATTTTATATGCTCCATGCTCCCTCTTCAACGTGAGGCATGAAGTATGGGATTTTAAGATTTATGGCACATATGTTATTGCACATTAGCATAAATAATATTTATATTATGTGTGTTAATGTGTACCCATCAATTTTAAAATCTAACACTTCCCAAATATTTTTTACACTTGGCTCACAATCAAAGTGGAGTATAGAAAATACTTCCCATCTCTACAGTCCAATATTTCCCCACCATCTCACACTTGATCAAACACAAGTCACACAGCCTCCTCTCCTCCTTTGATAAAAACCAAATAAAAATTGATAATTTCATATAAAAAAATTATAAATAAGTTTTAATTAATCTAGATAAGTGAGCCCATATAAATTTTATATGAGGCTTATTTATAAAATTTAATCATAACCTTTGTGTGAGCTTTTGTAAGTACTTTTATTGTGGGTCAAATCTCCCCCTCTATGCAGCTATTCCACGTCTTGGGCACCTTGAAGTGCATGGAATCCTAATTTTTTACAACGACAAACCCCTCTTCGTTTGTAGATGTCATCCTCGTCTTTGCTCATGAGAGGCTATTGCGATTAAAGGGGTGTCGAGAGAGAATGTGCCATCAGAGGTCATATGCATCTGGCACCCAGAGGCGGTCTCTCCAGAAGAGAAGATTATCCTATCACATAAAGAAAGAATGGGCAGTTTGCTCACCCTAGAGATGAGTAACCAGCTCTTGTGTAGAAGGGTCTTCCAAGTAAGCCTTCCGTAACTCTGGAAGGAAGGGGCAAGAAGGAATAGATAAGGTCATACAAGAGCTAGTGGGGGGGTCAACGAGTGAGAGCATCTGCCACCATGTTATCGGTCCCCTTCTTGTAAACCACCTCGTAGTCATAGCCCAACAACTTGCGATCCATCGTTGTTGTGCCGAAGTGGAAACCCACTGTTGAAGGAAGCACTTTAAGGGCTGATGGTTTGATGCAAATAAGGAAGTGGTGGCTAAGCAAATAAGGTCTCCATTTAGTGACGGCATGGACTATGGCAAGCATCTCCTTTTCATAAACTGATAGAGACAAGGAGTGGCTAGTAAGAGCCTTCCTAAAAAAAGCAATAGGCCGCTCATCCTGAAGTAGCATGGCCCCAAGGCCTCCCTTTGAAGCATCCGTCTCGACCACGAAGGAGTGGCTAAAATCGAAAAGAATCAAGATTGGGGCGGTTGCCATGGATTGCTTTAGCCTGTGTAAAAGCCTCTTGGGACACTTTTGTCCAAGTAAAGGCCCCCTTCTTGAGGAGAGCAGTGAGAGGACAAGCGATTGTACCGTACTGACTGATAAAGTGCCTATAGTACCTTGTGAGGCCAAAACAACCACGAAGTGCTCAGGCACAAGTGGGAGTCGGCATGAAAGCATAGCGGTCACCTTCGAAGGGTCAATGGCGACCCCATAGCGAGAGATGATGTGGCTAAGATAGTCCACCTGTGGGCTGCCAAAAGAGCACTTCGAGCATTTAAGAAATAAGGAATTAGTTCTCAGAATGGAGAGGACAAACCTGAGATGCTCTAAGTGATCCACCCATGATGTGCTATAAATGAGGATATCATCGAAGAAGGCTAGAATGAAGTGGCGGAGGAAGGGCCAAAATAGGTTGTTCATGAGGCTCTAAAAGGTGGCAGGTGCATTGGTGAGCCCAAATGGCATGACCTAGAATTTGAAGTGGTCATCGTGGGTGCGGAATGTTTTCTTGTGGACGTCAGCAAGCTATACTCAGATTTGATGATACCTCGAGTGAAGATCAAGCTTGCTGAAGACTATCGCTCTGGCCAGCTCATCAGGGAGCTCCTTAATCACCAGAATAGGATACTTGTCCTTAACGGTGATGGCATTTAGTACCCGGTAGTCCACACAAAAGTGCCAAGTTACATCTTTCTTCTGAACAAGTAACATAGAAGAAGAGAAGGAACATATGCTTGGTCGGATGATACTAGACTTTAGCATGTTGGCTACCAAGTGCCCAATCTCTGTCTTCTGGATGTGAGGGGTAGCGGTATGGTCGAACATTTTTATGAGAAGCCCTAGATGGGAATGTGTTGATCATGAGGTCACACCGGAGGGAGCCTCTTGGGCTCATCGAAAACATCCTTGTGTTCTGCCAATATAGCAAGGAGATCTGCTGGAAGGTGGTCTTGTTGTACCTCTATAGTGGCACACTGCTAAAGGAAAAAACCCTGAGGTGGATTGCAAGGTGCCCGGCTGAGAACCTTGGATACGCACCCACTGTCCATGTACCTCAAAATCCATTACCATCTCACGGAAGTTCCACACGACATCTTCAAGATCTCGAAGCCACTAAATCCCTAACACGATGTCAGCTCCTTTTATGGGCAGCAAAAATAGGTCGATGGTGAAGGTATGGCCTTGGATAGCTAACAAGGCTTGTGCACACACCCCAATGCTCCAAAGGTGTTTGCCATCACCGATTATGACATCAAACGGCTTCGAGTCTGACACGAATCATCCCAACCATTGTACTACCTTACCGTTGATGAAGTTATGGGTGGAACCACTATTGGTTAGGATGGCCACTTGCTTTCGCTTGGGATGACCTTGAACACACATGGTGCGAGGAGCGAAGGGCCCTGAAAAAGCATGTACCGAAATCTCAGGCAGCATGCTATCATAGTGGTGTAGATTGTTCAGGCTACAATAATCATCCCCTTCTTCGACCTCCTCAACCAACAAACTGCTTCTGACCGAACAGTGATGACCGGGAACAAATTTCTCATCGCACTTGAAGCACAAACCCTTCAATCAACATTCATCCATCTAGGCCGGTGTGAGGCGGCTTACAAGTTGGCCAACAAGAAGGGACGGCTGGTTGGGGTAGCTGATGGGGTTGCTATTTGCTGCACTTGGAAAGGAGGCTGAGCTGATTGGGGGCTATGGCAAGGATCCTAAGCAGAATCCTTTTCACTGTCGGGTCAGCTTCTATTCCTCAATTCATGCATGTCGCACGACTTCCCACATTGACAAGCTGGAAAAATGGTGCATCTAATCCTAGATTTCTGGTTTGAGCCCTCTTTTGAAAGTTCCCACAAGGGCTGCATCGGCCAATCGGGAAGATGATTAGCGATTTTCATGAACTAGGTGTAGTAGGCCCACATGGTAGTGGTTTGGCGCAGGGTGGACAGCTTCTCGTTGAAGTCTTGGAACTCGTTGAGGCCGAATTGGACACAAAGCTCATCAGCGAACACAATCCAAGTGGTCAAATGGACCTCCTTCTCAAAACTTTGAAACCAAACAGAAGCATCACTGTCCAGATGGAAAGCGGCTATGCGTAACCGTTCAGCCTCGGAATGAGTTCCCTGGTAGGTGAAGAACTTCTCCACCTTATATAACCATTCTACCAGATCGTCATCGCCATTGAAGCGTGGGAACTGAAGATGAGCCAAAAGTGCCTGAGCTCCACCTCAAAGACCCCTACGAGGTCCCAAGTTATCTTCCCATTCGTCCTCAAACTCCTGGACTAAATATCTAGGTTGATACACCATGGAGGCATTTCCTTGAACACCTGGAGGGCCTCGCATATCCTAGCCTGCCCATCCTCCTTCGTTGTGCTGATCAAAGATGCCAAAGCAGACTGAGTGTCGGGGCTGGAGCACCTCCCTTTTGGACGAAGCTTGAAGGCCGGGGCCGCGGAATTCTTGGGCATGCAAAGGCTCGCCCCTCTTAGTCTAGGGTGATTGTGGTCTGGGAATTAGGGACGCTGAGGGGGATGCTTGGAGTTGAACCACCGCTGTGGAAAGGGACTCGAGTTTAGCCATAATCTGAAAAAGCACAGAGGGATCGATCGATTCAGTTGCTGGTTTGGGGCTGTCCGCTGTGATCTCATGTTCTTTCTCGGGCTGAACTTTGGGAGCCATCGCCGACTGTTTCCCTTGCGGCATGATGGATCATGGCAGCATTGATGCCAATGTTGTGTCCCAATTAGACATGAACGGTACCTCGCTTCACGAAGGGGAAAGGGGAGGAGTTTTAGATGAAGGAAGGAGAGAAAGTATTCTTCTTAATTTTGCATAACCAAAACAAGGGAGAAGACAAACCCTTATAGGGAGGCCGCGCCCCTCCTTGGGAATCATGCTAGCTGGTGGGCCCGGCCAATCAGCAGATCACTAGCTGGTTCATTACAATCCATGCTATCAATTTCCCCCCTAGACACAATTTATTACATTCTGAAATTAAAGCATAAATAAGGAAAGTAGCCTAATATAGCAGGTTCTAATATGGAAAGTAGGAAAGGGCAAGAGATGTCCCGCCCCTGAGTGGATGTACACAGCATATAGCTTGTTGTATTGAAACTTTTTTCTACTCGATTATACTTCACACTCTATTAGCCAATGTGGACTTAGACTTTTATTAGCCTATATGGGCTTTGACTCTTATGCTTGAGCCATGTATGGGCTATTTTGGACTAAGTGTGTGGGTTGGAGTGTGAACTACTATTTAATTTGTAGTCCTTTATTTTCTCATTTCGCTCTTGTACAAAGTTGATGTGCGCAACTCCATAATGATTCACCCAAGTAAGGGCTAAGTTTTCCACAATCGAATATTACTCTGTCGTGTTGTGCACCATCTTCCCCTTGGACCAGGTCTATCTCGGGGTTGACATGTGTCGGGGCGTGACACTAGTTCCTCTCGCCTGAATCTGGCATCCCTCCCCTGCTCCCCCTTTCCCAGTCCCCCCCCCTTTGATCCCCCTCCTACCAGTCAAATGAAGGACTCTGGGACACCAAAGTCTCATGCCCCTTCCCCTCTCCCCCCCCTCCCCCCACACCTGTGCCCCGGCTCCCTTAGAGAGGGGAGATTTATTTCTTTTTTAAAAATTATTCTTATAAGGGGTGCTTTAAATTGTTTGCTAATAAGTATTTTTTATTTGTTATTATTAGCAATGCAAAAACTGCCTCTAAATTTTTATTTTTTTAATAAAAAAATTTGTATTAGCGGTGGTTTATAAAACGCCACTAATAATATATTATTAGCTACGCTTGGTAACTAGTGTCGCAAATAATACAATTTATTGAGGGATAGTGAATTACAATTTATTAGCAATGTTTTCTTATAAAGAGTCGCTACAAAAACTTTTAGGGATGTTTAAAAAACATCTCTAATAAGGTTCTTTAATTCTTTTAAATTCATTTAAAATGTTGCTAATAATTTACTTTTAACAACGCCTTATAAAGCATCGCAATAAAACATATTAGTGATGCATTAAAAAGCGACACTAATAGCATACTATTAGCGGCATTTTTCATATGTGCAGTTAATGAGAAGTACTAACGGTACTTTTTTGTGCATTTAGATATCTTCTTTTTTAAGTGTCACTAAAAGTCATTAGCGACGCTTCTAATAGTCTTTTTCTCTTGTAGTGTAAGTAATACATAATTTAGTAGATATGATCATATGTACTAAAACATGCATAAGCCATGGATTTGCTAAAATAACCTTAGATATATGCATTTATATCCTAAGTTAAATATACAAAAATTACCAAAGAAGCACAATCAACAATACAATATCTCATTTTACTAGTTTAAGTAGATGTTTTAACATAATAACAACATGCAATTCATACATTTTTAAAAAAATAGTAAATAAATTCTACACAACATGAAAATTTATAGAAACCTAAATCATATCTTTAATTATAATATAAGTAAATATTGTATGCAAATAAGTACAAAAAATAATTTGTCATTTAATTAATAAGATCGTGCAATTTTGTTAGAATTATTGACCTACAAATTTATGACTATGTCATTGACTTATTATTCTCCAAACAACTTGAAATTTTTATAAAATGCTCATAACAGGTATATCAATCCATCAAATGAAAGAAATACCCAAAAATCATATGTTTTCATCCCTAAACACACTTCTAAACACGGAAACATAAAATATATTAAATACATATTATTCTAGAAAAATCCTAAAAATTAGGAAAACGATCTTGACATGATAATCCACTTTTATAAAAATTTTGAGAGCAAAAATCAAAGTAAAAATATCCCAAACGTAGTCTTGAATCCAAAATAGAGACAATAATAGATTTAAGCAATTCACTAATCACATATTATTATCCCAAAGAGGAGAATCAAGTCATATAGTCATTATTCATAAAAAAAACATGATCAACATCATCAAAGAGGATTCTTATACAATAAATTAACCTAAGAAATAAACCTCTTATCTCTAGGGTAGAGAAATTTATCAAATATTCCTAAGTCAAAATATCCATGTTCCAAAAATTAAAGTTTTCCATTAGATATAAGAATAAAACATGATATTTACCAAAAACTATGTAATTTCAAGTACTACCTTAATTCTAATGACTTTTAAATATGAAGCACAAGGTTTTACATCAAAATAAAAATTATAAGGTTCTACAAATTGCATAGGATAAGATAAATATGAAGGTTTTGATAGAAGAAGACATGAGAGTTATGATTAATCATGAAAGACCTTCAATTGACAGTTAAAAATTATAGGATTAAGGAGGAAATAATCAAATTAACTCGCCTTGAGAGAGGCTAGGGTATAAAAATTCTTAGTCAATTCCAAAAAACAAAAAAACTCTCTAATTAAGACTCTTATGTAATATTCATAAGGGATGGGGATTAAGGTTCCTAGTCCCGCTAGGACTTAGGCTACTAAAATATCCTTGGGCAACCCAAATTGGCCTGTAAACTACTATTCTTGTAATTCACTTTAAATTTACCCAAAAGACTAAGTAAAAGGCCTAATTTTAGGTCTAATTTGGGTAATGGGTCTAATGCATATAATATAACTTCAAATTTACACATTCTTAGTAGTGTTTCGAAGATCTTTATATATAGTTTCAAATCATATGAGTTTCAAACCTAGAAGTAACTAACCAGGGAGTTATTTAACTAATAAGTTCAAAGGGTCAACCTCCTTAATGTTTAACATGTCCTCCATTAGAGAATTAGGAAATTTCTGGATCTTATAAAGGGTGAGAGAGAGGAGGGGTGGATTAGTCCTTTCCTTGATCACAAAAACAAGAAGCAAGAAGGTGGAAGGGGTGGCAGCTCAACCCAAAGAGAGGGGAGCCTCTGTCAAGTCAAGAGGGAGATGCAGGACTGAGGCGTTGGTGGCCGGCTACCCCTTCACAAGGAGAGAGAGTGTGAGTTAGTGGGAAGAGAGCGACCTTAAAGCCCTACGTAGGTTGGTCTCCTCTTCCTTGTTAGGCTTGGACTCTAGGCCCGACAAGTCTCTTCTACATAGGTTTCCTAGTAGTGTCTTAATCATGGTTATAGGCTCAACCATATGAGCCCATGACGATCTAGCACACCCCTCATGGCCATGCTTATGTGGGTCCCACTCTAGATTGTGCACATGTTTGAGGCCTATAAAGTATATGCATGCATGCTTGCAAACTTATAATATATTGGCACATATATAAGTGATTGTACACATCAGGCCCACCAAACATGTATAACAAGGGTAATATGTTGTGGGTCCACCCCCACATGCCCTGAACGCTAAAAACTAGAACCGGTTCATCCTGATTGGATTTCTTATGTGATCAATATAGTTTGAACCCCATATATAGGTCCAACAGTAAATCATATTTCCTTGGCTTACACTTTCATTGATACATTATTTTCATTTGCTAAGTTAGGTAGTGGATGATTACGGACTTGTCCTTGGCGTCACCCCTTTGCTAAGGCATCGTCATTGGCACCAAAGAGGTTTTTGTTTGTATTGAGTCTTCATTATGTAAGAGAGGAGGATAATTTTTCTCGATATTTCCCACTACTCTAAGCATTCTTTTCATCCATGATTCACCCTGTCATGTTGGGATAACTTTCCCTGTTTATTGTTTTCTAACGCTTGTTTAATTAGCCTTTCAAGCTTATTTAATTCCTAACCCCGTTTTATTATTGTGGAAATTTAACTTTAGGTCGAGAGAGGAAAATTAAGTTCAAAATGGACAAAAGGGTATAAATTATTGAGGCAATGGGTGGCATTGGGGAAAATCACTTTAGGATTTACCCCACACATATGAGACCACACGTCCGAAAGAGAAAATGTGCTTACCCATGTCACTCTACGCAAGCCATATTAGCGAGAAGAGGAGACAACCCATCACCTCTAAGAGACACACTTGCCCCAAGTCTTCAATAGACGTACCCTCTCACTTCCTGGTGTTCCCTTCCATTGCATATCTTCTTCAATCTCTTCATAAGCATTCTCACGGACGAAATTTGAATTCCTTTCGCCCCAACCTGAGCGTTTCTCTGGCAGACATCTACCCATCACAACTGTCATCGCAGTAGTCTAAAAGAGTAGTCTAAACAATCTGAAAGTGAAGGAGGCCCATGGTGTATTATTAAGGGAACTAAATCTTTTCTCTCAATCTGTGATTCTATGTGATATTCTCACATGATCTTCTCTTAATCTGTAATTCTTTGTGATATCCTCACATGATATGTAATCCATTATAATATTCTTAAGAGATTCACCCCGGATTTGTTTCTACGGGTCTTCTCAATAAATACTGTACACAACACAGTTTTTACTGCTATTGAAATCCTCTTCCTCTTCATGGTATCGGATGCCAGGCCAGGCTAACGCCTAATACAACGTGCGCCCATCCCCTTCTAGTTCAAATTCTCCCATTTCCTTCCCCGTCCCTTTCCTAGTTCCCCGTGCTGTCTCCCTCCTCTGCCTGTCTCGAGCCCATCCCCTGCAGTCGCCTTGAGCCCATCACCTGCAGTCGCCTTGAGCCCATCACCTGCTGCACATCACTATTCCCCATCTTCCTCCCATCACTCCCATCCCCATTTCACTATTCACCACCGCCAGCTAACCAGTCGCCGGTCTCTTTCCTCCCCTCCCTCACTCTTCTCCTCTCTCCCTGCCCGTCCGTCACTCCCCGTCGGCTTCCTCCCTCTGTCTCAATCTCTCCTCCTCTGTCTGCTCACCGCCTCCCGCAACTTGCCACCATCTCGCCTTGCCCACCGCCCTGTGTCTTCCCCCTCTGACCAGTTGTCCAATCGCTTCCTCCCTCCATGACTCGCGCTTCTCCGGTCTCCCTCTGTGATCAGCCATTTTCTTCGACACAAACAAAAAACAAAACCCGCCTTTCTCCTCCCATCCCCTTGCCAGACTGTCCTTCTCCTTCCCATGGATCCCCTCGCCTCTCCAGTGCCCACCGTCGCCTCTACCTCCCCTGACCACCCTATGCCATCAGTCCCCCCCACCGCAACTGATTTCCTCCAGACCGTTCCCACCTCCATTAAATTCCTTGTCTCCAACCTATCCAGCTTCATCACCATCCGTCTTGACGGCTCCAATTTCTTGGTCTGGCACATGGCCACCGCCTCCGTCTTGGCCACTTACCACCTCCTCCCCTACGTCGATGGCTCCTTGCCATGTCCCTCGCTGCAGACTCCTCTGCTTGGCCCTCTTACTCAGACTGGCTCACCACGGATCATCACCTTCTGGTCTTTCTCCGAGCTACCATCGAGCCGAATCTCGTCTGCCACTTCCTCACTCACACCACCGCCACTGATCTCTGGACCGCCGTCGCTACTAGATATGTAACGCCCGAGATTTTTCACACATTTTCCTTAAAATTCACGGAATTTTTTTTTAATATAACGTCTATAAATCGGAGGAAAAATGACGAAACCAAAACCTGATAAAACAGTTTATAATTTAAAACACTAAACATCCACATACGGTCAATCATCGTACGGCCAAAGCAAATATCATCAGGCGCTACTCGAAAACACACGTACGAATAAATTTGCTATGATCATAGACTTTTAAATACAAATCACTCTCCCAGGCATCCTTGAGTACAAGTCCCATAACAGTCCACAGACGCATCCAAATGAAAGTCTAGAATAAACATCTAACTTCTCATCTCACCCAATACAGGAGATCGTGGCACAAACAAACTCGCAGAGAGTCAAGCAGATACCTGAGTCAATGGGAATCAATCCACCGTTGAAACGAGCATCCATCTCCAGGAGCTCTCCGCACAACCTGCAAAACCTCCCGTGCAACAGGGCTAAAAAATAGTAGGGTGAGTATTTTCATACTCAGTAGGAAAATACCCAGTAGGGGAAATCCCAAACGGTGAACTCACAAGTTCATAATCACATGCGTCATGCAACTCAAACATGAAGCAGTCAACATAATATAATCATATCGTGCACATACACATACGATCATACCAAAGGCACCATCGTGCCACAAACATACCGAAGGCACCATCATGCCAAAATCATAATATCCAATCAACTTACACAAACACCCTTATCCAAGGTCATACAAACTTACTCGTACCACCGTACACATACTCATACAACATACGCATACTTGTACGACCTTACTCATACAATCGTATGCTCACTCATACAGCTTACCCATACATGTACGACCTTACTCGTACAATCAAACTCGTACGACCTCACTCGTATAGTCTGCACAAAATCATACTTACTATCTTACTCAGAAACATATTCTCACAATCGTACACATACTCTTACAGTCGTGCTCATACTCATACGCTTACAGTCTTGCTCATACATACTCTTACAGTCCTGCTCATATACATACAGTCGTACTCACACTCATACAGTCGTACTCATACACATAATCGTACACATATTAACGACCACTCTAGCTCATTACAACCAATAAGCTCCAGCGTCGAAATGGAAAAGAATGCCACTGGGGCAACACCTTAACCTCCGGGGAGTGACTAGACGCCATGGACTTTTCCGAAGGTAAGGCACACCAATGCTCATGGGGCATTGGATCAAACAGGTAAGAGTAGATCCATGATACTACTTACTTGAGCGCGCAAACATAAACACCCACACATAAGGGGTCATACAGTTGCCCACCATAATGGGTCTTATAGTGCCATAGAATCGCCCACCATAATGGGTCTATAGTGCCAAAGAATTGCCCACCATAATGGGTCTTATAGTGCCATAGAATTGCCCACCATAATGGGTCTTATAGTGCCATAGAATTGCCCACCAAATGGGTCTTATAGTGTCATTGCCACTCTTGGGTAGAAAACATACAGTGCCACTTGGGCAAAAACATACAGTGCCACTCTTGGGCGGAAACATACAACGCTCTCAACAGAGCATCAAACGTCTGGGCTTACACAGCACACAGACCAAAATAGAAACATATGTCGCTCTCAGCAGAGCATCAGACGTCTGGGCTTCATATAGCACGCAGACAAAGTCAAAAATGTACATCGCTCTCAACAGAGCATCAAACGTCTGGGCTTATACAGCACGCAGACAAAATCAGAAACGACGTCCCTCTCAGCAGAGCATCAGACGTCTGGTGCCCTATGCAACACACAGACAACATCCCGCAGGATAAACACCATGGCAAGACATGAGAAAAGCTCGGCCGACTCAATAGCGGCCAGCTCAAACACGGAACTTAATCCGTCGAACCCTCATGTCTCAAACTCACAACGCTATCATTAGTTGTGCTTATAATTCAAGTTTAAATTAAATATATTATGCGGTACAATTATGCCACACAAACTCACAGTCCTCGACTGGTCAAACTGAAGCTGAGCCCGATCCAAAACCCAAGTTCGTCAGGGCAGCAGACTTCACTTACTCGTCCACATCATGGACAAAACTCATTGTACAACTAACCCTTACAATCTTACACACTTCGCCATCCATCTTATGGCCAAATCAACTTACACTGACATCCTCAAATAACGCTCCTCAGAGCCAACCCAGTTGTCGCCCTCTTACTTATATCTCACTTATTATTATTGTAACGACCCGTTTTTCGGTTACGCTTAACCCGGGAGGGTTAAGGGTAATTCGGTAATTTAAGATTAATGTTAAGGGTTTTCATTAGGTGAAATACCCTTAGCCAGGTAGAGCTTGGCATAACGAGCGTAACGATTCGAAGAACGCGCGAAACAGAGGTCGGGACCGGAAATTACGATATTTAAGAAACATGCTTTATAGGTGGGACCCACATGGAAATAGTATGATTTGCTGCTTTAAGTGGGGTGGTATCGAAGGGCTCGTCGATACAAGTCCAACGGTACCTAGAACGCGCGAATCCGAATCTGGGGTACGAAGTTACGCGTGTTTGAAGATAGGAGAAAAAGAAAAAAAATATAATTATTTAAAACGGCGCGCGGCGCGCGACTGGCGCGTGCCGCAGTGCACGGATCGGCGCGCAGGCCGGCGCGACGTGTGCGCCCGCGTTACCGCGGGTGCCGCGGTATAACGGCCCCGCGGGCGCGAGCCGCGTAACGCGGACGCGAGCCACGCGTTACCGCGGCGCCGCCGCCCGAAAACCGCGGTGCCGCCATTTCTGGCGGCGCGGTGCCGCGGTTTCGGCGGCTCGGGGGGTCTATATAAACCCCATTTCTCCTGTGTTTCGACCAGAACTTCTCTACCCCCATTTCTGACCGTTCTGAGGCCGATTAAGGCCATTCAAGACTCGTTTCCTACTAAATCGAGTATGCTTTACGCAATGGAGCTGTCCGTTCTTCGAGTTGGAGACCGTATGATGAGGAAATATCCCAAGACAAGAGGAGGTCCTGCCCGTTATCTTCATGCACCGACGAACTTCGTTTTTTCTGTTTCTGGCCATCCCAACTCCGATTTAGTCAATTCAAGAGGCGTTCTTGACTAAATCAAGTATGTTCTACGCAATGGAGGGTTCCGTTTTCTGAGTTAGCAATCGTATGAAGAGGAAACGCCCCAAGACAAGGAGAGGTTCTACCCGTACCGACAAACTTTGTTTTCTCTGTTTCTGGCCATCCCAACTCCGATTTAGTCGATTCAAGAGCCGTTCTTGACTAAATCGAAGGTGTTCTACGCGATGGTGGGTTCCATTTTCTGAGCTGACAATCTTATAAGGAGGAAATCCCCCGAGATTAAGCAAGGCTTTGCCCGAACACCGAAACAAGAAAAAGACACCCGAAGTAAGACGGGGATCTATCTGTAGATACCAATACTGTATGGGTTATGATGGAAGTAAGTATTTCTAATCTTCCGTACAGCATGTGCTAAGTTATGATGTGTGTTATGCTACGATTTATATATGTCATGCTATGTGCCTATATACTATGCTATGTGCCTATATAGTATGCTATGTGCCTATATGCCATACTGTGTGCCTATATACTATGCTATGTGCCTATATGCCATGCTATATGCCTATATACTATGCTACGTACCTATATGCCATGCTATGTGCCTATATACTATGCTATGTACCTATATACTATGCTATGTGCCTGTATGCCATGCTATGTGCCTATATACTATGCTATGTGCCTATATGTCATGCTATGTGCCGATATACTATGCTATGTACCTATATACCATGCTATGTGCCTATATACTATGCTATGTGCCTATATGTCATGCTATGTGCCTATATACTATGCTATGTACCTATATGCCATGCTATGTACCTATATGTCATGCTATGTGCCTATATGCTATGCTATGTGCCTATATACTACCTATATACTATGCTATGTGCCTATATGCCATGCTATGTGCCTATATGTCATGCTATGTGCCTATATGCCATGCTATGTACCTATATGCCATGCTATGTACCTATATACTATGCTATGTGCCTCTATGTCATGCTATGTGCTTACATACTATGCTATGTGCTTACATACTATGTTATGTGCCTAGATGCCATGATGTATACTTATATGACGTGTGTGGTCTCGCTCTAGGGTAGAGCGAGACGTGTAATTTGTGTTCTCAGTCTCGGCTCAGTGATAGAGCGAGACATGTATGTGTAGTTTTGATCCCACTCGGTGGTAGAGCGGGATGTACGTTTTTGGTTTATTAACTTCCGCTTCACTCCGATATATGACGAGTTTTTGTACACTCCGACTAAATATTCGGAGATATGTATTTTATATGTATGATTTTGTGATACTTGTTGTATGTAGTAGCCATTAGGCAGAACTACGTTCGGATCCGATCGTATTGGGTTAATATCCAATACGTACGTAGGCAACCAACGACAAGGCAACGTTGGCCCGATCCAAATCATTATAATAATATATTTAATTTTGTTGTACACGCGACGAACTATGAAGTTTCGTTGTGTGTACGTGTTCGTTACAACCTAAGTCTACGTACGAGGAAGCCTTAAAGCTCCGTAGTGCGTAGACGAACGTTGTACCTCTCGCACTCAGACGATGATTCCTGGCTCAAGGAAAGAAAAATTTCCTATTAGTAAGATTTGTGGGCCCGACTCGGGTCGGGTCGTTACAATTGGTATAAGAGCATTGATCTGTCTGCGAGAGCGTCATATTTTATTAATTTAATAAGTATGTTGATTTGAATTTTGAAATAAATAGAGTTTCTATTTTGAATACGTTTTGATTATTTTTGAAATGAATTGTGATTTTTTTTTAAATTTCTCTTCTGGACGTGTTGTTGTGGATTTCAAATAAAATCTGATTTTCTTCTTGTGGTTATGCCCATGTGTTATCGAATCTAACACAAACTCTAATTTTGAATTTTTGTTTTATCGATAATTTTTAATTTAAGATAGACTTCTATTTTATGAATTTCGATCTTAAATAAAGAATGTTTTGAATATGTTGTTATGAACAAGTCGTATCAAATTTGATTCTAAATTAGTTCGAACTTTAATTCTGACAAATTCTAAATTACTTTATTAGAAGTAATTTTAAAGTTTTATGCTATGTATATGTATCTGATTGATGACAAGCTTATACTTTATAGATGTCAATTTTAAATTAGAATTAGAATTTTGCTTTGAGTATGGTGCATCTAATTTATTATGAAATTTAATCGTATAATTATTTGAGATTTTTATTGCCATGTATTGCATGAAAATTTGATGTAAAAATCAATTTGATTATTTAATTTTTCAATTGAAATTTATTTATAGCTTAAGTCTGAATTTATTGCATCTTGTTTAATTTTTTTTATTTCAATCAATTTAGAAATTGGATTTCATATGAATTTTGCTTTTGAACTTTTCATTTTGTATATGTGATTTATATGAAGCTCGATTTTATGAAATGTGATTTTTAATCGTGAGTTATATGAAAATTCTTTCTAAATAAGTTAATTTAGATTTAATTTAGAATTTCATTCTACATGTGTTGCATCATGTTTAATTTTTTGGATTTAATATGAACCTTGCTTTTGAACCTTTCATTATATGACATTGAATTTTATATGAAGTATGATTTTTATGAATTATAATTTTAATCGCAAGTTATATTAAAATTCTTTCTGAATAATTTGATTTAGAATTCATTTAGAATTCTATTTTGCATGTATTACATTGAATTCCAGACAGATTTTGATCTTTCTAAATTTCAAATTGTCAATCGACAACGAATTGAAATTTTGTTTTCTCGTATGACTTTGGATTTAATCGGAAACCTTTATTTTTATAAATTGTGATTTTGAATTTGACTCGATCAAAATTTTGTTTTGAATTCGTTACATAATTCTTTTTAAATATTTTCAATGACTTCGATTTTAATGTATTTTAAACCGCGGTAGAAGTACCATAGCGTAACCACTAACTGCTCATGGTATGAGACATGTAGCGCTAGTGGAAAACCCTACGGTTAATTCTACTCAGGTATTTAAACAAAATATGATTTGAAATATGTTTTCAAAGACGGTAGAATTACCAAGAGGTAACCGCTAACCGCTCATGGTATGGGACATGTAGTGCTAGTGGAAAACCCTACGGTTAATTCTACTCGGGTATTTAAACAAAATATGATTTGAAATATATTTTCAAAGACGGTAGAATTTCCACGAGGTAACCGCTAACTGCTCATGGTATGGGACATGAAGCGCTAGTGGAAAACCCTACGGTTAATTCTACTCAGGTATTGAAATTTGATTTCAAATTGTCTGTTTTAGAAAATATTTTTGATTATTTTCAAAGGCGGTAGAACCATCTCAGAGTAACCAGCAAACACCCACGGTATAGAAGGTGGAGTGTTAGTGGACAACTCTGCAGTAAATTCTACCGTTATATTTATACGAATCTCATTTCCGAAATATGAGTATTTTGAAAGTTTGTTTAAAATTTGTTTTGAAAAACAGTAGAAATCCCGAAGAGAAATCACTAAACACCTGTGATATGAAATATCAGGCGTTAGTGGATTAATCTAAGGTTGAATCTACTGGTGGATTTGATATGGAATTTTAATTTCAAATCTTTTGGTATTTGAAATTAGATTTGAAATTTAGTAAATTTAGCTCAATTGCCTGCGGAATTGCTAAGAAGAAACCATCAAAAACTCGTGGTATATGACATGAGGTGTTAGTGGACTGCTCCAAGGTTGATTCCGCTAGTATATTGAAATGAATTTCGATTACAAATCTGATTTAATCAAAAATGTTTATTCGGGATTTGATTTGACAATGAAGTTTTCGATGATTTGGGTCTTCGGACCGTCTGGATAGTTATTTGGTATAAAGCCCAAAAGCTATCAATTCTGGATACTGCCAAATTTGGCATCTGGCGCGCACAGGATTGGGATGTCATGGGTAAATCCCTTCCTTTCTGTCTCGCGTCGCCCCATGGGCGCGGGTGTAAGTCGTTTGGTATCGCGACATTCTGTGATCGTGTTTTCAGATTTTTCAAATGATTTCAAAAGAAAGTTGACACAATATTTTCTTATGTGCACAAAACATATACTTAGAACTTAATTCGACCTATTAAGTAAAAATTTATACCAAGATTTTGACTCGCCAAAGTTTTGCTAAAAGTTTTCTACTACTTATATGAAAACAAAACTCTGATTTTAAAATCATCTCCTCTTTTCGAAAATTTCTCCGAGTTTTGGGCAATCGTGTCATCTGGATAGTTCTTGGTTCCTCGGAACTAAGAATTATTATGATTTTGGATACCGCCAAATTTGGCATCTGGCGCGCACAGGATTGGGATGTCATGGGTAAATCCCTTCCTTTCTGTCTCGCGTCGCCCCATGGGCGCGGCTGTAAGTAAATGCAGTATCGCGACATTCTGTGATTGTGTTTTCAGATTTCTGAATAATGATTTATCAGATTTTGAATTTAATATCGGATTTCGTTTATGAACAATTTATCAGATTTTGTGAACGATCGAATTATTGAACTTTGAAAGAATGATATGTCTAATTTTGAACGACATATCAAATTTATTTTGTGAAACGATTTTTCGACCAAATTGTCGAATTGTGGAAAGGAATCCAGAACTGTTTTGAATTGTGTTTGACGGGATTTGATTAATCCAGAATTGCCGTTTGTGTTTTGAGTTTGAATTTCAATCTATCTAATCCTGACATAAGCATCATATTGTGTTTTAGAGTGTTTTATCCGGTCATAAGTTATCGGATTATGCTGTGACGATTTTATCTGATCTAAATTATCAAATTTTGTATAAAGTATTTCATACGTTTGTGAACTATTAAATTTCTTTGTGAAGATTTCCTCCGATATTAGATTATCGGAATTTTATCTGTGATTTGTGCTTGAATAATGACTGAATTTTATTATGTTTAGAAGAGTAGTTTGGGCGAATTGTGAGGACGCAATTCATTTAAGGGGCGAAGATTGTAACGACCCGTTTTTTGGTTACGCTTAACCCGGGAGGGTTAAGGGTAATTCGGTAATTTAAGATTAATGTTAAGGGTTTTCATTAGGTGAAATACCCTTAGCCAGGTAGAGCTTGGCATAACGAGCGTAACGATTCGAAGAACGCGCGAAACAGAGGTCGGGACCGGAAATTACGATATTTAAGAAACATGCTTTATAGGCGGGACCCACTTGGAAATAGTATGATTTGCTACTTTAAGTGGGGTGGTATCAAAGGGCTCGTCGATACAAGTCCAACGGTACCTAGAACGCGCGAATCCGAATCCGGGGTACGAAGTTACGCGTGTTTGAAGAAAGGAGAAAAAGAAAAAAAATATAATTATTTAAAACGGCGCGCGGCGCGCGACTGGCGCGCGGCGCAGCGCACTGATCGGCACGTGGGCCGGCGCGACGTGTGCGCCCGCTTTACCGCTGGCGCCGCGGTTCCGCGCGCGGGCGCGAGCCGCATAACGCGGACGCGAGCCACGCGTTACCGCAGCGCCGCCGCCCGGAAACCGCGGCGCCGCCATTTCTGGCGGCGCGGCGCCGCGGTTTTGGCAGCTCGGGGGGTCTATATAAACCCCATTTCTCCTGTGTTTCGACCAGAACTTCTCTACCCCGCCGATTAAGGCCGTTCAAGACTCGTTTCCTACTAAATCGAGTATGCTCTACGCAATGGAGCTGTCCGTTCTTCGAGTTGGAGACCGTATGATGAGGAAACGTCCCAAGACAAGAGGAGGTCCTGCCTGTTATCTTCATGCACCGACGAACTTCGTTTTCTCTGTTTTTGGCCATCCCAACTCCGATTTAGTCAATTCAAGAGGCGTTCTTGACTAAATCGAGTATGTTCTACGCAATGGAGGGTTCCGTTTTCTTAGTTAGTAATCGTATGAAGAGGAAACGCCCCAAGACAAGGAGAGGTTCTACCCGTACCGACCAACTTTGTTTTCTCTGTTTCTGGCCATCCCAACTCCGATTTAGTCGATTCAAGAACCGTTCTTGACTAAATCGAAGGTGTTCCACGCGATGGTGGGTTCCATTTTCTGAGCTGACAATCTTATAAGGAGGAAATCCCCCGAGATTAAGCAAGGCTCTGCCCGAACACCGAAACATGAAAAAGACACCCGAAGTAAGACGGGGTTCTATCCGTAGATACCAATACTGTATGGGTTATGATGGAAGCAAGTATTTCTGATCTTCCATATAGCATGTGCTAAGTTATGATGTGTGTTATGCTACGATTTATATATGTCATGCTATGTGTCTATATACTATGCTATGTGCCTATATACTATGCTATGTGCCTATATACTATGCTATGTGCCTATATACTATGCTATGTACCTATATACTATGCTATGTGCCTATATACTATGCTATGTACCTATATACTATGCTATGTGCCTATATGCCATACTATGTGCCTATATACTATGCTATATGCCTATATGTCATGCTATATGCCTATATACTATGCTATGTACCTATATGCCATGCTATGTGCCTATATACTATGCTATGTGCCTATATGCCATGCTATGTGCCTATATACTATGCTATGTGCCTATATGTCATGCTATGTGCCGATATACTATGCTATGTACCTATATGCCATGCTATGTGCCTATATACTATGCTATGTGCCTATATGTCATGCTATGTGCCTATATACTATGCTATGTACCTATATGTCATGCTATGTGCCTATATACTATGTTATGTACCTATATGCCATGCTATGTACCTATATGTCAGGCTATGTGCCTATATGCCATGCTATGTGCCTATATACTACCTATATACTATGCTATGTGCCTATATACTATGCTATGCACCTATATGCCATGCTATGTGCCTATATGTCATGCTATGTACCTATATGTCATGCTATGTACCTATATACTATGCTATGTGCCTCTATGTCATGCTATGTGCCTCTATGTCATGCTATGTGCTTACATACTATGCTATGTGCCTAGATGCCATGATGTATACTTATATGACGTGTGTGGTCTCGCTCTAGGGTAGAGCGAGACGTGTAATTTGTGTTCTCGGTCTCGGCTCACTGATAGAGCGAGACATGTATGTGTAGTTTTGATCCCGCTCGGTGGTAGAGCGGGATGTACGTTTTTGGTTTATTAACTTCCGCTTCACTCCGATATATGACGAGTTTTTGTACACTCAGACTAAATATTCGGAGATATGTATTTTATACGTATGATTTTGTGATACTTGTTGTATGTAGTAGCCATTAGGCAGAACTACGTCCGGATCCGATCGTATTGGGTTAATATCCAATACGTACGTAGGCAACCAGCGGTAAGACAACGTTGGCCCGATCCAAATCATTATAATAATATATTTGATTTTGTTGTACACGCGACGAACTATGAAGTTTCGTTGTGTGTACGTGCTCGTTACAACCTAAGTCTACGTACGAGGAAGCCTTAAAGCTCCGTAGTGCGTAGACGAACGTTGTACCTCTCGCACTCAGACGATGATTCCTGGCTCAAGGAAAGAAAAATTTCCTATTAGTAAGATTTGTGGGCCCGACTCGGGTCGGGTCATTACAATTATACTTACTTTTCACTTATAATCTGTATGTTATGCTTGTACAATTATGAACACTCTTACTGTCTAACAAATGCCAAACATATAATCCACCCCAAACTGATCCATTCTAATTCTTACCCGTCATACTCATATCCTCTGTCATACGCTTACACAACCGCATCCAAATTCAGACAAAGTCTCTGTCACCTCTTACTGTCCATCGCCCATACCTCTGCCCACATACACTTACACACATCCAAAGCATAGGCAAAATGTCATCACACATACGTATATCTCACACATATGTACAACATACACATACGGTCATACATACATAACTTACAAACATGCACGCTAGCCATCACTAGCACATGCATACATTCATACATATGTCAAACATGCACGCTAGCCATCACTAGCACATGCATACATCAAACGTACATGCTAGTCATCACTAGTACATGCACACACATTCATACATACTTCAAACATGCACGCTAGCCATCACTAGCACATGCATACATCAAACGAACATACTGACATATTTGCTAGCCATCGCCAGTGCATACATAATCCACATCCATAAAACATGCATACATCTCATGCATATCAATCATACCATACAATCATGCTTACACGCACATCATGCACGCTAGCCATCACTAGCACATGCATACATTAAACGTACATGCTAGTCATCACTAGTACATGCACACACATTCATACATACTTCAAACATGCACCCTAGCCATCACTAGCACATGCATACATCAAACGTACATACTGACATATTTGCTAGCCATCGCCAGCGCATACATAATCCACATCCATAAAACATGCATACATCTCATGCATATCAATCATACCATACAATCATGCTTACACGCACATCATGCAATCGGATCGTTACTTAACATCCAAGCATGGAATCATACAATCCTAGCATGCTGCTACTCATTCAAAGCATGCTTCATGAAATTACGAGTTCAAAGCTCCCCTACCTCGTAATCATGACGTTCGATGGCGAGCACATGATGGTGGCGGCGTCGGCGGCGGAGTTGGTGGTCAAAACCGTTGCCTGGCTGAGAGAGCTGCTGTCCCGAGGATTTTAGGATGCGCCGGAACCATCACGGCCAAGCAGGGTGTCAGAAATTAATGCGGTAAAACCCGCGATCCACGGCGGCACACTAGGGTGGCCGGGAGAAATATCGTGCCAATGTAAGTGGCGGTGCGACCAGATGTTGAGGGTGTACTCACTGAAGATCGGCCGGTGGCTAAAATGTGCACAGCCGGCCACAAGACATCGAAATCGGCCGTGGACAGCACCCAACGGCAACGATTCCAGTCAACAAAGGCCCACATAAGGGCGGAGAGCGTGGGGCAACACTCGAGAATCAAAGGAGAGGTGGAGGACGGCTCTAGTGGTCAACTCCACTCGGTGGCAAAGCCAACCGATGGTTAGGCGGCACGAATGCGGCACCTAAAGCCAGAAGCACACGCATGGCCACAAGCACACGCGACCCAAAAGGGCGGGGGAGAGGGCTGAAAGGAGATGACCCAAGGCCCACAAAAGCCAACAGGGCTAAGGCCCTAGCGGTGGCCAATCTAAGCGGCGACATCGCCGATCGCCACCCACAACCAATACTCATGGTGCGGGCGGCTGTGCATCTCGCACGACAGAGAGCAAGGGGAGGGTCACGGTCGAGCAAAAGCTATGAGGCCGTCACTGGCCAAGGCCTGAGCAGGTGAACTCATCCACCTTCGGTCACGGTAAGTCATACAAATTCTTGCCCAAGGCCATCCGGTACCGACGGCGTAAATTGGGCAGGAAGGGTTAACGGCACACATGTCGGTAAGGCGGAACTAGCTGCAGCTACGGGCCGCAAGGCTGAACAAGGCCCGAAGGGGTGGCCCATTGGCATCACCGGGCCGGGGCGGAGCCGAACTAAGGTCCGCTAAATCAAATCCGGCGTCCGACTGATAACGTCAGTCTCAACGTCCAAAACGGACGTAGACCAAAAATAGGGGACAACCCGGGAAAACCCATAAGGGCGGAGCGGCCATGGGGTCGGAGGCTAAATTGGTCCAGGTGGGTGGGGCCGTCCCTGGGCCATCGCCAGGCCGGGGCGGAGCCCACGGTGGTCAAGTCACCCTCACCCGCCAACGATGGCGGTGCCAACTCACAGGAGAATCCACCCCCAGTACGGCACAAATCGGACTGGGCGGAGCGGCCAAGGTGGCAGCGGAGCTGGCTGGGGGTCGGCCTTGCGGTCACTGGACCGCGGCTGGCCGGACGGAGGCCGAGCGGAGCCGTCTTCGGCCAAAGGCAGCAATTTCTGGCTCCGGTAGTCCCAAACACACGGCCCAAAAACAACGGCTCGGAAGGTCTGGTCGGAGGGAAGATGGAGGACGGAGGCAAAATCGGCCAGGAAGAGGTGGCTCAATCACTTCGCCGGACCAAGGCTGGGCCGGACGGAGGTCCGGTCGGCCGCAGCTCGCCGGCGGCGGCCCCAATTCGTCCAAACACAGCTCCGGCGAAAACAGAGCAGAGAGGGGGAATTGGGACGGGGCGGCGGAGCGGAGGCTCACCGGGCCAGGAGGGGTGTCCTCCCGCCGTCGCGGGCCCATGGAGGAAGCATGGGCGGCCGGCCAGCCCTCGCCGGCTCACGGCGGCGGCGGAACAGCACAAAACAGAGAAAGGGGACTCACCGGGGGAAGAGGCGGCGCGGCCGTGGGCGGCCGGGGCAGTGGCCCCTCTGCGTCGCGCCGCCGGGGCAGAGCCTGTGCCGGCGGCCCTGCGGCCTGCCGGCTGCCAGCGGTGGCCGGGCACAGGGAATAGGCGGAAGGGGGTGGGGGCGCACTATTCACAATTTCTGGGATCGGGCCGAGCTTGATCCTTTTATCTGTTATTCTTTTTTTTTTTCACTTATGTCCCCAATGCGCGTTAACCCACTGGTTACGCGTCAAACCTCCAAAATTCACGCCGTAAGCGCGCAGTAAGGCCCGTGGCCTGCGACTAAGCCCCACACCCGACTCTACGGGTATAAATACGGGGAAAAGACACAAATACACATACGCTGAAACGTCACATTTTCCTGCCGAAAATGACCAGAAAAATGGCAGAAAATCCCAGAAAATCGTAGAAAAATCAGGGACCTTACAAGATATCTGTTTGCTTCTCCGGTAGCGGTCATCCATCTCATGGGTGACCTTTGCCGGTGCCGATTCGGCCCCACCGGGATGGTGGCCTACCGCGACCAGCTCCGACAGTTGGTAGACCAACTGGCTGCCGTCAGTGTTTTGGTAAACGATGCCGACTTACTGCACCAAACCCTTGCCGGACTCCCTCCCGACTACACTACCTTTGCTGCTGGTATTCGTGCTCATGGTGCCCTCGTCCCCCTCGCCGAACTGTGGAACCTCCTCCTTACCAAAGAAGCCGCCCTCAAACTCCAACAGACTGCCCCTGCCGGACCACTGCTTGCCCATCCCACGGTGCTTCACGTCGCCACCGGCAACTCCCCCTCCGTCTCCAGCCCACATGCTCTCCTAGGTCCTCTCACAGCGGCCTTGGGCCAACTCCTCCTCAGTCCCCCTCAGGTGTCCCTCAGGCCACCACGGCCCTCTCACCGGCTACTACATATGCAGCCCAGGGACTGCTCCCCACTCCCCTTGCTACAAATTATCACCTTTAGCCTAGTGGTCAAACCTTATACCATCCGCATTGTCCTCAGCCTTGCTCTTTCCCATGCTTGGGCCATCAAACAACTTGATGTCTCTAATGCCTTTCTTCATGGCACCATTTCATATGAACTCTACATGGCCCAACCACCCAGTTTCATTGACCCCTCCCACCCTCACCATATCTGTCGCCTTCACAAAGCCCTCTATGGCCTCAACCAAGCCCCTCACCAATGGTACACCAAACTTTCCTCCTACTTAACCCACCTTGGCTTTCGGTCCTGCCACGCTGACACATCCCTCTTCCTTCACCAACAAGGCCCCCAAGTCACCATCCTTGTCGTCTATGTTGATGATATTCTTATCACTGGCTCTCATGCTCCCTTTGTTGACCACACCATATCTCTTCTTGGCCATGCCTTTGCCGTCAAAGACTTGGGTCTCCTTCACCACTTTCTTGGTATTGAGTTCACCACTACCCCAAATGGCCTTTTCCTCTCTCAAGCCTACTATGCTCGAGACATCCTCCATTGTGCCCACATGGATCACTGCAAACGAACCCCCACTCCTACCGGCCACAAGCGACCCCCCACCTCTCCCACCGACCCCCTATTTCCTGACCCATCCCACTACAAAAGCATCGTCGGTGCCCTCCAATACCTCACAAACACCTGCCCAAACATCGCTTATGCCGTGAACTATGTCTACCATCATATGCATAACCCCACCATTACTCACTATGCAGCTGTTAAGCGGATCCTTAGGTATCTTCAAGGCACTCTATCCCGCGGCATTCTCTTACAACCCGGGCCATGTACCCTCATTGCCTACTCTGACTCTGACTGGGCCGGTGACCCCCTTGACCACCGATCCGTCACCGGGTACTGTGTCTTCATGGGCCCTAACCTCATCATTTGGAAGTCTAAAAAGCAAGTCATAGTTGTTCGCTCCTCCACTGAATCCGAGTACCATGCTCTCTCCTCCACAACCATAGAAATTGTCTGGGTCTCCATGGGTCTCAAGTTTCTCGGTATCTCTTCTACTACTACGCCCACACTATTGTGTGACAATTGGTCAACCATTGCTCTCACCGCCAACCCGGTCTTCCATGCTCGCACCAAACACATTGAGATTGATCATCACTACATTCGGGAGCAAGTTCTAGCTGGTCACATGTAGGTTCGTCATGTCTCATCTAACGATCAACTTGCAAACATACTTACAAAGCCGTTGCCTATCACTCAGTTTCAGTTTCTCACTACCAAACTCATGGCTACTCACCCGCCCTGAGTTTGCAGGGGCGTATTAAGGGAACCAAATCCTTTCTCCCAATTTGTGATTCTCTGTGATATTCTCACACGATCTTCTCCCAATCTGTGATTTTCTGTGATATCCTCACACAATATGTAATCCATTGTAATATTCTTAAGGGATTCACCCCGGATTTGTCTCTATGGGTCTTCCCTATAAATACTGTACACAACACAATTTTTACTGCTATTGAAATCCTCTTCCTCTTCATGTATAGTTCAATAGCCCTAGTCGCCATAGAAAAAATTCTCAAGTTAGTCAATTAAATGTTTTCAAAATTTTAAAATATAAGTCAATTACTGGCAATGCATTCGTGTTTGGCTATTTGAGTGTTGCCCAATGCATTGTATGTGTTAGGCATTGAGGAGCATTCATGTTAGGTTTCAACTTGTGGTCCTTAGTATGCGTTTTTACAAAGAGGTATGTTGCAATTTAAGTGATATGGAATGCATTAGGTGCGATGGGTATGTGATGACTTTTGTAAATACTAATACGATGTTGTGTGTGTGTGTATTTGGGAGGGCATGCTATCATGCTTGTGAAAATTACGATGTAGCATATGTGTTGTCATTTCAATGGTAATCGCAACATAGTTACAACTTCATAACATACAAATGTTAATGAATCACAATATATAAAAATATTTTTTATAATGATGGGAGCTAAATTTGTGGTTTTTTGACAGATTAGTAAAGTTGATTGCTAATGCACAACATCCTAGCTGAACGACTTGGATACCTTCTTAACTGACAAGCTATGGTAGAAATTCAAGAAGACAGTTTTTAAACATCTTATAGAAGTACCATAGACCATGATGTGTCTGACTTTCTCTTTTTATGGTAAGCTGGCCACTCTAATGCCAATTGATGTGACTGATCCTAGGATTTCCACTAGTCACTAAAGGGGAGGAGAATGTCTCCAAATCAGCCACAAGAAAGTTCTAGGCCCATATATTTTCCAACGTTCAAGTTGTCTATGACATGGAGATATGGAATGTGATAGCCTTTAAGAAGACAAAATAAACGAATTGTGTTTGCATAATTCACTCAAAACACTCTTCAAACCACATCAAAATCGAAATAGAATTCGATCGATAAATGGATAACAATCGCAAACATGATTCCAATTAATTTACAATCAAACATAGCATTCAAAAGCACAATCTGATAAGCCATAATCTGATAACATAATCCAATAACTACTTAGATAAAACATTAAGAAATATTCATCTAATAAAGAAGATCGCATAACACTTTCAAAAATATAAACTAATAGTTAATAATCGGTTAACACATTTGAAAACAAACAGTATTCAATAGTCAAAGTCGGATAAAGCACACACAAACAGAATCCAAGAATTACTCAAATAAAACAAAATAAAAATCTGATAAATTATAATCGGATTAAATACTCATAACCAGAATCGGATAGATAAAAATCGAATGCTACATTCATAAGCAGGATTTGATAATTTAAGATTCAATAGAACCTTCACAAAAAAAATCTGATAGTTCATGGTCGGATAAAACACTTTAGACATAATCCGATTATTAATTTAAACTTGAATAAATCATATCATATGGAATCCAATTTAGGAATTGTAAAATTGGATAAATCATTTTTCAAAATAAAAAACAGAGTAGATTAATTTAGAGTGAATCAAAGCATAGTAGAGCAGACAAATCAATTTAGAAACAGATCCACAAATTTTTGGAATTAAATTATCTGATTGATCACGTAATCAAAATCTAATCATAATTTAAGATCAGATAACAGAATTTTGTTATTATTTTAAAATCAAATAAATTTTCAGAATCAGAACATAACATACGGATTAGAGTCATAAATGATGTTCCACCTGACACTCATGGGGCAACGAGAGGCTTAGAAGGATAAGAGTTTTCCCATGATGCTCCACACCTATATGTGCATGTAAGAATCAAATATTTTTCTTGATGGGTATCCAAACAGAGAACTAGAAGCTGAGATACTGAACGACATTGCCCATGATACTGATGGGGCATCGAGAGGCTCAAAAGGATAGGAACTTCCCATAATGCTCCACACCTATATACGTGCGCCAAAACCGATTATTTTTCTCAATGGGTATTGAGAGAGTGCAAACACCTGCATATCATTGTACATATCAGATCATAATTTCAAACAGAACAGATGTCAATTATAATATTTTCACAAAGTCATTCGGGAATTAAAACATATTACAAAAAATCATCTAATAGGAAATAGACTTTCTTAGAGTCTTTTGAATTGAAATTAGCCAATAGAAAATAGACTTTTAATATTTAAGGCAAAACATACTTTCCATATTCAAATCATACTTAGACCAAACATTTCAAACCAGACCTGATTTGAAATCAAAATTTGTATCAATGCACTAGTAGAATGAGCATTGGAGCTATCCACTAACACATATATCTCATACCATGGGCATTTGATGGTTTTTCTATAGTAATTCTATTGTCCATCAAGACAACTTTACAATTTTAAATCACTTTTAAGAGCACAGAGGATTTCGAATTAATTTTCATGTCAAATACATCAGCATACTCAACCTTAGATCGATCCACTAATACTGCGTGTCCCATACCATGGGTATTTAGCGATTTCTCTTAAGGAATGTCACTGCCTTTAAAAACAATAAAATTTAATCTAATACACTGGCAGAACTAACCTGAGACTGATCCACTAATAGCACGTGTCCCATACCACGGGCGTTTAGTGGTTCCTCCTAGGAAATTCCACTATCTTTTCAAAAACGAACTTTCAAAATACAGACAATTGAAAATTGAATCTTGTGTCAATATATAAGTAAAATTCATCATAGAGCTATCCACTAAAAACACACATCTCATAGTATTTGGTGGTTTCTCCTTAGCAACTATTCGTCTTTCAAAATATATTCATTTTATGAGTAAATGAATTTTTCGAAATGAACAATTTGAAATTGAATTATATTTTCAACACATCAGCTAACCCTAGACCTATCCCCTTACACCTCACACATCATATACCATGGGTATTTCGTAATTTCTCCTAGGTGGTTCCACCGTCTTTCAAAACAGATCTATTGAACTTTGAAAATGTAGGTATTTTGAACTTGAATTTTTATTTCAATATACCGGCAGAACAAACTCTAGAGTTTTCTACTAACACTCACGCCCCATACTGCGGGTATTTGGTGGTTACTCTTAAGTGTTCCACAGTCTTTTAAAATAGATTCATTTCTTAATCACACAAAATTTCTAAAACAGACAATTCAAAAATAAATTTTATTTTATTATTCCGGTAGAATTAATCGTAGAGTCTTTCACTAGCGCCTTGTGTCCCATGCTACGAGTGTTTGATAGTTACTCCTTGGTAATTCTACCATCATCTAAAATAAATTTGACACACTATTGAAATCAAAATTGCTAAAATAATCATGCAACATATTTAGAATAGGTATTTCTAATTGATTCAAAATCTAAAATCATAAAATCAAAGTTCAGATCAAATCCCGCACCACGTATACAAAACAGAATTGTAAATCATTCCTAGATGACAAATCAAAATTCACAAAATTGGAGTCTATCTAGAATCCAATGTAACACAAAAAAAATAGAATTTCAAATCAATTTTGATACAACTTATTCAGAACAGGATTTTTAAATAACTTCTGGTTAAAATTTTCTTGAAATCGGGGTTCGTATTAAATCCGTTGCAACACTTGCAAAATAGAATGTGCAAATCTTAAATTTGATGCGACACAATCAGAACAATACTTGAGATTAATTCCAATTTAAAATCGGGATTCAAATCAAATCACTATATATTTAAAACATTTTCTTCTCACAGACAGAGAAAAGCTCTGATATCATTTGTAACACCCCGACCAGGAAACCCTACATGGACCGGGGGTTAAAAAAATTGGTTATAAATTAATTTTCATAAAAACTAAACATATCAACTAGGAGTTGCAAACTATGTGTGCGAGAGTCGTAGCGTTTCTCTATGTGCAACGTTACGACTCGCGCTCTCAAAGTCTGCTACAGCAAGTTGGTATATTTTTTGTTTTCATGAAAATTAATTTACATTCAATTTTGTTTTCCGAACCCCCAGTCTGGGTAGGGTTTCCTGGTTAGAGTGTTACAACAAAGGCTAAAGATAAGTTAAAGCTGACTTTTCTCAACATCCTTGCAATCTTCCTATTGCCACAGGCAAAGAAAAAAGAACAAGAAAGAGGAGGTGGCAGAGGCCTTGGCTGTTGAGTCCAATCTAATGTGTAAATATTATATTTCCACCTCCAAGCAAATCTTGTGACAAGCTGCCATCTCTCATAACATGTTGTTGGGCAAATTTGGTTGCGGCCTAGGCTGCTTATGCCAACAACCTAATGTATAAATATTTACTCTCTTTGTTGTATACATAGTGTAAACAATTACTTTTCATAATTAACAAAGAGAGTAAATTTTTACTAGCTTTATAATGAGAACAACATAAGCTCCAACTAATACGAGGTGCTCAACAATGTATGGATTTGTTGAAAAAAAAGATCTTTTTGCATGCTAGTGATATCCAATGAAGAGTTTATAACTTTTACAAAGTCTTTGAGCTTAACATGAAAATCATTTAGAGTTGAAAATGGAAATCAGAATTTTCAAAATTGCTAATGTTCAAAACATCATTAATGGAGCTCATTGGATTAAGGTGTTCCTGAAAATAATGACATATGAAGGAGAACCTATTTGAGCCATCCGCAGCCTAAGGTCAGCCAAATCTAGACTCAAAACTGGCTTGCCGCTAGATATGGCGATGACTAGTAGACGGAGAAGGGGAGGAGATCAACAATATTGATGGTGGTGGTGGAGGCAGGCAGTGTTAAGAGTCAGTGGTCAAAGGAGGAGATGGCAGTTGAAAGAGGTGTAGGCATGAAGAAAAAAGAGAAGGAAAAAAGTAAGCTAAAAGAAAAAAAGGAGAGGTAGTTTTATCCACTAAACTTAGTGTCATATTTACTTTTTATATTTGTCATCACTAATTAAAACCCCTTAATAAAACACTACATAATAGTCTTAAATTTCTTCCGCTACTTACAACTGCAAAGTTATAGAGGATTTTTGTAGTAGAACATTTCCTTTGTTCCACAAAACAGATGAACAAAAAAAAGGAACCTCACCTATATGGCTATAACATATACCACATGTGTCAGTATTATTCACATATTTTCTTGATTGGATAGTTTTGAGAGAATGAAAATGCAAGCAGAAGAGAATAAAATAGCGCCAGAAAGGCAAGCAATGTCGAACGCATTTGCCATGGGGACATTCTTTATCTTTTCCAGCATCCCTGCTTGAAGTATCATCACTACCGAGTGCCCAATTTTGGTTTTTGCTTCTGAAATCGACTTCATCTCCACCCACGATGGCATCCACTGAAAAAACATATTAACAGGAATTAGCTAATTGAATAAAATTATTGTTTCTATAGTTTTGAGTAGACTTAATGAGTGGGCCTACACAAAGTTCACATGGACTCACTTATCAAGACCAATTAAAACCTATGCGTGAGTTTTTATTATGAAAATATTATTTTTCTATCTTATATTATTACTTTCGTCTTAAATTAATAATTATATTTAAAAAAATAATAATTTTTTTAATAATAAAACCAACATCTAATGGAAAGAAAAATAAGCTTATGTTATTCTTTTTTAAGTACCTAATTAATTAATTTAAACAAAATTAAACTATAAATATAAAACATACTTTGTTTTCAATTGGAGATATTAGTTTAGAATGGAAGGAGTACAATATATATGTTCCCCCAAATCTCCACAAAATATCATTATAATTCTAATTCATTATGATCTGAAACTCCTTCAATTCTCTAGGTCAATACGATGGATGACAAAACTTTCATCTCACTAAAATTCCCATGGACATCTTTCAATATGTCTCTTCAATGGAAGGAGACACTGAAGAATACGAAGCAATGCATATACGCTCCAATATTGAATGCATGTCATAAAGTCATTTTTAATCCAGAAACCTTACGTAAATTAGTATAAAATTGAGCGATGTCAATGAAGAAACTAACTTGACGATGAAAGAGCCCAAAGAGGCTAGAGCCAGACATCAATATCTCTTTGTCCCGTTTCAACTCACTGGAGCCCAAGAACATCATGTACATTCCCGTTCCAAATGTAAGCAAAGCTGTTCCTACAAGAAATAAGTCTGCAAACTAATGCAAATTAGTCTGCGATCAAGGTGAGTCTTGCCCGTGAAGCGCTTAAGTGTATTTTGAATCGATAAAAACTTGCATAACCATACCTAATGCATTAATAAGTAGGAGGACCACCTCTACCTCATCCGTCCTTTGAGCCATAATACTATAATATTCAAAGAAAGCTTCTAAAACGAAAAAGCAACCCTGCAAAGCAATTGAACCATCAGAACAAGGGTCAAGTAATTCTTATATTCCCTTTGTCCGATAATAAGTGTTTTAATTTTAAAACAAGAATAAACAAAAATAAGTTCTTATAGAACGCATTTATATGCACCCTATTTAATGCATTAATTCATGAGAAGATTTATGAGGTTATTGAGGTATCGAAGGGATTATTAGGGTGCATATAGACTATAATTCATTCTTTTATTTTGGTTTTCAAATTCAGACAGTTATTTTATATATGGGATTAAACGAGTAATTTAAAAAAAAATGAGCTTCATTACTTGAAACTAAGAAGATAATTTCTACCTCTACGAAACACAAGATAGATCCTAGTAGTGACCCAGCCACTGAGATTATTGTGAGGAAGCGACAGTTTGTGATTCCCTGCATGTAATTCCAGTAAGTCAATATAATGATAAACCTGACATGCATTCCTTTCAGGAGTCATTAAATAACGATTAACGAATGATGGTATGTGCATCATGATACAAGCTGCTAGTGAGTCTACTACTTACTCTTTCAATGAACAACTCCACATGCATCCCCCACTCCTTCCTCTTCCTAGCCGCCTGCCTAATCACCTCAACAGCCGCAGCAGCCCACTCCCTCAGAAGGCTCCCGCCGTCCAGCTCCTTCTCTGTCTTCGTCACCGACAATGCCGTCTCCGACACGGCTGCCCTCACTGGACCAAGCTTTTTCTGCCTAGCCGAACCGCCCCCAGCTGGTGCCTTCTGATCGAAACTGACCGATCCACGGTCGGGCGGATTCAAACCAATTGGATCCAACTTATTTGGTCTGCAACTCCTTATAAATCTGCTAGACATCACTGCCATGGCTATGAGCAACGAGACTTCGCTTTGCTTTTCGTTGAAAACAGCTTTGAGCCTGTTCTTCACTTCTTATTTGGGGAGGAAATTCGCAGTTGGTAACTGAGACTGGAATTTGGTGGGTCTAGAGATGAGAATATATATAAGGGAGGAAGGTTGTACAGGATCAAGGAAGATTCGGGGGCGTATTCGCTTCCAGGAAGCCCGCAGGCAGGTGGAATTTTGAAGCGTGGGAAATAGTAGGAATTGAGGACCGGACGCGTATGGCTGGGTGAAGGGGCTATGGAGACATTTCTTGAGGTTTGATTCTTCCTTCATGGGAAGCGGCAAAGGGACAAAAGAGTTGGAGCCGTTGGTTTCATGGGCGGGAATGCGCGGGTGCTCGTGCGAGTTGACCATAAGCTCACGGCCTGGGACCGTCCACATTGTCTTCCTTGCGAAAGAAGCCTGGGAAGATTCCAATCTTGACGGATATTGGGAGCCCCCGCCCCCAGTACTACCCAGCAGGAAAAATCTTCAAGTCTCCTTTCTACCTTGAGATTTTGTTCTCAGTATAATTTTAAAAAATATATAATAAATAAATAATATAAATAAATTTGTTTCTTGACAAACTAAAGTAATGAGTTGAAGGCACAAAATCACCCTGTTATTAGAGTAGAGTCATTGTAACTATCTTATATTAGGTTATCATGCATCACTACAAAAAAAAGTTTTTCAGCAACCGAAAGCCATTATAATCTGTGTCATTTTAACAAAGCGCAGCTAAAGCTATATCATTAGCGGCACTTTATGCAAAACTACATTGTAGGTAATGTGAAAAAATCAACATCAGTCAGCATAAAGCGCCACTATTAGTATTATTTTAGCAACAGTTTATCACCAACCACCTCTAAAACATAACAGTAAGTGGCGCTTCATGATGACCGTCCCTAATTTAACAATTTGCAAAAAAAAAAAAATTGAAGGTTGACAATTTTAGAGGTGTTTTATTTTAAAATGTTGGTAATATATTTAATGTAAAATTTAATTATAGCTTGATCTTAAATTAAGAAAAAATTTAAAAAGGATATAAATTTGTAAAAGTGAATGGTGAAGAATTATGTTCAATTTTACTATGGAAATTATATATTAAGTAGATTGTAGACTCATTCAAGGCAAACATTTAAGAATTCTGATTCTATGGTTGTATGACTAGAGTTTATACTCTGGTTATACGATTTTTAAGATCCATGTTTTTACAATCAAAAGTTTAAAATGCCATGATTAAATGATAAAAACGGCTCAGCTCGGTTTCATTTCAAAGTGGAAAATGTAGCTTATGTTTATTGTATGAATACAACCAGGCCATCAGCTTTACATGTGTCATGACAACATGTTAATTTTATGGCATCAACAATGGAAATAAATATTGAACTTGTCGGAGATGAGGGATACACTTAAAGCATGCCTCTATATGTATATATATGCAAGATGTTCTAGGTAAAAAATCCTAAAAGAAGGGGGTACAATTATGAAAGTCCTCAATACATGAACATGCATGTGTGGTGTTTTATATCTCTGAATGCTTAAACATTGAACCACCCATAGATGAATTGGGGATGACAAGTTGGGGTATGCTTAAAGCATATCCACATTTGTGTAAATTAAAGGAAGGGGTAGGGGTGCTAACAAGCCAAGCTGAGTTGAGTTTTGGGTGAACTCGGCTCAAATTCATAGTTTTGGATATTCACTCGAGTTTGGTTCAAACTCGATCAAGCTGTCAATCATCCAGCTCAAACTCGACTCAAGAAGGAAACTAGAAACTCGACTCGTGCTCGAGCTTGAATCAGTATATAGTGATCACATAATTTAGCTCAGTTGTGACATTGCCAAAAAGAACAATCTCCTTTACGACTTCACCTATAACAGCTTTTGTATCAAGCATTCCATTAAATAAATATGATGCTCTCATTATTTAAATACATTTTTTTTATCAAATATAATTTTATCCTTCATCATTAAAGTTGTACGTTTGGCCCATGTAATTCTAAATAATAATTGTACTTCTTTATATGGATCATATATTCTAATTCATAAAAAAGAGTGCAAAAATATAATTAGTATTTCTACCTCATTATACCAATATATATTAATTGCTTGGTAAAAAATAATATTATCAAATGCTTCATCTATCTTAAATTAATAGCTCCATTTGGTTTTTTAAAATGAATTAATTTTAATTTAATTTTAAAAACTAAATAGAGCTATTAATGTTGGACAAATAGAGTATTTATAGATATAATATTGTACAAAATTGCCATCATTTACTGAAAGCTCATAAATTTATCAATAAAAAACTACAGTATAAATAATATTATTTACTTATTTATTAGCTTTCTTTTCTAATATTTTCATTTGTGTTATGCTATATCTTGTGCTTGTATGTTTTACTGTATATGCATCTTTTAGTAGTCTCCTACCTATAAACATATCACTATTATTAGCAATTACATATCATTAAAGTGTTCATATGTTTGTATTATAGGTAATTTTTAGTAGTTTTGTATGAACATGTCATTATTATTAGTACATATATACTATATGTATATGTGGTACCACAACCTCTTCTGTATACTCCAACCTTCTTTTGGTTTTATAAAATATATTTATTATTTGATAACCTAAATTTTCTAAATTTTTGTATTCACTTCTTATTTAAAGTGTCATCTTATAACCACCAAAAAGAAAAAATTAGTGTGATTGTCGTTAACTACATTTGTGTATATAAGATATCATATATGAATGTATATCATTTATATCTATTATACATAAATATAAATTTTAGTAAATATCTCATATATAATATATGTATATTATATCTCTTTAAAATATTTACTTCCAGATAATTTATATCATGTGTAATGTATATGGGTGCTAAGGAGCTAGGTGGAGTTCAGCTTTAATATGTGGGTACATGAAACTTGATGTCTTGGACCCATCCGAAATAAATATAACTTACCCTAATTTTATGGGGAAAAAAAAGACTCCATAACTTAATGTTAAAAAATATTAAGAAAGTTATTGTAAAATTAAAATTTCTAAGGATTCCAAGAGTAGTTTTCATAGAAAATATGAAAAATATATATTGTAATTTATTTGAAATATAAAGATAGTAAGTAATATTACCATAATATATTGTCTAATGATTGAGATATTATTTGAATGTAGTACAATATATTCCATTTTTTTACTTAATTGTACTATATATGTATGTACTTTACTAAATCTTATTTCTAAGATATATCTAAATATTAATACATATTACATGTGGACATATATGTATAATGTGTCTTTAAATGTTTACTTCTCAAACATATATATCATGTGTGATATAAGCCAATACTCAATACATAGGCATTATATATTCATTAATAACATATAAATTTGTAATATATATGCATATGTTATAAATGTAAATTGGGATTGATAATTGTTATATGTATAGATAAGTGTGAATATATATTTATGTATATTATAAAATATATTTACGAATTTCATTTGAGTTCGAGTATGAGTCAAGTTCGAGTCGTGTTTGAGTTCTATTCGAGCCGAGTAGAGTCGATCTATATTCGAGTCAAGTCGATTCGATGCACCTTTGCTTGACGAGCTAACTCAGAACATTAGCACCACTAGGAAGGGGTATAAATGTGATCGTCCTCAATACATGAAGTCAGATCAAACTCGGGTTGGAATCTTTTTTAAATTTAAAATGACCACTTGATTATCAAATTAAATACAAATTTTTGAATAATTATTTAGTTTTATCTTTTACCAATATAAAATTTTTAAGAGTAAATTTAAAATAAAAATAAAAATTTATAAATTTATAATTTTGGCAAGGTTGTGTTGGGTTGGATCCCTTAAAACAAGAACTCAAGTAGAATAATTAATCGTTAAATTCGAAATCATAAAGTTGATAACCTTTTAGAGGGTCAGGTTAGGTTTGATAATGTGGGAGAGTTGCCTGCCCTTTGAGTAGCATGCAAATCTAATTTCAACAAAATTAGACTTTTTTCCATATTCCCTGAATTTTAAACGGAAATGCCATATGACCCTAGATAACACGATATAAGGTAAAATTTGGACTAAAATACCCCTAACTAGAGGTTGGTTTAATATCGTGTAAAACCTTCACAAAGTTGCATTCATTGGCATACGACATCAGATGACAGTGATTCCTCCAATTGAAAACCTTGTTCCGATTCAAAACTCCGTTCTGATTGCAAAGTACTCTGGTTGAGCACCGTTCACGTGGCATGGAAGAAGATTTTGCGATCTATCTGACCAGACATTGAAGATTAGGGTTTTTTTTGTTCTAGAACGATTTTGCGAAGAACAAGTTTTGGAACGAGTTTGCAAAGTTGAGTTTTGAAACTGTACGCCCCAAAGGTGGTTCTTCTTTGTAGCGCAGGTTCGGGTTTGCGGTGATCCGGGTAAAGGAGTTAACTTGGTAGAAAAGTAGGGGCCAAACGAGTGGTTAATCCATCTTGGAGAACAACAATGGCAGTTTCATGGTAAGGCATTTCAGATATTTGTATGCACAATTTTTTATTTAGCATGTATGAGAGCACACGACATAAGCAGTCGAAGTAGACTATCGTTGGGTTAGAAAGACAATGAGTCATATATCGTGTGTTCAATAAGAAGCTGGAAACATGATGTTCAACCATTATGATATCGTGTATGAGAGTTCCGCTTAGTGTATGTTCAAGCACATGATAAATATACTTATCGTATAAATACAAGCTAGTTCAATAATGTGAATCGACGCGGCTATTGATTATGGTCACAACCTATTGTTGATTGACATATATTTATCTAATTTCGTAGACGTAAAGTTAGAGTATTACATCAAATGGCAGAGTCAGTGAAGGTTACGGAAGAGAAGAAGAATAGAATCTATGGGAGGAGACCGGGTCTGGGAACGAATAGTTTCCCCACTGGACTGTGTCTATCAAAAGACCTTGTAGATTCACGTCCGGGATGCAAGGCTATATTGGTGGAAACCGGGTTCTACCCAGTATATGATTGTGAGCCCATCATAATCTCTAGGTCGCTGTTGGATGTACTCATTAGTGATTGTTGGGACGACTCACTGGAGGTCTTCAACATAAGGGGTAAAAAGACTTCCCTTATTGTCTCTGAAGTAGCTATGATCACAGGTTTGAGTGGCAAAGGGAACTCGTGTAAATTGAAAAGTAGCGTGGGGAAGGCTACCCAAGGCAAGGGGCAATTCTACAAGAAGTTCTTCCAAGGGAAGCGGCCGGAGAAGATAGAACTTGAAGAAATGTTGAAAGAAGTGGTTGACGAAACAAGGACTATTTCAGACGAGGACTTAGCACGGTTGGCGATCGTGCACATGGGTGTCCTCGTGTTATTCACATAGGCGATCGTGCACATGGGTGTCCTCGTGTTTTTCACACAAAGCAATAGAGCCACATCCCCAGCTCTATGTGATTACTTAGATGACACGTTGGTCATTGGGAGCTACAATTGGGCTAGCGTCGTGCATGATATGCTGATGAGAGGCATATCAGCAGCCCACCGGTACATCATGAGCAGACATAATGAGCATTTTGCCACGGCCGAAATTCTCGTTGGGCTTCATTAGTGCTGCAGGTAACGCTCGCATGTTTTATACCATGCGAAGTCTAATATTGTCTCGCTAATGCCACGATATATTTATAGACAGATAAATATTGCTATATCGGTCACAGGATACGAACTCAATCGTGTTATCGGACATACGGCATACATGCACGTAGACATATCGTGTTCTCAGTAACACTACTAAGTGTAATATCATGTGTATGACATTAGATGATTTGTACATATCGTGTTACCGAACACACGATGTGGCTCAAAGCGTGGTATCAGTAACATGACAAATTTGCTATACTAAAAATAGTGACCATTTACACTAATGACTATATTCTTTTGTATTGTCCACCAGGTATGGTTTTATTAGCATATGTCCATATGGGCTCCCAGTGGTCCTCCATGCAGCCCGAGGTGCAAGAGGTGGCCCGGATTTACCTAACTTTTGAGAGAAGTGGAGAAGGACAATAAACTTGACTTGGCGACGAAAAGGGGAGGAAGAAGATTCTAGCTCATCACCAGATGAGGAAGTGGTATGAGGATGTCTTCATGAGGCTGAAGCTAGACTCGCAAATTATTATGCGCATCACACCAATTGCCGAAGAGGCGCACTTGATGGATGGCCAAAGGGCGACCCCGAAGGTTAAGAAGGCGGGTATGCATACTTTCTGGCCAATGAGACCCGCCCATGCCCTCCACAGCGAAATGTCGGGGCATGTACATTCCGGCCAGGACGTCATTGAATCATTCGTGACAATTGATGTCATGACGGGAATTTGTGAAGTTGTTTTGGAGAAGGCTATTCTCTACGGTGAGCGGGGATGGAACACGGAGCGAGTTGAAGCTGCACCTCCAACATGTTATGAACGATCTCAAGGTGGCAACTAGCCTCATAGAATAGATGCAACCCCCTAATGAACTGGAGACAGAATAGCCGCCTAAACCCCCTCAGTCGGAAGTCATCCAAGCATCAACCCATCCTCCAAGAACTGAAGGATCACTGTCGGTTCGTTGAAAGACAAGAGCTTCAAAAACTACAGAAGCTTGCCAACCATCTGCCCCCCAAGATCAACTAGTACAAGTCCCTTAGCCGGTGGACAAGGGATTCATTTTTAGAAAGTACGACATTGTAATGTATCGTGTTTAGAAAAGGGATAATTGTGTAATCAAGGCCGCGATAGACTACCCAGTCGTGCATTAAGAACGATGATTACATTACGGTAGTGTCATCAATCACACGAGCATCGAATAAGACTTTACTGAAGAAAACAAATTGCTTATGGTCGTGTGATCGTAAGCATGATTATTCATTTTTTCGTGCAAGGTAAAAGACAATATAATCGTTTATCATGTATGCACTAACGCGACTCCTTACTTTTGAAATACAAAGAAACAACAACCGAAAGCTGCCACCAAACCGAAGAAGAAGACTAGCCCGAAGTTGCAAAGGACCATAATAACTAGATTTTTATCAAAAATAAATGTTGAATACTTGGATCAACCTCGAGAGATCAAAGATCAACCCATGGAGGTTGTCGAACAACCCTTGGATGTCAAAGAGCAACCCTAGCAGGTCGTGGAACCGGAACAACCCCAAGAGAGACCGACAGAATACTTGGAGGTTTCGGATCAACCTTGAGAGGTCGAACAACAACCCGGGGAGGTTGTGGAATTGGAACACTGCCGAAAGGGACCAGAAGCACCCCAAGAAGCAAAAAAAAGGAGCAATTTTGAAAAAAGCAATAAAACTAAGAGTGAAGTGGAAAGCTGCTCCTGGTGCTGAGTGATTGAAGAAGCCGAAGTTTACTAGCAACTACGTTGAGGAGAAGTTAGCCAAGTTTGAACACATTGCCTAGACTGCAAAGCCTGAAGACGATAATCCTCTGGCATTAGTCCCTGGCCTAGACATTGGCCGTCCGGCACATCCAAATTCTCCCACTCCGGAACTAGCTATCTCAATCGTTGGCTCCAGTGAAAGGACTTTATCGGATACTCCTCCAGTTGATGTGGAAGTAATGGAGGGTATCCGAAATGTGATAGATGTAGAAGATGATACTGCGAATAAGACAAATAAGGACGATACTGCAAATAAGGTGGAGCTCAGTCTGTGGGCGAAGGACTATCTTGACACACAGTTGGTATTCCACATGGAGCTTCAGAATGAGGTAGTTAAAGACATTATCATGAAATTTCTGTCGAACCCAAACAAGTCTTGGCCCATAGAAACACTCCTCTACACTGACTACCTATCTTTGTTAAAGTAGGAGTACATAACGAATGAGGTAATATTGTTTCATTGCTCATAAGTTTTAACCTCTATCGTGTTATCAATCAAACGATTGATTAACTGACGAAGATGTTCAATTAATTATCGTTTTATCAACAAGACGACCTTTTCTCATATCGTTGTTTTCATAATATGCTAAGTTTCGACTATAATGGCTGAAGTAAAACTAGCTTATTGATTAATACACGACTTGTAACATATTCGTGTGATTGATAATACAATATAGTCGTACAACATATACCTGATGGCATGATCCATCGACTATTGTGTCATTACTAACACAATTGGTTTGTTGTAGGTCATAGACGTGTTCTTCCAACTTCTTGATAAATGCAATGCGAGAAATCCAAGCAGGTACCCCAACTATTTTTTTGGCAGGTTCACCATTCAGCACTATTTTAATGTTGGCATGGAGGAAGGACCAGTGGAGAAGGAAGGCAAACTCTCTGGCATATTGTTGAGAGGCCTGAATGTTAACACAGAGAGCGGTTTCATTCCTGTCTACGTCATGGGACACTTTCTTTTGCTTATTGTCCACTACAGGGAGAAGCGATTTAGATGATACAATCCTCTAAAGGGTGAACATGGCCACCACTTCGCCAAGGGGGCGTTCTAAGCCTTGTCTTTGAAGCCTCAACCAACAAGGAAGATTATCTCCCTCAAGCACCACATCCAAGAGAGGAAGAGAGGAGAATGAGGGGGCAGCCAGAAGGTTTTTCTCTCCAAAACCTAGAGAGGTGCCACACTAAGCAAGGGAGAAGGGGGTGGATTGGGAGAGAGGAGGAGAAAGGGGGGCGGCCACAACTTAGGGCACTCTCCTCTCTTAATCTCCCTGAAATACCCCTCTCATTCTTCTCTTAATTGGGCTTCTTAAATGGGCTTTATTAGTTGGACCCCTTTCTAAAATTTTTGGGTTCTTCTTAGAGGGTTTGACACAACGAGAGAGGGCTTTACTCCTCAGAGCCTGCGGGGGCTTAGACCTCCTGCACACAGCTAAGCCCACGACAGGGTCGATCCCTTGCTAACCATGGGTCCAACCATCAATAGAATTCATGAGTTGGTCCCCACAACATGTTAATGCACGTCCTAGTCACATGCCTAGTGTGTGTGACAAATGCAGGTCCCATTAGAATTCGTGTTAGATCGCTCATGTTGGATCAACGCGACTGCCCACACTAACCTTGGACCACATGGCCCGTACTGACTCACCTGAACGGTGAAGAACGTGGACTAAAGTGGACCCGGGCCCATACCATGGTCCAACATCGCCCACTATGGGTGAAGGGCTCATATGGTCCAATAGTGACTTACACTAGTCTTGTCAAAGACCAATACTATGAGCGTGCTTAGAATATAGATCCATCTTTAAAGCCTTAGTGAACGGATCCGTCAACTTCTCAGAAGTAGGAATATCACTTGCATTCACTTTTCCTCTTTGTAGCATGTCAAAAATATAATAGTAATGCACCTCAATGTGTTTACCCTTGGCATTGATCCCCCCATTTTAAGTACCAACATGGTTGCCAGATTATTACAATAAATCTGGACAAGAGCATTAGTCCAGTTTTCTAGCCCCAATCTTGCTAGAAACTCCTTTATTCATACTGCTTGGGAAGCTACAATACTACATGCATAAAACTCAGCTTTCATCATAGACTTAGAAACACTCTTCTATTTCTTACTTGGCCATGATATAGCCCTGCCTCCAAACATGAAGACAAATCTGGTAGTGGATTTCCTGTCATCTGGATCCCCTACATAGTCTGAGACACTATATCTAGTCAATGATATACTCTCTGTCTGATAAGTGAGTTTTAAATTTTTAGACCCTAGAATGTACCGAAATACCCTCTTCACTGCTTGCTAATGTTGAGGTCAAGGGTCTGCTTGGTAACGGCTCAGCAAGCCTTCCACAAAACTCAAATCAGGTATTGTACAGGTCATGACATACATCAAGCTGCCAATAGCCTGTGCATATGGCACTGACTCCATCCGGGGTCTATCTTCCTATGTCTAAGGAGCCATATTCTTAGACAATATTGTACCCTTGTATATGGGGGACTCAATGGTCTTCCAACTAATGACATTGAAGCATTTAAGAACGCTCTCTATGTATGATTCTTGAGATACGCTAAGTTTTCTAGCCTTACTATCTCTGACAATTTTCATCCAAAGGATGTGGGATGCCTCACTTATGTCTTTCATCTCAAATTGGGTTTTGAGTCATTCCTTTAGACTGACAATCATTCTTAAGTCATT
Source organism: Saururus chinensis (assembly GCA_035235625.1). Classification (NCBI taxonomy): domain Eukaryota; kingdom Viridiplantae; phylum Streptophyta; class Magnoliopsida; order Piperales; family Saururaceae; genus Saururus; species Saururus chinensis. The sequence continues at coordinate 24,283,876 of CP141142.1, forward strand.
CTTCATCAAGAGTATGTCATCTACATACAACAACAACATCATATACCTAGTCCCATCCTTGAAGGTATGACACAATGGTTATGCTCATTTACTATGAACCCATACTCACTAATCACCTTGTGAAAAGTGAAGTACCATTGCCTTAGAGATTATCTTAGACTATACAATGATTTTATTAGCTTGCACACATTATGATCCTCTCTAGGAACTAAATAAGCATCGGGTTGTTCTATGTAAATCTCCTCATCTAAATCTCCATTTAGGAAAGCAGTCTATACATTCATCTGGTACAACTCTAAATCAAAGTAAGCAACACATGCCAAGAGACATTTCATTGAGTCAAATATGGACACATGTAAGTATGTCTCTTTAAAGTCCATCCCATACACCTAGGTGAACCCTTTGGCCACTAATCTCGCTTTGTACTTGCCTATTGACCCATCTTCCTGAAGCTTCTTTTTGAACACCCATTTACACCCAATGGGATTCCGCCCTTCAGGTGGATCCGCTATCTCAGACTTTGTTTTTTAGGATACAATCTATCTCCTCCTGAATAGCATTTTGCCATTCTTGAGTGCATAGAAGACTCAAAGCTTGCTCAAGGGTAATAGGGTCATCTAGAATGACTTCATCTAATGTGACAGTTGTCTTCCCCTAGCATTGTATAGAAGTCCCTCAATCTTGTTGAAGGTCTTCTTTCCCTCAATGCCATTGGTTTCTATTCAGTTTGATATTGACCTGATCCTATTACTTCCTTTGGGGTAGTACTAGGACCAAGCTCTGTTACAATTTCAAATAAATCAACTCTTTTATTAGGTAATCTGGGGTTTAATTCTTTTTCCAAGAAATAAGCATCTCTAGACTCTATAACCCCCACTGTACAATTCGTGTGGTGAACCACAAATTTTTACCTCTTAGAGTGATCACAGTAACCAATAAAGTTACACTTTATAGTTTTAGGGTCCAACATAGACCTATGCTGATTAGACACCTTTACGTGTGACCTGGACCCCCACACTCTAAGATGTCTTAAGCTCGGACGTCGACTTGTCCATAGCTTATAAGGTGTCCATTGGACTATCTTTGTGGGTACACAATTAGGAATGTATATGGCACTATTTAAAGCCTCACCCCAAAAGTTGTTTCTTAACATGGACCTTACTATGTCCATAAGCATCCTATTACGCCTTTTAGCCACTCTATTTTTTTGTGGAGTGTAGGGGAGGGTGTATTGATCCACTATTCCCTAATTAGTACAGTAGTCCTTAAACATGTCAGAGGCGTATTCATCAACCTTGTCAATCCTCTGGATTTTTACTTTCCAGCCAAACTGGGTCTCTACCTTAGTCTTAAATTTCTTGAATTTATCTAAGACATTAAATTTTCTATTTATTAGATACATGTACTCGTATCTTGAATAGTCATCTATAAAGGTGATGAAATAGGTCATCCCTCTGTGAGTCTAAACATTCATGGCCCACAGATGTCAGAATGAACTGCCCCTAATAGTTCATTTGCCCTTATTCTCTTTTGGAAGGATTACCTACTCATCTTCCCCGATAAGCAAGCTTCACAAACACATAAGTCTTTGGATATTTTGGATAATAACCCTACGTTTGGCATCCTATGTTATTTTTCTACATTTACGTGACACAACACATGTACCACAGTAGGGCATCATCCACAAACAATACTATATAAGAACTTATTTCATTAGCAATAAGTAAGTCCATTACATCAAAGTAATAAAGTCCATTAACTAGAGAAGCAGTAAAAAGAATTGTGCCACCCTTGCTCATTGTGGCTTTACTCCCCTTGAATCTAACTTCAAATCCCTTCTTGGTAAGAACAGAAATTGAAATCAAATTTCTCCTGATGGAGGGAGCAAACAACACATCTGTAAGCACAAGAATAGACCTTCCTTCAGAGGGATCTAGTAAGTCTATGGCATCCACCTTACAGTATGTGTTGTTCCTCATGAAGACTTTGTTCTGGCCTAGGAGAAGTTTGATCATCTCACCTTTAGATCCCCTATAATGAGACACATGCACTATTGCTCTAGAATCCAGCACCAAGTCTTCTCCTTGATATCAACTATCATAACCTATAAGACAACATAAATGATTTCTTTATTCTTGCCCTTGTTGTTGCTAGCATGGTCATCCTTCTGAAGACAGGTTACCTTGAAGTGGCACACCTGGCCACACTTGAAGCAGGCACCCTGAGGTTTTTTATTCCCCTTGTCATTGCCCTTGTTCTGAGGTTTTTTCCCCTTTCTCTTGAAGGCACTTTTTCTTGAAGGTCCTAGCCCCTATCCATCTTTCTTCCCTCCACCAGAGCTCTGTGCCAGGTTGGCAGGAGTAGCACCTGAAGCATTCACATGGTTCCTCCTTTCCTGCTCAAGCCTAAGCTTGGCAGTCAGAGCATCAATTGTTAGCTTATGGATACTCATGTTGAGGTGCACCACTATACTCTCCCAGGACTTAGGGAGGTTGTTCAACATAGTAAACACCTGGACTCCCTCAGGGTCATCTAGTGTCTCTAACTCATCAACAATGATGAACATGACACTCAAGTGCTCATTCACATCATCTCCCTCCTTCATCCTAGAATTCTGGTATTTTGAGTGCAACATCCTTTTGTGAGCCTTAGTTTGCCTCACATGCCTCACAAATACAACCTCTAGCATCTCTCTGACAGTTTTATATTTTTCAAAGAGCCTTTCCATCTTAGTCTCTATGAAAGTAAGAATAATGGACCTTGCCTTGTTATCATCGTCTTTCAATTTGTCATAAGCCTTCTTTTGTGCAGTTGAACAATTCTCTAAACATAGCTCAATGACCTGCTCTATGACGTGAGCAAGGTCAGAGAGTGTGAAGATATGATGTATCCTCCTCTTCCATACCAAGTAATTATTAGCATTAAGCTTCTCTATCTTTCCTACTTCATAAGTAACCATCTTGGAAACCATTTTAGAACTAGAAAGAATAAGGCAAAGAGACAGGAATCAATACTACATTATGGCCAAAAGTTTCTTAGTTAATTATGTTTAGATTCACTTACTCTAACAACCAGCAAAGGGACAAATATATTATGGTGATTCAATTAGATTAATTTCACATAAATTAGGCTCAAGTCACTAGCAAGTGAAAAACCCTAAGTTCCCCTAAAGGAAAGTAACCCTCATTGTGTAATTATGTGTTTATGGCTTATGCAATCCCTTAAACACACCCAATCAGCACCAAACAGAAAACAAAACACCTCTTGGGTGCTGGAATTATTAATTTTTTGTCCGGAAAAATATTGGTGTAAAATTACCAAAATAAACCAAAGGCTAATTCGATATTTCACCCTTGAAAATCACACCAAGGAAAAATACCCAATAATCATCCAATCAACATGCAAGAAAATGATTAATATTCTAGACAGAAAACATTTAGCCATATACGAAGCCCTTGTGATTGACCAAAATGCCCTAGGGATAAATTGGTCAATTTACACTATATTCTAATCCAATTAATTAATTAAACTTATACAAAATAATTAATTAAATCTGCTATACTAGAAGTATGTGTGTAAGAAGAGAGTGATCAAAAAATTTTAATTGGGAAAAAATTCATACGGGTGAATTTACTATTTTGCCCCTACATGTGCCAAATGCACAAATCCCAATAAACTGACTAATCATGAAAATTTCAGCAATCAAAATATGTCAATCACTCTAAAATATACTCAATTTTAATTGAATATCAAAAGTCCTATCAATAGATCAAGTGCATTAATCAAATTAGGGTTTTCCCCCTTTCATGCTTCAAAACCCTAAATCGGGTAAAAAGATTCACACAACTTGGTTCCGATACCAATGTAGAGTGGCTGAATAGTGGAAGCGTAGTAGTCTTTGGGCTAAGGGGGAGGCACATAGCATAAAAATCCTTTCTTTTCAACAATTAACTACACAAGAGGCGTAATCATGCAATCACCTAAGTAATAAACATGAAATTTAGGTCATACATATAATCAAAATGAAATTAAGGAGCAATTACGAACTGACCTTGGGCTAATCAGCCCCTTGGACATGCTCTAGCCTTCACACTAGTATCTGATCATGATTGAAAACTCAATTAATTAAACAAAGGAAGAGGGTTTTACCTCTTATGTGTATATCCCTCTTGAACCTTCTTCTTGGATAAAAAATCACAGCAAAGGGGGCGATCCAAGCCTTGTCTTTGAAGCTTTAACTAGCAAGGAAGTTGATCTCCCTTGAGCACCATGTCCAAGAGAGGAAGAGATGAGAATGAAGGGGCCGCCAGCAAGTTTTCTCTCCAAAACCTAGAGAGGAGCCGCACCAAGCAAGGGAGAAGGGGGCAGATTGGGAGAGAGGGGGTGTCCACAACTTAGGGCACTCTCCTCTCTTAATCTCCCTGAAATACCCCTCTCATTCTTCTCTTAATTGGGCTTCTTAAACCGGCTTTCATAGTTGGGCCCCTTGCTAAAATTTTTGGGTTCTTCTTAGATGGTTTGATACAATGGGATCGGGCTATGCTTTTCAGAGCTCGCGGGGGCCTGGATCCCTTGTACATGGCTAAGCCCGCGACAAGGTCCACCCCTCGCTAACTACGAGTCTGACCATCGACACTTAATTCATGAGCTGGGCCTCACAACGAATTAATGTATGTTGTAGTCACATGCCTAGTATACGTATGTGACAAATGTGGGTCTCATTAGAATTCGTGTCACGATGGCTCATGTGTGCGACTGTTCCTACTAACCTTGGGCCCCGTGGCCTGTACTGGCTTACCTGAACCACGAACAACATAGACCAAAATGGGCATGAGCCGATACCCTAGTCCAAGAATATAGATAGATGTCGGGAGAGGAGAGACTTTCTGAGGGTGGAGAGAGTCGTTGAGAGATGAGACACTTGCCAAGAGTGGTGGGAGATTGTGGGAGAGGGGAGAGTCAATGGGAAGTGGAGTTGTAAGGGATGGCTACTGGGAGCCCTTGCTGAGAGAGAGGAGAGTAACCTAGAGCAAAGGGAGTGTGGAGACGGGGTAATGTGAACCAAAAGTGTGTAATCGCATCTGAAAGGAGGGAAGGCCTAAGGGCATAATGGTCTTTTCAGTGTGCATGCCTATGTCGCATGTGTAGGTTTATTTGTGTCAAATTGGAATTCCTTGCCTATTTGTGCCAAACCCACTATTGTCGGGTCTATTTCTAGAAATCCTCCCCTACGGAAAGTTATGTTTTTGCCCACAAAATCTCCCCTATGGACTCTCTCACGTTTGACATCACCTCATATAATAGGTGATACGATTGTAAATAATCTTGCATTGGATCAACTTGTGTGCGTATTTAGATTGTTCCCACGTTAACTTTTATGCCACGTTGTTACATTAATGAGAAATAATATTGTGACTATTAGTGATACTTAGTGCACTAAACGTGGAATTGATGTTTTTCTGATTTAGGAGATATTATGTTGAATAACTTCTGACTGGGCATCATAGCTTACTGTAGGAATCCTCGCGTTATGGGTAATTTTCTACCCTGTGTAATTCATACGCAAAAGTGCTATGAAGTACTTGGATGCGTAGGCGGGCCATGCACAAAGCGTAGGAACGTGGAATAAAGACTAGTCAAGAGAGGCCTCAATAGAAAATAGTAATGAAGAGAGACTTTATTTTTGAATTTTAGATTGGTACTTTGAAGTAAACAACTGTTAGTTTGAGAAATGTAATACGTTAAATTGCTACTTGAGACAATAGTTTTAGACTTCATAAATTGCTTTTGTCGTGACTGTGCCATGAGTCCTTCATGTGGGCCAGCTTTAGTATACAAGCTGAAGGTTGAAGCTTTAGTTTGGTAGGAAAAAAACTTCAAATGGAGAGAAAAGGATAGGCAAAGCTCCTATCAGGTCTTGCACTTTCCTTCCTCTGGACTATGACCACATTTTCTTCCTTCTGTTTATGACTACATATGTAACGACCCGAGCCGAGCCGGGCCCACAAAATTATTAATAGAAAATGTTTTTCTTTCCTTATGCTAAGAATCAACATCTGTATGCGAGAGGTACAACATTCATTTATGTACTATGGAGCTTTAAGGCTTTCCTATACGTAGACTCAAATTATAACGAACGCATATACACAATGGAGCTTCATAGTTCGTCGTGTGTAAAACAAAATAAAACATATATTTATAATTAATTTGGATCGGGCCAACGTTGTCTTGCTGTTGGTTGCCTACGTATGTATTGAATATTATTCCAACATGATCGGATCCGAACGTAGTTTTGCCTAACGGCTACTACATACAACAATCGTCACAAAATCATATACATTAAAATATGTATATACTGATATTTACAAAAATTCGTCATATATCGGAGTCAAGCGGAAGTTAATAAACCAAAAACGTACATCTCGCTCTACCACCGAGCGGGATCATAATCACACATACACATCTCACTCTATCACTAAGCCGAGACCGAAAACACAATTTACACGTCTTGCTCTACCCTAGAGCGAGACCACACACATTATAGCATATAAGTGTACATCATGGCATATAGATCACACATCATAGCATATAGGCACACAACATAGCATATAGGCACATAACACAGCAAACATATAGATCGTAGTATAGCACACGTCAAAACTAGCACATGCTATTCTATAATTAAAACAGGAGATTAGAACTGCTTACTCCCATCATGTCTCGTAAGGTATCAATATCTACGGACAGAACCTCGTCTTGCTCCGGGTCTCTTTTTCTTGTTCTGATGTTCGAGCAAGGTCTCTCTTTGTCTTGAGGCATTTCCTCCTTATATGATCGCTAACTCAAAGAAAGGACTACTCCATTGCGTAGAGCACACTCGATTTAGTCAAGAATGCCTCTTGGATCGACTAAATCGGAGTTAGGATGGCCAGAAATAGAGAAAATGAAGTTGGTCGGTACGGGTAGAACTCTTCTTGTCTTGGGGCGTTTTCCTCCTTATACGGACTCCAACTCGAAGAAAGAACCACTCCATTGCATAGAGCACGCTCAATTTAGTTAAGAACGCCTCTTCAATCGACAAAATCGGAGTTAGGATGACCATAAATAGAGAAAATGAAGTTGGTCGATGCTCGAAGGTAACAGGCAGAACCTCTCCTTGTCTTGGGGCGTTTTCCTCCTTATACGGACTCCAACTTGAAGAAAGAACTGCTCCATTGCATAGAGCACACTTGATTTAGTAAGAAATAGGTCTTGAATGGCCTTAATCGGCCTCAGAACGGTTAGAAACAGGGGAGAGGAACTTCTGGGTGAAAACAGAACAGAAATGGGGTATAAATAGACCCCCGAGCTGCCGATATCGCGGTGCCGCACCACCAGAAACGGCGGCGCCGCGGTAACGCGCGGCGTGCCGCAGCGCCCATCGTTTTGCGCTGCCCACGCACAGTGCGATGGGCGCGCATACCGCGCATGGCTAATGCGCATTCCGGCCGCGCGTTACGCGCGCTGCGCTCGCACGTCGTGCGTGCACCCAATATTTTTAAAATATTTTTTTTTATAAAACCAAATCTTCAAACGCGCATATCTCCCTACCCCGGATTCAGATTCGTGCATTCTAGGTACCATTGGACTCGTTTTGACGAGCCCTTCGATACTAACCTACTTAAAGTAATAAATCGTGCTCTTTCTAAGTGGGTCCCACCTATCTTGCACTTTTCTGAAATATCGTAACTTCCAGTCCCGACCTCTGTTTCACCCGTTCTTTGATTCGTTACACTCGTTTCTTTGAGCTCTACTCAAATACAGAGGTTTCAAAGGTTAAAACCATCTATAAATTATTTTAAAAAATCACTAATTACCTCTAACCCCCTTAGTTAGACATAATCAAAAAGCGGGGTATTACAACATATGTAAGTTTAGAAGACTTTCAGTTACAAAAAACAGCAAGAATGAAACTCAACTAATAGAGAGGTTTAACAATGGCTCAAGGTGGAATATACAAGAGGGTAGCATTGCAGCCTGTGTTCACTTTTATCTGCACAATAGTTGGCTCTGGAGATGAGCTGCAGTTAGAAAGAATGAAAGGCCAAGGCCCTAGTAATGTGAAGTCAAACACAACAAGTGATCTTAACAACAAAGGCATTTGACCAGGGTATAGGCGCGAGCCCGTTTTGGTTCAATGTTATCGTGGTCCGGGTGAGATGGTACGGGCCACAAGGTCTAAGGGTGGTGGGGGCAGTCGCGCCGACCCCACATTTGCCTTCGTTACACTAATTCGATTGGGACCCGCCTATGTCACACACTCACACTAGACATACGACTAGGTTGTACGCTAACACGTTGTGAGGCTTAGACGCGCAAATTATATGTCGATAGTAGGACCCGTAGTTAGCAAATTATATGTCACGGGCTTGGCTGTGTGCAGGGGGTCTAGGCCTCCGCAGGTTTTGAGATATAGAGCCCGCTCCTATTGTGTACAACCCTCAAATTAAACAGGAAAAATTAGAGTAGGAAAACCCAATTAGAATAGCCCACATATATGCCCACTTAAAAGATGAAATGAATGGGTATTTAAGGAAGAGCAAGAGAGGAGGTTTCTCTATCTTTGGGCTGTCTATCTTTGGGCCGCCCCACTCCCTCCTCCTCTCCCCCAATTGCCCCCCCTCCCCCCTCCTTTGGTACGGCTTGCACAAGGTTGGAGGAAAAAATTGCTGCTGGCCACCCCTCTCCTACACCTATTTGGCGGGCTGATTGAAGGAGAAGACTCTCCTCCATTGCTGGGTCGACTTGGAGATTCATTGGGCTGCATCTTTGCTGATATTCTTCAATACAAGTGCATTAGTTTGTGAGGGATCAACACATAAAGGTAAATCTTCATCCCCATACTTATTTCTTGTAATTTAAGAGTTCGGACTGATTGCTACAAGGGCGTGCAAGGGCCTGGAATGCCCAAGGTTAGTATGCTATTGCCCAAATTTGATCTCTTATATGCATGATTAATGATTTGATGATGTTATATTGGTCATTGACTTAAGAAGTATATGTATATTTTGTAGATTAATTGTTAAAGCTTGATTTTGATTGGTGCGCCACCCCCTACCCACCTCGACCACTCTACACATTGTCTCTAAACAAGCAAAGGGAGGGAGGACCGACACTAATCAAAGTTGAAGATAAACCCTAGCTAGGATCAACACTTAGTGGGCTTTTGCCTATACTCCACCAAGAAACAATAGATGTTTCAAGTGTAGACAGCATGGCCACATTTCAATTGAGTGCCCCCTTAGTCATATCAGCAGGTTATAATTAGCTTATAAACTCTCAACAAAATGAGTCACAAGAAACTTTCATAGCTTCTAGTGACAAAGAACTGACTTTAAAAGTGCTAAATGAGGATGAAGTTGAGGGTTGGGATGACAACATGCCATCCCCAATGGTTATGAAGCTAATGCTTGCCCAAATAGAGGATGGCTCCCAAGACGTCACATGTTTGATGTTAGGACTTGTTTAGCCTGAACCAATTAAATTTTATGATCTAAGACTTGGTGACCAATAATGGCATGCTACCACATCACTAATTGAGGAAGTGAATTGAGAAAGTAGTGAAAGAAAATTTTGGGAACCAGCTCGAGAGTCTTAATGATCCAACAATTCTAAGACTCCTCCATATATCCATTAATAATGTATTATTGTTATGGTAAATGGTCATAAAAATATTTTTCTTGACACTAAGGGCAGGGTAAGTTGTAGTGTGAGCAAGATGACCAGGTTCAACATCAACACACAAAACATGGTCCATGAATAGTATTGCCATCGGGTCGGGTTTTGCCAAACCTGAACCCAACCTGTTTGGAATAAAAAAAATTATTATTTTTTTAAAAATAGTATTAAAATATATAAAAAAAATTAAAATTTTATATTTATAATCATATTCAAGTTGGGTAGAGTTGAATCACTTAAAAACCCAAACCCGACCCGAATAGCTAGTCGGGTTAAATTTTAAAAACTAAACCCAACCCATTAGGGTCGGGTCAGATCGGGTTTTACCATCTACCCAACCCGAGTAGCATCCCTAACCATGAAGGCTTAGATCTTTTAGGGTTGAGTTTGCCCAATTAATTAGAATGGGCCTAGTTAAGCAGAGAAGCCCAAAGTTAAATCTTGTCCTTAAACAAGGTACACAAAGAAAGAGCTCGGGATGAAGCCATACCAGGCAAATCCTAGAGCTAACATATGTGGGGAAGGGATTAGGGAATGTGATGGAATAACACATGACATGAGCCACCGTCTCTTGTGAAATCAAGCTAAGGAGGTAACATTAGGTCACCCTAGGTTACCGGCCCTTTTTCTGAAAGTATATATCTTAAAAACATTTTTTAGTCCCTAAATAAAATATCAATGGCTAAAATATGAGAAACATTTTTCTCTCTCCATCATATTAGTTGTTTGTAATAAAAAACTAGATAAACTAATGACTATTTTTAGTTTATTTGGTTATTCTAATCCAGATAACTAATTTGGGACAAAGTAGATGGCCCCTCAGAAAACATTACCTCACATATGGCTACTAACAAATCGAGCCAGCTCGCTAACTAAACAGGCTCGACTCAAAGTAAGCTTGACTCGAGCTCAGTTTGAACTCGAAAGTAAACGAGCCGATCTCAAACACGGGCCAACTCAAATTTGACTCGACTTAAAAACTGATCGGTTCGACTCGAAGCTCGACTCTAACTCGACTCGATTTGTTATATATCACTTTTTATATATTATACCGATATTATATAAATTTCTTAACTTTTACCTTTCATATACCCATAATATTTTATATTATTTTATAAAATATATATAATATATATACATTAATATATGGTATATGATATATAATACCTATATTATACTATTATATTTCAAACAAATATAAATGTTACTACTAATAAATTTGAGAATGTATGTATGATAAATTAATTTTTTTCTATTCTATCCTTATTTATCTATATAATATTATTTAAATTTTAAATACTACCTTTAATCATTCTAATCCTAACAAATATAAATATATAATTCTATTTGAAAATAAATATTCTTAATTTAACCAATCATATTAGTTTAGAATTAGAGATTTAGTGACCTATATCTAGATTTTGCCTATAAATATATCGAGTGAACCAAGTCTAGATTTTACTATTAAATTCTAATTATATTGAATTTTCTTTTTACAAGTAATCCACACACCATGAAATATGTTATTGCTGAGGTCCAAATAATTCTCTTATCATAAACTTTTTTATACTCACTAGAATAATTAGATATGAAATTTGTGAATAAGAGTTGTTATAACTTTGGTGACTAGTTCAGTTTTTTGTGGCTTATTATACGAAAAATTTTATATAACTATCAAAATAATGGAGGGAAAAAATATTTACTAATATGGTGTTCTTTTTCGCTAACTAGGCAATGACACTTGCATGGTTTTTTTTTCATAATTTCATCCTTTAGAAGAACAAAATGAGTACACTTAAATTAATACAATGTACTAACTTTGTCCTTCCAAATAACAAAATCAATAATGAATTAATTTTTTCTCTTTTCTCTTTCCTCTCTTCTTCTCTCTCTCCCCTCTCTATTCACACTCTCCTCTCTCTCCTCTATCTTTTGGTTATCTCTTTTCTCTCTCCTCTTTCTTTTTATTCTCTTTCTCCTCTATTCTAAAGAACAAAATCATAAAAAAATTTAAAAAATATTGATTTCATCATTCACAAATACATTATATTTTATTTTAAATTTAATATTTTAAGATATAATATATAAATAATAAAAAAATAAATTAAAATTTTATACTTTTCCCCCACTTCTCAGAGCTAGGGCTCACGTCACACACATGAGAGAGAGATAGAGAGATAGAAAGAGAAAGAAGAGAGGACAGGGAGAAGAAAAAGTGTAGAGAGATAATAAGAGAGATGGCCAGAAGAGAGAAGAGAGAGATTGAATAGAAATATAGAGAGAGAGTGTGTAAAGAGATAGAAAGAGGAGAGAGAAGAATAGAGATATCCGAAAGAAAGAGAGAGTGAATAAAGGGAGAAGAGAGAGGAGAGAGAGAGTGAATAGAGAGAGTGTGTGAAAAGAGAGAGGAGAGAGTGAAGAGAGAGAGGAGAGAGAGAGAGTGGAGAGGAGAGAGGAGAACGAGAAGAGATAACAAAATTATTTCATTATTGATTTCATCCTTCTAAATTACGAAATTAGTACATTGCACTAATTTCATCTTTTAAAAGGATGAAATCAGTACATTATATTGATTTCATCCTTTAAATTACAAAATTAATATATTATATTAAATTTTTTCTCTATAAAAATAAAATTATAAAAAAAATCATGCAGATGCTAGCGAAAAGGAACACTATGTAGATAAATATTTGGGAAAAGTTAAAAAATGCCCGGGCTTACGCACATGAGCGTGAGCCCAGGCGCTTTCGGCCGTCGGATCTAAATTTGACGGCCTACGCTACTCAGGGCTTAAATGCCCCCTGAATAGCATGGGCCATCTGATTTAAATCCGACGGCCGAAAAGGCCCGGGCTCACGCACACGCGCATAAGCCCGGGCGCTTTTAAACGGGACTCTAAATATTTTTTTCTCTATGTTATTTTGGTAATTATTAATTTTTTAATATTATTTATATAATTATATTTATTATATGAGATATTTGAATAACATTAATTAAATTTTTGGTGACAAATAAAATTTTTTTGTGGGGTATTTATTGACTCTTATTTTAACTATAGATTTTGAAATAATATTTACAACTTTAATAGAATAGAATTATATTTGTTATAATTTTTTTTATTTTATAATGTTGGTGTAATTCTCTAAATTAATATAAATTTTTATAAAAAAAAATAATTTAGGTTGTAAATGGGATTCGAGTTCAATTCAAACATAGGTTTGAGTTGCTATAGTATATTTTTGAGTTCAAGCTGAAGTTGAAGTTTAAATTTCTTAGCCAAACCGAATTTGAACTAGGCATCAAACTATTCAATCGAGCTCAAGCCGAGCTTTCAAAAATCGAGCTCGGTTCAGCTCAGTTCCTTAGCATCCTTAAGTTCCCTTAAGTTCACATGTTTTTTAAAGAGAGGACTTCGTAGCTTTCTTTTGATAATAATAATCCATATGAGCCATCGGACTTGACATCTCTCACTCCACCAAGACTTGATAGCTTTCTTTTGATAATAATAATAATCCATATGAGCCATCGGACTTGACTTCTCTGACTCCACCAATACTTTGTAAGGGAGATCTCTTTTTCCTTTTAATAATTTAAGCGTAGGCTTAATAGGAAGTCTGTCATCAATAATTGTAATTCAGTTAATTATTCAATTAATTAATTTAATATTTGGACGAGTCGCTCTCATCCCTCCTCCACATTAGTTGTGAAAGTAACAAAATTCACAAGTCTTGCAAATCGGCATCGCATCAGCTCAACATAATCCCTCTAACCACTAACCACAAGAGCGACAATATGTGATTAGCCAATAATAAGAACAAAGATCTGGTTCTCATGAAAGTTGTCAGTGGAGTCGGAACTGAATTCCCAATGTCGATCTCACTTAAACTTGGTTCTAGATTGAGGATGACCAAACTGAATTCCCAGTTTGTACACAGTAACCAAGTAATAGTTCTTGTGGTCGAGGAGTCTATCCTGGAAGAATCGTCAACACATATTCATTTTGACTATATGTCTCGTCGGGATTGATGGAAGCGCGAAGAGATGCTAAAATACTCGTTGGAGACAAGACAAAACAAGGTGGGGGATGAAGAGCTCTTTCTTTGGGTGGCTAGTGGAAAAAGGAAGATTGGATATTTTCTTATTTATTCAATCTTTAAATTAATAGTTCAATTTGAAAAAAAAATATTTTATATTAATAATTTTATTTTATTTTATTTAAATAATTAAGTACTTAAAAAATAGAAATATAAACTTATTTTTTCTTCACCTAGATGTGCATTTTGCTATTAAATGAAGATTATTATTATTTAATTATAATTATTAATATAAAATAAAGAAAATATTTAATAGAAAAATAAATTAAGGAACAAAGAGAGACAAAAAAAAAAAAAAAACGAAAGCTGCAAACTATTCCAAGCCATGTACAGGGCTAGAGTTCCCTGGCCATTAAATCATGCTAAGAGGCAGCTCACTCCTCGGGAAGGATATTTAGATACACCACTTCCAACATTTGCCGCCCATTGCAAAATGATGCGTGACATGAAAACCAATTGCAACCGGAAGAAGCCCATTCTGGCTCGGGCCACATTAAAAAATCTTCCCTCATCCACGCCCTTAGTACATAATCATCCAGAGATAAGAGAAACCAGATCGAGTACATAATCTTAACCAAAAGCCAAATCTAAAATTGTTTGTTGGTGGATGCGCATGATTACAATGCTTAAGGTCGTTAATCTAAGATGAAACTGCTATAGCCAAGCTGAGTAGGAGATGCAGCTCAAAAGTGCTTGAAACAGAAATCATTTTGTTTCCTCATTGAATGATAGAGTGAACAATACTTTCTCATCATTGCAGCAAGCTCCCACAAATAAAAAACAGCCTAACCATGAAAAAATTAGCTAGCACCCATGACTGATTGATTAAATCAAATACCTCACCCACCAACCAACCTATTATTTTGATTTCTTTTATCTTCATTATTTACAAAGACAATTTTTGCCATGGAGAACCCAAATAACAGAAGAATCAGAATCCCTGAACCCCACCATAACCAAAAAGAAATCAAATAAAATTTAAGGAAGAACCTTTCTAACTGTCAGCAAAAATTTTAAAAAAACTTTTTAACCAACATCGTCACTACCGGAAAGTTCTATGTGACTGGTTCTTGCATGATCTGATTTCAACTACAAACTACCAGTCTGGTTAATATGAGTGAAAATGGTGCTTCGGATTTCATCTGCTCTAAAAGAAGATATCGAAAAATCAAGACAGAAAGCTGCAGTTAGAATGTGTAGAAGCCAGTTTTCATCAGGATGAGAAGTGAAAACCATTTATTTTCCACTGTCGCATCAGATGCACAAAAACAACAGAGAACAAGAAAGAACCATTCAACAAGAAACCATCAAAATCAGAATAATTGGAACTGAGAAATGATGGGATTGAGAGGGGCTTCTCTCAGACAGATGCCTTGAAGCGCCCTCACTGGCATATATGAGAAGACCCACTTCAGACTCGTCATCATTGGTCGGTCTTCATCGATAAAGCCTCTCTAAATTGAGGGTATTATGGGGGTGGTGATTGAAGTTGGGAGAATAAATACCTGGAGAATGATTGCAGAGAAAATCTAAGGGGAGGAGGGGCCGCAAGAACTAAGTGGGGAGTGAGCCTCAGCTATACTCTCTATATGAACAGCAAATCTAGGGCTAGATCCGACGGTTCGGTTGAAATTACTGAAGTAACCAACAAGTGCTAAAATGTCTACAATTTAAAAATGGCTCTTCTACGAGAATGCTACGGCGGCTGCTTTCGAAACTCAGACCTGATCCTACTTGGATAGAATCGAATTGAAATTGACCCAGGTCAATCATTTTTACACAGGTCCGGTAACGCTCGGTTTAGGTGTAAAAGAAAAAGCATACCCAGATGAATTCTGGGTTGAGTAATGTTATTTTAATGTTAAAAAGCGACGTTAAAATTATTGATGTCATGGGACCATGATATCAATAATTTTGAGAGGATGAAGTAATTTTTTGAAATATCAGTAACTTAAATATTTTTCTTCTAGGTTAGATTGTTTTCTGCTTGTAAAATACCCAAGACCCGATCTGATCTGATATTTAACCCAAAAATCTTGTGTACCTAAATCGACATTTAACCTTGAAACCCTAAGTAGCTTGTCATGCCTTCCATTCAGGGAATCAAATCCATTCCTCTTTTCTAATTTTTTTTTTCACACATATTGCAATTCTATGTAATATTCTCAGAAGATACATGGTCTACCTTAATATTTTTAAGTGATTTACCTCAAATTTGTCTATAAGGGTGTTTCCTATAAATCTTGTACAAATATTATTCTCACTTTTTACTGAAAATCAATTCCTCTTCGTAGTATCGAGAGCCCGTGGCTAAAACCCTTTCTTCCCTTCTCAATGCCTTGAGTGACCATCTGTCTCCCACAAGTTTCTTTTTGTCTCCTCCTCGAACCCGTCACCCAACATTGGTTTCTCTTTTCCTATCTATTCCTACCATTTTCCTATGATTCCCAGTACCCCATCTGCCATACTCAACTGCAACCTCAAGCCCACCAATCTGCACTTTTCCTGTTCACCTTTCTTGTCATTGTTCCTCATTTCTATCACACCTGTTATCTCGAGCCCACTGATCTGCATCTGCTCATCCCTCCCATCATTGTTCCCTTTCTCTCCCACTCAGATCTCGTCTCCCCTGCTCGTCACTGCCGCTCGTCCCTTCGCCGGCAGCCGTCCACCACCCTCTGCTCTGTCTCCACATCCTCTAGTACCCCGCCACTCTACCTCTGCATGCCCTCCACTGCCTATCCCTCGCCACCAGTCACCTTCTCTCCAGTCGGCTTCCCGTCACTCCCTTCCTCTTATTCGGCTAGTCGCTCCTCTCATCTCCAGCCAGTCACTCCCCTAACCTCATTGTCTCGCACCTCCCTCCCTCCACGCAATTGCCTCCGCTCCCTCCACCTCTCAGTCCCCCTGCGATCAGTCCCTTTCTCTTCGGCTAGTCACCATCTACCTGTGGCCGACCTCTCTATCTCTAGCCAAGCTCTAGTCTTCCCCTTACCCTCCCAATCTCCGTCTGTCCCCTCACTCCACATGGCTTCTTCAGCTTCTCCTGCGCCCACCATCGTCTCCTCCTCTTCCGATCACTCCCTGTCCGTTGTTCCCCACACAGCAACCGACTTTCTCCAAACAGTCCCCTCTTCAATCAAGTTCCTCATTTCGAACCTCACTAGTCTCATCACTGTTCATCTTGACGGATCTAACTTTCTTGTCTGGTGCACAACCACCACCTCCGTTCTGGATTTCTACTGCCTCCTCCCCTATGTTGACGGCTCTCTACCTTGCCCTTCACCGGCAGACTCTACCACTCGGCCCTCCTATTCTGACTGGATCGCAATTGACCACCACCTGCTCGTGTTTCTCCAGGCCACCATCAATCCGACTCTCGTCTACCACTTCCTCACTACACCACCGCTGCCACTCTCTAGACCACAGTCACCGCTTGCTACATATCTGCTTCTCTAGCCGCAGTCATCCATCTCATGGGTGAGCTCCGGCGCTGCCGCTTTGGCCCACCCAGCATGGCGGCCTACCTTGACCAGATCCATCAGTTGATCGACCAACTGGCAGCCATCGACGTATTGGTCAATGATGTCGATCTACTGCACCAAACCCTAGTGGGCCTACCGCCTGACTATGCCGCCTTCGCCGCCGGCATACGTGCTCATGGAGCCATCATACCTTTTGCGGAACTCTGGAACCTCCTCCTAGCCGAAGAAGCCACACTCAAACTTCAGCACACAACACCTGCCGGGCCACCGCTCGCCCATCCCAACAACCCTTCATGCCACCGCAGGTCACTCCTCCTCTGCCTCTAGCCCATAGGCCCTCCTGGGTCCCCTCACAGCGGCCCTGGGCCACCTTCTCCTCGGCCCTCCCTTGGGTGTCCCACCGGCCGCCGTGGCCCCCTCACATGCTGCTGCCACTACCTTTGCAGCCTTGGGAATTCTTCCCACACATACTGTAACAAACTATAGACCCCCTCACCCCAACTTTCGTCGCAGGGGTGGGGGTTACCCACGCTACGGTCGTGGGCGTGGTGGCTTCAGTCCCTCACGCCCCCTTGCCAAATATGTGGCTCTTTTGACCACAATGCCATTAAATGCGGTGCCCGCTATAACGCTTCCTATATGGGTCCCACTGGGAACTGTGCCCTGGCCATGAGTACTCAAGGAGTGTCCAATGCTCCTCCAATTGGCTCCTAGATTCCGGCGCCAGTGAACATATTACCCTAGATGTGAACCATCTCACCTCCCCTTCCCCCTACCCGGCCCCCCTCCTTATGTCAACATAGGTAATGGTCAATCCCTTCCCGTCTCCTCCATTAGTAGCACCTCTCTCATCCTTCCCCACTCTACCCTCCACCTTCCCACTATCCTCCACACACCCTCTATTGCTCATAATCTTCTCTCTGTCCACAAACTTACACGTGACAATGACTGCTCTCTAACCTTCTCTGCCTCTGATGTGTCTATCTAGGATAACAAGACCGGTCACCTCCTCTATCGTGGTCCTAGTTGGAATGGCGTCTACCCGCTCTCTCCCACCTCCCCCAAGTGTCTTCACTGCCACAACCTCCTCCTCTACCACTTGGCATCAACGACTTGGCCACCCTGCCTCCACCACCTGCAACACTATTGTTTCTTCTTTCCCTTTCCATGTTACCAAAATAAAGCACTTAGAGTGTAATAGTTGTCATGTTAGCAAATCCCATAACTTACCCTTTTCCCTGTCCCAATGTTCTACTACTCGCCCTCTCAAACTCATCCACTTTGACCTTTGGGGACCTTCTCTGGTCACCTCATTCCTTGGCTACCAATACTACATCATCTTCGTAGATGACTACTCCCGCTATACTTGGCTCTACCCCCTAAAACTGAAGTCAGACGCTTTTGACACCTTCCTTGTCTTCCAATCCATGGTCAAAAATACCTTCCCCCACCGTATCACCACCTTCCGTTCTGACAATGGCCGTGAGTTTGTCAACTCCCTCTTTACTGCTCACTTCCACACTTGCAGCATCACTCACTAGTTTTCTTGTCCCCATACACCTGAACAAAATGGTGTCGCCGAACGCAAACACCACCACATAATTGAAACCACCCTTACCCTACTTACCTCTGCATACATGCCTTCTACCTATTGGGTTGATGCTGCATACACTGCCACCTACCTCATCAATAGACTTCCCTCCCCTACCCTCCACCATATCTGCCCTTGCCAACTCCTTCATAATACTCCCCCTGACTACTCTCACCATCCTATCTTCGGTTGCCGCTACTATCCATGGACCCACCCTTACTCAACACAAACTTGACGCCCGGTCTGTCCCCTGTGTTTTCATGGGCTACTATCTTGCCACCAAAGGTTATCGCTGTCTTGACCCCTCAAATCATCGAGTGTACATCTCTCATCATGTTCGCTTCCTGGAAGATGACTTTCTCTTTTGCAACCCACCCCCCTTAACCTCACCCATCCCCCCCTCCTTTCTCCTCTACCCCTACCCCCTACCCGCTGCCTCTTCCTCCCCCTCCCCGCAACCTCCCTTCCTTCCTCCATCCCCTCCTATGTCTCCTACCTCTCTCTCCCCTCCCCTCCCCTCTCCCTTTCATTCCCCCCACCACTCTCCTCTCCCCCTGTCTCCCCCACCCCTCCCCTATGACACTCCGCCCTCTCCCTTCCCCCTTCCCCCTCCCTACTCCAACCCATACCCATCACATGATTACCTATAGCAAAGCCGGCATCTATCGCCCTCGTATCCCTCTTTCCCTCACCGCCCAATCCCCCCCGACACAAAACCCACCTCCTATCGCCTTGCCTCCCAAATCCCAGAATGGTGCAATGCTATGCGATTTGAATATGGAGCCCTCCTCCATCAAGGCACCTGGACCCTTGTACCATCCTCACCTGATTCCAACCTAATTGGCTGCCAGTGGACCTATAAGATCAAGCGTGGACCTGATGGCACCATCTTCAGGTACAAGGCTCGCCTGGTTGCCAAAGGCTTCACTCAAGAAGAAGGCCATGACTACCATGAAACCTTCAGCACCATGGTCAAACCTTATACCATCCACAATGTCCTTAGCCTCGCTCTCTCTAATGCTTGGGCCATTAAACAACTTGATGTCTCTAATGCCTTCCTTCATGGCACCATTGAGGAGGAACTTTACATGGCCCAACCCCTAGGTTTCAATGATCCCTCCCACCCTCACCATGTCTGTCGCCTCCACAAAGCTCTCTACGGCCTCAAACAAGCCCCTTGCCAATGGTACACCAATCTTACCTCTTACTTAATCCAACTTGGCTTTCGGTCTTGTCATGCCAATACAACTCTCTTCCTCCACCAATAGGGTTCCCAAAGCACCATCCTCGTAGTATATGTTGACAACATCCTTATCACTGTCTCCCATTCTCCCTTCGTCACACATGCCATATCTCTTCTTAGTCGTGCCTTTGTTGTTAAAGACTTGGGTCTCCTTCACCACTCCCTCGGCATTGAGTTCACCACTACCCCTAATGGTCTCTTTCTCTCCTAAGCCCACTACGCTCGAGACATTCTCCATCATGCCCAAATGGACCACTATAAACCCACCCCTACTCCCACCGGCCACAAACGACCCCCCACCTCCCCTACTGACCCCCTCTTCCCTGACCCATCCCACTACAAAAGCATCGTTGGCGCTCTCCAATACCTCACCCACACCCGCCCAGACATTGCCTACTCTGTAAACTATGTTTGCCAACATATGCATAACCCCACCATTGCCTACTATACGACCGTTAAGCAGATTCTCCGGTACCTTCAAGGCACTCTCTCTCGTGGTATTCTATTATAGCCAGGGCCCTGTTCCCTCACTGCCTACTCCGATTTTGACTGGGCTGGTGACCCCCTTGACCACCGATCTGTCACTGGGTACTGCATCTTCATGGGTCCTAATCTTATCATTTGGAAGTTCAAAAAGAAAGCCACTGTTGCCCACTCATCCACTGAAGCCGATTACCGTGCGTTCTCCTCCATGGCCACAGAAATTGTCCAGGTCTCCATGGTTCTCAAATTCCTTGACCTCTCCTCCACCGCTACACCCACCCTCCTATGCGACAATCAGTCTGCCATCGCTCTCACTGCCAACCCGGTCTTCCATGCTCGCACTAAACACATTGAGATCGATCATCACTACATTCGGGAGCAAGTTTTAGCCGGTCACATGCAGGTCTGTCATGTCTTGTCCAAAGACCAACTTGCAGACATTCTTACCAAGCCACTGCCCATCGCTCAGTTTCATATTCTCACTACCAAACTCATGGCTACTCACCCGCCTTGAGTTTGTAGGGGCGTATTAAGGGAATCAAATCCATTCCTCTATCCCAATTTTCCTTTTTTACTCATATTATGATTCTATGTAATATTCTCAGAAGATACATGATCTATTGTAATATTCTTAAGGGATTTACCCCGGATTTGTCTCCGAGGGTCTTCCCTATAAATTCTGTACAAACATCATTCTCACTTTTTACTAAAAATAATTTCCTCTTCACCTTCAATTTTAAATACTATTTATATAAAATATTTATCTTCTTTTTTACAAAACTATTTAAAAATCATAATCCATCCTTCATTATATGAATAACGAAATTAAATCACTTAATGAAACTCATTAAAATAATAAATTAAGGGAATGTGAATTTATCGGATTTTACAAATTCATTGTTGTAATAATTATAATATAATTATTAATCTACATATCTAATAGATTAAAGAGATAATTCATTCTAAAACTTAGAGGTCACCCATATTTACCAATAAGTCCACAATAAAATTATATTATATGTAATAATATAATTTTATTATTGTTCGCTTACGATAATAGTAAAATATGGTTAACTAATGAGTCTTAGCGAGAGACCGAGTTGTATAGCTTTTCATTTATTATAGTTTAAGCCTTTTATGGTGGATATTGGTGCATACTCCTTTTTTATATATGTTTCAAGAGAGTGAATTACTTTATAATCAGTATGGGGGTTCTAGGAGATCCTTGGGATGTCTTCTTGGTCAAGATTGGCTTCACAAGAGAATTCATTGCAAGCGGATAATAGTAAAATTATACTACTATGTATAATATAATTTTATTGTGGACCTATTGGTAAATTAATTGGGTTGCTTGTCCTTATTGGGAAGAACCCCTAGATTAAAATATTCACATAATACACAACTACATAATTGTTTATTGATCTTATCAAAGCTAATAAAACTAAAATAGTTCATTCCCGTGCCTAATTAAACATAACATAAAAAAGCCTCAATAGGCAGGAGGAGAGTCAAACTACATTTATGACTTTCTCGTTACCACTTATCTTGACTTAGAAATTTGCACCATAAAAGATCTTGAGTATAAAAGAATATTAAGTAGGATAATAATCTAAACAAAACCAAAGTTATGTTAAACATACCAAGAATTGATTGTTGGTAGATCTTTAAAATAAACAATATAAAATCACAATCAACCTTATCTTACTTTAACAAATAATCATTTTCCATAGAGCAATCATATTTCAAGGTTCTTTAGACACAATGACCTCATATTAGAGCTCCACTTCATTAGATATTAGGCCATCACGATATGACAATAGACTATCTTAGGCTTACCTCACCCAATCCATGCCATGAAGTAAAAGCTTACTAAGACTCATGAACCTACTACAAAATTAGAACCCTTTAGTAGGGGTGTTTTAGTGTGGGTTTAGAAAATTTTATAGCGGGGGTTTTTGATCGGGCCCTCGCTAAAATTAGTTAGATGATTCATTAGTTTCATTAGTGGGGGTAGAAAATTCAAAACTACTGCGGGAGAGGATACAAGAAAAGGGAGTTTTTGACGTAGAGAAGAGAAGCCACTGCTAGAGAGAATACCAGAAAATGGAGCATTTGACATAGAGAATAGAAGCCGCCACCAACGATTCTAAATTTGCCATTGGCGGGAAGGATAGAGCGGAGATTTTTGATGAGGTTGCGAACTGCGGGATTTGACATTGGTCTAATGGGAAGGTCGCCGATGAAGCTTGTGGAAGAGGAATGGGTCATGGGGAGAAATCCAAACAAATCCCGGTAATCCTTCCTGCCAAAGTTTCTCTCTTCCATTAGGACTAAATTTCCCCTTTCTCTCTTTGATTAGGACACTCTCTTTTATTAGGACTATCTCCCTGCTCAAGTGTGAAATTATGGAGCAGTGAAGGCCGACGACAATATTTTTTCGTTGACGAGGTAATATTTTGAGGAAACAATGTTTTTTTGGTTTGTTTACTTATTCTCCTTCTATTTTGAATGCCTAGAGGGTTATCTTTGATTTTTTTGGCAATGCATTACTCTTCTAAGGTTCTCTGTGATTTTTCTTTTAAAAAATTGACACTTTCATATATATTTTCTCTAATAATTAATTATACTAAGTATGTTGTTATACCAAGTATGCTTGTTTACAGTCTGCTCTACTGACTTATAGCGTTAGAGTATTTCCTTCTAGCTGCAATTTTGTGGGTTCAAGTAGCAATTTTGCTTGCCTTAGCATGCCTCTCATGTCACCTGTGCTTCACATATCATCGGTAGTTAGTCATTCCGTACTAGCAACTCTTCTTTGTTGGGCCTTGTATAGGCCTTAATCCTCTGAATTTATGAACGTTTTGTTCTATTTTTTCTTTCTTCTTATTGTTAGCTTACAATTATTTTGTTTTCCCTTTCTACAGAGTTGGTCAATTTAGTGTCATCTGAGTCCAATGGAGTTTGTAACTAAGAAGAAAAGAGAACAATTGCACCTGAGCATGTTCTCAAAGCTTTAGGGCTATGTATATAATATTTAATCTACGAGGTTGAGAATTTATCCTTTTATGTACATTTGTTCTTGTTTCATTGTTTCTCTTTGTGGCCTCTTTGGCCCATTTGGTTTGATTCTAGCAAACAGCCCGATAGCTTGTCAGCATTAGAAATTGAACATGGAGCCAGAGAACCATGTTACCAATCCATTGGAACAATTCTTAAGAACATTTGCTTCAGTCTTTTTATCATCTTAAGAAAATGATTGTTGATTAAGGCCTCCTAATCTGGGAACTTCTGGTATATATGCGTATTTCTTGTACATGATTACTAGTACTTAAATTTAATGTACGATCTTAAAGCTCTTGGTCCATTTGAGAACCTTTGATCTGCTGAGCTAGGGAGGATACACATTGGGATGTGATCAATTTCAATTTCCATGTGCTACTGTGGTGCCTGGATGTGTAGAGAAACATGTTTACATAGCTTGGATGAACAATTTTTTTCTCCTTTTAGATATATGTGATTGGATCCCTAGGCTAGAGATCTAGGATCGAAATGAACTTTCTTTTTGGCCCTTGTTAACAGCATCCCCTCTACATCCTACCCTCTTGGATAGACTAAGTGCAGTTGGATGTTAGTAATACTACATATCATATCATATCATATCATATCATTCATACAATATTAAATCTTATTTCTGTGTTAACAGGATTACAACTTGTCCTATCAAAGTGAAGCCATTTCTAAACTAGGATTTCAAAAATGTAGACTCAATATATTTTAGCAGCGGTAGGAAATGTTTCCCAAATTCAGTATTGGGTGTTACATCTAGCAACTATATTATATTCTAGAACATGAGTTATGCAATAATTAGACCTCTGTCTCTGGCTTACAAGTAATATTTCCGAGCATCCAAATGATTAAGCCAAAAGAAAATAATTCTTGTTTGAAAATGGAGCCAAGTCATATATCTATCTTACATATTTGGTTCAGACAAAATTATTGTTTTCTAATTTCTTTTGGTATGAATATGACTACATAAATTTAATGTGGTCTTCAATCTCCATTCTGATGGTTTGCTTGTTATGAATTCAAATTCCTAATTTTTGGCAGACACTTGCTATGGCCAATGGAGCGGCAATTGGAGATTTTAGAGCCCTATATAGTAGTTTTCTAATTAAGTGTTCTTTCTCAGTTACGGCCGCCTATATACTAATTAGCCCTCATTTTTCTTCTAATAATCTCTCCTCTTTGATTACTACTCACTTTATGTCTCCACTTAAAGATGCAACACTACGTTATGGCAAAGGATGAATGCATCTGTTTTTTCTTTTCGTTTTAGGTATATTTGTTTACCTGTTGTCACCAAACATGCCAATTAAGTGCAGGATCTCAATTGGACTTGAAATGTTTAGGTAAATCCAGTTCCAAATATGGCCTTAAGGTTGAAAACCGCAGTCACTTTAAGGATCTTAATTGGACTTGTTGTTTAAGGATCTCAATTGCAGTCACTTTATTTTAGTGCGTTTCATTTGCATGTCAGACTAAAATTGAAATTAAACAAATTCCACCACAAATAGACCAAGCTATTTACTGCAGGTGATTTATATGTGTATGACTTTTCTGGGTACAATGGTAAAAAATGAATCCGGTTGCATGTACATACCAACTTGAAAAGAGTGCACCTCTCTGCTACCAATATCAGATGTTTTATTTTTCTGTTTTGAAAAAATTGTTGCTGCGAATTACTTTACACAGTAGAACATCTGACTGAAGTTAACAAAGTGAAAGAAATCAAGTTAATATTGCTGTTTTTGATGGTTTTTAATATATGATGTAATGAGGTCAATTGAAGCAGGTAATTGAAAATGCAAAAATCAAGTTTACATTGCTGTTTTTGATGGTTTTTAATATATGATGCAATGAGGTCAATTGAAACCCATTTATTTGAAATGTTAGGACATGTTGAATATGCTTTTTGTTTCCATTGCTAGGTTCTTTCCTTGGATATTTTCTGCTATATGGCCATTTCTACCTCCACACTCAGTCATTGTAACGGCTCTTTCTGTGCGTTCAACTCTAACCCCAAAAGAATGGATTGATGGTGTAGAATATGCCTATTATGCTTTATCAAGTGAAAGTGTGCATTCTGTGTAATTGTTAAATGTTCTATATAACTTCTTGTAAAGTCCTCGAGTATCAGTTTGCAGAAAGGCATACCATCAATCTAAATATATCAATTAACTTGATTTCTGCATTATTTATGCTTTAACATGATTTTGTGGTGAGTTTAAATGACAGTTTTTTTCATTGTATAATGGTGACTATGCTGTTATTATGTCTTTCAAATGGCCAAATTTCATCTGTTCTTTGATTTATATCTTTAGGCATTCCACTGATTGTAAAGTTGCTCTCATGATGATTATGGCATATTTGTCTTGGATGATGGCTGAGATACAATTTATGTTATCCTCATTTATAATTTTATGTTAATAAATCTTTATGAAAACCTATAGAAATTAGAAATATGATACGTGACAATTGTCCTGTAGAAATTTTAGAAATATGATACTAGTTGCCTTCATAGTTCTGCTTTCAAGCACTATTCCCCCACTGGTAAAATAACCACTCAAGACACTATGGAAATCCAATGGCTGCTTTTATTGTTGCTACTGGTTTACCGATTCTTCTTGCTGGTTAAGGAATTTGATTGTACAAAGTTAAGGACGATAATGTGAGAATACAATTTGTTGATATTAAATGTACTTTAATTAGGTTTTTTGAATATCTAATCTACATCAGTTGTGCAATTTATCTAAGAATGTGACTTTTGTCATTGACCATTGGCTGGCTGACTATTTTGGAGGAAGAAAGCTTTTTTACTTCATATTAATATTGTTTCACAGGATAATGTCTTCATTATATCAAATCCCAAATCCAAATACTCTGTATGACAGTTAGATTTGAGGTAAGACCAGTCTTTTGTTAAATGACAACACTCATGTTCAATTCCTTTTAATATTTGCAGCTCTAGGTGGAAATTTATCTTTCTTCAACTGTTATGCATACAGATTGATATAAGATCTGATAGTGGTTATTGTATCAGCAGCTTGTGGTGGCATTGCTTTTGCTTATGTGGAACTGGTCTGCCTAGAGCTTCAGTTGACGGTACTGCTCGATAATCCGTACAATTTGAAAAGACTTCTTTAAATGAAAGGAGAGAATATTAGTAGAAGTAAACTTTCTGTGAGCCATTTTTTCCTTAGAATAATGTTGGTTGAATTGCATGCGAATTTGTATTTGTTCATGACGTTTTCTTAGGACTGATTCAAGAAAGAATTGAAGATCTAACCTAATTGAGCATATATGAATCATAAGTTAGACCAATAAGTTGAAGGTCTTTTCCTTAACTCATTTATTGAGATACTCCTTAGAATTCTATTAAAAGCTAAAAAACAATATAGTACTTATGAAAAAGGGTCAGATCATGCTACTATGGACCATTTTACTAGAGGGTGTGTCTAAGAAAATAGATATATGTATGTAGCTTTTACCTTGTTAGGCTATCATGGAATCATAACTGTAGTTAAATAGAAACTATTTAGATTTAGTGTTCTATCTTTGTAAAAAAACATTTTTGGCAGGAGTAAATATTCAACCTTTTATATTCTGTCTATTTTTAGGTTTTCTAATTTACTTTACAAATTATGAGTTGATTCTTAATTGTTTTGCTGTGATCTTGCAAACTGCGGTTTAGAATTGTATTCTCACCCTTTTTGCTATGATCTTAGAAGCGACTCCTATGGAGAGAATACTTCCACAGTTGTTTTTAGATTTTTAACATATTCTTAGGCCCTTCACCTAACATGTCTAAATTTTATTGGACAAATTATTAACTACTTTCCTTGTTTAACACTAGATTTTATTCAAGTGTTTTTGCTCTTTTGTATTGTATTTGTTATATGAACTTAAGTTTTAGTGAATGATTTTAAAACTTGTACTTTGAGCAACCATTTACTAATGCCATTTACTATTTTTTGTTCCTATTTTGAGAAGGTGCATATGGATGACTAGTATATGTTTGTTGATAATGATGTTTCATCACCAACAAGGAAGAAGGGAAGAGGACCCACAACGTGTAAATTTTTATTGAAAGGAAATAAAGATAAATATCATGTAAGAAAAATTGTCAAATATAGAAGATGACATTTTAAAATTAAAAGATGAGAGCACAAAGTACAAGGAGGAAATAGTGCATCTGAAAGATCAACAAGCAGAACTATTATCAAAGATGGATTAAATGATGAGTTTCTTTCAGTCTCAAATGAGTCAGGTAAAAGCATACAAAG
The DNA here is from genome assembly GCA_035235625.1 of Saururus chinensis. Classification (NCBI taxonomy): domain Eukaryota; kingdom Viridiplantae; phylum Streptophyta; class Magnoliopsida; order Piperales; family Saururaceae; genus Saururus; species Saururus chinensis. Next base: position 24,311,832 of record CP141142.1, read on the forward strand.
TATTTGTGAAGTATAATTATATTATTTTAGTAGTTTCATAATTTTATAAGTTAATTTTATTTTATTTTATTTTTCTGTAGGCTAATGGTGAATGATTTTAAATTGACAAGTTGAGCTGACAAGTCTAAGTCTTATCAAAGACTTTTCCTTCTTTTTTATATTAAATAATCTTGTCATTACTAGTTAGACATTGTAAATATTTGAAACTATTGTATTTACAAGCTTCTTTTTCAATAGTTATTGTATTACGTATTTAATTTAAATAATTTTGCTATTTTAAGATCTTTTATGTTATTATTAAAGAATGAACTTATAGTTATATGTAAGGTGCAAATTGAAGAAAGGTGTGATTGAGAATACATAAATGTGCAAGTGAGAAACAAAAATTAATTAAAATTTTGGGTAAATAAAACATAATTTGTAGCTACAGTTTTGACTTTTTACGGAGGTTTCTCAAATAGCCGCTAAAAGGTTTTCTCACTCGTATAGACCCCCTGCTAAAATGCTTTAGTGGTGGTTTTTGACACCCTCTCCTAAAATGCTTTAGCGACAGTTTTGGAAAACCCCCGATAAAAGGCTTCGATTTTTAGTTGGGATTAGCCGGACCGCCGCTAAAAGAGTTCAATTTCTTAAACTTATTAGCTGTGGGTGCCAAAATTGCAGCTAAAAAACATACATTTTAGCGGTAGCTCATAAAACCCCTACTAAGTTCCCCACAAAAATTTTCTGTGGGGCTCTGTTTAGCAGCAACTTCAAAATTGCCGCTAATAGTTTTAGCGTCAGTTTTGAGACCTGTAGCGGGGGTTTTAAAACCCTCGCTAATAGTTTTTTTTTTGTAGCGACCCTAGATTTCTATAATAATTAAAACCTCTTGTATTGTGTTGCGCAGAACCATTTATCTTTTATGCTTTAGTGCATTCAAACACGTTTCCCAAGTAAGGGAAGTGATTCTACATTACTCTCATCCTTAGAGAGCTATAAGACTTTGGCCTTATTTTATACAACCCTTTCCGACTAAGTGGCTAATGACTCACTTGAGAAGCCCTAAGAAACTCATGACCTTAGGAGCTAAATGTATCATTTTGGGGTACTCATTCATCACATCTATTACATCAAGTGGTCTTATACACATGCATTAGGGTTCATTAACCCTTATTTACTAGTGCATAATTGACACTTTAATTGCATCATTAAATTCTTCAAATAATGCATTTACTTACAAAATAATTATAGCGTTAATAAAATCCAAACCTTGCTACACTGTTAGCCTTATTAATAGGTCAGCCATTTTTTTGATGACTATTGGTGACCTTACCAACAGGTTGGCTACTTCGCCAATGACCATCGTTGACCTTTCCAACATGTTAGCTACCTTGTCGATGACCATCGGTGGGTTCATCAATATATCGAACCCTATCGATGGGAGAATAGAGGTGACATAAACAACCTCATTGACATGTCAGTTACCTTATTGATTACCTTCACCTACACGTTAAACCCTATCGACAATGGAATAATTGTCAATATGCCCTCTTCATTGACACTTTGACTATACTATCAATGAGCAAAATATCATGTATGCCACTGCATACATGCATAGCACTGTTCATCCTCTTCCTCATGCCAATGTTCACTGACACATTGGCGGCCTTATCGGTGATTGTTAAATTAAGATCAAGTACTTGAAATTTGATTCAAACATGTTTTTGTCATGAAAATCCAATAAAAATCCTTCCATAATGAAGAATTAAGATACTTGAACCCAAAATTCCAATTAAACACAACAAAATTCCAAGTGACCATTAAAACTATGTCAAACATTGGAATTTTTATATATACAACCAAAATATAAGTTCACGATCATGAAAAACTTGAAGAAAATATGAAACAGAGCATTTCACTTCAAATTTCAATTTTAAAAAGCAATCTAATCTCAAAGTGAAATACTCCTCTCTCCAGTGCATGTTCTTCCTAGATGGCCTCTGAACACTCTCACTCAGGCGATTGACCTCTTCTTGGACTCACTTTTCCCATTTAGAGTTGGTTTGTACTCCTTTAAATATTGATGTAAATACTCCCAAAATCCAAAACTGCTCAATTGTTTCGTATTTCATGATAACTGCATGAATGCAATTATCATCGACAATTCCATCAACACATAGATGCTCACCAACAATGAAAATTTGTTTTCATCTGTAGCTATATTGAAGTGTCAATGGTCACCAACATTTAAATAAAATATGGAGTGTCATATCTTTTCCCCCTTAAAAAGAATTTTGTCAACAAAAGTAATTTTTCGAATTAATTTTTTTTTCAAAATATTACTTTGACCCCATCAACGTGTTGGTGGTTCCAAATTTGGTGTTCAAAGCACGCGTATAGGCGGCCCAAATGTTGCTTCCCCTTTTTTCTCTTCCTGTTCATGTTGTTTGGTTTCCACCTATGACAAGGGTAATTTGGTTCCCAACCATCCTCATCACCTTCATCTGGCGATCATAGATTTCAGCTACTACTTAACTTCTATTTCTTGCATCGTTGCACAAGCTTTTCTTTGGCAAAACTTGTGCTGCCTTCATCTCCAGTGACACTATTCCTATGTGCAAAGAGTGATTTCGTCCCTTCTCGCTTCCAATCTTTGAGAAAATCTTCGCAATCATTCTTTAATGGCAAATATACAAAATGCAAATCTTCCATTTTTATAAATTTTGAATTATTTGATTATACAAATCGCCCACCAACCATGCTGATAGGTCGGCGAGTTATCGATGGGAAAATTTGATGGTTGAATTTCCCATCCATTCTCACACACAGATCACAAACACTACTCATGCCAAAATTCCTGAGGCCAAAACCCCCTAGAGAAGTTCTTGCGGGGAGCCAAAAGTCCTCTAAGTTTAGAGTTTTCATCGGCACATCAATGACGCGTTGATGGTTACCAACAGTGACTTCTCACTTTTCATCGGTGAGTTTACTATGCATTGAATGGTCACCAACAATGATCTAACTCATCAACGTATCAATTCTCACTAACAACGACTTACACCCTCCATCGATGAGTTTACTGATGCATGTCACATTCATCGATGAGTTTTTAACATGTTGATTCTCATAGACAGTACACCAAATGACACTAAACTTGGAAATATTTGTTCTAACCTAATTTTATTTCTTTCTCTTCTAGATGCCAAGGACTAGGAGGGCTAGATCCTCAGCTTCACCCTCTTATTCTTCAGACAATTCCTCCAATTATTCCCCAAACTTAAGGGGAAGTATTTACTCAAGAGAGGCAGGATCCTCATTGTCTCGCTCCATCGGGGTTGAAAACGACTCCCAAGCACTCGCTCACTAGGGAGCTTCTAGTAAGACAGTGTTGAAAAGAAGAAAACTCTGGACCTTCACAAGGGCACCCTCCACTAAACTAACGAAGTGCGTTGAAGCTTAACCTACCAACCGCCTATGGTTATACACAAGAGTGTGTAACAACCACTTGAGTAGTGGGCAGCAATCGTCAGCCACTACTTCCATATTCTTGATATGATACATTGATACATTATGTCTAGGTAACTATCATGGGGCTCAAATTGTGCTAGATTTCTAAGCCCTCGTGCAGCCTGAATGTCCTCGACACTCAGCAGCCTTCTCACTCTTGTAGTGCACACACAATCACAAGGAATGTACACACACTATAATGAACAAAGGAAGTAAAGGGAAAAAGGCCCAGCCTGAAATAACCCTTTCACACTTGGTAACGTACAAGCACTTGGTTTGAATCTTAGTGCCAAAACCCAAACCCACTTACTCTATGCCTTCTCAGCGTGAGCTTACATTGATTTTCCCCCACCCTTTTATACCCGCTAGCCATACCCAAGCGGTTACAACATGACCCCCATGACTCAGCCCACTAGTTCGTATGTAACCGTTCGTAACCGCATGTAACCGTCTTGCGGTTATGCTTGAAAGTGTGCAGCAACCACTTTAGCAACCGTCGGCCACTACTCCCATGTTCTTCGCCATGATGCACTCAGGTCTTAGTGGGGATAGTGCTGGTCGGTTATGTAACCGCCAGCCTTGGCACGTCACCCATGTGCCAATCAGCATGCTGAGACATGACCACGCTCCAACACGCCCGTAAATTGCTGCCTTCGCTTCAGCGTGTGCGCGAGGCTGCTGCAGTCGCCCGCGCACGAGGTGCCCACCGTGTCCATTCCTTGTGTTGCTGCAGCGGGCTTGTGCGCACCTCCCCTAGGCAGCACCCGTCCTAGACTGCTCCGTGGCTAAGTCAGCCTAGGCAGGCCGTGCTGGGGCTTACAATAACTATCATGGGTGCGAAGTTGATCCAAATGTTTGCACACGTGATGGCCTGGCTATACCATGCAACTAGCAGCCTATCCACCCTTTCACCCAAGTTTAAGCAAATCCAAACAAAACATAACGCAGGGAAAAACAAGGAAAACAGAGGTCTACCTCCAAAACCTTCTTATTCTGCATGTAGTTTACACTAATAAGGCCCCTACCTTACTCCCAAACCCAACATTGTCTAAGTTATCTTGCAAAACAGTCCGCCCCTTTGACTGAAAACTGCCTCAAGCCTCACTGAGTTGTGATTATGGCTGCCCCTTGGTTGAGTGCGCTCCCAACAGCTCCTCCAAGTCACCAACGAAATGTTTGCTGCCCAATAGTCATTCGGAACTGTGGCCAAAGCTCTCAGTCCGCTCCTTGCAGAATTTTTGAGTTTTGAATGCTTGAACAAGTCACCTTCGACCAGCCATGACGCTCCCTTTATATAAAAGATTGGTCGGGAAGTCTAGTACCACTAGGACTTGCTCAAACTTAGTTACAAATTCATAATCCCAGTCTCATTACAACTAGGAAACCAGAGCATATACATTCTCAAAACAATCCCAAAGTAGTCCTAACCCAATTAGAAATGTAGATGAGCCCTCCTTCAAGTGTTCTGCCTCTCCTAGTATTCCTCGGACTCCTACTCTGGCAAGAAGTCCCTGCTTGCATGCCATATCGTCTCAGCAAAGCCTTGGCTGCATCCTCTTCTTGCATGGAGTCTATGTCTTGCTAGGATTCTGCCGTCTTGAGCAATCCAACTAGAGCACAACTCCTTATCCGGGCTTCCTACTTGTATTAGGCCTTCGAGGTGACTCCTAGTTGCGCTAGGAAACATAGGAATGAATCAGCAACAACCACCAGTGTCTCTCCTACTTCAAGTAGGAGTTGTTTGTGAGAGTCCCGGCCTTCTTAGGAACCACCCTAAGTGATGATGCCCAGCCCGCCATCAAATCTCACTCCGAGTAGGACTTGAATATGATCTGCCAATGCACCAACACCATTGTTTCTCAGCTTTTTCTTCTTTGTTCGCTCTCCAAGCTGAACTTCCTCCTCCCCTTAGCCTATTCCCCGGCTAGGGGTCTACCAGTTAGACCATAGGATCATGCTGATTGATTATACAATCACCAACATTGGCACGTTACTTATGTGATAACGAGGACGAGAAGACATGACCACGTCCCTAGCATGCCCTCCTTATCTTTGCATGTCCGTTAGGCTACTGCTGTCCATGATCGCCTAATGCCGGGCCCTCTCTCTGGCCCTTCTCCTGAGCCTCCGCCCTTTTGCCACTGCCCACTCCTTCAACACCAATGTTCAGCATGACGACTGTGGGGATGACCGTAGCCTTGCGGTGGAGTGCAGTTCTAACCACTCTCATAGTTCCGACCGCTCTATCTCTGGCTGCCGTATGATTTTCCAGTGTCTTCGGAGGTAGTTGTGATCTCACTCAGAGACTGCAAGTTTTTCTTTTCTTCCCCTGTATCTGGCTGCTAACAGTGAATGGTGTTTTTTACAGGGGCGTTTGATTGCTTTTTCCTGTTGAGGGGCCTGAACCCATCAATGCCAATCTCGGTCGTGACGGCTCTAGAACCTCTCTCCCTCTTGCTGCTGTGTCGGAAGAAATCCCAGCCCAGGTGGCGATGTAGAGGAGAGTATAATGGGAGAGAAATCTAAGCATGGAGAGGGAGACAGCCCAATCCCTCATCTGGGTCGTCGCCATTTCACCATTCTCGTTTCCCCCGCTTGCGTCAATGACAAATGTGCTGCCTGCATTTGATAAACATATTCTTAAGTCAATTGTCGGAGTAGGGGCCAAATCGTTGGCCCTCTGAACTTCTGGAAGTGAGGTTTTTTTGCTTTTTTTGGTGCAAAAATGGAATCGAATTTTACCTGATCGACGGCGTTGGTGGTACGGACGATGAGCTGTACTGGCCTCTCGACGGATTCGATAACTTGCTCAATTCATGGTAACATCTAACTCTACTTATTTTTCATTTTATTTTGATGGTTTTGAAGCTGGGATCTGATCATTTGCTTGTGTGTTTAAGAAGTCTGGGAAATGGTGGCATGGAAATTTATGATAGAACACGTCAATTTCCCCACCCCACCTACAGAAAAATAAAGGTATTTTTTTTAACTAAGTACCCCCCACACCCCCTTACATTTTTACTCATTTTACCCCAACACCTCAAAACTTCTGGACGTTTATTGGTGGGTGATACCCTCCATCAGATAAAATTGATTTGGATAGAGGCCTTACGTCCCTGTCAAATTCTGCATATTGTGACGGTGACCACCTCCTGTCAGGAGTTTTCCAGAAGTTTTTAAGTTTCGTGGCAGGGGGTACACCCAACAAATAAAAATGCATTATATGGAGAACAAAGGTCCTCGTAAGTGTTTGCATATTGTGGCGGTGACCTCTCCCCATTAAAACTATCTAGAGGTTGAAAAAATTCTTAAGGTTTCTTGGCGGGGGATACCATCCGTCAAATAATATTTATTTGTACGGACACCCCAGTTCCCCATCAAATTCTGCATATTTTGGCAGTGACCACCCCCTGCTGGAAATCATTCAGAAGTTTTTCAGATAAGCAGCAAGGCAAGGGGGAGAGAAAAAAAGATCATAGAAGAGGAGCCACAAGTGATGGGGAAGAAGGAAAATGGTTAGGGAAGAGGAGCCACATGTGACGGGGGGAGATAGAAGAGCACACGCTGGAGGGGGAAGATTGGGAATGGGGCAATGAAAGAGCAGAAATAAAATTAAAATGAATAATAGCGGACATGGGGGTATTTAGTAATTTGTTTGATTTTTTTGGGGTGTGTAAAGTATGGGGAGGCTTGAGTAAAAAATGGGGGGAAAATAGCCGTGTTCTTTATGATATGGTTGAAGATGTGTGTGGTGCTGAGCAACCCAACTCCAGGAAGAGGTAAAATTTTGATTTTTTTTCTTCCTTTTAACCACCCATTTTCTGTTTCGCTAGAACGGTTGGCATTTAATGAAAACTATCACCATGAAGATATCATTTTGATAATTTTTTGGTTGATGAGTAGGCTATTTAAGTTAGGGATAGATTAATAGGTGATTGTGATTTTGGATTTTTGAATCACAATATTATGCTAACTTATTTTAGCCTTTTAATCTATAACTTTAAAAATTTTCATCTTTAGACTTTCCAATAGTGGCCTGCCATTGTACTTATTAAAACCTGAATTTGCTAGCCAAGTAGACTTTTGAATGTGGAAAAAGTGAAGGTTGATGTCATGAGGGGTTTTGCTTCAATTGACAAATTTTTGAGTTCATAGAATGGATGTAATTATCATCATACGATTGCACACCTGACTTGTGAATTTCTTACGAGCTTGGGTCACTTTAAATTTAAAGTGTGTTCGGTGACCGTAATTATGGTGGATTTTGAGAGATGGTGTTGTTTGGTGCTCCGGAGGATTCATTGACATGTTAAAGAATTTGAAAATATAATGATTTGTCAATTTTGGTATTATTGTATAAATGATTTGTTGTTTGGATCCTAGATGGGATAAGAGCTATGCATGACTTTGTTTCTTAAGTTGTGAAGAATGTAAAGTACCCTATGTCGAATTGAATATGCTCTTGTTCTAATTTTGTGAATGTTTTTTTTTTGCTCAATGCACACAATACTTTTTATCATGGTGCATTATGATTTTATATTATAACAATTACTTGTGTGCCATTTTTTCATTATTAAGAGTCATTATCTTTTATACTTGATGAGCATAACACCTAGAGATGCCAACTACAACAGTCCTAACTTGTTTTTGTGTTCTAAGGCCTGAACCTATTATTGGTTTTAGGTCTACTTTTTTTTTAAAATTTTTTAGATATGGTTGTTTTGTTCTTCGTGAAATGCAGGCAAAAACTACAGAAGGGTCCAAATCTTTAACAAATGGAAAGGTTCCAATAATATCTGATTCTGAAAGGGGTATTGATATTGAAACGGAGAAATGTAATCTAATCTTTATTAGGTAATTCATTGAACTTATTCTTAGATAGTTTAAAATAATGTGAGGACATCAGGTCACACCCATACAATTTCTTTGGATAGAAGAACAATTGAAGTCGACAATGACTTAATGATCTTTACCTAGAGCATGAATAAACATGCAATTTTGTTGAAGCGTAACGAAGAAACATGTATAATTTTTAGTGTTCAGCTAATTACCTTGGATGAATTTAGTATCTTAAATCCATTGCATAGTCTTGTTAATTTGAAAAGTAAAAATGGATGACAGAATAGAAGGGAAGGGAATTTCATTCATATCTAGGTCTAATTTCTATCATATTTATGCTTGTTTGAACTATCTAATGCAATTGTCTGATTAATTATTATTATATTTGAAAATTAGCACCAGGAACTTCTTTTGTTGTCTAACTCAGTCATATGGCTACATGGTCATCTTTTTTTTAAACTTGCATCATCTATTCACTTCTAATGTTATTGCCTATAACTCCTCAGTGTTGTGACATGTCAAACCTTGATATTGAGTCTACAATTGAATTCTTTGATGGATATTGGCAGTGGCCAGCAGGTTCAAGCAAGTGGAGGTCTTCTATCTATACTAGAGAATGAAAAGTTTTCAAAAATAGACTTCACTTTTGGCCAAAATGCATATTTAAAAATGAAAAGTTGATTTTGCAAAATTAGATTTGGGCATGTTTATATGAGCCACACGTTCACATACAAAGCTGAAAATGCCCCTCCAACGTTATAAAAGTCAAAATTGAGTCTAGAGTGAGTCTAACACTATGGTTTCCCTCCTTTAGTGTAATCTCTCACCACTAGTATTGTAATTCCTTTCCCGAACAAGCTTTTTCCTCCCTCGTCTCCTCCATCATCTGTCCATTAACGTACTTTCCCCTCAAAGTTGAGAGGTTCAGCAAGTGCAACAAAACTTTTGAAGAGGGAGAGAAATATGGGTCGATAGGTTAGTGAAAGGTGGATGTCTAAGAGCCTCCAAAATGGTGCCTTATCTCTTGAAGGCAAAGTATAGGTTGTTATCTAATGAAGGGAAGTTAGAACAATTATGTGGTAGAATAAGGAGGATTAGTTTTGTTTTTTCCTTATGAATGCACAAATATGGTGGGGGTGTAAAGCATATTGTAATAAAAAAAAGTAAGCATAATTTTGGGTGTGTTATTAAAGTCTCTAAAGGCAACATATGTAGTGGAAAAAAGGTTGACGGCATGGTTAATTGATAGTGTATATATGAAAATTGGTAGGGTTTTGAAAGAGGTGATTACCAGAGATATGTATTTTTCCCTTGCGGTTACACTTATATAGTGGGTGTACAACATGTTGAGATGAAAGAAATGAAGTAAATGATTGAGTATACTATCAAAGTCAAGAATGTCAACATACATGGTGACAAAAGGGAGGTCAAAATCATTAACTGAAAAGGAAAATCTAATAATTGTTAGTGCTGAAAAGGGGTAACTCTCAGGTAAATTTAATGTTCACTTGTGGATGTACTAATGGGGGTGTGAAAGCATGTTTAGATGAAACAAAGGAAGTAAATTATTGTGTACAATCAAAGTCATGAAGGGCAACATAATTGGTAAAAATGGGAGGTCAAAAGCATGAACTAAAAAGAAAATTTTGATCGGGCTAAAAAGAAGTAACTCTTGAGTACATTTAATTTTTCTTTGTGGATGCACTAATGGGGGTGTGAAGTACGTTCAAATGAAAAAACTAGAAGCAAATGATAATATATACAATCAAAGTCATGAAGGGCAACATTGTTGGTGAAAAAGGGGGGTCGAAAGGATTAATTGAAAAGAAACATTTGATAACTCGTAGTATTGAAAAGAGGTAACTCTTGGGTACATTTAAGTTTTCCTTGTAGATGCTCTAATGGGGGTGTGAAGTATGTTCGGGTGAAAGAAAGGAAGCAAATGATTGGGTGTATAATTAAAATTATGAACAACATGACTAGTGAAAAAAAGGGAGGTAGAAAGTATTAACTGAAAAAGAAAATATGATAATTGGTAGTTCTAAAAAGAGGTAACTCTTGAGTACAATTATTTTTTTTCATGTGATGCACTAATGGGAGTGTTAACCATGTTAAAATGAGATAGATACAGATGAGTATCATGCGTGTTGTTTGTGGGGTGGACAATGGGATGCCAGTGGACACAAGTATGATAGCGGTAATGCAAAGTCTTATTTAATATTTGTTAGAAGGTCTATGTCATAGGTATCAATGATGACCATATTACACAATGTAATAGGATGTTACAGTAAGAAATACTCTTTGAAAATGAGTTTTACATATCTTTTGATGATCCCCATGAACCTTCTTCTAATGAAAATTTAGTATAAGGGCTCTCCATTATTTTATACGTTATGTTATGACAAGGGATAATGGTCTGTCATTAATCAGAACAAAAGTGAGAAAAAAATTATGCTAAGGAATGTAAACATAAATTGGATATTAAAATAGACCTTAACAAGTTGAATATGTCATGGAAGTCCCTAGTAGTCATGTAGAAGAGGTTAGCCTGAAGGTAGAAGTGGAAGATGTAGGATGGAATGAAGGCAAAAAAATAATCAACCACTGACAAGTGTGGGGGGTTGGGACACAACATGTAAGACATGTATTGAGATCAATTTGAATGACAATTTTGATGATGCCTAGTGTAAGAGTACATAATGATATTAGGGATGAAAATGAATTACATGACTAATGAAAAGAGGGATGTTAGAAGCAAATCACTTTCGACATTAACTCAAGTGGTAAAGCTAGAAATAAAAGAAAGACAGTGGTAAACATAATGACTTATTAGTGTTAAAATATATGTAATTACAAATTTGATCATGGTTAGTAACTAGTTGGGAACCACAAAGAAGAGAAAACCTTCGAGATATGCTTTATTTCATTTGGAACAGCCATAAAGAGCTTCAAGAAGTACATGCATAAAGGTTATATGTATGGATGACATATTCTTAAAAGGAAGGTACAAAGGGATTTTGTTTGTGATATCCACTTTGCATAGTGATAAATATATAAACCTAATTGCTTATGTTATCGGAAAAGGAGAGAATAATGATGCATGGCCCTGGGCCCTTGTACATTTGGAAACTCAGCTTGGTTATTTAGAGCTTTTTGTGATAAATTTTGTTCTCTACAGAGCAATAACATCACTAGTAGTTAAATACTTTTCATATGCCGCACATAGATATTGTGCATTTCACATATCTTAGAACATGTTTGCACATTTCAAAGATAGATGTTTAAACAGTAACTTTTTAAGGACATGGTGGAAACATAAAAAAATTACTATAATTGAACCATCCCGAGGCCAACAAATGGTTAATGGAAATTGATAAGGTAAAGTACGTTAGCGTATATTTTTCATTAATGGGGTATAACATTGTCACTTTCAACTTATGTGAGGTCTTCAATGGAATAATTAGAGAGCAATGACACTTCTCCATTATTATGAAAATTAAGGTCATCTGTTTGAAGACTCAAGAGATATGGTATAAACATGGATTTGGGGTATAGAATTGGATGTGTTACTTGACAAAATTCGCCAAATGTAAGATTCAGAATTGTAATGAAGCTGCAAAAAGTATGATGTGTTATCCCATTAATGGCTATGAGGTCTTGACTAGGTCCGAAAGAGGTGATGATCAGGCTGGCCTTCTATCAAATACTTGTACTTGTAGAAAATTTCAGCAAATAGAGTTACCTTGTAAACATGTATTGGCGGTATGTGGCCATTAGAGACTGAATTATGTAGACTATTGTTATCCTTTCTACAAAACAAAAACATACAGACAAATATGTAGCAAGGGAGTATATCTAGTCCTCAAACAAAAAAGATAGAACACTCCTGATGATGTGAAGAACCTTAAGTTGAGGCCTCCCGAGGAGAAACCTTGACGAGGATAGGATTAAGAATAAGTGAATGTCAAATTTTTATTGTAAACTTGTAAGCATACGAAGCAAAGGTAGAAAAGTGGCTAAATGATGTTTATCCCATAGAGACTCGAAATTGAAAAACTAAATTTTAATCAAAATTAAGTAAATTCTAATCTAGTTAACAACTTATAAAAAATAATAACTAATGTAACTAAGAGGAATTAAAGTAAATAATAAACTTAAATTACTAAAGTTAACTTAATCACAAATGAAAGAAATATTTAGGTAAAAGGTAAAAGCTAAAATTTAATTAAAGTAAGAAAGCAATTAAAAGTATTAAAAATATTAAATAAAAATTGACTAAGGTTTCATAATTCCCTCTTATTAACTTTTAAAGTATCACATCTATGTTCATCAATTTATTTTTCAAATATAACCCACAATAAATTAGAATTCAATTCTATTTATCATGAAAATTTTGTTCTTTTGAATCTTCAATTAAAATATTAAAGTTATGTTCTATCTCGCTTGAACAGAATAAAACCAAGTCATAAGTTGTATCCATATAAATAAATCACAACTCATACCTAATTTTACTAATTAACAATATAAAATGAAGCATTCAATTATTCAAAATTAATTCAAATCATGATAAAAACATTACTATACTCATATTCCAATTGATTGATTAATCAAATTGAGATAAGAACAATTAACATTAACAACCTTTTAAAATTCAACCAAATAATATAGATTAGAAATCTCTACAAAATTAATAAAAGATTCATCATAAATTTAATTAAGAAAATTAGCTACTAATTGTCATAAGAAATACAAATTTTATTGATAAAAAAAAACTCAAAAGAAGATTAAAGATAAAAAAATAAAACTTTAACTTGGCCAACTTGATTTCAGCTTCGTGCTTTCTTTTTTTCTTCTTTCGTAGTTCATTGGCTTCACTTTGCTTTTGTTCTCCTTTGGTGCTTTCACATTCCTTGCCGGCTGCCGGGAGTTCAAATTTCATCCTGCAATCTCATAAAAAACTCATCCTCTCTTGCTCGTCCCATGCTGGAATTTAATCATCCAACATACTTGTTCTACTAATTGCTTCTTATCAACTGGAATTCTACTATCTAAAACATCTTTTCTTTTTTCAGTGGTCTCCTCCATTAAGTAAGTCTTATGTTTGGTGTAATTAATGCCCCATAACCAACTTGTCTCTTTCCATCAATTGACTAGCCGGATTGCTTGAATATAGAGATTACATATTGACCAAGCTCTCACTTTCCTTTTCCTTCTCAACATCATTCTATCTAACAATCTCTTTATTGAATATCAGTCCTACCACTACACATATTAGCATGATTCCTTCCAATAGTGATTCTTTGCCTTCTTAATTTGGTCTTCTAGCTTTGATATCTTCTCTTCCCTTATTTAATTCAAACCAACTTCTCCATTCTTCTTTTTGGCTCTTTCCTTATTTAAGGCATTCCATCCTTACTTTATCACGTCTTGCCCCTTCAAGCTTGGTTTTTTCCATTCTTTGTCCTTGCTATTTCTAAAAACATAAATTTAATATTTTGTGCAGTTGTTGAACCTATCTTTGAAGTTCACTTGCAAGATTTGATTTCTAGATGATTATTGTTTGAAGTTGTCTTTTATATTTATTCAAATTATATAAATACTTGGTGCATAATTCAGAGCACGTGTTATATATAATGAACTTGTGTTACATATAATGATGCAGTTTATATTTGAATATTGATATGTATTTATCTACTTATTTACTTCCTCATTGTTCATAAGCTTTTGGAATTGTGATGCTAATAATTTACTCTTGTTTTGATCTTTTAGTTCCATCCATGTTAAAACTCCATCTGTCTTCACTATATACAATGTTTGTGCCAATAATATTTTTTCTCTAGAACTAAGATGTGATTAAATAAAAAATAAGTTTTCAAAGATGATTTATTCTTGTAGAGTGCTGTTTAGGAACTAGAAGAATAAGATAAAATGAATGAAGATAGCAAGACGATTGAAGAACTTTGTGCAGTTTGTGTTTTGAAGCTTTGCTAGAATTTTTGTTATTCACATTGATATGCAGGAGAGCTTTGGAAGAGAGGTGGATGTTGCAAGAGATGAGTTGAAGAAACTCTCTTAGTTGTCGAAGGTATTACTACAGAAGATCTTTTTTATTGAAATTTGTAGATATTAATTATCTTAATTCTCTTCATTTCATTTTATTTTTCAATATATTATTTTTTTAAAAAAAATGGCCAGCTAAGATTTCTAGAAATAGTGTTGTTGACCATGGTGGCAATATGCCCTTCTTGAAATATTCTACCTTTTCCTGTGTTAGCAGATCCTTTGTAACGTTCAGGAATTTTCTAAATTTCCAAAGTCGACCGCATGGAAATTAGGGTGTTGGACCCCTTGACATTCTCGATAGAATAACTTATTCAATGCTTCGAATTGGTGGCTAAAACCTATATGGATGGAAAGTAGACATGAAGAGCTTCAAAACACTACTAAAAACACACAAATCGGAGTTTGAATGAGGGAGATACGACCATTCGAAATTTAATATAGCCTGCAGGGCCTGTTTACCCAAATTAGACGCATAAATTGGCTGTTTAAGTCACTTTACGGGCCCGATTATTTATAGTGATGGAAATTAATAAAAAATAGGCCCAAGTAGCCTATTTAGCCCAACTCCAAAGGAGATTAGGAACCCTAATCCCTATGCTTATAAAAACACAAAATTATGGCTTTGGACAGAAGGAGGGGGAGCCGTTGATAGAATTTTTTGGTGAGACTCCGTCGATGCTTTGGCGGTGGTGGATGGATGAAAAATCGGCAATTGAAGTAGGACCCTTTTGTTAGACTTTGAGTCAACTTTAGTGATAGGTTTGGTGATTAAATATGAATGTAATTTGTATGAAGCAGCCACTGTTCGTAATTTAGTGGAACAATAATTTTACTATACATCTGTCCACACTTCTTTTCGATGGCGGCCGGCCAGTCACTGGCTGAACTCAAAGCTAGGTTGGTCAGAATCACCTCTAGGGCATAGACAGACCAATCCTGGCCCTGTGGCCAGCCAAGACAACTGTAGAGATGTTCGGCGATGGAAAGTTTGCTTTAGATAAGAGGGAGTCTAAGCCGTTGGCTGAGGGCGGGAGTGGAGCAGCCACCCATCGACGATGGGGCTTGGCCAATAGTCGGTGAATTGGATTGGCCCAGTCTCAAGACCTGGTCGTGGATGCCTTTGCAACCACCAGCATCCAACAGGCATCTAACCGAATAAAACAAGGGCATCTTGGCCCCAGCCAGCCACAGGGCGGCAGCTGGGGCCAGACCCATTTAAATCGCCATCTCGTGGCGATCTGTTGGAGCCCCAGCTCGCTGCCCTACTGTGGTGTCCAAGGGTGGCACCGCCAAAGGTGTATTTGCCTCCAGCCGGATGCGGAAAAGACGACCCACATTGCGGGTTGTCTGGGACAGGTTTGGGTCATTAACCTGAACCAATTAGTTTAGACCTAGATAAGGACTATAATAAAAAAATGAAGATCATTGAACCAGGTCTGGTTTAGGAGGATAAAAATGTCAAAAAAATTTAGAAATATTACCAGTGGACCTTGATAGGGAGATGAGTGTCTTGACAAAGTTTAAGGTTTGGGAAAAATCTGAAAGTATGTACAATGACCTTTTTATTCCTTTTATTTAAATTGTCATGAGAAACCATTTACCCGACTTCGGGGCTCCGGTTCAGGGACCTATGAGTGGATTTAAAAATTAGAACAATTTTCAACAAGAGCTTAACGTGTAACCTAAATATATACCAAACTTCCTAGTGAGCAAAATCGTAGTAAATGAATAATTGACCGTTTTGTCCCTAAGCTTTAGGGTAAACCGTTAGGCAAGCCAAGGGTCGGTTCAAGGGGTTCCTGACCACGTCACATGCGAGGAAAATTATACCGAGTCCATGAAGTCAATTAGTACTCTTGAGCCCAATTTTGGATAATTTGTATGTCAATAAGGCTTTGAAAAAAATAATTGAAATACCCCTTTGAGTGAACTACTCACATTTATATGAATGGAAGTGCAAGTCAGTTTAAGAGTGGAGAGCCTTATGAGGGGTTAATGACTTAAAATAAATAAAATGGTACTGAGAGGACCAAATGACTTAAGGGAAGGTACCATACCCTAGGTGGTAGAATTACCCTAATGCCCTTAGGGTCAATATATTCAACTTCTACCGAAACTAATAACCTAACTACCAAGCATTAGGGTATGCTATAGTGATTTTAAATGGCTTCAAAAGGAAAGGGTGTGACCAGTAAGTGACATGAAGACTTTGTCAAGTCACAGTGTCATGGGAAACAAGGGGAAGAACCCTAATTCTTAGGGTTTTGCATCGATCAACTAGAGTATTATATACGTACCTTATGTGATGTGTTAGAGTTATTTACATTCTTGGGCTTGAATTCACTGAGCCCTAGCCTTGATAATGAGTGAAACGGGCCTCTATTTATTATTTCTGCACTTGTGTGACTGCATGTTGTTTATATTGTTTACTATAATTAATAGCATTATTTGATATTATGCCTCTGTTTATTATTAATACATATGGATAGTATTGAACAAGGGTTGTGAGATAATTAATAGCATTATTTGATATTGCTTGTTTAATTAGACAAGTGGAGTAATTAAAGGAATAGAATAAAATGTAGGTTGAAAATACTTAAACATTGCATGTGTGACGTTATGCTTCTTAGGATAGTGTAGTTTCTAGGTAGAATTACGTTTGGATCCAATCATGTTAGAAATATTAGAGATGTTGTTTGTTGAGTACGTAGGCAACTAACATCAGGTGATGTTGGTCCGGTCCGAAAAATATTAATAAAACCTTTTGCCCCTTTCGAAGCTCTTTTTCTGAAGGCCGAGAGGTTCCATTGTTGTTGTTGTGGTTGTTTGATTTCAAATTCTCCACGCGATGTTAAGTGAACCAGGAGGTGAGCACAAGATGAAGTTCCTCATTTATGCAGTTATGGTACATAGTGTATCTTTTGCAAGAGAGTCAACTTAGTTATATATTTTCATATGGATGACGAACTTGTACTTAGATGGATGAGATGTTCGTATTAAATTTTGAGGCGTGTAATAATATTATATGATTTGATTTTCATATTTGTGAACCACAGTTATCATGATCTGGATATTTAATCGAATGGTTTCTTTTGTATTTAAGAAAAAAAAAATTCGTGACTTACAATTTATTCTATTTAAAAAGGCTTTTAAAAATTTGGGTTGTGACATCCTTTGTGTAAGTGTATTTTCATTGTTTTTTGGCCATTTCAACTACTTTGTTCATACTGTTTAATGTATTTGCAAAGAGAAATTTAAGGAATAAATGTGATATATAGCTCCTATAGCCTTAGACTTATGATTCACTTACCCTTTGCATAACATGCCTACAATCCTAGTTTTCTATGTCAATCTGGATTTGTAATCTCTTGGCTCTTCTCTTGGGAGATACATAATGCCATGTGGGCTAGAGGGGGAGGCACAAAAGGGACGAGATGTCAAAACATGTGTCATTTTAAATATTTCTTTAAATGACGAGGCCTCTATCTACTCTTCATGTCAAATGTTGTGAACTTACTTGCTCAATTAGTTGGTCTTTTGTAGGTTAAAGGTGGTACTAGTCCATAGTGGTGGCTATCATAAATAGGAGTTTATAGCCCCGACTTCTATAAGAGAAAGTGATGTACTAAAATAATGTTTAATTAGATGTTTGAAATCTTGAATTATAATCATATTTTGTGTTAATTCACTACTTGTTTGGGCTATTTGTGTTCTGAATAGGTTAGTTGGACTTTAGTTGTGTTTACATGTCTAAACAGGCTTCAACAAGATCGAAGTAGAAGAGGAAGTAAAGCCCAACTACCCTAAGCTATTTAAAAGTTTTGAATGGGCTCCTAATGGCTTAAACATGTATGGAATGGTTGAACACAACCTTTTGGGCCTGTTGGATTTTAGATTTGCATCAAGAGGACTAAATTCGGGAAGAAGCTGATTTGGATAGATTTACACAACCTTAGTATTATGACCATGTCTTTCTATGTATGATTCAGATTGGTACAATTTTGGTGGTATTGGAAAGAAGACTTCCATGCCTACAATTGCTATTTCATAATAATAATTCTAAAGATATATGAGTCAAATACGGCAAGCAAAGGGACAACTAGTTAACTAACCCGAGGCCAACACATAGAGAATCTTTTCATTGGTTGTGATTGATACACATAAGGAAAGACAATGAGGCTAATTAGATAACTAAAGGAAGACTCAAAGATACTTATGTATTAAATAAATCATTAATTTATTTGATTGATTTAAAATCTAATCATTGCCAAAGAAGCAACCAATCGAGCAATAAATCAAGATGCAATCAATGGATATGATTGGACTTTCCCCTTTGAAGCAACCCCTTCTACTCCTATAAATAGAAGGGTGGACGTGGTAGAGGCATCATACCCTCCTCTTTGGAGTTCTCCTCTCCTATTTTTTTCTCTTCTTTTATACTTTTTTTTTAGTTTTATTATAATGACTTTCTAAGCTGGAGCTAAGGCTAGAGGTGAATTGTAACAATCTAATGAAGTTCTATTCATATTTCATCTATAGTTTCAAGTAAGTATTAGTTATTTGAAGTGATGTTCATTTAATATTGTCCTTCTTGTTTCTTTGTGATTTGGATACATAAGATTCTTGAAGGCTCTCTTTCTTAATCTTTTGTGATTTTGATACATAGAACTCTTGAAGAAACAATTATTTTCATCCTTCATCTATCCAAAGTATTTTCTATCTTTTTTTTTGCTTTTAATGTTTATATCTTCCAGTTAGATAAAATCTTCATTTAATTCTAACTGAGATAACATGACACATTAAAAACATCACTAGATGTTACAATGACCCTTAATGCCTTAATATTTTATCTTATTCTTTTCTTAACTCTTTATTTCCTCAATACTCTTCAACTCTTTCATTCTTACTTTTTCTTTCCTCTGTTTTTCATAATCGTTTTCTTTGTTGCACAAGGCTTTCCCTGTGGATCGACCTTGTCTACTACACTTGGCAAGTAAAACAAATCTAAATTTGACTTCTTCATAGTCTTGGTTTAGACGTAACAAAAGAAAGCTTAAAGCTATAGAATGCAGGTCAAGAGCTCAAGAGCTAGATCATTGCATCCATGTTTATACTATATTTTAGTTTTGATTCATTGAAATGACAACTTACC
Source organism: Saururus chinensis (assembly GCA_035235625.1). Lineage (NCBI taxonomy): Eukaryota > Viridiplantae > Streptophyta > Magnoliopsida > Piperales > Saururaceae > Saururus > Saururus chinensis. The sequence goes on from CP141142.1 coordinate 24,331,375, forward strand.
TTATGTTGTTGGTCTCAATAATATTATGATTTATATGTTTTTTTTTGTTAATCAGAATAACTTTTCTGGACCTTTGAAACTCCATCCAAATGGAATGTCTCATGTTGTGTTGAAAGTTGAGTTACATTAAAGTACCTAGGGTTCTACATTATCTTTTCTATATGGAGTCCCTAATTGTGATTATTATGCATTTTAATATGCTTTGACCTTTTTAATGTGGCTGAAAGGTAAGGTGCTCATACGCTTTGGATGTCTGTATTGATGCCAGGGCAGTAGTACCCTACTTTTCGAAGAATATACACCGATGGCTGCTACTTGTTGAAACTTTTCACATTATTATACTGAGCTTTCTTGTAAATAGACTCGCTAGTCTTGAACTTTGTAAGATCTCTAACTTTAACCTGATTTAATTTTTTTTAATTATGTGAATTGTGTGGATTTGTTTAATTATTGGTTTTATTTGATTTTGGGGTTAATGGTTAGTAATTATGGCTTAAATAATGTTTAATTTCACTCCTTATAAGTTTTAGTGTCAAACTTGATTTATCTAATTTTTATATATTTTATGGGATTTTATCAGTTTTCCTTAATTAAGGGTGTGGACCCCACGTCCACGATTGGACGAAGTGTGATCTACATGACCCCTAGACTTTAATTACTTTATATGAGTAAGTTTTGGAATGATTAAACTCGTTTTTAGCCCTAAAATAACCCTAATTAGCCACTTATGACGTTTTTGCCCTATTTTATAGCCCAACAGTTTGAAAACATAGCCCAAAATTTTACTATTTAATGAAAAACCCTATCCACTTGCCCATTTGGGGAAAGGTTGTGCAAGGGAGAAGGAGATGCTCTAGCCCCATTTCCCAAAGAGGAAAAACAGATTAAGGTGTGTTTTCTTGCCCAAATCAACCCTAATCTTTCGATTTTGGTCTTTATCATTTTTATCTTCATTTCTTCTAATTTGATTCTTGATTTCTTCTATTAAAAATATTGTTTTTAATTTTGATTTAAAACCCTAAATAAGCGATTTTTGCTTTTAACCAAAGGTTATTCTGGTCTACCTATTTTCAAGTTGATTTAAGCCTATTAGTGATTTTTAATTAAATTCTAGAAAAAACCTTAATTTTTGTGTAGGATTTCTTGAAGATTGAAGTTTCTTCGCATATCCAAGAGCTTCATAGAGGTAGGGGAGTTTTGTCTTGTGTGGTTTTATCCATTGGAATACATGATTTTAGATCTATTTGAGCTCTTATTTTATTTTGTGATTTAATTGTTATTTGTTAAAAATATATTATTTATGGCTATTTTCTTGTGACTAAGCATGAAAATTATTAGATCTATCATGCTCTAGGGTTATATTTTTATATTATGATGTTCTATGGTGATTTGAAAATTTATCATAAATTTTGAATGTTTTTTGTTACAATTTTAGAAGGTTGAATATGAAATAAGAAATGGGTAAAAAGTGGATAGTGAAGGGCATTCAAACGGATCAGAAGGGCGTTCGAATGCCCTACTGTTTGAATGGCCTGTCTGGTCGGTCGAATGGTCTAGTGTTTGAATGCCCCGATAGGGCATTCAAATGGCCATATAATAGTTTTGATTAGCCTATTTTTGAGTATTTTGGCAATTTCTTGTTCTCTTCTTATAAATCTAATTCTTCATGACTAAAATGAGTTATGGTTACCTATAAATGCTACAATGATTACATGAGAACCATCTTTAATTTATAATTTAGCTCAAGCATGATTAGGATTGTACTTGTTTAGTTTTAGTATGATATTCTACTTATTTTAAATCCATGTTTGTTGACTTCCTCATAATTTACTTGATGATTCTAGTAGGTTTTATCCATTATATATATATATATATATATATATATGTGTGTGTGTGTGTGTGCACATTTTATTTTGATTTAGGTAAATGAAATTTCACATGTTTTAGCTTAAGTATGGATATGTTTATAGTTATTTAGGTCTAGCATGATGTTATACTTGTCTTGAACTCTTATTTTGATGTTTTCATCTCATTTACTCATTGATTCTAGTAGGGTAGGACTATGAATAAATTATCGATGCTTAAATATACAACCTTCATTATAGTTTTTTCATGTTTCTCATGTTTTATCTTAGGTTTGAACACTATCACTTATGTGCACTCTTGTATAGACTTATATGATTTTATTTGACACAAATAGACCATGTTCCATGCACATGTAAACTGATTTGAGTATGTTTACTTATACTTCGACTCATTTGACATTTTCCCATGTATATACCATGTTGCATGCATCATCAAAATGATTTATAAATGAGGTTAATCGTGATTAGCCATGTTTGATCGAGTGGATGCAATTAGATGTTGATGGTTGCCGGATTAGCCATTTGGAGGTTTATTGAATTAGTCTTATGTCCAAAAGAACAAGGTTTTATGTCCAATGGATTGAGTTTTACGATCTTTTGAGGACTAATTTCCTTCACAGGCGAGAAGAGTGGAATGCTATAATAAGTTAAATTATTGAGTTTATCTAGACCTTTAGAATCAAGGCTGGTTTGTCCGTGTGTACCGGCTTACCAGGGGTACTTCCTTGTTAGGGAACTTACCCAAATTTCTTATTTCTTTTTAGGAGTTTGGACTTTCCTCATTAGGGATTGTCCAGGATGAGGAGGTGTTCTCGGGCCTTCCGCCTTGATGATGAAGGTTATTTTTCTCAATTGTAAGACATTCATCGGTTGATATATGCATGTGTATGGATATAATGCTCATTAACATAGGATGTGTATGAATAATGATGCTTATAGTACACATGTGATTATGGAAATGGGTTTTGCATGAATATGCAGGATGGTGTGTGATGGATGTACTTGATTTGCAAGGTAACTATTTTTATTGAGAAACAAAAATGCATGATATGTTTATGCTGAGAAATGATTCATGCAGGATGTGATTATGATAATGAGTTTCATATATTTACACATGAGGTGTATATTTGTTATGAGCTATATTTGAACCTATGATGCACATGTGGCATGGAATGTGTTTATAGAATATAGGTTGTAGCATAATATGTATGTGATATGACTATGTATTATGAGATATGTTATAGATAGCATGATATGCAGGCGGCATCAGCAAATGCTTATGAAATGTAAATTATGACATGATGGAAAGGTGGCACAGGTTTATGTGATTATCCCATGATGAATGTGCACAATGTTTGATTATGTAATTAGTGTTATGTTAAATTATGCATGTTATAACACAATCAATCAACTAATAATACAACTCAAAGTCACACATACACTACCCCATAGCCAACTATCCAAATGCATAATCAATCATAGTAACTTGGACATGATTTGGATTCCACCAATTGTTGGAATCTTGATGTCCCAATAAATTATTTGTAACATGAATTCAAATCAATTTTATGTAAAAAAATTGCAAAGCTGAATTCAAATGTAAATAATTCGCAGATCCACATAAATCAACTAACTCTGGTTTCCCACTTTCGAAGGCTCTTGCGAATTTTTTTATCTTCTATGGAAATTAGTTTATGAGTAGGGTTTGTATACTCCAACAAAGCAATTTCGGATAGTGCGAAAAGTCCACATATCTTGCTTGTGTGGACGTTGTGTGCTGCATGAGGTTTCTGCGGGATAACCTTCCCTGATTCTCCTATATCTTAATCAATATGTTCTAGGATTTATTTGGCCATTTCAATTTTTTCTTGCACATCCTCTTGCCCTTCACATTGCACATCCTTGACAAATTTCTCTCCAGAGTTGTCTTGTCCTTCAACCTCATTTGGGCCCCTCACACACATCCACTTGTTTCTCTTGGGAGAATTGAAAGGTGTCCTCTTATACTTGTTGGCCGTCCTTTTTCTACCCTCACCAATTGGGGGCCGGGGGGGGCACAACCTCTTCCACAATTGGGGCATCACTCCCAATGTCTACCCTCACCTCTACAGAAACCCCCTCACATTGGTCAACATCCTTTTCGATATGTGCCTCCTCTTGCCGTATACTACAACTATTCTCACATCTGTTCTAAGGGACATCTAACACATTATCACCTTTCTCATTCAATACTACCTCCTTATCAACAACTTCTCTAGTTCCATCTACCTTTACATCACCCATGCTTCGGCCGGGGCTAAGAGGTCGTCACCCTGGATGCACCATATGTAGGCATGCACATATTAGTAGAAATTTGAATCTAAATAGGCCTAATGTAGGACAAGGTGAGACAATTATTATAGCAAGTTCAGATGGATGTTAATTTAGATAATAACAGCTTGGGGTGAAACATACATGTCCATTATTTATAATGAATATATATTCACTAACCTATCTCTGGAACTTTGTGAAGAGGTATTGTTGGTTGTCCTCTCTTCAAAACAAGAAGCTCCAACATCCTTCACATCCTGGTCAATCGTAAGTAATGTAAAATCAAATGAAGTTTATCATGACATGACTTGAATAATATGAATTAACCTAAACATGACAATGCTTACTACCCTTATATATCCAACCTAAGATGGGTTGATGACCTCCCATGCCTTGACAACAATGCTTGAACATCTTCAGCCGATTTGTCGACCTATATGGTTATTCTGGACATAACCAAATTTAGATTGCACTTGAGGATCAAGAAAAATACTACTTTTACATATCCATTTGGTACCCTTTCTTATTGAAGGATGTCATTTGGATTGTGTAATGCACTTGCCACATTTTAAAGATGCATGATTATTTAGTGATATGATGGAGCATTTTCTTGAAGTTTCTATTGATGATTTTTTTGTCTTTTTAGATTCTTTTGATGATTGTCTTAATAATTTGAAAAAAGTTTTTGTTAGATATGAGGAGAAAATGCTTGTTTTAAATTGAGAAAAATATCATTTTATGGTCACTGAGAGAATTGTACTTGGACATATTATTTATGTGCAAGGAATTCAAGTGGACAAGGCAAAAATAGAATTGATTGCTAATTTGCCTAGCCAAATAATTTTTGGGGCATGCAAGATTTTATATAAGGTTCATTAAAGATTTTAGTGCTATATCTAGACCATTGTGCAACCTTTTATTAAAGTACTTCCGCAACCACCTAATTGGAGTTTGCCCTTTGAAATCATGTGTGATGCTAGTGATTATGTGTTGGGGTTGTTCTTAGCCAATGGAAATATAAAAAGCCTTGTGTAATTCATTATGCAAGTAGGACTTTAAATAGTGCTCAAATGAATTATTCAGCTACTGAAAATGATCTTCTTTCTATAGTGTTTGCACTTGACTAATTCATTTGATTGGTTCCCAAATTATTATTTTTATTGACCACACGGCTGTAAAATATCTTCTAAGCAAGAAGGATGCAAAGGCTAGATTGCTCAAGTAGATTCTCATACTCCAAGAATTTGATCTCACTATTAAAGACAAGAAAGGAGTAGAGAATATGGTCGCTAATTATTTGTCAAGATTAAACTTTTATGACTCACTGGAATTGTTACCAATCAAGGACTCCTTTTCTGATTTACAGCTATTCAGCACCTCTCATATTACATGGTATGCCAACATTACAAACTATTTGGTGACATATAAAACTCCCAATCATTGGACTCCATAGGATATAAAAAAATTCTTCACAGAGGTCAAACACTTCTTTTGTGATGATCCCTATTTGTTTAATTATTTTCCAAACCAAATGATTAGGAGATGTGTGCCTGAATCTAAGCATACAAATATTATGTCCTTATGCCATTTTGAAGCATGTGGTGGTAATTTTCTTTACTAAAAAGACTACTACCAAGATTTTACAATATGGTTTTTATTTGCCAACTCTCATCAAAGACATTCATGAATTTTGCAAAGCATGTGAATGTTGTCGAAAGCTAGGACCATATCCCATGGGAATATGATGCCTCTTAACCTAATTTTAATTGTTGCAATTTTTGACTATTGGGGCATTGATTTCGTCGTAATTTTCTCCTCTTTTGGCTATCTTTATATCTTAGTAGCTTTTTATTATGTGTATAAATGGATTGAGGCTATTCCATATAAAACCAATGATCGCAAAGTTGTTATAATTTTTTTTTTTAAAATATTTTTTTAAATATTTGGAACACCTCGAGCCATTATAATTGGTACACACTTTTACCATAGGTCCTTTGAGGCCATAATGAAAAAATATAGAATCACACATAAAGTTGTTACAACCTATCACCCTCAGATAAGTGGACAAGTAGAAATTTCAAATCGGGAAATAAAAAATAATTTACAAAAAATAGTGAATCTAAATGGTAAGGATTGGTCATTAATACTAACTAATGCTAGTTGGGGTAATCATACTGCTTTCAAAACCCCAATTGAAAATTTCCCTTATCGTTTAATTTTTGAAAAGGCTTGTCACTTGCCTGTGGAGCTCGAACATAGGGCTTATTGGTCAATCAAAGTTGTCAACTTCAATCTTGACAAGGCTGGGTTGCATAGAAAAGTATAGCTCAATGAATTAGATGAGATTCAACATGATGCTTATAAAAGTGCTAAAGTGTACAAGGTAAGAATGAAGTCATTTTATAATAATAACATATTTCATAAGACTTTTGAACCATATCAAAAAACTCTTTTGTATAATTGTAGGCTCCATATTTTTTCAAGAAAATTAAAATCTTATTGGATGGGTCATTTCATTATTAAAATTGTTTATCCTTATGAAACTATTGACATTGAAAACCCAAACAATGGTACTATTTTTAAAGTTAATGGATAACATTTGAAACAATTTTTGAAACATTTTGTCCCAAAAGTTAAGTCCACAACTCTTGAAGATCCTATTTATGAGGGATGATATTTTCATGAATTTTTTCTTTAAAAAAAATTAAGAAACCAAAAAAAACACTTTTTAGACATTGAGGACAATGTTTCATTTGGGTTGGGGGGTGAGTTTTGATAATTTTTGTTAATAGTGTTGACTGTGATAAACTACATCCTTTCTTGATATTCTTCTTCTTTGCTTTGATCTCTAAATAATGATGTCACTTGGTAATTTTCAATAAAACTTGCATTTTGTGATGTATTTTCAATTAACTTTCAAGGAGAGGATCTTAGAAACTAATGTTAGTTTTCAAAATTTCACTCACACTTGACCTCCTTTGCTTGGTTGGTTGGGAAAAAAGAAAAAAATAAGCGCACTATTTTAATTATTGAAAGCCACTAGTGAATTAGACTGGGTACTTCGGAAAGGATGCATATAAAAAAATACAATAAACTAAAGGGAGTCAAAAACTTTTTTTATGAAGATCATATAAAAAAACAAAAACAAAGTTTCTAAATAATGTTTCATTTTGTAAGATAAGGTGAAGTCATTGTTGTAACAACGCAGGCAAGCTGAAATATCATATATAAAGCCCACAACATATTAAAGTGAACATCTAAACAACTCATTGTCAAAGATATGTTGCTAAGTTTTGAATCAGTTATTTTGTCTATCTAAATATATATTGGTAAGTAAAAGAGAATGTTCCTTTAGGAGACCGATCATCTAATATCTTATCAAAATTTTACATGGACTCACTAACACATTGTTTCAAAAGTTTCTCTACATAAAAATTTAATGGTTTGGACTCACATGAATATTTTTTAATTCCTAATCTATGAAAACCAGTACTTGAGTATTTTAGAGTTGATTGTAAAATTTGATGTTTGCTAAGTAGGGATGAAGGAGGTTCTTTTGTCTTGATTTACAACTATTATCATATTCTTTACTTCCTCAATATAAGTTGATTGCATTGTCACTCATAGTTCTTTTATTTATTTATTCTTCTTCTTTGTTTTGTCTAGTTGAAGATGTAAAACTTAGCACAACTTGGGAGGTATCCCATGAGTTTTAAAATTTTGTGGGTATATTCACTACAAACCCTCATGAGACACAATTAATGACTTTCTACATGTGCTAAATGTAGTCTTGATGGCCTACGAAAGTGGCATATTTTCTTGGGGAGTATACTTTCTTGGCGTATTTTTGTTTTTGAAAGCTTAGATTCCTAGAGACTAGCAATATGTTGGTTGGGGGTATTTGATGCACTGAACTAGCGTTGAATTAAAGATCTTCAAATCTTGAATTTCAATACAAAATTTTGTTCATTCATTACTTATTTAGGTTTATATTTTGAATAGGTGAGTTGGACCTTCATTGTATTTACACGTCCAAACAGGCTTCGACAAGATCTAATTTTAAGAGGAAGTGAAGCCCAACTACCTAAAGTTATTTTATAAGAACATATAAGTCATATTCCAAGTTTATTAGTTGTTTTATTTGTCAAAATTATTCTAGAAACATTGTGCATGCATGTATTGAGTTTTAGAATATAATTTGAGGTTGTTGTGGTCTACTCATATTTTGAATTGACAGACTTGAAAAATAAACAGCAAACATGTTCTTATTGATCAATATAAAAGATTGTTGGAGTTTTTTGAAGCATTTTTAGATCACATTCGTATACAAAAATCACTTAGAGAAGTTTCAAAAATGATTTGAGAGGTTTTAGGTTAAAAAGTGCAAAATGGTAAATTACAAGCAAAATAATTGATTGATGCAGCATAAGAAGAATCAAATGATTAATCGACACTTGATTTTTCTCTATACAAAATGAAGGTGAGAGTTATCGATCGATTGCTCTTTTCAATTGATCGATGGATTAAAGTATTGTGCACAAAACAAACAATGAATTATTGATTGCTATTTGGAACAATTAGTTGCTTCAAGGACATGTTACCCTAATTAAGTCATTTTGATTTTGATTTCTTTCCTTATTAAAGTACAAGACCTAAACTGACTTAAATAGCTATATAAGGGTTAAGAAATTACAAAATTTAGAGAGAAAAACGTAGAGGTGATTAGAAAAAAATATTTATACCTTTTGCATATTATTTTCCAAGGAGAATTCACATGAAGCGTTGAGTTGAATATCCATAGTGACTTGAAGAGGCTAGTCCACAACTCAAGGAGATTATACATAAATATTTCAAATGAGTTGCAACATATCTTCAATGGGATATTGAAGATTACACAAGGCCAAAGTCAATATAAGAAGAAGTGATTGTTGAAGGCTAGAAGAAGACAGAAACAAGGCAAATAGGCAGAAGTTTCAAGTGCCTAAGGGAGAGGACTTGAAGGTCAGCAAGAACGATTTAAATAAGAGGACCTAGTGTTAGAGTGTAAATAAGATTGGTGGATTGCTTGTGTCAATGTAATGTCTTGGTTTTTAGTACATTGATTTGGTTTCTTTGGAACTGCCATAGTTTTTTGCCCATGTTAGAGTTTTTCATGTTAAATTGTTGTGTTCATATGTGGATTGAATATTGGTGCTTGATTGATTGATACGTGGAGAGTGAGATTTGAGAGAATATTTATTTAATTCTACTATATAAAAAAAATTCAGCGCAAAGAGGCTAGAAGTCATAGTCTTTATCATTGTAGATAATTGGACTAGGGGAAATCTAATCATCATCTATACTCTTCTAGAAGGATATTAAACTCGCATATTTAAGGCATGTAATAGTCAAACACAACTATGTGAATCCATTTGATTTCAAATTTGCGTCATGAGGACTAAATTCAGGAAGGAGCTAATTTAGAATGATTGATACAACCTTAGTCTTTTAGTAATATCTCTTTAGATAAAATTCATATTGACATGATTTTGGCAGCATAAAAAAGAAGACTTTTATGGCTATAATTACTATTTTAAGAAGAAATTCATAATTTCAAAGATTTATAAGTTCAAATAAATATGCAATGGTACAACTAGTCAATCAACCCGAAGTCAGTACATTGAGGATATTTTTTATGGTTGTGATTGATACACATAAGAAAAGATGATAGGGATGATTAGATGACTAAACCATACTTATTTTTTGAATAAAATTTTTATTTATTTTATTGATTTAGAATCTAATCATTGCCAAATAAACAACCAATCAAGCAGCTAATCAAGAAGTAATTAACGGATGTGATAAATCTTCTCCTTTGAAGCAACCCCCTTTACTCATATAAAAAGATGGGAGAAGATTAGAGAGACATCATCCCCTCCTCTTTTGAGCTCTCTTCTTTGTCATCTCATCTTCTAGTATATTTTTATTTATTTTATCTATTGTAATGGTTTGCTAAGCTTCTAGAAGGCTAGAGGGAAGTTTGTAATATTTTTAGTGGTGTTTCTTTCATTTCATGTAGTAGTTTTAATTCAAATATTGAATATCATAAGTGATATGAATGCATTTCCACTCTTTTTTTCTTTCTTCTTTGTTATTTTAATACATAGAATGGTTGGAGGCTCTCCTTGATTCTTTGTGGTTTAAATACATAGCGTTTTTGAATATAAAGAGGCATGTGCTTTTAATGCTTTAACTATTCAATTCTTTCCTAGTTTAATTTTGTTTTTACAATGTTCAAATTATCCGATTAGTGAAAATCTTTATTCAACTCTAAATGAGATAAGTCAATCCATGAAGAAAACCTTAAAGATATTACAAATAACCTCGATGCCTTAGCATTTTCTCCCATTCATTCTAATCATATTTTCTTTACTTTAACCATATTGTCACCCTTTTCCTCATTTTCATTTTTTCTTCTACTTTGTAATCGCTTCTAGAGTCATACAAAGGCAATCTTTGTTGATTCGTCTTGTAGTGCTACAACAACTTATATGCTTGCAAGTTAAAACAACCTTAAGCTTTGGTTCAATTTAATGAATAAGTAGTTTTGTTGTAATAGCAGTAAACAACATAAAATCACAATCAAGCATACCTTTAGCAAATAATCATTCCCATTGAGAAATCCCATTTCAAAATTTTCTAGACATGATGACCTCATCTAGGAGCTCCACTTCACTGGATATTGGTCCATCATGATATGACCTCAGTTCTTTTAAGGTCTACCCCTCCTCATCCACGCCAAGAAGTAAAGGCTCATGGACTCCAATACTAAGATTCTGACTTTCATGATCATTGAAACCTCTTATATTGCGTTGCGCGATATCACTCATCTTTTAAGGTTGTAGTCTATTCGAACATGACTCCCAAGTCCATGAAGCGATTCTACATAACTCCCATCCTTAGATAGCCAGAAGCCCTTAGTCATATTTTACACCAAATCCTTTCCGCCTATGTAGCTAATAACTCACTTAAGGATCCAAACCACTAAGGAACTCTTGACATTAGTGCCAAATACATCATTTTGGGGTACCCCTTCATCACATTTATCACATCAAGTGGTTTCATACACATGTGATACACATAAAATCTATCTATTTTTTACACCTTTTTACCTTTTTTGCTTGTGTAGTATTAGGCTAATTTAGGATTAAGGGTATATTTATGTTAAGATAGATATTAGTAGTTTCATTTAATTATTAATTAATTTGAGCGACATTGATAGTTTAGGTGTGTATTTGAATCAAGTCCTAATTTTATTTATATACTACATGTCTAAAATGTAATTTTTTTATGTTTTATAGGTATGCTGCACTTCTCGATGTACTTGGACAATGTGCAGAATATTTGGAAACACACTTGACACACAAGTGATTGGGACAAGATTTTGGAGTCACAAACATTTTGTAATGAATATGGACACGATTGGAAAGATAAGCGGTTATTCGGGTCCAAGGTGGGTCTCAACTTCTTCTTCCCAAATGAATTCTTGGATAGTTAACTCTACAAAAAATCCAGATTAGAGGCATGTCAATTTTTCTGAAACTGAGTATGAATCGGCCAAGTAAATTGTTCATTTTGAATCCCATTTGAATTCCATGGAGAACATTTTAGTATCATCAAATGGTTAGTTTTCATTAGCTACTAGATTTATTGGGTTTTAATTAATTAGATGAAGGTGAGTTAATTACTAGTTGAAAGGTTGTAGTTTTCTGGTTGTGAGGTGGTGTTCAAGTTCATATGGATAGGGCTGCATTGAAAACCTAGACTTGAACCGATCCGGATCAAATTGACCTGAGATTGACCTAGGTCATGTCTAATAAATAATACTTGGGTAAATCTCAAGTCTGGTTTAGTCTAGCATGCGAAAACCCAAGAACTCACCCAATCTGACCTGAGTTCCTAATTAACTTATAAAATCATGTATAACCTCGGTTATATGTATTTTTATAACTTTTTATGGATAGAACCAATTCAATATAGTTTTAAATTGGTTTGAATTATTGGAACCGACCCGACCCAAGATAGAAGCTTGGTTCCAATTTCAGTTATTGGATTTTTTGGTTCATATTTGGGGTCGAGTCGGGTCCAAGAATTTCGGTTCCTATCTCGGGTCGGGTCCAAGGAAATTGATTCCTATCTCGGATCGGGTTGGGACCTACAAAACGCAACTGAAATGCAGCCCTACATGTGGAGCTCGGATATGCCACTAATGGATGTCGCTGGAGATTCAGAGCTTCAATTACGGGTTGTGTGGTCATGGAAGATCTTTCTCATTGGTTGAAGGTCATGATGAGTCTTAAGAATAGGAGGAATAAACATGCCAAATCACATAGAATTAAAGAAGGAATGTATAGGGAAGGTGCAGTTTGCACCAAAGAAGAAAAGGAAGGAAAATTAAAATGTGCAGAATGTGATAGGCAAGGAATTAGTAGAGGAATTAATCAAGCTAGCTAGAGTCAATAAAAGGCAATCAGAGTGTGATGGAACCCAACATAGAAAGGAAAGTTGTGCTAACTGAGAGGCGTAAAAGAAAAACCAGGGTAGAGAGAATAGAACAATAGCTGAATGGATAAAAGAGAATCAAATTTATAGTGCAAAGATTTTGAATGCATAAATTCAGTGAAAGATTCAAAATGTAGAAAATGAAACAAAGGAAAATTTCTTTTACGGTTTAATGCACCAGTTGGAGGTTGAAGACAAAAATTCTATTCATCGGTACTGTAGTAGAACACTCTTATTGAATTTCTTTCTTTCCTTTAACTCTTGTAAGTTCATTTTCACATCAATCAATGGGGATTATATTTATTAGATTAATGTGGGGCTAAAATTGGTTGCTAAGCATTTGATAAAGCTTAATTCAATTGTAGAACTTCATGATTATGAGACGTTTAATTTTTCTAAATAGTGAATTTAATGTTAATTGTTTCTACTCTTTAATTGATGAGATTGATTTGGATATGAGTTTAGTCATGCTTTTCTCATGAATTGAGTTGGTTCGCATTAATTTATTACTTGGTTTTGTCTTGTTTATTATTAAAGTTGGGTATTAGTTGTGATTTGCAAATTGTGGATACAATTAATGACTTGATTTTAATTTTTTGAATTGAGGAGAAACTATATATTTTGATTGTGCATGAGAACTTAATGATGATAATTTCCATAATAACAAAGACTGATTTATAGATTATTATGAGATGAATGTGAAAAAATAATTAATGATCATGCTTATGTGTGTCATGAATAAATGAATATGGATTCCTATGCCCTAGTGTTTTGTTTATTTTATGTTTTATATATTTTGCATTGCTTTCTTAAACTTTTGAACATTAATTTTGATAGTTTAACTGCCTTTAAATTCTTATCTACTTTTGTCAGCTATTTTAGTCAAGTTAATAATTTTTTTTAATAGATTAGGGTTTACTTAGGTTAAATTAAATTTAGTTGTTCAACTTCAACTCTCTCTGGTATCGACCTTGTTTAGCTATTTTTCTACCTTTAATTCATTTGCTTGCGAGTAAACAATTAAAATTTAACAACAACATGCATTAGGGTTCCTTATTTACTTTTGCATAATTGACACTTCAGTTACAACATCAAATGCTTGAAATCATGCATTTACATACATAAAAATTATAGCTTTAACATTGTTATAACATCTATTAGAAATTTAAAATTTGCTTCACCATCGGTAACTTTACCAACGGGGCAACTACTTCATCAATGACCATCGTGACCTTACCGATAGGTCGGCTACCTTGCCAATGACCATTGGTGGGTTTATCAACATGTCAAACTCTATCGGAAGTAGATTAGAGGTGCCATCGGCAACCTCACCGACAAGCCAGTCCCCCAGTCTCACTTGAGTTCATGTCTAGGGCACATAATATACAATAAATGTAAATAAATTGGCACTCACATGCCTCAATCATACACAAAAACTAAAAGTTTAATTAATAAAAATATTAAGTCCTACATCAGTTATCAGTCACTTGTCATCCTTTTCCCCAAACACCACAATTTCCACCAGTTCACTCTCTAGGGATTACAAAAATAGAAATGCAAGGTCCTCAGAATCCAACCTCTCCACCTCCTCCTCTTGAGTTTGACATGCCCTAATCCTTCCTCAGCAAAAGAAAGTCAGAGATTACAAAACATTTGGGGGAAGGTGTGTTAAAGGTGTTTATAGGGAAGGTAAAATAACCAAATTTTAGTACATAACTGCATCTGGAACAACACACAACTATTTGCACAAATTTTACTGATGCATTGATGGCCTACTAATAGTATAAACTATACTTCGTCGACACTAATTTCGACACGTAAGACTTTGTAGACAATGGCCCATATTTCATCAATGTGAGCATTGACGTGTCGATGCTTGCTAACAACAACTTTTTGTTCTTATATTTGGAGCATTCATAGAAACAACTTATTTTTCCTTATTTTGAATTTATCATTGCTACTACTTTCTTGAGTTTAGTATTAGTAACATAATCTCCATCAATGTGTTCATCGTTACATCAGAATTGACATAATCTCCATCAATGTGTTCATCAATACATCAAAATCGACAACGATGGAGTTAAAACACATAAAATTAAAATAACTAAACATAAGAGTGTTGAAAATTATTACGCACACAAAATATTATGTGAAAAACCTGGGGGTCACATCCTTTCCTCCTTGAAGAAAATATTTTCCACAAAATTTGGTTACTCATTAGTAAAAAGTTAGGGATAGGCTTTCCTGAACTCAACTTCTGCTTCCCAAGCCATTTCCTCCCAAGCTTAGATTTTCTGAAGAACCTTTGCCAAGGCTATTTCCTTATTCCTCAAAGTTTGGATCTTCCTATCCTATATTTGCATCACTTCCTATTTAAAAGTAAGATCAGGTTGAACTTCTACACTTGTCACATCAATCACATAATGAGGGTCGAGTATGTACTTTCTCAACATAGATACATAGAAACATCATGTACCAAAGAAAGGCTATGTGGCAAAGCTAGCTTATAGGTTGTCGGACCAACCCTTGCAAAATCTCATATGGTCCAACAAATCTTGGGTTTAGCATTCCTTTATTTCAAAATCTCATCACTCCTTTGGTAGGCCAAGCCTTCAAAAATACATGATCTCCCACTTCAAACCCCAAATCCCTCCTTAGATCAACATTTTTATGTTGACTTACCAATTCTTCCTTGAATAGTTGTCTATAACAACTTCATTCCAACCTATAGGAGAATGATAATGCAGACTATAAAGTGCTTCAAATGGAGCCATCCCAATATTAGAATAGTAATGATTGTTGTAAAAAAATTCTATAAGTGGTAAAAGCTCATCCCAATTTCCCTTTCATTATGATACACAAGTTTTAAGCATATCTTCTAAAGTTTGGATAGTCCGCACTGATTGGCCATCCATTTGAGGGTGAATGCATTACTAAATTTCAATTTTGCCACCAATGCATTTTGAATATTGTTCCAATACCGAGATGTGAATCTAGGATCTCTATCTGACATGATGGACAAAGTGCTCCATGAAGTCTAACAAATTTCTAAATATATAATATTGACAAACTCTCAAGAGTGTGACTCCATCTAATAGGTAAGAAGAGAGTAGATTTTGTCAATCTATCCACTATTACCCATATGACATCATTCTTTCTTTAGGTCTTCAGCATGCCTACCAAGAAATCCATGGTAATATCCATCCCACTTCCCCCAAGGAATATCAAGAGGATTGAGACTTCCTACAAGTCTTTCATGGTCAGCCTTCACTTGATGACAAGATAAACACTTCTCTGCAAAGTTTCTGACATCAAATCCTTGTACATATTTGTCTCTACTTCGTGAATGGTGCACAGAGAATGATAAGCGGTCTACAACAATTCTTGCTTCAACTCATCATTATCAAGAACCACCAAACAATTTCAAATTTGTATCCCTCCATTATATCCTTTTATGAAATACTTCACTGCAATCAATTTCTGAACTTCTTTATCAAAATATGAGCTTCCAAAATCTTTTGTAAAATGTGAGTTCTAATCTTAAAGTGAGCAATCAATGGTTTTACTTTTCTGAGTAGTTCTTCTATATGTAGTTTAAAAGAGCATATGTGGCACATATATTGTAATTGGCTAATTTCGATGATCAAAACTATGTTGAAACATCATGTATGGTTTTAAACTTAGGAATTCTACTTGATCAAGATGGATTTAGAATTGATTGACTTGAAAAATAGGAGCATATGCGTTCTTATCGATCATGGTTGAAGACTAAGTACAGTGTTAAAGGTAAAAGGTAAAATTGTACACACTCACATACATAATTCACTTAGATTAGCTTAGAATGAGTGAATTTGGAAGTTTCAAAAAGAATTAGGGTAAATCTATAAAATTACTATTCAATCGATCATTTGCTGCACATTACACTTGACCAATCGATCAACACCTGAATTGTCCTATGTAGAATTAAGTCTAGAATTTATCAATCGATGGCTGATAATATCGGACCCTAATTGAAATAGTGAACGATAAATCATTGTATTGAATGATTAATCGTTGTTGTCTGTGTTGATTGCCTAGTTTAAGCCTTTCCAGAAGAGATTTTATTCCTTATTTAAGTCAAACACTTAAACTAACTTAGTGTACTATTTAAAAGCTAGGGAATCACGAATTTGAAGAGAGGTCATATTCCATTGTTATTAATATAAGAGTTTAATAATTTATGCTCTATAAATATTGTGCTGCCATCAGTAGTATTCAAAGATTGATCAGTTTTTTCAAAAGATTAAATAGAAATTAATCCTTCCATAATGCAATTCATATCAGCCCCTAAGTCTATCAAATCAATAGTTTCAATATTAAAGTTTTTATTTATTACTAGTTTGATATTTATAATCCATTTTTTATAGGTAAGAGTATTAATAATTTGTAAGTAATCATTTACTTCTTTATTGTTTGCTTGATGAATTTCATCATGTTCTTCTATATTAAGAATCTCTTTAGAGTTTTCTAGATTTGTAACTTAAGTTTTAGAATTTTTAATTCTTCTTGAAGTCTAAAACTTTATTCTTTTAAGTCCCCTCTATAAATTTCATTTCCTTTTCTAGGTTCTTTCATTCTATCCTAGACTTCTGATAAAGTATAGGGAACTATAGCTTCAAAATTTATTTGAGATTTATTTGTTTCATTTGAGGAATTCTCCATATACTTTTCAATAGCCATCTTTCTAGATTGAGGATCTTGGATTTGATCTATAAGATCTAATATGAAAGACTAATTAGCAGTTAATACATTTAAACTTAAACCATTCATATTTAGAATAGCAGAATAATAATCATATATTCCTGTACAAGAACACTCTCCATTATTTTCTTCTATGTAAGAATATGAGGTGGTTGAAATATCATCAATTTGAAGAATATTTTCTTCTTAAGAAATATAACTATTTTCTTCATTATCTTCTATCAAAAGATTATATAATTTTCCAGTTAGATCATCATTTCTACGATTTTATTGATCTTATCCTTAATTTCTTTGGATTTTGGATTTTTGCATCTATTAGCATAATGACCCTTTTCTTGTTAAATTTAGATTTATACCTTTGTTTAGGATTTTTATGAGATGATTTCTTTTTGTGTCTTTGTGGATAAGAAAGACCCATATTATAACCAAATTGTTCACAGAATTGCCCTATTTCTTGTTTTCCTGTAATGTTTTGCTTTTTAAGCTGATTTTTTAAATTAATATCATTACACAGAGATAACCCCTCTGCAATACATTCACTAATATGTTCTCCATAAGTATAATTATCGTAAATAATAGATTGAGATCCTAATTCATCTCTAAGTCTAGTTCTAACATTTTCGGAAAATATTAGTGGAAATTCAGAAATAAACTTCCCTTTCCAAAATTGGCTGTTACCATCCTCAAGATGCATAACTTTAGAAAGAAAGACATATTTATACCACCTAAAATGAGTTAAGGTGGGACATTTAAGATTTATAAGTAATTCTTTATTCCTATCATGGTTGACATAAGTATTTCCCACAAAATATTTTAATATACTTTGAATTAAAGTATATATAGAATCATCAATTTTAGTTTGAAAATAAAGGATTTGTCCATTTTCATGTGTGGTAGTATTGGTAATGATTCTTTTGGAATTCAGAATTTCTTCTTTTTGTTGATGGGTTAATATATGATCCCACTAGCCTTTTAATTGGCTTGTAAATTCAGTCGTTATAAACAAAGTTACTTGTTTATCCATATTTTTTGGAGCTCTACTAACATTTGCATACATTAACATCCTATGAAGGATAATAGAGATTAAATATTCAGATAATCAATCTATATTCCATTTATAAATGCTACTAGGATCAAAGACTCCAATAGTAACATTTTGATCTTCTTCATAAAGAATGTCAATGGGTGTAGTACAAGGGTAATAAGTCCTAGTTGGAGCTGTTAATGTACGCAATATTCCTATTAGGAATATTAAAATTAAGATTATTAATTGATTCTTTTTCAGCTTTTATTAATGGATTTTGATGAGATAATATCGTTATATTCCTATTAGGTTTATTAATATTAAGATTTATCAATCTATCAGTGAGATGTTCAAGAAACTCATTATCACAAGGTTGAGCTTTTCCAAGTTTGAAATCAAGAATTGTTATAGGTGGTTTTATCATTGGGCTCAAATTGAAAGAACCAGGTTGAGATATTGAGCTATAGGAAAATTTTCCTATTTGGTCTTCAATTCTAATTAATTGATTATTGATGTTCTAAATATTTAGATTTGTATGATTATTTTGTTTTATAATAGTTTGGTATAAAGGACTTGCATTGTCTCCCGTAATTTGGGAAAAAGAGCTGCTTTCTGAAACTTTCTTATTATTATTTCTTTGTAGAGAACTAGAAGGAGGATGTATGGATCTTAAATTCTTTCTTTCTTTAATAGTCCAATTTTTATAATGATCAGTTATAACCATCATATTTTTGTTGTTATAAGAACTATAAGTTTCAAACTATTGTTTAAAATAGATAATAATTTTCTTATCATATAAGAATTTATAATACATTTCTTTATACTCCATAATCTGAGTTTTAGTAAAGGTATTAAAATACCAATCCCTAAAAATTTTGTTTTTAGGTAAATCAAATTCTTGATTGATCATGTTTCTATCAACATCAAATTCAGATTGAAATGTTGATATTTGAAACTCCATTATTGTGAGAGTAGGGGAAGAATTCTTATTATAGATTCCATGTGGAATATTTAGATTAGAAGTGGGGACTTCTTCAACCTCATAAGGTGATAATTTGTCAATTCAAATTCATTCAAAAATAGATTTTCTAGAAGAAGTGCTTCCTCTATCAAAATAATTATGTTTTGTACTTCTAATATTAGAAAACCTTATTTCAACATCTCCATATGGAGTTTGAACAATTTGATCTAGGTCCCTGTTGAGGAATAGCACTTTGTAAATCCCATCTTTCTGGGAATTGAATTTCATTCCAATTGATCAATTTTCTAACCTCAACACTAGATCTTTTAAGATTTGTTTCCATTAGGGTGGTTTTACCTTTAGTGCTTATAAGTCTTATATTAGGGGTTAAGGTATTCATAACCTTATAATAAATATAATAAGCAACATTTATGTGCTCAGATCCTTGTTTAAAATCATAACCCATAGATTCTAAATCTAATGTAATGGCATCTATAAGATTATTATTAGATAAAGATAAACATAAATTAAGAAAATAGTCAAAATAGACTAGACCATTAGATAAGGTGGATTCAATAACACCCATAAGAGATTGTTGGAAATTTAAGCATCTAACATCACGTAGACATAAGATAAAGCAAGTATTTAAACCTTCTAAGGTTAAAGGCTTTAAAACAACTTGAATAATGTTAATATGTAAATATTTATATTTATATTTATCCATATAATGAAAAAGATCTTGCTCCCTTAAAAGTTGGATAGTCTTATTACTACCCTCAAAGGGAATTGTTTGTTGAGTAATTTTTATTGAAACACTAGTTTTTAAATCAAAGGTTCCAATATTATAAACCTTTTTGGGCTCTACCTCAAGTAGATGCCAATTTCTAAGATGATTCTCTATGTTGGAAAATTCTTCAACTTAAGAATTCGTAATAAATTTTTCTGGTTTATAAAATAGTTTGGAAAACATTCATGATAAGTTAAAAGTGCTCAAACGTGTCTAGAAAGGAGGATCAGATCCATAGGGAAAAAGAAAAGGAGATTAGAATGCTTCTTTTGTAAGAAGAAACTCCAACCAAAAGGAAAATCAAAGAAACATTTGTTATTATAAAGCAAAGAGGTAAAGAATACCTAGTTCTACTTATTACAATAAAATTGGCTAGTACTTCATCTTTTACTTTTATCCTCAATAATAAAATTGGCACAACATCAGCTGTTACATTATCCCTCTATGAACAAATGAGGCAAAATGGCTAACTCCCTTAGACAACATCAGATAAATGAGATAATGCCTTGGCTGTATTCATTTTGGGAAAACATAAAAGATAACATAAACACCATATTACTTCAGACTCAAGTAAGAGAAGAAATCCCGACAATATCATAACAGGTAAAACCAAGCAAGTAGTCTAACAACCATGCAACATACAAATATGTATAATAAGAAGGGGGGAAATGGAAAGGGAAACCCCTTCCTTCCCCAAAAGGAAGAAAGTCCTCTCCTAAGGCTACAATCATAATTACTGCATTAAATTATTGTCCTTTGAGTTTGGACGGTAGTGGTAAAGGTTAAAACTCTTCGATTATGTTTTAACTTTCGTTTAATCTCTAATAATCGAAAGGCTCTTGCTTCACTGATTGTTTCATTTCTGATAAGAAGTTCTCATTTTTCTGCTCTTCCAAATCTACAACAGTAAGTTCATCATCATATCCCCAATAACTATGTATCAGGGCTTGTTCCATGCTTCCCAGAGTTGCTCTATGTATTTGTAGTAAGTGTAATGGTGGATAATATTCTCCATTCTTGGCCCATCTGGTGAAGCCGTTGTGATATGGATCACAATATTCCTCATTATAACGGGCAAATCTTTTTATTTCTTGAAGTATGATGGGAGAATAATATTTAGGGTTCCAAGCATTTTGGATATATAATTTCTTGATAAATCACCATTCAAAAAGTTTAATAATCTTTTCCTGAACCTTGTCTTCGGGTCTATGTATGATCAGCTGAGGAATTGCTGAAGTACTTCTGTTGAATTTTTTATAGTCATTTTTCACAATATAGAGACCCTTCCAAATATCAAAGAATGTTTGCTTCCACTCTTGTTGGGCTGTAGGCTCCAAATTCATGATAAATGGTTCTTGAAATCTTTGAAGACATTTTGCAAGAAGTAACAATGTCCTTTAATTTTGAAGCAACAAAATTTTGCTTTTCTTTTGGAACAGTTGAAAAAATATTTGAAATCATTTGCATATGTTCTAGAAAAGAATCATATGATTGATTTTGAAAATCATTTAATAAGTTATCTAATAAGACTTTATTAAAAACATATAACATATTGTTTGTTTTAAAACAATTTTTTGGGTCACCAATGATTCCAACTTTGTTGTTTTTCCAAACAACTTGGCTTTTGGACAAAGTCACAGCCATCACTGGATTTGATATGTCTTTACGCGTAGCCAGACACTCGAGATTAGCTTGAAATTCTTGAGGATCCAAGTCCTTGTAGTTTTAATAGTGTTTTCCTACACAGTATGCATCATTTTTGACGACTCCGCAAAATTGTGTTGTTGTCATTCCAAAAGAGGAAGGAGTAGTATTTTCGAACTCAAGACAAATTTCAATTTCTGGATTTATCAAGGGATTTTTCCCATTTGATGAGGATGAAACTTCGGCGAGTTTTGGATTCATTTCCTTGTCCATTTTCCTAATAAGAAATCAAAAAAAGGGCCATCAACATTGTTGGAATCATAATGAAATTGAGGAGATTTACCCTTTTTCATCGAATAAAAGGGGTTGCGAAACAAAAGGGAATATTATTTCTTTACCATTTACTATGGTTTTAATGCCTTCATAATCAATTTCAATGGGATGAATCATGTTTAGGAAGGGAGCTCTTAATATCATATGTTGTGTTAGGTTTTTTATTAAAACTAAGTTTATTGGAATATATATTTCATTGTTATTAATATAAGTGTTTAATAATTTATGCTCTATAAATATTGTGCTGCCATCAGCAGTATTGATCTATTTTTTCAAAATATTTAATAGGAATTAATACTTCCTTAATGCAATTCATATCAGCCCCTGAGTCTATCAGGGAAATAGTTTCAATATTAAAATTTTATTTATTACTAGTTTGATATTTATAATCCATGTTTTATAGGTAATATTATTAATAATTTGTAAGTAATCATTTACATCTTTATTGTTCTCTTGATGAATTTCATCATGTTCTTCTATATTAAGAATCTCTTTAGAGTTTTCTAGATTTGTAACTCTAAGTTTTAGAATTTTTATTTCTTCTTGAAGTCTAAAAATTTCTTCTTTTAAGTCCCCTCTATATATTTCATTTCCTTTTCTAGGTTCTTTCATTCTATTGTAGACTTCTCAAAAAGTATAGGGAACTATAGGTTCATAGTTTATTTGATATTTATTTGATTCATTTGAGAAATTCTCCATATACTTTTCAAAAGCCATCCTTCTAGATTGAGAATCTTGGATTTGATCTATAAGATCTAATATGAAAGAATGATTAGCAGCAATTAATACATTTAAACTTAAACCATTCTTTTAGAATAGAAGATTAATAATCAAGTGTTCCTATACAAGAACACTCTCCATTATTTTCCTCTCTGTAAGAATCAGAGGTCATGAAATATCATCAATTTGAAGAATATCTTCTTCTAAAGAAATAGAATTGTTTTCTTCATTATCTTCTATCAAAAGATTATATAATTTTTTAGTCAAATCATCGTCTTCTACGATTTTATTGATCTTATAACAATAAAATTGGCCACTACTTCATCTTTTACTTTTATCCTTCATAATAAAATTGGCACAAGATCATCTCTTACATTATCCCTCTGTGAACAAATGAGGCAAAATGGCGAACTCCCTTAGACAATATCAGATAAATGGGATAATGCCTTGGTTCTATTCATTTTGAGAAAATATAAAAGATAACATAAACATCATATCACTTCAGAGTCAAGTAAGAGAAGAAATCCCAACCATATCATAACAGGTAAAACCAAACAAGAAATCTAACAACCTTGCAACATAATAACAAGTGTAATAAGAAAGGGAAAAATGGAAAGGGAAACCCCTTCCTTCCCCGAAATGAAGAAAGTCCTCTTCTTCCCCTACATACCTAACCGCACCTTCACTAACACATGAGGAGCACACACTTACCCCCAATAGATCTTCATGCCTCAGTTACCATATCGTAAGTAAAAGAGAATATAGGTGGAAGATGGTGGAGGAAGAGGATGGAAAAAGAAAAGAACTTTATTAACCAAAGAAAATTTGTACAAGAGATGGAAGAAAAGATTACAAAAGAAAGAAAAAAAGAAAAGATTTACAAGAGAGAGAGAGAGAGAGCTTAAGGAAGAGTATTCATAAAGTAGATTACTTTATGATCTTTTTATCTTGTAGGAATCTCTTTATGGCTCCATGGCATTATCTAAATTGTCCTCTTCAATTGAGTCAAAACTGTGGTCACTGTCATGGCTGATGTTTTGGTAGAGCATTGGTCTTCTTGGTATTCCAGGGCATCATGATAAGGATTTCTAGTGTGTTTTGTCATAGGAATTTTTCCTTGTTCAATTTTACCACCAATTCCACATATAAGGCTACAGTCATAAATACTGCATTGAATTATTGTCCTTTCAGTTTGGACGGAAGTGGTAAAGGTTAAAACTCTTCGATTATGTTTTAACTTTCGTTTAATCTCCAATAATCCAAAGGCTCTTGCTTCACTGATTGTTTCATTTATCATAAGAACTCCCCATTTTTTCTATTCTGCCAAATCTAGAAGAGTAAGTTCATCATCATATCCCAAATAACTATGTATCAGGGCTTGTTCCATGTTTCCCAGAGTTGCTCTATGTATTGGTAATAAGTGTAATGGAGGATAACATTCTCCATCCTTGGCCCATTCTGGTGAAGCCGTTGTGATATGAATCACAATATTGGGGACCTCATTATAACAGACAAATCTTTTTATTTCTTGAAGTATGATGGGAGAATAATATTTAAGGTTCCAAGCATTTTGGATATATAATTTCTTCTTAAATCCCCATTCAAATGTTGGACCATGGTATGGGCTCGGGCCCAGTTTGGTCCAACGGTGTCGCGGTCCGGGTGAGCCGGTACGGGTCACGGGTCCTTGGGTGGTGGGGGCGGTCGCGCTGACCCCACTGGTACCTTTGTTACACATAATTCGTGTGGGACCCACATATGTCACACACACACACACTAGACATGCATCTAGGTGTGCATATACACATTGTGGGGCCCAGACGCGTGAATTATGTGTTGAGGGTAGGACCCGCATTATTAGCGAGAGGTCGACCCTGTCACGGGCTTGGCCGTGTGCAGGGGGTCCATGCCTCCGCGGGCTCTGTGTGACAGAGCCCGCTCCCGTTGTGATCGAGCCTCTATGTTAAACCCGTTGGAATTAAGCACTCATGCCCATGTAATCTCAGCCCATTTGATTCAAACCCGCCGTTTATGGAAAGAAAGGTGTTTTATGAGAGGGAGAGAATAAGGGAGAATATTCCTCCCTTATTCCCTTAATTGAATGGGGCGTCCCCCTCTTCTTGGATCTGATTTGGAGAATCAGTTTTATTCTCTCCATTCATCTCTCCCCTCTCTCATTTTGGGTCACCCCTCTCCATTGCTTTCTCTTCTTCCAAAACCAGTCCGCCCCTCTCTCTTTTGTGATTGTGTGCGGCCTGCGTGGAGTTTGATCAAGGTGATTCTCTCCTTCTTTGCTGAGAAGAGGAGGTTGTAGAAGGGTTGAAGATAAGGGGCTGTTGTGTTGAGAATTCCTTCACTCCAAGCAAGGGTTTGAGAGGAATCGTCACAAAAAGGTATTGTCTTAATCCCTTTCTTATTGATCTTGCTATTGGTGCGAGAAGGCTGATTTAGAGGGCATGCTAGGGCTGGATCAAGCCCAAGGTTAGTACGTATTAATTCCATTTTATTTATATTTTCCTTTGATTAATTATTATATGCATGGTTATTGCTAATTGTATTTAGAATTTGCATATATGTGTAGATCTCTTGTTTAAAGATTCGATTTTTTGTGCGCCAACCTCTCCCACCACTACTTCCGCTGCTGGCTGGCCACTCTACAGTGGTATCGGAGCCAATAAGGAGGAGGTTTGGCCGCTGATTTGGTGAAAATCCAATTAGATTTACCCGATCTAGGTTTAGATCGGTAAAATTGGGATTTTTGCCTTAAATCGTTTGATCTACTATTAGAATCAAAGGGCTTTTCATTTTGAATTGATTATAATTATAATTATCATGTTATTGAATGATTTGGCTGCTGGTTGCACGTGGTTTGATTGAAAATTAAGGTTTTTGTGCACGTTTGAATGCCTAAGGGCATAGTGGTAATTTACCACATTATTTTTGTGCATATATTTTCTCTGATCACGTTTTGAGCACACAATCCCTACTGGACAGTAAGGATATTTTAAATTATTTATTGTGTTAATAATTTAAATTTAATTGCATAAGGGTGTAAATTGACCAAAATAGCCCTAGGGGCATTTTGGACAATTCACATGTGCATTGTGTGTGCTTACTATAGTTCTGTCTAGATCTTTTATTCTCTGTGTTGATAACTTGCTTAAGTTGCTGTGAAATTTTTTTGTGTGCTGTTTGAGGGCAGAAATTACCAAACTACCCCTAGGGGCATTTTGGTAATTATACACCAAAAATTTTCTGGACATAATCTGATTTTCCAGCAGCATTCAGAATTGTATTTTTTACTGGATTATAACTGAAAAAGTTCTGTGATTAGTTTTGGTGTACCCTTAAGGGTAGAAATTACCAAACTACCCCTAGGGGCATTTTGGTAAATATACACCAAAATTTTTCTGGACAGAATTTTTAAATTCTAGTGGCCTCTAAATATGTTTATTTGCTTATTTATATGCTGGGTTATTTGTTTTGGGAATTCTAAATTCATAAAACACAAAGATACCTAATTAGGGTAATATCTTTTAAGGGGTTAAGGGGTAGTGGGGGTTATTTTTGGAAAGTAACCCAAAACCCTAATTAGGTGATTCTAATAAGGAAACTCAGTATAATATACTCAAGTTGTCCCTAGGCTTATATTTAGATTTAGAGTTTGTCTAAGTAAGTACCTTTATAATTGAAGCAATAAGCCTACCATAAATAGTACTAATACCCTGTTCATTGCCTGTTTTTCCTTGTAGATTAAAATGGCTTCCAAAATGGTAACTGCCGAGTTAGGGAAAATTGACAAACTTAATGCTGATTACTATCTGGTGTGGAAGAGAAGGATTCACCACATCCTGACTCTTTCTGATCTTGCTCATGTACTTGAGCAGGTCATTGAGCCACTACCAGAGGGTACATCAACTGATCAGTTTAAAGATCTTGAGAAGCTGAGAGATGATGATAATAAGGCTAGGTCCACTATTCTTACTTTCATGGAGCCTAAGATAGAACGGCTCTTTGAAAAGTATAAGTCTGCCAGAGAGATGCTGGATGCAGTGTCTGTGAGGTATGGGGAGCAGACTGAGGCTCATAAGAGAATGATATACTCGAAATACCAAAATTCCAAGATGAGGGAAGGAGATGATGTGAATGAGCACCTGAGTGTCATGTCCATCATTGCTGATGACCTGGAGACACTGGAGGACCCCATCTCTGAGGGAATCCAAGTGTCAACAGTGTTGAACAGCCTTCCCAAATCTTGGGGGAGTGTAGTAATTTATCTGAACATGAGCGACCAGAAGATCACAATGGAGGCTCTGACTGCCAAGCTTAGGCTTGAGCAAGAAAGGAGGAACCATGTGAAGGCTTCTGGGGGTCTGCTACTGCCAACCTGGTACACAACTTTGGTGGGGGCAAGAAGGGTGGACAGGGGCTTGGTCCCTCTAAGAAAGTTTTCAAGAAGAAGGGGAAGAAGCCTCAGAACAAGGGCACTGGTAAAGGGAATGACAAACCCAAAGGTGCATGTTTCAAGTGTGGCCAGATGGGTCACTTCAAGGCTAACTGTCCCCAGAAGGATAGCCATTCAAGCAAGGACAAGGGCAAGAGCGAGGATATCATCTGTGTTGTCTCTGAGGTGATGCTTGCTGACATCAAGGAGAAGACTTGGTGGCTAGATTCAGGAGCTACTGTGCATGTTTCCCACTCCAGGGGAACTAGGGGCAAGATGGTCAATCTGATTCCAGGCCAGAACAAAGTCTTCATGGGGAACAACACTTACTGCGAGGTGGAGGCTATGGGGAGCTACAAGATTCCTCTGAAGAATGGGTCTAACCTTGTCCTGACAGATGTGCTCTTTGCTCCTTCTATCAGGAAGAACCTGAATTCAATCCCTGTTCTGACCAAGAAGGGGTTTGAGGTTAGGTTCAAGGGGAGTAAGGCAACTGTGGGCAAGGGTGGGACCGTTTTGTTTACTGCTTCTTTAATTAATGGATTGTACTGCTTAGATGTAATGAACTCTATTGAATCTAATGAAATAAGCATTTCTGAGTATATTGTTTTGTCTGTGGATGATGCTTTGCTTTGGCATATGCGTTTGTGCCATGTAAATGTAGATAAACTACATCGAATGTCGAGCGCAGGGTTGTTACCCAAAATATCCAAAGACCTATGTGTGTGTGAGGATTGCTTATCGGGTAAGATGAACAAGCAATCCTTTCAAAAGGGACAAAGGGCAAATGAACTGTTAGGGGTGGTACATTCTGATATTTGTGGGCCCCTAAATGTTCAGACCAACAGAGGCATGACGTATTTTATTACGTTCATTGATGACTATTCAAGATACAGGTACATGTATTTAATAAGCAGGAAGTCTGATGCCTTAGATAAATTCAAGGAATTTAAAGCTGAGGTAGAGACTCAGTTAGGCAGGAAAGTAAAAATCCTGAGGACTGACAGGGGTGGCGAGTACACCTCTGACCTGTTTAAAGATTTCTGTACCGATCAGGGAATAGTTCACCAGTACACCCTACCGTACACTCCACAACAAAATGGAGTGGCTGAAAAGCGTAATAGGACGCTTATGGACATGGTAAGGTCCATGTTAAATCACTCTAAGTCAGGAACTAACTTCTGGGGTGAGGCTTTAGACACCGCCGTGTACATCCTTAATCGTGTACCAATAAAGGTAGTCCAACGGATACCTTATGAGTTATGGACGGGTCGATGTCCAAACTTAGGGCATCTTAGAGTGTGGGGGTCTAGGGCACACGTAAAGGTGTCTGACCAGCATAGGTCAAAGCTAGACCCTAAGACCATAAAGTGCAACTTTATTGGTTACTGTGATCACTCTAAGGGGTACCGATTTGTGGTTCACCACACGGATGGGACAGTGGGGGTTGTTAGGTCTAGAGATGCTTTTTTCTTGGAAGAGGAATTAAACCCTAGAATTCCAAACAAGAAAGTTGATTTATTCGAGGTGGTTAAAGAGGCTGGTCCTAGTACTTCCCCAGAGGAAGTAATTGGATCAGATCAAAACCAAAATGAACCAGAACCCAGGGCATTGAGGGAAAGAAGACCTTCAATTCTATTGAGGGACTTCTATACAATGCTAGGGGAGGACAACGTCACGTTAGATGAACCTATTCTAGATGACCTGATTACCCTTGAGCAAGCTTTAAGTCTTTCAGACGCTCAAGAATGGCAGGTTGCTATTCAGGAAGAGATGGATTCTATCCTAAAGAACAAGGTCTGGGAGATAGTGGATCCACCTGAAGGGCGAAAGCCCATTGGGTGTAAATGGATCTTCAAAAAGAAGCTTAAGGCTGATGGGTCTATAGATAAGTACAAGGCGAGATTAGTGGCCAAGGGGTTCACCCAAGTATATGGGATGGACTTTAAGGAGACATACTCACCGGTGTCAAGATTTGACTCCATTAGATGTCTCTTAGCATGCGTTGCTTACGTTGATTTAGAGTTGCACCAAATCGATGTAAAGACTGCCTTCCTAAATGGAGATTTAGAGGAGGAGATTTACATGGAACAACCTGAGGGTTATGTGATTCCTGGAGAGGAACACAAGGTGTGCAAGCTCATAAAATCATTGTATGGCCTAAAACAATCTCCCAGGCAATGGTACTTCACTTTTCCAAGGTGATTAGTGACTATGGGTTCATAGTGAATGAACACGATCATTGTGTCTATACCTTCCGGGATGGGAGAAGGTATATGATGTTGTCATTATATGTAGATGACATACTCTTGATGGGGAATGATCTTAGTATGATAGTCAGTTTAAAGGAGTGGCTCAAAACCCAGTTTGAGATGAAAGACATGGGTGAGGCATCCTACATCCTAGGGATGAAAATTGACAGAGATAGAAAAGCTAGGAAGCTTAGTATATCTCAAGAGTCATACATAGAGAGCGTACTCAAATGCTTCAATGTCATTGGTTGGAAAACCATTGAATCCCCTATATATAAGGGTACTGTGTTGTCTAAGAGTATGGCTCCTCGGACAGAGGAAGATCGACTCCGGATGGAGTCAATGCCATATGCACAGGCTATTGGTAGCTTGATGTATGCCATGACCTGTACTTGACCTGATTTGAGTTTTGTGGTAAGCTTGTTAAGCCGTTACCAAGCAAACCCTGGTCTTCAACACTGGCAAGCAGTGAAGAGGGTATTTCAGTACCTTTTAGGGTCTAAGAGTTTAAAACTCACCTATCAAGCGGAAAGTCTGTCATTAGCTGGATATAGTGATTCAGACTATGCGGGGGACCCAGATGACAGGAAATCCACTACTTGATATGTCTTCATGTTTGGAGACGGTGCTATATCGTGGGCAAGCAAGAAACAAAAGAGTGTTTCTAAGTCTACGATGGAAGCTGAGTTTTATGCATGCAGTATTGCAGCTTCCCAGACAGTTTGGATTAAGGAGTTTCTAGCAAAGTTGGGGCTAGAAAACTGGACTGATGCTCCTGTCCAAATGTATTGCGATAATCTGGCTACAGTGTCGACACTTAAGAATGGGGAGTTCAGTGCCAGGGGTAAGCACATTGAGGTGCATTACTATTACATCTTCGACATGCTACAGAGAGGAAAAGTGACTATGAGTCATCTTCCTACTTTTGAGATGTTGGCAGATCCGTTCACTAAGGCCTTAACAACGGATCTATTTTCAAAGCACGCTCATAGCATTTGTCTTCGATAGGACTAGCGCTGGTCGCTGTTGGACCATATGAGCCCTTCACCCATAGTGGGGGATGTTGGACCATGGTATGGGCTCGGGCCCAGTTTGGTCCAACGGTGTCGCAGTTTGGGTGAGCCGGTACGGGTCACGGGGTCCTTGGGTGGTGGGGGCGGTCGCACCGACCCCACTGGTACCTTTGTTACACATAATTCGTGTGGGACCCACATATGTCACACACGCACACTAGACATACATCTAGGTGTGCATATACACATTGTGGGGCCCAGACGCGTGAATTATGTGTTGAGGGTAGGACCCGCATTATTAGCAAGAGGTCGACCCTGTCGCGGGCTTGGCCGTGTGCAGGGGGTCCATGCCTCCGCGGGCTCTGTGTGGCAGAGCCTGCTCCCATTGTGATCGAGCCTCTATGTTAAACCCGTTGGAATTAAGCACTCAAGCCCATGTAATCTCAGCCCATTTGATTCAAACCCGCCGTTTATGGAAAGAAAGGTGTTTTATGAGAGGGAGAGAATAAGGGAGAATATTCCTCCCTTATTCCCTTAATTGAATGGGGCGTCCCCCTCTTCTTGGATCTGATTTGGAGAATCAGTTTTATTCTCTCCATTCATCTCTCCCCTCTCTCATTTTGGGTCGCCCCTCTCCATTGCTTTCTCTTCTTCCAAAACTAGTCCGCCCTGTGCGGCCTATGTGGAGTTTGATCAAGGTGATTCTCTCCTTCTTTGCTAAGAAGAGGAGGTTGTAGAAGGGTTGAAGATAAGGGGCTGTTGTGCTGAGAATTCCTTCACTCCAAGCAAGGGTTTGAGAGGAATCGTCACAAAAAGGTATTGTCTTAATCCCTTTCTTAATTATCTTGCTATTGGTGCGAGAAGGCTGATTTAGAGGGCATGCTAGGGCTGGATCAAGCCCAAGGTTAGTACGTATTAATTCCATGTTATTTATATTTTCCTTTGATTAATTATTATATGCATGGTTATTGCTAATTGTATTTAGAATTTGCATATATATGTAGATCTCTTGTTTAAAGATTCGATTTTTTGTGCACCAACCTCTCCCACCACTGCTTCCGCTGCTGGCCGGCCACTCTACATCAAAAAGTTTAATAATCTTTTTTTGATCCTTGTCTTCGGGTCTATGTATGATCAGCTGAGGATTTGCTGCAGTAATTCCTTTGAATATTTTATAGTCATTTTTCTCAATATAGAGACCATTCCAAATATCAAAGAGTGTTTGCTTTCACTCTTGTTCGGTTGTAGGCTCCAAATTCTAAAATTTTTCAATAAATTCATAGGGCAATTTGGACTCCCAAATCCATTCATGATAAATGCTTGTTGAAATCTTCGAAGACATTTTGCAAGAAGTAACAATGTCCTTTAATTTTAAAGCAACAAAATTTTACTTTTCTTTTGGAACAGTTGAAAAAATATTTGAAACCATTTGCATATGTTCCAGAAAAGAATCATATGATTGATTTTGAAAATCATTTAATAAGTTATCTAATAAAACTTTATTAAAATTAGATAACTTATTGTTTGTTTTAAAACAATTGTTTGGGTCACGAATGATTCCAACATTGTTGTTTTTCTAAACAACTTGGCTTTTGGGCAAAGCCACAGCCATCACCAGATTTGATATCTTTTTACCCGTAGCCAGACACTTGAGACTAGCTTGGAATTCTTGAGGATCCAAGTCCTTGTAATTTTTATAGTGTTTTCCTACACTGTATGCGTCATTTCTGACGACTCTGTAAAATTGCGTTGTTGTCTTTCCAAAAGAGGAAGGAGTAGTATTTTTGAAATCATGACATATTTCAATTTCTGGATTTATGAAGGGATTTTCCCCTTTTGATGAGGATGAAACTTCGGCAAGTTTTGGATCCATTTCCTTGTCCATTTTCCTAATAAGAAAATCAAATAAAAGTCAGCAACATTGTTGGAATCATATTGAAATTGAGAAGATTTACCCTTTTTCATCAAATATCAAACTTTCTTTGACTTGGTTTATAAGACCTATTAGGGGTTGTGAAACAAAAGGGAATATTATTTCTTTACCATTTATTATGGTTTTAATGCCTTCATAATCAATTTCAATGGGTTGGACAATGTTTAGGAATGGAGTTCCCAATATCATATGTTGTGTTAGGTTTTTTTATTAAAACTAAGTTTACTGGAATACATATTCCATTGTTATTAATATAGGAGTTTAATAATTTATGCTCTATAAATATTGTGGTGCCATCAACAGTATTCAAAGATTGATCTATTTTTTCAAAATATTTAATAGGAATTAATCTTTCCTTAATGCAATTCATATCAGCCCTTGAGTCTATCAGGGCAATAGTTTCAATATTAAAGGTTTCATTTATTACTAGTTTGATATTTATAATCCATTTTTTATAAGTAATATTATTAATAATTTGTAAGTAATCATTTACTTCTTTATTGATCCCTTGATGAATTTCGTCATGTTCTTCTATATTAAGAATCTCTTTAGAGTTTTCTAGATTTGTAACTCTAAGTTTTAGAATTTTTATTTCTTCTTGAAGTCTAAAAATTTCTTCTTTTACGTCCCCTCTATATATTTTATTTCCTTTTCTAGGTTCTTTCATTCTATTGTAGACTTCTCATAAAGTATAGGAAACTATACGTTCATAGTTTATTTGAGATATATTTGATTCATTTGAGAAATTCTCCATATTCTTTTCAAAACCCATCCTTCTAGATTGAGGATCTTGGATCTAAACTATAAGATCTAATATAAAAGGCTGGTTAGCAGTTAATACATTTAAACTTGAACCATTCATATTTAGAATAGTAGAATAATAATCATGTGTTCGTGTACAAGAATAGTTTCCATTATTTCTTCTGTTTAAGAATATGAGGTGGATGAAATATCATCAATTTGAAGAATATCTTCTTCTTAAGAAATAGAACTATTTTCTTCATTATCTTCTATCAAAAGATTATATAATTTTTCAGTTAAATCATCGTCTTCTACAATTTTATTGATCTTATCCTTAATTTCTTCGGATTTTGGATTTTTGCATCTATTGGCATAATGACCTTTTTTATTACACCTGAAACAAGTGATTTCTTTATATTTTTCTTTTTTACTTTTTTTTTCAATTTTTTTTAAATTTAGATTAATACCACTTTTTAGGATTTTTATGAGATGATTTTTTATTGTGTCTTTGTAGATAAGAAAGACCCATATTATAACCAAATTGTTCACAGAATTGCCCTATTTCTTGTTTTCATGTAATGTTTTGCTTTTTAAGCTGATTTTTTAAATTAATATCATTACACAGAGATAATCCTTCTGTAATACATTTACTAGTAAGTTCTCCATAAGTATAATTATCGTAAATAATAGATTGAGATCCTAATTTATCTCTAAGTCTTGTTCTTACTTTTTCGGCAAACATTAGTGGAAGTCCATAAATAAACTTCCCTTTCCAAAATTAGCTGTTACCATCCTCAAGATGCATAACTTTAGAAAGAAAGACATCTCTATACCACCTAAAATGAGTTAAGGTGGGACATTTAAGATTCATAAGTAATTCTTTATTCCTATCATGGTTGACATAAGTATTTCCCACAAAATGCTTTAATATACTTTGAATTAAAGTATATATAGAATCATCAATTTCAGTTTGAAAATAAAGAATTTTTCCTTTTTCATATGTGGTAGTATTGGTAATGATTCTTTTGGAATTAAGAATTTTTTCTTTTTGTTGATTGGTTAATATATGATCCCACTTGCCATTTAATTGGCCTATAAATCTAGCCGTTATAAACAAAGTTACTTGTTTATCCGTATTTTTGGCAGCTCTACTAATATTTGCATACATTAACATCCTATGAAGGATAATAGAGATTAAATATTCAGATAATCCATCTATATTGATTCATAAATACTACTAGGATCAAAGACTGCAACAGTAACATTTTGATCTTCTTCATAAAGAATGCCAATGGGTGTAGGACGAGGGTAATAAGTCCCAGTTGGAGCTGTCGGGGTGCTTAATTTTTTCTTCCCTTTAAAATTAAGATCATTAATTGATTCTTTTTCAATTTTTATTAATGGATTTTGATGAGATAACATTGCAAAATTTTGATTAGGTTTATTAATATTAAGATTTATCAATCTATCAGTGAGTTGTTCAAGCAACTCATTATCACAAGGTTGAATTTTTCCAAGATTGAAATCAGGAATTGTTATGGGAGGTTAAATCATTGGGCTCAAACTAGAAGAACTTGGTTGAGATATCGAGTTATAGGAAAATTTTCTTTTTTGGTCTTCAATTTTGATTAATTGATTATTGATGCTCTATAGATTTAGATTTGTATGATTATTTTGTTTTATAATAGTTTGGTATAAAGGATTTGCATTGTCTCCAGCAATTTGGGAAAAAATGAGTGGTTTCCAAAGTTTGGTTATTATTATTTATTTGTAGAGGAATAGAAGGAGGATAGATGGATCTTAAATTCTTTCCTTCTTTAGTAGTCCAATTTTTATAATGATAAGTTATAACCATCATATTTTTGTTGTTATAAGAACTATAAGTTTCAAACCATTGTTTAAAATAGATAATAATTCTGTTATCATATAAGAATTTATAATACATTTCTTTATACTCCATAATCTGAGTTTTAGTAAAGGTATTAAAACACCAATCCCTAAAAATTTTGTTTTTAGGTAAATCAAATTCTTGATTGATCATGTTTCTATCAACATGAAATTCAGATTGAACTGTAGATATTTGAAACTCCATTAATGTCGGAGTAGGGGAATCATTCTTCTTATAGATCCCATGTAGAATATTTAGATTAGAAGTGTGGACTTCTTCAACCTCATAAGGTGATAATTTGTCAATTGAAATTCTTTCATAAATAGATTTTCTAGAAGAAGTGCTTCCTCTATCAAAATAATTAAGTTTTGTACTTCTAAAATTAGAAAATCTTATTTCAACATCTCCATATGGAGTTTGAACAATTTGATCTAGGTCCCTATTTATTAGGGGTTGTTGAGGAATAGCACATTGCAATTTCCATCTTTCTGGGAATTGAATTTCATTCCAATTTATCAGTTTTCTAACCGCAACATTGGTTCTTTTAAGATTTGTTTTAATTAGGGTGGTTTTACCTTTAGTGCTTATAAGTCTTATATTGGGGGTTAAGGTATTCATAACCTTATAATAAATATGATAAGCAACATTTATGTGCCCAGATTATTGTTTAAAATCATAACCCACATATTCTAAATCTAATGTAACGACATCTATAAGATTATTATCTGATAAAGATAAACATAAATTAGGAAAACAGTCAAAATAGACTAGACCATTAGATAAGGTGGATTCAATAACACCCATAAGAGATTGCTGAAAATTTAAGCATCTAGCATCACATAGACATAAGATAAATCAAGTATTTAAACCTTTTAAGGTTAAAGGCTTTAAAGCAACCTGAATAAGGCCAATATCTAAATATTTACATTTATCCATCTAATGAGAAAGATCTTGCTCCCTTAAAAGTTGGATAGTCTTATTACTACCCTCAAAGGGAATTGTTTGTTTAGTAATTTTTATTGAAACACTAGTCTTTAAATCAAAGGTTTCAATATTATAAACCTTTTTGGGCTCTACCTAAGGTAGATGCCAATTTCTAAGATGATTCTCTAAGTTGAAAAATTATTCAACTTCAGAATTCTTCATAAATGTTTTTGGTTTATAAAATAGTTTGGAAAACATTAATGATAAGTTAAAAGTGCAAACACGTATCCAGAAAACGTGATCAAATCCATTGGGAAAAGAAAGGAAGATTAGAATACTTCTTTTCCAAGGGGAAACTCCAACCAAAAGGAAAATCAAAGAAACATTTGTTATTATAAAGCAAAGAGGTAAAAAACACCTATTTCTACTTATTACAATAAAATTGGCCAGCACTTCATCTTTTCCTTTTATCTTACATAATAAAATTGACACATCATCTCTTACATATTCCCTCTATGAACAAATGTGACAAAAATGGCTAACTCCCTTAGACATCATCAGATAAACGGGATAATGCCTTGGCTCTATTCATTTTGGGAAGACATAAAAGATAACATAAACACCATATCACTTCTGACTCAAGTATGAGAAGAAATCCCAGCCAAATCATAACTAGTAAAAACAAGCAAGTAATCAAACAACCTTACAACATAATAACAAGCATAAGAGGAAGGAAAAAATGGAAAGGGAAACCTCTTCCTTCCCCGAAAGGAAGAAAGTCCTCTCCTTCCCCTACATACCTAACCGTGCCTTTACGAACACATGCAGAGCACACACTTACCCCCAATAGATCTTCATGCCTTAGCTACCATATCGTAAGTCAAATTTAAAGAGGAGTTGTAGCAAAATCTTCAAAGGAGTTGAGAAGGATCGAGTTTAAAGTCAAATAACAAGAGGATCTTGAAATGGAGGCTAGAAGACCACCAAGACAAAGTAAGTAGATTGAAAAAGTTTCAATATGGCACCCCATATTCCGATTACGCTTAACCCAATGTGGGTTAGGGGTAATTATATAATTTTAGTTAAATTTTAAAGGGTTTTAAGGGATGAAATTCCCATATTTAGTTAAAGCTCGAAGTAACGAACACAACGAATCAAATAACACGCAAAACCGAGGTCAGGAATGAAAGTTATGAGCTCAGGAAGCGTGCCACATGGGTGGGACCCACTTTAAAAGTGTGAGATAACCTACCCATGTAGGTCTAGTTTCAAATGGCTCATCGATGCGAGTCCATCAATACCAAGAACGCGTCATTCCAACTTCGGGATAAGAAGATATGATATTTTTAAATTTTAAAAATAAAAATTATACATTTATAATAAAAGCATTAGAAATTTGACATGTGTTAGGGACACACATCAGAAATCTCACGTGCATAAGAGGCGCATGTCAAAAATCTGATGCGCATCAGAGGTGGCCATCAGAGGCGCTAGTTAGAAATCTGATGCACATCAGATATCTAATGCGTGTCGGACACATGCGTTAGAAAATTGATGCACATCAGTGACGCATGACGCATGTCTTACATGCATCAGATGCACGTCAGCCCCCTTTCATTATAAATAGTCTCTCTTCTCTTATTCACTTCATTTGGAAACATCTTTTCTTCATTTCTCACTCGTTTTAAGCCTATTTTCTTTCGCTAAAAAAATATTTTTAGCTAATTCGAGGGTGTTCTATACAATGGAAGCATCCATTCCTCGACTTAGTGACCCTATTTGTGGGAAACACCCCGGGGTAAGGGAAGGTTATGTCCGACGCCAACAAGCGTGGGAAGGATAAAGTATCTCTAGGAAAGAGGAGGTTTTGTCTGCCGCCTACTGGCGTGTAAATGGTAAAGTGTATCCAGGCAAGGGGAGGTTATGTTCGCTACTTACAGGCATGAGACGGGTGAAGTGTCTCCGGGTAAGAGGAGGTTATGTCCGCTACTTACGGGAGCAGAAAGCAAGAAGTATCTCTAGGTAAGGGGAGATTTTGTCCATCGCCTACGGGCATGTTGTGAGAAAAGTATTCCGGGTTAAGGTGAGGTTTTGTACGTAGCTTACGGGCACAAAAAGAGAAAAGTATTCTGGAGTTAGAGGAGGTTCTGCCCACCATCTCCGAACCTGAAAGGGAAGATGCCTTGAGAAAATGAGCAACTCCAAACGTTGCCACTTCCGAAACTGCAAGGGAGTACGCTTTTCTGACCTTCTAGTTTAATATGATTTATATGAATGCACATCTTAATTAGTAATATACTAATTAAGATATACATAATTTGCTATGATCTAATATATGCTGATATGTTCCTCTTCGATATGCTTTGATATATTCTGTGGTGATCTGAATTACACTAAAATGCTCTATTGTGATATGATATACTCTGATGTGATCTGATATGATCAGTATGGTAGGATGAAATCTGATATTATATGATAGGATTTGATATGATCCAACATGCTCTGTTGTGTGTTCTGCTCCGCTTTTTGATAGAGTGGGATGTGTAGTTTTGTTAGTATTTTGTTCACCTATATGAGATGTGTATTTCGTAGATTTATTAGCTTTCGTTTGACTTTGATGATTTATAAGATTTTCATCTAATTCCAAATGAATTATTTGGATATAAAGTATATGTATTCTATTGTATATGATTTTCTGATGTCTGACGAATGTATTAGCCGTTAGGCAGAACTACGTTTGGATTCGATCGTATTTGAATAACATCAAAGATGGTATCCAATATGTACGTAGGCAACCAACGAAATGATAACGTTGGCCCAATCCAAGTTAGTTATAAAATTAGGTTTGTTTTTATCTATGTGCAACAGAACGCTATAGCACCGTAGTGCGTAAAAAATGTTATGACTCTCGCACTCAGAGTCTATAGCTCCTGGTCAGTTGGTTTTAATTTTTTCGCTTATTTAATACACTCCGATTCTGTCTTCCGAACTAATCCCCGATCAGGGTCAGGTGATCCGGGTCGAGGCGTTACAAAATGGCATCGGAGCTTTGTTCTGTCTGCAAGAGAAAAATATTTTAAAATATATTTTGATTTATTTTGAATTTTAATTTTAAATTCAAATTTTTTTGTTATGAGTGTGTTATCAGATTTAATATAAAGTTTGATTGTGATTTTTTGTTGTTTTGCACATGTGTCATCGGCTTTATGACAAACTCCAATTTTGAATGTGTTGTTTTGTAGTTATGACATCAAAATTAATGTAACCTCTTATTGTGTTTTTATCGTTCCACATATGTGTCAACAATAAAAAAATCCTAATTGTAAATGTTGGTTTTGCATGTGTGATATCGGAATTAAGGAAAATTCTGATCGTGAACCTCTATTCTCTATGATTGATATCAAATTTAATGCTTACTCCGATTTTGAATTTTTGATTTGTATGTGTGATATCAGATTTGAAGCCGACTCTCATTTTTGAATTTTATGTTCCACATGTGTTATATTGGATTAAAGCAAAATTCCAATTGTGAATCTTTCATTATTTACCTATGATATTGGATTTGAGGATTCCGATTTTTGAACTTCCGCATGTGTTGTATCGGATTCAAGGTGAATTCCGATTATGAGTTTTCTATTCTTCGAGTGTTGCATCAGATTTAATATGAACATCGACTTTATGACTTCCAACTTTGAAATAATTTTAATTTTGTATCTTGCATGCTTTGCAAGTAATTTACACAAACATCAATTTTATGAATTTTGGTTTCATGTAATATATATATATATATATATATATATATATATATATAAATGTTCATCTAAATTTATTGCAATGAATTTAATATGGCAATCAAGTTTATAAATTTTGATCTTCGATTTAAATAAATTCAAAAATTCTAATATTTATGAATTCTAATTTATTAGAAGTAATTTGGAATTTCTATCTTACTTGTGTTGTATCAGACTGATATTACGAAATTTGCATTTGAATTATTATTATTTAAATCTACTGTTCCGAATATCGGTTTAATATAGATTCCTATTTTAGATCGGAATTAATTTAAAATTTTGTTTCAACTGTGATACTTGAATTAATACGACTTCTGATATTTGAACTTTCTGTTTGATATATATGCGATTGGATATAATATAAACTTTGATCTTATGAATTCTAAAATTTAATTAAACGTGATTTTTAGAATGTAATTTAATATGAACTTTTTGTTATATCAAAATTGATGGGCATTATGTTGCATGTGTTACACCAAATTTCCAATGGACTCTGATTTTATGAAATCCGATTTATAATTAAGAATGATTTGAAATTTTATTTTGTCTGTATAATGTTAGACCTGATATGAACTTTGAATTCCTATTGTGAATTAATCAAAGATAATTATTCTAAATTTGTTACATGATTATTTTAGTAACTTAAAATTCAAATAGTCTGTCAAATTTATGATAGTATAATATCAAGGAGTAATCATCAAATACCTGTGATATGAAAATGGGAGTTAGTGGATAGCTCCATTGATTCTGTAGTGTATTGAAACAATTTTCGATTTTAAGTTTGGTTTGAAATTTTGTTCTAAGTGTGATGTGAATGAGGAATGTATGTTCTGATTTAAATATGAAAAGTTTGCAAACGCTTTGATTTTCGATGAAAGGCCTCTATGAAAAGAGTACGATTGATTTCTGATATGTTTTTTATCTGATGCTTTAAATTCTAAATGATTCCTAGAAAAGATTATGAGTAACATCTACTTCTGATAAAAATTTCTGATCTGATGCGTACAATGATACGCGAGTGCTTGCACTCTCTAGATACCCATCGAAAATAATAATTGGTTTCGGTGCACGCATGGGTGTGGAGCATCATGGGAAAGCTCCTCACTTTCTGAGCACCTCGCTACCCCATGAGTGTCGGGGGGAATGCTGTATGGTATCACGACTCTAATTTTTTTGTCACTCAAACGAACCAACAATTTGTGCATATGTCTCTACATCAAATTATTTTTGAATAATTCTTTTCTCATAAACGATTTTCTGAAAAAGATTATAATCATTTCCATACATTTTTGCTTAGCATTATTTTAGATTTTAACTCAACCTACAGTGTAGTGTGGTTTAAATACTAAATTTATGCTTATTGACCATGTTTTTAGGAAAAACATCATATTTGTGAAATAATTTATATGCACTACATTATGTTTTGAATATGTGCACTTTTCAAGTAGTTTCAGGGTAAAACCTAAAAATATCAGTGCAATCTCTATCTGGATACCCACCGAAAAATCAGTTCTGACGCACGCATATAGGTGTGGAGCATCATGGGAAAGCTCCTATCTTTCTAAACCTCTTGCTACCCCATGAGTGTTGAGGGGAACGCCATTCGGTGTCACTGCTCCATTTTGTCCAATCTATCTAATATGTTTGATCTATCTGTCTGTCCATTTTATGTGTTTTGTTTGATGTATGATCCATCTGTTCTGTTTAGTCTGTATGATCTATTTGATCTATATGTTCTGTTTGATCTATCCGTTCTGTTTGATTTGTTTGATCTGTCCAATCCATCTGATTTGTCTATTCTATCCGTTTTGTCTGATCTATCTGTCCTGTTTGATCTGTCTATTCTATCTGATCTATCTGTTCTATATGTTTTGTCTATTCTGTTTTATCCATTTGATCAGATTGTTCTATATGTTCTGTCTGTTCCGTCTATTTTGTCTGATCTTTTCGGATCCTAAAAATTATCTAATTTTAAAAATAATATTTAGATTTTGTTATCTGATATAAAACTATCAGATTTTGATTATGTGATTTATCGAATGATTTAATTCCGACAAATTCTGGATTGATCTGTCTGTTATAATTTGATTTGCTCTGTTTCTAAAAAAATTATGATTTATACTATTTTAAAAGTCCATTTTGATATGAGTTATTTGAATTTCAGTTAGTTGAATTTTGTTCTGATCATAAATTGTCAGATTATGTTTTCGACGGGTTTTCGGAATTGTGCCTATAGATTTCATTAACCCTATTTTGATAAATTATGTTTTGACTCCGAATAATGACCTATATGTTGTACAAATCATAATCTGAATTGTGTTTTCAGTGTTCAATCTGAATATAAACTATCGGATTTTGTTTGTGAAGATTCTATATAATCTTAAAATATGGGATTCTGTTTATAAATATGAAGTCCAAAGATTTTCTCGCATTCTATTTACAAGTGTTTAGTCCAATTATAATCATATTTTGTTTTGTGATATTCGGGGTCGTTTAAACTACAAGATTATGTATTTGATCTGCATTGTTCTTCTAACTATTGTGTTCGATTATAAATCAACTGGATTCATGATTACATTTGCTGTTTGACTAAAGGTTAGATTTTTATTTTGAAAAGTATTTTTAGGTGAATTGCAAGGACACAATTCGTTTAAGGTGGGAAGAATGTCGCACCCTGTATTCCGATTATGCTTAACCCAAAGAGGGTTAGGGGCAATCATATAATTTTAGTTAAATTTAAAGGGTTTTAAGGGATAAAATTCCCATAATTAGTTAAAGCTCGAAGTAACGAGCACAACGAAATAAATAACACGCAAAATAGAGGTCAGGAATAAAAGTTACGACCTCGGGAAGCATGCCACATGGATGGGACCCACTTTAAAAGTGTGATATAACCTACCCATGTGGGGTCTACTTTTGAATGGCTCGTCGATACGAGTCCATTGGTACCAATAACGCATAATTCCAACTTTGGGATAAGAAGATATGATATTTTTAAATTTTTAAAATGAAAATTATATATTTATAATAAAGGTGTTAGAAATCTGATGCACGTCAGGGACATGCATCAGAAATGTTACACACATTAGAGGCACGCGTTAGAAATTTGATGCATATCGGACACACGCATTAGAAAACTGACACGCGGTTGTAACGCGTCAGCTGCGTGTCTAACGCGTAACGCGTGTCTGACCCGTGATGTGTGTCTGACATGCGTCAAATGTGCATCAGCCCCCTTTCATTATAAATAGTATTTCTCTTATTCACTTCATTCGAAAACTTCTTTTCTTCATTTCTCACTTGTTTTAAGCCTGTTTTCTTCCATTAAAAAAACGTTCTTAACTAATTCAAGGGTGTTCTACGCAATGGAAGTGTCAATTCCTCGAGTTAGTGACTCTATATGGGGGAAACACCCCAAGGTAAGGGAAGGTTTTGTCTGACACCTACAAGCGCGGGAAGAATAAAGTATCTTTAGGAAAGAGGAGGTTTTGTCTGCCGCCTATGGGCATGTGAATGGTAAAGTGTCTCCGGATAAGGGGAGGTGTTGTCTGCTACTTACGTGCACGAGAAGGGTGAAGTGTCTCTATGTAAGAGGAGGTTTTGTCCACTACCTATGAGCACAGAAAGCAAGAAGTATCTCTTGGTAAGGGGAGATTCTTTCCATCACCTACGGGTGTATTGTCAAAAAAGTATTCCAGGTCAAGGTGAGGTTATGTATGTAGCTTACAGGCATGAAAAGAGAAAAGTATTCTAGAGTTAGGGGAGGTTCTGCCCACCATCTCCGGACCTGAAAGGCAAGATGCCCTAAGAAAATGAGCAACTCTGAATGTTGCCACTTCCAAAACTGCAAGGGAGTACTGATCGTTTATAATTAAACCCTTTGCAAGTGTACAAGGTAATTGTACTAGGATAAGTATTTAAGGGTTGTCGAACCTCAAGGACGGATGGATTATCACTAAATCTAAAGAATAATTTGCTGATTGAAAACTAAATCAAACTTAAACTTTAATTAGGTAAAAGAAAGAAATCAACTAGTTTAAAAGCAAGAGATTAATATGATGGAATTTACTTAGGAAATTGAATCCACTATAGAACCATAACAATTCCTTAACTTTTAATCTAAATCTAG
This sequence comes from Saururus chinensis, assembly GCA_035235625.1. Taxonomy (NCBI): domain Eukaryota; kingdom Viridiplantae; phylum Streptophyta; class Magnoliopsida; order Piperales; family Saururaceae; genus Saururus; species Saururus chinensis. The sequence continues at coordinate 24,375,415 of CP141142.1, forward strand.
TGTGAACATGAACAAGTATTCTCAGCTACAAGCTAGAATTACTTCAAAAAGAATCATTAATTAACTTCCATGGCATGAACTATCTTCGACAATAGCACGAATCATCTACACTAAACTAGCTATAGGCATGACCCGTCTAATCTTAGTATAACTCATCCAAGTCATTAATTATCTGAACATTAAAACTATTGTATGACCATCTCATCTAAATCACAGAAATTAGAATCGATGCAAATATCAAAACCATATCAATCTATCATCTACAAGACAATAAATCAACATAGATTTGAATAAACATTAAAAACTCTTCCATTAAAAAGGAAATCCATATCATACAATTGTCATTATTCACAACTGAGATCTAAATTAAAAAGAAAAGAAAACTGAAACTTATCTATAGCTTCATCAACTCCTAAGTAAAAGAAAAGTCTAGCCTTCCATGGTAGAAGAAAGCACTTGAATCTCCATTAGAAGCTTTGAATTCTCTTCCATCTTCTTCTTCCTTTTTCTCCTCCTAAAATCTACTGGAATCCCCCAATTATAAGCCAAATATGTCTTTTTATAGGCATAAGTTCCGTAGGAAGAAGTCCAATATGAAAAGGATTGGAATTTGGGTCAAACAAGGAAACTGCACGTTATGCCGATCGATCGCCCTGCATGACCGATCGATCGGCTACACTGTATTTTCATCTGAATTCACGTTATCCCGATCGATCGGTAAGTGACCCCGATCGATCGGCTACAGTGTTTCTATTTTCCCGGACTGTTCATATTCTGTTCATTAAGCTTTCCTTCGTGTCCATATTAATTTCTAACTTGTTTATAACTCCGAAAAGTTGTCCAAATCACTTTAAAGCATGTGAAGACTATTTTTAAGCATTTCAAACATCGTCCAAGTACTTCGATAAGTGCACTTTACCTACAAAACATAAAATACCATACTTTAGACATGTAGAATATAATTAAAATTCCAACTTTGTTTAAATACACATCTAAACTACTAATAACTACAAAATTATTAATAATTAAACTAAAATACTAATATTTATCTTAATCTAAATAAACTATAATTAACTCTAAATTAACCTAATCTATACTAGCAAATAAGGTAAAAAGGCATATAAAATAGATATAGATTTCATACTTATCAAATACCCCCAAACCTATATTTTGCTAGTCCTCGAGCAAAACAAAAATAAAATAAAATAACTAATCTAAAAAATAATAATAAAAAAAAGCCACTTTCGTAGGGAATCACGATTGCATTTAGCGTATGCAACAAGCCTTTAAACCCCTAGGTGTCCCTAGTTGGACGAGTTGTGTCTCGTGAGGGTTTGCAGTAATGATACCCACAAACATCTAAACCTAAGAAAAATAAAACAAACAAACAAAAAAAACAAAAATTTGAAAAAACAATCTTCTCTTAAAAACACATAACTATTTTTAAAAAGAACCAACCACAAATACTTGAAACAAGTAAAAAATTAAGATCTGATCACTTTCAAGTAAGGAATAATCCATTCTATAACCCCATCTTAGAAATAATTGTGCAACTATATATATACATTTCAAAAACATAAAGTGTAGAAACTTTGTAGTCATGCAATTTCATTCTTTATTAACAAGCATATCTTATGTGACCCATTAACCAAGCTCATTAAAGTTCACTAACTAAAAAAATATAACAATGACAATCTTTCATCCTTAATATCTCATAATAAACCTTCATGTAATAGCCTTCAAATTAAATTCAGTTGAATTCAGGGAATAAGAGCATAATATACTTCAAAATATGACTTGTGCAATACTTAGTTCTATTAAGCTTTCTAAATAGTCCATGTAACAAGCGTTAGGCCAGTGTCCCTAATCCAGTTGGCTCAAGGCACTAGGTGTTGAAACACCCCTCAGGCTTAATAACTCGAACTATAAAGGCTACAGAACCAAGTAAGTCATAAAAGAATTTATCTCAACTTTTCACCTTTTGACGCGATCCCTTATACTTGCCTAGGCACAAGGTCCGGTTACTCAGTAAAAAGAGAAACAAACCTTTTTTTTTCTTTTTTTTTCATTATCATTTTTTTTTTCATTCAATCTATTTTTTTTCCAACTTTTTTTTTCTTTTTTTTTCATTTTTTTTTCTATACACACTTATCCCATTTTTTTTTTCAAATAAAAGCTAAGCATAAAGATCTATCATAAAACATTAAAAATTACTCAATTGCCAAGTTTTCAAAAATATATGCTCAGTTAAAGATATCCCACTAAGATTACAAGTAATAAATCATAAAATTATATTCCTACAAGTTTCATGTGTGTGAAATGTGATTTAAAAATATATGCACAATTATCCAAGATAATGAAAATAAAATAGAAATTACTCACTTAATCATTTTCATCACTTAATTAATTACTTGAACTTTCTTCATGAAATTGATCTCTTTAAAAACAGACATATACTTTTAAAAGAAAATAAGCGATAAAACCCACTTAAAAGTAAAGAAAACAAAAGAAAAACAAAAAATACTCTAAAACATCCTAAAAGAAAAATAAGAAATAAAAATATCTTTCTACACCCCCAAACCTAAATTAAACATTGTCCTCAATGTTAAAGAAAATATATACTACAATGACAAGAATAAGTAAGAGAGGGAAAAGAAAGATATCACCTGAAAGCATAACTAATTCACTAGTCTGAAAGTGAAGTACATAGGATTGGAGAAAAGAAATAAATATAAGTGATGAGCATTTCCCCAAACCTAAAGTATTATATCCCATAAAAGAAGAAAAACTATAATGAAAAAAAAAAAAAACTGAGAAAATAAGTAAATAAAGCCTAAATGAAGCAAAGAAAATAAACGAAAGAAAGGTAAAGAAATATATCAAAATCATGGGTTGCCTCCCAAGAAGCGCTAAGTTTAATGTCTTCAGCCAGACATTGCCAACATTCGCAAATATATTAGGGCGGCTGGTAGATATTAGCATTAGCTCTTCTCTTAAGTCTCCAAAAAGATGATGTAGAAAAATTAGAAGGCACGACTTGATTATGGGTTGATGCTACAAAAGATGGACCTCTATCATAAGCATCAAATCTAAAATTGTCTACCATAAAATATTCAGCATTAGAAGTTGCAGGCAAATGGTTAGACACATCAAAAATATTTAGGTGCACTTTCATGTTCCCAAAGGTCATCTCCATTACCCCCGTCCTACAATTTATGCATGCATTAGCTGTGGCAAGGAATGGACGACCTAGAATGATTGGAATCTGATATGTGGGGTTGGCACCGATTTCCATATCTAAGACAATAAAATCAACAGGGAAAAAGAACCGATCAACCTTCACTAAGACATCCTCAATGACTCCTCGAGGCTTACGCACAGAATGGTCGGCTAGTTGCAAGGTAACTGATGTAGGCTGCAATTCACCTAACCCTAGTTTCTCATACACCGAGTAAGGGAGTAGATTGACACTCGCACCAAGGTCAAGGAGGGCTCTATGGATGGAGTGATCACCTATGACACAAGAAATAGTGGGTACTCCAGGGTCCTTATACTTAGGTGGGGTGTCAAACTTCAAAAGAGAGCTAACTTGTTCGGTGAGAAAGACCTTCTTAGACACATGGGTCTTAGATTTACGCTTATGAGTGCATAGGTCTTTAAGGAACTTAGCATAAGCAGGGACTTGCTTAATGGCTTCTAAGAGGGGGAGATTAATTTTGACTTGTTTGAAAGTCTCAAGAATTTCATCAGTCCTAGCTGTGCTCTTTCTAAATGGTGGGGCCATGTCAAGACACTGAGGAAAAGGTGCCCTAGGGATATAAGATCCATTGGAAGAGGTCTTAGACTGTGGCTCTGAGGAAGGGGAAGGAGATACAAACTCCTTCTCACGTGGTGCACTAACTTCTACTTGAGGCTCATTAGGGGCTGCCCCCTCTAACTCCTCACTCCTATCATCTGTCACTGGTGTCCCCCCAACACTCTTGTCAACAATCCTCCCACTCCTAAGGGTTATTATGGAATTAACTTGTTCATTAGAGGGAGGAACTCCCTCTACCTGAAATTGACCTTTAGGGTTTGGTAGGGGTTGACTTGGCAACGTCCCCATCTCTCTCTTGTTAATAACATTAGCTAGTTGTCCAATTTGGGCTTCTAACTTTGCTATAGATTGTGTGTGAGAGTGTAGGAGTTGGGATTGAGATTGAAGACCTTGCAAGGCACTCAAGACCTTTTCTTCAAAACTTGGACTCCTATTGGGTTGGACATATGGATGTTGCACTTGAGGTTGGTGGGCTGGTGGGACTTGGAATGGTTGCCTAGGGAGTTGGTTACCCATAACCCCTTGGTTTTGTGTCTGTCAAGAAAAGTTAGGATGATTCCTCCACCCAGGGTTATATGTGTTTGAAAATGGATTATTCTCAGCCTTAGGGAAGGATTGGGTAGCATTCACATGGTCTTGGACAAGCTCAGGAAATTAAGAGGCAGAGGGGCACTCAATGATAGTATGGGCTGGGCTAAGGCATATTGTGCATGCATCTTGAGTGAAGGGAGTGGGATGATGGGTTGAAGTCATAAGAAGGTCCAGCTTCCTACTCAAAATATCAACTTTGGAGGAGAGGTCTAATGGGTTTTTGACTTCATACAAGCCACCCCTAGAGGGGGCATTGTTTAAGGTAGATAATCCACTCTCATTTCTATTCAACGCAGCATGTTGAAGAGAATTTTCACTCAAGTCCTCAAAAAGTTTCCATGCCTCATTTTCATTTTTTAGCAAAAAGGTACCCCCACAACTTGCATCAACAAGATGACGGTTTTGTTCAATAAGACCCTCATAAAAACGTTGCACTAATTGCCACTTAGGGACAGCATGATGAGGACACCTCCTAAGAAGGTCCTTAAGTCTATCCCAACTCTCATGGAACTGTTCAGTGAGAAGTTGGGCAAAAGTGGTTATGGCCTTTCTCATTTGGTTGGTCCTACCTATGGGGAAATATTTTTTAAGGAACTCTTGTTGCATTTGGGCCCATGTTGTGATAGTGTTTGGCTCTAATGAGTGAAGCCATTCCTTAGCCTTATCTTTCAATGTGAAAGGGAAAAGGCGAAGTTTAACAGCCTCATCAGTTAAATTTGAGAGCTTAAAAGTTGTGCATAGTTCTAAGAAGTCATCTAGGTGCCTATACGGGTTTTCATTATTAAGCTCATAAAAGGATGAAAGCATTTGAATGACATTGGGCTTAATCTCATAATTTTGGGCAGCGACCGCTGGCAACCTAATGCATGAAGGAGAGGTGTACTCATTGGGAGTGTAATACTCCCTTAGAGCTTTAAGTGGTGCATCTACTAACTGATGTTCAGCCATTATGGGGCTAGAAGTAGTGTGGGAGGAGGAATTGATGGGAGAGTTTGGGGGTGTAGGGATGTAGGTCGAGGGCAACTTAGCTCTCCTAGATGTTCGCTCAGGCTCAGGGTCAAATGGTAATAATCGGGGGAGTAAGGAGCGACGACCACGCATACACCACAAACACACCACACAATTTTAAGTGTAAAAAGGGGAAGAATAAGTAAAAACTAACTAAGAAAAAAACTAAAAATTAAGAGAGAAAAAGAGCTTGCAAACCGAAGAGAAGCACTATGCTTATCGATGTCCACTTGTGGCCACAAGTGTAGAGAGCACGATCTTCAACTCAGCCTACAAAATCAAATTAACAAAAGGTAAGAAACTAAAAATTAACCTAAAAACTAAAGTAAATTGAATCTAAATTAGATAGAATTATCCTAATACTAATTTAGTAACAAATCAACACCGTCCCCGGCAACGGCGCCAAAAAACTTGATCGTTTATAATTAAACCCTTTGCAAGTGTACAAGGTAATTGTACTAGGATAAGTATTTAAGGGTTGTCGAACCTCAGGGACGGATGGATTATCACTAAATCTAAAGAATAATTTGCTGATTGAAAACTAAATCAAACTTAAACTTTAATTAGGTAAAAGAAAGAAATCAACTAGTTTAAAAGCAAGAGATTAATATGATGGAATTTACTTAGGAAATTGAATCCACTATAGAACCATAACAATTCCTTAACTTTTAATCTAAATCTAGTGTGAACATGAACAAGTATTCTCAGCTACAAGCTAGAATTACTTCAAAAAGAATCATTAATTAACTTCCATGGCATGAACTATCTTCGACAATAGCACGAATCATCTACACTAAACTAGCTATAGGCATGACCCGTCTAATCTTAGTATAACTCATCCAAGTCATTAATTATCTGAACATTAAAACTATTGTATGACCATCTCATCTAAATCACAGAAATTAGAATCGATGCAAATATCAAAACCATATCAATCTATCATCTACAAGACAATAAATCAACATAGATTTGAATAAACATTAAAAACTCTTCCATTAAAAAGGAAATCCATATCATACAATTGTCATTATTCACAACTGAGATCTAAATTAAAAAGAAAAGAAAACTGAAACTTATCTATAGCTTCATCAACTCCTAAGTAAAAGAAAAGTCTAGCCTTCCATGGTAGAAGAAAGCACTTGAATCTCCATTAGAAGCTTTGAATTCTCTTCCATCTTCTTCTTTCTTTTTCTCCTCCTAAAATCTACTGGAATCCCCCAATTATAAGCCAAATATGTCTTTTTATAGGCATAAGTTCCGTAGGAAGAAGTCCAATATGAAAAGGATTGGAATTTGGGTCAAACAAGAAAACTGCACGTTATGCCGATCGATCGCCCTGCATGCCCGATCGATCGGCTACACTGTATTTTCATCTGAATTCACGTTATCCCGATCGATCGGTAAGTGACCCCGATCGATCGGCTACAGTGTTTCTGTTTTCCCGGACTGTTCATATTCTGTTCATTAAGCTTTCCTTCGTGTCCATATTAATTTCTAACTTGTTTATAACTCCAAAAAGTTGTCCAAATCACTTTAAAGCATGTGAAGACTATTTTTAAGCATTTCAAACATCGTCCAAGTACTTCGATAAGTGCACTTTACCTACAAAACATAAAATACCATACTTTAGACATGTAGAATATAATTAAAATTCCAACTTTGTTTAAATACACATCTAAACTACTAATAACTACAAAATTATTAATAATTAAACTAAAATACTAATATTTATCTTAATCTAAATAAACTATAATTAACTCTAAATTAACCTAATCTATACTAGCAAATAAGGTAAAAAGGCATATAAAATAGATATAGATTTCATACTTATCAAGTACGCTTTTCTGACCTTCTAGTTTAATATGATTTGTATGAATGCACATCTTAATTAGTAATATACTAATTAAGATATATATAATTTGTTATGATCTGATATATGCTGATATGTTCTTATTCTATTTACTTTTGATATATTTTGTGGTGATCTGAATTACACTAAAATGCTCTATTGTGATTTGAAATACTCCAATCTGATTTGATATGATCAGTTTGGTAGGATGAAATCTGATATTATCTAACAGGATCTGATATGATCGAACATACTCTGTTGTGTGTTTTGCTCCGCTTTTTGAAAGAGTGGGATGTGTGATTTTGTTAGTCTTCTGCTCACCTTTATGAGATGTGTATTTTGCTAATTTATTGGATTTCGTTTGACTCCGATGATTTATAAGATTTCTTTCTAATTCCGAATGAATTATTTGGATATAAAGTATATGTATTTTATCATATACAATATTCTGATGTCTGATGAATGTATTAGCTGTTAGGCAAAACTACATTTGGATCCGATCGTATTGTTATAATGCCGGAGATATATGGTATCCAATACATATGTAGGCAACCAACGGAACAATAACGTTGGCCCAATCCAAGTTAGTTATAAAATTAGGTTTGTCCTGATCTATGTGCAACGACACGCTATAGCTTTGTAGTGTGTAGAAAAATATTATGACTCTCGCACTTAGAGTCTGTAGCTCCTGGTCAATCGGTTTTAATTTTTCTGCTTATTTTATACACTCTGATTCTGTCTTCTGAACTAACCCCCGGTCCGGGTTGGGTCGGGGTGTTACATTCAAGTTCTCAAGGATAAGACTTAAAGGTCAACAACAAAAGTAATTTAATTAGAGATCTAAGCAAAAAAAAAAAAAATTTTGGGTTAGAGTTAGACTACAAAGGTTGGTAGTATGCTTGTAGTTGTATAGTATTATACTATCTATTACATTAATTTTTGGTCAATAGTAGTTGTTGTAATTTTTTATCCTAATTGGGATTTTCACGTAAAATCCTTGTGTGTTCTTGCATACTTTATACTTTGATTGATTGATATGATGATCATAAATACATACTTAGTTTGTCGTTTCCTTTGCTTAATAGAAATTCTCAAGCATAAAGGCTAGAAATTGTAGTATTTATCTTTCTAAAATAATTGGACTTTGAGTGATCTAGTGATATGCTATCACCATCTAAATGAATATTAAATTCTCATAGTTCATCCAAGTTAGTTTTTAGCTCCTATTCCTTCAACATTAGTCTGGCAATTACTACTTCCAATTTTCTTATTAAGGCTTCAACCATGACATTTGCTTTCTCGAGGAGGTAGAAGATTGTAAATTCATAATCCTATAGGTATTCCAACCACTATCATTGTCTCATATTCAAGTCTTTCTATTAAAAGACATATTTTAGGCTCTAATGATTAGTAAAACTTGATATATTATTCCATAAAGATAACGTCTCCAAATTTTGAGAGCAAAGACTATCGCAGCCATCTCCAAGTCGTGTGTTGTTAGTGTTGTTCATGAGTTTGTAGTTGTCATGAAGCATGAGCAACCACTTTCCTGTACTGCATTAAAACACAACTCAGTCCTTTTTTAGAACTATTGTGTTACACTATAAATCTTTTTTCTCCCTCAGATTATGCCAAAACTAGAGCACTAGTAAGTTTTTCCTCAACTTTTAGAAGCTACTTTAACATTCTACGTTCCAAATGAACTTCCCATTCTTCCTAGTTAATTTATTTCATCATTGTTCTTTGGACCGGCTTTGGGTCAAAAGGGCGTGGCAAGGCGTAAAATAGTAATTACACTTCATGACCAATCAAAGCTCTGCTTTTGCTCCTCCCTTATATACTTATTCCATTAATTATATCTATAGCCAATCTGAGATCATGCCTTACTCAAAAGAATGGTCATCTAGTCACTTGGTAGGACCATTGTTCCCTCATGTATGCTCCTTGTAGAACATCAATGTCTCTTCCACATTTTTCTCCTAGTACACTACCACATTATTTAACAATTAGTACCAATAGGATACTTCCTTCTCAACCCACCTTCTCTAATTTGCTTATTAAGGTGTCCACTAGCCCCACACACTTCTTTCTACCTTGTGTTATTTATGTCCCGATCATATCATAGCCATTTAGATGTCCATATGCACAAGTTCAAGTACAAGTTGTTATTAACCTAATCAAACATAAACAAAACCTAATTAAACATAAAATAATATAAATTTGATACTATTTTCTTTCATAGGATAAATTTAAATTGTGATATTACATTCACAATAGGGACTTGGGAAATGAGTGCAAATCACATGATTGTAGTCTTTGTGAAGTTTGAACCCATACTGATGAATGCGACACACACTGTGAAAGTTTCAATGAACTAAAATTTGTAGCATTTAAATCCATGGGCACTACACTAATGACCTGAAATTGGCTGCCCTCATCTCAAAGGGCATTTTTAAATCCTTAGTTAAGATAGAGCATCAATTGTTATATATATATATATAAAGAGAGAGAGTGTGTGTGAGTCCCATTAGTATGAGCCCGGGCTCACATGCACTGGCGTACGCCCGGGCTTATTGGGCCGTCAAATTTATATCCAACGGCCCATGAAACTCACAGGACATTTAAATCCATGAATTTGATAGGCCGTCGGATGTAAATCTAATGGCCGAATGTACCCAAATGCGGGCTCATATTAACTTTTCATATATATATATATATATATATATATATAGATATATATAAACAAACTTGTTAATGCGCTCCAATGCGTATGGACTATGTGGTAGCCCAAATTACGAAGAAGCAGGTGGGTTTTTAACACCAACCTACCTAGAAAGCCCTGGATAACGATCCAACAGCTCCCAATGTGTCGGGCTGGTGGCCCTTTCACATACTCCCATTGAAGACCCACCCTTTTTCCATAGGTTTTAGTTATAGGAATAGGATGAGAAGCCTCCTCCTCCCCACCCCATTAATAGGACAGTCGGTAGGTAGATATTTATTTACTGTCAAATGTATATATATATATATATATATATATATATATATATATATATATATATATATATATATATATATATATATATATATATATATATATATATATATATATGGCTGGCTAAAACTGGGGTAGTAGACTCCCCATTCTTCGTTATAATGAGCAAGGAGGTCTTAACGAGTAATGAAGAAGAAACAAAACAGTACGAAGTAATCAATTCTCTCAAAAAACTAAACAAGCATCTGAACAAATCTGAAGGTCTTAACAAGCGCAATGATACAACAGGCGCAATCCCCGATGTACGCATAAACAGACAGATCATGTAATAAAAGATTACAATGTAATCCATTCATAAGCAAGGGCCTACACGAAAAAAACAATCAGGCGCCAGACAGGATAAACCAGCAAGGCGATGATGCCAAGGGTGTTGGATATGCCATTACTCTGAGTGAAAGAGTTCCTGAAACCGCCTGATGCACGAATATGCTCTTGCAACAAGTAACACGCAATAATTAAACAGATGAAAACTCCAACTATACCGTCCTTCACGGTGTGGGCAAAGAGGCTTGGAGCAACCACCAAAAGGAGAATCAATGATCCTGGCATCTCCAACCAATCTGAATGCACATATTGGTTAACCGTCAGAATGTCACTCTACAGCTCAAAATATCATCCTACGCTAAGTTGCAAATGCAATAGCTCTGTCAACATCTGTGGCATAGCATGGCAGTTAAGAATCTAGGAACTTAACACTCAGTATTCTTTTCGTGGTCACCAACCTTTGTTTTTTTAAAGAGTGATAAGCCAAAACTTTGATAAAAAGAACTACTCCGTATTACAATTGAAAAGGCTTTTATGGCATACAAAGAAATTGTCAAAAAGTACCAGGGAAGTGTCGAGGAAAGAACAGCCGGAGGACAACAGCGATAAATGCAATCCATTTTCCAATCTCTCCTCTGTGTCATAACCAAAAGACGCATTAGCAGAAGACCTTTCGTGCCAAAAGAAGTGGAAAATAAGACACTCAAAGAGATTGTATCACCTTAGCAAGTTGAATATTATAGAGGGAAGACTTAGAAAAATGTACGGAACTAGAAGAGACGTCAACATGTTCGTTTTCCAGTTGGTTCGATCCAAGACCAGCAAGTATCTGGAATAATTATACAGAAGATTAAAATACTAAAAATGGATAATATCATGTCAAGGATATCCCACAACAAAAATAGTGACAAATGTTAACTTCACAACAAAAGGAAAATAGCTCATGGTGCTTAAAAACTGTAACAGTAAGGTACACTCCATAGTAAATAAGATTACTGTTTATTAGCTGCTTAAGGTGGCTATGTTACTTCTACAAAAATCATACCAGTTAGGCATTGGGTGTATTCTTTATGTGAAGCCCATGTGGAGCCTACTGTTGGGCTTCTCTCCTCATGTGGTGGCCCATGACTTAACCTACTTTATAGTTAAGTAAATAAAAAAGTTTTTTGATAAAAAGCTTAATCTTCATAAAAAATGGGATTTTCTTTTAAAAAAGATGTAATAGAGCTTAGGATTTCGGGAAAAATTTTAAGAGAAAAAAAAGTCTCTTAGAACAACAAAAAGAAGAAAGGAAGACGTTTTTAAAAATCAAGTCGATCCCCTTAGCATAAAGAACTCAAAGCAAAGTAGTTTATATTGGTAAGTCTTTCCTTATCTCTTTTTTATTTTTTTTATCTTTGGGTAAAGAAGGTATTAACCTTTAATTATGTCATATCTATAAGGTAGATTTTATCCCTATTGTTAATAGTAGAATTGTTCTACGTTAACCGGTGAGCCTTTACTTTGGCAGTGAACTACGTATCACTATGTGTGTGTAACAGTTTATAAGTTATTATGCTTTTAGAGGAAAAATAGTGTAGTTTTCCCAATAGGCGCCGTTGGCATGGCGGATGCAGGGAGACGTCCCTCGATTGAATTCGGGCATGTGGGTGGGTGGGGCCCAGTTGTATTAAAATAAAATAAAAATTCATACTAGTTGGATGTGCCAATTTGATACAAATATACGCCTAATAGGCAGACTCACTGCATCCAGGGCTTCTTTACCCGCTTCAAAAACAATTGACTTCACAACAAAATTGACATCTTTGTAAGGCATTCAACATCACAGACCAGAAGAGTTTTTTAGGATCATCACAGGAGTTCCTTATGCTGGGCTCATGGTAAGTAGGAGCATTAAAAACTCTTCTGGCCACCCCACTCAAGCTTATCAAAAGCTTGTATCACTTTCAAACACAATAGAAGATTAAATCCTATAATGTTAAGGTAACAATTCAGCCTAATCACAACAGATCGGGAACACCAATAGATCATAAAGTGGAAACAGCAGGAAATCTGTGAAATTGAACCATATATGCACACAATTTCAGTTAACGCCCAATTTATGATTTGTCACCAAATTAAACAAAATCCCAGAAAAGGGTAACAAAAGCAACTCACATAGCTGCAATGGAGGCGATCCATTCGAGGAAACTCGTCCCGAACCCCAATCCGCCGAGTCTCGTTGCATGATTAACCAGCCTCCGGGCGGCCAACCCGAGCTCCCTGAGATCAGACTCGATGAGCTCGTTGTTGCTTACGTCGGTCTTCATCGCCAGGAACCCCTGCTTCCCCATCTCTTCTTTCTTCCTTGAGATGATGAAAATTGAACTGATGGCAAACAGAAACCGACCTACAAATGGAGAAATAAATCGACAGGCATACACGCAGAGAACTGAACAGAAAAAGATCTGGCACTACCAAATTTAAAGGGGTGGACGTTCGAGTCTTACGAGCTGAGATCAAACAAGGCCGAGTGAGCTACGGAGTGGCAAGTGGGCGGCGGCCTCGATTAAAGACAGCAAGAGGAATACGCCAGATACAGCTGGCTTTTGAAAGCTATCCTTCGAGCCACTGGGCATGTCATATGTCGGCCACGCGGTTACTGTAGCATTAATGGCCGTCTTCAACCCGTTGAAATGGCCTTCCCCTTGAGGGCACCACCGCGTTGCTGGAGGGTAACCCAGCTTTCCTATTCTGTTTTCCTGGTTGTGCCAAAATTGGCAAATTTCCTTACTAACCTTTTTCCTAGTTATCTGCCCTCTACGTAACATGTTACATAGTGACGTCAGCCATTACAACTTAGTTATCCTATTGTTGTTTATAAAAAATATTTTTTTGACCCGATTGTATGGACATGTAAAAGAAATATAATTTTTTTTTTAATTTTTAGGTGATGTGATAGCCTTAACAAGTTTATTTTAGAATAAAATAAAAAATTATTTTTGGGGCCAAATTGATCACTAGCCCACTTTGAATTGTACAATGTCAACTTTCAATTTTATTATATTATTTTTTTATTTTATTAAAGTGTATATTTGTCACGGTAGAGATCCTAATTCGATTTCGGGGCCAAAAAATTAAGCACTATTCTGCCTCACAGTCAACTATACATTTAAAGTAAATTTGTCTTCTATAACCAAGATAAAGCCGGGGGTTAGAAGAGGCCATGACCAATTAATTATTTTTAAGAATGTGTTTAACCAAACCCAGTTCCATAACTAGAGCCCCATATACTGAGCACAATATATAAAGAGTAACTCGTTATATATAGCTGCCTTTTATATACAATGTTGAGAGCCCTTATATCACATAGTTATATCTTTATTCACAAAGGTGGTCATAAAATTATTGAGCATGTCTAAGCTCTTACTAGCTGGCATTCTACAGCTAGCTCTGCCTCGCTTTTTTCATATTATTTTTATAAACTTAAATATTCTCTGTCAAGGTAGGTCCTTTTTACTTGGTTTGTTCTATTTGTGTTGACAAAGGACAGAATTTACTTGTCTGCTCTGCTTTTTAGTTCCTCCTGGTTGAGCCAAATATCTAACTCAGCTAGCATTGAATTGCATTAAGACAAAGTTCTAACTTTTGTTGAATTAAACAATAATTTTATTAAGTTGTAAATTTACCACTATGGAGGGCAATTACAATTGAAGGCTGGAAAAATCAGCAGTAATACGCCTCTCAGTCGACTAATTTTCAAAGAGTAAAATTGTCCTTGGTAAAGACCGAACACATAACAAGAGTTATATTGAGATATACATTCATGTTGTATCATGTTATTTTCGGATCCATCCAATTATGGCGTTATTGACGATGTTTGTCCAATTTAAATTTCATATGCATGCCTGGCTTCTGTGGAGGAGTTTTATCGGCAACTCTCTTGCAGCCAGGGGCAGAGCCACTTTAAGCCTTCGGGGAAAATCCTCCCCTCCCCCAACTCCACCTACAAATATTAGGAAGACCATGTAAGTAAATGCTCATGCCACTATAATATTTCAGTGTTGCCCTCTCCATGAACTTCTTGGCTCCGTCCCTTCTTGCAGCATGATAATATCATAATGTGAATAGAGATAATTTAATATTCCAAACTTTGAGAAACCAATAGGTGGCCCCATTTCAAAAAAGCTTGGAACACAAAACTCGATTTTACGCGAAGCATTTTCAAACCATTTGTATTTTCAGTTTAGTTATAAAAAATTTAAGTTCGTGACAAATATAGACATAGATTCTTAATAATAAATAGTTAAGAAGCGCTCAGGTACACATACACTTAAGGAGCCGCCGCATTATGCACCCCATTAAAATCATGGACAAATTGATAGGTCTCTATAATAATATAGATATTGATATATAGACATTATGCATCCATTAAACTCATGTTATGTTATGCATCTAGTAAAGATAAAAGCACATGCATAGGGCTCCGTCGTTACTCTCCATCATTCGACTGTTTAGAGCAGCCAGATTATCTAAATAGTCTTTCTGAACTTGTGAAGGCCACATAAAATCAAAATCCATGCAAATTTTTTCTTCTTCTGCAAAATAGCCCACTTAAGAAGCCTTGACATTTACAAAATGAGAAGTGGTACATTGTAGAAAATCCGAGTACAAAATGGAATGCAACTTGAGGGGCAAACTTTTGAGCCAACAACATGAAAAGTTATCCAACGCAAAGTTGGCTAGAAAATAAGCAGCTTGGTTAGTTTGGTTGTATACTTGAAAACAAACTTTTTGAAGAAAGAAAAGAATGAGCAATCATATTTCATCTATTGTGCTACAAACATAATTTTAAAAGGAAGCTGATACTTTTACTCAACTTTTTCTATATCTAAAGTCTACTCTAGCTTCTAATTGGATAGAAAATGTGAGTCACGGGAAAATTTACTTTTACTAGTCCAATTAAAGGTTGGAGTAAGCATTTGGTGTAAAGTAAATGAAGTAGGAATATCAATTTCTTTTTAAAGCTTTTTTTTTTACTCCAAATTTTTTCCAAGTTTTGAGTACAAATTGAGTCAAACTCCATTGTTGACTCTAATAAACATGAATCCCTTGAAAACTCAATCGACTCCCCAAGTCAATTTCTTGAATATCTTCTTCAATTTCTTGAATATCTTCTTCTTGGATCAACTTCAATAACTCCTTATTCTCAAATAATGTTATTTTTCGTTAAAATCCACCCTATTTATTCCTCATAAATGAAATTAATTGTTAATTCATGATGATTATTCTCTCTCTTTTTAAACGAATGATACAATCAAGATGTTTTATTTATTATTTTGTTAATAACTCACTAACAGTGATATAAAAGCATCCTCATATGGATTATTTAATCTATTCATTAATTAAAGTGATATTTCAAGAGCTACATGTGTCAACATCCTCCCTCATTTATCACGTTAGCATGGTAAATGAAAATATTTAGATAAGAATAAGAGATTTTTAGATATTAACTATACAAAAATGCAACATATTCCTTGGTTTAGTAAAGAATATTCCATAAAACCGAGGTTTGCATAGAATTTTATAAAATTTGGATGAAAATATCCTTGTAGCATGTTAGTGTTTAAAATCATGTACATTTGTTGGGGATGGTGCAGAAGCAAAGAGGTGATGGGAACACATTAGTCATTTGTGATTTCCAAACAGTGATTCCCATAAGCAGTGTTTTCCAATCTCCATCTAGTGATTGACGACCTCTAGCACTTCATCACTAACTGCACTTCTCCAATTTGTAGTCAAAAAATTTTCGTCTATCATCCCTTCTCCACTCCCATGGCAAGGGTGTCCGGTGAGTCACCATTCCAGCACATCAGTGATGTCAAAAGGTAAATAGACTTCATAGATTGGTCATCAACAAGGCAGTAAACTATAAAATTGGTAAGGGTTCACATTTGTTTATGGTGTTTTTCATTTTTTGAATACACATTAAGAGCACATATCATGTTATCATTGATGCAATATGAGCCATATCGTATTAACAATGACATGATGTCATAAATGTTGACAATTACTTGGCAAGTGACATAAGCTACATAATCACATTACATTTGATGGCTACTTGTGCGGTTATAGAATTTGCATTCTAACATAAATCATTATAGTCGATTTTTTACAATTATACATTTTACATTCTGGCATTAGTTTTTAATGTTACAAACAATATGAAGATCAACGGGACACACTAGTTCATAGCACATGGAAAGACAAATACCAAAATCACTGAAGGATGCATAGGAGAAGAAGATGATGATTTACGGGAAGAGGCCTATACTAGGCACAAAAAAAATAGCTATCCTAGTGGATTGAAAATTAGCGATGCATAGGTTCCTTAGAATCCAAAGTTTTAATCGATCTCTCTTCCAAAGATAAATCATTTTCAGAGGAATTGCTTTTTAATCCAAGACATGTGAAGGATGTCACACATCTTTCCAAAGCGTGGTTACATAGAATAGGTCTTGACTATATCAAGCTATGGGGCGAGCTAGTATGTAAACCATCAGCCCTATCTTGTCCAAAATTTTGAATAGTTCTGCCATGCTTCCGTTGTGCACTCTGATAACTTTCACTGTATCCGTACATTGTTGTAACAACTTAGGCTTCACTCACCTACACAACATATCTTCTATTATCTGAATCATCACCTCTGACTAACAATTTGTCCGTGAACGAAACGTCATACGGATCCTTAGATCAGTACCAAATTCTTCCTTAAGTCCCTACCACAACTTGAAAGATAAACTGACTATCTTGCTCCAAGATTATTGATAATGGTACTCCCTGTGGGCCTATCATTTCTTTCACATACCTCCTTTCTTGAGATTTAAAGAAGTCATCCTTTTCAGAGGTAGAAGATGTACACTCATACTTGATTTACTATTGCCAGAATGGATTCCCGACCTTGCATTGACGTGGGTAAACATGAAATCAAATCCATATTAATGTACTCTTGCTTCCATTTTAGAATTTCCATCAATTGAAGAGTACTTGTGGGTTTTTGACGTTCAGCTGTGACCTGCTAACATGTTGAATATTTTGAAACATACTCTCCCAAATCCCCTTTCCTTCAATTCTGAAATTTCTTTTGTATGTCTTAACACCTCTTCATTCCTTATATACGAGATCTATATGCTTTACACAATAGATCCTTGCTTAAGCTCTTTTCCTTAGCTCAAGTATTGTCTTAATCACCAACCTTCCTTGGAATCCAACACTTTATCAGAGCCTTTGTTAAAGTCAAGTTTTTCACATAACATCCACACCTTTCATAATCTTTCTATGCCTCTAAAATGTGCTCATCCAATGTCGTCTTTACATCTAAACCATCCACAAGGATCTCTTGTTTCTAGTCTATACATCAGGTTGAAAACTTATTATTCCTTTCCAACAATTTCAACTCCATCACGAGCATTGGAGCAACCTAAGATAAAGACTGAAGACTAAAGAATATTGGTGGTTTAAGAGGTTAATTCAGTACACATTTTCATTAAAAAAAAGTCATTCAAAGAAGCTTTAGAAGTTATTTTTGAGGTTAAGGGTATGTTTGGATTGGTGAAAAGCGGGGGAAAGGAATGGAATCTTCTTAAAATCTCCTAGTTTCTACTGTTTGGTGCAACGGGGAAAGAGAAACTAGAGTGAAAAGTGAAAGATAATGGATGAAATTTTGGTCCAAAAATTTTCCACCCATTAACCCATAGATTTTGGGATAAAATCATTGTACTAAACATTTATGTCTTATTGCTATTACGACTACCATTGCTATCACCACCACCGCCACCGCTGTCACCAATACCGTCACCACTGCCACTGCCACTGCCACCATCGCTGCCGCCACCACCACTATTACTGCCGCCGCCGCTGCCACCACCACCATCACCGCCACTGTCACCAACACTGTCACCGCCGCCACCGCCGCCGCCACCACCACCACTGCTGCCACCACCACCGCTACCACCTCCACCACCACCACCGCTGCCGCCGTTGCTGCCACCACCTACCACCACCACCACTACCACCGCCGCTGTCGCCGTCACAACCACCACCACCACTACCACCACCGCCACTACCACCAATGTCACTATCAATTTTCTCTAACATCATTTGTGTAACCAAATAATAGAAAATATTTAGGAATATCCTAGTTTCTCTTTCACCTGGATTCACTTTCTCTTTCCCTTTCTCCCCGTTTTCACCAATCCAAATAGACCCTTTAGATGGATTTAGGATAAAAAGAGTAAAACTATAATTGTACAATGTCATTGATCGATCACTGGACAATACATAGTAGTAAAGGATCGATCAACACTTGAAGCATGCCTTTGTTAAACTAACTAAGAGTTTATTGATCAATCACTTCTTTAGACCGATCGATATCTCAAGGAGTCATTTCTTAAGAAAACAATGAATGATTGATCACTATTTGAAATGATCAATCGTTAACACTTTTAGTTGCCTTAAACAAGCCTTTCGGGAATAGTTTTCTTTTCTACTTAACGTCAAAGAGCCAATTGGACTTGGAGACCTATATAAAGGCGTAGTTCTGATGAAATTGAAGATAGAAAACATAGAAAATATTGGAGAAGAAAGGAGTTTCTTTTACACATTGTTTTCCTAGAGAATTCATGGAGGAGTTTCAAGCAATTGTTCATGGTGAATTCATGCTGGTGTACAACTAAACTGAGAAGATTTCAAACATTTTTTTCAGAGGAGAGTTAGTAAAGTTCTTCAAAGGAATTAAAGAATCTTAAGAGGTAAATCAACAAAGAGGAAAATATGAAGAGGGAAAGCTTCAAGGATTTAAGGAGGAACAATTGAAGGTCAACATTATCAATGAAGAAGATTAAACAAAAGAGTTTGTATTAAGTCTAGAGGCTGAGTTGTTGTTTTGAGTCTTGTAAGATCTATATCATTTGGGTGCATTGATTTAGCCTTTGATTGCGGTAGTCATGGTTTATTAGCCTAGTTGGGGTTTTCTACGTAAAAATCTATATGTAATTGTGTGGTGTACATGTTTGATTTGATGATTGATTGATAATGAATAGTAATTAGATAATAGAGTTTGTTTATTCCGCTTCAAAATAAATTCATATGTATAGAGGCTAGAAATCTTAATAACTTACTTGCGAAAGTACTAGGATTAGGAGCAATCTAGTGATTTATTATTGCCATCTAGTTAGATATTAAACTCTTAAGTGGTAGCTCAATATTTTTATTAAAAACTGAGTTAGATTCGTGCTATCAATATGTTTTTGCATGCTAGTGCATCATAAGTTTGCTTAATCTTCCGAGTTTTTATTTCTAGTGCTAGGGTTTGATCTCTTAAATTTGCTTAGTTTACTTGTTTTCCTCTCAGAATTACTTGATAAACTTACTAATTTGTGTGCCCTAGTTTGTTAGTTCACTTACTCTTATATTTCTCCTTGTTTTGATTACTTGGATTTTGTTGCTTGGTTTTTTAAGCTTGCTTAATTTTAATATTTGCGTCAAAGAATTTAATGAATGAACATGGAGATTTGGGTAATCCTATGAATTGTCCATCATTATTTAATGGTCAAAACTTTTCATATTGGCATAATAGTATAAGAGTTGTTATTTAAGCGCTTGATAGCAATGCTTGGAAAGTAGTGATTAAATGTTGGAAAGTGAGATTATTGGCACAATTTTGAACGAAGACACACACAATTTCATCATCATTTTCCTAATCTAGCCTACAACCAAGGTATGTTCTTAAACCAAATTTTAAATTTTAGTGACTTTTTCAATATTTTTGAACTAATAGGATTGTTAGGAATAGCTTGATCTACTTTTTTAAAAATCTCATGTGATTTGAATCATCAGATTTTGAAATTTCATGAAAAAACCCAATTCATTTTCAAATTTTCACTTCAAAATGAGGGTTTTTCAAAGTTAGACATTTCTTATGAAAATGACAAGTAGATCTAATTATCACTTTTGTTGCAATCATTGATATCTATCTTGTATCAAAGTTTGAAGTCAATCGGACATAGAAAATTGTTAGTTTTTTATTTAATTTCAATTTGTTTTATTTTTAACACGTATTTTGATAATTTTTGAAATTATAGGACTTTATTTATGTGTATTGATTAGTTCCTACTATTATTAGCCCTTAATTTATGTCTTTGCAATGATTTCAGATGTGGAAAGCTAAGAAGCAGAAGGTAAAGAGCAATTTAAGCTCATGTGACCCTGGTCCATCATCTAGTGAGGGAGATAGGGTTTATACGATGTGAGCATAGTGTAGTCCATATAACTTTAGAGACTTCCATGCACTGTATAGAGGCTCGTCTATGCTAGATGGATTACTTTAGGATGATCTCTACATCAGATCAACCAATTTACCCATGTCTAGTCAAATAGTGGTATTCATCCCTCAAACTGGAAGATGATGAAGCTTTAGTAGGAGGCACAAATGTTTGTGTCACGAGCTTGGTCATAGCAGAGGTCATTCGATGTAAGAGGATGCCACTCACACATCCACGCTTTGTTGGATATGTCTTTTCATCCGATAGTGACTTGATTAGACCTCATTGAGGCAAAGAGCTTGATGTTTCACTTCTTGCACACTTGATGATTGCCTATTTTTGTCTGCTATATGTCATTGCTTAGTATGACATCTAGAATGCTAGGAAGGAGAGATTTGATGTACGATGGTCAAGATTTTATACCACCTCGCATAGCCATAGCTAGAGTTAGATCTATCATTGATAATTTTTCGTTGTATTATGACATTTCTTCATGGATATACACACGAGATGCTGCACTACCCATACATTTTGTATAAGATTTTCACATCAATTCATTTTAGTATCCCATAGGTGAGATGACAATGGTTGGAAGGGTCCTATCGATGCAACAGTGGTTCATTGTAGATAACTCATCATAAGGGACAAAAGGAAGATATAGAGGAGCTTCAGGCACCAGCTGTAACATCTGGGAATTTTCTAAATTCCCAAAGTCGGCTACGTGGAAATTAGGGTGTTGAACCCCTTGAATATCTCATGAGAATAACTTGATTATAAGTTAGAAGTTATGGTTGAATCCTATATGGATGTGAAATAGACAGAAAGAGCTTCAAAATGCCACCAAGAGCGCGCGAATTGGAGTCTGGATGAGGGAGATACGACTGTTCAAAGTTGAACATATCGTATAGGGCCTGTTTACCCGATTTAAACGTGTAACTGGGCCGTTTAAATCATTTTATGGGCCCGATTATATACAGTTCCAAAATTTTGTTTTAAGGACCCAATTAAGTGGCTTAGGTAAGGAGGTTTGGCTAAAACCCTAATCCGGATATACTTATAAAAACCTAAGTCTTTTGGGGAGGGGACCCCGGAGAATATTTTTGGGCAGCCATTAATGGAGGTGGAGAAGATTATGTCGTAAAGGGGTGTCTTTGGGAGTTCGGAATGTTTTAGTCTAGAGGGGAGGAGTTCCAGCAAAATGGTGGGGTGGAGCCAGATCGAAACTTCAGAATTAGTGGATTGACGGCAAATCAGAACTAAGGTAAGATCGCTTCGTAATATAATTGGATGTATCATTAGGTACTGTATTACTTAATTTAAATTAACATGAATTCACCGGAATGGCCAGTGTGCCGGTTGGCAACGGGATGACCGGTAAACTCTGGCATTGGGTCGAGAGAGTTAGTGCCATGACGATGGTCCTAGCCCAACGGCCAACCAAAGCGGAGGTAAGGGGAGAACACATGGCGCACCACCCACTGAGAGTCGCCGCCTTTCTTCAGAAAGCCGGTTTGCTTTCTGGTGCAGGAACAGATGGCATCGCCGGTGGGCTTCTGGCAGCCAGCGGGTGTACCTAGCTCTCCGCCCCTCCAATTTTGTTTGTACCGGAGAGGTCTCGCCGCCGGCTGGCCTTGAGCCGCCGCGTGGGACTTCTAATTCACGGCTGCCCTTCTCCAGCAAACTTTATGCTGAGAAGTTACTGGATCCATGGGCTTGGCCCGGGATCGAGTTTTTCCTCCGCCACTATCGTCCAGCGTCCGCCGGAGGAAATTACTCCCACATGCCGGCGGCTGACTGTTTTTGGGAGATCTAGGCAGGGCTTTGCTGGAGGCAGAGCACCTGCCTAAGCCTTAGATCTGCATTGTCTCCGTGAAGGAGACAACTTGTGAACCGGGTCTGGGTTTGTAATAAAATAAAAGGGGACTAAATTGCGTGTGTGCCACTGAACTGGGTCGGGTTCAGTGGGGTATAATAATCAACATAATTATAGAAAAATAATAATGGATTTGGAGAGGTTTGGAATTATTCTGACTAAGTTTTATGCCCGGAAAAAATCTGAGGTACTATAAAATGACCCTTTTACCCCTTATAGATAAATTACCGTGCGATATTCATTTACCCGACTTCGGGCTCCAGTTCAGGAGCCTATGAGTTGATCTAATATTTGGGAAAATTCTCAGTGAGAGTTTAATTGGTAACCTAATTATTGGACAAACTTTTTGGTGATGAGAAATCCCAATAAGTGGTTAATTGACCCTTTTGCCCTTAGGGCTTATAGTAAACGGTTAGTCAAAACTTGGGTCGGTTCAAGGGGTTCACGGCCCCGTCACATGTCAGGAAAATTATATAGAGTCCATAAAGTCTTGTAGTATGCTTAAGTTCAATTTTAGACCCATCAGATGTAATTAAGGCTTTGAACCAAATGACAGAAATACCCCTTGAGTGGATTCGCCCACATTCGTGTGAATGGAAGCGCGAGTCAGTTTGAGAATGAAGCCTCTTGAGAGGATTATGACTTAAAATAAATAAAAGAGTAGTGAGATGACCAAATGAAACAAGGGAGGGTAGCATACCCTAAGTGGTAGAATTACCCTAATGCCCTTAGGGGGCAGTATGTTCTGTTTCTGATGAAATAGATGACCTAGTAAATCAAGAGTTAGGGTACCCTATAAACGACTTCAAAAGGAAGGAGTATGACTTGTAAGTGACACGAAGACCATTTTAGGTCGCAGTGTCACGGGAAATAAGGGGTAGAACCCTAATTGTCAGGTTTAGGGCAACGGATTACACGTGTCTTTAACCGAGTGCATTGATCGACTAGAGTGTCATATATGTAACTCACAGAATGCGTTAGAGTTGTGTATATTATCGGGCTTGAATTCTCCAAGCCCTAGCCTTGCAAATGAATGCAATGGGCCTCCGTTTATTATTTATACATTTGTATGATTGCATGTTATTTATGATGATGCATGCTTTGATATTGATGCATTGATTCATATCAGTAACTTAAGATTAATCAAGAGACATGGGTTGTTGTTGGTTTGGAGGGAGAACATCTAATCAAGATAATGAATAAAATACCCTCTTTAGGGTTGGGATCAGTTCATGGAGTTAACGGAGCCCTAACATCAAATTTTATCTTGGTTAATGAACCAAGGATGGTTACGGGATGTTCTTCGAGTCATAGCTCAGTGGATGAGCTATATAGTGGGCCAATTCACAAGGTAAAGAGGACCCAAATGGTTGAGTGGATACTTGACTGGATGGGAATAATCTAGTCTAAGCTCATATATTTGGGGGAGTCAATGGTCATAAGGGCCTAAGGCTTCTATAGATACATTATTAATGTCTTATAAGACATTTTCTCCTAGAGTTGGGATGGTGGAGATTGCAGTATGCTTCTTCGTCGCCACGACAGTTTGGGTATTGACCAGAAGGTCTTTACCGTGGGTCTCCCACAGGTCTTCCTAGGACTATTTAGTACGTACAAAAAGCAGAGTTGTGTGAACATCATAGAAGGCTTGTGCTTCTTGCCAATCTGTGTCCATGAGGACAGTTGGGATCCTCTTCTCCAAATTTGTGGCAGGCTATTGAGAGCCTTGGGGATTTGGGTCAAGCTGCTACTAAGCAATCCACTCCAAGGTTGGAGTACTATGTCTGGAGTTTTCTCGAGGGGCGAGTCATCTTTGAGTTGCAGATTTGATAGTATTAATTATCGAACAAGGGTTATGAGATAATTAATAACATTGTTTGATATTGCTTGTTAATTAGACAAGTGGAACAATTAAAGGACTTACTAAAATGTGTGATGCTATGCTTCATAGGATAGAGTAGTTTCTAGGTAGAACTACATTTGGATCCGATCTTGTTGGAAACATTGGAGATGTTGTCTGATGAGTACATAGGCAACTAACATCGGGTAATGTTGGCCCGATCTGAAAAATATTAATATAACCTTTTGTCCTTTGGAAGCTCTTCTCCTGTAGGCGGAGATGCTCCATTGTGGTTGTGGTTGTTGTTTAGTTTGCTTTGTTGCAGATTCTCTAGGCGACGACAAGTGAGACCAAGGTAGGCAAGCACAAGAGGTTTTGGCATTTTTGCAACTTTGGCAAGTAAGTGTACCTTAAGGGTGAGAGTCAACTTGTTATTTATTTTTAGATGGGTGACAGACTTGTACTTTGATGGATAAGCTGGTCTTTATGAATTTTAAGACGTTAAATAATATCATATGATTTAATATTCATATTTGTGAACCCCAGTTATCATGACCTGGATATTTAATTAAAGGGTTTATTTTGTATTTAAAGAAAACAAAATTCTCTCTACTTATCGTTCGTGCTATTTAAAAATGCTTTTAAAAATCCGGGTAATGACACCAGCAAACACTACAACAAAAAAGACTTATAGCGACGCATTTATACATAACTAATAGTTGCTTAAACTTCACTAATGATTATTAGCGACGCATAAAAACCGTTGCTATAAGCATCAAAAAAAGTGGAGTTGCTATTGCCTATTAGCGATGTATACCAAAAAATGTCACTAATAGAGCCTTTTAGCTATGCATATTTGTGCGTCGCTATTAAAAAAATATGTCATTAATAATAAATTAGTAGCGACGCTTAATTAGTAACGTCGCTAATAACTAATTATTAGCAACATTAATGTATACGTCATTAAAAAAAATTTATTTATTAAAAAAATAAAAAATAAATTATTAGCGACGCATAATTATATGGTTCGCTAATAATTCGTTATTAGCGATGCTTTTGATACATCCCTATTATAAAAAATATTTTAAAAAAAATAAAATTACATGTATTAGCGATGCTTTTTAAGCGTCGCTATTATAAAAAATATTTTAAAAAAATTAAAATTACATGTATTAGCGACGCTTTTTAAGCGTCGCTATTATATAAAATATTTTTTAAAAAATAAAATTACATGTATTAGCGACGCTTTTATAAGCATCGCTAAAAGCTTTAAAATATTAAAAAAAATTACCCCGGCAGCCTGGAAGGGAGGGGGGCCGGACTCCAGCCAATCTCTCCCTCCCAGGGCCAGGGGCGTCAGGTTGAAAGGGGAGCGCCCTATTCTGAGGGGGAGGTAGAATCCAGTGCTTCTGGTGCCCTCTCCCCCGGGAGAGAGAGGGCGGAGTG
The DNA here is from genome assembly GCA_035235625.1 of Saururus chinensis. Taxonomy (NCBI): domain Eukaryota; kingdom Viridiplantae; phylum Streptophyta; class Magnoliopsida; order Piperales; family Saururaceae; genus Saururus; species Saururus chinensis. The sequence goes on from CP141142.1 coordinate 24,401,459, forward strand.
GGAAGGAGGGGACATCTGGCCCCCTGCCAGAATCCAAAGGGGAGGGGATCCGGGGAGAGAGGGGCCCCCCCTCCTCCCTCTAGCTCCCCACCTCACTCCCCGGCTCCCTACCGGAATCTAGCTTCAGAAGGGGGGAGCCGGGGTGGGAAAGGGGGGAACTGGGTATGGGGAGCAGGGGTGGGAAAGGGGGCAGCCGGGGTGGGAAAGGGGGAACTGGGTAGGGGGAGCCGGGGGTGGGAAGGGGGCAACCTGGAAGGGCAGCGCGGCGGTCGCAGGCGGTGCTAGAGCTGGGGTGGGTGATCAATGGCGGAGGGAGGCGAGGATGGGCGACACGGTGCTGCTGTCAGAAGACGGCGGGGCCGACACTGGCGGGAGGAGGCGAAAACGAGAAAGGAGGGAGCCGGGGGGGGGAGGGGGGCCAACCAGGGCAAGGAACGGCGGCAGATGTAGGTGGTGCGGGCGCAAGGGCGGGCGGTCAAAGGCGGAGGGAGGCGAGAACGGGCGGCGCGGTGTGGCGGTCTGAAGAAGGCGGGGCCAGTACCTGGCGGGAGGAGACGAAAACGAGAAAGGGGGGAAGGGAAGAGCCGGAGTGGGAAGGGAGTAACCGGGGGAGAGGAAGGGCGGCAGACGCAGGTGGGTGGTCAATGGCGGAGGGAGGTGGCGGACGCAGGCGGGCAGTCAATGGCGGAGGGAGGTGGCGGTTGGAAGACAACAGGGCCAGCACCCGCTGAGAGGAGACAAAGAGAAAAACCCTAGCGCGGGCGTTTTTGCCCGCAATGGGGATTATATAACGCCCGCGTGGGCAAAAATCGCCCGCGCGGCGAAATATTTTTTGCGCGGGGCAAAAATTTCAACCCACGCAGAATTTTTTAGTAAGGCACTCACTGTGTGTGCGTTTTTTCCTTCTTGCAACGCATAGTATGCGTCACAAGTGATCGTAATTTGCGACGCTTAACTTAAGCATCGCAACAATGATACTGTCAATGCCGATTTCAAACAACGTCGTAAGTATTATATTTACGACATTTACTAAATGTCGCCAATTATGATCATTTGCGACGCTTAGTAATAAGCGTCACAAAAACACTCTCCCTCTCTCCTCTTTCCCTCTCCACTATCTCTCTTTTCTCCCTCTCCTCCCTCTCCTCTCTCTCTCCTCCCTCTCCTCTCTCTCTCTCTCCTCAGTCTTTCTCTCTCTCTCTTCCCTCCCCCTCTTTACCCTCTCTCTCTACCCCCCTCTCTCTCCCTCCCCTCTCTGCCCTCTCTCTCTCCCTCTGTCTCTCCTCTCTCTTTACGCCCTCCCCTTTCTCTACCCTCTCTCTCTTCCCTCCCCCTCTTTGCCCTCTCTCTCTCCTCCTCTCATCTTTCTCTCTTCCCTATCCACTCCTCTCTCTCCCTTCTATCCCCTCTCTCTGCCCTCCCCCTCTTCCCTCCCTCTCTCTCTCTTCCCTCCCCTCTCCTCTATCTCTGTCTCTCTTCCCTCCCCTCTCCTCTGTCTCTCTCTCTCTTCCTTTTCCTCTCTCCTCTATCTCTCTTCCCTATCCTCTCCTCTCTCTCCCCTCTCCCTCCCTCTCCTCTCTTTCCCTCCCTCTCTCTCCCCTCTCCTCTCTCCTCTAATTTCATTTTTTATAATTTTAAAAATAAAAAAATAAAAAAAGTAAATACTAGGAGCGATAAATAGGATACGTTGCTATTAGTACAAGTATTAGCAATGTATAAGTACTAATAGCGACGTATATTCCTATATGTCACTATTAGAATTTTATTTTAATTATTTAAAAAAATTAATAAATTTTTTTTAAAAATCAAAATAAAATTCATCTCACCCTCCCCTCTCCTCTCTCTCTCCCCTCCCTCTCTCTCTCCTCCCTCCCCCTCTCTCTCTTCTCCCTTCTCTCTCTCTCCTCCCTCCCTCTCTCTCTCCTCCCTCTCTCTCTTTCGCCCCCTCTCTCTCCTCCCTCCCTATCTCTCTCCTCCCTTCACTCTCCCTCTCCTCTCTCTCCTCCCTCTCCTCTCTCTCCCCATCTCTCTATTTTCTATTTTTTTATTTAAAAATAAATGAAAAAAACATATATTAGCGACGTATAACTATATCCGTCGCTAATACCCTTTGTATTAGCGACGTATAAGCATATACGTTGCAAATACGAAGGGTATTAGCGACGTATATTTGTAAGCATCGTTAATACCTTTTTTATTTTTTAATTAATTTTAAAATTAAAATTTTAAGAAATTTGAAAATTTTTAAAAAAAAATTAATTTTTTTTAAAAATTACTCTTCATCTCCTCTCTCTCTCCCCCTCTCTCCCTTCTCTCTCCTCTCTCTCCCCCTATCTCCATTCTCTCTCTCTCTCTAACCTGTCTCTCCCTTCTCTCTCTCTCCTCCCTCTCCACTCTCTCCTCCCTCCCTCTCTCTCCTCCCTCCCTCTCTCTCTCTCCTCCCTTCTCTCTCCCTCTCCTCTCTCTCCTCTCTCCCCATCTCTCTATTTTATATTTTTTATTTAAAAATAAATGATATATATACGTCGCTAATACGAAGGGTAGTAGCAATGTATATGCTTATATGTCACTAATACTCAAGGTTATTAGCGACGTATATAGATATATGTTGCTAATATGAAAGGTATTAGCGACGTATATATGTAAGCGTCGTTAATACCTTTTCTATTTTTTAATTAATTTTAAAATAAAATTTTAATTTTTTTTAAATTTTTTAATTTTTTTAAAAAAATTTAAAAAATTACTCTTCATGTCCTCTCTCTCCTCCCTCGCTCTCTCTCTCCTCCCTCCCTCTCTCCTCCCTCTCCTTCGCTCTCTCCTCCCCTCTCTCCCTCTCTCTCTCCTCCCCCTCTCTCTTCCCTCTTATTTTAATTTTATTTTTTTATTTTAAAAATATAAGAATACATAAAAAAATTAAAAATTTAAAAAAAATTTCTCTCTCTTCCCTCCCCTCTCTCTCCCTCTCCTCTTCCTCTCTCTGTCTTATTCCTCTCTCTCTTCCCTTGCCTCTCCTCTCTCTATGTTCCCTTCCCTCTCTCTCTCTCCTCCCTCTTTCTCTCTATTCCCTCCCTTCTCTATCTCTCTCTATCCTCGCTGTTCCCTCTCTCTCTCCTCTCTCTCTTCAATTCTCTCTCTCTCCTCACTCTCCTCCATGCATTCTCTTCACTCTCTCTTTTATTATAAATTATATTTTAAAATTAATAAAAAAATTAACAAATAAAATATACTATATATAAATAGTAAAAATTTAATCTATTATTAATGCTAGTTTTTATTTAAAAACTTAATATTTATTTATTGTATATACAAATAGTAAATATTGAATGAAATATATTATATTTAGGAAGTTTATTATAATTTTTTAATATTTATTTATTAAATAAATTTAATTAATAAAGTTATTAGCATTGCTAATAGTTTAAATTTTTAATTTTTTATTATTTTTAATTCACAACTAGTAGTGACGCTTTTGTAAGCGTCGCTAATAGCACGATTATGCGCGACGCTTTTCTATAAGTGTCGCTATTGTGACATCTTTTAGCGACGCTTAATAAAAGCGTCACTAATAGTCATATTTTTTTCTTTTGTTTATTGAAAATATATATCTTTTAGCGACGGTTGGTGAAAGCGTCGCTAATATAGCTACTCGTAGCGACGCTTATAATAAAGTGTCGCTAATATATTTAGTATTAGCGACACTTAGATAAGCATCGCTAATAACAACTATTAGCGACGCTTATCTAAGTGTCGCTAATTCTACATTTTGTTGTAGTGGAATGCACTTGTCCAGCAGGATCAGCCAAACTGACATGATACATATGCAAAGTTTTGTGCATTATAGGATGTTGTACTTCAGGTTCTTGCAGACGACACATAGATGCTTCGTGATAGATTTCCGCAAGGGGAGAGTGAGGGGGAGTAGTATGATGTAGATGATGATGATGGCAATGTCTATTGTTGTTTTTTTTAAAATTGTCATGTGCTCTTTATCTTAAACTTGTTTTAGTTAAATTATATTTCACTTGACTATGAGATGTATTTTGAAACTGATTATATGTTTATAGATATGTGATGGACATGTTTTATTTTGAGGATTATTTATTTTCATGTCTTATGGTGACATTTATGACTTGATTGTGCATAATTGAGTATTTTTACTAACGATTGCTTAACTTTTTGTCCATTTGTGTTAAAAGGGGGGAGAAGTGATTAATGAAAATCATTCAATTGGCACTTGAATCATCCCTTTGTTAAGAAAGCTAAGAGTTTATCGATCGATCGCTTTGTAGACCAATCGACCGATCAAGGAGTTGTGGCTTAAGCAAACAGTGAATGATTGATCGTTGTTTGAAATAATCGATTGCAAGCAGTTTTGGTTGCCCTAAATAAGCCTTTCTAAAATGGATTTCTTTTCTTGTTGAAGTAAAATGGTCAATTCAACTTGGAGACCTATATAAAGGCTAAGAAGGGACAAAATTGAAAAGTAAAAAACCTTGAAAATATTGGAGAAGACAAAAGAATCTTTTTCACATTATTATCCTTGAGATTTCACAATGGAGCTTGAAGAGATTATTTGTGGTGAGTTCTTGTTGATGCACAACTATGAAGAGAATATTTTACATAGAAATTTCAAAGAGAAGTTAGCAAAGTTATTTAAAAGAGTTTAAGAATCTCAAAAGGTAAATCAATATAAAAGGAAGGAGTCCTTGGTTGAGTTACTAGAAGAAGAAGATAAAGAAAACTTTAATGATTAGGAGGAGGAAGAATTAAAGACCAACATCATCAACAAGATAAGACAAAATAAAGGGAGTTTATGTCAAGTCTTAAGAGTTGGTTGTTTTGAGTCTTTATGATCTCTATCATTCTAGTACATTGGTTTTGCCTTGGATTGAGGTTGGTGTGGTTTTTTACCCTATTTGGGGTTTTCAATATAAAAATTTGTACGTGATTGTGTGGTTTGTATGCATTGTTTGATGATCGATTGATAATGAATGGGGATTAGGAATTAGGGTTTGCTTATTATTTATTCTAGTTCAAAACAAATTTCTGCTCATAGAGGCTAGAACTCTTAATTGCTTACTTACAAAAGTATATAGGTTTGGAATAATCTAGTAATCCATTATCGCCATCTAATAGATACTAAACTCTCAAGTTATAGCTAAGGATTTATATTTAAAAATTGAGTTTGATTTATGCTATCAATCTATTTTTGCATGCTAGTGCATCTTAATCTTTGCTTAATCTTCCTAGATTTTTGCTTTCTAGTGTTAGATATCTTGTCCTATAGTTTGATTAGTTAATTGTGCTTAGTTACTTTTTCTTTTTAAAAATTACTTGCTAAATTTGCTTATTTTTGTGCCCTAGTTTTTAAGTTTGCTTCTATCATATTTCTCCTTACTTTGAGTGTTCAAATTGTGTTGCTTGAGTGATTCAAGTTTTTTTAAGTCTAATGGTTGTGCCAAATAATACAATTGAATGAACATAGAGATTTTGGTAATCCTATTAATCGTCCACCATTGTTTGATGATAAACAAATTTCATATTGGAAGAATATGATGAAAGCTTTTATTCAAGTGCTTGAAGGCAATACTTTGATAGTAAGGCCCTTAGTGCATTGTTCGATGTCGTAAGAAAATCACAACATATGTTAATTTTAAAATGCACCTTCTAAGGTTGCTTGGGAAAATTTTGTTAACTATAATGAGGGAATTGAGGTTATTAACGTGTCTAGGTTACATATGCTTACTTTTGAATTTGAAAATATAATAATGAGTGAAAATGAAACTATTTTTTAATATTATGCTAAGATATCAGATATAATAAACACATGTGATCAATTAGGGGAGCCCATTCCTGACTACTTAGTTGTGAGGAAACTTTCAAGGTCCTTGTCATCTAAATTTAAAATTATGATGGCAACAGTTAATTAATCTAAAATGATAAACACCTTATGTATTGAGGAGTTGGTTGGGAACCTTAGAACTTTTAAAATGCAAGAAGAATCTAATGAAAATAAGAAAAAAATATTTTTTAAAATCTAAGGAAAAACAAACTACTGTAAAAGCATCTAAGAGAACTTTCTAAAAGAACACCTTAGAAGAATATGAAGAGTTTGAAGATGATGAAGAATTAATGCTCTTGTTAGCTAAAAACATGAAAAAATTTATAAAATTTCATAACCTTAGGTTTGGGAATAAGGGTCAAAATTCAGGGAAGAAAGAAGAGAGGCAAAACAAAAAAGACAAGAAGAATATGAAGTATTTTGAATGTGGTAAGCTAGGTCATTTTGTTGTTGATTGTCCTAACAATAATTCTAGTAATTCTTTTGATGATAAGCTTAAGAAATCAAAGGGTTTTGATAACAAGATAAAAGGTAAGGTGCTTCAAGCAACTTACTCTGATGAGAGTTCTTCTGATGATGATGAGATGTGCAGCTATATTGTCATCTTGATCATCAAACTTTAGAGGAATGTGAGTGACCTAAAGAAAGACTTTGAAAATGAAAAAGAGAAGCCTAGTGATCTCAATAGAGAACTTATTGTCACGACCCGAATTTTTAAAAGCATTTTTAAATAGCTCGAACGGTAGGTAAAAATTTTTTTTCTTTAAATACAAAACAAACCCTTCGATTAAATATCCAGGTCATGATAACTGGGGTTCACAAATACGAATATCAAATCATATGATATTATTTAACATCCAAAAATTCATAAAGACCAGCTCATCTATCTAAGTACAAGTCTGTCACCCGTCTGAAAATAAATAACAAGTTGACTCTCACGCTTAAGGTACACTTACGTATCGGAGTTTCAAAAATGCAAAAACCTCTTGAGCTCGCCTGCCTTGGTGTCACTTGTCGTCGCCTGGAGAATCTGCAATAAAGCAAACCAAACAACAACCACAACCACAACCACAATGGAGCATCTCCGCCTTCAGGAGAAGAGCTTCCAATGGACAAAAGGTTTTATTAATATTTTTCGGATCGGGCAAACATCACCCGATGTTAGTTGCCTACGTACTCATCAGACAACATCTCCAATGTTTCCAACAAGATCGGATCCAAACGTAGTTCTGCCTAAAAACTACACTATACTAAGAAGCATAGCATCACCCATGCAATGCTTAAGTATTTTCAAGCAACCTACACTTTATGCAAGTCCTTTAATCGTTCCACTTGTTCTAATTAAACAAGCAATATCAATCAATGTTATTAATTATTTCTCGAACCATTGTTCGATAATTAATATTCATGTCTAATCCCAAAGACAGACAGACACATCAGATGTCAACCTAAGTGACAAATGATAAGAAACACCCTGGAATCCACCAGGCCCCTGGAATCCACCAGGAAGTGCTATCTCCCAACCTAGCCCATAAGGACCTGACCGGAGTGGAAGGGCATGGCCCACAACTGCACCTGAACAGAAGTGGTCAGAGACGCCAACCAAGCAGGATGTCAGCGACCCTAATTGCGTGTACACTAAAAGATCCTCAATAGATCTGCGGTGAGCCCGGCTCACAAAGAACTCCCTCCAATGGGGAGGTGCAACTACACGGTCAAATCAGCAGCTCCTCAATAGAACTAAAACTTAGGAAACCATTCTGAACCCTATCTTGCTCATCTATAAGCCAGGATTCCGAATGACTATCCCAAACCCTATTAGTCCCTTCTAGACTAAGGTTTACAACTCGAGACATGCCATCAGTTCATCAACCAAGGCAAATCGTCAGGTCAAAGGCTTTGTTCACTGTATGAACTAGTCCCAGACCCCTCTGAGGTATTTTAGTCTTTATCTTGATCAGGTGTTCTTGCCCAATCCAAAGCTATCAAACCCCAAACAATTATTCTTTCAATAATTTAAAGATAGTGATAAATTACTATCACAACATCAATATCATAAATCGAAACAAAGAACAACATAAACCATAAGAACTACACAGGTCTAAGCATATCATAATATCAATAATCAAAATCAACAATGATATTATAATTACTCGAGCTCTCATGCCCTAACCCTCCATGGGTTAACTGATTAAATCTTTATTAAACATATCGAAATGCACCTAAGGGCATTAGAGTAATTATCCAACATTGGATACAGTCCTCTCTGCACTTGGGTAAGTCTTTAACTCTCAAAATGTTTCAGTATTACATTGGCCTGTTAATAACATCCATGCAAATACGGGCCAGTTTGCATAGGGGTAGTTCTGTCATTTAGTTTAAGGCCTTAATGATATCCAATGGGTCTAAAATTCAACTCAAGGGTACTACTGGCCTTCATGGACTCTGTGTAATTTTCTTGGCGTGTAACGGGGTCATGAACTCCTTGAACCGACCCAGGTTTGCTATAAACCCTAAGGACAGAAGGGTCAATTATCCACTCACTGGGATTTTTTCTCACTAAGTGGTTTGGCCTATAATTAGTTTACGCATTAAACTATCACTGAGAATTTTTCCACTTTTTAGATCAACTCATAGGCCTTTGAACCGGAGCCTCTAAATCAAGTAAGTGATTTTCACACGATAACTTACCTACCAAGGGTAAAAAGGTCATTTCACAATCTCTGGGATTTTTCCCCAAGCTGAAACTCGGTCAGAATAATCCCAAATCTCTCCAGATCCAATAATAATTTTCTAGGATTTGTTTGACACAATTAACCCCTGAACCGGACCCGGTTCAGGGAATATAAATTATGTTTTTTTTAAACAAGACCGGACCGGATCAGGTTGGGTTACCCAACCCAGTCCAGGGAGCAGACAACCCTCGACGGTCGTCTTCCCCGCGACCGGCCAGAGGCCAAACGGCCTCTGGCGGCGCCGCTTTTCCCCCCAGGCGTCCCGGCGGGCGAGGCCGAGGCAGGTCAGATCGCCGTCGCCCGGCGAATCCGACAGACTCGGCCTTGACTCCGTCCGGTGGCTGGCCAGAGACAAAGCGGCCACTTTTTATTTCTCTTTTTTTGGTTTTTTTAATCCGCTGGAGGCGCTGCGACGGCAGGCCGCCACGGCTGGCCGATGGGCCTGGCCTGACTGGATCGCCACCTTCCGGCGATCCCGTCCAGCCAGGACCCGACTCCGGCCGGAGCTGTGCCAAGCCGCCGCACAGATCCTTTTTTTTTTTTCTCAAGCAGAGATCTGGCGGTCTGCGCAGCGGCAATCCGCCGCCGCCTCAGCCGCCGGAGCCCAGGCTGCCGCGGCCAAAGCGAGGGCCGCCGCGGCCAAAGCAAGGGCCGCCGCGTCCTGGGTCAAGCCGCTACTGTTCCGGCGACGGGAATCAATTACTGTTCACACAATTACGTGAACAGTAATTGTAGAGACCAATATTATTTTTATTAAGATTAATTCAAACATCTCTATCGCTCTCAAATCGAAATTTTACCTCTACGGTCGAGTTGTTGTCGATCCACTATTGCCAATGCTTCGCCAGAGTCTCACCGGAAAATTTCTTCCTTTCCGTCAAAAGCTCCCCCAATCGGGCAAAAAGACCCCCCCAAAAAAACTCTCTTTCTATTAGCCCTAATTTGCCTTTTATAGACATAGGATTATGGCTCTTAATCCCATGAGAAATTAGGTCTCAAAAACCCAATTTCGGAACAGTAATTAATTGGGCCCGTATCGCAACTTAAACGGGCAGTTCGCGCGTTTAATTTGGGTAAACGGGTCCTGCACGATATGTTCAACTTCAAATGGTCGTTTCTCCCTCATCCGGACTCCGATTCACGCGTTCTTGGTGGCGTTTCGAAGATCTTTCCGTCTACTTTCAAATAGAATTAGTTTCAGCCCCAAATTCTATCTAGGGAGAAAGTTATTCTAATAAAAATGTCAATAGGTCAAATACCATAATTTCCACGTATTTAAATTTTGAAACTCGGGAAAATTAGGGATATTACACTTATGTCCTCTAAGAGAAATTAGATAGATTTAAGAGTGGGATGAAGAAGATGGATACCATATTGAGCATTGGTCAAACCATCAAGATAGGCTGAGGATATAGGAATCGCTTTACTCCCTTAGCAAAACTTACTATCTTTGTAAAGGAAAAAGAGATTAACAAAAAGACTATGATAGTGTCCACCACACTTATGTCAAACAAGAAAGAAGTGAGGATATGTTCTAGTATTATGTGTATTTGACATATGCCATAGTGATTACCATAATATAAGAGAATGTCCTAAGAATTATCCTTTTAAAATTAGGTTAAAGAAGAATGAGAAGAAGCATACTACCCTTGTTAAGTTGCCCCACCAAGTTTATGAAAAAAAAATAAAGACAGTGTGGGTAAAGAAAATTGATCTTTAAGCATTAAAAGATCAATTAGGAAAAACAAGAAAGAATACCTTAGATTGCCTTAAGATAGGTTGACTAGGCAAGGCTAAGGACCTTGTCTTCTCTAAGTAAAGATATTATGATTTTTGTCCATGATTTAATTCTTTCAATCTTTTGGATACACATGTTTTAGTTTTTATTGCATTTTTCTTTGTTTCCATGTCTTTAAATTCATAGGTTTGAATATTAAATATTTTTTTTAAAAGTATGATAAAAATACAAATTAATTAGTGTAGTTTTTGCTTATTCTTGCAATTAGCTATGATTTTATTTTGATTAGTTTAGCTCTCAAAACATAATTAAATTAACTTTGTCATAATATGAAAAGCAACATGATTAGTGGTCAAAAATATCTTAACGAAGAGAAGGATACACCAAGGAGAGTGAAGATCAATTTGATTTTCTCTGACTTTAAGTTAGAGTTCTCTGTTTGTAAAATTTGCAAGCATTATGTTGAGACTCAAGTCACTTTTATGTATGTACATCAAAAGATAATTCCTAAACATAGCTTGACTTAGGGTTCAAATTCTAGTGGAGTCTTAATGATCAAATTAGACAATCTTTTGTTAGATTTCTATTTATAATTCCAAAGAGAAAATAAAATTTTAGGTAATGTACTTAAAGTTTGTAAGTTTATTTACTTTAATATATTTTATTAAAATGTAATTGTTCTTATAAAGATGGCAAAGAAAAGACCGAGAAAAAAATAAAAAGGATGCAGGTACAGAGGATTCAGAAAAGGTCAAGGCCTAGAAAAATAATTTGAGAAAAAATAATATAACTCACAAAAAGGCATGGGCATAATATTCTAAGCTTTGCTTGTTTTATTCTTTCTAGGCTAAGCATGTACATAGATTATTGCTAAAGTGAGTTGAAAAATGAGAACTTAGTCTTTACTAGGGTCTGAAGAAATATGTCACACCTTGATTAAGAATAATCTTGCAAGATTCAAGATTAAAAGAGACAAAAGTTAGTAATATTGGTGGTTTATTCAAAACGTAACAAAAAAGAGTCAATGTATGAAAAAGAAGAAAATAAAATTGACAATCACATGTCAATGGAGTTAACTAATCTAAGGCAAAGTACTAATGAACATAACGTATGGATGCACATAGATTAAAAAGAAATTGATTAAAAAATCATCAAAAGGAGCACAACTATGCTTATTTACAATGTTTGATTTTTAATTTGAGTTCTATCTATCAAAATTTTTTTATTTTGATGGAAAGTGTTCTGACATGTTTTTATAAATTTATTAGAATTTGTTTAGAATTTTTAAAATTTTCTTTATTTTCAAAAAATACAAAATTTAAAATTTCCAGAATTCGATCGATCGATCCCCAAAGCAATTGATTGTTGGTAAGGTTTTTGAGTCAAAGTGCTATTTTTAAATTTGATCGATGCTTATTTTTTCCTCGTTTCACTCCAAACTCTTCCAAATGGTGTGAAAGTGTTAGGAGAGGCAATTTTCCCCAATGAAACACGTGATTTCATCAACATTTTCTTGATTTGGCTTGCGACCAAGGTATGTTCCAGAATGAAATTTGATTTTAGTGATTTTTTTTATAGATATCAATGATTTTTTAGTGTATAGGATTGTTAGGAATAGCTTGATCTATGCATTTCATAGGATTTGCACCTTCAGATTGTTAGATTTCACGAAACCCCCATTTCGGTTTCAAGTTTTCACTTCATTTTGGGGCTTTTTCAAAATTTGATGTTTTGAATCAAAATTAGGAGTAGACTTAGTTATGACTTTTGTTTTAGTCATTGATATATATATTGTATCAAAATTTGAAGTCAATCAGACACAAAAATTTTAGGGTTTTATTTAATTTCAAAATTCCAATTTTTAATGCACATTTTGATTATTTTCCCAATTATATAGAGTTTTATTTTTTTCTATTTATTTGTTTCTAGTGATGCTTAGCACTAGGAATGTATCTTTGCAATAAATTTAGATGGGGTAAGGAAAGAACAAAAGGTCACATGTGAGTCAGGATTAGCAACAACTTCTAGTAGAGGAGAGTGAGTTAGACCTATATGTTGCAAGCATAGTTTGGTTCATGTACCATTAGATACCTCTATGGACTGGATAGAGGCTCACCCATACAAGATGGAGTAGTTTAGGATGATTTCCACTTCTGGTCAGCCAATTTATCCACGTCTAGTAAGACAATGGTATTCATCACTCAGATTGGATGATGACATTTCTGCAGAGACATACACACAAGATATTTCCTTAACCATGCATTTTGTGTAGGATTTTCACTTGATTCATGTTAGGATCCCAAGAGGTGAGCCAGCGATGGTTGGGATGGGTCCTATCGAAGTAGTTGTGCCAGGAGGAAGATAAAGCGGAGCTGCAAACACTAGCACATTAGGATCAACCAAATACGCCTGTTACTTATGCTATGTTCCAAGCATTTTATGATGCAGTACTATAGGGTCTAGCATATGTTAGATGTATGCTTAGAGATAGATTTCCATGCACAAAGAGTGAAGGGGAGTAGTCTGATGTTGTTGATGATGCTAGAGCTTATTGATTTCTTGTTATTTTTATCACTTTTTCATGTATTTTGGTTCTTAAACTTGTTTCAGTTTAGTTTATGATTCATTTGGCTATGAGATATATTTTGAAACTGATTATGTGATGGATATGTGATTATAGACATCTTTTATTTTATGGATTATTTACTTTCATGTCTTATAATGATATTTGTGACTTTATTGTGCTTAATGGAGTATTTTTGTTCATTATTGCTTAACATTTTGTTTATTTATGCCAAAAAGGGAATAAGTGATTAATGAAAATCAAAATGCTTTTCTGTATACTCGAATGGACAATATTATGCAAATCATTCTGATTGTAAGTGTGCTGGACAAGTACAGGTTTATACAAGGCTTTTGAAAATCAATTCCAAATTGTCTGTGTTAAAACTTTCAGTTGTTAAGACATTTGTACAAATTGAAAGTTAATGCACTATGTAAAGAGTTATAATTTTATTTTAATTTTGAATTATGTAGTGTTTTGACAAGAAATACACAAATAGGGAGATTCTTAGGACATATATGTCATAGATAAGGTTAATTGGTTAATTTCTTTGTTAAAATTATGTTAAGAACCTTGAATATGTAATTAGTCTTATAAATCTAATTAGGTGTAGTTGTGATTGAGTCAATTTTTGAATTGATGGACTTTAAAAATATGAGTAGATGTGTTCGTATGAATCAAGACTGAAGACTAAAGAATGTCGACAGTTTAAGAGGTTTATTCAATACACATTCTCATACAAAACTCTCGGCTTTGTTTAACACAATATGAAACGATTGATTTGCACTTGAATAAACCCTTTGTTAAAGAAAGGTGAGAGTTTATCAATCGATCACTTTGTAGACCGATCAATATATTAAGGAGTAATGGCTTAAAAAAATAGTGAACAATCAATCGTTGCTTCAAACAAATGATCACTATTTATTTTACTTTCCCAAAACATGTCTTTCTAATATAGTTTTCTTTCATTGTTGATGTCAAAGTGCCAATTCGACTTGTAGATCTATATAAAGGCTAAGAAGTGACAAAATTGAAGAGAGAAAAACCTAAAAAATATTAAAGAAGAAAAGAGAATCATTTTCACATTGTTTTCCTTGATTTATTCAAACCAACCATTGAATTTAATCAATAGAAAACAACCCAAGCACCAAACCTTAAGTGCTTAAATCAAGGAAAATATGAGAGAAACAATTAGCAATCTAGGGCACATAAATCAGCAAGTCTAATTAAGTATTTCTAAGAGAAAAACAAGTAAAATTAATAAAATTCAGAATTCAAACCCTAGCAGAAGAAATCAAGTACAAAAAATCAAAGTATGGAAATTTAAGCAATATCATGGCAAATCTAATTGATATCATGTAGCTAAATAAAAAATTTAATATTTAAATCTCAACTACTTGTGAATTTAATATCCATCGAATTACCTAGAGGATCACTAAATTGCCCCTACTCTGATTATCAACAAGTATTAAAAACTACATGTTCTAGCCTCTTTACATAGAATTTTTATATGTAGTAGAATTAAACTAATATCCTCTCAAAGAACAATATCATGATGAATAAATCATTCAACAATCATTATTCAATCCATACATGAACACAACAATTTACCTGAAAAACCCTGACACATGTAAAACACCATGACAATTCCAAAGGAACCAATTCATCTTGGTTAGATCATTGTTCCTAGCCTTCAAGTCTTCTCCCTCAAGCACTTGAAACTTTCTCCTCCTTATATTGTCTCTGTCTCCTTCTAGACTTTAACAAGTATGTCTTGTTGTATTGACTTTGGCCTTGTAGAATCCTCAATCTCTCATTCAAGATTTGTTGCAACTCCATTGGAAACTTTGTGTTTTAACTCCATTAGTTGTGAATTGTCTTCTTCAGTTCACCATCGATCATCAACTCAAAGCTTTATGTGAGTTCTCCTTTAGAAAATAATAAGTAAAGGCAAAAACCCCTTTTCTCTAATCTCCTCAAAGTTTTTCTCTCTCAAATTTTGTGATTTTATAACTCTTATATAGATCCTTAAGTTGGTTTAAAACTTTTACTTGAATAAGGAATGAAATTGAAATTGGACTATCTTAAATTAGGTAACCTATCCTTGAAGCAGTCAATCCTTCACTATTTGTTTTGCACACAATACTTCAAGCAATTGATTGATTCGCAAGCGCGATCGATCGGTAACTTTCGGCTTCAGTTTGCACATGGCTAAAACAAGGTGCGATTGATAATTTTTGTCTTTGTTATTTGTAGCGATTAATTGTTTTGCCTGCAATTTTATCTTTTTGTCCTTTTTACCCTAAATTCTTCTGAAACCTCTGAAATTACTTCTGAAACTTCTCAAACTAATTTTAGCACTCAAATGTGATTTGAATAATCTTCAAACACTTTCAACATTCTTCGGTCTTTTTTCTTGATCAATAAAAACATGTCTGCTCTTATTTTCAAGTCTATAAGTTCTGAATATAACTCGACCACAATAACCTCAAATTAGATTCTAAGACTCAATACGTACTTGTTACACCTAAATTGTTGATTCATTAAATTGAGCCAAAGCTTAGGGTCATATTACTTGCAAGTGCATAAGTGGATGTAGTCTTACAAGGTCGAATCTACAAGGATTGCATTTGTGTAACTATCATAATGATTATAGAATAAGAGGAGTAAAGAAAGATTAATATAGAAAAAGTAGAAGAGTATTAAGATAATCAAGAGTTATGAAATCAATAAGATAAAACACTAAGGCATTAATGGTCATTGTAACATCTCGTGATGTTCTTCATTTTTCATGATATCTCAATTACAATTGAATAAAAATTTTATCTAACCGAAAGATATTAGCATTAAAAATAAAAATAAAGATAAAAATAATTTGGATAGATGAAGGTTAAAAAGAATTGTTTCTTTAAGAGTTCTATGTATGAAAACCACAAAAGATCAAGAAGGAGATCTTCAAGCATCTTATATGTTAAGATCACAAAGACACAAGAAGATAAAATAATATTAAATAAATATCACTTCAAATAACCAATGCTTACTTCAAATCATTGATGAAACATGAATAGAACTCCTTTAGATTGTTACAAATCACTTATAGCCTTTCCTAGAGAGTTTAGAAAGTCATTACAATAAAATTAAAAATACAAAATACAAAAAAAGAGAGGAAAAATAGGAGAAGAGAGCTCCAAAGATGAGAAGATGATACATCTTCCACGTTGTTGTTACGTCTGAAAGAAGACTATGAAGAAGTCAAATTTAGATTTATTTTACTTACCAATTGTAGGAGACAAGGTCGATCCACAGGGAAAGCCTTGTGCAATAAAGAAAATTGTTATGAAAAAGTAGAGGAAGGAAAAATTAAGAAAGAAAAAGTAGAACAGTATTGACCAGAAGACATGAACATTAAAATTGAAATGAAAGATAGAAAATATTTTGGATATATGAAGGATAAAAATAATTGTCTCTTAAAGATTTCTAAGTATCCAAATCACAAAAGATAAAAAAGGAGAGCCTTCAAGCATCTTATGTATCCAAATCACAAAGAAACAAGAAGAAGAACAATATTAAATAAACATCACTTCAAATAAATAATACTTACTTAAAATAATTGATGAAACATGAATAGAACTCCATTATATTGTTAGAAATCACCACTAGCCTTAGCTTGGGAGCTTAGAAAGCCATTACAATAAAACTAAAAACAAAAATACAAAGAAGAGAAGAAAAATAGGAGAAGAGAGCTCCATAGAGGAGGGGATTGATCATCTATCACATCCATCCCTCTATTTATAGGAATGGAAGGGGTTTCTTCAAAGAGGAAAGTAAAATCATATCTCTGGATTGCATCCTGATTGATTGTCTGATTGGTTGCATCTTTGGCAATGATTAGAATCTAAATCAATCAAATAAATTAATGATTTATTTAGCAAATAAGTATCTTTAAATATTCTTTTAGATATCCAATCAGCCTCACTATCTTTCCTTATGTGTATTAATCACAATCAATGAAAATATTCTTCATGTGCTGGCTTCGGGTTAGTTTACTATTTGTCTAATTGCATGCAAGATTCGACCCATATATCTTAGGAATTTGGAATTTCTTCCTGAAATAAAACTTGTATCCACTAAAGTCTTCTTTCCAATGCCACTAGAATCGTATCAATCCAATTTATATAAAGAAAGATATGGTCAAAATACTACGGCTGTGTCAATCTGTCTGAATCAACTTCTTTTCTAATTTAGTTCTCTTGATGCAAATATCAAATCAAACGGGTCCACAAGGTTGTGTTCGACCATTCCATGCATGTTTAGACCATTAAGAGCCCGTTCTTGACTTTTAAATAGCTCTGGATAGTTGGGCTTCACTTCTTCTTTCAGTTGGATCCTGTTGAAGCCTATTTAGACATGTAAACTCAATTAAGGTCCAGCTAACGTATTCAAAACACAAATATCCCAAATAAGCAATTACTTAACACAAAATAGGATTGCAATTTGAAATTTGAAAATATTTTATTTATCATTATTTCAGTACATCAAATACCCCCAAACCTACTTTTTGCCAATCCTCGAGCAAAATAAAAATTAAAATAATTGAAAACAAAATTAACTACTCCACTTCTGCAGGAAATCTCGATTGCATTTAGCATATGCAACAAGCCTTTAAACCCCTAGCTTACACTAGTAGACGAGTTGTGTCTCATGAGGGTTTGCAGTGAATATACCCACAAAATTCAAAACTAGAATGTTAAGAGAAAATTAACAGTAAAACCATGTCAAATTTACAAATCAACTCCTCCTAACACATGTAACTTCATTTAGTAAAATCAATAATGTATAATACAACTTGTCTTCTGAAACAATAATTCATTCTAACAACTTCATATTGGTGGCAAGTACTCATACATACATAATAGTTTTAGAAAAAATAGGCATTGCCAAGTAATTATACAATTCCAATCTCATGAATCGAACAACTCAATGCATCTCATGTCCACTCAGCAATTTTAATTTTAACACTCAAAAAATAGAAATTGGAATCCATTCATCTTCAAGAAATCATAATAGAGAACCATACAAAACCTTCCTTGAAAAGTAAAACACCCTAGATCCCCTTACAACTCATTCAAGATATAATTACATAGTGTCCTACTAGAATTTTATGCTCATCTTACATGACATGTGTAAGGCTTAGCCTTTTTAAGCTTTATATAAGATCCATGGAACAAGTGTTAGGCCAATGACTCGCAATCCAGTTGGCTCTGGGCACTAGGTGTTAAAACACCTCTCAGGCTTAATAACTTAAACCAAATAGGCTTCAAGGCTATGCATGTTATAAATTAGTCAACTTTACCTTTTGACTTGAACACCCTATGCTTAGAGAGGCACGCTGAGTCCTGGACTACTCAATAGAGTGACTTTAATTCATTACAATTTTTCATTCTTTTTTTCACTTTTTTTTTTCTTGAGCACATTATACAATCAACTTGTATTGTGTTGACAAAAAGTCCTCGACTATTCTACAAACCAAGAATAGTGAAGCTCAAAACTCAATCATGATAATATGAATACTACTAGATAATGCCAAAGTTTTACTCTTATAAGAAAATAATTACTTAGATTCAATGATATCCACTAAAATGTAAGACCATAATCAAGGGATCGAATTCTCACTTAGGCCAATGTCTTTCTTTATTATTTTTTTTAAAAAATAGGAGCACAAGAAACCAATATGAAGTAATAACAACTCAAAATCATTAAATCTACCAAGAAATATTCTAAGCAATATGATGTTATTAAATATAGTCACATGTCTAAAATAAGCATCAATGTAATAAGTAAAAACATAAATCTAATTAATTTTTTTTAATTTTTTATTTTTTATTATTTTTTAAGTAAAACTAAAAACATAAAAGAATAATATCTTTTAATACCCCCAAACCTAAACTAAACATTGTCCTCAATGATGCAATATAAGAAAAGAGGAAAGAAGAGATAATATATCGGTTGATGTGCTCATGTACATAGCTATCAAAAGAAAAATAGTCAATACAGCACAAGCATAATCACATTAGGGTAAATCATTAATGAATCATATAAGCACACCCTAATAATGATTAGAGCAATCAACAAAGATAATAAACTAAAAGATAACTAAAGAAAATAAAAAAAACTAACTATTAAACAAAAATAACTATCAAAACCAAAAGTGGGTTGCCTCCCAGGAGCGCTAAGTTTACTGTCTTCAGCCAGACACACCTCCATCTAAACTCATTTAGGGTGCTTCAAAGCAATTATATTCTCTTTATCAATTTTAATCAAATCAAAGTAAGTTAAGCAAATATTTAGTGGATCATCAGAATAAATAAAAGGAAAAACATCCTCCATTGAACTCTCAACCATGTCAACCTCAAAAGTTTCATCGAAGTATGATGGTTGTGTACTGGCATCAAATACATTTAACTCACATGTCAAGTTCCCAAAAAAAAGCCTCATCACTTCATTCCAACAATTTATTAGAGCATTAGATGTAGCAAGGAATGGATGACCTAAAATCACAGGGATTTGAGAAGATGCATTTGAAATCGGTTGTGTGTCTAAAACAATGAAGTCTACTAGAAAATAGAATTTGTCCACTTGAACAAGGACATCTTCCACTATTCCTCTTGGCCTTTTGATTAAGCGGTCAGCAAGTTAAAGTGTTATGTTGGTGGGTTTCAAATCCGCTAGACCTAATTGCTCATAAATAGAATAAGGTAAGAGATTAACACTTGCCCCAAGATCAAACAAAGCTTTTTCAATTCTATAATTCCCAATTACACAAGATATGGTTGGATAACCAGGATCTTTATATTTGGGTGGGGTGTTTTGTTGCAAAATTGCACTTGTTCTGTCAAAAATGTCTTTTGTACATTTAGCTTACGCTTGATTGTACAAAGATCTTTAAAAAATTTAGCATAAGATGAAATTTGTTTAATGACATCTAAGAGAGGAATGTTAATTTTTACTTGTTTGAAAATTTCAAGAATGTCACCATTTTGCACCAATTTAGAAGAAGATTGTAATCTTTGAGGAAAAGGAGGAGGAATTGGAGCAACACAATCAGAGTTGTCAAGTTCATCACCATGTTTAGAATTCAAAGACTCCTTAGGTTCAACAACCTTCATTGGAATGTCTTTGTTAATGACTTTTCCACTTCTCAAAGTGGTGATGGACTTAGCATGCTCTTCTTGTGAACTTGAAGAGTTTAAATTTTTAATTACAAATTGACCTTTAGGATTTGGTTGAGGTTGAGAAGGAAACTTCCCTTTTTCTTGAGTGCTCAAAGCTGTGGTCAATTGTGTAATAAAAGTCTTCAAGTCATTGATGGCTTGCATTGTTTGGTTATTGATTGTTGTTTGACTTTGCATGAATGTTTGCAATGTGTCTTCAAGAGTCTTCTTATGTGGTGGAACATAATTTGAGGAAGAAGGGGGTACCTGCACATTAGACTCATTTCTCCAACTAAAGTTAGGATGATTTCTCCAATTAGGAGTATAAATTTCAGAATAAGGAGAAGAAAATAGCCTTTTGTAGGTATTCATAGCATTTGCTTGAGTATGCAACACCTCTTGAAAAGCAGGGATTGTTGGACAATCCTGTGTTTGGTGTCCATCACTCTCACATATACTACAAATATCTTGTGCTTTTTGAGAAGCTTTAGACATGTTTTCCCTATTAATTTCCATAGCCTCAACCTTTCTAGTTAAACTTGTAATTTTTGCTTTTACATCATCCTCTTCTTTAAGAAGGTACAAGCCTCCCTTAGTTGCCCCATTAAATTTGGTTTTATTACTACTTTCAAATTCATTAGAATCTTCCCATGATTGAGTATTTTCAGCTAACACATCAAAAGTCTCATGCTTCCTCAGGTTCTTTACTCAAAAACTCTCCATTACACATTATTTTAACAAATTAGCTCATTTGAGAAGATAAGCTATTATAAAAGAAACTAATTGTACGTCATGTTTCATATTCATGATGTGGGCACAACAACAAAAGGGCTTTAAATCTCTCCCAACATTGAAAGAAAGTGTCATTTTCTTTTTGTGAAAAAATTCATGATGTTCTTTCTAAGTGTATTAGTTTTATGGGTGGGGAAAACCTTTTTCAAAAATTCTCTTTGCATTTCTTGTCATGATCTAATGGATCTTGGCTTCAAAGAATTCAACCAATTTTTTGCCATTTCCTTTAAAGAAAAAGGAAAGAGTTTTAATCTAATAGTATCATTTGAAACATTTTGGTTTGGCAAAGTTGCACAAACCTCTTCAAACTCTTTTAAATGGAAATATGGGTTTTCTGAATCTAAGCCATGAAATTTGGGTAGTAATTGAATTACACCCAGCTTAAGTTCAAAACCACCCACATTAGTTGGAATAATCATGCAAGAAGGAGAACATGATCTAGTTGGTTGCAAATATTCACGCAAGGTTTTAACTTGAATATTTCGTGCATTATTATCCCCATTATCACTTCTTAATTCCTCGTTAGTTCTTAGATCCTCCACTGTATCAAAATAAAGATAATTTTCAAAATATTTGTTCACTCTTTTCAATTTTCTAGAATTATCACGCACCCATGTGAACATGCAACAACAATCTTTTTTTTTAATAACAAATGAAAGTAAAAGTGCAAAAATTAAATGACAAAATATAAAAAGTTAGAGAGTTAGAAGTTAATAGAAAAAAAATAAAATTGCAAAATAAGGCCAAAGGCACTATCGAGGTACACGTTTGATCCCAAAAATTTTTTAGTAGTAACGTGGGTAGTGCCTCTGGTTTAAAAAAAAATAGAATTTAAGTACTAAAAGTAAATGATATAAAGTAAATGACTAAATTTAAAGAGTTAGTGTGCAAAAATAAAAGTTAGAGAATTAGTAAAGTTAGAGTGAGTTTTTTTCGTAACGGATTCTTGTCACACGTTGCAATCCCCGGCAACGGCGCCAATTTGTTGTTATGTCTGAAACAAGACTATGAAGAAGTCAAATTCAGATTTATTTTACTTGTCAATTGTAGTAGACAAGGTCGATCCACAGGGAAAGCCTTGTGCAATAAAGAAAATTGTTACGAAAAAGTAGAGGAAGGAAAAATTAAGAAAGAAAAAGTAGAACAGTATTGAGGCAATAAGGAGTCAAGAAATCAAGATGAGAAAACACTACGACATTAAATATCATTTTAACATCTAATGATGGTCTTCATGTATCATGTTATCTCAGTTAGAATCGAATTAAAATTTTATCTAACCGGAAGATATGAACATTAAAATTGAAATGAAAGATAGAAAATATTTTGGATACATGAAGGATAAAAATAATTGCCTCTTAAAGATTTCTAAGTATCCAAATCACAAAAGATCAAAAAGGAGAGCCTTCAAGCATCTTATGTATCCAAATCACAAAGAAACAAGAAGAAGAACAATATTAAATAAACATCACTTCAAATAAACAATACTTACTTAAAATAATTGATGAAACATGAATAGAACTCCATTATATTCTTAGAAATCACCACTAGCCTTAGCTTGGGAGCTTAGAAAGCCATTACAATAAAACTAAAAATAAAAATACAAAGAAGAGAAGAAAAATAGGAGAAGAGAGCTCCAAAGAGGAGGGGATTGATCATCTATCACATCCCCCCCTCTATTTATAGGAATGGAAGGGGTTTCTTCAAAGAGGAAACTAAAATCATATCTCTGGATTGCATCCTGATTGATTGTCTGATTGGTTGCATCTTTGGCAATGATTAGATTTTAAATCAATCAAATAAATTAATGATTTATTTAGCAAATAAGTATCTTTAAATCTTCCTTTAGATATCCAATCAGCCTCACTATCTTTCCTTATGTGTATTAATCACAATCAATGAAAATATTCTTCATGTGCTGGCCTCGGGTTAGTTTACTATCTGTCTAATTGCATGCCAGATTCGACCCATATATCTTCAGAATTTGGAATTTCTTATTGAAATAAAACTTGTAGCCACTGAATTATTCTTTCCAATGCCACTAGAATCGTATCAATCCAAATTATATAGAGAAAGATATGGTCAAAATATTATGGATGTGTCAATCTATCTGAATCAACTTCTTTCCTAATTTAGTTCTCTTTATGCAAATATCAAATCAAACGGGTCCACAAGGTTGTGTTCGACCATTCCATGCATGTTTAGACCATTAAGAGCCCGTTCTTGACTTTTAAATAGCTCTGGGTAGTTGGGCTTCACTTCTTCTTTCAGTTGGATCCTGTTGAAGCCTATTTAGACATGTAAACTCAATTAAGGTCCAGCTAACGTATTCAAAACATAAATAGCCCAAATAGGCAATTACTTAACACAAAATAGGATTGCAATTTAAAATTTGAAAATATTTTATTGAACATTATTTCAGTACATCACAGGTCTACTCCTTTACTTATAGGAGTAGAAGGGGTTTCTTTCATGGGGATGGTCCAATCATAATCCTTAATTGCTTCCTGATTGATTACTTGATTGGTTGCTTCTTTGGCAATAATTAGATTCTAAATCAATTAAATAAATTAATAACATATTTAGCAAATAAGTATTGTTTAGTCTTCCTTTAGCAATCCAATCAGCCTCATTATATATCCTTATGTGTATCAATCACAGCCAATGAAAAGATCCTCTATGTGTTGGCTTTGGGTTAATTGACTAGCTATCCCTTCGCATATACGATTTGGCCCATATATCTTCGAAATTATGAATTTCTTTCTAAAATAATGATTATAATATTCTTTTTAATGCCACCAAAATCATAACAATTCAAATTTTACATAGAAAGATTTGACCAAAGTACTAAGGATATGTCAATCTCTCTAAATCAGCTTCTTGCCAAATTTGATTCTCTTGATGCAAATCTAAAATCCAACAGGTCCACAGGGTTATATTCGACTATTCCATGCATGTTTAGACCATTAGGAGCTCATTCTTAACTTTTAAATAGCATTAGGTAGTTGGGTTTAACATCCTCTTCCACTTGGATCCTGTTAAAGCCAGTTTGGACATGCAAACACAATGGAGGCCCAACTCACCTATCCAAGACGTAAATACCCCAAATAAACAATGAATTAACATAAAATAAGATTATAATTCAATATTTAAAAATATTTAATTATACAATATTTTAATGCTTCAAATACAGTAATGCCCATGATTTTTTAACGCTTTCCTATAATTTTTGTGCTATTTTCTTATCATTTTCGGCGAGAAAATGTAACACTTCGGTGTATTTAGTCTTGATATTCATACCAGTAGAATTGGGTGTGGGGTTAGTCTTAGGTCACCAGCCTCAATGCGCATTTATGGCTTGAAAATAGAGAGAGCAGAGGATAAGAACAGAGAAAAAAAGAAAAAATAAATATAGAAAACAAATCAGGCTTGGTCGAGCCCAATTCGGAAGACACCAGAAATAGGACGACCCCCCCCCCACGTCTCTCATCTATCTGAACCAGAGGAGCACCGCCGTTGGCCACCAGTCAACCTAGGCCTGGTGACAACCTAGTGACGGCGAGCCCGCCTCCCGGCGCTGCTCCAGCCCGATTCGACCGCCCGTGAGCCCTTCCCCAATTTACCCTCTACCCTCTCTGTTTTGATTGTGCCGCCATCATGGGCCAGCAAAGGGCGACTGTTTAGCTATGGCTCCACCTTGGGCTGGCGATGGCAGGAGGTTGTACCTCTTGGCCCCATGGGCCTATCCTCTGCTGCCCCATACTTTTCCCCCTCTCTGCCCTATTTTTTGCTGACACACTCTTTGGATTAAACAGTGGCTACCGGCGGCCAACCATGGCTAACCGGACCTCCGTCCTTCTCCTCTTTGGTTCGGTGAAGGTATTGAATTGGGCCACCCCACCTGGACCGGTTCTTCCTCCTCCCCCTCCGTTTCTCCTCTGCTTGGTCCGCATGCCCCTTTGTTTTCGGTTTGGTCCGATTTATCCATTTGGGATTGTCAATGCCGGAAGTTGCCTCCTATGGCCAAAGACGGCTCCGCCTGTCTGCCACGGCCCTAGAGGAGCCTGCCAAGGCTGCCACCTTCCCTCTTTAGCCCTCTCCGCCGCCCGTTTCCCTTATGTTCCTCTGTGTTTTTCCACCCTACGAGCCACTAGTATGTTCTGCCTTTTCTATGGTGCCTTTCTAGCATGTTTTGTGCCTTTGGAAGGTCACCGTCGTTGTTGCTGCCGTCCCCCATTGGACCAATCTCCACCCAGTCACTAGAGTGACAGTGGAGCCCGCCAGAGTCGCTAGTAACCCTATCCTCCTCCATGTGTCCTTAGGGTTTTATCGTCCTACCCCTACCGGATGTTGATTGGCCTCTAGTTGGCCTACCTCGGCATGGTAACGAGAAAGGCCATCTTGTTAGTCACCACCCATGGGCATGGCCCTACCGACCTTCCAAGCTTTGGGCTGCCTTTGTCCAGCCTCTCTCTCCCTCCCCTTTGGCTGCGTGTGCATGTAGCCAAGCATGTGGTCTAGGGTTTAGGCACAGCTTTTACGCCGCCTAACCATTGGATGGCTCTGCCATTGAATGGAGTTGTCACCAGAGTCCTCCACCACCTTTCCTCTGTCCTCGAGTGTTGCCCCATGCCCTCCGCCCTTATGTGGGCCCTTGTAAAATTGAAATCGATGCCATTGGGTGCTGTCCACGACTAATTTAGAAGTCTTGTGGCCAGTTGAGTATTTTTCAACCACCGGTCGAATTTAAGTGTATACACCTAGACCTTCAATCGCACCTGCCACTCATTGGCACAACATTTCTCCCAGCCACCTCTAGTGTGCCACTGTGGGTCATGGATTTTTTCTCATTGACTTCGGATACCCTATTTTATCGTGAATACTTTCGGCGTTGCCTAAAACCTCGGGGTAATAGCTCTCTCAACTCGGCTATGCTTTTAGCTACCAACTCCACCACTGACGTCGCCACTGTTGTGTGCTCGCCATCAAATGTCATCATTACAAGGTAGGGCAGCTTTGAACTCATAATTTCATGATAGCATGCTTTGAATGTGTAGTAGCATGCTAGGACAATATGATTCAATGCTTTGGATGTTAAATCATGATCCATTTGCATGATGTAAGAAAATGACTTATGCCATGTTGAAATGCATATGATATGTATGTGCGATGTAAGCATGTTTTATGTATGTGGAATATGTATGCGTTATTGTTGACTAGCAAATATCTTAGTATGCTACATGTGTATTATGTATGTGCTAGTGATGACTAGCGAGTATGTTGGTAAGTTATGTATGTGGACTATGTGTGTGGGCAAAAGTTTGGGCAATGAACAGTACAAAGGGTGGTATGGAGTTGGATATGTATGTGGATATATAAGCGTGTGACAAAAGACGACAAATGTAAGTGTGACAGGTGAAGAGTGGAGCGGATTGGTTTGGTTTGGAGCATACGTCTAGGGTTCGATAGGTAAGATGACTTAGGCTTGGAGCCTTATGGGGGTTTATTAGACAGTAAGAGCGTGCATAATTGTACAAGCATAACATACAGATTATGAATTGAAAAGTAAGCATAATAAGTGAGGTATTAAGTAAGAGGGTAATAACGAGGATCTATTATGAGGAGCTCAGTTTGATGATGCCAAGTAAGATGTTTTGGTTGTAAGGTAGATGGAAAAGACTGTATGATTATGTAAGGATTTAATGTACGGTGAGTTATGATCATGATATGGATGGGGTAAGTGAAGTCTGATACCGTAACGAACTAGGGTTTCAGATTGGGCTCAACTTCAGTTTGATCAGTCAAGCACTATGAGTTTGTATGACATAATTGTACTGCATAATTTACTTAATTCAAACTTGAATTATAAGTAAAGCTAATAATAGTATTGTGAGTTTGAGACCTGAGGGTTCAACGGATTAAGTTCCATGTTTGAGCTAGTCGATAATGAGTTGGCTGAGCATTTCTCATGTCTTGCCATGGTGTTTATCCTACTGGATGTTGTCTGTGTGTTGTGTAGAGCACCAGGCATTTGATGCTCTATTGAGAGCGACGTATGTTTTTGATGTGGTTTGTGTGCTTTTAAGCCCAGACGTTTGATGCTCTAATGAGAGCGTTGTATGATCCTGCCCAAGAGTGGCAATGTATGATTTTTACGCAAGAGTGGCACTGGCATTATAAGACCCATAATGGTGGGCAATTGTATGGCACTATAAGACCCCTAGAATGTGGGCAATTGTATGACCTCTTATGTATGGGTGTTTATGTTTGTGCGCTCAGGTAAGTAGTATCGTGGACCTGCTCTTACCTATTTGATCCTGTGCCCCATGAGCATTGGTGTGCCTTCCCTTTGGAAAAGTCCATGACTTCTAGTCACTCCCCGGAGGTTAAGGTGATGCCCCAGTGACATTCTTTTCCATTTTGATGCTAGAGCTTATTAGTTGTAATGAGCTTCAATGGTCAATAGTATGTGTACGACCGTAAGAGTATGAGTACATCTATAAGAGTATTAGTATGAACATGACTATAAGAGAGCAAGACAATAAACATATGTTTATGAGTAAGATTGTACAAGTATGTGTAAGTTATATAAGCAAGTGTATGATTGTACAAGTAAGTTTGTAAGACCCTGATTAAGGGTGTTTGTGTAAGTTTGGTTTGATGGTGTGTTATACATGATTATATGCATATGTGCATAATAATGATATATTTTACTGCTTCATGTTTGAGTTGCATGAATGCATCTATTTATACACTTACTGAGTTCACTGTTTATAACTCCCCTACTGGGTATTTTCCTACTGAGTATGAAAATACTTATTACCCTATTTTTTATCCACGTTGTTCGGGAGGCTTTTGTAGGTTTGTGATGGAGAGCTCCTGGAGATGGATGCTCATTTCTACAATGGGTTGTTTCTCCTTTGACTCAGGTATATTTAACTCACTATGAGTAACTTTTGTGATACAATTTGATGTATTGGGTGAGATGAGATTTAAGGTGTTTATAACTTCTAGACTTGTAATTTGGATCAGACTGTGGACTGTATATTAGACTTGCACTCAGGGATGCCTGGGATAAATTTGTATTTAAAATCCATGATCATGGTAATTTATTCATACATTTATTTTCAAGTAGCGCCTAAGGATATTTGGTTTGGCCCTACGATGTTTGATCGAATGAGAAAAAATTTTGATGGGAAAATTGATGTGTAGTGTTTTAAACTATAAACTATTTTCACAAGTTTTGTATTTCGTCATTTTTCCCTGATTTACAGCTTTTATATTGCAAAAAATTTCTATGAATTTAAAGAAAATGGGATTAAAAATATCAGGTGTTACAAATGCCCCCCAACCAGCATATTGCTAGTCTCTAACAATTTATGCGTTCAAAAAGAAAAATAATTAAAAAGAAAACATGCCACTTTCATAAGCCATCACAACTACGTTTAGCATATGTAGCAAGTTGTTAAACCCCTAACTTGTGCTAGTGGACGAGTTGTGTCTCGTGAGGGTTTGTAGTGAATATACCCACAAAATTAAAAAAAGTCATGGGTTGCCCCCATATAGCACTAATTTTTATGTCTTCAACCAGTCAAAGGAAAGAAGAAGAGAAAAAAATATGAGTTACAATGTTAACAAGTTGTGCTGAGGAAGTAAAGACTAAGATTATAATTATAAAGCAATACCAAAGAGCCCCTTCATCCCCACTAAGCAAACATCAAACTTTAGAATTAACTCTAAAATACTTAGGCGTTAGTTTTCATAGATTAAGTACTAGAAAAAATATTCATGAAAGTCTAAATCATTAAATTTCTATGTAGAGGAACTTTTGAAACAATGTGTGAGTGAGTCCATGTAAAATTTTGACAAGATAATTAGAGGATCAGTCTCCTAAAGTAGCATCCTCTCCTACTCACAAAGAGATGTTTTGATAGCCAAAAAAACCAATTCAAAACTTAGCAACCTATCTGTGATAAAAAATGGTTTGGATGTTCAGTTTAATACCTCATGGGCTTTATTTATGATATTCTAGCATGATTACATTGTTACAACGATGACTTTGCCCTATCTTACAAAATGATACATTATTTAGCCACTTTTTTTCATATGATGGCCATCACTCTCTTTTTTTTACTTCCTTTCATTTTTTTTCATAGTCAACCCTTTTCGAAATACTCAGTTTAATTCATTGGTTGCTTTCCATAATGATAATAATCCACTAATTTTTATTCTTTCCCAGCCAACTAAGTGAACAAGGAGGTCAAAGTTCATTAGATTTGGTGTTTCTCAACATTTGGGGTGAGTATTAGAGCAACAACTACATAATTCAACTCCAACTCTAAAAGTTAGTCAAATGTGAGTGAATTTTGAAAACCAAAATTAGTGTCTAAGATCATCTTCATGAAAGTTAATTGTAGAGACTCATCACAAAAGGAAATTTTTAGTAAAAATTATCCAAAGTGCCATCATTATTTAGAAATCAAAGTAAAGAGGAAGAATACCAAGAAAGGATGAAGGTTATCATAGTCAGTACTATTAACAAAAATTATCAAAATTCACCCCCCCAACTCAAATGAAACATTGTCCTCAATGCTTGAAAAAGTATAGTTTTTCATGATTTTTTTATTTTTTTGGGTAAAAATCATGAAAAGAAAATCAACCCTCATAATTTGGATTTTCAAGAGATGTTGACTCAACTTCAAGGACAAAATGGTCTAAAAATGGTTTCAAATGTTGTCCATTAACTTTGAAAATATTACCATTATTTGGGTTTTTGAATTTCAATAGTTCCATAAGGATAAATAGTTCTTGCAATGAAAGACCTGCCCAACGTGATCTTAATTTCCTTGGAAAGAAATGAATCCTAGAGTTGTACAATAAAACTTTTTGAAATGGCTAAAAAGTTTTTTGTAAAATATTTTTCTCATCAAAAGTCTTCATTCTCACTTTGTAAATTTTTTAACTCTCATAAGCTTCATGTCGAATTTCCTCTAACTCTTTGACTTGCAAATTTCTATTTAAGTTAGGCTTATCAAAATTTAAATTTAAAGCCTTGATTGCCCAATACACCCTATGTTCCAATTCCATAGGCAAGTGAAAAACTTTTCCAAAAATCAAACGATAAGGAGACATTTCAATTGGGGTCTTAAAAGCGGTATGGTAAACCCTAGGAGCATCAATTAGTTGTAAAGACCAATCTTTACCATTTGGATTTACTGTTTTCAGCAAAATATATTTTATTTTCCTATTAGAAATCTCAACTTGTCCACATGTTTGTGGGTGATAGGAGGTGGCTACTTTATGGGTAATCCCATAGTTCCTCATCAAAGCCTCAAAAGGCTTATTACAAAAATGTGACACCCCGTCACTTATGATGGCTCGCGGCATTCCAAACTCGAGGCATTCCAAACTTTAAAATATACTTTCTTTTAAAAAGTGAACGACTTTATGGTTATTGGTTTTCCTTGGAACCGCCTTAATCCACTTGGAAACATAATCAACAACAACTAAAATGTAAACATAGCCAAAAGAATGAAGAAAATGTCCCATAAAATTGATGCCCCAACAGTCAAAAATCTCAATAATCAATATGTGGTTAAGAGGCATCATATTTCAATGAGATATGGCTCCTAACTTTTGACACTGTTCACAAGTTTTACAAAATTCATGAACAACTTTAAAAAGAGTTGGTAAGTAAAAACCACATTGCAAAATTTTAGCGGTGGTCTTTTTAGAGTAGAAGTGACCACCGCAAACTTCAGAATGACAAAAAGAGATGATACTTATTTTTTTAGAATCAGGCACACATCTCATTATTTAATCCGGACAATAATTGAGACAATAAAGAGTTAAGAAATTAATAAGATAAAATACTAAGGCATTAAGGGTCATTGTAATATCTATTGATCTTCTTCATGTGTCATGTTATCTCAGTCAGAATCGAATGAAGATTTTATCTAACCGGAAGATATGAACATTAAAATCAAAAATAAAGATAAAAAATGCTTTGGATAGATGAAGGATAAAAACAATTTTTTTTCAAGAGTTCTATGTATCAAAATCACAAAAGATCAAGAAGGAGAGCCTTCAAGCATATTATGTATCCAAATTACAAAGAATCAAGAAGAAAAATAATATTAAATGAACATCACTTTAAATAACCAATACTTACTTGAAACCATAGATGAAACATGAATAAAACTCCATTAGATTGTTACAAATCACCTCTAGCCTTAGCTTGAGAACTTAGAAAGTCATTACTATGAAACTAAAAATAAAAGTACAAAGGAAGAGAAGAAAAATAAGAGAAGAGAGCTCCAAAACGGAGAAGATGATGCTTCTCCCACATCCACCCCTCTATTTATAAGAGTAGAAAGGGTTGCTTCAAAAAGGAATGTCTATTCATATCCCTTGATTGCATCCTGATTGATTGCTTGATTCGTTGCTTCTTTGGCAATGACTAGATTCTAAATCAATTAAATAAATCAATGATTTTTTAACAAATAGGTATTTTTGAGTCTTCCTTTAGTTATCCAATCAGCCTCATTATCTTTCCCTATGTGTATCAATCACAACCAATAAAAAGATTCTCCATGTGTTGGCCTCAGATTAGTTAACTAGTTCTAGCTTTGCATGTTGGATTTGACCTATATAGATTCAAAATTATGGATATTGTCCTGAAATAGAGATTGTAGCTATGGAAGTCATATTTCCAATGCCAGTAAAATCGTATCAATCCAAATTGCACATAGAAAGATATGGTCAAAATACTATGGTTGTTTCAATCTATCGAAATCAGCTTCTTCTTGAATTTAGTTATATTGATACAAATCTAAAATCCAATGAGTCCAAAAGGTTGTGTTTGATCATTTCATGCATGGTTAGACCATTAGGAGCCCATTCAAGACTTTTAAATAGCTTTGGGTAGTTGGTCTTTACTTCCTCTTCCTGTTGAAGCCTATTTGGACATGTAAATAGAACTAAGGTCCAACTCACCTATTCAAACATAAATAGCCCAAACAAGTAGTGAATTAATACAAAATTGATTGTAATTCAAGATTTCAAAGAATCTAATTGAACATTAGTTTAGTGCATCAGTGGTGATTATAGTGGGAATCAACTCATCATTGAAATTCTTTACCACCATCACTCTAGACTTTTTGAGGATAACTTGGGTGGGACTCACCCATGGACTGTCAGAAATGGGGTAAATGATACCCACATCCAACAATTTTAGGACCTTCGCTCTTACTACCTCTTTCATATTGGGGTTTAACCTCTATTGCATTTGTCTCATAGGTTTTGCAATGATTGATCAATCGCTAGCAGTTTCGTGCCCTAAGAAAATAGTGATTGATCAATTGTTATTTAGAACAATTGATCGCTAGCAATTTTGTAACACCTGATATTTTCCATCATATTTTCTTAATTTTTACTAAAGTTTTTTGCAACATAGCAGCCATAAATCAGGAAAAATGATGAATACAAAACCTATAAAAAAAGTTTTATAATTTAAAACCTCACACATCATTTTTTTCATACAATTTTTTTTCAATCATACGGCCAAACCAAACATCCTCAGGCGCTACTTGAACAAAACCGTACAAAATAAATTTCTATCATCATAGACTTTAAATACAAATATCTCTTAGGAATCCCTGAGTGCAATTCCCATAACAGTCCACAGTCTAATCCAAATTACAAGTCTAGAAAGCATAAACATCTTAATTCTCATCTAACCCAATACATCAGATTGTGGCACAAAATAATACTCGTAGTGAGTCAAGGATATACCTGAGTCAAAGGGAATCAATCCACCATGAAAATGTGAATCCATCTCTAGGAACTCTCCAGCACAAACTTGTAAAAGCCTCCCAACTAACGAGGATAAAAATAGGCCAAATGAATATTTTCATACTCAGTAGGAAAATACCCATAGGGGAGTTCTAAACAGTGAACTCAGTAAGTCCATATATAGATGCATTCATGCAACTCAAACATGAAGTAGGTAGGTATATAATAATCATGCACATACGCATACAAACATGCTAATTACATGCCATCAAACTAATCTTACACATACTCGTACAATCATACTCGTACAATCTTACTCATACAACCTTACTCATGAAATCTTATTCGTACAACCTTGCTCATACAACCTTACACTTATAGTCTTGTTCAATTACATATGCATACAGTCTTGTTTAGAAACATACACTTACAATCTTGCTCAGAAACATACAAACTTACTCATATAGTCGTACACATATTGTTAAACACTAAAGCTCATTACAATTAATAATCTCCTACATCAAAATGGAAAAGAATGTCACTAGGGCATTACCTTAACCTCCAGGGAATGACTAGACACCATGGACTTTTTTTAAAGGCAAGGCACACCAATACTCTTGGAGCACAAGATTAAATAGGTAAGAGCAAGTCCATGATACTGCTTTCCCGAGCGCGCAAACATAAATGCCCACACATTAGGGGCCATACAATTGCCCACACTTTAGGGGTCTTAAAGTGTCAGTTCCACTCTTGGGTAGAAATCATACAATGTCAGAATCATATAGCGCTACTCTTTGCATAAATCATGTAGTGCCACTCTTGGGCATAATCATACAGCACTCTTAATAGAGCATCAAACATTTGGGCTTAATACAACATACATACCAAATCAAAAAACATGCATCACTCTCAACAGAGCATCAAAGTCTGGGCTTAAATACAGCTGACAGACAACATCCCACAGGATAAAAACTATGCCAAGACTTGAGAAATGCTCAGCCGACTCATTATTGGCTAGCTCAAACATGGAACTTAATCCTTCAAAGCCCTCAAGTCTCAAACTTACAAGGTTATGATATTAGCTTTTCTTATAATTCAAGTTTGAATTAAGTAATTTATGTGGGTACAATTATGCCATAAAAACTCTCAAACATACAGTACTCCACTAATCAAACTGAAGCTGAGCCCGAACTGAAACCCTAATTCTTCAAGGCAGCAAACTTCACATACCCCGTCCATCTCATTTTCGTAACTCACTCTACACCAAAATCTTCCATATTTATACAATCTCTGCCATCTACCTGATGACCAACACATCTTACTAGGAAGTCACTACATTGAGCTCCTCAAAGCCTGTTGTGAACGAGTGCACTAAGCTTAGTATTTACCTTTACTTCAGTACTTTAATTCTGTTCATTAGGCTAGTTTCCCTTATGATTAGCAGATGACTGTTATTTGTATTTTGGATAATTTTTAATGGGCACACTAGTAGACCACGGGTGAACTGGGCCCACTAGTGGCACGATCCCCAATGTGGGATGCGACTCCCCATAAAGGGGTCGTCTTCCTCCTTTGTGGGGATGCTTAATGAAATTCCAGAATTTCTTTTCCCTTTCTTCCAACTTCTTTCCCTTTCTCTGCGTAGAACTCCTGCGTACCTATTGTGCCTATATTGGGTACAACATTGGTATCGGAGCTCTTACGATCCCCGGCCATGGCTCGAGGCAAGCAAGCTGCCACAGCCCCGGAAAGTCAACCCGAGAAAGAGGTTCTCGCCTCTGCGAACAGCCCCAAATCAGCACTTGAACCTAGCGGCTAGTTAACGATGGCACAACTCATGGCCGAGATCAAGGCTCTGAGTGTGGGAGTAGCCAGGATCGATGCATTGGGATTGGACGTTGCCCAACTTCAGGCAGAGCGCGCACCCCCTCTTATGTCCAAGCCGCCAGCCTCCATGGAGAAGGGGGGTTCGTCCTAGGCTCCCGAACCTCTCCGTTCTGACTTCCTAGCGCCTGCAGACCGCGAGATGCACTTTGCCCAGGATGGTGTGCTTTGGCACTGTCGACCAAGCCATGGATGGGAGGCACCAGGCCTAGGATTCGCGAGGCACACCAGGTGTTCGGGAAAATGCCCCAGTGGTGCCGCCTCCCTGAAACTTGTACCAGGAGATGGAGGATGACTGGGAGGAGTACCCAGGACACCGCAGAGCACCCTGGGGTGGGGCGGAGCCCCGCTTGACCTGCCTACAGTTCCCACGTTATAATGGGGATGACAACCTGTGGAGTGGCTGTACAAAGCGGAGAAGTTTTTTGCCTACCAAGGGACATAGTCGGAGGCTGAACAACTGCGCATAGCAGCTTTCCACCTCGATGGGGATGCATCGGTGTAGTTTCAGAGCTTTGAGAAGGAGGTGCACTACCCCACTTGGACTGCCTTCTCCGATGAATTGTGCATCCAGTTCGGCCCTAACGAGTTCCAAGACTTCAACGAAATGCTTTCCTCCCTGCGCCAAACATCCACCATGCGAGCATACTACATGGATTTCATGAAGGTGGCTAACCGCCTTCCCGATTGGCTAGTGGCCGCCTTGGTGGGCACGTTCAAGCAAGGGCTCAAACTAGATATTTTTGAGGAGATGCACCATTTTCCCTGTTCTAGCATGCGGGATGTCGTGCGTCATGCACGCATCGAGGAAGAGAAATTGGCAAGACAGAGGCGTGGGGGCAGGCTCGGACACTTTCCTCGGGCTATTGTGCCCGCCTCTCCGCTTGCCGCTCTAGCCAACAGCTCAGGGGCTGGCCGCATGGCCAAGCACCCCCTCAGACCAGCCCGATTGTCCGCCGTCTCACTCCACCGCAAATGGAGGAACACCGTTCAAAAGGGCCTTGTTTTTGCTGCGATGAGAAGTTCGTTCCGGGGCACCGTTGTTCCATGAAAGGCGGTCTATTAGTGGAGGAGATCGATGAGGAGGCAGAGGTGACGGATGGGCTTGATTCTTCGTACCCTGCCGATACACTGTTGGAGATTTCTATGCATGCTTTTTTAGGGGCTTTCACTCCGCGCACCATGCAAGTACAGGGTTACCTCAAGCGACAGTAGGTTGCTATTCTGATTGACAGCGGGTTGACTCACAACTTCATCAACGACAAGGTGGCTCAGTGACTAGGCTGCTTTGTGTCTGACTCGACACCCTTTGATGTCTTGATTGGGGATGGTAAGCACCTCCGCAGCTCCGGGGTGTGTACCCAGGCCGCACTCTCCATTTAGGGCCATACATTCGTGACCGACCTATTCTTGCTTCCAACAAAGGGGGCAGACGTGGTGTTAGGGGTGCAGTGGCTCCAAGAACTTGGGGACGTTCTCTGGAACTTCAAGGACCTGGTGATGAATTTTGCAATGAACGGACAGTGGGTGCGCCTCCAAGGCTCTCAGCCAGGCACTCTCCTTTCTGCTCAGGCGACAGGGTCCTTATTCCAATTTGCATCACAGGAACTACTTCTCCAGCAGCGGGCCTCGGTAGACGTTATGTAGGATGACTTGCCGCAGGATCTTCTGGACCTCTTGGTAGAGTATAGTAATGTGTTCGCGGAACCTCAGGGCCTTCCTCCGATGTGGGCGCATGACCACTCTATCCCGATCATTCCAGGTGCTTCTCTAGCCAATGTTCATCCCTATCGCTATCCATACATTTAGAAGGCTGAGATCGGGCATCTGGTGGCGGACATGCTTCATTCTGGTATCATTCGGCCTAGCACGAGCTTCTTTTTTCCCAGTGTTGCTGGTCCGTAAGAAGGATGGTACTTAGCGCTTCTGTGTTGATTACATGGCACTGAATGCTATCATAGTGAAGGACAAATATCCTATACCGGTGGTGGAGGAACTATTGGACAAGCAGTCTGGTGCTACCGTATTCAGTAAACTTTACCTTCATTCAGGTTATCATCAGATCCATATGCAGCCCACCGATGTGCACAAGACCGCCTTCCGCACTCATGATGGTCATTTCGAGTTCCTAGTTATGCCATTCGGCCTCACGAATGCGCCCTCTACATTTCAGAGTCTTATGAATGACCTCTTCCTGCCCTTCCTCCAACGCTTCATATTGGTGTTCTTCGATGATATCCTTGTCTATAGCAAGTCGTGGGGTGACCACTTGGAGCATCTCAGGTCTGTCTTTGATATCCTGCAAGCTAATTCATTGTTTCTTAAACGCTCGAAGTGTTCGTTTGGTAGCCCACAGGTGGAATAATTGGGTCATATTATCTCTCATGACGGCGTGGATACCGACCCCTCTAAGGTGACTTCCATGCTGTCCTGGCCATCTCCTTCTTGCGCCCAGGCGCTGCGAGGCTTCCTTGGCTTGACTAGCTATTATTGGCGCTTTATTCACCGCTATGGCGAGATTGCTCGCCCCCTTACTCAGCTGTTACAGAAAGGCACCTTTCGTTGGTTGGACACTGCCCATGCGTCCTTTGAGGAGTTGAAGCAAGCTATGGCGACCGCCCCTATTTTGATTCTTCCTGATTTCAGCCGTCCATTTGTGGTTGAGACCGATGCTTCGGATGCCGGCTTGGGGGCAGTACTACTTCAGGAGGAGCATCCCATTGCCTACTTCAACAAGGCTTTGGCTGGCCGCTCCCTGTCCCTCTCTGTCTATGAGAAAGAGATGCTAGCCATTGTTCTCGCGGTCGACAAATGGCACCCTTATTTGCTGGGCCGGCGGTTTCTCATTCGCACTGACCATCAACCGCTCAAGTATTTTCTCGAACAGAGGGTGTCCACTCCCGCGCAGCAGTGGTGGGTCAGCAAGCTATTGGGCTATGACTATGAAGTTGTGTACAAGAAGGGATCTGACAACACCATGGCTGATGCATTGTCTCGCCGCACCATCCCAGGTTCATGCTTGACTATTTCCGGTCAGGTTTGTCCATTCCTTGCTGAATTGAAACAGGCATATCAAGATGCTTCACCGACCACCACACTGATTGCGACCCTCCAGTCTGAACTGTCAGTGCGCCCTTGCTTTGCCTGGAAGGATGGCCTTCTTTTCTGGAAAGACCGTCTTTGGGTGCCTAAGGTTGCCGACCTACGTCAGCGTATCATAGCTCACTTCCATGCCTCTCCCTTGGCGGGTCATGAAGGTGCCCTTTGCACCTATAAACGGGTCAGTCAGAGCTTCTTGTGGTAGGGCGTATGTCGCGTGGTGACTGCTTATGTGGCCGCTTGTGATGTCTGTCAGCGTGCCAAGTCCGCCACCACCTCTCCTGCCGGGTTACTTCAGCCATTGCTCATTCTAGATAAGGTTTGGGATGATGTTTCTATGGACTTTGTAGAGGCCTTGCCGCTGGTCCAAGGCAAGTTGGTAATCATGGTGGTAGTGGATCACCTGTCCAAATATGCCCATTTCAGTGCTATGGGTAATCCCTACACCGCCAAGTCTGTGGCAGAACTATATGTTCGAGAGGTGGCCAAATTGCACGGTATGCCTCGCACTATCGTCTCTGACCGTGACAGGATTTTTATCTCTCCATTTTGGCAGGAGTTCTTCACTCTACAGGGCACTTCTTTGCACATGAGTACCGCCTATCATCCACAGAGTGATGGGCAAACTGAG
The DNA here is from genome assembly GCA_035235625.1 of Saururus chinensis. NCBI lineage: Eukaryota > Viridiplantae > Streptophyta > Magnoliopsida > Piperales > Saururaceae > Saururus > Saururus chinensis. The sequence goes on from CP141142.1 coordinate 24,439,744, forward strand.
GTCATCAACAGCTGTTTGGAGTAGTACCTGCATTGTTTTGCTATGTCTCAGCCCCATCGTTGGCTTCAGCTCCTTCCATCGGCCGAGTGGTCTTATAATACTACTTATCACACTCGTGCTGAGTTTACTCCTTTTGAGGTATGGGTGGCCGCCCCCTACCGTGCTCTCCTACGTTCCCCATCAGTTCTCGGTTGTCGAGGTTGACTACATACTCCAGACTCGGGATGATGTTCTTCGCCAGCTTAAGGCGAACCTGTCTGAGGCTATGAACAAAATGAAGCAGATTTATGATAGCCATCACACAGAGCGCGAGTTTGCCATGGGGGATTTGGTTTATATCTCCATTCTACCTCAGCGCCAGACCTCCTTGTTCCAGCCCGAGCATTCTAAGCTTGCCCCCCGCTTTCATGGTCCATATGTTGTTGAAGAGTGTGTTGGATCGGTTGCCTATCGCCTCACTCTTCTGCCGGGTTCGATGGTCCATCTTGTTTTTCATGTTTCCCAGCTGCGCCATTGCATTGGTGACACTTCCCTGGCCGTGGATGCTCCACCTCTTCCATTGATGGGCCCTGTGGCTTCTTTTGACCCAATTCCTGCCGCGCTGCTTGATAAGCACCATGTACGCCTCTTTGGTCGTATTACCATGGAGGTTTTAGTCTCTTGGCAGGGCCAGTCACTTGAGGATGCTACGTGGTTGTCTGAGGATGAGTTTCTGCTCTGGTATCCTTCGTCGTCGCCTTGAGGACAGGGCGTGTGCAAAAGTGTGGTGGAGTGTTGTGCACGAGTGCACTAAGCTTAGTATTTACCTTTATTTCAGTACTTTAATTATGTTCATTAGGCTAGTTTCCCTTATGATTAGCAGATGACTGTTATTTGTATTTTGGATGATTTGTAATGGGCTCACTAGTGGACCACGGGTGAACCAGGCCCACTAGTGGCATGATCCCCAATGTGGGATGCGACTCCCCATAAAGGGGTCATCTTCCTCCTTTGTGGGGATGCTTAACGAAATTCCAAAATTCCTTTTCCCTTTCTTCCAACTTCTTTCCCTTTCTCTGCGTAGAACTCCTACGTACCTATTGTGCCTACATCGGGCACAACAAAGCCAACCCTTGTTATCACCCTCTTACTTATACCTCGCTTATTATGCTTACTTTTCACTTCATAATTTGTACATTATGCTTGTTCAATTATGTAACACTTACCATTTGACAATCCCCCAACACACACTCTGATCCAAACCAATTCGATCTGCTTCAATCTTCACTCGTCAAACTTACATCCACCGTCTTCCATCATACACTTACACATCCACATCTAACTCCATACCAAACCCTTTGTCACCTCTTACGGTCCTTCACCCATACTTCTGCCCACACATACATACACATCTATCACACAGGCATATAGCTATCATACATATGTATGTCCATCACACATACTTGTAACATATACATACTTTCATACATAGCTTACCAACATACTCGCTAGCCAACACTAGCACATACACAATCCACATACGTAGCTTACCAACATACTTGCTAGCCATCACTAGCACATGCATATTCTATGTACATAGCTTACCAACATACTTGATAGAAATCACTAGCACACACACAATCCATGTACATAGCTTACCAACATACTCACTAGCCATCACTAGTACATACACAATTCACATACGTAGCTTCCCAACATACTCGCTAGCCATCATTAGCACATGCATATTCCACATATGTAGCTAACCAACATACTCGCTAGCCATCATTAGCACATGCATATTCCACATATGTAGCTAACCAACATACTCGCTAGCCATCATTAGCACATGCATATTCCACATATGTAGCTTACCAACATACTCGCTAGCCATCACTAGCACATACATGTTCCACATACATAGGTTACCAGCATACTCGCTAGCCATCATTAGCACACAAATTGTCCACATACATCAAACATATGCATGTCACATGCATTTTCAACATGGTATAATTTATCGTCTTAGAACATGTAAGCAGATCATGATTTGATATCCAATCATCAAATCTCAATCATCCTAGCATGCTTCTACATATTTAAAACATACTATCATGAAATTATGAATTCAAAGCTCCCCTACCTCATGATCCATGACATTGATGGTAAGCACACGATGGTGGCGGTGTCGGTGGCAAAGTTGGCGACAAAAAGCATTGCCGAGTTGAGAGAGTTGTTGTCCCAAGGGTTTAGGAAGCGCCAAAAGTACTCATGGCCAAACAAGGTGACACAAAAGGCAAAAAAATTTGTGATCCATGGCTACACACTAGGGCAGCTGGGAGAAAGGTCATGCCAAAAGAAGTGGCCTTGCGATAAGAAGTCGAGTTACAACTGGTGGTCAGCTGGCAGCTAAGAAGTACTCAGCTGACCGTAAGATGTCAAAATCAGTCATGGACAACATCCATTGGCGTCGATTTCGCATCTACAAGGGCCCACATAAAGGCAGAGGGCATGGGGCAAAGCTCGAGGACATAAGAGAGGTGGACGAGGGCTCTGGTGTCAAATCCAATCGGTGGCAGAGCTAGCTGATGGTCAGGCGGCTGGGAAATGGCACCTAAACCTTAAATTGCATGCATGGCCACATGCACACACGGCCAAAAAGGGGCACTCAAGGGGGAGAGGGGCTGGACGGTGTCAGTCCATGGCCTAAAAGTGCAACAGGGTTAAGGCCCTAGTGCTAGCCAGCAGACATGACAACACTATCAATCGCCACCCACAACCAAAATGAATGGTGTAGGCAACTACACATCTAGCACGGTAAAGGGAAAGGGGAAAGTGGCCCATTCCAGGCAAAGGCATAATTTGGCCAAGTGGGGCTACCCCTCACTGTCACCGAGCCGAGGCAAATATGATGATAGCCAACTAGTCTGTTGCTCACCAGTGGCAATGACCAGAGACACACCCAAAGCATCTAACCGAGAGGAGAAATAGAGGAATAGTGAGGCGGAGGTGGAACTAGGGGGAGGAGATGAACGGAGGGGGATAGGTGGTTGATCTGGTCCAAGTGGGGTGGCCCACCACTACCGATAGCCTAAGATGGACCGAGTGGAGCTGATCTAGAGGACAGATAGTGACCAAAAACACACCAATGGCTAAAAAATGAATTGGACAGTGAAAAAGAAAATTTGAGGAAAAGTACCGATAGATCGCGAAGGAGCAAGGAGAGCATGGCAGCAGCCCTAGCCAGTGCTTATGTGATCCTATCAGCAGGATGAAGATAAGTCGAGTGGAGGGCGGCTGATAAGTATAATTTATACATTATTTTACCCTTAATTATTCTATTTTTTAGTTTCATTTAAGAGTTAATATAGGTTAAATAATTAAAAATTTAATTTAATTAGGTTAGAAAAAGCTTCCATGATGATTTGAATTAAATTGGCTTATTTTGCAGATTCTTCATTGGCGTTCGAACGGGGTCACTTACCGTTCGATCGGGATAACGTGATTTTGAAAAAATACAGTTCAAGCGTTCGAACGGGCATGCAGGGCGTTCGAACGGAATAATGTGCAATTTCCCAGTTTTAGCTAATTTTCAATTCTTTTCATATTTGACTTCTTTCTCCGGCTCTATGCCTATATAAAGACATATTTGGCTTGAAATTAGAGGATTCCAGTAGATTTTCTGAAGAGAAAAAGGAAGAAGAATATGGAAGAGAACTCAAAGCTTTCAATGGAGATTCAAGTGCTTTCTTCTACAATGGAAGGTTAGACTTTTCTTTTAGTTAGGAGTTGATGAAGCTATAGATAAGTTTCAGTTTCTTTTCTTTTTAATTTAGATCTCAGTGGTGAATGATGACAATTGTATGATAAGGATTTCCTTTTTAATGGAAGAGCTTTTAATGTTTATTCAAGTCTATATTGATTTATTGTCTTGTAGATGATAGATTGATATGTTTTAATATTTACATCAATTCTAATTTCTGTGATTTAGATGAGATGGTCATACAATAGTATTAATGTTCAGATAATTAATGACTTGGATGAGTTATACTAAGATTAGATGGGTCATGCCTATAGCTAGTTTAGTGTAGATGATTCGTGCTATTGTCGAAGATAGTTCATGCCATAGAATTTAATTAATGATTCTTTTTGAAGTAATTCTAGCTTGTAGCTAAGAATACTTGTTCATATTCACACTAGATTTAGGTTAAAGTTAAGGAATTGTTATGGTTCTATAGTGGATTCGATTTCCTAAGTAATTTCTATTATATTAATCTCTTGTTTTTAAACTAGTTGATTCCTTTCCTTTACTTAATTAAAATTTAAGTTTATTTTAATTTTTAATCAGCAAATTCCTCTTTAGATTTAGTAATAATTCATCCATCCCTGAGGTTCAACAACCCTTAAATACTCATCCTAGTACAATTTATTTGTACACTTGCAAAGGTTTTAATTATAAACGATCAGCGGCATCAAATGGTTGCAAAATAGTGCTCTGGTGGCCTAAAAATGAATTTAGACTGTGAGAAAAATCAAGGAAAAGACTGGTACCTCATGGAGGAGCAAGGAGGGCATGGCGGCACTTGTAGTTAGTACCAACGGACTTCACTTTGAATATGGTTAGCAGATTTGATGTTTCTAGCAAGGGTTGTGACTTCTACTTTTCAAGTTAGTTGGTCTAGAATATAAAATAAATATTATAAATGCATAGTTTTATCAAAAAATGCAATTATATATGAAATGCTAGAAAGAGTAAATCATCTTCCAAGTAGAAGCTTGTAAGAACTATAATGAATGGTTATAAGTACTTAAATTAATTCAATAAACGTTTGGGATTTGAATATATCTTCCGTTGAGTAAATCACAATGGTGAATCATGATATGAAAATTATTGTAAAAGACCATAAGCCAATTTCTTTTGAAATTAAACCACTTAAGATTAATTGGTATAATGTATGTATCACTTTTAAATATGTCAAAAAGGTAATAGATAAATGGGTATGGAGGAACTTTTTTCATTACCTTCCATTTAGATAATAGTCGGATAAATTTATCCTCTTATTTACCCATTGAATATATTTAACCATACTATTTAACTTCTTAATGGTACAGTACAGATTGTAGAACGGTAGATAGGGTTCCATTAGTAGCCCTATCCACAGGGTCATACATGACTCACTACCTTCTATTGCCCCTTTATTTTCACTACTTTCTCTCTCTTTGTTTTTTTATTTTTTTTAACCATAAGCTAAAACTAGTAGAATGGTAATGTTAGTTTACACTCAATTTTTTTCCATTAACAGGCCCCAGCAATGACACTAAAAACTTACTAAATTTTAATTATTACTCGCAAGTGCACGAATCAAAGGTAGAATAGTGGCTAAACGAGGTGAACCCATAGAGATTCAAAATTGGAAAATCAAATTTTAATCTAGTCAAGTCTAACCCTAACCTAATTAACAAATTATCAAGTAACTACTTGCTTTAAAAACCCAAAAACAAGTAAGAATGAAAGGCAAAGTAAATAAAAGAAGTAAAATTATTGAAACTACCAAAAACAAGTAATTGAATTCAAAGTTAATTCTTGGAATTTATAAGAATTAAAACTCTTAAGAATCAATTTAAACTAAGAAAGCAATATCAAATGATTCAAATATCAAATTAACTAAACTACTAAGGCATGGTTGAAACTCTTAAGAATTTATAAGAATTAAAACTCTTAAGAATCATGTACATGATTGTTGATTCAATTTCTAGAATTCAATCCTATGTATACAGAAAATATTATCATTACACATACTTTCAAGAGTAATAATTATGTTCCCCTTGTGCTTAATAATATTAAGATTAAATCCATAATTGTATCCAAAATATGCAAATCGCAATTACTACCCAACCCTAATTCAAGAGTTAAAAATCCAAGCAACTAACTAATAAAAACTACCTCAAATTATAAGAAGAATATGATTAATCTTATATCCAAGATAGAGTTTATCAATTGAAAATATGTAGAAAAATCAAACATTAAAGCATATGTTAAGCAAATTAATCAACTCTCATGATCAAGAATTTATGCAAATAAACCACGAGTTACTCTTTATCATCTTCAACCTCCAGCCGCTACAGCGCATGTTACAGTAACCCATGGTGCAGTTTCTTTTTTTGGCTTCTTGCTTCCTTCCTATAGCTTGAGCTTCAATTCTCTGACTTTCAATGTTTCTTTCTGATCGTTTTGGAGGGTGGGATGTAAAGATTTTGTCTCTGGTTCTTTCTTCACCTCTCAGTTCTTCTCTAAAATCTCTGCTTTGCCTTTTATAGCTTCTAGACAACACCTCATTCTCATCTAAGTATTGGGACCCATATGAAATCAACTGATTGTCTTTCCAATTGAAATAGTCTTTCCTCCATCTCACTAAGACTTTCCACATTGAATAAAAATGATATTAATTGTGGGCCCCAACAACTCAACGTGTGCAAGCTCTTAGACAGTTTATGCTTTGTACCAATGTCTAATCTGTCTAAATGTCAAAACCATGTCCAAATATTTTCAATGTGATGAGCATCAATAAAGTTGTTCACACGATGTCCACCTATAAAATACAATAAGTCATATTTGAGACATGTAAAAATTAAATAATAGCCGGACTTTAACTGAAATACATGCTTAAACTACTAATGTCATCCAAATTAATTAATAATTAAATCAAACTACTAATATCTATTTTAACATAAATAAACCTAAATTAGCCTAATCCTACACTAGCAAATAAAGTATAAAGGTGTATAAAATGTATAAAATCCACACGTATCAAGATGCAAAATATGCCAAGACACTGATGTCACTTTCTTTCAGATTAAGTAAAGATGTTTTAGGTAAATCAGTTGAACAAACTTTTTATAGAAGCATGATTAGTATTCTTTTGAACTTAACTGATAGTCGCCTAAATTTTTGTTTCAGTGTAGGAGTATGTGCTACATACCAAGCTAATCATAAAAAATCACACAAGATTGTTGTTAAAAGAATAATAAAATATGTGCATGGATCTTCAAGATATGGATTATGGATCCCATTTGACACTACGTCTAAACTAGTAGGATATTCAAATGTTGATTGGGTGGGAATGTAGGCGATAGGAAGAGTACCTTAGGTGGTTGCTTTTATGTAGGAGATTATTTAGTTTCTTGGCATGGTAAAAAGTGAAATTACATCTCTTTATCAACTGCTGAAGTTGAATATATAACTACTGGTAGTGGTTGTACTCAATTAATTTTGATGAAATGAATGCAATTTGATTATGCAATACATCAGCAAATTGTCATTATACTATGATAATCTAAGTTCAATTAAAATTTTCCAAAATCCTAACCAAAATTTTTGTATAAAACATATTCATATTAGTCATCATTTTATTTGAGATTTGGTTCCTTAACCATAGGAAAATCACTAGAATTGCTTGACAAGAGTAGTTTCAAAATTGGTATTTTGTCTCTTGTTTTTTAAAAAAAAATGTTAAGGAAAAAGTTAACAAAAATAAAATCAAGTTTTATGTTTTCAAACATATAGCGAAAATATCATATGAAATAAACTTGAATTGTGAAATATTGCTCAGTGGGTGATCATTTATAATTAAACCCTTTGTAAGTGTATAAGGTAATTATATTGGGATAAGTATTTAAGGGTTCTCAAACCTCAGAGACGGTTGAATTAATTACTAAATCTAAGTGAAGAATTTATTGATTAAAAATTAAAAAAACATAAAATTTAATTATGCAAAGAAAGTAATCAACTAAATTAAAAAGAAGAGATCAATATGAAGAAAATTACTTAGGAAATCGAATTTACTATAGAACCATAACAATTTATTATCCTTTAATTAAATCTAGTATGAATATGAACAAATATTCTCAACTACAAGCTAGAATTACTTCAGAATGAATTATTAATTAAATTCATGGCATGAACTATCTTTGACAATTGTACGAATCATCTACACTAAATTAACTATAGGCATGACTCATCTAATCTTAGTATAACTCATCCAATTCATTAATCATATGAGCATTAAAACTATTTCATGACCATCTCATCTAAATCACAAAAATTAGAGTCGATGTAAATATCAAAACTACATCAATCTACCATCTACAAGACAATAAATCAATATAAAATTGAATAAACATGAAAAGTTCTTCTATTAAAAAAGAAATCATTATCATACAATTGTCATTAATCACAACTGAGATCTAAATTAAAAAAAATTAAAATTTATATATAGTTTCATCAACTCATAGGTAAAAGAAAAATCTAGCCTTGCATGGTAGAAGAAAGCTTTTGAATCTCTGTTGAAAACTTTGAATGTTCCGTCATCTTCTTCTCTATTTTTCTCTTAAGAAAATCTAATGTTCTTCAATTTTGAGCCAAATATGTTTTTATAAAACCATAAGAATTGTAAGAGAAAGTTTAGTAAGAAAAGAAATAAAAATCGGCTCAAAATAGAAAATCACGCGTTATCCTGATCAAATGCCCTGCATTCCTGTTTGAATGGAAATACTTTTTTTTTAAATCATGTGTAACCGATCAAACGTATTATACCTTGTTCAAACGACAATGAAGAATTTGTACAAAATTAATTCAAGTTAGACAATTTACTTCAAAACATTATACAAGCTTTTTCTAACCAAATTAATCTTAAATTTTAATTATTAAAGTATACCAACTCTTAAATAAGACTAGATAATAAAATTATTAAGGATAAAATAACATACAAATTATACTTATTAGTGGGTTACACATGTAATGCATGATGAATGCAATAATAAGTCAAGAGGACTAAATGAGTATGATTTAAATAAAATTTTAAGATTTATAATAAGACTTTATGCATTTTAAATTAATTGAAACTCAGTACTCACAAATATTTTAATATTCAATATATGATGATAATGGATCATTAGATTGCTCTTAACCCTTATACTTTTAAAATTAAGTAATTAAGAATTCTAATCTCTATGTATAAAAATTTATTTTGAAGTAAAATAAACAATAAACAACTAATTTTTAATTAACATTCATAATAAATCAATTATCAAATAACACATACAAATTATACTTCATGTAAGAATTTTAAGTGAAAACTTCAAGTAACGCTAAAAAACATAGTAGTGTCAATCTAAGGCTAAATTAACGATGAATAATAACAATGTTTAATTGTTTTAACCCTCGTAAATTTTAATTATTAGCAATGACTTTTTAAGCCGTCACAGCTAATACCAAATAACGATGGCCGTCGCTATTGGTGCCTCGCTATAGCACTTTTTTTTTTAGTGTTTGACCGCAGCGTCTGCCGCGTGAACATGTTGCAGTCAACTTGACGAAGGGATACAGTGCCAGACCCGCACTACCGCATTTGACATTTGTGCCTTTATTAATTCATTTACCGGCATCAAATAACTGGACAACCAACACAGCGTAACGCAAGTCATGGACTCTGGCTTTGAGACGCTGGCCAGTGTGCAAGTTGTTAACCTGAGGGTTGGCTTTAGCCCATGACACGGGCGGAAGGGGGATTTTACTGTCTAATGACGGTGCTGGGGTAAGGTCGGGAGATGACTAACTAATTACCCTGACTGGTAACAGAGCAGGCTAGTGGTAACATTCGGCAACAAGTGATTTACGGCGATGCGTGTGCCGGGGAGAGACGGTTGTGTGTGGTACACAGGGAAGGGAGAGCGCAGGGTGGAGGAAGGTGTAAGAGCGGTGGTAGGGGAACAGTAACAGGACAGATATAGACATATAGTTGGCCAGCCGGAAACTTCACGGCCCTCTCCCGAGCGCTTCCTGGTCGCCCCACAAGGCTCCTGCTCCTGTCCTGTAACGCTTATTTTAAAACATCAACCAATTTACCAATCCATTACAAGCGAATAAATGCAATTAACAAGGGCGGCAAAAGAAGTAAAAAGGAAGGGTCTACTACGAGTGCTTTGATTTACACCCCTCCATCTCCATGCTAAGATCCAACACCCTCCTGTTGCCTGTGTAGTTGTTGCCTTCCCTTCTTTGCCTCCACCACTGTCCGCTCATGCGAGTCACATACCTGAGCCTTGAATTTGCAACCAAACCTCTTGCCAAATCCACCCCAACTCTTACCATTCCCTGCCGGAGCTGCCGACTTGTCGATCTTGGCGATGGCCCGACGCATGGTGGAGCACTCACGCTCCAGCTCGCGCACCCGCGACCGCATGCTGTCCATGTCCAGACGCAGCACCTGGTTCTCCCGGACAGACGTACGCCACGTCTCTTGCCCACCAGCCTCCTGTGCCCGCCCTTCTGGCCTGATGTCCTCACTCCCCGCACCCGGACCGGAGATATCTGCTGCGGCGAGGAGGGAGCCGGCGATGGCTTGGCGGAGCTGGAGCTGCTCGAAGAAGAGTACCTGAACGACCGCGCGGAGTGGGAGGCGCTCGTTCTGGGCGGCGTGGGTGCACGCCTCCAGCGTCAGCTTCTGGCAATCCATAGCCCCGCACAATTTGTCCCTCTCCTCGTCTGAAACCCATGGATGAGCCTACGCAAGACAGTACAAGAATATGCCAATTCAGAAGAATCAAACACAGCAAATAATTATATCAATGACTAAATAATCATCCTTTTATTAGCATGTAGGAAGTAGTTGTGCGTAAGAAACATCTCTTATCAATGACCTCGGATCGCCATCCAATGTCGCTTTAAATGGCCACGCGATTCAAAGGAGCAAGGAGACATTTCACTTATACAGTGATATTAAGCACATCTTCCAAAACACAAAGTATTGATTACGTCTCATATAAAAGGTTTTCTTTATACGCCTCTTGTCTTATATAACTTTATTTGATTCTTAAAATAAATTATTTTTTGATATTCTGTTTGCCTCGTATATAGTCTCACTGTCACACATTAATTAATCTATTTAGTTTTTTAAATTAAATTTAATTTATTTTTCAAAAACTAGATAAAATTATTAATGTAAAACAAAAAAATATAAATTAGTTTATTTTAAATATTAAATATTTCCAAATGTAATTAACTATTCTCAGATATTGTGAAAAAATAATTACTCTAAATAAATTATTTAATTAAGTTTTTCTAGTATCAACAAAGACTTGTGTGTGTCCGCGTCAACCTATATTTATGTGTGTGCGTTGTCCAGCGAAATATATTATTTTGATATATATAGTACGAGCATGCTTAATCTAAAGTTTAGCAAACAGCCTTGAAATTCTTAATAAACTTTCCAATGTTATTTTAGTAGATAAGATATGTTAATATTCTAAAAATTAAATTAGCCAACTAAGTATCTTAATATAGTTAATTATGTTATCAATACATATAATCTACATACACATATTACATAATGTTACGCATACATATTGCATAATATTAAGCGTCTTCGCTTCAACACATGCAAGTGGGTGCAAAATGTCGCGAACAATTTTCATAACATAGACACCAAACATATAACACATATATACCTCTGTGCACTTTAGCATGTATCACAAATAATATAATATACTACTGCCCTATCACAGCATGAACATGACATTTCAGACTATCCCCTAGTTTAAATTACCTACCTGTCCCCACAATTAATACATACCGTGAAGTTAAGATGTGATGGCTTATTATATCTGATGTTCAAGCTTATATTTTTTTTAAAAAAGAAAAAAAAATTTTAGATATATAGCTATACAATGAATGGTCTATGAGATCATAATTTAACGGCCTTTTGTAATTTTTAATATATATCTATATATATATATATATATATATTAATATATAAAAAAATTTTATATGAGCTCGGGCTCATAAAAATTTACGTGAGCCTAAATTTATATATAGAGTCCTGTTTATATAAGCTCGGGGTCATATATGTTTACGTAAGCCCGGGCTTCATGGGCCTTCGAATTTACATCCGGCATCTCATATTTTTCATCCGGCGGACTCTATATATATATATATATATATATATATATATATATATATATATATGAGCCCGGGCTCATATACGTCTACGTGAGCTCGGGCTCTATGGGCCGTCGGATTTACATCCGGTGGCCTATAATATTTATGGGTTTAAACCTATGAGTATTACTCATGAAAAGTATGAGTCACCGGATATACATTTAACGGCCTACAGAGCCCGGGCTCAAGTAAATATATATAAGCTTAGGCTTATATAAACGAAACTATATATATATATATATATATATATATATATATATATATATATATATATATATATATATATATATATATTAAAATTTTAAAAAATTATTTTTAAAAAAAAACTATAAAAAGGGACCAAAAATTCGTCCCCTTAAAAAATGAGCGTCCATATGATTAGTTAATAACACAAAACTTAAAAATATAACTACTAACATAAATAATCCTAATCATACCAATTCTACTCACTTATTATTTGATGAAGTTGTGATCCCATGGAAGGTCTAATATTACGAGGCAAGGGAAGAGCGACAGACAGGAAACGGATCTACAATATGTAAGGATGACAGGTTGGTGAGGGTCCCAACGCCAGCCAGGAGGATTTAAAGTTTTGGCATCAGTGTAGCGTCAGAAATGTCCGTTTCAACCCAGCACCGAAACCGATACGCCTCCAGTGCAGAGACAAATCTCGGCCGAAACGAAAATTGCAACGTTAATCCGTATCGGAAATTTAAAACATATCGATACCTTAAGGTAGACGTCCACGGCCCGGTACAGCCCGTCGTCGAATAGCCGGGCATCGTCCGGCAGCGCCACGGCCAGGTTGTGGAACTTTTCCGGCTTCAAGTTCCCGTCCGACGCGACCTCCGCCAGGTACCCGTCGATGAGCTTACCGACCAACATCACCCGGTTCACCGACGGCGACGCCCCGCCGCCATCGCCGCCGTCCTCCTCTTCAATACCCAGCCTCTCCCTTTCCTGCAACCCCTCCAAGAAGTAACGAAGAATCCTTTCCACGCAGTCCACATCGTAGAGCGTCTCGCTCAAATAGGAGTAGCTCGGAAGGAGCAGGTCGTCCAGCGCCGCCTGTTCCAGCTGCTCGGCGATCCTCCTCTCCAAGATTGCCTTGCAGGCCTCCGACGCGTTCAAGATGTTGGCCGTCTTCAGCAGCCCGAACAAGAATTTTGTAGTGGTGGCCGCGGCAGCGGCGCCGGAGGCGGAGGGGCTAGACTTTCGGAGAGGTAGATTGGTGATAACAGTCTCCAGGAGCTCCTTCTGTTCCGCCTCCGTGGGAATCGAGCCGGAGGAGGTGGAGTGCTTCCGGCTAGACCGCGACGAGAGGCCCGGTATGGACTTCTTGGCGTAGGAGATGAGCGAGCCTTCGATGATCTCCGCGCTGAGATCCCGGGCTCGCATGGCAGCGATGAGCCGCTTGTAGATCGGCAGGCTGAGAATCGTGAGGTCCTCCAGCCACGGCTCCGAGGAAGACCGCCCTGCCCCGTTCTTTCTCCGGACGCCCGTGTCAATCCCGTTCCATAGGACGGGGTTTGCGGCGGCAGGTAGCTCTCCGGCCGACGACTTCTCGCCACTCACAGGCCAGCCAAAGAGGGAGGAGGGATCGGATGCGGAGGCTTTGGCGGCGATGGCATCGATGCACCGCTGAGGGAGGTTCAAGGCCTCGGCCGTGGGCATCAGATCCTCGCAGGACTTGAGGGCTCTGATAGAGTCCTTGGCGCTGCGGAGGACAGACTGGGCAAGGAAGCGCTCGGTCCGGGAGATGAGGTTGTCTTCGGAGAACTCCTCGGTCATCTCCAGGTAGTCGCCGGCGCAGCGGAGTGGGGCGACGTTGGCCGCGGAGACGTCGATCTTGACGCCGTAGCAGAACTTGGCGGCCGTCTCGAAGGCCTCGGCGCCGCCAGGAAAGTCCGGGAGGGCAATGTGGCAGGCCTCTTCCTCTTCATCTTCTTCTTCCACCAAATCATCACCCTCTTCTTTCAGCTCCGATTCCACCTCCCCCTCCGCCTCCCCTGCTTCTTCTCCTTCTCTCTGATAACTCCTTCCTCGTCTTCTGGGTGGGTTTGATTCCTGCTCTATGATCAGTTCGTGCAGCTTCCGGCTCTTGGACATCAGCGGGAACTGAAAATGTTGCGGAACAGAATCAAAATATGTGTTGCTTAACGCTTTCTGGAGCCATTTCATCTACTTCAACCACTATAATTACCTTATGGAGGTGGAAAGTCATTTCATCTACTTCGACCACTATATCACTGGGCAGCCCCGTTGTACAAAACCTGCAATACAAACATATTAATGGCGGAAGGACAAGTTTGCAGCAAGTAATTCGTGAAGAGAATCCGTCCTTCTGGAGAGCCTACCATGCCTGGCCTTTTGTGCCGGGCTTATGAGTTGCCATTTCAACTATCTTCCCCAGCAACCCTTGGCGATTTCAATCCAGCTGAAACAAGGAACTTTCTCCCAGAGGCTTAGCAGTTGTCCTTCCGCCTCGACATTTCCTTCACACAATCTGAGCAGCAACAGAACTGTTTTTGCAGTTTTGTGCAGATCTGAAGAAGCTAAGAAGAAGAAGAATCCGATGTTAGTATACAGGAAACGGATTCCTATGAAAAGAAATTGGGTCCCTCTCCAGAAGGGAAAATTGCGTGGAAAGGCAGGGAGCGATCTGGGAGGATTTCAGGCTTCTGCTAGCCGAAGCAGGGATTCCAAAGGGGCAGATCAGACAAGCCGCATTTGAACAAAACCATCCAAAAGCGGGGTGGGAATTGTGGCCTTTGCTTTCCTGCTCCTCCACTGTAATTTTTAAAATTTTTTATTATTGTCATCAATCTTGAACTTAGTGGTAAACTATGGATAATTTACCAGTAAGAATCTCACTCCGCGGTCAATGCGAGGTCTGAAAGAATTGGTTTTGTTTAATTGCATATTGCAGTATTGCACCGTTATCTGTGTATCACTGCAGCCTTTCTTGCTCGATTGTTGATTTGCTTCAAGGAGATTATTTTATTGGTTTGTTGAAGTTGATATTATCCAGCTAGAGACTAGGGTTTCGAGGAGCTGCAGTCCGTCATCAATTTTTCATTTCTGATTTCACACCTACTTCATGTAACGCATTAATGGCGTGAAAGCTGCGTGAAGGCAGCTTTGAGTTGGGGTTCTTTGGCTTTTAATTTGGTCGGTTGATTACATGGATATTATCACAATGGATCATTACGGCCGGTTCTCTCAATACTGACTTTGGAACCCTCCTTAATCACCTTATTCTTCATTTTTGGTCGTGGGTATATAAATTTTAATTATAAATATTATTATTTTTTAATAAAAATAAGTAAATAAATAAATAAAATAAGAGAGTGGTAAGGAAGATTATTACAAAAAATAATAATCCCTAACATTTGAAAAGAGGAACGGAGAAAAAAATAAAAAATAAATAAATAATGGAAGGGTGGTTATACGATGTTTAAAATTTACAAAAAGTATATCACCAATATTTAAAAGAGAGGTATAGAGGGGAAAAAATAATAAAGAGATGGAAGAGTGATGAAAAAAGGTAAAATGATGATTAAAAAAATATAAAAGGTGCCCCCGGTTGGATGGATAATGGCACCATTTTGCGGTGTCATTTACTCTACGTGGGATGCTATTTAGAAATGACATCTTGCATTAGAGATGTCCTTAGGAAATTGAGATTTTTCTATATTTTATACCTAGCTGAAGAAGCTAATATTTTATATTTTCTAGTTTTTCAATAAAAATGTCACATTACTTATTTTAGGATGAAACTACCCTTAGGTTTTAAATAGACTCAATACCCATACATACCGTAATAAATGAACACGGGAATAAGTACAGCGCCGTTTAATGGAGAGGATTGATTGGGAGTAGTCAAAAGTCGCCGGCAGGAGGTGATTGTAGTGACTCACCAGCAGGTTGCTAGAGACAGTAAAAACCCAATTTTTTACATGACATAAGCTATTCATGGTAAAAAAATGCCTTGTTTTGGTGGATTCGATCACCTTTAACCCCCCATAATGGATAGAAATGGTTTTTGCATACATTACAACAGAGGTAGAAATTGATGACGTGTATATGGGTAAAAAGGCGCGGTTGATGAACATTAGTCTATTGGTGAGGTTCGGGGAGCTGTTGCTTTAAGTCAAAGAACTACTTGTTGTTAACTGTAATGTGACTTTGAAATATTTAATTTCATCTTCGTAATCATTCATTATATATATGAATTAGAAGACGATGAAGACCTCTAATAAGTGCTTTCCATTTATAAGAAGGCAAATAAAGAGGTGTTATCATTGTATGTCGAGATAAAAGAGCCTGACAATGTTGACAAATCACCATCAGCTAAAAGGAACCATACATTCAATAGAGCTAAATCATCGATGGTATTGGCTCACCCTAGCTCTAACTTTGGATTGCAGACGAGAGTCAATGATACACAATTCACTTATGAAATTGTTAGGTAACAATGAAATTTAGATTACACGATAATGTACTTCATTGTGTACTCGAGCACACGATATATAACCTATCGTCTTCAGTACAAAAAATATAGTATTTTGTAAAAATATAATATTTATAATATTGCATAACTAATGATGCGAAATATAAAAGTGATATAACACTAATTCTTTTTAGCGTAGATTGAATAGCATGTCTTGTATAAATATCATGTTCTCGATAACATGATATAATTTGTAAGCATGTAACTGAATACATGATGTCGAGTTATATCGCATATTGATTAAGAGAACTGATAAATTTCAACTCAATAAATCCATGTCACACTTCGTACAACAATCCATTGCCTACAGAACATGTGAAACAAATCGAGCAAATTGGATTAGAAGAATGGGCAAATAATGGGTGCAATAAAGACTTCATTTAATAACTATGAACTCCCATATAGCCCTCGCAATTACGATAGCCAAGAATTTGAAGAAGTGTGGGGTGGCAATCAATGGAACAAGAATAATATAATTGACATAGAAAGTATGTCTAACCATGAAGAATTTGGATACAACAAGGTACCTAGTAATTTTGACCTTGAGGCCGAGGCACAATAGGAGATAGCAGATGATCTCAACCTATTGAAACCAAATATTGGTGAGGGCAAGCTAATAATTGGAAGTTTGCAAGCAAATGACTACCAGAATCTACTTCAAATGGGGGCACATTTCCTAAGCCTATTACATTTCAAGAGGGTTTTGTTCAACCTTGCAATAAAGGCGAATTTCACATATCGTATTGTGGATGATAACAAGAATATGTATGCCGCAAAGTGCTTCAACCAGTTTTGTAATTGGTACATAAGGGCTTCAAACATAGGAGATCATGTGATTATCATGAAGTTAGTGCCCAACCATTGATGTGGAACACAAAGGAAGTCAACTGACCATCCTCTAGCATCGCACCTTTGGATTCCCAGAAAATGCTATGGGTTGTTTAAAGATTAAATAGACATTACACCGAAAAGCATAACAAGATATATTTTAAAGCACTAAGGTATAATTGTAAACTACAAGAAATGCTGGCATGCAGGTAAAACAAACTTATGATATTCCTTGAATTGTTTTTTTTTTTTAAAGTTTAATATGACGTGTTATTGGTCACACGAGGATTTTACACTCGCATATTCTTACAACATGACCTATTAACCTATCGTGTAAACATGTACATGATAATTACATAGTTTAGATTTATGAATACATGACTACTAATCTTATTGTGTTCTCAGGAACATGACCTATTAACTTATAGTTTAATTTATATTAGAATATTAACTATTTAAAATCTAGTCGAGCAGGTAAAACACTGAGTGATTTAATAGATGGGGACTTGCATATGGAATTCAGATAGAAAGAATTAATCCAAAAAGTGTAGTAGTTCCAATCAGCTCATGTGATATTCTCAAACCGATAGGAGGATACAATTATAATAGTTTTTTTTTATGTTTGGGCTTGTTACAAGAGCCTTTAGAACAACATCGAGGCCATTGTTAACTGTAGATGCAACTTTCTTGAAGTAAAAGTATCTTAGTAAGCTATTGATAGCAACTGCACTATATAGGAACAATAATATGTTTTGCATTGCATTTGCAGTGGTCGAGAATGAGTGTGAGAAAACTTGGAGTTGGTTTCTTGAATTGATTAGAAATTATCTATTTTCAGATCTTCCATCTAAGTTAAATACAATTTTTTTCAATAGAATGAAGGGCTTCGCAAATGTTGTTAAGCAGTATTTACCCTCTACACACCACATATATTGCATCTATCACATGGTAGCAAATATGTTGGATAGATTCAAAGATAATTACCTAAAGAACCAGTTCAATGTGACAGCTAAAACTTTCAGACATAACATGTATGATGAAACAATGAACAACATTAAAGAATATAATCCTAAAGCATTTGCTTGGCTAACTAAGATAGGTGCAAAACACCAGGCCAATGTTGCATTTTCAGGCAAAAGATATGGAACACTCATCTCAAACATGTCTGAAAGTGCTAATGCAATGTTTAAAAGAGCCAAATCAATGCCTATTACTTGGTTAATCGAGCATAGAAGGGAGCACAAAACCACACTCTTTGAGAAACGTTGGACATATGGACAAAATATGACTGAAGATTTAACCCCATTTGCTTATAAACACATCGAAAGTAGATAAAAAGAAGTAAGGAATGTGCATGTATTTTCGGTATCAATGGATGAATTCCACATTCACTCGCTATATCACCAGGTAAAATACAATTAATGTTGTGTGTATGTTCATACATTATCGTCAATCTCGTGTATATTTATTTGTTAAAATAACACAATACTTGTGAGTGTAAGGCTAGTGTTGATGAGTTGTGTTTTTTATAACACTATAATATCACTTAACGTGTTCTCATTCACACAATATTCATTCAACAAGATGTAGTAAATCTAATCGAACAGAGCTACATATGTGGAAGTTTCATCATCTATGTCACGCCTTGGCACTGCCCGACCTGAACCCAGTCCAAGGGCCGTCCAACGCACAAGGGCAACATAATTAAAAAAAAACAATTAAAGAAATAGTGGCAGACTTATGCCCCACCTACGAGCGATCTAATTAGCAGAGTTACGCACTACTTTGAGCAAGAGTAAATAAGTAGAACAAAAGAAGACTTTAACTCTAAATTAATCCAAAAGTCTTAAACCCACATACTAATAATTCAGAGCCAACACACTTAGCTCAAAACAAGGTCTTAAACAAATCTAAAAACATAATATATCACAATCAGAAACAAAAGCCACTCCACAAGGTGTTCTAATATCATAACAAAATAATCAGAACAACATGCAAAGTCTAGAGGCCTCCACGCCTAATCCCAAGCTCTCCCCAATCGTTCCTCATATAAAGGATCTTATCCAACTGCATGTCATGCCATACAGCCCCAAAACAAAACAAGGAAAGTGGGGTGAGTATCAAAACTCAATAATGGTTTGAATACAACTATAATAATCAGAAAACACGACAACATGACAATGTAGCAATTCAGATCAAAATTTTGCATGTTATACCACTTTCTGATTATTTTCTAGCTAAAACCCCTATATAACTATAAACATAAGAGCTAACATGCATTAGACATATCTATCAAGTCAAGTCATAAATACTCAAGTTATAACCTAACATGCATCTTACATAGGTATTTGTTTATATCTACTCAAATCAAGCATGATAATCCCATAAATCACATTAGGTGTCTTTCACACCCTTTTCTGATTATGCAACTATATCACATAAACTTGCATAATAGTGTCTCATTCACACACTTTCTGATCATGCATTCTTATCACATAAACCTGCATAAGAGTGTCTCAACCACACAATTTCTGATTATGCATTTATATCACATAAACCTGCATAATAGTGTCTTGATCACACAATTTTAGATTATGCATTCTTATCACATCCTCATTCACCCTTCACAACAAACGTGTCAAACACATGATGCACAATTATGCATAGCATTCATAATACACATGCATTAACACAAATGGTGAATGCCTCCATCAAGAAGTAAATACAAGCATTGCTACACAGGCGGGACACAATCAAGGCCACGAAGGTGAGACGTGGTCCGGTTTCCACACAGGAAACATAAGAGGTCAGGGTTGTCAGCCCCTAAAGCTGCTCACCCTGGACAACCCTAGCCAAGGATGTCCGATTCTCACACAGAGAACCTAGAGCAGGTGTGTTCACCCAGGGACATCTCCTGCAGTGGGGAAGAGCCTGAATTCCCACACAGGGAACCCTTGAACAAGTGGTAGCTGGTGCATGAAGCATACCACTCTGGATTCTCAAAATCCAGATAACAATCTAAATAATCATCTACAAGACAAGTACACAACTCGTCCTCACATATCTCAATTTAACTAGATTCAACCCGGGGAGTATACATGTTCCACATAGGAACTTAAATCAAAATCATGTCCTCTCGGACCAACCAAGTTCCAATTAATTGACCGATTGATAATCTGGCACGCAATCTCACATCATTGCATAAAATTGATCAATTCTGGTTAAAACTTGGTAAAACCTCATTCATGAAGTCCGATCCATGATGCATGATATCAAGATACATCCGTGAGCAAGATCTAAGTAGGTTCCAACACATGGAACGTGCTCTCAATTAGTCCCCTCTTGCATCATAATCAAAGCCTAATTAACTATGATTTCATAGTAGATTCCCCATACGTGTGTGTATTCATGCATATTCTAAGCACTTGACCAATGTTTTGACATAAACTCATAAGGCAATATACGCATGCTTAAACACATTTGAAACAATGATTTCCAACTGAAATCAAAGTAAAATCTACTATAAAGCTTAAATCCATCCATGTAAAATCAAACACTCACTCTTACAAGCATGAATTTTCTACACATTAAGCCATAACATGATAACATCAATTACCCATAAACCATTCTCATTATAAGAGAACACATCTCATCATTTACCATATAATATCCCTGCTAGAAACATACTCTAATCACAAAAATTCTAACATTAGAAGATTCAAGGTAATTCAATATTAACATGCATAATAATCAACATATAATATCATACCACATAACAACACTTAAGCATAATCTATAAACCTCCATCATCAATTTCATACTTCTAGTAGCCTAATTCCAACATAACACACCTTCCATAACCATTAAAATCATTAAATAGAGTAAAAACATTGAAATGAGCATAAATTTCCAAAAATAGCCGAATTGCTGTATAGTCAATCAATTGGCCACAAGGCCCAATCGATCACCAATAAGGTAGATCGAGACCTCCTTCTCCATTTCAAAAATCAAAACCGAGATACCATGAAAGCACCTTAAAACCTTCATCCATGGTCTTATAGATCATAAAAATCTCATCAAACCTTCCAGAACACTAATTTACTCATTCTAAGATAAAACCCTAAGAAATCGAAGTAAGATATTAATATTTATTAAACCTACCATTAGAGTTTTAATCAAGCAAAACCCATTCAAATAAAATCATAAAATCGAGATTTTTACCACCACAAAGCTGAGATTTGAAACACCCATTACATTTCCTTATTGATTTGGGTCGGATTGAACCTTCAATCACCTCCAACACCTTCCAAAAATACGATTTTATGTTAATACACATCTAAACTTAATTTAGCTTTGAAAATCAAAAGTAAACCCTAGATCTAGAGTTTTGGAAGCATAAAAATGAGATTTTAAAGATTAGGGCTTGGAAAAGAGAAGTAAAATAGTAATTTTATGCTTTCAAAATGGATTGAAATGATGGGGGAAGTCAAGATTAAGAAGAGTTTAAGAAAACCCTAAAGATTAAGCAAAAATTAAGCTAAAGTCCCCTCTAATCATTTCCTTTTTTGGGCCTAATTGAGGGTTAGGCTCCAACTCTCTTAGCTAAGCCTATTCCCTATTTAGAAATGACACATCTTTTTTCTTTTATAGGAGGGGTTAAGCTATACCTAATTGAAATGTGGGGTAGAAATAGAGTTTTTAACTAAAATTAGGAAATTTGGCAATTTAACCCAAAATTAGGTCCAGAAAAATTCTAAATTTTTTTATAGTATCTTCCATTAATGTCTGGGGCATTTTGGACTTAAAACCCTAATTTCATCAGTGGGGCCCACAGGGGGGTCCCACCAAACCCTAATTTTTAGAAAATTGGTAAAACATCAGAAAATCTCAAAAATTCAGATTTGACCCAAAATCACTTAAAACTCATAAATGTGAAGTTAGTTTTGATTAAAACCTTTAGAAACCCCATTTATTTTTGAAAACTACCAAATTTAATAAAAAAATGTTTAAACCACACAATAACCGATAAATAACATTAAAAATAATCCAGTTCAAGATGAGAGTCTTTATAATCTAGGGCTATTGTGTAAACATGCAACTATAATAATTGATCACAAATATTTTTATATGTAATACTGTGAAAAATGGTGCTCCATAAAAACATATAAAGTGACATATCAAGAGTCATTATACCTAACGACAGATAAGCACCAATGGGCACCGACTAGAGTTTTACCTACATTCAACTTACCTATCCCACTCAAGCAGTGGGGGCATCCACGAGAAAATTGAATAGAGTCACAACCAAAGATCAAAGCCCTACGCAAATGTGGAGCATATAGGCAGTTGAGTCACAACCGCAAATGCTGCACCAGCGCACAAGAGGACCCTCCGAATGTGGCTACTTGTCCAATTACAAGTCGAAGGAGGGAGAATAAAAGAGGGGGGAAATGACGTAAACATGGGGAACATCGATCGGGGTCGCCTTTTCTACCCCCTTTCTTTAGCTGATTGGAGGAAATGTCATTGTACAGTCGTGATCTTATAAACACGACTTTTGGAAAATATCATGTTACAAAATACAATTTTGTATATACATCGTGTTATCACTAACACAACCTTGTTAAGGATTGTGATGTCAATAACACAATATTTTGATCTTTTGTTTGTTAATATTTTATACTATATACATATCGTGTAATAGAAAACACGAACAAAGGGTTTATGTGTTACCAATCACACGATAAGAATAGACTTACAATGAATATTATAATTTTTTTCTGCATAAGTAAAGAGGCATTCAGAACTCACTGCTAATTTATAATTTTTTCCTAGTGATTCCCTTCAATAGTGAATTTCGATCTACATCAGTGATTGTTGGTCTCCATCACTTCATCAGTGATTGTGCTTCTCCAATTTATGTATGAAAATTTCTAACCACATGAGCCACTTATCCCTACATAGGAAAGGATGATGCCTACAACTCAAAATTTAAATTATGGGGGACTAGCTAGAGAGAACATGACTATATAAGAATGGAGAGAGATATGGATACTAAGGATGGACTCTATAGAGTAGCCATAATGGCCTCTTACCCTATTGTGTAAAGAGGTACTTCGGCTCAAAGAACACATATTGTGTTATCATATATGCAATATTGCGAATATCGTGTTATCGCATATGCTATATGGAGCATATCATATTACGAGTTGTCGACTCAAAGAACACATATCGTGTTATCGTTAACATGATATGATAAATATCGTGTTATCCTATATACGCCATGATGAATATTGTATATCGTATATGCAATATGATAAATAGTGTTATATTGTATGAGATATGGAGCAAATCGTATTATGGGTGATCGGCTCAAAGAACACATATCGTGTTATCGTATATGTGATATGACAAATATCATGTTATTGTATATGACATACGGAGCATATCATATTATGGGTCGCTAGCTCAAAGAACACATATCATGTTATCGTTAACACGATATGACGAATATCGTGTTATCATATATGTGATATGATAAATATCATGTTATCATGTATGCTATATGAAGCATATCATATTATGGGCTGTTGACTCAAAGAACACATCGTGTTATTGTATATGTGATATGATGAATATCGTGTTATCGTATATGTGGTATGGAGCATATCGTATTATGGATCGCCGGCTTAAAGAGCACATATTGTGTTATCGTTCACACGATATGATGAATATCGTATTATCATATACATGATATGACAAATATAGTTTTATCGTATATGTGATATTTAGCATATCGTATTATTGATCATTGGCTCAA
Source organism: Saururus chinensis (assembly GCA_035235625.1). Classification (NCBI taxonomy): domain Eukaryota; kingdom Viridiplantae; phylum Streptophyta; class Magnoliopsida; order Piperales; family Saururaceae; genus Saururus; species Saururus chinensis. Next base: position 24,463,879 of record CP141142.1, read on the forward strand.
AGAACACATATCTTGTTATTGTTAATAGGATATGATGAATATCGTGTTGTCATATATGTGATTTGATGCATATCGTGTTATTCTAATATTCTATATATGATATGGAGCATATCGTATTATCAATATCATGTATTGTTGACATGTCGTGTATCATATGTGATATGAACCATAGCGTGTTATGAGGCATTAGCGCAAAGACACATATCTTGTTATCATTAACACAATATGACGCATATCGTATTATCAATAATACATAAAACATCCATATTTTGATAAAGTAAAGAAAAACACATACCCCATGAGCTTACTCTAATAAGACCATTTAGAGGCATTCATTCACAAACTTATAATTTTAAAACCCCGCAATAAACATAAATTGGAATAAAATAAACTTGAAGGCATCCGTACACTAATCATATTTAAGTAAACCATACCTAGATTTACAAAAATAAACCTTTAGTCTTCTACTTTACTTGTATACCCTTGAACCAAGGGGTTGCTACCTAGACTGCCTATAGGTATTTGGCACCGGTCCTAAAGGCATTATATACTGTGACTCCAAAGTCCTCCTGAGCTCGCTTTGGACTAATTCCATATAATTTCCTTTGTGCACTCAGCACATATTAAGCTTACCAATTTTTGTCTTATTACCCAATATAAATAATCTCATTCCCACCCCCATGGTATATACAAAGGTAGAAAAAATTGTAGGAAAACAAGTAAGTACACTCACAATATCCATACAAAATAATTACTCACCCATGAGCTGCCACTGCATTTGATTAATAATCATTCTGTTCTCTTTTGTTACCTCTTGTTATTTCATCTATGCATTATGATAATTCCACACTGAACCTAAGTCACACATGATTAAAGCATGAAATCATACACGTAGACAACACCCATCATAACATGCTTTACACATAATTCTCAATTATGATATTTTTGTACAAATAATGTACATATAATCCATACATGTTACAACATGTAAAACACTCTAAATAAAATACTCTTAAATAATGCATGTACCCAATATAGCATTTTAGGTTATACTACTTGCTTGCAAAATTGCATGTTATTAGAACATATGTGGTATATGTGTTGTAATTAGCTTTATTTTATAGAAGAAAACTATGTTCATTCAAGTGTATATTTAAGTCTTAGAAGTATGATTTAGTTTGTGGTATTAAATTAGATTTGAAATTGATAGACTTGAAGATTAGAGCAGCGTGTTTCAAAATTCAAGCCAAAAGATTTAAATGATTGAATTTTGAAGCTTAAGGTAAAAACCCTACACACACAAAGTCACGCACACTTAGGTTTATTGAGTATTTTTCATATTTAAGTGACAAAAGAATGCAAAAGAAAAGGAAGAAAATTCTCAAATTTTTCATAAGCGATTGATTTGCTTGGAACAATAGATCAATCAAGTTTAAATAAAGTTGGGATTTTACATAATTCTTAACCAATAGATCACCCAGGTGTAATGATAGATCAATAAAAGTCTAGTTCTATGAACAATCGATCGCCACAGACAATGGATTGATTGATATACCTCTAGTAACACAATTGATTGATAAGATGATTGAAAAGATAGTTCAATTCTAAGATTGAGAAATTCATATAGGTAACAATCAATCAATCTATGGTTAGTTACCTATTTTAAGTTAAATTGAGAACTTCTTTCCAAGTAAAATACTAAAACCTTAGCTGACTTAGACAAGTATTTAAAGGCTTTTTTGCGATGAATTGGAGAGAAAAGAGGGGGATGTTTTAGAGATAAAAATAGAGTTTTATTCCTTCCAACCACCTTTGATTATATTGAGAGACAATGATTGAAAGATGAGAAATTCGATTCATAAACCTATTATAAATTGAATTGAGATCATTGTGAGACCACATCACAACACATACATTAGCATTTGCTAAAGGCTTGTCAAGAAGGACATTGATGGAGCTTCAACAACTCAATCATGAAGGACTTTGATTGAAGACTATACTATTGAAGAAGACAGAGATTAGACTTGAAGTACTAAACATTAAGAAGAACATTGGTGGCCAACTAATAGTTGGAGAAAGGACTTCTAATTTTGTTCATAGGTTGGTAGTTTGAGTCTTGTAGGTTCTATGCTTCATAGTGCATTGATCCAATTGAAGGGCAAGTTGACCCTTTGTTTCTTGATTTGGGTTCTTATGTAAAAATCACTTGTGTTTCTTTGTGTAATTGCATGCTTGATTATTGCATTAGTTTTCCACTTTAATTTCCTATGTAAAAAGGTCACATCTTATAGTTCTTAGCCTTAGTTAGGTATTTGGACTAGAGGTCAACATAGTGAAGGATATTTAAACTTTCACATGCTAAATCTATAACCATACACATGGATGCTCTTCTCCTTATGTAGATATATTCACATGCATAAAACAATCCTTGACATTCTCACTATTCCAAATACAAGAAAAATAGCTTAAAGCCAAGCATTCTTAAATCAGCAAAATAATTAAAACGGGAATGATATGCAAGTCAAATTAGTTGACTATGGGAGGTTATGTTTATTAGGAAAAATATGTAAATGGGTCCCATTACAACAAAAATTAAAACACAGTCAGATGGGGGAGTGTAGGACCTGAAATTTAATATAGGTATTGGTTTGACTTTAAAATGTATTTATTTTGAAATATGAAAATTACTATGTAGTGTAGAAATTCTTGTGCACTTGAAATTCAAAAGCCATAACTCAGTCAAAACTAATCCAAATTAATTCAAGTCTTTTGCAATGGGCCAGGACTTGTGCTACAGTGTCTACAAAAATTATGAGAGCAATCTAACTCAGTTAGTCCTCAAAAAATGCTTCAAGCAGCCGAATTAGAAAACTTGAATCTTGAAACTAGGTGGATTTTAAAAAATCTAGTAATCAATCATAATTGAGAAAATTCTGAAAAATTAAGGAATAAAATTAGACATGATCATGAGTCTCCAATAATTTTTTTCAACCAAATACATGGAGAAAAGAGCCTGGTCTGATGTCAGGAACTCAAAGAAATGTCAACTGGAAGAACCATGGTTCCAAAAAAACAATGATGGATGGACGGGGAAAAACTTAATCACAGCCACTGAATTTTTTTCACAGTAAATTCAAGGTGTTCTTACTACCATAGAAAATGCAACTTAAAAATGTCACTGAAAGTCACAAACTAGTTTTACTTTTCTAGGTGCACAGGGAAAATTGAGGTGAAAATCAATTGAAGAACAAAGTCAACTTAAAACCAAACAAAATTCCAATAAAAAAAAGCAATGAAATATTACATATTCCAACATTATATACTCATATTAAACCATACCCAGTCATAATGTCATGGAAATCATGTAAACATTAACAACAAGACAAATCAACACAAGTGCAAGCATAAAAGCTTCAACTTCCACCATGAATGCAAATCCTAATGCACATATAACTACATGAATCATTCATCCATAGAAAACACAACAAAACATGCATCCAACAGCTCCTAATCAACAATATAACCGAGTAGAGAGTTGGAGGAGTTCCTACCTGTTAATGATGACAAGTTCTTCAAAGCTCGATGACAGTTTTCCTTTGCTTCTCCAATGGTGCTAACTTGGTTTTGCTTCAACTAATGGTGCTCCAATGGCTAAGTTATTATCCAACCCAAGAAACTAAGGAGAAAGAAGGAGAAGAAAGAGAAGGGAGGGGCGGCTAGAGAGAAAGAGAGATGGAAGAGAGGAGGTTGGCCCAAGGGAGAGAGAGGATATGGCATGGGATAGGGTTGGACTCCTATAAGGGGTGGTTACCTTCTTTTGGTTGGATTCATAGTTTATGCCATACTAAATCCTCTCTTTCGCCAATCAACTATTGACCTCCCTAATTTGAATCAATCCCTCCCTAAATGAAAAATTCTGGGTCATTCACTAGCTTGGCACAAAAGCCAATTAACTAGGTGGCCAATTTTGGCATGCTCCTTGCCCGTCTGAGGCCCATTTACCTGCTTATCCATTGAACCCATTTTCCCTTAATTTTAAACTCATTTCTATCTCGTTTTCTCAAATTTATTCACTGATAGCCTCTACATTTTGGCTAGGGTTATCTCGGGAATCATACTAGGCAAATGATGTTCATATGACGAAGCATGCTCAACTTAGGTCACTATGGTAAAGTCAAATGTGTGGGTCCTCTTACTAACCCAAAGTGAACCCTTTGGTTAATTGATGTTCCATTTTTCCATTCTTGAACTTTTAGTCAGGGTACTAAGGTTTCATTTAACTGAGTTGACTGAATTAATTATGTAGCCATGTATTCCTAACTAAAATAGAAAAGTTTTGCCACTTACCCCTAATGGTGGGATATATTTTAGGCTCTTGTTGTTGTCCAAGTTAACTCAACATCCAAATTTCACACTTGAAATGAAACTACCAAAAGAATCCTAATTTTTGGGATGTTACAAGATATGTGTTCTTCTTTGGGACCTTTCATCTTCGTTGCCAAAGAAGGACATTGCTAATGAAGATCACAAAACTGTTAACTGACAGTCGACAATCAAAATGTGAAAAATAAAATTAGTTAAAATATGGTAATTATTTTTAATTTGTTTTTGCTATCGACTGTCAACTGCATGTTATTACAAACTGCCTGGAATGGAAGTTTGAGTTTTCTTCGGTGGTTAAAAAAGCTAAGAATCAAGTCAAAATTAAACCCGTTGTTGATTTTAAGTAGTTGAGACTATTTATTGGTTCATTTTTAAAGATTGGAGAGCTTGTAAAGAAAATAAATAAATTTTTAAATGATTACCTGACAGGTTCGTGACAAGTCCATCCAGGAAGGAGGAAGATGAGTAGATGGAGGATGGGGAGTAGCTAGAGACGACAAAGTAGGAAGCGGCAGGCTGAAGGAGGAAGGCAAAACACAGCTAAGAGGTAAAGGTGGGGTAGGTTTGGTTCAGTCGGTTGCTAGAGATGAAGTAGACGGACAAAGGTATTTGGGTAAATTTTAGCCACATGGTTAGTGGTTTTCACTTGCATAAGGGCATTTATAGGAATAGCCAAATCTTGGATATATTTACATGAATGCATAGAAGTCTAGGGCTATTTCTAAAAATATTCATCCTTATTTTGTACTCTAAGAAACTGTCTATGATACTTTGTAGAAAAAAAAAATACTCCCTATGTCCCACATTAATTGCTCCATTTGGTTTTGAATTAACTAATCAAAACCAAATGGAGCTATTAATACGTGACTGAGAGAGTATGCCATTTTAACTTTTAATAAACTAATAGAAGTGCACATCCACTACACTCCAAAGATTTATAATCCTATTACCATATGTAAATTAAGTTTAAGTTTAACAATTTTTCTTCGTCTATAAATATTACTTTTGGCGAAGTAGGCGTAATTGATGACTTTAATGACACAATTTTCCACCTTCCTTTCCACTTTAATAATAACATAATAAATACAATTAATGCATGCCCAGTTGAGAAAGGCAATTCAAGAATACTGATGATTAATTTACTCAAAAGGAAAGTAGTGAATGATTTCAAAAGAAAAAAAGTGGTGAAGACCTATTTAGTTAATCAATCGTACTTGAACAACGTATTGAAATTGACCTGGTTACGTAATCGTACTTGAACAACTTATTGAAATTGACCTGGTTGCGTAAACGGCATTGAAGATTAGTTTACCCAATCATGGATAGTGATGACCAACAACAGAAATTGATATTTTATTACACTGATCACCTTCCAGTGATTTTCAGGATTGATTAATAATCTATTTACTTCACCACATCAATGTGAATGGCACGGAAAGGTATAGCATATAAGGGCAAGATCAAGGTTAAAATTATAGTTCATTGCGCAAGCTAGTATCTTCTCCAAAGAAAGGAAAATTAAACTGGGTAAAGAAAATGTGGTGGAGAAATTAGAGATAAGATATTTTTTAATACAAAATTAGAGATAAGACTATTTTTTCTATCCAACCGAAGCTCATCACGCCAGTGTTTTATTTGACATATTGGGTGGATGCGTATCATCTTCCTTTGTCATCTGTAATAAATTGATGCTGGTTTATTCTAAACTAATGATTGGTTCTAACAAAGCGATTACTGCCCATTGTAGTATGGTTAAGAGAAAACGAGAGACATGCAGTCATAAAGGTTCTATTAATTCCGCTCAAGTCCGTGGCCCAGGTTGGCCTCATAATTGTAGCTGATTATTAATGATCAAATCTCCCTTGCAATAATCACTCTATGATCTGCTGCGAATCAGCAAAGAGTTCCTTAAAGACTTTCCAGACAAGATGCAAGTTTGCAAGTAATGAGTCACATCTCAACTTTCTGAAAGAAAATCTTGATTGGTGCAACTGTAAAGCTACAAAGACAATACATGCGGTACAGACTGACAGAGTCCTTTGTTTTTGTACAACAATCAGAGTACTGCCTGAAGGGTCCTTGAGCTTCTTTCTGATGGTGATGGTGGATCCCTATTGCTCGTTGCTCATGTATTAGTCGACCGCTCGGGGCAATCCGGCCTGGCAGACTACAAGGCTCGGTAACCATTTCAACTAAATTTGAATATGGAGAAGTCATCTAAATCATCTAAAAATTAAGTATATAAATAATTTAAATCTAAATCAGGATATAAACGCGGGACACCATTGGTCATCTATTCAGGGCACTATTTCCAATGTTAAAATGACGCTCCAAGTTGGGGCGCCATTTATGCATCTCCAAATAAAGATGCCTTTTATTTTTTATATTTTTAGTCCTTCTTTTTACCTTTTTTCTATCTTTCCTTTTTAGACCTCTTTTATATTTAATATTTATGGTTGGAGTTTACAAGTTGTTAAATTATTTACATAGGCAAATATAGATGTCAAATTGAGTCACTTGAACATTTCCAACATCTCATATTAATATTTCATATTCAAGATACTCTAACTAAGTTAGTTATTTTTTTTTTTGTAAATTTGAATATGAGTCATTCTAATATAGTTATCTCTTTTAATAGTTAAACATCATACACATCCAAATATCTTAACATTTTTCGGATTGGGCCAACATCACTATGGCGTTGGTTATCTACGTATTTATTGGGTAACATATCTAGTGTTATTTTAATAAAATTGGATCTATACGTAGTTCTGCTTAAAACTAAGGACTTTTAGCAAACATAGTATCATACAAAGTATGTTTAAGTATTTTTAACATGCATTCAATTATCATAGTCAACAAAGATAACAAAAGTGTCGACAAATCAAACAAATTATATTTTTAACTAAATCTGATGAATCAATCACATAATCCATTAAATCAATCATTCACAAAATTTAATAAATTGGATAATTCATTTGTGAATAAAATCCAATAAATTATTCGAAATCGGATAAATCATCATTCATAGAATGTTGCTAATACCAAAGCGATATACACCAGTGCTCATGGGGCAATATGATAAGAATGAAAGAGATCTTACTATAATGTATCATTTTATAGGTGCGCAATATGCCTCAATAGGTAAGTACATATAATTGATAGCTTTTGGGCTTTATACCAAATAACCACCTGTCACCGATACTAAAACAACAAACATCATGCTTATGGGGCACTGAGATTAGAATGAAAGAGATCTTTTCATAATATGTCAATTTATGGGCAAGCCATATGCCTTACTAAGAGGTATCTAGAAATCATAACTCCAATAGCTTTTGAGCTTTATACATAATAACTAACCTTCAATTCTAATCATTCAAAATATAGAAAGGTCAATGACTACTTCAGGCTAAAATGGGTTAGAAATGGCTCCAAAACGGAGAAGAAAAGGTCTAGAGACGGGGGGAAAGTAGAGAGAAGAGAAGAAATGAGGGGAAGGTGTGTGAAATAAGAGGAGAAGTCCCCTTCATACAGGGAATAGGTAGTTGGATGTACATCATGTGGCTTGCATCTAGCTATCAAAAACTATTGGTAGTCGAAGCCTCTTCCTACTCTCAGGGTGTTATGTTTCTGAGCTTGAGTGCGGCGGATAGAGTCTTCCCTTGTGCTAGAAAAAACTTGATTTTGTGCTTGAAAATGGCGAGTAAAACCTCCCCTTACGCTGGGACAATTTCTCCTTCTAGCTTGCAAGTGGCAAAAAAAGCCTCCTCTTCCCTTGGGCTCCCTAAAAGTGGCTAACTCGAAAAATAGACCCCTCCATGATATAGAGCGCCCTTAAATTAGTTAGGATTGATATTTGAACAATCGAATTCAGGCAAGAAATGACTTAAAATGGGGGGAGAAGCTAGGACGATGAGCAAAAATCAGAGCGTTGGAAAGGAAATGGTATGAAAAAGAATGAGCTCCCCTCCCCCTTATTTGAGTATTCGAGCAATTAGATTTGCGCCATGCAGTAGGCATCCAAAGGCTGGCCAATTGCTAGCCATCGTGCATGGCCAGCCACGCGCTGGCCACGAAGGGCTATTGTGCTGCATTAGTGCTAATGACACCACACAATTTATTTATTTATTATTTCTAGCTTTGTCCTTATTTGAAATAGTAAATTCAATTTTCAAGTAGGCGTAACTCCCTACCCTAAACTCAATTTTGCATGTTCTTGGTATAGTTGCACTCATATTGATGAGCCCTTTGAAATGAGACTCTATAAGGGCATCTTATCTTATGAATTTAAAGTGGGATAGCCCATGCCACACTTCTTGAGGCCACTACTATAACGACTTATTTTTTAATTACACCTAACTAGAGGGGTTAGGGGTAATTATATAATTTTTAGATAAGCTTTAAGGAGTGTGAAAGGTTAAAATTTCTATATATGGGTAGATCTCAAAGTATGAGCGTAATGAATAGAAGCACACAAATTGGAGGTTGGGATCAAAAGTTATAACCTCGTGAAGCGTGCCAATGGGCAAGACCCACATAAAAAGTGTAGAATAACCTAGCCATATTGGTGTTTTAAAGGGCTTGTTAATACGAGTCCATTGGTACCAAGAACGCCCGATTCCAACTTCGGGGTAAGAAGATATTCAATTTTGAAGTTGGATGTTATTTGAATTAAATAATATGAGAAAACGGATAAAATATTAAGAAGAGGATGGAAATAGTTGGTGTTAGTTGCACTGCAGAGCCATGGAGCATTGCTTAGGGGCCCATGAGACCGAGCGACGTGTGGCATGTTGTGTGCAGTGCGCGGCCATGTGCATTACACATGCGGCAGCTGGGTCGAACAATGCACAAGCGTGAGATGAGTGGAGTGCACGTGCATAGTTCCATTTTGTACACTCATAGGTCTTTCCCTATAAATAGGAAACCCGTGGAGATTTCCAAAAGAGTTTTCTGGTCTATTCTGAGTCCGATTTAGCCGGTTGAAGTGGCATTCTTAGTTAATTTGAGGGGGTTTTACTCAATAGAAGTGTCACTCCTTGAGTTAGTGACTCTAGAGAGGGGATACAACCTGAGATAAGACAAGGCTATGTCCGACGTCCCCGAGCCCAAAGAGAGAGAAGTGGACTGAAGTGAGAGGTGGTTTTATCCTTTGTTGTTGGGCTGCACTAATAGAAGTGGCCCGAAGGGAAGTGGCTGTCCTTCACTGACGGGTCACACAGTGTGAAATATTTCTCCAGATAAGGGGAGGTTCTATCCATCGCCTTTAGGCACTGAGGGAGAAAAGTGCCTGCTGGTAAGGATCTATCCGCTGCCTATTGTTAACATTAAAAAAAAATCAAAATTCAAAGGCCAAGATTTTGGAGCTTGACCAGCTCTAAATGAAACCAAAATTTTAAAATGGACAAAGTCCTAAAAGTGGACAAAGTCAAAATACAGAAAAAAAAAAGTAAAATCTAATCCTACACACGTAGAGATGAGTTATGACTTCTAACAAAATTTTTTTGTGAGGACCTCATAAGGCCCCCTTACACTCAAAGATAGCTACAATAGCTAAATTGACTATGTGAGATCCCATAAATCTCACATGAAAATTATCATGAAAATAAAAAAAAGAACACAAAAAGTTAAATTTCAAAGAACTCAAAGTTCGATAAAAAATTAGTAAAATAAAAAGATTATGTGGAAAACCATTATGAGCCCCACATAGAGAGTAGGAAGACTAAGTCAAAGACCTGCAGCTCATGATCCCCTACTCTAAACAAAAAAAATAATTAAAGAAATGAAATAAAAAAATGAATGAATGAAATTATAAAACTAAAAAAATGAATAAATGACGATGTGTAAAAAGAGTGATTTAGTGGAGGAGACCAAGTTAAAGGTATAATGCCCGGACTTCTCTCACACTTCCCACTTTCCACTAACTCACTCCCACTAATCAATTCGGTTATCACCAACCATCCCACTAATCGATTCCCCACCTCCCACTAACCCATTCTCCATCTCCCACTAACTCACTCTCCACTTCCCATGAACTACCCTTCCAAATTACCCCGACTACTTTGCTATACTACCCATTCATTTTCTTAAAGAGGGGCTTTTGACTTTCAAGTCTAAGGAACCTCCAATACGAAATTTAAAAGTCCATCACCCACCAAAAAGACATCCAGAAATTCTAAGAGCATTGACCTTTTGAAAGTTGAAGAAGTTCGAAGAATCAGAAGAGAAACAAGAAGTATGCAAGAAGGGAGAAGAATTTGTGCAAGGGAGCTCTCATCTTCAAAAGGTTTCTTTGTTTCTTCTTTTCTTTTTTCCTAAATTTGAAAGTTGTAGCCACTTCTCCTTTCTTTTTATTTTAATAAATTCCAAGTTATTTTTTTTATTTTACCACTAATTGAAGGAATTTGAAAATTAATTAATCACCATTACTCATTCCAAATTGTAAAGAGTAGTCTTGATTAATCAAGAGAAGGTCATCCCACATAAAAAAAGTTGTTCTCTATCTCTTGCAAGGAGGGATCATCTGATCTATTCTCTTGACTTTTTCTGAGAACTACCAAAATTCACCAATAGATTTCTAGTACACCCGGAGGGTCCTTCTCCTCCTTCTATCTTTTTGGCAAAAATGGAGGCTACTGAGAATTTCAAGCTCGTTATTAATTTTGATGAGGCTAAGTTTCAAGCTTTGTTGGCAAAGCAGAAACATGAAAAAAAAATGGTGATCTCGGTGGACACCAACATGGATGTTATATGTAGTTCCAAGAAGAAGACTAAAGTTAATGTTCCATTGCCTAAGACGACTCACTCCCCTCACTTTGCCTATGGTATAGTTTTGACTAGTGACAGTGTGCTTTCACGGCTAAGGCACAATACTCCTGAACACTTTGTGCACCAAGCTCATCTAGAGCCTAAGACCACTCACTCCCCTCACTTTGCCTATGGAAAAGTTTTGAGCAATGACAGTGTGTTTTCAAGGCTAAGGCACAATACTCCTGAAGACATTGTGAACAAAGCTCATATATAGCCTAAGACCACTCACTCCCCTCACTTTGCTAATGGAAAAGTTTTGAGCGGTGATAGTGTGTTTATGTAATAACCCCGCTTTTCTAATTACGTCCAGCCAAAAGGGCTAGAGCTAATTAGTAATTTTCCTAATAAATTTTATAAGGTATTAGAGGTCGAAGCCTCTATATATGAGTAGATCTTGAAAAAACGAGCATAACGAATCAAAGAATGTGCGAAATAGATGCCAGGTTAGAAAATTATGACCTTGTGAAATGTGTAATACAGGCAGGACCCACTTGAAAAGAGAGGGATATACTGCTTTAAATGGGTTAGAATTGAAGGGCTCGTTGATACAAGTCCAATAGTACCAAGAACATGCGAATCCAAATCTGGGGTAGAAAGATACACTCGTTTAAAGATATATATTTATTAAAAAAGAAAAAAGAAAAAAGAAAAAGAAAATGTGTTGCACGCGCGATAGTGGCACACGTAATGCATGGCCATGATGCACGGTCACCGTGCATGTTACACATGGGCGATGCACTGTGCATGAGCTGTGTATAAACGGCGGGAGGTAGGCCGCTGTTTTGAAATGGTAGCTCGGGTTATATATACCCCATTCCATTTAGTTTTGAGACAAGATCTTCATATTCTCCGTTTCTGAGTGTTCTAAGCCATTTTAGCCCATTCAATAGGCGTTCTTAACGAAATTGAGCATGCTCTATGCAATGCAGGGGTCCTTCCTTCAATTTGGAGACTGTATAAGTAGGAAATGTCCCGAGACAAGAAGAGACTCTGTAAGTCATCCTCGAGCACCAAAGAACTTCTCTTTCTCTATTTATGATCGTTCTAACTCCAATTAAGCTTGTTTTAGAGGCGTTCTTAAGTGAATCAAGTGTATTCTACACAATGGAGGGGTCCGTTCTCTTAGTTGTCTACCCCTGAGACAAAGAGAGGCCCTGCCCGTTGTCCTCGAGTACTGGAGAAAGAAAAAGGAGCCAAGAACATGACAGGCTTCTATCTGCAGTTGCCGGGCTACAACAAGAGAAGCGATCTGGAGTAGGGGAGGCTCTGTCCTACACTAAAGAACCACCTAGTAAGAGAGACATCCCCAAGCTAAGGGGAGGCTTTGTCCATAGTTCATAAGCACGGAAAGAGAAAAATGTCTCTGAAAAGAGGATGTTCTGTCCATCACCTTCGAGCAAGGAAAGTAAGGAGTATCTCCTAGCTAAAGGGATGCTACTTCCGCCTACTTCAAAGGTGAGTCTGCCCTACATCCTCAGACCTGAAAGGAGGACACTCTGAAGAAACGAACAACTCTAAACGCTACCACTTCCGATGTCTCCTATAGGTAAGTATACTTGATCTTCTGTATGAGAATACATATACATCCTAAGTAGTTAACCTAGGATGTTAAATTACTTATATGCTTACACATCTTAATTGGTGATAATAATGTACTAATTAAGATGTATGATTTGTTATGATTTAATATGTTCCAATTCGAATTACTTTGTTATGCTTTATCCGATATGATCTGAAGTGTCCTGCTATGCTTGATCCATTGTGTTATGATATGTTGTGTTTAGATGTGACTAAATGTGACCGATCTCACTTTGGGATGGAATGAGACATGTGATGTGTCCAGTCTCACTCTAGGGTAGAGCAAGACGTGTGAATGTGATTGATTTTGCTCTATGTCAGAGCAAAACATGTGGTTGTGTCAGTGTTATGTCCCGCTTTGTAGTAGAGTGAGATGTGTGATTTCGTTGATTTATTAACTTCCGCTTGACTCTGATAGATTACGAGTTTCTGTAACGCCCCGACCCGTACCACTTGACCTGGACCAGGGTTAGTTCGGAAAACACAATCGGAGTGTATAAAATAAATGGAAAAATTAAGACCGACTGACCAAGAGTTGCATACTATGAGTGCGAGAGTCATAACGTTCATCTGCGCACTACGGAGCTTTAACGTTCCGTTGTGCGTAGATCAGAACAAGCCTAATTTTATAACTAATTTGGATTGGGCCAACGTTATTTTGTCATTGGTTGCCTATGTACATATTGGATACCATCTCTGACGTTATTCCAATATGATCGGATCCGAACGTAGATCTGCCTAACGGCTAATACATTCACCAGACATCAGAAAATCATATATGATAAAATATGTATACTTTATATTCGAATAATTTATCCGATGGAAATCTTATAAATCATCAGAGTCAAACGGAAGCAAATAAATCAGTAAAATACACTTCTCACATAGATGAGAAGAATACTAACAAAACACACCCATCCCACTCTATCATAGAGCGGAGCAGAACACACTACAGAGAATGTTGGATCATATCAGAACATATCAGATCCTATCATACTGGTCATATCAGATTGGAGTATGTCAAGTCACAACAGAGCATTTTAGATCACAACAGAATAAATCAAAGTAAATTAAATAGAAACATATCAGCATGTATCACATCATAGCAAATACTATATCTTAATTAGTATATTACTAATTAAGATGTCCATTCATATAAATTATAATAAACTAGAAGGTCAGGAAAGTGTACTCCCCTCCAATTCCGGAAGTGGCGATGTTCGGAGTTGCTCGTTTCCTCAGGGCGTCTGCCCTTTTTTGGTCCGGAGACAGTGGCCAGAACCTCTTCTAACTTCGGAACACTTTATCCTTCCTACACCCGTAGGCAGCGGACAGAACCTCCCCTTACCCAGAAATACTTTACCCTCACAGCGCCCGTAGGCAGCGGACAGAACCTCCCCTTGTCTGGAAACACTTTTCCCTTCCCGTGCCCGTAGGCAACGGGCAGAACCTCCCCTTACCCTTGGCATGTTTCCCTTATATAGCATTGCTAACTCGAGGAATAGATGTTTCCATTACGTTGATCACCCTTGAATTATCTAGGAATGCCTCTTGAACGACTCGAATCGGACTTAAAATAAGTAAGAAATGAAGAACAGAAGATGAGAAAACGTGGGAGAATCTTCCCTTGCCTGGAGATATTTTACCCTTTCTGCGCCCGTAGATGCTTCCGAGCGTATGGGGAAAGTTGGAATACACACGCATGTGCATGCACCACTTGGCGCAAAACCAATGGACCGTGGTTTTGGTCGGCGCACCTTACGCATACGTCACAACGTTGTGTGTGGCGCGCGCAGCAGCGCCGCGCGTTCAACGCATGATGGGCAGTCCACCAAGTGATCGCGCCACGTCACGCGGATGGCCATGATCGTGCGTCCTGCAGCACGGCGCGGCTCGGCTCTGATGATGTCATCTATTTCGTCTTTATTTGAATATTTTATTATTCTTTCATTCAAATATAATTTCAACTTCAAAACGCGATAACTTTTTATCCCGAAGTCGGAATTGCACAATCTTGGTACCGATGGACTCGTATCGACGAGCCTTTCAAAACTAGACCACATATGGGTAGGTTATCTAGCATTTTAAAAGTGGGTCCCACCCATGTGGCACGCTTCCCAAGGTCATAACTTTCGTTCCCAACCTCCGTTTTGCGCATTCTTTGATTTGTTATACTCGTTACTACGAGCTCTACCTGGATACGGGGATTTTACCTAATAAAACCCCCTAACACTAATATCAAATTACCAAATTACCTTTAACCCCCCCGGCTTAAGCATAACTGAAAGAGGGTCGTTACATTCTTCCCCCCTTAAACGAATTGCGTCCTCGCAATTCTCCTAAAAATACTTGTCAAACTAAAAATTGACAAGAATGCCGACCGTTAGTCGAATAACAAACATGAATCCAATTAGTTTATAATCGGAGATAACATTCAAAAACACAATTAACTAAGTTATAAGCGGATGTCATAATCCGATAACTTATCCGATAACTCATAAGTTTGTAGCTTAAATTTGGATATCACAAAAATAGATCCGATAAATCATAATTAGAATAAACCATTTCAGAAATAGAATCAGATAAAATACTTTAAACATAATCTCTTCATTCAGATAGGTCATTATTTTGAATATAGAAAAGTAAGGTTAATGAAATCTCTTTACATAATTTCAAAACCTTTTAGATATACAGTTTGATAAGTTATAATTAGATAAAAACATTTTAATGTAAATCTAATTAATTCAATTAAATCATATTATCAGAGTAAAATCAAAATAGAGTAGACAGATTAATTGGGAAAATTTTGGAATTAAATCACCCAATAAATCACATAATCAAATTTAAAAATTAGATAATTTTTCAGGATCAGAAAAGAACCAATAGATCAAATAGAATGGATAGATTAGACAAATCAAATAAAAAGATCAGAACAGACAGAATATACATATCAGACAAACTGGACAAAACAGACACATTTGGCAAAACAAATGGAACGGATAGAAAGGACATAATAGATTGATCAGAACGGACAGATTATATAGATTAGACAGAATTGACAAAATCGATAGATCAGACAAGACTGACATATCAAACAGAACAGACTTAACTGACATATCAGACAGATAAAACAGACAGAACGGATAGATAAGACATTAGAAACTTCAGACAGATCAGACCGAACAAAATGATTGGATATAACAGATGGATCAAACAGAACAAATATATATCAGATAGAACAGACAAATGAGACAGAACTGATACATTAGTCATAATAAACGGAACATATAGAACAAACAGAATAGACAAAATGGACAAAACAACAGATCAGGCAAAACATAGACAAAACAAACATAATGGACATATCAGACATAACAAACATAACGGATAGATCAGACATATCAGACAGAACATATAGATCACATAGAACAGAATAAATAGACAAATCAGATATATTAAACATAACAGACAGAACAAATCAAACAAATTAGAAAGAATTGACAAAACAGACAAATTAGAACGGACAGAAGAGACAGAACAAACAGATCAAATAGATTTGGCAGAATGAACAGATCGAACAGAATAGACAAATCAAAAAGACAGATTAGATAGACAGAGCCGTGATACTGAACGACGTTCCCCTCGACACTCATTGGGTGGCGAGAGGCTCAGAAGGATAGGAGCTTTCCCATGATGCTCCACTCCTATATGCATGCACCAAAACTGATTTTTCGGTGGGTATCCAGACAGAGAGTGCACTGATACTTTCAGGTTTTACCCTAAAACTACCCAAAAAGTGCACATATTCAAAACATAATGCAGTATGTATAAATTATTTCTCCAATATCGTATTATCCTAAAAACATGTGTAATAAGCATAAATTTAGAATTTATAACCCCTTAGGTTGAATTATAATGCTAAGCAAAAATATATGGAAATGATTATACTCTTTTTCAGAAGAATCGTTTATCAGAAAGAATTATTGAGAAATACTTTGATGCAGAAACATATGTACAAATTGTCGGTTCATCCGAGTGATGAGAAAACCAGAGCCGTGATACCAAATGGCGTTCCCCTTGTACTCATGGGGTAGCAAGGGGCTCAGAAAGTGAGGAGCTTTCCCATGATGCTCCACACCCGTGCACATGCCAGAACCGATTATTTTTCTCGGTGGGTATCCAGAGAGTGCAAGCACTTGCGTATCAGTATACGCATCAGAGCAAAAATTTTTATCAGGAGTAGTTGTTACTCAGAATCTTTTTACGAAATCATTCGGAATTGAAAACATCGGACGGAAAATATATTAGACATCATTTAGACTCTTTTCATAGAGGTCTTAAAAAAAATCAAGTCATCTGACAGAAAACAATTTTTTTTTAGTGGTATTTGATCAAAAGCAAAACGTATGACAGAAAATAGATTTTGCACCTTTAAATCAGAACATATAATCCCGGTTAACATGGTACTCAGAACAAAATTTCAAATCAAACTTGAAGTAAAAAATTGTCTCTATATACTAGAAGAATTAACAATAGAGTTATACACTAACTCCAATTTCCATATCACAGTTGTTTGACGATTACTTATTGGTGAGAGACTATTTGAAATTTAAGTTACTAAAATAATTATGTAATATATTTTTAGAACAGATATTTTCAATTTATCAGAATTTATAAAAATCAAGATTTAGATAAGGTTCGATACTATATGGACAAAAGAAAATTTTGAGTCATCAGAATTCACAAATTTGGAGTCCCTTGGAATTTTGTTGTAACATATGCAAAATAGGATTTTAAAACAAATTAATACAACTGATTTTAGAACAAAATTGTTAAACCATTCTCAAAAAAGTTAAAATTTATAACTTTGTAGTTCGTATTAAACCTGATGTCGTATATACCAGACAAAAAGTTCAAACCCAGAATTCATAAAATCAGAGTTAAGATCAAATCAGATACCACACATACAAAACATAATTTTAATTTATAAATTAGAATAAAATTGGAGTCCATTGGGAATCTAACGCAACGCATGCAAACATAATTTCCATCAAATTTGATATAGCAGAAGATTCGTATTATATTCAATTGCATATATATCAAACAGAAAGTTCAAATATCGGAAGTCGTATTAAATCAAGTATCACAGTTGAAACCAAAATTTTAAATTAATTCCTATTGAAAATTGGAATCTATTTCAAACCGATATTCAGAACAATAATTTTAAATAATAACAATTCAGATGCAAAATTCGTAATATCAATCTGATATAACATAAGTCGAACAGAAATTCTGAATTACTTATAATTAAACAAATCAGAATTTATAAATATTAAAGTTTAGAGTAATTCCAATGTCATACTCGTAAAAGAAAACTACGAATCAAATTCAATACAACTTATTTGTAGTAAAATTTTCAAATCATTGTAGATTCAGAATTAAACTTTTATAAAAAGGATTCGCGTACCAAATCCTTATGAAACAAATTCAGACAAGAATTCAAATAGTTTCTGACTTGAAATTAAAATTCACAAAATCGACATTTAACTTCAATTACTTACCGAGCTTGTAAGACAGAAATTTAAAATTATTTCTCATTCAAAATCGGAAGATGAAAATTTGACGAGCGTGCGCGCGTTCGCCGCGCGTCCCGTGCTCGTTGCACGGTCCACCGAACAATCGCGCGGGACCCGCATCGCACAGACGGCCGCAATCGCGTGTCCTACGGCGTGGCGGCTCGGTTCTGGCGTGGCGCGCTTGGCTCAGCTCTGATGATGTCATCTATTTCGTCTTTATTTGAATATCTTTTTATTCTTTCATTCAAATATAATTCCAACTTCAAAACGCGATAACTTTTTATGCCGAAGTCGGAATTGCAGAATCTTGGTACCGTGGACTCGTATCGATGAGCCCTTCAAAACTAGACCCACATAGGTAGGTTATCTCGCACTTTTAAAGTAGGTCCCGCCCATGTGGCATGCTTCCCGAGGTCGTAACTTTCGTTGCCAACCTCTGTTTTGCGCGTTCTTTGTATTGTTACACTCATTACTACGAGCTCTACCCGGATATGGGGGTTTTACCTAATAAAACCCCATAACACTGATATCAAATTAGGAAATTACCCTTAACCCCCTCGGGTAAAGCATAACAGGAAGAGGGTCGTTACAGTTTCAGTATGACTCTGATTGAATATCAGTATATGCATATTTTAACGTATATGATTTTGTTATGTCTATTGTATATAATAGCTATTAGGCAGAACTACTTTCAGATCCGATTGTATTGGAATAATATTGTGAATGTTATCCAAAACATATGTAAGCAACCAATGGCAAGGCAACGTTGGCCCGATCCAAATTAATTATAAATATAACTTTTATTCTAATTTACACGCGATGAACTATGAAGCTTCATTGTGTTTATATGAATGTTACAACTCGAGTCTATGTATAAGGAAGCTTTAAAGCTCCGTAGTGCATAGATGAACGTTGTACCTTTAGCACACAGATGATGATTCCTTATTTAAGGAAGGTAAAAATTTTTATTAGAGAATTTCTAGACCTTGGCTCGGGTCGGGGCATTACAGTTTTCAAGGCTAAGTCACAATACTCATGGAGACCTATTGAACCAAGTTCATCTGAAGCCTAAGACGACTCACTCCCCTCACTTTGTTTTTGGCAAAAGATCGAGTGGTGAAAGTGTATTCTTAAGGCTAGGGAACAAAGTTTTGGGTGGAAAATCAAAAATATTAAAAAAGTCTCTAAATGTTTCAAGACCTGTGAAAAAAACAAAAGCTATAGTTCAAGGGGCTAAAAGAAATGTGAATGATAGCCTCATTGATGTTCGTATATGGGATTCATTGGGTCATTTTCCAACCTCCTTCAAAGAGGTACGACAAAATAATCGGTTTAAGCCATTGGAGGATTTAAATGGGGAAATGACAATAAATCTTTTCTTGAGATCTCAAAGGCCCAAAAAGAAAAATGGACCTATGATTGTAACATTCCCCATGACTGGAGAATTTTTTCAGCCTGGAAAGATGAAAATGTCATATGCTTTCAAGACAAAGTAAAAGAAAATTTCTTGCATGATGGTTGAAACTCCATATGACAAAAAGATTTGGCAAAAAGAAAAACTCATGCTGAAAATACATGTTATTGAGCATGAGTCTTTGCAATGAAGAATGAAGTTTCACAAAATGGTTATCATACTTTGTGTGATAATTCAAATCCCAAAGGGTGGAGGCCCATGAAAAAAAGAGGACAAAAAAGTATGAGATAGGGAAACTCTTTCCAGAAAAGGAAAGGGGGTGATTTTACTCACAATAAAATTTCTTCAAAAATGACTGAACGAAGTGTTTTACTCCCATGCCTTACATGTGGCAATGGCAAGATACCTTTCTTCCAAGAAAAGGACTATGGAGGGAATGACTTTGGAAAACCATATTTTCAATGAAGAAGGTCATCCAAGTTCATTCCCTTTCCTACCATTGACAGATCAAAATTTTGTTGGATGAGAGAAGATTTTAAGAATAATAACATTAACAAGTCTTCACAACTTGAGGAAAAAGAACACCTGACTCTTGAGAATAGTACGGTGCAAGACAGTTCTAAACTACTATATTTTCCTAGTGAGTTTGATTCTTCAATGGTAATTTGCCCCAAGAAGGAGAAAGAGTATTAGAAAATTAAGTCCAATGACTAGTGGTAGTCGGGAAAAATTATCCCTAGGTGATGAAATTGAGAATTTGAGCTGAAGTTCTCCCAAATTCTTGAAAACAACCTAAAGGTGGATGCCTAAGGAAAATGAGCCCCATGTTGCAATTGTAAATATGGTTGGCTCAAAGAGTGAAGAAGAGCAAACTATGAAAATAACTCAATACTACACAAGGAGTAAAAAGAAATTTTCCTTTAAAGATGGGGGTGTAGGGACTTCTTCAGGATCTCCTAAATTAACTTTTGCAACAAGTGAATTCCATTCAATCACTCCTCATGAAGAAGGGGATTATGATGAAGAGGAGGTTTATGTGGAGGATAGTTCTACATCTTCCAACACTATTCCCATAACTTTGTCTTCTTTGGAATCCAGAAAAGTTGGAGTGCATATGACAACAAGAGAAAAAGATGACATAGAGATAGGGCAAGTCCCTACTTGTTTTATTAAATTCATGATAGATCAAGAAAAGCAGATAGAAGAACTCAAAGCCATGATTAGTGCATTAGCCACAAGAACTCAAAGTCAACAACAAGTCACTTCTAATTATTAAGGTGACTTTCATGAAGTCAATTCTCATGAAAATGAAGGAATGGATAGGGAAAGCCTTCAAGCACTTACATTAAGAAAAGAGATGCAAGAAACTCTTCAACACATCCAAGAAAAGTCTAAGTTGAGAAAAGCAGGAGTAAATTCCCCTTACCTAACTTGGATGGATAAAGTACCCTTCCCACCCAAATTCAAGCAGTCAAACTTACAAACCTATAATAGTCAGGCTTCTCCAAAACAACATATTTGCCACTTCAAGGCTTTAACTGGAAACCTTGTTGGCAATGATGCTGTATTGATTAGACTATTTGTCAAAATGTTGAAGGGAACTACATTCGATTGGTATATGACATTGCCAGAAGAATCGGTACAAACATGGAGGCTAAATTATTGAGTCATTTCTTTGATGAAGAAGCAACCACTTCCATGGCCCAACTTTATTCGACAAAGTAGGGGCCAAAGGAGATAGTACGTGATTTCATAAAAAGGTGGAGGGCTCTTGTACTAAAATTTCCTAATGGAATAACTCAGAAAAATCTTATTGAAATATGTCATTTGAATCTTCATGTAAAGATTCAATCAAAGATGGGATCTATAAAGCCATAAACATTTAACGGTCTCATGAAAAGCACTATTGAGGCAGAGCATTTAGTGTTTGAACATGAAGCTGAAAAATATGGTGAAAAGAAAGAGTATGCTAAACCCAGTAAGAAGAAAGAAGTATTTTCTGTTCAAACGTCAGAAGCAATATCTCAAGAGAAGAAAGACAAGAGGACAGAGGTGAAGAAAAGAACATTAAAAGAAAGAATGAATAGAGAATATTCTTTTGATGCGCATGAAACTGAAAACCTCTTTCATGAGTTGATGAAGAGAGGGAAGATCAAGCTTTAGGAGTGCAAGAGATCGAATGAAGAAAAATAAAGAAATGATCCCTCATTTTGTTTATTCCATTGAATCCTGGGCCATAACATCAAACAATACTATGTTTTCAAAGATCAAGTGCAGGCTTTTATGGATGAGGGAGTTATTAAGTTAATTTGAGAAGAGAAGAAAGTTTCTACAAATTTGGTGTTAGTCCGATTTGGGGCTTTTGACCAAATTTCATTGAATATTCCTTACGAAGAATAGGATGTGGAGTTTAAATATGCAGAAGTTTATTTAGAAAATTATGAGTCACTTACCCCTCTTCATATATTAGATGACACCTTCATATAGGTACATCCAAATCTTTTGAAAGATGAAAATTGGGAGATCGTTCAAAAAAAGTCTTTCACACGCAAAGCATATGTTATCACTAGAATGGGGGCATTCCTTCCCCCACCCATGTTACGTAGTCAAAAAAGGAAGCAAAAAGAAAAAAGAAGGCAAAAAGGAAGAGTGAAGTCTTGCCGATAGAGTTACTTGAGCAAGAATCAAGAGTTCCACGTACTTTGGCAGAGTTCATGCCACTGGATCCTTGTGAAAAGGAGGAGAGGTTAAATGACATAATGGTCCCAATTCTTGAATAGAAATAACTAATTGAAGAATTTTGGGAATGCAATAACAACATTATAATCTCAGACTCAGAAAGTAAAAATGACCATTCAGAAGTTGAAGATAATCCTGTCATTGTGTTGTATTATGAGTTAGATGGCTCAATTAAAATCTAACAAAATACTTTAAGCCAAGAGTTGGACATTAAAATAAAGAAGAATGAACCATGGTCAACTTTTGAATATGGAGAACACTTCCTTCCAAATAGATGGAGGGCTTGGCTAGAAGATGAAGAAAAAACTATCATTTGGGAGAACAAAGACACAGAAACCAAAATAGATAAGCCTTGGCTTGTACTTGAAAATGAAAGTGTGAAACTTTTATCTAATGGTTGGAGAGCTTGGGAAGAAAAAGAAAAAGAGGATAACCCACAAAGAAAAAAGATGAAGTGGGAAGTAAAAAGCTTTGAGGGGCTACCACAATCAGAAGAAGGCAACTCTTTAACTCAATCTCTTTTAGCTTAAGAGAAAGACAAGATGATCATCCCAATTGAAGAAGATGAGGTGGATGAAGAAACAACTCATGAGTGCCATATGGTTTCAGTCAAAGACTCAAAGCTAGAAATGGACTCAGTTAAATCATCAAACCAAACACAGTCTATGACAAAAGACTTTCAAGAAATGAAAATAAGTCTTCTTTCCTCTTGGATTGGCTTATCTTCAAAGAAAAATCTAAATTTTTTTAATAAAAAGAAAGAAAGCATTTTGAAGCCAAAACTTTGGATGTGGCAACTCAGATACTACCATGCTTGCCTCAGCTTCCAAGGATGACCTCTTTCACAGGAAATGATTCATTATTAAGAAAAAATACTAGATTGAGGTCTAGAGGGGCTAAGTCTCAGATTAAATCTTCTAGAGACTAAGTCATGGCCTCTAAAACTCAAATCAAAGTATCTAATGTTCAACCTCAAATTTTAAAATGTTATGAAAACTATTGGGTTGAGTATATGGGACGAAAGAGGTACAAGATAAGATTCTCCCAAAGTCTCTCTATGGGCAAGTGATGAGAAAATTATTCTTAGTGGATGGGGACGTGATGATGAATCAATAATTGCTCCCTTGAAGGAAAAAGATAATGAGGATGAAAAGATATTCATGTGTAACATGATTTCTCTTTATCATAAGTTTGCTCCAACAAACAAAGAAGAATACTTAGTTAAAGACTTTTGCAACATGACAAAGTTAACTAAGGAAGAAATTGTTGGCGAAACTTATGATCGTTTTGCATCTGAATCTGAAGGAAGCATGGAGCAAATCTACAACACCGAAGAAGCAAATCCTGGAACAAGGTTAGGGCGAGATTATCACAAAGATTACTTTGACTATTGGAAGGAAAAAGAAAAAATAAAACAACAAAAAGGTTTCTGGTTTCAATCACCTCTTCCAGATATAAGTGAACCTTTAAATTATGACTTGATTACTCAACTAGCAAATGTACCTGTCAGGTTGACCATGTATGACTTGTTTTGATTCTTTATAAAAATTAGGAAGACAGTTGTCAATGCGCTAATAGAAGCTGAAAAATATGCACTTCATGTCAACCGTGTTAACATCAAAGGAAAGAAAAAAATATGTGAAAAATATTATGAAGTTAAGTTTGACGACAATCTTCAAACATCTATCTTATTTTCAAAAGATGACATGCTACTTGGAGACATGAAACATAAAAGACCACTATATCATACAGGGTATATTTGTTATGTGGAGCCACATCAAATTCAAATCAACCCAGGCTCTAGAATTAATATTCTCCCAATTTGTACCTTGGAATACTTATGAATCCCTATAAAGAAGCTCACTCCTGCAATAACAAACATTCAAGGATATGATGCAAATTCACAAAAAACTAAGGGAAAGATCTTCCTAAAATGTCGAATTAGAAGTTTGAAGTCTAAAGTGACATGTTACGTGATCAGTAACCAAACTTCCTACAGTCTTGGATACATGAAAACTAAGTGATCCCCTCAACACTTCACCTGTGCTTCAAGTACATTGGACATGATGGAAAATTTCACTGAGTCTTTCCTGACGAGAAACCATTCAAGGGTGTTGTAGCCTACTTTGTTGACTCTGCAATATATGTAGATGATGATATTGAGGAGTCTGAAGACTCGAAAGCAATAGATCCTCAAGGAAGCAATGTAAGGTTTACAAATGCTAAAGGAAAGTACATTGTCAATGTGACGACCCGGAATTTTAAAAGCCATTTTTTTAAAAATAGCATGAACGGTAAGTCACGAGATTTTTTTTAAATACAAAATAAACCATTCGATTAAATATCCAGGTCATGATAACTTGGGTTCACAAATATGGATATGAAATCATATAATATTATTACACATCTCAAAATTCAATAAGAATAGCTCATCCATCTAAGTACAAGTCTGGCATTCGTCTAAAAATAAATAAGTTGACCCTCACGTTAAAATACACTTTTGTACCGGAGTTTCATAAATGAAGAAACTTCATCTTATGCACATCAAACTTGGTCTCACTTGTCGTTGCCTGGAAAACCTGCAACCAACCAAACCAAGCAACAACAACAATAATAGATCCTCTCCGCCCTCAGGAGAAGAGCTTCCAAGGGACAAAAGGTTTTATTAATGTTTTTCGGATCGGGCTAACATCACCCGATGTTAGTTGCCTACATACTCATGAGACAACATCTTCAATGTTTCCAACAAGATCGGATCCAGGTGTAGTTCTGCCTAAAACTATACTATCCTAAGAAGTATAGCATCACACATACAATGCTTAAATATTTTTAATCAACCTACATTTTATGCAAATCCTTTAATCGTTCCACTTGTCTAATTAAACAAGCAATATCAAACAATGTTATTAATTATCTCACAACCCATGTTCAATAATTAATACTATCAATATGTATCCACTCCGAAATAACTCGACTCTCGAAGAAATCTCTAGATAAAAGACTCCAACATTGGAGTAGACTACTTAACAACAGTTTAACCCAAGTCTCCAGGGCTCTCAATAGTCTGCCACAAATCTGGAGAAGAGGATCTCAACTGTGCTCATGGACACAGATTGGCGAAAAGCACAAGCCTTCCATGATGCTCATACAACTTCACTTTTCATACATACTATATGGTCTTGGGAAAACCTGTAGGTAACCCACGATAGAGACCTCTTTGGCCAATACCCAACTTTGCGGAAGACCCGTGGTAGAGTCCTCTCTGGCCAATACCAACTCTGCGGAAGACCCGCAGTAGAGTCCTCTCTCGCCAATCCCCAAACTATCGTGGCAGTGAAGAAAGCGTATCACAATCTCCACCATCCCAACTCAGGGAGAAAATATTTTCTAAGACATTACTAATGTATCCATAGAAGCCTATGGTCTTTATGACAATTGACTCCCCCAAACATTTAAAACTTAAACTAGATTATTTTCATCCAGTCAAGTATTCGTCCAACCATTTGGGTCCTCTTCACATCATGAATTGGCCCAATAAATAGCTCATCCACTGAGCTATGACTCAAAGAACATCCCATAACCACCCTCGGTTCATTAACCAAGGTAAAATTCTATGTCAGGGCCTCGTTCACTCCATGAACCGGTCCCAAACCCTATTGAGGGTATTTTAGTCTTTTTCTTGGTTAGTTGTTCTCCTCCAAATCCAATGACACTAATATCTCTTGATTAATATTTATTAAACTTAAGTTACCGATATAACTTAACGCATCAATAATAAAAGCATGCAGCAGATTAAGCAACATAGATAACATGCAGACATATAAGTTCATAAATAATAAATGAAGGCCCATTGCACTCATTTGCAAGGCTAAGGGCTCATAGAATTCAAGCCCAAGAGTGTAAACAATTCTAACGCAATACGTGAGTTACATATATAATACTCTAGTTGATCAATGCACTGGGTTGCTTACACGTGTAATATGCTTCCTTAAACCCTGAGAATTAGGGTTCTTCCCCTTATTTCCCATGACACTGTGACCTAACCAGGTCTTTTGTCACTTACTGGTCACACCCCTTCCTTTTGAAGCCATTTAACATCACATACCCTAACGCTTTGTAGTTAGGTTATTAGTTTTAGGCAGAACTACGTCTAGATCCGGTCTTATTGGAAACATTAGAAATGTTGTCTGATGAATACATAGGCAACTAACATCGAGTGATGTTGGCTTCATCCAAAAAACATTAATTAAAACTTTTGTCCCTTTGGTAGCTCTTTTGATGAAGGCGGAGGGGTTCCGTTGTTGTGGTTGTTTGGTTTGGTTGGTTGCAGGATCTCCAGGTGACAACAAGTGAGACCAAGATTGTTGAGCATGTGATGAAGTTCTTCATTTCTGCAACTCTAGTATGTAAGTGTATCTTTGGCATGAGAATCAACTTAGTTATTTATTTTCAGATGGATGATGGACTTATACTTAGATGGATGAGCTGTTCTTATTGAATTTTGAGATGTGTAATAATATTATATGATTTGATATTCATATTTGTGAACCCCAATTATCATGACCTGGATATTTAATCGAATGATTTATTTCGTATTTAAATTTTTTTTTCTCGTGACTTATCGTGCATGCTATTTAAAAAAAAGGCTTTTAAAACTCCATGTAAATGAAAAGTCGTACGGTAAATATGTTATAAATGATGTAAAGAAAACGGCTTCCATTGTATGAATAAAAATTTATTTTTGAGGTATATTGCATTTTTTTGAAACAATAATGTTTATAGATCAATCACTTAAAATTTTGAAAAATGATAATTTTTTAGAATTGACAACTTATTTTGAGTTACCTTTGACTCATTTGCATGCCTTTTCATATATAGAAAATCCTGAGAGATCTACTTTCATTGTACCTAAAAATGATAATTCTGAGGAAACTATATTTCATTAAGCTTCTACTCTTAATCAACTTTCAAGAGAGAAATCAAATTCTGAAAAAGATGAAGTTGAATTAAAAAACTATAATTCAATTTTCAAAGACATTATGAAAAAGATGGGTTACAACTTTGATTTGCTAGGTGGTCTTAACAATGGTGTGGGGAGAAAAAGCCCATTGCAACCATCTTTAATGTCAAAACAAAAAAATCCTTCTTTACATGGGTTGGGATTCAAACTAGAAATTATTGATTTATCTCAGTAAAATGAAAGTGATGATGAATGATTTAAACTTCTAGTTGGGACTCCGATGTTGACACTTGTGATATCTTTGAATCACTTGAAATATTTAATCTTGATACAAATTTTGTGAATATGGTCTCAAAAGAATGTTTCTACGACAATGAGACTAATAATAATGAAAATAATGAAGCTGGTGATGTTGAAGAAGTACAAGAATGTGAAGTTAAGGAAGAAGTAAAAATTATTTCTGTTACCGAAGATGAGGTAAGGGAAGTAAATTTGGGTACAAAGGAACACCCATTGCTCATCTTCCTTAGCACTAGTCTTACTACAAAGGAGGCAAAATCTTTGATAAGTTTGCTCAAGGAATTTAAAGATGTGTTTGCTTGGAATTATAGTGAAATGCCAGGACTAAGTTTGGAAGTTACTGTTCATGATTTAAACATTAGGTCTAAGGTAAAACCTATAAAACAAGTACAAAGAAGGTTTAAGCCTTCAATAATACAGGAAATTGAAAAAGAAGTTCAAAAGCTAAAGGAAGATGGTTTCGTTAGGGAAGAACAACACCTTGATTTGCTCACTAATATTGTATCAGTTATGAAAAAGAATGGAAAAATTCGTGTGTACATCGATTTCAGAGACATAAATGATGCATGTCCAAAAGATGAATCCCCATTACCAATCACAAAAATTTTAGTTGATAACACAACTAGTTATGATCGTATGTCATTCATGGATGGATATTCTGGGTACAGTATTCAGGACTCCTTTTGGTTTTTATTGTTACACAGTTATGCCATTTAGTTTAAAGAATGCTAGAGAAACATATCAAAAGGCTATGACACAAATATTCAAAGAACATTTACATAAAATAGTATGTTGATGACTTTGCTGTCAAAAGCAACCATTCAAGTGATCACATAGCAGACCTTCACACTATCTTTAAAATTTTAAGAAAACACCAAATGAGGATGAATCCTCTCAAATGCTTTCTAGGGGTGTCTTCTGGCAAATTTTAGGATTCATGGTAACCAGAGATGGAATCATGGTAGATCCTGCAAAAACAAAAACAATAATAGAAATGAGGCCACCAAGAAACTTGCGAGAGTTAATGGGGCTTCTAGGGCGATTAGCTTATATAAGGATATTTATTTCAAACTTATCTAGAAGATGTCAACGATTCTCTCGATTGATGAAGAAAGGACTAGACTTTGTTTGGGATAAAGCATGTGATAATGCATTCAACGAGATCAAACATTATCTCACTCAGCCACCAGTTTTACCGGCACCCATTCAAGGTCGACCCTTCACCCTATATATAAAAGCTCTTGATCATTCACTTGGTGCAATGCTTGCACTAAAAAATGATGAAGGTTGAGAACAAACTCTGTATTATTTGAGTTGAATGATGGTTGGGGTTGAGCATGGATAACCCCCCATTGAAAAAGAATGTCTGGCGCTCATGTTTGCAGTTAAGAAGCTAAGACACTATTTGTTGCAACAGACAACATTTGTTGTATCTCAAATCAATCAACTAAAAAATTTGATGACGAAGGTAGGATCTCTTAATTCTTGTTTGGCTGAATGGTCACTTTTATTGTCACCCTATGATCTCATTTACGTTATGCAAAAAGCGGTAAAAGGGCAAGCATTAGTAGATTTTCTTGTTGAGCACCCTTTGAAAGAAAGTTCAAAGTTATAGGAAGATTTACCTGATGAAACTGTCTTTTGTGAAAACTCCATAGAAGTCAAAGAAAGCATATGACATATGTATTTTAATGGTGCCTCAAGAACAAATGATCAAGGACAAAATGTATCTAGAGTGGGCATTGTCTTTATCACACTAGAAATTCACATGATAGCACATGCTTTTGTGCTAACACAACCATGCTCCAATAACATGGCTGGATAAATGGCTCTAATTAATGGAATGCAGTTGGCACATGAATTACAAATAAAATCATTCTCATCCCTTGGTGATTCCCAATTAGTTGTCAAACAGATGAAAGGGGTTTTTGAAGTAAGAAAACTTAAACTTTTACCTTATCATTTAATGGCTAAAAAATTAGCATTTTGACATACAACACACAGTAAGGTCAAAGAATTCTAAAGAAGATGCTCTTGCATCACTAGCCACCTCCATGACAATATTAGAAGGACAAAACATTGGGGTTTCCATATGTGAGAAAAGATTGCTACCCAATGAATCTGAACTACTAAGTGAATGTAACAACATAGAGCAAGTTTCATTTGACTTTGAATCCGATGATTGACTTTCCCTCTAATTGATTTTGCTTTACATTACATCTTACCACAAGAACCATCAAAGGCTACAAGCATAAGGTGCCGAGCCCCGAAGTTTTATTATGATGCAAAAATGAAAACATTGTATTGAAAGTCTTATGATAGGATTTTACGAAAGTGTTTGTCACAAAAAGAAGCTCAAAAAGTGATCCAAGAAACAATGATGGCGTTTGTGGAGCTCACCAGCCTAGTCCAAAGTTGCAAGATAGGATAAATAGGTTAGGATATTACTCGCCTACAATGATTAAAGATTGTATGGAATATGCTAAGAAATGTCAAGCATGTCAATACCATGCAAACTTTATACGTCAGGCACCTAAATACTTGCATCCTACATTTGTCTCTTGGCCATTTGAAACATGGGGAATGAACATCATAGGTCCAATTACCCCTAGCTCATCTAAAGGTCATAGATTTATAATCACGGTCACTGATTATTTCTCAAAATGGGCAGAGGCTATAGTTCTTTGTAAAACAAAAACTAAAGATGTATTAAAATTCTTGAAGACTCATATATTATTTATAGGTTTGGAGTCCCAAGAAGGTTTGTGCATGACAACGGACCTCAATTTGCAAACTATAAAATTTACCAATTCTATGCAAAGTATGGCATTAAGAGTGTAGCTTCAACTGCATACAATTCTACAGCCAACGGGCTTGTTGAAGCTTTCAATAAGACTATATGTAAACTCCTAAAGAAACTCATTTCAAAAAACAAAAGGGATTGACATGAAAAGTTGCTAGAAGTATTTTGGGGTTATAGCACCACAGTCCGAAATGCAACTCAAGCGACACCTTTCTCCTTTGATTATGGATGCAAAGCGGTTTTACCCTTAGAAATTCAAATCCCATCGTTGAGAGTGGCTTTGGCAAATCAATTAACAAATGATGAGAATATTGAGCTATGCCTATAAGAACTAGAAAACCTTGACGAAACAAGACTACAAGCCCAATAAATTACAGAGTTGTATCAAGCAAGGACTATTGGGGCTTTCAATAAAAAAGTTAAAGCAAAGATCTTTTTCAAGAAGGGTGACTTAGTGCTTGCTGTCAAACAACCTATGGTTTTCACACATAAGTCAAAGGGAAAGTTTGAACCCAAATGGGAAGGGCCATGTGTTGTTGAAACTGTCTATTCAAATGGAGCCTACTGACTCTTGACGCAAGAAGGTGATCGGTGTTTGCCACCAATCAATGGGAAATTATTGAAGAAATATTACCCCTAAGGTGTTGTCGCAAAACCTACTTCAATGATTTCCAAAAAAAGTGTATAAAGTTGTTTAAAATGAGCTATTTGAAGTAATTGTTCTTCACAAAGTCCAAGTCATCTAAAATTAATATAAAAGTTGTTGGTTTAGAATTGAAACATCATTGGTGATGTTATTCCATTTTGCAACTAGTTAGGCATTCATGCTGTAATACACATTATGAAAAGAAGTAGTGTTACTTCAACCATGTTTGATTTTAGAAGTTATGTTAAGAGTCCCCTCTTAAGGAAAAAAAATGGGAGTAAGCAAGCCTATTGCCTTCACTCTTCAATTTTCAAAGAAAAAAAATCACATTGAGCAAGTCTAAAGATCTCAATCCCCTCAGAAAAAGACATAATGATACTTGCAAAATATAAAAAATTAAATTAAAATCAAAGTGAGCAAATCTAAGGTTCTCAATCCCCTATGAAAGATACATTATGAGACTTGGACAAATAAAATCAAAGTTAGCAAGTCTAAACTTGTCAATCCTCTCAGGAAGATATATAATGAGACTTGCAGAACAAGACAAATTTTTTTTTTAGTTAGCTGCCTAAGGTTCTCAATCCTCTCAGAAAGAGCCTGAAGTTTTCAATCCCCTCAAAGAGAGACATAATGAGACTTACATCACTCTTTGGAAAAAAAAATCAAAGTGAGAAAAGCTAAAGTTTTCAATCCCCTCAAAAAGTGACAAAATAAGACTTGCATCACTCTTTGCAAAATAAAAAAAATCAAAGTGAGCAAGCCTAAGGTTCTCAATCCCCTCAAATAGAGACATGATGAGACTTGCATTACTCTTTACAAAAAAAAATCAAACAGAGCAAGGCTTAGGTTCTCAATCCCCTCGGAAAGAGACATGATGAGACTTGCAAAATGAAAACAAAATATCAAAATCAAAGTGAGCAAGTCTAAAGTTCTCAATCCCCTCGGAAAGAGACATAATGAGACTTGTTGTAACACCGCAAATTCTAGGTAAATTTTTATCTTTCCTTGTGTGTGTGTTTGATTAGTTGCCCAATTTGCTTTCAAACCCTACGTTTGTTTATTTGCTAACTGGTTAGGTTTTTGGTCCAACCCTTGTGGGGAAGGGGGTAGGCCACTTAGGGTTTAGGGGTCCTGACCACTAGAATTGGGTTTTTCAGTAATTAAGGGAGAGTTCTAGGAGGGGAAGACACTCAAAAGGTGGATGAGGGAGCAGCCCCTAGATTGTAGGGGGCGGACCCTAGTTTTTAGTGGGTGACCCCTACAAACTAGGGGGAGGTCATTACTAGCTCTAGTAGGAGTTCCTATTTTATAGGGGGGGGGATTTAGGATGCTTATGAAAGAGTCCACCCACATTAGTTCAGCCCTCCTATTGGCCCAAAATCCTAGAACTTAGGAGAGATTTTTATAAAACCAAAGAGAGGGGGGCGAACCCTCCTTTTTTGTTTGGTTTGGCCTCCCATCTCTCCCACCTCTTCCTTCTTCTTCCTTCTCCTAGCAAGGACCTCCATAACAAGCAGCTTTAGAGGGCACAAAGTAGTCATCTTTGGATTGAATTCAAGGCCTAGAAGTGTAGGAGCAAGAGCTAGGAGCATTGGGGACGAATTAGTAGAGGTAGGTGCATCTTTTTACACCCTTAAGTATGAGATTTTGGTAGATATAATTCAGCCATAGTTCAGCTTTTCTCTAGGGGGGTTTTGATATCGTGCATTAGCCTTTCTTAGTCTTGAATGATTATGATTTTATCTCTTATATATATGGTTGAATTGTGCATACATGATTCTGATTTCTATCAAGTATAATAGCCCTAATTCGTGCAAGCATGTTGCTGATTTTTGTCATCTATCTTAGCCCTATATTATGCATGAATGATTCTGATTCTAGTAATGTATGTTATCATTAATTTGGGTGCCAACTTTGCTGAATTTAATCTCTGGTTTGTAGCCTTAGTTTAGGCTATACTTTTTGAAACACCCGAGATTTTGGATCACATTTTCATCAAAATTCATGAAAAGTTTTTGCAATATTACGACTGTAAATTGAGGAAAAATGATAAAATACAAAACCTGTAAAAATAATTTATACTTTAAAACAACACACATCAATTTTCCATCCAAAATTTTCCTCATTCGATCAAACATCGTACGGCTAAAACAAACATCCTTAGGCGCTACTCGAAAACAAACATACAAATAAATTACCATGATCGTGGATTTTAAATACAAATCTATCCCAAGCATCCTTGAGTACAAGTCCTATAAACAGTCACTGTCTCATCCAAATTAAATGTCCAGAAGGTATAAACACCTTAAATCTCATCTCACCTAATACATCAGATCGTGGCACAAAATAATACTCGCATTGAGTATACCTAAGTCAAAGGGAATCAAACCACGATAGAAATAAGCATCGATCTCCAGGAGCTCCCTGCCACAAACCTACAAAAGCCTCCTAAACAATGGGGCTAAAAAAATATGGTAATAAGTATTTTCATACTTAGTAGGAAAATACCCAGTAGGGGAGTTCTAAACAGTGAACTCAGTAAGTCCATAAATAGATGCATTCATGCAACTTAAACATGAAGCAGAAAGGCATGTAATAATTATGCTCATATGCATATAATCACACATAACACACCATCAAACTAAACTTACATAAACACCTTTATTCAAGGTCTTACAAACTTACTCATACAATTGCATGCTAACTCATACAACTTATACGTACTTGTACGACCTTACTCGTATAATCTTACACTTACTAGTACGACCTTACTCATAAACATACGCTTACTGTCTTGCT
The DNA here is from genome assembly GCA_035235625.1 of Saururus chinensis. Taxonomy (NCBI): domain Eukaryota; kingdom Viridiplantae; phylum Streptophyta; class Magnoliopsida; order Piperales; family Saururaceae; genus Saururus; species Saururus chinensis. The sequence goes on from CP141142.1 coordinate 24,497,887, forward strand.
CAAAATCATACTCTTAGAGTTGTGCTCATTCTCATACTCTTATAGCCGTACTCATACTCTTACAATCATGTTCATACTCATACTCATAATCGTACTCTTACTCAGAAACACACATACTCACTCCAGGGAGTGACTAGACACCATGGAATTTTCTAAAGATAAGGCACACCAATGCTCATGGGGCACAAGATCAAACAGGTAAGAGGAAGTCCATGATACTACTTACTTGAGCGTGCAAACATAAACACCCACACATAAGGGGTCATACAATTGCCCACACTTTAGGGGTCTTATAGTGCCATACAATTGCCCACCATTATGGGTCTTATAGTGCCAATGCCACTCTTGGGCAAAAATCATACAATGCTCCTCTTGGGCAGAATCACACAGCGCCACTCTTGGGCAGAATCACACAGTGCCACTCTTGGGCAGAAATCATACAGTGCTCTCAATAGAGCATCAAACGTCTGGGCTTAATATAGCACACAAACTAAATAAAAAACATACATCACTCTCAATAGAGTATCAAATGCCTGGTGCTCTATACAATACACCGACAACATCTCGCAAGATAAACACTATGGCAAGACAAAAGAAATGCTCAGCCAACTCATTATTGGCTAGCTCAAATATGGAACTAAATCCGTTGAACCCTCAGGTCTCAAACTCACAATGCTATCATTAGCTTTTATTATAATTCAAGTTTGAATTAAGTAAGTTATGCGGTACAATTATGCCATAAAAACTCACAGTGCTCGATCAATCAAATTGAAGTTGAGCCCGATCAAAACATTAGGGCAGAAGACTTCACTTAACTTGTCCAAGTCACAACATAGCTCACCGTACACAAATCCTTACATATTCAGACAATCTCCACTATCCGCCTTATGGCCAAAACGTCTTACTCGAAAGACCTCAAACTAAGCTCCTTAGAGCCAACCCCAGTTATCACCCTCTTACTTATACCTCACTTATTATGCTTACTTTTTACTTCATAATCTGTATGTTATGTTTGTACAATTATTCACGCTCTTATTGTCTAATAAACCCCCAAAATACGCTCCAATCCAAACCGATCCATTCCGCTCCACTCCTTGCTTGTCAAACTTATGTCTGTAGTCTTTTATCATATACTTACACATCCACATTTAACTCCATACTAAACCCTCTGTCACCTCTTACTGTCCATCTCCCAAACTGTAACCACACACAATCCACAGACATAACTTAAATACTCGCTAGCCATCACTAGCACATACATACTACACATACGTAGCATACTAACATACATGCTAGCCATCACTAGCACATACAAATTTCACATCCATAAAATATATGTACAACTCATACATATCATATGAATTTCAACGTGGGATAATTCATTCTCTTACGTCATGCAAATGGATCATAATTTAACATCCAAAGCATTGAATCATACAATCATAGCATGCTACTACACAATCAAAGCATGCTATCATGAAATTATGAGTTCAAAGCTCCCCTACCTCAAAATCATGATGTTTGATGGCGAGCACATGACAGTGGCGGCATCAGTGGCAGAGTTGGCAGCCAAAAGCATTGCCTAGCTGAGAGAGCTTCTGTCCCAAGGTTTTAAGAAGCGCCGGAACTACTCATAGCCAAATGGGGTGTCAGAAGTCAATGCGGAAAAATCTGTGATCCACGGCAGCACACTACGGGCGGTGGGGAGAAAGGTCATGCCAACGAGTGGCAGGTGCGACCGAAGGTCCAGGTGTACACATTAAAATTTGACCGGCGGTTGAAAAATACTCGACTAGTCACAAGACATCAAAATTGGCCATGGATAGCACCCAATGGCATCAATTTAACATTTACAAGGGCCCACATAAGAGTGGAGGGTGTGGGGTGATGCTTGAGGACAGAGGAAAGGGGGTGGACAGCTCTGGTGTCAACTCCATTTGGCGGCAGAGCCATCCGATGGTTAGGCGGCGCCAAAGCGGAGCCTAAACCCTAAACCGCACGTGCAGCTACATACACACGCTGCCAAAGGGAAGGGGGAGAGGGCTGGACGGTGTCGGCCCAATGTCAGAAGGGGAAGTAGGGCCATGCCCAAGGGTGGTGACCAACATAGATGGACGTTGTCATGCCGAGGTTGGCCAACTAGAGGCCAATTAGTGTCCGACGAGGGTAAGATGGTGATGCTCTGAATAGCGCAGTCAAATACATTACTGACAGAGGGGAAATCTGGCTCAGTAGGACAAAGAGAGGCGGTACCATGCTAGGGCAGCGACCTAGCCATCTCAAACTAAAACCGGCCAGAACGAGGTGGTCTAAAGGCCGTTCGGCATCCAACGCTGCTATGGTGGCCCAAAACAAGAAAACAAGCAAAAAACATAAAGGGACTAGGGAACACAGGGAAGAGCCAAGGTTTATCAGCACTTTGGCCAGGTCCGTCGTGATCCCAGTGGCTAGCCGGAGCTATCTCCGGCTAGAGATGATGGCCAATGGTAGTGGCGATATGCCGATCAGACCATAGGGAGAGGAAGAGCAATCAGTTCGGTTTGTTCGGATCGAATAGTACAAATGGCCAAGGGTAGATCTAGTTCCGACTGAGTGGAGGGGACAGAGGCGGAACAAGGCCCTTGGGGGGGGGTGGCCCACTGGCATCACCGGGTTGGGGTAGAGGCGGATGAAGGTCCACTTGGCTAGGTTCGGCTTCCGGCTGGTGGCGGCAGTCATAACGTCCCAAAAGGACAAAGATCGAAAACAGGGGACATCCGGACTGAGCAGAGGAGAGACGGAGGGGGCTAGAAAATGGTCAGGGTGGTGGGGCTCAGCTGAGGCGACGACCCTGTCATCACTAGCCCAAGGCTGGCCGACCGGAGGCTGGCTCTCGTCAGCACATCCTCAATTTCCATCATAGACAGAAATAGGGAAGGCAACGAACTGGACGAAGGAGATTAGGAAGGGCAGAGGTGAAATTGGGCTAGAAGGAGTAACTCATTGCCATCGCCGAACCAAGGAGGTTTGGACTGAGTTCGGCCGGACCGTCCAACGGTGGTTGAAGTAGCCAACGAGCTCGACCGAAGGGGCCAAAAAATAGGGGCTGAGAGGGGAAGAGGAATTTGGCGGTGGAGGAGAGGCCATCTGGGGCCGGGAGGGATAGCTTCCATCCGTCACCGGGCCGGGGTGGAGCTTTGGGCGGCCGGTCGGCCCACAGTGGCCGCGGAAACAACACAATACAGAGATATGGGAGAGGGGCTAACCAAGGTGATCCAGGTGGGGGAGCTGGCGGGGCTGGCCAGGGTGGCGGCCTTGCCGTCACTGGCCCGTGGCTGTCCAGACGGAGGCCAAGCAGAGCCCACCGGCCACCGCTGGCGTCACCAAGTCATGAGACAGAGAGAGAGAGAGAGAGGATGAACTGGGGGAACAAGGAAGAGAAGTGGGGCGATGGGGAGAGCAACTAGGGCTGGGTATGGCTAGAGCCAGTGACGGCAGCCCTGTGGCCCACTGGCGGCCGCCGGTGACTGAAGCACAAGAAACCGAAAGGGGGGGACGCTCTGTTCTGGTTCTTTCTGGATCTAGCTCGATCATAATCCAATCTTTTTTCTTTTTTTTTTTTCATTTATCTCTCCCTTATCCTCTGCACTTTCATTCTTTTAATTTTTTGCACCATAAGTGCGCATCTAGGCCTACGGCCTACAACTAAACCCCACACCCGATTGTGCGGGTATGAATATCTAGGCCAAATACACCGAAGCGTCCTATTTTCTTGCCGAAATAATTAGAAAATAAGTAGGAAAATCATAAAAAATCATAGAAAATCAAGGACATTACACTTTTTCCTATTTAATCTTTGGTTTGTGGCCTTAGTTTAGGCCATACTTTTGTCAATTTAATCCCTAATTTGAAGCCTCGGTTTAGGATCTAATTTGGTCAATTTAATCTCTGGTTTGTGACCTTAGTTTTGGCCATACTTTTGCCTATTTAATCCATTATTGGTGGCCCTCGGTTGGGCTATACTTTTGTCATTTAAATTCCCAATTTGAAGCCTTGGTTTAAGGTCTACTTTTGCTTATTTAGATCCCCGATTTGTAGCCTAGTTTAAGGCTATATTTTTGCGTATTTAAATCCCTGAATTGCAGCCTTGTTTTAGACTCTACTTTGGCCAAATTCTCAGCCTTGGTTTATGTTATAATTATGCTGAGAGAATACATAAATTTCAGCCCTAGTTTAGGTTGTATTATTGCCTATCTAATACTTGATTCTCATCTTGATTTAGGTTATAATCTTGTTGATTGAATCCCTAATTTTTGAGCCTTAGTTCATAATGTATTCATGTTTATTGAGTCTCTGAATTTCAGCCTAAGAAGCCTATTAATTTTAGCCTATATTGTCTTTGAATTTCAGCTTAAGATGCCTCTGAAATTCAGCCTATGTTGTCCCTGAATTTCAACCTTGATTGTGATATAACTTAGGTTAAATGTTGATGGTTGTATTAGCCTGAATTTGTCATGTTAGGTGGCTGACTTGAGTTGTTCATCTCAGCCCCAATTCATTTCATTATAATGTTGAATTAGTCAGTTCATCTCAGCAGAAGTCTGAGTCCTTATCATGTTGATTAGTTCACATGCGTAAGCCCTAAATTTGCCTATTATATTGTCAATCATGAGAGTCAGTTGCATGCGTGATAGGTTGTGTTTAGTATTAAATCTTTGGGTGCATTAAGTCATATGTTCATTCAACATTGTGTTAGTCCACAACAATAGTCGTGGCGATAATCTTTAAGATCTTTGTGGTCTCCGCTCCTTAGGGACGATGGATCCCTGCAAATGCGAAAATTAGGTTTTTGAGCATCATGGAAGGCTCACCTACCTCCATCCAGTGTGTCCATGAGCACAGCTAGTACCTGCATCTCTAGACCCATAGCTAATCTAAGTGGATCCAAAGGGATGTTAGGATTTCCCTACTAATGTGCAGTACTCCTTGTGAACGGGAGTTGGTTTTTAGATGACAATAAATGAGTTATTTTCTGAATGGTGTAGATATCAGTTTAGTTGTTTAGGTTCGCATTAGTTGCCAATTTGGGAGTGTGGTTTATTTGACAATCATTACCCTATATATTACCTTTATGTAGTACTATTTTGCAGGAGGTTTTGCATTGTCTTCACAATTGATTTCAACTATTTCTGTACACTATCATAATCTTCTATTTTAGGGTGGTTTTTCATGCCACCTACTGAGTATTAGTAGAAATATTCATGCATCTTTTCATGCAAGATTAGGAGTAATTCTTAGCAAAAGTTGCCCAGAGTTAGCAGGGTAGATTCGCCACAGCCAGTAGGAGTAGAACTTTAGTTTTTATATTTCATGCTAAATTATAATAAGGAATTGTGTTTCCATCAGATTTCTAATTATGTTATTTTGTTGAGTTATAGTACTTACACTTGGCTGAGCCAAGATCATGGTTAATGAATATTTTGCTTTAGTAGGTAATTTAATTATATGTTGTGATGTTGGCTTGGCAAGTTAACACTCTGAGTTAGCATTGCCAAAACCCGAGGTGTTACACTTGTACAATGAAAATAAAAAAAATCAAAATCAAAGTAAGTTTAAAGTTCTCAATCCCCTTGGAAAGAGACATAATAAGACTTGTAAACTAAAAATAAAAAATTAAAATTAAAGCAAGCAAGTCTAAAGTTCAAAATCTCCTTGGAAAGAGACATAATAGACTTGTAAAATAAAAACAAACAAAAAACTCAAAGCGAGAAAGCCTAAGGTTCTCAATCCCCTCGGAAAGAAACATGATGTGACTTGGATCACTCTTTAAAAAAAAAATAAAGTAAGTCTAAGGTTCTAAATCCTCTTGGAAAGAGACATGATGAGAATTACACACAAAAAAGTGAGGAAGCCTAAGGTTCTCAGTCACCAGGGAAAGAGATATGATGAAACTTGCATCACTCTTAAAAAAAATCAAAGTGAGCAAGCCTAAGGTTCTTAATCTCGGAAAGAGACTTGCATCACTATCTTTGTGAAACAAAAAAATATCTAAGTTAGCAATCCTAAGGTTTTCAATCCCCTTGGAAAGAGACATGATGAGACTTGCAAAAAAAAAATCGAAGTTATCAAGCCTAAAATTCTCAATCATCTCACAAAGGGACATGATGAGACTTGAAAAAAAAAACAAGCCTAAGGTTCTCAATCTCCGCTGAAAGAAACATGATGAGACTTGTATCACTCTTTGCAAAACAAAAAAAAATCACAATTAGCAAGCCTAAAGTTCTTAATCCTCGCGGAAAGAGACATGATGAGACTTGTCAAAAAAAATTATAGTTAGCAAGTCTAATGTTCTCAATCTCTTTATAAAGATACAAGATGAGATTTTTATAACATTATTTCTTTTTATGTAAGGATTAAATTTAAAGTCTTATTGGATGTCCATAGATTACAAGTCTATAATGGGTAGAAAGAAAGTAGACTTGCTCAAATCCCAAAATAGTCTTTAACCTGCTAATAAAAAAAGCACATTGTTAGCTTTCATTAAAAAAATGATGAATAAAAAGTTTTAAGTATATTAAAAACAAACTGGAGGCGGCCCCAACTAAGCCAAGTTGAACTAAGCTAGAGTCAAGCTCAGCTAGGCTCAAGCCAAGCCGATCTTAAAAAAAGGTCGGTTTTAGCCTAGCCAAACTCAGGACAAAACCAAGCTGATTAAAAAAAATCAGAAAATATCACAGTTGTTGATTGTTGTGGTGAGATCACGGCTCTTGATTAAAAATCCCTAACTTCCCTTCCTTCTCTTCTTCCATTCCCATTCCTCCGTCGCCCTTTCCCTCTCTGTTCACCTCACCTCCACGCCACTGGCCACCGGGTTATCTCCTCATTGTGGTTTCCACACCGGCCGCCTCTGCCTTCTGTTCCCATCGCCCCACCTCTTCGTCCACAGCCGCCCCTTCTCCCTCTCAAACTGCAACCACCTCTCATCTCCCCCCTCATGTTCGTTCAACGTCGACAACGCCTCGCCTCACACCGGCAACTTCGACCATCACTCCCTCTTCCTCGCCGATCTCCTTCTCTATTGAATCCACCGCCCCTAGCCGATGGTCGCCTCCGCTGCTTCAGCTGAACTCCATACTCGGCAGCATTGCTATTGTCGATTACCTTCACCTTGCCGCTATCATTCCATTTCTCTCTTCTCTATCCTCTTCCGCCGTCTCCCATAGCCATTACCCCACATCATTTCGTCCCTCTCCTTCCTCCCCTGTCCTAGCCATCTCTTCTCCCCGACCTCTGACCCAGCTCTCTGGCCTCCGCTTTCCCTCTCTTCTTCACACTCTTCCTCACCATCTCTCACCACCCACACTCGCCCTTCCCCCTTCCGGTGAATTTCCGGCAAAGATGCAGGTATTATCTTCTCTTCTCATCTCCGGATTCCACCGCCAGATCACCACCATTCCCTTCTGAGTCCGATCTTATCTTAGAAGATGCTCAAACTTTCTGCAAGTGACTAGTAATGGCGAAGTTTGCTTTCATAGTTGTTCTCAGTCATCTCTTTTCTGCCTCCTTGAACATGGCTACCGATGCCTCAAACCAGTTTACAGAGAGTGACGATCAAGGTTGGCGACAACGTAATGATAATGACACATCACTTAACACTTGTTGGGCCACCAAGATTAGATTCCAAATTGGTGATTCAGTCCGCTTTCAGTATTCGAACGATTCAGTTATCGCGGTGGAAAATAAGAACTTCTACCACTGCAACACCAGCAACCCTATCATGGCTTTAAACGAGGGGAGTACTGCCATCAAGTTGGATAGGTCGGGCTCATTCTACTTCATTAGTGGTGACCTTTCTCACTGCATGAATGGCCATAGATTAATCATGGACATGGTCACCCTACACACAGCCCCCATCTGCTCCAGCATTTCCTCCTCCACCGACGAGTCCTTTGCCTCCCTTGTCGGCTCCGTCTCCCAAGTCAAGTTCGGTTGTATCCCCAGTCATTGGTTTCCGACCTTTTCCTCGTGGGTTCCATTCTAAGTCCGGTAGCCGACCCATCATCTCCACCACCCACTCTCCTCCCTCACTGCATCCCTTCCCCAGCCAGACCTGCCAATCCTCCCTTCAACCAAATAGTAAAAGAAAAAGAAGAGAAAAGATGAGAAAAAGTAACCTTGGGCAATATCTACTAGTGCGCCCTCACAAATCAACCGAGGAAGAGCACCAATCCAAAGGAGGAAGAACAATACGCCCTCAATGGAGAAAAAAGTGACTCTTCACCAAACAATGGAGGAAGAATGACCTCAGTTGCAGCCTTGCAGGCAATATCAATTTTTTTCAGTCCGATACAGTGAAGAAAAGGCAGATCTTCACCAAACAATGGAGGAAGAATGACCTCAGTTGCAGCCTTGCAGGCAATATCAATTTTTTTCAGTCCGATACAGTGAAGAAAAGGCAGAAGATCAAGTTCTTTAATAGCAATGTATTCCTAATCAAACTGGGATTCAGTAGTTATCAGATTCGTAGTTATCACATGAAAGGAAGAAATTTAAATGTGGATGATATGATTTGAAGAAGCAAAGTCGTGATGTGTTAAGAAGCAGAGTCGTGATGAGTTAAGAAGCAGAATCCATGATGTTATCAAATAGGATACAAAGTTGTGACGAGTTGTTGGGATAAAATCTAATTTTATGAAATTTGTTCAGTAAAGATTTTATCATATCTCCGTTGATTTTATCATATCTCGGAATGTGAATTACATGTCAAAATTAACCAGAGTTAAGGGTTTGTCAAAAAAAAAGTTGGGCCAAAACAATGGCAATGCAGACTAAACATTTTTATTTTTGACCCAATAATGATGTAGAAAATGATAGAGCATTGGATATCCTCACAAATCAATAAAGCTAATTTTTTTTAAAAAAAATCAAGTCCTCATAAACCAATGTAGAGGGAATAAGTCACTTCCTTCTAACTTCTCGAAGTGGGATTTTATAAGATTCAGATAAATTACTGTTGGACCTTCAAAACAAAGTTACCATGCAATATCAGCTACTTGTGAATTTGTCGGTACATAAAAGAAACAAATAGGTTTAAAAGAAGATTGGTGCGATGCTAACTAGTCAAAGCAATTAAATTAGTTCAGAATAGGACTGCTACAATACTTGTAAATTTGCCCCTCGTTATATGAAACTAATAAGTTAAGAAAAGGTTTGCTGCAATGTCTACTAGTTAAAGTACCTACGAGTTTGGTGAGACTTAAATCAAATTTGTAAATTTGAATGTGTTGGTGGGTTGAGCATCCAACATAAAGATCCACTCTTGTGTAAATAAAAAAAACTTTGGGCGAAGGATTGGAAGAGTCTAGGGCATGTGTGAATTTTGCAACAACTACACAAAAGAGAGAGAGAGAAACTCTCTTGCAAAAACTAATTCCTTAAAAAAATCCCATATGAGAAGATTACATTAAAAAAAATAATGATGATGATAAGGAAATCTATCAGTGTAGAATTCCTTCTCTAATCAACTCTTCCTTGACATCTTCAAGAAAAATGATATATCTATTGTCCAAATCTTTAGTATAGAAGAGGTATCCTTGTGCAAGGTTAAAACTTGGAAGGTTTGCATCCCTTGGTTGATCTTCAACAGTACCTCTTTATTCTCTCATTATTATATCTATAGCTTTGTCTATTATAACTTCGAAATTCCAATCAAAATTTAAATGGGTTCCATACGAAGCAATTTGAATTGCAGTCAACCCAATAGAAAAATTTAATGGGAAACCAAGCATTTCTCTTACAACCTTTTCCGATGGGTGACAATTCCATTTATAAAGTCATTCCACTGTCACCCCTCGAAGGGGCTATTCGTTGACATAAATAAAAATCAAAATTCAAAGGACAAGATTTCGGAGATTGACTAGCTCTAAATAAGACAAAATTTCAAAATAGACAAAGTAAAAAATAAAAGATGAAGCAAAATCTAATGCTACTCACATAGGAATGTGTTGACAAAAAAAAAGAATCAAAATTCAAAGGTCAAGATTTTAGAGCTTAGCTAGCTCTGAATGATACTAAATTTTTAAAATGGACAAAGTCTCCAAAGTGGACAAAGTATTTAAAAAAAAATCTAATCCTACATAAGTAGAGATGAGTTACAACTTCTAAAAAAAAAAAATTGTGAGGACCTCATGAGGCCCCCTTACACTCAAAGATAGCTACAATAGCTAAATTGGCTATGTGATATCCGATAAATCTCACGTCAAAATCGCCATGAGACTAAAATAAAAAAAAGAACACAAAAGGTTAAATTTCAAAGAACTCAAAGTTTGAAGAAAAAAATAGTAAGGTAAAAAGATTATGTGGAAAACCCCCATGGACCCCACATAGAGTAAAGGGAGACTAAATGAAGAAATGAAATAAAATAATGAATGAATGAAATTATAAAACTAAAAAAAAATGAATGAATTATGATGTGTAAAGAGAGTGATGAAGTGGAGGAGACTAAGTCAAAGGTATAATGCCTGGACTTCTCTCACACTCCCCCTTTCTACTAAAAAGATGTCCAGAAATTCTAAGAGCCTCGACCTTTTGAAAGTTGAAGAAGTTGAGGAATTAAAAGACAAACAAGAAGTACGCAAGGGAGAAGAATTTGTGCAAGGGATCTCATCTTCAAGAAGTTCCATTGTTTTTTCTTTTCTTTTCTTCTAAAATTTAAAGTTGTAGCCACTTCTCTTGACAATTCTCCTTTCTTTTTATTTTAATAAATTCCAAGTTGTTTTCTTCATTTTAACATCTAATTGAAGGGTTTTAAAAATTGATTAATCACCACTATTCACTCCAAATTGTAAAGAGTAGTCTTGATTAAACAAGAGAAGGTCGTCCCACATAAAAAAAGGTTTTTCTCTATCTCTTGCAAGGAAGGATTATTCGATCCATTCTCTTGACTTGTGCGTAGGGAACTTCCGTAATCCACCAACACCTATGGGTGTAGAAAGTGTGAAGTGCCTCTAGGTAAGGGGAAGTTATGTCCATTGTTTATGAACGTAATGAGAAGGAAATGTTTTTAGGTAAGGGGAGTTTCTCTTTGCAACCTACGGGCACGAGAAGTGTGAAGTGTCTCCGAATAAGGGAAGTTATGTCCATTGTCTATGGACACGAGGAGAGGGAGTATCTTTGGGTAAGGGGAGAATCTGTCTTTTTCCTTCAGGCATAAAGAGTGAGAAGAGCCATGGAAAAGGAGAGTGTTTGTCTTTCACCTGCAGACAAAATGGGAGAAATGATCTAGAGCAAGAGGTGGCTCCGTCCGCTATCTCCAAGTCTGAAGGGGAGGGTGCCTTGAAGGAAGGAGCAACTCCGAATGCCACTACTTCCAAAAAACTTCAGGGGGAGTATGCATTTATGATCCTCTGATTTAATATATGATTATATGAATTCATATGCTTATTAATTTATATGCCTTGTTCTGACCTGATGTGTTTTGATATGATATGCTTCAATCTCATCTTACATGATCTGATATGGTTAGATGATATCTGATATGATCCTATGTGATATCATATGATATGCTCTGTTGTGTTTTGCTCCGCTCTGTAGTAGAGCGAGATGTGTGATTTTGCTGATTTGTGAGATTCCCGTCTAACTCTAATTGTAGTTGGATATACGTATTTTGACATATATGTGTTTCTGTATTGCCTTATGCATGTATTAGCCATTAGGCAAAACTATGTTCGAATCCGATCATATTGGAATAACATTATAGATGTTATCCAATACGTACTTAAGCAACCAATGGCATGACAAAATTGGCTCGATCCAAATTAGTTATATAATTAGGTTTGTTTTGGCCTATGCACAATGGAGCGCTTAAGTTCCATGGTGCATAGAAGAACATTATGGCTCTCGCACTCTGACTCCACCATTCTTGGTTTATCGCTTTTAAAATTTTAACTTAGACTGTGTGTTTTTGGATCCCCAACCTGGGACGGATCTTGGGCAGGGGTGTTACAAGTATGATCCTAGTGTCAGATTTACCTACTCTTAGGTTCGATACATTTGTCTTTCAGAACCTTAACAAAGATCTTTAAGTTCTATTGAACAAAGCGATCTCAAAATGACTAAAATTTAAGAAAAATAGTTATTGAGGCTAAAACTCGCTTATTGGCCAAAACATTCAAAATTTCAAAACTAAAAAATTTTGGGGTGTTACAATCTACTCCCCTTGCAAAAATTTAGTCCTCAAAATTTGCACAATTTAAAAATTGAATTACTCTAAAAAACACATTAATGTCCAAAATACTTAAATAAACGAAAACAATGTTTGAGAATAAAATTACGTAAAGTATTATTAAAATATACTTACGATAATAATATTCTTGCTAAAATACTTAGTTACTCATTTGTAGTTTGTGGAACCTCGACTTTTATACCAATAATAGTAACTTGGCTTTTTAAATAACCTAAAAGTCGAAATGCTGTCAATGCATAATAAAAAGGGACCCCAGATCAACATGTACAAAAGAGAAACTTTTCATTAATTTACATAACTACAAAATTTATAGAACAAGGCTTAACATGCCCTAATAAAATCGAAGCAGTGCAAATGTACATAAATAATACATATCGAAAGAACTTGACAAAGTAAATATAAAGCGTAGATCTTACAAAATTCAACGAGATATCTTCATTAAAATCATCTCTTTCATTCATACCTACAGTGTTTAGGGGTGGTTGAGTATATTATACTAAGTAGCTAAAGTTAAACTCTATTAACTCAATATATTCTTGCAAACTTAAATGAAATCCAAACATAATTCTTTTACGAAATCTAAGATAAAATAACCTTTCACAAAATCATCATTCACATAATCTGATAAATAACTCAAAGTCGGATAAATCATCATTCACAGAATGCCACCAATACCTAAGTAGCATACACCCTACCCCCGCCGATACATAATAAATCATCATGGGTGCGCCATGTGCCTCAATAGGCGGTACATGAGAGTTAAATATCCATCTAATTAACCTAGCACATCACTAAATTGTCCCTAGTCTGATTATCTAAATAAGATAAAGACTGCAAGATATGGCCTCATTTTGTAAAATTTCCTTATATAGCGGAAACAATGAAAACTAATCTTTATATGCACTCACAATTAATCAATCTATCAAACCATAAAATATAAAGCATGCAAACCACACATGAACACACAATGATTTAATCTGGAAAAACCAAACTAAGGTAAGAAACCACAATAGTCCATACAAGGATCCTAATCAATGCACTACTAGTAAGCAAAATAATTTCATTAACACAATCAAACCACAAACCTTTATTTTGACTCTAACACAAACTCTTTTTTCTAGATATCCATAAATTCTTGTCCTTGCTGACCTTCAAGTCATCTCCCTCAAGCACTTAAAACTTTTCTTTTACTTGCTTTGTCTTTGTCTTCTTCTAGCCTTTAACAAACTCCCCTTGTTCTATTGACTTTAGCATTTGGATTCTTTAATCTCTCATTGAAGAATTCCTGCAACTATTCTGTCATGCCCCGGCGATGCTTGACCCGAGCCGAACCCGGTCTAGGGGCCGTTCAAGCACGCGGGGGCAACGAAGTGAAATTGAGAAATGACTTAGCGGAAGACTTAACCCTAACCACGGGCGATTAATAGAATACGGAGTATGCACAATCCTTTGAGTAAGAGTAAATAAAGAAGGAAAGAAAAGAAAGTTGCTTAACACAAAGTAAACAACTAATCTCAAAACCCACATACTTAGTCAAATATAGCCCACACTGGCTCAAAATAAGACTTAAGTAAACATAACTGTAACATGTGACATAAATCCAAAACAAAGAACCCTACACAAAGGTTCTAAACATAAGCATAAAACCAAAGAAGATAAGTCACACAACGATCTCCATGATCACATCCAAGCCATGTCCAACCTTTCCTCAAAGAGGAGATCCTGTCCGTTTGCGTGTCCCACGACGCAGCCCCAAATCAAAACACAAGAAAGAGGGGTGAGTTTAACAAACTCAGCAATGGTTTTTAATATCACTATCAACATCAAAAACACGATAACATAGCAATATAATCATTCAGATTGAAGATTAACATGGTGCATCATTTTCTGATCACACATACATATCACCTAAAACTGCATCATAGTGCATAATTCACATAATTGTCATTCCCATCATAACATCCTGCATGAAATGTATCTCTAACATACATAATCCATTATGCATCATATCATAACCAACCTGCATGAATGTATCTCTAACATACATATTCCCACGTGCATCATATCATAATCAACCTGCATGGATGTATCTCTAACATACATATTCCACATGCATCATATCACAATCAACTTGCATGAATGTATCTCTAACATACACATTCCATCATGCATCATATCATAATCAACCTGCATGGATGTATCTCTAACATACATATTCCCACATGCATCATCTCGTAACAACCTCCATCAAGGAGTAATCACAAATTTGGTGTCACACAGACGGGACATAGACAAGGCCACGAAGGCGTGTCATGGTCCAAAATTCTACACAAGAATTCAATAAAGATCGGGGTTGTCAATCTCTAATGCTGCTCGCCCTGGACGATCCTGGCCAAGGATGTCCCATTCTCACACAGAGAATCTAGAGCAGGGGTATTTGCCCAGGGACATTTTCTGTGGAGGGAAGAGCCCGAGTTCTCACACAGAAAACCCTAGAACACGTGGTAGCGGGGTGCACATGGCATACCACACTGGATTCTCAGGGTCCAGATAACACTCATAATAACATTCTCACAATCTGTAAGACAAGTACACAACTGGTCCCCACATCATTCCATTTAATTAGACTCAACCCGGGGAGTGCACTCGTTCCACACATAACTCAAATCAAAATATGTCCTTTCGGACCAATCAATTTGCGATTAATCCTCGACCGATCAATCCGGCACACAATTTCATCACATTGCATCCAAATCGGTCAAATTCGATTAACCACGATGAAGCCTCAATTGGAAATCTATTTTCATGATGCATGCTGCATGGTACATACGTGGGCAAAGCATACATGAATCCTATTCCATGATAAGTGCTCTCACTAGCCCCTAATGCATCATTCATAATCACAATATCAAGCTTCAACATCATCATTTAACCCCCACATGTGTGTGTGTAACTAGTAGAAGCATTTCACACAATGCATGTCAACATGCTTGAAATTAAACTCACTACCACACTACACATGTGAATTACCATCTAAACATGAATTCCAGCGGAAATCATAGGAGAAAAATCATTGAAATCATAACTCAAATGAAAACTCAACCACAAAGGTTAAACACATATAAGATCTTTCATTTCATCATTAAGTCATGGCATTCACTAACCTCCACACATCAACTAGCTACATTTTATCATGCCAAATTAGTCCATGAATGGGTTGTAGCTCTACTGAAAATATGCTTAACCAAAGGAAATCAACTAATCATAATTTCAAGATGACAATTCTAACATCATGCCACAAAACATGAGTCATTCCACAAATCTCTAAGCATATATCTCAATTCCATAAACTCAATAGCATGCCTTTCTAATAGCATAATATAGTTTAAAACACTCCACAATCATATAAAATTGGCAAGCTAAAGTGGAATCGTTGAAATAAACATCATATGCACAACATACAATTCACTGTGTAGCCGTTCGAACGCCCTTCAGGCCGTTCGATCGGTTAAATGCAAAAATTTGAAATTTACAGTTTGTCTGTTCGAACGCCTAGCAGGCCGTTCGATCGGCTGAATTGGAAAACTGTCATTCCGACAGTGTTTCCGTTCGAACGCCCAGAAGGGCCATTCGAACGCCTACAAGGCAGAACTGGTCATCTTCTTCCTTTCGTAAATCCAAACTGAAACACCATTGATAACACTTCAAATCCACATCTAACACCCTAATCATCATCAAAAGTCCTTCATGACTTCCAGAATATCAAACCATATCATAATAATACAAAACCCTAAGAAATCGGGATTAAATAATTCTATTTTCTAATCTTACCATTAACACACCAAATCAAGCAACTCCATACGAAATAAGCCAAAAATGAAGAGTTTTACCATAGATAAACAAAGATTTTGAAGACTCATTACCTTAGCACTTGATTAATCTCGGATTTGAAAGTCACCCTTCTTGAAAACCTTCCAAAAACATTGAGTTTGGATTAAACTCCATTACAAATCGATTTACCAAAGAAACCCCTAATTAAATCTTAGATCTAGGGCTTGTTGGTTGTAAAAATTGAATTTTGAAAGCTAGGGTTTGTAGTAAAACACAAATCAGTAGCTTTTGAGGTCTAAAAACGAATTGAAACACGGGGAAAATAGTAGATTTGGAAGAGATTAGGAAGAAAGCTAGGGTTTAATGCTTGATTAGAGTAGGCTTACCTTAATCGGCTTCTAATCCGGGCCTAAGTGGGGATTAGGCCAGACCTCCTTCCTTAGCATATTCACAAAAATATAAATGGCTCAGGTTTTCCATTTTATAGTAAGGGTTGGGGTATGCATGGGTAAGTTTTGGGGTGTAAATAGGAAAAGTAGGTTAAAAATGGGTATTTTACAAATTTAAGCACTAATTAAGCCTAATAAAATTCTAAAATTTTTTGTATTGCCTTAAGTAGATGCCTAGGTTCATTTGACCCAAAAACCAAAATTTCGACGGTGGGGCCCACAGGGGTCCCGCCAAAACCCTAATTTTTGGAAAAATAGTGAAAATTCAGAAAAATCCCAAAAAATCACATTTATTTTAAAAACACTTAAAATCACTAATTTGAAAATTGATTTTGATTAAAACCATCTTAAACACTATTTATTCATAAAATCACCGAATAGATCAGAAAACGCGTTAATCTCACGATAACTAATAATTAAAGAAAACCAAAACCGGTTTAGAGATGAGGGTCCTTACATATTCTTTGAAACTTTTGTGTGAAATCTCTTCTTTATTTGTAGATCAACTTCATAAATTCACCATTGATCTTCTCTTCAAACTCTTTGTGAATTCTCAAGGAAAACAATAAGCAATGGTTATCCCTTGTTCTCCAATTTTTTGTAGGTTTTCCTCTCTTCAATTTCATCATTCTTATCCTCTATATAGGTCTCTAAAATAATTTAATTCTTTGACTTCAACAAGAAAGTAAATCTAATTCAGAATAGCTTATTTAGGGCAACTAAAACTATTAGTGATTGATCATTTTAAACAATGATTGATCATTCACTTTTTTCTGAACACATGAATATTTTAGCGATTGATTAGTCTACGAAGCGATCAATTGATAAACTTTCAGCTTCATTTTAACAAATAGTTGATTTAGGTGCTGATCGATTGTATCACTCTATGCATTGTCCAGCAATCAATCGATGGAATTCTTCATTAACAATTTTGCCTTTTTTCCCTAAATCCTTCTGAAACCTCTGAAATGACTTCTGAAACTTCTCTAAGTGATTTTTGTATAAGAATGTGTTTTGAATAAGCTTCAATACCCATGAAAATTCTTTAGTCTTTAGTCTTCAGTCTTGAGCCATAAGAACACGTGCTCCTATAATTCAAGTTCATCAATTCCAAACCTGACTTGACCACGACTACATCTAATCATATTTTAATACTAATTACATACTTAAAGTTTCAAATATAATTTTGACAAAAACATTAGCCAATTGACCTAACACATGATACATATGTTCTTACAATCTCTCCCTTTAGCTATTTCTTGTCAAAACATTACACAATTAAAAATTAAAATAAAACTATCTCTTGACACATTACATTGACTTTCAAATTGTACAAATGATTTAGAACACAAGGACTTGACATAGACTCATTGGAATTGATCTTTAAAAGCCTTGTATAAACTTGTACTTATCCTGCACACTTAAAATCAAAATGATTTACATAAAACTGTTCAATCAAATAAAGATAAGCACTTTGATTTTTATTAATAATTTCTCCTCCTTTTTGACATAAATAGTAAAAGGTAAAAGGTAATAATTAAAAAAAATATTAATATAAGCACAATCAAGTCACACATATCATCATAAGACATGATAATAAATAAGCCATAACATAAATCATGTGCATTACCTATCCCATAACAAAATCAAATTCAAAATACATCTCATAGTCACAATGAAATATAAACTGAATTCAAACAATAGAATACATGAAAAAGTGATACATAAAAATAAAAATCAATCAGCTCCACCATCAGAATGCTCCCCCTCACTGTCATCATGTGGAAATAGGGCTCTGATCATACATCTGATCTTTGTAAGACTCTGTAACACTACATCTTGATAAGCTCTAAAACTCTGCAATGGTTGTAGGTCTATCTAGATAATCCTATGGTGCTGGTGCTTGTGGGTCCTCCATGTCTCCATCCCGACCTCTGCGATGAGATAGCATCCTACAAACATCTGCTGCATCAGTAAGCCCCATCCCAACCATCATAGGCTCTCCTCATGGGATCCTCACATGAGCCAAAGTAAAGATCATACATAAGCTGTATGGGTAGGGCAACATCTCATGTGTATGTCCATGTAGAAAACTCATCATCCAACCAAATATGATGGAAGGTAGGTCAAGATGAAGCTCAACTTGTGTAAGGAGACATAGTATCCTAGCCATCGTGTGATCCACTCTTTCCTTACAAGCACTTCATATGTCATACTAAGCTATGACATGTAATAGGTAGAAATCATGCATCATGGAATGAGCGAGCAGTGATACATCCAACCCTAGAGCACTTTGGAGACCGATCAATGTCCTTGTTAGCTCACTATCTTGTGGAAACTCATATCCAGCAAACTATAGATAAGTGAGCGGTATCCTCTCACATCCAATAGCTTCAACAATCACATCAGTGGAAACTCTCATTTACACTCCTCTTGCTATGCCAACTAAAGAGTCATCCTCCTTTCAAGTAGAGAGATGAATACCACTATATGACTAGACATGGAAATACTGACTGAATAGAGGTGGAGATGGTCCAAAAGTGGTCAATCTATTATGGATGTATCTCAATCTAGTCCATAGTTGTCTCTAGTAGAATGTGTACTAAACTATGCTTGCACCAGATAGGTTTAACCCTATCTACTCCGCTAGTAGAAGCAAATGGATCACTAGACTTAGACTTAGCAAGCACTTTCACTTTTTGCTTCTTCGCTCTCCTCATCTAAATATATTGCAAATAACTAATGTAAGAATAAACTAGGAACAAAGAAGTAGACAGTAATGATGTCCTAGAAGTTCAAAAATCACTGAAATATGCATTAAAAAATTAAAATTTCAAAATTTTAAAAATGAGTAGAACAAAAGTTATAACTAGACCTACTACTAATTTTGATCAGAAACATGTAATTTTGAAAAATCCCCCATTTGAGGTGATAAATTGAAACCACAATGAATTTTTCATTAAATCTCATAATGTGACAGATCAAATTGCATTAAACTTTGGAATAATATAGTTAAGGCTATTTCTAACAATTATATCTATTCAAAAGTTGTTGAAATATGTTAAAAATACACTAGAAATTAAAATTTCAGTTTTGCTACTCACCTTGGCTAGGACAGAAATTGACAAATTTGTGGTAAATTTTGGTCTTGGATTGTGCAAAAAACTACTAAAATTGACTCTTCTCTCAAAATAACACTCTCTGAAAAGTTTGGAGTGAAATAAGCTTTGCCCAAATTTAAAACAGTGCTTCAGTCCAAAAACCTAACCAATGACCAATCACTAGGGTACATCTATCGATCGATCTTGAGAAATTCAAATTTTGATTTTATGAAAATAAGTAAAATAAAAAACATTCAAAATATTTCAAAAAACTTTCAATATATTCCTAAAAATATCTCAAGATGCTTTCTTTCAAAATAAAATTTTTTGACAATCAAAATTCTAATTACAAATCAAATAGTGAGAATAAGGATAGTTGAGCTCCTTCTGATGAATTTTTAATTAATTTCCCTTTAATCTAAGTACATCCATAGATTATGCTTATTAATACCTTCCCTTATATTAGTCAACGCTATTGGTATGTGATTGTCAATTTTAACTTTTTTTGACATATTAATCATCTTTTATTAATTTTTGAAGAAACTACTAATGTTATAAAATCTTGTCTCTTTTAATCTTGAATCTTATATAATCACTCTTAACCAAACTAAGACAAAGTTGTTCAGCCCTAGTAAAGACTAAGTTCACATTTTTTTAACTCACTTTAGTTAAAATCTATGTACATGATTTGCCTAAAAGACTAAATAATCAAAAGCTCATAATATTATGCCTATGCATTTTCAGAATTATGATAATTTTCCATAAATTATTTTTTTAGGGATTGACTTTTTTTAAATCTTCTCAATTTGCATAATTTATTATTTATTAATATTTTTCTTTCTTTTTAATCATTTTACTTGATGTCAAGCGAATGAGAGCTTTGCACTAGCCTAGGTCGACCTAACCCTTTCCCATCTTCTTTATAAGGACAATTCCATTACCAAAAGATATTAAAGTACATACAACTCATCATCATTGAAGTACATTATATTAAAATTTCTTTTTTGTTGAAGTTTAAATAGAAATGTAGACAAAGATCCTTGATGCACTGAAATAGTGTTGAATTAAATATTTTCAAATTATGAATTACAATCCTATTTTGTATTTATTCATTACTTATTCGGCTATTTATATTTTAAATAAGTGAGTTGGACCTTCGTAGTGTTTACATGTCTAAATGAGCTTTGACAAGATCTAAGTGGAAGAGGAAGTGAAGCCCAACTACCTAAAATTATTAAAGGGTCAAGAATGGTCTTTTAATGGTCTAAATATGCATGTAATGGTCGAACATAACTATGTAGATCCATTGGATTTGAGAAATAAAACTTACATTGCTACAATCACTATTTTAAGAAGAACTACATAATTCTAAAGATATATGGGTCAAATCTAATGTGCAAAAGAACAACTAGTTAATCAACCCAATGCCTACACATGGAGGATCTTTTCAATAATTATGATTGACGCACATAATGAAAGATAATGAGGCTGATTGGATAATTATAAAAAGATTAAATAATATTTATTTTTAAATAAATATTTGGATTATTTAATTGATTTAGAATCTAATCATTTCTAGAGAAGCAGCCAATTAAGCAATCAATATGTAGATGTGGGAGAGGTATCATCTCCTTCTCTTTGGAGCTCTCTTCTCTTTTTTTTTTTTCTTTTTTTGTTGCTATTATTTTTATGTTTTATTTTAATGGCTTACTAAGTCTTCTAGCTAAGGTTAGAGGTGATTTGTAAGAATCTAATAGAGTTCTATTTACATTTCATCAATTATTTCAAGTATTAGTTATTTGAATTAATTTTTATTTAATATTCTTCTTCTTATTATTTCTTTGTGATCTTAATGCATGAGATATTTGAAGGCTCTCCTTATTGATCAATTGTATTTTTGATACACAGAACTCTTGAAGGAACAACTCTTTTAATCCTTCAGCTATCCAAAATATTCCCTATCTTTGTTTTTGATTTAAGGTTCATATCTTCTGGTTATATAGAATCTTCATTCGATTCTAACTAAGATTACATAACACATGAAGAACATCACTAGATGTTACAATGACCCTTAATGTCATATTATTTTTTATTATTGAATTTTATTTTAATACTTTCATTGCCTCAATACTCTTCTACTCTTTTTCTTAATTTTTCTTTACTCCTTCTCTTTTGTATTCATTTTGATTGTCATACAAAAGAAATCCTTGTCAATTCGACCTAGTAAGGCTACATCCACTTGTGCACTTGTAAATAATATAACCCTAATCTTTGGCTTAATTTAATAAATCAATAGTTTAGATGTAACAAGTTTTTGGTGCCGTTGTTGGGGATTGCAACATGTAACTAGAACGCCAGCTACAAAATATTCTCCCCATTCGTTAACTTTTTTCTTGTTTTTTTTTTGTTGAAAGTAAGAGTAGTGGAACGAAGATTCATTGAAGCAGCTCAATGATGCACTGAAATAATGTTCAATAAAATATTTTAAAATTTTAAATTGCAATCCTATTTTGTGCTAAGTCATTGCTTATTTGGGCTATTTATGTTTTGAATAGGTTAGCTGGACCTTAATTGAGTTTACATGTCTAAACAGGCTTCAACAGGATCCAATTGGAAGAGGAAGTGAAACCCAATTATCCAAAGCTATTTAAAAGTCACGAATGAGCTCTTAAGGGTCTGTTTGGATTGGTGGAAAGCAAGGGAAAGGAAATGAATCTTCTTAAAATCTCCCAATTTCCACTGTTTGGTGCAACGGGGAAAGAGAAACTAGAGTGAAAAGTGAGAGAAAATGGATGAAAATTTAGCCCAAACATTTTCCACCCATCAACCCATGGATTTTGGGAGAAAATTATTGTACTAAACACTTATATCTTACTGCTACTACCACCACCACTGCCATCGTCGCTGCCACCGTCACCACTACTGTCGTAGCCGCCACCACCACCACCGATGCCACCGCCACCACCACCATCGCCAGCCGCCGCCACCACCATCGCCACCGCCACCACTACTATATCTGCCACCACCGCCACCATCGCCACCACCCACCACCATTGCCGCCACCGCCGCTGCCACCAACACTACTGTTGCCACTACTGCCGCCGCCACCACCACTACCGTTGCCACCACCGCCGCCACCACTATTTCTGCCACCGGCGCCACCGCCACCACCATCGCCACCACTGCCGTTGCCACCGCTGCCGCCGCCACCACCACCATTGACACCACCGCTACTGCCACCACCACCACCGTTGCCACCACCATCTCTACCACCGCCACCACCACCACCACTGCCGCTGCCGCTGCCGCCACCACCACTACCACCGCCACCACCACCGTCATAGCCGCCACCACCACAATTTATGCCGCCACAACCACTACCACTGTCATCGCCACTACCACCACCACTGCTGCTACCACCAGTGTCACTGTCAATTTTCTCTAACATCATTTGTGTAACCAAACAGTGGAAAATATTTAGGAATCTCCTAGTTTCTCTTTCACCTGGATTCACTTTCTCTTTCCTTTTCTCCCGGTTTCTACCAATCCAAATAGACCCTAATGGTCTAAACATACATGGAATGGTCGAACACAACCTTATGGACCCGTTTGATTTGAGATTTGCATCAAGAGAACTAAATTAAGAAAGAAGCTGATTCTAACAAATTGACATAACCATAGTATTTCAACCATATCTTTCTCTGTATAATTCGGATTGATACGATTCTAGTGGCATTGGAAAGAAGACTTCCGTGGATACATTTGTTATTTCAGGAAGAAGTTCCAAATTCTGAAGATTTATGGGTCGAATTTGGTATGCAATCGGATAGCTAGTAAACTAACCCGAGGCCAGCACATGGAGAATCTTTTCATTGGTTGTGATTGATACACATAAGGAAAGACAATGAGGCTGATTGGATATTTAAAGAAAGATTCAAAGATACTTATTTGCTAAATAAATTATTGATTTATGTGATTTATTTAGAATCTAATCATTGCCAAAGAAGCAACCAATCAGACAATCAATCAGGGTGCAATCTAGAGATATGATTTCACTTTCCTCTTTGAAGCAACCTCTTCTATTCCTATAAATAGAGGAGTGGACGTGATAGATGAATAATCCCCTCCTCTTTGGAGCTCTCTTCTCCTATTTTCTTCTCTCATTTTGTATTTTTGTTTTTAGTTTTATTGTAATGGCTTTCTAAGCTCTCAAGCTAAGGCTAGAGGTGATTTGTAACAATCTAATGGAGTTCAATTCATGTTTCATCAATTGTTTCAAGTAAGTATGGCTTATTTGAAGTGATGTTTATTTAATATTATTCTTCTTCTTGTTTCTTTGTGATTTGGATACATAAGATGCTTGAAGGCTCTCCTTCTTGATCTTTTATGATTTAGATACATAGAAATCTTTAAGAGACAATTATTTTTATCCTTCATCTATCCAAAATATTTTCTATCTTTAATTTCAATTTTAATGTTCATATTTTCCGGTTAGATAGAATCTTCATTCGATTCTAACTAAGATAACATGATACATGAAGAACATCATTAGATATTACAATGATCCTTAATGCCTTAGTGTTTTCTCATCTTGATTTCTTGACTCTATATTGCCTCAATACTCTTCTACTCTTTCTTTCTTAATTTTTCCTTCATTTACTTTTTTGTAACAATTTTCTTTATTGCACAAGGCTTTCCCTGTGGATCGACCTTGTCTACTACAATTGGCAAGTAAAAAAATCTGAATTTGACTTCTTCAAGTCTTAGTTTAGACGTAACAACACTCAACCAGAAGGATCTCTTGGGCATATCATTACTCAAAGAATTAAAGAAGATCATTTAAAGCATTCCAGGTAGTTTAATTAAACTTCCTTTACTTCATTTCTTTTAGTTCTTATGTTTTTTTAGAATTGTTCTTTTATATATAAAGTACAAATTGCATACTTTTCTTTTCGTTAATCCATAGATCTTCTTTCTGTTAGTTTTACTTTGTTTAATTTTTTTAGTATCTCTCCAAAAATAAGAGAAAAGACTTTTTATTTCTTTTTATGCGCTCATGGCAATGTTACAAAAGTGGTCACTTGAAAAGTGTTGATATTGCTCTTAATTTTTCTAAGTTTTCTCTTTCTTTGAACACTATGGATGAGAGTACAAGTAATAATGATGTTAATGAAGTTTTATTCTCAAGTCAAGAGTAGTTCAATTACTACCCAAATTTCACGTCTTTGATTAGGAAAGCCCATATTTATATTTAAAAGAGTATGAAGAGGTTTGTGGAACTTCACCAAACCAAAATGTTTCTAATGATGTTATTAGATTAAAACTCTTTTTATTTTTTTTAAAATAAAAATAAAAAAATGGTTAAATTCTTTAAAGTCAAAGTCCATTGGAACATGGCAAGAAATGGAAAGAGAAATTTTTAAAAAGTTTTTCCCTACTCATCGAACTAATGCACTTAGAAGAAATATCATGAATTTTTTTCAAAAAAAATGAGACTTTCTTTCAATGTGAGAGAAGATTTAAAGAACTTTTCTTGTTGTGCCCCCATCATGGATATGAAACATGATAATTTGTTGAAATGATGTCTAATGAAGATTTTTTGAATAAAGAACCTGAGGAAGCATGAGACTATTTTGATGTATTAACTAAAAATACCCAATCATGGGAAGATTGTACTGAATTTGAAAGAGCTAAACAAAATAAAATCTAATGTGACAACCAAGGGGGGCATGTACCTTTTTAAAGAAGAGGATGATGTGAAAACAGAAATTGTAAGTTTAACTTAAAAGGTTAAAGCTATGAAAATTAATAAGGAAAACATGTCTAAATTTTTTTAAAAAGTACAACAAATTTGTAGTATGTGAGAGTGATGGACACTAAAAGACAGAACTATTAAACACTCCTTGCTTTTCAGGAGGTGTTACATACTTGAGCAAATACTATGAATACTCACAAAAGATATTTTTCTTCTCTTTATTCTGAAAGTTATACTCCTAACTAGAGAAATAATCCTAACTTTAGTTGGAAAAATGAGTCTAATGTGCAGGTACCTCATTCTTCTTCAACTTATATGCCACAAAATAAGAAGAATCTTGAAGACACATTACAAACATTCATGCGGAGTTAAACAATAATCAACAACCAAACAACGTAAGTAATCAATGACTTGAAGACTTATAATACTCAATTAACCACAACTTTAAACACTCAAGAAAAATGAAAGTTTCCTTCTTGTCCTCAACTAAATCCTAAAGGTCAACTTGTAATTGAAAATTTGATTTCATCAAATTTATAAGAGGAGCATGCTAAGTCCATCACCACTTTGAAAGGTAAAAAATTCATTAACAAATACATTTCAAGAAATGTTGTTGAACCTAAGGAGTCTTTGAATTCTAAATAAGGTGATGAACTTGATAACTCTGATTGTGTTTCTCCTATTCTTTTGTTTTTTCCCCAAAGATTACAATCTTCTTCTAAATTGGTATAAAATGGTGACATTCCTAAAAATTTTAAACAAGTTAAGTTTAGCATTCCTCTCTTAGATACCATTAAATAAATTTCATCTTATGCAAAAAAATTTTAAGACCTTTTGTTCAAATAAGCGTAAACTAAATGTACAAAAGTAGTCATTTTTTATAGAACATGTAAGTGCAATTTGCAACAAAATACCTCACCCAAATATAAAGAGCCTGGTGATCTAACCATATCTTGTGTAGTTGAGAATTATAGAATTGGAAAAGCTTTGTTTGATCTTAGGGCAAGTGCTATTCTCTTACCTTATTATATTTAGGAACAATTGGAACTTAATGAATTGAAGCTAACAAGCATTACACTTTAATTTGCAGATTGCTCAATTAAAACACCAAGAGATATTGTTGAGATGTGCTAGTACATGTGGAGAAATTTTACTTTTCTATTAGTTTTATTGTTTTAGACACAACCAGTTTTCAATATTTGTGCTCAAATTTTTGTCATATTTGGCTGCCCATTTCTTGCAACTTCTATTACTCTTATTAATTGTAGAAATGGTTTTATGGAGGTTTCTATGGTAAATATGACTTTTAAACTTAACTTTTTTAATATTTGCAGGCAACCAAGAGATGGTGATGATGTCCACGAAATGAACATAATTAAAAGTCTTGTGCATGACAAGTCTCTTATTTCTTTATTCTCTAACCCTCTAGAGGCTTGTCTTGGTCATTTTGATTTTGATGATGAATATGTGATTAATAATGTGAATTCTTTATTGTAGTCAACCACCATGTTGGACACTTACAAGTGGAAGGCATGTTTTGAGGAATTACCTTCTCCCAATTGTGCTCCCCTCCCTTAAAGTGTTCAAACACCTAAACTTGAGTTAAAAACCCATCCTACTATGCTTAAATATGCATTTTTAAAGAAGAGACATATAATGTAATTGTTTCCTTACAATTGGACCACACACAAGAGCAAAAGTTGCTCCATGTCCTTAGAGAGCATAAAAGTGCAATTGGTTGGACCATAGCTAATGTTAAGAGAATTAGTCCCTTAGTTTGCACTTACTGGATCTTCTCAGAGATAATGTTAAAACCTCTAAAGAAATGCAACATAGTTCGAACTCTAACATGAAGGAGGTTGTGAGAGCAAAAGTCCTAAAATTGTTATATGTGAGAATCATATAACCTAATAGTCAGTGGGTAGAAGTGGTGCATAAGAAATTTGGTGTGACAATAGTAAAAAATGAAAAAAGATGAGTTGATCCCAACTAGAGTCACCACTAGTTGGTGCATGTGCATTGACTATAGAAAACTCAACTCTATGACTAAGAAATACCATTTCCCCTTAATATTCATGGACTCAATCTTATAAAGGGTGGTTGGTCATCATTTTTATTGTTTACTTGATGGTTATTCTAGGTATAACTAAATTGAGATTGCACTTGAGGATAAAAGAAAGGACAGGTTTTACATGCCCATTTGGTACCTTTGCTTATTGAAGGATGCCGTGTAGATTGTGTAATGCTCCTACCACATTTCAAAGATGCGTGATGAGTAAATTTAGTAATATGGTGGAGCATTTTTTTCAAGTTTTTATGGATAATTTTACAGTTGTTTAGATTTTTTTTATGATTGTCTTCATAATTTGGAAAAGGTTTTGGTTAGATGTGAGGAGAAACACCTTGTTTAAAATTTAAAAAAATGTCATTTGTGGTCACTAATGGAATTGTACTTAGTCATATTGTTTATAAGAAGGAAATTCAAGTGGATAAGAAAAAGATTGAATTGATTGCCAATTTGCCTGCTAAAAAAACAATTAAAGATATTAGATTTTTTTTAGGGCATGCAAGATTTTATAGAAGGTTCAATAAAGATTTTAGTGTTATATCTAGACCATTGTGCAACCTTCTATCAAAGGACAATTCCTTTGAATGAAGAGAAGCATGTAACAAGCCTGCTCCTATTATGCAACTACCTGACTGGATTTTACCTTTTGCTATTACGGGTGATGCTAATGATTATGTTGTTAGGGTTGTTCTTGGGCAATGGAAAGATAAAAATCCTTGTGTCATTCATTATGCAAGTAGGACTTTAAATAGTGCTCAAATGAACTATTCAACTACTGAAAAATGAAATTCTTGTTGTAGTGTTTGCACTTGACAAATTTAGGTCATATTTGATTGGTTCCGAAATTATTATTTTTACTGACCATGCAACTCTAAAATATCTTCTAAGCAAGAAGGATGCAAGACAAGGTTGATCAAGTGGATCCTCCTACTCAAAGAATTTGATCTCACTATCAAAGGCAAGAAAGGAGTAGAGAATGTGATTGCCGATCACTTGTCAATATTAGATTTTTCTGATTTCTTGGAACCACTGCTAATCAAGGACTCCTTTCATGATGAACAGTTGTTCAACACCTCTCATATTCCATGGTATGCAGATATTGCAAAGTATCTAGTGACATGTAAAACTCCTAGTCATTGGACTCAATAGGATAGAAAAAAATTCTTCAAAGAGGTAAAACACTTCTTTTTGGATGATCCTTATTTGTTTAAATATTGTACGGACCAAATAATTAGGAGACATGTGCTGATTTTGAGCATAGGAATGTTATCTCCTTCTGCTATTTTGAATAGCGGTGTTCACGAATGTCCAATGTCCTTTTGTCCGTCCGTGTCCGCAATACATAGAGTGCAATTTTTTTTTAGTCCGGGGCATACATGGACGTGGATATGGTCCATTAAATGGGTCTGTCCTTATATGTGTCTGCAGATGTGGACAAATTATTATTCGTCTCCGCGGACATCGGCGACTGCCACACAATTTGAGAAATGAGATAATGAGAATACTGTTTAGTGTTTTCCCTCACCGGCTAACCCTGAGATTATTGTTCTGCCAAAGTGCCACCCCTTGCTGCTCTACCTCTCCCATGTCAACTTCCCTGCAAAGTCTAAACCTTTAAACCTTGCCAACTCCCATCTCCAGTCTAGATCATGGCCATCTGGATCATTGTTGTCATCCTTCTCCCATCTAGATTGTGGTCATCTTTCATCTCCAATTTGGATCATGTCCATTTGGATCATGGTCATCTCCTGTCACCCATCTGGATAAAGGACAGCTCCCGTCTCCAGTTTGGATAGTGGCCATCTCCTGTCTCCGGTTTGGATCATGGTCGTCTCTCATCTTCTATCTGGATCATGGCCATCTCCCATCTAGATCGTGGCTTTCTGGATCATAGCCGCTGCTGATTTGGGTCACCCACCACCGCATTGTGTCCTCAACTTCACCCTCTTCATTGTTTCAACTGTGACTATGTTTGAAGGTCTTCAAGTGGAGGATCGCCACCAGGTATTGTCGTCTCCTATCTGCCGATTTGCACACCGCCACCAACTTGTGGCCACCCACCACATCCTCTACTTTCATACTTCATCCTCTTCATTAATACGTCATGAAGGGCGATGTCGGCTTGAGGCCGGAGTAACCGGCTATTGCTGGTGTACTCCCGATGAAAAGAGTTAAAGAGCTAAGTTTGGTGGCTTGGCCACTGGGTTCACAAATGAATCTGGGAACCCAAATGTGGTATGCTAGATTCATCATATTTTTTTATGATTCATCAGTAGTTTGCTAGATTTATCTAATGAAAAAAAAACTTGCTTGTTGTTTACAGGAACTTCATGGCACGAGCTTCTTAATATCCAAAAATTAGGCAAGGTCACAAGCTTTTGGTTTTCTAATATGATATTTTTTTCAGATGTATAAAAAGTGTCTATAATATACTTCTCTGATATTTTATTATTGGTATGCCAATGATCCATGTGATCCTTTAGAAAAGGAGAAAATCCTTAGAGGAGATCAAGCAAGAACTTTGCGCGGTATGACCTGCTAATCTCATTAAATTGTTTAACTTATTTGCAATATGTTTTTGTTTATTTGGTTCATTGAATAAAAATGTTTCTTGCCCTTGCATGCAGTTATTGTTTTTTTAGCTTATGTTTATTATATGAATATGGTATATTTATGATACATAGAAGCTTTATTAATTTTATTTAGGATTGAGTGTTGTTTCTCATTGAGTTATTATTATGTCTAGTCTTAAAAGGAAAAGAGTTATTGATAGTCAAATTGAAAGTGGGTCATCAAGTCCAAATCAAACTACTATTGAAGTACAAGATAATTCACATAATGGGATAGCATCAAGTGAAATTGGGCCATCTAATAATGCATTGGAAGCAACTAGAATCTTTGTGTCTTCAAAGAAAAGTAAAACAACTAATGAATCAGCTAAGGTCTCTCCAAAAACCAAAGGATTTACATCCAATTGGTGGGATTATTTTAAGAAAGAAGTGGATAAAGATAAGAATCAATGGGCTGTTTGCAACTATTGTTCGAAGAAGGTACACGGGGATAGGAGAAGGCAATGAACTAACCCACTAAAAAGGCACTCGGAGCGTGATTGTCCTAAATAAAAACAAGAAATGAGGAATATTCAAGTTAAGGGCTAACAAATTTTATTATTAGGGGAGAAAAAAAGTGATGGAACATGTTCAATTAAGACCTTCAATTTTAACTAAGAAAGAAGTAGACGAGAGAGCTAGCTGAGTCTATCATATTGCATGAGTATCGCTTTTCTATTGTAAATCACCAAGGTTTTAGGAGATGGGTTTATCATTTGCAACCACAATTTAAGTTTGTGAGTCATATAGCTATTGCAAGATAATGCTAAAATGTTTATGATAGTGAATTTAAAGAGACACTTGATGCTTTGGAGAAACTTGATCATCAAATTAGTATAACAAGTGATTTGTGGACCTCTAATCAAAATATTACTTATATTGTTTTGACAACTCATTATATTGATGAAGATTGGAAGTTGCAAAAGAGAATTCTTAATTTTTGCAATGTTGAGTCTTGTCATATGGTTGAGTTTATTGCTAACACTATTTATGAAAAATGTGTAGATTAGAACATTGAGAGGAAAATTTTTGGTCTTGTTTTGGATAATTGTAGTGCTAATGATGTAGCGGCTCGTGAGTTTAAAGACCATCTCCTCTATAGGGGGTTCCTTGTGTTAGATGGTAGCTTACTTCATGTACTTTGTTATACACATATACTTAACTTGATTGTGCAAGATGGGCTAAATTTGATAAAAGGATATCATGGACAATGTACATAGGAGTGTTAAGTATGTAAAATCTTCTTCACAATGATCACAAAATTTTTACAAGTACGTAAAACTACTTAAGATGTCAAAAAAGAAATTAGTTCTTGATGTGCTTACAAAATGGAATTCAACATATATTATGTTTGAGGTGGCTTTAGAATTGAAGGATGTATTTAATTGTATGGCTTAACTTGATTCTGGATATACTTTTTTGCCTTCAATACATAGTGGGAAAATGTTAGAAGTGTGAATAAATGCTTGAAGATGTTTTATGATTTAACCAGGGTTTTTTCGAGTACAAAATATCCCACTCAAACATGTTTTTTTTTGTAGAATTTGTGAGCTGAAAGTGGTATTACAAGAATGATACTTTGATATAAATGAGTTTATTTTATCAATGACTACCAAAATGATTGATAAATTTGATAAGTATTGGGATGATACTTGTATGGTGTTAGCAATAGCTTCCGTTTTGGATCCTAGAATAAAATTGGGAATGGTTGAACTTTATTTTCTAATATTTTATGGTGATGCGTTGGGAAAAGTAAAAATTAAAGAAGTTTACGATGTTTTTCGGAGACTTTATGATGAATATGCTTCATGGGTATCCAAATCAAGTGAGTTTGATAGTTTGGTTTTAAATAGTCAAGCATCTTCAAGTAGTGAGAGAATTTCAATTACTAGTAGTGGATGTGAGGCTTGGAGGGAAAAGTTCACTAAGTGCATAGAAAGTAAGTCAAGTCAAAAGACAAAAGCCGAATATGAGTTATATTTGGGAGAAGCTATTTTAAAAGATGTTTTTAGTGATATATTTAATATTTTGGCTTGGTGGAAAAAGTTTGTACCAAAATATCCAATTTTATCACAAATTGCAAAAGATATCTTGGCTATTCCATTATCTACTGTTGCATTTGAGTCAACTTTTAGTACGGGGGGTGGGAGAATTATTATCAATCAAAAAACAAGATGAGCATGGAGATTGTTAAAAAATTGATGTGTGCACAAAGTTGGTTGAGGGCTAAGTTCGAAGGTAATTTTTTGTATGTTTGATTTACTTTGGCTATATAATTTTTGAGCTTGTAAGATACATTTATGTTGGATTATCATTTATTTTGTAGGTTTACCATAAGGGAAATCGAGGGTGAACTTCTTGATTTAAGCATTTTTAATATTGCCTTAGAAGATGAAGATGACTTTGAAGTTTAATTGAAGTACTTTTGGTGGTAACTTTAATTAGTAAATTCTTATTTTTTTATGATTATGATTCATTTATCATGAGGAAAAGTTATTTTTTGTGTAGGAACAACAATGAAGACTTGCATTTATTGATCATTGTCATGGGATGCATGAGGAAGAACAATATTTTGGTTGTGAATTAGTTTTTTGTGCGAGAGAAACAATAAAAATATTGGATTGCATCATTGGATGCATGAGGAAAAACAATATTTTTGTGGTGGATTAGTTTTTGTGTGAGAGGAGCAATGAAGATATCGGATTGCATGTGAGTGAACAAATGTTATAGTTCCTTACGTGTTTTTAATGTTATTAACAGTTTTAGTTTTTTCTCTTTTGGAGTGTTTTGTTGGATGTAGTATTTTCAAAAATTGGATTATGGTTATAGTAAGTACTTGATAGTTATATTTGATTTAATTGCAATGAAGACTTATTTTTTTGTTATAATTGATGATATGAATTTTAAAATTTTAGTCCTTATGTAGCATGTTAGAATTATCTTAACATGCTACATAAGCATTGTACACGTTAAATAGGGATTTAACTTAATTTTTTGTGTCTGTCCGTGTCCGTCCATGTTCATGATGTATGGACTTAGACAATAGATGTTGTGGACATTTGCAAACAAAGACAGACGCAAACAATATATATTGAATTGGTGGATGGACGCAGACATGCCTCTGTCCGCATTCGTATTTGCCTGTGAACAACCTTAATTTTAAAGCATGTGGTGGTCATTTTTTTGCTAAAACGTCTACTGCCAAGATTTTACATTGTAGTTTTTTTTCCAACTATCTTCAAAGACACTCATGAATTTTGTAAAGCATGTGAACATTGTTAAAATTTAGGAGCTATATCCTGTAAGAACATGATGCCTCTTAACCCAATTTTGGTTGTTGAAAATTTTAATTGTTGGGGCATTGATTTCATGTGACCTTTTCCTCCCTCTTTTGGCTATCTTTGTATTGTAGTAGCTATTGATTATGTGTCCAAATAGATTGAGGCTATTCCATGCAAAACAAAAGATCACAAAATTGTGAAATTTGTAAAAGAAAATATTTTATCTAGATTTAGAACACCTCAAGCCAATATAAGTGATCAAGGTACACACTTTTGCAATAGGTCCATTGAGCCCTTAATGAAAAAATGTGGAATTACACATAAAGTCGTTACACATTATCACCCACATACAAGTGGACAAGTAGAAATCTGAAATGGTAAGGATTGGTCATTAAGTATTAGTCATTAAGACTAATTGATACTTTTTGGGCTTATTGAAATGCTTTCAAAACCCTATTTGGAATGTCCCCTTATCGATTAATTTTTAGAAAAGCTTGTCGCTTGCATGTGGAGTTAGAACATAGGGCCTATTATGCAATTAAGGCCGTCAACTTCAATTTTGACAAGGTTGGGTTGGATAGAAAATTATAGCTAAATGAATTAGATGACATTTGACATTATGCTTATGAGAGTGCTAAAATGTACAAGGTAAGAATAAATGTATTTCTTGATAAGAACATACTTCGTAAGACTTTTGAACATCTCAAAAAGTTCTTTTGTATAATTTTAGGATTCATCTTTTTCTAGGAAAATTTAGATCTCGTTGAATAGGTCTTTTCATTGTAAAAATTGTTTATCCTTATGGAACTTTTGAAATTGAAAACCCAAATAATGGTAATATTTTTAAAGTTAATGGACAATGTTTGAAACCATTTTAGAATATTTTGTCCCTAAAGTTGAGTCCACGTCTCTTGAATATCCTATTTATGAGGGTTGATCTTTTCATATATTTTCTAAAAAGAATTTGAAAAACAAAAAAAATTACTCTTGTTTAAAGATTGAGGACAATGTTTCAATTGAGATAACCTTCATCTTTTTGTGGCATTCTTCTACTTTTCTTCGATCTCTAGATAATGATGGCACTTGGATATTCAGCTCAGAATCGGATGAAGTAGGTGTATGATAAGAAGCATGCCAATTGGGAGTTTCAAGTGGGCGACTTGGTCTACATCTCAGTCTTTCCTCAGCGCCAAGCCATTTTATTTCAGGTGGAGCATTCCAAGTTGGCCCCACATTACCACGGGCCTTATTCTATTGTGGAGCGGATTAGCCCAGTGGCTTACCGTCTCGCCTTACCGCCTAGCTCTCTAGTCCACCTGGTCTTCCATGTTTCCAGACTCCACCGTTGTGTGGGCGACAACGCCCTTGCTACCACTTCCACCATTGATGACCGATGTACCCACGCCTGCTTCAGTGTTGGATAAGTGTCAGGTTCGTCGCTCAGGCCGCATTGTTATAGAGGTGCTTGTTTCTTGGTAGGGCCAGCCACTTGAGGATGCCATGTGGATGTCAGACGATGAATTTATGGATCGCTACCTAGCTTGGTCGCCTTGAGAGTAAGGCGATCGCAGAAGCGTGGTGGAGTGTTGTGCACATATGCCCGATCTCACCTTTCGCCCTGTTCTACCTTCGAAACGTTTATATTAGGCTACTTTCTTTATTTTATGTTTCTAGTAGAATTGTAATAAATCGTAGTTAAGAAACTATAGTTAAGAGGACATTAATGTAGGAGTGTGTAATGGGCTAGCTGGTGACCCCGCTGATTAGTCGGGCCCACTAGCTAGCATGATCCCCAAGAAGAGGCGCGGCTTCCCTATAAGGGGTTGTCTTCTTCTTTGTTAATTTTTTATGCAATTATGAATTCAGTCTCTTCCCTTTCTTTTCTCCAAAATTACTCTCTTTCCTTTCTCGTATCGTGAAGCAAGCAAGGTACCATTCGTGCCCAAACCGGGCACAACAGTATGGTGCTGGTGTTGAAAAGAATAGTTAGCAAAGGCAAACTAACTATAAACTTAACTATTATAGTGTTAACCACTTATTAGCAAATTACATATAACTCAACACACAGTTTATAAAACAAAATTCTAATAAAACAGTTTTTAGCAATATATCATTGTCTTAATTAAATATATGTATAAATATTCATTGAATCAAATCAATCCACCTAAAACACATTTAGAGACTATAACCCAATTTTCTTATATCAGTCATAAAATTATCCAACTGTGTCATGCATCTGATTGTCTTTTTTCTCATTCGTTCAACTATCATTATATAAACATGTGTGGAACTTTTCAATTTTAGGCTTTCTTTTCTCGGTAGATTATGCAAAAAAAGCCAATCATAAACAAGGAAACTAAAAAATCAAATTTTCTTCCCATTGTTCTGATATAAAACAATGATCTTTATGTACTTAAACACACACATTACAGGGCAAGGACAAAACATAGTAGAAAGAGATAACCACTGATTCACAACAAACGGTTCAGAGGACTGAAGATCTAAAGAACTATTCAGGAAGCGATTACCAGGAGGAGGAGAGGAAATGGAGGCAGGTGGAGAATAGGTTCTAAAGGTCGAATAGATGGTAGGGATCTTGTTAGCGAAGGTGCGGCCTGAGAGAGAACACCGGTTACCGTGGAGATCAACAGCTTGAGCGGAGGAAGGATGGGCATTTTTTATGTAGCGCCAATGAAGTCACTAGAGACACAAACAGAGAAGGGCCAGCGCCACAGGCGAGTGGGAGAGGGAAGGGCAAGCAGGCAGTAGGGGGAGGGGGGTGGGGTACGTAGGAGTTAGAAAAATCTTCATATGTTTTTTAGTACCGGGGTACAAATGAGATATTGGGTAAGTAAAGTATGTGGAACACAAGTAATGGGAGATACAAAAAAAAACGAGGTGTGCATAACCACGTTCTAGGTGAAAACAATCTTTTTTATGCTAAACTGAGCCAACAAATTTTTTGCCCTTCATCCCTAGCCTAGCCATATTTTTGGAAGGCTAAAAATTTTAGGCTCTAACCTTATATTTTTAAGGGTCAGGTCTACCATAAAAATTCCACCCCTAAACAGGGGACCAAAACACGGGAATATAAATTTTACCTTTTTGTTTCAACAAGAGGTTAGATACAACTTTTGGTTTAAAGAGGATCCACCAAAAAATAAGCCAAAGGCTATATGTTTGTAGACAATTTTGTCCTTAACATTTTGGGGTATTTAAATGTGACGCCCAACGATTTATGGGGGATATACTATAGGAAACTTGCTATTGTGTACTTTTTTAAAAAAAGTTATTTTGTTAAACTTAATGATAACTAATAAACTACAGAAAAACTAGGTAAAAAATGATGTTAATTGTTATTTTTTATAAAATGGTGGCTCAAATCATCACTGTGAACATCATTCCTATAAAATAGTATAAATAATAACATTTCCACATCCCCTTAAAATTAGAGTACAAAAATACAAAGAAAGGGTAAGAATTTATATTTGCAGCCTGTTTAGGAATAAATACTCTTTCGTTGCTCCACACGGCTCCAACCCCAACTTCATCCACATGCCCCCCATCTCGCTTTCACACACTCCCGCGGGTCTTTCTCCTATAGTTGGGCCCCGGCTATTTACCAACCCCATCTCTCACTCTCTCTCTCTCTCTCGATCAAAGGAGTTTTCTACAAAAGATCAGGCAAGAAACCAGAATTGTTTAAGCAGTTGTTAACTAAGGAGAATGAAGCTTGAACCCCTCCGATGAACAGATCCACCTTCATTAGTTGAGACACGAAAAAAGTACAAGACTATTTCTATAAGACTGAGCATGACTGGTGAAGCCATGATATCCCAGATAGTTGATTACAACATTGTTTTAGAGAAAGACAATACGGATCGTACTAATGTCCTTAATCTGCTATTGCATGGACGCTAAGCACCATAACTAGACCTTCGATCCATGGGCGAGACTGCACCAGTCTCAAGCCTGAGGCGGAGAGGGAGCTTGTGGGAGCCGTGGATGATCAAGGGGATGAACTGGACTCCGTAGGCGAAGACAGCAGCAGGCGAGATAAGAGATGAGGCCTCCTATGAAGGCGAGTCCAAGGAGGACGGCGAAGCCGATGAGCTTCAGACGGCCTTTGCTGTTGCAGAGCATGGCGATAAGCAGAAAAGTGACAAAGAAGGATCCAAGGCTCATGATCAACACCGCCACTGTTTTCACTCCCTTGAGCGAGCAGCGAACTTCTCCTTGGTTGGTAGCGTTGAGATCCATCGGCTGTGGGACTCAGTTCTGGCAGGGTGGGGAAGCGGAAGAGGAAGACAGGCGACAAAAGAAAGAAAGAAGCGCGAGCTTAAAAAGGGCGAGAAGTCGATAGAGTGGATTGGGACGGTCGTTCGTTCATTCGCCTAGAGCCAGCTTGTACCAATTTCGAACACCAAGGCCAATGAGCCAAGCTCACGTATCTGGCGTTTGAAAAAACAACGTTTTCGTCTTTATTTTTATATATCACGTTGGTTTTTTAGTTGAGAATTTCGAGGAAGTTAAGTTTGTTATTGCTAGGAAAAGAGCTAATAACGTTACTCACTTTCATCAGCCGGGCTGTGACTAGTTATGTGTTTTTTTTTTAATTATTATTTGAGAAAAAACCTTGCTTTCTTTTCCACATCACGTCAGGGCCCAAGGATCACTCAAACATTTCATGGAACTTTCGAAGATGGGTCTACTGAACCCACCACCAGTCAAAACACTCACGGCCTCTCATTTGTCCCTATGAGAGAAGCTTATTTCTAGACCATTTGTTGGCAATGTCTTCTCTCGGACATTTTCCCTACAAATGACTGAGAATATAAGATGCTGAAGCTGGACATTCCCTGAAGACAAGAAATAGTCATATAAAATCTATTATCTGCAACATGATCACAATGACAATCACCCAGATCATTTAATCACCATGACAACTATGCTAACAGGTAATGTAGCCACTCTAATGGCATCCATTTCTTGTTAGTTATGCAACTAATTTTTACCATGTCAAGGGATAAATGAGGAATGACAAATCTTAGCCACCAAAGCTATGGTTCATGAAGGACATAATGAGAGACATGATAAACATAAACCGGACAAAGCTATAATTCTAGCATTTAATAATTAAATGAGTGGATAAAGTGCCGTTTTTGTAATGTGAGGAGCCATTGTGTGAAACTTAGGGTCTCTATGTGCAAGAAGATTATATAGGTCAGACTATAAGCATAACTTACCTTTTGAAGGTAAATTATTTTGAATTTCAAGTGTCCTTGCATAAGATTCATAAACATGATTGCCACACTTCTCAGATTTACATAAGATTAACACAATTATATATATATATATATATATATATATATATATATATATATATATATATATATATATATATATATATATATATATATATATATATATATATATATATATATATATATATATATATATATATATATATATATATATATATATATATTGTCACCACCACATAATAACAATTGAGAAATAACTTTCACATAAATATACCCCGTGAATACTTGTTAGTAAGTAAGATTTCAAATTACATGAAGTATTTGCATAATGAAAGACATATACCATGATAGCTTAAAAGTGTCCTTCTGTCAAAATATAAGGGTAACTTGTAATTTTCATATCTTTTATGGACCTTTGGATAGTGCAATATCTTTTTTTTTGTAGCCCATTATTTTGAGGGTTTCGTCTTGCTACAATAGCCCGCCGCTACACTGAAGGAACAGTTGCTACAGCAAAACGAGTAAATAGAGCAGCTCGTTCTCCTTCTTCCCAATAGTGAATCTTTTTATTTTTCTATTAAAAACCTTATGTTTTCCATTTCTATTCCTTTTTTTACTAATATACTCCAACAAATTAGGTAGCCAAGGCAAATGTCAAAACTATTTGGTTCCCTAAATCCACTATGGTTTCATTCTCAAGTTTTTCATTGCAGAAGTTTTCATTGCCAATATTTGATTAGAAAAGCTATGATTTTTGAAACATACAAATGAAAATTCTCTTCGTATCCAAAGATCTATAGGAGTAAGTTAAAAAAGGCTATGAAGAACCATAAAATAGAGAAGCCCTAACCACTTGGAGTGAAGAAAAAAAGAAAGAGTACAGAGAAAACAAAAGGCCAGCCACAAGAGCCTTATTCTACATACAACATACCATAAGATCTTTCTAAGAATCATGACTTCCACAAAATCTAAAGAAGCATGAGAACTTTTAAAGAATGAATTTTAAGGGACCGAAAAGATAATTTCCATCAAGCATCAAACTTTATGAAAAGATTTTAATAATTTGGCAATGAAAGATAGTGAAAATATTCAAGATTTTAATTTTATAATTCCTATCATTATTAATCATATTAGAAGTTATGGAGATAGTATTTTGGATAAGAAGATTGTGCAAAAAGTTTAAGAAGCATGCCAACCAAATTTGAGCATGTTGTAACTGCTATTGAAGAGGCAAAAGATTTATCAAAATTGAGTTTTGTTGTGTCCCACCACTACCCTTCATTAGTCTGTATTAGTAGGGCTTGTAGGCGGGTAGATCTTTCATTATTACAATTGTAGGGTAGTATTTGTGTTTAGTATTGATTGCGGAGGTAATCAGGGGATGGATTGGATGTATTTGGGGATTAATTGTGTATTGGACAAAATTAGGGGCCCGCTAATGGTGGGCCAGCCCACCTAGGGGCGTGCACTAAGCTGTTGGAGCCAGTATATGCATATACTTGGCTTCTTAGCCATTCTCATTATCTTGAAATTGAAGCTATTATTCCCCCCTTTCTTTTTTCTTCTTCCCTTCCTTTCTCCCTTTGCTAAGGTACTATTGTGTTCTTCATTGGAACACATCATTAAAACTAAAGCCTCGACAATCAACAATGGCGAGAGGCGAGCAAGTGGCGAATGCCCTGGAGACTCAGCTCAAGAACACAGTCGATACCATGCAGGAATGCCCAAATCCAATTCCAAACTTTGCCACAACTATGGTATTTTCTATGTTCGAGAAGATGAATGTCCAGATTAAGAACCTAAGAGCAGCCTTTGCTCAACTTCAATTGGCCTTTGTGGCCCCCATCCTGCCCACAATCCAGCAAGCCAACGCTCAGCTTCACAATTCACTCGCTCTAGGCTCCCAATCCGAGTATGAGTGGGTTGTCACACTCCTCCTACCTCTATACTCTTTGGATCCATCGATCAGATTAATGAAGGAAGTTATTCTAGCTTGGAAAAATGAGGCCCCCAAGTATTCATAAAAATGCTACAATAAACCCGAACTTCGTAAACTTGGCCGGGGAGTTCAAAGAGGACTGGGAGGATTTCACCAGGTCCCATTTTAACATCCCTTATTTTCTACACTTTTCTGGAGCCTTTCTGCTATTTTTTTGACTGGAAATTAGATGCTTCGGCATAATTATCTTTTGTATTTCATGCAGTATTTATACCCATAGAGTCGGGTGTTGGATGTAGTCACAAGTTGTGGGCCTCGACATGCCACAAAAGTTTCCTACATAAAAAAGAACTAAAACGAGAAACGAGAAGAGGAAAAAATGTTCAGCGCGAAGTGGTAGCTTTGACGCCTAAACAAAGGCTTTGATGGTTGTAGGAGGAATTTTGGTTGAAAGAGACAATTCCAAGGTGAATTGAGGACTTCAGTATGCTTGTGGAGGAATCTAGCATAGAAAAAAGACACCCCTCCCCCTGACTCTCTCTCTATCTCTCTCTCCGTGGTCCCTCAGCTGCAAGCCACCACTGCCTCTCCTCCGAGTCACTTCCGTCCAGCCGCCGCATCCCCATCTACTCCCCCATTTCCAATCCTCCGGCCCCTTCCCCCTCTTCATTTTCTATTTTCGAATGAAAATGACACTGGATCTAGCTTTCCGCCACCATGAGCTATTTCCAGCCAGCCACAGTTCCGTCACCCCAACCATGACCTATATCTACACTCCCATAGCCTTTTCCCCCTCTTTGACCCTCCTTCTACCCATATCAACTCTGATTTGTATGAATATCGGACCTTTTATATTTCTTATTTTTGCTTTTATGGCCATTGCCTGCTACCAACTTCAGCGGGCTGGGGCTGCTGGCCTTCTTCTTGCTCCTTCAGAGCCTGGCTGCGGCGGGGGTAGCCATCCTTGGCCTACCCCGCCTTCCCTCTTCTTTGTTCTGATTTGCATCGTGTGCAGAAAAAAATGGTCCTTTTTTCTTTTGTATGCATCCGTTGCAAATGCCACTAGCCAGTCATGGCTCTATCGGCTCCGCCTTGGCACGAAAACAGCTAGAGGTTGTTGTTCCCAGCCTCACTCCACCTAGCTACACCTCTCTCCACCAATTCATGTTTGACCGACACGATAAACAATGCCATAACTTCTGCCCTTGACCCCTCCCCTCAATAGCCTTTTGGGCATTGTTTTGCCCCGACCACCCTAGTGTGTTGTTGGAGGCTTTTGGGTCATCAAGCACCTCTTTGGGACTGGCTGCAACCCACTTAAATCCCTGACAAGTTCCCTCTAACATTTGTCACTTTGGGCAGCCCCTTTTTCTTCAAAGACAATGCCTTGGTCTGCTAAAATCGTCACAGACTCTTCCTATGTCATGCACCCCGCCATTAGAGCTTGCTCAGAAAGCCAGGTAGGAGACGATGAACTCTGTAACTTCATACTTGCGTGCTTTTATATGAGAATGCATGCTAGGGCGAAAGTAGATAAATTCTATTAATGCATGATGATAATGATATCACGTGAAATAACATGTTATGAGGTTGTGGGAATGATAATCGATTTGTGTGTTTAATGGTTTGACAATTAGTGGACCATTCGTATATTCTTAGGGAGGATTTTTCGCAAGCTAGTTAAATGAATGACCTGAATGCCTATGCTATGAATTATTCGCATATTAGTTAAATGGATTGGCCAAATGCCTATGTAATGAATTTCATGCATGCTTGTTAAATGGACTATATATAGGTTCATGTGATGGATTGTACACATGCTAGTTAGATAGATTTCTTGCATGCATATGCGATAAATTATATATATGCTAAGTAGATGGATTATACATATGCTTATGCTATGAGTTAAAAGTATGCTAAATGCATGTTTGACACGTTACAAGTTATGTTGGATCTATTGTGCATGGACTTTAGTATGGGAGTGAGGGTGATTATGTGTATGCTATCAATGGGCATGTTGGTGACAGGCTAGGGTTGTTTTGGATTTGATTGAATGATGGATGACAAGAAGAATACTTTAAGGTTTAGCAAGTATGTAAACTAATAGATGGATTGGATTGGATGTTGGAGAGACGAGCAGAAGATTTCAGGGTTTTTGGAGTAAGAAGATTTAGGGCTTGAAGTTTAATGGAAAGAATGTAAGATAGTAAGATTTCATAGTATAATTATACAAGAATAATATACAAATTATAAACTTGAGCATATTGGAACCTAAGAAAATAACTGTAAGAGAGTAAGATTTTAGTTAGTTTCATGAAATTGAG
This sequence comes from Saururus chinensis, assembly GCA_035235625.1. Lineage (NCBI taxonomy): Eukaryota > Viridiplantae > Streptophyta > Magnoliopsida > Piperales > Saururaceae > Saururus > Saururus chinensis. The sequence goes on from CP141142.1 coordinate 24,540,731, forward strand.
TTTTGTGTCTTGTTGCCAACTGATCGTTTATAATTAAACCATTTGCAAGTGTACAAGGTAATTGTACTAGGATGAGTATTTAAGGGTTGTCGAACCTCAAGGACGGATGAATTATTACTAAATTTAAAGAAGAATTTGCTGATTAAAAACTAAAACAAACTTAAACTATAATTAAGTAAAGTAAAAAAATCAACTAGTTTAAAAATAAGAGATTAATATGATGGAAATTACTTAGGAAATCAAATCCACTATAGAACTATAACAATTCCTTAACTTTTAATCTAAATCTAGTGTGAATATGAACAAGTATTCTCAGCTACAAGCTAGAATTACTTCAGAAAGAATCATTAATTAAATTCCATGGCATGAACTATCTTCGACAATAGCACGAATCATCTACACTAAACTAGCTATAGGCATGACCCGTCTAATCTTAGTATAACTCATCCAAGTCATTAATTATCTGAACATTAAAACTATTGTATGAGCATCTCATCTAAATCACAGAAATTAGAATTGATGCAAATATCAAAACCACATCAATCTATCATCTACAAGACAATAAATCAACATAGATTTGAATAAACATTAAAAGCTCTTCCATTAAAAAGGAAATCTTTATCATACAATTGTCATCATTCACAACTGAGATCTAAATTAAAAAGAAAAGATACTAAAACTTATCTATAGTTTCATCAAACTCCTAAGTAAAAGAAAAGTCTAGTCTTCCATGGTAGAAGAAAGCACTTCAATCTCCATTAAAAGCTTTGAGTTCTCTTCCATCTTCTTCTTCCTTTTTCTTTTCATAAAATCTACTGGAATCCTCTAATTTTGAGCCAAATATGTCTTTTTATAAGCATAAGATCCGTAGGAAGAAGTCCAATATGAAAAGGATTGAAATTTGGGTAAAACTAGGAAACTGCGCGTTATGACGTTCGAACGCCCTGCATGCCCGTTTGAACGCTTATACTGAGTTTTTTTTCAAAATCATGTTATCCCGTTCGAATGCCATGCAGCCCGTTCGAACGGATACAATGTTTCTACAATCTGGACAGTTTTCTTGGACAGTCCATATTCTGTTCATTAAGCTTTTCTTCATGTCCATATTAGTTTCCAACTTGTTTATAACTCCGAAACGTTGTCGAAATCACTTTAAAGCATGTCAAGACTATTTTGAACTATTTCAAACATCATTTAAGTACCTCGATAAGCGCACTTTTTCTACAAAATATAAAATATCATACTTTAGACATGTATAATGTAATTAAAATTCCAACTTGATTTAAATACACATCTAAACTACTAATAACTATAAAATTATTAATAATTAAACTAAAATACTAATATCTATCTGAATTTAAATAAACCATAACTAACTCTAAATTAACCTAACCTATACTAGCAAATAAGGTAAAAAGGCATATAAAATAGATATAGATTTCATACTTATCACCAACCGATGCGGAATCGGCTATGCCATTGTGAGACTACCGTGGAACTTGCCCTTTGGGGTGCTATCTTGGTACTATGTTTAAGTCTAGACGTCTATTGTTCTCTTGAGAGCACCATAAGTTTTCTTCCCAAGAAAGGCATCATAAGGTTTGGCCCAAGAGTAACACTATAAGATTTTTACCCTTAGATGGCCCCAGAGAGTGGGCATACACATGCTTAGGTAAGTAGTATCATGCATCAACTCTTACCTATTTGATCGAGTGCCCCATGAGCACAAGAGTACCTTACCTTCAGAAAAATCCATAGCATATAGAATTATTCCTGAGAGTGAAGGTGGCACCCTACTAACATTCATCTTTATGATGCTAGAGTCGATTAGTACTTTAATTGGCTCTAGTTGTCAACTATAAGTTTAAGTTTGTAGTTGCAAGATTGTGAGTATGAAACCAAGGGTTAGACGAATTAAGTTTCATGTTTAAGCCAACTGGTAAATTTTCGACTGAGCGTTCCTCATATCTAGTCCTGATGTTTACCATGCAGGATGGTGTCTAGTACTATATTTAAGCCCAGACATTTGATGTTCTATTGATAGCAATGCATGTTCTTTCTTAGAATTGGCATTGTTAGTTTCTACCCAAAAGTGGCATTGTATGGCTCCAGAGAGTGAACATTTGTGTACTTAGGTAAGTATATTATAATAATTTTAAGTGAATTATTTTTAATTATATTAGTAGATTTCTATGAGTTGAGCATAACAATCCCAAGATGCTTGAAACGGAGGTCAGAAGTGAAAGTTATGACCTCAGAAAACGTGTCTCATAGGCAAGACTCACTTAAAAAGAGTAGGGTAAAATACTTTAAGTGGTTTAGTTTCATAGACTTTGTCGATGCAAGTTCAACGGTACCGAGAATGCACGAATCCGAGTCTGGGGTAGAAAGATACTGACGTTTAAATATTAAAGAAAATAGTGAAAAATTGTGCTCGCACGACGCACGATCCCGCATGTCGCGTGGTGGCCCGCACACTGCGGCCCACGTGTAATACATGGGCACTGTGCAACTCACACAGGGCAGTTTTGACAGGCATCTCCGCTGCAAACAACGGCACGCCTCAAGCCTATAAATAAGCATTTTGAGTCCTTTTTGAATCTCAAACTCAGTTTTCTCTTTTTCTAATCATTTTAAGTCTGATTTAGTCCGTTCAAAAGACATTATTGACTAAATCAAGGACATTCTTTGCACTAGAGGGGTTATTTTGAGGATTGGAAGATTCTATAAGGGTAAAAATTAGTATTCAAGTGAAGATAATTCTACTTGTCACCTACGAGCTTTCACGAAGAACTAGGTAGGGGTTTTTATCCTCCTCTAAGGCATAAATGTTTGCATAGAGCATATTTTTTAAAGTAAAAGATATGACTTTATTATATTGCTCAAATTGCTTTTAAATGCTTGTTTGTATGGTTGCCTCCCATATTCATTTTACCAAATAACTTTTTTAACTGTGCATTGTGAGTCATGTAGTGCAGGGAAAGTCTAGCTTTTCCATTGTTTTAAATGAGTAAGGTGTATTTGATATAGGATTTTAGAACACTATTTTCTTATTAAAATGTTGATTTCAAGAATGTTTTAAAAGTGCATACAAGCATGATGACCGAGTTGCTGAGACGAGATAAATGAAGGGTAATTGTCTCGTGCGAAGAGTGATCAACCCTATCTTTATGGTTACTGTCAATAACACGCCCATGGCTTGTAAAGATGAGGCTAGGATCATTTTTGAAAACTACACAGAGGAATGGGATGATTGAAAAAGAATACTACCCTTTATGTGCCAAGGAATTTGAGACTGATTTGTTAACTAGAGCGTGTTAGACATACTGACAGAGCTCCATGAATAGAGAGGTTCATAGTTATAATCCGAAGGGAAATCAGATGCACAGTGCACACTATAGCCTGGTTAGCCCCTAACGAAGGGCGGGAACCGCTAAGAAGGCTATGTGCGCTAGGGTAGACAGTGTCATGGGAAGACTCTCTACTCTCTTGATCCCGGCATCCCATGAGCATAGGTGGCTCTTCTCTCCATGGGAGTAAGAGGTTGCTGCTTTGTACCTGTAGCAAATTTCATAGGATGGGGTAGGTGTTCGGAATATTGTTAATAAGCCTTGAGAGCTTACAAACCCTAATAGCATATTTGATACGTAGGGAGAAGCTCTAGTGGTGGTTTTGGGTGAGATGAACACCCTAGCTTTCGAAAAACATCAACTATTTATTTGATCTTTCTAATTTGAAAACTGTTATATGTTATATTTATGTTTTATAGAATAAATTATCCTACTAAGTATTTCAAAATACTTGCCACCCCTCCCGACCTTGCACGATCTGGTGAGGAATAGCCGCAGGTAGAAGAAACTTTTGGAGAGAAACTTTTGGAAGCGACTAGAGATCTACAACTATACTAGTAGGTCTTGAGTACTCTATTTGCTTTTGACTACCTCTAGAAGACTTGTTTATTTATTTACCTTGTGGGTTTGTACACAGACAGGATATTTCCTGGTGAATGAATTTTATTATGTTATAATTTTGGTAAAATTCCTTTAGGTTGTGTCCCAATAAAGCTCTGATTTTAATTTTAAGTATTTTAAAAATCTTGGGTTGTGATAAGTATCATGGATCTACTCTAATCTATTTGATCCAATGCCCCATGAGCATAGGTACGCCTTGCCTTCGTAAAAAGTCCACGTTGTCGTTACTTTTTGACGGTTAAGGTGGCATCCTAGTGACATTATTTTCTTTGATTAAATTGAAATGAGATCTAGTTGTCAATAGTAAGTGCAAGATTTCAAATAAGAGTAGCATTGTAAGATTCTGAGTAAGAGTAAGTTTATAAGCTTCTGAGTAAGTGTAAGACTCTTTGAGCAAGACTGTAAGTGTACTGATTTGAGTACGATACGAGTAAGACAATAAGTGTACAAGTATGAGAGAATGTTTGGTAAGCTAATGTGCATTAGCATATGTTTATTGTGGGTCTTTGATTTCATTATGCCCTCCAAATTCTTGTTGATGTTCCATGAAAGTAGCTATGTTTGAACTAACAAAGTTCACTTATTAGAACTCTCCAACTAAGTATGAAAATACTCATTTTCCATTTTTATATCCTTATATATTTTAGAGGCTTTTTGCAGGTCCTTGATCAAGAGCTCCTTAAATTAGACACGTGTTGTTGTCGAAAGGCCTATCCTTTTAGACTTTTAGTGTACCTTTGACTCAATATGAGTCCTTTCTAGTTTTGCCAAGACCTATTGTATTAATTTGATAATTGTTGTATTGGGTAAGATGGGAGTTGAGATGTTGATATTTTTTCTGGATTTGTATATGAGACTTTACACTTTAGACTATTTTGGGGTTTGTACACAAAGATGCCTAGGGTATATTTTCATTTAAGCCCATGGACATGTCATTTAATTTTCATATTTTTATTTGATTCATGCTAAGATTGTTTGCTTTTGCCATATGACAATTTGATAAAGTTTAAGTTGAAATACTTATGTATGATGATTTATATTTATGAAAAATATTTTTCAAAGGTTCAATTTTCACTATTTACAGATGTATAAAATCTCGGGTGTGGGACCCGTGGAGGGCAAATGGGCAGTGCTAAAATCCATTTAGCTCAATTACAGTTCCCTCGCTATAATGGGGATGATGATTATTTGGAATGGCTCTATAAATTAGAGAAGTTTTTCTCCAATCAACAAACCTCCTGTGACAAACAACTATGCATTGCCGCCTTTCACCTAGATGTTGATGCCTCCATCTAGTTCTAGAGTTACGAGAAGGAAGTCTGCTTTCCGACATGGGTGTCATTTGCTGATGAGCTTTGTGTTCATTTTGGCCCTTATAAATTCCAAGACTTCAATGAGATGCTTTCCACTCTTCGTCAGATGACCACCATCCATGCTTACTATTATGATTTTTTGATGATTTTCAGTAGCCTACCAAATTGGCTAATGGCAGCCTTGGTCGAAACATTCAAAAGGGGACTTAAGCCAAAGATTTGACGAGATACGTCACTTCCACTACACTTATGTGCGAGAAGTGGTGTGCCACTCTCACATTGAGGAAGGGAAACTCACCTGGCAAAGGAGAGGGGGTGGTCTAGACCCTTCTAGCGGCCAACACCAGACCAATCAACCACTTCCTCCTCAGTGACAGGTATGGGTGCCCAACTACCACTGTGCCGTCTAGGGCAACTTGCTAGTCAATGAAGTAGAAGAAGATGATGGCTACCTTGCTTCAATCGAGCCATTTCCTTATGATGATATCCTACCCAACATTTTTGTGCACACTTTTTTTGGAGCATTCACACCTTACACCATGAGGGTCTAGGGTCATATAAAGTGGCAACAGGTTGCCATCTTGATCGATAGTGGCTCCACCCATAACTTCATTAACAATAAGGTGGTGTAGCACTTGGTTTGCATGGTCTTAGATTCCAAACCCTTTGATGTATTGATCGGTGATGGCAAGCACATCAGGAGTATAGGGGTGTGTGCTTAGGTGTCTCTCATTATCCGTGGCCAAATCTTTGTCACTGACTTGTTTACGAATGTAGTTCTTGGCGTGCATTGGTTCTGGGAGTTGGGCAATGTCATATGGAACTTTAAGGATATGACGATGGATTTTGAGGCCAAAGGACAATGCATCTAACTCCATGGGTTACTTTCGGGCTATCGTTAGATTTGGATGCACCCCGAGGATGTCCACAAGACTGTGTTCCTCACTCACGATGGGCATTATGAGTTTCTCGTGATGCCCTTCGGGCTGAACAATGCCCACTCCACCTTCTAGAGTCTAATGAATGAAATGTTCACGCTCACGTGCCCTAACCCTCCTTCAGTTAACTGATTAAACTTTTATGAAAATGGATCATAATACACATAAGGGAATTGAGGTAATTATCTTATATTGGACATGGTCCTCTCTATTCTTGGGTAAGTCTTTGACCTCTCAAGATGTTTTAGTATCAAATTGACGAGTTACTTCTACTCACGTGAATATGGTTCGTCCGTTCATAAGAGTATTTTTATCATTTTGTTCAGTGATTCCCTGAACCCTAATGAGTCCAAAACTAATCCCAGTAGTACTCCTTGATGTTATGGACCCAAGGTAATTTTCTTGTTGTTTAACGGGGTCATAAACCCTTTGAACTAACCCTGGTTCAATTAACAGTTTTGTCTGAACCCTAGGGGGAAAGTAGTTAATTATCTATTTACTAGATTTTTTCCTAGCTTGTGCATTGGTCTATAATTAGGATACACATACACCTATCACTGGAATTTTTCTTAATTTTTAAACCCACTCATAAGCCACTAAACCGGAGCCCCTAAATTGGGTCATTAAAAATTATTCTATGATTCAACTTATAAAGGTAAATTGGTCATTTCATAGCCTATGGGATTTTTCCCTAGTATGAAACTTTGTCAAGATACTCTACATGCCCTCACGGTTATTTTTAATTTTTTTCTAAATTTTTATGACTATTTTAACTCAATAAACCGGAACTAGTTTAGTTGGAGTATTTTGTTTTTGTGTTTTAAAATCTTGGCCGGCTTGGATCTGGTTCAATCAGACGACCCGTTTCACGGGTCGTCTGTCCATCGGCTAGCTAGAGGTATCAAGGCCTCTGGTGGTGCCATCGATGACCGCAGTGAGGGTGCCACCGACAACCATAGCTAGGGTAGATGAGCCTTGGGCATTTGGACTGCCAACTCATGGAAAAACCGATGGCATCGGGCCCGTTGTTGTGCAGTGGCCGGCCGAGAGACAAAGAGCCTCTTTTTTTCCTTCTATGCCAATTGTCCAAGACAGATGTTGGCCACCCGTCATGGCCCGGCAAAGGGCTGGCTCTACCGGACTATCATCACACAACGAGTCCAAGACGCATATCCCGTCGCTGGCCCATGTTGGAATCCTCCTTTTGTCGCCTCTCTGGTGTATATCTTGAAATTTAGCCAGAGGGAAGTAGGGGACGCCGGGAAGCACCGTTCGTGGCGACCAGCTATCAGGCAATGATCGTCACAAGAGCAAAGCCAGAAATCTAACTTTGATTGCCAGATCTGTGGCTGCCCTAAATCTTTCTGCCTGATAAGAGTAGATCGGGGAAAAACATGTGTTTTCCTCCCTACTATCAAAACAGTCCATAGGAAACTTGGGTAGAGTGTCCAACTAGCAACCGAAAGTAGGACGGCTGATGGAGGTGGGCCAGCAATCCGGCTACCCCTCTTCTACGCTATTCCTCTCAGGTTTTAACAACCAATCTAACTATACGCTAAATTTAAGGACAATTTAGTGATCCTACCTCAAATGTTGGGTTGTTGTCGATCCACCATCGGACTTTGAGCTCGCTCCACTTCAAGTCCATCATTGGCCTCCTACACCTGAAAACTTCCATGGCGGCTTCTTCTCTCTCCTCCCTTAAGGGCCAAAAGCTCCCCCCAATTGAGCCCTAGAAATCCCTTTTTATAAGCATGGGGATTAGGGTTCCTAATCCCCTTAGAAGTTGGACCAAACCTCCCCACTTAGGCAACCTAATTGGGCCTCTAAAAATTAATTTTGTCATTAATTAATTGGGTCCGTATAGTAACTTAAACGGATAATTTGCACGTCGAATTCCAGTAAACAGCGTTCAACTTCGAACGGTCATATCTCCCTCATCTAAACTACGATTCGTTCGTTCTTGGTGGTGTTTCGAAGCTCGTTATATATATTTTCTAAAAATATTAGTTTCAGCCTCAAATTCTATCCATTGAGGAAGTTATTCTAATAAGAATGTAGAAGGGCCAAACAACTTATTTTCCATGTGTTTAGTTTTTGAAACCTATGAAAATCCGGGATATTACACTTATGCTTTTGGAAGTAGGGCTGAAATTGGGGTTGGGCTAGGGTCATGTATGGGGAAAGTTGGAGCTTGGCCCCATTACAAACCTGCGAGACTAATTCTAGGCCCTAGTGCTGGGTTATGAGCAATATTTTTTATATTTTGTTATTTTTTATAAAAAAATTTACTTTTAAATAGAAAGACTTTTGAGTTGGGTCCCACTAGTTGGCCTTATAGAGCACTATATTATAGGCTTTTGGCCATTGGGTAGGGCCATTCACTACCAAAAATGATGAATTATAAATTTGGAATATCTTAAACTTACTTAAAAGTACACAATTTCTTCTATTCCTTCTTTCCTTCCAGGTGATCTAGTGGGATGATCCAAATAGGTGAAAGAACGTGACTATTCAGACTCCAGTTTTTTTTCTATCCCCCAAGCAAAAGCAACAAAATTATAATTTTTTTGCTTTAACACCCCACTTATCCCCCATTGACTTACTCTTCCTTCCCCCATGACTTAACCTAAAAAATATTCACTTGTCTTCTTCATTCTCTATAGTAAAAAATTAGAGCCACCACTGAACATTATTGCTTCAGTGACCCTCCTTCTTCTCCCTTCCCTCCATCCCTCTTCTGACATTTGGCATGTGTTATTCTCAAGTGCTATAACTCCAGTAGCGGCTAGAAAAACTTTGGTGACCAGATCAACAAGGGCTATGCTTCCTCATCTGCGTGTGTAGTGGTTGGTAGGGAAACCCCTTGCAAAAATGTAGATAGTAACTTTGAAGTTAATTCTGGGTTTTGGCAAGGGGTACCCCCACTAGATATTAATGAATTTGACGAGGGTGTGGGTTTCCCGTATGTTGTTCAATAGTTGGCAAGGGCACCCCCCACCAAAACCTAGGCAGTAACTTTTAAGAGTTACTATTTGTGTTTTGGCGGGCGTTACTGCCACCAGATATTAAAATACTTGATGGGGACTATGCTTCCTCGTATGTGTGTGCAACGGTTGGCAGGGGTATCTCCCACCGGATATAAATGGATTTGACAAGGAAGTGGGGTCTTTTTATGTTTAATTAACAGTTAGCAAGGGGCACCTCCCACTAGATATTAAAGCACTCAACAGGGACTATGCTTCCCCGTTTGTGTGTTCAATGGTTAACCGCTAGATAGTAATGGATTTGACTAGGGCATAGGGTCGCCGTATGTTTGTTCAATGGTTGGTGGGGGGAGGGGGGTCCTCCCTGCCATATATTAAAGCACTCGACGAGGACTTGGATTCTCCGTCTGTTTATGCAATAGTTGGCGGTGTCACCCGCCACCAACACATAGACATTAAATTTTAAGAGTTACTATATGGATGAATTCCTGGATGACATAGTTTCATTTATGCTTTTCAAATATGGGTCGTTTTCATGAATTTGTTGATAAAAAATAGATTGCTAACTGGGACACATAAGGCAACAGATAGAGGTTTATTTGAGTAATTACTATAATTTATATGCAAGATTTCTACAGCAACAGATAGAGGATGAACAAAGAATCCAACATTATAAATGCACTATTTGTGTGATGTCTATCAACAAAGCACAACAAATCAAGAAAATGGAGCACCAATAACATTGTTATAGCACGGGGCTCTTAAGACAAGTTGTTCTTTGTTGTGTAGCTAATACAATAACGAACTTGTGAATACTTCAAAGAACGATTGAAATGCAATAACTGATTAGAAATGAAAACTAAAAATGTTATTAGTACCAAAAAATTCTCATAATTTCTATGAGCATTCAAAACAATAGGAAGTAAATTTTTGGATGGCACCATATGAAGCATAGCATAAAAGAAAACCACAAGTAAGTTACTTCAAAATTTTTGGATGCAATTCTTATGTTCATATTCCTACACAAAAAAGAAGCAAGTTTGATGAAAAAGGAGAAATATTTATCTTCATTGGATATAGTGAAGAATCCAAGGCTTATAGGCTTTTCAATCTTAAAACAAAGGAATTGGATCTGAAGAGATGTAATCTTTGATGAAGAAGGCTCATAAAGGTTTGAAGAAAACAATGGTGGATCTTCAAAAGTATATGTAGAAGTTGAAAGAGAAGGGGCTTCATCAAGTCATCAAACTTCAAATGGTTCACAATCATAAGAGCATAAAACTCCTCCTACACATCATGACTCAAGGCAAGATTTAAGCAAATGGCAAATTAATCCAAATAATGTAAATAATTATTTATCTCTAAGAAAGGTACATTCATGATCGTTTATAGTGTACAAGGTAATGGTACTAGGATAAGTATTTAAGGGTTGTCGAACCTCAGGGACAGATGGATTATTACTAAATCTAAAGAGGAATTTGCTGATTAAAAACTAGAAACAACTTAAACTTAAATTAAGCAAAAGAAAGAAATCAACTAGTTTAAAAGCAAGAGATTAATTCGATGGAATTTACTTAGGAAATTGAATCCACTATAAAACCATAACAATTCCTTAACTTTTAATCTAAATATAGTGTGAACATGAACAAGTATTCTCAGCTACAAGCTAGAATTACTTCAAAAAGAATCATTAATTAACTTCCATGGCATGAACTATCTTCGACAATAGCACGGATCATCTACACTAAACTAGCTATAGGCATGACCCATCTAATCTTAGTATAACTCATCCAAGTCATTAATTAGCTGAACATTAAAATTATTGTATGACCATCTCATCTAAATCACAGAAATTAGAATTGATGCAAATATCAAAACCACATCAATCTATCATCTACAAGACAATAAATCAACATAGACTTGAATAAACATGAAAAGCTCTTCCATTAAAAAGGAAATCCTTATCATACAATTGCCATCATTCACAACTGAGATCTAAATTAAAAAGAAAAGAAACTAAAACTTATCTATAGCTTCATCAACTCCTAAGTAAAAGAAAAGTTTAGCCTTCCATTGTAGAAGAAAGCACTAGAATCTCCATTGAAAGCTTTGAGTTCTCTTCCATCTTCTTCTTCCTTTTTCTCTTCTTAAAATCTACTGGAATCCCCTGGTTTCAAGCCAAATATGTCTTTTTATAGGCATAAGATCCGTAGGAAGAAGTCCAATATGAAAAGGATTGAAATTTGGGTCAAACAAGGAAACTGCACGTTATGTCGTTCGATCGCCCTGCATGCCCGTTCGAACGCTTGAACTGTATTTTTGTCTGAATTCACGTTATCCCGATCGATCGGTAAGTGACCCCGTTCGATCGGCTACAGTGTTTCTGCAATCTGGCAGTTTTCCTGGACAGTTCATATTCTGTTCATTAAGCTTTCCTTCGTGTCCATATTAATTTCTAACTTGTTTATAACTCCAAAAAGTTGTCCAAATCACTTTAAAGCATGTGAAGACTATTTTTAATCATTTCAAACATCATCCAAGTACTTCGATAAGCGCACTTTACCTACAAAACATAAAATATCATACTTTAGACATGTAAAAAGTAACTAAAATTCCATCTTGATTTAAATACATGTCTAAACAACTAATAACTACAAAATCATTAATAATTAAAATAAAATACTAATATCTATCTTAATCTAAATAAACCATAATTAACTCTAAATTAACCTAATCTATACTAGCAAATAAGGTAAAAAGGCATATAAAATAGATATAGATTTCATACTTATCAGTTCACTTCAAGAAATTTATGATGAATGTGATGTTGCATTCTTTTCTTGTGATCCAACAAAATTTGAAGATGCTTCAAGAGAAAAAGTTTGGATAAAAGCAATGGATAGTGAGACAAATATGATTAAGAAAACCAAGACATGGGAGTTAGTTGATAAGCCTCACAACAAAGAAGTCATTGGCTTGAAATGGGTGTATAAAACAAAGTTCAATGAAGATGGCTCAATTCAAAAATATAAAGCAAGGCTAGTTGCAAAAGGGTACTCACAACAACCCGACATCAACTTCACTGAAACCTATGCTCCCGTTGCAAGAATGGAAACTATAAGAATTGTTCTTGCACTTGCCGCTCAATTAAAATTACAAGTGTATCAATTTGATGTCATATCAGTCTTTTTAAATGGAGAGCTAGAAGAAGAGGTTTATGTTGAGCAACCACAAGGATACAAAGTCAAAGGCAAGGAAGGGAAAGTCTATGAACTCAACAAAGCCTTGTATGGACTCAAACAAGAACAAAGAGGATGGAATAGTAAGATTGACAAGTATTTTAAACAAAATGGATTGCAAAGAAGCCTAAGTGAGCCATCTCTCTATGCCCAAGTGAAATATTTTTATCTCAAGAAAAGTATGTTGATGATTTGTTGAAAAAGTTTAATTTGACTAATTGCAAAGAAATGGTTACTCTATGGCCATGAATGTGAAGTTGTCAAAAGATGTTGGATGTAAATTGGTAGATGAATCCTCTTATAGAAGTCTTGTTGGCTCTTTGATATACTTGACTAACACAAGACCTGATATTGTGCATAACATTGTTGCTAGTTACATGAGCAATCCAAGTAAAACTCATCTTGAGGCCGCAAAGAGAATTTTGAGGTATGTGAAAAGAACAAAGAACTTTGGGCTGAAATATGAATGTGAAAAAGAGAATGAATTGATTGGCTATTCCGATAGTGATTGGGCCGGTAGCATTGATGATCGAAGAAGCACTTCTAGTTACATCTTCACATTGGGAAGTAAGGTAATATCATGATCATCAAAGAAGTAAGACACCATTGCTTTCTCATCCGCCAAAGCCAAATACATCTCATCTTCAAGTGCATAATGTGAAGCATTTTGGCTAAGGATAATTCTTAAAGATCTCAAGTGTGAGTAAGAAAATCCAACAACAATTTTTAGTGACAACATATCGGCCATTTCTATGACTAAAAATCTATTCTTTCATGGAAGAACAAAGCACATTGAGTTGAGACACCATTACATAAGAGAACTAGTGAAGAAAGGTGAAGTTGAATTGAAGTTCATCAATACCAATGATCAATTAGCCGATGTGTTCACCAAAGCGGTAACAATTGAGAAGTTTATACATTTTAGAAACCGCATGAAAATTACAAATTAAGAAGTTTTAGCTAATCTCATTTTTGTAATTCGGCTGTGAGAGTAAGAAGCCACCATTGCTACAGAGTGAAAAACAAAAACAGAGTTTTCTTCACTCTTCATTGTCTTCCTCTTAAAAGCCCTTTGATTATTTTAATTAAAAACCTTACCCTTTCCGTTTCTTTCTCTGATCCTTTCCAACAATGATATCCACAAAGTTAGATGCCCAGATAGATGATTACAACATAGTTTTAAAGAATGACACTATGGATCATACTAATTTCCTTATTCCACTACAGCATGGACCCTAAGCACCATAACTAAACCTTCCATGAGCGAGACTTCACTAGCCTTAATCTTGAGGGGCAGAGGGAGCTTGTGGGAGTGGTCGCTGATACAGGGAATGAACTGGGTCCTTGATAAGTATGAAACCTATATCTATTTTATATGCCTTTTTACCTTATTTGCTAGTATAGATTAGGTTAATTTAGAGTTAATTATAGTTTATTTAGATTAAGATAGATATTAGTATTTTAGTTTAATTATTAATGATTTTGTAGTTATTAGTTGTTTAGACATGTATTTAAATCAAGATGAAATTTTAATTATATTCTACATGTCTAAAATATGGTATTTTATGTTTTGTAGGTAAAGTGCGCTTATCAAAGTACTTGGACGATGCTTGAAATGCTTGAAAATAGTCTTCACATGCTTTAAAGTGATTTGGACAACTTTTCGGAATTATAAACAAGTTAGAAATTAATATGGACACGAAGGAAAGCTTAATGAACAGAATATGAACAGTCCGGTAAAACAGAAACACTGTAGCCGATCGATCGGGGTCACTTACCGATCGATCGGGATAACGTGAATTCAGATGAAAATACAGTGTAGCCGATCGATCGGGCATGCAGGGCGATCAATCGGCATAACGTGCAGTTTCCTTGTTTGACCCAAATTCCAATCCTTTTCATATTGGACTTCTTCCTACGGAACTTATGCCTATAAAAAGAGATATTTGGCTTAGAATTGGGGGATTCTAGGAGATTTTAAGAAGAGAAAAAGGAAAAAGAAGATGAAAGAGAACTCAAAGCTTTCAATAGAGATTCAAGTGCTTTCTTCTACCATGGAAGGCTAGACTTTTCTTTTACTTAGGAGTTGATGAAGCTATAGATAAGTTTCAGTTTCTTTTCTTTTTAATTTAGATCTCAGTTGTGAATGATGACAATTGTATGATATGGATTTCATTTTTAATGGAAGAGCTTTTAATGTTTATTCAAGTCTATGTTGATTTATTGTCTTGTAGATGATAGATTGATATGGTTTTGATATTTGCATCGATTCTAATTTCTGTGATTTAGATGAGATGGTCATACAATAGTTTTAATGTTCAGATAATTAATGACTTGGATGAGTTATACTAAGATTAGACGGGTCATGCCTATAGCTAGTTTAGTGTAGATGATTCGTGCTATTGTCGAAGATAGTTCATGCCATGGAAGTTAATTAATGATTCTTTTTGAAGTAATTCTAGCTTGTAGCTGAGAATACTTGTTCATGTTCACACTAGATTTAGATTAAAAGTTAAGGAATTGTTATGGTTTTATAGTGGATTCAATTTCCTAAGTAAATTCCATCATATTAATCTCTTATTTTTAAACTAGTTGATTTATTTCCTTTACCTAATTAAAGTTTAAGTTTGATTTAGTTTTTAATCAGCAAATTTCTCTTTAGATTTAGTAATAACCCATCCGTCCCTGAGGTTCGACAACCCTTAAATACTTATCCTAGTACAATTACCTTGTACACTTGCAAAGGGTTTAATTATAAACGATCAAGTTTTTGGCGCCGTTGTCGGGAACGGTGTTGACTTGTTACTAACTCCTACACTCTCACACACAATCTATAGCAAAGTCAGAAGCCCAAATTGGACAACTAGCTAATGTTATTAACAAAAGAGAGATGGGGATGTTGCCAAGTCAACCCCTACCAAACCCTAAAGGTCAATTTCAGGTAGAGGGAGCTCCTCCCTCTAATGAACAAGTTAATTCCATAATGACCCTTAGGAGTGGGAGGATTGTTGACAAGAGTGTTGGGGGGACACCAGTGACAGATGATAGGAGTGAGGAGTTAGAGAGGGTAGCCCCTAATGAACCTCAAGTAGAAGTTTGTGCACCACATGTGGAGTTTGTATCTCCCTCCCCTTTCTTAGAGCCACAGTCCAAGACCTCTTCTGATGGATCTTATATCCCTAGGGCACCTTTTCCTCAGTGTCTTGACATGGCCCCACCATTTAGAAAAAGCACAGCTAAGATGGATGATATTCTTGAGACTTTTAAACAAGTCAAAATTAATCTCCCCCTCATAGATGCCATTAAGAAAGTCCCTGCTTATGCTAAGTTCCTTAAAGACCTATGCACTCATAAGCGTAAATCTAAGACCCATGTGTCTAAGAAAGTCTTTCTCACCGAGCAAGTTAGCTCTCTTTTAAAGTTTGACACCCCACCTAAGTATAAGGACCCTGGAGTACCCACTATTTCTTGTGTCATAGGTGATCACTCTATCCATAGAGCCCTCCTTGACCTTGGTGCGAGTGTCAATCTACTCCCTTACTCGGTGTATGAACAACTAGGGTTAGGTGAATTGCAGCCTACATCAGTTACCTTGCAGCTAGCCGACCATTCTGTACGTAAGCCTCGAGGAGTCATTGAGGATGTCTTAGTGAAGGTTGACCGGTTCTTTTTCCTTGTTGATTTTATTGTCTTAGATATGGAAACCGGTGCCAACTCCACATATCAGATTCCTATCATTCTAGGTCGTCCTTTTCTTGCCACAGCTAATGCATCCATAAATTGTAGGACGGGGGTAATGGAGATGACCTTTGGGAACATGAAAGTGCAACTTAATATTTTTGATGTGTCTAACTATTTGCCTGCAACTTCTAATGTTGAATGTTTTATGGTAGACAATTTTAGATTTGATGCTTATGATAGAGGTCCATCTTTTGTAGCATCAGCCCATAATCAAGTTATGCCTTCTAATTTTTCTACATCATCTTTTTGGAGACTTAAGAGAAGAGCCAATGCTAATATCTACCAGCCGCCCTGATATATTTGAGAATGTTGGCAATGTCTGGCTGAAGACATTAAACTTAGCGCTTCTTGGGAGGCAACCCATGTTTTTGATATATTTCTTTACCTTCCTTTTGTTTATTTTCTTTGTTTCATTTAGGCTTTATTTACTTATTTTCTCAATTTTTTTTTCTCATTATAGTTTTTCTTCTTTTATGAGATATAATACTTTAGGTTTGGGGGAATGCTCATCACTTATATTTATTTCTTTTCTCCAATCCTATGTACTTCATTTTCAGATTAGTGGATTAGTTATGCTTTCAGGTGATATCTTCTCTCTCTTACTTATTCTTGTCATTGTAGTATATATTTTCTTTAACATTGAGGACAATGTTTAGTTTAGGTTTGGGGGTGTATAAAGATATTTTTATTGCTTATTTTTCTTTTAGGATGTTTTAGAGTATTTTTTTTTGTTTACTTTTAAGTGGGTTTTATCGCTTATTTTCTTTTAAAAGTATATGTCTGTTTTTAAAGAGATCAATTTCATGAAGAAAGTTCAAGTAATTAATTAAGTGATGAAAATGATTAAGTGAGTAATTTCTATTTTATTTTCATTATCTTGGATAATTGTGCTTATATTTTTAACTCACATTTCACACACTTGAAACTTGTAGGAATATAATTTTATGATTTGTTACTTGTAATCTTAGTGGGATATCTTTAACTGAGTATATATTTTTGAAAACTTGGCAATTGAGTAATTTTTAATATTTTATGATAGATTTTTATGCTTAGCTTTTATTTGAAAAAAAATGGGATAAGTGTGTATAGAAAAAAAATGAAAAAAAAGAAGTTGGAAAAAAAAATAGATTGAATGAAAAAAAAATGATGAAAAATAAAAATAAAAATAAAGGTTTGTTTCTCTTTTTACTGAGTAACCGGACCTTGTGCCTAGGCAAGTATAAGGGATCGCGTTAAAAGGTGAAAAGTTGAGATAAATTCTTTTATGACTTACTTGGTTCTGTAGCCTTTATAGTTCGAGTTATTAAGCCTGAGGGGTGTTTCAACACCTAGTGCCTTGAGCCAACTGGATTAGGGATACTGGCCTAACGCTTGTTACATGGACTATTTAGAAAGCTTAATAGAACTAAATATTGCACAAGTCATATTTTGAGATATATTATACTCTTATTCCCTGAATTTAATTTGAAGGCTATTACATGAAGGTTTATTATGAGGTGTTAAAGATGAAAGATTGTCATTGTTATATTTTTGAGTTAGTGAACTTTAATGAGCTTGGTTAATGGGTCACATAAGATATGCTTGTTAATAAAGAATAAAATTCTATGACTACAAAGTTTCTACACTTTATGTTTTTGACATGTATATATGTAGTTGCACAATTATTTCTAAGATGGGGTTATAGAATGGATTATTCCTTACTTAAAAGTGATCAGATCTTAATTGTTTACTTGTTTCAAGTATTTGTGGTTCGTTCTTTTTAAAAATAGTTATGTGTTTTTAAGAGAAGATTATTTTTCAAATTTTTATTTTTATTTTTGTTTATTTGTTTGTTTCATTTTTCTTAGGTTTAGATGTTTGTGGGTATCATTACTGCAAACCCTCACGAGACACAACTCGTCCAACTAGGGACACCTAGGGGTTTAAAGGCTTGTTGCATATGCTAAATGCAATCGTGATTCCCTACGAAAGTGGCTTTTATTTATTTTATTTTTTTTAGATTAGTTGTTTTATTTTATTTTTGTTTTGCTCGAGGACTAGCAAAATATAGGTTTGGGGGTATTTGATAAGTATGAAATCTATATCTATTTTATATGCCTTTTTACCTTATTTGCTAGTATAGATTAGGTTAATTTAGAGTTAATTATAGTTTATTTAGATTAAGATAGATATTAGTATTTTAGTTTAATTATTAATGATTTTGTAGTTATTAGTTGTTTAGACATGTATTTAAATCAAGATGAAATTTTAATTATATTCTACATATCTAAAATATGGTATTTTATGTTTTGTAGGTAAAGTGCGCTTATCGAAGTACTTGGACGATGCTTGAAATGCTTGAAAATAGTCTTCACATGCTTTAAAGTGATTTGGACAACTTTTCGGAGTTATAAACAAGTTAGAAATTAATATGGACACGAAGGAAAGCTTAATGAACAGAATATGAACAGTCCGGTAAAACAGAAACACTGTATCCGATCGATCGGGGTCACTTACCGATCGATCTGGATAACATGAATTCAGATGAAAATACAGTGTAGCCGATCGATCGGGCATGCAGGGCGATCGATCGGCATAACGTGCAGTTTCCTTGTTTGACCCAAATTCCATTCCTTTTCATATTGGACTTCTTCCTATGGAACTTATGCCTATAAAAAGAGATATTTGGCTTAGAATTGGGGGGTTCTAGGAGATTTTAAGAAGAGAAAAAGGAAGAAGAAGATGAAAGAGAACTCAAAGCTTTCAATAGAGATTCAAGTGCTTTCTTCTACTATGGACGGCTAGACTTTTCTTTTACTTAGGAGTTGATGAAGCTATAGATAAGTTTCAGTTTCTTTTCTTTTTAATTTAGATCTCAGTTGTGAATGATGACAATTGTATGATATGGATTTCATTTTTAATGGAAGAGCTTTTAATGTTTATTCAAGTCTATGTTGATTTATTGTCTTGTAGATGATAGATTGATGTGGTTTTGATATTTGCATCGATTCTAATTTCTGTGATTTAGATGAGATGGTCATACAATAGTTTTAATGTTCAGATAATTAATGACTTGGATGAGTTATACTAAGATTAGACGGGTCATGCCTATAGCTAGTTTAGTGTAGATGATTCGTGCTATTGTCGAAGATAGTTCATGCCATGGAAGTTAATTAATGATTCTTTTTGAAGTAATTCTAGCTTGTAGCTGAGAATACTTGTTCATGTTCACACTAGATTTAGATTAAAAGTTAAGGAATTGTTATGGTTTTATAGTGGATTCAATTTCCTAAGTAAATTCCATCATATTAATCTCTTATTTTTAAACTAGTTGATTTATTTCCTTTACCTAATTAAAGTTTAAGTTTGATTTAGTTTTTAATCAGCAAATTTCTCTTTAGATTTAGTAATAACCCATCCGTCCCTGAGGTTCGACAACCCTTAAATACTTATCCTAGTACAATTACCTTGTACACTTGCAAAGGGTTTAATTATAAACGATCAGTCCTTCGTGCAAAGACAGCAGCAGGTGAGATAAGAGATGAGGCCCCCTATGAAGGCAAGCCCAATGAGGACGACAAGACCGATGAGCTTCAAACGGTCTTTGCCTTGGCAAAGCATGGCGATGAGCTAAAAAGTGACAAAGAAGGATCCAAGGCTCATGATCATCACTGCCAGTGTTGTCACGCCCCGGCACCCGCCCAACCAGAGCCGAACCCGGTCCAAGGGACAGTCTAAGCACATGGGGGCGACAGAGTTGGTTTGTTTAACATAGTTGAAGATTTTAACCCCTTTATCGGGTGAATTTCACATACATAGTTGTGCACCTTTAAACCTTTGTGCAAGAGACATAAGGAAAATAAAGTAGGACTTTAACTCTAAACTAGTCCACAAGTCAAATACCCACATACTTAGAATCTTGAGCCGATGCACATGGCTCTAATAAGAAAGTCTGAAACATATATAAAACCATAAAATATACACGAGTCTGAAACAAGAACCACCATACATGATGTTATATAATTATAACAGCATAAATCATAAAACATAACAAAATCCATAGGCATCCACCCTAATCCCATGATCTCCCCGACCGTTCCTCATACAAAGGATCCTGATTAACTGCATGTCACACCATGCAGCCCTAAAACAAAATACAAAAAGAGGGGTGAGTATAACTTAGCAAGGTTTTATATATCGAGAGAGTAAACTCAAAATCATCACATACATTTCACCTAGAATTCCTGACATAATTCACATGCATTCATCATGATATATTAACATAACTTGTACATGACTACTCATTACATACATATACTCATAAGATCATCCACAGATCTCATGCATACCATTTCACATAGTATATCACAATATCATCTCATTCATGATTCATTTCCAATGCATTCATTCATCTTGCATACCGTCTCA
Organism: Saururus chinensis; assembly: GCA_035235625.1. Taxonomy (NCBI): domain Eukaryota; kingdom Viridiplantae; phylum Streptophyta; class Magnoliopsida; order Piperales; family Saururaceae; genus Saururus; species Saururus chinensis. Next base: position 24,561,327 of record CP141142.1, read on the forward strand.
CATGGCCTATCATAATATCATCTCATTCATGATTCATTTCTCATACATTCATTCATCTGGCATGTCATTTCACATAGTATATCACAATATCATCTCATTAATGCTTCATACTCATCACATACATTCACCATGCATAATAGTGTCTCAACACACTAATCCATAATCATGCATATCAATCATATCCACATGTATCACATAAACTCAATTATCCCTACACAACCTGTGCAATCCTGGGCATAATATCATCTCATATACATGCATCATCATCAATCGGTGAATGTCTCCATCACATAGAGAAATACAATCATACCACCCACCCTGGATATCGTCTAATTTCCTAGAGGGGAATCTAAGGTGTTAACCCAAGCTAGGCATCAATCTGATTTCCTATAAGGAAACCTAGGGTGTTTGGGGTAGTCAGCCCCTCTACTTGCACTGGACTATCCACAAAGGGAGGTCCAATTTCCTTACAAAAACCTAAAGTAGTCTTCTCGCCCAGGACAGTCCTGGCCAAGAACATCCGATCTTCTCACGAACACCTAGAGCAGTGTGTTCGCCCTGAATATCTCCTGCGATGAGGAGAGTCCAATTTCCACGAGGGAAACCTAGAACACGTGGTAGCCCGTGCACGAAGGTATACTACTCTAGATTCTCATAGTCCAGATGACTCAATAAATAAATCTCAACCGCATCGAATGACTCAACTCAACTCGGGGAGGATCCATGTTCCAGTCAGGAACTCAAATCGAAATGATGTCCTTTCGGACCAACTAATTTCCGATAGGCCAATGATTGATTAATCTGGCACGCAATCTCACACCATCGAATCCAACCGATCAACCATAGCTAATCTCAACAAAGTCTCATTCAAAAATCCACATCATGATGCATGCAACATGGTACATATATGGGCAACACATACATGAATCGTAATTCATGAAACTTGCTCCCATCAGCCCCTCATGCATCATTTATATTCATAACATCAACCATTACCATAATCATCCCCCACATGTGTGTGTACATGGTAGAAACATTCAATTCTAAGCATATGGACATGTCGTGTAAATAACTCATCATCATACTACACACATGCTCTTTAACAATTAATCATGGTTCCTTACTAAAATCATGAGTTAAAACCATCGGAAAACATATTATCAAATCAAGTGAAAACTCATGCTAGACCTATGTAAGAATATTCATACCACACTTAAAGCTATATATGGCACCATCATTCACCCATAATTTGATCATAATAAATGAAGGCATACAATTCCATTCCATGTTATAACCTTGCTAGAATCATACTTAAAATATGAGAAATCATTCAATATAGATTCAAGACAAGAGTTTATAACATGCCTTCCAACATCTATCATACCCTTCCAGTGGCTTATCATAACATGTATTACTCATCATAATCATAGGAAATAATACTTAAAAGAAAAAGTACAAAAATGAGCAAACAATAAAGCTAATAATAAAATCCATGCTTAGGAAATAATAAATCTAGCCATTTACAACCAAAAACACAAATAGATCATAAGAAAGATTAAGCTTTACTAAATCCGTCATAAAAGCTCAAATCCATGAAAACCCATTTTAAACTCCATCAAAACTCAAATTTGAAAGCACAGACACATTTGGGACAAAATCACTTACCTTTAACAAGCTTCTTGACTTGAAATTGATCCTCCAACACCTTTAAATCCTAGCCAAAATAGGGTTTTTGTTAATACGCTCATAAATCTGATTTAAAATACCTAAATCTCTTGAAAACTAGTAGATCTAGGGTTTATTGAGTTCAAAAATGAAATTCCATTCTGAAGGGTTTAAAATAGAGGTTCAAATCAGTAGCTTTTTTGGTAGAAATCGAGATTAAACCTTGTCAAAAGAAGGGATTTAAAAAGTTTAGGAAGAACGCTAAGAAATTAGTGGAAGATTAGGCTAATCCTTACCTTAATCACCTTTCCCTCTTGGGAAATGGGGATTAGGGCTCCTAAGCTCCAGATTTTCAGCCCTTCCCAATTGAGAAAGTGGCTAAGCCTTTCTATTTATAGAAGGCTTTGAGGTAAACCTAATAGATATGTGGGGTATAAATAAAGGTTTACACAAAAAATTGAAAACTTGCTTATTTTAAGACCAAATTGATGTCTAAAAATTTTAAAATATTTAAATATTATTTTAAGAAGTTGTTAGGGTCATTTGGGACCTATAATACCAATTGGGGCCCACGATAGGTCCGCCCCCTAACTTTTCGGGTAAAATAGTCAAAAATTCCCAAAAAATTCTAAAAAATTTATATTGACTTATATTAATATGAAAACCATCATAGTGAAGAAAATTTGATCCAAGTCTATTGTTAACTACTTTAATTTTGAAAATAAATCAAAACTGATCAAAATTAACATTAAACCACACAATAGCAATTAAATACAATTAATTAAACCGGTTAGATTTTAGAGATCTTACATTTGTTTTCACTCCCTTCAGCGAGCAGCAAACTTCTACTTGGTTGGTAGCGTATAGATCCATCGACTAAGGGACTCAATTCTAGTAGGGCGCGTAAGCGGAGGTGCAAGAGGAAGAGGAAGACATGCAAAAAAAGGAGGGAGGGTTTAAAAGCAGGTGATGATGCCAGATGCACATTGTGCATTGCTGATCTAGCTTTCAAAGCATGCACTTGGCTTTTGACTCAGTAATGGCCATAGATTTTTCCAAAGTTTCAATTTCAGTTGTCTTCAGCCAAGAAACAAAAAGTAAAAATATGTGATCCTAAGAAATTTTTAATTTAATATTCTAGACTTTAATTCATTTGATATATACTTCCTCTGTCTTACATTAATAACTTCATTTAACTTTTTAAAATAAATTAAAAAATGAAATGGACCATAAAAATGACATGTTCAGAACAACCTCATAGGTAAAAAGTTCGACACCAACCGAGTTCCTCCTGAGTCTTGACCACGCTGAAATGGATAAGGTGCGGTGATGAACTAGCCACTCTACCTCTTCTAGACTTCTAGACTTCCAGCCTTCTTTAAATTTAGTAGTTGTACTTGTTTTGTCTATTTGCTGCAATGTTTTAAATCCATCTGTTTCTTGTATGTTGAATTGGAAATTCCCTCAGGAACAAATATAGAGCCACTTCACTTCTACTAGTTTTTTAACCGGGTCTGACAGATTTTCACCATTCTCTTCTTCTTCTCCGACAAGTAGCAGCATTCGGTTTAAAAAAAAACCTTCAAGATTGTTGTTGAAGGTGTTTTTTATTAAAAAAATCCAAAATTTACGGTACTAGACAACACCATTTCCAACATGTTATAATGTTTACTTCTTAAAAATTAACTTTCATGAAGAGTATCTTAGAAACTAATGTTGGTTTTCAAAATTTCACTAACACTTAACTAATTTTTGAAGCTGAAGTTGAATTATGTGGTTGTTGCTCTAATACTGACCTCCTTGTTCACTTGGCTGGCTGGGAATGAAGAAAAAAAATAAGTGGATTATTATCATTATGAAAAGCAACCAGTGAATTAGACTGACTACTTCAAACAAGCTTCCTATAAAAAAAAAGAAATGGATTAATAAAATTGATGGTGATAATATAAAAAAAAGAAAAAAAATAAAGTTTTTAATTAAATATTTCATTCTGTAAGATAGGGTGAAGCCATCATTATAACAACACAAGCATGTTGGAATATCACAGATAAAGCCCATGAGGTATTAAAGTGAACATCCAAACTGCTTTTTATCTCGTACATGTTGCTAAGTTTTGAATTAGTTCTTTTGGTTATCTAAACATCTATTGGTAAGTAGAAGAGCATACTACTTTAGGTGACTGATCCTCTAATTTTCTTGTCAAAATTTTACATGGACTCACTAACACATTGTTTCATAAGTTCCTCTATATAGAAATTTAATGGTGTGGACTTTTATGAGTAATTTTTTAATACATATTCTATGAAAACTAATGCTTAAGTATTTTAAAGTTAAATTTGAAGTTTGATGTTTGCTAAGTAGGGATGAAGGGATTCTTTGTCTTACTTTACAATTATTATCTTTGTCTTTACTTTCTAAATATAACTTGATAGCAATGTCACTTAGGGTTTTTTTCTTCTTCTCTTCTTCTTTGTTTTGTCTTGTTAAAGACATAAAACTTAGCACTTCTTAGGAGGCAACTCATGACTTTTGAATTTTGTGGGTATATACACTGCAAACCCTCACGAGAGACAACTCACCCACTAGCACAAGTTAGGGTTTTAATGGCATTCTACAAGTGCTAAATGTAGCTATGATAGACTACCAAGGTGACATGTTTTCTTGTTTTCTTTTTAATTATTTCTCTTTTCAAATACAAGGATTGCAAGAGACTAGCAATATGCTAGTTGGGAGGTATCTGATGCACTGAGATAATGTTAAATTAAATAGTTTTAAATCTTTAATTGCAATCTTATTTTGTGTTAATTCATTACTTATTTGGGTTATTTATATTTTGAATACTTGAGTTGGACCTCTATTGTGGTTACATGTCTAAGTGGGATTCAACAGGATCCAAGTAGAAGAGTAAGTGAAGACTAACTACCTAAAGCTATTCAAAGGTCATAAATGGACTCTTAATGGCCTAAACATGCATAGAATGGTCGAATACAACCATGTAGACCCATAGATTTCAAATTTGCATCGAAAGAACTAAATTTGGGAAAGAGCTCATTTAGACAGATTGATTAGCCTTAGTATTTTTGTCATATCTTACTATAAAAAATTCTAATTGATGTGATTCTAGTGGAATTAGAAAGAATACTTTTATGGCTATAAGCACTCTATCAGGAAGAAATTCATAATTCTAAAGATATATGGGTCAAATCTGATGTGTAAAGAGACAACTAGTTAATCAACCCGAGGCCAGTACATGAAGGATCTTTTCAATGATTGTGATTAATATACATAAGGAAAGATAATGAGGCTAATTGGATAACTATAGAAAATGTAAATGATACTATTTTCTAAATAAATATTTGATTTATTTGATTAATTTTTATTTTAATCATTGCCAAAGAAAAAACCAATCAAACAACCAATCATGAAGCAATCAAGAGATATGATTGGACTTTCCCCTTTAAAACAACTCCTTCTACCCATATAAAAAAGGATGTAGACGTGGGAGAGGCATCATCTCCTTATCTTTGGATCTCTTTTTTCTTATTTTTCTCTTCTTTTGTAGCTTTTATTTTGAAGTTTTATTGTAATGACTTGCTAAGCCCTCTACGTATGGCTAGAGGTAATTTGTAACAATCTAATATAGTAATATTCATGTTTCATCAATTATTTTAAGAAAGTATTGGTTATTTGAAGTGATTTTTATTTAATAGTGCACTTCTTCTTATTTCTTTGTGATATGAATACATAAGATGCTTAAAGGCTATCCTTTTTTATCTATTTTGGTTTTGATGCATAGAACTCTTGAAGAAACAATTTTTTTAAACCTTCATCTATCCAAAGTGTTCCCTATCTTTGTTTTTGCTTTTAATATCTATATATTCCAGTTAGATAGAATCTTCATTCAATTATAACTAAGATATAAAGACACAGGAAGAACATCATTAGATCCTACAATAACCCTTAATGCCTTAGTATTTATATTATTAAATTTTATCTTAACACTTTCATTGCCTCATTACTCTTCTACTCTCTCTCTTAATACTTATTTATTCTTTCTATTTGGTAATCATTGTGATAGTTACACAAAAGCAATTCTTGTAGATTCAACCATATAAGAGTGCATCTAGTTATGCACTTGCAAATAATAAGCTTTGGCTCAATTTAATGAATTAATAATTTAGGTATAACAATCATTTTATTTGGTCACTAAGATTCTATTATAATCCTAATGCCTAAGTTAACTGATGTTTAATAATTCTCTCTTCATGTTCATACATAAAAGTGACTTAAGCCTCAACATGATGTATGCAAGTTTTATAAAATAGTGAATTACACATCAAGCAAAAGAAAATAAAATTGATCTTCACTCTCCTCAGTGTATCCTTCTCTTCATTAAGGTATGTTTGACCACTAATCACATTTCTTTTCATATTAAAAGTAAATTAATTTCATTAAGTCTCATAAGGAAAAATAATCAAAAACCACAATAAAGGCAATTAAAAAACAAGCATTAGCTACTTTATTTTTTTGTGTTTTTTATTATATTCTATTTTTTTACTTTTTAAAAATTCAAACCTATGAATTAAAAAACATGTAAAAAGAAAGTAAAATATGATAAAAACTAAAAACTTGAATGTCCAAAATATTACAAGAATTAAACCATGAACAAAAATCAAAATCTCTTTACTTAAAGATGACAAGCTCCTTAGCCTTGCCTAGCCAACCTATCCTAAGGCAATTTAAGGTGTTCTTCCTTTCTCTTTCTAATTGATCCTTCATAGCTTAAAAATCAATATTTCTCAATCACACTCTACTCATCTTCTTTTTATACACTTAGTAGGGCAACTTAGTGGTACTATAGGTAGTGTGCTTCTTTTCATTCTTCTTTGACATAAGTTTAAAAGGATAATTCTTGGAGCATTATCACCTAGTATGGGAATCAATATAGCATATGTCACACACACCCACTATACTAGAACACATCATTCTTCCTTTCACTCTAGACCTAGGTGGCCTGGGTTCTATCTTTTTGCTTTTATCACTCTCTTTTGCCTTCATAAAGATAGTAGGTTTTGCTAAGGGGGTAGTCAAGTAATTTTTAAAATCTAAGCTCATCTTGTTGGTTTGACCAATGCTCAAAATAGTTTTCAAATTCTTCTCAATCTTAAATCCATCTAATTTTTTTTAGAAGACATGAGTTCTCTATTAAGTGCACTAAACTTCTCTTTTTCACTTATATCTCTCTCAAGTTTAATATTCTACTCCACTAACCTATTTGCCTCTTGAGAAAACAAAAATAATTCATCCTCTTTCTATTTCAACTCTCTCTCTCAAGACTTTTGGTTTTCTTACTAGGCTAAGAATTGTTGGAGGAATCGTTTGTGTTCATCATAATTCAAAGTCAAACTCTAAGTTCTCTTTAAGAGAAGTGGACTTATGAGACTCTTTTCTAGAACTATCTTCCTTCACAATGACATAGAATGCAATATAATTACACCTCATCTTCATCAAAAGAACTCTCATTAGAGTAAGTAGCTTGAAACACCTTACTTTTTCTCTTATTTTTGAACCCTTTGATTTCTTAATCTTATCATTAGATAAATTGTCAAAATTAGTATTAGGACAATCAACAACAAAGTAACTAAACTTACCACATTCAAAATATTTCAAATTCTTCTTGTCTTGTTTGTTTTGCCTCACATCTCTCTTATCCCCTTGGCTCTTCCCAACATTTTGACCATTACTCCCAAACCTAAAGATATGAGTTTTCATGAATTTTTTAAAGTTTATAGCTAACAAAAGATTAATTCTTCATCATTTTCAGATTTTTCTAAGGTGTTCATATCTTTATTCTTCTTAGAAGGTTTTTTAGATGCATCTCAAAAGTTTTAAGGTTCCCAACCAACTCTTCAATGTCTAAGGTGTCTATTATTTTAGATTCATTAATAGCTACCACCTTAATTTTAAATTTTGAAGACAAGGACTTTGATAGTTTTCTCACAACGAGGTAATCAGGTATAAGCTACCCTAATTGATCACGTGTTTACTATGTTTGAAATCTTATTATTGTATTAAGAAATAGTCTCATCTTCACACATTATCATGTTTTCAAATTAAAGGGTAAGCATATGTAGCCTAGGCACTTTAACAGCCTTAGTTCCCTCATTATATTTTACTAATTTTTTCCATGTAAACTTGGAAGATGTGCAATTAGAAATTAACTTATGTTGTGATTTTCTTACAACATTAAACAATCATTCAAGGGCTTTACTATTTTGATTTGCAAGCTTTATCTCATTGTCATCCTATTCACTCTCATCTTTTAGGATTGACTTCCCACTTTCATCTTCGGTCATTATAGAATTCCAACCTTTAGTCATCGCTTTCCTGGTAATCCCATCAAGCGCTAAAATAACATCTCTCATCCCATTTTTCTAATATGAGAAATTTTAACTATAAAACAAGAGTGTACGATTCATTCAATTACCCAAATCCCCATATTCATTCATTGAGTTATTTGAACCAAACATTGAAATTAATCTAACAAAAACTACCCAAGCAACACACTTTAAACAATTTAAAGCAAGGAAAATTCTAAGAGAAGCAAACTAACAATCTAGGGCACACAAATCAACATGTTTAAACAAGTAATTCTAGAAAAAAATGCAAGTAAACTAAGCAAAATTGAGAAATCAAACCCTTTAACAAGTTATGTAGCACTAGAAATCAAAATATAGGAAAATTAAGCAAGATAATAATGCACTAGCATGCAAAAACATATTGATATTATGGTGCAAACTCAATTTATCAACGAATAAACCTCAGCTACCACTTGAGAGTTTAATATGCATCTAATCAACTTAGCGGTTCACCACATTGCCGATATTCCGATTATCCAAATAAGATAAAAACTATGAGATATGGCCTCATTGCGCAAAGTTTCCTTATATAATGGAAATTATAAAAACTAATTGCTATGTAAACTCACTATTAATCAATCTATCTAACCATAAAGCTTTAAACATTCAAACCGCACATGAATACATAATGAATTAATGTGGAAAACCCAAACTCAGGTAAAAACCCACAATAATCCCAATAAGGAACCAAATCAATGCACTACTAGCAAGCAAGACAATTACCTCGACACAAGCTCACCACCAACCTTTGTTTTGACTCTAATAAAAATTCCTTTTATTTAGATTTCCACAAATTATTGTTAATCCTAGCCTTCAAGTCTTCTTCCTCGAGACCTTGAAACTTTTATTCTACTTGCTTTGTCTTTGCCTCCTTCTAGCCTTGAATAATCTCTTCTTGTTCTATTGACTTTGGCCTATGGGTTCTTCAATTTCTCATTAGAGATTTTTTAAACCTCCTCTTAAAAACTTCTATGTGAAATCTCTTCTTCAGTTGTGGATCAGCTTCATGAATTCACCAATGATATTCTCTTCAAAGTCTGTGAATTCTCAAGGAAAACAATAAGCAAAGGTCACTTTCTTCTTCTCCATTTTTTTCTTAGTTTCCCTCGCTTCAATTTCACCACTTCATATAATTTATATAGGTCTCCAAAATTATTTGACTCTTTGCCTTTAATAAGGAAAGAAATACAATTTGGAATAACATATTCAGGACAGCTAAAACTATTAGTGATCAATCGTTTCAAACAGCGATCAATTGTTCACTGTTTTCTATGCACACAACTCCTTGAGCAATCGATTAGTCTATGAAGCGATCAATTGATAAACTCTTAGCTTCGTTTAACAAAGGGCTGATTCAAGTACTGATCAATCATTACACTCTATGTTTTGTCTAGCGATCAATCGATGTTATTATTCATTGATAGTTGTTCCATTTTACCCTAAATCCTTCTAAAACCTTTGAAATCACTTCTGCAACATCTGCGAGTAATTTTAGTTTGGGAATGTGATCTGAATAAGTTTCAAAACCCATCAACATCCTTTAGTCTTTAGTCTTAAGCCATAAGAACAAGTCTGCTTCTATTTTCAAGTTCGTCATTTCCAAACCGGACTCAACCATAACTATATCCAATCAAATTTTAAGACTAATTACATACTCAAGGTTTCTGACATAATTTTGAAAAAGAAAGTGGCCAATTAACCTAACATATGAAACATAATGTTCTTATAGTACCTAGGAGTCATAACTCTAATAGCTTTTAGGGTTTATACTAAATAACTAGCCTTCAAATACATTCATTTAAAATTGAGAAAATTTGAATACCGCAAATTGACGAATAACTCATCAAATAATCATGTTATTCACAACATATAAAATGTTCTTGTTATGCATTCGCAAATAATTTTGAAACTATATAAATCAATTACTTAAGAAACATATGCACTTATTTAAATAAGCATGCATTAAAATCATAGTCATAAACACTTACTCTTAGATTCTGGAGGTAGTGGCAGCCAGAGCCTTCCCTTCCTTATGGTCGTTCTCCCTTTGATATCCGGAGATGGTGGGCAGAGCTTCCCCTTACCCGAGATGTTTCATTTTTGTGACCCAAAGGAGGTGGACAAAGCCTACCCTTGTCCTAGGACATTTCTCTCTTTACGGCTTGAAGATGGAAGACAAATATCCTCTTACCCAGGGATGTTCCTCACTTTGCAGCCTAAAAGTGGCAAACATAACCTCCATTTACCATGGGATGCTTCTCTCTTTGCAGTGCAAAGGTGGTGACATGAACTTCCCCTTAACCTATTTGTAGCCAAAAGTGGCAAACAGAATCTCCCCGTACCCCGGGATGTTTCTCTTTTTGTAGTTAAAAAGTGGTAAACAGAACCTCCCCTACCCTTACCCTAGGATGCTTCTCTCTTTGCAGCTTGAAGGTGGTGGACAAAACCTCACCTTACCCCAGGATGTTTCTCTCTTTGCAGCTTGAAGATAGTAGACAAAACCTCCCCTTTCCTCAGGATGTTCTCTTTGTGTAGCATGAAGGTGGCAGACAAAACATCCCCTTTCCCTGGGACGTTTTCTCTCTTTAAGGCCCAAAGGTGGTGGACATAACCTCCCCTTTCTTTGAGATGTTTCCTCCCTCTACAAAGCTTAACTCAATTAACAGACTCTCCCATAGCATAGAGCACCCTCGATTCAACTAAGTTTAACTTTTGAAAGGGCTAAAACAGGTTAGAAATGGCTCTAACTTCCTTTATATAAGGGAAGGGGAAGGTGTGTAAAATGAGAGGAGAACCCCCCTTTATATAGGGGAAGGGAGCCACTAGATGCATGCCATGTCGCATGCATCTTGTCATTAAACACAAGTGACAGTCAGTGCCTCCTACTCTCGGGGCATTCTCTTTCCAAGCTCAAGAGTGGCAGATAGACTCTCCCCTTGTGCCGGAACTAACTCCTCTTCCGGGCTTGGAAGCAACAAGTAGAACTTACCCTCGTGGAGGGATAACTTCTACTTCTGGCTTGTAAGTGGTGGAAAAAGAGTCCTCTTGCCTCAGATTGTTTCGCCCACCTCCCCCTAGAGTGGCTAACTCAAAAAATGGGTCCCTTCACAACGTAGAGCACCATCGAATTAGTTAGGATTGCTCTTTAAATGATCGAATTTGGGTGAGAAATGACTTAAAAATGGGGGGGAGTTTGGATGGTGGGTGAAAATCATAGAGGAATAGAAATGGTATGAAAAAGAGTGATCCCTCTCCCTTAAATAGAGAGGATTCAAGTTGTTGGATTGTGCCACATGTCATGCATCCAACGGCTTGCCAACTGTCAGCCCTTGTGCATGGCCAGCCACATAGCCATGCCCTGTAGCTACACAGGGTTGCTGTCAATACTGCCAATGCCAATTTATTTATTTTTATTTTCAACTTTCATCCATATTTAAAATAGTAAATTTAATTTTCAAACATGCGTAACTCTCTACTGCGAACTCGATTTCCCTCGTTCTTGCTCCTGTTCCACTCGTATCAATGCGCCCTTCGAAACAAGACCATACAAGGGTATCTTATCTTACAAATTTAAAGTAGGCCCTACTCATAACACGCTTCTTGGGGTAATTTCCTACGATCTTAGTGTTCGATTTACCCATTCTTGTGTTCGATACCTTCATCTCTCACAGCCCTTACAAATGCCTTTAAGTTCCATCGAGTGAAGCGTGCTTGGAATGACTCAAATTTAAGAAAAACATTATTGAGCCAAAAACTCACTTATGGGCCTAATCATTCGAATTTTCAAAACTTGAAAATTCTGGGGCATTATACAGAATGCAAGTTAACCTTTCCATTTTTCTCATGTCTTTGGTAAGCGAAGACTTTCCTTTTTTTGCCTTTGTCCCACTCTTCTCTAGCGATGGCCCCAAGCCTGACGTCAACCAAGCAAGCCAATATCCAACCATTTTCGACTGCTTTGATGCTAACATGAGTAAAAAAATTGTTTCTATTGAGTGGGGATTACTCATCACGTACTTCTCCAATTCTTATAGCTCATTTGAATCGTTAACTGTTACAATGGGGATCTTATGGACACTAATAATGACATCATCCATTACAAGACTAAGGACCTTGAAGGAGAGGAGTGTTAGAAAAATTACACCACTTTCGCTCTTTCGTGGAAGCCAAGAAACATAATAAAGTACATAATTTTATACACACAAAGTAATCTATCTCCTCTACACTTCTCAAGTGCAGGATATGCAAATTACCACACCCATTAAGAAAATTCATCAATGAGGCAATTTATCAAACAAATAAAAGACACAAGATTTACATCGTTCACTGCCAAAACAACAACTACATTTACAAGGCCTCTATAGACCAAGCCCATTATCAATAATGTGGATACACTCTACCTTATAGAGATTACACATTTAAGGGTCAATACCCTATTTACATACATTGGATATATCTCACCCAAAGATGGCAAAATGAAGAAGAGATGGGGAAGGATTACTAACACAAACCACCTTGATAATCTTGTCTATGCCCAAGAAGAACAACTTAAGCTAGAAAAGTTTTCTCCTTTCATCTTCTACTTCTACTTCCTTCACAAAAGCCACTTTATGCTCTCCAAAGTCTCTTCCAAAGTCCTTAGCTCTACAATATATTTCTAAAAAGAAAACCCCATTCTTTTAAGAAAACTTACATATTACAAAAAAAACCTCCACTTACTTTATTCCATTTGTTCCCAAAGTAGGATAAGTGATGACCCCAACTATATGCTCCACACAAGGAAAAAGCCTAACAATTCTCCCCCTCCATACTCATGTGGGGCTCCTCCATACTATACATGGGGATCTACCATACCCATATCAGCTCAACCTCTACAAATCTTATGCTTCACCTTAGAGACGGTCTTAGTTATTATATCCGATGCTTTTTTATCGGTATGGATCTTCATCAACTCTAAGAGCCTCTTCTCCAATGCATCTCTTATCCAATGATACCTCACAGAAATGTGCTTGCTTCTAGAGTGAAAACTTGTATTTTTGCTCAAATGGATGATACTTTCATTATCACAATGCCCAAGATAGTAGTCTTGCTTTAGACCCAACTCTCTCATGAAGCTGTTCATCCACTACATATCCTTACAAGCTTTGGTAATTACAATGTATTTGGCCACCATTGTAGACATTGCAACACACTTGACATGCCCCCCCACCTCCACCGCAAAACTAATCAAATAACTCGAAGAACTCTTCCTTGAATCAAGATCTCCGGCCATATCCACATATATAAACCCCTTAAGCTTTTATCATCTCGAAAGCATAAACATACCTTAGAAGAACCTCTTAGATGCCAAACAATCCATTTGACTACATTTCAATTCTCCTTCCCTAGGTTTGCAAGATGTCTACTAACAAATCCAACTATTTGTGCAACATCTGGCCTTCTACATACTACTTGTAATGTCCCTAATTTTTCAATAATTGTTTCTTCTACTTTTCTGATTATTTTTTGCAGGAAAATATGACACTTCAGCATATTCGACCTTAGTATTCCTACCCGCATAGTCGAGTGTGAGATTTAATCATAGGCCATGGGCCTCGATGCTCGCTTTCGACATGAAAAATGAAGAATATGAGATAAAGGAAATAAGAGAGAGTAAGAGAGAAAAAAAGATAAAAGGGATCAGGCATAGCCAATGTCACACCCCGGGATTTTTTGGAAGCATATATAAAAGTTTTAACAAAAATACTAGAGTTTCCCCGAGCCCGCAACTGGAGCTACTCATCATAAGCATGTTATAAAATATAACTTTCCAAGGAATATACCGTCTGTGTACAAACACACAAGCTGAAAAATAATACAACTTCTTACTATGGTTTAGCTACATTTGAAAATCTTTGAAATTATCTCAAAAACTCCCAAGTAGGCCCTTCTACCCCCACACTAAGCTTCGTCAAATCTTGCAATGTCGGAGGGTGAGTATTTTAAAATACTCAGTAAGAGAATTTATACTATCAAGCATAAAGTAATAATATATGGCAGTTTTAAAACACAATATAAATAATACTTTTTTGTAAAAATAGGATGTGCCCCTCACCAAAAACTACTCCTAAAGTTTATTCCAACATATCGAAGATGTTCCCAGGGTTTGCAAGCTCTCACGACTAGCTACAAGTGTCCCAAACACCCATTCCATCCTAAGAACTTTGTTGTGGGTACAAAGTAGCCACCTCTTACTCTTCCACCGATCATTGGTAATCATTTTGTGCTTGTCAAGAGAAGAGACACTTGTGCTCATGGGGCGCTAGGATCAAGAGAAAGTCTTCACATGATACTGTCTACCTGGCGTGCATAGTTTCTATATGGTTCCCACTCTTCATAAGGGGCTAACCAAGGTTCTCGTCCTTTGTTAGGGGCTAACCAGGCTAGAGTGTGTACCATGCATCCGATTCCAAACTAGATTTTTATTGTGCCCTCATTTAATCTATGGAGCTCTATTAGGGCGCCCAACAATAGCTATGGACAAACAAATCTAGCCTGAGTTCCCATATTCATAAAAGGGCAATTTTTCTTTCAAAACATTCTATCTCAATGTTTATCTTTTCAAAAATACTAGCCTGGCCTCTACAAGCCATGAGAGTCTCACTAATAATAACTACAAATATAGGGTTGGTCACTCATTCTAATGAGACAATTACCCTTTCTTCATCCTATTTCAGTAACTTGGTCACCATGCTTGTATGTATTTTTTAAAATAATTTTGAGAGTCATCCTTCCACAAGGAATGATTCTCTAAAACCGTTTTTCAAACCTACTTTAGTCATTCCTAATCAAAATAGTGGTGAAGCTAGATTTTCTCTATCTCACATGCCACCACGTGCATAATTCATAATTAAATTCAAAGGATAAACTATATGATAAAATGAATATGTGAGGCAATATTAAAAATGGAGTATATATATCATATGATAAAATGTATAGTATATAATCTATATCTTCTTCCAATGGATAATCATTCGGTAAATCACATATGTGCAAAAATCATAAAACATAACTTGAAACTAACTCTAACACTTAGCATACTAGAGTCATACATATATTACGTCCATTTTCTGAGCTTTAGAGCTCTCTAATCTGAAAAATAATCCCACCATAATGTCCGGCATGCTTGATTTATGTAAAAACACCTCTTGAACAACTCAATTCGGACATAAAAATGGCTCAGAATTTGGTAAAAGAAGTTTGAATATAGGGTCAAGGGATCTCACATAAGGTTTCATTACTTTTGATAATCAAATCCTAAAAATAACCCCACCAGTTAAGTTATCATGTATTTTTCAAGTGGGTCTCGTGTATATGGCACACTTCTTGTGGTCATTACTTTCGACCTCCATGTCCAATTTGAGTGGTTGAAGGCTTGTTACACTCATTTTTCATAGCTCTATCACAAACTTAAGAATTCTCACCAAATAAACACCTTTAAATAATTTTAAATCATTAAAAACTCAAATATTAAAATTTTTAGAGGCATAAAAATATACCAAAAAATTTGTTGTCTTTACAGTCGATCCAGAAATGTCTAGAAGAGCCAACCTCCCCCTTCAGTCTGGTCCACCTGCTGCCACAGTCTGTCGACAACTAGAGGAGCCTATACTCTAGCCAGTATTGGCACTCAACCATCTGTGTGACTCACCGGTTAGCCTCTCCTTGTCTTTGTTTCGTGTTTTTGCCGCCGCTATGGGCCCGCAAGCAGCAGCTAGCTACCCATAGTTCCGCCCTAGTGATGGAGATGGGCCACCCACCTGTCTCGACTCCACATGCTTCGGCCTCCACCGTTTCCTTTCCTTTAGCCTTCCCTTGTTTCTGTCTATATCGGAAACTTGAGGCTGCACTAGCGAGAGCTAGCCTCCATCTAGCCTCTGGTATGCCAACCTTGGGTTAGCGACAGTGGGATCTCTACCTCAGCCCAGCTTTTACTGTCATGACTATTTTTTGGTTCTATTCACCTCTGGTAGAGCCAAATTTGCCTTTTTCCCTCTGTCTTCTCAATTTGCTAGGGATAGCCATGGCTGGCCAATGGCTGCCAGCCTCCAGCAGGCCTTTGTTGGCCACTCTCAGCCCAACGACACTGGTGCATTCACGCTGGCCTAGCTCCACTACTGTAGCTCCATCCCCTCTCATTTCCACCTTGGTTCACCCAAACACCTTTGTTCGTTGTGGCGTTTGTGACCACTACTGCCAACCAGACTCAACCAATTGGACCTTCGTTGGGCTCCTTCCCTTCCCATCGATGGCAGGTTTCTTGCTAGTGGCCAGCCACTGGCCAAGCAGCCTATGTATGTCGTTGGTCCAGTTAGGCGATGGCAGGGGACCACTAGTTCCTAGCCTCTCTCTGTTTGTCCATTTTGTATGCACTATTGACCGCTTATTAGCCATTTTTTTCCACAGACCACAAGAAGGCCTCCAAACTAGAATTGGTCCAGTTTGCCTTGACCTGGCTACAGTGGGGGTTACCTCCATCAACCATGGCATGTCAATGGCCTCACTACTCAAGTGCTATTTTCGCATCGCTTTACTATTGGATGGCTCCTCCACTGACTAGAATTGACTCTCAGAATCTCTTCCACCTCTCCCATATCCTAAAGTGTCGCCCCATGCCCTTCACCCCTTATGTGGTCCATATTGTCAATCTAAAATTGCTGCCATTAGGTGTTGTCCACGACTGATTTCTGCATCTTAAAGCTAGTTGAGTCATTTTAGCACTGACTAACTTTTATTTAGTCCATCCTTCGTGTCCGATTGCACTTGCCACATATTTGGCATGACCCCTCTCTCGGCCACCCAGTACATTGCAGTTTTTTCAGATTGATGTTTGTCACCCTCGCTTTGGCATAATTATTTCTAGTGCTTTCTAAACCTCAGGACAATAGCTCTCTCAACTAGGCGATGCTTTTGGCCACCAACTCTGTCACCAACACCACCATTGTCATATGCTCGCCATCCAACGTTATGGATTACAAGGTAGGGGAGCTTTGAACTCGTAATTTCATTATAGCATGCTTTAAATGTTTGGCAACATACTAGAATTATAAGATTCAATGCTTTGGATGCTAAATAATGATCCAACTACATGATGTGAATTTAAGCATGATTTTATGGTATGTTTAAAAATGCATATGACATACATTTGAGCTAAAAGTATATTTGATGTATGTATTATGTGTGTGCTAGTGTTGGCTAGCGATTATGTTTGTAAGATATGTGGGAAATTATGAGTATGCGATGCGCAAGTATGATTAAGTATGTGTATGAGATATGTATGTGTGACGGAAATACAGATGTATGATGGCTATACACCTCTACAATGGATATGTATATGTGAGTAGGGTAGAAGGATGGGCAATGGATGATAAGAGGTGACAGAGGGTTTGGTATGGATGTGCATGATGTAAGATGGATGATGTAAGTTTGATGGGTGAGAATTGGATCAGATGAGTTTGGTTTGGATTGGAGCACACTTGGGTGTTCAGTAAGAAAACTGAGGTTTGGAGTCTTATGGGGGATTGTTAGACATTAAGAGTGCTACATATTATGAAGGACAAAGTAAGAGGGTGATAGTTGGGGTTGTCTTTGAGGAGCTTAGTTTGATGAATTCTAAAAATGATGATTTGGCCATAAGGTGGACGGCGAAGACTGTATAAATAACTAAGGATTTGGTATATGGTGACATGTTGTGAGATGGATAGGTTAAGTGAAGTATGCTACTGTGACAAACTAGGATTTTTAAATGGGCTTAGCTTCAAATTGATCAATCAAAGACTGTAAGACTGGAGAAGTTTATGGCATAATTGTACCCCTGTAACTTAATTCAAACTTCAATTATAAGTAAATCTAATATGATAACATTGTGAGTTTGAGACCTAAGGGTTTCGATGGATTAAGTTCCATGTTTGAGCTAGCTAATAATGAGTTGGCTAAGTATTTTTCATATCTTTCTATAGTATTTATCCTATGGGATGTCATATTTATGCTATATTTAAGCCCAAATATCTGATGCTCTATTGAGAGCATTGTATGTTTTTTATGTTGTCTGTGTGTTGTATTAAGCATAGACGTTTGATGCTCTATTGAGAGCATTGTATGCTTCTCCTCTTAGCCAGCACTATATGATTCTGCCCAAGAGTGATGCTGTAAGATTCTGGCCCAAGAGTGGCATTGTATGGCCCCTAGAGTGTGGGCGTTTACACACTCAGATAAGTAGTATCATGAAACTGCTCCTACATGTTAAATCATGTGTCATATGAGCATAGGTGTGCCTTTCCATTGGTGTTCCTTGCCTTCAAAAAAGTCCATTACTTTTAGTCACTCCTCGGAGGTTAAGGTGATGCCTTAGTGGTATGCCTTTCCATTTCTACACTGGAGCTTTTTAATTGTAATGAGCTTTAGTGGTTGGTAGGATGTGTACGACTGTATGAGTGAGTATGTATGTTCTATGTAAAACTATTAAAGTATGTTTAAGTAACACTGTAAGAGTATGCTTATGAGCAAGACTGTAAGCGTATATTTTTTTAGCAAGACTGTAAGAGTATGTTTTTGAGCAAGACTGTGAAAGTATGTTTTTGAGAAAGACTATAAGAGTAAGAATTTGAGTAAGATGGTACAAGTAAGATTGTAAGAATGGTATGACTAAGACTGTAAGAGTATATATAAGATTGGTAAGATGGTATATGTTGTGCATGATTGTTATATTATGCAAATCTGTTGTGATTTGTATGCATTACGCTTCATGGTTGAGAGCATGAAAGCATCTTTATATGGAATTACAATTTTACTATTTAGAATTTCCCTACCAAGTATTTTCCTACTGAGTATGAAAAATAGTCATTTTTCCTTGTTTTTAGCCCCCATGTTCGAGAGGCTTTTGTAGGTTTGTGACAAAGAGTTCCTAGAGATGGTTCTTATTTTTGTGGGAGGATCAACTTACATAGGTTTAGCTATATATAATGACTCACTGCGAGTCTTTATTTTGCCATGATTTGATGTATTGGGTGAGATGAGAATTAAAGCATTTATACTTTCTAGACTTGTAGTTTGGATTAAACTATGGACTATTTATGGGACTTATACTTAAGGATGTTTGGAAGAGAGCTGTATTTAAATTCCATGATCATGGTAATTTCTTTCATACGTTTATTTTTTAGTAGTGCCTAAGAATGTTTAGTTTGGTCATAGGATGTTTGAATAAAAAGAAAAAATTGTATAGGAAAAATTGATGTGTGATGTTTTAAATTATAAAACTACTTTCACATGTTTCTTATTCATTATTTTCCCTAATTTATAGCCTTTAAATTGCAAAACTTTTTTGTGAATTTTTAAGGAAATATGATGAAAAATCACGGGTGTTACACTATTGCATATATTAAACTACTTATCGCCAATGCATAGGGGATTTTACCCATCTCTTCCTTCTCCCTCTCATTTGAAGGTATTTACTTTTTGTGAATTTACAATGGCTTCCAAGTTATGTACTCACAAGCTTTGCCTTCTTTTTGTTGAATTTTTCACGTACCTTCTCAATATACTTTTCTTATGATAGTCATAACTTCTTAGTATTCCTATCACGCTTAATTGTCATCCCAAATATTTGCTTTGTAGGCTTCAAGTCCTTCAAGACAAAGGAATTGCTTAACTCATGGATCAATCTAACAATCTTATTAGTATCATGCCAAACAACAAACATGTTATCAACATAAAGCAAGAAGATAATAAAATCACCATCACTAAATCTCTTAGTGAATACACAATAATCCGAAGTTGTTCTCTTTTGTTAGTACGTATGTGGATATGTTTTGTAATTGGCCAAATTTCATTACAATGTCCAATTATTGTGTATGTTTAAGTCTTTTAGAATTTTATTAGATTAGTGATTGTGAGTTTAATATATGTCTAATTAACCTAGCAAATTACCACATTACCCCTAGTCCAATTATATAACAAAGATAACAACTACGAGATATGGCCTCGTTATGCAAAATTTTCTTATATAGCAAAAACAATGAAAACGTAATCTCTAAGTGCACTCATGATCAATCAATCAAAAACTATAAAGTATGCAAACCACACAACCACACAGATTCAACATGGAAAACCAAACTCAAGTAAAAAACAGGTAGTCCCAACAAGAACTAAATCAATGCACTACTATCAAGCAAGACACTTGCATAATACAAGTAAACTACCAACATTTGCTTTGACTCTTACACAAACACCTTTTTTTATATCTCCACAAATTCTTGTAGTTGCAATCCTACAAGAATTCTCCTCAAGAACTTTAAACTTTAAACTCTCTTTGTCTTGTCTTTGTCTTCTTCAAGCCTTAAACGAGCTTCTCATATTCTATTGATTTTATCCTTTAGGTTCTCCAATCTCTCATTAACAATTTTCTGCAACTCCTCTCTGAAAATTTTGTGCGAAATCTTCTTTTAGTTATGTATCAGCATTGTGAATTAACCATTGGTATTCTCTTCAAACTCCTTTGTGAATTATTAAAGAAAACAATATTAAAAGGTCTCTCCTTTCTTCTCCAAGTTTTCTATGCTTTCATCTCTTCAATTTCATTACTTCTTATCCTTTATATAGGTCTCCAAAATAATTTGGCACTTTGACTTCAACATGGAAATAAATCCAAACCAGAAAGGCTTTTTTAGGGTAACTAAAACTGCTAGCAGTCGATCGTTTCAGATAGTGATCGATTATTAATTACTTTTTGAATACACAATCCTTGAGCGAATGATCGATAAACTATCAACTTTATTTTACAAAGGACTAATTTAGGAGCCAATCGATCCTTTTTAGAGGTGATCGATTGATTTATCAATTGTGTGCAACTATTCATAAGTGATCAATCAATTCAAATCAACACATTATCAATCGATCGATGACACCGTTTAATGATAGTTTTGTCTTTTTTAACCTAAAATCCTCTAAAACCTCTGAAATCATTTCTGAAACTTCTCCAAGTAATTTTGGTATGACAATGTGAACTGAATAAGCTTCATAACCCATCACCATCCTTTTGTCTTCAGTCTTGATCCATAAGAACACATCTACTCCTATTTTTCAATTCCATTAATTCCAAATATGACTCAACCATAACTACATCTAATCAGGTTTTAAGGTTAATTACATACCTCAAGGTTTCTCACATAATTTGACAAAGAAATTAACCAATAATCCTAACATATAACATATATGTTCTAACATTTTTATTTGGTTATTTCTTTTCAAAACACTAGACACTTGAAAATCAAAATAAAATTACAACTATTGACATAGTGCATTGACCTTCAAATTGTACAAATTACTTGACAACACGAAGACTTAACATAAACTCATTGCAATTGATCTTGAAAAGCCTGATTTAAACTAGTACTTTTAATGCACACTTAAAATCAAACTGATTTGCATAGTATTGTTCAATCCAATAAAAAAGATGAGCACTTTGATTTTTATTAATAATTTCTTTGCCTTTTCAACATAAATAGACAAAAAGTCAAGAAATGATTAATAAAAACACCCAATTTAGCACAATCAAGTCACACATATCACCATAAGACATGAAAACAAATAATCAATAACATAAGCCATATCCATAAGCATATATCCATCACATAATCAGTTTCAAAATGCATACCATAGTCAAATAAAATATAAATGGAATTGAAATAAGTTTAAGACTAGAATACATGAAAAAGTGGTACAATAATGAAAATCAATCAGCTCTAGTAGCATCATCATCATCAGACTGCTCCTCCTCACACTTATCTCGTGGGATTCTTTCTCTGAGCATACATATGATCTCTGTGAGACTCTGTAACACTACATCATGGTAAGCTATGAACTTTACAATGGTAACAAGTTTGCCTGGTCCATCCTATGGTGTTGGTGCCTCTACTGGTGTTTGTGGCTCCTCTATGTCTCCATTTGGACCTCTATGATGTGACATCATATGTCGAACAATAGTTGCATCTATAGGACCCATCCTAACCATCGTCGACCCTCCTCGTGGGATCCTAACATGAATCAAAGTAAATATCCTACACAAGATATATAGGTAGGGTAGCATCTCATGCATATGGCCGTGTAAAATATCATCATCCAAACAAATATGATAGATGGAAGATCAAGCTGAATCTATTTTTGCGCAAGGAGTTAAATAATCAAAGCCATCATGTGATCACACGATGTAGATTTCATACTATGCAATGACATGCAACTAGCAAAAATCATGCGTCATGGAATGTGCAAGAAATGATACATCTAGTCTTGGACCTCTATGAAGACCGGTCAATGTCCCCGTCAACTCACTATCTGTCAAAAACTCGTAACCAACAAACTGTGGATAAATTAGTTGTGACGCGCCGACCCGAAAACCAACCCGGGCCAGGGGTCCAAAAATCGATGAAAACCAAACCCAGAACCAAGAGCAGCACACTCTGAGTGCGAGAGTCTTCTCGTTCCTCTATGTGCTACGGAACTTTAGCACTCCATTGCGCGTAGGCAAGAACTGGCCTAATTATATAACTAATTCGGACCAGGCCAACGTTGCATTGTCGTTGGTTGCCTACGTACATATCGGACAACATCCATGATGTTACTCCGATACGATCGGATCCGGATGTAGTTCTGCCTATTGGCTACTACATACATCAAACCATACAAAAACACATACGTATACCCGAATATTTAATCGGGGTTATACAAAAACCCATAAAACACCGGCAACACATATCTCGCTCTATCATAGAGACAAGCACCACACGACCACCACAACATTCCTCACTCTATCCTAGAGCAAGACCATCACATTCACACGTCTCGCACCATCACTGAGCCGAGAACAAACACACACCACACGTCTCGCTATATCACATAGCCGAGACCACATGCATCACACGTCTTGCTCTAACATAGAGTGAGATGGAACACAATCATAGGTCTCGCTCTATCATTGAGCCAAGACCGAACACACACACAACACGTCTCTCTCTAACCTAGAGCGAGACGGCACACATCATGGCATATAAGCAATGCATATTATAATATAAACACAAGCACAACCCATCTCTCTCTAACCCAGAGCGAGACGGCACACATCATGGCATATAAGCATAAGCATAACATACCATCATATAAACACACGCACAGCCCGTCTCTCTCTACCCCAGAGCGAGATGGCACACATCATGGCATATACGCATAACATATCATAATATAAACATGTGCACGACCCGTCTCTCTCTAACCCAGAGCGAAACGGCACACATCATGGCATATAAGCAACACATATCATAATATAAACATGCGCATGACCCATCTCTCTCTAACCCAGAGCGAGACGGCACACATCATGGCATATCGAATACCCCATCTAGCACATGCATTCAATAATTAAATAGAAGGTAAGAAACCCTTACTCCCCTGATGTCTCACGAGGTAGCGGTATTCGGAAAGCTCGTTCCTGGGCGTCCTCCCCCTCAGATCTGGAGACAGCGGACAGAGCCTCCTCTAGCCCCCACACATTCATCACCTTGCACCGAAAGACAACCCGACCCACTCTCCCCTTTCCCGGAAACTTCATTTTCTGCGCCCGTAGGCGGCGGACAGAACCTCCCCTACTTGGGGTGTCCTTCACACGTCATGGCCCTTTGGTGGAGAACGAAGGCTCCCCTACATCGGGCCACTTCTCTTGATCTCGCCCGGTAACGGAGGACGGAGCCTCCTCTCTCTCCGGGCCATCTCTCTCTCACTCTCGGGGCAGGAGGGCGGCAGACATGGCCTCCTCTTGCCCTGGGTCATTCCTCCCTTATAGGAGCGCCAACTCGAGGAATGGACCATGTCATTGCGTAGATCAACCTCGAATTAGCTAGGAACACCTCAAGAACGGAAGAAAACGGACTCCAAATGAGTCTGGAAACTCCCCCTCAGATCTGGAGACAGCGAACAGAGCCTCCTCTAGCCCCCGCATGTTCATCACCTTGCACCGAAAGACAACCCGACCCACTCTCCCCTTTCCCGGAGACTTCGTTTTCTGCGCCCGTGGGCGGCGGACAGAACCTCACCTATTCAGGGTGTCCTTCACATGTCATGGCCCATTGGTGGAGAACAGAGGCTCCCCTACATCAGGCCACTTCTCTTGATCTGGCCCGGTAATGGAGGACGGAGCCTCCTCTCTCTCCGGGCCATCTCTCTCTCACTCACGGGGCAGGAGGGCAGCAGACATAGCCTCCTCTTGCCCCGGGTCGTTCCTCCCTTATAGGAGTGCCAAATCAAGGAATGGACCATGTCATTGCGTAGATCACCCTCGAATTAGCTAGGAACGCCTCAAGAACGAAAGAAAACGGACTCCAAACGAGTCCAGAAACTCCTCCCGAAAATGAAACGGGATCCGTATTTATAGAGGAGAAGCCGAGGGCATACGAGATGCCCCCGGACACGCGCGCGCCACATGTCGTGCGCCTGCGAGGTGCGCGATGCGCTGGCCACGCGCTGCACTCGTGTCCCTCGGATGCGCCCCGCATCGCGCGGGGCCCGGCCCCACGCAGCGCGGGTGACCGCGCGTCGCACAGGTCACCACGCGGGCCCCCCCGCCACGCGGCACCATGCCCCGCGTCGGGCGGCGCAGCTGACGCCAGCAATTCTGTCCTTATTTGATTAAAATAATATTTTTCTAAATTATTTTAATCTAAAATTATCTAAACTTCAACGCGCGATATCTTCTTACCCCGAAGTCGGAATCGCGCGCTCTACGTACTGATGGACTCGTATTGGTGAGCCCTTCGATACAAGACCACACAAGGGTAGGTTATCCCGCTCTTTTCGAGTGGGCCCCACCCATGCGGCATGCTTCCCGAGGCCGTAGCTTTCGCTCCCGACCTCCATTTCGCGCGTTCTTTGATTCGTCACGCTCGTTACTCCGATCTCTACCCATCTACAGGGGTTTCATCCCTTGAAACCCCCGATACTTAATCATAAAATTACTAGATTACCCTTAACCCACCAGGGTTAAGCGTAACCGGAAAACAGGTCGTTACATTAGTGGTCTCCTCTTGTATGCAATCACATTAGCAATAACATCATTTGAAACATGCACCTGCACGCCTTCTGCTACTCAAAATAAAGAATAATCATCCTCCAAGCGGAGTGATGAGTCCCACTATCTTACTAGACATGGAAAAATAGATAACCAGATGTTGAAATGTTCCTGAAGTAATCCATCCAGTATGGACGTGCCTCGATCCAGTCCATAGCTAACTCATGTGGAACATGAACTAGACTACGTTCACGCCAAATAGGTCTGATCCTCTCTACTCCTCTAGTCGAAGCCCCTAGATCCCCTTACGCGGACTCATTAGTCACCTTCTACTTATTTGCTCTCCCCATCTAAATTTATTGTAAAGAAACAGCATAAGGATAAGCATAAACAAGGAACAAAGAAATGAAAAGTAGTAATGCTACTATAATTTCAAAAATCATTGAAATGCTCATTAAAAATTGAAAATTTGAAATTAAATAATACCCTAACAAATTTTGATACAATGTAGATAATAATGATTAGAACAAAAGTCAACTAGATTTACTGCCATTTTGAACATAAAATTACACTTTTTACAAATCCCCAATTTGAGGTGAAAAGGTGAAACTGAAATGGATTTTTCTTGAAATCTCACAATGTGATCAATCAAATTGCATGAAACTTTAGAAGCATGTAGATCAATCTATTCTTAACAATCTTATCGGTCCAATAATCAATGAAATCCATTGAAAATACACCAAAAATCAAACTTTTTAGGTTGGTACTCACCTTGGCCGCAACGAAAATCAGAAGATTAATGGTGAAATGTGGACTTATTTCGAGTAAAAGTCACTCAAATTACCTCTGAGCTCACAATGATACTCTTTGGAAGACTTTGGAGTGAAATAGAAGTGAAATGAACTTCTCCCAAATTTAAAACAACGTTTTGGTACAAAAACCAGATTAGTAATCAATCGTTAAGGGGAATTGGTTGATCGATCTTGAGAATTTCAAATTTTTGATATTCCAAAAATTAGGAAAATTGAGAAAAGTAAAAAAATTCCAATAAATTCCTAAAAATATCTCAACACACTTCCCATAAAAATAATATTTTTTCGACAAACAAAACTCAAATTATATATCAAACAGTGAAAATAAGCATAGTTGAGATCCTTTTGACGTTTTTTTTCTAAATTTCCCTTTAGTCTTAGTGCATCCAGAGATTATATTCATTAATAACTTGCCTTATATTGGCCAACTCTATTGTTATGTGATTGTCAAATTTATCTTCTTCTTTTTTACACATTAATCCTCTTTTATTAATTTTGAAGAAACTACCAATGTTTTCAACTCTTGTCTTATAATCTTGAATCTTGCAAGATGACTCTTAACCAAACTAAGATAAATTTGTTGAGGCCCTAATAAAGACTATGTTCTCATTTTTTAACCCACTTTAGCTAGAATCTTTATACATATTTTCCCTAAAAAGAATAAGGCAAGAAAAAGCTCATAACATTATGCCCATGCCTTTTTTTGAGTTATGATATTTCTCCTCAAATCATTTTTCTATGGCTTGGCCTTTTCTAAATCCACTCAAGTTGTATCATTTGTTCATTTTTTATTTGATTATTTTCTTTCTTTTTTATTTAATTTAGTTAATGTCTAGTGGATGGAAGCTACACACCAGCATAGGATGACCAAAGTAGGTATCCCTTCCCCATCAGCTTTTCGAGGATAATTTCATTAATTAATAAATATTAAAGTACATAAGACTCATAAACATTGAACTATATTACATGGAATTTGTGTTTTCTTTTAAATTTTAAATAGAAATCTAGCCAAAGATCCTCTAATTTGATCACTAAGACTCTACTAGAATCCAAACACCTAAGTTAACTTATGTTTATGAACTCTCTTTTGATACTCATACATAAAAGTGACTTAAGTCTCAATATAATGTGTGCAAATTTTAGAAACTAAGAATTACATCATCGAGAAAAAGAAAATCAAATTGATCTTCACTATCCTTGCGTATCATTTTCTTTGTTAAGGTATGTTTGACTACTAATCATGTTGATTTTTATCTTAAAAGAAAATTAATTTCAATATGTCTTAAGAGCTGAACTAATTAAAAACTATATCAAAACCAATTGCAAAGAAAGCTAAAGCTACACTAATTTTTTGTATTTTTATCATATTCTATTTAAAAAAACAATTCAAACCTTTGAATATAAAGACATCTAAAAACAAAGTAAAATGCAATAAAAACAAAAAACATGAATGTCCAAAAGATTAAAAGAATTAAAACATAAACAAAAATAGAATCTTTTTACTTAGAGATAACAAGCTCCTTTGCTTTGCCTAGCCAACCTATCCTAAGGCAATCTAAGGTGCATTTACTTGTTCATCCTAATTGATCCTTCAAAGCTTGAAGATCAATTTGCTTCACTCACACTCTCTTCATCTTCTTTTCATAAATTTGGTGGGGCAACTCATAGGTAACATGGGTAGTTTTCTTCTGCACATTCCTCTTTGTCCTAAGTTTAAAAGGATGATTATTGGGACTCTAAAAACTTGCCACTAGCCTATCTCATACCCTGAAAAATGAAAGGTTCGACATCTGGCAAAGCAAACATAACCTTCTTCCCATGGCAATCGACTTGCTCATGATGAACTAACATCATGTCAATGCCCAAAATCACATCAAAATCAATTTGAGGCAAAACAATCAAATCAACAAACTATTCATGCCCTTCAACCAAATGGAGACCTTCTCAAGATACTCCTCCGCTCGAAGAGAAAATGAAGGGGTAGTCACATGCACATGAACCAACAACATTTTATCCTCAACACCAAGCTCACGAGAAAAAAGAGGTGAAATAAAAGAATGTGAAGATCTGGTATGAAACAACACTCTAACATAGTAGGAGGTGATTTCAAGCATACCATCCACCATTGCTGAAGCATTGGTGGCCTCATGAGCTAAAATAGCAAAGACCTTCCCTTAGTTGACCATCCTTTTTTGTTACCCATCTTGCTGCCCTCCTTGTTGCCTTCCTTGTGGTCTTCCTTGTTGCCCTCCTTGATGCCTTGGGCCTTGGTTTTGTGGATTTGGCTGACACCCAAGAATGTCACCCTAAGTGTTCTGAGGACACTCCCTCCTTTAATGCCCTTTTTGCCCACACAATAAGCAATAGATGTTGGCATGGTGGTTGGGGAGTTTAGGCTGCATGTGGTTGTTGTTGTTCCTCCCAAAGTTATTACCACGAGGCTTCTGATTACGTTATCCCTGAGAGTCCTGCCTAGCTCGCTTAGGCTGCCCCTTCCTCTTGTGGTACTCCTCAGTGTCCTTCTCTACCACAATGGCAATCTCAAGGACTTCTGCCAAAGTCTTATGCCTGAAGGGAACCACTCGGCCTCTTATGTAAGGCTTCAACCCATTTTTGAACTTTCTTGCCCACTCATACTCAAAATCACATCAAAATAATTCAGAGGAAAAACAATCAAAATCTTTTCAACAGTCTTTCTAGAATTAAAGTGACCACCACAAGCATGATCATGACAAAAAGAGATGACATTTTGTTGATCATTTTCAGGAACACACCTCCTAATTATCTGATCGGGACAATATTTGAATAAGAAAGGGTCATCCCAAAAGAAGTACTTAACCTCAACTAAAGATTTACATCTATCTTGTTTAGTCCAATGAGAAGGAATTTGCTCAATAACAAGATAATTCACTATATCAGCATACCAAGGCAACTAGGAGATATGAAGTAAATGCTCATCAGGAAAAGACTCAACAATAGGTACAGAATCATCAGTAAAATCAATTGTCAATCTAGATAAGTGGTCTGCTACAACATTTTTGAAACCCTTATCCCAAATTTCAAGATCAAATTCTTGTAGCAACAATATCTATCGGATAAGATGAGGTTTAGCATCCTTTTTAGATAAAAGGTACTTCAATGCAACATGATCCGAATAGACAAAGACCTTAGACTCTAATAAATAGGACCTAAACTTATCTAGTGCAAAAACAATGGTTAGCAACTCTTTTTCAGTGGTGGAATAGTTGAGTTGAGCATCATTTAGGGTTTTACTAGCATAGTAGATCACATGGGGAAGTCTATCAATGTGCTACCCTAAAACAGCACTAATGGCATAATGAGAGGCATCACACATAATCTCAAAGGGCATACTCGAATCTAGTGGTCTAATAATAGGTGCAGAGGTCAATTCAGTTTTTAGCATTTCAAAAGCATGAAGACACTCATTACCAAAAATAAATGGAGAATCCTTGGCAAGTAAATTGCACAAAGGTCTAGAACTTTTCCTAAAAAAAATTATGAAACTCCTATAAAAGCCTACATGACCCAAAAATGATCTAATTTCTTTTACAGTTCATGGAGGTGCAAGATGAGAAATTAAATCAAATTTATCTTTACCAACCTCAATGCCCTTATGTGATATGACATGCCCAAGAACAATCCTCTTATGTACCATAAAATGGCATTTCTCCCAGTTAAGTACATGATTCTTCTCTTTAGACTGCACTAGCACTAGGGAGAGGTAGTGCAAATACTCATCAAATGTAGAGCCAAAGATAAAAAAAATCATTCATAAACACCTCTAGGAAACATTCTACCATGTCTGAGAAAATATTAATCATGCACTGCTGGAAAGTGGCAGGTGCATGACATAACCCAAAGGGCATGCGAGGGTAGGCAAATGTCCCAAAAGGACAAGTAAGGTAGTCTTCTCTTGATCCTCAAGTGCTATAGGAATCTGGTTATACCCAGAATACCAATCAAGAAAACAATAATAAGCATGACAGGATAACCTCTCTAACATATGATCTATGAAAGGAAGAGGAAAGTGATATTTCCTTGTTATAGCATTCAACTTCCTGTAGTCAATACAAGCACGCCAACCCGTTTGAACACGGGTTGAGGCTAACTCATTAGAATCATTCTTGACTACTGTTATACTAGACTTCTTTGGCACAACTTGAACAGGACTCACCCATATACTATCAGAAATTGGGTAAATGACACCCACATCCAAAAGGTTCAAAACTTCTGCTCTAACCACATCTTGTATGGCAGGGTTTAAGCACATTTGAGATTCACGTGAAGATTTAGTATTTTCATCTAAGTGAATTCTATGCATAAATACAGAAGGACTAATAACCTTAATGTCAGCAATTGTCCACCCTATAGCCTCCCTTTGATCTTTAAGGACATCAATTATTTTTTTCTCTTGATTATCATCTAGATTGAAAGTTATGATGACTAGTAAAGTTTGAGAAGAACCTAAAAACACATACTTGAGGGTATCAGGTAATGGTTTTAGATCCATCTTGGGTGGTTCCACAATGGATGGAAGGGGTGGTGATGATAATAATGAAAGAGGAGCCACTTTAGGTTGCCATTTTTTAGTACTCATCAGAGGAACAGAATCAAGTAGTGAATTAACCTCCTTAACTAATTTTTCAATGTCAAACCCGCAACCAAAGTGTGCTAGACAGGCCTCTAAGGGATCCTCAGAATGTGATTGAATGAAGGTATTATGAACAAAACTATCAATCAAGTTAACTTCATCCACATCTTCCATATCTGCTTGTTGTTTGCTTATGTAAAAAATGTTAAGCTCAACCATCATGTTTCCAAAAGATATTTTCATCACCCCATTTCTAAAATTTATTAGAGCATTGGATGTGGCCACGAAAGGACGACCCAAAATAACAGGAATTTGCCCAAGGATATTCTAAACAGGCTAAGTATCAAGGACTACAAAGTCTACTAGAAAGTTAAATGTGTCAACCTTAATCAGAACATCTTCAACAACACCTCAAGGAATTTTTACATATTTATCAGCTAATTGAAGTGTCATTGATGTGGGTTTCAACTCTCCCAATCTCAATTGCACATACACAGAATATGGCAATAAATTTGCACTAGACCCTAAATCTAACAAAGCCCGCTCAATTTGATGATCCCCTATCTTGCATGAAATTATGGGACAACCAAGGTCCTTGTATTTAACAGGGAATCTGCATTCAATGATAGAGCTGACTTTCTCTGTCAGGAATGTCTTTTTAGGAACATTTGTTTTCCTCTTAACTGTGACTAAGTCTATTAAAAATTTAGTATAGGAGGGCACTTGTTGGATAGCATTAAGGAATGAGATATTTATTTGCACTTGCTTAAACACCTCTAAAATATTTCCAAACTGTGCATTTTTCTTAGGATTGGCTAGTCTTTGAGGAAATGGGGTTTAGGTACAAAACTCCTAATTGGGGGGTCAACTAAAACAGGTGGGGAGTCAATGGGTTCCTGCTTCTCACTCTTTGACTAAGTATTCTCAGTTCTTTCTTCTTCAGGCATTTTTACATGATTGTCAACCTGTCGCCCAAATCAAATACTAGTAATTGACTGGACATGCCCCTAGTCATGTGATGAACTTGAAGCATTAGTAACAACATATTGACCTTTAGGGTTGGGTATAGGTTAATTGGGAAACTTGCCTTTCTCTCTCTCCCCTACATGAGTTGCTAAATGGCCAATTTGAGTTTCTAGTTTAACTATGGCTTGACTGTTCATTTGACTATAATTTTTAAGTTAACATATGGCCTAGTTAGTAGACTGATAAATGTTTTGAGAGACTCTTCAAGTGATGATTGTTGATGTGGTGATGCAACAACTTGAGGAGGTAGTTAGGGAATAGAGGTGTAGGAGGGGTTGGGCTGCTTAAATTAAGTATACATTTGCTGCATTGGTGACCCTACTCCATTCATGGGAGGCTAGTTTTACCTCCAAGAGAAATTTGGATGATTCCGCCAATTTAGATTGTATGTTTCAGAGAAGGGACTGCCAAACAATTTCCCACAACTATTTAGTGCATTTGGTTGTTCAGCAAAGCACTCAGAATAACCTAACATGGAAGAACACATTTGAGCAGTATGCATTGGACTTGCACATAGAGAACACACTTCATTTTGAATCTGGTCGGTGGAATTCATGTTTCTAGCAAAGGGTCATAGCTTCTACTTTTCTAATCAGCTGGTCTAACCTAACTTTCATATCAGTATCTTCCCTTACTTCATATAAGCCTCCTTTCCTAGGATTTTTGGTTGGTTTATCTCTATGTCTCAAAAAATCCCATTGTTGGGAACTCTCAGGCAAACCCTCAAAGAACTTATATGTTGCATCATCATTTAGACTCAAAAAACACCCACCATTCATGGATTCAATCATATTGCAATGTGTTTGAGTTAAACCATTTTAAAATTATTGTACAAGCCGCCATGTTTCAAAACCGTGGTGGAGACACTTTAAAAGCAAATCCTTAAACCTCTCCCAACTCTCATAAAATTTTTCATGCTCCTCTTGACAAAAGATAGCTATTTCTCTCCTTAAGTGTTGTTACGTCTAAACCAAGACTATGAAGTAGTCAAATTTAAATTTTTTTACTCGCCAATTGTAGTAGACAAGGTCGATCCACAGGGAAAGCTTTGTGCAATAAATAAAATTATTACAAAAAATAGAGGAAAGAAAAATTAATAGAGAAAGAGTAGAGGAGTATTGAGGCAATAAAAAGTTAAGAAATCAATAAGAGAAAACACTAAGGCATTAAGGGTCATTGTAACATCTAATGATGTTCTTCATTTGTCATGTTATCTTAGTTATAATCGAATAAAGATTTTATCTAACTGAAATATATGAACATTAAAAGCAAAAATAAAGATAAGAAATACTTTAGATAGATGAATGATAAAAAGAATTATTTCTTCAAGAGTTCTATATATCAAAATCACAAAAATCAAGGAGAGCCTTTAAGCATCTTATGTGTCAAAATCACAAAGAAACAAGAAGATAAATAATATTAAATATATATATATATATATATATGACTTCAAATAACCAATACTTACTCAAAATTATTGATGAAACATTAATAGAACTCTATTAGATTGTTATAAATCACCTCTAGCCTTAGCTATAGAGCTTAGAAAGCTATTACAATAAAACTAAAAATAAAAATACAAAAGAGAAGAAAAAAAGAAGAAGATAGCTCCAAAGAGGAGGGGATGATCCTCTACCACATCCACCCCTCTATTTATAGGAGTAGAAGGGGTTACTTCAAATGGGAAGGTCTAATCATATCCCTTGATTGGATCCTGATTGATTGCTTGATTGGTTGCTTCTTTGACAATGATTAGATTTTAAATCAATCAAATAAATCAATGATTTATTCAACAAATAAGTATCTTTTAGTCTTCCTTTAGTTATCTAATCAGTTTCATTATCTTTCCTTATGTATATTAATCACAACTACTGAAAAGACCCTCCATGTGTTAGCCTTAGGTTAGTTAACTAGTTGTCCCTTTGTATGTCCGATTTATTATGGATTTATTCCTAAAATAGTGATTATAGCTATGGAATTCTTCTTTCTAATGCCACCTGAATCATATCGATCTAAATTTTACATAGAAAAATATGACCGAAATACTAGGGCTATATCAATATGTCCAAATCAGCTTCTTCCCAAATTTAGTTCTCTTTATTCAAATCTAAAATCCAATGGGCCCATAAGGTTATGTTTGACCATTCAATACATTCTTAGACCATTAAGAGCTCATTCTTGACCTTTGAATAGCTTTAGGTAGTTGGGCTTCACTTCCTCTTCTACTTAGATCCTATCGAAACCCATTTTGACATGTAAACACAATGGAGGCCCAACTCACCTATTGACGATATAAATAGCACATATAATGAATGAATTAACACAAAATAGGATTACAATTTAAGATTTAAAAATATTTAATTAAATATTATTTCAGTACATCATTAAGGCATTGGTTTTAGACATTGAAAAAAAAATTGAAAGGAACTTGCTAACAAGTCCCTCCCATGAATTAATAGACCCTACTAAAGAGCTTTTAACCATGCTTTAACTTTTTCCTTTAACGAGAAAGGAAACAAGCATAGATGGGCCAACTCATCAGAAAAATTTTGAAAAGTAAATGTAGCACAAATTTCAAAAAAATCTTTTACATGCATGAAGGATCCTCTCTATCAAGACCATGAAGGTGGGGAGAAGTTGAATTACTTGAGCTGTCAACTCAAAGTGTATGGCAGTGGTAGCGGGCAACACTATGCATGAGGGAGGATTGATAGAGATCGGTGAAAATAACTCCCTAAGGGGTTTGGCATCTACATTATTATCTCCCATTGTGAATAGAAGATCAGGGGTTTTAATCTACTTTAACTAATCGGTGTGTTTGATTACGTAGCCATGTGGTCATACACGACTAATCCCCTCTACAAAGCCCTTTGTTTTCCCCTTTTTCTCCTTTTTTTACACACTAAGCTAAAACTAGTAAAAGGGTAAACTTAGTTTAGATTTAATTTATTTTCTTTTACAAGTCACCGGCAACGGCGCCAAAAACTTGTCATTAAATTTTAATTATTTACACGCAAGCGCACGAATCTATAGTAGTTAAGCATCTAAATCGAGTGTCGATCCCACAGAGACTTGAAATCAAAAAACCAAATTTCATCTAACTCAATGAAACCCTAATCTAGTTAAAAAATATACAGAGAATAATTTAACTAAAATAACTAACACAAGAAAATAAGAATTTAAAGGTAATCAAACTATCTAAATTAAAATTCTAAAGCTTTAAGAATTTAAAGGTAATTAAACTATCTAAATTAAAATTCTAAAGCTTTAATCTAAGAATAAGAAAGCAATGCAAAGTAAATAGAACACTATCAAATAAATAAAACACTAGGGCATATTAAACCACATTCATTAAATCATAGAAATAAGTATGATCATTAATCATTTTTTCACATTCATTTCATAATAATCTAGAATTCAATCTTTATTATTATAAAAAATATTATCATTAAGCTCTCATGTATAATAAAAAAATACATTGTTCCTCCTTACTTCAACGGATTAAAATCAAGTCATTATTTGTATCCACAATTTGCAAATCACAACTAATACTCAATTTTAATATTAAACAAGACAGAAACTAATGAGAACCAATTTAAATCATGAGAGAAGTATGACTAAACTCATATCCAAATCAATCTTATCAATTAAAGAGGTAATAATAATTAACATTAAATTCATCATTAAAAAAAATTAATCAAGTCTCATAATTATAAAATTCTATAATTTAATGAAGCTATATCCAAGCCCTAGCAAAGAGATTTAGTTACTCATTGAACTAAAAAATAAAATTTTCATTGATAAAAATTGAAAAGAGGCATACAATATGTGAAAAAGATGGAAAATTTTCAAAAACATTGTTGCTATAGAACCATGAACAATAACCAAGGGTTACTGTTCATCGTCTTCAACCTCCATATTGTAAACAGTGTCACTACAGTAACCGTGAATTGAAAAAAAAGTTCTTCATCTTCTTCACTCCTCTAGCTTCGGGACTTCAATTGTAACCTCTCAAGGTCTCTTTCTACCCTTTTCTAGAGGATGGAATGGACTGCTTTGTTATGTTCTTCCTCCTCTATTCTTCTTTCTTTAAGTTATGAAATTTTGTTTTATATCTTTGCTAGCCACCCTTCTTTTCCTTATTCAAGTGCGTCCTTTATTTGGTTTTCTTTCCCTTTGTAGGCACTACTTGGTTGTCCCAATCTTTCTCTCTTATCTTATGAATTTTCCTTTCCTTTCTTTCATCTGGTTTGAACTTGACAACCTCTCTTTTTTTTTACTTTTAGAAATTGGTCTTCTTCCATTCTAAACCATGCTGCAATTTGTGGTACTTTCTTTTTATTGTCTCTATTACTTCTTATGGAAGTCCATGCATTTCTTTCTTGAATAGGTAGCTCGAAATAAAAGGAAGGGATTAGAACCTCCCAAATCATGTAAAGCATCCTATTTTTGCTAACTGTGACTCCATAAACTAATGACTTTTTAATCTTTCCTCTTTGCTTTTGAATTTATACTATTTTTTTTTTTTGGACAGCTGCAAATAGTTGGGCGTTGCTTCTGTTCTCACCATCTATTTCTTTGATGTGAGCTTCTCAGGTAAACTACATTACTCTAGGCTGCATCTTCCATATGCTTGCTGGCCTTGTTCTGCACATGACAATTATACTCTGTTTTGCCCCTATGTTGTCCGAACTTTCCATTCTCTATTCTTTCCTTTGATAGACCAAAAGCTGATGAAATTTTCTTATTAAAGACCTACTGAATTGTTGATATAGTTTCTTTATTTAGATTGGCTAACTTTCCTTTCCTTGGCCCTTTAATATTTCTTCTCGATGTCTGGATATTGGGCCTTCCATTTACTTTCTAATTTCTTTCTTTATGTGAAGGTTATTGACTCTCCCTATATTTTGTTGGCTGCCCTCTCTTTATCACAACAAGATCTTCAATTTCCTTAGAAGGCACAATCCGATGTCATCTTCTTGACCGCTTCTGGCGTCACACGAGTTTTCTCCCAATTCCATCATACGAGCTCTTTCATCTTGAGAAACTTTGAGAGAACTTGCATAAAAATTTATCTCTAATGCTCCAAAATAGCAATTTCATCAATTAAGCTCATCAAACCCTATAAAATAAAATTAAACTCTGATAAACCAATATTAATATAAAATCAACCCTAACATACATAAAACTAGGGTACATAAATGGTTATATTACGAGCATATCAAAAGTCGTGCTTCGATACCCAAAACTTACTTATCACGCCCTGCCACACCTCCTGACTTGAACCCGGTCCAAAGAAGTGGGATGCATTGCAAAAGACTTAACCCATCCTAGGTGGTTTACATCGAAGTATACAACACATGCCCTTTGTGCAAAAGCAAATATAGAAATGTAAAAGAGATTAACTAGCAATCTTAGTCCAACACAAGAACCACAACAACTAAATAATAACATGGTCTCAAGCCTTAGGAATATACATGTCTAAAGCCATCACCGGCTAACCATAGTATAAGATAAAGTGAAGTATGAGATAATCCTATCCCATCACAAGTCTAAAACAACTCAACACATAGCCATCTCATGGCGCAAGTCCATCCTCAAGTTTTACATAAAGTCCATCTGGAGCACCTGCATGACACAATATACAATCCCAAAACAAAATAACAAATAAAAGAGGGGTGACCTTAGCTCAGTAAGGGTTTTAAAATGAAACATAAGCACATGATAAACCACATATTCATTCTCAACACCTATGCATCATGAGATAAATCACATTCCATATACACATTCACACCACTTGTGCAAACATTTAAGTCTCATGGTTCATTTACATCCCACATGAAGCAAATATCAATATTCACATTCATCCTACATAATCAAGTGTATCACACCACATTCCATTCTATATGTTAAAATATAATCATGTTATATGCACCATGTATAGCAAAAGCATCATTGTCCCTACACAACATGTGTCAATCAGCATTATAATCCATACATATATGAAAACCATTTGGTGAATATCTCACAATTGAGAAAACAAGTTTGCTTATCCGGCCTAAGCACAAGCAGACCTGCTCTCGAGACATCCCCAATGAAGAAGTTCGAATTTCTAAAAAGAAAAATTAGAACAGTTTGGGTAAGTTCCCTAATGGGGAAAGTACCATTTAGTAAGCCAGTGCACACGGACAAACTAGCCTCTCCTGTCCAAAAATACATCAATTTAACTCATTATAAAAAATATGCTCTTCTCACCCGGGGAAGAAACTAATCCTCAAAAGGACGACATAGAACCAATTCAATAAATCTTTGATGCAGCTAATCCGAAAAACTATGACACCTAAATAATTAATCACAATTAAACATGAATAATCTTCGCTTACAAATCCTTCTTATAATGCATGCGACATGATATATACATGAACAATATTAAATGAATGTAAGCATAGGTAATCATACTCTAATCAGTCCTAACATGCATAAAACATGGTCCATTTGTGACATATAAAATCATATAGGCATAAGCAAGAATATACATACATGCTTGTGTTCATATTTGAGCTAAAACTTGTGGAACATGGTTCATCTATAATTAATGTGACATGTGTAAGTATCCATAACTAATCATAGTTATAACCTACTGGAATCATGGAGTCAATGTGAAGAAATTAACGAAATACTAATTTACAACAAGTAAAGCATCATGCAAAACCTAGACAAGTATAGTCATCATTATGCTTAAACTAGATCACATCAAATGAAGGTTCATAAGTAATTAAGGTGACAATTATAAGTATTCATAACTCATCACAGCCATAGTGAGTTAGAATCATGAGACAAGAAAAAAAATAGCCATTTTCCACAAACTGCCATTTGGCCATTCGAATGGCCATACAGCCCGTTCAAATGCACGACCATTCGAGCAACTAGTCACCCCGTTCAAATAGTCTATTAGCACATTCAATTAGTCGTAACAATTAATTTTTCCGGTTCATCTTCAACATCTTGAAATTTAAAATCGAAAACATTTTGAAATTCCATATAAATTCGAAAATAATCATAAAACATTATATAACCAAAATCTAAGCCTAGAACTTGATGGATCTAATCATTCTTTCGTTTAATCATACCAAAATAACCATATATTGCATGTTTTTAATAAATCACTATTACACATCAAGATGAAGCAAAAGCTCAAATAAACCTACAATTATGGCATTTCTAGAATGAAAATCACTCAAGGTAAAAAAATCATACCTCTAACAAGCTTAAAAATCCCTTGAACAAGCTTCAGCCTCAAGAAATGCTATCTAAAAATTAGGGCTTTTAGTTAAACCTAATTTAAATTAACTAATGGACTCAAATCAACTTGGAAAAAGATAGATCTAAGAGATCCTTATGATCAAATTAACCTAATTAAGGTTCTAAATTAAAAACATAATTTTGATGGAAGAAAACTAAGAATCAAAACAGGAGAAGTGAAGATAGAGGTGATAAAGACAAGGATCTAAAGATCAGGGAAATGATTAAGGGAAAAATCTTACTTTAACAAGGGTTTCTCCTTTGGGAAATGGGAGTAGAGCTAGCCTCTCTTATTCTCAGTCATTCTCCATTCAGCAAATGGCTATGATTTTTCTTTATATAGTAAGGCTTATGGGCAAAGAATTAAATTTTTGGGTTGAAAAAATAGGTAAAAATGCCCTAAGTGATCATTTAAGTGTATTTCTGACCTAAAAGTCAATTTAATCATATCCAAACTCACTTAGACAAATTAATAGAAGGTTGGAGGTTAAAATAGGTTGCACACTCTCCCACACATACGTGGGTCCCATGCTAGGGTCTTCTCCTTTGACTGAGGAAAGATAAAAAGAAAATGTCTTTAAATAGGTAAAATTTTTGGGACCCTTACCACTCAAATGTGAATGTGGGGCCCACAGTGAGGCACACACCCTAAATTTAAGAAAAATCACATAAATTTCCTAAAAATAGGATAAATTGAGTTTAGTATAGAAACTTGTAAAAATGAGAGAAAACCTTATTAAAACCATCATTATCAACTTTTAACCCCAAAAACAAGTTAAACCATCAAATTAAACAAAACCACACAATAATTACACAATTAATTCAATATCAAACGGGTTAAGGTTAGAGATCTTATAGCCACTACACTCTTCTAGAACTTAGGGAGGTTTTTCAACACAATAGACACCTGGACTCCTTCAGAGATGGGGTCATCCAAAGTCTTTAGGTCATCATTAATGATGGGCACAACACTTAGGTGCTCATTCACATCATCTCCCTCTTTCATCCTAAAATCTGGTATTTTGTGTGCAAATTGGGTAAAAGATCCAATCTTTATGCAAATTAGCGACCTATTCCCCCAAACTGGGATCCGATACCACTGTTGAGTGGCAGATCAGTAGAAGCGTGGCCGTCCTTGAGCCCAGGGGGAGGCGCAAAGCATAAAGATCCCAAGTTTTTACCGATTAACTACACAATAAGCATAAACATGCAATTACATAAGAAATAAAATATGTAATCATGGGCATGCAGTTAATTAAAACAAAATTCTTGAACAAATACGGACTGACCTTGGGCTGATCAGCCTGTGGATGTGCTCTTGCCTTCACACCAACGTTCGATCTCAATTGGTTCACAATAGATTAAGCAAAGGAATGGGTCTTACCTTGTTATGTGTTGATCCCTCTTGCACCCTTTTCTTGGATTGAAATCATAGCAAGGAGCGTCTCAAACCTTGTCCTTTAAGCCACAAACCAGTGAGGAGGGTGATTCCGCTCTAGCACCATGCTCAGGAGAGGATTAGAGGAGGAGGAGAGGGAGCGACTGATCGTTTATAATTAAACCCTTTGCAAGTATACAAGGTAATTGTACTAGGATAAGTATTTAAGGGTTGTCGAACCTCAGGGACGGATGGGTTATTACTAAATCTAAAGAGGAATTTGTTGATTAAAAACTAAAAACAACTTAAACTTAAATTAAGCAAAAGAAAGAAATCAACTAGTTTAAAAATAAGAGATTAATTTGATGGAAATTACTTAGGAAATTGAATCCACTATAGAACCATAACAATTCCTTAACTTTTAATCTAAATCTAGTGTGAATATGAACAAGTATTCTCAGCTACAAGCTAGAATTACTTCAAAAAGAATCATTAATTAACTTCCATGGCATGAACTATCTTCGACAATAGCACGAATCATCTACACTAAACTAGCTATAGGCATGACCCGTCTAATCTTAGTATAACTCATCCAAGTCATTAATTATCTGAACATTAAAACTATTGTATGACCATCTCATCTAAATTACAGAAATTAGAATCGATGCAAATATCAAAACCACATCAATCTATCATCTACAAGACAATAAATCAACATAGACTTGAATAAACATGAAAAGTTCTTCCACTAAAAAGGAAATCCATATCATACAATTGTCATCATTCACAACTGAGATCTAAATTAAAAAGAAAAGAAACTGAAACTTATCTATAGCTTCATCAACTCCTAAGTAAAAGAAAAGTCTAACCTTCCATTGTAGAAGAAAGCACTTGAATCTCCATTGAAAGCTTTGAATTCTCTTCCATCTTCTTCTTCCTTTTTCTCTTCCTAAAATCTACTAGAATCCTCTAATTCTAAGCCAAATATGTCTTTTTATAGGCATAAGTTCCGTAGGAAGAAGTCTAATATGAAAAGGATTGGAATTTGGGTGAAACAAGGAAACTGCACGTTATGCCGATCGATCGCCCTGCATGCCCGATCGATCGGCTACACTGTATTTTCATCTGAATTCACGTTATCCTGATCGATCGGTAAGTGACCCCGATCGATTGGATACAGTGTTTCTGTTTTCCTGGACAGTTCATATTCTGTTCATTAAGCTTTCCTTCGTGTCCATATTAATTTCTAACTTGTTTATAACTCCGAAAAGTTGTCCAAATCACTTTAAAGCATGTGAAGACTATTTTTAAGCATTTCAAACATCATTCAAGTACTTCAATAAGCGCACTTTACCTACAAAACATAAAATACCATATTTTAGACATGTAGAATATAATTAGAATTCCAACTTTGTTTAAATACACATCTAAACTACTAATAACTACAAAATTATTAATAATTAAACTAAAATACTAATATCTATCTTAATCTAAATAAACTATAAATAACACTAAATTAACCTAATCTATACTAGCAAATAAGGTAAAAAGGCATATAAAATAGATATAGATTTCATACTTATCAAATACCCCCAAACCTATATTTTGCTAGTCCTCAAGCAAAACAAAAACAAAGTAAAACAACTAATCTAAAAAATAAAAATAAATAAAAGCCACTTTCGTAGGGAATCACGATTGCATTTAGCATATGCAACAAGCCTTTAAACCCCTACGTGTCCCTAGTTGGACGAGTTGTGTCTCGTGAGGGTTTGCAGTAATGATACCCACAAACATCTAAACCTAAGAAAAATAAAACAAACAAACAAGAAAACAAAAATTTGAAAAACAATCTTCTCTTTAAAACACATAACTATTTTTAAAAAGAACCAACCACAAATACTCGAAATAAGTAAACAATTAAGATCTGATCACTTTCAAGTAAGGAATAATCCATTCTATAACCCCATCTTAGAAATAATTGTGCAACTACATATATACATTTCAAAAACATAAAGTGTAAAAACTTTGTAGTCATATGATTTATTCTTTATTAACAAGCATATCTTATGTGACCCATTAACCAAGCTCATTAAAGTTCACTAACTCAAAAATATAACAATGACAATCTTTCATCTTTAACACCTCATAATAAACCCTCATGTAATAGCCATCAAATTCAATTGAATTCAGGAAATAAGAGCATAATATTCTTCAAAATATGACTTGTGCAATACCTAGTTTTATTAAGCTTTCTAAATAGCCCATGTAATAAGCGTTAGGCCAGTGTCCCTAATCCAGTTGGCTCAAGGCACTAGGTGTTGAAACACCCCTCAGGCTTAATAACTCGAACAATAAAGGCTACAGAACCAAGTAAGTCATAAAAGAATTTATCTCAACTTTTCACCTTTTAACGCGATCCCTTATACTTGCCTAGGCACAAGGTCCGGTTACTCAGTGAAAAGAGAAACAAACCTTTACTCTCTTTTTTTTCATTCAATCAATTTTTTTTTCAACTTTTTTTTTTCATTCTTTTTTTTTCTTTCTTTTTTTTTATTTTTTTTTCT
Source organism: Saururus chinensis (assembly GCA_035235625.1). Taxonomy (NCBI): domain Eukaryota; kingdom Viridiplantae; phylum Streptophyta; class Magnoliopsida; order Piperales; family Saururaceae; genus Saururus; species Saururus chinensis. The sequence goes on from CP141142.1 coordinate 24,604,194, forward strand.
ATACACACTTATCCCATTTTTTTTTAAATAAAAGCTAAGCATAAAAATCTATCATAAAATATTAAAAATTACTCAATTGCCAAGTTTTCAAAAATATATGTTTAGTTAAAGATATCCCACTAAGATTACAAGTAATAAATCATAAAATTATATTCCTACAAGTTTCAAGTGTGTGAAATGTGATTTAAAAATATAAGCACACTTATCCAAGATAATGAAAATAAAATAGAAATTACTCACTTAATCATTTTCATCACTTAATTAATTATTTGAACTTTCTTCATGAAATTGATCTCTTTAAAAACAGACATATACTTTTAAAAGAAAATAAGCGATAAAACCCACTTAAAAGAAAAGAACAAAAGAAAATTAAAAAAAATACTCTAAAACATCCTAAAAGAAAAATAATAAAGAAAAATTATCTTTCTACACCCCCAAACCTAAACTGAACATTGTCCTCAATGTTAAAGAAAATATATACTACAATGACAAGAATAAGTAAGAGAGGGAAAAGAAAGATATCACCTGAAAGCATAACTAATCCACTAATCTGAAAGTGAAGTACATAGGATTGGAGAAAAGAAATAAATATAAGTGATGAGCATTCCCCCAAACCTAAAGTATTAGATCTCATAAAAGAAGAAAAACTATAATGAGAAAAAAAACTGAGAAAATAAGTAAATAAAGCCTAAATGAAGCAAAGAAAATAAACAAAAGGAAGGTAAAGAAATATATCAAAAACATGGGTTGCCTCTCAAGAAGCGCTAAGTTTAATGTCTTCAGCCAGACATTGCCAACATTCTCAAATATATCGTATGGCTGCTAGATATTAGCATTGGCTCTTCTCTTAAGTCTCCAAAAAGATGATGTAGAAAAATTAGAAGGCATAACTTGATTATGGGCTGATGCTACAAAAGATGGACCTCTGTCATAAGCATCAAATCTAAAATTGTCTACCATAAAATATTCAGCATTAGAAGTTGCAGGCAAATGGTTAGACACATCAAAAATATTTAGGTGCACTTTCATGTTCCCAAAAGTCATCTCCATTACCCCCGTCCTACAATTTATGCATGCATTAGCTGTGGCACGAAAAGGACGACCTAGAATGATAGGAATCTGATATGTGGAGTTGGCACCGGTTTCCATATCTAAGACAATAAAATCAACAGGGAAAAAGAACCGGTCAACCTTCACTAAGACATCCTCAATGACTCCCTGAGGCTTACGCACAGAACGGTCGGCTAGCTGCAAGGTAACTAATGTAGGCTGTAATTCACCTAACCCTAGTTATTCATACACCGAGTAAGGGAGTAGATTGACACTCGCACCAAGGTCAAGGAGGGCTCTATGGATGGAGTGATCACCTATGACACAAGAAATAGTGGGTACTCCAGGGTCCTTATACTTAGGTGGGGTGTCAAACTTCAAAAGAGAGCTAACTTGTTCGGTGAGAAAGACCTTCTTAGACACAAGGGTCTTAGATTTACGCTTTTGAGTGCATAGGTCTTTGAGGAACTTAGCATAAGCAGGGACTTGCTTAATGGCATCTAAGAGGGGGAGATTAATTTTGACTTGTTTAAAAATCTTAAGAATCTCATCAGTCCTAGCTGTGCTCTTTCTAAATGGTGGGGCCATGTCAAGACACTGAGGAAAAGGTGCCCTAGGGATATAAGATCCATTGGAAGAGGTCTTGGACTGTGGCTCTAAGGAAGGGGAAGGAGATACAAACTCCTTCTCATGTGGTGTACTAACTTCTACTTGAGGTTTATTAGGGACTGCCCTCTCTAACTCTTCACTCCTATCATCTGTCACTGGTGTCCCCCCAACACTCTGGTCAACAATCCTCCCACTCCTAAGGGTCATTATGGAATTTACTTGTTCATTAGAGGAAGGAGCTCCCCCTACCTGAAATTGACCTTTAGGGTTTGGTAGGGGTTGACTTGGCAACGTCCCCATCTCTCTCTTGTTAATAACATTAGCTAGTTGTCCAATTTGGGCTTCTAACTTTGCTATAGATTGTGTGTGAGAGTGGAGGAGTTGGGATTGAGATTGAAGGCCTTACAAGGCACTCAAGACCTTTTCTTCAAAACTTGGACTCCTATTGGGTTGGACATATGGAGGTTGCACTTGAGGTTGGTGGATATGGGCTGGTGGAACTTGGAATGGTTGCCTAGGGAGTTGGTTACCCATAACCCCTTGGTTTTGTGTCTGCCAAGAAAAGTTAGGATGATTCCTCCACCCAGGGTTATATATTTTTGAAAATGGATTGTTCTCAGCCCTAGGGAAGGATTGGGTAGCATTCACATGGTCTTGGACAAGCTCAGGAAACTGAGAGGCAGAGGGGCACTCAATGATAGTATGGGCTGGGCTAAGGCATATTGTGCATGCATCTTGAGTGAAGGGAGTAGGATGATGGGTTAAAGTCATAAGAAGGTCCAGCTTCCTACTCAAAATATCAACTTTGGAGGAGAGGTCTAATGGGTTTTTGACTTCATACAAGCCACCCCTAGAGGGGGCATTGTTTAAGGTAGATAATCCACTCTCATTTCTATTCAACGCAGCATGTTGAAGAGAATTTTCACTCAAGTCCTCAAAAAGTTTCCATGCCTCATTTTCATTTTTTAGCAAAAAGGTTCCCCCACAACTTGCATCAACAAGATAACGGTTTTGTTCAGTAAGACCCTCATAAAAACGTTGCACTAATTGCCACTTAGGGACAGCATGATGAGGACACCTCCTAAGAAGGTCCTTAAGTCTATCCCAACTCTCATTAAACTGTTCAGTAGGAAGTTGGGCAAAAGTGGTTATGGCCTTTCTCATTTGGTTGGTCTTACCTATGGGGAAGTACTTTTTAAGGAACTCTTGTTGCATTTAGGCCCATGTTTTGATAGTGTTTGGCTCTAATGAGTGAAGTCATTCCTTAGCCTTATCTTTCAATATGAAAGGAAAAAGGCGAAGTTTAACAGCCTCATCGGTTAAATTTGAGAGCTTAAAAGTTGTGCATAGTTCTAAGAAGTCATCTAGGTGCCTATACGGGTTTTCATTATTAAGCCCATAAAAGGATGGAAGCATTTGAATGACATTGGGCTTAATCTCATAATTTTGGGCAGCAACCGCTGGCAACCTAATGCATGAAGGAGAGGTGTACTCATTGGGAGTGTAATACTCCCTTAGAGCTTTAAGTGGTGCATCTACTAACTGATGTTCAGCCATGATGAGGGAAGAAGTAGTGTGGGTGGAGGAATTGGTGGGTGAGTTTGGGGGTGTAGGGATATAGGTCGAGGGCAACTCAGCTCTCCTAGATGTCCGCTCAGGCTCAGGGTCAAATGGTACTAATCGGGGGAGTAAGGAGCGACGACTACGTATACACCACAAACACACCACACAATTTTAAATGTAAAAAAAAAGGAATAACAAGCAAAAACTAACTAAAAATAAATCAAAATAAAGAGAGAAAATGATCTTGCAAACCGAAGAGAAACACCATGCTTGTCGATGTCCACTTGTGGCCACAAGTGTAGAGAGCACGATCTTCAACTCCGCCTACAAGATCAAATTAAAAGAAGGTAAGAAACTAAAAATTAACCTAAAAACTAAAGTAAACTGAATCTAAATTAGATAGAATTATCCTAATACTAATTTAGTAACAAATCAACACCGTCCCCGGCAACGGCGCCAAAAACTTGATCGTTTATAATTAAACCCTTTGCAAGTGTACAAGGTAATTGTACTAGGATAAGTATTTAAGGGTTGTCGAACCTCAGGGACGGATGGATTATTACTAAATCTAAAGAGAAATTTGCTGATTAAAAACTAAAAACAACTTAAACTTAAATTAAGCAAAAGAAAGAAATCAACTAGTTTAAAAATAAGAGATTAATTTGATGGAAATTACTTAGGAAATTGAATCCACTATAGAACCATAACAATTCCTTAACTTTTAATCTAAATCTAGTGTGAATATGAACAAGTATTCTCAGCTACAAGCTAGAATTACTTCAAAAAGAATCATTAATTAACTTCCATGGCATGAACTATCTTCGACAATAGCACAAATCATCTACACTAAACTAGCTATAGGCATGACCCGTCTAATCTTAGTATAACTCATCCAAGTCATTAATTATCTGAACATTAAAACTATTGTATGACCATCTCATCTAAATTACAGAAATTAGAATCGATGCAAATATCAAAACCACATCAATCTATCATCTACAAGACAATAAATCAACATAGACTTGAATAAACATGAAAAGCTCTTCCATTAAAAAGGAAATCCATATCATACAATTGTCATCATTCACAACTGAGATCTAAATTAAAAAGAAAAGAAACTGAAACTTATCTATAGCTTCATCAACTCCTAAGTAAAAGAAAAGTCTAGCCTTCCATTGTCGAAGAAAGCACTTGAATCTCCATTGAAAGCTTTGAATTCTCTTCCATCTTCTTCTTCCTTTTTCTCTTCCTAAAATCTACTAGAATCCTCTAATTCTAAGCCAAATATGTCTTTTTATAGGCATAAGTTCCGTAGGAAGAAGTCCAATATGAAAAGGATTGGAATTTGGGTGAAACAAGGAAACTGCACGTTATGCCGATCGATCGCCCTGCATGCCCGATCGATCGGCTACACTGTATTTTCATCTGAATTCACGTTATCCCGATCGATCGGTAAGTGACCCCGATCGATCGGATACAGTGTTTCTGTTTTCCTGGACAGTTCATATTCTGTTCATTAAGCTTTCCTTCATGTCCATATTAATTTCTAACTTGTTTATAACTCCGAAAAGTTGTCCAAATCACTTTAAAGCATGTGAAGACTATTTTTAAGCATTTCAAACATCATCTAAGTACTTCGATAAGCGCACTTTACCTACAAAACATAAAATACCATATTTTAGACATGTAGAATATAATTAGAATTCCAACTTTGTTTAAATACACATCTAAACTACTAATAACTACAAAATTATTAATAATTAAACTAAAATACTAATATCTATCTTAATCTAAATAAACTATAAATAACACTAAATTAACCTAATCTATACTAGCAAATAAGGTAAAAAGGCATATAAAATAGATATAGATTTCATACTTATCAGCGACCAGCAATTAGTTCTCTCAAGAACAAATGGGGAGGCCGAACCAAGGGAGAGAGAGGGGGCAGATTGGGAGAGGAGAGAGGAGAGGGAGGCGGCCAGCCAAAGCTAAGGCTCTCTCCTCTCTTTAGTCTCCCTTTTATACCCCTCCTAATTCCTCTGAAGTGTGCTTCATTAGTTGGACCTTCTACTGAATTTTTGGGTTCTACTTAGAGGGTACACGACGGGAGCGGGCTCTACTCCTCAGAGCCCGCAGGGGCGTGGACCCCCTGCACATGGCCAAGCCCGCAATAGGGTCAACCCTCACTAACCGTGAGTCTGACTATCTACACTAATTCATGATTCGGGCCTCACAATATATTAATATGCATCCTAGTCACAAGTCTATTGTGTGTGTGTGTGACAAATGTGAGTCCCATTAAAATTTATGTTACGATAGCTCATGTAGGGTCGGTGCGACTGCCCCCACTAACTTGGACCCTATGGCCCATAACAACTCACTCGAACTACGAACAATGTGGACCAAAATGGGCCCGAGCCCATACTCTGGTCCAACAATGTACAATATAGCCTAGACCTTGGGTTCTTGTAATCTTCTAGCTTCACGCTGTCGTCACAACTTCCCGTCCATGACTGCTTCTACGTGACACACATAAATTAAGGGGACATGTAGGTTTTAATCATCCGCCAACCCCCTCTCTGTTGGATGCACCATCAAATAGTGATACAATAACTCGCAATGCACTATGCACTATTGAGTCCCTCTCCTCTGGTGCTATAAACCAGTGTTTTAAAACTTGAACCGGGCCGGCTAATCTAACCGGGTTCATAGAGACTCGGCCCAAAATTGGGCTGGGTTGCTAGGCCATTTTAACCTGTGACTGATTAAGATAAAGCATTAGTTATTACTCCCTCCGCTCTGTATTAATAGCTTCAATAAAAGAAAAAAAAATTATTCTAATTGATCCATTTAGCTCAATTTAAGCCCTATGCCCGGAAAATTATCAATCATCCAGGGCCTTAGGGGTTGGTATGTAGGAGCAGTTACTAGCGGACCTGCCCTGCGCGCTGGAGAGTACCTCGAGGCTAGAGAGCTTGACCATGGCGGCGTGGGTGAAGTTGCGTCGAAAGGCAGACCCGTCGTCGGAGGCATAGGCGGTAACAAGGGAGGCAGTCCGTGAGCCTGCCATCAGTTGTTGGTCCGCGTGGAAGCTGGTCGAGGGAGGCGCGGAGGTTGGAGACGATGAACTTCGTTGTTCTTACCAACGCTGAACCAGACCTAGTTCTCGGCCTCGAGCTAGCGGACCCACTACTCGAGCTCCACGTTGCGCCGCTGAGCTGCCTCCAACTCCGCCTGCTTCTCCCTCAGCCGCCGCAGCACGGCCTCCTCCGCCACTGCCGTCATGACTCTCCACTGCCGCCGTCGTGCCTCCTGCAGCCCGGCCATCATCCTCTCGCCTTGCACCTGGATCAGCGCGTCCATCTCCAGGCCCTTTTGCTGGAGACACCCGGCCAGGTCCTGAGCGAGGGTCGCGGTGGAGGGGCACCCGCTGGTGGACGTCTTAGACGAGGTCACCATAAGACGATAAATCGCCATAATAGGATTGATTCTGGTACAAATAAGCAATTCAATGAAACTACCTACAGGTGCCCAAATCGTGTCATTTGGGAAAACATTTAAGCAAAGTAATCAAAACCCAATTGCATAATTCCCTCAAATAGTTAAGGAAATTCTCTGGTCAGAAGAATTCTCGAAACTCAGACAACGGAATTGGAAGCAGGGCATGTGGAGATCGGGAGACCCAGTCAAAAAGAAAAACTCAACCACTGCAAAGAATAGAATAGAAATGCAAAGACAACGAACTGGAGTTCATTATCGAAGAAAAATCCGACCCAAGTCAGAGCTAATCCAACGCAGGGGAGAAAACAAGGAAGGCAGAGTTTCCACGAAACTTCACGGAGGAGGAGGAGGAGGAGGAGACGAGGCGCAAGTCTACGAAAGTGGGCCCCTCGCTCGTCAGAAATCTGGACGATTCAGGCGGATCATGGCCGGCGCGGGACGGATTGCCAACGACATCAGGCGGGGAGAGCGGAGGAGGAAGCCATTAAAGGGAAAGAGATCACAACGTGAAAAGAACGTGGGAACAAAGGAAGAGAGAGACGCATAAAAAAACCCGAGCTATCCTGGCGGTGGCAGCCGGGCAGGCTATCGAACCGGGGAGGCGGGCCTGTGGCAGACCGGGAGAAGGAAGACCTGTAGTCGAAACTTGGCGGCGGCGGCGGCAGGCGTAGGAGGCCGGACTAAAAATCACAAAAATTAGCAATGGAGCTGTTAATGTTAATACAGAATAGAGGGAGTATATTTTTTTTTAAGGGGATGCAAACCTCAACCCTAATAACATGGGCCTTTAACTAAGTGGGATGCACTTTATTTATGTTATTGAGTATGAGTTATTTATTAATGATTAGATGTTGGCAGTGAAACAAATTACAGGATTTTTTAGTGGAGGGTAGTCTTATCTTTTACCCTGTATGACCTAAATTATAAATAAGTTCATTAAAAGAGGCTGACTTGGTGATGATGGATTGACTTGAGTGGATTCTGACGCGAAGAGAATTCTTGAGAAGTTTCAGCCGCTACGACCCAGAACCGAGAGGTCTACGCATAGAAAAGGAAAACAGAGATTCTGAGAGAAAGAAGGAGTTTTCTTTTTGTGTATTGTGTGAGGAGCGTTGCTGAGAGATCTTGTAATTCTCTTGTACTCTGATTCTCTATTTAGTGGAATTATGTGATCCCGTGAACGTAGGCAGTAAGGCCGAACCACGTTAAATTCCTTTGTGTACTTTGCTTTCGTATTGGCGTTCCTAGATCCATATTTCCGTAATACAGGCAGGGGAACGGTAAAACTATACTGTGTTCGCCCAGAACTCCAGAACAGTAAATATATACTGCTCGGCCGTAACCGTAGTACAAAGAACTTATACTTTGTTTGGCGAAGCATGTAGTTTTATTCCCCACAATTGGTATCAGAGCTTCGGGAGGAGATGGCCGACGATAGCAAGTTCAAGATAGAGAAATTCAATGGCCAAAATTACAGATTTTGGTGCATGCAGATTGAAGATTACTTGTACCAGAAGGACTTCTACAAGCCATTATTTACTATCAAGCCTGTTGGTGAAGACAAGGTAGAAGAGATTGCAAGGTGGGAGTTGCTTGATCGCAAGGCTCTAGGAGCGGTCAGATTATCTATTTCTTCATCGGTGGCTTCGAACATCACGAAGGCCAAGACCACGAAGAAATGCTTTGATTTGCTTGAGTAGTTATATGCGAGTCCTTCTTCTACAAACAAGGTACATCTTGTGACCAGTTTCTTTGATTTGAAAATGTCTGATAATGAGACTGTAGCTAATCACTTGAATTCGTTCCATGCTTTGGTTAATCAACTTGAGGCAGTAGATGTTAATTTTACTGAAGATATACATTCTATTGCTTTGCTTAAGTCTTTGCCATCTGATTGGGAATCATTTAAAGTTGTTGTGCATAGTTCCCATAATACAGAAAAATTTAAGTTGAATGATGTGTGTGGAATGATATTGGCTGAAGAAACACGCCGTAAGGGTGCTTCTTCTTCATCTGGTTCAGCCCTGATATGGAAGATAGGGGGCGCCTGTAACAACCCGTTTTTCGGTTACGCTTAACTCGGGAGGGTTAAGGGTAATTCGGTAATTTGAGATTAATATTAAGGGTTTTCATTAGATGAAATACCCGTAGCCAGGTAGAGCTTGGCATTACGAGCATAACGATTCGAAGAACGCGCGAAACAGAGGTCGGGACCGGAAATTACGATATTTAAGAAACGTGCTTTATAGGCGGGACCCACTTGGAAATAGTGTGGTTTGCTACTTTAAGTGGGTTGGTATCAAAGGGCTCGTCGATACGAGTCCAACGGTACCTAGAACGCGCAAATCCGATTCCGGGGTAGAAAGATGCGCGCGTTTGTAATTTTAAGTATAAAAATAAAAAAGAAATATGGAAAATGGGTTAGCCGGCGCGCGGCTGGCGCGCGCCGCAGCGCGAGCCAGCGCGGTGCGGCGCGACGCGCGCTCGCGTTACCGCGGGCACCACGGTTCCGCGCGCGAACGCGACCCGCGTAACGCGCGGGCGCGAGCCGCGCGCGGTTTCGGCGGGCGCCGCCGCCGAAACAGCGGCGCCGCCGACCCAGCGGCGCCGCGCCGCGGTTTCAGCGGCTCGGGGGTCTATATATACCCCATTTCGTTCCTTCTCTGACCCAGAACTTCTCTACCCCCGTTTCTGACCGTTCTGAGGCCGATTAAGGCCGTTCAAGACCCGTTTCCTACTAAATCGAGTATGCTCTACGCAATGGAGCTGCCCATTCTTCGAGTTGGAGACCGTATGATGAAGAAATGTCCCAAGACAAGAGGAGGTCATGTCCGTTATCTTCATGCACCGATGAACTTCATTTTCTCTATTTCTGGCCATCCCAACTCCGATTTAGTCAGTCCAAGAGGCGTTCTTGACTAAATCGAGTATGTTCTACGTGGTGGAGGGTTCTGTTTTCTGAGTTGGCAATCGTATGAAGAGGAAACGCCCCAAGACAAAGAAAGGTTCTACCCGTACCGACAAACTTTGTTTTCTCTGTTTATGGCCATCCCAACTCCGATTTAGTCAGTCCAAGAGGTGTTCTTGACTAAATCAAGTATGTTCTACGCGATGGAGAGGTCCGTTCTTTGATTCGGCAACCGTATAAGGAGGAAATGCCCCGAGACAAGGAGAGGCTCCACCCGTCATCCTCGAGCAACGAACAAGAAATATGGGCCCGGAGCAAGACGGGATTTTGTCCGAAGTTGCCAAGCTACATCAAGAGAAGTAATCTAGACTAGGGGAGGTTCTATCCGCCACTCACGGGCACAGGAAACGAGAAGAGTCTCCGGCAAGGAGAACATTTATACGTAGTCTTTCTGTACAAGACGAGGAACGTATGAAGGCTAGAGGAAGCTCCGTCTAATATCTTCGGATCTGAAGGGAAGGATGCTCGTGTGAGCAACTCCGTGTACCTCTACTATACGAGACATAAGGGCAGTAAGCAACTCAGATCCCGCTACTATACCTATATGCTATATATCTATATGTCATGCTAGGTGCCTATATGCCATGCTATGTGCCTATATACTATGCTATGTGCCTATATACTATGCTATGTGCCTATATACTATGCCATGTACCTATATACTATGCCATGTACCTATATGCCATGCTAGGTGCCTATATGCCATGCTATGTGCCTATATACTATGCTATGTGCCTATATACCATGCTATGTGCCTATATACTATGCTATGTACCTATATGCCATGCTATGTGCCTATATGCCATGCTATGTGCCTATATACTATGCTATATGCCTATATGCCATGCAATGTGCCTATATACTATGCTATGTGCCTATATGTCATGCTATGTGCCAATATACTATGCTATGTACCTATATGTCATGCTATGTGCCTATATATCATGCTATGTGCCTATATGCCATGCTATGTGCCTATATACTATACTATGTGCCTAGATGCCATGATGTATACTTATATGACGTGTGTGGTCTCGCTCTAGGGTAGAGCGAGACGTGTAATTTGTGTTCTCGGTCTCGGCTCAGTGATAGAGCGAGATACGTGTATGAGATTCAGATCCCGCTCTATGGTAGAGCGAATGTACGATTCCGTTAATTTATTAGCTTCCGCTTGACTCCGATATATGATGAGTGTTTGTATACTCCGATTAAATATTCGGAGATATGTATTTTATACGTATGATTTTGTGATGTTTGTAGTATGTAGTAGCCATTAGGCAGAACTACGTTCGGATCCGATCGTATTGGGATAATATCCAATACGTACGTAGGCAACCAACGGCAAGGCAACGTTGGCCCGATCCAAATCATTATAATAATATGTTTTATCTTGTTTTACATGCGACGAACTATGAAGCTTCGTCGTGTGTACGTGTTTGTTACAACCTAAGTCTACACGTACACACGACGAAGCTTCATAGTTCGTCGCATGTAAAACATTATAATAATATGTTTTATCTTCAGACGATGATTCCTGGCTCAAGGAAAGAGAAAATTTCCTATTAGTGATTTGTGGGCCCGGCTCGGGTCGGGTCGTTACAGCGCCGACCTCAAAGAGGCAAACCAGGATGGAGAGGGAAGTCTAGGAGGGGGCGATCCAAGCCTAAACACTGTAAGGGTGATGGGGCTTGTTGGCAGTGTGGGCAGAAAGGTCACTTGAAGAAGGATTGCCCAAACCCCCCTCATGATGGAGTACAAAATCATGCTAAAAACAATGTTAATGTTGCTGAAGCTGATTGCATGTTATTGTCTATGGAAAGTAAATGTGATGCTTGGATTATTGATAGTGGTGCCTCATTTCATGCTACTTCTAGAAAAGACTTGATGCAGAATTTTGTAGCTAGTAATTTAGGCAATGTCTACTTGGGCAATGATCAAGCTTGTGAAATCATAGGCAAGGGTGACATTCGTTTGTTGATTGATGATAATCTTGTGCTTGTGTTGAAAGAGGTTCGCCTTGTGCCTCGTTTGACAAAGAACATTATTTCTATTGGTCAATTGGCTACTTGTGGTACTACTACTCATTTCATGAATGATAGTTGGAAGATGAGCAAAAGTATCATGGTTGTGGCTAAAGGGAAGAAAATTGGAACATTGTATATGACATCTAGTTGTTCTAAGCAATCTATTGGAGTGGCCTCTAATGAAATTGATGTCAGTTTATGGCATTATCGCCTTGGACATATGTCAGAGAAGGGAATGCAGGTATTATAGGCTAAGGGGAAGTTACCTAGTTTGAGGTGTGCAGATTTAGAATTTTGTGAGCATTGTGTCATGGGCAAGCAACACAAAGTTTCATTTTCCAGAGCTACCTCGGAGCGTAGGTCTAAGCGTCTTGAGCTTGTACACACTGATGTTTGGGGATCAGCACAGGTTCCATCCCTTGGAGGTGCGTCTTACTTCATTACTTTTATTGATGATGCTTCTCGCAAGTTATGGGTTTACTTTGCCAAGAATAAATCAGATGTATTTTCTATCTTTGTGCAATGGAAAATACTTGTTGAGAATGAGACAGGATTAAAGTTGAAGTGTTTGAAGTCAGACAATGGAGGTGAGTATTGCAGTAGGGAATTTCAATCCTATTGTGATAAGCATGGCATTCGCAGGTTGCTTACTACTCCGAGACAGCCCAGACAGAATGGTGTTGCAGAGCGGATAAACAGGACCATCATGGAGAAGGCACGCAGTATGAGGCTACACTGTGGCCTTCTGCTCTCATTATGGAGTTATACTGTTGATACTGCAGCATATTTGATCAATAGGTCTCCATGCTACCCCCTAGATGGAGGCATTCCTGAAGAGGCATGGTCAAACAAGGAGGTAAAGATTGATCACTTAAGAGTCTTTGGTTGTGCTGCTTATGTGCATGTTGATGCAAAGCATAGGGGTAAGTTGGATTCTATATCCAACAAGTGCTACTTTGTTTGCTTATGGTTACAGACTGTGGGATCCAGTCCATAAGAAGGTTGTCCGGAGCATTGATGTAGTGTTTCATGAGACAGAGCTGTATAAGCACCATCAAGATCTACAAACGGGGAAGATGAAACAGGTTGAAACTGAGTTTGTAGAACTTGAGGCTGAAACACACAATGGGGCCGGCCCATCTAATCATGAACAGGTAGTTGAGACTTCTTCAAAGACAGTTCCAAATGCAGTTCCATTGCAAACACCACTTGGTTGGACCAGTTCTAGGCAGATTAAGAAGAAGATGATATTTGATCCTTCTGACCATGAGAGCACATCTGGTATGCATTCCATATTTGATCCTAATCTGAATTATTTGTTTTTGACTGATAGTGGTGAATCAGAAAGCTTTGAGGAAGCTTGCAGAATAGACACTTCAGTTCAATGGGAGCATGCTATGGAGGATGAGATGGATTCATTGTCATCTAATCAGACCTGGGAATTAGTTCCTCTACCTTCAGGTAAAAAGGCATTACATAACAAGTGGGTTTACAGGTTGAAACATGAAGCTGATGGAAGCAAGAGGTACAAAGCTAGACTAGTTGTCAAAGGCTTTGAGCAGAAGTATGGAGTAGATTATACAGAGATATTTGCTCCTGTTATCAGAATTGCTACCATCAGAATGGTGTTATCTATTGTTGCAATTGAGGATCTTCACTTAGAGCAGTTACATGTTAAAACAGCCTTCCTACATGGTTATGTAGTAAGAGGAAAAGAGAATTTGGTGTGCAAGTTGTCTAAGAGCTTGTATGGTCTCAAGCAAGCTCCAAGACAATGGTATAGAAAATTTGATGGATTTATGCTATCCATTGGATTTTCTCGTTGCTATTCTGATCATTGCTGCTATTACAAAAGGTTGAGAACCTCCTACTTGCTTTTGTTGTTATATGTGGATGACATGTTGATTGCAGGAGTAGATTATGGTGAGATTGATATGCTCAAGAGACAGTTGTCTTCTAAATTTGCAATGAAGGATCTTGGACCAGCCAAACAAATCTTTGGCATGCGAATTACAAGAGATAGAGAGCAGAAAGTGCTGAAATTATCCCAAGAGGAATATGTTGAGAAGGTCTTGATGAAGTTCAACATGTTGGGTGCCAAACCAGTTGGTACTCCCTTGGCAGCTCACTTCAGGCTTTCAAATGAGCAGTCTCCTACTAGACAGGAAGATATAACTCACATGAACAAGGTTCCTTATGCATCTGCTGTAGATTCATTGATGTATGCAGCCACTTACACCAAATCAGATATAGCTCATGTTGTGAGTCAAGTTGCAAGGTTTATGGCGAATCCAAGAGAAGAGCACTGGAATGCAGTGAAATGGATTCTCAGATATCTGAAGGGTTCCTCAGGTATGACTTTACACTTTGGTGGGAGCTCCAGGATTAACTTAGTTGGTTTTGTTGATTCAGATTATGGAGGTAATCTAGATAACAGAAGGAGCACTATAGGCTTTGTCTTCACACTAGGCAGTGGCGCAGTTGCTTGGCAGTCACAATTGCAGAAATCTGTGACAAATTCATCTGCTGAGGCAGAGTATATTGTAGCCACAGAAGCTTGCAAGATGATGATGTGGTTAAAAGCATTCTTGAAGGAGTTGGACAAACCTCAAGAGAGGTGTGTACTCTATTGTGATAACAAGAGTGAAATTGATATGGCAAAGAACAATGTGTTTCATTCTATAACGAAACATATTGAAATCAAGTATCATTTTGTGAGAGAACTTGTTGAAGAGAAGAAAGTTTTCTTGGAGAAGATTCATACTAAGGAGAATCCAGCGGATATGTTTACTAAAGTTGTGACAATGGAGAAATTGAGCGTTTGCTCAACCACCATTGGTCTTCTACACTAGAAGAATGGTGGTGATCACACAGTTACATTAGATATGAGTGGAGCAATTGTCTTACTTGCAATTGGCTCTGTATATGAAATTGATTCAAAAGGGATCAGTTTGAGTGGGAGAATTGTTGCTGAAGATTTTAAGTAATTTGGTTTCAAGTGGGAGATTGTTGGCGGTGAAACCAATTACAGGATTCTTTAATGAAGGGCAGTCTTGTCCTTTACCCTGCATGACCTAATTTATAAATAGGTTCATTAAAGGAGGTTGACTTAGTGATGACGGATTGACTTGAGTGGATTCTGACGCGAAGAGAATTCTAGAGAAGTTGCAACCGCCACAACCCGAAACCGAGAGATCTACGCATAGAGAAGGAAAACAGAGATTCTGAGAGGAAGAAGGAGTTTTCTTCTTGTGTATTGCGTGAGGAGCATTGCTGAGACATCTTGTAATTCTCTTGTACTCTGATTCTCTATTTAGTGGAATTGTGTGATCCCGTGGACGTAGGCAGCAAGGCCGAACCACGTTAAATTCCCTTGTGTATTTTGCTTTCGTATTGGCGTTCCTAGATCCATATTTCTGCAGTACAGGCAGGGGAATAGTAAAACTATATTGTGTTCGCCCAGAACTCCAGAACAGTAAATATATACTTTGTTCGGCCAAAACCAGAGTACAGTAAACTTATACTCTATTTAGCGAGGCCTGTAGTTTTATTCCCCACATTAGATTTATTAGAATAAACACACAACAAAACTTAGTTTTAGGAGGGATTCGAGCCGTTAGTGGGCCAAAACACTATTGTGTCTTTATTTGTATGTGATAACTTAGAAGTTAATTATTTATAAGTTGGTAATGAGAGATGATTTATTTTAATTATTAATGTTACTAATAGGTCAACCCGAGTTGACTCACAGTTGAACTTGGTCACCTAGTTAGTGACTAGGGGTGTTAATGAGCCAAGTTGGGTTCAAATTAGGCATGACTCAAGATCAAATAGACTTGGCTTTGATTGAATAAAGTTCATAAGTTTGAATAGAATCGAGTTCGAATAGACTCCTACTTGAATTGGCTCAACTTGGATGTAACTCAAATTTGACTCATATTCGGCTCGAGCTCGAGCTCAAACTCGAATATGATTTTAAAATTATATATAAATAATATATATTTAAATAAATAATATATATTGTATGTATTATATAGACATAATTATTAATTTAAAACTACATTTATAGCATAAATATTAAGACAAATAATCACACATGAACCAATACCATGTATATATATATATATATATATATCTTGATTAAATTGTAATAGATATATAATTTATACATATGATATATACTTTTTAAAAGTAAAATTTTCGGAGACGCAAACACTAATACACTCCTTTTTATTGTGTCCGGATCGGACATAAACGGTACTTAGTATCACGAAGGGAAAATGGGAGAAGTTTGGATGAAGGAAGAAGATAAATAATTCTAAATTCTGCATAAATGTCCAAAGAGGAAAACAACCCCATTTATGGGAGGCACACTAGCTAGTTTGTTACAATCAAATCCCCCTAATTATGGACCACCAGCTAGTCTGTTACAATCATGAATCAAATCCCCCTAATTACAACTTATTACATCACAAAAGGAATTTACCGAAAAGTAATGTAAACCCTAATATAGTAGGTCATAAAATGGAAAGTAGTGCATAGTGGGAGATGTCCTGCCCCCTAAGTAGTGTACACAACACTCCACCACGCTCCACTTTCGCCTTGTCCTCAAGACAACCAAGTAGGGTAGCACTTCATGAACTCGTGCTCTGCCAATAGATAAAGTAGATCCTCGAGAAGGTTGTCTTGGCACGCATCCACAATGGCACATTGTTGAAGGAAAATTCCCTATGGTGCAAACCGAAAGAGAGAGGTCACCGATTGGATGGACTATAAAGTACCCAACTGAGAACCTTGGATGCGCACCTATTGCCCATGCACCCCAAAGTCCATGATCATGTCGTGGAAGTTCCATATGACGTCACCAAGCTTCCCAAGCCATTGAGCTCCCAACACCACGTCAGCCCCTTTTGTGGGCAGCAAGAATATATCGGTGGTGAAGGTATGACTCTGGATAGATAATGAAGCCTATGCACACACCCCTGCACTCCGAAGGTGTTTTCCATTGCCGATCAAGACGCCAAATGGCTTTGAGTCTGACACGATACACCCAAATCACTGTGCCACCTTATCATTGATAAAGTTATGGGTGGAGCCATTGTCGATAAGGATGGCCACTTGCTGCCACTTGAGGTAGCCTTGGACATGCATGGTGCAACGAGTGAAGGCCCCTGAAATGACATGCACAGAAATCTCAAGCAGCACGCTGTCATAAGGGGAAGTGCATCCAAGGCTGGCTCATAATCCTCCTCGTCGGCCTCATCGACTATAAGCTGCCTCAGACAGAACATTGATGGCCTGGTATAAATTTCTCATTGCACTTGAAAGCACAAGCCTTTCGATCGCCAGTCTTCCATTTGGGCCGAAGTGAGGCGGCGTACAAGAGGACCAGCCAGTATGGATGACTGGTTGGGACGGCTAGTCACTGCAGTAGGGAAGGGCACTGGGCTGGTTGGGGGCCGAGGAGAAGAGCCCAGTCGGCCTCCTCATCATTGTCATGCCAACTTCTCTTCCTCAATTCATGCATGATGCACGACCTCACGCATCGACGTGCAGGGAAAATGGCGCACCTCACCCGAAATTTCTAGTTTGAGTCCCCTTTTAAAAGTTCCCATGAGGGCTGCCATCAGCCAATCAGGGAGGCGATTGACAATCTTCATGAACTCGGTGTAGTATGCTCACAAGGTAGTGGTTTGACGCAGGGTGGACAACATCTCATTGAAATCTTGGAACTTGTTGGGGGACACAAAGTTCATCGAGGAATGAAGTCCAAGTTGAGAAGCAGACCTCCTTCTTGAAGCTTTGAAACCAAACGGAAGCATAGCCGTCTAGATCGAAAGTGGCTATGTGCAACTGTTCAGCCTCAAAGTAAGTTCCCTGGTAAGTGAGAAATTTCTTCACCTTGTATAGCCATTCCACTGGGTCTTCATCTCCATTGTAGTGTGGGAACTGAAGATGAGCTAAACGTAGCTCAGCCCCGCCCCGAAGACCTCCACATGAGCCAGGGTACTCCTCCCAATCATCCTTGAACTCGTGGACCATATTTTTGTGGAGCGGCACCATTGAGACATTTCCTCGAACACCTGGAGGGCCTCGCATATCCCATCCTGCACGTCCACCTTCTTTGTGCTGATCGAAGGTGCCGAAGTGGATTGAATGTCCGAGCTGTTGCACCTCTCTCTCGGACGATGCTTGGAGGCCCGGGGAGCAAGATTCAAGGGGCTGGGAAGGATTACCCAACTCAGCCTGGGCTGGCTATGGCTTGGGCAAAAGTGATGCTGTAGGGGCTGCTTGAAGTTGGGCAATTGCCGTGGAGAGATACTTGAGTTTAGCTATAATCTGGGAGAGCATGGAGGGATGAGCCGGTTCGATCACTGGTTTGGGGTTGTCCGCCATGTTCTCTCATTCTTTCTCGGGCTGCACCTCAGGAGCTATCGCCGGCTTCTTGCCTCGCGGCATGGTAGATCGTTGAGGCTTTGATACCAATGTTGTGTTTGGATTAGACACAAATGGTACCTAGCTTCACGAAGGGGAGAGGGGAGAAATTTGGATGAAGGAATAAAAGAAATAATTCTGAATTCTTCATAAACGTCCAAGGAGGAAGACAACCCCCTTTATGGGAGGCGCACTAGCTGGTCTGTTACAATCAAATCCCCCTGATTATGGACTAGCTAGTCTGTTACCATCAAATCCCCTAATTATGGACCACCAGCTGGTCTGTTACAATCATGAATCAAATTCCCCTAATTACGGCTTATTATATCACAAAAGAAAATTATCGAAAAGTAATGTAAACTGTAATATAGTTGGTCCTAAAATGAAAAGTAGTAAATGGTGGGAGATGTCCCGCCTCCTGAGTAGCGTACACAACACTTTTGTCCCACATAAATAACTCTATTTGATTTTTTAATACTAACTAAGTTTAGTTTATTTTGAAAAACCAAATGAAACTATTAATTTAAGATAGACGGATTATATACATACATACATACAATACACATGTGATAGATTTTATAAGTTACATATATCACAAAAAAATAGCTAAATAAAGTATATAATCATATCTAAATGTATTAAATTTATTGTGTTATTGTACCGAGATACATAAGAACTCTTCGTAAGTTTGAAACAAAAACTAAGGAAATAACATATGATCATAATTATTAAGTCTTAACCCAAAATTTATATTAATAAAAAAGAGGCACAATTGGATATACAATGACTTTGTCACAACTATACACAAGAATTTATTATTATCTTTATTTTACCTATTTTAATTTATTGTTTCTCTTTGTACATGTACTTTGAAAATTTTTTAGGTATACCAAGAATTTTAATCAGGTTTCTATTTTTTGTATATTTTTGTGATTTATATGTATGTAAAGTGAGTAAAATAGTAACACTATCGTTAAATATATGTAATTGAAACTTATTTGTTATAATTTTATTCTCAACTAGTGACTGTATTGAGCTTTTTAAGGTATGGTAGCAATACTTGTTGCAAAATATCTATTTTTATTTAATAATAAAAATATTTTATTATGTAAGATACTTTATATAAAAAACTTGTTACTTTTTTTTTCAAACCCAAGTTAAATTTGTGATTTAAAAATTCGGGTTTGTTTTTTAGCTAAGCTTTAGAATTTTTTCAATTGGAACCTAGATTGAGTTAAAATTTTCAAACTTGTCCACGTTTTGAGCGGAGCTTAATATTTCGAGCTTAAGCATAACAAGCTCACAATCCTCGTTCCGGCTCATTTGGCACCCGACGCCGGTCCGGGTTTTAAAACATTTGAAGATCACGTTGGTTGTTACAGTCTTCTCACTTTCACCGTTCCCATCCATCTCCTCGCCCACATCCTCCTCTACACGGCTCTTCCGCGGTGCGGGCAAGGATGACGGTGTTTCACTTCTTCAACTGCGCCATTCTCACCTTTGGTCCCCATGCCGTCTACTATTCGGCCACCCCACTGTAAGTCTTGCCTTCTGCCCAACCTTTGTTTTGCCCATCCGTAACCATTTAAACCTTCGAGACCTTCAATGGTTGCTCATCTTCTTCTTTTTTGTTTCCTAAAATTCAACATTTTGATCCGAATCTTGTTTGGGTTGTGGATCATTTTGCGGTTTTGTCAATGCAATGTGCAGAATTTTTGGGTGTTTACCCTTTGGGAGTGTTAGACTTAACTTATGGGTGTTTTTGAATTAAGGAAAATGGGTCTTGCGAGTGTTGGTACTTTCTGCTCTAATGATAAGTTACCTCTTTATTGCGTTATTTTTTCCGAATCGCCGCAGAAGTCTTGAGTTTCCTTAAAGAAAAGTTAAGGAAAAGTACAATTTCATAAAGAAACGTTAAATTTTTGGGGGGCATTATTGTTTTCGAAGGGTGTTTCCTGTTAATTAGTTTGGATGACTTTTCTTAAATATTTACCTTTTTTTAGAATGAAACTGAGATTTAGAGGGGCATTATACTTTTCTGAGGGGTATCTACTCGTCGGGATTCAAGTGGCTGCGAATCTAGATACTTGAAAAATATCAAATTTGAAGCTTTTTAGTTGGTCTTGGACTCTTGAGCTTATCTTTTTGACTGTTGGCATTAAGCAAATTGAGCTTTAGCATTCCCTGAAAACACGAGGGAATTCAAATATTTTACAAGAGGTTGGATTTTGGATTCTCTAACAAGTAAGACAATTTCAGGTTATGTATTCTGTTCTGTAAAGTATGAGTCGACTTAATTAACCGTGAATATAAAATATTTCAGTCTATTCTAGCACCCTAATTCAATTCATGCTTGTTCACCGGAAACTTCCCCGTTTCAATATGCTTTTGCTGTATGGTTTTGGAAATTTTATTATTTTGTGGCTTTGCAGTGCAGTTATTGGTGTAATGTAAGTTTAGTCAGTAATGCTCAGGAACCTTGTTCAAAGCTCTCTCTCGAGAGACACAAATCTTAGTTTTAAGACCATTAAGGGAATTACTCTTTCATTGAAATTCTCTACCAATTTCTTGCTTTGCTGAATGCCAATGTGCTAATGTATTTTGCACATTCTAAAAAGATATGCTAGCACGAACACATTCTTGGAGTGGTTAGTGGAGGAGCTAATAAACTGAGCTTCTCATATTGAAGACTAGTTTTCATTTGTAAAAAACAATTCGTTTGAGTTTTGCGAATATGCTTTTCACAGCTGGACATCTCATGTCTTTATTCAAAACATTATCATGCAGGTCTGAGTATGATACTATTGGAACATCGGTGAAAGCTGCAATTGTTTACCTTGGCACTGCTTTAGTAAAGGTTAGTTGTGCAATTGTTGCTGTTAAGTGGTGAATTAAAAAAGTTCATTACTCACAATTTGATGTGTTTTTTGCGTTGCACATTTTTTTTCGTTTAATTAGGCATCATATGGGCCAGAACTTGATTTTCTTTGTTTTAGCAGCAGATAAAGTGCATGACTTGCTTTTTTTTATTCTTGTTATTGGTGTTGTTGTAAATAACTATCTAAATTTCGTATATGTACTATTCATACTAGTTGTGCAAATGATGTTTAGCTTATGCTTGCTGTCTTCGTTATTGTCTATTTATTAATCAAATTAATGGTAATGTGATAATTATAATAGTTTATTACATGATTGTTATTATTATTATTGTTATTAAATTTTTATCTATAATATGTTAATCTTCTATAGTGTCAGCTACTTGATTATGATTATGATTTCAATCTATGAAGTTTCATAGGATTAGATGGATAACACCAGCATATTTCAATAAAACCTTTTTCTGCGATCTCTTTGAAGACCAGTATAGAGGAGTCTAAAATAGGAAGATGATGCGGACAACATAGAAATCTCACTAGATTTAGTTTTTAGTTCTAATTCAGGAATTTTATTTTTGTGAGGTTTCAATTGGAAGTTTTATGTAGAGTATGTTACTTCAATTAGGAGATGGATTTGAAGAAGGAAGATGTAGTTTAATTTCCATTCCCAGTTTCAGACACATCAGGTCGGTTCTTGGTTTCCTAGTAGAACACTCTTTGTAAGCCTATTTAAAGGCCAAACTTTTATTAATGGTGATAGTCAATGCTTTGAGCTCATTGTGTTCGGAATTTTTCTGCTGAAATAAATTTTCTGTCGGTGTGGATTCCGACAACTTCTTCTGGTGCAGACTCTGGCAGGGAAAACCTTGATGTATGCTTTAAGGGTCTGCTTATCATCCTTTCTTCCCCTTCCTTCCTGCTACACAATCCCCAGTTCCCCTCTTTGGCTCTATATTCACACTGTTGTCATTTATTGTCTTTTCTGCCATTGCTCTTCATCTTGAGTGCAGGCCACAACTTCCGTTGTTTGCTTGCTGCTGCTTCTCACAACTGGACAGAACGTTGCTATTGCCTTGAAGCGTGCAAAGATCAGATTGGATTTTGTAGAAAGTTCTCATCTTTACTGGATTCAGTTTCTGCCGCTGCTAGGTGAGAGATGCGTTGGAGTCTCTCTGTAGTTCTGGAGAAGAAAATCTGCATTGGTCCCCCTTTCATGAACCATACGCTTCATCCTTTCCCACGTGTGAACCTAACTTTTATTTTAAATTTCATCAGTCTGTTTGCTGTGCACGTGGTTGGCAATAGGTTTCCAGATACCATCAAGCTCAACAGCCCATTCCTCAAGCCTGTTAAACATATTTGGCTCCTATTCAATCTTAGACCTAATAAACCATGAATTCCGTAAAGCCCATTGAACCAAGTCTAACCCAAATCCTAGTAAACCATGGTTACATCTTTAAGCCCATAACCCACTTTTATCTGTCCATACCCCTAGTCCGCGCGAAATTCCTCAGTTTCCATTAAACTTTCCTAGCTCCTATTTGCTTAGAATTTCTTAGTTACCCCTTTATTTCAGTTACTTAATTAACAATAATTTTACATTGCCAATTATTTGCTTAATAGCTTGTTTGGTATATTTGCATAGATTTCTTCACTGCTAGTTTGTCCTATGTCATATTTAGTGGTCCATGTAGATCAGGCTAGGCATATTGCACTTTCCTTGCATTAGTAATTGTGTAGGTTTGCATAATTATTTTTCTCAAAAAAATAAATAAATTGCATATCACTTGCATTATTCCATTGCATGCTTTGCGTGTGTCAAAATTGCTTCTAGTAGTGAGTCTCATCTCATTTTATCATGGATCCCAACCGTGTTGGACACCTTAATGAAAAGCATTGAAGCCAGTGCCAAGAAAGCTTACCAAGACCTAACTTTCAATGTAGAACAAGGAGAAAGGAAATTACTAGAACCAATGCCTGATTAGAATATCTGGAGACCACTGTTAAAAAATTTGTAGGTTAGTTCTCCCATGCAGTAAATGGTGGTGCCAATAAGGAGAAAGTGATTCCCCAATACCAGCTCCCCCAGGGTAACCCCAGCCAGGGTTTTGTTCCAGATCGTGCCTTGGTAGTCCCATCCTGGCCTATTCTAACCAAACCATATTTATGGGGCCTCGTGCCCAAGATGAGAAAGCAACTTCCTTTCATAGCCTCTTAGACCAATGGAAAACACTTAAACAAGGCGATAAACCTGTTACTGAACACATTGCTGCATTTGAGAAATATAAGGTAGAATGTGGCATAGTTAAGGATGATGAAATGACCTTGAGCAGGTTTAGGAAAGGCCTTAGGAAGGAACTCATCTTTTGTGGGACTTTGGCCCAAGCTTACACCTTTGTTAAGGACTACGAGGTGGTCATCAATGTTAATTTTGTCACGTGTTCTAAAACTCAACATTTGGTCCCTCCACCTCGGCCCTTAGGTGTTAGGATCTCTCCAAAACCATCTAAATCCCATGGCCATAACCACCCTTTCTACGCCTCTCCTCAGCCTTTGGCCCTCCCGAGTTTCACACTTCCCAAACCAAACTCCACTATAAATATTGACCATAAAGATAAGGGAATGGCTAGTGAACCTATCAAGCTGAATCCTACAATCCAGTTCTGTAAGTGTGACGGGATTGGTCATGTAGCTAAAACGTCCTAGCAAACCCCTCCCCATTGATGAGCAAAAGAAAGACCATGAAAGGAATGGCATGAATGAACTGATTTATGAGCCTTATATAAATTATATCCATATTTCAGATGAAGAATGTGAGGATAGACTTATTCTAAGTTGTCCTAGAGTTGTTTCACTGCCTATCGAGTCCCTTGAAGCACCTAACATAGAATAAGCTAAAGTGTTAAGTTCCTCTTTCCAATTCACCCAATGTTTCAGTTCCTGAGTCAGCCCATTTATGTGCATTTCATGCTTCATCCATTGCATCCTGAGATTTGCAGGCATTTTACAACATGCGAAGAACAAAGTAAATTTAAAGCTGATTCAAATATCTGTCATAATGTGGTTAATCTAGAAGATCTGGTTATATGTGAAGGTCCATCTGTAATTTTTTTTCTGGCTTTCTTCGGACTTCCCTTGACAACACTGTCTTCCATTTATCTGACAATACACCGCCATCCCTCCTGCCAGGACAAAGGAAATAAGTTGGTTTATTTTGAATAAGTAGGTGTTTTCCAATAGGGATGGAGCAGTCCAGCAGTTCCTTGTCCGTTGGAAGGGAAGGCCAGATTCAACTAGCACATACATTTCAAGAGACTTGTTGCACAGGATTGATCCTGATTTGCTAGAGTTACCTGTTACCTAAGCCATTCTCAACGGGGTCGAGTATCTCCTACTCGAGATGAATGATATGTACAACAAAGAGATCCCATTTGATTCAATTTCCAGTGCTAATTCAGGAATTTTAGTTTTGAAGAGTTAATGTTTTGTCAGGTTTCAATTGGAAGGTTTATTTAGAGTATTTTACTTCATGTAGGACATGGATTTGATGAAGGAAGATGTAATTTAATTTCCATTCCTAGTTTGAGACACATTAGGTCGGTTCTTAGTTTCCTAGTAGAACACTTTGTAATCCTATTTAAAGGCCAAACTTTTATCAATGAAGATAGTTGTTTGGAATTCTTCTGCTGAAAGAAGTTTTTTTCGTCGGTGCAGACTCTGACAGCTGCTTCCAGTGCGGACTTGGAAGCCCTCCGACTGGTGAGGACTCCGGCGGGAAAAACCTTGGTGCTGACTCCAAGGGTCTCCTTATCATACCCTCTTCCCCTTCCTTCAAGTACCACAATCCCCATGCTAAATCATCTATAGTCATTGCTGCCGTTGCTCTTCATCTCAGGTGCAGGCCATAGCTTCTGTTGTTTGCTCTTTGCTGCATCTCACAACTGGATAGAACATTGCTATTCCCTTGAAGCTTGTAAAGATCAGATTGGATTTTGTAGAAAATTCTCACCTTTACAGGATTCGCTCCAAAGCTGCTGGGTGAAAGATGTCTTCGAATCCTGCAGTAATTCTACCCAAAGCCCAGTAAACCATGATTACATCTTAAGCTCATAACCCACTTTTATTTGTCCATATCCCTAGCCCACAGGAAATTCCTCAATTTCTACCGAACCTTCCTAGCTCCCATTTGCTTAGATTTTCTTTGTGAACCCTTTCCTTCAGTAACTTAATTAACTATAGTTTTACATTTCCAATCATTTGCTTAATTTGCTAGGTTTATTTACATAAATTTCTTCATTGCTAGTCTGTGCTACATCAGATATACTAGCACTTTAAACAGAATTTCCTTTTGTTTCAATAGATACAGAAAATTTATGTAAATAAGAAAAGATGCAATGGTAGAGGGGTGAAGCCAAGGTGCAGCAAGGTGGGGCAGGGCAACTGCCCCACCTGAACTTCTAAATATCTACTATGTAGATATAACTTCTTAAAGTTAAACGTGCCTGCATTGTTTGGTTATATCTACATGTTTAGATTCTGGTGTAATATCTTCATAGTATTTTTCTGCCACCCATTTTAAAGTGAAATCCCTGGGAAGCATTTAATGGAACGGCTGTACTTCACTAACCATCAATTCATACAAGCAAAAGCTAATTTTACGTGTTTTAACGAGAATGAAATTGTTTGGGAAGCAAAACTTGCCCAAAAGAAGGCATTTAAACAATTTTAATTAACTGCTCTCCTCAAGCTGATCTCCCTGAATCCTGGAACACACTGTGCATGGGCAATAGGGCCATGCAGTTGTTGTTGTCGCGCAAGAAGTCACCATGATGGTGCCATTCCCTTTCTTGCTCTACTTGCTAACCCGATAATAACTGGCACGAGCTTGAGTTCACTCTCAACTGCAGAAGATGACTCACAGCCAGCGACAGCAAGTAGCCAGGTGCTCCACTGGGCTTATAATTGGTGTATGAAGTGTAGGAAAGCGATGGTGTAAGACACTTGGTGGCTGTACCCTTTGACCGGAGAAGTTTCTGTTGCATCAACAACCCACATAAGAATCGACTGTAGGTTCTGGCTAAAAATCTACTTTCTCCCTTTATTGATCTTGCCACCCAACCAAAAATTTCTGGTTCCACCCCTGATTGGTAGATCAATATTATATAGTGGGAACAAGTGCATCTTTAGGTCTCTCTTGCCCATTTAATGTGTCCTCATTTGCCACCCTCTTCTGTTATGAAGTGCAATCTGGTGATCTCATTCTGTTGCATGTGTCATCATTTATTTATTTTTTTTGAACTTGTGCTTTGCATTTCAAATGGCTTCCTCCTGTTACTATATGGGCAAGTCGTTCTTTTGCCAGAATCTTAACTAATCCGTTAAATATCTTAAATCCACATCGAGCCATACTCTTACTATCTATCTATGTCTTGATTTTCCTTGTCACAACTTATATCTGTACAGCTTGATCTGTGGCCAGATTCGTACATCTCATTTTTTTTGTTGGCCCTGTCTCATATTCTTCTTGTCAAATCCTAAATGAACTCATGTCCGTATTGACCTTTTATTTTGGTTGTCATGTGGGTTCAAAATTTTTTTTTTTTGGCCAAAGTCAAGGTCGGAGCATCTTTAAGTATTCCTTTATATCTATCTCATTTCTGGTCTATTTGATCTCCTGCTATAGTCCATACTGGAAAGTGTGCTCCTGCATAATCATAGAGAAATAAGCTTCTTCCAAATATGTATATTGGTTTACTATTTAAATATAAGGGGGATGTAATTTCCACTCCTCATATCTTGCTGGTTAAACATGTCAGCCTTTGTATTCAATAAAATTCGTAAATATTGGAGTCTGCACGAGAAGATGGTACTTCCTAAAATGTGGTGCTTGGGACATCAGTGGATGCTGTCTCAGCAAAAGCATTTTGTAAAAAGCCTTGCTTATCTATGTGTTACAAATAATATTCAATTGAGTGCTATAAAGCTGGGTTCAGCTTATGGCAGTAATAATGGGTGTCTTGAAAATTTTGCTTGACACTTCCTTATGGAATATCACTTTCAAGGTTGAAACTCAGTGCTTGGCAACTGAACAGCCGTTTGCCTTCGCATGCCCCATCATATCATAATAAAAGTTTGTGACTTGTCGATTTTATTTTTATGCTTCCTTTTTTCTGGACACACTTTGATTTGTAATCTGTTGATTGTGAAGAGTCTCAATTCCGGATTTGGTATGTAGTTGTCATCAGGTTGAATTATAAATTTCCAAGATTGTATGGCAAGTCATTTACCTACTTAATGTGTGCAAAGTGAATTTGGTGGGAACTTGATTGTGTCAATATGAAAAAATTAGTTCAAGTTGGATAACTCATTGTGATAATGTGTGTGATTGGATGATGTAGCTTACCTGATTCTTTAGCGATAATGTATTAAATGTGCAATTGGTCTTAAGCTTGATTATTCAGATATACTGTACAATATCTAGTCATTCTGTGCTTGATATCTCACTCGGAGAGCTTTTGAATGAGTAGTTTGCATGATAAGTATCTAGATTGAATGATATATCATAGTTGCCAAAGTTTCGTGACATTGTGCTGAGGTTTGAGTTCCTATTTTTTTTTAAAAAAGAAATATTTAGCCTATTATTTTTTCCCCAAACATGACATTGTTTACTTTCTGGCAGCTTGTTTGCCTTGCAACCTTTCTCAAAGTACCTGAGAATGAGAGTTTTGACCCATATCAGGTATTTCTGCTGTGATTTTTGTCTTTTAAATTATAACATAATGCTGTACTTGTTACAGATAGATTTCTTTTACTGAAATAAATTGTGGACATTGGAAAAGGTTGTGATTGGTCAAATGTAGCACCACAGGTTTCTGTTTGCTGTTTTATTATTTGAAATGCCTCTTTTGATGAATGCATATGTAGGACTTGATTTAGTCTTGAACTAGGTAATTAATTTTTACCTTATCTAAAGGGCTTTGATTTCCTTTGTTCCCGTGGGGGGTACAATTAGTTTTAGGCGACTTATTGTGTCCTTACGGACTATCTTTGTATTGACAGGAATTTTTGAAAGCTTTAATTGGATTTATAGATGTTGCTGGTCTTTACTTTGCATTGACACAACTGACTCACCGAAATATATCTCAGAACCATAAATTCCAAGCTGTTGGCCTTGGTAAGAAGCTTTCCTGATTCTGTATTTAGATTATTATTGCTTGATTGAGCGGCATCTATCAATGGTTCCAATTATAGTAAACTGACTTTTTCATCATATCATTTGTTGAAATTTAGTGGGAATGTCTCAATTTAAGCCTTAAAACTGCATTCACGTTTGTGTCCTGCTTTTATTGTTTCTCTTAACCAGGAGAATATTTTCACGGCTTTTGCTAAAACTGAGTTTAGGGAAGACAGCTTTCTCTTTCATTACGACATTTGAACTCTTTATAATAACATATGTCTTGTGTTTGCAGGTTGGGCTTTTGCAGATTCTGTTCTGCATAGACTAGCACCACTTTGGGTTGGTGCCAGAGGTTTAGAATTTACATGGGAATACATTCTACAAGGCCTTGAAGCTAATGCAAATTTGGTTTGTTTTTCTCATTTAACCTGTACATCTGCCAAAAGTTATATTTATTTAGTTGCATCTATATGTGTTATCCTAACACAGTCAAAGATTAATCTTTTGCCATGTTATCTTTATATTAATCTTTTTTTTACTGTTTTTGATCTTATGAAGGTGTTAACTGTCTCTCTTGCTGCATTGGGATCTTTAATGTGGCTTCGTAAGAACAAGCCCAAAAGTTTAATTCCAATCATATATGCGTGTGCTGGGATTTTGGCAACTATGCCCTCAATAATCAGGTTTGCTGTCTGGACTCTTCAATTACAATATCACCACCTACACCTAGTTCTGGGGGGTCAGCGACATGGAGTTGTCTCTATCCTGCTCCTTCACAAGATATCTGCACACTCGACTTAGTTCATTGTCTCACATTAGACATAATTTTTTCAAAGTACATCAATCATTGAATTTGTCCTGCAGCTATCTTCGACGGGGTTTGGGGTGGGAACTTTCCAGAGTGGTTGGTTTTGAATTGTTTGCTTCCCTGGTTATGGCGTTTATTAGTTGGCAGCTATTCTCAGCCTGTCAAAGGCCTTTAGCTTGAAAGAAACATTATAAATCAAAATGATGGGCTTACTGGCGAGAGCACAATTTTGTGATTAGATTGATAGCAACTGTGATTTTGCTTATTTATGTTGCAAGGATGTAACCTTCTTTATAACTACTTTTACATGGTTGTAAGCTACTTTTATTTATTTTGTTACTGTGATAAGCTGTTAAAGGAAAGCTGTGGAGGCCGTTGTAGTTCTAAACCTATATAACATTAGCAGACGCAAAACAGATACGTTCATTGGATTTGATAGCGCGAAAGATATACCAGCTCATTGCTGTGGACCTCTATATCAAATAGCCAATGGCTATCCTTTGGTAATACTAAACATGTGAGCTAAATATAGGAGCACACCGTCGCTAGCAAGAGAATTTATCTCGACCTCCACGAACCTCTCGTCAACCAACTCACCTGAGATGTGTCCTTATCTGAAAGGGTGAACGAAGTAGTAGCCGTCAGTAGCTGATGAACCCACCAGCGAAAGGAGAGGTTTAGGTTGGGGGAGGAGTGATTTAGGACATGGGAGAGGAGTGAGTAGAATGGGGTGAAAGGAAGGAGGGAGGGGGGGAGGAATGGGATGGACGAAAAGGTGGTAGAGGAGGGGGGTGGAAGGGGGGAGACAAAGGTAAGTCAGAGTACACACAGAAAGGGAGAAGAGAGAGGACTGTCAGTCCTATAAGCCGCCAGCAAAGCCCTAGCTCCATTGCACCTACTCTCTAGTCTCTAGTAGCTCACCTCAGCCTGCCGGAGAGGGGTGGCTGGGAAGCCAATGGATGCTGATTGATTCCCCGCGAAACTGTTACCCAACTTGTGGTCTGCAGCCGAATTGATTATGCAATAATAAATATCGAGTTCCCAGTAGTTTCCTCCGTTTTCTGCCGCGCAATTGACTTCTTCAAATCAGTTCTATCTCCAAATTTAATAAATTTCTCTAAATGGAGAATGGATCCCCATATAACTTGATAAGTAACTTCTCTATAGAAGCTTCACATTCCTATTCCGGTAACGATTGGCTTAAATAACAAGATTCATATGAGCAAAACTGGAGGCTTTCAACAAAACAGTAGACAAAAATAGAGAGTACTGAAACAGGAATTGAACAGGAATAGATTATCTTTTACTTATACATGATTATGCTAAATTAAAATTAAACAATTTAGTTCACAAAGAATTATGCCTCCTCTTCTAGTGTTGCTTCCACTCGGAGAAGAACAAACCCAACTGCAACTCCAACCAGCACGAGCCCGTTCATAATTGCAGCAATTTTGAATATCTCAGCGGCAGCATTGCAGGTAGAGGAGAGAGCTCCTCCACCCCTTTTCCCCTTCTTTTGAGATGCTGAATTAAGTGAGTTCAAAACCCTTGCAAACGATTGGTTGGTGCACATGGGCATGCCCAAGGAGGACACCTTGTTTTGTGCTTTAAGCCCTCCAAAGGAGCTCAATCCTCCAATGTAAACTACGTTGCCTTCCCTGCGGCTGGAACTGCGAGTGGCACCGTTAACCGCTTTTGTAGAGAATGTTGCTGTTGAAGCAGCAACTGATACTGATGCCATTTCTGCGCCGCAACCTGCAAGAGAACCGTTTTTTCAGTGTATAAACACCTATAGTGAACAAAGAACGAGAAAGCTAGTTGAAAGTGAATTTGCCGCACACAGAATTCCAAGAAACTCTGCAAATTGCTTTGAGAAGTGATGTTGCTAACCTTTTCCGTTGATGGGTTAGTTGTTGTGTTGGGAAATGGAAATGCAGAGGAGCTGAATGGCGGAAAGAAGTCTTTGTAAGGGAAAAGAGAGGAGGAAGTTTGGATAAGATGAGAAGAAATGGTTGGCTGAGGGGTGAGGTAATCCTTCAAGAAATAGAGAGGCTAGGAACTTTAAATGCTGGCCAATGGGAAATAGAACAGAAAAGGTTACTCAACGTCTATGAGGACCCTCTTCCCTGTCTGATTTCCAACTTGGCCCAACTGCCTCAATCTGTGTAATATGTAGATTCAAAGGCTAGAATGGACTCTTGGTTGCTTTTTAGGAAGGATAGTAATATTTTCGCAATAAAAACACTCATACAAGAGTGAGTTTTGACTAGACTAAATAAGTGGGCCCCACATAAAATTTAGATAGGCTAATTTGCATAAGCGTTTTTTATGCTCCAGCTCATAGTAAACTGAGTGTAGAGAAGGCACATGGAGTATTCATTTTCAATGCACTAGTGCACTTTAGCGCAAGCATTTATGCTAATATTTACTAATGTCCACTAGCATATGCTCGGTCAATTTAGAAAATAAATGTTTTACATGTATTCTTTACGCTCAGCTTGTTGTCAAAATAGAACATGAAAAACACTTCCTTAACTTATTTAGACTAATCTAAATTCACAAAATTCATATGTAAATTTTAATGTGTGTTTTTGTTGTAAAAATATTATTTTCCTCTTGTGAATGGTGAATGTAGGTCAGTCTCCTACTTAGGTGGTCATTTATGGGGACTTCAATGGGTCCAAAACAGGTTCAAAGTCCAAATAAGATGTCCATCCACCTCAAATCAAGTTGGATCTCTCTTATAAATTAGGTAATTTTTATTTTAGGCTGAGATAGAAGGGGAATTTTTATTTCAGGCAGATAGAGAAGGATAGTTTCCTGAATATATTTTAAAACGTACATGTATGCTGTGATCTGACTGCCGTATCAATGTGGGATTTTTTTTGAAGATCTCCAAAATACCCTCCCAATACTGTTAGGTGTCGGGAATTTTCCCTTTCATATTTTCTAGCTTATGTGCCATGTTGCCGACTTTCACTACTACTTTCGGATCCAAGCTTCATTTTCTTTTCTTTTAGTTTTATTTTTTGAGTCATATTTTGGTGAATATTTTATTTTCAAAACCATATTATGGTAACCATGGGTTGGGCAAGAAGGGTATATGTTTTTTTTTATATTTCTTCACATTTCCTCATGTCCATGTGATGAAAATTGGAAGAGGCGCAACGGGTTGCAGTAAGAGAGAACAACAAATGGAATCCGATTCCACAAGGAACTCCAGCTCATGAACTATTAGAGAACTCCAAATGCAAGTGATGACACTCACAAGCAAATGGGCATATGAAACTACCTCCCATAAGTGTGAAGAGATGAGTTAAGGATAAGCAGTTAGGAAAGGCACACTTTCAATAAAACCTGATTTTTGGAGTAGCACACATTTAACAAACAATCACCATATTTTTTATTCAAAATAAAAGCTTCCATTACAATATAACAAAGGCCTATTTATAGGCTTACAACATTCAAATTTGGAATTGAGAGGGAAGTACAAAATAAATGCACCAAAACAACATTCTAGGTGTAATAAAAGTTAAAATAAGTACTCCCAACCCTTCTTAGGGAAGACAGGAGACCAAAATAGATTATTAAGCCACATTTAATGCTTGGTTGGCCCTGAGTTCTGCACCATGAATAAATGTGACAAATTTAACTTTGTTCAATGGGCTTTATTTAACTTTTCCTTTTATTTGCCTTATGGGCCTTCATCTTTAACTTCTTAGGTTTGATTTTTCTATTGGCCTTTCTTCTATGTCATGCTCTTCGATCCTACATAAGATTTTCATCTCTTAAGAATGCATGCACAAGTGGACTTTTAAATCCAATTATCCCTAGAAGGATACATTGTTAGAATTGAACCATGAAGTTGAACTCTTCTTCATTAGCTAGTTTCACCACAAAACTAGTCCATCTCGATTCACATCACCATGCAAGCTTGAAATAAAATTTAAAATTGTAGCATCCAGGATATTCTTAGTATTTTTTTAATTGTTGGTATCTTCTTTGTAAATTTTAAAATTTATTTGGTTGAGAAATATATTTTCTAGATTTGGTTGAAAAATTAATAGAGATGGTGGCCCCACGAAGCGGGGACCCCTAGGATGATTTGGCATTAGGGAATGATCCCTAAGATCTTCTATTTGCATGATCTCTTAAAACTCCCACCAAACCATACCTCTATTAGGAAAAGTCGAGAGTTGGAATCTTCCCTCTCCTCCTTATGGATTACCCAAATGGCACCCTAATTTTTTTAAAGAAAATATAATATTTTATATTTAAATTTTTTATTTTTTATTTGAAAGCCATTGATATATGGGTGCACATGACAATGAACAATACTTTCAACTATTAGTAGGCATCGATGTGTTGATGGTCACATTGATGAAGTCATAAGTTGCAATTATTTCAGAATTTGTACGAAGTTTTGCACTTTGGGACTCTTTTGAGGCAGTTACACCTTATTTAAAGAGAGAAGATTTTGGGATTTTGGGTTTTTTGAAAATTTCAATAAAATCCAAGTTAGAGTGGGGTATTTTGGAGTGAAGCGCAAGAGTTGTGCCAAGAAGAAGGTTCATTACAAATTTGAGATCAGATTGCACCCTTCTATTGTTTAATGTTTAAACTTCATATTCTTCATTTTGTTTAGGTTTTGGCAACTTTGGACATATACATGGGTGTTTTATCATAGGATTTTTACCATGTGTAGTGTAACAATGGTAATTTCACTTTATGTTTATTTTACAGTTCCTTTTTGTGTATAAACTATAAATAACTTGATATTGGGAAAGCTTTTATTTTGTGTTGTTAGAAGAAAATGTTTAGAGGACCATTTTGAGGACCAGTGCGGTATTTGTTTGTTTTTCTTGACCATCACTACAACTGCTGACATGCCGATGATTGCATTGGTGATGGGAGAAAGATGAATAATACCATCATCGACATGGAAGTCATGTTGGAGTTTAATCGGTCATCGACAGTGTAATAGACATGTCAATGGTAGCATTGGTAAGGTTGGCTTCCCTAACCTACCACTATTGGTAAGGATTTGATGCATCGACAAGATGTTGATGGTCATTGATGCACTGGCCGACACATTGGTGAAGTCACCAATGATACATTGACATTTTGAATTTCAAGCAAGATTTACGATGAAGTATATGCTATTTATAAGTAATACAATAGCATGGTTTTTCCTTGCAATTGGATGCATGAATGCATGATGTTATTTATGTATGTATTATATCAGGGTAAGTAAGCCTTTTGCATGTCTGAATCTTTACAATGGACACTCACCCCTTGACCTTTGCATTCGACATTCAAAGACAAAGTATCCTAGTGTCTAGTTTGCTCCAAAAGTGTATTGTTTTAGCCATGTAGATGGAATAGTATGGTATGAAATTGAATCAGTCTTTTAGCTCTTCAAAGGTGAGAGTTTGTATATAGAGTCACTCCCATGGCCTAGGAGTTAGGTTTAAATGGATCATAACATTAAAAGATAAATTGTTGAGCATAATGCAATACAAGAGTCAATGGTCATGGAAGTCGAGATCTCGACAACTTGGGTCTATGAGCCCTTGTGGGCCTTCATTTTATGGTGTGGTTAGAGTTGGGTATTGGCTTCATAAAAAGGATGAAGTCAAGTTGTGATATTTCAAAGTTTAGTGAGCGTAGTTGGACTCTTGGCTGTGACTATTGAGTCCAGAGAACAAATTATTTGTTGGTTCCTTTTTCCTTTATGTTTGATTGTGACTTTGGAAGGTATGTTTATCTTGACTTGATTTTTACCATATTATTTGGTTGGTTACTTGTTTATGTTTTGTAATCCCACTTAGTATTTTTGTATACTCAATATCTGTTGTGGTGTAGGTTTTGTAGGTAGAAGTGTTTTGCTCTTAAGGATTTTGGGCATGCCATAGTACATATCCTTCTTCTCGCTCCTTCAGTTCCTCTCTTTTGTTATGTTTGTTACTTAGGCATTCTAGAGTTTCATTTATTATCATTAAAAGTATTCTTGTGACAGACAAGTGACTGACAGTAGATAGTGTAATTATTTAAATGTGACATAGATATTTTTTGCAATATATGTATGATATTATTCAAAAATTCTAGTTTATGAAATCAAGAAGTGATGCTCCCAATGTGTATGATTATTTCAAAGATTTCATTATTAATAATTATTCTATTGCATCATACATGAGGTTTTATGACATATTTTTCAAAAAGAAATTTAAAAGTGCATGTGTAAAAATTTGGGTTATGACAAATTGGTATAAGAGATTTATGGGCAAGTTGCTCACTTGTCTATCATAATTGCTTTGGTTAGTAATATTAATATTTTGTTGGGCTTAGGTGTCACGCCCCAACACCCGTCAACCCCGAATTGGACCCGGTCTTAGGGGAGAATGGCGCAACGAAGTAGCGTTTGATGAGGAAGACAATCATTAAATTAGGTAGTTAATAATGGAGTAGCGCACATTATGCTATGTACATGAGCGAATAAGAAAATAAAGGACCACAAATGAACTATTAGTCCACGCAAAACCCACACAATTAATTCAACATAGCCCTCACATGGCTCAAGTAATAGAGTCTAAGCCCATGTATGGATTGGCTAACAAAAGTCTAAGCTAATCTCGACTAGTAGAGTATTTAGCATAATCAAGTAGATACAAGCCTCAATACAACAAGCTATGTAAACAATCATAGAGCACAAGATCTCTAAATAGCCCCTCTTATGCAAGACCATCACCCACACGCTCCTCATAGAGTCCATCCTGACTACCTACATGACACGTTATGCAACCCAAAAAAGAACATGAGAAAGAGGGGTGAGCCACAAGCTCAGTAAGGGTTTTTAAATTATAGAAAGTAAATCCAAAAAACATAATAGGTAAATCACATAAGGTTCATCACATCATCATACCATTCATCGTAGGATATCCACATAACCTATGCATTCATATTATGCTTTACCATCCATAAACATCTACTAATGATAACATTCTCATATCACTTGCATACCATACTATATGGCATATCATAACATCACATCATTCAAGTCACCTGTATATCATGCTATCTCCCATCACATCTGTAAGGACCCTCATCTCTAAACCAATTTTTGGTTTTCTTTATTTATTGGTTATGTGAGATTAACACGTTTTTTGATTTATTCGGTGATTTCATGAATAAATAGTGTTTATGATGGTTTAGCCAAAATCAACATTAAGATTAGTTGTTTTAAATGATTTTGAATCAAATGTAAATTTTTGGGATTTTTTTCTGAATTTTTACTATTTTCCCAAAAATTAGGGTTTTGGCGGGACCCCTGTGGGCCCCACCGTCGAAATTTCGGTTTTTGGGTCAAATGAACCCAGATGTCTACTTAAGCCCATACAA
Organism: Saururus chinensis; assembly: GCA_035235625.1. Taxonomy (NCBI): domain Eukaryota; kingdom Viridiplantae; phylum Streptophyta; class Magnoliopsida; order Piperales; family Saururaceae; genus Saururus; species Saururus chinensis. The sequence continues at coordinate 24,640,606 of CP141142.1, forward strand.
AAATTTTTAGAATTTTCTTAGGCTTAATTAGTGCTTAAATTTGTAAAATACCCATTTTTAGCCTACTTTTCCTATTTATATCCTATAACTTACCCATACATACCCCAACCCTTACTATAAAAGGCTAAACCTGAGCCATTTTTATTTTTGGGAATAAGCTGAGGAGGAGAGGTCAGGCCTAATCCCCAATTAGGCTCAAATTAGAAGGTGTTTAAGGTAAGCCTACTCTAATTAAGCACTAAACCATAGCTTTCTTCTTAATCCTTTCTAAATCTACTATTTCTCCTTTGTTTCAATTCATTTTTGGACATCAAAAACTACTGATTTGGATTTTACTACAAACCCTGGCTTTCAAAATTCAATTTTTATGATCAACAAGCCCTAGATCTAAGTTTTAATTATAGATTTCTTTGGTAAATCAATTTTTAATAGAGTTTAATTCAAACTCAATGTGTTTGTAAGGTTTTCAAGAAGGGTGACCCTCAAATCTGAGCTTAATCAAGTGCTAAGGTAATGGACCTTCGAGATTTCAGTTTATCCATGGTAAAACTCTTGATTTTTGGCTTATTTCGAATGGAGTTACTTGATTTGGTGTGTTAATGGCATGATTAGAAAATAGAAATATTTAATCCCGATTTCTTAGGGTTTTGTATTATTATGATATGGTTTAACATTCTGGAAGTCATGAAGGACTTTTGATGATGATTAGGGTGTTAGATGTGGATTTGAAGTGTTATCAATGATGTTTTAGTTTGAAATTGCGAAAGGAAGAAGATGATTCAGTTCTGCCTTGTTGGCGTTCGAACGGCCCTTCTGGGCGTTCGAACGGCAACACTGTCGAATCGACAGATTTCAGTTTAGCCGATCGAACGGCCAAACTGTGAATTTTAAATTTTCCCATTTAGCCGATCAAACAGCCTGAAGGGCGTTCGAACGGCTACACAGCAGAATTGTCTTCTAATGCATGATGTTTATTTCGATGGTTCCACTTTAACTTGCTAATTTTATGTGAATATGGAGTGTTTTGAGCTGTATTATGCTACTGGAAAGGCATGCTATTGAGGTTGTGAAGTTGGGATATATGACTAGAGATTTGTGGAATGACTTATGTTTTGTGGCATGATGTTGGAATTGTCATCTTGAAATTATGAATGGTTGATTCCCTATGGTTAAGCATATTTTCAGTAGAACTACAACCTATTATTGGACTGATTTGTCATGATAGAATGTAGTTAGTTGATGTGTGGATGTTGGTGAATGTCATGACTTAAGGATGAAATGAATGATCTTATATGTGTTTAGCCTTTGTGGTTGAGTTTTGAATTGAGATACGATTTCAACGATTCTTCTCTTATGATTTCCACTAGAATTCATGTTTAGATGGTAATTCACATGTATAGTGTGGTAGTGAGTTTAATTTTCAAGCATGTTGGCATGCATTGTGTGGAGTGCTTCTACTAGTTACACACACATGTGGGGGGGTTGAATGATGATGTTGAAGCTTGATATTGTGATTATGAATGATGCATTAGGGGCTGATGAGAGCACTTATCATGGATTAGGGTTCATGTATGCCTTGTTCACGTATGTACCATGCTGCATGCATCATGAAAATGGATTTCCAATTGAGGCTTCATCGAGGTTAATCGAATTTGACCGATTGGATACAATGTGGTGAAATTGTGTGCCGGATTGATCGGTCGTGGATTAATCGTAAGTTGATTGGTCCGAAAGGACATATTTTGATTTGAGTTCCTGTGTGGAATGAGTGCACTCCCCGGGTTAAGTCTAATTAAATGGAATTATGTGGGGACGAGTTATGTACTTATCTTGCGGATTGTGAGAATGTTATTATGAGTGTCATCTGGACCCTGAGAATCCAGTGTGGTATGCCATGTGCACCCGCCACTACGTGTTCTAGGGTTCCCTGTGTTGGAATTCGGGCTCTCCCCACTACAGGAGATGTCTCTGGGCGAACACCCCTGCTCTAGATTCTTTGTGTGAGAATGGGACATCCTTGGCCAGGATCGTCTAGGGTGAGCAACATTAGGGATTGACAACCCCAATCTTTCTTTAATTCTTGTGTAGAATTTTGGACCATGACACGCCTTCGTGGCCTTGTCTATGTCTCATCTGTGTGACACCAACTTGTGATTACTCCTTGATGGAGGTTGTTATGATATGATGCATGATTAAATATGTATGTTAGAGATACATTTATGCAGGTTGTTATGATGTGATGCATGATGGAATATGCATGTTAGAGATACATTCATGCAGGTTGTGATGATGTGATGCATGATGGAATATGTATGTTAGAGATACATTCATGCAGGTTGTGATGATGTAATGCATGATGGAATATGTATGTTAGAGATACATTCATGCAGGTTGATTATGATATGATGCATGATGGAATATGTATGTTAGAGATACATTCTTGCAGGTTGTTATGATGTGATGCATGATGGAATATGTATGTTAGAGATACATTCATGCAGGTTGTGATGATGTGATGCATGATGGAATATGTATGTTAGAGATACATTCATGCAGGTTGTGATGATGTGATGCATGATGGAATATGTATGTTAGAGATACATTTCATGCAGGATGATATGATGAGAATGACATTATGTAGATTATGCACTATGATGCAGTTTTAGGTGATGTGTATGTGTGATCAAAAAATGATGCACCTTACCAATCTTTGATCTAAATGATTATATTGCTATGCTATCGTATTTTCGATGTTGATAGTGATATTAAAAACCATTGCTGAGTTTGTTAAACTCACCCCTCTTTCTTGTGTTTTGTTTTGGGGCTGCGTGGTGCGACACGCAGACGGACAGGATCTCCTCTTTGAGGAAAGGTCGGAGATGACTTGGATGTGATCGTGGAGATCTTTGTGTGGCTTATTTTCCTTTGGTTTTATGTTTTATGTTTAGAACCTTTGTGTAGGGTTCTTTGTTGTTTTAGATTTATGTCACATTTTGCAGTTGTGTTGCTTAAGTCTTATTTTGAGCTGGTGTGGGCTATAGTTGACTAAGCATGTGGGTTTGAGATTAGTTGTTACTTTATGATAAACAACTCTATTTCTTTCCTTCTTATTTACTCTTGCTCAAAGGATTGTGCGTACGCCGTAATTCTGTAAATCGCCCGTGGTTAGGGTTAAGTCTTCCGCTAAATCGTTTCTCAACTTCCCTTCGTTGCCCCCGCGCACTTGACCGGCCCTTGGACCGGGTTCGGTTCGGGTCGGGCATCACCAGGGCGTGACAACATCTCATCATAAATGTCATATACTTTATGTGCATCATGGGCTCAACATAACATCACATTCATCATACAAAAGGCTCTTATTCTTTTACTTTAGCTTTGATCTTCTTCAACTCTTTATTGAAGATTTCTCCAACTCTGCTTTGTTTTATTATGTGTAAGGCTCTCTCTTCTCAGTTGTGTGTCTCAAGACCATTAGCATAAACTTGAAGCTCAAAGATGATCTCCTTTGGAAAACTAAGGACAAGGATCTCTCCTCTATTCTCTCTTAATTTTTAGGTTTTTCTCTCTTTAGTTTTGTGTTTACCTAGCCTTTATATAGTCCACTAAGTCGGTTTAAGAGTCTGACTTCAATATGTAATGATTGATTAATGTATAGTAAAATTTACCAATTTACCCTAATTTATTCTAAAACTTTCAGAGTCACTTAATTTACTCATTCAAAGCTAATATAAGTGAATTTTATATGTGAGTATGTGATAATTTACCTTTTAGCTTTGAAACTCTACTTAGCCTTCAACCTTGATTTATAAGAACACGTCTGTTCCTATTTTTCAAGTCAATTCATTTCCAATCTGACTTTACCACAACTAAAATTGTGGTGGGAAGATCTAGAATTAAAAGGTTTTAAAATAAGCATGACTAAGACAGAGTATAGGAATTTAACTTTAAGAAAAGTACAACTATATGTAGAACTTTAGTCGAAATAGATGGGCAAGAAGTGCTTAGGGTATGTAGGTTGTATTGTAAAGAAGACCAATGGATGCCCCAATATGAAGGTTGGAAGGATTTTTATGTAAATGATGCCAAAAGAATGAGAGGGAGACCTAAGAAAACTTGGATGGAGTTAATAAGGAAGGATATGACTATGTTATCTCTTACGATCGAGTTGGCACAAAATAGGCTAGAATGAAGGCAAAAAATTCATGTCGATGACCCCAAATTATTGGGAAAATGTGATACTTGATTATTATTATTATTATTATTATTATTATTATTATGTTTAGTTTAAGATATGCACTCTTATTTCTTTATCAGATATATCTTAAAACTTATTGTTATAGTTATTAGACATGTTGTTTATCATTGTAGAAAATTTTATTATCTAATATATCATTCACTTTACTTGTTATGTTTTTATGATTGATTTTTTATATTTGCTGTTCACTTGTTCACTATTTTTAACAAAATGAGGGAGAGAATTTATTGAAAATCATTATTGTTATTAATTACATTTTCTAGAGCTATGCAAACTTTTTGTTGGTGAGTATGAAGATTAATCACATGGTTACAAGGCTTTCCATGTTCAATTTCAAATGGCCTTTAAAAGTCTTAAGAGAGTCAAGTCATGTTTTGTACAATTAGAAAATCAATGCACTTATTATCAAAGAGTTGTAATTTTTTAATTATCATACTTTGTAGTGCATATTTACGAAATAACTAAAGGGGAGACCGTGAGAACATATTTGACATATATATATATATATATATATATATATATATATGCTATATTTTGACAATCAAAACTATATTCATTCAAGTGTGTAATTAATTCATATGAACTGTATGTTCATTAGTAATGTATCGAATTATATTTGGAATTAAAGGACTTAAAGAATTGGAATAGAAGTGCTTTGAAGATTTGAGATTGAAGACTTATGTAGAATGATTTAATTTTAAAGGAAAAGAGGTAAAAATCGCACATACTATTACATGCACTTAGATTTTTATTTATTTCTATCATATGTGAGTATTAGAAAAAATAATGAAGAAATGATAAAAAATATAAATTGTTCATAAGTGATCAATCGGTTTTGAATGAAATTTGATATTTTTCATAAGATCAAATGATTGATTGTCTAGTGGAAAGATCTATCGGGATGAGTTTTATTAGAATCCATAATACTGAATGATTAATCTTACTATTAAAACAATCAATCAGATGTTTGGTTTTGATAACATAACAGGGAGTGATCGATTACCAATGGAACGATCAATTGATTTGTTTGAGAAATAGGTCACTCCGATAATAGTTTGTTTCCTATTAGAATACTAAGACATAAACCGACTTAACCCTCTATATAAAGACTTAAAAGGGACAAAATTGAGAGAAGAAGACTTTTCATTGTAGAGTGTGGTTGTGCGAAATTCCTTCTTAAACCATTGAAATTTTTTTAGAGAAATCAAAAGAGAGGTAAGAGTATTTGATTTATAAGTCTTTTATGAATTAATTTGATATTTGTTTGAGATACAAACCACATCATACATATGTTGAAAGATGGAGCAAAACAAGATGGACTTATTTTAAAGCTTCAACATCAAGTATTTTCCTTCCATTTAGACCAATAAAGCATAAGTTTTTTAAAATGTTCATGTTGAGCTACTTAAGTGCTTAGAGATTAGATTTTATCATATTATGTCCTCATTATGTGTTTTTGCTTCTTAGAGTCCATTTGTTTTATCTAAATTAAACTTGAACTGAATAAACTACCAAAAAGTCACTTAAAAGCTGGTTTTTCAGTGTATTTATTTCACACCAAATTCAGCCACATTGAATGAGTCCCTAAATCAGAGATAAGTTAATAAAATGACGTCGATAGTCAAATTTGTTACATCCACTGAATGCCTATGAAAACCTATCCCGACTTCATCCTCTCTAGTCTTCTTGTTCCCCGTCTTAGCACATATCATCCCCCATCTCATAGCATCACATCTCATCCCCCTCTAAGAGCATCAAATCCCCTCACATAGCTCAGCGCGATCCCATTGTTGGAGATCCAATCCCATCGATGAAGATCCAAATGAGGGAAAACAAAAACTTTTGCTCTATTTCTCCTTTCTCCACCTCTTTGGTGATTACTATTAATATAAGATGGAGAGAGTACAATTTAATTATGGATTTAAAAGGAATCAATTACTTCCTATCTATGTAATGAGCTACTATAACAACATGTTTTTATGGTAATAGTGAAGCGGGGCCATTTCTTTCTATTTAGAGAAGCCTTTAAGAGATTAGGGGTAAGATTGCAAGTAGTTTGTAGGATAGGTATAATTGTCACTAGTTCATTGCCATGAAGAAGTGTATAAAGAAAGTTAAAGCTAGCCCGTATTGCAACTTCAACCCTTGCCATGTCGAGGGGCGAAAGCCACCTAGCCCTAAGATGCAATCTTTATTTGAAGAAATTATTGAATACCTTGAGAGTGCCCTCCCGGATTACCCTCACTTTATATGTAAGACCTAGAAGTGTTTTTTTATTTATTTTATTAGTATTTCCATTGGTTAGTTCGATTTGATAAGAATTACTAATCTTGACTTAGGTTAATCAGCCCAGTTCGGGCCATTTTCTTATTTTGGTGCCTTACTGAAATAAATTTTAGTTGGCATGACCTAGTAGTCAATAATTCTGAGAACATAACTTATCAACAATTTAGGAAATGTTCTCATTGGACCCCTCCATCCAACCAATCTCCTTTGAGGCACCAAGTGCACTCTAATTTGGCACCAATTTCTTATTGCATTTTAGTTATTATTTTATTTTCTTCCACCATTCGTCCCCCTCTCCACCTTTGGTTCGTCCCTTCCCCATCTCTCTCTCTCTCTCTATCTCTCTAATATTTCTCCCCTTCATATTTTTTTCAGGTATATGTTATTAAAATTTCTTCTTAGTTTTGATGATGTGCTTAGTATTCAATTTAGTTTCCTTCGCTGCATAGGAAATGAGTTCACATAAGTTATGTCTAATTTAGAAATTGAAGATAAGGGGACTTGAGTGTAACTTGTAGCATTATGATCTTTGTTAGCAAAAATAGGTTTTTAGGATTAATGTTGTAATTTGTTGTTTGTTATATGATTTTGTGAATAGTTATGATTTTTAACTATTTAATTACTGTCATATTCTTGGCATAATGTTGGAAATTCATAATTAGTTTTGTATAACTAAAAAATCATAAAATTTTAATTGTAATGTGATTGTGCTTGTTTAGATTAATTGAAGATTTTCTTTAATTTTGAGAGTTTGCAAGGTAGGTCAAATGACCAAATTGATCCTATGACTGATTTCATTTTATGTTTACTACTTCAAGGATTGCATTGTGAGTTTAATACACTTCAAACTAAACTATGAAGATTGTAAAAAATTAACGTTGAGGACTAAAAAATGTGGCCTCTTTTCGCAATAATTTATTTGATCTTGTGTAGAAATTTAAACCAAGCAATCATACCAAAATCCAGATAAGAGATTTTTAACGTGGAAACCCTAACACAGGAGAAAATTATGTTGCCTCTCAACTAGCTGAAAAACTAATGCACTAGTAATTAAGACTTTACAAAAACTCAATTTTTGCTACCAACTGAAAATATTGAAGTCCATTTCCATTTGTCATGGCAATCAAAGTCCTTGATGGTTGAAAACTTGAGTTCTTTGTTTTATCGTTTCCTCAGCACAACCTCCCAACTGAAATTATTCTGGATCTAATTGGAGGAGAAAGCCGGCAGCACCACCAAACCCTCATGCCTCACTTGATTCATGGTTGATCCTAGGTTGGAGGAGGATGAGGAATCTGAAGGCTGGAGAAGAAGAGGGAGAAGATGAGGGAGAGGAGGCGCAACATTGTGGTGGGGGAAAGGGGATCAAAATGGGGAGGAAGAATGTGGCCGGGGGAGAGAGGAGGGGGAGGGAAAACGTGGTGTGGGAATGGGGAGGGAAAGGGAAAATGTGGGGGGAGGAGAAATGGGGGAGGAGAAATGTGGAGAGGGAGAGGGGAGGGGGAGAGAAAATGTGGTGTGAGGCAAAATCATTAGTGACAGATAAACTTAGCTGTCGCTTATGTTTATCATCTAATAACTTAATATTGATGGCTGCAGGCTTCAACCTTTGCTATTTGGACTAGGTATCCATCATGACAGTCTCCTCTAGTTGTTGTAGATATAAAAAAAGAGCACAAAAATTAGTATTGGATATCATCAGTGACAGCTAATATAAGCCGTCACAAAAAAAAAATTAATAAAGACTGCCAAACAAGTTGCACGTCGCATATATATATATATACTATTAGCAATGACTTATTTAATCTGTCTCTACTATTGCATTACTGTTGATAGTTTCTTTTGTAGTGTTTCATTCTTGTCTTTAATATGCACTTCTCTCGTCTCCTCTTCTCTTTGACTTCCTCCATAACTTATTCTCCAACAACCTTTGGCTCCTAGGTCATAAGATCCTTAGTTCAGTTCCCCCAATGTTGTTCTTGTTGTTAGTCTTGATGGCTATCAAAAAATATTTCTCCATATTTCAAAAACAAAATCCATTTCTTTAAAGCTACTCATAGGATTCATGAGTGGTATCCTCTTTTTAATTATAATTATTACTCCCTCCATTATACTATTGGGTGGCGCATCGAAAGCTTGGTGGTGAGCCCGGCCTTGTGGATGTACAAAAATATTACCTTTATATCCCTCTCAAGCAAATTACATACACTTACACATAAACACAAATATAAGCAGTAGAATAAATTCAAATAACTTTAGATTTGCATAAATTAAAGTACTACTGACTTTTAGGGGCTGAGCCCTAAAGACTTGCCCAATCACCCAGAAGAACGCACGATCTCTTATTTATATCAAATATAAATGGGAGAATTAGAATTACCTCTTTAATTGATGAATCTATTCTCTTCTTACTAAGAGAAGCCTCTTTATTCCTTAGCCAAATTGGTGGAATAATTTAGCTTAAATGAGGCTGATCACCACTTATTAAAGAGAAGAAGAGAGCAAGAGCCTTGTCACAATTTTCTACCAATGAGTAGTCTTTTTTATTAGCCACCAATCAAAAAGAAGAAGAAAATTTTGCCTTTGCTCTAATTGGGTTGGATGAGAAGAGAGGAGAAAACGATCTCTGGTTTTGTTTCGTTTGAGGGAGAAGAAAGAAGCAAAATTTGCTTTCTATTTTTTGTCCCAGCAGAGAAAAAGAAGCCCCGTCCTGATTTTCTATTTTGCATCATTTAATAATGAGGGGGCAGTTTCTGCCCACGAAAACACACTATAGATAGGAATTGTAAATCCTATCTAAAATAGGATTGTGGAGCCCACTTCATTCATGCTTCTTCCAAATTTTGACTATTTCTCTCAATCGGGCCTCTCTTCTCATTTCTAGTTTACGTGGTACAAACCCACTGACCCAACATATATATTAATAACTATATTTGGTTTTAAAAAAAATTATTGAATGTTGAAACCCAAAGAGAAAACAAGCTTATGATACTTTTTTTTAAATACTCAATTACTTAAATTAAATAAAATAAAATTTTTAATATAAAATAATTATTTACCAAATAGAGCTATTAATTTAGGACGAATCAAAGTACTATAATTATAGACGACTAAATTACACATATCGTTTACCCAGCAGAAACGATGAAAGCGCTCCCCTGAGAGGTGTTTCCAACAAGATTTATCCAAGACGTCATAAAACCAAAAGATCTCTAATGCAACACGACCACTCATTTTCTTCAATCTTAGCAGACTATATCTCTCCATCCCAAAGTTCTTCACGTGTTTTGTAAGGGCCATCAGGAGAAACGAAAGAATCACCAGAAAGTCCCCTCCGCTGAGTAATCTTACTGATCTGATCAAGTTCTTCTTCTGTCAGCTCCCAGTCGAATATTTGGAGATTTTGTTTCATCCTTTCTCTATTGAAGCTCTTCACAATAATACTCACTCCTTGCTGGTGAAGCCATCTTAAAGCGATCTGTAGCATTGTTCACGTATCATCAGATATATATAATTAAAGTAAAAATGGTCGAGACTGGATTTTTGTAGTTGTCTTCTAGGAATAAAAATAATCTCATATCTTCAAATCTGATTTAAGGATTTGCTAATGAGTAGTAGGAACAGATTTCTTACATCTTCTGTTGTGTGTATTTCCTGATAGCTTTCTAATATGAAACAGACTTCGGACCAGGTTGGCCATGACGCATTCAAAATATTACAAGGTAGGCATAAAATATCTTCGGTTTAAGTAATTTAAATATGACAATGAGCATCTTCTTCGTTTGTCCTTTGTTACGCGCCGGCCTCATTCGCTAGCTGGTGGCAATGTTGGTACTTGGATTTTAATTATAAAGAATATGTTGACACACCGACTGGAGTATGGATGGACACATTGTGATGCATGTTTTTTTTTGTTATTTTTTCCAAACTGATTGTGAAGCGTAAGTTATTCTCATCAAAAGACCCGTCAGAAGGACATCCAGCCCCATAAAAGAAAAAGACAACAATGGTGAAAGCTTTCCATAGAAGGGGGATGGGAGTGCAAAAGGCCCAACCAAGGAAGGCTTGAGGGAGTTGTCGTTATAGAAAGTTGATAGTGTGTAAATAAAGGTGTAGTTCGTTTTAGCATTTGCATTACAAGAGGTTGTTTTGGATGTTACTTGGAAAGAAAGAAAAAAAAATTACGTGATTTTCTTTTCTTTAAAATAAAATTGATCTTAGGTCTCTTTCTTATACGTGAAATAATAAAAAATAATGTTAAATATAGAGAGTGACTTTGAAAAAAGTGACAACCTCTTTTCTTAAGAAGTTTAGGTGGAAAGACTTTTTCTTCATGAAATGACCCTCTAAACTTAATTAAGGCAGAAATAATCTTTCTACCCTTTGAAAATTGTTTTCCGTTATGATAATAATAATCAGTATCATAAAATCCTTATTTGAATAAATTACTTAATCTCCAAGTTATATCACCAAATTTTTTAATATTTTCAATGACTAAAACATTGACACGATTAATTTTACACACGTTAAATATGAGCAAACACTTTGTTTTTATAAAAATAATTTAATATGAGCTCGAACTCTAGGACATCATAGGCCGTGAATTTAGATCCAACGAAGTGTGTTATTCAGCGATGGCAGGCAATCTTTGAATAACGTTTGCAGTTTTGGATCTCGATCCAACAACTGGCGATGCTACCCTGTCAACCTCATGCTGGCACCACTCAAAAATGGTGTCAGCTGCAGTTGTCCCAAAGATAAGTCAAGGGAGCATTTTTATTCATACAATAATATTTTGTCATTGAAATAAGGTTGCATAATTCAAAATATCACTGTACCTGGATACAGATTACAGTTTTGGCATAGCATGATTACCTGGGCGATGCTTTTCCCTTTAGCTTCAGCAATTTGCTTGAGGATGGGACTCTGCATAACATTCATCGAACCCCATGGCGCACCATTAGCACCCAACGGCGACCATGCACTCAGATGAATGCCCTTCTCCTTACAGAACTCCACCAGCCTCCCTTGCTGCCAAGCAGGATTCATTTCCACCTACACCCCAATCCACCAAGCCAGCTTTGTCATCGTCTTTGTCATGGCTTAATTACTTGCAGAATCAATAGCAGAATCATGGCAGAATCATATACCTGATTGACAGCAGGTGGGATTGTAGCAACGGCGAGGAGGTCTTGGAGCTTCTTGCAGGAGAAATTGCTGACACCAATGGACTTGGCCAGCCCGAGCCTCTGGCATTCTTCCATGGCCTCCCACACCCCTTTGAAGTCCATTGGAAGAAAATTCTCCTTCTTAATAGGAAATTCGAACTCGCCCCTTTTCATGCTCAATGGCCAGTGTATCAGATAGAGATCAATATATTCCAACCCCAGATTCCTAGACAAGTCCAAAAAGACTTGATTACAGCAAATAACAATCTGGGTACCTCCAAAAAAAACATGCAAAAACGAAACCATCCAGTTTACTGGTCGATGAATACACATCCAGATTCCAAGACAAGGCCAAATAAAAATAAAAATTTATCCTTTTTTCAGTTAAACAAAACTATCATCTATCACAGTGGAGCATAAGTACTGACTCGAGAGTCTTCTTGATGGCCGGAAGAACAAGGTTAGGGTGGGCATCGTTGGCCCAGAGCTTGGACGTGATAAATAGTTCATCTCGTGACTGGACCAGCCCGCGCTGGAGGGCCTCGGCCACGGCCGCGCCGAGTGGCTGCTCCGTCCTGTACACTGCCGCCGTGTCGAAGTGCCGGTAGCCCAACTCCACGGCAATGAGAAGGATAGAGACGAACTCGTCGCGTGGCGGGGGCGAGGCGCTCGCCGTTCCCAGGCCGATGAGCGGGATTTTGTTGCCGGACTTGAGAGTTGCCTCCGGGACCTGTGCCATGTGTTCGGTCTTTGGACTCGGAGAGAAGAGTGGGGTTAAAACGGGGAAGGATCGAGGTGGAAATGACGGCAAGTCGGCGAGGAATACGACGACAAAGAAGGACGTGCTGCCGGCGTGATCTATTGATTCTGTTCATACGGTGAGATTGACCCGAAATCCTAATTATCTAGAAGGTTTATACGCACCCCAATCTCTTACATCACCCAAATTTCAGAAGTACTAATTCTATGTTCTTCTTCCTTGGGCCAGTGTACCCATTAAATTTCTGACAATACCCGATCTTCTTTTTAGGCAAAAGTTTTAAAACAAATTCTTCTAGCACACATCTACATACAGCTCATTAATCCTTACATCTCACCAATCCCTATTTTAGTAAAAATTTTAATAATATTTTTTTATCCTTCAAACCTTAAAAACCTTACTTATTTTTCTTCAATTCTGCCATCTTGCAGCAGCGATAGCCAGGCAACACTAAAGAGCAAAAAACACCAGTATCTCTAGCCTAAGTAGTGTCTAGATCTAAGGCTGTGACCACTGTTCCAGCTATGATGGGGCTACGGTTTTTATAATTTTTTTTATAAAATATATATATATTTTTTCTTTTAATAAAAAATATTACAAATTTTCATCTATCCATCTTGTCATTTAATAAATTATTAAAATATAAAATTAAGGGTATGAGTATCATCAACCTTCACAATCATGTGATAATAAATAATAATAACTTTAATAAGAGTCTATGTAATTATTATAATAAAATATTTATAAAATTCACAAGTTCATAGTTATATATTGACAATATCTAAACCAATGAAAGAGAAATGACACACTTACGTGCCTAATCAAACCTAGCTAAAGAATTTTTATAAAAGTAGAGTAAAACTTTATTACAGCTATGACTTTCACATTACCTTTGAATCTAGACACAAGCACCTACATCACAAAGGATGCTAAGTATGTAGGAATCCTCAGTGGGTTAACAATTTTACAGTAATATAAAATTCGATCAACATACTATAAAATTCTAGTTATAAAACTAGTTCATGCATCACAATAGAAAGAATACATACATTTTATATTAATTATTTCATTCATAAGCAAAACTCTTCCTAAAGGTTCTCCAAACACTGACCTTATCTACAATCTCAATACTATTAGATATTGGGCCATCACATTATGATCTTAGTTCTCTGAAGTCTACCTCTCCCCATCTATACTATGAAGTAAAGGCTTACTAAGGCATATGGACCATAGTGTTGAGATTCTAACTTCTCATGATTGTCGAAACCTCATGTATTGCGTTGTGCTAGACCAACCATCTTTTCATGATTTAGCCTACTCAAACATGATTGCTAGGCTAGGGAAGTGGTTCTATATAATTCCCATTCTTTAGAGAGTTGGATGACCTTGACTTTTTTTCATACCAATCCTCTTCCTTCTATGTGGCTAACTACTCATTTTTGAAGCTAAGGCACTAAGTTGTGTGACCTTAGATGCCATATCTGGGTATATTTCATCACAATCAATGATCTCATACACATACATTGGGGTTATTAACCCCTAAGTAATAAGTGTATAATTGATCATTCATTCATATTACATATCACATCAAAAGCCATGCTATATTAATTATAGTTATTATAGTATACACTAGTTATAATCACAAGGAAATCTACAATCGTGTATTCTATCGACAGCCTTGTTGACATGTTGATGACCTCATCGATGACCATCGGTAAACTCATTGACTATGAGGTTTGTCGATATCTTTTACAATGTCCATCAATGAGTTAGCTGATAGATTGAACCTTACTGATAGAATTTATCTGGGACCTAACAAACAGGTCAACACCCTCACTTATGACTATTTGCTAGTTCACCGACACGTCCACTATCACTGACAAAGATACTAATCTCTATCGGTAACTTTCTAGATGGATAGATACCCTTACCAATACGCCAAATTCTACTGACAGTGGAATGATACCCATGTGTCATTCTCACCGATGCCTCATCGACGCATCATTTACACTACTGATGACTAAAAATAACATGCTTGCTACGTACTCATGTATAAGTATTGTTCATCTTCTTCCTCTTGTCGATGTAACCACTAACATATTAGTAACTCCACCAATGATCAGAAACATGCTAAAATGCTCTCATTCATTCTGGAAAGACATATTTATATATATTATTCTTAAAAATCTTTCTCAAACAAGGAAATCATTGAGCAAGCCATGATTCTACTTCTTAGTACAATGAAAATCATGAATTTGACTTTGAAAACTATAAAACACAAGGATTGTACTTTAATCAATAATATATTCAACACAAATCATGAAGAGCAAGAAAGAAATCCAAAACTACACTATTTCAGTAAAACCTCAAGTTTAAAAGATATCCAACCTTGAAACGTGAATATCCCTTGATTCCTAGCATTCACTTCACTTGCACTCTTCCATTGTTTCCTTCTCCTACCACAAGTCTCCCATTAGACTCGTTTGTCCCTTTTTTAAACCATTCTTAAGCTTTAAATACTAACATAGCTACCCAAAGAATCCGACTTATTTCTAGTAGCTTTATTAATTGTTCAGTCTATGTTGCAAATTATAGTACCTTTACCAAGCAATTGGTTCGGGCAACCTTCCATTATCTTTCATAAGATGCAGTCAGATTTGTCTTCATCCCAGCTAGAACCTTGGGGAATGCAAGGCAGGGCTGGGCATGAAAAGGGGAGGTGGCAGGTCATGATCAGTTACAATATCATGCCAATAGTAAGGGCATTTTTTTGGTAAATAATTAATGAGATTTGAAAGATGTCAATTGGAGATATTTTCAAAACTTTATCTGGGTGAGTGAGAAACAGGGTAAGAGTTTTTTGGGGTTCATATAATACTGCTCAATTATCAATTAAAGTAATCATTTCCAAGTATCATGTTTGGTATTTTTGGTGTAGTGCAGCACATGCATCCCATTATAGGTTACAATCTTAAAAAATTTGTAGTTGGTGGAAGGGCATCACATGCATCTTGCCATATAGATTACAATCTTAAAAATACATAACTACAAAAAAGAATAGTAGTTTTTGGCAAGGGTACCAAAAAAAAGTGAAGTAAAAAAAAGAAAAAAAATGTGCCTAAAACAAAGCACATTCGTATGAAAAATTATTACTTTCTTTTTCTCACATTAATAGCTTCATTTGTCCCCTTTTCACCTTTCTCCCATATGAAAGTTTGGTTCTTTCTCACTTTCCCGATGCCAAAATGGAGGCGGCCCAAGTCTTTGGGCTTTCTTGTCATGCCCCCAGCGTCCTACTAACCCGAGCCAAACCCGATCTAAGGGAAGGCCGGTGTGCACAGGGTGACAAAAGATTGATCTAAGTGGAACATTTAACCCCTCATATGGGTGAATTATTACGGAGTGGCGCATGATATAGTTCGTACAAGAGAAAGTAAGGAAAAATAAAGGACAACATAATTATAATTAGTGCTTAACAAGTACCCACATCTGTAAGTCACTAAACCCTCTCATGGTTTAAGTTAAAGGTCAACATGAGTCTAAGGCCATGCTGGTGAACAAAGTATATAACATAATCATCAAAACATAAAACTCCAAACAACATGCTGCATAGATAAGCAAGATACGTAGGGCCTCTAGGCACCCTCACACACTCCAGACTATATCCACCAACCTCTCCTCATAAAGGGAGTCCTTGTCACCTGCATGTCACACAAGAAAGATGAGTGAGTAAAAATACTTAGCAAAGTTTTATATTTTGAGAGAATAAATCTAAAATCATTATAGATATTTCACGTAGAATCTATCACATAAAACACTCTCATTCATCATGGGACATTTGCATAACCTGTACATTGCTAAATCATGACTATTCATCACATACACATACTTATGATATCATCAACATATCACCTACATACCATTCCACATGACATATCATCATATCATCTCATTCATTATTTATTCTTAATGCATATATTCATCTTGCATAGTATATCATAATATCATCTCATTCATAATTCATCCTTATTACATACAACCATCATGTATAAGAATGTCTCAATCACACTATCCTTGGTAAGCATAATTATTCTCAATCATAAGCATTCATCCTGCATAATTAGTGTCTCTAACACACTAGCCATAATTATGCACAATTATCATTAATCATACGCATTCGCCTTGCATGAAAAATATCTGGAACTCACTAGACATAATCATGCATATCAAAATATATCCACATGTGTCACATAAACTCAATTATCCTCACATAACTTGTGTAACTGGGTATAATATTATTTCATACACATGTAATATTAACAATGGTGAATGTCTCATGCATAGAGAAAATATAACTATCCCACTCACTCTGTCCAAAGCCTAAGCAGATCTATTGCTCACCTTGGCTGTAGCCTAAACAAAACTTACTGGACCTCATAGTAGCCTAAGAAGACCTGTTCACCCTGGCCAGTGCCTAAGCAAACCCGCTGCTCACCTTGGATGTAACCTAAGCAAGCCTACCCACCCTGGCTAAAGCTCAAGTATCCTACTTGCCATGGTAGTAACCTAAGAAGACCTGCTCACCCTAGCCAAGAGCCTAAACAAACCCACTGCTCACCCTGGCTGTAACCTAAGAAAGCCTACCCACCCTCGCTAAAGCTTAAGCAATTTTTGGTAAGTCGGTGCACACGGACATACCTTGTTGGATTCCCAGGATCCAAATAACTCAACAATTAACTTACTTAGCATTCAACTCCTCTTAACATGCAATTTAACTCATCTCAAGTCAACTCAACCCAGGGAGGATCCATGTTCCAAAAGGAACTCAAAACAAAATCATGTCATTTTGGATCCAACCAATTTGATAAGTCATCGATTAATTAATCTGGCAAGAAATATTACTCAATTACATCCAATCAATCAATCACAACCAATCTCGATAAATCTTATGCATAAAATTCTTTTTATGATGCATAAAACATGATACATACGTGGGCAACACTACGTGAATTCTAATTCATGAGATGTACTCCCATCAGCCATATATACATCATTCCTAATCCATATGTATTGACTAAGTACCACAATTAATCCCACAAGTGTGTACATAGTAATAGTGTTCAATTCTAAGCATAGACATATGTATTATGAACAAACTCTCATCAAACTGCACACATGTTCTCATAATTTAATCATGGCTCCTCTTTACTAAAATCATTGGTAAAAACCAGTGGAAAACCTCAAAGAGCACAAGTTCAAGTCAATTACAACATCATGCTAGGCTTAGGAAAGCATCCTCATCACTACACTTAAACTAGACATGAAAATATAATTCACTTATAATTTAGCATGACATGTAAAAGCATACAAGCCCATTTTCATGCTTTAAATTTGCTGGAATCTTAAGTAGAGCATGGAGAATCACTGAACATGAATTTAGGATGAGAATAAAACATGCTAAAATCCAATAACATGCAATTAACTTCATATTTGAACCACATCATAACTTTTAAGATAATATTCATGTTTTCATAGTAGCATTTCTAAGTAAAAATCAATCATTATTATAATAATGAGATTTAAGAAAAAGAACATGAAAAAGAACAAAAATACTAAAAATGGCAAAACTGTCGTTTGACCGTTCGAAGGCCTGGCCTTTCAAATGCCTATATAGTAAACCATGACTCATCTTCAACCTTGCAAACCCAAATTGAAAATACACAAAATTGACATAAACATTCAAATCTCTCTTCCAAATACCACAATATTGTAATATAAGTTTAGAAAATGATAAATCTAATCATTTATCAACTAACATAAAGAAATCACTAAAAAGACCATGCTTTACTTAAACTACCATTAAAGCTCAATATCAAACAAAACCCACATAAATCATCCTAAACTTCAAATATGAAGCCTATACCCATTTTGGAAGAAGAACCCTTACCTTCAGTGAGACCTTGGCCAAAAATCGAAGCTTGAATCTCTTATCAAATCCCTACCCATATTTCAGGTTTAGTTAATACCTTAATAAATTCGATTATTTAAGCTTAAATCACTTGAAAACTCAAAGATCTAGGGCTTGCTTTGTTCCAAGATAAAAATCCCTCATTAACGGTTTGAATTCAAAGACTTTTGTGGTATGAAATAAGATTTAACGGTGGAAAAGATGAGATTAAGAAAAATTAAGCAAAACCCTAAAAGATTAATGGAAAAATCAAGACTACTCTTACCTTAATCAAGTTTTCCTCTAATGTAATGGGGATTAAGGCTTCTTAGCTTCTTAGATCTTAGCCCTTCTCAAATGAGAATGAAGTTGGAGCTTTCAATTTATAATAAGTTATGGGCTATACAAATTAGAAATTAGGGGTACATATATAATTTTGTAATAAAAATATATAATTTTCTCATTTTAGGTGTATAACGAAGTTTAAAAATTTTGAAACACTTTAATAATATAATAAGTCAGGTAATAAGTCAGGTCTGGGTTTAGTGGGATCCATCACCCCAAATTACGAATGTAGGGCCTATAGTGGGACAGGCGTCCTAATATCTTTTTCAAAAAATTACCAAAAATTGAAAAAATAATTGGATAATCTAAATTTAACATAAAACCAATAAAATAAAGAAAATATTGACTAAAACCATTGTTAACCATTTTTTATCCAAAAATAAGACAAATCGGCCATTTTAACACTAAAATCACATAATCACAACAAAAATTAATTAAAATAAACCGGATAAAAGTTAGAGATTTTATATTACTAATAAGGTTCCTATTTTAGGTGGGTTGTGTCCCTTATAGGTTTTTATTGTTGCTTTCTATTGTACCGAATTTTGATTGCTTTTGGTTGTAGAGATGTTTCTCCTTCTGTATATCTTTCTCTCTGGTAGGTCTCTCTTTATGTCTTTCTGTCATCACCTGATACAAATGATACTTTTCATTCCAAGGAAACTGATTGGCTGGTGCAAAATAGCAATTATAAGATTATGCTCGTTTCTATGAGGAGTGCTACAAAGTGTCATGGTTGGTTTGACTTACCTTGGCCTTCTGAAAACTAGGAACATAGAAAATTTTGTTTCGTGATGCACACATCTGGGTCAACTGGGAGACTTAAGGGTGTATGTGGCACAGAGGAAGGTAGATCATGTACTGTTTAAATTTACCAACATATCTCAACATGGAGTTTATAACTTGAATAGTATGAAAAATATTATTCTTTCTTTACTGCAAAAATCCAAATAACATTTTACTTTGTGCTCAGCTTTACTATATTCTTCTTTCTCATTTCAAATAATTTTCTCTTTAGTTAACTAAAAAGAGAACATGTTTTTCTGATTTGCATCGATACGTAATATGTACTGGTTACTTCCTTTCCTTTCCTTCTCATCTCATCTCATCTCTGTCTCTCTCTCTCATCCTAATTCCAGAGAATGTCATTACTGTTTGTTCATCAAAAGTGTAAAGGACGCTGACTGCTCAGTACTTCATTTTACATTTTTCTGGACATATTTGGAATTAACTATTGATGGCCATTTTATTTCCTGATTCTTGATGTCATCTAGATTGACACTAAGCAACCTACTTTCTGGTGAATAGGTTAAGAGAGAGAAAAGTTATTCTATTTTGGGTATTTACTGGCGGGGATGATATATGGACTACCAACTAAGTGGCATTATTTATGCCACAATATAATTGATTTTTAGATAAAAGCTAATAAAAAAGGTTGGAATATTCAGATTTTTATATATTGTGAGCCTTAGTGAAAATAAACTCTTAAGGTTGTATATGTAGCCTAATTTCTTTGTTTAGAACTAAGTTGGAAGTATTCTTTTGCTAGGTCTTAGAAATTGGACTTTCTACGATGAAGAGGGTAGATAATAAGAGGAATTATCTGTTGGACTGAGATTGTGGGCAATTATTAAAATTGCCAAAATGTAGTTATTGTGAGAATATTGAGCTGCGTGTGTTGCAAACTTAGCTAATGTGTAATAAATGATAATTCTGTAGAAAAATAACTGATTTAGAACCTATTGATGTTTACTAAATGGGAATAGGGGTCCGTATTGAGATGTTTGTATGTGGTCATCATCTGGTTAAAGGTGGCAAGGGAACAAACAATGGCCAAATATGACACTTCATTAGAAATGCCAATTATGAATAACATGACAATGACTGCAATATAGTTGGAATAATGTATTACTGGCGATGACTAAGACAACGATGACTGTAATTTTGATTGTGATTTTTATTGCAAGTGAATTGTAGGCCTGATGTTGTGGTGCCGTTGTTCTCATTTTCATTATTATAGATCCTTTCTTACAGTTGTATCATGAATGCCTCTACTTTTACTAATCTACTTGTCCTTTTTAGGTCTTCTGAATCAATTTTTATGGAAGAATGAAATATTTTCCTTGAGCAAAGGAGAAGTTATAATCTTTAAGACATCAATCAGTTTTGTTGAGCATCTGTAGGAGTTCCTTAGTTTAGTTCTTTTCTGCACTGCACTTGTGATTCCACCTTACGATGAGTTGAAAGAAAATCCGTTTTACATACTGGATTTTTTTAAGGCATATCTAATGTTCAGTTGTTGCTGCTGTACTAAATTAGTGATTTCAGTAATATTCGACACCACATATGTCTTTAGTTGGCTTTTATACGTTAATGAAGGTGATTTTTATAACTTCTATATGAGACCTAAATTTATTTGCAAGAACTGATGTTACTGTGTTCTTCTAGTAAAAGAAATTGACCATTATTATGCAATTATATTTCACGTTCTCATAATTTTCCTCAAGATTTGTTGGGTAGCTATTTTCTTGTTCTTACAACCTCGAAAAAGAGCTAGAGAAGATGTTGATATTGATATGCACAAGTAGGCAGCGGAAAGAAGGAAACACCTTGATGTCAATGCACATTAGTTTTCTAAAATTTGTGGAGGATGTCTTTTGGGATATGTTGTTGGTGGAAGAAAACTGAAACAAAATAGTGATTGTTTCATTTAACCGGAATTAGATATATAGCAATATGAAAAGTGGTGATTTAGACTGGTTCTCCTCTAGAAGTACATGTTACTGAACCATAGCCTAACCTAGGTGTGACCTGCAGAATTTAGTGCTACATATCATTTCCTTCTTTTTTAAGGTGACGAAGCTGGACTTTTGACTTTTATATGGAGAAGTGGCTCGTAAATGCATTGAAGGATTTTGCTGCTAAAGTTCCGCGAAAAGAGGTATTAAATGGAATGGTCAACAACATGATTGGTTCTTACAGTCCACCTCATTGGATGAAAGTTTTGGCTCTATCTTCTATCCGAGTACAAGATGCTACTGTATAGTTTGATTCAAGAAGCAAAAATCCTTTTTGCTTGTGTAAATGGCAAAATAACATGGTAAATGAAAAATGATTAAAGAGATAATATGGAAAGCGAAAATTAGAATATTATTTTATACTGAACTTTTTAAATAGGAAGAAAAAGAAAGTGTGAGTTTCCGTGATTTTCTTGAATAGCAAGGAAATGTGAGAAAAATTAGAATAATTGCTTTTCTCGAAATTTTGCAATATGATAAAGAATCTGATGAAGCACATAAATAAACTTGTAAGTTTTAGCCTATTGCACCTGTGTGTATGTGTGAAGGAATTAATTCTAACATATATTGATATTTTAATAAAATTTAATAATTTCAGGGGCATAGGTAGTGAAGAGGTACTCGGAGTCTAGACAACTAAATTAGTGTATTTTTTTATATTGGTCACCTTACTAGAGTCTTTGTAGTGGTTTGTATGTATTTTTTAATGTATCAAAGTTGTAGAATTTAGTGAACACAATCCTTTCGTGCCTTTTAATGTTTTATTACGCGGAAAAGTTTGTTTGTTGGTGGTTGGTCTCGTTGCTATCGGAGCTATCTCAACAAAAAAATGGTCTATGATTTTCTCAATTTTAATATGTTGTTGATGGTATACTTGGATCCATCATATATCCTAATGATATGAGACCTATTATGGTTGGTAGATTTGTAATTAAACCTAATTTTGCATTTTTGTGGTTTCTCTCAATGGAGTTTAATCACTTTCCTTTCTGACTCTTTCCCATTTATTCTCCCAGAAAAGCTTGAGTTGGATGGTGTAGATTGTTTAGACAACAACCAAATATTCAATGAAATAAGCAATGAAAGTGATTTTTTATTTGTGGCGAGTGTCAAGCACGAACACCACAACAGTGTGGATGTGACTCAAGAAAAGAGTTAATTTGAACCTTTTTTATACATATTATCTTTACTACAATTAAGTTTTTTAGTACAAATTAAAAAAGAATTTATTTTAAAATTTTAAACAATTGAATGTTTTTAGATTCTTATTCATATTTAGATTTAGATTTGATTCAGATTTAGAGTAAAATTCAGATGGTAGGTTTTTTAGAAATTTCATATGGCTTTTCAGATTTAGATTTAGACAAAACAAATGGACCCTTTATACTAAAAAAATCTTCTTATAAAGCCAAACAATCACATGGCCGGAGCTAGTTACCTGATTCTTTTTATGCACCACAAGTAATTTCTTTCATTTTTCTTATGTTACCTAATGTTTTTTATAATAGGGTAGATATAGATATCCTATTGCGAAATTTGTGAACCAAAATCACATGGCCTGAGCCACCTCAATGAATTTCATTTAAAATTAGTGCAATTTCGTTTGGTAGATGGTATTCAGAACTAATAATTGTCCATCTTTCTTTTTAAAATGTTTGTGCCCAAATCAATTCATTTTTAAAGCTGAAATTTCATTAATAGGAGGGATGGCAAAGCATGCCATTCAAAACAATACAGACAAGTGATTAGCTAGATATACAAATGAAATTCCAGCAACTAGGACTGCTTGCTTGGTTACAAAAAGAGTGAATTCTGCCCCTGTTAGGCAAACCACCTTATTGATATTTTGAAGTAGAGAGAACTCCTTGCTAGGTAGTGTGCCAAAGACGAACACCAAACAAGTTCAAACAATTTATCTTAAAAGGCAAAAGAAAGTTGCAACATTTTGGCACTTGACATTCAATTTAGCTAACTAGCGAAGTGATAGCTAGGACCATGTCAATTTTTTTTCTTCTTTATTCCTTTCGCATTTAAGCTCCCAACTTTTGGTTGTGAGCAGCTCACTTTTTGTTAATGGTGAGCTAAAATAAAATTCCTTTTGAGTGGTAATATTTTGCGCTTTTGGTTTCATGGTTGTTAGCCTGATAACCTAGGAAATTGACTTTATTTATATTTGCTAAGGAAGTAATTAAAGGAAGGAGTCAAATAGGCATATTATCAATTTATTTGAAGCAGTTCAAAGCTACTGTACTTGTGATGGCATTGGGGTTTTCCACTAACCTTGTTTAGATCATATCTATGTGCATTTTAGTAAAGAAGTTATTATATCTCACTCTATTCTCTCTAGTTAGAGTAGCAAGAGGCATAAAAGTGTGAGTTTCACCTTACACCATTGCAGAGGTTATTGGATGTGAGCATAGACTACTCACATATCCACATTTTGTTAGATATATGTATCCACTTAGACAGTGACTTGACTGGATTTCCCATAGGCAGAGAGCTGGATGCTTTATTACTTGCACAATTGATGATTGTTAATTTTTGTCTATTGTATGTCATAGCTCAGTATGACATCTGAAGTGCTAGGAAAGAGAGAGTTGATCATATAATGGCCAAGATTTTGTACCTCCTTGCACAGACATAGCTGAAGCTTGATCTTTTGTCAATAAGTTTTGGTCATATGATGACATTTTTTCATAGACATATGCAGGAGATGATGCCCTACCCATACATTTTGTTTAGGTATAAGAAATTGACTGGTCTACCCATAGGCAGAGACTTGGATGCCTCCCTCCGTGCTTATTCGATGACATCTTACTATTGATTATTTCATGTCATTGCTCAGCACGATATTTGGAGTCCGAGGAGGAGAGAGTGGATCGCACAATGGCGAGGATCTTATATCCTCTTTCATAGTGGGTGGGTATTGGAGTTTGAATTGCCTTCCATTATTTTTGGTAGGATTATGAACTTTCTACATGATCATACACATGAGATGTTGCCATATTCTTATATTTTATGTAAGATATTTACCTCCATTCATCTCAAGATCCTACAAGGAGAGCCAATGATGGTTGGGATAGGACTTATTGATACTACAGTTATTCGTTGCATGATGTATCATAGTGAGGGACATGATGGAGTAGTCCAAGAGGAGCAGCAGACACTAGCAAATGATCCAGCACAACAGATTCAACCACATAGATGGATGACCTATGCAAAGTTTAGTACTTTTAGAGATGTGGCACATCGGGGTTTTGCCAACATCAAGAGGATGCTCCAAGACATATTCCCACAAGCAAATGGTGAGGGGGGCATTCTGATACTCATGATGTTGTTGGAGATGTTTGTTTTTTATGTTTATTTGTCACTTTTTCATGTATTCATGTAATTGACGTTGTTTTAGTTCATTTTATGTTCTATTTATGGGATGTATTTTAAAAAATATGCGATTGGAAGTATAGATATGTGATGGACATGTTTTCTTTTGTGGATTATTTATTTTCATGTCTTTTGTTGATATGTATGACTGTATTGTACTTAATTTAATATTTTTGTTAATTATTGTTTTAGTTTTTATCTATTTTTGTCAACAGGGGGAGAAATGATAAATGAAAATCAAGGTATTTAGTTTCATACTTATTTAGATTGTACTATGCAAATTATTTTTTTTATGAGTGTGTAGAATAAGTACAAGTTGATACAAGGCTATTCAATATCAATTCCAAATTGTCTTTGTTAAGTCTTAGTGTTGGTGAGTCATATGTACAAATTAAAATTCAATGCACTATGTCAAAGAGTTGTAGTTCTTATTTTGACCTTCAATCTTATAGTGTTTTGTCATTAAATTTCCAATGGGGGAGATTGAAATAACCTATGTGGCATTTGTAATATAATTGGCTAATTTCAATGGTAAAAAGTAAAAACTATGTCGAAACTTTGAATTTGTAATTACTCTTAGGAATATAACTAGATGTATTCATCATCAAATCAGGTTTGGAATGATGAACTTGAAAATATGAGCGGATGTGTACTTATGGATCAAGGCTGAAGACTAAAGAGTGATGATGGTAAAAGAGGTTTATGAAGCCTGCACTCTCATGCAAAAGTACTTGGAAGATTTTCAAATGTGATTTCGGAAGTGTTAGACCGATTTGAGGTAAAAAGAGAAACTATAAATAAATAGTCATCGATTGATCGTTGAAACAAGACACTCAACAAATCAATTGATCATTTATGAATTGTAGCACGGGAGAGATGAATTCATCGATCGTATCAACAAGAGATAGATCAAGAGTTGAATAAGCCCTTTGTAAAACAAAACTGAGAGTTAATCGATCAATTGCTTGGTCTATAGATCGATCGCTCAAAGTATGATGCCCTATGGAAATAGTGAATGGTCAATCCACAATTGGAATGATCGATCACTAATAATTTTAATTGCATAAGTTAAGCCTTTCCGGAAGAGATTTCATTCTTAGTTTGAGTAAATAACTTAAACCGGCTTCCAGGCCTATATACAGGCTAAGTATGACAAATTTGAAGAGAGAAAATCCTAAAAATTATTGGAGAACAAAGGAGAGATCCTTTATCATTTTTTTCTTAGAGTCCACAAAAAGCTTCAAGTACATGTTAATGATGGATTCATTGTAATGCACAACTGATAGAGAAGATTCTCACACAACAAATAAAATAGGAGACAAACAAAATTCTTCAAAGAAGTTGAAGAATCTCAAAGGTAGATCAACAATCAAAGAACGAGTATTTGACTAAGTTCCTAGAAGAAGAATAATAATAGAACATGATGTGGGAAAGCTATAAGGATTCTAAGAAGTACAAATTGAAGGCCAATTACGAAGAAGATTGAATAAATAGAAGGTGTTCTTATTTTTGTCAAGACTATAAGTTGGTTCGTTATTTGTGTGTTGTAAATTCCATCTTACTAGCAAATTGATTTGGCCTTGTTGAGGCTATCATGGTTTTTTTACCCTAGTTGGTGGTTTTCATGTTAAATCCTTGTGTGATCTTGTATGCTTTATGGTTTAATTGTTTGATAGTTTATAATGAATGTGCATAGTCATTAGGTTTTTAATGTTTCCACTATAGAAAAAAATTTTGCGCATAGAGTTTAGAACTCTTAATTCTTTCTTGAAGTACTAATTTTGGGAGTAAACTAATGTTCCGTGAGGTAGATTAGATGGATAATAAACTCTCACATTATATATATGCTAAACATATTTAGTTTTAAAACACATCCCAATGTCTCAAGGAATATATAATGAGCTAACAAAAGTTTCAAGCCATGAATACATGAAAAAGTGAATTAAACATAAAGCAATCAAGATTTAGAAGGTACATTGATTGATATGTTCTATTTTTTTATTTTCTAAAAAATTTAAAAATTCCAATAAATTTCATATCTCAAAACAAGACTTTTGCCATCAAAATAAGAGTTCTTCAACAATAAGAATTCAAGGTAAAAATCAAAACATCCAAACAAGCAATGTTGAGCTCTTTTTGACAAATTTTTATTAATTCTTTTTTAATCTAAGTGCATCCACATTTTATGTTTATTCATACCTTGCATTAGATTAGTCAACTTTATTGGTTTGTTATTTTTAATTTTAATTTTTTTATTTTGTCATTTTAATTCTCTTTTATTTACTTTTAAAAAAAATCACCAATGTTTTAACTCGTGTTTCTTTTAATCATGAATCTCGCAATATTACTTTTATTCTATTGAGACAAATTTGTCAAGACTCTAGTAAAGAAGAAGTTCTCATATTTTGAGTCACATTAGCTAGAATTTATGTACATTTTTTTCTAAAAAAAATAGAAAGTATTAAAACCTCTATAATGAATATGCATATACTTTATTCTGAGTTATGATATTTTCCCTCAATGAATTTTTCTAGAGCTTGGTTTTTCCTAAATCCTCTCAACTTACATAAATTTTTTTTATTTTTCTTTATATCAAGCGGATGGGAACTATACACTTACCTAGGCCGACTTAAGTGTAGGTCTTCCCCATCATCTTTACAAGGACAATTTCTTGAATAATATTTTGAAGCAAATAAAACTTATAAACTTTGAAGCATGTTAGAAGGAATTTTGTTTCATTAAATCCTAAATAGAAGTCTAGCTTTAGTTCCTTTACTTTGATCACCATGACTCCACCAGAATTGAAATTCCTTAGTCAAAGCATATCTCAGAATTTTCTCTTGAGCCTCATTCATTAAAATGACTTAAGTCTAAACATAATGTGTGCACATTTTAAAGCAAGAGAATTGCAAAATCAGGTAAAAAAAATTTAAATTGATCTTCACTCTCCTTAGTGTATCATTCTCTTTATTAATGTATACTAACCACAAATCATGTCATTTTTTAGCTGAAATGTAAATTAATTTATTTTAGCCTCAAGAGCTAAACAAATCAAAAAGAAAATAAAGAAAATTGTAAACCAAGGCAAAAGCTACACTAATTTTTATGCTTTTCATCATATTCCTTTTCTTTGTGTTTTTTACATTCAACTATGGATGAATCAAATCAATCTCTTTACTTAGAGATGACTAGTTCTTTAGCTTATTCTAGCCAACTTATCCCAAGGCAATTTAAGGCATTCTTGCTCTCTCTATTAACATGGGATCTAAAGTTCTCTAAGATAAATTATATGTGCTTGCTAATCCATGTGCCTTTGGCTTGAGGTTTCTTATTGTGTGAATTGATTTATTTCCTCTTCTTAGATAAATTATTCAAGTGTGAACCACCATAACTTTCCTTAATTTCTGATTTTCTCATGAAACATTGATTAAGGAGATTTATGTTGTGTTTTATGGCTTGAATTTGTCTAATTAAAAGGGACTTGTGATTATATTTCTTATGATGTTCCTTCCTTTGATAAGAATTTGGACTTTAATTCCTAGAAATTTCTTTTAGTTTTTGTGACACCCAACATTTTTAAATGCTACACATATCATAAATTTCATCCCACACGTGTGAATTTTATTCACACGACCGAACGTGATCGCCGTCAAGACATATAACAATTATAAAATCACACATAATGTCAAAACAAAATAATAAAATCCATCGGATTAAAAGCACATAAAATCCTTCGGAGTTAGGGTGTGGTAGAGGTGAGAGAAATTCACTAGCGTAAGTGATATGGGCTCAGAATGTATAGTCGAACCTGTAGGTGAAGAAGAATTGACGTGTGATGCTTGGCAACACGCATCGCGTGTGTAGATGCTGCGCGGAGGTGCGGAACTCACATAGTCACCGTGCAGCACGTTGGTGTCCCTTGGGACGCGGAGCTATTGTGCAACTCACACGTGTTTGTGTGAGCAATGCGGATGTGGCATCTGCATCTCTGACATATGCATCAGCCTACGTCGGCCCCCTTATTTTATTTATTTTTTATCTTTTTCAAATTCTAAAACTTCAAACTACAATATCTTTTCAACCACAAGTCGAAATCATGTGATTTTGGTACCGATGGACTCATATCGACGAGCCCTTCAAAACAATACCACTCATGGATAGGTTTTACTATAGTTTTACTGTGGATTCCACCCATGAGGCATGCTTCTCAAGTTCATTACTCACGGCCCCGATGTCCGATTCAAGTGGTTCAAAAACTATTGTGCTCGTATTTTAGAGCTCTACCACACACCTTTAAAAACTTTATACAAAACAATATTCTACTAGTGAAAATATGATAAAAAATCTCTTATTAGTTTTAAAGACATACCAAAAATCAGGGTTGTCAAAATCTACGCCCCTTATGGAAATTTCATCCTCGAAATTGAACTCATTAATCTTTGAATACTTCTGGATATTTTTTCAACATTTTGCTTTCAAACTCCCACGTTGCTTCCTTGGAAGAATGATGCTACCATAATACTTTTACCAATAGAATCCTTTTTGTTCGAAGAATATGTTCCTTACGATCCAAGATTTTGGTTGGTTTCTCTTTAAAGGATACATTAGGTTATAGGGTGAGACTTGTTTGATCCAAGACATGAGATGGGTCTCGCACAAACTTTCAGAGCATGAATATGTGAAATACATTATGAACATTGTTTAGTTGAGGGGGCAAACTCAATTTGTATACCACTAGCCCCACTCTATCTAAAATTTCAAACGACCCTCCAAAACGAGGACTTAGCTTACCATTAACACTGAATCTCATAACTCCTCGAGTTGGTGATACCTTTAGCAGCACATAATCACATGCACAGAAGTCGAGGTCTTTCCTTATCTGATCGGCATAGCTCTTTTGACGACTCTGAGCTGATAGTTATCGGTTCCTGATTAGCTTTACCGTATCAGCACACTACTGCAAAAATTCTGACTTTACTAACTTTCTCTTCCCCACTTCATTCCAACAAGTTAGGGATTGATAGGGTTGACCACAAAGAGCTTCATACAGTGCCAAGCCTATACTAGAATGATAATTGTTGTTATAAGCAAATTTAATCAATGGAAAGTGCTCATTCCAATTACCTTTCCAATCTATAGCTCATGCTCGTAGCATGTCTTCTAATGTTTGAATAGTTCTTTTAGACTGACCATCTATTTGCGGGTGGAAGGTAGTACTAAATCTGATATTAGTACTAACTCTTCTTGAATTATTTGCCAAAAGTGTGAAGTGAATCGACTATCCCAATCTGAAATGATTGATAATGGTACCCCATGTCGTCTCACAATTTCCTTTATGTACATTTTTGCCAATGCATTTAACATTTGTGTCTTCTTTAGGGGAAGAAAATGTGCACTTTTGGTAAGTCGACTCACTATAATCCAAATAGATGCATGACCTGATGAAGTCTTGGGTAAGGCTGAAACAAAATCCATTGTAATGTGCTCCACTTCCATTTCGGAATTTCAATAGGTTGGAGGATACCAGATGGTTTCTGAATTATGCTTTAACTTGCTGACAAGTTAAACATTTAAAGACAAATTCTCCATTGTCCCTCTTCATCCCACTCCACCAAAAATTCTTTTTTAAGTCTTGGTACATTTTTGTTCTTCCTAGGTGGATGGTGTATTGAGACCTATGTGCTCAATATAACAGATCTTATTTTAGTACAGGTACAGCCGAAACTACTAATCTTCCTCTTAATCTTATTCCATCATTAGAGCCTTTAATAAAGTCAGGCCTTTCTAAGAAGGTTTGTACTTCTGCATCCCCTCTCTAAGCTTCCATAATGCGCTCAACTATTTTGGATTTTACCTCAAAATTAGCAACAAAAGCCTTTTTGTTTTCCGATTGTCACTTAGGTTACATACTATGACTCCTTCCACCAATCTCCATTATTTTATCAACATTTGAGCCACCTTCCCCGAGGCCTTTCAACTCAAGGCATCGGCCACCATATTGGCTTTTCCTGAGCGGTATCATAATCATTAAGGTACTCAATCAACCATCTTTGCCTCAAGTTAAGATCACTTTGAGAGAAAATATACTTCAGATTCTAATGATCTATAAAAACTTCAAATTTCTAGTGTCTCTAGATTTTTAAGGCAAAAACTATTGTTGCCAATTCAAGATCATGAGTGGGATAATTACCTTCATGCTTTTATAGTTGTCTTGAAGTATATGTTAGTACCTTCTCATTTTGCATCAAAACACATCCAAGGCCCATTCTCAAGGCATCACTGTAAACAACAAATCCTCAATTACCAGACGGTAAAAATAATATTGGAGCAGTGGTTAATTTTTGTTTTAACTCTTGGAATGCATTCTCACATTCTTCATCCCATATAAACTTCACCCCCTTTCTGGTTAGCTTTGTCAAGGGTAATGCTATACTCAAAAATCCTTGGATGAACCTTCAATAATAACCTGCAAGCCCTAGAAAACTTCTAATTTATGTGTCTGTCTTGGGCCTTTCCCAATTTATAACTACTTCGATCTTAGCAGGATCCAGTGATATTCCATTTTTAGAAATAATATGACCTAAAAAGACAACTTGTTCTAACCAGAATTCACATTTACTCAACTTAGCATAGAGTTGATGATCTCTTAGTGTTTGCAGAACTATCCGTAAGTGTTCTTGATGTTCTTTTGGATTTGGAGAGTAGACCAATATATCAATAAAGACAATTACAAATTTATCAAAATAAGTTCCAAAGACTCGATTCATAAGATCCATGAATGTTGTAGGAGCATTCGTCAATCGGAATGACATCACTAAAATTTTATAGTGGCCATATTGGGTACTAAAGGTTGTCTTTGGGATATCTTCATCCCATATTCTTAGTTGATGGTACCCTGATCTTAAATCTATCTTTGAAAATACTTTTGCTTCTTGCAGTTGATCAAATAGATCATCAATTCTGGGTAAAGGATACTCATTCTTTATGGTTATAGAGTTAAGCATCCTATAATCTATACATAATCTTAAGGATCCATCCTTTCTTCCTAAATACGAGAATTGGAGCTCCCCAAGGTGAAACATTGGGTTTGATAAATCCCTTATCTATTAATTCTTGCAATTGACTCTTTAACTCTTTTAACTATGCAAGAGCCATAAGATAGGGTGCCTTAGAGATAGGTTCTACTCCTAGTACTAGATCAATATTAAAATATATCTCTCTTTTAGGTGGTACCCCAGGGAGTTCTTCTAGAAACACATCTGGAAAGTCCTTTACTAGTTCAATATCTCTTATCTCGACAGGTGGAGATTCCTCTGAAATCACACTGGCGAGATATGTTTGACATCCCTTGAAGATCAGTCATCATGCCTTCATAGCGGAAATTAGTCATCCTCCAAAAGACTTGATTTCCATGAAAAGTAAAAGTTTTCTCTCACTTATGGAATATAACTCTTTCCTTCTTAACATCTACTAAGGCCTCATTTTAAACTAACCAATCCATTCCTAATATGACGTCAAAGTCTATCATACTCAAGAGTATAAGATTAGCCTTCCATTATTAGTTTTCTAACGACATAGACACATATTGAAGAAATTTCTTGGCAATAAAAGTTTTTCCCATTGAAGTTGACACTTCTAAAACATATCCTAGTTCCATAATCGGATAACCAGTGCTTAAAGCAAAATCATAGGATATAAAAGAATGCGTCAATCCTAGATCTATTAAAACTTTAGCAATCTTATCCAAAATTAGAAGAGACATTGTATAACTCCTATTGATGTTTGAGCTTCCTCTACAGTGATAGCATAGACCCGCCTTTGCGCCTTAGCTTTTTGGTCTATCTTCATTTCGTCTTGATTCTTCTTTTTAGGGCATTCCTTAATCTTATGCCCAAATTCTCCGCACGCAAAGCATCGCCCTTCATAATAGTAGCAGCTTCTTGAAGGATGAACTTGGCCACGAATGGAACATGTTGCTAGCTTGTTCACCCCTTGGTTCTTAGTTGGCGGTCCAAAGGTCCTCTAAAATTTCCGATTGGTATTCTTAGTAGGAAGGGTCACTTTCCTTTTTCGATCTTCAATTTTAGAACTACTGCTTTGCCCATAATCTTTTCTTCCTACCAAAATCTCCTAATATTCTTGTTCCATTAGAAAGGCCAATTCCACAGCTCTGGCAAGAATAGTGGGTTGAAATCCTATTATTCTACTATGGAGTCCATTATTTAGACCTCTGACAAATATTTGAGGCTTCTTTAACTCTGTAGGGCAAACCTCTGGAGGAAAGAGTTGTAACCATACAAGGAAGAGATTTGCCCAAACTTCATGTTTCCTCTTTGAAGGTCTAGGAATTCTTTTTTATTCTTTTCCTGACAAGAGGTGGAAAATATTTAGCATATAATACTTCATTAAACTCTTCCCACTTAATATTCTCATTGTCAAGGAATAGAAGAGGAAGGACTGGAAGCAGCCAAAAAATGGATGTTTGAGGTTGAATGAATTTTTAAGGCAATGTGGGTTCTAGAAAATATGAAAGTGGATGTGGCCATTTTTGCAATGACAGGAGAGGCAGCCTTTTGGTGTCCATTTTTTGGCTGATTCCATTCCATCCTCTTCTTAGAACTTTGGAGCAATTTTCTTACATTGCTCAAGTTGTCCGTTTCACTATGACTACTTTTAGCCACATCCCTAGAGTTGCTTAAACGATCATGACTAGGATGAAATCCTTGTGTTTGTAGATGTTGGGTCATCCTTTGGATCATTGAATTAAGGAAATTATCCATCCAATTTTCCGGTGCCCTTACACCCTGAGTAAGGACATTTTTAGCTTGATCAGAATCATCTGATAGTTGTACTTCTTTACCATTATTAGGTGTCATTTCGGGGTGTTAATAGATTGTAACTACCTTGAAGTCACAAGAAAGTTTTTTAAAACTAATAGTTTATTTATAAACATTGTCTTACATATTTACATAACTATAAAAGTAGTATATCAGACACACACATCAAGGTAACTAATCTACATAAGAGCCTAAACACATAGACATATTTTCTTTTTCAAAGTCGGAGAATTTCCCCATTGGGCAATGATAGAAGTAGTGCCCTCGTCTTTTCACTTATATGGTCTTTCGATTTTCCCATCACTGCTTTATAATTGTTAAAACATAACATTAGAAAAATTGTCAACCTAAATAGTAATTATTTGTATAACCAATCATAACTATTGCTCTACCATAGTGATTCTTAGGCTCTGATATCAAATATGATGACTGCCATTTTTAAATGATACAAATATCATAAATTTTGTTCGACACGTGTGAATTATATTCACATAACCGAATGTGATGGCTATCAAGACATATAACAAGCACAAAATCACACATAATGTCAAAATTAAATGATAAAATACATCAGAGTAATAGCACAACAACAAAATATATTATATATAAAGATATCAGGTTTACATCGCATAATAAATTATTTTACATGCCTCATATCACTGTGTTTAGAGCTCATAGTTATACAAAATTGAGGCACATTCTACCCTTGCACATTAGTCACAAAACTATTTATAAATGATATCATGAGCAGTAATCAAACAGTTTAGCTGAAAAACTCTTCTTCTTTTTCTTCTCCTTGAGCACTAATTTTTGCAAAGTCTAGGAGTGGGTGAGTATT
Organism: Saururus chinensis; assembly: GCA_035235625.1. Classification (NCBI taxonomy): domain Eukaryota; kingdom Viridiplantae; phylum Streptophyta; class Magnoliopsida; order Piperales; family Saururaceae; genus Saururus; species Saururus chinensis. Next base: position 24,675,221 of record CP141142.1, read on the forward strand.
TCCATACTCAATAGGTCGCATTAATATCTAAAGTAATGCTTAGCACCACTGTGTCTGGCATGCTCGATTTAGGAGGAAACGGTTTTTGAACGGCTTAAATCAGAGTTAAAATGGCTTAGAACTGGTAATAGAGAGTCAAGGTATGGTAGAGGTGAGAGACATTCGCTGGGGTAAGTGATATGAGTTCGGAATTTATAGCCGAACCCATGGGTGAAGAAGATCTGATGCACAACGCATGGCAACCACGCATCGTGAGTGTAGACACGGATGAATAGAATACGAACATCGTGCAGCTCCAACGCGCGCCATCCATGTTGATGATGCAATGTGTCAGCCTACATCAGCCCCCCCATATTTTATTATTTTTTTGTCTTTTTCAAATTCTAAAACTTCAAACCATAATATCTTTTCAACCATAAGTCGGAATCGTGCGATCCTGGTACCGATGGACTTATATTAACAAGCTCTTTGAAGAAAGACTACTCATGGGTAGGTTTTACAGTACTTTTTTTCGTAGGTCCCGCCTATGAGGCACATTTCTCGAGGTCATTACTTACGACCCTAATGTCCGATTCAAGTGGTTCAAAAACCGTTGTGCTCGCCTTTTAGAGCTCTACCACACACCTTTAAATTTTTTATCTAAAACAATATTCTACTAATTAAAATATGCTAAAAACTCTCTTATTAGTTTTAACAACTTACCAAAAATCAGGGTTGTCATAGTTTTATCATGTGATTATCTTTCCTTGGGTGCATGGGTTCTTTAGCTTTGACAAATTAGTGACACTATTAGATTGTGGAATTAGTCTAATTAAATCCTAGTCGTCTTTTATTTACTATATTGTCCCATGTACAATATGTAGTCCAATTTGTCTTTCCCTAAAGTGAAAGATTTAATTTTTTCTTGGAAAATTTTTAATATACTCCTTAGATTATCAATCTTCTTCAAATAAGCTTTATTTGTTTCTACTATCTCATGAACTTCATTCTCTAATAATTTTATTTTATCTAGAAGATTACTTTTCTCATATTTGAAAGCATTAACTTCTTCATTAGTAGACACAAGTTTATCTTCTAAAGATATAGATTTTCTCCGTTCTTTCTCAAGTGCACTCCTCAAAGTTTGAACATCTTTATCTAGTTCTTCTTTATCTTCAAACAAATTGAATTTTTTAATAGAAATATATTCAATTAATTCCTCCTATCAATTTGACATCTTCTCTAAATTCTTACACTTTTTACTTGATTTAGTGGCTTGTGTAAAATAACTTTTAACATCAAAATCCTCTTCATCACTAGAAGAATATTAAGACTTGATGAATCAATCAAGAACAAGTAAACAAGTTTTTACAAGCACACAAAATCTCCACAAATATACCTTTTGCAAAGATAAGCAAGATAGACACACACACACTAGCATGCAAAACTATATAGATAGCATGATTTAAAGAGCAAATTTTCAATCAACATCCTCAGCTACCACTTGGGAGTTTAATATCCATGTTGATAGATTAGTGGATTACTAGATCACACTTAACCCTTGTACTTTAACAAGTAAGCAATGAAGAGTCTAGACTCTATATGCAGGATTTTTGCCTAAGCAACAAAAATGATTATACCTAATCTCTATGCATCCATGTTCATTCTAATAATTAATCAAGCTAAAATCATACATATCACACATGCAAACACAAACACACAATGTTTTATGTGAAAAACCTAAAATTGGGTAAAAAATTATGACATGCTCTCAAAAGCTAAATCAATGCACTAGCAGGTAAGACGATTACATTGACATAAGCAAATAACCAACCTCTTATGAGGACTCTAACAGAAACTCCTTTTATTCAGATCTCCTGCTTCTTTTGTTGATAGCTTTCAAGTTTCTCACCTTAAGACTTGAAGCTTTTCTCCACCTTGATTTTTCTTCATCTTCTTCTAGCCTCTCCAAATAAGCTCTTGTTTATGGCATTAGCCTTAAGCTTCAATCCTCCATTGAGCTTAATTAACTCTCCTCTTATGTTTTTTGTGTGTGAAATTATTTTTTTCAGTTGTGTGTCACGCAAGCAATCAACTATAACATGAACTTTTTTCTCTAAAACTCTAGGTTTTTCTCTTTGCAATTTTATGTTTGACTAGCCCTTATATAGTCTATTAAATTGGTTTATGAGTTAGAATTCAAATAGGAATGGATTGGCTTTCAAAAGGTTTAAACTAGGTAAGTTACATAAACAATGATTGATCAGAGCTAACAACGATTGATAATTCACTATTTTATTATGGATAAATCTATTCAATCCATCTATCACTTTGAGCGATCAATCAATAAACTCCCGTCCAAATTTTACGTAGTCTAATTAAAGTGTTTATTGATTGATTACTCAGTCATTATGCAGTAATCGATCGATGCATAGTAAATTTTTACATTTTACCTTAATTCAGTCTTAAACTTCAAAAAACATTTAATTCACTTTTCCTAAGTTAAACTAAATGAAATGTCTATATGAGTGTGTGGAAATCAACATTTTACCTTTGATAATTAGCTTAGTCTTCAACCTTAATCGATAAGAACACATCTGCTCTAATATTTCAAGTCAATCAATTCCAAATCCAATTCGACCACAACTAAATTTAATCGGATTTCTAATACTAAAACATTCATTAAGTTTAAACATTATTTTGATCATTGAAATTAGCCAATTTACTATACTTATACCCCATATGTTCTTTTAAAAAGAACATATTAAATCTCAATGGCAATCGTGGGAAGTTTAGTATCCACTAGGTGGTGATAATAGATCACTAGATTGCTCTTAACCCTTATACTTTTTTAAGTAATTAAGAGTTCTAGTCTAGGAATTTGTTTAGAAGCAAAATAAATGATAAAAAAACCCTAATTTATAATTGTCATTCATGATCAATCAAGCATCAAATAACGCATGTAAAGCATATAATCGCACAAGGATTTTAGGTTGAAACCCCCAACTAGGGTAATATCTACGGCAACCTCAATCCAAGGCTAAATAGATCTTACCATACTCCAAACAAGCAACCAACCTAAGACTTGACACAAACTTCTTTTGTTCAACTTTCTCTTGTTGATGATGTTGGCCTTCAATTCTTCCTCCACTGAATCATTGAAGCTTTCCCTCTTTGTGTTTTGATCGATGTCTTCTTCTTCTAGCAACTCAACCAAGAACTCCTTCCTTGTTTGCTCATTTACTTCTGGGGATTCTTCAACTCTTTTTAAGAACTTTGCTAACCCATCTATAAAATTTTTGTGTGAAATATTTTCTTTTTTGTTATGCATCAACATGAATTCACCATGGATAACCTCTTCAAGCTCCTTTGTGAATTGTTAAGGAAAATAATGTGAAAAGGACTCTCCTTTCTTCTCGAATACTTTCTAAGTTTTCCACATTTTCCACTCTTCAATTTAGTAACTTCTTATCCTTTATATAGGTCTCCAAGTTGAATTGGCACTTTGACTTCAACAAGGAAATAAAACTATTATGTAAAGGCTTGTTTAGGGAAACTAAAACTACTAGTAATCATTCATTTCAAATAGCGATCAATTGTTCACCATTTTCTTGAGGCATGACTCCTTCAGCGATCAATTGGTCTACAAAGCAATCAATTGATAAACTCTCGGCTTGGTTTAACAAAGGAATAATTCAGGTGCCAATCGATCTTTTCCATGGGTGATTGATTGATATCCTATTCTGTGCTACAATTCATCATTGATCAATTGATTCAATCAGTGTGCTTATCTAGTGATCGATTGATGGTAATGTTCAAAGATAGTTTTGTCTTTTTAACACTAAATCCTTTTGAAACCTTTGAAATTACTTTTGAAACTTCTCATGTGGCATTTGCATGAGAATGTTTATTGAATAAGCCACTTAAACCATCAATTTTCCTTAGTCTTCAATCATGACTTATAACATGCCTCCTGCTATTTTTCAAGCCCATCAATTCCAAACCTGACTTGACCACAACTACATCTTATCAGATTTATATAACTAATTGCATACTTAAGGTTTCTTATATAATTTTGACAAAGAAATTATTCAACTAACTTTACATATGACACATATGTTCTAAGAATATCCCCCTTTAGCTATTTTTGTCAAAACACTATATAATTGAAAATCAAAAGAAAACTTCAACTCTAGATATAATTAATGCATTGACTTTCAATTTGTACAAATGACGATAATATAGACAATTTGGAATTGGTATTGAAAAGCTTTGTATAAACCTATACTTATACTGCACACTCAGAATAAAAAACATTAGCATAGGAATGCCAATCAAGTATAAAGATAAGCACTTTAATCTTCATTAATCATTTCTCCTCCATTTTGGCATAAAAAGTTAAGTAATAATTAACAAAAATAATCAATTAAGCACAATGAAGTCACACATATCACCATAAGACATAAAAATAAGTAATCGATAAAATAAAACATGTTCCTAATCACATATCCATCACATAATCATATTCAAAATACATCTCATAGTCAAATGAAACATAAACTAAATTGAAATAAGTTTAAGAACCATAATACATGGAAAATTGATAAAATAACAAGAAATCAATTTGTTCCAGCATCATCATCCACGGCAAAACTGCTTGCCCTCACTCTCTACTCATGGAAATTTGTCTGTGAGCATATGTCTAACATCTGTAAGATCCTGGAGTAGTAAATCCTGAAATGCTTAGAACTCAGCATAAGTAACATGTCGGTTCAGTTGATTCTGATGTGTTTGTGCTTGTGACTCCTCTATATCTCCCATCAGGCATCTATGATATGACATCATACAATGAATCACAACTGCATTGATAGTAACCATCCTAATAATTGTAGGATCACCTCATGAGCTTCTAATATGAATGGAAGTAAATCTAGGGATAAACATCACTAGGAACTAATCATCTGACATAGATAAATTCCTAAAATTTCAAAAAAAAATTGAAATGCATGTTAAAAGTAAGATTTTTTAAATGAAATAAAACCCTAAATTTTTTTGTGTTTGATTGGCTCCAAATTCTGAAACATGATAGATGTCGATTAGAAAAAATATTCATAACTGAAGCTATGCCTAATTTTGATAAAAAAATACTCAATTGTGTAAAATCCCTAATTTGGAGTGAAAACACGAAATTGAACCATTTTTTTCATCACTTGGAATTTTGTAGAAACATAAATTAGACTATTCTAAACATTCTTATTTGTTCAATAATCATAAAAAACCACTTTCAATTCACTAAAAATTAAAAAGGATTGTTCAGTACTTACCTTAATCGTGGACAAAATCTCTAATTTGATAGTGAAATCTAGTGTTTTCCCTTGGAAAACTAAGCCTTGTCTCCTTGTCTCTCTATTTTGCACCACTTCGAAGAGTATGGAATGAAATGAGGAAGTTTATGGGCTTTAGGCTTCTTATCAAATAGTGCTTATGTGCAGAAATATGACCACTGATCGATCGCCCGTGTGATCGATTTTGATAGATCTTGAATTAAATAAATTTTAATTGTATAAAATTTAAAAAATTTTGAACAAATTCCAATAAATTTCTAAAATTATTTTAAGACATTATCCATTTAAATAAGATTGTTTTAAAGTTAAAACTCAAAATAAAAAACAAACACTTTTAACAAACAAAGTTGAGCTCCTTTTGACAATTTTTTAATTAATTTTCCTTTAATCTAAGTGCATCCGTAGATTCTGTTTATGCATAACTTGCCTTTGATCAGTCAACTTCAATTGTATGTAATTGTCAATTTCTATTTATTCTTTTTAGCACTTTAACTCTCTCTACTAATTTCTGAAGAAACCACTAATGTTTTTAACTCTTTTCTTTTTTAATCTTCAATCTCACAAGATCACTCTTATTCAAACTAATAAAAATTGATTCGGACCCTAGTAAAGAAAAAGTTCTCATTTTTTAATTCCCTGTAATTAGAATCTATGTGCATTTTCTCCTAAAATATAAAAAGATAATAAAGAATATGCCCTTGTCTTTTTCTGAGTTATGATATTTTTTCTCAAATTATTTTCTAGGGTTTGGATTCTTTTGAATCCTCTTAACTTATCGTATTTTTATATTTATTTATTTTCTTGACGTCAAGTAGACGAGAATTTCATACTAGCTTAGGCAAACCTAAGAAGGCAGCCCTTCTTCATCATCTTTACGAGGGCAATTCTATCGGCCAAAAATATATTAAAGTACATAAGACTTACAAACACTTAATCAAAATATATAGAATTTTATTTTTTCTTTTGAATTTTATGTAAAAATTTAGCATAAGATCCTTTAATTGAATCACAAGACTCCACTAGAATCTAAATGCCCATCAACCTATGGCTAAGAATTATCTCTTGATTTTCATTCATAAAATTGACTTGAGTCTGAACATGATATGTGCATATTTTAAAAATTAGATAATTGCAACATTATGCAAAATAAAAATGAATTAATCTTCACTCCTTGGTGTTACTTTTCAACTTAGAAGAAAATTAATTATTTTATGTCTCAAGAGCTGAACGAATAAAAAATAAAATCAAAGAAATGTGCCAAAACGAGCAAATGCTACATTATTTTTTTTTTGTGTTTTTTATCACATTCTAGCTTTTTCAGTTCAAAACCTATGAATTAAAAGACATGTAAACCAAACAAAATACAATAAAAGCTAAAACATGTGTTTGTCTAAAAGATTGGAATAATTAAATCATGGACACAAAATCAATCTTTTTTACTTAGAGATGACAGGCTTCTTACCTTTGCCTGGACAACCTATCCTTAGGAAATTTAAGGTGCTTATGCTTCCGATATCAACTTAGGATCAAAAGTTCTCTAAGATATATTTTCTAATCCAATTTTAAAACTTTTAGTTGCCTTGAGTAACCATCTTTAGTGTAGAGTTTGGCGTGTGCTTTCTAATTGATCTATATTTAGTTTGAGGTTTCTTATAGTGTGAATTGACTTATTTCCTCTTCTTAGGTAAATTATTTTTGTATAAATCATCATAATTTTCCTTAGTTTTAGATTTGTCCATGACACATTGACTAAGGTGATTTATGTTTGTTCATAACTTTAATTTGTCTAATTAAGGACTTATGATGTCTCTTCCTATGGTTAGACTTTGGACTTTGATTCTTAGGAGGATTCCTAGGTTTTGATACGTTGTCAACTTATAGAACTACTAGAGGTGTATAGGTTCTTTAGCTTTGACAAACTTAGTGACACCCTTAAATTTAGTAAAAATTGACTCTTTAAACCCTAGTCCTCGATTATCACTTCTAGTTATCTTGTCCCATGTTAAGATTTTTGTCCAACTTCTCTTGCCCGAAAGTGAAAGATTCTTGAAAAATTTTCAATTCACACCCTAAATCTTCAATCTTCTTCAAATAAGCCTTATTTGTCTCTGCTCTTTGATGAACTTCATTCTCTAAAAATTATATCTTTTCTTGAAAATTACTTTTCTTCGATTTGAATACATTAACTTTTTCATTAGTAGACACAAGTTTATCTTCTAAAGATCTAGATTTTCTTCTTTCTTTAACAAGTTCACTTTTCAAAATTTGAACCTCTTTCTCTAGTGATTCTTTATCTTTAGCCAATTGAAATTTGTCAATAGATATAGATTCAATTGTCTCATTCAATTTGACAATCTTCTCTAACTTCTTGCAATTTTTACTAAATTCAATGGTTTATCTTAAATAACTTACAACATAAAAATGCTCATCATCACTAGAAGAAGAACAAGACATGATGAATCAAGCACAAGTAAACAAGTTCAAACAAACATACTAAAATATATAAAAAAACACATTTTGGAGACGTTAGAAAGATTGAGCAAAATAAATGCATACTAGCATGTAACACATGACTGATGGCATGAAACAAAAGCAATTTTTAAACAAAAAATATTAAACTGAAACTTGAGAGTTTAATATCTATCTAATCAACTTAGTGGATTACTAAATTGCTCCTAAAACTAGTACATCAAAGAAGTAATAATAAAAAATTTTAGCCTCTATGCATATGATTTTTTCCTATAGCGAAAATAATAAAAACCTAATGACTATGTGCATTCATGATCAAGCTGTAACGTCCAGGAATTTTCTAAATTCCTGAAATCGTACACGTCAAAATTAAGGTGTAGGACTCCTTGATCTTCCTGTAGGAATAACTTAGTCATATGTTGGATTTGGTGGCTAAAATATATATGGATGGAAAGTAGACAGAAAGAGCTTCGAAACGCCACCAAGAACGTGCAAATCGGAGTCCGAATGAGGGAGATACGACCATTTGAAGTTGAACATATCGTGTAGCACCCGTTTACCCGAATTAAACGTACGACTTGTCTGTTTAAGTCACTATGAGGGCCCGATCAATTACTGTTCCAAAATTGGGTTTTTGATGCCTAATTTTTTATGGGATTAGGAGCCCTAATCCCATGCTTATAAAAGGCCTTCTTAGGGCACAATTTGGGGGTCTTTTGTCCGTTTTGGGGAGCTTTTGGGACGGTGAAGGAGATGAGGGAATTCTCCGGCGAGACTCCGGCGAAGCATTTGCGGCGGTGGATCGACGACAACTCGGCTATTGAGGTTGGATTTCGAGTCGAGATTTGCATAGATTTGTAAATTAGAAGATAAACCATATTTGTAATTGACATGAACAGTAATCTCTGCAATTACTATTCATGCAGTTTTTTTTAAATACTTATTTATTTACTGTTCAACTGTCGGCCGGCCACCGGCCGACTACTGGTGGCTGGACCCATGGCTGGAATGGTGTGCCGGTTCTGGCCTTTGCCGTGGCGGCCAGAGATGCTTGGCGGCGGCGGCAGCGGCTTCTGCCGCTGCCGCACAGTTTTAAAAAAAAAGAGAATCTTACGGCTATGGCAGCCACCGGACAGCAGCGGAGCCTGGCCAAACAGGATAGTCACTTAGAGGCAATCCGGTGAGGCTAGCCTCCCGCCCCGCCGTGGCTGCCTGGCGGCGATCCTGTCAGTCCTAGCCATTGCCCCGCCATGACGGCCTGGAAGCCGCCGCCAAGGAGTCCTCGCCGGAATCGGGGAAGACGACCCACTGTGGGTCATCTGCCCAGGTTCGGGTTGGGTGACCCAAACCAGGTGGTTCAAGACCCGGTCCGGGTCAGTTTTAAAAAAAAATGAAAAGAGAAATAAATGAGGGTTGTGAACCGGGTCCGGTTTAGGGGGATAAATATGTCAAAAAAAATTTAGAAACTTACTCGTGGACCAGGAGAGGTGTGGGATTATTGTGACTGAATTTCAGGCCCGGAAAAAATCCCAAAGTCTCTAAAATGACCTTTTTACCCAAGGTAGTTAATTCATCGTGTGTGAACTATTTGCCCGACTTCGGGGCCCCGGTCCAGGGGCCTAGGAGTTGATTTAAAAATCAAAAAACTTCTCAGTGAGAGTCCAATTGGTTACAAAACTATAGGACAAATCACTTAGTGAAGAAAAATACCAATAAGTAGTTAATTAACCCTTTTACCCTTAGGGTTTATCGTAAATCATTAGTCAAAACCTGGGTCGGTTCAAGGGGTTCTCGAACCCATTACACGCCATGAAAATTACAAAGAGTCCATGAAGGCTAGTAGTACCCTTGGTTTTAAATTTTAGAACCATTGGATGTCATTAAGCCGTTAAACCAAATGACAGAAATACCATTTGAGTGGACCCGCCCACATTCATGTGAATGGAAGCGTGAGTCGGTCTGAGAGTGGAGCCTTGTGAGAGGTCAATGACTTAAATCAATAGAGGGGTAGTAAAATGACTAGAATGTCCCAAGGGAGGATATCATACCTTAAGTGGTAAAATTACCCTAACGCCCTTAGGGGAAATATATTCTGTTTCTGTCAAAACGAATGACCTAGTGAATCAAGAGTACCCTATAAATGACTTCAAAAGGAAGGAGCATGATCAGTAAGTGACACGAAGACCTTGTCGGGTCGCAGTGTCATGAGAAATAAGGGGTAGAACCCTAATTTTCAGGTTTAAAGCAACGTATTTCATGAGTCTGCAACCGAGTGCACTGATCGACTAGAGTATTTTATACATCACTCATGGAATATGTTAATTTACATATCGGGCTTGAATTCTCTGAGCCCTAGCCCTACAAATGAATGCAATGGGCCTCTGTTTATTATTTATATATTTGTATGATTACATGTTATTTATGATGATGCATATTTTTTATATTGATGCATTGATTCATATCAGTAACATAAGATTAATGAAGATTAATCAAGAGACATGGGTTGCTGTTGGTTTGGAGGGAGAACATCTAATCAAGATAATGACTAAAATACCCTCTTTAGGGTTGAGACCAGTTTATGGAGTGAACAGGGCCCTGACTTAGAATCTTACCTTGGTTAATGAACTGAGGGTGATTTTGGGATGTTCTTTGAGTCATAGCTCAGTGGATGAGCTATTTTGTGGGCCGATTCACAAGGTGAAGAGGACCCACATGGTTGAGTGGTTACTTGACTGGATGAAAATAATCTAGTCTAAGTTTTAGATGTTTGGGGGAGTCAAGGGTCACAAGGACCTAAGGCTTCTATGGATACATTAGTAATGTCTTATAAGACATTTTCTCCCAGCGTTGGGAAGGTGGAGATTGCAATATGCATCTTCATCGCCACGATGGTTTGGGTATTGACCAGAGGGTCTTTACCACGGGTCTCCCACAGGTCTTCCCAGGACTATTTAGTACATATGAAAAGCGGAGTTACATAAGCATCATGGAAGGCTTGTGTTTCTTGCCAATTTGTGTCCATGAGCACAGTTGGGATCCTGTTCCTCAGATTCATGGCAGGCTATTGAGAGCCCTGAGGATTTGGGTCAAGCTACTGTTAAGCAGTCTACTCCAAGGTTGGAGTACTTTATTTGGGGATTTCTCGAGGGGCGAGTCATCTTTGAGTTACAGATTTGATAGTGTTAATTATCGAACAAGGGATGTGAGATAATTAATAACAATGTTTGATATTGCTTGTTAATTAGACAAGTGGAACAGTTAAAGGACTTACTAAAATGTAGGTTGAAAATATCTAAGCATTGCATGTGTGATGCTATGCTTCATAGGATAGAGTAGTTTCTAGGCAGAACTACGTCTGGATCCGATCTTATTGGAAATATTGGAGATGTTGTTTGATGAGTACGTAAGCAACTAACATTGGGTGATGTTGGCCCGATCCGAAAAATATTAATAAAACCTTTTGTCCTTTGGAAGCTCTTCTCCTGTAGGCGGAGATGCTCCATTGTGGTTGTTGTTTGGTTTGCTTTGTTGCAGATTCTCCAGGCGACGACATTGAGACCAAGGCAGGCGAGCATAAGAGGTTTTCGCGTTTCTGCAACTCCGGTACGTTAGTGTACCTTTATCGTGAGAGTTAACTTGTTATTTATTTTCAGATAGGTGACGGACTTATACTTAGATGGATGAACTGGTCTTTATGAATTTTCAGACGTTAAATAATATCATATGATTTGATATTCATATTTGTGAACCCAAGTTATCATGACCTGGATATTTAATCAAAGGGTTTGTTTTGTATTTAAAGAAAAAAAAATTTCGCTACCTACCGTTCATGCTATTTAAAAATGCATTTAAAAATTCGGGTCGTGACACAAGCTATCAAGCAATTAAACCATAAAGCATGGAAGATAACCAAAACTTTAACATGGAAAATTTGAATTAGGGTAAAAAAACCCATGCTAGCCTCAATAGGGCCAAATCAATGCACTTGTGAGACAAAATTTACAATACATAAAACAAGCAAACAACCACTATAATTGATACAAACAAGAACACATTCTCTTTGTTCAATCTTCTTACATGTTGGCCTTTAATTTTTCCTCCATAGAATTCTTGAAGTTTTTTCTCACCATGTTTTGTTCTTCTTCTTTTAGCAACTAAATTAATGACTACTTTGATTGTTGTTCTTCTTTTGAGATTTTTTAACTCCTTTAAATAATTTGTTATGTCTCCTCTTTTATTTGATGTGTGGGAATATTCTCTATCAGTTGTCCATCACCATGTATCTACCATTTATATGTACTTGAAGGTTTATGTTGATTCTTTAGGAAAACAATGAAGAATGACTTTTCATTTCTTCTCTAATATTTTATAGGTTTTTCTCTCTTCAAATTCGTCATGTCATAGCCTTTATATAGGTCTCCAAGTTGATTTAAGTCATTTACTTCAACTAAGAATGAAATCTCTTCCAAAAAGATTTATCTTAGGCAAGTGAAACATCTAGTGATCAATCATTCAAAACAGTGATTAAGTGTTCATTATTTTCTTAGGACATGAAACTTAAAGCCCTTGATCTATGAACCCAGCAATCAATCGATTAACTCTTAGATTCTTATACAAAGGATTGATTCAACTCTTGATCATCTCTTGCTGATGCAATGGATCAATTCATCTCTTTCGTGCTACAGTTCGTAAACGATGGATTACTTTGTTTAGTGTCTCATTTTAGTGATTGATTAATGACACTATTTATTTATAATTTTACCCTTTTTACCCCAAATTGGTCTAAAAATTCCAAAATCACTTTTGAAGCTCTTCAGCCTTGATCCATAAGAACACATTTGCTCATATTTTTCAAGTCCATTAATTCCAAACCTAACTCAACCACACCTACAACTTGTTAAATTTCTAAGACTAATTACATACTTGAAATTTCAACAAACTTTTGACCAATGAAATCAACCAATTACATTACATATGTCACATATGTTCTTCCATGATGGACATGTTTATCATATTATTTATATAATTTTCATGTTTTATGGTTATGATTATGATATGGATGAGCTTAAATTGAATCTTCCATTATTTATTGATTCTCTTTTTGTCTATTGGGTCAAAAAGGGAGAGAAATGATTGATGAAAATCAAAGTACTTATTTTGATGCATATTTTAGCCGGCTATGCAAACATGTTTTTTTTAAGAGTGCATGATAAGTACAAGTTTTTCAAGGATCTTCTAGATCAATTCCAATGGTGTCAATTATGTCTAAGTATTGTCAAGCCATATGTACAGGTGAAATCAATGCAATATGTCAAAGAGTATTATTTTTTGTTGATTTTAATTTTTGTAGTCTTTTGTCACGAAATAGTCAAAGGGAGAGATATGAAAAGCATATAAGGCATATGTATTGTAAATTAGCTAATTTTGATTATAAAAAAATTTCTAAAAATTATGCATGTTTTAGTCTTTGGAATCTAACTAGATTTATATGGGGTCAAGTCGAATTTGGAATTGATTGACTTCAAAAATAATTATCGATCAAGGTTGAAGACTAATCTAAGTGTTAAAGGTGAAACGTTGATTTGCACATACTCACATACACAATTCACTTAGTTTAACTTTAGGAAGAATGAATTAAGCGTTTATGGAAGTTTAAGATAAAATTAGGGTAAAATGTGTAACTTTACTAGGCATTGATTAATCGTTGCATAATGAATTGAGTAATCAATCGATCAGTATTTGAATCAAATTGAGTAAAATTTGGCCGAGAGTTTATTGATTGATTGAAGAGATTTACCGTTAATAAAACATTGAATGATCGATCTCTATATCTATAACTTACCTACTTTAAGCCTTACAAAAGAGAATCCATTCCTAATTGAATTCTAACTCATAAATTGAGTAAATAAACTATATAAGGGCTCAAAACACATGAAATTGATGAGTGGAAGGCCTAGAATTTGAGAGAGGAAAGACAAGAATTCCTTTGTCCATAGTTTTCTACAAGAAAACATCATTGTGCTTTGAAGTTAATGTTAATGATGATTGTTTGACTTACACACAACTGAAAAAATGTTTTTCATACACAAAAAACCTGAGAAGAGAGTACTTAGACAAGTTCAATGGAGGATTGAAGACTCAATACTAAAGTCATAAATGAGATGAGATTTTTGAAAAGTCTAGAAGAAGATGAACACAAAGGAAGAAAGAGAAAAGCTTTGTGACTTAAGGAGAAAAGGCTTGAAGGCTAGCAACAAAAGAAGAGGGAAATCTAAACAAAAGAAGTTTTTGTCTTCAGAAGAGGTTAGTGGTTCGCTTGTGTCAATGTAAAGGTCTTACTTGCTATTGCATTAATTTAGCCATTGAGAGGCTGTTGTGGTTTTTTACCCTAGTTTTGGTTTTCCATATAAAAAATTATGCATTTGCTTTTGTGATTTGCATGATTATGGTTGATTATAATGATCATGGATGTGTAGAGATTAGATTTAATCATTTTCGTTGCATAAGCAAAATTCCCGTGTCTAGAGAGGCTAGAAATCTTAATTGTTTACTTATCAAAGTACTTGGGTTGGGAACAATCTAGTGATTAGCTTAGCCATCTAGATGGATATTAAACTCTCACTTTTGATCTAATTTATTTCATTATTTATGCATCCCTTCATTGAATAGGAAAAGTTTGACATCCAAGATGATGCACTATTGTACAACCATGTCATGAAGCACTTAAATGCACAGTGGTGATGAGAGTAAAGAATCACTAAATTGCCTCTAATCCGATTATCTTACAAAGATAAAGACTACAAGTTCTAACCTCAATGCAAAAGAATTTGTTTTGAAGCAAAATAAATGAACCTAACTACTATGCGTCATTCTTAATCAATCTAATCATCAAATTAAGCATGCACACCACACAATCACACAAATATTTTTACATGGAAAGCCCAAACTAGGGTGAAAAACCATGACAGCCTCAACCAAGGCTAATTTAATGCATTAGTAAGATATATAAATTACAAGACATAATACAACCAACCAACCTCAAGACTTGACACAAACTTCTTTGTTAAAACTTTTTTGTTATTAAATGTTGACCTTCAATTTTTCCTCCTTGAATACTTGAAGCTTTCCCACTTTGTGTTTTGTTCTTCATCTTCTTCTTCTGGCAACTGAAGGTAAAACTCCTTCATTGTTTGTTAAACTACCTCTTGAGATTCTTCAACTCATTGAAGAATTGGCTTACTCTCTTGTATTTGTTGTATACAAATATTCTCACTCAGTTGTGCATCACCTTGAATCCATTATCACCATATGCATGAAGCTTTTTGTTGATTCTCTAGGAAAACAATGAGTAAAGAACCTTCCTTTCTTCTCTAATATTTTTAGGTCTCCAAGTTGGTTTAAGTCATTGACTTCAACTAGGAAAAAAAACTCTTTCAAAAAGACTTTTTTAAGGCAACTAAAACTACTCGCTTCACTATTTCATTAGGGCACAACTCCTTGATTGATCGACGAAGCGAACAATCGATTGATTTATGATAAAGCAATCAATCGATAAACTCTTGGCTTCTTTTAACAATGGGTTATTTCAGGTGCTGATCAATCTATTGCATGTGCAATCGATAAATGTATCTCTTCTGTGCAACAGTTCATAAGTGATTGATCGATTTGTCCAGTGTGTTCTAACGATTGATCAATGCCACTATTTAATTACAATTTTACCCTAAATCAGTCTAACACCTTCAAAATAACTTCTGAATCTTTTCTAAGTAACTTGAGAATGTGTACTTATTAAACTTATGTTTCCATCAATGTTCTTTAGGCTTTAGTCTTGATCCATAAGAACACATTTTCTTTAATTTTTTAACTCCAACAATTCTAAATCTCACTCAACTACAACTAAATCTAATCAAATTTCTAAGACTAATTATGTACACAATGTTTTTGACATAGTTTTTATTAATGAAATTAGCCAATTACATAACATATAACACATATATTCTTTCAATCTCCCTCATTGGCTATTTCTTGACAAAACACGACAAGATTGAAAATCAAAATAAAAATTACTACCCATGACATAGTGCATTAGCTTTCAATTTGTACATGGGACTTGACAACACTAAGACTTAACACAAACAATTTTGAATTGATCTCGAACGTCTTTGTATTAACCTGTACTTATCTTGCACACTTAAAATCAAAATGATTTTCATAGTACTATCCAAATAAGTATGAAAATGAGAACTTTGATTTTCATTAATCATTTCTCCACTTTTTTGACATAAATATACAAAAATATTATGTAATAATTAATAATAATACTCAATTAAGCACAATCAAGTGATAAATACCACCATAAGACATGAAAATAAATAATCCACAAAGTAATAGATGTCCGTCACTTATCCATCACATAATAAATTCCAAAATATATCTCATAGTCAAATGAAACATAAACTGAACTGAAACAAGTCTTATCACAAGAATACATGAAAAAGTGATATAAAAACATAAAATTAAGCATCCCAACATCATCATCCACAACAGAATGCTCTCCCTCACTCTCAGCTCTTGGGAATGTATCTCTGAGCATCCTTTTGATGTATGCAAGACCTTGATGCACCTCATCTCTGAAAGAACTAAACTCTACATATGCCACAAGTCTATCTAGTTGAATATACTATGTTCGAGCATCTGCAAGTGCTTATTGCTCCTCTTGATCTTCATCATGTCCCCTAGTGTGAGACATCATATGTCGAACTACTGTAGCATCTATAGGCCTCATCCCATCATCGGCTTTCCTCATGGGATCATAACATGAACAAAGGTAAATATCCTACATAGATTGTATTGATATGGAAGCATCTCATGTGTATGGCCATGCATAAAGATCATAATACGACAAAAAATGATGGATGGCATATCTAATTCCAATTATGGCTATGGAAGAAGATTTAACATTTTGGCCATTGTACAATCAAATCTTTCCTTCCTAGCACTTTATATGTCATACTGAGCAATGACACGCAACATATGATAATCGGTAGTCATGGAGTGTGTAAGGATTAAAACATCATGCTCTCTACCTTTAGGAAGTCTAGTCAATCTCCTAGTCAACTCACTATCTAAAGGAAACTTAAATCTATCAAAGTGTGGATAGGTGAGTAGTCTCCTCTCACACAGAATAATGTCAACAATGACCTGAGGCTTATCACGAAAATGTGTGCCTCCTGCAACTCCTACTAATGAGTCATTGTCATCCAATCTAAGAGATGAATACTACTGTATGAATAGATGAGGGTGTAGAAATAATCCTCAAGTACTCCATCCAATACATACAAGCCTCTATCCACTCCATGGCACTCTTCAATGGCGCATGGACTAAACTATGCTCACATCTTATCAGTCTAACTCACACTCCCCCACTAGTCGATGCCCTTGCATCCTACTTATCACTACAACAAAATGTAGTATTAGTGACGCATTTATTAGCGACGCTTAAATAAGCATCGCTAAAAATAACTATTAGCGATGCTTAGCTAAGCGTCGCTAATACTATTCATATTAGCAATGCTTTATTATTAGTGTTGCTAATAGTGCCCCTATTTGCGATGTTTTATCCAGCCGTCACTGAAAGCTATATATTTTAAATAAAAAAAAATAAAAATATGACTATTAGCGACGCTTTTCTTAAGCATCGCTAATAGATTTCACAATAGCGACACTTATAGGAAAGCGTTGCTAATAATCCTACTACTAGCAATGCTTGTAAAAGCATCACTAATAGTTATGAATTAAAAATAATAAAAAATACAAAATTTAAACAATTAGCAACACTTTTACATAAGCGAGAGAGGAGAGGGAAGAGAGAGAGAGGGGAGGGAAGATAGAGAGAGGAGAGGGGAGGTAAAAGAGAGAGAGAGAGAGGAATAATACAGAGAGAGGAAGAGGAGAGGGAGAGAGAGGGGAGGGAAGAGAGAGAGGAATTTTATTTAAATTTTTTATGTATTTTTATATTTTTAAAATAAAAAAATTAAATTAAAATAAAATTAAATTTTTTAAAAATAATTCTAAAGAATAAAAAATGTAAAAAAATTGAAATTAGAGGAGAGATAGTGTGTAGGGAGAGGGAGAGAGAGAGGAGAGGGAAGAGAGAGAGAGAGAGAGAAAGGAGAGAGAAGAGAGAGTGAGGGGAGGGAAGAGTGAGAAAGGAATAAAATGGAGAGAGGAAGAGGAGAGAGATAGAGTGATGAGAGGGAGAGAGGAGGAGAGAGAGAGGGAGAGAGAGGAGAGGGAGAGGGAGCGAGAGAGATGAGAGAGAGAAGAGGGAGAGTAAATGTTTTTTATTTTAAAATTAATTAAAAAAAAAAGATATTAGCGACGTATACATATATATGTCGCTAATACCTTTGAGTATTAGCGACGTATAAGGTATATGTTGCTAATACCCTTAGTATTAGCAACATATTTATATGCGTTGCTAATACATTTTTATTTTTTATTTATTTTTAAATAAAAATATAAAATAGAGAGAGTGGGGAGAGAGAGGAGAGAGGAAGAGAGAGAGAGGAGATAGGGAGGGAGGGAGAGAGTAGAGGGAGGAGAGAGAGGGACGGAGGAGAGAGATAGGAGAGAGAGAAGAGGGAGGAGAGAGAGAGGATAGTGGAGAGAGAGAGGGAGAGGGAGGAGAGAGAGGGGATAGGGAAAAGAGAGAGAGGATAGGGAAGAGAGGGAGAGAGGGAGAGGGAGAGGGTAGAGAGAGAGGATAGGGAAGAGAGAGAGGGAGAGGGTAGAGAGAGAGAGGAGATAGGAGAGAGGTGGAGAGAGGAGATAGGGAGAGAGAGAACGGAGAGAAAGAATGGAGAGAGGAGAGGGAGAGTAAATTTTTAAAAAAATTATTTTTTTTAAATTTTTAAAAAAAAATTATTTAAAAATTAGTTAAAAATAAAAAAAAGGTATTAGCAACGTATAAGCATATACGTCGCTAATACATTTTTATTTTTTATTTATTTTTAAATAAAAAATATAAAATAGAGAGAGGGGGAGAGAGAGAGGAGAGAGGGAGAGTGGGAGGAGATAGGGAGGGAGAGAGAGAGGATAGGGAAGAGAGAGAGGGGGAGAGGGAGAGAATATGGAAGAGCGAGAGAGGGGAGGGGGAGAGAGAGGGGAGGGAGGAGAGAGAAGGGAGAGAGAGGAGAGGGAAGAGAGAGAGAGGGGAGAGAAGGGAGATAGAGAGGGTAGAGAGAGAAGGGAGATAGAGAGGGTAGAGAGAGAAGGGAGAGAGAGAAGAGGGGGGAGGAGAGTGAGGAGAAAGAGAGAAGAGGGTGGAGGGAGGGAGGAGAGAGAGGGTAGAGAGAGAAGAGAGAGGGAGGAGAGGGAGAGGAGATAGGGAGAGAGAGAAAGGGGACGGAAGAGAGAGAGAGAGAGAGATAGGGGGAGCAAGGAGAGGGGAGAGAGAGAGAGATATAGGGAGAGCGAGGAGAGGGAAGAGTGAGAGGGGAGGGGATATGAATTTCTTCTTTTAAAAAATAGGAGTATTAGCCGCCCTGTCCCCCTGCTCTAGCCACCCTGTCGCCTGCCGCCGCGTCTCCCACCTGCCCGCCACTGCACCGCCCCTCCGCCCACGGCTTGCCATGATCTAGCGCCCAGTCCCCTCCCTCCCCCTGTTGGCCCCCGCTCTCCCCCTCCCTCCCCGTGCTCCAGTCCCCCCTCCCCTCTCCTTGCTCCAATCCCCCCTCCCCTACTCCAGTCCCTCCTCCCTCTGCTTCCCCCCGCACCCCCTTCGCCCCCCTCCCTCCCCCTACTCTAGTCCCCAAACCCATCCCCCATCTCCCCTCCCCTCTCCCCACTCCCTCCCTCCCTCCCCAGCTCCAATCCCCCCCAGATGGTCCCCTCTTCCCCCCGATGCCCCCCATCTCCCTTTGATTTTCAGAGAAGGGGGGAGGAGCCGGCAATCTGGTGCCCCGCCGTCCTCTAGCCCCCTCTCTTTTCCCCGGTGGGCCAACGGGCCCATCAGGGATTTTTTTTAAAAAAAAAATAATTATTAGCGATGCTTAAAAAGCATCACTATTTGATTTAAAATTTTTGTTACTTACTAGCCATGCTTAAAAAATGTCGCAATTTGATTAAAAAAAAATTAATTATGCTTAAAATGCGTCATTATTTTTTTAAAAAAATAATTATTAGCAATGCGTAAAAAGCATTGCTAATAACGTCTTATTAGCGACGTTTTATATATACATCGCTAATAAGTTATTTTTAGTTTTTTTTTAAATTACTTTTTCTATTAGCAACTATACATAAGCATCACTAATAATTCCTTAATAGCGATGTTTATGATATACGTCGCTAATAATTTATTTTTTAAAATTTTTTGAAAAAATTATTTTTTTATTATTAGCAATGCATAACTATACATTGCTAATACACTTTATTAGCGACACTTTTATTTATATATCGGGAATTGGTAATAGTGACAACAGTATTTTCAATGCTTGTAGCGACGTTTATTATACATCGCTAATAGTCATTAGCGACATTTATGGGACTATTAGTGACGCATAGTCCTTTTTGTTGTAGTGTATCTTGATTCATTGGCCACTTTTTGTTTCTTTTTTTCCCCTTCAAATAAATCTAGGGCTAAAAATTATAAGGAATTAATCATAAGACATACATAAAGTCCTAGAATTTCAAAAAACATTGAAAAGCACGTTAAAAATCAAAATTTTGAAATTAAATAAAACCCTAAAAATGTTATATGTTTGATTGACTCCAAATTTTAATACATGATGGATTTCAATTATTAGAATGATTTTCATATATGAAGCTATGCCTAATTTCATAAATGTCCAATTTTTAAAAATCCCTAATTCAAATTAAAAAGTTGAAACCAAATCACAAAATTGAAGAAATCTTGAATTTAAGAGTTAAAATCACATGAAACTTTGTAGAAGCATAAATCAGAGCATTCCTAACAATCCTATCAATTAGAAAATCATTGAAAACAACTTGAAATCACTAAAAATCATAAATAGCATTCCTAACAATCCTATCAAATTGAGTCAAATTTGTTTATAGCCTAGTAAAGAAGAAGATCTCATTTTTTAAACTCACTTTAGCTAAAATCTATGTACATTTTGTTCTCCTAAAAAAGATAAATAATAAAGCAAAAAAAATGCCCACTCTTTTTCTGAGTCAGGACATTTTTTCTCAAATCATTTTTATAGGGCTAAGTTTTTTTCTGAATCTTCTCTACTTTCATCATTTTTTATTTTTTTATTTTTATTTTTTTCTCATTCATTTTTCTTGATGTTAAGTAAATGAAAACTTCACACTAGCCTAAGCCAACCTAAGTAGGCAGTCATTCCCCATCATCTTTACAATGACAATTCCATAAAAAAAATATTGAAGTTTACAAGACTTGTGAACATTTAATCGCATTATATAAAATTTTCTTATTCTTCTAAATTCTAAATAGAAATCGAGGATAAGATCCTCTAATTTGATCACCAAGAACTACGCTAGAACCCAAATGTCTAAGTCAACTTATGTTTAAGAATTTTCTCTTGATTTTCATTTATAAAATTAACTGGAGCCTAAACATGATTTGTACAATATTTTAAAATCATAAAGTTGCACTATCAAGAAAAAGAAAATCAAATTGATATTCACTCTCCTTAGTGTACCTTCCTCTTTGTCAGGATATATTTGACCATAAATCATCTTACTTTTTAGTTTAACAGAAAATTAATCTCATTAAATCTCAAGAGCTGAACTAATCAAAACAAAACCAAAGCAAATTGCAAAAACTATACTAATATTTTTTGTATTTCTTATCATATTCTATTTTTTGATTTATTTAATTAAAAATATAAGAATTAAGGACATGAAAACAAAGCAAAATATGATAATAACCAAAACATATGCATCAAAATATTTATAGAATTAAATCATGGACAAACATCTATCTCTCTTTACTTAGAGATGACAAGCTCCTTAGGTTTGCCTAGCTAACCTATCCTAAGGCAATCTAAGATGTTTTTCTTAATTGATCCTTCAAGGCTTGAAGATTAATCTTCCCCACCTATGCCTTTTTCATTCTCTTCTCATAAACTTGGTGGGGAACCTAGGGGTCTCATGGGTAATTTGTTTTGTTTCCTTTTCTTTGACCTAAGTTTAAAAGGATGATTCTTTGGGCACTTTCTTCTAGTATGGGAATCTCTATGGAAAATGTCACACACTCCTACAATGATAGAACATATTTTCACTCATTTTCCTCTTCACCTAGGTGGTCTGAGGTTGTTTATCACTCTTTTTGGCCTTCACAAAAATAGCATGTTTTGCTAATGGGGTAGTCAAGTAATTCCTAAAACCTAAACCCATCTTATTAATTTGACCTATTGTCACGGGGTAGCAAAGCGGACTATCCGCGACACGTGCTGCGGAGTACACGTGTGGAAGTATTGTATACTAGGTGTGTATGCATTGCGAGAACTACCCATAGTGTTGCACACCATGTATGCAGGCATTGTGGGGAAGGCCTTCAATGTTGCGCAATGTTGCGCAACATGTGTGCGCAACGTTGCGCATACACAACGATGCGCACACATAGTTGGCTATGTTGAGACACAAGGTTGACTAGCACATATTTGGATTCTTAAGATGTCCTCTCCCTCCTACATAATGTTAGAGAGTCCTTTGGAGTGTTTTGGGACCATTTGGAAAACTTTGGAGAAACCATGCCCGTACAACCACGTTGGCTGCCATTCCAGTAGAATGGAGAAAATTTGTTATGCTATATAAGGGGGACATGGTGATCTAAAATGTTAAAGTTGTTGGTATGATGCCTAGCCTTGCAACCGGCTATCTCATATGGCAACGAAGTCTTATTACATTGCTAGCTATCATGCCAAGAGCCCCATCCGCTGGGAGATGGGGCTCTCCAACCTACAGTGCGGTCGTCCGCCCTTATGGCTATGTTGGAAACAAAGACCCTTGCATGCACTTAGCTGAGATGGAATGTTTGGATGTTTGAGTTGCCAAAGTTGAATTCGTGCATCGCAAGGAGGTGTCCCCCTCCAGCTAGCTCACTTGGGAAATGTCCCGGCATGTTTGCACGTCTACCTTGGAACGAGTTCTTAGCTTGGCTTCGAGGGCTAGATGCTTGGTCGAATGGCACGAGGCCATGACATTAACGAGAAAGGCTTACTTGCTTGGCTATTTGACCTTGTGAGTGTCGCATAGTAGGTGTTTCCCGAGCACCTCTGTGACACTATGCACAACATAGTTGCCAATTTCTTCTTCCAACTCTTAAATCCATCTAATTTCTCTTTAAATGTCATAAGTTCTCTATTGAAAGCACTATGCTTCTCTTTCTCAAGCTCAAGGTCTCTCATAAAGTCACTCACTTCTCTCTCTAACTTGATGTTCAACTCCACTAACCTATTTGCCTATTGAGAAGATAAAATCAACTCAATCATTATCTTTTTTTTTAACTCTCTCTCAAAGTGTTCATTTTTTCTAGTTAGAACTAGGAATTATTGGAGGAACCTTTTCTACTCATTAGAATTGAATGAATTGAAGTTAGACTATGAGTTCTCTTCAAGAGAAGTGGACTCATGAGACTCTTTACCAAAACTATCTTCCTTTATATTTACATAGAAGGAAGTATAGTTACACATCATCTTCATCAAATTAAGTTGCTTGAAGCACATTTCCCTTTTTTTCATGTTATCAAACCCCTTTAATTGTCTAGTTTTATCATTAGAATAATTATCAAAATTATTGTTAGACAATTAGCTGCAAAAGTAGCAAAATAACCTAACATACCACATTCAAAGCACTTCATATTCTTCTTGTCTTGTTTGTTTTGCTTCTCATCTTTCCTATCCCATTATCGTTTCCGTGAATTTTAACCATTATTCCCAAAAGTTTTGAGATTTCATAAATTTCTTAAAATGTTTAGCTAACAAGATCATTAATTCTTCATCATCCTCAGATTCAACAAATTATCCAAGGTATCACTACAAGAAAATGTAGTATTAGTGACGCATTTATTAGCGACACAAACGTATGCTTTGCTAAAAACAACTATTTGCAACGCATACAAAAGCGTCATAAAAAAGTGAACTATTAGCAACGCATTTTATTATATGTCACTTAGTTTAAAACGTCGTTAATACTAATCATATTAGCAATGCTTTATACAAACGTCACTAAAAGATATATATTTTAACTAAAAAAGAAAAAAATCATAACTATTAGCAACGCTTATCACAAGCGTTGCTAATAGTCGAGCTATTAGTTATTAATTTAAATAAAAAATAAAAAATTTAAATTATTAGCGACGCTTTAAAATAAGCATTGCAAATAGCATTAGTAATAGCGATGCTTATTTACAAGCGTTGCGAATAGCTTTATTAATTAATTTTATTTAATATATAATAAAAAAAACTTAAACAAATTTTCTAAATATAATATATATTTTATTCAATATTTACTATTTATTTATATAATAAATAAATATTAAATTTTCAATAAAAAGTAGTGTTAATAATAGATTAAACTTTCACTATTTAGATATAATATATTTTATTTCTTAAATTTTCTTATTAATTTTAAAATATAATTTATAATAAAAGAGAGACTGAAGAGAGAGAAGAAAGGGATCAAAGAGAGAGAGGAAAGAGAGTCTAGAGAGAGGGGGAGGTGAGAGAGTGAAGAGGGAGAGAGAGAGGGAGAGGGTGAGGAGAGAAACAGTGAAGAGAGAGAGAGTGAGAGGGGTTAGAGGGAGAGGGAGGAGAGAGAGAGGAAGAGGATGAGGAGAGAAACAGTGAAGAGAGAGATAGAGGGAGAGGGGAGAGAGGGAGAAGGAGGAGAGAGAGGAGGGAAGAGAGAGAGGATAGGGAAGAGAGTGAGAGAGGATAGGGAAGAAAGAGAGAGTGGAGAGGGAAGAGAGAGAGGGGAGGGAAGAGAGAGGAAGAGAGAGGGGAGGGAAGAGAGAGCGTGAGAGAGAGCGGAGGGAGAGTATTATTAATTTTATTTATTTTCATATTATTTTATTAATTTTTATATTTTTAAAATAAAAAATAAAATATTAATATCGACGTATATACATATACGTCGCTATTAGTATATGTATTACGACATATAAAATTATACGTAGCTAATACGTGACATATTAGCGACGTATAATTATATACGTCTCTAATATGATTTCTTTTAATTCTTTTTTATTTTTAAAATTAATTTTAAAGAATAAAAAATCTTAAAAAATTAAAACTGGAGGAGAGATAGTGCGTAGGGAGAGAGGAGAGAGAGGGAGAGGGAGAGAGAGAGGAGAGGAGAGGGAGAGAGAGGAGAGGCAAAGAGAGAGGAGAGGAGAGAGAGAGAGGAGAGAGAGAGGGAGAGAGAGAGGAGAAGAGAGGAGAAGAGAGGAGAGAGAGAGGGGAGAGAGAGAGGAGAGGAGGCAAGGAGGCGTGGAGGAGAGGAGAGAGAGGAGAGGAGAGGGAGAGGGAGAGAGAGGGAGGAGAGGAGAGAGAGGAGTGGGGGGATATTATTTTTTTAAAAGAGTATTAGCGACGTTTACGTGGATACATCGTTAATACACTATAGTATTAGCGACGTATGCAGATTTACGTCACTAATGGCTTTATAAAGTTTTTTAAAAAATAAAATTAAAGTAGATATAGAAAGTGAGGAGAGAGAGAGGGAAGAGAGAGAGGATAGGGAAGAGAATAGAGAGAGGAGAGATGAGAGAGAGAGAAAAGGGAAGAGAGAGAGGGGAGGGAAGAGAGAGGAGAGTGAGAGTAATTTTATTTTATTTTATTTTAATTTTGTATTAATATTTATATTTTTAAAATAAAAAATAAAACTTAATATAAATACTAATAGCGATGTATAGACATATACATCATTATTACTATATGTATTAGCGACGTATAAAATTATATGCCACTAATACATGACATATTCATGACGTATAAATATATACGTCGCTAATATGATTTATTTTAATTCTTTTTAAACAATTTAAAATTAATTTTAAAGAATAATAAATCTTAACAAATTGAAATTAGAGGAGACATAGTGTGTAGGGAGAGAGGAGAGAGAGGAGAGAGAGAAGAGAGAGAGGAGAGAGAGAAGAGAGAGAGGAGAGAGGGAAGAGAGAGAAGGAGAGAGAGAGGAGAGAGAGAAGAGAGAGAGGAGAGAGAGGAAAGAGAGAGAAGGAGAGAGAGAGGAGGAGAGAGAGGGGAAAGAGAGAAGAGAGAGAGGAGACAGAGGGAAGAGAGAGAAGGAGCGAGAGAGGAGGAGCGAGAGGGGAGAGAGAGGGAAGAGAGAGGAGAGGAGAGGAGAGAGAGATAGAGAGAGAGGAAAGAGAGAGAGAGGGAGAGAGGGAGGAGAGGAGAGAGAGAGGAGAGGAGAGGGGGATATTAATTTTATTTTATTAAAAAAAAGTATTAGTGACATATACATGTATATGTCGCTACTACACGATAGTACATCGGTAATGGCTTTTTGAAATTTTAAAAAAATTAAAATTAAAATAGATAGAGAGAGTGAGGAGAAAGGATAGGGGAGAAAGAGAGAGAGGGAAGAGAGAGGCGGAGAGGGAAGAGAGAGAGGAGAGGGAAGAGAGAGAGAGAGGCTAGGGAAGAGAGAGAGAGGAGATAGAGCAATTTTACTTTAATTTTTTTAAAAAATTTATTAAATTTTTTATTTTTAAAATAAAAAATAAAACTTAAAATATATACTAATAGCGATGTATATACATATAAGTCACTATTAGTATATGTATTAGCAAGGGATAAAATTATATGTTGTTAATATCTAGCATATTCGCTACGTATAATTATATATGTTGCTAATATGATTTCTTTTAATTCTTTTTTAAAATTTTAAAATTTATTTTTAAGAATAAAATATATTAAAAAATTGATATTAGACGAAAGTTAGTGTGTATGGAGAGAAGAGAGAGAGAGGAGAGAGAGGGAGAGAGAGGAGAGGGTGAGAGAGGAGAGGAGAGGGATAAGAGGGAGAGAAGAGAGGGATAGAGAGAGGGGCGAGAGGAGGAGAGGGAAAGAGAGGAGAGGGAAGAGAGAGAGGAAAGGGAGTGTAATTTTATTTTAATTTTATTTTATTAATTTTTATATATGTAATATAAAAATAAAACATAAAATAAATACTAATAGCAATGTATATACATATACATCGTTATTAGCATATGTATTAGCGACGTATAAAATTATACGTCGCTAATACGTGATATATTAGCGATGTTTAAGTATATATGTCGCTAATATAATTTCTTTTAATAATTTTAATTCTTTTTTTAATTTTAAAAATTATTTTTAAAGAATAAAAAATCTTAAAAATTTGAAATTAGAGGAGACATAGTGTGTAGGGAGAGAGGAGAGAGAGGAGAGAGGGAGAGAGAGAGGAGAGAGAGTGGAGAGGGAGAGGAGAGGGAGGAGAGAGAGGAGAGGAGGGGAAGAGAGATGAGAGAGATAGAGACATAAATTACACGTCTATGCTACATCTACGAATAGCAACACTAAATGAGAGTGTCACTTAATTTATTTTATTTTTTTTAAATAATACATAGGCGAAATTTTGCCCTCTTACAAAATACCCACCCCGATTTCCCCCATCAACCCGCCGATCCGCTGGTTCCCCTCCGCCGACCCGCCTCCAACCTGCTGAGAAGCGTCACAAATAGAACAAAAATAAGATTTTTTTAAAGTCCTTTTTGTTTTTGTTTTTCTATGCTCTCTTTCTCTTTTTTCTCTCAATCTTCTCTCTTCCTCTCTCTCTTATCTCTCCACTCTATCTCTCCTCTCTCTTCTCTCTCTCTTTTCTCTCCCACTCTCTCTCTTCTCTCTCCCCACTCTCTCTCTTCTCTCTCTCCCTTCTTTCTCTTCACTCTCATTCTCTTCTCTCTCTCATCCTTCTCTGTCTCTTTCTCTTTCCCCCCTCTCTTCTCTCTCCCCTTGCCCTCTCTCTTCTCTCTGTTTCTGTCACACTTCTCTCTCCTCTCTCTTCTTTGTCTCTCTTCTCTCTGCTCTCTCCCTCTCTCTCCTCTCTCTTCTCTCTCTATTCCCTCTCTCTTTGCATCCTCTATTCCCTCTCTCTTTGTATATATACTATATTTAAATAATAATATTAAATATATATTTTTATATTTATTACATATTAAATAGTAAATAATTATAATAATATATTTTTTCTATTTTAATATATATAATAAAAAATGCCAACTCTCACCC
Source organism: Saururus chinensis (assembly GCA_035235625.1). Classification (NCBI taxonomy): domain Eukaryota; kingdom Viridiplantae; phylum Streptophyta; class Magnoliopsida; order Piperales; family Saururaceae; genus Saururus; species Saururus chinensis. The sequence continues at coordinate 24,703,278 of CP141142.1, forward strand.
ACAAGGCTTGGGCTCATACCGACGCATGTGAGCCAAGTGTCGTGCAATTGGGACTAGAAAAATATGCATAGTAATTGTGATGCTTAAATATAAGCATCATAAATGGTAAAGAAAAAAATTTATTTTATACAAATTTTTGTAAAATATATTTAGTTAAAGCATAAATAGTTAAATTATTGCAAATGCTATATTGTTTTTAAAAAGAAATTTTAACGTAGTATTTTAAATGCTTAGAGATAACATCATAATTACTATTGACCAATTGTGACGTTTATTCTTAAATGTCGCAAATAGGTGTCGCTTATAATAAGCGTCACAAATACTTTTTTTTTTGTGCAATGATTTTTATTGTGATGCTAATAAACGTGTCACTAAGAGTCCTTTTTATTGTTGTAATACATACTATCTATCATTTACAATTATAACACCAAATAAGCTCCCAAGATTACTTGCACTTCCTCAAATAGCAATGTAGCACTAGACATTCGCTTCTATAGATGTAATACAAACATTTGCAATCATTGTTATCTATTAGAGTAATTCAATGCAATACTTTAGATCACCAAAACACTCAATATGTCCTGGATGACATATGCTTATTTAGAAAGTATTGTAGCACTAGACATCGCTTTGGTAAATATAATACAAAATATTTTAATAGCAATATTAAAATGTTTTGACAACAAAATATTTTAACACTTTGTTAAATTATTTAACAGCAATGTTAAAACAAATCAAAAATAAATTTAAAAATTTATTAAAATAATTTAATGCTCTTGATTTATTAAAGTCATAAGGTTTTTACAAGCTAACTAAAATATTTGTACAATAGCATTGAAACGATTTAATAACGGTGTCAAAATACTTTAACACAATGTTAAATCAATTTAAAAATAGTGTTAAAATAATTTGACAATAGTATTAAAATATTTTGACATTGTTGCTAAATAGTTTATATACTATTGTTCTTCTAAAAACAAAATAAAATATTTTATCCAAACTTTTTAAAACTATAAATTAAAAAATGAATATTTTAAAAATAAATTTTTTAAATAACAACAACACAATAGAAAAAAATTATCCTAAAATTTTAGAAGAACAAAATCAATTCTTCAAAAATAAATCTTTTAGATAGGAACATCAAAATCAAAAAAATTTGTCCCATCATTTTAGAAGAATAAAATCAAAATTATTTTTTCAAAAATAAACTTTTTTGATAAAAACATATAAAAAAACAAAATTATCCCAACATTTTAGAAGAACAAAATAAAATAAATATTTTCAAAAATTAGCCTTTCATATAGCAAATTCAAAATTAAACAGTTAAAAATTTTGAAACGAAGTGGGTATGAAATGGAGAACTAGCTGTCCAGGAGGATGAAGGCTTACCGTACCTTACCCAAGTCGTTGACTGCCCTAGAATCATGGCATACTTTAACATCTAGTTAAAAATCTCATAAGTAATAACAATTAACCATCCAAAGGGGATTAACCTGCAATATGGCAAATGCAAGAAACTATATTCCCTCTATCTTATATTTATTAGTTTATTTTCCTAAACAAAATAGAACACTCATTATTGGACAGACGGACTATATACCCATCAGTCTAAACTGCTCGGCATGCATTAGGCTTAATCTTGTTGCAGAGGTGGTATAAAAGATATCCATATATCTTCACAAAACGAATGGACGATAATTAAAGAGACGTAATCACCTGGTGTGTCTCCACAGACTCGGCGTAGCAGCTGGTGAAATCAGTTGTTAATGGACCCATTAGCACACAGTCCGGACCCGTTTGTCATCAGACAGTGCACCATCAACCAAAGTCGATCGATGGCTGGTGACGTCTTCTATTTTCTAAAGGTCAAGTTCTATATTGGTGAGACCGTTAACACCACGGGTTTATGTTGGCAGTTAGCCAGCTCTGTAAAACCGTCTATTTCTGTTGTTAACACCAGAGTTTACCTGGCCGTTGATACCAGTATTTAAGGTTTATTTAGTAAGACGAAGTTGACTTGTTCACGGTTGTAGTTTAAACCGCTGTCTGTTTCTGTTGTGAAGACCAGGGGCTATCCTGGTCGTTAATACAAGCCGGGGGTGGATAAAATGACCCGATTATTGATTATCTAGTGAAAAATTCTTTGCAGTAATTGCATCACTTCAGAGGAGCTGACCATAAACAGAGCCGTGGAGAAGCTATGTCACCGAATTTTGCCCAATAAGGCTGGCAAAACGGATCAGAACGTGTGCGAATTGCATGCTCATGAACTTAAACGTCTGATGAGGATCCTCTTTGACGCTCATATAAGATCTCACACATGTGATGAACCTTAATTCTTGCCACACCTATGCTTATTTGGGCTCATCCCATGTAATTTGCTTTGACTGTGCGAATTTAGGCACATGAATGCTATTCGGAGCAAATCATAAGCTAATCTCGACAAGTATATATCTGCCCAACAAGAGGTAGAGGAACAAGAACAACTACAATGGCTTCCGTGTCTTTGCTGGCTGGGATCCTCCTAGTCTTAGTGAGTGCTCAAAGGATCGAGGCAATAAACTACTTCGTCGTCAACAATGCAACGGCGACGCCGGGAGGCAAGCGGTTCGATCGTGAGGTCGGCGCCGGCTTCGCAAAGCAGAAAATGGACGAGGCCGCCAAGTTCGTATGGAAGATCTTCAAGCAGGACTCTACAACCAGGAAACAAGGTGTGGTGAACATAACCCTCGTCATTGAGCACTTGGACTGGGTAGCCCACGCATTCAACAACGAGATTCATATAGCGCACGAGTACTTGCGTGACTTCAAGGCGGGGCCATTGCGGCCGGAGGTGGCCGGGGTCCTTCAACACGAATCCACACACTTGTGGCAGTGGAATGGCAATGGCAAGACTCCTGTGGGTCTGATTGAGGGCATTGCAGACTGGGTGAGGCTCCAGACTGGCCTGATACCACCTCACTGGGTGGGTCCCGGGAAGGGTGATAAGTGGGACATGGGGTATGAGTATACTGCGAGGTTTCTTGACTACTGCAATGATCTGCAGGACGGATTTGTTGCAGAGCTTAACAAGAGGATGAAGGACGATTATAGTGAAAAATTATTTGTAGAGATTTTGGGGAAAAGTGTTAATGAACTATGGAAGGAATACAAGGCCAAGTATGGCAGCAGCTAGGTTATATACATATAGTAGTTTTCATTAATGGACAAATTAATAATAATAATAATAAGGATCATTTTGATACACCTTTAGAAAAACGGTTTGGGTATTTTCTGATTTTTTAATTCTCTTTTATGCTACCCTATGACCTGAAGGTGGCATCTGATTTAGGGGATTTTCCTACTACCTGGTTAGTGTTGACGTTTCTACACATTATCCGATTTTTTTTTCAAGTATTACATATCACCTGCATGAGGACCAACCCCACTCATGGAGTTTCCAATGGACAAGTAATAATAATATCATTTTCATACGCCTTTACAAATAAGTTTAGGGTATTTTTTTAATTTTTACTTCTCTTTTATGCTACCCTATGACATGAAGGTGGTATCTAATTTAAGGCAACTTACCTAGTAGCTGGTTAACCCCAATCAACACCCAAACCTTATCCATCTCCCGTAGTTTGCAATGGACTTTTAATAACAATAAAGAATTAGTTTTACAGTATTGTAACCTTTTTTATCTCTCAGATATTTCAAAAATGGGCTCTCTATAGACCCCCAATAACCAATCCTCCAGTGAATCGCTAAAGATCCAAGAACAAAATCAATTCTTTAGTATTGCTGAATTTTACTTTCCTAAAAGAAAAGAACTCTAGAAAAAATACCATTATTATTGATGAATTTTAGTTTGGCATATGGAGAATGAAGTCTACAAGCGATCACTATTATTAAACCATTATTGTTTAGTCAATTTTACAATATTGTAAATTTAGTTTCACAATATTGTTTAATGTCTCTACAATGAATTAATATTGTTTGAATCAGTTTTTTTTCCTAAATTTCTACAGCGGTGGAAGTCAAAATTATGAACCTTCAAGTTGTAATAAAAGCATAAATGTTTTGAGAGCAAAACATGTAGGAGAATGGGGTGATGATAGGGTTTTGTTGTTGAAGATGCAGATTGCGAATAAAAAGACTTAATGCTCCAATTGAGGGGAAATTTTCAAGGCAAGAGGCAGTTCAAGTATGTTTTGCATGACTTTGCAATTAAAAAGAACTTCATGTTGGTTGTAGTATATAAAACCTTTTCTACTTATGCATCCAAATGTACGTAAGTTACATGCCAATGGCATCGAAGGGGATTGGATTTCCAAAATGGGTTGAAGGTGACACAACTTGTTCCTTGATTATACTTGTCGAACACAATGCGTTTCATGTGATCACCCTTTGGCTGGATAAGGCACCTGAACACATTATACCTATATACTTGATTGTAAGCTTACATTGAGAAGCATTGAGATATCACAATCAATTGTATCAAGGTATGGCATGCTAAGGAAGTGTTGCACGAGATAATTGATGGAAGTCGTAATGGACCTTACAAAATTCTACCATCATATAGCAAGGAGATGGAGAGGTCGAGCCTCAAAAGCATGGTTGTAATTTCGAGGGCATGTGACATTGGATTTGGAGATTAATATTTCAAATGCATCCATGTTGGGAACATAAAGAAGAGCATTCAGGTGTACATTAATGTCAATATTAAACAACCGATGCTAGATTTTTTAAATATTAGTATCCAAGACAGTTTTTTTAAATGCAAGTATCCAAGGCAACGACTCATTGTGATTTCCATGGATGAGGATAATCGGATCATCTTCGCTTCATATGACGTTGTTTCATGGGGATAATGGATCATCTTGGCTTCATATGTCACCATGGTTATTGGTTGAGACACGTCATAGTTTTTAGGACAAATTCTATGATGAGTACTTAGGCTATCTATCGTGTCACGACCCAACTCCCCGGATATCTTTTAGAAATCATGGCATAATAATTTTTATAAATAAATTCAAATAATACTAACAACTTTGAGGACTTGAGATAGTGAGTTTGAGGCACAAGATCATTGAGCAATGAGCAGTCTTTTGCATCCATCCTCTAGTGGCTTTGTGTATACTATGCATACAAATTACTCACCATAGTGAACTACTTATGAGAAAAAGCTTAGTAGGCTAGACTACTACTGCTTTGGATCATAATAAATATCAACTACATGTTTCCTAAACATGCTTCTGCATCATACCATCATGTATGTAATTCTTTCCAATTTGTTGACTTATGTGAACATACAATATGTCCTGCAATGTTGTGTCATGAACTATCTACATCACATGTCATTCAACCAAAGTAAATCATATGTATAGCATATTGATAGCAACTAAACCAGAAAACACTTGATTTATCTTGCATTTATCGTTGATATAAAACATGAGTAACTATCATTAATTTAACAAGACTACCTATAAGTCATAGTTAGAATAATTGCAAAAATAAACATGTGACATTCCGCCCTAAACATATTAAGGAAACTGCATACCATGATTTACAAAAAAAGAAATAGTTGTCTTCCACTTTACCTGGACAACCTTCACTGAAGGGACCGTGTTCCTAGATTACCTATTTGCAATTGACACCAATCTTGATTGTATTATATGTCGCACTACCAAAAGTTTGCTAGAGTCCACTTGGACTATCTTTGTAATTTTGTGTGTGTGCACTCTCGACACAGAAAATATTATTTCCTTATCTTGTTACCACAGCTAGGTAATTCCCCTTCCCACCCCATAGTGTATAAGTAAAGAAATACTAGTAATCAATTTAACCCATCACTAGCAACAAATCACTCAAATATCAAGATGTTCCCACATATTCTTGATATTCAAGGCATTAGCTATAACCCATTAGATTATCACTTATTAACTTGGATAAGCCTTATGGTCCTTGCTCCATCCTAGGCATACAGTAAACAATTCATCAAGCATAGAGAAATTATCCTTGTCAAAAAGTAGATCACAACCTTCATCTCGTTGTACCCTTAAACATGGCAAATTATTATATCATACAAATGACTATTTTTCCCTGAACCCCACATACATCACATGAGATAACAAAGTAACATACTACTTGTAATTCTTAAAAACTGAAAGTTTCACTCTTTGGCCAAACTGGGTGATCGGAGTAGACAATTAATCATCTAAGTACCATACAAGGTAAAACCTTAATTTCTTACTGGTCTAACTTCCAAATTTAGGGGAAAAACTACCAAAACATGTTTGATTGACTTAAAATATTGACCATAGTAAGTGCCAAGTGTCTACAGCCCATGATTAATTCTAGGGTAGGGTCAGGTCATTAATTTTTTTTTCAAATTTATGAAAATTGCTACATAGTGTCAAAGTCCATCAACAGTTAAGACTCTTACGATCATAGCTCAGTCAAATTAGACCCAAATAGACTCGGGATTTTGGCACTAGAACCGCAACTCAAAGGTATGATCTATAAAAAATTTGAGGATAGTCTGACTGTAAGGACTCTCATCTTTGAACCGGTTATTTTAGTGTTATTTATCGGTTAATGTGTGGTTCACGCTTTTTCTTATCTAAATTCTGAGGTTTTCAAAAATAAATGGGATTTCTAAAGGTTTTAAGCAAAAATAACTATACATTTATGAGTTTTAAGTAGTTTTCAGTCAATTCTGAATTTTTGGGATTTTTCTAATTTTTTACTAATTTTTCAAAAAATTAGGGTTTAGTGGGAACTCCTGTGGGCCCCACCGATGAAATTAGGATTTTGAACCAAAATGCCCCAGACATCAACTTAACTCGTACAAAAAATTTTAGAATTTTTTTAGATTTAATTAGTGCTTAAATTTGTAAAATACTCATTTTTAGCCCAAAATTCTATTTACACCCCATTAGTCCATCAAGTGTACCCTAAGCCCTATTATAAAAGAAAAAAGGGCTGAGCCATTTTCGTGGGAATAGGCTAGGAGGAGGTGATTAAGGCCTAGTTCCCCAATTAGGCTCGGATTAGAAGGGCTTAAGGTATGTTCTTCCTTAATTAAGCTTAAACCCTAGATCTTCTCCTAATCCAACATTTCCCCTTTGATTTGATTCAATTTCAAGCATCAAAGTCACTGATTTGTTCCCTTACTTTAAACCCTACTTATCAAAATTTATTTTTTTATGCTTAACAAACCCTAGATCTAAGATTTCTTTAAGGTTTTCAATGTTAAACCAATTTTTAATGGAGTTTAACTTAGACACTATGTTTTTGGAATGTTTCGAAGAAGGGTGAAGGTCAAATCTGAATCTAAATAAGTGACAAGGTAATGGGTCTTCAAATCTCAGTTTTTTTATGGTAAAATTTTGATTTTTATGGTTTATTTGGAATGGGTTTGTTTGATTTAGTGCTTTAATGGTGGGATTAGCAAATGTTAATTTCTTGTTTCGATTTCTTAGGGTTTTGCCTTTAGATGGTGTAGATTAACATTCTGGAAGGTTTGGTGAAGTTTTAATAGTGTTTGGGTATATAGATGAAGGTTTTAAGTATTTTTAATGGAGTCTCAGTTTTGAAATTCGAAATGAAGAAGAAGGTGTCAAAACTGCTGTGTTGGCGATCAAACGGCCTGCCAGGGTGATCGATCGGCAACACTGCATTTTTGACTGATTTCTTGTATAGCCGATCGAACGGCCTTGCAGGGTGTTCGAACGGATACACTACAGTTTTGCTATTTTTGAATTTATGCTCATTTCAATATTTTTACTCCATTTAATATTTTTAATGGTTATGGAAAGTGTATTATGTTGAATTGGGCTACTAAAGGTGTGGAATTGATGATGAAAGTGCTTGGATTGTGTTTAGGTGTTGTCTTGTGGTATTATTATGTTGATAATTATATATGTTGATATTGAAGTATGTTGGAACTTGGAATGTTAGAATTCTTGTGATGAGCATGTGTTTCCAATAGGGATATTATATAGCAAATGGTGAGATGTGTTCTCTTATAATATGGATAGTTTATGGGAAATTGATATGATCATGTTGTGGCTTAATGAATGGAAGAATCATGCTTGTGGGAGTGAATGCTCGGTTTCACATGAATACATTTAAGTTTTATGGTGGATTTTGTCTTGATTTCAGTTTGAATTCATTATTTCAAATGTGTTAGGCATGCATAAGTTGCCTTGTGGGTTTATATTAAAACACTAATTGTATGCTTAGGATATGCATGAACACACACGTATGGGGAATCTACTATGACATTGTAGTTAATTATGAGGTGATTATGATGCATGAGGGGACTGATTAGGACCATGTTCCATGTGTTGAAATTCACGTAGGTCTTGCTCACGGATGTATCATGTTAGCATTGGATCGTTATTCATGGATGAAGTTTTATCGATGTTTAACCGGAATTAATTGATTATATGCAACAGTTGAGATTGCGTATCTGATTAATCGCTCGGTGAATTAATCGAAACTTGGTTGGTCGGAAAGGACATGTTTTTGATTTAAATTCCTGTATGGAATATGTATACTCCCCGGGTTAAGTCTAGAGAAATAGAATTATGTGGGGACGAGTTGTGTACTTGTCTTGCAGATTTGACATTATTATTATGAGTGTCATCTAGACCCTGAGAATCCAGAGTGGTATGCCGTGTGCACCTGCTACCACATGTTCTAGGGTTCCCTGTGTGAGAATTTGGGCTCTCCCCTCCGCAAGAGATGCCCCTGGGTGAACACCCCTGCTCTAAATTCTCTGTGTGAGAATGGGACATCCTTGGCCAATATCGTCCAAGGCGAGCAGCTTTAGGGATTGACAACCCCGACTCTTTTTCATTTCCTGTGTAGAAATTTAACTGTGTCTTGCCTTCGTGGCCTTGACCGTGTCCTGCCTGTGTAGCAATGCTTGTATTTACTCTTTGATGGAGGCATTCACTATTTATATTGATGCATGTCTATTATGAATGCTATGTATCATTGTGTATCATGTGTTTGACACGTTTGTCATGCAGGGTGAATGAATTTGATGTGATATGAATGCATGATCAGAAATGGTGTGAATGAGACACTATTATGTAGGTTTATGTGATATGAATACATGATCAGAAACGGTGTGATTAAGATACTATTATGCAAGTTTATGTTATATGAATGTATGATCAGAAATGGTGTGATTGAGACACTATTATGCAAGTTTATGTGATATAAATGCATGATCAGAAATGGTGTGATTGAGACATTATTATGCAAGTTTATGTGATATAAATGCATGATTAGAAATGGTGTAATTGAGACAGTATTATGTAGGTTTATGTGAAATGAATGTATGATCAGAAGTGGTAGAGCATATTAAGCTTAAATCTAAATTTCTTCATTGCCATGTTGTCATGTTTTCTGATTAGTATAGTTATATTCAAAACCATTATTGAGTTTTTATGCTCACCCCACTTTCATGTTTTATTTTGGGGCTGTGTGGCGTGACATGCAGATGGACAGGATCCTCTATATGAGGAAAGGTCGGAGAGAGCTTGGGAGTAGTCGTGGAGGCTCCTAGTTTTGCATGTCTCTTCGTTTATCTTATTTTGATGTTAGAACCTTGTGGATGATCCTTGTCTTAGATTTGTGATATACTATGTCTTTAGTTTCTTTGAGACTTGTTTCAGAGCTAAGTGTGTGGCTATGAATTATTAGTATGTAGGTTTGAGATCATGGTTTAATCTAGAGTTTAACTCTTTTGGTTCTACCTATTTACTCTTACTCAAAGTAGTGTGTAAACTCTGTAAATTAGATGGCCCATAGTTGGGGCACAAGTCTTCCGCTATTTCCTCAATCATTTCACTCCGTTGCCCCCGTGCATTGGTCTGGCCCTTGGACCGGGTTCAGCTGGGGTTGGGCAGTGCCGGGGCGTGACACTGACACCATTTGGTTCTTAAAAATTGTGAAGAACTCATAACTACATAAACTAGATTTTTGAACCTTTTCTAATTCCAAAAAATCTAATAATTAAACTAATTATAAAAAAATCCCAAAAATTCATAGACTAGTCTTTAGTAATTTTCCTAGGTCATTCTATGGGGTAATAGTCATGAACCTCAAGTTGGAATTTGGGGTATTGGAAGCTTATAGAAAACTAGCTTAAAAAATAAGCAATTAGTTGACTTATGAACATAAAATTTCAAACATAAGAAGTCTAGGTTGCCCCTTACGTCTTTACTTAAATCAATCACTTATATCATCTTGGTCAAATCTCATTTGTTCATGGGTACACACTTGGACTAGGTCACTAGGGTCAAATCACATAGGTGGGTTCACTTATAACTTAATATAAACCCTTGGGCTAAGTGTTGTATGCTTCCCTTTTCTGAACCCACGTTTAGGGTACTAGGGTTTCGCTTAGACGAGTTGACTAGGTTGACAACACAACCCTGCTTTGTTGGCTAAATTAGGAAAGTTCTTGTCCCTTGCCTAAACAGTCAAGGGGTAAATTTTAGGTTTTTTGTTAGGGTCCAACTAACTCAAAGAAAAATTCTCACTCTATTTTAATCCATTGAATAAAAAATTTTCTAAGTTTTTAGGGTGTTACATGTTGTACATGGTTGCACACTCACCGCCAACGCTGCCACCATCATATGTTCGTCATCGAACTTGCACGGATTGTGAAGTATGGGATTTCAAACTCATAATTTCATGATAATATGTTTTGATTTATTAGCAGAATGTTATGATTATTAAGATTTAATGCTTTGGATGTTGAATGATGATCGTATTGCATGGTGTAAGAAGGGAAAATGATGAAATATTGTGTGTTTGATTATGCTAATGACAAGCATGTAAGTTATGACTATGTTTACATATTTTTATCATGTGTATGTTACTATGATGGTTGATGAGTATACTAGTAAGTTATGTGATGAATTATGAATATGATAAACATATATGTGATGGATTATAAGTTATGACATATTATCTGTGCTTGGATTTTGGTGTGCAATTGTTGGTGTTTGTGTGTTTGATGTTAGTAGGTGTATAATTCATGCGCAAGGGTTGGTTCATATTAGATCAAATGTTAGAGCAGTGTGTAGAAGACTTCATGGTTAGGTGAGTAGGAAGACTTGGAGTTTGGGCTTATTTGTAGGATTGTAAAAAAATAAATTTCATATCATAATTGTACAAGCATAATATACATATTATCAATTAGAACATAAAAAAATAAATTATTAGTAAGAGTGTGATTACTTTAGTCAGATTAGATGGATTTAGTTTGATGAATTTCGAAGAGATTATTTGTCATAAGGGGATGTCATGGAATGCATGTATATATGCAGGGTATGATACATTATTTTGTTAAAATATATGTTGCATTACAATTATGAGATGAATGGGTTAAGTGAAGTATGTTACATTGATAAACTACAATTTTGATAGAGTTCTGACCTTGGACTAGTTAGAGAAAGATTGTGACACTAGATGATTTCAGAGCATAATCATACCCACATAAATTATTTCAAAATTGAAGGGTAAACAAAACTAATATAATAACTTTGTATGAGACCTTAGGGATTTGACAGATTAAGTTTCATGTTTGAGTCAATCGGTGATTAGTTGACTGAGTGTTTCTCATGTCTAGCTGTTGAACCCCTAGCTGCAGAATAGGCTAAGGGGCAGATGAGTTTCAGCCTGGCGAGTGGACAACTAAGGGAAAGCTAAGAAATGGTGGGGTTGTTCATTGGCGAACTTATATCCAAGTCCTACTCGGAGTAGGATTTGAAGGCGGGCTGAGTGTCATCACCCAGGACGGTTCCTAGGCAGGCCACGACTCTACGGACAACTCCTACTTGGAGTAGGAGAGACACTGGTTGTGGTTGCTTATTCATTCCCATATTTTCTAACATGACTAAGAATCACCTCGGAGGCCTAATGCAAGTAGGAAGCTCGGACAAGGAGTGGTACACAAGTTGGATTGCTCAAGACGGATAAATCCTACCAGGACAAGGACTCCATTCAAGAAGATGACACAACCAAGACTACTGAGATTAGAAGGCAAGCGAGTAGAGGACTTCTAGCTGGAGTAGGAGTCTAAGGAATACTAGAAGAGGTGGGACATTTGAAGGAGGGCTCAACTAGACTTCTAGTTGGGTTAGGACTCCTTTGGGACTATTTTGGATATGTATGGGCTGGTTTCCTATTTGTAATGGGGCAGGGATGTGGGATTCATAATTTGTAACTAAGGTTGGGCTAGTCCTAGTAGTACTAGGTTTCTCGACCCGTCCTCTATATAAAGGGGGCGTCATGGTAGGTTGAAGGAAGAAATTAAAGCATTCAAAGAACTCAAAATTCTACAAGGGGCGAACTGAGAGCTTTGGCCACAATTCTGAAGGACAGTTGTGCAGCAGACACTTCGTTGGCAACTTGAAGGAGCTGTTAGGAGCACACTCCACCAAGGGGAAGACCATACTCAGCAACTCAGCGAGGCTTGAGGCAGATTTTAGCCAAGGGGCGGAAAGGTTTGCAAGATAGCTGAGAGGGAGTTGGGTTTGGGAGCTAGGTAGGGGCCTTGTTAGTGTAAAATGCGTGCTAAATAAAAGGTTTTGGAGGTGGTCCTCCTTTTTCCTTATCTTTCCTTTCGTTTTGCTTTGTTTTGGATGTGCATAAACTTGGATGAAAGGGTGGATAGGTAGGTTGTGCGGTGCAGCCAGTCCATCACATGTGCAAATGTTAGTATCAACTTTGTGCCCGTAACAGTTGGTTCCATTGTCAAGATACATTAAGGAGGTGAATGCTCTATATAGACTTGGTGAGGGAGTTGGATGAAGGTGCTAAAGCACTGAGACCACTCAGAAGGAGGTGAAAGCTCTTGATGGGCTTGGCACTAGGAAGGTCGGAGATTATTGCTGAGGTCCAATACTTGGCAAGTTGCTCGGAAATAGAGAGTTGCTAATGGTTGGCTCAATGTTGACTTGAATTGTTGAGATTGAGGTGAAGGTGGATGCAATAACCATAGCGAATGGGACATTGGCTGAAGTCCAAAACTCTCTACTCAATATTCAGGAGCGTTTGACCCTCCTCGACCAGCAAGCATCCCTGCTTGAAGTGACACCTCACCTTGATGAATGTCAGGAAGGCAGTATGGCTGAAGGGGTAGCCCATCTCACTACATTAGTGGCTGATGTGGCTACGATGATGGATTTCCTCAGGCAGCGTGTGCAAAATGTTGAGGATGTAGTGGCAGCAAAGATCAAAGAGTTGGAGGACGAAGTGGTGGTGCTGAAGAGGGTAGTCATCAACACTCCATCCCAAAATGGGGGCGAATTCTCATCTTAGCTTACAGCGAAGAAGGCAAAGGTGCCTGAACTGAACGCGTATGCGGGGACGAGAGGCGCCAAGGAGATTGGTAACTTCCTTTGGGATATGGAGAGCTATTTCTTGCTAGTCCGTACCCTAGAGGAGGAGAAGGTCATGGTGGCAACGATGTATCTTGAGGGAATGCAAAGATGTGGTGGTGGACGCGGTTGGAGGATGATACAGTTGTTGGTCGGCCAAGGATCGGAATGTGTCATACGTTCAAGAAGGAGTTGCAAGCACAGTTCCTTCCCAAAAATATGTCTTGGATAGCTCAAAAGGCATTGCGAAACCTCAAACATACGGAGGCAATCCGGGACTATGTTAAGGAGTTTAAGTCGCTCATTTTGGGAGTGACAAACATAATGGAGGATGGCAAGCTCTTCTACTTCATGTCGGGCTTCCAAACATGGGCTCAAAATGAGCTGAGATAGAGGGAAGTGGAGGATCTTCCCACAGTGATTGTAGCAGCGGACAGCTTAATGGATTTTAAACAAACTTCCATTGGGCAAGGGAAGAAGGATGGGAAAGAGGAATCATCCAACAAGGGTAGCAAGGGTGACAACGGTAACAAGGACAAGGGCAGCGAGTAGTCTAGCCGACCGAATAGAGGTAATGGTTGTTCCATATGCAATGGGTCGCACCATACGAAGGACTATCCAAAACGGGAAAGGCTGAATGCAATTGTTGCAGAGGAGGAGAAGGAGGAATCCAATCACAAGGAGCTATCATGGATGAATCCTATGCAGCGAATCAGGTTTGTTCAATTGCTGAAGTCCCTGTCCAAGGGGGCAACTTTAGGTCATTGAGGACTCTAGTGGAGGAGGGGAGCAGACTCCCCAACTTCAGATCAAAGTAGTAAAGGAGTGGACTAATGGAGCGGTTCATAGGATACGGGGGTGGCTGGAGTCACCCAAACTTGGCCGAAGGCGGACTTAGGCTGGGTGGAACATGACTTGGTTGAGCAGGCAGCTGAGTAGGTGGTACCTTGTTAGCATAGGGTGCAACAAAGATGGAGGCAGTCGGTGCTGCCAAAAAACAACTAAGGCTGAAGCGAAATTTGACCGAAAGAGATTTAGACTTGGCCATGGTGTGATGGGAAGTGTTGGCTACTTGCTTGAAGTGTTCAGTAAGGCGGAAGGCTTAAGAGCTTCAATCGGTGCACCTGGGAAGTTGGGGCTTCGATGAGGGCATCGAAGGAGTTAAGTGGGAGAGGTCTCTTAGACCCCTAGCCGCAGAATAGAACAAGGGGAGGATGAGTTTCAGCTTGACGAGCGGATGGCTAAGGGAAATCCGAGAAACGGCGGTGTTGGTGTGTTGGCGAACACATCTCCAAGTCCTACTCGGAGTAGGATTCAATGGCGGGCTAGGTGCCATCACCCAGGACGATTCCTAGGCAGGCCGAGACTCTCATGGACAACTCCTACTTGGAATAGGAGAGACGCTAGTTGTGGTTGCTGATTCATTCACATATTTCCTAGCATGACTAGGAGTGGCCTCGGAGGCCTAATGTAAGTTGGAAGCCCGAACAAGGAGTTGTGCACATGTCGGATTACTCAAGATGGCCAAATCCTAATGGGATCAGGACTCCATGCAAGAAGAGGATGTAACGAAGACTCTACTGAGATGAGAAGGCATGCAAGAAGCGGACTTTTAGCTAGATTAGGGGTTTGAGGAATGCTTGGAGAGGCAGGACACTTGAAGGAGGGCTCAACTTGACTTCTAGTTGGGTTAGGACTCCTTTGCAACTATTTTGGGCATGTGTATGGGCTGATTTCCTATCTGTAATGGGGCAGGGATGTGGGATTCCGAATTTGTAACTAAGTTTGGGCTAGTCCTAGTAGTACTAGGCTTCCCAACCCTTCCTCTATATAAAGGGGGCATCATGGCAGGTTGAAGAAAGAGATTGAAGCATTCAAAGAACTCAGAATTCTGCAAGGGGCAAAATAAGTGTTTTGGCCATAGTTCTGGAGGATTGTTGGGTAGCAGACACTTTGTTGGCGACTTGGAGGAGCTGCTAGGGCGGACCATACTCAGCAACTCAGCGAGGCTTGAGGTAGATTTCAGCCAAGGGGCAGATTAGTTTGCATGATAGCAGAGAAGGAATTGGTTTTGGGAGCGAGGTAGGGGCCTTGCTAGTGTAAATTGTGTGTTGAATAAAAGGTTTTGGAGGCGGTCCTCCTTTTTTCTTATATTTCCCTTCATTTTGCTTTGTTTTGGACTTGCATAAACTTGGGTGAAAGGGTGGATATGCTGCTGGTTATCTTATCATAATCTTGAATTCTATTTTTTGCATGCTATGATCTTGTGCTAACTAGAATCAATCTCAATATCAACAAACTATCAAGACATGATATTTAGGTCCCGTAATTTTCATCATATAGTGCATGTAATACAAGTGGCAGAATAAATTGAAAAAAAAAGTCCAAAAAGCCCAGAGTTTGTAAGAATAGATGTGGCAATGTGTATTGTATTGACTTATTTTGGTGAATAAAACAATGTCATATTAATATGAAATTTGAATCATAGAATAGAATCCTTAATGCTCAAGATCATATGGTAAAGATGAAATAGCGTAGGTAAAAATATGCATACACTTCACATTGACACACTTAGTATAAAGGGTTTATCATCCACACACATATGTGGCCATATGTTTGTATTGACTTTTTTCGGTGAACAAAACAATGACAAATTGATGTGTAATTTGAGTCATATAAGAGAATGGTTATTGCTCAAGATCACATGGAGAAGTAGATAAAAAAACACAAAAATAATTTCACAAGTAAAAGCACAATCACACATCACATTTACACACTTAGTATAAAGGGCTTATCATATTATAGTGTGAGAAAAAGAAGAGTGGAAAATGAGTGAAAAATTATAGATGCAAAATTTTCTTTCAAGATTAATCAAGATTAAAAAAGGGATTAATTGGAAACAATTTTGAATTTTGGTAATGTAGCAATACTTTAGCAAATTAACGTTGCAAAATCAATTGGCTATTGTAGTAGTTCTTTGTAAAATAAAGCAAAGAGTTTAGCGATTGATCAGTTAGTATAGTGATTGTTCGTTGGCACCGTAGTTTCCCAAAATAGGTCATTCCGAGTTGAATTTGATTCATATTACATGTCTAAAGCCTAAACCGACTTAGTTAACTATATAAATGGTGTTTTGGATATAGAAAAAGAAGAGGGAAGTCATTGTTACCATAGAGATATATTGGTGAATCTACTCATTGGGTTTTGAGAGTATAGAGCTTTTCATTGCCTACAAGCTTTGAAGATCAATGCAATTAGCCAAAAGAGAAGAGTATCTCACAACACAACACACACAAAGCTTGAGGAGTTACAGTAAAGTTTTTCACTGGGTGAACTAAAGAACTCAAGGCTAAAGTTAAGGAACAAGATATGCTTATTTGAGGAGGCAAGAATGAGACAGAGACAAAGAAAATGGAAGAAAATTTTCAAGTACTTAAGGAGAAGACTTGAAGTCAAGCAACAAAAATAATTTATTGGAGATCTTAGAAAAAGGAGGGTTTTTGGGTTAGAGTCAACAACAAAGGTTGGTGGTTTATTTGTGTCAATGTAACACTTGCTCATTAGTACATTGATTTAGTCCTAGTTCGAGCTGCCGTGGTTTTTTACCCAAGGTTGAGTTTTTTATGTCAAATCATTGTGTGATCTTACATGCTTGGATTGATTTTTTATAGATAGATTGATCATAAATGTTCATAATTATTATTTTTTATTGTTTATGTTATAGAAAAAAATTTGATTATGAAGGTTAGAACTCTTAACTCGTCGAAATGTTAGTTTTAAGAGCAATCGAGTAATCTGTTAGGTTAATTGACAGATATTAAACTCTCAAGTGGTAGATTAATCTTTTGATTGCTATTATAGAGTTTTCATCATATCTATTTTGATATGCATGCACATTTCAAGTTGGTTATGTTAGCGTTGATCAATTCCTCTTAGACATACTTTTCCAAAAGGCGTATTTTTTGGTGATTTTAGTGTGTTTGTTTGAGCTAATTTACATATCCTTAGTTAATTCATCATGTCTTATTCTTCAAGTGATGATGAAGATTTTGATGTTAAAAAACTTTTTATAAAAGTAATTGAAAGTAGTAAAAAATGTAAGATATTAGAGAAAATTGTCAAATTAAATGAGTAGACAATTGAATCAATTTCTATTGAAAAATTTCAATTGGCTGAAGATAAGGAATGACTAGAGAAAGAAGTTAAAATATTGAAGAGTATACTTTAAAAAGAGAAAGAAATCTAGATCTTTAAAGAATGAACTTAAGTCTACTAATTAGAAGTTTGATGCTTTCAAATATGAGAAACAGTATCTTTTAGACAAGATAAAATTTGTAGAGAATGAAGTACATGAGAAATTAGAGACAAATAAGTCATAATTGAAAAAGATTGAAGATATAGGTAATCATTTAAAGACTTCTTAAGAACAATTGAAAAACCTTCCACAAAGTCTAGTGGTGTCACTAAGTTTGTCAAACCTAAAGAACCCATGCGCCCTAGGAAAGATGTTCACATGATAAAACCAAAATAAATTTTAGGAATCAAAGTCCAATGTCTAAATATAAGCGAAGACATCATAAGAGAGAACATAATGAGTATTCCTTAAATTAGACAAATTTAAGCTATAAAAAACAACATAAATCTCCTTAGCCAATATGTCATGAAAAAATCTAAGACTTAAGGAAAGTTATGGTGATTCATACTTGAATAATTTGCCATAGAAGATGAGAGAAGTCAATTCACACCATAAGAAACTTCAAGCCAAAGGTATGTGGATTAGAAAGCACACACAAAATTCCACAACTAAGTAGGTTAGTACAAACAATAGAAAGAAAATTTTACAAACTTGGCTTAGAAAGGATGTCTTAGAAAACCTTAATTCCCATGTTGATAGGGGGAACAAATCTACCTTAGGTTGTCTTAGAATTGGATGGCTAGGTACGGCTAAAGAATCTCAAATCTCTAGGTAAAGAGATTTCTTTTGTCCATGATTTAATTCTTTTAATCTTTTGGACATACATGTTTTAGTTTTTATTATATTTTGCTTTATTTTCATGTCTCTAATTCATAGGTTTTAAATAGAAAAAAACAAAAAAAATAGAATATGATAAAAAAAAATAGTATAGCTTTTGCTTGTTTTTGCAAATTGGCTTTGTATTTTTTTATTAGTTTAGCTCTTAAGACAAAATGAAATTAATTTTCTTTTATGCTGAAAAGTAACATGATTAGTTGTTAAACATATCTTATTAAAGACAAGGATATACTAAGGAGAGTGAAGATCAATTTAATTTTTTTTTGCTTAAGGTTGCATATCTCTAGTTTTAAATTTTGCATACATTATGTTGAGACTAAAGTCACATTTATGTATAAAAATAAAGAGAGAATTCTTAAATATAAGTTAACTTATGTATTTAGATTTTAGTGTAGTCTTAGTGATCAAATTAGAGGATCTTTTGCGAGATGTTTAATTAAAAATTCAAAAGAAAGAGAAAATTTCATGTATACTTCAATGTTTATGAGTTTTATGTACTTAAATACTTTTTATTAAAATAAAATTGTCCTTATAAAGATGATGGGGAAGGGCTACATATTTATGGCAACCTAGGCTAGTGTGAAGCTCCTATCTATTTGGCATCAAGAAAAATGAATGAGAACGAAAGAAATGAATAATGAAAAAAATTAAATGATGCAAGTTTAAAGGATTTAGAAAAAACCAAGCCCTAGAAAAATGATTTGAAGAAAAATATCATGACTTAGAAAAAGGCATGGGCATATTCCTTATTGAGCTTTTATTTTTCTACATAGATTTTAGCTTAAGTGAGTTAAATCTTATTTTAAAAAAAAACTTGATTTCAAACAACATTTAAAATATTTGAGACAACTTTAAGATTTTTCATAATTTTTGGGGTAGTAAAATTATTCAGTAACATGTTTGTATATGTTTCTAGATTACTGATTAATCTTTGAATGTCTTAAATGAATGAGATAGAGACGTGGTGAGATAGATAGATGTCCAATCCTATAGCAGCTAGTTGCTTGCTCTGTCTAATCTCACACTTCAATCAACTCCTTTATACTTTGACTCTTTGCACATGATGAGTTTATTGAATAATGTCTCTAGTTTTAATTATGCTTGAGATGTGAATGTTACATATTTGTTTTGATATATCTTCAAACAAATAATTATGATTACACATACTTGATAGATTATATCTTTTATGTTTTTAATCTAAATTTCTGATGTGTTTGCTTAACCTATGTTTTCCCAACATGGTTCTTTTCCTACCTTTGTCTATTTTTGAGAAAAAAATGGTAGAATATGTGATGTCTTTGTTAAATGCAGAGAAAATTTAATAGAACTTGATTGTCATATATCACAAGTACTTGAGCATTTAAATTATGTATTAACTTATTTTTTAGAATAGTATTATGTGGGTATGTTGTTATTCGTGATATGTATGATGATTATAGGTTGAAGATCACCATACCACATTCTATATGAGTGTCATAGGTTAAGGAGGAGAGTCATTGTCAAAGTTAAATAATTGTCAAAGTCTGAACGATGCACTGTGAGTTATAATTTTCTTTTTTAGATGATAGGTCGTAGTGTTTTGTCATGAAATATCCAAAGGGGAAATTGTAAGAACATATGTGTCCATATGTAGTGTATTGGTTTATTTTAGTTAATAAAATAATGTCAAATTGATGTGTAATTAGAGTCATTGATTATAATGTTTTCTGCTCAAGATCACATGGTGAAGATGAAGTATATTAGAAGATACAGAAGTGTTTTTGTAGGTAAAAATATGCACATACATCACATTCATACACTTAGTATGAAGATTTATCATATTAGAGTGTGAGAAAAAGAATAAGTGCAAAATTACATATGTAATATTTTCATTCAAGATTAATTGGGATTAGTAAAAAAGAACTTTGAATTTCAGTATTGCAGCGATTGATTGTCTACTATAGTAGTTCTATGTAAAACAAAATCAAGAGCTTAGTGATTGATTGATTAGATCAATCGATTAGATCGTTGAGCCCATAGTTTCCCAAAAAAGGTCATTCCTAGTTATATTTGATTTCTATTCATAGTCTAACTCCTAAACCAACTTAGTTAACTATATAGGGATGTTTTAGATGTAGGAAAAGAAGATAAAAGCCATTGTTAGTATAGAGAGATATTGGTAAGTCTACTCTATTAGGTTTTGAAAGTACAAAGCTTTCCATTAGCTGCATGCTTTGAAGATCAATTCAATTAGCTAAAGGAGAAGAGTCTCTCACAACACAACACATACAAAACTTGAGGAGTTGCATCAAAGTTCTTCAATGGGGGATTAAAATGTCAAGGCTAAAGTCATGGAACAAGAGGAGCTTGTTTGAGGAGGCTAGAAGGAGATAAAGACAAAACAACTAGAAGAAAAGTTTCTAGTGCTAGCAGAGAAGATTTGAAAGCTAGCAACGAAAAAATCCTAGTTGGTGTTGTTGTTTACTAGTGCATTAATTAATCCTAGTTGGTGTTGTTGTTTTTTACCCTAGGTTGGGTTTTTTATGTTAAATCCTTATGTGATCTTACATACTTGGTTTAATTTTTTATACATCGATTAATCATGAATGTGGATAGTCATTAGGTTTTATTGTTTCAATTATAGAAAAAAAATTTGTACATAGAGGCTAGAACTCTTAATTCTTACTTGTCAAAGTATTAGTTTTTGGAGCAATCTAGTGATATGCTAGGTCGATTGACAGATATTAAACTCTCAAAGCTCGACCCAAGCCTACTTAGTGTCAGGTTAGGGCCATCATTTTGAAAGCCCACATAGATGTAGGGCTAGGACAGGGCTGGGATATTAGTTTTAGTGATAGGGTTAGGACCTAGCTATGGCCCGACCCTACCCAACATGGTTGTAGCCCTAGAAGTTATGCATGTTTTACATGGGGGAACAATGAGGGGACAAATTTCTATCTCATCTCAAAAGAAGTATGTCAGGGAAACTTGGAAAAGCCTATATTTCCACCAAGTTGCGGCTAACACTAAAGAGAATAAAAGGCCTAAAATCAGTATCACTGATGAAGACTTGACTAGAATACACTTCCCTCACTAAGATGCCTCGGTGATTTATGTTATCTTAGCCTGCTTCATGGTAAAAAAAAGGCCATGGTGGATACAACCAATTCCATCAACATGATCAATATGGATGGCTATAAAAGAATGAAATTGGACAAAAAGAAGATAGAGTTAACCCAAACCTTCCTTGTAGGGTTTAATGGAGCCCTAAGGCACCATCTGCTTGCCTATCACGGTAGGTAGCAAGCCTCACTAGTCCACCATTTTTCAAAATTTGTAGTTGTAGAATCTCTTTCATCTTACAATTACATTCATGGTAGGCCCTGACTCCATGATGTAGAAGTTGTTGTCTCTACCATCAATGTTTAAAATATTAAACTGGGGATAATATTGGAATGGTAAGAGGAAACTAGCCGGTGGCTCGAGAGTGTTATGCAACAACCCTCAAAGGGAAGGATTAGACTAAATAGCAATCACAAAAGGGGACAGAGGCCCACAAAATTGAAAAACAACAATTTGAAGATATTCCCGTGGAGATCAGACCCCAAATAGTCCTCGTGATACGTCAAATACTAGACAACTAGAGGAAGAGCTAATAAAAGTACCTCTCAACCACGAGAAGATAGAATAGTACAAATTGGATCAATTCTAACACCAGGAATCAATAAAGAACTTATCCTATTCCTAGATAACCACAAAGACGTTTTGTCTAGTCTTTAATAGACATGTCGATCATTAATGTAGATCTAACTACCCACAAGGTAGAAGTAAGACCTATCATCGAGTAAGACAAAAATGATAGAATTTTGACAAATGGAGGAATGAAGTGTAGTGACTCATTAATGCATGCATCATCAAAGAAGTGTACTTTCTAGATTGGCTAGCAAACATAGTATTAGTAAAAAAGGAAAATGAAAAGTGGCTTGCATAGACTACAACTGACCTTAACAAGGCATGCCCCAAAGATAGCTTCACATTTTCCTTGTATTAATTAGTTAGTCAATGTTACCACTCGGCATGATCTTCTCAGTTTCATTAATGCATTCTCAGAATATAATCAGATTAAGATGTACCCACCCAAGAAAGAAAATTGCTTTTATCACTGAGCGGGGAATGTTTTGCTTCAAAGTCATCCTCTTTGGTTTAAAGAACGCGGGAACCACATACCAAAGGTTAGTCAATAGGATGTATGAAAAATAACTCAGCTCTATAATGGAGGTGTATATTGATGACATGCTTGTTAACAGCCTTGAAGTAATAAAGAACATCAAACATTTTCAAATAACCTTTTCAATAATGCAAAAACATAGCATGAAATTGAACCCAACTAAGTGCTCTTTTGGAGTGGCATGCTCCTCAATTTTATGGTTTTTCATAGAGGAATTGAAGCCAAACCTAATCAAAATTAGTCATTAATAAACATGTCATCTCCATAAAATATTCACGATTTGCAATGTTTAACCGGGAGAGTTGCAGTTCTAAATCACTTCAAATCCAAATCCTCAAACAAGTGCTTACCCTTTTTCAAAATGTTAGGAGGCAAGAAAACTTCCAAATAGATGAAAGTGAGAGTTTAATATCTATCTAGATGGTGATTGTGGATCACTAGATTGCTCTTAAATTTAGTACTTTGTAAAAGTAAGAATCAATAGTTCTATCCTCTATACGCAAAAATTTATATTAAGCAACAACAAAGACAAAACTAAGTCTTTAAGCATTCATGATCATTTTATCAAGCAATAAAACCATAAATCATGCAAATCATATGAGCACACACAATTTTTAAGTGGAAAACCCCAACTAGGGTAAAAAATCACAACCACAACTCTTAGCTTAAAATCAATGTACTAGATAGTTAGACGCTACATGGACACAAGCAAACCACCGACCTTTGATATTGACTCTAATAAAAAATATCTTTTGCTTAGATCTCCAACAAATTCTCATTGTTGGCCTTCAAATCTTATCCTCCAGTCTTGAAACTTTTTCAATCTACTTGCTTTGTTTTTATCCTCTTCTAGGCTCCACAACAAGCTTATCTTATTCTTTGACTTTAGCCTTAATCCTATTCAACTCCTTTGAAGATTGCTGCAAATCCTCTTTAATTTGTTGTATGTAAGACTCTTCTCTCAGTTGTGTGTTTTTATAAAATCACCATCAACATAAGCGTGAAGCTCAAAGATGATATCCTCAAGGAAAATAATGGAAAAATATATCTCTTCTCTTCTCTATAAATTTCTAGCTTTTTTTCTCCGCATTTTCATGATTAACTAGCCTTTAGATAGTCCATTAACTCAATTTAAGTTTTTGACTTCCATTAAGAATAAAATCTCTCATGGAAAGGCTTAAACTAGGCAACTATCACATAGATTGATCAATAATTTCACACAACAATCAATGATTCACTGTTTTAGATTAGGGTACAATATTATAAGTGATTGATCGATAAACTCTCGGCTTAATTTTACAAAGGATGATTCAAGTGCCGATTGATTGATTGGTCAAGTGTAAAGCACAACGATTAATTGAGTGAACAATAATTTTACTATTTTGCCCTAATTCAGTCTAAAATTCTAAAATTCACTTAATTCACTCATTTTAAGCTATTCTAAATGAATTATGTATGTGAGTGTGTGCAAATTTACCTCTTACCTTACACACTTTGCTTAGTCTTCAAACTTGATCGATAAGAATACGTCTACTCCAATTTTTTCAAGTCATTTAATTCCAAATCGAACTAGACCACAACTAAATGTAGTTAAATTCCCAAGACTAGAACCATATATGAAGTTTCTAAATAGTTTTGATCACCAAAATTAGATAATTATAATACATATGCTTCATATGTTCTTTCAATCTCCCTATTTGGCTATTTTGTGATAAAACACAACAAGATTGAAAATCAAATAAAAATTATAACTCTTTAACATAATGCATTGATTTTCACTTGCACATATGACTTGACAACACTAAGACTTAACCAAGACAATTTGAAATTAATTTTTAAAAGCATTTTGATAATGTGCACTTATCCTGCACACTTACAAAACAAAATTATTTTTATAGTACTGTCCAAATATGCCTTAAAATAAGTACTTTGATTTCATTAATCATTTCTCCCCTTTTTGGACAAAAAAATAAAAGTGAATTAATAATCAACAAAAAATTTAATTAAAGCACAATCAAGTCATAAATATCATTATAAGACATGGCTAATTTAACAAAAAGATAAACATGTCCATCATACATCCACAAAGATCATCAATTTCAACCTACGTCCCAATGTCACTTAGAACATAAAATGACATGACAGAAGTTCCAATACATGAATACATGATAAAATGAAATAAAATAAATCAAGAATCTTCATGAATGCATGATAAAATGAAGTTCCCTCTCACTATTTGTGTTGTGCACATACACTTGATGCACTACTTGTCTTTATTTGAGTACTTTTGTTTATTATTTAATTCAGTACCTTAGGCTAGTTTCCCTTGATTCAGCCATAGAACGGCATTATTGTTATTGTAATAAACTGGTTAAGGCGCGCTAGTGGGCCATGACATGTCTGGGCCCACTAGCGACACCGGTCCCAAGGATGGGGGGCGCGACTCCCCATATAGGGGTCGTCTTCCTCCTTGGGGCGGCATGATGAATCAGAGTTAGTTTTTTTAATTTATTACTTTTCCTCTCTCTCTCTCTCTCTTGCGTAGAACGACCTGTACCGATTGTGCCTACATCGAGCACATCATTGGTATCGGAGCTCTATCGATCACCGACCATGGCAAGAGGGAAACAAGTGGCTGTCGCCCCTGAAACTCAGCCTGCGAAGGAGATGGAGGTTTCAGCAGACAGTTCCTTACCGTCCTCCACAGTTGTCCCGGCCACTGCGGAGGAGACCACGCTCAAACAACTCGTCGCCATGGTGCAGGTATTGACCACCAGAGTGGACAAATTAATGTCCAACCATATAGCGCCTTCAGGCAACAATGGCATCCAGACCCAGGAAGCCGTTATTGAATTGGGGGGTTCTTCTCAAGGGCATAATGGACACACCTCTGTTCCTACGGCTACAACAGAGAGGGAGACGCGGCAGTCCCATGTTCCCCTAACCGTTGGACCAGCAAAAGCAACTGTGGAAGGGGGACGCCAGGCCTGGGTTTCGCGAGGCATGCCAGATGTTTGGGCAAATGCCTCTATGATACCGCCCTTCACTATTGGTATTCCGACCATGCCAGAAAGGGAGGTACGTCAGTCTTACACTCCCCTGTACGCTAGACAGGCCGCCCCAACTGCTGATGGAGGACGTTCAGCCTGGCCACCACGAGGCGCACCAGGTGTTCGGCCGAATGTCCCAATGGTGCATCCTTCTCGAAACTTGCTCCCGGAGATGGACGAAGATTGGGATGACCTCCATGGTCCTAGCGGTGGTCCCCGGGGAGGAGCGGAACCCCGATTAGCCCGCCTTTAGTTCCCACGCTACAATGGGGACGATGATCCAGTGGAATGGTTGTACAAAGCGGAGAAATTTTTTGCCTACCAGGGGACACATGCAGAGGTTGAACGACTGCGCATAGCAGCTTTCCACCTAGACGGAGATGCTTCGGTGTGGTTCCAAAGCTTCGAGAAGGAGGTGTGCTACCCCACTTGGGCCGCCTTCTCCGATGAATTATGCATCCAGTTCGGCCCGAACGAGTTCCAAGACTTCAACGAGATGCTCTCCTCTCTGCGACAGACATCCACCATCAGAGCCTATTATACGGAGTTCATGAAGGTGGCCAACCAACTACCTGATTGGCCGGTGGCAACCTTGGTGGGCACGTTCAAGAGGGGGCTCAAACCAGAGATTTCTGAGGAGATGCGACATTTTCCTTGCGCTAACATGCGGAATGTGGTGTGTCACGCATGTATCGAAGAAGAGAAACTCAACCACCAACGGCGTGGAGGTCGGCTTGGCACCTTGCCGCGGCCTACTGGTCTTGCTGCCCTGTCCGCCGTTCCAGCCAACACTCCAGCTGCTGGCCGCCTTGGCTAACAAAACCCCCCATCCGGCCCGATTGTCCGCCGACTTACTCCTGCCTAGATGGAGGAACGCCGTGCAAAGGGGCTTTGTTTTCGCTGTAATGAGAAGTTCATTCCGGGGCACCGTTGTTCCGTTAAGGGCAGTCTGTTGGTGGAGGAGGTCGATGACAACAAGGAGGTCATAGATGGGTCCGAATCAGCACACTATGATAAGACGCTACCAGAGATTTTTGTCCATGCCTTCTCCAGGGCATTCACTCCACGAACAATGCGCGTACAAGGTTATCTCAAGCGGCAACAGGTGGCCATTCTGATTGATAGTGGTTCTACCCACAACTTCATCAATGACAAAGTCGCCCAGCGCCTAGGCTGTTTCGTATCCAACTCGGTGCCCTTCGATGTCTTGATCGGTGATGGCAAGCACCTCCGGAGCGCAAGAGTTTGTACTCAGGTAGCGCTCTCCATTCAAGGCCATACATTCGTAACAGATCTTTTTCTACTGCCCACAAAAGGGGCGGACGTGGTGTTAGGGGTGCAGTGGCTTTAGGAGCTTGGGGACGTTATCTGGAACTTCAAGGACTTGGTGATGGATTTTGCATTGCACGGACAACGGGTACGACTCCAAGGCTCTCAGCCTAGCACTCTTCTTTCTGCTCAAGCAACGGGGTCCTTTTTCCGGTTCACATCACAAGGACTCCTTCTCCAACAGCGGGCGTCAGTGGAAGTTGTACAAGAGGACCTGCCGCAGGAACTCCTTGATCTTTTGGCAGCGTATGGCACGGTGTTTGCTGAACCAAAAGGCCTTCCTCCGGTGCGGGCCCATGACCATTCTATTCCTATTCTTCCAGGTGCTGCTCCAGCCAATGTCCGTCCCTATCGCTATCCATACGTTCAGAAGGCTGAAATTGAGCGCTTGGTGGCGGACATGCTTTCTTCGGGTATCATTCGGCCTAGTACGAGCGTTTTTTCTTCTCCAGTGTTGCTAGTTCGTAAGAAGGATGGCACTTGGCGGTTCTGTGTTGATTACCAGGCGCTGAATGCTATCACAGTGAAGGACAAATATCCTATACCGGTGGTGGAGGAATTGTTGGATGAACTGTCCGGTGCTACCATCTTCAGCAAACTTGACCTTCGTTCCGGTTACCATTAGATCCGTATGCAGCCAACCGATGTGCACAAGACCGCCTTCCGCACTCATGATGGTCATTTTGAGTTCTTGGTGATGCTGTTCGGCCTCACGAATGCCCCTTCTACATTTCAGAGCCTTTTGAATGACCTATTCTGGCCCTTCCTCCGCCGCTTCATCTTGGTTTTCTTCGATGATATCCTCATCTATAGCAAGTCATGGGGCGACCACCTTGAGCACCTCAGGTCTGTCTTTGATATCCTCCAAGTTCACTCCTTATTTCTTAAACGCTCGAAGTGTTCGTTTGGCAGTCCACAGGTTGAATACTTGGGTCATATCATCTCTCGCGCTGGTGTGGCTACTGACCCCTCTAAGGTGACCGCCATACTATCCTGGCCAGCTCCTACTTGCGTCTGGGCGCTACGAAGCTTTCTTGGCCTCACTGGTTATTATCGGCATTTTATCCACCACTATGGTGAGATTGCACACCCCCTTACTCAGTTGTTACAGAAAGGTGCCTTTCAGTGGTCGGACACTGCCCAGGCGGCCTTTGAGGAGTTGAAACAAGCGATGGCAACCGCCCCTATTTTGATTCTTCCTAATTTCAGCCGGCCATTTGTGTTGGAGACCGATGCCTCGGATACCGGCCTAGGGGCAGTACTACTTCAGGAGGAGCGTCCCATTGCCTACTTCAGCAAGGCTTTGGCTAGCCACTCCCTGTCCCTCTCTGTCTACGAGAAAGAGATGCTCGCCATTGTCCTCACTGTCGACAAGTGGTGCCCTTATTTGCTTGGCCGGCTGTTTCTTATTTGCACAGACCATCAGCCGCTCAAGTATTTTCTTGAACAGTGTGTATCCACGCCCGCTCAGTAGGGGTGGGTCAGTAAACTCTTGGGTTATGACTATGAGGTGGTGTACAAGAAAGGATCTGACAACGCTGTGGCTGATGCGCTCTCTCGTCATACCAATCCAGGTACTTGTTTGGCTCTTTCCATTCCAGTTTACCCTTTTCTTGATGAATTAAAGCAAGCCTATCACGATGATTCCCTGACCTCCACTATGATTGCGGCCCTTCATACTGACCCTTCACCGCATCCTGGCTTTGCATGGAAGGATGGTCTTCTCTTCTGGAAGGACCGTCTTTGGGTGCCTGCAGTTACTGACCTGTGCCAGCGTCTCATAGCTCACTTTCATGCCTCTCCTTTGGCGGGTCATGAGGGTGCTCTTCGCACCTATAAGCAGGTCAGTCAGAGCTTCTTGTGGCAAGGTGTTCGACGCACAGTGACTACTTATGTGGCTGCTTGTGATGTCTATCAGCGTGCGAAGTCAGCCACCACCTCTCCGGCTGGGTTACTTCAGCCCTTGCCCATCCCGGATCAGGTCTGGGACGATGTTTCTATGGATTTTGTGGAGGCCTTGTTGTTGGTTCAGGGCAAGTCGGTGATCATGGTTGTGGTCGATCGGCTGTCCAAGTACGCCCATTTTAGTGCCTTGGGTCACCCCTACACTGCCAAGTCTGTGGCTGAACTCTACGTTCGCGATGTGGCCAAATTACATAGTATGCCTCGCACCATCGTCTCTGACCGTGATAGGATTTTTATCTCTCAGTTTTGGCAGGAGTTCTTCACTCTTCAAGGCACTTCCTTGCACATGAGTATCGCCTATCATCCGCAGACAAATGGGCAGACTGAGGTTGTTAACCGCTGTTTGGAGCAGTACCTGCGCTGTTTTACTATGTCCCAGCCTCGCCACTGGCTTCTGCTTCTGCCATGGGCTGAATGGTCTTATAATACTGCTTATCATACTCGCGCCGGTTTTACTCCTTTCGAGGTACTCTATGGGCGGCCACCTCCTACCGTGCTCTCTTATGTTCCTCAGCGCTCTGCGGTGGCCGAAGTTGACTATATGCTCCAGACTCGTGATGAGGTTCTTCGCCAGCTTAAGGCGAACCTATCTGCGGCTCAGAACAGAATGAAGCAGATCTATGATAGCCATCACACCGAGCGCGAGTTTGCTGTGGGGGACTTGGTTTATGTCTCTGTTCTTCTTCAGCTCTAGACCTCATTGTTTCAGCCAGTGCACTCCAAGCTTGCTCCCCGATTTCATGGACCCTATGTTGTCGAAGCACGTGTTGGGACAGTTGCCTACCGTCTCACTCTACCGCCGGGTTCGATGGTCCACCCTGTTTTTCATGTTTCCAGGTTGCGCCGTTGCATCGGTGATTCCTCTCTGACCACGGATGCTCCACCACCTCCATTGTTGGGTTCTGTTGTCTCTTCTAACCCTACTCCTGCCGCGCTGCTTGATAAGCGTCATGTTCGCCGTTCGGGGCATATTATTACTGAAGTGTTGATCTCATGGCACGGTCAATCTTTAGAGGATGCTACCTGGCTTCCTGAGGATGAGTTCCTATCTCGTCATCCTTCTTGGTCACCTTGAGGACAAGGCGTGTGCTGAAGCATGGTGGAGTGTTGTGCACGTACACTTGATGCACTACTTGTCTTTATTTGAGTACTTTCATTTATTATTTAATTCAGTACCTTAGGCTAGTTTCCCTTGATTCAGCCGTAGAACGGCATTATTGTTATTGTAATAAACTGGTTAAGGCGCGCTAGTGGACCATGACATGTCTGGGCCCACTAGCGACACGGGTCCCAAGGATGGGGGTGCGACTCCCCATATAGGGGTCGTCTTCCTCCTTGGGGCGGCATGATGAATCAGAGTTAGTTCTTTTAATTTATTACTTTTCCTCTCTCTCTCTCTTGCGTAGAATGACCTGTACCGATTGTGCCTACATCGGGCACATCAATTTGTCATGAGGAAATTGATCACGAATCATCCTCCTAATGTTAGTGAAACCCTATTGCATCTCCTCCATCATGCTCTTACGAAATGCAAGAACTCTCCATAGTTCAATAATATGGCTAGATGATCAAAGGGTCTCTTGGTAGTGAAGCATCTGCCTAATCCTGCTGCTCATCGTGTGAGAGTTTGATATCAAACTAGATAGGGATAGTGGATCATTAAAGTGCTCCTAGCCCTAGCACTTTAGCAAGTAAGCAATTAAGAGATCTAGCTTTTATGTACAATAATTTTTTCTATAGAGGAAACAATAAAAACCTAATTATTATATACATTCATGATTAAGCTATCATGCAATTAAACCATAAAGCATGCAGGATCACACAAGGATTTAATGTAGAAAACCAAACTTGGGAAAAAAACCACGACAACCTCAACTAAGGCTAAATTAATGCACTATAATGATACAAATCTTACAAGACACAAAACAACCAACCAACCAACCTCTAGACTTTGACTAAACTCTTTTGTTCAATTTTCTCTTGTTATTGGCCTTCAATTATTCTTCCTTAAATCCTTAAAGATTTCCCTCTTTGTGCTTTATTCTTTGTCTTCTTTTTCTAGCAATTCAAGCAAAGACTCATTTGTTTGTTGATTCACATCTTGAGATTATTTAATCACTCCTTGATGAAGAATTATGCTGACTCTCCTTTGATGTTTTCTATGTATAAAGGATTCTCCTTTCTTTTCCAATATTTTTTAGGTTTTTCTCTCATCAAATTTGTCATACCTAAACCTTTATATAGGTCTCTACGTTCGAACAAGATCTTTGACTTCAACTAGGAATTAATTCTCTTCTAGAAATACTTATCTTATTTAACTTAAATTAGTAGTGATAGATCATTCCAAATAGCAATTGATCATTCACTATTTTCTTAGGGCGCGACTCCTTCATCAATCAATTAATCTATAGACCCTCGACTTTATTTAACAAAAGGCTATTTTAGGTGCCAGTTGATCGTTTCTCCCTGTGTTTTTTCTAACGATTAATTGATGACACTGTTCAAAGATTTTTTACTTATATTTGTCAAACCTCCAAAATTATTTTTAAAACTTTTCTAAGCGACTTTTGTATAAGAATGTGTACTTAATAGACCTCTTAAACCATCAACATTGTTTAGTCTTTAGTCTTGATCTATAAGAACCTGCTTGTTTTTATTTTTAAAGTCCATTAATCCCAAAACTGACTTAACTACAACAAAATCTAATCAAATTTATGAGACTAATTACATACTCAAGGTTCCTAACATAGTTTTGACAAACTAAATCAACCAATTAACATTATATGACACATATCTCCCCCTTCGGCTATTTCATGATAAAACACTACAAGATTGAAAATCAAAAGAAAATAACAACTCATTACACACTGTATTAACTTTTAGTTTGTACATATGACTTTACAACACTAAAACTTAACATAGACACATTAGAATTGATCTTGAAAAGCCTTCTACAATCCTGTACTTATCCTGCACATAAAATCAAAATGATTTCCATAGTATTGTCCAAATAAGCATGAAAATAGGAATTCTGATTTTCATTAATTATTTCTCCCCCTTTTTGACACAAATAGACAAAAAGTTAAACAATAATTAACAAAAATACTAAATTAAGAACAAATAAGTCACAAATATCACCAGAAGACATGAAAAATAATTAATCCACAAAGAAAAACCATGTCCATCACTAATTAGTTTCAAAATACATCTCATAGTCAAATGGTACATAAATTGAATTGAAACATGTTCAAGAACAAGAATACATGTCAAAGTGATATAAAAAAACAACATCAAATATCTTCAACAACAGTTGTCACGCCCCGGCGATGCCCGACCCCAACCAAACCCGGTCTAAGGGCCGGTCAAGCGCGCGGGGGCGACGAAGTGAACATTGAGAAAAACGATCTAGCGGAAGACTTTAACCCTAACCACGGGCGATTAACAGAACCACGGAGAGCGAACAATCCTTTGAGCAAGAGTAAATAAAAGGGAAGGAAAAAGGTGTTGCTTATCACAAAGTAAACAACAATCTCAAACCCACAAGCTTAGTTAAGTAAAGCCCACACCGGCTCAAAATAAGTAATAAGCATCACAACTGTAGTATATGACATAAATCCAAAACAAGAACCCTACACAAAGGTTCTAACATAAAGCATGAAACAAACGAAGGTAAGTCATACAACGATCTCCATCATCACACCCAAGCACCTCTGACCTTTCCTCAAAGAGGCAATCCTGTCCGTCTGCGTGTCGCACCACGCAGCCCCAAATCAAAACACAAAAAGAGGGGTGAGTTTAACAAACTCAGCAATGGTTTTAATATCACTGTCAACGTTGAAAATACGATAGCATCGTAATGAGATCGTTCAAATCAAAGATTTACATGGTGCATCACTTTCTAATCACACATTCATATCACCTAACACTGCATCATAACGCATAATTCAACCTGCCTGGATGTATCTCTAGCATACATATTCCCACATGCATTTACATCATAACCAATCCCGTATGGATGTATCTCTAACATACATATTCCCACATGCATAATATCATCACAACCTGCATGGATGTATCTCTATACATATCCCACATGCATAATATCATCACAACCTGCATGGATGTATCTCTAACATACATATTCCCACATGCATTCACATAATAACCAATCCCACATGGATGTATCTCTAACATACATATTCCCACATGCATAATATCATCACAACCTGCATGGATGTATCTCTATACATATCCCACATGCATAATATCATCACAACCTGCATGGATGTATCTCTAACATACATATTCCCACATGCATTCACATAATAACCAATCCCACATGGATGTATCTCTAACATACATATTCCCACATGCATAATATCATCACAACCTGCATGGATGTATCTCTAACATACATATTCCCACATGCATAATATCATCACAACCTGCATGGATGTATCTCTAACATACATATCCCCACATGCATAATATCATCACAACCTGCATGGATGTATCTCTAACATACATATCCCACATGCATTACATCAAAATCAACATGCATGGATGTATCTCTAACATACATATTCCCACATGCATAATGTCATCACAATCAACCTCCATCAAGGAGTGATCACACATTAACGTCACACAGACGGGAGCATAGACAAGGCCGCGAAGGCGTGTCATGGTCCAAAATTCTACACAAGAATTCAAGAAAGATCGGGGTTGTCAATCCCTAATACTGCTCGCCCTGGACGATCCTGGCCAAGGATGTCCCATTCTCACACAGAGAATCTAGAGCAGGGGTGTTCGCCCAGGGACATCTCCTGCGGAGGGAAGAGCCCGAGTTCTCACACAGAGAACCCTAGAACACGTGGTAGTGGGGTGCACACGGCATACCACACTGGATTCTCAGGATCCAAATGACACACATAATAATATTCTCACCTATCCGCAAGACAAGTACACAACTCGTCCCCACAACATTCCATTTAACAAGACTCAACCCAGGGAGTGCACTCGTTCTACACAGGAACTTCAAATCGTTCCACACAGGAACTCCAAATCATTCCACACAGGAATTTCAAATCAAAACATGTCCTTTCGGACCAATCAACTTGCGATTAATCCACGACCAATCAATCCGGCACACAATTTAATCACGATGAAGCCTCAATTGGAAATCCATTTTCATGATGCGTGCAGCATGGTACATGCGTGGACAAAGCATACATGAATCCTAGTCCATGATAAGTGCTCTCACCAGCCCCTAATGCATCATTCACAACTACAATATTAAGCTTTAACATCATCATTTAACCCCATATGTGTGTATGTATCTAGTAGAAGCATTTCACATAATGCATGTCAACATACTTGAAATTAAACTCACTACCACACTACACATGTGAATTTCCATCTAAACATGAATTCCAGCGGAAATCATAGGAGAAGAATCGTTGAAATCATAGCTAGATTCAAAACTTAACCACAAAGGCTAAACACATATAACATCACTCATTTCATCATTGAGTCATGGCATTCATCAACATTCACACACCATTAACCACAATTTATCATGACAAATCAGTCCTATAATGATTGTAGTCCTACTGAAAATATGCTTAACCAAAAGGAAACAACCATTCAAAATTTCAAGATAACGATTCCAACATCATGCCACAAAACATAAGTCATTCCACCATCTCTAAGCATATATCTCAACTCCATAAACTTAATAGCATGCATTTCTAGTAGCCTAACATAGCTTAAAACACTCCACATTCATATAAAATTAGCAAGCTAAAGTGGAATCATCAAAATAGGCATCATATGTACAACATACAATTTTCTGTGTAGCCGATCGATCGCCCTTCAGGCCGTTCGATCGGTTACACACAAAAATTTTGAAATTTACAGTTCAGCAGATCGATAGCCCTGTAGGGCCGATCGATCGCCCACACGGCAGAACAATCATCTTCTTCCTTTCGCAAAATCAAACCGAAACACCATAGATAACACTTCAAATCTACATCTAACACCCTAATCATCATCAAAAGTCCTTCTTGACTTCCAGAATATCAAACCAAACCATAATAATGCAAAATCCTAAGAAATCGGGATTAAATAATTCCATTTTCTAATCTCACCATTAACACACTAAATCAAGCAAACCATTTCAAAATAAGCCAAAAATGGAGAGTTTTACCATGGATAAACAGAGATTTTGAAGACCCATTACCTCAGCACTTGATTAAGCTCGGATTGAAGAGTCATCCTTCTTGAAATCCTTGAAAACACAATGAGTTTGAATTAAACTCTAATAGAAATCGATTTACCCAAGAAATCCCTAATTAAATTTTAGATCTAGGGCTTATTGGTAGTAAAAATCGAATTTTGAATGTTAGGGTTTGTAGTAAAACACAAATCAGTAGCTTTTGATGGTCAAAAATGAATTGAATCAATGGGAAAATGGTAGATTTGGAAGAAATAAAGAGAAAAGCCATGGATTAGTGCTTAATTAGAGCAAACTTACCTTAATCGGCTTCTAATTCGGGCCTAAGTGGGGATTAGGCCAGCCCTCCTTTCTTAACCTATTCCCAAAAATGGAAATGGCTCTGGTTTGCCCTTTTATAGTAAGGGTTGGGGTAGGCATAGGTAAGT
Source organism: Saururus chinensis (assembly GCA_035235625.1). Taxonomy (NCBI): domain Eukaryota; kingdom Viridiplantae; phylum Streptophyta; class Magnoliopsida; order Piperales; family Saururaceae; genus Saururus; species Saururus chinensis. Next base: position 24,738,915 of record CP141142.1, read on the forward strand.
TTTGGGGTGTAAATATGAAAAGTAGGCTAAAAGTGGGTATTTTGCAAATTTAAACACAAATTAAGCCTAATAAAATTCTAAAAATTTTTGTGTGACCTTAAGTATATGTCTAGTTTCATTTGACACAAAAATAAAATTTTCGACGGTGGGGCCCACAGGGGTCCCGCTAAAACCCTAATTTTTGAGAAAATAGTAAAAATTTCAAAAAATCTCAAAAATTCACATTTGGTTTAAAATCACTTAAAACCACTAATATTGAAGCTAATTTTGGTTAAAACCATCACAAACACTATTTATTTACAAAATCACCGAATAAGATCAGAAAATACGTAAATCTCATGATAACCAATAATTAAAGAAAACCAAAACCGGTTTTAAAGATGAGGGTCCTTACAACAGTAGTCGGTCTAGCTCTGAACCCATATGCCTATGACTTCGTTTCCCAAGAAATTTGTGCAGTGGAAGATCCTGAATTTGAGACTTTTTACACCAAAAATATTCTCTTAAACGAAGGTATTCATGCTTGGATGGCGGCTTAGGATCAGCCTCATGAAAATCTTATATTCCCTGAGGAGGTTCTACCCCGTGGAAACGCTCTTTAATGGAACTTTAGCTTTAGCTAGTCATGACCAAGAAATTACTGGTTTTGCTTAGTGGGCGGGGAATGCCCGATTATCCACATTAGACTGCTCCTAGTCACTCTTAGCTCATGGTCACGAAGCATCCATCTAATATCTGTAAGACCCTGAAGTACTGCATCCTGAAATGTACTAACTCTACATATATTACATGTTGGTCTAGCTGAAGATATTGGGCTGGCTGATTTATTGGTGTTTGCTAAAACACATTTGCGCTCAACATGCGTCTGCGCACACAAGACAAATGTGTGCGACACATTGTCCAGTGTGTCATGGGATGGCAGCGTGCCACCATTTTTGATAGTGCGGCAAAGGAGAAGGGGGTTAAAAGAACATTTACACCCAACTTTCTTCTCCCCTTTTTACTTTTACTGTTTTTAGGTTATTTTAAACTCATTTTTGTCTGTTCAAAACTTGTTCTCTTAGTTAAATCGAGATTATTGTACGCACTTGAGAGTTTATCTTCGTGACTTGACTTCTCTAAATTTGAGAAAAAAGCTTTTACTATTGTAATTGGTAAGTATGAGCAATTACAACAATTAGACATATATACCCTCTATTCCGTGGAAGACAATGTTAAAATATTTTAAGCTTTTGGTAGTGAGCTAAACTTTGTTACGTTTTGAGAAAATTTCTCGAAAACAAAAATTTTGGCGCTTTTCCGTAATTTTTGCTATTTATATATTTTGGTTACTTGGATGTGGGCTGGGTTATGACTTTTTCTTTGATTCACTGCTTTTGGTTTGGGTTATGGTATTATCTTTTGTTTACTTCCAATCTTTCGATCCCTCTTCCCGTTCCAGCAGAGACCAGCAGGTCAAGAACTCCAGTCTCCAGCCGACCAGCTCCGTCGGCCCCACTATTGCCGATCACCACCGTGAGCCACCGGAGCAATAGCGCTTTCCTGAAAAAGAGGTTCATGCGTCCAGTAGAGATCCATGTTTCCTCTTCACTCTTCATCTGAGAATTGAGAGCAGCAGAGATCTCATCTCCCTTGTGCTGCCTCTGCCTAGATAGAAGGTATGGGCTATGTCTCCTTCAGCTTCGGATCCTATTTTGCTGGACTGCTCCTCTATTTTTTTTATTTGAATCGATAACTTCTTGACCGTTGACCGATCGTTGATGCCTTTTGGCGGCTCAAACCCAAGGCGAATTCCATTCCCCCTGTTTTGTATGAGTAAAGATGACTTGTTTGTTATAGTCTACAGTTCTTCCTGTTTTCCTACTTATTTCATCTCTCTTTCCTGTCATTCGTATGAGATCCTCCCCAGGCCATAAATTTGAACATAGTACTTCTGTGCTCGGCGTGTTTTAGTATTTTACTCTCTCATTTGGCAACAAAGAATTTTCTGCTATCTAGAGTAGTAGAAATGGGAAGGGAATCCCGATATAATTCAAACGATCAATAGTGTAAATGGAAAGTCCAACCATCCCTAAATCCTAATGACAACTTGCTCTTTGCGGTTGGACATTTTAAGGGACTGCATACTAGTTGAGATACACCTTGCTAGAACTTGCCATAGGAAAATGGAGGACCTCAGCTATAAAGAATAATGCTACTTTTAAACTATGTTAGACTTCAAAATAGAGGCTTATGAGGTTATCACATAAGCTATGTAAGCTAATTTTATTTTTGTGATTCCCATTTGAATCATTGTATGCCTGTTAGTGATTTGGTTGTTTGCATATGAGATGTAGATTTGGAGTACATACTTGTCTTTTTATTATGTTTTATTACACTACCAAAACTTTTTCAAAACAACGCCGATATATGACACTTCGCTGAAATGACTCTTCACTGAAATGAACAGAAAATGAAACATTGGTACTATGTTTGAGAGTAAACCTGTGTAGGTACACATGCCAAAATTTATGAATGATAATTGAGAATTCAATTCTATGCGAAGGTTATAGAAAATTCCTGCTAGTTTACTACATCTATTATGGTATAAAAAGAAAAGGTAGTTTGTGTTGTCTAGCTGTAGTTATAGCTGCATTTTGTCTTTTTTGTTGTTTCATGAGCTTTCACCAGTATTGTCATCATCGTTGTCATCATCATTGTCATACAACAACTAATTTACTTCTCTGGTGATTCTTATGTAGAATAATTTGCTCGGATTTATTCAGGTCTTAGAGCGTAGATTGTCTTGCCTACCTGTCAGCTGCCGTTGCTAGAAAATTGAAAAGGGGAGTATGGCAGATGATAAATTCAAGTTTTGTATAGATAGAGGGGGGACTTTTACAGATATCTATGCAGAAATTCCTGGTCAGTCCGATTGTTGTGTGATGAAGCTGTTATCAGTAGACCCTTCAAACTATGATGATGCTCCAATTGAAGGGATTCGGAGAATCTTAGTAGAATTTACTGGAGAGAAAATCCCACGGCATGCAAAAATCCCAACAGAGAAAATAGGGTGGATAAGGATGGGAACCACAGTAGCTACAAATGCTCTTTTGGAGAGAAAAGGTGAAAGAATTGCTCTATGTGTGACTCAGGGATTCAGAGATTTGCTACAAATAGGTAATCAGGCCCGACCGAGTATTTTTGACCTCACAGTTTCAAAACCTTCAAATCTTTATGAGGAGGTTATTGAGGCTGAAGAGAGGGTTGAACTTGTTCTTGATGAAGAAGAGAAAGGTGCAAGTGGTTCTCCAACTAATTGTTTTAAAGGAGTATCAGGTGAGCTTGTCAAAATAGTTAAGCCTCTCAATGAAGATGCCTTAAAACCGCTACTTAAGGGTTTATTGGATAAAGGGATAGGGTGTTTGGCTGTTGTATTATTGCATTCATACACTTATCCACACCATGAGATATTGGTGGCAAAATTAGCTTTGAGTTTGGGTTTCAAACATGTTTCCTTATCTTCTGCATTGACTCCCATGGTTCGAGCTGTTCCCCGAGGCTTGACGGCTAGTGTTGATGCATATCTGACTCCAGTCATTAAGGAATACTTGTCTGGATTCATTTCAAGGTTTGATGAGGGGTTGGAGAAAGTGAATGTTTTGTTCATGCAGTCAGATGGAGGCCTTGCTCCTGAGAGCAGATTTTCAGGCCACAAGGCTGTTCTATCAGGTCCTGCGGGTGGGGTTGTGGGTTACTCACAAACCCTTTTTGGCATTGAGACAACAAAGCCTCTCATTGGCTTTGACATGGGGGGAACATCTACTGACGTGAGCCGCTATGATGGAAACTATGAACAAGTACTTGAAACGCAAATTGCTGGTGCTATAATTCAAGCACCTCAGCTGGATATAAATACTGTCGCTGCTGGTGGTGGTTCCAAACTCAAATTCCAATTTGGAGCCTTTCAGGTGGGACCTGAATCAGTTGGCGCACACCCTGGTCCTGTTTGTTACAGGAAAGGTGGGCAGTTGGCAGTTACAGATGCTAATTTGATTCTGGGAACTGTGATTCCAGATTATTTCCCTTCTATCTTTGGTCCATATGAGGATCAGCCTTTAGATATTGAGGTTACCCGAAAAGAATTCGAGAAGCTAGCAGCTGAGATTAACTCATACAGAAAGAATCAGGATCTATCTGCCAAAGACATGACAATAGAGGATATTGCTCTTGGATTTGTTAATGTGGCTAATGAGGCTATGTGCCGCCCAATTCGCCAATTAACTGAGATGAAGGGTCACGAAACGAGGAATCATGCACTTGCTTGCTTTGGAGGTGCAGGCCCACAGCATGCATGTGCCATTGCTAGGTCATTAGGCATGTCCGAAGTGCTTATTCACCGTTTCTGTGGAATCTTAAGTGCATATGGGATGGGCTTGGCTGATGTTATTGAAGAGGCTCAGATGCCATATGCTGCGGTTTATGAATCTGAATCTGTTCTTGAGGCATCTAAACGAGAGGCTATATTAATTCAGGAGGTAAAGAAAAAGCTTATAGGTCAGGGATTTTCAGACAACAGCATCACAACAGAGTCTTATTTAAATTTGAGATATGAGGGTACAGATACAGCCATCATGGTGAAGAGACAAATTGATGGAGCTCAAAATGATTTTTCTGCTGAGTTTGAGAAACTGTTCCAGCATGAATATGGGTTTAAATTGCAGAACCGGAAGATTCTTATCTGTGACGTAAGAGTTCGAGGCATAGGTGTGACAAACATTTTAAAGCCTCGACCACTACAACTGCGTACTGATACCCCAGAATCAGAAGGCAAGTATAAAATCTATTTTGGAGATGGATGGCATGAGACACCTCTATTTAAGCTTGATAATCTGGGCTATGGACATATTTTGCCTGGGCCAGCCATCATCATGAATGGAAACAGTACAGTGATTATTGAACCAAATTGTAAAGCAAAAATTACCCAATATGGTAACATAAAAATTGAGATCAGTTCAGTTCCAAGCGCGGTAAAAATTGCAGAGAAGGTTGCTGATGTTGTTCAGCTTGCAATCTTCAATCACAGGTTTATGGGTATTGCTGAACAAATGGGTCGAACACTTCAAAGAACCTCCATCTCCACTAACATCAAAGAGAGGCTTGATTTTTCTTGTGCCTTATTTGGACCAGATGGGGGATTAGTTGCAAATGCTCCTCATGTGCCGGTGCATTTGGGGGCCATGTCTAGCACTGTTTGTTGGCAACTTAATTATTGGGGGGAAAATTTAAATGAAGGTGATGTGTTAGTCACTAACCATCCTTGCGCTGGTGGAAGTCATCTTCCAGATATAACTGTTGTAACTCCCGTTTTTAATAATGGAAAAGTGGTATTTTTTGTGGCAAATAGAGGCCACCACGCAGAGATAGGTGGCATTACTCCAGGAAGTATGCCACCTTTTTCGAAGTCTATATGGGAAGAAGGTGCAGCAATAAAAGCATTTAAACTTGTTGAGAAAGGATTGTTTCAGGAAGAGGAGATTGTCAATATACTTCAGTGCCCTGGATCGGATGAAGTTTCAGGTCATAAAATCCCTGGAACTCGCAGAATTCAAGATAACCTATCTGATCTGCGAGCACAAGTTGCTGCTAACCAAAGAGGAATAGCACTTATTAATGAGCTTATTGAACAGTATGGTTTGGATACGGTGCAGTCATACATGACCCACGTGCAAACAAATGCAGAAGGGGCAGTCAGAGAAATGCTGAAATCAATGGGCCACTCCCCCTATATGATGAAAAAAGAAGAGGATCATGTGATTACAGTTGAAGAAGAAGATTACATGGATGATGGTTCTGTTATTCACCTGAAACTTACCATAGACACTGAAAATGGTGAAGCAAGCTTTGATTTTGGTGGAACTAGCCCTGAAGTGTATGGAAACTGGAATGCACCTGAAGCAGTAACTGCAGCAGCAGTTATCTACTGCCTCCGTTGTTTGGTGGATGTTGAAATTCCACTAAACCAAGGATGTTTAGCTCCTGTAAAAATTTATATTCCGGAAGGCTCTTTCCTCTCTCCAAGTGATAAGGCTGCCGTGGTGGGTGGCAATGTGCTTACATCTCAAAGGATCACTGATGTGATCCTAACAGCATTTCAGGCTTGTGCTTGTTCCCAAGGTTGTATGAACAATCTGACTTTCGGAGATGACACTTTTGGTTATTATGAAACAATAGGAGGTGGAAGTGGGGCAGGGCCAACTTGGGACGGCACCAGCGGGGTGCAGTGCCACATGACCAACACCCGAATGACAGACCCGGAGATTTTCGAGCAGAGGTATCCCGTTGTTCTGCACAAGTTTGGGATCCGTGAGCAGAGTGGAGGAGCCGGAGTTCATCGAGGAGGTGATGGGATTGTGAGGGAGATAGAGTTCCATCGGCCTGTTGTGGTTAGTGTGCTTTCTGAGAGGCGCACCCACGCCCCTAGAGGATTGAAGGGTGGGAGTGATGGTGCCCGAGGGTATAATTACTTGATCCGGAGAGACAAACACATAATTAATCTTGGAGGCAAGAACACAGTCCAGGTTAATGCTGGTGAAATTCTTCAAATTTTGACTCCTGGGGGAGGTGGATGGGGTTGTCTTTCTGTATAATCATTTTAAAAGATTTTTTTTTATGTACTTTAGTTTTAAATTTCGATGCTGCATAACGAACATAAACTCGGAGGCTCTGGACGACCCATTGATTTTGAACAGACAGGTGTGCAATGAGAATAAATGTATTTTCTGAATATAGAACGTATTCATGCTTGTGATTGCTGCACTGGAGATTTCTCCAGTAGTGTCTCTAGACTCTGTACGGATGTATGTTAAATTCAAGCTCCTCAGAGTTCAGTAATGCTGTTTGTTCCTCTCTGGAACACCCGGAATCCAGCTTTTTGGCATGGTTAGCAAAAACAGAAGTATCAAACATCTGATGATTATCTGCAGCGGTTGCCGTACCCAGGGCCAAGGCAAATTCATTTTCTTCAGGGAAATTTATATATTAATTCCTCAATTATTATGTGTTTGCAATGTCAGAAACTGCCTTACCCTTAATGACAGGTAACAATTTTGTCCATCCATCATGCCCTTATGATTCCATTACACTTTAATGACAATCAGTTATGGGTGCCAGCATGAGTATCACGAGGCGTGTCGAATCGAGATTTGACGGTGCATGTTGATAATGGGGATAGGCGGGTGATAAAAACTTGCCTTCCCACTGAGTATCATTTGCCATCAAATTGAAATATGACAACTTGTGATTACGTGAGCCTATGCTTATATTTTTGCCATCAAATTGAAATCTGACGGCATGTTATATTAACGGGACTCTTTTTAAATGATTATGATACCACATTTTAAGTAGAACTACAAGCTTATAAGGAAAAAAAGAAACCCTTGTCAAATCATTGTTCAGGGCGAAACTCAGGAACCCAAGAACTTCAACAACTCACTCCTTGGAATCCTGAATGAATTGGGAATGCCTGGCTAGGCTGTGTGAGCAAGGCCATTTGCCATCCACTCTTGAATGCCTGAATTATTCCTTTGAAACCCCTAATCTGCGGCCATCACTTAAGTGTTGGGTTATGTTATGGGTTCAACCCATGTTGCCCCGCCTTGTCATACCGGCTATAGAGAAAGCCGGTCCACATCCTCAAGGGTCTAAGGTATGTGGGGGTAGGACCCATAACCAAATGACCCATTATGCCGCACATGTGTGTGGGTCCGAGCCGCACTTGCATCCACACACTTATATGTATGTACTTAGTTATATGTATTTAGATGTGACACCCCAAGATTTTTAAAGTATATTTTAAAAAAAATAACAATAAAAATATTTTTTTTTGTTAAAGCATCCATCTAGATGTCATGGGGTGTAAGCCACTTATTTTTTGAACATACAAATATTAAATTAAATTAACACAAGTAATCGTTAATACTATATTATAAATCAAATAAGGTCCATCCTATATACATGAATAAATGTCTTGATATACACTAATATATATAGATAATATTTATATTCTCCAAGTAGCCTAGCAATGTTGTCTTTATCATGTATACAAATTTCAAAAAGAACTTTACTCTTATATGGTACTTACACTACATAGATACAAAGTATACAAGTATACACAATGTAATGGCTAAACAAGATATAATTTATTATGCTCATAATATATATATATAAAGAAAAATAATACACGGAGCCACTCTATATAAAGAGCCGTATGAGCCACGCTTATCCTAACCATCCGATTCGGATCTAAAAGCCCAAAAACCAGCGCTTAGAATAGCCAATGAGACTCTAACTTACTATTTTTTTAATATCCCCATAATGCCCCTATCGTTCACCTCCCAGATGCCCTACTTCCCAAACCCGACCCCTCCTATCCGCCGGCGTCTACCAGCAGCCGCCGTCTCCTACCGGCCCCTCCCTCTTCCGCCATCGTCTACCAGAGCCAAATTAGGCTGCTCGACTTCGCCACACACTCCTCCCTCATCTCCTGATCTCCTAACCAACTGACGCCATGCTGACAAGAGCCAGAGTCTGCCCCTCTCTTCCCGATCTCCTCATCTGCCCCTATTGCCTCTCGCCCCTCTTTGTCATCATCCAGTTCGCAGGATATTATTTTCAGATTTAAGAAGCATAGAAATCGGAAAGACTCGTGATAGTGGTCTGAATTTCGTAGCAAAGTTGTTGTTCAACATGATTCTCGTGAGATCGATGAAGCATTCTCTGTTATAAACAGGACGTTCTCTTACACCAACCACACAGTTCTACCAGAGGCATCGTTGCCATCATGTTTAGTTTCTTTTGACTTTGTTAGCCTGTCTTTGATTTTACTGATTTCACAGCATTCCTCTAGAGCCTTTGTTTACGGAAGGCCGTGTAACCCAAATAGTTTACAATGTTGTCAAGGATCAAGAATAACGAGGCGAGAACAAGATTCATCTGACATTCACCCTGAGGTAGTAAATCTAATTTTACTTTCTCTATTCCAAATTCCCTTTTGCAGCAACTATAGTCTTCCGGAATAATTTTATGGAAGAATTTTTTCTTTGATTTTCTGCACATTAGATGTTTGTGAAAATCCTTATGGAGATATGATTTGAGTGGTTTAATCTTTCATGCATTTGATTAGTTAAATACTTAAAAAATGTTAAATAGATTGTGTATTAGGATGATGATTTAGGATTTTGTTATAGCCATTTAGGATTTAACAATGATTTGAGTGATGATTTAGGATTTTGTTATCACCATTTAGTATATTATTTGGCTGCTCTTCTCATCTTTTAAATAGTTGCGTCATCAAAAGAAAATTAAGTAATTTTTTAAGACCTAAGTAGATTTTTTTTGGTCAAAGTAAATTCTTGAAAGTTGTTTGACTCTTTAGCTCAAATGGCAGAGCAAGTGGGGCACATTTTTTCCCAAGAAGATGGTGGTTCGAGTCCACCAAGAGTCTCAAGTGAAAATAAAAAATAAAAGGGACTTGTGCAGATCAGTGGAGCCATTATAGTTCGGCATTATACTAGTCATTATACTTTCGTATGTTTAACTATTATTATTTGTCTGAGAAATGATGAAGCGGATTGATCCATTAAACTATGTGCAGGTCACTTGAGTTCATGAAAGGACCTGAATACAACAAAAATCTTATTGATACAACAGAAATGATACAACCTTCTGCATAGCAGAAATATTTCACGTTGCTCATTGTCATCCCAAGTTCCTAGTACTGTTATTGAGATCTTTTTATAAACATGTTTTGGGGTTTTTTCTCCCAATTATGTCTTTTTTCCTTCTTTTTCAGCGAGAAGTGGGAGTAAAGGTGGCTTTGATCTATCCTCTTTATCAATTATAATCTTTTGGCTTGTCATTTGTAGGTTCCATGAGTTGTTAGAATATGATTGTACAAAGAGGAGTTGCTGCAGAATCTTGGCAGGACACAACGAGTATTGCGGATAGAGTTCTTACTCTGAAATGTAGGCGGAGAGCTCTAGCCGCAAGGGTGGCAGCTCGCAGCTGAAGGAGAACCACTGCATGGAGGCTGACCAAAGTGGGACATACTACCAGATATCTTTATGCCTGATTCTCTTGACACAGCTAGTGCGGGTATTAAAGTTGGGGTGAAGGCAGGAAGCACAGAAAATGCTTCTATATCAGGAAAAGCTCATTAACTGTTCTATTAGGTTGTCAATCATATACTAGTTTGAACAACAAAATCTTCTCAACACACTTAATGTTTTTCTAAATGTTTTCACGTATATATGCCATGCAAAAAGAGCATTTGAGGTACAAGTTCATTGGCTCTCGGTGGATTCGAACCACCATCTTCTTGGAACACAAGTTCTCAACATTTCCAAGAGCTCAGCCATTTTGAGCTAGAGAGCCTGGTTGTTATTCTCCCCTACATTAAATTAGAAATGAACAATTTACATGGTGAAAGTATTCCTTCATGTGATTTGAGCTCAAGAGAAATACCATGGGTACAACAAAAATATCACAATATACAATCAACAAATGGCATTGATGATGAGTGACACCATTAGGGGCACATTCAATCATTGATGGGTAATACCACAAAATCACAAGAGTACATGGTTTCTCTACTCGGTTGCTTATTAACAATTTCAAATTAACCGAGATAAAAACACAAAGTTAACTAGCTCACAAACAAACAGATGTAAATAATTAGAATTAGAATTTCCCAAATGCAATGAAGATCATAAACTTGAGATCAAACACAAGACCTAAAACATATGTTCATTATACACAAAAAATTGATTCCTATCGCAACTGGCAAGTCAAAAAATTTTGAAACTAAAACCAATTTTGAATTAGAACTATCCTTAGAGTCAATCTACCAAAAAAATTTATTTACATGGAACCAAATCTGGACAGCGATGGCAGAGGGTCGCTGGTAAGGGAGATGTTCTACATGCAGAGTGTAGCATGCCCTTTTGTCAATCTCTCGAATGATTTCCATATGGCGTCGGAGAAGTTTCCACATTACAGCTTGCAACCATTTTTCAAGCACTTTTGGTAGAACTGTGTGGTTGGTGTAAGAGAACGTCCAGTTTATAACAAAGAATGCTTCATCAATCTCACGAGAATCATGTTGAACAGCAACTTTGCTACGAAATTCAGACCACTATCACGAGTCTTTCCCATTTCTATGCTTCTTAAATCTGAAAAAAATGTCATGCGAACTGGAAGATGACAAAGAGGGGCGAGAGGCAATTGGGGCAGATGAGGAGATCGGGAAGAGAGGGGCAGACTCTGGCTCTTGTCAGCATGGCACAAGTCGGTTAGGAGATCAGGAGATGAGGGAGGAGTGTGTGGCAAAGTCGAGCAGCCTAATTTGGCTCTGGTAGACGATGGCGGAAGAGGGAGGGGCCGGTAGGAGACGGCGGCTGCTGGTAGATGCCGGCGGCGAGCTGCTGATGGTTGCCTAGGAGGGGTCGGGTTTGGGAAGTAGGGCATCAAGCTGGGAGGTGAACGAGAGGGGCATTATGGGGATATTAAAATAATAGTTAGTTAGAATCTCATTGGCTATTCTAAGTGCCCTTTTTTGGGCTTTTAGATCCGAATCGAACGGTTAGGATAAGCATGGCTCATACGGCTCTTCATATAGAGTGGCTCACTGTATCATTCCTATATATATATATATATATATATATATATATATATATATATATATATATACACACACACACATAATCTCTCAACTTGTCATTCTAAACCCTAACATGGGTCACAAATAAGTGAAAAGAATCTAATATAGATGACAACATTAAGGAGGTCCCTCAGACTCCTCTAATGTATACCACCTATGGCAACATCAACAAGGTCTCTTTGGCTCTTCTAATGTAAATTATAACTAGCTTTAGACTCTTTACGAAGACTATTGTCTTCTCTATCCAAACCATGAAGCTAAGGCTTACAAGGGCTTATTCACCCAAGTAGTTGAGATTCTCAGTCTTTCATGATTGCTGAGAAATTATTTGTTGAATTACACTGGATTCATGTTTTTTTTAAGCCATAACCCATTCAAACTAACTCCCTGGCCAAATACAGAGATTCTACAAACAAACTACTAACCCTAGCGGAGCTAGAAACCCATGGTCTATTTTCTTACTATGACCCTACTCTACGTGGCTCACAGACCCACTCCTGGAGACTACTATGACCTTAGTACTTATGACCCTCCTTGTCATTCATCAATAGGTCAAGTTCGCTATCCTCTTTATATGCCCAAACATAGTATTTGCATTCTAAAACAACTCCCAATCCCGAGGGAGAAGGCCCAAGAACATCTTCCACTATGTGACTAAATGGACCCACACATGGAGCCCATACCTAGGGTTTGCATTACCCTCTTTTAACATGTCTTTTATCATATATTATAATGATTATTTATGTTCATTATGCAAATAATAGCTCTTGTTATCCTTCTCTTGACATGTATTGTATCATATGTTCCATAATTTACTATGTTCATTATGCAATTAAGGTTTATCCAAGACATTTCTCATTGGACCAAAAAAGACCATAGAAACCAAATTGATGTCGGTCACCCCATCGATGCATCAGTGTCAGTGTTAATGGCCATTGTCACCACAGAAATATCGGTCCCTCCAATAGTAGGTAGACTACTACAAGTCTAGTTCACCGACGTCATCGACGTGTCGGTCCCTATGTTGATGTTCAATATAACACCAACACACCCCCATGTGTTGATGCCAATAATTGTTTATCTTCTCCTAACCATCAACACCATCATCGATATATCATTGAACATGACGATGGCTAGAGAAGAATAAATTGTTCATAAATTGGTGCCCATACAATTCCCTTAAATAGAATCATTTAAATAAAAATTGTACATGTACAAAGCCCTAGATTCATGCCTTTGCAAGATAAAAGTAAGCCTCAGAAGTCTAGATTCATAATTTCAAGCTATGGTTATGTAAGGTCCCTTATTTTTCTCCATATTTTTTGGGATTTTTCTGCTATTTTTTGGGTCATTTTTGGCGGAAAAATGTGACACTTTGGAGTATTCGTATTTGTATATTTTAGCCCATGTTTATACCCATAGAGTCGGGTGTGGGGCTTAGTCGTAGGCCGCGGGCCTCGTTGCGTGCTTACAGCACGAATTTTGGAGGTACAATGCATAACTGGGAGGTGAACATGTGTTTGGAACATAAATATAAAAATAAAAAGGAGTGAATAGTAAATCACGACTCAAAAAGCCGATCCAGTAAGTTTCTTTCTAGCAATTTACAGAAGAAAAACTCAGCGTCCAGTGAGTTGGGAGAGAAACCCGAGTGAGATTTCGGTCGCTCAGCTCTCCCGATCCTCTTTGCCTCATTGCCACAAGTCCGTAGGTACTGGCTATGACCACCGCCATGGCCTCTTCGCTCCTCTACGAGGTACTGAACTTTTCTTCGGTTTTTCTCTCCTTAAATCTCGTTTTGAGTCGTGGGGGTGCGATTTTGATGTCGTTTGCAGCCGCCCTCAACTAGACTTATGTTTGGTTGGCCACTAGGAACCCATAGGCACTGGCTAGATCTGCCGCCATTCTTTCTTCGCTCCGCCATGAGCTACCAGTACTTTGGTCAGGTTTTGGTTATATTTTCATTTTATTGTTCATGATGTTTTTTTTAGACGCCAGTATGTTTCCGGTCATCGTCTAGCCACCGGATGGACTCTGTCCAGCCTACCTCGACCCAGTGTTGGTAGGGGGTTGTCGTTTCTAACCCTGCTTCCCCCTATTGATTTGCTCCACCCAATTAGACACTTTGGGTGCGTCTCGGGTCGTTACCATCGGCGAGCTATGGGCCATTTGGCCATTATGGGCTCTGCATCGGCTCGATGACAATGAGGGTCAATCCCACTTGGCTAATTACACCTTCGCCCGGAATGGGCCGCTTGCCTTTGCCCTATACCATGCGAGATGCACAGCTGCCCGCACCAAATGTGTTGGTTGTGGGTGGCAATTGGCGATGTCGCCACTTCGATCGGCCACCAACTCCTGGCCATAGCCCAGTTGCCCTTTTGTGGGCCTTGGGCTGCTACCGTCTGACCCATCTCCCCCTAGAGTGGTCCTTTTTGGCCGCGTGTGCATGTGGCCATGCATGTACTTTTGGGTTTAGGCGCCATATTTGTGTCGTCTCACCGTCGGTTGACTCTACCACCGAATAGAGTGACACCAGAGACGTCCACCACCTCTCCTCTGTCCTCGAGCGTCACCCCACGCCTCCGCTTGTATGTGGGCCCTTATTGACACAAAATTGTCTCCGTTGGGTGTTGTCCACGACCAATTTTGACGTCTTGCAACCGGCCGAGTACTTCTCAGCTGCCGACCGACCTTCAGTGAGTACACCCTCGACTTCTTGTCGCACTGCCACTTATGCTGGCATGACCTTTCTCCCAGCCACCCTAGTGTGCCGCCGTTGGTTGCGGATTTTTCCGCATTGACTTCTGATACCCCATTTGGTTGTGATTGTTTCTGGTACTTCCTAAAATCCTCGGGACAACAACTCTCTCAAATTGGCACTGCTTTTGGCCGCCAACTCCGCCGCTGACGCTGCCACCCTCATGTGCTGGCCATCAAACGTCATGATTACAAGGTAGGGGAGCTTTGAACTCGTAATTTCATGATAGCATGCTTTGAATGAGTAGCAGCATGCTAGGATCGTATGATTCAATGCCTTGGATGCTAAATCATGATCCATTTGCATGATGTAAGAGGATATATTATGCCATGTTGATATGCATGTGAGCTGTATGTATGTTTGAAGTATGTTGGTAAGCTTTGTATGTGGATTGAGTATGTGCTAGTGATGGCTAGTGTGTTTGTTAGTGTAACGTCCCGGATTTTATTACGATTTTCTGCTATTTTTATCTGATCATTTTCAGCGATATATTGTGATGCTTCGGCGTATGTGGCCTCGGTATTCATAACCGTAGTCGGGTCTCGGGTCAGTCGTGGGCCACGGGCCTCGATGCGCGATTCTGGCGTGAAAAATCGTTGAAGAAAACGGAACTACAGAAGGGATAAGTGGAGAAAAAGAAAAAAAAAAGAAGAAAGAAGATCGGGCTCGGGCGAGCCCGATCCAGAAGTTCTGGAGTGAACAGTGCACCACCCACCCCCCTTCCGGCCTCAGCCGCCGCCGACCGCCGGTGGGCCGCAGGGCCGCCGCACCGGCTCCGCCCCGGCCGTGCGACGGCAGGGGGGCCGCTGTCCCGGCCCCACGGCCGCTCCGCCTGCCGCTCCCCTGTTTTCCCCGATTCCGCCTCTCCCTCTCTGTTCGTGCTTGGACGACGCCGGCGGTGGCCGGTGGGCTTCGCCCGGCTTCCGTCCGGCCAGTCTCAGGCTGGCGACGGCAGGGCCGCCGCCCTGGCCAGTCCCGCCGGCCCCTGAGCTCTCTCTCCCTCTGGTGAGTTCTCTCTCCCTCTCACTGTGTGTGTACCGCCGCCGCCGCCGTGGGCCGCCGAGGGCCGGCCGGCCGGCCACGGCTCCGCCTTGGGCCGGCGACGGCGGGAGGCCACCCATCCCGGCCCCACTTGGCCTCCGTTCCGCCGCCCATCCTCATCCCCCTTTTCTCCCTGTTTTTCACCGAACCGACGACGCCCCTCTGTTCTGGGCCTTGTCACCGCCGGTGATGGCCGGCAGTGGCCATCCAGCCACCATGGGTTCCGCCCCAGCCTGGCGATGGCCAGGGACGGCCCCCAACCGGTCAGCTCCACCTCCACCTCCGCCCCTGTGCATTTCTCCTCCGGCCAGATGCCTTCACCTGTTCCGCCGACGTTTGGTTTTGGTGGAACAGAGGCCGGAAGTTGCTGCCTTTGGCCGAAGATGGCTCCGCCCGGCCTCCGTTCGGCCAAGCCGCCTCGTCGGCACCGCCCCGGCCCGATTTGATCCGCCCTGCATCTCCCTTGTTTCTGTCTGTGACAGACTTTGGGGGCTGCGCCGGCGAGAGCCAGCCTTTGGCTCGCCTCTTGCCGACCAGCCTTGGGATGACAACGGTAGGACCGCCCCTAGCCAGGTCTACCGCCCCCACAGCCGCTCCGCCTGGGTTGGTTTCCCCCGGTCGGTCCCTCTTCCCTGTTTTGGTTTGAAGGGAATTGTGGCCGCACTGGTGGTGAGCTTATGGTCGGCCAGCCTCGGCCTAGTGGCACTGGTGTAGCCACCTCCACCTAGCTCTACCCGGTTACTAGGGCCCTGGCGTCACGGGCCAAAGCTGCCAGTAAACCCCTGTTCGTCGTTGTGCCCCTAGGGTTTTCCACCCGTTATGGGCCATCGAGCATCGCTGGATGTCGAACACCTCTGGACCACCTTGGTGTGGCGGGTCTCAGCCTGGGGATGGCTGGCCGCCCTAGTGCGGCACCGCCCCTCTTCTTTTGGCATGGGCCAGGTTCCCCTCTGCCGATTGTGTCTGACCGCTCTATAGAGAGCGCCACGTGTTGCCCTTTGACCGTCTTACCCTCGCCAGACGCCAATTGGCCTCTAGTCGGCCTGCCTCAGCATGGCAACGGCAAAGGCCGTATTGCTGATCACCACCCTTGGGCATGGCCCTACCGCCCTTATGAGCTTTGGGCCGACGCCGTCTAGCCCCCTCTCCTCTCCCTTTAGCCGCGTGTGCAAGTAGCCATGTGTGCGGGTTAGGGTAGTGTTGCCGCTTTGGCACCGCCCGACCGTCTGATGGCGCTGCCATCTTTTGGAGTTGACATTGGAGTCCTCCATCAGTCTCCTCCATCCTTGAGTGTCACCCACACCTTCCGCCCTTATGTGGGCCCTGGTAAACGTGAAATCGACGCCGTTGGGTGCTGTCCACGGCCGATTTCGACGTCTTGTGACCGGTTGTGTATTTTTCAACCGCCGGTCGAATTTTAGTGAGTACACCCTGCCTTTCGGTCGCACCTGCCACTCGTTGGCACGATCTTTCTCCCGGCCGCCCCTAGTGTGCCGCCGTGGATCGCGGATTTTGCCGCATTCATTTTGACACCCCTTTTGGCCGTGTGTAGTTCCGGCGCTTCCTAAACCTCGGGACAGCAGCTCTCTCAGCTAGGCAATGGTGTTGACCGCCGACTCCGCCACCGACGCCGCCACCGTCGTATGCTCGCCATCAAATGTCATGAGTACGAGGTAGGGGAGCTTTGAACTCGTAATTTCATGACAGCATGCTTTGAATGAGTAGCAGCATGCTAGGCTTGTATGCTTCCATGGTTTGGATATTAAATCATGACATGTATGCATGATGTAAGATAGTGAATTATGCCACATTGAGATACATGTATGTATGTATGTGAATGGTAAGCATGTTGTATGTGTATGATGGACACGCTAGTGATGGCTAGCGATGTCGAGTAAGTTACGTATGTGGACTGTGTGGGTAAAGGTATGAGCGATGGACTATAAGATTGGTAAGGGTTTGGTATGAAGTTGGATGTGGATTTGGACGTGTAAGCGCATGACGGAAGACAGAGAAAGTAAGTTTGAGGAGCGAGGATTTGAGATGGGTCAGTTTGGTTTGGAGCGTACGTCAGGGGTTCGGTAAGTAAGAAGACTTTGGCTTGGAGCCTTATGAGGGTTTATTAGACAGTAAGAGTGTGCATAATTGTACAAGCATAACATACATATTATGAAGTGAAAAGTAAGAATAATAAGTGAGGTATTAAGTAAGAGGATGATAACGGGGATCTGCTGAGAGGAGCTCAGTTTGGCGATGTAAGTAAGATGTCCGACCGTGAGGTGGATGTCCGAGGATGTATGCGTACGTAAGGATTTGTGTACGGTGAGTTATGTGTGACCTGGACGGGTAAGTGAAGTCTGCTGCCCCGACGAACTAGGGTTCGGATCGGGCTCAGCTTCAGTTTGATCAGTCGAGGACTGAGTTTGTGTGGCATAATTATACCACATAATATACTTAATTCAAACTTGAATTATGAGAACGTTAATAATAGCGTTGTGAGTTTGAGACCTGAGGGTTCGACGGATTAAGTTCCGTGTTTGAGCTAGCCGATAATGAATCGGCTGAGCACTTCTTGTGTCTAGCCATGGTGGTTATCCTGCGGGATTTTTGTCTGTGTGCTATATAGAGCACCAGACGTCTGACGCTCTATTGAGAGCAATGTATGTTTGATTTGGTCTGTGTGCTGTATAAGCCCAGACGTTTGATGCTCTGTTGAGAGCGAAGTATGTTTTTGATTCGGTCTGTGTGCTGTACCAGCCCAGACGTTTGATGCTCTGTTGAGAGCGTTGTATGTTTCCGCCCAAGAGTGACACTGTACGTTTCTGCCCAAGTGGCACTGTATGTTTTCTGCCCAAGAGTGGCACTGTATGTTTTCTGCCCAAGAGTGGCACTGGCACTATAAGACCCATTATGGTGGGCAATTCTATGGCACTATAAGACCCCTTATGTGTGGGCAATTGTATGACCCCTTGTGTGGGTGTATGTTTGCGCGCTCAGGTAAGTAGTATCATGGATCTACTCTTACCTGTTTGATCCAGTGCCCCATGAGCATTGGTGTGCCTTACCTTCGGAAAAGTCCATGGCGTCTAGTCACTCCCCGGAGGTTAAGGTGATGCCCCAGTGGCATTCTTTTCCTTTTCGACGCTAGAGCTTATTAGCTATAATGAGCTTCAGTAGTCGATAGTATGTATACGACTGTATGACTGAGTTTGTACGTTCTGAGTAAGCGTATGATGATGAGTATGTGCACGACTGTAAGATTGAGGATGAGTACGACTGTAAGAGTGAGTATGAGTACGACTGTAAGAGTTTGAATATGAGGACTACAGTAAGTGTAAGACTGTACGAGTAAGGGTAAGATTGTACGAGTAAGGTCGTACAAGTTGAGTAAGTTGTATGAGTTAGCGTACGATGGTACGAGTATGTTTGTAAGACCCTGATTAAGGGTGTTTGTATGAGTTTGGGTTCATGGCATGCTATGCATGATTATATGCTTATGTGCATAATTATGTTGTACGTTGTTTGCCTCATGTTGAGTTGCATGACACATGTTTTATGAACTTATTGAGTTCACCGTTAGGGATTTCCCCTACTGGGTATTTTCCTACTGAGTATGAAAATACTCACCCTACTTCTTTTAGCCCCGTTGTTCGGGAGGCTTTTGCAGGTTGTGTTGGAGAGCTCCTGGAGATGGACGCTCGTCTCTGCGGTAGATTGTTTCCCCCTTGACTCAAGTATAGTTGGTGCCACGATCTGATGTATTTGAAGAGATTTAAGTGTATGTATTCTGGACTTTTAATTTGGATCAGATTAGACTGTTTATGGGACTTGTACTCGGGGACACCTGGGAGTTATTTGTATTTAAAAATCCATGATCATGGTGATTTAATCGTACGTATGTTTTCAAGTAGCGCCTGAGGATATTTGATTTGATGGTACGATGTTTAACCGTATCATGTTTAAAATTATAAACTGTTTATACGGGTTTTGATTTTATCGTTTGACTCCGATTTATTGTATAAAAGAAAAAAAAATTTCTATGAGTTTTAAGAAAAAGGGATGAAAAATCTCGGGCGTTACAGTTAGTAAGCTTTGTATGTTGATTGAGTATGTGCTAGTGATGGCTAGCGTGTTTGTTAGTAAGCATCGTATGTGTATGTATGTGCTAGTGATGGCTAGCGTGTTTGTTAGTAAGCTTCATATGTGTATGTATGTGCTAGTGATGGCTAGCGAGTATGTTGGTAAGCTACGTATGTATGAAAGTATGTGTGTTTTACATATGTGTGATGGACATACGTATGTATGATGGCTATTTGCCTATGCTATGGATATGTGTATGTGCATGTGGGCAAAGGTATGGGCTATGGATGGTAAGAAGTGACAGTATTTGGTATGGATTTGGATATGGATGTGTAAGTGTATGATGGATGACAGTGGATATGAGTGGATTGTTTTGGATCAAAGCGCATGTTGGGGGATTGTTAGACAGTAAGAGTGTTCATAATTGTACAAGCATAACATATAGATTATGAAGTGAATAGTAAGCATAATAAGTGAGGTATAAGTAAGAGGGTGATAACTAATGTGTCTTACCTTAAGAAAAAGTCCATAGAATCTAGTCACTCCCCGAAGGTTAAGGTGATGCCCCAGTGGCATTCTTTTCCATTTCGACGCTGGAGCTTATTAGTTGTAATGAGCTTCAGTGGTCGATAGTATGTGTACGACTATGTGAGTTGATATGTATGAGTATGAGCACAACTGTAAGAGTATGTGTATGAGTACGACTATAAGAGTATGAGTATGAGCATGACTGTAAGAGTATGAGTATGTGTATGACTGTAAGAGTAAGAATATGTGTACAGCTGTAAAAGTATGAGTATGAGCACAACTGTAAGAATATGAGTATGAGTACAATTGTAAGAGTATGTTTATGGGTAAGACAGTAAGTGTGTGATTTTGAGTAAGATTGTACAAGTAAGGTTGTACAAGTATGTGTAAGTTATATGAGTAAGCATATGCTTATACGAATAAGGTCATGAAGTATGTGTATGTTGTATAAGTAAGTGTATGATGGTACTAGTAAGTTTGTAAGACCCTGAATAAGGGTGTTTGTGTAAGTTTGATTCGATGGTTTGTTTGGCATGTTTGTATGCGTATGAGCATGATGATGATATGCCTGCTTGCTTAATGTTTGAGTTGCATGAAAGAATTATGCCTGCTTGCTTAATGTTTGAGTTGCATGAAAGAATCTATGTATGGATTTAATGAGTTCACTGTTTAGAACTCCCCTATTGGGTATTTTCCTACTAAGTATGAAAATACTCATTACCCTATTTTTTAGCCCCATTATGCTGGAGGTTTTTTCAAGTTTGTACGGAGAGCTTCTAGAGATGGATGCTCGTTTTCACGGTGGATTGATTCCCTTAGACTTAGGTATATCCTTGACTCACTGCGAGTTTTGTTTGTGCCACGATCTATTGTATTGGGTGAGATGAGAAGTCAGGTATTTATATATTCTGGACTTTTAGATTGGATTAGACTGTGGACTATTATGGGACTTGCACTCAGGGATGCCCAGGAGAGATTTGTATTTAAAGTCTATGATCATAGCAATTTATCCATACAGTTATTTTCGAGTAGCGCCTGTGGATATTTGGTTTGGCCGTACGATGTTTGATCGAATGAGTAACAAATTGGATTGGAAAGACTGATGTGTTATGTTTTAAATTATAAAACTGTTTTCACAAGTTTCGTATTCATCATTTTTTTCGATTTATAGTAGTTATATTGTAAAAAATTTCCGTGAATTTTAAGGAAAATGTATAAAAAATCATGGGCGTTACAGGTTATCATATCCATCATATAGTCTCTTCATATTTAATACTTAAACACATAACCACAAATTTATGTTGATTGCATTGTTTATAAGACCTCAGATATGTTTTTTTCTTGTCTAAATCATGAAGGTTTATGGTTAGCAATATGACCTTTTCACAAAATGGAAATCCCTTTTCACATTCATTGCCGATTATTCTATGCAAAATTCACTCCCTTCCTTTCTTTTTCTAGGTTTCGGTTTGCCCTCGGCCACCTCTCTCTTGATTTTGACAATTTTTTAAAGAAATGGTAGTCTAAAGGGGCTTCAAAGGGTATTTATAAGGGGAAAATAATGAAATTATGATACAAAAAAGTCAAACTCGGCAATTTTTTAGTCCACCGACAAATTTGTCCTAATGATCAACAATTTGGCAGATGCAATGGTGGTCCGCTGATAGCACCTATGGTCAATCTTCGAATAGACATAACTGCCTCATCTAAACTTCTATTCACGCTTTTTTTACAGTATTTCAATGAATTTTTTGTCTACTTTTGTAATGACCGTGAATTTTTGGTACAATTTTACACCTCTAATAAAGCTATTTTTTGTATTTTTAGTAATTTAAAATTATTTATAAGTATTTAATCAGTGGGCTTTCTTAAGAATGTGGTAGAGCTATGAAAACGAAAGTAATGAGCCTTGAACCATACAAATCGGACACCAAGGTCAAAAATTACAACCTCAGAGAGTGCAACACATAGACAAGACCCATTTAAAAAGTGCAAAATAACCTACCCATGTGGGGTCTAGTTTTATAGGGCTTGTCGATATGAGCCCAACGGTATAAAGAACGCATGAATCCAAGTTTAGGAGAGAAAGTTATGCATATTTGAAGTTTTTGATTTGTTTAAAAAAATAAATAGAAAAAAGGATTTATTGCATCAGGCTGGTGTTAGCAGCTGATGCGTTAGCGTGACCCATAGTGCACTAATCGCACACGGGGCAAATCTTGTCTGCAACATGCAACGCCGTTGTGAGTCACATAGTTGGCTTTTGCAACATACGCGTGGCTCACGCAAACCACCTCACACCTATTTAAAGGAGTGCGAGCTTTAGAGTTTCAAGTTTTCTCTCTCACACACTCCTCAAACTTCATTTCTCTCGTTCTAAGTCATTTTAAATCCAATTTGAGCCATAAAGAGGCATTTTTAGCTAATTCGAATGTGTTCTACGTAATAGAAGAGTTCATTCCTTAAGTTAGCAAATGTAGAGGTGGAAAATGACCAGGAGCATGAGGAGGCTCTGTTCAATGCCCTCAGACCCAAAGAGAGAGAAGCGGCCTAAAGTAAGAGGAGGCTCCGCCCTCTGCTGATAGTCCACAAAGAAAGAAACATCTCCGGGTAAGGGGAGGTTTGGTCTACCACCTACTGACACGAAAAGTGAGAAACATCTTCGGGAAATAGAGGCTTTGTCCAAAACCAACAGGTGCAGAAAGAGAGAAATGTCCCCAGGTAAGGGGAGGTTATATTCATCACAATTGAGTGTACTAGATGTTTTGATGTAAAAAATTGACGTCCAAGTTTGTGGAGTTCTACTCATCATCTTCAAATATGCATGGAAAAGGGAGGTAGGGATTTTTATCCCTTCTTAAGGTATGATTGTTGGCATAGGTTGTCTTTTTGAAATTAATATGTCTCAACAAAATCATCTGCTTTATGATATAGCATCAAAATAAGCATAAACTATTCATATCTCAAACTGAATTAAAAGTAGAGACTCTACTTCAATATACTCATTATAAGCAATGATCTCTATATGAGTCATTTAAAACATTCTAAGAGTAAACAACAATCCAGAAGTAGATACATCAATGTAGAATTATCCTAGAATTTACTAACAAACTTTAATACCTAAGAGATTGTAAAATCACCAAAGTGTCATTGGATAGCAACAATCTTAGACTTGTATCAAATTTTTGAAGGTTGTTTGAAATAATGTTTTGGAAAAAACATTCATTAAATAAGTCAAAATCTACATCACCCATCAAAATTTTTTTGGTTCACCAAGTTCCAAATCAAATCAAAACTAAAAGTTCATAAAACTCAAAGTTTGGCCAATAGAAGTTCATGAAACTAGAAAGCAAATATGCAATTGATTGATCTTTTAATAAAACAATTTATCAATTGGGTTATTGGAGTATGTTTAATCTATGTGTAATCAATCCTTTAAACCCACAATCGATCGTTTAGGCTATTGCATTCATTTTTATCAACATTTAATCAATCTTTCTACATGGTGATCGATATTTCATGTTATTGTTAACTTATCTCAAGTATGCAAAAATGATCATTTTAGAGTGTGTTCGATCGCTCTGTATTCTAAAGCACATTCTGGAAACATTCAAGGCCGATCGATCAAGTAATCTTTATTAATCAATCATTGACGAACAAAAATACAATTTTGGTCAAAAAGTTTCCAATACTCTTTCTCACACTCTAATATGATAATCCTATTATCCCAAGTGTGAGAAAGTAGTGTGTATGTGTATTTACTAGTCAAAACAGTTTTAAGTATTCTGATCTACTTTATCTTCACCTTATGATCTTTAGCAGCAGCCAAGCTATTCTATGACTCAACTTATATGTTAACTTGACATTATTTTGATTACCGAAATAAGTCAATATAATACATATGACCATATATGCTCTAACAATAGAGATAAATAGAAATTATAAATCATTCAATCCCTAGCAAATCCATAGATGGGTAAGGACTCCTTACCTTGATTGAAGAACCCTAACTTGGATCGTTTTCACAATTATCACCTATTCACTAAAATATGCATACCGAAATTAATGGCCACTAAATAATTTAAGGAAATCCTAAAAATTAGTATGACTCTTTTCACTTAAAAATCTATAGATACCAATGGAAATATCAAGATTTGAGTTGGGGAAGAAGAGATAAGAATCAAATGGTAAAAAACAAAGAGAAAGGTGAAGTTTTGAGAGGATCGGCTTGAATAATCAACTTACAATTTTGGATAGCAATAACTATGATTAAATCATGATGAAGGAGCATGCTCACAAAGTCATGGATTTGATGTAGGGAAATATCTTTTTAATATGAAGAAGAAACTTGAAGGTGGAGGTAGATAGTGGTGAATATTGAAAAACGTAGAAGAATAATGATTAGAAGAAGGATGAGATGAATTAAAATTTTGACTTACATGAAGGTTAGTGCTTCTATAAGAACTAAGAAAATAAAGAATAAGGCAGGGGAAGATTTGCATATTTAATGGAGTGGAATGATTAGGGTTATCAGCAATTAAGAAATCACATGTGATACATATGGAAGGTAGTTGCCTAATATAGCACGATTCCCTTGATCAATGTGGGAGACATATTTGGGGGAGGAGAATTCTACTTTGAGAGAGAGAAAGAGTGACATGGATTCCTAGGGAAAATTAGTTGGGGGTGATTATCATGCTCATATGGATTCCAAGACCCCCTTCAAATTGAACTTTGCAAGGAAACCAAGGTACATGACGTTCAAGCAATATGATTTTAAGAAGATATGATGGATTAACCAAATAATACTATGATGCTGAGAGGGAGGTCAATTCCAGCGATAAAAGCTAGGAAAACTTCGTCCAAATTTGAGAGGGGTGGGGCCCACCTTGTGGCTCCCTTGCTACAACTTAAACCTAATTCATGATGTAACCCACATCCTATAAACACATAATCATGCCAATTGTGCATCATGGGTTCATAGTTTGTAATATATATATATATATATATATATATATATATATATATATATATATATCACATGAATCATATGAATCTCATTATAACAATCTCATCCTGCATGAATTAGTTCCCAATACTCATGTCATGCATAATAATATCTCAATATACATAATCACCCTCCTAAATTAAATGCATCAAACACATACCATCTTGCATGTTCATACAAATCCATTCCAAATTACATGTGTAACATAAGCATCATTGTTCCTACACAACCTGTGTCAATGAGTATTATATCCGATACACATACAACGATCATTAGGTGAATGCCTCACAATTGAGAAAATCAATCAAACCTGCTTGCCCAAAGCAATCCCTTATGGGGAAGGTCTGAATTCTTAAAAAGGAAAACTATAGTAGTTTGGGTAAGCTCCCTAACTAGGAAGATACCTCCTCCTCAACTAGGACAATCATTTATGGGGAAGGTTCAATTCCTAGAAAGAAAAACTAGAACAACTCCTACTTGCCTAGGACAATCTTTGCGGGGAAAGTCTGAATTCTTAAAAAGAAAAACTAAAGCAGTCTGGTAAGCCGGTGCACATGGACATAGCATCCTGGATTCTCAGGGTCCAAATAACTCATCAATTTAACTCATATTCGTTCATCTCAACCTGGGGAAACAAATCGTCCTCATAGGAATACAAAACGAAACCCTGTCCTTTCAAACGTAAAACTAATTCAATATGCTTCCAAGTGATTAATCTAACAACTAATTGCATCTAATTGATCAATCACGACTAATAATGGTTAACTTTTTCTTATAAATCATTTTGATGATGCATGCAACATGATACATATGTGAGTAAATGATAAATGAGTACAAGTATCGGAGCCTTTGATCCCTGGACACCACATTTGCCAGAGCCGCCGGATCCTCAATCGACTCGTGCACCTTGGGCACTAGCGGCCTCCATGCTACCATCGAGGAGCTCTCTGCCAAGTGCCTCCTCATCCTCTGTTGCCGCCGGATTGCTCAAGTACTATGCCCAAGAGAACATCCACGATGAGGCTTGTCGTCAGCATAGAAGTTTCGTTGCCAGAACGGAGTCACCTCTGCAGGGACGGCACGGGCTGCATGCACTGGGTCTACACCACGGTGGAGCTTCATCCGCTTGACATTTCCACGGGCTCCATTCCCTCCTAGAATTGGTGCCTACGAGCACCGATGGCCAGACCTTAGCGTCTCCTACCGCCACTGGCCCGGGCACCGGTCGTCCTCCACCACAGCTTGAGTTCCCCTTGGCCAGTGCACGGTACAACCGAATCTTGGATTCAAGCCAGAGCCCTTCTTTCTGCGGAGAGGATCTGCGGCCATGCCATGGGGAGCATTTTAGACACCGCTGATTCCCCTCCCTGGGTGAGGCCGGAGCTCGGAGGCCCGAGTGACGACTATACATCTTGTTTGTGCAGATCCAAGCGAATCCGCGGTCCAACGACACACTCCGGTAGTCGGGGGCGTTGTTGCAGGTGCTCCAGCAGTTGGCCGCAGGCAAGGACATCTCCTCCACCGCCAAGTTGGCCTGAGAGGAGATCGTCACCTCTCTGGCCTCCGCCGTCTGCAAGGGGCTCGCTTTCGATCTCATCCGCTCTGCCCACCTCCCTGTCGATCTCTGGGAGATTGTCTGCATTGGCGTCTGTGCCGACTTTGACTTCCCTGACCTCGATGTCACCGCCGCCACTGCCTCCATTCTCTCTACCTTCCACCAGAACGCCGGCCGCCAGGACCCCGGTCGCCTTGCTTTCCTCTGCCCAATCAACTCTCTGTTTGACTATTGAAAACAGGGGAGGCGATCTTTCATCACTCGGGGTCTCAGAAATGTCCGCCGGGGCTACCTCTCAGTGGCCCATCATCCTCCAGTGGCCACCCATCCAGCCACGATCGCTATTGCAAGCTATGGCCACCGGAATCTTCCTAGGAGCCGGTGAAATTTTCTGTTGCATGATTTTCACCAAAAAATTTATGGATGAACTACGAAACCAGCACCAGCACCCTTAATTTTGGCTGGATCTATGGTGGATCGGACTATGGGGCAGAAAATCTCTGGCGAGACGTGCATGTTGCTCTGGCTCATGGTCGAATGGCCCCAGAACCATCACATTCCGCCGTTTTCCCCGGGCATGAACTTCCTCCCAAACACTGCGACAGCCGTTTTTGGAAAGATGGCTATGCATGCCCAATTTCCATTAACTAGATATTCTGTTGCGAAAAGTGGGACTGTGCATTACAAGGAAGCCACCCACCATCCAGGGACTTTATACAGGTCTTATGCCGGTTTGGGTTAACCGTATATTGCCTGGGTGTCTTCGGTGGATGCCACGGAGGGAAATCAGAGGAGCCGAGTTTGAACCGGATCTTCCGGGAGAAAGCCCTGATCACGCGAAATTTTCCTTCCTGGGTAGCTCCAAATTCCACTGGCCGCAGTTGGAGATTCTCCTTCTGCTTTCATTCCCTAACGGTTAGCATGCAAGGGGACCACATTGCTGCTGCCGTCTGCATTAAGGAGGTTTTCTTCGTGCTCAAGTGAGCCTGCTTTATGATTGAGCTATGCCCCACCGGAAGCCGGATTGCCACACTCCTGATGGCCGATGCTCCCTCCCACGAGTTTCGAACTCTAGTAGGGGGGCTGGCCGCAGTGCTTGGTCCCTTTTCGTGGCGGTTGCTCAGCTTCGTCGAGTATGTGAAGTCATGCGAGGCGGAGATGAGATCACTACCATCTGTCTGCATGCGTATCGATGAGTGGTGCACACAATATGCCTTTTGTGGGCCGACCTTGCTGTTGTCTGCTGCCCTCTGTGGGCTGACCTTGATGTTGTCTGCTGCCCTCTGTGGGCCGACCATGATGCTGCCTGATGCCCTCTGTGGGCAGTCTTGGGGGACCCTGTAGCCTCTATGGTGACCCCGCTTGTTGGACACTTGTGCTGACATGTTGTCGTACACCCAACACGTCGGGCCTGCTCCCTTGCTTTGCTGCCTTCTTCATCTTCCGTCTATGCCGCCCACAGTTTGTCTTGCCCTTGGATTCAGTTAACTGCATTCCCCTCAGTTCCGGATCGGTTGTTCACAGCGGAGCTTTGGTGGGCCAAATGCTTGGAGTTTTAGGTCACCTCGAGGACGAGGTGATGCGGAAGCGGGGTGGAATGTTGTGAACGTTCTAAGGGCCTATTATTAGGTAATTATGTAATAAGGACATTTAGGTAATTTGGTTAATTAGGTAATTAGTGATTTATTTTAATTATGCTAATAGGCCTTAGGTGCTTGTTAGTGAGCCCATTAGTTAGCCTATTTAAATGTAAGGGCTATGCCCCAAGTTGATTAGTGAATGATTAATTGTCTATGCTTCTCCCCTTTCTATCTGATGGCTATGTCATCCACTCTCCCCTTTCCCGGTCTCCCTGTGCCACTCCATGCTTGTGGACAATCGTCCACAACAATATGTGCATGAAATATGGTCCATTTGTGTCAAATAAAATCATATAAGTCTATGCAAGAGTGTATACATGTAGTAGTGTTCATACCTAAGCTAAAGCACATGAAACATGAATAACCTATAATCAATATTATATGTGCAAGCATCCATAATTTATTATAGTCATATCCTACAGGGTAAATGTGAAGAAAACATCAAAATACGGATACAAGAGAAGTATAACATCATGTTAAACCTAGATAAGTATAGTCATATCTATGCTTAAGGTAAATCGTAATTCAAAGAGGGTTCACATGTAATTTTGGTGACATTTATAGGTAATTATAATTCATCATAGTCATAATAAATTATATTTTTAAAAAGAGAACAAGAAATGACCAAAAATCCACAAAAATAAGCCAAACTTACAAATTGCAGTACATCCGTTTAAACGCCCTAGTAGGCTGTTTGAACGTTTGGCTGTTCAAACGGCCAACTGTTCGAATGCCCATCAACCCGTTCAATCGATCGAAACAATTAACTTTTCTGGTTCGTCTTCAACCTTCCAAAATTAAAAAAAAAACATTTCAAAATTCTATATCAATTCAAAAATAATTCAAATCTAACCCTAGAACATAATAGATCTAATCATTTTTATGCTTAATCACAAGAAAATAACTATAAATTATATACTTTTAACAAATCGTCATTAAAACTCAAAATAAAACAAGAGCTCAAATCAATCTACAATCATGCATTCCAATGAATAAAACCACACGAGGTAAAAGTCTCTTACCTCTATAAAGCCTTTGAATCCACGAAAGTACTTCAATCCTCAAGAAATCCTACCCAAATTTAGGTTTCTATTAAAACATAATTAAATAAATAGATCTAGGATATCCTTAGGTTGAAAACGAAAATCACCTAATTAGGGTTCTAAATTAAAATTAAAAATAAGATTTTTAATTGAAGAAAATTAAAATCAAAATGAGGGAAATGAAGATAGGAATGATTAAGACCAAAATCGAAAGATTAGGGGTGATTAGGGGAAGAAAACACAAATTGATCCAAGTTTCTCCTTTGGGAAATGCGAGTAGAGCACTTCCACCCTCCTAACATAGTTATTCCCTACTTGGCAAATAAGCTAGGGTTTTTCTTAAATAGTAAGGGTTTTGGGTTGTGTAAACAAACTGTTGGGCTGGATAATAGGTCAAAATGCCCTAAGTAGCTAATTAGGGTTATTTTTTGGCTTAAAAATAAATTTAATCACACCCAAACCCACTAAAATAAAATAATAAAATATTAGAGGGTCAAATGGGTGGCATGCTGTCCAACATGGACATGGGGCCCACGGTAAGGGTCTGCGCCCATAATTAAGGAAAAATTAAGATAAATTACCATTAAATTGGTAAAAATTAGAGAAATCAAGCTTGACACTAAAAATTATTAAAATGAAAATAAACCTTATTAAAGTCATAATTAACTAACCCATAACCCCAAAAAGCAAATTACCCGGCAAACAAGCAAAACCACACAAATTCTCACAATTAGAAAAGAATTAAATCAAAATAAAATTAGAGATCTTACATGGAGTGCCCACTATTTCTTATGTCATAAGTGATCACTCCATTAATAAGGCACTCCTTGACCTTGGTGCAAGTGTTAACCTCCTTCCTTACTCGGTGTATGAGAAACTAGGGTTAGGTGAATTGCAGCCTACATCGGTTACCTTGGAGATGTCCTTTGAGAACATGAAGGTGAGACTCAATGTGTTTCATCCATCTAACCAACCACCTATTGAGTGTGACTCTGAATATTTTGTGGTTGACCATTTGGATGATTTAGTCAATGAAGCCCCCCCTCTTACCCTAATGAGAGATGCACTTGAAACGACATTACTATACCCTGGGTCAGAGGAGTTCACTATTGACCCATCTTTAGAGGAGGGCCACAGCCAACCAGCGGTTGTTAGTGTCCCCAAGTCTTTTTCTTGGAGGCTCCAGGCCAAACCCCAGCCTATCTCAACTGCCCCACCCCTTAAGCCCTCCAAAGAGTTTTCACCTACGCTTGAGTTGAAAAACCTACCCAGCTCTCTTAAGTATGTCTTCTTGAGACCTAAGGATACTCTCCTAGGGATTATTTCTTCTCACTTGACTAGTGACTAAGATAGTAAATTGTTAATTGTCCTTGTCACACATAGGAGAGCCATAGAATGGACATTCACTGACCATAGGGGGATTGACGATCCATTTGCATGCATAGAATCAACCTAGCGGACAAGTTCAAACCCTTGAGAGGACAACGAAGGTTAAACCCTAACATGCAGGAGGTTGTCATGAAGGAAGTCGTCAAGCTTTTAGATGTAGGTATCACATACCCAATCTCTTATAGTGAGTGGGTGAGCCCTACCCAGGTTGTTCTAAAAAAGATTAGACTCACTGTCAAGCCAAATTCATGAGGAGGGTTAGTCTCTACTCAGGAAACAATAGGGTGGAGAGTGTGTATAGACTATCAGAAGTTGAATTCCATGACCCCAAATCTTAGATAAACTAGTGGGTCAGAACTTGTATTATTTTTTATGGCTACTCTAGGTATAACCAAGTACTTGTATTTCCAGGGGATCAAGAGAAGACCACCTTCACTTGTCCATTTGGTACATTTGCTTAAAGACATATGCTATTTAGTTCGTGTAATGCTCCAACTGCATTTCAATGTTGCATGATGTCCATATTTTCCAATATGATCAATAAATTTTGAAATGTTTTTCTCAACAATTTTTTTATCTTTGGTGCTTCGTTTGATGAGTGTCACCATAATTTATTCCTTGTGCTTAAACAATGTGAGGAGGCTAATTTGGTTTTGAGTTGGGATAAGAGTCATTTCATGGTTCAAGAGGGAATCATTTTAGGTCATGTTGTTTTCAAATGTGGTTTTGAAGTAGCAAGGCCAAAGTTGACCTTATAGGCAACCTACCTCCCCCACCATGGTCAGATAGGTTCATTCTTTTCTTGGCCATGCTGGTTTTATAAGCGTTTCATCAAGGACTTTAGTAAATTATCTCTCATTGTGCCATTTGTTTGCTCAAGACATATCTTTTGATTTTGATGATGCCTATATGAAAGCTTTCACCAAGCTTCATACACTCATCTATACCACCCCTATCATTCATCCTCTGGACTACTCCCTACCCTTTGAGATTATGTGTGATACCTTGGACTATGTTGTGGGCATAGTCCTTAGCCAAAGAGTGGACAAAGACCCTTATGTCATTTATTACGCTAGTAAAACCCTTTCTGGTACCCAATTGAACTACACCAACACAGAAAAGGAACTTCTACTTGTTGTCTATGCCCTTGATAAATTCCAATTGTACCTCTTACTGTCCAAAATTATTATCTTTCTAACCATGTAGCTTTACGCTACCTTCTTTCTAAGAAGGATACCAAGCCTAGGCTCATCCGATGAATTTTTCTCCTCCAAGAGTCCGATTACAAAATTAAGGACAAGAAGATTGTTGAGAATGTCGTGGCTAATCATTTGTATAGGATCTTACTCAAGGAACCTTCAACCCTTGAGCTACTTCGTGATTCTTTCCCCAATGACCAGCTTTTTGCTATCTCTACCAAATCACTTACTGGTTTGCCCGCATTGTCAATTATCTTATCGTGGGTCACATTCCCTCTAATTGGACTAAACACGACAAAGATTTATTCTGTTCTCATGTTAAGCACTATTATTAGGACGGCCCTAATCTTTTGAAGTTTTGTTTTGACCAGATTATCCAACGATGTGTGCCTGAGAGTGAATTCCATAGTCGTCTCACAATTTGTCACTCTCATGCTTGTGATGGTCATTTTGGGGAAAAGAAAACAATTGCAAATGTTCTTCAAAGTGGATTTTCTTGGCCCACTTTGTTCCAGGACGCTCATGAGTTTTTTAAGTCTTGCAATAGATGTCAACATTTAGGGGCTCTTTTTCGAAGAAATATGATACATCTCCAACCCATCCTCATTGTCGAGATTTTTTATTTTTGGGGGATCCATTTCATGGGTCCATTTCCACCCTCCCTTGGCTACACTTACATCTTGGTCACTATCAATTATGTCTCCAAATGAATTGAAGCCATAGCAACGAAAACCAATGACCATAAGGTAGTGGTGACATTTCTCAAGGAACATATTTTTTGTCAATTTGGTACCCCTAGGGCAATCATTAGTGACGGGGGTCGTCACTTTTGTAACCGCTCCTTTGAAGTTCTTTTTCAAAAATATTCTATCACACACAAAGTTGTCAACCCCTACCATCCTTAAACCAGTGGTCAAGTCGAGGCTTCCAATCATGACATTAAGAAAGTCCTTAAGAAAATAGTATGCCCCGATCGAAAAGATTGGTCCATGTGTCTTAACGATGCCTTATGGGTGTATCGGATCGCTTATACCCCCATTGGCATGTCCCCTTACCGTCTTGTTTATGGTAAGGCACGTCACTCACCTGTTGACTTGGAGCGCCTTGCTTTTTGGACCATTAAATCATTTAATATGGACAAAGCTGGTTCCCATGGGAAAATCCAACTTAATTAATTAGAAGAGATGCATCACGAAGCTTACAAGAGTGTGAAATTATATAAACAAAAGAATAAGGCTTTACATGACCGATTAATCCATTGAAAGTCCTTTCAACCTTACTAGAAAGTGTGGCTCTTTAATTCTAAACTACGCATCTTCCCAGGTAAGCTTGGATCTTGTTGGGATGGCCCCTATGTTGTTACTCATGTTTTTCCTCATATAGCGGTTGAAATCTCTAACCCATGCGATAATTGGATTTTAAAAGTTAACGGTCAGAGACTTAAACTTGTCATCAAGAAAGACGTCGACAGGCATTGACTTCATTGATTTGATTGATCTACTGATACATTGAGGAAGTGCACACTGTCTGGCTAAAGACAATAAACTTAGCTCTTCTTGGGAGGCAACCCATGTTTTTAATATATTTCTTTTCCTTCTTTTCCTTATCTTCTTTGCTTCATTTAGGCTTTATTTACTTGTTTTTCTATACTTTTGTATTTTTTCCTAATTGTAGTTTTTGTTTCTTTCATGGGATATAGTAGTTTAGGTTTGGGGGAATCTTTATCACTTGTATTTATCTCTTTTCTCAATCTTATGTACTTCACTTTCAGATTCATGGATTAGTTATTTAGTTGTTGCTTTTAGGCGATACTTTCTTTCTCTCTCTTACTTATTCTTGTCATTGTAGTATATATTTTATTTAACATTGTGGACAATGTTCAGTTTAGGTTTGGGTATAGAATGATATTTTTCTTTCTAATTTTTCTTTTAGGATGTTTTAGAGTATTTTTGTTATTTCTATCAATTTTTTTGTGTTGTTTTTATCGCCTATTTTCTTTTAAAGTATATGTTTATTTTTAAATAGATCAATTTCACGTAGAAAGTTCAAATAATTAATTAAGTGATGAAAATGATTTGAGTGGGTAATTTCTATTTACTTTTCTTTATCTTGGATAATTGTGCTTATATTTTTAAAATCATATTTCACACACTTGAAACTTGTAGGAATATAATTTTATGATTTAGTTCTTATAATCTTAGTGGGATATCTTTAACTGAGCATATTTTTGAAAACTTGGCATTTGAGTAATTTTTAATGTTTTGTGATAGATCTTTCAAAAAATTGGGATAAGTATATAATAAAAAAATGATGATGAAAAAAAGTTCAAAAAATTTAAAAAAAAAAGATTGATTGATTAAAAAAAAGGTTTATTTCTCTTTTCACTGAGTAACCGGGCCTCATGCCTAGGCAAGCAAAGGGCTTCACGTCAAAAGGTGGAAAGTTGAGATAAATTCTTTTATGACTTGCCTAGTTTTGTAGCATATATAGTTCAAGTTATTATGCCTGAGGAGTGTCTCAACACCTAGTGCCTTAAGCCAATTAAATTAGGGACACTAGCCTAACACTTGTTACATGAACTATTTAGAAAGCTTAAGAGAACTAAGCATTGCACGAGTCATATTTTTAGGTATATTATACTCTTATTCACTAAATTTAATTAAAATTTAAATACCATTACATGTGGTTTTATTATAAGATGTTAAGGATGAAAGATTGTTATTGTTATATATTTCAATTAGTGAACTTTAATGAGTCATATAAGATATGTTTGTTAACAAAGATTGAGATTGTATGACTACAAGTTTCTTCACTTTTTGTTTTTGAAAGGTATATATGTTTTTGAAAGGTAATAGAATGGATGATTTCTTACTTAAAAGTGTTAAGATCGAAATTAATTACTTGTGTCAAGTATTCGTGGTTGGTTGTTTTTAAAAATAGTTATGAGTTTTTAAGAGAAGATTGCTTTTAGAATTTTTGTTTACTTGTTTTATTTTATTTCCTATCTTAGGTTTTGATGTTTGTAAGTATCATTGCACCAAACCGTCATGTAACACAATTTGTCTTACTTGAGACACCTAGGGGTTCAAAGGCTTATTGCATATGCTAAATGCAATCGTGATTCCCTACAAAAGTGACATTTATTTTTTTAGATTAGTTTGTTTTGTTTTGCTCGAGGACTATCAAAATATGGGCTTGGGGGTATTTGATAAGCATGAAATATATCTTTTTTATATGTCTTTTTACCTTATTTGGTAGTAAGTATTAGGTTAATTTTGGGTTAATTATGGTTTATTTATATTAAGATAGATATTAATATTTTAGTTTATTTATTAATTAATTCAGGAGTTATTAGTAGTTTAAGTGTGTATTTGAATCGTGTTGGGATTTTATGTATGTACTACAGGTCTAAAAGATAATTTTTATATTTTATAGGAAAGGTGCACTTATATCCTTGTACAATGTGCAAAATATTTTGAAATACTCTTAACATCCTTTAAAATGATTTGGACAACTTTTTGGAGATACAAATTTATTTGAAATGAATATGGACGTGAATGAAAGAGCCTAATGAACATATTAGAAAACTAGATAGGAATATGGACTGTCGAGTGAATAGACTTAGCTTCCTGAATAGAAACTAGACACAAAACTGAACAAGAATTGTCTACATTGCAAAAACAGTATAGTCATTCAAACGGGATAATGTGCAATTTCATATTTTTTGCCAATTTTGAGTCCTTTTCATATTAGACTTCCTCATATGATTCTAATGCCTATATAAAGCCATGTAGGGCTCAAAATTGATAAATATAGTAATTTTTTTGAAGAAAATAAAGGAGAAGAAGATGGAGGAGCAATCAAAGCTTTTAATGAAGATTTAAGAGCCTTCTACCATGCAAGGCTAGATTTTTTTTTACTTATGAGTTGATGAAGTAATAGACAAGTTTAAGTTTTTTTATCTTTTTAATTTAGATCTTAGTTGTGATTAATGACAATTGTATGACAAGGATTTCCTTTTTAATTGAAGAGTTTTTCATGTTTATTAAAATCTATCTTGATTTATTATCTTGTAGAAGATAAATTGATGTGGTTTTGATATTTACATCAATTCCAATTTCTGTGATTTAGATGAGTTGGTCATGTAATAGTTTTAATGTTCATATGATTAATGAATTGGATGAGTTATACTAAGATTAGATGAGTCATGCCTATAATTTAGTTTAGTGTAGATGATTCATGCTATTATCGAAGATAGTTTACACCATGAATTTAATTAATGATTCTTTCTAAAGTAATTCTAGCTTGTAGCTAAGAATATTTGTTCATACCCACACTAAATTTAAACTAAAAGTTAAGGAATTGTTATGGTTATATAGTAAATTCAATTTCCTAAGTAATTACTATCATTTTGATATCTTATTTTTAATTTAGTTGGTTACTTCTTTGTTTAATTTAAGACTTTCTTTTAAGTTTCAATTATCAATGAATTCTTCTCTTAGATTTAGTAATTACTTCATCTGTCCCAAAGGTTTGACAGCCCTTAAATACTTATCCCAGTATAATTACCTTGTACACTTGCAAATGGTTTAATTATAAACAATTACCAACCCATACAAGCAATAGCCTATAGTGATGCTTCTTCATATAGATTATGTATTTCATACAAATGAGGTAATAATTAGTTTATAGTTTTTTTTGTGTTATCGACCACACAAAAATTCACATATTGTGTTTTGAATAACACGATATGTGAAATCATGTGATGGCCGTGACTGG
Source organism: Saururus chinensis (assembly GCA_035235625.1). Classification (NCBI taxonomy): domain Eukaryota; kingdom Viridiplantae; phylum Streptophyta; class Magnoliopsida; order Piperales; family Saururaceae; genus Saururus; species Saururus chinensis. The sequence continues at coordinate 24,775,636 of CP141142.1, forward strand.
ATTTCGCATTATTGAAACTCAAAATTGCCACATTCGTGGTTTCAATAACACAATAAGTTGAACCCAATTATCATGTACTTATCGTGTTTGCATCGTGTTCGTATTTACACGAAATATTGTATGTCATGTTATAGCTTACATGATGGGTTAGATTGTCGAGTTTGTATTTACACAACTTATTGTATGTCATGTTATCACTAACACAATAATATTTTATTGATGATATTAGGTCATAGACGTCTTTTGCTAGCTACTGGATGAACAAAATATGAGATATCCTGGCATTTATCTTAAGTGCTTCATCAGGAAATTTGCCATCTAGCACTACTACAATGTAGGGGCATAGCATGACAAGGTGGAGATGAATCCCGAAATCGTCAACAACTTGATGAAGCAGCTTAAGGTAAACACCGAGAGTGTCTTCATTGCGATTTACGTCACTGGTCATTTCCTTCTTCTCATTGCTTGATGCGGGGAGAAGAGGTTCAAGTTGTATAATCTACTAAAGAGCGATGCAGATGATTAATGGGGTGAATTGGCAAATTCATTTGACAATACATGTCATTAATCTTCAACATCGACCTTCTCATCTGCCTAGAAGGCAGAAGAGTCATAGTCATGCATTATTTTATTGTCCCAATGGCTGTCGCATTTTTTTGTGATGGCTCATGAGGCTATGCTCATGGAGACAAATGGTGCATAATATGTTAGTCAACAATCACCCATCACTTATTAGATATCGTCAATTGTCATGGCCAGTCACCTATCAGTGACATGACCGTCTCTAATAGCATTTGTCATTGTCAGCCACCCACCTCTGGCCATGTTCCTTAGGGTAGCAGGAGGTGGGCGCCAAATGGTCATCTGGTGGAATTTCTAAGGATTTATATTTGTCGAGACACTGCATTGGAAAATGGCATGTCACTTTGGTTTTCTGTGCTGGAAATTGGTGTGACTCTTCGGAAATTGGTGTGATGTTTTGGTTTGCTGTGCTGAAAATTTGTGTCTCCTTGGAAATTGGTGATCAAGGCTAGAAAAAATGGTGTGATGTGTCAAAAATTGGGATAATTTAGTCAATGCTTTCATCGTGTTATCGATAACATGAAATGCAGTTGTGTAATTGGTAACACATAATCCCTTTGATTGTGTTTCCAATTACACAATATGTGTACAAAAGACAACATGAACAATACATAGATCAACATATCGTGTTATTGGCATCACGAACTCCAATAAGGTCATATTATCGATAACACGATGTGCATATATCGTACTACATTCATCAAAAATTGTGTTTCTAAGAACACTACTAGGGGTGGATAAGGCAACCCTAATCTATGTTCCCCATCCTTATATTATTTTCCTACTTTTTTGTTTGCCCTCCTTCAACTTGTACTTGGACCAATAGCCACATTTAGAGGGTCATCTTGTGCACTACTACCGTGTTTGTGATTGTGCCCAATTGCCAGTATGCTCCACATTTGCATGGTGCAATGACCTTGGGTTGTGGCTCTATTAGGTTTTTCCTTGTACGCCCCAGCTACTTGAGTGGGATGGTGGGTTAAATGTAGGTAGAACTCCAATCGGTGCCCACTGGTGTTTATTCATCATTGGGTATAATGGCTTTTGATATATCATTTTATATATTTCTATGGAGTACCATTTTTCACAGTAATCAGACACATAGAAGTGTGTGATCAATTGTTGAATTGCATGTCTACACGGTAGCCCTAGATGCTGAAACTTTCTGCATGTGCTATATTTGACCATATTCACTACATCTTATTGAATGAATATTGTGTGAATGAGAACACGATATGTGATATTATAGTGTTATCAAAAACACAACTCATCAACACATGTCGTATGCTCACAATTATCGTGTTATTTTAATCGCTTTACATGCACATTATTGTGGATAACATATATCCATACACATGATATTAATTGGATTATACCTGCTAATATAGAGAGTTAACCTAGAATTCATACATTGATACTGGCAATACATGCACATTCCTCTCTTTGTCTCTTTTGCTCTCGATGTGTTTATGAGCAAATGGGGTTACATCTTTAGTTATATTTTGTCCATCTATCCAACATTTCTCAAATAGTGCAGTTGTGTACTCCCTTGTATGCTCAATTAACCGAGTAATAGGCATTGACCTTGTTTTTTTGGACATTGCATTAACACTTTCATATTTGATTAAGTGTTTCATATCTTTTGCATAAAAATGCAACATTGGCCCAGTGCTCTCCTATATTATTTAGCCAAGCAAATTCTTTAAGATTATATTCTTTAATGTTGTTCATTGTGTCATCAAACACATTCTATCTGAAAGTTTCAGCTACCACATGGAACTAGTTCTTTAGGTAATTGTCTTTTAATCTGTCCTACATATTTGTTGTCATGTGATGGATGTAAAATCCGTGGTGTGTAGAAGGAAAATACTACTTAACAGTATTTGCCAAGCCCTTCATTCTATCGGAAACAATTGTATCCAACTCTATTGGAGGATTAGAAAATAGATAATTTCTAAGAAATTCAAGAAACCAGCTCCAAGTTTTCTCACACTCATTCTTAATCACTACAAATGCGACACATAGCATATTATTGTTCCCATCTAGTGTAGTTGCTATCAATAGCTGATCGGGATACTTTGCCTTTAAGAAAGTCACTTTTCAGTTAGAAATGGCCTCAATGTTGTTCTAAAAACTCTTGCAACCGGCCCAAATATCTAAAAGACACTTTTAAAACCGTATCCCCCTACAAATCCAGGAATATCATGTGATCTAATTGGAACTACTACACTCCTTGGATTAATCCTTCCTATCTAAATTTCGTATACAAGAAGTATGCAATAGGATTCGTCTGGGTTCACATCGATTAAATCACTCAATGATTTATTTGCATGACCGGATTTTAAGTAGTTAACATTAAAAAAGATTAAACAACAAGTTAACAAGTTGTGCTTTAAGAAAATGCCATTGTAAAAGCCTCATGTGGCTGATAACACGTCATAATCAAAAGTCGTGTTTTTGTAAACACAACTCTATAAATATCACAAGTGTGCTTTACCTACATGCTAGCATTTCTTGTCATTCACAGTTATACACCAGTACTTCAAAATATATCTTGTTATACCTTTTGATATAATGTCTATTAAATCTTTAAACAACCTATAATATTTTCTCGTAATCCAAAGGTGTGATGCTAAAGGATGATCAGTTGACTTCCTTTGTGTTCTATAACTAATGGTCTGACACTAGTCTTGTCATAGTCACATGATCTCCTATTTTTGAAATCCTTATGTACCACTTGCAAGACTGGTTAGATCACTTTGCAGCATATATATTCTTGTTCTCATCCACAACCCGATATGTAAAATTTGCATTTATTACAAGGTCGATCAAAACCCTCTTGAAATGTAAAAGGCTTAGGAAACGTGCACCCAATTGGAGTAGATTTTGGTAGTCCTTTATTTGCAAACTGTCAGTCATTATTTTGCCCTCACCAATATTTAATTCCAATAGGTTGTGATAATTGATTGTCTCCCACTCTATCTTAGCCACAACGTCAATGTTACTGGGTACTTTGTTGTGTTCAATTCTTCATAGTTGATATATTTTTCATATCAATTATGTCATTCTCATTTCATTGCTCATCACCCCACATTTCTTCAAATTCTTAGCCATTGAAATTTCTAGGATTGTATGGGGCATCATAGTTATCAAATGAAGTTCTTATCACAACCATTGTGAATAACATTTCTTTAAATCTAGTCTTATTGACTTCTATAACAGGTTATGTAGGCATTGGAATATTGTATGATGAGTGACTTGGATTTGTTGAGTTGAAATCTCTCAGCTCTCCCAATATGCGATATAACTCAACATCGTGTATTTAGTTACACGCTTACAAATTTATCATGTTATCAATGATACGATATTTATAAAAGTTGTGTTATTAAATCTAGGCTAAAAAGAATTTGTTGTATATCGCTTTTGTATTTCACATAATTAGTTATGCGATATTATAAATATCGTATTTTTACTTAACACGATATTTTTTTTGTTGAACATGATAGGTTAAATATCATGTGTTTAAGTACACGATAAAGTATACTATCGTGTAATAAAAAAATCAATGTTACCTGACTATATCACAAGTGAATTGTGTATTATTAACTCATGTCTGTAATTTGCCATTCAAGTTGGGGTGAGCCGATACCATCGGTGATTTATCTCTATTAAGAGTCTGGTCCCTTTCAACTTATAGTGATTTTTCTTCATTGTCAGGCTCTTTCATCATTGCATACAATGATAACACCTCTTTATTTGCCTTCTTATGAATGAAAAACACAAATTGTAGGTCTTTATTGTCTTCTATTTTATATAAAATGGATGATTGAGAAGATAGTATCAAATACTTTAAAGTCATATTACCATTGACAGCAAGTCTTTCTTGAACCCACAGCCAAACCTCACGGATGGATTAATGTTCATCAACTGCGCCTTTCCTCCTACATACACTCCATCATTGCCTACCAATCTGTTGTAATGGATGCAAATATCAATCATCTCCATTATGATGGTTAAATGGTGATTGGATCAGCCGAAATGAAGCATTTTTCAATCTAAACAACTTCCCTCACGGGAAAAAAATGAGCTTTTACTGTCTCCGATGACTCACCGATGAGGTGCCATTGGTCACCTCCCACCGGTGAATATTGACTTATCACCAATCAATCCTCTTAACCAAAATGGATCACCAATCAATCCTCTTAACCAAAATGGCACTGCACTATTTCAGTGTTCATTTATGAGGATATGTATGGGGATTGAGTTTATTTAAAATTTAAGGGCAATTTTATCCTAAAGTAAGTAATATAGTACTTTTACTTAAAAACTAAGCAATATAGAATATTAGCTTCTTTGGCCGGGTAATACAGAAAAAACTCTTAGACCTATAGACTTATGAGTGTGTGATTACATAATAAATGGCTTAGGTGTGTAAGGGACAGGTCATGGCAAACAACCATAGGGATGAACTGTGATGGCAACCATTAGGTGAGACGTGCTTCCTAATGTGGACCATGATAAGCAAGTTCTCACTAATGCAGAAAGGGAAGAAGGATAGTACGGGTGAGAGTTGCTCGGCATGTGCAACAATCACATGAGCACACAAAGGTTAGTTATTTTAAATCAACAAACAACCATCACAATTTGAATGTTGGACAAGGCGATACTCCAGTTAGCGAGCATATGAACCTCTCCTATAAGGGAAAGGTCAAGGTCAAGGTCACAACTGATCAAAACTTTTGGTCTTAAATCTATAAAATTTTAACATAAGGAAATAAATATTTAAAAATCATGAATATTAAAAGCTACATATATAGGCTTCAAGTGGACAACCCACTTAAGCCTACTAGCCTCAAACCCAACATTATAAATCTTTTCGGTTGAGCAGGGCTGGTTCCAAAGAGAATATCTCACTACATTTGACAAACTAAAAAATTGTTGTGGGAGTTAAGATTAGGATATTATACTCCATTTATCTCATATTAATAATTTTATTAAAAATAATAATTTTTATTGAAGGGTGAGACTCAAAGCTAAGAGAAGAAAAAATAGCTTCTACGAGGCTTATTTAAGTACCCAACTATATAAATTGAGTTAAACAGGATTATTAATGATTTTTTTAATAGAGTTATTTATATAAGACGGAAGAAATATATCAAGGTCAACATTCCTATTAATGTTTTGGCTAATTTTACTCTTAGGCCATTATTCTTGTGCTTGGATTCATAGCCACCAAGTTCCTAATAAATCATATTCTATGGGCCGATTTGGTTTGTCGTCCTACTCTTGGTTGTAGTTTATTTCCCCTTATTTTAGGGATATTTTATCACAGAAAAAACACAAGAGCATCTAATACAAAGCATGGGGATCTATTGTGAGAACACTCTCATGTCAGTGCGTTATGTAGATCCAATGACATCTATGGCTCAATCTACTCTAGAGCACTCGTGTAAGTGCTCTTAGAATAGCCCCATATGCCATGAAAATCTACGTTAAGTGTTCATAGTATAAGAGTATGTTGTGAAAGAAAATAATATTCCTATTTTAAATTTTTTATACCAAAAATTTACTTTAATTTTTAATTAGATTAAAAATATAAATCCCCATATTAAGTATGACTCACTGTCTTCTAAGTATGACTCACTGTCTTCTTTTATCATAAGTTAGAGTAAGTTTTCAGTGTGAAAAAAAAAAGAGTTATAAAAGTACTCATATGCTTCAGAGCGGATCCCAAGGCTGGATATGAGATCCCTACAAGGAGGCCTAGGTGTCTCAAATACCTCCGTTGGCCCAATACCAGCAGCGTGGCTGGTCTATGACGAGTTGAAACTTAGAAATTAAAACAGCAGCCCACAGCCACTGAATTTTTTCCACTTGTTCAATGATACTACCACTTACCAGAGATGGAAATAGATCTTTTTTTTTTGCTAACGGATATGGAAAATTACATAGAACAAATCTTCCCAATACCATGTCCCACCTTTTTGTCATTTTCAATGCGATACGGCTTGTCCCCTCCAAGTCATTCAACGCCAGTCCAAACTCTGTCGGCGATATCAACCATTGTTTTTTAAAATTTGCTTAAGTGACATTGAGAAAGATAAAGTTACTTGATCTTCCCAAATAATTATTGAAGAGTGGGATCCATAAAATCAATCATTACGAAGATGAAATTACTTTTTGATGTGACTTTTTCATTGTCATAACTTTTTAGAGATGTCATTTGAGTGGTAAAATTCAATCCGACCTAACCGACCTGGGTTAAATTTAATTTGTAAAATTTAACTCGAATAATTATTTGGGTCACATTCAAGTTCAAGGCTTAAGTGATTTAACTTAACCCGATTTAAATATAATTATAAATATAAAATTTTAATTTATTATTTATATTTTATTATTATTTAAAAAAAAAGAATTATTTTAAATAATTCAAAAGGGTCGAGTTTATTCGGGTGGTGTCAAATTTAGATTATATTTTCTTTAAGTAATACCGGGTTCAGGTCTGCCAAAACCCGACCCTAGTTTTTTTCTTAAAGTAGTTTCAAGAATATTGTTTGCTATTGTGTTCTCTTTGAGTGAAAATCTGTCAACGCTCTTGTTTCCGGCGGCTGAATCTGTTCTGGGCCCACTTCGTCTCTGTATAAAAACCACAGCATCAATCATCAACCCGGTTCCCATTTCATAATTTATACAGTTTAATCCGTTCTTGAATGATTATATCAGCTAGTTTCCTTCCCGCTGCTATGTCGAGTACTGCTGCTGTTGTCATTCCTTGCAAGGGTATAACCCAGAATCGCGACCCTCACTCAATTTCTGTTCTTCATTTCATCTTTGCTGTACATTTTTTGCAAAATGTCAAGTTTTGTTTTCGGTACTTTTGGCATGTTGCTTCATTGTGCCTTGCTATGTTGCAGCTGCTGTGGCCTGGGAAGCAGGGAAGCCTCTGGTGATTCAGCAGGTGGAGGTTGCCCCACCACAGACCATGGAAGTTCGGATCAAGATAAAGTACACTTCTCTTTGTCATACTGATCTCTATTTCTGGGAGGCGAAGGTGACTAGATTCTCTCTTTCTTGCAATTCTTATAAGTCTCCATTGCTGTCTTGTTCCTGTTTGCAAGTGGTTTTTCCTTCCAGTTGTAGTAAATAAATGTTACAAAATTTCCTAACCAAATTCGCCTTTCTAACAACCGCATATAAATAATCAAACACAAAATGTGTTTCCTGGGCATTAAATTAAGACCGGCAGTGCCTCTTGCATAGTATCTTCTTGTGTTACAACTTACATGTAGAGGCGTGTCATTCTAATCAAATTGAGTGCATATTAGTGGATTTTAGTAAAAGGGTCGCTTGCTTATTTCCACATGTTCAATTTGTGAAGCGTTGTATACCACTTCTATCTTAGATTCTTGGCGTTCTGAATTTCAGGGTCAAACACCACTGTTTCCACGCATCTTTGGTCATGAAGCAGCTGGGTATGTAAATTCTGTTTGAGGTTTCTATTTTTTATTTTTTTCCTAATTATATATCCTCGATGTAGTGGTTCATTGTTTCCCTTGCAAACAAAACTGCTGTTGCCTAAGGATTGTTTGTCATGCAAGTTCTAGCTGGAAAAAATGTGATATCATAGGCCTAAGTTGATCACGGACAAGCTTTCAGTTGTGTGCATGTACTGTGCTCCAGCTCCCTTTAAGAACATTAGGTTAAAAAAAATGCAATCTAAACCTTGGAGAACGGATTAGAACTCTTGAGCTGAAGTTGACTGGTCGTAGCAACTGGAAGTAAGTTTGGTACGTGTATTGTTTGACTTGTTGGCGAATAATATGCATTCAAATTATTCTATATTATAATTCATGACCTTCATCAATAGTTTGTAAGTTTTTTTTATTAAGGTCTCAAAAAGCCATTTCTCTTTGAGAGGCGGGACTTAATAGACAAATGTCTTGTTCGTTAACATATATTTCCTACACCGAATCTGTCCAACTAAATCCTACATTTTGGTTCTAATTGGATAGAGAAAAGTGTTCCCCTTATTATTGTCATGTGAGATTTTTTCTCTGTCTAATCACAACCCAGGCGTAGGGTTTTGTTGGACAGATTCAGTGTAGGGTTGGGTTATCAATAACCTATGTTTAGCATCTTTGATTAGGCCTTTTATGTCTGGTTGAGCTAAAAAAATCTATTAAAATTACCAAATCTGAATCAAACCTATTAAAAGATTTCTACTTTAATATTGTATTGGACAAGTTATAAATGTTTTTGAAGTACTTGTTATTAAGTGTTTTTGAAGTATCCTATCTGTAGTAAATCAAAATTTCTAGTGGCCGAGTTTTTTATGATATATTTGTAATGGATCATAATAGGGTTGTGGAGAGTTTGGGAGAAGGCGTTACTGACCTGCAAGTTGGAGACCATGTGCTACCTGTATTTACTGGGGAATGTAAAGAATGTGCCCATTGCAAATCTGAGGAGAGCAATCTGTGTGATCTCCTAAGAATAAATACCGATAGAGGAGTAATGCTTAGTGATGGAAAATCTAGATTTTCCTATAATGGGACTCCTATCAATCACTTTTTGGGAACATCTACCTTCTGTGAGTACACCGTCGTTCATGCTGGTTGTCTTGCAAAAATTAATCCTTTGGCGCCCCTTGATAAAGTTTGTATTCTCAGTTGTGGTATATCCACAGGTAAATTTCATGTGTGTTCAAATTTGCTTTGAAATCGATGTGCTCTCAAAATTGACAAGTTGTAAGTGTATTGCAGGTTTGGGTGCTACATTAAATGTTGCAAAACCAAAGAAGGGCTCCTCAGTTGCTATCTTTGGCTTAGGGACAGTTGGTCTTGCTGTAAGTTGTAGTTAATATATTTTTGAACTTAGTTAATACATTTTCATTAGTTCACCCATAAAATGAGAAGTTTTTTCTCCCATATCCAACAGCAGAAGGAATTTCCTGAACTATAATGTTGATGCTCATCTCTACGATGAACATGTGCTTATTCAATGTAAATATCCTGAACTATAATGTTGATAATCATCTCCGCGATGAACCTGTGGCAGTGAGCAGGAATAGGAGTGACTACCTTCTGTAGTTAAGGTCCAGAGACTATTTGTCAGCTGAGTGGCTCGTTGCCTTGTCTCACATAATGAGATTTTAGTTTGAATTATGCGGGTCATTCTGCTGCTAATGAGCAACAAAATATTATCACGTGCAACCAGCTTTGTATGATTTCTACCATCGTCATTACGTCTGTTGAAACTGTCTAACCTTTTATTTTAACTATTTTGTCTTTTTTTAGCGAGTAACTGTTTTGTCTACTGTTACAAATAAATAGCTTGCTTAAATTATATTGTAGAACTTCTCAGAGGTTCCTTAGGTTTCACATTATGTAAATGTCACACAAGTTATCACCTAATGAAATTGTTACAGGCTGCGGAAGGGGCCAGAATTGCTGGTGTAGCAAGAATAATTGGAGTTGACCGTAACCCCAATAGGTTTGAAGGAGGTAAAGCTCAGCAGTCAATATGTTGATCTGTTTCCGCATCTAAACGATGAAAATGGCCATCACTCTAGCCTCACTTCTTATCACAGTTTTTGTGTATTTCCTACATGTGTAGCAAAAAAATTCGGTATTACAGACTTTGTTAACCCCAAGGATTATGACAGGCCAGTTCAGGAGGTCGGTTCTGTCTCCTGCCTATTTTTCACGAATCTGGTTAGCGGTTTTGTGTTTACCGATTTGCTTTGTTATGCTTTAGGTTATTGCAGAAATGACTAATGGTGGGGTCGATCGAAGTGTGGAGTGCACTGGAAACATTAATGCAATGATATCTGCATTTGAATGTGTTCATGATGTATGTATCCTTGTAACATTCCAACTGATTTTCTTTTTACTTTATTTTAGATTGACCTTACCTTGCTGCATGCAGGGATGGGGTGTTGCTGTGCTGGTAGGAGTACCAAACAAGGATGCTGTCTTCATGACTAATCCGTTGAATGTGTTAAATGAGAGAACATTGAAAGGAACCTTCTTTGGTAACTACAAACCTCGTAGTGATCTTCCTTCCGTTGTTGAAATGTACATGAAAAAGGTATGCTATTGGGCAGGAACAGGATTCTCAGTGCAGCCATTCCATAGAAGCCAAACCTCTAAAAGCTTTCTCTTTCCCTCTATGCAGGAACTTGAATTGGAGAAGTTCATTACGCACCGTGTCCCTTTTTCTGAAATCAATAAGGCTTTTGATCTAATGGTTAATGGTGAGAGTCTGAGGTGCATCATTAACATGGAAGACTAGATGAGAAAGTTCTATATCCATCTTGGCTTAACCTATGTACATTGTCATATGTCAATGGCTAGAATACTTATATTGTGGAGGCAGCTAAGTTGCAGAGTTTATAGCGTTTGGAGTGTGAAATCCTAATCATCTAGGTGAGACACTCATTTCACATTTGAGGTGTGCCTCAAGCCAAATAGTTTTATATGGATTAATACTCCCTCCGGCCCATATTAATAACTCTATTTGTAAAAATAAGGATTTTTGTTGAATAGTGGGACCCACAACTAAGAGTGCAAAATAGCTTTTTAGACGTATTTTTTTAAAGTACCTAACTACTTAAATTGAGCCTAATAGAGCTATTAATATGGGGAAAAAACAATTTACAAATGGATCTGGAAAGTATATTTTGTTGGGAAAAAGCATTTCATAGCTATGAATATGATTTTTAATATTTTTCTAGGGATTCTTGTAGTCAACCCAAGATTAAGGCACTGTTTGAGAGCGTCTTTAGCCAAGAAGGAAAGCGTGTTTCACAAGAAATTGATTAGTTACATAAATGTAAGCAAATGGGTTTTCATTTAGCAACACACTATTTTGAGTCTAAAAAAGTAAGATTTATTCCATGAATGACGTTTGGTAACCCAGTTTTGAGTGAAATTCTTAAGTGTGCCAATGATGTGTATCAATTTTGGATATTTAAATTTTTTTTATGAAATTCATTAGATTATGAAGACATGAATAAATATTGTAAATGATGTAAACACAAAACAAAGTAGTGATTAAGCTATTTACTCAAGTTTGAGATTGCCCTTTTTCATACATATGGATAACAAAAGATAAATTTCACGTACATGATGAACATCATTTCACAAGTTAACGTCACTTTACAAGCTAAACCATGTCATAAGCATATAAATAGCATAAAGAATTTTACACATGTAAAGGTGCTGAGCCAAGCCAACTTGACGAGTTTAGCCTATTTGGCTTGGTTCGAATCGAAATTGGCTCGGCTCAAACTCGAGCATAGTGGATCAGAACTTAAACTCGAGAAACCTATTGTTCAGATCGATTCAGTTCAAAAATGGCTCAAATTGACCCGAAATTGACACAAAGTTTGACTTGAGATCAATTCAAATAATTTTTAACAACTTTTTTTATGCTTATAAGATATGTTCGTGTGTTATATAGACCTTTTTATGAGTTGATTATATATGGATTTAATATACATGATTATATACACTTATTACACATATATATATACATGTATTTATATACATTTATGCATTTATATAACATATTTTTGGTAACATCCGTATTTAAAAATGCATATATATTAGAGAAATGTAAATAAATGACACTAAGCCACTATTAAAACACTCATGATAGAAAACATACCAAATATAATACTAAGTGATTCGACTCATTGGGCCCAACTTATAACTATTATATATAGTTTAAAAATATTAATTTGTATATATTTTTGGGATTAGGGCATCACATATCGATCATACTATGTAGAGTTAGTAGGCTCATCTCTATAATACATCAATTGTTTGAGATGATGATTTCCCTATACATATACACATCTACTTGAAATCTTGAATTATAGTTCGAAAATTTCATTTTGACTTCAAAACTTCCAGGAATTAACTCTATCAGGTAGCTTTTCGAGTGAGACTCCATAGTGACTCAAAATTAACATGAATTCATGATTGACTCTTCAAAGTGAAATTCTAAAAAATCATAAGACTTTATTAGCTAAGAGATTTTTTAATGGTAAGAATTAGCTAATCTAAAATATTTTTGTGTATAATATATTATAAATTTTACATGTGACTCCATTGAAACTTTGATAAATAGGTGCGGAGTCGAATCTAAGTATTTAGTTTTAGAAAATTGAAAAATAACTTCAATATCATGAGTTAGTTATGTAGAGATAAGTTGTATACAGATATGAAAAATCAGGTACATATTACATATGTGATTGGAAGTTATACCAATTTGATCATTTCTATTTTTTACAATTAATATGTACATTTATGTGTTTTACATGTATGTATATTTATGTATATTCTTTTTTTATAAGAATCCTTGTTACTATGAGCTTGACCTCATGTTCATTAGGATGAGCTTAGGAATTTCGAGCCATCATATTTCAATCCGATGATGCACATTACTTAGGGAGTAGGTGAGTTTTTATTACCCACCCAGCTCCTCTATTAATATGTGATGTCATGGTTGTTTCTTGCTATAATTTTTCCCCATTTATAATATTGATGTGATTTTTTTAAACCTATAATGATTATTTTTTGTTCTTGAGAAATTGGCATATGCAATGTTTAGTCTAATGCGTCTAGGCTCTAGATTATCACTCTATAAGCTATGGATTTTCATTGTATAAGAATTATTGTGTGATTAAATGAAAAGGAATAGTTATATTGTATTTGAGCCGAGATCGAGCCAAGATCGTGCCTTCCTATGGTGTGCATTCAAACCCAAGTCAAACTCGAGCTCTGAGCCTTCCTCTTCGAACCAATCCCCTAGAAGTTTGATCGGCCTCAAGCCGAACATCAAACAGTTAAGATCAATCCAAGAAACCCAAAAACTCAACTTGGATTAACTCGTTAGCACCCTCATGTGCCTAAAGTAGGAACCACATACCTTATTACATACAAGCACACTACTACCACTACCACCACCATAGGGCCTCACCCAGACCAACTTGTAAAACTAGGATGTATAAGTATATCAAGAATATTCAAAAGTATCAAAAGCTATAACTAAACACAAGAGCTTTATGGAAAAGTCAATTGATTAACCTTATCCCCACATAAATTGTCACCATATGTTTTAAAATTAATAGTAGCTTAAGTTGCTTTCCCAATTTCTTATGCTTTACAAATCCATCATTCACCCATACACAGTAACATTCATTGTATGCTTCATTCACATCATTATCATCTACTCCCCTTTGGAGAATGTTATCAAAATTGAACATTGTGCCTATAGTTAAACTCAATCCCTATATTGGTTGGCCTAACCCTATGAAGGAGAAGGTCATATCATGCTCCTCATGAACAACAATACTGGGATGTCTAGATCTCATAAAGTCCTTGAGACACCCAACAATAACACTTGCATCCCTTTGAATGTTGTCAATCCTTGGCCAAGGGTTGTCCGACAAAATGACCTTTTGATCCTTTGGGCAATCAAGTGATATACTTTGGACAATCACTTACTATTTTCAAATCCGAGTAGAGCATTTACCCCTACTCCACATGTAGATCCTTCATTAGGCTGAGGTCTCACATGATGACAATTCCCGGTTAACACCACTCATGTAACCAACTCTAGGTTAGCACCACTCATGTAAGCCACTTCTAAGTTCACACCTCTATTACGACATATGGGTTATGTTTTGTAATTGGCTTATGTTCAATGAACAAAATTATGTCCAATTGATGTATGTTTTTAAGTTTTATGAGTCTTACTAGGTTAGTGATGTGATTGAATCATATTTGGAGTTAATTGACTTAAAAATAAGAGCTGGATGGCTATGAATTTTAAGGAGGAAGACTTAACAGAGTGATAAGCCTAAAGGTAAATTTTTCACACATACACAAACACAAATTTCTTATAAAAAAACTTAATTGAGAGTTTTAGGTATATTTGGAAATAAAGGACAAAAATTAAATTGAGTGTTTAAAAGCAATCAATCGCTTTTGATGAATCGATCGATCTTGCTTGAAAGCTTTGTGAAATTTTTGACAAAAGACTTATCGATCATTTGGTTGGTAAATAGATTGATCAGTTGTCATATATGTCAAGTCTAAAAGAGTGAAAGATTGATCGCACTCTAAAATGACTGATCACACACACGGGATTGAGTTAATAGAATAACGAATGATCGATCATTTTTTCAAATGATTGATTAGATGCATAGTTTTGTTCAAATAGTAGAAGGGACAATTGATCGTCCCGTGGAATGATTGACCATTCTCTTGCGTAGTTACTTGTTTTAAGTCGAACCAAGAGAAGTTACTTTCTATGTATAACTCGGAAACCCTAATTGACTAAAGTGACTATTTAAGGGTGTTATTGTGAAAAATTGAACCTAAGGGAAGGAAAATGTTGGAGAGGAAAAAGTGAGGGAAACCGTGCTTAATACTTTCTAACACCTTTGATTAAATTGAGTGAAAAATAATTGAATGGTGAGAGTTTTAGTTGAGAAAACCCTTGTGAATTGAATAGTGAGTCTTGTGACACACACACACACACAATGGATTTGCTTGAGGCTTATTTATGAAGTGACTTTGAATAGCTTCTAATCAAAAAGGGTTTTGATTAATGGATATACTATTGAAGAAGACAGTGATCAAATTCAAAGGAAAAAGCATCAAGAAGGGACATTTGTGGTGTCCAACAAACAATTGGAGAAGGGACTTCTAATTTTCTTTTGAGGTTGGTGGTTTGAGTCTTGTAAGTTCTAAGCTTCATAGTGCATTAATACAACCAAAAGGATAGACTAATCATGGTTTCCCCCCTTTTCCACATAAAAGTGCTTGTGTTGCTTGTGTATTTTTGCACGCTTGATTGAATTGTGATAGTTTATTCCACTTTAATTTCCTGCACAATGAGGCTACAACTTGTAGTTGTTAGAACATATTGAGATATGTGTTATAATTGGTTGTATTTCATTGATCAAATCTATGTTCAATTGTGTATGTTTAAGTCTTTAGAATCTGATTAGGTTGGTGAGGTTACCAAAATTAGATTTAGAATTGATTGACTTCAAACAGGAACTAACAAGTTATGAAAGTTTATAAGGTTGAAAACTGAACAAAGTGTTTTTTATTCAAGGTAAATTTGGCACACACTTACATGCACAAATCACTTAGATTTTCATTAGAATAACCTTAGAAAGAGCTTTTGGGTGTTTTTGGACAAAAATGGAAAAAATCACCATATGATCGACCAGCTTAGAACTCACTTAGAACAATGGATCGATAAGGAATGAATATTCTTGGGATTTTCATAACAAAAGGCTAATCCATCAAACAGTTGTCTGATGGATCAATCGTATGAGTATTTGTTCATCACAATAACCTAAATAATTGATCATAGGTTCAATGAATCAAGTGGTTTAAGACATAAGATTATAGTGCCTTGATCAATAGATCATTTGGTAAAAGGATAAATCGATTATGTGTCTTGATTCCAGCAAATCAGGAAACAATCAATCACCCTATGAAAAGATCAATCGATTTCTTAAATAGTTGTCAAGTTTAAGCAATTTGCAATGTATTACTTTTTAACTAGGAGACTATAACTGAGTCAACCCTGATTTTGGTACGTTCTTTTTAACTAATAAAAGAATTTTAATATATTTTATTAATAGAATATTATTTTAGAATTAGTACCTAAAGATTTGTAGTAGTACTCTAAAAGACAATCACAATGGCTTTCGAATCATCTAAATCAGACATCGGAGCCGTAAGTATTGACCATGGGAAGAGTGCTTCATAGGCAGGACCCCGATAAAACTACAGTAAAACCTATCCTTGAGTGGTTTTGTTTCGAAGGGCTTGTCGATATGAGTCCATCAGCACCAAGAACGCGTGATTCCGATTTATGGTTAAAAAGTTATGATATTTTGAAGTTTTGGAGAAATATAAAAATAATATAATATTATAATATGAAAAGCTGACACAAGTTGACACAAAAAATTGTGATAGCTGCGTCAGCCAACTCGTCGGACTGCGGTACGCAGCGTTGCGTGGTTCAAACGCCCAACACGTAGGACCTGCATGTCGGATCCTACCGCGTTGCGTGCCACCATGCGTAGGAACCACGCTCGACGTGGCACACACGCGTTGCGTGCCACACTATTCCTTTTTTTATAAATACCCCCTATTTTACTTCTGTAATTCCACTCTACCACGTGTTAAACTTCTATTCCTCTATTATGAGTCATTTTAAGTCCAAATCAAGCCATTCAAAAGGCGATTTCTACAGAATCGACTGTGCCAGACTCCGTGGTGGGGTCAGATTTTCAGTTTGAAGTCTTTATAATTGCAAAATTTCTACCCAACCTTAAGGTAGGGGGTCTTAAACTCTAGCTTATGCTTTGCTTGTATGCTTGACTTTTTATGCACCGTTTTCATTTCGTTATAGTTATTTGCTTGAGTTTTCAGAAGAAATGTTATATGTGTGCCATGTTTTACCTACACATAATTATGTTACAATAAGTGTATTTTTTGAATAGTTCTGGGATCAAACCTAGAATTATATTTTTTCTGGATACCTACCAAGAAAATAATCAGTATCTGGTGAACGCACATAGGTGTGGAGAGTCATGGGAAAACTCCTACCTTATGAGCTTCATGTTGCCCCATAAGCATTAGGTGGAACGTTGTTTGGTATCACAACTATGGATTTATCGTCATCGGACGAACTAGTGTTTTTTGGAATTGATTCTAAATTTATTTATGTAATAAATTCTTTTTAACAAAAATTATTACTGTCATGAGTATTTCTACTTAGCATTAAATTAAATTTTAATTCCACCTACTGAGTATAAAAGTACTCACCCACCTCTAGACTCTGTACTCTGTAGTTAGTGAAATCAAACCAGAAGTGACGGCTGAGGAATTTTCTGCATAATTTCCTTGAATGTTTTAGTTAAATATTATAATCATATAACTTTTATGTAAAGGCTTGTTATGCCTATATTTTTTTAATTTGATTGCTCTACAAACGGCATACCTAGACTATGTCCTAATCTGATGCTATGTTGATAAAATCATGTAAGTTATATATAAAATTTTGGTTGTGCATCAACTCCAGTTTGTTATAAATTATTATATTTTATGTATTATTATTTCGCTTTGATACGTATTGATGCCCATCACGTTCGGTTTGATGTAACATGTGCCGAGCGGAATAATAATTATACATATTATTTAATGACGGTTGTCACATTTGGTATCGGAGCTCACAACTCCACCGTTAGTAGAGCAGTCATTTTTATCAGTCACATATTATCGTAATGATTATACTCAATGTTTTTCTAAAGCTATGCTATGTTTTATTTTTAAATGATAATTCAGTTAATGGAAAAATCGAAAATGAAACTCATCTTGGGCTCTTTATATCATATGTCAGCCCAAAAACCATTGTTACCTTCGAGGAAAAATAAGAAGATTAGAGGTATGACTGAGTCCTCACAGACCTCAGAGATCACTGCTGTCATATCCCACGGTAGTGATAAGATTCAAGAAATAGTAGATGCTTCATTTTCACCAAGTTCGATGGAAGGAGTAGAGGAAGTCATAAATATTCCTGATTCACCCATCCTTGTGGAGGAAGATCTGTCAAACGAAGAAGACCCTTCGGAAGAAGAAGACCCTTTGGAAGAAGAAGATTAGAGTGAAGAAGAAGACCCATCAGATGAAGAAGACCCATTAGAGGAAGACCCATCGAAAGAGAACCCGCCACCTGAGGTTGAGCCACCTGAGGAAGAACCATTAGATATAGCCCAACCTGGGGGAAAACCAATGGAGGAAGATCCAGTGGACGATGAATATTTTTGGAGAGAAATGTTAATTAATGTCCCGGGTGAGGAAGAGGTGATAGAAAACCTGGGTGGGGATGAGAGGATGGAAACCCAGGGTGAGGATGAGATGAGGGAAAATTTGATAAGGGGTGAGAGGATAAACAATCCGGGTGAAGGTGAGGGGATAAACAACCATGCAAGAGACTTTGACTTAAATATCCTACCCTCTGAAGCAGAAGAAGCAAGGCTGAGTGGGCTCGATGGTGCGATAAGGGTAAGGGGATAGTATGGTATATATACCAACTACCAAAGATATGTGTGTGGTGTGAGTAAAGAGGGCATTATTACTGTCAATGCCCTTGGTACAGAGAGCCAATACCCGAGTTATGTCCTATCTGTGAGCAGGGAGGACACTATTTCTTTCAGTGCCCATCTAGGAAAATATTTCCTTAGACATGAATCCTAACTTTAAAGATGTGTGCTTGTGTTTAGTCGAGTCACTTGTTGTAATAGTATCTTGCCAAGTGTAGTACATACACTTCTTTTATGTAAATAGAGTCTTTTGGCTTGATAAGTATAGCAGATACACTTCTTTTGTATAATATAAATATGTATAAAATGATTATAAATATATACTGCTAGTTTACAAAAAATTCTTGTGAATTCAAGGTTGTTACAATCTACTAGCTCCCCGAAATATCTTCTAACAAGGAAGTACAATTGTCTGACAATTCTGCCCAAGTCGAGAATGCTACTCAGGATGTGGCGGCACCAGAAAATCATATGGATAATTTTCTTAACCTAATGACTCAGCATCTGCAGACTCAAGGGTTTTAGCCTAGCCCTAACCGCTTAAACTCTAGGTAACTAACTGAAAATAATCATAGCGAGAAAGATAACTTGCTTGAGCGATTTAAGAAAATCGCTCCAGAGTTTTCTGGAGAAGATGGACCAGAAGCTGCTGAGAAGTGGACATTCGAAGTTGAAAGGATATTTAAGGCATTGAAAGTCCTTGAAGAGAGGAAAGTGGATGTAGCTACTTTCGCTATGACAGGAGAGGCAGCTTTCTTGTGGCCATCGACTGAGTGGCATTTCTTCCCCAATAAAGGGAATATCAAGTGGGAAGAATTCATAGAAATATTGTACAACAAATATTTCCCTCATGTTCAAGAGAAGAAAGAGAAAGAATTTTTGGATCTCCAACAGGGTAATATGATAGTCTTTTAGTATGAAAATAAATTTATTCACTTACAATGCTTCGCTCCTGAAATTTGCTCCACTGAGTTAAAGAAAGCCCAAAATTTTGTTAAATATTTGAATAATGGGCTTTGTAGTCGAATAGTAGGATTTCAACCTACTACTTTGGCCGAGGCTATGGAATTGACCTCACTGCTAGAGCAAGAATATCAAGAATTCTCGGTTGAGAAAAAGGATCTCAGACAAGGTGTAACACCCTGACCTTAGCCAGGGCCCAAAAATTATCTAATAAAATTTGTTTTCCTTAAACCAGGAATCATCATCTATGTGCAAGAGGTACAACGTTTATCTATGCACTACGGAGCTTCAAAGCTTCCCAATGCATAGACTCAAGTTGTAACATTCATATACACCCAACGAAGCTTCAAAGTTCATCATGTGTAAACAAGAATAGAACTAATAATTATAATTAATTTGGATCGGGCCAACGTTGCCTTGCCGTTGGTTGCCTACATATGTAATGAATAACATTCAGAATATTATTCCCATATGATCGGATCTGAAAATAGTTCTTCCTAACGGCTATTACATACATTAAGCATCACAAGATCATATACGTTAAAATATGTATATACTGATATTCAATCGAAATCATACTAAAATGTGTAATCTATCAGAGTCAAGCGGAAGTTAATAAATCAACGAAATCACACATCTCGCTCTACCACATAGCGGGATCAATCACATTCACACGTCTCGCTCTATCACTGAGCCGAGACCAAACATAACATACGTCTCGCTCAATCACTGAGCCGAGACTAAGCACATCACTTGTCTCGCTCTATCATTGAACAGAGACCGGACACAGACACCACACATCTCACCCTACCCTAGAGCAAGACAGAACATAAATAGGTCACATCAAAACATAGCAAATAGAACACAAAGTATCATGGCATAGCACACATCCTGATTTAGCACATGCAGCTCTATAATTTAAATGGGAGGTAAGAAATGCTTACTCCCCTGATGTCTTGCAAGGTAGCGACATTCAGGGTTGCTCATTCCTTTTGGGCATCCTCCCCTTCAGATCCAGAGGCAATAGATGGAGCCCCCTCTAGCCTCCATATGTTCCTTGCCTTGCACCAAAAGACGACGCACAGACGCTCCCCTTCCCAGAGACTTCTCATTTTCTGTGCCTGTGGACGGCTGACAGAACCTCCCCTACTCGAGGATGTTCCTCACACATCATGGCCCTTCGGTAGAGGGTAGAGCCTCCCCTACTTCAGACCACTTTCCTTGATTTGGCACAGTAACAAAGGACAGAATCCCCTCTTGTTCCTAGCAGCTTTTTCTTTCTCCGGTACTCGAGGATGATGAGCAGGACCTCTTCTTGTTTTGAGACGTTTCTTTCTTATACAGTCATCAACTCAGAGAACAAACCCGTCCATTCCGTAGAACACACTCAATTTAATCAAGAACACTTCTTGAATAGACAAAATTGGAGTTAGGATGATCAAAAACTGAGAAGAAGTTCTCTGTGGTTGAGGATGACGGGTAGAACCTCTCCTTGTTTTGAGGCGTTTCCTCCTTATACGGTTTCCAACTCGAAGAAAGGCCCCTCCATTGCATAGAGCACACACAATTTACTTAAGAATGCCTCTTGAAAGGCCTTAATCGGACTCAGAACACTTAGAAACGGAGAAAATGAAGATCGTGCTAAAAAATGACATAAATGGGGTATAAATAGGCCCCTCGCGCACCAAAACCGTGGCACCACGGTTTTTGCAGCGGTGCCCGCCGTTCATGCCACACCTCATTTCGATGGTGCACCCGCAGTTTCATGGTTGCGCGTTGCACTGCGCCAGTCATGCATGTTGTCGCACACGCATCCACCCTGTGACGCGCCTCTCACCGTGCGTCGCACGCGCTTATCACGCGTGCCTTTTTCTTTTTCTTCTTTTTTTGAATATATATCTTCAAACGTGCGTATCTTTCTACCCCGGATTCAAATTTGCGCATTCTTAAAACCGTTGGACCAATATCAACGGGCCCTTCAATACTAACCCACTTAAAGCAGTATATCGTACTCTTTCCAAGTAGGTCCTGCCTATATTACACGCTTCCTAAGGTCATAACTTTTAGTTCTGACCTCTGTTTCGCGCATTCTTCGATTCACTACTCATTTCTTCGAGCTATACCCATATACGAAGGTTTCAACCTTTGAAACCCTCTATAATTTATCAAAAAATTAACTAATTACTTCTAACCCCCTTAGTTATACGTAATCAGAAAAGTGGGGTATTACACAAGGTAGCAAGATGGAAGATCAAAAAAGAAAAATGACGGCCCCTAACTAGATCTTTTCAAAGGATTTTTGGACCAGCACCCCAAAACCAAAAAGAGAAGAAGTTAGATAAATGCTCCAAATGTAACCAATTTCATCAACTGGGAATCTGTTATTTCTTCGAGAGACGATCTTCGCATGTGGAGACCCTAGACACAAAATCAAGGAATGCCATAAAAAGAAGAACAAAGAAGAAATCAAGCTGGAACAAAAGCCAAAGGCTCAGGGCAAGTGTATGCTATTACTGCAAAAGAAGCTCAAACTTCAGCAGGAGTTATACAAGGTACAGTTCTAATCTTTAATAAAGTTGCTAAAGTTTTAATAGATCCAGGATCGACACAGTCTTTTATATCCTATGACTTTGCTTTAAGCATGAGTTATTCAATTTTGGAACTAGGATATATCTTGGAAGTGTAAACTCCTGTAGGAAAAACTTTTATAGATCAAACCTTTCTACAAGATGTGTCCATGCCATTAGAAAACCAAAAATGGAAGGCTAACCTGATACTTTTAAGCATGACCGACGATAATGTCATATTAGGAATAGATTGGTTAGCCGACAATGAGGCCTTCGTAGACTGTAAGAAGAAGAAAGTCATGTTCAATAGGCAAGGAGAAGAAAATTTATCTTTCATGGAAACAGAGATCCTTTAGGGGCATGTATCATTTCAGCTGTGAAGGCACAACGATTGATATCTAAAGGATGTCAAGCATATCTTGCTAGTGTAATTTCTTAGGAGTCTTCATCTTCCAAGATAGAAAATATTGAAGTGATAAGAGATTTTCAAGAGGTATTTCCTGGCGATCTTCCTGGGGTACCCCCAAAGAGAAATAGACTTTAATATTGACTTACTACCAAAAATAGAACCTATTTCTAAGGCACCCTATCGTATGGCTCATGCTGAATTAAAAGAATTAAAGAATGAATTACAAGAATTATTAGATAAAGGATTTATGAGACTGAGTGTCTCACCCTGGGGAGCTCCTATCCTCTTTGTCAGGAAAAAGGATGGATCCTTGAGACTCTGCATAAACTATAGGATGCTTAACTCGGTAACTATCAAAAGCAAATATCCTTTGCCCCGGATAGACGACCTGTTTGATCAATTACAAGGAGCAAAAGTATTCTAAAAAATAGATTTAAAGTCTGGATATCACCAATTGAGAATACGGGATGGCGATATTCTAAAAATAGCCTTTCGTACCCGACACTATGAATTTTTAGTGATGCCATTCGGATTGACAAATGCTCCTATAGCATTCATGGAGCTTATGAAATGAGTTTTTTGACCTTACTTGGATAAATTTTTTATTGTTTTTGTTGATGACATATTGGTCTATTCTTCCAACCCTAAAGAACATCGAGAACATTTACAAATAGTCCTTCAATCCTTAAGAGACCACCGGCTATATGATAAGTTGAGTAAGTGTGAGTTCTGGTTAGTCCAGGTTATTTTCTTGGGTCATGTTATTTCTAAAAATGGAATATCAGTAGACCCCACCAAGATTGAAGCAGTTTTAAAGTGGGAAAGATCCAACACTATCACAGAAATTAGAAGCTTCTTAGGGCTTGCTGGTTACTACCGAAGGCTTATCCAAGGGTTTTCAAGAATAGCTTTACCCTTAACAAAGTTAACCATAAAAGGAAGTAAAGTTTATATGGGATGAGGAATGTGAAAATGTATTTCAAGAATTGAAACAAAGACTAACCACTGCTCCAGTATTATCCTTACCATTCAGTAATGGAGGATTTGTCATTTTCAGTGATGCCTCAAGAATAGGTCTTGGATGTATTGTGATGCAGAGCGAGAAGGTAATAGCCTATGCTTCAAGACAATTAAAGAAACATGAAGGTAATTATCCCATCCATAATCTTAAATTGGCAGCAGTAGTTTTTGCCTTAAAAATTTGGAGACATTATTTATATGGAGAGAAATTTGAATTTTTTACATATCATTAGAGTTTGAAATATATTTTCTCACAGAGTGATCTAAATTTAAGGCAAAGACAATGGATTGAATACTCGAATGATTATGATTTATCTATTCAATACCACCCAGGAAAAGCCAATGTAGTGGCTGATGCCCTGAGTAGAAAGGCCACAGGGAAGGTAGCTCAGATATTGTTAAAGGAATGGAGATTGGTGGAAGAAGTAATAGGTTTGCAATAAAAAATACAATCAAAAAACAAAAAGGCTTTTGTAGCTAATCTTGAAGTGAAATTTGAACTAATTGAGCACATTCTGGAGGCGCAAAAAGAGAATGTAGAAGTACAAACCTTCTTAGATAGGCCTGACTTTAATAGAAGCTCTAATGATGGAATAAGATTTAGAGAACGATTGGTAGTTCCTATAGTTGCTGAACTAAAACAAGAATTGTTACATGAAGCTCATAGGTCTCGATACATTATCCATCCAGGAGGAACGAAAATGTACCAAGACTTAAAAAGGAATTTTTGGTGGAAAGGGATGAAGAGGGACATAGGAGAATTTGTCTCTAAATGTTTAACTTGTCAACAAGTTAAAGCATAACATTTGAAACCATCAGGTACTCTTCAACCTATTAAAATTTCAAAATGGAAATGGGAGCACATGTCTATAGATTTTGTTTTAGGCTTACCCATGACATCATCCAGTTATGAATCTATTTGGGTCATAGTGGATAGACTTACTAAAAATGCTCATTTTCTTCCCTTAATGAAGTCTCAAGCATTGAATGTTTTGGCCAGAATGTACATAAAAGAAATTGTGAGTCTGCATGGAGTACCATTATCGATTATTTCAGATCGAGACAGTCGGTTCACTTCACACTTTTGGCAGAGACTCCAAGAAGAATTAGGTAAATGTCATATTTAGTACAACTTTTCATTCGCAAATTGATAGTCAGTCTAAACAAACTATTCAAACATTAGAAGATATGTTGTGGGCATGCAACATAGATTGGAAGGGAAATTGGGATGAGCACTTGCCATCCTAGTTAGTAAAGTCAGAGCTCTTACAATAGTGCGTGGATAATAAAACATATCAGGAGTCGATTAGAGATAGCCCAAAGTTATCAAAAGAGCTATGCCGATCAATGAAGGAAAGACCTTGACTTCTGCATAGGTGATCATGTACTATTAAAAGTATCACCAACTCGAGGAGTTACTAGATTTGGTGTTAAAGGAAACTTAAGTCCTTAATTTGTGGGACAATTTGAAATTTTGGATAAAGTGGGGCCAGTGGCTTACGGATTGGCTTTGCCCCCTCAACTAGCTAATGTCCATAATGTGTTTCACGTGTCTATGCTTTGCCCCCTCAACTAGCTAATGTCCATAATGTGTTTCATGTGTCTATGCTTTGCAAATATGTACATAATCTTTCTCATGTCCTAGAACAGACAATGGTCACCCTGAACCTAATTTGACCTTTGAAGAAAAACCAGTTAAAATTTTGGATCAAAAGGAGCAAATCTTGAGTACAAAAAGGATTCCATTAGTAAAAGTCCTATGGCAGCATCATTCTTCGAAGGAAGCCACATGGGAATTAGAAAGTGAAATGGTGAAGAAATATCCAGAACTTTTTGAGGATCAGTGAGTTCAATTTTGAGGACGAAATTTCTTTTAAGGGGGGAAGATTGTGACAACCCAAATTTCAGTATGTTCTTTTTAACCAATAATAGAATTTTAATGTATTTTATTAATAAAATATTATTTTGGAATTAGTACCTAAAGAGTTGTAGTAGAACTCTAAAAGTTGATCACAATGGCTTTCAAATCGTCTAAATCAAATATCGGAGCCGTAAGTATTGATCCACGATAAAACTGATGTAAAACCTATCCTTGAGTGGTCTTGTTTCGAAGGGCTTGTCGATACGAGTCCATCGACACCAAGAATGCGTGATTCCGATTTATGGTTAAAAAGTTATAATATTTTGAAGTTTTGGAGAAAAATAAAAACAAAATAATATTAAAATATGAAAAGCTGATGCAAGCTGACGCAAAAATTGCATCAGCCAACACGTCGGCACGGACCACGCCGCATGGTGTCACGTGGTTCGACCACGTGCATGCAATACATGTGGTTCCACGCATTGGAACAGTGCTCGGCATGGTGCGTCGCGCGCCGCGCCATTCCTTTTTCTTATAAATACCCCCCTGTTTTACTTATGTAATTCCACTCTGCCATGTGTTAAATTTTTATTCCTCTGTTCTAAGTCATTTTAAGTCCAAATCAAGTCATTCAAAAGGTGATTTCTACTAAATTGACTATGCCGGACACCATGGTGGGGTCAAATTTTCAGTTTGATGTCTCTATAACTACAAAATTTCTACCCAACCTTAAGGTAGGGGCTCTTAAACTCTAACTTATGTTCTGCTCGTATGCTTGACTTTTTATGCACCGTTTTCATTCTGTTATGCTTATTTTCTTGAGTTTTCAGAAGAAATGTTATATGTTTGCCATGTTGTATGTTATATATAAAATTTTGGTTGCGCATCAACTCCAGTTTGTTATAAATTATTATAATTTATGTGTCATTATTTTGCTTTGATACATATTGACGGCCATCACATTCGGTTTAATGTGTGATGTAACACATGCCAAGTGGAATAATAATTATGCGTATTATTTAATGACGGTCATCACAATAACCCTAGCTGACTTCGACGAAATAATAAAAGGGAAGCAATATTTGTGAGAGAGAAATAGAGTGCTTCAAGAGATTAATTCTTCCCTAATTCACCTATGAATTTGAGAGAAAATTAAGAGACATGAAAGCTTTAATTCATATTTACTTTATGAATTAGAGTTTGTGTAATTTTCATATTCAAGAAGTTCTTCACAAGGGAGATTGAAAGATCTCTACATCAACAATCAATATGGATTTTGATTGAAGTGCTTTAGAGAAGACAAAGGACAAGCTCGAAGGGAAAATCTTCAAGCATCAAGGTGGAGACTTAAAGGCCATAAAATTTGTAAAGAAAAGAGTTTCTTGTGTGGGGTAGAGGTTGGTACCTATGCATCTTGTAAGTTCTAATCCTTTGTACATTGATTTATCTAGTAAATGGCTATCATGACATTTCTCTATGTTGGTTTTCCCCATCAAAAACTTTTTGTGATGGTGATTGCATGCTTGTGCAATTCATAGTGTTTTAGCTTTTATTTTATTTTGTTTCACAATTTAGCATAAAAGTCATATCTTGTAATTTTTTTGCTTAATAGTTTAAGTATTTGGGCTATGGATAAGGGGAATTATATCTTGTGACATATTGCTATCAATTTTATTGCTATCTTAGTGAGTTTTCCATACACTAGTATTGTAAGATCCCTAAACTCTAACCGGTTTATTTAATTTTATTTAGTTATTATTATGTGGTTTCATGTTAATTTGGTCGATTTTGACTTATTTTCAAATTTAAGGTGGTTAACAATGATTTTAATCAAGTTTTCTTCACTTTGATGGTTTTCATGTTAATATAAGTCAATACAAATTTTTCTGGTTTTTTTTACTATTTTTCCAAATTTTAGGGGGTGGGACCTGTCGTGGACCCCACATTCATAAATTGGGATGATGGGTCCATAAGACCCTAAAAACATCTTATGACAGTAATTAATTCAAAAAATTTAGACTTCATTTTGGGCTTAAAATAAGAAAATTTTCCATTTTTAGTTTTAAATTTTATTTATATCCCAAATTCTTGTTAGGTCAACCCCAGTACTTACTATAAAATGAATGGCACAACCACATTCCCATTTGGGAAGGGCTGGAATCTGGAGCTTAAGAGGCCCTAATCCCCATTTATAAAGAAGAAAAGGTGATTAAGCTAAAGATTAGCTTGATTTTTTATTAATTACCTAGGGTTTCTCCAAACTTTCTAAATCCCTTCTTTTACCAAGGATTAATCTCGATTTTTACCCTTAAAAATTCTGATTTTGACCTCTATTTCAAACCTCTATGAAAGAAATTTCATTTTTGAACTCAATAAACCTTAGATCTACAAACCTTCAAGTGATTTAGGCATTTTTAAGCCGATTTATAAAAGTACTAACAAAACCCTATTGTGGGTAGGATTTTGAAGGAGTTGGAGCATCGATTTCAAGTCAAGAAAGTCACTGAAGGTAAGGGGTTTCTTCCTAAAAAGGTCTGTGTTTTTTAATTTGAGTTTGGTGAAGTTTCAAGTGGGATTGCATGGAGTTGAGCTTTAATGGAGGATTATGAAAAGCTTAATCTTTCTTGAAATTTCTTCATATTTTTGTTGATAAATAACTATATTTATTGTTTCCTAGGCTTAGATTTCATTATGGTGATGTTTGGGAATGAGATTTGAAGCTTTAAGATGGATATGTGCATTTTCGGTTTTGAATTCGAAATGAAGAAGACAAACGAGAACTTCTGCTCTGGCATTCGAACGGTCATGCAAGTTGATTGAATGGTCAGTCGTTAAAGTGGCCGAACGGCCCTACAGGGCATTCGAACGCCAACACAACAGTTTGTCCATCTTTAGTTATTTTGATCATTTTCATGTTTTTACTCATAGTATCATTTTTTATGATTATGATAAGTAATTTATGCTATGAAGAGCTACTAGAAATGCATGATTGATGTTGGAAGTAATGATGAATGTTTAAGTATTATGCGAATTACATATTATTCGGTTAAGCTTGTTATGATTTCTTATCTTGAATACATGTTGGGTGATTCTTCATATTTTAACTATGATTCTAGCAAGGTTATAGAATGAGAATGGATTTGTATGCCTTTACATATCATGATTAAATTGTGGGTGAATAATGATGCCTTGTCTAGTTTCAAGTCTAGTAATGAATATGCTTACTTCAGTCTAGTGTGAGGTTGCACTTGATTTGAATTGTATTTTCAATGGTTTTCATCCATGATTTTAGTAAGAAGGATCCATGTTTAAATTATGATAACATGTGTGTAGTATGTTAATGGGCTAATCATAATGCATATTCCTATGTTTAGGATTGGATATTACTACCATATATACACATGTGGGGGTAATTATGATAATTGTTTGATACATATGATTAGAAATTATGCATGTATGGCTGAGGGGAGTACGTTTCATGAATTATGATTCATGTAATTGCTGCTTATGTATGTACCATGTTGCATTGCATCATGAGATGGATTTACGAATGAGATTTTATCGAGATTAGCCGTGTTGATCGATTAGATGTAATTCTGTGATATTGCTTGATAGATTAATTGATTAGAGGCTTATTGATTCAGTTTTACGTCCAAAAAGACGAGGTTTTCATCCGAAAGGATGGGGTTTTTACATCCCTCGAGGATGGGTTTTCCTCCCCAGGTTGAGAAGAGTGGCAATGCTATAAGGAGACAAAACTATTAAGACCATTTGGACCTTGAGAATCCAGGCTAGTGTAGCCAAGTGCACAGGCTTACTAGGGGGTAACCTTCCCCGTTGGGGAATTTACCCAAACTGCGTAATTCTTTCACGCTTTCCAATTGGGGATTGTTTGAAGTGAGCAGGGACTGCTTAAGCTTCAGCTAATTAAGCAAAGTTGTTTTATCAATTTGCATGGTTGTGATTGTGTGTTAGAGATACTTTACATGCAGGTTGATTATTTAAGGATATGCATGATGCGATTGTGTTTTAGAGACACTTCTCATGTAGGTTAAATATGATGAATATACATGACATGATTGTGTGTTAGAGACACTTTTCTTGCATGTTAAATGTGATGAATATGTATGATGTGATTGTGTGTTAGAGACACTTCTCATGAAGGTTGAATGGTTATGGATATGCATTATATGCCAGTATGTGTGAGACACTCATCATGTAGGTTGAATGTTTTATGAAGGATAATGGATATGCATGAATATGTATGGTGTGTTAGAGACACTTTTTATGCAGGATGGATGTATAAAAAGACCTAAGGGTCAAACTCACTTCTATCCACAAGGCCAAGTATAGAGAATTTAAAAACTTCTCAGGTATTACAAACGCCCTCGTCAACACGCAGATGATCACGTTGGTGATCAGAGTAGAAAAATGAAAGTTACTGTTCTAATGCTCAAATCATTCCCCTTTGTAAAATCATTAAATAACAACATCTATAACCATAAAACTTTAATTTAAACAATAATTGCTACTTATTAAACCATATAAATTATGCTTACCATCACTAATCTATAATCATGATTTAATTATTAAAACAAATCAAAATATCTGAGACATGCTTCATATAAAATCACTAAAACATGATTTTCTAACTAAGGACAAGCAATCCAACAATCACATGGTTTCAAGGTGAGCAATCGGATATAAAACCATGAATTCATAATTATTTGAGTAGCTCATAATCATTAAGATCATGTATTTTCCATATTTAAAGATCATAGTGTGTTCAAAGTTAGAAATATGACATAGAACTATGAATTCATAATGATTTGAGACCTTATAATCCCTAATATTATGTTTTTTCTATGTTTAAAGACCATAGAAGGTTCAAGGTTAGCAACCCAACCTCTTTTCTTACATGCATTGTATGTCGTCATTTTTTGCAAAATTTATTCCCTCCCTTTATTCTTCTTAATTTGGAGCACCCTTGATCTTCTCTCTCTTTATTTTAATAATTTTTGAATAAAATATAAATCTAAAGGGCCTCAAAGGACTTTTATAATGGAGAATGAACAAAATTATGATATATAACCATCAGTGGAACTTCCTTAACTGTTCGTACGACTATGGATGCATCGGTGTCACATAGTTGAAAATTAGTCTAATGCTAAACAACCATAACTTCCTTATCTGAACTCAAATTTATACTTTCTTAATGACATTTTAAAGACATTTATGTCCACTTTATAACCTATTTTGTAGATATTTATGTATATATATATATATATATATATATTCAAATTACTATAAACATATTTATCAAAGCTATTCATGGACAACTAACTTAGAGTAATCCAATTTAGGATTGCATATTTAATTATTGAAATAAATTAGGATCAAAGCAGTAGGAATCTGACTCCTTGAGTGGTTGTATGTGTTGAATCTATCCTAATATTTGCTATTACTTTTTTATGTCTAATTAGTATGACTAAATTGTACACAGCAGAAGGGCAATGAATACAGCGACAAATCACTTGCCACCTATTCACTTGTATAATAGTATAAATAACTCTTTTGAAAGTCTCATTTTAAACCCCACTATATGCAACACCTTAGTTATTTTTTATGGCTTATTAGGTTAAAATAGAAACAATGGGTTCTGATGGGTTCTAAAATACTCCCTCCGTCCTATATTAATAGCTCAATTTCTTTTCTTTTTTTTATCTATTACGGGTCTTACTTAAATATTAGTGTAATAAAATTTTCGTATGATCGTATGCCCATGAAACACTCTGAGACCTTCGTCACCATGTCGGATGTGCCATCATCACCCTTCGGCCATACACCCAGATCTTCATGACTGGCCCTTATTTCTTCCACTTTTGGCTCAGCTTTTTCCCTATCAGACTCGTGGAGTGGTGGTCACTACCTCTCACCCGCACCTCCCTCACCTTTAGCTCCCGCTTCTTGTCTTCTCCACTCTTCCTCCTCACCGATCGCCTCATCCCTCACATTGCTACTCCTCACCCATTTACCTTTCAAAGTTTAAGTTACAACTTTAGATGGCCTTATGATGAAAGAAAACAATATTTAAGCTTGAGATATCTCTAAACCCAAAACCCTCAGACGCTAGAAACTAGAAGGAGAGGAAACTAAAAGAGAAGAGAAAAGGAGGGAAGAACCAAGAGTAGGAGAAGAAGGCAGTGGCCGAAGTTGGATGGTGAACAATGCGAGTGCAAGGGTTTGAGCTGGGAATGATGAGATCTTCAAGCATATTGTGGTTTCAAGGTCGGGCTAGGGGTAGAAGAAGCCGAACCTAGCCGTAGTCGATCACAAGCCATGATTATAGATGGGCAAAAGCACTACATGATTATAGATAGGTGACATGGGGTTTCTAAATAGCCTCAAATTGTTTGAGTTTGTTGAGACACTTTAATGTCAGTTGTTTATTAGATACATATCAATCTCAGTCGTAGAGACATTTAAATTTCAGTACTGAGACATTTTATACTATGTTATTTGTATAGGTTGAATGATAATAGTTGTGACTTTGGATAATTATGTTGAACAAGTTGAGTTTGTGATCAGGTTCTTAGAAAATTCCTGCTACCATGAACTTTATTCTCAAAAAGTATATACCATGTGAAAACAGTGGACAAGAAAATTATGTTGAATAGGTTGAGTTTGTGATCAGGTTCTTAGAAAATTTCTACTACCATGAACTTTATTCTCAAAAAGTATATACCATGTGAAAATAGTGGATAGGAAAATTATGTTGAACAGGTTGAGTTTGTGATCAGGTTTGTGACTAGGTTCTTTGTGAAAATTAGGTCTCATTGTCAATTGTCCCATTTGATTATTGATATTATGTCTCTACATTAATACCTAATGATCTCGCCCTCATGGGGTGAAGTTGTTGGAGGATACCCTTCCGAAATGGTAGCTTGCAAACTTTATGCATGGCGTTTCACAAAATTCTTTCCCTCAAGTTTAATGACTGTGAATAGAATGGAACTCTTGCAACCTACTTCACATAAGAACCCCCATTAATCAAGGGAAGCAAGTAACAAAAAATCATATGATGGGCATGCAGAGAGAGGCTGTTTGCACTCAATGATACACTATACACCATTTTACAGAATAGTAAGTTAATTGTCTTCAAGTTGGCGGGGGATACCTCCCGCCAAATTGAGCTTGGAGTGGCGGGTGGTTATCGGCCCCGTAACATTATTTGCAAAATGGCAGGGGGTGCCCCCCTCCACAAAGAAGACAATAACTCGAAGAAGTTACTGTCTTCAAGTTGACGGGGGGTACACCCCACCAAATTGAGCTTGAAATGGCGGATGGTTCTTGGCCCTGTCAAGTTCTTTGAAAAATGGCGGGGATGCCCCCGGCCACGAAGAAGACAGTAACTCAAAGAAGTTTCTGTCTCCGACTTGGCAGGGGTACCCCTCGCCAAATTAAACATGAAGTGGTGGGTGATTATCAGGCCCGTAACATTCTTTAAAATATGACGGGGGGTGCCCCCACGCCACGAAGAAGACAATAACTCAAAGAAGTTATTGTCTTCAAGTTGGCGAGGGGTCTTACACCCCATCTAGTTCTTCGAAAATTGGTGGGGGGTGGCCCCCGCCATGAAACAAACAGTAACTCTAATAACTTACTATCTTCGAGTAACTATTTGAAGTGAATTAACTCATCTAGTACATATATAGGAATCTTCCAATTGCATCCAAAATATCATATACATCTATTCAAAACTATCACATAGTGAAACCATTTGGTTCTTAAGTTAGGATTCCACTGTCGGCTCTCCAAAACTATCACATAGTGAAACCATCACAAACGATGATGGAATGCTACCATATGGACACATATCAAAAACTCGATCCTCATATTACTTTTCCCAAGCATCAGCAGGTGGTTCATGATATCTTCTCCAAACAACTGCAATAGGAGGCACTGGGGAATTTTGTGTAACATTGACTCCTACAAAATGGTTTCCGTTGACATGTGCCATACAAATCTTTTTCGGCTTAGTGGCAGGCGTTGTTCTAAAGGGGAATATAGTCATGCAAATGTGACTTGAAAAAAGAAACAAAGGAACAACGTAGCAAGATGCAATCACATACCCCATGTCCGGCATAGTCATCCAATTCTTTGGTGGTGCCACATCTCCAAAGAAGGATAAATTTTCTATCAATTCATCAATCCTCTCATTTCCACCAAAAATACAAGCATATTTGGGTGTATGGGTAGACAATTCATATACAAGATCTGCTCTTGCCTTTCTCCATCCAAGCTTACCCATTCCTAAGCCAACAGAGATTACATGGAACCCACAATGTCCATCTGCAGCAACGTCGAAAATGTCCTTGATGTATGGATAAATAGTACTAGGAATAAAATTCAAATATCTTTCTTTGAAATTACTTTGTTTTAACTTCTTCAATATCTTCAACTTCTTCATCCCTACATTTTGTTGAGCTTTTAACTCTGCTACAACATATTCAAAACCAGAAGGATCTCGCTTAGTAGAATTGTCGTGCTTATTTTTACTACCTTTGGGCCTTCCACGTGACTCTGTGGGCATTGAAGGCATATCCAACCAGTTTGATTTAGGATCTGCAATATCCTTACATTGTGATAATATTTGAGTTTTAACCTCATCACTTGCCATATCAAATCGAGTGGATATTTTCTCCAAGTACTCCAAAAGTTCATGTTCCATTGATGACCTATTTTTGCCAAAGACATATAATGTTTGCCAATGTTCATGAATTTCATTCAGCGGCATCGGGTGGCTTTCAAGTAGCCATTCTGACAATTGGTGTTTGCACGACAGACCATGTGTATTCCTTATTTCATGTTGACAATCTCCTTTCAAAACAAGGTATTGCTCCACACTTTTCTTTTCTTTATCTATTATATCCAATGCAGCCCTTGACACTAATCCAACCACCTCTTTGTAAAACGGAATTCTATAACGGTGACATCTCTTGAACCTACTTTTCTCGAACGATTTCCGTATTTGAACATGCTGCAGTTGGACAACTTCATTAATATTACTCCATCAATGAAGAATGTTTACCATTGAAGATGTCAAACCACTTTTTAGTTTTGCATGCATACTTTCAACTCTATTTATGGTTTTATTGCCAAAATGCATGTATTTATCTGTCCAAGCTCCAACAAATTACTCCTTATGTGGTTGTAACCATGTAGAATTAAGATATTTTAGCACATCCTGAAAGTCATTGTAATCAATCTGCAACCAGCGTAACGATTCTTCATAATCATTTTCTGTGGTTGAATAGACAACAATATTCCAACACTACAAGAAATGAACCCAAGCTTCCTCGGTATCAAATGCTTTATGACAATTTTGCATAATCTTTGTATAGATATGTCACAAACAAAGTAAATTCTCTGAAGATGGGAAAACCATCTCAATTGCTATCATGAGTGCTTTGTCTCTATCTGTGACAACAACTGAAGGCAAATTAGTTCCATTAAACAAGGACTTAAAATTTTCCAATGCCCATACATATTCACTCACATTCTCAGATGAGATAAAAACAAAACATGTGAAAAATGATTTGTGTGTCGATGTCATGCCAATTATGGACAGAACCGAGAGTCCATATCTGTTAGTTTTATAAGTGCAATTCATAACAAATACATGATGGAACAAATTTGCTAGCCGAATCGATAATGGATGAGCAAAAAATATAGATGCTACTGTGTTTGTGTCCTCATCCTTCTTATAGTATCACACATACCTTGATTCCTCAATCTATTTCATCAACTCTTGTAGCACAGTTCTACCCTCTCTTTGTAACGTCCGGGAATTTTCTAAATTCCCGAAGTTGACCACAGGAAATTAGGGTGTTGGATCCCTTAACTTTCTTCTGAGAATAACTCAATCAATGGTTGGAACTTGTAGGTGTGATCTATATGTTTTGAAAGTAGGTAGAAAGAGCTTCGAAACATCTCCAAGAACACATGAATCGGAGTTCGGATGAGGGACATACGACCGTTTCAATTTGAATATTGCGCTTAGGGCCCGTTTACCCAAATTGGATGCGTAAATTGGCCTTTTAAGTCACTTAACGGGCCCGATAATTTTTGTGACAGAAATTAAAAAAAATATGCCCAATTAGCCCAACTCTTAATGGGAATAGAAAACCCTAATCTCTATGCCTATAAAAAGGCAAATTAGGGCTAATGGAGGGGAAGTTTTTGGACTGAAGGAGGAAGAGCCGCCAAAAGAATTTTTCGGTGAGGCTTCGGTGATAGTGGACCGACGGTAAATATGCACTTAAAGGTAAGATCGCTTCATAATTTAATTGGATGTATCGTTAGGTATTGTATCACTTGATTTAATTTAACATGAAGATCACCGGATCGGCCAGTGTGCCAGTTGGCAATGAGCTGGCTGACAAACTCCGATATTGGGTCAAGAGGGTTAGTATCACCACGATGGTCCGAGCCCCAACGGCCAAGCAAAGCAGAGATAAGGGGAGCACACACGGTGCACCATCCACTAAGAGTCGCCCCTTTCTTCATAAAGCCGGGTTTGATTTCTGGTGCAGGAGCAGACGGTGTTGCAGGTGGGCTGCTAGTGGCCGACGGGTGTTGTAATGTCCCTGATTTTTCTACTTATAGGTGTACCTGGCCCTCCGCCCCTCCAGTTTTGTTTATACTGAAGCAGTCTCACCGTCGGCTGGCCTTGCGCTGCCACACAAGACTTCTGCTTTATTGTCGCCCTTCTCCAGCAAATACTCTGCTGAGAAGTTACTGGGTCCATGGGTGTGGCCCAAGACCGAGTTTTCCTCCGCTGCCGTCGCCCAGCGTCCACCAGAGGAAATTCTTCCCACTGCCGACAACTGTCTGAATATGCAAGAGCTAGGCAGGGCTTTGCCGGAGGTAGAGCACCTGCCTAAGCCTTGCGTCGTCTCTGTGAAGGAGACGACTTGTGAACCGGGTCCCTTTTTTTTAAAAAAAAGGGGTTAAATTGTGTGTGCCATTGAACCGGGTCCGGTTCAGTGGGGTATAATGATAAAAAATATATATAAAAATACTCAATGACCCCAAGAGGTGTAGGGGTGTTCTAACTAAGTTTCAGATTGGAGAAAATCCCAAAGGCTATAAAATGACCCTTCTACCCTTATAGTTAAATTATCGTGGGTAAACCACTTACCCAAGTTCGAGGCTCTAGTTCAGGGGCCTATGAGTTGATCTAAAAATTGGTAAAATTCTCAGTGAGATTTTAATGTGTAACCTAATTATAGTCCAAACCACTTAGTGAGAAAAAATCCCAGTGAGTGGTTGATTGACCCTTTTGCCCTCAGGGTTTATAGTAAACTGTTAGTCAAAACCTAGGTCGGTTCAAGGGGTTCACAACCCCGTCACACGCCAGGAAAATTACACAGAGTCCATGAAGTCAAGTTGTATGCTTTAGTTCAATTTTGGACCTGTCAGATGTCAATTAGGCATTAAACCAAATGATAGAAATACCCTTTGAGTGAACAGTTGACATTCGTGTGAATAGAATTGTGAGTCAGTTGGAGAGTGGAGCCTTCTGAAAGGTTAATGACTTAAAATAAAAAAAAGGGGTAGTGGGATGACCAAATGACCCAAGGTAGAGTACCATACCCTAGGTAGTATAATTACCCTAATGCCCTTATGGGTAGTATGTTCCGTTTTTGTCAAAATTAATAACCTAACTACTAAGAGTTAGGGTACGCTATAGTGACGTGGAATAGCTTCAAAAGGAAGGGGTGTGACTAGTAAGTGACATGAAGACCTTGTCAAGTCATAGTATCACAGGAAACAAGGGGAATGACCCTAATTCTCAACATTTAGGGCAACAGATTACACGTGTCTACAACCGAGTACATCGATCCAGTAGAGTATTAAATACATAACTCGTGCAATGTGTTAGAGTTAATTACACTCTCGGGCTTGAATTCTCTAAGCATTGGCCTTGCAAATGAGTGCAACAAGCCTCCATTTATTATCTATGTACCTGTGTGATTGCATAATATATATGTTATTTATTCTGATGCTTACATTTATTATCGATGCATTGATTTATATGAGTAACTTAAGATTAATGAAGTTTAATCAAGAGACATTGGTTCCTATTGGATTAGGGGGAGAACATCTAATCAAGATAATAACTAACTGACATAGAATTTTACCTTGGTTAATGAACCGAGGGTGGTTATGGGATGTTCTCTGAGTCATAGCTCAGTGGATGAGCTATTTATTAGGCTGATTAACAAGGTGAAGTAGACCCAAATAGTTGAGCGAATACTAGACTAGATAGAAATAATCTAGTCTAAGTTTCAGATGTTTGGGGGAGCTAATGGTCATAAAGACCTGAGGCTTCTATGGATACATTAGTAATGTCTTATAAGACATTTTCTCCCTGAGTTGGGATGGTGGAGATTGCAATATGCTTCTTCATCACCACGATGGTTTGGATATCGACCATAGGGTCTTTACCGCGGGTCTCCTGCAGGTCTTCCCAGGACTATTTAGTACGTACGAAAAGTAGAGTTGTATGAGCATCATGGAAGGCTTATGCTTCTCGCCAATCTGTGTCCATGAGAACAGTTGGGATCCTCTTCTCTAGATTCGTGGTAGGCTAGTAAGAGCCATGGAGATTTGGGTCAAGCTGCTATTAAGCAGTCTACTCCAAGGGTGGAGTACTATGTTTGGAGATTTCTCGAAGGGCGAGTCATCTCTAAGTTACATATTGATAGTATTATTGAACAAGAGTTGTGAGATAATTAATAACATTGTTTGATATATCTTGTTAATTAGACAAGTGGAACGATTAAAGAACTTACTAAAATGTAGGTTGATTGAAAATATCTAAGCATTGTATGTGTGATGTTATGCTTCTTAGGATAGAGTAGTTTCTAGGCAGAACTACGTCTGGATCCGATCTTGTTGGAAACATTGGACATGTTGTCTAATGAGTATGTAGGCAACTAACATCGGGTGATGTTAGCCCAATCTAAAAAACATTAATAAAATCTTGTGTCCTTATGGAAACTCTTCTCCTGAAGGTGGAGATATTCCATTGTTGTTGTTGTGGTTATTTCGTTTGGTTGGTTGTAGATTCTCCAGGCGACGACAAGTAAGACCAAGACAGGCAAGCACAAGTTGAAGCTTCTGTGTTTCTGCAACTTCGGTATGTAAGTGTTTCACTACCGTGAGAGTCAACTTAGTTGTTTATTTTCATACGGTTGATGAACTTGTACTTAGATGGATGAGCTATTCTTATTGAATTTTGAAACGTGTAATAATATCATATGATTTGATATTCGTATTTGTGAACCCCAGTTATCATGACCTAGATATTTAATCAAATGGTTTGTTTTGTATTTAAGACAAATAAAAAAAAAAGAAAATTTTTGTGACTACCATTCATACGATTTTAGAAAGGCTTTTAAAAACCTGGGTCATGACACTCTTTGAGTTAAAGACAAATAACTATGAACATTGTAAATTGTTTTCATAGTTGTACATTTTGTATGGTCTACTTCCTTCAAAGATAGCAAAATTTGTCAAGGTTTCAATCCTACCTTTGACAAAATCTTCACAATTTCTCTCTCTCCTTCTTTCAGACGACCAACATATGCATGCCCTTCTCCAAATTGCCCAGGGGATGATTGTGATTACCACAAATTACTTTCAATTTCCACCCAACAACATCGTTAATATACATTTCCCTTGCTTGTAACTTGAACGGGCATTCGCATTTCTTTGTGGTTGTTTGTCTACTATGAATATCTGACTTGGGCTTTTGAATAATGTTTCTCTTGTAGTAACCCGCCCTTTCACAAGCTAAAGTAACACATGGTTTCTGCTTTTGAGCATCCGATTTTAGAATTATAAGCATTGTACCATACCTCATACAAATTTCTTTGGCCCATTTTATTAAAGCATCTCATGATGGGAACACCTGCAAGTTGATAAAAATATATTAATCTTGATATTTCTTCAATTAATATGACATATTACTCACAACATTTACAATTCATGATTTTACCTCATCATGAAAAAATGAAAAAGATATATCAATATCTAAGATGTCGCCCTAACTTGGGCCTTCTCCCCTATTAACAAAGAGTTGCATCATAAGATTTTCATTTCACAACATTAGAAAATACCAAAATTCTTTGCGTTGATCTTTATTTTTCTTTTTAGATACAAAAATGGTCTATACCTCTTTAGAAAACTGGTTTTCTACCTGACTATATGGTTGATTTGCCTCTATTTGTTTCAATGAACCTGGAACAATCTCATCTATTTCCTCATTTGAAGTGGTACACCCACTATTTTTTATAATAAATGACATCAAATAAATAAATGACGAAGATTCACCAACAAGATTATCCATTCTCGATTGACTTAATCAAAAAGCTATAGTAACCTAAAATGACACAAAATAAGTACAATGAAAACCTAGGATGATCATAAATAGACAAATAATACTTGGCAGACATTAGTCCCCGTGAACCTAAGTATATTATGTCATGCTATACTGCCCTGCCATAGAGTTAACAAAAGTTTTTAGCCCATCAATATACATTTTTGTACTTAGAAGTGGGTTGTCCCCATGCAAATAATCACATTGTGGCGGGGTTTACCCTCCGCAAGTATACTAACTGAAGTTTTTACCTAGTTAATACGTGGCAGGGGGTGGTCCCCGTGAAGTAAAGAACAATGTGGCAGGGGCTAGCCCCCGCCAAAAAAATAGTAGAAGCTTTCTTGCCTCCGAAAATGTTCTGGCAGAAAAAAATGCGATTAACATGTCTCTGGAAGTGTAAAGATGCCATTGATGAACAAAGGAAAAAAACTTACAAAAATGGTTCAATTGGTGGGTTGCTGGAACTTTTTTACCCATCACAGGAGCTTTTTAATTATTGTTGGATCTACAGTATATGCCAGCAGATATAATACTCGCCAGTGGGCAGCGGCTCCAATGCTATCCGGCAGCCCTTGAGGAGGAGAAGAAAGTAAAAAAGCTCTTTCTTTAGATTAACTCGTGGGGGGAAATCATGGGGGAAAAGGAGGAAGGTAAATGGGGGATAAAGGAGTAAGTCAGTGGGGGAAAAGTGGGGTATAAAAGTAAAAAAAATTTGAACTTTTTACTTTTGTTTGGGGGATACAAGGAAAAAATAGGGGTTTAAATGGCCAGCTTCATAAAATAAACAGTCGTTGCTCTTGAAAATGGGAACAAATTTATTGAAGGAAATAGCCAAAAAGGAAAAGAGGAAAGAAGAAGAGGAAACTACCGTAGATAAGGAAGGCCTTCTGGCCAGAAGTGAGGGTGTTGCCACCAAGGCAAACTGCTGGTTCTGAGCACAACTTGCAATCTCGAAGCTCTTGGGTAGGAGGGGTCACCCACACCCACGTTGTACCTATACCCGCAGCAGGATCTGCACTCGTGGATTCTTATGTTGAGGACCACAAACTGCTCCTCCAAGCGGCGCTTGTCGAATTTGTCCGCCTCCATCGCCGGACCCACCAAGGTTGGGTCGATAGACACCGAGGTCGGGGAAGATACTGGGTCTTGGCCTTCCGAGAGAGGAGTGCCTTCTTTTAAGATGCGTTTTCAGGGAAGATTTGTAAAGCTAGAAGAGTGAGAAGATTTTAAAACGCATTTTAAAGCATCTACGATTTAAATTTTGTGAAATGGAGTAATTAATATAGAATAATAATTTTTTTCTATTAGAACTATTAATATAGGACGAAGGGAGTATATTTTTTTGGGCAAGCATTTTCCTAGTGCAATTTACGAAGAAAAAAACTAGTACTACCACAAATGACAAATGTGTAAGGGTGGAACTTTTTAGTGCCAAGGCAACAACCCATTAAATTGTATACTATGGTCTAAAGTTTTTGACCTATTTTAAACAGGGTAGGGTGAGGGTAAAAACTCCAAGCATATTTGACATGTCTCTAGTATAAACAAAATTATTTTTAAACTAAAAAAAGAAGAAAATAATAAAATTTTTAGAAATTTGAAGCTTATAAATAATTATGATTAATTTAGAAGGGTTTAGACTAAAAAAATTTAAAAATAAAAACCCATGCCGTGGCCACCGGCCAGAGCCGGCTTAGGGTTAGACTAAAAGCGAAGCTGCTTAGGTTTAGGACCAACCCAAAGGCCACCGCTCCAGCACACCCTGGCCCGATTGCGTTTCAACTCTTCCGATTACTACCATCAGCCCAGTTTTAGCGAGACTCGAGGGCCATGAAATCGGCGGTACACTCAGTAATATCACTGATACAGCGTACGTGTGCTTACTCTCCGTCGATGTTAAAAATGAACGGTTCACGCTGCGTCCCTTACGCTCGCGCGTAGTGTGCCCAGAGTACGGCCCGGGTTTACGAGTCCCAAGCAAATGCCATCGCCGCTCCGTCACCTCCGAATTTGAGGGGCTTAAGTAGCCGCGAGGCTCAGCTGCTCACCGGAGTCCAGACCGATGACCGAAAATGGCGGCCATTCCTCTCCTTCCAAAACACCGTGTCTGGTGCAACGCCGCCGTCCTACCCCGCTTCGCCCACTCCAGGCCCAGACCCTCGTCCCGGATACCGAAGCCCCCGCCGCCTCCACCGCCGCCGTCACCTCCGAAGCCCCCGGAGAAACCCTTCCCCTACACCCTTCACGGGCAGACGTGGCACGACCCTTTCCGGTGGATGTCGGACCTGTCCGACAAGGTGGCGATGCGGCACATGGACGTCTGCATGGAGCAGGAGGAGAAGTACATCGAGGCCGTCATGGCCGGTACCGAGCGCCTCCAACACAAGCTCCTTACCGAGATGGCTGGCCGCATGGCCACCCCTCTCGCCACTGCCCCCATCCGCTGGGGACCGTGGTGTGTTCCCGGATAAATTTGCCTGCTTTCTCTATTTTTCTGTATGATCTTTGTTATTGTACAATTAACAACATTTGGTGTGTTCGAGTTTTAGTACACTTGTTGACTACGCACCTGGCACTTTGGCCCTTCTGTTTAGTTCTAATTTTCTTTCAATTATTCTCATTTGGTTTGAACTGTTTTGTTTGTGGAATTTTCTTGGCTACCCAAATGGTACCTGGTTATTCTGATTCTGCTTAAGTTTTGTTATTTTCACTTTTTTCCTGGGGCGGGTTTGATTCTTATATGACCTTTTGGATGTTTCAGTTGTTGAATTCTCTCTTATGTTTTACATCTTAATTCAATAAAATAATAATGTATTTTCTCCTGCTTGTTGCAGCTATCTTATTAATTATTGGTCATAAGCTGTGAGTTATTTAGTTTGTTCATATATTTGGAAGGATCTGACAACCGTTGGATAATCTGTTTATCTGCAACTGTATATTTGGGCTTGATACACATTGTTGGGTTGTTCCTTAACATCTCAAGCTTTTAAGGAAACTTGGTTTATAATATGTTATCAAAGATAGGAGGTCCACGTTTTGATCCTCATCTGTGCCTCTGTGCATGTGCAAGCATCTACATCCATTAATTTATGCTTGCCCGTGCAGAGGGCCAGCTTGATATACATTAACAACTTAAGCTTTTAAGGCAAATTGGTTTATGGCAACAACCACATTATCTTTATTAATATTTCTAATGGTTATTTGTCATAATCCGTAAACTGCTTAATTTGTTCAATTTTGAAAGGATCTTTACTTTAATTACTTGAGCTGTTAATTTATACTGTTTCCATATTGAACACCATACTTCAGTTTGTGGCTGTGGTATTGTTTAAAATTACTTGGCCGTTTGTGTTTCTAATTTTCAAGGCATGGTTTTCTACAAATAATCATGTCGACTTATATATTCATGATTTTGTTGTAGGTTGTACTACAGGCGAGTGGAGGAAGGGAAGCAGTATTCTGTTCTATGTAGGCGATCAGCAAGTTTATATGAGGAATTTATTTCATATAATTCACCTTCATCTGGGTTTGATTTTACCTCGGGGAAGAAGATTGAGCAAAAGCTGTTGGATTATAACAAAGAGGCAGAAAGATTTGGTGGTCTGTTACAACTATAGTTGCTTACATGGCACCTATCTCTCTCTACATTCTTGTCATTTCTTCTTAAATGTTTTTCATGTGTATTTTTAAACCTTTGAGTCTCTGCAGGTTATGCTTTTGAAGAACTTTCCGAGGTGTCTCCAGATCACCAGTTTCTTGCATACACAATGTACGATAAAGATAATGATTACTTTGTTTTGTCTGTGAGGAATTTAGCTACAGGCTCTCTGTGTGATAAGCCACAGGCCACCAGGGTTGCCAATTTAGCATGGGCAATGGATGGGCAGGCATTACTGTACACAGTGACTGATGCTAATAAAAGGCCATACAGGTTACTTTTATTAATTTTTATTTTTATTTGTTGGTCAGATGATGATGACTTGATAGGTCACTCGGCATATCTTTCCATTAGGGTTTTCTGCAGCATCATTGGGTCTGAAAAAGAAGGCATTTTGATCCTGGAGGAACCAGATGAAAACGTTTATGTCAATATTAGGAGCTGCAAAGATTTCCAATATGTCACTGTACATACATTTTCAACTGCTTCCTCGAAGGTATTTACCAAATTTAATGGCTCACTATTATACTTTTAGTAACTTATAGTTATATATAAAACACTTTGAGTTGCTCACAGGTCTACATTATAAATGGAGGTGATCCCTTTGCTGGTATGACATTAGTATGGGAATGTGGACACCAAGCTCACTGCATAATTGAGCATCATCAAGGGTATTTTTATCTCTTTACAGATGCTGAGATAGTAAACTCGAACCTTCCTGTGAACTTTCACTATCTTCTCCGGACACCTGTTGAAGCTGCAGGTCTGGGAACTTGGGAGGTTTGCTAGTTAGCTGCTCTCCTTTAAAACCTCATGTTATCAGGCTTTTGTAAGCAATTTACATTCTATGGTGTAGATATATACCTAAATGTATTCTTCAATTTTTTGTGACGGCCAAAAAAGATGTGTAATCATTCTAAAAAAATATATCCCGAATGCTATATACTTCATCAATGGATAGTACAAAGCACATACATCTAGATGAATTGCACCATTATATTGTGGCAAAGACATGATCACTTTCTGTGTAGTCTCTCTGTATTTACATCCTTTTGAATTGTTCTTTTATTTACGCCAGAGTGTACTTCTCAATGAACCTGACATTATTGTTGAAGATGTGGATATCTGTAAGTCACATATGGTGCTTATCTTGAGGGACAAAAATGCATACAGGTTATGTTCTATTGCTCTTCCTTTGAGCGCAAGCATGAAGGTAAATGGTGTAAGTTTG
Organism: Saururus chinensis; assembly: GCA_035235625.1. Classification (NCBI taxonomy): domain Eukaryota; kingdom Viridiplantae; phylum Streptophyta; class Magnoliopsida; order Piperales; family Saururaceae; genus Saururus; species Saururus chinensis. Next base: position 24,820,518 of record CP141142.1, read on the forward strand.
TTTTTCATTATTCATGTATAGTGATATGGCATTGGTACAGTACATAGTGTGACTATGACAAAACTTTGATTAAAATTTTTTCTTTCTAAATTCAGGGAGAAATGTGAAGTAGAAGAAAAAAAAATTCGTGTACTTTCTTTCTCCCTTCAGTTTCAAATTATAGTGAAAATGAAAAAAATAAGGTGGCAACTTAATGAACTTCTTGGATGTACTCGGGTTTCCTCATATTCGGTATATTTTTTAGAATTTCATGGGTGTGGAGGCACATACTCGTTCTTCTACACTCGAGGCCATGCTGGGTGAAGGCAGCATGGAGCTTAGCAGACAGCAAGGCGGTGACCACATGAAAATATAATGATAAGTAAAATTAACATGTGGAAATTTCATGGAGAAATGAGGAGGAAAGTTACCTTAAAATCTCCCAAAAGTACCAAAAAAGCAGGCTGGGCATCCCATGAATTCAGGCTAGACCTGCCTGTGCCGGAAATTTCTACAATTCCCAATAGTACCCTTTGCCCATTGTCTATGCTGCAACTTCCTAGAGTCGTATCTCGTACTCCCTAAGTAGGAGTGTTGCATTCTTGGAGGCATTGAATTCGTCTCATTGAGCCCCTACCAAGCAAGAGGTGACATGAAGCCATTATCTTGTACCTAGTTGTGGTGGCCAGCTTCAATGGCAATTTCGATGGCCAGTTGTGATGGCACATTTGCCTTACAAACAAAAAGATACGTATTCAATTAACTTGTAGAAGCAGGGCTGGTTGTGGTCGGTTGCCTTACTAATAAAGCATCTTTGCCTTTTTCAGTGATATTTTTTATGCTTACTTTTAGTGGCTTAGGAAGCTAGTTGTGATGGCCATTGTATGACTTGGGATGGCAGTTTTTCAGCCTCTTGTAGGTGAGGCAGTTGTGCAAGGTGGACTTGGGGCGGATGTTCTGGAGGTTATCCCAAGGGGACTGCCCCTGTGGCCAATTCATCTCTTGGTAAAGAAGAAGGAAGAAGAAAGACAAGGGAAGCACAAGATAGAGATTGGAGATGAAAAATGTTGGGAAAGAGAGAAGAAAAATGGAGGAAAATAGAGGAGAAAGAGAAATAAAAGATCGAGAAGAGAGATGAGAGAGCATCTGAAGAGAGGAGAGAGAAAAAGAGTGCTTGAAATGGGCAGGAATGAAATGAGGGTGGGGAGGGTGGTTGGCTGAAACAGTTAATTTTTTGGTCCCCTGCTTTGATTCTAAATTTATTCAATTAGCATTTGTCTAAAAAGTGAGACACTTACTAGTCCTCAAATATGTGTTTCCACCCTTTAAATCATGTGTCTCACCTGCTTTCTCTAGCAGGAAGGTCTATCAAATCATGCCATAGCATTTTTTTTTTTTTTGGAAAATGAATTAAACAAGCTAGTGTTTAAATTTTTTTAAAAAGTTGGTGGTATACTGGTCTTGGTGGGGTATGATTGAATGTACCTTATGGCTGAAAGTTTATAATGATTAAAATCTTAAAGTTCTTGATGTTTGACAAAAGCAACTGTTTTTGCAGGGTGGTGTCCATTTAAGTGCTCTTAATCCAAGTTTCCTACCTCTTCCTTGCCATGTTTGCCAAATTTCACCCGGACCTAACTATGATTTTTACTCTTCAACCATGCGATTTGTAGTTTCTTCACCTGTGGTGTGTATGCTTCTTATGTCAGCTTGAGTCTAAGTTCTGTCGGCTTGTTGCTTTGCCGATAAATGCTTGAATTTGCTTATAAATTTGGAGGTTTACAACTGCAGATGCCTGATGCTGTGGTTGATTATGATTTGTTCAATGGTAAATGGGTCATAGTTCAGCAAGAAAATATTCTACTCCAAGGGACGCGGACTCTTTATGGAACACCTTCTGCCACTGCTCCTTACAATGAAAAGCTTCCACTTTCAAAGCGGCATGACTTTGCAACCAAGTGCACTGATGTGGAAAATTCATGGAATGATCTGTCAGAATTCTATGCTTGTGAACATTATGAAGTTCCATCTGATGACGTGATGGTCCCTTTGACTGTCATATTCTCACGTAAACTCAAACAGGAGGGTCAAAACCCAGGATTGCTCCATGGTCATGGAGCGTATGGCGAGCTGCTGGACAAGAGATGGCACAATGAGCAAAAGAGTCTTCTTGATCGAGGTTGGGTGATTGCATATGCAGATGTTAGGTATGCGAAAATATTCCATTTTCTTCTACATGTTCAATTTGGACAAATTTATCTAAAATAACTTTTTCCAAACATTTTGCAATATATTTTGCTGGATATAATATATGTCAGTATGTGTCTGTTTGGGCTGATATGGGCTTGATATGCATTGTTGGGCTGTTCCTTAACAGCTTAAGCTTTTAAGGCAACATGGTTTCGAAGATGGTATCAGAGCCAAGGAGGGCCTCATTTCGATCTTTGCCCTTGCCTATGTATTTCATGCACATGCAAACATATGCATCTATTAAAATCATGTTCGCCTTCAGGGGTTGGTGGGTGGGTGGGTGGGGCGGAGCAGCTTGGATTCAAACTAAATGGAGGAGAGTTAGAATATGACCTGATTATTGTTATCCCTAGATAATATCATCTTTTTATAATTCATGTTGAACATTGTGGTGTAAATTAAACATCTGTCGTAACAACAATAACAGACTAAAATGATGCTTTGTTTTTGTTTATTTTCTTGTGACTAACTTGGTGAGTATTTTATCTTCATGATACTTGGAGAATTTATTATTTGAACTTTATCGGATGTTTTGTTATTTCTTTTCTAAATTGATACTTTTTGGTAATTTAATTTTTAGAGGTGGAGGTGGTAAGGGGAAAAAATGGCATCAGGCTGGCATGCGAAGAAAGAAGCAAAATTCTGTTCATGATTATATCTGCTGTGCACAATTTTTGATTGAAAAGGGCATTGTGCAAGAGAGCAAGCTTGCTGGTTGGGGTTACAGTGCTGGTGGATTGCTTGTTGCTTCAGCCCTAAATGCTCATACAGAATTATTTCGTGCGGCAGTGTTAAAGGTGCATTTTATGTTAATTTAAGGGAGAAAATGCTTCTGTTTTGTGTATATTGAGCTAATCCAAAGTTTATGCCTTCTTTCCTCCAAAAAGTTGTTCCTGATGAAAAGTATTTGTAGCCCATTTTATAATCCATGGGCAGAAATTTGCTCTAAGTTAGGTAGGCAAATATTCTGCTAAATCTGGTGCGAACATTTTTGGAGGCATCTTTGTTTGGCCAAGATGGAACTTTGTGTTCTTTGTCCGTTCTTGCACAATTAAGTAGTTTTAATTTTTCCCAATTTTATGGATAAATGTACCTTGGAACAGTAATAGCTGGTATGAAATATGCATTCTCATTTCCTTCTCCTTTTCTGGGGAGAGGGCTGGGGGATTATTAGGATAGAGTGGACTTATTAGTGATGATGATAATGACATTAATGAGACTAAGCCCTGACTTTTGGACCTTGTCACACATCTGTGGGTGTTTATTTTTACAGATAAATTAGACTTTCAATAAGGATGAGCAGTTTGGTTATGCTGTATAAAAGATATCTGTCCAACGACTAGGCTTTTCTTCCTCATGAGGAAGTAACCTGTATGAAATGATAGCTGTTTATTGACTTGAATTTCACATATTTGTCCATAATACCTAAAACGAACTCTGTGGCAGAAAAACTGAGGATTTTGCTAATAATTGCAGGTCCCATTCTTAGATCCCACTCACACACTTATTGCTCCTATTTTGCCGCTGCTTCCTGTAGACTACAACGAATTTGGATATCCTGGAGATATTGAAGATTTTCAGGCTATTCGTGCATACTCTCCATATGACAACATAGAGAAGGGCAACATTTATCCAGCAGTTCTAGTGACATCATCTTTTAACACAAGGTACCAGTCTACACCATTTTCCATAAAAATCTTCAGGTGCAACTTTTGCTGATATTTGACATCTTGATGATGGATGGTTATGAAGAGTGCACTAAGTGGCACCCATTGACCCCTACAGGACCCCATACGGATTTAGCAAATGTATTCAAAGGGGCATTCTCAATATGATCACAGCACTGATTAGGTTAAAAGCTGGTGGATTTCCTGAGCATGTGGTATCTTTAAGTCCTATTTGGCCAAGAAAGGGTGCGAACTAGTGTGGGCTTCTTTATATGGCTGTTTGGCCTAAAATTGCTTCATTATTCGATGGAAATAGTTCCTAGAACATCTGGTTCCAGCAGAGATTGAACCTATGACATAGTTTTTTGTGATTTGAACAGTTGACTAATTTTACAGTCACGTTTGCTAGTTTTTTGACCTATTTGGCAACTTAGACTTGCCATGGTCCTCCCGAAGAGAGTAAACCGTGAAAACCCTGCTAATTTCTTAGTTCGGCTGCTTTAAACTCTAACAAGAAAATGCAGTTACCATGCATGAAGCATGCATCAAAATTGTAAATGATTCAAATTTATATTTCAGGTTTGGAGTGTGGGAAGCAGCAAAATGGGTTGCACGAGTCCGCCAAAATGCTATTTATGACCCACAACGCCCAATATTACTTAATTTAACAGTGGACTTGGTGGAAGAAAACAAGTATCAGCTTTGCAAGGAGGCAGCATTGGAGGCTGCTTTTCTCATCAAGACGATGGAATTTTAGATTGTTATCATTCTACATCTACTCTTCAGCTCTAATCACCGTCTGATGTGATTTTGCTTTTGCTCGGCTTTATACCCATGTTCTTAATAGATTTTGACCAAAGTATAAACTATTGTGCTACAACAGGGTTTCTTGGCTGGTGGGATTGATAGTACGTTGGGAGACCCATGAAATCATATACATATAAAGCCCGTTGATTTCTATTTTTGTATTTTAAATATGGAACTGAAATTAGAAGATGCGCAGCAGAAAGCTGGATGGAGGGAAAAGGTATTCATAGTGAAAAAAGACCGTCTCTTTGTTGCCTTTGATATGTGAGCTAATTCTTTAGTGTTCCTTTCGTCTTAGTGGTCTTTGCAGTAATGATCATGATGATGACTGCCACTATTGATCGCTCTAATTGTCGTGTCCTTCGACTTTGCATCGTTACTCGTCGTTTTTCCACCAGTCTTACGCTCAAATTAGAAAAAAAATAATGGTTTTTATTGGACCATGAAACACCTCTAAAATAAGAGAAAATAAATTTATAATACTCTTTTTTAAGTATTTAATTACTTAAATTAAAAAATAAGAGATAATAATATAAACCAAATTCTTTTACTAAATAAAGCTATTAATCTAAGAAAGAGAGAGTAATTAAATTTATTTTTAAAAACCAAATAAGATTCTTAAAGTGGAACAAGGGAGTTTAAACTTTTCGTACTAGTCCCTACAGAAGTGCGATGCTTGGCAGTGATGTGCTGGCTCAACGTATGGCTTAAAATCTAGTTAGCTGGAAATTACTGGGCAGCCAGTGTGTTACATAAATCACCATTTGCAAATAATGGTTCCAAGTCTAAAATTATATTTAGTTTATTTTAAAAACTTGAATAAGACATTTAATATAAGACGGCAGGAGTATAACCTTGTCTGTGTACTCGGATTTCAATGATACTGGGAAGAACACGAAGTTTATAATAGACCATTTAAGGTCCGCATCCGATGCATGAAACCTAAAATCCTATCCTGGCCAACAAAATGATGGGTATGGTCCACCACCCATGGCACAAAGTGTAAAAGTTAATCATTGTCACACTGCACTCCATCCCAAAGGACCCACCCTCCGGGGATTTTATGCGAACCCCTCAGGGACACACCGAATTAGGTAATTGCAAGTGTGGTTTCCCCTTTAAGGGTAGAATCTGATAATTTCAGCCATCAATTAAAAACCAAACACCGGTTAGATAGAGAGGACGGTCCACATTTCCTAATGGGACCTGATTCAGTGGGTCCCGTGCTTGTTGTCCTTCCAATCTCAATAGGTTCTACCTTTGTGGGAACCGTGAGCCCACAGTTGTAGATCAGGGTTCATTCCCTGCAAGTAGATGTAAGTATTTCTGGAAATTCCGATCTGCATTCGTTCAAAAGCTTACCTCTATTCAGGTCAGATTGGTTACCAACCTTTTCACACACAATAGTATTGATCTTCGTCAGTTTTATCAGTGACTTTGGAAAACTTCCACTCAATGGTCGAAGTGTCAAACTGAATCATTCTAGCTTGATAAAAGGTCACCCGTGTTTCCGTAAACAGTCATACATTTAGGATTAGTTTATGCCATCAAGATCAAAACTATTGAAATCTTGATATCCAGATAAATATAAATTTTATCTGGAGGTGACACATATGAAGCCGAGAAAATAAGACATCTATGACAATATATATTTTATTATTCATATACAGGATAAATCTATCATGGAGGGACTCCAAATGAATAACACAATTTTTTTTACAGATAATAAAGCTTTTCTCAATCCAAAATAATCCTGAAAGACACATGCTCATCAACACTTGGTCCACAATTTAACCAAACCAACCTTACTACTAGTTTGTCATATGTAAATGTTAGCACCTTAGATCATGAAGACTAAAAAACACATAATGCAGACCAACATTTTGAATCCATCAAATAACCAAAAAAATTCACAGAATTGAAGATATTTTCTAAACGCCAAAAAGTCACAACACTATAAGCTATAAATAGTATGAAAAAGATAGAAATATTTAAACTTATGAATTGAAGTAAAACCCTAATCACTATTATAGGCCATTGTTTACTAGAAAAGAGAGAGCAGAAACGAAGCTGGACATGAATGATTTGTGGCACAGATCACTCCTATCATATTAGTATTTTCATTTATCACGCATATATGAAAAGAAAAACCAAACAGTCCCTTGATTGATACACATGCCTAGTGCAACCTCTACATGATCCCAAAAAATACATAGAGAAAATTAAAAAACAAGAATAAATAAATTAAACCAGAATGAACAATTGTGACCCCATTCAGATTCAAAAGCTTTCCAGAATGAAGAGCCAGAAGCAGAGCACAACTGAAAATCATACCTTTTACGTGCTTCTGCTGTCCATGTACATCAAGATGCTGTTGTACCTTGAAACCAAAGATATACGATGTTGCTTCATAGATGAGTGCAACAGGATCCGGAGTAAGTTCTCAACTTCATGTAACGAGAGCATGTCCGCTTCCAAATCTCATATTTCTGATGCCTCAGGAACAGTCGATAATCCATCTTCCTCAGCGAAGGCTGGGTTAAGAAATTTAGCCACAAATGCCCACATCTTATATACATCCTCAAAATTGGTAAGAAATCCAAGGGAAGCTGTGACAACCTCAACTCGAACTGTAACATTTTTAGTATCACGCTCATTAGGAACTAGCCTGCATAAGGACATGTCTTCTGCCTCAGTCAGTTGCTTGTTGTTCTCCATGATACGAATATGACTCAGAAAACCAATGCCAAGGGAGATCCCATTTTTCTCTGCCAGCTTTTGAACAACCTCAGGATTGATTAGTCCTCCACTAATGTTCTTTATATTGAAAGCTACAGCTGCACCCCTTTCATATTTAATCTTTGGACCATATATGTGAACAAGAGGTTTAGTTGTGTCTCCACCTGGGCTAGGTATCCGCAGCTGTAACAAAGAGGTCACCAGCCAATTTATAAGATAACGAAGTCTAATGGTAGTTTTGTTGAGACCCATCATGTTCACATGATCAAGATGTCGGCAGATTATTTCCGGTTCCCTTCTGTTCCATTCATCTCCATCCTCATCACCATCAGTAAAAGCTTCATCATCACCCAGTGTGGTTGCAGACACCTCTCCAAGCTCCGAATTGTGACTAAAATGTTCTCTGTGATTTTCTTCCATACTAAATGACACCCTTCTGCCCATACTTGTGACTCCATCATTGTCTTCAACTCCAAAAAATCTACCCCCAGAAAACCTGTTCCCTTCTCTTCTACCCAGTAGTCTAAATTCCCCTTCAGTTTCCCTTCTTATGGCGCTCTCCTTAGTATCAACAGGACCTTCTTGGCAAATTTCAGATGTTGACCCATTCTGAGTAGCATGGTATTTATAACCATTCACATTTGCCCCTTCACTGTTATCATGTTCTTCTTGTATTTCTCTCTCATGGTGGAGATTGGAAGCTTTTTGGATATTTACTGGACGGTCCATTTCCATGTGCTGTTCTTCTTCAGGGACTTCTTTAACACGGTCTAGTTCTTGTGAAACAGATAGGACTGCTGCATCAAATGAAAACATATGGTCCTCACCTGGTACATGATGCCCACGTCGATCATCATAAATTGGGCTATGAGAGACCATAGTAGCAGGTTTGGGAGACACTTGCTTGTGGTTCCTTCTTCCAGTGAACCAGGAGGGTGGTAACGGTGAACCAAACTTTGGTTTGTTCAATTGACCTGAATGGTCTGAACCAAATGGGCTCTGACCTAAATCAATCCAAAATGAATTATCAGAAGATTCATCTTCACTGAAAACAGGACTCTTCATGACCTCACCAACCATAATGCTCTCTGTTTCTTCAAAAATGGTGCTTGCACCATCTCTATCAGAGCTATTATCTTGATCCAATTCAGTTTCAAATACGTCCCTCACTTGGGCAGAGGTAAAAGCACCTGAAAAAGCAGGCAAATTTGATGCGTGATGAGCATCTTGTGTTGATTCTTCATTTCCATCAACTCCCTCACCCTCAATTCCAGCAATTCCGTCCAGTCCATCCATTGAGTCACTCAAATACTGCGGAAACACTGGGACAATCCGCACCATGCCTGATCCTGCAACCCCACACTGGTTCTGCAGGCTACCCATCACAGATTTCTTGATAAGAAGACAGCCAAACCCAGTTGGATCAGAACCAAACACTCTATAAAATGAAGTAATAATAAAATCAGGCCTAAACAACGATAAACCTAGTGAATCCATGTCTTTTGGACCCAAGGAGCCTGCATCAAGCAACACATGCCAATTGTTCTGTTGAGCCAGAGCCATCCACTGGTAGGAATACTTAGATCCTGTCACCCTTGACTGAACAGGGAAAACAAAAAGTCCAACAGCAGAATCCTTCTTCCTCCTTTTCTTATTTGAAATCTGCTTCCTGAGTTCTGTAGAACAAAGTTTCAGAGTAGGCCACCTAAACCATGCACTATAGACCTTGGCACCCTTCTCTTTTGCACTCTGGGCCATCCAATTTACTGACTGGCTGTCATAATCAAACATGGTCAACAGCTTCTTATTTGTCTGAAATGGATAAGATTCAGCAAGCAATTTGAAGGCAGATCCCCTACTCACGGTAAAAACAAGTCCATAGTCATTCTCGGGGATGTTTAGATAGTCCATGATTCTGCTTTTGATATCATGCTCACAAGTTCCTTTCTCTGATCCACCGTATAACGCATGGTTACTCAAGTTTGCTGTAATCTCAGACAAACTAAAGGCAGAACTCTCCCAAGACTGCATAGTTTGTAGGTAAGAGAAAAGGCCAAAGCCACAGTAATCGAGGCATACCTTTGCAAGCATATCAGACAAATGACTATACTCCTCATCTCTAAGCTGGTCGATCTTCTCTGATGAGGCGTATTTTGGATACATTGTAAGGAACTTGGAGAATGCCTCGTGGACTTCAGGGATGGAGTCCTCTGAGTCGAAAATCCGGTCTGCAGCTAGCGAGGTCGCACGGAGGAACTCCCGCTGGGCGTGGAGGCGTGCCAGAGATCGCGACCTGCCGAAGCTCCCATCCTGGTTGGCGCCAAAAGACTCGGAGTCTATGGATTGGGATTTAACAAGGGACCCATCTTCTGAAGCCTCCTCAAGAGCCTCTCTGAGCTTGTGTTCTTGAAGTTGCCGCAGTATAGAGGGCTTCTTCTTGCCTTCCTCTGCCAAACCAGACCCATCTTTTTTTCTGCTCTTCTTTTCCAAGATGAGTGACGCACAGTGGGAGATTGGCTTCCATAGTGACAGATGCATGAATGCCACTCTAGAAATGAAATCCCCAGCGGAAGTCAATGGCCAAAATCCAACTTCAAAGATGACCGGCGACAACCACAATTAGTCCATCAAGGGCGACAATCAACCCCGGCTCAACTACTCAATAAACAAAACCTCGACAAAAATTTATGGGTGGATGCAAAAGCAGTCTGACGAGGGAAACATTCCACACTCGATAAAAAGATTCAGAAACTTTCACTTTATATGAAAGAATTCAAATCTAAAACCAGTGCAGATTCCGCCAAACCCTTCAAAGCTTCTTTTCTTTTATTTTGGCCGGCAGAAAAGGAAAAGGATCAGTGGAACTCTTAACGTCTGTTTGCAACAATCCAAGCGCCAGAACACCCCAAGATTCAAATTGAATCAGAGCTTTTTTACCCAAACGGGAGAGGAACAAGAGCTCATACAAATCATAGGTCAATCCAGAAGAAGTAAGAAGAGAAAAATGGAACCGAATCTCACATCAAGAACCTCGAAAATCAAACAATTAAACCCTTCCAAACAAACGCCCAACACCAAATCCACGCTGAAATCAGAAAACCCACCTTGCAAATCTGCCCAAGAAGCAAACAGACCCAACTCCCGGACACCCCCAGAACTCTTTTGACAATCTCCCAACCCACTCGCAATGACCCACAACCTCCAACGACTCGGAAAAAAAAATAAAAAAAAGAAAACAAAAACCTGGAATCCAAATATCGCCGCCGGATTGGAACCTAGAAAAGTTGAAATGCCTCCTGATGATGTTCAGAAAGGAGGACAAGGGGGAAACCCTAGATTCAATTCAGGAGGAGTGCCCCATAAGAAGCCCCCCTGAGTGAAAACTACAAAAGAAAGACTAATACACTACTCAGAGAGACGAGGAGAGAGAAAAAAAGGGGGGGAGCCAACACTAGCAACAGCCTCCTCTGATGGGCAGCTCCTTCCACCAACCTCCCTCTGCAGAACAATTAAAAGCAAACCCTTTTCTGCATCAGATTCATTACTCCAGTGGTCAATCCAAACATGTCTGCATTGATTGCCCACTCTTGCTCCTCCTCCTCCCTCTCTTCCATTATTACTATTTTTTTATCTTACACATTAACCTACAGTAAAAAAATATATGTATACAATGTTCATACATAAAAATACATAGGAGTAATAAAATGGTGTAAACTATTAAAATAAAGTAATGAAGAAAAACCTACCCATTGACTTTCCTCTGTCCTTTAATTTTTTATTTAATTGGTTTTTTATTGTGTCAGGAAAAAAAGTTTGAATAGTGGCTTTGTTTGCTACTAGTGGAGCAGGGGCCCATTTTTACTTTTCAATAATATATGCTTGGTGAGCTCTGATGACATAAACTGCTGTACTTTGGTTTGGACTTTTATGTTGCACCCCTGACTCATGATATAATTACAGTCTTAGGTACTTAAAGAGATAAACAGTTAGTCAACTTGTTCATCTAATTACACAATAATCGTGAGCAAAAGGGTAATTTCGCCTTCTAAATCTGATTTTGACTACATAGTGTCAACCTTTGCTCATGTGTCACACGAAGAGACAACCATGAACTACCTGTACCCTCAGCCAAGGCCCACAGCACAGCCACAGATACCATCTGTGTGACCCACTTTACCCATCCTCTCAAAAATAAAGGGTAAGAACCCTTTTTTTTACGCTGAGAAAATATTGGGTACTCCGGGAGTATTATGTGAAATTTATATTGTTGCAAGAGTAGTTCATTCATCCATGGAATGAACAAGGAAAACCGTTGATCAATTGGACTCATTTATCAAAATATGATAATGATTGCTTTGATGTCTAACCCTTGGGTTGTTCTGTGGAAACTTACTAATTAGTATTTCCTTTCTTGCATATTAATAACTTGATTTTTTAAAAAAATTATCCCATATTAATAGTTTCATTTGGCTAAATTTTAGAAACTGAATACTTGCAAAAAAGTCTTAGAAGCTATTTTTTATTTTTTTATATTTTATAAATAAAGCTATTAATATGGGACATAAGAAGTACTTTGAAGATGTATGGTTAAATAGAACTCATCTCAGTGAATTATATTGAGCTGATGGTGCATATGAGAAGTGATTGGAGAAATCCATCTAACCTTCACTGGATAATGCTATTTCCATGCGCAGTTAATGCAAGAATTATAACTTAATTATAAGGGTAGCATGGTCAATTCAAAAATTAATAAAATAATAATACTTATGAACTTTTTGTCAAAAAGAAATACACAAAATTCTCCCCCCCCCCCCCGCACCCCCCCAAAAAAAAGAAAAAAAAAAGAAAAAAAGAATAGTTAGTGGTCTGGAATCAGCATCTTTGTAAAAGTTGAAGAGGAGCGCTGGTTGGAATTGACCCAAATAGGTGCAAACCCTAGTCACATGACCCTTGGTGGTCTTTTGGGTCTTAATCCAGATGCTGATGAAGGTCAACTTGCAGTGCAGAAGGGTTTTGTTGGGACATCATTTTCGTGATGGCTTTTGTGCAAGGTTGAATTTTATGCGACACCGGTCCGCTCCATAATTATTTTGGTTGTCGATGGGACTGTACACGACCGAACCGGTTTGCAGCTGAAGGAACCTTGTTGAGCATGATGTGTATGTTAAATCTGATTGGATATGTTGGTTTTAGAAGAGTTTTTAATACTCCTCACTCACCGTAAGCCAAGAATAAGGAATACCTTAAAGTCATTCATCTATGAGATCGACAACACACATGGTAACACAAGTTAGCATCAGTGATACTTATCGTGTGTGCCGTTGATTATAAAAATGAACAGTCTTATGACATTCCTTATGCTATGCTCATAGTGAGCAGGGAGCATGAAAAACTCTTCGGTCGGTTTTAGGTTTGATATTATCTCATATATTGGTTTATTGATGCATATTTTAGACAAAAATGACAAGTTGTTTACTAAAATCAATTAATAAAATGGCAAGTTATTTACTAAAATAAAATAATATTAAAGCAATGTGGGATGGTACTAACCTTTTCATTCCGCCATCCAAACTAAGAGAGCAAATTCAAGGTATGGTATGAAGGATTTAGCAGTTAGTACTCCTTCCATCTCATATTCAGTGTCTTGTTTTTTTTATAAAAAAATTATTCCATATTGAGTGTCTTATTTCTCATATTCCAATCCAATGATTTGGGTGAAACTTTTAAGGGATAGCCCAGTGGCCCAACCTTACTAGACCCGTAAAAATGAGGGATACGATAGGGTAAGTGAACAAAAAACTGTTCGGCCCACCTCCAAATATAAAAAATATTTTATAGTCCCAAATGAAGGAGACAAGAAAGTAGTAGTATATTTTAAGGATATTTAAGAGATTCTCAGCTTGCAAGTCACTATGGCTAGTTATGAAAGACTCCACCTAAAGGCTAAAAGCATAATCTTGTGTCTTATGATGTCAACTAATAGATTCCCACCTGAAGATTATCATTTTTTATCAAAAATATTTTATAATAAAAATAATAAAATATTTAAAAGAAAAAACCTATGGCCCGACCCGAGCAAACTTAGGGTTAAACTTTTGAAGGTTTGCATAGGGCCAGGATCAAGAAATGGGTTGGCATGTAAGGGCTAGAGCCAAACTCTTGCCAACCTCACTCAGCTAGGTTTCAGCACTACTCATGGTTAAAAATTCAAGGCTTGAACTTGATTCTTAAGGCCATGGAGCCAAGTTAACTTGGAGTCACAATCGAGTTATACAGGATCCAAGTATATAAAAAAAAATTCCATATAATCACATGTTTAGTTTTAGTGAAAAAAATGTAAACTTCCATGTAAGAGAAAAAAGAAGCAAGGGTGTAAGAATTACAATACAATCAATTTACTCAATTTGGTAATATAATTGAACAAAATTTCCTTTTACCTGATCACAAGATCAAATATTTTAGGTGTTAAATTTTATCCACGCAATAACTCATAACAATGCATGGAATTGTGATAGGGAGGTTATGTATTATAGTTCACTCCTCGTAGTGTAAGTAATTGGAATACAACAAAGATCTCATTGTAAACTTAACTTTGTATAATTGTTATATGAATGTTTGCATTCATCATGCTAGCATGATAAAATGCATAAAGATGTTGGCATAAATTGTTTCTTTGAATATCACTTTAATTAATGGAGAAATGAAATGGCCCATGTGAGGGTGCCTTTTCATCACCATTAATGAGCTACTATCAAAATAATAACTAAATCACCTTAGTTAGAACATGATTTTCAATAAAAGGGGTAATAATTATCATGAATTAAAGACTAGTACCATTTATGAGGTATAAATAGGGTGAGTTTTAATGGAATATAATTGTATGAAGAATAAGGCTAGAATTATGACAATCTAAGTTGGTTAGAGTTTTTTTTTGCTGGTCTAAGGTGCTTCACAAAATTTACACTTTTTATGAGAGTGACAAAAGAAGTACATTTTATAAAGAGTAATGCTACACTTATGCCCTACAATGCTCAACAAATGTGTGGCCACACGATGAGGTTCATACCTAAATTCAAGTCCTTTGCCTTTATTGTGGCATGCAAACTACAAGCAATCCTAGGCACAAGCGGTCCTAGAATTTTCAATCCATGGTAAATGGTAGATGTTCCAATGACACCCACCAATGTTTGTAGGAAGCTTAATAACAGCCTTTGCAGGGTAGCCTTCAAGAGTATTAATATTTTATATATCATTCTCTTTGTCCTAAGAAACATGGTTGAAGTTTAAACTTTGAACAAGTAGCAATTTTTAACAAAAGTATTTGAGCCAAAGAGTGTACATTCTTATAGGCCACAATTTAAATTGGTGCAAATACACGTACCATGAAAAAAGGTTTATTTAGGGCCTTGAGAAATTTGGCTTCTTCTGCTTGCATGCACGAAAAATCAATCCTAGAAATTAGAAAAAAATTGAGTGGGAGTTGTGGTTATAGACAAGGAAGCTCCACCATCTCTTTCAAAATGAAATCAAAGAGCACAAGAGAGTGAGATTGTCCATTGGGAGTAGAACGAGAGTTGGTGGTATATGAGCCCCTCATCTCTTCCTATTCCTCTCTCTACTCTCCTTCTCCACTATCACCTCCTCATCTGATTTTCTCCCCCTCTTTAGTCTGATAATGTCATAATCTAGGATCTTTTAAATGCATTTTTGCATACATCGAGAGTATGAAAAAGCATATGAAAATTTTTCTTCATTCAAATTAAATCCCAAACCATCAATCAAACTAAATCCGAAGCTCATTTTTCTACATAAATATATCAAACCACACATAATCATTATATTGATGAAATAAACTCCCTTTATCCGAAATTAATGTCACGCCCCTGCCCAAACTGTCCAAAAAGCGCAACAAATTACTAACCCAAACCTGGGCTAGATTGAAGAAGAAAGCCACTACTTTGTGAAAAAGCAATTACCGAGAGAAACTAAGTGAAATTAAACTCAAGTTATTAAGCATAGGCATAAACATCCTTATACATATCTAAGTTCATAGTCATATAGGAGTTTAAGCCTTCAAGAGCATTAAACAAGTCCATTATTTCAAAAGGAAGACACACTCTCTAATATAGCTATAAAGTCTCAAAGTTACATCATATATAAACTACTAACTATTCCCATAATAGATAGTCTATCCCCACTCAGCATTCATTTAGTCTTCACCTTGCTCACCAAACAAATCATCCTAAGCACCTGCATGACACAACCACACAAAGGATCCCAAAGGAATACCCATAACCAAAAGCAAAGGGGTGAGCTGTCATGCCCAAGATTTTTACACACTTTTTCTTAAAAAAATATTATTATTTTCAATATAACACTATAAATAGGGAAAATTGATGAAATCCGAAACCTGTGAAAATAATTTTTATAATTGTAAATCACCATACATCAATTTTTTCCACAAATTGTGTTTTCCAATCATCATACGACCAAACCAAACATTCTTAAACATGAATCAAAACAAAGAAATACAAAATAACAGCCAATGGCTTGATCATAAATACATCCTAGGCATCTTTGAGTACAAGCCCTTCAACAGTCTAAAATATACAGTCCCATAAACAAGTTCATAATTATACACATAACCAATACTCTTCTTACTCAATACAATAAATTGTGGCAAATAATAAAGACTCATAATAAGTCAAAGGTATACCTGAGTCAATAGAGATTGGTTCACCAATGGAAAGAAGAGTCCATCCATAGGAGCTCTCAACTAATAACCTACAAAAGCCTCTAAAACATATGGAGCTAAACAAAGCGGAAGATAAGTATTTTCATACATAGTAGCAGAGTTCTAATAAGTGAACTCTGTAAGTCCATATATGTTGCATTAATAAACTTTAACATGAAAGATAAAGGCATACAAACACATGAGTGTCACACAATACAACAATCATGCACAAAAACATACTATCTCACCATTATTACTGTAAGATCTCTAATTTTATTTAATTTAATTTCTTTTTTAATTATGTGAATTTGTGTGATTTTGCTTGTTTGCCGGTTTGATTTGATTTTGGGGTTATGGGTTAGTAATTATGTCTCTAATAAGGCTTAATTTCACTTTTTATAAGTATTAGTGTCAAACTTGATTTATCCAATTTTATGATATTTTATTCTAATTTTTTCTTAATTATGGGAGCAAGCCCCACATCCATGTTGGACGGCATGCGACCCATTTGGCCCTCTAAGCTTATATTATTTTATTTAAGTGGGATTGAGTGTGATTAGATTCATTTTGGACCAAAAATAACCCTAATTAGCTATTTAGGGTGTTTTGACTTATTATCCAGCTCAACTATTCTTAAACCCAACCCAAAATCATTACTATTTAATGAAACCCTAGCCCATTTGCCCAAATGGGGAAGGGCTATGTTATAAGGAAGTGCGCAACCCTCATTTCCCAAAGAAGAAACTTGAATTAAGGTGTGTTTTCTTGCCCTAATCACCCTTAATCTTTCAATTTTTATCTTAATCATTCTTTTATTCATTTTTGCCATTTTGATTCTTGATTTCTTCCATTAAAAATTTTATTTTTATTTTTAATTTAAAACCCTAAATAGGTGATTTTGATTTTTATCCTAAGTTTATCCTAGATCTATCTATTTTCAAGTTGATTTGAGCATATTAGTTAATTTTAATTAGGTTTTAACAAAAACCCAAATTTTGGGTAGGATTTCTTGAGGATTAATGCTCTTTCGTGGATTCAAAGGCTTCATAGAGGTAAAAGATTTTTACCTTGTGTGGTTTATCCATTGGAATGCATGATTGTGGATTTATATGGGTTTTTGCTTCATTTTGAGGTCTAATGGTGATTTGTTAAAAATATGTTATTTATTTTTATTTTCTTATGATTAAGTATGAAAATAATTAGATCTATCATGTTCTAAGGTTACGATGTTCCATAGTGATTTTTGAATTTATATAGAATTTTGGAATATTTTTTATTTGAATTTAGGAAGGTTGAAGACAAATTAGAAAAGTGAGCTATTACGTGTGTTCGAACGGCCAGGCATTTGAACGTCCGGATAAGGCGTTCAAATGGCAACAAAGCAGTTTGTAATTTTCGGCCTATTTTGTGTATTTTTGGTCATTTCTTGTTCTCTTCTCATAAATCTAATTCCTTATAACTATGATGAGTTATGATTACTTATAAATGCTATTACAATTGCATGAGAACCATCTTTGAACTATGATTTACCTCAAGCATGAATAAGACTATACTTGTTTAGCTTTAGTATGATATTCTACTTGTTTCAAATTCATATTTGACGATTTCTCTATAATTACTCTATGATTCTAGTAGGTCTTGACCATGATAACTTAGGTATGCTTGCACATGTCACATTGATTTTAGGTGATTTATGTTCCACATGTTTTAGTATAAGTATGAACACTACCATGCATATGTATATTCTTGCTTAACGACGATAGTATATCACTAAATTGCTCTTCAAACTTGTATTTTGTAGAAGTAAGAATCAAGAGTTCTAGCTTATATGCGTTGGAATTTATACTAAGCAATGAAAATGAACTAACTACACATGAACATCAATCTACTAAGTATTAATCTTTCCAAGCATGCAAATCAAACATAAGACATAGAGATTTAATATGGAAAACCCAACTTGGGTAAAAAACCACAACAGCTTCAAAAGGTCAAACCAATGCACTAGTAATAAAGAACTTGCAAGACACTCAAAACAACCAACCAACCTCTAGAGACTTTACTCCATTGACCAACCCAAAGCCGAGCTAGTTTTAAAACTCAAGTCCATTAGGACATCATACTTCACTTAATTCATCCATCTCCAAACCATAACTCACCATACAACATATCCTTACATAGCCCATATTCCATGTCATCCCCCTTATGGACAAATAATCTTACTCAGAACTTACTAATCACTTCTTATTTAATTGTAATCACCAAACTCTTTCAAAACCTTACTTATTGTTCTTACGTTGCAATTCACAATACACACATTATGTTTGTACAATTATGTTGTCAAATCTTACTATCTTACAATCCTCCAAAATACTCCAAACCCTAAGTCTGCTCACTTACTGAACCCTCAAGATACAATCCCAACCAAACCTATCCAATCCAATCCTTGCCCATCAAATTTACACCTTCCAACATCTAACATACTGATGCAAATCCATCTTTAAATCTATATAAAACCCCTCTGTCACTACTTATACTCCATTCACAAACACATGTTCATCACCCATACTTATGTCCAACACACATACACATATTTGTCATTCAAATGCATCACATACCTATAAGTCATCATAAAGCCTACCCTCATATGCCTTAGTCATCATACTAGCATACACATGGTCCTCATACATAAAACATGCTTAAAGCTTACATGGATGTTATATGCATTAAACATACTATATTGCAAGAGAGTTCACTCTTACATCATACAAATAGATCATTATTTAGGGGATGTTTGTGTGTTAAATTTGTTGGAAATGAAAGTAGAAATGGAAGCAAAATTTGTAATAATTCACCATTGAATCATAATTACGTTTGGTAATGAAAGTTTTGATAATAAATCTAGATGTCGCTAAACCCATTTTTAAAACTTTAAACTAAACTCTCTCTTTCCCGAACTTGGATATACACATTCTTGGTACTATGGAGTTCCTAAATTCAAGCCCTATCAAACAAGATCCCACAAGGGTAAGTAATTTTGAACTTTTAAATTGGGATCCATCTATACGACATGCTTCTCAAGGCTCAAATCGATATAAGAGGTAATTGTTGAAAAATAATTGAATATGTAATTCCAAAATGGGGGCTGAGAGCCTCTAATGAGGTGATTCAGTAATTCCAGCTGATTTGATTCCGATAATTCTGACCAGAATTGAAGTGGAATCAATGAAAATTCAACATCCAAATAGCCCCTCAACATCCAAAGCCTTAAATCATCATAAACTTAGCATGATGCTAATCATTTAAAGTATGATATTATAAAATTATGAGTTCAAAGTCCCCTACCTAGTAATCCATATGAGTTCGATGACTAGCACATGACAATGGTAGCATTGGTGGCCAAAGGCATCTTGAGAGAGCTATTGTCCGAAGGATTTAAGAAATGCCAAAAGTAATCACAAAAAGATGTGGGTTAACTGCACTCTAGACATAGAATTTTATGTCCATGACGGCACACTAGGGAGGCCTAGAGTAAGGTCATGCCAAATAGAAGTTGCAGGTGCAACTGGAAATCAAGGTGGACTATATGCAAATCAACCTCGAACAACACCCAACGACGGTAATTTCATGTCGTTGATGGCTGACAAAATGGGCGGAGGGCATGGGTCTGTGCCCGACGATAGAGGAGCGGTTTGGTGGTCAAATACACTTGGTGCAAAAGTGGTGCATATATCCTTGAACGCACGGCCACATGCACATGTGGCCAAAGGCAACCGAGGGGGACATGGGATGGATGGTGGTAGCCCAAGACCCACAAGGGAAAAGAAGACATGGCCTGGAGATGGTGGCTGACAAAGGCGATAGTGGTGCCACTCGCAACCAAAATAAATGGTGCAGGAGGACTATTCATCTCATGGATCATACACAAATCGGGGCAAATGAGGGTGGAGTAGGACGGACTAGGGTTGGCGGGGCTGGTCCTCGTCTTGCCAAAGCTGGATGACCAAAACGGCCCATGGCCGCAGTGAAATGGTCCACATAAGGAAAAGGCAGGGGTGAGGAGGATGACATATTGGGAGAAGTCTTGGAGAAGGGAGGCCTTGGTCGGCACCGCAACTTTTGTAGCAAGTAGGCGGAGCCAAAGTAGGTGGAGGACGATGACTTCAGGTAGCGACAGCCCTCCGGTGGCCCAAAACAAAGAAAGGAAGAAAAAAAATGAGAAAAAAGTATGGGTAGAAGGGAAGGAAGCAGGGTCAGGCAGAGGAAGTGGAGCCAAGCCGGGTGTCACTAGGCTGAGGCAAAGTCGGACGGAAGTCAGCTCATCGAAGGCTGGCCGGCGGCAACATCCAAAACTAAAATAATGGAAGAGAGGTGACAACCTTCGCCGGAAAACAGCAAAATATGATGTTGAGCACGCCCTAAGCGGTGGCCCTGCCATTCCCGAGTCGAGACCATCCAAACCAGGGCCTATTAGAGGCTTCACGGGAGTTGGCAGCAGCAAACAAGAAAAATCACAGAGGGAGAGGGGTTTTGGGCAGTTCTAGATCGGGCTCGGGCTTGCCCACGCCCGATCCTTTATTTTCTTTTCTTTTTATTTATCTCTTTTCTTTCTCACTTCAATTTTTCTTGTACATTTTCTTTATTTTTGCACTGAAAAACCATTGTAGTGCACTGAGGCCAATCGCCGGCAACTAAGCCCCACATTTGACTCTATGGGTATTAATATTAGGTGAAATACAAAAAAATCAAATATGTCATAGCATCAAATTTCTTCATTGGAAAAAGAGCACACAAATTGTAAAAAAGTCTCTAAAATTGCTAAATAATCAGCGAAGTTACATGAGCATAACCTAGTAATGATTTAAATACACAAAGCTTACATTAATACCACAAAACATAATCTCAAGATGCATAAAATATCCTTATGCAATACTAGTGTTAATATCTCAAGAATACATAAAATCCACTAAAAACATATGTAAATATCACATTAATGCATTATATTCCCTACAAAAAACATGTGTAAATATCTTAATGGTGCATCATATTACTGTGTAAATATCACAATAATACATCAAGTTCCCGCCACAAAACCTATGTAAATATCTCAATAATGCATCGAGTTCTCTCTACAAAAATCTATGTAAATATCTCAATAATACATCAAGTTCTCTACACAAAACTTATGTAAATATGTCAATAGTGCATCATATTCCCTACACAAAACCTGTGTAAGTATCTCAATAATGCATCAAGTTCCCTACACAAAATATATGTAAATATCTCAATAATACATCAAATCATAAGATAGAGAAATCTCGGTACCCAAAAATACAAAATACCTGCTTACCCAGTATTCCAAAGCCGAAAATACAAAAAGCAGCATCGTACCCCTGTAAAGCAGGAGTGCCCCTGATCAACCAGTGCACACAAACATACTAGTCTTGAGCTTGCTACAGATATCTCAATAAGTGTCTTAGGTATCTCACTTTTCTCAACTCCGAGTGGAATCCTCCCTTTCAGAATAGAAAACCTTGCCTTTTTAGAAAAAAAACCTACCCTTTTAGCACGGAAAATTAATTCCTTGGAAACTAGTTATAGCTAATCCAAAGGTAATAACGACTATACATAGTTTAGTAAATAATTTTCATGATGCATGTAGCATTATTCATAAGTGAATAATGTTACATGCGTGCAAGTATAAGTAATCATACTATATCATGGTAATGATTTGCTAGTTTCATGTAAGAGACGTAATAGAACGATCAAAATCTGGTTTAAAAATAAGCACATAAGTGAAAATTTTCCTTGGTAATCGATTGGGCTTCATGGTGATCGATCGGGCCTTAAAACAAGCAAACTAAACATTTAGGCGATTGACCAGGTGAGTGCAATTTATCTATCCTTAAAAATACACCACAAAAAGCTGGTTGATCGATTGGCCGAGATGGCTATATTTGGGTTGTTGCTTGGAAAAAGAAATAGAAGATTATAACATTTTGGAATCAATTAGCCCTTAGGGGCGATCTATTGGGCAAGAATAGAATTGCAAAAAATAGTGATTTTTAACCAAATGCAAGTCTGAACAACAATCAAAACATCATAAATCTTTACATAAACATTATATATGGAAGATCGCACATAATCCATGCATATGCACGTTAAACTGGCATCAAAACTTGTATATAAGGGAATTAAAGCTCGCACAACCATTATGGATCAAGAGCATAAGTAATCATATAATCCATAGTGTTCATGCAAAAAAACATCATCATGCAAAACCGCTTACCTCTAGTCAGTAGATAATCACCTCAATCTCCTCTCAAAAGCAAAGAATCCCTACTCAACAAATCAGGTTTCATTAGCTCTAAGCAAAAACCTGACATTTTCACCAAGTAGAGACTCAAAACCACTAGTGGCAATAACAATCGCGCATTTCCTTATGTACTATGAATCCCAAATCTGAAACACAAGATTATGTAGCAAGAACACAGATCTAGGGCTTTACAACATGGGTAAAAGAAATAACTTTCAAGAGAAGAAGACATAAAGTTCAAGAATATGCAAAGAAGACATGTTAATCAACTCAAAAACTTAATAAATCATCAATTAGAACCACCTAACTCACCTTAGATAAAGCTAGAGCACATGCATTTTCATCAAGAGAGAAGATAGTGAATAGGCTACCATGGAATCCCATCCACCCTAAAGAAGAGAGGAGGTCAATTTGCCTATTTATACTAGTAAGTGGGTAAGTGAACTTGCATGGGCCCAATTGAGGAATAAATGGAACCCTTTTTCCAGAACTTATTGAAAGGGATATGACTAAGACACAACTTATTTGGCAATCCAAATGAAGGTTGGCGACCCAAGAAATTGGCATGACGACAAAATAGTCGTGGGCCTTAGAGTGGGGTCCACTTCCTCGAAATAAGGAATTGTGCTGAAATTATACTAAAATTTGTGGTAACTTTGTATTTTATGCTAGGCACTAATGTACTCCATGAGTATTTACACCTCATGACTAGGAGAACGGGTCTATTATATATCTGGCCAATCACCAATATAACTGATCCTACCAATTCTCCACCAAGCATTCATAATAATTCCAAAGAAATTTTTAATTACTCCAAACCATTAAGAAAATAAAAGCAACTAAAAATATAAACCGTATGGATCTCACATAATAGCTCCATTTGGTTTTTCAAAACGAACTAATTTTAGTTCATTTTGAAAAAATAAATGGAGCTATCAATGTGGAACAGAGAGAGTATCACAAAATGAGCCAAGAATTGTCCAAGTGTATGACACACAATTATCTAGAGCAACATAGTACAACACAAATTGGCACCACAATTGCCTTATTAAAAATTCAAGAAACAACATGAAGTAAAAACATACAATTATGTGTCATCCTCACTCCTCGCATCCCAGAACTGTAATCAATCTATACTCTTCAGCTAAAGATCTTGCACCACTAGGATGTCTAAGTACATTTACATGTGCTAAATAGGATCACAATCCATCATGTTTGCATTTTATCTTTTTAAGGCTATTATGTATCATCATTGATTACCTTGTCTCTTCTCCAACCCTATCCCATTATCTCATTTTTTTACATTTCATTCTATCTCACCCTTGTCACTGCCTTGTAGATATTACAATTCTACATTGATGTTAATCAGCGTTCTTTCACAGAAGATACTTTTGTAAGGATAATATTTGTAAATTTGTAAATTTCATGACAATAATATAGTTTATAAAATGTAAAAAAAATGCCATAAGTTGAAGAAATTTGGTGTTGTTCATCAATTCATGGTCATCTCAAGTTTCAAATTCAAGTTCAAAGATAAAATGGAGAAAGTACTTGTAATTCTCACAAGATCACAAGAGACCTTGAGAACCAGCAATCTAAGTTTTCAAGGAATAACTTTGCAAGTTGGATATGACAAACCTTGAGCTATATCTGAATCTTTGATTGTTTGAGTCCAATTTTGAAGAATTTTAAAAACTATTTTTTCAGTCAATTCATATTCAGACATACATTTGCTCAAATGTTTGATGTGTATTTTTCCTTTGAGCATCAAGATTTTTCAAATTCAAGTCTAATTTGAATAGGATTTTTCCTTTTGAAGATGAATGACTTGAACCTCTAAATAAAGAAGTCATGGCCAGTCTATTCTAAAAGTGGAACTCCAGAAAAGACCTAGGGTAAAGTTTTAACTTTTTTTCACTTCTATCTGAGCTAAACTAAAGCTTGTCAAGTTTGATTTCTCAAAACTAATTCATATTGTTTCCTTATTGATTCACATTATCTAAATTATACAATGCAATTTTTGGCACATATGTATGGCATCGCATCCCATGTCAATCAGATGTAAACTCTAACCATTAGATTCATAACCCCACTCTATAAAAAAATCTAATTAAAAAGATCAAGATGTATTACTTGACTAATGTATAGCATCTCTGTTACCTTTAACTTCATAAGGAAATTTAAAATAAATAATAAAATTACAAAAGCACAAAAATATTTTATGTGGAAAGCCCTATCCACGAAAACCTATGGGAACCAAGCACTTTCCATACAATAGAATCCACCAAGGTACCATAATGATCCTTGCATAAGTCCACAAATCCACGCACCTATCACTTTCTTATCTTTATATTGTTTTCAACTCCTCGTTGCATTCCAGCATGTCTTCATAGGAATCTACTAAAGAATAGCAATTTAATTATTTTCCAACAACTAGATCAACAAGTAAAGTTTTGAAGTAGGAACTTTTAGGGTTTATAACCAAGCTCTCATCAAGTTAGGAAAGAAAAACCATTAGTATTAGAGACTTGATGATATTCATAGAGAAAAAAATAACACCATAATTTAATTCTAAATCATGAGCTTTTTTAAGGAATTTTGAAGCAAATTGATGTAGAATACTCTCTAAGCAAAACCTAACTTCAAAATTCCTTTTCCTAGCTTCCTTCTTCTTTGAATTGATGTAGGATCTTCTATTTATAGATTCATGTGTTGATTGTATGAGCTTGAGATGGAATAGAATTGCATCAACCAAGATATATGCACACCTTGAGGGCGTTGTTCTAGGATGCGTTGTCTTGATTTTCACCTTTTTTTTTTTGAAAGCACTACTACAACTAAAAGAAAGGGGTGTTACACACTTGGTGGGATTCAAAGTATTATAGAAGACCTACTCTTTTTTGCATTTTTAACTTCCCCGAAGGCCCCCGATAAAGGGACATAAAATATAGGGGAAAGAAAAGCTCGAACTCTCATTTGTTAAAGTTTTAACAACCTGACAAAATGAAATGGTTCCTTCCCTGTAGTAGTAAAATAAAACAAAAAATTCCAAGTAGTTTCATGGTGTGGTTCGATAAAACAAATAATCCAAAATAAGATCTTTCCATTTTCCCTAAAGTCAAACTTGTTCATACCTTCGAGGTTAAATGTTCTCATAGTTTCAGTTGCACATTCGACTTTGAAATTCCACAACAATAGGAAGTTAATCTAAGCACACCTTTGACCACCAAGGTTCTATTATTCTCTTGAACATAAAGTTGAACGTTCTACTTGTGCATGTCAGAGTGCAAAAAAACTATGAATTCAAGCTTGAATCTTAAACTCAATTTTGATCATAACTTCTTTTGACATTAACCAACCAAAAACTAATTGTGTAATCGTGTTATACCCCAAGATTTTTTAAAATTATTTTTAAACAGCAAAGGAAACACATTTTTTAAAAATACCTATCAAGATAACTCGAGGTGCAAACTGCTTGTTTTTTGGACAAATGAATTTCAAATCAAAGTACAATATTAATCACTCTCAAACCACATCATAAAATGAATAGGGTCTTACTCAAGTACATGTCTAGAAATTAAAATACAAATTAATGTAAAATAAATTTGTAGTCTACAGTTATCTACACAAAAGTCTAATAGCATTTATACATAAAGATCACTACAAGCTTGTAACACCTAAGAATTTTCTAATACTCTATACATGGCCACATAGAAATTAGTGAGTTTGACCCCTAAGTATTTTCAGTAAAATAATTTCCTCTATAGATATAATTTGGGTATGAAATTTTAGTATTAAAAAGTAGATGGAAAGAGCTTTCAAGAACCACCAAGTACACGCAAATCGAAGCTCAAATGAGGAAGTTATGGTAGATGTGACATGAGGGAATTTTTTGAGTCTGCATGAAAAATAGTGAATATGACTGATCGTTTATAATTAAACCCTTTGCAAGTGTACAAGGTAATTGTACTAGGATAAGTATTTAAGGGTTGTCGAACCTCAGGGACGGATGGATTATCACTAAATCTAAAAAGGAATTTGCTGATTGAAAATTAAAACAAACTTAAACTTAAATTAAACAAAAGAAAGAAATCAACTAGTTTAAAAGCAAGAGATTAATATGATAGAATTTACTTAGGAAATTGAATCCACTATAGAACCATAACAATTCCTTAACTCTTAATCTAAATCTAGTGTGAACATGAACAAGTACTCTCAGCTACAAGCTAGAATTACTTCAAAAAGAATCATTAATTAACTTCCATGGCATGAACTATCTTTGACAATAGCACGAATCATCTACACTAAACTAGCTATAGGCATGACCCGTCTAATCTTAGTATAACTCATCCAAGTCATTAATTATCTGAACATTAAAACTATTGTATGACCATCTCATCTAAATCACAGAAATTAGAATTGATGTAAATATCAAAACCATATCAATCTATCATCTACAAGACAATAAATCAACATAGATTTGAATAAACATGAAAATCTCTTCCATTAAAAAGGAAATCCATATCATACAATTGTCATCATTCACAACTGAGATCTAAATTAAAAAGAAAAGAAACTGAAACTTATCTATAGCTTCATCAACTCCTAAGTAAAAGAAAAGTCTAGCCTTCCATGATAGAAGAAAGCATTTGAATCTCCATT
Source organism: Saururus chinensis (assembly GCA_035235625.1). Lineage (NCBI taxonomy): Eukaryota > Viridiplantae > Streptophyta > Magnoliopsida > Piperales > Saururaceae > Saururus > Saururus chinensis. Next base: position 24,847,669 of record CP141142.1, read on the forward strand.
GAAAGCTTTGAATTCTCTTCCATCTTCTTCTTCCTTTTTCTCTTCTTCAAATCTACTAGCCTCCCCCAATTCTAAGCCAAATATGTCTTTTTATAGGCATAAATTCCGTAGGAAGAAGTCCAATATGAAAAGGATTGAAATTTGGGTCAAACAAGGAAACTGCACGTTATGCCGATCGATCGCCCTGCATGCCCGATCGATCGGATACACTGTATTTTCATCTGAATTCACGTTATCCCGATCGATCGCCCTGCATGCCCGATCGATCGGCTACAGTGTTTCTGTTTTCCTGGACTCTGTTCATTAAGCTTTCCTTCGTGTCCATATTAATTTCTAACTTGTTTATAACTCCGAAAAGTTGTCCAAATCACTTTAAAGCATGTGAAGACTATTTTTAAGCATTTCAAACATCGTCCAAGTACTTCGATAAGCGCACTTTACCTACAAAACATAAAATACCATACTTTAGACATGTAGAATATAATTAAAATTCCAACTTTGTTTAAATACACATCTAAACTACTAATAACTACAAAATTATTAATAATTAAACTAAAATACTAATATTTATCTTAATCTAAATAAACTATAATTAACTCTAAATTAACCTAATCTATACTAGCAAATAAGGTAAAAAGGCATATAAAATGGATATAGATTTCATACTTATCAATGACCCTTGGGCATTTTGAATGTAATAACATAATGTATTCAATCTGAGACTTTGGATAGAAACTAGATAGAAAATAGCTTCAAATTTTCACAAAAAATATGCTAATCAGAGTTTGGATGAAGTTATGTTCGTCCAAAATTGGACATGAGGTGTTGTCTGTGACCTACTGACATGTATTTGTATATGTATGATTTTCTTCAAGTTCTTGATGAGATTGACAGTGTACATGTAATTTTCATGTTATGTCATACATGTGTGTCACTACAATGGTTATTTCAATTTATATTAGTTTCAATGCTCAATTTATGAACTAAATGGTTTAGAACTTGAACTTAAGATGATTTCTATAAGTTTCCATAGGAAAAAAGTGTAACAATTTAGTAGGTTCTTATATCATGTTCTTCCTGATCATCGGTAAGGTCACTAACATATTGGTACCTGCATCGATGAGGGGAGGAAGATGAATAGTATCCATGCATGAATACAATAGCATACATGTTTACATGAAATTAATAGTGAGACCGACATGTCGGTGAAGTGGGTTTTTCTAGCCAACTCAATGTTAGTGGAGGTTTGACACATCAATGGTGCGTTGATAGTCATTAGTGTCCTAGCCAATACGTCAATGAGGTTACCGATGGTGCCTCAAGATAAGAGATTTTTGTCATGTTTATATCACTGATTATGCTATTAGTAATTGTACAATATCATAGTTTTCAAGGAATCTAGATGCATGAATGGATGATGATTGAGCATGTATTCGAAGAAGTGTTTGATAAGATGAGAGTGTAAGGTATGTTAAAAAGTATTTTTAAAGGGATAACCATCGAACTTATTAGTTTTTAATCTTCCGGCACAACTACCCTAACTTTCAGCATCCCTACTAACACATCAGTGCCTTCCAACATTAAAAATCAAGTTTCATTGACACAACCATCAATGCACCGATGGGTCACTTATAGTGTGACAGGTCCAAATTTAAATGACAATAACTTCTACATTTAAATTCCTATTCATACATTATTCATGGTGTTTCAAAGTTCTTTATATCTGCTTTATAATCCCGAAGTTTTAGACCTAAACTTCATCTACAAAAGAAGTTATTCTACTGATAAAGCTCAAGGTTCAAACTTCCTTTTTTCTATGTGGTAAAGCTTGGAAACTTAGAAAATTCCATGCTATTACAAATCATGCATCTAAAGTTGATTTGATTATCATATGCTTATTTTTCCAAATTTACATGTAGTTTGAATAAGTCTCATCTTCCAAAATTCAAACAACTCTAATTTTTTTTATTGTAGACAGATTTGTTATGTCAATTGAAATTTGTTCACATGCTTTCGTCATGTAATTTTCCATATATATAATTTGACTTTAAATACAATATACTATGATGAGTCACTTTGTATTTCTTTGAGATTATTGAGGGAGTTCCTAAAGACCACATCAAGTTGTGAAAGAGCCCAAAATATAGTGCCCCTTGTTCAAAAAATATATTTCAAACTACAAGATGTGTGCACTTTGAATTACATAATTTTCAAAAGTAATATGTATATGAAAGTACAAAATCCCTAATTGTCTAGCATATAAGTAAAAGCATAAAATCCATAAGCCAAGGGAATTTTGAATGGAAAACCACTCCTCAAAACCACAAGACATTTGTTTATACCAAATGATAGACTAAGTAAACAAGTACCAAGTTATCGATATAACGAAAGACTCCTTCTTTCTCTTCATCTTGATTCCTACGTCACTGTACTCCTATAAATTTTTTCACACCTTCCTGACCATTTAATTTAGTTGTATTCAACTTGATATTCTCCTCCTCAACAACAAGCTTTGAACGGTTGCTCTGATCTTCAAAGCAACACTATAAACTTGAGACTTGGAAGATGATTACAATCTCACCTCTCCGTTCTTCACTCACTTTGACCTAAAGTGTTTCTATGATGTCTCTAGACAAATAATTCATGAAGCTAAAGACATAGACATAAATATTTATTGTATTCAACTTGGCTAAGCACAACTTTCTTACAAAGCTCAATAGTCATGGAAGTACTCTCTTCTCATATATCGCTAGAGAATAATTGTGAAGTTTCATCAATTTTTTTTGGAATCCCTCTCTCCTTTACTATGGCCAAATACCTCTTTTATAGAGCCCCAAGTTGTTTTAGGTGTTAGACTTTCAATCGGAAACAAATTCTACTTAGAATGTCCTATTTTATGTAAATTTCCTCTCTATCGATTGATTGCCTAACAAAGCCAATCAATCGCCCATGTTGCAACCACTACAACACCAACTCTAATATCCTCATAAATTGATTGCACATCCTTGCCGATTCATCGTTCTACCTACTAGTCTCCAAACGATCTATCACACTAGTTGGTCCAATCTATTGCAAGTCCTTCTAAAGCATTTCGTAGAAACATTCAAGGGTAATTGATCGCTTGTTCCATGTCGAACAATTACAATGGAAGGCTAGATTTTTCTTTTACTTAAGAGTTAATGAAGCTATAGATAAGTTTTAGTTTCTTTTATTTTTAATTTAAATCTCAGTTGTGAATAATGACATTGTATGAAAAGGATTTCCTTTTTAATGGAAGAGCTTTTCATGTTTACTCAAATCTATGTTGATTTATGATCTTGTAGATGATAGATTGATGTGGTTTTCGTATTTATATTAATTCTAATTTTTGTGATTTAGATGAAATGGTCATGTGATAGTTTTAATATTTATATAATTAATGTATTAGATGAGTTATACTAAGATTATACGAGTCGTGCATATAGTTTAATTTAGTGTAGATAATTCATATTGTTGTCGAAGATAGTTCATGTCATGGATTTAATTAATGATACTTTTTGAAGTAATTCTAACTTGTAGATGAGAATACTTGTTCATATTCACACTAGATTTATATTAAAGGTTAAGAAATTGTTATGGTTCTATAGTGGATTCGATTTCTTAAGAAATGTTTATCATATTGATCTCTTCCTTTTAATTTAGTTGATTAATTTTTTTTGTTTAATTTAAGTTTTTCTTTTAAGTTTCAATAATAAACAAATTTATCTCTTAGAATTAGTAAATAATTCATCCATCCCTATAGCTCGGCAACCTTTCAATACTTATCCTAGCACAATTACCTTATACACTTGCAAAAGGTTTAATTATAAACGATCAACATCCCAAAAAAGCTTCATACTACCTGTGCCCAAATCTTTATTAAGGAGGTGTGGAATAAAGTACAGGTTGGAAGGATCAAAGAGGTGAACCCAAAATGTCATCCATAGTATTTATTGTGGCAAACTTTTTTTGAACACTATAGCTCCATAGGACTAGTATTATATTTCAAAATAGTAAAGCTAAAATAAGTGCTGATTCTTTTAATTTGTTATCTCTTCAAAAGGAATCTTTGAATATGCTTAGGCCAAAATGCTGGTTATCCTCTTTGTCCGGAAGTTGGATTAGTTGGAGAGCTCCTTCTATAAGATAGTCAACACTTAATTATAATGAATCATGTAGAGGGAAGCCCGGATGAGCGTCCATCGTTGCTTCAATCATTCATGATCATTATGCTTTAATGGCGACATCTACTTCGGTTGATCTTGGGATTTTTACTTGTCATGGCTAAGCATATAGGAGCATATATGGTATCAAGTTAGCAACATCACTTCACTTACCCAATATTATTGTAGATAAGGGCTTTGGATTAATGATCAAGATCCAAATGGGGAAATATGTTATTATTCCAAGGTTTGTAAATGTCATTATATGGGATTTTAGAAGAACTTAGCTTCAAAGATGTATATAGGGAAGCCAATATGGCTGCTAAGTATTTAGCTGATTTTGTTTTGATCCAATATAATTGTTGTTAAATCATCCATTGTCTTTCCTTTTTGTGAGATGTCTTGAAAGAGAATCTTTTGGTGTAGTGTGACTTAGATCTAACTAAATTTTCTTTAGCAACAACAAATGTATGAATACAAAGAGTAGTGAGAGCGAAATGCATAAAAAAATAGACAACGTGTCATGTGATATAGATGTGTAGTTGGGCGAATTTTTGGGCATACTGGTAAGAAGCTCTTAATTTGAAGATTAAATAATTTATTAGGATTTTTATCATTAGCTCCTCTAGCTAAGCATTAAATATTAGAAAAATGTTTTCCTTACACCTTACTAGGACATGTGGAGGGGGGTACCTAGGAACTTATTGGATCCGGTTCCCAAGTTTCTCTCGCACGACTCCTTGGATGATGCAGGAGACTCCTATTGTTGGTTACCAAGTCTTAGTAAGAAAACTTGGTTAGGCTAGACAAGTCATCAATATTAAGGGGCTCCATTTAACTCATTCACTATGGAGCGGTCTTGTAAATTATTTAAATATTACAAACTTTGTCACCATTTTACTTATATGTCGAATTGACCCTCCCTCTTCTAATTCCTTTTCTTCTTTATCTTTCATTCCACCATCTGTCATTGCTAATTTGGGAGTAGGTCGCTGCCACCTTAGGAGTTTGGTTGTCGACATTGTCATCACCACAATAGTTGCAAAATCCCTCATTGTCATTGTCGCTTCCTCCTCTCCTCCTCCCTTCACTTGCCACAACCTGTCTCCTCCCTACCATCCACGGCCAAACCATGTTGCAAAAGGCAAGCCTCAACCGGCCAGGCCAACCATTGTTTTAGCATGATTTGGCCAGGCTAAGCCACACCATGCTATGGCCTTAGTCTTCCTAGATCTGGTCTAGTCAAGCCATGCCATGACTGGCCAACCTCTTCCAGGCAACGTCACAACATCCATGGCTGCCCTTCTTTTGCTACTTTAGGAGTAAGTTTCCACCACTTTAGGAGCTCAATTGTTGTCATTGTCACTGCCTCTATAATTTCCGAATAACTCATTATTACTTCCTTTCCCTCTCTTCCCTCCCCTAGCATGGGTCAAGTTCTTTTAATTGTCCTTCTTCCCCAACTCCAAATGCAATGTGGGTGGAACTGGTGCTCGCTCCGGCGAACACCAACAAGACAACAGTAATGACAAGTGACACCCTAGTGACTAGAGCTTAAACCCGACTGGGCCATGGTGAGTCAGAGGTAGGCTTTGACCTAACAGCTCCCCTGAAGATCTACCACACTAGTAAATATCTTTTTTTCTTAACACTCCTTCCGTTGTAAATTAATAGCTCTATTTTGAAAAAAAATTGTTCTAGAGTAATAGCTTTATTTTATCAAAGTTAAGTGGTTGAATACTTAAAAAAAAGTATTATAAGCTTCTTTTTTTTTAAATGTGGGTTTCACTATTTAATAAAAATTATTATTTTTTTAAATATAATTATTAATATAAAACGGAGTACATAAAACAATTTGAATAATTTTACAATATCTTGAATGGCAACCCTTTGGTGAGGCTGGCAGTTGATTCCATTTAAATCAAATGCACCCGGCACCCGTGGTGATGCACCGGGTCGTTTTTTGGTTTACAGAACCGGTCCAATCAAATGGGCAGCTGTTCTGCAGAAATATCATGTAGCCACTCCACAGTTCAGACTCCAATTGGATGGTCAAAAGACAAAAGTGCAAAGTTTGAGAACGAGAGCATGCACACCTTTCAAGGTCATTCATAAAGAATGCATCCTTGCCTCTTTGAAAATTTCCTTTCGCTCCAGGAGTTTGAACCGCCATTTCCCCTTCCTACTCTATTAACTCTTAAGATCTGGTAAGCTAGACTTATTAGTGAATTACATTACATTTAGAGAGTTGTTAACACGAGCCCTCAGCTCTCATGTACTAGCATGAGTTTGGTATTACTAGCCATCAGATTGAAATTTGATGGTACCCATTACTCAAGAGGTAGGCTGGTGACACCTCTATTAATAGTGTCATTGAATCCTAATCCAACTATTCATGATGCTGGAGCATATATTAACTTTTTTTTATATTATGACCCGATTAATTATCACAAATAGTCAGTTCTACCATGTTTTATTTTTGGGTAATACGTTTCAATTTCATCTTATGTTGCCGCCTTTTAGCCTATCTAAATTGACCTTCTAACTTTTCTGGGTCTTCTCAGGACTTGAGCTCCTCAAAGAAAATACTCCCTCCTTTCCATGTTAATAGTTATATTTAAAAAAATAATAATTTTTATTAAATGGTAAAATTTACATCTAAGATAAAAAAAATAAGTTTACCAAATAAAACTAGGATATAGAATATATTTTACCAAAATAAAACTATTAATTTAAGATAGAGAGAGTAATATAATTAGGATTATGATGTTGGGTATCCCATTTCTTCAAACAAGGAGGGGCCATGCTACTTTCCTCATTAGTTGCAATCAATACAGCCCCAAACATTTTTTTTCCCACAAGTAAAAGAAATGCCCCTTTTTGTGGGATACGCTCTTAATTCAAAATTCATTGAGGTTTTAAATTTGCCTGATCTCCATAAGAAATTAGCTTGAGGTAAATCACAGGTACAGTTCAGTTAAACACACAAATAATTTTTCACAAACTTCCACTAAAACTACTGGCCTCTCTTGTTATATGAAATTAAATTTCAACAAAAAGGGGCCCTTTGTGCACTTTATATGAGACTACCAAGATGCTTCCCCATATTATTTTCCTCTAATTCCATCCTTAGTTTAAATATCCATGTTTGTTGGGTCAGTACAAAGCTAATAAATTTTATATGCTACTCATGCATGATTATTGGTTCAACAACCCTAAATAAGCCCATAGTTGGAAGCTTGGAGCTTTCAAGGATTGGACTGCCCAAGAATCTTATCAGATGAGTCCAAGCCAACACATCTACTTATATATACTGGTCAATTTCATCACTTCTAGAAAATTTGTTTGTCTAATCTATAAACAAGAAATTTCTCTCTTTGGCAGCTCCTGTTTTGACTAATTTGAAAGTCCAAGCCCATATCTCTTGTGAACTTGTCAAAATGGGTCCAATTCAACCCTTGCAGAGATTCATCTAGATTTAAGACTTTTGTAATACTCATAAAACAGGTTGTCTTTTTGCCCATTTCCCAAAAGAATCAGTTTTTCTTGGTGTCTGCTGCCTTGTTTGCACTCAGACAAAGGCCTCGTGATACCTTTCCCCTTATTTTTTTAAGTATGACCATTTGGTTGGCTTGTCCATATTAGAAGACAGGTTAAAGTTGTCTTCTGATTACATGATTATCCTTATTTTTAACTTGTTTATTATGGAATTATTGACTAGGTTTTATCATATAAAATATGACCTTGTCCAGATGCTAATGATATTAAAAATTATTAGTTTAGATTTTATTAGTTATATAGAACATGGCTTTATTGGCACATTTTAGCTGGAAATGGCTTAATATAATGTTTTAAAAATCAGTCAAAAAAAGGGTTTAACCTAGAGTTTCCTTTGATTCTTTGTAGTAGTACAGGTTATTTGGCTTTGCAACTTAATTGAAATAATTTTGTCTTGCACAACACAGCTAAAACCTGAATTTAACATAGAGTCATGTAATTCTCCCTCAATTCTACATTGATAGCTTCGTTTGGTTTTTTAAAATAAATAAATTTATTTTATTTTAAAAAACTAAATAAAATTAGTACATTTTAAAAAGTTAAAAGAAGCTATTAATATGGAGTAGAGGGAGCACTTAATTAATTATATAGGTTGTTAGATAATACTTTGATTGTAATTGCATTTATTGTGGGAGTATGCAAGAGACTCTGAGTAATGCTAGATCTACATTCTTTTTTCCATGGGCTGAACCCACACGCTTTTGCATAATTGATTAGTTAGATTCAAAGCCTGTGGGTTATCTCGCGGATGACAACCTATGTGTATTACTCCATCCCACATTAATTGTCTCATTTTAAAAAAACTTACCCCATATTAATTGTTAATATTTTTTTTCTTCTTTCAATTAGAAAGGTTCTGCTTATTCCTATAATAGAAGTAAGAAAAGTTTTGGAAATTTTGTTTTTCTGTCCCGTAAAAATGTGCTGCGTCAGTAAGAATTTTGTCAATTTGTGGACTAAGGTGCTTTTCACTTTTCATAAAATTTATATCTTTTACAAACGAGACTATTAAAATGGGATGGGAGTAGTGTTTTCCTCAGCCTTTAGGGTGAGGTAGGAGTTAGAATTTTCCAACAGCAGCCAAACATAAGTACATATCCTTTTTTTACTGATCACATCAGATGGAGTTTGTTAGATTTAGGATTTAATTGACAGATATTGACGTTTTTCTTGGACAAGGCTATAGATACTTGTTAGGTTTGGCCGGTACATAACAATGCTACATTATGCGGTTTCATTGACGAGGTGATTCTTTACTCCGTCAATCTTATTCAATTCTTCTTAGGTTTGATATCCCTTACGCTAAACAGTTGAAGATGACGAATAAATAGTGATTTCAGTGAACTGTATAACTGTATACCTGATTTTAATGTTCCCTAAATTATGCTCAAATGTCTAGAGCTAAGGAATTGCCAGTTATAAGGTGATGAAGTATTGGGTTGCTCCTTGTGTAGCTTCGTACTTGTTGGCAAATGTTAGCATATTTAAAGAGCTCTGAACTCAACACCATTTGTTTTAAATTGAATTGGACAGGCAGAATTCTGTTATTGCTACCTTCATTTGACTGATTGGCAAGATTTGTTTATTAATTTCGTCAGCAATTAAACTTAAACTAATTATTGAATCCAGTAATGAGCATTATTGGATGATGTGAAAAGAAGACCTATTGATTACTATTCTTCACTGCTATTATAGATCTGAATTAATGAATTAATTTACTTTCAAGTGATTATGTCACAGAAAAAAAGTCATCATGTCACAGAGCTATCCTCCAAAGGATAATGATGCAGCTTGGATATATCTATTTGTGTTCATATGATGATAGGTATTATAATAATAATAATAATAATAATTATTATTATTATTATTATTACACATAATGATGGATCAAAGTTAACTATGGCTGACTACGTATGCTATATATTATAATCAGTATTGCATGTCCAATTGTCTTCAAAAAATGGTTCCAATCAGAATCAACTTCCCAGAAACTGACAGCATTGGCGGATATCATATGCTTGAAAAAACAAACAAAAACTCATTAAGCGGCCTGAATCCTGATATTGACTGATTTCTTAGACAACTAACGATGCCCAATAAAAGTCTACGGACGAAGGGGCAGCAACTGCAAAAGTCTTTTTAAAATGATGTACTTAAGCCATTAGGGTGGGCATAAAATATGATTCTTGGGGTGCTGAAATCTCACACTGAGAGTTGTCAACGATCCGTTTTCTAAGCAAAAGGTGGCGTATCTGCGTGGCAAATCTTCATTTCTTGACAAGGCATCAAACCCACTGAATACTCATTATTAAAATTGGCCTTTCCCAGTAAGTTCCACCTTAATTCTAATGGCAACTTGGGATGCCCAGAAGTTCAGCAGAAGAGGAATAAAACCCAGCAAACGCGCATTTGAAAACTGACTGACTGAAGGATAAGTAGTCCACCACATCATCTTTCAACCAGCTCAGCCCCTTAATATGATCGGTGGATATCCGCTGCACGGTGGCCTAGCCCCTCCAATGATCGAATTATAATTTGCATTGGAGTGGTCCATATAATCAAGTGGCTTCTTTTAACTTGCTGGCTGTTCAGCTTTGCTCTCTCTGGGCCTGCCTCAATGTGGTCCAACAAAAGACATTTCGACCGAGATTGACGCTGGTTGGCACCTACCAAGTTGTGGGTCCCCAACGTGGGTATTGTGCTTAAGGCGAAGGCAGTGGTTGCTTTCAGAGTTTCAAACATCAGCTTTCGTTTCTGGGTGGGGTTGAAAGAATGTAAAGATCCCATTTGGAAGTAATGAGTAGCCTTCCATTTTTATTGCTTTAGCATAATTTATTTACTGTTTAAGAGCTTTTCTTCCTTGTGCTCTTTGATCCACCTCCTGGTCATGGGGGACAAAATCCATTTAATAGAATTGCCAGTTGCATCATCCGCAAAATTTGCTCATTACTGTAAACAAAGTCAGAATTCAAGATAACCATTCATGCAAGCCAATCAACAAGACATTTTGTGGAATGAAGTCGATGTACCAAAAGAGTGAACAAAGCAAGTCATGGGGGCCAAAATCCATTTAATAGAATTGCCAGTTGCATCATCCGCAAAATTTGCTCATTACTGTAAACAGAGTATAGCCAATTACGAAGTTAGACCTGTGTCACAAAGTCAGAACTCAAGATAAACCATTCATGCAAGCCAAGCAACAAGAAGACAGTTTGTGAAATGAAGTCGATGTACCAAAGTGAACAAAGCAAGTCCGGAAATAACTGTTCGAACCATGGGTTAGTAAGAATCATATGGGGTAAACGGCGTCTTAATCACAGAATTAGGGAGAAAAGGGATTCATCGCCATTTTGCCAAATATTGGACAAAAATAGGCGAATTTGTGATAGCGAGAGGCTAAATATCTCCGACAATGTTTTCGCTTTTCTTTCTTCGTGTCGTCATTCCCAACCCCAGATGGACCCAACTATTCTAATGCACCTGGTTATAAATGTGAAAACATGCTTGAATATGAATCTTCCCATATAAAAACCAATTTCCACTTGAAGTTTACCAGGCTATGTAGCAAATTAGTAATAGAAGACGGAGAGACAAGAACTACCACGTTGAAATCAATAAAATGACCTTCCTACAGTACCATCGCCAATGTTTCTCAGTAAAATGTTTTTTTCTCTTGCTACAATGTTTCAGTTAATTGTGTTCCAAGGAAGAAATAGAAAAATAAACAAAGCAAGATAATGATCATTAGCGAGTCACTACCAAAAAAACCGATCAGTAGCTATTCACTTCTAAAGTAGTAAAAGATAGACTAAGGTTTTTCATGCTTCTGGACCAATCATTGAATACCACCAACAAAAAGAAGAACAAACCCGCCTCCACATCTGATACGCTCCAGAAACCAAAATCAGAGAAGCTACATTAAGATCTGCCAAACCTAGACCGCAGTCTCGCTGCAATACAGTCTGAACTTGCTTTTGGCGAGAAGCTGGGTCTACTTGCCTTTGTCTTGAATCTCAGCTTTCCAATTTTTCTGTGTACAGGAGTCATTAAGACTCTATTCTCATCAACAAACAATACTTCATTTTCTACAACCAAATTTTCGCTCCCTTTGCTTTCAAGTTCTAAATTTACATGGTCGCAAGCATTCAAGTAAGTTGCATTCAACTGAAGACTGTTTTCATTGGACTCATTTGGACAGTCATGGCAAAGATTATTCGAGTCAGTAACAGCATCCCCTTGGATTGTGCCATTAACATCTGAAAAAGGTAGAGATCTTTTGACAGAGTGGTCTGGCACTGAATCTTCTGCTTTAGCATCAATGCGTCTGGTTTGAATAAGATAATGAGCAACAGATTGAAATCCAAGGCTAGCAATCTGGGAGACAAGTAAAACAATAAAAGGAAAAAGTAAACACCCACCACATTTATCATGTTACAATTGTTGTACATAATTTCATGTAATATGCTAACATGAAGTAAAAGAAAATACAGGGAGAGGTATACAATGAACAAGGTGGAAGTGGTTTTCATGGCTTACTTTTTTATCATGTTACAATTGTTGTACATAATTTCATGTAATAAGCTAACATGAAGTAAAAGAAAATACAGGGAGAGGTATACAAAGAACAAGGTGGAAGTTTTTATGGCTTACTTTTCTATATAGTGTACCAGTGGGTGCCCATCCTTTCTTGATTCGGCATAAGCTGCAATTGCAGATGCCACGGCAGACAGGACAGATCCAGTTGGGGTTCAGTTTAGCTTCCAAAACGTTCTCGCCATATCTGGCAGCCAGAAGAGTCAAAGCTAAGAAAAAAAAGAATTCACTACCGATTAAGTCAAAATCCAACAGAAAAAAGAGAACAAAAGGCTATAAAGAACACATAAATGTAGCTCATATGACAACTTCATTAGTACTTCAATCAAAATGCTTCATTTAGGACAAAAAACTAATGCAGAGGAACAAATATACTGGTTTTGCTCCTTTTCTCTTGCGACTAAAAGTCTGGAAGCAGCTCAGAGCTGCCTCCCATCAACTAAATCTCTCCAATGCCCCTCGCCATTTTCTCTCACCTCCTGCCACCGTAGATCTACATTTTACCATCAGAAAAAGGGTTTCTTTAGGTCTAAAGGAAACTCAAAGCATTAACATGCCTCTCATGACAGATCTGCCTCCCACCATTAGGGCAAGGGTTTATGTAGGTATGAAGGAAACAATTTGGAGTTGAGTTGACTTTAGGCTTAAATTACGATCTTAGGGCAATATATTTTCTTATTGCATTTGTCACCTTCAAGGAACTAGATTGAGGTATCTTGTTGAAAAGGAATAGATTTAGGGTCCGGAGAGGGGGTTTTAGAAGCCTCTAACAGTGGCTCCCTCTTCCCCACCACATTACATCCCCTCCCACCCCACCCCAACCCACCCCCCAATCTGTCCTCTTCTCACTGACTCAGTGAAGAACCCATATCTCAGATTTCTCACAGCACAAATAGTCCTCTCCTTAAGGAAATCCAATATCCTTCTTGCAAGCATGTGTCAGATCTTGCTTTGGCTACCGAGCAATGGCAACACTATTTAGTTGGCACACTCCTTGTTGCCACCCTAACTCACCAATATATGGAAAAACACATACTAATTAGGTTACTCAATATGAGCATGTGGTTATCATTGATCAACCTAATGCATTGTTGTTTCATTTCAATTATCTCGCTCATGTATACTGTGGAGATGAACTTTTGAACAGTGCAAAGATAGGTCAACAATAACCAGTTCTTCAGTCTGGGTTAGTCTCCCTAATTTGTTGATATAGTTCTGGACAGACTCTGTTCAGTCCCGGATAGTGGCACCAATCAGTATGGACACTAGTATTCCCCAAGAGAGAAATATTTGCTGTCTTCCTCATGTTTGGACTTTTTCTATATGAACATGTTCCCAAGGTGTGCTTTCGGAATTAATGCATTGGTCATTGACATGTGGCATCAATTCCTGTGTTGCTCATTCATCTATTGTTCATCTGGCACTAGTCTGCATTCATCTGGAAACGGGGAATGTCAACATCAGTCCTCCAACAACTATTCACCGTGGCTACACAAATCAGTACTGTCATCTTGTCTCTTTTCGGCTCAAATTCGTCTCCTTTGTTTCATTTGCACTGTAGTTGTTGCCAGTTCCAATGGAACTCCAGCATAACTTGTGTTGCCTTTATCTACACTACGAACAGCGTGTATGGATGATGTGACCATCATGCTATTGTTTTCAACTATCTCAGCATCTGATGTCTCCATTTAGCTTCCTCTAGCATAACTTGATGCTCCAATCATTGTCTTGCTGTTCAGGGTCAACAACCTATTAGCTTCCTCTAATGCCTCCATTTAATTAGACCTAGCCCTTTATCACCTTGGTGGCTCAGTAGCCAAGTCTATACCTACTACTGGTCAATCTCTATCCATAGCCAACACTCATGGCACTGCTACTGTAAAGATTCAGGTCTTTTTCACCGCTGTAAGTGTACACAAGAATGCTCATGAGTTTACCACCTTACCAAATGTCCAAATCTCTTGCTGATGAGTTTATTGGGCCAACCACTTGTACTCCCCAATTTAGTATGTGGCTAGGGATTCTACTGGGACTTCATCTCCATGACTCAACTGCACAAACTGCTAATGCAACTCGAAGGAGTTGCTCCATACCCACCCACTCCTGTCCTCTTCTAATATCACCATATCCATGGAAATGGGCATGGATACCCATCACACAGAATCTTACAGGTCTCCTATTCTGAATATATAATTTGCAACTCCTATGGAAGGTATGCTCTTTTTCCATGAAACTCATAATATGAAAATTAGAGGGATTGTTTGCCTGGCCTTACACAAACAAGCTCTCTGGGGGAAGCTTAACAGTTTTGAAGCATACACCTGATATGCTATAATTCTTGTTGAACACTCGTTGCAAATCCTTCTGCTTGTAAATAATTCAAAAGAATCAGGTTAAATTTAGTTCTTTATATCGTGGCAGAAGGACTCTCTAGATGCATATGGTTTCATGCTTCACTGTTAATAATAGTTGCTCATGTCCAACTTTCAAACTGAATCATGCAAAACTGAAGAATATACCATTGTTCCTTGGCTCTCAATTGGTAATTTCTATGCCATACTCGGTTTTTCCATGTGGATTGAATGAATTATGCATAACTCATTTATATTCTGCTTATCACTCATGGCTAGTTGGAATAAATATATTATGCAGAACTCAAGAAAGTACCATCATTCCTTGGCACTTGATTGGCAATTTCAATGCCATCCGATGTTCTTCCAAGGAGATTAAATGCATCAGGCATAATTTATCTATATTCTTCTTATCATTTATGGTTATCTGGATTAAATAAACTATGCAAAACTCAAGAATGTATCATCGTTCCTGGGCTCTTGATTGGCAATTTCAATGCCATCATCGGTTCTTCCAAGAAGCTCCCTTAATTAAAATTGCCCGTTACTTTCAATTATATTTCCCTCCTCCATTCACAACTCGAGACCTTATAACTTCAGATTCAATGGTCCTCCTTATACATGATTCAAATCCAATCATCAAGGATCATTTCAACGGGTCAGGTTAGATTAATTTCAATGCTATCCTAAGTTCTTCCAAGCAGATTAAATGTATTAGGCATAATTTATCTATATTCTTCTTATCATTTATGGTTAGCTGGATTAAATAAATAATGCAAAACTCAAGAATGTATCATCATTCCTGGGCTCTTGATTCGCAATTTCAATTCCATCATCAGTTCTTCCAAGAAGCTCCCTCAATTAAAATTGCCTGTAACTTTCAATCATATTTCCCTCCATTCAGAACAGGAGACCTTATAACTTCAGATTCATTGGTCCCCCTTTTACATGATTCAAATCCAATCATCAAAAAGCATTTCTACGGGGGTCAGGTTAGATTGGTGCTGCCTCACAGCTTCATCTCAGAGTCTCCTCTTTCTCACATTGGTTGTATACCATCTGACCTGTCTTATATCAGACTAGAGCCCTTTGTTATATCTCTGAGCCACAATTTATGTGTGCATTTTCAAAACTATTTCACTTTGAAGCAATGTGGTTGACGATATATCTGAGATATTTGGTGATATTAGAGATTGTTGATCATGTTTTCTACTTGATAAATGTTATTTATGTCAGTAAAATGTATTCACATGGTGTTATGGTTGTTTTAGATTAATATTAGAGTTATACGCTTAGTAACAAGATATTTGTAAAAACATTTTTGAGTTTCCGATATTTTATTCCTAATATCTCCAATATTTCTCTAATATGTCCTACCCTTTAGGTCACCGATATATCTCCGATAGAATATATTGCAAACCATGGGTAGGAAGAAGCTTAGTCAATAACAGCTGAGCATCCAAGTGATATTTGATTATTTTACTTATTTACACACCCTAATACTTGAATTGCTAGCGTTATATTTAGTGCCAACTTAGGGTTAATTAGGTTTTATTTTCATTTAGTTAGGAGTTTTTATATATTTTTTTGAAGTTGTCAAGTTAGAGGTGTTAATGTTTTGATTAAAAACTACTAATGTAGGAAGTCTGATAATAGCATGGATAAATCATTTTTGCAGGGTTGAAATCATGGCAATTGATGTGGACACATTTGGGCATTTTTCGAGGTGAACTAATGCATATGGGCAGCAGTTTAATTTAACTAGACAAAACTGTGAACTGAACGGGCCTGAAGGCAGGTCTGAACTCCATCTTCTTAGACACGCAACGCGGGTGGACATGAATTTGGGTCTATTTTGGTTATTTGATACCTCATTTGTTTTCTATTGATTTCTTACCCTTTGACAAAACTTCAGAATTTTTCTTTTGATAGTTTAATAACTTTTTAATTATTATATGCTTATGAAAATATTTTAGTCAATTTAATCACTTTATATTTGTTAACTAGATTAGGATTCAATTAAAGTAGCTTTTAACCTAGTTTTCTAAAGTCATTGAGGAATTGACACTCGACATAGCTGCTTATCTATTATAGAATCCTGTGCTTGCAAATAACATAATTAAAATTTACAACAACCAGATTGAGCTCTATAACAAAACTTGTTAATCAGGATAGTTTCATTAATTGTTACAGGACAAGGATACACTTGAAGCTTATGAAGACCATCGAGATTCTTCGTCCTTTTCGATACATTTTACAATTATTATTTTTATTCAAACGAGGTTAGGCCCTCTTTAATTAACTTCATTATTTGATTGTTTCCGCATGGATCAGATATTTCCTGCTTATTAAGTTTACCACGGATGGGCATTTGAGGAGTAAAGAAAATCCTACTACATACAAAAATAGCTTCAAAAGAATTGGTTATGCCAAATTGATGAAAGTGTTTGCACATAATATATTATATACAACATCATAACACAAGAACTTAAATTTTTGCCAGGGTCAATACCTTACAAACAGACATAGAGCATCACACAAGATATAAAC
Organism: Saururus chinensis; assembly: GCA_035235625.1. Taxonomy (NCBI): domain Eukaryota; kingdom Viridiplantae; phylum Streptophyta; class Magnoliopsida; order Piperales; family Saururaceae; genus Saururus; species Saururus chinensis. The sequence goes on from CP141142.1 coordinate 24,864,902, forward strand.
CATTCAATGTAGCCATGACGAATTACCTCGTAAATAAACAGTCTCCACAGAACTGGCCTTGCACAAGATTACAACTGCTGCAACTGGTGCGATGTCCAAGAGTCTTTTGCCTGCAACGTTAATGTTTTGATTAATGTTAAAAACATCACACGACAGAATTTTCTTAGTTATATACAAAAGTGAAAAACTACCGAACATTACAAAAATAACATTTCATAGGTAAAACCTAAACATTCACACGAGAATATTGTGGAGCACAAGAGGCATCGCTTTTAGGGAAACAGATGCAGATTTATGTATATAATTCATTCAAGTAATATTACCATTTCACAAATCGATATCTGATTTGTCATAGCATAAACAACTATAGCTTTACAAACAATAACTTTCCTCATAAGAGTAAAATTGCATCATTGATGAAGTATATAATTATATGAAAGTCAACTGAGAAAAGAAAAGAGAAACAAATATGAAATTTCGTCAAAACAGAAGTATTTTCGTAGTTCGGTGAGATCAGAAGACTCTAATTTCCCATGTGCCAGAAATGTCAAGAGACTTGACTTGCTTCCTGCAACTTAAATAGCTACTTCTACTTTATCTGTCAGGAATAATAATAATTAGAAGAAGTTAAATCTTGCTTGATGACAACCTCTATTTTAGAAAAAGTTCTTTATAAAATGAAAGCTTTTTAAGAGAAGTTTGAGGAGATTTAGAAATGCTTTTTCTTCGAGTTAGTTGGTGTCTTTAACAAAGTTGTTCCAGCAATTTGATTCACCATAGTAAAGTACGAGTGCTGGAAATATTTTAAAAGGGGCCATGAGTTTCTGTAAATTTGCAATCAAATTATTATATGAATAAAATTCCATGTAAGTTAGCAGTGTGTTCTCCACGATTTGGCCCATAATCAATCTCAAAACAGTGGTTTGTGGATGATTTCAGCAGTCCTAAATTTCAAATTAGTGTGTTGGTTAAAATTTCCAGCTACTAGACTAATCTACTGTAAACAATCCTCGCCCAGTAACAGTTTGCTGATTTACTTCACTCTTAGGTGCCACTGAAATCAGAGTCTGCACCCTTGATCAATTATGAAATTTGGTATTATTAAGCCACCATATCTAAAACGTTTCTGGTCAGAATCCTTTTGACAAAGGCCATGGCTACTTTTTGCCTACATCTCACTTGGAAATTGATAAGAGGTATAGCTATTCACAAAAAGAAGAATTTGTGGCATATTAGGTAACCTTCAGGGATGAGTCACCAAGTCCTCGAGTTCGTATAAAAACTGAGCTCATGTTAGATTCTGAAGTGACTTCCATTATGGGAGTTATGTGTTTATTGCCCTATTTATAGATGTGTTCACAGTAGTCCTTAATCGCTGAAGTTAGGTGCTCTTTCATGTCCTAAATTGTGGGTGTATTTTCCTTTAAAAATGGTCAATATTCCACGTGAGCTTATAATGCACCCATGTAATTAGAGACCGACTGTTCATAGCTGATCACCACTCACAGTTCCTTCCTACATTCTTTCGTGGTGCAATAGACCACTTAGGTCTAAGGACAACATCCTCTGTTTGCTAAGCAACACCTTGCCTGGGCACAAAATCATGTCAAGCATATTTATGACAAGAGGCATGCTGATCACAACTCTTAGAGTCTATCTGCACCTCCACAATCTACCATCAGAAATCTCATCATTAGCCTCCAATTTCTAAGCTCCCATTTCTACAGTCCTTATGACTGGAGCAAGTCCAAAAAGTGGCCTACCATCCCGCAACTTCTACTGTTCACCCTGTGTTGCATAGGTGAGGTCTTTGTGAACAATGGCCAATTCCATCCTCAGTTACCTAAAATATCAGATGCTAGTCTCCCAAGTTCAACCTCCTCCACCCATGCCCCACGGGGCCTGGTGGGACTTGTTCCCTCTATCAGCCAAAATGTATGGTTACCAACAAGTTCAGCATCAGGGCCGACTTTTCATTGAGTTACCGGTGGAGTGATAGTGCCATATTCGACAAGATGCTACCTACAACCTGAAGGAAAAGCTTAAGGATGGTTCTTCAATTGTGTACCTTGACGACAAGGTAACGACCGAGCTTGGTGGGATTATAAAATAAATAATTTAATTTTATATAGTTTAGATTAATTTGTTAAATAGTTTATGCTTAATTGGATGGTTGGGTTAACTCTGGATAGAAGGAGCCATTATAACTCATATAATGACCTACTGATCAATGGAGAAGTACGGTTGACATTGCTTTAATTTTCTCTTATGATCCTGCAAGGAAGTTGGATTTCCTAGAACCAATTATGCCATCACCCGGACTAGGTACCCTGAACCAATTAGTCTATATCAAGTCAATCCATATCAAGTGTACCGATGTCATCACCCAGACCCGGTATTCCTGAACCAGTCAGTCTGTATGAAGTTGATCCATGTGAAGTGTGTCAGATTGTTTCTACTCTTTTCTCACCTTTGTTACTCAAACTATCATTTTTGTACAAAATTGCACTTATCTCAACTTTAAGTTATTCAACTTTATGCATCCTTGTTTTAACTTCTTTTTATCACGTATCCTATGAAAGTCTCATATTGAACACTCAAAAAATGTCTCCCCAAACCAATCACATACCTTCCTTGATAAACAAATTTTTAATTAATAGTCTTGGAAAGAAACATGTCAATCCATGGCCCACGAGATTTGCCCTTGGTTTGGCCTAGTAAATCTATTAGCTACAATTTCAAGGTAGCATAATAGATGAACGAATTGAAGAAGAATAGATGAGAAGAGGAGTTGGAGTCAACATCTTAGGACTGACTGTCCACCACTTCTATTAATGAAACCTTCCTTCTACAAGCCATACTAACGAAGTCAGAATTTAAGTTCCGTTTGGTTGGGGGTCATGATTCAATGGGTTCGGTTCATTTCAGGAAAACTTCCAGCTAATGTATGAACCCAAGGGGCCTAGTTAAATTTTCTCTATAATTTGGGAGGAGGATGAGAAACATCTTATAAGTTTAAAACAAGTGACTTCCCGTCCATGGATCACTCATTCCAAATAACGAGATAACATATGATAAGAAGAGGCTGGATTGAGGCTTTTTATGTATCTCTAGTAATGGAGATCACCAGCAAAATAGAAGTTCTCAACCCAGCTAGAGGGTTAGATAACAGACTCATTATAGAAGGCATAAGCATAGCTAATAACCTAGAAAAACATAAGAAATGAAAGGGGCAAGACAGCTGCTTGTGGTGGAAAAAATTAATGCATATTAGATGAGTCAAACAAAGGAAAAAATGAGAAAAGAAAAGGCTCCCAAGTATATTATACCCTCTTAACAGGGTCCAAGGTTGTGAGAAGACAGAGTGAGCAATGTGCTGCTGCATGTTTGTGTGCATAGAAAAACGAAGGAAAAAATGAGAAAAGAAAAGGCTCCCAAGTATATATATACCTCTTAACACAGTCCAAAGGTTGTGAGAAGACAGAGTGGGCAGTATACTGCTGCATGCGTGCAGTGTGCATAAAAAGTGGACCCTCCTTGAAAACTCATTGGGTTTTACACTGGCAGACAATAAGCTGGCACAAGTACAGACTGGCAGTTGCTAGCTCGTAATCAAGACCCGATAATAAGTGGTTGCGGATAGGCAACCTCCTTGCCAGTGCATGGGCATATATGGGCCGTGAATATTAGCAAAAAATAATTGAAATGTGAACAATCTTTAATTGCGATCACATTTGGGTGATCTTGCCAACTTTTGCCTAAATTCGGCAATTTTTGTCACTTTGCTACAAGCATGAAGCCTTCCTTGTAAAAATATCTTACCTAGGTGTGTCCAATCAAATAAGACAATAGACATAATCAAATTAGAAACCTTTTTTTGGCACCCAACAAGAACATACTCTAGGAACAGAATATAATCTAGAATTCCACAATATCGTTGGCCCATGTGTTCCTTATGTAACTTTATCTGCCTCCTTATGTTCCGGTGGATTTTACCCCAATATATAATCGAGCAAAATAAAAGCTTAACATTGCGCCTCAAGTTGGAGCATACATATCATGTATGCCAAACTTGGCCAAAATGAAGTCCTTAGTGAATTGTCGCAATGCCTGGGAGAAAATATCAACAGGTTGTTCTTTAAAAGCAGTATAAGTAGTAGTAATTTCCTCCTAGCAATCTTTTTAATCATAAAATAGTAATCTACTTTGATATATTTGGTACGTTCATGGAACACCGGGTTATTAGAAATAAGAATAACAGCCATACTATCAAAAAATACATACATAAAACCTGAATAAGAACCTGAAGAAGAAAGCCAAGCACTGACAGAAGCATTTTTAGCCGCATCACTTCACACACTGCCAAGGGCATTACCTTGTGTACCTCCGCACTAGAATAAGAAACCACATTGTTTTTTGCCTTCCCAATTAACAAGGTTGCCTCACAAGAAATGTGCAATAACCACTTGTAGAACGCCTATCAAACAAAAAACCAACCAAAACACCATCATGAAAAAGAAAGGTTCAACACACCTAAGATTCTCAGTCTGGCGAGATCTCAGACAGACCTTGGAGAAATCAGGGAAAATGATCTTGGTGATCCAAAAATGGGTTTTACACAAGCCGAAAAAAGCTGTTTAGTGAGGAATTTTCAGATTCAGGGCAATTACAAGGTTCCCATGCTCATCTAATATATTCCACTTCAGCTGAGGATGGATGAAAGAAGAAGAAAATTGAAGTTTTAAGTGAGAAAGAAGCGGAAGTATTTTTGTAGTGGAAGAAGAGGGTTTGCTGTTAATGGAAAGAGATAGTCAGGAAGATTGATAATAAACAGATTGTTATGATTGCTACAAACCATGAAAAAAAATGTTGCTGACTGCTGAACCGCAAAGGAAGCAAAAGGTCAACCATTGAAAGTATGAAACTCTAAATCTGGAGTGTTATGGAAAGGAAAGAATAAGAAAAGAAGGATTTGATTGTTGGTCAGCTGAGGAAAAAAAGGAACTGAGAAATAAATTCCTAAAACCAGGTTGTTAATATAGAAGGGCTGATTATAACAACTGCAATTTTTTAAAATTATTTTAAACATTTTTTACTTCAAAAATTGATCCCAAAAAGTTTTTGCCACATTATGAGCCCAAACATGGTCCAAAGGGGTTCAAATAATTACTTTGGATCTTCTCTAGACTTAGGAAAAAAGGCTATAGTTTTGAGGTTTATTTGATTTTGGAGGGTTTAAAGCTTATTTGCTGACCTAGAAACTCAGTCAAACCGTTGGAGACACTACTAGACTACCCCGTAGAATTTAAGGTTTCTGATCTACGTACCATGTAAACAATATCATACTAGAACATAAAGCAAATTGGTGTATTATAAAACTTCCACATTTTGACTATTTGACCCATGTTTTATACCATTAATCCCTATTTGACCCAGAAACTCAGTCAAACCTTCGGAGACACTACTAGACTACAGTGTAAACAATATCATACTATAACATAAAGCAAATAGGTGTGTTATAAAACTTTCACATTCTGACTATTTGACCCATGTTTTATACCATTAATCCCTATTTGACCCATCCTAATCCCCAAAAAGCCAAAGATATTAAAATCCTAATCTCTATTTTTTAAGATATGTTGATTTTAACTTTATAATATTATCTTACACTTCGAAACTCAGATTCGCACGTTCTTGATATCATTAGAAAGCTCTTAACAAGCTTTATCAAATGAGATCCCAATGACTATGTTTTCTTGAATTTTTTTGTAGGCCCCACATATATAGAACACTTCTCAATAATAATTTTTTATATTTTTGCATATATTATATATATTTAGATTTGCGTATTTTTAATGCCATTACAAAACTCCCAAAAATCTCCATCAAATGATACCCAATGCCAAACTAGTCCTAAATATGAATAATGTGCTCCTTGACACAAAGTCCTTCAAAATTATTGTCTTCACCAACCTACAACATAATATTTAGCCAATGAGATTTAGATTCATAGTTGCCTACTATGAGTGTAGTTAGGACAACATAGAGCTTGTGTGTATAACTAACGATCATTATGATTCTCACATAGCATGTAAGGGAGAACTTTGTTCAATACATATTTTATTTCTAAATTATTTTATCTTATCTACAATGTATTTACATGCGTAATGCATCAACATTCTTGCTAGTATCTCTTAATACACAAAGTTTTGACATGAAACCTCCCTCATGAATTAGAAACTAGATTTAAAGATGAAAAAGAATGCACCCAAGAACACTTAAAATGGACTTTCAATGGCTGAGATATGCCCATATAAAGTTTGGGGTACAACAAAGTTCCCAGCCTACACATAGATGCATGAAGACCACTACCTAAATTCGTCAAAAGTGAGCCTAGATAAGCTCTTAGATGAATGGTTTGAATTTTCTACGCCTAAAGAATGAATTTGTTAGATAGGAAGCCTCTAGAACCTCACAAGATAACCCAAAATCAAGATAAGGCCGAAGAGAATCTAGTCAAATAAAATATGCTTGATAGGGCCTTAAAAAAAAACCAAATGTCTCAACTAGAAATTCTGATTGACACAATTCTTGGACGATTCTCAAAGCTGGTTCAATGGCCTACAAAATCATATCTCACAACCATTTCGTCATTTGACGTTTTAGGGGTCAAGTCCAATGTCCTATTAGTGTCCAAGAAACCCAGGACACTTCCATAATCCAATTTTCTCTCTTGCAATTTTTGCGAAAATTAGAGGCTTAAAAATTCGATAAATATCCCTATAAACCTCTCCCCTTCTCTCTCAAAATTACTGGGCTCTCTCATTCCTCTCTTTGGTGGTCTGTCACTTTTAATTCCCCCTCTATCTAAAGTTTTCTCTCTCTAGAAGCTATCTTCTCCCACCTATCAGTTTCTTTCTCTTTGATTCTTCCTCTTCCAACCTTCTTTTCATAATTGTTCTTCAATTCTCTTCCTATTCCTAACTTTTATTTAGTATTCCATCAAGTATTTATGGTAGATTTCTTTTGTTCATAGGAACCGAGTTCAAGAATGCTGATTTTGACCAAGTAATTAGACCTAAAGAGACTTATGATTTGGCCGTTATGAACATTTCTTAGCAATACTAAGATTTTTAGGATTAATTTTATGATTGATTGCTTGTTTATGTGATTTTTGTCATTTTTTATGATTTTTGTGATTTTTTGGATTTATTTGATTCTTGGAATATGTATAAGAAATTCATAACTAATTATGTATAAGTTTAAAAATCATGAAATTTTAATTATGATGTAATTATGCTTGTCTTGATTTTGTATATATTTTTTCATAATTTTCAAAGTCCGTTGGACAAATTACATGACCAAATTGTCCCTTGGACTCATTTTGTAGTTTTACCCCTTGTATAACTAAGTTTAGGGGCATCATAATTTCTCTCATATAATCATGTCAGTAGGATCTTATTAATTTTTCATGAATTTTTTATCTGTATTCTATTTTCTAGGATTTTATAACCAAAAGGTTGCCTTTTGTGATATTTTTCATGATTTTCACATATTTTCGTAATAATGCTGGAATTACCAATAAATACCTACTAACACATATATATTAATATTTTATAATTTATTTACGATGATATGTCGAGTTTATGTGCATGTTTAAGATTTAATTATTTTAGTAAATTTTAACACTATTTTTACGTATTGCCCAAATTGTACATATAAGGCAATTTCCCGTGTATTATTATAAATTTTACTCCATAATATGTTTGTATAGAGTATGTGAGTATTTATTATAACTATGTTGGATATGTTCTTTAATACTAAATGACTATAGGTGTATATATATATATAGATATATATATTGCATGCATTTGACATATGCATGTTTATAATTATATGCTACTATGTGATATATATAATCATTCCAAGGCATCATATGATTTAGAACTCCACAATGTGGTATGGGACATGAGCATTTGAGGGTGGATCTCTTGTCATTCATTCCTCTGTAGTTGGCAAGTACTAGGTCTTGCCTACATGGTACTCAGCACCACTGATGTGTTGCCAACTTTGGTTAGTATGAACTTAGTCAGTCTAGGTTAACCAAAGTGGTAAGGCATGATGCCAACTTTTTGGTTGCACGGTAAAGGTAAATTCTCTCTTAAAAGTTTTGTTTCGTTATGGGAATTGTGAATCACTAAGAAACCTCACATGATCATTAAACAATTGGGTAATAGCCACTATGATAGAAAAACTCGAGCTTTTTCTCCTCTTTCTTAATTTAAAAGTGGTGTATGACAATTAGTTGATTGATTGATGACATCATGAAAGTCCGTAGTCTCGTGCCTTGAAATTGTTCAAAAGGATAACAGTCCAAACCTAGTGATGCAAGACCCCAAACCCCTCTGGCAACTTTTCTACTAAGATTGTGGTGCGACTCCTTGAAACGTTGTAATTGCGAGTTCATCAACAAGATATTTTTGCACTTAACCAGTGGTAATGGATAATGGAATTAAACTTGTTTCAATAATGGATTGCAAATAAAATAGAATTATTCAATTAATAAATCACTGAATTTGATATATTGTTGATACATGATAGTTACTCATGCGTTAAATTACTTAATTTCGTGATGTTGTTTATGAATACTCATGATGATAACATTGGGGGTTATTTTCCTTACCGGACCTTTGCTCACACCTTTTCTTTCTTTGTTTTTGGATTTGTTCTTGAGATTTTTGTGTTAGGAAATATTGAGGAATGGGGCAATTTTTGAGGTTATTTTGCTTGCACTTGACGATCATAAATGATTTGATGGTTAGATTAAGGCTCACGTCAGGGTTGATTTGTTTTATCAGGTTTAAATTTAGCGGGGCGGGGTAAGGGGGGCGGGGGGGGGGGGGGGGAACACTATTAATAAAAATAAATAAGAATCAAGATAAAAAGAAAGCAAAGAAGGGTTGATAAGAATATAACTAAAAGGTAGAAATTACAAAGGGTTAATTGTCTTTGAGAGATCTTGCCCATCTTGCAGTGATCGAGGCAATCTCAAAGAAATCTTGCTAAGAAGGGGGTAAATCTATTTCCCCTAACTTGAATCAGTACGCTCACAAAGACCAATATTACAAACTATAATAAAAGGCAACAACTTGTATGCATGTATGAACACCATGTTTTTTATACAAAAGTTCTGGCCTCAACATCTCTTCGAATGACGAAGAATTCGAATTATTGCATATTAATGATAAGTAAATGAAGCATGCAAAATTGGCAAACAATGCCACATGTAAAAGAAATATCCGGCCAAATAACAATGAAAATATGTTTCCCTATCAGACAATAACATGTTTTACTTGAGTAACAATATGCTTACAATCATTAAGTAAGTTATTCAATACAGGTAGAAGCTTCGATTCAGGATCCATGAGGGTATATACAGATCTCCCACAAGACATAAATGTCAGAAAGCAAGTCAATAACATACTTGTTCCTAGATGAGATAAAGTAACACCCAATGAGAATGAACCACCTTAATGCAAAGAAATAATTAAAATCACTCACCAAATGTTTCTTTAAGAGATAAATCCCTTGTAAATTGCAAGCAAAAGAAGGGCCTCCAACAGTAAAACAGAAGGATACTAGTCTTTTGCGGCATAAAACATGCACTTCACAAGCAAACTAGGACAGAGAATAGGCAGCCACAAGTTGGCTTAGAAAAGAAGAGAGGGACTGAGAAAGAAAGGTTGATTAATAAACAAAACTCCACTTTCCCTAAATATATGGCATACAAAAGAAATAGAAGAAAACGAACCGTTCTAGATTAGATTGCTCAAGATTGAACTTGCTCTTAGTACTGTGATAGATTGAAGAAGAATAAAGGAGAAAAGTAAAAATCTATGCCTTAAAGCTGACTGTCCAATTTCTTTTATTATTTGGGACCTTCCTTCTACTCTCTCTTACAAGGTAAGTTCAATCAAATCAGCAATTCAAATGTGTACAAAATCTAAATATAATCAACTCAGAGATAATCTGGAAGCAGAATATAATCTAAATCTCCATAATATTGATTAGGGATGCCACTCGGGTCGGGTAAATGGTAAACCCGACCCAAACCCGACCCTAATGGGTCGGGTTTGGTTTTAAAAAAAAACCCGAATAGCTTATTCGGGTCGGGTTCGGGTTTTAGGTGATCCAACCCGACCCAACCCAAATATAAATAAAAATTTTATATTTTTTTATATATTTTTTAATATAATTTAAAAAAAAATAAATAAATTATTAAAATAATATTTTTTTATTCTATTCGGGTCAAACGGGTCGGGTTCAGGTCGGGGTCGGGTTCGGGTTTTGTTATATGGTATCGGGTTCAGGTTTGGCAAAACCTGACCCGAACCCGATGCAGCGGCATCACTAATATTGATGGGCCCACATGCTCCTTGGGTGACTAGATAGCTGTAGCAACATTCTACCAAGCAAAAAGCCAAAAACCCTTCCAAATAACCACCTAAGATACTGGTACAGAAACTAGACAAACTTTACCTTGTAAACAAAGGCATTTGAGAATTTAGACATATTCACAATGTTAGACCCATAATACAATACCAATTATCATTATCCTTACATGTCAAACGTATTAGTAATTGGGTGGAAAATTCTCATGTAGTTTGTAAAAAGGTAAACAAATTTGAAATGCATAAGTTATTGAAATTTAGGAACAAGTAGTTAGTTTCACCATACTTCAGGAACAGTAATGACATGCTTAAAAAACTACTCTTTATTAGTATGTACATGGCTTCAAAAATACAGAAGTTATTTGTTAGACCCTACTATGTGCAATCTGTTTTACCCAAAACACTCACAAGGGTCAATACAGAAGTTATTTGTTAGACTACTATGTGCAATCTGTTTTACCCAAAACACTCACAAGGGTCAATACACGGTAAATGGGTGTATTATATATCCTTATGACAACTAAGAGTAGTGGGGCCAGGTCTTGAACTTAAGTAAATTTTGATTGACCTATGCTCGAACATTAGCTCCGAACCACATACCACAAATATAAATACAATTGATTTAGGTTTGACATTGAAGAAAAAAATTTAACCATTAAAAATACCCATTTAGATGTTTTTGAGAACATATAAAACTAAATACTCTTTGCAAATGATTCAGATTTGTTTCCTAGCAAAAAATAATGTTTTAATAGTTAATGATAGGGCCAAATGATGGAGCAGAATCCATGTCACTGACCCATTCCAAAAGGGATAAGGTGTTAAATACGATGAAAATTGGTAATAATTAAAAAGAGTTAATAAAGAAAATCACAACTGGCTGTTACTTCGGCTCATGAGTGAAGATTACTTAATTGATAACAAATTAATACCAAAATAGTCATATAGAAGAAGGAAGAACACCTGCATTGGTGGCATGTCTTGCCAGCTACTTGGTCATAGATTCTGTATCCATTAGAATCATATCCATCCGTAAACAAAATCCAGGTATCTTTATATGTCCCAAGCAACTTCTCATGTTCCTCTGTATATATCTCTGCCTTCTCACCCTCTCTTACCAATTCCTCATTTTGCAGTGACTCCTTAGCTCCATTCCGACGAACTTCCGTATAGCTCACAGGAGTCAGGTTCTGTAATCTAATATTCAAAAGCCACCAAGCCAGTTACCATTGGTACAAACAATCCCATAAATGTGTCAATTTTAACCCCAAGTAGTGCCTTTCAACAATAAAACTGGAAATAAGAACGAATATTGATCATACAAAAAAGAACCTCACAACAGAGAAACTATAAATTGAATCCAAGATTAATACATCAGATGGAGCATTTTCAAGAATACAAAAACACCGACCCTTGATCAGACGGGTTGAACCTTTCCAGAAAAAATAGCATAAAACAGAAAGCATAAAATAAATTCAGCATTGATCGAAGTTGAACAGATTGGTTATTTCAAGAAAAGGAAAAACCAGTAAAGCATCAGCAACACAGAAACTGAGCCTTAGCTTTGATCCAAGAATCAAGCATTCTAAAAAACGCAGCATTAAAAATCACAAAAGGCAAACTAATTAGACTCAACATTGATCAAACAGACTCGTTTTTTTCTAAAAAACCACAAAAACATAACAGTCAACATCTAGAACAGATTAAGGGAGTACGCATTTGGCCTGACCTAGAAGACCGTCGAGGCGGGGATAACGCCGTGTGGCTAAGAGGCTTGGTGTCTCTGTGCCTCTTCTGAACACGCTTCTCAGACTGCACCTGGGACTTAAGCTTGAGGGAGATGTCAGGGATGCCCAGCTGCTGCATCCTCTGCAAGTTCTCCCTGATCCTCTCCTCCCTCATCCTCTCATACCCAGACTTCTCCCCGTCACTGCCGGATGGCACCGGCATGGCCGGGGATTTGGTAGCGCCTGCCGGAGTCTCCAGCGGTCCGGCTCTCCGCCCCATTGTCACCATTTCTCTCCCACTCTGGACTCCGCCCTCGCTCTCTGCCTCTCTCTCCCCAACGGCTATTGAAGAGAAAGTAGTGTCGCAGTAGCGGGAGGGGAGACTACTGAAGTTTACGGGGACTACGCGAAGACTCCTTTGGAAGGAGCATGTTTTTTGAATGACGGGCATAGACCGTAGGGCGCGGCGCTCGATGGCTCGGAGGACTTAAAAGCGGCGATGGTCCGCACCCACCGGACGTAGCCTTGAAGAGATTTGAATTTCGAAATTGGAATGGCACTAAAAATCCTAAACCCTCAATTCTGGTCATTAATTGAACTTCTTCTTTGCACAAACTGTGAGGTCCCTTTTACGTTTAATTTCTCTTAAGACATAGTCATCATTGATATTTATCAATGTTCATAGTAAAATTATATAGTAGATAATAGTATAATTTTATTATCGTCTACTTTTAATAATATTAAAATATAAATAACCAATAGGTCTTAGGGAGAGATTGAATCGTATAATTTCTCATTTATTATAGTTTAAGACTTTTATAGTGGACATCAGTGCTTAAATTTTTTTTGGAAAAATTATTTAAATAATAATTAAAAAGAAAATATTTACCACTTTGGGAAATATTTCCCAAGGTGGTGTTTTTTGTTGCCACACAGGCGCCAGCCAAGCAGCTAGCGCTTGCGTGGCTTTTTTTTAATTTTTTAGCTGATTTCGTCGTTTAGAAGGACAAAATTAGGTTTAAGTTGATTTCGTCCTTCTAAACGACAAAATCGGTTTAATGTCTTAAACTTTACCCGATTTCGTCCTTTAGAAAGACGAAATCAACTTACGGCGATTTCGTCCTTCTAAATGACGAAATCGCAAATTAATGTTTATGGACTCTATTGCAAACCAGACTGCTCTTTTTTTTTTTGCCGTTTCAACGCCTATAAACCGGTTGCCATTACAGCATACCCGGGGTAAACCCGACTCTTCGTTATTTTTTGTTACTTATTACTTACTGTATCTCAGTTATTATCAACTAATTTCTTTGTAAAAAATAAAAAAAGAATTGATGCTCTAAGGTTGAAACTAATGCGGGTTTTAACTTTTTAATAATTTTTCGTTGCCCAAAAGGCTAATAGTCTAATAAATAATAATAACTCCTCAATTGCATTAGTTGTTAAAAAAAGTCACCAAATTCATAAACATGGATTGAAATAAAAGAACATTAATGTGGGTGTGTTTCATTAATGACAAAATTAAAGTGAATGTGAATGTGTAGCATTAATGGAATGTGGGTGTGCTGCATTAATGACAAAATTAAAATGAATGTGTAGAGCATTAATGGCATTGCTGCTATAGTGGAGAGTAACGATTAGGTGATTTCGTCGTTTCCACCCTTAGATATATTTAAGCTACTATGATAAAAAAAACACAGATTTGAAGCTTAAAAAAAACACATATAGTAATTCTTTTAAATATTTCATATCCATCCTCCTCCCCACCAACCTTAACCCAGACCCAAAGCTTCCTCTCTGACCCAATGGAGCTTGATACTCTAGACTCCGGTGACGAGGACTCCTATTCCTTGCTTTTGAGTTTCTCCGTCCCCCCTCCCATCCGCACCTCCCCTCCTTACCCCTTCTTTGATTCCCCCAAAAATTATACCCCCGACTCCGAGTCTGACTCTTCTTCCCTCCCCACCCTCCTTTTCTTCAACTAGGACCACAGCTGCTTAGCCGCTAGCACAGACCGCGTCTTCCATATCTACAACTACCCTTCTGCGAGATCTTCCGCCGGGATTTCGACCACAACTCCGGCGCCCCTGTAGTCATGGATACGGGTACGCGCCAATGATACACTTGGTACACGCGAAAACGGGCATAAACCCTTTTATAAATATAAAAAAATATTATAACTAATAATATATAATTATAATACTTCTTTTAGAGCATAATAAGACCATATAATACCGTATCAACCGATACGGGTTCTAAAATTAATTTATTTAATTAAAAATAATTTTGTAATTAAAAAAATTAATTTTTTAATATAGTATCGATACATATCGGCCGTATCGATACAGTACGGCCGATACGCATTGAAAAATGGTGTAGGGGGCGTATCGCCCCCCGTACCGTATCGGTATCGACCGATATGAGTACGTATCGATCGATACGGACCCGTATTGGTCGATACGTCCTTCCATACCTGCAGCTAGCATTAGCGTCGTCGAGATGCTCTTTCATTGCAACATCCTCGCTCTCGTCGGCCCGACGATGCCAGCGAGATCATGAAAAAGTCTATCCGGTAGAGCAACGATAGCTCCATTCATAACTCAGTCGCGATTTTGTCATTTAGAAGGACAAAATCGCCGTAAGTTGATTTCGTCCTTCTAAAGGACGAAATCGGGTCAAGTTTAAGACATTAAACCAGTTTCTTCATTTAGAAGGACGAAATCAACTTAAACCTGATTTCGTCTTTCTAAACGATGAAATCAGCTAAAAAATTAAAAAAAAAAAGCCATGTAGGCGACAGCTGCTTGGCTGGCGCTTGCGTGGCAAAAAGGAACACCACTTTTGGTAAATATTTCCCAAAGTGGTCCAAAGTGGTAAATATATTTTTTTAATTATTATTTAAATAATTTTCCCATTTTTTTCTATATTTTTAGAGAAAATAAATTACTTTATGATCGGTTCGGGGTTGTGAGAGGTCTTTGAGCTAACTTACTAGTTACAATTGGTTTCACAAAGAAATTCATCGCAAGCAAACAATTACATACTATTGTGTACAATATAATTTTATGATAACTTATTGATAAATTAATTAGACTCTTTGTCTTTATTGGGAAGAACCATTTCCCTGGGAAATTGTGTATCCAACATTTTGTGTGGTTTTTGAAATGTAGCTTATGGGGCTTGACCGTGCGGGGGACTTTGAAATATAAAAGCTCACAAACTCAACTCCTAGATTGGATAAGAAAGATAGTGTTGAGAGCAACGACGAGGTGGGAAAAGGGAGTGAACTTTATGATTGTGAAATTCAACTTTTCTAGCAACCATTGGGGCTTGGTTGCTACAGGGCCAAAAGTTGTATCTTAATCAAATCAACTGAATTGGCCATGATACATCAGGCTTTACGTCTTGGCCTTGTTCTCTATATGATGTGTAACTTGCTTTGTTTTGTGTGATAAGTGTTATACTCCCTCCAACCAACATCAATAGCTCTATTTGAGAAAAAAGTTTCTTCAATATTAATAGTGCTATTTTATTCAATTTAAATAGTTGGGTAGTTACAAAAGAGTATCATAAGTTTATTTTTCATAATAAAAATTATTATTTTTTAAATATAGCAATTAATATGGGATTGAGGGAGTATAATTTAATGATGCATGAATTTTTGTAAATTAATATATGCTCACAATTTTGAGGCTACAATAGACTTGAACCTCTTTCGGAGTTGTTGTTTGTGACTAAGTTTTAATGATGTGTGTAACCATGATACTTATTATGCACTTCATAAAATCTTTAAAAAAACGCTTTCATATTTGGTTGTCCCTTATGATAATGACAATCCTATATAGACCATTGGCTGCATGTTTACTATCTCTTTGTGTTTATGTGACATAATTTCATTGTTTGTATTAAATATCTAATGTTATATTGTCAATGGATTCTTGGTTTCTTTTCTTATCGAAACATGATAATGGCGCAAAAAGTTATTACAAACTTAATATAAGTTTGCAGTTTTGGGCCTACAAAAGACTTGAACTTCTTCCAGAGTTGTTGCTCATGACTCAGATTTAATGATATGTGCAACCTTAAAAATATGCTTTCATATTTAATTGGTTGTCTTTTTTTATAATGATAATCATATGTAGACCATTAGTTGCATATTTAATGTAATAATTTTAATATTTGCATTGAATCTCTAATGTTGTATTGATTGTAGATCAATAGATTCTTGGTTTTTTATTGTCTTAGCATGATACTTGTTTTGTACTCATTCATAATCAAAGAACTGCCACATATAAGGACTTGATTGAAATTATTTGTCAAATATAGGTGAAAGAATATTTCTGTCATATGTAATGTTAATTGACTAATTTCATTTGTCAAAAACCGTAAGTATGTATCTTTATCTTCATTTGATAATCAAATTAGGGATAATGTGTTGATATGCTAGTTTGATTAAATAGATATTAAAGTCTCATATAGCCCTTCTTATTGTCTTTACGAGGACTATTCCTTTGTAAAAATAAAAATAAGATACATATTTAACAAGTTCAAAACACGTTACGAGGTATTTTTTAGCCTTATGATTATTTAATTGCTTGGGTAAAATGGTAAGAGGGCTCCCTTCAATTAAACAAAGTGGGAAACACAGTCAATATTACGAGAGAAAAATAAAATTACAAATGCCACTTTTCAACAATAAAGAAAATTCACAAACAATCTTAGAAAGATGAATATGACTTTCACACTGCATGTTAAGGGATCTCTTATGAAATGTCTTCATTCCTGAAGATGTGATTATTTCTCTCCCTCTATAAGAAATAGATTGCACAATTAATGAACAACTTCAAAATAAAACCTAAGGAATAGAATGACTAAAAAATGAATATGCCGCATGCTAAGAAAATGTGATGGGTCATTTGAAGATCCGCCTTGCAAAGAATACATCAATGAACAAATTGAATGCCTTTCTCTTGGATTTTATCCAAAGTAAGAAGACGACATGTAACATCAACCAACTTATAAAAGAATGACGAGGAATATGATGTTTAAACCAAATATGGGAGGTCCATTTGAACTTGGGAACATGCTTGTAAAGAGCCTTGTAGGTAGATTTTGTTGAAGAATTACCTATGAACTTGGCTTCCACTTGACTACATCAGTGTATTGGTTAACAATAGAAATATAATCACTAATGATATGCAGCAAATGATCACAACTCAAATTTATATGTTGATTCCACTTCCAGTGACCATTGATCAAACTGAGACAAAACTCTCCATTTGTGCACTAGGCACTAACCATAGTTATGAAGGAGAATAAAATTTTCAACCCAAGGATCTATATAGAAAAGAATATTTCTACCATTATTAATCTTATAAGAAATAAAAGCAATCATCATGCTTTGAATAGAAATAATATTCTTCCAAGAAATAGAAGCATATAAAGGAGCGTCGGAATGCTAGATAGTTGAATCCTAAATATAATATCGATGTATCCATTTGATCCAAAAAGAATTTTTCTATTTTAGAAGTCTAAAAAAATGTTTGGATAAATCAATATAACACCAATCTTTCATTGATCTAATTCCCAAACTTCCTTTTTTTTAGGATTACAAACTTTCTTCCAATTAAGAGGATAAAAGCTACTACTATTAGTAGAGCTACTCCAAAGAAAATTAGACATTAGAAATTCTAATTTCTTGATGACACTAGAAGGAAGCATGAAATGGAGAGACCATTAAATATGCATGCTAGAAAGAACATATTTTAGGAGCTCTAATCTCCAAGCATAAAAAAGTAAGCTATTTTCCAACCCACAAAGGCTTAATGGAATATGTCACACCCCCTAACCTAAAACTGGTGAGAGGATGCGGCAACTTCTAACCCAACCGTGGATTAGATCAGGATTCATAGCCAAGCCATGACTTTTATTAAAAATAATCCATATAATAAATATAAAAAAAAATTAACTACTTTTTTATGATAACTAGGAGTATGCATTCAATATACAAGTCCTGGGGCAATAGCATAAGCATATGCCCTAAACTTTAGAAGAAAATCTACCATAATTAAAAATGCAATGATAACAATATAATATGAAGTTTTTTAAAGTGCTTTCATTTATTTTCTCCCAACTAGCCCTTATTAAAGATTATTCCCCCACTCAATGGCTCCTCAATTATCATCCTGCTCGCAAAACAAGTCATCCTAAGCACCTGTGTGACACCATCACACACAAGATCCTGAAGGATTCCCAAAACGAAACAAGGATGAGTATAAACTTAGTAAAGTTTTAAAAATAATTACATTAACACCCTACTACATGCATCAACATTCAAATTAAATTCCTTTAGCCCATAATGTACATATATCTGAAAAGTACATCAAAAGACATACAAACCATATCCATGTAATTTAATCTCTGAATTACATCCAAAAAAAGTCTAAATATAATATAAATCAAAGTAACAAGAAATAGTTTTACTTGGCATTCCAAATCATAGATGTCAAAATAATACCTGGTCAAGCCGGTGCACACAGACATGACTAACCTGGACTTCCAACTACAAAATTATCAATAATATAAACATCTTAGTCATCTCAACCTAGGGAGGGAAAAACTTGCCCTTTCGAACAGAAAACCCTACCCTTTCGAACAGAAAACTAATTAAATAAACCTTAGATATGGCTAATCCGACAATCATAGAAATCTCGATTAATTATGATTAATCAATAATTTATAAATTATTTTTATAATGCACTAAATTATAAACATGTTTATATGTACAACCCCAAGTAATCATGCTACTTCATGTATGCCATAATTTAGTAAATAATTTCTTATATGCTAAGACATGCATGTAACATGGATTCACTAAATTAATGTTAGACATGTGCATACATAAGAGTCCCTAATATACCTCAATCATACATAGCCTATTATGTGCAAATGAATATAAAAAATATAAGGATAAATTTGTAAAATATACATATAATCCATTTTTCATAAAAAAATGTATGTTTAACTACATCAAACAAGGTGTTAATGTAATAAATCACTCTTAAAATGAAAACCCCTTACCTCTAAATAGTAGAGAATTATTTTAATTTGCTCTCTAGATCAAGGAATGCCTAATAATAAATTAAGATTCATTGGCCCTAAGCATAAAGTATAATTATTCTATCAAATTAAGACTCAACATACCCCTTTACGATCCAATGTGCATGTGCAACATGTGTTCAATTCCCCAAACAAATGTATTAATTCATTATGATAGAAAAGTATATCATGAACTACATAATCCTAAACATGAGTTATATGTAACATGAAGCACCTTTAATACAATGACTATTAATAATATTCTCATGTGTGTGACATATAGAATTATTATTAACTACATATTGTGAGCATGATTTGTAAATATATATTCATGAGGTTATAATGCTAAACATCCCAATCAATATGCATACATGATCCAAATCATAAATATAGTTTAATCCAAATAAATGATAAAGCTTAACATTAATTCCCAAATATTATACATACTCGAGCCCTGACCTGAGTTTATGAGATCTCAAAATGATCTTTGTTATCCTAGGTTTATCTATATTATTATTATAAAGTTGAGACTTTAGTTGACATTATTATGTAGTAAGAGTTTATAACGCCTTCCAAGATAATAAGTTCAATGTTTATAACTTCAATTTCCCATTAAGGATATTTTAGCCAATTTTATATTATTAAAGTGTCTTAGTAATTTCTATAAGGTACACAGTAGGGTCAAGGAATTCTACGTATATTGTTAATTAACCAATAATTTTAGTTTTATCACAAGTATTAAGCCAAAATCATAAATATAATTAAGTTGGTGAAAACCTAAGGGTATTATTAGAATTAAAATGATACATTGACAACTCTATGACATTTGAAATTTAAACTATAGATTATTAAGAGAGTCATACAACTAGATTAAAATTGGTAAATTGTTTTTATTAATATAGCCTCCTGAACCGTGACAGGTTCATTAGGCACATTAAAATTTACCATTGAAGGGAAAATCGTAATTTTATACAATTACTTAGATTTTATTTCGACTTGAACTTGGTATGGATGTTCATTAGGATTGTATAAGCTTACCATAAATTTATAGAATTTTTATAAAATTTCTATGGTTTTGAAACGAGTTTAGATATGTGATTTTATTATTTTATGCCTTTATTAGACCGGTCCGGGAATTAAACCTGAACCGGACCATCGACTTGAACCTCCTTAAGTTCAAAACAGAGCCCGTCCCTGAATGCTCTATTCTGGATTGGGAAAGTGAGACTATGGGCAGACCTCTGAAGCCCATGGACCACCCAGCTTTTTCGTGCTTGTTCTTAATAGCTCTCCGGAAAAACTTTTCCTCAGGGATAGAATTTCGCCCCACTGCCATCAAAGTGAAGAAAAACTCTCTGTTCACAAAGAGTGACACACAGATAAGGTTCCAAGTTGTCAAAAACTCAGTTTTCCACCATTCTAATAATCAATAACAAAAACCAAGGGATTAATAATCTATTTTCATAAGTTCATCATTGCCTATAAACCCACAGTAAAAAAAACCCTATATACAGGTCATGAATTTCCACAAACATGGACATCAATAATTAACTGTGCAATGCAGCAAAAAACCAATTCTTGCTTCTCAACCTCTTTGTTGGTGAAAAAATCAGTCTAGGTAACAACACAATCATACATAATTTAATTAAATTGAATCAAACTTTATTGTCATAACTAAAAACATGCATAGAATAAGCCATTCTTGACATTGGGCACATGAATCAAAATCTAACCATACTTGAGACTTGATATTTGATTCCATTACATTAAGGAATGATTTCACACAATTACAACTTAAATATTATTTACAATTCATACAAGAATTTCATTACCATGAAAGCAAAGCTCGATAGAACTATAATGTGATCGATCTTTATTGTCATAACTAAAAGCATGCATAGACTAAGCCATTCTTGACATTGGGCATATGTATCAAAATCTAACCATAGCCTGAGACTTGATTTTTGATTCCATTACATTAAGGAAGGATTTCACACAATTACAACTTAAATATTATTTACAATTCATTCAAAGAATTTCATTACCACGAAAGAAAAGTGTGATAAAACTATAATGCGATCGATGGATTCGAGACAGGAGCTCAAAGTATAAAAGATACTGTATCGCTATAGTACTTGCGACCCAACACTATTCTTTCCCCTCTCTTTCTTTATTTTTCTCTTTATATTTCTCTCCTTTATAAACTATCTCCTCTCTTTTATATGAGTTGTTCCCTCTTAAATTAGGATTCCGGGAAGATTAGGCTCATCAAAATTCCTTTCCACCTAAACTTCTCAATTAAGCTAATTTCTAATTCAACTAAGTCTTTTAGATTTAAGCTAAAACAGCCAACTAAATGAAAATTCATAATTAATAATTTACCTCTGGATACAAGTGGGTCACATATGTATGCAAGCTCACAATTCAAAATTTGGAATAAATCTAAACTCTTATTTCTCTCATTTGACCTTTTGTTTTTCACGTTCTTAGTACCTCTACAACGGACTCAAAGTTTATCTCTTATTTAAATAGGTTTCACACCCAAACTTAATATACGATGGAAGAAATTAAGTAAACAAGGTACTTGGGTAAAAAAGACTAATCATTACAAAATTAGTCAAGAATATGAGAGCACATATATGCATGAAGTCTACTTGAAAAAAGAGGAAGCCCAACTAACGAAATGGAGTTTTTTCTCTAAAACCAAACAACTAAAGAAAAGTGCTCTTCTTGATATAGTTCACCCATAAGAAGATGCAACTTTTAGAATCATTAGCCATAAGGCCATTAATATGAGAGAACAAATCTATAGCCTCCATTAGACCAATTGCTAATGCATATGATGCCTGAGAAAATAACAAGATATCATCTGCGAAGAGCAATTGGTAAACACCAATAGCATTCCTATGAATATGAATATTGATCTAGCCTCCATTATGATAATAAGTGAGAATATCAGTGAAAGATTGCATAACCAAAACAAACAAAAGAGGGGATAGAGGACAACCCTAGCACATACCACAATTACATTGGAAGAAGTCATAATTGGATCCATTAATAAGACAACTAAAGGAAGTTGTTGTAATACACTTCTTTATCTAAGAAATCCAAGTAGAAGGACAACCAATATCTAAGAGAGCTTGAAGAATGAATTCCCAATGTGCCTTGTCATAAGCTTCTTTTAGATCCACTTTTATACAAACTTCTTTAGAATGTCTCTTACTTTGCTAATTGTGAAGCAGCTCATGAGCAAGAACGATATTATTATAGATAAGCATGACTTTCAAACAAGCAACTTGATTGTCACTAATGATATAAGGAAGAACTCTAGAGAACCTATACGTTCTTTGTGATGTTTTTGTAAAGAAAATTACACATAGATGTAGGCCAGAATTTATCAAAAGAGGTAGCACCATTTTCTTTATGGACAAGAGTTAAGAAAGTATTATTCAAGCCTCTTAACATTCTGCTAGACGAAAAAAAAATACAAGATAGCCTTACAGAAATCATCACCAATGGCATCCCAATATCTAACAAAAAAACTCCTTAGATTAGCCATCCGGACCTGAAGCTTTATTCGCTAGAGAGAACTCCTTAGATTTGCCATATGGACATAAAGCTTTATTCACTAGAGAGAAGATGTCAGTCTAATATATTTCATCTTGAGTAATCGGAATAATCAAGGAATTAGCCTGGTCCTCACTGAGGCAAGCCTTGATGAAAGACATGCCAATAGGAGATGATGAAAAAAGAGTATACAAGGCTTGGTAAATTATGTAGCCTCCTTACCACGATGACAACAGAAGAGTCCAATTTGTTGCCATAAGAATCCTCAAGAAAATGAATATTGTGCAATATTATTGGAAGCAATAGTATGAAAGAACTTTGTAGAACGTTCTCCTTCCAAAAACCATTTAACTCTAGATTTATGTTTAAACAATGATTATTCTCTTGAAATTTCCTAATTATATATGACTAAAGTTTTAGCTTCTTCAATAACATAAGCATCATTAAAGTGATCATCCATAATTAGAAGTTGCCAACGCTAAAGAATAACCTTCACTTCATCAACTATTTTATTGATTTTTCCAAACTTATCTCTATTTCAAACTTTAATGGCTTGTTTGAAGAGCTTCAATTTCCGAACCATAAAGAACAATGGATTTCCATGAATATCCATATTCCAAGAAGAATATACCAAATCTCTAAAACCATCAAGGCTCATCCAACAATTAAAAATTTTGTATGGTTTTTTCCTTGAAATAGGAGGAGGATTAATATCAATTAATTAGGGGTGATGATCTAACACATATGGAAGAAGGCAACACACTACCCCTAGAAATCTATTAATCCATCCAATGTTGCAAGAAACTCTATCAATTTTTGAGAAAATTCTTCTACGACCTCCACTTTTGTTAGACCATGTGAATGATGAATCAAGATTAATTTCTTGTAAACCAACATGATGAACACTTCTATTAACTTTTGAGAGGTACAAAGAAGGAACATTATTACTACTAATTTTTTCCTTTGAATGGAAGGCAAAATTAAAGTCTCCAATAAGAAGCCATGGAATAGAAGTGATACCAGATTGGCGCCCAATCCAATTCCAAAGCTCAGGCGGGTCATATAATAAATTCTCTGCATAAACAAAAGTACACTCAAAGCAGAAACTGTTTGACAATTTGATGATAATACAACATATATACTGAGTACCCTCATCAACTTTTCGAATAGAATATAAAGATGTGTTCCATCCAATCCAAAATTTGCTAGAGGCTGAAGACTAATAATTATCAATAAAGGATTAGGCTGAATTGATAGAAAACTGATTGTTCTTAGCCTTTAATTCTTTAATCCGAGTCTCATTAAGACCCAAAATACCCATAGAATGATTCCTAATTAAGGTACAAAAAAAAGTAACCTTATTTAGGTGATTTAATCCTTGGGTATTCCATGAAATTAAACTCATAAAAAAGATAGATATGTTTGGCCTCAACCAAGCCAAGATCTGAGTTCCCTGTCAGGATACTAAGGAGTAGATTGAGCCTTTCTCAATGCCTTTTTATGTTTTTTCTTGGAGTTTTTACTGCTCACTTAACCAGAGTCATTTGTGTGAGAGCTAGGCAATGAGGGAGAAACATTTATAATTTTCTTCAGAGAAGAAGAATTTGCATTATCAGAAAACGATATATGGGAAGAGTCAACTTCAATATTAGCGCCACTATGATTCAAAGTATTTGATAAATCCACAAAGATTTCAACACTAAGAATATAATTAATATCATTATCTTGATGAAGGATACTGATCTATTAATCATTCACTTGGTCACCACAATGGGATGTAGGGGACGCCAAAGAAACTACACAAGGAATAGATGCAGACTTGCTTGCAATTTTTTCCATCAACCCACCCTCATGAGGAACAATATGCTGAATTTCTTTGTTAGAATTATGACCACCCAAATTAATATGACTTGAAACATTATGTTTCAAAACAGGGACAAAGGATTGCAGAAGATGGACTTGACTTTGGAAACACTGAGAGATATGAGATTATCACCCATTAATTTCGGATGAGCCCCTAGTCCCGGCACCCAACCTTGGCCGAGGTAGAGATTGTTGAGCCACGTCCCTGTGATCTCTAGCTTCTAACTCTGGCTGAGAATGGATCGCATCTTCATTATGATTTTTAACCTATGTAAGAACATTTAAAGGTCCAACATTTGTCTCTTGTGGAACCCAGTGTTCCTGAGGCATGGTGTAAGATGCAATGGGATGATCAAAACATCAACAACAAGTGCAAATAGGAGGTTTCTACTCATAAGATATTTCTTGAAAAAAACCTAAACCATCTTTTCGATAAATATAGAGTTGATCGCTCATAGAGCATCCAACGTCAATCTGGCCAAGAAAAAGAAAGCTTTTGGCAATTTTTAGTTAACTAATCCATATATAAGGGAGAGCAAATTGAACTAGCAATTCAGCCTAGATTTTCTACACTCTAGTATTGAACTGGAAGATTAGGAAGCCTGGTCTATAATGGAATTGAACTCAGCAAATCACGTACTAGCTTGGTATTTATAGTCCAATTTTTTAGAATCAAAGGTCGGCTAGGAATGGACCAAATAGATATGAGAACTTTGAGATAGTCTTCTTCATTTTCAAATTTAAATAAAAAGAAACCATCAGACAAGGAGATAATATCAAATTTCTCACTTGTCTTCCACATATGTTCGATAACAGCCTTCAAACCCAAGTAATATGGCCTATGTCCCAATCCATAGCCATGCGCTGATCCATTATAGTCCTTCGGCTACTACTTTGTCTTCATCAATAAAAATCTTGAGTGAAATGCAAGTTCCACTATCTCTTTGTTCAGTGGTCCTTCCTCACCATATATAGGATTATGTAATCAAAAGAAACATTATCAAGCTCAACATTCTCAACATATTCAGTGAACAATCCTTGATCATTCCTGTTATTACAATGATAATTTGCCACACTATGACCCTTCCAACACATTTAAAGAACTTTGGATCAGCGCTTTAGAGGCTTTGGTGGTGTTTTGAGTGCTTTGAGGTGCAACCTTGGAAGAGGCTTACACATTACTTGAATTAGTGGCGAGCCGACATGGCTAGAGAAGTGCCACATGTTGTCCCAAAGCGGCAAACAATAGGGCCTTGTTATTTCTCAAAGTAGAGCGCTCTATAATTCTCCTACGATAAGGAAAAAGTATGAAACAAATTTTATGTCTCTTAAGGTTTTAATGCATACCTCTAATATAACGAGACAAGTTGTTCATCTGATTCAGCCAAGTCATTATAGTGTAGCAATTGATAAATTTCTTTAGTGTACTCATCCACTAGTTTTGACCCTTGTTGTAGGTCGTGTAGTCATTGATACATCACTCGGGCAAAGTTGTAGGGTAGAAAGTCTTGCCTCATATATTTCTTTAATTTCTCCCATTCAATGATCTTTGACTTGCCTTGGTGTGCACAGGTAGATTTCATTTGTTTCCACCATGTGGCTGCTCAATCTCGAAAATGAGTAACCACCAAGGGAACATGCTTGTCTTCCTTTATTTCCTTGAAGTTAAAGACGTTTTCTACATTGGCAACCCAATCTAAGAACTCTGTGAGCTGCATTCCCCCATAAAATTTAGGGATATCAATACTCAAACCAACCTCCCAACACTAATTTGCCATATCATCTTGTCTCATGGGCATGTAAGCATTTGGTCTCCTTGATGCTCATGGCGGGAGTCACCCATGTTAACTGGCCTCGTAGTGAGGCAATTGGTCTACCTCCTCGTCATCACGTAGGGGAGCATTAGAGAAAGGATTCTTGCCGTCAGAACCAACCTCCATCTCATCATCTTCAACTTAGACATTGGGTTGAACCAAGTTGGAATTTTGGCTAGCAATGACGGCTATCAAATGAGCCATCTAAAGCGTTAGCTGCTCAACCTATCAAGACAATCTTGCTACTTCATTGCAATCATTCATCTCACCAATTCCTACAACATGCCCTCCACGGCGTTATAAGGGTGCATGTTGGACCTTCATGGGCCACCAAATGATGCTGGGCTGGATTGATGGGATGAATGTGGTTCAACAAATCTGGCTACATAAGCACACAACCTTCCTATCTCATGAATTCCAATGGCAAATTCACGAAAAATAGATGGAAAATAAAGGAGAAAGAAATAATCTCTTCTTCAATATATATATATATATATATAAGGAAAACACAACACCATGGTCTCTAATTACCTTATGATTGGCTAATAAAAAATAAAGAAAATAACTCATAAAATCCATAAATAATCAAAATAAGATGGAATAAAGACTCCTAGGAAGGCGAAAGTCTTAAAAGAAATCAATTTGGAATAAAATCCTTATCGAAAAAGAACTCTGGAACTGGCATGTCATTGTACCAATTGATCACTAATGCCTTTCTGCCAAATGCTACACTCTCGGTTTTGTTTTACACTGTGTTGCACGAGGTGCATATATATCTTTGAGGTTGACCATTCTCCAAAGAAAAAATATGATGTTCCTTTGTGCAATTCCAATTCTCCGAATTCTTCAATGCCAACTGGTCTACATTAAGGTCTCTCTTACGTGCTATAGTTATAACATATTACTTCGAGGATCACAATGATCATTAGTTATACACACAAGCTCTATACTAACCCATATACACTCATAGTAGACAATTATAAATTCAAATCTTATTGGCTAAATATTATGTCATAGGTTGGTGAAAACAATAGTGTCGAAGGACTTTGTATTGTGAAGCATATTATTCATGTTCAAGACCAATTTGGTGGCATGTGTCTCAGATGATAGAGCTCTACGAGGGTTTTTCAAGGGTGGTAAAAATACACAAATCTGATATAATATATATATAATAGGGAAAATTATTAAAATAATAATTAAAAAAAATATTTACCAAAATAAACCACTTTGAGAAATATTTCCCAAAGTGGTGTTCCTTTTTTCTACGCAGGCGCCAGCCAAGCAGCTAGCGCCAGCATGACTTTTTTTTTAAAAAAAATAAGTTGATTTCGTTGTTTAGAACGACGAAATTGGTTCCAAAACGATTTCGTCGTTCTAAACGACGAAACCATTTGTAACTTGACCCGGTTTCGTCGTTCTAAATGACGAAATCAAAATAATTTTTTTTAAAATTACTATTTGAAACTAATTTTATCACCTGTCCCTGTTCATTCATTCAAAACATACACAATACATACACGACTTCATTCATTCCACCCATAACAAATATCACCATAACAAATATCATTAAAGTACATCATAGACGAGTAACAAATATAGTACATCACAAGTAATGTCATAATCTCCTACGTCCTCGACCTCGTCTTCAACGGTGGTGTACGAGCTCCTCATGATCTACCTCTAGCTCTGGCTCCGACTGGGGCTCTGGCTCCGGCTGGGGCTCCGGCTTCGGCTCCGGCTGCGACTCCAAGTCCGGCTCCTGCTCGGGCTCCGGCTCCGGCTCAGCATAAGTAATAGATGGTACAATACGATCTGGCCGATGTCGTCTATAATATAAAATCGGATTTGGCTGAGCTGCATGTGCAGTGTCCGAAAATGATGAATTTGGAGGAGAGCTATACGCTGCTGATGATGATAGAATATCAGGGCATGAAGAGTGCATTGGCTGCGTCTAAGCGGCCTCGTCGACAGGATAATCTCGATGAACATCCGTGATCACCGAATGAAGTAGTGGCAAGCTACGAAGGACATCATCAGATGCTCTAATCACCGACTCACATGTTGCTGCTAAGTCCTCGCGCGAAGTACAGGTGACAAGTGCATCACTCAAATACGCATGCGTATGTCGAACCTAACGAAGCTATAAAAAAATAAATTAAATATTAGATAAATAATTAAAACGAAATAAGAAAATAATATATGCCTTAATTAACAAAGTTGTACTTACTAGAGCTGCCTCAGACGCTCCCCTAGGCTGATATGTCATCTCCTCTACATCATTGCACGGTAAAATATATCGTCGTGTAATCGGTAAATACCACTGCATATAAGTACTACAAACATCTCGCAATGTCGTAGCCATCTCTCCTCTAATAACAGTGGCTCTCCTATCCTCCCATCGAGCAATATACGATGCATGATGTATAGCCCAGTCGGTAATATGGCGGCCCTGTCTAGTGATGCGATGGACAAACTCGACAATAGAAGGTGGGATCCCTTGCTCCAGGTTAAACTGGAGCATTACACGATCCGGCACATACATCTCGATAATCTCGTAACATATTAGAGGGGTTTGAGAAAGCCACACCTCTCGACTGTCCGTGCAGAGCGGAGGTAACACAACCAATAAGTCCTCCGAGTATGGCTGCCAAATAATCTATATAATATATAAAGATAATTTAGTTTAAACAACAACAAATTTTTTAAAATCATTACATAAAAAAGTTCAACACGATAATAAAATTACCTGGTATGGCCGCTGGTGGTCAAACTCCCCTCTATACAATCGGAGGACTCCTTGTGGATTTTCGGTTCTCTTTTTCTGAACATTCCACCTTAAGGAGTTAAATTTAAAAAATGAGTTCAACATATGTACATAAAATGTTGCTACAAAAGTAATGTGGTAAACATAAATACAACCTACCTCACCCCTAATGGAGCACCCTCGACCAAGCGACCCATCTTAGCACTTGGTCGACCGACGTGTAAGTGTTCCCATAACCATAACTATGTCAAAAAATAGTGATAACAAATATTAGAATTAAAAAATTATACGTGACTAAAACACCAAGAAAGTTACACAATTAATTACCTGAAGAAGGGACAGACAGCCCGCAATCCCCGAGGTCATGGCCTTGCATGCTTTTCCTAACTCTCGGTATAAGAATGCGAGAGTAGCACTGCCCCATGAATAAGTGCCAGCCATGTCAAAGTCGGCAAGGAGAGAGAGATACGAAACATGCACGTGGCAGCTCGTGGTATCCGCAAATATCGTGGCTCCAAGTAAATGTAATAGATAGGCTCGTGCATGCTGCTCGATAACTATTGCTGTAGCATCGGCTGGGAGCTCACGAAACTCCTGTAAGAGCCATCGTAGGCTTACTCGGCTACTACGCATCACTGTAGTAGGAGGAGCTCTACCAAGAAATCTAACTAATATATCCATATAAGCTCCTCCTGTCGTGCCTGTCACCGGACGTCTATCAATACGAAGTCCTAATAGAACTGCCACATCCATGAGCGTGATGGACATCTCTCCATATGACAAGTCTCCCTCCTCCATCTCTCAATGAGAGCTATCAATAGGGGCCGATCTAGACGGACATACTGTAGATGAATGAAATGGCTGAAACCCGCACGCTCGATATAAGGTAAAATACGCTCGTCTATAGGCCAATGGCGGAGATATTTAAAATGTTCGATGCACTCAAGGCACTTGGGGTCCTATAATAAATTTTATAATTTTAACATAGCGTACTATATCGTCCAAAAAATGAAACAAATTTTATAAAAAATTTATCATACCTCTCCTCTCCAAATAGCAGCAGACCTATGTGACTCCTGCTGTATAAGTACAGAAGTGTCACTCGGTCCTGGCCCGTAACAAGGCTCTGCATGATCCATATTATCTGCAAAAAATTAAGATCATATCATTAATCGAAAGGAATACATGCATACGTAACTAAAAAAATAGAATAAATACAGAGGTTGATTATATGTTTACTAATCAATAAGAGGGTTTCTACATGATTTACTATTATGCCCACTTTGTTTACACCTCCCTCATTTATATCCTCCTCTACCATCTCTTTCCATTGTTCTGTGGTCCATAGTATTCCTAATGCGAACAGACCATGGGCGACCGGGTTGCCTTGTTGCTATCGGTGGGTATAACACAAAAGGTATATCCCTCTCCCAATACTCCCGACCATGAGGAGAATAAAATTCTGTGGAGTACACATTTTTATAAGTAGAAGATGTGTAAAACAGTGATGCATGGATTGGCTCCCGCCCTTTGCCCACACAGCGATAAGGTGCGAGCAAGGATAACCATAAACCTGAGGGATGTTGCATGTACAAGTATGCATCGCAACATTTACCATAACCTTTCGGGCACGAATTGATGTCACTTCGTACTGACTCCTGTTGATCCTATTAACTATATACTCCTCAATTTTTCTTGTTTGCTCTCTCAATATAGCTTCCACTCTAGGAATATATGGGGTGACCATGGCAAAGGCAACAGAAGATCGTTTAATAAAAAAATTTATGAGCCGATAAAAGATAGCTGACACTAAAGCCTGCATAGGTAAACCTCGTGCCCCCTTCAAGACACTATTTAAACTTTCAGCCATATTTGTAGTCGTCATGCCAAATGTCATAAAACCACCGTAGGCAAGGGACCATTGTGCAGGATGCAATTCTCCTCCTAAGAGGAGATGTTTTGCCGTAGGACTCTCTTGACCAATCAAGTCCATTTTAGCATCAAACTTTTCTACTGTGAGTGCACAAGCTGCTGCCCCAATCAAGTCCGTCAGTGTATCATTTTTGAACTCCTTAAAATTTGCTTTTATGTGATGGATGCAATAACGATGGTGGTAATCCGGCTCTGGAAGAACCTCAGGCACGGCCTTCTGAAGCCCCTTATGTCGATCTGAAATAATGATGATGTTCGTCATGCCCATTAGTACATGATCCCTCAATTCCATTAGAAACCATTTCCAATTGTCTCCATCTTCCTTCCCGACAAGCCCGAATGCAAGAGGAAATAACCCATTATTTCCATCTGTAGCCGTTGCAGCTATAAGAGCACCGGGGTATCTGCCATACAAGTGAGTGACATCAACACCAATCACGGGGATGCAATGTCAAAACCCTGCTATAGACGGCCCAAATGCCCAAAACAATTGCTTAAATCTCCTACATATGGCACCATCTGCACGATGTACTTCATCAACCTCTAAGCGGTAGTAGGTGGCAGGATTCGCTTCTTGTACCGCCCTTAGGTACATTGGCAACAGTTTATACGATTCTACCCAATCTCCATAAATAGCCTTGATCGCCATATTCCTTGCTGCCCATGCTTTCTTATAAGATATGTCAACATGATACTTCTCCTTCATTCTTTGAATAATATCCCTGGTGTGACAGTTAATTCTGCTTGGATAACGGGCATTATGACCTTCGAAATAAAGGAGGCACTGCATTACCTATGATCTGTGCTAAGCTGGGCATTTCGACATGTGTGGTCACCTTTGTACGTCTTCAATTTAAAGTACCCACCACCCCTTTTGATTGAGCCATGCACTCTCCAAGGGCAAGTGCTATCAATGCACTTCACTGTATACTCGACGGATTTGTTCGTACAACCTTGTATTCGACATGATTTTGAATGGAAAACTCCTGCAAGGCTGTAACAATTGCATCTTTATTCTCAAAGATGCGGCCAACATATAACTCATCTTCATTTTGTTGGTCCATATCCATTGTAGAATTAACTGCCGCATCTATCTCCTCATTTGTGATGTGTGCATAAAGTGGCTCCACTTCACAGTACGACGGCTCTTCATCATCTACATTCATATCATTCCCAGCAATAGCATTGTCTACCGCATCATCCCCCTCGCCGTCAACCATCTGTTGAGCGCTTTCTTCACCTCTAGCCCCTTCTACATTCATGTTAGAATCTTCTCCACTTACTTCGTCAATATTATCTTCACCTTCATTATCCTCATTTTCATCAATATCTTCACCGTAGACATATCCCCCCCTACATATAAACATCGCATATGTATTAAATTTCGTAAGCCTAAAAAAGTTGAATTCATTTATAAATATATATTTCACCTTTGATTAGATGGTCCAGCATCGGTATGACCAACATATGTGTAGGGGTAATGAAGGCCCATCAAACTTTGAGTTTCATATCATGCACCGCCTTGAGACATTTGAACGCTAAATGGCTCGTGTGCATACGTCGTGGACCTTCCATATTACACACAAAATCTCAAAATTTAGCTAAACGTATTTTCATTAAAGGATAATAAGTTTCAAAATGTATTCACAACTAAATCAACCTTACCTCCAATTAGGTCCACTTCCATCGTAAATAGGGGCAGACGACCTATGACGTTCATTTGAAGCTACTGTCATAGATAAATTTCCTTCTTCTTTGTCATCCACCGGCATTTGCATATGACTTTCATGGTTCACATTTCTATTCGAGCTCCTGTGTGAGCTTCTGTGAGAGCTCCTATGTGAACTACTTCGCCTTTCACTAGTCACTCGGGCCTCTTTTTCAAAAAATAACTCAAAATAAATTTTTTCACATGAGTGGTGAAACATAAAAGCCATTGATGCATCATCATTTATGCACATTAGTATCATTCTCGATCCATAGGATAGAATATTACATTTGATAGTAATTTTTCATCTTCTTCGATCTACCCCAACCTTGCTTGCTACGTGCATCTCAAATTCATCAAATGTAGACGGTTTCTTAATTAATAATCCTTCTATGCATCCGTCGTAGTTAATTAAAAAACTAACCATTTCTTCTGCCATTTCTATTCAATTAATTCATAAACAATAAATTAAATTAATATTAGATTAAGCAAACTAATACTAATATCTACCCTAACCAATATATTTTCAAAATATATATGCATAGAAACTAATATATTTACCAAGTATATAAGCATATCATAAATACTTTATATTAATGAGCAAATTTCCTAATCAATAAAATTACACAATTGATGCAATAATGCATACAATGTCACAAACCATATAAGCCGTAAAAAAAAGCATGTTAAAAAACTCAAATCCTCCTCATTTTCCAAAATTTGAGAGTCTTGTCATCTTAAAAAACAAAAACTCATTAATTAAAAATCCATCTCAAATCAGTAGTCTTAAACAGAAAAACACAAAAAAAGACTGAGAACAATACTTCTAAAACTAGGGATCAATGATGGGACAATTAGAACTTCAAATTTCTTCAATGTAGCATACGTAAGTCAAGCAAAGGATGCATTGCAACGATTGAGGAAGAGGTAAATAAAAAAAGGCAAAGTAGAAGCAAAGGATCGACATACACCAGAAAAAGGGAACGGGATCAGCGGACTAGATTGGCGGCGGGCCGGATGTCGGCAGAGGCGGCGGAGCGGAATAGTGGAGGCGAGTGCGACTGGATTGGACTAAAATGCGACTGGAGGCGAAGCGGATTCCCGAGTATAAGAATGTTGATTTCGTCGTTCAGAATGACGAAATCACCTTAATCTGATTTGATCGTTTAGAACAACGAAATCAATATTGTTGCCGAGCGAACGGCGAAATGGGACAACATTGGCAGTTTCGTCATTTAGAATGACGAAATCAGCTTAAGTTGATTTAGTTGTTTAGAACGACGAAACCAGGTCAAGTTACAAACGGTTTCATCGTTTAGAACGACGAAATCATTTTGGAACCAATTTCGTCGTTCTAAACGATGAAATCAACTTAAAAATTAAAAAAAAAGCAACACTGGTACCAGCTGCTTAGCTGGCGCCTGCGTGGTAAAAAGGAACACCACTTTGGGAAATATTTCCCAAAGTGTTTTATTTTGATAAATATTTTTTTAATTATTATTTTAATAATTTTCCCTATATAATATTATTGAGAAATGATATATACATGTGGCCTACAAAAAAAATTGAGATAACATAGCTTTGCAAGATCTCATTTGATAGAGCTCGTTGATAGCTTTGTAATGATACTAAGAACGCAAAAATCCGTGTTATAGAGTGCAAAATATATTATTTTAAAGTTAAAATTAATATTATTTTAATAATAGAGATTATGATTGTAATATCTTTGACATTTTAGGGATTAGAATGATTCAAATAGAAGTAAATGAAGGATTAATGATATAAAACTTGGGTCAAACTGTCCAATTTTAAAAGTTATATGATACACCAATTTATTTTATATTAATATGATTAACCTATAATTAAATTAAAACAACACTGACTACTTATGTATAAGATGCATATAAGTCATAGCATTTTGCGCATATCAAGGTGCACATGGGAGGTTGAGACCAAACCTTCTTGTGGTTACACGTCATCACTTCTTGGGACAACATGTGATGACAACAATTATTTGTATAAGATTCAATTGTGGAATTGACTTGTATTTAAAACGTTCTGATAATGGATAGGAGACAACAATTATTGATTGTAATTTGTCTCATCCCATCTAGAACGTACAAGGATCCATGAAAATATGGGCCACTTTCTACCCACAATAATGGAAGCACCCCTTGAAAAATGCTACCATACATTGTGGCCAGCATATATCAAGATAAGGAGAATTTCCCTTTCTCAACTTATGGTTCAATCAGTCCCATTGGTAATGAACTTATAGCTTAAGAGCTATAAGGAGATATCTTCCACGCAATTGCCCTTCTAGCTGATAAATATCCGGGACTTGCTCACCACAATACACATTTATGGAAATAGCTCCGATACTTGAAGCTATCTTTGCCATTCTACCCTTGTTGCTGCTCTACTCTTTATGGCAATCAAGGCAAGGAACTGGTGAGAGGCGAGAAGCACCACTGGCTGCCGGCCGTTGGCCCATCATTGGCCACCTTCATAAACTTGGTGGAAATCAACCACTGGCCACAACGCTCGCAGCCCTTACTGACAAGTATGGGCCAATGTTTACTCTCTGGATTGGCGCTCAGAGGACAGTTGTGGTGAGTAGTTGGGATTTAGCCAAGGAATGCTTCACTACTAATGATAAGATCCTTGCTAGTAGAAGCAAATATGCTGCTGCAAAATATATGGGATATCATTATGCCTTATTTGGATTCGCTTTCTACGGTGCCTACTGGAGAGAGGTAAGAAAGATAGCAACACTTGAACTCCTTTCAGCTCGCCGGCTCGAACTGCTAGAGCAAGTACGTAGGACCGAAGTTGATTTGTCCATTAAGGACTTGCATATGAGGTGGGTCAGAAATAATAGACAACCAATCAAAGTAGAAATGGATCGATGGTTTGGGGACCTCAGTTTTAATAATGTGGTCATGAATATTGCGGGAAAGAGATATTTTGGTACTAATGTGGGGGATGAAAAGGAGGCAACAAAGTTCAGGGAAGTTATCATTAAGTTCTTTCACTTGGCCGGGAAGTATGTGTTATCAGATGCAATCCCATGTCTTGAATGGGCGGACATAGGTGGTCATATTAGAGAAATGAAAAAAACAGCCGCAGAGCTAGACAGGTTTATGTCAAGCTGGGTAGAAGAACATAGACTGGACACAAAATCCGCAAGGCACACTGACTTCATTGATGTAATGCTATCCAGCCTCCGGGAGTCACATTTCCTAGATTATGATACTGATACGACCGTCAAGGCAACTGTATTGGTAACTTTATATCTTTTTACTTGGTGACTTAGACGTTGGAACTATTCTTTATATCGCTTGTCTTCTTCATTTTTACAGTGGAAATAAGGCCTACTGCTTGCGTTATAGCACGCTTTATAATTAAAGTTAGCTTTCTGATAGAAATAGAATTCCTAATTTGACAACTGTTTTGATCATATAGTGTTTCTAATAGTTATCATAAATTATTGAAACTGAAAACTATAAATTCCTTTTAATCAATTCCAAATTATTATGACAAGTTCCTAAAATTGTCTTAAAATGTTATTAATATCAACAAATTTTTTGTTTATTGCAGAAGGGTCTTTTTGTTGTATGTCGAACTTGATTTTAGTGTTTTCATTGTGACAGAACCTTATCCTTGGCGGCACGGACACTACTTCCGTGACTATGACATGGGCACTGGCATTGCTTATGAACAATCGCCATGTCCTAGAGCAAGCCCAACAAGAATTGGACAGTGAGGTGGGCAAGGAACGAAATGTACAAGAATGGGACATGAACAACTTGCCATACCTCCAAGCTATTGTCAAAGAGACCCTGCGCCTTTACCCTGCAGGTCCACTTTCGTTGCCACATGAGTCCATGCAAGACTGCCAAATTGGTGGGTATCATGTCCCAGCTGGGACCCGTTTGATTGTGAACCTTTGGAAGATCCATCGCGACCCTACCGTTTGGTCAGACCCGGATGAATTCCGACCAGAGAGGTTTCTCACCAGCCATGCAGATGTGGATGTTAGAGGGCAGCACTTTGAACTTATTCCTTTTGGGTCAGGTAGGCGGATGTGTCCGGGTATCTCATTTGCCCTCCACATTATGCATCTGACCCTCGCCCGTCTCCTCCATGGGTTCAACTTGGCTACTCCATCCGGTGGTCCGGTGGACATGAGTATGGGTGCTGGGCTAACCATGCCCAAGGCAACTTCATTGGAAGTGATTTGCACTCCACGCCTTGTTTCTCACCTCTATGGCAATTAGGAAGAAAAGGTTCTCTCTGTTTCATCTAGAATAAGGCTTCTGATTATATTGTTAAGCAATATATATTCTGGATAGAATAAGGCATCTCATTGTATTGTCAAGCAATATTGTGAAACATAGTGTTTTATCTATAAATTCTGAATATAGTAAGGCATTTCATTTCAATCGTCATAGTTACAACCATGGACTCTGAAATTGTAATGTTAAGAAAAGGTTCGGGACCATCTAAAAAAAGTTAGTTCTTGCTATACATCCGAAATATATGTGTTCCTTCCCATGTCTAAATACCAAGTTATTATGAAAGAGGTGATCAGCCACAAAGAGGTGATCAGGGTGGGAATTTGCTGGCCCTTAAATATATGAAAGATATTACTTTTTTGCCATCTAAAAAGTTTATAATTATTTATGCGTATATTTTCCCTAATTCCTCTTCAATATCTTGTTTTCTTATGAAATTGTTCCTTTTATAATCCCCTTTTAAAATGTAAGTTATCCCTCCAAAATTAAATGCTTTTAATAGTTTAAGCAATAAAAGAGAGAGTGAAATGAGAGAAGAGAGGAAAAGAGAGTGCAAAGAGAGAGAGGAGAGGAGAGAGAGAGAGAGTGAGGAGAGTGAAAGACATGAGAGAGAGGGTGAGGAGAGAGAGAGGAGAGAGGGGTGGAGAGAGAGGGTGGGAGAGAAGAGAGTGTGAGGAGAGAGAGAGTGAGTGACGAGAGAGGGAGAGAGAAGAGATAGGGAGAGAGGAGAGAGAGTGAGAGAGTGAGAGATAGGGAGAGGGAGAGAGAGGAGAGAGGGTAGAGAGAGAAGAAAGAGAGAGAAAATATATTTTTTTAAAAAAATTAAAATAAAAAATATTATATTAGCGACATGTAAGGTTTTGTGTCGCTACTACGTTGGAGTAGTAGCAACACATATCTGTATGCGTAGCTACTTCTTAGTGTAGTAGTGACAATACACTTAAGTGTTGATACTTTTTTATTTTGAAAAAATTAAAATAAAAGAGATAGCGAGGAGAGAGAAGGGAGAGGAGAGAAAGAAAGGAAGAGAGAGAAAAGAGAAGAAAGGGGGGAGAGAGAGGGTAGAGAGATAGGGTGGAGAGAGAAAGAGGGAGGAAAGATAGGAGAGATAGAGAGAAGAGAGAGGGTAGATAGAGATAGGAAAGAGAGAGAGTGATGAGAGAGAGGGTAGAGAGAGTGAAGAGAGAGAGGAGAGAGGGTAGAGAGAGTGAAGAGGGAGAATGGAGAGATAGAGATAGGAGAAGAGAGAGAGGGTAGAGAGAGTGTGAAGAGTGTAGAGAGAGATAGGAGAGAGAGGAGAGGAGAGGAGAAAATATTTTGTATAAATAAATTATTCCATTAGCGATGCTCAGATGTGAGCGTAGCTAATAACTTTAATTAATTGTGACGCTGAAGTATATGTGTCACAATTATACATCACGAGTGTCGCTATTATCTTTTGTTTTTTTCTTTTGAAAAAATATGGCCATTAGCGACCCTTTGTTAGGAGTGTCGCTCATAGTGTAAGGATTTGCGACGCTAATTGTATAGCATTGCAAATATGCATGCTATTAGCAATGCTCCCTAGCCTTAGTTTTTTTAAAAAAAATTCCTTAATAGCACTCATAATGGCAATGCTAAATAATTATCGTCGCAAATAATGACACTATTAGTGATGCTTGCTTGCGAGCGTCGCTAATAACCTTATTTTTTAAAAAAAATCTATTCTTCTACTCTCTCTCTACCCTCTTTTCTCTCTCTCCTCCCTCCCTCTATCCTCCCTCTCTCTCCTCTCTTTTTTCTCTCCTCACTCTCCCTCTTCTCTCTCTCTCTCGCTCTCGCTCTCCTCATTCTCACACTCTCTCTCCACTATATCTTTAATTTTATTTTTTAAAAAAATTAAAAAATATTAGCAATGCTTAACTATATATGTCGCTACTACTCTATGTAAGTAGCGACACAAATGAGTATGTGTCGTGACTACCTAAGGGTAGTAGCAATGCATATACCTATGTGTCGCTACTACCCAAACATATACTTATGCGTTGCGACTACCCTAAGGTAGTGGAAATGTATATAGATATGCATTGCTGATGAGCCTTTTTTAAAACTTTTTTCTTCCCTCTCTATCTCTCTCCTTTTTCTCTCTCCTCTCTCTCTACCCTCTTTCCTCGATCCCTCGCTCTCTCTCTACCCTCTCTCTCCTCTCTATGTCTCTCTTCTCTCTCTCCTTTCTCTCCTCTCTCCCTCTCCACTGCCTCTCTCCTCTCTCTTATGCTCTCTCTATCTCTCTACCCTGTCTCCTCTCTCTCAACCCTGTCTCCTCTTGCTCTACCCTCTCTCCTTTCTCTCTCTCTCTCCGCTCTCTCTCTCCTCTCCTCTCACTCCCCCTACCTCTCTCTCCTCTCTCTCTCTCACATTATAGCGATGCTTCATCAAAAGCATCGCAAATAAGCTTCTTTTTGTGATGCTTCTGGTGCAGCGTCGCGAAAAAAATTTGACCGCGCACATTCTTTCGCTTGCGGTAAAATTGGATTACCTGGGCAAACTTCACCCACACTTATTAACCCGGCCTCCTCACTCTCTCTAAGTCGCTGATTGGATCTCGCCAATTCTGATATCCTCACCTCAGACATTGACGGGATCCTGGACAGCGTCCATAGCTTCCATGTCGTCGCTGATGTCATCCTCACCTTCGACAACCACCATCCCCTCTGCCGCGGTCCTCAACCTTGATTCAATTAGCTCCTCCGCCGCGGTCTCACCCTCTAGCTCTGAATCTGCCTACGCCACAGTCTCTGGTCCATCTGCCTCTATGCTGTCATCTCTGGCTAGTCTGCTTCTATGCCACTGCCCCAGTGTTGGTCCATTCGAAGGCGAAAACTACCCCCCCTGTGCATCCCCTTGTTTTCCTTCCTCCCCTCTTTTCACTTTCTGTGCATACCCCCAGCACTAGAATCCTACTGCGGGGCACCGAATCTGGCTGCGTGGCCAGATTCTGGCACGATCTCCTTTGCCTACCCCCCCTTTATCCCCTCTCTTCTTCCTTCCCCCCTCTTTTACCCCTCTCTTCTTCCAGAGCCCATTCACCACCGGTGCTGAATCTGGCTTCGAGGCGCCGGATTAGGAGCTGTCTCCTTTGCCTACCCCTCTCTTTCGCTCCTCTCTACTGGCTCCCCCCCATATTTCTCCCCTCTTCTTCCTCTCCCCCTTCTTCCAATGCCCCATTCACCATCAGTGCCAAAATATGGTTGTGGGGTGCCAGATTCAGCTCCACAGTTGGATTCAAGCACCATCCAGTTTGCTTTGCCCCCTGCCCCTGCCGGAGGAGGGGTGCCTGAATCTAATGCCCTTCCCCCTTTTTATATTTTTATTTTAGTATTAGCCACGCTTTTAAAAGCATCTCTAATAAGGGTAAATTTTTTATTTATTTTTCCTATTAGCGATGCTTCTACATGTGTCGCTAATTTTTTTTTTTGAAGTTTATAAATATTTGCGACACTTTGATAAGCATTGCTAATGAGGTTTATTATTAATTTTTTAATTATTTGCATAATTTTTTAAAATTTAGCAATGCTTAATGTATTGTTGCTAATACGATATTATTAGCAACGCTTAATGTATCGTTGCTAATACGATATTAGTAGCAACATTTATAACCTTGCGTCACTAATAAGATGGTTTTTGTGTTTTAAATTTTTTTATATTAATGATGCCTAATTATGTTTCGTAATAATTAATTATTAGAGACTCTTAATATTATGAGTCACTAATAATTAACTATTAGAGACGCTTTCCTAAGCGTCGCAACAGAAAAATAATTAGAGACGTAAAAATAAGAATCGCTATTGGATAACTATTAGCGACGCTTTATTGTCAGCATCACTAATGAGGAATAGGGACTCCATTTTTATCGACACATTTAGCGACAATTTTTATATGTCCCTAAATAGTATTAGCAATGCTTAGATTACTATTAGCGACGCTTACAAACATCGATAATAGTCTATTTTGTTGTAGTGAGATTGTTTATCTATTAGCCAGATTTTCACCAAATCATTCAAACAACCTAAATAGTTCTTTTTTTTCGATTCATGACTATGTTTTAGATACTTTTACGTTGAGTTTTTTAAAATAATATGTATTTATTAGATTTTTTAGAATGCATATTGTTCAGTAAAAACAACTCTCCATTTTTTGTGTTTAGAAGCATGTTTAGATATGAAAATATATGATTTTTGGCTCCTTTTTTTATGATGGATTGATATATGTGTTATGTATGTTGTAAAAATTTCAAGTTGTTTAGAGCATGATAAGTCAATGGCATAATTGTAAATTTGAATGCCAATGATTCTAACAAAACTGCATATTCTCATTAATTAAATTACGAAAATTATTTTTCGTATATATGTTAATTAAGCCTACGATGTAGTTCTATGTAAATTTTCACATTAATTGGAGCTTATTTGCTATTTTACAAAAAAATATGCAATTTATATGTTGTGATTATGCTAAAAGATCTACTTAAGCTAGTATGGGATAAATGAATATACATGCAATTTTAAGTGAGATTTTGATGATTTCTTCATGCTTACTCCATGGTTCCTGTGGGTTTAATTATGAGAATGGGCATGTATGCTTACACATATTGTGCTAATTATTGGTGAACCATATTTCCATGTTTAGCTTAAGTACAATGATGATTATGCTTGCCTAAGTCTAGTATGAAGTTATAATTGCCTTCGACATGTATTTTGAGGTTTTCAGCATATTTTATTCATGATTTCAATAAGAAGAAACCATGATAAAATCTTGAAGGCATGTGTATAGTATGATGATGGTATGTTCATGTTACATATGTCATTGCTTAGATTTGAACGCTATCACTACGTACACACATGTAAAGGTAATTGTAGTGATTATTTGACACAAATGGACTAGGAATGATGCACCTATGGACTGACTAGAGCATATATCTTGTAGTAGGATTCATGTAGCATTGCTCACATATATACCATGTTGCATGCATCACGAAAATAGTTTATGAATGAGATTTATCGTGATTAGCCGTGGTTGATCGATTGGATGCAATTGGATACCATTGCTTGTCAGATTAATCGATCAAAGGCTTCTTGATTTGGTTCTATGTCCAGTAGGATGGGGTTTTACATCCCTTTGAGGATGAGTTTTTCCTTCTCGGGTTGAGAA
This sequence comes from Saururus chinensis, assembly GCA_035235625.1. Lineage (NCBI taxonomy): Eukaryota > Viridiplantae > Streptophyta > Magnoliopsida > Piperales > Saururaceae > Saururus > Saururus chinensis. The sequence continues at coordinate 24,907,311 of CP141142.1, forward strand.
GAGTAGCAATGCTATAAGGAGTTAATTGTTGAGTTTATCTAGGTCTTGAGAATCTAGGATGGTTTATCCATGTGCACCGGCTTACCAGGGTATACTTTCCCCATTAGGGATTTTTCCCAAACAGCTCGTCTCCTTTTGGGAATTCGGGCATTCCTATTGGGGATTATTTGGAGTGAGCAGGTCTACTTATGATTTAGCTGATTAAGCAGGGTTGTGTATTTATGCATGAGACATTCTCTACTTATTGTTGTTGCATGTGTATGTGATATTATGCTCAATTACACCGTGGATGTGTAGGGATGAGAGAGCTTATGTTACACATGTATGGTTTAACTTGCATGTTGTGCAGGATAGTGTGTTTGAGACACTTTTTATGTAGGGTGAATGTTTGCATTAAGAATAGAGGTGTATGATATGTTTATGTTGTGTAGTCACTCATGTAAGTTGTGATTATGTTACACAAGAGGTGTATGATGAATGTGATATTATGTTGAACCCATGATTTGCAGGAGGCATATAATATTTATGATGAGATGTGATGGGTGGTAACATGATATGCAAGTGACTTGAATGATGTGATGTTATGATATGCTATATAGCATAGTATGTAGGTAATATGGGAATGTTATCATGAGTAGATGCTTATGGTTGGTAAGTCATGATATTAATACACAAGTTATGTAGATATCCCATAATGAATGAGTATGATGATGTGATGAACCTTATGTGATTTACATGTAGTATATTTTGGATTTACTTTCCGTAATTAAAAAACCTTGTTGAGCTTGTTGCTCACCTCTCTTTCTCGTGTTTTTGTTTTGGGGATGCATGATGTACCATGCTGGTGGTTAGGATGGGAGCGAGTGGGAGATGATCTTGCATAGGAGGGGCTATTAAGAGATCTAGTGCTCTTTGATTGTTTACATTGCTTGTAGTGTTGTGACTTATGTTTCTTTGATTATACTTTATACACTACTTACCAAGATCAGCATAGACTTTTGTTAGCCTGTGTGGGCTTAGACTATATCACTTGAACCATGTGAGGGTTATGTTGGATTAATTGTGTGGGTTTTGCATGGACTAATACTTAGTTTGTGGTCCTTTATTTTCTCATTCACTCTTGTATAAAGCTTAATGTGTGCTACTCCGTTATGAATTACCTGATTTAGGGGTTTAGTCTTCCGCATCGAATGTTACTTCATCGCGCTGTGCGCACCAAACTCTCGTTGGACTAGGCCTGGCTTGGGGTTGGCGGGTGCCATGGTATGACAGTTTAATATCTATTTAATCGACTAAGCAGATCACCACATTGCTTCTAGTTCAATTATATTAGAAAGATATAGATAATGAGATATGACCTCATTGTGCAAGAATTTATTTATATAGAGAAAACAATAAAAACCTAATCTCTATGCTCATTCATGATTAATTTATCAATCAAAAATCAAACCAAGCATGCAAGACACATGAGCACACACACAATTTTTTACATGAAAAGCCCCAACTAGGGTGAAAACCCAAGACGGCCTAACAAGGACAAATCAATGCATTAGCAAGCAAGAACATACAGGACCTAAGAACAACCAACCAACCTCTTGACTTGACAATAATAAAAATGTAATTTCTTTGTTCAGTCCTCTTATTACTTGTCCTTCAAGTTTCTCCCTCTGTCAAATCCTTGAAGCTTTCCCTTTCATATATAGTCTTTGTCTCCTTTTAGAGGATCAATCAAAGACTCATTCTTTAATTGTTGATTTACATTTGAGTTTCTTCAATCACTTCCTGATGAAGAACTTTACTGCAACTCCTCAAAATCTTATGTGTATTGTGTTGCGAATTTTTATTCACTCTTGATTAATTGAATTGATCTTTAAAGCATGTAGTGTAACACCTGAGAAATTTCAGCACATTTTATTTAAATTTCATGAAATTATTTTGCAATATAATGGTTGTAAATCAGGAACAATGATAAAATATGAAACATGTGAAAACAATTTATAATTTTAAACATCACACATTAATTTTTCAATCCATAAGTTTCTTTTCAATCAAACATTGTACAGACAAACCAAACATTGTCAAGCACTACTCGAAAACAAACGTACAAAATAAATTACCCTGATTGTGGGCTATAAATGCAAATCTATCCGAGGCATTCCTAAGTACAAGTCTCATAAACAGTTCATAGTCTAATCTATATTATAAGTGAAGAAAATATAAACACCTTAATTTTTACAATAATGATTATAGTGTGAAGATGAACAAAAATAGAGGACATTGGTTTAGCTATTATGTTGGAAAGTACAAGATGTTGCGCACGTTTTAGGGCCACTAGGGGCCAAGTATTAGGGTAATTGAAGTTTTAATGTAATAAGGACATTTAGGTAATTAGGTTAATCAAGGTATTAGTATTTTATCTTAATTATGTTATTGGGCCTTAGGTGCCTGTTAGTGAGCCCACGTAGTTCTTCTATTTAAGTAGTTCTTCTATTTAAGTGTAAGGGTTGTGCCCTGCTTTAGTTAGTGAATGATTAATTATCTTGTCTTCTCCTCTTTCTTCTGTGCTTTTCCCCTTTCTATCCGATGGCCATGCCATCCACTCTCCCCTTTCCCGGTCTCCCTGTGCCGCTCCATACCCATGGACAACTGTCCACATCATTGGTATCAGAGTGTTTACAATCCCTGCCCATGGCTCGAGGTATGCAAGCTGCCTCTATTCCCGAGGTTTCTCCAAAGGAGGTTCCTGCCTCAGCGTCCACAAACAGCTAGAAGGACGTTCCTACGGTAGCCAGCAAACCCACTCTGCCCGAGATGATGGCTGTGTTGCAAGCCATGAATGTGCATCTGGCAAATATGGAGGCAAGGAGATGCTTATGGGAACTTAGTGCAAATGTTCAAAATCTTGGACATAAGACACACACATGTGATTTACTAAGTTTTCCTCATAAGTTTGCTTATAATGGTTTTTACAAGAAAGAACAAAAAGTAAATGTAAAAATACTTCCGAATGCAAAACATAATAAAAATTTGGCTGATATTCAATAATTTGTGAAAACTAAGACAATTTTGGCAAAGAAAGAGGATGTGAAATGTCTTGTAGTGCACAACGTCATGAAAACTCAACACTCTAACATGTTGCACCTAGATAGAGGATGTTTAAAGTACATGACTAATGACAAATCTAGGTTTATTAATTTTGTAGAGAAATATGATGGCGAAGTCACGTTTAGAGATAGAAGTACCATAAAAATAGATGGGATGCAAGGATGGAAGAGTTGATGAAAGTTACCTTCGAGCATGGAAGAGTCGTGATGGAAAGGAACATGGATCCATTGATCGCCCTGTGGAAATGATCGATATATTGAGCGACATGTTACCTAAATTAAGATATTTCGGTTTGGTTTAGATTCCTAGATGAAGTCTTATTCCTTTTAGGACTTGGAAGTCTATATAAAAGGATTGGAACATGATAAAGGAAGTGAGAAGACCTAGAAAACCTAGAGAGCTTGTGTGGAGTTGCTATAATAGAGTTTTGAGAGAGTTGTCTTCTAAAATGAGAAAATTTTACCTATAAATCAAACAGAGTGATTAGATGTAAGATAAAAGTACAAAAATACATGTTAAATAAGGTACTTACTGAAGATTGTTGCTAAGTAGATCAAGAGAATAGAAGATTCATTATAAAGAGGAGATGAAAAATCTACTACGATCAAAAGAGCACAAATGAGAAGAAGATCAAGCTATGACTAGCAAACAATTAAGAATTATTCAGAATTTAAGAGTGGTGTGGAGAACCAACTATTTGAAAAAAAGTATCTTTTTTCTTTGTAATAAGTAATTATGTAATTAAGTTTACATAGTGCTTAGTTGATTTGGGTAGTGTCCTGTGGTTTTTCCCTGGTTGGGTTTCCACATAAACAATTATTGTGTTTGTTTGCTGTTTTGATTGCAAAATTCTTGTTAAAACACATTGGAATTAGGCTAGTTAATTTGATCAAAATCTATTATTTTGTTTAAAAGGAAAAAATAAATTTTGTAACTTAATTATGTGTTAGAGACACTTTATTTTTCCCGGTTTGTCTATACCACACAGTTCACAAATCAACTCTAATCCTTGGAGAATACTATTATTTCTTTTCTATGGTTGAGAGTGAACATTTATTTCAAGCCCTGATTTCAATTTCTCACATCTCCTTTCATAACCGTTAGCTTTTATCTTTGGTGGATTATGTATTGTGATTTGTGGCATTTGTTCAATTGTTACATAGATACTTCCCTTACTTTGACTTCGAAGTGCATCTTCCAATTGTGTGGTGGATAAGACCCGCAAGTTCCATAGTTCAATATGTTGCTTCAACATAGGTGTGACATGATTCCAAATCTACAAAAAAGTCAATCCCAAATATGAAATCTTATTTGTGACATTTTAAATGCAATAATTAAAAAATGTTGTGAGACTAGGAATTTTCACTATTTAGTCACTTCTATTATCCAACTTGCAAAAGATCACATCCAATTGTTTTTGATAAATAATTCATAGTATGTGCTAACAAAAAATGCCTTCCAATTGAAAGTTTTTGCAACTACAACTTGCAAAGCTCATTTGCTAATCTTCTAGTATCACAATGCGGAAATTTTCACCTCCCACATGCCTTCTTGAGAGTTTAATATCCATCCAATTAACCTAGTGGATTACCAAATTGCTCCTAAAACTCGTACTTTTAACAAAGTAAGAATTAAGAGTTTTGGCCTTTGTGGGCTAATTTTTTTTATATAGCATAAATAATAAAAATATAATCTTTATCCCCATATATAATTAATTTATTTATTAAAAATCAAACCAAACATGCAAGATCACACAAGAACTTTTTACGTGGAAAACCCTATATATGGTAAAACACCACGATAGCCTCACAAAGCCAAATTAATGCACAAACATGCAAGACTATTTTTCTCCTCTCAAACTCTAGGTTTCTGTCTCTTTAAATTTGTGTTTGCCTAGCCCTTACAGAGGTCATTAAGTTAGATTAAATCATAGATTCCAATAAAGAATGGTTACTATTTAGGAATGCTTTAACTAGGCAACTTATACCGATAACAATTGATCGGTTCCAGCAACGATCAATTAGTCATTGTTTCTATAAATATGAAAGTTGTCAAGAGATTGATCTTTTCCCTGATATCTATTGATCACTAACCTCTCAACTAAAAATTACAAAGATAGCTTCAAGTGTTGATCGATCGATCCTTGCAGTGCGTTCATCATCAATTGATTAATAAGAAATAAAATTTCCCTATTTTCTCAAAAACTTTAAAATTACTTAAGATAAGTATTCCTATTAAAAAATAAGTGATTTGTGTATGTGAGTGTGTAAAATGAAACCTTTTACTTTTTAGCACTTAACATAGTATTCAATTTTGAACTTTTAGAACACATCTTCTCTTATTTTTCAAGTTCTTCAATTCCAAATATGACTAGATCACAACAACATCTAGTGAAACTCCTATGACTAAAATATACATGAAGTTTTGGCATTGTTTTGATAATTGAAATTAGCCAATTACTTTGCATATGCCTTATATGTTCTAACACTTCTCACGTCATATATTGTGACCTCATCTCCACATAAAATTTTGCTATACTTGTACATTAATACTTGCGTGAACTCTCCATGGAAAACATTAAACATCTTCCTTATGTTAAACCCTCTTACTTGTCCCTCCATTTTGTGACCTAAATACAATAATGACTATTTGTGCAAATATTAATGATCATCAAAAGCATTATATGCTTGTCGACAAACAAAAGCATTAGCATATTGTCGAAAAATCTCATTCAATGGAGTGTGTGCATTAACAAAACTGTAAAAAAATGTACTAATGTTTTGTTTGTTTGACTTGAAGTCATTCGGACAAAAAATGAATGTTTATGATATGCTTGGATCCAATGATGATAATCATCATACATGTTTACTAACCAACTAATATTAGGAATCTTACACATCTCCTCAATATCAACCATCAACTCTCAGATTCTTCAATTGTAAAACTATGTGGCCACTTATCATAATCATTATTAAACTCCAATTAAGTGAATTTAAGTTAACTTAGATGTATAATAGCATTCTTCCCAATATGCCATGAATAAAATTGTTGGTGAGTGTTGGGGAAGACTTTTGCAATGGCCTTTCTAATAGTGAAATCCTATTTGGTGTTGATCCCTTGTGGCTTTGTCCCCTGCATACATATCAACCATGTTTGAAACAACTATGAAAAGTTATCTCTCTCTTGATCTGCAAGTAAAGCAGCAATCACTACAACAAAAAGAACTATTAGTGACGCACTCTAAACGCCGCTAATGACTATTAGCGAGACACTCTAAACGCCGCTAATGACTATTAGTGACGTATAATAAATGTTGCTATAAGTATAAAAAAATGTCATTGCAATTGACTATTCATGACGTATAACAAAAAACGTCGCTAATAGAGCCTTTTAGCGATGCATACATATGCGTTGCTATTAGTTTATTATTAGCGATGCATATATAGCCTTTCAGTGACGCATAAATATGTGTTGCTATGAATAAATTATTAGCGACGCTTATATATGTGTCGCTAATAAAAAACTAATAGTGACGTTTAATAAATTATTAGAGACATTTTCATATACGCCGCTAATAGAAAAACTATTTTTTAAAAAAATAAAAAATAATTTTTAGTGACGTATAAATATATACGTCGCTAATAAGTCCTTATTAACAACACTTTTTAATATGTCGCTAATAAAAAAACGTTTTAAAAAAATTTCAAAGCCTCCCTAATATTATTATATTAAAAAATTGAAATACAATAGCGATGCTTTTGATGCGTTTCTACAAATGAATTTTTTTATAAAAAAAAACCCCAGTCGGGGAAGAGAGATGGTGCTGGAGGATAGCAGGGTGCTGGAATCAAGAGCCAAGGTTCCTGATTCCGGCGCCCCACCATCATCCGGCACTCTCATCAAAGGAGGAGAGGGGAAGGGGGAGGAGGGGAGAGGGGGAAGTAGGGGGAGAATGAGGTCCGGTGCAAGAGGGTAGGGGAGAGGGAGCAAGAGGGGGCGGGGGGAAGGAGAGGGGGAGCAGGAGGGGCCCCCAATCCCCCTCTCCCTGGCTCCACCCCCTCCTCTAAAAATCAGAGGAGGGGCGAAAGGAGAGGGGGACTGTGGTAGGGAACAGGGGGAGAGGGGGAGGCAAGCGGGAGGAGGGCGGCAGCACCGCTGTCCTCCAGTCCCCCACCCCACTCCTGGTCCCCCCTCCTCCCCCTCCCTCTGAAAATCAAAGGAGGGAGGAAAGGGGGGGGGGGACTGGAGCAGGAGGGAGGGGGAACTGGAGCGATGGCACCTCCGTCCTCTGGCCCCCCATTCCCCAGCTCGGCTCCTTCCTTCCTCCCCCCCCCCCCCCGCTTGAAAATCAGTGGAGGGGGACTGAAGTAGGGGGAGAAGGGGGACTGGAGCAGGGGGAGAGGAGAAGGGGGAGGGGGGACCAGAGGGGGTGGGGGTGGCGGAGGCCGGCGCCGCCCCGCCGGTCTCAGGTCCCTGTGGAGGGGGGAGAAGAAGAGAAGATAAGGGGGACCGGGAGGGACGAAGGGGCACCGGAGGGGGTGGGGGGTTGGAGGATGGCGGGGCATAGGTGGAGGGCAGCGTGGCAGTAGAGGTGACGGGGTAGTGTGACAACGGGGCACAAATGGGACTGGGGGGGTTTTATAAGGAGCTGGTGAAATTTCGCCCATGTGGGGAAATTTCGCCCACGCGCAACGCAAATTCCCCACGTAGGCAGAATTTCGATCATGTACATTATTTTTTTTGACAAAAATTAATTATCAATGACAGACCTCATGACCGTCATTATTTGTATGTTTTAGTGACGTATCATACATACGTTGCTAAAAATATTATATTTAGTGACGTCTAGAACTATACGTCGCTAAATACAACATTTTTAGAGATGTATAGTACCATAAGTCGCTATAATTACTATAATTAGAGGCGTATAGTCTAGTATGTCGCTAAAATAATTTTTTTTATTATTTAAAAATTTCCTTTTCTCCTCACCCTCTCTCTCTCTACACTATTCACTCACTCTCTCTTCACTCTCTCCCCTCTCCTCTCTCTCCTTCTCTCTCTCCCTCTCCTCTCTCTCCCTCTTCTCACTCTCTCTCCCTCTCTCTCTTCCCTTCCCTCTCTCTTCCTCCCCTCTCTCTCTCTCTCTCTTCCTTCTCTCTCTCTTCCCTCCCCTCTCTCTCTTCCTCCTCTCCCTCTCACTTCTCTCTCTTTCTCTTCCCTCGATCTCCTCTCCCTCTCTTCCCTCCTCTCTCTCTCCCTTCCCTATCCTCTATCTCTCTCCCTCTCCTCTCTATCTCTCCCTCTCCTCTCTACTCTCTCTCTCCCTCTCCTCTCTCTCCCTCCTCTCTCTACTCACTATCTCTCCTTTAACTTCAATTTTTTATTTTTAAAAATTAATTTTAAAAATAAATAAATAAATTTGAAATATGATCTTTTTTTTTAAAAATAAAATTAATATCCCCCTCTCCTCTCTCTTCCCTCGATCTCCTCTCTCTCTCTCTTCCCTCCCCCTCTCTCTTCCCTCTCCTCTCTCTCTCCCTCTCCTCTCTCTCCTCTCTCTCCCTCTCATCTCTCCCCTCTCTCTCCCTCTCCTCTCTCTCACTCTCCCTCCTTTCTCTCTACACACTATCTCTCCTCTCTATCTCTTTCCCTCCTCTCTCTCTACTCACTATCTCTCCTTTAATTCAATTTTTTTCTTTTTAAAACTAAATAAATAAAATGAAATAAATACTATTAACTACATATATTTCTATATGTCGCTAATAGTTTATGTATTAGTGACGTATAGATACATCGCTAATACCTGTACTATTAGCGATGTATTTATTTTAATTTTAATTTTTAATATAAAATAATATATTAAAAATTATAAAAAATAAAAAATTAATTAATCTCCCTCTCCTCTCTCGTCTCCCCCTCCTCTCTCTCCCTATCCTCTCTCTCCCCCTCCTCTCTCTCCTCTCTCTCTCCTCTCCCTGTCCTCTCTCTCCTCTCTCTCTCCTCTCCCTGTCCTCTCTCTCCTCTCTCTCCCTCTCCTCTCTCTTTCCTCTCCCTCTCCTCTCTCTCTCTCCTCTCTCTCTCCCTCTCCTCTCTCTCCCTCTCCTCTCCTCTCTCTCTCCTCTCTCTCTCCCTCTCCTCTCTCTCTACACACACACTATCTCTCCTCTCTCTCACTCTCCCTCCTCTCTCTCTACTCACTATTTCTCCTTTAATTTCAATTTTTTATTTTTAAAAATAAATAAATAAAATAAAATAAAATAAATATTATTAGCAACGTATATTTCTATACGTCGTTAATAGTGTATGTATTAGTGACATATAGAAATATATGTCGCTACTACCTATACTATTAGCGACATAAATGCTATACATCGCTAATATTATTTATTTTAATTTTAATTTTTATAATATAATAATATATAAAAAAATCTTTAAAAATTAAAAATTAATTAATCTCCCTCTCCTCTCTTTCTTTCCTTCCTCTCCACTCCTCTCTCTCTCTCCTCTCTCCATGTCCCTCTCTCTCTCCTTTAATTTCAATTTTTTATGATTTTTTATTTTTAAAGATTAATTGTAAAAATAAAGAAAGAAAATAAAATAAATCCTATTAGCGATGTATATTTCTACAGACATATATTCTATATATCGCTTATAGTATTTATTTTAATTTTGATTTTTAATTTTTTAATTAATAACTATTAGCGACGATTATTTTTAAGTGTTGCTATTAGCCTTGCTATTAGCGACGCTTACAAGAAGCATCGCTAATAGTTATAATTTTTTTAATTTAAAATATATATCGTTCAACGATATTTGTATAAAGCATCACAAATAGGTTAACTATTAGTGATGCTTTATATTAAATGTCACTAATATCTTACTATTAGCGACATATATATTTATGTGTCGCTAATAATTAATTTTATTGCAACATTTTTCAAGGCGTTGCAAATAGTTATTTTTAGCGACATTTGATTTTGCGTCTATAATAAATACGTCACTAATACTATATTTTGATATTGTAAATTATATAAAGGTAAGGTGGAAATTGGTCAAGGTGGGCAAAGGAGAAGGAAGGCTATTGCTAGGAGGGTGGAAAAGAGACTTGGGGCCAGGAGCATAGTGAGGATCATCTTCCTTCCTTACCTCTGCCCCCTGCCCCTGGGGTGGGAAGGGTGGAGGTGGGCGAGGGTGAGGGTGAGGAGGATGACTTGAAGACAGGTTGAGGTGGGGGAGTGAGGGGGAAGGAAAACCCTGAATGCTTACGTTAACCAAGTGTTTATTCCATATGCCAAAGTAGCTTAAGGGATGGTCAGAGCAAATGGCTACCTTCCAGTCAAGCTGAGAGAAGTATTCTCTAGGGGGACCTGCGCTTAATTTTTTCCTTTGTAAAATGGATAATTAAACTATTAAAAGCATTTAATTTTGGAGGGATAACTTGCATTTGAAAAGGGGATTATAAAAGGAACAATTTTATAAGACAACAAGAAATTGAAGTGGAATTAGGGGAAAAATATGCATAACTAATTATAAACTTTTTAGATGGCGAAAAAGTAACAACTTTCATATATTCAAGGGCCAGCAAATTCGCACACCCTGATCACCTCTTTGTGGCTGTGCCCCCTGCTTGGTATTTAGACATGGGAAGGAACACAGATTTCAGATGTATAGCAAGAACTAACTTCTTTTAGATAGTCCCAAACCTTTTCTTAACAATACAATTTCAGAGTCCATGGTTGTAACTATGACGATTGAAATGAAATGCCATATTATATTCAGAATTTATAGATAAAACACTATGTTTCACAATATTGCTTGACAATGCAATGAGATGCCTTATTCTATCCAGAATATATATTGCTTAACAATATAATCAGAAGCCTTATTCTAGATGAAACAGAGAGAACCTTTTCTTCCTAATTGCCATAGAGGTGAGAAACAAGGCGTGGAGTGCAAATCAGTTCCAATGAAGTTGCCTTGGGCATGGTTAGCCCAGCACCCATACTCATGTCCACCGGACCACCGGATGGAGTAGCCAAGTTGAACCCATGGAGGAGACGGGCGAGGGTCAGATGCATAATGTGGAGGGCAAATGAGATACCCGGACAAATCCGCCTACCTGACCCAAAAGGAATAAGTTCAAAGTGCTGCCCTCTAACATCCACATCTGCATGGCTGGTGAGAAACCTCTCTGGTCGGAATTCCTCCGGGTCTGACCAAACGGTAGGGTCGCGATGGATCTTCCAAAGGTTCACAATCAAACGGGTCCCAGCTGGGACATGATACCCACCAATTTGGCAGTCTTGCAGAGACTCATGTGGCAACAAAAGTGGACCTGCAGGGTAAAGGCGCAGGGTCTCTTTGACAATGGCTTGGAGGTATGGCAAGCTGTTCATGTCGGATTCTTGTACATTTCGTTTCTTGCCCACCTCACTGTCCAATTCTTGTTGGGCTTGCTCTAGAACATGGCGATTGTTCATAAGCAATGCCAGTGCCCATGTCATAGTCACGGAAATAGTGTCCGTGCCACCAAGGATAAGGTTCTGTCACAATGGAAACACTAAAATCAAGTTCGACATACAACAAAAAGACCCTTTCGCAATAAACAAAAAATTTGTTGATATTAATAACATTTTAAGACAATTTTAGGAACTTGTCATAATAATTTGGAATTTCTTAAAAGGAATTTATAGTTTTCAGTTTCAATAATTTATGATAACTATTAGAAACACTATATGATCAAAACAGTTGTCTAATTAGGAATTCTATTTCTATCAGAAAGCTAACTTTAATTATAAAGGGTGCTATAACGCAAGCAGTAGGCCTTATTTCCACTGTATAAATGAAGAAGACAAGCGATATAAAGAATAGTTCCAACGTCTAAGTCACCAAGTAAAAAGATATAAAGTTACCAATGCAGTTGCCTTGACGGTCGTATCAGTATCATAATCTAGGAAATGTGACTCCCGGAGGCTGGATAGCATTACATCAATGAAGTCAGTGTGCCTTGCGGATTTTGTGTCCAGTCTATGTTCTTCTAACCAGCTTGACATAAACCTGTCTAGCTCTGCGGCTGTTTTTTTCATTTCTCTAATATGACCACCTATGTCCGCCCATTCAAGACATGGAATTGCATCTGATAACACGTACTTCCCGGCCAAGTGAAAGAACTTAATGATAACTTCCCTGAACTTTGTTGCCTCCTTTTCATCCCCCACATTAGTACCAAAATATCTCTTTCCCGCAATATTCATGACCGCATTATTAAAACTGAGGTCCCCAAACCATCGATCCATTTCTACTTTGATTGGTTGTCTATTATTTCTGACCCACCTCATATGCAAGTCCTTAATGGACAAATCAACTTCGGTCCTACGTACTTGCTCTAGCAGTTTGAGCCGGCGAGCTGAAAGGAGTTCAAGTGTTGCTATCTTTCTTACCTCTCTCCAGTAGGCACCGTAGAAAGCGAAACCAAATAAGGCATAATGATAACCCATATATTTTGCAGCAGCATATTTGCTTCTACTAGCAAGGATCTTATCATTAGTAGTGAAGCATTCCTTGGCTAAATCCCAACTACTCACCACAACTGTCCTCTGAGCGCCAATCCAGAGAGTAAACATTGGCCCATACTTTTCAGTAAAGGCTGCGAGCGTTGTGGCCAGTGGTTGATTTCCACCAAGTTTATGAAGGTGGCCAATGATGGGCCAACGGCCGGCAGCTAGTGGTGCTTCTCGCCTCTCACCAGTTCCTTGCCTTGATTGCCATAATGAGTAGAGCAGCAACAAGGGTAGAATGGCAAAGATAGCTTCAAGTATCAGAACGATTTCCATAAATGTGTATTGTGGTGAGAAGTCCCCGGATGTTTATCAGCTAGAAGGGCAATTGCGTGGATGATATCCCCATATAGCTCTTAAGCACTTAAATAGATTTTACATTGACGGCAACCACACATTCTATAGGTGCATTATTAATTAGGCGGATTGAACCATAAGACGAGAAAACCAAATTGAGTTGATGCTGGCCGCAATTGTAGAAAGTGGCCCATATTTTCATAGATTCTTGTTCAAGATGGGATGAGCCAAATAACAATCAATTATTCTTGTCTCAACATATCGAATTATCATAACGTTTTAGATACATGTCAATGCCGCTATTGGCATGGGGCTAGTATATAGACAACTAAAAACGAATCTTATACTAGTTTCATTGGGCTCCTGATCAAATGGTCTCAAGGAGTGATGAAGTGTGACCACAAGAGGGTTTGGTCTCAAAATGCTATGACTTGTATGCATCTTATACTTAAGTAGTTAGTGTTGTTTTGAGTTAATGATAGGTTAATCATACTAATATAAAATAATTTGGTGTACAATAGAACTTTTAAAATTGGACAATTTGATCCAAGTTTTATACCAATAACCCTTTTTTATCTCCATTTTACTCATTGTAATCTCCATACTGTCAAAGATATTACAATCATAATCCTTATTATTAAAATAATATTAATTATAATTTTAAAATATTATATTTTGTACTCTAACACTCATATTCTTACGTTCTTAGTATCGTTACAAAGCTCTCAATGAGCTCTATCAAATGAGATCTTATATGGCTATATTTTCTCAAATTTTTTTAGGCCCCGTGTATATAACACATTTCTCAATAATATTATATATATTATATTAAGGTTTGTGTATTTTTACCGCCCTTGAAAAACCTTCGTAGTGCTCTATCAACTGAGACATGCTGTCAAACTAGTCCTGAACATGTATAATATATTTCTTATAAGATTAATAATGGTAGAAATACTCTTTTCAGTAAGGATCCTTGGGTTGAAAATTTTATTAACCTTCACAACTATGGTTAGCGCCTAGTGCATTAAATGGAGAGTCATTATTTTATTTTTCTTAGACTGTTTTGATCAATTGTCATTGGAAGTGGTCTCAACATATACATTTGTGATGTGATCATTTGCTGAAGATCATTAGAGATGTTGTTTCTATTATTAGCCAAGACGCTGATGTAGTCAAATGGAAGCCAAGTTCATCAGGTAATTTTTCAACAAAATCTACCTACAAGGTTCTTTCCAAGTATGTTCCCAAGTTCAAATAGACCTCCCTTGTTTGGTTTAAACATCATATTCCTTGTCATTCGTTTATAAGTTGGTTGATGTCACATGGTCATCTTCTTACTTTGGATAAAATCCAAGCGAAAGACATTCAAATTGTTCATAGATGTATTATTTGCAAAGCAAATCTTGAAATGACCCATCACATTTTCTTAGCATGCGGCATATTCCTTAGCTAGGTTTTCTTTTGAAGTTTTCATGAGTTGTGCGGTCTATTTCTTATGGAGGGAAAGAAATAATCACATTTTTAGGAATGAAGGCATTCATAAGAGATCCCTTCATGTACAGTGTGAAAGTCAAGTTAGAGCTTACATCATTGCTAATACTTATATTTCTTAGATTGTTCATGAATTCCCTTTCATTGTTGCAAGAAGGCATTTGCATTCTTGTTTTTTTCTTGTACTATTGACTGTTTCTCACTTTGTTTAACCAATCTATTAAAATAACCATAAGGCTAAAATAATTCCTTGTAATGTGTTATAAACTTATAAAATATGCATCTTATTTTTATTTTTACAAAAGAATATCCTTGTAAAGACAATGGGAAGGGCTACTTGACAGTTAATACCTATTTAATCAACCTAATACCACATTACCCCTAATTTGATTATCTAACGAAGAGAAAAATTATGAGCTGACCTCTTTCACGTGGTAATTTATATTTATATAATAAAAACAAAATCCTAATCTCTATATGTCATTCATGATTAATTTGTCAACAATTAAATATATTAGACATATTTACACATTAAAATGAATATATTAGCATCAATTTGTTTATTAAATGTGGTCAAATAAATTATATAGGCTTGTACATAGCTTTGTTGGAGCTAGAGGAAAATTTAGGTGCAAGACTCATCTTTACCATGTATAATATCCAAAACGGCTTATAAATGAAATGGAGTCTATTCTAGTTTTTGAGTACATGACAAAGTTCGATGGTTTGGTAAGCAAGATCTGCTAGGAGCTCCACTTATGTTGTTTTGATCATCAAGAAATCCTGTGTGAGGATTTGATTTCACTTCCCATTCAGTTTGAAGATTCTATCAATGCCGAAGCTGGCAAAGAAAAGAATCTAGTGAATATTGGAGAGAAGAAGAAAGTTTGCTCCACTATTTGAAATCAATGCCATCCGCTGCCCATGCCTTTCTAGAAGGTGTCGATTTGGGTAGAAGTGGCAAGAGAAAGGAATGGAAGGGAAGCTGTATACGTATTGTTGGCAAGGAGCATTTTGATTGGCTTGGTGAAAAGTAGTCTGATAAAGCAAGGACTCAAGAAGTATGAAAATCTGCTAGGCAGAAAGGTTGGGAGAACCATTAGTCATTCACATTGGGATTTAAGTGATATGGAAAGCAATGCCTCTGATTTGATGGAAAAAGGCATAGGTTATGTATAACCTATTTTTATGGGTTCCACACATCAATGGTGATGGGAAGATGAAGTAGGCTTTTGACGTACGTTTTTTAACGTAAAGTAAGCATTTTTCAAACTAAATCTACCAATAGTCACGAGTATGTCAAATCATATCTTTGAAAATTTCACTTTGACAATAAATCACCCATGTCAGACTCAACTCTTCCTATTCTCACACGGGACTATGACTTAAATTATTATTCCTTCTATTTTACATTAATAGTTTTATTTTATATTTTAAAATTAATTAATTTAATTTATTTTAAAAAATAAAATGAAACTATAAATACAACAAGAGTACTTTTTTAGCTAAAAAGAATTTAGTAAGTGTATAAATGTTAAGATATTTACACTAAAATAAATATATTTACTATTTTGCCTAAAATAGATAATTTTTTGTACTCCCTCTATCCAAAATTAATGGCTCCAGTTGGTAAAACAATATGTTCTATATTAATAGCTCCATTTTGTTTAGTACATGTAATTTGATATTTAAAAAAGAGTACTATAAGTTTATTTTCTCTTTTCATAGATGCGGGCTTTATAATTTAATAAAAACAACTAATTTTAACATATTAAAATAGGAAGGAGAGAATATAACATATTTGATATCTTCAGTTCTATTTTAAAAGTTCAAATTTTGATGGAGAAAAACTAATGGACGTCATAAATTATAATGGGTAAAAATTTGGCACAATGTTTTAGAACTAAAAAGTCGAATTCTGCAACAAAATGGTTTTAGTCAGATTCTTAGTCTCAATGAACTAAAAATAAAATAAAGTAATATATAAAGATAATAGATATGTAATAAAAAAATTTATTGGGGAGGAGAGGGGAGGGTCTGGTTAGGGATTAGTAGACAAAGATTACCACTAAACTCAATTCTTTATAGCATAAATAATGGGCCGGGAAGACTTGCCGATCCAGATGTGTCATGTTGCTTCTGTTTCTAATCGTGAATGGAAAAGTGTGTGGGGTCAAAGCCATTTTACATCTTAGTGAAGGGTGTGTGTTCTTACCTAATAAATAAATATAGAATTCTATTTCTTTTTCTTTTTCTTTTGATGAAGAGTTCCATTTCTTTAGATCTTATGGCCAAAAGCCATTCTTAGCTAGTCTAATTAGGAATGTTATTTCTATCACAAAATTATCTTTAATTGATCTTTTAACTAAAAAAACCTATAACTAAAGATTTAATAACTACTAGACCATTTACCCTAATCCTACCTCTTTGATTGTATCCACAAACTGGGGCATTCAAATTATACACTGCACTATAACATAAGCTACAAGCCTTAAAGCCACTTTATAAATAAACAGAGGTGCGTGGCATATAGTGTAAGGACCCTCATCTTTAAACCAGGTTTTGGTTTTCTTTAATTATGAGTTATCGTGAAATTTACGTGTTTTCTGATCTTATTCGGTGATTTCGTGAAATAAATAGAGTTTGTGATGGTTTTAACTAAAATTAACTTCAATATTAGTGGTTTTAAGTGATTTTAAACCAAATGTGAATTTTTGAGATTTTTCAAAATTTTCACTATTTTCCCAAAAATTAGGGTTTTGGCGGGACCCCTGTGGGCCTCACCGTCGAAAAATTTATTTTTGTGTCAAATGAACCTAGACATATACTTAAGGTCACACAAAAATTTTCAGAATTTGATTAGGCTTAATTTGTACTTAAATTTGCAAAATACCCACTTTTAACCTACTTTTCATTTTTACACCCAAAAACTTACCTATGCCTACCCCAACCCTTACTATAAAAGGGCAAACCAGAGCCATTTCCATTTTTGGGAATAGGCTAAGGAAGGAGGGCTGGCCTAATCCCCACTTAGGCCCGAATTAGAAGCCGATTAAGGTAAGTTTGCTCTAATTAAGCACTAATCCATGGCTTTCTTCTTAGTTTCTTCCAAATCTACCATTTTTCCCTTGATTCAATTCGTTTTTGACCATCAAAAGCTACTGATTTGTGTCTTACTACAAACCCTAACATTCAAAATTCAATTTTTACTACCAACAAGCCAATCGATTTCTTAAGTAAATCGATTTCTATTGGTGTTTAATTCAAACTCATTGTGTTTTCAAGGATTTCAAGAAGGGTGACTCTTCAATCTGAGCTTAATCAAGTGCTGAGGTAATGGGTCTTCAAAATCTCTGTTTATCCATGGTAAAACTCTCCATTTTTGGCTTATTTCGAAATGGTTTGCTTGATTTAGTGTGTTAATGGTAAGATTAGAAAATAGAATTATTTAATCCCGATTTCTTAGGGTTTTGCATTATTATGGTTTGGTTTAATGTTCTGGAAGTGAAAGAGGACTTTTGATGATGATTAGGGTGTTAGATGTGGATTTGAAGTGTATTCTATGGATTTTCGGTTTGATTTTGCGAAAGGAAGAAGATGACTGTTCTGCCGTGTTGGCGATCGATCGGCCCTGCAGGGCGATCGATTGGCTGAATTGAAAATTTCAAATTTTTGCGTGTAACCGATCGAACGGCCTGAAGGGTGATCGATCGGCTACACAGAGAATTGTATGTTGTGTGTATGATGACTATTTTGATGATTCCACTTTGGCTTGCCAATTTTATATGAATGTGGAGTGTTTTAAGCTATGTTAGGCTACTGGAAATGCATGCTATTAAGTTTATGGAGTTGAAATATATGCTTAGAAATGGTGGAATGACTTATGTTTTGGGGCATGATGTTGGAATCGTTATCTTGAAATTATGAATGGTTGTTTCCCTTTGGTTAAGCATATTTTCAGTAGGACTACAATCATTGTTGGATTGATTTGTCATGATAGATTGTGGTTAATGGTGTGTGAATGTTGGTGAATGCCATGACTCAATGATGAAATGAGTGATGTTATATGTGTATAGCCTTTGTGGTTGAGTTTTGAATCTAGCTATGATTTCAACGATTCTTCTCCTATGATTTCCGCTGGAATTCATGTTTAAATGGAAATTCACATGTGTAGTGTGGTAGTGAGTTTAATTTCAAGCATGTTGGCATGCATTATGTGAAATGCTTCTACTAGATACACACACACACATGTGGGGTTAAATGATGATGTTGAAGCTTAATATTGTGATTATGAATGATGCATTAGGGGCTGGTGAGAGCACTTATCATGATTAGGATTCATGTATGCCTTGCCCACGCATGTACCATGCTGCATGCATCATGAAAATGGATTTCTAATTGAGGCTTCATCGTGATTGATCGAATTTGACCGATTGGATGCAATGTAATGAAATTGTGTGTCGGATTGATCGGTCATGGATTAATCGCAAGTTGATTGGTCCGCAAGGACATATTTTGATTTGAAGTTCCTGTGTGGAACGATTTGAGTTCCTGTGTGGAACGAGTGCACTCCCCGGGTTGAGTCTTGTTTAATGGAATGATGTGGGGACGAGTTGTGTACTTGTCTTGCGGATATGTGAGAATATTATTATGAGTGTCATCTGGACCCTGAGAATCCAGTGTGGTATGCTGTGTGCACCCCGCTACCACGTGTTCTAGGGTTCTTTGTGTGAGAACTCGGGCTCTTCCCTCCGCAGGAGATGTCCCTGGGCGAACACCCCTGCTCTAGATTCTCTGTGTGAGAATGGGACATCCTTGGCCAGGATCGTCCAGGGCGAGCAGTATTAGGGATTGACAACCCCGATCTTTCTTGAATTCTTGTGTAGAATTTTGGATCATGACACGCCTTCGTGGCCTTGTCTATGCTCCCGTCTGTGTGACATTAATGTGTGATTACTCCTTGATGGAGGTTGATTGTGATGATACAATGCATGTGGGAATATGTATGTTAGAGATACATCCATGCATGTTGATGATGATATAATGCATGTGGGAATATGTATGTTAGAGATACATCCATGCATGTTGATGTTGATGTTATGCATGTGGAATATGTATGTTAGAGATACATCCATGCGGGATTGGTTATGATGTGAATGCATGTGGGAATTTGTATGTTAGAGATACATCCATGCAGGTTGTGATGATATTATGCATGTGGGAATATGTATGTTAGAGATACATCCATGCAGGTTGTGATGATATTATGTATGTGGGAATATGTATGTTAGAGATACATCCATGCAGGTTGTGATAATATTATGCATGTGGGAATATGTGTGTTAGAGATACATCCATGCGGGATTGGTTATGATGTGAATGCATGTGGGAATATGTATACTAGAGATACATCCATGCAGGTTGAATTATGCATTATGATGCAGTGTTAAGTGATATGAATGTGTGATCAGAAAGTGATGCACCATGTAAATCTTTGACCTGAACGATCTCATTACTAAGCTATCGTATTTTCTACGTTGATAGTGATATTAAAACCATTGCTGAGTGTTAAAACTCACCCCTCTTTTGTGTTTTGATTTGGGGCTGCGTGGTGCGACACGCAGACGGACAGGATTGCCTCTTTGAGGAAAGGTCAGAGGTAGCTTAGGTATGATGATGGGGATCGTTGCGTGACTTACCTTCGTTTGTTTCATGCTTTATGTTAGAACCTTTGTGTAGGGTTCTTGTTTTGGATTTATGTCATATACTACAGTTGTGATGCTTATGACTTATTTTGAGCCGGTGTGGGCTTTACTTAAACTAAGCTTGTGGGTTTGAGATTGTTGTTTACTTTGTGATAAGCAACACCTTTTCTTCCCTTTTATTTACTCTTGCTCAAAGGATTGTGCACACTCCGTGTTGCTATTAATCGCCTGTGGTTAGGGTTAAGTCTTCCGCTAGATCGTTTTCTTAATGTTCACTTCGTCGCCCCCGCGCGCTTGACCGGCCCTTGGACCGGGTTCGGCTCGGATCGGGCATCGCTGGGGCGTGACATATAGTATTGAAAATTTTTTTTTACTCCACTTACTATCCAACAAAATTGATTGGAATAAAAAAAGTGGATCCAAGAGTAGGGTTATCAAAATCCATATAAAATGTCTAGATGCTGATCTCAATGTAGGCTACCATTTTTCAAAGGGTGCATCCATCAATGGGTCTAGGAAATGACCCATATTTTCTACGAATCTTGTTCATGATGGGATAACTCGTGACTACAAATTACAATCAATTAGTTGTCGTCTCAACATATAGAATTATCAAAACGTTTTACATACAATTGACATGGGGCTAGTTATATATATAGTCAACCAAAAATGAATGCTTAAATATTGGTACGTTCATGGAAGTTTCACAAGAGATACGTGAATGCTTCAATTAATTAGCAATACTTTTGGTGATCTCCAGCGCATGGAATACCTTTCAAAGTCGACAAACCACGCTTCAAGTGATTTCAAAGGATGAGCTTTCATAGGTTCGCTTTCATATCTTCTTTTGCTGAAGTGTCCTTCCGTATAAAAATTGTCCAAGTATTGGAACGTGTTATATAATTAGAATCATGCCAAGAAAATTGGTGAACTCCATACCTAGTCCGATTCCATGGCCAGAGCCCATGATCATGATACATAAGGATGTTAACATGGTACATTCAGTTCTAATATACAGTGTTAGGCCTCTATGTACAATGCTAAGAGCCACAATCGTGGAGCATGACGAGGAAATTATTTTCGAACTAAAAAATGTAAGTTTAATATAAGATTTGTCTAGCTTGCCTAGTTTTCATGACCCTAGGGTAGGTGACAACCATTGGGAGGTTGCCACATCACCCAAAAATGGTGACAGGAAAACTTGGAAACTAGATTCAAGGGTTTTTAATGTAGAATAGTTGACATTGACATATATGGAACATTGTGATCACTTGAATCAAAATTTGTCCTTTGGTGATTTAATGGCAGTTACGGTCGATCGATCAAGCAAACCATTGATCGATCTCTTAAAGTGATCAATTAGGATGTGAAAATATTTAGTGTAAAACAAAGCTGAGAGTTGTTGATGATTTGCCCTATCTCAGTAATCGATCTATTCATTTATGGAACAGTTTTCAACTTTATTTTGAAGTAAAATTTGATTCAAAATTTGTTTCTTTTTAGTATTTTGCTTTCCTAGGAGTCTTTATTCCATTTTTTTTATTATTTAGGGATTTTCTCATGATTGTTCCTTAATTTTGTATGGTTAGTCATAAGGTAGAAATTAGACACTTTATTTACAGTTATGCTACTAGGAGTTGTATAAATACTCGGCTCTTCCATGAAGGCTAGGTTTTGTAATTTTCTAATATTTTCAAGAAGAAAAGATTATTCCTTTCTCCTTTGTTTTTCCTCTATTTTTTGTGGATTTACCATTGTAATTCACAAGGTAGGAAGTTTTTGCGTGCCTATAGTTGGATTCGTCGAATGACGTTCATCACATCAAACACATCTTGCATCTATTGGTGGCTCTACATAGGTCTAACATGCTGCCCTGTTGCCATCGAGGATGTGTTGTGGGAATTTATGAGATCAATGATCGCGATGAAGTAGCAAGATTGTCGCAATAGGTTGAGTAATTAACACTTCAGATGATAGATTTGATGAGCTGGAGGTTGATGCCCCTGACGAGAATCATTTTGCCAACATGGCCTTGCGTGGTGATGAGAAGGGAGACCAATTGCCTCATCACGAGTCTGGTCAACATGGGCGATTCCCACCACGGGTGCTAAGGAGACTGGAGGCTTATATGCCCTTGAGAGGAGATGATATGGCGAATTTACGATGAGAGGCTAGTTTAAATATTGACATCTTTGAATTTCATAGGAGGATGTAGCCCAAAGAGTTCTTAGATTGAGTTGCTAATGTAGAAGACATACTTGACTTCAAGGAGGTTCCAGAAGACAAGTGTCCCCTAGGTGGTGACTTGTATTTGAGATCGAGTAGTCTCATGGTGGTAATAAATCAAATCTACTCGTGCGTACCAAGGCATGCCAAAGATCATTGGATAGGTGAAGTTGAAGAAGAATATGAGGCAAAACTTTCTACACTAGAACTTTGCTGGAGTGAAGTATCAACAATTACAAGACCTAGGAAAATGCTCGAAATTTGTGGATAAGTACACTAGGGAGTTCTACCAATTGCTACACCGCAATGACTTGGCTGAATTAGATGAACAACTTATATCTCTTTATATTAGATGTATGCATCAAAAAGTCAAAGGGACCTTGAATTTGTTCTATAGTTTTTCTTTGTCAGAAGCTCACTCTAGAGTTCTCTACTTGGAGAAACAACAAGGCACCCCATCCTCATCCATACAAACTTTCTTGCCTGAAGAAAGGATGTCAGGTAAAAGTCTCTAAATGATGTTTAGTTCATTTCTCTATTAGGTCTACATAAGACATGGTGTAATGTTGTTGTTATGAATGCTTATCATTTATTCTTGGGCATCCTTGGTAATATAATTAATGTGATATGCATGATAGCCATAAGAACACCTATAGTTTTATGTAGAATAACATGAAATTGTTCTTGTGTCTCATAAGGATAATATTTTGTTCTTGTGTCCCTATATTTACTATTTTGCCTAAAATAGATAATATTTTGTACTCCTTCCGTCCCAAATTAATAGCTCTAGTTGGTAAAAATATTTATTCCATATTAATAGCTTTATTTTGTTCAATATAAGTGATTAGGTACTTAAAAAAGAGTATCATAACATTATTTTCCCTTCTCATAAAAAAGAGTATCACCATCACCCTCTGTAGAAAGGAACTAGACAGTCAATAGAGCTGAATCACCTGTCGTAATGGTTCATCCCAGCTCTAATGTCGGCTTTCATACCGGATTCAATGAAACTTAGTTCACCTTTGAAATTGTCAAGTAACAATGAATCTTTAGATTATACGCAATTGGAATCTTTCGTGTACTCGAGACTACGATATTGACCATATTGTGTTAAGGTAAAATCATATGTTGTGAAGAAATAAACACGACGTGTAATATATCGCATTAGTAATTATACGATATACACATGCGATATAGCAATTATGAGTTGCAATGTAGATATAATAACACGACATGCATTCATGTTGTGGTTTTGATAACACGTTTTGAAATGTAAGCGCGTTAATAGAGTACACGATGTTGACTGATGTCGCATTTTTCTAACATAATAATGTGCAATGTAGATTGGGAGAACTGGGAAACTTGCCCTCAACAAATGCATGTCAATCTTCTTTCATCAATCCAACAAGTACAAAACTTGAAATAGAAGTCAATCAGAATAGATAAGAGGAATTGTCGTCAATGATGGGTGGGACAATGACTTCATTTGATAACTACGAACCTCCATACAACCCTTGTAATTACGACGGTGAAGAAGGCGAAGAAGTTGAGAATATGTGGGGTGAGGATCAGTGGTATGATAATGATATAGTTGGCATGGAAAGTATGTCTGACCACGAAGAATTTGTAAACAGCGAGGTTCCCAATAACGTTGATGTTGAGGAGGAGGTAGATTGGGATATAGTTGATGATTTAAGCATGTTGGAATAGAATATTGGTGAAGGCCAGCTAATGATGGCTAGTTTGCAAGCTAAGGATTACCAAAAGCTCCTCGAATTGGGTGCATGTTTTCTAAGCCTATTACATTTCAAGTGGGTCTTGATCAACTTTGCAATAAAGGCGAATTTCACATATCATGTTGTGGATGAAAACCGGAATATGTATGCCGCAAAGTGCTCCAATGATTCTTGTAATTGGTACATAAGGGCTTCAAATATAGGAGATCATGTGACTGTCACGAGGTTAGTGCTGACTCATTCATGTGGAACCCAAAGGAAGTCAACTGATCATCCCGTAGCATCACGCCTTTGGGTATTGAGAAAATGTTATGGCCCGTTTAAAGACTAAGTGGACATTACACCTAAGAGAATATCAAATTATATTTTGAAGCACTGAGGCATAACTGCGAACTACAAGAAATGATGACGCATAGGTAATGCATGAGAATAATCGAAGTGTTGATTTAGTGTCATGATATGTTAGTCTAGATTGTTATCGTTTACACAATTAAACCACAGTCAAATTTTGCACTCACACGACATTCGTAAATATCGTGTTAACATAAACACGACCAGTCATCGTGTATGGATTCTAATGACATGAAAACATAAAATGTCGTGTGATCAGGAACACGATGTAAGCCACTGTTGTATAACCTTTACTAAATTGTATTCGGTCTTGCAAGTAAAGCATAGACTGATTTAATAGATGGGACCCAGACGAATCCTACTCATACTTCCTACTTACGGAAGGTAGATAGAATATATGAATCCGGGAAGTGTAGTTGTTTCAGTGAGATCATGTGATATTCTCGGACCTATGGTTGGGTACGATTTCAAAAGAGTATTTTGGATGTTTGGCCTCATTACGAGAGCTTTCAGAACAACACTGAGGCCATTGCTAATGGTAGATGCAACTTTCTTAAAAGGAAAGTATCCCGGACAACTATTGATAGCAATTGCACTAGATGGGAACAATAACATGTTATGCGTTGCATTTACAGTGGTTGAGAATGAGTGCAAGAAAACTTGGTGCTAGTTTCTTGAGTTGCTTAGAAATCATATATTCTCTGATCTTGCAGCCGAGTTGGATAGGATTGTTTTTTATAGACATAAGGGATTGTCAAATGTTGTGAAGAAGTTTTTCCCATCTACACACCACAAATATTGCATCCATCACATGACAGCAAATATGTTGGACTGACTCATGGACAACTACCTAAAGAATAAGCTCCATGTTGCAGTCGAAACTTTCAGATATAATGTGTGCAATGAAACAATGAACAGCATTAAAGAACATAGTCCTGAAGCATATGCTTGGCTAAATAAGATAGGTTTAAAGCACTGGTCAAATGTATCATTTCTAGTGAAAAGATATGGGACCCTAAGCTCAAATAGGTTTGAAAGTGAAAATGCAATGTTCAAGAAAGCTAGATCGATGTCTATAACTCAGTTTAACTGAGCACACGAGGGAACACACGATGGCAGTATTTGAAAAATGTCATATGAGCGTTCAAAATATGATGGAAGAGTTAACCCAATTTGCCCAAAAACACATCGAAAACAAGCAAGGAGAAGCAAGGACTGTGATTGTATTGCATATGTCAATGTATGAATTCCAGGTTAACTCACTATATCACCAGGTGCATTGCATTCATACGATGATGTACATAGCGTGTGTTCATTTATGTGTGAGGGCTTCATATCGTGTTAGTTTAAACATATTATTTTCATTTATCGTGTAAGTAGATATGATTTACGTAACGATCATATGATACGTCGTGTAATTGAGGACATGACAGACTCATTTATCATGCACTCATACTCACGATATTTTCTTCATAGGATGTGGTAAACTTGGTTGATGATACCTGTACATGTGGAAAGTTTCAACATCTGGGTCTGCCATGTAAGCATGTAATCGCAACAATCAATAATAGACACTTCTATGTGTCTGAGTACTGCAAAAGATGTTACTTTACTGAAATGTATAAACTGACCTATCAAGAGACCTTACACCCAATGAAGGATAGGCACCAGTGGGCACCAGCTAGAGTTATGCCTACATTCAGCCTACCTATCCCACAAAAGCAGTGGGGGCATCCACGAAAAGATCAGATAGAGTCATAACCGCCTCTCAAAGCCCCATAAAAATGTGGAACATGCAGTCAGTTGGTCACAACCACAAATGATGTATTAGCGCACAAGGGGGGCCTCCCAATGTGACAGATGTCCCAACGACAAGCCGAAGGAGGTCAAATAATGGAGTAAGCAAACGACGTAAGGAAGGGGAGCATCGATCAGGGTTACCTTTTCCACCCCCGTTCTTCAGCTAAAATTTTTGTATATGCATTGTGCTAACAACAACACATAATATGTAATTAATGTGTTCCTAAAAACATGAAATGTTGTACATAGGGTATATTGTATATTTGTATTGTGTCATCGACAACACGACCAAAAGGAGTTATAGTTGCTAATTACACAAAAAAATCAAATGATGAAAAATTATTTTGTCAAGAATGTCCGTTACTTACATGATAGTGGTCATATCATGTGTTCGATCACATGACAATTGCATGCTAATAACAACCCAATTCCTGATACATCATTCCCGAAGTAGCACCGCAATGTCCGCTGCATCAATACCTTCCATAACCCGATGATTTGTAACCTTCTCGCACGGCTTATATATATTAGGGTTTGCAGAATGCTTGCCCATTGATGGTCGGTGCTGAGACGGATTATTCCAGAGATTGCTTTTGTGCCTGATGGTGAATCTTCCCCCATTAGATACGGTCCTCAACTGCATCTGGTGTGGGAAGAACATGATAAGGCATTATTGCAATGTTGCGAATGTTCTGTCCCATTGCATCTGATCGGTCCTCCCCAGATAAATTTTTATTACCTTTTCCCTGTCATAGTTGTATTGCAGTATATCTGAGGAGTTTGCAAGGAGATCGCTCGCACATTTATGATCTTTGCGGAGATAGATCATTTGGGAGATTGCTTTAGCGGCGACTAGTGAATCACCCCGTCATTAGATATTGTCATCACCTATAACTGATGACGGGAATGACTCACTAGATGGTGATATATCAATGCCTCGAATGATCCGTCGCATTCGCGCCCTATCTGTCATCAACATACTCTGCAGTTGTCATCTAGAACGTTATTTTATTTGGTTATCCGTTTGAACATGTGATGTGAATAATAGTATTTTTGATGTCATGAACTAAGTTTATGTAAATTAAAATAGAAGTAACTCTTTTTTATCTAAATAAACCAATGGAGTAATTATATGTAGGTCGTTCGTTTTGATACATGACTAACACGCCAATCATCTTTGTAATAACACGCATTGAAATGTATCATTGATAAGACAAATGATAGGATTTATTGTGTGTTGTATATACGACAGCACGACCCAAGAGACTATCGTCAGATGGGTAAGATGATATGCGGAAGTATTCTTCTAATAGCATATATTGGGACACGACATTGTACATATCGTTTGATCAAATGCATGACAACATCAACGACCAGGTGTCTCCAAGTATGTAAGATAAGATCGTATGCTTACTAACACGTAAGGACATAAATCATATGCTAAAAAACACGACTAATTGCACCATCGTGTAAAAATATGATATCCATAGAAGACCTCGTTTAAACAATAACACTACCTCAGTGAGTATTGTGAAGTTGATAATACTATAGGTTGAAGTTAAGCGAGTGTCGTGAACAATGACATGACTATGATACATTTTGGGTTTCCAATTTAATTCTCGAGCATTCAGTTCCCGAAGTGTCAGCACATTGAACGTTATTCTACTTAAATTCCTGAAGAGTAACTCCTGAAGAATTAGCTCAATTTTCAGAGTTTCAATAACTTCCATAACCCAACGCTTCAGAACAATCCCACCCTGCCTATAAATATAGCAGGGACCCATGGGCATACCAAATTCGAGAGGAGGATGCAATAGAGACAAGATGGATTGACTGCGCCTCGGTGGAACCTCCGTTACATTGCTATCTCACCATTGTCCAATCCTGTATCCCATTATATGCAATTGTCATTGGCCCATGGAGGAAGCTTATAACGGGAACATTTTCGATGAGTGGTGTAATTTCAATGTCGCAGATGTTCCGTAGTATCTGTATATCCTGGTTTGGTAGACCACAAGGAGATCTGACATAGAGATCGCTCACTCTATGCTGTTCTGCACGAAGACGGATCATTCGGGAGATTGCTTTAGTGTTGGCCGGTGGATCGGCCCTCCATCGGATACAGTCCTCACATATATCTGACGGTAGACATGATTCACTAGATGATGATATATTAATGCCTCGAATGATCTATTGCAGTCACACTCTATCTGTCTTCAACTACCTCTGCAGTTGTCGTCCAGACAGTTATCTTTATTTTTTGTTAAAAAATAATTATTTGTTGATGTATTGGACCAATGTTATATAATGAAAAGTATTAGTTATAAATTTGTTTGTCCGCATCAGAATATTACTTAAATTAATTTATTTTTTTCCTCAAGTGGTTTCTGAATATTGGTATTTCTGATAACACAACCTAACTACTGTCGTAAGATCGATGATACGATGACCACCAAGTTATTCAAAATAATACGTTGTCGGTCCGAATACAAGACATTGGTAGATATCGTTTTCTCGCTTACACAACAGAATCATCGGCCATATGTGTAATTCGTGTTCTTATTAGCACTACGTGAGATACATTCAGCGTATGCTTGGTCACACGACAAATATATTGGTCGTTATTCGGTAACAGGAAATGAGGGCAAGCTCACCACACAACATGGTTCGGTCCGTACTTGCTAGTGCGGCCTGAACCTTATCATTTAGGCCACTGAGACTATTGGTTCATTCTTGTGCGGACAAACCATCAGGTTCGGGCTGCCTAGCCTATCGGTTCGGTGTTGTATGAACCTTCACGGTCATGTCTCACTATATATCAGGGTTAGGGTTCGGGCTCAGCTAGCCTATGTTCAGTGACAAGATGGATCATTTGGGTGATTTCTTTAGCGGCAATTGGTGAATAGGTTGTCCATCGGATAAGGTCCTCACATATATCCGATAGAGGGCATGATTCATTAGAGAGGCGATATATCAATATCTTGAGTGATCTATCGCAGTTGCGTGATATCGGTGGAGTGTGCATGGAGATCATAGACACACTATGTTCTTCGCGGAGATGGATCATATGGGAGATTGCTTTATCGGCGGCTGATGAATCGGCCCTCCATCGGATACGGTATTCATCTATATCCAATGGTGAGTTTGGCTCACTAGATGGCGATATATCAATGTCTCCAATGATCCATCCCTTTCGTGACATATCGGTCATCAACAGCCTCTGAAGTGGTCGTCAAGAACGTTATTTAATTTGGAAAACTGTTTGAAACTTCCTGTGACCATCCTTGTTCATGAGATCGATTGGTTGTCGGTTAGTATAAACGACATCTGTCAATATCGTTTATTTGATTACATGACATCAAACATGACCTAATAGGAGATGACATGTATGCGATAACACGACCTAATAGTAGATGGCGTGTATGCGATAATACGACCTAATAGGAGATCGTGAGAACTATTATACGATCAGATATATGTGTACTTCCATTTCACTCTTTCGATGACACGACATTGGTACATATCGTTTGATCGAATAGACACCACCTAGCTGAACGCAACTTCATGTAAATACAAACATGATAACAACATGTATTTTTGTTCAAGTGGATAATTACAAAATAAGGGGTCAAAAAAAAGAAATTTGTCAGTTAATCGCAAAGTGAAAAAAGTCTATTGTTTAATTACAATTCATCTGAATCTAGATTGAATTCCTCGTCAATTCAGGGCTAAAGAATAGCAGCACAGATTTGTAGCCTGACCAAGCCTGTTATCTCGAGTTGTCTAAAATCAGTCTGAAGGATGCCCCTTGCTAGCTTCATTGCGTACTACATGAGGTACAAACCACAATCTTCATTTATTTCTTGGTATGGGCATTTGTTGATCTTAGTCATTGGCCACTACCGAGCACGCTTTATCTTAAGGGCAATCTCGATTCCATTCGCAACATATTTCCTGACATTGTCGACCGCTGCAAAGTGGTGATTGTGGTCACCCTTTAGGGGATTGTACCATCTAAATCACTTCTCCTTGCAGCGGACAATAAGCAGGAGAAAGTGGCCCATGACGTAGATAGGAATGAAACCGCTATTTGTGTTAACATTCAGGCCTCTCAACAATATGCCAATGAGTTTGCCTTCCTTCTCCACCGGTCCTTCGGCCATGCCAATGTTAAAATAGTGTTGAATGGAAAACTTGCCGAAAAAATAGTTGGGGTACCTGCCTAGATTTCTCAAATTCTATTCATCAAGAAGTTGGAAGAAGACGTCTATGACCTATAGCAAACCAAACGTGTTAATAATGACATGATAGTCAATAGGTCGTGACATCTTTTATACGATAAGTGATTATATCATATGAACGTTACATGACACATTTACAAGTCATGTATTAATTAACACACTATTTTTACTTCAGCCATTATAGTTGAAACTTAGTGCATTATGAAAACAACGATATGAGCATAGGTCGTGTATTCGATAGAAGGATAATTAATTGTACATTTTTGTGGTCTTATTCAATTGTTTGATTGATAACATGATAGAGGTTAAAAATGAGCAATGAAACAATATTACCTCATTCGTTATGCACTCTTGCTTTAATAGAGATAGGTAGTCGGTGTAGAGGAGAGTTTCTACGGGTCACGAATTGTATGGGTTGGACAGAAATTCCAGGATAAAGTCCTTATTTGCCTCCTTCTGAAGCTCCATGTGGAACACCAAGTGTGTGTCAAGATAGTCCTTTGGCCGCAGACTGAGCTCCTCCTTATTTGCCTTACTCGCAGTATCATCTTTGACCTCTATCACATTCATATACTCTCTATTACTTCCACGTCAATTGGAGGAGTATCTGATAAAGTGCTACCACTGGAGCCAACATTTGAGATCGCTGGTTCTGGGGTGGGAGACTTTGGATGTGCCGGATAGATAGTTCATGGGCTAGGGACTGATTCCAGAGGAACTTCATCACCAGGCTTTGCATTATGGGCAATGTGTCCAAACTTGGCTAACTTCTCCTCGATGCAGCTGCAGAAATGCTTCGGCTTCTTCGAGCCTTGAGTAGAGACTATCTTCACTGCCTCCTCACCTTGAGCAAGTGGTTCAATGGTGGTGTACCTCGACTTCTGTGGCACAGGAGGTAAGAAGGGAGCACTAGGAGCAGCCTTTCTCTTGAATGGTAGTTTTATTGTTTGTTTCAAAACTGCTTCTTTATTTGCCTCCTCATCTTGACCTCCTGTGGTTGTTCTAGGAATTCTGCATTTAGTTTCGTTAAAAATCTAGTTATTACAATCCTTTGCAACTTCGGACCAGTCTTCTTCTTCGATTTGGTGGCAACTTGCAGTTGCTATTTCTTTGTATTTAAGAAGTAAGCAGTCATGTTAGTAAACAGATGATATGCACACCAATCGTCTTTTACCGTACACGATGAAACTGCATATCGTATTGATGGAAAAAAAAAGAGGACTAATTGTGCTAAAAATCACAGGACCACAACCAGATTGTTTTCTGAAGTAATGTCTACTTCAATGATCGTGTGATCGATGACACAACCATAATGAAATAGCCTTGCTTAATACATGTATATTTAGTCTATCGTGTACTTGATTACATGAATATCCCCTAAAGAAACACGATACATTAAAATGTCGTACTTACTCAAAATGAATCCCTCATCCATCGGCTGGGGGACAGGTACTGGTTGATCTTCGGGGACAGATGGTTGGCGAGCTTCTCTGGATTTTGTAACTCTTGCCTTTAAATGAAGTGAAGGCAATCCTTCAGTTCTTGCAGGAGGGGTTGAAACTTGGGTGACTTCCAGTTGAGTTGGTTCGTGCGGCTATTCTGTCTCCAGTTCCTCGGGGGGCTGCATCTATTCTATGAGGCTAGTTGCCACCTAGAGATTGTTCTTAACACACTGGAGTGCAGCTTTAACTTGCTCTGTGTTCCATCCCCACTCACTGTAGAGAACAGCCTTCTCCAAAACAACATCACAAATTCCCGTCATGACATCAACTAGCATGACGAATGATTCAATGACGTCTTGGTCGAAATGTACATGCCCCGATGTCTTGTCGTGGAGGGTTTGGGCAGGTCTCATTGGCCAAAAAGTCTGCGTACCCACCTTCTTAGCCTTCGGGGTCGCCCGTTGGCCATCCATCAAGTGCACCTCTTCTGCAATTGGTGTGATTCGCATAATAATTTGCGAGTCTAGCTTCAGCCGCTGAAGACCCACTTCCTCATCCATTGATGGGCTAGAATCTTCTTCCGCCCCATTTTATCGGCCAGGTCAAGTTTATCGGCCTTCTCCACGTCGCTCAAAAGTTGGGTAAATCCGGGCCACCTCTTGCACCTCGGGTTGCATGGAGGACCACTGGGAGCCCATATGGAGGTATGCTCATAAAACCACACCTGGTGGAATATACAAAAGAAAATGGTCAGTATCGTCAGTATGACAAATTAGTCGTGTTTATGATAACACGCTTGGAGCCACATCATGATTCTGATGACACGATACATACCCATCGTGTAATGACCAATCATGATATTACACTTAGTCATATTACCGAGATCACAATAGGTCTATATGCATGTTATATGTCATATGCCCAATAACATGATTGACTTGGTATCATGTGAGCGATATGGTGATATACATGTGTGTGTAAACATATCGTGTCATTAGAGAGACGATAATGGTCTTTTGTGTAGTATATAACATATGAGCGTTACCTGGAGCACTAATGAATTCCCAACTAGAATTACAACCTTGGTGGAACACTCATCCTGCCTGCTCATGATGTTCTGGTGGACTGCTAATATGGCTCTCATCAACATATCGTGTATGACACCAGCCCAATTGTATCTCCCCACGACCGACAGGTTATCTATGTAATCACATAGAGCTGGGGATACATCTCGTTGCTCTGTGTGAATAATACGAGGACACCCATGTGCACGATAGCCAACCATGCTAAGTCCTCATCTGAAACACTCCGTGTTTCGGCAGCCACTTCTTTCAACATTTCTTCAACTCTTGTCTTCTCTTGCCGCTTCCCTTGGAAGAACTTCTTGTAGAATTGCCCCTTGCCTTGGGCAGCCTTCCCCTCACTACTTTCTAGTTTATGCAGGTTCCCTTTTCCCCTCAAACCTGTGATCATAGCCACTTCATCCACATTAAGGGGTAGTCTTTTGCCCCATATGTTGAAGACCTCCTGTGAGTCATCCCAAGACTCACCAATGAGAACATCCAACAACGGCTTGGAGATGATAATGGGCTCGCAATCATATACCGGGTAGAACCTAGTCTCCACCAATATGGCCTTACATCCTAGACGTGAATCTACAAGGTCCTTTGATAGACATAGTCTAGCGAGGAAACTATTCGTTCCCAGACTCCGTCTTCGCTAATAGATTCTCTTCTTCTTCTCTTCTGTTGCCTTCACAAACTCTGCCATTTGATGTAATACTCTAACTTTACGTCTACAAAATTGGATAAATATATGCAAATAAACAATAGGTCATGACCATCATCATTAGTCGCATCAATTCATATTATCTAACTAACTTCTCTTTATACGATAAGCATATCAATTGTGGGCTCAAACATACGCAAAGAGGAACTCTCATACACAATATCATAATGGTTAAACATCGTGTTTCTAGCATCTTATCGAACACACAATAGATGACTCATCATATTTCAGAC
This sequence comes from Saururus chinensis, assembly GCA_035235625.1. Taxonomy (NCBI): domain Eukaryota; kingdom Viridiplantae; phylum Streptophyta; class Magnoliopsida; order Piperales; family Saururaceae; genus Saururus; species Saururus chinensis. Next base: position 24,941,283 of record CP141142.1, read on the forward strand.
CCAACGATAGTTTGCTTTGACTACCTATGTCGTGTGCTCTCATACACGCCAAATAAAAACTCAGGCATACAAATATCCAAAAGGCCTTACCACAAAGCCCCCGCTGATGTTCTCCAAGCCGGATTAACCAATCGTTCGGCCGCTGCTTTTCCATAAAGTTTACTGCTTTACTGGGATCACTGCAAACAAAACCTCGCTATAAAGAAGAACCAGCTTTGGGGTGTACAGTTTCAAACTCAACTTGCGAAAAAAACTCTTTCTAGAACTAATGCCCATAGTGTTCTTCGCACAATCATTCAAGAAAAAAACCTAATCTTCAATATCTGGTCGGATACGTCAAAAAATCTTTTGTCACACCGCATGAACGCTGCTCAATTAGAGGACTTTCCAATAGGAACAGAGTTTTCAATTGGAAAGGACTTTTCAATTGGAGGGATCGCCGGCATCTGAAGTCGTATGCCAATGAATGTGACTTCGTGAGGGTTTTACACGATATAAAACCCTATCTACTAGCAAGGATCTTATCATTAGTAGTGAAGCATTCCTTGGCTAAATCCCAACTATTACCACAACTGTCCTCTGAGCGCCAATCCAGAGAGTAAACAATGGCCCATACTTGTCGGTAAGGGCTGCGAGCGTTGTGGCCAGTGGTTGATTTCCACCAAGTTTATGAAGGTGGCCAATGATGGGCCAACGGCTGGCAGCCAGTGGTGCTTCTCGCCTCTTACCAGTTCCTTGCCTTGATTGCCATAAAGAGTAGAGCAGCAACAAGGGTAGAATGGCAAAGATAGCTTCAAGTATTGGAACCATTTCCATAAATGTGTATTGTGGTGAGCAAGTCCCCGGATATTTATCAGCTAAAAGGGCAATTGCGTGGATGATATCTCCTTATAGCTCTTAAGCTATAAGTTCATTACCAATGGGACTGATTGAACCATAAGTTGAGAAAGGGAAATTCTCCTTATCTTGATATATGATGGCCACAATGTATGGTAGCATTTTTCAAGGGGTGCTTCCATTATTGTGTGTATAAAGTGGCCCATATTTTCATGGAATCTTGTACGTTCTAGATGGGATGAGACAAATTACAATCAATAATTGTTGTCTCCTATCCATTATCAGAACGTTTTAAATACAAGTCAATTCCACAATTGAATCTTATACTAGTTTCATCGGGCTCCCCAAATGGTCCCAAGAAGTGATGACGTGTAACCACAAGAAGGTTTGGTCTCAACCTCCCTTGTGCACCTTGATATGCGCAAAATGCTATGACTTGTATGCATCTTATACATAAGTAGTCAGTGTTGTTTTGATTTAATGATAGGTTAATCATACTAATATAAAATAAATTAATGTATCATAGAACTTTTAAAATTGGACAGTTTGACCCAAGTTTTATACCATTAAACCTTCTTTTACTTCTATTTGAATCATTTTAATCCCTAAAATGTCAAAGATATTACAATCATAATCCTTATTATTAAAATAATATTAATTTTAACTTTAAAATATTATATTTTGCTCTCTATAACTCGGATTCTTGCGTTTTTAGTATCATTACAAATCTATCAACGAGCTCTATCAAATGAAATCTTACAAGGCTATGCTTTCTCAAATTTTTTTGTAGGCCCCATGTATATAATATTTTTTAATATATTATATATATATATATATATATATATATATTATATTCTGATTTGTGTATTTTTAGCGCCCTTGAAAAACCCTCGTAGAGCTCTATCAAGTGAGACACATGCCGCCAAACTGGTCCTGAACATGAATAATATGCTTCACGACACAAAGTCCTTCGACACTATTGTCTTCGCCAACCTATGACATAATATTTAGCCTATAAGATTTAAATTTACAATTGCCTACTACGAGTGTATATGGGTTAGTATAGAGCTTGTGTGTATAACTAATGATCATTGTGATCCTCAAAGCAATATGTTATAACTATAGCATGCAAGAGAGACCTTAATGTAGACTAGTTGGCTTTGAAGAATTCAGAGCATTGGAATCGCACAAAGGAATATCATATTTTTCTCTCTGGTGAACAGTCGGCCTCAAGGATCGATATGCACCTTGTGTAGCATAGTGTAAAACAAAATCGTGAGTGTGGCATTTGGCAAAAAAGGCATTAGTTATCGATTGGTACAACAACATGCCAGTTCCACAGTTCTTTTTGGATAAGGATTTTATTCCAAATTGATTTCTTTTAAGCCTTTTGCTTTCCTAGCAGTCTTTATTCCATATTATTTTGATTATTTATGGATTTTATGAGTTATTTTCTTTTTTTTATTAGTCAATCATAAGGTAGTTAGAGATTAGTTTCTTTTATTTACAATTATGTCATTAGGTTTTGTATAAAAGCTTGGCCCTTTCATAGAGGCCATGGTGCTGTGTTTTTCTGATATATATATATATATATATATAATATAATATAATATAATATTGAAGAAGAAGAGATTCTTTCTTTCTCCTTTATTTTCCTTCAATTTTTCGTGAAATTTCCATTGGAATTCATGAGAGAGGAAGGTTGTGTGCTTCTGTAGCCTGATTTGTTGAACCACATTCATCCCATCAATCCAGCCCAGCATCATTTGGTGGCCCATGTAGGTCCAATATGCAGCCTTAACACCATGGAAGGCACGTTTTAGGAATTGGTGAGATGAATGATTGCAATGAAGTAGCAAGGTTGTCTTGATAGGTTGAGCAGCTAACGCTTCAGATGGCTCATTTGATAGCCGTTATTGCTAGCCAAAATTCCAACTTGGTTCAACCCAATGTCCAAGTTGAAGATGATGAGATGAAGGTTGGTGCTGACGGCAAGAATCCTTTCTCTAATGCTCCCCTGCGTGATGACGAGGAGGTAGACCAATTGCCTTGCTGCGAGGCCGGTTAACATGGGCGACTCCTGCCATGAGCATCACGGGGACCAGATGCTTACATGCCCCTGAGACAAGATGATATGGCAAATTAGCCTTGGTAGGTTGGTTTGAAGATTGATATCCCTGAATTTCATGGGGAATGCAGCCCGCAGAGTTCCTAGATTGGGTTGCCAATGTAGAAGACACCCTTGACTTCAAGGAAATAAAGGAAGATAAACATGTTCCCTTGATGGTGACTCATTTTCGAGATCGAGCAGCTACATGGTGGACGCAAATGAAATCTACCTGTGCACACCAAGGCAAGTCAAAGATTATTGAATGGGAGAAATTAAAGAAACATATGAGGCAAGACCATTTACCCTACAACTTTGCCGAAGTGATGTATCAATAACTACATGACCTACGACAAGGGTGAAAACTAGTGGATGAGTACACTAAAGAAATCTATCAATTGCTACACTATAATGACTTGGCTGAATCATATGAACAACTTGTCTCGTTATATTGGAGGTATGCATCAAAACCTTAAGAGGCATAAAATTTATTTCATACTTTTTCCTTATCGGAGGAGAATTATAGAGCGCTATACTTTGAGAAACAACAAGGCCCTATTGTCTGCCGCTTTGGGACAACATGTGGCACTTCTCTAGCCATGTCGGCTGCCACTAATTCAAGTAATGTGTAATCCTCTTCCAAGGCTGCACCTCAAAGTAATCAAAACACCACCAAATCCTCTACAAGCAATGATCTAAAGTTCTTTAAATGGGGTGGAAGGGTCATATTGCGACAAATTATCCTTGTAATAACCGGAATGGTAAAGGATTGTTCACTGAATATGTTGAGAATGCTGAGCTTGATAATGTTTATTTTGATTACATAATCCTATATATGGTGAGGAAGGACTACTAAACAAAGAGATAGTGCAACTCCCATTTCACTTGAGAGATAGTGGAACTTGCATTTCACTCGAGATTTCTATTGATGAAAACAAAGTAGTAGCCAAAGGACTATAATGGATCAGCGCTTGGCTATGGATTGGGACGTAGGCCATATTACTTGGGTTTGAAGGCTGTTATCGAACATATGTGGAAGACAAGTGAGAAATTTGATATTATCTCCTTGTCTAATTGTTTCCTTTTATTTAAATTTGAAAATGAAGAAGATTATCTCAAAGTTCTATTTGGTCCATTGCTAGCTGACCTTTGATTCTAAAAAGTTGGACTACAAATACCAAGCTTGTACGTGATTTGCTGAGTTCAATTCCATTATGGACCAGGCTTCCTAATACTAGAGTGTAGAAAATCTAGGCTGAATTGCTAGTTCAATTTGCTCTCCCTTATATATGGATTAGTTAACTAAAAATTGCCAAATACTTTCTTTTTCTTGTCTCTCTTTGTGGAGATTGACGCTGGATGCTCTATGAGGGATCAATTCTATATTTATCGAAAAGATGGTTTAGGTTTTTTTCAAGAAATATCTTATGAGTAGAAACCTCCTATTTGCACTTGTTGTCGATGTTTTGATCATTCCACTGCATCTTACACCATGCCTTAGGACTGGGTTCCACGAGAGACAAATGCTGGACCTTTAAATGTTCTTACACAGGTTAAAAGTCATAATGAAGATGTGATCCATTCTCAGCCAGAGTTAGAAGCTAGAGATCAGAAGGACGTGGCTCAACAATCTCTGCCTCGGCCAGAGTTGGGTGCCGGGACTAGGGGCTCATCCAAAATTATGGGTGATAATCTCACATCTCTCAGTGTTTCCAAAGTCAAGTCCATCATCTGCAATCCTTTGTCCCTATTTTGAAACATAATGTTTCAAGTCATATTAATTTTGGAGGTCATAATTCTAACAAAGAAATTCAGCATATCGTTCCTCATGAGGGTGGGTTGATGGAAAAAATTGCAAGCAAGTCCGCATCAATTCCTTGTGCAGTTTCTTTCATCCCCTACATCCCATTGTGGTGACCAAGTGAATGATTAATAGATCAGTATCCTTCATCAAGATAATGATATTAATTCTATTCTTAGTGCTGAAATCTTTGTGGATTTATCAAATACTTTGAATCATGGTGGTGCTAATATTGAAGTTGACTCTTCCCATATATCGTTCTCTGATAATGCAAATTCTTCTTCTCTTAAGAAAATTATAAATGTTTCTCCCTCATTGCTTAGCTCTCACACGGATGATTTGGTTAAGTGAGTAGTAAAAACTCCTAGATAAAACAGAAAAAGGCATTGAGAAAGGCTCAATATACTCCTTAGTATCCTAATAGGGAACTCACATCTGGGCTTGGTTGAGGCCAAACATGTCTATCTCTTTTTATGAGTTTAGTTTCATGGAATACCCAAGGATTAAATCACCTAAATAAGGGTACTTGTTTTTTTTACCTTAATTAGGAATCATTTGATGGGTATTTTGGGTCTCAATGAGACTCGGATTAAAGAATTAAAGGCTAAGAACAATCAGTTTTCTATCAATTCAGCCTAGTCTTTTATTGATAATTATTAGTCTTTATCCTCTAGCAAATCTTGGATTGGATGGAACACATCTTTATATTCTATTAGAAAAGTTGATGAAGGTACTCAGTATATACGTTGTATTATCATCAAATTGTCAAACAGTTTCTGCTTTGATTGTACTTTTGTTTATGCAGAGAATTTATTATATGACCTGCCTGAGCTTTGGAATTGGATTGGGCGCCAATCTGGTATCACTTCTATTCCATGGCTTCTTACTGGAGACTTTAATTTTGCCTTCCATTCAAGGGAAAAAAATTGGTAGTAATAATGTTCCTTCTTCGTACCTCTCAAAAGTTAATAGAAGTGTTCATCATGTTGGTTTACAAAAAATTAATCTTGATTCTTCATTCACATGGTCTAACAAAAGTGGAGGTCGTAGAAGAATTTTCTCAAAAATTGACACAGTTTCTTGCAACATTGGATGGATTAATAGATTTCTAGGGATAGTGTGTTACCTTCTTCCATATGTGTCAGATCATCACCCCTTATTAATTGATATTAATCCACCTCCTATTTCAAGGAAAAAACCTTACATATGTTTTAATTGTTAGATGAGCCTTGATGGTTTTAGAGATATGGTATATTCTTCTTGGAATACGGATGTTCATGGAAATCCATTGTTCTTTATGGTTCAGAAATTGAAGCTCCTCAAACAAGCCATTAAAGTTTGGAATAGAGATAAGTTCGGAAAAATCAATAAAATAGTTGATGAAGCGAAGGTTATTCTTCAGCATTGGCAACTTCTAATTATGGATGATTACTTTAATGATTCTTATGTTATTGAAGAAGCTAAAACTTTAGTCATATATAATTAGGAAATTTCCAGAGAATAATCATTGTTTAGACATAAATATAGAGTTAAATGGTTTTTGGAAGGAGAACGTTCTACAAAGTTCTTTCATACTATTGCTTCCAAAAATATTGCACAATATTCATTTTCTCGAGGATTCTTATGGCAACAAATTGGACTCTTCTGACGTCGTGGTAAGGAGGCTACATAATTTTTCCAAGCCTTATATACTCCTTTTTCATCATCTCCTATTGGCATGTCTTTCATTGAGGCTTGCCTCATGAGGACCAAGCTAATTCCTTGATTATTCCGATTACTCAAGATGAAATTTATTAGACTGTCATCTTCTCTCTAGTGAATAAGGCTTTAAGTCCATATGGCTAATCTAAGGAGTTCTCTCTAGAGAATAAAGCTTCAAGTCCAGATGGCTAATCTAAGGAGTTTTTTTGTTAGATATTGGGATGCCATTGGTGATGATTTCTGTAAGGCTATCTTGTTATTTTTTTTCGTCTAGCAGAATATTAAGAGGCTTGAATAATACTTTCTTAACTCTTGTCCATAAAGAAAATGGTGCTACCTCTTTTGATAAATTCTGGCCTACATCTATGTAATTTTCTTTATAAAAACATTACAAAGATCATGACGTATAGGTTCTCTAGAGTTCTTCCTTATATCATCAGTGACAATCAAGTTGCTTGTTTGAAAGTCATGCTTATCTATAATAATATCATTCTTGCTCATGAGCTACTTCACAATTAGCAAAGTAAGAGACATTCTAAAGAAGTTTGTATAAAAGTGGATCTAAAAGAAGCTTATGACAAGGCACGTTGGGAATTCATTTTTCAAGCTCTCTTAGACATTGGTTGTCCTTCTACTTGGATTTCTTCGATAAAGAAGTGTATTACAACAACTTCTTTTAGTGTTCTTATTAATGGATCCAATTATGACTTCTTCCAATGTAATTGTGGTATGTGCTAGGGTTGTCCTCTATCCCCTCTTTTGTTTATTCTGGTTATGCAATCTTTCACTGATATTCTCACTTATTATCATAATGGACGCTAGATCAATATTCCTATTCATAGGAATGCTATTGGTGTTTACCAGTTGCTCTTCGCAGATGATATCTTGTTATTTTCTCAGGCATCATATGCTTTAGCAATTGGTCTAATGGAGGCTATTTATTTGTTCTCTCATATTAATAGCCTTATGGCTAATGATTCTAAAAGTTGCATCTTCTTATCGGTGAGTTATATTAAGAAGATCACTTTTCTTTAGTTGTTTGGTTTTAACGAAAAAACTCCATTTCATTACTTGGGCTTCCTCTTTTTTCAGGTAGACTTCAGGCATATATGTGCTCTCATATTCTTGACTAATTCTGTAACGATTAGTATTTTTGACTTTACTTAATTTCTTCTATCATATAGTAAGTTTGGGTGTGAAACCTATTTAAATAAGAGGTAAACTTCGTGTCCATCATAGTGGTACTAAGAACATGAAAAACAAAAGGTTAAATGAGAGAAATAAGAGTTTTCAAATATTTATTTTAGATTTATTCCAAATTTTGAATTGTTAGCTTGCATACATATGTGACCCACATGTATCCAGAGGTAAATTATTAATTACGAATTTTTATTTAGTTGGTTGTTTTAGCTTAAATCTAGAAGACCTAGCTGAATTAGAAATTATCTTAATTGAGAAGTTTAGGTGGAAAGGAATTTTGATGAGGCTAAACTTCACGGAATCCTAATTTAAGAGGGAACAACTCATATAAATGAGAGGAGACACAGTTGATAAAGGGGAGAAATATAAAGAAAAAACAAAAGAAAGAGAGGGGAAAGAATAGCGTTGGGTTGCAAGTACTATAGCGATACGGTATCTTTTAAACTTTGAGCTCTTGTCTCGAATTCATCGATCGCATTATAGTTTTATCACGCTTTTCTTTCGTGGTAATGAAATTCTTTGAATGAATTGTAAATAATATTTAAGTTGTAATTGTGTGAAATCCTTCCTTAATGTAATGGAATCAAATATCAAGTCTCAGGCTATGGTTAGATTTTGATACATATGCTCAATGTCAAGAATGGTTTAGTCTATGCATGTTTTTGGTTATGACAATAAAGATCAATCGCATTATAGTTTTATCGCGCTTTTCTTTTGTGGTAATAAAATTCTTGTATGAATTGTAAATAATATTTAAGTTGTAATTGTGTGAAATCCTTCCTTAATGTAATGTAATCAAATATCAAAGTCTCAGTCTATGGTTAGATTTTGATTCATGTGCCCAATGTCAAGAATGACTTATTCAATGCATGTTTTTAGTTATGACAATAAAGTTTGATTCAATTTAATTAAATTATGTATGATTGTGTTGTTACCTAACTGATTTTTTCACCGACAAAGAGGTTGAGAAGTAAGAATCGGGTTTTAGCTGCATTGCATAGTTAATTATTAACGTCCATGTTTGTGGAAATTCATGACCTTTATATAGGGTTTATTTTACTGTGGGCTTGTAGGCAATGATGAACTTATGAAAATAGTTTATTAATCCCTTGGTTTTTGTTATTGATTGTTAGAATGGTGGAAAACTGAGTTTTGACAACTTGGAACCTTATGTGTGCGTAACTCTTTGTGAACAGAGAGTTTTTCTTCACTTTGATGGCAGTGGAGCGAAATTCTATCTCTGAGGTCTGCCCATAGTCTCACGTTCCCAGTCCAGAACCGAGCATTCAGGGACAGGCTATGTTCTGAACTTTAAGGAAGTTCAAGTCGATGGTCCGGTTTGAGTTTAATTCCCGAACCGGTCTAATAAAGGCATAAGATAATAAAATCACATATCTAAACTTGGTTCAAAACCATAGAAATTTTATAAAAGTTCTATAAATTTATGGTAAGCTTATATAATCCTACTGAACATCCATACCAAATTCAAGTCGAAATAAAATCTAAATAATTGTATAAAATTACGGTTTTCCCTTTAATGGTAAATTTTAATGTGCCTAATGAACCTGTCACAGTTCAAGAGGCTATATTAATAAAAACAATTTACCAATTTTAATCTAGTCGTATGACTCTCTTAATAATCTATAGTTTAAATTTCAGATGTCGTCGAGTTGTCAATGTATCATATTAATTATGATAGTGCCCTTAGGTTTTCACCAACTTAATTATAATTATGATTTTGGCTTAATACTTGTGATAAAACTAAAACTATTGGTTAATTAACAATATACGTAGAATTCCTTGACCCTACTATGTACCTTATAGAAATTACTAAGACACTTTAATAATACAAAATTGGCCAAAATATCCTTAAGGGGAAATTGAAGTTATGAACATTGAACTTATTATCTTGGAAGGCGTTATAAACTTTGACTACATAATAATGTCAACTAAAGTCTCAACTTTATAATAATAATATAGATAAACCTAGGATAACAAAGATCATTTTGAGATCTTATAAACTTGGGTCAGGGCTCGAGTGTGTATAATATTTAGGAATTAATGTTAAGCTTTATCATTTATTTGGATTAAACTATATTTATAATTTGGATCATATTTGCATATTGATTGGGATGTATAACATTAAAACCTCATGAATATACATTTACAAATCATGCTCACAATACGTAGTTTATAATAATTCTATACGTCACACACATGGGAATATGATTGTAGTCATTGTATTGAAGGTGCTTCATGTTACATATAACTCATGTTTAGGATTATGTAGTTCATGATATACTTTTCTATAGTAATGAATGAATACATTTGTTTGGGGAATTAAACACATGCTGCACATGCACATTGGATCGTAAAGGGGTATGTTGAGTCTTAATTTGATAAAATAATTATACTTTATGCTTAGGGCTAATGAATCCTAATTTCTTATTAGGCATTTCTTGATCTAGAGAGCAAATTAAAATGATTCTCTACTATTTAGAGGTAAGGGGTTTTCATTTTAAAAGTGATTTATTACATTAACACCTTGTTTGATGTTGTTAAACATACTTTTTTTATGAAAAATGGATTATATGTATATTTTATAGATTTATCCTTATATTTTTTATATTCATTTTCACATAATAGGTTATGTATGATTGAGGTATATTAGGGTTTCTTATGTATGTACATATCTAAGATTAATTTAGTGAATCCATGTTACATGCATGTCTTAGCATATAAGATATTATTTACTAAATCATGACATACATGAAGTAGCATGATTACTTGGGGTTTCACATATAAACATGTTTACAATTTAGTGCATTATAAAAATAATTTGTAAACTCTAGATTAATCATAATTAGTTGAGATTTCTAAGATTGTCAGATTAGTTGTATTGAAGGTTTATTTAAATGATTTTCTGTTCGAAAGGGTAGGGTTTTCTATGTAAAAGGGTAGGGTTATCTTTTCGAAAGGGCAGGTTTTTCCCTCCTTGGGTTGTGATGACTGAGATGTTTATATTATTGATAATTTTGGAGTTGGAGTCCAGGTTGGTCATGTCCATGTGCACCGGATTGACTAGGTATTATTTTGACATCTCCGGTTTGGAATGTCAGGTTCATGAATCAGGTATCAGGTATCAGGTAACAAGTAAAACTATTTCTTTTACTTTGATTTATATTATATTTAGACTTATTTTGGATGTGATTCGGAGATTAAATTACATGGATATGGTTTGTATGTCTTTTGATGTACTTTTGAGATATATGTACATTATGGGCTCAAGGAATTTAATTTGAATGTTGATGCATGTATTAGGGCGTTAATGTAATTATTTTCAAAACCTTACTAAGTTTACACTCACCTTTGTTTCGTTTTGAGAATCCTTCAGGATCCCCTGTGTGATGGTGTCACACAGGTGCTTAGGATGACTTGTTTTACGTGCAGGACGATAATCGAGGAGCCACTGAGTGGGGGAATACTCTTTATTAAGGGCTAGTTGGGAGAAAATAAATGAAAGCACTTTAAAAAACTTCATATTATATTGTTATCATTGTATTTTCAATTATGGTAGATTTTCTTCTAAAGCTTAGGGCATATGCTTATGCTATTGCCCCAGGACTTGTATATTGAATGCATAATCCTAGTTATCATAAAAAGTAGTTAAATTTCTTTTTTATATTTATTATCTAGATTTTTTTAATTAAAGTCATCACTTGGGTGTGAAGTCTGATCTAATCCATGGTTGGGTTAGAAGTTGTTGCATCCTCTCACCGGTTTTAGGTTAGGGGGCGCGATATATTCCATTAAGCCTTTGCGGGTTGGAAAAATAGCTTAGTTTCTTATGCTTGGAGATTAGAGCTCCTAAAATATGTTCTTTCTAACATGCATATTTAATGGTCTCTCCATTCCATGCTTCCTTCTAGTGTCATCAAGAAATTAGAATCTCTAATGTCTAATTTTCTTTGGAGTAGCTCTACTAATAGTAGTAGATTTTATCCTCTTAGTTGGAAGAAAGTGTGTCATCCTAAAAAAGAGGGAAGATTGGGAATTAAATCAACGAAAGATTGGTGTTATATTGATTTATCCAAACATTTTTTGAGACTTCTAAAATGGAAAAATTCTTTGTGGATCAAATGGATGCATGGATATTATATTTAGGATTCAACTATCTAGCATTCCGAGGCTCCTTCATATGCTTCTATTTCTGGGAAGAATATTCTCTCTATTCAAAGTATGATGATTGCTTTTATTTCTTATAAGATTAATAATGGTAGAAATATTCTTTTCTATATGGATCCTTGGGTTGAAAATTTTATTCTCCTTCATAACTATGGTTAGTGCCTAGTGCACAAATGGAGAGTCATTAGTTTATTTTTGTCTCAGGCTGTTTGATCAATGGTCACTAGAAGTGGACTCAACATATAAATTTGAGTTGTGCTGCATATCATTAGTGATTATATTTCTATTGTTAACCAATACGCTGATGTAGTCAAGTGGAAGCCAAGTTCATCAGGTAATTCTTCAACAAAATCTACCTACAAGATTCTTTACAAGCATGTTCCCAAGTTCAAATGGACCTCCCTTATTTGGTTTAAACATCATATTCCTTGTCAATCTTTTATAAGTTGGTTGATGTTACATGTCGTCTTCTTACTTGGGATAAAATCCAAGCGAAAGGCATTCAAATTGTTCATTGATGTATTCTTTGCAAGGCGGATCTTCAAACGACCCATCACATTTTCTTAGCATGTGGTATATTCATTTTTCAGTCATTCTATTCCTTACTTAGGTTTTATTTTGAAGTTGTTCATGAATTGTGTAGTCTATTTCTTATGGAGGGAGAGAAATAATCACATCTTCATGGAATGAAGGCATTCCATAAGTGATTGAAAGTCATACTCATCTTTCTAAGATTGTTCGTGAATTCCCTTTCATTGTTGAAAGGTGGCATTTGTAATCTTGTTTTTTTCTCATACTATTGATTGTGTTTCCGGCTTTGTTTAATTGAAGGGAGCCCTCTTCCCCTTTTACCCAAGCAATTAAATAATCATAAGGCTAAAAAATACCTTGTAACGTGTTATGAACTTGTCAAATATGTATCTTATTTTTATTTTTACAAAGGAATGGTCCTTGTAAAGACAATGGGAAGGGATATATGAGAGTTTAATATCTATTTAATCAACCTAGCATATCAGCACATTACCCCTAATTTGATTATCAAATGAAGATAAAGATTGTGAGTTATGACCTCTTTCATGTAGTAATTTATATTTATATAATAGAAACAAAATCCTAATCTCTATATGTCATTCATGATTAATCTGCCAACAATCAAATATGTTAGACATGTTTACACATTAAAATAAATTTATTTGCATCAAATTGTTTATTAAATGTGTCAATTAAATTGCATATGCTTGGACATAGCTTGGCTGGAGCTGGAGGAAAATTTAGGTACGAGACTCATCTTTATCATGTATAATATCCAAAAGGGCTTATAAATGAAATGGAGTCTATGCTAATTTTTGAGTATATGACAAAGTTCGATGGTTTGGAAAGCAAGATCTGCTAGGAGCTCCACTTACGTTGTTTTGATCATCAAGAAATCCTACGTAAGGATTTGATTTCACTTCCCATTCGGTTTGAAGATTCTGTAGATGTGCAAGCTGGTGAAGAAAAGAATCTTGTGAATATTGGAGAGAAGAAGAAGGTTTGCTCCACTCTTTGAAATCAATGCCAACAGCTGCTCATGCCTTGCTAGAAGGTGTCGATTTGGGTAGATGTGACAAGAGAAAGGAATGGAAGGGAAGTTGTATATGTATTGTTAGGAATGAGCATTTTGATTGGCCGGGTGAAAAGTAGTTTGATAAAGCAAGGACTAAAGGAGCTTTTAATGATGGAACCATAAAACAAAAGTATGGATATCTGATAGGCTGAAAGGTTGCAAGTACCATTAGTCACTCGCGTTGGATTTGACTTTAACTGATATGGAAAGCAATGCTTCTAATTTGATGGAAAAAGGCATAGGTTCTGTACAACAGGGGATCTTTTTGGAAGCCGAGAATCAAACTCAAACTGCTGAAATCAGAAATTTCATAGCACCGTGAGTTAGAAGCCAAAGAGCAGGAGTACCCGAGCATAGTAGTGAAGCAGTAAGTTGATCTTTAGTTCTTTTTTTTCAATAAATTGTGTATTATTTTCTATGCTAATCAATGTCATGAGGTTCTAACCCTCCAAAGTTAATTAGAGCTAAGATGAAGTGTGATGAAACATGGTATCATACTTAAAAATTCCAAGTTGATTTTTGTTTAGTAATTTTGTATATTTGTGTTCTACTTTTTGACTTGATCTTTTATTTAATGTATCTTGCACATCAAAATTTTAAAATTATTGACAAGTATGATTTCATGTACATGTTATAATTGCACTAAAATATTATTTTTTGATTTCAAGTAATCTAGGAGTACATGTCATACTTAGGCAATCATTTTAGATTTGAGACAAACCTTGTTCTTAAATTCATATAGACATGAAATTTGGAGAGATGAGGTGATTTATTATGGATTTGATGCCTTCGCCTTTTCATCTCTGATTGCTTTTGCACTTTTATTTAAGTTGTTTTAGTTTTGCAATTAGTCACTTGTCAAAACCATTAATTTCCATAAAATTTTATTTATTGGATAATTTAGATTTTCTTCCATTCATTCTAACAAAATCTTACTTGGTCGATTTTTTATTAGGAGTAATAATTAGTAGTCTATTTTGTAAAAGCTTGCCGCATGACCTTGGACTCACCAAAATTTATAACTTCATGACAACAAACATTTGGGTTAGTTATATATAAGTTGTACCTGGGACACCTGAGGAGAAATAATGATACATTTTTTATGCTTGTTAAAAGGGGAATTTACGAAATTTGGTAAAAGTTGATAGTTTGTTAACATTGCAGGGATATGTAAGTAACCATGTACATATGAAGGAGAATGTTTGGGGCCAAGTATTTAATCTCTTAATTTTGGAGGGGTAACTTACATTAAAAAAGGGGAATATAAAAGGAACTATTTTATCATAAAACAAGAAATTGAAGAGGTATTAGGAAAAAAACATGCTTAAATTAATAATTAATAACTCTTTAGATGGCAAAAGGCTAACATCTTTTAGATAATTAAGGGCTGGCAAATTCCCTCCCTGGTCACCTCCTTCTGGTTGTGCCTTATTCTTGGTATTTTGACACCGGGAGGAAGGCATGTTTCTGATCATTAGGCAGAATTATGTTTTTTCGCCAAACTGTAATAGGCATGCCTTATTCTATTTAGAATTATATTGCTTAAAAAAATAATGTTATGCCTTATTCTAGATGAAAGCCGAGATAATTTTTTCTTTCTATAATTGCCATAGCGACGAGAAGGAAGATGGAGAGTGCAAATCACTTTCAATGAAGTTGCTTTAGGCATGGTTATCCCGACACCCAAACTCATGTCCACCGGACCACCGGATGGAGTAGCAAACTCGAACCCAAGCAAGAGATGGGAGACAGTTAGATGCATAATGTGGAGAGCAAACAAGATCTCCCGATGTTGGGTGATAACAGCTGAAGCCTCGTTGTGAGCCTTTGGTGTGGAGGTGGAAAAATTATGATTTTAAGTTCCTTACAGCAATTCACATGTAAACACACACACACACATATAAGTAATAAATTAATTCAAGATTAATTACTAATTACAACAAAGATTAAGATCTATTAACCTCTAGGGGATGAGCCCCAAGGATGTGGCCAATCACTCATAAGAAAAGCACAACTTTTTATATGGATTCAATTATAATGGAGGATCAAAGTTACCTCTTTGATGAAATATAAACAAGATCACTACTCAATTTATTGCATAGAGATGGAGAATTGACCTTCAAACTCTTCTTGATGTGGTCTAAAACCTCATTGCACACTGCCCAAGGCACATCACATAAGGGAGAATGGCTCTCTAGGTCACCACGTGAGAGAGGGAAAGAAGAGGAAACCGGTGGCTCAACCCTCACCAAAGGGGAGCCACGGCCTTGATTACAAAGAGGGCTAGAGAGGGAGCATAAGGGAGAGAGAAGGGCGGCTGATTGAGATCAAGGGGACTTGAGAGAGATGGGGGAGAGGGTCTAGAAGCTCGTCTTTATAGTTAGGGCATCCCCTCCCTAGTTAGGCTTGGGCTTCAGCCCAATTAATCTCATCTTGGCGGTAATCCACAAGCCCATGGAGGCCTACACATCCCTCATAACTATACTCTTGGGGAAGCTGACCCTTAGAATGTCTAAGCGCCCACATTAGGTACACATACGTTTGAGGGCCTATATAGTAAATGCAATGCGTACACACCTAATATATAACTAATATATATGTATTGCTATCTTGAGGGCCTATATAGTAAATGCAATGCGTACACACCTAATATATAACTAATATATATGTGTTGCTATCTTTCTTACCTCTCTCCAGTAGGCACCCTAGAAAGCGAATCCAAATAAGGCATAATGATATCCCATATATTTTAAAGCAGCATATTTGCTTCTAGTAGCAAGGATCTTATCATTAGTAGGGAAGCATTCCTTGGCTAAATCCCAACTACTCTCCACAACTGTCCTCTGAGCGCCAATCCAGAGAGTAAACAATGGCCCATACTTGTCGGTAAGGACTGCGAGCGTTGTGGCCAGTGGTTGATTTCCACCAAGTTTGTGAAGGTACTGATGCTTCTCGCCTCTTACATCTCTTACTCTTAGGCCTTGATTGCCATAAAGAGTAGAGCAGCAACAAGGGTAGAATGGCAAAGATAGCTTCAAGTATCAGAACGATTTCCATAAATGTGTATTGTGGCGAGAAGTCCCCGGATGTTTATCAGCTAGAAGGGCAATTGCGTGGATGATATCCCCATATAGCTCTTAAGCGCTTAAATAGATTTTATATTGATGGCAACAACACATTCTATGGGTGCATTATTAATTAGGCTGATTGAACCATAAGACGAGAAAACGAAATTGAGTTGATGCTGGCCACAATTGTAGAAAGTGGCCCATATATTCATAGATTCTTGTTCTAGTTGGGATGAGTCAAATTACAATCAATTATTCTTGTCTCAACATATCGAATTATCATAACGTTTTAGATACATGTCAATGCCGCTATTGGCATGGGGCCAGTTATATAAAGACAACTAAAAACGAATCTTATACTAGTTTCATCGGGCTCCTCAAATGGTCTCAAGGAGTGATGAAGTGTGACCACAAGAGGGTTTGGTCTCAACCTCCCATGTGCACCTTGATATGCGCAAAATGCTATGACTTGTATGCATCTTATACTTAGGTAGTTAGTGTTATTTTGAGTTAATGATAGGCTAATCATACTAATATAAAATAATTTGGTGTACAATAGAACTTTTAAAATTGGACAATTTGATCCAAGTTTTATACCAATAATCCTTTTTTATCCCCATTTGACTCATTCTCATCCCAATACAGTCAAAGATATTACAATCATAATCCTTATTATTAAAATAATATTAATTATAATTTTAAAATATTATATTTTGTGCTCTATAACTCGGATTTTTACGTTCTTAGTATCGTTACAAATCTCTCAATGAGCTCTATCAAATGAGATTATATATGGCTATATTTTCTCAAATTTTTTGTAGGCCCCGTGTATATAGCACATTTCTCAATAATATTATATATATTATATTAAGGTTTGTGTATTTTTACCGCCCTTGAAAAACCTTTATAGAGCTCTATCAACTGAGACATGCCGTCAAACTAGTCCTGAACATGAATAATGTATTTCTTATTAGATTAATAATGGTAGAAATACTTTTTTTAGTAAGGATCCTGGGTTGAAAATTTTATTAACCTTCATAACTATGGTTAGCGCCTAGTGCATTAAATAGAGGGTCGTTATTTTATTTCTTTCTTAGACTATTTGATCAATGGTCATTGGAAGTGGTCTCAACATATAAATTTGAGATGTGATCATTTGCTAAAGATCATTAGAGATGATGTTTCTATTATTAACCATGACGCTGATGTAGTCAAATGGAAGCCAAGTTCATCGGGTAATTTTTCAACAAAATCTACCTACAAGGTTCTTTCCAAGTATGTTCCCAAGTTCAAATAGACCTCCCTTGTTTGGTTTAAACATCATATTCCTTGTCATTCTTTTATAAGTTGGTTGATGCTACTGTAAGGTCCCTAATTTTTCTACGATTTTCTGGGATTTTTCTGCTATTTTTCTGGTCATTTTTGGTAGGAAAATGTGACATTTTAGCGTATGTGTATTTATGTATTTTCCCTATATTTATACCCGTAGAGTCGGGTGTGGGGCTTAGTCGTGGGCCACAGGCCTCGCTATGCGCTTACGACGCGAGTTTTGGACTGATAACGCGTAAACAGGTGGTACGCGTGCATTAGGAACGTATGTGGAAAAAAAAAGAGAACAGACAAAAGATCGGGCTCGGCCCTATCCAAGAATTTGTGAACAGTGCACCCCGCCCCCTTCCATCTGTTCCCTGTGCCCGGCCGCCGCAAGACGCTGGCACAGGCTCCGCCCCGGCGGTGCGACGCCGAGGGGCCACTCCCCCGGCCGCGCCGCCTCCTTCCCCCAGTTAGACTCTCCCCTCTATTTCGTACTTCGGCCACCGCCGCCGTGAGCCGGCGAGGGCCGGCCGGCCGCCCACGGCTCCGCCATGGGCCGGCGACGGGGGGAGGATACCCCTCCCGGCCCGGTGGGCCCCCACTCCGCCGCCCGTCCCAATTTTCCCTCTCTTCCTTGTTTTCGCCGGAGCTTTGTTTGGACGAATTGGGGGCCGCCGGCGGTGAGCCATGGCCGACGGACCTCCGTCCGGCCCTGCCTTCGTCCGGCGATGGCGTTGGGCCATCTCTCCCAGCCCCGGTTGGCCTCCATGCGGCTCCACCATTTTCCCCATCTCCTCCCCCTGTTTCGCCAGTTCACTGTGTTGATCCAACAGTGACCGGCAGCTGTGAGACACGGTCGTCAGGACCTCCTTTCGACTCCTCCGTGGTCCAGCGAAGTCAGAGGGACACCCTACCCAGATCGGTTCAGCCTCCGTCCCCTCGGTATCTTCTCTGCTCAGATCGGTTGTCCCCCATTTTTGGTCTACGTCTGTTCTAGACCATGTGACTGACGTTATCAGTCGGACGCCGGATTTGATTTGGTGGATCTTTTTTTGGCTCTGCCCCAGCCCTGTGACACCAGTGAGGGTCATCCCCGATTGGCCCGATTATACACTCCGCTCGGAATAGGCCGCTTGTCATTGCCCTATACCGTGCGAGATACACAGCTACCCGCACCATTAGTTTTGGTTGTGGGTGGCGATCAGCGATGTCGCAGCTTAGATTGGCCACCGCTAGGGCCTTAGCCCTGTTGGCCTTTTGTGGGCCTTGGTTTGCCTCCTGTCAGCCCTCTTCCCTACCCCTTTGGGTCGCGTGTGCATGTGGCCACGCGTGTACTTCTGGGTTTAGGCGCCGCATTCGTGCCGCCAGACCATCGGTTGGCTTGGCCACCGATTGGAGTTGACATAGAGCCGTCCTCCACCTCTCCTTTGTTCTCGAGCGTTGCCCCATGCTCTCTGCCCTTATGTGGGCCTTTGTTGACAGAAATCGTCGCCGTTGGGTGCTGTCCATGGCCGATTTCGACGTCTTGTGGCCGGCTGAGTACGTCTTAGCTACCGGCCAATCTTCAATGAGTACACCATCGACCTATGGTCGCACCGCCACATATGTTGGCTTGACTTTTCTCCCGGCCGCTCTAGTGTGCTGCCGTGGATCGCGGGATTTGCCGCATTGATTTCTGACACCCTGTTTGGCCGTGACTAGTTCCGGCGCTACCTAAAATCCTCGGGACAGCAGCTCTCTCAGCCAGGCAACGGTTTTGACCGCCAACTCCGCCGCCGATGCCGCCACCGTCGTGTGCTCACCATCGAATGTCATGATTACGAGGTAGGGGAGCTTTGAACTCGTAAATTCATGAAGCATGCTTTGAATGAGTAGCAACATGCTAGGATTGTATGATTCCATGCTTTGGATGTTAAGTAACGATCCGATTGTATGATATGCATGTAAGCATGATTATATGGTATGTTGAAATGCACATGACATGCTTGTTGGCTGTAAGTATGTTGGATGTAAGAGTATGTGCTATGATGACTAGCGTATTTGTTGGTAAGTTTTGTATGTTGATTGAGTATGTGCTAGTGATGGCTAGCGTGTATGTTTGACGTATGTATGCATGTGCTAGTGATGGCTAGCATGCATGTTTGGAGTATGTATGGATTATGCATGTGCTAGTGATGGCTAGCGTGTATGTTTGACGTATGTATGCATGTGCTAGTGATGGCTAGCGTGTATGTTTAATGTATGTATGCACTAGTGATGGCTAGTGAGCATGGTTGTAAGGTGTGTATGTGTGACCGTATGTGTATGTTATACGTATGCGTGAGACATACGTATGTATGATGACTATTGCCTATGATATGGTTATGTGTAAGTGTATGTGGGCAGAGGTATGGGCGATGGACAGTAAGAGGTGACAGAGACTTTGTCTAGATTGGATACGGTTGTGTAAGCGTATGACAGAGGATAGAGGATAAGAGTATGACGGGCAAAGATTAGAATGGATCGGTTTGGGTTGGATTGTATGTTGAGCATTTGTCAGACAGTAAGAGTGTGCATAATTGTACAAGCATAATGTACAGATTATGAAGTGAAAAGTAAGTATAATAAGTGAGATATAAGTAAGAGGGCGACAACTGGGTTGGCTCTGAGGAGCATTATTTGAGGATGTCAGTGTAAGATGATTTGGCCATAAGATGGATGGCGAAGTATGTAAGACTATAAGGGTTTGGTGTACGATAAATTTTGTCCATGATGTGGACGGGTAAGTGAAGTCTGTTGCCCTGATGAACTTGGGTTTCGGATCGGGCTCAACTTCAGTTTGATCAGTCGAGGACTGTGAGTTGTGTGGCATAATTGTACCGCATAATTTGCTTAATTCAAACTTGAATTATAAACACAACTAATGATAGCGTTGTGAGTTTGAGACCTGAGGGTTCGACGGATTAAGTTCTTTGTTGGGCTAGCCGATAATGAGTCGGCTGAGCATTTCTCATGTCTTGCCATGGTGTTTATCCTGCGGGATGTTGTCTGTGTGCTGTATAGAGCACCGGACGTCTGATGCTCTACTGAGAGTGACGTATGTTTCGATTTGGTCTGTGTGCTGTATAAGCCCAGACGTTTGATGCTCTGTTGAGAGTGATGTACGTTTCTGACTTTGTCTGCGTGTTGTATGAAGCCCAGACGTTTGATGCTCTGTTGAGAGTGACGTATGTTTTCGATTCAGTCTGTATGTTGTATAAGCCCAGACGTTGATGCCCCGTTGAGAGCATTGTATGTTTCCGCCCAAGAGAGGCACTGTACGTTTCTGCCTAAGTGGCACTGTATGTTTTCTGCCCAAGAGTGGCACTGGCACTATAAGACCCATTATGGTGGGCGATTCTATGGCACTACAAGACCCATTATGGTGGGCAGCTGTATGACCCCTTATGTGTGGGTGTTTATGTTTGCGCGCTCAGGTAAGTAGTATCATGGATCTACTCTTACCTATTTGATCCAAAGGCTCCCATGAGCATTGGTGTGCCTTACCTTCGGAAAAGTCCATGGCGTCTAGTCACTCCCCGGAGGTTAAGGTGTTGCCCCAGTGGCATTCTTTTCCTTTTCGACGCTGGAGCCTATTAGTTGTAATGAGCTTCAGTGGTCGTTGATATGTGTACGATTACATGTATGGGTAAACTGTATGAGTGTGAGTACGACTGTATGTGTATGAGCAGGACTGTAAGAGTATGTATGAGCAGGACTGTAAGAGTGTGTATGAGCAGGACTGTAAGTGTATGAGTATGAGCACGACTGTAAGAGTATGAGTACGCTTGTGAGAATATGTTTCTGAGTAAGACAGTAAGTGTGATTTCGTGTAAGCTGTATGAGTGAGCATATGATTGTACGAGTAAGGTTGTACAAGTATGCGTATGTTGTATGAGTAAGCGTACGATGGTACGAGTAAGTTTGTAAGACCCTGGATAAGGGTGTTTGTGTAAGTTTGATTTGATAGTATGATTTTGGCATGATGGTGCCTTCGGTATGTCTTTGGCACGATGGTGCATTTGGTATGTTTGTATGAGTTTGAGCATGATATTGATATGCTTCTGCTTCATGTTTGAGTTGCATGAATGCATACATTTTTGAACTTGCTGAGTTCACCGTTTGGGTTTTCCCCTACTGGGTATTTTCCTACTGAGTATGAAAATACTCATTACCCTACTTTTTAGCCCCGTTGTACGTGAGGTTTTGCAAGTTGTGTGGAGAGCTCCTGGTAATGGATACTCGTTTCAGCGGTGGATTGATTCCAGTTGACTCAGGTATATGCTTCACTCACTGCAAGTTTATTTGTGCCACGATCTCCTGTATTGAGTGAGATGAGAAGTTAGATGTTTATTCTGGACTTCCGTTTGGATCAGAATGTGGATTGTTATGGGACTTGCACTCAGGGATGCCTGGGAGGGATTTGTATTTAAAGTCTATGATCATAGCAATTTATTCGTACGTGTGTTTTCGAGTAGCGCCTGATAATATTTGCTTTGGCCGTACGATGTTTGACCGTATGATGAAAACATTTAGATGGAAAATGGATGTTTACTGTTTTGAATTATAAGCTGTTTTATTAGGTTTTGATTTCGTCATTTTTCCTCCGATTTACAGACATTATATTAAAAAAAATTTCCGTGAATTTTAAGGAAAATGTGTGAAAAATCTCGGGCATTACAACTACATGGTCATCTTACTTTGGATAAAATCCAAGCGAAAGACATTCAAGTTGCTAATAGATGTATTATTTGCAAAGCAGATCTTGAAACGACCCATCACATTTTCTTAGTAGGCGGCATATTCCTTACTAGGTTTTTTTTGAAGTTGTTCATGAGTTGTGCAGTCTATTTCTTATGGAGGGAGAGAAATAATCACATCTTCAGGAATGAAGGCATTCATAAGAGATCCCTTCACATACAGTGTGAAAGTCAAGTTAGAGCTTACATCATTGCCAATACTCATCTTTCTTAGATTGTTCATGAATTCCCTTTCATTGTAGCAAGATGGCATTTGCAATCTTGTTTTTTTTTTTTGTACTATTGACTATGTTTCTGGCTTTGTTTAATAGAAGGGTGCCCTCTTCCCCTTTTACCCAATCAATTAAATAACCATAAGGCTAAAAAAATTCCTTGTAACGTGTTATAAAGTTGTAAAATATGTATCTTATTTTTTTTTTTTTTACAAAAGAATATCCTTGTAAAGACAATGGGAAGGGCTACTTGAGAGTTTAATATATATTTAATCAACCTAATACCACATTACCCCTAATTTGATTATCTAACGAAGAGAATAATTATGAGTTATGACCTCTTTCACGTGGTAATTTATATTTATATAATAGAAACAAAATCCTAATCTCTATATGTCATTCATGATTAATTTTCAACAATTAAATATATTAGACATATTTACACATTAAAATGAATATATTAGCATCGATTTGTTTATTAAATGTGGTCAAATAAATTATATAGGCTTGTACATAGCTTGGCTGGAGCTAGAGGAAAATTTAGGTGCAAGACTCATCTTTACCATGTATAATATCCAAAACGGCTTATAAATGAAATGGAGTCTATTCTAGTTTTTGAGTACATGACAAAGTTCCTTGGTTTGGTAAGCAAGATCTACTAGGAGCTCCACTTATGTTGTTTTGATCATCAAGAAATCCTGTGTAACGATTTGATTTCACTTCCCATTCGGTTTGAAGATTCTGTCGATGTGCAAGCTGGTGAAGAAAAGAATCTCGTGAATATTGGAGAGAAGAAGAAAGTTTGCTCCACTATTTGAAATCAAAGACAACCGCTGCCCATGCCTTGCTAGAAGGTGTCAATTTGGGTAGAAGTGGCAAGAGAAAGGAATGGAAGGGAAGCTGTATACGTATTGGTGGCAAGGAGCATTTTGATTGGCTTGGTGAAAAGTAGTTTGATAAAGCAAGGACTCAAGAAGTATGGAAATCTGCTAGGCAGAAAGGTTGCAAGAACCATTAGTCAATCATATTGGGATTTAAGTGATATGTAAAGCAATGCTTCTTATTTGATGGAAAAAGGTATAGGTTTCTGTATAACAGAGGATCTTTTTGGAAGCCGAGAATCAGACTCAAACTGCTGAAGTCGGAAATTTTGGAGACACCGGGAGTAAGATGCCAAAGAGCAGGAGTATCCGAGCATAATAGTGAAGGAATAATTTGATCTTTAATTCATTCATTTTCTATAAATTGTATCTTATTTTCTATGCTAATCAATATCAAGAGGTTCTAACCCTCCAAAGTTAACTAGAGCTAAGATGAAGTGTTATGAAACATGGTCATCATACTCCTAAAGTCCAAGTTGATTTTTCTTTAGTAATTTTGTATATTTTTGTTCTACTTATTGACTTGATCTTTATTTAATATATCACATCAAAATTTTAAAATTTATTGACAAGTGTGATTTCCTGTACATGCTATAATTGCACTAAAATGTTTTTTTTTTATTTCAAGTACATGTCATACTTAGGCAATCATTTTAGATTTGAGACAAACCTAAGTCTTAAATTCATATAGACATGAAATTCAGAGAGATGAGGTGGATCATTATGAATTTTATGCCTTCGCTTGTTCATCTCTAATTCCTTTTACACTTTTATTTAAGTTGTTTTCGTTTTGAAATCAGCCACTTTTCAAAACCATTAATTTCCATAAACTTTTATCTATTGGATAATTTAGAGTTTCTTCCATTCATTCTAACAAAATCTTACTTGGTCTATTTTTTATTAGGAGATTAAATATACATTTTTTATTTATGAACACTCAAAGTGAGACGGAGGGTGTATATATCTATGATGCAAGTTTTGGTAAGATTAAATCAATATTTGTAGTTCTTCCGTTGTCTAAGTACTCTTTGGGCACTATGTAATTGTTAAAGTTCGTCACTCAATTAGTCATTAGACATAGCCATGAAATCATTTGATGTAGCAAAAGCAATGATGCAGTCGCTCTTGGGGCATGCTTAGGCATGCCTATGTTAAAGGCACACTCTTAGGAGTATATTTTTCCTATCAAACGTTCCATAGATAGATATAATATTTTTCCTTTGAATAATTTATTATTATGTTCAACTAGGATGAATGTGCGTAGAATACAATTAAGTTTCTCTAATACAGTTAAATAAAAGGTGAATGCCAAAAAAGAAAATGATTAAGACTTAAGAGCACGCACAAAGCGTCAAACAAATAGTAAACTAAATCTACCAATAGTCACGAGTATGTCAAATCATATCTTTGAAAATTTCAATTTGACAATAAATCACCCATGTCAGACTCAACTGTTCCTATTCTCACACGGGACTATGACTTAAATTATTAATCTACATTAATAGTTTTATTTTATATTTTAAAATTAATTAATTTAATTTATTTTAAAAAATAAAATGGAACTATTAATACAACAGGAGTACTGTTTTTGCCAAAAGGAATTTAGTAAGTGTATAAATGTTAAGATATTTACACTAAAAAGAATATATTTACTATTTTACCTAGAATAGATAATTTTTTATACTCCCTTTGTCCAAAATTAATAGCTCCAGCTGGTAAAATAATATGTTCTATATTAATAGCTCCATTTTGTTTAGTACAATTGATTAGGTACTTAAAAAAGAGTTTCATAAGTTTATTCTCTTTTCATAGATGAGGGTTTAATTATTTAATAAAAATAACTAATTTTAACATATTAATATAGTAAGGAGGGAATATACTATATTTGATATCTTCAATTCTATTTTAAAAGTTCAAATTTTGATGGAGAGAAACTGATGGACGTCATAAATTATAATGGGTAAAAATTTGGCACAATGTTTTAGAACTAAAAGTCGAACTCTGCAACAAAATGGTTTTAGTCAGACTCTTAGTCTCAATGATCTAAAAAAATATACAGTAATATATAAAGATAATAGATATGTAATAAAAAAATCTATTGGGGAGGAGAGGGGAGGGTCTGGTTAGGGATTAGTAGACAAACATTACCACTAAACTCAATTCTTTATAGCATGAATAATGGGCCGGAAAGACTTGCCGATCCAGGGTGTGTCATGCTGCTTGTGTTTCTAATTGTGAATGGAAAAGTCTGTGGGGTCAAAGCCACATTACATCTTAGTGAAGGGTGTGTGTTCTTACCTAATAAATAAATAATTAAATAAATATAGAATTCTATTTCTTTTTCTTTTTTCTTTTGATGAAGAATTTCATTTCTTTAGATCTGATGGCCAAAAGCCATTCTAATTAGCTAGTCTAATTAGGAATGCTATTTCTATTACAAAATTATCTTTAATTGATCTTTTAACTAAAGAAACCTATAACTAAAGATTTAATCACTACTAGACCATTTACTCTAATCCTACCTCTTTAATTGTATCCACAAAGTGGGGCATTCAAATTATACACTGCACTATAACGTAAGCTACAAGCCTTAAAGCCACTTCATAAATAAACAGAGGCGCGCCATATAGTATTGAAAATAATTTTTTTACTCCACTTACTATCCAACAAAATTGATTGGAACAAAAAAAGTGGATCCAGGAATAGGGTTATCAAAATCCATATAAAATGTCTAGATACTGATCTCAATGTAAGCTACCATTTTTCAAAGGGTGCATCCATCAATGGGTGTAGAAAATGGCCCATATTTTCTACGAATCTTGTTCATGATGGGATGACTCGTGACTACAAATTACAATCAATTAGTTGTCGTCTAAACATATAGAATTATCAAAACGTTTTACTTACAATTGACATGGGGCTAGTTATATATATAGTCAACCAAATATGAATGCTTAAATATTGGTACGTTCATGGAAGTTTCACACGAGATACGTGAATGCTTCAATTAATTAGCAATACTTTTGGTGATTTCCAGCACATGGAATACCTTTCAAAGTTGACAAACCACGCTTCAAGGGATTTCAAAGGATGAGCTTTCATATCTTCTTTTGCTGAAGTGTCCTTCCGTACAAAAATTGTCCAGGTATTGGAACATGTTATATAATTAGAATCATGCCAAGAAAATTGGTGAACTCCATACCTTGTCCGATCCCATGGCCAGAGCCCATGATCATGATACATAAGGATGTTAGCATGGTACATTCAGTTCTAACATACAGTGTTAGGCCTCTATGTACAATGCTAAGAGCCACGATCGTGGAGCATGACGAGGAAATTATTTTTGAACTAAAAAATGTGAGTTTAATATCAGATTTGTCTAGCCTGCCTAGTTTTCATGACCCTGGGTAGGTGACAACCATTGGGAGGTTGCCACATCACCCAAAAATGGTGATAGGAAAACTTGGAAACTAGATTCAAGGGTTTTTAATGTAGAATAGTTAACATTGACATATATGGAACATTGTGATTACTTGAAGAAAAATCAAAATTTGCTCTTTGGCGATTTATTGGCAGTTATGGTCGATCGATCAAGCAAACTATTGATCAATCTCTTAAAGTGATCGATCAGGATGTGAAAACATTTAGTGTAAAACAAAACCGAGAGTTGTCAATCATTCACCCTATCTCAGTAATCGATCTATTCATTTACTAAACAGTTTTCAACTTTATTTTGAAGTAAAATTTGATTCTAAATTTGTTTCTTTTTAGTATTTTGCTTTCCTAGGAGTCTTTATTCCGTATTCTTTTGATTATTTAGGGATTTTCTCATGATTATTCCTTAATTTTGATTGGTTAGTCATAAGGTAGAAATTAGACACTTTATTTACAGTTATGCTACTAGGAGATGTATAAATACTCGGCTCTTCCATGAAGGCATAAGTTTTGTAATTTTCTAATATTTTCAAGAAGAAGAGATTATTCATTTCTCATTTGTTTTTCCTCTATTTTTTGTGAATTTACCATTGTAATTCACAAGGAAGTTTTTGTGTGCCTATAGTTGGATTCGTCGAATGACTTTCATCACATCAAACACACCCTACATCTGTTGGTGGCCTTATGTAGGTCTAACATGCTGCCCTGATGCCATCAAGGATGTGTTGTGGGAATTGATGAGATCAATGATTGCGATGAAGTAGCAAGATTGTCGCAATAGGTTGAGTAATTAACACTTCAGATGACTGATTTGATGAGTTGGAGGTTGATGCCCCTGACGAGAATTATTTTGCCAACATTGCCCTGCGTGGTGATGAGAAGGTAGACCAACTGCCTCGTCACAAGGCTGGTCAACATGGGCGATTCCTACCATGGGCACTAAGGAGAATGGAGGCTTATATGCCCTTGAGATGGGATGATATGGTGAACTTACAATGGGAAGCCTGTTTAAATATTGACATCCCTGAATTTCATAGGAGGATGCAAGCCAAAGAGTTCATAGATTGGGTTGCTAATTTAGAAGACATACTTTACTTCAAGGAGGTTCTAGAAGATAAGTGTGTCCCCTAGGTGGTGACTTGTATTTGAGATAGAGTAGTTGCTTGGTGGCAATAAATCAAATCTACTTATGCGTACTAAGGCAAGCCAAAGATCATTGGATAGGTGAAGTTGAAGAAGAATATGAGGCAAAACTTTCTATGCTAGAACTTTGCTAGAGTGAAGTATCAACAATTACAAGACCTAGGACAAGGCTCGAAATTTGTGGATAAGTACACTAAGGAGTTCTACCAATTGCTACACTGCAATGACTTGGCTGAATTAGATGAACAACTTATGTCTCGTTATATTAGATGTATGCATCAAAAAGTCAAAGAGACATTGAATTTGTTCTATAGTTTTTCTTTATCAGAAGCTCACTCTAGAGTGCTCTACTTGGAGAAGCAGCAAGGCACCCCATCCTCATCCATACAAACTTTCTTGGCTGAAGAAAGGAAGTCAGGTGAAAGTTTCTAAGTGATGTTTAGTTCATTTCTCTATTAGGTCTACATATAAGGATGAGACATGGTGTAATGTTGTTGTTATGGATGCTTATCATTTATTTCTTGGGCGTCCTTGGTAATATAATTGATGTGATATGCATGATAGCCATAAGAACACCTATAGTTTTATGTGGAATAATACAAAATTGTTCTTGTGTCTCATAAGGATAATATTTTGTTCTTGTGTCCATAGATTTACTATTTTGCCTAAAATAGATAATATTTTGTACTCCTTCTGTCCAAAATTAATAGATCCAGTTGGTAAAAAAGTTTATTCCATATTAATATCTATATTTGTTCAATATAAGTGATTAGGTACTTAAAAAAGAGTATCATAAAATTATTTTCCCTTCTCATTGATTCCCGTTTGACTATTTAATAAAACCACTATTTTTTCAAATATAACTATTAGTATAGAAAGGAGGGAGTATAACATATCTAATATCTTCAATTCCATTTTAAAAGTTCAAATTTTGACAAAGGGAAACTGATGGATGTCATAAATTGTAATGGATCAAAATTTGGCACTATGTTTTAAAACTGAAAAGTTGAACCCTGCACCAAAATGGTTTGAGTCAAGTTAGACTCTTTGTCTCAATGGACTCAAAATAAAATATAATATATAGTTTTTTCCATATTGCCTGGCCAAGGAATAAAAAGTTCCATATTCCCTCTATTTTAAACGGAAATGCCATATGACCTATTTATGGGCAAAACTGCCCTTAGGTTTCTACTATATCATGTTTTAAAGTAGAGTAATAAATGAACACCTGAACAGTGTTGCACCATTCCAGTGTGTTGGAAGTCATCGGTGGCTTATGAAACTCGTCGATGGGAGCTGACCGGTGGTGACTCCTCGGCAAGCGTCGATGAACAAGAAAAAAGCATTTTTTGAAATCACAGATGTTGTGTGAGTGCTCCAAAGGTTGCATTTCATAGAAATGATCCTTCTTTTACACCAATCATGGATAGGATCAATATTTGCATCCATTATAACGGAGAGGTAGGCAATGATGACGTGTATATTGATAGAATAACACGGTTGATGAACATTCATCCATCGGTGAGCTTCGGTGAGCTGCTGGGGTAAGTCAAAGCACGACTTTCCATCAATGGTAATGTCAGTTTGAAGTATTTAATTCCAATCTCTCAATCAACCATGATATATGAATTACAAGACAATGAAGACCTCCAATCAGTGTTCTCTATTCATAAGAAGGCGAATAAGGAGGTGTTATCATTGTATGCTGAGATGAAAGAGCCCGACAATGGTGATACATCACCATCACCCTCTATAGAAAGGAACCAGACAGTCAATAGAGCTGAATCACCCGTCGTAATGGTTCATCCCAGCTCTAATGTCGGATTTCATGCCGAATTTAATGAAACTCAGTTCACCTTTGAAAATGTCAAGTAACAATGAATCTTTAGATTATACGCAATTGGAATCTTTCGTGTACTCGAGACCACGATATTGACCATATTGTGTTAAGGTAAAATCATATATTGTGAAGAAATAAACACGACGTGTAATATATCGCATTAGTAATTACACGATCTACACATGCGATATAGCAATTATGAGTTGCAACGTAAATATAATAACACGACATGCATTCATGTTGTGGTTTTGATGACACGTTTTGAAATGTAAGCATGCTAACAAAATACCCAATGTCGCATTTTTCTAACATGATAATGTGCAATGCAGATTGGGAGAACTGGGAAACTTGCCCTCAACAAATCCATGTCAATTTTTTTCACCAATCCAACAAGTACAAAACCTGAAATAGAAGTAAATTAGAATAGATAAGAGGAATTGTCGCCAACAATGGGTGGGGCAAGGACTTCATGTGATAACTACGAACCTTCATACAACCCTTGTAATTACGATGGTGAAGGTGAAGAAGTTGAGAATATGTGGGGTGAGGATTAGTGGTATGATAATGATATAGTTGGCATGGAAAGTATGCCTGACCACGAAGAATTTGGAAACAGTGAGGTTCCCAGTAACATCAACGTTGAGGCGGAGGTAGATTGGGATATAGTTAATGATTTAAACATGTTGGAACATAATATTACTGAAGGCCAGCTAATATGGGCAGTTTGCAAGTTAAGGATTACCAGAAGCTCTTCGAATTGGGTGCATATTTTCTAAGCCTGTTACATTTCAAGTGGGTCTTGATTGACTTTGCAATAAAGGCGAATTTCACATATCATGTTGTGGATGAAAATCGGAATACGTATGCCGCGAAGTGCTCTAATGATTCTTGTAACTGGTACATAAGGGCTTCAAATATAGGAGATCATGTGACTGTCATGAGGTTAGTGCCAACTCATTCATGTGGAGCCCAAAGGAAGTCAACTGACCATCCTCTAGCATCGCACCCTTGGGTAGTGAGAAAATGTTATGGCCTGTTTAAAGACTCAGTGGACATTACACCTAAGAGCATATTAAGTTATATTTCGAAGCAATGGGGCATAACTCGAACTATGAGAAATGCTGATGCGCAGGTAATGAATGAGAATAATCGAAGTGTTGATTTAGTGTCATGATATGTTAGTCTAGAGTGTTATCATTTACGCGATTAAACTACAGTCGAATTTTGCACTCACACGACATTGGTAAATATTGTGTTAACATAAACACGACTAGTTATCGTGTACGGATTCCGATGACACGAAAACATAAAATGTCATGTGATCAGGAACACGATATAAGTCGTTGTCATATAACCTTTACTAAAATTTCTTCGGTCTTGCAGGTAAAGCACATACTTATTTAATAGATGGGGACTGAGACGAATCCTACTGCATACTTCCTGCTTACGAAAGGCAAATAGAATATATAAATTTGGGAAGTGTAATTTTTCAGTGAGATCATGTGATATTCTTGGACCCATGGTTGGGTACGATTTCAAAAGTGTATTCTGAATGTTTGGCCCCATTGTGAGAGCTTTCAGAACAACACTGAGGCCATTGCTAATGGTAGATGCAACTTTCTTGAAAGGAAGGAGGTCGAATAATGGAGTAAGCAAATGACGTAAGAGGAGCATCGATCAGGGTTAACTTTTCCACCCCTGTTCTTTAGTTGAAATTTTTGTATATGCATCGTGCTATCAACAACACATAATATGTAATTAATGTGTTCCTAAAAACATGAAATGTTGTACATAGGGTATGCTATATATTTGTATCATGTCATTGACAACATGACCAAAAGGGGTTACAATTGCTAATTACATGATAAATCAAATGATGAAAAATTCTTTTATCTAGAGTGTCCATTGCTTACACGATATTGGTCATATCATGTGTTCTAACACACGACAATTGCATGCTAATAACAACCCAATTCCCGATATGTCATTCTTGAAGCAGCACGCAATGTCTGCTGCATCAATACCTTCCATTACCCGGAGGTTCATAACTTTCTCACCCTGCTTATATATATTAGGGTTAGGGTTTGTAGAATGCTTGCCCACTTATGGTCGGTGTTGAGACAGATTATTCTAGAGATTGCTTTTGCTCCTGATGGTGAATCTTCCCCCGTCAGATATGGTCCTCAATTGCATTTGGTGTGGGAAGAACATGATTAAGCATTATTGCAATGTTGCGAATGTTCCGTCCCATTGCATCTGATCGGTCCTCCCTAGATAAACTTTTATTACCTTTTTCTTAGTCATAGTTGTATTGCAGTATATCTGAGGAGTTTGCAGGGAGATTGCTCGCACAGTGATGATCTTTGCAGAGACGGAGCATTTGGGAGATTGCTTTAGCGGCGGCTAGTGAATCACCCCGCCATCGGATACGGTCATCACCTATAACCGATGATGGGAATGACTCACTAGATGGTGATATATCAATGCCTCGAATGATCCGTCGTATTCACGCCTTATCTGTCATCAACATACTCCGTAGTTGTCATCTAGAACGTTATTTTATTTGGTTATTCGTTTGAACATGTGATGTGAATAATAGTATTTTTGATGTCATAAACTAAGTTTACGTAAATTAAAATAGAAGTAACTCTTTTTTATCTAAATAAACCAATGGAGTAATTATATGCAGGTCGCCCATTTTGATTCACAACTAACGCGCCAATCATCTTCGTAATAACACACATTGAAATGTATAATTTGATAGGACAAATGATAGGATTTATTGTGTGTCATATATATGACAACACAACCTAAGTGACTATCGTCAGATCCGTGAGACGATATGCTGAAGTATTCTTCTAATCGCATATATTGGGACACGACATTGTACATATCTTTTCATCGAATGCACGACAACATCAACGACCAGGTGTCTCCAAGTATGTAAGATAAGATCGTATGCTTACTAACACGCAAGGAAACAAATCGTATGCTAAAACACACGACTAATTGCACTGTCGTGTAAAAACATGATATCCATAGAAGACCCCATTCAAACGATAACACTACCTCAATGAGTATCGTGAAGTCGATAATACGATAGGATGAAGTTAAGCGAGTATCGTGAACAATGACACGACTGTGATACATTTTGGGTTTCCAATTTAATTCTCGAGGATTCAATTCCTGAAGATTCAACACATTGAATGTTATTCTACTTAAATTCCCGAAGAATAACTCCTGAAGAATCAGCTCAATTTTTGGAGTTTCAATAACTTCCATAACCCGATGCTTCAAAACAATCCCAGCCTGCCTATAAATATAGCGGTGACCCATGGGCATACCAAATTTGAGAGGAGGACACAACAGAGACAAGATGGATGGACTGCGCCTTGGCGGAACCTCTGTTACATTGCTATCTCACCATTGTTAGATCCCGTAACCCATTATACGCGGTTGTCCTTGGCCTATGGAGGCAGCTTATAATGGGAACATTTTTGGTGAGTGGTGTAATTTCAATGTCGCGGATGTTCCATCGTATCTGTATATCCTGGTCTGGTAGTCTGCAAGGAGATCTGACATGGAGATCTCTCACCCTATGTTGTTTTGCGTGGAGACAGATCATTCGGGAGATTGCTTTAGCTTTAGCAGTGATTGATGAATTGGCCCTCCATTGGATACGGTCCTCAAATATATCTGACGGCGGACATGATTTGCTAGACGACTATATATCAATGCCTCAAATGATCCGTCGCAGTCGCACTCTATTTGTCTTCAACTACCTCCACAGTTGTCGTCCAGACAGTTATCTTTGTTTTTTGTTAAAAAATAATTATTTGTTGATGTATTGGACCAATGTTATATAATGAAAAGTATTAGTTATAAATTTGTTTGTCTGCATCAGAACATTACTTAAATTAATTTATTTTTTTTCCTCAAGTGGTTTCTGAATATTGGTATTTTTGATAACACGACCTAACTACTGTTGTAAGATTGATGATACGATGGCCACCAAGTTATTCAAAATAATATGTTGTTGGTTCGAATACAAGACATTACTAGACATGATTTTCTCGCTTACACAACAGAATCATTGGCCATATGTGTAATTCATGTTCTTATTAGCACTACGTGAGATACATTCAGCGTATGCTCGGTCACACGACAAATATATTGGCCGTCTATTAGGTAACACAAAATGAGGGCAAGCTTACTGAACGTCATGGTTCAGGCCGCCTTGCTAGTGCGGCCCAAACCTTATCATTTGGGCCACTGAGCCTATTGGTTCGGGGATGATAGTACATTCTTGTGTAGACAAACCATCGAGTTCGGACTGCCTAGCCTATCGGTTTGGTGTCGTATGAACCTTTGCGCTCTTGTCTCACTATATATTAGGGTTAGGGTTCAGGCTCGGCTAGCCTGTGCTCGGTGATGAGACGTATCATTTGGGTGGTTGCTTTAGCGGGTGCTAATGAATTGGCCGTCCATCGGATACGGTCCTCACATATATATGATAGAGGGCATGATTCACTAGAGAGGCGATATATCAATATCTTGAGTGATCCGTCCCAGTCGCGTGATATCGGTGGAGTGTGCATGGAGATTATAGACACACTATGTTCTTCGTGGAGACAGATCATATGGGAGATTGCTTTATCGGCGGCTGGTGAATCAACCCTCAATCGGATACAGTATTCATCTATATTTGATGGTGGGCTTCGTTCACTAGATGGCGATATATCAATGTCTCCAATGATCCATCCCTTTCATGACATATCGGTCATCAACATCCTCTGAAGTGGTCATCAAGAATGTTATTTAATTTGGATTACTGTTTGAAACTTTCCTGTGACCATCCTCATTTCTTGAGATCGATTGGTTGTCGGTTAGTATAAATGACATCCGTCGATATTGTTTATTTGATTACACGACATCAAACACGACCTAATAGGAGATGGCGTGTATGCGTAACACAACCTAATAGTAGATGGCGTGTATGCGATAACACAACCTAATAGTAGATGACGTGTATGCGATAACACGACCTAATAGGAGATCGTGAGAACTATTATACGATCGGATATATGTGTACTTCCGTTTCACTCTTTCGATGACACGACATTGGTACATATCGTTTGATCGAATAGATGCCACCTAGCTGAACGCGATTTCGTGTAAATACAAACATGATAACAACATGTATTTTCGTTCTAGTGGATAATTACAAAATAAGGGGTCGAAAAAAAGAAATTTGTCAATTAATCACAGAGTGAAAAAAGTCTATTGTCTAATTACAATTTATCTGCATCCGGATCGAATTCCTCATCGATTCGGACCTGAAGAATAGCAGCACAAATCTGTGGCCTGACCAAACCTGTTATCTTGAGTTGTCTAAAATCAGGTTGAAGGACGCCCCCTACCAGCTTTGCTGCATAGTACATGTGGTACAAACCACAATCTTTATTTGTTTCCTAGTATGGGTATTTGTTGATCTTAGTCATTGGCCACTGCCGAGCACCCTTTATCTTAAGGGCATTCTCCATTCCATTCGCAACATATTTCTTGACACTGTTCACCATTGCAAAGTGGTGACCATGGTCACCCTTTATGGGATTGTACCATCTAAATCGCCTCTCCTTACAACGGACAATAAGCAAGAGAAAGTGGCCCATGATGTAGATAGAAATGAAACTGTTATCTATGTTAACATTCAGGCCTCTCAACAATATGCCAGTGAGTTTACCTTCCTTCTCCACCGGCCCTTTGGCCATGCCAATGTTAAAATAGTGTTGAATGGCGAACTTGCCAAAAAAATAGTTGGGGTACCTGCCTAGATTTCTCAAATTCCGTTCATCAAGAAGTTGGAAGAAGACATCTATGACCTACAGCAAACCAAACGTGTTAATAATGACACGATAGTCGATAGATCGTGACATCTTTTATACGATAAGTGATTATATCGTATGAATGTTACACGACACATTTACAAGTCGTGTATTAATTAATAGGCTATTTTTACTTTAGCCATTATAATCGAAACTTAGCGTATTATGAAAACAACGTTATGAGCATAGTTCGTGTAATCGATAGAACGATAATTAATTGTACATTTTTGGGGTCTTATTCAATCGTTTGATTGATAACATGATAGAGGTTAAAATGTATGAGCAATGAAACATTATTGCCTCATTTGTTATGCACTTCTGCTTTAACAGAGATAGGTAGTCGGTGTAGAGGAGAGTTTCTATGGGCCACGGCTTATATTGGTTCGACAGATATTCCATGATAATGTCCTTATTTGCCTCCTTCTAAAGCTCCATGTGGAACACCAACTGTGTGTCAAGATAGTATTTGGCTGCAGAATGAGCTCCTCCTTATTCGCAATATCCTCATTTGTCTTACTCACAGTATCATCTTCGACCTCTATCACATTGCAGATACTCTCCATTACTTCCACATCAACTGGAGGAGTATCCGATAAAGTGCTACCACTAGAGCCAGTGTTTGAGACCGCATGTTCTGGGGTGGGAGACTTTGGATGTGTGAGACGAATAGTTCTTGGGCCAGGGAACGATTCCATAGGAACTTCGTCACCAGGCTTTGCATTCTGGGCAATGTGTCCAAACTTGGCTAACTTCTCATCAATGTAGCTGCTGAAACGCTTCGGCTTCTTTGAGCCCTGAGCAAAGACTTTCTTCACTGCCTCCTCACCTTGAGTAGGTGGTTCAACAATGGTGTACCTCGACTTCCATGGCACAAGAGGTAAGAAGGGAGCGCTAGGAGCAGCCTTCCGCTTGGATCTTAGTTTTATTGCTTGTTTCAGAACTGCTTCGTTATTTGCTTTCTCGCGTGCTTCCGGTCCCTTCAAGGGTTGTTCCGGTATCTCTAGGTGTTCTGCTGGTCCCTCCTGGGGTTGTTCTTCAACTTCCCGTGGTTGTTCCATGGCCTCCTGTGGTTGTTCCAGGAATTATGTATTTAGTTTCATTAAAAATCTAGTTATTATGGTCCTTTGAAACTTTGGACCAGTATTCTTCTTCAGTTTGGTGACAACTTGCGGTTGCCGTTTCTCTATATTTAAGTAAGCAGTTGTGTTAGTAAACAAACGATATGCACGCCAATCATCTTTTACTATACATGATGAAATTGCATATTGTATTGATGGAAAAACAAAAAGAGGACTTATCGTGCTAAAAATCACACGACCACAACCATATTGTTTTATGAAGTAATGTCTGCTTCAATGATCGTGTGATCGATGACACGACCATAACAAAATCGTCTTGCTTAATACACATCTGTTTAGTCTATCGTGTACTCGATTACACGAATATCCCCTAACGAAACACGATACATTAAAATGTCATACTTACTGAAAATGAATCCCTCGTCCACTAGTTGGAGGACAGGTACTGGTTGATCTTCGAGGGTAGATGGTTGGCGAGCTTCTATGGATTTTGAAGCTCTTGCCTTTAAACAAACTAAAGGCTATCCTTCTGTTCTTGAAGAAGGGGTTGAAATTTGGGTGACTTCTAGTTGAGTTGGTTCATGAGGCTGTTCTGGCTCCGGTTCCTCAGGGGGCTACATCTATTCTATGAGGCTAGTTGCCACCATGAGATCATTTTTAACATACTGGAGTGCAGCTTTAACTTGCTCTGTGTTCCATCCCCGCTCACCGTAGAGAATAGCCTTCTCCAAAACAACATCACAAATTCCCGTCATGACATAAACTGGCATGATGAATGATTCAAGACGTCTTGGCCGGAATGTACATGCCCCGATGTCTCGCCGTGGAGGGTGTGGGCAGGTCTCATTGGCTGGAAAGTTTGCGTACCTACCTTCTTAGCCTTCAGGGTCGCCCGTTGCCCATCCATCAAGTGCACCTCTTTTACAATTTGTGTGATTCACATAATAATTTGCAAGTCTAGCTTCAGCCGCATGAAGACCTCCTTGTACCACTTCCTCATCCAGTGATGGGCTAGAATCTTCTTCCTCCCCTTTTCGTTAGCCGGGTCAAGTTTATTGGCTTTCTCCACATCGCTCAAAAGTTGGGTAAATCCGGGCCACTTCTTGCACCTCGGGCTACATGGAGGACCACTGGGAGCCCATGTGGAGGTATGCTCATAAAACCATACCTGACGGAATATACAAAAGAAAATGGTCAGTATCGTCAGTATGACAAATTAGTTGTGTTTATGATAACACGCTTGGAGCCACATCGTGACTTTGATGACACAATACACACCCATCGTATAATGACCAATACACGATATTACACTTAGTCGTGTTACCGAGAACACAATAGGTCTACATGCACATTATATGTCATATACCTGATAACAAGATTGACTTGGTATCGTGTGAGCGATACGGCGATATACATGTGTGTGTAAACATATTGTGTCATTAGAGAGACGATAATGGTCTTTTGTGTGGTATATAACATATGAGCGTTACATTGAGCACTAATGAAGCCCCACTGAGAATTCCAACCTTGGCGGAACGCTCATCCTATCTGCTCATGATGTTCCAGTGGGCTGCTAATATGCCTCTCATCAACATATCATGTATGACACCAGCCCAATTGTAGCTCCCCTTGACCGATATTTCATCTATGTAATCACACAGAGCTGGGGATACAACTTTATTGCTTTGTGTGAATAACATGTGGACACCCATGTGCACGATAGCCAACTGTGCTAAGTCCTCATCTGAAACACTTCGTGTTTGGGCAGCCACTTCTTTTAACATTTCTTCAACTCCTGTCTTCTCCTGCCGCTTCCCTTGGAAGAACTTCTTATAGAATTGCCCCTTGCCTTGGGCAGCCTTCTCCTCGCTACTTTCGAGTTTACGCAAGTTCCCTTTTCTCCTCAAACCCGTGATCATAGCCACTTCATCCACAGTAAGGGGTAGTCTTTTGCCCCTTATGTTGAAGACCTCGTGTGAGTCATCCCAACACACACTAATGAGAACATTCAACAACGACCTAGAGATGATGATGGGCTCGCAATCATATACTGGGTAGAACCTAGTTTCCACCAATATGGCCTTATATCCCGGACATGAATCTACAAGGTCTTTTGATAGACATAGTCTAGCGAGGAAACTATTTGTTCCTAGACCTGGTCTTCGCCCATAGATTCTCTTCTTTTTCTCTTTTGCTGCCTTCACAGACTCTGCCATTTGATGAATACTCTAACTTTACATCTGCAAAATTGGATTAATATATGTAAATAAACAATAAGTCATGACCATCATCATTAGTCGTATCAATTAACATTATCTAACTAACTTCTATTTATACAATAAGCATATCGATTGTGGGCTCGAACATATGCAAAGAGGAACTCTCATAAACGATGTTATAGTGGTTGAACATTGTGTTTCTAGCGTCTTATTGAACACACGATATATGACTCATCATATTTTTGACCCAACAATAGTCTGCTTTGACTGCCTATGTCGTGTGCTCTCATACACGCCAAATAAAAATTCGGGCATACAAATATCCAA
Organism: Saururus chinensis; assembly: GCA_035235625.1. Lineage (NCBI taxonomy): Eukaryota > Viridiplantae > Streptophyta > Magnoliopsida > Piperales > Saururaceae > Saururus > Saururus chinensis. The sequence goes on from CP141142.1 coordinate 24,980,901, forward strand.
AAGGCCTTACCACGAAACCACCGCTGATGTACTCCAAGCCGGATTAACTACTCGTTCGGCCGCTGGTTTTCCAAAAAGTTTACTCCTTTACCAGGATCACCGCAAACAGAACCTCACTATAAAGAAGAACCAGCTTTGGGGCGCACAGTTTTAAACTCAACTTGCGAAAAAAAACTCTTTCCAGAACTAATGTCAGAGTGTTCTTCCTACAATCATTATAGAAAAAAAACTCTTATCTTCAATATCTAGTGGATACGTCAAAATATCTTCTCTCACACCGCATGGACGCTGCTCAATTAGAGGACTTTCCAATAGGAACAGAGTTTTCAATCAGAAAGGACTTTTCAATTGAGGAATCGCCGGCATCTAAAGTCGTATGCCAATGAATGCGACTTCGTGAGGGTTTTACACGATATAAAACCCTATCTCCGGTTAAGGGTATTTTAGTCCAAAATTTACCTTATATCATGGTATTCTAGGTTTTATGTCATTTCCATTTAAAATCCAGGGAATATGGAATTTTCCATTCGTCGGCCAGGCAATATGAAAAAAACTCTATAATACATGAAGATATTTGGTATGTAATACAAAAAATTGCTTGGGGGAGGAGAGGGGAGGGTCTGGTTAGGGATTAGGAGACTAACATTACCACTAATCTACCCAATAGGTAAACTCAAATCTTTATAGCATGAATAATGGGGAAGACTTGCCGATCTAGGGTGTGGCATGCTGCATGTGTTTCTAATCCTGAAGGGAGAAGTTCGGGGGGGCCAAAGCCACAATACATCTTAGTCAAGGGTGTGTGTTCTTACCTAAACAAAATAAATAATGAATTCTATTTTTTTTCTTTTTTCTTTTTGATGAAGAATTCTATTTCTTTAGTTCTTATGGCCGAAAGCCATTCTAAGCTAGTCTAATTGGGAATTCTATTTCAAGTGGCTGCCACAAAATGCAATAATGGCTAATTGGGTTGCTAGTCATCATGCCAGTAGCCTCTTTGGCTAGGAGATGGGGTTCTCCGACCCAAGGGTCAGCCATTTGGCCTTATGGACTTGTTGTAAAGAATGACTTTTTCATACACTTGGTTGAGATGAAGTGTTCTGATGTCTAAGTTGAGAGTTTATGTAAGATCTCTAACCTTAACATGATTTGATTTTGAATTAATTATGTGATTATTGTGTGGTTTTGTTTTAATTAGCTGGTTTGGCTTGTTTTTGGAGGTAAAGGTTGATAATGATGGTTTTAATAAGGTTTTATCTCATTTTTATAAGTTTATGTACTGAACTCAATATATCTTAGTTTTAGGCAATTTTTGGGATTTTTCTTAAATTTAGGGTGTGTGCCCCACATCAAAGTTTAGTGGTGAGGATCCAACAAGGCCTTAAACTTCACTTATTTCATAATTAAAGAGTTTCAAAAAATTTAAATTCATTTTAGCCTTAAAATGAGTAAAATTAGCTATTTAAGGTAATAAATTTTATTTATACCCCAACTTTTAGTATTTACACCTTAATGACTTACTATAAAAAGAAATTTTCAGCCCTATTCCCAATTGGGAAAAGGGCTGAAATTGGAGGCTGAGAAATGCCCTAATCCCCATTACCAAAGGAGGAAACCGATTCAGGTACATTTAAGCCTTGATTTCCACTAATCTTTTGAGATTTCCCTTAATCTCTCTTAATTTCATCTTCACCCAAAGTTGATTCTTTATTTACCCTACTAAAAATGTTGTTTTTAATCTCTATTACAAACCCTAATTTAGACATTTCTTGTTTTTAAGCAAAGAGAACCCTAGATATACATTTTTTTTAAAGTAGTTTAATCTTAATATTCAAATTTAATTAAATATTGAATAAACCCTAAATTTGGGCCGGTAATTGTGACGATTAGAGCTTCATTTTGTACTCAAAAGCATGCTGAAGGTAAGGTTTTCATTCGAAGTTGATTAATATTTTGGATTTCGAGTTTAGAATGCTACAACTGGGTTATTTCTTCATTTTGTGCTTTCCTGGTGATTTATAATAAACACAAGATTTATTGTTGTTTTTTATATGTTTAAGCATGAAAAATTTTAGACTTAGGTGATGATTATATAAAGTTTTGTGAAGTCTTAACAATTTCTATTAATTTTTTAGAAGAAATTCAGTTCAATTTTGTGACGGAAACAATTTCTATCATGACCGTTAGACAGTACCACAAAATGTACTATTAGCGACGTAAAAAAAAGTCACTAAGAATTACTAATTGCGATGCATAAAAAAGCTTCGCAAAAAAATTAACTATTAACGACGCTTTGTATTAATAGTAATATATTAGCGACATTTTATATTATTGCTCGCTAATACTAATAATATTAGCAACACTTTATAATAAAAATCGCTATTAGTTATGCTATTAGCGACACTTTAAACATGCGTCACTATAAGATAAATTTTTTTTAAAAAAATCATAACTATTAGTGGCGCTTTTTCTTAATCGTCGCTAATAGTTTTAATAATAGCGAAGCTAGGGAGAAAGTGTGGCTAATAGTTATGCTATTAGCAATGCTTAACACAAGCGTCACTAATAGTTATAAATTTAAAATAAAATTTTAAAAATTTAGAACTATTAGGCAAATAGCATAGTGACATGAAAAAGCGTCGCTAATGTCATTATTAATTAATTATATTTAATAAATGAATATTAATTTTTTTAAAAGAAACTTATATTATATATTTTATTCAATATTGAGTATTTGTATATATAATAAATAATATTAAAATACTAATAAAAGGCATTGTCAATAACAGATTAAACTTTCACTATTTCTATATAATATATTTTATTTTTAAATTTTTTTATTAATTTTAAAATATTATTTATAAAAAAAGAGAATGAGTGAAATGAGAGAAGAGAGGAAGAGAGAGTGCAAAGAGAGAGAGAGGAGAGGAGAGAAAGAGAAAGACATGAGAGAGAGGGTGAGGAGAGACAGAGTGAGAGAGAGGGAAGAGAGAAAGAGGAGAGTGAGAAAGAGAAGAGACGGAAAGAGGAGAGAGAGGGTGAGGAGAGAGAGAGATGGAGGAGAAAGGAGTGGAGAGTGAGGGTGAGGACAAAGAGAGAGAGGAGAGAGGGGTGGGAGAGAGAGGATGAGAGAGAATAGAGAGTGAGAAGAGAGAAGAGAGAGAGGATAGAGAGAGAAGAGAGAGTGAGGAGAGAGAAGAGAGAGAGGATAGAGAGAGAAGAGAGAGAGAGTGAGGGGGGAGAGAGAAAGAGAAATAAGAGAGTGAGGAGAGAGAAGAGAGTGAGTGAGGAAAGAGAGAGGAGAGAGTGATGAGAGAGAGAGAGAAGTGAGAGAGAGAGTGATGGGAGAGAGAGAAGTGAGAGAGAGAGTGTGTGATGAGAGAGAGAGAGAGAACAGATAGGGAGAGAAGAGAGAGAGAGTGAGAGAGAGGAGAGAGTGAAGAGATAGGAAGAGGGAGAGAGAAAGGCGAGAGGGTAGAGAGAGAGGAAAGAGAGAGAGGGTAGAGAGAGTTGATATATTTTAAAAAAAATTAAAATAAAAAATTTTATATTAGTGACGCATAAGGTTATGTGTAGTAGCGATGCATATCCATATGCGTTGCTACTACTTAGTGTAGTTGTGATGCATACACTTATTTTAAAAAAATTAAAATAAAAGAGTTAGCTGGGAGAGAGAAGGGAGAGGTGAGAGAGAAAGGAAGAGAGAGAAAAGAGAAGAAAGGGGGAGAGGAGAGAGGGTAGAGAGGTAGGGTGGAGAGAGAAAGAGGGAGGAGAGATAGAGAGAAGAGAGAGATAGCTGAGAGAAGAGAGAGATAGGAGAGAGAGAGGTTAGAGAGAGAGGGTAGAGAGAGTGGAGAGAGAGAAGAGAGAGGGTAGAGTGAGTGAAGAGAGAGTGAGAGGAGAGATATAACAGAGGAGAGAGAGGGTAGAGAGAGAGTGAAGAGTGTAGAGAGAGATAGGAGAGAGAGAGGAGTGGAGAAAATATTTTGTATAAATAAATTTATGCCATTAGCGATGCTCAGATGTGAGTGTCGCTAATAACTTTAATCAATTGCGACGCTAAAGCATATGAGTTACAATTATACATAATAAGTGTCACTAATAGCTTTTGTTTTTTCTTTTTTCAAATATTGCTATTAGCGACGCTATGATGGGAGTATCGCTCATAGTGTAAGTATTTGCGACACTAATTGTATAACATCGCAAATATGCATGCAATTAGCAACGCTCCGTAGCCTTAGTTTTTTTCTAAAAATACTAAAGGCTATTAATGACGCTCCAAAGGAACATCGCTAATAGCACTCATAATGGCAATGCTAAATAATTATTGCAAATAATGACACTAATAGCGATGCTCGCTAATGGCCTTATTTTTTTCAAACAAATTATATTTTTTCTACACTCTCTCTCCTCCTCCCTCTCTCTCTCCTCTTCCCTCCCTCCTCTCTCCTCACTCTCTCTCTACCATCTCTCTCCTCTCTTTTTTCTCTCCTCACTCTCCTCTCTCTCGCTCTCCTCACTCTCACTCTTTCTCTGCTATATCTTTAATTTTATTTCTTTTTAAAATAAAAAATATTGGCGATGCTTAACTGTATATGTCGCTACTACTCTATGTGAGTAGCGACGCAGACAAGTATGTATTGCGACTACCTAAGGGTAGTAGCGATGCATATACCTATGTGTCGCTACTACCCAAACATATACTTATGCGTCATGACTACCCTAAGGTAGTGGCAATGTATATAGAATAGATATGCATCGCTAATGAGCCTTTTTTTAAAAAAAATTCTTCCCTCTCTATCTCTTTCCTTTTTCTCTCTCCTCTCTCTCTACCCTCTCTCCTCTCTCTCCTGTCTATGTCTCTTTCTACTCTCTCCCTCTCCTCTCTCTCTCCACAACCTCTCTCTCCTCTCTCTTCTACTCTCTCTCCTCTCTCTATACTATCTCCTCTCTCTACACTCTCCTCTCACTCCCCATCTCTCTCTCTCCTCTCCCTCAAGCGCCCACCTATCTCTCTCTCCTCTCCCTCCCTCTCTCTCTCTCTCTCACATTATAGTGATGCTTCGTCAAAAGCATCGCAAATAAGCTTCTTTTTGTGACACTTCTGGTGCAGCATCGCCAAAAGAAATTCGACCGCGCACATTCTTTCGCGTGCTGTTGAAGTGGATTACGTGGGCGAATTTCACCCACGCTTATTAACCCGGCCTCCTCACTCTCTCTCTAAGTCGCTGATAGGATCTCACCATTTTTGATCTCCTCGCCTCATACCTTGACGGGATCTTGGACGGCGTCCACTGGTTCCTTGCCGTCGCCAATGTCATCATCACCTCCGACAACCACCCTCTCCTCCGCCGTGGTCCTCAGCCTTGATTCAATTATCTCCTCTGCCGCGGTCTCCCCCTCTGGCTCTGAATCTACCTACGCCATCATCTCTAGCTAGTCTGCTTCTATGCCACCGCCCTAGGGTTGGTCCGTCCGAAGGCGAAAACTGCCCCTGTGCATGCCCCTTGTTTCTCTTCCTCCCCTTTTCACTGTTTGTGCATACCCCCAGGGCCAGAATCCTACTGCGCAGGCCAAATTCTGGCACGATCTCCTTTGCCTACCCCCCTTTAGCCCCTCCCTTCTTCTAGAGCCCATTCACCACTGGTGTCAGAATTCGTCTTCAGGGCACTGGATCCAGAGCTATCTCCTTTGCCTACCCCCCTCTTTTGCCCCTCTCCTCTGGCTCCCCCCCATATTTCGCCCCTCTTGTTCCTCCCACCTCTTCCAATGCCCCATTCTCCACTAGCGCCAAAATCCAATTGCGGGGCACCAGATCCAGCTCCACAGTTAGATTCTAGCGCCGTTCCCCATTTTTTATTTATATTTTTGTATTAGCGATGCTTTTAAAAGCATCGCTAATAAGAGTAAGTTTTTTATTTTTTTCCAATTAGCGATGCTTCTACATGCGTCGCTTTTTTTTTTTTGAAGTTTTTAAATATTTGCGACACTTTGATAAGCGTCACTAATGAGGTTTTATTAATTTTTTTATTTTTTAATTATTTGTATAATTTTTTTAAATTTAGCGACACTGAATGTATCGTCACTAATACGATATTATTAGCGAATTTTGTAACCTTGCGTCACTAATAAGATAGTTTTTATTTTTTTAATTTTTTTATATTAGCAATGCCTAATTATGAGTCATAATAATTAATTATGAGAGACGCTTAATATTATGAGTCACTAATAATTAACTATTACAGACGCTTTAGTAAGCGTCACAACAGAAAAATAATTAGTGACGTAAAAATAAGAATCACTATTGGCTAACTATTAGCGACGCTTTATTGTCAACATCACTAATGAGCAAGAGGGACTCCATTTTTATCGATGCATTTAGCGACACTCTTTATACGTCACTAAAAAATATTATCAATGCTTAGGTGACTATTAGCGACGCTTAAAAGCATCGATAATAGTCTTTTTGGTTATAGTGAGATTGTTTATCTATTAGCCAGACTTTCACTAGATCATTCAAACAACCCAAATAGTTCTCTGTTTCGGATTCATGACTATCTTTTAGATACTTTTACTTTGAGTTTTTTAAAATAATGTGTATTTATTATATTATTTAGAATGCATGTTGTACAGTAAAAACAACTCTCTATTTTTCGTGTTTAGAAGCATGTTTAGATATGAAAACATATGATTTTCAGTTCCATTTTTTATGATGGATTGATATATGTGTTATGCATGTTGTAAAAATTTCAAGTTTCTTAGAGCATGATAAGTCAATGGCATAATTATAAATTTGAATGCCGATGATTCTGGCAAAACCGCATATTCTCATTAATTAAATCACAAAAATTATTTTTCGTACATATGTTAATTAAGCCTACGATGTAGGTCTCTGTAAATTTTTACATTGATTGGAGCTCATTTGTTATTTTTCCAAAAATATACAATTTATATGTTGTGATTATGCTAAAAGATCTACTTAAGCTAGTATGGGATAAATGAGTATACATGCAATATTAAGTCAGATTTTGATGATTTCTTTGTACTTACTCCATGGTTCTTGTGGTTTAATTATGAGGATGGGCATGTATGCTTACACATATTGTGCTAATTATTGGTGAACCATATTCCATGTCTAGCTTAAGTACAATGATGATTATGCTTGCCTAAGTCTAGCATGAAGTTATAGTTGGCTTTGACATGTATTTTGAGGTTTTCACTATATTTTATTCATGATTTCAGTAAGAAGGAACCATGATAAAATCATGAAGACATGTGTATAGTATGATGGTATGTTCATGTTACATATGTCTTTGCTTAGATTTGAATGCTATCACTACGTACACACATGTAAAGGTAATTGTGGTGATTATTTGACACAAATGGACTAGGAATGATGCACATATGGACTGACTAGAGCATATCTCTTGTATTAGGATTCATGTAGTGTTGCTCGCATATGTACCATGTTGCATGCATAACGAAAACTGTTTATGAATGAGGTTTATTTTGATTAGCCGTGGTTGATCGATTGGATGCAATTGGATACCATTGCTTGTCAGATTAATCAATGAGAGGCTTATCAATTTGGTTCTATGTTTGGCAAGATGGGGTTTTACATCTCTTTGCGGACGGGTTTTTCCTTCTCAGGTTGAGAAGAGCGGCAACGCTGTAAGGAGTTAATTGTTGAGTTTATCTATACCTTGAGAACCTAGGCTGGTTTATCCGTGTGCACTAGCTTACCAGGGTGTACTTTTTCCATTAGGGATTTTACCCAAACAGCTCGTCTCCTTTTAAGAATTCAGGCCTTCCTATTGGGGATTGTTCGGAGTGAGCAGGTCTACTTATACTTTGGCAGATTAAGCATGGTTGTTTATCTATGTATGAGACATTCCCTACTTATTGTTGTTGCATGTGTATGTGATATTATGCTCAATTACACTGTGGATGTGTAGGGATGAGGGAGCTTATATTACCCATGTATGGATTAACTTACATGCTGTGCAGGATAGTGTGTTTGAGACACTTTTTATGTAGGGTGAATATTTGCATTGAGAATAGAGGTGTATGATATGTTTATGGTGGGTAGTCACTCATGTAGGATAAAATTATGTTACACAAGAGGTGTATGATGAATGTGATGTTATGTTGAACCCATGATATGTAGGAGGCATATAATATTTATGATGAGATGTGATGGGTGGTAACATGATATGCAAGTGACTTGAATGATGTAATGTTATGAAATGCCATATAGTATAATATGTAGGTAATATGAGAATGTTATCATGAGTAGATGCTTATGGATGGTAAGTCATGATATTAATACACAAGTTATATAGATATCCCATGATGAATGAGTATGATGATGTTTTGAACCTTATGTGATTTACATGTAGTGTCTTTTGGATTTACTTTCCGTAATTTAAAAACCTTGTTAAGCTTGTTGCTCACTTCTCTTTCTCGTATTTTTGTTTTGGGGCTGCATGACGTACCATGCTGGTGGTCAAGATGGACTCTATGAGGAGTGGGTGGGAGATGATCTTGCATAGGAGGGGCTGTTTAGAGATCTAGTACTCTTTGATTGTTTACATTGCTTGTAGTGTTGTGACTTATGTTTATTTCATTATGCTTTATACTCTACTTAATGAGATCAACATAGACTTTTGTTAGCCTATGTGGGCTTAGACTATATCACTTGAACCATGTGAGGGCTATGTTGGATTAAGTGTGTGGGTTTTGCGTGGACTAATGCTTAGTTTGTGGTCCTTTATTTTCTCATTCACTCTTGTATAAAGCTTAATGTGTGCTACTCTGTTATGAATTACCCGATTTAGGGGTTAAGTCTTCCGCATTGAACGCTACTTCATCGCATCGTGCGCACTGAACTCCCGTTGGATCAGGTCCGGTTCAGGGTTGGCGGGTGCCATAGCATGACAGTTTAATATCTATTTAATCGACTTAGTGGATCACCACATTGCTTCTTGTCCAATTAACTTAGAAAGATATAGATAGTGAGATATGGCCTCATTGTTCAAGAATTTATTTATATAGAGAAAACAAGAAAAACCTAATCTCTATGCACATTCATGATTAATTTATTAGTAAAAAATCAAACCAAGCATGCAAGACACATGAGAACACACACAATTTTTTACGTGAAAAGCCCCAAGTAGGGTGAAAACCCATGACATACAAGACCCAAGAACAACCAACCAACCTCTTGACTCGGGATAAACAAAAAATGTCATTTCTTTGTTTAGTCCTCCGATTAGTTGTCCTTCAAGTTTCTCCCTCTGTTAAATCCTCGAAGCTTTCCCTTTCATGTATAGTCTTTGCCTCCTTCTAGAGGATCAATCAAAGATTCATTCCTTAATTGTTGATTTGCATTTGAGTTTCTTCAATCACTTCCTAATGAAGAACTTTGCTACAACTCCTCAAAATCTTGTGTGTATTGTGTTGTGAATTTTTCTTCACTCTTGACTAATTGAATTGATCTTTAAAGCATGTAGTGTAACACCTGAGAAATTTCAACACATTTTATTTAAATTTCATGAAATTATTTTACAATATAATGGTTGTAAATAAGGGAAAATGACAAAATATGAAACATGTGAAAACAATTTATAATTTAAAACATCACACATTAATCTTTTCAATCCATAAGTTTTTTTTCAATCAAACATCATACGGACAAACCAAACATTGTCAAGCGCTACTTGAAAACAAACGTACAAAATAAATTACCTTGATCGTGGGATATAAATGCAAATCTATCCCAGGCATTTCTAAGTACAAGTCCCATAAGCATTTCATAGTCTAATCCATATTATAAGTGAAGAAAGTATAAACACCTTAATTTTTACAATAATGATTATAGTGTGAAGATGAACAAAAATAGAGGACATTGGTTTAGCTATTACGTTGGAAAGTACAAGAATCACATAAACTTTAGAAATTGTGCAATGTTATATGATGGTGTGTAGTGCAAAACACTTACTTGACGACAAATAGGAGAAGATGAGGAGAGCCTCCAATCAAGTTACAAAATGAGTGTAATAGAAACCGTTCAAATACAGTGGACAATTGCCCATCCTCATTAGCAATTATGACACTACATTTTCCCTCTCTTTATTGGATCATATACCATTTTTCTTTTAAAATAAAAATCATCAATTGTTTTCTACAAGCTCAAGTAGTTGGCATATAAAAAAAATTGAACAACCATAATAATATACAAAATCATGCTATCTAAATAAACCATATGAAACATTCCTTTTTATATGAACTATACTTATACTGACAGAATCAATAAGCCAATCGATTAAAAAAATGAGAGGTTGACTTCACCACATTTTATAAACCTCTGTACTAGTTTGCTCATTTTGAAACTCCTCAAAAAGAGCAAAACAAAAAGACCTACATGTTCAGAATGACACCTATAGTTCAACCTCCATTTGGAGAAAAAAATGATTTGTAGTTGTTCCAAATGAATGTTTGGAGAAAAAAAGAGCCATGGTTGCAAATCTTTACAATGACCATTCAAAAGACACTTGTAGATCAAATTGTATGAGCATAAAAAGAGTGAACTTTAGAAACATAATGCATTTACTTAATTCAAAATACATTTTCTCATAGTAACTTGTCAATGAAATCTTTGCATTATGATATGTCCATAAAAGATCAAATTTCACTAAGTGAACTATGAGTCTTCAAAGTGAACAAATAGCCAAAAAAGTGTAAATAGTATGATATTACCTTTTTTTCTTATTCAATGTCATCTTCATTATACTCATCACTCTTTGAGTTACTTTTGAATCATCTTCAATGACTTGTACCTTATGGATTGGAAAGTTGTTATGTAATGTCTTAATTGTAAGAATATAAGGGTCCTTATGTCATATATTGACTTATATGTTGTGATCAAAACAATGTCATTAATGTGTATTTTGAGTCAGTTTGAAGTCAAAAGAATGATTTCTGGAGGTATAATGGAAGGAAGACTCAAATTCGTGTTTTTGTCAGGTAAAAACATGCACACAAATCACATTCACACACTTTAGGATAAAAAAGACCTTACATGAAAGAATGATGAGGACTGGAGATTTGAATATTGAAATATCAAAAATCTAATTAGAACAATCGTTTACTAGGTTGGAATGATCAATTGCCGATGAACTATAGCTAAATATCTGAAAACTATATGAGCGATTGATCACTTTTGTAAACAATTGATCGGGACCCAAAAACACTTTGTGTAAAATGAAGCCTAGAGTTAGTAATCGATATATGGAAAAATTGTGAGGGAAAGGAACATGGATCAATCAATCACCATGTGGAAACGATCGATCGATTGAGCGTAGGTTGCCTAAATTAAAATTTTTCAGTTTGGTTTAGATTTCTAGTTGGAGTCTTATTCTTTTTAGGACTTGTGAGTCCATATAAAGGAATTGGAACACGATGGAGGAAGTGAGAAGACCTAAAAAACCTAGAGAGCTTGTGTGGAGTTGCTCTAATAGAGTTTTGAGAGATTTGTCTTTTAGAATGAGAAAATCCCAATTAGAAATAAAAAAGAGTGACTAAAGGTGAGATGAGAGCACAAACACACATGTGAGACATGGTGTTTTCTAAAGATTTTTACTGAGAAGATCAAGAGATGAGAGCTCAAACGTACATGTGAGACATGGTATTTGCTAAATATTTTTGTGGAGAAGATCAAGAGAATAGAAGATTGATTCCAAGGAGGAGTTGAAAGATCTACTTTTATCAAAAGTGCAAAAGAGAAGAAGATAAAGCTATGGCTAGTAAACAACCAAGGAGTGGTTAATTTAGAATTCAAGAGTGATGCTGAGAACCAGCCATTTTATGAAAAAGATGGAGTCTTTTATCTTTGTAATTCTGTAATATTAAGTTTACATATTGTATAGTTGATTTGGACAAAGTGTTTCGTGATTTTTTCCTGGTCGGGCTTCCACATAAAAAATTCTTGTGTGGCTATTAGCTAATTTGATTAAAATTTTTTTATTAGAATACATTAGAATTAGGCATGTTAATTTGAACAAAATTTGTTCTTATTTTGTTTATATGGGAAGACAAATCTTGTAACTTAATTGCAAGTTAAAGGAACTTTACTTTTCTTGGTTTGTCTATACTAGACACATAGCTTACAAACCAACAAGTGGTCGCTAAGGTTATTTAAACAATTCAGATATTTCTCTTGTGATTAAGGCTTTAATTTTATTTTTATTGCCATGGAATTCAAAAACATGCTTACCTTGTTTTTATTTGTTTTAAACTTTATTGTGGCTCGGAATAATCATAATTTTGATGAGTTGAAGATGCTTAGAGCAAACTTTTGTCCTATGAAACATGCAAATTCTCAACTTGTGCATGACAAATACTTATGTGATACCAAAAATATTGAATTGCTTAAGAAAGTTGAATAATTGGAAAATGAATTAAAAACTTCAAATTCAAAATTAAAAGAGTTTGTCAAAGTAAAGTAAAACTTGATAAAATTCTCTCATGTAGACAACTTGGATGTGATAAAAGTGGCTTAGCGTATGTTGGACATAAGAATACAAATTCCTTAGGAATCACTAAGATGTTTGACTCTAAAAAGTTGAATGATAATGAAGCTACTACCTCAAATTCTAAACTTTTGGTTGAAAAAAATTACCTAAGAAGGAACTAGTGACTATATTGGACTCAAAATAAGAACAAATTAGTGAAGAAACTACAACTTATGAGAGATAACATTAAAATTAACTTTCTTAGATAAATCACGTGGATGAGGAGATGCTTACGGGAACTTAGTGCAAATGTTCAAAATCTTGACATAGGGCTCACACATGTGATTTACTAAGTTTTTCTCATAAGTTTGCTTATAATAGTTTTGATAAGAAAGAACAAAAAGTAAATGTAAAAATACTTGAGAATGTAAAACATAGTAAAAATTTGGGTGATATTCAAGAATTTGTTAAAACTAAGACAATTTTGGCAAAGAAAGAGGATGTGAAATGTCTTGTAGTGCACAATGTCATGAAAAGTCAACACTCTTAACATGTGGCACCTAGATATAGGATGTTTAAAGTACATGACTAATGACAAATCTAGGTTTATTAATTATGTAGAGAAATATGATGGCGAAGTCACCTTTAGAGATAGAAGTACCATAAAAATAGATGAGATGCAAGGATGGAAGAGTTGATGAAAGTTACCTTCGATCATGGAAGAGTCGTGGGGAAAGGAACATGGATCGATAGATCACCCTGTGGAAATGATCAATTGAGTGACAAGTTGCCTAAAGTAAGATATTTCGGTTTGGTTTAGATTCCTAGTTCAAGTCTTATTCCTTTTAGGACTTGGGAGTCTATATAAATGGATTGGAACATGATAAAGGAAGTGAGAAGACCTAAAAAGCCTAGAGAGCTTGTGTGGAGTTGCTATAATGAAGTTTTGAGAGAGTTGTCTTCTAAATTGAGAAAATCTCAACTATAAATCAAACAGAGTGATTAGATGTGAGATAAAAGAACAAAAATATATGTGAAATAAGGTACTTACTAAAGATTGTTGCTAAGAGGATCAAGAGAATAGAAAATTCATTCCAGGGAGGAGATGAGAAATCTACTACGATCAAAAGAGCACAAATGAGAAGAATATCAAGCTATGGCTAGTAAACAACTAAGAATTAGTTGATTCAAAATTTAAGAGTGGTGTGGAGAACCAACCATTTGAAAAAAGGTGTATTTTTTCTATGTAATAAGTAATTATGTAATCTTAAGTTTACATAGTAGTTAGTTGATTTGGGCAGTATCCCGTGGTTTTTCCTTAATTAGGTTTCCACATAAAAAATTCTTATGTGTTTGTTTGCCATTTTGATTGCAAAATTCTTTTTAAAACACATTGGAATTAGGCTAGTTAATTTGAACAAAATCTATGCTTATTTTGTTTAAAAGGGGAAAATAAATCTTGTAACTTAATTGCAAGTTAGAGACACTTTATTTTTCTCTGTTTATCTATACGACACAGTACACAAACCAACACTAATCCTTGAAAGTACTACTATTTCTTTTCTATGGTTGAGAGTGGACATTTATTTCAAGCCTTGATTTCAATCTCTCACATCTCCTTTCATGATTGTTAGCTTTTATCTTTGGTAGATTATGTATTGTGGTTTGTGGCATTTGTTCAATTGTTGCATAGATACTTCCCTTGCTTTGACTTCGAAGTGCATCTTCCAATTGTGTGTTCGATAAGACCCTCAAGTTCCATAGTTCAATAAGTTATTTCAACATAGGCATGACATGATTCCAAATCTACAAAGAAGTCAATCCCAATTATGAAATCTTATGTGTGACATTTTAAATGCAATAAATAAAAAATGTTGTGAAACTAGGTGTTTTCACTATTTAGTCACTTCTATTATCCAACTTGCAGAAGATCTATGTCTAGCATGTATTGGCCAACGAAATAGTAAGTACTTATCCTAGATCACATCCAATTGTTTTTGATAAATAATTCATAGTATGTGCTTACAAAAGATGCCTTCCAATTGAAAGTTTTTGCAACTACAACTTGCAAAGGTTATTTGCTAATCCTCAAGTATCACAATGTGGAATTTTCCACCTCCCACTTGCCTTCTTGAGAGTATAATATCCTTCCAATTAACCTAGTGGATTACCAAATTGCTCCTAAAACTTGTATTTTTAACAAAGTAAGAATTTAGAGTTTTGGCCTCTGTGGGCTATTTTTTTTTATATAGTACAATTAATAAAAATCTAATCTTTATCCCCATTCATGATTACTTTATCTATCAAAAATCAAACCAAACATGCAAGATCACACAAGAACTTTTTACGTAGAAAACTATATATATGGTAAAACACCACGATAACCTCACAAAGCCAAATCAATGCACAAGCAAGCAAGACTTTTTATATGACACAAGCAAACTGCCAACATTTCTAGAAGACTCTAACACAACTCGCTTTTGTTTAGAACTCATTCTTTTTGTTGTTGGCCTTCTATTCTTTTCCTCCAAGTCTAGAAGCTTTCTCCATCCTTGCTTTTTCTTTGTCTTATTTTAGTTTCCTCAACTAAGCTCGTCTTGATTATTGATTCAGCTTTGAGTCTCTCCAATCTCTCATTGAAGACTTGGATGATAATCTTCTCAACTTGGTGTGCAAAAAACACTCTTTGATATGTGTCTCTTATGAATCAATCACCGTTAAATCTATTCATTAAGCACAATGATGATTTTAATGGAAATTAATGCAAAAAGACTATTTTTCTTCTCTCAAACTCTAGGTTTCTCTCTCTTTAAATTTGTGTTTTCCTGGCCCTTACATAGGTCATTAAGCTAGATTAGGTGATAGATTCCAATAAAGAATGGTTACTATCCATGAATGCTTTAACTAGGCAACTTACACCGATAACAATTGATCAGTTCCAACAACGATCGATTAGTCACTGTTTCTGTACTTATGAAATTTGTCAAGCAATTGATCTTTTCCCTGATATCCATTGATCGCTAACCTCTCAACTAAAAATTAAAAAGATAGCTTCAAGTGTTGATCCATCGATCCTCGTAATGTGTTCATCAGCAATTGATTAATAAAAAACAAAATTTTCAAAATTTTCCTATTTTCTCAAAAACTTTAAAATTACTTAAGATAAGTATTCCTATTAAAAAATAAGTGATTTGTGTATGTGTGTGTGAAATTAAACTTTTTACTTTTTAGCACTCAACATAGTCTTCAATCTTGAACTTTTAGAACATGTCTTCTCTTATTTTTAAAGTCCTTCAATTCCAAATATGGCTAGATCACAACAACATCTAGTCAAACTCCTATGACTAAAATATACATAAAGTTTTGCCATTGTTTTAATCATTGAAATTAGCCAATTACTTCGCATATGCCTCATATATTCTAACACTTCTCACATCATATATTGTGAACTGTATTATTCATGTTCAAGACCAGTTTGGTGGCATGTCTTAGTTGATAGATATCTATGAGAGTTTAGGGTAAAAATACATAAATTTGAATTATATATATATATATAATATTATTGAGAAAGGTGTTATATGCATGTGTCTTAAAAAATAATTTAAAAAACATAGCCATGTAAAATCTCCTTCGACAACCTATGACATAATATTTCACCTATAAGATTTGAATTTACAATTGCCTACTATAAGTGTATATGGGCTAGTATAGAGCTTGTGTGTATAACTAATAATTATTATCATCCTCAAAGCATTGAATTATAATTATAGCATGCAAGAGAGACCTTAATGTAGAACAATTGGCATTGAAGTATTTGTAGCATTATAATCGCACAAAGAAATATCATATATTTCTATCTAGTGATCAATCAATGCTTTTGGGCGATCGATAGGGACAAGGATCGATCGGTCGGCCTCAACGATTGATAGTCACCTCGTGGGGCACAGTGTAAAACTAAGTCGAGATTGGTGTTTGACTGAAAGGCATTAGTGATCAATCGGTACAGTGATAGACCAGTTCCAAAGTTCTTTTTGGATAAGGATTTCATTCTAAATTGATTTATTTGAAGTCTTTTGCTTTCCTAGTCTTTATTCTATATTAGTTTGATTATTTATGGATTTTATGAATAATTTTCTTTATTTTTGATTAGTCAATCATAAGGTAGTTAGAGATTAGTTTCTTTTATTTATAATTATGTCATTAGGTCTTGTATAAAAGCTTGACGCTTTCATGGAGGCCATGGTGCTGTGTTATATATATATATATATATATATATATATTGAAGAAGATATTATTTCTTTTTCTATTATTTTTCCTCTATTTTATGTGACTTTGCCATTAGAATCAAGGATAGAGGAAAGTTGTGTGCGCCTATAGCCATATTTGTTGAACCACATTCATCTTATCAATCCAGCCTCGCATCAGTTGGTGGCCCATGTAGGTCTAACATTCCACCTTAACGTTGTGAAGGACATACTTTAGAAATTGATGAGATCAATAATTACATTGAAGTAGTAAGGTTATCGCAACAGGTTGAGCAGCTAATGCTTCATATGGCTGATTTGGTAGCTGTCATTGCTAGCCAAAATTTCAACTTGGTACAACCCAATGTCTAAGTTGAAGATGATGAGATGGAGGTTGGTGCTAACGGCAAGAATCCTTTCTTTAAGTTTGAGCCGGCGAGCTGAAAGAAGTTCAAGTGTTGCTATCTTTCTTACCTCTCTCCAGTAGGCTTCATAGAACTCTTGTAGAGCTCTATCAACTGAGACACATGCAGCTAAACTGGACTTGAATATGAATAATATGCTTCACAACACAAATTCCTTCGACACTATTGTCTTCGCCAACATATGACATAATATTTAGCTTATAAGATTTGAATTTACCATTACCTACTATGAGTGTATATGGGTTAGTATAGAGCTTGTGTGTATAACTAATGATCATTGTGATCCTCAAAGCAATATGTTATAACTATAGCATGCAAGAGAGACCTTAATGTAGATCAATTGGCATTGAAGAATTCGGAGCATTGGAATCGCACAAAGGAACATCATATTTTTCTCTTTGGCATACGGTCGGCCTCAAGGATCGAAATACACCTTGTGTGGCACAATGTAAAACACAACCGAGAGTGTGGTGTTTGGCAGAAAGGCATTAGTGATCGATTGGTACAACGACATGCCACTTCCAAAGTTCTTTTTGGATAAGGATTTTATTCTAAATTGATTTCTTTTAAGCCTTTTACTTTCCTAGGAGTCTTTATTCCATATTATTTATGGATTTTATGAGTTATTTACTTTATTTTTGATTAGCCAATCATAAGGTAGTTAGAGATTAGTTTCTTTTATTTACAATTATGTCATTAGGTCTTGTATAAAAGCTTGGTGCTTTCATAGAGGCCATGGTGCTATGTTTTTCTGATATATATATATATATATATATATATATATATATATATATATATATATATATATATATATATATATATATTTTGAAGAAGAGATTATTTCTTTCTCCTTTATTTTCCATCTATTTTCCGTGAATTTCCATTGGAATTCATGAAAGAGAAAGGCTGTGTGCTTCTGTAGCCATATGTGTTGAACAACATTCATCCCATCAATCCAGCCCAGCATCATTTGGTGGCCCATGTAGGTCCAACATGCAGCCTTAACACCGTGGAGGGCATGTTGTAGGAATTGGTGAGATGAATGATAAGGTTGTCTTGATAGGTTGAGCAGCTAACGCTTCAGATGGCTCATTTGATAGCCGTCATTGCTAGCCAAAATTCCAACTTGGTTCAACTCAATGTCCAAGTTGAAGATGATGAGATGGAGGTTGGTGTTGACGGCAAGAATCCTTTCTCTAATGCTCCCCTCCTTGATGACGAGGAGGTAGACCAATTACCTCGCTGCGAGACCAGTTAATATGGCTGACTCCCGCCATGAGAATTAAGGAGACCAAATGCTTACATGCCCCTGAGACAAGATGATATGGCAAATTAGAGCTGGGAGGTTGGTTTGAAGATTGATATCCTTGAATTTCATAGGGGAATGCAGCCTGTAGAGTTCTTAGATTGGGTTGTCAATGTAGAAGACGTCCTTGACTTCAAGGAAATAAAGGAAGACAAGCATGTTTCCTTGGTGGTGACTCATTTTCGAGATTGAGCAGCCACATAGTGGAAACAAATGAAATCTACCTGTGCACACCAAGGCAAGTCAAAGATCATTAAATAAGAGAAATTAAAGAAATATATGAGGCAAGACTTTCTACCCTACAACTTTCCCCGAGTGACGTATCAATGACTACATGACCTACGACAAGGGTCAAAACTAGTGGATGAGTACACTAAAGAAATCTATCAATTGCTACACTATAATGACTTGGCTAAATCAAATGAACAACTTGTCTCGTTATATTGGATATATTCATCAAAACCTTAAGAGGCATAAATTTTGTTTCATACTTTTTCCTTATCGAAGGAGAATTATATAGCGCTCTAATTTGAGAAACAATAAAGCCCTATTGTTTGCCACTTTGGGACAACATGTGGCACTTCTCTAGCCATGTCAGTTGCCACTAATTCAAGTAATGTGTAAGCCTCTTCTAAGGCTACACAACACCCTCAAAGCCTCTACAAGTGCTGATCCAAAGTTCTTTAAATGTGGTGGAAGGGTCATAGTGCGACAAATTATCCTCGAAATAACCGGAATGGGAAAGGATTGTTCACTGAATATGTTGAGAATGCTAAGTGTGATAATGTTTCTTTTGATTACACAATCCTATATATGGTGAGGAAGGACTACTGAACAAAGAGATAGTGGAACTCACATTTCACTTGAGAGAGTGGAACTCACATATCACTTGAGAGATAGTAGAACTCGCATTTCACTCAAGATTTCTATTGATGAAGACAAAGTAGTAGCCGAAGGACTATAATGGATCAACACTTGGATATGGATTGGGACGTAGGCCATATTACTTGGGTTTGAAGGCTGTTATAGAACATATGTGCAAGACAAGTGAGAAATTTGATATTGTCTCCTTGTCTGATGGTTTCTTTTTATTTAAATTTGAAAATGAAGAAGAATATCTCAAAGTTCTCGGATCTATTTGGTCCATTGCTAGCCGACCATTGATTCTAAAAAGTTGGATTACAAATACCAAGCTAGTATGTGATTTGCTGAGTTTAATTCCATTATGGACCACGTTCCTAATCTTCCTGTTCAATACTAGAGTGTAGAAAATCTAGGCTGAATTGCTAGTTCAATTTGCTCTCCCTTATATATGGATTAGTTATCTAAAAATTGCCAAAGACTTTCTTTTTCTTGTCTCTCTATGTGGAGATTGACATTGGATGCTCTACGAGGGATCAACTCTATATTTATCAAAAATATGGTTTAGGTTTTTTCAAGAAATATCTTATGAGTAGAAACCTCCTATTTGCACTTGTTGTCGATGTTTTGATCATTCCATTGCATCTTACACCACGCCTCAGGGTTGGGTTCCACGAGAGACAAATGCTGGACCTTTAATTGTTCTTACACAGGTTAAAAATCATAATGAAAATGTTATCCATTCTTAGTCAGAGTTACAAGCTAGAGATCAGAGGGATGTGGCTCAACAATCTCTACCTCGGCCAGAGTTGGGTGCCGGGACTAGGGGCTCATCCGAATTTATGGGTGGTAATCTCACATCTCTCAGTGTTTCCAAAGTCGTCCATCATCTGCAATCCTTTGTACTTGTTTTGAAACATAATGTTTCAAGTCATATTAATTTGGGAGGTCATAATTCTAACAAAGAAATTCAGTATATCGTTCCTCATGAGAGTGGATTGATGGAAAAAATTGCAAGCAAGTCTGCATCTATTCCTCGTGCAATTTCTTTGGTGTCCCCTACATCCCATTGTGGTGACCAAGTGAATGATTAATAGATTAGTATCCTTCATCAAGATAATGATATTAATTCTATTCTTAGTGCTGAAATCTTTGTGGATTTATCAAATACTTTGAAGAAAGCGAAGGTCCCTGAACCAAATGCGTATGCTGGGACGTGAGGCGCCAAGGAGATTGGGAACTTCCTTTGGAATATGGAAAGCTATTTCACGCTGGTCCATACCCAAGAGGGGGAGAAGGTTACCATGGCAGCGATGTACCTTGAAGGGGATGCAAAGTTCTGGTGGCGGATGCTATTGGACGATGATGCAGCTACAGGTCGGCCAAAAATAGGGACGTGGGAGACGTTTAAGAGGGAGTTGTGGGCGCAATTCCTTCCCAAAAATGTGTCTTGGATGGCTAGAGAGGCGTTGAGGAACCTCAAGCATACGGAGGCAGTCCGGGACTACGTTAAGGAGTTTCAATCCCTGATTTTGGGTGTGACAAACATGACGAAGGATGACAAGCTATTCTACTTTGTGGCGGGCTTGCAAACTTGGGCTCAGAACAAACTAAGATGGAGGGAAGTGGAGGACCTTCCCTCAGCCATTGCAGTGGCTGATAGCTTGGCGGATTTCAAACAAACTCCCGCTGAGTTAGCGAAGAAGAATGGGGAAGCAAAGTCATCCAACAAGGAGGGCAACAAGGGTGGTAATAGTGGCAAAGCAAAGGGCAGTGAGCAGGTTAGCCGGCCTAACAAAAGTGTTGGCTACTTGCTTGATGGGTTCAGCGAGGCGGATGGCTTAACTTGCTTGATGGGGATTCGATAAGGGCATTGAAGAATCAAGTGTAGGAGGCCTGTTAGCCCCTTAACTTGCTATATAGGAAAAGGGGGCGGCTACCCCCTTACTTGGCAGTGGACAACCAAGTTTGCTAGGCGACGGATAGCCTAGGTAGCCCCCATAGACGGATGATGGGACAGTGTGGGTGATGTTCCAGATGAGCTACTTGCCTTGCGGAGCAGGCTGAGTACCTCTCAGAAGTTAATAGAAGTGTTCATTATATTGGTTTACAAAAAATTAATCTTGATTCTTCATTCACATGGTCTAACAAAAGTGGAGGTCGTAGAAGAATTTTCTAAAAAATTGACCGAGTTTCTTGCAACATTGGATGGATTAATAGATTTCTAGGGGTAGTGTGTTGCCTTCATCCATATGTGTCGGATCATCACCCCTTATTAATTGATATTAATCCTCCTCCTATTTCAAGGAAAAAATCTTACAAATTTTTTAATTCTTGGATGAGCCTTGATGGTTTTAGAGATTTGGTATATTCTTCTTGGAATACGGATGTTCATGGAAATTCATTCTTCTTTATGGTTCAGAAATTGAAGCTCCTCAAACAAGCCATTAAAGTTTGGAATAGAGATAAGTTTGGAAAAATCAATAAAATAGTTGATGAAGCGAAGGTTATTCTTCAGCGTTGGCAACTTCTAATTATGGATGATCACTTTAATGATGCTTATGTTATTGAAGAAGCTAAAACTTTAGTCATATATAATTAGGAAATTTCCAGAGAATAATCATTGTTTAGACATAAATCTAGAGTTAAATGGTTTTTGGAAGGAGAAAGTTCTACAAAGTTCTTACATACTATTTTGCTTCCAAAAATATTGCACAATATTCATTTTCTTGAGGATTCTTATGGCAACAAATTGGACTCTTTTGACATGGTGGTAAGGAGGCTACATAATTTTTCCAGGCCTTATTCATCATCTCCTATTGGCATGTCTTTCATCAAGGCTTGCCTCAGTGAGGACCAGGCTAATTCCTTGATTATTCCGATTATTCAAGATGAAATTTATTAGACTGTCATCTTCTCTCTAGTAAATAAAGCTTCAGGTCCATATGGCTAATCTAAGGAGTTCTCTCTAGCGAATAAAGCTTCAGGTCCATATGGCTAATCTAAGGAGTTTTTTTGTTAGATATTGGGATGCCATTGGTGATGATTTCTATAAGGCTATCTTGTATTTTTTTTCCATCTAAGCAGAATGTTAAGAGGCTTGAATAATACTTTCTTAACTCTTGTCCATAAAGAAAATGGTGCTACCTCTTTTGATAAATTCTAGCCTACATCTATGTGTAATTTTCTTTTAAAAAAACATCACAAAGATCATGATGTATAGGTTCTCTAGAGTTCTTCCTGATATCATCAGTGACAATCAAGTTGCTTGTTTGAAAGTCATGCTTATCTATAATAACGTTGTTCTTGCTCATGAGCTGCTTCACAATTAGCAAAGTAAGAGACATTCTAAAGAAGTTTGTATAAAAGTGGATCTAAACGAAGCTTATGACAAGGCACGTTGGGAATTCATTCTTCAAGCTCTCTTAGATATTGGTTGTCCTTCTACTTGGATTTCTTGGATAAAGATGTGTATTACAACAACTTCTTTTAGTGTTCTTATTAATGGATCCAATTATGACTTCTTCCAATGTAATTGTGGTATGTGCTAGGGTTGTCCTCTATCCCCTCTTTTGTTTGTTCTGGTTATGCAATCTTTCACTTATATTCTCACTTATTATCATAATGGAGGCTAGATCAATATTCCTATTCATAGGAATGCTATTGGTGTTTACCAGTTGCTCTTCGCAGATGATATCTTGTTATTTTCTCAGGCATCATATGCTTTAGCAATTGGTCTAATGGAGGCTATTGATTTGTTCTCTCATATTAATGGCCTTGTGGCTAATGATTCTAAAAGTTGCATCTTCTTATCAGTGAGCTATATTAAGAAGAGCATTTTTCTTTAGTTGTTTGGTTTTAGAGAAAAAACTCTATTTCGTTACTTAGGCTTCCTCTTTTTTTAGGTAGACTTTAGGCATATATGTGCTCTCATATTCTAAGACTAATTCTGTAACGATTAGTATTTTTGACCTGAGTACCTTGTTTACTTAATTTCTTCCATTGTATAGTAAATTTGGGTGTGAAACCTATTTAAATAAGAGATAAACATTGAGTCCGTCGTAGCAGTACTAAGAACGTGAAAAACAAAAGGTCAAATGAGAGAAATAAGAGTTTTCAAATATTTATTTTAGATTTATTCCAAAATTTGAATTGTGAGCTTGCATACATATGTGACCCACTTGTATCAAGAGGTAAATTAGTAATTACAAATTTTTATTTAGTTGGCTATTTTAGCTTATATCTAAAAGACCTAGTTGACTTAGAAATTAGCTTAACTGGTGGAAAGGAATTTTGACGTGGCAAAACTTCCCACAATCCTATGTTAAGAGGGAATAACTCATATAAAAGAGAGGAGACACAGTTGATAAATGGGAGAAATATAAAGAGAAAACAAAAGAAAGAGAGGGGAAAGAATAGTGTTGGGTCGCAAGTACTATTGCAATTGGTATCTTTTAAACTTTGAGCTCCTATCTCGAATCCATCGATCACATTATAGTTTTATCACGCTTTTCTTTCATGGTAATAAAATTCTTTGAATGAATTGTAAATAATATTTAAGTTGTAATTGTGTGAAATTTTTCCTTAATGTAATGGAATCAAATATCAAGTTTCAGGCTATGGTTAGATTTTGATGCATATGCCCAATGTCAAGAATGGCTTAGTCTATGCATGTTTTTAGTTATGACAATAAAGATCAATCGCATTATAGTTTTATCGCGCTTTGCTTTCGTGGTAATGAAATTCTTGTATGAATTGTAAATAATATTTAAGTTGTAATTATGTAAAATCATTCCTTAATGTAATGGAATCAAATATCAAGTCTCAGGCTATGGTTAGATTTTGATTCATGTGCCCAATGTCATGAATGACTTATTCTATGCATGTTTTTAGTTATGACAATAAAGTTTGATTCAATTTAATTAAATTATGTACGATTGTGTTGTTACCTAGACTAATTTTTTCACCAAGAAAGAGGTTGGAGAAGTAAAATTCGGTTTTTAGTTGCACTGCACAATTAATTATTGACGTCCTTGTTTGTGGAAATTCACGACCTGTATTTAAGGGGTTTTTTCACTGTGGGTTTATAGGCAATGATGAACTTATGAAAATAGATTATTAATCCCTTGGTTTTTGTTACTGATTGTTAGAATGGTGGAAAACTAAGTTTTGACAACTTAGGAACCTTATCTGTGCGTAACTCTTTGTGAACAGAGAGTTTTTCTTCACTTTGATGGGAGTGGGACGACATTGTATCTCTGGGGAAAAGTTTTTCCGGAGAGCTATTCAGAACAAGCACTAAAAAGCTGGGTGGTCCATGGGCTTCCGAGGTCTGCCCTTAGTCTCACTTTCCCAGTCTAGAACAGAGCATTCAGGGATGGGCTTTGTTCTTAACTTTAACGACGTTCAAGTCAATGGTCAGGTTTATTTACGGGACCGGTATAATAAAGGCATAAAATAATGAAATCACATATCTAAACTCGGTTCAAAACCATAGAAATTTTATAAAAATTCTATAAATTTATGGTAAGCTTATATAATCCTAATGAACATCCATACCAAGTTCAAGTCGAAATAAAATCTAAGTAATTGTATAAAATTATGGTTTTTCCTTTAATGGTAAATTTTAATATGCCTAATGAACCCGTCACGGTTTAGGAGGCTATATTAATAAAAACAACTTACCAATTTTAATCTAGTTGTATGACTCTCTTAATAATCTATAGTTTAAATTTCATATGTCTTTGGAGTTGTCAATGTATCATATTAATTATGATAGTACCCTTAGGTTTTCACCAACTTAATTATATTTATGATTTTGGCTTAAACTATTAGTTAATTAACAATATATGTAGAATTCCTTGACCCTAATATGTACCTTATACAAATTACTAAGACACTTTAATAATACATAATTGGCCAAAATATCCTTAATGGGAAATTGAAGTTATGAACATTGAACTTATTATCTTCGAAGGCGTTATAAACCTTTACTACATAATAATGTCAACTAAAGTCTCAACTTTATATAATAATATAGATGAACCTAGGATAACAAAGATCATTTTGAGATCTCATAAACTCGGGTCAAGGCTCGAGTGTGTATAATATTTGGGAATTAATGTTACACTTTATCATTTATTTGGATTAAACTATATTTATGATTTGGATCATGTATGCATATTGATTGGGATGTATAGCACTATAACCTCATGAATATATATTTACAAATCATGCTCACAATACATAGTTGATAATAATTCTATATGTCACACACATGGGAATATTATTGATGGTCATTGTATTAAGGGTACTTCATGTTACTTATAACTCATGTTTAGGATTATGTAGTTCATGATATACTTTTCTATCATAATGAATGAATACATTTGTTTGGGGAATTGAACACATGTTGCACATGCACATTGGATCGTAAAGGGGTATGCTGAGTCTTAATTTGATAGAATAATTATACTTTATGCTTAGGGCCAATGAATCCTAATTTCTTATTAGGCATTCCTTGATCTAGAGAGTAAATTAAAATGATTCTCTACTATTTAGAGGTAAGGGGTTTTCATTTTAAGAGTGATTTATTACATTAATACCTTGTTTGATGTAGTTAAACATACATTTTTTTACGAAGAATGGATTATATGTTTATTTTAGAAATTTATCCTTATATTTTTTATATTCATTTGCACATAATATGCTATGTATGATTGAGGTATATTAGGGTTTCTTATGTATGCATATGTCTAAGGTTAATTTAGTGAATCCATGTTACATGCATGTCTTGGCATATAAGATATTATTTAATAAATTATGACATACATGAAGTAGCATGATTACTTGGAGTTGCACCTATAAACATGTTTATAATTTAGTGCATTATAAAAATAATTTGTAAACTATGGATTAATCATAATTAGTCGAGATTTCTATTATATTTAGACTTATTTTGGATGTAATTTGGAGATTAAATTACTTGGATATGGTTTGTATGTCTTTTGATGTACTTTTAAGATATATGTACATTATGGGCTTAAGGAATTTAATTTGAATGTTGATGCATGTATTAGGGTGTTAATGTAATTATTTTCAAAACCTTACTAAGTTTGTACCCTTATTTCGTTTTGGGAATCCTTCAGGATCCCGTGTGTGATGGTGTCACACAGGTGCTTAGGATGACTTGTTTTGCGAGCTGGATGATAATTGAGGAGCCACTGAGTGGGGAAATAATCTTTAATAAGGGCTAGTTGAGAGAAAATAAATGAAAACACTTTAAAAAACTTCATGTTATATTGTTATCATTGCATTTTTAATTATGGTAGATTTTCTTCTAAAGTTTGGGGCATATGCTTATGCTATTGCCCTAGGACTTGTATATTGAATGCATAATCCTAGTTATAATAAAAAGTAGTTAAATTTCTTTTTTATATTTATTATATGGAATATTTTTAATTAAATTCATGGCTTGGCTGTGAATTCTGATCTAATCCACGGTTGGGTTAGAAGTTGTCGCGTCCTCCCACCGGTTTTAGGTTAGGGGGCATGACATATTCCATTAAGCCTTTGTGGGTTGGAAAATAGCTTAATTTCTTATGCTTGGTGATTAGAGCTCCAAAAATATGTTCTTTCTAGCATGCATATTTAATGATCTCTCCATTTCATGCTTCCTTATAGTGTCATCAAGAAATTAGAATTTCTAATGTCTAATTTTCTTTGGAGTAGCTCTGCTAATAGTAGTAGATTTTATCCTCTTAGTTGGAAGAAAGTTTCTCATCCTAAAAAAGAGGGAAGATTGGGAATTAGATCAACGAAAGATTGGTGTTATATTGATTTATCCAAACAATTTTTTAGACTTCTAAGATAGAAAAATTCTTTGTGGATCAAATGGATACATGGATATTATATTTAGGATTCAACTATCTAGCATTCCGAGGCTCCTTCATATTCTTCTACTTTTAAGAGGAATTTTCTCTCTATTCGAAGTATGATGATTGCTTTTATTTTTCATAAGATTAATAATGGTAGAAATATTCTTTTCTATATGGATCCTTGGGTTGAAAATTTTATTCTCCTTCATAACTATGGTTAGTGCCTAGTGCACAAATGGAGAGTTTTGTATCAGTTTGATCAATGGTCACTGGAAGTGGACTCAACATATAAATTTGAGTTGTGATCATTTGCTGCATATCATTAGTGATTATATTTCTATTGTTAACCAATACGCTGATGTAGTCAAGTGGAAGCCAAGTTCATCAAGTAATTCTTCAACAAAATCTACCTATAAGGCTCTTTACAAGCATGTTCCCAAGTTCAAATGGACCTCCCTTATTTGGTTTAAACATCATATTCCTCATCATTCTTTTATAAGTTGGTTAATGTTACATGTCATCTTCTTACTTTGGATAAAATCCAAGCGAAAGGCATTTAATTTGTTCATTGATGTATTCTTTGCAAGGCGGATCTTCAAACGACCCATCACATTTTCTTAGCATGTGACATATTCATTTTTCAGTCATTCTATTCCTTACTTAGGTTTTATTTTGAAGTTGTTTATGAATTGTGTAGTCTATTTCTTATAGAGGGAGAGAAATAATCACATCTTCAGGAATGAAGGCATGCCATAAGAGATCCCTTAACATGTAGTGTGAAAGTCATACTCATCTTTCTAAGATTGTTCGTAAATTCCCTTTTATTGTTGAAAGGTGGCATTTGTAATCTTATTTTTTTCTAGTACTATTGACTGTGTTTCCCACTTTGTTTAATTGAAGGGAGCCCTCTTACCATTTTACTCAAGCAATTAAATAATCATAAGGCTGAAAAATACCTTGTAACATGTTCTGAACTTGTCAAATATGCATCTTATTTTTATTTTTACAAAGGAATAGCCCTTATAAAGACAATAGGAAGGGCTATATGAGAGTTTAATATCTATTTAATCAACTTAGCATATCAGCACGTTACCCCTAATTTGATTATCAAACGAAGATAAAGATTGTGAGTTATGACCTCTTTTATATAGTAATTTATATTCATATAACAGAAACAAAATCCTAATCTCTATATGTCATTCATGATTAATCTGCCAACAATCAAACATGTTAGACATGTTTACACACTAAAATAAAATTATTTGCATCAATTTGTTTATTAAATGTGGTCAATTAAATTGTATAGGCTTGGACATAGCTTGGCTAGAGTTGGAGGAAAATTTAGGTACAAGACTCATCTTTATCATGTATAATATCTAAAAGGGCTTATAAATGAAATGGAGTCTATGCTAATTTTTGAGTACATGACAAAGTTTGATGGTTTGGAAAGCAAGATCTGCTAGGAGCTCCACTTACGTTATTTTGATCATCAAGAAATCCTACTAAGGATTTGATTTCACTTCAAATTCGGTTTGAAGATTCAGTTGATGCGCAAGCTGGTGAAGAAAAGAATCTCGTGAATATTGGAGAGAAGAAGAAGGTTAGCTCCACTCTTTGAAATCAATGCCAACCGCTGCTCATGCCTTGCTAGAAGGTGTTGATTTGGGTAGAAGTGACAAGAGAATGGAGTGGAAGGGAAGCTGTATACGTATTGTTGGCAAGGAGTATTTTGAATGGCCGGGCAAAAAGTAGTTTGATAAAGCGAGGACTCAAGGAGCTTTCAATGATGGAACCCGAAAACAAAAGTATGAAAATCTGCCAGGCCAAGAACCATTAGTTATTCACGTTAGGATTTGACTTTAGCTAATATGGAAAGCAATGCTTATGATTTGATGGAAAAAGGCATAGGTTCTATACAAAAGAGGATCTTTTTGGTAGTCGAGAATCAAACTCAAACTCAAGTCGGAAATTCCAGAGACACCAGGAGTTAGAAGCCAAAGAGCAGGAGTATCTGAGCATAGTAAGCTGATCTTTAATTCTTTTTTTTTTAATCTATAAATTGTATATTATTTTCTATTCTAATCAATGTCATGAGGTTCTAACCCTCCAAAGTTAATTAGAGCTAAGATGAAGTGTGATGAAACATGGCCGTCATACTCCTAACGTCCAAGTTGATTTTTGTTTAGTAATTTGTATGTTTTTGTTCTACTTATTGACTTGATCTTTTATTTAATGTATCTTGCACATCAAAAGTTTAAAATTATTGACAAGTGTGATTACATGTACATGCTATAATTGCACTAAAATATTATTTTTTTATTTCAACTAATCTACAAGTACATGTCATACTTAGGCAATCATTTTAGATTTGAGACAAACCTTGGTTTTAAATTCATTTAGACATGAAATTGGGAGAGATGAGGTGCTTTATTATGGATTTTATGCCTTTTGTTTATCTCTGATTGACTTTACACTTTTATTTAAGTTGTTTCAGTTTTGCAATTAGTCACTTTTCAAAACTAATATTTTCCGTAAAATTTTATTTATTGGATAATTTATATTTCCTTCCATTCATTCTAACAAAATCTTACTTGGTCTATTTTTTATTAGGAATAATAGTTAGTTGCCTATTTTGTAAAAGCTTACGGCATGACCTTGGATTCGGCAAAATTTATTACTTCACCACAACCAACATTTGGGTTTGTTATATATAAGTTGTACCAGCTGGGACACTTGAGGATAAATAATGGTACATTTTTTATTGTTGTTAAAAGGGGAATTTACGAAATGCGGTAAAAGTTGATAGTTTGTTAACATTGCATGGAATAAGTAAGTAACCATGTACATATGAAGAAAAATGTTGGGGGCCAGTAGTAGCATTTTATATATTATTCTTATTATCTAAAACTATTAAAGCTCTTAATTTTGGAGGTGTAACTTACATTAAAAAGGGGAATATAAAAGGAACTATTTTATCATAAAACAAGAAATTGAAGAGGTATTAGGAAAAAAATATGCATAAATTAATAATTAATAACTCTTCAGATAGCGAAAGGGTACCATCTTTTAGATAATTAAGGGTGGGCAAATTCCTTCCCTGGTCACCTCCTTTTGGCTGTGCCCTATTCTTGTTATTTTGACATTGAGAGGAAAACATGTTTCTGATCATTTGGCAGAATTATGTTTTTTCCCCAAAGTAACAATACAATAGTTCAGGAGCACATGGTTTAAATATAGTGATTGAAATGACATGCCTTGTTCTATTTAGAATATATATTGTTTAAAAAAATAATGCGATGCCTTATTCTAGATGAAAGCCAAGAGAATGTTTTCTTTCTATAATTGCCATGGTGACGTGAAGCAAGAGGGAGAGTGCAAATCACTTCCAATGAAGTTTCTTTGGGCATGGTTATCCTGACACCTAAACTCATGTCCACTGGACCACTGGATGGAGTAGCCAACTCGAACCCAAGTAAGAGATGGGCCGCATTGTGAACCCTTGTTGTGGAGGTGCAAAAATCATGATTTTAAGTTCCTTGAGAGCAATTCACTTGCAACCACATATATCAATTAAAGATTAATTATAATTAATTATTAATTATAATAAGGATTAAGATTTACTAACCTCTAGGGGATGAACCCTAAGGATGTGGCCAATCACCCATGGAAAAAACATAATTTTTATATAAATTTAATTATAATTAAGGAGGATCAAAGTTACCTTTTTGATGATATATGAACAAGATCACTGCTTAACTTATTGCATAAAAATGGAGAGATTGCCCTTCAAACTCTTCTTGACGTGGTCCAAAACCTTACCACACAAGGGAGAATGGCTCTCTAGGTCACTATGTGAGAGAGGGAGAGAAGTGGAGACCGGTGGCTCAACCCTCGACAAAGGGGAGTCGCGGCCTTGATTACAAAGAGGGCTAGAGAGGGAGCATAAGGAAGGGAGAGAGGGGGGGTACCTCTCTCTTCTTTACGTTTAAGGGGAGAAGGGTGGTTATTTGAGAGAAAGGGGACATAACCCTCTTTTATAGTTAGGGTGTCCCCTCCCTAGTTAGGCTTGGGCTTCAGCCCAATTAATCTCATCTTGGTGATTGTTCTCTAGTGGTGTATTGTTCATGTATATGGGCTTGAGTCCACAAGCCCATGGAGGCCTACACATCCCTTATGACCATAGTCATGGGAGCTGACCCCTAGAACCCACATTAGGCCACACATATGTTTGAGGGCTTACATAGGAAATACAATGTACATACACCTAATATATATATATATGCGTATGTACAACACGGGCCCACCAAAGATAGGTAACATGTGTACAATATTATAGGTCCACCCCCACGTACCAGGCCCCTTGTTAAAATTCATCACTCAATTGGTCATTAGACTTTTAACTCAATTGGTCATTAGACATAGCCATGAAATCATTTGATGTAGCCAAGGCGCACTCTTAGGAGTATATTTTTCCAATCAAATATTCTATAGATAGATATAATATTTTTCCTTTGATTATTTTAATATTTTATTCAACTAGCATGAACGTGGGTAGAATACAATTAAGTTTCTCTAATACAGTTAAATAAAAAGTGAATGCCAAAAAAAAGTATGATTAACACTTAAGAGCACGTACAAATCCTCAAACAAAGATTAAACTAAATCTACCAAATAGTCACGAGTGTGTCAAATCATAGTTTAAAAATTTGAGTTTTCACAAAACATCGCCCATGTCAAACTCAACTCTTCCTATCCTCAAATTGGACTATGACTTAAATTATTATTCCCTCCAGCTTTATTTTGTAGGGAAAACTACTTATATGTCCCAAATATTGCAATTAATATGCGACATGTCCCCACCAAAATAATAATATTTTTTCTATACCGTTTAAGTCCTACGTTTATACATGGATGCCATTAATTATTTTAAAAACCCAATATTGTCCCTCCGTTGGCTGCTCTCCTCGACCATTTCCGATCTCAATCATCTTGCCTCATCTTCTCTTCTTTACCGGCCAGAACATCATACCGGCATTTGTGAAATCCAAATACCAAAATTTTCTTACCATGGCTAAAATTGTTGGTCGCGGTGGTGAGCTCGACCGACCCAAAGCTCTGCCATTAGGGCCTTCGGACCTCGAGATCTGGGTCCCCGTCTAGCAGATTGTCATCCTTGTCCTCCCACCGGAGCTGGGGTAGCCTCCGGTCTAGCTAGTGCTTGGAGATACCGGAGGAGCCTAGCGCCAACGGTGGGAAGGTGGGCAGCCGCCTTATGGATTTCCTCTTGAGCTCGCAGATGAGACTCTTCCACTGGGATGGACCCTAGAGCGGGCTTCGTGGCACCAGATTCCTGGTAGATTTGTTGTTGCTGCTCCTACTTGATGTTGTGTTGTTGCGCTTTGTCGGAGTCCGGGCTGGGCGTCTCGATCACGCTCGGGGGGGGTTGGAGTCCGACTTCTCGGACTTGGTGGTCTAGTTCGGGACAGAGCCATCATAGGTCTGTCTGGGTTCTGAATAGGAAGGTGGTAAGGTTAGAGTTTTGAGCTTTTTAGAAGACGATGCTTGGGTCTGAAGGAAATTTCGGAAAATTTTACCTTCTTCAGATGTGAAGGCTTTGAAAGAGAGCCAAGCATGAAATTTTTCTTTATCTACTTCAGTGATTGATGAGTTTCTTCAGGATTGTTCCTCAATCAATGAGTAAATTATTTTGCACTACACCCAGTAATTACCAGAAGAAAGTTCCAGTTTCAGCATACACAGTAGATGAAAGCAACATTTTACCTTGTTCACTTGTGGGTCTATGGAATTTGCCCTGTTTCTACAGTATATTGAAAGATGAAATCCTCATTTTCCATGCAATCAAAATCAACTCCTTGTTCACCACTTCATCTCTATTCACTATCTTACAAAAAAAAATGACCTTTTGGAACATTATGGTAGTAAAATCTGACCTCGTTCATGTTGTGGGCTGTCAATTTCCCCCTGTTTTTGCAGCACCAAAAAAGATGAAGACCGAGATCCTGAGCAATTCATGTTCATGCAACATGAACCAAACTTGACCTAAAATATATTTTGCGGAGGACCCTCAAAACATATTCCTTCTTAGCACTCCACCTTAACGTGTTCTCCATTCAGCCTACAGCCTCAAGCATTCAATAAAAAAGCCATAAAACACTGACAAGGCTCTCCTACTCCTCTGGCTCTTCAAATACCAAACAGGAAGCTAAACTGCTCTACTCTTTTATATCTCTCCCGCAACAAAAACAAAAATTGTGCTAAAAATCTAGTTTGTTTACTGTAATATTCCTTTCAATAGGTTGTCCCTGCGATCCAGATGTCTCCCTCCCTCTTCCCAAACTCCTCCCCGATCTTCGACCTTCCGCTGTCTACTTCCGCCATCTGCCGTCCGCAATCCGCCGTCCGCTTCCGCCGTCTCCCATTTCCCAAACTCCTTCCCTGTCTTCGGCAAGTCTCTTCTCCGTAGTGCGCGAGCCAGGCGCGCTTACATGCAGCTCTGGCAAGCCGCCGTTCGCCACCGAAACTCGCACCGGAAATCCCAATTACTCGCCCCAACCCTAAATTCTCCTCCACCGCCGCCGCTTCCTCGGCCATGGCAGCCGGCTCCCTGGACGTGGGCGACTGCCTGTGCGCCTCTACCCCCTATGAAAGTGGCCACGAGGAGGAGACCAGGCCGGAGCTGCCGCCGCTGCCTACGACGGGGCTTTTGAGCAGCGGCAGTGCTCCCACACGGAGCGGGCATGGAGGTACTGGAAGCGTCTGGGGGCGCTGAGGCTGGTGGTGGCGCCCCATGGTGGATAACTCGGAGCTCCCCTTCCGCATGCTCTGCCGCAAGTATGCGCCCAGGCTGCATACACCCCCATGCTCCACTCCCGCATCTTCTCCGAGAACGAGAAATACCGCTCCCTCGAGTTCACCACCTGTAAGGTATTTGCAATTTGCTTACTTTGCTCTCTGGTGCCTCTTGGAAAGCTTCTAATTGCACCAAACGTCTGTGTTCTGATTCATGGGATTTTTGAAGTGTAGAGTGTTGTTTTAACAAGTTCTGTGCTTTCTTCGATGTCGATGTAAAAGGCTGCTCTTGAAAGTTGTGGCAAGGAGCAAAATTGATAATTGTTTAATTGGCAAAATTGTGTTTTCGAGGAGTAACCTGAATTTGATAATGTTTCGTAGGAAGATCGACCGTTGTTCGTTCAGTTTTGGGCAAATGATCCTGATGTGTTGTTGGAAGCTGCACAGAGGGTTGAAGCTTATTTTGATTACGTGGATATTAATTTGGGATAACAGTCTCTCTACTCTTTTTTCATTGATTTTGAAAGATGCTTGATAATCAGTAGGTGATTTCGGTATTGTCGGTTTGATTTTTAATTTTCAATGTGTTTATAAGTCCTTCTCTTCAGGGCAATGTTATGACCTATTGGTTTCTATAAGGCAAATTAGTGCATAACTAGATATCAGTAATTTCTTGTATAATTGGAATTAATGAGTTCAAAGTAATTCAGATCAGGAAATGGATAGCTCTTGTACATCCTGATGTATCTGTACTTGTATGCATTTCAAATCGAGATAATTGTATGTACTGTGGTACTCTGGTTCACCTATAGAGAGCATCCTGCATCTTCACCTCTATAATCCTAAGAGACATAGAATTAAATATCCATAAGCAAACAGCATGTGAGTTGAATAACACCATTTCCTTAGTGTTTTTCTGCCAAGAGCTGCAAGATCAATATCTTTGTGTTGTTCACTAAATACCTTTTAAGCATCTTTGCTAGTTAGGTTATGGTGTACTTTTGTATGGGTTTAACTTTTGACTCCTTTTTTTTTTGCTTTTTAATATTTTGTTGCTCGGCAACCTTTGCATCCTTAGTAAGGATGGCTCTGTGTTTATCATTTGTCCTTTAGTGCTAGGCTAATGACTATCTGTTGCTTGCTGTGTGCATCACAAGTTTCATAAGTTTATGGTTATCAGTTTCTCAACAATTTAAATATCAAACTTGCAAGACTTTTTTTCCTCCTTTTTGTAGAAAACCAAAATTTGTAGAACGACCTCTTCACCACATGCTATAAAGTGTAGTATTAAGTTGAAATATATGTTAATACATCTTGGCAATTACATTGGCACTAAAAGGAATATGCATATTACCTATAAGCATATGATGGTTCTCAGACATTTTTCATCTGAGAGCATGACTTTTATTAGCATTAAGTTGTGGCATTCACCACAATCAATTTCTAACCTATGCATTTTACATAACTTTTCCTGTACTGCCCACAACTGATTGCTAGGCGTGGTAATTATGGAGCATTTCTTATGGACAATCTGCCCCTTGTTAAATAACTTGTTCAAAAACTTGCCTCAAATCTACATGTTCCAGTATCTTGCAAAATCTGAATATTTCCAAATCTCGAAGATGCTATTTTATATGCTAAAATGCTAGAAGAAGCAGGTTGCTCTCTGTTGGCTGTCTACGGCCGGACTAGAAATGAAAAAGATGGAAAGAAGTTTCAAGCTGATTGGGATGCTATAAAGATTGTGCGAAATGCTGTTACTATTTTTGTTCTTGCTAATGTTAATATTCGTCACATGGGTGATGTTCATAGCTGTACGGAGGCAACTGGTGTTGAAGGGGTTCTTTCAGCTGAGTCTCTTCTTGAGAATCCAGCTCTATTTGCTGGTTATTCTACTGTTGAGTGGAGGAAGGCTGACGAAGAGAGCTATATAGATAGTGGACTGGATTAGACTGATTTGGTTGCTGAGTATTTAAAGCTATGTGAGAGATATCCTATTCAACTTTTCATTGCTAAGTATTTAAAGCTATGTGAGAGATATCTTGCGCAACTTTTTGTGATGAACTTCGGATGCTATCGGCCACCATTATCAAATACCTCCAATTGGTCTATCATGTGGCCGGCATTGATGTTAGGTAAATTGTATATTTTTTTCATATTGTATTAATATTGTTTATTTTTGTAATGAAATGTAACTTCTACGTGATAATGATATGAACTTGTATAATTAGAGGTAGCATAGGGTACACATCAATGATACGCTTCATAAGTGCTAAAACAGACGTAAACCCTTTTTCACACATGAAAAAAATATTTTAATAATATATCATTATAATAATTTTTTATAGCATCATAAGATCGTAGAAAGCTATATTGTTATTGCTGCTATATTGTAGTAATATCACTAATAAAATATAGCATTATTGCTACAATGATGTATTGTTACTACTGCAACGTTGTATCAATATTGCTTCAACGACGTAGTATTATAGCTATAATAATGTAGTATTATTACTACAATGATGTATCGTTATTACTATAACGTTGTAGCAATATCGTTACAATGATGTAGCAACATCGCTACAACGACATAACAATATTGCTATAACAATGTAGTATTATCGTTATAACGATGTATCGATATTGCTGCAATGTTATATCAATATCGCTACAATGAGGTAGCATTATCGCTACAACGACATAGTATTATCTCTATAACGACATATCGTTATTGCTGCAATGCTATAACAATATTGCTATAACGACATAGCAATATCACTATAACGACACAACAATATCTCTACAACGATGTATCATTATTGTTACGTGGGGCCAATACAACTATGTATCGTTATTGCTACGTGTCCTTGTCTTATAATTTTTTTAAATATAATAAATAATAAATTAATAGCGTGTAAATATATATCTACCGTATCGATATAGTACAGGCCAATACAGTCGATACACATCGATTTTTACATAGGGCATATCACCCCTCGTATCATACCATATCAGTCTCAATTGATATAAGTAAGTACGGCTGATAGGCACTCGTATTGGCCAGTATGTACTTCCATGGGCCCATCAAGCCATAAAAGACTATTTAAGGAGGAGCATAGGGCCCCTTGTGTTTCTACAATCAATCTAGAGAAATAAAAAAAAATTAGCATGATCTTAAATCGTTCGATATGGCCCAAAGATAAATACATCGGGCCAAGCATATTATTCGTATTGCACACTAACCGCGTACAATGCCTAAACCAAGGTTGTATTTATAATTTTTTCATAAATTCAATGATTCCAAAAAATACCCAAATTCCTTACCCAAACATGATTCTATCAAAACAATTCTATTCAAAAGGGTATATTTTTCATAAAATACTATATGAAGTTTGGAATGATACTATATTCACTACCGTATTGTAGCCTAGTAAAAGGGGAAGCTGATATTAGTCAAAATCAGGCAACTATTGGCATATTCTCTACTATCCTCTCACAGTGGCAGGAAACTCTTCCACAGTGGTGGGAAATTCAATCCCCTCAAATCCGTCCCTATTAAAAAACAGCTTTGCCCAGAAGTAGATGAGCCAATCTCAATGGCCCCCTCTCCACATAATCAATTGATTTTACTATTTTTTGTGAAAGCACCAATCAGTTGGGAGCCATAGAGATCAAACAAAATTCATATGTTTGCTGATAGAGAGCTTTAGTTGGCAATTACCTCTAAAAAAAACGAGCTTTAGTTGGCCAATCTCAACCTTTCCAAACAATTTTGTGATCATATGAAAAATTCAGATTGATATCAAATATGCATGCAAATTGTAAGGGATCAAAATCTGCTTGGCATCAAAAGGGGGTATAGCACACAATAACAACATATAATGAACCATTAAAAGGGGCAAAAACTAATTCTTTCTTATTCTACTACCAGCTCCAAATATAGCTTCATTGTCTATCATACATAAATTCTATACGAATTCAAGTCACAAGAGGAGTACTACTTTTTTTTCAAACGTCCATGAGAGAGATAGAAGAGCCACTACAACAAATTGCAGTATTAGCAATGCTTGTAA
The DNA here is from genome assembly GCA_035235625.1 of Saururus chinensis. Classification (NCBI taxonomy): domain Eukaryota; kingdom Viridiplantae; phylum Streptophyta; class Magnoliopsida; order Piperales; family Saururaceae; genus Saururus; species Saururus chinensis. The sequence goes on from CP141142.1 coordinate 25,019,009, forward strand.
GCATTGCTAATAGTACTATAAGAATCGCTAATGTGTATTAGTGACGTTTAAAAAGCGTCGCTAAATACATAGATAAAAATACAATCACTATTGCTTATTAGCGATGCTTATCATAGTTTAATATTAGCGACATTTAGATAAGCGTCACTAAATAGCTTTTTTTGCGACATATAATTATGCGTCGCTACTATGTAACTATTAGCGAATAAAAAAATTAAAATTTTGAATAAAATAATGAAAAATAGTTTATTAGCAAAATATAAAATTTTAATTTTTTATTAGCGACGTTTTAAAAAAGCTTTACTAATATGAAATAAAATAAAATAAAAAATACAGAAAGTCTTTAGCGATGCTTTCCACAAGCGTCGTAATGACTTAAAAAATTATAAAAAAAATTACCCAGCGGCAGCGGGAGGACGCTGGCAGGGGATATTGAGGTGGGGTGGGGGAGGTGACTGGGGAGAGGGTAGATGTGGTGTCGGATTCCAGCCCCTGAGCCCACTCCTCCGGTCTGTCGACCGGAGGAGGGGGGACTGGGTCCGGGGGAGCACCGGGGATAGGGGGAGTAGTGGGGATAGGAGGGTGGAGGGGGAGCAAGAATCCGGCTAGGAACCAGATTCCGGGCCCCGCAGCCACCCGCCGTGGGAGAGGGGAGAGCAGGAGGAAGGAGGGGAAGGAGTGTGGAGGGGGGGAACCGGGGAGAGAGAGAGAGAGAGAGAGAGAGAGAGAGAGAGAGAGAGAGAGTGGAGGCCGGTCGCTGGGGTGGAAGAGGTTGCCAGGGAGCCGTCGTCAGGGTGGGGGCAGTTGCCGGGGGCCATATGTCAGTGGGGGGAGGAAGACGTACAGTGGGAGAGGGGTTAAAAAGACTGGCGCTAGCGAAATTCACTTGCGCTTGAAATTTCCCCTCGCGGGCAAAATTCGCACGCGCCTTTTTTCCAACACTTCTAGAGGAGGCGTCGCAAGAAGCTGAAAAGAGGGAGTGAGGGAGGGGGAGAGAGAAGAGAGAGGAGGGGAGAGAGAGGAGGAGAGAGAGAGAGGATGGGAGAGATGATCGTTTATAATAAACCTTATGCAAGTGTACAAAGTAATTGTATTAGGATAAGTATTTAAGAGTTGTCGAACCTCAGGGACATATGAATTATTACTAAATCTAGAAGAGGAATTTATTGATTAAAAACTAAAACGAACTTAAACTTAAATTAAGCAAAGAAAAGTAATCAATTAATTTAAAAGGAAGAGATCAATATAATAGAAATTACTTAGGAAATCGAATCTACTATAAAACCATAACAATTTTTTAACCTTTAATCTAAATCTAGTTTGAATATGAACAAGTATTATCACCTACAAGCTAGAATTACTTTAGAAAGAATCATTAATTAAATCCATGACATGAATTATCTTCGACAATAGCACGAATCATCTACATTAAACTAAACTATAGGCATGACTCATCTCATCTTAGTATAACTTATCCAATTCATTAATTATATGAACATTAAAACTATTGCATGACCATCTCATCTAAATCATAGAAATTAGACTTGATGTAAATATAAAAACCACATCAATCTATCATCTATAATATAATAAATCAACATAGAATTGAATAAACATGGAAAACTCTTCTATTAAAATAAAAATCCTTACCATACAATTGTCATTATTCACAACTGAGATCTAAATTAAAAAAAAAACTGAAACTTATCTATAGTTTCATCAATTCTTAAGTAAAAGAAAAATTTAGCCTTGCATAGTAGAATAAAGCTCTTGAATCTTCATTGAAAGCTTTGAATAATCTTCTATCTTCTTCTTCCTTCTTCTCTTTAGAAAATCTACTGGAAAAACTTCAATTTCGAGCCAAATATGTCTTTATATATGCATATGAATTATAAGAGGAAGTCTAATATGAAAAAGATTCAAAATTAGCTCAAAATAGGAAACTGCACGTTATCCAGATAGACCGCCTTGCATGCCCAATCGATCACCGGTACTGTCTTGTTCTTAAAAATCACGTTTAGCCGATCGAACTCCATAAGACCCCGATTGAACACCAATGAAGAATCTGCATAAATTAATATAAGTAAGCCAATTTACTTTAAAACATTATACAAGCTTTTTCTAACCTAATTAAATTTAATTTCTAATTATTTAAACTACATTAACTTTTAGATGAGACTAGACAATAGAATAATTAAGGGTAAAATAACGTACAAATTATACTTATCAAATACCCCCAAACCTATGTTTTGCTAGTCCTCGAGCAAAATAAAAATAAAATAAAACAAATAATCTAGAAAATTAAATATATGCCACTTTCGTAGGGAATCACGATTGCATTTAGCGTATGCAATAAGCCTTTAAACCCCTAGGTGTCCTTAGTTGGATGAGTAGTGTATCGTGAGTGTTTGCAGTAATGATACCCACAATCATCTAAACCTAAGAAAATAAATAAAGTAAAACAAGAAAACTAAAATTCTAAAAATAATCTTCTCTTAAAAACACACAACTTTTTCTAAAAAGAACCAACCACAAATACTTGAAACAAGTAAAAAATTTCGATCTAATCACTCTCAAGTAAGGAATCATCCATTCTATAACCCCATCTTAAAAATAATTGTGCAACTACATATATACATTTCAAAAACATGAAGTGTAGAAACTTTGTAGTCATACAATTTCATTATTTATTAACAAACATATCTTATGTTACCCATTAACCAAGCTCATTAAAGTTCACTAACTTAAAAATATAACAATGACAATCTTTTATCTTTAACATCTCATAATAAAACTTCATGTAATGACATTCAAATTTTAATTAAATTCAAGGAATAAGAGCATAATATACCTCAAAATATGACTCGTGCAATACTTAGTTCTATTAAGATTTCTAAATAGTCCATGTAACAATCATTAGGCTAGTGTCCCTAATCTAGTTGGCTCAAGGTACTAGGTGTTGAAACACCCCTCAGGCTTAATAACTCGAACTATAAAAGCCACAGAACTAAGCAAGTCATAAAATAATTTATCTCAACTTTTTACTTTTTGATGCAATCCCTTATGTTTGCCTAGGCACAAGGCTCGGTTACACAGTGAAGAAAGAAAAAAACCTTTACTCTTTTTTTTTCATTTTTTCATCATCATTTTCTTTTCAATCAATCTATCTTTTTTTTTACTTTTTTTTATTTTTTCTTATACACCTATCTTCTAGGTTCTCCACCCACCCAGGGGGAACTAAGATGTATCATGATGTAAAGAAGACTTTTTGGTGGAGTAATATAAAGAGGGACATCGTTTCCTTCGTGTCCAAATGCCTTATTTGTCAGCAAGTTAAGGAGGATCATCGTCATTCGGGTGGTATGCTACAACCCCTTCTTATCCCGGAGTGGAAGTGGGAAAATGTAGCAAGGAACTTTGTTTCTGGACTCCTTAGATCATCGAGCTGTAACAACGCACACTTTATAGCGATAAGGATGACTACTTCTTAGGATGTGTTGGCTTCCTTGTATGAAAAGGAGTTTGTGTGATTGCATGGTGTCCCGGTGTCCATTGTCTCCAACCGTGATCCTCGCTTCACCTCCCGTTTTGGCAGAGTTTTTAGAAGGCCTTGGGTACATCATTGCATCTTAGCTTAGCCTATCATCCTCAGATCGATGGGCAATCTAGAGGACCATCCAAACAATGAGGACATGGTTTGGGCGTGTATACTTGAGCAAAAAAGTAGTTGGGAGCAACACCTACCTTTGGTAGAGTTTACTTATAATAACAGTTATCAAGTGAGCATTAAGATGACAATGTTTGAGGCACTCTATGGGAGTCAGTATCGATCTCCCCTTTGTTGGAGTGAGGCCAGGGAACATCTTCTTACTGGTCAAGATCTTGTGTAATAATTGGTGGAGAAGATCCAACCCATTCGGGAGAGATTGCAAACGATACTAAATCAGCAAAAGAGTTATGCCGACAAGAGGCTGCGAGACTTAGAGTTTGATGAGGGTGGTCATGTATTCTTGAAAATCTCTCCTTCCCGTGGTGTTGTTCATTCTGGCAAGAATGGGAAACTATCTCCTCACTTTATAGGATCATTCAAAGTGCTTGAGTGCATTGGCGCTGTGGCTTATCGGGTGGCTCTACCTCCTCAGGTCGTGAACATTCATAACATGTTCCATGTTTCACTTCTTCAAAAGTATGAGCTGGATCCATCCCACGTGTTAGACTTTGAACCCTTGGAGCTTAGGGAGGATCTTTCCTATGTAGAGGCGCCGGTGCGTATATTGGGCAATAAGGAGATGACTCTTCGACACAAAGTAATCCTGTTGGTGAAGATATTATGGCGGAACAACATGGAGGAAGCCACGTGGGAGCGAGAGGATGAAGTAAGGTTGAAATACCCTCATCTTTTTACCATCGACAGACAAGAGAATTTGTGTGACAAAATCCCTCTAAAGAGATAAGGATGTAAGATTTCTAACTTTAACCCGGTTTGATTTTGAATTGATTATGTGAATATTGTGTAGTGTTGTTGTAATTAGTTGGTTTGACTTATTTTTGGGGTTAAAGGTTGATAATGATGGTTTTAATAAGGTTTTCTCTCATTTTTATAAGTTTCTATACTAAACTCAATTTATCATATATTTAGGGAATTTTGGGATTTTGTGGGAATTTTCTTAAATTTAGGGCATGGGCCCCACGTTCATGTTTTGTGGTGAGGGTTCCACAAGACCTTAAACTTCACTTATTTTATTACTAAAGAGTTTTAAAATTTTTTAATTTATTTTAGCCTTAAAATGAGAAAAATTAGCTATTTAGGGCACTAAATTTTATTTATACCCCAACTTTTAGTATTTATACCCTAATGACTTGCTATAAAAGGAAAGTCCCAACCACATTCCCAATAAGGAAAGAGCTGAGATTAGAGGCTAGAAGTGCCCTAGTCCCCATTACCAAAGGAAGAAACCGAATTAGGTATGTTTAAGCCTTGATTTCTACTAATCTTTTGGAATTTCCCTTAATATCTCTTAATCTCATCTTCACCCAAAGTTGATTCTTGATTTACCTTACTAAAAATACTATTTTTAATTTCTATTTCAAACCCTAATTTAGGAATTTTATGTTTTTAAGCAAAGAGAACCCTAGATCTTCATGTCTTTTTAAAGTGGTTAAAGCTTAATATTCTAATTTAATTAACTATTAACTAAACCCTAACTTTTGGTAGGGATTTATGATGATTAGAGTTTTGTTTTGGACTCAAAAGCTTGCTAAAGGTAAGGGCTATCATTCTATGTTGATTGATATTTCGGATTTCAAGTTTGGAATGCTTCAAGTGGGTTCTTTCTTTACTTTGTGCTTTCATAGTGATTTATTAAAAATATATGATTTATTATTATTTTTGTATGTTTAAACATGAAAAATATTAGATCTATTATATTTTAGACTTGGGTAATGACTATATAAAGTTTCATGAAGTTTTAGCAATTTTTATTAATTTTTTAGAAAAATTTTAGTTCAATTTCGTGAGGTAGAAGATGACATTTAGGACAATTCTATCCTAAATGTTAGATCGTTGATCTAATGGCCAGATCTTCATCAAATCATTCAAACAACCCAAATAGTTCTATGTTTTGGATTCATGACTATGTTTTAGATATTTTTACTTTAAGTTTTTCTCTTAATTTTTTTAGAATATATTAACATGTATAGATTATATTTTTAATTATTTTTTTAAAATAATATATATTTATTATATTTTTGGAATGCGTGTTCTACAGTTAAAATAGCTCTCTATTTTTGTGTTTAGAAGCATGTTTAGAGATGAAAACAAATGATTTTTAGTTCCTTTTTTATGATGGATTTATATACATGTTATGAGTATGCTGTAAAAATTTCAAGTTGTTTAGTACATAAAGTCAATGGAATAATTGTAAATTTGAAGGTCGACGATTCTGGCAGAACTACATAGTCTCATTAATTAAATCACAAAAATTATTATTTGTACATACTTTTATATGATATTTATTTATATGGTAATTAAACCTATGAGGTAGGTATCTCTAAATTTTCACATTGATTGGAGCTTATTTGCTATTTTTCCTAAAATGTATAATTTATATGTTGTGATTATGCTAAAACATCTATTTAAGCTAGTATGAGATAAATGAGTTACACGCAATTTTAAGTGAGATTTTGATGATTTCTTCATACTTGCTCCATGGTTCTAGTAGGTTTAATTATGAGGATGGGCATGTATGCTTACACATGTAATGCTAATTATTTGTGAACCATATTTCCATGTCTAGCTTAAGTAGAGTGATGATTACACTTGCTTAAGTCTAGTATGAAGTTATAATTGACTTGGACATGTATTTTGAGGTTTTCACCATATTTTATTCAGGATTTTAGTAAGAAGGAACCATAATAAAATCATGAAGGCATGTGTATAGTATGATGATGGTTTGTTCATGTTGCATATGCCTTTGCTTAGATTTAAATATTATCACTACGTTCATACTTGTAAAGGTAATTATGGTGATTATTCGACACAAATGACTAGAAATAATGCACATATGGACTGACTCGAGCATATCTCTTGTATTAGGATTCATGTAGAGTTGCTCGCGTATGTTCCATGTTGCATGCATCATGAAAATGGTTTATAAATGAGATATCATGATTACCCATAGTTGATTGATTAGATAAAATTGGATGACATTGCTTTTCGAATTAATCGATCAGATGCTTATCGATTTGGTTTTATGTTTGAAAGGACGGGGTTTTACATCCCTTTGAGGTTGGGTTTTTCCTCCCCGGGTTAAGAAGAGCGACAATGCTATATGGAGTTAAATTGTTTAATTTATCTGGACCCCGAGAATCTAGGCTCGTTTGTCCGTTGCACCAGCTTACCATGAGGTACTTTCCCCATTAGGGATCTTACCCAAATTACTCGTCTCATTTTAGCAATTTGAACCTTCCTGTTGGGGATTGTTTGGAGTGAGTAGGTCTACTTATGCTTTGTCCGATTTAGTATGGTTATTTTATCCATGGATGAGACATTCACTATTTGTTGTTATTGCATGTGTATGTGATACTATGCTCAATTACATAGTGGATATGTAGGGATGATGGAGCTTATGCTACACATGTATGTATGGATTAACTTGCATGTTATGCAGGATAGTGTGTTTGAGACACTTTTATGCAGGATGAATATTTGCATTGAGAATAGAGGTGTATGATAAGTTTATGTTAGGTAGTCACTCATGCAGAATGTGATTATGTTACACATAAGGTGTATGCTAAATGTGATGTTATGTTAAACCCATGATGCACAAGGGGCATATAACATTTAAGATGAGATGCGATGGGTGATAACATGATATGCATGTAACTTGAATGAAGTGATGTTATGATATACCATATAATATAGTATGTAGGTAATATGAGAATGTTATCATGAGTAGATACTTATGGATGGTAAGTTGTGATATTAATACACAGGTTATGTAGATATCATATGATGAATGAGTATGATGATGTGATGAACCTTATGTGATTTACCTATGGTGTCTTTTAGATTTACTTTCTGTAATTTAAAAACCTAGCTGAGCTTCTTGCTCACCCATCTTTCTTGTGGTTTTATTTTGGGGCTGCATGACGTGCCGTGCAGGTGGTCAAATGGACTCTATGAGGAGCGGGTGGGTGATGATCTTGCATAGGAGGGGTTCTTTAGAGATCTTGTGCTTTATAATTGTTAATTTACATAGCTTGTTGTGTTGTGACTTATGTTTATTCTATTATGCTTTATAATCTACTTGCCGAGATTGGCTTAGACTTTTATTAGCATATGTGGGCTTAGACTCTATTACTTGAGCCATGTGAGGGCTATGTTGGATTAAGTGTGTGGGTTTTGTGTGGACTAATACTTAGTTTGTGGTCCTTTATTTTTTCATTAACTCTTGCACAAAACTTCAAGTGCGCTACTCCATTATGAATTACCCGATTTAGGGGTTAAGTCTTTTGCATCAAAGTTACTTCATTGCGCCGCTCACATCGAACTCCCCTTGGACCGGATCCGGCTTGGGGTTGGTAGGTGCCGTGGTGTGACAGTTTAATATCTATTTAATTGACTTAGTGGATCACTACATTACCCCGAGTCCAATTATGTTAGAAAAATATAAACAATGAGATATGGCCTTATTGTGGAAGAATTAATTTATATAGAGAAAACAATAAAAAAACTAATCTCTATGCACATTCATGATTAAATTATCAATCAAAAATCAAACCGAGCATGTAAGACGCATGAGCACACACACAATTGTTTAAGTGAAAAGCCTCAACTAGGGTGAAAAACCACGACAGCCTACTTGTACATTAATAGTTGCTCGAACTCTTCATGTTGAGCAAGTGTAAGTAGCTTAAGGGATGGTCATAAGATCATGAACAAATTGGCTGCCTTCCACTCAAGTTGAGAGATAACTTACATTTAAAAATGGGATTATAAAAGGAACAATTTCATAAGAAAACAAGAAATTGAAGAGGAATTAGGAAAAAAATACGCATAAATAATTATAAACTTTTTAGATAGAAAAAAAGTAACATGTTTTGTATATTTAAGGGCCAACAAATTCCCACCCTAATCACCTCTTTGTGGCTGTGCCCCTGCTTGGTATTTAGACATGGGAAGGAACACATATATTTCGGATGTATAGGAAGAACTAGCTTTTTTAGATAGTCCCAAACTTTTTTTAACAATACAATTTCAGGGTCCATGGTTTTAACTATGCAGATTGAAATGAAATGCCTTATTCTATTCAGAATTTATAGATAAAACATAATGTGTCACAATATTGCTTGACAATACAATTGAGATGCCTTATTCTATCCAGAATATATATTACTTAACAATATAATCAGAAGCCTTATTCAAGATGAAACTGAGAGAACCTTTTCTTCCTAATTGCCATAGAGATGAGAAACAAGGCGTGGCGTGCAAATCAGTTCCAATGAAGTTGCCTTGGGCATGGTTAGCCCAGCACCCATACTCATGTCCACCGGACCACCGGATGGAGTAGCCAAGTTGAACCCATGGAGGAGACGGGCGAGGGTCAGATGCATAATGTGGAGGGCAAATGAGATACCCGGACACATCCGCCTACCTGACCCAAAAGGAATAAGTTCAAAGTGCTGCCCTCTAACATCCACATCTGCATGGCTGGTGAGAAACCTCTCTGGTCGGAATGCCTCCGGGTCTGACCAAACGGTCGGGTCGCGGTGGATCTTCAAAATGTTCACGATCAAACGGGTCCCAGCTGGGACATGATACCCACCAATTTGGCAGTCTTCCATGGACTCATGTGGCACCGAAAGTGGAGCCACAGGGTAAAGGCGGAGGGTCTCTTTCACAATGGCTTGGAGGTATGGCAAGTTGTTTATGTCCGATTCTTGTACATTTCGTTCCTTGCCCACCTGACTGTTCAATTCTTGTTGGGCTTGCTCTAGGACATGGCGATTGTTCATAAGCAATGCTAGTGCCCATGTCATAGTCACAGAAGTAGTGTCCGTGCCGCCAAGGATAAGGTTCTGTCACAATGGAAACACTAAAATCAAGTTCGACATACAACAAAAAGACCCTTCCGCAATAAGTAAAAAAATTGTTGATATTAAATAACATTTTAAAACAATTTTAGGAACTTGTCATAATAATTTGGATTTTTCCGTAGTTCTTTGTATACCTTCTTTGAGGGAATTGATTGATTTTAAAAAATTTTTTCGATAATTTTGTGCTTAGTGTTGTACTTAGCGTTAGTTGTAAGTAAAGGGGTTTGCGCGTTTTGAGGGATTAACATATAATTTAGGGTTTTGGCGCTTTTAAGAAACTGGTTTGCACTTTTTTTAAGCATATAATTTCCCAGAGCTTAGTATAGTAAGATCTTCTACATTGAGATCCCTGCAATATATTAATTTTTTATTTGTAGATAATTTTTTTCGATTTGACATCCTTCAACAATTAATTTGTATGCAAGTTAATCTTTTAGTGCTAACGAACAATAACTTATTATTTTAATCAGTTTTCTCCTTGTTACCCTCTCAGTTTTATTGGCAATATAGGCAAGAGTGTCAGCAAAAATACATAATTATATGAGAAAGCATATAACTACAATTTTATAATCGATCTATTAGATTTTTCAGTTTCAATAATTTATGATAACTATTAGAAACACTATATGATCAAAACAGTTGTCTAATTAGGAATTCTGTTTCTATTATAAAGCGTGCTATAACGCAAGCAGGAGGCCTAATTTCCACTTTATAAATAAAGAAGACAGGCGATATAAAGAATAGTTCCAACGTCTAAAATTCCAAGTAATAAGATATACCAATGCAGTTGCCTTGACGGTCGTATCAATATCATAATCTAAGAAATGTGACTCCTGGAGGCTGGATAACATTACATCAATGAAGTCTTGGTCTGCAGCGTGCCTTGCGGATTTTGTGTTCAGTCTATGTTCTTCTACCCAGCTTGACATAAACCTGTCTAGCTCTGCGGCTGTTTTTTTCATTTCTCTAATATGACCACCTATGTCCGCCCATTCAAGACATGGAATTGCATCTGATAACACGTACTTCCCGGCCAAGTGAAATAACTTAATGATAACTTCCCTGAACTTTGTTGCCTCCTTTTCATCCCCCACACAAGTACCAAAATATCTCTTTCCCGCAATATTCATGACCACATTATTAAAACTGAGGTCCCCAAACCATCGATCCATTTCAACTTTGATTGGTTGTCTATTATTTCTGACCCACCTCATATGCAAGTCCTTAATGGACAAATCAACTTCGGTCCTACGTACTTGCTCTAGCAGTTCGAGCCGGCGAGCTGAAAGGAGTTCAAGTGTTGCTATCTTTCTTACCTCTCTCCAGTAGGCACCGTAGAAAGCGAATCCAAATAAGGCATAATGATATCCCATATATTTTGCAGCAGCATATTTGCTTCTACTAGCAAGGATCTTATCATTAGTAGTGAAGCATTCCTTGGCTAAATCCCAACTACTCACCACAACTGTCCTCTGAGCGCCAATCCAGAGAGTAAACATTGGCCCATACTTGTCAGTAAGGGCTGCGAGCGTTGTGGCCAGTGGTTGATTTCCACCAAGTTTATGAAGGTGGCCAATGATGGGCCATCGGCCGGCAGCCAGTGGTGCTTCTCGCCTCTCACCAGTTCCTTGCCTTGATTGCCATAAAGAGTAGAGCAGAAACAAGGGTAGAATGGCAAAGATAGCTTCAAGTATCGAAACCATTTCCATAAATGTGTATTGTGGTGTGCAAGTCCCCAAATATTTATCAGCTAGAAGGGCAATTGCGTGGAAGATATCTCCTTATAGCTCTTAAGCAATAAGTTCACTACCAATGGGACTGATTGAACCATATGATGAGAAAGGGATATTCTCCTTATCTTGATGCTGACCACTATGTATGGTAGCATTTTTCAACGGGTGCTTCCATTATTGTGTAGAAAGTGGCCCATATTTTTATGGATTCTTGTACGTTCTAGATGGGATGAGACAAATTACAATCAATAATTGTTGTCATTATCAGAACGTTTTAGATACAAGTCATGAATTCCACAATTGGTATGGGGCTAGCTATATAAAGACAACGAAAATCGAATTTTATACTATTTTCATCGGGCTCCCCAAATGGTGAGTGATGATGTGTAACCACAAGAAGGTTTGGTCTCAACCTCTCATGTGCACCTTGATATGCCCAAAATACTATGACTTGTATGCATCTTATACATAAGTAGTCAATGTTGTTTGGATTTAATGATAGGTTCTAATATAAAATAAATTGGTGTATTATAGAACTTTTAAAATTGGACAGTTTGACTCAAGTTTTATACCATTAATCCTTCTTTTACATTTGTTTGAATCATTCTAATCCCTAAAATGTCAAAGATATTACAATCAAAATCCCTATTGTTAAAATAATATTAGTTTTAATTTTAAAATATTATATTTTACACTCTATAACTCAGATTCTCGTGTTCTTAGTATCATTACAAAGCTATCAACGAGCTCTATCAAATGAGATCTTACAAGGCTATGTTTTTTTAAATTTTTTTGTAGACCCCATGTATATAACATTTCTTAATAATATTATATATATATTATATTCAGATTTGTGTATTTTTACCACCCTTGAAAAATCCTCGTAGAGAGCTCTATCAACTGAGACACATGCTGCCAAACTGGTCCTAAACATGAGTAATATGCTTTACAACACAAAGTCCTTCTACACTATTGTTTTCACCAACCTATGACATAATATTTAGCCTATAAGATTTGAATTTATAATTGCCTACTATGAGTGTATATGGGTTAGTATAGAGCTTGTGTGTATAACTAATGATCATTGTGATCCTCAAAACAATATGTTATAACTATAGCATGTAAGAGAGACCTTAATGTAGACTAGTTGGCATTGAAGAGTTTGGAGCATTCACTACAACAAAAAAGACTATGAGCGACACTTATAAGCCTTGCTAATAATAATATAAGTGTCACTAATGACTATTAGCGACGCTTATAAACCGTCGCTAAAAAATGAGTCGCTATTGATCATTAGCGACGCTTAAGGCAAGCGTCGCTAATAGTGCACATTAGTGACATTTATACATACGTCGCTAATAATTTTAGTATTAGCGACGCATACTAAAGCGTCTCTAATAGTCAAATTATTAGCGAATCATAATATTAAGCGTCGCTAATACTTACTTATTAGCAAAGCTTTCTTATACATAGCTAATATAAAAAATTATTTTAAAAAAATAAATAACAACTTGTAAGCGTCGCTAATAATTTTTTTTTAAAACCTCGTTAATAAAAAAACATATTTTAAAAAAACATTTTTATGTATTAGCGACGCTTTGTCAAGCATCGCTAATACTTCATAAATTTTTTAAAAAATAAAAAAAAGTCTTTAGCGATGCTTGTATAAGCGTTGCTAAACACTTTAAAAAAATTAAAAAAAAAGGCATCGGAATCCGGCGGAAGTGCCGAATCCGGCGCCGATGGAAGGTTGGGGCACGTGGGTGTGGTGACCCTAGAAGAGGGAGGAAGTGGGGTGGGTGGCTGGATTACGGTGGGAAGCCGGAATCCAGTCCGCCTCCCCTCTTCCTCTGTTGAGTGCAAGGGGGGGGGGGGGGGGTGAAGGAGAAGGGAGAGTGGGGGGGGCCGGTCGCCCCCTCTCTCCCCCGGATCCGCCCACCTCTAGTGAGAAGGGGAAGTGGGAGGGAGGGGGTGGCCGGCCGCCCCCTCTCTCTCCCCTTGGTCCACCCCCCTCCTCTGGTTTCCAGAGGAAGGGAAGGAGGTGGGCGGACCCAGGGGAGAGAGGGAAAGAGGAGGCCGGAGAGAGAGGGCTGGATTCCGGGTCCCCGCCAGAATCCGGGCCCCCATAATCCCAGCCTCCCTCGCGCTGCCCCGTCTCGACCCGAACTGCCCCCCTCCTCTGAAACAGAGAAGGGGAAGGGAGAAGGACCCGGGGAGAGAAGAAGGGGGGGGAGGAGGGAGAGGAGGTCGGGACCGGACCGGGGTGGCCGGGACCCGATGTGGGCGGCGGAAGGCTGCTAAGTGGTGGGGCAGAAGAGGGGAGGAGCGGCTGGGACTGCAAGGGATGGGGACGGTTGCGGGGTGGCCGGGACCTGATTGGAGTGGGGATGCCGGGGCCGGAGCAGATCGGGTTGACTGTGGCCGGACGCTGGTGGCGGAAGGCATCTAAGGGGTGGAGGACGGGAGGAGAGGAGCGGCGGGGGGTGTGGGGCGGACGGAGGCAAACGAGTGGCGGAAGAGCGGGAGACGAGGGCGGAAGAAGGGAGACGGACGGCGGCGGTGGAACGTTGGCAGCAGGAAACGAGGGGAAGAAAAACACCCGCGCGGACCATTTTCTGCTGGTGCGCGCGTGAAAAATTCATGCGCGTTTAACAACACTTACAAAGCGTCGCAAATGGAAATCATTTGCGACGCTTAGCTTAAACGTCGCATAAAGTAATTTTTATCGACGTTTCCGAAATGTCGCCATTATTTAATTAATTGCGACGCTTTCCAAAACATAGCAAAAACCGTAATCCCCCCCCCTTCTCTCTACATATTCTCTCCCCCTCTCTCTCCTCTCTCCCCCTCTCCTCTCTCTCTCTCTTCCCTCTCTTCTCTCTTTCTCCCTTCCCCTTCCCTCTCTCTTCCCTATCCTCTCTCTCTCTTCCGATCCCTCCCCGCTCTCTCTCTCTTCCCTCCCCTCTCTCTATGTCTTCTCTCTCCTCTCTCTCTCTTCCCTCCCCTCTCTCTCTTCCCTATCCCCCTCTCTCTTTCTCTTCCCTATCCTCTCTCTCTCCACCCTTTCTCTCTCTTCCCTCCCCCTCTCTCTCATCTAATTTCAAAATTTTTTAAGAATTTTTATTTTTTAAAATATATTTAAAAAATAAAAAAATTAATTTAAAATAAAATACTAATAGCGACGTATAATCCTATACATAACTATTAGTATTTTATTTTAAATTAATTTTTTTTTATTTTTTAAAATAAAAAAATTATAAAAATTTAAAAACAACATCAAAATAAAATCCCTCTCTCTCTCTCTTCCTTCCCCCACTCTCCCTTCTCCCTCTCTCTCTCCCCCTCCCCCCACTCTCCCTTCTCCCTCTCTCTCCCTTCTCCCTCTCTCTCCTCCCTTCTCCCTCTCTCTCTCCTCCCTTCTCCCTCTCTCCTCCCTCCGCCCTCTCTCCCCCTCTCTCTCCTCCCCCTCTCTCTCTCCACCCTTTCTCTCTCTTCCCTCCCCCTCTCTCTCCTCTAATTTCAATTTTTTTAAGATTTTTTATTTTTTAAAATTAATTTAAAAAATAAAAAAAATAATTTTAAAAAAATACTAATAGTGACATATAATCTCGCTATTAGTATTTTATTTTAAATTAATTTTTTTTTATTTTCTTAAATAAAAAAATCTATAAAAATTAAAAAACAACATCAAAATAAAATCCCTCTCTCTCTTCCCTCCCCTCTCTCCCTTCTCCCTCTCTCTCCTCCCTCTTTCTCTTCTCCCTCTCTCTCCTCCCTTCCCCTCTCTCCCTTCTCCCTCTCTCTCTCCTCCCACCCCCTCTCCCCTCTCTCTCTCTCCTCCCTTCTCCCTCTCTCTCCCCCTCTCTCCTCCCTCCCCTCTCTCCCTTCTCCCTCTCCCTCCCCCTCTCTCTCTCTCTTCTCCCTCTCCCTCTCCACCCTTTCTCTCTCTTCCCTCCCCCTCTCTCCTCTAATTTCAAAATTTTTTAAGATTTTTTATTTTTTTAAAATTAATTTAAAAAATAAAAAAATTAATTTAAAATAAAATACTAATAGCGATATATATGATTATACGTCACTATTAGTATCTGTATTAGCGACATATAATCATATACGTCGCTAATACAGGTAGTAATAGCGACGTATAATCCTATATGTTGCTATTAGTATTTTATTTTAAATTATTTTTTTTATTTTTTTAAATAAAAAAATTTATAAAAATTGAAAAACAACATCAAAATAAAATCCCTCTCTCTCTCCTCCCTCTCTCTCCTCCCTTCTCCCACTCACTCTCTTCCCTCCCCCTCTCTCCCTTCTCCCCCTCTCTCCTCCCTTTCTCCACCCTCTCTCTCTCCACCCTTTCTCTCTCTTCCCTCCCCCTCTCTCCTCTAAATTAATTTTTTTTTAAGATTTTTTATTTTTTAAAATTAATTAAAAAATAAAAAATTAATTTAAAATAAAATACTAATAGCGATGTATAGGATTATACATCTCTATTAGTACATGTATTAGCGACGTATATAGTAGCAACATATAGGATTATATGTTTCTATTAGTACATGTATTAGCGACGTATAATCATATGCGTCGCTAATACAGTACTAATAGCGACGTATAATCCTATACGTCGCTATTAGTATTTTATTTTAAATTAATTTTTTTATTTTTTTAAATAAAAAAATTATAAAAATTTAAAACAACATCAAAATAAAATCCCTCTCTCTCTCTTCCCTCCCCCTCTCTCTCTCCCCCCTCTTTCTCCTCCCTCCGCTCTCTCTCTCACTCTCACTCTCTCTCCCTCTCACCTCCTTCTCTCTCTCAACCCTCTCCCTCTCTCTCTCCCTTCTCTCTCCTCCCTCTCCCTCGTCCCACCCCTCTCTCCTCCCTCCCTCTCTTATTTTTTTAATTTTTTATTTTTTAAAATAATTCTTCTCCCTCCCTCCCTCTCTCTCTCTCTCTCTCTCTCTCTCTCTCTCACTCTCTCCCTCCTCTCTCTCTCCTTCCCTCATCTCTCTTTCTCTCTCTCTTCTCTCTCCCTCTCTCTCCTCCCTCTCACTCCTCTCTCTCGCCTCCCTCTCCTCTCTCTCTCCTCCCTCTCCCTCTCTCTCCTCCCTCTCATTCCTCTCTCTCGCCTCCCTCTCCTCTCTCTCTCCCCCCTCTCTTTGTCATTAAATTTTTTATTTAAAAAATAGGTATTAGCAATGCATGTAACTATGCGTCATTACTACTAAGGGTAATAGCAACTCATAGTTACATATGTCGCTACTACTATCAGGTAGTAGCGACGTATATCTATGCGTTGCTATTAGTTCATAATTTTTATTTTTTTAATTAAAATTGATAAATATTAGCGACGCTTATTTATAAACGTCGCTATTGTTGAACGTATTAGCAACATTTGTAAAAATGCGTCATTAATAATTTTAATTTTTTTTAAAAAAATTAATAGATATATCTTTTAGAGACGCTTATGCAAGAGTCGCTTATAACCTAAGTATTAGCGATGCATGAACTTAAGCGTCGCTAAAAGGTTACATATTAGTGACGTTTTTACTTATGTATCGCTAATAGGCTACCATTAGTGACGCATAATATTATGCGTCACTAATATTAGTTTTTTTTTGCAACGTTTTTTAATATGTCGTTATTAACACTTTATAGCGACGCATTTTATTGCATCTAAGCGTCGCTAATACCCAATTTTGTTGTAGTGATTGGAATTGCACAAAGGAACATCATATTTTCTCTTTGGTGAACGGTCGGCCTCAAGGATTGATATGTAGCACAGTGCAAAACAAAACCGAGAGTGTAGCATTTGGCAGCAAGGCATTAGTGATCGATTGGTACAACGACATGCCAGTTCCAAAGTTCTTTTTGGATAAGGATTTTATTCCAAATTGATTTCTTTTAAGCCTTTTGCCTTCCTAGGAGTCTTTATTCCATATTATTTTGATTATTTATCAATTTTATGAGTTATTTTCTTTATTTTTGATTAGCCAATCATAAGGTAATTAGAGATTAGTTTCTTTTATTTACAATTATGTCATTAGGTATTGTATAAAAGCTTGTCGCTTTCATAGAGGCCATGGTGTTGTGTTTTTCTGATATATATATATATATATATATATATATATATATATATATATATATATATATATATATATATATATATAAGAAGAAGAAGAAGAAGAAGAAGAAATTATTTCTTTCTCATTTATTTTCCGTGAATTTGCCATTGGAATTCATGAGATAGGAAGGTTGTGTGCTTTTGTAGCCAGATTTGTTGAACCATGCATATTCATCCCATCAATCCAGCCCAGCATCATTTGGTGGCCCATGAAGGTCCAACATCCAGCCTTAATGTCGTGGAGGGCATGTTGTAGGAATTGGTGAGATGAATGATTGCAATGAAGTAGCAAGGTTGTCTTGATAGGTAGAGCAGCTAACGCTTCATATGGCTCATTTGATAGCCATCATTGCTAGCCAAAATTCCAACTTGGTTCAACCGAATGTCCAAGTTGAAGATGATGAGACGGAGGTTGGTTTTAATGGCAAGAATCCTTTCTCTAATGCTCCCTTAAGTGATGATGCTACGAGGCCGGTTAACATGGGCGACTCCCGCCATGAGCATCAAGGAGACCAGATGCTTACATGCCCCTGAGACAAGATGAGATGGCAAATTAGTGCTGGGAGGTTGGTTTGAAGATTGACATCCCTGAATTTCATGGGCTGCACCTCAATGCACTCAAAACACCACCAAAGCATCTACAAGCGCTGATCTAAAATTCTTTAAATGTGGTGGAAGGGTCATAGTGCGGCAAATTATCCTCGTAATAACCGGAACGATAAAGGATTGTTCACTGAATATGTTGAGAATGCTGAGCTTGATAATGTTTCTTTTGATTACACAATCTTATATATGGTGAGGAAGGACTACTGAACAAAGAGATAGTGGAACACGCATTTCACTCAAGATTTCTATTGATGAAGACAAAGTAGCAGCCGAAGGACTATAAAGGATCAGCGCTTGGCTATGGATTGGGACGTAGGCCATATTACTTGGGTTTGAAGGCTGTTATCGAACATATGTGCAAGACAAGTGAGAAATTTGATATTATCTCCTTGTCTGATGGTTTCTTTTATTTAAATTTGAAAATGAAGAAGACTATCTCAAAGTTCTTGGATCTATTTGGTCCATTGCTATCCGACCTTTGATTCTAAAAAGTTGGACTACAAATACCAAGCTAGTACGTAATTTGCTGAGTTCAATTCCATTATGGACCAGGCTTCCTAATCTTCCAGTTCAATACTAGAGTGTAGAAAATCTAGGCTGAATTGCTAGTTCAATTTGCTCTCCCTTATATATGGATTAGTTAACTAAAAATTGTCAAAGACTTTATTTTTCTTGTCTCTCTATGTGGAGATTGACGCTGGATGCTCTATGAGGGATCAACTCTACATTTATCGAAAAGATGGTTTAGGTTTTTTTCAAGAAATATCTAATGAGTAGAAACCTCCTATTTGCACTTGTTGTATATGTTTTGATCATTCCCCTGCATCTTACACCACGCCTCAGGAGCTGGGTACCACAAGAGACAAATGCTGGACCTTCAAATGTTCTTACATAGGTTAAAAATCATAATGAAGATGTGATCCATTCTCTGCCAGAGTTAGAAGCTAGAGATCAGAGGGACATGGCTCCACAATCTCTGCCTCGGCCAGAGTTGGGTGCAGGACTAGGGGCTCATCCGAAATTATGGGTGATAATCTCACATCTCTGAGTGTTTCCAAAGTCAAGTCCATCATCTGCAATCCTTTGTCCCTGTTTTGAAACATAATGTTTCAAGTCATTAATTTCGGTGGTCATAATTCTAACAAAGAAAATCAGCATATCGTTCCTCATGAGGATGGGTTGATGGAAAAAATTGCAAGCAAGTCCACATCTATTCCTTGTGCAGTTTCTTTGGCGTCCCCTACATCCCATTGTGGTGACCAAGTGAATGATTAATAGATCAGTATCCTTCATCAAGATAATGATATTAATTCTATTCTCAGTGCTGAAATCTTTGTGGATTTATCAAATACTTTGAATCATGGTGGCACTAATATTGAAGTTGACTCTTCCCATATATCGTTTTCTGATAATGCAAATTCTTCTTCTCTGAAGAAAATTATAAATGTTTCTCCCTCATTGCCTAGCTCTCACACAGATGACTTTGGTTAAGTGAGCAGTAAAAACTCCAAGAAAAAACAGAAAAAGGCATTGAGAAAGGCTCAATCTACTCCATAGTATCCTGATAGGGAACTCAGATCTTGGCTTGGTTGAGGCCAAACATGTCAATCTTTTTTATGAGTTTAGTTTCATGGAATACCCAAGGATTAAATCACCTAAATAAGGTTACTTTTTTTTGTACCTTAATTAGGAATCATTCTATGGGTATTTTGGGTCTTAATGAGACTCGGATTAAAGAATTAAAGGCTAAGAACAATTAGTTTTCTATCAATTCAGCCTAGTCTTCTATTGATAATTATTAGTCTTCAGCCTCTAGCAATTTTTTGATTGGATGGAACACATCTTTATATTCTATTAGAAAAGTTGATGAGGGTACTCAATATATACGTTGTATTATCATCAAATTGTCAAATAGTTTCCGCTTTGAGTGTACTTTTGTTTATGTAGAGAATTTATTATATGACCCGCCTGAGCTTTGGAATTGGATTGGGTGCCAATCTGGTATATCACTTCTATTCTATGGCTTCTTATTGGAGACTTTAATTCTTCCTTCCATCCAAGGAAAAAAATTTGTGGTAATAATATTCCTTCTTCATACCTCTCAAAAGTTAATAGAAGTGTTTATCATGTTGGTTTACAAGAAATTAATCTTGATTCTTCATTCACATGGTCTAACAAAAGTGGAGGTCGTAGAAGAATTTTTTTGAAAATTGATAGAGTTTCTTGCAACATTGGATGGATTAATAGATTTCTAGGTGTAGTGTGTTGCCTTCTTCCATATGTGTCAGATCATCACCCCTTATTAATTGATATTAATCCTCCTCCTATTTCAAGGAAAAATCCTTACAAATTTTTTAATTGTTAGATGAGCCTCGATGGTTTTAGAGATTTGGTATATTTTTCTTGGAATACGGATGTTCATGGAAATCCATTGTCCTTTATGGTTCAGAAATTGAATCTCCTCAAACAAGCCATTAAAGTTTGAAATAGAGATAAGTTCGGGAAAATCAATAAAATAGTTGATGAAGCGAAGGTTATTCTTCAGCGTTGGCAACGTCTAATTATGGATGATCACTTTAATGATGGTTATGTTATTGAAGAAGCTAAAACTTTAGTCATATATAATTAGGAATTTTGAAGAGAATAATCATTGTTTAGACATAAATCTAGAGTTAAATGGTTTTTGGAAGGAGAACGTTCTACAAAGTTCTTTCATTCTATTGCTTCCAAAAATATTGCACAATATTCATTTTCTTGAGGATTCTTATGGCAACAAATTGGACTCTTCTGACGTTGTGGTGAGGAGGCTACATAATTTTTCCAAGCCTTATATACTCCTTTTTCATCATCTCCTATTGGCATGTCTTTCGTCAAGGCTTGCCTCAGTGAGGACCAGGCTAATTCCTTAATTATTCCTATTACTCAAGATGAAATATATTAGACTATTATCTTCTCTCTAGCGAATAAAGCTTCAGGTCCAGATGGCTAATCTAAGGAGTTCTCTCTAGCAAATAAAGCTTCACGTCAGGATGGCTAATCTAAGGAGTTTTTTTGTTAGATATTGGGATGCCATTGGTGATGATATATGTAAGGCTATCTTGTATTTTCTTTCGTCTAGTATAATGTTAAGAGGCTTGAATAATACTTTCTTAACTCTTGTCCATAAAGAAAATGGTGCTACCTCTTTTAATAAATTCTTGCCTATGTGTAATTTTCTTTGCAAAAACATCACAAAGATCATGACGTATAGGTTCTCTAGAGTTCTTCCTTATATCATATGTGACAATCAAGTTGCTTGTTTGAAAGTCATGCTTATCTATAATAATATCGTTCTTGCTCATGAGCTGCTTCACAATTAGCAAAGTAAGAGACATTCTAAAGAAGTTTGTATAAAAGTGGATCTAAAAGAAGCTTATGACAAAGCATGTTGGGAGTTTATTCTTCAAGCTCTCTTAGATATTGGTTGTCCTTGTACTTGGATTTCTTGGATAAAGAAGTGTATTACAACTTCTTTTAGTGTTCTTATTAATGGATCCAATTATGACTTCTTCCAATGTAATTGTTGTACTAGGGTTGTCCTCTATCCCCTCTTTTGTTTATTCTGGTTATGCAATCTTTCACTGATATTCTTACTTATTATCATAATAGAGGCTAGATCAATATTCCTATTCATAGGAATGCTATTGGTGTTTACCAGTTGCTCTTCGCACATGATATCTTGTTATTTTCTTAGGCATCATATGCTTTAGCAATTGGTCTAATGGAGGCTATTGATTTGCTCTCTCAGATTAATGGCCTTATGGCTAATGATTCTAAAAGTTGCATCTTCTTATCGGTGAGCTATATTAAGAAGAGCACTTTTCTTTAGTTGTTTGGTTTTAGAGAAAAAATTCCATTTCGTTACTTGGGCTTCCTCTTTTTTCAAGTAGACTTCAGGCATATATGTGCTCTCATATTCTTGACTAATTCTGTAACGATTAGTATTTTGACCTAAGTACCTTATTTACTTAATTTCTTTCATCGTATAGTAAGTTTGGGTGGCAACCTATTTAAATAAGAGATAAACTTTGAGTCCATTGTACCGGTACTAAGAACGTGAAAAACAAAAGGTCAAATGAGAGAAATAAGAGTTTTCAAATATTTATTTTATAATTATTCCAAATTTTGAATTGTGAGCTTGCATACATATGTGACCCACTTGTATCCAGAGGTAAATTATTAATTACGAATTTTTATTTAGTTGGCTGTTTTAGCTTAAATCTAAAAGACCTAGTTGAATTAGAAATTAGCTTAGTTGAGAGGCTAAACTTCCCGGAATCCTAATTGAAGAGGGAACAACTCATATAAAAGAGAGGAGACATAGTTGATAAATGGAAGAAATATAAAGAGAAAACAAAAGAAAGAGAGGGGAAAGAATAGTGTTGGGTCGCAAGTACTATAGCGATACGGTATCTTTTAAACTCTGAGGTCCTGTCTCGAATCCATTGATCGCATTATAGTTTTATCACGCTTTTCTTTCGTGGTAATGAAATTCTTTAAATGAATTGTAAATAATATTTAAGTTGTAATTGTGTTAAATCTTCCTTAATGTAATGGAATCAAATATCTAAGTCTCAAGCTATGGTTAGATTTTGATACATATGCCCAATGTCAAGAATGGCTTAGTCTATGCATGTTTTTAGTTATGACAATAAAGATCGATCACATTATAGTTCTATCGCGCTTTGCTTTCATGGTAATGAAATTCTTGTACGAATTGTAAATAATATTCAAGTTGTAATTGTGTGAAATCATTCGTTAATGTAATGGAATCAAATATCAAGTCTCATACTATGGTTAGATTTTGATTCATGTGCCCAATGTCAAGAATGGCTTATTCTATGCATGTTTTTAGTTATGACAATAAAGTTTGATTCAATTTAATTAAATTATGTATGATTGTGTTGTTACCTAGATGTTGTTACGTCTGAAACAAGACTATGAAGAAGTCAAATTCAGATTTATTTTATTTGCCAATTGTAGTAGACAAGGTCGATCCACAGGGAAAGCCTTGTGCAACAAAGAAAATAGTTACGAAGAAATAGAGGAAGAAAAATTAAGAAAGAAAGAGTAGAAGAGTATTGAGGGAATAACACGTTAAGAAATCAAGATAAGAAAACACTAAGGCATTAAAGATCATTGTAACATCTAATGATGTTCTTCATATATCATGTTATCTCAGTTAGAATTGAATGAAGATTCTATTTAACCGGAAGATATGAACATTAAAATTAAAACTAAAGATAGAAAATGCTTTGGATAGATGAAGGATAAAAATAATTGTCTCTTCAAGGTTTCTATGTATCCAAATCACAAAAGATCAAGAAGGATAGCCTTCAAGCATCTTATGTATCCAAATCACAAAGAAACAAGAAGAAGAACAATATTAAATAAACATCACTTCAAATAAACAATACTTACTTGAAACCATTGATGAAACATGAATTGAACTCCATTAGATTGTTACAAATCACCTTTAGCCTTAGTTTGAGAGCTTAGAAAGCCATTACAATAAAACTAAAAACAAAATTACAAAATGAAAGAAGAAAATAGGAGAAGAGAGCTCCAAAGAGGAGAGAATGCCCCATCTATCACGTCCACCCCTCTATTTATAGAAAAAGAAAGGGTTGCTTCAAAGGGTAAAATCAAATCATATCTTCAGATTTCATCCTGATTGATTGCCTGATTCGACCCCTATATCTTCGGAATTTAGAATTTCTTCCTGAAATAATACTTGTAGCCACGGAAGTCTTCTTTCCATTGCCACCAGAATCGTATCAATCCGAATTATACATAAAAAGATATGATCGAAATACTAAATCTGTGTCAATCTATCCGAATCAACTTCTTTCATAATTTAGTTCCATTAATACAAATCTCAAATCAAATGGGTCCACAAGGTTGTGTTCGACCATTCCATGCATGTTAGACCATTATGAGCCCATTCTTGACTTTTAAATAGCTTTGGGTAGTTGGGCTCAACTTCCTCTTCCAGTTGTATCTTGTTGAAGCCTGTTTAGACATTTAAACTCAATTAAGGTCCAACTAACTTATTCAAAACATAAA
This sequence comes from Saururus chinensis, assembly GCA_035235625.1. NCBI lineage: Eukaryota > Viridiplantae > Streptophyta > Magnoliopsida > Piperales > Saururaceae > Saururus > Saururus chinensis. The sequence goes on from CP141142.1 coordinate 25,043,174, forward strand.
TAGCCCAAATCAATAATGAATTAACACAAAATAGGATTGCAAATAGAAATTTAAAAATATTTTATTAAACATAATTTCAGTGCATCACTAGACTGATTTTTTCACCGACAAAGAGGTTGAGAAGTAAGAGTCGGTTTTTAGCTGCACTGCACAGTTAATTATTGACGTCCATGTTTGTGGAAATTCATGACCTGTATATAGGGTTTTTTTACTGTGGGTTTGGGTTTGTAGGCAATGATGAACTTATGAAAATAGATTATTAATCCCTTGGTTTTTGTTATTGATTGTTAGAATGGTGGAAAACTGAGTTTTGATAACTTGGAACCTTATCTGTGCGTAACTCTTTGTGAACAGAGAGTTTTTCTTCACTTTGATGGCAGTGGGGCGAAATTCTATCTCAGAGGAAAAGTTTTTCCGGAGAGCTATTAAGAACAAGCACGGAAAAGCTGGGTGGTCCATGGGCTTCGGAGGTCTGCCCATAGTCTCACTTTCCCAGTCCAGAACAGAGCATTAAGGGACGGACTCTGTTCTGAACTTTAAGGAGCTTCAAGTCGATGGTCCAGTTCGGGTTTAATTCCTGGACCGGTCTAATAAAGGCATAAAATAATAAAATCACATATCTAAAATTGGTTCAAAACCATAGAAATTTTATAAAAATTCTATAAATTTATGGTAAGCTTATATAATCCTAATGAACATCCATACCAAATTCAGGTCGAAATAAAATCTAAGTAATTGGATAAAATTACGGTTTTCCCTTTAATGGAAAATTTTAATGTGCCTAATGAACCTATCACGGTTCAGGAGGCTATATTAATAAAAACAATTTACCAATTTTAATCTAGTTGTATGACTCTATTAATAATCTATAGTTTAAATTTCAGATGTCGTGGAGTTGTCAATGTATCATATTAATTATGATAATACCCTTAGGTTTTCACCAACTTAATTATATTTATGATTTTGGCTTAATACTTGTGATAAAACTAAAACTATTGGTTAATTAACAATATAAGTAGAATTCCTTGACCCTACTATGTATCTCATAGAAATTATTAAGACACTTGAATAATACAAAATTGGCCAAAATATCCTTAATGGGAAATTGAAGTTATGAACATTGAACTTATTATCTTGGAAGGCGTTATAAACTCTTACTACATAATAATGTCAACTAAAGTCTCAACTTTATAATAATAATATAGATAAACCTAGGATAACAAAGATTATTTTGAGATCTCATAAACTCAGGTCAGGGCTCGAGTGTGTATAATATTTGGGAATTAATGTTAAGCTTTATCATTTATTTGGATTAAACTACATTTATGATTTGGATCATGTATACATATTGATTGGGATGTATATCATTATAACCTCATAAATATATGTTTACAAATCAAGCTCATAATATGTAGGTGATAATAATTCTATATGTCATATACATGGGAATATGATTGATAGTCATTGTATTGAAGGTGCTTCATGTTACATATAACTCATGTTTAGGATTATGTAGTTCATGATATACTTTTCTATCGTAATGAATGAATACATTTGTTTGGGGAATTGAACACATGTTACACATGCACATTGGATCGTAAAGGGTTATGTTGAGTCTTAATTCGATAGAATAATTATACTTTATACTTAGGGCTAATGAATCCTAATTTCTTATTAGGCATTCCTTGATCTAGAGAGCAAATTAAAATAATTCTCTACTATTTAGAGGTAATGGGTTTTCATTTTAAGACTGATTTATTACATTAACACCTTGTTTGATGTAGATAAACATATTTTTTTTACGAAAAATGGATTATATGTATATTTTACATATTTATCCTTATATTTTTTATATTCATTTGCACATATTAGGTTATGTATGATTGAGGTATATTAGGGTTTCTTATATATGCATATGTCTAAGGTTAATTTAGTGAATCCATGTTACATGCATGTCTTATCATATAAGATATTATTTACTAAATTATGACATACATGAAGTAGCATGATTACTTGGGATGGCACATGTAAACATGTTTATAATTTAGTGCATTATAAAAATAATTTGTAAATTATGTATTAATCATAATTAGTTGAGATTCCTATGATTGTCGGATTAGCAGTATCGAAGGTTATTTAATTGGTTTTCAATTCGAAAGGGTAGGGTTTTCTATGTAAAAGGGTAGGGTTTTCTGTTCGAAAGGGCATGTTTTTCCCTCCCTGGTTTGAGATGACTGAGATGTTATATTATTGATAAATTTGGAGTTGGAGTCCAGGTTGGTCATATCCATGTGCACCGGCTTGACCAAGTATTATTTTGACATCTCCGGTTTGAAATGTTAGGTTCATGCATAAGGTATCAGGTAATAAGTAAAACAATTTCTTTTTACTTAGATTTATATTATATTTAGACTTATTTTGGATGTAATTCGGAGATTAAATTACATGGATATGGTTTGTATGTGTTTTGATGTACTTTTGAGATATATGTACATTATGAGCTCAAGGAATTTAATTTGAATGTTGATGTATGTATTATTAGGGTGTTAATGTAATTATTTTCAAAACCTTACTAAGTTTACACTTGCCCTTGTTTCGTTTTGGGAATCCTTCAGGATCCCCTTTGTGATGGTGTCACATAGGTGCTTAGGATGACTTGTTTTGCGAGTAGGACGATAATTGAGGAGCCACTGAGTGGTAGAAATCTTTATTAAGGGCTAGTTGGGAGAAAATAAATTAAAGCACTTTAAAACACTTCATATTACATTGTTATCATTGCATTTTCAATTATGGTAGATTTTCTTCTGAAGTTTAGGGCATATGCTTATGCTATTGCCCGTATATTGAATGCATAATCCTAGTTATTATAAAAATTAGTTAAATTTCTTTTTTATATTTCTTATTTGGATTTTTTTTAATTAAAGTCATGGCTTAGCTGTGAATTCTGATCTAATCCACGGTTGGGTTAGAAGTTGTCGCGTCCTCTCACCGGTTTTAGGTCAAGGGGTGTGACATATTCCATTAAGCCTTTGTGGGTTGGAAAAATAGTTTACTTTCTTAAGCTTGGAGATTAGGCCTCCTAAAATATGTTCTTTCTAGCATGCATATTTAATGGTCTCTCCATTTTACGCTTCTTTCTAGTGTCATCAAGAAATTAGAATCTCTAATGTCTAATTTTCTTTGGGTTAGCTCTGCTAATAGTAGTAGATTTTATCCTCTTCGTTGGAAGAAAGTTTGGCATCCTAAAAAAGAGGGAAGATTGGGAATTAGATCAACGAAAGGTTGCTGTTATATTGATTTATCCAAATATTTTTTGAGACTTTTAAAATAGAAAAATTCTTTGTGGATCAAATGGATACATGGATATTATATTTAGGATTCAACTATCTAGCATTCTGAGACTCCTTCATATGCTTCTACTTCTTGGAAGAATATTCTCTCTATTTGAAGTACGATGATTGCTTTTATTTCTTATAAGATTAATAATGGTAGAAATATTCTTTTCTCTATGGATCCTTGGGTTGAAAATTTTATTCTCCTTCATAACTATGGTTAGTGCCTAGTGCACAAATGGAGAGTCGTTAGTTTATTTTTGTCTTAGGCAATGGTCACTGGAAGTGAACTCAACATATAAATTTGAGTTGTGATCATTTGCTGCATATCATTTTAGTGATTATATTTCTACTGTCAACAAAATCTACCTACGAGGTTATTTACAAGCATGCTACTAAGTTCAAATGGACCTCCATTATTTGGTTTAAACATCATATTCCTAGTCTTTCTTTTATAAGTTGGTTGATGTTACATGTCGTCTTCTTACTTTGGATAAAATCCAAGTGAAAGGCATTCAAATTGTTTATTGATGTATTCTTTGCAAGGTGGATCTTCAAATGACCCATCACATTTTCTTAGCATGTGGCATATTCATTTTTCTATCATTCTATTCCTTACTTAGGTTTTATTTTGAAGTTGTTCATGAATTGCGCAGTCTATTTCTTATGGAGGGAGAGAAATAATCACATCTTCGGGAATGAAGGCATTCCATAAGAGATCCTTTAACATGCAGTGTGAAAGTCATACTCATCTTTTTAAGATTGTTCATAAATTCCCTTTCGTTGTTGAAAGGTGGTATTTGTAATCTTGTTTTTTTCTCGTATTACTGACTGTGTTTCCCGCTTTGTTTAATTGAAGGGAGCCATCTTCCCCTTTTACCCAAGCAATTAAATAATCATACGGCTAAAAAATACCTTGTAACGTGTTCTAAACTTGTCAAATATGTATTTTATTTTTACCAAGGAATAGTCCTCGTAAATACAATGGGAAGGGCTATATGAGATTTTAATATCTATTTAAGATTGCGAGTTATAACCTCTTTCACGTAGTAATTTATATTTATATAACAGAAATAAAATCGTAATCTCTATTTGTCATTCATGATTAATTTGCCAACAATCAAATATGTTAGACATGTTTACAAATTGAAAAAAATTTATTTGCATCGATTTGTTTATTAAATGTGGTCAATTAAATTGTATAGGCTTGGACATAGCTTGGCTGGAGCTGGAGGAAAATTTAGGTACAAGACTCATCTTTATCATGTATAATATCCAAAAGGGCTTATAAATGAAATGGAGTCTACATGACAAAGTTCGATGGTTTGGAAAGCAAGATTTGCTAGGAGCTCCACTTAGTTGTTTTGTTCATCAAGAAATCCTACGTAAGGATTTGATTTCACTTCTCATTCGGTTTGAAGATTCTGTTGATGCGCAAGCTGGTGAAGAAAAGAATCTCGTGAATATTGGAGAGAAGAAGGTTAGCTCCACTCTTTGAAATCAATGTCAACAGCTGCTCATGCCTTGCTAGAAGGTGTCGTTTTGGGTAGAAGTGACAAGAGAAAGGAAGGGAAGGGAAGCTGTATACGTATTGTTTGCAAGGAGCATTTTGATTGGCCGGGTGAAAAGTAGTTTGATAAAGAAAGGACTCAAGGAGCTTTTAATGATGGAACCAGATAACAAAAGTATGGAAATCTGCTAGGCTGAAAGGTTGCAAGTACCATTAGTCACTCGCGTTGGGATTTGTCTTTAACTGATATGGAACGCAATGCTTCTGATTTGATGGAAAAAGGCATAGGTTCTGTACAACATGGATCTTTTTGGAAGCCGAGAATCAGACTCAAACTGCTGAAATTGGAAATTTCAGAGACACCGTGAGTTAGAAGCCAAGGAGCAGGAGTACCCCAGCATAGTAGTGAAGGAGTAAGTTGATCTTTAATTCTTTTTTTTTTTCAATAAATTGTGTATTATTTTCTATGCTAATCAATGTCATGAGGTTCTAACCCTCCAAAGTTAATTAGAGCTAAGATGAAGTGTGATGAAACATGGCACCATACTCCTAAATTTCAAGTTGATTTTGTTTAGTAATTTTGTATATTTTTGTTCTACTTTTTGACTTGATCTTTTATTTAATGTATCTTGCACATCAAAATTTTAAAATTAATAACAAGTGTGATTTCATGCACATGCTATAATTGCGCTAAAATATTACTTTTTTATTTCAAGTAATCTACGAGTACATGTCATACTTAGGCAATCATTTTAGATTTGAGACAAACCTTGTTCTTAAATTTATATAGACATGAAATACGGAGAGATGAGGTGATTTATTATGGATTTGATGCTTCGCTTTTTCATCTCTAATTGCTTTTGCACTTTTATTTAAGTTGTTTTAGTTTTGCAATTAGTCACTTTTCGAAACCATTAATTTCCATAAAATTTTATTTATTACATAATTTAGATTTTCTTCCATTTATTCTAACATAATCTTACTTGGTCTATTTTTTATTAGGAGTAATAATTAGTAGTCTATTTTGTAAAAGCTTGCGGCATGACCTTGGACTCACCAAAATTTATTACTTCCCAACAACCAACATTTCGGTTTGTTATATATAAGTTCTACCTGGGACACCTGAGGAGAAATAATGATACATTTTTTATGCTTGTTAAAAGGGAAATTTATGAAATATGGTAAAAGTTGATAGTTTGTTAACATTGCAGGGATATGTAAGTAACCATGTACATATGAAGGAGAATGTTGGGGCCAAGTATTTAATCTCTTAATTTTGGAGAGGTAACTTACATTAAAAAAGGGGAATATAAAAGGAACTATTTTATCATAAAACAAGAAATTGAAGAGGTATTAGGAAAAAACATGCTTAAATTAATAATTAATAACTCTTCAGATAACATCTTTTAGATAATTAAGGGCTGGCAAATTCCCTCCCTGGTCACCTCCTTCTGGTTGTGCCCTATTCTTGGTATTTTGACATTGGCAGGAACACATGTTTGTGATCATTAGGAAGAATTATGGTTTTTCGCCAAACTGTAACAGACATGCCTTATTCTATTTAGAATTATACTGCTTAAAAAAATAATGAGATGCCTGATTCTAGATGAAAGCCGAGAGAATTTTTTCTTTCTATAATTGCCATAGTGACGAGAAGGAAGACGAAGAGTGCAAATCACTTCCAATGAAGTTGCTTTAGGCATGGTTATCCCGGCACCCAAACTCATGTCCACCAGACCACTGGATGGAGTAGCAAACTCGAACCCAAGCAAGAGATGGGAGATAGTTAGATGCATAATGTGGAGAGCAAACGAGATCTCCGGATGTTGGGTGCACTACAACAAAACGTAGTATTAGTAACGCATTTATTAGAGACGCAAAGCTAAGCGTCGCTAAAAATAACTATTTGCGATGAATGGAAAAGCATCGCTAAAAAAATGAACTATTAGCGACGCATTTTCGTATGCGTTGATAGTAGTCATATATTGGCGACGCTTAGCTTAGAGCGTCTCTAATACTAATTATATTAGTGACGCTTTATTCTAAGCGTCGCTAATAGTTTCTCTATTTGCAACGCTTTATACATCCATCGCTAAAAGATATAAATATATTTTTTAAAAAAAGTATAACTATTACCGACGCTTATTCAAAAGTGTCGTTAATAGCTTTAGCAATAGTGATGCTTATTCAAAAGTGTCGCTACTATTAGCGATGCTTACAAAAGTGCCACTAATAGTTATGAATAAAAAATAAAAATTTTGAATTATTAGAAACGCTTTTAACTAAGCGTCGCAAATGCCATTTCTAATAGTGACGCTATTAGACAAGCGTCGCTAATAGATTTATTAATTAATTTTATTTAATAAATAAATATTAAAAAATTATAATAAACTTCATAAATATAATATATTTTATTTAATATTTACTATTTTTATATAATAAATAAAAATTAAAATTTCAATAAAACTAGTGTTAATAATAGATTAAACTTTTACTATTTATATATAATATATTTTATTTCTTAAATATTATTAATTTTAAAATATAATTTATAATAAAAGAGAGAATGAAGAGCGTGCATGGAGAGAGAGTGAGAGTGGGGAGAGAGAGAAGGTGAGGTGAAAGAGGGAATGGAGAGAGAGAGAGAGGAGAGAGAGAGGGGGAGGGGGAGGTGAGAGAGTGAGGTGAGTGAGAGAGAGGGAGGAGAGAGAGATGTAGAAGAGATAGAGAGAGAGGGAGAGAGAGAGGAGAGAGGGGAGGGCGAGAGAGAGAGGAAGCAGAGAGAGAGGGTAGAGAGAGGGTGGAGAAAGAGAGGAGAGAGAGAGGGGGAGATAGAGGAGAGAGAGGGTGGAGAGAGAGAGGACAGAGGGAGGAGAGAGGGAGAGAGAGGAGAGAGGGAGGAGAGAGAGAGAACAGGGTGGAGAGAGGGAGGAGAGAGAGAGAGGAGGGAGGAGAGAGAGAGGAGGTAGGAGAGAGAGAGAGAGGAGGGAGGAGATAGAGGATTTTTTTTATTTTATATTATTTATTTAAAAATTAATTAAAAAATAAATCAATAAAAATGTATTAGCGACGTATAGGCATATACGTCTCTAATACCTTTGACTATTAGCGATGTATAGGCATATATGTCGCTAATACCATTAAGTATTAGCAGCTTATACGCATATACGTCGCTAATACCTTTGAGTATTAGCGACGTATACCCATATACGTCACTAATACCCTTAGTATTAGCGACGTATAGGCATATATGTCTCTATTACCTTTGACTATTAGCGATGTATAGGCATATACGTCTCTAATACCTTTGACTATTAGCAACATATATGCATATACATCATTCATACCATCAAGTATTAGCGGCTTATACGCATATATGTTGCTAATACCAATGAGTATTAGCGACGTATACCCATATACATCACTAATACCCTTAGTATTAGCGACATATATTTCTATGCGTTGCTAATATATTTTTATTTTTTAAATAATTTTTAAATAAAAATATAAAATAGAGAGATGGAGAGAGAGAGGAGAGAGGGAGAGAGAAAGAGGGAGGAGAGGAGAGAGAGGGTGGAGAGAGAGAGGGAGGAGAGAGGGAGAGAGAGGAGAGAGAGGGTGGAGAGAGAGTAGGAGGAGAGAGGGAGAGAGAAAGGAGAGAGGGAGGGAGGAGAGAGAGAGGAGAGAAGGAGGGAGGAGAGAGAGAGGAGAGAGGGGGAGAGAGAGGAAGGAGAGAGAGAGGGAAGAGAGAGAGGAGAGAGAGAGGGTAGAGAGAGGGTGGAGAGAGATAGGAGAGAGGGAGGGAGAAGAGAGAGAAGAGGGTGGAGAGAGGGAGGGAGAAGAGGGTGGAGAGAGGGTGGAGAGAGAAAGGAATTTGTTTATTTTATTTATTTTATATTTAAAATTAATAAAAAAATAAAAATGTATTAGCGACGTATAGGCATAGCAAGAAAGTGTCTTGCTTAAAAAAGCAATAGGCCGCTCATCCTAAAGTAGAATGGAACCAAGTCCGGCATCTGAAGCGTCCATCTCAACTACAAAGGAAAGGCCAAAATCTCTAAGAACCAAGACTGGGGCGGTAGCCATGGCCCACTTTACCCTCTCAAAGGCTTCTTGGGTTGCCTCTATTAAAGGCCCCCTTCTTAAGGAGGGTAGTGAGGGGACTAGCAATCGAACCATATCGATTGATGAAGCATCGATAATGCCCTGTAAGTCACAGAAATCCGCGGAGTGCCCATACACAAGTGGGGGTCGGCCATGAAAGCATAACATTCACCTTCGAAGGGTCAATAGCAACCCCCTCGTGAGAGATGATATGGCTAAGGTATTCCACCTATTCACTGCCAAAGGAGCATTTCAAGCACTTACGGAATAATGAATTAGCTCGCAAAATAGAGAAGACAGGCCTGAGATGCTCCAAGTGGTCTGCCCAGGATGTGCTGTAAATTGATATATCATCAAGGAAGACCAAGACGAATTGGTGGAGGAAGGGGCGGAATAGATCATTCATGAGGCTCTGGAAGGTGGCTGGTGCGTTAGTCAACCCAAATAGCATGACAAAGAACTCAAAAAGTCCATCATGGGTGTGGAAGGCCGTCTTTGGATGTCAGAGGGCTGCATTCAGATTTGATGATAACCCAAACGAAGATCAAGTTTGCTAAAGACGGTCGATCCAGCCAACTTGTCAAGTAACTCCTCGATCAACGAAATAGGATACTTATCCTTGACGGTGATAGCATTAAGTGCCCGGTTGTCTACACGGAACCGCCAAGTCCCGTCTTTCTTCCAGGCAAGTAATTGTTGTTAACCAGTGTCCACAATGGGCTAGCAGCTGAGGTAGGGGAAGGGAGTGGACTTGATGGCCGGGAAAGGGGACAAGAAGCGGCATGGCTGCCATGAAGGTGGAAGAGGCAAGAAAGAAAGGGGAGAAGACAAGACTCAAAAATTCATTCACTACCCAATTAGGGCATAGCCCTTACACTTAAATAGAGAATCTTAATGAGTTCACTAACATAAGACTAGAAGCCCACTAAATATTATTAAATAGAAATAACAATAAACTCCCTAATAATTAAGAAATGGCTAATAGCCCTAAGCAACCTTAAGGCCTACGTCCCTATATTAACAATAACATAATTAAAGCCTATTGCACTAGCATGTGTCCCTAATGGTAGACCTTTAGGACGTTCACAACATTCCACTACACTTCCACATCACCTCATTCTCGAGGTGACTAAAATCTCATAGCATCGGCCCATCATAGCAAAAATGAGGAATAGCCGGTCTGAAACTTGCAACGAAGGAAGGATGCTCAAGTGCTTTGAAGGAATGATCCGGGGAGGTGCAGGGTGCATGGGTCCACTTGGCAGCACTAGGCGGCAACTGGGCGGAACTCAAAAGAGCCATTTCCACTTGCTAACGTGGTCGGAACCGAATAGAGGGGTAAACGGAATGTTGGGTCGACACAAGAAGAGGCACATGCTGCTTAGCCTTTCTTGTTCTAGAGCGGGGCCCAACTTCTTATCCCGATGTTGAGAAATGTCCGCTTTGAATATATTATCTAGAAATAATTTGTACCCAATTGGCATTGGGAGCATAGCTGGTTCAATGACAATGTAAGATACCTTTCCAAATCTGTTCAAGGTAAAGAGGAGCTGGTGATGTGCATAAATCAGGGACCAATATTTGCCGCAATGAAGATGACGCCATGAGGTAGATTCCTTGACATTTGTGAAATATTTGCTATCAATCTCACCTCCCCAAAAGCAAATCATGGAAAGTATATTGAACTAAATCTTGGGCTGGTCTTGTAGATTTGGAGGCTATATTTCTGGGTAGGGCAAGCTAACTAGAAGGATTCTTGCCCGCTAGAGAAGAAGAATCCCAGATGTTCAATATTTTCTAGCCCGAATGGAGGAGAAGGAACTGATTGTTCACCATCACTCGCATGCAATATCCACAAAATCAGCTTCGGATATCCTTTATCAAGTTGCCATATTGCATGAAGAAACTTAGAGCACTCCTTATGAAGATCTGGCCATGATTCTCAAAAGGAAAATATTGCTCTTTTGCACTCAGAAGAGAAAGTTACGGGAAGAAGCTAAATTTGCAGGAGAGTCCAATTGTGATTTCCACCATTGAGCAAGAGATCTGTCTGGACATTCTCGATTGGAACACCAGTCAGCAAAAGCTGCATGCAAGCATCAATCAAAACGTGATTTGGGAAGGAATTATGGCTGGAATTGGTAGGAGCATCAATTTGAGCTAGATTCTTGGCTAAGATGATCATCACCGCTTGCATTGTGCAGATAATTGTCGTGGATGGAACAATGGTGGCCTATGAGGGAACCACTTGGAGACACCAGCAAGGTGGAGCTGAAGGCTGATCCCAAGGTAGCATGTCGCCGGGCAAGGAGATGGCGAGGTAGTGGAATTGTTGCCCCCAATCTTTGGTAATCAGTCCGGAGTTGAAGCTCGCATGCATTCGCACCAATTTGATAAGCGAGAGGTTGAGCTTACACTGACATAATGTTCAATTAAATGTTTTCAAATTTTGAATTGCAATCTTATTTTGCATTAATTTATTGCTTATTTAGGCTATTTATGTTTTGAATATGTTACTTGGACCTTAGTTGTGTTTACATATTTAAATGGGCTCAACAGGATCCAAGTAGAAGAAGAAGTGAAGCCCAACTACCCAAAGCTATTTAAAAGTCAAGAATAAGCTTCTAATGGTCTAAACATGCATAGAGTGGTCAAACACAACCTTTTGGACCCATTGGATTTGAGATTTGCATCAAGAGAACTAAATTCGGGAAGAAGCTGATTTGGACAAATTAATACAATCTTAGTATTTCGGCCATATCTTCCTATGTATAATTTGGATAGATATGATTCAAGTGACATTGGAAAGAATACTTCCATGGCTACAATTCATATTTTAGTAAGAAATTCATAATTCTAAAGATTTATGGGTCCAATCTGGCATGCAAAGAGACAACTAGTTAACTAACCCAAGGCTAACACATGGAGAATATTTTCATTGGTTGTGATTGATACACATAAGGAAAAATAATGATTCTGATTAGATAACTAAAGGAAGACTCAAAGATACTTATTTGATAAATAAATTATTAATTTATTTAATTAATTTAGAATTTAATCATTGCCAAATAAGCAATTAATCAAGCAATCAATTAGGATGCAATCAAGGGATATGATTGGACATTCCCCTTTGAAGCAACCCCTTCTACGCTTATAAATAGAGGGGTGGATGTGGAAGAGGTATCATCCCCTCCTCTTTAGAGATCTCTTCTCCAATTTTTCTTCTCTTCTTTTGTATTATTTTAGTTTTATTGTAATAGCTTTCTAAGCTCTCAAGCTAAGGCTAAGGATTAAGCTTGTACTTGATGTTTAATGACTACTTTGATTCAAGTAAGTTCTTTATCATTTTAAATTGATGTTTCATATTTAAGGAGTTTATAATCTATATAATTATTTGATTTGGCATTGATGAAGGGCACCCCAAATTCTTATAATTCCCTGTGATTATATACTTAATGATTTTATGTAGTAAACAATCAATTATTATTGTTTTAATTCAAAGTTCTTTAAGAGATAAATTTTCCAATTGAGACAAATTTTTATTTGATCTTAATTGAGTTATCATTTGAATCAAATATACATTAGAGATTTATTACAAGTGGATTTTCAATGCCTTAGCACTTTCTCTTTAATTGTCTCTTATTCTTTATTTTACATTGCTTCTCTATTCTATTCTCTTCGTAATAGTTTTCTTTGTTACACAAGGCTTTCCATGTGGATCGATCTTGTTTACTATAGTTGACAAGTAAAAAATAAAGCAGAATTAGACTACTTCATAGTCTTGGTTTAGACGTAACAACAAATTGGCGTCGTTGCCATAGATTGCAACGTGTGACAAGAATCTGTTACGAAAAAAACTCACTCTAACTTTACTAATTCTCTAACTTTTATTTTTACACACTAACTCTTTAAATTACTTCATGTCATTTACTTCTAGTATTTAAATTCTGCAATTTTCTTTTTGAGACCGGAGGCACTACCCACGTTACCACCGAAAATTTTTCGAGATCAAACGTGTACCTCGATAGTGCCTTGGCCTTATTTTGTGATTTAAATTCTGTATATTAACTTCTAACTTTCTAACTTTTTATATTCTGTCATTTAATTTTTGCACCTTTACTTTCTTTTATTTAAAAAAAATTGTTGCATGTTCACATGTGTGCGCGATAATTTAGGACGATCGAGAAGAGTAAACAAATCTTTTGAAAATTCACTTTTTTTTTATTTAATGGGGGATCTAAGAATGAATGAGGAACAAAGAAGTAATAATGGGGATGATAATGCACAAAATGTTCAAGTTAAAACTTTACGTGATTATTTACAACCCACAAGAACTAGTACCCCCTCTTGTATGATATTTCCTCCAAATATGGGCACTTTTGAGCTAAAGCTGGGTGTAATTCAATTACTACCAAAGTTTCATGGTTTAGATTCAGAAAGTCCATATTTGTACTTGAAAGAATTTGAGGAGGAATGTACTACATTCACAACCAAAATGTGTTAATGGATGTTATTAGCTTGAAACTTTTTCCGTTTTCCTTAAAAGAAAAGGCAAAAAATTAGTTTAATGCTTTGAAAACAAGTTCCATTGGGACTTGGCAAGAAATACAATGTGAGTTTTTGAAATAGTTTTTTCCTACTTACCAGACCAATACTTTAAGAAGAAATATTTCTGACTTTTCTCAAAAAGAAAACGAAATATTTTTTCAATGTTGGGAACGTTTTAAAGATCTTTTGCTTGTGTGTCCACACCATGATTATGAACTTTGGCAGACCATGAGTATCTTTATCAAGGAATGAGTTCTCAAATGCGTGAGCAAGTGGAAATGATGTGTAATGGTAAATTTTTAGAAAAAGAGCCAGAGGAAGCTTGGGACTACCTTGATTGGTTAGCAGAAAAAGCTCAATCATGGGCTGATTCTAGTAAACCAGAAAAATCTTAAAAATCCAAGTCGAGTATACCAAATAAAGGTGGGATGGTTAAGCCAAAATTACTAGTCTAACTAGAAAAATTGAAGCAATGCAATGCAAACAAATTGATGCAAAGTCACAAAGTATTTGTGGCATTTGTTAAACAAGTGGACACTTGATGCAGGATTGTCCAACAATCCCTGCCTTTCAAGAAGTGTTACACACCCAAGCAAATACCATGAACACTTACAAAAGGCCATTTTTTTCTCCCTATTTTGAAACATGCAATCCAAACCGGAGAAATCATCCCAACTTTAGTTGGAAAAATGAGTTTAACGTGCAAGTACCTCTCTCATCTTCAACATATGTGCCATCACATAAGAAGTCACTTGAGGACACTTTAAAGATGTTCATGCAAAGCCATGCAACCATCAATAGTTAGACAATGCAAACTATAAATGATTTGAAGGCATCAATGACTCAACTTACCACAAGCTTGAGCATACAAGAAAAAGGGAGTTTTCCTTCTCAACCTCAACCAAATCCTAAAGGTCAGAATGTACAATCTTTAAATTCTTCAGAGAATGTCAACTTAGTCACCACCTTGAGAAATGGAAAGGTCATAAACAAAGATATTCCAAAGAAGGTAACTCAACCTGAGGAGGAGTCTTTAAATTCTAAAAAATGTGATAAAGTTGACAACTCTGAGAACTCTGAAAATGTTTCTCCAATTCCTGCTCCTTTTCCTCAAAGGCCGAATTCTTCTTCTTCTAAAATGGTTTCTCATTTTGACATCCTATAGATTTTTAAACAAATGAAAAGTAATATCCCTCTCTTCATTGACATTAAACAAATTCTGTCATATGCAAAATTTTTGAAGGACCTTTGTACAATCAAACGTAAGTTAAATGTACAAAAGAAGGCCTTCTTGACGAAACAAATGAGCTCAATTTGACAACACAATACCCCACCCAAATACGATGATCCAGGTTGTCCAACCATATCCTGTGTAATTGGAATATTTTGAATTGAAAAAGCTTTGCTTGATTTAGGGGCAAGTGTAAATCTTTTACCTTTTTCTATTTATGAACAATTAGGTCTAGCGGATTTGAAACCCACCAACATAACACTTCAACTTGCTGACCGCTCAATCAAAAGGACCAGAGGAATAGTGGAGGATGTCCTTGTTCAAGTGGACAAATTTTTTTTTTGGTGGACTTCATTGTTTTAGACACAACCAGTTTCAAATGCATCTTCTCAAATTCCTGTCATATTGGGTGGTCCATTTCTAGCTACATCAAATGCACTTATTCATTGTAAAAGTGGTGTAATGAATTTATCTTTTGGTAATAGGAGTTTGGAACTGAATAGTTTCAATATTTGCAGGCAACCGGGAGATGATGATGAGGATGTACATGAAGTGAATCTTTTAGAAAATCTTATTGATGACATGGCTACTATTTCTTCATTTTCTGATCCTTTTGAAGCATGTCTTTCTTATTTTAACTTTGATGATGATGCTATGATTAATGATGTGAATGTCTTGTTAGAGTCAACTCCGTTGTTGGATACCGATAGATGGAAGGCCCGCTTTGAGGAGTTACCTCCTTCTAAAAACACTCTTCTCCCCTCAAGTGTCCAACCACCCAAGTTAGACTTGAAACCTCTCCCTACTGAACTTAAATATGCTTATCTTGGTGAGAGAGAGACGTTTCCTATTGTTGTCTCTTCGAAGTTGGATAATGAGCAAGAGCACAAGTTGCTCGAAGTCCTTAGAAATCACAAGAATGTCATTGGGTGGACCATTGCTGATATTAAGGGGATTAGTCCCCTAATTTGCACACATAGGATCTTCATGGAAGAAAATACAAAACCTGTGAGACAAATGCAAAGGAGGTTAAATCCCAATATGAAAGAGGTAGTGAGAGTAGATGTCCTAAAATTATTGGATGTGGGTATCATTTACCCCCTTTCTGATAGTCCATGGGTGAGTCCCACCCAGGTTGTCCCCAAAAAGTCTAGAGTGATGGTGGTAAAGAATGCTAATGATGAGTTAATTCCCACTAGAGTCACCACCGGTTGGCAAATGTGCATAGATTATAGGAAATTGAATTCTGTCACTAGGAAAGACCACTTCCCCTTGCCGTTCATGGACCAAATCCTAGAGAGGGTGGTTGGTCATCAATTTTATTATTTTCTAGATGGTTATTCATGATACAACCAAATTGAGATTGCAATTGAAGATCAAGAAAAAACAACATTTACATGTCCATTTGGTACCTTTGCAAATCGAAGGATGCCGTTTGGATTATGTAATGCTCCTGCCACATTCCAAAGGTGCATGATGAGCATCTTTAGTGACATGGTGGAGCGGTTTTTGGAAGTTTTTATGGATGACTTCTTTGTTTTTGGTGATTCTTTTGATGACTGTCTTGATAACTTAGAAAAAATTTTGGTGAGATGTGAAGAGAAAAATCTAGTTTTAAATTGAGCAAAGTGTTATTTTATGGTTACTACTGGAATAGTACTTGGTCACATTGTTTCTGTGTAGGGAATTAAAGTGGACAAGGCAAAAATTGAATTGATTATTGATTTACCTAGTCCAAAATCCATAAAAGATGTTAGATCCTTTCTAGGGCATGCCGGTTTTTATAGATTTATTAAGAATTTTAGTGTGATATCTAGACCATTGTGTAATCTTCTATTTGAAGAACATTCTTTTGAGTCATTGGATGCATGTGATGAAGCTTTTACAAAGCTTAAGAACATGTTAGTATCCACACCCATCATGCAGCCCTCGAATTTAACCCTTCCTTTTGAAATTATGTGTGATGCAAGTGATTATGCCGGTGGGGCTGTTTTAGGGCAAAGGAAAGATAAGAAACCTTGTGTAATTCATTATGTAAGTAGAACTTTAAATAGTACCAAATGAACTACTCCACCACTAAAAAAGAACTTCTTGTTGTAGTATTTTCACTTGACAAATTTAGATCCTATTTGATTGGCTCTCATATTATTTTTTTTACTAACCATGCAGCCTTGAAATACCTTTCGAGCAAACAAAATACAAAGCCCAGCTTGCTCTGCGGATACTCCTACTCCAAGAGTTTGATCTCACAATCAAAGACAAGAAGGGAGTAAAGAATGTGGTGGCGGGTCATCTTTCCAATTTAGGCTTTTTTGATTCTTCAGAAAACATTCCAATCCAGGACACATTCCCCGATGAGAAACTTTTTGCCACTCACATCCTCCATGGTATGCTAACATTGCTAACTACTTGGTGACAGGTAAAGTTCCCTATCATTGGTCTCATCAAGATAAAAAGAGATTCTTCACCGAGGTAAAACATTTCTTTTGGGACGACCCCTATCTCTTTAAGTACTATCCGGATAAAATAATAAGGAGATGTGTGCCTAATTTTGAACAAGTAAGTGTCATCTATTTTTGTCATTCTAAAGCATGTTGTGGTCACTTCTCCTCTAAAAAGACCACCGCTAAAATTTTGCAATGTGGTTTTTACTGGCCGACGCTTTTCAAAGATGTTCATGAATTTTGCAAAACTTGTGAACGGTGTCAAAAGTTAGGAGCAATCTCTCGTCAAAATATGATTCCTCGTAACCCCATATTGGTTATTGAGATTTTTTATTGTTGGGGCATCAATTTCATGGGACCTTTTCCTCCTTCTTTTGGCTATGTTTACATTTTAATTGTCGTCGATTATGTTTCCAAGTGGATTGAGGCAGTTCCAAGTAAAACCAATGACCACAAAGTCGTTGTGCATTTTTTTAAAAATATATATTTTCAAGGTTTGGAACACCTCGAGGCATCATAAGTGACAGGGAGTCACATTTTTGCAACATGCCTTTTGAGGCTTTGATGAGTAAGTATGGGATTACCCATAAAGTAGCCACCCCTTATCACCCACAAATAAGTGGACAAGTTGAAATTTCTAATTGGGAAATTAAATATATTTTATAGAAAACGGTAAATCCAAATGCTAAAGATTGGTCTTTACGGCCAAACAATGCTCTTTGGGCTTACCGTACTGCTTTTAACACCCCAATTGGAATGTCTCCTTACCGTTTGATTGTTTAAAAAGCTTATCACTTGCCTGTGGAATTGGAACATTGGGCGTATTGGGCAATCAAAGCTTTAAATTTTAAATTTGACAAAGTTGGCTTAAATAGAAAATTGCAAATCAATGAGTTAGAGGAAATTCGACGTGATGCTTATGAAAGTTCAAAAATTTACAAAGAAAGAATAAAGGCTTTTCATGATAAAAACATTTTACTAAAAACTTTTCAGCCATTTGAAAAAGTTCTATTATACAACTCTAGGCTTCATCTCTTTCCTGAAAAATTAAGATCATGTTGGGCAGGTCCTTTCATTGTAAAAACTATTTTTCCTTAAGGAACTGTTGAAATTGAAAATCCAAATAATTGTGATGCTTTTAAAGTTAGTGGACAGCGTTTGAAACCATTTTTAGACCATTTTGTCCCTGAAGTTGAGTCTACATCTCTAGAAAATCTAAATTATGAGGGTTGATTTTCTTTTCATGATTTTTACCCAAAAAAACAAAATATCATAAAAATAATAAATAAATAAATTTCAAACATTGAGGACAATGTCTTATTTGGGTTGGGGGTGAGTTTTGTTAATTTTTGTTAATAGTATTGACTATGATAACCTTCATCCCTTCTTGGTATGCTTCTTCTTTACTTTGATCTCTAGATAATGATGGCAGTTGGATATTATTTTCTTTTTGTGATGAGCCTTTACAATTAACTTTCATGAAGAGGATCTTTGAAACTAATGCTGGTTTTCAAAATTTCACTCTCACGACTAATTTTTAGAGTTGAAGTCGAATTATGTGGTGTGTTCTAATACTCACCCGGAATGTTGACGGACACCAAATCTGATGAACTTTGACCTCCTTGTTCACTTGGTTAGCCGGGAAAGAAAAAAATTTTTGGGGATTATTATCATTATGGAAAGCAACCAATGAATTAGACCGATGAAAAGGGCTGCCTATGAAAAAAAAGTAAAAAAAAAAGTGATGGACATCATGTAAAAAAAAAATCAAGCTACTAAATAATGTTTAATTTTGTAAGATAGGGCGAAGCCATCATTGTAACAACGCAAGCATGCTGGAATATCACAGATAAAACCCATGAGGTATTAAAGTGAACATCCAAACCACTTGTTATCTTGGACAGGTTGCTGAGTTTTGAATTGGTTCTTTTGGCTATCTAAACATCTCTTGGTGAGTAGAAGAGCATAATACTTTAGGAGAACGATCCTCTAATTATCTTGTCAAAATTTTACTTGGAGTCACTAACACATTGTTTTAAAAGTTCTTCTACATAGAAATTTAATAGTTTCGACTTTCATGAATATTTTTCTAATATTAAATCTATGAAAACTAGTGCTTGAGTATTTGAGTTAATTGTAAAGTTTAATGATTGCTTAGTGGAGAAGAAGGGGTTCCTTGGTCTTGCTTTACAATTATTATCTTAGTATTTACTTCCTCAATACAACTTGTTAGCATTACAACTCATATTCCTTTTCTTCTTTGCTTTGTCTGGCTGAAGACATAAAACTTAGCGCTACTTGGGAGGCAACCCATGAGTTTTTGAATTTTGTGGGTACATTCACTGCAAACCCTCATGAGACACAACTTGTCCACTAGCGCAAGCTAGGGGTTTAACGGCTTACTACATGTGCTAAATATAGTCGTGATGGCCTACGAAAGTGGCATGTTTTCTTGTTTTCTTTTTAATTATTTTCGCATAGATTGCTAGAGACTAGCAATATGCTGGTTTGGGGGTATTTGATGCACTAAAATAATGTTCAATTAAATATTTTTAAATTTTGTATTGCAATTGTATTTTGTGTTAATTCATTGCTTATTTGAGTTATTTATGTTTTGAATATGTTACTTGGACCTTAGTTGTGTTTATATGTTTAAATAGGCTCAACAGGATCCAAGTAGAAGAAGAAGTGAAGCCCAACTACCCAAATCTATTTAAAAGTCAAGAATAGGCTTCTAATGGTCTAAACATACATAGAATAGTCGAACACAACCTTTTGGACCCGTTGGATTTGAGATTTGTATCAAGAGAACTAAATTCGGGAAGAAGCTGATTTGGAGAGAATGATACAACCTTAGTATTTTGACCATATCTTCCTATGCATAATTTGGATTGATATGATAATGGTGGCATTGGAAAGAAGACTTCCATAGCTACAATTGATATTTCGAGAAGAAATTCATAATTCTAAAGATTTATGGGTCCAATCTAGCATACAAAGGGATAGCTAGTTAACTAACCCGAGGCCAACACATGGAGAATATTTTTATTGGTTGTGATTGATACACATAAGGAAAGACAATGATTATGATTAGATAACTAAAGGAAGACTCAAAGATACTTATTTGATAAATAAATCATCGATTTAGTTAATTGATTTAGAATCTCATCATTGCCAAAGAAGCAATTAATCAAGAAATCAATCAGGATGTAATCAAGGGATATGATTAGACCTTCCCCTTAGCAGAGGCATCATCCCCTCCTTTGGAGCTCTATTCTCCTATTTTTCTTTTCTTCTTTTGTATTTTTTTAGTTTTCTTGTAATGGATTTCTAAGCTCTCAAGCTAAGGCTAAGGATGAAACTTGTACTTGATGTTTAATGGCTACTTTAATTCAAGTAAGTTATTTATCATTTTAAATTGATGTTTCATATTTAAGGAGTTTATAATCTATATAATTATTTGATTCAGCGTTGATGAAAGGCATGCCGAATGCTTATAATTCCCTGTGATTATATACTTAATGATTTTATGTAATAAACAATCAATTACTATTGTTTTAATTCAAAGTTCTTTAAGAGATAAATTTTCTGATTGAGACGAATTTTTATTTGATCTTAATTGAGTTTTCATTTGAATCAAATATACATTAGAGAATTATTACAAGTGGATTTCCGATGCCTTAGCACTTTCTCTTTGATTGTCTCTTATTCTCTATTTTACCTTCCTTCTCTATTCTATTCTCTTCGTAATAGTTTTCTTTGCGGATGACTAGAGGAGCCCTTCAGAATGGATTTTCATTGCAGCAAAAGGCCTTTCGTTTGACTTGATGCATCTTTTTCTTCTAGGTAAATGACGGTCAAGGCATTCGTTCAGCCCGAGGTGGGCCCTTGGCCAGCTTGGACGCCATCATGTCTATTACAGCTTGGCTATAATGTATGCACAACTATCCATGATGTTAGTCACGTCTAAGGAGGAGCTGTCAGGAGAATCTCCGCCCGTTGCCCCAAAGACCTTTGGGCTTTGATACCATTGTTGTGAGCCAGTGCCCACAACAGTCTAGCGACTGAGGTAGGGGAAGGGAGCGGCACTTGATGGCCGGGAAAGGGGAGAGGAAGCGGCATGACTGTCATGAAGGAGGAAGAGGCAAGGAAGAACGGGGAGAAGACAAGACTCAATAATTCATTCACTACCCAATTAGGGCATAACCCTTACACTTAAATTGAGAATCTTATTAGGCTCACTAACATAAGCCTAGAAGCCCACTAAATATTATTAAATAGAAATAATAATAAACTCCCTAATAATTAATAAATGACTAATAGCCCTAAGGCCTACGCCCCCTATTAACAATAACATAATTAAAGCCTATTGCACTAGCATGTGGCCCCAATGGTATACCCTTAGAACATTCACAACATTAATACTAGAGAAGAGAAAGAGCTAGTGCTCGGCTAGATGATGCCTGTCTGGAGCATGTCGAACACCAAGCGCTCAATCTCGGCCTTCTAGATGTGATGATAATGGTAAGGCCAGACATTCGTGGGTGTAGCACCGGGAGTGGATCCACTATCGATTAGGATGGCCACCTGTTGCCGCTTGAGGTGACCTTGGACGTGCATGTTACAAGGCATAAAGGCTCCAAAAAAGGCATGCACTAAAATCTCTGGTAGTGCAGTGTCATATGGGGGTGGTGCATCCAGGGTAGAGCCAAAATCCTCCTCGTTGGCCTCTTCGACTAGCTAGCTGCCTCGGACGGAACATCGGTGACCAGGCACAAACTTCTCATCACACTTAAAGTACAAACCCTTCGACCGCCACTCATCCATTTGGGTAGGAGTGAGGAGGCATACAAGAGGGGCAGCAGGGGTGGAGGGCTGGCTGGCGCAACTTGTGTGGAGGCTTGACCATGAGGGAGGGGATGGCACTGGGCTGGTTGGAGGATGTCAAGAAGGGCAAAATCAGCCTCCCCATCGCTTCCAGGCAAGCTTTTCCTCCCCAATTCATGCATGATGCACCATTTCTCACATCGATGTGCAAGGAAAGTGGCATATCTTATTTGAATTTTCGGGTTTGAACCCCCACTTAACAGTCCCCACTAAGGCTGCCATCAGCCAGTCAGGAAGACTGTTGGCAATCTTCATTAACTCAGTGTAGTAGGCTCGCATTGTGGTGGTTTGGCATAGGGTGGAGAGCAATTCATTAAAGTCCTGGAAATCGTTGCGGCCAAACTAGACACAGAGTTCGTCGGTGAAAGAAGTCAAAGTCAGAAAGCGGAGCTCCTTCTCGAAGCTCTGGAACCAAAAGGAAGCATTGTTGCTCAAATGGAAAGTGGCTATGCATAACCGTTCAGCCTAGAAGTGTGTTCCCTGGTAGGCGAAGAACTTATCCGCCTTGTAGAGACGTTCCACTGGGTCTTCATCTCCATTATAGTGTGGGAACTGAAGGCGAGCCAAACTTGGCTCAGCTCCACCCTGAAGTCCTCCATGAGAACTAGAGTACTCCTCACAGTCATCCTCAAATTCATGGGCCAGATTTCTATGGGGTGGTGCCATTGAGGCAGTTAACCAAACACATGGAGGGCCTCGCATATCCCAGCCTACACGTCCACTTCTTTGGGCTGTTCGAAGGTGCCAAAGTGGATAGAATGGGGAGGCTGGTGCACCTCTTGCTTGGACGATGCTTGAAGGACGGGGGTGCGAGATCCGAGGGGCTGAGAGGGCTTGCCCATCTCAGCCTTGGCTGGCTGGGGGTTGGGTGAAATTGGCACTCCAGGGACTGTCTAAAGTTGTGCAACAACTATGGTGAGGTGTTGAATTTGGGCGGCCATTTTTTCAATCATGAAGATCACAAGGGCATCAGCCAAATTGGCCGCATGTTCGGGGCTGTCCTCCACTTTTTCTTTCTCAGGCTGCGGCTTTGGAGCAGTCATTGGTTGCTTGCCTCACGCCATGGAAGATCATTGAGACTTTGATGCCAATGTTGTGTCCCGATCACACACAAACGGTACCCAACTTCAAGTAAGGGAAAGGGGAGAAGA
This sequence comes from Saururus chinensis, assembly GCA_035235625.1. Lineage (NCBI taxonomy): Eukaryota > Viridiplantae > Streptophyta > Magnoliopsida > Piperales > Saururaceae > Saururus > Saururus chinensis. Next base: position 25,066,381 of record CP141142.1, read on the forward strand.
ATGGATGAAGGAAGAAGAAGAAAGTTCTCTGATTTTGCATAACCAACACAAAAGAATGGAACTCCCTTTTAAGGGAGGCACGTGGCTTCATTAGGAACAATGCCAGTTAGTGGCCCCCATGCCAACGGGAGGGCCACCAGCTGGTCTGTTACACTTGAGTTGAATTCCCTCCCAGATTACAGCTTATTACATTGTAAAAGGAAAGTAAACCCTAACATAGACAGTCCTAAGAATGAAAAGTAATGTGAGACGGCATAGGCCTTGCCCCTAAGCTGGTGTACACAACAAATTCGTGTGAGTGGAAGGTTGTGTGCACCTGTAGCCTTATTGGTCGAACAATGTTCATCCCATCAATCCCACCTTGCATTAGTTTCCATGCCCCCCCCCCCCCCCCCGCCACATGGACTTTGGTCATACAATTTGGTCATGAAAACTAGTGAGGAAAATAATTGTTTTTCATACTTGTCTAGATAGTGATAACATATCATTAGATTGCTCTTAAAACTAGTACTTCACAGAAGTAATAATCATGCGTTCTAGCCTCTATATATAGAATTTTCTTATATGGCAGATACAATAAAAGCCTAATGACTATTGTGCATTCATGATCAATCTAGTTCCAATTATATCACAAAACATGCAAAGCACACACAAGCATTTTTAAGTGGAAAACCCCAACTAGGGTAAAAAATTACAATAACTACTTTTGGCCTAAAATCAATGTCCTAAATAGTTAGACACTACATAGACATAAGCAAACCACTAACCTTTATTGTTGACTTCCAAAAACCTATTTTGCTTAGATCTTCGACAAATTCCATTTATTGCTGGCTTTCAAATTTTCTCTCCTTAAGCCTTGAAACTTTTCTTCTACTTGCTTTTTCTTTGTCACTCTCTAGCCTCCTCAAACAAGTCTTGTTCTTTGACTTACGCCTTGATCCTTTTTTTTATCAATAAATCAAAATTTGTGATAGCTCATAAAGTACGTAAAAAGAGTGAATCCCGGACTGCATAATCCTCCCTATCACAAAGCAAGAACTATCAAAAACCCAAATAGACCTGAAAACAAATCCTAAAAATCAAAGAAAAATAGCAACAAATGAAGTAGCAAGATAAACACTGAGCAACAATATAACTAAAATTTTGCCTTCTGACGATCTCCCTTTTTGTTAATTTTTTTTCCTAAATTCAAAGAAGCTTGCTCAAGGAACTTGTTGAGTGTAACATTATAACCTACATCATCATTTACTGCATGATCTTTATTTGAATTGTAATGAATAGAATTGGAGGAGAGCATAGACTTGGCCAGAAGAGATCCAAAATCAACTCCATATCATTCATCCGTGAATTGCTACAGGTGCATCTTTGGACCCCCACTATGGATTTGGCATCCTTTTGATGGGGAGGATGGGATGTAGCAACACAAGGTTCATGGGATTGAACACTTTGACTCAGGTCAGCTACCAAGTTTATCCCTTGAGATATCGGATTGATATCATGCTGGGTTGAGATGTCATGGTTTGAATTGTTATGACATAAGAACCCTAGTTGGCCTGGAGGAGAGATATCAAGACGCTCCTCATGCTTGTGCTTGTCATTCTTGGTATATACGTTGGTAGAATTTCTCCAATATTGTGGTTTGCTTTAATTTGATTTGCCAAATGATTGCTCTCCGAGTTACCTCTATAATGGAGAGAAGAATGAGATATCTCTCACCTTAATTTGGCGAGCACCATTAGACCCCAACTATAGTCTAGATTGATCCACACATTGATAAGGGGCCAAAGTGGAATCCATACTACTCGTCGCCTTCATTGGATTGGAAGATGTTCTCATGGTGGTAGGCTTACCTTTAATAAGTCTCCACTCCTCGCAAATGGAGTAAGTATTCACTGTGTGATCAAAAGCGTGGCATCTGGAGCAAATTGTTGGATGCCAATCATACTCAACCTTTTGTGAGAAGGTGAAACTGTCATCGCATTCAATGTCGACATGATTTGGAAAATGTGAAATTAAGAGAGACCTCACTACAAGGACGAGCAAATCTTAGCCTTGATTTGTCCAACGTAGAAGGATCTCTATGGAGTAGAACACCCAACATACTTGCAATCATTCTTAAACTTTCTTCCCACCAATATTGAATTGCAAGATGAGGAAGTCTCACCCATTTCGGGATTATTTTGATGATGTCTCTAACTAGCTTGAACCTAGGATGCCACTTTCATCAGATTATCTAGTGTCTGAGGAGGTTCTTTACTTTGATTTACACTCGATCATCTTTGGTGGCATCATAACCTTTTTGCACATGCATACTTATGAGATATAGCATTCTCTCACATTCTATCAAGGATCTTTCGTTCTATGCATGAATGGATTCATTGAGGTGAGATGACATAGACTGGCATGGGATTGATTGATGAGGTAGTGGTTTGTTGGATCCATTAGAGCCTAGATTCGATAGGACACACAAATACCTAATGCTGACGATGAGGAGAGACTGGCACAGTGTAGACGATGAGATGAAGATGTAGAGACTCCATGATATATGACTAATGACGAGGCTATGGTTTTGCATGGTCCGGTTATGATTCTCTTCAGAACATTAGGGACATTGTTTGCCTTCATTCTACAAGTATTGCTCCTTCATATGCTAATGATGATGTTGAGGGGGAGGATGATGGTGTTGCAAATGATGATGATGCTACTGATGTGGATTGATTGTCTTTTTATGTATGTTTTATTTATTTGGGTTAAAACTATGTTTCAATCCATGATATGTACTTTATTGGATATTTTTATGAATTGTGAAACTGATGTATGTTTGATTGGATGATAGTTTGAGACATTTGCAGTTATGGTTTATTTTTTTTAATGTCTTTATGGTTTCTTACTTGACATGAGTGCTTTAAAAAAATCTTTATTTCTAGTTCATTTTTTGACTATTTTGTATGAAAAGGGGGAGAAGAAATGGAAAATCAAATCAATTGTTATTAGTTCATACATAATTTCGAAGTACGGTTATGGTTTATTTTTTTTAATGTCTTTATGGTTGCTTACATGACATGAGTGCTTTAAAAAACTCTTTATTTCTAGTTCATTTTTTTTACTATTTCATATGAAAAGGGGGAGAAGAAATGGAAAATCAAATTGATTGTTATTAGTTCATACATAATTTCGAAGTACTAGGCAAATAATTTTTGTTTAACTATGCAACTTAAGTATAGGTTCAAAGCTTTTCAAGGTCAATTCTAAGTGGTCTTATTGGATCTTAAGTATTTGTTTTGTACAAGTAAAAGTCCATGCACTATATTATCATAGTTGTAATTTTAGTTATTTTCAAAACTTGTAGAATTTTGTCACAAAATAGCCAAATGGGGAGATTGTTAGAACATATTGGGATATGTCGTGTAATTGGCTCTATTTTGATTATCAAAACTATGTTCAAATATATATGTTTAAGTCTTAGGAATCTTATAAAGATTAGCAATGTGATCAAAGTGAAATTTGGAATTATTGACTTGAAAAAGAGGAGCTGGAGAGTTCTGAATTTTAAGGTGGAAGACATAATAGAATAATATTCTATAAAAGTAAAATTTACACACACTCACATGCAAAAAATACGTAGATTTTACTGAGAAAACCTTTAGAAAATGCTTTTAAGCATTTTGGACGAAAAGGAGAAAAAATGCAATAATTATTCATAAGCGGTCGATCCTCGTTGAGAATAATTCAATTGTTAATGAATGTTTTTGTGAATTTTTAATATATGAACAATGGGTCATCCATTTGGATGAGAGATGGATCAGTTGTGTAATTTGTCATTCACATATCCCTAAATGACCGATCAGGTATCAGATTGATATATCACACAGTTAACAAATAGATTCCAGAACATTTATCGATAGATCACTTGGTATGAAGGAGCACTCAATTTAGAAATTTGTAGAAAGATTCATCATTTATGACTAGTTGTCTATTTTATGAAAATCCATAATGAGTTATTTCCCAAATAGGAGACTAGAATCCTAGAAAACATGAGACACTATTGAAAGCCTAGTTTTGGGAGAATTGAGAGATGGGGAAGTAAAATTTGTAGGTGGAAAAAGTGAGCTTAATATTTAGAGTTCTTCCCTAATTCACCTACATATTGAGAGAAATTTTATGAGAGGTGAAAGCTTTGTTTCATAAACATATAGTGATTAGAACATCACAAATCACAACACAAAGGTGTTCAAGAGGGCTTCTTCACAAGGGACTTGAAGAAGCTTATACATCCACAATCAAGGAGGGTTTTAGAGAAGACAAAGAGTAATCTTGAAGGGAAACATCAAAGAGGCCATATCTTGTAGTTCTTTGCTTTTGATTAAAGTATTTGAGCTATGGGCAATGTGGTGATCCACTAGATTTAGATGGTATCAGACTCACAATCTTGTGTGTTGTGTGTCCTTGGAGAAACTCACCTTCTTTTGTTTTTCCTTAAGATAATGTTCACAAAAGTCTATATCAATATGATTCAACCCATCAAGTCTTCCTTAGGATAACATAACTTCCATGCCCTTTCCACACATATGGCTAAGCTAATAATGCACCAACTTTGTTTTAGCTACCAATAACATTACTTCCCTAGTGCATGTCTTCCCTATCATATTGAGAGTCCCATTCATTTTTCCACTAGCTACCACTAATCCTCCTTTTGTGATTTTTAAGGAATCATGAACAAAAGTGGTTACATAACTTGTATTCGCCAATTGACTTACTAATACATAGTGGAGTCAAGCGGGATATGTGTTGTACCCCATGCGTATTCAAAACACATTCATTAGATGATCTCAAGTTCAAATATTCATTTCTACCAATTTCACAAGATTCATCATCTCCCTATAAACCTTCCCCAGATTCTTCTTATTTTACTTAAGTAAATTGCTAGAATAAGGAATAAAATGAAAGGAAGCACTTGATTAAATAATTGATGTATTCTCCTTTAACTCACAAGTGAAGACAAGAATATCATCTAAATCTAATTGTTGTGCTACAATGACACTAGCAGTCTCCTCATAATCATTTGATTGCTTATTAGAGTTCTTGTAGTCCTGCTTAATATGCCCTTTACGTTTGCACTTCAAGCATTACTTATAATTTTTACCCTTAGACTGGACTCATCCTTTAGAATTTGACTTTCCCATGCTGTTGTCACCCCTATCATAATTTTACCCCCTACTCGCCGCCTTGAGTACATTATTATCTAATGTCTTTAACTAATCTCATCCCTCCTCTCCTACTGAAGAACAATATTGACTACCTCATGCAACTTCAAAACTGGTGATTCTTTTAGAACTACTAATTGTCAACATCGTCTCTTCCTAACTTTTGGGCAGCATGTAGAGAAATAATACCACTAGTACCAATTCATTAAGCTTCATACCAACAAATAATAATTTCAAAGACAAGTTGAATTCTTTGTGCTCAATAAAGCTTCCTCCTTCATACATATTCTTGTTTAACAACTGGTGCAAAAGATAAATTTTTTAGCATATGAGGGCTTCTCATACATCCCTAATAGCTTTTCCATTAAAACTAGCATTGTCTTGACCTGAAACATGTTGAATATGATGGAAGGATGCAGCTCAACTGTACCATGTCACACACCTTTAGGTCCTCCCGGTGGTCCTCCAACATATTCAATGACTTCTTCCCTATCAAAAATCTCCATAGACCCTTTTGTCACATATAATCCTCAATTTGAATCTTCCACAAGTAAAATTTTTATTGTTCAACATCTCTATGTTCAATTTGCTATCGTCATAAGTGAATACCAAAATCAAGTAAACGTGTTAAAATCCTCTAAGGTTCCCACAGATAGTGCCACTTCTTAGGGCATTAGGTGTCTTACTAAACCCTAACCTTGACTAATGGCTATGACTTTGAGGCACATGATCACTTAGCACCGAGGACTCTCCTGCATCCATCTTCTAATGTCCTTTTGTGCATACATATGTGTACAAATTATGTGCAGTGGCGAACAACCTATGATCCAAAGCTCGGTAGGCTTGCCTACTACTTAGATCATAATAAATATGCAAACTACATTCACCCTAAGCATGCACCTACATTCATCATAACACAGGAATACAATTCTTTTCAGACTATTGGTTTATGTGAACATACAATATGCCATGTAATGTTGTGCCATTCAACCAAAGTGAACTATATGGACAACAGATCAAATGAAACATGTGCAGTAATTACTTTATTAACAAACTGATCTTTATCATTTAAAAGATATGTAACCACCATGAAATCTAACCTGACTATCCCTATTTCATAGTTAGAATATCATAAAAGGAAAAAGGAGTCATTCTACCCTAAACATATTTAAGTAAATAGTGTACCATGATTTACAAAACTATAAACAATTGTCTTCCACTTTACCCAGACACCCTTCACCGAAAGGGCTGCATCTTGGTTCACTCATCTACAACCAACACTCATCCTAATGGTATTACATACTATTCCACCAAAAAAACTTTGAAAGCCCACATGGACTATTTCAGTATATTTTTTATTGTTCACTCGGCATAAAAACGTTATGCTTTCTTGTCTTGTTACCCATCTTAGGTAATCCCTTCCCACCCCATGGTTTAAGAATGATGAAAACATGGGCAATCAATTCATTCCATCAATTTCAAAGATCTTTAGATTTTTGAGATTTTAGGCATTGGCTATTACCCCTTAAATTTCCATTTTCTAACTTATATACGCCATCTGGTATTCCCTTACCCATCATAGGCATTCAGTACACAAATCAACAAACTTTAAGAGATCACCTTGATCAGCAAGCATATCATTACCTCAATCTCATTTATACCCTTAAACATGACAATTCACAATATCATACAAATGACTATTCTACCCTTACACCATGTACAACACATTAGTTAACCAAGTAACATTCTACATATGTAACTCCAACATGTTATGGAGTAGTCTCAGTCTATAATTATGAACATGCAAACATTTGAAACTTGAAAGTTTCAAGCTTTGCTCAAACCAGGTAATTGGCACTAACAACTACCCATCTAATTCTTATATAAGGTAAAACCCTCATTCCTTGCTAATTTAATTTTAATTTTAAAGAAAAATACCAAAACATGTCCAATAGACATGAAAATTTGACCACAGTAAGTTCCATGGGTATATAGTTCATAATTAAATATTTGGTCAGATTTTGATCATTAAAATTATTTTTTCCAAACTTATGGAAATTGCTGGATAGTGCAGAGTTCCTTGAATGGTTAGGACTCCTAAGATCTTGTCTTGGTCATTTTGAATCCCAACAAATCAGGTATTTTTGCACTCGAACCAAAATTCAAAGGATATGGTCTCCAGAAAATTTGAGGTCGGCCTGAAACCATTTGGTACTCAAAAATTGTGAAGAACACCTAACTACATAAACTAGATTTTTGGACCTTTACCAATTCCAAAAACTCTAATAAATAAACCTATTATAATAAAAATATAGAAAATTTACAAACAAATCTAGACTATCTCAAGAGTCTTTGATGATTATCTTAGTCATTCAATGGGTTTTTGGCCCCGAAATGCAAGTTAGAAGTTGGGGTTTGGAAATTGGCATAAAACTGGTTTCAGAAATAAGAAATTGGTTGAACTAGGAAAAACTTCATGAAATTGTATGAAATTTTAACTATAGGGAATTTAGATGTCTTTGAACTCCCATAAAAATTTTAGAAAAAAAAATCGAGCACAATAAGATCCCAAAGCAATTCAACCTTTCTGGGTGCAAAATGAAATCAAGAGTGAAACTGCTTTTTCAAAACAAGTAAAACCTTACCCCAATGATCATCACCATTAATAAAACTTTTGAAAATTATAGTTACATACATGAGACATACTAAATAAGTCATTATAACATTCATACTTGCATCCTATCACATGCGTAAGAGCAATATCATATTCTAAACATCAAAGTTCTAAACTTGAACAAGGTCATCATCAAATCATGCTTTAACCATCAATCAGAAAACATAAATCATTCATAAATATGCATCAAATAACCCATTTTATCATAAACTAAAGTATAGGAGGTAGTCCCTACCTCTTCCACAAACAAAAACTTCTCTCCACACGTCAAGCCTCCTTGCTTAGCCTTGGAGTGAAAGTATTGCTTCTCCAAGCTTCAAGAGGCTCTCCAATGGCTTATAATTATCAAAAGCTCTAAGATGATCGGAAGAGGGGGTAGCTAGGGCAACTAAGAATGGGGAAAAGATAGGGGACAGGGAGAACCTATGAGTTGAGAAGAATGAGAGTAATTGTTTATAATTAAACCCTTTGCAAATATACAAGACAATTGTGCTAGGACGAGTATTTGAGGGTTGTCGAACTTCAGGGATGGATTAAATTAGTACTAAATCTAAGGGGCAATTTTTTTTATGATTGAAATTTAAAATAACTTAACTTAAAATTAAACAAAAAAGTAATTGACAAGACAAAACGAAAGAGAGCAATATGGTGGCTATTACTTAGGAAATCAAATCCACTAATAAAATCGTAATAGTTCCTTAATCTCTAATCTAAATCTTGTGAGAATATAAACAAGTATTCTCAGCTACAAGCTAGAATTAAGTTAGAAATAATCAGCAATTAACTTCTGGCATGACTTTATATTCAACATAGAACAAATCATTTACACTAAACCTAACTATGGACATGAGAGTCTAATTTTAGCATAAACCATCCAATTCATTAATTGCATGAACATCAAAATCTATTGCATAGTCATTTCATCTAAATCACAAAAATTAAAATCAATTTAAATATGAAAACCATATAAGTCTATCATCGACAAAACAAAAAATCAACATAGAATTGAATAAACATGAAAACTCTTTTGTTAAAAAAGAAATCTTTGTCAAATAATTATCATTATTCACAATTGATATATAATTTAAAAGAAAATTGAATTGAAACCTAGATATAATTTCATCAACTCCTAAGTAAAACAAACTTACCCTTGCATGGTTGAAGAAGGCTCTTGAATTTCCATTAAAGTCTTTGATGACTCCATCTTCTTCTGCCCTTTGTTCTTTAGATAATTAACTAGAATCCATTAATTTTGAGCCCCCTCATGTCTTTATATAGGCATAAGAGTCATTGGAATAAGTCTAATTCAAAAATGAATCAAAACTAGCTTAAATTAGGAAACTATTCATTAAGCCAATTGATCATCATGCCTAGTCGATTGATCGGGAAGACTGTCTGTGATTTTTCAATTTCCTTCATAGCCGATCGATTGTCCTAGGAGTTTCAATTCAAAACATCACACAAGTATTTTCTAACCTAATTAACCCTAATTCTCAATTATCTAAGATATATTAACTATTAAACAAGACTAGAAAATAAAGTAAATAAGGGTAAAAGAACATATAAATTATACTTAAAAGGGAGGTATGGGGTCAAGCCAAATATGAGAGGGGAGAGACATGGGGTAGATGGCCTCAAAAGAGAAGGAGACTATTCTTGAACTCTGATTGGACGTAAATATTGATCCCTAAAATGTCTAAATCTCAAACCAACATTCATAATCATGCAAGATTGTATAAATTGGAATTTTCTGTAGGGAGATATGGTTATTTTATAGAGACTCGATCATGCAAATTTTGTTTTCACCTCATCCTGATTTTGGGTAATTTGAATGGCTTGGCACTAAACTGAAGGGCAAATTTGATAAACATTTTGCCCCTTCTAAGGCCTTTTTACCTGCTTGCCAATTCAGCCCCTCATTCCTTTACTTAAATTGATCAATCGTAGCATCCCAGGCAAATCTCATCCGCCCACCGGTACTCTTGCGTACTCTGGTTAGGTCATTTAGATGGGTATGCTAACTTTCATAAGAGAAACCATGAGGTCAAATTGTTGTCTTTCAGAACTTCGGTTATGGTTTTAGGGTTTTGAGTGGCCTAGTTGACAATGTTGACCTAGCAACACATACTCTTGCCCTATATTAGGAAGGTTCTCGCCCCCACCCCTTAGTGTTAAGGGGTCAAACATAAGGTGTTACCATGGTAAGGTTTTACAATAGGGGGTTAATTTCTCTACCTAAGCTATTTAACTAAAGATATTCTTTTGAATTTTTGGGGTGTTCCAGAAAAAACCTTGTTTCTGCCCCTTATAAGAACTTAAGACAACCCACTTTTGGCTTCTCAGAGAAAAGCCAAAACTCAACTCTGACACGACACTAGTCATGACCCATGTGTATTGCTTTTATAAGCAACTCAGTTAGTAAAAAATGAGTCTGTAATGGACTTGCTTTTCCCCATATTCAAGTCACTAATGTTAAAATTGTGTTGACGTCACACATAACTCCAACAAGTCAGTTATACAATAGTAATGCATTGCACATACTTGATCATGCAATATTTCACACTCACATTGTGGTGACCCTGTGAGATGTTAAACAACTTTTGTTTTTTAACAAGTCCATTATACTATAGTATAGCATAAAGGATAGTAATGTATAGTGCATACTCGATAATATGATAGTAGTGTAAAATATACATTGATAATATACAATAATAAATCACACATACTTGAGAAGAAGGCACTAATGTATTAGAATATATATATTACATTGGATAATATAACAGTGCGATCATATAGTCTATAAGATGATGCTTCACACTATCATTGTTGCAACTTTATGATAAGTTAAACAAGTTTTGTTTTTTATAATATAATACTTATTTTACACCATATAGTTGTAAGTGAGAGTTTAATATCTGTCTAAACAACCTAGTAGATCACCACATTGCCCCTAGTCTAATTATCTAATGAAGATAAAGACTACGAGATATGGCCTCGTTGTGCAAAATTTTTCTTTATAGCAAAAACAACAAAAAACCTAATGACTACATGCATTCATAATCAATCTATCAATAATCAAACCATAAAGCATGCATGATCAAACAAGGATCGGACGTGGAAAACCCAAACTAAGGTAAAAAACAATGGCACCTCAATCAAAGGCTAAATCTGTCACGCCCAGGGTTTTCAAAATAATTTTTATGAAATTTAAATAAAAATTCTGCAATATAACGGCTATAAATTAGTGAAAATTGACAAAAATACGAAACCTGTGAAAAATATTTTTATAATTCTCATTTATTTATATCAAATCCATCTCAATACTTTCTTATCAACTCAAAACAAAGATATAACAACGATAAAACGTTCAAAGCTCGTAGTTCATTCATCCCCCGGCGTGAATAACGAATAAAAGACAAAATTGCCATGGCCATGGGCTTTCAATATATTTTCCTAGGTGTAGCTAGGTACAAGTTCCATAATAGTCGAAAGTAATAATACAGTCCATGTAAAAAATAATACATGTAAAAGCGCTCACCTCACTTAATACATGTACTTCAAAATTTATTTACAACAGATCATGGCAAAAATTAATCAAAGAACAATAGAATAAAAAATCGACATGCTGTCCAAAAAGAGTATCCCCAAATGCTAAGCAGCTCTCAAGCTAGGCCCCACGGAAGTCCCTAAAGTGCCTGAGGATTAGAGAAAAAGAACATGAGTATTTTCATACCCAGTAGGAGAATCAAAATCAATGAACCATAAAAGTTCACACCAAAGCTGCTCTGCAAGATAATAGCAAACCATAAACCAAGAGAAGATAAATATAAAATCTCAATCAGAGTATTATAATTCCTCTAAGCTTCCTAGACTTACAAAATTTTCTTTCCACCTTACCTATAACAAATCACAACCTATCAAACTCTTATTCTCACATACATACTACTTACACTTACAATCTTATGTTTATTATCTTACACTTACACTCGACGATTAAAACTAATTAAATCTCAATTAGCTCTAATGTCGAAATGGAAGAATGCAGCTAGGGCGTCACCTTGACCTTCGGGGAAAAACCTACGCACTAAAAAGATTCTGAAGGCAAAGTACACCGGTGCTCATGGGGCACAGGATCAAACAGGTAAGAGTAGATCCATGATATTACTTACCTGAGTGCGCAAATGCGCACTCTCTGGGGCCATATAGGACCAGCAAAGGCCTAAAAATACCAATTAAGGCAGGAAAACTTACAAAGCCACTCTTGGGCAGAAAACTTACAATGCCACTCTTGGGCACAAAACTTACGGTGCTCTCAACAGAGCATCAAAAATCCTAACTTACACAAACACTACCTCCAAGGTATAAACTACATTAATCTTACAGGTGAAACTGGCCATCTGTCAGTCGTCAACCAAAACGGAATTTAATCCGTCAATCTAGCTAAGGACTCACTCTTATTATCAAACTACAAACTTTAATTATGTTGAAATTATAGATTATAAGTTATGCGGTTACCATTATGGTTCGCAAGCTTATCCATAGCTTATACCTAAGCTCCGATCATTTATGAGCCTATCTCTAAAATTCTAATCCGTCGAAATTGATAGTCACATATCAAAACTATGCACATCATCTGCACACATATAACTACTTGTAGTTCTGAACTAGACACCACACATACACCTTATAATATGTTTTATAACCCTTAGAACATATAAACATAAGTCTTCATGTAAACATGACGACCACTCATGCATTTAGCAAGAATTATAATTATTTACATGGGTCTTCTGCTCATTCATCAATCCCAATCACGATGAAGTCATAATGTGAATGTAAAACGAAACAACTAATTAATATACAAATAATTTTAAAATATACGCATATGGCCATTAAAATTAACCTCTGCACTTAACATCCTTCGCATTAATATACATCTAAACATCATGCAATTAAACACCTTAGTCTTAACATTCATTCTATCAGAAAAACACGCTAGAGTGAATTTCTAAGGTTCAAGGTCTCCTGCCTTGTCGTCTAGGCCAAAATTGATGTCAGGGCATACTACAAAGGCTACGTTGGTGCACACTCAGCAACCCATGCTCCCTTACACTACAAGAGACGGCTCTAGGGTAGAAACTGTAGCAGAGGTCTCTAATTAATGCCCGCGGTTATGAACGTCTCTCACAACACCCTCACCGGTGATTTAGATGCCTGCACACCCAAAAAGAGCTTAGGTCAGTCCAATAGTGTGGGTAAGGCATTGTCATGGAGGTGGTCTCTAGCCACTGGCAAGGCGGAATGGTCACTGGGCAAAATTTCCTGTGAATTTTTCTAGTGGATGAACATGCAGAGAGGGCGGAATAAAAATTGAAGAGGGAAAAAGTATGATCAAGATCTGAGGTGGGAGAGATGGCATCGGGACCAGCGGAAAATGGATCAAAATGGCAACTTTCGCCGGTCCCAGAAGAAGTTTGGCCCAAAAACAAGGTAGGTCTGCGAGAGGTTGTTGATCAGATTGAAAAATCCGATTGCATGGCATCCCACCTGTAACCCAAAGGGTTGGCAGAGTGGTCGATAGCCGGAAAATAGCTCACGACAGCCAACCCCGCCGACTATAGTAGTGGTTCGGCCCAAAACAGCAAAATCCCAAAAAATAGCCCGCAACGAAATCTCTGGAGACTAGGCCAACCGGAGTAAAATTGGGGAAAAGGGGTATACCTTCTTGTTAGCGGTGGCTAGGCAACTATTCTGGCGGCTTCGACAGCTTTCGACAACTCCAGCGATGTCTTACCCAAAACAGAGCTTCTTCCACAAATTAGCCAGCGGAACGTGGTGCAGGGGAGGCGTGACGGCGGCCAAAGACGGCGCGACCCATCCTACCGTGACCGGATGGCCAGACTCCGGCAAAGGTGAGGGGCGGTGGCAGAGCTCCAGTGAAAAGAAAAGTGGGGGGGGGGGGTCTCTCCTTTATGCCGGTGAAAATGACTGTGCAGAACGCGCTTCGCGTTCTGCGTTTTGTTCTGTTTTTTTTCTCCCACGTGCACCTATACTTCGCACGTCTCAACTGCTTATACCCACGCACGAACTCCCTACGCACAGTGAAATCCCCCACAAGACCCCACTGTGAACCTATCTTAAGGTTCGAGTTTTAAATTAAGCCCCAAACCTTAACTTACATGTTTAAACTATTGAAAGCGTACAAACCTTTTCCACCTACGACCGAGGCTACAAACAACACTAACATGTAATTATCGAGAAAAAAAAATACAGAAGCTTAAAACAAATAATTAATTTCCCAAGAAGCAAATAAATAACCACATAAAAGTCCCGGTCTTTCTCTCTAAATTCTCTATGTAAACTTTTGTTTACAACATTGGAGGATGAGAGAGATTCTACTCCCTGTGCCTACCCACCCTCCCTATTGTCGCCATGATGGGTCCTCACCAAAAAGCGCAAGTCCATTGGCCACCTTGGCCTCTGTGAACATGGATCTCTCGATGGTCCATGGCATACCTATCTTTGATTCTTCTCTTGCTTGACTCCACTCGCACCTTACCTACCTAGAAGCCAAAATCGAAGAAGTGGGTTAAGAACTTCCCAAGGCGCACCATTCGTTGGTGGCCATTGATATGAAGTCAAACTCTTTGAAGTAGAAGCAGCTCAAAGGTGCTTTCATCAGCTTTTCTAGGCCCACTTGCAGCCTAGTCACTTGTCCTTGCCTCGATCAACCTTGGTCCAAACGTCTCCTCCCTTGGTCGTTGTTGACAAAGCCACCACCACTTCTAGTGATCCTCTTGCCCTTCCCTTTAAACCCTTGCATGCTTCATCCTCCCAATCGCCTATCGTACCTCCATTGGCATGCTTTCTTATCTATTCTGGCCTCCAACACCTTGAACCAGTAGGAGTCTTGTTCTCCATCGATCATCTTCGACTCTGAGTGAAAGAACATATGAGTAACATGTTAAGTTTAATGGCTAATTTCTTTGTCAAAATTATATCTAGAAACCTTAAGTATGTATTTAGTCTTAAAATATGATGAAAAGTTATTGTAGTTGAGTCAAATTTGAAATTGAAAGACTTGAAAAATAGGAGCAAATGCGTTTTTATCGCTTAAGACAAAAGACTGAAGGATGTTGAAGGTTTTTGAAACTTATTTAGATTACATTTGTATACTAAAATCACTTGGAGAAGTTTCAGAAGTAATTTCAAGGGTTTTAAGAGGGTCTATGGTAAAAAGGGCAAAAGTGTAATTTGACAGACAAAACTATTAGTCATTGGACAAAAGGATTGATGCAACAATTGATTGACAGATGATTTTGCCTTGTGTAAAAGGAACCCTAGAGTTATTGATCAATCGCTTGAAGTATTCTGCACAAAACAAACAATGAACGATCAATTGCTATTTGGCATGTTCAATTGCTCTAAGGATTAGTTATCCTAATCAAGCCAGTTAGAATTCAATTTCTTTTTTCATTAAAGCCAAATACCTGAATCAGTTTGGAGGGAT
The DNA here is from genome assembly GCA_035235625.1 of Saururus chinensis. NCBI lineage: Eukaryota > Viridiplantae > Streptophyta > Magnoliopsida > Piperales > Saururaceae > Saururus > Saururus chinensis. Next base: position 25,081,769 of record CP141142.1, read on the forward strand.
ATATAAGAGATAATAAATAACGAATTTTGAGAGAGAGAAAACCTAAAGGAGTTTTGAGAAAAAGGGTTATACCTTTTGCATATAGTTTTCCAAAGTATATTCACATTAAGCTTTGAATTGAAGATCAATGGTAAATTCATAAAAAAAAAATTTACAACTAAGAAGAGATTTCACATAGAGATTTCAAAGATGAGTTGCAACATATTTTTAAAGGGAGATTGAAGATTCTTAGGAGGCCAAAGTCAATACAATAAGAGGAGTTTGTTGAAGGCTAAAAGAAAACAAAGATAAAGTAAGGAGGAGAAAGAAGTTTCAAGTGCTTAAGGAAAGTATAGATCTAAACATAAAGTGTTTGTGTTAGTTAAAACAAAGGTCGGTGGTTTGCTTGTATCGATGTAAATTGTCTTACTTATTAGTAGCACATTGATTTGGTTCTGCTTTGGAATTGCCCTAGTTTTTTACCTGACTTTGAGTTTTCTAAGCTAAAATTATTGTATATTCATGTGTGAATTAAATGCTTACGGTTTGAATGATTGATATATCATGGGTGAGTTTTGAGAGAATATTTACTTGACTCCAATAGCCAAAGTTAATACGACTTTAGGTTGGTTTTGTTGGATCAAATAAATGGCTAGTTTAAATAACTCAATGAATGAATATGGAGACCTAGTAATCCAATGAATAGACCTCTTTTGTTTGATGGCCAAAATTTCTCATATTGAAAAAATAGGATGGGAGCATTTATACAATTGCTTGATAAGAATGCATAGAAAGCGGTTATTAAAGGCTAGAGTCCTCTAATGACTAAAGACAATAAAGGTTATATGTATGTAATATAGCCATTTATATATCTTTATTTTATGTATTTTAGGATTAATTTTATATTAACAAGTGGCTTATTAGAGTTTAATTGTGTTTTATAGGGTTAGATGAGCTTAATCCATGAAAAGGTTATTTTGGATTGTTGAGGATAAATTTCTATGCGAGTTATCTCAACCTAGTTTGATTTGGAAGGTTACAACCAATTAGATGCATTGATTAGTTGAAGCAAGGACTCAGAGCTAAACTTTCATTATTGCACATAATAGCTAAAGTAATGAGTATGAAGCATTTAAGGCAGATTCACCATGCTAGGATATGTTGGACTAGTTCACATAGAAGAGGCATTGGGCAACACTTGATGGGCTTTAATAAAGTTTAGTCCACATTAAATCTTACCAATTGAGGTAGTTGTCCTATTTGTCTATTTTAATATTGTAAGTAGATTTAATAGCAGGAAAAGTTAAAAGACAAAGAAGATATGTTACTCATGTGATTGAGGTGCCGGCTTTTGTGAAGATACAAAGTAAGGCAAATATGGAAATCACATGACCTGGTTTAGAAAGAAGAAAAGGAAAAGAGTTGATTGTTAGAATAAAAAGGGTAGCAAATGAAAAGAGAAAACATATGATATTAGTTGGCTGACTTATCCAAGCACTATATAGAATTTTCCAATACGGAGAGGCAGAAGGCACATAAGAAAGTGTTGGACCTGTATGAGCCCATGTATAATTTGGGCTGGTAATCGGGCCGGGTTCCGGCCCGCCTGAGCCCGATAAGCCAGACAGCTCACAACCCATTTAAAGGCAAACGGTCATGAACCGGTCATGACCTATAACTACATTCAACTCATAAAGAGTTATTTTTGGCCTCATAATAAAATATAACCTGAATATATTGTAAAACTTGATTATTGGGGTCAAATATTCTCTGAAAATTACTATTTTATTATTTTTTAAATAAAAGATAAATATAAATTTTATAAATCCTATTTAGATATGAAAATATCTTAATGGATTAGGCCTACTTAATGCATTTTCTAAAGGGGTTTCAATTTCCCTTGGCTAATGTAGTTATTGTTTCATATTTTTTTAATTGGCTCCTATGCATCAAATTGGTACGAGTCAATCAATTGTGTAATTTCGATTGTTACAAGGTCAAAGGTGATTTAGTTGCTATGTAATACTTAAAATGCACTTAAAGCTATGGAAGACAGTATTGGTCAATACCTATTAATAAATTTTTTATTGTTACCAAAAGCTTATATGTATCGGCCGTACTGTATCAATATGACCGATACATACGATACAGTATTGAAAAGTACTTTTTTTAAAAAAATTATTTTAAAAATTCTATTTTTTTCTTAAAAAAATTCAAACCCAACTTCTTTGAAAGTTTAAGTTTTTGTTATATTAAAAATAATATTTTTAAAATTATATAAAATCACTATGGGTAGGTCCATATAATTTACATAATTATTTTTTTTTACATATAGTGCTCCACAACTATGCATTCTACAATCTTATTATGCTTTAAAAGAAATATTATAATAATATATTATTAATTATAATACTTTTCATGTTTATAAAAGTGTTTATGTCCATTTCAACGCATACCAAGCATATCATTAACACGTACCTATATCTATAGCCATTGATACTGTCATTCGTATCGATATGACATTTCATGCTTAAGGATGAAAAAAAACACTTTGGAAGCTAAATTCTGAATTAGAAGAGTGAATTTGAAAGCTAAGTTGGCATCCCAAAAAAGAATTGCCTTTGATCTAGTTGAGGGTTTATACCAATACAGAGTTGACATAGATTGAAATAATCTACTTATTATCCTATTTGCCATTGCCATATGAGTGTGGATTATTTTAAGTCATGTGTTTGCACTGTCTTGATAACAGCGAAAATATTTTGTACATAATATAATTTATCTGCTTTTGATCTATTATATCTCATTCTTCTGTAGGCAGAAGCATAATTTTAAAATTACATACAAATTTCCCATGCTCTGACCAGCACGACTCTCTTCTACTTCAATAGCTACACCTAGCCTTCTGATCAAATCTTGTTTCAATGCTTTCATTCTTTTATCTAGGCTAGTAGCTACTTGAAACTGAGAAATGCAGCTATTGCCTTCTTCAATACCAACAATCAGTATGCCCAGCAACAAAGCATTATCCATAACGCACAAGACAACCTACTTCATAATAAGAGCGAATCCCAACTTCCACATATCATAACAAGAACTAAACTCTAGTAGCTTCTCATCAAACTCAAATACCAACACAAGTAATTGCGAAATAAGGCACAATCTTAAAGAAATGAGTTGTTTACTCAACATCCACAATTAATAATCATGGATTACATATAGCCAATGGGGAAGCACATAAAAAGTATAATTCAGAAAAGCCCAAAACTTGATTATATTCCTTCAGCTTTGTTCCTCACCATCTCCTCCAATCTCCCTGTCCTCTGTAGCAGCAGCCATCAACTCATAAAAGTTCTCTATCTTCTCCAGTAGCATCTCAATCTAATCAATGGAAAGGAGAAAGGTCAGTGCTAATTCAGGAGAAATGACTAAGAGAAAACCATAAATCCTACGTTAATACAAATCCTACTGTTGATGTCATGATCTCTGAAAAGAAGTGAAAATGCGGTAAGTATGACAACCTTGACACTTAACTTGGGAGTCCTAAAAAGTTTTGAAAAAATTCTTATTTTTCTCAACAGCCAGTTCATTGTTTTTCAGGATCTCAGCAATGGTGACTACAGTTGCTATGGCTGCAAATTCACCATAGAAAAAGAAGTAATAATAAGTATCTTGGAGGTCAAAGGAAGACACATAAAACAAAGAAGAAACAGATAACCAAATTTGTTTTAGTATAGCTACATATACTCTAGCAACCCATGGTTGCTGGCATCACACTGGCAGCAATGGTCTATTTTTTGCAAGTAGCAGTTTAAAAAATTAGACCATGTTATAAATTTACTACTCATAATAGTATTTACAAAAAAAAATACTGATGGACATAGTGCAATTTATGTTTCTTGTCACAAACTTGAATTTTTATAAACAGCCTTTTTCAATTCCTTGGAATGCGCAAAATTTCGATAAAATTGTCTTTGTTCCTTCAAAACAACTATGAACATTTAAAACCAAATCATATAATCTAGATCGTAACAAGTACCCAATTATTTATTAATATTACAATGCCAAAAACATTCCCAAGACAAGCCATATTTCATTCTAAGCAGTAAACATCATTAAGTGAAGCGGAAATAAAGTGTAATATAAGTTGGAAGTTCACACCATTAAAGTACCAAAAATTAAATTGTAGTATGAAAATTCAAGATAAACAACAAAACCGAGCATAAAGAATGGTGCAGAAAAAAGATAAACAATCTAGTCATCAAGCAGTTTATGGTATGAAGTACAAATAAGTACTGAGACTCAGTTTATGGTATGATATTCATCTGAATGAAACAAAGAAAGACTACTTCCATAAACATAGGTAAACTACTTACAGCTCTTGTTCAAAGATTACAGAAACAGATTATGGAACATAAATTTGTTTCAATTAACCCCTAAATGAAGTTGTCAACCTTACCTTGACCCTCACAAAAAACAAAAAAGTTCACTTTTTTACTGATGTACCAATCACATACAAATTGAAGACCCATGGGAAAAGCATACATTTTAGTCCTTGCAAGAAACAATCAACGACAGGGAAACAATGTATGCCTTCTCAACCCACCCATCCCAAATCCTCCACCAATTTAATTTCTACCCCATATTTATTTCCACCAAATTCAAATTTTATACCAAAAAACAACTGTAAAAATAAAATTTCCCTGAAACATTCTTAGATTCATCACACTCCGAGTTAAAAAAAAGGAGAGAAAATCTGATTCACAACCAGCGATGTGACCCTCATACCATAGGACGAAGTGGTTGAATAGATCACTACTCCCGACCGCCGGCTACTAGGTCAACGGTGAAGCCACCATCTCCAATTGCCTTGGGTGTCAACGTCAACAACAGAGAGAGAGGATGCCCTAGGCGTGAGGTCAGAAGAGATGAAGAGGAATGGGTCTCCGTCTACCCTGTAATTGGGAAGCCGTGACCATCCACGAGCTAATAGTTTACACCCAGAGAAGTTGTCCAAGGAACGAAGGATTCGGAAGCGGAGCACCAAACAGTGACGGTGAGGAACTCGGGCGGGCAAAGGAGGTGGATTCGGGTTTGGGAGGCAAGAAGGAAAATCAAAAAGCGGGACCTATTAGGACCCCCTGGTGGAGCCCGAGCCTAGTTTATTTTATGAGAGCCCGATAACAACCCGTTCGTATATGTTTATATGGGCTCGGGCCGGGCCGGTCAAACGGGCTCAGCCCTATATATAATATATCTTGATCTGTATTAAGGGACCCACTTCCTATTGAAGATGAAGATTAATTTGGGCATGGTTTTAACCCCAAAGTCGTTGAACACGTATGAAAGGAATTATCCAGTAGAACCATTGTATGGGACACATAGTAGATATAACTTTTGAATAAGTGACACATTTGATAAATTTATACGTGTTTAAAATTGAGTAAGATGAGGCACAAATTATGGATTACGTGTTTAAAGATAAATAGATATATATACAGACACGTGGTAGAGCGGTTCCACTAGATACTTTCTAAGTATGAAAGAAGATGTCTTGGACGGAAAATCAAAGTGGAAAATAGCGGAGCACTAAGCCCGAAGGGACAAAGCAGAGTAGACGTTTAATGTGAAACAGCCAATTCAATTGAGGATTTTGTCCACCAGCCACATTAACAGTTCCAACGTGAGAAGAAATCAACAGTCAAAGCGCAGAATAGAAACTCAGTTCGTAGCAATAGAAAAAAAGGGAAGAAAATAGGGAATGGCAAGTACGAACCAGGAACCAAAGAAAAAAGAAAAAAGATTTAAAGAGAATGAATTGGGCAGAAAGAAAAGCCTACAAAGATAATGATTAAACACATCCAGAAGCATCTATTCAAGGTCGAAGTTGAAGCTTGAGGAAGGTACGAAGAGTGCTGTCCAGAAAATATAAAATGAGGGTAGAAAATTTCAGAAAATAGAGCAGACTGAGGGATCACGAACTAGGGAAGAAGCAGTTCATTTCATCCTCTAGAAACGTGCATAAGAGGGTCTAAGAGAGATATAATTTGATTTTTATTGAGAAGAATAAGTAGAGAAAGAAAGAAAAACAATCTCAGCCACGGTTACTGTAGCACTTGAGAGGATAACGACGGTGTTTACAAGTTACTATAGGGGTCAACAATTTTTTAGAATTTGCTCCTTTCTCCTACATTCATGGCCTTCTAAATTCATTATCAAGGCTTAGATGAAGCCCTAAATAGATTTGATTTTACTTAAGTTTTGAACTGATGCAAGACTTTATTCTACGTATTCAATTGAAGTTCCATTATTTTCAATTCTATACACTTAGAGAGAGGGTAGGGTTGTGTAATAAATGAAATCGAACTAAAGAATGCTCATGTCCAAGAGGAACAGGTGCACTCTAAGGTGGTTTTTGAATGAAATTTTTATTTTTAATTGAAATATTTGCTCAAGAGATATATGTTTTCCAATTTGTTTTAGATGTCCGACAAGAGTATGTACAATTTTTGAAGCATGTGTCTTAGAGGAATATGAGAGAACTACATCGATTTGAGACTTACAAATCCAAGTAGAGATATAATTAATTTATTTAGTGTGGATTTGATGCACTACAACAAAACTAACTATTAGCAACACTTTTAAGCATCACTAATAATACTGTAAATGTCCCTAATAATTATTAGCGACGCATAAAAAACGTCACTAAATGCATCGATAAAACTGCCATCGCTATTGCATATTAGCGACGCACAGGAAAATGTGTCGCTAAAAATATGTATTAGTAACATATAATAAACGTCGCTATTAGTATACTATTAGCGATGCTTTTTATTAAATGTCGCTAATAATATAGTATTAGCGACATTTACCAAACGTTGCTAATAAAAATATTATTTATATTTTTTTGTTAAAATATAATTTTTTTTAAAAAAATTAAAATATAATTTTTTTAAAAAATTAAAAACTAGTATTAGAGACATTTATGTAAACATTGCTAATGTGTATAATTATTTAAAAAAATAATAAAAAAAATTATTTGTAAATAAAAAATAATTTATCACAATTAGCGACGTTTAGAAATACGTCACTAAAAGTATTACAAAAATAAACAAATTAAAAAAGTCTATTAGCGATGCTCCACAAGAGCATCGCTAAAATAATTAAATTAAAAAAAACTTACCAAACTGGGTCACTACCCGGTTTGGAAGGTCGCGGGTCAACAGTGACCTGTGTCGCGGGGCGCTGCTGCACCCCGCGCATGTGCTGCTGCACCCGCATCACGGGGAGTGAGGCGGGGTGTGGTGCTTGGGGCCCTGCGCACCGTCACGGGGTGGGACAGCGGGTGCCGGGCGAGACAACACGCAAACGGAAAGAGCGGGGCGATGTGTAGAGCAGCACGGGGCTTGACGGCGGGCGCAGTGGGGGATAGAACGGCATGCGCAGGGCGGGACAGAAGAGTGGTGCGATGTGCGGAGCGGCGCAGGGTGGGGTGGGACGGAAGGCGCAGTGTAGGATGTGGCACGGGTCGAGGCGGGGAGGGATGCTGGGAGGGGCGCGGGGAAGGGAAGTGAGGAGGGCGGGGGGAGGGGAAGGGAAGGGAGGATGGCGGAGCCGGGTTGCGGTGGCGGGGGGCTGGAGGCGGTTGAGCCAGGAAGGCGGTGGAAGAGAGAAGCGGCGGAGGAGAGGTGGAGGAACGACGGAGAAGGGTTGTGGAATGGAAGAACGAAAATTCCCCGCGTGGTAATTCGTTTTAGCCACGTTTCTTTGGAAACGTCGCTACAATGTTACCTATTGCAACATTGCATTTGAAACGTCACTAAAACATACCCATATTGCGACATTTCTAACAAACATTGCTACTACGTTTACAGCTTTCGCCATTTTGCACCAAACGTAGCAATTAGTATATATTTGCGACGCAAATGATTTGGTCTCTCTCTGCCCACCTCTTCTCTCTCTCTCCTCCCTCTATACTCTCTCTCTCCCTTCTCTCTCTCCACTCTCCTCTCTCCCTCTCTCTCCCTCTCTCCTCTCACTCCCTCTCTCCTCACTTCCTCTCTCCTCCCTCTCTCTCCCTATCTCCTCTCTCTCCTCTCCTCCCTCACTCCTCACTCCCTCTCTCCTCTCTCTCACTCCTCCCTCCCTCTCTACTCTCTCTCCTCCCTCTCTACTCTCTCTCTCCTCTCTCTCTCTCCCTCCCTCCTCTCTCTCTCCCTCTCACCTCTCTCTCTCTCCCTCTCTCCTCTATATCTCCTCCATCTCTCCTCATCTCTCTCCCTCTCTCCTCTTCTCACTCCCTCTCTCCTCACTTCCTCTCTCCTCTCTCCTCCCTCTCTCTCCCTATCTCCTCTCCTCCCTCACTCCTCACTCCTCACTCCTCACTCCCTCTCTCCTCTCTCTTACACCTCCCTCTCTCCTCCCTCTCTCCTCTCTCTCTCCTCCCTCTCTCCTCATCTCTCTCCCTATCTCCTCTCTCTCCCTCTCCTCCCTCACTCCTCACTCCCTCTCTCTCTCTCTCTCTCTCCCCATCTCTCCTCTTTCTTCACTCTGTCTCCCTCTCCCCTCTCTCCCTCCCCCATCTCTCTCTCTCCTCCCTCTCCCCTCTCTCTATATTTTAAAATTTTAATTTAAAAATTAATAAAAAATAAAAATGTCTTAGCAATATATACGTCGAGTATTAGCAACGTATATACCTATACGTCCTAATACATATTCTAATTTCATTATTTTTCATTTATTTTTGAATAAATAAAAAAAATTCCTCTCCCCTCTCTCTCCCCTCTCTCCCTCCTCCCTCTATCTCCCTATCTCCTCTCTCTCCTCTTTCTCTCCTCTCTATCTCCCCTCTCTCTCTCCTCCCTCTCTCCCTCTCTCCCTCTCTCCTCCTCTATCTCCCGCTCTCCTCTCTCCTAACTCCCTCACTATACTCTCTCCCTATCTCCTTTCTCTCCTCTCTCCCTCCTCTCTCCTCTCTCTCCTTCTCACCTCTCTCCCTCTCTCCACTCTCTCTCCTCCCACTCTCCTCTCTCCTCCCGCTCTCTCCCTCTCACCACTCTCTCTCCTCTCTATCTCCCTCTCTCCTCCCTCTTCCCCTTCTCTCTATATTTTAATTTTTTTATTTAAAAAATAATGGAAAATAAAAAATAAAAAAGTAGGAGCAACACATATGCATCTACGTCGCTAGTACCCTTAGTATTAGTGATGTATATGATCATACGTCGCCAATACATGTCTTATTAACGACGTATATACCTATACGTCGCTAATACATTTTTATTTCTTTACTTTTTATTTATTTTTAAATAAAAAAATAAAACAAAATTCCTCTCCCTCGCTGCCCTCTCTCTCCTCTCTCCGCACTCTCCCTCTTCCCTATCATTCCCTATCTCATCTCCCTCCTCTCTCCCTCTCTCCATGCTCTATCCCTCCTCCCTCTCCCTCCCTATCTCCTCTCTCTCCCATTCCCGTCTCTCTCCTCTCTGCCTCTTTCTTCTCTCTCTCCTCCCTCTCTCTCCTCTCTCCTCTCTCTCTCTCCACCCTCTCTCCTCTCTCTCTCTCCACCCTCTCTCCTCTCTCTCTCTCTCTCCTCCCTCTCTCCTCTCTCCTCTCTCTTTCCTCCTCTCCCCTCTCACCCTTTCTCCACTCTCTCTCCTCCCTCTCTCTCCTCTCCCTCTCTCCTCTCTCTCTCCTCCCTCTCTCTCCCTCTCTCCTCTCTCTCTCCTCCCTCTCTCTTCCTCTCTCCTCCCTCTCTCCCCTCTCTCTATTTTTTATAATTTTTATTTAAAAATTAATGGAAAATAAAAAAGCAGTAGCGACACTTATGCATGTATGTCACTAATACCCTTAGTATTTGCGACGTATATGATTATACGTCGCTAATACCCTTCTTAGTAGTGACATATAAGTATTAGCGACGTATATACCTATATGGCACTAATACCTTTTTTTATATTAAATTTATTTTTAAATAACAAAAATAAAACAAAATTACTCTATCTCTCTGCCCACTCTCTCACCTCCCTCTCTCTCCTCTCTCTGCACTCTCCCTCTCTCCTCCTCTCTCCGCTCTCTCTCCTCCCTCTCTCCTCCTCTCTCTCCCTCTCTCCTCTCTCTCCCTCTATCTCTCTCCTAATTCCCTATCTCCTCTCTCTCTCCGCTCTCCCTCTCTCCTCCCTCTCTCCTCTCTCTCCTCCCACTCCCTCCCTCTCTCTTTATTTTAAATTTTTTATTTAAAAATTAATAGAAAATAAAAAATAAAAAAGTAGTAGCAACACATATGCACGAAAATCGCTAATACGCTTAGTACTAGCGACATATATGATTATACGTCGCTAAGACCCTCCTGATTAGCCACGTATAAACCATTACATCGCTAATATATTATTATTTCTTTATTTTTCATTTATTTTAAAAAAAAAACAAAAAAACAAAAATCCTCTCACTCTCTGCCCTCTCTCACCCCCTCTCTCTCATCTCTCCAAACTCTCCCTCCTCCCACTCTCTCCCTATCTCTTCTCTCTCCTCTCTCCACATTCTCTCCCTCCTCCCTCTCTCTCCTCTCTCCTCACTCTCTCCTCTCTCCTTTCTCCCTCTCTCCTCGCTCTCCCTATCTTCACTCTCTCTCCCCTCTCCTATCTCCCTCTCTCCTCGCTCTCCCTATCTTCACTCTCTCTCCTCTCTCCTATCTCCCTCTCTCCTCACTCTCCCTATCTCCACTCTCTCTCCTCCCTCTCTCTCCTCTCTCCCTCTCTCCTCACTCTCTCTCCTCCCTCTCTCCTCTCTCCTCTCTCCTCTCTCCCTCACTCCCTCTCCGCTCTCTCTCCCTCTCTCCACTCTCTCTCCTCACTCTCTCCCCTCTCTCTATCTTTAAAATTTTTATTTAAAAATTAATGGAAAATAAAAAATAAAAAAGTAGGAGCAACACATATGAATCTACATCGCTAGTACCATTAGTATTAGTGACGTATATGATTATACGTCACTAATACCCATCTAATTAATGTCATATATACCTATATATCGCTAATATATTTTTATTTCTTTATTTTTCATTGATCTTTTTAAAATAAAATAAAACAAAATTCCTCTATATCACTGCCCTCTTTCTCCCCTTCTCTCTCTCCTCACTCCACACTCTCCCTCCTCCCTCCCACTCCCTATCTCATCCCCCTCCTCTCTCCCTCTCTCCCTCTCTCCACACACTCTCCCTCCTCCCTCTCTCCCCCAATCTCTCCTCTCTCTCCTCTCTCCCTCTCTCTCCTCCTCTCCCTCCCTCTCTCCTCCTCTCCCTCCCTCTCTCCTCTCTTTCCACTCTCTCTCTCCCTCTCTACCTCTCTCCTCCCTCTCTCTCCCCCTCTCCCCTCTCTCTCCTATCTCTCTCTCCTCCCTCTCTCCTTCGTCTCTCCTGTCTCTCTCTCCCTCTCCCCCCTCACTCCACTCTCTCTCCTCCCTCTCTGCTCTCTCTCTCCTCCCTCTCTTTCCCTCTCTGCACTCTCTCTCCTCCCTCTCTCCCCTCTCTATATATTTTAAATTTTTTATTTAAAAATTAATAAAAAATAAAAACTAAAAAAGAAGTATCGACACATATGCTTGTATGTCGTTAATACCCTTAGTATTAGTGACGTATATGATTATACATCGCTAATACCCTTTTTATTAGCGACGTATAAGTATTAGCGACGTATATACCTCTACGTAGCAATTACATTTTTATTTATTTTTCATTTCTTTTTAAATAAAATAAAATTCCTCTCTCGCTTTGCCCTCTCTCTAGCTCTCTCTCTCTCCTCTCTCCACACTCTCCCACCTCCCTCTCTCTCCCTCTCTCCTCTCTCTCTCTCTCCACACACTCTCCCTCCTCCCTCTCTCTCCCTATCTCTTCTCTCTCCTCTCTCCCTCTCTCCGCTCTCTCTCCTCCCTCTCTCCTCCTCTCTCTCCCTCCCCTCTCTCCTCTCTCTCAGCGCTCTCCCTCTCTCCTCTCTCTCCTCCCTCTCTCGTCTCTCTCCCTCTCTCTTTATTTTAAATTTTTTATTTAAAAATTAATGGAAAATAAAAAAGTAGTAGTGACACATATGCATGTACGTCGCTAATACTCTTAATATTAGCGACCTATATGATTATACGTCGCTTAGGCCCTTCTGATTAGCCACGTATATACCATTACAACACTAATATATTGTTATTCCTTTATTTTTCATTTATTTTTAAATAAAAACAAAAAAAAATCGTCTCACTCTCTACCCTCTCTCCAAACTCTCCCTCCTCCCACTCTCTCCCTATCTCCTCTCTCTCCTCTCTCCCTCTCCACATTCTCTCCCTCCTCCCTCTCTCTCCCTATCTCCTCTCTCTCACATCTCTCCCTCTCTCCTCTCTCTCTCCACTCTCCTATCTCCCTCTCTCCTCGCTCTCCCTATCTTCACTCTCTCTCCTCTCTCCGATCTCCCTCTCTCCTCACTCTCCCTATCTCCACTCTCTCTCCTCCCTCTCTCCTCCCACTCTCTCCTCTCTCCCTCTCTATTCTCCCTCTCTCTCCTCTCTCTCTCTCCCTCTCCCTCTCTGCTCTCTCCACTCACTCTCCTCCCTCTCTCTCCCTCTCCCCTCTCTCTCCTCCGTCTCTCTCCCTCTCTCCTCTCTCTCTCCTCCCTCTCTCCCTCTCCTCCCTCTCTCTCCCCTCTCTCCCTCTCTCCTCACTCTCTCCCCTCTCTCTATATTTTAATTTTTTTATTTAAAAATTAATGGAAAATAAAAATAAAAAGGTAGAAGCAACACATGCATCTACGTCGCTAGTACCCTTAGTATTAGTGACGTATATGATTATACGTCACTAATACCCTTCTAATTAATGTCAAATATACCTATATGTCGCTAATATATTTTTATTTCCTTATTTTTCATTTATTTTTTTAAAATAAAATAAAACAAAATTCCTCTATCTCGCTGCCCTCTTTCTTCCCTTCTCTCTCTCCTCACTCCACACTCTCCCTCCTCCCTCCTCCCTCCCACTCCCTATCTCATCTCCCTCCTCCCTCCCACTCCCTATCTCATCTCCCTCCTCTCTCCCTCTCTCCACACACTCTCCCTATCTCCTCTCTCTCCTCTCTCCCTCTCTCCTCCTCTCTATCCCTCTCTCCTAACTCTCTCTCCTCTCTCTCCCTATCTCCTCTCTCTCCTTTCTCTCTCTCCCCTCTCCCTCTCTGCTCTCTCTCCTCCCTCTATCCTCCCTCTCTCTCCTGTCTATCTCTCCCCCTCTCTCCTCCCTCTCGCCTTCGTCTCTCCTGTCTCTCTCTCCCTCTCCCCCTCTCTCCCTCTCTCCACTCTCTCTCCTCCCTCTCTCCTCTCTCTCTCCACCCTCTCTCCCCTCTCTATATATTTTAAATTTTTTATTTAAAAAATAATAGAAAATAAAAAAAATTGTATTGACACATATGCATGTACGTCGCTAATACACTTAGTATTAGCGACGTATATGATTATACATGGCTTATACCCTTCTTATTAGCAACGTATATACCTATATGTGGCTAATACATTTTTATTTCTTCAAATTTCATTTAGTTTTAAATAAAAACATAAAATAAAATTCCTCTCTCTCCCCTCTCTCTCTCCTCTCTCCGCACTCTGCCTCCTCCCTCTCTCTCCCTATCTCTTCTCTCCTCTCTCCTCTCTCCCTCTCTCCACACTCTCCCTATCTCCTCTCTCTCCTCTCTCCACACTCTCCACACTCTCCCTCCTCCCTCTCTCCTCTCTCTCCTCTTTCCTCTCTCTCCTCTCTCCCTCTCTCTTCACTCCCTCTCTCCTCACTCTCTCTCTCCTCTCTCTCTCCTCCCTCTCTCTCTCCTCCCTCTCTCCTCTCTCTCTCTCGTCCCTCCTCTCTCCCTCTCTCCTCTCTCTCTCTTCCTTGTCTCCCCCTCTCTCTATTTTAAATTTTTTATTTAAAAATTGATGAAAAATAAAAAAATAAAAATTTATTAGCGACATGTATACATCGTTAATACTAAGGCTATTAGCGACGTATATGCATATACATCGCTAATACTTAAAGTTATTACCGATGTATATACCTATACACCGCTAATACATTTTTTATTTCTTTATTTTTCATTTATTTTTAAATAAAAAATTTCCTCTCTCTCCCCCTCTCTCTCCTCTCTCCTCTCTCTCTTCCACTCTTTCTCCTCTCTCTCTCTTCCCTCTCTCCTCACTCTCTTCTCCCTCTCTCCTCACTCCCTCTCTCCTCTCTCTCACCTCTGTCTCCCCGTCTCTCTCCTCTCTCCCTCTCTCCTCCCTCTCTCCTCTCTCTCCTCACTCATCTCTCCTCTCTCTCTCTCTCCACCCTCTTCTCTCTCTCTCATCCCTCCTCTCTCTCTCCTCCCTCTCTCGCCTTCTTCTCTCTCTCTCTACCCTCTTTGTCCTCTCTCTCCTCCCTCTCTCCACCGTGTTCTCTCTCTCTCCTCTCTCTACCCTCTCTCTACCCTCTCTCTATCCTCTCTCTCTCCTCTCTCTCTACACCCTCTCTCTCCTCTATCTCTCCACACTCTCTCTCCACCCTCTCTCTCTCATCCCTCTCTATCTCCTCCCTCTCTCACCTCCCCCTCTCTCTCTTTGATCTCTCTCCTCACCTTCTCTCTCTCCTCTCTTCACTCTCTCTCCATGCACTCTCTTCACTTTCTCTTTTATTATAAATTATATTTTAAAACTAATAATAAAATTTAAGAAATAAAATATAGTATATATAAATAGTGAAAGTTTAATCTATTATTAACACTAGTTTTTATTGAAAATTTAATATTTATTTATTGTATATACAAATAGTAAATATTGAATAAAATATATTATATTTAGGAATTTTATTATAATTTTTTTAATATTTATTAATCAAATAAAATTAATTAATAAATATATTAGCGAATCATGAAAAAAAGCGTCGTTATTAGAAATGGTATTTGCAACGCATATTTAAAAGTGTCACTAATAATTTAAATTTTTATTTTTTTAATTTTAATTCATAACTATTAGTGACGCTTTTATATGTGTCGCTAATAGTAGCACTATTAGCTACACTTTTAAATAAGCGTCGCTTTTACGAATGCTATTAGCGACACTTAAAACAAGCATCGCTAATAGTTATAATTTTTTTTCTTTTTTATCGACGTATTCCCTTGTAAAATTTGCGCATTTCATTTCAACAAGGTGACTACCGAACCAAAAATTTTGATTTTTAGTTTTTTTAATTGATTTCATTGTGATTTGAACTGATAAAATTGTTAGAAATAGTTAGATCTACCTTTGTCTAAAATTTCATGTGATTTAGTCAGTTAAAATTCAAGATTTCGTTTTCATGAAGTATGGTTTCAATGTTTTGCACAAATTAGGAATTTTTTAAAACTGAATATTTCTTATCAAAATTGACTGTTGGTCTAGTTATAAAGTTTGTTCTACTCACTGTGATCTATCTTAGATTCATTTTTGGAGTCAATCTGACACAAAAAAAATTAGGGTTTATTTAAATTTCAAAAAATTGAATTTTTGCATGCATTTCATGATTTTTTTAAATTTTAGGATGTTTATTACTGTCATTTATTTATTCCTAGTTTATGTTTATCCCTAGGTTGTTTTATTTTCAATTCAATTTAGATGGGGAGTGCAAGGAACCCCGAGACATTGAGCAGCGGCTCAGATAGAGTTAAACCCATATAATGTGAGCGTAGCTTAGTGCACATTCCTAACAGGGGGTTAGTCAATTAGGATTTGAAAATAAATTTTTAGTATTTTAAAATTTCCTGTTAGTCGTTTAGAATTGTCTATGCCATATTTACAATCCAGCGTTATTATATTAAGATTTAAAATACAATATTTTAAATATCGCGTTAGTGGTTAAACAATTGATTCTTGTATTTGAAATACAGCGTTAGTTAAAAATCTTAGGATTGTAATTTGAGAGGATTTTGCTGGAAACTTATAACATAAAAGTGAGATTTTACAACACCACCTCTAGAGGTGGTATTGTAAAATGACAGAAGCACTGGAAAAGGGAGGCTGACATGCACTAGAAAATGAAGGTCGACACACACTAAAGGTCAATACCAATACAGTACAGGGGGCGATACGCCCCCCACACGTATCATCTATATGTACCAGCCGTATCGGGGATACAATATCGATACGGCCGATACATATCGATACTCTAATATTTTAATATATTTTTTATTTAAAAAATAAATATTTTTTTTAAAAAAATAATTTTTTTTCTTAAAAACAAAAATATAATTCCAATCCAACCTCTTATAATGACTATGTTTTTATTATATTAAAAATATTTTAAAAAAAATTATATGATATCAATATAAGTGGGTCTATATAGTTAACATAATTTTTTTAAAAAATATAGTGCTCCACAATTATGCATTTACTTAAACATCTACCGTATGAGTTTCTCGATAATATTCATATGACTCATTAAATATCTTATTTGATTTTAAAATAAATTAATTTTAGAACACTTAATATGGGACGGAGGGAATAAGAGTTTGTAGAGGACAGAAGGAGTAAAGTGTATGGTTCTAAAATAAAATAATTTTAGAGCACTCGTATCAGTTTATACGACCTTCTAAAATGAAGTATTATAATGATATATTATTAGTTATAATATTTTTTTATGTATATCAAAGGGTTTACGACCGTTTTGGCACGTACAAAGCGTATCATCGATGCGTACCCATATCTGTGATTGTCGATACTATCATCCGTATTGATACCATGGAAGGCTGTATCAATACGGATGAGAGTATCGATGACTATAAAAAAATTAATTTTTTAAATTAAAAAATAATTTTTTAAATAAAAAATTATTTTTAAAATACGGTATCAATATGTATCGGCCGTATCGATATGGTATGGTTGATACTGCCGTTACGTATCGATAATTACAGTGGGGTCGTATCACCCTCCGTTCTGTACCGGTGTCGTCTGATATGCACCCGTATCGGCCGATACGGCCTTCCATGATCGATACTGCCTTCCATGGCTTGGAGGAGGTTGTCATTTTCATGCGGCGATTGGAACTTGGCGGAGGCTACCATCCTTGCCAGATAAACCATCAGGCCAGGTAACGTCTCATCTCACCCTCCAAATTATGGATTAGTCAAATTTTAAAATTGTAGATAAAAAAAATTTTAGGAGTTAATTATTTTGAAATCAACAATGCAAATCCCGGGATTCTAGTAATACAAGATTTGGGTATCCAAATATTTTAAAATTTGGCAGTTCAAATCCAAGAATTTGGATTATATTTTAAAATCTCATATTTTAAATCCAGTATTTCAAATCCTAATTGACTAACCCCCTGTTAAAGATGGCTATAGGTTGGATTGTGGCTCGCCTCTACTAGACGAAGTATTTTCTATCATTTTTACCTTTGGTTAGTTTGTCTACCCTAGACTTGTTCGACAGTAGTATGCATCACTCTACTTATAGCATCATGCATGAGTTGGAGTAGCAGGAGGTGTCCTAGTGAGAGTGTCACCTAACATCATAGTAGATGTCATTGGATGTGAGAGGACACAACTCACATACCCTTAGTTCGATGGTTATGTATTTCCACCTGAGAGTGAGGTTGCTAGGAGTTGTCTTGGTATGCATGATTTCCATGATGAAATTGACTACCATGAACGTGGAGGTGGTGATCGCGGATGGGTCATGGCAATACCAATCTTCCTTTGGTGGCGGTTCTCGATATCAGGACCCCACAATTAAAGCACGTCCTATTTGCTCCATGTTTTAAGAATTCAAGGGTGACAACCAGGACAAATGGGTTTCCTGATCTAAGCATTTCTTCCACTTCCATTGCACTACAGCCCATGAACAGTGTAAATTGGCATCTTTTCATATGGAGGGTCATGCTATGCATGTGGTGGACCAGCTTCTTGGTCAGAACCCTAGAGCTTTATGGAATGAGTTTGTGCATTCTCTTCTTATCCACTTTGGCCAAAAACCATATCAAAATGTTAACAACTTGTTTCTATATGTTTGACAACGAGGATCTGTCCAAGACTATTAGGATGAATTTGAGCACTGAGTGAACTGTGTCCTTGGCTAACCAGAGCATGCACTTATTGTTGTCTTTGAAGAAGATCTTAAGCCCCTAAAAAACCTGTGAAAACCTACAAGAGACCCATTGTAAAGACCTCACTAGCCAACACCCAAACCATTGTGGTAGTGAAGAAAGTGTATAAGTATTACAATCTCCACCTTCCAGCTTTGCGAGCAATGTCTGCAAATACATAAATAATATATAACCCATAGAAGCCTAAAGTCTTTATGACTACTGACTCCCCCAAACATTTGAAACTTAGACTAGATTTATTTTATCTAGTTAAGTATTCACCCAACCATTTGGGTCCTCTTTACATTGTGAATCGGCCCCATAAATAGTTCATCCATTGAGCTGTGACTAAGAGAACATCCCAAACATGAGTAGTCTCCATGAGACTAGGGTAAACTCTCATAACTACCCTCAGTTCATTAACCAAGGTAAACTTCTATGTTAGGGCCCCGTTCACTCCATGAACTGGTCCTAAACCCTAATGAGGGTTTTTAGTCTTTCTCTTGATTAGATGTCCTCCCCCCAATCCAACGGCAACCTCTATCTCTTGATTAATCATCATAAATCTCAAGTTGCCATTATAAATTAACGCATCAATAATAAAAGCATGCATCAAAGTAAGCAACATAAATAGCATCAAGTCATACAAGTTCATAGTAATAAACAGGGGCCCATTGCACTCATTTGTAGGGCTAGAGCTCAACGAATTCAAGCTCAAGAATGTAAATAACTCCAACACATCATGCAAGTTACGTATATAATACCGTAGTGGATTGATGCACTATGTTGTAGACATGTGTAATACATTGCCTTAATCCTTGAGAATTAGGGTTTTTCCCTTGTATCTCGTGACATTGTGACCTGCAAAGGTCTTTGTGTCATTATAGGGTACCCTAACTCTTGGTCAGCTAGGTTATCCATTTCGTCTGAAATGGAATATACTGCCCTAAAGGCATTAGAGTAATTCTACCACTTGGGTATGGTACCCTCCTTCAGGTCATTCTGGTCATCTCACTTCCCTTTTATTGACTTTAAGTCATTACCCTCTCCCAAGGCTTAACTCTCAATCGACTAGTGCTTCCATGCACACAAATGTGGGCGATCCGCTCAAAGGGGTATTTATGTTATTTTATTCAAATCCTTATTGACTTCCAATGGATCCAAAATTGGAAGTGACATCATACTACTTGACATCATTGACCCATGGTAATTTGCCTGGCATTTACTCGGGTTGTGTGCCCCTTGAACCGACCTTGGTTAACTTAACGGTCTATTCTTAACCCTTGGGGCAAAACTATTAATTATACACTCACTGGGATTTTTCCTCACCATGCGGTTTGGTCTATATTTAGGGTACACATTAATCTCTCACTGAGAATTTTTCTAATTTTTAAGTTCACTCATAGGCCCCTGAACTGGAGCCCCTAAGTTGGGTAAGTGAATTTTTATGTTCACTAGGAATTTTCTACCACTCAACTATTTGACATATAAAAAATCTAAACAACCAAAATAATGTACAAAATCATGCTATCTAAATAAACCATATGAAACATTCCTTCTTACATGGACTATACTTGTACTGACCCAACCAATAAGCCAATTGATTTAAAAAATGCGAGGTTGACTTCACTAATTTTTATAGACCTCCATACTGGTTTGGTCATTTTGAAACTCCTCAAAAAGAGCAAAACCCAAATACCTATATGTTCAAAAAGACACCTATAGTTCAACCTCCATGAGAAGAAAAAAAAGATTTGTAGTTGTACCAAATGAATGTTCGGAGAAAAAAAGAGCCATGGTTGCATATCTTCACAATGTCCATTCAAAAAGACACTTGCAATTCAAATTTCATGAACACAAAAATAATGAACTTTAGAAACATAATGCATTTACCTAATTCAAAATACATTTTCTCATAGTAACTTGTCAATGAAATCTTTATAGCATGATATGTCCATAAAAGATCAAATTTCAATAAGCTAACTATGAGTCTTCAAAGTGAACAAATAGCCAAAAAAGTGTAAATAGTATGATATTACATTTTATCTTCATTCAATGTCATCTTCATTATGATCATCACTCCTTGACTTACTTTTGAATCATCTTCAATGACTTGTACCTTATGCATTGGAAAGTTGTTATGTAATGACCTAATTGTAAGAACATGAGGGTCCTTATGTCATACATTGGCTTATTGTTGTGATCAAAACAATGTCATTAATGTGTATTTTGACTTAGTTGGAAGTCTGAAGAATGCTTGCTAAAGTTGGAATGGAAGGAAGACTTGAATTCATGTTTTTGACAGGTAAAAATATACACACATATCACATTCACACACTTTAGGGTAAAAGAGACTTCAGGTGAAATATCAAGCATCTAGTTAGACTGATTGCTCACTAGGTTCGAATGATCGATCCTTGATGAACTATAGCAAAATTTCTGAAAACTGTATGTGAGATTGATTGCTTCTATGGACAATTGACCGGGACCCAAAAACACTTTGTGTAAAACGAAGCCCAGAGTTAGCAATTGACCACAGGGTCAAATGATTGATACATGGAAGAGTCATGAGGGAAAGGAATAAGGATTGATCAATAGCCATGTTGAAATGATCAATCAATTGAGTGGCAGGTTGCCTAAATTAAAATTTTTTGGTTTAGTTTAGATTTCTTGTTAGAGTTTTATTCCTTTTAAGACTTGAGAGTCTATATAAAGGGATTGGAACATGATGGAGGAAAAAAGAAGACCTAGAAAACTTAGAGAGCTTGTATGGAGTTGCTGTAATGGAGTTCTGAGAGAGTCTTCCAGAATGAGAAAATCTCAGCCATAAATCAAAATGAGTAATTAGAGGTGAGATGAGTAAGGCTACAAATGGGCTGAGCCTTGATGGGCCAATGGTAGCCCAGGCCAGGCCCTAAAAATAAAGCAAAAAAATCAGGCCCGGCCCGGCCCAAACTTTCTTTCTAGAAAGTTGGCCTAGGCCTGATGCCGGGCCATGGGCTAGAAGACCCAGTCCTCCTCCCATCCCTCCGCCGGTACTTTTCCAAACTTTCTAGAAAATTGATTATGACTATCTTAACTAGGACATGATCAATTATCTCCCCTCCCCTTCTCGTGTCCTCCCACCATCCCTTCCCTCCTCATCTTCATCTCCTTTGCCTTCCTATAGAAGAGCACCCAACTGTTCACCTCGAGAGCCAAACTGTAGGCGAGTTTGGTGTAAGAAAACTCCCATCCAATCACGTCAAATCGCTAGAAAACATTCACCACCCCAAGCACAACGCAGACATAGCCAACAAAGTGGTGGTAAGACTTCCACTACTTCCTGAACTTATTCGTCGTCTTGGGCCTGAACAGTAGAGCCATCCCGAGCTTCCGGTGGAATCCGTACACCACCCCTAGCAGCTTTGCCCCTAATCAGATCCCCAGTCCGAATCCGATCGCCCGACAAGATTCTGGCCAGCTAGATGCCCGCATGAATGTAGAACCACGTGGGCCCAACACTCTGAATCTTGCAGAGGTAGCGTGTTGTGACTGCACCGAGCAGGAGCAGGAACCCCCATGAGATGGAGTTTAGAACCGCGTGGGTGGATTTCATGGCGGGTACATGGGAAGGATCGGAGGTAGAGGATCCAGAGGTGACGTAGATCATGGAGGCAGAGATGAGGTCGGCTGCGGCTGTGGGATGGATGGTCAGCGAGTAGCCCTAGACGTAGAGGCCTCTTTCCACACGGTGTGGATCCTGGTATTGTTTGGGTCAAGCTGGACAGGGAGGCTCCTTGCTTGAGTCAAGGAGGACCGCTGTGAGGCAAGGGAGTTGTCGGAGAGGGAGAAGACATGGAGGCTCCATGATGGAGCTGGTCGAGTTGGAGAGCCAGACTCTGGGAAGTCGGCGAGTTGCACTTGGGTGGTAGAGGGGGAAGTGGAGTCACTAAAGTCTGAAGCAGTGAAGACGGAAGCAGCGTCGACTCTAGATTCTGGAGTTCGGTTAAGGATGAAGTAGTGAAGTGAAGAGCGGCGAGGTGATGGACGACTGTAACAAAACGAGGCAATGATAAATGGCTGTAACAGGCTTATTTTACTGGTTGGGCTGGGCTTTACACTTTTTTTGGCCTAGGCCTGAGTTTTGCGCTAAATTCTTTGGGTTTTCAAATGTGAGGCCCGACCTGATCTATTGCAAATAATTTTTGGCCCAAACCCAAATATTTACGGGCTGGGTTGGGCCGGGCGAATAGGCTGGCTCGTAAATTTGCAGCCCTAGAGATGAGAGCACAAACACATATGTGAGACATGGTATTTGCTAAAGATTTTTACTTAGAAGATCGAGAGAATAGAATATTCATTGCAAGGAGGAGTTGAAAGATTTACTTTTATCAAAAGAGCACAAATGAGAAGAAGATTAAGCTATGACTGGTAAACAACCAATGAGTGGTTGAATCAAAAGTTAAGAGTGGTGTAGAGAACTAGCCATTTGAAGAAAAAGATGAAGTCTTTTATCTTTGTATTTGATAATTCTGTAATCTCATGTTTACATATTGTATAATTAATTTGCACAAAGTGTCTATGCCACACACATAGCTCAGAAACCAACAAGTGGTAACTGAGGTTATTTTGAATATTTCTATGATTTCTCTTGTGATTAAGGCTTGATTTTTATTGCCATGGAATTTAAAAGCATGCTTAGCTTATTTTTATTTGTTTCAAATTTTGTTGTGGCAAGGAATAATCATGTTTTTTATTTGTTGAAGATGCTTAGAGCAAACTTTTGTGCTATGGAACATAAGAATTCTCTACTTGTGCATGACAAATCCTTATGTGATATCAAAAATATTGGTTTGCTTCAAAAAGTTGAACAATTGTAAGATGAATTGAAAACTTCAAATTCAAAATTATAAGAGTTTATCAAAGGAAAAGAAAAACTTGATAAAATTATCTAGTTTGGACAAATTGTATGTGATAAATGTGGTTTAGGGTATGTGGGACATAAGAATACAAATTCTCTAGGAATCACTAAGTTTCTTAAGTCTAAAAATTTGAATGATAATGGCGCTAGTAACTTAAATTCTAAACTTTTGGTTGAAAAACAATTGCCTAAGAGGGAACTAATGACTAAATTTGAGCCAAACAAGAACAAATTGGTGAAGAAACCACAATTTGTGAGAGATAATGTTAAAATTGACTTGGTTAGGCAAATCACATGGATGGGAAGAAGCTTATAGAAACTTAGTGCAAAGGTTCAAAATCACAGACATAGGGCTCACACATATGATTCACTAAGTTCTCCTCATAAGTTTGCTTATAATGGTTATCACAAGAAAGAATAAAAAGTGAATGCAAAAATACTTAAGATTGTAAAACATGATAAAAATTTGGGTGGTATTCAAGAATTTGTGAAAACTAAGACAATTTGTATAAAGAAAGTGGATGTGAAATGTCTTGTAATGCACACCGCTATGAAAACTCAACATTCTAACATGTGGTACCTAGATAGTGGATGTTCAAAGTACATAACTAATGACAAATTTAGGTTTACTAATTTGGTAGAGAAATATGATGGCAAAGTTACATTTGGAGATGAAAGTACATAAAAATAAAGAGGATGCACTTGAAAAGTTTCTAGATTGCCTAATTTTGATAATGTTTTGTATGTGAGTGGTTTGAAAGCTAATCTTTTGGGCATTAGTCAAATTTGTAACTCTGGTTTTGTTGTCAAATTTATAAAGAAAGCTTGTTATATCATTGAGTAATCTGGACTAACTTGTGTGAAAGGATTAAGAGCACATGATAATTGTTATTTGTTTGATTCTATTTATTTTACAAATTTGTCCTTGATAATACTTATTTGCGGCATCAAAGGTTAAGACGTGTAAATTTTAGAGATTAGACAAAAATAACGAAGGAATGGATCATTAGAGGAGCTCCTATTTTGAAAGCCCCTAAAAACATTATATGTGGTGCTTGTCAAAAGAGTAAACAGTCAAAGTCCCATCATAAACAGATGAAACATGTGAGAACCAAGAGACCATTAGAATTCATACACACGGACTTTATGGGACCAATGTAAACAACTGGTTTGGGTGGTAAAAAGTATATCTTGGTGATGGTGGATAACCTATCAAGATTCACTTAGGTAGATTTTCTTAGAAAAAAGTCACATACTTTTGAAACATTTAAAACAATTACCCTTAACATACAAACACAAGTAGTTTGCACATTCAAAACATTAGAAGTGGCAAAGGTGGTGAATTTACTGACATTAGATTTAAAATTTTTTGTGATAAAAATAGAATTTGTCATGCGTTCTCAGGCCCTAATGCTCAACAAAATGGAATAGCTGACAGGAAGAATAATATTATTCAAGAATGACTAGGATTATGTTGAATGAGAAGAATTTGGCTAAATATTTTTGGGTAGAAGCTATGAGCACTATGACATATACCCTCAATAGAGTCTATTTAAGACCTGACACAGTCCAAACCCTTTATGTGTTGTGGAGGGTAAGAAACCCACTATCAAATATTTTAGTCTTTAGAAGTCCTTGTCATATCTTAAGAGATAAGAAGCCTTAGGAAATTTGATAAGTAGAGTGATGATTGAATTTTCTTTTGATACTCTTTGACAAGTAGGGCATATGGGGTTTCTAACAGAAGAATTCAAACTATCATCAAGTCCTTTAATGTGATTGTGAATGATGCACAAATTTTGAAAATCAAAACATTTAACATGGGAAAGGAAAACAAAAAGTTGATAATTGCTATAATTGTGATGATTCAGCTAATGTGTTTAGTAATGCAGTTTCTAAAGAACAAGAACCAGTAGAGGTTCATGATGAGCACAAATATAAAAGTGAAGTTCAAGAAGAAGAGTGAGAATCACAAGTTCAAACTGGTCAAGCACCTAATTGGGTTCAAAAGTTCATCTTGAAACCAATGTGATTGGTGACATAAAAAAGGAGTGAGAACAAGATATCAGTTAGAAGAACAAATAAACTTTTCTTATTATGTATCTTTTACTTATCCAAAATGATTGATAAAGCTCTTTAGGATCAGAATTGGATAAATGCAATGTAAGAGGAAGTAAGACAATTTACAAAGAATGATGTATGGTTTCTTGTCCCTAGACCTAAGCAATGTAATGTCATAGGTACAAAGTGGATTTATAAGAACAAGACAAATGAACAAGGTAATGTGGTAAGAAATAAAGGAAGATTAGTTGCTCAAGTCTACACACAGTAGAAGGCAGTGATTTTGATGAAACATTTGCTCCTATTGCTAGACTTGAATCTATCAGATTGATTCTTGCTATGACTTGTCACTTGAAATTCAAGGTATATCTAATGGATGTCAAGAGTACTTTTATGAATGAAAACTTGAAAGAGGAAGTCTATGTTGAACAGCGTAAGGGTTTTGTTGATCCTCATCATCTTGATTATGTGTATAAGTTGAAGAAAACTTTGTATAGACTTAAGCAAGCTCCAAGAGCATAGTATGAGAGACTAACACAATACCTGACAAAGCATGGTTACACAAGAGGAGGTGTTGACAAGATATTGTTCATCAAGAAATATGAAAGCATGTTCAAATGATAGAAATCTATATGGATGACATCATCTTTGGCTCCACACAAAATAATCAAGCCAAAGCTTTTGCAAAAGAGATAAGGAATTTGAAATGAGTATGGAAGGTTTACTAACTTATTTTATTGGTTTGTAAGTACATCAATCTTGTTATGAAATTTTCATTTCACAATCAAAATTTGCTAAAGATTTAGGGAAGAAATTTGGACTTTAAGATGTAAAACATGCCAAGACCCCTATGTCTCATTCTATAAAATTAAGTAAAGATGCTTCAGGTAAATTTATTGAACAAACTTTGTATAGAAGAATGATTAGTAGTATTTTGTACTTAACTGCTAGTTGCCCAAATATTTGCTTAAGTGTAGGAGTATGTGCTAAATATCAAGTTTGTCCTAAAGAGTCCCACATGATTGTTGTTTAGAGAAAAATATCATATATGAGTGGATCTACATGATATGGTTTATGGTTTCCATTTGTCATTAATTTTGAACTAGTAGGATATTCTAATGCTGATTAGACAAGAAATGTAGATGATAGAAAGAGTACCTTATGTGGATATTTTCATGTAGGAAATTTCTTAAATTCTTAGCATAGTAAAAAGCAAAATTGTGTCTCTTTATTAACTGCAAAAGATGCATATAATTGCCGATCGTGGTTGTACTCAATTAATGTGGATAAAAAAATGTTATTTGATTATGAAATATGTCAGGGCAAAATGACTTCATATTGTCACAATTTAAGTTGAATTAAAATTTCTCAAAATCTTGTTCAACATTCTCATACAAAACATATTGATATTAGAAATTATTTTATTGAAGATTTGGTTGAGGATAAAATTATTTTTGGATTTTAACAAGTTCATTAACCATAGAAAAATCATTGGCCTTGCTTGCCCAAAGCAATTTTAAAAGAGGTTTTGTTTCATGTTTTGAATGAAAATCTTTTGGGACATCAAACAAGACAAACTATTTTTCTTTAATGAAATTTTTAACAGTTTGGTTTGATTTAGTATGTTTAGAGATGAGTCATTTTGCTTTAAGAAAAAGTTCAAAAAATAAAAAAAATAATGAAAAGAAATGAGTTTGTGTATTTTTCAACATATAGTTAACAGTAGTAGAAGTATTACGCAATAGTGGATCACACATGTAATGCATGATGAATACAATCTTGAGTCAAGAGGACTAGTTTAATATCAATTGATAAAGTTTTAAGATTCATAATAATACTTTATGCATTATTGATTTATTAAAAAACTTAGTACTCACTATAGGAATTCAAGATCATCTATCGGGTTAAATATACAATATGATTGATTTACTTCTTGACTCTAATACTATGTGGTAGTATAAGGTAGTTCATTGGTTTGGATTCCTTTGCATGCTGGATGAGATTTGATATGTTTATGTTTCCTTTGAACACTTGATATAACTATTATCATGAATAGTTCTCATAAATATCTACATGAGATATCTTGTGTTAGTGTAAAAGCTATCATCCCTTTGACACTGAAAAAGTCTTAGAATGAAAAAAATATATAGTGCAGGGTCAAGAAAACTAAGAAAAACCCACTGAAAGCCCCATAAGGAAAAGAATGAAAAAGCCAAAATTTTAAAAAGGAAAAGGGCATAGAGAATGACAACAATAGAAATATTTTTTTTTGTATCACTCCTTGTAGCTCTTACTTATTCAATGTAAATAAATGATTAAACGGAATGCAAGCGTGGGCTAAGTTTCTCACCAAATTCATTTGCCAAAGTAGTGGAGGAGGAATGTTGTTTTTAACTATATTATCCATTGATATCTTGATGATTGTTTTGATTTATTTTGGTATAGTCGTTGACTTGAAGTAAAACACTTTTGCATCTTCTCTTATTATAAGGCTTAGAACTTGAAATTTTGATCATTTGGTCAAGTGGCTAATGAGATTATGTTGTGCTAATGTGGGAAACACATGGTGTGTTATTATGAAACTTGGATAAAATGTTCATAATCGATATTGATATATGGTTAACAACACACTTTGGTTTCAATAAAGTTGTTTACTTGATTCTCCTCAAAGTTGATTCTAAATGTAGTTTCAAATTTGATTTTCAAGTTTTTTTTCATATTATTTTCTTCTTTACATCAATTTCTTTTTCTCTATTTGTGATAAAAAAAAGGATAAATTTGGGTTAGAGAAAACCTTAAGTCTTGTGGGTAGAAAGCTAACAGAGAGTTTAACAAAGAATATCTAGGCTAAATTGATAAAAAGAGAAGATTCTTGATTTGGTTATGACTTGATAAATTATTTACTTACTTGAATATTTAAATTATGTATTTACTTGTTTCTTTGAACAATATTATGCTGGTACGATCTAGTTTGTGATGTACAGGTCAAAGACCGCACCACTATAGGATTATAGAGTTATAGATTAAGGGGGAGAGTCATTATTGGATAATTTGTCTAAATCTAATTATGCACTTTAGAGTAGTAATTTTTATTTTTTAGATGACGCGTAAAGTGTTATGTCAAGAAATAGCCAAAGGGCGAGATTGTAAGAACATAAGGGTCCTTATAACATGTATTGGCTTATTATCATGACTAAAATAGTATCATTAATGTGTATTTGGAGTGAGTTTGAAGTCTAAAGAATGATTTCTAAAGGTGGAACAAAAGGAAGATAAAAATTCATGTTTTAGTTAGGTAAAAACACGTACATACAAGACATTCACAAACTTTAAGGTTAGAGAGACTTTAGGTGAAAGAATGGTGAGGATTGGAGATTTAAATATTGAAATATACAAATTCTAATTAGAATGATCAATTGCTAGGTTGGAATGATCAATCGCTAATAAACTGTAGTAGAATCTACAAAAAAGTTATGAGCAATCGATCGCTTCTGTGGAAGATCAATCAGAACCCGAAAATACTCTGTGTAAAATGAAGCAAAGAATTGAGTGGCAGGTTGCCTAAATTAAGATTTTCATATTTGATTTAAATTCCTAGTTAGAGTCTTATTCCTTTTATGACTTGGGATTCTATATAAAGAGATTGGAATATGATAAAGGCAAAGAAAAGACCTTGAAAATCTAAAGAGCTTGTGTGAAGTTGCTCTAATGGAGTTTTGATAGAGTTGTCTTCTAGAATGACAAAATCTCAACTACAAGTCAAAAAAAGTGATTAGAGGTAAGATGAGAGTACAAAAATATGTGTGAGACATAGTGCTTGCTGAAGATTGTTACTGAGAAGTTGTAGAGAATAGAAGATTTATTCCAAGGAGGAGATGAGAGATTTACTTCGATCAAAAGAGTACAAAGGAGAAGAAGATCTAGCTATGACTCATAAACAACCAAGAAATGGTTGATACAGAATTCAAGAGTAGTGTGGAGAAGTAGCCGTTTGAAGAAAATGTGTCTTTTGTCTTTCTAATAAGTAATTTTATAATCTTAGGTTTACATAGTGCTTAGTTGATTTGGACAAAGTGTATGTAGTTTTCACTAGTTGGGTTTTCACGTAAAAAATTCTTATGTGTTTGTTTGCTATTTTGATTCCAAATTATTTTTAAAACACATTAGAATTAGGCTCGTTAATTTAAACAAAATATATGCTTATTTTGTTTAAAAGGGGAAGATAAATCTTGTAAGTTAATTCCAAGTTAGAGACGCTTTATTTTTCTTGGTTTGTCTATGTCACACACAACTCACAAACCAACACTAATCCTTGGCAAATACTACAATTTCTTTTCTATGGTTGAGAGTGGACATTTGTTTCAAGCCATGATTTTAATCTCTTACATATCCTTTGATGACCCTTAGCTTTTATCTTTGGCTGATTACATATTGTGATTTGTGGCCTTTGTTCAATTGTTGCACAAATACTTCCCTTGCTTTGACTTGGAAGTGCATCTTCCAATTGTATGGTGGACAAGACCCTCAAATTCCATAGTTCATCAATAAGTTGCTTCAACATAGGCATGACATGATTCCAAATCTCCAAGGAAGTCAATCCCAAACATGAAATCTTATGTGTGACATTTTGAATACAATAGATCAAAAATGTTGTGAGACTAGGTATTTTCACTATTTAGTCACTTCTATTATCCAACTTTCAGAAGATTTATATCTAGCATGTATTGACCAAAAAAATAGTAATTAATTATCCTGGATCACATCCAATTGTTTTTGATAAAAAAATTCTTAGTATGTGCTAACAAAAAATGCCTTCCAACAATTTTTTTTTGCAACTACAACTTGCAAAGGTTTTCTACTCATCTTGAAGTACACAATGAGGAATTTTTCACCTCCCACATGTCTTCTAGAGAGTTTAATATCCGTCAAATTAACCTAGCGGATCACCAAATTGCTCGTAAAACTAGTACTTCTAATAAAGTAAGAATTAAGAGTTTTAGCCTCAATGAGCTAATTTTTTTTATATAGCATAAAAAATAAAATACTAATCTTTATTCCTATTCGTGATTAATTTATCTATCAAAAATCAAACAAAACATGTAGGATCACACTAAGGATTTTTTACATGCAAAATCTCAACTAGGGTAAAACACCACGATAGCATCACAAAGCCAAATTAATGCACAAGCAAGCAAGACTTTTTACATGACACAAGAAAACCACCAATATTTCTAGAAGGCTCTAACACAATTCCCTCTTGTTTAGATCACCTTTTTCTTTTTGCAGGTGGCCTTTAATTTTTCTCCTCAAGTCTTGAAGCTTTCTCCATCATCATTTTGTCTTTGTCTCCTTCTAGTCTCCTTAATCAAGCTGCTCTTGATTATTGATTTAGCTTTAAGTCTCTCCAATCTCTCATTAAAGACTTGACTGACAATCTTCTTAACTTTGTGTGTGAAATAAACTCTTTGTTGTGCCTCTCTTATGAATCAATCATCGTTAAATCTATTCATTTAAGCACAATGATGATTTTAAATCTATTCATTTAAGCACAATGATGATTTTGATTGAAAATTAATGTAAAAAGACTCTCTCTTTTTCTTATCTCAAACTCTAGGTTTTTTTGTCTTCAAATTCGTATTTGCCTAGCCCTTACATAGGTCATTAAGTCAGTTTAGGTCATAGAGTCCAACTAGGAATGGTCACTATTCAAAAATGCTTAAACTAGGCAACTTACACTGATAACTATTGATCGGTTCCAACAACGATCGATCAGTCATTGTTTCTATTTGCATGAAATTCGTCAAGTAATTGATCTCTCCCTGATATCAATCGATTAGTAACCTTTCGACCAAAAATGACGAAGATAGTTTCAAGTACCGATTAATCGATCCTTGCAGTGTGTTCATCAGCAATCGATTAATAAAGAATAGATTTTCTAATTTTTTCTTATTTTCTCAAAAACTTTAAAATTATTTAAGATAATTATTCCTATTCAAAACTAAGTGATTTGTATACGTGAGTGTGTGAAATTAAACTTTTTAGCACTTAACATAGTCTTCAATCTTGAATTTTTAAAATACGTTTTCTCTTATTTTTCAAGTCTTTCAATTCCAAATATGACTGGATCACAATAACATCTAGCCAAACTCTTATCACTAAAACATACATGAAGTTTTCACGTTGTTTTGATAATCAAAATTAGCCAATTACTACTCATATGTCTCATATGTTGTAACACTTCTCACCTTATATATTGTGACCTCACCTCCACATAGAATTTTGCTATACTTGTACATTAATATTGTTGAACTCTTCATGGAAAACATTAAACATCTTCCTTAAGTTAAACCCTCTTGCTTGTTCCTCCAATTGGTGACATAAATACATCAATGGCTTTTTGTGCAAATATTAATGATCTTCAAAAGCTTCATATGCCCGTAGTCAAACAAAAGCATTATTGTCAAAAAATTTCAATCAAAGGAGTGTGTGCATTAACAAAACTGTAAAAAAATATATTAATGCTTTTGTTTCTTTGACTTGAAGTCATCCCAGCAAAAAATGAATCTTTATGATATTCTTGGATCCAATGGCGATGATCATCATAAATGTTTACTAACCAACTCCTATTAGGAATATTATATATCTCCCTCAATATCAGCCATCATTTCTCACATTCTTCAATTATAAAACTATGTTCCCACTTATCATAATCACTTTTAAACTCCAATTAAGTGAACTTAAGTTAACTTAGAAGCATAATAGCATTCTTCCCTATATGCCATGAGTAAAATTGGTGGTGAGTGTTGGGGAATACTTTGCAATGGCCTTTCTAATAATCAAATCCTAGTTGGTGTTGATCCCTTGTGGCTTCATTTCCCGCATACATATCAAGAAGGAAGGTGATTGTGAGGAGGGTGGAAAAGAGACTTGGGGTCAGTAGCATAGTGAGGGTCGTCTGCCCTCCTTACCTCCGCCTCTGAGGTGGGAAGAGTGTAGGTGGGCGAGGGTGAGGAGGATGATAACTTAAAGGCGGGCTGGATGTGGGAGAGTGAGGGGGAAGGAAAACCTTGAATGCTCACGTTAAGCAAGTGTTTATGATATATTTGTAAGTAGCTTAAGGGATAGTCGTAAGATCGTGAACAAATGGCTTGCTTCCACTCAAGCTGAGAGAAGTATTCTCTGGGGGGACCTGTGCTTAATTTTTTCCTTCGTAAAATGGATGCTTAAACTATTAAAAGCATTTAATTTTGGAGGGATAACTTACATCTTAAAAGGGGATTATAAAAGGAACAATTTCATAAGAAAACAAGATATTGAAGAGGAATTAGGGAAAAGATACACATAAATAATTATAAACTTTTTAGATGGCAAAAAAGTCACATCTTTCATATATTTAAGGGCCAGCAAATTCCCACCCTGATCACCTCTTTGTGGCTGATCACCTCTTTCATAATAGCTTGGTATTTAGACATGCATGGGAAGGAACACATATATTTCGGATGTATAGCAAGAACTAACTTTTTTTAGATAGTCCCAAACCTTTTCTTAACAATACAATTTCAGAGTCCATGGTTGTAACTATGACGATTGAAATGAAATGCCTTATTATATTCAGAATTTATAGATAAAACACTATGTATCACAATATTGCTTGACAATACAGTGAGATGCCTTACTCTATCCGGAACATATATTGCTTAACAATATAATCAGAAGCCTTATTCTAGATGAAACTGAGAGAACCTTTTCTTCCTAATTGCCATAGAGATGAGAAACAAGGCGTGGAGTGCAAATCAGTTCCAATGAAGTTGCCTTGGGCATGGTCTGCCCAGCACCCATACTCATGTCCACCGGATCACCGGATGGAGTAGCCAGGTTGAACCCATGGAGGAGACGGGCGAGGGTCAGATGCATAATGTGGAGGGCAAATGAGATACCCGGACACATCCGCCTACCTGACCCAAAAGGAATAAGTTCAAAGTGCTGCCCTCTAACATCCACATCTGCATGGCTGGTGAGAAACCTCTCTGGTCGGAATTCCTCCGGGTCTGACCAAACGGTCGGGTCGCGGTGGATCTTCCAAAGGTTCACGATCAAACGAGTCCCAGCTGGGACATGATACCCACCAATTTGACTCATGTGGCACCGAAAGTGGAGCTGCAGGGTAAAGGCGCAGGGTCTCTTTGACAATAGCTTGGAGGTATGGCAAGTTGTTCATGTCCCATTCTTGTACATTTCGTTTCTTGCCCACCTCACTGTCCAATTCTTGTTGGGCTTGCTCTAGGACATGGCGATTGTTCATAAGCAATGCCAGTGCCCATGTCATAGTCACGGAAATAGTGTCCGTGCCGCCAAGGACAAGGTTCTGTCACAATGAAAACACTAAAATAAAGTTCGACATACAATAAAAAGATCCTTCTGCAAAAAATTTTGATATTAATAACATTTTAAGACAATTTTAGGAACTTGTCATAATAATTTGGAATTGATTAAAAGGAATTTATGGTTTTCAGTTTCAATAATTTATGATAACTATTAGAAACACTATATGATCAAAACAGTTGTCTAATTAGGGATTCTATTTCTATCAGAAAGCTAACTTTGATTCTAAAGCGTGCTATAACGCAAGCAGTAGGCCTTATTTCCACTGTATAAATAAAGAAGACAAGCGATATAAAGAATAGTTCCAACGTCTAAGTCACCAAGTAAAAAGATATAAAGTTACCAATGCAGTTGCCTTGACGGTCGTATCAGTATCATAATCTAGGAAATGTGACTCCCGGAGGCTGGATAACATTATATCAATGAAGTCTTGGTCTGCACTGTGCCTTGCGGATTTTGTGTTCAGTCTACGTTCTTCGACCCAGCTTGACATAAACCTGTCTAGCTCTGCGGCTGTTTTTTTCATTTCTCTAATATGACCACCTATGTCCGCCCATTCAAGACATGGAATTGCATCTGATAACACGTACTTCCCGGACAAGTGAAAGAACTTATTGATAACTTCCCTGAACTTTGTTGCCTCCTTTTCATCCCCCACATTAGTACCAAAATATCTCTTTCCCGCAATATTCATGACCACATTATTAAAACTGAGGTCCCCAAACCATCGATCCATTTCAACTTTGATTGGTTGTCTCTTATTTTTGACCCACCTCATATGCAAGTCCTTAATGGACAAATCAACTTCGGTCCTACGTACTTGCTCTAGCAGTTCGAGCCGGCGAGCTGACAGGAGTACAAGTGTTGCTATCTTTCTTACCTCTCTCCAGTAAACACCGTAGAAAGCGAATCCAAATAAGGCATAATGATATCCCATATATTTTGCAGCAGCATATTTGCTTCTACTAGCAAGGATCTTATCATTAGTAGTGAAGCATTCCTTGGCTAAATCCCAACTACTCACCACAACTGTCCTCTGAGCGCCAATCCAGAGAGTAAACAATGGCCCATACTTGTCAGTAAGGGCTGCGAGCGTCGTGGCCAGTGGTTGATTTCCACCAAGTTTATGAAGGTGGCCAATGATGGGCCAACGGCCGGCAGCCAGTGGTGCTTCTCGCCTCTCACCAGTTCCTTGCCTTGATTGCCATAAAGAGTAGAGCAGCAACAAGGGTAGAATGGCAAAGATAATTTCAAGTATCGGAACCATTTCCATAAATGTGTATTGTGGTGTGCAAGTCCCCGGATATTTATCAGCTCTTCAGCTATAAATATCTCCTTATAGCTCTTCAGCTATAAGTTCACTACCAATGGGACTGATTGAACCATAAGATGAGAAAGGGAAATTCTCCTTATCTTGATGCTGGCCACAATGTATGGTAGCATTTTTCAAGGGGTGCTTCCATTATTGTGTGTAGAAAGTGGCCCATATTTTCATGGATTCTTGTACGTTCTTGATGGGGCTAGTTATATAAAGACAACGAAAATCGAATCTTATACTTGTTTCATGGGGCTCCCTAAATGGTCCCAAGGAGTGATGACGCGTAACCACAAGAAGGTTTGGTCTCAACCTCCCATGTGCACCCTGATATGCCCAAAATGCTATGACTTGTATGCATCTTATAAATAAGTATTCAGTGTTGTTTTGATTTAATAATAGGTTAATCGTACTAATATAAAATAAGTTGGTGTATCATAGAACTTTTAAAATTGGACAGTTTGACCCGCTTTATACCATTAATCCTTCTTTTACTTCATTTGAATCATTCTAATCCCTAAAATGTCAATGATGTTACAATCATAATCCCTATTATTAAAATAATATTTTTAACTTTAAAATATTATATTTTAAACTCTATGACTAGGATTCTCGTGCTCTTAGTATCATTACAAAGCTATCAACGAGCTCTATCAAATGAGATCTTACAAGGCTATGTTTTTTCAAATTTTTTTGTAGGCCCCATGTATATAACATTTCTCAATAATATTATATATATCTATATATATTATATTCAGATTTGTGTATTTTTACAGCCCTTGAAAAACCCTTGTAGAGCTCTATCAACTGAGACACATATCGCCAAACTGGTCCTGATCATGAATAATATGTTTCACGACACAAAGTCATTCGACACTATTGTCTTCGCTAACCTATGACATAATATTTAGCCTATAAGATTTGAATTTACAATTGCCTACTACAAGTGTATATGGGTTAGTATAGAGCTTGTGTGTATAACTAATGATCATTGTGATCCTCAAAGCAATATGTTATAACTATAGCATGCAAGAGAGACCTTAATGTAGACCAATTGGCATTGAAGAATTTGGAGCATTGGAATTGCACAAAGGAACATCATATTTTTCTCTCCGGCAAATGGTTGGCCTCAAGGATCGATATGCATCTCATGCAGCACAATGTAAAACAAAACTGAGAGTGTGGCATTTGGCAGAAAGGCATTAGTGATCAATTGGTATAACGACATGCCAATTCCAAAGTTCTTTTTGGATAAGGATTTTATTCTAAATTGATTTCTTTTAAGCCTTTTGCCTTCCTAGGAGTATTTATTCTATATTATTTTGATTATTTATGGATTTTATGAATTATTTTCTTTATTTTTTATTAGCCAACCATAAGGTAGTTAGAGAATAGTTTCTTTTATTTACAATTATGTCATTAGGTCTTGTATAAAAGCTTGGCACTTTCATAGAGGCCATAGTGTTGTGTTTTTTTGAATATATATATATATATATATATATATATATATATATATATATATATATATATATATATATATATATATATATTGAAGAAGAAGAAATTATTTCTTTCTCCTTTATTCTTTATCTATTTTACATAAATTTTCCATTGGAATTAACGAGAGAGGAAGGTTGTGTGCTTCTGTAGCCAGATTTGTTGAACCACATTCATCCCATCAATCCAGCCCAGCATCATTTGGTGGCCCATGTAGGTCCAACATGCAGCCTTAACGCCGTGGAGGGCATGTTGTAGGAATTGGTGAGATGAATGATTGCAATGAAGTAGCAAGGTTGTCTTGATAGGTTGAGCAGCTAACGCTTCATATGGCTCATTTGATAACTGTCATTGCTAGCCAAAATTCCAACTTGGTTCAGCCCAATGTCCAAGTTGAAGATGATGAGATGGAGGTTGGTGCTGACGGCAAGAATCCTTTCTCTGATGCTCCCTTGCATGATGACGAGGAGGTAGACCAATTGCCTCCCTGCGAGACCGGTTAGCATGGGCGACTTCCACCATGAACATCAAGGAGACCAGATGCTTACATGCCCATGAGACAAGATGATATTGCAAATTAACGCTGGGAGGTTAGTTTGAAGATTGATATCCCTAAATTTCATGGGGGAATGCAACCCGCAGAGTTCCTAGATTGGGTTGCCAATATAGAAGACGTCTTTGACTTCAAGAAAATAAAGGAAGACAAGCATGTTCCCTTGGTGGTGACTCATTTTCGAGATCGAGTAGCCACATGGTGGAAACAAATGAAATCTACATGTGCACACCAAGGCAAGTCAAAGATCATTGAATGGGAGAAATTAAAGAAACATATGAGGCAAGACTTTCTACCCTACAACTTTGCCTGAGTGATGTATCAATGACTCCATGACCTACGATAAGGGTCAAAACTAGTGGATGAATACACTAAAGAAATCTATCATTTGCTACACTATAATGACTTGGCTAAATCAGATGAACAACTTGTCTTGTTATATTGGAGGTCTGCATCAAAATCTTAAGAGGCAGAAAATTTGTTTCATACTTTTTCCTTATCGAATGAGAATTATAGAGCGCTATACTTTGAGAAACAACAAGGCCCTATTGTCTGCCGCTTTGGGACATGTGGCACTTCTCTAGCCATGTCGGCTGCCACTAATTCAAGTAATGTGTAAGCCTCTTCCAAGGCTGCACCTCAAAGCACTCAAAACACCACCGAAGTCTCTATAAGCGCTGATCTAAAGTTCTTTAAATGTGGTGGAAGGGTCATAATGCAGAAAATTATCCTCATAATAACCGGAATGGTAAATGATTGTTCACTGAATATGTTGAGAATGCTGAGCTTGATAGTGTTTCTTTTGATTACACAATCCTATATATGGTGAGGAAGGACTACTAAGAAATAGTGGAACTCGCATTTCACTCGAGATTTCTATTGATGAAGACAAAGTAGTAGCCGAAGGACTATAATGGATTAGTGCTTGGCTATGGATTGGGACGTAGGCCATATTACTTGGGTTTGAAGGCTATTATCGAACATATGTGGAAGACAAGTGAGAAATTTGATATTATCTCCTTGTCTGATGGTTTCTTTTTATTTAAATTTGAAAATGAAGAAGACTATCTCAAAGTTCTCGGATCTATTTGGTCCATTGCTAGCCGACCTTTGATTCTAAAAAGTTGGACTACGAATACCAAGCTAGTACGTGATTTTCTGAGTTCAATTCCATTATAGACCAGGCTTCCTAATCTTCCAGTTCAATACTAGAGTGTAGAAAATCTAGGCTGAATTGTTAGTTCAATTTGCTCTCCCTTATATATGGATTAGTTAACTAAAAATTGCCAAAGACTTTTTGTTTCTTGTCTCTCTATGTGGAGATTGACGCTGGATGCTCTATGAGGGATCAACTCTATATTTATCAAAAAGATGGTTTAGGTTTTTTTCAAGAAATATCTTATGAGTAGAAACCTCCTATTTGCACTTGTTGTTGATGTTTTGATCATTCCAATGCATCTTACACCACGCCTCAGGACTGGGTTCCATGAGAGACAAATGCTGGACCTTTAAATGCTCTTACACAGGTTAAAAATCATAATGAAGATGTGATCCATTCTCAGCCAAAGCTAGAAGCTAGAGATTAGAGGATGTGGCTCAACAATCTCTGCCTTGGCCAGAGTTGGGTGTCGGGACTAGGGGCTCATCCGAAATTATGGGTGATAATCTCGCATCTCTCAGTGTTTCCGAAGTCAAGTCCATCATCTGCAATCCTTTGTCCCTGTTTTGAAACAAAATGTTTCAAGTCATATTAATTTGGGAGGTCATAATTCTAACAAAGAAATTCAGCATATCGTTCCTCATGAGGGTGGGTTGATGGAAAAAACTGCAAGCAAGTCCACATCTATTCCTTGTGCAGTTTCTTTGGCATCCCCTACACCCCATTGTGGTGACCAAGTGAATGATTAATAGATCAGTATCCTTCATCAAATTTTCAAACAATTTATGCTTTGAGTGTACTTTTGTTTATGCAGAGAATTCATTATATGACCCGCCTGAGCTTTGGAATTGGAATAGGCGCTAATATGGTATCACTTCTATTCCATGGCTTCTTATTGGAGACTTTAATCCTGCCTTCCATCCAAGGGAAAAAAAATGGTGGTAATAATGTTCCTTCTTCATACCTCTCAGAAGTTAATAGAAGTGTTCATCATGTTGGTTTACAAGAAATTAATCTTGATTCTTAATTCACATGGTCTAACAAAAGCAGAGGTCGTAGAATTCTTGTACACCACCTCATAATCATAACCCAGTAGCTTACTAACCTGCCATTCCTGCATTGGAGTAGACACCCACTGCTCGAGGAAATACTTCAATAGCTGATGATCTTGTAGATATGGAAGCTACGGCCGAGCAAGTGAGGGCACCATTTGGTGACCGCATGCACTATGGCAAGCATCTCCTTCTCATAAGCTGATAGAGATGAAGAATGGCAAGAAAGTGTCTTCCTGAAAAAAGCAATAGGCCACTCATCCTGAAGTAGAATGGCACCAAGTCCGACATCCAAAGCATCCATCTGAACTACAAAGGAATGGCCAAAATCTAGAAGAACCAAGACTCGAGTGGTAGCCATGGCCCACTTTACCCTCTCAAAGGCTTCTTGGGTTGCCTCTATTAAAGGCCCCCTTCTTGAGGAGGGTAGTGAGGGGACTAGCAATCGAACCATACTGACTGATGAAGCGCCGATAATGGCCTGTAAGTTACAGAAATCCGCAGAGTGCCCATACACAAGTGGGGGTCAGCCATGAAAGCATAGCAGTCACCTTTGAAGGGTCAGTATCAACCCCCTCGTGAAAGATGATATGGCCAAGGCATTCCACCTATTCACTACCAAATGAGCACTTCGAGCACTTAAGGAATAATGAATTAGCTTGCAAAATAGAGAAGATAGGCCTGAGATGATCCAAGCGGTCCGCCCAAGACGTGCAATAAATTGATATATCATCAAGGAAGACCAAGATGAATCGGTGGAGGAAGGCGCGGAATAGATCATTCATGAGGCTCTGTAAGGTGGTTGGTGCGTTAGTCAACCCAAATAGCACGACAACGAACTCAAAATGTCCATCATGGGTGCGAAAGGCCATCTTTGGATGTTAGAAGGCTGCATTCGGATTTGATGATAACCCAAATGAAGATCAAGTTTGCTAAAGACGATTGATCCAGCCAGCTTGTCAAGTAACTCCTCAATCAATGGAATATGATACTTATCCTTGACGGTGATGGCATTAAGTGTTTGGTTGTCCACATGGAACCGCCAAGTTCTGTCTTTCTTCCAGGCAAGTAATTGTTGTGAACCGGTGTCCACAATAGGCTAGAGGCCGAGGTAGGGGAAGGGAGCGGCACTTGATGGCCGGGAAAGGGGAGAGGAAGCGGCATGGCCACCATGAAGGAGGAAAAGGCAAGGAAGAAAGGGGAGAAGACAAGATTCAATAATTCATTCACTACCCAATTAGTGCATAGCCCTTACACTTAAATAGAGAATCTTAATGGGCTTACTAACATAAGCCTAGAAGCTCACTAACATAAGCCTAGAAGCACACTAAATATTATTAAATGGAAATAACAATAAACTCCCTAATAATTAAGAAATGACTAATAGCCCTAGGCAGCCTTAAGGCCTACACCCCCTTATTAACAATAACATAATTAAAGCCTATTGCACTAGCATGTGGCCCCAATGGTAGACCTTTAGGACGTTCACAACATTCCACTACACTTCCGCATCACCTCATCATCGAGGTGACTAAAAACTCATAGCATCAGCCCATCATAGCAAATATGATGAATAGCCGGTCTAAAACTTGCAACGAAGGAAGGATGCTCAAGTGCTCTAAAGGAATGATCTGGAGAAGTGCAGGGTGCATGGGTCCACTTGGCAGCACTAGGCGGCAACTGGGCGGACCCCAAAAGAGCCATTTCCACTTGCTAACGTGGTCGGAACCAAATAGAGAGGTAAACGGAATGTTGGGTCTGCTCATACTCGATTGAAGCCTATGACACAAGAAGAGGCACGTGCTCTTAGCCTTTCTTGTTCTGGAGTGGGGCCCAATTTCTTAGCCCGATGTTGAGAAATGTCCGCTTTGAAAATATTCTCTAGAAATAATTTGTACCCAATTGGGAGAGGGAGCACAGCTAGTTCAATGGCAATGCAAGACACCTTTCCAAATCTGTCTGAGGTAAAGAGGAGCTGGTGATGGGCAGAAATCAGGGACCAATATTTGCCATAATGAAGATGACGCCATGAGGTAGATTCCTCATTTGTCAAATATTTATTGTCAATCCCACCTCCCCAAAAGCAAATCATGAAAAGTATATTGAAGTAAATCTTGGGCTGGCCTTGTAGATTTGGAGGCGATATTTCTGGGTAAGGCATGCTAACTAGAAGGATTCTTGCCAGAAATTGGACCCAATTAAAATCATTGTGTGGCGTACACAAATATTGAAATGAGATTTCTTGCCCGCTAGAGAAGAAGAATCCCGGATGTTCAATATTTTCTAGCTCGAATGGAGGAGAAGGAACTAATTGTTCACAATCACTCGCATGCAATATCCACAAAATCAGCTTCAGATATCCTTTATCGAGTTGCCATATTGCATGAAGAAACTTGCCATGGTTGTTGGAGAAAATCTAGGGGGAGCCCTCCTTATGAAGATCTGGCCATGATTCTCGAAAGGAAAATATTGCTCTTTTGCACTCAGATGAGAAAGTTGCTAGAAGAAGCTAAATTTGCGGGAGAGTCCAACTATGATTTCCACCATTGAGCAAGAGATCTGTCTAGATATTCTCGATTGGATCACCGGTCATCAAAAACTGTAGGCAAGCATCAATCAAAACGTGATTTGGGAAGGAATTATGGCTGGAATTGGTAGGAGCATCAATCTGAGCTAGATTCTTGGCGAAGATGATTGTCATTGAGGTTGGCCAGCCATGGCCAAAACTTGTAATGTGCAGAGAATTGCCGTGGCTGGAACAATAGCGGTCTATGAGGGAACTGCATGGAGACACCAGCAAGGCGGAGCTGAAGGCTGATCCCAAGGCAGCGTGTCACTGGGCAAGGAGATGGCGAGGTAGTGGAATTGTTGCCCCCAATCTTTGGTAATCAGTCCAGAGTTGAAGCCCGCATGCATTTGCCCCGATTTGATGAGGGAGTGGTTGAGCTCGGCATGGTTGAGAAGCATGTCGGTGCTGGGGTGGTGCCGGAACATGAACTTTCTCTTGCCATTGGAGCAGAAGGTGAAAAAGGCAAGGATGGTGTGGGCGCCTTGGTCGAAGAGGATGCCCTCATCCGCCACCCCATTCTCCCTCAAGCAGAGGATAAGTCCCCTCTTCTACCATCTGCTCCAACATGGGAAGGGTTCTTCTATTCTCTCTAGAGTGTAGAGAATCACATGCTAGTAACATTGATCCGGGTGGTGGCAATACGGCTTCCTACTAACCCATCACTAGTAGTGGTTGGGACTAGCCGTGAGGCATGGCCTGTGTCATGGAGAGCACCAATGGTGGCTTTCGACGTAGCACCAATGGATGCTTTCGACGCAGTGATGGCAGGAGTTGGCTGCAGGATGACAATGATACATTGCGGCTGACTAGAGGAGCCCTTCGGAATGGGTTCTCATTGAAGCAAAAGGCCTTTTGTTTGACTAGCTACATATTCTTCTTCCAGGTACATGACGGTGGAGGCATTGGTTCAGCCCGAGGTGGGCCCTTCGCCAGCTTGGACGCCATCATGTCCATTACAAGCCTTTTACAATGCTCGAGCTTGGCTGTAATGTTTGCACAACTATCCATGATGGAGTCATGTCTAATGAAGGAGGAGCTGTCAGGAGAATCTCCGCCCGTTGCCCCATGGACCTTTGGGCTTTGATACCATTGTTGTGAACCAGTGTCCACAACGGGCTAGCGACTGAGGTAGGGAAAGAAAGTAGCACTTGATGGCTAGGAAAGGGGAGAGGAAGCGGCATGGCCGTCATGAATGAGGAAGAGGCAAGGAAGAAAGGGGAGAAGACAAGACTCAATAATTCATTCACTACCCAATTAGGGCATAGCCTTTACACTTAAATAGAGAATCTTAATGGGCTCACTAACATAAGCCTAGAAGCTCA
This sequence comes from Saururus chinensis, assembly GCA_035235625.1. Lineage (NCBI taxonomy): Eukaryota > Viridiplantae > Streptophyta > Magnoliopsida > Piperales > Saururaceae > Saururus > Saururus chinensis. The sequence continues at coordinate 25,124,664 of CP141142.1, forward strand.
CTAACATAAGCCTAGAAGCCCACCAAATATTATTAAATAGAAATAACAATAACCTCCCTAATAATTAATAAATGACTAATAGCCCTTAGCAGCCCTAAGGCCTACGCCCCCTTATTAACAATAACATAATTAAAGCCTATTGCACTAGCATGTGGCCCCAATGGTATACCCTTAGGACATTCACAACAGTAATACCAGAGAAGAGAAAGAGGTAGTGCTCGACTTGATGATGCCTGTCTGGAACATGTCGGACACCAAGCGCTCAATCTCAGCCTTCTGTATGTGATGATAATGGTAAGGCCAGACATTCGCAGGTGCAGCACCAGGAATGATAAGAATCTGGTGATTATGGGGCTCCCCGATGGTAGCCCTTTAGGCACAGCAAATACGTCCTCATGCTCCACCAACAGAGCAAGTAGGTCCTCCGGAAGGCTGTCCCAGCACACATCCACTGTGGCATGCTGCTGAAGGAAAATTCCTTGAGGTGCAAACCAAAAGAGGGAGCCCACCAACTGGGCAGATGGCAAAGAGCTCACGTCCATGATCATGTTGCAAAAGTTTCACATGACGTTGCCAAGCTCTTGTAGCTACTCGACTCCCAACACCACGTTCGCAAGTTTCTTGGGCAGCAAGAATAGGTTGGTGGTAAAGGTATGGCCCTGGATGGATAATGAAGCCTACGCGCACACCCCAGTGCTCCGAAGATGCTTGCCATCATGAATCAAGGCATCGAACGGCTTCGAGTCCAACACATAGCATCTCAATGGTTTTGCTACCTAATCATAGATGAAGTTGTGGGTGGATCCACTATCAATTAGGATGGCCACCTATTGCCACTTAAAGTGACCTTGGACGTGCATGTTGCGAGGCATAAAGGCTCCGAAAAAGGCATGCACTAAAATCTTTGGTAGCACAGTGTCATAAGGGAGTGGTGCATCCAGGTAGAGCCAAAATCCTCCTTGTCGGCCTCTTCGCTAGCTAGCTGCCTCGGATGAAACATCGGTGGCTAGGCACAAACTTCTTGTCACAATTAAAGTACAAACCCTTTGACCACTCATCCATTTGGGCAGGAATGAGGAGGCATACAAGAGGGGCAGCAGGGGCGGAGGGCTGGCTAGCGCAACTGGTGGGGAGGCTTGACGCTAAGAGAGGGGATGGCACTGGGCTGGTTGGAGGATGTCAAGAAGGGCAAAATCGGCCTCCCGGTCGCTTCTGGGCAAGCTTTTCCTCCCCAATTCGTGCATGACCCACGATTTTGCACATCGATGTGCAAGGAAAGTGGCACATCTCATCCGAATTTTCAGGATTGAACCCCCACTTAAAAGTCCCCACTAAGGCTGCCATCAGCCAGTGAGGAAGACGGTTGGCAATCTTCATTAACTCGGTGTAGTAGGCTTGCACTGTGGTAGTTGGGCATAGGGTGGAGATCATTTAATTAAAGTCCTAGAAATCATTGGGGCTAAACTAGACATAGAGTTCGTCGGTGGAAGAAGTCCAAGTCAGAAAGTAGACCTCCTTCTTGAAGCTCTGGAACCAAATGGAGGCATTGTCGCCCAAATGGAAAGTGGCTATGAGTAACCGTTCAGCCTCGAAGTGTGTTTCCTGGTAGGCGAAGAACTTATCTGCCTTGTAGAGACATTCCACCTAGTCTTCATCTCCATTATAGTGTGGGAACTGAAGGCGAGCCAAACGTGGCTCAATCCCACCCCAAAGTCCTCCATGAGAACTAGAGTACTCCTCCCAGTCATCTTCAAATTCATGGGCCAGATTTCTATGGGGTGGTGCCATTGAGGCATTTAACCAAACACCTAGAGGGTCTCGCGTATCCTAGCCTACACGTTCACTTCTTTGGGTTGTTCGAAGGTGCCAAAGCGGATAGAATGGGGAGGCTGGTGCACCTCTCTCTCGGATGATGCTTGAAGGATGGGGGTGTGAGATCCGAGGGGCCGAGAGGGCTAGTGTGTCACGACCCGAGATTTTATAAAATATATAAATAGTTAAAAAGTAAAATCAGAGCTTGCTCGGGTCGCAACCATACACGTATAACCATAAACGTAACAAGAATTATTTTATTCCCCAGGAAATATATTGTCAGTGTACAAACACATAAGTAAAGATATAAACAAGTCTTCTCAAGCCAAAAATATGAAAATATACTTAGAAAACTATTGGTGTGATCGTAGACTCTGTGGTCACCAGCTGAAGTTCCCCAAAAGTATTTTTTACTGCTTTCTTCTACACCCGTCTATTCCACACCGGGCCTTGCAAGGTCTGGTGGGTGGTGAGAATTTTAAACTACTCAGTAGGGGTAATTATCCTATTAGACATAAATTTAACATCTGGCAGTTTGTAAATCACAATATAAATAGCCAATACTTTTCGAAAAAGCTGTAAGGGTGTGCCTCTCGCCCAAAAACTTCCCTAGGCCTTCTCCCTACGTATCGAAGATACTTCTAGGGTTTGTATTATTATATAAAAAATTTGCTATGGGTACAAAGCGGTGGCCTCTTACTCCTCTACAAATTTTTTGGAAAACACTCCGTGCTTGTAGAGGGAAGAGCCACCCGTGCTCATGGGGCGCCGGGATCTAGAGAGTAGAGAGTTTTCCCATGATACTCTCTACCGTAGCATGCGTAGCCTTGATAGTTGCCCTTTGTTAGGGGCGAATTAGGGATCTTTCCCTTTGTTAGGGGCTCACCAAGCTAATGTGCATACCGTGCATCCGATTCCAAACCGGATTTACCTGTGTACTCTCAATTACAAAACTCTATCGGTACGTCTACCAATTTGAGTTCCAAACAATTAAATCTCTTATATGCCCACCTCAAACAGGAATTTCCTTCTCTTTTTCTTCTTCTACGAAGATCAACCTTTCAAAATCCTAGCCTCGCCTTTACAAGTCATGGTCGTGTTACTGACAACGATTATAAAGGTACAGTTAGTCGCTCGTTCCAACGAGATAGTTACCCCTTCTCTATCTCATCTCAGCAACTCGGTGGTCATGATTATACGTATTTTCTAAAATCATTTTGGTAGAGCAACAATTTCATAAAAACCATCTTTCAATCTTACCATACTTTAAAATAATGGTGAAGCTAGATTTTCTTTATATCACATATAACATAAAGCATAATTCCTAATTAAATTCAAAAGATAAACACTTAATAAATCAAGAATACGAGGCAATTCTAAAACATACACGGAAAGTAACTAGAATTATTCATATAAACTTTTAAAGACAACCAAAGTAAATATTTATGTCATAAAAGAGGATAAAAGCCCCTACCTCGATTTTTGAGCAAGAAAATGAATGATACTCCGAGTAGTCCAAAATTAAATAGCAGATTTTAGGGCTATAGAGATCTCAAAACAGAAAAATAACCTCGTCATGATGTCCAGCATGCTCGATTTTGGTAAAAATGTCTCTTAAACGACTTAAATCGGACTTAAAACGAGAAAGACATGAAAGAAAGAAGTTTGAAATGAACTGAGAAACTGGGCTATTTATAAGGAGGCAGAAGTGATGCGCGTCTGACATGTGTCACATGTCTGATTTGCGTCAGATGCGTCACTGACAAATTCCTGACGCGCGCCTCTGACGCTAAATTAATATTTTATTTTTAAAATTTAAAAACCTTATATCTTTTTATCCTGATATCAAAATTATACGTTCTTTATACCGATGGACTCGTATTAATGAGCCCTTCGAAACTGGACTAAAGTTGGATAGCTTATCTCACATTTTTGAATTGGATCCCGCCCATATGACACATTTCCCAAGGTCATAACCTTTCATCCCGACCTCCATTTCGCATGTTCTTGGGCTCGTTACACTCATCTCACCAAGCTCTATTTAATATACTTCACAAAAAAAATTATAAAAAGTATTTAAAAACTTACGGATGTTACATCGTGTAATGCCCGAAATTTTTCATACATTTTCCTTAAAATTCAAGGAAATTTTTGCAATATAACGGCTATAAATCAGGAAAAAATGACAAATACAAAACTTGTGAAAGTTGTTTTATAATTTAAAACATCACACATCAGTTTTTTTCCCATACACAATTTTCTCATTCGATTAAACATTGTACAACCAAACCAAACATCACCAGGCACTACTCGAAAATAAATGTACAAATAAATTGCTATGATCATAGACTTTAAATACAAATCTCTCCCAAGCATCCCTGAGTGGAAGTCCCATAGCAATCCACAATCTGATCTAAACTAAAAGTCCATAATACATACACATTTTAATTCTCATCTCACCCAATACTTTAGATCGTGGCACAAATAATACTCGCAGCAAGTCAAGTATACTTGAGTCAAAGGGGAAACAACCCATCATAGAAACAGGCATCTATCTCCAAGAGCTCTCTATCATAAACCTGCAAAAGCCTCCCGAACAATGGGGCTAAAAAATAGGGTAATGAGTATTTTTATACTCAGTAGGAAAATACCCAGTAGGGGAGTTCTAAACAGTGAACTCAGTAAATCCATACATAGATGCATTCATGCAACTCAAACATGAAGCAAACAGGCATATCATAATCATGCTCATACGCATACAAACACGCATATCATCATGTTAAAATCATACCATCAAACCGATCTTACACATACACTCTTAATCAGAGTCATACAAACTTACTCGTACCACTGTACACTTACTCAAACAACTTACACATACTTGTACAACCTTACTCATACAATCTTACACTTACTCGTATGACCTTACTCGTATAGTCATATGCTTACTCATACAACTTACACATACCTGTACAACCTTACTTGTACAATCTTACACTTACTTGTACATTCTTGCACTTACAGTCTTATTCATACTCATACTCTTATAGTTGTGCTCATACTCATACTCTTACAGTCGTGCTCATACTCATACCCTTACAGTCGTGCTCATACTCATAATCGTACACATACTATCGACCACTGAAGCTCATTACAACTAATATGCTCCAGCATCGAAATGGAAAAGAATGTCACTGGGGCACCACCTTAACCTCTGGGGAGTGACTAGACGCCATGGACTTTTCCAAAGGTAAGGCACACCAATGCTCATGGGGCACAGGATCAAATAGGTAAGAGCAGGTTCATGATACTGCTTACTTGAGCGCGCAAATATAAACACAATCGCCCACACTTTAGGGGCCATACAGTTGCCCACCATAATGGGTCTTATAGTGCCATAGAATTGCCCACCATAATGGGTCTTATAATACCAGTGCCTCTCTTGGGCAAAAATCATACAGTGCCATTCTTGTACAGAATCATACATTGTCACTCTTGGGCAAAATCATACATTGCCACTCTTGGGCAGAAATCATATAATGCTCTCAATAGGGCATCAAACATCTAGGCTTAATACTGCACACAGACAGAATAAAAAACATACATTGCTCTCAACAGAGCATCAGATGTCTGGTGCTCTATACAGCACACAAACAACATCCCGCAGGATAAACATCATGGTAAGACATGAGAAATGCTCAGTCGACTCATTATTGGCTAGCTCAAATACGGAAATTTATCTGTTGAACCCTCAGGTCTCAAACTCACAACACTATCATTAGCTTTCTTATAATTCAAGTTTGAATTAAGTACATTATGCGGTACAATTATGCCACCAAAAACTCTCAGACATACTGTGCTCCATTGATCAAACCGAAGCTGAGCTGATCCGAAACCCTAGTTCGTAGGGAAGCACACTTCACTTAACCTGTCCATCACAACATAGCTCACTATACACAAATCCTTACGTATTCATACAATCTCCACCATCTACCTTATGGCCAAAACATCTTACTTGGAAATCCTCAAACTGAGCTCCTCAGAGCCAAACCCAGTTATACCATCTTACTTATACCTCACTTATTATGCTTTTTTTCACTTCATAATTTGTAACATTATGCAAGTACAATTATGCATACTCTTACTATCTGAAAATCCACCAACATGCGCTCTGATCCAAAACAAATCCACATCCAAATCCATACCAAACACTGTCACTTCTTATCATCCATCGCCCATACCTCTGCCCACATGCACATACACATATCCATAGCATACGCAAATAGCCATCATACATACATATGTCTATCACACATACTTTTATACATAACTTACCACCATACGTCAAACATACATACAACCCACATGCATGTCATATGCAATTCAACATGGCATAATATATCCTCTTACATCATGCAAACGAATCATGATTTAGCATCTAAAGCATTGAATCATACAATCCTAGCATGCTGCTACTCATTCAAAGCATGCTATCATGAATTTATGAGTTCAAAGCTCCCCTATCTTATAATCATGACGTTTGATGACGAGCACACGACGGTGGCAATGGCGGTGGTGGCGGTGGCGGTGGAGTTTGCGGCCAAAAGCATTGCCAATTTGAGAGAACTATTGTCCCGAGGATTTTAGGAAGTGCCAGAAACAATCACGGCGAAACGGGGTGTCAGAAGTCAATGCGGCAAAATCCGTGACCAATGGCGGCACACTAGGGCGACCGGGAGAAAGGTCAAGCCAACATAAGTGGCAGTGCAACAAGATGTCGAGCGTGTACTCACTGAAGGTTGGCCGGCGGCTGAGAAGTACTTGGCTGGCCTCAAGATGTCAAAATCAGCTGTGGACAGCACCCAACGGCGTTGATTTTGCATCATCAAGGGCCCCAATAGGGTGTGGGGCGATGCTCGAGGATAAAGGAGAGGTGGCGGAGGACTCTGATGTCAACTCCATTCTGTGGCGGGGCAACCGACGGTCAGGCAACACAAATATGGTGCCTAAACCCAAAAGCACATGCGTGGCCACATGCACATGCGGCCAAAAAGAACCACTCTAGGGGGAGATGGGTCGGATAGTAGCGGCCTAAGGCCAATAAAAGGGCAATTGAGCTAGGGCCAGGAAGTGGTGGCCGATCGCAGCGGCGACATTGCCAATCGCCACCCACAATCAACACATTTGGTGCGGGCAGCTGTGCATCTCGCACGGTATAGGGCAAAGGCAAGAGGCCCATTCCAGGTGGAGGTGTAATTGGCCAAGTAGATCTGGCCCTCACTATCGTTGAGCTGGGGCAGAGTCCACGATGGCCAAATGGCAACGACCCAAGATGCACCCAAAGCATCTAATCGGGCAGATCAAGACAATGGGGCGAAGTGGGGTTGGAAACAGCAACCCCCTACCGACACTGGGTCGAGGTAGGCTGGATGGAGTCCATCCGATAGCCGGACGACGACCGAAAACACCGGCGTCTCAAAAATATGCATCGGACAGTGAGATGAAAATGTGAATAAAAACCGACCAAAGTACTGGTAGCTCATAACAGAGCGAAGAAAGCATGGCAGCAGCTCTAGCCAGCACCTATGGGTTCCTAGCGGCCAACCAAACATAAGTCTAGTTGAGGGCGGCCGCAAACGACATCAAAATCGTACCCCCACGGCTCAAAAACGAGATTTGAATGAGAGAAAAACCGAAGAAAAGTTCGGTACCTTGTGGAGGAGCGAAGAGGCCATGACGACAATCATAGCCGGTACCTATGGACTTGTGGCGGTAAGGTGAAGAGGATCCCTACAAGAATCGGTGGAATCCGATGACGTAGGAAGGACAACGGAGCGACTGGAAATGAACTAGGGTTTTCTCAAAACTCACTTAACGTAAAAATGTTTTTGGAAGTCGCTTCTGGAATCCAATCTTCCGATTTCATATTTATGTAACTTCTTTTTTATTTTTTCATCTATGTCCCCAACACGCGTTCACTTGTTATTTATGCATTATACCTCCAAAATTCATGTCATAAGCACGTAGTGAGGCCCATGGCCTACGACTAAGCCCCATTTTTCTGTCGAAAAATGGGGAAAAATGACCAAAAAATACATTTTTCTGCCGAAAATGATCAAAAAAATAGCAGGAAATTCACAAAAAATCATAAAAAAATCAGGGACATTACAGCTCGCCCATCTCTGTCGTGGCTGGCTGCGGGTTGGGCGTAATTGGCACTCTAGGGATTGTCTAAAGTTGTGCAACAACTGTGGTGAGGTGTTGAATTTGGGTGGCCATTTTTTCAATCATGAAGATCACATGGGCATCAGCAAAATTGGCCACATGTTTGGGGCTGTCCACCACTTTTTCTTTCTTGGGCTGCGTCTCTAGAACAGTCGTTGGTTGCTTGCCTCATGCCATGGCAGATCATTGAGACTTTGATGCCAATGTTGTGTCCTGATCGCACACAAACAGTACCCAGCTTCAAGTAAGGGAAAGGGGAGAAGAATGGACGAAGGAAGAATAAGAAAGTTCTCTAATTTTGCCTAACCAACAAAGAACAATGGAACTCCCTTTTAAGGGAGGCACGTGGCTTCATTAGGAACAATGCCAGCTGGTGGGCCCCATGCCAACTGGCGGGCCACCAGCTGATCTGTTACACTTGAGTTGAATTCCCTCCTAGATTACAACTTATTACATTGTAAAAGGAAGATACTGAAAAGTAAAGTAAACCCTAACATAGCAAGTCCTAAGAATGGAAAGTAATGTGAGATGGCATAGGCCCCACCCCTAAGCTGGTGTACACAACAAATTCATGTGAGTGGAAGGTTGTGTGTGCTTGTAGCCTTATTGGTCGAACAATGTTCATCCCATCAATCCCACCTTGCATTAGTTTCTATGCCCCCCCCCCACCACATGGACTCTGGTCATACAATTTGGTCATGAAAACTGGTGAGGAAAATATTTTTTTCATATTTGTCTAGATGGTGATAACAAATCACTAGATTGCTCTTAAAACTAGTACTTCACAGAAGTAATAATCATGAGTTCTAACCTTTATGTATAGAATTTTCTTATATGGCAAATACAATGAACGCCTAATGACTATTGTGCATTCATGATCAATCTAGTTCCAATTATATCATAAAACATGCAAAGAACACACAAGCATTTTTAAGTGGAAAACCCCAACCAGGGTAAAAAACTACAACAACCACTTTTTGCCTAAAATTAATATCCTAAATAGTTAGACACCACATCGACACAAGCAAACCACCAACCTTTATTGTTGACTCCCAAAAACCTATTTTGCTTAGATCTCTGACAAATTTCTTTTATTGCTGGCTTTCAAATCTTCTCTCCTCAAGCCTTGAAACTTTTCTTCTACTTGTTTTTTCTTTGTCACCCTCTAGCCTCTTCAAACAAATCTTGTTCTTTGATTTAAGCCTTGATCCTTTTGTTTTTAACAGTAAATCAAAATTTGTGATAGTTCATAAAGTAGATAAAAAGAGTGAATCCCGGACTACATAACCCTCCCTATCATAGAGCAAGAACTATCAAAAACCCAAAAAGACTTGAAAACAAATCCTAAAAATCAAAGAAAAATAGCAACAAATGAACTAGCAAGATAAACATTGAGCAACAATATAACTAAAATTTTGCCTTATGACGACCTCCCTTTTTGTTAATTTTTTTTCCTAAATTCAAAGAAGCTTGCTCGACGAACTTGTTGAGTATAACATTATAACCTACATCATCATTTACTGCACGATCTTCATTTGAATCATAATGAATAGAGTTGGAGGAGAGCATATGACTTGGCCAGAAGAGATCCAAAACCAACTTCATATCATTCATTCATGAATTGCTACAGGTGCATCTTCGGACCCCCACTATGGATTTGGCATCCTTTTGATGGAGAGGATGGGATGTAGCAACACAATGTCATGGGATTGAACACTTTGACTCAAGTCAGCTACCAAGTTTATCCCTTGAGAAATTGGATTGACATCATGCTGGGTTGAGATGTCATGGTTTGAATTGTTATGACATAAGAACCCTAGTTGGTCTAGAGGAGAGGTATCAAGACGCTCGTCATGCTTGTGCTTGTCATTCTTGGTATATACGTTGGTAGAATTTCTTCAATATTGTGGTTTGCTTCAATTTGATTTGCCAAATGATTGCTCTCCGAGTTACCTCTAGAACTGAGAGAAGAATGAGGTGTATCTCTCACCTTAATTTGGCGAGCACCATTAGACCCCAACTACAGTCTAGATTTATCCACACATTGATAAGGGGCCAAAGTAGAATCCATACTACTCGTTGCCTTCACTGGATTGGAAGATGTTCTCATGGTGGTAGGCTTACCTGTAATAAGTCTCCACTCCTCACAAATGGAGCAAGTATTACTGTGTGATCAAAAGTGTGGCATCTAAAGCAAATTGTAGGATGCCAATCATACTCAACCTTTTGTGAGAAGGTGAAACCGTCATCACATTCAATGCCGACATGATTTGGAAAATGTGAAATTAGGAGAGACTTCAATATAGAGACGAGCAAATCTTAGCCTTGATTTGTTCAATGTAGGAGGATCTCTATGGAGTAGAACACCCAACATACTTGCAATCATTCTTAAACTTTCTTCCCACCAATACTGAATTGGAAGATGAGGAAGTCTCACCCATTTTGGGATTATTTTGATGATGTCTCTAACTAGCTTGAACCTAGGATGCCACTTTCGTCAGATTAATGATCAACCCCGGATTGACCAGATGGATGAATTCAATACCTTATCACATTCTTGTTCATTTGAAAATTTGAAAAGGAAAAAACCTTCAGCGAGTGAATGCATCTCAAATGAGGGGGACAAGTTCCTTCACAAGGGTGTTCTTCAACCACATAAAATATGGGTGATTGCCAAGAACATACTTGACCGACGAGTGTTGCCATTGTGATGCTTCTCTATCTAGGGTATTGCTAGGGATTTATATGGTAGATTTGGAGAGACGTTCAAGTCTAAATTGACTTAGTCAATTTAGGTGTCATATGTCTAGCTTATTAGCTGATTTCTTTGTCAAAATTATGTCAAAAAACTATATGTAAGTAATGAGTCTTAGAATCAAGTTTGGGGTTGTTGTGGTTGAGTCATATTTGGAATTGTTAGACTTGAAAAATAGGAGCAAACATGTTCTTATTGATCATGGTGAAAGATTGAAGAATGTGAAGGGATTTGAGGCTTATCTAGATCACATTGATATACAAAAATCACTTTGAAAAGGTTAAAAAATGATTACAAAGGTTTTAGAAGGATTTGGGGTAAAAAGTAAAAAAAATGTCGAAATTGGTAGAACAATCCATCATTGCAAACAATGAAGAAGAAAACGATCAACTGCCTGTTGATCCAGCCTTTGCAAAACAAAGCCAAGAGTTATTGATCAATTGTTCTCACAATCGATCAATCAATTAAAGAATCATGAACATTAAAAATAGTGACTGATCGATCATTGTTTAAAATGATCAATCGTTTTAAGAATAGTTTACTTGATTTAACTCCTTCCGATTTTCATTTCATTCCTTATTCAAGTATGTCCTAAACCAACTTAATGAGCTATATAATAGTCATGAAATCATGAAATTGGAGAGAGGAAAATCTAGAGGGGGAAAGAAAAAGAGGGTTTACACCTTTGCTTCTTATTTTTTAAAGGAGAATTCATTTGAGCTTTGTATTGAAGATCTATTGTGAATTGAAGGAGACAATCCACAACTAAATGAGCTTATACATATAGTATTCAAAGAGGAGTTGCAGCATGTCTTCAGTGAAAAATTGAAGATTTCTATAAGGTCAAAGTCAAGACAACAAGAGGTGCATGTTGATGACTACAAAGGGGCAAAGAGAAGGCAAGGAGGAGAAAGTTTCAAGCATTTGGAGAAGACTTGAAGGCCAGCAACAATGATCTAAATAAGTGGAGTTTGTGTCAGAGTCTAAGCAAGGTTGGTGGTTTTCTTGCATCTATATAAAGTCTTGGTTTCTAATGCATTAATTTGGTTCCTTTGGAATTGCTGTGGTTTTTTACCCTAGTTCGGGTTTTTCATGTAAATTGAAAAAGGAGTACTCACTTTTTCTTCAATATCTAAAAAAACTCAAAACTATAACTTCCATGAAAGAGCAATGCTTCTATACAAGTCCTAACAACATAATTGTAAATAATGGAATCCAATCTCTTACTACTTTAATATAGAATTAGACTCCTAGGAAATCAAAATGCTCAAAAGAAATAAATCCAAAATCAAATTGTTATCTAAATTGAAATTGGAAGTCATCCCACTAACGTAGCAATCAATTGCTTGTAAGGCCGATCAATCACTTTAACTCTTGACCTGATTTTATAGTGGGTCATGTAATGTGTCGATCAATCGCTTTGATAACCTGATCGATCATTTTGATTACCCTATCAATCGATCAACTTTAGCTACTGATCGATCACTCAAAAGTAAATTGTGCATTTTCTTCTTACGATCCCATTCCTCCATGTAGATCAAAGCTAGCTAGTTTACATCATTCTTTCCTGGTTAGAAAAATTCCGCCTCAAATTTATATAATATAAAAGAACATATGAAGCATTTATATTGTAAATGGCTAATATTGATGATCAAAATTATGACGAAACATCATGTTTGGTTTTAGTCTTAAAAATCTGACTAAATATAGTTGTGGTTGAGTTGGATTTAGAATTGATAGACTTGAAAAATTGTAGATAAAAGGATAATTTGCACACACTCACATACACAAATCAATTAGATTAGCTTAGAAAGAGTAAATTAAGTGATTTTAAGAGTTTCAAATTGAATTAGGGCAAAATAGTAAAAATACTATTCAATTGATCGATTGATGAACATTACGCTTGGCCAATTAATCGATCGACACCTGAATTAGCTTATGTAAAATGAAGCCAACAGTTTATCTATTGATTGCAACATTGAATGATTGATCACTTACATTTGGATACCTTAATTGAAATAGTGAACGATCAATCATAGTATCAAATGATTGATCGATATCTGTGTTAGTTGCCTAGTTTAAGCCTTTCCAAAAGATGTTTTAATCCTAATTGAAGTCAAACACATAAATTGAATTAATGTACTATTTAAAGGCTACGTAATCACAAAATTAAATAGAGGAAAACCTAAAAATTCTTAGAGAAGAACGGAGAGTTCATTGTCCATTGTTTTCCAAGAGAAAATCATCTTTGAGCTTCATGCTTATGTTAAAGGTGATTTCATAAAGACACACTACTGAGATAAGAGTTTTAGACACACCAAATCAAAGAGGAGTTGCGCTAAAATCTTCAAAGGTGTTGAAGTAGATCAAGGTTAAAGTCAAATAACAAGAGGAGCTTGCTATGGAGGCTAGAAGAGGACAAAGATGAAATAAGTAGATTGAAAAAGTTTAAATGTTTGAGGAGAAGACTTGAAGGCTAGCAACAAAAGGAATTTGTTAGTGTCATACCTAAGATTTTTTCTCAATTCCTTTTTGAATTAAAAATAAGTGGAAACCATTTTTTTTCTAGAAACTCATTTGTCAAATCCTCCTACAAATATATTAATCCAGGGTGTGACTCACTCATTTTCAAACATATGAATAATTAAACTACTGTGTCTATATATATATATATATATATATATATATATATAAGACAAGAGAAAATCCCATAAAAAACTAAGTGTTTCACGTCGTCTCTTAGTGTAAGAATCCCCCACCCAGTTATTCTTTTGAAGAAGTTGCATCATAATGAATGTTGAGTATATATATATTCCTAGTGGGATATCTAAACAAGAACTATAATACTTTTAAGAATTATTTCACAACATTCCATAATAATAAGTATAGTAACCAATATGAATTTCATTTCAAAGAATATTATACTTCAAATCATCAAAAGCATAACTAATAATCATTCTTAACCATTCTTATAATATCAAGTGACTCACTCAGAAGTTTCCAACTTCTTAAGTACAAGCCAAAGGCTCTCTATGACATGGTAGCCACGTCTAGGAGTATAGTCTTGCCTCACTAGATTGTGAACTACATACATTTGCAACTCAAGTACTCAAGAGTTTACTCTCTATCCATACTATGGAGCTAAAGCCCACAAGAGTTAATGGAACCAAGTGGTCGAAGTTTAGACTTCCATGATCATCGAAATTTCGTATATTACAATGCATGAAACCACTCATTGTTCAATGCTCTAGTCCATTTGAACACGACTCTTGGGCCAGAGAAGTAGTTCTACATAGCTCTCATCCTTAGAGAGCTAGAAGACCGTGGTCCTATTTCATACCAAACTCTTTATGTCTACATGGCAAAAAACTCACCTGAGGAGCCAAGACACTAAGGGTTCCTCTGTCCTCTTATGCCAAAAGACATCAATCTTAGGGATGTAATCCATTACAAGGATATTCACATAGAAAGGTATATACACCCAATTATAATTATCAGATATAACTACAATTCATGCATCAAATAACATGTTATTACTTCTCATAATAATAGCCTAACATTCATAATGATTCCACTAAAAATACCCAAAACTGACTTGCTATCACTGGACTCATCGACATGTCGACCAAGTATAATAATAATCCTCATTGATGACTTCATCGAGATGACAACATCACTATCGATAATCCATTGGTAGGGCACCGATGTACTCTCATGTATTGTTCAATCTTCTTCTTCTTCCCACATAGATAGCATCATCGATACATCGACTAATGCACTGGTAAACGGGAAAAAATACAGAATCATATATCATCATAAAAATAACATTCTATAATAAAATATAATAATGTAATCAACTTTAATTTAATCCTTAACTATCACATGGAAAGTTTAAAGGGATATTCATCAATAAATATAACATAAAATATCTATACATGATTCAAAAATACCATGAACAACAGAGCATATCATTCTTTAATGGTTAAATACAAATTTAAAGCATATACTACTCTATCATCATTCATCAACAAGGATTCCTTGCTTTAACACCATAGTTTTAGGTTTGCAATCAGGTCTTTGATGAAATAATGAAGAGATCTACACAAATCTAGTTCGTACTTCCTTCTCCAAACCTTTTACTTGTCGTAACCTACTGTCCCCCCCCCAAAGTGAGAGAGACCATCAGATTTTTGTCAATAATTTGTCAAAGGTATTTATATGGAAGTCTAAAAACCAAATCTTGATGTTTAACTAACTCTAAAAACCATCTGAAATGGCAATAATTGCAGTTTTGCAACCATTGGTAGATTGATTCTAGCATCACTAACATATCGAACTCTATCGACAGAGAAAATGCAACTTCATTAGTGAATCCAATGACATGTTGAACCTCACCGACAGAGGATTAGTATCTCATTTGTAGGTTCATCAACACATCAAGCCTCGCCAACAGTGAAATGCGTGTTCATCGACATGTCGGTTCCTTACCAATAGAACTCTTACCTATAAAATAAAGAATAATTTCCATGTCTTCTTACTCATCATCGTTACTACTTTCTTGAGTAATTTACTTTACAATATTATAATTTAAAAGGCTAAAAAATTTTCTTAAAAAATTATAGGTGTCACATCCTTCCCTCCTTGAAAAAAATTTTATCCACAAAATTTGGGTACATATAAGAAATAGGTGAGGATATGACTTTTTAAATTCAGCTTCTAATTCCTAAGTCATCTTCCAAAGCATGACTTCTCCAAAGTACCTTAACCATAGGTATCCATTTATTTCTCAAGGTCGTTACCTTTTTATCCAAAATCACAACTGATTCTTCTTCATACATTAAGTGAGGTTGTAAATTCATGTAAGAATATATGAGTCATATGTCAAGTTTATTATATGATTTCTTTGTGAAAATTATGTCTAGAAACTATATGTATGTATTGAGTCTTTGAATCTGATTTGAGGTTGTTGTGGTCAAGTCAAATTTGGAATTGACAGGCTTAAACAATAGGAGTAGACATGTTCTTATGGATCAAGATAGAAGACTGAAGAATGTATAAGGTTTTTGAAGCTTATTCATACTACATTCTCATACCAAAATCACTTAGATAAGTTTTAGAAGTGATTTTAGAGGTTTCAGAAGGTTTTAGAGTAAAAAGAGTAAAATGGTAAAAATATAGACAAAAGGATTGTTTGCTACACAATATGAAGAAAAAAATCAATCGAGTACTTGATTTCTCTTTGTGTAAAACTAAGCCGATAGTTATCGATTGATTACTTGAAGTATTGTGCATAAAACAAACCATGAACGATTGATCACTGTTTGAAACAATCGATCACTTCAAGGACATGTTACACTAATTATGCCATTCCGATTTCAATTTCTTTCCTCATTCAAGTCCTTAGACCTAAACCGACTTAAGAAGCTATATAAAGGTTTATAAATCATGAAATAGAAGAGACGAAAACCTAGAGAAGATTAGAGAAGAAAAGTTTGTACCTTTTGCACATTATTTTCTAAGGAGGATTCAAATGAAGCTTTGAGTTGAAGATCAATGGTAAATTTATGAAGCCCTTTCATAACTAAAAGGAGATTTCATATATAAATTTCAGAGTTGCAACGTATGTTCGATAGGAGATTGAAGATTTCCAAGGAGGCTAAAGTCAATACAACAAGAGGTGCTTGTTGAATGCTAGAAGAAGATAAAAAAAAAATAAGGAAGAAGAAAGTTCCAAGTGCTCGAGCGAGAAGACTTGAAAGCCAAGAATAACAAAGACTTGTGGATATTTAAACTAGTGGAGCTTGTGATAGAGTCAAAGCAAAGATTGGTAGTTTGCTTGTATCAATGTAAATTATTTTGCTTGGTAGTAGTACATTAATTTGGTTCCGTTGTCAAATTGTCATGGTTTATTACCTGATTTTGGGTTTTACACTTTAAATTACTATGTTTCATGTGTTGATTGAATGTTTTAGATTAATATATCATGAGAATGCGCTTTGAGAGAATATTTACGTGTTTTCACTTAAGAAAAAAAATTTGCGCAAAGAGGCATGAACTTGTAGTATTTATCTTCATAGATAATTAGAGTATGGGTAATCTAGTGATCCACTATACTCTCCTAGATGGATATTAAACTCACAATCCACACTAGTTACATCAATCACATGAGAAGGGTTAAAAATGTATTTCCTTAATAAAGATATAAGGAAGATATTGTGAACTTCCCATAAACTTGGTGGTAGAGTAAGTCTATAGGTTGTAGGTCCAATTCTTTGCAAAATTTCAAATGGACCCACATAGCTAGGACTTAACTTTTCCTTCTTTCCAAATCTTGTTACTCCCTTAGTAGTTGACATCTTCAAAAAGATATGATCACCCACTTTGAATTCCAATTCTCTCCTTCTCATATCTGTATATTTCTTTTGTGTACTTTGGGCTACAAGCAAATTTTTTTTTATGTCATGAATCTTCTTGACACATAATAATTAATTCCTCTTTGAACAACTGTCTTTCTCCAACTTTATTCTATCATGTAGGAGATTTACATCTGCGACCATACAATGCTTCATAAGGTGTCATTCCGTTACTACAATGATAACATTGTCATATGCAAACTCAATAAGTGGTAGATAGTCTTATTTGTTTTCCATCCTCCAAAGTTTGAATTGTTTGTTCTGATTGTCCATCTATGTATGGGTGAAAAGCTATACTAAACTGTAACTTAGTTCCTAAGGCATTCTTATTATTGTTCCAATATTTCGAAGTAAACCTAAAATCTCTATCCAACACTATTAATACAAAAGTTCCATGCAACCTAATAATTTCTTGAATATAGAACTTTGCCAAACTTTCTAGTGATTATGTCTATTTCATAGGTAAGAAGTGAACAAATTTTGTCAATCTATCTACCACTACCCAAATAGCATCACTTTTCTGGTGTGCCTTTGGCAATCCAACAACAAAATCCATGTTAATATTCTCCCATTTCCATTGTAGAATGTCTAAAGTGTTTAAAGTCCCTGTTGGTATTAAATGTTTAATCTTAACTTATTGAGAAATTAAACAAAGAGACACAAATTCACCAATATCCCTTCTTTAAATCTTTATACATCTTGGTTCATCTGAGATGGATAATATATTATGAATGATGTGCAACTTCTGACAACTCCTTCTATTCTTCTATATAGGGAACTACCAATTTATTCCTAAACCTTATCCCACTATCTAGTCCTCTATAGAAATTTCACTTTCCTTCCTACCCTTGAATTTCTTCATCAAGCTTCCAAAAATTTTTGCACTATTTGAGATCTAATTGTAAAATTAACTATCATAGGTTTTTCGTCCTTCACATGGTATGTCATTGATGTATAGATTAGCTAACTCCTCAATTAAATCTCACTCCTTCAACACAAGATTAGCCATGACTATATCTGTCTTCCTACTTAGTGCATTGACTACAAAATTTGCCTTTCTAGGATGATAAGAGATTGAAAAGTCATAATCCATTAAATATTCTAGCTATCTTCTTTGTCTCAAACTAAAATCTTTTCATGAAAAGACATACTTTAAACTTTGGTGGCCAATAAACACTTGGAAAGTAAATACAACAACTGCTAGTTTGAGATTATGTGTAGGATAATTTTGTTTATGTCTTCTCAATTGTCTTGAAGCATAAGCTACAACTCTCCCATTTTACATGAGAATACAACCTAATCCTTTCTTGGATGCATCACTATATATTACAAATCCTTCTTCACCTTTCCGTAATGCAAGAACCGGTGTTATTGTAAGCTACCCCTTCAAGTTTTGAAAATTTCTTTGCATTCTTCATCCCAATCAAACTTAACATCCTTCTTAGTTAATTTAATCATGGGTAGAGCAATAGAGGAGAATATTTCAATAAATCTCCTTTAGTATCTTGCCTGACTATGGAAACTTCTGACTTCTATTACACTCTTTGGTCTCTTCCAATTTAATACTACTTCAACCTTCGAATGATCTAGCAAAACACCCTCTTTAGAGATAACATGCCTCAAAAGTTGATACTCTCAAGCCAAAAATTACACTTGATAAATTTTACATAAAGATTATGTTTGCGAAGTAGAGCAAGAGTTTCTCTGAGGTGTTTCTCATGTTCTTCTTCAGATGGTGAATAGATAAGAATATCATCCACAAAGACAATCACAAATTTATCTAAGGCAAACCTATATATATGGTTCATCATGTCCATAAATGTACCTGGAGCATTTGTGAGCCCAAAAGGCATCACTAGAAACTCATAGTGTCCATACCTTATTAAGAAGGTCTTTTTTGGCTATATCTTCTTAAATCTCAATTGATAATATCCGGATCGGAGGTCAATCTATGAAAATACCTTTGCTACTTGTAATTGGTCAAAAAGATCATTAATACAAGGTAGGGGTACTTATTCTTTACTATGACTTGGTTAATCATCTTGTAATCAATGCATAGTCTCATAGAACCCAGCCAAAGGGAAGACACTCGATCTAGCAAATCCTTTTTCCAATAATACATCGAATTGGGTCAAAAGTTCCTTTGACTATCTGGTGCCATATGATATAGAGGTTTTGATATTGGTAAAGTTCCATGGACTAGATCTATAGTAAAGTCTACTTCCCTCCTTGGAGATAGACTTGGTAACTCCTTAGAAAATACATCTAGAAATTCTCTCACTAATGGTGTCTCATCCAGCTTTCCCTTCTCTTTATTAAATTCTACAATACTAGCCAAAAAGGCAGAACATCATTTCTCCATAACTTTTGAGCTTCAATAGCCAAAACGATAACAAAGTTTTCCCTCCCAATCATTCCTTGTATCTTAAGTTTCTAATTCCTTGGTATACACAACTCTATCCTCTTCAAATTACAATCTACTAAAACATTGTAAGTTGGCAACCAATTCATTCCCAAAATAGCATGACAATCTACCATCTTCAGGATGAGTAGACTAGCACAAAAATTTCTTCCTCCTAACACAATAGTTATATTTCTCAAACAATCATCCACTAATATTATTTTTCCTAAGGGAGTATAGAAAACATAAAATACTTCTAATTTACTCCTATGATGATCAACATCATCCACAAATAATTAAGTAATTACAGAATGTGATGCACCAGGATCATATCTTACTCTAGCTAGTCTGTTAAAGATGGGAATAGTCCCTTTAAGGACTGCATTGTCGTTTGCATCTTCAGCCGACAAAGCAAACACTCGAGCTCGAGTCCTCTTCTTTCTGTCTTCATTTGTATTTCTATGGGTCCCTTGGTTGCCCCAAGGAAAATTACAAGCTATGCGTCCAAGTTGTTTACAAGTAAAGCACAATTTGATCTCCCTTCACATGTCTTCCCTGGATGGTTATGGCCACATAACCGACACTTCCATTCAGCCTTTCTAATTTCTTGTGGAATGAAATTCCTAGGAGATGGTTCAACATTCCTCATTTACTTAAAGGGGCGATTTTCATTCTTGTTTCCTCCTTTACCCCTCTTGACGTCTCTTTTTCGATAATTCTTATTGGTATCAATACTTTTGGTTAGTATTATAGACTGATTAAAATCTTCTTCCACGATTGATGTTTGTGTCACAACATTAGCAAATGAGGTCGGTCGAGAAATCAAAACCATGGACTAAAGTCAACTATTGAGTCCCCAAACAAAGTGCTCAACATTCTTGTCTTCAGTAGGTACAACATACTGAGCATAACATTGGAGTTGAACAAATTGTTTTCATATGTAATCACCAATAAGTCCTTTTGCTTCAAGTCAAGAAACACCATCTCCTTGATTTGTCAGATGTGAGGATGAAAATATTGTTTGTTGAAGGCTTCCAAAAATTTCTCCTAAGAAATTACTTCTTTACCCTCGAACAAGGAGTTCACAATTTTTCACCAGAAAAATGGTTCTCCATTCATCATGAAGGCAATGTTCACTTTTTGACTTGCTTTCACTTACATAGCTTCAAAAACTTATTTTATTTCTTCAATCACTTCTCTGCTTCCTCTGGTTCACTTTCTCCATTAAAAGTAGGTGTCATCTTTTTGAAACTCTCAAGGATAGCAGAGTTCATACACTAATTAATTTGTTCCCTATTCTTTCTCCTTTAGACTATTCAAGTTAACTTGGGTTTGCAGTTGAGTTTAAATGGTCATGGTTTGGGCTTGCAAGATTTGAGCCATGTTATGGAATATACTCACCATTTCGGTAGCGGTCAAAGTTGCATTAGGGACTCCAAAAGATAAGGTAGCAGAATTGTTTCCTTAATTTTCTTGTTGAACATCTCTTTCCAAAATAGGTGTTGCAATAGCAGCAGCTACTGCATTGGTAGCCAGTGGACTACCTGCTTCGCTTAAATTAGCAACCGCCTGCCTCACACGGTCATGGTAGTTGGAGTGATAAGATACTATAACCAAAGATATGCACTAATAACTCTAATTCTACCTCATCCAATCATTTATAATTGTCACATATCATGCTTCTTGGTATGTAGACGGGTTAAACCTTGTTCTCTTATACCAAGCTGTCACACCGAAGATTTATTCTAAATTCATTTTTGAATTGAAAAATAGTGGATTTTTTTCTTTTTTTCTCTAGACACTCATTTGTCAAATCCTTCGACAAATATATTAATCCAAGGTGTGACTCACTCATTTTTTATCATACGAATAATAAAACCATTGTGTCTTTATATATATATATATAAGGAATTGGCAGTCTTGAGCCTATGTTTAAAAATTACACACCAACTAAAGTTTAATATCAAGATTAGAAAATTCTACTTAGAACTAAGAGCTTTGTGTCCTCTCTTAGCACAAGAGTCCCCCACCCGGTTATTCTTCTGAAGAACTTGCATCAAAATAGATGTTGAGTATATGAATATACACATTGGGATGGCTAAACCAGAACGATAATACCTTCAAGAATTATTTCACAACAACATTCCAAAATAATAAGTATAGTAACCAATAGGAATTCCATTTTAGGGAATACTATACTTCAAATCATAAAAACATAACAAATAATCTTGCTTACACATTATTCCAAATATCACCTGACTCATGCTCAGAAGTTTCGAACTTAAGTATAAGTCAAAGGGTCTCTATGACATAGTAGCCACATCTAGAACTACAACCTCGCCTCACTAGACTATGAACTACATACATTTATGAAAATCTACCTACGTCCATGCTATGATCATTTAAACCTCCTATATTGAGCTATGCAGGACTAGTCATTTTTTAATGCTCTGGTCCATTTGAACACGATTCCCGGGCCAGGGAAGCGATTCTACATAACTCCCATCCTTTTAGACATGGAAGACCTCGGTCATATTTCATACCAAACTCTTTCCATTTGTGTGGCTAAAGACTAACTCTTGGGTATCTAAGGCACTAAGAGTTCCTCCGACTTCTTGTACTAAAAGACATCAGTCTTGGGGATACAATCCATTACAAGGATATTTGCACACAAGGGTACAAATACCCAATTATAATTCATCACATAGAATTGCTATTAATGTATCAAATAATATGTTATAACTTCTCATGATAATAGCTTAACATGCGTAGCAATTCCTATTAAAAATACAAAAAACTAACTTGTTGTTGGTGGACTCATTGACGTGTCAAAAAAATCACTAATGACCATCGATAACTCATTGGCGCATTGAATCCTTTGCCGATAATGGAATGAATAGGAGAGTCGTCTTCATCAACATGTTGGCATCACTACCGGAAATCCATCGGTAAGACACTGATGTGCCATAGGTTCACTAGTATTATTCAATCTTCTTTTTCCCACATCAATAGCATCATTGACATGTTGACAAATGTGCCAGTGATTGGAATAAAAATGTAGAATCATAGATCATCACAAAAATAATTTCTTGGAATCAAATATAATCATGTAATCAACTTTAATTTAATCCTTAACTATCACATGGAGAGATTAAAGGGATATGATCAATAATACATTAAAGATCCATAAATGATTCTTAAATATCATAAACAATAGAGCATATCATTCTTTAATGGTTAAATCTGAATTTAAAGCATATACTACTCTATCATCATTGAATTTCTTGCTTTAGCATCATAGTGTTAGGTTAGCAATCTAACCTTTGATCAAATAATGAAGAGATCTCCACAAACCCAGTTCCTGTTTCCTTCTCCAAAACTTTGACTTTCCCTAACATATTCTCCCCCAAATTCAAAGAATCCACAAATTTTGGGTCAGTAATTCGTCAAAGGTAGAAACTACCAACACTTCAATCCTCCCTGAAAATGCGTGTGTAGTGTGTCATGTGAAAACTCAAAGATATCTCACAATAGACTCTATGAATTTTAAAGAATCATGAATCAAAATTTTTTTTGGAATTCACAAAGTTGATAAAAAATACACTCAATGAACAGGTAGAAACCCTATGCTCTGAATCCTTAATTCTCTCACAATTTTGGCTTCCTTAGTGGTAATTGGATGCCCCTCAAGCCTATTTATTGGTAAGGGTATGCACAAGGACCTCATGTGGAAGTAATTTTGCATTTCAATTTGGCATGTTGGATATTGAACTGACATTATCGAGGTCTACACAGAGAGGACGATTTGCCAAAACAATACAAATGACAGTTCAATTGAGCCAAAGCGATCAACAATGTAAGTGCAATTTCACTAGATACAGCAAGGTCAAGCACTATGTCAACGAAAAGCTACTAAAAGTGAATGTCATTCAAACTAAATGTAGTGTGATCGTAAGAATCAACCGGTCCGGATGTAATTTGAATTTCTTTTGTTTCGTCATTATGTTTGATATTAACTAATATAACCAATTTTAACATTAAGTATTTGATGTGTGCAATTTTTTAACCTTTAAATCTCAATTAATATGTGATCATTCCTTGAGTCTTCACGTACTTGAACATTTTTGAACAAGAGTAGTTATTAGGATCCCCTAATGACGGACCCCACCCAGGCGCGACCCCTCGAAAATTTGTGAAGAGGGGTGGAAGTCGGGAGAGAAGGGTATTTTGGTTAATTAAAATTAGGTGCCAATACATTGTCCTTATTTATTGTTTTTTTATTGGGAAAATTATTTAAAATTATTTAAATAATAATTTTAAAAAAATAATTGCCAAACCAAATTGCTTTGGAAAATATTTCTTAAAATGGTGTTAGTTTTTACCATGTAGGCGCCAACTAAGTGTTGATGCCTATGTGGCTTTATTTTTTAAATTTTTAATTAAAATGACGAAATCAAATATTAATTTCGTCCTTCCTTTCCCTGAAGGACGAAATCAACATACTAAATTCACTCATCGCACTCAACAGCCTGTTGTCACTGTCGCTACCCTCTCTGCTGCTGCGAGGAGAATATGGGCCAACTCCATATCCTTCGTCTCCTCCTGCGAGAGGCTGTTGTCGCCACCCTCTCTGCTGCTGCCAGGAGAATATGGGTCAGCTCCACATCCTTCGTCTCCTCTTGTAAGAGGTTGCTGTCGCCATCCTCTCTACTGCTGCCACGAGAATATGGGCCAGCTCCACGTCCTTCGTCTCCTCCTGCGAGAGGCTGAATAGCATGGAGACGAAAGGGTGGATCAGTGAGGCCAAGTTATCGTCTTCCATTTTCTGGTCCACGAATTGTATGTACCGAGTGCCGGCTACCCGCACCACCTCCTCCGTCGTGAGCATTCGCCAACCGCAGTTGGCCAGAGCTTGGGCCGTGCAGTTCATGCGATCTGGCCTCTGCCCGTGGAGCCGTTTCAACTAGTTGGCTCTGAAGTTGCTGAGAATCTAGAGTGAGACAGACGTTGAGACTTTAAACTGAGAATTTGGCTCTCACTAGTTGTCATTTATTTACTCTCACAGCGGGTATTTCGACCGCTAGCCTCCATTAGGTTAGGAAAAGCAGCGTGGTGAAATCTTCATACGTTCACCTTCAATGCTTTGTAGCAGACCTCATTCTTGGCCAGCCTCAATTGCATGCAGACCTTCAAGGCTTTGCATGCAGACCTTCAATACGTTCCTCCGCCCGCGTCGAAGTGGAGAACGAGATCGACATCCTCTCCCAGATCCGCGTCGAAGTGAAGAACGAGATGGAACCCCACGTGCCACCAACTCCATGCACCCACCCAGATTGAATCAGAATGATTTCCCATCACAAATATGTCTCTTTCTTTGCAAACAAAACTAGTTTTTGTAGATGAATAGGACAACGACATCTTTGGACTCGACTCGAGGACGAAGATGGCTCCGGTATCGCCATTAGCGGCGCGGGCTGAAACACCATCGGCCGGAGGTACTTCCATCTTGGACCAGGGATGCAGACGAGCGAGAGAATAAACACAACGGAATTTAAAGGGTGACCCTTGGAGGCATCGAATAAACGAAAGGGAATGAACTGACAGAAAAAGGCAAGATTAGATTTAAATAAGATGAGCTTTGAATGGAATGAGATTTCGATGAGGAAGGAATCATGAATGTCATCATCTAACAGATTATGACAGTGGCTTCAAAGTGGAAAGATGGAAGCGCATGCACAAATTGCGACGACATGGAAGGTGGATCGGAGGAGAAGGAGAAGCACCTTCTCCTCCATTCAGCTCCGGGGCACCTCCATTCATGGCGATATCATGGAGATAGCTTGGCCCACCTGCACCAGGCTCTGCTAGTCCTACTGGATTTGCATCTTCGGCTCTGTCCACTTCTTCCTCTCCCATCTCCCCAACTTCAGCTCCGTCTCCGCCATCTCCGTGGCTGCAGCTGTCATGTCACTCAGCTACTCCACCATCTCCTGGGTGGCATGCTTGAGCCGTGGTCCGGTTCTCGACGTGAGCTACTGCTTGAGATCCAGGCGACGATCCCGTCCAACACAAGCAAGCCGTTCGAGGGTTCCGATGTGGAGAGGAGCGGTGCTGGCCTCGGCGGCTCCATGATCGTCATCACCGTCGTCTACTACATCATGGCGCTGTCGCTGAGCATGAAGCAGATCGAGCTACACCCAGATGGACGTCAATGCCCCCTACTCCATCCCCTTCGTGAGCGTCGGAATGAAATGGGCCAAGTACCTGGTGGCGCTGGGGGAGCTCAAGGGCATGACGACCTGGTTGGGGCGCTGGGTCAGGCCAGGTACACGACCCAGATCGCGCGGCGCCCACATGATCCCGCCGGTGTTCGCCCTGGTGCATCCCGAGACCGGCACGCCCGTGAAAGCCACGCTGCTCATCGCGATCTGCAGCTGCTTCATTCCCTTCTTCACCAGCATGGGCGTGTTGTCCAGCGTCTCCACCAACATGCTCTTCATCTTCTATTCGTGGCCGACGTCGACAGCCTCCTTGGTCAGCGCCTCTACAAAGAGTCAGCCTTTTGCATGGTGACGGCTGGCTTCACCCTCCAGAAGGACGAGTCGCGGCAACTCTCAGTCCCGAGCAATTGGTCGGGCTGGACACTTTGCATCGTGGAGGCTGGATGGGGCAGGTTCTCGGTGATTTTAGTCTTACCTTGACTACGTTGTGGCCCTAGTCACAGGTGAAACCCAGCCTGCTGTATGGGTTCGGGTGGAATGGGAAGCGTCCCATGTTGAATTTATGGTTTTGAAACAATAAAACTACCTTAAGGAATTTACTTAACTTTATTTTATAAGAACGATAAAATCAAGTTTAAGTTAACATTGTTATTCGGATGAAATTAATTAAAAAAAAAATTCATCAAAATGATAAAATTAACTTAAATTTAATTTCAATTAAAATTTTAAAAAAAATTTGTAATAATCACAAGGTACATGGAAATGATTTCTACTTGTTTCTGATAAATGCAATTATTTATTTACCATTAAAATATTTAAAGAAATTTTTTTCATGATTTTGCGAATGCCTTATTCATTGCCGTTAAAAGTATTTTTCATGTGTACATTTTTCTTTTTTCTAATCTATATATCTTGAATATTGATGAGTTGGTAATTATGTAGACAAAATTGAATTCGTTATAAACCTATTAGTAGCTTCTACATCTTGTTTGTTGCTTTGACTTTGAGGCTTTCAAAAACCTTTCACATCTTGCTCTACAAGCTGAAACTTTGCAATTAAATGGCTTGGCTAGTTCATGGTGGCATTTGACTTGAGACTTTTGGTGGTTTCTATTGAACGGCGAGTTTGGCAGCAGCGTTTATAAGACTAGAACCATTTTTAAATTGTTCTTTACTTATATATTTTATATGTTCCATATATATTTTATTTTATGGTTAACATTTATTGGATCCCAAAACTGGGTTCTTTCAACCTGCCTGAAATACTTCCAGGAGAGCTGATCGATGTCTCCACTTAAGCTTTGAAGCACTAGCAACCTAATAAATTATCTTCATTTTCCGTAAACTAAGGCATCGTTTGGATGACGCTTTTATGTCATCTGAAAAGTTGCTTTTAGTTAAAATTACTTTTTTAAAAAAAAAAAGCAAAAACGAGTTATGTTTGAATATACATTATGAAAAATTAACTTTTTTAAAAGAAAATTACAAATCTTATTTAGGTAGCCATTATATTATATATCATCTCCGTAATGAAAAAACATATACTTTGTCCTCAAATATTTAGAGGAAAAAATATTTGGTAGACAAGGGTGCTCATTAAAGGCAAATGAGGGTGATTATTAATGGCGGATGAGGGCTATCATGGTGGGAGGAGAAGAGGAAAAATATTTTACTGAAAAAGAGAAAAGGAAATAAAGTTAGTAAAGGAGAGAAGAAAAAAATTGTGTGAAGGCATCATGGTGGGAAAAGGGAAAGAATATTTTATTGAAAAAGAGAAAAGGAACCAGAGTTAGTACAGAAGAGAAGAAAAAAATTATGTAAAGGCCTCATGGTGGGAGGAGAAATGGGAAGGGGGTTTTACTAGATAAGAAAATACACGTATATAAAAAAAATAAAAATAAAAGAGTATTATAACAATAGAAAAGAGAATGGTAAAAATATCAACTCATGATATTTTTACTTTTTATTTGTGTGCTTTTAGCCTAACTCTCCTTAGACAAAAAACAGTTGAAAAGCAAAAACTAGTCAAAAATAAAAATAAAGGCATTTTTTAGACAAAGCGAGGCTTGTAGTCTAAATTACCTAACCAAATAAATTTTATATACAAAATAATAAAAAACAAACAAAAAACAGTTGCAAAGCATCATCCAAACAATGCCTAAAGCTAATGAGAAATTATTGGGTACTCCAGGGTTTCACGTGGGATTTACTCCCACTTAACATGAAAAGTCGATTCTTCATAATCAATAGCACAGGTGTTAAGGCATATTAGGTGTTAATGCATATTAGTGCAAGTGGGAAATAGACAACTCGTATGAAGTGGGGGTAAACTCCTGGAGTACCTTCCTGAGGTAAATAATTTTTTCTAGCTGACACACTTCCGGAAGAGAAATGGTCACTTGACAGTTCAGCTTGTAGGAAAAGAGAGTGAACATCTAGCCTTGTATTGAATACAACGCAAAGAGAATAAAGCAGAAAACAAGCATCTTTGGCAAAGGTCAGCAGAACACAAGCTTTTGAGCCCCTCTTTTGCTTTGTTAGTCCACTGCTTTACTCATTTTTTATGCGTGCTCAGCTTTCCATCGAAATTGCCGCACAAAGAAGAAAAGAATGAAGCTAAAACGCACCTCCAACGCCAAGAAATGATTACGTGAATCCTATATTCTAAACATGGCACGATCCACAGCAGATTGCTTCCTCTTAGTTTTGCAGAAATGAAGTCAAGGAAGGAATAATTTGTGCAATCTGCAACCGAGAAGCAACCAAAGCTAACTTTTATCACCTGAAGGGGAATCAGCTATCACACACACACACACACACCAAAAGTGGTAGCCAAGCATTTAACCTTTTGCTTTACCAAAGCTTATATACTAAGCAAATGACCACTTTTCAATCTTTGCCTTTTATCTTTCAAACATTAGCACAAGGTCTGCACTCATGCTCATCGCATGGTTCTTTATACTGGTAAACCAAAGGTTACAGGCAGGCTAAGAATCAAACACAGCCTTTTACCTCCTTCCCCCGTGGAAACAAAGCCTGCCATCTGATTTAAGAAAGAGCACCCACACCTTGGTTATTCCTTTTTTTTATCTTTTGCTTTCCCTAACTCATCATTACCTTTGCTTCGTGATTGAGCTATGGATTGCTTGTGCGGGGCCGCTTCCTTGCAGCTTCTCACTGCAGGGATGTGAAGGACAAAAGGGAGGTCGAGATGAAACTGTTGCTGGAAGTGGTGGACGCCCATGATCTTCTGCCTAAGGACGGTGAAGGATCATCTAGTCTATTCATTGAAGTAGGAATTGATTGCCAGAGAATCAGAACCCAAATTGTGCCAGAAAGCTTAAACCCCATTTGGAACGAGAAGCTGCTCTTCCATCTTGAAGATACAAAGTGCCCCAACAACCATAGCACTGATGTCTGCATCTACAACAAAAGGACGTCTTATCCAGGGCGGAATTTTCTCAGGAAGGTAAGAATTCCTGGCTCTAATATAGTTAAAACAATGGGAGAAAGTCTTACAGAAATTTCCCCTTGAGAGGAAATGGTTTTTCTCATATGCTCAAGGTGAAATTGGCTAAAAAGTTTATATTGTACCTTAGTCTACAACATCTATCTGCAATACATCACCTCCTACAATTTCTGATACTACTAATAGCAACACCACAACAACTACTACTACTAATATCAATGATCAAAAAGCTATTCTTGATATCCCTGTAGAAAAATTCCTTGCTGAAAAGAACACCACTACAGCTCCTGAAGAAGAAGGCACGACGAAAAACCCTGAGAAGATCAAAGAGCCTGTAGAAGTACCAACAGCAACAACCCAATATATAAACAAGCAGGTCATTTCACAGCAACCAGGAATCTTAGTGGAGCGGAAGCAGGAAGCAGTACCCGTAAATATGCATCCAGGAAACCACCAAGCTGGAAGTCCTAGCCCCAATCATCAGGACTACCAACTGAAGGATACACATCCTCACCTAGGAGAGAGATGGCCAATGGGTGCAGCTCGTAGTGGTGGTGGGTGGATGAGTGGAGATAAGTACACTAGCACATATGACCTGGTGGAACAGATGCAGCACCTCTATGTTCGGGTTGTCAAAGCCAAGGACCTTCCCCCCAGCTCCATCACTGGTAGCTGCGACCCGTACGTGGAAGTGAAGCTGGGGAACTACAAAGGAACCACCAAGCACTTCGAGAAGAAGCACAGTCCAGAATGGAACCAAGTTTTTGCATTCTCCAAAGATAGAATCCAATCTACAATTCTGGAGGTTTTCATTAAAGACAAGGAGATGGTCATGAGAGATGACTACCTTGGGAAGGTGATTTTTGATCTGAATGAAGTCCCAACCCGAGTCCCGCCTGACAGCCCCTTGGCACCTCAGTGGTACCGACTGGAAGACCGCAGGGGGGGGAAAGTGAAAGGTGAAGTAATGCTTGCAGTTTGGATCGGCACTCAGGCTGATGAAGCCTTCTCGGAGGCTTGGCATTCTGATGCTGCTTCTGTTCAAGGAGAGGGTGTGTTCAACACCCGATCCAAGGTATATGTCTCTCCAAAGCTTTGGTACCTTAGAGTCAATGTGATTGAAGCTCAGGACATACAACCTAGTGATAAGGGCCGATTACCTGAGGCCTTTGTCAAAGTCCAAGTTGGACACCAAGTTCTCAAGACCAAGATTAGCCCCACTAGAACCATGAACCCGATGTGGAATGAGGACTTGGTGTTTGTAGCAGCTGAACCTTTTGAAGAACAGCTGGTGCTAACTGTGGAAGACAGAGTCCATCTTTCCAAAGATGAAGTGCTTGGGAGAATTGCACTCCCACTCACCATTTTTGAGAAGAGACTGGACCACAGGCCAGTTCATTCCCACTGGTTCAACCTCGAGAAATTTGGATTTGGGGTCTTGGAGGCTGACAAGAGGAAGGAGCTCAAGTTTTCCAGTAGGGTGCACCTCAGAGTCTGCCTGGAAGGGGCTTACCATGTCCTTGATGAATCCACCATGTACATCAGTGATCAGCGCCCAACAGCTCGGCAACTGTGGAAACAACCAGTTGGCATTCTAGAGGTCGGTATTCTCGGTGCCCAGGGACTTCTTCCCATGAAGATGAAAGATGGTCGAGGCACTACCGATGCTTATTGTGTGGCTAAGTTTGCACAAAAATGGGTTCGGACCAGGACCATCATGGATAGCTTCAGCCCCAAATGGAATGAGCAATACACTTGGGAGGTTTATGATCCCTGCACAGTGATTACACTTGGAGTCTTTGACAACTGCCATTTGGGAAGTGCTGAGAAACCCACTGGTGGAAGCCCAGCCAAAGATTCAAGGATTGGAAAGGTGCGAATTCGACTGTCCACCTTAGAATCTGATCGTATCTACACACACTCGTACCCTCTTCTTGTTCTTCACCCCTCAGGTGTGAAGAAGATGGGTGAACTTCAATTGGCAGTTCGTTTCACCTGCCTTTCTATTGCCAACATGATATACCTGTATGGTCATCCACTGCTTCCCAAGATGCATTACATCCACCCCTTCACAATTAATCAACTTGACAACTTGAGGTACCAGGCTATGAACATAGTTGCCACCAGGCTTGGCCGCGCTGAGCCCCCTTTGCGGAAAGAGGTGGTAGAATATATGCTTGACGTGGATTCCCATATGTGGAGCATGCGCAGAAGCAAAGCTAATTTCTTCAGGATCATGTCTCTGCTCTCTGGTATGATTTCAGTTGGAAGATGGTTCAATGATGTCAGCCACTGGAAAAATCCAGTCACCACTGTCCTCGTACACGTTCTCTTTCTGATCTTGATCTGGTATCCTGAATTGATACTCCCAACCATATTTCTTTACATGTTCCTAATTGGAATCTGGAACTACAGATTCCGGCCACGGCATCCTCCCCACATGGATACTAGACTTTCCTGGGCTGAGGCTGTCCATCCTGATGAACTTGACGAAGAATTTGACACATTCCCAACTACAAAGCCTCATGACATAGTGAGGATGAGGTATGACAGGCTAAGAAGCGTTGCAGGGAGGATACAAACAGTGGTGGGAGACATTGCAACACAGGGGGAGAGGTTTCAGTCACTTCTCAGCTGGAGAGACCCACGAGCCACTAGTCTCTTCATAGTCTTCTGCCTCTGCACAGCAGTGGTGTTGTATGTGACACCATTCAGAGTGGTGGCTCTGGTGGCAGGTCTTTACATGCTCCGCCATCCAAGGTTTCGAAGCAAGTTACCGTCAGTGCCAAGCAACTTTTTCAAGCGTCTGCCAGCTCGTACTGATAGTTTACTTTAATAAATGTTTTACAATGACCTATGTACATTTTTAACTGATTGGGGGTAATTTCTGCATTCCAAGTATGTTTGTAACTTTGAATTTCTCTCAGAGTGGTTGCTTTGTGAATTATTTGAAAGAAGTCATACTTCCAAGACAAGATTTCCTACTCTTTATCTGCAAAAATAATAATGTTAGTTCCAGGTAATACTTCGTTGTTCTATCATGCAAAATATCATTTTCACAAAAACCCCTCACCATCAATATTCTAAACCTACATGTCATTGACAAGCTTCCTTGTCATTAGCAAAGGATAACAAATTATTCCACCAAAGATGAAGATCTCAATCGGTGCATAAATTTCTCTGAACTAAGTAAAGAAAAAAAATAGAATACGAGAAGATGGTATAATGTCCTATATTTTCCCATCTACTTTACAATTAGAAGAACTGTGCATGATACACCATAGTTTCAACCCTGATGAGCTCATTTTTGCATATCTTTAGGTGTTAACATCAACACTTAATTTTAAGATATAAAATAGAATTTTGAGTTGGTAGATGTTTGTTCAAATGGAATATGTGAATCATCTGATTAATCTCGATGCTATGCTTGGGATAATAATTATAACTTGTCTGCACAAAAATTCAAGGGTCTGCCAGCTTGTACTGATCGTTTACTTTAATAAATGTTTTACAATGATCTGTGAACAGTTTTAACTGACTGGGGGTAATTTCTGCGTTCAAGGTATGTTTGTAACTTTAAACTTCTCAAAGAGTGGTTGCTTTATAAATAATTTGAAAGAAGTCATACTTCCAAGAGAAGATTTACTACTCTTTATCTGCAAAAATAATAATGTTAGTTCCAGGTAATAATTCGTTGTGCTATCAGGCAAAATATCATTTTCACAAAAACACCACACCATCAATATTCTAAACCTAAAAAGCACCTATATTCTTGACAAACATATCTAATACTACACATACCAATTATAATTAAGTATTTCAAGATCACTTATTTGGAATTGGAACCATGATGCGAGCACTTTTTGAATTGGAACCTTCATCTTTCAACAAAAACACTTGACAACCAATAATTCTGTTTAATGCAAAATCCCTGGGCAGACTCACCACATTGCACCGCTACATGTCATTGACAAGCTTCCTTGTCATTAGCAAAGGCTAACAAATTATTCCACCAAAGATAAAATTCTCAATCGGCGCATAAATTTCTCTGAACTAAGTAAAGAAAAAAAAATAGAAATCGAGAAGATCATATAATGTCCTATATTTTCCCATCTACTTTACAATTAGAAGAACTGTGCATGACACACCATAGTGTCAACCCTGATCAGCTCATTTTTGCAGATCTTTAGGCATTAACATCAGCACTTAATTTTAAGATATAAAATAGAATTTTGAGTTGGTAGAGTTTCATTTGTTCAAATGGAATATATGAATTATCTAATTTATTATGATTAATCTAGATGCCATGCTTGTAGTACTAATTATAACTCAGCACTTAATTTTAAGATATAAAATAGAATTTTGAGTTGGTAGAGGTTCATTTGTTCAAATGGAATATATGAATTATCTAATTTATTATGATTAATCTCGATGCCATGCCTGTAGTACTAATTATAACTCGTCTGCACAAAAATTCATGCAGAATTAGCATGACGCTCAAAACAAAACATCAGCAATAATGCCAAATTATGAAGAAGAGTTATATATGGTTATCATATATAAAGATTTCATTAATTGGATCATATAACATAAGGCATCATCCAGCAAAACACAAAAGATAAAAATCAAAACTGTGTACATTTTCAATTACTCAAACCCACAGAGGACTCGTGTAAAAAGGAAGAGATAACAACTCAAACTGATGCCACCAAATTTAGAAACAAGCTAATGTCGTGTCAACCTGCATGACTAACCTAAGGGAGCATTTAGCCCCTGAGATCTGTAACCACTTCAATGGCCTGTGGAAATGCTTGAATGGCCTAAATCATAGAAGAATGGTAGATTCCCTCCATATCTTTTATAAGTCCCTTCCTCTCCTCCAAAAGGTATTTACTTCCCTGCAAGTTCACAAAAATAGAAATGAGAAAAAACCATGAGTTGTTTAGGCATTACTACTTGCATCTACAAAGTTAAGTTCACTGCAAAAGCTCTATTTCCCTTCTCATAACTTTCATCCTCATTTTCCTTCTTTGTTGGGGCTCCTTAACACAACAGATATATCACATATAATTCTAAAGGTCGATACCAATTTCATAGAGGTTGTAATGATGACACTATTGATCAAAAGAGTGCTGCAATACTTATAACAAAGTATTCCAATGACAACATGATTAACAGCTGAAAATGTATACACATGAAGGTATAGTAAGGACCTCCAAAATGTAAAGAGAAGGCTGCATCAATCTTCTTATACACATTTAGATTTTAGACAAATTTATGCAATAATAAAAATAAAGGCAAGAAATAACAATGATTGAGAACATCTGTCAGTGGGGAGAATGTTAATCCCATATCTGGCTCTTACAGCAGTGGCTGCCACTGTAATCAAACCCTTCCAAATTTCACAATTAATTCTAATTCAAATATATATATATATAACATGTTTCCATAAAAATGTAAGAAACTACAAGTTGGCTTAATGCTAAATTGAGGATAGTCGAAAAGTAATCAGATACATCTTTTACAGAGCGCCTTGTTACTTTTGACCTGTAAATGCATTAAATCACGTATCTGGAAACATATGCACTTAAGATTCTTTATTCAGTCAACAAAAAAGGCCTACAGTGCTCCAAAACAAGCAATTTTCAATGATCTCAGAAAGCAGCTTGCAATTGATAAAGCATAATCCTTCCGTTCCATATTCATTATGTCTCATTTTAAAAAATACTTGTCCCACATTAATTGTCCTATTTCCCATTCTCCTACCAACTAGAAAGCTTCTAACATGCTTTTCTCATAGTGGGAAGAGCCTGAGAATCTAGGTAAAGAAAAAAAACGCAATGGGCAAATTTTGTCTTTTTGTGCCTTGAAAAGGTGCTGAGGTAGTTACAATTTTGTCTTATTATGGTCTAAGGAGCTTCTCACATTTCATAAAATTTTACTCGTTACAAATGAGACAATTAATATGGGACGGAGGGCGTATTAGTTTATAAGAAGCCGCATCATCACCCTTAAAAACATAAACTAAGGTTCCCAAAGCCTCTCCATCTGACCAACAAAGCCGTGCTTTTTCCACAAAGACTCAACACAATACCAGGTCAATTATTTAGAGGACTATATTGCACTTTTATAAAAGGAACATATCCTTGCTTCAGATTGACAGAGAAGAAAAATAGACACACTTTAAAACCAATGTATATATCCTCCACAAAAATGCGACAGAAAGACTCCAAGCAATAATATTAGCAGAATCAGAATATAGTCACGGAACTATTTCAAACTACAAGAAGGTAAGCAACATTTTGAGATAGAAGGCATACAAGTTGACCAGTTGGGCCTTTGACATAACATCTTAATCAGCAGCCAAAATTAACCTCGGGGGCTTGTCCCTGGCAGCTTGTGTGAAAATTTCTGTTCAATTGTAGACCATTCCTAGATCTGGGAAACCCACTTTACTAAAGACCCAGTTTGTAAATGCCTAAATTCGATTTTTTTTTTGTTACTTGGTGAAATTTAACATAATACATGCCCTTTTTCCATCTCTACTAAAAAACAGAAATATCAAGCGACGATGATCCAAGCAAGTGATTTGGCACTTACGAAATGGGGTGTGGCAAGTGACAATGCAAGGGAAGAGGAGGATGACTGGGCCAGCATTTCCAGCAGCTAAACACAGCAGAATGGGCGGGCGTGGAAGGAAAATGCTATGTTAGTACCAGCGGGATGGTGGTCGTCCTAACAACCAATTTCTTGAAGGCATATGCTAGCGCGCCAGACTGTTGGAGCAGAAGAAAATGGGGCACGCCCTTCACGGGGATCGCCGCCGCCGACGGCGACGGCCACGACGACGCGGACACGCCATACCGAAACCATAGTCCGATTCTCGATCAGGCGACATCCGCTGAAGCACACTCCCCCAACAAAGCGTGAAGTGGGGCCGTTACAAGCTTCCATTTACGTGATACTCCTAAATATTAGGGTGCATCTCGTTAGAGCTATCTTGGGTCGTCCTAATTTCTTTGAACCCCATCGGAACCATTTCTTAGACCCGAAATTAGAACTCAAGACCGAAATAGCATTGTAAATTTGATCTTGGGTCGGGATAGGAATTGAGTTTCTTAAACCGACTCGAGATAAGAACTAAACTTTTAAGACCCATCTAACATAAGATAAGAATCAAAAAACCTTTATCTTAAGTTGGGTCAGTTCCAGTAATTTGAACCAAATTGATACTATATTCAATTAGTTTTATATATAAAAAATTATAAAAATATATATAACCCAGGTTAAATATAGTTTTGTAAGTTAATTAAAACCTTGGGTAAGGTCGGGTGAGGTGGGCTTTTAGGTTTTTCTTATGCTAAACCCGACCCAACCTGAAATTTACCTAGGTATTTTTTTTCTTGAACCCGACCTAACAAGAGATAGGACCTTACATGACCCAACCTAGGTCAATCTTAGGTCAATTCCAACTAAATCAGGTTGACTCTAGGTTTTGAACACAGCCTATACAAGCTTCTTTAAGGTATTGGTTTCCTTTACTATATTTGTAGCGTGTTTTGTGTTTTTTTGTTATAAGCTGCTTGTACGTATCTGGTTTGTTGTGTCTATCTTTTGTACGAACTCCACTATTATTATTATGTATTAGGAAAATGATAATAACTCAACAAATCTATTCAATAAATACTCTTAATTGATCCAACCAAAACCCAATTGGGAAAAAAAATAATATATATATATATATATAGTAGACTACTTCTAAAGTACACTTATGTTTAATAGATAAGACTATATTCTTTATAGAAACAAAATGTGGGAGCAGAGAGAAATGAAAGTGAAAAGAAAAATGCTTAACTAATGGGCTCCTTTATTTGGGATAAGATGACTCATATTCATCACCACCATTATTTGAGTGTGTAGGCCCTATGCAAATTAGGCTGGTCCGCGAACAAATAGACAATAGATCAGCTTTTTTTATTTTTTGTGTCTAGTGACAATTTATCTGTCGACATTTTATCCGTAGATGAAGCCTTTTATTCGTCAGACACAGTTATTGTCCGCAGACATAGCCTCTTATGCAATTGGATAAGGGAGAGAATGGACGACTATCACTAAGTGGGGAAACTGGGGTGGAGATCTATGGGTTAAGTAACTTACTATATAATCTAAGTTTAAACTTGTATGTATCATCTTCTTTATTTGCACTAGCATTACTATTTAACTTCCCTCTCATATATTTTAAAAATAACTTTAGCATAGAACTTGAATGGAACATTAACATGATTGTATTTAATTTGTTAAGAAATCAAGTACAAGAAAATTATCCTTACATGTAGTTATGGACAAAAACAATGCCTTTCATGTGAGAAAGCAAATTACATTTAAAAATTACCTAACCTGGAACAAACGGCCAGCTGAGATCTTTGTCCATAACCATGTCCAAAAATTTGTAGACAAAAAATTTGGTTAGAGACAGCCACAATCACCTAGAACACAGCCCAAATATCAGACAACAGACATCCATGACCAACCCTATATGTAGACACCCCAAATCAATGACTACTAAATTTGATAGACCTTTCATGTATAAAAAATAGTGTCAAGGTAGCATACACTACAAAAAAACTGACTATTAGCAACCGATAAGTATGAAATATATATCTATTTTATATGTCTTTTTACCTTATTTGCTAGTATAGATTATGTTGATTTAGTATTAGTTATGGTTTATTTAGATTAAGATATTTATTAATATTTTAGTTTGATTATTAATTAATTTTAAAAGTTATTAGTAGTTTAGGCATGTATTTTAATCAAGTTGGGATTTTAATTACATTCTACATGTCTAAAATATGATATTTTATATTTTGTAGGCAAAATGCGCTTATCGAGGTACTTGGACAATGTTTGAAATAATTCAAAATAGGCTTGACATGCTTTAAAGTGATTTGGATAACTTTTTGGAGTTAAAAACAAGTTGGAAACTAATATAGACATCAAAGAAAGAGCTTAATGAACATAAATTGGACTGTCCAGATTGCAAAAATAGTATAGCCGATCGAAAGGGGTGTTTTAAGTATCAAACGGTTAAAAGTGATTTTGAAGACAAATTCAGTACAGAAGATCGAATGAGCATGCAGGGCAATCAGGATAACGCGTTGTTTCCTAGTTTAAGCCAATTTTCAATCCTTTTTGTATTAAATTTCTTCTTACGGCTCTTATGCTTATATAAAGACATATTTGGCTTGAAATTAAGGGACTCCAGTAGATTTTCTGAAAAGAAAAATGAAGAAAAAGATGGAAGAAAACTCAAAGCTTTTAATAGAGATTGAAGAGTTTCCTTCTACAATAGAAGGCTAGACTTGTCTTTTACTTAGGAGTTGATGAAGCTATAGATAAGTTTCAGTTTCTTTTCTTTTTAATTTAGATCTCAGTTGTGAATGATGACAATTGTATGATAAAGATTTTCTTTTTAATGAAAGAGCTTTTAATGTTTATTCAAGTCTATGTTGATTTATTGTCTTGTAGATGATAGATTGATGTGGTTTTGATATTTTCATCAATTATAATTTCTGTAATTTAGATGAGATGGTCATACAATAGTTTTAATATTCAGATAATTAATGAATTGGATGAGTTATACTAAGATTAGATGAGTCATGCCTACAGCTAGTTTAGTGTAGATGATTCGTGTTATTGTTGAAGATAGTTCATGCTATGAATTTAATTAATAATTATTTCTGAAGTAATTATAGTTTGTAGTTGAGAATACTTGTTTATATTCACACTAGATTTATATTAGAGTTAAGGAATTGTTATGGTTCTATAGTAGATTCAATTCCCTAAGTAAATTACATCATATTAATCTCTTGCTTTTAATTTAGTTATTATTTCTTTTACTTAATTTTAATTTTAAGTTCTTTTTAGTTTTTAATCAACAAATTCCTCTATTAGATTTAGTAATAATTCATCCATCCCTGAGGTTTGACAACCCTTAAATACTTATCCTAGTACAATTACGTTATACACTTGCAAAGGGTTTAATTATAAATGATTAGCAACACATTTATTAGTGGCGTATACATAAATGTCGCTAAAAATAACTATTTGCGACATATATCAAATTGTCGCTAAAAAATTAATTGTTAGCAAGGCAAAATCATATGCGTCACTAATATCTGTGAATTAGCGACACATACCTTAAAGTGTCGCTAATATGAAAATATTAGCGATGCTTTAAACTAAGCGTCACTAAAAGTTAGCGACGTTTATAGTAAGTGTCGCTAAAAGATATACATTTTTTTAAAAAAAATTCATAACTATTAGCGACACTTTGTATTAAGCGTCGCTAATGCGTATACTATTAGCGACACTTATAAAAGCATCACTAATAGTAATAAATTTCAAATAAAAAAATAAAAAATTATAACTATTAGTGACGCTTATAAAAATATACGTCGCAAATAGTATTTATAATAAACGCCCTTATTAGCTTTATTAATTAATTTAATTTAATAAATAAATATTAAATAAAAATAAATATAAACTTTTTAAATATAATATATTTTATTAATTATTTACTATTTGTATATACAATAAAAAATATTAAATTTTCAATTAAAGAGAGGAGAGAGGGGTTGAGGAAAGAGAAGAGAGAGAGGAGGAGAGGGAGGGAGAGGAGGAGAGAGAAAGAGAGGAGGAGAGGGAGATCAGGGAAGAGAGTGGGAGGAGAGAGGGAGGAGGGATAGAGAGGGAGGGAGAGAGAGGGGAGAGAGAGAGAGAGGAGAAAGAGAGGGAGGAGAGAGAGGGGGAGAGGGAGGGGAGAGAAAGAAAGGGAGGAGAGAGGGGGAGAGATGAGAGGGGGAGAGATGAGAGAGAGGAGAAAGAGAGGGAGGAGAGAGAGAGGAGAGAGGGAAATATTTAATTTTTAAGTTTATATTTTTATATAAAATTAATAAAAATAAATAAATTTAATAGCGACACTTAGCTTAAAGCGTCGCTAATACATATGTATTGGCGACGCATTGACATAAACGTCGCTATAAATATAAATTAATTAAGATATTAATATTTTTCAAAATTTATATATAATTTAAAATTAAAAAATTTAAAATAAATGCCCCTACTCTCCCCCTCTCTTCCTCGAGCCGGGCCACGTGGGAGAGAGAGGAGTGAGAAGAGAGAGAGGAGAGAGGAAGAGAGAGAGAGAAGAGAGAGAGGGTGAGGAGAGAGAGACAAGAGAGAAGGGAGAGAGAGGGTGAGGAGAGAGAAGGAGGGGAGAGAGAGGGTAAGGAGAGATAGAGGGAAGAGAGAGTAAGGAGAAAGAGTGAGGAGAGAGAGAGTGGGGAGAGAGAGAGAGAGGAGAGAGAAAAAAGAGAGAGAGATGCTAGAGAGAGAAGGTGAGGAGAGAGAGGGAAGAGAGAGTGTAGAGAGAGAGGGTAGAGAGAGAGCGGAGAGAGAGGGAGGAGAGAGAGGGGAAGAGGAAAATATTTAATTTTTATTTCTTTATATTTTTATTTTAGCGACGCTTTGTCTTAAGCGTGGCTATTAATTTAATTTAATTTCATATATTAATATTTTTAAAATATAAATAGATAATTAAAAAATTAAAATAAATGCAACTACTCTCTCCCCTCTCATCCTCAAAGCCGGCGCACGTGGGAGAGAGAGGAGCGAGAGGAGAGAGGAAGAGAGAGAAAGAGGAGAGAGAGAGGGTGAGGAGAGAGAATGAGGGTAGAGAATGTAGAGAGAGAGGAGAGAGACATGAGAGAGAGAGATGATTGAGAGGGTGAGGAGAGAGGACAAGGGAGAGAGAGATGAGAGAGAAAAGAGGAGAGAGAGAGAGGGTAGAGAGAGAAGGTGACGAGAGAGAGGGAAGAGAGAGTGTAGAGAGTGAAGTTTGAGAAAGAGAGGGAGGAGAGAGAGGAGGAGAGGGAAATATTTACTTTTATTTTTTATATTTTTTATATAAAA
Organism: Saururus chinensis; assembly: GCA_035235625.1. Classification (NCBI taxonomy): domain Eukaryota; kingdom Viridiplantae; phylum Streptophyta; class Magnoliopsida; order Piperales; family Saururaceae; genus Saururus; species Saururus chinensis. The sequence goes on from CP141142.1 coordinate 25,165,933, forward strand.
TTAATAAAATAAATAAATTTAATAGCAATGCTTAGATGAAAGCGTTGCTAATATATATAGTATTCGCGATGTTTTGATCTAAGCGTCGCTAATACTTATGCGTATTTGCGACACTTTTACGAAAGCATGGCTAATACATATATGTATTAGTGACGCTTTCACATAAGCATCGCTAACACATATATGTATTAGCGACACTCTTACATAAGCATCATTATAAATTTAAATTAATTTAAAATTAAAAAAATTTAAATAAATGCCCCTACTCTCTCCCCTCACATCCTCGGAGCTGGGGCACGTGAAAGAGAGAAAAGTGAGAAGAGAGAGAGTGAGGGTAGAGTGTAGAGAGAGGAGAGAGAGGGGGTAGAGAGAGATGAGAGAGAAAAGGGGGGAGAGGGTGAGGAGAGATAGAGGGAAGAGAGAGGGTGAGGAGAGATAGAGGGAAGAGAGAGGGTGAGGAGAGAAAGAGTGGAGAGATAGGGAGGAGAGAGAGAGCGGAGAGATAGAGGGAAGAGAGAGAGGAGAGAGAGGATTTTTTTTTAATTTTTATTTAAAATATAATTAATAAATAAATAAATAACAATGTATTAGAGATGTATAGGAATATACTTCGCTAATAGTTCAAAGTATTAGCAACGTATAGGCGTATACGTCGCTAATACTACACATATTCCTATGCGTCACTAATTTATTTTTATTTATTTTTTTTAGTTAATTTTTAAATAAAAAATATATAAAAATGAGAGCATATAGAGAGAGGGGGGAGAGAGGGAGGGAGAGAGAAGATGAGCAAGAGAGGGAGGAGAGAGGAGAGAGGGAAAATTTTATTTTTAATATTTTTTATTCAAAAATTAATTAAAAACTAGATAAATAAAAATGTATTAACAACATATAGGAATATAGGTCGCTAATACCTCGAAGTATTAATGACATATAGGGATATACGTGGCTAAAACCTCCAAGTATTAGCGACGCATAGGAATATGTGTCGCTAATAACCTAAGTAATAGCGACACATCTTACTATACATCGCTATTATCTTATAATTTATTATATTAATTATAAAATATGTAGAGAGAGGAAACATAGAGAGGATATAGAGAGAGGAGAGAGGGAGGGAGGGAGGAGAGAGAGGAGGAGAAAGGGAGAGAGGAGAGAGAGAGGAGAGAAAGAGAGGGAGAGGAGAGAGAGAGGGTGGAGAGAGGAGAGAGAGGAAGAGAGAGAGAGGAGAGAGAGGATGGAGAGAGGAGAGAGGGAGGGAGAGAAAGAGGAGAGAAAGGGTAGAGAGAGGAGAGAGAGAGTGCGAGAAATTTAAATTTAATATTTTTATTTAAAATAGGGAGTATATAGAGAGAGAGAGGGTAGAGAGAGGGAGAGGGAGAGGGTGAGGGTGAGAGAGATAGAGAGAGAGGAAGAGTGGGAGAGAGAGAGAGGAGAGAGAAAGGAACAAGAGAGAATGAATAGAGGGAAGAGAGAAGAGAAATTGCTTAAAATGACAGTAATTGTGATGCATATTTAAGTGTTCCTATTTGCAATGTTTCACAAAACGTCACAAATATAAATACTTATGACGCGGTTAAGGGAGCGTCATAAAATTTGATATTTTTGCGACGCTTAAGTGAAGCGTCGCAAATGATCATTATTTGCGACGCTCCCTAAGTGTCATTAGAAAAAATACATTGCAAAAAATGCCAGCGCGGGCATAAATTTCGCTCGTGTGGCAGAAATTGCCCGCGCGGGCTATGTTTCGAATGCGTGTGCAAAATCGCCTGCGCAGTCTTCTTCTCTCCCGATCACCCCCCTGTTTCATGTCCACCCCACCAGCCTTTTGACCGCCGCCCCCTGCCACCCAAGATCTATTACGCCTCCCATGCGTCCCCACCCTTCCCCCCCCCACTGCGCCTGCCGCCTACCACCGCCCTGGATCTTGTCCACCCCACACCGGAGAGTATCCAGTCCACCCCCTGCCCCGAATCCTTTCTGCCCTCGCTGCCCTAGACCCAGTCTGCCCGCCGTCCGCCGCTGCCCCAGATCTATTACGCCTCTGGGGGCCCAGATTTATTTCACCCCCACCACCTTGGATCCAGTCCGCCCCCCGCCGGCCTTTAGACAACCGCCCTCGGCCTTACCTGCCGCTTGTGCGCCCCCAGCCATCTACCGCCTCCCATGCACCCCCACTCTCCCCCCTCTTCCTCAGTTGTGAGGGGAAGAGGATGGTACCGGAAATCCGGCGCCTCCCCTCTCTTCCCCTCCCCTCCCCACCCCCATCCATCCCTCTCCCTCCCTCCCAATGCCGGACGAGGGGGTGAAGACCTCACCTCCTCCCTTTACAACCCGAAATCTCGTCGCTGGATTTCTTTTTCTATTTTATTTTATTTTTATATTAGCGACACTTTTGCAAGCGTGATTATTATTTTTTTATTAATTTTTATTTTCTAGTGACGCTTTATAAATCATATCTAATTGGTTTTATTTTTTCTTAAAAAAATATTTTTTTACTATAAAAGCATCGCTAATGATTATTTTTTATTATACACTCTTACATAATGTGTTTTAATAATTTTTTTTTATTTTTAGCGCTTATCTGAGCATCGCTAATAATAGCAACGCTTTATTAAGCGTCACTAATAATTACTTATTAAATATGCATAAATTTAAGCATCACTAATAATAGACTATTAGCGACACTTAATAATGCGTCACCAAAAAAAAAAAAAAAATTAGTGACGCAAATGTAAATGTTGCTAATAAAAAATTATTAGTGACATTTTTTCTTAAGCATCACCTATTAGTAATAGTGACTCCATTTTTTGCGATGTATTTAGCTATGCATTTTATGCGTCACTAAAAGGTATTAGCAACGCTTAGCAAACTATTGGCGACACTTAAAGCGTCGCTAATAGTCTTTTTTTGTTCTAGTGATAATTCATTTCAAAATGATGAATGTTTGTTCTCCCACACAATTCTCACATATGAATTGGGTTCACAAGTTTTGAAGATTTTCAAGATTAATTCTAAATGGTTATATCTAGTCAAGTCAAGCCAATGAGTCACAATATAAACATGTCAAATTAATACACTAAATAGAGTCGTGGTTTTTTATTTTCATACATAATAGCCAAAGGGGAATATTTTATGTGAGATACGATTTTTTGCATATTCCATGAACAAAATTATGTCAAATATGTGTATATTTTTTAATTTAGAAGAGTTGATTTGATGTGTATAGTTCGGTCAAGTAAAAGTCCTTGAAATAAAAATATTGCAAAAAGGAGTTGTCAAGATTCATGTGGTCAAAGTGTTGAAGAAGAAATCGGTTAGATTTAAGTTTTGGATGAAAACCTAAAAAACAAAATTTCTCTTATTCTCTCGATCGGCTAAGTGCAAAACAATGTATGCAAGTTCACACTTTTTGTCCAATGATCAATCTAATTTGTCTAGAGGATATTCGAGTTGTCGTTAGAGATCGATCTGACTTAATTTTCTTAAAATTTGCATCTAATATGGAATACTCTTGCCATAGTAAGTATTTCGTAGCTAACCTACCTAGAAGTGTAATGCCCTACCACACCCCCACTTGACTTGAACCCGGTCCAGGTTGGTGAAACATGGTGCGACGAAGCGGAAGACTAAACCCAAAAGGATTCTTATCGAAGTACACGGTATGTGACCTTTGTGCAAAAGCAAATAAAGGAAGGGAAAATGGATAAATATCAAGTCTGGCTTAGTCATAATTACACCCATATTAACACATAAAACAAATAGTCATAAGCTCTAAGGCTACATCAAATCTAAAGCCAACACAGCAACAAGCCTAAGCCCTCACAAGGTTATCCATGGTATGAAACAAAGTCAAGTCTAACATCAACATAATACTTAACATAAGTTTAAAACAAACCAAGCGTCTAGCCCCCCTCTCATGGCGCATACCCATCCTCAAGCTCGACATATAATCCATCTGGAGCTATTGTGTACGCCAGCTCAGGGGTAGGGTTAATCCCACCTTGCACTACTTTCCATTCTTAGGACCTGTTTTGTTAGGGTTTACTTTACTTTTTCAGTATTTTCCTTTTATGATGTAATAAGCTGTAATATGGGGGGGAATTAGATTCAAGTGTAACGGACGAACTGGTGGTCTGTAAATTCATGGGGCCCACTAGCTAGCATGACTCCCAAGGGAGCCATGTGCCTCCCTTAAAGGGGGCTCCTTTCTTAGTTATGCAAAATCAAAGTTCTTCTTCCTTCATCCAATCTTCTCCCCTTTCCCTTACTTGAAGTTGAGTACTGTTTGTGTCCAATCAGGGCACAACATTGGTATCAATGCCTCAACGATCTACCATGGTATGAGGCAAGTAGCTGGCAGTGGCTCCTGAGATGATGCCCGAAAAAGAGAAAGAGAATGTGGAGGACAGCCCCAAACCAGTGGCCTATTTGACTAATGCTATTGTGATCTCCACGATTGAAACAATGGCTGCCCAAATTCAACACTTCATCATGGTGGTTGCACAACTTCAGGTAGTCCCTGTAGCACCAATTTTGCCCAACCCGCAACCAGCCTAGGCTGAGATGGGTGAGCCCTCTCAGCCCCTTGAATCTCACACCCTGGCCTTCAAGCCTCATCCAAGGGGGAGGTGCACCAACCTCCCCATTCTGTCCACTTTGGCACCTTCGAACAGCCCAAAGAGGGGGGATGTAGAGGCTGGAATACACGAGGCCCTCCAAATGTTCAGTTAATTGCCTCAATGGCACTGCCCCACAGAAATCTGGCCCATAAATTCGAGGATGTCTAGGAGTACTCCTCTCATGGACGACTTCGGGGTGGGGCTAAGCCACGTTTAGCTCGCCTTCAATTCCCAAGCTATAATGGAGATGAAGACCCGATGGAATGGCTATACAAGGTGGAGAAGTTCTTTGCCTACCAGGAAACACACTCCGAGGATGAACGGTTGCGCATAGCCACTTTCCATTTTGACGATGATGTTTTGTTTGGTTCCAGATCTCCGAGAAGGAGGTCCACTTTTGGACTTGGACTTCTTTTACTGATGAACTCTGTGTCTAGTTCAGCCCCAACGAGTTCCAAAAATTTAATGAAATGCTCTCCGCCTTGAGCCAAACCACCACAGTGTGAGCTTACTACACCGAGTTCATGAAGATTGCCAACTGTCTTCCTGACTGGCTAATGGCAGCCTTTGTGGGGACTCTTAAGTGAGGGCTCAAACCTGAAATGTTAGATGGGATGCACCACTTCCCTTTCATGTCAATGCTAGAAATTGTGCGTCATGCACGAATTGATGAGGAGAAGCTTGCTGAGCAGTGACAAGGAGGCCGATTTGGCCCTTCTCCACAACCTCCAACTAGCCCAGCACCATTCCCTTTCTCAGCGCCAGGCCTCCCCACCAGTCACGCCAGCCAGCCCTCCACTCCTACTGCTCCTCTTGTATGCCACCTCACTCCTGCCCAGATGGATGAGCGGCAGTCGAAGGGCTTGTGCTTTAAGTGTGACAAGAAGTTTGTGCTTGACCACCGATGTTTTGTCTGAGACAGCTTGTTAGTTGAAGAGGCCAACAAGGAAGATTTTGGCTCTACCCTGGATGCACCACCCCCTTATGACAGCGTGCTGCCAAAGATTATGGTGCACACCTTTTCTGGAGCCTTTACTCCTCTACCATGCGGGTCTAAGGTCACCTCAAGTCGCAACAGGTGGCCATCCTAATTAATAGTGGATCTACCCACAACTTCATCAATGATAAGGTGGCACAACGATTGGGATTCTATGTGTCAGACTCGAAGCCATTTGATGTCTTGATTAGCAATGGTAAGCATCTTCTGAGCACTGGGATGTGCACGCAGGCTTCATATCCATCCAGGGCCACACATTCACCACTGACCTATTTTGGGAGTCCAGTGGCTACAAGAGTTTGGCGATGACATGTGGAACTTTCGCCACATGATCATGGACTTTGTGGTGAAGAGACAGTGGGTGCGCATCTAAGGTTCTCAGCTGGGCTCTTTGCAATTTGCCTAGTCAGTGACCTCCCCCTTTTGGTTTGTACCTCAAGGATTTTTCCTTCCGTAGTATGCTATTGTGGACGTGCGGCAGGATAACCTTTCAGAGGACCTACTTGCTCTCATTGCTGAGCATGAGGACATATCTAGTGAGACTAAGGGGCTATCGCTGGTGCCGCCCCATGATAATCATATTCCTATCATTCCCGGTGCTTCACCCACAAATGTTCAGCCTTACCATTATCCTTACATACAGAAGGCTGAGATTGAGAGCTTGGTGTCTGACATGCTCCAAATAGGTATCATCCAACAGAGCTCTAGTTCTTTTTCTTCTCCGGTATTACTTGTTGGAAGAAAGACGGGACTTGACAGTTCCGTTTGGACTACCGAACAATTAATGCCATAACTATCAAGGATAAGTATCCTATTCCAGTGATTGAGGAGTTACTTGAAAAGCTAGCCAGAGCAATTGTCTTCAGCAAGCGATCTTTGTTTGAGTTATCATCAAATCCGAATGCAGCCCTTTGACATTCACAAGATGGTTTTTCGCATTCATGATGGGCATTTTGAGTTCTTGGTCATGCCGTTTGGGTTGACCAGTGCACCGGCCACCATCCATAGCCTCGTGAAAGATCTATTCCACCCCTTCCTCTGCTGATTCGTCTTGGTATTCTTTGATGACACATTGATTTACAACACATCATTCGAAGGCGTATCAAATCGGTTTTGGGTCTGAAAGAACATGATTTCATTTAGAGTTCCTATGAGACATGGTGCCTCCCCGGGTTGAGATGAGCTAATTGTGGTGTGAGTTTATTTCTTAAGTTATCTGGACCCAGAGAATTCAGGATGATATGTCTATGTGCACTAGCTTACCATTTGCTCTAGTTTTCCTTTTGTAGGAATTCTGACATCCTCGGAAGGTTTGTCTTTGTAGGCAGGCAGGCTACTCCGATTTTCCTTCTTGGAATTCAGGCCTTCCTTTCTAAGGATTGTCCTTGGTGAGTAGGGGGATACCTTACTAGTTTGGGAACCTACCCGAAACCTTCTAGTTTTGCTTTGTATAGGAATTTAGACATTCCTCGCAAGGGATGGTCCTTGGTGAGCGGGTTGATTGTTTATTTTTCTCAATTGTGACACATTCACCATTTATTTGTTGTATGTGTACGGAAGATAATGCTCATTTACACAAGTTGTATATGAAGAATAAAGCTTATTTTACACATGTGATTATGGCATGATTTGTAAGGATATGCAGGATAGTGTGTAGTTGATACACTTGATGTTGTAGGGTGAATGTTTATGAGAAATGATAGTTGACCACTTGGAGCATCTCAGGTTTATCTTCTCTATTTTGCGAGCTAATTCATTATTCCTTAAGTGCTCAAAGTGTTCCTTTGACAATGAACAAGTGGAGTACCTTGGTCATATCATCTCTTGCGAGGAGGTTGCTACTGACCCTTCGAAGGTGACTGTTATGCTTTCATGGCCAACCCCCACCTGTGTATGGGCACTCTGCAAATTTCTTGGACTTACATGGTATTATCTGTGCTTCATCAATCAGTATGGTTCGATTGCTTGTCCCCTCACTATCTTCTGCAAGAAGGGGTGCGACCCAAAAAGCCTTCAAGAGGCTGAAGCGGGCCATGGCTACCGCCCCAGTCTTGGTCCTTTCCAAATTTTGGCAGTTCCTTTGCAGTTGAGATGGATGCTTTAGATGCCGGACTTGGTGCCATTATACTTCAGGATGAGCGGCCAATTGCTTTTTTCAGGAAGATGCTTTCTAGCCATTCTCTATATCTATCAGCTTATGAGAAGGAGATGCTTGCCATAGTGTATGCAGTCACCAAATGGCGCCCTTACTTGCTTGGCCACCGTTTCCTTATCCACACAGATCATTAGCCCTTGAAGTATTTCCTTGAGCAATAAGTGTCCACTCTGGCACAACAACGGTGGGCCAGTAAGCTACTAAGTTATGATTATGAGGTGGTGTACAAGAAGGGGGAGAAAAACACGGTGGCAGATGCACTATCTTGCCGAGTTTCTGAGGGTTCTTGCCAAGCGCTCTCTATACCATCTTGCCCATTTGTTCCAAATCTGCAGCGAGCTTACTTGGAGGATTCACCCACGTGTGAACTGGTTACTTGTTTACAAACCAACCTTGCCGCCCTTCCATTCTTTGTGTGGCAAGATTAACCCCTCTTTTGGAAGGACCGACTTTGGGTGCTAGATGCCTTAAACCTTCGATGGCTAATTCTCTCTCACTTCCATGACACACCATTTGTTGGCCAAAAGAGTTCTTTTCGGACGTATAAGTGGGTTAGTCAAATCTTCTTATGGCAAGGCCTTTAAAGGGCAGTTTAGGACTATGTTGCTGCTTGCGACATCTGTCAATGGGCGAAGGCTGCCACTATGTCACCTAGGGGTTACTTCAACCCCTTCCTATTCCAGATGAGGTTTGAGAAGATGTGTCTATGGATTTTGTGGAGGCCTTGCCAGTGCTATAGGGAATATCAGTGATATTAGCAATTGTGGATCGCTTGACGAAGTATGCTCATTTATGTGCTTTGGGCCATCCTTGACCACCAAAATGGTGGTTGAGCTCTATGTTTGTGAGATAGCCAAGCTGCATGGCATGCCTCGCACCAGTGTCTCCTATTGGGATCAAATCTTCCTCTATCAGTTTTGGCAAGAGTTCTTTGTACTTCAGAGCACCGAGCATCATATTACCACTACTTATCACCCACAGATGGACGGTCAAACTGTGGTGGTTAACTGCTGCTTGGAACAGTACTTCCGATGCTCTATTGGGGATCAGCCCCGCCGATGGCTCTAACTCCTCTTCCTCTCGCCCGTGCAATCACTGACACGTCAGTTGGCATACCAGTGATTCAAAAATTAAGATCATGTACTCAAAATTTGATTCAAACACATTCTTAGCATGGAAACTTATTAGGAATCTTTATATAAAGAAGAATTAGGCTACTTGAACCATATTTTTGACCTTAAAAAAACTAAATCTCAAGTATACCGTGAAAGCAAAGTCAAATTTGGGATTCCTTTAAAATAACTAAATTACAAGTTCATGAACATGAAGAACTTTAAGAATTTAAGGAACATAGTATTTCTCTCAGAATTTTAAAGTTTAGAAAGTGATCCAACCTCAAAGCGTGACCTTCCTCCTTTCTCCAATGTCTGTTCTTCCCATATGGACTTTGAATGCTCTCCCATTAACAATTGGTCTCTCCATGGATTCCTTTTCTCCCCTAAAATTGGTTTCCGCTTCCTTGAATATTGAGATAACTACTCTCATAGTCTAAAACAACTGAACTACCTTGCTTTCAGGAATGATTGAATGCATGTCGTTATTATTGGTAGCTGATTAACACGTCGATGCCTGCTGATACCGAAAATATATTTCCATTGGTAGCTTCATTGACATGTCGATGGTCACCAGTTGTTGAAATAATATAAAAATACTATATAAAAGGACAGATTTTCCTCGAGAAAAATATGGGGTTTCACAATAATCCTCTAGGAGTCTAATTTGAATTGGATTATTTCCATACTTAGGTAACCGACTTAAAGTCTTATATAAGGAGTCTTAGTACATGCTTTTTGAGAGAGGAACATGAAGGAAAAAGCCAAAACCCTAATGTTTATGTCTATTTTTGATTTAGATTGTGTTTCACAATTATATGATTATCTGTATAATATAATACCCCGTACATATGATACTTTTTCGTCCTTGAATATTGCAAGAGAGTTTTACTTCACCCATTCATCATCTCAATTGTTTCTACTTTGAAAATTGAGGACTTTTTCTTTAGAATTCACTTGAAAAGAAGTTATCATGCTTGTGAATCGTTTATGGACAAAACGTAGAGTAAATTGGAGGGCTTGTATGACTGAGCTACTTGTACTTTTAATTCTTCATGGTGGAGAATTTGGAGGTTGGATTAGGTCCTTTCGTTTTTCCCAAAAGGGTTCCACGTAAAAATTCTTGTGCATACGATGTGATTGCTTGTTTTAAATTTTCTACAAATTAGAATAAGTTACCAATCATGTTATTCACTCATCGTCATAATTTGCATTAGTTGAAAATATGGAAATCTAGTATTCTCTTAGGTTTATTTTTGTGTAGTACTAGCTCATTGCTATAGTGATAGTACATTAGAACCTTCATTTAACAAAGAACACAAAAACTCTTTCATTCTCATTCATTTTAAATGTTTCAAATTTTGTTATCAACAATTGTATTTGAGCTATTGTGATTGTAATAGTTCCCTCAAAAGTGGTCTCTAGATCATCCTATTTTTCTTAGACGTATCAGAATATGAAATATACTTCAATTGTTCTAAGGTAAGAGCATTGAAATTTCATTAATTCCCTTGTTCATTTTAGCCAACTAACTCTCATCTTTGGTCCAAAGATTCCTAAGTTTGGGTCTAACTAAACCATTCTCACCTACTATAGCCAAGTCATGCCAAACCTTGTCATCTATAGAAGATAGAAAAGCTCTCATCCTAGCCTCTCAACTGAGGGAATTTGTTCATCGAACAAAGACAGCCTACGTATGGAGTTTCCTTTTGCTTGCTTATCAATTATTTCTAATTATAATCTATATTGTAGTTATGCCATGTGTGTGCAACCAAACCTGAACTACCAATTAATAGTGTGATAATTGTGAAAGTAAGGTAAACTACGGTTTCAATTAAACACAACTAAATAATCTAATATAACCACAATGAGGTACCATGTAAAAGTTCCCAATTTTACTTATAGAATTAACCATTTTTTTAATCAGCTAAATTAAACAAAAATCATGCTTAAGAAACTATTCTCGCATGCAAAATATTAAATAAACATCCAAACACAATTATTACAAAAACAAATTGTAGAAAACCTTGTGGGAAATTCATGGTAGTCCAACATTCAAGCACTTCACTACGAAGAAATAAAAGTACAAAGTACCTCAACTATCTTATCTCCTCAAAATGCACTAGGCTTTGAAATTTTAACCACCAACTATTAGGTTCTTCTTCTTGTTGCAATTAATAGTTGGAACCCTTTCCAGATATGCTAAAAAAACTTTAGCAAACAAGCTTAGGAACTCTCCAAATCTTGAACACTCAACTCTCAAGTAACAATGTTAATTGAGAATTGTTTAAGGATATAGAGTACTCTCTCAATACTCAAAATGAAAAATCTCAATAAATTAAAAGGGTATTATCTAATTTAAATGAAGATAAGATGATAGAAACAAACTGAATCATAAAAGAGCAATTGAGCCTTGAACCTGAACTCTAAGAGACTCTAAAGAAGTTGAAAACAATGAACTTTAGAGCTTGGGATACTTCTCTGATGTTCCTCCCTCAAAAAATATGAATTAAGATTCCTTACAAGAATTTATGTTTTAAAAGAATCAAGTTTAAATCAAACTCTAACTTGGCAAAAACTCGACGCTCCTAGGTTAAGTCAAACTTACGGTTGCATGTACAGTCATGCCTCCAACTTGATAAGTTATGAAAAATACACTATGGAAGATCAATGAAGGCCAAGTTGTCAGGTAGAGTGATGTTTTTCAGGAATTAACACATCATTCTTTTGGACGAATGTGTGACTAACATTGAAATTGTAGAAAACATATTTTTTAAATTTGTTGAATCTTGACTCAAACACTAAGAAAATTGAAAATTGACTCCAAGTTAATCAATACCAACTTACAAAGATGTTTCTCTTGAGTTTCACTTGTGATCTTCAAGATGTATTGTGAATTCAAGAGAATTGGAAAGTAGCTTTTCTCCATTTCTTTTTAAACTTCAAGTTAAATCTTCAAAACTAGCCATGAATTGACAAACCTCATTCTTCGACTTATGGTAGATCTTTCACATGTAATTTGAACTATGTTCTTGTCATAGAATTTGACAATTTATAAATCATCGACTTATAATTGCAACTTCCACATAAACACTATAGTTGAACACTAACACTCAACTAACACCTGGCAACTGATAGCTGTCTATAGCATTACATCTCATACTACAATTCAACACTTATATGCAGTTGGCAACTAATAGATTTACAACATTACATTGCAAATGCCTTGTCACATATGACAACTCATAGATGTCACATTATGATGTGTATTTGTATTAAAAATATTTATTTCATACTACAGTAAACAACTCATCAGTACAATCAAGTGATAAATTGAAAATTAGTATGAATTACATAAGAGGTTACACATCAAGTCAAGGAAATTACTATTAATGCTAAACATGGTCATTTTCACAAGTTTTTAGGTTTAACCCTCAACCCACGAATCAAGTCATGAAAACACAAATAACACAAATATCAGGTTGGTCGTTAACTTACCTCTCAAAGACAAGTCCTAAATCCCAAAGTTTGCTGCCTACAATTGAACCCAGAGTGAACAAATGTTTCACAATTGGACTTCAGTAGAGGAGAAAAGCACAAAATGAGGGCTTTGGAAGTGGAAGAGATGGGATTGAGTTGCAGTAGATGAAGAATGAATTGAAGGCAAAGTTGCTGAAAAAGGGAGGTTGCGAGTGGACAAAAAAAGGGGAGGCGATACGTCTTGAGGCAAATGATTGTGCCTTCGATAGAGGGAGAAAGAGGCAGAGTGTGTGAGAAAGGGGCAGGAGAAAGAGGCGGGGTGTATGAGAAATTGAGTCCATACATTTCTATCTATTTACATGATATTTATACATTATATAGTTTGCAAGATTCATGGGGATTTTGTTCCCTTTGACTAGGTAATAGTTACAACAAGAAGAGAAAAATGGTTACAATAGAAAGATGATAATCTTTTTGTTGAACTTGTCCACTTGAAGTATCTAGCATATTGAGGACGGCTAACTCTCAGCTATCCTTATAGCCCCCCTCAAGCTCATGAGGGAGTTCATGTAGCATGAGCTTGTTTTTGAGCAGCAAGAAGCGATGACTGGCTAAGGACTTGGTGAAAATGTCTGCCACTTGATGCAGCCTAGGTGTGTGTGTGTGTGTGTGTGTGTGTGTGTGTGTGTGTGTGTGTGTGTGTGTCACTCAAATGGTTCCATTGAGAACACGTTCACTAACAAAATGGACATCGATGTCAATGTGTTTTGTCTGATTATGGAAAACGGAATTTCTTGCCATGTATAGGGCACTAACATTGTCACATAGAATGGATGGCGTAGATGACATAGGCACCCGAAGATGATGAAGAAGATGAGTTACAGGACTTTAGCAGTAGTGGCAACATGGGCATGATACTCAGCTTTAGAGCTAGACCGAAAGACCGTGGGTTGCTTTTTGGCCGCCTAGGAAATCAAGTTTGGACCAAGGTAAACTGCATAACCAGTGATGGATCAGTGAGTATCAAGACATCTTGCCCAATTGGCATCAGAGTAGGCTCATAATGAGAAGTCCTTGGACTGATGAAACTGGAGGTCGAAGGAAATAATACCTTTAACATAGAGAAAAATACGCTTGACAGCTTCTAGATGGACTTGGCATGGAGTGTGCATGAATTGGCAGACGTGGTTGACAGCGAAGGCAAGATCAGGCCTACTAGGAGTGAGGTACTGGCGGCTCCCCACCATTTCCAGATAGGAGGATGAATCCGCGAGAGAGGGGAGCCATGCATAGAGAGATGTATGTCGGCTGCAAGGAGGCTTTTAGCAGGCTTAACTCCAAACAAATCAAACCGCTGCTAGAGTTGGAGTGCATAGTGGGCCTGAGAGACTGTCAAAGATGATCTAGACCTATGAACCTGCATCCCAAGAAATAAGTGTAAAGGACCTAGATCCTTCATATCAAATGTTGTGGACAACTTAGCAATGAGCTACTGCAGGAGGCTGGGAGACAAGCCAATGAGAATGATATCATCAACATAGAGCAATAGTAGGAGAGTCTGAGGCTCATGTTGCCATAGGAACAAAGATGTATCAAACGGGCACCCAACGAATCCAAAGTGAAGAAGAAAACCAGTGAATTTGGTGTGCCATGCCTGTGGCGCCTACTTGAAGCCATACAAAGCCTTGTGCAAGCAACAGACATGAGAGGGATGCGTAGAATCCACAAAGCCAGGAGGTTGCTGGAGATAGACTTCCTCTTGAAGATCGTCGTGGAGAAATGCATTTTTAACATCAAGTTGTCGAAGAGGCCAATCATAGGTAGTGGCAAGAGAAAGAACAAGTTGTATAGTAGTGGCCTTGGCGACCAGAGTAAATGTCTCCTCGAACCATCTGTTGATTATAGCCCTTGGCCACAAGACGGGCTTTGTAGCGTTCCATAGAACCATCCGCATTGAGTTTGACTTTAAAGACCCATTTGCAGCTGACCACATTCATGGAAGGCTGAAATGGAACTAGGGTCCACGTCTCATTACGTTCAAGAGCAAGAATCTCCTCCTTCATGGCCTCGCCCAACCGTGGGTCCGTAGCAGTCTCGTGATAGGTTGTGGGCTCCACGGGCATGTGTTGAGATTCAGCAAGAAGGGCTGCTGAAAGAGGATGGCTGCTTGCGAGAAGAACCTTGGCCCGCCGAGTACCATATCGAGTCCGAGTCACCATAGGATGATGGTTGGTAGGAGTAGCTGCCATGGAAGGAGATGAGGGGGCAACTATTGCCAAGGTGGGAGTGACAAATGCAAGGACCGGACTGGAGGTAGTCAGAGTGCAGCCAAAAGAACACCCTGTAGATGGCAGGGCCGAGGGTGGTGTCATAACGGGCTCCAAGTTCTGTGAAGGCAGCAACACCATGGAGGAAGATGCCATTGGAGCAGAGAGACGATGGTGGTAGACCTTCATTGGTGCCGAAGATGAAATGGTAGCAGGAAGCGGCCGGGAAGACAAGACAGGCGCTGCAACACCAGAGGAGGGGTGTGGTAAGGAGCTAGTCTCAACCCCTGGAGAAGGAGGAAGCAGGAGTGGACCATCATGAGCGGCAGTTGGCCAATGAGGAGGTCCGGTGTGAGCAACACCAGAGTCCATTGAGATGTCTTGAAGTAACTTGAGGGGAAATTGCCGCACCTTGAACTGAGGGGCAGGTGATCATCCAGGAGCGCCCCTAGTGGGATAAGAAAGCACCTGTTCAAAAAAAGAAACATGGCATGAAATATATAAGTGACACGTTATAGGGTCAAGGCATCTATATCCCTTGTGACACCCACTATATCCCAAGAAAATACATTGGATTGTCTTGTAATCGAGCTTGTCGCGCCCAAATGGCTGGAGATAGGGATAGCAAGCACACCTGAATGTCCGAAGATGATCATAAGTAGGCTTAGACTAAAACAAAATCTTATATGGGGACTTGTAGGCAAGTGTCTTGGATGGAAGATGATTGATCAGATGCACTGCAGTGGAGTAGCAATATTGCCAAAATTCTTGAGGGAGATGGGCATGGGCCATGAGAGTGAGCCCTGTTTCAACCATGTGATGGTGCTTCCTCTCGGCCATGCCATTCTCTTCCAGCATTCTAGGGTAGGAGAGGAGATGAATGATGTCTTGTTTCTAAAGAAAATTCTGAAGAGTATGGTTGATATACTCCCCCCCCCCATCTGATTGAACAACTTTTACCATTGCATCAAACTGATGCTTAAGGTAATTTAAGAAGCCAATAAAGATAGATGGAACTTCAGATTTCCGATGTAGTGGGAAAAACCAAGTAAAGCAGGAGCATTCATCCATGATTAATATGTCACGACCTAGATTTTCAAAAATATTTTTAAATAGCACGAATGGTAAGTAGCGAGAAATTTTTTTTCTTTAAATACAAAACAAACCATTCGATTAAATATCTTGGTCATGATAACTGGGGTTCACAAATATGAATATCAAATCATAAGATATTATTTAACGTCTGAAAATTCATAAAGACCAGCTCATCCATCTAAGTACAAGTCCATCGTCTGTTTGAAAATAAATAATAAGTTGACTCTCACGCTTAAAGTACACTTACGTACTGGAGATACAGAAATGCGGAAACCTCTTGTGTACGCTTGTCTTGGTCTCACTTGTCGTCGCCTGGAGGATCTGCAACAAAGCAAACCAAGCAACAACCACAACCACAATGGAGCATCTCCGCCTATAGGAGAAGAGCTTCCAAAGGACAAAAGGTTTTATTAATATTATTCAGATCGGGCCAACATCACCCGATGTTAGTTGCCTACGTACTCATCAGACAACATCTCCAATGTTTCCAACAAGATCGGATCCAAACGTAGTTCTGCGTAGAAACTACTCTATCCTAAGAAGCATAGCATCACACATGCAATGCTTAGATATTTTCAACCTACATTTTAGTAAGTCCTTTAATCGTTCCACTTGTCTAATTAACAAGCAATATCAAACATTGTTATTAATCATCTGACATCCCTTGTTTGATAATTAATACTATCAAATCTGCAACTCGGAGATGACTCGCCCCTCAAGAAATCCCCAAACAAAGTACTCCAGCCTTGGAGTAGATTGCTTAATAGCAGCTTAACCCAAATCCTCAGGGCTCTCACTAGCCTGCCACGAATCTGGAGAAGAGTATCCCAACTGTGCTCATGGACACAGATTGGCGAGAAGCACAAGCCTTCCATGATGCTAGTTCAAGCCCAAGAGTGTAAACAATTCTAACACATCTTGCGAGTTACATATAAAACACTCTAGTCGATCGGTGCACTCGGTTACAGACATGTGAAATGCGCTGCTTTAAACCTGAGAATTAGGGTTCTACCCCTTATTTCCCATGACACTCTGACCCGACAAGGTCTTCGTGTCACAAACTGGTCATGCTCCTTCCTTTTTAAGTCATGTATAGGGTACTCTACCTCTTAATTCACTAGGTCATCCATTTCGACAGAAATAGAATATATTGCCCCTAAGGGCGTTAGGGTAATTTTACCACTTAGGGTAGGATACCCTCCCTTGGGTCATTCTAGTCATTTTACTGTCTCTCTATTGATTTAAGTCATTGACCTCTCACAAGGCTCTACTCTTAGACTGACCCGCGCTTCCATTCACACGAATGTGGGCAGGTCCACTCTAAGGGGTATTTCTGTCATTTGGTTTAAGGCCTTAATGATATCTAATAGTTCTAAAATTCAATCAAGGGTACTACTGGGCTTCATAGCCTCTGTGTAATTTTCCTAGCATGTGACGGGGTCGTGAACCCCTTGAACTGACCCAGGTTTGCCTAACGGTTTACTATAAACCCTAAGGGTAAAAGGGTCAATTAACCACTCATTGGGATTTTTCTTCACTAAGAGATTTAGACTATAATTTGGTAACCAATTGGACTCTCACTGAGAATTTTTCCGATTTTTAAATCAACTCCTAGGCCCCTGGCCCGGGGCCCCGAAGTCAGGCAAATAGTTCTCACATGATGAATTAACTACCAGGGCTAAAAAGGTTATTTTAGAGACTCTGGGATTTTTCCCGGGCCTGAAACTCAACCACAATAATCCCACACCTTTCCTGATTCACGAATAATTTTCTAAGATTTTTTTGACATATTTAACATTGTGAACCGGACCCGGATCACTAGTTTTGTTTTGTTTTGTTTTTTTAAAACCTCACCCAGTCCGGCCCGGCTCGAAACGAAGCCCGACAACCCGTTCGGTCGTCTTCTTCGCAGCCGGTCAGAGGCCGACTGGCCTCTACCGGTGCCGCCCCAGGCTGCCGCTTTGTGGCGAGGGCTGGGCGGTATCGGATCGCCGCCTGGCGGTGATTCCGACCAGCCCAGCCCAGCCCCGCCGTCGTCTGGTGGCCGGCCGGCGCAGAAGGGCTTTTTTTTTCTGCAACTGCCGTCATTCCGAAGCATGGCAGCGGCAGGGAGCCATGGTTGAGCGACGGGCCGGGGTTGACCAGATCGCTGTCTTCCGGTGATTCCCGTACCCTCGGTCCCGCCTCCGGCCAGAGCTTGCATTGTGCCGCCGTTGTCCCTTTTTTTTTTTACTGTGCCGCAGTGGCAAAAGCCGCCACCGCCGCCAAGCATACCCGGCCGCCACGGCCAAGGACAAGACTAGCACGCCCCTCCAGACGTGGGTCCAGCCACTAGCGGTCGACCAGTGACTGGCCGGCAGCAGTCAGAAAAAAAAATAGTACAAAGTGAACAGTGATTGCAGAAATCACTATTTACGTTATTAACAAAACGGTTTATATTTTAATAATAAAATATCACTAATCTGGATACAAAATCCTACCTCGAAGGCTGAGTTGTTGTCGATCCACTGTCGCCAACGCTTCGCTGAAGTCTCGCCGGAAAATTCCTTCATCTTCTTCACCATCCAAAAAAACTCTTCTTTTATTAGCCCTAATTTGCATTTTATAGGCATGGGATTAGGGCTCCTAATCCCATGAGAAATTAGGTCCTAAATACCCAATTTTGGAACAGTAATTGATCGGGCCCGTATGGTGACTTAAACGGACAATTCACACGTTCAATTCGGGTAAACGGGTCCTGCACGATATGTTCAAATTCAGACGGTCGTTTCTCCCTCATCCGGACTCCGATTTGTGCATTCTTGGTGGCGTTTTGAAACTCTTTCAGTCTGCTTTCTATACATATATATTTCAGCCACCACTTCCAACTGATGATTAGGTTATTCCTACGGAAAGATCAAGGGGTCCTACACCTTAATTTCCACGTGTACGACTTCAGGAATTTAGAAAATTCCCGTACATTACATAATAAGTAGTAGCGAAAACCATCGAGGGATGGGACGGGAGAGGGTTCCCATACATCAGTGTTCAGATTACTAAAACAAGTACTTGAATAAGATACACGTCTTTCAAACGGTAATTTTGATACTTTTCCAAGCTTACAACTATCACAAGCATTATTATGCAAAGACATAGAAAAGTGAAGAGTTGAAGCCAGTGTCCTCATTATTGTAGGAGAGTGGTGGCCCAAATGGGCATTCCACACTTCAAAACCAGCTTTATGGGAGATAAGGCTAACATGATCCGCTCTGCACATCTTTCACAATAAACCCCCATTCATAAAAACTGAAACAACAATTATTGTTCGAAGTAAATTCCGATACATTAAGAAGATTCTTAGTAAGGCTAGGAACTAAGAGAACTTTTTCCAATTTAGGAGAGGCAGGGAATAAAGTAACATAACCAATATGAGAAATAGGTAGAGCTGCACCATTGCCTACAAAGACTTTATCTTGGCCAGAGTAAGGAATTATACCATCAACTTGTGCAAAATCGGAAGTCATGTGGTTCGTTGCACCAATATCTGGGTACCACCCGTTGTCATGTTGGTCAGCCAAGTGAAGGGCAAAGAAGGATTGGGATTGGTGGAGCCAGCCTGACAATCGTCAGCCTTGTGATTTGGATGGCCACGCCGGTAGCAATATACAGAGGCATAGTTGCCATCGACCAGGGCAGGGCAGCATGAGGATGCCCACGGTGAGACCCATCACGGCCATGACCCACTGTCATTGAGGCAGTAGGGATGGGTCATCCGCGCAGCTGAGAAGGTGGGCAAGCATTGCCAGAACACCCCCCTCCACTAGACCCTCCACGATGGGCGGCAAGTTGAGGAGAAGGAGAGGATTTGGAGGT
Source organism: Saururus chinensis (assembly GCA_035235625.1). Taxonomy (NCBI): domain Eukaryota; kingdom Viridiplantae; phylum Streptophyta; class Magnoliopsida; order Piperales; family Saururaceae; genus Saururus; species Saururus chinensis. Next base: position 25,185,513 of record CP141142.1, read on the forward strand.
CAACAAGGCTAGGGAGGAAGCGACAGTCTGCTGCCCCTGGAGACGCATCTCAAAATCCAGAAGAAGAGAAGCCACATCATCAACAGCCGGAAATTCATGGGCAACATGAATCACAGCACAAGCAGGGACATATTCAGGACCAAGTCCCTTTTGCACAAGGATGATGAAATCGTCATCGTCGACAGGCTTTCCGGCCATGCTAAGAGTATGCACTAGAGAGCGAGCCTTGTTGATGTATTCAGTGATAGAAAGGGGGCCCTTTGAGAGACTATGGAGCTCACCTTTGATACCTTGGATGCAGGAGCGAGTCATTTTTCCGTAGAGAACCTTCATCGTCACACAAAAACTATGGACAGACTCACAGTGGGCAACCTGAGGCAGCACGTCTTCGGAAGCTGAGGTAACCACACAAGAACCATCTGGTCCAGACAAAACCAGACACGGATAGCAACATCATCGTCGTCACCCACAGGTCAAGCCATTTTGCCGTGAACAAGCCCGATGAGGCCGTGGCAGCATAGCACTGGTAAGACTTGCATCTTCCACATATAATAGCTGGTAGATGCAAGTTCCACATGGTGGCGGTGGCAGATGTTGCAGCTGAAGACATGGTGCAAGGGAGAGAAAGAAAGGACAAAGAACAGAGAGGCACACGAAGAGGATCGATTTCAGTCTGATGCCATGTGAGAAATTGAATCGATACATTTCTATTGATTTACATGATATTTATACATTATTTAGTTAGCAGGATTCATGGGGATTCAGTTCCCTTTGACTAGGTAATAGTTACAACAAGAAGAGAAAAATGGTTACAACAAAAAGATGACGATCTTTTTGTTGAACATTTCCACTTGACGTATCTCGCATATTGAGGACAACTGACTCTCAGCTTTCCTTACAGGGTGTACCTACAAAGGCATTCATCTTTGGGTGGCTACCTAGTTGATTATGAGAGGGCTAACAAAGGGGATGGAATTAGCTGAGCTTTGGGTTGGCAATTGTGTCTACGATGGAGGGAGAAAGAAGGGGGGACAAGGGCTTCAAAGGCCTTCGTCTTCATGCAGGTGACTTCATGGATGATTAAAAGACGGAACCCCATTTTTTATGGAGGGAGGAGGCACAACTTTTGATTTAGAGAGGGGTATTGTGGTCTTTTCCGGCCACTTGTGTGCTTGTTCTCATATGTGTAGGTCTACTAGTGTCAATAGCCAAAACCTTATGACATCTCAGTCGATGTCATGAACCCCGGGCCAATCCTCCTTTCTAAATACTGTTTAGAGCAGCTTGATGCACAAGTAAGTTAATTTTGCCTTTCTTTTCTTACCCTAGGTATCAATAATGAATCATACTTCATGGACCCTAAATTTCCAATGAGATAAATTTATAAGCTAGGCCTATGCAAAATTGTTGACTATAGCTCTTGCATTATGGTCATTATTATGCGTCATTCCAGGGCTATGCAAAATTGTTGACTATAGCTCTTGCATTATGGTCTTTATTATGCGTCATTCCTAAGCTTAATCTTTTTTAATCAAGAATAGATAGGGTAATCTTTTCCCAGGTCTATTAGAAGGGCCCTATGTTTATTTATGATTGGGGACGACATGAAGCAGAGAATTAGGAGGATTAAGCACTTGAGGAGGAAAGGGGAGCAAAGGAGGAGGCAAAAAATTTTGTTTTATAGTTTTCAATTTTAATTTTTTTTAGTTTTGCAGCTCATAATTAAGTAAAATTAAAACTCATTCCTCTTTTTTAAATAACTGATGGTTATTATGAATTGTTTTTTAACATTGAAAATTATAAAAATAAAATAGCTTCATATCTAGAATGCAATCATACTCACCAAATTTTTAGCGAGTAAACTGAGATGGAGGAAGAAGAGGCAAAAGATGAGGGAAGGATGCGGTGAAGGAGAGGAAGAGTTGGAGAGAAGACAGGGCAATTAGAGGCACAGAAGTGGAGGCAAAGGGGCTAAAGGTGGAGTCGGAGTTCGAGTCGGAAACAATAGGGAGGAAGTTCTCTGGGCACTTACAAAACTGTCACTTGTCAAACATTTGGGGTACACATGCTTAATCCTTTACTCTGGTAAATATAGGAAAATTGATTGGCTTAAAACATTACTTCGGCAAATATAGGAAAATTTATCATAACAAACTCCCTCTGTTTTGCATTAATAGCTACATTCAATTTTTTAAAATAAACTAAAATTAATGTAATTAGAAAAACCAAATGTAATTATTAATGTAAGGTAAGGCAGAGGGAGTATATCAATAAACCTCAAATCTACTTGGGTTAACTCACTAAATTTTGTCATAAAAAGTCATGTTATAAAGCATAAATGGAGTCACTTTTAAATAAAATAATTCCTCGCGATGTTTTGCAAACATCTCTAACAGACCAAAATGGAGTGCATCGCACTGAAAATGCAATAAATTTCCAATAATTTTTAAGATCATTAGAGGTATTTAGATAAGATCTTGTTCCTTCTAGAGGAATTAAATTTCTGCAACAAAATCCAAAGTTTCTTAAAAATTAATAAAAGTTTGGAATAAAGTGGAGAAAAAAAGGTGACCCAATTGAAAACATTGGCAGACATGCTTGAAGTTCCCTCACATTTATTGGCTAAGAATGAAACCGCTGGTATATTGAAAGAAAGTAAAGAAAACTTAAAAATACAGCAGCACTATTTTGAGCATATTCAGATGTTGTAAATACTAAAGAATGCTATTTAGAAAATGCTAAAAAATGTTTCAATTGCAACAACTGCAGTCGGCCTAAAGAAACTACATACACGTACAAAAGACCAAAAATGAAAATCAAGCCTTTAAACTCTAATAGCTCCAGCTTTACAGCATTTTTGGAAGAAGAGGTATCCCTGAGGATATTCTATACAATTTGTGAAATGTACATTTGTAGTTCTGTACAGTTCAAATGTTGCATATAGAACAGATGAACTATCCACTTAGCAGTTTGTGAAGCTGTCTTCGACTGAAATTTTGCTGGTCAAAGTTTGACACTTTTAGCATGGGGGAAAGAGTGGTGCTTCCGAGGTCCCAAATGTAAGGATTACAAACTTTGCTTGGTAACTAACCAATTGAATTCTTTATACTTGACTGCAGTAGCAGCCTCAGTCCCCAAAGAGACTCTGAAAAAAGGACAGGTTCTGGATCTGAAAGGAAGAATAAAAATCGTACATCCTCAAATAGATTGAAGATGTGTTTTTTCGTGAATGTCTTGAACAAGATTCTGAAGCTCCGGAAATATCGAAAGAATGATTAGTTCTAGCATACAATATGCAAGTTGCTTCAAACATATGGTGGACTGAAATGCGAAAGCATGCAAATGAACTGTTAGTTTTTGAGAATCAATAGATATCAGAATAATGTTTTATCAAATTGTGGTATATAAATCACCTGAAGAAAAAAATATATGTCTTTTGAACAACGCTGGTATTGTCTCTGGCCAATCAAGCTGACTAATGCAGCAGGAGCTCCACCTTGAAAGTTAAAAAGACCAATTAGTTAATTAGTGATTTTATTTGCTAATATTTTTCAAGCCCAGCTTATAAGATATCTGGTTGTAAACATAAAAATAATGAGGAACTGAGATAGGTGTCTCCAGTCGTCATCATCCACATCTCCACTTCTGGGATCTTCAACATGAGATTTACTCCATAACTAGCCTATTATCAAACCTTTGCACATCCACCTCACGCATTTCTAAGTCTTTCTTAATTACTCCTTCCAGGCCGTCATAGGCCATCATCTCTTTCTTCTGCATTTAGAAACCCCAGACGTCGTCTATCAGGCTTTGATACCTTCATCTCTTTCTTCATCTCAGTTTCCATTACAAATTGATAAAAACTTTTCTAGTTTCCCAACAATTTGTTAAAAACATGCCCATTACAAGATACTCTCAAAGACAATATCCACTTCCACCACCTAATTAACTATTTCTTTGGGATCCCATCTATCTTCCCCCTTGCTTCAACCATTTAGCCAATATATCTAAAGCAAACATGCCTAGGTGTCTCTTTACCAACTATTTCAACAAATCTTGCAATTATGATTAGCATCACTATTCATCTTGTACTCCATATACTCCATCCGGATATAAGTGTATGGATTTGAAAAATGAGCATATTTAAGGCACATGACATCAACAGCATTGGCCCTCTTATATAAGCAAGTATTTAGTGAACATGTGATACTTTTACTCATTAAATATGAAAGGAAAAACTTAATGCCAGATAGAGGTTTTATGGAATGCAGACATAAGTTACATCTGGACGGAGGGAGTATCATGATTCAACTTATATTAGAAACTATTCAACAGTTGTATTAATTTTACAATGACAATGCCACTTTCCTATTTGCCCAACCCAGCTTTTTAATTAGGCAATCCATAAAGTGGTTGAGACAACCAATCAAATTTATTAGTTGAGACTCCTAAAAATGCCATATATATAGTGGGGAACCATATGCATATGGAAAATATACTAAATAAATGTAAAATGGTTATATATTAACAGGCAATACTGTGTATGAATCATCACCCTCTTTTGGGTCCACTGTACGGCAGAAATGAGCTAGCTTGGCTCCAGCTTTAAAAAGATTGGGTCAACCTGGCCCACCATTTTTGTTTTCACATTGCTTCCAACTCCAGGTTGTCAGCCCAGCAGAGTCTATTAATATTGGCAGGTAATTTGTGGTTTAGATCTATGGCTTTCGTAAGAGGTAGTCCTTAATTCGATGCATGTTTACAAAAAACATAGGCATAAAATCTCAGAGATGACCTGAAATTATGTTACTTTTTAAGTTATAGTAATGTAATTTATGCTAGTAACATAATGTAAATTACTAAGTGATGTTTAATGCAACAACATTACTAAGTAACTAAGTGAACACTACATTGCTTTAGTAATGTAGTACTACGTTCCTCTAACTCAAAAAGTTTAGTCTCTGGTATAATGCAGAATAAGAGAAGATGTGATTTTCTTACTAAGTGAACACTACTAAGTAGCAAAGTGAACTCTCCGTTGCTTAGTAATGTAGTACTACTTACAGCCATAGTCCTCTACTGCAAAAAGCTTGGTCTGTGGTACAACACAAACTAAGTGCACATATGATTATTCTATGTTTACAACCTCAAGCCACACCTTCGTGACCAAAGGGCAAAAGTGGCATGATAGTAGGGAAAGTTATAATATTAGGGTTCCACAAAGCTCAAGCTTGGGAAAGCTTGACGAAGCTCAATCCATCTACACCCCTAGAGCCACATGATCCTCTTTGGCAATTTTACTCTATCAATACATAATTTTCCACCTCCAGCTTCTGCACTTCAAAGTAAATTCTCACTGATTCCTTGCAAGCTGTCTATCTTTCTGTGCAGCCTTTTTCAGTCCCCGACCAAATTTTAAGGGAGCCATCAGCAGTCTCCCTTGCAAGTGTGTAAACCCTCTTTATTGGTTTCCTCTTATTTTATATGAAGGAGAACATAGTGCATTTATATGCAATAGTATGGACAAATAATAGGGATATCACTTAAAAGGAGAATATAGTACATTTGTATGCAATAATACAAAGATATATAGGGCATACAGCACGGGTCTATTAGAATTCACACAAGCAATAAGCACAAGTCAATATGAATTGCCATTTCTGTTTTGGCTTCCATCTAGCTTGGCTGAAAAGGGATCTCGGAGAGATCAAGATTGTCCAAACTCAAAAATTAGCTTATCCAGTGGAATAAATTTATCAACAGGACAAACTTATAATTTTATTTCTAAAAAAAAGGTCGTCATGAGTGGAAAGATCTTCTCCTTGAGATTTAAAGGAAAATTTTCTTTTATAAAAAGTACTTAAAAGAAACATTGGAGAGCATCGCAGACACTTTATTTTGCCACCTCAGTGAAACATGGGCAAGATTTCGGCAATATTGCATCCCATGCATGCCACTCATCAACAAATGAGCCAAACAGCCAACAACTACTCGAGGTTTTCATGACGAGGTGACGTGGCTGTCACCATGGATGGGTTGTGTTGAGTCTCATCTATGTAAAGTTTGTGGTCTATGATATGAGTCATTATATAGCATCCATGTTGAAGTGATTTTGTTAATTGAGAAGATAAGAGAAAAAATAATAGATGAATAAGTTCATACCAAGAAGAATCTTCTTGACATCACTTGCTCTACGGGCAGCCTCCAGCTGGCTTTCAAAAGATTCAGGTCTCCGCCCCCTACTGCCACCCACTCTGCTTGCATTATTTGGAAGATTTGAACTTGATAATGTCTCATCTATTTGGTTGCTTAGCTCCAATTTCAGAAAAAATGTACCATTAGGCCAGAGTATCTAACATAAAGAAAACAGGCAGTTAGTCGCATTATAATTACACTCATCCAGAATAAACCAAAATTTTGAAACTTATCTAAAATAATGCAGATTAATGAAATTGGTTATAGTTCATAATCATATCATATCATTTTCGTGAGAGATATTACCTACAACATCCTATTAAACCTTAAAAGAAATGAAGTTATAAAAGTTTCAAATGATCAGCTTTCTTAAGTGAGAAAAAACATTGAGGGTTAATTCTTACATCTGAAACCCATCTTATTCCTTGAGCAATTATGTCATCTCTTCGAAGCAACTGAATTTGATTTAAAAGCCAATCATCTAAAGCATCTTCCATCATCAACTGCAAAATTTGCTTAGAAATCCAATAAACCTGTCTCCTGCAGAAAACATCCGCAAAAAATGTACAATAGATTGAACACTGCATGGTTAACAACTATCAACAAATTAAGAGAAATAACAAATTGTTGTGCATACTCACCTTAACCAACCTCTACGATTAAGCTGAAAAATCTTGTCCACTAAATTAAGCAGTGGCACACTGACTTTAGAGGGAGACCACTGTAGGGCAATGAGAACATTAAAATGCAATCATGATTCATGACAGTAGCAACCATGTACACTGAGTCAATGTTTGCAAGACATAGAGTATAAGAGTAATACAAGTATGGAACATTACAGACCCTTCAGTTCCCCTTTTCAAAATTATAAAATACTCCCATATTTAACTACGGAAGAAACCATCATGCAACTATAAACACCCATCAATAAAAATACAACATTGCAGACTTGGTTATTATCAACAACTGAAATGTTTTATCTATCTATGCCCTTTTTCGCTTTTAGATGATAGATTGAAATCAAAATAATGTGTTAACAATGTATGCTTTCCGTATATTTTAATAACTACAACACCTGTTTAAGAAAAAACAGCAGCAACTGAGTCATAACTGGTATCTCTGAAACCAACTGTACTTTTGGTTTCATTTTCTAATATTGCTGCAATTATAATAACCAGACACATGTACACGTCTAAATATTTCAACTTGTGCACACAGAACCGGCCCCTACAAACTGATCTTCTCCAAAGTATCTTCAGTTAAATTGCTAATTAACCGCATTAATATGATCGTTTATGGCTACTAGGCAACTTAATCAAACTGTTTCAAATGCTTCTTAAAATATACTATGTTCTATATGATAAATAGCTCATCATACCTCAGGTGGGACTGTAATTGAGCGTTCAAAATCACCTCTAACTAATGTTTCCGAAGTCAACCTGCCCCAGCCAAGCGTCCCAATCTCCTCTGGTGGATGACTTCTTTCAGAAGCCAAGACTCCCAGCTCATCAAAATGCTTAACCACACGGGGTGGGAAGCTTTTCGTGTTCAACTCATTATCAGAATGCCATCCATTTGTCACTTCATTGTGTCTTCCATTTTTTTTGCCTTCCTCATTATCAGAGAAGCTTTGTGATGTTGCCATGTTAGCATTCCTTGGACTGTGTTTGCTCCCCTCATCTTCATTCCAGGATAGAGCAAGATTTCTTTCAGTTATTGATGATGCTGTATAAGAAACTGAGGAAGTTCCAGAAACTTTTCGCAGAAGACCATCTGAAACCCCTTTAAACTGGCGAACAATATCATCCACAGCATCATCAACATTAACTGTTAAACAAAAAAATCAAATGCCAAAAACAAGGGGTTATAAATATCAAGAAGCGCCCATAAGAACCTCTAAATAACTCAGGTTGATAGAGATAGAAAAGTTGCACAGCCTCATAAAAAAGAATACTCAAAGTCACACCAAATACCTGCCAATGATTTCATCACGGAAGTTGATTTCCCAAAAGAATAATTCTTCCATTACAAAGAAAAAGAAAAGATTAAATCATAGAAACACAAAATAATTCAGCTTAACAAAAGCAATATTCACGATTTCATTTTCAAGAACACATAAAGTTTGAACCTTAGAAGAAGCACTTAGAAAGTCCCAAACTTCATGTTGTTCAGCAACGTTGGCAATTGATAACAGATCCTGAAAAGAAATACAATAAAAATCAAACACAAGTAGAGTGGAAGTATGTATCAAAGCATAAAAGATACCGGAGAATCTAATTTATTACCTGTAGGTATTTGTCAAGTAAAACACAGCGTTGGTGAACAAATTGGTCATCAATGCTTGAGGACAGAAATCTCTTCGGAGGCAGATGCAGCAAATAATTAGGTATTTCCTTAAGATGCCGATGCAATCGTTCAAAATTTCTATATCTACAAGTGAGAAAGTTTATATAATCAAAATGAAAGGTTTTTTATAAATGCTCAGATTCAAAACAATAGGAATGAGGAATAAGACACAAACACACCTCCTTTTCACAAACCATGTTTTGTTGTCTGCGTCTGTCACAGCAATTGAATAAACTGCAAAAGATTTGGAGCCAGTTTTTTCAAAATATGCTCCCAGAACCTGAAAATTTTCCGGAATAAAAAGAATCATGGTATTGTCCACACTTCCGTTCAACTCATGTTTCACTTGCAAGTCAAAAAACTTTTTTCATTATTTAAAGTTTTAAAATCTTAAAACCCTTTTTAATAGCATTAAAATCCTTTGGAAAACTTCATAATCCTTGCTTCAGAGCTATTCTATTGCAAATATTGTCAATGAGAGCAGAAGAAACGTATTGTAAAAAAGGATAATCACTCTGTACAATGATGTTAAAGTTCGTGAATACAACTATGAATGACATTTACTCAGCCAACTTATTGGGGCTAGCTACGATTAGTTTCTGTATAGGCTATAGTTTAAAGTGATCTCGTTGATATGGACTTCCATTGGCATCTACTCTTTCCTAAATTCTATGTCTAAAATTTCCACTATAATTGTATTCCTGGTTAAATGGATTATAAATTAAAAGCATACCCGAAACATGTCATATAAACTGAAGACTCTGTGCCGTAAAGCACCTTTTCCTTTCTGTCACTTTTCTTTTTGTCGATCCGTTTTCTACTTTTTCCCTATAACTTATCGCCCATTACTTAGAACCTAGTGTGTGTGCATGCCCACAAACTCAAACTATGGTTCTTCAGCATATATAATTTTATTCCTTTCCCATTTTATTTTCCTTTTACCTTTCCAATACAGGTTTTCTTCTTCATTGCATCTTCAACCATTATTTTTAGTATAGTCTATATTTGAAGAATGATCTCAGGTCAATTTTCCTGCATGGATCATGCTTCTCACTTGAACCCTGTTACAGAGTTCAATCCTCAGCTACATGCACTTGGTGCATTTTTATTTGGTGTTTCCATCTTAAGGTTTTCGGCCTCCCAAGGTATTCTGATGACAGGTTCATCCCTAATATTCCTGAGCTTCTTAACTTTTCAATTTATTGTAGAAGAATATTATTCCAGAGTAATACAATTCCAATACAAGTTTTATATGAGCTCCATTTTCTGATCACTGCTCCCTACTATATCAATTTAAATCTTGTTTTCTTTATGCTATACTCAATTTTTTACAACACAAAGCCTCCTAATCCAAAGAGGGGGATGGAAAATTGTTGCCAACTTGGAGGCATCTTTACAAATGACTTGTTAAAAAATATCAAAGTTTCATGTGCGGCCATCATCTCAAAAGGCACCCCTTATAGCTGGAAAAAGGCATAAAAATATCTTAATTTATGTATTTTCCATTACCCCTTGTGTATTCTAGAGCGAATATTTTGTCTGCAAATAATTATTTACTAACAATGGTCTGCTTAACCAAATAAAACGCAATTAAATACTTGCTAAGGTCACACACTTACTTGAAGTTGTTCTATAAAAGACATCATCCAATTTATAAAATACAAAATATGTTCATATTTAAGTAATTTGGAAACAACTGCACAAATTTCAAAATCCATTGTCAATCTCAATATGCTCCATATCCAACTTGAAGAGCTTAACTGACTATATGAATGGAAAAAGTACTTCATGCAAAGCCAGATTACAAACCAACTTGTGCAGAATACCAGGCCACAATTAGTTTCCTCTTTTGATGAACTACTTTTATTTTACTTATCTATATTAGAATCCTATTAGTAGTTTTTCCTTTCTGATATTTTATCTTGGAAGTCCATTTCTAGCTTACAAATGACCACTTCTTTTCTTTTCCTTCTCTTTTTTTATTTAACTATCAATTTTCTATTAATTCAGTCTTCCTGGGAGATATGTTAATTGTAATTCAGAATGGGTGAAAAAGATCCAAAAAGGCATAGACAAACAAAAAGTTCTCTTGAAGTAAACTGACAGTCTTACTCGACACTTGAGCTTAGGAAAATGCTGAGATCCTTCACCGTGTAACATTAAATCGGAAGCACTCCTGATTTTTGGATCCTCCCTAGAACTGATTAAACTGGATCCGTGGAAGTCCTTTGAGGCACCGGCTTCCTCAGTTCTGGCTGTAACTGCAATATCACTTGAAGGCTCATTTTCTAATGCAGGACTGCTACTTGAACGTTTCAAGAATGTAACATTTCCTTTAACAGCCTGTCTAGCATCCTCATCTTGTTCATGGGGACAGATTTGAGTGGAAGCCAGTCCCTCGATTAGATGTTGACTGCTACCACCTAAAGAATGATCTTTTCTTTTGACATTTTCTGAAATCTTCATGGTTGGTCCTGAAACTCTTGTGATTTGATAACCACTTCTCTTGTTATAGTTCCTTCCTTTGCTCCAAAGATTCTCAAGATTTTCAGGAGCAAGAACTTGGGTTCTTCTCTGGGTAACAGCATCCAGTTTTCTAGCCCAATCTGCTGGTTTGGAGTGCATCTCTTGTACTGCTGAATCTTGACTCCCATACTTCATAACTAACATATCACTTTGTTGATTTATAGGGGCCACAGAATCTTTTGAGCTCAGAAAATTGCTTTGAGACATACCTACACCCACTGGTTGATCGTGAGCACTGGAACCAACTGATGAGTCATGGCCAACCTCTTTGTTGCCATTATCTTTCATTGAAAGGAAGATATATTCGATCAACTCATTGACATATCTGATAATAAAAAATTGGTCAGCCAACCACTTGTAAATTGCCAAACAACAAAAGCGATAAAACAATCTGAACATTTTTTAAGAAATCCACATTGTCATGCGTGAGATATATATGACGTCTTCTTTACTCATCATAAAACCAATCTATTGACATCTTTATACAAGGGGCGAGATGCTACTTGAATTAGTAGCTAATTAACGACAGTATTTGTGGGCCCATCATAGATTTAAACAGATAATTAATCAAAGGGATCAGGAACAAGTGGGAGATTCATACATGTGGGTCCTGCAATCACGCATTATGTTTCATTCATCACAAGAGGGTGAAACCAAGGAGCAAATGAAGGGGACCAACAAAATCTCTCTCTCTCTCTCTCTATCTCTCTCTCTCTCTCCTCTGCAGATTCACATATGGACTCCTTCACTTAAATAATATACAAACAAATGTTGTGGTGAGAGAGAATCACAAAAAGAAGAGCTTGGTTAAGATCCTCTCCAATTTCTCTTGCTGAGATGCAAAATAGCCAACCTTGAATACTGCCACTCCACGATGAGTAAAATTAAATTTCCATGTCTAAAACAAGGCTGATGTTAAGTGGCAAATGAAAGAGCAAGGTTAAACAAGGAAAGAAACTGTTCACAACTTATAAATTTGTCAAATATCATAAGTCCATTTCAACATCCATGAAAGATAGTTAAATATGCAAAAGTAAAGTAATCTTTTTTAGAAATCAAATGGATTTGGTCTATAGATACACAAGGAAGGTAATTACTATCAGAGTGAAATACGGGATCTACAAACTTCTCAATACAATTCTTTCAAATTCAATAACATTTTACCAGACAATAATGACTTGGTAAGAGGCATATTATAGGTATATGCTATATTAAATCAGAGTGGCTTTTGTGGTCGTCACCTTTTCCAACTAGATAGGGCAACATTGGAAATCAAGATGTTACTGTTAAGCTGTATACGGACATGCAAGCCCACAAGCTCGTTCCATATACAAAAATATATTTTAACTTGCATTTGAAGCTTAGAATTTTACAATGATTGCAGTAAGATCATACTAAGTCATCTAGGACTTTTATATTTGGTCAATTTTGATTTATAAAAGAAGTCCACAGATGGCCATTGAAGCCATCGGCTTTTCTTCCCCAACTTTTCTCTTCTCTTGAACTTCAACTTCTAAGGACGTGATACCTGCATTAGCTATGTGACAATAGATTATAAATGGAAAATTATGTTCTGCCAACTAAGTCAGACTATACCTACTCAAGGCAACATAATAGTCTGCCTGACAAAGAGGTGAAAGAAACATCTATGAACAAATTCCTAACCAAGAACCCACATCTGGGTTAGACTTCACTAAGATCTCGATCTAGGCAGACACCTAAGGAAAATATAAAATACCTATATTTGAGTGATTAAGTTAGCAACGTCTCACAAATATTTGTACCAGGAAATGGCATATGGCCTTTTGTTTTTCCAAAACTTTGGCAAGAAATTGGCCAAATTTTGGCAAGGTCTCAGCATATTCTTGTGGGTATCTGATGCAGTCACTTCTAGTTCTTTCTCACCTAGTCTCTCAATAATTGCACCAAGAAATGTGCCTTAGACTCATCCCACTCTTCCTAGATCATTAACACCTACCATTGGTGAACTTTTACTCCGAGCATTTTGTGGAAGAAGAAAGAGAAGATACTTGGAAGATTATTAGTTTCATACCATTAAAAAATTCCATGGTCACCTGCCATTTCTACAAATCAAGAAAGGTTGAGGACCCATATCGAACTCTAAAAAAGTTGTATTATGAACTAAGGGAGCTACATAATACCCATATTACCTTCATCCATCAAATACTCAATTTTAGATGCTTTTGCAACCACTTCATCAGACATACGACTGTACAATTTAAGTTTCCAAAACATATTTCTGAAAAGGACTGATCACAGAATCAACCATGATGCTGCTCCCCGTTTGTGCAAAACATTCTACCACATAGGGCATAAATAGAAAGTGTTAAAGTCAATTATTTCTTTGTCTACACTGATTTCTGTTTGTCGGAAGTTTTATTGAACTGTTTTACCCAAGAACCATGTCTAAAACTCAGGACTCGAGTTGAACAAGCCAATTTGTGCAGCTATCTTAGGGCTTGTTTGGACACAAGATTGCTGGGACAATCCGCGGGGTGGGGAGAGGGGGAGTCAAACAAGGTAGATAGTTGGAACAGGCTGTATTGTTAATTAAATCAGGTGGAAGAGTCTTTGATCTGATTGATTTTTTAAAAAATCCGGATTGTACACTATTAAGTGGGGTGAAGCACTGTCCCAAAAATCCTTTATGAGACAATCTAAATCTATTCTAAGGCATGGTCTTGCATCCAAAGAGACTCTTAGTAATCGAGTTTTAGCACTATGGGTTTGTCTCAACCTCTCAGGTTTTGACCTAGAGGTTTCACAGCCTGTCAGGTTAGCAAGATGGATAATGATTGAGAGCTGATGGGATACACTTGTTAAAATCATAGACATGAAACACATTAGTGTGAATGAAAAAAAAATTTGGAATATATTAATAGAGCTATTATCAGATTCATAAGCTTACCCAAGGAGTCAAACAAGGTAGATAGTTGGAACAGGCTGTATTGTTAGTTAAATCAGGTGGAACAGTCTTTAATCTGGATGATTTTTAAAAAAACCCGGATTGTACACTATTAAGTGGGGTGAAGCACTGTCCCAAAAATCCTTTATGAGACAATCTAAATCTATTCTAAAGCATGGTCTTGCATCCAAAGAGACCCTTAGTAATCGAGTTTTAGCACTATGGGTTTGTCTCAACCTCTCAGCTTTTGACCTGGAGGTTTCACAGCCAGTCAGGTTAGCAAGATGGATAATGATTGAGAACTGATGGGCCCCTTTCTATATCTGTTGATACACTTGTGAAAATCATAGACATGAAACACGTTAGTGTGAATGCAAACAACAATTTTCGAATATATTAATAGAGCTATTAGCAGATTCATAAGCTTACCCAGGGCATGCAAAATTCATGACAGGCTGCATTACCAAACAAGTTAAGAGCTCACGAGCTATACTCCGAACAAGAGGGCCCTCTTGAGGCTTTAAGGCTACACCTAACACTCCACTCATAAGCCGCTGAAGGACCTGAACGCAAGACAAAATCGGGAAGGCATGGGAATCACATTAAAGAATCATACATTGACTATAGCATGAATATATAGAAAAATATTCCTAGAAACGAGTCTAAATCACATTAGAAATTAATGGAAAATCCACCATTTAACAGTATGATTCAATTCAAAGATCAGTCCGATAATTTCTGTAACCATGCATTTTCATATGGCTTTTGTGATTACCATATACATGCCCACACAAGCTACAAAATTTTGTACCTATAAGAAGATGCCTTTGGTAACATAAAGGTGAATAGATAGCATTAGCACACCATGCAGCAGATAAGCTTTTTACCATAAATTTGGTAATCACGATAAAAATAAATTGGATTAAGATGCTCCACTCACACCTTGTACTCGCAATCAGGAGATATTAGAGCTGGATGGAGCTCCTTGGAAGCAAGAAGATGGTGTTTTAATCTTTCATCTCTTTCATCAAAAGAGAGGGTTCCCATGACATCAATACCAATGGCTGCCTGGTTCCTTCGATAAAGATCAATGTGATTGCCTACTAGCTCAACCATATCCCTAAAACAGGAAAGCCATAATTACTTTCAATAGCAGAAAAGCTCACAAGCACATACAAAATTGAAGAAGCTTGCTGATGACTTACAAAAGTAATGTGAAAGCACCTTGTTAACAAATCGACAAGGTTGAT
Source organism: Saururus chinensis (assembly GCA_035235625.1). Classification (NCBI taxonomy): domain Eukaryota; kingdom Viridiplantae; phylum Streptophyta; class Magnoliopsida; order Piperales; family Saururaceae; genus Saururus; species Saururus chinensis. The sequence goes on from CP141142.1 coordinate 25,200,756, forward strand.
TTCCTTTAGCCTTCTGGATACTTCACCAAGAGCACCACAAATTACAATGCGAATTTGTTCTGGAAATTCCAGGTCAGGGGTAATTGCTGAGTACCACAAATCAATCACAAAATCTTTTAAAATCTTGCCAATGAAGTCATCCATGGCAGCCTCTACAAGCGGAGAATCGATTTTTCTCTTCCAACTCGGAGCAAAAGGAAAAGTTGATAGGCGAGGGTCATCCAAACGTAACTGCTTTTTTTGCAAATGAGACAGATATGTGGGTTTGCGAATCGGTCTAACTCTCCAGCGAAACTCTACTTCATAAGATAAGAGGCGTAATGCAACAAATATAAGGAAAGCTATGGGAATGTTAGCCCATGTTGATTTACTGGTATCTGCAGCAACATGTGATGACATAACACATTCAGTAAAAAAATAGAGATGAACTTGAAATAATTATATTAAGATATGGGCAACTCAATATCAATAAGAAGAAATTTGTCACAAGCTCATTATGAGAACAAGTAGTCTCCTTTAGAACGTCAAATGACTAAATACACAAACACTTTTGTTCCTTCTGCATAAAGCCTAATTACTTCAAAGTTTAGTAGCTTTCAAATTCAATATGGTACGACCATTTATTTTCTTTCAAATTCAATATCGAGGTAGCTCCCAGGCAATGAGGATTGGTGTCAAGATCCATGCCACCTAAAGTCAATTCTAATATGCACAGTATAGAACATTTTAATCTTCTGAAGACCCAATTCCACCAGCTCAATCCAATGACAAGAGGGATAAAAATGAAACAGTGAAGTACCCACCAAGAGGCATAATGCATCACAACAACATAAACTACCAAGCAACACCCAGATCACAACAAAGGTTCCAAGAACACTCACACACGCACAAAAAAAAAAAAAAGCAGTTGGGAATTACGAGACAAGAAGAAGGCAACGCCGAACACGCAAATCGCCCACCACACCGTCCGGACCTTGGCCTCCTCGACCAGATCCTGCACACTGTCCATCCTCCTCCTCATCTCCCCCAATCCCCGACGCCTCTTCTTCAAGCGCAGAGGTTCCTCGCCGGGGCAAAAACTGTCAATTTATCCACTAAAAAGTAACCGAACCCGAGAAAGAGCGTTTTGAGATGCTTCACAATTGGGGCCGCTTGGATCGATGGCGGATGGAGAGACAGCAGCAGAAGGGGAGGGGAGGGGACAAAGGGGGCAAAAAGGGAAGGAGTCGCTTCCACGTCCTTGTGCAGAAGAGCACAGCGCAGAGGGACAGTGGAAACAAATTTTGCGAGTTTTTACTTTGGATTTGCAATTGCTTCCTTCAGTCTACTCACATATTGAGGGATTAGTGTTTTGTACAAATTTTGGGGATGCATTATTGGCCCAAGGAACGTACGAAAGCCCTTTATCCACACGTATCAATAATATAATATAATATATATATATATATATATATATATATATATATATATATATATATATATATTAACTTATATTATACTAATATATTTTTAATATTAAATATTAATAACTTATGATATATATGTTAATACATATTATATTAATATTTTAATATTAAATCTTAATAACTTACATGCATTCCTTACCGTGTGCTCTTTGTTTGTAAGAACAAAATATGAAAAACTCTTCCAGATGCCTGAGGGTGTGAGGCTTTTCAAGTGGTGGATGTTGAGTTGCATACTCTTTTTTTTATCTAAATTTTATTTATATAATCTATTGTATATACATAAATCAAAGGTGGCAATATATATGATAAATTATACGGTGAGATTTTTGAAGAACGCATTATGGGGCACTTAGCGTGGCCTTCCTTCCCATGCAATGTATTATGATCCTACAGCATGACCGGTTTGTCAAAACTCAAATAAATTTGCACAAAAGGTTCATTTTGGGACGTGCAAAAATTTGATTCTTTGTGTAGTTGACTAATCCAAACACACCAGCGTTGATTGATCCCACTCTTACGTAGGATCCATGTGGAAAAGTCACATGGCCACCAAGCCACAAACATTTGGGATGTGGATGTCAATTTATTTAATTTACTGTACATTACTTTAATATAATAATAAATTATTATTTTTTTAACACTTTCTGCGCAAAGTAAAATTTTAGTCAGATTTTGTAGCTTCTCATTACTCTATGCTAAAAGATAAATAAAAAATACTTATTATGTTACTTTCCTTAAAGTAAATTGATAAAAAATAAGAAAAAAAATTTGTTACTTTCCCCTCAAAGCAAATTTCTAGAGCTTGCACTATTAGCTAAGGATAGTAATATTCCCACAACAAAAGTACCCACAAAAACTCACACATGAGTTTTGATTGGCCTTCACAAGTGGGTTCTACAATAAACTCACATGGGCTTACTCATCTTGACCAATCAAGAGTCATGTGTGAATTTTTGTTGTGTACTTTTGATGTGAAAATATCATTTTCCATTAGCTAAGCTTGTCATATAGATAAAACACCACACATCATAATAGGCCATTGGGCCATCGTAGTGTTTGTGCCTCGTGTGTCCACAAGGTATCTTTAGCACAAAGAAGGAGAAGGGGAAAAGACACAGGAGGAGGAAAGGTGTCACATCCTAAAATTTTAAATTTTATTTTTAACAAAATATCAAGGTAAAAAATTAATATTTATGTCAATAAATCAAAACCTTCAACAAGAAATATCTAGATGCCTGCAGCTTGTTTTTCGAACTTACAATTATCAAGCTTGTTTTTTGAACTTACAATTTCAAATTAGAGTACTTATTAACCGTTATCAAATTATAGTATTAAAGAAATAGGTCTCGTCCAAATACATATCTAGAAACTATAATACACACCAAAGTATATAAAGTGGCACTCACGTGCCTACAATCATCCATAATAGCCTAAGTGTTAACATAGAAATAAAAAAAATCTTACATATTATGTAGCACAAAATGGACGTCCTTCCCATGCACACTTAACCTTCTAGAAGCTTACTCTTCCTATGAACTTACATCACATGGACACTAGGTATATTGTATACCTAGTGAGATGATTGTTGGGTTGAACATGGCCAAACCAAGGTAGATGTAGTGTCTTTAGTTAAAAAATAATTTAAGAACTACAAGATATATCTCCTCCCTTATCAAAAATTAAAAATGAATTTTTTTCTATACTAAGATAACAAAATTCCTATTTGTCCGATGAATCATGCATATTAAAGTAAATAAAAACACAAAAACTTTAACATAGAAACCCTCCTCGGAAAAACCATAGAATATCCAGACCAAAATATGCATTATTGTAAACAAAGATTCAAAGTTATTATTTTACAAAGAAAAAGTCCCACGTGGCTGATTCTCACACTACTCTTATATCACCTCCCTAGTTGTTTGCTTGCATCAGTTTGGTCTTCTCCACCTTGATTACTTCTAACATATCTTCATTGTATCTTCTTTAGCATGAATGATCTCCTCATTTGATCTTCTTAGCGACTCTTTAAGAAAACACTTTGTCCTTCAAGTGTGAGTGTGCTATCTCTCTTAACTAATTCATGAAACTAAGGCATAGAAATGAATTACAATCACTCTTTTGATTTTTTATTCAAAATCTCATGATGAGTGAAGTTATTTCACTCTTCAACTCTTTATAGAAGTTTCATACTTTTTCTCTGAGTTCCCAAGGCTTCTTCTCTTTCTCTCTCTCTCTCTTCTTGCATTCATAACCCCTTTTTATAAACCCCCATGCCAATTAAGGAGTTCTACCTTGAATAGGAAACAAATCCCATATAGAATGCCGAATTTTTTAAAATATGTGTTTAACCAATTGATTGTTTCATAGGACAATCAATCATTCCTTATATTGTTTAAACTAGATTGTATGATTATATGATCATTTCATAGGATTGATCATATGATCGTTTCAAATGTCAATCAAATCATTCACGATTTTGAAATCATATGAGACCATTTCTAATCGATATCACCACCTGGTGATCGATGGTTCAAGATTTTGGAGAAACTTATGAACTTCATGCAAGGCTGATTGATTGGGTTATCATTAGTGATCGATCACACTCTTTTGCAAATTCTTATCCATTTGTCTCCTACACTCTCTGTCACGACCCGGATTTTTAAAAGCATTTTTAAATAGCACGAACGGTAAGTAGCAAAATTTTTTTTTCTTTAAATACAAAACAAACCATTCGATTAAATATCCAGGTCATGATAACTAGGGTTCACAAATACAAATATCAAATCATACGATATTATTTAATGCATGAAAAATCATAAAGACCAGCTCATCCATCTAAGTACAAGTCCATCGTCTGTCTAAAAATAAATAATAAGTTGACTCTCACACTTAAGGTACACATACGTACCGGAGTTACAGAAACGCGGAAACCTCTTGTGCTCGCCTGTCTTGGTCTCACTTGTCGTCACCTAGAGAATCTGTAGTAAAGCAAACCAAACAACAACCACAACCACAATGGAACATCTCTGCCTACAGGAGAAGAGCTTCCAAAGAACAAAAGGTTTTATTAATATTTTTTGGATCAGGCCAACATCACCCGATGTTAGTTGCCTACATACTCATCAGACAACATCCCCAATGTTTCTAACAAGATCGGATCTAGACATAGTTCTGCCTAGAAACTACTCTATCCTAAGAAGCATAGCATCATACATGCAATGCTTAGATATTTTCAAACTACATTTTAGTAAGTTTTTTAACCATTCCACTTGTCTAATTAACAAACAATATCAAACATTGTTATTGATTATCTCACATCCCTTATTCGATAATTAAAACTATCAAATCTGCAACTCGGAGATGACTCACCCCTCAAGAAATCCCCAAACAAAGTACTCCAGCCTTGGAGTGGACTGCTTAATAACAGCTTGACCCAAATCCCTAGGGCTCTCAATAGCTTGCCACGAATTTGGAGAAGAGGATCCCAACTGTGCTCATGGACACAGATTGGCGAAAAGCACAAGCCTTCCATGATGCTCATACAACTCCGCTTTTTGTACGTACTAAATAGTCCTGGGAAGACCTGTGGGAGACCCACGGTAAAGACCCTCTGGTCAATACCCAAACCGTCGTGGCGATGAAGATGCATATTGCAATCTCCACCTTCCCAACACTGGGAGAAAATGTCTTATAAGACATTACTAATATATCCATAGAAGCCTTAGGTCCTTATGACCATTGACTCCCTCATACATTTGAAACTTAGACTAGATTATTTTCATCCAGTCAAGTAACCACTCAACCATGTGGGTCCTCTTCACCTTGTGAATCGGCCCACTAAATAACTCATCCACTGAGCTATGACTCAAAGAACATCCCAAAATCACCCTCGGTTCATTAACCAAGGTCAAAATCTATGTCAGGGCCCTGTTCACTCCATGAACTGGTCCCAACCCTAAAGAGGGTATTTTAGTTATTATCTTTATTAGGTGTTCTCCCCTCAAACCAACAACAACCCATGCCTCTTAATTAATCTTCATTAATCTTAAGTTACTAATATAACTTAAAACATCAATATCAAAGCATGCATCAACATAATCAACATAAATAACATGCATTCACACCAGTGCATAAAGAATGAATAAAGGCCCATTGCACTCATTTGCAGGGCTAGGGCTCATCTAGTTCAAGCCCAAGAGTGTAAACAATTCTAACACATCCCGCGAGTTACATATAAAACACTCTAGTCGATTGGTGCACTTGGTTGCAGACACATGAAATACGCTGCTTTAAACCTGAGAATTAGGGTTCTACCCCTTATTTCCCCTAACATTGTGACCCGACAAGGTCTTCGTGTCACTTATTGGTCATGCTCCTTCCTTTTGCAGTCATTTATACGATACCCTAACTCTTGATTCACTAGGTCATCTGTTTCGACAGAAACAGAATATATTGCCCCTAAGGGCGTTAGGGTAATTTTACTACTTAGGGTATGATACCCTCCCTTGGGTCATTTTAGTTATTTTACTACCCCTTTATTGATTTAAATCATTGACCGCTCACAAGGCTCCACTCTCAGACCGACTCACGCTTCCATTCACACAAATGTGGGCGGGTCCACTCAAAGGGTATTTTTGTCATTTGGTTTAAGGCCTTAATGATATCCAATGAGTCCAAAATTAGGGTCAAGGGTACTACTTGACTTCATGGACTCTGTGTAATTTTCCTGGCATGTGACGGGGTCGTGAACCCCTTAAACCGACCCAAGTTTTGACTAACGGTTTACTATAAACCCTAAGGGCAAAATGGTAAATTAACCACTCACTAGGATTTTTCTTCACTAAGAGATTTGGCCTATAATTTTATAACCCATTGGAATCTCACTGAGAATTTTCTCAATTTTTAAATCAACTCCTAGGTCCTTGGACCAGGGCCCCGAAGTCGGGTAAATGGTTCTCACACGATGATTTAACTACTGAGGGTAAAAAGGTTATTTCACAATCTCTAGGATTTTTCCCCAATCGAAACTCAGTCAGAATAATCCCAAACCTCTCTAGGTCTAATAGTAATTTTCTAGGATTCTTTTGACACAATTAACCCCCTGAACCGGACCCAGTTTAGGGAATGTATATTATTTTTTCTTTTTAAAACTCGGGCCGAATGGGTTGGTTCACCTTGTCTGGCCCGGCCCGAAACAGAGCCTGATGACCCGCTAGGTCGTCTTCCTCACAGCCTACCAGAGACCGACTAGATTCCGACCAGCCCAGCCTCGCCGCTGTCCGGTGGCCGGCTGACGCAAAAAGGGGCCTTTCTTCCCTTTATTTCTCTTATTGCTCATGCGGCCGGGCTACTGCAGTGACAGGGCGCCATGGCCGATGATAGGCCGGGCTCAACCGGGATCGCCTTAGCCCAGCGATTCTAGGAACCCGATCCCTCTTCCTGCCAGCGGCTACCCACCTCCATCCGGTGGCGGGTTTGTTCTCAATTTTTATTTTTTATTTTTTTGCACAACAACCCGACGGCCTGCAGCGGCAGTTTCACTGCCACCGCCAAGTCCGCCAGAGTCAGGGCTACCGTGGCCAGAGCCATGGCCGCCACGGCAAGGGCCAGCGACCCCTTTTCTATAGTAATTCCGACGATTGAATACTTAATGAACAGTATTTATAGAAATATGCAGAAATTACTATAATTTTCATTAAAATTAATTAACGACATTTTGATCAGTCTCAATTCGAAATCTTACCTCTAAGGTCGAGTTGTTGTTGATCCACTGCCGCTAACACTTCACCAGAAAATTCACTTTCCTTCACCGTCCAAAAAGCTCCCCAATCGGGCAAAAGACAGCCCCAAATTGTGCCCTCAGAAGGCCTTTTATAAGTATGGGATTAGGGCCCCTAATCCCATGAGAAATTAGGCATCAAAAACCCAATTTCAGAACAGTAATTGATCAGGCCCGCATAGTGACTTAAACGGAAAATTCGTACGTTTAATTCGGGTAAACGGGTCTTGTACGATATGTTCAACTTCAGACGGTCGTATCTCCCTCATCCGAACTCCGATTCACGTGTTCTTGGTGGCGTTTCGAAGCTCTTTCTGTCTACTTTCCATCCCAATATATATATCAGCCACCAAATCCAAGCATTGATTAATTTATTCCAACGAAAAGGTCAAGGGGTCTGGCACCCTAATTTCCACGTGTACGACTTCAGGAATTTAGAAAATTCCCGGACGTTACACTCTCACACTATAAAATAAACTTCCCATTACTCTCAAATGAGTGTATGTATATGTGTGTGCATTTTTACTTGTCAAAAACATTTCTTGAGTCTAATGTTTTGCTTCACCTTCACCATGTAATCTTCAGCAATACTGTAACTCAAAATTATATATCATTGACATTGTTTTGATCATAGAAATAAGTCATTACTCTATATATGATGAAATATGTCCTTACGATGGCTAAATAAGAACCATAACAATTTAACAAGGAAATAACAATTAATAATCGCATCTCAAGTTTTACCTTAAACATAAAAGTAAAAAGGTTGACTAAGTTTATGGCAACATTAAGGAGATCTCCATAACTCCTCCAACTGTATACACTCCGCAAAACATCTTCAAACTCTTATTGGATGCTATAGCCCATTCCATTTACACCATGAAGGCAAGGCACACAAAAACTCATGGACCCAAGTGGTTGAGATTCTTTATGTTCTATGATTATCAATGAGAGTTTATTATGCTTCTAAAATTAGCACAATGCCTCTAGCCCAAATACCTTGTAAAGATAAATGACTACAAAATTTGACCTTGATTGGTCAAAACTAACAAAGTGGAATTTAATCTACTACTAGTGCAAATTAAACTATCAAGCATACAAAAACAATCAAACAACATTTTTTACATGGAATCCCAAATTGAGAAAAACTGCAGTCACCCAGTCTCTTTAGCTAAATCAATGCACTACGAAGTAAGACCTTATAAGACTCAAACTACAAACATCTACCCAAACTAGAAGTCTCTTCTATAGCTAGATGTTGGCCACCAAGACACCTCCTTGATGCTACATTTTACCAATTAAAGCCCTTTTCAATTGTGTTGTTGAAGCATCTTCAAGATCCCATTATGAACAAGCCTCCTCAGCAACTTGTGTTATGGTTGTGATTTGTCTCTAATCACTCTTCTTTGATTTATAAAGTGTTTATGAAATAAAATACTCATCTTTCATTGATTTTTTCTCGATTATGCAAGGTAATTTAGGGAAGAATTTAGGAAAAAAACCCTCTTTTTTTTCTCAACTTTAAAAATTTTCTTCCCCTCTTCTCCAATTCATCACAAATATGTATTTTAATAGTCTTCTAAGCCTAGTAAGGTTTCAATATTCTAATAAGAAAGAAACTGATTCCGAATTGACTTAAATCAAATAACTAAGCACACAGTGATCGATCATTCCACTCAGTGATCGATTATTCCTTGTTTTGTTCGAATTTAGACACTCAATCGATTGATCCTTTCTAAGAATGATCCTTTAAGCTTGTGATCGATTATTCACGTTACTATAATTGACGAATGTACTACCAAACAATTTGTTCTCCAATTAGATGATCAAAAGATCTATTGTAAAAAAATCAAAAATAATTTATGATAGGTTAATTGACTATCAAGGACGATCGATCGCTTTTGAACATTAATTACATTTTTGTCCTTTTTTGTCTAAGATATATCTAAGTGTTTGTGCATATGAGTGTGTGTATAATTCACCTTTAAGGCTCTCAATTTGTTATGTCTTCAACCTTGAAAATCAGAACTCGTTAGCTCCTCTTTTTCAAGTTTATCAATTCCAAAATTGACTTTGATCACCTCACTAATATTTATCATATTCCTAAGACTTAAAACATATGCCCATTGGACATAGTTTTGTTTACCAAAATCAAGCTAATTACAAGACATATACTCATATGTTCTAACAATTTCCTCCTTTGGCTATTTTGTCACGACTCTACAAGTTATGAAAATAAAAAATCACAACTCATGACAATATAGTGTACTGACTTTCAACTTGTACAAAAACATATACTTGACACCCTAAGACTCACTAAGACCATTTAGAATTGATCTTGGAAAGCTTTGATTATGTACTTAAGCTAGACACTTAAACAAAAATCATTTGCACAACATTGCTCAATTAAGTATGAAGTAAGCACAAATAATGTAATTTTCTATAATTTCTTCTCCCTTTTTTTGTCTCAATTAATAAAAAGTGAACCAAAATAGAGAAAATAACATTAAAGCTCACATGTCAAGCAAAGATCCATGAAGACATATAAAAGATAGAAAATAGAAATATCCAATGTCTCAAAAAAACTTCATCCATCAATTATACATCAGTTCATAATAGAAAAACCCAAAGTTTCTTGATTTTTGGTTTACTATCTTGATATTTCATATAGGTTCTTATTGATTTCTTAGGCAATCTATTTAAGTTGTAAGACACTCAATTTACCTTAGTGTTAAATTTGTTTATGACTTGTTTACTAAAGTTTTTTAGACTGTACTTCATAGCTTGAATTTGTCTAATTAAGGAAGACTTATGATTTTCTTGCTTGTGATGTCTCTTCATATTTTAGATTTTAGACTTTGATTCCTAGGAATTTATTTTGGTTTTGTCATGTGATCATCTTTCCTAAGGTGCATGTGTCCTTAGCCTTTACAAACTTAGTCATATTATTAGACTTTCTAGAATTAATCTTATTAAATCTCAGTCCCCTTATCACTACAATATAGTATCATGCTCATCATCTTATCCAAATTTCTTGCCCTAAAGTGAAAGATTTTAATTTTTTATTGAGAGATTTTTAAATCATAATCTAGATCTTCAATTTTTTTTAAAAATGACTAATTTGTCTATGCTCTCCCATGAACTTAATTCTTTAAGAATTTTATCTTATCTAATAGAATACTTTTCTCCGATTTGAAGACATTAATTTCTTTATTAGTTGACACAAGTTCATTCTCTAAATATCTAGATTTCTTCATCTTTTTCTCAAGTTCACTCTCAAAGTTTGAACATCTTTCTTTATTGATTTATTATTTTCAGTCAATTGAAATGTTTCTATAGAAATTAATTCAATTGTCTCCTTATTTTATTTGACAATTTTTACTAACTTTTTACACTTTTTACTTGATTCAATGGCTTGTCTAAAAAGACTTTCAACGTCTAAATCCTCATCTTCAATAGAAAAAGAGTTAGACATGATGAAACAATCAAATACAAGAAAACAAGTTCTGGCAAATACACGACATCACCAAATACACACTTTTAGTAAGATGAACAACTTTTAATACAACCAACTTAAGATATGTATGCAAAACTTGATATATATCTTGATTCAATAGTAAATTTTAATTAAAATCATTAGCTACTAATTGAGAGTTTAATATATTTCTAATTGAACTAGTGGATTACTGGATTGCTCTTAACCCTAGTAGTACTTCAACAAGTAAGAAATTAAGAGTTTTAGCCTCTTTTGTGTAAGAATTTATTTTGAAGCAAAAATAATGAAAATCTAATCCCTACACACATTTATTATTATTTTAATCATCAATCAAACCACAAATCATGCATGAACACACAAGATTTTTATGTGAAAACTCCAATTAAGGTAAAAAACCACAGTGACCACTCTTGACCTAAAATCAATGCACTAGCAAATAAGACCTTACATGACACAAGTAAACCACCAACCTCTTGTGAAGACTCTAACACAAGCTCCTTCTTTGTTTAAATCTCTCTCTTCTTTTGTTGCAAGTCTTCAAGTATTCTTTCTTTAAGCCTTAAAACTTTTTCCTCCTTAATTTGTCTTCATCTTCTTCTAACCTCTACAATCAATCTCCTCTTAATTATAACTTTAGCCTTGAGTCATCAATCTCCTATTGAACTTGGTTGACACTCTTTAGGTTTTTGTGTGTGGCAAACTCTCCTTTAGTTGTGTGTCACCAAACAATTACTATTAAGACTAAAGTCTTAAGCACAGTGATGATATTTTAGTTATTTACCTAGCCCTTATATAATATATTAAGTTGGTTTAAGTGTTAGACTAACAATTAGAAATAAACGCTTTCTTGGAATGCTTAAACTAGGCAAGTTACATAAGCAACAATTGATTGGTCACTGTTCTAATTAAGGTAAAACTCCTGTAGCGATCAATCTCTTACTTTGGCAATTGATCGATATACACTTAGCCGAAATTTACACTATTTGATTCAAGGGCCGATCAATCGATAGATGCAGTGTATTTTGTAACAATCAATTGATGCACAATAATTTTTCACATTTTACCCTATTTTTGCCTTAAACTTCAAGAATCACTTAAATTAATTATTCCCACGTAAAACTAAGCAATTTGTGTACGTGAGTGTGTGAAAATAAACTTTTTACTTTTGACAGTTAGTTTAGTCTTCAATTGTAATGCTCAAGAAATTTTAACACATTTTTTTAAAAATTTGTGGAATTTTTTTGTAATATAATGCCTATAAATCAGGAAAAATGACAAAAATTGATATAGGTGATGACAATTTTATAATTTAAAAAATTATACAACCATTTATCCCATAAAATTTTATTTTTCAATTATCATACAACCAAACTAAACATTCTCAGGCATAACTCAAAAATAAAGGTACAAATAAATCACCATGGCCATGGGCTTAAATACAAATTCATGTTAGGCATCCCTAAGTGCAAGTCCCACAAATAGTCCAAAGTTTAATCCAATATACAAGTTGAGAAAGTACAAACATTTAAAATTTATCTCACCCAATACATCAAATCATGGCAAAGTAATAAAGACACATAGTGAGGCAAGGGTATTCTTAAGCCATTAGAAATCAATCCACCCACAGAAACAAGCATCCAACTCTAGGAGCTCTCCATCAAAAACCTGCAAAAGCCTCCAGATTATATCGGGCTAGAATGATGGAGAAAATAAGTATTTTCATACTCGGTAGGAAAGATCTAATTAGTGAACTCTATAAGTCCATACACATGTGTTCAACTTAACATAAAGCAAAAAGACATACAAGCACAATAGAGTCAAATAATATAACAATAATGCACAAACACATACTATCTTATCATTCTTACACTTACAACCTTACTCATACCATTCTTAAACTTACAGTTTTATTCAAATATTCTTACAATCTTACTCGTACTATCTTACTCAAATTCTTACAGCTATACTCTTGCTTATAATCTTACAATTATAGTCTTCCTCAGAATCTTACACTTACCGTCTTGCACAAAATCTTACAAAATTACTCAGAAACAACATACTTTCTCATAGTACACATACTATCGACAAATAAAACTCATTACAATTAATAGGCTTGAGTGTCAAAATAGAAAAGAATGTCACTGGGCATCACCTTAACCTCCAGGGAGTAATTATACACCATGGACTTTTTTGAAAGCAAAGTACACCCATGCTCATGGGGCAAAGGATCAAACATGTAAGAACAAATTCATGATACTAGTTACCTTAGCATGCAAACACTCATATATTAGGGCCTTACAGTGCCAACTTAGAGTCATACAATGTCTACTAATGGCAAAAATAATACATGGCTACTCTTGGGTAGAATCTTATAGCGCCATGTATAGGCTAAATCTTATAGTGTTGACTAAGGGCAGAAACATACAATGCTCTCAATAGAGCATCAAATGTCTGAGCTTAGTACAACACCAAGAAAATACTAACAAACCATGCAATGCTCTATATAAAGCATTAGATGTGTGGGCTTAAATACAACACCAAGACAAATTGCAATGACAGTAAACAAAAACTTTAAATTTTTTGTCTCTGCGTGTGGGCTTCTATTTTCTAGCCGTTGTGGCCTTTGGCCGTCATCCCCTGTCTCCAAGCCTACCTGGCACTGGCCAATGCCGACTCCTCACCGTGTTTGGGTGCTGGTTGGCACTGCCGCTACTTACAGAGCTGGTTTTCTTTTCCTATGTTTTCCATCCGATCTCACTAGTTTGCTACAGATCTGCCGCTAAAAGACGTTGACGGTCATCTATAGGGTCAGATCTCGAACCTTTGCCATCGGGTGGAATGATTTCTGGCCTCTTGGGCTACCAGTGGCGGAATTGCACAGTAGCCAAGATTTTTCCTCGCACTGTGCACTTTCCGATCTGCCCCTTATAGGCCACGCGCTCCATTTTGTGGCCAGATCTGACATGCCCGTCGTCAAGCAGAGTGTTTTCCAGAATTTGGGACGTCGGTGAGCTTCATCGGACAGCGACGGGTGAACACCATGGGAATTCATGAGAAATGCTTAGCCGACTAATTATCAGAAGGTTCAAAAACAAAAATTAATTCGTTGAACTCCTCAGATCTCAAATTCACAATGTTATCATATTAGATTTATGCATAATTTAAATTTAAATTAAGTAATTTGTGCTTGTACAATTATGCCCAGGAATCTTTCAATCTTATATTTTTTTGCTAACCAATCAAAAGCTAAGTCCGTTCCAAAAATCAAGTTTGTTAGGCCAAGAAACTTCACTTAATCCGTCCATCTCATAGTCATAACTCACCATACCACATATCCTTACATATTCATACATTCTTTGCCATCTACCTTACGGCCAAATCATCTTACTCAGAAATCATCAAACTAAGCTCTTTCATCCAACTTCAATTATCACCCTCTTACTAAAACCTTACTTATTGTTTTTATATTTTAATTCATTATATGTACATTATGTTTTTACAATTATGCTACCAAATTTTATTATCTTACAATCCCCCAAAACACTCAAAACCCTAAGTCTACTCACTTATTGAAACCCCACCATACAATTCCAACCAAGCAATCCAATCCAATCCTTGCTAGTCAAACTTACACCCTTTGACATCTAGCATACAAAAAAAAATCCATCTCCAAATCCACATAAAACCCCTTTGTCACCACTTACTTTCCATTGCACAAACACATGCCCATCACCCATACTTATATCCTCAATGCTTGCATTTATCCAACACACGTACACATATTTGTCATTCATATGCATTACATCCTTGTAATTCATCATAAAGCTTATTGTTATACTCCTCAGTCACCATATAAACATACATATGGTCCTTATACATAGAACATATTTAAAGCTTACATACGTGGCATATGCATAATCAAACATACCATATTTCTACATTTTCCCCTTTTACATCATGCAATTAGATCATTATTTAACATCCAAAGCATTAAATCACAGAATCCTAACATGTTGTTAAACATTTAAAGCATGTTATTATGAGATTACGAGTTCAAAGTCCCCTTGTAACACCCGCGGTTTTTAAAATAAAATTCTAAACCTTTTAAATTATAACATTGTAGAGTAAATTACTCAAGAAAATAGTAATGATGATAAGTATTAAGGTAAGGAAATTATTATTTATTTGAAGGTTGAAGTTTCATCGATAAACCGCTGGCACGTCGATGAACTCGCCTCTGAAACAATGTTTTTAATGTCGATGACATTCAACATGTTAGTGAACCAACCAATGAAATAATAAATCCTATGTTGGTGACATTTGATGTCTTGATGGACCTGTCGATGAAGCCGTAATATTTATGTCAGTAGGGCTCATCACATTGGTGATGCTAGAACCAACTTATTGACGATTGTGAAACTATAATTGAAGCAGTTTCAAGCAGTTTTTGGAGTTTGTTGTGCACCAAATTTTAGTTTCGAGACTTCCTTATAAATACATTTGATGAATCTTTAATTGAAAGGGTATGGCTCTCCAAATTTGGGGAGTTCAGCGGGTTAGGGTGTGTGAAGGAAATGGAAATGAATTTGTGGAGATCTCTTCATTGTTTGTTCAGAGATCATATTGCTAACCTTAAACTATAATGCTATAATAAGAAATGCATGTTTGACGGATGATTGATAGAGTAATATGTATGTTATGGTTGATTTGAGTCATGATGTACTGAAATAATGTTGAATTAAATATTTTGAAATCTTAAATTACAATCCTATTTTGTTGTATTTACATGCCTAAATAGGCTTCAACAAGATCCAAGTTAAAGATGAAGTGAAACCCAACTTCCTAAACCTATTCAAGGGTTAAGAATGGACTCTTAATGGTCTAAACATGCATATAATTGTTGAACACATCTATGTGGACCCATTGGATTTTATAGTTCCATCAAGAGAACCAAATTTGGGAAGAAGTTAATTTGGACAAATTGATACAACCTCAGTATTTTTGCCATATCATTCTATATAAAATTCAGATTGATATCTTCTTTAGCTACAATCCTTATTTCAAGATGAAATTCACAATTTCGAAGATATATGAGTCAAATCTGACATGAAAAAGGATAGCTAGTCAATTAACCCGAGGCCTACATGGAGGATCTTTTCAATAGTTGTGACTTATATACGTAAATAAAGATAACGAGGATGATTGGATAACTATAGAAAGACTAAATGATACTTATTTTCTAAATAAATCTATGATTTATTTGATTGATTTAGAATTTAATTATTGTCAAAGAAGCAACTAATCCAGCAATCAATTAAGAAGTAATCAAGGGATGTGATTGGACCTTCCCCTTAATTTGAAGCTACCTCTTCCACTTCTATAAAAAGAGGGGTAAATGTGGGAGAGACATCATCTCCTCCTCTTTGGAGCTCTCTTCTCCTATTTTTCTTCTCTTCTTTTGTAGTTTTTACTTTTAAGTTTTATTGCAATGACTTGCTAAGCCCTCTAGCTAGGGCTAGAGGGGTGATTTGTAACAATCTAATGAAGTTCTATTCATGTTTCATCAATGGGTTCAAGTAAGTATTAGTTATTTAAAGTGATGATTATTTAATATTGTTCTTCTTCCTGTTTCTCTGTGATCTTAATACATAAGATGCTTGAAGGCTCTCCTTTTTGATCTTTTGTAGTTTTTATGCATAGAACTTTTGAAAAAATAATTCTTTTTTTCCTTCACCTATCTAAGTATTCCCTATCTTTGTTTTTGCTTTTAATGTCATATTTTTTGGTTAGATAGAATCTTCATTTGATTATAACTGAGATAATATGACACATGGAGAACGTCACTAGATGTTACAATGATCCTTAATGCTTTAATATTTTGTATTATTGAATTTCATCTTAACACTTTCATTGCCTCAATATTCTTCTACTTTCCCTCTTAATTTTTTTTACTCTTATTTTTTAATCATTCTGATAGTCACATAAAGGCAATCATTGTGGATTTGTCCTTGCAAGACTACATCCACTTTTACACTTGCAAGTAATATAACACTAAGTTTTTGTTCAAATTAATGAATAAATAGTTTAGGTGTAACAATTCATAGTTGAGTGAGATGCTCTATTATTATTTTTGAATGTAAATCTCGTATGGATAACTTATGTTAAGTTGAAAAACATCATTTCATTCTCTTCATGTGATAATTGAAGAATGATTCTAATCAATTACATTATTAGATTTTATAAGAGAAAGTTATTTTGATGGTCATAGGAAAGTGCTGCAACTTCCTGTTCATCGGTAGAGTCATCGACGTTTCGATAATGCTACTAATGTGGGAAGAAGAAGATGATAGAATAGTGTTGGTGAATTGATGATACATCAATGTATTACTGGTCAGTCACCGACAGTGACGTTGACGTGTTGATGAGGGCATTGGTGAGAATGATTTTCTTATTTCATTCCATTGTCGGCAAGGGGGGTTTCGATGTATCGATGAGGTACTAATGGTCATCGTTGACTTGGGTGATATGTCAGTGAGTCCACTAATAGTAAGTCAATTTTTGGTATTTTAGCAAGAAGTTGCTATAAATGTTAGCTCATATTATGAGAATTAAAGGCATGTTATTCTATGTATGAAATTACAATTATATGTAATGATGTTATATACTTTGTGTATGAATATCCTTATAATAGATTGCACCCCAAGATTGATGTTTTTTTGCATATGAGGTCAAAATAACCCTTAGTGCCTTGACTTTTCCAGTGAGACTTTAGCCACATCGATGGAAGGGGGTTGGTATGAAAACAGACCAAATTCTGTGGCTATCTAAAACTGGGAGTTATGTAGAACCACTTAGCTCGGGAGTTGTGTTCAAATGGACTAGAGCATTAAAAGATGACTAATCCTACGTAGCGCAATATAAGAGGTTTTAATGATAATGAAAGTTGGAACTTCAACCACTTGGGTCCATGAGCCCCTGTTGGCCTTAGCTTCATATCATGGATGGGGCAGGTAGACTTCAGACTACTTGAAGTTAGAATTCAAGCAGCTCATAATCTAGTGAGGCAAGACTATACTCCAAGACAATGGCTACCATGTCTTAGAGAATCTTTGACTTACACTTACGAAGTCAGAGACTTCTAAGTGAGAGTCACATTATATCTGAAAAGATTGTTGAAGCATGCTTAATTGTTACACTATTGATGTTTTGAAATATAATTGTAACACCCCATGTTCTGATTACGCATAAACCGAGGGGTTAAGGGTAATTATGTAAATTTTAGTTAAATTATAAGGGTATTCAAGGGATGGAATTCTAGTATATGAGTAGAGATGAAAGTAATGAGCATAACGAACTGAATAACACACAAAACAAAGATTAGGAGTGAAAGTCACGACTTCAGGAAGCATGCCACATGGGTGGGACCAACATATAAAGGTGTAAAATAATCTACGCATGTGCAGTCTAGTTTTGAATGGCTCGTCTATATGAGCCCATTGGTACCAATAACATGCGATTCCGACTTCGGGGTAAGAAGATATTGCATTTTTAAGTTTTGAAAAAGAAAAAAGAAAATATTAATAAATTGTTGCCACGTGATAGTGCGAGAGCCGTGCGCGCCATGCGGCAAGGAGTTAGATATGACTAACGCACATCAATCTTATCTGACGCACATCAGACATGTGTATGACACATGACGCATGTCAAACAAGCATCAAACACACATTAATTCCGTTATGTTATAAATACATTGGTTCTTCAGTTGGGAAAACATTATGAAATTTCTTTTCTTCGTTTCTCAGTAGTTTTAAGTCTGATTCGAGTTGTTCAAAAAGCGTTCTTAGCTAATTCAATGGTGTTCTACACAATGGAAGTGCTCATTCCTTGAGTTGGCTACCTTATAAGGGAGAGACACCCCGGGGAAGAGGAGACTCTGCCCTTCACCCTCGAGCCCCAAAGAGAGAAGTGGCATGGAGTAAGAGGAGGCTCCATCTTCCATTGTCAAGCCACAACAAGGGAAGTGGCCCCAAGTAGGGGAGGCTTCGTCCTCCACCGAAGGGCCACGTCGTGTGAGATACATCCCCTAGGCTAAGGGGAGATTCCATCTATAGCTTATAGGCACAGAAAGAGAAAAGAATCTCTGTGTAAGGGAAAAGTTTGTCCATTGTTTACATACACGTTGAGAGAAAGGTATCTCTGGGTAGGGGAGGCTACGTCCATCTCCTTCGGGCCACAATGAGGGAAACACCTAGAGTTAAAGAGAGTGTCTGTCTGCTGCCTTCATACATAATGAGAAAGATGCTCCAAAGCTAGAGGAGATTTTGTCTGCCATCTCTGGACCCAGAAGGGAGGACGCTCCAAGGAAATGAGCAGTTCCAAATGTTGCTACTTCTGGAATTGCAGGGGAGTAAGTGTGTAATATCCCTAATTTTCCCGAGTTTCGAAATTTAAATACGTAGAAATTATGGTGTTTGACCTATTGACATTCTTATTAAAATAACTTTCTCCCTAGATAGAATTTGGGGCTAAAACTAATTTTATTAGAAAGTAGATAGAAAGAGCTTCGAAACGCCACTAAGAACGCACGAATCGGAGTCCAGATGAGGGAGAAATGACCGTTTGAAGTTGAACATATAATGCAGGACCCGTTTACCCGAATTGAACATGCGAATTGTCCGTTTAAGTCACTATATGGGCCCGATCAATTAGCATTCCGAATTTGTGTTTTTGGGGCTCAATTTGGTTGCTAAATTGAAGAGGTTTTAACCCAAATTCTCATGAGATTAGGGCTCCTAATCCCATGCCTATAAAAGGAGAATTAGGGCTAATAGAAGGGGTCTTTTTGTCCAATTGGGGGAGCTTTTTGGACGGTGAAGGAAAGTGAATTTTCCGGCGAGACTCCGGCGAGGCGTTGGCGGTAGTGGATCGACAACAACTCGACCTTAGAGGTAAGATTTCGAATTGAGATTGACAAAGACGTCGTTAATTAATTTTAATGAAAGTTATAGTGATTTCTGCAAATTTCTGCAAATACTGTTCACATGATTAGTGAACAGTACTTTCAATCGCCGGAATCATCGTAGAAAGGGGGCCGTTGGCCCTTGCCATGGCGACCATGGCTCTGGCCACGGAAGCCCTGACTCTATCAGCCTTGGCAGCGGCAGTGAAACTGCCGCTGCAGGCCGTCTGGTCGTCGTGCGAGAAAAAAAAAGTTAAAAACTTGGAACAGACCCTCCACCGGACGATGGTGGGCAGCCACCGGCCGTGGCTGCGCCGGTCCTGGCCATGCCGACCCAGGGCATGACGGCCCCGGATGCACCGGCCTGGGCTGCACTGGCACCGGCCACGGCGGCATCACCGTCTGTAAAAAAAAAAAGGAAAAGTGGTATTTTGGCCACCGGCCGACCACCGGACGACAATGGGATCGAGCTGGTCGGTTCCGCCGTGCTCCGGCAGTCCGAGGGCTGTGTGCCGCCCAGCCCTCCACCGTAGTGAGGGGCAATGCCGCCAGAGGCCTTTTTGCCTCTGGCCGGCCACGGGGAAGACGACCCCGTGGGTCATCTGTGCTCCCCGGACCGGGTTGGCTAACCCAACCCGGTTCGGTCCGGCCTTGTGAAAAAAAATTATATATTAACTGAACCTGGTCCGATTTAGTGAGTTATATTGTTCATAAAAATTTGGAAATTTTTTTGAATGACCATGAATGTATTCCGAGTGTGGTGCCCAAGTTTCAAATCGGGGAAAATTTTCAATGTCTTTAAAATGACTAAACTACCCCTATGAGTTGAAGTGTAAAAGATTGATTAGTGACTAGATTTAGGGCTCCGGTTCAGGGGGTTAATTGTGTCAAACAAATCCTATAAAATTTCTATTAGACCTGGAGAGGTTTGGGACTATTCTGACAAAGTTTTAGATTGGGGAAAAATCCTAGAGATTGTGAAATGACCATTTTACCCTTGATAGTTAAATCATCATGTGAGAACTATTTGCCAACTTCAGGGCCTTGGTTCAGGGGCCTAGGAGTTTATTTAAAATTGAGAAAATTCTCAGTGAGATTTTAATAAGTAAATTAAATATAGCCCAAATCTCATAGTGAAGAAAAATCCCAGTGAGCAGTTAATTGACCCTTTTGCCCTCAGTATTCATCATAAACCGTTAAGACAACCTGGGTCGGTTCAAGGGGTTCACGACCCTGTCACATGCTAGGAAAATTACACAAGGTCCATAAAGTCAAGTAGTACCCTTGAGTTTAATTTTGAAACCATTGGATGCCATTAAGGCCTTAAACCAAATGACAGAAATACCCCTATGCAAACTTGCCCGCATTCGCGTGGATGTTGTTAACGGGCTAATGTGATACTGAAATCTTTTGAGAGGTTAAAGACTTACCCAAGTGTAGAGAGGACTGTATCTAATGTTGGATAATTACTCTAATGCCCTTAGGTGCATTACGACCAGTTTCATAAAGATTTATTAAGATAACCCAAGGAGGGTTAGGGCACGAGAGCTCGAATAATTCTGATATCATTAATGAATTTTATTATTGATATTATGATTTGCTTGGACCTGTATAGTTCTTATGGTTTATGTTGTTATTTGTTTTGATTTTTGATATTGATGTTGTGATAGTAATTTATCACTATCTTAAGATTATTGAAAGATTAATTAATGGGGTTTGATAGCTTTGGATTGGGCGAGAACACCTAATCAAGATAAAGACTAAAATACCTCAGAGGGGTCTAGGACTAGTTCATACAGTGAACAAAGCCTTTGACTTGACGATTTTCCTTGGTTGATAAACCGAAGGCATGTCTCGCGTTGTAAACCTTAGTCTAGAAGGGACTAATAGGGTTTGGGATAGTCATTCGGAATCCTGGCTTATAGATGAGCAAGATAGGGTTCAGAATGGTTTCTTGAGTTTTAGCTCTATTGAGGAGCCGCTGATTTGACCGTGTAGTTGCACCTCCCCATTGGAGGGAGTTCTTTGTGAGCCGGGCTCACCGCAGATCTATTGAGGATCTTTATGTGTACACGCAATTAGGGTTGCTAACATCCTGCTTGGTTGGCGTCTCTGACCACTTCTGTTCAGGTGCAGTTGTGGGCCATGCCCTTCCACTCTGGTAAGGTCCTTATGGGCTAGGTTGGGAGATGGCACTTCCTGGTGGATTCTAGGGGCCTGGTGGATTCCAGGATGTTTCGTTGTCATTTATCACTTAGGTTGACATCTGATGAGTCTATCTGTCATTGGGATTAGACAGAGATATTAATTATCAAACAATGGTTCAAGAAATAATTAATAACATTGATTGATGTTGCTTGTTTAATTAGAACAAGTGGAACGATTAAAGGACTTGCATAAAATGTAGGTTGCTTGAAAATACTTAAGCATTGCATGGGTGATGCTATGCTTCTTAGTATAGTGTAGTTTTTAGGCAGAACTACGTCTAGATCCAATCTTGTTGGAAACATTGGAGATGTTGTCTGATAAGTACGTAGGCAACTAACATCAGGTGATGTTGGCCCGATCCGAAAAGTATTAATAAAACCTTTTGTCCTTTGGAAGCTCTTCTCCTGAAGGCAGAGATGCTCCATTGTGGTTGTGGTTGTTGTTTGGTTTGCTATGTTGCAGATTCTCAAGGTGACGACAAGTCAGACCAAGGCAGGCGAGCTCAAGAGGTTTCCGCATTTTTGAAACTCCAATACGTAAGTGTACCTTAAGCTTGAGAGTCAACTTGTTATTTATTTTCAGACGGGTGACAAACTTGTACTTAGATGGATGAGTTGGTCTTTATGAATTTTCAGATGTTAAATAATATTATATGATTTGATATTTGTATTTGTGAACCCCAGTTATCATGACCTGGATATTTAATCGAATGGTTTGTTTTGTATTTAAAGGAAAAAAAAATTTCTCGCTACCTACCGTTCGTGCTATTTAAAAATGCTTTTAAAAATTTGGGTCGTGACGAAGTGCTTCTCACCTTTAGAGTCAATATGATTTATATGCATGTACATCTTACTTAGTGTTATTAATATGCTAATTAAGATATATAATTTGCTATGATACGATATATGCTCTGATATATGTTGATATGTTCTGATTAGATCTGTTTTATATACTCTGTTGTAATCCAATCTGCTCTAAAATGCTCTGTGGTGATCTGATATGCTCTGATCTAATATGACAGGTATGGTTTGATGAAATTTGTTATGATATAATGAGATATGATATGATCCAATATGCTTTATTGTATATTCTACTCTGCTCTGTAATAGAGCGGCATGTGTGATTCTACTAGTGTTTTGTTCACCTATGTGATAGTTGTGATTGTGGTGATTTATTGGCTTCCGTTTGACTCTAATGAGTTATTAGATTTTTTGTTTGATTTTGAATGATTTATTCGGATATAACGTACACATATTTTTACATAAATAATTTTGTGATGCTTGATGCAGATAATAGCCATTAGGCAGAACTACATTCAAATCTGTTCGTATTGGAATAATATTATAATGTTATCCATTACATACGTAGGCAACCAATGACAAGGCGACATTGGCCCAATCAAAATTAGTTATAAAATTAGGTTTGTTTTGGGCTATGCGCACTAGAACACTAAAGTTTCGTAGTGTGTAGAAGAACATTATGACTCTCACACACAAAGTCTGTCATTCCTAGTTGGTCTGATTTCAATTTTCTATTTAATTTAATAAATTCCAATTTTGTTTTTCAATAATCTTTCCAGGTCGGGTGTTACCAT
Source organism: Saururus chinensis (assembly GCA_035235625.1). Lineage (NCBI taxonomy): Eukaryota > Viridiplantae > Streptophyta > Magnoliopsida > Piperales > Saururaceae > Saururus > Saururus chinensis. Next base: position 25,224,258 of record CP141142.1, read on the forward strand.
AATGCTCTTGAAATGGAATTCATGCTAGATATAATACACATTCAATTGGACTGCTGTTAAAATGTGATTCTTGAAGTATTATAGTTCTTGTTTAGCCATCCCACTGGGTATATTCATATACTCAACATCTGTTGTTGATGCAGGTTCTTCTGAGGAATAGCAGGTGGGGACACTTGTCCTAAGAGAGGATGTGAATATCTTGAACCTATGTAGGATTTTCTAATCATGCTAATAAATTTAGTTGATGTGTGTAATTTCTAAGACATAGGCACGAGAGTGCCAATTACTTATAGTTGTGTGCATTATGTTGTTTGGTATGTACACAAACAAGGCCTTGTGAGACTTGGTTGTGATTTTATTATATCTTATATATTTAAAGGCATGATGGTTCATTATCCATATGTTTGAAAACAAGTGGGTCATGTAACATCCGGGAATTTTCTAAATTCCTGAAGTCGTACACGTGGAAATTAAGGTGTAGGACCCCTTGATCTTCCCATGGGAATAACTTGATAATCAGTTGGAAGTGGTGGCTAAAGTATATATTAATGGAAAGTAGACAGAAATAGCTTCGAAACGCCACCAAGAACTTGCGAATCGGAGTCCGGATGAGGGAGATACGACCGTATGAAGTTAAACATATCATGTAGGATCCGTTTACCCGAATTAAACGTGCGAATTGTCCGTTTAAGTCACTATACAGGCCCGATCAATTACTGTTCCAAAATTGGGTTTTTGAGGCCTAATTTCTCATAGGATTAGGAGCCCTAATCCCATGCCTATAAAAGGTGAATTAGGGCTAATAGAAGGGGTTTTTTTTGGGAGACAGTGGAAGGGAAGGAGGATTCTTTGGACCAAGGGGTCGTTCGAATTTTCCGGCGATAATCCGACGAGGCGTAGCAGGGTGTTGGCGGCTGTGGATCTATGTCAACTTGGCCACAGAGGTAGGATTTAAGGTTGCGATCATTGTAGATTTTATTAACTAAATTGTACGAAAATTATAGTAATTTCTGTTCTGTAATTAGTTCCGCAAATACTGTTCAATAACGTGAACAGTACTTCAATTTCTGGTCACCGGAATAGTGGTCGGATCGGAGCTGCGCAGCGGCCCTGGCTCTGGCTGCGATGGCCCTAGCTTCGACAGTGGTGGCCCTGGCTCCGGCAGCCTTAGCGGCGGTGAATTCGCCTGCTGCTGCGCAGGCCGCCGTTGGTTTAAAAAAAAAGGAAGTTTTCTGGCTCTTGGCAAGGCGAAGACGGCAGGGGACAGGTCCATTGTGATCGCCGCATGGCGGCGATACAGTGGACCCCAGCCCGCCGCCCGGCCATGGTGGCCAGGGGCAGCACCGCCAGAGGCGTTTCCACCTCTGGCCGGACGTGGGGAAGACGACCCGCGTTGCGGGTCGTCAACCCAAACCGACCTGGCCCGGGTCGGGTTTTTATAAAGAAAAAGAAATAGAGAAAAGGGGGGAATCAAACCGGGTCCGGTTCAAGGGTCTTTACTTGTTCTAAAAATTTAAAAAAATTACCCATATACTTTAAGAGGGTTATGAGTGTCTTGACCAAGTTTCAGGACTGGTAAAAATCCCAGAGTCTCTAGAATGACCTTTTTACCCCTGGTAGTTAAATCATCATGTGAAAACCATTTACCCGACTTCGGGGCTCCGGTTCAGGGGCCTATGAGTTGGTTTAAAACTTGGGAAAATTCTCAGTGAGAGTTTAATGAGTAACCTAATTATATTCCAAACCAATAAATGAGGGAAAATCCCAGTGAGTGGATAATTGACTCTTTTGCTCTTAGGGTTTATAGTAAACCGTTAGTCAAAACTTTGGTCGATTCAAGGGGTTCACGAACTCGTTACACGCCAGAAAATTACACATACTCCATCAAGTCAAGTAGTACCCTTAACCATAATTTTGGACCCATTGGATGTCATTAAGGCCTTAAACAAAATGATAGAAATATCCTTTGAGCAGACCGCCCACATTCGTGTGAATGGAAGCGTGAGTCGGTCTAAGAGTGGAGCCTTGTGAGAGGTCAATGGCTTAAATCAATAAAGGGGTAGTAAAATGACTGGAATGACCCAAGGGAGGGTATCATACCTTAGGTGGTAAAATTACCCTAATGCCCTTAGGGGCAATATGTTTTGTTTCTGATGAAACAGATGACTTAGTGAATCAAGAGTTAAGGTACCCTATAAATGACTTCAAAAAGAAGGGGTGCCACTGGTAGGTGACACGAAGACCTTGACAGGTCACAGTGTCATGGGAAACCAATGGAAAACCCTAATTCTCAGGGTTTAGGGCAGTGTATTGCACGTGTCCGTAACACAACGCAAAAATCCACTAGGGCATTATATATGTCACTCGTGGAATATGTTAATTTACATATCAGGCATGAATTCTCTGAGCCCTGGCCTTGCAAATGAATGCAATGGGCCCCTGTTTATTATTTATACATTTGTATGATTGCATGATTATTTATGCTGATGCATGCTTTTGATATTAATGCATTGATTTATATCAGTAACTTAATATTAATGAAGATTAATCAAGAGACATGGGTTGCTGTTGGTTTGAGGGGAGAACATCTAATCAAGATAATAACTAAAATACCCTCTTTAGGGTTGGGTCCAGTTCATGGAGTGAACGGGGCCTGACATAGATTTTGACCTTGGTTAATGAACCGAGGGTGATTTTGGGATGTTCTTTGAGTCATAGCTCAGTGGATGAGTTATTTAGTGGGCCGATTCACAAGGTGAAGAGGACCCACATGGTTGAGTGGTTACTTGACTGGATGAAAATAATCTAGTCTAAGTTTCAAATGTCTGAGGGAGTCAATGGTCATAAGGACCTAAGGCTTCTATGGATATATTAGTAATGTCTTATAAGACATTTTCTCCCAGTGTTGGGAAGGTGGAGATTGCAATATGCATCTTCATCGTCACGACGGTTTGGGTATTGACCAGAGGGTCTTTACCGCGGGTCTCCCGCAGGTCTTCCCAGGACTATTTAGTACGTACAAAAAGCGGAGTTGTATGAGCATCACGGAAGGCTTGTGCTTCTCGCCAATTTGTATCCATGAGCACAGTTGGGATCCTCTTCCCCAGATTCGAGGCAGGCTATTGAGAGCCCTAGGGATTTGGGTCAAGCTGCTGTTAAGCAGTCCACTCCAAGGCTGGAGTACTTTGTTTGGGGATTTCTCTTGGGGCAAGTTATCTCCGAGTTGCAGATTTGATAGTATTAATTATTGAACAAGGGATGTGAGATAATTAATAACAATGTTTGATATTGTTTGTTAACTAGACAAGTGGAACAGTTAAAGGACTTACTAAAATGTAGGTTGAAAATATCTAAGCATTGCATGTGTGATGTGATGCTTCTTAGGATAGAGTAGTTTCTAGGCAAAACTATGTTTGGATCCGATCTTGTTGGAAACATTGGAGATGTTGTCTGATGAGTACGTAGGCAACTAACATTGGGTGATGTTGGCCCGATCCAAAAAATATTAATAAAACCTTTTGTCCTTTGGAAGCTCTTCTCCTGAAGGTGGAGATGCTCCATTGTGGTTGTGGTTGTTGTTTGGTTTGCTTTGTTGCAGATCCTCTAGGCGACGACAAGTGAGACCAAGGTAGGCATGCACAAGAGGTTTCTGCGTTTCTGTAACTCCGATACGTAAGTGTACCTTAAGCATGGGAGTCAACTTATTATTTATTTTCAGACTGACGATGGACTTGTACTTAGATGGATGAGTTGGTCTTTATGAATTTTCATACGTTAAATAATATCGTATGATTTGATATTCGTATTTGTGAACCCCAGTTATAATGACTTGGATATTTAATCAAATGGTTTGGTTTGTATTTAAAGAAAAAAAAAATTCTCGCTACTTACTGTTCGTGTTATTTAAAAATGCTTTTAAAAATCCGGGTCGTGACAGGTCATACCTTGGAATGGTATATTTATCGATGGATTTGACAAATGATTTTATTAAAATTTTATATTTGCTAGTTTTCATTCAAAAATGAATTTGAAAATTTTTGGGGTGTGACAAATTGGTATAAAAAAATAAGGTTTAATCCATCTACATACCAAGAAGTATGATATGTGACCATTATAAATTGTTGAATGGGGTGGAACTAGAGACTTAATAGTTCATATCGTTGATTGCAACATCCAATGGCTCCTACTACCGCAAATCAAGAGAGGCAGGTAGTAGATGAGTTAACCAGAGCAGGTGATCCATTGGCTAGCAATGTAGCTACTGTTGCTACTGCAACACCTTTTTTGGCAAGAGGTGTTCAACAATAAAATCAAGGAAATAATTTTCCTGCCTCATCTTTCAAAGTCCTTATGCTACTATGACCATTACTAAGATGATGAACATGCTCCAAAACATGACTCAAACCTTGCAAGCCCAAAATGTGGCTATTAAAATTCAGCTTCAAGCCCAAGCTAACATGAATAATTACAAGGAAAGAGAAAAATGAACAAATGAGAGTATGAACTCTTCTATCCTTGAGAGGTTCAAAAAGATTACACCTACTTTTAATGGAGAAGGTAAACCAGAAGAAGCATAGAAGTGGATTGATGAAATGGAGAAAGTTTTTGAAGCAATGTCTATAAAAGCAAGTAAAAAGTGAACATGGTGACCTTCATGATGAATGGAGAAGCATTTTTTTTGGTGGAAAATGGTAAAAATTCCTCGTTTAAGGATAAAGAAGTGATATCTTAGAAGGAATTTCTAGAAGCATTCAACAAACAATATTTTCCTCTTCATATTCAACAAAGCAAGGAGATGGAGTTCCTTAACTTACAACAAAAAGACTTATATGAAAACAAATTTGTTCAACTCTAGTTTTTCCTCATTATGCATTACTTACTGACTAAAAATGGGCTACAGTCCAAGATGTTGGCTTCTCGACCAACCATCTAGAGTGCCAATCAAATGTATAGATCACAAAAAGAATTATGGAAAAGGAGACTTGAAGAGGGTAAAGGAGGAAACACAAATGAAAATTGCCCCTTTAAGTAACTGAGGAATATTGAATCACCTTCTAGGAACTTCATCCCACAAGAAAATAGAAAGGATGAATGGAAGTGTCGGATTTGCGACCAATGTGTTATACTTGTAAGCAACCTGGACATATAGCTCAACACTGTCCTCAGGGTAATCAAGGTACTCATGGGAATACAAATGAAGATGGAAAGAAGGCGACTGAAGCCTAAGTGTTTGCATTTGGCAGCTGAAGATGCAAAAGACAATGCAGTCTTAGAAGGTACTATTCCCATTTTTAACTGATTAGCTAGAGTGTTGTATGATCCTTGTGCATCACATGCTTTTATTTCTACATTATTCATGGAAGATGTCAATCTTCCTAGGAGTAAGTTAGAAATGTCATATGTTGTCTATACTCCATTAGGAAAAGTTATAGTAGTAGACAAACATTTGAGAAATATCACTTTCATGTTGGGAGAAAGAAAATTTTGTGTTTATCTACTCATTCTAGAGATGGTAGATTATAATGTTATTTTGGGAATAGATTGACTGTCAGCTTATAATGCTTTGGTAGATTGTAAGTTGAAGTGGATAGAGTTAAGTATACTAGGGAATCAGAAACTTAAGATACATAGAATATTTATTATTTCAGTTGTTAAAGCCCAAAAGCTGATGGAGAAGGGATGTTTTGCCTTTTTGGTGAGCATTGTGGTATTTAACAAAGAGAAGGGAAAATTGGATAAGATATTAGTAGTAAGAGAATTTTTGGATATATTTCCTGAGGAGTTACCAGGTTTACCTCTAAGGAGAGAAGTGAACTTTACCATAGACTTTGTCCCAGAAACTTTACAAATTTCTAATGTTCCATCTTGGATGACACCAACTATCATGCTCCAATACCCGCCCAACCCAAGCCAAACCCAGTCCAAGGGATGGCCGAAGCACATGGGGTAGACAAGATGTTGATTGCGGAAGACTTGACCCCTCAAATGGTATGACACTCATGGAGTAATGCACCACTTTATTTTTGTGCAAGAGAAAATAAGTAAACATATAAAAGACATTAAATCTAAATTAGTCATGAAGTCTCAACCCACAAACTTACAACACTAAGCCGATAAATATGGCTCAAGTCATAACATCAGAAACAAGTCTAAAGCCACAATGGCTTATAGAGTATGGGACAAAGTCAACCAAACATGAAGCTCTAGTAAAATAGCAGAATAAATTAGAAAATTAGTAAGATCTCTAGGCTTTTGCGCCTACACTTGATCATCATTCGCATGCACCTCATAAAGAGGGTCCTGATCGTCTGCATGTCGCACCATGCAAGCCCAAAATAGAAAACATAGAGAAAATGGATTGAGTATAAAACTAAGAAAGGTTTTGAATGCTGAAATGATAAATCAGAAAACAACCATAGCATTCTACATAGTCTATCACATCATGTCATATATTATCTCATTTCTAATTACTTTCCCTTTTCTTTAACCATACTTACCCATAAGTAATTATCCTATAGGAAAGTATCTCAAACACACTATTCATAGTATGAATAATCACATTATAACATAAACATCCACCCTATATGAAGAGTGTCTCTAGCACACCATATGTAATAACTTGGGCTTTTCTGTGGTTATTTAATTGCTTCTTGGAAAATTAATTATTTGTTTTAATCTTTCTCGATAATTATGTGTTAGTATTGTACATAGTCTTGGTCATGGGTGGAAAAGGTTTGTACATTTTCAAGAGTTTAAATGTGTAAGTTAAGATTCAGAGTTTAAATTAAAAAACTCGATCCTTAAGATAGGGCTCTCGGATAAAAAAATAAAGTTGTTTTGGTCACGGTGGGGTCTTGTGGGGGAATTCACCGTCCGTCGGGGAGTGCTCGCACGGGTAAAAGAAGTTGAGACGTGCAAGGTAGAGGTGCACGTGTGAAAAAAAAGGATTAAAATGAAACGCAGAACGTGAAACACGGTCTACACAGTAAATTTCGTCGGCAGACAGGAGAGTCACTACCCCTTTTTCACTATGAGCACTGCCGCGGCCCCTCCCCTTTGCTAGAGTCTGATCGTCCAATCACCGTGAGACTGGTCGCGCCACCTTCGGCCACCGTCGCGCCTCCTCCCTTGCAAACAGTTGCCGGCCGGATTGTGGAAGCATTTCTCTGTTTTGGACCAAATCACTGCCGGAGCCAATGAAAGCCACCAGAGCTATCGGAATCCTCTGGAGCAGTAGCCTAGCCACCATGAACCGAGAGGTACACCGTCTTCCCCAATTGTAATCCGGTCTACCCTTTCTCGAAACATTTCTTTTGTGGACTATTTTTGCGATTTTGTTGTTCTGGGCCGAACCACCACTATAGCCGGCGGGGTTGGCCGCCGTGAGCTATTTTCGGCTGGCGACTACGCTGCCAACCCTTTAGGCTACTGTTGGGTTGCCATGCAACCGGATTTTTTACTCCGATCAACCACCTCTCGCGGACCTGCCCTATTTTTCGGCCAAACTGCTTCTGGGACCGGCGAAAGTTGCCATCTTGATCCGTTTTTTGCTGATCTCAACACCGTCTCTCCCACCTCAGATCTTGACTTATCTCCTCACATACCCTTTTCCTCTTCTTCAATTTTATCCCGCCCTTGCTGCATGTTTTTCCATTAGAAAATTTGCAAAGAGAATTACCCGGTGACTAGTTCACCTTGCCAGCGGCCAGGACCACCGCTACATTTCTTTTTCCCCACCTACTATGCGCCTAAACCCTACCCATGTTGTTGGGCTCATATTAACTCTTCTTTGGGCATGCAGGCATCTAAATCACCAGGGTGGATGTAGTGAGAGACGTTCAAAACTGTAGGCATTAATTGGAGACCTCTGCTGCAGTTTCCACCCTAGAGCTATCTCTCGTAGTGTTAGGGTGTGTGGGCTACTGTATATGCACCAACACAGCCTTCGTGGTACGCCCTGACATCAATTTTGGTCTGGACGATGAGGTAGGAGACTTTGAACTTTAGAAATTCACTCTAGTGTACTTTTCTGATAGAATGCATGCTAGGACTAAGGTGTTTAATTGCATGATGTTTAGATGTATATTAATGGGGATGATGTCAAGTGCAGAGGTTAATTATAGTGGCCATATGCATATATTTTTAAAATTATCTGTGTATTGGTTAGTTGATTAGTTGGACGTTTACATTATGACTTCTTCGTGATTGGGATAGATGGATGAATAGAAGACCCATGTAATTAATTATATTTCTTGCTAAATGCATGAGTGGTCGTTATGTTAATGTAAAGAATTATGTTTACATGTTCTAAAGGTTAAAAAACATGTTGTAAGGTGTATGTGTGGTGCCTATTTCAGAACTACGAGTAGTTATACGTGTGCAAATGATGTGTGTAGGTTTGTTAAGTGACGATCAGTTTTGGCTGATTCAAATTTTCATTGAAGTGAGGTAGAGACTTCAATCAAGGTTTAGTAAATCGGCAAATTAAGGTTTAGGGCTTCGATATAAGTTACTGGTAAAAGTGTAGACTATAATGGTATTTGCATAATGTATGAACTATAAACTTCAACATAATTAAATTATGTAGATTCATAATAAGAGTGAATCCTTAGCTAGTTTGACGGATTGAATTCCATATCGGTTGATGACTGACTGATGGTCAGTTGTTCACTTGTAAGGTCAACATGGTTCATACCCTTGTGGTGATGTATTCAAAATGTGTAAGTTCATATTTTTAATGCTCTGTTGAGAGCACCGTAAGCTTTCCGCCCAAGAGTGGCACTGTAAGTTTTTCTGCCCAAGTGTGGCACTGTAAGTTTTTCACCCAAGAGAGGCACTGTAAGTTTTCCTGCCTTAATTGACACTTTTAGGCCTTTGTTGGCCCTGTATGGCCCCAGAGAGTGGGCATTTGCGCGCTCAGGCAAGTAGTATCATGGATCTACTCTTACCTATTTGATCCTGTGCCCCATGAGCACCGGTGTACTTTGCCTTCAGAATCTTTTTAGCGCATAGGTTTCTCCCCGAAGGTCAAGGTGATGCCCTAGTGGCATTCTTTCCTTTCGACATTAGAGCTAATTGAGGTTTAATTAGTTCTATTTGTCGAGTGTAAGTGTAAGATAATAAGCGTAAGACTGTAAGTGTAGGTAGTATGTACGTGAGAATAAGAGTTTGATAGAATGTGTTTTGTTATAAGTATGATGGAAAGAAAATTTGTAAGTCTAGGAAGCTCAGAGGAATTGTAGTACTCTAGTTGAGATTATATATTTATCTTCTCCTGGTTTATGGCATGCTACTGTCTTGCAAAGCAGCCGTGGTGTGAACTTTTAAGGTTCACTCATTTTGATTCTCCTACTGGGTATGAAAATACTCATATTTTTTTCTCTAATCTTCAGACACTCTAGGGCATGGGGCCTAGTTTGAGAGCTACTTAGCATTTGAGGATACACTTTTTGGACTGCAGGTCAATTTTTGATTCTATTGCTCATTGATTAATTTATGCCATAATCTGTTGTAAGTAACTTTTGAAGTACATGTATTAAGTGAGGTGAGCGCTCTTACATGTATTATTTTGGACTTGTACATGGACTATATTATTACTTTTGACTGTTATAGAACTTGTACCCAGCTACGCCTGAGAAAATATATTGAAAGCCCATGGCCATAGCAATTGTGTCTTTTGTTCGTTATTCACACCGGGGATGAATGAACTACGAGATTTGAATGATTTATCATTGTTATATCTTTGTTTTGAGTTGAAAAGAAAGTATTGAGATGAATTTGGTACAAATGAATGAAAATTATAAAAAATGTTTTTCACAGGTTTCGTAATTTCATCAATTTTTGCCAATTTATAGCAGTTATATTGCAGAATTTTTATTTAAATTTTATGAAAAATATTTTGAAAACCCCGGGTGTGACACTATACATATTCATTCTTGTTCATGAACATTCATCCTCCATGACAAGTGTCTCAAACACACTATACATATCCATGCATGTTCATAAACAACCATCCTGTATGAGAAGTGTCTCAAGCACACTAGCATATCATGCACATCCATAATCATTTAACTTGCATGAAAAATGTCTCTAACATCTATTCATATCACGCATATCCATAATTATTCATTCTGCATGAGAAGTGTCTCTAACACCCAATCATATCATGCATATCCATAATCATTCAACTTACATGAGAAGTGTCACTAACACCCAATCATATCACGCATATCCATAATCATTCATCCTGCATGAGAAGTGTCTCTAACACCTAATCATATCATGTATATCCATAATCATTCAACTTATATAAGAAGTGTCGCTAACACCCAATCATATCATGCATATCCATAATCATTCAACCTGCATAAGAACTGTCTCTAACACATAATCATATCATGCACATCCATAAACATTTATCTTGCATGTAAAGTGTCTCTAACATACTATCACAACCATGCAAATTGATAAATCAACTATGCTTAATCAGTCGAAGCTTAAGCAATCCATGCTTACTCTAGATAATTACCTATTGGAAAGTCTGAAGGAATTACGCAGTTTGGGTAAATTCCCCAATAGGGATATGCATTATGAACAACCCATTGACATACTACGCACATGTTCTAAAAATTAAATCATGGCTTCTTACTGAAATCATTGGTGAAAACTATCAAAAAACACGATTCCAAGTCCATTACCACTTCATGTTAGACTTAAGTAAACATACTCATTCACCTATAATTTACATATCATGTGAAAGCATACAAGTCCATCCTCATACTATAAACTTGTTAAAGTCCTACATAAAACATGAAGAATCACTTAACTTGAATTTTAGGATAGGAAATCATTACATGCTAAACCGAATAACATGTAATCCACTTCACATTTGAACATCATCGTAGCTCTCAACATTATATCTATGTCCCCACAGTAGCATTTCCAAGTAAAAAATCACTCATCATGATTATTATAAATGATATTTAAGAAGTATACATGAAAATGGTAAAAAATGATCCAAGTAGCAAGCTATCTTTTGGGTATTCGATCGGCTAGAAGGCTGTTTGAATGCTTGGCCGTTCGATCGGCTTGTGTGGTCGTTCGAACTCCAACACAGTGGCTCTGGTTTGTCTTCTTCCTTGTGAACTCAAAACTGAAACTTTACAAGATCACCATGAACATTCAAATTTCACACCCAAATATCATAATAATAAAATTAAAGCTTCGAAAATGATAAATCTAGTCATTTATCAACTAAAACAAGAAGAAATCACAAGAAAGATTAAGCTTTGCATAACCCACCATTAAAACTCAACTTCATGCAAACCCACATAAAACTTTACCAAACTTCAAATCCGAAAACACAGAACTATTTTAGAAGAAATACCTTACCTTCAGTGAGTTTCTTGGTCCAAAATTGACGCTTGAACCTCTTCAAATCCCTACCCACATTAGGGTTTTGTTAATACATGTATAAATCCGATTAATAATGCCTAAATCATTTAAAAACCTATAGATGTAGGGCTTGTTTAGTTCCAAAACAAGAATCCCTCATTAGAGGTTTGAAATAGAGGTCAAAATTAGAAACTTTAGTAGTAAAAATCAAGATTTAACCTTGGAAAAGGTGGGATTTAGAAAGATTAAACAAAATCCTAGGTGATTAATGAAGAAATCAAGCTAATCTTACCTTAATCAAACTTTCATCTTATGGGATGGGGATTAGGGCATCTTAACCTCCAGATTCCAGTCATTCCCAAATGGGAATGAGGCTGTGCCTTTCTATTTAAAGTAAGTCATGAAGTAAACCTAATAGGAAATAGGGGTACGAATAGAATTTAACACTAAAAAATAAAAATTTATTTATTTTGAGTCATAAAAGAAGTTTAAAAATTTTGAAACACTTAATTATTGAAATAAGATATTTTTATGGTCTTATGGGACCCATCATCCCAATTTACAAGTGTGGGACCCATAGCGGGACCCGCCCCCTAACTTTTGGGGAAAATAGTCAAAATTCTAAAAATTCCAAAAAAACTATATTGATTTATTTTAACATAAAAATCATCAAAGTGAAGAAAATTTTGATTAAAACCTTTGTTAACCACTTTAAATCCCAAAACTTGTCAAATTAACACTAAACCACATAATAACGACTAAATAAAATAAATAAATAGCTTTAGGATTTAGGGATCTTACACCAGCAGAGTTAAAAGAACTTAAGTTAACTTGAAGAATTATTAGATAATGGATTTATTAGGCTAAATGTCTCCCTTGGAGCATACTGGTACTCTTTGTAAAGAAAAAGGATGGGTCTATGGGACTATCTTTGATTGTGGAATGATAAATTGGGTTACAATGAAGAATAAATACCCTTTACCTTGCATTGATGATATATTTGACCAATTGCAAGCAACAAAGGTGTTTTCATAGACTGACCTCCAATATGGGTACCATCAATTAAGGATTAAGGAAGAAGATATAACCAATACTGCCTTCCGAATAAGATATAAACACTATGAATTTTTAGTGATGCCTTTTGGGCTCACTAATAGCCCAACAACATTTATGGACTTGATGAATTGTATATATTAGTTTGCCTTAAATAAGTTTATGATTGTCTTTGCAGATGATATTCTTAACTATTCACCATCTGAAGAAGAACATGAGAAGCATATGTGGGAAACTCTTACTATACTTTGCAAACATAAACTTTATGCAAACTTTAGAAAGTGTGACTTTTGGCTTGAGTAATCAACTTTTTGGGACATATGATTTCTAAAGATGGTGTTTCAGTGGATCTCACAAAGGTGGAAGCAGTATTAAATTGGGTGAGACCAAAGAATGTAAAAGAAATCAGAAGTTTCCTTAGTTTGGAAGGATACTATACTATAGGAGATGATTAAATGATTCTCCTCTATTGATCTTCTTATGACTAAATTTACCAAGAATGATGTTACGTTTGAATGGAATGAAGAATGTGAGAGAAGTTTTCAAAGATTGAAAAAGAAGCTTACAACAACATCAGTTTTAGCATTACCTAATGGAGAAGAAGGGTTGTGTTATATAGTGATGTATCAAGGAAAGGATTAGGTTGTGTTCTCATGCAAAATGAAAGAGTTTTAGCTTATGCTTCAAGAGAATTGAAAACACATAAACACAATTATCCTACTCATGATCTTGAATTAGTGGTTGTTGTATTTGCTTTGAAGATTTGGAGACACTATCTGTATGGTGTGACTTTCTAGGTATTTACTAACCATTAGAGTTTAAAGTATGTCTTAAAAAACAAAAAAATTTAAATTTGAGATAGAGAAAATGGTTAGAATATTTGAAGGACTATGACTTTTCTATTTTTTATGATCCTGAAAGAGCAAATGTTGTAGTTGATGCACTAATTAGGAAAAAAGATATGGTTATGCCTAATCTTATGTTGAAGGAGTAGGATTTGATATAGGAATTGGCTAACTTATACATCAAGGATGTACCATGTGAAGGAAGACCCATGATAGTTATTTTCACAATTAGATCTCAAGTAGTGCAAAAAGTTTTAGAGGCTCAATAGTTGTATAAAGAAATTCAAGAATCTAAAGAAAAGAGAAACTTATCAATAGGAATGGCTAGTGGGGTAAGGTTTAGGAACCATTTGGTCATTCCTAATGAAAAGAATTGTTAAAGAAACCACACCACTCTCAATATACTATCCATCCAAGAGAAACCAAGATGTATAAAGATTTAAAAGACAGAATTTGGTGGAACGAGATGAAAAGGTATATTGGTGAGTTTGTGTCTAGGTGTTTAGTTTGTCAACAAGTTAAGGCTAAACATCAAATACCAGTAGGAACTTTGTACCCTTTAGACATTCCACAATGGAAATGGGAGAATATTTCTATGGATTTTGTGGTTGGATTGCCAATGACTCAGAAGAAGAATGATGTCATTTGGGTTGTGATAGATAGATTGACTAAATCTGCTCAATTCTTACATATGAAGTAGACATAATCACCAGAAAGTTTAGCAAAACTTTATATTAAGGAAATTATTGAGTAGTATGTAACTCATGTTTCAATTGTGCAAGATGGGGATCCCATATTAATTCAAAATATTGGAAAAACTTTCAGAATGATTTGGGAATTAAGTTATATTTCAATACAACTTTCCAACCCACAAGTAGATGGACAGTTAGAAAGAACAATTTACAGTTAAAAAAAACAATTTAGACTTTGGAGGATTTGCTTCGTGCTTGTGTACCAGAATGAATCATAAATGGGATGATTACCTACCACTTATTGAGTTTGCATATATCAATAGCTATCATTCTAGTATTGGAATGACACCTTATGAAGCACTGTATGGCCGAAGATGTAGATATCCTACAAGTTGGGATGAAGTTGGAGAAAGACAATTTTTCAAAAAAGAATTAATTAGTCTTTGTGTAGAGAAAATTCATGACATCAAGAAGTTGCTTGCAGCCCAAACTAGACAAAAGAAATATGCAGATATGAGAAGGAGAAAATTGGAATTTGAAGTGTATGATTATGTCTTTTTAAAAGTATCACCGAGTGATGAGGTTTGGAAAGAAGGAAAAGTTAAGACCTAGATATGTAGGTCGATTTGAACTTCAGCAAAGAATTAGGCCTGTAGCCTAAACTTGCTCTACCACCAAGTTTATCGGAAGTTCATAATGTCTTCCATGTGTATGTCAAGGAAGTATATTTTTTATCCTTCTTATGTGATTGATGTAATTAGTGGAGGGAAACTTGGAGGAGAAGAGTGAGGAGAGGCGGTGGCAGCACTGGTTTGGTCCGCCATGGCCATAGCAGCCAAGCATAGGTATCTTCGACTAGAGGCTATGGTGGCACGCCAGAAAGGCTACATTAAGAGAATAGGAGGATCGAAGAAGGCCAGTGGAGGGCAGGAAGTCAGTGGGGCTCGACCAGGGTCATGACCCTACCATTGCCAAGCCAAGGCTGGCCAAGCAAGGGTCAGCCTATGCCTGGCAGGTACTGGTGCAGCACACCCAGAAGGTCTCGATCCTTCTACTTCCTTCCAAATTGGGTGCAAATACGCACTGGATCTTATCTCTTTTTTTATATTAATTTTTTTCTTATCTCTTTTCTTTCTCTTTCTCCTCTCTCTCATTTTCTTTCTCACCCAATCTCTTTCTTTTTTGCCCAAAAAATCTTTGTGGTGCACCGAGGCCCAATGCCCACAACTAGCCTCCACACTCAACTCTACGAGTACAAATATCAGAATCATAATACTCAAAGATAAATACACCAAAGCATCACATTTTCTCGTTGAAAATGATAATAAAAAAGCAGAAAAATCTTAAAAATTTGTAAAATAATTAGGGATGTTACATCAATCTTTATCTTTAAGAACATGTCTACACCTATTTTGCAAGTCAATCATTTTTAAATCTCTCTCAACCACAACAACAATATCTAGTTAGACTCCCAAGACTAAAATGTACATGAAGTTTAGACATTGCCAATTTACAATACATATGCCTCATATGTTCTTTCGTAAGAGACTGTTGTCGAACTAAATCTTGAATATGATGCAAATGGTCAACAGGCTCACGACTCATATCCATAATCTCATCATAGGTAGCAAATAGTGGAGTATTGACAACAAGAACATCCTCTGTAGCAGGTCTCTCCTTGGCATATGGCATCTGCTCATCCTCTTCTAAAGTAGCAGCAACACGAAACTGATCAAGGCTGTGAAACCTCATCTTATGAACTACACCAACATCAATGAGATTTCATGCCAATTTGTGTAAACTCATTACGAGGAATCAGGACACCCTGAGACTCAAAGATTCGAGAAAAGACATGCAAGATGCGAGCATCTCATAAGTGTGACAATGAAGAAATATCATAAATCTACCAAAAATAATAGAAGGAAGATCCAAATCAGCATCTAACTCAGGCAGAAGATAGAGAATTTGCACGATTGTCCTATTGACTCTCTCCTTATGCACACTTCATATATCATATTAGGCTACAATGTGTAGATGGAGACATAGAATTAGTGACTTCTTTGATAATTGATTCTCCTTTGACTTTCTTCAATTGCTCCTTGATGAAGAATTTGTTGTACCTCCTCAAGTTGATGTGTGTAAAGTAGTTGTGTATTCACTCTTTGATCATTCACCTAAATGAAATTTTTCTCACAAAAACTATGGTGAATTTAGGAAAACTTTGGGCAAAATCTCTTCACTTTTCTCTGCTCAAATAATGGTTTTCTTCACTTCTATTTCATCCATGCCTAGGGCTTTTACAGAGTCTTAAGTTGACTAGGGAAACCCAACTTGGAAAGGACTTTATTCAATAATCCTAAATTTATTAATTTTTTCATGAAATGATCAATCATTTCCAGAGGTGATCAATTATTCACCTATTCAGTTTGAATGAAATACCAAAGCAATTGATCCTTTAGACATGCAATCAATCGCTTCATCCATCAGGTAGAAAATAAAAAACTGAACCACCAATCGATCTATCCTTTAGACAATTTGTTCAAATACAATCAATCGCTTATGAACAACTTTTCGATTTTGAATTGTATTTAAGAAAAACTCCCAAAATCACTTTTCGTATTATTTATACTTAAATCTAAGTGATTTTGTAAGTGAATGTGTGTTTTATGCCTTTAAAATTCGACACTTATTTATTCTTCAACCTTGAACCTTCATAATATGTCTGCTCCTATTTTTCAAGTCTTTGAATTATAAATCTTACTAGACTACAACACTAATCTAATAAGACTTTATGACTAGCAATATAATGAAGTTTTATCATAGTTTTGTTCACCAAAATAAACAAATTCCAATACATATGCCATCATATATTCTAATAGAAGGGGCTGCATTCTAGATCATTCGTCTATAGCCGATACCAATCTTGATGACATTTACCCACACCACCAAAAGTACTTAGGAGTCCACTTGGACTATTTCAGTAACTTTCTAAATCTATGTATAGCACCAAAATCATTCCATTTCATTATCTTGTTACCGAACCTATATAATCCCATTCCCACCCTATGGTATATCAATGCAGGGAAAATATCAACAAGGCAATTCAAATAATCACAATCAATCACAACACCAAACATCAAGTGTGTCCATATTATGTGATGTTTAACGTGTTTGTTATTACCTGTTAACTTATCCCTTGTTAATCGTATATGTATTATGATTGAACCCTTACCCAATCATATGCTTATCTAATGGCCCTTAACATAGTAACCCAATGCATCATGTAAAATTACCATTACACCCTTGGAAACATGCTTAATAACATGATATGTCATATCAATGAACTACCCTTTGCATGCATGTTCCCTTCCCAAACATTATTGCATAGCAACAACATGTGAAAATGAACTTAGAAAGCATTGTCATGGAGGATTATATATTTCGATTAAACAGGGCTAACAATGTCGGCAATTTACCTCTTTGAGCCTCATATGTTGCAAAACCCTAATTAGCCATTTTTTTACTTTTAATTTTTAGGAAAATACCTAGGGTAATCTGACTTCAATGAAATTTGAAACTTACAAGGAATAGGAGTTTAAGGCCTAAAATTAAATCTAGGGGTTGGTCTATGTTCAAACTCTCATTATTCCAAAATTCAGTAAATTACTGCACAATGCAAAATTTCCTGAACAGTAGTCTCAAGGGCACAAACCTGGGCTCCAAACTCCAAATCAATGTGGGATTTTTATTTTAGATAGAAAAAACATAGAATATTTAACATAAGAAATCTGAGAGCAATTTGATTCACAGTGGATTGAGGAAAAATCTCAAAGCACATAATAATATAACTGTAAATACATAATAGTATGGATTACAGAAAATCTAATAAATGGATATTAATAGTGAAAACTCTCCAAAAATATAATATGAAAATAGACACATTTCCAAAGCTCCAGTAATTTTTCTAAGGTCAATCTACATAGGTAAGGTCTTGTAAACTAACTTAGATATAAAAACTAAGATTGAGAAAGCCAATGGGGTTTTAGCCATGAAAACTCGTTATAAGTTTACGAAATTTTACCTAGACATAACCTAAGATGTCCTTAACAAGATAGAGAAAGTGGGATCAATTTGAATACCAAGAAATCTCATAATGGACTGGCCATTCTGAGTGCTTAGTTTAAACTGAGGCTAAAATAACATACACAAAATCACTTAATATCAAGCCTAGTGACTTCATCCATTAACATATACTCTTGAAATTTATTAATCCATCCATAAGACATAAAATACCAGCCATCATGATGATTATATATGAATTAAACATATTCATAATGTCACAAGCATATGCAATTGCATCAAAATCCTAGCGTAACCATTAAAAAACATATAAACATGCATTCTCATTCAAGCACTTATGAATCAAACAAATCTATATGCAAGCATGTAAAAAATACCTAGATTCAGCATGAACTATTGAGATGTAAGTATTTTGTACCTCTTATGATGAAGAAAACTCCTTCCCCAAGCTTTTTGATATTTGCTAGACTAGTAGATCTCCTCCTTCTCCAAGCACTAATGGTGATCTTTAAGGCCTCCAACACCAAGGAAATCCAAAGGAGAGAGGGATGGTGTAACGACCGTCCATTTTTAAATAATATAAAATAATATTTAGAATGCATAATTAATATGTAATTGTGCATAACGGCCGTTAACGAGAAATAGCCAAAAATTTGTATATAAAAAAATGTAGGAGTAAGTGCACAACCAAAAATTTTATAATATATTAACAAAAGTTTACAACATAAACATAATGTACATACCAAAATTTACTGTACATAGAGCTAGTAGTTATACCAAAATAATTATCCAGGCACATTGTGCCTTTACATATCGGTCATATATTTTTACATTGATATAACAAACACACAACTATTTAAAAGATATTCTCTTTATTCACTTCTCCATTGTTGCATCACCTGCAAAGTCTGGAGGGTCGTGAGTATATTTATACTTAGTAGGATTATTTAAAATCTAAAAAAAATGCTACACAAAATATTTTTAAAATCGATTAAAACAAATTCACAAATTCGATGATATCCACAAGCCGCGATACCCAACGGCCTACCTCCGCCCTCATGGGACAACGGAGGCCACTAAGGGAAGGAGTTTCCCCATGATGCTCCACCCTGTGTGCGCCATTAGCTGATTATTTCCTCGGCGGGCATCAAAACAGTGTACAAAACCACAACACTATGTGGTGCGTACGAAATCAATTCACATCAATATACATAGCAAAATTGTCACATAATTCAAGAGAAAATCCATTCATCGGTTAAAACAAGTATCATACTCATATTTGATTCAAATGCTTCAAGAAAGATTGACTAAAATCAGCAAAGCAATTATTTAGAGTTTAAAACACCCTACCTTAACCTTGGGTTCAAGATGCATAAATATAGAAGCTTTAGATGATAAAAATAACCCCACCACGGCGTTCAGCACGATCACTTTACTAGAGAACACCTTTTGAAAGAGTGGAATTGGTCTTGAAATGATCAGAAACAGTATAAATAGGATGTGGAGAAAACAAGGAAGAAGATAAGGTTTTTCAAGATTTTAGAGAGGTGGGTTTAAGAAAATAACCCTTCCATTGTGAAGAACACCCTCGATTTAGTAGGAAACGGTTTTTGAACGGGTTAAAATGGACGTAAAATGGCTCCGGGGTGAAGAAAACTAGAATGGAATGCAGAATTGGGGGTGAAAACCAATTTTCACCCCCCGTCCTATTTATAGACAGCAGCACCGCCCAAAGGGTGGTGTCGCGCCGCCATTTATGGCAGCGCCGCCAAATTTGTCGGCGCGAACGTGCATCAGCGCCTTCGTCACGAACCTGAACGCGCGTCCCTGCATTCATTTTGTGCCGCACGCACGCTATCGCGCGTGCGTTCAAATTTTTAATTATTTTTTTAACTTCAAAAACTTAAAACTGGCATAACTATTTACCCCGATTTCCGTTTTGCGCATTCTTGGTGCCGTTGGACTCGTATTGATGAGCCCTACGAAACCACGACACTTATTAATACATTTACCCATATTTTACAAGTGAGTCCCATTAATTTTGTCACACTTCTCGATATCGTATTTTCACTCCCAACCTCCGATTTACACGATTTTTGACTCGTTATGTTCGTTTCTTCGAGCTCTACCAAAGTATTATAAAGTATTACCACATAAAAATTCTTAAACTAATAAAAGAAATATTAAAAGCTCTAAAACTATCTTTATTAAAGACTAAAATTTTTACCGTGAATTTTTGAGTCATTACAATCTACCCCCTTAGAAAATTTCATCCTTGAAATTGAACTTTTCAATCCTCATAAAGTTCTGGGTATTTCTTCTGTATTTCACTTTCTAGCTCCCATGTTGCCTCTTCAGATGACTGGTGTTACCACAGTACCTTAATCAATGGGATCCTCTTTGTTCGAAGGATTTGTTCCTTACGATCCAAAATTTTGATTGGCTTTTCTTCAAAGGATAGATCGGGTTCAAGAGTAACAACTGATTGGTCGATGATATGAGAAGGGTCTTGTACATATTTTCGGAGCATAGATATATGAAACACATTATGAATGTTAGCGAGGTGAGGAGGCAAGGCTAATCTATAAGCCACTGACCCTACTTTATCCAAGATCTCAAAGGGTCCTATGAAACGAGGACTTAATTTTCCCTTGATTCCAAACCTCATCACCCCTCATGTTGGTGAAACTTTTAAGAGTACTCGATCGCCTACACAGAAGTTAAGATCTTTCCTTCTTACATCGGCATAGTTCTTTTGACGACTTTGTGCTGTAATAAGTCGATTTCTAATGAGCTTCACTTTATCGGCACATTGTTGCACGAATTCCGATTTCACCAATTTACGTTCTCCTACTTCACTCCAACTGGTTGGAGATCTACAAGGTTGGCCATAGAGAGCTTCATAGGGTGTCATACCTATGCTGGAATGATAACTATTATTATAAGCGAACTCAATCAGTGGCATATACTCATCCCAATTGCCCTTCCAATCCATAGCACAAGCTCGTAACATATCTTCCAAAGTTTGAATGGTCCTTTTAGACTGGCCATCTGTTTGTGGGTGGAAGGTTATACTAAATCTTAGATTAGTGCCTAACTCTTCCTGGAGTCCATTCCAAAATCGAGAAGTAAATCGACTATCCCGATTTGAGATTATCAACAACGGAACTCCATGTCGGCTCACAATTTTCTTTACATAAATTTTTGCCAAAACATTTAAGGTTTGTATTTTCCTTAGAGGTAGGAAATGTGCACTTTTGGTGAGTCGATCAATGATTACGCATATAGTTTCATGACCTTGTGATGTTCTGGGTAATCCTGAAACAAAATCCATCGAAATGTACTCCCATTTCCACTCAGGAATTTCAATTGGCTGTAATGTACCATAGGGTTTTTGATGTTATGCTTTTACCTGTTGGCAGGTTAGACACTTAGAGACATATTCTCCTATGTCCTTTTTCATTCCATTCCACCAAAAATTTCTTTTTAGATCTTAGTAGATTTTTGTTCCTCTTGGGTGAATGGTATACTGAGATTTATGTGCTCCATTCAACAGGTCTTGCCTTAAGTCAAGTATTGTTGGAACCACTAGTCTTTCTCGAAATCTTACTCCTCCATCAGAGCCTAGGTTAAAGTCAGGCCGTCCTAGTGAAGCTTGTACTTCTTTGTCTTTCTTTTGAGCTTTCAAAATACATTCAACAAATTCTGATTTTACCCCTAGATTGGCCATAAAGGAGCTTTTGTTCTCTAATGGTAACCCAGGTTGGAAATTTATCACCTCTTCCATCAATTTCCATTTTCGTGCCAACATTAGAGCAATTCTTCCTTCGGCCTTGCGACTCAAAGCGTCCGCTACCACATTTGCTTTTCCTAGTTGGTAATGAATAGAAAAGTCATAGTCTTTAATATACTTGATCCATCGCCTTTGTCTCATATTGAGCTCACTTTGAGAAAATATATATTTTAGGCTTTGATGGTATGTAAAAACATCAAAATTTTCTCCATACAAATAATGCCTCCAGATTTTTAGTGCAAACACTACTGCCGCCAGTTCCAAATCATGAGTGGAGTAATTCTCTTCGTGCTTCTTTAGTTGTCATGAAGCGTAAGCTATTACTTTTCCATGTTGCATTAGTACGCACCCAAGACCAATTTTAGAAGCGTCACTATATATGACAAATCCTCCGTTGCCAGAAGGTAAAGCTAAAACTGGGGTTGTAGTCAGTTTTCCTTTTAACTCTTGAAATCCATTCTCACATTCTTCACTCCATATAAACTTTATCCCTTTTCTGGTTAACTTTGTTAAGGGCAAAGCTATACTTGAAAATCCTTGAATGAATCTTCGGTAGTAACCAGCAAGACCTAGGAAACTTCTAATCTCTGTAACTATCTTTGGTCTATCCCATTTCACTATTGCTTCAATCTTGGTTGGGTCACCGACACTCCATCCTTTGAAATAATGTGACCCAGAAAAGCAATCTTTTCTAGCCAAAACTCGCACTTACTCAGCTGAGCATATAACTGATGATTTCTTAAAGTTTGTAGAATTATTCGTAAGTGCTCTCGGTGCTCTTCTTGACTAGTAGAATAGACTAAAATGTCATCAGCAAAAAAATGACAAATTTATCCAAATATGCTTGAAAAACTCGATTCATTAAGTCCATAAAACTGCGGGAGCATTTGTCAATCCAAATGGCATCACTAGGAATTCATAGTGACCATAACGAGTACGAAACGCTGTCTTTGAAATATCCCCATTCCGTATTCTTAGCTGATGATACCCTGATCTTAAATCTATTTTTGAAAATACTTTAGCTTCTTGTAACTGATCAAAAAGATCATCAATCCGGGGTAGCGGATATTTATTCTTTATGGTTACAATGTTAAGCATTCGGTAGTCTATACATAATCTCATAGAGCCGTCCTTCTTTCTCACGAACAAAACTGGAGCTCCCCAAGGTGAAACACTCGGTCGAATAAATCCTTTATCAAGTAACTCCTGTAATTGACTTTTTAATTCCTTTAGTTCTGCAGGGGCCATATGGTAGGGTGCCTTAGAGATAGGGCCCGTTCCAAGTAATAAGTCAATGTTAAAGTTTGTTTCCCTTTTTGGTGGTAACCCAGGGAGATCAACAGGGAACACATCAGGAAAATCCTTCACCACATCAATATCTTCTAACTTAGAGGCTAGAGGTTCCTCAGATATCATACTAACAAGATACGCCTGGCATCCTTTAGATATTAACCGTTGAGCCTTAATAGAAGGATAACAGATGTCCCAGTAGATTCGTGCTTTTCGCATAAAGTAATATCTCTCTCTCCTTTCTTATGAAACGTAACTCTTTTTCTCTTACAGTCTACAAGGCCTCATTTTCAGCTAGCCAATCCATTCCCAAAATGACATCAAAATCTGTCATACTTAGAAGGATAAGGTTAACTTCCCATTTTTTGTTATCCAAGGACACAGATACATTTTGTAAAAACTCTTGCGCTAGAAGAGTTTTTCCCATAGGAGTTGATACTTCTAATGTATATCCTAGTTCCAAAATTTGACAGCTAGTTCTTAATGCAAAATCATAAGATATAAAAGAATGCGTTGATCCTGGATCTATCAAAACTTTAGCAAACTTATCCAAGATCAAAAGTGTACCTTGTATAACTCCATTTCACGTTTGTGCTTCTTCTGCTGAGATGGCGAAAACTCCTCCTTGAGCCTTGGGCTTCTGCTCGGTCTTGATCTCTTCTTGGTTTTTCCTTTTCGGGCATTCCTTAATCTTGTGTCCTAATTCGCCACAGGAAAAGCATCGTCCTTCAGCCTCATGATTCTTCATTTTTGGGCAATTATTTATCTGATGCCCTAACTCACCACAAGCAAAGCAGCGTCCTTCAACATAGAAACAAACTCCAGGTGGATGGATCCAGTAACATTTAGAACACTTTTCCAATTTCCTCTCTTTTTGAATTGGAGTTTGCATTCCAAACGGCTTTTGAAATTTAGAATTACTATTCTGGGTGGGAGACATAAATTTCCTCTTCCTGTCATCAATCTTGGAGTTACTGTTTTGCCCACAATCTTTACGTTCTACTAGGAACTCTTGATATTCTTGTTCCATTAAAGAAGCCAATTTCACTGCCTTTGCAAAAGTAGTAGGTTGAAAGCCTACTATTCTACCACGGAGTCCACTATTTAATCCCCTAACAAACTTTTGAGCTTTCTTTAATTCCGTAAGACAGAAATCAGGAGCAAAACGTTGTAACTGTACAAACTTATTTTCGTATTGAGTAATTGTCATATTCCCTTGCTGAAGATCCAAAAATTCTTTTTCTTTCTTATCCTGAAGATGAGGAGGGAAATATTTGTCATATAGTACCTTTTTAAATTCTTCCCACTTAATATTTTCCTTATTAGGAAAGAAGTTCCTCTCTGCTATAGGCCACCAGAAGGCCGCTTCTCCCATCAAAGAGAAAATGGCCACATCCACTTTCCTGTCTTCTGGCACTTTCATAGCTTTAAAGATTCTTTCTACTTCAAAAATCCATTTCTTAGCTGCCTCCGGACCTTCCTCTCCTGTGAATGTTGGAGCAATCTTCTTAAACCATTCTAATAAATTATCCTTTTCATTCCGACCATTCTCAACCAGTTCCAAAGAGTTCCTCCCATGGTTAAGACTAGGCTGAAATCCTTGAGTTTGCATATGCTGGGTCATCCTTTGAATCATTAAATCGAAGAAATTTTCCATATGTTTGTTTGGTATTGCTGTACCATGGGTTGCAGTTTTCGCTTGGGGAGAATCATCAGATAGATGAACTTCAGAAGTCATTTTTGATTGCTAGTAGATTGTAATAACCTTGGATTCATGAAAAGATGATTTAAAAGATAGAGGTTACTTATAAATATTTTATAGCACATATATATAAACATGTATATAAAAGAAGTACTTCAGCTCAAAATACCTGACTACATAATCACAAAATACTTAGTTACATAATTTAAAGTAAAAGTGAAAACCATAATAAAACAACTTATTGGATGAAAAATACATACTTTTCACAAAACGTAACATCAATTTAATCACAGAAAACAAAATATTTATTATTCATATGACTGATTTAAACTACTACTCTAGGACAGTGAAACCTTGGGCTCCGATACCAAATGTAACGACCGTCCATTTTTAAATAATATAAAATAATATTTAGTATGCATAATTAGTATGTAATCGTGCATAACGGCTATTAATGAGAAATAGCCAAAATTTTGTATATAAAAAAAAGTCGAAGTAAGTGCACAGCCAAAAATTTTATAATATATTAACAAAAGTTTACAACATAAACATAATGTACATACCAAAGTTTACTGTACATAGAGCTAATAGTTATACCAAAATAATTATCCAGACACATTGTGCCTTTACATATCGGTCATATATTGTTACATTGACATAACAAACACACAACTATTTAAAAGATATTCTCTTCATTCACTTCTCCATTGTTGCATCACCTGCAAAGTCTGGAGGGTCGTGAGTATATTTATACTTAGTAGGATTATTTAAAATCTAAAAAAAAATGCTACACAAAATATTTTTAAAATTGATTAAAACAAATTCACAAATTCGATGATATCCACAAGCCGCAATACCCAACGGCCTACCTCCGCGCTCATGGGACAACGGAGGCCACTAAGGGAAGGAGTTTCCCCATGATGCTCCACCCTGTGTGCACCACTAGCTGATTATTTCCTCGGCGGGCATCAAAACAGTGTACAAAACCACAACACTATGTGGTGCGTACGAAATCAATTCACATCAATATACATAGCAAAATTGTCACATAATTCAAGAGAAAACCTATTCATCGGTTAAAACAAGTATCATACTCATATTTGATTCAAATACTTCAAGAAAGATTGACTCAAATCAGCAAAGCAATTATTTAGAGTTTAAAACACCCTACCTTAACCTTGGGTCCAGGATGCGTAAATATAGAAGCTTCAAACAATAAAAATAACCCCACCACGGCGTTCAGCACGATCACTTTACTGGAGAATGCCTTTTGAACGAGTGGAATTGGTCTTGAAATGATCAGAAACAGTATAAATAGGATGTGGAGAAAACGAGGAAGAAGATAAGATTTTTCACGATTTTAGAGAGATCAGTTTTAGAAAATAACCCTTCCATTGTGAAGAACACCCTCAATTTAGTAGGAAACGGTTTTTGAACGGGTTAAAACGGACGTAAAATAGCTCCGGGGTGAAGAAAACTGGAAAGGAATGCAGAATTGGGGGTGAAAACCAATTTTCACCCCCCATCCTATTTATAGACAGCGGCACCACCATTTATGGTGGCGCTGCGAAATTCTGCAGCGCGAACACCCGTTAGCGCATTCGTCATGCGGCGAACATGCGTCAGTGCATTCGTCACGTGCCTAAACGCGCGTTCATTTCGTGCCGCACGCACGCGATCGCGCATGCGCGCGAATTGTTAATTATTATTAATTTTTTAACTTCAAAAACTTAAAATTGGCGTAACTATTTACCCCGATTTCTGTTTTGCGCGTTCTTGGTGCCGTTAGACTAGTATTGACGAGCCCTATGAAACCACAACACTTATTAATACATTTACCTATATTTTACAAGTGAGTCCTGTTAATTTTGTCACACTTCTCGATATCGTATTTTCACTCCCGACCTCCGATTTACATGATTTTTGACTCGTTATGTTCGTTTCTTCGAGCTCTACCAAAGTATTATAAAGTATTACCACATAAAAATTCTTAAACTAATAAAAGAAATATTAAAAGTTATAAAACTATCTTTATTAAAGACTAAAATTTTTACCATGAATTTTTGAGTCATTACAGATGGCTAGGGCAAGAAAAGAGAGAGGGGAGAGGGCTAGCTAAACCAAGGGAGAGAGGGTGGCGGGTAAGGAGAGAGGAGCTCCTTATAGGGAAGTTTCCCACAGGTTAGGATTCCTCCTTTGAAACCTACTCAATCCAATATCCTCTCAAATTTCCTAATTTAAATCAATGTCTTCCCAGTTTGAGAGATATTGGGCTTCTGGGTAACTTGGCACTAAAGCAAGGACTTGGGCAGGTTGGGCAGCTAACAGGGCACACATTGAGGCCATCTAAGGCATACTTACACATTTGTCTTCCTAGTTCTTTCCTTTTCCTATTAACGCTTGTGTTTTATCAATATTTCCCTAAATAGATCACCTCTAATCCCTACCCTTCACCTAGGGCTTGGTAGGCAAGTCTTCGTAAATCTCATCTTCATATGGGCACACTCTCGTACACTGGTCACTCTGTTCAAGTCATATAGGCAGAACTACTAACTTATCAAGAATAGACCCTTAAGTCAGAGTATTGTGTTTCTCCTTTCCTAGACGGTAAGGGTTTTAAGGTTTCAAGTAGTTGAGTTGACTAGATGGATTGTGCAATCCCACACTTTTGGCTTAAATTATGAAAGTGCATGCCCCCTACCCCTATGAAAAATCTAATAAATCAAATTGGTATGGTTTGAGTTAACGAGTCTGATTTCTCGTCCAAAATTAATTAACTATAGAAATTCTTCCAAACTTTTGCGCTCTTACATTTGGTAGGGTCAAATTCTAATTAGCTAAATTAAAGAAGCAAATTGAAACAAATTAGGAATCATTATCAACTGGGAAACCACTCCATATAAGGAGACCAACACCCCCCTCTCTCTCCCCACCCCAACTCTCTCTATCCTCGCTCTTCACTCTCTCTTGGCTGCCTCTCCCTTCTTCTTCGCTCTTTTGCTTTCTTGCTCCTACATCAACCAACCATTAAACTTCCTCAAGGTGAAGCATCATCAAACTAGTGCCATTGTTTGAGCAGGAGAGCTTGGTCTACAACATTGGGGAGGGCTTGCTATCATCAAAGGTAGCAACTCTTCCACTAGGGTATACTGGAATTATTATATTTTTCGTAATCCGTGTTGTTTTAGAATTCCAATTTTATAATTTGGTAGTTTAACATATTTTTCAATGACGAAATTGAATTTTTTATCCAAAATTTCATTTGAACTCTTTGCCACATATCCTTGATCAATAATTATTTTTCATTGATTTATGAACACAACTATTTCCCCCCCAAAATTTAGTCAAACCCCCCATACTTTACACACCCCAACAAAATTTAATAAATTACTAAATAGCCCCTGCCTCCCACTATTTTTTTAACTCTATTTTCCCTCTTTCATGGCTCTATTCACAATCTTCCTCCTTCGGTGTAAGCTCTTCCATTTCCCCCGTCGCTTGTGGCTCCTCTTCCCCAACCATTTTCCTTCTTCCCCCTTGCTTGTGACTTATCTTCTGCAATCTTTTTCCCTCTTCCCCTCGCCTTGCTATTTTTTTAGAAAACGTTTGGATGATTTCTGGCGGGGGGTGGTCACCACAAAAATATGCAAAATATGTCGGGAACTAAGGTTTCCGTCTAAATAAGTTTTATTTGGCAGATGATATCCCACGCCAAAAAACCTCTGGAAGTTTTTAAACTTTTGGATGGTTTTTGGAGGGGAGAGGTCACCGCCACAATATGCAAACATTGGCGGAGACCTTTGTTTCCTGTAGAATGCAATTTTATTTGTCGGGGGGTACCTAATTGTTTATAATTAAACCCTTTGCAAGTGTACAAGGTTATTGCACTAGGATAAGTATTTAAGGGTTGTCAAACCTCAGGGACGGATTGATTATCACTAAATCTAAAGAGGAATTTACTGATTGAAAACTAAAACAAACTTAAAATTTAATTAAGTAAAGGAAAAAAATCAACTAGTTTAAAAACAAAAGATTAATATGATGGAAATTACTTAGGAAATCGAATCCACTATTGAACCATAACAATTCCTTAACTTTTAATATAAATCTAGTGCGAATATGAACAAGTATTCTCAGCTACAAGCTAAAATTACTTTAGAAAGAATCATTAATTAAATTCCATGGCATGAACTATCTTTGACAATAGCACGAATCATCTACACTAAACTAGCTATAGGCATGACCCGTCTAATCTTAGTATAACCCATCCAAGTCATTAATTATCTGAACATTAAAAATATTGTATGACCATCTCATCTAAATCACAAAAATTATAATCAATGAAAATATCAAAACCACATCAATCTATCATCTACAAAACAATAAATCAACATGGATTTGAATAAACATGATAAGCTCTTTCATTAAAAAGGAAATTCATATCATACAATTGTCATCATTTACAACTGAGATCTAAATTAAAAAGAAAAGAAACTGAAACTTATCTATAGCTCCATCAACTCCTAAGTAAAAGAAAAGTTTAGCCTTCTATTGTAGAAGAAAACACTTAAATCTCCATTAAAAGCTTTAAGTTGTTCTCCATCTTCTTCTTCCTTTTTCTCTTCATAAAATCTACTGGAATCCCCTGATTTCATGCCAAATATGTCTTTTTATAGGTATAAGATCCGTAGGAAGAAGTCCAATATGAAAAGGATTAAAAATGGCTAAAACTAGGAAACTGCACGTTATGTCGTTCTAACGCCCTACATGCCCGTTCGACCGCTTGAACAGAGTTTTGCTTCAAAATCACGTTATCCCAATCGAACGGTAAGTGACCCCATTCGAATAGCTACAGTGTTTCTGCAATCTGGATAGTCCATATTCTGTTCATTAAACTTTTCTTCATGTCCATATTAATTTTCAACTTGTTTATAACTCCGAAAAGTTGTCCAAATCACTTTAAAGCATGTCAAGACTATTTTTAATTATTTCAAACATCATCCAAGTACCTCGATAAGTGCACTTTACCTACAAAATATAAAATATCATCCTTTAGACATGTACAATATAATTAAAATCCTAACTTTGTTCAAATACATATCTAAACTACTAATAACTATAAAATTATTAATAATTAAACTAAAATACTAATTTCTATCTTAATCTAAATAAACTATAACTAACTCTTAATTAACCTAATCTATACTAGCAAATAAGGTAAAAAGGCATATAAAATAGATATATATTTAAGCTCATCAGTACCCCCTACCATGAAACTTCCAGAAATTTTCTAGCGAGGGGTGGTCACCGCCACAATATGTAAAATTTGAGGGAAATTTAAGGCTTCAATCCAAATCAATTTTATTTGGCTGAGGGTACCACCCACCAAAAAACCTCCAAAAACTTTAGGGTGTTGGGGTGGCATGAGTAAAATTATAGGAGGTGTGGGGGTACTGAGTTGTTAAAAAATGACAATTAATTTTCTGTGGTGGGGGGCTCTAAGCATATTTTGGGGGGGAAATAACCGCGTTCATATGGTCTTAGTTTCCTATTTGTACAATATAGTAATTTTTAAAAATACTAATTAAATATTTTTTGTGTCAAATTATGTCTCATAATATTTTCAAACCCTAAATTTTTTCAATTACTTTTTACTTCTAGATTTTGTGTCATCTGTGGTCATTAAGTATGTTTCTTTAAACTAGAATTTGCTACAGGACAAATATAATGGTTTTGCAAAGTAGAGCATAGTTAGGTAATTTGAATACTTCATTGATCAGGTTTCATTCAATTTCTCTTATATTTGAAACATTGGATTTTTGCTTGTTCTCTTTCTTATAAGAGTAGTTGTAAAAGGGTTGGGTATATGCATGTGGGGCATTCATCTAAGGATTAATATATCTTTATGAATGTTCATGTATTATATATGTGGGTTGTACAAGTAAGTAGTATAATCTGAATGCCATGTTGGAATATGTATGATTGGGGTATGTAGCATATTCATGTATTATATATGTGGGTTGGGTATATGCTACAAGATGAATATGTTACATATGCTACTTGTATGAAAATGCTATGTTTTGGAAAATCATGTGCAAATGACTATGTACTTTGATACCATATGTTATTTTATGACATATCTACTCATGTAATCTTATACTTGAACTCTATTTGGGATAGATTGGGTATGGGGTATATCATACCATGTAAAGAAGATAACAAGTGGTAATATCAAGGGTTGTAGACAACATGATGATATTAAATAAGATGCAATAACATCTCAGAATAAGGAAAAGGAAAAACATAAAAGTTTGCATGGTGGTTCACAATTGCAACCTAGATTTTTTCTTGAGCTCAAGAGTTTGTTTGGAGGCCCGTATGTATAGTCTCTAGGGTTGGCATCAGATGCATACAGGTGATATAGGATCTTAGTTTCTCCGGTGAAGTGTCACAGATAACCAATAGAAGCATTTGTTTAAGTAAAATTTTTGGGTAAGTGCTCTATTTTAGTTTGTGGGGTGTATGGATGCTTCTCAAATTGAACTTCAGATAAATTGGATTTAAAGGTACATGGTACAATAATTTTATTCTTATTGTTGTATGAACATGTTATTCTTGGTATGAATTAGCTCATGCATGACATTTCTTAGCATATTGCATGTTCACCTTTGCAAAGGAAGAAAATGAAATTGCATTCAAGTTATGTATGATGCATGAAGTTGCATATATCCTGCCTCTAGGAAGCATGTTCATCATAGGGTAATGTACTTTGGAGTAAGCCTACTAATCTTTAGTTCACGGGTGCTTTTTGTACCACACATATTTTATATGCAATGGTATAGGACGATTCATTAGAAGCTAGTTGTTCAGACTCAACCGGAACTCAGGAATCTCATGCCTTCAACTCACTGTTGTAACTCGCCAAGACTCATATTTGTTCATATTTCATATATGTAATTTTATTTAATGTTTTTCTAAGTATTTGGGGGACTGGGTCACGAGGCTGAGGAGAATGTGGATAGCATCTCCTCAATACTAGTGGCAAGACATGTGGTATTCTCTCGAGAAGATAAGCAGACCATTTGCTAATAGGAGATGGGACACTAGGATAGCACGAACTTGTACTTAGAACATCAACAAGACCTTGATTGCTATAATCCTCCAAGATGTCTATGAAAGCTTGGTTGGTTAGAACTAACAAAAAAGGAGAGAGAGGGAATCTCTGACAAAACCCACACTTGCTTTAGAATAACCCCAAATTTTTCCCAAAAAAATCAAAACACTAAATGAGGCAATGGAAATATATTCCATCACCCAAAGAATCCAACACTAGGGTAGCCAATATCTAATAAAGCCCTATCAATAAAATCCCACTGAACTTTATCATAGGACTTTTTTAGGTCAACCTTCATGTGAAACTTCTTTTTTTTGACTTCTTGTAACGGTAATTATGAATGAGCTCATGTGCAAAACGAATTTTTTCAGAAAAAATATGATCCTTAATTGAAGCTATTTGGCTGCTACTAACAATCAAAGGGAGGACATTAACAAACCTGTTAGACATATTCTTAGTAAAAACTTTATATAGAAAATTGCACAAAGAAATTGGCAAGAGCTTATCAAAAGAGTTCCCTTGCTTTTCTTTGGGAATAAGGGTAAAAAAAGTTTAGTTTGTGGCTTTAAGCAATTTCCCTTTGTCTAAGAACAATTTCACAACAAGAATAAAGCCATTTCCAATAACACTCCAATAGTGAGTGTAAAACTCTTTGGGGATCTTAGACTAGGGCTTCATTATAAGGCGAGTGAAGAACAACCTAGTAGATTTCCTCATCTGTAATGGGAGCAATGGGACTATTTCTCTCAAGATCAGTGAATCTACCCTTAATAAAAGAAGTGTTAATAGGTTGATCACTTTTAGGAAAGCATTTGACCTTGAGAATCAGCATCTAAAAGAATAGTATTAAATGTTGTTGTCACGACCCGGCCAGAAGACCTCTAATTGAGATTGCAATTGTAGAAGTGTGGCCCATACGAGGACATCAATCAAGTAAAATAGCAATTATAAAATTAAATAAAATATTTTCACAGTAGCTACTTCATTTAATAGTTTGCCATCAATACATGATTATTACAGCCATTGCAAAACAAAAAGAGTTTATAGTTCTTCTAATACATCTGCCCTTGCCTCGTACTAACAAGTATTTATTCCTCAATGTTCTCACTCCTCCCGACACTAAAGCATATGTAAACTTCAAAGCATCTATGCTCACGAATGTGCGATCATTTATAATTAAACCCTTTGCAAGTGTACAAGGTAATTGTACTAGGATAAGTATTTAAGGGTTGTCGAACCTCAAGGACGGATGAATTATCACTAAATCTAAAGAGGAATTTGAAACAAACTTAAACTTTAATTAAGTAAAAGAAAGGAATCAACTAGTTTAAAAATAAGAGATTAATATGATGGAAATTACTTAGGAAATCGAATCCACTATAGAACCATAACAATTACTTAACTTTTAATCTAAATCTAGTGTGAATATGAACAAGTATTCTCAGCTACAAGCTAGAATTACTTCAAAAAGAATCATTAATTAACTTCCATGGCATGAACTATCTTCGACAATAGCACGAATCATCTCCACTAAACTAGCTATAGGCATGACCCGTCTAATCTTAGTATAACTCATCCAAGTTATTAATTATCTGAACATTAAAACTATTGTATGACCATCTCATCTAAATCACAGAAATTAGAATCGATGCAAATATCAAAACCATATCAATCTATCATCTACAAGACAATAAATCAACATAGACTTAAATAAACATGAAAAGTTCTTCCATTAAAAAAGAAATTTATATCATACAATTGTCATCATTCACAACTGAGATCTAAATTAAAAAGAAAAGAAACTGAAACTTATCTATAGCTTCATCAACTCCTAAGTAAAAGAAAAGTCTAGCCTTCCATTGTAGAAGAAAGCACTTGAATCTCCATTGAAAGCTTTGAGTTCTCTTTCATCTTCTTCTTCCTTTTTCTCTTCATAAAATCTACTGGAATCCCCAAATTTTAAGCCAAATATGTCTTTTTATAGGCATAAGTTCCGTAGGAAGAAGTCCAATATGAAAAGGATTGAAATTTGGGTCAAACAAGGAAATTGTGCGTTATGTCGTTCAAACGCCCTGCATGCCCGTTTGAACGGCTATACTGAGTTTTTCTTCAAAATCATGTTATCCCGTTCAAACGCCCTGCAGCCCATTCGAACGGCTACAGTGTTTCTGTAATCTGGACAGTTTTCCTAGACAGTCTATATTCTGTTCATTAAGCTTTTCTTCATGTCCATATTAGTTTCCAACTTGTTTATAACTCCGAAACATTGTCCAAATCACTTTAAAGCATGTCAAGACAATTTTGAACTATTTCAAACATCGTCCAAGTACCTCGATAAGCGCACTTTTCCTACAAAATATAAAATATCATACTTTAGACATGTATAATGTAATTAAAATTCCAACTTGATTTAAATACACATCTAAACTACTAATAACTACAAAATTATTAATAATTAAACTAAAATACTAATATCTATCTTAATATAAATAAACCATAACTAACTCTAAATTAACCTAATCTATATTAGCAAATAAGGTAAAAAGGCATATAAAATAGATATAGATTTCATACTTATCAATGTGTCGTAGAATTTCATGTGAAAGAAACAGCCACCCATGAGCTTATTTATAGTAAGGTTACTAACACTCACAAATTCCACATAGAAATAAAACCATGCACAACAAAATGAACATTGTTTAATATGAAACATGAAGGCATTTCACCTTCTAAACAATACATATGTAAACTATGACTAGTATAGCTTTTTCAAGGTTTCAAAATCCTAGTCCGCCCATATGCATCTGGCACAGACCCCAAAGGTTACACATACATGGCCTCCAAAGTCACATGAGTTGCTTTTGACTATTTTCATACAATTAAAACTTGTGGCACATACACATGAAAATTTACGAATTCTTATCTTGTTAACCCGACATGCAAATGTCCATTCACACCCTATTAATCATATCAGCATGGAAAACATGTTGGTAAAACAATATTACGAATGATAAAATCTCTAGAATTCACACTATAGCTGATTCTGAATTATTTGAAAAATACATAACAACCCTAGAATACTGTGAAATTTTGGCAAAAACAAGAGGTATATGTTAAGCACACAAAATTAAATTTGCAGATCAAGCTGACTACAAAAAGTATTTAGTTCTCAAATTTGGAAATTATTGCACACAGCAAGACTTTTTGTGAAGTCATAATTCAAAGATCATAATTTAATAACAAATGACTCAAAACAAGCATGAGTTTTTACATTTAATAGAGAATTCATGAAATTGAACCCAAAAATATTTTAGAATAAAAGCATGTTTGAATTCAGAATCACAGTATTGTAAAATTCTGACCAATGGAGTTTACAATAACTGTAGTAATTAGAAATAGATTAGGAAACCAAAAGTACAGTTTGAAAATGGACTTAAATACAACTCTAGTAATTTTCCTGGATAAAAAACACAAAGGAAAAGGTCTGAAACCATGACAGAAAGATGAGAGAGTGTCAATTGATAGAAACTAGGATATAGGAAAAAAAACTTTTTCAATGAGAAATACAGAAGGAAAACATGTGAAATTTATACCATAGTGGGATGATGGAGAGAGAGAGAGACATGGCAAAAGGTGGAGACATGTAGAGATAGAGAGGAGAGCTGGTATTGGAGAAGGGGAAAAGAGAGGGTTGATGTCTTCTTACTTGGGCAACTTCCATACTACAACAAAAAATACTACTAGCGACACTTTTAAGTGGCTCTAATAATCTAAAAAATATTGCTAATAATTATTAGAGATGCTTAAAAAGCATAAAAAAAGTCTCGTCATAACTGCTTACTAGCAACGTATATGAAAAAGTGTTACTAATAACTTTTATTTTACGTCACCAATACTCGATTGTGATGGTTCTAATGATGTTCATGTTTAACATTACTAAAAGTATAGTATTTAGTGATATTTTTTGTCAAATGCCCTTAATACTGAATATGTTGGCAACTAGTTGTATGTGTTGCTAATTTTATATTATTAGAGATGCTTTTCTAAATGTTTCGCTAATGGATTAATTAAAAAAAATCTATTTATTATCTAACACTAAAATAATTTAAAAAATTAAAAATATAGATCAGGAAGATGGGAGAGGGAGTGGCCGTGGGGGGGGGGGGGGAGTGGGAGGGGTGCAGGACTCCGACGCCCCTCCTCTACTCTTCCAGTTGGCTAGTAGCATAGGGAGGCGGGAGAGAAGAGGGGAGCATGCAACGATAAAATAGATAGCATTAGTAGAACACCCAACGATGGCACAACCGACTGTAGAGCGAAACCCCATCGGGGGGTGTTATAAAGGGCATGGGCAAAATTCGCTCGTGTTTTAATTTCGGCAAGGACTATTTGCGATGCTTATGAAAAGCGTCACAAGTAGTTCTGTATTTGTGACATTTAGAGTAAAACGTCACAAATATACTGTTTAATTTGTGACATTCATTATAAACGTCGCAAATAATCTTTTTTACAGACATATTATTATATTTTATATATTGTTTAACATATAACTACAAAACATATATAGCGGACAAAAAAACTTTAAATAAATATATAGTCCCATGTGTATGAGTTTGGGCTTTGACAACTATTGGATAAGGGGGTAATTTCGATTTTAACTTAAGCAACCTATTTGCCTCCTAAGTTATGTGTGTCATCATCAAACATTTCCGTTGAAGGTTTCGACTTTGATTTTATTCTAAGCATTTACAATTGTATGTTGGTCGTGCCTACCTTTTCTCACTAACTATGCTAGTAGTTGACCTTTGACATTCAAGTAAAATAAGCTACCACACAGTGCATGACATTGCAATTACAAGTTCTAAAATATGCAATATTCTATTAAAATTTAGTATGTAAATTTGACATCTTAATGAGTAGATGCGAATATAAGAAATTCGACATAGGCCAAAATAAGCTTATATATGAATATCATTGTCTCATTGATCATTAGCCAATTAGAATAGGAGTAAGTGTTTTTAGTGGCTAGTTAGGACTCCTCCCCATTAGCCAACACATAATTATGAGTTTGTTACGAGTTAAGGAGAGGGAGAGGAGAGAGGTTGGCAAAGGTGGTAAGTAGTGACAGGGGTCTCTGGGCAAGGTGGAGGAATTTGGTCGGCAAAGATAACATTAATTTATTTTTTTTGTAGTCTGGCTAGATTAGGGGGAATAGGGGGAGAGGGATGTATGCTGGACTTTGGCGGGAGGGGGAGTAGAGGGGAGAAAGAGAATTTAATTGAGTTTTCCTATTTATTTATTATTACATATTTAAAGGGTATGCGACGCAAAAGAGTATAGGGTATTTATGATGCATAAGGTACGAGTCACAAATATGCTACATTATTTTTGATGTATAGTTCTATACGTCACAAATAACCTATGTATTTGCAACATATACAATTATACATAGCAAATAACCTAGGGTATTTGAGGTGCAGTCATATGAGTCTCAAATACTATATAATTTTATTTAACATATATTTTATTTTTTAAAATATATTATTTAATATATAAATACATACTATATTAAAACTTTAAAAATTAAAATAATTTATTTATTCCTAGTTGTGTGAGCCCAGTCTTTGAGAACTGTCGGATCAAGTTTCAAAGACACACGGGGGCATACTTCCTACATATCCAATGAGTTATGTGTGTTGCCTTTTTAAAATAATAAATGTTAAATAAAAGATGATATATTTACAAAGTTTTTAATTTAATTTTTTAATTTTTATTTATTATATATTATTTATTCAAATATTAAATATAATAAAATAATACAAAAATTTTTGGACTATTTGCGACGATGTAAAAAACCGTTGCAAATAAAATAAGCTATTTATAAAAACATTAGACTATTTCTGACACATGCAAAAAAGCATTGAAAAAAGTAAGTTTATTTTATAAAATTACTTTATTTTATTTGCGATGTTTTTTATAAGTGTCCTAAAAAGTTAAGATTTTTGTGACAATTTTATATGCATCGCAAGTTGTAGGTTTTAGCAATGCTTTGTATTGCGTCAATAATAAAAGCATGGCTAGTAGTATTTTTCTTGTAGTGACCCCAACCCACCTGCTCAAGATAATGATTTGATTGCAAGGGGGAATGGAGGCAGGAATTTTTAAAAGCAACAGATCTATGAACACAACATCTATTTTATTCTATACTTTCAAGCTTCAATGAAACAAGTAAAGCCTCCTAAATCACAGATGGGTCTTGTTATAAAAAGAAGAAGATTAGCAAGAGTTGTAACTTTAGTCAGTTGCAACTCCCTGACTGCCTTCATCTCACAACCGGAGAGTTGCACAGTCAAGCTGTTACACCTCCTTCTAGCCACCCTCTTATAAATATGTGAAAATTAAAAAAAGCCCCTGCTTAAATGAATATATACAAGAATTACAATCATAACAAAGGTTTCAAGTAATATACATCATATATAACTTGATACCCCCTCAAACTATTTATTTTTTAGTATTTGGCAAGAACATTAAAAGAAAATTAAAGCATCCCCCTCAAAGTCTTAGATAGCCCTTCACAACACTTGAAGACTTTAGAGAGGATTAAAACAAAATTATTGCCTAAAATTTGACTTCAAAAAGATGTGATAAAATTGATTTTAAATTGCCAAATATATAAGCCAGCTAGCTCCATGAATATAACAGTTGCACATTTTTGAATTCACAACAATTTCCTTGTAATAGCCACGGATTGATTGTTGTTCATGATTTGACGGAGAATTATATACCAAGTTTGGAGTCCAATAAGAGAGTTGATGGTTTTGTAGGGTAGTGTTGAATGAATGTTAATTTTCTACATACTTACAGTAATGTCTGGTGTATATAGCATGAATATATAATTTCTAGTTTGGGGTATATTTGTTGGAATATATTTCTAGTTTTTTATAGGCACTTCTAGTTTTCTTTGACATGCAAATTATATAAAGGATAAGGGTTAGCATTGTTTATGCTTCAGTGCCTCATCTAAAAATCTAGTTGAACATCATTGTTATCTTATGATGTGGTTAATGAGAACTGTTTGTGAATGATGTTGTACTTGGTGTTCTTAATTAGGAGGGTTACATAAATTATTTTGGTAGTGACTAATGCTTAAAAGTTTGCGTATAATATGGCTATATGTGCATAATTAAAAGGTTATGTATCATTCCATCACTATGTATATGAGGGGCTCCAAATGAAATTTGTCATAGTACTTTTAAAGATGAGGAAATTATGAGGTATGCAAGAACTTTGATGTAGATTTTAAAACTCAAAAGCAATTTTATGAGGGAAGATGTACTAACGAGTGACATACTAAAATGTGATATATAACATATACTTTAAATATTATGTTATTAAGGTGTATCTATTCTATTTCGATGATATTTTCTAGGCATACCAAAGCACTTGATGTTTCTCTTTTGTTCATTTTCTTAAAGAGTGGTTTGGACAAATTGTGTTCCATGAAGGTTATTGATATTGTGCTAATGAATTGGCAGGTTGTTGTATAGTAGTGGAATTTATTTTTTTGTCAATCACTAAAAGAAAAAAGACTATGTCGCAAATTATTATTAGTGATGCTAAAAGAGCATCGCTAAATACATTAATAAAAGTCCAATTACTATTGCTCATTAGTGATGCATATGAAAAAGCTTGCCCACATATTGCTCGACTATCTCTCTAAGCTCTTTTGAATTCCAATTTGAATATCGCTAAAAATACAATATTAGCAATGCTTTTTTGTGTCGCTAATATTATTATTTGTTGTGATGCTTTATAAAGCGATGCTAATACTAATAATAGTATTTTTAGCGATACTTTATAAATCGTCACTAATACAACAAAAGGTTAAAAAATGTAAAACTTATTAGCGATGCTTTTGAGAGCATTGCTAATAAGGAAATATTTTTAAAAATAATAAAAATAATTATCAGTGACTATTTTCAAAGTGTAACTAATAAATTTTTTTAAAAAAATAATAAAAATAATTATTAGCGAAGCTTATAAAAACATCACAAATAATAATTTTTTAAAAAAATAATAAAAATAGCTATTTCTGATGCTTTATAAAGTGTCGTTAAAAAAACAAAAAATAAAAATAGTTATTAGTGGCGCTTTAATCAAAAAATGAAAACTTAAATGAAAAATTTTCAGTAAGTAAAAAAATAGAGGTTGGCTCTAGCGGAGCCGAGTTGAAGCAAAGCTCAGCCAAACTCAAGCTCAAGCCAAGGCAGAAAAAAATCACAACCGTTGATTGCTATGGCTAAATCACTGAAAACATCTCTAATACCCTTCCTCTTCTTCCTCCATCCCATTCCCATCCCACTGATCCTCTCTTCCCGTTCATCTCCTCCTCCGTGTAGACTACCATCGTGTGCCATTGGCCACAGCTCTCCAGACCACCACCTCTCTTTCAACCCACTTTTCCTCTATCCCGACCACTACATCTCCCTCCTTTCTCACAGCCATCATTGCTGCTTCACGTTGCGCCACCTGTCACTGCCCCGTTCTCCCTCTATTCTTCAAAATCATACATCACCACTTCTCCCACACCAGCCACCGATCTCCAGTTCCTCTCCTTCTGCGTCACCACCTCCGATCGCTGCACCTCCACTTCCCTCTTGGCCTCTCACGTCCTCAAGCTGCCTCCTTACCCCCCGATCGATGTGGACTTCCTCGACACACTCCCTGCTGATGACAGTCTCACCTTCTTGGACGACTGCATGGATGATATCTCGTTCACGGATGACCTCAACTTCTCCCACGATGACCTCCTCACTGCAACCTCATAGCTCCTTCAATGCCACTGGGGCTTCGCTTCACGCCACTAGTCGCTACCCCTTCTCTCTCTCCAGCTTCACTTCTCCTTCATAGATCCACCATGGCTATTTCCATCCCCAAGCTGAAGAAGATCCTTCTTAGCCCACCACTGCCCACAACCTGGCCACAACAACACCGAACAACCTAGAGGCTGGGGGCGCACCGGTGGCGGGGAGCAGGTGGGGGCACATCGGTGGCTGGGGATGACTGGGTGCACAAGGGAAGCTAGGGCGCGGCTGGGGGAGCACGAGCGATGGGGACGATAGGTGGTGGCTGGGGGAGCACAGGCTGCAAGGGGAGGAGAGGAGAGGAGGGCTGGGGGCGCACAGAAATATATATATCGCCTGTGGTGTTAAAATTTGCCTACGTAGGCGAAATAACATGGTGCACGAGTGCCATTTTATTTTTAGTGAGGCATAGGAAGCGTTGCAAATAACAAGCATTTGCAACCTTCCGCTAAGCGTCGTAAAAAATAAAAATAATTACTGTGCTTTCTTAAAAGTGTCGCAAATATTTATATATTTTTTATGTTTCTTTAAGCATCGCAAATTATTTATATTTGTGACGCTTATTTATAAGTGTCACAAATACTATTATTTTAAAAAAAACATATCTCACTCGTCTCTCTCTCTCACCTCCCTCCTCACTCTCTCTCCTCTCTCTCATCTCTATCTCTTCACTCTCTCTTGTCTCTCAACCCTCTCGCTCCTGTCTTTCTATCTCTCCTTTCTCTCTCTCTCATATCTCTCTTTTCTCTCTCCCTCCTCTCTCTCTTCACTCTCCCCTCTCTCTCTCCACCTCTCCTCTCTCTATCTCTCCTCTCTCTATATCTACTTTCTCTCCACCTCTCTCATCTTTTCTCTCTCTACTCTTTCTCTTTATTTGTGACGTATTTTTTATTAATACTATTAGAGACATTTCTGCAAAAGCGTAAGTAATAGTACAACTATTAATGACGCATTGATAAAAGCATCGCTATTATTAATTCTATTTGCAATGCTTTTGGAAAAGCATTACAAATAGTTCTAAATTTTTTATTTTTTTCAAAAAATTATAACTATTAGAGAAACTTTTTTAAAGGCGTTACTAAGTACAACTATTAATGGCACTTTGATGAAAGTGTCGCTATTATTAATATTATTTGTGACGTTTTTAGAAATGCTTTGCAAATAGTTCTAAATTTTTTATTTTTAAAAAAATTTATAACTATTAGCAACTTTTAAAAGCATAGCTAATAGTACAACTATTATGGACACTTTGATAAAGGCATCACTATTATTAATAATATTTACAATGCATTATGAAAAGCATCACAAATAGTTCTAATTTTTACATTTTTTTAAAATTTATAACTATTAGTGACATTTTTTAAAAAGTGTTACTAATAGTACAAATATTAGGGACAATTTGATAAAAGTGTCACTCTTATTAATATTATTTGCAAGATTTTTTGAAAAGCATTGCAAATAGTTCTAATTTCTTTATTTTATAAAAAAATTATAACTATTAGCGACAAGTCGTCGCTGATAGTACAACTATTAGGGATGTTTTGATAAAAGCGTCACTATTATTAATACTATTTATGATATTTTTGTCAAAGCGTCCCTAATAGCTCTAACTTTTTTATTTTTTAATAAAATTTATAACTAATAGTTACTCTTTTTCAAAAGCGTCGCTAATAGTGTTAATATTAGTGATGCATTTATAAAATTGTCGCTACTAGTTGTATGATTAGTGACACTTTTATAGTTATAAATTTTATGACACTTTTATGTGTCGCAAATAGTAGTTTTAGTGAAGCTTTGTAATGCGTCGCTTATAAAAGTGACGCTAATAGTCTATTTTGTTATAGTGAATAGTTAAAGGTGGAGACATGTTTGCACAAAGAGGACTAATTCTTACTTGTTATCTTCATCTTGTAATGAAAACTAGCTCACAAAGCTATGTTAATATAGATGTTAACTTACGAGTTTCATATGCTTAAAGTTTTGCTAAAGCCTTGACCATGAATAGAAAATTGGGATGAAATTATGTGTTAACTTATCGCTAACAAAACATGAAGATTGTTGCACATAAAATGCAACTAATTAATTATGTAGGTTTCTCATGTTGAGGTCTAATTTAGCATGCAGGTTTGCCCCATTATTTCTGTTAAGGTATCAATGGACATGCTGAACCATATTACACTTCATCATAGACATCTCTTCAAAATATCCTTTTGACATGAACATCTATTCAAACCTAACTGAAATCTCTTAATGCCTTCTTATTATAGGAATTGTCACCTCTTTATGCCAACCTTCAATTTCTCTATAAAAACATGGGTCCTATAACTATAGGGCTATATTCACAAAGCCCCAATTCATTGTCATTTTGTATCTATAAAATGAAAAGTTTTTTTTATCATTTTCTACACTAAGAAGCTTATTCAAAACTACCATAAATGTCAAAAAAATAAATTAAATATAAATAAGAGACTGATATATTACTTGGCTGTGTTGTCCTTGCTGTGGAGCATTCGATAGCTTTGACAAAACCTTGCTCAATGCCTTCCCCTTTCCTCTTTGGGGAGCGTCTTCTTTCTCATTACAAGTAGTTCTAGCTTTAGCCATTGTCCATTGAAGATGAACGGTAAAGGCAAATGGGACTTTTATGGTGTTGTTGAACTCATATTGAGGAAGATGGGTAGGGGAGGATCTGTTAGCTTATGTGTGTATATTTCATGATGGAAGATGGGGGAAGGGATTGGAGGTTTAGTGAGGATGTTTCAACAAAAGGGAGGAGGTCTAACCAGTATGTTGGAGTTGGGAACAACTCTCAAATGATGTTATTGTGTGGTTTTGCTTAAAATTTTCAATTTGACTTAATTTTGGGGTTAAAGGTTAGTAATTAAGGTTTTAACAAAGTTCAATGTCATTTTTATAAGTTTTAACAACAAACTTGATTTATCTTATTTTTAGAGATTTAGGGTTTATTATGAAAATTTTTCATAAATTAAGGGTATGGACCCCACATTGGGCCCCACCTCCATGATTGGACGGTGTGTGTCCCATATGACCCTAAAGTTCAATTATATTATTTTAATAAATTTTAAAAAGATTAAACTCATTTTTATCTCTAAAATGGCCCAAATTAGCCACATAGGGCATTTTAATTTATATCTACAGCCCAACAACTTGTATTCATAAACCAACAACTTCCCATATAAGAAAAACTAGCCCATTTCTCAATTGGGAAAGGGTTGTACTAGGAGGTTAGGTGGTGCCCTAACCCCATTGCCCAAAGAAGAAAATATAATTTAGGTAAGTTTTTAGCCGTAATCTTCCTTAATTTTTGGGATTTCTCTTAATCTCTCTTATCTCCAGTTTCCCCCAAATGATTCTTGACTTATTTCATTAAAAATACTATTTTAATTTTGATTTCAAACCCTAAAAGGGGGATTTTTGTTTTTAATCAAAGGAAATCCTAGATCTACTTGTTTTAAGGTTATTTAAGCTTAATAGTCTATTTTAATTAAGTATAAACTAAAACCCTAATTTTGGGTAGGTTTTATTGAGGAGTAGAGCTTCATTTTAGATCCAAGGACTTCTTAAAGGTAAAGGGTTTTCATCTTACGTGGTTTTATGTTTTGGATTTCATGTTTGAATGGTTCAAGTGAGTTATTTCTTATTTATGTGCTTTACTA
Source organism: Saururus chinensis (assembly GCA_035235625.1). Classification (NCBI taxonomy): domain Eukaryota; kingdom Viridiplantae; phylum Streptophyta; class Magnoliopsida; order Piperales; family Saururaceae; genus Saururus; species Saururus chinensis. Next base: position 25,268,762 of record CP141142.1, read on the forward strand.
GTGGGTTATTAAAAATAGATAATTTATGCTGATTTTCTTGTAATTAAGTTTAAGAATGGTTAGATCTACTATGTTTTAGGTTTGTATTTTGATATCATAAAGTTTTAGAGTGATTTTTGAATTTTCTTAGAGTTTTTGGGTATTTTCAGTTTGATTTTTGTGGGGTTGAAGATGAATAAAAAATTGGGTATAAAGTAAACTATTAAGGGCATTCGAATGACTTGTTTGGTTGATCGAACGGCCAAATGACAGTTTTTGTCATTCTTGCATATTTTGGTAATTTCTTGTTATCTCTCTGTGAATCTAATTTTTTATAATTAAAATGAGTTACTATTACTTATAAATACAGCTATGATTGCATGAATACTATCTTGAAATTTACGACTTAGCTCAAGCATGATTCAGGCTATGTTTGTCTAATTTAAGCATGATATTCTACTTGTCTTAAATTCATGTTTAATGGATGCTTCGTGATTTCTTGATGATTACAGTAGGTTTAACTATGATGATGCATATATATATATATATATATATATATATATTTACACATGTTATATTAATTTTAGGTGAATCATATTCCCATGTTCTAGCATTAAAAATGGTGATGTTTATACTTATCCAAGTCTAGCATGATGTAATACTTGTCTTGAACTTTTGTCAATGTTGTCATCATATTTATTCCATAATTTTAGTAGGGTAGGACAATGATAAATTATAGATGCTTTCTTATCCAACCTAGATTGTAACTTGTTCATGTTTCACATGTTTTAGCTTAGGTTGGATACTAATATTTATGTACACTCTTGTGTAGAGGTTTATGATGTTAGTAGAATTAAATGGATCATGTTTGATGTATATGTGGATTGATTTGAGCATGTTTTACTCATACTTTGACTCATTTAGCATTTGCTCATGTATGTATCATGTGACATGCATCATAAAAATAATTTATAAACAAGGGTTAATAATGTTAACCATGATTAATGGGTTGGATGAAATTGACTGACATTCTTATCGAATTGGTTTTGAGTCTGAAAGGACATGATTTCATTTTGAGTTCTTTTGAGAACATGGTACCTCCCCAGGTTGAGATGAGTTAATTGCAGTATGAGTTTATTTATTTAGTTATCTGGACCTTGAGAATCTAAATAGTATGTCCAAGTGTACTGGCTTACTATGTGCTTTGGTTTTCCTTTGTGGAATTCGGACTCTCCTCGCAAGAGATTGTCTTTGGTGAGTACACTACCCTAGTTTTCCTTTGTGGAATTCAAACATTCCCCGTAAGGTTTGTCCTTGGTGGGCTGACTGCTCTAGTTTTTTTTTGCAGAATTTTGACCTTCCTTTTTAAGGATTTTCCTTGGTGAGCAGAGGGGTAGCTTCCCCAACGCCCTAGTTTTCCTTTGTAGAATTCAAAACTTCCCCGTAAGGGATTGTCCTTGGTAGATGGAATAATTATTTTTCTCAATTATGAGACATTTACCATCGATTGCTTGAATCTATATGGAAGGTTATGCTCACTTATACAGGTTGTGTAGGAAGAATGAAGCTTATCTTTATATATGTGACTATAATATGACTTAGCATAATATGTAGGATGGTGTGTTTGAGACACTTGATTTGCAGGGTGAATGTTCATTTATAAATAGATATGTTTGATATGTTTATGTTGAGAAATGATTTATACAAGATGTGATTATGATAGTAAATTTCACATTGTTTACGCATGAGGTTTACATGTGATGGTGAGATATGCCATGTATAGTATGATATGCAGGTGACATGAATATGTAACAGTGAGATATATTATAAATAGCATGAGTAGATGCTTATGGAATGGAATTACGACATGAATGCACAAGTTATGTAGTTATCCCATGATAAATGAGTATTGTGGTGGATTATGTGATAAGTATTATATAATTATGTCTGTGGTGTCTTATTTGGATTTATATTTAGTATTTTAAAACCCTTGTTAAGCTTGTGGCTCACCCTTCTTTGTTGTGTTTTGTTTTGGAGCTGCATATCGTGCCATGCAGGATGATGGGCTATATGTAGAGCGTGTGGTTAGTGATGATCCTTATGAGGAGTTGCTTGGGATTATGGGTTTTATGATTGTTTTTGTTGCATATTGTGTTGAGACCTTTATAAACTTGATTATATTTCACACTTTATTAGCAAAGGTTGGCTTAAACTTTTATTAGCCATTGTGGGCTTAGACTTATAATTTAGTTATGTGTAAGATAATTATGACTAAGTTTGTGGGTATGTGTGTTGACTAATGTTTAAATTAGTAGTCCTTTTATCTGCGTATTTTGCTTTTGTACAAAGTATATAAGTGCAACTTCGTAGTGTTTTACCCAAGGATGAATTAAGTCTTTTTCAATCTAATTATACTTTGTTACACAGCATGCCGCGTTCCCATTGGGATGTGACAAGTTTGGCAGGTCATTATTTCTTTGTGTATAGCCTACTCCGCATGTGTGAGTTGGCCGTTCAAACATATGAGGGAGTGGACTTTTGGGCAGGTCCCTCCTCTCATTTAATCCGGCATTAAATGTTGTGCTCGGGGGTTAGTTTAATAATTTACTTATTTCTTATTTTGCACTATTTCTATCATGACCAAAGATTTTATAGAATATATAAAGAGTTAAAAAGTAAAATCAGAGCTTGCTCGGGCCGCAACCATAAACGTAACACCATAAACGTAACAAGAAATATTTTATTCCCCAAGAAATATACTGTCTGTGTACAAACACATAGGCAAAGAAATAAACAAGTCTTCTCAAGCCAAAAGTATGAACATATACATAGAAAATTATTGGTGTAATTGTAGACTCTGTGGTCAACCAGTTGAAGCTTCCAAAAGGTATCTTTATTGCTTTCTTCTACACCCGTCTATTCCACACCGGGTCCTGCAAGGTCTGGGGGGTGGTGAGTATTTTAAACTACTCAGTAGGGGTACTTATCCTATTAGACATAAATATAACACTTGGTAGTTTGTAAATCACAAGGTAAATAGACAATACTTTTTGAAAAAACTGTAAGGGTGTGCCTCTCACCCAAAAACTTCCCTAGGGCTTCTACCAACGTATCGAAGATGCTCCTAGGGTTTGTATTACTATTAAAGAATTTGCTGTGGGTACAAAGTAGCGACCTCTTACTCCTCTACCGATTTTTTGTAAAACACACCGTGCTTGTAGAGGGAAGAGCCACCCGTGCTCATGGGGCGCCGGGATCTAGAGAGCAAAGAGTTTTCCCATGATACTCTCTACCCTAGCGCGCGTAGCCTTGATAGTTGCCCTTCGTTAGGGGCAAATTAGGGATCTTGCCCTTCGTTAGGGGCGAATTAGGGATCTTGCCCTTCGTTAGGGGCTCACCAGGCTAATGTGTGTACCATGTATCCGATTCCAAATCGGATTTCCCTGTGTATTCTCTATTATAGAACTCTATCGGTACGTCTACCAATTTGAGTTCCAAACAATTAAATTTCTTACATGCCCGCCTCAAACGGGAATTTCCTTCTCTTTTTCTTCTTTTACGAAGATCAACCTTTCAAAATCCTAGCCTCACCTTTACAAGTCATGGTCATGTTACTGACAATGATTTATAAAGGTAGGGTTAGTCGCTCGTTCCAACGAGATAGTTACCCCTTCTCCATCTCATCTCAGTAACTCGGTGGTCATGATTGTACACATTTTCTAAATTTATTTTAATAGAGCAGCAATTCCATAAAAAACGTATTTCAATCTTACCATACTTTAAAATAATGGTGAAGCTAGATTTTCACATATAACATAAAGCATAATTCAAAAGAAAGCATAATTCAAAAGATAAACACTTAATAAATCAATTATACGAGGCAAATCTAAAACATACAAGAAAATTAGCTAGAATTATTCATATAAACTTTCAAAGACAACCAATGTAAGTATTTAGGTCATAAAAGAGGATAAAAGCCCCTACCTTGATTTCCGCACGGAAAAAATAACGATACTCTAGACAGCCCGAAATTAAATATTGGAGTTCTGAGCTATAGAGATCTCAAAATAGAAAAATAACTCCGCCATGATGTTCAGCACGCTCGATTTTGATAGAAATGCCTCATAAATCACTTAAATCGGACTTAAAACGAGGAAGAAAGGAAAGAAACAAGTTTGGAATGAACTGGATGAGAACTGATCCCTATTTATAGGGAAATGGGAGTGATGCATGTCAGACACGCGTCACACATCTGACGCGCGTCAGTTTTTTGACGCTTTAATTAAAAAAAATATTTTTTTTTAAAGTTTAAATATATCATATCTTCTTACCCTTTTGCGTTCTTTGTACCGATGGACTCGTATTGACGAGCCCTTCGAAACTAGACTAAAGTTGGATAGGTTATCTCACATTTTTAAATTAGGTCCCGCCCATACGACATGTTTCCCAAGGTCATAGCCTTTTGTCCTGACCTCCGTTTCGTGTATTTTAGGTTCGTTACGCTCGTCTCACCGAGCTCTATCTAATATACTTCATATATAAAAATTATAAAAAAAATACTTAAAAACTTACGGATGTTACAATTTCTCATTGCGAAGGGTAGTATAGGGATATCATCACTTTTTATTGTTTCTAGATTTGAAAACATATAAAAAATTAATACTTTTTTCTCCCTCCTTCGTAAAATGTAAAATTTCTTGATTTTTATACTAAAATTTAAATTGTTCTATAGTTATTCGCTTCAAAGGAAGTAAATGTCTAAATATTAGAAACTATAACATAGTTTTGGTCTTTAAATGCAATAATGAATAAAAAATGATACTCCCTTTTCCCCTCATTAATAGCTCTATTTGGTTTTTTATTTTGAAAAAAACATGGCTATTTACACTTGGGTTTATTTGTAGGTCCCCCAAGCAAAAGCAAAAAGAAGGTAATTTTTTTACTTTAATATCCCAATTATATCTTCTATTGGTTTACACTGTTTTCCCCCATTGTCTCAGTTTTGGTGGGAGGTACCTCCCACCAGATATTAATAGATTTAATGGGGACGTAGAGTCCCCATAAATTTGTGCAACCGTTGGCAGGGGCACCCTCTAAATGAGAAGTGAGTTGAATAAATGGAAACCATCGTTTGTGACATATTTTGATTGCGTCTGTGGGAGATCATACGAGGAGTCCAAATGTTTGAAAAACAGGCTACCTTATGGTTATAATTTAATGATAGTTTTGACATATTTTGATCGCGTCCAACATATGACGCTGATCTAGTGGTATTCTTGCAATAACCTTAAGTATAGACTACTATCACCATAAACAACGACAATATAAGCAAATTAAGAACAGCACAGAGCTATAAGTGCTTGTATTACATGTCTGATCCATGTTCTTGTTCATAAAAACGAGGTGGGAATCGAGGTGTGAGCATGATCTCTAGCGGACCTTTCTTGCGCATCATAACACCTTTGTTCTCATTCATGTCGATGGGTTTGTCTGGCTCGATCTCCATGTCAAACCCATGAATGAGACGAGCAAGTGTCAAGTAGAAGACCTGAAGAGCAAAGGTTATCCCTGGGCAGATCCTCCTCCCAGACCCAAATGGGATGAGCTCAAAATGGTTGCCTTTGAGGTCGACATGAGCATGGGTGGTAATGAACCTCTCCGGCCGGAATTCATTAGGTTCCACCCAGACGTTTGGGTCATGCTGAATCTTCCAAATGTTGACGAAGATTCTTGAACCAGCAGGAATATGGTAGCCACCAATTTGGCAATCTTCCAAGGCCTGGTGTGGAGCCCCAAGTGGGCCTGCAGGGTAGAGCCGCAGTGTCTCCTTGGCAATGGCTTGAAGGCAGGGCAGACTCTTGATGTCTGACTCTTCCACGTTCCTTTCCCTTCCAACGTGGGCATCCAACTCAGCTCGGGCCTTAGACAACACATGTGGGTGGTTCATTAAGAGAGCAAGGGCCCATGTCAGTGTCACTGAGGTCGTGTCTGTGCCTGCCAGTATGAGAGTCTACAAACACAAATGTGGAGTCAATACAACAAAGTTACTGTTGCAATGGCTACGGGAAATCACTCAACTATACCTAAGTCCTCAGTTTTAAGATTTGTCAAGCCTTATCAGCTTTTCTTACTAAGGCATAGTAATCAGTAAAGAAAGGCTGCTACATTATCTAAGAAATTATTTAAGAAATGATGAGAGAGAAATTTAAAAACCAGATCAAACAAGTTCCTACTTTAGATTCTAGGCAACTACAAGGTCGACACTGATATTTCAAAATATGTGCACTTCGTCAATCCTTTTTTAGTCAGTCCACCCTGATTATACACAAGTCGTAGATATTAATGATCCACATCCACAGACTAATTAAAAAAGGGGCAAAGAAAATTTCTTCCTATATTGAATTGGTTTTATAAATGCAAATAGCCAATAAGCGCGTCAACGCACTGCGAAAATTAACAGCAGGACTCTTTATAAATTGTTTTCATGAATAAGACATAAAATAAAGTAAAACTCCAGTTTTTTTGTCAAAGTGTTAGGTGTATATGATAATATCAAGGGAAGAAAAGTAGAGGATCGTTGAGCCAAGACTTAGTAGAATAGAAGTTTCCGCCGGTGACGCCCACTAGCAGCCAGATCTAGTTGCTGGAGTTGCCGGCTAGCAGCCAGATCTGGCTGCTGGACGACTGCGAGCAGCTGGTGGCTCCTCTAGCGGACCAGGCCTACTACTCGAGTATCCGGTGGTTATGGTGTCATTGGCCGGTAATTTAACTGTCTCGTGTGTCGTCAGAGTTGAAGTTGTTAGAAGAAATAAATAAAAAAATAAAAAAATTTGAGAGAAGGATGAATAAAATAAAGGGAAAAATACGATGAAATAAAGTAAAAAAAAATTACACTTTTTGAGAGACGCTAAAAAAAAAAACAGCATATAAATAGCATCGTTCTATGAGATATTGTTCATTCTAATGGAGAGAGTCCAGAAAACGTAAAAGATTATTAATTAGAATTACCAAACATGTTGCTTTGGCAATTGTATCTAGGTCGAAGGATTCAATCTTGGACTTGTCAAGTATAGAGAGCATGACATCGATGAAATCCTGATGAGAAACCATCCCGGTGTCTCTCCTCTGCTTATGCTCCTCCACCCAGCTGGAGATAACGTCGTCCAGATCTTCAGCTGTCTTCTTCATCTCTTTCAAGTGACCTCCCCAATCCAACCACTCAAGCCAAGGAATCACATCTGAGACAATTGGTGCACCAGCCAAATAGAAGAACTTGTTCACTACCTCCCTGAACTTCCTGGCCATGGTTTCATCCCCCGATATAGACTTGCCATAATACCTCTTCCCAGCAATGCTCATTACAACATAATTGAACGTGAGATCCTCAAACCACTGCTTCATGTCCACCTTAACTGGAACCCCCTTCTTCATATCCCACAACTTATACAGCTCATTTACATGAATATCGATCTCTTTACACCTGACTGCCTTTAGTAATTCGAGCTGACGAGATGAGAGAAGCTCAAGAGTGGCCATCTTTCGCATCTCACGCCAGTAGTGTCCATAGGGGGAGAGCACAAACGCAGCATAGTTGTAGCCCAAGTACTTCCCTGCGGCAGCAGGGGTGGGTCTGCCGGCAACAATCTTATCATTTACAGTGAAACACTCCTTGGCTGCCTCCCAGCTGCTGACTACGATCGTGCGGTGGACACCCAGCCGGAGAGCGAAGACGGGCCCATACTTGTCCGCAAGGGCGGCTAGTGTTCGGAAAAGTGGCTTGCCGCCCCCAAGTTCGAGGAGGTGGCCGATGATAGGCCGGCGTCCCGCCGGCTCCGGGACCTCCTTGTGGCTCTTGGGCCTTGAAACCCAATGTTGGTAAAGGTAAGCTAAGGCCACGAGACCCACAATTGTTTGTGCTATAGAAATTACATCCATGATACAGGAACGCACAGATGGTAGAGCCACTCTCTCCTCTCTAAGTATCAGTTTAAGTATCAGTTGGGTGGTTCCTCCTTCCACATATTTACTGATTTGTATGTTTGACGGTCATACATTGTAGTCATAATTGACGGTTTAGAAAATATTTTTCTTATAAGAATTGAGAAGGAAAGATGACAAAATTATTAAGTACGCAAATCGTTTATCACCGATTGACTATTCATACATGCAAATCATTGTTATTTTGGGCTCACGAGTTGTTGCACGTATCTATCACAGCACAATTTTTCTTAGAAGCATTTTTTTGGTTCACACTCAATGTGAGCCAAGCGTAAAGAATGTTTCGAAACTGTAAATTTTGAAAATCGATAGCGCATATGGTAGCTCATGATAGCACATGTATTATTTCCGCTATTATATACACTATAAATTTTTAGAATTAACGACTCCCTAACTTTTCTTATGGGCTGATATTTTTTAAAGCGCATAAAAAATACTTCCATATTCATTCAGAGGGGAAGACATGCACTAACACTATATCTCAAAACCCGTGAAAATGTATGAAACGTGGACCCAATTTTTCTCACTCTTCGCAAGACTGGTTCATGATTTATGTGATCTTTCTCCGGGTTGGCATTTATTTTCTTGGAGGACGTGGAATGTTGAACTCGCCCAAAACATGTGTAAACGACTTATGACAATTGGGTTGAGGAGAGGTCTATGCTGAGAGCATTATAATGGTTAAAAAATGCTACTTGGTTGAAAATTGCTACAGGTGCTCGCTATAGTTGATGTCAATAGTCTTGTGCCACCTATCAACATTAGACCTTATCTTTCTTCTCTAATGTAATTTCTTTTCTTCAAATAAATAAGGAAAAATTATTTAAATAATAATTAAAAAAAATATTTATTATTTTGGGAAATATTTCTTAAAGTGGTGTTCCTTTTTGCCTTGCAGGCGCCAGCTAAGCGGCTGGCGCGTGCGTGGCTTTTTTTTTTAAATTTTTTAGCTAATTTCATCGTTTAGAAAGACGAAATTAGATTTAAGTTGATTTCGTCATTCTAAACGACCAAACCGGTTTAATGTGTTAAACTTGACCCGATTTCGTCCTTTAGAAGGACGAAATCAACTTACGGCGATTTCGTCCTTCTAAACGACGAAATCGCAATACTCTCGGATTTTTTGCCGTTTCAACGCCCATAAACCGGATGCCATTACTATAGACCCGGGGTAAACCCGGTTCTTCGGGTTTTTTTTGTTACTTATCACTTACTATGTCTCAATTATTATAAGCTAATCTTTTTGTAAAAAACAAAAAAAAATTGATGCTAAGGTTGAAACTAATGTAGGTTTTAACTTTTTAATAATTTTTTCTTGCCCAAAGGGCTAATAGTCTAATAAATGATAATAACTCAATTACATTAGTTGTTAAAAAAAAGTCACCAAATCCATAAATGAACATGAATTCCTGACATCATTAAAATAACGAAATATTAATTTAGGTGTGTTGCATTAATGACAAAATTAAAGTGAATGTGAATGTGTAGCATTAATGGAATGTGGGTGTGCTGCATTAATGACAATATTAAAGTAAATGAGAATGTGTAGCATTAATGGCATTCTAGAGCACCAAATCTGGGAGCGTCCAAGAGACAAAGATGCTGTTGAGCTTGCAATTTGCCCAATCCGGTGATTTCGTCGTTTGAACGACGAAATCACCACACTTATACGCATTTCAAGCTAAAAAAAACACATATATTGTGCATTATTTAATTCTTTTAAATCTTTCAAGCTAAAAGAAAAACACATATATTGAGCATTATTTAATTCTTTTAAATCCTTCAAATCCACCTTCCTCCTCCTCCCCACCAACCTTAACCCGGACCTAAAGCTTCCTCTCCGACCCGACAAAGCTTGATACTCTGGACTCCGGCGACGAGGACTTCTATTCCTTGCTTTTGAGTTTCCCCGTCCCCCCTCCCATCCGCACCTCCCCTCCTTACCCCTTCTAGGATTCCCCTAAAAATTCTACTCCCGACTCCGAGTCTGACTCTTCTTCCCTCCCCACCCTCCTCTCCTTCAACTACCCTATCTACAACTACCCTTATGCGAGATCTTCCGCCCGGATTTCGACCACAACTCCGGCGCCCCTGGAGCTATCATTAGCGTCGTCGAGATGCTCTTTCATTGCAACATCCTCGCTCTCGCAGACCCGACGATGCCAGCGAAATCATGAAGATGTCTATCCAGTAGAGCAATGATAGCTCCATGCACAACTCATAACATTAATTTTAAAAAAAAGTGAAAAGTGTCGCGATTTCGTCGTTTAGAAGGACGAAATCGCCGTAAGTTGATTTCGTCCTTCTAAAGGATGAAATTGGGTCAAGTTTAAGACATTAAACCGGTTTCATCATTTAGAAGGACGAAATCAAGTTAAACCTAATTTCGTCCTTCTAAACGACGAAATCAGTTAAAAAATTAAAAAAAAAAGCCACGCAAGCGCCGGTACAAATTTGGCGCTAACGTGACAAAAAGGAACACCACTTTGGGAAATATTTCCCAAAGTGGTAAATATTTTTTTTAATTATTATTTAAATAATTTTCCCAATAAATAATTGTATATATGCCAAAAGTACCCCTTACTTTTGAATGTCAGCATTAATGCTCAAGCAGCCCAACTACATTCAATTTCCTTTTTTATAATATAACATTAATACACAACATAAGTCAAGTCTTGCCTCACCATATTTAAGTATTTTTAATTAACAGAGCCTCTAAGACATCATAAACCCTTTGAGTTTTTAGGATATCAAAATTTAGGGGCTGTTTGTTTGCCAAATCCATAAAAGATTTTGACGATTCCCTCAAAATTTAGCGCAAAATCATCAAAATTCTGGTTGGATAGAGAATGTAAACGGAATTAAAAATTCTGCCTAAAATACAATTTGGACATGTTTCCATCCCGAATCACATAAATAGATTCTAGAAAATGTGTGCAACCGAAAATATGCATTATCGTGTATTTTCGACCCTTACCCCTCATAAATGATTCGCCCTGTTCTCCTCTCGAACCTTATCTCCTCACTTGTTTTTCCATCTTTTCTCTCGTCTCCCTCCCCTCACATTCTGTTGAAGTTAGTGCTGTCAGAGAAGCTAGTGCTGCCATCGAAGCCGCTATCGTCGAAGCTAGTGTTACCATTTGCAGTGTCATCGGAGCGAGTTGTGTTGTGGACTTCCTTCCCCCTCCTCGATAGCTCGCTCGGTTCCTCCCTTCTGTAAATTGTGTGCTCAGTTGCCGCCTCTAGTCTGATCTACTTCTGCGAACCAGGTAAGGCCATTTTCTTCTCTTCTTGTTTGATTTTGTCTTTTCTTCTTGATCGCATACTTTCACTGAATTTTTTGGCAGTCATGCATTTTGATTAGGGCGATTCTCCCAAATCTAACTGATACGTGAAAAATGATTTTTTTTTTTATGATTTGCATTCAGAATGTGTTTTTTTTCATTCCTTCCTTCATCGATAAGTGAAGGTTCGTTTGAATTATTTTTTTAATGATATGTGGCCCAATGTTTGGGCGAATTTAGGTCCTTACGTAGCTATCATTCAATCATCTAGAAATTCCCCCAAATGTCAATGATATGTGATAAAATATTTATTTTTTCATGATTTGTGTTGAAATTATTTTTTTCTCATTCCTTCCTTCTCTGAACTTCGGCGTGTGTATGGTTTTTATCGTTGTAGCCTATCCTCACTGATTCATGGCCAAATCTTTGGGTGAATATTAGGCCCTACTCAGCTATGCTACAATTTTTCACCAATTTTCCCTACCCTCAGTGATCAGCCTTCAAATGTTTCTCTTTCATGATATGTGGTTTACTATTTAGGCCAATTTAGGCACTCACTGTTACACCTAAACTATTGATTCGTCAAATTGAGCTAAAGCTTAGGGTTATATAACTTGCAAGTGCACAAGTGGATGTAGTCTTGCAAAGTTGAATCTACAAGGATTACTTTTGTGTGACTATCAAAATGATTACAAAATAAGTGAAATAAAGAAAGATTAAGAAAGAAAAAGTAGAATAGTATTGAGGTAATAAAGAGTTAAGAAATCAATAAGTAAAACACTAAGGCATTAAGGGTCATTTTAACATCTAATGATGTTCTTCATGTGTCATGTTATCTTAGTTAGAATTGAATGAAGATTCTATCTAACAGGAAAATATTAATAATAAAAATAAAAAAAAAGATAAAAAATACTTTGGATAGATGAATAATAAAAAATAATTGTTTATTCGAGAGTTCTATGTATCAAAACCACAAAAGATCAAAAAGGAGAGCCTTCAAGCATCTTGTGTGTTAAGATCACTAAGAAATAAGAAGATAAATAATATTAAATAACCATAACTTCAAATAACCAATACTTACTTGAAACCATTGATGAAACATGAATAGAACTCTATTAGATTGTTACTTAATAGTTGCATGTTTAAGAAATACTTTATTAATAAGGAAAAATTTACAATGAGCACATGCTCACACATGTCACCATGAGCCAAGGTATAATGGGAATGGATCTAGATCCCACTGTGAAGGGGTTAGACAACTTGTCGGCTATTTGCCCCTTGAAGATGTCCAACCTCACACTGATGCGCATGAGTATAAGTTCATAATAATGAAAATGCAATTAACAATAGAGTTTTTTCCATATTGCCTGGCCAAAGAATGAAATATTCCATATTTCCTGGATTTTAAACGGAAATGCCATATAACCTATTTATGGACCAAAATGCCCTTAGATTTCCACTATATCAGGTTTTAATGTAGAGAGTAATAAATACACAACAGAACAATGATGCGTTGTTCCGATGGGCTGGGAGTCATTGATAGTGAACAGAACTCCTTGGCGGGAGCTGACTGGTGGTGACTCATCTGCGAGAGTTGATGAACAAGAGAAAAGTATTTTTTGGGACTGTTGACGCTGTGTGAGTGCTCCAAAAGCTGCATTTTGCAGAAAGGAATCATTCTTTCACACCTAACATGGATAGGATCGGTATTTGCATCCATTATAACGGAGAGTTAGGCAATGATGACATGTATATTGGTGGAATGACACGGTTGATGGATATTCATCCGTTAGTGAGCTTCGGCAACCTGCTAGGGCAAGTCAAAGCATGACTTTCCGTCAATTGTAATGTTAGTTTGAAGTATTTAATTCTATCATCCCAATCATCCATGTATATGAATTACAAGACGATGAGGACCTTCAATCAGTGTTCTCCATTCATAAGAAGGCAAATAAGGAGGTGTTATTGTTGTATGCCAAGATGAAACAGCCCGACAATGGTGATAAATCACCATCACTCTCCGTTGAAAGGAACCAGATAGTCAATAGAGTTGAATCACCCGTCATAATGGCTCATCCCAGCACTAATGTCAGATTTCATACCAGATTCAATGAAACTCAGTTCACCTTTGAAACTGTCAAGTAACAATATTTAAATCTTTAGATGGGTAGCTTGCAAGCTAAGGATTACTAGAAGCTCCTCAAATTGGGTGCACATTTTCTAAGTCTATTGCATTTCAAGAGGGTCTTGATCGACTTAGCAATAAAGGCGAATTTCACGTATCGTGTTGTGGATGGAAACCGGAATACGTATGCCGCAAAGTGCTCCAATGAAACTTGTAACTGGTATATAAGGGCTTCAAATATAGGAGATCATGTGACTATCACGAGGTTAGTGTCGACTCATTCATGTGGAACCCAAAGGACGTCAGCTGACCATCCCCTAGCATCGCACTTTTGGATAGCGAGAAAATGTTATGGTCTCTTTAAAGACTCTATGGACATTACACCTAAAAGCATAACAAGTTATATTTTGAAGCACTGGGGCATAACTACGAACTACAAGAAATGTTGGCATGCAGGTAATGCATGAGAAGAAATGAAGTGTTGATTTAGTGTCACGATACGTTAGTCTAGCGTGTTATTGTTTACACGCTTAAACTATAGTCGATATCGTGTTACCACACAACATACGTCAATGTCGTGTTATGACCCACATGACATACGTCCATATTGTGTTACCATAAACACAATTAGGCATCATGTATGGATTCTGATCACACAAAAATATAAAATGTTGTGCGATCGGGAGCACGATGTAAACCGGTGTCGTGTAACATTTACTAAATTGTATTTGGTCATGTAGTCAAAGCTCTAACTAATTTAATAGATGGTGATCCAGACAAATCCTACCGCTTACTTCCTTCTTTTGGGAGGCAGATAGAATATATAAATCTGGGAAGTGTAGTTGTGCCAATGAGATCATGTGGCATTCCTAAACCTATGGGTAGGTACGATTTCAAAAGAGTATTTTGGATGTTTGGGCCCGTTGTGAGAGCTTTTAGAATAACCTTCAGGATGTTGCTAACGGTTGATGCAACTTTCTTGAAAGGAAAGTATCCTATACAACTATTGATAGCAACTGCACTGTACGGAAACAATAATATGTTGTGTGTTGCATTTGCAATGGTTGAGAGCGAATGTGAGAAAACTTGGTGCTTGTTTCTTTAGTAGCTTAGAAATCATCTATTCTCGGATCCTCTAGCCAAGTTGGATGTAATCGTTTTAGATAGATAGAAGGGATTGACAAATGCTGTGAAGAAGTTTTTCCCATCTACACACCACGGGTATTGCATCCGTCACATGGCAGCAAATATGCTAGACAGATTCAAGGACAATAACCTAAAGAATCAGCTCTATGTTGCAGCCAAAACATACAGACAGAATGTGTACGATGAAACAATGAACAACATGAAAGAACATAATCTGGAAGCATATGCTTGGCTAAATAAGATAGGTTTGGATCATTGGGTCAATGTATCATTTACAAGGAAAAGATATGGAACACTAAGCTCCAATAGGTCTGAAAGTGCAAATGCAATGTTCAAAAAAGCTAGGTCGATGCCTATAACGCGTTTAATTGAGCACATGATGGAGCACACAACGACATTATTTGAAAAATGTCAGACGGACGGTTAGAATATGATGCAAACCATTTGCCCGAAAACACATCAAAAACAGGCGAGAAGAAGCAAGGAATGTGATTTTATTGCCTGTGTCACTGTATGAATTCCAGGTTAATTCACTACATCACTAGGTACATTGCATTCATATGGCGATGTACATAGCTTGTGCTCATTTATGCGTTAGGGATACATAGCATGTTAGTTTACACACGTTATTGTCCTTCAAGATGTAAGTTGATGGGTTTTACGTAACAATCATAAGACATGTCGGGTACTCGAGAACACGATAAATTCATTTATCATGCTCTCTTACTCACGATCTTTTCTTCATAGGATGTGGTAAACCTATCCTGAGCCCTTACATGCAGCGAAAGATCGGCACCAGTGGGCACCGACTGGAATTATGCCTACATTCAACCCACCTATCCCTCAAAAGCAGTGGGAGCATCCACAAAAAAATCGGATAGAGTCACAACTTGTAATATCCCTAATTTTCCTATGTTTCAAAAATTAAATATGTGGAAAATAGGGTGTTTGACCTATTGACATTCTTAGTAAAATGTCTACCTCCCTAGATAGAATTTGTGGCTGAAACTAATTTTATTAGAAAATAGATAGAAAGAGCTTCGAAACACCACTAAGAACGTGTGAATCGGAGTTCAGATGAGGGAGATACAATTGTTCGAAGTTAAGCTTATTGCATAGGGCCCGTTTACCCCAATTAGATGCCTTATTCGTGTTTGGAGTTAGATATCCTACTCATGCTTAGAGTTAGATATCCTACTTGTGCTTAGAGTTGGATGTTCTACTCATTCTTGGAGTTGGATGTCCTACTCGTGCTTAGAGTTACTCGTACTTAGAGTTAGATGTCCTACTCATGCTTGGAGTTAGATATCCTACTTGCGCTTGGAGTTGGATGTCCTAATCATGTTAGGTATTATGAGTCCTTAATGTGCTAGGAGTTAGGAGTCCTAAACGTACTAGGAATTAGAAGTCTTAAAAGAACTAGGATTTTAAAGAGGTAGAGAGTCCTAGCGGGTTAAAGACTCCAAGGAAGAAGGAGGATGCAACTAGAACTTTGCTGATATGAGATAGCTTGTGAGCATATGACTTCTAGCCCACGTAGGAGTCCGAGGAATGATAGGAGTGGTGGAAAAAGTTGGAGGAGGGATCAACTATACATCTAGTTGGGTTAGAACTCTTTTGGGACCGTTTTGAGCATGTATGTAGGTTGGAATCCTATTGTTAATGGGGCAGGGATTGTAATTCCGGGATTGTAATTAATGGAGAGTCTTAGAGGAGGAGGGCACCCAAGAGTTTGAAGAAGGGAAGCCTTATATAAGAAAGGATTGATTTTGGTTCAGCTCTCTCTTCTCCATCTCTTCCTTCCTCTTCCTTCTCTCAGCAAGGACCTCCATAACCAGCAATTTTGAAGGCACAAATCAGCCACCTTTCGATTGAATCAAGGCCTAGAAGCATAGGAGAAAAGGCTAGGAGCTTTGGGGATGAATTGGTACAAGTAGGTGCTTCCTTTTACACCCTTAGGAATGAGGTTTTGATATATATAATTTAGCCATAATTCAGCCTGATTCTAGGGGGGTTTCTGATGTCATGAATCATCCTTTACTTGTTTTGAATGATTGTGATTTTATCGTTTATGTATATGGCTGTATTGTGCATACAATATCCTGATTTTTGTCAAGTAGATTAGTCTTAATTCATGGAAGCATGTTGCTGATTGTTGTTATCTACCATAGCCCTATGTTAGGCATGAATGATTACGATTCTAGTCATGTTTATCATCCATAATTTGGGCATAAACTCTGCTGAATTTTATCCCTGGTTCGTGGCCTTAGTTTAGGCCCTGCTTTAGCATATTTTATCCCTGGTTTGTGTCCTTTGTTTAGGCCATACTTTGGCCAATTTATTCCTTGATTCGTGGCCTTACATTAGGCCATACTTTGACCAAGTTAATCCCTGATTCATGGCCTTACATTAGGCCATACTTTGGTTAAGTTAATCTCTGATTCGTGGCCTTACATTAGGCCATACTTTGACCAAGTTAATCCCTGATTCGTGGCCTTACTTTACGCCATACTTTGGCTAAGTTAATCTCTGATTCGTGGCCTTACTTTAGGCCATACCTTGGCCAATTTAATCCCTGATTCATGGCCTTAGTTTAGGCCATACTTTGCCTAATTAAATCCCTGATTTGAAGCCTTAGTTTAGGCTGCACATTGGTCAAGTAAATCCCTGATTTGAAGCCTTAGTTTAGTTTGCACATTGGTCAAGTAAATCCCTGATTTGATGCTTATGTTTAGGCTCTACTTTAGCCAAATTAATACCAAATTCTCAACATTGATTTATGCTATAATCATGCTGAGAGAATACCTAAATCTCAGCCCTAGTTTAGGTTGTATTGTTGCATATCTAATACTTGATTCTCAGCTTTGTTTTAGATTATAATCTTGCTGAATGAATCCTTAATGTTAGAGCCTTAGTTCATGGATTGTTTCAACCTATGTTGTCTTTGAATTCCAGCCTTGATTGTTTCAGCTTGAACTTGTCATGTTAGGTGGTTGACTTGAGATATGCATCTCAGCCCCAAAATCCTTGTCATTATAATGTTGAATTGGTCAGTTCATCTCAGCATGAGTCTGAGTTCTTGTCATGTTGATCATTCTGATGGTTGCATTTATTATTGTTGTGTTAAGTTATATAAGTAAATTAAGGTTAATAAAGACTATCAAGAGATTTTGGTTATCTTTGGATTGGGGGGAGAACACCTATTCAAGATAATGACTAAATACCCTCTTTAGGGTCGGGACCAGTTCATGAAGTGAACGGGGCCCTGACATAGAATTTTACCTTGGTTAATGAACCGAGGGTGGTTATGGGATGTTCTTAGAGTCAGAGTTTAAGCTCACAGTAATAGCCATGGCGGATATTTAGACCTTCTTGGTCTCCATTTCTTCAGGACGATGGATCCCTACAAATGCGCAACCCAGGTTTTTGAGCATCATGGAAGGCTCATCTACCTCTGGCCAGTGTGTCCATGAGCACAGCTGGTACCTAAATCTCTAGGCTCATGGCTGATCCAATTGGATCTCTAGAGATGCTAGGATTTCTGATAATAGCCATGACGGTAATCTTTTAGACCCCTGTGGTCTCCGCTCCTTTGGGACGATGGATCCCTGCAAACGCGCAAACCAGGTTTTTGAGCATCATGGAAGGCTCATCTACCTCCGGCCAGTGTGTCCATGAGCAGAGCTGGTACCTACATCTCTAGGCCCATGGCTGATCCAAGTGGATCTCTAGAGATGCTAGGATTTTTGTTAGTATACATTTACTCCTTTGAGCGGGAGTCGGTATTTTCAGGTAACAATTAGTACATTGTTTCCTGAACTGTGTCCATTGTTTTGTGCATTGTGATGGTCTTCATTGGATAAAGATCAATCCATGTTTCTCGGCTATGTTATATTCAGTGCTCTGTATATTACCCTTATGTGGTACTATTTACAAGATGTTAGCATTAATTATTGAACAAGGGTTGTGAGATAATTAATAATATTGTTTGATATTGCTTGTTAAGTAGACAAGTGGAATGATAAAAGGACTTGCATAAAATGTAGGTTGCTTTAAAATACTTAAGCATTGCATGGGTGATGCTATGCTTCTTAGTATAGTGTAGTTTTTAGGCAGAACTACGTCTGGATCCGATCTTGTTGGAAACATTGGAGATGTTGTCTGATGAGTACGTAGGCAACTAACATCGGGTGATGTTGGCCCGATCCGAATAATATTAATAAAACCTTTTGTCCTTTGGAAGCTCTTCTCCTGAAAGTGGAGAGATTCCATTGTTGTTGTTGTGGTTGTTTTGTTTGCTATTTTACAGATTCTCCATGCGATGAGAAGTGAGACCAAGGCAGGAGCTCAAGAGGTTTCTGCATTTTTGAAACTCCGATACGTAAGTGTACCTTAACGTGAGAGTCAACTTGTTATTTATTTTCAGACGGGTGATAGACTTGTATTTAGATGGATGAGCTGGTCTTTATGAATTTTCAGACGTTAAATAATATCATATGATTTAATATTCGTATTTGTGAACCCTAGTTATCATGACCTGGATATTTAATCGGCTGATTTGTTTTGTGTTTAAGAAAGGAAAAAAAAATATTATCGTGATCTATCGTGTGCCTCTCGAAGCCCTACAAAAATGTGGAACATGCGGTCAGTTGGGTCACAACCGCAAACGATATACCAACGCACAAGGAGGGCCCCCCAATGTGGCAGATGTCCCAAAGACAAGCCGAAGGAGGTCAAATAATAGCGTACGCAAATGGTGCAGGAGGGAGAACATCGATCAGGCTTACCTTTTCCACCTATGTTCTCCATATGAAATTTTTTGTATATGCATCGTCTTATAATAATAAGAAATATGTAATTAACGTGTTCCTAAAAACATGACATGTTGTACATAGGAGATAATGTATACGTTGTACGTGTTACTAATTACGCGATAATATATATTGATTATTAATTCTTATGTCAAACTGTCCTTTGCGTACACGATGTTAAAGTGTCCTTTGCTTACACAATGTCAAAGTTTCCTTTTCTTACATGATGTCAATGTGTCCTTCACTTATAGATATTTGGCATATCGTGTATTCAAACACACGACAATTCCATGTTCGTAATTTTCAAATTACAGAGGCATTATTCCCGAGGCATCAATACCTTCAATTACCTGGCGTTCCTTAACCGTCTCACCCTGCTTGTAATATATATATATATACATATATATATATATTATGGTTAGGGTTTGCAGAATACTCACTCACTGGTTCTTCGCAAATATTGTGCTAGCTGCGGCTGGTGAATTAGTCTGTCATCGGATACGGTACTCCCCTATATCTGATGGTGGGCATGGTTCGCTAGACGGCAATTTAGCAATGACTTTCTCACAATGATGTTCTTCGTGGAGACATATCATTTGGGATATTGCTATAGTAGCGGCTAGTGAATCGACCCACCATCAGATACAGTCACCACCTATATCCGATAGTGGGCATGATTCACTAGATGGCGATATATCAATTTCTCCAATGATCTGTCACATCGGCGCCCTATTCGATAGACGACAATTTAGGTTTTGTAGAATGCTCACTCATTGGTTCATTGCGGAGACGGGTCATTCGAGAGATTGCTTTGGCGGCAGCTGGCGAATCAGTCTGCCTTCAGATATGGTCCTCGACTATATCCAAAGGTGGGCATGGTTCGCTAGACCGCGATATATCAATGTCCCTAATAATCCGTCACTTGGGTTTGAGAGTCTGTAAGAAGATTGCACGCCAATTGATCGTTGGCGATGAGATAGATTGTTATTTTTTTTGTATTTTTAAAGTTTTGTAAAGATTAGTTTTTTGTATGTAATAAATTAATAACAGTTGTATATTTCTTCTCATTGAAAGTTGTCTTTCCCGCACATTGAGAGTAGTAATGTGATGATTTTCTGCTTTCTAACACGCTATCAATATTGATCCCAACGACAAGCCGAAAGAGGTCGATTAACAAGATATAAGTAATTAACGTGTTCCTAAAAACACGACATGTTGTACAGAGGGTGTAGTGTATATGTGTATCGTGTAAACAACAACACGACCAAATAGGCAATCGTGTTACTAATTACATGATCAGGCTTACCGTTTCCATCTCCGTTCTTCAGTTGACATTTTTTGCATATGCATCGTGTTATAATCAATACAAAATATGTAATTAACGTGTTCCTAAAAACACGACATGTTGTACATAGTGGATAATGTATATGTTGGACGTGTTACTACTTACACAATATTGGTCATATCATGTGCTCGAACACACGACAATTCCATGTTCGAAATTTTTAAATTGCAGAGGCGTTATTCTGAGGCATCAATACCTTCAATTACCTAGCGGTCCGTAACTGCCTCACCCTGCATATATATATATATATATATATATATATAGGGTTAGGGTTTGTAGAATGCTCACTCACTAGTTCTTCGCAAAGATTGAGCTAGTGGCGGCTGGTGAATCGGTCCTCAATCAGATACGGTCCTCACCTATATCCGATGGTGGGCATGGTTTGCCAGACGATGATTTAGTAATGACATTCTCACGATGATGTTCTTCGCAGAGACTTATCATTCAGGATATTGTTGTAGCGGCGGTTGGTGAATCGACCCACGATCGGATACAGTCACCACCTATATCCGATTGTAGGCATGATTCACTTGATGGCGATATATCAATTTTTCCAATGATCTGTCACATCGGTGCCTTATTCGATAGACAACAATTTAGGGTTTGCTGAACGCTCACTCACTGGTTCTTTGCAGAGAGGGGTCATTCTGGAGATTGCTTTAGCGGCGGCTGGTGAATTGGCCCGCCATGGAATACGGTCCTTACCTATATCCGATGTGGGCACAATTCACTAGACGGCGATATATCAATGCCCCTAATGATCTGTCACATGGTTCGAGAGTCTGCAAGGAGATCATACGCCAACTAATCTCTCTCGCCGAGACGGATTGTTTTTATCTTTGTATTTTTCCACTCCTCTGTAAAGATTAGCTTTTTCGATGATACTTGTTCAAGCATTTATGCTTTAACACGATCTGTTTGTAAATCGTGTTGCAGACTACATGACATTTGATGAAATTTGTATTTTCTTTTCAAATGAATTTCGTAAATATTGTGTTAACATTCACACGATGAGGTACCATAACCTAATTATGAGTTGACGACTGCGATAATGATTATTGTTTCATATTGTGTAACCCATTACATGATATGAAACAATGTGTGCAATTGAGCACACGACAATTGCATTAATTTTAGCACACAATTCCCGAAGAGTCACCACAATTTATGGGATTTCAATTAAATTAGGATGACCAATTCGCGAGGAGTCATTTCCAATTTCCAATTACACTATATATGGAATATTTAAGTGCCTTCTCCATTCCATTGGCAACATGTTTCTTAAAACTGTCCACCTCGGCAAAGTGGTGACTGTGATCACCCTTTAGAGGATTGTACCACCTAAATCTTTTCTCCTTGCAGCAGATAATAAGCAATAGAAAGTGGCCTTTGATGTGAATAGGAATGAAACCACTCTTCGTGTTAACATTCAGGCCTTTCAATAATATGCTAGAGAGTTTGCCCTCCTTCTCCACCTGCCCTTCCCAGTGCCAATGTTAAAGTAGTGTTGAATAGAGAAATTGCCGAAAAAATAGTTGGGGTACGTGCCTGGATTTCTCATATTTCGTTTATCTAGTAGTTGGAAGAAGACGTCGATGACCTACACAATACCATATGTGTTAGTAATGACACTATATGCTACCGATCGTCATATGACTTTACACGATTAGTATCTATACCGTGTTTACGATCACACGACACATTCACAAGTCGTGTATTAATTAACATGCTAGTTTTACTTCAACAATTACAAGTCGATAGTTAGTGTATATGAAAACCAACGATATGATCCTATATCGTGTAATTGATAAAACGATAATTCATTGTAATATGCGTAAGATATTCAGTCCTTTGATTGATAACACGATAGAGCTTAAAACGTATGAGCAATGAATAGATATTACCTCATTCGTTATGCACTTCTGCTTTAATAG
Organism: Saururus chinensis; assembly: GCA_035235625.1. Lineage (NCBI taxonomy): Eukaryota > Viridiplantae > Streptophyta > Magnoliopsida > Piperales > Saururaceae > Saururus > Saururus chinensis. The sequence goes on from CP141142.1 coordinate 25,291,384, forward strand.
AGATAGGTAGTCAGTGTAGAGGAGTGTCTCTACGGGCCACTACTTGTATGGGTTGGATAGAAATTTTATGATAATTTCTTTAACTGCTGGGTCCTAAACCTCTAGGTAGAACACCAACTCTGTGTCAAGATAGTCCTTCGGCCACAGACTTGTCTCCTCATTCGTCTTAGTTGCAGTATCTTCTTCGACATCTTCAACATTGCTGATACTCTCCATAATGTCCGCATCTACTGGAGGAGTATCTGATATAGTGCCTCACTATAAACTACAATTGGGGCTGTTGGTTCTGGGGTGGGAGACTTTGGATGTGCTTGCTGGATAATGCTTGGGCCAGGGACCAAAGCCAGAGGTAGTTCATCACCAGGCTTTCGAGGCTGGTGACTGTATCCAGACTTTGCTAGCTTCTCATTAACGTAGCTGCTGAAAAGCTTTGGCTTCTTTGCTACTTTAGCTGCAACTTTCTTCACATGCTCCTGACCTTGAGCAGATGGATTAACTGTGGTGGACCTCAACTTTCATTGAACATGAGGTACAATGGGAGGGCCAGGAGAAGCTTTCCACTTCACTCTGATTTTTACTCGTTTGGGTACTGTTCCTTTATTCGCTTGCTGAGGTGCTTCCGGTCCCTTCAAGGGTTGTTCCAGAATCTCCAGTTGGTCTGCGGATCCCTTCAAGGATAACACGCTTGAAGCCACGTCGTGTTTCCAGTAACATGATACCTTACGACCGTTTAATGTCCTATCTACGATATAATACATAGTCGTGTTTTCAAGAACACGATATATCTACGTGCATGTTAAATGTCGCATGTCTGATAACAGGATTGAGAGTTCGTATCGTGTGACTGATGAGGCGATATTCATCTTTGTGAAACATATCATGTCATTATAAATACAATATTAGAATTCACATATTATAAAACATATGACAGTTACCTAGAGCACTAATGAAGCCCCTACAAGAATTTCGGCTGTGGCGAAACGCTTGTCCTGTCTGCTCATGATGTTCCGGTGGGCTGCCGATATGCCTCTCATCAGCAAATCATGTACGACGCTTGCCCAATTGTAGCTCCCCATGACGGACATGCCATCTAAGTAATCACACAGAGCTGGGGATACGGATCTATTACTCTACGTGAATAACACAAGGACACCCATGTGCACGATAGCCAACCGTGCTAAGTCCTTGTCTGAAACATTCCTTGTTTCTGCAGCCACTTATTTGAACAATTTTTCTAGTCCTGTCTTTTCCGGCCGCTTCCCTTGGAAGAACTTCTTGTAGACTTCCCCCTTGCCTTGGGCAGCCTTCCCCTCACTGCTTTCCAATTTACACGGATTCCCTTTTCCACTCAACCCTGTGATCATAGCCACTTCTTCCACTGTAAGGGATAGTCTTTTGCCTCTTATGTTGAAGACCTCTAGTGAGTCATCCCAACAATTACCAATGAGTACATCCAATAGTGGCCTGGAGATGATAATGGGCTCGCAATCATATATTGTGTAGAACCCATACTCCACTAAAATCGCCTTGCATCCTGGACGTGAATCTACATGGTCTTTTGATAGACGCAGTCTAGCGGGGAAACTATTCATTCCTAGACCCGGTCTTCTACTGTAGATTCTCTTCTTCTTCTCTTTTGCAACCTTCACAGACTCCGCCATTTGATGTAATACTCTAACTTTACGTGTGGAAAATTGGATATATATATATGTTAATCAACAATAGGTCGTGACCATAATCAATAGCCGCATCGGTTCACACTTTTCTAACCAACTTCTACAAAGACGATAAGTATATGTATCGTGTAATTGAACGTACGCTAACCGGCCCTCGTATACACGACATCATTATGGTTAAACATTGTGTTTCCACCATCTTATTGAGCACACAATATATGACGTATCGTCTTTCTAACACAACGATAGTCACGCTAAATAAAAAATGCCCTACCACAAAATCTCTGCTATTGTTCTCCGAGCCGGATTGAACACTCGTTTGGCTGCTACTTTTCAGGAATCGCCGCAAACCTAATCCGCGTTACAAAGAAGAACTAGCTTTGGGGCATATAGTTTCAAAACTCAGCTTATGACAAACCCTCGTTCAAAAACTCATTCTTCGCAAACTCAAACTCATTCCAAAACAGAAATTCCTAATCTTCGATGTTTTGGTCGGATAGGTCGCAAAATCTTCTCACACACCACTTACACGGTGTTCAATTAGGGGACTTTCCAATCGGAAGTGAGTTTTCAATCAAAACGGAGTTTTCACTCGGAAGAATCGCCGACATCTAAAGTTGTATAACACTAAATGCAACTTTGTGAGGGTTTAACACGATATAAAACCCTACCTCCGGTCAGGGGTATTTTAGTCTAAATTTTAGCTTATATCGTGTTATTCCAAGTCATATGACATTTCCATTTAAAATCCAGAAAATATGAAAAATATTTCATTCTTTGGCAAGGCAATATAGAAAAAACTCTTAACAATATCACTCCATTTTGCATGATTGCAAGGCCAGAAAAGGTGTCCTCTATCAAAATTTTATACTAGTGCCTTTGGGTACCCATTGCACTGTATAAAAACTCAATATCTCAATTTTATTGATAGCAGGATTAATCTTTTTTTTTTTGGGTCTCAAATATTAAACAGTTATTCCTTTCAATTTAATTTGCGAGATAATGACAGGATTTTTGCGGTTGGCAAAAGTTATCAAATTCGGGCTTAGAATAGGAATGCGGCTTTTGAATTGTTCTTTAATGTCTTTAATCAAAGTATGTGATTGCCTAATGAAAATCTTGACCCATTACTCGAAGTATTCTACAAGGTTAGGTGGGCTCGTGTGTCCCAAGTATCTTCGGTCGGGTGCGTGAATGTTCAACCAAATTTATATCAATTTTACACTCCCCGTGCCTGAAGAAGGCCGATGCATTATTGTACAACTATGCGACAAAGAGAAGGGAGAAGTGAACAAAAATTAAGTCTATGGAGAAATTTCAGCTCAACACAGCGTCATTCTATACACATGTTTCGGGCGCGAGTCAAATATTCCACACCTACTAAGAAAAAGCCGCCTTGAGTAGTTGCAAGGCTCCCAAATTCTACATTTCTTTTGGCAACTTTAAAAATAAAATTGACCATTTTTTTAAGGTAGAGGTCTCTCACCCCCAATTTTAAGCAGCCTACGCCTCTTAACACAATTGATATATATATATATATATATATATATATATATATATATATATATATATATATATATATATATATATATATATATATATATATATATATATATATATATATATATATATATATATATATATATATATATATATATATATATATATATATATAGGGTTTAGGGTTGCAAGGCTCCCAAATTCTACATTTCTTTTGGCAACTTTAAAAATAAAATTGACCATTTTTTTAAGGTAGAGGTCTCTCACCCCCAATTTTAAGCAGCCTACGCCTCTTAACACAATTGATATATATATATATATATATATATATATATATATATATATATATATATATATATATATATATATATATATATCATTTGTATCATTTGTATATAGCGGGGTGGGTTGGGTTGGCTAAAGAGTGGAAACAAACCCCTAATCCTTTTTATTATTGACTGCACCCTTCCTCTCCAATTTGTTTTTGAAAGGGCACCATATTCTGAGATCTAAGGGTACTAGCGGTGGCAGCGGCCCAACAAGTTTAGCATTGCCCATAGCCCACTCCAAGAGGGCTGCGGGCCAACCTACTAGGCCCGCCCAAAATATTTTAAAAAAAAGAGGTTGTAGCTTGGGCCTCCTCCTAGCCGTGTAGCCACCTCTTCCCAGCTGCAACCTAGCCTGGTCATGCTCTGGCCTAGCCGGGTTGCAAGGCTTGGGTGGTATGATTTCCTTGTGAGCATGTGAGCTGGCCCATAACTCAGGGCTACTAGGCCGGGCTTGGATGCCCAAGTCTAGCCCGGCCAAGTTCCTGAGGCTGGCCAGTGTGGGTCAGGCCTATAGCAGGTGCTGGCTAACATGACCTAGTTACACCTATAACACCCGAAAATTATTTAAATTCCTTATACTTAGCCACATGGATATAAGTGAGTTTACCTTTTATCTTCTAAGTATAACAACTTTCTTTGTGCATAGGGTTTATAGATATGACACTTTATTATTAAATGGTAGGTATAAATAGTTTTGTAGAGCTACCAAGAGTACGTAAATCAAAACTTAGATAATTAGGAAGTTATGATAGAAGGAAGTTTTGGAGTACATACGAAAAATAATAAATTTAACCTTTGATCCTTCTAAATACAATAACTTATCATATAGTTTGAATTTCAGCATGAAACTTTAAAGATAGAAACTACGTAGACATAACTTCAAAATTTGGATGGAGTTATGATCTTTTGAAATTGGACCTAAAATGCTATCAATGACTTGTAAACTCTTGTAGATCTAACCTTTGGACACTTTTAAAATCATAAAATTTTCTTTAGATAGAATTTGATTATTGAATTTTTGAGTTCTAATGTAAACATAAATATCTTCGTAACTCCAACTAGAATAGTTTAATTAGAGTTTGTATGACGAAGTTATGGCTATCCGAACATGTCAGCTAGGGTGTTGATGGATTTTCTGTCGTTTTACTAAAACCACCCAATTTGATGGTTTCACACTAGAATTATGTCCCTTTTCCCTTACAAGTGGTTTTTCTAAATCCTTAGACTCCATTTTTCTAAAAAAAAAACTTCTTAAAATGAAGTGGAAGAAGATCAAGGGCTTTTTAAATCAAAAGGAATCAAGGGAGGGAGTATATCTATGTGAGAATTGGTCAACTTCACGCATGAGAAAAGATTTTTATACCAAGAAATAGGTTGGATTGCTAGCCTTGTATTGTGGCTTAACATGAGATATACATTAAGATTTGAATTAAGAAGTTATTGAGTGCAAAAGTATGAATGCATGAACTTTCATGACGTTCTTATTATGTTGATGATGATGATAATGAGATATACGTTAAAGGAGTGCTTAAGTCCATGAAATTATTCTATTAGCTTGTTAAGGAATAGTATATGTGAGGTATTATTTTACAAAATATTTTTAGGATAATTTTGAACAAGGGTGATAGTTTGGTTAATTATCCCAACTATTGGCGCATCTATCGACACTTTGGTGATGCTATAAATGCAATGAAGAAGATGAAGGTATGAGATATTGAAAACATCAATAAGTTAGTATTGTACTAATGAGTTACCAGCAGTGAGGTTGACACGTCAATAAGTCGTCAATGAGGAAGGCTTTCTTCACCATCCCATTGTTAACAAGGGTTCAAAACATTGGTGACCTAGCTAACACTTCGATGAGTCAACTGACTACAAGCTGCTTTTGAGATAAATTTTAATATTGAATGTTATATGTGTAGGCTCTTATTATGAGACATAATAGAATGATATTGAATGCAACTATACGTGATGTTGTGATTAATGATGTTTGGGTATATGTGCCCTTGTATGCGTACAAATCCTTATAATGGATCACACCTGAGACTTTTGGATAAAGGCACTTAAGGACAAAGGATCCTTGTGTCAAAATGGTTCCTAAAGTGAGTCCTTAGCCATGTAGAGGAAAAGAGTATAATATAAAATAGGACTAAGGTCTTCTAGCTCTCTAAGGGTGGGAGTTATATAGAACAACTTCCTTGGACATGGAACTATGTTTTAATGGATTAAAGCATTAAAGGATGACTGATCTCACGTATTACAATTCAGGAAATTTTGATGATCATGGAAGTCAAAATCTCAACCACTACGATCCATAAGCCACTATAGGCCTTAGCTTTATGGAGTAGATAGAGTGGGTAGGCCTTAGAGTACTTGAGTTCTAAGTGTGAGTAGTTCATGGTCTAGTGAGGCAAGGTTGTACTCCTAGACTTAGCAACCATGCCGTAGTAAATCTTATGTCTTACAGTCATGGAGCAAGAGACTCCTACGTGAGGTTATGTTATAGATTTGAATTCATATGAAAGAATTGGTGCATGCTATGTTTATTTCACTTATAATTGATTGTGGGTTGTTTACTATTGAACAACCTTATGGCTATATTAAGGAGAAAGAGAGTCAAAAGTGAGATCACATTATGAATTAAGAATCATGTGAAAGTAATGGAAGAATGCTATGCTTACTTTGTTTACATTTGATGTAGTGGTGCATATTTTTTGTAATAATTGTTGCTGATTTTATAATAGTGATATGTAATCATGCTAAGTCATCCCATTAGGTATATTCAAATACTCAATAATTGTGTGATGTAGGTTCCTTGAAGGGTTAAAGTTACTTTAGGACTTTAGATGTGCGGTAAAGATGATGTTGCTAGGCCACTCGACATGTTTAATATTTTCTTACTTAAAGGTAGATAACGTTCGGCACATGAGTATCAATATGTTTGTATTTGTGCATATCAAAATATTCAAACATATACTTGGGCAAGACCCAATTCAATTTAAGATGAGATTTGACTTAGAATACTATTATACTCTGATTTAGTATTCATATGTTCGAAAAACAAGTTAGTTGCACCCTCAAATATCTTGTCACTGATTTTGACAAAAAGAATTTCAAAGAAAAAAATTGTTTCCATAGCTTTGCTTATAAAAATGGGTTTAAAAATCAAGATACATGACAACACCCCTATAGGGCACCAAAAAAATTTGTGGTTCTAAGGAAACTATTTTAAGACCCTATATTTTAGCAATTGAATCCTACCAGTTGGTGTGATTTTTTTTTCCTTATAAGGCTCATTCCTTTTGTGCAGGGAACCTTACACACTTAAATGCTCAAAGGGCCCCCATGACAAATAGATATACCAAAAACTAAAACTAAAACATATTGTATATATTTGTGTATCAGTGTATAGGCACACATGATTCTAGAAAAAGAAACTCGTGTTCTTGTGTACATGGGTACCCTTTGCATATAGGCCCAACCTATTTGTGTACAACAAGAAAAAATACCAAGAAAGGAAATTTTAACATGAATACAAACTTCTTTTTCCTTGCTGCATCTCCCTTCCCTCTCTTCTTCCCTTCCCCATGCCTTTTCCCACCTTCTCAAGCACTAGGCAAATTGGTGGTGCTGCAGTTTCCCATCTTCTTCATAGACACAAGGTAGTTCATTATCATATGGGGTTTCAACTACTAAAACGAGATGCAAAGGGAGCAGCACTGCTGAAAAAACTATTAAATAATTTTAATTGTTTTAAAATAAAACAAAAGGTTACATATTTTTGTTTCCAAAACCTCCAATATATTGGTTATTGTCTTTTAATACTGAATTAAAAAAAAGCACTACAATAATTGAGGTTGCTAGCACTAATAAATTAAATACATGGGGCCTATTAATGGTTCAAGAAAAAACCAGCTTAAAATATTTTTTCCTAAAATAGCACATGACAAGTAGTTAGGGGTTCTAGAGAAATAAAACATCGAAATTTTTTCCTATCCCCAGAAAAGAGGTGAAAAAGTATGATTTATTTCTTAACCCCTCAACCTCTAGAAATTTCATTTTCCAGCATCGAGTTCGTCCTTCATCTGCCCTCGGCTTCTCTCACTCCGTCTCTCCTCCTCTCTAGCTCGCTCTACTTCACTCCTTCACCTATGTCGCCTTGCCTCACTGAGCTGTCCAATTCCACCTCTTACCAGCACTTTTGACAACCATTTTCCTCTCCGCTTGCTTCCTCTTTTCTCTTCCTTCTGCACCTTCTCATAGAACTACCATGGATCTCAACCATTTGCACCACCTTCCTCGATTTCTCCATCTTAGTTTCAACCGCCATAGCAGTGCCAGTCTCTATCTTCATCCACGATGTTGTCTTTGCCTCCACCTTTCGCTACCATTCTCTTCCTTCCCACCTCCACCTATTGGGAAAAAGGGGAAAGGGGCTAAAAGTCCTGCACTCTGAATATTTGCCATCCACCTACAAGGTAATCTCCATATCACCCATCCTCTCAAACTTCTCTCTGTTGACCTTCTCTATGAAGATTTGCATATCATTTGTTTCATCACAATTATGGTGTGGTTTTTGTTTCTTTCTTTGTGGGATTGAAGGATTTCATATGGATTTTTCAAAAATAAAAGTTTAGACTTTTATAGCAAAATTTTGCTATGTTTTCATTGGAACACATTTTAATTAGGATTTATCTAGCTTTTGGTTGATTCTCCAAGAATGTATATTAATTGATTTATATATTTAGCCAGGGTCGTGGTGCTTTTTTTTTCATTTTTCTTGGGGAGGAAATGAAATCCTGATATCAAGTTTTTGTTGGAAAGTGGGTTAAACATGGGCTAAGCCCAATTTATGTGTGGTCCATGTAAATGGGCTTCTTGGGTATTGAGAGACCAAACTCACTTTCATGTGAATGAGAATCCCACATGTGAATTAGTTGGAGAGATAATAAATAGTCCTACATTACCTGGATGATGGTAGTTGATTTGGTATACAAGGAATAACTTTTGCCTTTCAAGTTAGGCTCTTAGGCCGGCACACTTTTGTAGGGGATATACATGTGTGACTCATGCACGTATGTGGTTTAACCTTCATGCATATGCCACCACCCGTCTGATCGGGTTGGGTCGGGTCAACAAGATAATTATTTTTGGGACATTCTCTTTTTTGTCTTAACCCAAATTGGGTTCGGTTTTCACTTGTCCCTTAATGGGCTTCCGCATGCATTTGAACGAAACAAGATTACTATAAAACACTGAAAACTAGTTTTCTGCTTCTCCCAATTTGGATTTTTCTATCATCTTTGTGAGAGTGATTACACTATTGTGTTTCGCTGCATACACTATGTGAAGGTGCTTCTACACTGTGTGGTAGATTGTCTTATCTTGGGAGACATACGTCCAAGTGATCCTAAGCACCATTAGGAAGGGTATAATTTGTCTTAAGGACTGAGCATTCAACACTTGATTCGTTCTTCAAGGTCTCGACTTCAGTAAGTTTTTCTAATCGCAATTACTAAGGTATGAAATTAACAATCTTAAGACAAAATTATCTATTTTTTTTGGCACATTACCTGTGTGATTTTCAACATCAGGGTGAACATCATGAGCCATAGAGAGCAGATGTAGCAACAGAGGCACCAACACTGATGTATGATCTAGATTCATCATTATCATTGCTGACTTTAGAGCATTTTAAGATGCAGTGTTTCAGAGGGTTATAGACTTTGATCACTTGCTCAATGCCCAACTTTCACATGTAGATAGTGAGGGGGAGAACAATGATGATGATGATGAGGCTGCTAATTGATATTTTTGTTATTTTTGTATCACTTTTTAAGTATTCCTTTAGTTTAAAACTTGTTCCGTTCATTTATGTTTTATTTTGACAATGAGATGTACCTGAAAACAAATTTTAAGTTGGGATATGTGTTGGACATGTGATGGTTTGATGCTTATATATATTTTCATGTCTTTAAGTAATAGTTATAACTTAATTGTTCTTTAATGAGTATTTTATTAATCATTGCTTTAACTTTTTGTCGATTATGTCAAAAAGGGAGAAGTGATTAATGAAAATTAAAGTGTTTATCTTTATAATTGATTGAATAATACTATGCACAATTTAATTTTAAGTGTACAAGATAAGCACATGGTTATACAAGGCTTTTCAAGTTCAATTCTAAATTAATGAGTTTATGTTAAATGAGTCCATGTCACATCCTTGTAGTGTCAAGTTATTTGTGCAATTTGAAAGTGAATGTATGTTATGAATGATATTTTATTTTGATTTTTAAATATATAGTGTTTTCACAATAAATAGCCAAAGGGAGAGGTTGTAAGAACATACGAGTCATATGTCAAGGTTATTGGCTGATTTATTTGTAAAAATTAAGTATAGAAACCTTGTGTATATATATCTAATTTTGGATTATTGTGGTCAAGTCAGATTTGGAATTGACACTTTGAAAAATAGAAGTAGACGTATTTTTATGGATTAAGACAGAAGACTAAAGAATGTTGAAGGTTGTTGAAACTTATTCAGATCACATTTGCATAAAAAAATCAATTAGGCAAGTTTCAAAAAATGATTTCAGATGTTTCAGAAGGTTTCACAGTAAAAAGGGCAAGATAGTAAAATTATAGGCAAAATGATCAATCGGTATTTGATTCATCCCTATATAAAATGAAGCCGAGAGTTATCAATCAATCGCTCTTGTGAGCCAACCGATTGCTTGAAGTATCATGCACAAAACATACAGTGAACGATAAATCGTTGTTTTGACGATTGATTGCCTCAAGGACAGTGACTTGAAATTTAATATGTATACATGCAAGCACACAAATCAAAAGTAGAAAAATGGGTAAACAAGGTCGATCCCACGAGGATTGATTCAATTCAACTAAATCTAAAATATTACTTAACTAATTCAAGCTAATAAATGGATTTCAATTAACAAAAATGACTAAAAGCATGATGAAAAATCAATGTAAAAGAGAACCAAGGCATCAAATCTACCCTTAACAAATTAATTATATTTCTACTTGAATTTATAAGTCTCAAATCCATGTAGTTCTCTCATGTTTCTCTCAGACAAATACTTCAAAAATTACACATACTTCTCTCGAACTTATGAGACTAAGACAATTAAAATAGTTTGGAAAACCTATCTCTCTTGAGCATATGTTTCAAATAAAAATAAAAACTTCATTCAATAAGCACCTTAGTTTTGCCTTTCAAGTTAGGCTCTTGCTTTTCTTCACGTTGGTACTTCTAGAAAGACAATGGTTGTTGAACCAACTAAAACTCCCTTCAATTGGCTGCTTATGGGTCTTTTTATTCTATTGTTAGTAGATTGTAATCACTCCAAGACATATCAAAGTTATAATTTCTCATCACCAAAGTTTAAAACTTGTATCAACCACTAATATGCCTTAATCAATCCTTAATCAATCCTATAACAGTAAATTAAGGCTATCAAAGCAATTATAAGGGTGTTAAAATGATTATCTTTCATGCATATCAAATGCCCCAAACCTATATTTTTCTAGTCTTTGAGCAAAACTAAAATAAAAATAATAGAAAACAAAACTAATTACTCCACTTTCGTAGGAAATCACAATTACATTTAGCATATACAACAAGCCTTTAAACCCCTAGCATACACTAGTAGACGAGTTATAATCTCGTGGGGGTTTATAGTAAATATACTCACAAAATTCAAAATTAAAAAATAGAATAAAATAAAACTACAATCAAAGAAAATTGACAAATCAACTCCTCCTAAACATGTGACTTTATATAATAAAATCAATCATAAGTGAGTGCAGTGCATAATACAACTTGTCTTCTGAAACAATAATTCACTCGACAACTTCATATTGGTGGTGAGTGCTCATACATAGCATAATAGTTTTAAAAAAATAAGCATTGCCAAGTTATTATACAATCTCAATCTCATGAACCTAACAACTTAAGGTCTCACATCCACTGAGCACTTCAAATTTCACACTAAAAAAATAAACATTGGCATCCATTCATCCTCAAGAGATCATAATAAAGAAACATGCAAAGCCTTCCTTGAAAAGTGAAAAAACCCAGATCACCTATCAACCCATTCAGGATATAACTGCATAACGTGCTACTAGGCTTCTATGCTCATCTCACATGACATGTGTACGACTTAGTCTTCTTATGTTTTCTATAAGATATATGTAATAAGTGTTAGGCCATGCATTCCCAATCCAGTTGGCTAAGGGCACTTGGTGGTGAAATACCATTTATATGCATGTCTTAAATTGTCAACTCTACTTTTGGACTCGAACACCCTATTCTTAGTGAGGCATGCCGAGGCCCGGTCTATTCAATAGGGAGGCAATAATTTTTCATCTCTTTGCAAATATTTTCATTCAATTTTCTTATGTTATTTTGTAGCTTTTGAATTTAAATTTTATGGTAATGACCTACTAAGCTCTCTAGCTAAGGTTAGAGGTGATTTACAACAATCTAATGGAGTTTTATTTATGTTTTTATCAATAGTTTTAAATAAATATTGGTTATTTGAAGTGATATTTATTTAATATTATTCTTCTTCTTGTTTCTTTTTATCATAATACATAAGATGTTTGAAGTCTCTTGTTCTTGATCTTTTGTGGTCATGATATATAGAACTCTAAAAGAAACAATTATTTTTATCCCCCATCTATCCAAAGTATTCTCTTTCTTTGTTTATTTTTTAATGTTCATATTCAGGCTAGATAGAATCTTTATTCGATTTTAACTGAAATAACATCACATATGAAGATCATCACTAGATGTTATGATAAAACTCAATGTTATATTATTAATTTCTTAACTCTTTATTTCATCAATGCTCTTCTAGTCTTTTTCTCTTTATTTTTCTTTACTTCTTGAATTTTGTAATCATTGTGATAGTCACATAAAGGCAATCCTTGTGGATTGGACCTTTCAAGTGTATATCCACTTGTGCACTTGTAGATATGAAAACCCAAGCTTTGGATCACTTTAATTAATTGATAATTTAGGTGTAATAAGTTTTTGGCGCCATTTCGGGGATTGCAACGTGTGGCAATACTGCCATTTACAAAATATTCTCTGTATTCACTTTTTCTTATTTTTTTCTTTTGTTGAATATAAGAGTAGTGGGAAGAAGAATTATATAAGAAGCTCGACCGAAAAGATCTCTTGGACATATCATTGCTCAAAGAATTAAAGAAATCTACTTAAAGCATTTTGGGTTAGTTTCAATCCACTTCCTTTATTTCATAACTTTTGGTTCATAGTTTTTTTTTTAGAATTTTTTCTTTTATAGATCAAGTTTAAATTGCAAACATTTCTTTTGGTTAATTAATAGATCTTCTTTCTTTTCAGTTTTACTTTATTGATTTAATTTTTTTAGCATATTTCTAAAAGAAATTGATTTTTTTATGCACTCATGGCAACGTAACTAAAGTGGTCGCTTAAAATGTGTTGATATTGCTCTTAATATTTTAAGTTTTCTCTTTCTTTGAACACTATGGATGAGAGTACAAGTAATAATGATGTTAATGAGGTACAAAATAATCAACAAGTTAAAACCTTCAGTGATTATTTGTAGTCAATTAGAACAAGTTCTCTTTGTTGCATGGCTTTTACAATTAATGTGTGTAGCCAAGATCCATTGAAACATGGCAGGAAATGCTAAGAGAACTTTTTAAAAAGTTTTTTCCTACTCATAGTACACTTAGATAAAATATCATGATTTTTACATAAAAATAAAATGAGACTTTCTTTCAATGTTGGAAAGATTAAAAGAACTTTTTTGTTGTGCCCACATCATGGATATGAAATATGCTGTACAATTAGTTTCTTTTATAATGACTTTACTTCTCAAATAAAGTAATTTGTTAAAATGTTGTGTAATTGAGTGTTTTTGAGTAAAGAACTTGAGGAAGCATGAGACTATTTTGATGTATTAGCTGAAAATGCCAAATCATGGGAAGATTCTAATGAATTTAAAAGAGCTTATAAGACAAAGTCTAATGTGACAACTAAGGGGGGCATATACCTTCTTAAAGAAGAGGATGATGTAAAAGCAAAAATTACAAGTTTAACTAGAAAGGTTGAAGCTGTAGAAATTAATAAGGAAAATATGTCTAAATATTCTTAAAAAGCACAAGATGTTTGTAGTATATGTGAGAGTGATAGCACTAAATAAATGTTGTGAACGAGTGCACTTGGCTTAGTACTTACCTTTATTTGAGTACTTTATTTCTGTTCATTAGGCTAGTTTCCCTTATGATTAGCAGATGACTGTTATTTGTATTTTTAATGACTTGTAATGGGCGCACTAGTGGACCACGGGTGAACCCAATTGGCAAGATCCCCAATGTGGGGGGGCGCGACTCCCTATAAAGGGGTCGTCTCCCTCCTTGGTTGGCATGCTTAATGAAATTCCAGTATTTCCTTTCCCTTTCTTCCAACTTCTTTCCTTTTCTCTGCATAGAACTCCTGTATACCAATTGTACCTACACCGGGCACAACATTGGTATTGGAGCTCTTACGATCCCCGACCATGGCTTGAGGCAAGCAAGCTGCCACGGCCCCGGAAAGTCAGCCTGAGAAAGAGGTTCTCGCCTCTGCGAACAATCCCAAATCAGCGCTGGAACCCAGTGGCGAGTTAACGATGGCACAACTCATGGCAAAGATTAAGGCTCTGAGCGTGGGAGTAGCCAGGATCGATGCTTTGGGATTGGCCGTTGCCCAACTTTAGGCAGAGCGCGCACCACCTCTTATGTCCAAGCCGCCAGCTTCCATGGAGAAGGGGGGTCCATCCCAGGCTCCCGTACCTCTCCACTCTGACTTTCCAGCACCGGCAGACTGTGATATGCGCTTTGCCCAGGATGGTGTGCAATTTGGCACTGTCGACCAGGCCTTGGATGGGGGGCGCCAGGCCTGGGACTCGCGAGGCACACCAGGTGTTCAGGAAAATGCCCCAATGGTGCCGCCTCCCTGAAACTTGTACCAGGAGATGGAGGATGACTGGGAGGAGTACCCAGGACACCGCGGAGTACCCCGTGGTGGGGCGGAACCCCATTTGGCCCGCCTACAGTTCCCACGTTATAATGGGGATGACAACCCTGTGGAGTGGCTATATAAGGCAGAGAAGTTTTTCGCCTACCAGGGGACACAGTCGGAGGCTGAACAACTGCGCATAGTGGCTTTTCTCCTCGACGGGGATGCATCGGTATGGTTTCAGAGCTTTGAGAAGGAGGTACGCTAGCCCACTTGGACTGCCTTCTCCGATGAATTGTGCATCCAGTTCGACCCAAATGAGTTCCAGGACTTCAACGAAATGCTCTCCTCCCTGTGCCAGACATCCACCGTGTGAGCATACTACACGGAGTTCATGAAGGTGGCTAACCGCCTCCCTAATTGGCAGGTGGCCGCCTTGGTGGGCACGTTCAAGCGAGGGCTCAAGCCAGAGATTTCTGAGGAGATACGCCATTTTCCCTGTTCTAGCATGCAGGATGTCGTGCGTCATGTGCGCATCAAGGAAGAGAAATTGGCTAGACAAAGACGTGGGGGCAAGCTCGGACCCTTCCCTTGGGCTGCTGTGACCGCCTCTCCTCTTGCCGCTCCAGCTAGTAGCTCAATGGCTAGCCGCTCTGGCCAAGCACCCCTCAGAACGGCCCGATTGTCCGCTGTCTCACTCCGGTGCAAATGGAGGAATGTCATTCAAAAGGGTTTTATTTTCGCTGCGATGAGAAGTTCATCCCGGGGCACCGTTGTTCTATCAAGTCTCTTAGTGGAGGAGATTGATGAGGATGCAGAGGTGGCGGAGGGGCCTGATTCTTCGTACCCTGATGATACATTGCCGAAGATTTCCGTGCACGCTTTTTCAGGGGCATTCACTCCGCGCACCATGCGAGTACAAGGTTACCTCAAGCGGCAACAGTTGCTATTCTGATTGACAGCGGATCTACTCACAACTTCATCAATGACAAAGTTGCTCAGAGGCTAGGCTGCTTTGTATCTGACTCAACACCCTTTGATGTCTTGATTGGTGATGGCAAGCACCTCTGAAATTCAGGCATCTGTACCCAGGCCGCACTCTCCATTCAGGGCCACACATTTGTGACCGACCTCTTCTTACTTCCGACGAAGGGGGTGGACGTGGTGTTAGGGGTGCAATGGCTCCAAGAGCTTGGGGATGTTCTCTGGAACTTTAAGGACCTGGTGATGGATTTCGCACTGAACGGACAGCGGGTGCGCCTCTAAGGCTCTCAGCCAGGCACTCTACTTTATGCTCAGGCGACGGGGTCCTTATTCCAGTTCGCATCGCAGGGACTCCTCCTCCAGCAGCGGGCATCGGTGGATGTTGTGCAGGATGACTTGCTGCAGGATCTTCTTGACCTCTTGACAGAGTATGGTACTGTGTTTGCTGAACCGCGGGGCCTTCCTCCGATGTGGGCGCATGACCACTCTATCCCGATCATTCCAGGTGCTTCTCCAGCCAATGTCCATCCATATCGCTATCCATACATTTAGAAGGCTGAGATCAAACATTTGGTGGCAGACATGCTTCATTCGGGTATCATTCGGCCTAGCACAAGCCCCTTTTCTTCCCCAGTGTTGCTGGTCCGTAAGAAAGATGGTACTTGGCGTTTCTGTGTTGATTACCGGGCGTTGAATGCTATCACAGTGAAGGACAAATATTCTATACCGGTAGTGGAGGAACTACTAGACGAGCTGTCCGGTGCTACTGTATTCAGTAAACTTGACCTTCGCTCAGGTTATCATCAGATCCGGATGCAGCCCACTGATGTGCACAAGACAGCCTTCTGCACTCATGATGGTCATTTCGAGTTCCTGGTTATGCCGTTCAGCCTCACAAACACCCCCTCTACCTTTTAGAGCCTTATGAATGACCTCTTCTGGCCCTTCCTCCGCCGCTTCATTTTGGTGTTCTTCGATGATATCCTTGTCTATAGCAAGTCGTGGGGCGACCACTTGGAGTATCTCAGGTCTATCTTTAACATCCTACAAGCTAACGAATTGTTTATTAAACTCTCGAAGTGTTCGTTTGGCAGCCCACAAGTTGAATACTTGGGTCATATTATCTCTCGTGACGGCGTGGCTATAGACCCCTCTAAGGTGACCGCCATGCTGTCCTGGCCATCTCCTACTTGTGCCCGGGCGCTGCGGGGCTTTCTTGGCCTTACTGGCTATTATCGGCGCTTTATTCAACACTATGGCGAGATTGCTAGCCCTCTCACTCAGCTATTACAGAAAGGCACTTTTGCTGGTCGGACACTGCCCAGGCAGCCTTTGAGGAGTTGAAGCAAGCTATGGCGACCGCCCCTATTTTGATTCTTCCTGACTTCAGCCGGCCATTTGTGGTTGAGACCGATGCTTCAAATGCCAGCCTGGGGGCAGTACTACTTCAGGAGGAGCGTCCCATTGCCTACTTCAGCAAGGGTTTGGCTGGCCATTCTCTGTCCATCTCTGTCTATGAGAAAGAGATGCTAGCCATTGTCCTCGCGGTCGACAAGTGGCGCCCTTATTTTCTTGGCCAGCGGTTTCTCGTTCGCACTGACCATCAGCCGCTCAAGATTTTCTCGAACAGCGGGTGTCCACACCCGCACAGCAGCAGTGGGTCAGTAAGCTCTTAGGCTATGACTATGAGGTGGTGTACAAGAAGGGATCTGACAACACTGGGGCTGACACACTGTCTCACCGCACCAACCCAGGTTCGTGTTTGGCTATTTCCGGTCCAGTTTGTCCATTCCTTGATAAATTGAAGCAGGCGTATCAAGATAATTCCCCGACCTCCACACTGATTGCGGCCCTCCAGTCTAACCCGTCAATGCACCCTTGCTTTGCCTGGAAGGATGGCCTTCTCTTCTAGAAGGACCGTCTTTGGGTGCCTGAGGTTACCAACCTGCACCAGCGTATCATAGCTCACTTCCATGCCTCTCCCTTGGCGGGCCATGAAGGTGCCCTTCGCATCTATAAACGGGTCAGTCAGAGCTTCTTGTGGCAGGGCGTACATCGTGCAATGACTGCTTATGTGGCCGCTTGTGATGTCTGTCAGTGTGCCAAGTCAACCACCACCTCTCCTGCCGGGTTACTTCAGCCATTGTCCATTCCAGATCAGGTTTGGGATGACGTTTCTATGGACTTTGTGGAGGCCTTACCGCTAGTTCAAGGCAAGTCAATGATCATGGTGGTAGTGGATCAGTTGTCTAAATATGCCCATTTCAGTGCTCTGGGTCATCCCTACACCGCCAAGTCAGTGGCGGAACTCTATGTCCGGGAGGTGGCCAAGTTACATGGTATGCCTCGCACTATTGTTTCTGATGGTGACCGGGTTTTCATCTCTCAGTTTTGGCAGGAGTTTTTTGCCTTACAAGGCACTTCTCTACACATGAGCACCGCGTATCACCCTTAGACGGATGGTCAGACCGAGGTTGTGAACCAATGTTTGGATCAGTATTTGCGTTGTTTCACCATGTCGCAGTCACGCCATTGGCTTTAGCTTCTTCCTTGGGCGGAGTGATCTTATAACACCGCCTACCACACTCGTGCCAGATTCACTCCTCTTGAGGTCCTATATGGCAGGCCGCCTCCTACCGTGCTCTCCTATGTTCCCCATCGGTCCTAAGTGGCAGAGGTTGACTACATGCTTTAGACTCGGGATGAGGTTCTTCGCTAGCTTAAAGCAAACCTGTCTGAGGCTCAGAACCGAATGAACCAGATTTATGATAGCCATCACACCGAGCGCGAGTTTGTCGTGGGAGACTTGGTTTATGTCTCCGTTCTTCCTTAGCGCCAGACCTCCTTGTTCCAACCTGAGCACTATAAGCTTGCCCCCCAATTTCATGGCCCCTATGTTGTCGAAGAACGCGTGGGATCGGTTGCCTACCGCCTCGCTCTACCGCCGGGTTCGATGGTTCATCCTATTTTTCATGTTTCCAGGCTGTGTTGTTGCATTGGTGACCCTTCCCTAGCTGTGATGCTCCACCTCTTCCATTGATGGGTCCAGTGGCTTCTTCTAACCCCATTCCTGCCGCGCTGCTTGATAAGTGCCATGTATGCCGCTCTGGTTGTATTACCACGGAGGTTTTAGTCTCTTGGCAGGGCCAACTATTTGAGGATGCTACGTAGTTGTCTGAGGATGAGTTTCTGCTCTGGTATCCTTCGTGGTCGCCTTGAGGTCAAGGCGTGTGCGGAAGCGTGGTGGAGTGTTGTGCACAAGTGCACTTGGCTTAGTACTTACCTTTATTTTAGTACTTTATTTCTGTTCATTAGGCTAGTTTCCCTTATGATTAGCAGATGACTGTTATTTGTATTTTTTATGACTTGTAATGGGCACACTAGTGGACCACGGGTGAACCGGGCCCACTAGTGGCACGATCCCCAATGTGGGGGGGCACGACTCCCCATAAAGGGGTTGTCTCCCTCCTTGGTTGGTATGCTTAATGAAATTACAGTATTTCCTTTCCCTTTCTTCCAACTTCTTTCCCTTTCTCTGCGTAGAACTCCTGCGTACTGATTGTGCCTACACCGGGCACAACAATAAAGGATTCTTCAACAATCCCTGCTTTTTAAGATGTGTTACATACTAAAGCAAATGATATGAATACTTACAAAAGGCCTTTCTCTTCTCCTTATTCTGAAACTTATACTTTTAATTGGAGAAATCATCCTAACTTTTGTTGGAGAAATGAGTCTAATGTGGAGGCACCTCCTTCTTCTTCAACTTATGTAACACCACATAATAAGACTTTTGAAGACACATTGCAAACATCCATGTAGAATTAAACAACAATCAACAACCAAACAATGCAAGTCATCAATGACTTGAAGACTTCTATCACTCATTTTACTGTAACTTTGTGCACTCAAGAAAAATGGAAATTTTCTTCTCAACCTCAACCAAATCCTAAAGGTCAATTTGTAATTAAAATTTGAATTCTTCAAGTTCACAAGAGGAGCATACTAAGTCCATCACCACTTTTGAGAAGTTGAAAAGTTATTAACAAAGACATTCCAAAGAAGGTTGCTGAACCCAAGGAGTATTTGAATTCTAAACATGGTGATGAACTTGACAACTCTGATTGTGTTTCTCCTATTCCCCTTCCTTTTCCCCAAATATTATAATCTTCTTCTAAATTGGTGCAAAATGATGACTTTCTTAAATTTTTTAAATAAGATAAGATTAACATTCCTCTCCTATATGCCATTAAAAAAATTCTATCTTATGCAAAATTTTTCAAAGATCTTTGTATAATCAAATGTAAGCTAAATGGACAAAAAGAAGACATTTTTTTATAAAACAAGCAAGTGAAATTTTGAAACAAAATACCCCACTCAAATATAAAGATCCCGGTTGTCCACCATATCTTGTATAATTGGGAATTATAAAATTGAAAAAGCTTTGCTTGATCTTTGGGGAAGTTTTAATCTCTTACCTTATTCTGTTTATGAATAATTTGGACTGGGTGAATTGAAGCCCATAAGTATTATACTTCAACTTGCATATCGCTTACTTAAAACACCAAGAAGAATTGTTGTGGATGTGCTAGTTCAAGTAACAATAGTTAAAAATGAAAAAAATTAGTTGATCCCAACTAGGGTCAGCACTAGTTGGCGTATGTGCATTGACTACAAGAAACTCAACTATGTCACTAGGAAAGATCATTTTCCCTTACCATTCATGGACCACATCTTAGAAAGGGTGGCTAATCATCACTTTTATTTTTTCCTTGATGGTTATTCTAGGTATTACCAAATTGAGATTGCACTTGAGGATCAACAAAAGACAACTGTTACATATCCATTTGGTACCTTTGCTTATAGAAGATTGTTGTTTGGATTGTGTAATGCTCTTGCCACATTTCAAAGATGCAGTATGGTGGAGCATTTTCTTGAAGTTTTTATGAATGAATTTTCTGTCTTTGTAGATTCTTTTGATGATTGTCTTAATAATTTAGAAAAAGTTTTGGTTAGATGTGAAGAGAAAAACCTTGTTTAAATTGGGGAAAATGTCATTTTATGGTTACTAATGAAATTGTACTTGGTCATATTATTTCTATGCAGGGAATTCAAGTGAATAAGGGCAAAATTGAATTGATTGCTAATTTGCCTAACCCAAAAATAATTAAAGATGTTAGATCTTTTTTGGGGCATGTAGGATTTTATAGAAGATTCATTAAAGATTTTAGTGTTAAATCTCAAACATTGTCCAACCTTCTATCAAAGGACAACTCCTTTGAATGGAGTGAAACATGTGAACAAGCCTTCATAAAAACTAAATAATATGCTCATTTATGCTCCTATTATGCAGCCACCTGATTGGAGTTTGCCTTTTGAAATCATGTGTGATGCTTGTTAATATGATGTTGGGCCTATTCTTGGGCAACAGAAAGACAAAAAGCCTTGTTTCCTTCATTATGCAAATAAGACTTTAAATAGCGCTCAAATGAACTACTCAACCACTAAAAAGGAACATTTTATTGTAGTGTTTGCACTAGAAAATTTTAGATTATATATGATTGGTTCTGAATTATTATTTCTACTAACCATGTAGCTCTCAAATACCTTCTAAGCAAGAAGAATGCAAGCCCAGATTGCTCAGATGGATCTACCTGCTATAAAAATTTGATCTCACTATCAAAGACAATAAAGGAGTAGAGAATTTGGTTACCGATAACTAATCAAGATTAGAGTTTTCTAATTCCTTGGAACCACTACCAATCAAGGACTCCATTCCTTATGAATAGTTGTTTAGACCATCTCATTTTTTATGGTATGTAGATATTGTAAACTATCTAGTGATATGTAAAACTCCCACTTATTGGACTCAACAGGATAGAAACAAATTCTTCATAGAGGTAAAACACTTCTTTTAGGATGATCCTTATTTGTTTATATATTGTCCAAACCAAAATAAT
The DNA here is from genome assembly GCA_035235625.1 of Saururus chinensis. NCBI lineage: Eukaryota > Viridiplantae > Streptophyta > Magnoliopsida > Piperales > Saururaceae > Saururus > Saururus chinensis. The sequence continues at coordinate 25,312,847 of CP141142.1, forward strand.
TAGTAGATGTGTGCCTGATTCTAAGCATATGAATGTTATCTCCTTTTGCCATTATGAATCATGTGGTGGTCTTTTTTTGCTAAAAAGACTACCGCTAAGATTTGACAATGTGGTTTTTATTGGCCAACTCTCTTCAAAGACACTCGTGAAATTTGCATAGCATGTGAACATTGTCAAAAGTTAGGCCATAGGAACATGATGCCTCTAAACCAAATTTTTGTTGTTGAAATTTTTAATTGTTGGGGCATTGATTTCATGGGACCTTTTCCTCCCTCTTTTAGCTATCTTTATATTTTAGTAGTTGTTGATTATGTGTCTACATGGATTGAGGCTATTAAGATTTGGAACACCTCGAGCCATTATAAGTGATCAGGGTACACGCTTCTGCAATAGGTCTTTTGAGGCCTTGATGAAAAAATATGGAACCACACATAAAGTTGCTACACGTTATCACCCACAAATAAGTGGACAAGCAGAAATTTCAAATCAGGAAATTAAAAATATTTTACAAAAAATGTTAAATCCACATGGTAAGGATTGGTCATTAAGACTAATCGATGCTCTTTGGGCTTATCCTACTTTTTTCAAAACCCCAATTGGAATATCCCCTTATCGATTGATTTTTGGAAAGACTTGTCGCTTGCCTGTGGAGTTAGAACATAGGGTTTATTGGGCAATCAAGGCTGTCAACTTCAATCTAGACAAGCTAGGCTACATAGAAAATTACAGCTAAATGAATTAGATGAGACGAGATGATGCTTATGACAATGCAAGATGTACAAGGAAAGAATGAAGGCATTTCATGATAAGAACATACTTCATAATACTTTTAAACCATCTCAAAAAGTTCTTTTTTATGATTCTAAACTCCATCTTTTTCTAGGAAAATTAAGATCTTGTTGGATAGGTCATTTCATTATAAAAACTGTTTATCCTTATGGAACTATTGAAATTGAAAACTCAAATAATGGTAATGTTTTTAAAGTTAATGGACAATGTTTGAAATTGTTTTTAGAACATTTTCTCCCTGAAGTTGAGTCCACATCTCTTAAAGATCCTAATTATGATGGGGTATTCTTTTCATGATATTTTATTCCAAAAATAAAAAAACAAAAAAAAGCTAAATTTTTTTTTTCAAACATTGAGGGCACTATTCCATTTGGGTTGGGGGGTAAGTTTTGATAATTTCTGTTAATAGTATTGACGATGATAACCTTCATCCTTTCTTGGTATTCTTCTTCTTTGTTTTGATCTCTAGATAATGATGGTACTTAGATATTTTTAATTAAACTTTCCTTTTGTGATGAGTCTTTTCGATTAACTTTCATTAAGATGATCATAGAAACTAATGTTGGTTTTCAAATTTTAACTCACACTTGACTAATTTTTATAGTTGAAATTGAATTATGTGGTTTGTCCTCCAATACTCATCCATAATGTTAAGAGACACAAAATCTAATGAACATTAACTTCCTCGTTCACTTGATTGGCTGGGAACGAGGAAAAAAATTAGTGGATTATTATTGTTATGGAAATAAACTAATGAATTAGACCATATATGTCGAAAAGGGATGCATATGAAAAAAACAAAAAAAAGAAGAAGAAAGGGAGTAAGAAAAAATGATGGAGATCATATGAAATAAAGGAAAACAAAAGTAAAGTTTCTAAATCATGTATCATTTTGTAAAATGGGGCAAGGCCATCGTTGTAACAACACAAGCACAATGGAATATCATAGATAAATCCCGCATGGTATTAATCATCTAAACCACTTATTATCTCAAATAGGTTATGTTTTGAATTGGTTCTTTTGTCTATCTAAACAAGTCCTAGTGAGTAGAAAACCATACTACTTTAGGAGACTGATCCTCTAATTATCTTGTAAAAAGGATTCACTAATACATTGTTTTAAGTGTTCCTCTACATAGAAATTTAATGGTTTGGACTTTCATTAATATTTTTTTAATACTTATTCTATGAAAACTAGTGCTTGAGTATTTTAGAGTTAATTGTAAAGTTTGATGTTTGTTAAGTGGGGATGAATGGGTTCTTTGGTCTTGCTTTACAATTATTATCTTAGTCTTTACTTCTTCAACACAACTTGTTAGCATTGCCACTTTTTTTTCCCCATCTTCTTTGTTTTGTCTAGCTAAAGATATAAAACTTAGCGCTGCTTAAGAGGCAACCCATGAGTTTTAAAATTTTGTGGGTATCTTCATTGTAAACCCTAACGAGACACAACTCATCCACTAGTGCAAGTTAGAGGTTTAGAGGCTTGCTACATGTGCAAATATAGTCGTTATGGCCTACGAAAGTGACATGTTTTCTTATTTTCCTTTTTAATTATTTATCTTTTCGAACGCATGGATTGCTAGCGGCTAGCAATATGTTGGTTGGGGGTATTTGATGCATAGAAATAATGTTGAATGAAATATTTTCAAATCTTGAATTGTAATCCTATTTTGTGTCAATTCATTACTTATTTCGGCTATTTAGATCTTGAACAGGTAAGTTGGGCCTTTGTTATATTTACATATCCATACGGGCTTTGATAGGATCAAAGTGGAAGTGAAAGTGAAGCCAAACTACATAAAGTGATTCAAGGGTCATGAATGGGCTCTTGATGGTCTAAACATTCATGGAATGGTAGAACACAACTATGTGGACCCATTAGATTTCATATTTGCATCAAGAGAACCAAATTTGGGAAGGAGGTAATTTAGACATATTGACATAGACTTTATATTTCTGTCATATCTTTCTATATAAAATTCGGATTGATATGATATGGGCATTTGAAAGTAGGCTTCCTTGGGTACAATCACTATTTCATGAAGAAATTCATAATTTTGAAGATATATGGTTCAAAGTGGACATGCAAAGGGACAACTAGTTAATTAACCCATTGACATGCAAAGGGACAACTAGTTAATTAACCCAAGGCCAACACATGGAGGATCTTTTCAATGGTTGTGATTGATACTGTAATGCCCTGGTCTGAGATGCCTGAGATCCAACCCGGACCAGGGGTTCCAAAAACAAAATCTGAGTAAATTAAGTTCCATAAAAACCAAAACTAGACCAACCAGGAGCAGCAAACTCTGTGTATGAGAGTCGTAACATTCCTCTATGCACTACAAAGCTCTAACGCTCCATTGCACATAGGCCAGAACAAACCTAATTTTTTAACTAATTTGGATCAAGCCAATGTTGCCTTGGCATTGGTTGCCTACGTACTTATTTGATAACTTTACAATATAATCCAATATGATCAGATCCGAATGTAGTTCTGCGTAACGGCTAATACATGCAGAGGCATCATAAAATCATATACATTAAAATATGTATATCCTTATACCCAAATAAATCATTCGGAGTTGGACAAAAATCTCATAAAGCATTTGAGTTAAATGGAGGCTAACAAATCAGCAGAATCACACATCTCATTCTATCATATAGCAGAGTAGAACACAACAGAGCAGATTAGATCATTTCAAATCCTATCAGATTTCATCCAACCATAACATATCATATTAGATCAGATCGGAACATATCAATTTAAAATAGAGAATTTCATAGCTAAACGGAACAAAACAGATCATATCAAAGCATATCAAATAGAACACATTAGAATCCATAAGATTAGAGCAAATCATATATCTTAATTAGTATATTATTATTACTAATTAAGATGTGCATGCATATACGTCATATTAAATCAGAAAGTTAGAAACGCTTATTGCCCTGTAGTTTCGGAAGTAGCAGTATTTGGAGTTGCTTGTTTCATCAGGACGTGCTCCCTTTCAAGTCTAGAGATGGCTGGCAGAATCTCCTCTAGCACCGGAACATTTTCTCATTGCGTCTGAAGGTGATGGATAGGCATTCCCTCTCTATTGGTCAACACCCACTTGTGTATGGATGTTATGTAGTTTTCTAGGACTCACAGGATATTATCGGTGCTTCATCAGTCAATATGGCAGTATTGCTAGCCCCCTCACTACCTTGCTAAAAAAGGGGGCATTTCTATGGGCAGAGGTGTCCCAATAAGCTTTTGATAGGCTGAAACAAGCCATGGCCACCACTCTAGTGTTGATTTTGCCAGATTTTGGTCTTCCCTTTGTGGTAGAGACAGATGCTTCTTATGCCGGTCTTGGGGCAATCTTACTTCAGAATGAGAAAGAAATTCTCGCCATAGATCATGTAGTTACCAAATGGTGCCCTTACTTGCTCAACTGCCACTTTCTCATCTGTACAGACCATAAGCCACTAAAATATATTCTCTAGTAGTGGGTGTCTACTCTAGCTCAGTAGCATTGGGTCAATAAAATATTGGGTTATGATTATGAGATGGTAGACAAGAAAGGGGTGTAGAACACTATGGTGAATGCACTATTTTGCTGCCCTTTTGATGGTTCATGCCTAGAGCTCTCTATGCCTTCTTATCTGCTTGTCCTAGATCTTCGACAGTCTTATTCAGAGGGCACATCCACCCATGAGCTGGTTGCTGGTGTTCACTTGGACCTAGCCACCTCACCCTTCATTGTTTTGCAGGATTACATTCTCTTCTAGAAGGGGCAATTATGGGTGTCAGACGTTTTGAGCTCCGCCGTCGCATTGTTTCTCATTTCCATGACACATCATTTATGGGTCATGAGGGCTCCTTACGAACTTATAAGTGGGTGACTCAGTGCTTCTTATGGCAGGGTATTCAGAGGGTCATCCAGAAGTTTGTTGTTGCTTGGGACGTCTGATAGCATGCCAAAGCTGCAACTACTTCACCTGTTGGCTTGCTTCAGCCCTTACCTATTTCTGATAAGGTTTGGGAGGATGTGTCTATGGATTTTGTGAAGGCCTTGCTGGTAATGCAGGGAAAGTCAGTGATCTTGGTAGTTGTGGTTTGGTTGTCCGAGTATGCTCATTTATGTGCTTTTGGCCATCCATTTACCGCCAAGACCATGGCAAAACTCTATGTTCGTGAGGTAGCCAAGTTACATGGCATGCCCTGCACCATTGTGTCAAATAGGGATCAGATCTTTCTCTCTCATTTCTGACATGAGTTCTTCACACTACAAGGCACTGATATTCATATGAGAACCACCTATAACCCTCAGACGGATGGGCAAATAGAGGTGGTTAATCTTTCTTGGAGTAGTACTTATGATGCTTTGTAGGGGAACAACCATGCTGGTGGTTTTAGCTTCTTCCTTGGGTAGAATGGTCGTATAACACAGCCTATCATACTCGGGCCGGATTCACTCTATTTAAGGTAGTATATGGTCATCCCCCTCCTATTGTTTTATCATGTGTGCCTCAGTGGCCTAGGTTGATTACTTGCTCCATAATCAAGATGAGGTTATCCGTCAGCTCAAATGCAATTTAGCTACTGCTTAGAACTGCATGAAACAGGTGTATGATAGACAAGAAGCATTCCGATTGGGAGTTTGAAGTGGGTGACCTTGTCTATGTATCAATTCTTCCTCAACGCCAAACTAGTTTGTTTCAGACTGATCACTCTAAACTAACTCCATGCTATCATGGTCCCTATCGCATTACTGAGCGCATCGGCCTTGTGGCATACTGCTTGTCCTTGCCCGATGGTCCTTTGTCCACCCGGTGTTTCATGTCTCTCGCCTACGGCGCATTATTTGTGATCCGACCTAGGTATCCCATGTTCCTCCTCCACCACTTATGGGCCCTCCTACGTCAGACTCCCCAATGCCTACCTCTATGGTTGATAAACAGTGGGTGTGTCATTTTTGCTGCATTGCCACATAGATACTTGTTGCTTAGCAGTGCCAGATTCTCAAGGATGCATCATGGGTGCTTGAGGATGAGAATGTGGCTCACTTTCCTACTTGGTTACCTTGAGGACAAGGCAAAAGCAGTATTTGTGGAGTGTCATGTACGCCTACCTAGAGACAACTCTGCCCTGCCCTTGGACTACTTTCCATTTATAGGACTTACTATGTTAGGACTTTGTCTTACAAAACTTCCATTTTATGATTTGATAAGATATAATCGAGGAGGGAAATTGATTCAGATTGTAATAGACTAGCTGAGGGCATGCTAAGTTGGCTGGCATCGTACAGTTGGCATGCCCTCCTAGGGAGTCATGCCCTCCTAAGTTGACTTCTTCTTCCCCTTTCTCATATCCTCCCCTTTCCCTCAATTGAAGCTAGGTACCGTTTGTGTTCCAATCCGGGAGACAACAATGGTTTCCACCTCTCTTTCCCTCTAGGATCTTAGTTTCCACTCCCTTTTATACTAACTGGAGTCCAAAACCATCAAAACTACCTCATTTTCTAAAACAACCCATGTGTGCATTTATCACCAACAACCCATTGATGTGTCAATGCCTGCCAACAATGCAAGCGTACCATTGGTAGTTTTGCCTACGTGTTGATGGTCACCGATGACTAAAATGAAAATTTTAATTTATTTAAAAGGATGAATTTTCCTCTTGAATACACGGGGTGTTACAAATAGCCACCCTGCATCCATGAGGTCCAAAGGACTTTGGGGGGGTTGAATCACAACCCTATAATGTATAGTAGAAGTGTAAGTGGGTTGGCCACTTAAGCACTTGCATATGTATATTTTATTATGTACTAATTGTATATAAATAGTTATCACATTATTCATATAACTCACTATGTGGGCTTGATGTGACCTTGTGTGGGACAATCATGGATGAGTAGGGGTTGGCCCTCCAGAGGGGTATGGCCACGAGGAGTGTGCCTAGCCCCCTTTGGCCATCAAGAGCCGACTAGACACACCATATGCACCCTTTAGATCCGCTACGAGTGCTCTCACAATAGCACCTCGTGCCATGAAAATTTGTATGAGTATTCAAGGCATGAGGGGTTTTTTTGGGAGCACTCACATGTGAAATTAGTATGAGTTGGACTTGATTATATGAAGAAGAAAAATTACATAGTGTCATCAATCTCAACTTAACTTTGTATAACTTAAGTAGATAAGTTTTTAATCAAATAGCATTTATAATAAATTTTGTATTTTTAGATAACAACAACTACGTAAGTAATTTTTTGTTAAAACCCAAATTACCCTTTTTGTTTGATTTTCATCCTCTCCTCTGTTATGCATTTGCTGTCGGAATATGGAAGTGCCGCAACAGAGATGCACCTCTAGATTCCTCTTGGACTGGAGAGGGATCTCTTCTTTCTTACTTCTTCTCATGTGAGGCTTTCGAATGACACGTGCGAGAGGGAAGGCTGGACTGGTCAAAGAGGGAGACAAAAAGGCCAAAGTCCAAGCTCATTGTCTATCATAAGATAGTTGCTTCTTGCAACTGACGCCTCTCTTCTTTGTGAAGCAGGCATTCTTCTTCTACATGCTCTCTTCCTTTCTTCCATGATTATTATGGAGTAGTACTATTTTGCAGTAGCCATGGCCGCATTCTTGGTATGATTCATTAGGTATTTTATCTTTCACAGTGGACTTAGGTATGGTTGATTGCTACCCTTTTTTCTATGAACCAATTATGGATTTATTGTAGATACTATTGATAATTGTTGAACTTGTTATCTCTATTTGCTTGAATTGTCATCTCGGCCAAAGTATCTCTTTGAATGAATTAGTGGATTTACACTCACATGATAAAACCACTTTCATGTTTTTGTAAAAAGATAAAAAAATAAGATAATTTATAAATTGTATTCTCATTTTTGTAGGTGAATGAATTATTTCCTTCTTTTCTGTTGCAATTATTACAAGTGTAATGTTGCTATATGACTTCCACATTCTTCCACCTATAAGGACTTTATTCAATTGATTTGAAATGGATTGAGACAATTAAATGCTAATTTTCTTACTTTATCTTTCTCCTTTCCTAATCATTCGGATTATATGCTTGAGAATAATGATGATTTGTATAATTGCTTCTTCCTTGCTTTTGAATTAGGCAAAAAAAAGTTTATGTATCTATTGTTGATACCTCAAAGATTCTTCTTCGCCATGGTGAAAGTAGGGTGCAAGGTGTTAATTTGTTATCTACTAGTATGCAAAGTAGTAATGATACGTTGTTTTTTGAGTCAATTATTGATGAAGAGCATGATCTGATTTCTATTACTTCCTCAAATAAAGGTAAATAAGTTTTTACTAAGAAATGGTGTGATGAAATTAAATATGTTGGACAAAAGTTTGAAAGAGGTGTTCAAGATTTTAGTCATTCTCTATGTCATTATGTTGTTGAAGTTGGTTTTGAATTTAAGTATTTCTATAATGGGCTTAATAAGGTTACAGTTGAATGCAAATATAAGGACATCATTGGTTGTTAGTGGTATGTTCATGTTACAATAGATTGTGAAAATGATTTTTTCTATATATATATATTTTAAACAGTGTTCACACTTGTGGTATGATTATTCATAAGAATAAGAATTTGAGAATGTCTGCTAATGTTGTGTCCAAACAATTATTGGATCAAGTTAAGAGTAACCCCCTTATTTGTCCAATGGATGTGGTAAAGCATTTTGACACAAATTATGAAATTGATATTTCTTATCAACTTGCATTTAGGAGTGTTCAAGGTTGAAGTGAGTTATTTGGAAATAATTCTAAATCTTATGAACAACTTTCTCAATATCATTATGTTTGCATCATCTGAAGAATAATTTGAAAGATAAGTTAAAAAGGACAACCAAAGAAATTCCCTAAAAATATGGTAAAATTGTTCAAAGATTGTGTATATACTGCAAAACCATCACGCTTCAATAGGTTGTTGGATGATTTGAAAAAAGAGGGTGGACAACAAGTCAAAGATTTCTTAGATGATTTGTTAAATGACAGTTGGACAAATACTTATTTTAAAGGTAAACATTATGGTGAGATGTTTTCCAATGTTGCAGAGAATTTTAATGGATGAATTGAAAAAGAAAGGCACCTTCCTATTACTTAAATGATCAACGAAATAAGGGGGAAAATGATGAACATGATGCATGATCATAGGATGGAAGCAAAGAGATGGACTGGTTTTCTCTGTCTAGAAATTGATAAAAGGTTGAATAAAAATATAAAGTATGGCTCAGTTTGGAGAGTATCATGTTCTAGTGAGGATGTTTATGAAGTAATGTCTCCTTATCCTACTACAATTTTTATTAACAACCGTTGTTACTCTTATCATCAATGGCAGATAAATGGTTTCCTTTGTGTACATGCTTTAACAACATTGATGAAGAGTGGTAAGGACATTCATTCTTATTTTGAACAATATTTCACAAAAAGTGGTTTCAGAAGTCTTACATGATGACAATCAACCTTGTTCCTACTATTGAAAGTGAGGTCCAAACTACAAATGAAGTTTCTATATTACCTCCACTATCTAAAAGGAAAAATAGTTGTTGTTTTGGCAAAATTATATTTTGTCTCTTGGAAACCGAGATAGAAGTAATGGTGATCAATGCTCTATGGTCTTAAATTTCCTCGAGAGTTTGCTCTCTTGTTGAAACAAATACTATACTTTGACCATTACACACGGCTGTTGGCACATGAACTAAACATGTTCCAAGACAAAAGGATAAGAATTGTATCAGATAGTAGAATGAGCGGCCAGAATCAATTCAAGTGATAAATGGGATGTTGAATCTTTTGCACTGATTCCTTATTTTCTTACATATATTTGTAAATATAATCATATGAAGTGTTTTTGGGATAGTTTTCTTGCATATATTTCCTGGTAGCTAGATGTAAAAAATATTATGTATAGAGAGACATCTACCAAAGAAAAATGGGGGTTATTTTTTTCTTGGATTTTGAGCATTGTTAGCCAATATTCCAGCATCTAGTTGTATGGCATATGCATAGATTTGAGCAGCAGTTTATGCCCTTAATAATGACAATTGTAGAAGTCCTACTCTCCGAGACTTGCTACTAAATGATCTATTTTTATTGTTCTTCCAAGAAATGCTATTCATTGCCTTAAGGATCACCATATTGAACATCGAAAATATGTAGGCTGGGCAGAAATTTGTTCTCTTCATTAGAGCTTTTGAGAAGCAATAACTATGATATGGATTCTGTTATGTAACAATTTCATATTCAGGCGACCTACGAACTCAACTTTAAGAAGGCTTGTTCTTTAAATTTAATTTTTAATTCAACCTGAACTTGATTCATTAATGCATGGTATAAAGAGCTTGTGCTTGTTAAATGAAGTTGTGATTAGCCCCTAGGTAAAAAATGGCTATTTTTCTTCATTGCATGCACCCGCACTTTGAGACACATGTTATTGGTATTAAGAGCTTAAATTTGAAAACTATAATTAAATTCTATTATTTAAATTATCATAAAAGTGTAAGGCATTAACCAAATTAAATGTTATAGAATTTTAAAAATTTAATAACGTATTTTCACGGGACAGCTATGATAGTGTTGTGGCATAAAAATGAAGAGTAAAAAGTGCTTCTAAAAATTTTAAATTTCTTCACCTGATATAGTAACTTCTAAATACAAATTTTCAAAGAATTCATTATTAATCAAAATAAATAATATAAAAGCGATGTATGTATTGACAATTATTAATCAATTTGAACTAAAAAAAGAAAATAAAAAGAATACCAATTAAATGTAAACATTAAATTAAATTAAAAAGTTGAATCAATGTATTTAAATTGGTTCTTTACAACTTTTCTTGTTATGATGACCAACTTTTTCACATCTTCCACATGTCATCTTCCTTGGTATATGCTCACCACGAGAACGTATTTGCTTTTTTTTCGGCAATCTCCATATATAAATTATGCGAGAAGGGCATTCATATTTGTTAAATTACAATCTAGAACATATGATACAAAATCACATCTATTCCGAATTTGGGAAATAAAATAGCTTGTAACAAAAAAGGAATTCTTAAAACTTTCTTTTACTAAAAGAGTCATTGAAGAGAAAAAATTTACATGAACAAGAAAACATATTAAAGAGTTTCTCACCTATATGGATGAAAACATTTTTTCCAAGTCTCTAGCAAATGCTTTAGCATCTACATCCTTGTTTGTTGCACCCATCTGAATTAATGAAGAAGGCATTACATCATATTCTTATTTTACAAAAGATGCTAAAAATATCTCCATAGCAGCCCATGTTTTGGGGGATATGCGCCCAACAATTCCTACAATAATCATGATTGAAAATCAAATTCAATAAGGAAGAACTCCTAAAGGACAAAATAGCTTATAGGCCTCAATTGGATATACCAAAATCAAGAAACCCAACACGGCCATCGCGCAATAACCACAAGTTTCCTGCATGTACATCTGCATGAAAGCTCTCACAGGCAAGCAAACTTCCAAACCTACATTAAGCATATATGTACTACAATGAATTACATTCTTTACCATTTTATCTATTGGTTTATCTCTTTCTATAGTTAAAATAGAAATTATCACAATATGAGACATGCTAGTGCTAATGCAATCTCATTGTTTAACATGACACATAATTAAAAAATTTAACAACATCAAGGCACCATATTAAACTCATCTAATATAGCACATGTGGCTCTTTACAAATAAAAAATTACTTAAATTTAGAAAAAAATTCCATGACAAAAGAGATAATAATAATAGAAACAGGAATATCCAAAGTGTTGATTTATGAAGCTTACAGTGAGTGCTCATATAAACAACAGGCAGTGATAATTTTCATGCCTTTCTTTCCAAGAACTTCAAGAGAAGTATTTAAATAGGATACAAAGCAACTCTAGATATTGGAAATGGAAAAAACTTGCAACATCCAAGTAGCTAGAGTATATTGAACATTACTTTGCAAGGTCAAGAAGAAGGTTATTATGATCATGGTAGCAAGCACCACTGACCATCATATAACATTAACAGTGGCCATGCTACAATGGATTAAGTATTTTTCTACCAAGTGACCCATAGTAAAGTAGGCATTTGTTAGATGCACATTCACATTTGTTGTTGTATGTTCAGAATGAATTCAGGATAATCAAATTTGATAATGTCATTATTTAACTAATCTGTATAAAATGCATGAATTGTTGCATGGTGCCAAAACAGCTACCATATAAGAAAGATATATAATTTATTTGAACACCAATGGATTAACCTTTCCTAAAAATTGAAGCATCCACTGGGACCTACCACACATTAAGTGTCATTATGTGACTTAGCTCTGGATTAGGAACAAGTGATTTTATAGAGTCCAAATTAGGAACTCCATACAGTCTCTCCATGGTCAAGAATTGCCTAGTACAATGGCGATACATTGTGGGAGCTTTAGCCTGACTTGTGAGCCCCATATCTTTCGTATCTCTCTTCTTGCTGTGATTCTGTTAAGGACAGATCCTTTTTTAACTTATGGAGTTCCTCAATCAATAATTCATTTCCCTGATCTTGTATGCATCATTCAATCTCTTCTGGAGTTCCTCAATCAACAATTCCTTTTTGACAACTAGCCTCACCATCCTCCCCATTTGCTTACCCACCCAAATCCTCCTATGTTGCAATGAATAAGCAAAACCCTTGAGTTCATCTGATGCTTCTTGAATTGCTATGTGCTCATAAGCAAGAACATCATAAACATTACAAGCTAAACTGTCCCACTCTTCTATCAGCAACCTTAGTTTTGCATTTCTCTCCTCTACTATTCCATGTAGTAGTTTATTCTCCTCCCTTACCTCCATCTCTTTTCTACTAAGCTCATCAACTTGTTGCTGAACCGTAGTAAGCTCTTCTTGCAGGCAAACAACAACCTCTACAGTTTCAGCCTCCACACTGAGCTGGTGAAGCTCCAAAAAACTGGCAAAGCATGGGGAGTAATTCAGGTATTTCATCAAATTCTATCATAGATTCAAGTTTCTCTTCCATTTTCTCAAAATTGAATGCAATAAATTTTGGGGGTGCACCAATTAATGAGCTGTACCAATTTAGCATTTGAGATTCTACCTACTATAATTGTGAGAGCTAGCAATATGAGTTTAAAACTTAGAACAAACAAGAAAAATTGAGTTTGTAGTCAACGAAGCAAAGAAAACTGTAATTAGCAAGAATGACATTTTGCACAACACACAAAGTGAAATAAAAACAGTTTATGAAAATTTGAAAAGGGATAAGAGTCGGAAAGGAAGGTGGTGAACAATGCAGTAATTAAAGTACATCAATACCATGATTTCATGCATTTCCTCCTTAAGGAGATATAACTGATAACAAATAATACTACTCTAAGTGTTACAAAGTGCTCATGTTTACCTTTATGACTAGGATTTGAAACATCATTTTTCTCCTTTAATTGCCTCACTTCCTATTTATTTGGAGTAACAATGAATATTAAGAACAATCATGATTCAATCTCAGTAGTCAAATTTTAAAAAATAATCAATAAAATATTATAGATGATCTTAATTATATATGTCTATCAAGCCAAGCATTCACTTAAAAGTAGCTGAAATAAACTGAGCTGGGCTCATTTATTAGAATTCACTGAAACTAAACTACTAACCTTTTCATGTCTTCACATGTAATGTCCCCACATGCTTATAGTGTTTTAAGAGTTTTAGACAAACCAATATCTAACACAAATTCCTCAATCATTTCTAGCTCTAAACTACCTTACTTCTTCCTTGTACATTTTAAACATAAATTTTTCATGATTATTTACAATCTCATCCATATAACGGCACATAAAAACCCCACAATCTAGCCTGCAATTAATTAATTTAATAGCATGATCATACTATTTTATAAATTTACTAAAATTTGGGGACCAATAATAAGAACTTTTTTAAAACTTACGAATTTGGGTATTGTTGTAGAATATTTTCCACTTCGGTAAAAGTTGATTACATTTCTTGGGATGAGAATGGGTCTTTCAATGCTTGAAGCTCATATGATTTGATGTGATCCAATTGTACCAACATAATCATTTTTATATGTCAAGCTAATATTTTGGTAAATATCATTTTAATATACAAGAATATAAACAATGCTAGGTTTGTTTAACATTTACATAAATAATACTAACAAAAGTCAATGCAATTGCTTTGAAGGTATCATACATTCCATATTTTGGCCTCATAAAGTTGGAATGTTTCCAATGGCTTTCATGGGTATCATAAACAAGCAAATGCCAATGACCCATAAATGAACCATCCTTTCAAAGTATATTTAAACGTATTGAAAACGTATGATACTGAGCAAGTTGGTTGACTTTATAGTGCTTGAACAAAAGAGCTCTTGCAGTTCTTTTTGTTTTTTTACAATGAAGTCGTGTATCAATTTGATGAAATAATAGTTAGTAAATTAAAGATTTTAAAAAATAATAGAAATAATTATAAAAGTATTATCAACTACTGATATGAATTTGTAGAAGAGCATGTTCATGCTACTTGACAGTATAATGAATATCTATTAACTTATAGAAAAATGTTTGAACAACATGATCATTCAACTCAATACTAGGCCCTTTTTAAAAGGAAATTGTAAGCCATAGAAAAAGGGCTTAGTATATTCAACCCAAATTGTTAGGCATTACATCAGTTAACATACACGCTAAAATTTATAAGTAAAAAACATAATATTAAACAAATAACTACTCACAAAATACAATGAGCTATAGAAGACATATTCGTCAATTGACTCTTCCTTTTCCTTTTTTCTCTTTAATATTTTAAAAAAAGAATCAATGACCTGTCATATATTTTTCAAAATTTTCATTAGTCATAAATTTTATTATTTATATAAATAAGAGAAACCAATTTTCAACTTACATTATTACCAATTTCTTGGTCATTTGCAATTTGATCAAAGTCACCTAAAGTGACATTTACTCCGTCTTTATCACAGCTCCAAATGATTGATCTGCAATTAAATGAAAAAATTAGTAACACAATTAAATTCATAAACAATGATCTTAAAAAACTAAGCGTTGTACTGATTAACTCACGATAGGTCTCTAATTTTATTCATTTCATCAATCTTCATTTTCTCATCCATTTTCACATACTTCCATACCTTTCCTTTGAATCCTTTCTTATTTTGCCCTATTGGTTGATCTTCATTTGTCTTTCTCCTTTTACTGATATTGGGGTAAATATGGACTGTGTCTTCTTTTAATTTTTTGTTTAACCTCCCTGTCCAATTCTTTACCCTATCAACCATTGAGCTTGGTGTCATATGTGGTTTAGCTAGTTGAGGTATAGAAGTTGTTTGTTTTGTGGAGTTGGCCTCTTAATTCCTGACTGCTGCTTCTCAAAATTATTTGTAAAGGCAATGACATCTATAGAAGCTTGTAGTATCTCTATATGTTCTTAATACTTCCTATTTTCTTCTGTCTTAATTGCCAATTGTCTCTAAAGCAATTCGTTTTCTTCTTTTTCCATTACCATTTGATTAAATTCTTCTTGAAACTACCTTTCATGCTTTGTTTCTCTTTCTTCCATCTTCTTTATCTTCATTATCAAATGATATAGTTCAATTTCAAGTTTTTCTTTTGCTTCTTTTCCAATTTGTCCTTCTCATAAGGCAATTTTTTCTTCTCAGCAAATAATATTTCATTGTCCTCCTCAAGAAATGCAATTAAGCTATATTGCTATATTTATCATCGTTTTCCAATTCATCTCCCATTCTTTTCAAGTTTTCTTTCAATCTTTCAATTTTGACTTCAGCTTGTTTTCTTGCTTCTTCACTTTTCTTCTTCTCAGAAGCAAGATGTTTCTTTTCTTCCTCAAGTACTAATATCTTTGCTCTACTGCTTTTCAATTCTTGCTAAAGTTTCCTTTTTCCTTCATTCAAAATATTTATTTCAACAATATTTATACAATCAATAAGCGTAGTATCTACAAAAAGAATAAATAAACTTTAGAAGAAATACAAGACATATAATATAGTGTATTTCAGTGAATAAGATACAACTACATGGTCCTTATATATGCCTATAACATGAAAAATCAACAAACTAAATACATCATTTAAATAAAGAAACAAATATAAAAATCATGTAAAACTTAGAAATTGGAGACAACACGATAATGTTGCCTATGAATGTTCTTTAAAAAAAAAAAACATTACGTGTGTTTTGAAGTCATCCAATTTGGGGAACTTCATCTTTTATTGAATCTGTATATTGCTCTTCTTCACTATCTTCTATATTTACAAATGAAATTTCTTCCTCTTGCTCTTCTTCTATTCTTATAGAATCAAAAGAATTAACATCTTCTTCTATTCCTACAACAGAAGAATAATCTAGCTCTCCTTCTTCTTCCTCTTCTTCTATTCCTATAGAATCAAATGATGAATCATTGGTTGTCTTTCTTCTTCTTCTTCTTCCTCTTCTTTTATTCCTACAGAATCAAAAAATGAATCATCTTGCTATCTTTCTTCTTCTTCTTCTTCCTCTTCATCTTCCTCATGTTGAGAAAAAAAATGAACTTCAAGGTCGGTTCTTTGTAACCGACCATTCAACACCTACATTTAGACACAATATGTTAAACCTTTAATCCATGAAAATTATCATCTAAAAAATAACTTATTAATATCATGTCAATATTTTTTACCTCATGATCTTGTATGCTTTCAAGATACACTCTTCCAAATTTCTTGCTCATTTGTTAAAGTCGCTAGTTTACTATACGAGGTATGCAATCAACCTCTTGCACCTCATCTTCTGGGACTGTTTTCACCTTTTCTTGAATGAGAGTTGTATGCTCACAAAACCAATACTACAAAAATATGTTATCATTGTTAGTTTCTCATACAAATAATTATACATAAATAAATATTTTAAATAATATATTTTTCTTACCATAATGCTTTTTGACATCCTCCGATATTTTTCTTTGCTTCAAAATTTGTTGATATGGAAGAAATCAATTTGTTGGCAATAATTGTTGGCTATTTGTAATTAGTCATGTCTTCAATGTTTTCAATGACTCTTATATATGACCAATTCACTTGAGTTCCTCTTGAAGGAAAAAAAAAGTGCAACTAATATGTACAAACTGAATCCTCCTTTTCTTGTCGACTTAATCAAAATAAGTTTTCTCGAATAACATCACCAATTATTTTTATTGTCAGAGAATCTTTTCCATATATGTCTTCTGGGGAAACCCTTTGTACAAATGATGTGTTGGGTTTTCATTTACTAACTATGTTAAAGAGTTTCCCCCTTCCCATTGGAATTCCAAAAATAATAGACACATCATATTCTATGAATTCAAGCAGTCTTCTTCCTATTTTGATTGTAGGCTGAAATGTGTCTAATTTTTTTTCCAAAATTTGATCATATTTTTTGCAATCACTGACACATCATATTCTGTGAATTCAAGCAGTCTTCTTCCTATTTTGATTGTAGGCTGAAATGTGTCTAATTTTTTTTCCAAAATTTGATCATATTTTTTGCAATCACTAGCTATTATTTTTCCATGTAAAAAAGCTCTGACAATTCCTCATAAGGGGGTTCTTCTTCTTCTTAATAACTCTATTCTTTCATTATCAAAGGAACCAATAGTTTCTTCTAAAACAGTGCACAATGCTTGTAGGTTGCTTTTGAATTGCACCATGACTATAATCAAAGACACAAATTTATACTTAATTTATAAATAAAATAGTAGAACAAAAATAACAATAAGATCACCAAAATTAGTTAATTCAATCATTAGAAAAAAGTACAAGCACTAATCCTCTTTTGAAATAAAGTAAACTCATTAACATACATCAATTACAGTAAAAAATAACATCTTTTGCTCCAAAACAATTTTACTTTCAATATAATACTAAGAGGAGATCAATTGCACCATGCTGCCCTTTGAAATCTAGTTGAAATTGTAGGGCAACGCGATCATGCTACCCTTTGAAAGATAGTTGAATTGCAAGGCAGCATGATCATGCTAACCTCTGAAAGACAATTGAAATTGCAAGGTAACATGATCATGCTGGCCTTTGAAATCCAATTAAAATTGTATGGAAACATGATCATGCTGCCATTTGAAATCTAGTTGATCATGCTGCCCTTTGAAATTCAGTTACGAAAATGAAAATGCAAGGTAGTATGATCATGTTGCACCTATTATATACCTCTATTTGGGATAAATCTCAAACTCAATAAACAATAGCTAGTAAAAAAACTTAAATGCAAACAAACTAACAGATCTAGCAGACAATCAAGGCGATTTGAAATCAACCAAAAATGAAAACAACATAATCGTTCAAAATAAAACAATTTATAAAAAGACAATAGATACATACATTAAAATCCCCCTCAAGAAAAAGAAAAAGACCTCTGCATTGTAATGGAGTAATGGAAAAAAGTGCAAAAATCTGTGTGACATACTTGGTAGAATGGATTCTAGGGCAACAACTACTGAATGACTATCGAATAGTGGCACTGGAATGTGGAGAAGAAATATGCCGGAGGACTAAAAAGAGAATCGCCGAAGGATGGAGGAGCAAATTGCTAGCACTACAAAAAAAATGATTATTAGTAGCGTTTTATAAACACTGCAAAAAGTCCATTAAGCGCCGCTATTACAATTAGTAGCACTTTTCATAGTGCCCCTGGAAAAAGTGACGCCAAACATTATTAGCGGTATTTTTTGCGGCGCTTTATTAAAGTGTTGCGTCTATTTGATTTTTCAGTTCATTTAGCGGCGCTTTTAAAAAGCGCCGCTAAATAGTTTTTAGAAAATTTAAAAAATAAAGATAGATTAGTAACGGCACTTCATTAAAGCGCCGCTAATAGTTTTTTTAAAAACTTAAAATTAGTAGCGGCGCTTGCTTCTAATTAGTAGCGGCGCCGCTAAAAGTTTTTAAATTTAAAAAAATTAGTTGTGGTGCCTCTTAGAAGCACCGCAAAAAGTTTTTAAATTAAAAAAATATATTAGCGGCGCTTCTCAGAAGCGCCACTAATTGTTGTCTTTAAAAAAAATGAAATACCAGTTGAAAATTTTAAAACCCGGATTTTATAGCATATATAATTTTATTAAAATTAAAAAATATTAAAAAAATATTTTACCTCTTTGACTTCTTCCACAGCAATAAACAACTGAAAGTTGAATGTGGCTATAAACAGGTTTGCCATTAGAAATTTAAATACATGCCATCTAAATGAACATGTAAAATGAAACAGCCAAGGTATCTCTCGAAAACCAATTTGACCAACCAGACCAAATTGAGTGTCAAATCCAAGTTTTCATATATATAACTTAAAAATCAGAATGGAGAATCAGTTGAAATCCTACAAGAAAATGCACAGGGAGAAACATACAAGCACATGCAACTTTTGCAATTGAATATACCTGCTTAATTGTATTTCTGAGATGCATTCCTGCTTGGCCAAGTTCACGACGACTTCCTGTTGATGAAGCAATTTCCATGTATACTCAACAAAGTTGCAAAGATGCTTGTGAAAATTTCTTAAATTTATCACAATTATGCCATAAATCAGACCTCTACAACATAAGGAGTACATTGCGATCAAACAACATAGCATGAAGAAATAAGAATGAATACTCGACATGAAGTATGATGCACTACATACTGAGGAAGCAATTACTACCTGCTAATGCACTTACCGGACAAAGTACTAATGACATTAAAAAGCCAAGAGATAGTCTCAAATCCAACTATCGTTACCTGGTATGGTCTCTTGCTTCTAAAGGGCTTCAGCACACATCACATTATCACCTTTCATTTTATGCTACCTAGCGTATAAACCCCATATATCCTCTCCTTTACCACTTCGGACAATCTGTCATAAAGTAACAAATGGAAAGGTATGCAAAAGAGAAGTTGACGTCCATAACGCACTCTAAGCACATAAACAATCCTCAAATTTCTTAAAAAAGGCCACATGAAACTCAAAACTCATCCTTCATCATATCAGCAAGGAAAAATTGTAAAAAGTACTTGTGTACCTGCTGCAGGACCTTCCCAAGTGAGTCCATTAACATCTCAACCTCTCTTCCGTTTGCCATTCCAAATTTAGAAAAGCCTAAGGCACTAATATTGGTAGCCAGAGAATCAGATGGATTATTTTCTTTCACATAATCAGAACTTTCAGTGACAGCAGACACAGGTAAACTCGTCCTCGAGGCTTTCAGCTCCATCTCAACTATCAGCCTCTCCAATAATTTAGCATCTATTTCTTTATTGTTAGTCAACTTTAACACCATTCCAATAGCTTCAAGAGCCTGCAGAAAACAGCCATTGTTATTTTCAGCAAATTTAGAAATAATCATCATCTCTACTAACTGGTATTATGGATTACCATAATTAGATATTTATTAGGAAGTTTCTTACTTTGTGATTCATTAGGCAGTCTTTTATTTTTCAGGCAGTTTCCTATTATAGGTATAGGATTTGATTAATGGAGATTCATGTAATAAAGCCTTATTAGGCTTAGATTAAAGGCCTAGGCCCATAAAGGGGCCAAAATTATGTAAAGGGAGATATCCCTCTTTTTGGACTAAGCAGAAATTAACCCTTAATCTCCCTTCCTTCTCCCCTGCCTTCCCTCTTCTCTGGCTCTTCTCTCGTCCCTGTTGAGGTTCAGACCAACAGAGTTTTCTCCCCTCCTTGCATCACACTTTCTCCATTGACTTGCCTGTGTAAAACTTGGGGTTTACAACAACTGGGTTCAATAAGAGGCTATAAGGGACCAATCCCACTCGATCATATGACCACATTAACATTCAAACCATTTCTTTGGCTGTCTTCTCTCACAAACTCTATCCACATTCATCATGGCTTTCCTTTGCCATTAATCAAATATCACACATTAATAAATTAAGCAATTATGAATCAAATATCACACATTAATAAATTAAAATTTTCTAAATCCAACTGGCAACAAAGGTAAGTGATATATGATAGATAAAAACAGAATCTATTTTGTCTTAAAGGTGCACATACAAGGCAGCAACCTCCCTGTTGGGGTCCTCTTATCTTTCAGCAGCAGAAAGGTGCACGTACAGCTTGTAGGGGTCCAGATTTTTTTTTCTAGGAAAGAATGCATGACTTCTAGAACTGCCAGTAGTTGCAATTGCAACCTCCCTGTTGTTGCAAGTTTAAGAAATCCTTATGAAGCTCATAATCAACTTGGTTATAGAGGAGAGACAGTCTGGACCAGTATAGATTAAAAAGTTCCAGACATAGACTTATAGATGTGACAAATACCCAGAATATTAAGTTTCACAGTGCTTTGAATGAAGACAATAATGCATGCCTGTATTTTTTAGTCTTTTAGCTGGGGCTCATGAGCAAAGAATGATAGACAGTTAATGTTCAAAATTTGATCTAAATGCATAGACAAAAGCAGGGAAGTATAAAAAAGGTAAAAGCTATATAGCGCATCTGTCTTAATGTCTGGAAAGATATTTTCCTTACTGGTACTAAATGATCAGGTATGACAGGTCTAGATTGTTCATTTGCCAAGAGGTGCACAATATGCTCCCTTTGATTGGCAACATTGTCTTTCTGTCCCAAAGTAGAAACAAATATTCTAGTATATTCAAACACAAAAGAGTAAATGCAACCAGTAAGTCTAGCAAATGAGAGAGAGGGAATGGCATCTGAAGGTTGAATGTCAAAGCTTATTCTCTCTGTTTCATTATCAATCTGTAAAAAATTATCAAAATTAGCTCAGTTCCATCCACCAACACAGGTTTGTTTGACACTACATAGAAGGAAGAAAGTATGTGCCTTTGCAAGGTATAGCTGAGCATAATATGCCTCATTAACTCTTTTAGTAACTCAAACTAGATGTACTTGTAAAAAGCAAATCCATATAGGAACAATATTTAGGTAAAAAGTAACCAGTTGTATAGAAAATATAAAATTTCATTACTTATTTAATGTGATGGACTTACAGCATATCCCATCTTCTCACTCATGCCCTTACATATGAACTTTGTAATTAGTCAATTACTTTTTTAAAATATTTAAAAAAATAAAATCTGACCCACATCTGTAACGTGGTTCATCACCTATCAAATTAATCTCACGACACAAGTGAACTGCATGTATGAAGTCATGCTTTCTTTCTGAGTCATTTAATCGATCTATGTCCGACAACATCAGGGATCATATATGCATTCATGCATGCATAATACACTGTTATATTTTACATTTAATAATTAATCAACTATTTTAAGCAAACCCCCCAATTGTCATCCACATCCAAGAATTCCTTTTTTGTTATTTTAAATTAAAAAAATATAATTTGATCATACAAGGAAGTGAAAATGTAGTTGGGTCTTGTTTTATCTAAAAGTAACCTGATACCTATTAAAAAATGCTAAACAAGCTCGATATGAACTGCTTATACCAAACCCTCACTTGATCCAATTATAGTTGACTCATTTACAATAATTTTATTTTTTAATTATTTATTTAAAAATCACTAATGACATATAAAAAAATATAAAAATTTAAAATAATTATTTATTAATTTATATATCTTACCCATCAAAGAATATTAAGATTTATTATATATTATAATACAAAAAAATAAAAGAAAATATTTATAATAACTTTATTTGGGTCGGGTTGGGTTGCGTCACCTAAAACCCAAATTGTATAGCTATTCGGGTTTTATCGTATACCACACTCAAGAGATAACCCTTCGAGGAAGGTTTACAGTTGTTATAGTTATATGTGATTGAGTAAAAAAGTCATTTGTATCTAAATTTTTAATTTTTATAATTACTTTCTATTTTGATAATTACTAGCTCTCAGAATTTTTATTAGTAGATGAAATTATATAATTATTTAAACTTTTTTGTATTTATTTTTCATAATAAGGTTATTTTTTAAGTTTTCTAAATATTTGAATTGGGTCATGTTTAGGTGTGTATGGATTAGGTTGACAAATTATTATTTCTAAAATATAAACATATTTGGGCTTTAAATAACCTAACCCGAGCTCGACTACCTGACTTTCTCAGCTAACATCGAGTGTTGATAACAATGCCTCTGATTTAGTGTCATTGGCATTCAAATTTTATTGCCCCATTAATAAACATAAGTAGCACATGTCATAGAAGAATCGAACATGTCCCAACCCTAATAATTGGCATGGGTTTAATGCTCTAAATTCAACCTAAATAATTATTCGAATCAGGTTTAGGATTTATGTGTGATCCAACTCAAACCAATTAAACTTATCAAATATAGTTTTATATTTTCATTTTGAAATTAACCCAATAAATTTTTATTATGTAAGTTATTTAAACTTTTTATTTATTTATTTATTTTTATAATAAAGTTATTTTTTATGTTTTTCAAATATTGGAATTGGGTCATGTTTAAGTATGCATGAATTATATCGATAACCCAACTCAAGCTCGACAACTTGACTTTCTCACTAACGTTGAGTGTTAATAACAATACATTTGATTTAGTGTCATATGCATTTCAATTTTATTGCGCCATTTAGGGAAACAAACATCACGTCATAGATAAACTAGGCCCCACCCAAGCCTGTGGGTTAGTTTAGTTTTCTAAATTCAACTTGATTCAAATCGTTCATGATTTATATGTGATCCCACTCAATACAATTAAAGATATGTTTTATATTTTCATTTTGAAATTAACCCATTAAAAGTTTATTATGAAAGTAATTTTTTTACAAAGATAAAAAATATGTTTTAAAAAATTAAAAATTAGTAATTTAGGTTACGTTATGACTATTTAGGTTGGGATCAAGCTTAATTAATTGGCCTATTCATTAGGTAGTGTTAGAGTTACTATTTCTTAAATGGTATCGGGTTTACTAAAATCTGATGACATCCATGACTAGGTAATTTTATTTAAATATATAAAACACCACATAATTGTACTCATTCTTTTAATTAACTTAACCTAAAATGATCTATATATATACATATATAAAGGTAAGCATTAAGTGTAACCCTCATATTTGTCTCAATTAATATTGTTAGTATGATAAAATTACTGTGCACACAACACGTGTAAATTTTATATTTTTTGTGACTCAAACCAAGATATTATTAATGCATAAATTTTATACAAAAATTAAAAAAAACTTAGTGGCGCTTTGCAATAAAGCGTCGGTGATTATATTATATTAGTGGCGTTTTCCGCCAAAGCGCCGGTAATGATATTGTTTATTATTATTTAAAAAAATAGGGCTAAATTATTTAGCGGCGCTTCGGATAAAGCACCGCGGATGATAGATTAGCAGTGGCGCTTTACATAAAAGCGCCGTTAATATTATTTTAATAGCGTTGCTTTTCATAAAAGTGTCGTTGATATATTGATTATTAGCAGCACTTTCTTAAAAGTGCTGCTGATAGTTAATTATTACTGGCACTTACTTATAAGCGCCGCTATTTATGTGTCGTTGTTGCTCGACTTTCTCGTAGTGTAGAGAACGGACAATACAATTTCCAGAGGACGGATGAGAGAATTGAAAGAGGATGGAGGACCAAATCGTCGGAGGTCGGAGGAGACAATCACCAAAGGGCAGAAGAGAGAATCATTGGAAGATGGAGAACCAAATTGTCGGAGGAAGAAAAAAATTTGAGATTTGATTTGAAATTGATAAGAGGAATAGAGCTAATAGGATTTACCTAAGGGTGGGTATTTTCATCCATTTACACAACAACTACCGTTAATGACGTTTTATGGTAAGTAAATTTGTAAAACGAGGTTTAGTATAAACAGAGCATTAAAAGCCCTTACTGCCCATTAAGTCCCTCTCTCTCTCACGTGACAGCAGGCCAAAATGAAAAAAAAGGATCATACCCTTCCCCCAATCTCCTCTCCTCTCATCAATCCTTCCATTTATTACTCTCTCATTCACATATCCACCTAGTGATCCGAGCCAAATTTGCATACAGATGTGTGCACGCTGAAAGGCTGATTTAAGTATAGGGATTGGCGATTGATGGTTGCTGATGAGTCTACTCCTTGTTTATGAAGCTTTGGTATTCTCCTACATAATTGTTTACAAGGTATTTGCATTTAACCTTGATTTATGTAGTAATTAATGTAAAGAACGTGATGATTTCAATGGAGAATATCCTTGGATTTGAAAGCTAATAAGGTCAGTTCTTATTCTATTTGAGTTTGTTATTATATCAAATCAATATATATTTAATTGAATGATTTATAACTTACATATGCAATTTCACTTAATAAAAAGGGTCACCAACAACTCACCAATAGCAATGGCTAATAGTTAGCATCTACCGATTTAGCCGATACTAGTATACATTATCTATGTCTATTTAAAAATGATCACTAATAGTCACTATCTACGATCGCTAAATGCTTTAGTGTCGCTATTTATACATTATCTGCGAGGGCTGAATAAAGCCATCGCTGATCATCCCTCCACGAGCACTAAGTGCTTGTATACGGTTGTGTAATGGATAGCTACATGAGGTTGTCGCTACTGTTTCCGGTACAGACAGCGACGGCTGAATGGTACATATTTTGCGGCGGTCTCAACCGTCGCAGATAATCCACATTAGCCATTGCTCACGATTCATTCCCCCCTGACGTTTTCCCTCTCCCTACCCTTCCGTGCCCAATTTCCCCCTCTTCCCTCCCCCTCCCGTCCCACAATTCTGCCCTTTTCCTCCCCCATTTCTCCTCTTCCTCGCTGAAACACTTCACTTATCCTCCCCATCAACCTCCCCCGATCCCGACGCCCCTGGGAGGCTGACGACTTGAGTAGGGGAGAGGCAGACCTCGTGTCTGCACAAGACAAAGCAGGGCCCTTTTCCACCCAACCCAAAATCATCCTCCCCCTCTCGTTCTAGCCCTACTCCGTTGATCTGGCCCTTAAATTCTCTCCACTGACCGGTGGCCGATGGCATGAGCAGGAAGAAGTCGTACACGTCCAGGAAGGGCAAGCGATAGAGCGCTAGCCCAAGAGTTCTCTCGTGTCACCATCGTCCGTCGGCCTTCCCCCACCACAACAGCCGCCTTTCCCCATTCTTTCGTCCTGGAGCTCTGGGTTTGCAATCAATTTTTATTTTTCTTCCTTTTTCATACAGTCGTCTCTTCCCCAAATCCCAGAGGCGATTTGATGTCTTTGCAGTCTTTCGCAAATCCCAGAGGCAGATATCCTGTGGTGAGTTTGATGAAGTTCACTATGAATGATGTGCTTATCACATGTCGAGGTGCATCTAATGATGCTTGTTATACTAGCTTAGTTATGGTCTTGCTCGAATTTACCATACTTGGCGTGTACTCTTTTTTCGTTGGACAGGAAGCTATGTAAAGGCCCTGTGTGGAGGCTAGTGTATGTGTTATTTTGAAGTTAAATTGTAGATTTGACTTGCTTGCAGTTTTCATTATTTGAATTATCAGCAATACATTAAATAGGGAATGTTTATTATGTATGCTGCAGTCATTCTTTTATTGACTTGATTAAATAGCCAGAATTATTTATCAGTTTTCACATTTTGGAATGGTCATTGATTCCTGAATGGGTGTGCTTCACACCGGGAATGAGTAATGTGTTCACTTTTTTCCATATTTTCTCCATATGGAAAAAAGTGACTACAGAAAATTGATAGGCTTTGAAAATCTGATTTTCTTTTTGTTTAATTATTTCTATTTCTTTATTTGGAAAATTTTTGATATGACTTTTGCTGGTTGACCCATTTATAATGTGAAAGTAGCGAGAGACTATGTTTCAAAGATTTTATAAGGGTAGATTTTACTTTGGAGAACGTTTGGAAGCTTCCACTGGTTTTGATGCTAACGTCGGCACGGTACGGTATATATATTTTAATTGGACTTCATTAAGGCCTGTAAAAATGCATATGATGATTCTGCATAATGTTGATTACAGCTACATGCTGGTATTGCAGGACTGGTTGCTGCTAAGGTTCCTATGTTTGTCAACAAGCCCGATGGAAGTACATACCTTGCTCTTTGCTATTTTAATTTTACTTTGCATAAATAGATAGGAACTATCATGACAATAAGATTATATTAAATACTGCTTGACTTTAATAAAAACAAGAATTTTCATTCCTCTTTATTAATTACAGCTACATGAATAGAAGTCTCCTGATGCAGTATTTAGTTGAGAACAACTTTTGTTAGTTGCATATGCCAGGCAAAAATGTGCTCCAAGTAATTTCATTGTTTGGAAAACTTGTTTTCTGTAATTACTTAAGTGTTGCGTTGTAACACTAGTAACTATGCCAATTTGTTCTTCTGCCAAAAAGGTATTTATGTTTAGTTAGTAGAGTGTGTTAAGCCTTCCCCCATTCCATATATAAAATAAATTTGCAGAATTTAGCTTATGGATCGCTCTAACACATATTTTCTTTGGAAAAATATTTTTTTCATCTGCCTTAAGGAAGCAGTAATGCATAGTAGCAAATACATGTTCAGGATGGAGTATTGATCTCTCCTGCGAGTTGAAATGGGTTACTGTTCAGGTAATTGAAGTTAATTCTTTCTAGAGATCATTTACTGCATGGTTTTCTTCAAATTATGATTTATTATCCATTTCATGTGCAGTGCCATTGACCAATTCAGAAAGCAATTTGCTAATCTTAAGGAAAATGGTGGTAAAAGTGGACCAGTAATTCCATTAGACAGGAAGCACGATTCCTTCCCAATGTATTGTTTCTCCTATTCTGTATTTGTGATCATATATTTATCTGCAAGTGAAGAGTATGTATGCCTGGCATTACTTGTTTCTTGTTTTATCAGAAGATCCACAATCGTCCATTCAAACACAATTCCTCCTAAAGAACAACCAGCAGTGGCTTCCTGCAAAGATCAGCAAAGAATTCAGCAAACACTAGAAGTAGCATCACATAAAATTTCTAGGATACTGCTGATGGTCTTTCTGCAAATCTGTCAAGGACTTGGCAGGCACCAAATATGATTTCTGTGGGTGGAACAGATGAAGGGAAATAAAAAATGTAGGATCTTTTATGGTTAATTGAATCATTTTTCTGATTGTTTGAGTATTATAACTAAATCATTTCAAAGCAGTCAAATATGGATAAGGGCTTCTGCATAGATGTGTTTACAGCTGCTGTGAGCTTGTTGCCTTACGCTGTTCCCTAATCAACTTGTCCCATATGCAGATGGAAAGAAGAACCCAAGTTATTCAGAGATTGTGAATGTAGTTATATCTAATGTAGGTTTTTTTTTGTTTTTTTGGCTTATTGTAGACTAATTATGGTTTGTGCACTTTTGATGGAACCCGGAGCCTCCGGCCAGTTAGGCCTCTGCTTTGATCCTATTGATCGGACTTTTTTGTTTAACACTAGTGATCATTTACCATCAATTTAGTAACATATATTTGTTTGAGATTGTGATTTTTGTCTTGTTCATGCACAGTGTTGCTATTGAGAGTGTTGTTAACAAGAATGATGAGAAATCTCCTGGTGTGGCTGATTCCATGTGCTCTGCCTATGAAATGGCGGTTGTATGGATGCAAAATCAGCTTAGGCTGAACCAGACACAGGATAGTATCCTGAATTACATCAATGAGGTTGAACCAATCATCAGATAATCCTTCCAGTGGTGACTTTATATACGAGTGGCACGTTCTTTGGTTTTTCAATATTCAATGTTGACCAATGTCATTATGTATATTACAGACATCAACGTTCTTTCGCCTATCGTTCTCTACACTGAAAAGCTGGGGACTTTCCCCATTTCTACTAGTAAGTCGCTTTTCAGAAAATGAATGGGAAAGTTCTTTTTTTTTCTCTGTTGACTTCTTACAAATGTTTGAATACATTTCTTTGTTGATGAACTTGCAGGTCGGAGTGAATTTCTGGAAGATTCTACAACGCTGGTGAGTAATTTCATTTCTCTTGTTTGGCAATTTTCTTTTCGAGGTTAGTGTGTTGTGTCCTACCTTTGAGAGTTTTTCATGAGGATGCTTGCCAAATAATACTTGTTTATAAATTTGAAAAGTTTTTAGTAAGAGAGGAGATTGCATATCTGTTCTTATGTTATAGATAGACAAAATGGCTCATTTTTTAAATGCAACTGATGAGGTGAAGCCTAATTGCAAGCGAATAACGAGATAAAAAAAATTGCCTCTTGTCAATGAGTCAATATGGAACTGCTGAAACCAAGCCCAATTGCGTCTTTGCATCCCAAGGGTCTTCATTGTCTTCCCTTGTGTCTTTCTGTTGAATAGTATTCACTTAGTGCAGCACAACAGATGTTTCTAAACCAAGAGAAGTTAGAAGATCCCACTTCGTATCATTATGCAATATTTTGAGATAACATACTGGCAACAATGGTGATTGTGAATTCTACTTTATTCCATACCAAAGAAAGGTGAGCTTCTTTACCAATCAAACTAAGGCTTTTCCAGCGGGTAAAAGGAATAAATGCTCAGGTGTGTACACATATTGTACTGTTTTTCAGAACCAAGGAAACATGTTTTTCACGCTGTCACGGATAGGCTTAATTATGCAGCAAGGAGGATGTGGTTTCTGGTGAACCCACCTGGCAAGGCTACCATCCAAATTCAGAACATTGAGGAGTTCACATGGTTGAGCTCAAGTTACTGTCGAGTTCTCAAGCAACTTTGAGTCTCCTTCCATGATAGACTACTATTTTTGAACACGTTGGGCAAATGCTGATTCAAATTCGAAGTACCGAAGCCTAAAGTACCTATTTATATTAAGGAGCTGTTTGGGTGTCAAATTTACGTAAGATTCAAGCTATTTTGCCTTAATTTGGTTCCTAATAATTGAAATCGATAGTGGTTGAGTGCAGAAAGTGGGCAAAATTAAAAAATTTGCCTCCAAGTTAATTCCAGGTCATTTCAAGCTGGAATTGACTGGAATTATTGAATCACCTAGATTCCAGCTCCACACCCACCATTTTAAAATAAAATATTTTATTATTTTTTAATTATTATTCTTCATATCAATTTGAGCCTATAGTTACATAATATATAAGTGGGCTCATTTTAAAAGTTTAAAATTACCTGCTTAGATATAATCTTGTTTGATAGCCCAAAAATACCATGAATGTGCATATCCAAGTTTAGAAAAGTGTTATATTAATTTGAAGTATTTAAAGTGGTTTGAATGCGACATCAAAATTTATTATTAAAATTTTCATTATCAACTATAACTCAATCGGTGGTGAATTATTGGAATTAATTTAAAAAAATTTATATCCATTTTTAAAAAATTATATACCAAACTACCCCTAAATCGTTTACTTTTTTATTTACCATAGAAGTGTTCTTATCTTCATGATTTAAGATGTTTTAAATACCCACAAGAAATTTAATTTTTGTTTGATTGGCCTTCGAGGAGCATATTGTTCATTACGATTTTTTTTAAATAATTACCTTCAACATGGGTCATCACTATCGCTCAAGTTTTTTTTTTTTTAATTTTTAAATCATTTAGCGATGGTCATGACCATTGCTGTAAATCACAAAGCCGTCGTTGAAAGCAACTTTCAGGGACAACTCAATTGATTGTCGCTATATCCTATCTTTTCGTGACGGTTTAAGCTATCACTAAAACTTACTTTCAGCAAAGTAAAAAGTAAGTGTTAGCGACGGCTTAAACCATCACATAAAATAGGATATAGCGATGGTCAATTGAGACGTCGCTGAAAGTAAATTTTAGCGACGATTCAATCATCACTAAATGTCTTATGGCCGTCGCTTAAGGTCCAAAAAAGACAATGTGGTCATATTTTCAGCAATGGAAATAGCCATCGTTGTAGGCTATTTTGGCCACAGCTAAAACCATCAACGACGCCGGTAATAGTGATAGCCAACTAGCCATCGTTATTAGCTTTAGCGACAACTAGTCCTAGTAACAATGACAACTTTTGTAGTGTTTATATGTTAATTGAGTGTAAGTTGAGTTTAAAAATGGGCAATTTGGGTAGTGTCACTAGGCCTTCTCCCACCATGCCTCTATGCGCCAAGACCCTTGGCGTATGCAGCTGGGCAGGCTAAGCAACCTCATATATATAACACTACAACGGATGTTTTTTTATTTTTGTCAGATAACAACAGCACAAAAAATTAATAGAAAAGCACACACTTCGAAACATCTTAAATTCTTCACTCATACAGGCTTGGTGGGACACGCGGAGTCAAAATGACTTCTAATGGTGTAATCTTCTGCAATGTAATCCCAATTCTTTCACTCATGTCCATGTGATACCCAGACTTGATTGTGATATCAAACCCTTGAAGAAGACGAGCCAGTGTCAAATGCATCACCTGCAGAGCAAAAGAGATTCCAGGACACATTCTCCTCCCAGACCCAAACGGGAGCAGCTCAAAGTTGAGACCCCTGACATCCATATCTGCATGACTAGTGAGAAACCTCTCCGGCCTGAACTCAAGTGGATCCTCCCACACCCTTGGGTCCCGGTGAATCTTCCACAGGTTCACCAGTAAACGAGTGCCAGCTGGGAGGTGGTACCCACCTAGCTCACAGTCTCCCAATGTCATGCGCGGGGCCCCCAGTGGAGCTGCAGGGTAAAGGCGTAGTGTCTCTTTGAGGATGGACTGAAGGTAGGGGAGGCTTTTGATGTCAGACTCAGTGACTTGCCTGTCCTTACCAACCACGCTGTCTAACTCCAATTGTGCCTTCTTCAGGATGTGCTGATTGTTCATTAGGAGGGCAAGAGCCCACGTCAGAGTGATGGAAGCTGTGTCTGTTCCGGCGAGTATCAACGTCTGGACCAATCTCAAGTTAATAAATTTACCATTCATTTTCTCTTAAATTAATAGCTCTATTTAAAATAAAAAATTATATTATATTAATAATTAAATTAAATTTAATTTAATTAATTGAATACTTAAAAAAATAATATTATAAGTTTATTTTCACTTTTGGGTTTTATAATTCAATAAAAATTACTATTTTTATAAGTATAGTTATTAATTTAAAATAAAAAAATTCTTACAATTTTAAATTTGGGAGCTCTTCTAACAAGGGGCAAGCAGGTTTTAAATCCAGTTGCCAACAAATTGCACTCGCAACGCACTTGGCTATTAGTAATTAATAATTGTGATTAGGTGATGAAGTTTTACCGGAATTCATCATTGGAAATCAATTTGTTGAATGATTCATTCATATAGCTGAATGAAGTTCCTTTAAGAAAGATGAGGGTGTAATCTTCAAACAGTAGGCGGAAGTGTGTGGACCTGCTCACGTGCCCTCCTTATCTGGATATTGCTATTATTTGACGATTTATTGATAATTACAGTCGGTTTACCTTCATATAGTTTTTATTTAAAATCCAATTAAAGACTGTTGTCATTGTCAAACTTCCCCCCCAAAAGGTAAAAAGTTAGCCAAATTTAAAAACATTGGGAAATTTACTTCTTCAGTTGCTACACCAGCAGATCACGCATATACCTTCAACTAATTACGTGAATGAAATGTTTTGCTGACCTTATCATGACTAAATTACACGACCCATGTGAAGAGGTAAAGTGCATAAAACATGCGGAGAGGAGAAACTTAATTAGGGAATTATTTTTTATGTTGTAAAATTGCTGACAAACGTAAAGTGTAAAGAAATAGGGGGTAAAAATATAATTTTTCATTGGTTATTTGGCCATCAAAAGGGTATACAACGTGAAAGGGATACTTACCAACACAGTTGATTTAACAACGACGTCAGGATCAGAACCTGCAAACTCGGACTTCTCCAAACCAGATAGCATGACGTCAATGAAGTCCTCGTCCGGCCGGACGGGATTGAAGGCCCGCCTCCGTCGATGCTCCTCCAGCCATATGGCCATGAATGAGTCCAACTCCTTGGCCACCTTCTTCATGGCGTTGATGTGGCCTCCCACGTCCATACACTCAAGATAAGGGATAGCATCTGAGATGAGAAACAACCCACCAAGATAAAAGAATTCCTGTATCACTTGCCGATACTTCCTTGCCTCATTCTCATCCCCAATTACAGTACCCCCAGAATACCTTTTCCCAGCCACACTCATGCTGATGATGTTGAATGCCAAGTCCCCGAACCACTGCTTCATGTCTACCTCAATCGGAAGCTGATTGCTTTTCCACTGCCGATACAAATCTCTTACACTCAAGTCAATCTCTTTGACTCGAACATGCTTGAGCAACTCAAGTTGGCGGGCAGAAAGAAGCTCTAGGCTGACTATTTTCCTTATCTGACGCCAGTAGGGGCCATAGGGAGTCAGGCCAAACATCGCACCGTTGTAGCCCATGTACTTACCCATAGCACTAGGTGGTCGGGTGGCAAGAACTCTGTCATTTTTAGTGAAGCATTCCTTTGCCAGCTCCCAGCTATTCACGATTACAGTCCGGTGAACGCCTACCCAAACTGTGAAAATGGGGCCATGCTTATCGGCAAGGTCTGCGAAAATTCTGAACACCGGCTGGCCGCCGGCCAGTGTTAGCAGGTGCCCTATGACGGGCCATCGGCCTGCAGGCTCTGGCGCTTCTTTCTTGCCATTCTTCTTTGGATGTGAGGCTTTCCATAAGTAGTAAAAGAAAGCACAGGTAATAAGCCCTAGAGCTATTTGCAAGAGTGGAGAAATTGCTTCCATAGTGGGCAGGGCGCTCTCAATAGACACGATGAGAAATGATTGATTGTTGAACACCTCTGCATCATCTACATATAAACATTTGTTGGTCTTTGAGTAGTGAGAACGGCAAAAGGAAATTTTAAGCTAATATAAATCGAATCGAAATAGGTGAAGTTCTCCTAAATTTACCCAATGTTGAAACTACTAATCAATCGTATATAATAAAGATAAAAGTCTTATATTAATAGTTATATATGAAAAATGACTTATTATAGTCTTTTTTTAAGTATTTAATCACTTAAATTTTAATAAAATAAAATTATTAATATATAATAAATTTCTTTTAAAATAAAATTATTTATATAGAGTTGAGAAAATAAGATATAATCTTTTACCATTCTTATTTATTATGCTCGTGAAACTTCCCCAACAAAATTTAAATTTGAGCTGCAAATTTGGGTGGGTACAGCACTTGTCGTTTTGTTGGATGGAAAAGTCAGCATCAATGAAATTGACAGCTGAGCGGCCTAGTGGGCCATTTCACTGACACCAGACGTTGACACTTTCCTGTAACGTGCGCGACCCGTGACCGAAATCATCCCCTGGAACGGATCACCACGTGGCGGGTCACATAAACTGCCGTAAATGGCAAAATTAATAAAAAGTTAAACGTTCGGGTAAATTGAGTTAAAATATATAATTTTATGTTATTTTAATAATTTTATTTAGATTAATTTAAGTGGTTAATATTTAAAGAAAATTTTAGAAACTTATATTTTAAGAAAAATTATAAAAATAATAATTATTAAATTAGTTTATTTTAAAAAATATTTTTTAAAGTGGTGTTGAATTTTGTCACATAGGTGTAAGTAAAGCACTAGCACATGTACAATTTTTTTAAAATTTTTAATTAATTTTATTATTTTAAAAGGTAAAATTTATAGGATATATAATTTTATCCTTTAAAATGATGAAATTAACTTACCATTGATTTCGTTTTTTAAAAAAAAGAAACCTAATTTCATCCTTTAAAAGGAGGAAACCTAATTTCATCCTTATCATGGTTCTTATCATTTTAATTTACTTCATTCTGGCTTCAAAGCTGATTTCATCATCTAAAATGACAAAATCTAATTCATAATTTATTTTTAAGATAACTTATTACTGAAATCAACATATGTCCCTGTACATTCCACACATAAAGTTTCAACATCCACACAACATCAAATTTATCTAAGCTCTTCTAAACAAGCATAAGATATAAATGTATATAAAATATATAAATCAAGCATCACATATATTAATCAAATGTTTAGTTCAAAATATATGACAAATCTAATACAATCTCTTTTACTCCTACGTCCTCGACCTCGACCCCAACGGTGTTGTACTAGCTCCTCCTATTCCTCATGGTCTATCCGATCCTCTTGCTTATAGATCGCATGCTCCTCATGGTCTGTCTGCTCTGGCTCCGGCTCCGGCTCCGCATAAGTGACCGATGGCTCAACACGAGCTAGCCACTGTCGTGTATATTAGAGTATCGGATCTTGCTGGGGGTAAGCTACATGTGGAGGATCCGAAAATGATGAACGTGGAGGAGAGGTAGGTGTTGTAGATGAAGATGGAATATCAGCAAATAGATCATGCCTCGGCTGTGTATGAGTTGCCTCGTCGGTATGATAATGCCCATGAACGTCTGTAATCACCGATTGAAGAAGTGGCAAGCCACTAAGGACAACCTGATGATGCCTGATCACCGATGACATGATGCTAATAAAATCTCACTCGAAGTATAAGTGTTAATGGCACAGTCAAATTTGCTAGTGTACATCGCGCTAATCCAAGCTATATAAAAATTAAAATAAAAGTTAGATAAATAATAAATAAGAAAAAAATATATTATTATATAATTAATTAAGATATACTTACCAAAGCTACTTTAGACACACTCCTAGGCTGATATGTCATCTCCTCTACATCATTGTGTTGTAAAATATATCGCTACGTAATGGGTAAATACCACTGCATATATGGGCTACGAACATCTCACAATGTTGTAGCCGTCTCCCCTCTAATAATTGTGGCTCTCCTATCATCCCATTGAGAGATATATGATGCATGATGTATAGCACAGTCGATAATATGGCAACCTTATCAAGTGATGCGATGGACAAACTTGACAGTACAAGGTGGGACCTCTTGCTCTAAGTTAAACTAGAGTATCACATAATCCGGCAAGTAAATCTCGATAATCTCAAAACAGATGAGTGGCGTTCACAAGAGCCACACATCTCAACCCTCGGTGCAGAGAGGAGGTAACACAACCAAAACCTCCGGCAAGTACGATTGCCAAATAACCTACACATTTTATAAAGATAACTAAGTGTAAATTACCTTACATATCTTATAATCTTTGTATCAAATTTGATAATGAAATAAAATTAGCAAATAAGGTCGTTGATGTTCTAACTCTCCTCTACACAACTGGAGGTTTTCTTGTGGATATTCATTTTTTCTCTTCCGAACATTCTACCTTAAGGAGTCAAATTTAAAACATAAGTTGAGCATATCTATATAAAACAATGCTAAAAAAATTAAGTGTTAAAAATTAAAATATCCTACCTCGCTCCCAATGGAGCACCCTCGACTAAGTGACCCATCTCAATGCTTGGTCGGCCGACGTGTAATTGCTCCTATGACCATAACTATCACAAAATATGATAAAAATTGTTAAAAAATATGAAGTAATTATGCGTGTAAAATATATATTAACTTTAACAAATTCATTTACCTGAAGAAGGGTCAAACATTCTGCAATCCTCGAGGTAATGGCCTGACATGCTTTCCCTAACTTTCAGTATAAAAATGCAAGAGTGGCACTGCCCCATGCATATGTACCTGCCATGTCAAAGTCTATGAGGAGGGAGAGATATGCAACATGTACATGGCTACTCGTGTTATTTGCAAATATTATAGCCTCAAGTAACTGCAATAAGTACGCCTATGCATGCTGCTCGATAACTATCTCCACTTGCTTCACCAATTTTATCCTCACCTTCATTTGCCTCATTTACATCAACCACTTCATCATGAACATAAGCGCCCCTACAAATATATATCACATATGTATTCCATGTCATATGACTTAACCCTTTCTTTAAAGCCTAAAAATGTTATATTCGTTTATGAATATGTATTTCACATTGGATTGGATGGTCCAACATTGGTATGTACAACACCTATGTAGGTGTAATGAATGCCCATCGAACTTTGAGTTCTATGCCATGCACCGCCTTGAGATATTTGAAGACTAAATAGCTCATGTGCATGCAATGTATACCTTCCACATTACACACAAAATTCATGATTTAACATCATAATTTTCATCGACAATTATAAGATTCAAATAGGATTCACATCTTAATAAACCTTACCTCCAATTAGGTCTACTTCCATCGTCAATAGGTGCAAATGACCTATGACGTTCATTTGAAGCTACTATCATTGATAAATTTCCTTCTTCTTCATCATCCACTAGCATTTGCATATGCCTTCCACTATTTACATTTCTTTCAGAGCTCCTGTGTGAGCTCCTATGTGAAATACTTCACCTTTTACTAGGCACTCAGACCTCTTTTTCAAGAAATAACTCAAAACAAACTATGTGAGGCGAATAGTAAAACATAGAAGTCATTGATGCATCATCATTTATACATATTAGTGCCGATCTCGATCAATATGTCGGAATAAAATATTTTATAGTAATTTTCCATCTTCTTCGATCCCACCCAACTCTGCTAACTACTTGCATCTCAAATTCATCATAAGTAGACAATTTCTTAATTAATAATCCATCTATGCGCCCTTTATAGTGAAGTACAAAACTAACCATTGCTTTTTCCATCTCTATTCACTTAATTCATAAATAATAAATTACATAAAAATGCATTCATCAATTGCCTCAAAATAACTACTTTACTTAACGAAATATGAGATTAATCGAATTTAATCTAAAAACCAGCAGTAAATAAATAAAGAGAACATCCACAAAACATTTTTCTTTTTCCTTTCCAATTTTAAATAAAAACAATATCACATCTATAATCATTACAACTGATTAAGAAGCATGAAAGTTAGCACATAAATGTTCTATTTTACAAGTGACACAGAAAAATCCATAATCTTTTTCAAAAGGATGGCATCGCAATAGAAAAAGAACTCACCAATTATAAATATCAGTCAAAAAGCAGCTGCAACACCAAACAGTAAAATACTAAACTCCACATTTCACTCTGATTATTGACCGATCAAGCGTAAGAAATGTTCTCAATAAATTCAACTAATTTTTTATCTTAAAAAAAAAATTAAAACCTAGCAATTATTAACTAAATCACCATTTCAAAGAAAACCCACAAGAACCCAGCTTCCATTCTACCAATCGAACCCAAAAATGCCCAAAACGCATTGAAAATCAAATGGGTTACCATGCCAAGAGGCATACACTCCATGTATATCATGCATATTACAGGAAAAAAATCACATAACTGAGAGCTAGCTGTATGAGACTAGGATTTGCCCGAATATCTGCCTAACAGTCAAAATTCCCTCCTAAACGTTAGAATCAAAGCTCCTAAATGTTAGAATCAAATAATCTAAATGAAATCTACTATAAACATCAAAATTTCCTCCTAAACGTTAGAATCATAGTTACAAAAAATAAATTTCTCACCTAGATAATTATTATGATTGCTAGAGCAATTATCTGTTTATCATTTATACTCTATAGGTGTATGAGTTTCAGTACAAAGTTATTGCAATAGACTAGTCGGTAATCATTAAGGTTAATTGTAGGGGTATTCATGGACATCTATTGTCTATATGTTCATCTATGTCTGTATCCATTTTTTTATAGAATGGACAGTTTTTTTCGTCTGAGGTGGACACAGATGCGGACACAGGCCAAGTTTTTTATCCGTACTAATAGGTAGCTACGAACACAGACATACCCTTATCCGTGTCCGTGGACGTTCACATCCGCCACCTTTACCAAAGAGTTCCTTAAATATAGTAGTAATTATTACTAACTATTAGAAAAAAAATAAAATTCAGTTCCTATGTAGTATCTTAAGACAGTCTTAACATGCTACATAGGCATTTGATAACTTAAAAATATGAATCTAGTACTTATGTAGCATGTTAGGACAATCTTAACATGCAACATAGGTATTATACATCTTAACAATATGGATCTAGTACCTATGTAGCATGTTAAGATAGTTTTAACATGCTACAAATGTACTAAAAATTTTAAATAACGATAAAATTTTAGGTGTTGAAATATTTGTCCAAGTTTGTCTGTTTGCTCGTATCTTTAGCGGACGGACTTAGACAAAGTATGATGCGGACTAGGGCGGACACACACAAACACAGACAAGGGATATTCAAATGGCGGACGGACACGAATAACCCTTTGTCCATGCGCATTTTTGTCCGTGAACACCCCTAGTTAATTACATGAACATGTTTAATTTTAACTAGAGACATGATAAAAAGCTTATTTACTGAGACATTGTGTGATGAATGATATACCATATAACATAGATTTATCCGACACATGTAAATTATATCCATGTGACTGAACATGACTGTCGTTGATGCATATAACACATGAAATTGGAGTAATTACACAGCCAAAATATTATATCAAGTTCATGGCACATAATAAAATTTAATTACATGTCTGTGATCAATGTGTGCATAGCTGATAGTTATACGAAATTGAGGCATATCATGCCTTTACATACTGGTCATAAAATAATTACAAAGATTATATCTAAAGAAGCTACCACATAAATTGTTTGGATAACTTTTTGTCTCCTATCTTCATTCAAATTGTAATTTTTGCATAATCTGGGGGTGGATGAGTATGTTAATACTCAGTAGGTGGAATTAAAATCTAATTTAATGCTAAGTAGAAAACTTATGACCATAATAATTTATTGCTAGAATAGAGTTTATTTCAGAAAATGAATTAAGAAACAAATTTAGAAAACATCGATTCATCCAATGACAATAAATCCAAAGTCGTGATACCGAATGACGTTCCTCCTAACGCTCATGGGGCAACTAGAAGCTTAGTAAGTGAGGAGTTTTCCCATGATGCTCCACACCTATGTGCGCGGTATACCGATTATTTTTCTCGGTAGGTATCCAGATAAAATATTACAATTCTAGGTTTAACCCCAGAATTATCAAGAAATGCAAGTACCATGACACAAATTAGGGTATATAAAACATAACACACATATGACATTTTTTTAAAAAACTCAAGCAAATAAGCATAACGAAGTAAAAATAGTGTATAAAATTTCAATGATACGAGCAGAGCATAAGCTAAAGTTTAAGACCCCATACCTTGAACTTGAAGAGCAAAATTTCAAATTGAAAAGGTCTCAAACAGAAAAACCGACCGCTCCACTATATTAAACACGATCGATTTAGCTGGAAACGACACTTAAATCATCTGATTCGGACTCCAAACAAATTAGATGATTTAAGGGTCGATAAAAACATGCGTCGTCGCATGCTGTTGCATGCGGCCAAGAGTTTTATTATTATTTTTTTTAAGTTTTCAGAAACTTTAAACGTGTGTAACTTTCTTTCGTAGACTCTATTTTGCATTGTTGACATAAAAAAATCAAATCAAAATTCAATTGCAAAGATCTCGGAGCTTGACTAGCTCCAGATAACTCTAAATTTTCAAAATAGATAAAGTCTCCAAAGTTGGCAAAAATCCAAAAAGAAAAAAAAATAAAATAAATTCTAAAGTTACACACATGGTAATATGTTTTTTTTTAAATCAAATCAAAATTCAAAGGCAAGAGTTCAGAGCTTGACTAGCTCTGGATGGTACTAAATTTTTAAAATGGACAAAGTCTCAAATTCGGATAAAGTCCAAAAAAGAAATTTTTTTATCAAAATCCAAAGGCCAAAATTTCGGAGCTTGACTAGCTCTGAGTGAGACTAAATTTTTAAATAGACAAAGTCCAAAAAAAAAAAAGTAAGGAAGCAAAATCAAATCCTACACACGTAGGAATAGACTAAGGCTTTTAACAAAAAAAAAAGTGAAGAGGCAAGATCGAATCCTACACACGTAGGAATGGATTAAGGCTTCTAACAAAAATTTTATTGTGAGAGGACATTATGGGGGCCTCTTTACATTCAAAGTTAAACGGTTGAGGGAGACTTTATAAGCCTCACATGGCCACATAATACAAATTTGCAAAGGACTATGTGAGACCTCATAAGTCTCACAATAAAATAGTCATAAAAAAGAAATAAATGAAAAAAGTTAGGTAAGACTCGTGGGTCCTACGCTATTGTTTTGCTAAAAAAAAACCTTGTTTAGCCATGAAAGACCAAAATAACTAAAAATACAAAAAAAAGTTAAATTCCAAAAGAACTCAAAGTTCAAAGAAAAAAAAGGGTTGTGTGGAAAATTTCATGGGCCCCACATAAGGAATGGGAAGATTAAATTAAAGCCTTGATGCTCGTGATCCCCTATTGTAAAAAAGGATGTTGAAATAATGAAATATAATAAAAAATAAAGAAAATAATAAAAAAAGAAAGTGGAGATAACCAAGTCAAAGGTATAATGCCCGGTCTTCTCTCACATTTCCCACTTCCTCCACTAATCAAGTGGTTCTCACCAATACTCCCACTAACCCATTTCCCATATCCCACTAATCCACTCTCCACTTTTCACAAACTACCTTTCCAATTCACCACACTATTTTGTTTAATCGTGCAACTCCTATCCTATAAATACCCCTTCATTTCCATAAGAAGGGGTTTTTGGCTTTCAAGTCTACATAACCTCCAAAAGAGAAATCTAGAAGTCCATCACACACCAAGTTCTTAAAAAGCCTTGACCTTCAAAAAGTCGAAGAAGATCAAGGAATTGGAAGACAAGCAAAAGCACTCAAGAAGGAAGAAGAACCTGTGCAAGGGGAGCTCTCATCTTCAAGAAGAATTTTCCTTGTTTTCTTCTTTGCTTTTTCTTTTTTAAACTTAAAAGTTGTAGCCACTTCTCCTGTCAATTCTCTTTTGTTATTTTGATAAAATTCCAATTGTTTCTTCCATTTTGCCAACTAATCAAAGGGTTTTAAAAATTGATTAATCACTACTACTCACTTCAAAGTGTAAAGAGTAGTCTTGATTAATCGAGAGAAGGTCGTCCCACATGAAAAAAAAGGTTCTTCTCTATCCCTTGCAAGGAAGGATCATCTGATCCATTCCTTTGTCTTGTGCTTAGGGAATTACCGAAATCCTCCAACAGATTTCTGGCACACCGGGTGGGACCTTCTCCTCCTTC
Source organism: Saururus chinensis (assembly GCA_035235625.1). Lineage (NCBI taxonomy): Eukaryota > Viridiplantae > Streptophyta > Magnoliopsida > Piperales > Saururaceae > Saururus > Saururus chinensis. The sequence goes on from CP141142.1 coordinate 25,354,719, forward strand.
CATCTTTTTGGCAAAAATGGAGGCTACTGAAAATTTCAAGCTCGTCATTAATTTTGATGAGGCTAAGTTTCAAGCCTTTTTGGCAAAACAGAAACATGAAGAAAAAATGGCGGTTCCATTGGATGCTAGCATGGATGCTACGTGTAGTTCTAAGAAAAGGACTAAAGTGAATGTTCCATTGCCTAAGACCACTCACTCCCCTCACTTTGCCTATGGTAAAGTTTTGAGCAGTGACAGTGTATTTTCAAAGCTAAGGCACAATGCTCTTGAAGACTTTGTGAACCAAGATCATGAGGAGCCTAAGACCACTCACTCCCCTCACTTTGCCTATGGTAAAGTTTTGAGCGGTGACAGTGCGTTTTCAAGGCTAAGGCATAATGCTTCTGAAGACATTGTGAACCAAGATCATGAGGAGCCTAAGACCACTCACTCCCCTCACTTTGCCGATGGTAAAGTTTTGAGCAGTGACAGTGTGTTTTCAAGGCCAAGGCATAATGCTCCTGAAGACTTTGTAAACCAAGATCATGAGGAGCCTAAGACCACTCACTCCCCTCACTTTGCCCATGGCAAAGTTTTAAGCGGTGATAGTGTGTTTTCAAGGCTAAGTTACAATACTCATGGAAAAATATTAAACCAAGTTCACCCGAAGCCTAAGACCACTCACTCCCCTCACTTTGCTTTTGGCATGAAGTCAAGTGGTGAAAGTGTGATCTCAAGGCTAGGGAACAAAGTTCTTGGTGAAAAATCGAAAAAGGCTTTCAATGTTTCAAGATGTATGAAAAAGAAAAAAGCTACGGTTCAAGGGGCTAAAAGAAATGTGGATGATAGCCTCATTGATGTTGGTATATGGGATCCAATGGATCATTTTCCAACCTCTTTCAAAGAGCTACGACAAAACAATCAGTTTAAACTATTGGAGGATATAAATAGAGAAATGACAACAAGTTTGTTCTTAAGACCTCAAAGGCCTAAAAAGAAAAATAGACCTATGATTGTGACATTCCCCATGAATGGATAATTTTTTCAGCCTGGAAAGAAGAAAACGCCATTGGCTTTCAAGGCAAGGTCAAAGGAAATTTCTTGCATGATGGTGGAAACCCCATATGACAAAAAGATTGGGCAAAAAGAAAACCACATCCTAAAAAGGCATGTTACTAAACATGATTTACTTGCAATGAAGAATGAAATTTCAGAAAATGGTTATCCTACTTTGGGTAATAATTCCAATCCCAAGGGGTGGAAGCCTATGAAAAGAAGAGGACAAAAAAATATGAGATGGGAAAACTCTTTCCCAAAAAGAGAAGTTGAGGATTTCACCCATCATGAATTTTTTTCAAAAATGACTCAACAAAGTGTGTTACTCTCATGCCCTACGTGTGGCAATGGCGAGATGGTACCTTACTTCGAAGAAAAGAATGACTGTCGAGGGAACGACTTTGGAAAATCATACTTAGGAGGAAGGAGGTCATCCAAGTTCACTCTATTTCCTATTGTTGACAGATCAAAGTTTCGTTGGCAGAGAGAAGATTTTAAGAATGATAGCGTTAACAAGTCTTCACAACTTGGGGAAAAGGAACACCCAACTCTTGAAGAGGGTATGGCGCAAGGCAGTCCTAAAATACTACCTTGTCCTAGCGAGTCTGATTCTTCAATGGAGTTCACCCCAAGAAGGAGAAAGAATTTTAGAAAATCAAGTCCAATGACTAATAGTACTTGGGAAAAATTGTCTTTAAGTGATGAAATTGAGAATTGGAGCTCAAGTTCTCCAAAAACCTTGAAAACAACCCAAAGGTGGAGGCCTAAGGGGAAGGAGCCTCATGTTGCAATTGTAAATATGGTTGGCTTAAAAAGTGAAGAAGAGCAAACTATGAAAACAACTCAATACTACACAAGAAGCAAAAAGAAAAATTCTTTGAAAGATGGGGGTGCAGGGACTTCATCAGGGTCTCCTAAATTTATTTTTGTAACAAATGAATTCCCTTCAATCACTCATGGAGAAGAAGACAATGGCGAAGAGGAGGTTCAAGTGGAGGATAGTTCTACTTCTTCTAACACTATTCCCGTAACTTTGTCTTCTTTGGAATCCAGAAGAGTTGGAGTGCACATGGCAATAGGAGAAAAAGATGACGTAGAGATAGGGCAAGTCCCTACTCGTTTTATTAAATTTATGGTAGATCAAGAGAAGCAATTAGAAGAATTGAAAGTCATGATTGGAGCATTAGCCACAAGAACTCAAAGTCAACAATCCTGTGCGCGCCAGATGCCAAATTTGGCGGTATCCAAAATCATAATAATTCTTAGCTCCGAAGAACCGAGAACTATCCAGATGGCACGATTGCCCAAAACTCGGAGAAATTTTCTAAAGGAGGAGATGATTTTGAAGTCAGAGCTTTTGTTTTCATAAGGTAACAGAAAACTTTTAGTAAAACTTTAGCGAGTCAAAATCTCGGCATACGATTAGAATTTAAAACTACCTACCTATAACATGTGCGAAATCTCCTCGTAGCGTAAAGAGAGTCCCGCCTTAATATATCAGCCTTCGAGCAAGAATTTTGGCAGAATAACCACTCCAACGAGTAGAATGCCCTTGATTTAGTAGGGTAGGGCTTTGGAACGGGTTAAAAAGGTTTAGGAATGACCCAGAAACAATAAAAAGATGAAAAGGGAAGATTAGGGAAGGGACACATTTTTTGAGGTCTTAGAGGGGTTGTCTCAAGAAAATAACACTTCCAGTGTGTAGAGCACCCTTGAATTAGTAGGAAACGGGTCTTGAAACGTGAAAATTGGACTTAAAACGGGTCGGGAATGGTGAAAACAGTGAAAGGGGCTGAAAATCGGATGTGGGTGAAGAAGTGGCCGGAAAGGGTATTTATAGGGGAGGTGGAAGCATATTCCGGTGGGCGCCGCCGCCGGAAAAGGTGGGCGCCCACCGGCGCCGCCAAAAATCCGGCTGGCGCCCACTGGCGTCGGCGAAACCGCGTTCGCGCGTGACGAACGCACGTTCGTCACCGCGAACGCGCGGTTTGTCGCACGTTTGACACGTGCAATGTGCACGTTTGGCGCGCGCTGCATGGCACATGCCGCACGTTGCGCTGCACCGAGTCGCGCCGTGCCAAAAAACATTATTTTATAATTTTTTAATTCCAAAATTTCTAAAAATCGTAACTTCCTATCCCGAACTCCGATTTGCGCGTTCTTGGTACCGTTGAGTTCGTATTCACGAGCCCTACGATACTAGACTATTTAAGAACCTTTCCACCTAAATTTTGAAAGTGGGTCCTGCCGGTCAAACACGTTTCCCGAGGTTGTGACTTTTGTTCCCGACCTCCGATCTTTGCGTTTTAAGACTTGTTACGCTCGTCTCCACGAGCTCTAACCAATACTGAGGAAAATTATAAATAACAAAATATGTAAGAAGATCGTGTTAGAAATTAGGGTCATTACAATCTACCCCCGTTAAAGAAATTTCGTCCTCGAAATTTGAATTATCCACTAAATAACTCAGGGTACTTCTTTTGCATTTTGTTTTCCAGCTCCCAAAGTAGCTTCTTCCGAGGAATGATATTGCCATAGCACTTTGACTAAGGGGATCCTTTTAGTCCTCAAGATTTGTTCCTTGTGATCCAGAATTTTAAGTGGCTTTTCTTCGAATGATAGGTCGGGCTTGAGAGTTATTAAACTCTGATCAAGAACATGAGAGGAGTGTTGGACGTATTTCCTAAGCATAGACACGTGAAATACGTCGTGGACATTGCTGAGTTGTGGAGGCAAGGCTAATCTGTAAGCCACGGCTCCTATTTTGTCCAAAATTTCAAACGGTCCTACAAAGCGAGGACTTAGTTTGCCTTTAATTCCAAATCTCATGACTCCTCGGGTTGGTGAAAGTTTTAGTAATACATGATCTCCCACGCTAAAGTCAATATCCTTCTGTCTTTGATCTGCATAGCTCTTTTGATGACTATGGGATGCTATTAGACGATGCTTAACAAGTTTCACCTTATCTGCACACTGTTGCAGAAGTTCAGACTTAATCAATTTTTGTTCGCCCACTTCATTCCAACATGTCGGTGATCGACAAGGTCGTCTGTATAATGCCTCATAAGGTGCCATACCTATGCTGCTATGGTAGCTGTTGTTGTAGGCGAACTCGACCAATGGTAAATGTTCGTCCCAGTTACCCTTCCAATCCATGGTGCAAGCACGCAACATATACTCCAAAGTTTGGATAGTTCTTTCTGATTGACCATCCATTTGTGAGTGGAAAGCAATGCTGAACTTGAGAGTTGTACCCAATTCTTCTTGAAATCCTTGCCAAAATTTGGAGGTAAATCGACTATCCCGATCCGAGATGATCGATAGCGGTATCCCATGCTAACTCACAATTTCCTTCACGTGCAATTTTGCCAAAGAACTTAAAGATTGCTTCTTGCTTAATGGCAGAAAGTGTGCACTCTTTGTGAGTCGATCCACGATCACCCAAATGGATTCATGGCCTTGTGAAGTTCTGGGTAGTGCCGAGACGAAATCCATAGTAATGTGTTCCCACTTCCACTCGGGGATTTCAATCGTTTGCAGGTACCCTGAAGGTTTTTGGTGTTCGGCTTTAACTTGCTGACAAGTTAAGCATTTCAAAATATATTTTCCTATATCCTTCTTCATCTCGTTCCACCAAAAACTTCTCTTTAAATCTTGATACATCTTCGTTCCTCCTGGGTGGATGGTATATCGAGAACGATGTGCTTCATGTAATAGGTCTTCCCTTAGCTCTGGAATTTTGGGTATTACCAACCGTCCTCGAAATCGAATACCTCTATCAGAGCAATGGGTAAAGTCAGGTCTTCCGAGCAAAGTTTGCATTAATTCGTCATTTTTTTGACCTTCAAGAATACGCTCGACTAGTATTGATTTTACTTTTAGGGTGCCAATGAAAGATTTCTTGTTTCCAGCTTGTAGCTCGGGTTGTAAACTTATTGTTTCTTCCAATAATTTCCATTCCTTAACAAGCATGGAAGTTAATCCTCCGGATTTGCGACTTAAAGCATCAGCCACCACGTTGGCTTTTCCGGGATGGTACTTGATGGAAAAGTCATAATCCTTAAGATATTCGATCCACCGTCTTTGCCTCATATTAAGATCACTTTGGGAAAAGATGTATTTTAAACTTTGGTGATCGGTGAAAACTTCAAATATTTCCCTGTATAGATAGTGTCTCCAAATTTTTAAAGCAAAAACTACCGCTGCTAACTCCAAATCGTGAGCAGGGTAGTTACCTTCATGTTTCTTTAATTGTCGTGAAGCGTATGCTATCACTTTTCCGTTTTGCATTAATACGCATCCTAATCCTCTTTTAGAAGCATCGCTGTATACGACAAAACCCCCACTGCCAGTTGGCAATGCCAGAACGTGTGAAGTTGTTAATTTCTCCTTTAGCTCAAGGAAACTTCGTTCACAAGTTTCATCCCAAACAAATTTAACTCCTTTCCTTGTTAATTTTGTCAGGGGTAGGGCAATACTTGAAAATCCATGGATGAATCTTCGGTAATAACCCTCAAGGCCTAAGAAGCTCCGAATTTCCGTTACTGTTTTTGGCCTTTCCCATTTGATGACAACTTCAATCTTGGTTGGGTCCACCGATACTCCGTTCTTTGAAATGACGTGTCCTAAGAACACCACTTGTTCCATCTAGAATTTGCACTTGCTAAACTTGGCGTAAAGCTTATGATCCCTTAATATCTGCAGAACAACTTGTAAATGCACTCGGTGATCTTCTAAACTACTAGAGTAGATGAGGATGTCATCGACGAACACGATTACAAACTTGTCTAAAAAGGGCCAAAAAATTCTATTCATGAGGTCCATGAAAGCGGCCGGGGCATTTGTTAAACCAAATGGCATCACTAAAAACTCATAGTGGCCATACCGGGTACGAAAAGCTGTCTTAGAGATATCCTCATCTCGTATCCTTAGCTGATGATAACCTGACCGTAGATCTATTTTGGAGAAAACTTTAGCCGCCTGCAATTGATCGAATAGGTCATCTATACGAGGCAAGGGGTACTTGTTCTTTATAGTGATGGCGTTGAGAAGTCGGTAGTCAATGCACAACCTTAACGACCCGTCTTTCTTTCTCACAAATAAGACCGGTGCTCCCCAAGGTGAGACACTGGGTCGTATGAATCCTTTCTCAAGCAATTCCTGCAATTGACTTTTTAACTCTTTTAACTCTGCAGGAGCCATGCGGTAAGGTGCTTTAGAGATAGGGCTTGCTCCTGGCATCAACTCGATAATGAAATCTATCTCTCTTTTTGGTGGCAGCCTAGAGAGATCATCAGGAAAAACATCAGAGAAATCTTGTACTACGTCAATGCTCTTCAAGTTAAACGTAGTAGTCTCATTAGTTTCCACACTAGCAAGATAAGCCCGACATCTTTTACTTAAAAGCCGATGAGCTTTGACTGCTGAGATGACACATGGTTTAGAATGATCCTTAAGCCCATAAAAAGTGAAACTCCTTTCGCCTCGTTCAAAGATTACCTTCTTCTGTTTACAGTCCACTAATGCCCCGTTATTGGCTAACCAATCCATACCTAATATGACGTCAAAGTCGGTCATATTTAGGAGAATAAGGTCGGCCTCCCACTGGCATTTCTCTAAGGAAATAGGTACCCTTTGAAGAAATTTATGGGCGAGAAATGTTTTTCCCATTGGGGTGGACACTTCTAAGACATATCCTAAATTTAAAATCGGATAGCCGAGACTTGAAGCAAAATCGAACGATATGAAAGAATGAGTCGACCCTAGATCTATCAAGATTTTTGCTAATTTATCCAAGACCAGAAGTGTACCTTGAATGACTGCGGTCGACGCTTGAGCTTCCACAGCAGTAATTGCGAAGACCCGCCCTTGAGTTCTTGGTTTCTGCTCCGATTTTGATTCTTCTTGCATTTTCCTCTTTGGGCAGTCTTTAATCTGATGACCTTGTTCACCACAGAAAAAGCATTTTCTTTCGGTACGATAACACGATCCAAGTGGATGGATTTTACTACACTGTGGACATTTTTCTAGCTTCCTTTCTCCCCTTGGCTGTGAAGGTGATTCTGAGGGTTTTTGAAACTTGCGATTATTTTGATTGTTAAACGTCAATCTCCTTTTCCTCTCATCGGGTCGGAAACCATTATTTTGTCCTCGATCCTTATGTCCGACCACAAATTCCATATAATCTTGTTCTAGGATGGAGGCTAGTTCAACCGCTTTGGCAAAAGTCGTGGGTTGATGGACAATAATTCTTCCTCTTAATCCATTGTTTAGGCCCCTCACGAACTTCCGAGCCTTCTTTAATTCCGTCGTACAATAGTCTGGAGCGAAACGTTGTAATTGTACGAATTTATTCTCGTATTGAGTCACCGTTAACCCTCCTTGTTGTAGATCTAAAAACTCCTTTTCTTTTCTTTCTTGGACATGAGGAGGAAAATATTTATCGTATAAAACTTCCTTAAATTCTTCCCACTTAATATGATCACCAACCGTGAAGAAATTTCTTTCTGCTGTAGGCCACCAGAAAGCAACTTCGCCAGTCATAGAGAAAGTGGCTAGTGGCACCTTACGATCATCGGGGATCTTCATTGCTTTAAAGATCCGTTCTACTTCAAAGGTCCACCTTTCAGCGGCCTCAGGGCCGTCTTCTCCTGTAAATGCTGGCGCAAGCTTCTTAAAACGCTCCAACAGATTATCCTTTTCACTGTGGATAAAATCTTCGGAACTAGTCGAATGATTGGAATGATTCGATTGGAAACCTTGAGTCATTCTTTGCATTAATAAGTCCACGAAATGCATAATAGGATCTCCCGTTGTCAAAGTGACCGGCGTAGTAACATCGGGTGGAGTTGGGCTACTTGCCGGTTGAGCATCGCTACTACTAACGTTCGTCATCTAAACATGGATTAGTAACATCAAGATCTTTAGGAAACAAACTTACTTCATAACAACCTTAAAGTGTCATTACATCACTCAAAAGTTACGTTAGCTATTTACATAATAAAACTACTCTTAGTACACATCAAAATTGTTCCCACGGAACTATTTACTCGGAATTTTTACAGGCTTTCTTCTCTAAGACTTTAGAGAGGAAAGGTTCTAGCTTTAGGGCATTCAAAGAAAAAGTGGGTTAAAAGTCCACAAAACATGCATTGCTCGGGCATTCCATGCCTTCCGGTTTCCTTCCCATTGAGGAGACGCTGGACGTCTGGCTCTTCCACCCATTCGACCTCAGGTGGGGGCAGTTCGTTCAGGTCAAAATCCATTTTATACCCAGGGTTATCCTCGTTAGAATTTTCACTTTCTTCCACTTCCAAGGAGGGATCTTCTTCAGACTCTTCTCCTGGAGTAGGCGAGTCCGGGATAACTATTATTTCGTTCACGTCACTATTTGTGGGTGAACCAGGGGTGTAAAAGATCTCAGAATCTTCTAAGTCTGAAATTTCGATGGGTGTCTTATCTTCATTGTACATACTCTTGCTACAACTTCCTTTCATTGGAAGTGGCAATTTGCGAGCAGTAGAATGATAAAGATTGCTTGACAGATATGTCTTATGCCTGAGCATCGACATCTGTTTTAGCTTCACATAAAAATTCATTAAGAAATTTCAAATAGGAAAACGTACGATAAAATATAAATAATTGTATTGACTGATTTAATTACTTTTTAGTAGATAGTAGAACCTTGGCTCCGATACCAACTGTAACGTCCCTCGTATTTTCGAATAAAAGAAAATAATTTTTGAAAACGTAACAAAATTTAATTACAATTGCCAAGGATCACCATGTACTAAAACAGTAACTACAACATACTTTGTATTATACAAAGATTGTCAAAATTAGGCATCACGTGCCTTTGTACATTGGTCAATACAATAATTTACATAAGTACAAAAACAGTAGTACAAAACTTGTAATTTAAGAAAACCCTTCGTCGACTCCTTCAGAATTGAGTGAAACACCTGCAGAGTCTGAGGGTAGGTGAGTAAATTTATACTCAGTAGGTCGAATTAAGTTCTAAGAATATGCTTCGTGCACATGCCATTTTTCTTTTTGGAAATCATTCAGAAAACCTGAAAACACGATCATAGAACGTCGCGATACCAGACGACTTACACCCGTGCCCATGGGGCGACGCAAGACTAAAAGGAAGGGATTTACCCATGACATCCCAATCCTGTGCGCGCCAGATGCCAAATTTGGCGGTATCCAAAATCATAATAATTCTTAGCTCCGAAGAACCGAGAACTATCCAGACGGCACGATTGCCCAAAACTCGGAGAAATTTTCTAAAGGAGGAGATGATTTTGAAGTCAGAGCTTTTGTTTTCATAAGGTAACAGAAAACTTTTAGTAAAACTTTAGCGAGTCAAAATCTCGGCATATGATTAGAATTTAAAACTACCTACCTATAACACGTGCAAAATCTCCTCGTAGCGTAAAGAGAGTCCCGCCTTAATATATCAGCCTTCGAGCAAGAATTTGGCAGAATAACCACTCCAACGCGTAGAATGCCCTTGATTTAGTAGGGTAGGGCTTTGGAACGGGTTAAAAAGGTTTAGGAATGGCCCAGAAACAGTAAAAAGATGAAAAGGGAAGATTAGGGAAGGGACACATTTTTTGAGGTCTTAGAGGGGTTGTCTCAAGAAAATAACACTTCCGGTGCGTAGAGCACCCTTGAATTAGTAGGAAACGGGTCTTGAAACATGAAAATCGGACTTAAAACCGGTCGGGAATGGTGAAAACAATGAAAGGGGCTGAAAATCGGATGTGGGTGAAGAAGTGGCCGGAAAGGGTATTTATAGGGGAGGGGGAAGCATATTCCGGTGGGCGCCCACCGGCGATGCCAAAAATCTGGCCGGCACCCACTGGCGCTGGCGAAACCGCGTTCGCGCGTGACGAACGCGTGTTCGTCACGCTTGCGGGAATGCATGTTCGTCACCGCGAATGCGCGGTTCATCGCGCGTTCGACGTGCGCGACGTGCACGTTTGGCATGCGCCGCGCGGCACACACCGTGCCGTGCCGCGCCGCGCTGCGCCGAGTCGCGCCGAGCCAAAAAACATTATTTTATAATTTTTTAATTCCAAAATTTCTAAAAATCGTAACTTCCTATCCTAAACTCCGATTTGCGCGTTCTTGGTACCGTTGAGTTCGTATTCACGAGCCCTATGATACTAGACTATTTAAGAACCGTTCCACCTAAATTTTGAAAGTGGGTCCCGCCGGTTGAACACGTTTCCCGAGGTCATGACTTTTGTTCCCGACCTCCAATCTTTGCGTTTTAAGACTTGTTACGCTCGTCTCCACGAGCTCTAACCAATACTTAGGAAAATTATAAATAACAAAATATGTAAGAAGATCGTGTTAGAAATTAGGGTCATTACAGTAGGGACTGAGCAAAGATATCCTCCTATTGAAAAAGAATGTCTAGCACTCATATTTGCAGTTGAAAAGCTAAGACACTATTTGTTGGGTCAGACGACATTCGTGGTATTTCGAGTCAATACGCTCAAAATTTTAATGACGAAGGCAGGATCTCTTAATTCTCAATTGACAAAATGGTCACTTTTGTTGTCACCCTATGATCTAGTTTACATTCCACAAAAAACAGTAAAAGGTCAAGCATTAGCAGATTTTCTTGCTGAGCACCCTTTGAAAGAAGGTTCAAAGTTACAAGAAGATTTACCTGATGAAGTTGCCTTCTTTGCAAGCCCCATAAATGTTCAAGAAAGCATGTGGAAGATATACTTTGACGGTGCATCAAGAACAAATGATCAAAGACAAAATATATTGGGAGTGGGTATTGTCTTTATCACACTAAAAAAATACATGATACCACATGTTTTTGTGCTAACACAACCATGCTCCAACAACATGGCTGAATACATGGCTCTAATTATTGGAATGCAATTGGCACATGAATTACAAATAAAATCTCTCTAAGCTTTTGGGGATTCGCAATTAGTTGTCAATTAGATGAAAGGGGTTTTTGAAGTAAGAAAACTTGAGCTTTTACCTTATCACTCTATGGCTAAGAAATTAGCAAAATTATTTGATAATTTTGACATACAACACATAGTAAGGTCAAAGAATGCTAAAGCAGATGCCCTTGCAGCACTAGCCACCTCTATGACAATATTAGAAGGACAAAATATTAGGGTTTCCCTATGTGAGAAAAGATTACTACCCAGTGAATTTGAACTACTAAGTGAATGTAACAGCATAGAGAAAATTTCATTTGACTTTGAATCTGATGATTGGCATTCCCCTCTGATTGATTTTGCCTAACATGACATCTTACCCCAAGACCCATCGAAGGCCGCAAGCATAAGACGGCGAACCCCAAAGTTTTATTATGATGCAAAAATGAAAATGTTGTATCGAAAGTCTTATGATGAGATTTTACGAAGGTGTTTGTTACAAAAAGAAGCCCAAAAAGTGATCCAAGAAACCCATGATGGCGTTTGTGGAGCTCACTAGCCTGGTCCAAAATTGCAAGATAGGATAAAAAGGTTGGGATATTATTGGCCTACCATGATAAAAGATTGTATGGAATATGCTAAGAAATGTCAAGCATGCCAATATCATGCAAACTTTATACATCAAGAACCTGAATTCTTGCACCCTACAACAGCTTCTTGGCCTTTTGAAACGTGGGGAATGGATATTATAGGTCCAATTACCCCTAGCTCATCTAAAGGTCATAGGTTTATAATCACGGTCACTGACTATTTTTTAAAAGGGGCAGAAGCTACAGCACTTCGTGAAACAAAAATGAAAGATGTATTAAAATTCTTGAAGACTCATATTATTTATAGCCTTGGAGTCCCGAGAAGGTTTGTGCATGACAATGAACCTCAATTTGCAAACTATAAATTTTACCAATTCTGTGCAAAGTATGGCATTGAGAGTGTAGCCTCAACGGCATACAATCTTGCCACCAATGGGCTTGCTGAAGCTTTCAACAAGACTATATGTAAACTCTTAAAGAAAGTCATTTCAAAGAACAAAAGGGATTGACATGAAAAGTTGCTAGAAGTATTGTGGGCTTATTGCACCACAGTTCAAAATGCAACCCAAGCGACACCTTTCTCCCTTATTTATGGATGTGAAGCGGTTTTACCCTTAGAAATTCAAACTCCATCATTGAGAGTGGCTTTGGCAAATCAATTAACAAATGATGAGAATACCAAGCTACACCTATAAGAACTAGAAACTCTTGACGAAAAAGGCTACAAGCCCAGCAAACTACAGAGTTGTATCAAACAAGGATGATTGGGGCTTTTAATAAAAAAGTTAAACAAAGATCTTTCAAGAAGGGTGATTTGGTGCTTGCTGTCAAACGACCTATGGTTTTCACACATAAGTCAAAGGGCAAGTTTGAACCTAAATGGGAAGGGCCATACGTTGTTGAGACAGTTTATTCAAATGGAGCTTACCGACTCTTGACACAAGAAGGTGATCGGTGTTTACTACCGATCAATGGAAAATTTCTAAAAAAATATTACCCTTAGAAATGTAATCATATGATACAGAGAAATAAGGGAAGGAAATTCAACTACAAATACAAGGTTTTATTTTAAAAAAAAGCTAAAATTGGAGGCTATTAAAAACTTCATCCATAGCTTATGCTGCTTTATGCTTTGTAGCTATTCTTGCTTCTTCACTAGAAGAAAAGGATTGCTCCATATCTTCAATTTCTTGATGCAGCTTGCTTACTTCCCCAGCTTTGACACTGATCTTTGCATCCAATTTTTTAAGTCCAGGGGATGAATCTCTGAGCTCCACCTCAACAATTGATTGTTCCGCTGAGACCCCATGAATCTGGTTCTCAAGTTCTTCCTTCTTTTTAAGAAAAGCCTCTATTTGACACTCCACCTCAGTATGCACTTGCTTTAGAGAAATTTGAGAATCCATGAGTTTATTGAGATAGGCATGTTTCAAAGAAGACTGTACTTCAATATCTTTACCTTCTGATTTAAGTTCTTCAAGCTCATTTAACAATTGAGACTCTACCTTTCTCTTCTCATCCAATTTCACATATATGAGACTTGGTCCACATGCTCTCTTTATTTCATCAGAAATTGTGATTATCTTATCCAATGCAGAACGATAAGGACTTGTGTCAACTTCTTGATAATCTAGAAGGCTTAATAAGCTTTCTAATTCAGCTTTCCTTACGGCTATCATGGTTGGGGTCATCTTAATCAGAATCTCCAGTGTCTCTTTCAATGTTCTAAGGAGAGAAGATGCAATCACCGTTTGAACACATACATTTTCCACATCATTTTGTTCATGGGTGGAAGAAGTCACATCGACATGTTGATTTGAAGCACCTTTGCTCAAGGTTAGGCCTTTACTATAAGAAGAATTTTTACTTGAAGAAGAGTTAGAACTCAAACTGTTAGCTGCTGAAATATCTTTTAAGGCCTCAATTCTTCCCACCCTGGATGAAATACCCGTTTCTAAGGGTGGTGAAGTAAGTGCGGTGGGAACCTACAAGTCAAAATTCACACAAATTAAAAAAAAAGAAAAGAAATGGAATTAAAGAAGAACCAGAAGATATACTTGAGCAAACCGAGCAAACCCCAATTCTTGGTTAATCTCATCTCTGGTTGTCATGCCTTGGGCTTTTGTTTGGTTTATACCACTTGAGCTTTCAAGTATAGGGTTCAATCCTTGAGACTCTATTGGATTCACTTCCCTTGAGTTTCTACGTATGTGACCTAAAAACAAAATGAAGGGAGTGAGCTATGCAACCTTAAAATTAAAAAAAAAAAACCCATACTTGATAAAGAATGGACAACTTCAGTCTCATTAGGTTCATGAGTCCATTCTTGAATTCTTGATGAACCTAAATTATCAAGAGTACCTAAAAAAAAGGGAGAAAGGAAAATAAGTTTTCTTTTCGTTAAAAAAAAGAAGAGAATGTGTGTTTAGCATACCTTCAAAAGTAATAATGTCTTCTGTATTTATATCGTCATCAATTCCATCCACAAAGTTCACCAAGCTTTGGGAATCCACATCACTTGCGTGACAAGAGGAAGATGAAACTTCTACATACAAGGAGAACAATGAGTATATATGAATATGTGTGTGTGTGTGTGTACATATATATATATATATATATATATATATATATATATATATATATGTATATATATATATAAAGAAAAAAAGAAGAAGCTAGGATATTTAAACCTTGAATAGTAATTTGATCACTATTCTTCTTCTTCTGAAGACGAAGGGCTTTTGACTTTATCCTGGTTTTCTTACCAAGATCATCTGATTTAGGTGAAAGTGGCCTTTTGTTTGAATCAACAATGATGGAGTGGAATGAAGGTGCCTTTGATATATCTGCATTTAGGTAGTTCTTAGCTGCCCTTACCCACCAATTAGCAAAACATTCAGTATAGACGGTGCTTTCATCAGGATAAATGAATTTTGTTCCAGTATCACGTTTTATGAAGTGATACCAAGCACAAGCAGCATCACAAATTTCTCCATGTTGTTTCCATTGAAGGTTAGGATTTCCCACCATACCTTGAGAATATCCAAATTGTACAGCAAATCTGCTTGGGGTGTACGGTTCAAGTTCTATTTGAAGTACACTTCGGTAAACTAAAGTACTTGGGCGGATGTTGATAAGCCAGATAAATGCAGCATCATCCATTTTTTTTACACCAGCAAGGGAAGAATCGTCTTTCATCATTCCTTCATCGTTAAAATGTGGGAGACTTCCAAGATGCCAGTTTCCATGAAAACGGATTTTCTCTCGTGCTTCTTTCAAAGATAAGTTTTTAAAAGAAGTTACTGCTAATCTCCCCAAGAAGGCTTCACCCCTATGAGCTTGAGGAGCAGGTGGAGGGTGTAGAGATGGGCAATGCATGACATACCAGCTGTAGAAGAAATGAGCAGGATAAGCCTTCAATTTGTACTTCTCCGAACCAAGATGCTTTACATGATCACGTAAACCAGTGCATAATCGAGCTACCATGGCAGGGCAAAGGGCAAAATGTGTGCCCAATGCCATGCGGGCTGCAACTAAGAAGAATGAAGGATCGAGTAGTCGAGGATTCTTGCTCAGAAATATACAATGACGAAGCCATGCAACAAGGTATGCAGCAAGAAAAGTTTCTCTGAGCATGGCATGGCCATCAGCTCGTAATGCTCGAAGCCCTGGTTCTTCACTTTCAGGCACTAGTAAGTCTTCCAAACTAATGAAATCTTTTCTTGCCTGTGCTTCAATATCTGCCTTGGTAAGAGGAGTCCGAGTCTTATATCTCAATGATTTCTCACTACTCTCAATCTCGGCTTGTGTTTGGCTAAATTCAATAAAGTTAAAGAAATGGCTTGTCCACTGTTGAATGAGAACACCTTTGGCATGAACTGGTTTCTCTTTTGCAATAATGGTAAAGTGAAGAAACAGTTCAGCTACAATCCTGTATAAGTCAGGCTCTACCTCTCGAATCAACTCTAATTCTTCATTGCAGGGAATATACTCCTCATAAATCTCCCCGAAGCCTGGAAGAGCTGAGATATGTGTCATCTCACTTAAAGAAAACCCATACTCACCGTTTGGAGAAATACAAGTATTGGTTGCAGGACAAAAAGACTCCAACATAGCAATATAAATTTGCTTATTCAATGTTATTCCTCTCTGCGTGGCCAATATTACTTCCAACAAACCACTTTTCTCCAATCTGGATGCATATGAACCTACAATCTTCCCAGTGAGAATAGACCAACGCTTTGAGTCATAGACCCATCTACTTATGTGGTCGAAGTTATTATATGAAGACCCTTTCGCCATGGATTGAGTCAAAAGTGTTTCCAACTGAACGTTCTCTTCTCTATTATTTGAAGATGTAAGGGTACTTGGATATAAAACTCGACGTTCAATGTCTCCATATCCTCGCTTGCTGAAATCTCTACCCCATTTTGTAAACACTACGAATTTGACACCACTAGAACGGTGAGTCAATTCCGAAGAGTGTTCTAAAAATAATTCTTTTGACGGAATTCCTCTTGAAGGGGAACCTTTGGAACAAATTGCAGATTTATAAGATCTAATGGATAGATCACAATCAAAAGACATGTTGGTGGAAAATAACTTCCCCATATATCTAAAAATGCCGATTTTCTTTCGTGGAAATCTGTAAGAAAAAGAACCGCCTTAGCCGCCATCTCCACATATGTAGGCAGGTTTTGGAAATATCCACTCTCTATTAGTTATTAGAGTTCTTTCAAGATGAGGAACCATTTTCTTTAAAATAGAAGTCCGCTTTTGTTGGTTATCAGCGCCTAAATCTTTTATGGTTCTAGAGATGATTTGTCTATCCAAACGAAAAACTGGGAACCTTTAACCGCCTGATGTCTCTTCTTCTTGGCATTGGACACTTGCATGAGAAGAAGAAGCCATTCTGGGAAAGGAGTCTTTCAGAAGAAAAAAAATAAACCTAAAAAAATGAAGAGAGAAGTTAGTAAAAAAATCAATTTAAATAAAATTTCTACAAAAAAAAATCAATTAATCAAAATCAAAGAGACCAAGCCTAAAGTTCTCAATCCTCTCAGAAAGAGACATAATGAGACTTGCATCTCTCTTTTAAAAAATGATAAAAAAAAATCATCAAAAGTAAACAAGTCTAAAGTTCTCAATCCCGTCAAAAGTAAGGAAGTCTAAAGTTCTCAATCCCGAAGGAGACATAATTAGACTGCATCCCTTTTAACAAATTTCAACAAAAAAAAATCAATCAATCAAAATCAAAGAGAGTAAGCTTAAAGTTCTCAATCTCCTCAGAAAGAGACATAATGAGACTTATATCTCTCTTTTGAAAAACGATAAAAAAAATGATCAAAAGTAAGCAAGTCTAAAGTTCTCAATCCCAAAGGGGACATAATTAGACTGCATCCCTTTTAATAAATTTAAACAAAAAAAATTAATTAATCAAAATGAAAGAGAGCAAGCCTAAAGTTCTCAATCCCCTCAGAAAGAGACATAATGAGACTTATATCTCTCTTTTGAAAAACGATAAAAAAAATGATCAAAAGTAAGCAAGTCTAAAGTTCTCAATCCCAAAGGGGACATAATTATACTGCATCCCTTTTAATAAATTTAAACAAAAAAAATTAATTAATCAAAATGAAAGAGAGCAAGCCTAAACTTCTCAATCCCCTCAGAAAGAGACATAATGAGAGTTGCATCTCTCTTTTAAAAAATGATAAAAAAAATCATCATTAAAAGTAAGCAAGTCTAAAGTTCTCAATCCCGAAGCAAACATAATTAGATTGCATCCCTTTTGATAAATTTCAACAAAAAAAATTAATCAATCAAAATCAAAGAGAGCAAGCCTAAAGTTTTCAATCCTTTCAGAAAGAGACATAATGAGACTTGCATCTCTCTTTTGAAAAATGATAAAAAAATCATCAACAAAAGTAAGCAAGTCTAAAGTTCTCAATCCCGAAGGAGACATAATTAGACTGCATCCCTTTTAATAAATTTAAACAAAAAAAATCAATCCATCAAAATCAAAGAGAGCAAGCCTAAAAGTTCTCAATCCCCTTAAAAAGAGACATAATGAGACTTGCATCTCTCTTTTGAAAAATGATAAAAGAAATCATCATCAAAATCCCGAAGGGAACATAGTTAGACTACATCCCTTTTGACAAATTTAAACAAAAAAAAAAATCAATCAATCAAAATCAAAGAGAGCAAGCCTAAAGTTCTCAATCTCCTCAAAAAGAGACATAATGAGACTTGCATCTCTCTTTTAAAAAATGATAAAAAAAAATCATCATCAAAAGTAAACAAGTCTAAAATTCTCAATCCTGAAGCAAACATAATTAAACTGCATCCCTTTTGATAAATTTAAACAAAAAAAATTAATCAATCAAAATTAAAGAGAGCAAGCCTAAAGTTCTCAATCCCCTCAGAAAGAGACATAATGAGACTTGCATCTCTCTTTTGAAAAATGATAAAAAAAATATCATCAAAAGTAAGCAAGTCTAAAGTTCTCAATTCCAAAGAAGACATAATTAGACTGCATCCCTTTTGATAAATTTAAACAAAAAAAATCAATCCATCAAAATAAAAGAGAGGAAGCCTAAAAGTTCTCAATCCCCTTAAAAAGAGACATAATGAGACTTGCATCTCTCTTTAAAAAAATGATAAAAAAAATCATCATCAAAAGTATACAAGTCTAAAGTTCTCAATCCCAAAAGAGGCATAATTAGACTGCATCCCTTTTGACAAATATAAAAAAAAAAATTAATCAATCAAAATCAAAGAGAGCAAACCTAAAGTTCTCAATCCCCTCAGAAAGAGACATAATGAGACTTGCATCTCTCTTTTAAAAAATGATAAAAAAAAATCATCATCAAAAGTAAGCAAGTCTAAAATTCTCAATCCTGAAGCAAACATAATTAAACTGCATCCCTTTTGATAAATTTAAACAAAAAAAATTAATTAATCAAAATTAAAGAGAGCAAGCCTAAAGTTCTCAATCCCCTCAGAAAGAGACATAATGGGACTTACATCTCTCTTTTGAAAAATGATAAAAAAAATATTATCAAAAGTAAGCAAGTCTAAAGTTCTCAATTCCGAAGAAGACATAATTAGACTGTATCCCTTTTGATAAATTTAAACAAAAAAAATCAATATATCAAAATCAAAGAGAGCAAGCCTAAAAGTTCTCAATCCCCTCAGAAAGAGACATAATGAGACTTGCATCTCTCTTTTGAAAAACAATAAAAAAAATCTTAATCAAAAGTATACAAGTCTAAAGTTCTCAATCCCGAAGGAAGCATAATTAGACTGCATCCCTTTTGACAAATTTCAATAAAAAAAAATTTAATCCATCAAAATCAAAGAGAGTAAGCCTAAAGTTCTCAATCCCCTCATAAAGAGACATAATGAGACTTGCATATCTCTTTTAAAAAACGATAAAAAAAATCTTAATCAAAAGTATGCAAGTCTAAAATTCTTAATCCTGAAATAGATATAATTAGACTGCATCGCTTTTAACAAATTTAAACAATAAAAAATTAATCAATCAAAAATCAAAGAGAGCAAATTGTTCTCAATCCCCTCGAAAAGAGACATAATGAAACTTACACCTCTCTTTGGAAAAATAAATTTTTTTTTTGAAATAAGTCTAAAGTTCTCAATCCCCTTAGAAAGAGAGGTAATAAAACTTGCAAAATGATATAAAAAATTATTAAGATTCTTAATCTTCTTGGAAGGAGAATTAGAATTGCAACAAATTTTTATATGTCGTTATATAAGTTATAAAGTTATTTAAGTTCTTGGATGTCCGTAA
The DNA here is from genome assembly GCA_035235625.1 of Saururus chinensis. Lineage (NCBI taxonomy): Eukaryota > Viridiplantae > Streptophyta > Magnoliopsida > Piperales > Saururaceae > Saururus > Saururus chinensis. Next base: position 25,374,071 of record CP141142.1, read on the forward strand.
ATTACACGCCTGTAAAGTCCTTGGATGTCCATAAATTACACGCCTGTAGCTGGTAGAAAGAAGAAGACTTGCTCCAATCCCAAAGTAGTCTTCAATCTGCAAAATAAATAAATAAAAAAATTTAACTTCATTAAAATAAAAAAAAGGGTGGCGGCTCTACCTAAGCTGAGCTCAGCCAGACTTGAGCATAACCAAGCTAGCTCATGGCAAGCTGGATTTAAAAAAAAAAATTCAAAAAAAAAATCAAATTGAATCGAATTACAGCCATTGATTTTCCTAAGTAAATCAGGACCATTCATAAAAAAAAATTATCACAGTCATTGATCGCCATGGACAAATCATGGCCATTGATATCAAATCCCTAATACCCCTTCCTCTCCTTCCTCCATCCCGCTCCTTTCCGAACACCTCCAACCACCCCTTCTCCTCTTCCCAGTCTGGTTCCCATTCCGCCGTTCTCCCGACCGCCACCGGCCGACGGTTCTCCCTCGCCGGCCATCGCTCCCTCTGCCTCGCCGGATCTCCTCTTCTTCTTTGTCCATCAACCCACACCTCGCGCCGCCGCGCTCCTCCGTCCCATTCCGATCACCTCCAACTGCCCCTGATCGTTCTCACCACTGCTTACCGCTGCTCTCCCTCCTATCCTCTAGGATCCGCCGTTCCCCCGGCCACCACCTCTCTCTCGACTCCGGTTTCCTACCTTCGTCCCTATCTCAGCCCCATTTCCTCCTCATCCTCCACCCCATCCTTTCTCTTCTCCCATTCGTTTCCTCCTCCGTCCGGACTACCACCGAACACCAGCCACCGGCTGCCGGATCTCTCCCCTCAACTCCCTCTTTCCGCCCTCCACTGTTCCGTCCTCCTCTTCCCCACAGTTTTCCACCACCAAACTGCTGCTACCTTCTCTCGCTGGATCACCACATCTCTCTCACTGGCCACCGCTCTCCAGTCCCTCTACTGCTGCCTTCTCTCACCGAATCGCCTCACCCATGGTCACCGTCGCCGGGCTGCCTTCTCTCACCAGATCGCCTCGCCCATGGTCACCGTCGCCGGCTTCTCGGCCTACACCTCCGACGGTTGGTTCCCATTCCACTATCTCTGCTCTCATCGACCTCTCCTCCTCGTCTCCACCTCACCGCCATCCCTCTTTTCCTCACCGTCACAAGCCACCTCAAAAACCTCCACATTTCTCGTTCCCCCTCCATCCCAATTCTCACAGCCTTAGCCTCCTCCGCCGTCTCCCACAGCCATTAACCCATCACTTCATCCCTCTCCTTCCTCCTTCCTCCCCTGTCCTAGCCATCTCTTATTCCGCAGCCCCCAAACCGACCTTAAACTCCACCTCTCTCACTGTACCATCACGCCTCCTCGGGCCACCTTTCTTTTTTCTTTCTCTCAAGACTTCGTATTTGTGGAGGAAGAAGAGACAATTTGGCGTTGTGGGTCGATCAAAGATACGAGCTTGGAGGTGTCTTTGTTATGTGAATTGCAGATCTGCTGTTTTGCAGAGCTGAGTTGTGTGCAATCCTTCTGTTAACCCCTACTCCGGCATTGGACATGATGGGATACCAGAGAGTGAGCCCAGATTGCCTTCCTCTCGCCAATGGCCGCAAATCCAATCCCAGAACCTGCAGGGAAGAAGAAGTAGACAATGGCCGACTCGCTGCCTACGCCAGCAATGGTGGAAGCAGCAGAGGATTTGACGGAAAGTCGCTGCAATGCCGACCCGGCACCTCGCCGTCGTCCGCAGCCGGCCAAAAGCAGAACTTTACTTCATCCCTCGCCACCTCCAGAGTTCTCCCAGTCTCTCTTCGTCCAACAAAAAAAATACAAAAAAATACAAAAAAAAAACGAAAAAAAAGAAGGGAAGAGAATTGACAACCTTGCACGATCCACCGGAACGTTGGAAGGAATTCTCTGCAACTCACAGATCAATGAATAATGTTTTCATAGGCAGGGAAAAGACACTCCGGAAGGCTAATTTTTTTCTCTTGCTCTGCCGGGTTTAGTGAAGAAAGTTGGAAGATTTGAATTCTTTAATAGTATTGCATTCCTAATCAAATTGGGATTGGATTTGGAGTTATCATAAGAAAATTGGGATTGGGATTTGTAGTTATCATATAAAACGAAGGAGTTCGTAGTTATCACATGGAGTTTAAGAAGTAGAGTCCGCTCACTGTTAAGTAGAACAGAGTCACGAGTTGCTGGGGTTATATATATATATAAGAAAAAAAAAAGTTGAACAGAGACAATGACAGTTATGACCAATTTTTTTTATCCAATAGTAAAGAAAATGACATAGCATTAGATATCTTCAAAAGTTAATAATGTAAAAAAAAATAAAATTAAATCTTCACGAATCAAAGCAAAGAGAATCAAAATCAAATCCTCACGAATCAATGCAAAGAGAACTATTTGAATTCTTATAGCAATCAGTCCTATTGACGATAAAAGTTGAAGTCATAAAAGAATGAAGATTGAATGACAGGTTTTATGGAAATGTTTGCTACATTGTACCTATGAGTTTGGATTGGAAGATTCTAAGGCATGTGCAAATTTTACAAAAAAAAAATCCAATGAAGAAATTTTTTTTTTTATTTCCTTCTAAAAAAAAAATCTTCTCCTATGGGAAGATTACAAGAAAAAATGAATGAAACGATGAGGAGGAAATCTATCAGTGCAGAATTCCCTCTCTAATCAACTCTTCCTTAACATATTCTAGAAAAACAATACGCCTATTGTCTAAATCTTCGATGCAGAAGAGATATCCTTGTACAAGAATAAAACTTGGAAGGGGCTCTTTCCTTGGACAAGCTTCAGTGACATCTCTACGTGCTCTCGTTATTATCTCCACAACTCTATCCATTATAACTTCGGAATTCCCATCAAAATTTAAACGAGTTCTATACGAAGCAATTTGAATTGCAGGCAACCCAGAAGTAGTTAATGGAAAACCAAGCATAGTTCTCACAATTTTTCCAACGGTTGACAGCTCCATTTATAATGTCACTCCACTGTCACTCCTCGGAGGGGCTGTCTATTGACATAAAAAAAATTAAATCAAAATTCAATTGCAAAGATCTCAGAGCTTGACTAGCTCAAGATAACTCTAAATTTTCAAAATAGATAAAGTCTCCAAAGTTGGCAAAAATCCAAAAAGAAAAAAAATGAAAATGAAATAAATTCTAAAGTTACACACATGGTAATGTATTTTTTTTTTAAAAAATCAAATCAAAATTCAAAGGCAAGAGTTCAGAGTTTGACTAGCTCTGGATGGTACTAAATTTTCAAAATGGACAAGGTCTCAAATTCTGATAAAGTCCAAAAAAGAAATTTTTTTATCAAAATCCAAAGGTCAAGATTTCGGAGCTTGATTAGCTCTGAGTGAGACCAAATTTTTAAATAGACAAAGTCTAAAAAAAAAAAAGTAAGGAAGCAAAATATAATCCTACACACGTAGGAATAGACTAAGGCTTTTAACAAAAAAAAAGTGAAGAGGCAAGATCTAATCCTACACATGTAGGAATGGATTACGGCTTCCAACAAAAATTTTATTGTGAGAGGACATTATGGGGGCCTCTTTACATTCAAAGTTAAATAGCTAAGGGAGGCTTTGTAAGCCTCACATGGCCCCGTAATAAAAATTTGCAAAGAACTATGTGAGACCTCATAAGTCTCACAATAAAATAGTCATAAAACAGAAATAAATGAAAAAGGCTAGGTAAGACTCATGGGTCCTACGCTATTATTTTGCTAAAAAAAAAACTTGTTCAGCCATGAAAGACCAAAATAACTGAAAATACAAAAAAAAGTTAAATTCCAAAAGAACTCAAAGTTCAAAGAAAAAAAAGGGTTGTGTGGAAAATTTTATGGGCCCCACATAAGGAATGGGAAGATTAAATTAAAGCCTTGATGCTCGTGATCCCCTATTGTAAAAAAAGATGATGAAATAAAGAAATATAATAAAAAATAAAGAAAATAATAAAAAAAGAAAGTGGAGATGACCAAGTCAAAGGTATAATGTCCGGTCTTTTCTCACATTTCCCACTTCCTCCACTAATCAAGTGGTTCTCACCAACACTCCTGCTAACCCATTTCCCATATCCCACTAATCTACTTTCCACTTTTTACAAACTACCTTTCTAACTCACCACACTATTTTGCTTAACCGTGCAACTCCCATCCTATAAATACCCCTTCATTTTTATAAGAAGGGGCTTTTGGCTTTCAAGTCTACATAACCTCCAAAAGAGAAATTCAGAAGTCCATCACACACCAAGTTCCTAGAAAGCCTTGACCTTCAACAAGTTGAAAAAGATCGAGGAATTGGAAGACAAGCAGAAGTACTCAAGAAGGAAGAAGAACCTGTGCAAGGGGAGCTCTCATCTTCAAGAAGAATTTTCCTTGTTTTCTTCTTTGCTTTTTCTTTTTTAAACTCAAAAGTTGTAGCCACTTCTCTTGACAATTCTCTTTTCTTATTTTGATAAAATTCCAATTATTTCTTCCATTTTACCAACTAATCGAAGGGTTTTGAAAATTAATTAATCAGTACTACTCACTTCAAAGTGTAAAGAGTAGTCTTGATTAATTGAGAGAAGGTCGTCCCACATAAAAAAAAAGGTTCTTTTCTATCCCTTGCAAGGAAGGATCATCTGATCCATTCCTTTGTCTTGTGCTTAGGGAATTACCGAAATCCTCCAACATGTGTATTCTTGGTAATGAGTTAACATAAATTATGATTACAATTCAAGATTTGAAATATTTATTCCAACATTATTGTCGTGCACAAATAAATAGTGAATGATCAATTGTTGTTTAGAATGATCGATCACTTCAAGGATAGACTACCCTAATTAAGCCATTCTGATTTCAATTTCTTTCCTTATCAAGTCCAATGCCTAAACTGACTTAAGAACCTATATAAGGGTTAAAAAATTAAGCAGTGTTAGAAAGGAAAACCTATAGGAGGTTAGAGAAAAATGGTTTATACCTTTTGTACATTATTTTTTGAGGAGGATTCACATGAAGTGTTGAGTTGAAGATCAATGGTGAATTCATAAGGCAAATACACAACTAAAGGAGATTTTACACGGAGATTTCAAAGGAGTTGCAGCATATCTACAATGGGAGATTGAAGATTCAACAAGGTCAAAGTCAATACAATAGGAGGTGCTTGTTAAAGGCTAGAGAAAGACAAAGACATGGCAAGGAGGCAGAAGAAGTTTCAAGTGCTTGATGGAGATGAATTGAAGGCCAGCAACAACAATATAACAAGAAGAGCTTATATTAGAGTCTAAATATGGTTGGAGGTTTACTTATGTCAATGTAATGTGTTCCTTTCTAGTGGAATATTTTAGTTCCTTTAGAATTGTCATTGTTTTTTACCCATGTTAGTGTTTTCCATGTTAAATTTCAGTGTTCATGTGTGGATTGAATGATTGTGTTTAAATAATTGATAAAACATGAGTGAGGTTTGAGAGAATACTTGCTTGATTCTACTACATATAAAAATTTTATGCAAAGAGGGAATATCTCATAGTCTTTATCTTTACTGATAATCAGACTAGGGGCAATGTGGTAATCTGCTAGGTTAATGAGATGGATATTGAATCCACAAGTGGTAGTTATGGTTTTAATATTTAAAATTTGATTTTGCTCCATGATATTAATATTATTTGCCTTGTATTGCTTCATAATCTTGCTTAAACTTCCATAATTTGATTTATTGTGATGTTTTTCCCTTAGAAACACTTGATTAGACTTGTTGATTTGTGTGTCGTAGATTGGTAGTTGCTTCTCTTATAATTTTTCTTGATTTAAGTGCTTAAATTGTGGTGCTTGGGTTGTTGTTTGTATTGGATTAAAATAAATGGATGGTTTGAATAACTCAATGAGTCAACATTGGGACTTAGGAAATCTTATAACTAGACCTCCTTTTTTTATGGCCAAAATTTTTATTAAAAAAATATATGAGAGCATTTATACAAACACTTGATGGAATGCCTATAAAACAATTGTTAAACGCTGGTGTCCTCCAATGGTCAAAGATGAGGAAGTGAATTCTATTCTAAAAGATGAAACTGAATAGGATGAGAATGAGACCAAATTGCAAATTAAAACAATAAAGCCCTTAGTGCATTATTCAATGTCATAGGAAAATCACAATGTAGGTTGTTCTCTAATTGTGTGCCTGCCAAAGTTGCTTAGGAAAAATTAGTAAAACATGAGGGAATTGAGGCTATGAAGGTATATAGGTTGTAGATGTTGACCTTAGACTTTGAGAGCATGATAATGAGTGAAGAAGCGACAATCTCTAAATACTATGCTAAAATTTTAGACATAGTAAACAACTATGATCAATTAGGAGAGCCTACATCTGATTACCTTGTTGTGAGAAAGATATTAAGGTATTTGTTCTCTAAATTTAAAATTAAGGTGGTTGCCACTAATGAATCTATGAAAATTGACACCTTAGACATTGAGGAGATGGTCGGGAACCTTAGAACCTTTGAAATGCAAGAAGAGTTCTATGAGAACAAAAAGAAGTTGTTTGAAAAGTTCAAGGGAAAAAAATGCCTTAAAAGCATATAGAAGATCTTCCAAGCTTAAAATGATGAAGAACTAATGCTTTTATTGGCTAGGAACTTCAAGAAATTCATAAAAGCTCAGAATTTTTGATTTGGCAATAAAGAACAAAATTCTGGGAATAAACAAGGAAAGAAGAGAGATGAAAGACAAACTAAATAAGACAAGAAAAATTTAAAATGTTTTGAACACGGCAAGTTAGGTCACTTTACTGGTAATTGTTTAAACATTACTTCTGACAATTCTTTTGATGATAAGCCTAAGAAATCAAAGAGGTTTCATTATAAGAAAAATGGAAAGATGCTTCAAGCAACATACTCTAGTGAGAGCTCTTCTAAGGAAGAAGAATTTTGTTACTATACTACATTCTATGCAAATGTGAAGGATGATTTTTGTGAAGAAGATTCTCATAAGTTCACTTTTCTTGAAGAGAACTCAAAGTCTCTGAGGTTAATTTTGATGAGTTTAAGGGATTCTGCCAACAATTCTTAGTCTTGACTAGGAAAACAAAAAGCCTTGAGAGTATGTTGAAGAAAAAAGAGAACAAAGTAGTTTTGTCTTCTCAAGAGGCAAATAGGTTAGTGAAGTTGAATAACAAATTAAAAAGAGAGGTACATGACCTTAAGAAAGACCTAGAGAGTGAGAAAGAGAACTCTAATGTTCTCAATAGATAACTCATGTCCTCTAAAGTGAAATTAGATGGATTAAAGAGTGGGAAAATGAAGTTTTAGCCTATGCTTAGAATTGGTCACACCAACAAAATGGGCTTAGGTTTTAAGAATTGCTCATATTCCCCCTTAGCAAAATTTACTATCTTTGTGAAGGCAAAAAAAAGTGATAAAGATCACCCTAAATAGTGCCCAACCCAGCTAGGTCAAGAGTGAAAGGAGGAAGGATAGATTTGAGTATTGTATGTGTGTAATATTTGCCATAGTGAAACCCATACTAGAAGAGAATGTCATAAAAATTATCTTTTCAAACATAGGTTAAAGAAGAATGAAAAGAAGCACACTACCCCTATTACCGCTAAGTATCCCCACTAAATGTATAAAAGGAAGATGAAGAAGTGTGGGTGAAAAAAGTTAATCTTCAAGCCCAGAAGGATCAATTTGGAAAAACAAGGAAGTCGACCTTAGGTTGCCTTAGGATTGAATAGCTAGGCAAGACTAAGGAGTCTTATATCTCTAAGTGAAACATTTTAATTTGTGTCCATGACTTAATTCTTTCTATCATTTGAACATTAATATTTTTTGGTTTATACCATTTTACTTTGTTTATACATGATTTTAATTCATAGGTTTTGCATTGAAAAAAACAAAAAAAATAAAATTTGATTTAAAATATAAAGAAATGAGTGTAGCTTTTGCTTGAGTTTGCAATTGGCTTTGTTTTGTTTTTTATAAGTTCAACTCTTGAGATATATTGAGATTAATTTCCTTTTAAAATGAAAAATAACATGATTAGTGGCAAACATACGTTAACTAAGAGAACAATACACTAAGGAGAGTGAAGATCAATTTTTGTTTTGCTTGATGTTTCAATTCTCTAATTTTAAAATTTTACACACATAATGTTGAGACTCAAGTCACTTTTATTTATGACTATCAATAGAGAATTCTTAAATATAAGTTGACTTAAGTGTTTTGTAGTGGAGTCTAGGTGATCAAATTAGAAGATCTTTACTGGATTTCTATTTAGAATTCCAAGAAAAAGAAAATTTTATGTAATATGCTTCAATATTTATGAGTCTTATGTTCTTTAATATCTCTTTAGATAATGGAATTGTCCTTGTAAAGATGATGAAGAATAGCTACCTACTTTGGTCGGCCTAGCTTAGGGTGAAGATCCCATCCACTTGTAATTAAGAAAAATAAATAAAAAAGAATGAAGAGAATGAAAAAAGTAAATGATGCAAGTAGAGAGGATTTAGAAAAATTCAAGTCTTAGAAAAATGAATTTAGGAAAAATATCTTCATTCCGAAAAAGGCATGAGCATGTTGATTATGAGATATTTTATTATTTTTATCTTTTCAGGAAAATCATGTATATAGATTCTAGCTAATGTGAGTTTAAAAATATGAACTTAGTCTTTACTAGGGACTAAACAAATTTGTGTCAATATGGTTAAGAGTAATCTTGTGAGATTCAAGATTAAAAAAGACAAGAGTTGACTACATTAATGTTTTTTCTTCAAACATTGATAAAAGAGGATTAATGTGTCAAAAAGAAGAAAATAAAATTGACCTTCACATGCTAATAAGGTTAACTAATTTAAAGCAAGGTATTAATGAATATAATTTGGGGGTGCACTTAGATTAAATGAAAATTGATTACGAAATCATCAAAATGAGATCAACTTTGCTTAATTTTAGTGTTTGATTTTTAATTTGAGTTCTAAATGTTAGCAAATTTTTATTTTGATGGAAAATATCTGGAAATAATTTTGGAAATTTATTGGAATTTTTATGGAATCTTTTGAATTTTCTAAAGTTTTATTATTTTGGAAAAAAATTGAATTTATTTTTAGATCGATCAATAGATGATAGTGATTAATCGTTGATTTTTTGCGCTGAAGCTCTGTTTTAAATTTGGACGTGACTCATTTCATTTTCATTTCACTCCAAAGTCTTTTGGAGAGTTTTTTCATACTTCCACACCAGATTTGCTCCACAAATTTTCAATCACTTCGGCTAAAGTGAGTTCCAAAAATAATTTTTTTTAGTTGTTTATCAATGAATTTTCATGAGATTTTAATAGATAGGATTGGTAGAAATATGTTGATCTAGCTTTGATTAAAATTTCATGAAATTTTTTTTGCTAAAACTAAATATTTTACAAAAATTAAATGGCAATTTCAGGTTTTAAGTTTTTACACTAAATTGGGTGTTTCTGATCAAAATTAACACATGGTCCAATTAGAAAGTTTTATCTACTCACTGAGATCTACCTTATGCTCAAATTTTGAGTCATCCTAACATAAAAGTTGTTGGATTTATTTAAAATTCTAAATTTGAATTTTTTGGAGTGCATTCCAAGGAGTTTTGAAATTCTAGGATATTTATTATTGTTATTCCTTTATTCCTAGTTTAGTCTCAGTCCTAGGTTAGTTTATCGTCATTTAATTTAGATGGGAAGAGCTAAGAAGCCAAATACCATCGAGTCAGTCTCAGTGACCCAAGGGCATCCAACAGCAGGTCAGATAGGTTGAGGCTCATTAGATGTGAGAGGAATTTAGTCCATGTACCCTTAGAGATAGCAATGGATTGTGGCTCATACATATTGGATTGAGTATTTTTCTACAATTCCTACATGGGGTTAGAGTGTGCACCCTGGATTAGTTAGGTAGTGATATGCATCACTCTTTCTAGAGGATGATGGTGTACTTGTTGGAGAAGCTGGAGGGGTTTAGGTGAGAGTGACAGCTAACACCATTGTTGATATGATTGGTTGTGAGAGGATAGAACTCACATTTCCTCAATTTGTTGGATTTGTCTTTCAACCTGATAGCGAACTAACTTGTAGATTACTTGGATTACTGAGAGGACCAGAGCTTAATGTGTCTTTGTTAGCTTATTCTATGATACTAGATTTCATGCTACTTCATGTCATTGCTTAATATGACATATGGAGTGCTAGGAAGGAGAGACTAGATAGGACGATGGAACAACTATTACACCTTTTGGCTCAGCCACAACTTGAGTTGGATTTGCCCTCTATCATTTTTGGTAGGATTATGGCATTCCTGCATAGCCACACACATGAGATGTTACCTGACCCATACATCTTGTGTTGGATTTTCCTTCAATACATGTGAGGATACCCATAGTAGAGGCCGATTATGAGTGGCATGAGACTGATAGACTTTGTAGTGGTTCATAGGATGTTATTTCACCATTAGGGTGATGATCATGAGCCACATAGGGTAGCAGATGTAGCAGTAGAGCCACCAACACCAATGGATGATCTAGATCGACTAGTGACTATTGCTGAGTTTAGATTATATCAAGATGTTTTGTTTCAAAGGCTTACAGACTTTGATCGCTTACTCAAATCCAGACTTCCATGTTCAAATAGTTAGGGTGGTAGAGTGATGATGATGATGAGGCTGCTAACTAATGTTTTTATTATTTTTGTATCACTTTTCATGTATCCATTTGGTTTAAAACTTGTTTAGTTCATTGTTGTTTCATTTTGATGATGAGATATACCTTGAAACTATTATATGTTGGGATATGTGACGAACACGTGACGTGTTGATATTTTTCGATATTTTCATGTCTTTAAGTGATGGTTATAACTTGATGGTGCTTTAATGAGTATTTTAATTAATGATTGCTTTAACTTTTATCTATTTATTTCAAAAAGGGGGTGATGTGATTAAGGAAAATCAAATTGTTTATCTTTCTAATTGATTATTGATTGAACATCACTATACAAATCAATTTGATTTTAAGCTTGGAGGATAGTACAAGGTTATACAAGGCTTATCAAGCTCAATTCCAAATACATGAGTTTATGTTAAATAAGTCTATGTTAAGTCTTTGTGGTGTTAAGAGTTACAATTTGATGTACTGAAATAATGTTCAATTAAATGTTCTCACATTTCAAATTTTAGTCCTATTTTGTATTAAATCATTACTTATTTGGGTTAATTATGTTTTAAATAAGTTAGTTGGACCTTAATTGAGTTTACATGTCTAAACAGGCTTCAATAGGATCCAACTGGAAGAGGAAGTGAAGCCCAACTACCTAAAGCTATTTAAAAGTCAAGAATAGGCTCCTAATGGTCTAAACATGGTTGAACACAACCTTGTGGACCTGTTGGATTTTAGATTTGCATCAAAAAAATTAAATTTGGGAAGAACTTAATTTGGATAGATTGACACAACCTTAGTATTTTGAGTATATCTTTCTATGTATAATTTTGATTGATACAATTCTAATGGCATTGAAAAGAAGACTTTCATGGCTACAATCTCTATTTCAGGAAGAAATTTCATCATTCCGAATCTATATGAGTCAAATCCGGCATGTAAACAGACAGCTAGTAAACTAACCCAAGGTTAGCACATGAAGAATATTTTCATTGGTTGTGATTGATACACATATGGAAAGACAATGAGGCTGATTGGATAAATAAAAAAAGATTTAAATATACTTATTTGTTAAATAAATTATTAATTTATTTGATTGATTTATAATCTAATCATTGCCAAAGAAGCAACCGATGTGGCAATCAATTAGGATGTAATCTAGATATATAATTGAACTTTTCTCTTTAAATCAACCCTTCTACTCCTATAAATAGAGGGGTAGACGTGATAGAGACATCATCTCCTCCTCTTTGGAGTTCTCTTCTCTTATTTTTCTTCTCTTCTTTTGTATTTTCGTTTTTAGTTTTATTGTAATAACTTTTTAAGTTCTCAAGCTAAGGCTAGAGGTGATTTGTAACAATTTAATAGAGTTCTATTCATATTTCATCAATGGTTTTAAGTAAGTATTGGTTATTTGAAATGATATTTATTTAATATTGTTCTTCTTCTTGTTTTTTTTGTGATTTGGATACATAAGATGCTTGAAGGCTCTCTTTCTTGGTCTTTCGTGATTTGGATACATAGAACTCTTGAAGAAACAACTGTTTTTATCCTTCATCTATCCAAAGCATTTTCTATCTTTATTTTTAATTTTAATGTTCATATCTTCCGGTTAGATAGAATTTTTATTCAATTCTAACTGAAATAACATGACACATGAAGAACCTCATTAGATGTTACAATGACTCTTAATGCCTTAGTGTTTTTTTCTTTTTGATTTCTTAACTCTTTATTGCCTCAATACTCTTCCAATCTTTCTTTCTTAATTTTCTTTCCTCTATTTTTTTCATAACTATTTTTTTTGCTACATAAGGCTTTCCCTGTGGATCAATCTTGTCTACTATAATTGACAAGTAAAACAAATCTGAATTTGACTTCTTCATAATCTTGGTTTAGATGTAACAACACAATTTAATTTTGATTTTTAAATATGTAGGTGTTTGACAAGAAATAGCTAAAGGGGGAGATTATAAGAACATATGAGTCTTATGTTAAGTTTATTGGCTAATTTCTTTGTTAAAATTATGTCTAAAAACCTTATGTATGTATTGAGTCTTAGAATTTGATTTGAGGTTGTTGTGTTTGAGTCATTTAAAATTGACATACTTAAAATATTGGAGTAGACTGTTCTGATGGATCATGGCGGAAGAGAGTTGAAGGTTTTTGAAGCTTATTCAAGTCATATTCACACAGAAATTACTTAGACAAGTTTCAAAAGTGTTTTAGAGATTTCAGAAGGTTTTAGGGTATAAAGGGCAAAGTAGTAAAATAAAAGGTAGAATGATGGATCATTGCGGAATAAGAAGAACAAAACGATTGATTAGCACATGATTTTGCCCTGTGTAAAATGAAGTTGAGAGTTATTGATTGATTGCTTTCTTGAATCGATCTTGAACTATCGTGTACAAAATAAATAATGAATGATCAATTGCTTCAAGGACTTGTTAGCTAAATTAAGCCATTCCAGTTTTAAGTTCTTTCCTTGTTCTAAGTCCAAGACCTAAATAGACTTAAGAAGCTATTTAAAGGTTAATAAATCATAAAATTTGGTAGAGGAAAACCGAGAGGAGATTAGAGAAAATGGGTTTATACCTTTTGCACTTTGTTTTCGAAGGAGGATTAACATGAAGGTTTGAGTTGAAGATCAATGGTGAATTCATAAGGCTAACCAACAACTAAATAAGTCTAAAGGAGTTGCAACATATCTTTAATAGGATATTGAAGATTCCATAAGGCTAAAGTCAATCCAACAAGAGGTGCTTGTTGAAGGCTAAAAGAAAACATAGACTTGGCAAGGAAGAAGTTTCAAGTGTTTGAGGGAGAAGACGTGAAGGCCAATAACAACAATCTAAATAAGAGAATCTTTTGTTAGAGTCTAAACAAGGTTGGTGATTTCCTTGTGCGAATGTCATGTCTTGCATTCTAGTGCATTGATTTGGTTCCTTTGGAATTGCCATAGTTTTTTACCCATGTTAGAGTTTTCCATGTTAAATTATTGTGTCCATGTGTAGATTGAACGATTGATATTGTTAGTGAGGTTTGAGAGAATACTTGTTTGATTCCACTACATATAAAAATTATGCGTAAAAGGGGCCATTACTCATAGTAATTATCCTTGTTGATGATCCGACTATGAGCAATGTGGTGATCTGCTAGGTTATGTAGATGGATATTAAAGTCAAAATTTCTTAGAAGAAGAATTAAATACCAAAATACCTAATAAAAGAGTTAATTTATTTTAAATTATAAAAGAGACTAGTTCTAATACTAGACAACATGGACGATAGCAAGCATCTCACATTCATATGTGAATAGTAGAAGGGAAATTCTAGACAAAGGCTTTCTATAAAAGGCGATGGGATGATCGTCTTGCAGCATAAGGATTGTGCCAAGACTAACAACATATACATTACTTTCAACAATAAATGTATTGACAAGGATCGTAGGGCAAGAACATAGATGAAAATAAGGGTCCCTTTGAGTGCACACCAGACTATATAAAGGCCCCCTTCAACAAAGCCATCAAGGGGGCAATAATATTGCCCTACAAGATGATGAAATATCATTAATAATCTGCAATACCTAGAAAACCATGTAGTGCACATTAAGTAGAAGGATGAGGCCAATATCGAATGACAGTAATCTTGCTTGGATCTATAGCGAACGCCTTGGGCCTAATTACTTAACTTGCTGACAACCAAAATAGCATTTAGACTGCTTTAAGCAGAGTTGGCTCTCATGGAGGAGTGAGAAGATAGACCAAAGGTGTTGTAAGTGGTCGTCGCAAGTAGGGCTATAAATAATAATGTCATTATAGAAAATGAGGACAATGCAACATAGATAACTCTAGAAGACATCGTTCATCAAGCATTGGAAGGTTGCAAGGGCATTAGTAAAACCAAATGACATCACCAAAAATTTATGATGTCCATCATGAGTGCATAATGGCATCTTGGAACTATTTTTGAGATGCGTACAGATTGGTGATAGCCGGAATAGAGGTCCAATTTAAAAAAGAATTGGCCCCTTGAGAACTCATCGAAGAATTCCCCAATAATAGAATAGGTAATTATCCTTTAATGTAATAAGGTTAAGGGTCCTATAGTCCACACAAAAGTGCCAAGAACCATCCTTCTTGCGAACAAAGAGGACACATGAGGAGTTAGAAGGCTATCTAGGATGAATAATGCAATAAGAAATCATCTCTCAAACAAGGCGTTCAATCTCTATCTTTTAGATAAACGAATATCGGTACAACTGAACATTAGTTGGTGGAAGGTCTGGTTGAATAGGAATCTGATGGTTGTAGGAACAAACCTGTGGTAATCCTTTTTGCTCCTTCAAGATGGACTGATGCTTATCCAAGAGGATGACCAAAGCTAGGGGGTAGATCATCGACATGTGGAACATCGACTGCAAAACAATGTTATAGCAAGAGCCCATGACAAAGATAATGGGAAAGCGTTTCCATGGATTTGGAAGACTGAAGACAACCTGGTGGGTGAGAAGTGATATGCACGGGCTTGTCACCATAAGTGAAATCCATACTGATATAGCAAAATCCCAAGAGACTTGACTTAAATCCTCAAGCCATTAGACATTGAGAACAACATGAACCCCCTTAGTGGGAAGCAAAAATAAATCTATAGTATAAGTCTCGCCTTGCAACAATAATTCTACCTCGGATTAATGCCTCGACTCTTGAGACGATTTCCATCTCCAATCAAAACATAAAAGGCCTTAGAGTCTTTAAAAGGATATCCAAGGCAATGAGCAACTTGAACATTAACCAAATTATAAATACTCCCACTATCAAACAAAACATAGACTTGTTATTTTTTAATCAAACACTTAACACGCATAGTGAAAGAAGTATAAGTACCTGTAAAGGCTTGTAGGGTAATCTCCATATCATAGGGCTCAATGGTGTTAGATTCATTCTCCTCAAAATCATTTCAAGTATGCTCCACAAGTTCCTCCCCAAAAGCTTCATCAATCATAAACAATTTACGAGTCATGCAATGATATTCAAGGGTTTATTTTTCAACACAATTATGACATAACCACTTTGAACGATAATCGGCCATTTGAGTAGGAGTAAGATGAGTAATAGGAGTAATGAAGGAAGAAGTACCCAGAGGATGGCCACCCTATGGCTGGTCCGAAGATAGAGCAGAGCAAGACAGAAGGGTCGATGTTGATGGACAATAGAAAGAAGGATGACTAAGTCATGATAACTTCTCCTCACAAACATGAGTCATGCATATCATTTCCATCATGAAGATTTATCGAAAAGGCTACAATTCAGCCTTAATATGAAGCTTAAGATTGACTTCAAAGACACCAACAAGGGCGTGATTTGGACATCATTGGACACAATTCATTAAGTTCTCAAACTTATCTTGATAGTCTTAGACCGATCTCCGTTGTCAAACCTAAGGCAACAAGCTATTAAAATTTTTATATGGTATTTGGCTGAGGTAGAGAAGAAGACATGCTCGAACTCATTCCATGTAGCTTCAGGTGTGGAGCAAGAAAGGTTGACCCAATGCATAGCATAACCCTTGAAAGAAGCTAATTTGTATTGTTCTTAGGCCGAAGTTTGATGAAAGTGGAAGAAATGCATAGCCCTAGAAACCCATTCATCTTGGTCATCACCTTTGAAGACAAAATATGTAACACGAATCTAGATAGCTTGAATATTCTCATCTTGATCTTGGGGAGCACTGCCATATGGATAGTCTACATGGCATCGGCCATGTCCTCCATGCTCATGTCAACTGTTTCGTCAAGATAAGCATCAAAATAGTCATAATAGTCAAAATGGATAAGGGGTAGATGCTTTGAGATAGTGAGCACGTGCTGGAGAGGAGCTAGAGAGAGAAGAGAGAGGAGAGAGGGTAGAGAAAGAGTGAGAGAAGAGAGAGAGGAGAGAGAGAGAGAAGAAGAGAAAGGGAAAGAGGGGAGGGAGAGAGAAGAGAGAGATGGAAGAGGAGAGAGAGGAGCTAGAGGGGGGAATAAATTAATTTAAATTTTTTTAAATTTTTTATTATATTATTATATTTTAAATATAATAAAAAAATTAAAATAAAATATATTAGCGATGCTTATGAATTTGTGTTGTTGCTACTCTATATAATAGCGACACATATACATATGCATTGCTATTACCTAGGGTACTAGCTATATAATTTCACAAGTGTCGTTAATTTATTTTATATATTTTTTCTTATTAATTTTAAAATATAATTTATATTTAACGAGAGTGAGGGTAGAGATAGAGAGAGTAGAGAGAGCGTGAAGAGAGAGAAATGAGAGAGTTGAGGAGAGAGAGTGCATAGAGATAGGAGAGGGAAGAGAGAGGAGAGAGAAATAAGGTAGAGAAAGAGTGAAGAGAGAGAGGTTAGAGAGAGAATGATGAGAGAGGGAAGAGAGAGAGTGAAGAGCGATAGGGCAGATAGGGAAGAGAGAGGGTAGATAGTGAAGAGAGAGAAGGGAGAGAGGAGAGAGGGAGAGAGGAGAAAGAGGGAAGACAATTTTTCTTAAAAAAATAAGACTATTTGTGACACTCATTAAAGAGCGTTGTAAATAGGCTAAGTAGGTGTGACGTTTATGCTTTAGCATCGCAACCACTTAGCTTATTTGCGCTGCCCTGTACTCAGCGTCACAGATAGGCACATTAACTAAAAAAAATTATACAATTTACGAATCTTAGCAAAAAGTGTCGCAAATAGTTTATGTAGTTGGTATGCTTATTCATAAGCGTCACAACTTCTTAAACTATTTGCAACACTCTTTAAAGAGCGTTGCAAATAGTCTATTTTTTTTTAATAAATGTTAGTATTTGCAATGGTCTTTACTGAGCATTGCAAATAAGCTTAATTTTTTTAAAAAATTCTCTTCCCCGTCTCTTCTCTCTCTCTAACTCTCTCTCACTCACTTACTCTCACTCTCTCTACTCTCTCTCTTTACCCTCCCTCTCTCTTTTCTCCCTCTATCCTCTCTCTCTCTCTCTAATTCCCTTTCTCTCATTATTAGCGACGCTTTGGTATAAGTGTTGCTGATGAGCAATAGCAATTGCATTTTTATCGATGCATTTAGCAATACTTTTTAAGCATCACTAATAGGCCATAGTAATGCTTTGAACACTATTAGCGACATTTAAAGGTGTTGCTAATAGTCCTTTTTGTTGTAGTGTTTCTCTATCTCTTTTATCTCTTATATCATGCTCTTTAACATGAGACATGGTTCAAAGGAAAAAAGGTGAGAGTGTAGGGGAATTTAATTTTTATTTAATAAAAGTAAAATAAAATAAAATATATTAGCTATGCATAGGAGTACGTATCACAAATTCTCAAGGAATTCGAGACGCATATGCTAGGGTATTAGCAATGCATATTCCTATGTATTTATAATATATTTTAATTTATTTTTATTTTTTTAATAATATATTAGACAATAAAAATCTAAAAAAATTGAAGTTATATTCCATGTTCTCTCCCCTTTCATCCTCCTTTGCTTGAGTTCGGCAATCCTCCAACTCGCCCGATTTTTTTCCATGTCAAATTTCTTATATTCACGTCTACTCTCTCCCTCTCTCTTCTCTCTTTATCTCCTCTCTTTCTTCTCTCCTCTCTCTCTTCTCTCCTCTCTCTCTCTCCTCTTTATCTCTCTTCTCTCTCCCTCTCTCCATTTCTCTCTCCTCCTTTTTCTCTCACGTGCGTCAGTGTGAGCCTTAACTTTAAGAATGATAGGGAAGAGTGTAGGGGTATTTAATTTAATTTTTTTAAAGAATTTTTTGTTATATTTTAAAATAATAAAAATAAAATAAAATAAATTTCATTAGTGACACATAGGAGCATTCATTGCAAATACCTAGGGTATTAGTGATTCATATTTCTATGTGTCTCTAATGTGAAATTATATTCCATGTTCTCTCCCCTTTCATCTTCGTCCGCCTGAGTTCGGTGATCCTCCAACTAGCCCGATTTTTTTCCATGTCAAATTTCTTATATTCACGTCTACTCTCTCCCTCTCTTTTCTCTCTCTCTCTTCTCTTTTCTCTCCTCTCTCTCTCCTCTCTTATCTCTCCCTCTCTCCATTTCTCTCTCCTCCTCTTTCTCTCACGTGCGTCAATGCGAGCCTTAGCTTTGAGAATGATTGGGGAGAGTGTAGGGGTATTTAATTTAATTTTTTAAAGAATTTTTTGCTATATTTTAAAATAATAAAAATAAAATAAAATAAATTTCATTAGTGACACATAGGAGCATTCATTGCAAATACCTAGGGTATTAGTGATTTATATTTCTGTGTCTCTAATACCTTTTTTATTTTATTTTTATTATTTTTAATACTATAATATATAATAAAAATGTCAAAGAATTAAATTATACTCTCATGCTCTCTCCCCTCCCCTCCTCCTCTTGCTGGAGTCCAGCAATCTTCTCGCTCTCCCTATTTTGATCTATCTCAAATTTCTTATATTTGCATCTACTTTATCTATTTCTTCGCTTTCTCTCTGTCCCTATCCCTCTCTTTTATCTTTGTCCCTCTCTCTTATCTTTCTCTCACTCTCTTCAATTTCTCTCTCTTCCTTCTCTCTCTCTCATACGTGTTAGCATAAGCCCCAACTCTAAGGAGGAGTGGGTAGGAAGTAGGGTAAATTATTTTAAATTTTTTTGTATTTATTTATTATATATTATATATTTAAAAAATAAATATATAATAAAAATATATTGTAATTATGATGTTTTATAATAAGCATCACAAATAGTTTTTTAAAAAATTACTATTTTTGCTATTCATTTCTAAAAGAACTGTAAATAGTTCTTATTCTTTAAAAAAAATACGAGTACTATTTGTGATGATTTAAAAAAGTGTCATAAATAGTAATATTTTAATAAATCTTATTTTATTTACAATATTTATTATTAATTTTCGTAAATAGTACTACTATTTGCAGCACTTTAAAAAAACATAAAAAATAGTTAATTTCTTTCATCGCTAATAAAAATATTCCTAATTGTGCTTTTCTTGCAGTACCCCTTGCTGCTTATACTGCGCTACCACTACAACATGGACACTAATTTTTTGACATGCTTGTAATTGTGCAACACGTTTGGACTTAGACAACTTACATACGGAAGGACACTTATTAGAGCTTATCCTATTAAATCATTTGAAGCGTGGCTCGTCAACATTCAAAGGTATTTCATGTGCTGGAGATCACCGAAAGTATTGTTTACTTGGAGCATGCACTCACGTAACTCTTGCGAGACTTTCATGAACATACCGATATTATAGCATTCATTTTTGGTTGACTTTATATGTAACTAGCCCCATGTCAATTGTATGTAAAACGTTTTGATAATTCTAAATGTTTAGCCGACAACTAATTGCTTGTAATTTGTAGTTCTGATTCATCGAAAATATGGGCCATTTTCTGCACCCAGTGCTGGAAACACCCATGAAAAATGGTAGCGTACACAGAGAGGTCGAATAAAAAATGTCAGAGGTTGCCATCAATAACCTATTTAAGCGTTTAAGAGCTATATCCCCATACACAATACACATTTTTAGAAATGGTTCTGATACTAACAGCTATCAAGGCAACTGCAATGGTAAATTTATTTCTTTTTACTATGTGACTTAAACGCTTGAACCGTACTTTATGGATGTTGATAACCTTACTTCACAAAAACTGCAATGGTAAATTTATTTCTTTTTACGAGGTGACTTAAAGGTTTGAACTATACTTTATGGATGTTGACAACTTTACTTCACTTTCTGTCAATCAAAATCATGGTCTAGGTTTTTAGTTTTGATTGGACCAAACTTTTGGTTAGCCATAGAAAAATAGGTCTCACCTGATAGATAATAGAGGAATCCACTTTTTTCGTTTCAATTAATTTTGTTGGACAGAAAGTGGAATAGGAAGCTTAGTTTCTATAGTACTTGGTCTTCATTTATTTGTGAAGTGGATATAAGACTTGTAGCTTGCGTTATAGCGCATTCTATAATTTGAATTCCCACTTTGCGAATACAATCAATGAGGTAGGATTAGGGTAAATGGACTAGTAGTGATTAAAGTCTTTGGTTGTAGGTTTCCTTAGATAATTGTTCAATTCAAGATAATTTTGTGATAGAAATAGAGTTCCTATTTAGACTAGCTTAGGTAAGAACATACACTCGCTTAACTAAGATGTAACGTGGATTTAACCCCATGACCTCTCCCTTGAGGATTAAGAACACAAGCAACATAACACACCCTGGATCGGCAAGTCTTGCCCATTATTCATGCTATAATGAATTGAGTTTACCTACTAAGTAGATTAGTGGTAATGTTAGTCTCCTAATCCCTAACCAGACCCTCCTCTATCCTCCCTAGGCAATTTTTTTGTATATAGTATTTAATATCTTCATATATTACTCTATTTTATTTTGAGTTCATTGAGAACATTGTGTCAAATTTTGACCCATTACAATTTATGACGTCCATCAATTTCCCTTTATCAAATTTTAAACTTTTAAAATGGAATTGATGATATTGTATATGTTATACTTCTCCTGTCCTATATTAATAACTACATTTGAAAAATAATAGCTTTTATAAAATTGTAAAATCTACATCTATATGAGAAAGGAAAATAAACTTAAATATGATACTCTACTTTAAGTATAATCACTTAAATTGAACATCTTTTAATTTACAAAATTATCTATTTTAGGCAAAATAGTAAATATATTATTTTTAGTGTAAATATAATAACATTTGTACACTTATGAAACACTTTTTAGCAAATAAATATTCCCGTTGTATTAATAGTTCTACTTTTTTAAAAAAAATAAAATAAAGTTATTAATGTAGAATAGAGGAATAATTTGAGTTAGTATCGAATTGGAGAATACGAAGAGTTGTGTCTGACTTGGGGGGTTCTTTGAGTCAAAGTGAATTTTTCAAACTATGAGTTGACACACACTTGTGACTATTTGGTAAATGTGGTTACTCTTTGTTTGGCGCTTTGTGCGTGCTCCACCTTTTATTTAACTGTATTAGACAAACAGATTCATGCTAGTTGAATAAAACAATAAAATAGTCAAAGGAACTTTATATTATATCTATCTTTGGAACTTTTGATTGGAAAAATGTACTCCAAAGCATTTCGCCTGTTACATAGTCATGCCTAAGCATGGCTTTTGATTACATCAAATGATTTCATGACCGTTAACATGGTATCTCTGTCAATTATGGAACAAACTGTTATTCATTTGGAAACATTTATTGGACGACAAAACTTTGTACAAATTAATCAAGCACTTGATTTTAGTGTTTACATTGTCACAGACGCTTATCCTTGCCGGCGCGGACACTACTTCCGTAACTATGACATGAGCCCTGGCATTGCTCATGAACAATCGCCATGTCCTAGAACGAGCTCAACAAGAATTGGACAGTCAAGTGGGCAAGGAACGAAATGTACAAGAATCGGACGTGAACAACCTGCCATACCTCCAAGCAATTCTCAAAGAGACCCTGCGCCTTTACCCGGCAGCTCCACTTTCAGTACCACATGAGTCCATGAAAGACTGTCAAATTGGTGGGTATCATATCCCGGCTGGGACCCGTTTGATCACGAACCTTTGGAAGATCCACCGTGACCCGACCACTTGGTCTGACCCGGAGGAGTTCCGGCCAGAGAGGTTTCTAACCAGCCACGCAAATGTGGACGTAAGGGGCCATCACTTTGAGCTAATTCCATTCGGGTCAGGGAGACGGATGTGTCCCGGGGTCTCGTTTGCCCTCCACATTATGCATCTAACCCTCGCCCGTCTCCTGCATGGGTTCGAGTTGGCTACTCCATCCGGTGGTCCAGTGGACATGAGTATGGCCATCGGGATAACCATGGCCAAGGCAACTTCATTGGAAGTGATTTGCACTCCGCGTCTTGCTTCTTGTCTCTATGGCAATTAAAGGATAAAAAAATTCTCTCGGGTTTTATCTACAATAAGGCTTCTCTAAACTATTGTATTGTTAAGCTACAATAAGGCACTATAAATTCTAAATAGAATAAGGCTTGTCATTTCAATCGTCATCGTTAAACCGTGTTTTCTAAACTATTGTATTGTTTATCTATAGTTTGGTATTAGCTGGAAAATAATAATTCTGCCTAAATATCATAAATATATTATGTGTTCCTTCCTATGTCAAAATATTGAAAAGACAGTACGCTTTTGCCAGGGACGGAAACAGAGGGGGCTAGGAGGGGCCATGGCCCCTCATAGCCAATAAAAATTTACTATTTTGTTATGGTTAAGATCATATGGTGCATTAATTTTTCCATTAAGATGAAAACTATTGGCCCCCTTGAATTCCTTTCCTAGCTCCGTCCCTCGCTTTTGCTATATGAAGGGTTTAAAATTATTTATGCATGTTTTTTTCCTAATTCCTCTAAAATTTATTGTTTTATAATGAAATGGTTCCTTTATATTCCCCATTTTAAGTGTAAGTTAACTCTCCAAAATTAAAAGCTTTTAATAATTTGAGATAATAAGAATAATAAATAGAATGCTGCTAGTTAGCCCCAACATTCACTTTCATATGTACATAATTACTTCCTTATTCCATGCAATTAACAAATTATCAACTTTTACCCCCATTTCGTAAATTCCCCTTTTAACAACCAAAGACAATGCACCATTATTTTTCCTCTGGTGTCCAGCTACAACTTATATATAACAAATCCAAATGTAGGTTATTGTGAAGTAATGCATTTCGGTGAGTCCAAGGTCATACCATTGGCTTCTACAAATAGACTCTAATTATTACTCCTAATAAAAAATAGACAAAGTAGGATTTTGTTAGAATGGGTGGAAGAAAATCTAAAATAACTAATAAATAAAATTTTAAGAAAATTAATGGTTTTGAAAAGTGACTAATTGCAAAACTAAGACAACTTAAATAAAAGTGTAGAAATAATCATAGACAAACAAGCGAAGGCATAAAATCCGTTATAAATTCACCCCAACTCTCCAAATTCCATATCTAGATGAATTTAGGACCAATGTTTGTCTCAAATCTAAAATGATTGCCTATCTATGATACATGCAGGTTACTAAAAAAAAAATTTATTTTAACTCAATTAATACATGTACTTGAAATCACACTTGTCAATAATTTTAAAATTTTGACGTACAAGATACATTAAATAAAAGAACTAGTCAACAAGTAGAACAAAAAAATACAAAATTACTAAACAAAAATCAACTTGGAGTTTAGGAGTATGATGACCATGTTTCATATCACTTCATCTTAACTCTAATTAACTTTGGAGGGTTAGAACCTCATGACATTGATTAGCATAGAAAATAATATAAATTTTATAAGAAGGAAAATAATTTAAGATCAACTTACTCCATTTTATTATCAGGTAAAAAGGGAGAAGACTTCCTTTAATTAAAAGACTAAATAAACAATGTCAAAACCAAATAACATAAACAAGATTACATACTCCACATTTCAACAAGGAATGAAAAATTCCTAACAATCTTAGAGAGATGGGGATGGTTTCCCACATACAATTTGCCTTAACATTCACACAGTCTAAATAGTAATCTTTTGTGGAGTTCTTCATTCTAGAAGATATTATTATCCCTCTCCTTCCAAATAGAATAAACAACACAATTCATAAAAAAATTTAAAAGAAATCCCATGGAGAGAATAGGCTGATTGAATAAATTAATATGTTCAAGGGCTCGAGTAGCTTGATAATGAGAGATGTCTACCCTAAACAACTTGAAAATCATGGACATGATCTATTTATAATATCCACAACCAAAGAAGATATGCATGGCTATTTCCATATCAGACTTGCACAAAATGCACATGTTAACAATGTGGATACCTCTTGCTTGAATCTTGTCCAACGTTAATAGACGATTCTGAAGCATAAGCCAGTAAATAAAAGAGTGATGAGGAATGTGATGTTTAAACTATATTAAAGATCTCTAGTTCAACTTGGGATCATGATCAACAATGGCTTTTACAGGAAGATATGGTGGAGAAATTACCTAAAGAGCTGGGCTTCAAAATGATTTTTTCATCTTCTTAAATAAGATATGGTTGATGAGTACTGATAGTTTGAAGAAAATGATCATACCTAATATTTATATTATAATCCAATTTCCTACTATCATTTATGAGGCAATCAAAAACAAAGTACTAATAGTTTGAAAAAGATGAACACACCTAATATTTATATTATAATCCCATTTCTAACAATCATTTATGAGGCAATCAAAAACAAAGTACTGATAGTTTGAAAAAGATGAACACACCTAATATTTATATTATAATCCCATTTCCAACAATCATTTATGAGGCAATCAGAAACATACTCTATAATATGTCTCTCCATTTGGTGTATCAAATATTGACCATAATTATGTAATAGAGTGAAACTGCCAACCTAAGTATCCAACCAAAAAAGAGTGTTTTTCCCATTGTTGATCTTATAAGAAACCAAGTCAATCATAATACTACAAATGGAGAGAATGTTCTTCCACGAAGAAGAGGCATGAGAAGGTATATCACAATTCCAAATGGAAGAGTCTTAAATGTAATAATCATGGGCCCACAAAATCTATAAAGAGCCCTCATCTTTAAGAATTATCTACCAACCTGACACCAATCTTTAACAGATCTTAAGTACAAACCACCTTCCTCCTTTGGAATATATAACTTTTTCCAACTCAATGGATGAAATTTCAGACTAACATTAGAGTTACTCTATAAAAAATTTGCCATGAGACTTTCCATATTCTTAATGATACTAGAAGGAAACATAAAATAAAGAGAACAATAAATATGCTTATTTGAGAGAATTGATTTGATGAGCTCTAGCCTTCCAAAATAAGAGGGGAGTCTTTTTTTTCAAGCCTCCTAAAGAGGAATGAAACTGATCAAGGATATGGGCACACATAGAGGCCTAAATATCTAACAGGAAGAGTTTCTTCTATGAAATTAATCAAATGAAGAAAAAAAATTCTTCTAAGTCCAGCTTGCATAAAATAATATACAACTTTTATATGCATTTTTCATAAGATCACTAATATGATAAAACAAGTCAATGACGTCCTTCACACCCAAAGTAGAAGCAATAGTAGCTTGAGAGAATAGCATAATGTTATATGCAAAAAGCGGGTGAGAAATGCCAACATTATTCCTTTAGAAGAGAACATCAATCATGCTATCATTATGATACTTAGAGAGAATATTAGAAAAAGATTGTATAACCAAAACAAATAAAAGAGGAGAGAGGTGGCATCCCTGGTGCAATCCATAGTTGTTAGGAAAAAAATCTTACTTGCAGCCATTAATGAGCACAATGAAAGAGGTAGTGGAAATGCATTCTATAATTTAAGAAATCCAAATGAGGCAACAACCACTGTCCCAAAGAGATTTTTTGATAAAGTCATATCTAACTTTATCATAGGTTTTTTTTAAATCCACCTTGATGCAAAATTCCTGGGCACTTCTTCTATTATGATAATTATGGAGCAACTCATGAGCTAGAAGGATATTATAAAAAATAGACCTTCATTTCAATAAATTACTTGATTATCACTCATGATGGATGGAAGGATAGAAGTAAACCTATTCGCCATGATCTTTGTAATTACTTTGTACAAGAAGTTGCAAAAAGATATAGGTCTGAGTTTATCGAAAAGGTTGACTCCTTTTCCCTTAGGAATGAGAGCCAAGGAGGTGTCATTTAATCAACTTGTCAATCTAGCATAGGAGAAAAAATGTGTAACTACCTTGCATAAATAATTTTCAAGAATATCCCAATATCTGATAGAAAAAATCCTTAGGCAAGGGGCTTTGTTAGAAGGCAATGATAGGACAATTCATCTGAAGTTACCGGGATTATGAGAGAGTTAGCCTAATCCTTAGTAAGGCGGGATTTTATATAGGAAGTAACTACAGGTATAGGTGATGGAGTAAAAAAGATTAGATCAACTTTAGTAAGGCGGATTTTAACTCATCCTTCCACTCCATCTTCATAACACAATCTTGAGACTTAAATTGACTCAAAATCACATATCCATAACATTGTTTTGATCACATAAATAAGCCAATACATAATATAAGATCACATGTTTTTATAATCTCCCCCTTTGGCTATTTCGTGACAAAACACACTATAACTCGTCATCTGAAAAAATAAAAATTATAACTCTATAGTGCATAATTAGATTTAGATAGATTATCCAATAATTACAATGACTACCCCCTTAATCTATAATTGACAAATCCTAATGTGCTGTGGTATTCAACTTGTAATTAACCTACAGATCACATATAAGAACATACCCACATAATATTGTTCTAAGAACAAAGTAAATATAGAAATTATATGTTCCAGTAAGCAAAAGGTCAACTAAGTTGTAACCAAATCAAGAATTTTCCCTTTTATCAATTAAGTTTTGATCTTCTATGTGAAGCTCTCTACGTTCAATATTTAAGGTTGTTCATAACCTAAAATTTCTCAATTTTTTGTCACAAATAGACAAAAGAAAATAGAGAAAAAGAAGACAAGAAATAAGAGAAATAAACTTGTAAAACAATTTGAAACCACATCAAGAACCAATTTATGGAAAATCAAACCCTTTTAAAAAATGTCATTGAAAACAAAGTAGTATCAAGTGTGAAAATACTATTCAAGTGTCATACTAACACACTATGTTTCCCACATAAGCATAATATAATCTCAATAATCACTCAACTAAATAATCAAAATTTTAAGTTCCAACTCTCATAATAATAAGTGATGCTAAAATGTTTTACCTCAAGTCAAAAAATATACTATAATTATTCAAAAATAATTCTTAGGATAACAAAGGATAATATAGCCATTTTTTTTTCATTCACTACTTTAGCAAATGAGGTAGTCAAGAAATTTAGCCCCATGCTTTCCGTTTGATCATTGATGCACATTGAAAAGTAAAGGTACAAGCTTCAATACATAAAATCTATTTCTGTTGTCATTCTTCTATGCCCTTTACCTTCTTTAATGTTTGACTTTTTTCTTTCTTTTCATATTATGCCTCTAGTAGCTTTTTTTTAGTTATTGTGACCTTGAACTAAATATTTTTTATTAATCCATGTATTTTTTAGTGTTAAGGGGATGATAGCTTTCACACTAACATTTGTAGGCATCCCTTAGAATCATTTTTTCGAGAACTATTAATAACAATGTTTACATAAAATATTCAAAGAAAACATAAACAATATCATGTCATTCAGTTTACAAATGAATCCAAACTGCTCAACTACCTTATACAACCTAATAGAATTAAAGTTTAGAAGTAAGTCAACCATATTATACATTCAACCTAATAAATGATCTTAAATTCCCAAAGTGAGTACTAAGTCTTTTAACAAATCAACAATATATAAAGTATTATTATAAATCTTAAAATTCTACTCAAGTGATATTAAATTAGTCCCCTCGATTTATGATTGTACTCATCATGCATTGCATGTGTTACCCACTATGTGCAATACTTCACAAATCAAGTATGTTCATTTTGATATACATGCTATATGTTTGAAAACACAAAAAATCGTTTTAGTTTTTTTTTTTACTAAAAACACTAAACAAAATTAAGAAACCTATAAAAATTTTCAAAACAATTTTTGTTGAATATTATGTCCCAAACGATTTTCAAGTAAAATAAGGGACAAACATTTTTTATGAAACTACTTTGGGCAAGCAAGTCCAATGACCTTTTTAAGGTTAATGACCCTATTGAAATCCAAAGGTTTTGTAAAAATATTATTTAATTACAACTATGTTGAAATATATTCTAAGTTTACAATTTAATGCTCAACCAAATCTCAAATAAAATGTCTAAAATTAATATGTTTAGTATGAGAATTGAACAAGATTTTATGAAATATTAGTTGAACTTAGATTAGGATATTATAAAGTCAATTTACTCTTAACAAAGTCTATAATCAAACAGAATTCTTTTCATCTACATTAGTTGTGCATATTCACTACCAACAACTATATATTCAGCCTTTTTAGTTGATAAAGAAACACAAATTTATTTTTTATTATGCCGAGATACTAAGCAATTTCCTACATAAAAATGACCACCCGAGGTACTCTTCTATTATCTACATTCTTTGCTCAATTAGCATCTGAATATGGTACTAGTTTAGAAGAAGTGTCAAATGGGAACCATAAACCTTATCCTAATAGGAACCATAAGCCTTATCCTATAGATCCACTAACATATTTTATTATTCTTTTTATACCAATCATGCATGATTCTTTAAGATCAGCTTGATTTCTAGCACATACTTCTATACTTAGGCAAATATCTAGGCAACTAGCAACTAAGTATAAAAGACTATCTATCATGTTCGATACAATGTTTGTTCAACTTATTTACCTGAAACATATTTATTTAAATTTAATGGAAGGAGACATCGGAGTCTAGGCATGTTTTGCCTCTTGTAGTCCAACTTTCTTCACAAGCTCTTTAGCAAACATTGTTTGAGTGATGGAGATTCCTGAATTAGTTTGTTGTACCAACAATCCAAGAAAACACGTCAATAAACCTTCTATACTTATTTTAAATTCCTTACTCATTGCATAAAATTTAACAAGTTTATCATTTGTAAATTCAAAAAAGATGTCATCCACATAGATCTGTGTCATCACCACATGCTTCCCAAATTTCTTTACAAACAATGTCTTATCAGCGCCACCTCTTGTATAACCTTGCTTTGTTGGATACTGTGTCAGTCTGTCATACTTTTCTCTAAGAGCTTGTTTCAACCTAATGAAAGCTTTCTTCAACCTATACATATAGTGACAAATCATCTAGGGTTAAAGGAATCCGAGTAGGAAAAGACTCCATCCTAGAATCCAATATAGGCAATTATTTTATGAAGCGATTGATCGTACACCTGATCAATTTGAACAAAACACCAGAGTGATTGATTCTTTACCCAAGTGATTGATCATTTAATCCTTCAAATTGACAATTTTCAAACTGAGCCATTAAGTGATTGATCCTTTAGATAGTTTTGTTCATGAACAATCAATCTCTAAAGATCAGTTTTTGAGAATTTTCACCTCTTTTCCTCAAAACAATTAGAATGAATCATTAGTATTATTTAAATCAAAACTAAGAGATTTGTTTACATTAGTTGTGAAAATGTATTTTCGAATTCTGGCACTTGTATGAACATATGTGTCATATGTTATGTAATTGACTAATTTCATTGATCAAAACTATGTCAAAAACTTTGCATATGTAATTAGTTTTAGAAATCTAATTGGGTTTCGCTGTGGTCGCGTTGAGTTTAGAATTGAAGGACTTCAAAAGTAGGAGCAAACATGTTCTTATGGATAAGACTAAAGACTAAAGAATGTTGAAAAAAATAGAAGTTTATTGAGTGAACATTCTCATACAAAAGTCACTTAGAAAAACTTTAGAAGTGGTCTTGGAGGTTTTAGATTGATTTAGGGTAAAATTGTTATTGAGCAATGTCAACTATCTTTAGCTAGAAAGTACACAAGAAGAAATGATCAATTGCCACCAAAATAATCTTTTTGTATAATGAAGCCGAGAGTTTATTAATTGATCACTTCATCGAAAGATCGATTGCTAGCAAAATCATAACCAAAAAAAATAGTCAACGATCGATTATTGTTTGGAACAATCGATCATTAGTAGTTTTAGTTGCCTATGATAAGCCTTTTCAAAAGAAATTTGATTCCTAATTGAAGTCAAAGAGATAATTCAACTTGGAGACATAAATAAAGGCTTAGGTATGACGAATTTGAAGATAGGAAAACCTAAAAAATATTGGAGAAGAAAAGAGAGTCCTTTACTTAGAGAATTCACCCAAAAGCGTGAAGAAAATGTTCACAGTGAATTCATGGTGATGCACACCTGAAGTAAGAAGATTTTCATGCAACAAATACAAGAGGAGTGTTAGCAAATTCTTGAAGGGAGTTAAAGAATATCAAAGGTGAATCAACAAACAAAGAATGAGTCTTTGTTTGAGTTGTGAGAAGAAAAACACAAAGAACAAAACATTAAGAAGGAAAGCTTTGAAAATTCAAGGCAGAAGAATTGAAGGCCAACAACAAAAGAGGATTGAGCAAAGGAGTTTGTGTTAAGTCTAGAAGTTGGTTGGTTGTTTTGTGTCTTGTAAGTTCTATATCTTTGTAATGCATTGATTTAACCTTAGCTAAGGTTGTTGTGGTTTTTTACCATAGGTTGGGTTTTCACGTAAAAATCCTTGTGTGATTGTGTAGTTTACATGCTTGGTTTAATGATAGATTGATCATAAATAACGATTAGGTATTAGAGTTTGTTTATTCCACTTCAAAACAAATTCTTGCATATATTGGCTACAACTCATGATTCGTACTTTGTCAAAGTACTTGTTTTAAGAGCAATCTAGTGATCCATTATTGTCATCTACTGGATATTAAACTCTCAAGTGGTAGTTGAGTATCTTTTTCTTAAAAATTACTTTTGTTTCATGCTATCAATTTGATTTTGCATACTAGTGTGTGTCTATTTTTATTAATCTTGCTTATTTCTCCAAAAGGTGTGTTTTTGTGGTTTTGGTGTGTTTGTTTGAACTTGTTTACATGTTCTTATTTGATTCAACATGTCTTGTTCTTCTTCTAGTGATAATTTTGATATTGAAAGTTCTTTTAGACAAGCCATTGAATCAAGTAAAAAGTGTAAGGAGTTCGAGAAAATTGTCAAAGCTAATGTAGAGACAATTGAATATATTTCAATTAAAAATTTTCAATTGGTTGAAGATAAAGAAGAACTAAAGAAAGAGGCTCAAATGTTAATGCCTTTAAATCCGAGAAAAGTAAAATTCTAGACAAGTTAAAATTCTTTGAGACTGAGGTTCATGAAAGAGTAGAGACAAATAAGGCATATTTGAAGAAGATTGAAGATCTAGAGAGTAAATTAAAAATTTCTCAAGAAAAATTAAAATATGTCACTTTAGGGCAAGTGAAGTTATGCAAAATTATTTACATGGGTCAAGATAGCAGTGATAAGTGAGGACTATGGTTTAGAGAGTAAAAAATTCTATAAGTTTCAAGGGTGTTACTAGTTTTAAAGAACCTATGTACACTAGGAAGGTTATTCCACAAGTTGACAATGTGTCAAAACCTATGAATTCTCTTAGGAATCAAAGTCCAAAAACTAATAATAGGAAAAGACATCCCTAGTGATAATCATAAATCCTTCTTAATTAGATAAATTCAAGGTATAAAACACAACATAAATTACCTTAGTCAATGTGCCATGAACAAATATGAAACCAAGGAAAGTTATGTAGATCATACTTGAATAATTTGCCAAAGAAGAGGAAATGAATCAATTCATACCATAAGAAACTTCAAGACAAAGGCATGTCGATTAGAAAGCACACACCAAACTCCACACCCAAAAAGGTTACTCAAGACAATAGGAAGAAAACTTCACACATATGGATTAGAAAAGATGTCTTATAGAACTTTAGATCCCAAGTTAATATAGTAAGGAAGAGCACCTTAGATTACCTTAAGATAGGTGTGCTAGGTAAAATTAAGGAGTTTGTCATCTCCAGGTAAAGAGATTAAGAATTTTTGTGCATGATTTAATTTTTTCTATCTTTTCGACAACACTTGTTTTAGTTTTTATTATATTTTATTTTGTTTTCATGTTTTTAATTCATAGGCTTTGAATCGAAAAAAATTGGAATATGATAAAAAAACACAAAAAAATTTATGTAGCTTTTGCTTGTTTTTGTTATTTGCCTTGATTTTTTATTAGTTAAGCTCTTTATACTTAATGAAATTAATCATCTTTTAAGCTAAAAAATAACATGATTTGTGGTCAAATATACCTTAGTGAAGAGAAGGATACACCAAGGAGAGTGAAGATCAATTTAATTTTCTTTTGCTTGATGTTGAAATTCTCTATTTTTAAAATTTGGATACATCGTGTTTAGACTGAAGTCACTTTAATGTATGAAAATCAATAGAGAATTCTTAAAAATAAGTTAATTTAGGTGTTTCGATTCTATTGGAGTCTTAGTGATGAAATTAGAGGATCATATATTACATTTCTATTTAGAATTCAAAAGAAAAAAGAAAATTGCTTGCAATGTGATTCAATGATTGTAAGCTTATTTACTTCAATATTTTTTTCACTAGAATTATCTTTGTAAAAATGATGGAGAAGGGCTCCTACTTAGGTTAGCCTAAGCTAGTGTGAAACTCCCATCTACTTGATATCAAGAAAACATGAAAAAAACGGAAAGAATGAAAAGCATGTATGAGCAACTTGAAAGGATTTAAAAAATGCCAGACCCTAGAAAAATAAATTAAGGAAATATCATAAATTAAAAAAAGGATTGGGTATATTCTTTATGAGCTTTTATTTATTTTTTGTTAGGAGAAAATGTACATAGATTCCAGCTAAAGTGAGCCAAAAAATAAGAACTTTGTATTTACTAGGGTTTAAACAATTTTGTTAAAGTTTGAATAAGAGTGATCTTGTGAGCTTCAAGATTAAAAGAAATAATAATTAAAAACACTGGTAATTTCTTCAAAAGTTAATAAAAAAGAGTTAAAATGTCAAAAAGAAGAAATGAAAATTATTAATCACATACCAAAGGAGTTGACTAATTTAAGGCAAGGTATTAATGAACCTAATTTGTGGTTGCACTTAGATTAAAGAAAAATTGATTAAAAATTTGTCAAAAAGAGTTCAACATTGTTTAATTTAGTGTTTTGTTTTTATTTTTAGTTCTTGATATAAAAACTAAGTGCTTTCAAAGGAATTCAATATTTTTAGCATTAAACTTTATCATCATTTATTTTTTAGATGTTTTGAAAAATATTTTGATTGCTCAAAGAGTTTTAAAGCACATTTGTCAAAAGGAGTATTTTAAAGTGAATCCATAATTCATTGGATTTTTAGACATAGATTTGATTGTTTATATCTTTTCTATCAAAAAGTTAAATTGACAAGATTCTTCTTAATTTGAAATTCTGATGTAGTTCCTTGAATTATTAAATATTTAAGTTTTGTGTTTACTTGTTTTTTAGTACAGTATTATGCTGGTATGTTATTGTTTGTGAATATTAAAACACATTAGATATGAGTGTCATAGGTTAAGGGGGAGAGTTTTTGTAAAATGATGATGGACATGTGCAATCTTATAATTATCCTAGTTTCATGTCTTGATGATTATTTACTTGACAAATATGCTTAATTTATATTTTCATTACTTGTTAATTTCACTTTTTATCTATTTGTGTCAAAAAAGAGGAGAAATGATTAATGAAAATCAAATTGCTCATTTTCTTACTTACTTGGACAATACTATCCAAATCAAATTGATTTTAAGTGTACAGGACAAGTATAAGGTTATACAAGGCTTTTCAAGATCAATTCTAAAATTCTAATGTTTCTAAGTTAAGTCTAAGTGTTGTCAAGTCATATATACAAATCGAAAGTTAATGCACTATGTCATGAGTTGTAATTTTTATCTTTGATTTTCAATCTTATAATGTTATGTCATGATATAGCCAAAGGGGGAGATTATAAGAACATATGTGTCAGATGTTATGTAATTGGCTAATTTATTTGATTAAAACTATGTCAAAAACTTCCATATGTAATCAATCTTAGAAATCTAATTAGATTTAGTTGTAGTTAAGTTAGGTTTGGAATTGTTGGATTTGAAATAGGAGTAGACGTGTTCTTATGGATTAAGACTAAAGATTGTTGATGGAAATAGAAGTTTATTAAGTACACATTTGTAGACAAAAGTCAATTGGAAAAGTTTTAGAAGTGATTTTGGAGGTATTAGACAGATTTACGGTAAAAAGTGTAAAACTGTCATTAAACAGTGTCAAGGATCGATCTCTAGACAGTACTAAAATCAGCCCTTTATAAAACGAAATCGAGAGTTTATCTATTGATCTCATCGTCGAAAGATCAATTGCTAGCAGTATTGTGCCCTATGAAAATAGTGAACGATTGATTGCTATTTGAAACGATCAATCACAATTTTAGTTGCCTAAGATAGGCCTTTCTAGAAGAAAATTCTTTCTTACTTGGAGTTAAAGAGTTAAATCTACTTGGAGACCTATTTGAAGGCTTAGTATGACAAATTTGAAGAGAGGAATATCTACAAAATATTGACGAAGAAAAGAGAGTCATTTACTCATTGTTTCCTAGAGAATTCACACAAAATCTTGAAGAAAGTTTTCATGGTGAAGTCATAATGATGCACAATTGAAGTGAGAGGATTTTCACACAGCAAATATAAGAGGAGTGTCAGTAAATTCTTCAAGAGAGTTGAAGAATCTCAAAGATGAAATTAACAAAATGTGTCTTCTCCTATTTTACAAGTCTTTTAAATCTAACTCAATTGTAACATTTAAACAAATCAGACTCTAAGACTAAAACATTCAACGTTGTATGAAATTGTTTTGTTCAACGAAAACAAGAAAATTTGCAAGACATATGCTTCATATGTTCCATCAATCTCCCCTTTCTCTATTTTATGACAAAACACTACAAGTTATGAAAATAAAAATTTACAACTCTAACATTTAAGTGCATTGACTTTCACTTGTACAAAATTATACTTGACACAACTAAGAACTGACGAAGACCATTTATAATTCGTCTTGAGAAGCCTTGAACCTATACTTCGTCTGCAAACTTAAACCAAATTAATTTGCATAGCACCATTCATTTAAGTATGAACTAAGCACATTCATTGATATTCATAATTTTTCCTTCGTCTTTTTGTCTGAAATAGGCAAAAACGGAATACAAAATTAAGGAAAGTAAACATTAAGCCACATGTCAAGTAACAAAACATAAAGACATGAAATGAAGAAACAATAATCAATACATGTCACAAGGTATTTTCTTATTAAACCACATCAATTTCACAATACATTAGAATAATCAAAAGGTACATATCATGAACTGATCAAGAGTTCTAACAAGAGATACATTAAAAGGAATATAAAAATAACATATCAAGAATCATTATCAACATGATCCTCCCTCTCAACATCTGTCTCTGCATGAGAATAAAAAAGACAATGAAGATGAGGTCCTCTAGCAGGTCAAAATGCTAATGCACAATGTCCATAAGCTCATGACGAACCTCCATCAACCGTGCTTTGAAAGAACATATGGGGCATATGCATTATAGTTAGCTCATTTTGTTGATCAAAACTATGTTAAAACTTCATGTATATTTTGGCCTTAGGAATTTGACTAGATGTACTTGTGGTCAAGTTAGATTTGGAAATGATGGATTTGAAAAATAGGAGCAAACACGTTCTTATCGATCAAGGTAGAAGACTAAGTATAGTGTTGAAGATTGATGGTGAATTTTCATACACAAATAACTTAGAATTGTTTAATTAAGTGAACCTTGGAGTTTCAGACCAAATTAGGGTAAAAATATAAAAAATGTCAAAATACTATTGAATCAATCATTCGCTACAAATAACAAAGGACCAATCAATCCATTGACACTTAAAATATCCCATTGTAAAACAAAGCTAAGAGTTATTCAATCAATTGTTTGATTGATAGATCAATCACTAGCAGTGTCGTTCTCTAACTAAACAATGAACAATCGATCATTGTTTGAAAAGACCGATCATTGTTTGAATCGATTGATCGATGTCTATGTTAGTTGCCTAGGTTAAGCCTTTCTAGAATAGATTGTATTCATAATTGAAGCCAAACACATAAATTGACTTTGTGTACTATAAAAAGGCTAGGGAATCACAAAATTGAAGAGAAAAAAACCTAAAAAATTATAGAAAAAAAATTAGAGTTCCTTTTCCATTGTTTTCCTTGAGGAGATAATCAAAAGCTTTATGCTTATGATAATGGTGGTTTCATGGAGACGCACAACTAAAAAAGAAGACTCTTACACAACAAACAAAAGAGGAGTTGCAGCAAAGTCTTCAAAGGAGTTAAAAAAAACTTGAAGGAAGATCAACAATCAAAGACAATGAGTTTTTGATTAAGCCTCTAGAAGGAGACTAAGACGGAACATGATGAGGGAAAGCTTCAAAGATTTGACAGAGGGAGAAACTTGAAGGATAACAACGAAGAGGACCAAACAAAGAAAATGTGTTTCCATTTATGTTGAGTTAAGAGGTTAGTTAGTTGTTCTTGGGTCTTGTTAGTTCCTGCTTTTTAGTGCATTGATTAGGCCTTGTGAGGCAGCCGTGATTTTTTACCCTAGTTGGGGTTTTCTACATAAAAATTGTGTGTGCTTGTGTGTGATTTGGATGCTTTGTGGTTTGATTGCTTAATAGAATAGTCATGAATGAATAGATACTTAGTTTTTGTTGCTTAATAGATTTTCCTGCACATAGAGGATAAAACTCATAGACTTTATCTTTCTAAGATAATCGGACTATGCGCAATCTAGTGGTCTGCTATCACCATCTAGATGGATATTAAACTCTCAAGAAGTAGATGAGGATTTTTGTTTGAAAATTGCTTTCAAATTTGTGCTATTGATCTAGTTTATCATGCTAGTGTGTGTCTAGCTTGTTTAATCTTGCTTACTTTTCAAAAAAGTGTGTTTTTGATGATTTTGAGTGATTGTTTGAACTTAATTACTTGTGTTTATTTTTTTCATCATGTCTATTTATTCTTCTAGTGATAATGATGATTTTGGTATTGAAAATCTTTTTCAACAGACCATTTAAAGTAGTAAAACGTGTAAGGAGTTAGAGAAAATTGTCAAATTGAATAAGAAAACAGTTGCATCTATTTCTATGAAAAAATTCCAATTGGCTGTAGATAAAGAATCACTAGAGAAAGTGGTTCTAATCTTGAGGAGTGAATTTGAGAAAAAGATGAGAAAATCTAGATATTTAGATAATGAACTTAAGTCTACTAATGAGAAGTTTGATGCCTTCAAAATCTAAGAAAAGTAATCTTCTAAGTAAGATAAAATTCTTATAAAATAAAGTTCATGAGATTAAGGCAATTATGTTTACTGGAAGAACATTGCAAATCTAGGGAATGAATGGAAATTTTCTCAAAAAAAAATTTTAATCTTTTACTTTAGAGCAGGAGAAGTTGGATTAATTCTATACATGGGATAAGATAATAGTGATAAACGAATACTAGTGTTTAGGGAGTGAAATTCTACTAGTTCCAAGGTTGTCAAAACTAAAGAACTCATGCACACTAAGATGATTATTCCACATGTTGACAATATGCCAAAACCTAGAAATCCTCCTAAGAATTAAAATCTAAAGTCTAATCATAAGAAGAGACACCAAAAGAGTGATAATCAAAAGTTCTTAATTAGATAAATTCAAGAATGTGTCATGAATCACGTTAGTCAATGTGTCATGAATAAATATGAAACTAAGAAAAGTTATAGTGGATCATACTTAAATAATTTGCCTAATAAAGGAAAAAAATTAATTCACACCACAAGAAACTTCAAAACAAAGACACATAGATTAGAAAACATACACAAAATTCAACACTAAAGAAGGTCACTCAAGATAATGAAATGAAAACTATATGAATTCGGATTAGAAACAATGTCTTATAAAACATTAGATCCCAAGTTGATATGGAGAGTAAGAGTACCTTAAATTTCCTAAGGATAGTTTGGCCAGAAAAATTAAGGAACTTATCATCTCTAAGTAAAGAGATTGTTTTGTCCTTAATTTAATTCTTTCAATCTTTTGGACAACACATGTTTTAGTTTTATCACATTTTTGCTTATGATGTTATTTTTTTAATTATAGGTTGAAAAAAATGGAATATCATAAAAAAACACAATAAAAATTAGTGTAGCATTTGCTTCTTTTGCACTTTGTTTTGGCTTTGTATTTGATTGGTTTAGTTCCTGAGACTTAAAGTAATTAATTTTCTTTTAAACTGAAAAACAAAATAATTTTGGTCAATATACTTTAACAAAGAAAAGGATACATTAAGGAGACTAAACATTAATTTAATTCTCTTTCGCTTGATGTTGCAATTCTCTATTTCTAAAATATGCACACATCATATCTAGAATCAAGTCAATTTTATAAATAAAGATCAAGGGATAATTCCTAGACATGAGTTGAATTAGGCATTTGGATTCTAGTGGAATCTTAGTGAACAAATTAGATAACTAAAGCTAGATTTCTATTTAGAATTCAATACAAGAAAATTTCATGTAATATGCTTCAATGATTGTAAGTTTTCATTACTTCAATATCTTTTAGTTAATAGAATTGTCCTTGCAAAGATGAGGAATGACTACTTACTTACGTCTGCCTAGGTTAGTGTGAAGCTCCTATACACTTGATATAAAAACTAGTGAAAGAAAAGGAAAGAAAAATAAAAAGAATGAAGAAATATTATAATGTAAATTAAAAGGATTCAGAAAAATCCAAGCCTAAAAAAAATGAATTGAGAAAAAATATCATGACTTAGAAAAAGGAATGGGCAAATTTACCTTCCAGCTTTTTTAGGAGAAAATGTACATAAATTATAATTAAAGGAAGTCAAAAAATGAGAATTTTTTATTTACTAAGGTCTGAACAAATTTATCTCAGCTTGAATAAGAGTAATCTTGAGAGATTCAAGATTAGAAGAGACACAAGTTAGAAACATTGGTAGTTTCTTCCATAAATAATAAGAGAGTTAAAGTGTCAAAAAAAAGAAAATAAAATTTGACAACTAAATACTAATGATGTTGACTAATCTAAGGAAAGGTATGAATGAACACGATCTGTAGATGCACTTGGATTAAAGAAAAATTAATGAAAAATTCATAAAAAAATACCTCAAAATTACGTATTTCAATGTTTGAATTTTATTTTGAGTTTTGCTATTGTGAAAAATCTCATTTTGATGGATAATGACTTAATACAATTTGTGGAATTTATTGCAATTTTTTTTATTTTTTAGAAAATAAAAATTGGATTTATTTCAAGATCGATCAATTGATCTACCAATTGCTAGTCATATTTTTTGTGCTAGAGATTTGTTTTCAAAATGTTTGAAGCCCTTAAACCTCTTCACTTCACTCCAAACTCTCTAGAAGGGTGCAAAATAGAGGTGGAAGGTGACTTTGGTGGTTTCTATGTGGTTTTACATTAGATTTCAAGCGTGCAACCAAGGTATGAACCAAACTCCATTTTTTTCATTTTTAGATAATTTTGTATCATTTTTTATGATTTTGAACCGACTTAATTGTTAGGAATTGCTTGATCTATATTTTTTAAAATTTTTAAGTGATTTAAACTGTTAGTTTGTGAGATTTCATGATTTTTGTGATTTGGTTTTAAGTCTCCCTCAAAATTGGGGATTTTTGAAAATTGGGCATATACGATCAAAATTGGATATAGATTTTGTGATGACTTTTGTTCTAGACACTTAATACTATTTTTATCAAAATTTGGAGTCAATCATACATAGAAAATTTGGATTTTATTTAATTTCACAATACTTAATTTTAATGCATATTTCAATGATTTTTGAACATCTAGGACTTTAATTCTCTCATATGATCAGTTCCTACTGATGTTTTGTTACGCCCCAGACCCACCTGACCCAAGTCGAACCTGGTCCAGGGGCCAGCCAAAGCACATGGGGGTGACTAAGTTGCATTATGGAAAACTTTAACCCCTTAATCGGGTATTTAATACAAACATAGAGTCGCACACCTTTAAACCTTTGAGCAAGAGAAATAAGGTAAAATCAACGAGGATAATATCTCTAAAATAAATCCTTAAACATAACCCACATGCTTAATAACCTGAGGTGGCACATGGCTTGAAATCAAATAATCTGGGACAAGTCTAAAAGCATCATGTATACACGAGTATAAAACATAACCATCCATTCAAGGTGTTCTATAAGAGTAGTAGCATAAATTAGAAAACAAAATAATGTTTGAAGGCGTCCATGCCTACTCCCGTGCATATCCTGGTCGTCCATTATACAAGGAATCCTAATTAACTACATGGTACGCCATGCATCCCCAAAACAAAACACATAAAGAGGGGTGAGTAAACCTCAACAAGGTTTGAAATACAATAACATTAATTAGAAAACAGTCACAACACATTAACATGGTAATTTAGATCCATATTTCACATGATAACACTCTCTTTGATTAAATCCCTTACCATACCCCTATTTATTCATACGTAATCATCCTTCATACTTGTATCTCATACATACTACAGGCATAATCACTTCATGGCATAATATCCATCCTGCATAATAAGTGATTCTCACACAATCACATCCATAATCATACATATTAAGTCATTCTCCTTCATAACATTCAATCTGCAAAGCAAGTGTATTTAACATGTAATCACATAATGCATATTCATATTATTCATCCATAGATCATTCACCCTACACGTCTCAAACACACTATACTAAATCATGCATAATAAATCATATCTACATGTGTCACATAATCTTAATTATCTCTACATAACCTGTGTAGCCTGGGCATAATATTATCTCATACACATTCATCATCAACAAATGGTGAATGTCTCCATCATGGAGATAAATACAATCATACCACCCGCTCTGGATATTGTCTGATTTCCTATATGGAAGCCTAGAGTCTTAACCCTACCTGAACATCAATCCAATTTCCTAGAAGGAAACCTAGGGGGTTTAGGGTAGTCAGCCCCTCTGCTCGCCCTAGACAATCTACAAAGGGAGGTCCAATTTCCTTACAAAAACCTATATTAGTTTGCTCGCCCTGGACAGTCCTGGCCAAGAACGTCCGATCTCCTCTCAAAGACCTAGAGTAGTGTGTTCACCCTGGACATCACCTATGGTGAAGAGATTCCGATTTCCACAAGGGAAACATAGAACACGTGGTAGCCAGTGCACGTAGGCCTACTACTCTGGATTCTCAGGGTCCAGATGATTATCAAGAGAATCTCAACCGTGTACACATCAACTCATCTCAATTCAAATCAACTCAACCCAGGGATATCCGTGTTCCATATAGGAAGTCAACCGAAATCATGTCCTTTTGGACCAACTAATTTT
The DNA here is from genome assembly GCA_035235625.1 of Saururus chinensis. Lineage (NCBI taxonomy): Eukaryota > Viridiplantae > Streptophyta > Magnoliopsida > Piperales > Saururaceae > Saururus > Saururus chinensis. The sequence goes on from CP141142.1 coordinate 25,415,890, forward strand.
TGATAAGTACACGATCGATTAATCCGGCATGTAATCTCACATCATTGCATCCAATTGATCAATCTTGGCTAAACTCGATAAAGTCTCAATTTAAAAATTTATTTCATGATGCATGCAACATGGTACATACGTAGGCAAAGAAGACATTAAACCAAATTCATGACAAGTGCTCCCATTAGTCCCTCATGTATCATTTATAATCATAATACCAAGCATCATCATAATCATTTCCCCCACATGTGTGTGTGTACATGGTAGAAACATTTAATTCTGAACATATAAAAATGCCTTGTAAATAACTTATCATCACACCACACAAGCTCTTAACATATAATCATGGATTCTAACTGAAATAATGAGTGGAAACCATCGAAAAACCCTTAATCAAATTAAGTGTAACCTCATGCTAAACCTATGACACCATATTCACATTACACTTGAATCTAGTCATGACACCATCACTCACTCATAATTTAATCACATTATATAAAGGCATATCAGTTCATTCTCATGTTATAATCTTGCTGGAGTCAAGCTAAAACATAAGGAATCCTTCCTTCATAGATTCAAGATAGCAATTCTAACATGTGTAGCCAACAACATGAAATTTCAAATAATACTTAAATACGCTTCATAATTTTCAACATTAATAATATACCCTCTCAGTAACTCATTCTAGCTCAAATCACTCAACATGAACATTGAAAATGATATTTAAGAATAAAAACATAAAAAGAAGCAAAAGAATCAAAATGGCCAAAACTGCAATATTGTCATTCGATCGGCCTACAAAGCGGGAGTTCCTAGTTCGTCTTCCTCACTTTGAATTAAAAAATGAAACTTTACATACACTTCATAAAACATCAAATCGCATCCCCAAACTTCATGATAAACAAATCCATGCTTCCAAAACATCAATTCTAGCTATGACTAAACATAAACCCTAAGAAATTTCATCCTAAATTAAATCTTTCTCAAATCACTATTAAAGCTCATAATCATGGAACCTATTTCAAAACCACATAAAAACTTAAATCCAAATCACAACAACTTTTGAGACCAAAGTACTTACCTTCCAGCAAGTCTTTATTCGAAATGACTCCTTAAACTCCTTCAAAACCAACCCAAAAATATAATTTTTATTAATACTTCTTAAATCCGATTTTAAAACACCTAAAACCTTCAAGAACAAGTAGATCTAGGGTTCAAGAGACCCAAAAATGAAATTCCAAATATTAGGTTTTGAAATAGAAACCCAAATCAATAGTTTTTTAGTAAAAACCGAGATTAATCCAAGGCAAAGGAAGATATTTGAAAGATTTAAACAAAACCCTAATGAATTAATTGAATATTAAGCAAAATCATACCTTAATCTCCTTTCTCCTTTAGGAAAATGGGGATTAGGCTCTTAATCTCTAATTCTCAGCCCTTTCTAGATTGGAAAAGTGGTTGGTCCTTTCCTTTTATAGTAAAGGGTGGGGTAGACCTAATTAACTAGTGGGGTACAATTATGATTTTATACTAAAAATCTCCTTTCTCCTTTAGGAAAATGGGGATTAGGCTCTTAATCTCTAATTCTCAGCCCTTTCTAGATTGGAAAAGTGGTTGGTCCTTTCCTTTTATAGTAAAGGGTGGGGTAGACCTAATTAACTAGTGGGGTACAATTATGATTTTATACTAAAAATAGTAAAACTTGCTTATTTTAAACCCAATTTGATGTCTAAAAATTTTAAAATAATTACCTAAGGTCTTACGTTAATGTTAAGGTCATTTAGAGCTAATTAACCCCAAATTTGCACGTTGGATCCTGCCACCTAACTTTTAGTGAAAAATAGTAAAAATTCAAAAACTTTATAGAAAAATTCCAAATGACTTAAATTAACATAAAAACCTAAAATGTGAAGAAATTTTTGGTTAAAGCCTTTGTTAACTACTTTAATTTTGAAACTAGTCAAAAACGATCAGAATTAACATATTAAACCACACAAAAATAATTAAATAGATTAAAATGAACCGGTTCAAGTTTAGGGATCTTACATCTTTCCCGTCTTAGGAATTTTGGTCCTCCAAAATTTTCTAAAGGTCATCGTTGAATAGGTTGGGATATTTCTTTCTAATCTCGTCTTCTCTCTCCCATGTGGCCTCTTCGACCTTGTGATTACTCCAAAACACCTTCACAAGTGGGATCACCTTCTGCCAGAGAATCTTCTCATTCTGGTCTAGGATCTAAACGAGTTTCTCCACATAGGTAAGATCCTCCTGTAGCTCCAACATCTTGAAGTCCAATACGCATGTCGAGTCTGGCTCATACTTCGAAAGAAACAATACATGAAACATATTTTGGATATTATCAAGCCGAGGTAGCAAAGCTACATGGTAGGCCATAGCACCAACTTGCTCCAAGACCTCAAATGGCCCAATAAACCTGGGAGACAACTTGCCCCGATGACCAAACTGAACTACACCACGGGATGGAGAGATCTTGAGAAAGACATGATCACCAATGTTAAACTCCAACTCTAATCATCTCTATCAGCATAGCTCTTTTGCTGACTTTGCACCGTTTGCAATCTCTCCCGAATAAGTCGGATCTTTTCTACCGATTGTTGCACAATATCAGGACCAGTAAGAAGATGTTCTACGACCTCTCTCCAACGAAGGGAAGATCGGCATGGACACCCATAAAGTGCCTCAAATGGTGACATCTTAATTCTCGCCTGACAGCTATTATTATAGGCAATCTCTACCAAATGTAGGTGCTGCTCCCAACTACCTTTCCACTCAAGTATACATGCCCAAAGCATGTCCTCAAGTGTTTGGATAGTCCTATTTGATTTCTCATCGGTCTGTGGATGGTAGGCGGAGCTAAGATGCAACGATGTACCCAAGATGCAACGATGTACCCAAGGCCCTTTGAAAACTCTGCCAAAATTTGGAAGTGAAGGGAGGTTCACGGTCGGAAATAATAGACACCAGAATACCATGGAACTGTATAACCTCCTTCCTATACACGACAACTAATGCATCAAGAGAAGTAGTCATCCTTATCGCAAGGAAATACGCGGACTTGGTGAGTCAATCAACGATAATCCACACCATGTCATTACTGCTCGGTGATCTAGGCAGTCCGAAACAAAATCCATCGCTACATTCTCCCACTTCCACTCCGGAATAGGAAATTGTTGTAGTAAACCATCCGAATGACGATGTTCCACCTTGACTTGTTGGCAAACAAGACATTTGGACACAAAAGAAGCAGCATCCCTCTTCATCCCTTTCCACCAAAATGTTCTCCTCACGTTGTGATACATCATGGTTCCCCCTAGGTGGATGGAGAACCTAGACTGATTTGCCTCTAACAAAATATGCTCCTTAAGTTCCAAGTAGTTTGGCACACACAATCGGCCTCGATAAGTCAAACCCCCATCGGACCTCTTCTTGAATTCGATCACCCCCTTCCCCTTCATCTTAGCCTTAAAGGCTTGAGTTTCTTCATCCCTCTTTTGAGCTTCAACCACAACATCAACTAAGCTAGAGCTTATGAAAAGGTTGGCAAACCAACTACATGTATCTTCCATAACTAACTCTAGCTTAAGATCAATAGCATCTTCATACAAGAGCCATTCTCGAACATGCATACAAGCTATCGAAGTGGCTGATTTTCTACTCAAGGCATCTGCCACCACATTAGCTTTACCGGGATGATAAGAGATAGAAAAATCATAGTCTTTTTAGAAATCTAACCATCTCCTTTGCCTTATGTTCAAATCTCTTTGGGTGAATAGGTACTTCAAACTCTTGCGATATGTGAACACCTTAAACTTATGACCATAGAGATAGTGCCACCAAATCTTCAATGCAAAGACCATGGTCGCTAACTCCAAGTCATGAGTGGGGTAGTTCCGCTCGTGCACTCTAAGCTATTGAGATGCATAAGCTACTACTCTCCCATGCTGCATAAGAACACAACCCAAACCACAAAGTGAAGCATTACTATAGACCACATATTTACCATTCCCATAAGGCAAAGTCAAGACCAGAGCTGAAGTCAATCTCTTCTTCAACTCTTGAAAACTCTCTTCACATGCTTGATTCCACTCAGACTTCTCATTCTTCCTAGTCAACTTGGTCATAGGGCTTGCAATGCTAGAAAAACCCTCAATAAACAGACGGTAGTACCCAGCAAGTCCAAAGAAACTGCTAACCTCCGATGAACTCTTCGGTTGCTCCCACTTCAACATGGCATCGACTTTTGAGGGATCAACTGCTACACCATCTTTCGGTATAACATGACCAAGGAAATGCACTTTCTTGAGCCAAAATTCACATTTGTCAAACATTGCAAAGAGCTGATGCTCCTGTAAAGTTTGCAGAATGATTCTCAAATGTGCTTCATGCTCTTCCTCATTGGCCGAATAGATTAGAATATCATCCACAAATATAATCACAAATCGGTCAAGATAAGACCAGAAGACTCGATTCATCAGATTCATGAACGAAGCTGGTGCATTGGTAAAACCAAAAGGCATCACTAGGAACTCATAGTGCTAATATTGGGTATAGAATTCCGTCTTCGACACATCATCTGGACGGATTTGAAGTTGGTGATAACCTTATCTCAAATCCTTCTTAGAAAAGACCTGTGCTTGCTACAATTGATCAAATAAATCATCAATCCTGGGTAAAGGGTACTCATTTTTTATGGTCACCTGATTTATTATTCGGTAGTCGATGCACAACCGAAGAGAACCATCCTTCTTTAATACAACAAAGACCAGCACGCCCCAAGGAGATGTACTCGGTCTGCTGTATTCCTTCTCCATTAGGTCTTGTAGCTGAGCCTTGAGCTCTTTAAGTTCGGCTAGAGCCATACCATTGGGAACTTTAGAAATAGGATTAGTGTCTGGAATGAGATCAATATGGAACTCTATCTCCTTCTCTAGTGGCAAACCTGATAAGTCACTAGGGAAGACATCAAAAAACTCCACTACAACTCGAACAAAATCCAAAGAAGGTAACTCTGCGTTCATCCCTGAGACACTTGCAAGGAAAGCCTTGCATCCCTTATCGATCCACTTCTTGGCTTTGGAAGAAGATACCAAGAACTTGCCACTAGAACGCTTAACCCCTTCAAAGATAAAAGGCTTAGCTCCTGGCAAATCTAATGTCACATTTCTCCCTCAACAATCCACATGCAGATGCTACTTAGACATCATATCCATGCCAAAAATCACATCAAAATCTGTCATTGGCAAGATAATCAAGTCAACATGCAACTCATGCTCATCAATCATCATGGAAACCATCTCAATATACTCCTCTGCCTGAAGTGAAGATGAAGGTGTAGACACTCGCAAAGGAATAGATAGCAATTTATGACCAACACCAATCTCATGAGCAAAATGCGGGGAGATGAAAGAATGAGATGAACCGGTATCAAATAGTACTCTTACATAGTGGGAGGCACTGAGGATCATACCTTCCAACACACCTGAGGAGTTGGCCACCTCTTGCACTGGTAGAGCATACACTCTCCCATCATTAGGCGGCTTCTTCCCCTTAGCATCCTGCTACCCGGTCGGTGGTGTAGCCTAAGGCCTCGCTTGTGGTGCTCCCTGCTGCCTAGGACCAGCATTAGGTGGCACCGGTGGATGTCTCGGTGCAATGTTAGCCCTTTGAGGACACTCACTAACATAGTGCTCCTTCTGTTGACATCCATAGCAAGTCACTTTAGCACAACGGTCAAGGGGTCCTGCTGCACCTGGTGAGTGTTATGCCTCACATTACGACTGTCACGCTACTTATGGTTCTGGCAGTTATGGGAATCCTCCTGTCTCAGCCTCTTAGGCTGCTACCCTTCTTCTGCATATAATCATCTGAGTCCCATTCTACAATGATAGTGGTCTCAAGCACCTCTACTACGGTCTTGTGTCGAAAGGGTACCACTCAGACTTTGATGAAGGGCCTTAGTGCATCTTCGAACTTCCTTGCACACTCATACTCATTGCCAAAGAAGTAAGGTGCAAAGCATTCAAGATCCACGAACTTAGCCTCATGAGCTAAGACAGTCATGGAGCCCTATTGTAGGCTCAAGAACTCCTTCTCTTCTCGCACGTGAAGATGAAAGTACTTGTCATTGAAAGCAGACAAAAACTCCTCCCAAGGGATGTCCACTCAACCCTGGAACCTCTGTCACTACATCGACAACCACCATCTCTGAGCCTCACCCTCGAATGTGAAGACTACAAGTCGAGTCTTCTCCTCATCTGGGCAATGTCAGGTACTGAAGATCTTCTCCATGTGAAGTCTCCAGTTATCCGCCTCTGAAGCATCTAACCCACCCTTGAAGCTAGGAGCTTCTTGAATCCCTCGAGTGAGAGAGACTTAGATCCGCTACCACCAGCGTGCTTAGCTTGGACAACCTGTGTTAAGCTATCTATGGCAGTCCACACATCTTCAACCCTCGGGTCTCGAGTACAACAATGGTTATTAGCACCTGCATGATTAAAGCTAGCCATCTACACAACAACTAGACATTAATTATACAACCTAATGACTCAAAAGCCACACGAGCAACCAAGCAAAACAAACAACACAATCAGGCAAGCAAGCAAGCATTCAAGACAAACAGCTAATGAAATTTCACATCACTAGTTAAGTCTAGACCTTGATCATCTTACAACCCATTAACCCTTAAGACTTGTCACCTAACCTTGTTTACTCTTGGACAAAGAGGTGCGCCAATACCAAAAATATTCTGTCATGCCCCGGGCCCGTCCAACCCGAGCTGAACCCGGTCCAGGGGCCGATCGAAGCACATAGGTGACTAAGTTGCATTGTAGAACACTGTAACCCTTTAATCGTGTATTTAAAACAAACACAAAGTCACACACTTTAAAACTTTGAGAAAGAGAAATAAGGTAAAATAAAGGAGGATAATATCTTTAAAATAAATCCTTAAACATAACCCACATGCTTAATAACCTTAGCCTACACATGACTCAAAATTAGAAAATCTGAGACAAGTCTAAAAGCATCAAGTATACACAAGTATAAAACATAACCATCCATACAAGGTGTTCTATAAGAGTAATATCATACATTAGAAGACAAAATAATGTTTGAAGGCATCCACGCCTGCTCCTGTGCACCCAGTCGTCCATTATATAGGGAATCTTAATTAACTGCATGTCACGCCATGTAGACCCAAAACAAAACACAGAAAGAGGGGTGAGTAAACCTAATCAAGGTTTAAAATATAGTAACATTAATTAGAAAACAGTCACGACACATTAACATGGTAATTCAGATCCATATTTCACATGATAACACCCTTTCTAATTAAATCCCTTACCATACCCCTATTTATTCATATGTAATCATCCTGCATACCTGTATCTCATACAAACTAATCATGGCAGGCATAATCACATCATGACATAACAACCATCTTGCATAATAAGTGATTCTCACACCATGACATCCATAATCATGCATATTAAGTCATTTTCCTTCATATCATTCAACCTACATAGCATGTGTCTTCAACACATAATCACATAATGCATATTCATATCATTCATATGTAGATCATTCACGTTGCACGATAAGTATCTCAACACACTATACTAAATCATGCATAATAAATCATATTTGTATGTGTCACAGAATCTCAATCATCCCTACACAACCTATGTAGCATGGGCATAACATTATCTCATACACATGCATCATTAACAAATAGTGAATGTCTCCATCATGGAGAGAAATACAATCATACCACCCGCTTTGGATATCATTGAATTTCTTACATGAAAACTTAGGGTCTTAACCCAACTTGGACATCAATCCAATTTCCTAGAAGGAAAGCTAGGGGGTTTGGGGTAGTCAGCCCCTCTGCTCGCCCTGGACAATCCATAAAGGGAGGTCCGATTTCTTGACAGAAACCTAGACTAGTCTGCTCGCCCTAGACAGTCTTTGTCGGGAATGTCTAATCTCATATTGAAGACCTAGAGTAGTGTGTTCACCCTTGACATCTCTTGTAGCACGGAGGCCTACCAGTCGGGATTCTTATGGTCCAGATGACACTATCAAGAAAATCTCAACCACATACACATCAACTCATCATCAATTTAGATCGACTCAACCCGGGGAGTATCCGTGCTATATACAGGAACTCAAATCGAAATCATGTCCTTATGGACCAATCAATTTCCTATAAGACCATGATCGATTTATCTGGCACGCAATCTCACATTATTGCATCCAATTGATCAATCACGGCTAAACTCGATAAAGTCTCAATTCGAAAATCCGTTTCATGATGCATGCAACATGGTACATACATGGGCAAAGCATACATGAAACCTAATTGATGACACGTTCTCCCATTAGTCCCTCATGTATCCTTTATAATCATAATACCTAGCATCATCATAAACATTTCCCCCACATGTGTGTGTGTACATGGTAGAAATATTTTATTCTAAGCATATGGAAATGCCTTGTAAACAACTCATCATCACAACACATGTGGTCTTTAACATTTAATCATGGTTTGTAATTGAAATCATGATTGAAAATCATCAAAAAACCATCAATCAAATCAAGTGTAACCTCATGCTAAACCTATTCCAGCATATTCACACTACACTTAAATCTAGTCATGACACCATCACTCATCCATAATTTAATCACATTATATGAAGACATATCAGCTCATTCTCTTGCTATAATCTTGTTGGAGTCATGCTAAAGCATAAGGAATCCTTCCTTCATAGATTCAAGATAGCAATTCTAACATGTGTAGCCAACAACATGAAATTTGAAATAATAAGTAAATACTCTTCATAATTTCTAACATTAATAATATACCCTTTCAATAGCTCATTCTAGCTAAATTTATTCAACATGAACATTGGAAATTGTATTTAAGAGTAAAAACATAAAAAGAAGCAAAAGAATCAAATGGCTAAAACTATAGTGTTGTCATTCGATTGGCCTGCAAGGCCGTTCGAATCCCATAACGGCAGTTCCTAGTTCGTCTTCTTCACTTCAAATTCAAAACAAAAACATCACATACACTTCATAAAAAATCAAATCTCATCCCCAAACTTCATGGTAATCAAATTCATGCTTCCAGAGCATCAAATCTAGTCATTACTAAATATAAACCTTAAGAAATTGCATCATAGATTAAACATTTCTTAAATCACCATTAAAGCTCATAATCATGGAATCCATTTCAAAACCACATCAAAACTTAAATCCGAATCACAACAACTTTTGTGACCGAAGTACTTACCTTCCATCAAGTTCTTGATTTGAAATTTCTCCTTAAACTCCTTCAAAACCTACCCCAAAATATGATTTTTATTAATACTTCTCAAATCCTATTTTAAAACACCTAAAACCTTTAAGAAGTAGATGTAGGATTTAAGAGACCTAAAAATGAAATCCCAAACATTAGGTTTTGAAATAGAAAGCCAAATCAGTAGTTTTTGAGTGAAAACCGAGATTAATCAGAAGGAAAAGAAGAGATTCGAAAGATTTAAGCAAAACCCTAATATATTAATGAAATATTAAGCAAAATCATGCCTTAATCTCCTTTCTCATTAAGGAAAATGGGGATTAGGCTCTTAAACTCCAAGTCTCAACCCTTTCCTATTATAGTAAAGGGTGGGTTAGACCTAATTAACTAGTGGGGTACAAATAAGAATTTATACTAAAAATGGTAAAACTTGCTTATTTGAATCCCAATTTGATGTCTAAAGATTTTGAAATAAATACATAGGGTCTTAGGTTAATGTTAGGGTCACTTTGGGCTAATTAACCCCAAATTTGCATGTGGGGCCCATGGTGGGTCCCGCCCCCTAACGCTTCGTGAAAAATAGTAAAAATTTCAAATGACTTAAATTAACTTAAAAACCTTAAATGTGAAGAAAATTTTGTTTAAATCCTTTGTTAACCACTTTAATTTTGAAAGTAGTCAAAACCGATCAGAATTAACATTAAACCACACAAAAGTAATTAAATAGAATAAAATAAACCGTTACAAGTTTAGGGATCTTACATGTTTGGCCCTGGGTTTTATTTCTTTACCAATAATTTATATGGGGAGAGCAAAGAAGAAAAACGTTGCTAGTGCACTGGGTTCTTGTGAACCAGGAGTGCCGAGTAGCTCAAGGGAGCATGCTAGACTGATTAGCTTAGAGAGGAGCATAGTCCTTGTGCTAGGAATGACTGCCATGGAGTGGATACAGACTTGACCTATTGGATGGACTACTTTAGGCAAATCTCTATAATTGATCAACATGTCTACCCCCACCTCATCAATTAGTGGTATTCCACACTTGGATATGATGATGATGATGCATTGGTTGGAGTTGTTGGCACACACATGTATTACTGAAACCTTAGGTCATTGCTGATGTGATTCAATGTGAGAAGAAACCACCCATATATCCTAACTTTGGTTGATACCAATTTCCTTCTAATAGTGAGCTAACAGGTTGCTTGGCCAGATTATCGAGAGGCAGAGAGTTTGACATATCCCTACTTGCACATTCGATGAGTGTTGACTATAGTCTCTAGCATGTGATAGCTCAGTACGACTTCTAGAGTGCGAGGAAGGATAGAGTAGATAAGATGATGGCTAGGACTTTATTCCTTTTGAACTAGCCTCACATGGACTTGGACTTGCCATCCATCATATTTGGACACGTTATGACCTTTCTATGTGGTCATACACATGAGATGTTGTCATATACATACATCCTTTGTTCGATATTCACTTGTATTCATCTTAGGATCCTATGGGCATAGCCTGCATTGGTATGGGACCCGTAGATGCTATTGTAGTTAGATGTATAATGTTTCACACCAGGTGACATGAGGGAGTAGATAAGGAGGAGTAGTAGTTGCCCGCAGATGTACCATTGCCATAGAGACCCATTCATCATCCAGAGAAACATGTGGCTTATGAAGCATTTATTTCATTACATGATGAGATGCATCAGGTTTTTATAAACATGAGGAGGATGCTCAAATTCATATTTTCACACCAAGATAGAACGGGGAGCATTACGATGATGATGATTCTAGAGATACTTTATTTTTTGTTTACTTTGTCACTTTCTCATGTATTCTTGTGATGGAACTTGTATTAATTCATTTTATGTTCTATGTGATGATGTGATGTATTTTGAAACTGATTGTCTTATTAGATATATGATGGACATGTGATGTTTTAGTGTTTGTTTATTTTTATGCCTAATTGTGATATTTGTAACTTGATTGTGTTTTAATTAAGTATTTTTATTGATTATTGATTCACTTTTTGTCTATTAGTGTCAAAAAGGGGGAGAAATGATTAATGAAAATCAAAGTACTTATTTTCATACTAATTTGGATAGTACTATGCAAATAATTTTGATTGCAAGTGTGCAGGACAAGTACATGTTTTTACAATATTTTTCAAGATCAATTCAAAGTTGTCTTTGTTTAGTATTAGTGTTGTCAAGTCATATGTACTAGTGAAAGTCATTACACTATGTCAAGAGTTATAATTTTTATTTTATTATCAATCTTGTAGTGTTTTGTAATAAAATAGCCAAAGGGATGATTGAAAGAAAATATGTGACATATGTTGCTAGTTTTATTAATCAAAACTATGTCAAAACTATTTTTATGTTTTTAGTCTTAAGAATCTAACTAGTTGTTGTTATAGATGAGTCAAATTTAGAATTGATGGACTTGAAAAATAGGTGCAGACGTGTTCTTATCGATCAAGGGTGAAGACTAAGAAGAGTGATGAAGATTGAAAGTTAATTTGCATACACTCACATACACAAATTACATAGAATGGTTAAATTAAGTGATTTTGGGAGTTTCAGACCGAATTAGGGTAAAAAAAGGCAATATTGTGAAAATACTATTTAAATTGATCGCTGCAAATAAGAAGGACCAATTGATTGATCGGTACTTGAGACTGCACTTTGTAAAATGAAGTCAAGAGTTTATTGATCGATCGCTAGCAGTGTTGTACCCAAAAGAATCAATGAATGATCGATCGCTGTTTGAAATCATCAAGCTTTGTCTGTGTTGGTTGCCTAATTTAAGTCTTTCTCAAAGAGACTATATTCCTAATTGGAGTCAAGCACACACAAACAGACTTTGTGTACTATAAAAAAACTAAGGAATAATGAAATTGAAGAGAGGAAAACCTAAAAAATTATAGAGAGGAAAGGAGAGTTCCTTTCCATTGTTTTCTATGAGGAGATCATCAAAAGCTTTATGCTTATGTTAATGGTGGTTTCATGAAGACACATAACTGAAATAGAAGATTCTTATGCAACAAACAAAAGAGGAGTTGCAACAAAGTCTTCAAAGGAGTTGAAGATAACTCAAAAGGAAGATTAACAATCAAAGAAAGAGTCTTTGATTGAGCCTCTAGAAAAAGACTAAGATAGAGTACAAAGAGGAAAAGCTTCACAGATTTGAAAGAGGGAGAAACTGGAAAGCTATCAACGAAAAGGACTAAACAAAGAAAATACATTTTTGTTTATGTCGAGTCAATAGGTTGGTTGGTTGTTCTTTAGTCTTATAAGTTCTTGCTTGTTAGTGTATTGATTTAGCCTTGTGAGGTTGTCGTAGTTTTTACCCTATTTGGGATTTTTCATGTAAAAATTGTGTCTGCTCATGGTGATTTGCATACTTTGTGGTTTTATTGCTTAATAGAATGATCATGAACGCGTAGATACTTAGTTTCCATTGCTTAATAGACATTCATGTGCATACAGGCTAGAACTCGTAGTCTTTATCTTTTTAAGATAATCAAACTAGGGGCAATCTAGTGATCCGCTATCACCATCTAGATGGATATCCAACTCTCATGCATAAGTAGGTGGTTATGAATCGCCTGCATCTGATTGTCACCTCTGTGTTAGGCATTCCTCATCGGCAACATTAGACATCTCAAGATCATCTTGTGGATCACCGACTCTCGAACTTGTGCGTGAAAGCCCACAATAAACCACCTTCACAGCTTCGGTTCCTTTCACAGCTCTACAACTTTGGTTCCCTCATTGTATTTGACAAGTAATTTCCAAGCTACTTTAGCAAATGTACAATTAGATATTAACCTATGCTCATATTTTCCTACAACATTGAACAATATAGTAAGTGCTTTACTATTTTGGTCAGCAACTTTAGTCTCGTTCTCATCCCATTCACTCTCATCTTTTACAATTGAATTTCCATCCTTGACTTTGGTAATTGGTAGATTCCAACATTTAATCACGACTTTCCAAGCATTGCTATAAAGAGCTTGAATAATGGTTCTCATTTGATTCTTCCAATATGAAATTTTTTTACCTTCAAACAAGGGTGGTAGATTCATGGGATTTCCTAAGTCCCTAAGCTCAACCATGTTGTTGTTTGAAGAATCCATTAAGATTAATACCAAGAAAACCAACTAAGCAACTAACTTTAATAAAAAAAAGGCAAATAGATTTCTACAAGAGCAAGAAAATGTACAACCTTGGGCACAAAATCAGCAAGCTTCATAAGTAATTCTACTAAGAAACATAATTAAATCAAGCAAAGATTATAGAGCAAACCCTAACACAAGGAAGTATGATTAAGCAAGGTAGACACACACTAGCGTGAAAAACTTGATAGATATCATGCAAACTCACAAATAATGGATCAAAATTCTCATTCAGCAATTGAGAGTTTTATATTTATCTAATTGACCTAGCAGACCACTAGATTGTTGATAAAACTAGTACTTCGACAAGTAAAAATTAAGGGATTTAGCTACTTTTGCATTGAAATATGTTTATTAAGTAGAAACAACAAAAACCTATGCATATTCATGATTAATCTATCATCTATCAAACCACAAATCATTCAAGAACTCATACAATTTTTACATGGAAAATGCCAATTAGGGTAAAAAAATAATAGTGAACACTCTTAGTATAAAATCAATATATTAATAAGTAAGACATTACATGATACAAACAAACTACCAACCTCTCATAAAAACTCAAGCACAACTCCCCTTTGTTTAGATTTCTTTCTTTTGTTGCTGGCCTTTAAGTCTTCTTACCTCAAGTCTTGAAGCTTTTTTTGTAAGGTCCCTGATTTTTCTACGATTTTCTGGGATTTTTCTGTCATTTTTCTGGTCATTTTCGGCAGGAAAATGTGACGTTTTAGCGTATGGGTATTTGTGTCTTTTCCCCGTATTTATACCCGTAGAGTCGGGTGTGGGGCTTAGTCGCAGGCCACAGGCCTCGCTGCGCGCTTACGGCGCGAAGTTTGGAGCTATAGCGCGTAACCAGTGAGTTAACGCGCATTGGGGACATAAATGTAAAAATAAAAAAAGGTGAATAGTGAAATTGCGGCTTTTTAAACCTGAGTCCAGTAAGTTTTCCAGAACTGACTTCCAGAAGAAATTTCACGTCCAGAGAGGAGAAGAGAAAACCCGAGGGCATATCCGGTCGCTCCGTTCTCCCTCCTCCGTCGTCGGATTCCGTTGATTCTTGTCAGGATCCGCTTTGCCTCACCGCCACGAGTCCGTAGGTACCGGCCATGACCGCCGCCACGGCCTCTTCGCTCCTCCACGAGGTACCGAACCTTTTTTCGGGTTTTTCTCTCCTTCAATCCCGTTTTTGCATTGTGGGTGTACGATTTTGACATCGTTTGCGGCCGCTCTCAACTAGACTTATGTTTAGTTGGCCGCTAGGAACCCATAGACACTGGCTGGAGCCGCCGCCATGCTTTCTTCGCTCCGTGGTGAGCTACCGATCTTTTGGTTGGGTTTTTGTTACTATCACATCTCACTGTCCGTGGGATGTTTTGGACGCCGGTGGGTTTCTGGTTGTCATCCGGCCACCGGTAGGACTCCGTCCAGCCTACCTTGACCCGGTGTCGGTAGGGGTTTGCCGTTTCCGACCCCACCTCGCCCCTATTGCCTTGCTCCGCCCGATTAGACGCTTTGGGTGCGTCTTGGGCCGTGGTCATCGGCGAGCCGTATGCTATTTGGCCATTATGGGCTCTGCCCCGGCTCGGCGACAGTGAGGGTCAGCCCCACTTGGCCTAATTATATTACCGCTCGGAATGGGCTGCTTGTCATGGCCTTATACCGTGCGAGATGCATAGCCGCCCGCACCATGGGTATTGGTTGTGGGTGGTGATCGGCGATGTCGCCGCTTTGATTGGCCACAGCTAAGGGCCTTAGCCCTGTTGGCTTTTGTGGGCCTTGGGTCACCCCCTTTCAGCCCTCTCCCCCACCCTTTGGGCCGCGTGTGCATGTGGCCACGCGTGTGCTTTTGGGTTTAGGCGCCGCATTTGCGCCGCCTAACCATCGGTTGGCTTTGCCACCGAGTGGAGTTGACCACTAGAGCCGTCCTCCACCTCTCCTTGGTTCTCGAGCGTTGCCCCATGCTCTCCGCCCGTATGTGGGCCTTTGTTGACCGAAATCGTCGCCGTTGGGTGCTGTCCACGGCCGATTTCGATGTCTTTGTGGCCGGCTGAGCACGTTTTAGCCACCGGCTGATCTTCAGTGTACACCATTGACTTCGGGTCGCATCGCCACTTAGGTTGGCTTGACATTTCTCCCGGCCGCCCTAGGGTGCCGCCGTGGATCACGGATTTTGCCGCTTTGAGTTCTAACACTCTGTTTGGTCGTGATAGTTCCGGCGCATCCTAAAATCCTCGGGACAGCAGCTCTCTCAGCCAGGCAACGGTTTTGACCGCCAACTCCGCCGCCGACGCCGCCACCGTCGGGTGCTCGCCATCGAACGTCATGATTACGAGGTAGGGGAGTTTTGAACTCGTAAATTCATGAAGCATGCTTTGAATGAGTAGCAGCATGCTAGGATTGTATGATTCCATGCTTGGATGTTAAGTAACGATCCGATTGCATGATGTGCGTGTAAGCATGATTGTATGGTATGATTGATATGCATGAGATGTATGCATGTTTTATGGATGTGGACTATGTATGCGCTGGCGATGGCTAGCAAATATGTCAGTATGCTATGTATGGGTTATGCACGTGCTAGTGATGGCTAGTGTGCATGTTTGAAGTATGTATGAATGTGTGTGTGCACGTGCTAGAGATGACTAGCATGTACGTTGGATGTATGCATGTGCTAGTGATGGCTAGCGTGCATGTTTGACGTGTGGATGCATGTGCTAGTGATGGCTAGCGTGCACGTTTGACGTGTGTATGCATGTGCTAGTGATGGCTAGCATGCATGTTTGTAAGTTATGTATGTATGACCGTATGTGTGTGTTGTACGTATGTGTGAGACATACGTATGTATGATGGCTTTTGCCTATGCTTTGGATGTGCGTATGTGTTTGTGGGCAGAGGTATGGGCGATGGACAGTAAGAGGTGACAGAAGCTCTGTCTGAATTTGGATGCGGTTGTGTAAGCGTATGACAGAGGATATGAGTATGACGGGCAAGGATTAGAATGGATCGGTTTGGTTGGATTGTATGTTGGGCATTTGTCAGACAGTAAGAGTGTTCATAATTGTACAAGCATAACGTACAGATTATGAAGTGAAAAGTAAGTATAATAAGTGAGATATAAGTAAGAGGGCGACAACTGGGTTGGCTCTGAGGAGCGATATTTGAGATGTCAGTGTAAGAGGTTTTGGCCATAAGATGGATGGCAAAGTGTAAGACTGTAAGGGTATGGTGTACGATGAGTTTTGTCCATGATGTGGACGGGTAAGTGAAGTCTACTGCCCTGACGAACGTGGGTTTCGGATCGGGCTCAGCTTCAGTTTGACCAGTCGAGGACTGTGAGTTTGTGTGGCATAATTATACTGCATAATATACTTAATTCAAACTGGAATTATAAGCACAGCTAATGATAGCGTTGTGAGTTTGAGACCTGAGGGTTCGACGGATTAAGTTCCGTGTTTGAGCTGGCCGCTGATGAGTTGGCCGAGCGTTTATCATGTCTTGCCATGGTGTTTATCCTGCGGGATGTTGTCTGTGTGCTATGTAGAGCACCGGACGTCTGATGCTCTGCTGAGAGCGGTGTTGTTTCTGATTTGGTCTGCGTGCTGTATAAGCCCAGACGTTTGATGCTCTGTTGAGAGCGATGTACCTTTCTGACTTTGTCTGCGTGCTGTATGAAGCCCAGACGTCTGATGCTCTGTTGAGAGCGATGTACGTTTCTGATTTGGTCTGTGTGCTGTGTAAGCCCAGACGTTTGATGCTCTGTTGAGAGCGTTGTATGTTTCCGCCCAAGAGTGGCACTGTACGTTTCTGCCCAAGTGGCACTGTATGTTTTCTGCCCAAGAGTGGCAATGGCACTATAAGACCCATTATGGTGGGCAATTCTATGGCACTATAAGACCCATTATGGTGGGCAATTCTCTGGCACTATAAGACCCATTATGGTGGGCGATTCTATGGCACTATAAGACCCATTATGGTGGGCAACTGTATGACCCCTTATGTGTGGGTGTTTATGTTTGCGCGCTCAGGTAAGTAGTATCATGGATCTACTCTTACCTGTTTGATCCAAAGGCCCCATGAGCATTTGTGTGCCTTACCTTCGGAAAAGTGCATGGCGTCTAGTCACTCCGCGGAGGTTAAGGTGTTGCCCCAGTGGCATTCTTTTCCATTTCGACGCTGGAGCTTATTAGTTGTAATGAGCTTCAGTGGTCGTTGATATGTGTACGATTGTGAGTACGACTGTATGAGTATGAGTAAGACTGTAAGCGTATGAGTATGAGTAAGACTGTAAGCGTATGAGTATGAGTAAGACTGTAAGCGTATGAGTATGAGTAAGACTGTAAGCGTATGAGTATGAGTAAGACTGTAAGCGTATGAGTATGAGCACGACTGTAAGAGTATGGGTACGATTGTGAGAATATGGTTCTGAGTAAGACAGTAAGTATGATTTTGTGTAGACTGTACGAGTGAGGTCGTACGAGTCTGATTGTACGAGTAAGGTCGTACATGTATGGGTAAGCTGTATGAGTGAGCATACGATTGTACGAGTAAGATCGTACAAGTATGCGTATGTTGTATGAGTATGCGTACGGTGGTACGAGTAATTTGTATGACCCTGGATAAGGGTGTTTGTGTAAGTTGTTTGGATAGTATGATTTTGGCACGATGGTGCCTTTGGTATGATTTTGGCACGATGGTGCCTTCGGTATGATTCTGGCACGATGATGCCTTGATATGATTTTGGCACGGTGGTGCATTTGGTATGTCTTTGGCACGATAGTGCATTTAGTATGATCGTATGCGTATGTGCACGATATGATTATTATGTTGACTGCTTCATGTTTGAGTTGCATGATGCATGCATTTTTGAACTTATGGAGTTCACCGTTTGGGATTTCCCCTACTGGGTATTTTCCTACTGAGTATGAAAATACTCACCCTACTATTTTTTAGCCCCGT
Source organism: Saururus chinensis (assembly GCA_035235625.1). NCBI lineage: Eukaryota > Viridiplantae > Streptophyta > Magnoliopsida > Piperales > Saururaceae > Saururus > Saururus chinensis. The sequence continues at coordinate 25,434,335 of CP141142.1, forward strand.
TATACGGGAGGTTTTGCAGGTTGTGCGGAGAGCTCCTGATGATGGACGCTCGTTTCAGCGGTGGATTGATTCCCGTTGACTCAGGTATCTGCTTGACTCTCTGCGAGTTTATTTGTGCCACGATCTCCTGTATTGGGTGAGATGAGAACATAAGATGTTTATTCTGGACTTTCATTTGGATCAGTCAGTGGACTGTTATGGGACTTGTACTCAGGGATGCCTGGGAGAGTGATTTGTACTTAAAAGTCTATGATCATAGCAAATTTATTCGTACGTGTGTTTTCGAGTAGCGCCTGATGATATTTGCTTTGGCCGTACGATGATTGACCGTATGTGGATGTTTAATGTTTTAAATTATAAACTGTTTTATCAGGTTTTGGTTTCGTTATTTTTCCTCCGATTTACAGACGTTATATTGAAAAAATTTTCCGTGAATTTTAAGGAAAATGTGTGAAAAATCTCGGGCGTTACATTTTTCCTCCTTCTTTGTCTTCTTTGTTTCCTCTTTGTTTAGATCTTATTCTTTGTCTTCTTCTACCCTCTCCAACCAAGCTCCTCTTAATTATGACTTTAGCCTTGAATCTTCAAACTTCCATTGAATTTGGCTAATACTCCCCATAAGTTTTGTGTGTGATAAACTCTGTTTTAGTTATGTGTCACTCAATCAATCACTATTAAAACTAAACTCTTATGCACAATGATGATCATGAGGAATAACAAAAGCAAAAGGAATTTTCCTCTTTTGTCTCTCAAGTTCTAAGTTTTTCTTTCTTCATTTTGTATTTACCTAGCCCTTATATAGTCCATTAAGTCGGTTTTAGTCATAGACTTCAGTTAGGAATGAAATCATTATCAAAATGTTTAAACTAGGTAAGTTGTAGAAATAGCTATAGATAGGTTCAAATGGAGATCGATTAGTCATCATTTCAATTATGGTAAAACTCTTCTGGTGATAGATCTCTCGCATGTGTCAATTGATCGATATATTTTCGGCCAAAATTTTATATAGTCTAATTCAATGGTAGATCAATAATCAAAATTAGATAATTACACGAAGTTTAGACATTATTTTGATAATTAAAATTAGCTAATTACAAGTGGAACAAGGCCTCCACCAAGTAGGCGGCTAGCACAGGGATCCAAATGGGGTGACTGTGATTGAGACAGGGTGAGGCAATAAATGGATTCCCACATCAAATCCAAATGTTCCATGATCCACTGTGCCAATTGCTTATTTTGCATGGGTATTAAATGTGTCTGAGCCTGATGCCATTTTAAGAACTCGACTAGCATGGTCTCAAGGGAGGCCAGCAGGTCTGAGGAAGGGCGCCGCTTGACTCTGGTTGAGAGATGGGTTTTTTACCGCAATAGTCCGAGTCTGAACCTTTTACTTCCATATCACCAGGATGAACGCTATGATTCCAATGTTGAGAGTGAACAATCTAATAGGAGATAGGTGTGGAGGTTGAATGAAGGGAGGAATTAGAGAGGAAGGGGGAGAGTCGGCAAGGGAGGAAGAAGGAGAGGGAAGGGGGCGCGTGAAAGAGAGAGAGAGGGACAAGAACCTATTCTCCGTAGAAACCATCCAGACCGTAAAATTAAAAAAAACTAAGTCCTAACCCGGCGGACCCAAACTAAAGACAACAGTGCTCCTAACCCGGCCCAACCCACAAAATAAATAGCCTATCTTCTTGATCGAATGAACTCCAAATAAACGCCTACTGAATATAAGCAATCATATCAATCGAGTATACACAAACCCAAAACCCCATTTACCTTGCATACTCATCACTCACCTCAAACAGACCTCTATTGTACTCCTCCGCTACAAAGTTTTTTAAATGGTGGTTTCAATGCAAGACGAATACATAGCCCTTCACCAAAACCAAACTTTGGACAGTTGTCCCTCTAACTGCAAATAAGAATGTCATCAGTTGTAAGTGGGTATAACAAATCAAAAGACATCCTGATAGCTCCGTTTCTCACTTCAAGGCCAGGCTATTTACCAAAGGCTTCAACCAACAGGAAGGAATTGATTACAATGAGATCTTTAGTTCTGTTGTGAAGAACGCCATCATTCGCATTGTTCCTATCTTTCTATCATTAAACAATTGGACATCTCTAAAGCATTTCTTCACGGCACAATAGAGGAAGAAATTTATGAAAATCAGCCACCTGGGCATCAACACCAAGTTCCCTAACCATGTCTGCCGCCTCAATAAACCTCTCTATGGCCTCACGCATGGTAAGACTACTTCTCTACCTTTGTTAAATTGAAAGGCTGCAGAATCTGCCAAGCCGATTCTTCCTTATTTGTTCATCACTCTAAAGGGGAGACTACAATAATCCTTGTCTATGTTAATGTTATTAATATTACTAGGAGCAATCCAACATATGTGCAATATGTTATTTAAGTTATGTGATGTGGTACATAGAGGCATGGTACATAGAATATTTGCTTGCTTCTATGCACCATACCAAGGAGTTATAATTATCTAGTGAACCTTCACCAGTGTAGCGGCCGGCTAGTGGAGTTTTGCTAGCCATCATCGATCAGTTAAAATTATTGATACAGAAATTTGCACACATATCCCACAAAAAATTTACTTTTTTTGCAAGTTAATAGGCTAATACTTATGCTGTTGATTTTGAGTGATTGAAGGCTCACTAACTTATACCAACCACTATGTTGGCTCAGCAGCTTATCAAGACTTCGTGTTACGAGGCCCATGTAGCTCTTGGACAATTCATGGTATGGACTGGGGATCATATGGCCACCTTGTTTTAATTTTGGGTGAGCTAATATTAGCCACGAGGTACCAAGGATAGTGGGGGCGGTTGCGCCGAACCTCACAAGAACCACTTACACATATATTCTTATGGAACCTATATTCGACACACATGTAGACTAGGCACGTGCTAGGGTGTAAATATTAACATGGTCGGGCCCCAACCTTAAACGTGTGTCAGTAGTAGGACCTCAGGCCTCTGCGGGTTTTGTGAGGCCGAACTTACACTCATTGTAATAGACCCTCAAGTTCATCCATGTAGAGAGAAGTTATAGGTCTGTGATCTAAAGCTCATTTTAGGAGAGGAGTATAAAAGGAATAAGAAAGTGGGTTGAGCACTAAGCTCCCCCTATCTCTCCCATGTGACCCCTCCTCCTCCCTATCTCCTTCCTTAGCAGCAGACCAGCAAGAAAAGAGGGGTTGGCCACCCCTCCTTTCTCCTCCTCCTTACTTCCTTCTCATGTAATTTTGCCTAGGGAAGTGTGTCACCAAGGGGATTGATGCGTGACTTTAAGAGAGGACTTTTGGACACTACTACAAGGGCTCTACCAACCCATACTTAAGGATTAAAGGTTTCTTTACATCATTGACAAGGTAATCCTCTTATCTTATAATTGAATTGTTATTCAATTGATTATACGCATCGGCATGAAGGATCAAAGGCGTCTCGGGGCAAATCAACCCGAAAGGTTAATGAGCACTCTCTCCTTGATTTAAATTGATATTTGATGATGCCCTATGTATGATTTATTGGTCATAATTGTTTAAATATTTTTGTGCATGCTTGGAGAAAATGGAAAAAACGGAGTACTTTCTCTTTTGTGCTAACACCTAGGGCTCTCACTCCCTTGCTTTGAGTGTGCCACCACTCTCCAGTGATATCAAATCCGAAAACTTGGGTGTTAGGTCACTGATTTGAGAGAAGCCCAAGGCTTTAATCTCATCTAGGGTCTTCTTTACTCTTTTTGGGAAAAATCTCTAATTAAGTTCTCCTTACTAAGTCTTTGATGGGGCTTTTGTTGTATTGATCAAATTGAGTGTTATTCTTGTGGTTGGCCACTTTAACTTTATGCAATTTTCAATTTCAGGGTTGGATTAGGCATATGCACTTCATACGGGGATTTTGGTCCTTGTACACCTATATAATTTTTTAAAGTGAAAATTCCTCTTGTATATTTCACGCCTATGCACCTTTTGAAATATATTTATTTGGGGATATTGTGAGCATTGATTGATTTCTTATTAGATTAGAAAAGTGCTTGCAATTTACCAAACCAACCCTAGGGGCATTTTGGTCAATTCACTAGCCAAAGTTTGTGTGTGGTTAATTTCTATCCACAAACTTTAATTTATTATTTTATTCATATGTGAATGCTGATTTGATGAATTATGAATGCAATGTGATGCTCATAAGGGTAAAATAACTAAACTAGCCCAAGGGCTAATTCAATAATTTTGCCATTATTTTGGGTGGAGAGTAATATGTTATTTCTTTCTAGTTGGAATGCTTAGTTCTTGCCATTTTTAGATTGCATGCTTAAAACACATTCAAATTAAATTACTTTAAGGGACAAGGGTATTTTTTGAAATTCCTGTTTCAAGTGTTTAAGTGGTCTTTTTGTGCAATCTTTGTGACTGTTTTCAGCATAGAGAATATTTAAAATTTCTGAGAGCTTGATAAGTGAATTTTATTTAAATTAATCCATTAAGTAGCACTTTCCTATATGGCATATGTTTACTCTTGTTAATGTATTATTTTGTAGTACAATTTTGCAACATGGCTAGCACAATGCTCAACTCTGAGTTTGGAAAGATAGAAAAGTTGAATTCTAGCATCTACCTAGTGTGGAAGAGGAGTATACATCATATCCTAGCCCTTTCAAGCCTTCCTCATGTGTTGGAGCAAGTTATTGAACCATGTCCTGAGAAATGCTCAACAGCACAGAAGAAATGTTATGAAAACTTGAAGGATGAGGATACCAATGCCAGTCATCTATTCTAACTTTAATGGAGAGTAAGGTTGAAAGGCTCTTTCAAAAGTATAAGATTGTCAAAGAGATGCTTGATGCTGTCTCTGTGAGGTATGGGAAGTAGACGGAGGTTCATAAGAGGATCCTCCACACTAAGTACCAAAACTCGAAGATGAAAGAGGGAGATGATGTGAATGAGTACCAAAGTGTCATGTCCATCATTGCTGATAACTTGGAGACCCTGGATGACCCCATCAGTGAGGGAGTCTAGGTATCTACTGTCTTCAACAATCTCCCTAAGTCTTTGGAGAGTGTGGTGGTTTACCAAAATATGAGTGACCAGAAGCTAACAATGGAGGCCCTGATTGCTAAGTTTAGTCTTGAGTAGGAAAGACTTAATCATTTGAATGCTTCTAGGTCTGCTACTACAAACTTGAAATACAACTTTGGTGGAAAGAAAGGTGAAGTTGGGCCTTCTTAAACAATAGCTTTCAAAACAAGGGGGAAATAAGTATCTAAACAAAGGCTAATTATCCTCAAAAGGATGTCCAAAATAACAATAACAAGAATAAGGAGATAGTGTGGGTTGTCACTGATGTGATGATGGTTGATGCAAAAGATAACAACTGATGGATGGATTCTGTTGCCACAATTCATGTGGCACAGACTAAAGGGCTGAGAGGTGAGATGATTAATCTTCTCCCTTGACAAAACAAGGTCTACATGGGAAAGGTTTAAAGGGATTTGAGGTAAAGGGGAATCTGAACTCCATCCCTGTTCTTACTAAGAATGGATTTGAGGTCAAGTTTAAAGGGAACAAAACAATTGTGGGTAAGAGTGGATAAATTCTATTTTCTACTACTTTACTTGCTTGATTCATTTGTTTGGATGTCTCACTCATTTGCAGCTAATGAATTAGTGTATTATGATCATATTACTTATTTGTTTGTGGAGGATGCATTGTTTTGGCATATGCATTTGTGACATGTGAATGTTGATAAAATACATATAATGTCAAATATGGGGTTATTACCTAAAATATCCAAAGACCTATGTGTGTGTGAGGATGACATATATAGAACGATGAGTAGGCAACCCTTTCCAAAGGGATATAGGGAAAATGAACTTTTAGGAGTAGTACACTCAGATAGTTGTGGTTTTTAAATGTCCAGACCCATAAAGGAATGTCCTATTTCATTACTTTTATTAATAATTATTTAAGATACTAATACATGTAATTAATAACTATAAATATGATGCCTTAGATAAATACAAAGAATTTAAAATTGTGGGTGAGACTCTGTTATAGAGGAAGTTCAAAGTCTTGATGACTAGTAAAGGTGATGAGTACACCTCTAACCTATTTAAACATTACACTACTATTTAGGAAATAGTGCACCCATATGCTCTCCCTATGCTCCACAGCAAAATGGTGTGGTAGAAAGACGAAATAGGACGCTTATGAACATGGGTAGATCTATGTTAAATCATTTTAAATTAGGAACCAATTTTTAAAGTGAGGCTCTAGACACTATTGCATACATCCTAAATCGACCCACAAAGGTTGTCCAACAGACACCTTATGAGCTATGGATGGGTTGACGCCCAAGCTTAGGACATCTTAGAGTGTTGGGATTCAATGCACATGTAAATGTGTTTGACCAACATAGGTCTAAATTGAATCCAAAGGCCATAAAGTGTAACTTCATTAGTTATTGTGATCACTTTACGGGGTCAAAATTTATGGTTCGCCCCATAGATGGAACAGTGAGCGCTATAGTTTAGAGATGCTTATTTCTTAGAAGAAGAATTATATCCCAAAATACTTAATAAAAGACCAAATTGATTTAGTCGAAATTGTAAAAGAGATTGGTCTTAATACTACCTCTAAGGAATTAATTGGATAAGACAAAAATGAATATAACTTAGAACCAGGGCATTGAGAGAAATGAGACCTTTAACACAACTAAGAAACTTATATACAATGCTAGGGGAAGACCAGAGGCGTCAAAGGGATGGGTCAGGCCCAGCCCTAACCTATTGGAGGTCTAAATGTGGGCCAAGCCACCCTTGGGCCCACTAAAAAATAAAATAAATTTTTTTAAACAATTCTAAAGTCCATTAAGGTCTTTTGGTCTTTTGAGCAGGCCCAAAAGGCCCTATGGGGCCCATAACTTTGTTTAAGGCCCTATGGGGCCCATAACTTTGTTTAGGGCCCTGTTCAAGACTAAGCCCAAACAGGCAAGGCTTAATCAGGCCTGAGGGCCTAAAATCTAGGTTTGGCCATTTTTTACCTCTAGGAAAGACATCGTCATATTAGATGAACTTGTTCTAGATGACCCTATTACCCTTGAGCAAGCTTTACATCTTCCAGATGTTGAATAATGAGAAAATATTATTCAAGAGGAAATGAATTATATTCTTATGAACAAAGTCTGGGAGATTGTGGATCCACTAAAAAGGAACAATCCCATAGGTTGTAAATGAATCTTCAAATAAAAGCTTAAGGCAAATGTGTCAATAAATAAGTACAAAACAAGATTAATGACCAAAGGGTTCACCTAGGTGTATGGGATGGACTTCAAAGAGACGTAAGTATATGTAGTAAGATTTGACTCAATTAGATATCTTTTAGCAGTTGTCTCTTACTTTGATTTTGAGCTACACCAATGTAAAAGCTTCCTTCCTAAATGGAGATTTAGAAGAGGAGATTTACATGGAACAACCTGAGACTTTTGTAATTCTATAAGAGGAACACAAGGTATACAAGCTAGTAAAATTATTACATAGCCTCAAATAATCTCCTAGGTAATGGTACTTCACTTTTAATAAGGTGATTATGAATATGGGTTTGTAGTTAGTGAACATGATCACTGTGTTTAAACCTTTCAGGATGCAAACATAAATATGATATTGTCACATTATGTAGATAACATACTCTTGGTGACTCTTGGTGGGGAATGATTTAACTATGATATTTAGTTTAAATGAATTACTCAAAACCCAATTTGAGATAACAGACATGGGCAAGGCTTCCAACATCTTAGGGATAAAAATTAATAAAGATAGAAAGGCTAGAAATTATAAATAGAAAGTGTTCTTGAAAAATTAAATGTCATTGGTTAGAAAACCATTGAATCCCCTATTTACAAGGGTACTATGTTGTCCAAAATTATAGCTCCTTAAATTAAGGAAGATAGTTTCTAGCTGGAGTCATTCAACACTAACAAGCAATGAAATAGGTATTCAGATATATGTTAGGGTCTAAGAAATGAAAACTCGTATATCCAGTGGAAAGTCGATCACTAGCAGGATATAGTCATTCAAACTATGCGGGGAGACCCATATGACAAAAAAATCTACTGACAGATTTGTCTTTGTGTTTGGAGGCGGGGATATATTGTGGGAAAGCAAGAAATATAAGAGTGTTTCTAAGTCTATGATGGAAGATGAGTTTTGTGCATCAACTTCACATGCAATTTGGTTAAAGGAGCTTCTAGCTAAGTTGGGACTAGAAAAGTAGACTGATGCTCATGTCCAGATTTATTACAATAATTTATCCACGGTGTTGGCACTAAGGAATGGGGTGATCAGTGCTAGAGGTAAGCACATTGAAGTGCATTACTATCATATTTTTGACATGCTACAATGAGGAAAAATGATTGTAAGTCATATTCCTACAACTAAGATGTTGACGGATTTGTTTACTAAGGCCTTAACAATGGATCTATTCAAGCAACATGCTCATAGTATGGGTCTTTGATAGGACTAGTCCTTGTTGGACAAATCAGCCTTCATCCGAAATATAAGATGTTGGACCATAGTATGGGCTCAATCCCACATGGTCACCTTGTTTTTGTTTTAGGTGAGCTAGTATGGACCAAAGGATCAAGGATAGTGGGGGCGGTCACGTTGACACCACAGGATCTACTTAGCCACATATTCTTATGTGACCCACATTGAGACACATACGCAAACTAGGCATGTGACTAGAGTGTGCATATTCATATTATGGGGCTCCAACCTTGAATGTGTGTCAGTGGTAGGACCCATGTCATTAATGAGGGTTGGCCTTATCATGAGCACGGTCACGTGCAAGTGCTCAAGCCGTCTTGGGCTTGGTGTGACAGAGCCCACACCTATTGTAGTAGATATTCAAGTAAATCAGTGTAGAGATAAGTCATAGGTACACAATCTAAAACCCATTTTAGGAGAGGAGTATAAGAGGAATAAGAAAGGGGGAGAGTTGTAAGAACATATGTGTCATATGTTAGGTTAAGTGGCTAATTTATTTGTCAAAATTATGTTATAAACCTTGAGTATGTACTTAGTACTAAAATCTGATTAGATGTAGTGGTCGAGAGATTTGGAATTGATGGACATGAAAAATAAGAGTATGCATGTTCTTATGGCTCAAGATAAAAGACTAAAGAATGTTGATGGTTTTTGAAACATATTCATATCACATTGACATACCAAAATCATTTGGAGAAGTTTTAGAAGTGATTTAAAGGGCTTCAGGAGGTTCAGTGTAAAAGGGCAAAATTATAATTATATAATCAAAATGATTTATTGTTCAACATGACAGAGAAGAGAAAAATCAATTGGCACTTGAATAAGTCTTGTATAAAAAAAACCGAGAGTTATTGATCGATCTCTTCATATATTGATCGATCGCTTGAAGTATCATATCTCTAGAAAATAGTGAGTGATTGTTCGCTATCTAAAATGATCAATCACTAACAGTTCTAGTTGCCCTAAACAAGTCATTCTAAATTTAAGTTCTTTCCTTGTTGAAGCAAAAGACTAGATCGGTTTGGAGAGATATACAAAAGATAAGAAGTGACTAATTTTGAGAGTGGAGAACCTAAAAAAAAATTTGAGAAGAAGGGAGAGACCTTTGCATATTATTTTCCAAAGGAATCCACATGGAGTTTTGAAGAAAAAATCAATGGTGAATTCATGAAGTTATTCCACAACTGAAGAGAAGAGATTTCACATAGAAGTTTCAAAGAAGATACAACAATTGTCTTGCTTGCTAGTAGTACATTGATTTGGCTTCTTCGGAATTATTGTAATTTTTTACCCACGTTAGGGTTTTCCACTTCAAATTGCTATGTGCATGTGTGGATTGAATGCTTTTTATTGGATAGATTGATGCATCGTGAGTATGCTTTGACATAAAATTTACTTGTTTCCACTTTGTAAGAAAATTATGCGCAAAGACGCCAAATCTCGTAGTCTGTATCTTTGTTAGATAATCGGACTAGGGGTAATGTGGTGGTGAGCTAGGTTAAGTAGACAGATATTAAACACACAAGAGCCCTAAACTCTCCCCCTCTCTCACTCTCACACGTCCCCTCCTCTTCCCTGTCTCCTTCCTTCTCCATCTCCTCGCTTTCTTCAAGGGTGAATCTTACATAGGGAAGCATGCCACCAAGGAGATTGAAGCATGATTTCAAGAGATGGCTTTTGGGAACTACTACAAGGGCTCTACCAACCCATGTTTGAAGATTAGAGAGTTTTTTACATCATTGATATGGTAATCCTTTTCTCATCTAATTCAATTATTATTTAAACAATTGTGGGCGTCAATGTGAAGGATCAAAGGCATCCTAGGCCAAATCAGCCCCAAAGGTTAGTGAGTACCCTCTCCTTGATTCAAATTGATATTGGATGATGTTTTATGTATGATTTATTGATCATAATTGTATAAAATGTTATGTGCATGCTTGGAGAAGTAAGAAAAAAGGAGGACTTTCTCTTGTGCACCAACAACTAGCTAGGAATCGCGCTCCCCTTGCTTCTGTTATGCCACAACTCTACAACATGGAAACTAATATTTTGACATGCTTGTAATTGTTCAACATGTTTGGACTTAAACAAATTATTTATGCACTTTGGCAAAAGAAGATATTAGAGCTTATCCTTTGAAATCACTTGAAGCATAGTTCATCAACTTTGAAATCACTTGAACTTTGATCGCTATCTTCTTGGTTAAATTTCATTGTAAGCTTTCAACCTTCAAATTGATCGATCGATCAATTGAGGCGATTGTTGAGTCAATTATTTTTTAAAGAACTTTGGGGCATTCAGCAATCGATTGCTCCAAACAAAAATTTTCATTTTCATTCAAAAAGTCTACATTTCTCATCCACTTTTCACCTAAGGTCTATTTTGCTTTAAAGTGTGTAAATGTGATATGTGTGCATATTTTTACTTGACGAAACATTGATTTGTCTCCTTCTAGCTCCATCTTACGAATATAATCTTTAGACATAAACTGACTCAAAATCTCAAAATTGCACCATTCATATCATTGTTTTGATCACAAAAATAAGCCAATACACAACATGACACTTATGTTCTTACACACACAAACACACACACACACATAGGTCAAATCACACCACAAACATACACGATCTCGTCTGAGTACCTGCCATCATTGAAAAAGTATCGGTCGATACGTACCAGTATCGGTCGATACGTACCAGTATCGGTCGACATAGAGTACTTACCATTGTCCATAATATACACAACCATGAGTAATTGGTACTCACGTGCCTTAATTTAAAAACACACCATATTAAAAGTTATGTAATAAATATTAGAAATCCTACATCAACTACTAGAGACCTTGACATCATTTCCTTACACAACTATCCCAACCGGATACTCCTCCCGTGAACCTACATCATAGGTTAAAAGAGAAAGAATAGAAGAGTATTTAAGCAATAAAGAGTCAAGAAATCAATAAGATAAAACACTAAGGCATTGAGGGTCATTGTAACATTTAGTGATGTTCTTCATGTGTCATGTTATCTTAGTTAGAATCAAATGAAGATTCTATCTAATTGGAAGATATGAACATTAAAATAAAAATAAAGAAAGAGAATACTTTGGATAGATGAAGGATAAAAATAATTGTTTCTTCAAGACTTCTATGTTTCAAAACTACAAAAGATCAAGGAGAGCTTTCAAGTATATTATGTATTAAGATCACAAAGAAACAAGAAGAAGAACAATATTAAATAAAGATGACTTCAAATAACCAATACTTAAAACTATTGATGAAACATGAATAAAACTTCATTAAATTGTTACAAATCACCTCTAGCATTAGCTAGAGTTCTTAGAAAGTCATTACAATAAAACTAAAAATCAAAGCAATAAAAGAAGAGAAAAATAGGAAAAGAGAGCTCCAAAGAGGAGGAGATGATGCCTCTCCCATGTCTACCCCTCTATTTATGAGAGTAGAATGGGTTGCTTCAAAGGGGAATGTCTAATCATATCCTTTGATTTCTTCCTGATTAATTGCTTGATTGATTGCTTCTTTGGCAATAATTAAATTCTAAATTAATCAAATAAATTAATAATTTATTTATGAAATAAGTATCCTTTAGTCTTCCTTTAGTTATCTAATCAGCCTTATTATCTTTTCATATGTGTATCAATCACAACCATTAAAAAGATCCTCCAAGTGTTGGCCTCAACTTACTTGACTAGTTGTCCAATTACATGTCAGATTTGACCCATATATCTTAGGAATTGTAAATTTTGTCCTACACTAAGTATTGTAGCCACGGAAGTCTTCTATCTAATGCTACCAGAATCATATCAATCCAAATTTTATATAAAATGATATGACCAAGATACTAGGACTATGTCAATCTGTCCAAATCAGCTTCTTCCCAAATTTGGTTATCCTAATACAAATATGAAATCCAATGGGTCCACAAGGTTGTGTTCGACCATTCTATGCATTCTTAGACCATTAAGAGCCCATTCTTGACCCTTGAATAGGATTAGGTAGTTGGGCTTCACTTCCACTATCACTTATTTCCTATCAAAGCCCATTTGGACATGTAAACACAATGAAAGTCCAACTCACTTATTCAAAATATAAATTGCCCAAATAAGTAGTTAATTAACACAAAATAGAGTTTTAAACTAAGATTTTAAAACATTTAATTGAACATTATTTCAATTCATCAAATATGTACGGACTCTCATCTTGAACCAGTTTATTTTTAATGTTATTTATCAGTTGTCATGTGGTTTAAGCGTTTTCTGATTAAATTCGGTCATTTTCAAAAATAAATGGGGTTTATAATGGTTTTAATAAAAACTAAATTCACATTTATGAGTTTTAAGGGATTTTAAATCATATATAAATCTTTGGGATTCTTTTGGTTTTTTTACCAATTTTTTAAAAATTATGCTTTAGCAGGACTCCGCTATGGGCCCCACCAACAAAATTAGGATTTTTGGTCCAAAATGGATTGAAAGCATAAAATCACTATTTTACTTCTCTTTTTCAAGCCCTAATCTTCAAAATCGCATTTTTCTGCTTCTAAAAGTCTAGATCTAGGATTTACTTTTGATTTTCAAAGCTAAATCGAGTTTAGATGTGTATTAACATAAAATTCTATTTTTGGAAGATGTTGGAGGTGATTGAAGGTTCAATTTGACCCAAATTAACAAGGAAAGGTAATAGGTCTTTTAAATCTCAGCTCTATGGTTGTAAAAATCTCAATTTTATGATTTTATTTGAATGGGTTTTGCTTGATTAGAGCTCTAATGGTAGGTTTAATAAATGTTAACCTCTTACTTCGATTTCTTAGGGTTTTATCTTAGAATGGGTTAAATTAGTGTTTTGGAAGGTTTGATGGGATTTTGATAGTATATGAGACCATGGATGAAGGTTTTAAGGTGCTTTCATGGTGTGTCGGTTTTAATTTTTGAAATGGAGAAAAAGGTCTCGATCTACCTTCTTGGCGATCGATCGGCTATACGACAGTTAGGCTATTTTGGAAATTTAAGCTTATTTAGGTGTTTTTCCTCAAATTGATGTTTCCAATATTTATGGAAAGTGTTTTATGTTGCAATGAAGCTACTGGAAGGGTGAAAAATTGATAATGGAGATTTATGAAGTATGCTTAAGTATTTGTTATGTGGTAGAATATATTGGTAGTTATACATGTTAACATTGAATTACCTTGAATCTTGGAATGTTGGAATTATTATGATTAGAGTATGTTTCTAGCACGGACATTACATGGTAAATGCTAAGATATGTTATCTTATGATGAGAATGAATTGTGAGTAATGAATGTTATCATGTTATGACTTCATGTGTAGAATAATCATACTTATAAGAGTTGAGAATTTGGTTTCACATGGATGGATTTAAGCTTTATGGTTGATTTCACTTTGATTTTCATTGGAAATCATTGTTTTAAATGTGTTTAAGCATGCACATATTTCCTCATGAGTTTATTTCAAGGCATTTGTCATATGCTTAGAATATGCATAAACACACACATATGGGGAATCTACTATAAAATTGTAATTAGTTATGATGTGATTATGATGCATGAAGGGACTGATGGGAGCACGTTCCATGTGTTGGAACCTACATAGGCTTTTACTCACGGATGTATCATAATACCATGCATCATATATCAGACTTCATGAATGAGGTTTTACCATTGTTTAACAGGAATTGATCAATTGTATGTAATGATTGAGATTGCGTGTCGGATTAATCGGTCAGTGAAATTAATCGAAACTTGGTTGGTCCGAAAGGACATGTTTTCAATTTAAGTTCTTGTGTTGAACATGTATACTCCCCGAGTTGAGTCCAGTTAATTGAGATATGTAGGGACGAGTTGTGTACTTGGCTTGCAAATGTAATTATTTAGATTGTCATCTGGACCCTGAGAATCTAGAGTGGTATGCTTCGTGCACCAGCTACCACATGTTCTAGGGTTCCCTGTGTGGGAATTCGTGCTCTTCCTCACCACAGGAGATGTCCCAAGGCAAACACACTTGCTCTAGGTTCTCTGTGTGTGAATCAGACATCATTGGCCAGGATCAACCAAGGCAAGCAATTTTAGGGGCTGACAAACCTGACCCTCTTCTATTTCATATGTGGAAATCAGACCACTTCTCACCTTCGCGGTCTTAACTATGCATGTTTGCTCCTTGATGGAGGCATTCACTATTTGTATTGATTCATCTATATTATGAATGCTATACATGATTGTGTATAATGTGCTTGGCAAGTTTGTCGTGCAGGATGAATGAGGATGTGATATAAATGCATAATCAGAAATTGTGTGGCTGAGACACTATTATGTAGATTTATGTGATATGAATGCATAATCAAAAATTGTGTGGTTGAGACACTATTATGCAGGTTTATGTGATATGAATGCATGATCAGAAAGTGTGTGAATGAGACAATATTATGCAGGTTTATATGATGTAGTTGCATGATCAGAAAGGGTGTGAAAGATACTTCTTATGCAATTTATGTGATCATCATGCTTGATTTGAGTAGATACAAATGTAATCCGCCTCTCATGACCTACAAAAGCTCTCAAAGAATAAAGGAGCAATGTCTAATTGTCTTCATACTCATTGTCTACAACAAAGTAAGCCACTACAAAGATATGCTCTCCACTATCAACTACACTTGCTACTAAGAGAGTTTCCTTTGCCTTCACATTCAAATGTGTGCCATCCAAAAATAATAAAGGTAGACAATATCTAAACCAAAGAATAGATGCATTAAATGAAATGAAGCGATGCAAGAATCTTCTATTCGGGCTTACCTCATGGTGTGCAAAACTTCTAGGGTTCATCGTCATGAGTTTGTTACAATACCATAGGAGATCATTGTATTAATCCATGTAAATCTTGTGTATATGGGTAATTGCTACCTCCTTCACACGTCATGCCTTTTGATATGTAATAGTTACACCATACTCTCACTGCATATCCTTAACCACATTAGTTGGCTAATATGTAGGTCTCTCTTGCATAGTATCCACAACCAACTCAGACAAGAGGCCCTATGACGCATGAGGATGATACTTTCTCCTATACCCCGTGCAGAAGTGTAATGTCCATAATTTTTTACTATTTTTTTGTGATTTTTCTGATAATTTTCAATGGGAAAATGTGACGCTTTGGCATATTTGTATTTGTGTATTTAACCTTAGTATTATACCCGTAGAGTTGGGTGTGGGGCTTAGTTGCAGGCCGTAGGCCTCAACACATGCTTTCAACATGAATTTTGGATATATGATGCGTAAACAAGAGGTTAACGCATGATGGGGACATAAACGAAAAAAAAAGTATAAATATCAAGAACCCAATGATTGAGTTCTAGAAACTTTTAGATGTCCAAAAGGTTAGACAGAGAAACCCGAGAGAGTTTCTGGTCGCTTCGTCTTGCCTCCTCTGTCATCGGATTCTACCGGTTCCTACCGGGATCCACTTCGCCTTACCGCCATGAGTCCGTTGGTACCGGTTAGGACCTCCACCATGTCCTCCTTGCTCCTCCACTAGGTATCAGTCTTTCCCATGATTTTTCTCACCTTCTAAATTCATTTTTGGGCTATTAGAAGGCTATTTTGCCATCGTTTGTTGCCTCCAGTGAACTTATCTTCATCTGGCTACCAGGAACCCATAGGTACCAGCCAGGGCTGCATCCAAGCTTTCCTTGCTCCTCTGCGAGCTTCCAATACTTTCCTCAGTTTTGTTTCTCTCACTGGGCCAAAACGAATTTGTCTGTCGTATGACTATTTCATCACCTTCGTCAGCCATTTCCACTCAGCCACCACCCCTCCATTCTAGGGATGCCACTTGGGTCAGGTTTTTTGATAACCCTGACCCAACCCGACCCTAATGGGTCAGGTTTGAGTTTGCTGAATGGCAAAATGGATTAGATTCAAGTTTAAACCTTGAACTGAATCATTCAGGTCAGGTCGGATTCTGGTTTTTCTTGACCTGACCCGATATATACCTAAAACATCAATTGCTTAATCGCCTATTTCAATTTTCCTATCACAGTTTCAATTTCACACTCCATCGCCTCCACTGGCCACGGCTCATCCTCGTCGATTTTGGCTCTAGTCAAGCAAGACCTAAGAGGTGATCTTGTAGGGGACCCCTCTATCTTGCTAGTGCTTGGCTGCGATTGCCAGCCTTTGCAGATGGCAAAAACAAGTTTCCTTGCACTGAAATTGCTTCAATTCTTCTCCCTCTTCTGCAATCTAACATCCAAGCTATGATCAACTCATTCTTGCCCTTCTCCTCATCTTCTTTTACTCAGTCGTGTTTGTATCTGTGTCTAGATCTGCCTTTCGCTGCCGTGCCTGGTCCTCTCTGGGGTTTTTTTTGCTCAGTCATGTCTAGTTTTTTTATCTGCCCATTTCTGCATACTCAGGTGAGTTTTGTCTAGGGCTTTTTTTTGGCTGTTTCTAGCTACTGCAGCAAGGTCGTGTGTGAGCTTTTTTGTCTAGTCATCTCCGACTACTCCAGCGAGGCTGCGAGGCGCGTTATAGGTTGTGGTCCAATGGATGATGATGGGCTTGGGATTGAAAGGGGCAGTTTTTTTATCTCAAAGTTTTGCCTGGTTCGGCGAGGTCATGTGTGGGCATTTTTTTTGTCTGGTCATTTTTGCTTGCTCTGGCGAGGTAGTCTCTAAGCCTTATTTTTTTATTTGCAGTCCAAAAGAGCCTAAGTTGGTTCATGTGAATGGTGGATATTTTGGTTTCCGGCAATTCCATTGTGTTTCCGATGCCAGAGGTTTTTAGGGTTCTTTACAGAGGTTTTTTCAGATTTGTGTCGGGTTGGGTTAGGTCGGGTCAAGTGGTAAATTATTTGGGTAGGGCTGGGTTTGGGTTTTGATTTTACCATTAAGTGTCGGGTTTGGTATAAATTTTTTAACCCGTGATGGGTTTGGTATAGGATTTGGGTTTTAGTTTTTTAAATGGTATCAGAGTCAGGTTTACCAAAACCCAACTTGGTGGCATCACTACTCCATTCTATGTGTGGCTAGATTGACCTCCTATGCCCCCTTTGCTGCTCTCCTCTACCTGTTTCCACCTTCGCCTAACTATTCCACTTTTACTACGTCGTGTTTTCCATTTCCGCCCATTTAGACATTTTGAGTGCGTCTTGGGTCATTGTCATTGGCGAGCCGCACGCCATTTGGCCATCATGGGCTCTACCCCCACTCGGAGATAGCAAGGTCCAACCCCACTTGGCCTGATTACGCCTCCACCCGGAATGGGCCACTTGCCCCTTGCCCTATACCGTGCTAGATACACAACCACCCGCACCATTGGGTTTGGTCTTTGATGGCCACCAATAGGGCTTTAGCCTTGCCGCCATTTTTGGACCTTGGGCTGCCACTATCCAGCCCCTCTCCTACTCGAGTAGTCCTTTTTGGCCGCGCGTGCATGTGGCCATGTGTGTGTTTCAAGGTTTAGGTGCAGTTTTCGCACCGCCTGACCATCAACTTGCTTTGACACTGAATGGATTTGACACCAGAGCCCTCCTCCACCTCCCCCCAAGCCCTCCGCCCTTATGTGGGCCCTTGTAGACACGAAATTGGCGTCATTGGGTGTTGTCCACAGCCGATTTTGACATCTTGCAACTGGCCGAGTACTTCTTAGCCGCTGGCCGACCTTTAGTGAGTACACCTCAACTTCTAGTTGCACTTGCCATTTTTGTTTTTACAAACTTTCTTCCAACCGCCCTTAGTGTACCGCAGTGGATCACGGATTTTGTCACATTGATTTGTGTCACCCCATTTGGCCGTTAATACTTCTCGTGTTTCCTAAACCCTCGGGACAACAACACTCTCAACTTGGCAATGCTTTTGGTTGCCAACTCTACCACCGATGCCGCCACTGTCACGTGCTCACCATTAAACGTCATGGATTACAAGGTAGGGGAGCTTTGAACTTGTAATTTTATGATAGCATGCTTTGAATGTGTAGCAACAATCTAGGATTGTATTATTCAATGCTTTGGATGTTAAATCATGATCCGTTTGCATGATGTAAGAGGATGAATTATGCCATGTTGAAATGCATGTGAGCTATAGGTTTGTATGATGTATATGGAATATGTGTATGTGCTAGTGATGACTAGTGAGTACGTTGGTAAGCTACGTATGTGGATTATGTGTGTGCTAGTAATGGCAAGTGAGTATGTTTGTAAGCTATGCATGGAATTATGTGTATATATACATATGTGTAATAGACATACATATGTATAATGGCTATACACTTGTGCAATGCATATGTGTATGTGTGTGTGGGTAGAAATATGGGCGATGGACAGTAAGAGGTGACAAAGGGTTTGGTATGGATTTGTTGTAGATGTGTTGTCGTATGACAAAAGACAGAGGATGTAAGTTTGACGGGAAAGGATTGGAATGGATTGGTTTTGATTTGTATGTTGGGGAATTGTCAGATAGTAAGAGTGTTGGATAATTGTACAAGCATAATATACAAATTATGAAGTAAACAGTAAGCATAATAAGTGAGGTATAAGTAAGAGGGTGATAACTAGGGTTGGCTCTAAGAAGCTCAGTTTGATGACTTTCGAGTAAGATGTGTTGGTGTTAAGGTGGATGGCGGAGACTATATGAATATTTAAGGATTTTATGTACGGTGAGTTATGATCATGAGATGGATGGGTTAAGTGAAGTCTACTGCCCTGACTAACTAGGGTTTCATATCGGGCACAACTTTGGTTTGATAAGTGGATATGTTTGTGAGTTTTATGGCATAATTGTACTTGCATAATTTACTTAATTCAAACTTGAATTATAGGCAAAGCTAATGATAGCATTGTGAGTTTGAGACCTGAGGATTCGACAGATTAAGTTCTGTGTTTGAGTTAGCCGATAATGAGTTGGCTGAGCATTTCTCATGTCTTTCCATGGGGTTTATCTTGCAGGATGTTGTCTGTGTGCTATATTTAAGCTAAGATGTCTAATGCTCTCTTGAGAGCAATATATGTTTTCGATTTGGTCTATGTGCTATATTAAGTTTAGATGTTTGATGATTTATTGAGAGCATTGTATGATTCTACCCAAGAGTCGCACTATATGATTTCTACACAAGAGTGGCACTATATAATTCTACCCAAGAGTAGCACTGGCACTATAAGATCCCTAAAGTGTGGGCAATTGTATGACCCCTAATGTGTAGGCATTTATGTTTGCGTGCTTAGGTAAGTAGTATCATGGAACTACTCTTACCTGTTTGATCCTATGCCCCATGAACATTGGTGTGTCTTGCCTTCAGAAAAGTTCATGGTGTCTAGTCACTCCCTAGAGGTTAAGACGATGCCACAGTGGCATTCTTTTCCATTTCTATGCTAGAGCTTATTATCGGTAATGAGTTTCAATGGTCAATAGTATGTGTACGACTATATGCATGAGTATGTATGTTTTTGAGCAAGACTATAAGCGTATGTTTATGAGCAAGACTATAAGCGTAAGTTTTTTAGCAAGGCTGTAAGTGTAAGTTTCTGAGCAAGACTGTAAGCATAAGTTTTTGAGCAAAACTGTAAGCGTATGTTTCTGAGCAAGACTATAAGTGAAAGATTTGACGAGTAAGGTCGTACGAGTAAGATTGCACAAGTAAGGTTATATGAGTAAGATTATATGAGTAAGACTATATAAGTAAGGTCGGTCATACAAGTATGTGTAAGTTGTATGAGTAAGCGTACGATTATACAAGTTTGTATGACTCTGATTAAGAGTGTATGTGTAAGGTTGGTTTGATGGTATGTATTTGGCATTATTGTATGCATATGTGCATGATTATTATATGTCTACCCGCTTCTTGTTTGAATTTCTTGAATGCATCTATGTATGGACATATAGAGTTCACTATTTAAAACTCCCCTACTAGGTATTTTCCTACTGAGTATAGGTATTTTCCTACTGAGTATGAAAATACCCACTTACCCTATTTTTTAGCCCCGTTGTTTAGGGGGCCTTTGCAAGTTTGTATCAAAGAGCTCTTGGAGATGGATGCTTGTTTCTATGATGGATTAATTTCCTTTGACTCAGGTATATCCTTGACTCACTGCGAGTATTATATGTGTCATGATCTCTTGTATTGGGTGAGATGTGAATTAAAGTATTTATGCTTTTTAGACTTGTAATTTTGATTATACTGTGGATTGTTATGGGACTTGCACTTAGGGATACTTGGGAGAGATTTGTATTTAAAGTCTATGATCATAGCAATTTATTTATATGTTTGTTTTTGAGTAGCACCTGAGGATGTTTGGTTTGGTCATATAATGTTTGATCGAATGAGCAAAAATTTGGATTGAAAAAATTGATGTGTAATGTTTTAAATTATAAACTGCTTTCACATATTTCATATTTGTCATTTTTCCAGATTTCCAGATTTCATATTGCAAAAACAATTCATAAATTTTAAAGAAAATGTGATGAAAAATCTCATGTGTTACAACAAGTATGAGGATGAGCATGCTCCTTCACTTTAAAATAACCTTTTGGTCCAAAATGTCGTGTGTTTTCCAACTACAACTAGGGCTCCCACAAACTGTCGTCACTTTTTATTTTTTATTCCCTTCCAATTTATGCTTGAAGATGTGAGCAATAGAATAATATTTTAATGTCTTCCTTACTTCATAATGATCCTTAAATTGTTGCCCAACTCCTATGAAATTGTTCTCCCAAATACTTAATCACAATACTATTGCTTGATTGCTTTCACTTTTGGACCTTTCCTTCTTATCTAAGGCTTTGTCATACACAATAGCTTGTGTTGGCAATGACCTTTGCCATGGCTCCTCTGTCACCAATATCTTGCAGCATTCTCCATTGTGGCTGAACACATCTAACATCTTCATTAACCATATATCATTAGCCAAAACAACCTCCTCATTCAATCAGGGTATATGTATTTCAAATTGACATTCTCATGGAGACTTTTGAAAGATTCCGCTATCCATTGCACAAATGAACAAATATAATATTCCTTTTCGACATTGTGTAAGCGATTGATATCTCCTAATATCTTCGATTTGCGAAATTATAGTTCTCCCATAGCACACCAATACTCTTTATCTTTGATAGAAGACTCTACACATGGGTTTAACAATGTTACTTATGTAACATAAATTTCTTTCCAAATCAACTA
This sequence comes from Saururus chinensis, assembly GCA_035235625.1. NCBI lineage: Eukaryota > Viridiplantae > Streptophyta > Magnoliopsida > Piperales > Saururaceae > Saururus > Saururus chinensis. The sequence goes on from CP141142.1 coordinate 25,456,091, forward strand.
GCAAACTAACTTGCATTACATTCCCCTACATCCCTTATACCACCAATCGAATTTGTAATGCACCACATTGTATTGCGAAGGGCTTGCGATGCAAAATACTATTATTTCGAAGGCAGTTGTAAACCACTCGCAATGGCAATTACTGGTCATTCCAATTGCAATGTTTATGTGTCACAACAATATCACAAGTGCATTACTGCTCATTTACATCCCAACATCCCCTATACTACTAAGTGATTTTTGATGTGAAGGGTCTACGATGCAGTTGAATTGGGTCCACATTGTAGTTACAATGCTAGAGACTATTGTTGCGATGACATTTACTGGTCATCCCAATTTGGATGATTTTCCATCATAACTACATTACAATGTAGTCGAAACCAAGTCACAACTACTTCCCATCCCAATATTCGTAATCCGATCCTATCATGTTACTGTTGGCATACACTACAATAAAATGTAGTATTAGCGACGCAAAGCCAAGCGTTGCTAAAAACAACTACTTGCGACACATAAAAAAGCATCACAAAAAAATGAACTATTAGTGATGCATTTTCTTATGTGTCACTAATAGTCATATATTAGAGGCGTTTATTAAGTGTCGCTAATACTAATCATATTAGCGACATTTTATTATAAGTGTCGCTAATAGTTCCTCTATTTGTGAGTTTACACAAATGTCACTAAAATATATATATTTTAAATAAAAAAAGAAAAAAGTCATAACTATTAGTGTCACTAATAGTTATGAATTAAAAATAAAAATTTTAAATTATTAGTGACGCTTTTAAATAAGTGTCGCAAATGCCATTGATAATAGCAACACTTATTGATAAGTGTTGCTAATAGCTTTATTAATTAATTTTTTTAATAAATAATAAATAAATATTAAAAAATTTATAATAAACTACCTAAATATAATATATTTTATTCAATATTTACTATTTATAAATATAAGAAATAAATATTAAATTTTTTATAAAAAGTAGTGTTAATAATATATTTTATTTCGTAAATTTTCTTATTAATTTTAAAATATAATTTATAATAAAAGAGAGAGTGCATGGAGAGAGAGATGAGGAGAGAGAGAAGGTGATCAGGAGGGAGAGGGATCTGAGAGAGAGGAGAGAGAGTGGTGAGAGGGGGAGGTGAGAGGGTGAGGTGGGAGAGAGAGAAAGGAAAGAGTGAGATGGAGGAGAGAGGGTGAGGAGAGAGAGAGGGAGGAGAGAGAGGGAGGGAGAAAGAGGGTAGAGAGAGGGAGAGACAGGAGAGAAAGAGAGATGGAGGAGAGAGGGAGAGGGTGGAGAGAGGAGAGAGAGGGGGTGAGGAGAGAGAGTAGAGAGGGAAAGGGGAGCGAGAGAGAGGAGAGGAGTGAGAGAGAGAGGGAGGAGAGAGAAAGGGAGGATAGAGAGAGGGAAAATTTTAATTTTTTTTATTTAAAAATTAATTAAATTAATAAATAAATAAATGTATTAGTGGCACATATAGGTATGTGTCACTAATACTCTTATTATTAGCCACATATAGGAAGCGACACATATATACGTAACTAATAACCTAAGTAATAACAATGCATATTCCTATGCATTACTATTACCTTATAATTTATTATATTAATTTTAAAATATGTAGAGAGAAAAAAAATAGAGAGGATATAAAGAGAGAGGAGAAAGGGAAGAGAGAGGGAGAGAGAGGGGGGGGAATTTTGAATTTGAATTTTTTTATATTTTTTATTTAAAACTTAATAAAATTAATAGATAAATAAAAATGTATTAGTGATGCATACAGGTATACGTCACTAATACTCTTATTATTAGCGACGTATAGGAATATAAGTTGCTAACACCATTGGTATTAGCGACGCATATTCCTATATCATTGATTTAATATAGTTATGCCTTTAATTTAGTTTAGTGTAGATGATTCGTGCTACCGTTGAAGATAATTCATACCATTGATTTAATTAATAATTTTTTCTAAAGTAATTTTAGCTTGTAGCTAAGAATACTTGTTCATAGTCACACTAGATTTAGATTAAAGGTTAAGAAATTGTTATGGTTCTATAGTGGATTCGATTTCCTAAGTAATTTTCATTATATTAATCTTTACCTTTTAAATTAATTGATTATTTTCCTTTACTTAATTAAAATTTAAGTTGTTTATGTTTTTAATAACAAATTCCTCTTTTAATTTAGTAATAATTCATCTGTCCCTAAGGTTCGACAACTCTTAATTACTTATCATAGTACAATTACCTTGTACACTTGCAAAGGGTTTAATTTTAAACGATTAAGTTTTTAGCACCATTGCCGGGGACAATGTTGATTTGTTACTAAATTAGTATCGGGATAATTCTAGCTACTTTAGTTTTAATTTACTTTAGTTTTTAGGTTAATTCTTAGTTTCTTACTTTCTTTTAATTTGATCTTGTAGGTTGAGTTGAAGACCGTGCTCTCTACACTTGTAGCCACAAGTGGACATTAGCAAGCATAGTGCTTCTCTTCGGTTTATAAGATCCTTTTTTCTCTTTATTATTTTTCTTTTAATTATTTTTTTTACTATTTCCCTTGTTACGTTTCACATTGTGTGGTGTGTTTGTATGTTTGTAGTGTAGCATGGTCGTCAATCCTTGCTCCCCCGTTTAGTTCCATTTGACCCTGAGCCTGAGCAGACATCTAGGAGAGCTGAGTTGCCCTCGACCTACATCCCTATACCCCCAAACTCTCCTACCAACTCCTCCATCCACACCTTCATCATCGCTGAGCATGAGTCAATAGATGCATCACTCAAAGCTCTAAGGGAATATTACACTCCCAATGTGTACACCCCTCGTTCATGCATTATGTTGCTAGTGGTCAATGTTCAAAATTATGAAATTAAGCCCAATGTCATTTAAATGCTTCTATCCTTTTATGGGCTTAATAATGAAAACCCATATAAGCACCTAGATGACTTCTTGGAATTATGCACAAGTTTTAAGCTCTCAAATTTAACTGATGAGGCTGTTAAACTTCGTTTTTTCCCTTTCACATTGAAAGATAAGGCTAAAGAATAGATTCACTCATTAGAGCCAAACACCTTCACAACATGAGCCCAAATGCAACAAGAATTCCTCAAAAAGTACTTCCCTAAAGGTAAGACCAACCAAAAGAGAAAGACCATAACCACCTTTTTCCAACTTCTCATTGAATAGTTTCATGAAAGTTGGGATAGACTGAAGGACCTTCTTAGGAAGTGTCCCTATCATGCTGTCCCTAAGTGGCAACTAGTGCAATGTTTTTATGAGGGTCTTACTGAATAAAACTATCATCTTGTTGATACAAGTTGTAAGGGTACCTTTTTGCTGAAAAGTGAAAAATGAGGCATGGAAACTTTTTGAGGACTTGAGTGAAAATTCTCTTCAATATGCTGTGTTAAATAGAAATGAGAGCGGATTATCTACTTTGAACAATGCCCCCTCTAGGGGCGGCTTGCATGAAGTTAAAAACTCATTAGACCTCTCATCCAAAGTTGATACTTTGAGTAGGAAGCTGGACTTTCCTATAACTTCAACCCATCCGCCCACTCCCTTTACTCAAGATGCATACACAATATGCCTTAGCCCAACCCATACTATCATGGAGTGTCCCTCTGCATCTCAATTTCCTGAGCTTGTCCAAAATCATGTAAATGTCACCCAATCCTTTGCTAAGGCTAAGATCAATCCATTTTTAAACACATATCACCCTGGGTGGAGGAATCATCCTAACTTTTCTTGGCGGGCACAAAACCAAGGGGTTATGGGTAACCAACCCCCTAGGAAACCATTCCAAGTTCCACAAGTCTCCATCCACCAACCTCAAGTGTAACCCCCATATGTCCAACCTAGTAGGAGTCTGAGTTTTGAAGAGAAGGTCTTAACTACATTACAAGAGATACAATCTCATACTCAAATCCTTCACTCCCACACACAATCTATAGCGAAGCTAGAAGCCCAAATTAGACAACTAGTTAATGCTATTAACAAGAGAGAGATGGGGATGTTGCTAAGTCAACTTCCACAAAACCCTAAAGATCAATTTCAAGTAGAGAAACAAATGACAGATGAAAGGAGTGAGGAGTTAGAGAGGGCAGCCCCTAATTAGGCTTAAGTAAAAGTGAGTGCACCACATGAGAAGGAGTTTGTATCTTGATATGACCTTTTCCTACGACACCTTTTCCTCAGTGTTTTGATATGGCCTCACCATTTAGAAAGAGCACGACTAGGACTGATGAGATTCTTGAGACTTTCAAGCGAGTCAAAATTAATCTCCCATTTTTAGATGCAATTAAGCAAGTCCATACTTATGCTAAGTTCCTGAAAGACCTATGCATTCAAAAGCATAAATCTAAGACCATGTGTCTAAGAAGGTCTTCCTCACCAAGCAAGTTTGCTCTCTTTTGAAGTTTGACACCCCACCTAAGTATAAGGACCCTGAAGTGCCCACTATCTCTTGTGTCCTAGGCGATCACTCCATTCATCGAGCCCTCCTTGACCTTAGTACGAGTGTCAATCTACTCCCTTACTCGGTCTATGAAAAATTAGGGATAAGTGAATTACAGCATACATCAGTTACCTTGCAGCTAGCCGACCGTTCTGTGTGTAAGCCTCGCGGAGTCATTGAGGATGTTTTAGTGAAAGTTGACCGGTTCTATGTCCCCATTGATTTTATTGTCTTAGATATGGAAACCTTTTCCAACTTCATACATAAGATTCCTATCATTCTAGGTTGCCCTTTCCTTGCCACAACTAATGCATACACAAATTGTATGATGGGGGTAATGGAGATGACCTTTGGGAACATGAAAGTGCAACTAAATATTTTTTATGTGTCGAACCATTTACCTACAACTTGTGATGCTGAAAGTTTTATGGTAGACAATTTTAGATTTGATACGATAGAGTTCCATCTTTTGTAGCATCAGCCCATAATCAAGTCGTGCCTTCTAATTTTTTTGAATCATCATTTTGGAGACTGAAGAGAAGAGCCAATGCTAATATCTATCACCCGCCCTGACATATTTGAGAATGTTGACATTGTCTAGCTAAAGACAATAAACTTAATGCTTCTTAGTTGACAACCCATGTTTTTGATATCTTTCTTTTCCTTTATTTGTTTATCTTCTTTGCTTCATTTAGGTTTTTTACTTATTTTTCTCTACTTGTGTTTCTTTTCTCATTATAGTTTTTCTTCTTTTGTGGGGTATAGTACTTTAGGTTTGGGGAAATGCTCATCACTCATCTTTATCTCTTTTCTCCAATCCTATGTATTTCACTTTTCATAATAGTGGATTAGTTCTGCATACAGGTGATATCTTTCATTTCCCTCTCTTACTTATTCTTGTCATTGTAGTATATATTTTTTTTAACATTGAGGATAATGTTCAGTTTAGGTTTGGGGGTGTAGAAAGATATTTTTCTACCTTATTTGTCTTTTAGGATGCTTTAGAATATTTTTTTCATTATTACTTTCATTTTTCTTTTATGTGGTTTTTTTCGCTTATTTTCTTTCAAAAGCATATGTCTATTTTTAAAGAGACCAATTTCATGAAGAAAGTTCAAGTAGTGATGAAAGCAATTGAGTGAGTAATTTCTATTTTATTTTCTTTATCTTGGACAATTGTGCTTAAATTTTTAAATCACATTTCACACACTTGAAACTTTTAGGAATATAATTTTATGATTTATTACTTGTAATCTTAGTGGGATATCTTTAACTAAACATATTTTAAAAAACATGAAAATTGAGTAATTTTTAATATTTTATGATAAATCTTTACGCTTAGCTTTTATTTGAAAAAAAAAATTGGGATAAGTGTATAATGAAAAAAAATTGAATGAAAAAAGTGTAAATAGAAAAGAAAAAAAATAGATTGATTGAAAAAAAAAGTAAAGGTTTGTTTCTCTTTTCACTGAGTAACCTGGCCTTGTGCCTATGTAAGCATAAGGGATCGCGTCAAAAGGTGAAAAATTGAGATAAATTCTTTTATGACTTGCTTAGTTCTATAGCCTTTATAGTTTAAGTTATTAAGCCTGAGGGGTTTTTCAACACCTAGTGCTTTGAGCCAATTGGATTAGGGACACTGGCCTAATGCTTGTTACATAGACTATTTAAAATGCTTAATAAAACTAAGTATAGCACAAGTCATATTTTGAGGTATATTATGCTCTTATTCCTTGAATTTAATAAAAATTTGAAGGTTATTACATGAGGTTTTATTATAAGATGTTAAGGATGAAAGATTGTCATTGTTATATTTTTGAGTTAGTGAACTTTAATGAGCTTGGTTAATGGGTCACATAAGATATGCTTGTTAATAAATAATAAAATTGTATGACTACAAGTTTCTATACATCATGTTTTTGAAATGTATATATGTAGTTGCATAATTATTTCTAAGATGAGGTTATAGAATGAATAATTCCTTACTTGAAAGTAATAAGATCAAAATTATTTACTTGTTTCAAGTATTTTTGGTTGGTTCTTTTTAAAAATAGTTATGTGTTTTTAAAAAAAGATTATTTTTAGAATTTTTGTTCACTTATTTTGCATTATTTATTTTCTTAGGTTTAGATGTTTGTAGGTATCATTACTGCAAACCCTCACGAAACCCAACTCGTCTAACTAGGGACACTTAGGGGTTTAAAGGCTTGTTGCATACGCTAAATGCAATTATGATTCCCTACGAAAGTGACATTTATTTATTTTTTCTAGATTAGTTGTTTTGTTTTATTTTTATTTTTCTCAAGGACTAGCAAAATATAGGTTTATGGGTATTTGATAAGTATAATTTATAAGTTATTTTACCCTTAATTATTCTATTGTCTAGTCTCATTTAAGAGTTAATATAGTTTAAATAATTAAAAATTAAATTTAATTAGGCTTGAAAAAGCCTATATGATGTTTTGAAGTAAGTTGTCTTACTTATATTAATTTTGTGCAAATTCTTCATTGGCGTTCGATCTAGGTCTTATAGCGTTCAATTGGCTAAATGTGATTTTGAAGAACAATACAGTACAGGCAATTGATCGGGAATGTAGGGCGATCGAATGGGATAATGCACAGCTTTCTAGTTTAAGACAATTTTTAATTATTTTTATATTAGGCTTCTTATTATATTTCTAATGCTTATATAAAGACATATTTGATTTGAAATTAGAGGTTTTGAGTAGATTTTCTGAAGAGAAAACATGAAGAAGAAAATGGAAGAGAACTCAAAGCTTTCAATGGAGCTTCAAAAGCTTTCTTCTACTATGGAAGGCTAGACTTTTTTTTATTTAGAAGTTAATAAAGCTATAGATACATTTCAGTTTCTTTTCTTTTTAATTTAGACCTTAGTTGTGAATAATGACAATTGTATTATAAGGATTTTCTTTTTAATGGAAGAGTTTTTCATGTTTATTCAATTCTATATTGATTTATTATCTTGTAGATGATAGATTGATATAATTTTGATATTTACATCGATTCTAGTTTATGTAATTTAAATGAGATAGTCATGCAATAGTTTTAATGTTTAGATAATTAATGAAATAGATGGGTTATACTAAGATTAGATGAGTCATGCATATAATTTAGTTTAGTGCAGATGATTCGTGTTATTGTCGAAGATAGTTCATACCATTGATTTAATTAATAATTCTTTCTAAAGTAATTCTAGCTTGTACCTAAAAATACTTGTTCATATTCATACTAAATTTAGATTAAAAGTTAAGAAATTGTTATTATTCTATAGTAGATTCGATTCCTTAAGTAATTTTTATTATATTGATCTCTACCTTTTAAATTAATGAATTACTTTCTTTTGCTTAATTAAAGTTTAAGTTGTTTCTGTTTTTAATAAATAAATTCTTCTTTCAATTTAGTAATAATTCATCCATCCCCTAGGTTTGACAACCCTTACATACTTATCCTAATATAATTATCTTGTACAATTACAAAAGGTTTAATTATAAACTATCAGTATCACCAATAGCTATTTTTATTATTTTTTTATAAAAATACATTATTAACAACGATCTTTATAGTGTCGCTAATAATGTCTTTTTTAATGACGCTTACTTAAATTTCTATTTTTAAAATTTTAATAGTGTTGTTTCTATAAAACGTTGCTAAAAATCTTTTAGCGATGGATAAAAAATGTCGCTTATATTTTTTATTATTTTTAATAATATATCTATGTATTAGCGACATTTCCACAAATGTCGCTAACATTTTCTACAAAACATTGCTAATAAGCATTTATTAGCGACGCTGAGAAAAGCGTCACTAATAAATTAATATTAGCGACAAAAAAATCAAACGTCATTAATATTACCTATTAGCGACAGTATTCCTTAACGTCGCTAATGAGCAATTGTGACAAGACTATTATCGATGCTTTTAGCGACACTTTTGAAACGTCGCTAATAGTCATTAGTGACACTTAGGCCATTATTAGCAACACTTTAAAGCTCCGCTAATAGTACATTTTGTTGTACTGATATTATCTTTAATCCTATAGCTCGATTCCCCAATATATGCCTGCATTGTTTGATGGTCTAACATCAAGCTTCTAGGCAACCTTCAAATATTTTCCTAGTACTAGGCAAGCTTTTGACAGAGCATCTAGCCGTGCTTCTGCCTTGACAAGGAGGAGACAGATAGAACAGAGAGCGGGGAGTAGCAAAAACTTGCGTATGAGCTTCTGGTGAAGCATCTAGCCGAGCTTTTGTCTGCGCAAAGTTGTAGATGCAATAGAAGAATGTGAACATGTGAAGGAGAAGATGCAGCCAACATGCACCATTGACTGAAGATGGGGAAGTTGAGAAGTTGTAGAGCAAATGTAGCCGATGACTAAATATGTGGAACACAAGAAGATGTAGCCGACTAGTGACTGGATATGAGGAAGACGAGTGCGATTGAGGATGTGGACGGGAAGGGCAACATGGTCATTTGAACACCTTTTGTCCCAAACACCAATTGAGACCATTTACAATTTTGGCACTAGCCTATCTTAATTATAATTTTCTGCCCAAGTGCGATTTGTAATTCCTTGGTAGTGTAAACCATAGCTAAGAGAATAGATAAATATCTTCTAAGATATATTTTTTAAGTAGACAACCACTTAAATTAAGCCAAATGAAGCTATTAATATGGAACAAATTTTTTTCTCAAATGGAGCTATTAATATGGGACAGAGATAACTTGTTTTTTCTTCTTATCATCCAATAAACTTTGATTAGGTCGCTTGCAAGGCTAGCGTCAATGATCTATGCGGAATCTATAAGAAGCATCCAAAATCTATTTGCGGATATCACTAGGCAAGTTTTAGAAGTACCTACTTGCTGATAAATACTCATGAGCTTGTTTAACTTCATCACGTTGTCTTGTTAAGGCTTGCTTACTATCAAGACAAATACAAAATCTAAAAGCAGCGTCCAAGAGCAAAATGGGGATGTCAACTAAGCGAGTTGTAGATGCATATGCTAGCTGATAAATACCCGATTGCCTTTTCAACTTCATCAGAAAGACTTCCTCTACAACACACCATCATAGAAATGGCTTTCATAATTGAATCTATCTCTGCTCTACTAGCGTTATTCCTGCTCTTTTCTCTATGGCCATCAAAGACCAGGAGTAGCAAATCAGAAAAGAGTGAAGCACCAACGCCTGCAGGCCGTTTGCCCATCATTGGTCACCTTCACAAACTTGGCCGAAATCAGCCACTGACCATAACACTTGCAGGCATGGCCGACAAGTATGGGTCAGTATTTACTCTCTGGATTGGTGCTCAGAGGACAGTTGTGGTGAGCAGTTGGGAGATAGCAAAGGAATGCTTCACTACGAATGACAAGATACTTGCTAGTAGAAGCAAATATGCTGCAGCAAAGTATCTGGGATACAATTATGCCATGGTAGGTTTCGCCTCCTATGGTGCCTACTGGAGGGAGTTAAAGAAGATAGCTACTCTTGAGCTGCTGTCAGCTCACAGGCTTGAACTGCTAAAGCACATACGTACGACGGAAGTTGATTTGTGCATCAAGGACCTATATATGAGGTGGGTAAAAAATAATAGACAACCAGTCGAAGTTGAGATGAAGCAGTGGCTTGGAGACCTCACCTTCAATAATGTGGTCATGAACATAGCCGGAAAGAGATGTTTTGGCACTAATGTTGGAGATCATAAGGAGGCCAGAAATTTCACGCAGGTGATGGACAAGTTTTCTATCTTTTAGGGATTTTTTTGCTATCAGATGCAATACCTTGTCTTGAGTGGATGGACATGGGTGGTTATATTAGAGAAATGAAAGAAACGGCCACTCAGATGGACAAGCTTCTGTCGATATGGCTAGAAGAACATCGACTAAAGAGAATGTCAGAAAGGCATACTACAGATCAAGATTTCATTGATGTAATGTTCTCGGCCCTGGAGGAGACACAATTCTCAGATTATGATCCTGATACTGTCATCAAGTCAACTGCAATGGTAAGTTTTTTTCCTTCCACTTTGAAGAATAAAATTTGATGAGGTCAAACAAATGGTTCTTACATATTGGATTAAATACTAGTTTATTTGATTATTATGCAGTATTTAATTAGAAAATGCAATCCCAATTTGGAAATTTGTGAGCCCCTACTCTTGATCTTCCTCTTTGGCTCCCCATTGATCCCACCGCCTTTCACCATTTGTAGGGCCGTATACATAATAACTTTTGGGCTCATTGTACATGTTGTCCTCCATCGCATAATTTTAATCTCACATTTCCCTCAAAGGCTGGGGATTCCTTTTTCTAATACATATGGTGCCCTAGTAGTATTTACATAGGACTTGCACCAATGAAGATTTAAATAACCTTTGGATGATAAAGATCTTCCCAATTGGGACCATAGCAATATATAGCACCATTCTGTTTAACCACATCAAATTCCAGTAATTAATTTGAGATTGAAATTTTGAGCTGCTTTGATGGGTAAGAGGCTGCTTCAATGTGCCTTTTACATGACAAAAAAGGCTCTTTAAGGAGAACGTAGGGTTTTTTAGATCCAAACTACTTTGGAAGAGCGCTTTCCCCTCCTGAAAGTTTATATATATATATATATATATATGAAAACCATAAACTAAAAAGCAAACAACTGGGGAAGGAAGGGAAGATTTTCAAAAGAAGGCATCTTTATGCATTGTAGTGTTTTTTGGCTTTTTCCGAGAAACCCTCTCAGGAGGAGAGTTTTCCCAAAAAATGTCATTTTTCATCATTTCTTCTCTTCATCATTTTAATTGCTCGAAATATCCCCTTTTTCACTTTTATTTCTTAAAAAGTAAAATAGGTTTTTCTTTTCTTGTAGAAAGTGCATCTAAACCGACCATAAGTCTTACTCTTTTGAACAATCCCAGTCTTGTCCAGGATCTTCCTCCGTTTGCCTTCACCTTTTGGTTCTAATTTCTAAACCCCCTGATGACGGGCAAAACAATAGTATACTACAAATGTATATTAAAGATATGTACAGGCTATGAACGTCTTATTTTACGGGTTGTCAATCCATTTCAATATATACTCTTTTCATCTTAGATATGCACGCCTTATTTTACGGGTTGTCAATCCATTTCAATATTTACTCTTTTCATCTTAAATATATTTTTAATATTATACTTTAACATTAAGCCCAACATAAAGAACGTATGAGATCTTTTTATATTTGAGAACAACGGCACACACTGGTGCTAATGTGAGCTAGAGTGTAAACCATCAATGTCATAGATGAAAGGCTCTTATGTATTTCCTTATGCTAGGCTCATTATATGAAAAACTTTTCTCTTCATTTCATATTTATAATTTTATATAATTTTTAAAATAAACTAATATTAATTTATTTTTAAAACTAAATGAAGCTATTAATGTAAGACGAAGATAATATAATACACACATACATAGTGTCCAAATTTAATATTCGTGTTATTTCACTAGTCATCATTCAATTCCTTATATTCTTATCACCAGGGGGTCCCTTCGTGAACCCATTTACTATGTGGCATTATACTTCATGTATTTCCATGTGTTAGTAATAAACACTTAAATGGTGCTAAGATGACCAGGCAACAATTTCTATTATAGGCATACATAATTTAATGTGGATGAACAAAGGAGATTCGAAATTAAATAAAAAAAGTTAAATGATTTCAGAGGAAAAATGTGATAGAGGATCTATCTTTAGGATGCTTGATAATGTTTTTTCCCTCAATCAAATGGTTATATCATTATGTGTTAGGTCAAAGCAATGATGTTATTAGGTAATATTGATATAGTAATTGATATTTTTTCCATCCTATATCAATATCTACATTTAAAAAAATAATAATTTTTTATTAAATGGTGAAACTTACATTTAGAAAAGAAGAAATAAATTTATGGTACCAAACAAAATGAATCTAATAATATGAAAAAAAAATTTAATGAAACTATTAATATAGGACAAATAAAATATGATACACTAGCCTGCACAATCTTGCCTGAAGATGGTTTTTTCAAGTGTAACCATAGTGTTTTTGTGACAGTCACTTATCCTTGCCGGCACGGACACAACTGCTGTGACCATGACATGGGCACTGTCAATGCTGGTGAACAATCCGCACGTCCTAGAAAAAGCCCAACGAGAATTAGACTGTCATGTGGGAAAGGAACGAAATGTCCAAGAATCAGACATGAAGAACCTGCCATACCTCCAAGCCATCGTTAAAGAGACCTTGCGCCTTTACCCGGCAGCCCCACTTTCAGTGCCACATGAGTCGATGCAAGACTGCCAAATTGGCGGATATCATGTCCCGGCTGGGACCCGTTTGATTGCGAACCTTTGGAAGATCCACCGTGACCCGACCGTTTGGCCGGAACCGGACGAGTTCCGGCCGGAGAGGTTTCTCACCAGCCATGCAGATGTGGATATTAGGGGGCAGCACTTTGAACTTATTCCATTCGGGTCGGGTAGGCGGATGTGCCCGGGGATCTCATTTGCCCTTCACGTTATGCATCTCACCCTCGCCCGTCTCCTGCACGGGTTCGAGTTGGCTATTCCATCCGGTGGTCAGGTGGACGTGAGTATGGGTGTTGCGCTAACCCTGCCCAAAGCAACTCCTTTGGAAGTCAATTGCACTCCGCGCCTTCCTTCTCATCTCTATGGCAATTAGAGAAGATAAGCTGCTCTTTCTGCGTTTGTTTGCTCTTATTGAGCAGCACCGGTTGCTGATAACTAAGTGGTTTGTTATGTTGCAGTTTATTCGTAAATTATGAAGAGCATAAGGCTTTCCATTTCATCTTCCTTTGTTCTGTGCTCTAAAAAAGTGACTTATTTTTAAGCAAGTGAATATTAATATCTCAATCTAAAGTTCATTGTGAAGATCATAAATACATTTTCCTTGCGATGTAAAAAGCAAATATGATGAGCAATAGAAATCATGCTTTTGGTTTTGTGAAAGAGGAGCACTTTCATCTTTCTCTCTCTCAACCTTGGTTCACGCTAGGCCCTTGTCTTGGGCTACAATCTAGGTAAAGAAGTAGTCAACTCACTTAGCTAAGAGGTTAGAGCATCACATTTGTAATGCGATGGTCATTGGATCGATTCTCTAAAACTACAGTAATGATAAGATCTTGTTTTATTTAATTTAATCATCCCGACCCATTTGTGAAAGAGTAGAACGAATGATAAATATAAATCAGTGGCTTGTGCACACCATGAGGCTGCTCTCACAAGGTGAATACTTTCCCTCTCCATGCTATACTGGTTGTGGTGATCTTGTTTATACTTTTTACTTTAAGTATTTCATATCCCACTCTTATATAATTGATTAGCTCTAGAAAAGGGCATGAATTTCTCCTTGGTGTGCAAAGGTCGTGTCCTAGGGGCTCGGCCCCTAAAGATTAGTATGTCATGCCCCGCCACACCCCCTTGACCTGAACCCAATCCGAGGAGATGCAACAAGGCGTGATGAAGCAAAAAAGTTGACATAAATAGGCTAGATCGAAGCATACAACACTACCTTTTCTACAAAAGTAATTAACAGAAGATAAAAAAATTAATTAAAGTCTCTTAGCTCAACACATTGCCCATATAATTTTATAAACATAATAGTCACAAGCCTAAAAAGGTGACAACATGTCTAAACTATAAAAAAGTTATCCATAAAATATGTAAAGTAACAAAGTTTTAACATATGTCATTACATAAGTATTTCTCGTCACAAAATAGCTAACTCACAATCCATGTGAATCAACTCTCCTCCATACTTGTAAAATAACTCATTTTGAGTACTTACATGGCATAAGCATACATCCCCAAGACAAAAATAACACAATAAGGGGTGAGCTTAGCTTAGTAAGGATTTTGAATAAAACATAAAGCTCACACATAATCCTAAAGAATCATAACATAAATCTCATGCAAACCGGTGTTAACAACATAACAAAAGCATATCAACCCCTAAACCCTAAACCCATTCAACCTTTGGAAATTATCTTTCATGCATTATACATCCTCAAACAACATCTGCTTATTATGGTCTCACTCATATTTTATAATCGTATATACATAGCCTATGCATTCATTCAAATCTCATAATTCATTCACATTTTACATGAAGAAGTATTATCATTTCATTCACATCATGCATGATCAAGTATAACAATCTACATTCATCTTACATGTTCAAGTATAACAATCTATATTTATTCCGCATGCATGTTTAAGTTTCATCATTCCATGCGCAACTTGTGTAAACATAAACATTATAATTTATATGTGTAAATACCATGATGAATGTCTCACACTAGATAAAAAAACCTGTCCACACTGGCCAAAGCCTAAGCAAACTTTCTCACCCTAAAAATCTTTAAAAAGATATTTCAAATTATTAAGAGGAAGACTATAGCACTTTCGGCAAATCCTTACTCGAAATTGTACCTCATAAGCCGGTGCACACGACAAACCAAACTGGATTCTCAAGTCGAGAATGTCACAATAGTCTGTTGCATTATAGCATTTTTCTTTTCTCACCTGGAGAGGAAACATGCCCTCAAATGCAAAGAAAACCTCACCCATAGGATAGAAGGACCTCCTCATTGAACAAAAAATTGGCTATTAATCTCCGATACCTACGACATCCAATATTGTTTAATTATGGTTAAACATGTTTAATCACTGCTTAATAATTATTTTATTATATATGCAACATGATACATATGTAAGCAATGCTAGGTGCAAACAAGGAAAGATAATTATACCCTAAGCAGTTCTATTATACATAAGACATAGTCCATACGTGGCAAATGAGATCATGTAAGTATAAGTAAAAATAAACATATATGAACATGTTCATAACTAAGCTAAAACATGTAAGACATCGATCGTACATAATTAATTTATCATATATGTAGGCATTTATACTTCATCATGATCATATTCTAACAGTAACATAAATTGATTATGAAGAAATCATCAAACTCTTACTTAAAATTAATCATGCACTCATTTATCTTCATACTAACTTAAGTAGATGTTTTAGCATAATCACAACATATAACTCATACAATTTCGTAAAAATAGTAAATAAGCTCTAATAACCGTGAAAATTTACGTAAACCTACATCATAGTCTTAATTGTATTATGCATGTATATCATACAAAAATAAGTAAAAAATATAATTTTTTTATTTAATTAATGAGACAATGCACTTTATCTAAAACTATCGACCTTTAAATTTATGACTATGCCAATGACTTACCGTATTCTCAACAACTTAAAATTGTTACAACATTCTCATAATATACATATCAATCCATCATAAAAGAGAAGGAACCAAAAATTATATGTTTTCATCCTTAAACATGCTTTTAAACATGAAAACAGAGAACCATGTTATTGTACAACATGTATTTTAAAATATATAATAAGTACATAAAAGGTTAAAAAAAATTAGAAAAATTATGAATACTATCTAGACATGATAATCTACTCCTAAAAAAACTTTGAGAGGAAAACATAAAGTAAAAGTATCTAAAATGTAATCAAGAATCCATATAAGAGGCTAAAACTGAGTTAGTCATATCAAATTTTCAAGAACATGATTTTACCTACAAATATATTGTTAATGCAAGTAAAACCTTATCAAATAAAACTCTTACCTTAAACAAGATTGTAGAGCCTTAATTATCCTTCAAAGCTCAAAGAATCCCCACCCAACAAATTAGGGGTTCATTAGCCTTAAGCAAAAATCTAACATTTCCACCAAAAATAGACTCAAAACAACTAATAATTGGTAGATCTAAGACCCTCTTATATATAAAAAGAAAGTTACAAGATTTAGCATTACAAATCAACATAAAAGAATGAGCTTCATAGGAAATAAACCTATAATCCCAATAGAAGATAAGAAACATGAAATTTTTATGGCAAAATTGAAAGAAATAATAAAGGATAAGAAAGATTTACCTTGGGATTAAGATTTCCTCTCTCAGAATATGGGTAGAGCCTCTCCAAGTTTCCCAATCTCAGCCCTTCCACAAATAGGAAAGAGGCTTATGTTGCTATTTATAGTAAGTCAATTTAGTGGGGCTAGAAATTAACCCAACAAGGCATAAGTGAACCCATACATGTACAATAGACCCCAAAAACTGAATTGACCAAACACAAGCCCATTTAAAGAATAAAGAGAGGGTCAGCAGCCTAAGAGGTTGGCACACTACCTTAGACATGGGCCCTCAGGTGAGGCTCTTTTCCTTAATTAAGGAAATAAATGAAAAAAATGGCACCGATTAGTGTGGCTCTTGGTGGATTAAGCTAGATACTAATGTTTTCTCACTAAAATAAAAAACAAACCCATAAACTTAATGCTTAAAGCAACCCATCACACAAACAAACTTAGAACAAACCAAAAAAATTAATAGTTGACAATAGTTAGAAAATAGTAAAACTTATAAATCTTACATAGTATGTGCTAGCCCTTGATTATAATTTTGATTAATCTAAGAATTAGTCTTTGAATTATGGATTATTGCATATATGTTGTAAACTGAGGTCTACTTAGGAAAATTAAAAGAGAAATAACAAAAGAGAGAGCATAACCCTTACATATTTATAGACATTAAATAAGAGTACTAATCCTAATAATATTCCTAATTAGAATATGCCTCTAATATTAGTCTAAGTCCAAGAATAATAAACTTCTAATTACCCTAAAATACTTTAACTAATAATTAAATCCTAATTGTAATAGGCATTGAAGGTAGGACCCAATCCTTAGGATGGGCCATAACATTCCACCTTACTTCTGCTCCACCTCGTCCTCGAGATGGTATTTGATTTGTGCAGTTGTGCAAATATGCACAAAATTTAACTTTATTGAATAATATCTCTAAAGGCGGCTGGTGAATTGCCCCTTCAACGGATACAAGCCTCATCTATATCCAATGAAGGGCATGATTCACTAGATGATGATATATCAACGTCTCTAATGATCCGTCGCATTTGCGACATATTGGTAATCAACAAGTTATTTGGTTTTCTGTTCGAAACTATTCTATGACTAGCCTCTATCGTGGCATTGATAATAAAATGGCCACCAAGTGTTTTGGAAAAAAGTAGGTCATTGGTTCGGATAAATGACATTGGTAGCTATCATTTGTTTGATTACACGACATCATCATCAGCCATGTGTCTCCAAGTATTAATGCTACGATCGTATTCTTACTAACAATCAACCATAGTAGATGACGTGTATGTGTCTAAGCAACTATCGTGAGAACTGCTATATGATCGGTTGAAGTTTTATTCCTTTTTGCACTTTATGTGACACGACATTGACACATATTGTTTGATCGAATAAATGCCACATGGCTGAATGTGACTTTGTGTAAAAACAAACATGATAACATGTATTTATGTTCGAGTGGATAATTACAAAATAGGGGGCTGAAAAAAATAAATTTGTTAGTTAATTGTGTCATGAAAAAAGTCTAGTTTCTAATTATAATTCATCTGCCGTAGGATGAAATTCCTCGTTGATTAGGGCCTGAAGAATAGTAGCGCAGATCTGTGGCCTAACTAAGCATATTAGCTCGAGTTGTCTAAAATCAAGCTGAAGGACGCCCCTTACCAGCTTCACTACTTAGTACATGAGATAGAAACTACAATCTTCATTTGTTTCTTGGTATAGGCATTTGTTGATCTTAGTCAATGGCCACTGCCTTACACCCTTTATCTTAAGGGCCTTCTACATTCCATTTGCAACATATTTCCTGACACTGTCCGCCGCTGTAAAGTGGTGACCATGGTCACCCTTTAGAGGATTGTACCATCTAAATCGCTTCTCCCTGTAGCGGACAATAAGAAAGAGAAAGTGGCCCGTGACATAGATAGGAATGTAACCGCTCTCCTTGTTAACATTCATGTCTCTAAACAATATGTCATGACAACGTTAAAATAGTGTTGAATGGCAAACTTGTCAAAAAATCAGTTGGGGTACCTGCCTGGATATCTCAAATTGCGTTCATCAAGAAGTTGGAAGAAAATGTCTATGACCTACAACAAACAAACGTGCTAGTCATGACAAAATAGTCGACAGATTGTGACATCGTTCATACGATAAGTGATTATATCGTATGAATGATAACACGACGAATTTACAAGTTGTGTATTAACCAACAAGCTATTTTTACTTCAACCATAGAGACAAAAATTAGCGTATTATGAAAACAATGAGATGAGCATAGATTGTGTTATCGATAAACTGATAAATAACTATTCAATTTCGTCAGTTATGCAATTGTGTGAGTAATAACATGATAGAGTTTAAAATATATGACCAATGAAATGATATTGCCTCATTCATTATGCACTCCTGCTTTAACAAAGATAGGTAGTTGGTGTAGAGGAGAGTTTCTATGAGCCACGGCTTGTATGGATTCGATAAAAATTCCATGATAATGTCCTTATCTGCTTCCTTCTGAAGCACCAAGTGGAACACCAACTTTGTGTCAAGATAGTCATTTGGCTGCAGACTGAGCTCCTCCTTATTCGCAGTATCCTCCTTATTCATCTTCTTCACAATATCCTCTTTGATCTCTATCACATTGTAGATACTCTCCACTACTTCCTCATCAACTAGAGGAGTATCTGAAAAAGTGCTACACTAGAGCCAATGATTGAGCTTTCTAGTTCTAGGGTGGGAGACTTTGGAGGCAGCTTGCGGTTGCCTTTTCTATTCATTTAATAAGTAAGCTGTCACATTAGTAAAAAAAACGATATGCACGCCAATTATCTTTTAACTTACACGATGAAACTCCATATCTTATTGATGGAAAAATTGAAAAAAGACTAATTGTGTTCACGATCACACGACCACAACCAAATTGTATTCGTAACAAATGTTTGGTTCAATGATCGTGTCATCGATCACAAGACCATAACAAAATCGTCTTTCTTAATGCATGACTATTTAGGCTATTGTGTGCTCGATTACACGAATATCCCAATATGAAACACAATACATTAGAATGTCATACTTACTCAAATGAATCCCTCATCCACCGACTAAGGGATAGGTACTGGTTGATCTTCATGGGCAGATGGTTGACTAGCTTCCCTAGATTTTGAAGCTTTTGACTTGAGATGAACCGACGGTGATCCTTCGATTCTTGGAGGCGGGGTTGATGCATGATGGACTTCCGGTTGAGGGGGTTCATGTAGCTACTCTATCTCTAGTTCCTTAGGGGGATGCATATGATCTATGAAGCTAGTTGCCATCTCCATATCGTTCTTAACACGCTAGAGTACAACTTCAACTTGCTTCGTGTTCCATCCCTGCTGACCGTAGAGAATAGCCTTCTCCAAAACAACATCACAAATTCCTGTCAGGACATCAACTGGCAAGACGAATGATTCAATGACATTCTGGCCGAAATATACATTCCCCGATGTCTCTCCATGGAGGGCATGGATGGGTCTCATTGGCCGAAAAGTCTGCGTGCCCACCTTCTTAGCCTTTAGGGTCAACCTTTGGCCATCCATCAAGTGTGCCTCTTTGATAATTGGTGTGATTCATATAATAATTTGCGAGTCTAGCTTCAGCCACATGAAGACCTCCTCATACTACTTCCTCATCCGGTATGAGCTAGAATCTTCTTCCTCGCCTTTTCGTTGGCCGAGTCAAGTTTATCAACCTTTTCTACGTCACTCAAAAGTTGGGTAAATCCTGGCAAATTTCAATGTTCCTGAATATAATGGCACTCCATGGTAAGTGTCACAGGTGTGAAGCTTGCCTAGCATTCGCTCTCGTGATGGCCTAGCTGCACTGTGCAACCAATGGCCAATGCTCTCCAACCTTCTCAATCATATGCACAAGGGAACAAGAAATCGGCAACACAAAGCTATGTCAGGTGCAAAGGGGCTCTGCCCAATGCTATTATATCTCAGTCTGTCGAAAACACAAGGCAAGGAGAGGGCAAGGCTGATCAACCAAGTCAAAACACAAAGCTTTCTAACTGGCCATGGATGCCTGCTCTTTCCCTTAAATAGGATCAGCCTAAGCCATCCTAGTGCTAGTAAAAGTTACATATCCCACCCAAACAAGAGTTCCCTCCCTGACCAACTCTCCTCCTATAGGCAGGTCGCCCTAGCCCAAATCAAGAACCAGCACCCTACTGCCTTCAAGAGTCTGGTCCTCTTAGGAAATTGCTACCTCAACTCCTACTCGAGCTAGAAGTGTTGCTGACTTGCATAGATGAGTCCTGCCCACCTTAGGAGTCCGTCCCTAAGTGCAAGTGGCATCCAGCTCGACACTAGAGTCCTGCCTGCATAGGGACTCTACATCAGCCTGCTCTGCAAGTCGAGTAATCCATCCATAGGAGAAGGTGTTGGTGATGGTTGGGGAGCAGTCATCAAAGCCAGAAGAATGGTGTACTGGTGTTGCAATGAAGGAGGAGGTCGATTTTTGAAATCGACCAGTATCCGAAGAGAGAAAGTGACATTTGGGCCTCTTGTGCGCATTTTTATAACAAAAATTGGATACAATATGTGCTGATGGAATTGTGAATTATTTTTAAAGTCTTAGAGATTTTTGATTTTTTTTTAAGATTTTATCTATTCAAATTTGAAGAAAAAATTCCTTTTTAAGGGGGGAGATTGTGACACCCCATGTTTTATTGAGGAAAATTACCTTTTTTATTTTTTTTTTTTATTCACGAGAAAGCCACTAACACATTGGTGCCCTACTCATGGAACAAGTTACTCCTAGCAAGCATCGACACATTGACAATATTCTAATGATAATTGCATACATCAATTATTTCAAAAAATGGGGCAATTTTACAGTTTTGAGACTCTTTAAGTCATTACCTTAGTATAAAAGAGAGTGAAACTCATGATTATGAGAAAAAGGAAGACTCCAAGGAGTCCTGACAATGGTGAGAGTGATCATAAGTAGTTTGGGGGGAGAATTCGCTTTGGAGAGGAAAAACCTCGCTTCGGTTTAGGTGAGATTGCAATATTCTATATACAGAAGTGTGATTTTCTTCAAGTTCTTGATGATATTGAATGTGTGCACGTGATTTTTTTAAAGATACCATGGATGAACATACTATAATGGTGAATTTGAAGCTAGAATGTTTTCAATGGTCGATTTATAAGACAAACTATTTAGAACCTTGATTTAAGAAGATTTCTATGAGTTTTTTTTAATAGGAAAAGTGTTTGAAAAGGTTGTGAGTCTCTAATCATTCTCTCCCAACCATTGGCAAGGTCATTTACACATCGGTGTTTGTACTGATGAAAGCAGGATGAACAATACCCTTGCATGCATGCAAAACCATGCATGTTGACTAGTCATCAACAATGAGTCCAATGCATTAATGTGACATCAGTGAGTTGGGCATTCCCAATCAATCCACTATCGGTGGAGGTTCCACACGTCAACGGGATTACCGATGGTCATTGATGTTTTGGCCGATATGTCGATGGAATTACTGATCGTCATCAATATTTTGGCTCACATTGAGGACGTTATCAATGGTGCCTCAAAATAAAAGAAATTGATTACGATTTATGGTAATGATTATGTTATATAGTAATTATGTAATTACATAATTTTTGAAGAATTTTGGATGTATGATGGGATGATGAACAAGCATGTATTAAGTAAAGGTTAGTAAATCCTACTGCATGTGTATGAGACCTTGTGATGTGATGATTGGTCACCCAAAATTGATGCATTGAATGCCCAAAGAGGATCCTGGTGTTGGATTCGCTCATCAAGTGTGTAACGACCCGTTTTTTGGTTACACTTAACCTGGGTGGGTTAAGGGTAATTTGGTAAATTTTTTATTAAGTGTCGGGGATTTCAAGGGATGAAACCCCTGTAGATAGGTAAGCTCGTAGTAACGAGTGTAACAGATCAAAGAACGTGCAAAACAGAGGCCGGGAGCAAAAGCTACTGCCCCGGGAAGCATGCTACATGGGTGGGGCCCACTCGAAAAGAGTAGGATAACCTAACCATGTGTATTCTTGTTCCGAAGGGCTCGTTGATACGAGTCCATCGGTATGTACAACGCATGATTTCGACTTCAGCGTAAGAAGATATTGCCTGTTGAAGTTTAGATATTTTTGGATTAAAATAATATGGAAAAATATTATTTTAATCATGTAAGACAAAATAGCTAGCATCATCCTGATGCCAGCAGCTGGCGTCAGCAGCGCCGCCCAACACGCGGTGCAGCGCCGCATGGCGGGGGGCCCGCGCGGTGACCCGCATGACGCGAGGCTGTCCGCGCGTCGTCCAGCCCGCGCGGGGTGCGACCACACCCTTCTAGCATGCAGCGCGGCTGCGCACTTCACGAGCGCGGCCAGCACGCGCACACCGCGCAGGTGCACAACGCATGGCGCGCGCAGCTCTAGGGGCGTTTCGTATGCCCTTGGCTTCTCCCCTATAAATACCAATTCCGTTTCATTTTCCAAGAGAGTTTTCCGATTCGTTCGGTGTCAGTTTTCTTCCGTTCTTGAGGCGTTCCTAGCTAATTCGAGGGTGATCTATGCAATGGCATGGTTCATCCCTCAAGTTGGCGTCCCTAGAAAGGGGAATGGCCTGGGGCAAGAGGGGGCTCTATCCACCACCCTCCTGCCCTAAGAGAGAGAGAGCGGCCCGGAGAGAAAGGGGGACTCCGTCCTCCATCACGGGCTGCATTGTGGGTTGTCACCCGAAATAGGGAAGGATCCGTCCTTCACCAAAGGGTCACGCAGTATGGGGAACATCCCGGGGAAAGGGACGTTTTGTCTGTCACTTACGGGCACAAAAAACGAGAAATCTCTGGGAAAAGGGAGAGTTGATCGGGTCATCTTTCGGTGCAAGGCGAAGAATGTGCGGAGGCTAGAGGAAGCTCCCTTCGCTATCTCCGGATCCAAAGGGGATGACTCCCAGAAACGAGCTTCCCGAATACCGCTAGCTCATGAGACATAAGGGAAGTAAACATTTCTAACCTCCTGTTTGAATTATAAAATGCATGTGCTAGATAAGGGATACACTATGCCATGATATGCTATGATCCTTTACATTATGATATGCTATGCTTATATGCCATGATGTGTGCCGTCTCGCTCTAGGTTAGAGTGAGACGGGTTGTGCATGTTTTTACACTATGATATACTATGCTTATATGTCATGATGTGTGCCGTCTCGCTCTGGGTTAGAGAGAGACAGGTTGTTTGTGTGTTTTATATTATGATATGCTATGCTTATATGCCATGATGTGTGTCGTCTCGCTTTGGGTTAGAGAAGGACATGTTGTGTGTGTGTTCGGTCTCGGCTCAGTGATAGAGCGAGACCTATGATTGTGTTCCATCTCACTGTATGATAGAGCGAGACGTGTGATGCGTGCGGTCTCGGCTAAGTGATATAGCGAGACAGGTGATGCATGTGGTCTCGGCTTAGTGATGGAGCGAGACGTGTGAATGTGATGGTTTTGCTCTGGGATAGAGTGAGCCATGTTGTGGTGGTTGTGTGGTGCTCGTCTCTATGATAGAGTGAGATATGTGTTGTCGGTGTTTTACGGGTTTTTGTATAACCCCGATTAAATATTCGAGTATACATATGTGTTTTCGTATGGTTTGATGTATGTTGTAGCCAATAGGCAAAACTACGTACGGATCCGATCGTATCGGAGTAACATCGAGGATGTTATCCAATATGTACGTAGGTAACCAACGGCAAGGCAACATTCGCCCAATCCGAATTAGTTATATAATTAGGTTTGTTCTGGCCTACGCGTAATGGAGCACTAAAGTTTCGAAGCACGTAGAGGAACAAGAAGACTCTCACACTTAGAGTTCGGCGATTCTGGTTCTGGGTTTAGTTTTTATTGTATTTAGACCCCTGGCCCAGGTCGGTTTCTGGGTCGGGGCGTCACAAAGTGAGTCATTTAGCAATGTAAAACACATGGGTATGATATGAAAAAAAATCATAGTCTACCTGCTCCCCAAGGGTGGGTGTAATGCAGATTCACTCCCCTAACCTTGTATTTAGGTTCAAATGGAGTAGAGCATTAAAAGATTATTAGTCCCATCCAGCATAATACATGATGTTTTGCATGGTAGAAGCGATCTCAATACTAGGGTTCATGAACCTTAGTGGGCTTTGCTTCATGGCATAGATAGGGCAAGGAAAGCTTCAGGCAAAGACTAAAGTTATGCTTGGGTAGTCCAGTATCAAGTTTAGTGAGAACTTCTTGATGAGATTATCATGTCTAGTGAAGCTTGAAGTAGAGTTCTCTATTGTAAGCATGTTTCACTTAGAAAGGTTTGTATGAATAAGGTTTTTATGGTTTTCAAGTTGTTTTTACAATAAACTCCTTCTCGGTATGTTTTGTCAAATTACTTATTTTCAATTGATTGTGTAATGTCCCTAATTTTGTCTACAGTTTTTTGTGACTTTTTTGCTCATTTTTTGACGGGGAATTTTGATGCTACGACATATTTGATTTTCCTATTTTTACCTAGAATTTGTAACAGTAAAATTGAGTGTAAAGCTCAGCTACAGGTCATGGACCTTAGCGTGCCTTAAAGGTTGTTGGCATGAAAAAGAATGAAAATGAAAGAAAATGAAAAGAATAAAATAATATATACTGAGAGATGAGAAAGAAAATAAAAAGTAGGAACTAGCAAGCGCATTTTGGAATCACATGGAATGCCCCAGTGTCTCTCTCTCTCAGCGTTCTTTTGTTGGGAGTGGCATCACTAGCTGTTGGCTCCCTACTGGCAACAGCAGTGTGCTACCCTAGACACCCTTTCCCCCTAGTCATTTCCATGCCGCCCCTATTTCTAGACACCCTCTAGTGCTCTGCCATCGTTGACCGGTGTTGCCCCTATTCCACTTAGCCACCATGGTCTTGGTGGCGTTGGCTAGAGCCATAGGCACCCCCTCCCTACTCCCCTCCTCCGCCCTACTGCTCTACCCTTCAGCAAAACCGAACCCACCAGATCTCTATTTTGCCTCTCCGGAGTCTTGCCGCTGCCTCTAGTTAGATATAGCTCTGCCCGGCCACCAAGGCCATGGGGGAGCTGGCCAGAGCCGCCACCACCCCTCCCTTATCTTCTCTCCTCTGCGTCTCTCTTTCTCCCTATTTTCTATTACAATAGTTGCCAGCAGGTCGCCAGTCTTTGGTATGCCTCCCTTGGCTCCTCACAGGCCGGTGGCAGTCCTTGACGTTGCCGGCAGCTGTTTGGCCTCTTCTGTTCAGAATGAGCTACTTTCCCCTTCCCGGACTCTTGTTGTTCCTCTATTGGTGCTAAGGTAGAGGACATTCAACTTGGACTGTATATCTGACCCGTTGAACCCACACCCAACTTGACCTAATTTAAAATAGGGTCACAATTAAAGTTTCAAAATTTTACCCATTTTAAGAGTAACGTTGGGTTGGGATTTACTCAAATAGCCCAACCTTGACCCGATTATTTAACTATGTCATGACCCAAGTTGGATAGATAAAAAGAAATTCACTTATAATTCTATTTTCTTGATATTTTTATTTTATTTTATTATCAATTAATAATTTTTGTGGGTTTTTATGATTTTACATATGTGTCTTACAATGTTACAATGCTCTCTCCCATTCTAACTTTCTCAAATAATATGTAAAATGTTTGTCATCTATTTTTAATGTTGCAATGTATTTAAATTCCTTCTATGATTGACTCCTGCAAAGATAACACATAAAACATTAAGTTAAAAAATATTTATTAACTTAAAAAATTAGGGTTGCCCGCATACCCAACCCGACCAAAGTACGGTTCGGGTTTGCATTTTTCACCTATTTAATAAATAGGGTCTGGTCATGATTAAACCCAATTTAAGTGCAGGTCGAGGATGACTCAACCAGATTCCTAGCCCTAGTTGGCACCGCGAACCGGCCACCGAAGTGCCATTTTGCTACATCCACGGGCCCTTTCTGGCCGACTGGCCTTGGCACAGTGATGACCAGCCCCTATTTTGACATGTTCCACTTGGCTTGCCTAATTTATGCATGAGCCGTGTAATGCACAACACCCCCACCTCTACCCTTTTTCCATTTTGTCATCACGGGCCACTGAATGGTCTCCGACTGGCCTTTCTGTAGCCACCTTGTGAAAGAACATATGTGTCATATATAATGTAATTCACTAATTTTGTAAATCAAAACTATGTTAGAAATTTTACGTATGTAATTAGTCTTAGGAGTCTGATTAGATTTATTTTGTAGTCGAGTTAGGTTTGGAATTGATGGACATGAAAACAGGAGCAAACATGTTCTTATGGATGAAGACTAAAGAATGTTGATGGAAATAGAAATTCATTAAATACACCTTCTCATAAAAAAGTCACTTAGAAGAGTTTAAAAAATAATTTTGACAGTTTTAGGAAGATTTAGGGTAAAAAAGATTAAACTATAATTAAACAGTATCATCGATTGAGCTCTAGAATAGACACTAGACAAATCGATTGCTTATGAATTATTGCACAGAAGAGATACATCGATCGATCACACAGGCAATAGATAGATTTGCACAAGAATCATCCCTTTGTAAAAAGAAGTCAAGAGTTTTTCAATTGATTGCTTCATTGATAGATTAATAAATCAAGGAATCATGCTCTAAGAAAACAGTGAACCATCAATTGTTGTTTGGAACGATGAATCACTAAGTTTTAGTTGCCTTAGAAAAGGTTTTTCTAGAAGAGTTTTCATTCATAGTTGAAGTCAAAGACTTAAATCTACTTCGAGATTTATACAAAGGCTAAGGTATGAAAATTTTGAAAATAGCAAAACCTAGAAAATATTGGAGAAGATAAGAGAGTCTTTTACTCATTGTTTTCCTATAGAATTAATAGAAAGCCTTAAAAGATTATTCATGAAGGATTCATGGTGATGCACAATTGAAGTGAGAAGGTTTTCACATTGCAAATACAAGAGGAGTGTGAGCCAATTTTTTCAAAGGAAGTTGAAGAATCTCAAAAGGTGAATCAACAAATAACAGAGTCTTTACTTTAGTTGCTAGAAGAAGAATACCAAGAATAAAACACAAAAAGGGAAAGCTTCAAGTATTCAAAGAGGAAGAATTGAAAGTCAACAATAACGACAAAGAAGATTGAACAAAGGAGTCTGTGTCAAGTCTAGAGGTTGATTGGTTATTTTGCGTCTTATAAGTTTTATATCGTATTAGTTCATTAATTTAGCCTTGGTTGAGGCAACTGTGGATTTTTACCTGAGTTTGGGTTTTCCACTATAACACCCCAACCCGAAAAATCGACCCAGACCGAGGACTATTTGGAAAATAAAATTGGAGTTTATTAAATTTAAACAAAAAATTAAAACATGACAAACCAACCAGGAGTGGTAGACTCTATGTACAAGAGTCATAATGTTCTTCTACGCACTACAGAGCTTTAGCACTCTGTTCTGCATAGCTCAGAACAAACCTAATTTTATAACTAATTTTGATTGAGCCAACATTGGTATACCATTGGTTGCCTATGTACTTATTGGATAACATTAATTATATTATTCCAATATGATCAGATCTAAATGTAGTTCTGCCTAATAACTATTACATGCATCAAGCATTACAAAATAATATACGTTAAAATTTGTATATCCGAATAAAATATTCGAAGTCAGACATAAGCGAATAAATCAGCAGACTACACATCTGTTGTGTACGATTGTGCACGATACTCATGCTCTCTTTTATTATTCTATGGCATAGCACTATTTATTTTATTATTGTCATACTTTATTGTCGTCTGGGTTAGTGGCCGGGATAGCTGACCCACTAACTGGGTTATTTGGGTTATTTGATGTAAACCGGACTGGGCTGGTTCAGGTGGTCTGGGTCAGTAGGTGGTCGTCCACCCATATGGGGGCGGCCTTGCTTTCAGTTGGAGTTTATGCAATTTGTGATTCTCAGACCTCTCCCCTTTCTTCAATAATTCTCCCCTTTCCCTGCGCAATTCTCCTAGATACCGATCGTGCCTACATCGGGCACATCATTGGTATCGGAGCTTGTGCGATCCTCGACCATGGTGTGTGGCAAATAGGCTGTGGTGCAAAAGACGGCGTGTGAGAAGGAGGCACCAGTGCCATCTTCAGTAGATAGTCCGCAGGCCAATTCCACTGCCAGCAATGCCAAGCTGTCAGAGATCCTCACAACGGTGCAAGCCCTTGCGGCCGACCTCACCAGAGTGAAGGTACAGCAGGACGCCCTGGCAGCGCGCATCATGCCTGTACTTCCTGCACCGACCGTTGTGACTCCGGAGAAGGGCGAGCCCTCGTAGGCCCCGGAACAGACCCTAACCACCACCCCAGTGCTGGCCGGCGCCAACTTGGGAGGACGACCCTATCTTGCAAGCTATGGAGCTGGCCAGACAACATTCGGAGGGAGGCGCCAGGCCTGGGACATGCGAGGCACACCAGGTGTTTGTGAAAATGCACCTATGATGCCGCCCCATCCTAACCACTTCCAGGACGCTGAAGAGGATTGGGACGAGTTCCCTCAGCATGGTGGGGGTCAAAGAGCGGGCGCTGAACCTCGTCTGGCTCGCCTGCAGTTCCCTCGCTACAATGGGGATGACGATCCGGTTGAATGGTTGTATAAGGCTGAAAAATTTTTCACCTACCAGGGCACTCATTCATAGACAAAGTGCTTGCTCATCGCAACCTTCCACCTTAATGGCGATGCATCTGTGTGGTTTTAGAGTTTTGAGAAAGAGGTGCGCTACCATACATGGGCAGCATTTTCCGATGAACTATGTGTTCAATTTGGGCCTAACGAATTTTAGGATTTCAATGAGATGTTGTCCTCCATGTACCAGACTACCACCGTCCGTGCATACTACACTGAATTTATGAAGGTGGCCAATCGGCTGCCCGACTGGCCGGTAACCGCCCTGGTGGGTACCTTCAAGCGCAGCCTCAAGCCCGAAATTTTTGAAGAGATGCGGCACTTTCCATGCGCCAATATGCAGGACGTGGTACACCACGCTTGCATCAAAGAGGAGAAATTGACCAGACAGCGCAGAGGGGGGCGGCTTGGACCATTGGGCTGCTCTGTTCCTAGCGCCACCCTTGCTCATTCGCCTCCCAGCAGTGTTGTTCCTGGCCGACCCAATCAGCTACCTCCTCCTGCAGGTCCGATTGTCCGGCGTTTAACTCCGGCTCAAATGGAGGAACGTTGTTCAAAGGGGTTGTGCTTCTGCTGCGATGAGAAATTTGTGCCTGGGCACCGCTGTTCCGTTAAGGGCAGTCTTCTAGTGGAAGTAGTGGACGATGGCGACGCAGAGTCTGATGGCTCGGCCTTGTCCGCCAGTGACGATCTATTGCCAGAGATATCGGTGCATGCATTTTCTGGGGCTTTTACACCCTGCACGATGCGTGTCTAGGGGTTCCTCAAGCGCCAACAGGTAGCTATCTTGATCAACAGTGGTTCTACTCACAATTTTATTAATGATAGGGTCGCTAACCGCCTTGGGTGTTTCATATCGGACTCCAAACCCTTTGATGTACTGATCGGCGATGGCAAGCACCTCTGGAGCAATGGGGTGTGTGCGCAAGTTACTTTGTCTATACAGGGCCATGCACTTGTCGCTGATCTCTTCCTGTTGCCGACCAAAAGGGCGGACATTGTGTTAGGTGTGCAGTGGCTCCAGGAGCTCGGCGATGTAGTCTGGAACTTTAGGGAGATGTGGATGGACTTTGAGCTTCAGGGGCAGTGCGTTTGGTTGGAAGGCTCTAGGCCGGGCACTCTTCTCTCCGCCCATTCGTCAAGCAGCTTGTACCGGTACGCCCCCCAAGGACTCCTCTTACAGAAGCGTGCAGTTATTGAGGTGCCTCAAGATATAGTGCCAACCGACCTCCAAGAACTTTTGACGGATTACCAAGACCTGTTCGCTGAGCCACAGGGCCTTCCGCCTCGTCGTTCCCATGATCATCAGATTCCGATAAGGCCTTGCCACTGGTGCAAGGTAAATCGGTGATCATGGTGGTGGTTGACCATTTGTCTAAGTATGCTCACTTTTGTGCGTTGGGTCACCCCTTCACTGCTAAATCAGTGGCGGACTTGTATGTTCGGGAGGTGGCGAAGCTTCATGGTATGCCTCGTACCATTGTGTCTGATCGTGATCGTATCTTCCTTTCTCAGTTTTGGCAGGATTCTTTGCCTTACAGGGTACGTCCCTTCATATGAGCACTGCATATCACCCTCAGACGGATGGGCAGATGGAAGTCGTCAACCGTTGTTTGGAGCAGTACTTGCGGTGCTTCACGATGTCATAGCCCCGCCGTTGGTTGCAACCTCTTCCATGGGCAAAGTGGTCCTATAATACTGCCTATCACACGTGCACAGGTTTCACTCTATTCGAGGTGTTGTATGGCCGCCCTCCCCCTACTATTTTGTCGTATGTTCCGCATCGATCTTCGGTGGCTGAGGTGGATTATATGCTACAAACCCGAGATGAGGTCTTGCGTCAGTTGAAGATGAATCTTGCTGAGGCTCAGAATCGGATGAAGCAGCTCTATGATGGCCGCCGTACTGATCGGGAGTTCCAAGTTGGCGACTTGGTCTATGTCTCTGTCTTACCATAGCGCCAGACTTCTTTATTTCAGCCCGAGCACTCCAAGCTCACTCCTAGGTTTCATGGTCCATACCCGGTGGAGGCTCACGTTGGTCCGGTTGCTTACCGCCTTTCCTTGCCGCCTGCTTCCTTGGTTCATCCTGTGTTCCATGTGTCCCGCCTTCGCAGGTTTGTTGGTGATCAAAATTTGGCTGTGGATGCATCTCCTCCGGCCCCAATGGGCCCTGTTCCACCCCCTGATCCTGCTCCTGCGTTTGTGCTTGAGAAGAGGCGGGTTCATCACTTGGGTCGCATTGTTACTGAGGTGTTGGTTTCTTGGCAGGGTCAGCCCTTGGAGGATGCAACGTGGATGCTTGAGGATGATTTCTTGGCTCGTTATCCAACTTGGTCGCCTTGAGGACAAGTCGACTAGCGGAAGCGTGGTGGAGTGTTGTGTACGATTGTGCACGATACTCATGCTCTCTTTTATTATTCTATGGCATAGCACTATTTATTTTATTATTGTCATACTTTATTGTCATCTGGGTTAGTGGCTGGGATAGCTGACCCACTAACTGGGTTATTTGATGTAAACCAAACCGGGCAGGTTCAAGTGGTCCGGGTCTGTAGGTGGTCGTCCTCCCATATGGGGGCGGCCTTGCTTTTAGTTGGAGTTTATGCAATTTGTGATTCTCAGACCTCTCCCCTTTCTTCAATAATTCTCCCCTTTCCCTGCGCAATTCTCCTGGATACCGATCGTGCTTGCATCGGGCACATCAACATCTCACTCTATCATAGAAATAAGCATTTCAAAGTAAATCGGATCAGAACATATCACAATGGATCGAATCAAAACATATCATTATCCATTAGATCATAGCAAATCATATATCTTAATTAATACACTAACATTATAAATTAAGATGCATGCATATAAATCATATTAAATTGGAAGATTAGAAATGCTTACTCCCCTATCGTTTAGGAAATAGCAGCATGTGGAGTTGCTTGTTTCTTCAAATTGACCTCCCTATTAGGTCTAGAGATGGCGGCAGAACCTCCTCTAGCTCTACAACATTTTCCTTCATTGCGCCTCAAGCCAACAGACAGATGCTCAGGACGTTCCTCTCTTTGTAACCCTAAGGCAATGGATATAACTTCCCCTTAACCCAGGACACTTTAGACTTCTCGTGCCTATAGGCAGCGAACAGAAGCTCCCCTATCCGAAGACACATCTTTCTCTACATGCCTGTAGGCAACAGACAAACTGTACCCTTACCCAGAGACTCTTTCCTATTTACTTGCCCATACACTACGGACAAGATTTCCCCTTAGCCCGAAGATGTTTTTCTCACTGCATGGCACTTTGGTGGAGGATGGAGCTTCCCCTAATCTTGGCCACTTCCCTTGTAGTGGCCCAATGACAGAGGATGAAGCCCCCTCTTCTTTTGGGCCACTTCTCTCTCCTTGGTGCTCGAGGGTAACGGGCAGAGTCACCTCTTACCCTATGGCATTTCCCCTTACACTGTCACCAACTTAAGGAATTGATTCTTCCATTACGTAGAACACCCTCGAATTAGCTAAGAATGCCTTTTAAATGGATGAAAACAGACTCAAAACAACACTGAAAAATTCCCCGGAAGATTAGATGAAATTGGAATTTTTAGAGGTACCTACGAGCGAATGAAAGGGACACATGCAACTGCGTGTGCCACACGTCCACGTGTATGCGATGTAGCTTTGCGGTTGGCGTGCGTGTGAGGTGCGCGACAATGCCGCACATCACGTGGTTTCATGTGCGCGACACATATCTTGTCATGGTTCTATGTTGTGGGTCTTGCTCTGCTAATGTCATCTATTTTTTTCTTCATTATTTTATTATTATTTCACTCAATTATAATTCCAACTTCAAAACGGGATAACTTCTTATCCCAAAATCGAAATTGTGTGTTATTCATACCGATGGACTTGTATTGATGAACCCTTTCAAAATAAACCCATGGGTAGGTTATTCCTCTCTTTTTATATGGATCCCGCCCATGTGGCACATTTCTCTAGGTCACAACTTTTGCTCCTGACCTCTGTTTCATGTGTTCCTTATTTCATTACGCTCGTTATTTCGAGCTCTGCTCATATACTTGGATTCCATCCCTTGAGACCCCTTAAAATTTAACTAAAAATTGTATAATTATCCTTAACCCTTTTGTTTAGGTGTAATCAGAACACGGGGTGTTACATTTTTCTACCCTTAAACCAACTGCGTCCTTGCAATTCTCCAAACACACTGTTTGAAAACATAACAAAATCGAAATAAATTCCAATTGTTATTCAGATAGTAATCACAAGCAATATTCCAATAATTTACTATGGGACACTTCATTTAGAAGCACAATCCAATAAGTTATAATTGGATAACATAATGCGATAACTACTCGGATAAAACACATACTCCGATAGTCTAAACTTGGATATCACAAAATGAAATAAGATAAATTATAATCGAATTAAACACTTATAAACAAAATCTAATAAAATTTTGGATATCACATTCATAAATAGGATCCAATATTTTAAGATCGGATAGAACAAAATCCGATAGTTCATGATTAGATAAACACCTTAAACACAATCTGGTTATTACTTTGAAATCAGATGTCATTATTCAAAGTCAAAACACAATAGTGAGGCAGGGTTAATGAAATCCTTTAACACAATTCCAAAACCCTTCAGAAACACAATTCGATAATTTATGATCGTATATAAAATTCAAAACAAAATCTGATTATTAATTTAAATTTGGATAAATCTTATCATACAAAATCATTTTTTGGAATCAGTGTACATCAAATCAGAGTAGATTAGACAGATCAATCCAGAAATTTTTAGAATTAAATCGTTCAATAGATCACATAATCAAAATCTGATAATTAAAGATCAGATAATGGAATCTAATTATTATTTTTAAAATCAGATAAATTTTTAGAATCAAAACAGAATAGATAGATCAGAGTTGTGATACCGAATCTTGTTCCCCCCGGTACTCATGGAGCATCGAGAGGCACAGAAGGCAAGGAGCTTTCCCATGATGCTCCACACCCATTCGCGCGCCAGAACTAATTATTTTTATCAGTGAGTATCTAGATAGAGAGGACACTAATACTCCCAGGTTTTACCCTGGAACTACCAAGAAAGTGCATGTATTCAAACCATAATGCAATGCATGTAAATCATTTACGAATATGATATTTTTCTAGTAAACATGGCTAATAAGCATAAATTTTGAATTTAAGACCTCTTACACCATAGTTTGAGTTAACATCTAAAATAATGTTAAGTAAAAATTTTATGAAAATGATTATAATCTTTTCATAAAATTATTTGTCAAAAAATGAGTCATTCAGAAAGAATTTGATTGCAAAACATATGCACAGTTTGTCAGTTCATCCGAGTGATGAGAAAACCGAAGTAGTGATATCAAACGGTGTTCCCCCGGCACTCATGGGGCATTGAGAGGCTCAAAAGGTGATGAGCTTTCACATGATGCCCCACACCCATATGCAATGAAAACCTATTATTTTTCTCGGTGGGTATCTAGAGAGTGCAAGCACCCATGTACCATTATATGCATCAGATAAGAATTTTTTATCAGAACAAGTGTCAATCATAATCTTTTCATGGAATCATTTGGAAATTAAAACATCGGACAAAAAACATATCAAAAATCAATCATACACTTTTCATAGAGGCATTTAAAAATTAAAGTGTCTGGAAGAAAATAAACTTTTCACATTTAAATCAGAATGTATATTCCCAATTCACAACATACTCAGAATAAACATTTCAAATCAGACTTGAAATTGAAATTCATCTCAATATCTTGTAACTACCCACTAACCCCATGTCCCATACCACGGGCATTCGATGGTTTCCCCATAGTAATTCTACTAGCAATAGAGACAACTTTACAACTTCAAATCCCTTTTACCAAAACACAAAAGATTTGAACTCAATGTTAAATCCACCAGTAGACTCAACCCTAGTGCAGTCCACTAATACCGCATGTTCCATACCATGGGTATTTGGCGGTTTCTCTTAGGGAATGCCACCGTCTTTGAAATTAATTGAATTTAATTTCAACACACCAGTAGAACTAGTGCGAGAGTAATTTGCTAATACTATGTCCCATACTACGATCGTTTGGTGGTTCCTCCTAGGTAGTTCCACTATTTTTCTAAAAATAACTTTTAAAATATAGACATTTCAAAATTGAATTTTAAGTCAATATAACGGTGAATTTACTGTAGAGATTTCTACTAATATCTCACGTCCCATACCATGAGTGTTAGTGGTTTCCCTTTGGCAACTCTGCCCCCTTTCAAAATAAATTCATTTTATAAGCAAATATTTTTTTTCGAATCAAACAGTTTGAAATCAAATTTTATTTCCAACACACTAGCTAACCCTAGAGCTACCCACTAACACCTCAATCCATACCACGGGTGTTTCATGGTTTCTACTAAATGGTTCCACTGTTTTTCAAAAGAAATATCTTGATTTTTTAAAATGCGGGCATTTTGAAGTTATTTTTTAAGATATTGGCAAGACTAACTTTAGAGTTTTCCATTAACACTCATATCCCATACCATGGGTGTTTGGTGGTTAGTCTTAGGTAGTCTCACCATCTTTTAAAGTGAATGCATTTTCTAAAACAGACAATTTGAAATGAAATTTTATTTTAATACCCTAGTAGAATTAACAGTAGAGTCTTTCGCTAGCACCTCGTGTCCCATATTACGGGCGTTTGGTGGTTACTCCTTAGTAATTCTACCATCTTAAAATAATTTTGATAGACTATTTAAAATTGAAGTCACTAGAATCTTTTGAAAAAAAACTCATGTAACAAATGTAGAGCAGATATTTTTTATTAATTCAAATTCAAAATAGGAATTTGTAAAATCAGAGTTCAGATCAAATCGACGCCACACATGAAAAATAGAATTTCAAATCATGCCTAATCAAAATTCACAAAATAGGACTTCGTCTTGAATCCAATGTAACACATACAAAATGGAATTTCAAATCAAATTTGATACAATAGAAAGTTCATATACATCATGTTCTAAAAATCACCTTCAATTAAAAATTAGAATTTGTAAAATCAAAGTTCGTATTAAATCTGATGTCATATATACATAATAGAAAGTTCAAATTCAGAATTCGTATAAAATCCATTATTAGAGTTGAAACAAAATTTCAAATTAATTTAGATTCAACATAGGATTTCGTATCAAACCAAGATTCAGAACATAATTTTTAAATAATAACCATTTCAAAAGCAAAATTCATAAAGTCAGAGTTTATATCAATTTGAAATAATACAAGTTGGACAAAAATCCCAAACCATTTCTAATTAAACAAATGAGAATTCATAAATATCATAATTAAGAGCAATTTCGATGCCACACTTGTAAAACTAAATTACAAATCAAAACCAAGCTTATTTATAAAAAAATTCTAAATCATCTTAGATTCAATATACAATTCATGAAATTGATGTTTGTATCAAATACATAGCAACACATGGAAAATAGAATGTGCAAATCTTAAATTCAAGATAAAACAATTAGAACAAGATCCGAGATAAATTTCTGATAAAAAATGAGGATTCAAATCAAATCAATATATATTTTTAACACTTTTTCCTTTTGCAGACAAACTGGGGATTATTTGGAAAATGAAAATGGAGTTTATGAATTTAAATGAAAAAAATTAAAACAAGACCAACCAACCAGGAGAGGCAGATTGTGTACAAGAGTCATAACGTTCTTCTACACACCTACCCGAAGATACTTATCTCTCTACAAGCCTATTATCCCAGAGATGTTTCTCTCACTGCATGGCACTTTGGTGGAGGACGAAGCCTCCACTACTTTGGGTCACTTCCCTCATGGTGGCCCGATGACAAAGGATGAAGCCCCCTCTTCTTTCTGGCCACTTCTCTCTCCTTGGTGCTCATGGGTGACGGGCAAAGTCTCCTCCTACCCTAGGGCATTTCCCCCTTATATAGTCACCAAATCAAAGAATGGACGCTTCCATTGTGTAGAATATTATTGAATTAGCTAAGAATGTCATTTAAACGAACGAAAATGGACTCAAAACAACCTCGGAAACTCCCCCGAAAGATTAGATGGAAATTGAAATTTCTAGAGGTACTTGCAAGCGAATGAAAGGGATGCGTGTGACTGCGCATGCCACATGTCCGCACGTATTTGATGCAGTGCCACGGTCGGCGCTTGCAGTGACACTGCGTGCCATACGGTTTCGCATGCACGATGCTCGTTCCGCAGCTCAGCACAGCTCTGGCTCAGCTAATGTTGTCTATTTTGTTTTTCCTTCATTATTTTATTAATATTTCACTCAATTACAATTACAATTCCAACTTCAAAATGCAATAACTTCTTATACCGAAGTCGGAATCGCGCATTCTTTGTATCTATGGACTTGTAACGACGAGTCCTTTGAAACTAGACCCACGTGGTTAGGTTATTCTACATTTTTTATGCAGGTCCTGCCCATGTGGCACATTTCTCGAGGTTATAACTTTGTCTCCGACCTATGTTTCACGTGTTCCTTATTTTGTTACACTCATTACTTTGAGCTTTACTCATATACTGGGATTCTATCCATTGAGACCCCTTAAAATTTAACTAAAAATTATATAATTACCCTTAACCCCTTAGTTTAGGTGTAATCAAAGCACGGGGTGTTGCATCCATGATAAATTATCATGTGCTTATGTAGTGTGCATGCCTGATTTGATGGTTAGATTGATCATAAATGATGCATATTGATTAGGTTTGGTCATTCTGCTTCAAAACAAATTCTTGCACATTAAGGTTTGAACTTGTAGTCTTTATCTTTGTAAGATAATCGGACTAGGAGCAATCTATGAGAGTTTAATATCCAACTAATGGGAAATAGTGGATCACTAGACTGCTCCTAATCCTAGTACTTTAGCAAGTAAACACTTAAAAGTTCTAGCCTCTATGCACATGAATTTGTTTT
Organism: Saururus chinensis; assembly: GCA_035235625.1. Classification (NCBI taxonomy): domain Eukaryota; kingdom Viridiplantae; phylum Streptophyta; class Magnoliopsida; order Piperales; family Saururaceae; genus Saururus; species Saururus chinensis. The sequence goes on from CP141142.1 coordinate 25,494,264, forward strand.
GAAGTGGAATACACAAACCGATCATCTAATTGCCATTCATCATCAATCAATCATTAAACTAAGTATGTACACCACATAATCACATAAGGATTTTTACATGGAGAACACCAACCAGGGTTAAAAAATCACAATAGCCTCAATCAAAGGCTCAATCAATGCACTAGAAACATATAGATCTTACAAGACTCAAAATAACCATCCAACCTCAAGAATTGATACAAACTTCTTTTGTTCTATCTTCTTCATTGATAATATTGGCATTCAATTTCCTCCTTGAATCCTTGTAGATTTTCCTCTTCGTGTTTTTCTCTTTATTTTCTTCTTCTAGAAGCTCAAACAAAGACTTCTTCCTTGTTTATTGATTTACTACTTGGGATTCTTCAACTCCTTTGAAGAACTTTGCTGACTCTCTTATAAAATTTCTGTGTGAAATCTTCTCACTTTAGTTGTGCATCAATATGAAGTCACCGTGAATAATTTCTTCAAGGTCTTTTGTGAATTCTCAAGGAAAACGATGTGTAAAGGATTCTCCCTTCTTCTTTAATATTTTTTAGATTTTCCTCTCTTCCATTTCGTCCCAGCTTAGCTTTTATATAGGTCTCCAACTCCAATTGGCTCTTTGACATCAACTAGGAAAGAAAACTATGTTGAAAAGGCTTATTTAGGGCAACTAAACTGCTAGCAATCGATTGTTTCAAATAACGATTGATCGTTCACTACTTTCTTAAGGCAAAACTCATTGAGGGATCAATCAGTCTACGAAGTGATCAATCGATAAACTCTTGGCTTCATTGAACAAAGGTCTCATTCAACTGCGGATCGATCACTTCTCAATGTGTTGTGTTTAGCGATCAATCAATTATACTATATAATTATTGTTTTACCCTTTTTATCCTAAAACTATCTTAAACCTCTAAAATCACTTCTAAAACTTCACTAAGCTACTTTTGTATGAGAATATCTACTGAATAAACCACTTAAACCACCAACATTATTTAGTCTTCAGTTTTGATTCATAAGAAGTAGAAGGTTGCTAGTTAATCTTGATCAAGGATCTCGGGGTGTGCACTAGTGCGGGAGATAGACTAAGGGTCCGTTTGTTTCAGCTGAATCTGAATCTGAAAAGTTATCTTAATTAGCTGAAAAGTTAATTATCTGATTTAGCTGAATCTAGAACTGAATTAGCTAATCTGAAATTGAATCTGGAGCTGAATTAGCTGAATTTAAATCGGAATCGAAAGACGTTTATAAACTGGTTAGGACATTCACAAATGATCAAAAACTGCAACTTGCATCTTCAATTTAAGCGTCAACTTAACAAAATTAACCTCAGTTAATTCTGGGATCCATTCCTTTTCAAAATAAAAAGAAAAAGAAAAAACATCATTATCTCTTGCTTCAGTAGCCACACCTGCCTAGATATCTTATCAGTCTCGCGCAAGTTACAAAATGCCAGCCAATTCTATGTCTTTATTCAATTTCTATAATCTTACAATAATATGGCCTTTCGAGGCATGCAAGCAATATTTATTGTTTCCTCCCAACCTCCCAAAAATTTAGACAACTAACAAAGTCTAGAACTTTGAGAGCATATACAAGAGGCTTATCCAGCCAGTTAAAGTTCATGACTCTTCTCAAGCTTGCATTGGATGACAGAACAAGTGGTGGCATGTCCAAAGACTGTTCATGCCAATCTAGCCTAGTGTCACTATCAATGCCATAGATCCTCTTTATGTGGAATTTCTTCCCTAGGTTGATCACTTCTTTGAACGGCCCTATCTTGAAGCCGTCGGTAACTAGCCCCAGAGAATTGCTTGGTTCCTATTTTAATTTTAGGGGCATCAATCTCCTCAGCCAGCATGTCTGTGGCTGAAGATGTCCTCGTCACTGGAGAGGGAGGAGCACTGTAGCTTTTGTACTTGGTTTTTGACCGTGGAGACTTGTTAAGTGTTCTGATGATTGCTTCCCATTTTGGGATAGGCTTTGTGTCCTCTTCTCCCAGTACATTCCCAGCATTTAGGGGGACTACCTCTTGAAAACTGCAAACATGAAGTTGCAAAAAATGTGGACAAGAAAAAACTGGTAAATTAGCAATTAATTGAAGGCAACTGTGATATTGTTACTAGGTTCATGTGCAGTTAATGCAATTTAAAAGTTACTTACCCGAGAATGTACATATCAACTGGCTTATTTGTACATAGCCATTCATCAATCTCAAGTTCCTTCTGAGAAACTCAGCAATCATGCATAGTGTACAGTGGTTTTGGATCCAACAACATCTAGAGTAATTTCTAAATTTTCTAAACGAAGGAGATCAGAAGTTACTGAAATATTAAAGAAAAAATATCACATGATAAATTTGATGTAGGCAGAATTCTTTTCGTTTTTTTTATAAATTTGAAATGATGTGACAATCATTTCAAATTTTAGCAAGCTAAGTTACAGTCAATTGACAAAATGAAACAACGAGTGGTCAAAAGTTACCTGCATCTCGGTCTGGAACAACAGGATTGGGTACCCTGTACGCTGTCAATCTCATTCCAACCTACACTTCTTGCATCTTTAAACAACAAAAAAGAACAAACTCATTGTTTGGGAAGAATGATAATTCATTCTCAGTGTCGACTTCATCTTCACTCTCATTCTCAGTGTCAACTTCATCTTCACTAAATTCATGCACCTTAGGCTTAATGTTGAGCCATTTCTTCACCACAATTGCAGGCCAAAAAGGCTGCAAAAATATGAATTAAAACAAATTGCTGATTGTAACAACTATAACTGAAAAGGCAAACCAAAACACAAAAAGCAAGAACTATTAGGCACTAAATGTATGCATGGGAACGCTTTGCTTTCCTGGTTCTCATCGTTGCTTGACAGTACACTGAAGATTGAAATCCAATACAATTTAGTGAGGGAGAAACTCAACCAAAGTCATGACTGCAAGTCTACCACAATTACATATTTATATCTAAACTAGACAATTATTCTTCAGATAGACTTCCCAAACCATCCTAAGAACACAGTCTGATGGAAACCGCCGCTAAGTTCTGAGAATGCAAGGCTAGCAAGAAGAGGAGAACCGGTTGTAGGCAGAAACAAAAAGGACAAAAAAGTGATGAACTATTGAATGGGATTCCGTTCCTCCCTCTTGTAGATTACTGGACCATCTCAATTGTTAGGTGTTGAAAAATGTCTAGGAAGCCATTGAAAATTCAAATTATCAGCCTAAACTCAAAAAATAAAAAACATTATATACGTGCATGTAAATTTGTTAGAAAATTTTAGTGGGCAGTAATCTCTCCAAATCTCGAAGCTCGCAAGCAAATAAATCTCAGCTTGGGAAATTTTTTGTTTTTAGGATGAATTCAGTGTTGCAGTCAACAAAGTTTTCTACACTATTGAACAATTGATGCAATAGTATAAGAAGCTGAGCTAGTGACTACTAGAAATTGAAACCAAAACAATCAACAAGCAATAACCTGAGGAAAGAATAACTGGGTCTGAAATTTGAAGCATAGTGCCCAACAGGAGAGAAGCAGGGGAGACGAAGAAGAGCAATTGGCTTCTAAATCTGAAAGGAAGCACTTGCCTGAGACGATAGCACAGGTAAGCCGGGCTTTTCCAAGTGAGTGGATGACGATGGCTCAAGGGAGCAGCTACACCGGCGGGGTTGGGCGGTCAGGGTTGGACAGAAATATACCCTCTCCAATTTTCGCCTTCAATTTCCCCGAGTCCTGCAGAGAGGTTCCCGGAACCGTCTACGGTGAGCGACGACTTTCCGAAATGGCGGTGAATCCGGCATAGAAAGAGAAGCTAGACTCTGCTCCTTCATGCAGTTCTTCGATCGGCAGGAACAACGATTCGATTGGGAGATGGGACAATGACGGAGATGACGAGGGGGAAGGCTAGGTTCGTATAAAGGGCCGTTGGATACCATGGACGATTTGCAGGAGGCTTCAACTATAGAGGTATAAATGGTAGGCGAGGGATGGAAGAGGGGAAGGAGGCGGGGATGGAAATCGCGATCGATTTTCAGCAAATCAGCTAGCAAAACCCGTCTTATTTCCTGGCCAAAATTAATAACGTGAGCTTACTTTTTAACTTAATAAGCTCAGAAATAAGTTCCAAACAAACAGCCTTATAAGTAGGCTTTTACTTGACTTATAAGATACTTAATCAGATAAGCGCTGATTAAGGTAAACAAACAGACCCTAAGACTGATTAGGCGTGAGTGTAGTGTGGTACATGTTCCCTTAGATTCTTCCGTGGAGTGGATAGTAGACAAACCTTATTGGATGGAGTACTTTAGGTTCATTTCTACCACGAATCAGCAAGTATACCCTTGCCTAGTAAAACAGTGGTATTCATCACTTCATCTGGGTGATGGTGATTCTTTAGTTGGCATTGCTAGAGGCACACAGGTTCATGTCATGCCTCATATTATTGTAAATGTTATTCAGTGTGAGCGGAGGCTACTTACATATCCGCACTTTGATGGATTTAACTTTTCGTTGGATAGTGAGTTGACTTGGAGAATAACTGGTCTACCCAGAGGTAGGGATTTGGACACATCCCTCCTGGCTCATTCAATGACATCTGATTATGGACTGCATTGCTCAGTATGATATCTAGAGTGCAAGGAAGAAGTGGATCCCATGATGGTCATTCTTCTGCATGGTCATATGCATGAAATGCTTTCATATATTTATATTTAGTGTAGGATATTTACCTCAATGCATCTTAGAATTCCATGAGGAGAGATAAAGAAGGTTGAGATGGGACCTATAGTTGTTGTAGTTGTTTGTAGCATGATGTGTCATACTCAGGGACATGATAGAGAAGATCAGGAGTAGTAGGTACCAACAGATGATCTAGCATAGCAAATTTACCCAGACAAATTAGTGACATATGCAAAGTTTAGTGCTTTCATAGATGAACTACGTTAGGGTCTTGTTGACATCAGGAGGTTTCTCAGAGACATATTCCAATGAGCAGATAGTGAGGGGGAGCATTCTGATGCACATGATGATGTTGGAGTTGTTTGGTCCTTTTGTTTATTTGTCACTTTTTCATGTATTGATGTGCTGGAACTTATTTCAATTCATTTTATGTTCTATTTGACTATGGGATATATTTTGAAACTGATGTGATTATGAATATGTGATGAACATATTTTATTTGATGGATTATTTATTTTTAAGTCTTATGGTAATATTTATGGCTTGATTGTGCTTAATTGAATATTTTTGTTAATTATTATTTTTTGTCTATTTGTGTCAAAAAGGGGGATAAATGCTTCATGAAATCAAAGTGCTTATTTTCTTACTTGTTTGGACATTACTATGCAAATATTTTTTATGAGTATGCAAGATAAGTACAAGTTGATACACGGCTTTTCAAGATTAATTCTAAATTATCTATGTTAAGTCTTAGTGTTGTCAAGTTATATGTACAATTTAAAAGTTAATGTACTATGTCAAAGAGTTGTAATTTCTATTTAATTTTCAATGTTGTAGTGTTTTGTCATGAAATAACTAAAGGGTGAGATTGAAAGAAAATATGTGTCATATTTAATATAATTGTCTAATTTTGTTGATCAAAATTATGTCAAAAACTTCAAGTATATAATTAATCATAGGAATCTAACTAAATATAGTTGTGGTACAGTCACTACAATAAAATTGGGTATTAGTGACGCTTATATAAGCGTCGCAATAAAATGCGTTGCTACAAAGTGTTAATAACGACATATTAACAACCGTCACAACAAAAACTAATATTAGCGACGCATAATATTAAGCGTCGCTAATGGTAGACTATTAGCGACGCATAAGTAAAAACGTCGTTAATACCTAACCTTTTAGCGACGCTTACGTTCATGCGTCGCTAATACTTAGGTTATTAGCAGCGCTTATATAAGAGTAGTAGCGACGCATAGCACTATGCATTGCTACTAAGGGTACTAGCGACGCTTATCTCTAAGCGTCGAGTAACCTTGCTAGTAGCGACACATGTTAATGCGTCGCAACTACCTATGGTTTAAATAAAAAATTAAATGAAAAAGAGAGGGGGAGGGGGAGGAGAGAGAGAGGAGGGAGGAGGGAGGGAGAGTGAGAGAGGGGAGAAAGGAGAGAGAGGTGAGGAAGGAGAGAGAGAAGAGGGAGAGAAAGGGAGGAGAGAGAGAGAGGAGTGGAGAGAGAGAGAGGGAGAGAGAGGAGAGGGAGGAGAGGGAGGAGAGAGAGAAAGGGGAGAGAGAGAGGAGAGAGAGGGGGGGATTTTATTTTTATGTTTTTTTAAAAAAATTAATTTTTTTATTTAAAAAATAAAAAAAATAATTTAAAATAAAATACTAATAGCGACGTATAGGATTATAAGTCACTATTAGTACACGTATTAGCGATGTATCTAATTATGCGTTGCTAATACATGTACTAATAGCGACGAATAATCTTATATGTCGCTATTAATATTTTAAATTAATTTTTTTTATAATTAATTTTAAAAAAAAAATCTTAAAAAAATTTGAAATTAGAGGAGAGAGAGGGCGGAGGGAAGAGAGAGATAGGAGAGAGAAAGGGTGGAGAGAGGGAGGAGGGAGAGAGTGGGGAGAGAGAGGGAGGAGGGAGAGAGGGGGAAAGAGAGGAGAGGGAGAGAGAGAGGGAAAGAGAGGAGAGGGAGAGGGAAAGAGAGAAGAGGGAGAGGGAGAGAGAGGAGAGGAGAGGGGAGGGAAGAGAGGGGATAGGGGAGGGAAGAGAGGGAGGGTGAGAGGAATTTTATTTTGAGTTTTTTAAATTTTTTATTATTTTTTATTATTTTTTTAAAGTAAAAAAATAATTAAAATAAAATACTAATAGCGACGTTTAGCTATATGTGTCGACTATTAGTACATGTATTAGCGACGTATAGGAATATACGTCGCTATTAATATTTATTTTATTTTATTTTTTCATTTTTAAAATTAATTTTTAAAAATAAAAAATTAAAACTAGAGGAGAGGGGAGAGAGAGAGGGAGGGAAAGAGAGGAAAGGGGGAGAGAGAGAGGGAAAGAGAGGAGAGAGAGAGAGGGAAAGAGAGGAGAGGGAGAGAGAGAGAAAGAGAGGAGAGGGAGAGAGAGAGAGAGGGGAGGGAAAAGAGAGAGAGGAGAGGGAAGAGAGAGAAAGAGGGGAGGGAAAAGAGAGAATAATATTATTTTGATTTTTTTTTTTAAAAAAATTATTTTTAAAATAAAAAAAATATTTTTAAAATAAAAAAATAAAATTAAAAATTGAAATTAGAAGAGAGAGGGGGAAGGGAAGAGAGAGAGGAGAAGAGAGAGAGAGGGGAAAGGGGAGGGAAGAGAGAGAGGGGGAGAGGAGAGGGAAGAGAGCAAGAGAGGAGAGGGGAGGGAAGAGAGAGGAGGAGAGAGGGAGGGAGGAGAGAGAAAGGAGAGAGAGGGAGGAGAGAGAAGAGAGGAGGGAGGAGAGAGAGAGGAGAGAGAGGGAGGAGAGAGAGAGGAGAGAGAGGGAGGAGAGAGAGGGAGGAGAGAGACAAAGAGGAGGGAGGAGGGAGAGAGGAGAGAGAGGGAGGAGAGAGAGAGGAGAGAGAGGGAGGAGAGAGACAGAGAGGAGGGAGGAGAGAGAGAGAGGAGAGAGAGGGAAGAGAGAGAGGAGGAGAGAGGGAGAGAGAGGGGAGAGAAGAAGGGAGAGAGAAGGGGAGAGAGAGAGAGAGAGAGAGAGAGAAGGGGGAGAGAGAGAGGGGAGGGAGAGAGGAGAGAGACGAGAGAGGAGGGAGGAGAGAGTGAGAGGAGAGAGAAGGGAGAGAGAGAGGAGAGAGAGGGAGAGAGAGGGAGAGAGAGAGGGGAGGGAGAGGAGAGAGAGGGCAGGGAGAGGAGAGAGAGAAGGGGAGTGAGAGAAGGGGGAGAGAGAGGGAGGAGAGAGATAGGGGAGAGAGAGGGGAGGAGGAGAGTGTGTAGAGGGAAGAGAGAGAGAGAAATGAGAGTGAAGTGAGAGAGGTAACATTTTAAAATTATATTAATATATTATTAGTGACGTACGTGGAATTGGTCGCAGATTAAATGATATTAGCAACATATTAATCGTGTGTCGCAAAAAAATATTGCCAAATAGCGACGCTTCTAATGAAGCGTCGCCAATAAATTTTGTTTGCAATGCTTCTGTGAAAGCGTCACAATTTTTTTTTGTTTTTTTGATGATTCTAGAGAAGCGTCGCAAAAACTTATATTTTCACCCGCGCGGGCAATTTTCTTATCCGCGGGAAATTCTCGCGCACGGGCAAAATTCACCCGCACTTATTAACTGGCTCTTCCCCTCCCGTTTTCGACTCCGGTTCCCTCCCCTCCCCTCACCTCCCGTTTTCTCCTCCGGTTCCATCCCTTCCCCTCCCATTTTCTCCTCTGGTTTCCTCCCCTCCTGTTTCTCCTCAACTTCCACCCTACGCAGCCGGCAACCCGGCACCACCCACCAAGGTGGGCTCTTTTATGGGTCGTGCTGCCAAAATGGAGACCCTGGGTGGACGCAGGGGGATGGCAGAGGCGAGCTGGACGGAAGATGACAGAGGCGATCTCGGAGGCGGGCTAGACAGAGGATGACAGAGGCGAGCTCAGAGTGGGGCTGGATGGAGATATTGGCGGTGGATTCTTCCGGTGGGAGGGGAGGCAAACCGGCTGGGCTGGGGAATCGTAGAGGCTGCCTGGGCCTCCTCCATCAGTGTCATCATGGTCTCTTCATGCTCGTCCTTCACATGATTCTTCCTCCATTTTCAATTTGGATTTGAGTTCGATCATCTCCAAGATCCGAGCTTTTTGAGGATGGGGCTCATCTTCTTTGTCTCCGAGATCTCCCTCCTCGATGACAACTACTCTCTTTTGGATCTCTCAGAAGAGCCGAAACTCCTGCTCTGTCTCCTAAAGCTCCCCCAAGTGTCGTCCCCTCTCCATACCCCCCTTGCCCCTCTCTGCTCCCCCCTTCTCTATTCTCTCCTGAATCTTCCCACCCCCTCCCCCAATTCTACTGGCCCCATTCACCCCCACCCCAGCGCCGGATCTAGCTCGGCAGCTAGTTTCCTGTGCTGTCTCCTCTGCTTGCCCTTTTCTCTCTTCTCCCCTGTTCCCTCCCCACCCCTCTATTCTCCCCTATTTCCTCCCCCACCACCCCATCCTCTAGCCGACAGCTGAGGGGCTCCCGCTTCTCTAGCCGGAGCCCCTTCCCTTCACTAGGCTCCCCCTGCCGGTAGACGGGCGCCGAAATCCAGTGCTTGTAACCGGTTTTAATTTTTTTATATTTTTTTACTACTAGCAACGCAAAGGAAAGTGTCGCTAATGTTTATTTTTTTAAATATATATTATTAGTGACTGATTGTTTAGCATCGTTTATTTAAATTACGATTTTTTAATATTATTAGCGACATTTTGAAAAATGTCGCTAAAAACTTTTAGTGACAGATAGCAAACGTCACTAATAAGTTTTGCAAATTTTTAAAAAATATGTAACACATTAGCGACGCTTAGGTAAGCGTCGCTTTAATAATTATTAGCGACGCTTTATAAAAAGCGTCACTAATAACTTATTATTAGCGACAAAAACTTAAACATCGCTAATGTATAATATTAGTGACGCTTATTATAAAGCGTCGCTAATGAGCAATTGCGACTGGATTATTATCGACGATTTTAGCAACGCTTTTTATACGTTGTTAATAATTATTAGCGACACTTTTAGGACTATTAGCAACGCTTAAAAGCATCGCTAATAGTCTTTTTTGTTGTAGTGAGTCAGGTTTGAAATTGATAGACTTAATAAATAAAAGCAGACGTGTTCTTATAGATCAAGGCTGAACACTAAAGAATGTTGATGGAAAAAGTGATTCATTAAGCATACATTCTCATACAAATGTTACTTGAAAACTTTTAGAAGTTATTTTGGAGGTTTCAAACTGATTTAGGGTTAAAAAGATATAACTGCAAATAAATAGTGTCATCAATCGATCGCTGGAACAAACACTATGTCAAATCGATCAATAACTTATAAACTGTTGCACGAAAGAGTTACATCGATCAATCGCATCAATAAGAGATTGATTGGCACCTAAATCAGTCCTTTGTAAAATGAAGTTAATAGTTTATCAATCAATCACTTCGTAGATCAATCACTTGAAGTATCATACCCTATGAAAATAGTGAATGATCAATGGCTGTTTGGAGTGATCGATCGCTAGTAGTTTTAGTTACCTAAGATAAGTATTTTCGGAAGAGATTTCATTCCTAATTGGAGTAAATAACTTCAACTGACTTGGAGACTAATATAAAAGGCTAAAGTACGACGAATTTGAAGAGTAGAATACCTAGACAATATTTGAGAAGAAAGGAGAAGTCCTTCATCATTGTTTTCCTAGAGAATCCACAAAAAACTTTAAGCACATGTTAATGGTAGATTTATAGTGATGCACAACTACTAGAGAATATTCTCACATAGCAAACAAAAGAGAATACACAATAAATTCTTCAAACGAGTTGAAGAATCTCAAAGTAAGATCAATAATAAACAATAAAGTCTTTGATTGAGTTGCTAAAAGAAGAACAACGAAATACAAAGAGAAAAAGTTTTACGGATTTTGAGGAGGAAGAATTGCAGGCCAACAATGAAGAAAATTGAACAAAGAGAAAGTGTTATTGTTTATGGAAGTCTAGAGGTTAGTTGGTTATTTTGTATCTTATAAATTCTATCTTGTTAGTATATTGATTTGACCTTGTTGAGGTTGTCTTGGTTTTTCACTAATAATACTATATTTCATAGTCTTTATCTTCATTAGATAATTAGACTAGGGGCAATGTGGTAATCTGCTAGGTTGATTAGACAGATTTTAAACTCTCACTAGCTTCTCAGTTTGTAGTTTTTCCACCTTTTTATATGTTTACTTTTAGGCATGCGAGAGTATCTTTTGTCATTTTTATTAGCTTGTTCATATATAACGGACAATTGCCCAGATGTGGATCTTGTGATTATTTCAATGTATATATTTATTTAGATGATTAAATATGATATTATCACAACCAAAGTTTGTGAAAGTATGACTTTTATGCCCCCAAATTTTTGTTTAATATTTTTGTAAACTCATAAAATAGTTGTATCTGTTGCATATTATGAAGGGCGACATGACATAATTTTCCATTTGGAGGAATTTTTTTACACATAGTTGTTTAAATTGTGGGCATGAAAGGGGCGTTAGTTGTGGGAGATAATTTGAGAACAATCACACAAAATATAGCAAAAAAAGTTACACAGTGTCGTCAAGTGTGTTTTTTTGGTATGCAAAAATTACCGCATGTAAGTTATGTGGGAATTTTTGTGTGATAAGATTTTCCCGCATTATTTAGATTCCGGTGATAGTTTTAGAATTTTCCCCATTTCTTTGTAGTTTGTTTTCAAAATTTTGTATTTATTTGTACTCTATACATGTGAAAAAATTGCCACACTTAAAGTCTAGCATAGTGTGGGCCTTCTAGACATGAACTATTACTATATATTGGGTACAAGGCCCACACTATGCTAGACATGAAGTGTGACAACTTTTGTAATGTCTACAAGTGTGCAAATAATTACGTAATTTTAAGGCAAACTAAAAAGTCCCATTTAACTAATATGTGACAAATTTTTCACACACAAAAATCACATTTACTACCCAATGTAATTTTATTTACTACATATTCAATTGTTAAAAGTATCACACACGGCTAACCCCCTATGTATAAAAAAGACATAAATGACAGGTTTGAAAAATATCACTATAGTTTTCATGAGATACTTTTATAAAAAAATTTATTTCTTATAAAAAATACAATAATCCGAAAAAAACATATGGAGTTAACGAATTTGTTCCTATTCAACTTATCATGCTATAATATAAAGTAAACTGGTGTCCTACATAACTTTTAAATTTAGACTATTTAACTCTTATTTAACTTATCTAATATCTAAAAAGTCAAAGGTATTAAAATTATAATAAATAATTTTTTGGTTATATTAATTAAAACTTTATAATAATATATTTGACACTCTCAAATCTCACATTCTTGGTACCGTTAGATAGCCTTTGACAAGCTCTATGAAATGAGATCTATAAGACTATATCTTTTCAAACATTTTGTAAATCCTATTTATATAACACATTTCTCAATAATATATTTTTAAATTTTTACATATTACTATGAGTATATATAGTTAATATAACTTCATGTGTATAATTAATTATTATTATAATTTTCAAAGTAATGTACTATAAATATAGCATGTGCTCAATATATATTTAATTTTTAATTTATTTTATTTTATTTAATTCATTTATATATGTGTATTACATATACGTATACGTTTTTGTTAGTGTAAATAAAATTATTCGCGACTAACCCCCTACCCCCTTAGTTAAAAGTTAAAACAGCCCCCGAACGTTTGCCACAGCCGCCGGTCTATCTGCGCACTTGGTTTCACTCCCCACCGATTGTCCGCTCTCGCCTTGAAAGCAACAAAAAGCCCAAATAAGGCCGACAGCGACTTGCCCAAATATCTGTTTGCCGAGATATTCTCTCTTCACTAAAACTGCGCACGGCAAACGGCTTATCCTACGCCAACATTTTTGAGGGCCATTTATCTATAAAGAATGTTCATACATTATCTTACAAGTTGGCTCGATCAAAATATTAGCAGTAAGCAGTCTCTTTCTAATAAAAAATGAAAACAATAGCATTAAAATATTAAAACTTTATTATCTTTGTGGGGTCCGTATGTCAGGCGTCTTAACCTTTTACCCTCTGTTAGTGTTTAATTTCAATTATTATTCATCTATATTTAATTATTACAAGTTTAATTAACTACTTTAAGACTTGGTTGTTGTATCCCTTGGCGCACGTTATCTCGACTCCTCAAGTCTAATTCTTATCTCGACTCCTCACGTCTAATTCTTATCCGAATTGGGTCACGTCACGGCGTGGTCTAAACTCCACTTTCCACCATTCGATATCAATCTGACGGATAAAATTAACTTACTTAACGAAAAATATTTATAAAAATAAAATAATAAATAAATAAACTTCTATAAAGAAGGCCTTATCCAACAACAATAAGTTGAGAGAGTTTCTGGGATTTTGATGGTTTGATTGCTGCTGCTAGGCCATGATGGGATCAGTGCCGTTTCCGTCCGGATCGTCGTCGGCGATCCTCTTCGATTCGGTCGACCGTGCCCGGTCCAGGGGGGCCTCCGCTGTGTGCTGCAGCGCCTCCCGGAGGAGCACATCCTCCATCCCCAAGCTGGAGCCCTTCAGCCGGGACAAGATCGCCCGCGGCGTCAAGGAGCCGTCTTTTATCCAGAAGTCTGAAAACGAGCTTGCAGGTTAGCTCCGTAAAAAAAAATCTTGTTTTTGTTTTTGGGTGTTTGATTTTTGTGTTTGTAATAGAAAATGATCGACTGAAGTAGCAGAATTACGTCATATTTCCCTATTGTAATCGAGATCTCGTGATTGTAAGAAAGAATTTTGCGATGCTTCTGATCTAGATCTTCTGTATTTACTAGTGTTTGTTCAGAATTCTGATTGTTATCTGGAACGAGTTTTTGATTCTACAAGGGAGATCCACTTTTTAAATTTGCTTGGAATTGATTATTCATATATATTACTCTAAGCTGAAATAAAGAAAGAATATTGCTTCTATGTCTTCATATAGAATTGAATTTTAATGGCTGCAAGGTGCAATTTGGATGGTATTTGTTGAAAATTTTCTAAATTGCTTCGCACCTAGTTACAGAATAAGCTAAAATAAAGAAAGAATACTGCTTTTATGTCTGCTTATAGAATTGGATTTTAATGGCTGCAAGGTACAATTTGGATGGTATTTATTGAAATTTCTATAAATTGCTTCTCACCAAGTTAAAAATAAGTTATTAGCTACATTAATATCTAAATATTTTGTTATTATTGAAAGGGACTTTCATTTTGTTTTGTCGAATTGATGTATCACAGTAAATAGATGTGTTCTAAATTTATAGGACTGATTGTGTTCCAGTCTTTACTCTGTTTATGTATTAAGCATGTAGCTAATATTGACTAGTAAGTAAGACATTAGCTGAAACGTGGCATTTACTGTTTAACAACACTTTCTCCAGCCTCATCCCAAGTTGATAAAGCATTTTTTATTCAACTATGCAAGTTCTTGTTGTCCATTTGTGATCCTAATTTGATTCTACCACTGTCAGATTATTGCTCAACTCTTGAAGGTGATCAGTCATATAAATGTTGGAGAGCATATTTTGAACTTAAAGAACTAGAAGTAAGTAACCGGCATGTGCTATCATTTAATAGTTAATAAAAGGTTTGTGAATAGTGTTAACTGCTTATAACTTGACATTTTTATTTCTATAGAGGGAAGTACCAAAAGATGAAGTGGAACATATAATCCGGCAAACTGATGGAGTGAAATCTTTAGTTGGATGTCTACATGGGATTGGATTAGTTCGGAGAATGTCGGGTAAAAATTTGGAGAAGCCTAAAGATTTTAACCATGGGAAGGAGCAGAGAAGACCTTTTCCCATACCGGATGGTTTGCCAAAATCCCGAGAAGAGTTAGAAGAGGAGCAAAAAGCAATGATGCCGGAGTCGCCTTACACAAGACTTCTCAGAAGTAAAGGGAGGGAGGTTTCCTGCTTGGTACTCTCCAGCACCGGATCATGAAACTGATTGAAATAGTCGATCTTTTTATAAAGTTTTTCTAATTTAGTGTAAATATTATTATGTGTATATATTTATTCTTAGTCTTTTTTTACTTATCATATGACTTGCAGTGCCTAAAAATAGTCTGGCTGAAGGACTAGTGCAATCTTTTTTATTTCTAATAGTTACATGTAATGTCCTTTTTATGTGCAAACTTAGTGGTTTCGTCTCATTTATATTTGTCTTATTGGTAATATGTTTCATAATTCTGTGATTTTTGTATGATGTATGCACAATTATATCAGGGGGGGTTAGTTTTGATGGATTTCATTTCCATGCCACAATTGACAAGGGGGCGAGAATTCTACAAAGCCCCATTTGTTTTGTAGGAATGTTGTGCTTTCATCTGATTTATTCAAGGGAAAATGATCTTTTACAAAACTATGGTGATGTTTTCGGGCACAGTCATGTGATTTTTTTTTTTATGTATAAAATAAATTTACATTGCCTTGGTTAGGGGTTATTTAGATATCTAATTGGGCAAAAGAATTTTACAAAGCCCCATTTGTTTTGTAGGAATATTGTACTTTCATTGCCTTGGAGGGGTTATTTAGATATCTAATTGGGCAAAAGAATTCTACAAAGCCCCGTTTGTTTTGTAGGAATGTTGTACTTTCATCTGATTTATTCAAGGGAAAATTATCTTTTACAAAACTATGGTGATGTTTTTTGGCACAGTCGTGTGGTTTTTTTTATGTATAAAATAAATTTACATTGCCTGGGCTATTTAGATATCTAATTGGGCAAATTCAGATTGTAACTCAGAATTGAGTAGAATTATGATTACAATTATGTCAAAACGGAATAGAATGCTTAGGTTACGTGGCAGGTGGCATTATGGGAATATACTTCAAAAGTCAACAAAGATGGATATTTCGCATGATTAATGGAATCAATCAATGTCTCGGAGTTCGCTAATTCGACAAAATCGGGCATTTGTCTAAATGGAATGGAAATTTTTATTTAATTAAATTTTTCATCCTCATCTCAGCAAAAAGTATATAAAATAATATCTAAATATACATAATTAAGGGGCTAATTTGCCGTAAAACAACCCCTTAAAAAGTTAACATGAGCCTAAGTTCATGCTTGTTAGCATGAGCTTAGGCGTAATGAGTTATTAAATCGAGCTCCGATAGTACACAATAATAGAGTTGGTGGGTAAGTGATTAGTCTCCCCCTAGTAATGTGTACTGTTAAATTTTGATATGATGATTTACAGTGTCAGGCTCGTATTCCTGTATGCGTCCCCAGGCTTGTACTAATGAGGCCTCTTATAACTTAAATTAAATGTCAAAGAAATATTTATAAAATGATATGTAACTAGATAAGTAAATGTACCATATAATAGAACCCACGATTGACAAACAAGTTCACCAAATGACAAGTTTTATAATGTATTTATTACAACTACAATCTAGTTATTGCATGGGATTCATCTTCCCATGTGTCATTGGGCATACTATCACGATATGCATTTACTCGAGCTTATTGTCTTAGGTACATTATGTGGACCTTCAAAATCTACTTGCGTTGGTAAATAGACCTTCAAAATCTACTTGCGTTGGTAAAATGATTGAGCAATATTTTAGGTATTGCTTAAGCTTACCAAATGATTAAGAAATAATTTAAATTTAGAAATAATTTTAGGTTGGAATATTTGACAAATGATTCAAAAATATGAATATAGTAGCTGAATTATGCTTCATCAATATTGTTGTATCGTTTCAGCAATATTACTAAAATGATTCAGCAATATTGTTGATTCGTTTAAACAATATTGTTGAAGCATGGTCCTTGTAACAAATATCATTCGTCATAAATTTAATTATTAATAGATGAATAATTCATAATTCCACATTAATAATGCATACATAAAAATTAACGAATCTCTTTGTAAGGATCTACTAATACAATAACAAAGTTTAGTTCTGCGCAAAATACAACTACAATCACTACAAATAAGTGAACACATGTCACTAAAATTAGATTAATAAACGAGAATATACTAAGTCAAGCTCATGTGAAGAACGGTGTCAACAATTGTACACCATTCCTATGTTGGCCTATGGGGGCAGATAAGAAAAGGACTCACAAAATGTGATTGGATCAAGTCTTTAATGATTAATGGATGCCATTATATGTTTACATGGAGGACTCATGACCTGAAACCTACCACAACTACATGTCCTAGTGTCTAGCTTGACCACATTCTGCAAGCACATATATATTGGCATAATGGCACATATATACATAGTCCAAATTCATTTCACTTTGCTCTTGGAGCATTTTAATCCCATATAGAAAATAAAATGGGGATTTTCTATTTTAATCTAAGACAATAGTTTTCAAGTTATGAGCCACATATATAGACTAAAGAAGATAAAGTCACAATTTTGAATATAGTTCCTAAATCAAATGCCGACAATATTTCTAAATTGTTTTTGCATTATTGCTTAATTGTTTTAGCAATATTATCAAATTGTTTCAATAATATTGATAAATCATGTGTCACGCCCTAGGATTTTTAAACTCATTTATCGTAAATGAAATAGCAAAAATAAATTTTTTAAACTTTTGTCAAAACATTTGTCAAGATATCTCGGGGTGCAAGGGACATGTTTTTCGAACATATGAATACTAAGTCAGAATACAATAGTAACCAAAGTCAAATCACATCTTAAATTGAATAAGGTCTTACCCGAGTACATGCTTGAATATCTTGATATGTATAAATAAATATAGTGGCATTCACAAGCCTAAATTTATCTACCTTTAAGAAAGAAAATATTTAAACATACCAAGTGGCCAACAACATCATCCTTATAGTCAATTAACTTCCTAAAGGAACTTCAACCCTGCAAGGTACTTGTATCACACAAATATCGAGTACATGAATATACCAAGTAGGATGGCAAAACAAGAACCACATGCAATGACAATATAACAACAATTCAAGAGCAGTATGATAACATGATCATGTCATACAAGCATTTCATCAAGTATAGTAGACATGAATAAATAATAGCAAAATAGTATCATCACTTTAACATTGTGATATCACCCAAGAGTCCATCTCTCTCGCTAAGTGCAAGCCGCAAAAGGTCTTTATGACATGGTAACCATGTATAGTAGTCAAATCACCCTCATTAGACATTGAACTACTCGCAAACTCAACTTCAATTTTTCTTAAGCCTGCCTGCCCCATCCATGTCTTGATGTTAAGGCCCATAAAGGGCTTATGGACCTAAATGGTTGAGATTTTAACTACCATGATCATCAAAACCTTTTTCACTAAGAGAGCAGACGAAGTTATACTATTTAAAGAAGGCATACTTGTCCCAAAAAATGAAAACTTAAGAAAGGAGATTTTGATAGAAATGCATTGTTCTAAGTTCTCTATTCATCCTTGTTCCAATAAGATGTATAAGGACCTCATACGAAATTTCTGGTAAGAAGGAATGAAGTGGTATATAGTAGAGTTTGTCTCAAAGTGTCTTGTTTATTAGTAGATCGAATCCGAGCATCAAGTCCAAGTTGGACATTACCTTTGTCAACACCATAGTGGAAGTTGGAGAACATAGTGATGGATTTTGGAGTTGGATTGCTAAAGATTTTAGAAGGAAATGACTTGATTTGGGTGATTGTTGACTGACTTAGTATGTTGGCTCATTTTCTTGCATTGAGAATAAATGCATCATTGGACTCGCCTCCTACTCCCTATATCCACAAGATTGTTTGTTTGGAATATTCTAGTCTATTGTCTCATATAGAGATCCATGTTTCGCATCAACCTTTTGGAAGAGTTTTAAGAGAGCAATGGAATTAGTGACATGTCTCAATTCATCTTTTCACCCACAGACATACGGACAATTAGAGCACATGATCCAAACATTGGAAGATATGTTGTCAACATGCATACTTGATTGGTGCGGTGACTGGGAACAACACCTATCACTAATCAAATTTGCATACAACAATAGTTATCAAATAAACATTGGAGTCACACCATTCGAGGCCTTACAAGGAGACTTTGTAAATCTCCACTCTATTGGAGTGAAGTTGGAGAGTAGCAGATAACTAGAGCTTGTGCAGAAGACCTGTAAGTTGTCAAAGGCATCTGTAAATGACTTCTTGCAGCTTAGAGTCAGTGTAAGGAGTATGCATACAAACAATCTCATGCATATATAATACCTTTGGAGTTGAGGTTGGAGATCATGTATTCATGAAGATTTCACTAACAGAGGGAATGATGTGATTTGAGACAAAAGGGAAGCGATCTCGTCCATACATTGGACCAATTGAGATTTTGTAGAGGATTGGAGAGATAGCGTCTTTGCTTGCACTACTTCCCAAACTTGCAAATGTCCACAACATGTTCCACGTTTTGATGTTGCAAAAGTATGACTCAAATCAAAGCCATGTTAGTTTTGAATTGATTGAATTGGCTAATGATATGACCTACAAGGAGGAGCTTGTTCAGATTTTCGACAAGATGGAGCGAGTGTTGCATATAAAGAGAATTTATCTTGTCAAAGTCTTTTGGAAGAACCATAAAGTCGAGGAAGCAACATGGGAAAGTAATGACAAGATTAAAGAGTATTCACATCTCTTTGCGACAGCCTGGACTATAAATGTCACACCCCCAAATTTTAAACAATCTTTTTTAAAATTTGTATCCTCTAAATGGAAATTAATGACATGCTTCCCTCCATATTATGTAGTGGATAAAACCAATTTAGGATATTATAAAACATTGCAAAGATAAATTGGGGGACATGAGAATCATAACTTTAAAAATATTGTGATAATACCATAATTAATCATCTAAACATCTAACATATTAAAATATTCACATGATCCACATCGATATACTTGCATGTTGCATATGTCTAAGGTAATGAAATGATAAATGACACAGTCTCGTGCCTAAAAGTAAACCTATAGGTGAATAATAAATCATCAAGCTGAACAGTAGGCTCTGCACTACAATAGCGGCTATCTCGATACTTGTAGTTGAACCTACACCACAAAGGATGTTTAGTATATGGTTATACTCAGTAGAATTGCAATTCAATTGAAAATAAATAGTTCGATAAACATACCAAGAAAGAATCTGTTTACAAGACCAGTACAAACGACATGGATATCAAATTCACACATGCCCTTCAGTGACAAGTATACTTACAATGGCAAACTCCACTTCAACATTCACTAGACACGATAACCTCATATGGGAGTTCCTACCCAACTAGATATTGGACTACCACAAATTCAACCTCAATTTTTTGTTTAAGCTTGCCCTACCCCATCCATGACATGAAGTAAGGGCTCATGGACCCAAGTTCCAAGATCCTGACTACTATGATTATCGAAACTTCTTGTATTGGGTTGCACAGGACATGTCACACCCCCAGTCTCAAAACACCATTTGTGGAAAACAAAATCTCCATTTTCATTAAACAATTTGAAAATCATAACCCATCTCCTTGTTCAGAAACAATGGAATATAAATCATTTGGTCCCTCCTTGAATTAATAAAATTAGGGGCATGAGAATTCATTTCATTTCAAAATTTCATTATTGTGATAATTGTAACATAAATATTAATCAATGTATCTAATAGATTAACATATTCACATGATCCACAATTACATAATTGTTTGTTGACCATATCATAGTTAATGAAATTAAAATAGCACACTCTCATGCCTTGTCAAGCCTAACAAAAGAAATGCTTCGATGGTCTAGAGGAAGAGTCAAGCTACCTATACGGCCTTCCCGTTACATCTTTTCTTGACCCTGGAAACCTACACAACAAAGGATGCTAGGCATACAAGAATACTTAATGGGATAACAATATAAACAAAAACCAAAGTTTTGAACAACATACCAAGAATTTCTTATTGTTAAAATTTTATGGAAATCAACGTAAACCACAATCAAAATACCTTACTTCGACAAGAAATCATTTCCCATAGAGCAATCCCATTTCAAGGTTCTCTAGACATTATGACCACATCTAGGAGCTCCACAACACTAGATACTGGGCAATCACGATATGACTAGAGCACCAATGAGGACTGCCACACCCTATCCACACCATGAAGTAAAGGCTCACTAAAGCTTATGGACTATAGTACTAAGTTTTTGACTTCCATCATCATCGAAACCTCTTGTATTGTGTTGCACAGAACCCGTCATCTTTTAATGCTCTAGTCCATTGGACATGACTCATAGACTAGGAAGTAGTTCTACATAACTCCCATCCTTAGACAGCCAGAAGACCTTGGTCCTATTTCAAACCAAACTCTTTCCATTCATGTGGCTGATTACTCACTTGAGGAGCCAAGGCACTAGGAAACTCTTGACCTTAGATGCCTAATGTAATGTTTTGTGGTACCCATTAATCACATCAAGTAGTATCATACACATACCTTAGGGTTAATTAAACCTTATTTACCAGTGCATAGTTGACACTTCACATCATCAAATACCTCAAATCATGCATTTACTAGTACATATCGATAGGGACAGACATTGGCTAGAGAAGCACCTGGAATAATAGGGATAGAGTGGTCATGAGCTCGCACCAGAGGAAGGCCTTTTGGTTCAGCAAACATCGTGCCATACGTTGCCAAGAGATCAAGAAGGTCTTGCGGCAAGTCATCCTGTACCACGTCCACCGACACCCGCTGCTGGAGGAGGAGTCCCTGCGATGCGAATCGGAAGAAGGACCCCGTGGCCTGAGCAGAAAGGAGAGTGCCAGGCTGAGAGCCTTGGAGACGTACCCGCTGTCCGTGCAATGCGAAATCCATCACCAGATCCTTAAAGTTCCAGAGGATGTCCCCAAGCTCTTGGAGTCACTGCACCCCCAACACCACGTCTGCCCCCTTCGTCGGAAGTAAGAAGAGGTCGGTCACAAAGGTGTGGCCCTGAATGGAGAGTGCAGCCTGGGTACAAACGCCTGAACTTAGGAGGTACTTGCCATCACCAATCAATACATCAAAGGGCATCGAGTCAGAAACAAAGCAACCTAGCCGCTGCGCAACCTTGTCGTTGATGAAGTTGTGAGTAGACCCGCTGTCAATCAGAATGGTGACCTGTTGCCGCTTGAGATAACCCTGTACTCGCATGGTGCGCGGAGTGAAGGCCCCTGAAAAAGCATGCACAGAGATCTCCGGCAATGTATCGGCAAGGTACGAAGAATCAGGCCCCTTTGTCACCCCTGTCTCCTCCACTAAGAGACTGCCCTTGACGAAACAACAGTGCCCTGGGACGAACTTCTCATCGCAGCGAAAACAAAGCCCTTTTGCATGACGTTCCTCCATTTGCACTGGAGTGAGGGATGCTTGGCCAAAGCGGCCAGCCACCAGGCTGTTGGCTAGAGCAGCAAGAGGAGAGGTGGACACAGCAGCCCGAGGAAAAGGTCCGATCTTGCCCCCACGCCTCTGTCTAGCCAACTTTTCCTCCTCAATACGTGCATGACGCACGACATCCCGCATGCTGGAACAGGGAAAATGGCGCATCTCCTCAGAAATCTCAGGCTTGAGCCCTCGCTTGAATGTACCCACCAAGGCGGCCACCGGCCAATCAGGGAGGCGGTTAGCCACCTTCATGAACTCTGTGTAGTATGCACGCACGGTGGACGTTTGGCGCAGGGAAGAAAGCATTTCATTGAAGTCTTGAAACTCATTAGGGCCGAACTGGATGCACAATTCATCGGAGAAGGCGGTCCAAGTTGGGTAGCGCACCTCCTTCTCAAAGCTCTGAAACCACACCGATGCATCCCCATCGAGGTGGAAAGCTGCTATGCGCAGTCATTCAGCCTCCGACTGCGTCCCCTGGTAGGCGAAAAACTTCTCTGCCTTGTACAACCACTCTATAGTCGTCATCTCCATTATAACGCGGGAACTGTAGGTAGGCCAAACGAGGTTCCGCCCCACCCTGGGGTGCTCCGCGGTGTCCTGGATACTCCTCCCAGTCATCCTCCATCTCCTGGTACAGATTTCGGGGAGGCGGCACCATTGGGGCATTTTCCCGAACACCTGGTGTGCCTCGCGAATCCCAGGCTTGGCGCCTCCCTTCCATGGCCTGATCGATAGTGCCAAAGCGTACACCGTCATGGGCAAAGCGCATCTCACGGTCTGCAGGCGCTAGGAAGTCAGAGCGGAGAGGTTCGGGAGCCTGGGATGGACCCCCCCTTCTCCATGGATGCTAGCGGCCTGGACACCAGAGGGGGTGCGTGCTCTTCCTAAAGCTGGGCTACGGCCAATCCCAGTGCATCGATCCTGGCTACTCCCACACTCAGAGCCTTGATCTTGGCCATGAGTTGTGCCATCGTTAACTTGCCGCTGGTCTCCAGCGCTGATTTGGGGCTGTTCGCGGAGACGAGAGCCTCTTTCTCGGGCTGACTTTCCGGAGCCGTGGCAGCTTGCTTGCCTTGAGCCATGGCCGGGGATTGTAAGAGCTCTGATACCAATGTTGTGCCCGTTGTAGGCACAATCGGTACGCAGGAGTTCTATGCAGGGAAAGGGAAAGAAGTTGGAAGAAAGGGAAAGGAAGTTCTAGAATTTCATTAAATATAAACATCAAAAGAGGAAGACGACCTCTTTATGGGGAGTCGCACCCCACCTTGGGGATCATGCCACTAGTGGGCCTGGTTCACCCGTGGTCCACTAGTGCACCCATTACAAATCATCCAGAATACAAATAAACTGCTAATCATAAGGGAAACTAGCCTAATGACATAATTAAAGTACTAAAATAAGGGAAATACTAAGTCTAGTGCACTCGTGCACAACAATTACTTGTGATGTTACTATATTTGTTACTCGTCTATGATGTACTTTAATGATATTTATTATGGTGATATTTATTATGGTGATATTTGTTATGGGTGGAATGAATGAAGTCGTGTATGTATTGTGTATGTTTTGAATGAATGAACAGGGACAGGTGATAAAATTAGTTTTAAATAGTATTTTTTTGAAAAATTATTTTAATTTTGTCGTTTAGAACGACAAAATCAGTGTTGTTGCCGAGACCGAAGGATGAAATGGGTTAAGTGCGGCAGTTTCGTCATTCAGAACGACGAAATCAGCTTAAGTTAATTTCATCGTTCAGAATGACAAAACCGGGTCAATTTATAGTAGATTTCGTGGCTTAGAATGACGAAATTGTTTTGAAACCAATTTCGTCATTCTAATCGACGAAATCAACTTAAAAATTAAAAAAAAAAACCACGCTGGCGCCAGCTGCTTGGCTAGTGTTTGCGTGGCAAAAAGGAACACCACTTTGGGAAATATTTCCCAAAGTGGTTTATTTTGGTAAATATTTTTTTAAATTATTATTTTAATAATTTTTCCTATTAGATTTCATGGAATCCATGCTATTCAAGATTCATAAATCTATTATTTCATGTTCCAGTATTTTTCTTGCATTCAAAATGGATCTGAATGCTCCCTTATTACTTGTGGGCAATATTCAATTAGTTATCAGTTCATCATAAAATCCCTTAGAGCTTGTATCACCATTTCTATTCTTTGAGATCCAACTATGTAGAATTTCTAGCATTGTGCAAAAATTTCTAGAATTCTAAATTAAATAATTTTTTATGTCAGATCATGCTATAAATTTAATTTGGAGTCTTTGATTTGTTAAATTGACTATTTTACAAATTTCATAAGCATTGGATGTCTGGTATTTTTAAAAAAACTCAAAATCAGTCACAACACCAAAATTATTGTTTTGAACTTTCGTGCATATATGGGTAACTTACTCTTGCAATACTATATGTAAGAACATATAAGTCATATGTCAAGGTTCCTGGCTAATTTCTTTGAAAAAATTATGTTTGAAAACCTTGTGTATTTTTTTAGTCTTAGAATGTGATTAGATATTATTGTCGTCAAGTTAGATTTGGAATTGACAGACTTGAAAAATAGCAGCAAATGTGTTCTTATGGATCAATATAGAAGACTAAGCAATGTTAAAGGTTTTTGAAGCTTATTCAGATCACATTCGCATATCAAAATCACTTAAACAAATTTCAGAAGTGATTTTAGAGGTTTCAAAAGGTTTTAGGGTAAAAAGGGCAAAAAAGTAATAAATATAGATAGAATGGTTGATCACTAGACATACAACTGATTGGAATGATTGATTGGCACATGATTTCACCCTATGTAAAACAAAGCCGAGACTTATCGATCAATCACCTTCGCTATTCGATCAATCACTTG